>CM066045.1:105725039-110725039 GCA_033557465.1 Ichthyophis bannanicus | reverse complement strand
CTCTGGTCGGTCCAAGAAGCAGTCATTTATTTCATCTAGAAACTTTATTTCCCTAGCATGTCCTGCTGTGACACTGACCCAGTCAATAATTGGGTAATTGAAATCACCCATTATTATTACTGTCTTGTGACTTTTGTTAGCATCCCTGATTTCTTTGAGCATTTCATCATCCATTTGTTCATTCTGGCCAGGCAGTTGATAGTACACCCCCCATTAAGAACATAAGATATGCCATACTGGGTCAGACCAGGGTCCATCAAGCCCAGTATTCTGTTTCCAACAGTGGCCAATCTAGGTCATATGTACCTAGCAGTATCCCCAAGAGACACAAGTTCCACAATGCTTGTACTGGGTCAAGCATTGATATCTTCAGTCACTTCTTAATAATGGTTTATGGACCTTTCCTCCAGGAACTTGTCCAAACCTTTTTTTAAACCCATTGCCATCGCCTTCCCCTTTTTACATGGAATTTCAATCCATAGTGATTCTACAGCAAATTTTGTTTCCTGCAAAACTTTAATCCTTTGTGACTCAATGCCCTCTCTAACAGAGCACAACCCCTCCACCAATTTGATCAGCTCTATCATTGCGAAATCGTTTGTACCCAGGTATCACAGTGTCCCACAGGTTGTCCTCCTTCCACCATGTCTTTGAGATACCAATCATCTCTAACCTCTCATTTAGTGCTATATATTCTAACTCTCCAAGCTTATTTTTTAGACTTCTAGCATTTGCATACAAGGATTTTAGAGGCTGTATTTTATTCATATTTATCTGGCTATTTTTAAGCAGAGGTAATTTGGAATCTTTAAGCTCTGTCTGCTCCGTACTCAAGGGCATTTGGGCTACTTTTGTCTTTATTGGAATCTCTCTGCTGATATGCCCCGACTTCATTCTTTTGGTACTATCCTTCAAAGGTACATTGTTCTGAGTCATGTGCTCTTGGGTGACTGTCAGCTCTCCCCTATTATCTAGTTTAAAAGCTGCTCTCTCGTTTTTAAAGGTTAATGCCAGCAGCCTGGTTCCATCCCGGTTAAGGTGAAGCTCATCCCTTCAGAAGTGCCCCTCCTTTCCCCAGAATGTTCCCAATTCCTAACAAATCCAAAAACCTCATCCTTGCACCATGATCTCATCCATGCATTGAGACTCCAGAGCTCTGTCTGCCTTTTGGGTCCTGTGTGTAGAACAGGAAGCATTTCGGAGAACGCTACCCTGGAAGTTCTGGATTTCAACTTCCCATCTAAAAGCCTAAATTTAGCCTCCAGAACCTCCCTACCACATTTTCCTATGTCATTGGTACCGACATGTACCAAGACAGCAGACTCCTCTCCAGCACTATTTAAGACCTTGTCTAGGTGGCGCGTGAGTTCTGCTACCTTTGCACCAGGCAAGCATGTCACCAGGCGATCCGCACGTCCACCAGCCACCCAGCTATCTACATGCCTAATGATCAAATCACCAACTATAATAGCTGTCCTAACCCTTCCCTCATGGGCACATGGCCCTGGAGAAACTTCCTCAGTGCGGGAGGGTTTTTACATCGCATGGAGGACAGGTCCTAGCTACAGGATCACTTCCTACCACACCGGGGTGATGCTCTCCTGTCATGTGACCTCTCTCCTCCATGGCAACAGGGATGCTGCAAGACTGGAGGTGGGACTTCAAGACTATGTCCCTCTCTGTCTTCCTTATCTCCTCCAAATCTGCTACTCTAACCTCCAGAAATCGGACTCGTTCCCTGAGAAGCAAAGAGCTCCTTGCACCTAGTGCACATGTAAGACCCCTCACCAACTGGGAGAAAATCATACATATGACACTCAATGGAAAAGACTGGAAAGCCCCCTTCTCACTGCTGGACTGCTGCCTGCATCTTAGTTTTAAGGTTGTGTTTAGATATTTAAGTTCTTTACTTACTAAGGGTTGCTGGGGATACTTATACTGATGAAACTATACCTAATACGTTTAACGTACTTTGTTCACCTGAAGTTTAATTAATCTCAGGTCCTTAATGTATGCCTGATGAGGATAAACAGCTGCACCTGAGAGTGAATATGGCACCTACTTTCCTTTAAGTGTTTTAAACACTTATGAAGCTACGATTATCCCAGGGGTGGGTGGGTGTGAGTAGGGAGGGACGGAAAAATTATTTATTAAAAGCTGGCAGCTACACAGTACCCTGTCCTGTGCTTCTAAGGTAATCTGCGACCAATTTCCAGGGGGGAGTCCCACAGCCCTTGCTTGGATAGAGTTTTGAGGTATAAAGTTAACCAGAAAGCTCTCTTGTGTTTTAAATTTAATCTGAAAGCTCTTTTCTGCCACCATTTTCACTGATACCAGGGATAAGCACTGCCAGGCTTCCACCACTTTCAAGTATTTCTTTTTGCATTTCTACATAGGCACCTTACGAATAAACTGAGCGGCCTGGGGATAGGTCCCAAGGTAGTGAACTAGATCAGAAATTGCTTGCTTGACTGACAGATGACAGAGAATGGTGATAAACAGAATTCATTCAGAAGAAAGGCAAGTAGTGAAGTACCTCAGAGATTGGTCCTGGGACCAGTACTATTCAATGCCTTTTCAAGTGATATTGCCAAAAGTATAGGAAAGAAAAAGTTTGCCTTTTTGCAGATGACACAAAGATTTTCAACAGCGTCAACTCTTCAAGACTGAGTAGACAACATGCAGAAAGATCTACAAAAATTAGAAGGATGATCTAATGCTTGGCCATTAAGATTTAATGCAACTGCAGGGTGTTGCACTTAGAATGCAGAAATCCATAAGGTTGCAGAGCAGAGATGGCACCCATCTGTCCAAGAAGGGTCGATGTGTCTTCAGTAACAGGCTGGCTAACCTACTGAAGAGGGCTTTAAACTAGATTTGTTGGGGATGGGTGAAGAAAGCCCCTAGGTAAGTGAAACATTAAATACCTTTATGGAAATGGGTAAAAGGGGCAACATACGGAAAGCAGTGTGTATAAATATCCATAGCATGTGAAATAAGATCCCAGATGTTGAGGCTTTAATGGGAGAGGCTGACTTGGATTTAAAGGCAGTAACAGAGACATGGTTCACGGACAACCATGACTGGGATGTAACTATACCAGGTTATACTTTATACAGAAAGGACAAGGTAGGAAGAAGGGGAGGAGGAGTGGCACTATATGTAAAAAATAATATTAAAGCTGTGGAAATACAGGACTTAAAAAAGGGAGAGAGGTGGCACTGTGGGTTAAACTAGAAAGAGGGAAAGAGAAATCTATTTGTATTAGCGTGATATACAGACCTCCCTCACAGCGAGAAGTGGATAGAGAGTTAATTGAAGACATACGCAGCATTACCAGGAAAGGGGAAGTGCTACTGATAGGGGATTTCAATATGCCAGATGTTGATTGGCACATCCCTGCTGCAATGTCATCTAGAAGTAAGGAGATCCTGGATCCTCTACAGGGAGAACTAGTCAGGCTGGTAATAGAACCCACATGTGAAGGGGCCATATTGGACTTGGTGCTTACCAATGGTGAAAGTGTTTCTGATGCTATAGAGAGAGATCATTTTGCATCTAATGATCACCAGATAGTGTGGTTCAGTATTAAGACTAGGGCTGCTAAAATCCATTCAAAAGTGAGGGTCTTAGACTTTAAGAAAACTAAATTTTGCAAAGATGGGACAATACCTCAGGGAGTCGTTAGTGGTATGGGAATGGCTGGAGGATGGCAAAACTGAAAGGGGATATTTTAAGGGCAACCAACCTTTTGGTTAAAATGGTAAATAAAGGTAAAATAAAAGGAGACTGCTATGGTTTTCGAAAGAAGTAGCTGAAAAGATGAAGAAAAAGAGGGAGGCCTTCATGAAATACAAGAGATCAGAGAGAGAGGAAGACAGGTATCTTTATCTGGAAAAAAACTTCAGAGAAGCTAGCAAAGTAGTCAGGAAAGCAAAGATTCAAAAAGAGGAGGAAATAGCCAATGCAATAAAATGGAGGGATACGACATTTTTCAGATATGTTAGTGAGAAGAGGAAGGGCAAAAGAGGTATTGTCAGACTCAAGGGTGAAGGGAAGGAATATGTAGAAGCTGATGAGAATAAAGCAGAATTGTGTAACAAATATTTCTGTTCTGTGTTCCGATGAAGAATCAGGAGCAGGACCTCAGAAAACACCCACAAACAGGAACAGAAGCGAGGGGCATCTTGAACAATTTTCAGAAGACTGTGTTCATGAGAAACTAGCTAAATTTGAAGTGGACAAAGCGATGAGACCAGATGGGATACACCCGAGAATACTAGGGAACATTCCAGCAGCTCCACTGACTGACTTTTTCAGTGCCTCAATGGAGTCAGGAATGGTGCCAGAGGACTGGAGAGAGGCACATGTGGTCCCTTTACACAAAAGCGGAAGTAAGGATGAATTCACCAGAGGCAGGTCTTGTCAAATAAATCTGATTTCTTTGACTGGATGACCAGGGAGTTGGACCAAGGGAGAGCCTTAGATGTGGTGTATTTAGATTTCAGTAGAGCCTTTGACACCGCTCCACACAGTGACTTATAAACAAACTGAGCACCCTAGGGATGGACCCTAAAGTTACTGCTTGGGTTAGAAATTGGTTGAGCGGGAGGCGACATAGGGTACAAGTAAATGGAGCTCACTCTGAGGAGAAGGAGGTTACCAGTGGTGTGCCCCAGGTATTTGTCCCTGGTCAGATTCTTTTTAAACATCTTTGTTAGCGATATTGTGGAAGGGCTGTCGGGTAAGGTTTGCCTCTTTGCAGATGAGGCAAAATCTCCAATAGATGTGAGAGCCAGAGGAGAAAGAGTTAACACAGTAACAAGAAAAATCACTGAAATGTCTGAATGCTGGAATTGTACCGAGGTGCGTATGTGAGCTTTCAGAGGTATATGACATCATAAGGAAAAGATGTGAAAACACACTTATCAGTAAATGGTGGACAGAGAGAGGGTAGAAAGGCAATCATGAGAGATAAACATGCCAGCTTATCATGAAGAACATATGGCCCTCAGTATTGTTGTCAGAACACAGGGAGTTGAAGATATGTATTTCTTGGGAACCGAGGGATGAGAGAGAACCAAGCAAGAGAACCAGGTAAAGAACTGAGTGAGGGGGGCAGAGGTCAGATAACAATATAAATCTGATAAGGCCCAGACTGATAATTGCAGACATAGGCCCAAGAAAGGTCAATGGAGAGGGGTACAGACATGAGTAGAACATCACCACACAAGTGGGGCCCCAGACAGCTGAAACAAAAATGAGCTAATTAGAGAAGAATGCCCTGAATAGTAAGAATGGTCCTGAGCAAGGGTATATAATGTGACAGAACCAGATACACAATGAATCTGTCTGCTTCGCAGTGGAGGCTGTAGGGAAGTATGGATTTCCTGGGTTCTCTATGGCCCCAGTATCCCTGTTGTCGTGTCTTGAGAGTTTTTGTGTGTATGTTGTCTGTCTTGTGTGTATGTCTATTACACTGTTCTCTTGTGTCCAGGAAAGCCTGTCATACATTCTCTCACTTGCTGTTGAGTCAGGAAGTAAGACAGAATCATGCAGGCAGGAGCAGACATTCTGACTTGTAATTGTTTAGAAATCTGCATCAGAGATGAGACAGAATGACCCTGTTTGCTTGCTGTGAGAGGTGGCAAGATCTGTAATTCCACTGAACTGTTTTCCTTTGTCCTTAGTTTTCTGTTTCTGTAAGATAGGGAATAATAAAAGATCCTTTTGAAAGAAAAATCTGTGAGTCAGTTATTACCATGTATGAGTGTGCTGTCCTGCATAAGGTGAGATTTTATTGGGAAGTGTAGGTCCTCTCTGAGTGGTTCCCCTTCTGGGCAGAGGAAGGTGTCTGCTTGGGAACTGTCTGGTCAACAGTCCAGCTGACCCTTTGCCCCATAGAGCAGACACCCAGGAAGGTGTAGATAACATGAGGAGGGATCTCGCTAAGCTTGAAGAATGGTCTAGAATTTGGAAGCTGAGATTTAATGCTAAAAAATGCAAGGTCATGCATTTGGGCTGCAGCAATCCAAGGGAGCAATATGGTATAGAGTGAAGTACTTCTTTCCACAAAAGAAGAGCAGGATCTAGGTGTGATTATGTCCAATGATCTTAAAGTAGCTAAACAGGTAGAAAAGGCAACGATGAAATCTAGAAGAATGCTTGAGTGCATAGGGAGAGGAATAGCCAGCAGAAGAAAGGAGGTGGTAGTGCCTCTGTATAAATCTTTGTTACGACCTCTTTGGAGTATTGTGTGAAATTCTGGAGACCATACCTTCAAAAGGATATAGACAGGTTGGAGTCTGTATAGAGGATGGCTACTAAAATGGTTAGTGGTCTTCATTACAAATGATACGAGGACAGACATAAAGATCTTAATATGTATACTTTAGAGGAAAGGCGGGATAGAGGTGATATGATTAAGGCATTTAAATACCTCCGTGGCATAAATGCACAGGAGGGGAGCCTCTTTCGATGGAAAGCAAGCTCTGCTACGAGGGGACATAGGAGTAATAAGCGGAAATATTTCTTTATGGAAAGAGTGGCAGATGCGTGGAATAGTCTCCCGGTGGATGTGGTAGAAATGAGAACAGTATCTGAATTCAAAAAAGCATGGGACAAACAGAGGATTTCTAAAGGAAAAAAAGGAGACCGCTGTAGTAGTTCATATCGAAGGGCAGACTAGATAGGCCATGTGGTCTTTTTCTGCCGTCATGTTTCTATGTTGTCTGCAATAGGGGGCAAAAGAGATTGATGTGCATGGACCAGGAGAGGGACCTTGGAGTGCTAGTGTCTTAAGGATCTCAAAATGGCGAAACAATGCAACAAGGTGGTAGCCAAAGCCAGAAGGATGCTGAGCTGCATACAAAAGGGGATAACCAGCAGAAAGCAAGAGCTATTAATGCCCCTGTATAAGTTGTTCATGAAGCTTCACTTGGAGTATCCTGTTCAGTATAAGAGGCCATATCTCACAAAGGATATAAAAAGACTTGAAACAGTTCAAAGGAAGGCAATCAAGATGATTTGGAGCCTGTACCAGATGTATGAGAAGAGACTTGAAGACCTAATTATGTTTATTCTAGGGTAGAGGATAGGAATGACAGGGGAAACGTGACAAGAACATAAGATATGCCATATTGGGTCAGACCAAGAGCCCCTGAAGCCTAGTATCCTGTTTCCAACCGTGATCAGTCCAGGTCACAAGTACCGGTCAGGTTCCCAAAAGGTATACAGAAGCCATGTTACTTGTCCCAGGGGCAAGCAGTTGATTTCCCCAGTCCACTTTATTGTTTATGGACTTTTCCTCCTGGAAGTTGTCCAAGCCTCTTTTACTACACTAACAGCTTTTACTACTAAAAGCTCTCGTAACAAAGTCCAGAGTTTGATTATGCATGGAGTAAAAAATATTTTCTATGATTAGTCTTAAATATGCTGCATTGTAGCTTCATTGCATGTCCTCTAATCATTTCGCTTTTTGAAGGAGCAAGCAACGAATTTACATTTACCCATTCCTCTCCATTCGTTATTTTATAGATCTATATAATATCTCCCCTCAGCCGTCTCTTTTTCAATTTGAAGAGCCCAAACCTTTTAGACCTTGCTCACAGAGATAGCCTTCCATCCTCTTTACCAATTTGGTCACTCTTATCTGTACCTTTTCCAGTTCTGCTATATCCTTTTTAAGATATGGCGACCAGAACCACACACAATATTCAAGGTGCGTTTGCACCATGGAACAATACAGAGGCATTATATCATCCTTGGTTTTATTCTCAATTCCTTTCCTTATGATTCCTTGCTTTCTTTTTGCTTTCTTGTCTGCGGCTGCACACTGGGCAGAGGGTTTCATGGTATTATCCACAATGATGTCCAGATCCTTTTCCTGGATGGCAATTCCTAATCTGAAACCTTGTATCGTATAACTGTAGTTTGTGGTTCTTATCCAAGTACATAACTTTGCACTTGTCCACAATAAAGTTCATCTGCCATGTGGATGCCCAGTCTCCCAATTTTTCAAGGTCCTCATGTAAATTTTTCACAATCTTCTTGTGTTTTCACATCTTTGAATAATTTTGTGCCATCTGCAGATTTGATCAGCTCATTCATTACTCTCATTTCCAAAAATTTTAAAAAGTAGCAGCTCATGAAAGATCTCTGGGGCATTCCACTTCACTTTTCTCCATTGAGAAAATTGGCCATTTAGACCTAATCTATGTTTTCTGTCTTTTAACCTGTTCACAGTCCTCAAGAGTACATTGCCTCCTATCCCATGACTTTTTAAATTTCCCCAAGAGTCTCTCATGAGGGACCTTGTCAAAGGCTTTCTGAAAATCCAGAAAAATATGATATTTAAGAGATTAGTTCAGACAAGTGGGATATACTCTTATATAGTCCAGGAGGATAAAGAAGGAGAACTTTCTTTCTTTCTTTTTCAATATTACTAGACAGTTCTAGGATTCACTAGGAAGACTATTCCTACAGTTTTGGAGCTCTGATGCCTTTTCACTGCATTTTTTATATTGGCACCTAAAGCAAAGTTAAGTATGGTAAGAGCCAAATATTTGCACGTAGTTATCGTTTAACAACTTTTTTCTCAGTGGAAAGAGTCCTACTGGCTTCTCTCAGTGCTGTCCATTGTATACAGTAGTGATGACATCATTGAACGTTGCTTTGGTGTTTCTCTACCTGCTGGCTGGGGAGCATAACTCACTTGCCTGGACTGAAATATCAGGATTCAAGAAAAGGAACTTTACAAGTATGAAAAATGTCTTCTTTAACTGAGAAGTGTGACTACAAAGGTGGTATAGATTTTCCATTTTCTCTTTCCCAGTGCCGCCTATTCCAGACAAGCATTAAATCATATAAATACAGAAAGAGGGTTTATTTTACATAAAATATATATATCTCCAAACCAGAGCCAGAGAGTTATCTACTGAATTTTCTTCTGCCTCTTTGCCCAGAATAATTCACAGTGCACATAAGTTTTGGGGTCCATCCATTTATGTCCTGTCCAGTTTAACACATCACAAAAACAGATTCTCCCATCTGATATGTAATCGATTTACACCAACAAAAAACCCACACCAAACAACTCAATCAACAGAATGACATATCACACTTTTTATGTATAGGGGGATGTTTAAATACTTCAAGGCTATTAATGAACAAACTTTTTTCAAATACAGGGAAGCAGTAAAACTAGAGGGCATGATATGAAGATGCAAAGAGCTAAACTTAAAAGTAACACCAGGAAATATTTTTCACTGAAAGGATGGTGGATGCCTGGATTGCCCTCCCAGTGGAGGTGACAGAACTTAAAAAGACATGGGATGGACACAGAGGATCCCTCTATAGTAAGGGGATGGAATCCAAACTAACTTAAATAACTTTTATACTTTAGCAAAAACGTGGAGAGAGGCATGGAGACAGGCACCACTTTGGCACCTTACTGGGTAGACTATATAGACCATATTATCTTTATCTTCAGTCATTAGCTATGTTAATGTATCTGAATTGTAACTCAGTTCTCAGAGCTTCAAAGCTGTTCTCTCTCACTTTCCTTCTTGGACCTCGCCCCTTCCTCTGACCTTTTTTATTTTTTAGTTTCTGCCCTGGCCAGGCTCTAGTCTTTCCAAAACCAGTCCTAAGTGGTAGGAATCTGCATTCATTCTCAAATTAAATGAGGAAATACCAGTCCAACAAGTTGTAGGTGATACATTGTTACTCCAATTAAAAAAAAAGAAGGGTGTTTGAGAGTTACCGTCTCTTCATCAGGTAGATTAACAGGTCTTCTAAGCCCGAGATTAGGTGACTAAGATTCGTTGATCCAAAAATACTTAGTCTGTGCTGCAAGCGAAAATCTAGCTAATGTTATTGGGAGAAATCAACCTAAAAAAGAAACCGTTCGAAAGGCCATTCGTTTTTATGATCTGCCACGACGAGAAAAAAAAAAAAAAAGATACAACGCACCTAACATTAAAATTACTTGAATGATCACAGTTAGAAAAGAAAAAAAAACCGTACAGGTGTATGGTAATAGACGACAAAATTACACCGGGCTTCCTAATGAAAACAAAAGGCAGTTGGTTTGCTCTCTGTCTCTTTTTCGATTACTCCTTTTTGCTAAGCAAATTTGATTTGTATCGGGAAGGCGCACTGAGCACATTACAACTAAATCGCCTGGTGACCAACACCTTTATTAAGCCATTAGAAACAAGTACAGACAACAAACCGTACTATCAACAAAATAAATCGCAAGTGGGTTTCGCGAGTCTAAAGTTCAACTGTTGAGAAGTCCGTTGTCTGACTTCACATTGAAAGTTTCTTTTTTACTTATATGCAGAATTGGATTTCAGATGTTTCTGTTTTGCTGCCTACCGTAAAACAGAAAAACCTCTGAACGTCTTGATCGTCACTGATGAGTCCATTATATCAGGACGGATGCACTAACGTAACTATATTTTTTTTTCAGTAGGCAAATTGTTGGATGAGAGCAGATTAAACATTATAAAGGGGGAAAAATTCAGTCCGCTTGATTCTGCAAAATGCCATTGCATACATTTTTTTTCAGCAAGCTAAAAAAAGAAAAAAGCAGCTCGTTTATTTTTGCTGGTGTCCTATAACATCTTCAGCACCCGAGGCAGAAAAGATACCAAAACAAACGTTGTTATTGTACGGCCAACAATAAATGTTACTTCCCAGAACCCTAGGCATAGAACAGTATATTTATATAGTCTATATTATTGTGCAGACCAAACATAAAAATGTACGAATTTATGTATCTCTTCCCCCCCCATAAATTAGCTGGCCAGCGTGTACGAAAATTCTTCTAATTACACAATCATCGTAAACAGCCTTATCTGCGTTTTACACGTTCTATCTGGTTAATTGTTAAACGATTGATTTGTAGTTTACCTACGACGCAGCAGCAGCAGCAGCAGCTGGACTCTCCCTCCTCAGAGGATTTTCCGCCGCTGCACCTGGGCAGAAGGGAAAATGAACGAGTGCAAGTCCCCGCCTCGTCCCTTGCAGGTGCGTCCGTGACATCACTCAGCACACAGACGTGACCGAGGGCAGAGACGAGACCGCTGTGCAGGGAGGCGTGGCTACAAAGATCCGTCCTTCAAACAGGCTTATGGAGAGTTAATAATATAAAGCCCTAAAAGCCAAGTCCAGATCCTTCATTTAACCTGCCCCCCCCCCCCCTTTTTTTATTTAGGGTATTGTGCAATGGGCGTTCTGTTAACCAGTGTGCCGGGCAACTTGGTGTGTCTTGTTGGAGACAAACAGGGGCATAGCTTTGTATAATTTCATGAGGCTCTGGCCTCACCTCTTTTGAAAATGCCCCAGAGAACAGGTACCTGCTTCCCATTGCAGCCCTTTTCTCCAAGGCAGCATGTAGGAAAAGGAGAGGAAGGGGGTGTGCTTGGAACAAAGAGAGAAAAGATGAGGTGCCAGGCATCCTAATCTGCCCCTCATGCCTGTACTTCAAGGACAGGAGGGGATGGGTGGGACTGGAGCAGACACTGCAGTGCAAAGAAAACAAAACTCAGGAGAACTGAAAGAAAATGGAGAAAAACCAACAACGAAAATGACAAAATAAAATACCTATACAAACTCAACGCATATCACTATGAGACTGACAAAGCAAAGAAAATCTACCATATGAAAATCATCAATACCTCCATAAACAAACCTCGTGAGCTCTTTCAGATAATCAAAAAGCTGACAAAAACATCACACAACTCCAACCAATTACCGCAGATTCCACCAGAACTACTGGCCCGCCAATACAAACAACTCCAACGACCACAAAACCCACAACCAACCTCACAGTCAACTACAGAGAACCTCCACCCCAACTTGCGCAGTGACTGGACCACCTTCAAAGAAACATCAACAGAAGAAATTTCAACCACGATCTCCTGCCTCCATACCACCACCTCCCCACTGGACCCATGCCCTACCGACTGGATAAAGAAATCAAAAAACGAACTGAGCACACCATTAACCTGTATTGTTAGTGAATCCTTCTCCAGAGGTCACATGCCTGACGCCCTCAAAACCACGATCATCCGTCCTTCCTTGAAAAAGCAAAACCTGGATCCCCTGGACCCTGCATCCTACAGACCCATAGCAAGTCTACCTTTCACAGCCAAAATAATTGAGAAAATCGTCCAGCAGCAGCTTCAGGAACACTTGGATGTTAACAACATACTGGACCCCCAACAACACGGCTTCCACCCGCTACATGGAGTCGAGACCCTCATGACCACGCTGATGAACACCCTCCTCACAGGAACTCAAGGAAGACACTCTGGATACGCCATGATCTTCCTCGATATATCCACAGCCTTTGACACCATCTCCCACAACATCCTCATACACAGACTGCAGACTATTGGGATCAAAGACACCGTGATGAAGTGGTTTCAATCCTACTTAACTAACAGACAACAACTAATCCGCACCAGCGCCTCAACCTCCCCCCCATTCCAGCAACACCAGGGAGTACCCCAAGGATCCACACTGTCAGCTATGCTCTTCAATATTTACCTCCAGCCACTCTGCACAGTCATACGCACCCACAGCGTCAGCTTCCACATCTATGCTGACGATATCATGCTCTACGCCCCCATTACCACCACGAACCCAACAAACATCCACCTATCAGCATGCTTCACCGCAGTATCCGACTGGTTACAAACAAACAACCTATCCATCAACATAAAGAAAACTGAAGCCCTCATAGTAACAAAGGACCCAGACTTTACACCACCCACACACCTCAACATTGGAACTACAAGCATCAAAATACAACCACAGATACGATACCTGGGCATTATCATTGACCAAGCCCTCACCTTAAAGCAACAGATCAACAAAACCTCCGGAACTATATTTCATAAGGCAAGAACAGTGCAACTGCTCAGACCCCTCCTGGAACACCAAGACTTCCGAACAGTGATGCAAGTCATGACACTCCCACATCTTGACTACTGCAATATAATCTACCATGGCCTTCCAGCAACACAGACCAACCCCCTCCGAACTGCATTGAACACCACGACGAGAATCATCCAGAGCGCAAAGAAAACTGACCATATCACCCCAATTCTGAGAGAACTACACATTCTCCCCTTCGAAGCACGGACTAAATACAAAGCCCTCCTACTCACCCACAAAGCTATCCATCAAACACAGGACACACAGCTTCGCGCCCTACTGGCTCGTCCAGCTCATGGCAGATCTACTAGACAAGCCTCCAGCGTTTCCCTCACCGTCTCTCACAAAAGAACCAAATGCTCGCAACGGACCTGCAATCGAGCCTTTGAACTCTATGCTCCAACCTTATGGAACTCTCTGCCGAGCTACCTTAGAAACAATGCCGACCTACTATCCTTCAGAAAACAGCTCAAAACCATCCTTTTCCAAGAATACCTCAACTCTGACCCCACCGAAAAACCCACAAACCCCTGATCCCAACACAATGAACCTCTAACTCAATGCCACCCCAATCTGTTCATGTCCAATGCCTGCCCCATGTTTTATGTCTGACCAACGTCTGTCCCTTGACCTAAGTCTGTCCCATGACAAAATCTTCAATGTTGCCTCCCGGTGATGGCCCTACCCTCTATTTAATTCCCCTTCCCCCTATGTTACACCGCTTTGACCCAGCGAAAAGCGGTATATAAATACAGCTAAATAAATAAATAAATAACCTCTTTCTCTTGTGTCCTAGAATCAGAATGCAGCAGAGTTAGGGGAGAAAGCAGCCAGGTATTAGGAGATTGATTGAGAAGCAGCCTAGTTAGAGGGGGATGGAGAACAGAGAAGAGTCAACAGGGAGGGTGAAAGATGGTAAAGAAAAGAAGTGATGGAGAAGAAAACCAGGTTACTTACCTGTAAAGGGAGTTCTCTGTGGACAGCAGGATAATTCAGCCACACCTGGTGATGTCCTCTGACAGTGCCGAAAACTGAAGCACTCTCCATGAGCCCCCTAGTCAGCCACTCTGTCACTAGTTGAGCCTATCTGCTAGGGGTGGTGCCAGGGCAGGAGACCAGCCCCTTTCCATGGGAGGTGGGTGGGAACATGTGGCTGACTTATCCTGCTGTCCACAGAGAACCTCCGGTACAGGTAAGTAACCTCATTTTCTCCTAGGACAAGCAGGATGACTTAGCCAGAACTGGTGCCTCCCCAGCTGCACTGAGCTGTGGTGGAAGGGGCTAGGTCTGTGTCATGGAATGGACAGAAGCAGACACGAAAGCCAAGGTGCAGGGAAGCGTGGGATGTTTATTGCGGATTGCATTTTAGCCCAGGCGGTGTGCAAACAAGAATCAAACAACATAAGAGTGGAAACGTAGAACAATATCAAGGTGCAATAAAAGTGCAATGTAGGACAGAGCAGTGGTGCCTGGCCCGGTGCAATCAAACCAATAGTTCAACAAGAAGAAGCAGTGCTGAGGTAGTGGTAGCCAGTGCCTCCTACAACATATGGTGATAGGTTGCACAAGGTCCTATGGTAACAAGCTGAACAAGGCAATGTACATACTGTGTATACTGTGCAAGAGCAATGAAAGGAAGGTGTCCCAGAACAGTCAACGTGACAGTCACAAATGTGATGAGCGAGTATTTGCTGTAGATTGGACTGCCTGCAAGGTCGAGGCAGTAATGTCTCTGGAACGTGTGGAGGGAGGACCAGGTGGCAACTTTGCAGATGTCCACCACCGGTACGGACCGCAGATTAGCAATGGTGGTGGCCAGGGCGCTGAGTTGGTATGCGTTTACCAGAGGTGATGCCCCGGCTCCAGCCTGCTTTAGGCAGAAGACAATGCAGGAGGAGATCCACAGACACAGGGTCCATTTGGTGACTGGGCGTCCTCGTTTGTTAGGGTCAGAGGAGACGAAGAGTTGTGGTGTTGGGATGCTGTCCGGTGAAGGTAGACGCACAGAGCCCTGACACAGTCGAGGGTGTGTAGCCTCTGCTCCTCTGGGGAAGAGTGAGGCTTGGAAACTTGGAAGTTTGATAGTTTGATTGATATGGAAGGCCAATGCCACCTTTGGAATGAATTTGGGGTGTGTCTAGAGGGAAGCCCAGTCATTGGAGAGCTGGGTGTAGGGTGCTGTGCCACCAGAGCTTGCAGCTCGCTGATCCGTCTGGTCGATGTGATGGATATTAGGAATAACACCTTCCAGGAGATGTATTTTATGTCTGTTGATTGCATGGGTTTGAAGGGTGGCAGTGTGAGCTGGTTGAAGACCACATTAAGATCCCTGTGCAATACCGGGGCACGGATAGGTGGGCGAGGTTAGCCAAGCCCTTCATGAAGCAGGCAACAATGGAGCTGTCGCCCGTGCAGTCATGGAAGGCCGCGATCGCTGAGAGGTACACCCTAATGGAATGTGTCTTCAAGACTTGTTGGGAAAGCGAGGCAAGGTATTTGAGTACTTGCGCCACAGGGCATGAGAAAGGATTCAGCCTCCGTGATGAGCACCAGGTGCTGAAACGCTGCCATTTGAGGCTTTATGATTTTCTTTTTGAGGGGCGTCGCGCTGCGAGCACTACCTGTTGGACTTCAGGAGGCAAGTTGAGGGACAAGATGTTATCTGCTTAGCCTCTATGCTGTTAAGGCTAGGGTCCATAGGTTGGGGTGGAAAGTGTCCCTGCTGTCCTGAAAGATCAGGTCCGGCACCAGGGGAAGGCATACCGGCGCTTCAAGAACCAGGCAGTTGAGATACGGACACTACACTTGGCACAGCCAGTGGGGTACTATTTTTTATTTGAACATTTCTTATATAACGCCCCTTCCATCGATCAGGGGCGGTTTACATTGAACAGCATTCCAGAATCCTGGTTACAAGGTACATTTCAAACTATAATACAATAAACTATTTACATATCAGTTAGGCACTAATACCAAAGTATCGTGGCAGATAGGTTTAAACTATTTACATGCTGTATTTACAACAGAGCAGATTACAGACGATTATTTATACTTGGGGGATGGGTTGTTGCTAGCGGGAGGGGGGAGGAGAAAGGGGGAGGCCTGGGCCTTGTCTGAGATGAGGCGCTGTAGGGTCATCAATATCGGGGGGGGGGAAGGCATTCACCAGTGACCACCCCCTCCCCCCTATGATACATCGAATGCATCCGCGGCAAAGCTGTGGATGGAAGGTCGCTTATTCTCCTCGGTGGCAAAGATGTCAATCTGCGAATGCCCCCATTGCTGAAAGAGGGAACTGGCTATCTGATGGTTCAGTGTCCATTTGTGTGGGCTGAGCTGGCGGCTGAATCTGTCTGCTAGTTCATTCTGGGTTTTCGGAAGGTAGGAGGCCTGAAGGAGGCAGTGTTTGGAGACTGCAAAGGCCCAGATCTGGAGGGCTTACCTGTAGAGGTACTGGGAGCCTGTTCTGCCCTGCTTGTTGATGTAGAACATGGCCATCTGGTTGTCCTCTAGAAAAGGACTGTTTTTCCGGAGATGAGGGTTTGGAAGACCTTCAGGGCATGTCGAATCGCTCTGAGTTCTAGCAGGTTGATTATGGTATACCCGCTCCTTTGCTGTCCAGGCCCCTTGTATGCAGAAGCGAAGGCAGTGTGCCCCCCAACCCACAGGTGAGGCATTGGTGGTGATGGTTAACTGGTGGACAGGTTGCTGCAGTGGCCGGCCATGTGGTAAACTCTCTTTGCGGGGAGGCTATCACTGCTGCATCCAGGGGAATGGGAGTGGACAAAGGCTGCGAGGGTTGTCTGCAGTGTGCCCGCAGGTGCCATTGCAGGTGGTGCATGTGGAGCTTCGCCAGGGGTACAACCTGGGTGGATGCAGTCATATGGCCCAGGAGGCAGAGTAATGTCTGAGCGGTAGTTTACCCAGTCGTGGAGATACTTCGGATTAGGTTGGTGATGGCATCCCTTCGGTGTTGAGGGAGGAAGGCATTGGGAGGGGTGCAGGTGGAACTTCTAGTGGTTCATCGGGAAACCCGCGATGACAACAGGGAGATTTGGTGAGTCACAACTCTGGCTTCCTGTGATGATGGTGCAGAGATCAGCCAGTCGTCGAGGCATGGGAATACACATATACCTCACTTGCGGAGATGTGCGCCGCCACGGCTATGCACTTGGTGAACACCCGCAGTGCGGGGGAGAGTCCAAAAAGGGAGAACCCTGTATTGAAAGTGATTCCCTGTGATCTGAAAGTGGAGGTACTTGCAATGCTCCACATGTATAATAATATGTGGGTAGGTGTCCTGTAAATTCAAAGAGGTTAGCCATTCCCCCCAGCTGGACTAGGAGGAGAATTGATCCAAGGGAGTGCATTTGGAATTTTTCCTTGACAATGAACTTGCTGAGATTGCAGAGGTTGAGAATGGGGCAGACACCACCTGACTTCCTGGGGACCAGGAAGTATCTGAAGTAGAAGCCAGTATGGAGTTCTTCGGTCGGCACTGGTTCTATTGCTCTGGACGCCAGGAAGGGTAGGAGCTCTGCCATCAAGACAAGGAGCAAAAGAGTTGGTGCATTGCTGGGGGGTAGTTTGTGCTGTGATGGGGGGGGGTGAGGAATCTAATTTTCAGGACCCACTTGCCTGTTGCAATAGATTCCCAGGCTTGCAGGAATGCAGTTAGTTGAACCCCTGTGGGGAGGTTGGCCCCAGCCCTTTTGTCAAAAAGTGGGGTTAGGCTTCCTCGCTTCAGACTGTGTGTTTTTTTTGTTATTTCCTTCCTGTTGGTGGGGCTTTTGGCAGTAGGAGGTCTGGTAAGCCTGGGGATTCTACCATGGCTGGTGCCATTTTCGGTATGAGTTGTAGGAGCTCTGACGCCTGGAGGAGGTGCAGAGCTTCTGGTGTAGGAGCCCTTGCGGTTGGAGGTTGCTCGCTCCAAGCCCTCGTCCTTGTGAGTTTAATGTATCGCCCATGCAAGAAATTTCTGTGATGCAATCATGTATGTCCTCTCAGCAGCTGGATGCTCGTAGCCAAGCTAGTTGGCGGGCCGATACAGCAGTTCCTGCTGTACGTGCAGTTGTGTCGAAGGCCGCCCGGACCTGATGTTTCATGCACTTTTTCAGGTCTGAAAGGGATGCAGTGGCTACTGTCTGCACTTCCTGGCTGAACATTGACATGGTGGCTTTTAGGTTCTCCACGAGGACGTCCTGGTATAGGGCTTGTTGTAGCTGGTGGGCAAATACTCTGGTGCATAGCATGGCGCTTTGAAAGACCTTTTTTTCCCACATTGTCGAGTAGTTTATAGTCCCTACCTGGTGAATTATTGGCATGGGTCCGTGTGGACTTTGACAGTTTGAGGGCAGATTCCACCACTATCGAGTGGTGGGGTAGCTGAGTCTTGTCGAATCCTGGTGTTGGCTGGACCTGGTACTTAGCGTCCCGCTTCTGAGATGTGGAGGGGCCTGTGGCGGGGTTCTGCCACAGCTTTGAGGAGGTTCTCATGTAGCAGAGGGTGCACCGATAGCAGTGCGGGTGCTTTGGGTGCCTCTAGGAACTTGAGTGTTCCCTGTGTCTAGGGTCACTGGTCAGAGGTGTCACAAGTTGTCATGGCCAGAGCCGTCGTGACCTTCTGGAGGAATTTTGGTTAGGTCAGGTCCTCTGGAGTGGTTGGTGGAGGATTAGCTGCAGGCGTGGGGTCCTCCGCTCATGCGGACACAAGGGGGTCCCCAGAAATTTAAGACTCCTGGGCAGTTGCCTCCTCCTCATTGCTGGGGGTGTCTGCATGACTGGGGGATACGGGGTGCGGCTGGGAGAGCCAGGACATTGTCTAAGGGTGTTAGCACTCTGGGGGCTGAGTTCTGTGGCAGTATGTTGGCTGGTGGGCCATGTGGTAATGACCACTGCTGGAAGAGGCTGGAGAGCAGGTTTAAAAACTATGTGGGCATATCGACTGGCCTTTGCTGTCCGGACTGCCCCCAACAGCCATGGGCTGGTAATTGTCTGTGGCGTCCTCTTGCTGAATGGGAGTGTCCTGCTGAAGGGGAAAGTCCATGTCCTGCTCAGACTCGGAGGAGGAAGGGGTGTGGCAGGTGGAGAGGGGAGTCCCTGGGAAAAGGTACAGCAGAGCATGCTTTCTGGATTTCCTGGCATCTTTGCACAGTATTCTACCTTATGGGAGATGCAGAGGCAGCGGAGACACAGATCATGTGAGTCCAAGGAGTTCATTTTTCTGGAGAAGCCAGGGCATTTTTTAAACCCCAGTTTAGGCATTACCTTGATTGAAGATTCTCTTCTGGTTAGAAGTGGCGATAGGATGTTATTTCTGGAGAGTAGGAGAGGTCCATCTTGCTGGCAAGGCAGAAGAGTGTAAAGTGGCTAGATAGGGGCAGGCCTGGGGTAAGGCCAAGGGGGCTCATGCTCAGAAGGGCAAAGCCCTTCTGAGCTATGGAGAGTACTTCGGCGCCGTCGGATGATGTCCCTAGGCAGTGCAAAGCCCTTCTGAGCTATGGAGAGTACTTCTGTCTTCGGCGCCATCGGATGATGTCACTAGGCAGGGGCGGCTCAAGGCAATCTGCTGCCTGAGGTGAAGGATGAGATGGTGCCCTCTCCCCCGTACAGAGGTCGGGGCTTTTTCAAAACTCCAATCAGGGACTGAACCAAACCAAAAAGCTGATTAGATTATATGAAGGAAATGCAAGTTGTTTGCACACCAAGGAACTAAAAAGAAAGCGAGAACCACAGCACAGTTTATAAAACTAAATTATAACAACAAAATTAAAATGAGTTATAAACTGCATTATGGTTATTGCTTTTTCTTTTTCAACATATATATTATGCATCCACAGAACCCCCTTCAACAGTGGTTGCAGAGCAGAACCAGGACATTCACCCACAGAACTTAATATCTTTAAAAAAAAATCTGATTCTGATCATCTCACTAACAACAACAAACATTCTCCAGTACCAGGCATATTGTAAACTAATACAAAACCCTACAACAAAGTCACTGAGTATCTATAGAGCAAATCCACCATACCATACCATACCATATCAGCACCAACTTCCAAAACTCGCATAAGGAGCCTACCAAAAAAAGTGTCACTGTAAATACTACAGTGGACCCTGGAGCATCCATACACCTATTTGAAAAGCTGAACACAGGGCTGTACCAATCGTGAAATGCGCCCTGTGCAACCTGCAAATCGGGCATGCGCGCCCCCCCCCCCCCCCCCGCACACCTCCATCTAGCCACTTTATGGGGGCGGGAGGGAAGAGGAACGCCAGATGTGCAAGTCGCCGGCACGTTAAGCAGGTCTGGTCCCTCCCGTGAAAAGGCTTAAGGGGCGCATTTCAGCTGTCTGCGTCAGCCGAAATGCGCCCCTTAAGCCTTTGCGCCCTGTGCGGCTGCACCGCTCTCACAGGACTAGGTACGGTCCTGGCTGAACATGTCAAATTACAACAGTACAGTATAAATCTTTATGTACAAACTCTATGTTAACAGAACACCTGGACTCAGTCACACACTCAGAACAAAGACCCTCACCAAGTACAGAATAAGTGACTTACAATGTAAAGTAAAAATAAAAATATGTAGACAAAATTTAAACTGAAACCCCAAGAAACCAGACTCCTCAAGCAGTGCAACATCAGATAAATGTGCAGATAAATGTGTATGGTATGGTATGGTATGGTATGGTGGATTTGCTCTATAGATACTCAGTGACTTTGTTGTAGGGTTTTGTATTAGTTTACAATATGCCTGGTACTGGAGAATGTTTGTTGTTGTTAGTGAGATGATCAGAACTGTACTGCCATACAGTATAAAATATAAAAGATAACACAAAGTCCAATCACTAAAATGAAATAATTTTTTCTACCTTTGTTGTCTGACCATTTTATTCTCCGATCATGCTGGTCCCAATCTGAGGTTTCTGCTTTCCTGTCTTCTCTTAGCTCTCTTTCTGTGGTCTATGGTCCATCTGCCATTTCTTATCTCTTCTTTTGTTTTCTTCACTTCTTTCCATCAGCCTATTTCCAGTCCCAGTAACCCTTCCCAGTATCAGCCCCTTTCCAGTCCTCCCTCCCAGTACTTTCCAATGTCAACTTGCATTCCCATGACTGCCACTGGTGTCCATTCCCTTCCAGTCCCCCTCCTTCTCCACTGTCCATTCCCTTCTAGTCCAAATACCATGGCAGCCCCTCTCAGCATCCACTCCCTTCCAGTTCCATTCTCCCATCCCCTCATATCAGCCCAATTGTAGCCCTAGTCCCCAGTTTTCTTCCAGGGCCATCAGCCCATTCCCAGTCAAAGCCCCCCCAATCATCTCACTTCCAGTGCTAGTCCCCCCTCAACCCTATTATCAGTGCTAGCCTCCCCTAAGCAGCCCATTACCAGTCCTATCCTCCCATCAGCCCATTACCAGTCCTAGCCTCCACTAATCAGCCCATTTCCAGTCCTAGCCCCCCCCCCGATCAGCTCATTACCAATGCTAGCTCCCCATTACCAGTCCTACCCCACTCCATCAGACCATTACCAGTCCTAGCCTCCCCTAATCAGCTCATTTCCAGTTCTAGTCCCCCCTCAGCCCATTACCAGTGCTAGCCCCCTCAATCAGTCTATTCCCAGTACTAGCCTTCCCTAATTAACCCATTACCATTCCTAGCCCCCCCCCGATCTGCCCATTACCAGTGCTAGCCCCCCATCAGCCCATTATAATCCTAACCCGCACTCTCTCCCCTTTGTCCAGCATTTCTCCCCTGTCTGTCCAGTATGTCCCCCTGTCTCTCCCCTCTGTCCAGCATTTGCCCCCGTCTCCCCCTTTGTCTACTACTTATCCCCCTGTCTCCAGCACTTGTCCCCCTGTTTCCCCTTTTGTCCAGCATATCCCCTGTCTCCCCCTTTGTCCAACACTTGTCCCCCTGTCTCCCCCTTTGTCCGGCATCATGTCCCTAGTCTCCCCCCCTTTGTCCCCCCTGTCACTCACTGTTTTCTCTCCTTGTTGTCCTGTCCCCATTCCCTCCACCTGCACCTCTCATCTGGCAGCGGTGGGGGCACTCTGGCTATTTTAATATTAGATTTTGCCACCTCTGCCCTGCCTTCCCACGCAGGAAATCAGAGGCAGGCCAGCGGCTGTAAAATCTAAAATTAAAAACAGATCGAGTGCTGCCCCCCGTTGGAGTGCCGCCTGAGGCGATCGCCTTAGATGACCTAATGGAAGAATCGCCCCTGTCACTAGGTGCAGCTGACTCGTCTTGCTTGTCTTAGGAGAAAGATAAGATCCAGCTCTGATTGCACAGAATTTGAAGAGATGATGTTCTAAGGAAGAGATTTAATGGTGAAGAGGAAGATGAGCTAGAAGAAAAAGACACATGTCAGAGAGAAAAGTAAGGGAGGAAGTGATGAAGACAGACAAAAGAAGAAAAGTAAAATGGAAAGGAGAGCCCAGAGGAGGAGTTAGGAAAAAACAAACAAGAAGAAAATAACAAAAAAGAATATGGGACCAACATGATCAGGAAAAATAAACACCCTGATCAGAGCTGGTCCATCCCCTAGGTGAACTAAGCAGTCGCCAAGCGTGGCAGGCCCCACTCCCCCCCCCTTCCCAGTGAAGTGGCAGTTCTGTACCCTCTGCCCAGCATTCAAATTCTTGCTGGGGGGGGAGGGTGGCATGGTCATCACTGCTACATCAGACTTTAAAGTGCCCGTGCTGATATGCTCACAGCCTTCCACTCCTACCCCCTCCAACAGGAAGTTGCATCAGCGGGGAGCCCAATGCAGTGGAGGAATCGCCGGGCCACCCCCTCCCACCTCCAGGGAGAAGGTGGATGCCGGGAGGGAGGAGGTAAAGAGGGTCTGCCTAGGGCAGCAGAAACTCTTGTGATGGCCCCAACCCTGATAATAAAGGTGGAAAAAAGCATTAGATTTTCAGTATAGTTATTCAAATATGCAACACAATGATCTACTAGATGAATGGCTCCTGGTGTAAACTGAATGTGTTAGAACCCAGCTAAAAAAACAGAGTTACTTACCTGTAACGGAGTTCTCCGTGGACAGCAGGATAGGTCAGCCACACCTGGTGATGTCATCCGACGGCGCCGTGACGGAAGTGCTCTCTAGCTCAGAAGCTTCTGAGCATGTGTGAGGGGACCCCACCTCCCCGGTCCGCCCCCAGCCCGACCAGTGAGTAATTAGCTTAGGCCAGAGGCTGGGGCGCGGACCGCAGGCCACCCTCAGAGGGGAGGTGGGTGGGATCGTGTGGCTGACCTATCCTGCTGTCCACGGAGAACTCCGTTACAGGTAAGTAACTCTGTTTTCTCCTAGGACTAGCAGGATGTGTCAGCCACACCTGGTGTCTCCCAAGCTACTTGTTATGCGCTGAGGCTGAGGGAGGCCTGAGACAGGATACTAGGCATGTGGGACCACTGAAGGCGTCATGCGATAAGAACAAACGTTTATTGTGCAACTAATGCAAAAACATAAAGTGCAGGGTATACAGGCACACGCAGTGAGGTAGAACAATAGTGCAGTAGACACGCAGTGGAATGAAACATCAACAGTTATGAATTTTTAACATTAGAACAATGCGGCTGTGCAACATGCCGTGAGGTAGAAATTAGTGCAATCAACAAACCGTGCAAAGGGACATTAACTGTGCAATAGCATTGTGCAAATAACAACCATCAGGAGGGTGCCGCCCAGGAGGGTGCCGCCCATGTGGGCTACCCTTGTCCGTAGTGGTTAGGAAGTACATGCGTTACAGCCCGCGGGCTGTGACTTGGTCAGTTGCTCCTGTCACGTCCGGGGAGGTGGACCCTGCCACCGTAGACAGGATCGCTCGGCCAAATGAGCTGCCGGCTTCTGCCTGGAGGTCAAGGCAATAGTGTTTTTGGAAGGTGAGGTGCGAGGACCAGGTGGCGGCTTTACAGATCTCGCTGACTGGGACCTCCTGTGCGCTGGCGAGGGAGGTGGCCAGCGCGCGGAGTTGGTGAGCGCTCGCCTTGTTTGCTGGGTGTGCGCCCGCCTTCTGAAGGCAGTAGGAGATGCAGTCAGATATCCAGTGGGAGAGTGTGCGCTTGGTGACAGGTCGTCCCGGTCTGTTGGGGTCGAAGGACACAAAGAGTTGGGTCCCTTGCCGGACTGAGGCCGTCCTGTCGATGTAGATGCGCAGGGCCCGGACACAGTCCAGTGAGTGGAGTCGTTGCTCTTCTGGTGACCCGTGAGGAGCAGGGAAGAAGGACGGTAGTTCCACTGATTGGTTGACGTGGAAGACAGAGGCGACCTTAGGAACAAACTTCGGGTGTGTCCGGAGGGACGCCCTGTTGTGGTGAATCTTGGTGTACGGTGGGTGAGCTATCAAGGCTTGTAGCTCACTCACCCTCCTTGCGGAAGTGATGGCGATGAGGAAAAGCGTCTTCCAGGACAGGAATTTCGATTCCGCCGACGGCAGAGGCTCGAAAGGTTCCCGTGTCAGCTGCTGGAGGACGATGTTGAGGTCCCACGAGGGGATGGGTCTCTGAACCGGGGGCTGCAGGTTCCTGAGGCCTCTCATGAAGCGGGTCACGATGGGAAGAGCTGCCATGGAGCCCGTGGGTGAGCTGCTTCGGAGCTGGTGTAGGGACGCAATGGCTGCGAGGTGCACCTTAATTGACTGGGGCTTCAAGCCCAGACTGAAGAGCGATGAGAGATATTGTAGCACAACAGGAACAGGGCAAGAGTCTGGTGGAATTCCTTGGCCTGCGCACCAGATACTGAAACGTTTCCACTTGAGACTGTATGACTTTCTCGTGGACGGTCTCCTGGAGGCCAGTACGATGCGCTGTACCTCCGCGGGTAAATGGGGTTCTTGGAAGTTTACCCTCTCAGCCTCCAGGCTGTCAAAGCAAGAGTCTGGAGATTGGGATGCCAGGTTGTGCCGTCGTTCTGTGTGAGCAGATCTGGTCTCAGCAGTAGTCGGATGGGAGGTTCCTGTGAAAGCTGCAGTAGCAGGGGGAACCACATCTGTCTTGGCCAGTATGGCGCGATCAGGATGATGTGCGCCTTGTCGTTGATGGTGCGCTGTATGGTGGCTGTCATGAGGGGTGTTGGTGGGAAGGCGTAGGCCAGTTCCCAATCCCCCCACTTTACTGCGAACGCATCTGAGGCCACTCTCCGGGGTGAGGGGCGTTTGGAGCAGAACAGAGGGCATCTGGAATTGTCCTCAGTTGCAAAGAGGTCTATCCGTGGATTCCCCCAACGTCAGAAGATGGACTCTGCTACTTCCTTGTGAAGCGTCCACTCGTGGGGCTGGAGCTGCCTGCTTAGTCTGTCCGCTAGCGTGTTCTGCTCTCCCGGGAGGTAAGTCGCCTGTAGAAGGCAGTTGTGGGCTAGGGCCAATGACCATGTCTCGAGAGCTTCCCTGCAGAGAGTGCGGGAGCCTGTACCCCCTTGCTTGTTGAGGTAGAACATAGTCACTTGGTTGTCGGTCTGGATCAAGACTGTCTTCCCAGCGAGATGTGGCATGAAGGTCAGGAGCGCATACCTGACCGCTCGGAGTTCGAGGACGTTGATGTGGAGGGATTGTTCCTTCTTGTTCCAAGCTCCTTGTGTGCTGAGGTGTAACAGGTGAGCTCCCCAGCCTGTGGCAGAGGCGTCCGTGGTCAGGATGAGCTGGTAGCCGCAGGGTTGCAGGCTCTTGCCTTCGGTGAGATTGGCAGACACCCTCCACCAATGGAGACTCTGAGTTATCCTCGGTTTGATCGGGATGGGGGTGGAGAGAGGTTGAGACCGTTGTTTCCAATGTGAGCGCAGGTGCCACTGGAGTGTGCGCATGTGCAGCCTGGCCAGGGTTAGGACTGAAGTAGTCGCTGCCATGTGACCCAGAAGGCGTAGGATGTCGTGGGCCTTGGTCTGCTTCGCGGATGATACCTTCTTCGCAAGGCGGATGATGTTTTCCCGCCGATGCTCGGGAAGGAAGGCCTTGGCTGCGGTTGTGTCGATTATGGCACCGATGAACTCCGTGCGTTGGGTGGGTTCTAATCGAGACTTCTCCATGTTGATAAGGAAACCCAGCTTGGATAGCAGGGTAGTCGTTTTCCGCACTGCCGCCCTGAGTTCCGTGGCGGAAGGTGCTGATATCAGCCAGTCGTCCAGGTAGGGAAAGATGGCGAGCCCTTGTTTGCGGAGGTGTGCAGCTGCCACAGCTACGCACTTCATGAAGACCCTGGGAGCTGGGGAGAGGCCGAAGGGAAGTACCCGGTATTGGTAGTGGCACCCCATCGCTACAAATCTCAGGAATTTCCTGTGAGAGGTGTGGACTGGAATGTGGGAGTAAGCGTCCTGTAGATCCAAAGTAGCCATCCAGTCCCCCGGTCTGATGAGGGGAAGGATGGAGTTCAGGGAGTACATTCGAAACTTCTCTTTCAAGAGGGAGTTGTTCAGCTTGCGGAGGTCCAGGATAGGATGTAGGCCCCCGGACTTCTTGGGAATAAGGAAGTACCGGGAGTAAAAGCCAGTGTTGATTTTGTCGGAGGGAACTCGTTCGATCGTTCGTGTTCTGATGAGTTGATGTAGGAGGTCCGCAAGGGCAGCTTCCATGTGCAGCAGAGGTCTGCTGTTGGGTTGCGTGCGCTGCCATGGTGGGGAGGAGAACCGTAAGCGGTAGCCCGCTTGGATAATCTGGATGACCCACCGGTCCGTGGTGATTTCCTGCCAGGCCGATAGGAAGCTGGATAAGCGGCCTCCCACCGGCGGGGCAGCGAGGACACTCGTGGCCAGCCGGAGCGGATTGTCAGAAGGAGGATGTGTTCTTACCGGATTGTTGGGGGTTTGCTGGCTTTTGCTTGCGTTCTCTTTGTGGTTGCCTTTGAAAGGATGATTTGTTGTAGTTGTGCTTGAATTTCGGTGCCTGCCACTGCCGGTTGGAACCGTAGTATCTTTTCGACGAGGCAAATGGCTTGCGGAAATAGCTCCCTTTCTGCGACCAGGAGGGGCGTTCGAGTCCGTCCGCCGCTAAAGTTTTTAGAGTGGTGCAGTCCTCTTTCAGGCCGTTCACCGTGTCTGCGACCTTGTCCCCAAAGAGGGAGTCTCCCAGGCAGGGCGCGTCAGCAATCCTGTCGTGAGTGTTATCTGACAGGCCAGAAGCTCGCAGCCAGGCCCAGCGGCGGGCTGCAATGGCCGTGCCCGCTGTCCGGATAGCCATGTCGAAGGCAACGAAAGCCGTGCTCATCAGGTGTTTGGAGCATTCTGCTAGTTCCTGGAGCGTGGCTGTATGCTGGGATTGCTTAGGAAGATTGAGCAGCTGGCCCTTAAGTTCCGCTAGGAGGGCATCTTGGAACAGTAGGTGTTGGAATTGATGAGCTGATATTTTGGCACTCAGCATCGCACCTTGGAATACTTTCAGCTCTAGGTCGTCGAGGAGCTTAGGGTCCCGACCAGGGGGATGGGTAGATTGGGTGCGTGAAGACTTCGACCTCTTGAGAGCTGACGCTACCACAATAGATTGGTGAGGCAGCTGGGGCTTGTCAAAACCCGGAGCTGTCTGGAGGAGGTATTTGTTGTCCAGACGTCTGGCGCAGGCTTGCCCGGAGGCAGGGGACTGCCAGAGGGTGGATTGCTTGTCCTTAAGTTTCCGGTGAAGGGGGAGGGACAAGGCCGGCTTGGGTGTGCTGAGATATTTCATCACCTCTGGATCTTTCTCTTCGGAGAGCTCTTCCTTGGTGAGACCCAGTTTGGCCACAACCTTCTTCAAAAATTTTGGGTAGGTAAGGTCTTCAGGCACCAGAGCCTGCGCCTCCCCTTGTTCATCTGGAGTGGATTTGGAAGAAGGTGATCCCGGCCCCCCTTCCTCTGGCACGCTCCCTTCTGAGTCTTGACCCAGCATAGGGGATGGGCTCCTCTCCCTTGGGGGAATTCTCTCTGGTGAGGCCGGGGTGGGTGATCTCTCCCTCTCCTCTGGAGCTTGTAAGTCCAAGGGGGCTGCACCTGAGTTGTCCTGGCCTGGAGGAGCAGTTTGCTGCACCAGGCGTTGTAAAAGTTGCAAAATCGCCTCAGAGGTGCTGGATCCAGATGATCTGTTGCTCCGGTGTCCTCTGCTAACCTGCGAGTCTGATTTTCTGCTTCTCCCGCGGCCGCGGGAGGACTCGCCGGCCGAACTGTCACTGCGGTAAGAGTGGTGGTCTCCCCGGTGTCTCTTACTCTTGTGGGCCCTTGAGCGTCTATTGCCGCTATTCCCGCGCCGATGGGAGGACTCCCGGCTGTCGGAGTGGCGTTTGTGGCTGCTGCGGTGGTGGTTGCTGCGGTGGGTGCCCTCGGCGCGGTGATCTTCGGCGCGTGAGGGAGCCTCTGAGGGAATCCTCTGTTGGCTGGCTCGGGGCGAGGGAAGCCTGCGCCGAGAGAGAAGACTGACGTCATCGTTGGGGGCGGAGCCGCTCCTGCCCATCCGATAGGAAGAAGGATCTCTGGGGGCGGAGTCTGGTGAGGCCACGTGGGCGGCGCCATCTTGGCCGCAGCCGCCTGAACCGCATGGCAATGGAAGGAGTCCGGAAGAGCTGCAGGCATCAGGGGGGCCTCCCAGGAGCAGCGGAGCGAACGGGTCGCTGGAGCTGTGTGGCTGAGGATCGGTTGAACAGCCGGCGGTGGGGGGGCTTGCCCCGGGCACCGCGGAGGCCGTGGAGGAGGCAGATCTCTCCGACAGAGGTGGAGGCGCAGGGCCTAGGGCCGCCCGGTGATTTTTCTTCGCGGGAGCCTTCCCTTTAGCGGACTTACCGCGTTCTGCAGTGCCGGTCTCGGTAGCCTGCTCCGGAGCAGCCAGGAAGTCCTTCAAGGAGTAGTCCCTTATTTTCCTTGCCCTGGGGGACATCTGGGCACAGGAGGAGCAGTCCTCAACGTTGTGAGAAGCCCCGAGGCATCGGAGGCAGCTCAGGTGAGTGTCGGTGATATTCATTTTCCTTTTGCATCTAGGACATTGTTTAAATCCAGGTTTTGGCATTGTGATGGTGAGAGAGAGCTGAGATCCGTCTTGAGGCAAGGTGGAAGAATTGAAAACTGGTCGGGCTGGGGGCGGACCGGGGAGGTGGGGTCACCTCACACATGCTCAGAAGCTTCTGAGCTAGAGAGCACTTCCGTCACGGCGCCGTCGGATGACGTCACCAGGTGTGGCTGACACATCCTGCTTGTCCTAGGAGAACCTCTAATCTAGCTGTAACTCCCACACAATCTAAATATTGAAAATGATTGGATTTTGTTAGTTATTAGGGTTTTTTTCTGGTACATACTTGTAGGCAGGACATACCTACCAGTCCTGGGTCTTTTGTATTAAGCTGTAAAGTATTTTGTGGCACCCAAAAAAAGAAGAATGCCGTTTTAAGCATAGTTTGAGAGTACATTCTGCAATTTTCCATGGAGACAGTTCATTTGACTGCCTCCCAGAAAATAATTGCTCACTCACTATGGGCACTACAGGGAATGAGTCTCAGATGCACTTACCAGAAAAGTAGTAATTTTATCCTCCCTCCCCTCATTCTCACTGCCAGGAGGAGAGCAGGACTTTCTGTATGTTCCACCTTTCCTGGCTTCAATCTGACAAAGTGTGGGGTCCTGTAATCTTGCAAGTCCTGCTGGCCTCATATGTTCAGGCATCAGATCTGAAGCCAGCAGAATGAAACACACATTTAAAAAAATGCTGCTGTCCTTCTACTGATGGGACAGAGTGGTGATTGAGGATCACACACAATTTGGTTTGGTGTGCCATGAGGATTGAACAGGCTCAATAATATGCCAGAAAATAAAAAAGGTTGAGAAATACTGTACTAACTGAACAATTACAACTATTATGGGTATCTTTCTTTGGCACCTGTTATGTTTGTATTAAAGCGAGGAATGTCAGTGTTCCTTATGTAACCCTGTGTTGAGGTGTATGTGTAAACCAGATATGTAGCTGCCAGGATCCCCAATGGTCAGGTCTAGTCTAATGGATCAGAGGTTGTATGATGGGAAAGAAGCCAAAATTACTTTTTCGTAATTGCAAAACAGGTCTGTCTTTTTCTTTTTTTTACAGAGAATGCTTTGCAGAAATCCACTTTACAAGAAAAAATTTCACAGCATCAGATCTTTTGAGCTCACACAGTATTAAAAGTCAAAATGATTACATCCCTTTCAGCTCCCTTTTCCAGTATGCTTAACCAGTATAAAAGGGGAGACCACCTGCTCTTCTCTGGCACCTACTGCTGTTTCGAAGTCCCTTCTTTCATGAGCTGACTGGCAGCCTTACAGCCTGTAAATTCCAGAAAGTTTCCAGATGAAAAGTCTTGATACCCTCTCAGTATCCTGATTATAAGGGATATTTGTTTGGTCACCAGATGTTGACACCTAAAGTGATTCCTGTAAGAAAATGTACAACGTACGGTATCTTCCTCCTGGGGGTATTAAAACTCATTTTAGGAATGTAATGGATACAGTATTTGGCATTTTTAATGACCGAGGCAGGAGCTACCAGGCCTGCCATCATATCAAAGACCTTTCCTGTCTGCTCTCGTGGAACCAGCTGTACTAAGTGGTTTACAAACATTTTGAAAAAAGAATAGACAACAACACACTGTCCGGTATAAAACAAAGAATAACATAGAAGTGTAAATCAGTCCTCTTACTGATCGAAAAATAAAGCCACATCACTGTATAACATCACCCTATTGAGCTGAACCAAGTGGGAAAAGATGGATCTATATTAACTTCCAGTGCTTAAGCATATTAAGCTCTTGTCTTGCTTCCAATAGGAATCCATTCCAAAGCTTATACAGTACCGCTGGGAAAGCCTGGGCACATGGAGAAACCAACAGAGATTCTGTTGGCTCCTATGCAACACACGTGATGGTACATATCATCGTAACAAACCAACTAGACAAGCTGGCCTGCTAAATCTTAAAATCATAAGGAGGCACATGCTTTATGTGACATCATACATGCCTACTTTAACCATAAATACTCATATGTGACCACATCCATGCATTAATGACCTTTTATAAAATACCAACCAGTACTCACATTCACATGATGGCGTGTACTTTGCCGGCAGAGTACAGAGATACGTGTGTGGTGCTATAATTTATGCACGTACTAGAAATTTTAGCTGTGAGCATTCATACCAGCTCTAGCGCTGGTGTAAATGTCTGCATCTTAATTTAAGGCATATTCTCTGCCTCTTACACTAGTGTTTTATAAAGACAACTAGGTGCCTCCTTGTCTATAAAATAGCAGCCATGTAGGCATCTGTGTAAATGTGTATTCATAGCACCCTGCTATCAAATTACCCTCCTGAAGGCATATTTTAGAAAGGACATTTAGCTGTCCCCTGGATGTACAAGTCAAAACGTCTGAAAGTCTGTGGGAGGGGGCAGTAGAGAAGGTGGACATGTATAAATGTGTTCTAAAATCAACCTACAGTATCTCCACATCAAAAGATATGGGGGTCATTCCGAACCACGTTTAGCGGGGATGGACATCCATCCCCGCTAAATGTCCAGGACCGTATTCCCTACCAAAAGCTCCCTGCACATGCAGGGGAGATGTGTGAGGAACTCTGGATGGAGGTGGGAGGGAGGGGGCTGTAGGAGGAGCAAGGGCAGAGAGTGGGCAGGACCCTGAACCCAGACGTATGGGACCAATTCCAGTGTCAGCCCTGTATGTCAGAGCTCAGCAATCTAGACAGGGGGCAGTAATGCTCCGGGGCCGGAAAGTGAGGTAAGGAGGTGGAGGGAGTACCCTGCAGCCTGACCCTGGCCATGGCAGGCCTGATCAGGGGTCGGGCGGTGGGGAAAGGACATTTGCGGGGTGTGCCGGGGATCGGGGTGCCGGGCTTCTGCATGGAGCTGCGGTGCCATGGCAATGGGATGCCACAGCACTGCCACTCCATGCAGGATCCTGGCTGGGCTAGTTGGGTAAATGCCTGTAAGTGCAGGGCCCAGAATCAGGGCACGGCCAGCCCATCCAGGCTGGTTGCACTTGATTCTGATCCCATGGGGATGCCTAGCCCTCGCGGGATCAGAATCAGTTGCAACTCCTGGCCATCCCAATTCTGGACGCCCAGGGATGCCCAGCACAGAATTGGTCTCCATATGTCTCCACTAACATGCAATGAAACTGGGACATGCAAAATAAAGCCTTAGACATTCGCAGAGAAATAGGCGATTACAGAAACATGCACGGACAACATATGGACATTGGTAGAACCGGCAACATAGACATGTACATGCCAGTATTTCAGAATGTGCACTTGGATATGTTGCCACAGCCATATCGGAGCCTGCCATTGTGCAAATGGAGACATGTAGCACCACAGCAGTATACAAAGAGGCCTTGATATTCACTTCCTATCCTTCTTTGAGGGGAGAAAATACTATGGGAATTTCCCACATCCTGACCTGGATGTGTAAATTCCTCTCTACACATCCTATTTAAAATGTGCCTTCCTGAATTGGAATGGAAACTGCAGACTGGAAGATATTTTAGCTGAGTTCACACCTCTGACTTAAACAGTAGACTGCCCTTCCTGTCCACCATTGAGAGAGAATGACTGAATACATCATTTTTTCTTTTATTATAAGGGAAGAAATTCAGCTCAATCTTTTTCCCCCAGTGTTTTCAGTTATAACTTATCAGTGTTTCTCAAAGATGTTCTGGAGGACCCCCTAGCCCAAGGGTGAAGAACCTCTGGCTCAGTCTCATCAGGTCTGCCACAAGACTCCCAAAATAGCTGTCCACTGCCTGAACATTTGTTCTGCTCTCTCCACATCTCTCGCCCCACCCCCAACTCCTTTGCCTTGAAATCAAATGTTCTTTATAAAAGGACTTGCACAAATCCAGCAGCAGTCACAGTTGCATTGAGGTTACAGACATTTCTGCCTACTTGAGAGCAGAGGTAAATATTCACATGTAAAGTGCATAAATTGGTATATTTTATCATTGATATGTATGCTTCACGACTCTACTTGTGCTCTGCCCAAACCATGCACTTGCCTGTCAAGCATTATTGTTCAAAATAACTTAAGAGAGAACGCAGGTCGTTGATGCAAGAGTGGCACATATCCATTGACATAGTCTGCAGGAAAGTGCCTATATAGAATCTGAGACCTGGAGTTCTTCTTTCATAAAATATCATAAGTTACTTATATAGAAAAGATCATAGCCAGAGTTTTTTGGATTTGAGGGATTGTCCACATAACTTTCAAACCATGCACTTGGCAAAGTTTACAGTAAAAGTTGGAGTGTCCATGCCACTGTACTTACTTTTACACCTCAGGTAATTTTGTAAGAGCCATTTAATGGGGTTTATTGCCCCGTACATGCTAGAATGATCCCTTAGGAGGTAATTTTATAGCCCAGGTGTATATATGCATAAATGTATGCACTAGAGATTAGGGACGTGCATTGCTATGAAGACTCCAAATCCTCTAAGTGTTGTGCAAAGAAGCACAAGTAGGGTTAAGTTAGGGTTGGAGGTTTGTGGAGAAATGAATCCATTATAGGGGTGCAAGAAGGAGCATCCAAATACCTCTATAGACAGATTTGCCTAGGAGAATTTGACGGCAAGAGCCTACTTTCTCTCACACTGCCCAAAAGATTGCAAGAAAGGATTTAGGGCCCTTAATTTAAAAGGAAGATTGGAATACAGCTCATAGGTTCATCTGTCTTCCTCTGTCAAAAGGAGCTGCTATTGACCAGTCCCAAATGCAGTTTATAGTTCCACAGAATTGTAAAATACAAACATAATAAAGAAAAAACCCAGTAGCATGAAAAAAACCCAGCACAAGGAGAGGGATAAAATGACAACAATACTGGCAAGAACACCTCAAGGCACTGAGCAGCACTTTGGCATACCAAGGCAGTGAGGACAAAATGTTTGGACATTGGTTATCAGCATGTGATTTTGTGTATATGTGTGTATTGGCAAGGTGGGGGGGTGGTGGTGGTGGTGTGAGAAAGATGTTAATCACCAAAGATTTGCCCACTGTGGTTCAGTGGATAGGGTCAGCAGTCTAACTAGCATCAACACTGAAGGTTTCCTGAGGTACTTGGATACACAAAATTTGTTAGCCTAGGAAATGCTATCCTGGAGCGCATGTGGAAATTGGGGACTAGGAGGTGCCAAACGTAAAGCCTCTTGTAAAATAGATGCAGGATTGCACTGGTATGGCTATCCATGTCCAGTGGGAGCAGCAATTTTAAGAAGATGCATGTGGGGGAAAGAAAACATACTCCCCCCCCCCTCAACATATACACTGGGGACAGCTTCTTAAAATTGTTGCTTCTGCTTTAAATGTGTGGCCATGATTCCTCCCTCCCAATCACCCCTTCAACTCCATCCCACCCTCCTGACTCCCCTACCCCTCCCAAAGCAGCTGATGCTGTGTAAAATGACCTTCCCTCTGGCATGATCCCCCACTATCAATAACAGCCCTGCCCCTGAGAACCCCTTCACAGGTCCATCCAACCCCAACCCCCTATCCCTTTTCCCAGTCTTATAGAGGGTCCTTGATAGTGAGAGCAGGCAGGAGGCTCATTTGCTCTTGCGCCTACTGCGACTGGATCCAAAATGGTGCTAGTGACCCCTAGTGGTAATCTCATGGTGCTGCTCCTTTTTAGATGGGATGCTTCTCGTATAACCTCCTCAGTGTATAAATATTTGTTGTCTCATTGCTAAGAGAAGAAGGAAGTGAAAATGACAGAACACAAATTTATTCAAGAGCTTAAGATGTACATGCTTTACGCAGACACACATGCAACCTGAGAGAGAGAGAGAGAGAGAGAGAGAAAGTGTCTCCCTGCATGTGCAGGATTTTCCATATTCTCTGATGAGTCAATCAAGCAAGTTTTTTGTGACTAGCTTCTGAGAATTGGAAACCCTTTCTCAGCGTGGCACATTTTTAGCTCTTGCCTGTTTTTGATGGTTTCTTCCTCTCCTGGTCTGACTATACTTTTGTTAGATTTCTATTCTTCTGAACAAAAGAAACCACCACCTTGCAATAAATCAAAACAGCAACTTGTGAGGTCACCGTGCAGCTTCCTATGAGTATGTCTGAAACTAGGAATTACTATTGTTTTGACTTGAAACTCTTGCATTGACGGCATGGAATTTTATAACGGGGCGCCTAGACTACGGATGCACATTAGTGCATATGTTGCACCTGTTTAAAGATAATGTGTGCCTATGCGCCTTTCTAAAATTATCTTCCTGGAGGATCTCACACAAAATTACATCTATTCTGAGGCAAGAGTGGCTCTGTATGTGTATGTTCTGGTAAGATCCGGTGCTCATATATGTATTTTATAAATACACCACGTAAGTACTGATTCCATTCCTACTCCGCCCATTCACCACCACAGGAACATCAGTGCATGTACAGTGCTTTGTAAATGTCCGCACATCCTTGTATATTTTTCACATTCTGCTGTCTAAAAAATACAGTTCTAGATGCATTAAAATAGGAGTTTGCTTCACTAATCTCCACTGCGCTTTCAACGTGAAAAACGATGATAGAAAATTCAAAATGAAATTAAGAATAAGAAATTAAAAAGTCTTGATTGCACAAGTACTCGCACCTTTTTTCACAGGAAACCAAAATTCATTGTTTCCAAATATTGCCTTAATTGAGCCCACAATACGTTAAACAGAGCCCACACGTGTCCAGGCACAATAGTTGAACTGATTCAAATGCTCTTGGACGAAGGGTCAGGCTGTTTCCATTGTATGAAGTGAATCTGAAGTAAAGGTCAAATACACAGAACATGGAGTTGCTGAAAGATCTTCAGAATAATGACTGCGAGAAGACTTTAAGCAAATTTTAGTGCATTTGAATATCCTTTGGGGGCACTGTGAAGTCCTCAATCGTAAAGCAGAAACAGTTTGGCACCGCTGTGACAATGCCTCAGCCTAGCTGTCCTTCCAAAGTCAGCAGCTATGAGTTAAGGAAACTACTATAAAAAAACTGCAGCTCTTTTTTACAAGATATGGTGCCTTGTAAAAGTCTTCACACCCTTGTACATTTTTCACATTCTGCTATCTACAAAATGTAATTCAAAATACATTACACTAGGAGCTTGTTCTACTGATCTACATAGCATATTCCACACTTTCAATGTGAAAGAACAAGAACAGACATATTCAAACAAGTAATCATGAATAAGAAATCAAGAGGTCTTCAATGCATTAAGTCTTCATATCCCTTGATCTATAGAGAAATGATATAGATATAGTAGGCCAAGTCATCAAACCCAAGAGTAGCAGATCACCAGATGATATACACCCGAGTGCTGAAAGAACTGAAAACTGAAACTGCAGATGTAGTATCTGTAATCTGTAACTTATCATTAAAATTGTCTATGATATCTCAAGACTGGAGGATGGCCAATGCAGTGCCAATTTTAAAAAGGGTTCCAGCAATGATCCAGGAAACTAAAGACTGGTAAATCTGATGTCAGAGCTAGGCAAAATGATAGAAACTATTATAAAGAACAAAATTATTGAAGATACAGAGATAGTTTAATGGGACAAAGTCAACACAGATTTAGGCTAGAGAAATCTTGTCTAACTAATCTGCTACATTTCTTTGAAGGCTATAAATAAACATTGATATAAATGAGCCATTTGATAAAGTGCTTCTGAATTTTTAGAAAGTATTTGTCAAAGTACCTCATGAATGCCTCCCGAGGGAATTAAAAAGCTATGGGATAGGATGAAATATCCTATTGTAGACTGGGAACTGGTTAAAAGATACAAAACTGAGATTAGGGTTCAAAGGCCAGTTTTCTTAATGGGGGAAGATGAATAGTGGGGTACCCTAGGGTAGTGGTTCTCAACCCAGTCCTCGGGTCACACCTAGGACAGTCAGAATTTTAGGATTCTTACAAAGAATATGCATGAGATAGGTTTGCATATACTGCTTTCATAATCTCTCGTATCTATTCGTTGTGGGGATCCTGTAAACCTGACTAGCCTAGGTGTGTCCCAAGGACTGGGTCGAGAACCACTGCCCTAATGATCTGTACTGGGACCAAAGCTTTTTAATATATTTATAAATGATCTAGAAATGGGAAAGCATGTACGATGTCATTAAATATGCAGATGGAACCAAATTATTCATGGTTGTTAAATTGCATGCAGACTGCAAAAAATGGAAGACTGGGGTATCCATATGGCAAATGAAATTTAATGTGGACAAGAGCGAAGTAATGCACATAGGAAAGAATAACCCAAATTATAGCTACATGATGCTCGGATCCATATTAGGAGCATAATTTTATGAGGACCTGTCTAGTCTTAGGTGCTAAGTGTAAATGGCAGTAATTATTTTTCACATGCAGAAGTGTCGCCTTAAGTACATAAATAGCCTCTTATAAAAGACAGATTAGCATAAAAGTACGTGCATTGTTTGCATGGCATGTACCTTCACTGTGGATGTGCAAATTGACGGAGTTTGGACAGTGTGGGCAGTGCAAACAAGGACATGTATGGATTATAGAATAAGATAATTTATGTGCATACATGAAAAAAGTAGGCATGGTCATTTACATCAGCTCTAGGGCTGCTGTTAAGTGATCGTACCTTCAATTAAGGCACAAATCGCTGCCACTTAATGCTAGTATTTTATAAAATCAAGGAAGAGGATCTAGGCATCATCATGGACAATATATTGAAATCATCTGCTCATTGTGCAGTGGTGGCCAAAAAAGCAAACAGCATGTTAGGAATTATTAGGAAAGAAATATAGAATAAAACAAAGAATATCACCATGCCTCTATATCACTCAATGATGCAACCCCACTTTGAGTATTGTGTGCAATTCTGGTGAACGCATCTCAAAACAATATAGCGGAATTAGAAAAGATACAGAGAGGGGCTACCAAAACGATAAAAGGTGATGTAATGACTCTACTGTGAGGAAAGATTATTGGAGCCGTGGCCCCATTGAAATTTGTAAACAAGCCCCTAAGGAGGTTAGAGTTCTTCCGATGGAGGAAGAAAGGCTGGAGAGATAAGAGGTCTATAAAAACCTAAGAGGCATGGGCAAGCACAAATCGATTGTTTACTTTTTCAAAAAATACAAAGATTAGGGGACAGAACATGATGTTAAAAGTAAGACATTTAAAACAAATCAGAGAAAATATTTTTTCACTCAACTCATAGTTAAACATTGGAACTCATTGTTGGAGGATGTAATAGAAGTAGTTGGTGTAGCTGGGCTTATAAAAGGTTTGGACAAGTCCTGAAGAAAAAGTCAATAGACTTTTATTAAGGGAAAGCTGTGGAAAACCAGTGCTTATTTCTGAGGGTACTTAGCATGAAATCTAGCCAGACAGGGGCAGAGCAACCATCAGGCAAACTAGGTAGTTACCTAGGGTAGCAGCTTCTGGAGGCAGCAAAGGACAAGGGATTCAAAGTGAAACAATAGATCTTGACAGCTGTAGGTAGAGAGTCATAAGGCATAAACAGGACGATGCAGAAAACTGGCGCTAGACCTGTGCTGGATTGAATGTTTAACATTCTTGACAACGTACATATTTTAACGTGCGATGGAGGAAGGTTAGAATATGCAAATGCCCACCGCGGTAACCCTGGAAATGAAAATGAGCCACCTCAGCGTTAAACTGGGAGAGCAAGCCAAACACATGCACACTAGAAGTCTATGCTATTTTGGCTTGCTCTCCCCAAGCACCAGTGGCTAATTTGCATTTTTTTTCTTTTGGTCTTCCCTCTGCTTCCTGGCTATTTAAAAACAGTAGTGTTTACCTGCACACAGCAACTTCTTATGACAGACTGATGAACGGCACGGTATAGGAACACCAGAAAACTGGTTTCACTTTGGCTTTATCTTTTTTTTTTTTTGTCGGCACGGCCCAACACTGTTTTGATGGCACCGGGGACTTTGCCCGATGCCTGATTATCTGGGGAGAAGATGATCTAGCCATCAGGGAAAACACCTGGTGTCATCAAAATACTGTCGGGGTCAATGTTAAAGGTTCAATTCTACTCAGACCCTGCAGTTAAAATTTTGTTGCTATGGTTGGTTGCAAAATCATCTACGCCTGTCTCTGCATCATGATTTGCATATCAGCCCAGAAGATTTAAATAATGAGTATTCATTTAAATACGCGTGGCATTAATTGGTTGCTAGTTTTTCCGCTGGTGTTTAAGTCTATTTCCTATATGGGGAGGATCGTAAAAATGTGCTTAAACATGGCGTTATGGGCTCGTAAAGCCCACGCTAGCTTTTTGCATTGGCCTGACAGTTTGCCTAGAGTGTCAACACCTTGAACCAAATTTTGGACCGACCCTGTAACCAGGTGCTTGTGATCTGAATTGGTCACTGTTGGAAACTGGGCTTGATGGACCTTTGGTCTGATCCAGTATGGCAATTTTTATGCTCTTATATGTATGCGCTAGAGGAAATGAGGGACAGAGGAGATATGATAGAGACTTCGATGAACAAACCTTTTGCAAAACAGGGATGCTATAAAACTACAGCACATGACATGAAGCCAAAAAGGAAGAAAATTTAAAAGCAACAGCAGGAAATACTTTTTCATATAAAAGATAGGGAATGCCTGGCATGCCCTCCCACTGGAGATGATGGGAAGAAAAATGGATTGAATTAAAAAAAAAAAGCATGAAATAAACACAGTGAATCCCTATATAGCAAGAGAAGCATTCCTGCTCAAAGCAAAACTTAAATTATTTATTTATTTATTTAGACAGTTTTGTATACCACCTTATCCTTCAATCAAAGTGGTCATAACACAATTGGAGGTTTACATTTAACAGGAGGGAATACGACTAACAAACGTAAATACTATGTGCTTATAGGTCTAAATGGGAATGGTTAGTTGGGGCCAAGTGGTGTAGGTGCATGGTGTTCCGCTTGGGTGGTATCTAGTGTTTGGCAACTCAAGGTGGTTGCTTATAGGCCTCTGTAAAGAGCATGGTCTTGAGTGCCTTGCGGAAGTCTTTGGTGTCGTTCAGAGTCCTTAAGTCCATAGGGAGGAAATTCCACAATGCAGGCACAAGTAGCAAGGGAGCTCTCTTAAATGACTGTCATGCTACAAAAAAAAGCATAAAAAGGGGGTAACCTGTATGGAGCAGCAGTTACCCAAAGTCAAAGCACAGAGTGAGGTAATCTGCATGAGACGACAGTTCAACCCTAAACATCTTCCAGAGCAGACTAAATGGGCCATGCTGGTCTTTATCTGCTCTCGCACATACCAAGGGGCACTTGTTCCGTTAACTGGATACGTGTCACTGAGACTAATATTCAATGAAGTACCTGGATAATGCTATTGAATATTATCCTCGACTATATCACACTGTCCAGATAGTATCTGATCGAGCCTGGGGCAGAGGCCAACATTTATCTAGATAGTGGCAATTTTCAGCACTACTATTGATAACAATCCACTTAAATAAGGATAACAAACTCTCTCGATATTGCTGGTGCTGACAGCGGTATCCAGATATTCATAAACAGCTGCTAGCTCAATACTGCCACTGAACATCTGGGCATGTTTTACCTGTGGTGCTGGTATTCAAAAAACACTGACCACTGTACGCTGAATATTGACCCCTATGTTAATATATTACATGTACAAGGGACATTTAACCAGAAGAAAGCCCTCAATTGTAAAACACTCAGCCTCAAAAGTAAAAAGTGTTATTCTAATTGTGGATGATCTTGGATTCATCTGGGAAAATCAGAGAATTCCTATGTGAAAGAAATAGAAAAGAAATAGAAAAAGAAGTGCTTTTCCCTGATCACCACCTCAAGGCTCTGGGCTGCCCTTTAAATTTCAAAGCGCTCCGAGGCGGGAAGAGGAGACGCCGCACACTTCGGACCACGGCAGTTGACCTGATCGGCATCGGGGAGTTGAGTGGGAAGAAGTGCTCCTCACCGATCACCACCTCAAGGCCCAATTAGGTCTCTGGACTGCCTTTTAAATTTCAAAGCACCCCAAGGCGCTTCCGCGCCTGAGGGCCTTACCAGAGGGCCCTTTGGCATGGCCCTTAGGCGCGGCACAAAGGCATAGAAAGGACTCTAAGCAACCAAACGACAGAAGAGAGCTATAGCTGAACTGAGAAAATCTTGTTATGATAACTGTCCATCCTGATGACATACCACTTTGAACCATACTATCAGATTCTAAGTTACATACAAATGGTTGACTATTGCGCTACCTAATTCTCTTTCTCAATTGTATCCCATCGCCTTTGTTATTGTACTAACATTATCATATTGTATTGCTGCTCAACCTATATGCATCGTAACTATTAGAGACATACCTTTACTCCCTTTGTATCATCTCTGCGATTCCTACCATTTTAGTGCTTATGCTTAGACTAAGGCAACTCTCTTATCCTTGCACTGCATTATACTTTATACTATTTAAATTTCTCTAAGTAAGACACTCTATCTCCACCTCTATACTACACACTGTCCCAAAGCAACATCATAAATCCCAGTTCTCCTACAACTAGTGCCCTCTCCACACTATAACAATGCCTGACCTGATTCCATTCATGCTGTTGCTATATTGTCTGGCTCACTCCATTATACCTGTTGGAGCTTACTCACGCCAACGGGGCGTAATTGCCATGATACATGGATATGGCCATAACACCCAAGATGATGGATTCTCCTCATTAAAATCGTCACGCCCACTAAGACATCAACATCTCATTCACATCATATGTCAGCCTCCAGTAAAATCTCCCACACGGTAGTCTCCAGAAGATAAACATCTAACTTGCATGCTTATAAATGCAAGATCTATCCGGAACAAATGGCCGATTATTAATGACTATGTTGAGAATCATAATCTAGACGTTCTCTTTATTACTGAATCGTGGCTCACTGACACAGTCCTTACAAACCAAATCAAGCTTCCCAACTATGATATCTTTAACTGTCCAAGAGTCGGTAGAAGAGGTGGTGGCACTCTCATCCTGGCCAGATCTATACTACAGTTCCAATGCCTATCTTCACAGAACTACAACAGCCTTGATACCATCATGATTCCAAATAAACACCTAGCAACAGCACTTTTTTATCATGCTCCATCCGCTGATGCAGATGACCTCTCCATTGCCCTTGATCTAGCTTGCAAACAAACATTCTCCAAGGACTAGACCACTCTGGATGTTGGGCGACTAACCTCCCAGCCTTGTCTAAGAAAAACTCCACAGTTTTTTTGGATGCGAGGTCTACGCTAAACTACGACCAGCTAATTCATACCTCAACGCACACGAAAGGAAACACCTTATTTTCGCTTCTTCCTATGCACTGGAAACTAACAACATTCCCCACCCACAAATTCTTCCAGTACCTTGGTCAGACCACATGGCCATATTATTTCCATATCCCATCCACCCTTCCAAACGCTAAGGTCTCTTTCACTACCACATCACCACCAGTGCATCGTTTCAGACCATTCAATAAAGAGACCTTCCTTGAAGAAGCTCTACCTAACCTTAACCCTACAACCTCTGAATTATCTAACCTTATACTCAATTGGAACTCCAAGCTAAGCAAGGCTGCACTCCTAACTCAGCCCATTCAATCCAATAAAAGATCTCATACTGCTATCTGGTTCACAGCAGACATTATCGCGCGATAATGGCGCATTACCGTGCAAGAACGTCATGCATCGCGCGATAACGTCTCCAGCGGTAGTAAGGTGCGCAGAGGGTGGAGTAAGGCTCCCCAGAGGGCAGAGTACGGCTCCCCAGGGGCGGAGATAAGGGGTCAATGGGCAAAGAGTGGGTGGGGAGAGGCTCCATGCACACTAACGCCGTGAAATGAAGATCTGAAAAGTAACGCCAGTGAAAACCTCACGCTAGAGGCACATTTGCAGGGGAGAGAGACCATTTCAGTCAGCAATGTACAGCAAAGGCAAGGAAACCAAGAAAAGTGATAGTAATGATACATGTGCAGCAACATCATAGTGCCCAAGTATGAGAGGGCACTACTGTGAGGCTGCAAATGGGGTACAGAGGGCTGCAGGCGGGACATGCAGTGGGGCAGCTGGGGAACAGGGTGGGCTAGGCAGATGCCTAGGTGACACATAGTAATGTAGAAGCAGAAAACCAGCAAGCCAGCAACTGACCAAGGGCAAACATAGCCATGAGTGTGTGTCCCACAGTGTCCCAGGGGACAGTACCCAGCAAGTACCCCAAAGGGCACATAACATTGGCAGGCGGTGCTGGGGGGAAGCGTGGATGTCTATGCAGGCACCCTTACCCCATATCATGCACCATAGGCAGCCGCCTACCGGCACACTGGATGGCCTGGAACTGCGCACCACCAGCACCACCGGCACAAGGGCATGTCAGCATGGTGGCAGAGGGATGCTGGTGGCACAGGGGGCAGTGGCATCTGCCCACAGCAGACCACAGCCAAGCCCCGTTTAGGTGGGTGCCGTGCACTGCAACAGACAAGGTCTTTCTGATGAACAGTCATGGTATCCCCAGGGAATGATCTGCCTCTGTGGCAACAGTTTGGTGCAGTACACACAGCCAGTGTGTTCAGGGGCAGAAGGTCACAGGTTCAAGTCCCAGCTGTGGCTCCTGCAAACCATGTCCCTATATTTTAACCAGTACTAAACCGTGGTAATAAAGATGGAACCATTATTGCAGATTAAATAAACACGCCATAAACGCCTATATTTTACCCTACAGGGCACAGACTTCATAAACATGTGCAATCCCTAGAGCAGAGTTTCCCAACTGCAGTCCTGGAGGTCCAAACACCATTCAGGTTTCATGCTGTCCCTAATAAATATGCCTGTGCTGCATTTGTATGCACCGCCCCATTGTATGCAAATGTATCTCATGCATATTCATTAGGGACAGCATGAAAACCAGAACCGTGTTTGGCCCACCAGGACCGGAGTTGGGAAAACTCAGCCCTAGAGCAATGGCCAACAGGGGCACAAACACCCACACCCACAGGCTCCACTATCCAAAGCCTCATGGAGAGTCAGGCTATTGGGCCCTGCGCGGAGCAGCATCTCCCAGTACTAGCACCTGCATACCTTGGCAATGCCGCCCTAAACTTGGGAACACGTTACACATATATCAAAAGGTTGCTATGATTAATGGCAGATAACAAATCCTACGTTAAACACAATTTATTGACAGAACTGCATCATAGCAACCTTTCTGATATCTGTGGAGTGTGTTTCAGTTTTGGTTTCTGACAGTGTTTACCACACTGGGGAGTGACCCCAACAGTATTGCGTACCATAGGCATGCCTGCACTGTGCCCAGGACTGGTGTGGTGGCCAGGGCTGCCAAAAACCTCTATATTTGCACAATGCTGGCATAGGTGTGGGAGTGTGTGCATGTCTGTCCAGTGTGTTGTGGCTGCCTACACCTTACTGAGCCCACACTGCTTGCACTGTTTCCAGTGTTAGCCTGCCAATGTGCATAATGAGGAGCAAGGTACTGTGGGAATGGCCCGGACAGGGTGGCCTGGGCAGGATGTATCTGCACAGGGCATGGGGCAATGGCTGGGACATTGTAGTGCCCGACCACCACCTGCACGGACAGGGTGGCCACAGCATGTCATGCTGGGAGGTCATTCTCACCCTGACTGAGCAGTGACCACTGCATGGCTAGGTTCCTCCATAGTGCTATAGAGTATTTCTCTCAAGTGATATCTATGGGTTTTCTTTTCTGGGGCCCAATCACTGACATACCTGCTTGGTGTGTATGTGCTCACATCCCATTTTTGGGTACACACAGTTCCTCCAGGAACATGCACTATGTACTAGCTGGCAGACTGTCTGCAGTTAGCATGTGTATGGCTCGAACACCTTGCAGGGTGCAGTGGGTGGAGACTGACTGTGCCCTCTGTTGGTGAATGTCAGATAGTGGTGTGGGGCTGCTGAGATTTTCCAGCATTGTGCCTGTCTGCCATTGCCTTATGTGATGCATACAGATCTGCATTGACTGCCTTGTAGGGTGCCCGTTCCTCAGCAGGACAGGGGTTGATGGTCCCCTCTACTGCCACCATTGCAGAGATGTAGAATGTGGATCTGTTGGTGGGAGATCCTGTCACCCACCCTGAGCCACAGAGGGTGAGTTGGGTGGTGCTACATAATCCACTTTTGGGTCCAAACACCACCCTTCTCTTATAACATGTGACCATGTTAACCACACAGGATATGTTCTATTCTGGGTGCATCATAGTCCACAAGGGCTAGACATGACTGGGAAATACAGATGGACACAGGTGTATCCTAGGTGTGACTGCAAGGACTACCTATTACACACTGGCACTGATGTGGACCTGCAGCACAGCCTACCTCAGCCAAGCCAGGTGCTGCAGACCTGGTGCTGGGCGCCCCACCTCACCCTCAGGGTGAGCACAGGAACCGCACAATGTGACGGTCTGTAGCTACTCTGTGCCAGTAACACACACTGTCAGTTCCCCCTACCAGGCAAGGGTGCTATAGAGGCGCATACCCCATCTTGTGATCAGATGTAGGCTGCTGATCTGCATGTGCAGTGCATCATGGGTATGGGTGGGTTTACTCTATCCTGGTAACCACAGCAGACAGTTTGTGTGGTGACCTGCAGTCTTTCTGTAGCCAGCCAGCGGTGTGTTAGTCGCTATAGAGATGTAGCCCATTGGTAATTTCAATGACTGTGGAGGCAGAGGTCATGGGTTTGATCCCACAGTGGTGTTATTTAATAAGGCTGTCTGAGGCTTTTCCTTTTAATTTAAATCAGTGCTGCCAGCAAAATGCACCCTCACAGTGCTGTAACCTTAAGGTGCCTCATAAGGCGCCCTATAAAGTGCCCTATAGGGCACATTAGAAGGCGCCTTGGCAGACAGGGCACTTTATAATGTGCCCTATGGAGTGCCTTATAGGGCGCCTTATGCGGCACCTTATGTTATGGCACTGTAAGGGTGTTTTTGCTGGCAGCACTGATTTAACTTAAAAAGGAAATGTCTCAGAGAGCACTGATTTAGATTAAAAGGAATTGCCTCAGACAGCCATCTTACATAACACCACTGTGGGATCGAAGCCAATAGCTCTGCCTCTGCAGTCATTGTAGTAACCAGTGGGCTACATCTTTATAGCTTTTAACACTGCGCTGGCATGAACTTAGGGTTAACGTGCGTTGTCATGCCACGGTGCCCACTATCATGTGATACAGATTCTTGCTACCATGCCGCCGGAATGCCCACTCCTTATATGGCATTCTTCACATTATCGCTGCAACTAGCGCCGGTAACATTAAGACGGTTTAGTAAACATACCCCTTAGTGCAAAAGACTGGAAAGCCCCCATCTCGCTTCTGGACTGCTATCTGCATCTTAGTTTTAAGGTTGTGTTTAGGTATTTAAGTTGTTTACTTACCTAGGTTTGCTGGGGATATTTATACTAATAAAGCTATACCTACTACATTTTATGGGCTTTCTTCACCTCAATATTGATTAATTAATCTCAGGTCCTTAATGTATGCCTGATGAGGATAAAGAACTGCACCTGAGAGTGAATATGGGTACCTCCTTCCCTTTAAGAGTTTTAAGCACCTATAAAGCTATGGTTATCCTAGGAGTAGGTGGGAGTCGGGGAGGGAGGGAGGGAAAGAAGACTTATTAAAAGATGGCTGCTACACAGTGCCCTGTCCTGCGCTTCTAAGTTAAAGGCTTACAAATTTCCTGGGTGATTCACACAGCCCTTTGTTTTGATAGAAGGAGTCTTTTAAATTGTCCCTTTGATCTCTTACTTGCCTTTAACACCTACTTAAGACAATTTCACAGATCTTTTGCCTGCTAACTGGAAGGCCTCTTTGTAAAGGTCACTAGAAACAAATTTAGTTTTTCTTTCTACTCAGAGACTATTCTACTTATATGCTAAGCTATACTCTGATTTGATTGAAATAAAAAAGTTCTCAAGAAAAAAAATTTATTTCAGTAACTATTTATTTTACTTTCTAAGTTAGGCTATACTCTGATTTGATTTAAATGAAAAGCTCTCTAGAAACAAATTTATTTCAAAGTCTATTTACTCTTATTTTATATTCTATGTTAAGTCATACTCTGCTTTGACTTAAATACACAGCTCTCTGGTGGCACTAAGACCTGACTGACTCAGAAAAAACAATGAATTCTAAAATACAGAGATTTATCAGCTTTAACCCCAAGAAGTCTCTTTTCCACAAAATTTAGAGTTTACTCCAGAAGCTTATACTCACAAGTGTAGATCTACTTCCAGGTGTCCCTTTTGGTAGTCCACCTGAATCATATAGTGGTTTTATTTTTTTTTTTTAATGTTGCTATAACAAGGCAAACCTACCTACACCACAAAACCAAGAGAGAAGAAGATCTGAAATACAGCAATCAGGTGATTAAGATTATGGACTCAATGTTATGTCATAGCTATCTTCAGTTTTACATTTACAATACACACAGCTGCAAAGGACTGAGAAACAGAGAAATGCCAGCAAAACAAGTTAGCTCTACCAGCCGAGTTAATGAAATGCAACCAGGAAACACGGAAAAGAGCATTCTCATTGTACACACCAGACCTCAGGAACATCCTCCCTACAGAACTAAGAATAATCCCAGATCTCTTAGATTTCAGAAAAAAACAAAAACCCCTTATTAAAAGAACACTTTAAGGACTAAAGATATTACCCTTGCAATGAACAAGTTACCTCCTACACAGCTGTATATAGGTTAAAAATGTAAATGGTTATAATTATATTTTGTTAAGCACTGTTCTATGTAAAGTGAAAGTCCCTTGTTTCATGTAAACCGCTTTGATTTCCGGATTAAGCAGTATAGAAAACCAGTTAAATAAAATAAATAAATAAATTATAGAGAGGATGGCTCAGATGCCTGCCTTCTAACCTAAAGGTCACTGGTTGAGATTAGCCTGGCCTGTGATGAAACTGGGGAGGAAAAATGATTTTTAGGGCAGACTAGATAGGCAGTATGGTCTTTGTCTGCCACTATGTTTCTATTTCAGACTGAATAGCAAATTTTTATATCAAACCCAGCCCTTAGACAAAGTTAACACAAAACTGGAGGTTAACTTCCATCTACAGTAACAACAATAAAACATATCCAGAAAAGGGAGATCAAGATAGATCAAGATAGATGCCATAATGTGACATAGTGTTTACTGCTGCACATAGTGGTGTTCCCAGTCCCCCGGTCACCTGGGGCCTGTGCCCCCACGTGTGGTGCTGTGTGCCGCAATGTACCCCCCCCCCTCCCCCGGCCGGCCCCACGGAGGCAGCATGGCAAACTTATGCTTCACATTCCAGAGGCCAGTCAGTCTTCTCTCCCGGCCAGTCTCGTAATTCACAAGACTTTGGCCAGTGATTGGGGGAGGGGGGATTGGGAATGCCACCGATTCATACCCATAGGTGAGGAGGAATAGAGGAAGGGAGAGAGAGGATATCATTGAGACATTAATTAATTAATTAATTAATTTATTTATTTACATTCTCTTATATACCGCGCTATTCTGCATCAGTGCGGTTTACATTGAACAAACTGAAATTACATTGAACAGGGCATTATAACTTGGAGATAACTATTTTACAGGGAACATGTATGTTTAAAAAATGTGTTTAAAAAATAAAAATAATGCAAGAGAAGTTAGATTGAAGAGTAGGTAGGGCAGTTCTGGTGTGGTTGGTGTCCTCTCCCTCCACAGTAATATCAATGGCAGTGCCACATCCCCCTCCCCTAGCCTTTAGCTGAGTCCCACCTCTGGAGGTAAAGTCCTCTTTGAAATCTCATTCACCACCTTTTTTGGATGCTAACTCTTCCAAATCTTTTCCCTGCACTTCACACTCCAAGTTCTTACCAGCAATCCCCTACTTTCTTCACATCTCCAGATATTTTGTCCTCAACCCTGTCATCTGCTCTTCAGCTTCATCATTTTCTTCCTTTCATTCACCCATCTCCACTCTGAGAGCCTGTCATCCTTGTTGCTGTTATGCCTCCTCTTTTGTTCCCTGTACTCTTCTTCTCCTTCTCCTACTTTCTTCTGGGGATTTCAGTCACAATCCTGGTCCACCTAGGCATTTCCTACATTCCTTGCAAAGATCCAACCACAACCCTTCTAATCTTATTTATATCCCTCTCCTTCTCTCTTCTTTTCTCTTCTCATGCACCCTGTGGAATGCACATTTATTTATTTATTTAGCTGTATTTGTATCCCGCTTTTCACCGGGTCAAAGCGGCGTTACATAGAAAGGGGGGGGGGGGAATTTACGTATAAGGGTGGGGCCATCACCGGGGAGGCTATATTGATGATTTTAACATAAGATATAGGACAGACTTTGGACTTAGACAGATATAGGACAGACTTTGGACTTAGACAGAATTTGGACATGGTCAGGTTAGTATAGTTTGAGTTAGTTGGTCATGGTCGGTGAGATCAGATGTTATTTCGCTTTTTGGTGGGTGTCATGTTGAGGTATTCCTGAAACAGGATGGTTTTCAGCTGTTTTCGAAAAGATGGTAGATCGGTGTTGTTTCTGAGACAGTTCGGTAGAGAGTTCCATAGGGATGGTGCATACAGTTCAAAGGCTCGATTGCAGGCACATTCTGCCTCCAACAAACTTACCTACATTCACATTTCTTTATTTCTAATGCTCTGCATCTTCTTGCTTTAACTGAAAATTGGCTTCCCCCAGATGACTATGCTTTTGTTGCTGCCCTTGTCACAAAGGCTACCTTTTCTTCCATACACCCTGCCCGGTTGGCCATGGTGGTTTGGGGTTGTTACTCTGTGCTTCCTGTCATTTTCAACCCCTTCTTCTACCTCAGTCTCACTCTTTTTCTTCCTTTAAAGTCCATGCAATCAGCTTATTTACTCCACTACCTCTCTAGGTAGCTGTCATTTATTGACCCCTTGACAAGTTCACCTCTTTCTTTCTCACCGACTTGGGAGTCCTGACTTTCCTTTTTTCTTAAACCTTTCCCTCATTCTTGGGGACTTCAACATTCATGTTGATGACCCTTCTGGCTCATATGCCTCAAAGCAACTTGCCTTAACCTCCTTATTTGACCTCCAACTATGTTCTACTGTCCTTACTCATCAGCATGCTCACTGCCTTGACCCTGTCTTTTTCTCCAGCTGCTCACCCTCAGGGTTTTCCACCTATCTGATCATCATCTAACTAACTTTCATTCTTAGCCACACTCTACCACAGCCTCAATCAATCTCCACTAACATATTTAGGAATACTCATGCTCTTGACATTTCAGCTCTCTCCACTGCTCTCTTATCTCCTCTCTCTGTTGTTGAGGCAGTCTCTTCCTGTAATACTATACTCTCTTCTGTCTTGGATATTCCCACTTCTCCTATTCCATGCTCTGTGAGGCATGCTGTACCTCATCTTTGGCTGACCTCCAAAATTCACAACCTATGTTTCGGTACCTGCTCTGCTGAGTGCCTTTGGCTTAAATCCCATACCCATGCTGACTTCATACACTTCAGATTCATGCTAACCTCCTTCCAATCTGCCATAGCACTTTCCAAACAAGAGTATTATGTACATCTGACACTCTCTTGCCTTTGACCCTCACCATCTCTTTGTAACACTCAACTCTCTCCTCAAAGTGCCTCCATCCCTACCCCTCCTTCAAATTCTGCCCAGACTTTGGCTGACTCTTTCCATGACAAGGTTCATAAGATCAGTCTTGAGTTCTCTACCTAGTCATCTCCATCCCCCCTTCCTCCTCTTCACACTTAGATCCTTCCTTCATTTCCTGTTACTCTTTCTTCCTTTACTAAAATCACAGAGGAAGAAACCTCCTCCAGACTCACTACCTGCTCCTTTGATCTCATTCTCACCCATCCACTAAGCTCTATTTCCAGTGATGTAATCCCTTTCATCTGTCATATCCTCAGCCTCTTGCTTTCTAATGCAACTGTTCCTTCTGCCTTCAAACATGCTGTGGTCACACCATTCTTCAGAAAATCTTCACTGGCTCCAACCAGTCCTTCTAGTTTTTGACCTATCTGCCTCCTCCCTTCTGCATCCAAACTACTTGAATGTGCAGTTCGCTGCTGCTGTCTTGACTTCCTTTCCTCTCAAGTCATTCTGGATCCACAGCAATCTGGCTTCCACCCTCTACAGAAAAAGTCCTTGCCAAAATCTCCGGTGACATATTCCTGGCCATCCCAAGGATCATTATTTGATTCTCATCCTTCTTGACCTATTTGCTGCTTTTGACACTATTTATTTATTTAAATCTTTTTTATACTGCACTCTTTAGTATCAGCACGGTTTACAGGTAACATTAAATTTGTCAATGCCAGATGAACATACATTGAACATTACATTGAACAGGTATTACAACTTGGGTTTAAAACAGGGGTAACTATATACAGCTATTTACAAACTGGGCATTTAAGTCACAGTTATGCTTTATGTGGTTTCAAATGTGGACTGCAGTTATGCTTTATGTGGATCAATGTGGCACAAATTAACATGGGATGATCTGAGAATTATTTACAAGTTGAGTCATTACTTCTGGGGTGGGAGGATGTGCTGTACTGTGTCATGTCATCGATGTGAGAGTAATGTTGAAGGAAAAGGTGGTTCTTTAGGGCCTTCCTGAATTGAATGAGGTCAGTAATAGCCCTGATCGTGGTTGGGAGGGCATTCCAGCATGTCGGTGAGTAGAACACAAAGGCTCTGTTTTTTGTTGTAAGGGAGCATTTTGTTATTGTGTTGGAGATTGCGAGTGTGTTAGCTGCAAATGATCTTCTTGATCTGTTTTGAGGAATGGGGTGAACAAGGTCCATGAGGGAGGAGGAGGATAGTTTATGAAGGGCCTTAAGTTCAGCAGAAGTACCTTGAAGGTAAGCCTGCTGTGGGTAGGAAGCCAGTGGAGGTGTTGTAGGATAGATGTTATGTGATCTCTTCTGGAGGCTCCATGCAAGAAGCAGGCAGCGGCATTCATTGCCAGTTGTAGTGGGTTCAGCGTACTTTTCGGGAGACCATGCAGAATGACGTTGGCGTAGTCAAAGTGGGGGTTTACGAGCGCTTGAAAGATAGTCCGGAAGTCGTCAGGTTCCAGTAAGGGTCATAAGTGGCGAATTGTTCGTATTTTATGATAAATTGCCTTGATGGTATTGCTTATGTGTGCTTTTATGTCGAGCTGCTGGTCTAGGGTGATGCCCAAGTAGCGGATGGTGGTTCTACTTGGGAGTTCTGCGTCTCTTACCCTAATCGAGGCGGGAGGTGTAAAGTATTGGTTCCTTGTGATGAATAGGACATCCGTCTTGTTGAAGTTGATTTTGAGGCTTTGTGTGTGGAGCCAGTCCGTCACAGCATCGAAGCAGCTCATTAGTGGTGAGAGGTCAGGCTGGTCAATAAGGAATGGTGTGAATAGCAGAACATCATCGGCATACACCAGGCAGGAGATATTAAAGGACCAGATGATTGAGCAGATGGGCTGCATGTAGATGTTGAAAAGGAGTGCCGAAAGTGAGGAGCCTTGGGGGACACCTTGATTTTGTTGAAATGGTTCAGATGTCATGGAGTCAGATCGTACATGTTGCCATCTGTCAGAAAGATAAGACCTGCACCAATTCAAAGCTGCATCATGGATTCCCTTCTCTTGTAGGCATGTAAGGAGCTGTTCGTGGTTGACAGAGTCGAACGCGGAAGCGATGTCCATGAAGATTAGTGCATAGCCTTGTCTGATATTGTCGATCCCCATGCTTCTTCTTGATACCCTGTTTTCACTTGGATTTTGGGGCTGTGTTTTTTCTTAGTTTTCTTCTTATCTCTCATGTCTCACTTTTAGCATATACTGCGGTGAATCCTCCACTGCTATCCTGCCTTCAGTTGATGTACCTCTGGGTTCTGTCTTGGGACCAATGTTCCCTCTAAGCTGTGCGCGTGTGCGTGCGCACACACCTTGCCAAGTGAGCGCACATACTTTACAACAGAGCGCACAAAAATTACGGTTCTGATTCTGATAGAAAACAACACCAACGTCTTAAAATTTAAAAGTTGTTGTGTATTTATGGTTTTCACAAGTTCTACAATATTTTCTAGTGCAATCAATGTGGTGTACATACTGTATTCTGACGTGTAGTGTGATGAAGTAGCCCCATTCTCTACCTTAAAAGCACAAGATTCACGGCATTTTAGACCTGAAGCTGACAGGGAAACAGACCATGTGAGCAGATGTTGTCAGGGACAACAGAAACAAATGCAGCCACGAGGTCTGAAAAAACACTCAGCTGAGAGAAACTCCCTAGTTCCTGATAGCGTGCACCTGAGAAGGGGAAGAGCTTACAGCCCTTATAAGGACAGTGCAGGGAACACAGGGTTAGAACAGGAACGAGAACAGCAAGGTCCACGAGAACAGCGTGAACCAGCAGAACAGCGTGAGCAGCGTAAGCAGAGAGAACAGGCTGTCTTACCTGAAGCAGCTGGCCGAGAGAAAGCAGAAGGAGTTTCTTACTTTGACCTAGGAAGTGAGTCAGAGACAGGAAGGATTCACCCAAGTAACTACCCAGAGTCCTACAGGAGGAAGCAGCTAGCAAGAGCAGAGAACAGGTGTGACTAGTCTGCTGATTGCAAACACTTTGGAACACGGAGGCTACGTTCCAGCCGGAGTGAGTGGAAACCAAAGACAAAACTGTATGTATCAGGAAGCTGTGACCTGAGGAATGATTATAGTGGGAAGTTAAAAGTGGTGAATGATAGAAATTCCTACAGTGTGAATGCAGAGCAGCCTCATGCAGGAAGTCTAAGGTGGGGGCAGGGCTGTAACTCCCCACCGAGAGATTTAAGCAGGGAGCTGAGCAAGGAGCCAGTGAAACCTCCAGAGAGGGTTAAAGGATATTATCTATCCCAAGCTGAGGATAGAAATAAAGAGAGACACTGTGACGGCACGGCACAGGGGAATTTCCAAGCCTACTTTAATAAGGAGGATTTTGAATGCGTGCAAGAACCCATGATAATTGACACACTCAGTGAGTGTTCGTCCGGCTGTGACCCAATAGACTGTACACTGATTTCATTGCATAAAATAAGGTCCTTATGCTAGTCAGAGCTGAACATAGTGTTAAGGGAAAACACTACAACTGATAAATGCTGATTTCCACACAGTGAGACTGTGTGCTGCAGTTGAATGCATAACGTTATTACTTACTTTGAAGCAAGAAGAAATTGTTCTAATATTCTTTATGTTTTTGCCAGAGCACATGGCTTATTTCCTTTGAGCACTTGTGTTTTGTTTGTTATTGGAATAATCTGACCCCGGGAGGGGAATAAATCCTAATTTGCCTTTACCACTCGAGGCGTGCAACTATATTCATTGCCATCAGGCGCAGCCCTGCTAGCCAGGAGGCAGTCTGCCCACCTGGTGGCGACAGTAGTCAAGTTTTAAAGTATATAACTCCGAGAGTCGTTATGTGGCGCACAAAAATTTAACCTTCCTTCAAAAGCTGCACAGCTGATATTTTATGCGCACACAGCCTACAGAAAATTAGAGGGAACATTGCTTGGGACCTCTTCTCTTCCCTCTCTTCATTCATTTCCTTGGTGCTCTGATCTCCTCTCATGGTTTTCACTACCATCCTTACACTGATGACTTTCAAATTACCTTTCTACCCCTGAGATCTCTCCAGGAATCCAGGCCCAAATCTCATCTTCCTTGTCTGATGTCACTATCTGAATGTCCAACCACCATCTGAAACTGAACATTGCAAAAATGGAGCTTCTTATCATTCCCTCTGAAGCTACCTCCCCTCTTCCTCTCTTCTCGTTTTCTGTGGTAAATACTGTTATCTTCTCTCTCTCCTCAACTTGCAACCTCTGGGTCATCTTTGACTCCTCTCTTTCATTACACATATCCAGCAGATTGTCTGTCTTGTTGTCTCTCTTGATCTTTCTGCAGCCTTCGACTTGGTGGACCATCGCACTCTTCTCATACGTCTTCACGATGCTGGTGTCTCTGGTACGGTTCTTCGATGGTTTCACTCTTTTCTTCACAACCGTTCTTTTTCTGTTATATCTGGGTCTTCTACCTCTGCCCCAACCCCTCTCTCTTGTGGTGTACCCCAGGGTTCTGTTCTTGCCCCACTTCTTTTTAATGTTTTCTTGGCCCCCCTTGCCCTTATTGTCCAACAATTCGGTATCTCCGCGTACTACTACGCGGATGATATTCTTCTTATACACCATGCCGATTCTCTTAACCCAGACATCTCACCTCTTAACTGCTGTCTCTCTGCTGTTGCTACTTGGTTCTCCTCTAACTATCTTCACATTAACTCTTCAAAGTCATTCGCCACCTGGTTCACATCAGGGAGCCCTTCACCCACTTGTGCCCCAATCTTTTCCTCCCAACCAGTTCCTTTGGTTCCCTCCTTTCGTTATCTCGGTGTGGTTCTTGACTCCTCTCTATCCTTTCGGGAGCACATCTCTTCGGTAGTTCAGCGGTCCTTTCTTTCTCTTAAACAACTACGAGCTGTTCGCCCTTTCCTCTCTTTTCCTGCTTTGGCCACGCTGTTACTCTCTCTTGTCATATCCAGGCTCGACTACTGTAATATCGTTTTGGCAGGTCTCCCAAAATCTCAAATAGCCCGTATCCAACGCGTCCAGAATACTGCAATCCGTCTCTTAACTCACGCTTCCCGGTACGATCATGTCACCCCTCTCCTGTTACAACAACACTGGTTACCGGTACCCTTTCGTATTCACTATAAGATTCTAACTTTCGTTCACAGAGCTCTTTTCACAGGTGTTCCTCTCTATCTTGCTGACCAGGTTCACTTTCACACTCCCCATCGTTCCCTTCGGTCCATTCATCTTAATCGCATGTCTCTTCCCCCCCCTGCGCATGCCCATCTGGAGTCCACCCGTTCTTCTGCCTTCTATTTCCTGGGTCCCCGGCTCTGGAATTCACTCCCCCTTTCCCTCCGCACCGAAACATCTCTTCCACATTTCAGAACAAAGCTAAAAACCCATCTATTCACCTTGGCATTTAACCTTCCCATGTAGTCTGTCCCCATGTTTGTTTTTACCTCCCTGACCTACCATTGTTGTAATGTCCGTGTTTTTATTTGTTTTATTTATTTATTCTTTTTCCGCTTTACTGTTTAATAATGGCGTTCTTTTCTCTTCTTTCGCAGCTATGTAAATTTTAATTGTAAACCACCCAGATGCCTTTTTGGTATGGGCGGTATATCAAATTTTAATAAAACATAAACATAAAACATTGCTAAAACCTGTTGTTTCTTCCTCTATAAACATCAGCAAAATTCATCCCTGCTTCTCAGAGCACACTACCAAGACCCTTATTCACTCCCTCACCACCTCTAGCTTAGGCTATTGCAACTTCCTTCTCACTGGTCTCCCACAGAATCATTTCTCTCCTCTTCAATCTGTTCAAAACTCAGCTGCATGGCTAATCTTCTGCCAGGGTAGTTATGCTCACATGACCTCCCTTTTCAAGTTACTTCATTGGCTCCCCAACCATTTCCATATGTAGTTCTAACTTCTCCTGCTGACCTACAAGTGCATTCATTCTGCAGCCTCTCACTGCCTCTCCTCATTTATGTCTCCCTACACCCCTCCTTAGTAACTCTGCTCATCAAGCAAATCACTTTCATCTATGCCCTTCTCTTGTACTGCCAACTCCATGCTCCATTCCTTCCACCTTACTACACCGTATGCTTGGAATAGACTACCTGAGTCAGTATGTCAGGCTCAATCCCTCATCCTATTCAAATTTAGACTAAAAAATTCTCTCTTTGAAGCTGCCTTTGAATCCTGACTGCTTAATACTACGACTACTGCTAATCATTTGTATAGTGCTACAAGGCATATGCAGTGCTGTACATATAGAAATAAGACACAGCCCCTGCTCAACAGAGCTTACAATCCAATCAAGACAAAGCACATAGGGTCTGATGCAGAGATGAAAATAGTGGGGATATACATCCGGGTTGGATGTCCAGCCCTGCTATTCACCGGGACTGTATGCTGTCTCAAGTGCTCCCTGCACACACACAGCCACTGTGCAGGGAGCACTGGACAGGGGCAGGATGGGGAGGGCCGGAGGAGGGGAGAGGGCACAGCAGGGGCGGGCCGAAGCACCTGGACATACAGGGCACCTCGGAGGAGGAATAAGCAGCACCAATGGCAGCAATCGGGCCTGGCAACCCCCCACCAACAAAGGATTCCAGCCCTGGCAAACCCTGCCAAAGGTTGGGCGGTGGGAAAAAGACATGATTGCACTGTCAGGCTTTTGGTGCTCCTGCTGGGCATCCCAGTGCCATGGTGACAGGAAGCCACGGCACCAGCACACCAGCAGGAGCATAGGGCGGGCTGGATGGGGTGATGGGAGGATGTCTTGCGCTGAAGAATTGTGGCAATACTGGGCCATCTAAATGTCCAATTCTGCAGTCGTGGGAATGTCTGGGCTTCCGTGGTTGCAGAATTGGGTACAATATGGAGCCGTCCATTTCTCAGTCGTACAGACGGCCCAGAAATGCCCCTTGCTGAATTGGGCTCATAGTGAAACTGGGGACTAGAGTATGATAAGATACACATAAATAATGGACAAGAGAATAGGGAGCACCAGGATCCAAAGATAAGATACACATAAATAATGGACAAGAGAATAGGGAGCACCAGGATCCAAAAGTGGCTTAAAAGAGGTGGATTTTTAGCTTGGATTTTAATAGGGTTAGAGACGGGGTCCGATGCACAGACTCAGGTAGTTTGTTCCAGGCATATGGAGCAGCAAGATGGAATGAACGAAGTCTGGAGTTGGCAGTGGCAGAGAAGGGCACAGAGGAGCGGAGTTCCCGAGGAGGGATGTAGAGTGAGATAAGAGAGGAAAGGTAGTGAGGAGCCACAGATTGCATGCACTTGTCCTCCTGTCTTCAACCATTTGTATTTTAATCATTTCCCTAAGAATTTCCTTGCCCCTGGTTGCTCCGTTTGCCTGTAAACTCTGTGGAGCAGGGACCGTCTCTTTTTGTGTACTTGCACAGCACTGCATATGCCTAGTAGCGTTATATAAATGATAAGTAATAGTGGTGGTGACAGTCTGAAGGATCCAGAAGAATAGTGGCAAAGCAGAGCACTTACCTCACACCAGTGACAAGCAGGAGATTGTAACATAGCAACCTTGTAAATGATGGCAGATAAAGAATGGCATGGTCCATCTAGTCTGCCCAGTAAAGTGACTGGAGCTGTAGAGCTGCACCTGCCGCCCTGTGCAGGTTACTCCCCCTCTATGCCTTTGTTTAAAGTTGTACCTACCGCTTCAGGCAGCTTACCCCTCTGTTTATGATGTTGCATCCATTTGCTTTGATTCCATTCTCTTGCTATTTAGTGATCCTTTATGTCTGTCCCACGTCTTTTTGAATTCCATCACTGTTTCTGCTAATTCCGACACTGGCAGTGGGAGGGGTGATGTCCTCTTCCAGTTTGCTCATGTCCTCTCTCTCTGACTCTCCATCTCCTCTTTCCTATCTATCTTCTCTTTGCCCATGGGACTGCCCTAACATAAAACTGGGTCTGCCAAAGATCATCATCAAACATTTCTTCAACAACTAGTGTTGAGTCATGAATTGACCTTTTAGTAGAGGTGATAATGGAATTAAGGAAAGCATGTGATAAGTGCAAAGAAGTCCTAGTTGTGAAGAAACAAAGGAGTATCTGATTATCTGAAGTGGGACAGGGTTTCACCAATACTGGACAATCTTCATTGACTATCAGCATTTAAGAGTTAAGTTTAAGTTGTTAACAATGATTCATAAGGCAGTGTGGGACTTGGGTCCAGGATATATTATTTATTTATTTACATTCTCTTATATACCGCGCTATTCTGCATCAGTGCGGTTTACATTGAACAAACTGAAATTACATTGAACAGGGCATTATAACAAATATTAACAGATGGACCACTATCCGCACCGCTAAATGGATTTTATGTCAGCAGAATGACATTTCACTGGATTTCAATTTGTTAAAGTTTCTAGATTATCCACAAAAAGAAAGTGTACACATGTGCCGATAAGATGGAATTCACTACCGTGGGAACTATGGCAAGTAAGGAGCTTTCGTATGTCTAGGAAACACCTTAAATCATAACTGTTCACAAGGATTTAAGCTGGTGGATGTTTGGGATGTGAGCTGATTGGGGTTGGGTCAGTTAGACAATCTATGTTAGCACGGCACCTATATTTTGATTGTGTAAGGGATGTTTTGCGTAAGGACTTATAACTTTTTGATGTAACCTGCCTCAAATTCCTTGAGAGAAAGGTGGGATATAAATCCTACTTAAATTAAGGGGTATGTTTACTAAACCGTCTTAATGTTACCGGCGCTAGTTGCAGCGATAATGTGAGGAATGCCATATAAGGAGTGGGCGTTCCGGCGGCAAGGTAGCAAGAATCTGTATCGCGCGATAGTGGGCGCTGTGGCACGTTAACGTGCATTAATCCTAAGTTCATGCCAGCACAGTGTTAGAAGCTATAAAGATGTAGCCCACTGGTTACTGCAATGACTGTGGAGGCAGATGTCATGGGTTCAATCCCGCAGTGGTGTTATGTAAGAAGGCTGTCTGAGGTGTTTCCTTTTAATCTAAATCAGTGCTGTCTGAGGCACTTTCTTTTTTAATTTAAATTAAAACAGTGCTGCCAGCAAAAACACCCTCACAGTGCCATAACCTAAGGTGCCACATAAGGCGCCTTATAAGGCACTCCAGAGGGCACATTATAAAGTGCCCTGTCCGCCAAGGTGCCTTATAATGTGCCCTATGGGGTGCCTTATAGGGCGTCTTATGAGGCACCTTAAGGTTACGGCACTGTGAGGGTGCTTTTTGCTGGCAGCACTGATTTAAATTAAAAGGAAAAGCCTCAGACAGCCTTATTAAATAACACCACTGTGGGATCAAACCCATGACCTCTGCCTCCACAGTCATTGAAGCAACCAGTGGGCTACATCTCCATCGCTACCAACACACTGCTGGCTGGCTACAGAAAGACTACAGGTCACCACACAAACTGTCTGCTGTGGTTACCAGGATAGGGTAAACCCACCCGTACACATGATACACTTCACATGCAGATCAGCAGCCTACATCTGATCACAAGATGGGGTATGCGCCTCTATAGCACCCTTGCCTGGTAGGGGGAACTGACAGTGTGTGTTACTGGCACAGAGTAGCTACAGACCGTCACATTGTGCGGTTCCTATGCTCACCCTGAGGGTGAGGTGGGGCACCAAGCACCAGGTCCGCAGCACCTGGCTTGGCTGAGGTAGGATGTGCTGCAGGTCCCCATCAGTGCCAGTGTGTAATAGGTAGTCCTTGCAGACACACCTAGGATACACCTGTGTCCATCTGTATGTCCCAGTCACGTCTAGCCCTTGTGGACTATGATGCACCCAGAATAGTGCATATTCTGTGTGGTTGCCATGGTCACATGTTATAAGAGAAGGGTGGTGTTTGGACCCAAAAGCGGATTATGTAGCACCACCCAACCCACCCTCTGTGGGTCAGGGTGGGTGACAGGATCTCCCACCAACAGATTCACATTCTACATCTCTGCAATGATGGCAGTGGAGGAGACCATCAACCCCAGTCCTGCTGGGGAATAAGCACCTCTACAGGGCAGTCAATGCAGATCTGTATGCATCACATAGGGCACTGGCAGACAGGCAGTAGGTCTGGAAAAGCCCAGTTGCCCCCCACCCCTATCTGACATTCACCAGCAGAAGGCACAGTCAGTCTCCACCAGCTGCACCCTGCAAGGTGTTCTAGCCATACACATGCTAACTGCAGACAGTCTGCTAGCTAGTACATAGTGCACATTTCTGGAGGAACTGGGTGCTCCCAAAAATGGGATGTGAGCACACACACCAAGCAGGTATGTCAGTGATTGGGCCTCATAGATATCACTTGAGAGAAATACTGTATAGCACTATGGGGGAACCTAGGCAGGCCATGGTCACCGCTCAGTCAGGGTGAGAGTGATCCCCCAGCATGACATGCTACGGTCACCCTGTCCGTGCAGGTGGTGGTCGGGCAGTACAATGTCCCAGCCATTGCCTTATGCCCTGTGCAGATGCATCCTGCCCAGGCCACCCTATCCAGGCCATACCCACAGTACCTTGCTCCTCATTATGCACATTGGCAGGCTAACACTGGAAACAGTGCAAGCAGTGTGGGCTCAGTAAGGTGTAGGCAGCCACAAAACACTGGATAGACATACACACACTCCCACACCTATGCCAGCATTGTGCAAATATAGAGGTTTTTGGCAGCCCTGGCTGCCACACCAGTCCTGGGCACAGTGCGAGCATTGCTATGGTATGCAATACTGTTGGGGTCACTCCCTGGGGTGGTAAATACTGTCAGAAGCAAACAGTGAAACACACTCCACAGATATCAGAAAGGTTGCTATTATGAATCTCTATCAACAAATTGTGTTTAACTTAGGATGTGTTATCTGACATTAGTCATAGCAACCTTTTGATACATGTGGAACGTGTTCCCAAGTTTAGGACGGCATTGCTAAGGTATGCAGGTACTAGTATTGGGAGATGCTGCTCCGCGCAGGGCCCAACAGCCTGACTCTCCATGAGGCTTTGGATAGTGGAGCCTGTGGGTGTGGGTGTTTGTGCCCCTGTTGGCTGCTGCTCTAGGGCAGAGGTTCCCAACTCCGGTCCTGGTGGGCCAAACAAGGTTCTGGTTTTCATGCTGTCCCTAATGAATATGCATGAGATACATTTGCATACAATGGGGTGGTGCATACAAATGCAGCATAGGCATATTTATTAGGGACAGCATGAAACCTGAATGGTGTTTGGCCCTCCAGGACTGCAGTTGGGAAACTCTGCTCTAGGGATTACACATGTTTATGGTGTCTGTGCTCTGTAGGGTAAAATATAGGCGTTTCTGGCATGTTTATTTTATCTGCAATAAAGGTTCCGTTTTTATTACCACGGTTTAGGACTGGGTAAAATATAGGGACATGGTCTGCAGGAGCCACTGCTGGGACTTGAACATGTGACCTTCTGCCCCTAGATCACACTGGTTGTATGTGGCAGATCATTCCCTGAGGATACCATTACTGTTCGTCTGACAGACCTTGTCTGTTGGACTGCATGCCACCCACCTGGAAAGGGCTTGGCCTTGGTCTGCTGTGGGCAGATAACACTGCCCCCTCCACCGCCAGCACCCCTATGCCACCATGCTGACATGCTGTTCTGCTGGTTGTGCTGGTGGTGCACAGTCTCAGCTCATCTAGTGTGCCGTTAGGCAGCAGTCTATGGTGTGGTTTCTGGGGTGGGGGTGCCTACATGGACATGCATGCTTCCCCACCGCACTGCCTGCCAATGTTCTGTGGCCTTTGGGATACCTGCTGGTTCATGTCCATTGGGGCAATGTATGACACACACTCGTGAGCATGTTTGCCCTTGGTCAGTTAATGTCTTGCTGTTTTTCTGTTTCTGTGTTCCTATGTGACACCTAGGCATCTGCCTGGTCCACCCTGTGCCCCAGCTGCCCCACTGCATGTCCCGCCTTCAGCCCCCTGTGCCCCATTTGCAGCCTCACCGTCGTGCCCTCTCGTACTTGGCCACTATGCTGCTGCTGCTGCACATGTATCACTATTATCACTTTTCTTGGTTTCCATGCCTTTGCTGTACATTGCTGACTGAAATGGTTTCTCTCTCCAGAAAATGTGCCTCTAGCGCGAGGTTTTCACTGGCGCTAATTTTCAGACCTTCATTTCATGGCGTTAGTGTACATGGAGCCTCTCCCCGCCCACTCTCCACCCATTGACTCCTTCTCTCCGCCCCTGGGGAGCCTTACTCCACCCTCTGTGCACCTTAACGCCGCCAGAGACATTATCGTGCAATACGTGATGTTCTCGCACAGTAATGCACCATTATTGCGTGATAACATCACATATCGCGTGATAACGTCGCAGCTGCGCCGTTAGCGCTGTTTAGTAAACATACCCCTAAATTAATACTATATGGTATTGCACCTGGAATAATCCTGATTTTCTGCCAGGTCATAGATTTGGAACTCTTTTGAACTGCAGCAAATGCCATTCTTTTACACACTGCAATTGGAGTGGAAGATGGGGACTACCGCTGGCTTTGAGCCAGTAAGTTATTTTTATTTACAGAAATTCAGCAATGACCAGAAAGTACATTTGGTGGACTAGATGGACCTTATAGTCCTTATCTGCCATGATGTTCCATGATTTTCTATGCCTTTCTCACTGTGATGGCAGGGCTACATGGGAGTGCACTCAGTGATCTGGGAGCCCAAAGGAGCAGATGGAAACTGCAGAGTCAAAGTAATTCTTCCTTAATGGTGCTCCATTGTTCACATAAAATGTCTTTTTGTTTTTGCTTGGAAGTATTGACGTGTCACTAACGAGCATGTGAATAAAAGGAAGAAGAAAATCGATGTTCACAGAATAATTTTCCTACAGTTTTGTAAAATCATTTTTTGTGCCAGTCAGATGATCCTCTTGCAAAGTGTGAGCATCATTTTACTGTATTTCCTCAAACAATTCTACCATAAGAACAGAAGATATGCCATAGTGCGTCAGACTTAGATCCATCAAGCCCAGTATCCTGTTTCCAACAGTGACAATCCAGGTCACAAGTACCTAGCAGTTTTCCAAAAAGACACACAGGTCCCACAATGCTTTTATTGTGGCAAGCAGTGGATTTCCAGGATCCTCTTTCTTTCTTTCTTTAACAAGTTTTATATACTGCCTTTCTTGCATTCAAAGCGGTTTACATAGAACATTGCAACTTTCAGAAATTACATTGAACAGTTAATCAAACTTGGAGATAAGGGGAGAAATGCTGTACAAGATTTATAACAGGGAGTAACCATTTATACTGTACATGATTTACAATAGGGAAAACAATTAATGCAGAGGGATGGGGTACCCAGGGACAATGGTTTATAGAACATTCCTTCAGAAACTTGTCCAAACCTTTTTTAAACTCAGCTACATAAATAACCTTTACAACATCCTCTGGTAACAAATTCCAGAGTTTGATTATGCGTTGAGTGAAAAAATATTTTCTTTTATTAGTCTTAGATGGGTTACGCTGTAGCTTCATAGTATGTACCCTAGTCTTTCTATTTTTTGATGGCGTTAACAATCAATCTACATTTATCCGTTCCACTCCATTCATTAATTTATAGATCTCTATCATATTTCCCCTCAGTCATCTCTTTTCCAGGTTGAAGAGCCTAACCCTTTAAGCCTCTCCTCATAGGGATATCCTTCCATCCCCTTTACCATTTTGCTGGCTCTTCTTTATACCTTTTCTAATTACGTTATATCCTTTTTAAGATATGACAACCAGAATTGCACACAATATTCAAGGTGTGATTGCACCATGGAATGATACAGAGGCATTATAATATCCTTTGCTTTATTCTCCATTCCTTTCCTTATGATACCTAGCATTCTATTTGCTCTCTTGGCCACTGCTGCACACTGGGCGGAGGGTTTTAACATGTTATCCGCAATGACACCTAAATCTTTTTCCTGGGTGGTGGTTCCTAATGTGGAACCTTGCATTGTGTAACCATAGTTTGGGTTGTTCTTTCCTAGGTGCATAACTTTGCACTTGTCCACATGACATTTCATCTGCCATTTGAATGTCCAGTCTTCCAATTTATCAAGGTTCTCTTGCAATTTTTCACAATCCTCTTGGGTTTTAACAACTTTGATAATGTTGTGTCATCTGCAAATTTGATTAGCTCACTCGTTATTCCCATTTCCAGGTCATTTACAAATATGTTAAAAAGCAGTGGACCCAGCACAGATTCCTGAGGCACTCCAATATTTACCTTTCTTCATTGGGAAAATTGGCCATTTAGCCCTACCCTCCGCTTTCTATCTTTTAACCATTTCCTGATCCACAATAGTACACTGCCTCCTATCCCATGACTTTTTAATTTCTTCAAGAGTCTCTCATGAGGGACCTTGTCAAAGGCTTTCTGAAAATCCAGATACACTTTATCGACCGGCTCACCTTCAAAAAACAGATAACAGGATCAGTAAGACAAGACCTTTCTTGGCTTTCTCCCGTTAAACCATGACGAACTGTTCAGTAATGTTCTTCTTTATAATGGTTTCTACCATTTTGCCTGGTACTGACATCATGGGTAACTTCCCTACATCTTCAGTAAAGTCCGAAGGAAAGAATTCATTCAGTCTCTCCGCTATGGCCTTGTCCCTCTTAATGCCCCTTCTATCCCTCTATCATCGAATGGTTCAACTGACTCACAGGGTTTTTGCTATGATTGTACTTGAAAAAGATTTAATTATGTGTTTTTGTTTTCACTGCAAGCTTTTTTCAAATTCTCTTTTTGCCTGCCTTATCAATGCCTTGCATCTAACTTGGCAATGCTTATGTTGTTTCCAGTTTTTGTCATTTGGCTCTTTTTTCCATTTCCTGAAAGATGCATTTTTGGCTACAACAGCCTCTCTGACCTCACCTTTAAACCACGCTGGCAGTTTCTTGGACTTCCTTCCATTTTTCTTAAAGCGTGGAATACAGCTGGTCTGGACTTCCAAGATAGCATTTTTAAACAACATCCAAGCTTGATGTAAATCTTTAACCTTTGCAGCTGCTCCTTTTAGAATTCTCTTAACTATTTTCCTAATTTTATCATTCTCCCTGTTGTGGATTTCCTTGTTGTCCTTCCTCCATTGCTCACCACCAGATGGTGCTGCTGGTCTATTATAGAAGCCTTGTAAGGGTGGCTGCTTAAAAAAAAAAATCCTTTCTTGAACAATTTAAGAAATATTCTGTTGTAGTGCTTGCATGTTGGTGAAAATATTCACAATGGACTTCAGTGTTGAAATTCCAGATAAATAGAGGGAAATGGTGAAATTGTGCTAGTTCTGCAGAAGTGTGAGGGATGCTCTAGAGTTGCCAAGTTACCCATTTTCAGAAGTGAGATTTTTTGCCAATTCTGGTTTTAAATGTGCATTGCAATGCAGTACGCTATTTGTAATCTCCGATTTTACCCACTGGAATCAGTGCTGCAGGTCCCATAATGCATCAGAATGAGATTATCAGAAATCTGTGACTGGCTTCAAATCTCACTCCTGCAACTGGATAACTTGGCAACTCTGGTGCAGGGAGATTTGCAAATGCACTAAGAGAGGCAAAGTTTGCTGGACTTTTGTTTACCATTTATGGCAAAAAAAAAGAAAAATAATTCTATGATGAAGACATTTTCAGAAGCAGACATTCTGTGCACAAAGGCAGAACACCTGGATTTATCTTTCTTGCCATTTTAAATATTTGTGTCTACTTATTCCTAGTGCAGATATGTTGGAGGTTTACAAGACTATCTGGAAAGCTGCAACTTTTGATCTGTAAGCTGTCAAACATAGAAGGGTGCGTGGGGTGTCTTGCTGACATGAAGTATTTGGGTTGAGGCACATGTGATTATCATGGAAGCGGGGAGCGTCATAATAAAGTAAGATTCCTTGGGAAAAGGCTTGATGCTGCCAACTTTGACATGCAACCTACCTTACCAACGCATCCTGTAACTAATACACAGAGGAGAGATAAAATCTGTTGCAGTCTTTAAATAGCACAAAAATTATAAGTACACTGATGAAAGATTATCGCATTCAACGCTGAGAGGAGAAAAAAAGGGAATTTGCTTACTGTACTTGGCAATGATCATTCATTTTTCATATGATCAACAACTGATGACATGGATAGGGTGTCAAAATGCAAAAATTCATGGCCGTATAAAGCATAAAAAATGAAAATAGTAGAGATAATGGTATGTTATACTCATAACAATATGAATAATAATTTTAGGATTATTTAGCAGGTTTTCATCTACTTGGGTTCTCATGTATTTTGCGATTACAGGAAACCCCCTGTTTTTCATGAGGCAGATGTAATGCCTCACTGAATTAGGAGAAAGGTGGTTACCAGTCATCTGTTCTAAAATATATGAGAAAGAGAGATATTCCCCATCCATGCTGCTGCAAACAAAGACTCATAGCACGTCACTTCTTTCTCACTCTGATTTTGTAATTGTTTTTTAAGAATTATATAATGCTATTTGTTTGTTTTTGTAATTGTGTGAAACAGACAAGGGGGCAGATGTACTAACCGATGAGTTAGTGGACTGTTCGCAGCAAACGTTTACAAAGATTTCACCAGAAATCTTGCTATGATGCCCAGCTAAAATAATAACCAGGCCTCAGTGAGACGTGACTACTGTTTTTTTGACAACTCAACTGGCAAAGATGTCTTTAAACACCTGCTGTCACTGAATTCTGAATTAATGAGCTGCTTGGTATCATACTGCAATGCAATAGATCTTTATTTCTGAAAATTTCCCACATGGTGGACTATGCACAAAATTTTACTACTTGCAATGGCCAGAAATTGTGAATTTTTTTTCATAAACTAAAATCAATGTATAATAAGTTCTAAAGAGGACAATATATTTTGTATTTTTATCTTTATTAATGAACAAAGAATAGGGGCATATTTACTTAGGGGCTCTTTTACTAAAGGGTGTTAGCATGCATTCTGGAGTGTCAGGACATGTGTCAAGTTGGGGCCAGGACAGCACGGACAGATTTTGGCACTGTCTATGGCGTGTTAAGGTCGCAAGTGGGCAGGTTGAGGGTGGAGAGCGGGCAGTGTGAGCACCTTGCAGTCAGCACACCCGCTCTAACTGCAACGCGAGCAATTAACACGGGTGCACTTACTGTCACCTCCATAGGTGGAAGTAAGTGCACCTGCGCCATTTTCATACCGGGTGAAAGGGGATAGATTCAGGAGTGATACGTGGAAATATTTCTTTATGGAAAGAGTGGTGGATCCATGGAATAGTCTCCCAGTGGAGGTGGTAGAGATGAGGACAGTATTTGAATTCAAAGAAGCATGGGACAAACACAGAGGATCTCGAAAGGAAAAAAGGGGACTGTTGTAGTGGTTGATATGGAAAGACAGACTAGATAGGCCATGCGGTCTTTTTCTGTCGTCATGTTTCTATTAGGGCAGGGTGCACCATGTTAACTGCCGGGAACACGCTTTCCACACCCCTAACCCTGTGGTGTTGTACTTAATGTGCTACAGCTTGGGCATTATCAGCATTTTAGCTGCAACACTATAGCGCCCTATAGTAAAAGGGCTCCTTAAGTGCACTATTTATTCAGCCAAGCTTTTATTTATTTATTTATTTAGCTGTATTTATAGTCCACCTTTCTCAGGGTCAAAGCGGTTTACATAGAACTGAAAATGTAACTTACATTGAAACATTTGTATTAAGTTTTGACAGCATACTATCAAAAAGCGTTGGCTCTTAACTATATACAGGTTTCCTTATATACAACAATTGGTGACAGGCGGTTGTACATTGATCTTTTGGTGGGGGGTTATTCACTGCAGTGGAAGCGTTCAGTAAAGAGATGTGTCTTTAATTTTTTGCGGAAAGTCTTGAGGTCTGTGATGTTCCTGAGTTGGTCCAGCAGTCTGTTCCATATGCAAAAAGGCTAGTGCCAATAGAGCCTTCTCCCTATTTGCACCCATGACCTGGAATGCCCTCCCCACTGAGCTCCGTTCCACCCCAGACCTATTGTCATTTAGAAAAGCCCTCAAACAACACCTTTTCCTCATCCATTACCCAGAATCCAATCCCAGAAACAACCACCCATCCTCACATCCTACACCCTACTCCACCCCACTCAAAATCCAACACCATAAAGAAAATGACTAGCTCTACCACCATATCCCCTCTCTTATTTATTATTGGTACTGATCACACATCTTATTGATTAAACCTCTTATAAATATGTTGAAACCAAGCTATACTATATGTATAATTTCTCACCATACTATATGTATAATTTCTCACCATACTCCATGAATAATTACTCTGTAATTAGTTACCCCTGTTATCTCCAGGTTATCTCGTCCATGTTCAATGTAAAAACTCAATTGTCGTGTGACATTGCAGTATGTTTTTTGTTCAATTGTAAACCGCACTGATTTTAATAGCGCGGTATATAAGAGAAGTAAATAAATAAAATAAATAAAATAAATATGGAAGGTGCATAGAGTTGGAAGGTTCTTTTTCATGCCTGTTGATTTGATTTGGTTTTGATGTGAGGGATGCTGAAGGTGTTCCTTATTGAGGTTCATCTGGCTCTGTGTGGTTGTGAAGGCTGTATGAGTATTTGCAGGTGTGTGGGGGGTCTAAATGGATTGCTTTGTGTGTTAGCATAATGGTTTTGTATGTTATTCAGCTCTGCAGGGTGAGCCAATGCAGCTGTGAGTATCGGAATGATATGTTCTTTTCTCATTGCTGTTTGTAGGAGTCATGTTGCTGAGTGGAAGGCTATCTGAAGAGGTAGGAGTGTGGACTGCGATAGTCCTTGTAAGATGGCATTGCAGTAGTCAGGAGAGGTATTATTGATGCTTGAAATATGGTACGGAAGTCTTTTTGGTTCTAGGAGTGGTCGGAGGTGCTGGAGTGTCTTCGCCTTAAAGTAAATTGTTTGGATGGTTTTGCTTATGTGCGTTTTGAAGGTTAGGTATTGGTCGATGGTGACTCCTAAATATTTCACCTCTGTTTTAGAAACATAGAAACATGACGACAGAAAAAGACCACATGGCCCGTCTAGTCTGTCCTTCCATATCAACAACTCAACAGTCCCCTTTTTTCCTTTAGAGATCCTCTGTTTGTCCCTTGCTTTTTTGAATTCAGATGCTATCCTCATCTCTACCACCACCATTGGGAGACTATTCCACAGATCCACCACTCTTTCCGTAAAGAAATATTTCCACAAATCACTCCTGAATCTATCCCCCTTCACCCTCATCCCATGTCCCCTCGTAGCAGAACTTGCTTTCAATTGAAAGAGGCTCTCTCCCTGAACATTTATGCCACGGAGGTATTTAAACATCTCAATCATATCACCTCTATCCCGCCTTTCCTCTAAGGTGTACATATTAAGATCCCTGTCTGTCCTCATATGCTTTATAATGAAGACCACTAATCATCTTAGTAGCCACCCTCTGCACTGACTCCATCCTGTTCACATCCTTTTGAAGATGCAGTCTCCAGAATTGCACACCATACCGCAAATGAGGTCGCACCAAAGACTTATACAGAGGCATTATCACCTCCTTTTTTCTGCTAGCTATTCCTCTCCGTATGCACCCAAGCATCCTTCTAGCTTTTGCCATTGCCTTTTCTACCTGTTTAGCTACTTTAAGATCATCAGACACAACCACGCCTAGGTCCCGCTCTTCTTCAGTGGACAAAAGTACTTCACCCCAATACTATATTGCTCCCTTGGATTGCTGCAGCCCAAATGCATGACCTTACATTTTTTAACATTAAATCCCAGCTGCCAAATTCTAGACCATTCTTCAAGCTTAGCTGGATCCCTCCTTATGTTATCTACACCTTCCTGGGTTTCTACTCTATTGCAGATTTTGGTTTAATCCGCAAAGAGGCAAACCTTACCCGACAGCCCTTCTGCTATATCACTAACAAAGATGTTAAAAAGAATCGGACCAAGGACAGATCCCTGGGGCACACCACTGGTAACATCCGTCTCCTCAGAGTGAGCTCCTTTAGTTTTAGTTTTGATTGTTATGTTGTTCAATGTTATCATGGGGGGTGAGGTGAATGTAGTATCTCTTGTTATGTACAAGGCCTCTGTCTTGTTATAGTTTATTTGTAGATTGTTTTTTGTTAGCCATTTTGTCACCTCGGTGAACCATTCATGGTGGGCTATTAGTTTGGGTTGGCGTGATTTGATTGGTCCATTAATCATAATGTCGTCGGCATGGACATGTAGATTTACTTTGTGATTTCTTATTATTGTGCAAAGTGGTCGTAAATATAGGTTGAAGAGCATAGTGAAAAGAGTGGATCCCTATGGCACGCCTTGAGTTTGCTTGTATGGGGTTGAAGAGTTGTTTCCATTTCTTTTCTTCTGATGTCTGTCGGTGAGGTAGGATGTGAACCATTTGCGGACAGTTCCCTGTATTCCATTTGTGTGGAGGCATTGTAGCAGTGTTTGATGATTTATGGTGTCAAAGGCTGATGAGATGACTAGAAAGTTTAATAGTAGTCTTTGTTGGTCTGCTGCATTCTTTGCATGAGTGTGTTTATAAATATAGCTAATAAAGTTTCCACTCCATGTTGTGGTTGGAAGCTGTGTTGCTGTGGATCTAGGAGACGTGTTTGTCAGTGTGTTCTTGTAGTTAATACTGAACTGCTTTCTCTATGACTTTTGCTGTGAAGGGCAGGCTTGTAATGGGTCTGTATGATACCGGGTCTGATATGTTCAGGGTTGGGGGTTTTTCAGTGTGGGGTGAATGAAGGAGGTTTTTAGGCTCGTGGACATGATTCCTTGTTGATGTATCTCTTGTGTGAATTGGGTGTTTATTCTGCTGAGTTCTTTTTTGGTTGCCTTTATCCATGAGATGGGACAGGGATTGAGGAGGGAGGTTGTTAGGTTGAGGAATGTTATGATGTTCTCTGTTTATCTTTCATTGATCTGATTGAAGGAGCTCCAGGTGCCTATGTCATCTCTGTGGTTATGATAGGTTTCTGGGTGTCCAAGGGTGCATCCATGGTAGAGAGTGAGGTGTTATTTGGTTCTGGCTGTAACTGTTTGTAGTGTTGGTTGAGTGATCTTGAAGTCTTGGTTGTCAATTGCTAGTGTTTTTGTCAGTTATTTTACAATGGAGAACAGTTCTCTTGGTTAGTCAATGGCAATATTTAGTATTTGGTATGGTGTTCTCATTTTACCTTGTCTGTTTTGATATTTTATTTATTTATTTAACATTTCTTATATACCACCTTTCATGATATCAAGGTGGTTTACATTGAACAAACTGAAATTACATTGAACAGGGCATTATAACTTGGAGATAACTATTTACAGGGAACATGGGCAATGAAGGTTTAAGTGGCTTGCCCAAGACCACAAGGGGTACCTGTGGGACTAGAAACCCCAGTCCTTCCAGCCCAAGATTGCTGTTCTGTAGTGGGATTTGAACCCCTGACCTTCTGGCCTGAGGTAACTTGCCCCAACCACTAGGCCACTCCTCATCAGCTATAGATATTGTGCTTTGTCTCTGTCTTGTTTTGTTTTCTGCCATTTTCTTTCATGTCTGTAGAGATGTCTTTTTAAGAGTTGGAAGGTTGGGGTGTACCAGTCTGACTTGGGTTGCTGTGTGTGTGTCTTTGTTGTCTTGGTCATTGGGGATGATTGCTGCTTTTCTGATGGTGGTGTTCCAGTTTTCTATAAGTACTTCTGGGTCGGTGGAGTCAGTAGGCATTTATTCAATGATTTCTTTGAAGAAGCTCTCTTTATCGAATGGCTTATATCTTTTTCTGGTTGATGGTTGCTAGTTAGGACTCGTATAAGTGAGACCTTGTGGGAGCGAGAATTCAATGAGATTGTAGTCCAACTATGGTACTGAATGTACTTGTATAGAGTGGGGTATGTTTGGTTGAGCGTTGGGGCCATTGAAGAATATTAAGTCCAATATGTTTTCTTTTTCGTGCGTGGGAAGGTTTATTAGTTGTATTAGGTCCATCACTGTCATGGCTTGAAGGAAGGACTGTGCATGGATTTGGTGTAGAGAGGGAAGGTTGAAGTCTCCTAGAACCATTAAATCCTTTTCTGTTCTTTCTGCTGTTGGAGGTCGGTGTCCTATATACGAGGCAGATTGTGGTTGTTTTGTTGGAGACAGTGATGGAGTCAGAATCATTGGTGCTATTGTTTGCCTGGAACAGGAGGTTGATGTTTTTTTTGGCTATGATCATCACGCCACACCTTGCTGCTGGGTTCTGGGACATTGGTATAAGTTGTATCCATTTGGTGTGAGCCTGTTAAGGAGCATGTTGTCTGTTTCTGTGATCCATGTTTTGGTAATACAAAGTATGTCCAGATTTTCTGATTCCAAGAGATCTTTGATAATTTGGATTTTGTTTTGTATGGATTGGGAGTTTATTAGGACACATTGTAAGGAGTGAGTGGGCATGGTGTTGAGGTGGCTTGTGGTGTGGAGTTTTTTCTTTGAATTAGGTGCCTTGTGGAATGGTGAGTGTTGTGTGCGAGGTGAGCATTTGCTCTGTTGGATAGTTGGTTTATGAGCCATATTTGGGGTGTTGTGTTGGGTGTGGTATTGTGGGCTGTAGAAAGTAGCAGCAGGTAGGTGTTTTACCTTCAGGTTGCAGTTGTCACTGGTGCTTATTTCTAGAAGTCTATGTAACATTGACTTTTCAAGTTTGGTTCTGTTGATCAGTGTCATTGGTTGTTTCACTTTGTTGAGGGTGTCCTGGTCAGAGTTTTTGTGGAGCTAGTGTTGCTGTTGGTATGCTTTTTGCTGCTGCTGTTGGTCCCCGCCTAAGGGCCATGCTGAAGCAGTTCCTTTTTTTAAGGTCCTTGGCTGCTTGTTGTTGGTAGATTCAGGGCCCTGATGGGTCTTCTGCAGCACAGGGTGGGAGAATCCTGTGTTCCTGCTCTGGGATGTTGCTTTGTACCTTCACAATCTACATTTTATTTTTTGTACCTGAGGTAATAGAGGGTTAAGTGGCTTGCCCAAGGTGTGCCTGTGGGACTAGAAGCCCCAGTCCCTCTGGTCCAAGGTTGCTGTCCTCCAGTGGGATTTGAACCCATGGCCCTCTGGCCCTAAGGTGATTTGCCCCAACCACTAGGCCCCTCCTACTAATTTATAGCACAGAGTTTGCAACTGCTACTATCTTGGGCCGTGCAAAGAAGTTCAACCACATCACTCCTCTCATGATTCAGCATCACTGGCTCCCAATTTCCACTGAAATACGACATAAAATCCCAACTTTAACATATAAATCCACAGCAATTCTCCAGCATACCAGTCTGATTCAGCAATTCCCTAAGCTCCTCCTTGCTGCTTATGCTCTTTACATGGTAACAGATTAGTCATTCCCTTACCCCTTCCAAAGCCTGATATGAACGTACTAGACACTCAGCTTTTTGCTTCATAGCCCCCTTGTTCTGGAATTGCCTTCCTTCCTCGGTCCAGTTGGAGGACAGTTTCAAGAAATTCAAAGTTCTGCTGAAGACGTTTCTTTTTAACAAAGCATTCAATGTGGGAGAAGATACGGGGAGTTGACCCCCTCGTGCCTTTATCCTTGTCCTTACCCCTCTTTCCTTGCTCTGCTTTCCTGCTGACACTTTTGTACTTCCTTTCTTTTCCTATTTTATTTTATTCTGTAAACCGCTTTGATTTTATTCTAAAAGCAGTATATCAAGTCTAAATAAACTATGGGCCCGATATTCCAAGCGATTTACAGACCTATAAACCGTGTAACTGCCTCTACACGCTCCGATACTACATGGTTAGCATTGTGGCATTCCAGGGGCGATAACCGGTCAGCTACGATATTCAGCCGCTGCCTGGTTATCCCTTAGCGGCAAAACTTAGGCGTAGCAAAAGCTGTCCTAACTTTTGCTGCCGAATCTAATCAGGCAGTGGCTGAATATCACCACTGCCTGGTTAGCTCCTGTGCCATGCAGACCCGGATATTCAATGCTGGTAGCCAGATGTGGTCCCGGCCCTGAATATCCGGGTTAACTCTGCAGCAGCGATGGCTAGGCGCTGTACTCGCATTAGCTACCACCACTGAGTATCGGGCCCTATAATTATAAGCTACTACTACGCCTCATTTGTATAGCGCTACAAGGTGTACACAGCACTGTACATACAGATATAAGACATAGTCCCTAGAGTATGGTAAGATATACGTAAGTAGTGGACAAGAGAGTGAGGAGCATCAGGATCCAAAAGCAGCTTGTCAGACGGGTGCCTGGGTGAGAATGTTCACAGTCTTGGCAAAGGCATATATCAATATGATTTGCAAGGGATTGTGGGAAATGCAGTCCATTCACACCAGACACAGTCGCTCACAATAATTAGTTGTGCTTGAGTGTAAAGCCAATAAGATATTTATTTATGGGGTTATTTCTCCCAACACAGATATGCTTGGTAGCACATAAAACAGGATACTTGCTTTCAGTGTTAAACTTAGAAAAACAAAATCAGGAAAACAACAGCTGAACTTGTCAGGCAATCAAAGCAAAAGAATAAAGACCTGGTTGGTAACAAACTGGTCTTTTCTGTAGGCTCTAGCTAATATTTTCTTAGCAGTGCTTTAATCAACAAACAAAACCCACAAAGTAGGGAAAAGCTGAACTTGTCAGGCAATCAAAGCAAAAGAATAAAGACCTGGTTGGTAACAAACTGGTCTTTTCTGTAGGCTCTAGCTAATATTTTCTTAGCAGTGCTTTAATCAACAAACAAAACCCACAAAGTAGGGAAAAACTGTTCTTTTCAGGTTAACTTCTTATATCTTCACACATAGACTCAGAAGTGATTTCCTCAGAGCTCACAAGCAATTAGGTAAGGCTCAATTGCTAGCAGTTACCCAGCTGAAACCCCTTAGTTGGCTTGCTTTCTACTGCGTGGCTCAAATCCTACTCAGGAGCTTTTCTGAGTAGATTTAAAGAACAAGTTTGTATTTCTTTGTGATGGTTGTTGTACTTTGTAACAGTAAATTACCAAAGGAGTTTAGACAGAGAGCAATCCATGTATTCACAGCCTGTGTCTATAACCTCTCCCCCTTCTTCAACAATCATGGGTTCAATATCATGGATTGGCACAGAGGAATTTCTCAATGGAGCACTGTCAGGAGAATACTTGTTTCCCTGCTGTCTTTCAAGGGTATAGCTAGGGCATAGATCAGTGTTCATACCTGAGCTTCCATGCTAGTTCCTCTCTAAATAGCCTGGCCAGTATGTAGTCCAGTTCTTATGTCCAGCCTTCCAATCCAGATCCCTGGACACTGGATCTCTCTTCACATACCTTCTGGCACGGGTCCTAGGGTCCTTTCCAAGTGCAGCCGTCTCCCTCACAGGTACCGTCTGGAGATTCCTAGCTCTGCAGCACCACTCCTTTGGTTTTCCCCAGTCCAATGGTGTATGCTGGCCTTTTGAATGTCTCCCAGTATACGTACTGCTCTGGACTCCTTTAGACCTCCCAAATGCTTTTCTCTTCTTTCTTCCAAAGGGTTTCTTGCCCTCTCTGTCCGTCCGCTCTGGCTTCTGCTTCTGATGATCCTCCAGATGATGAAGCTGTCCAAGATGACGATCTCCAAGATGAGGATGTCCAAGATCAAGATGAGGATGATTCTCTGTAGAATAAACTCTACCTTTATTCTGCTTAGATGAGTGCTCCACCCTAGCACAGCGCAGCTGTGCTGAATCAGGCCCTGCCCTTTGAGATGAGTGCTTGGGGATTACCTCATAGCCCTCCTTATTGAACACATGTTTCCCCACTTCAGCTCCTCTAATGGCTGTTGGAAACCTGGTGCATTCTGGGACTGGTAGTCTTTTATGGGAAAATTCTGTTTTCTTATTTCTACCAGAACTGACAGGTTGCTTGTTCAGAGTCACTTCACCTTTTCTATAGCTCCTTCCTGAGCTATGATAAGCTTCCTTATCACAAGCTTCAAAGAGGTGGGTTTTTAGCCTAGAGAAAGGGCCCGATGCACAGACTCAGGTAGTTTGTTCCAGGCATATGGACAGCAAGATGGAATGAACAAAGTCTGGAGTTGGCAGTGGCAGAGAAGGGCACATATTAAAGGGATCTGCTAGAGGAGTAGAGTCCCTGAGGAGGGCTGCAGAGTGAGATAAGAGAAAAGGTAGTGAAGAGCCACAGAATGAATGCACTTGTAGATCAGTAGAAGTTTGAACTGGATGCAGAAACTGATAGGGAGCCAATGAAGTGACTTGAGAAAAGGGGTTACATGAGCATTGCAACACTGAGTCTTACAGCTGAGTTTTGAACAGATTGAAGGAGAGAGACGAGTGAGGAGCAGGTTACCTCAGTAAACCTACTGTCCCCTTGATTCTATCTCTTCCCACTGGATCAGTGAAGCATGACTTTATTTATTTATTTTATTTAGCTGTATTTATATCCCGCTTTTCACCGGGTCAAAGCGGTCAATTGGGAGATACATTTAACACGAGGGGATATGACACACATACGCTAATACTTACAGGGAACATGGGCAATGGAGGGTTAAGTGGCTTGCCCAAGACCACAAGGAGTGCCTGTAGGACTAGAAATCCCAGTCCCTCCGGCCTGAGATTGCTGTCCCCAGGTGGGACTTGAACCCCCGGCCCTCCGGCCTGAAGTACCTTGTCCTAACCACTAGGCCACTCCTCCCACTTGGCCTCCTCCCACTTGGCCTCCTACTGATCCTTCTCATGATTATTAACAGCCTTCCCACTGGCATCATGCCTACACCTTGGAAACAGGCCATTCTAAGACCATTTCTCAAGCATAGATCTCTCGACATTGCTGACCCAGCCAGCTATCATCCTGTCTCCAATTTCCCTTTTATCTCTAAAGTAACGTCTTCACTCAACTTTGGAACCATGTTGAAAAAATAAATGCCCTCCATCCCCGCCAGTCTGGGTTTCGACCAGGACCAGGACACAGTACCGAAACTATTCTTACTTCACTCCTGAGTGAGGTTACCGGCTCTCTCGACAACGGTAAAATTGCACTGGCCGCGTCTCTTGATCTCTCTGCAGCTTTTGACATCATTAGCTATACCATTCTGCTCTCCCATTTGTCTGCTATTGGTCTTTGTGAGACTGTTCTCGCTTAGTTCTCTTCTTTTTTCCGCGCGCCTATTCAGTCTCAGTCGGTTTTCCCACTTCTGGTTCTTACATACTCATCTGTGGGATCTCCCAGGGTTCCGTTCTGGTCCCCTCCTGTATAACATTTTCCTCAGCCCTCTCACCTTACTCATGAAGGAGTCCACAATTACCACCTACTATTACACTGGTGATGTTCTTCTAGTGACATTTACTGACTCCCTTTCCCCTGATCTCACTGCACTCAATAATTGCCTGTACAAGGTGTCTAACTAGTTAATAGAAAACCAGCTGAAACTTAATATCTCCAAGACCTCAGTCACCTGGGGGCACCTCAGTACCCACCCTCTCCCCCTTCCTGGATTGCCAACCAATGTTCCCTCTAATTTTCTGTAGGCTGTGTGCGCATAAAATATCAGCTGTGTGCAGCTTTTGAAGGAAGATTAAATTTTTGTGCGCCACATAACGACGCTCGGAGTTATATACTTTAAAATTTGACTACACGTCAGAATACAGTATGTACACCACATTGATTTTAATCAAATTAAATGAAAATAGACGATTACTAAATGAAGCAGGAAATTTCTAGTAATTACAATCACAACTTTTAAATTTTAAGATGTCTGTGTTGTTTTCTATCAGAATCAGAACCATAATGTTTGTGCGCTCTGTTGTAAAGTATGTGCGCTCGCTCGGCGAGGTGTGTGCGCGCGCACACGCGCACAGCTTAGAGGGAACAGTGCTGCCAACCCAATTCCTTTTCTCCATATTTCAAGTACCTTGGGATCGTCCTTAACTCAGATCTGCGTTTCAAAAAAACAGATTTGCCATGTTTTACCATCCTCGTACCTTGTGCTCCATCAACTGCAAGCCCTTTGCCCCTTTCTGACCCCTCAGCCCAGCACACACTTGCTCTCAGTTTCATAATTTCACAAGTCGATTACTGTAACTCCATATATGCCAGCATATCTCAATCCGAACTAAAACGTCTTCAAATGATCCAAAATACTGCAGTTCGGACCCTCTTCCACACAAGCAGATTTGATCACCTCACCATACTTCTGTATGTTAGCATTGGTTCTTCATCTACTACCGTATTAACTACAAAATTCTTATCCTAACACATAAGACTCTATACACTGATAACCCATGTCCCCGTTAGGGCCCTTTGCTCGCTACACAACTGCCTAGATATACCTCCAGTCTCCCATGCTAGACTGGAGAGTACTAGGCATACAGCATTTTTCTTTGTGGTCTCCCTCCCTATGGAATGACCCCCCACTCTCCTTTGCACCAAACCATCCTATAAATCTTTCAAATCTGCATTAGAAGCACATCTTTTCCACTTGGCATTTTATGAAGGACCTTATGCGATGTGATCGATAGATGGTGTCTGCAATCTGTTACCTGCAACCTGTATCCCATACTTTTTATATCTCTCCAACCCCATATGCCTTTACTTCTTTTCTTCTGTTACTTTCCTATAATGGTTTTGTAGTTCTTTTCTATCTTTCTTTTTAGTTTATTATTGTAAACCACCTTGCCATGAATTTGAAAGGCAGTACATTAAACCCCAATAAACCATAAACAGTAGTCAAGGCAAGAGGTGACTAGTGAGTGGATAAGGGTGTTAGTAGTGTGAGTAGAAAGAAAGGGAGGAATTCTGCTGATGTTACAGAGAAAGAAGCAGCAGGTTTTAGCTATCTATTGGATGTGAACAAAGAGAGAGTAGAGTCAAAGATGACCCCAAGGTTGCAAGCTGAGGTAACAGGGAGGAGTATAGTGTCATCCACAGAAATAGAAAAGGGAGGAAGGGGGGAGGTGGGTTTAGAAGGAAAGATAAGGAGCTTGGTTTTGGCCATTTTCAATTTCAGATGATGGTGAGACATCCAGGCAGCAATGTCAGATAAGCAGGCAGAGATCCTGGATTCCTGGAGAGATTTCAGGCACAGAGAAGTAGATCAGCATAAAGATGCTAGCGAAAACTATGGGAGGAAATAAGTGCACCAAGGGACTGAGTGTAAAGAGAGAAAAACAGAGGTCCCAAGACAGAGCCCTGAGGTACACCCAGGGCGGATGGTCCGAGTGGGGGCAGTGGCAGCAGTAGATATGACTGGTCATGCTGCCCCCCCCCAGCTGCTGCCACTGCCCCACCCCCAGCTGCCGCTGATTCCGTTTCAGGAGGGGGAGGCGGCAGCGGCAGTATTTCTAAAAGTGGCAGCAAAAAGCCGCCATTTTTAGAAATACTGCCGCTGCCCGCCTCTCCCTCCCAAGACGGAATCAGCGGCAGCTGGGGGGAGCAGAATGGCAGAAATCCTTGGGCTAGCCCTGGGTACACCAACTGAAAGTGGGATGGCAGTAAAGGAGGACAGGGTATCGAGGAGAAGGTGGTGATCAATAGTGTCAAAGGCAGCAGAAAGGTCAAGAAGGATGTGGATCGAGTAAAGGTTCTTGGATCTGGTGAGGAACAAGTCGCTGGAGACTTCGGCAAGAGCTGTTTCTGTGGAATGTAGAGGACAAAGGTCAGACTGCAGTGGATTCATAAGGGCTTAAGAGGAAAGACAAAGTCAAGACAATGGCGAGGAACTGCTCGTTCAAGTAGTTTTGAAGCACAGGGAAGGCGAGAGAGAGGCCGATAGCTGGAAGGACAGGTAGGGCCCGATATTCAAAAGGCATTTACATAGTTACAGCCCAGAAAACCATGTAAATGCCTTAAATGGGAATGTTCAGGCATCTACACAGTTAGTGCCATTGAATTTATTTATTTATTTATTTTGTTTATTTAACAATTTTTCTATACCGATTTTGTCCAAAGCAGTTTACATCAAACAGTATAACAATCTTGGTGGAATTGCTTCACAATGAACAGGGAGAAGTAACTTGGAGAACAATAGGGGTTAACAACAAAAAACCCCCAGAAGGTAGGTGGAATAGCTTATTGATGGACAGAGAATTGGGTAGGGGAAGAACATTTTGATAAAGAGGCTATATGAGGAGGGAGGTTAAGGTTATCTGTTCATGACAGTAAGTATTGGCACTAGTTAGGTGTTGTCATCTGGTCCACAGTGTTCCTTGAAGAGGTGTGTTTTCAGTAGTTTTTTAGGTCTTTGATTGTTCAGTTCTGATTGCTTCAGGCATGGAATTCCAAATATCCCCAGCTATGTCCCCTACACGTCTTGATGCTATCTGGTTAGTATTAGGACATGTCAGAGGTGTTCTGGGATGGAGTGGAGACAGGGAGTACTGCTAACCGGGTAGCAGCGATATTGTACCACTGCCCGGTTAGTGATCCACAGCTAAAACTAGGTCAGAGTTTGGCTTGCCTAGTTTTAGCCGTGGATGCTAATCGGGTAGTGGAACAATATCGCTACTACTCGCTTAGGCTCTGCGATGGGTTTACCTGGGTGCCAAAACTAGATATTCAATGCCATTGGCGTGGCATTGAATATATGGGGTTAGGGGTGAGCGGGCCTGCCTAGTAGGATATCGGTCCTGTAGAGTCTAATGTGAGCTTTTTGAGGAGAGGTATGAGCACAGCATATTTTAAGGCCACAGAACAGTTGCAGTGGAAAGCGATAAGGATATGACAGATGAAAGGGATGCTGGCGGAAGAGATAGAGCTTAGTAGATGGGAGGAAATGAGATCAGAAGAGCAGGTAGTCAATTTGGAGGAGGAGAGAAGCTTTGCAGCAGATTTACCATGTTGGCTATTATAGCAGGTGGTAACAGTTACCGTGGCATGCTAAGCAGTCCATGGCAACTGTTACCATCTGCTACAACAGCCAACATGGTAAAATCCCATGCCAACCACTTAGCATGCGATGGAGTGGAGAGTGGGCAGGTTAGGGGCAGAGAGTGGGCATTGATTGAACATTGCGGTTAGCACAGGGGTCAGTAGCGGATGGTGGTAAGAGCACTTGCATTAATTGTGATTGACGGTTTAGCGCACTGGGGTATTTCTCAGCAGCGTGGGCCTATTTCTCTTCCCGCACTGTTTTGCCTTTTAACTCAGGCTCCCTTAGTGCACTTTAGTAAACATGCCCCATAATGTTTAATATATTTGCTATACCTCCTCTCAAAATAAACAGGAAGGTGGTTTACAATAAAAATTCACACTTAAAAACCAGGGACCAAACCACATGACAAAAACTATCTAAAACTCAGACAAATTACAAGACAAGGAACATTAGGATAGCCAATAAATCCATTTTATACTAACTGAACAATCACCCTCCCATGATACAAAAAAACAGGGGAAAACCTTAAGACATAATGACAGTCACATATTAAGGGGCTCTTTTACTAAGGTCTGGTAGCGTTTTGCACCTACCGTATGTTTTGTGTAGAAATTAACGCATGGTAAATGCAAAGTCTTAGTGGTAAATGCAGGGGGTATGCCCAGCATCTGCCCTGCATTTAACAGGCAGGGCAGATGCTTACTGCTCAGGCCTGCATGCCACAACTTGGCAGGTGACACAGGTGTACCTGCTGACCTGTTGAGACTTGTTCATTTGCTTGCTTGTTTGTTTTTTGCCTTTCCAGTAGTAGTTCAATATGAGTTACGTTCTAGTACTGAATGTGGGCCATGGCAGGAAAGATTTTTTTAAAAAGTGCTTTGCTGTGGTGGTCACACCCTGAACCGCATTCTAGCGCTGACCTCTCCTCCACAACATGGCCCCCCACGCCAGTCCGACACCCACCCACCGATCCTAATCACATTCCCCCCCTTTCCCATCAGCGCTTCCCCCTGCTGATCAGCATCCCCTCCCCCTGGACAGCAGAACTTTGCAACCAAAGCCTCCCCTTCCCAAACCAGACCACCCTGCACATGGCCCCCTTTGTGGCTGAGGACCCACCAAAGAAGCGTTCCAAAAGGAAGGCCCTCTCTAAAAAAAAAGCCCCCCTGAAAGAAAGGTCCTCTCCCAAAGAAGACCCTGCCTCCCACTATCCACTCCCTGACCCTCCCTCTCACTCCTCAACCCACTCCCAGGACTCAACCAGGGATTCCCTAGTTGTCTCTTGGCTGGGGCAGGGATGGTTTATTTATTTAATTTGGCCTATCAAATGTAATAAACATAATAATAACATAATAACATAATTTGACTGAACTTTTATACCGCTTCCCCCTCCACTCCTGCTCTGGAGCTGCTAGGTTTCAAAATGGTGACTGATCCTAGCAGTAGTCTCACACACTAGCTGCCGCTACTACTCTCTGCCCATAACCTGCCCAATTCCTGCCCCATACCACAACATGCAGTTAGCAAGTGAATTACTGTGTGCTGCCATGCCAGTGTAGTAACAGATACATGGGCACACGCTATGCTTGGCACGCTTACGTGAAAAAGTCCCTTATAGTGTCAGAGATTCACAAACCCAACATCCATGTCAAGAAGACAACTATATTTTGAATTTTTATTTTTATTGTATACCCTGTCACAGGGCCTACCTTGGCAGCATAATGGACTGAGGTAGGTTGGACATAAAAACATATGAGGTTGGGTTTGGCTAATGTCTTACAGGGCCCAGGGACTTGCTGCCCTGGTAGCTTCCTTTGTTACCAAAATCCCAAAGAATACAAAGGTCCGAGTGGAGGGAAACAAAGGCATTTATTTCCCTTTCTTGCAAAAAGGTTCAGATGCTTGGACAAAAACATCAAACACAAGTTCCTTACTTCAGGTTAAAGAAAAAGTAAAACATGACGTTAAAGCAAAGCTGTTATCTTCACAATAAATGGTGTATCAAAACAAACAGTCTCTATTCCCCAAGATAGAGCTTATGTGCTAAGCAGGGACTCCAGGCTTCCTGTCTTACAATAACTACAGTCTATCTCGGTATCTGAAGCAAATTCCACCTGCATCGGTTCCCCTTCTGAAGCCTCTGAAACCAAGTCAGTACTTGCTGGCAAATTGTAATCAGGCTTTTTATATATCCTCTGTACAACCTCCCAATGCTCAGGGTTGAATGTAGGGCGTCGGTCCTGCGCCCTCATATACTGGGAACTGTCTTCCTTTTGCAAGTGTTTTTACCTTAGCTTCCTGCAAAGCTTTGTCATTAACAAGTTTCTTATTCGGTACGTGTTTCTTGCACCTTATCTCATAGGCAGTTTCACACGGACAGTATTCATCTGCTCCCTGTCCTCCCCATACACCAGCAGTCTGCAACCTGCTTTCAGTTAAACATGGGTTACCTTTTCTCCTTGGCTTGTCTACTCCCGGTGAGGTTTGAGGCCTGCTCCAGCTGGGATCCTGCCTGGCCTGAGCAATAGGCCTTAAGTTCTCCAACCGTCCTTCTGTTGGCTTTAGACCGTAGTCAGAGTCACGCCTTTGCCTCTCTGTACGAAAAGCACCCACTCTGAATGGAGCTATCCCACCTTCTCCAGGGTTGCTTCTTTCCTCAAGCCACTGCGGCTGCTGCTGCCTCCTGCGAAACCCTTGTCCAGGGGTTACTGCTTCTTCTGGATATCCTGCCCATTCATTCGGATGTCCTGCCCATCCTGCTGGTTCTCCTGGCAGTCCTCCTTCCCCTGGCCGTCCTGCCTGTTCTGCCCTCCAGTCTTCCAGACTCTCTTTAAGAGGTACTCCTCTCTTCCTTGATTGGAAGCTGGCTGGCATTACCTCATGACCTAGGAGGAGTGGTTCCTCAGTTCCTCGGAGGTCCCTCTTGCTCCCCCTATCAGGTTCCTCATAATATTGCAGCCTGTGCTCGACTTTTCCTGTGTTTAAAACATTTTCTTCTCTTCTCAGAGGGTCTGCAGCATCACAACCCATATAGCAATTCAAATTACACCTTATCACTTAGCAAATAAACAAAACCACAGACAGAGGAAACACAACATCCACACCGAGTAGTAAAAGCTTAAGCTGTCTCCTCTTTCCATGATTGAAGCCGGCCAATCAGAAGCTTAGTTAGAAGCAAATGTATTAATAAAGAATGATCATATCAAAAGAAAGGAGTACCATCATGCTCAGGAGCCATGTCAGCTTATCAAAACAGACATGCTGTCCTGCCTTACATAACCGACTGGTTAATAACTGATAACCTAGAAGGAGGGTTTTTATCTCCTAGCAATAACCATTTACCATTCGCACCAATAACAGCAGTTGCCGGATTAACCACATATGCTTCTATCCCCCACTGTCTTGACCAGAGGCCTAGTAAGTAGAACTGTGGTTCCATGGTGGTACTCTGGTTAGCATTTTATAAGAGGTTCAAACATATATGTACAATAAAATCACCCCTTAAACGGGGAAGGCCTCAGGAAGGTGCTATTGCTAATGCCTCTGTTTTATCTCGTTTGACTTTGATGCTGGAATTTATCAAGATGATCAGTATACGTGGGATGGAAAAAATTAGGTCTCATAGTCTTTAGCATAAGGAAGAATGTTACAGTCCTCTGGTAGGTTTGACAAGAGTGGAGGAGTAGCCTAATGGTTAAGAACACTGGCTTGGAAACCCAGAGACCAGGGTTCAATTCCCACTAGAATTCCTTGTGGCCTCAGAAAAATCCAAGTTATCAATGTCCCTGTTTAATGTACATTACCAAGTTTAAGTTGCAATGTAAACCACCTTGATTGAAATGATAAAGCAGTATATAAAACCTGTTAAATAAATACAGATAGAAACACAAAACTTAGAAAATGATGGCAGATAAAGAGCATACACCAATCTGCTCTGCCTGCCCATCCATAAGAACTCTACAATCCCTTCTTTTTCCTCAATACGTCCCATTTATTTAATAGTTATTATATACCGTTTTTCCTTAGATCAAAAGTGGTTTACATCTAACCATAATATTTTAAGTGATACATAACACATTTAATAAAAGATTGAGCTACACAGATTAATGCCGGTTACATTAGAATCTAATGTATAAAACAGAGAACATAATGGGCCCGATTTTCAGTTGGGCAGGGCTAAACACTGTAGCCGAGTAGCTCTGCTCGCGACCCCTTAATCCCAGATTTTCACTTCTGCAGTGAAGGAAGTAAAAATCTGGGGTTCGCTGCACAGTCAGAAAGTTGCCAAGCCTAACCAGGCAACAGCGATTTTGGATGCTGCCCAGTTAGCCCTGACGCCTTAAAGATAGGTGAGGGTTTACCCCACCTCCGGCTCTACCCTGGAACACCCCCAATATGCCCCGATACCAACCAAATAGCATCGGGACATGTAGGGGACTTAATCGGGGATTTTCAAAGGCACTAGCCATGTAGGTGCCTTTGAAAATCCCCGGTTAAGACATTTACACGGTTAACATGGGCTGTTAGCCGTGTAAATGCCTTCAAAAATTGAGCCCAATGTACTTAATGTGAATGACGTATATTTCTTTAATTCAGATACAGTTCTTGCCTCAACCACCTCCACTGGGAGACTCGAGGCTGTACCTTGTATCCACCGCCCTTTCCATAAAGACGTATTTCCTTAGATTATTCCTGAATCTATCCCCTTTCACTCATTCTGAACCCTCATTCAAGAGCTTCCTTTCAACTGGAAGAGGGCCACCTCCTGTGCAATTATACCACAGAGATATTTAGATGTCTCTATCGTATCTCCCCTCTCCTGCCTTTCCTCCAAAGTAAACATATTGAGATCTTTAAATCTATTGCCATAAGCTTTATTTATTTTATTTATTTATTTAACAGTTCTTATATACCGCGCTCTTTGTTATCAGTGCGGTTTACATACAACAAAATTTTACTCAGCCAGTTAGGATCTGTCTTAAGTTTACAGATAACAGGGAGCATAACATGGACTTAAACTGGGGAGAACTATTTACATTTTAACAGATATCGTGATGGTAATTCTATTTACGTTACGGTAGCTCATGCATAGATACAGAACTATATGGTCTATGTACGTATTCTGTAGGAGGTGTATTTGGTTTGTCATCATGAGATCTTTATGTTGAAGACTACTAGTAGCTGCCCTCTCAACTGATTCTATCCTGTTTATATTTATATCCTTTTGAAGGTGTGGTCTCCAGAATTGTACACAAATGAGATCTCACAGAGACTTATACAGAGGCACTACTTTATCACCTCCTTTCCTGTTGGTTATTCCTCTCCCTATGCATCCAAGCATCCTTATAGTTTTTATCTTTGCCTTTTTTACCTGTTTGGCCACTTTAAGATCATCTGATAACACCACCCTTAGGTCCTGCTCTTCTTTCATGCATTGATACTTCACCGCCCTCTTGGGATTTTGCAGCCCAAATGCATGACCTTTCATTTTTTAGCATTATGTCTTAGCTGCCAAATTCTTGACCATTCTTCAAGCTTCGCTAGAACACTCTCCCAGTTATCCACACCTTCCAGGATCTACTCACTTACAGATTTTGGCATCATTTGCAAAGAGGCAAACCTTTCCTGAGACCATTTCAATATCCCTTACAAAACTGTTAAAAAGAACAAGAATAAGGACTGATCCCTGTGGCAGACCACTGGTAATGCCTCTAGGTTCAGAATGAACTCCATTTACTATACCCTCTGTCGACACCCATTCAACCAGTTTCTAACCCAATCAGTCAATTTAGGGTCCATCCTAAGAGTACTCAGTTTATTCAGAAGTTGCTGATGCCGATCGATGTCAAAGGCCTTGCTGAAATCTAAGTATACCACATTTAGCACTCCCCCAATCCAATTCACTGGTCAGACAAAGAAATCAATTAGATTCATCTGACAAGACCTATGCCTAGTAAAGACATGAGGGGGGAGGGAGCTGTTCTAATGCGACTATCTGATGCTTCTCAAACTTAAACCAGATACTCAATGCCATGGTCATATCCAGCCCTGGCACTGAATAACTGAAATGCCCGGCTTGGCAGGAAGCTAACCAGGTAGCGGCCATATTCAGCTGCTGCCTGGTTAGCTTCCTGGTGAACATTAGGCCAGACTTTGTTGTGCCTTACTTTTGATGCTTTGCCATAACCAGGCAGGGGCCATTGCCCTGTTATGGCCAGTTGCACCTCCCGGACCACTCCCCGGAATGCCCCAATGCCAGCTGGTTCACATCAGGGCACCCTAGTATATTCAGCAGCACTAACTGTCTTAGTGCTGTTGAATATCCCGGATAGAGGGATTACCATGGTTAGCAATCTGATAACATGTTAATCCCTTTGAATATCCATCCCATGCTGTCTTGGATCTTGTAATCTCAGGGCCAGCCCTACCACTAGGCGGACTAGGAGTCTGCCTAAGGTGGCAGAGTTTCAGGGGGGGTGGGGGGGGGCTTCAGTGCCAGTGCTGCAGATATCAACAGTAGTTTTAAAAAAAATAGCTAGCACTGTTAACCTCTCTCATGTCTCACTGCAATTGTGATGCTGATCCTACCCACTCACCGGTATTCAATGTGACTCAGGGCAGCGGCATGGGGTATCTGAGAATCCTGCAAGCTCTAGGCCTACCTACTTCAAAATATGGAGTTCTGAGGGGGTGGGGTTTGAGCATGCAGATGTGCTCAGAGGCCCCATTCTGGCTGCTCTGAGTTACATTTAGCGCTGCCAGGATGGATAGCAACAGCATTGTAATGGCAAGGGCAGAGGTAGCACCATAGTGGGAAGGGCTGAGGCTGGACACCACAGCAGAGGTAGTGAAGGGGCAGGGAAGTGTTGTAAACATTGACGGGCTAGGAAGACTAGGGAAGATGCCGGACACTTGGGAAGGTGGTAGGAAAAAGAAAGGGAGACGCTAGACATGTGGGGTAGGGAAGAAGAGGGGAGATGCTGAGCACTTGCGGGGTTTGGAAGAGAAAGGGTGATGCTGGACACGTAGACAGGGCTTTGAGTAGGGGGGGAAGCACAGCTGAAGGTTCTCCTGGGGTGTCATATACCCTTGACCCCACCCCGACATCTCTTGGATTCTCTGTTTTAGCAGTGTTTCCATTCATTTACTCACTGCCTGTTGCTTCTAATATTAGCAATCAGAGTTTCTATAGCAATGGCAAATTGAAGAGGAGAGAGGAGACAAACCTGATGTCTGCCGCTAAATAGATTAAATGTTTCTGAGGGCAATTTTGAAATCTGATTTCCAGTGTAGAGGGTAGTTTTATAAACTCCCACAGAGTTACGTGCGTTGCCATATGCATATTTGGGTCGGTTTTATAAAGTGTAGTATATGCTCATGCCTGGATTGTTCAGAAATTTAGGCCCTACCCATGCTTCGTCCAAGCTCCACCCTGCATCCATCCATACTGAAAGCATGTGCAATAGGACTGACACAAGCTTTCAAGCACTTACCGAATTGTGATTGCCCAAAGCGCATGCGTAAGTACTTATTCAAGGGCATACGTCCTTTAAAAAAGGGACTTATGTATGTAATGAGCACATAACTCTCCATGCGTCCCTTATAAAATCAGTCCTGTAGCGTGCTTTTTAGCCACACAAATTGTTTTTGTTTGTTTTTTAATTGCCCTCCCTCAATGTGGGGCAAAAATATGTACTGGATTCTACAATGTGCATACTAAGGCCTCCATTTTGAGAAGATGTTCCCAAGGGTATGTTTAGATCAGGGAATGAGAGTTACACAGGTAGATTGAATTTTCAGATATCTGCATTTCCTTTAAATGTTTCCCTGCACATAAAGCAGATGCAATCTTGTACCTATGGCAATAATCAAAGCAAAGCTACATGTGTAATTTTGCTTTCATTATTAGTGCAAACCTCACAGATACAGGATACCAGTAGTGTTTGTTGGAAATATGGTCCTTTTGATTATTTCTACCAAAACGTGTGCTTACAGCCATTAGAATGATAACACCCTTCTCCCCCCCCCTCACCCCCCACACACAGCTTTTGCGGTGTATAAACCAACACTAAGTAAAAATGAGTATGTCTAATATTTAATATACAGCAATAAAATCAGGGAAAGGTGTGGGGAGACGTGGGAAGCTCCCCAGTTAATACATTCCTGCACTTTTATGGTGTGTTTTGCAGTGAGCAGTAAGGATTATAATTTTAGACCTTGGTTTGCACAGGATCCATGGGTAGTCTCTGAGGGGAGTATCAGGCTCCCTAATTAGGTGGAAAAACAATAGCACCCCCACCTCCCATATTTCTCTGCATTGTCTATTGGGGAAGCTCGCGTTACAAAGGCCGTAAACAGTTTCCAAAATAATGGCCCAGTTGTCGCCATTGTTCAGGCATTCTATTTTAGAAAGGGACAGATAGCTCTAATGTCCCTCCTCCCTCATCTCACAGCTGTCCATGGGGGTGCAGTCAGATGGGTTTCAGCAGTACAGAGGTATGGCAACGGCTGGGGTGTTCTTGAGGGAGACTGCAATGACTTTGCATGCTAATGGTGTTTTGACATCTTGTTTCAGGAACGATTCCTAGAGCTGGGCAGAGTTGGGAAACAGCTGCTAGGAATTTAATGCAGGCGGACCAGGGAGGGGTAGAGGGAAAGGATAGGTTGGTGATGAATGAGTCTTATAATGGGTTGTTGTTGGGTATTATTTTGCTCTCTGCTAAATTGTTAAGCGGAAAGATGGACAAATGGAATCAGCTGACCGCTTTGAAAAGCAAAAAGGTGAAAAGTGACAAGTGCGGTGAATGTGTGGGGAGAGAGAAGAGGAGGCTGGTGGGCAGTGGGCCAGTGATTATCCCGTGTGATGTGTGGGTCAGATGGAGCAGGAACCTTTTGAAAGCTGCTCTTGTTACAACTCAGTAATTCGCAGCAAACCATTGTAATATGTGTTAAAATCTATTACTGTATCTTTGGTGCCATTCCAGGGGACTTGAAAAGAGCTAATGACGCCTTGGGAAAAGGGCTTAGCAACAGAGCTTACGTTCTATGTAATATATACAGGGGGCTATATTAGAAGCATCCCACGTGTACATAGCGGCTTTTAAATGTGAAAATAGTGATTTTAGATAGAAAGCTGCTATTTGCACGTGGTGATCCATCTACACCAAGACTGCAAGGAGGCAAGGTTAGGGTATGCAGAGGGAATGGTTTGCATGTGCCTAAATATTAATGTGCATTCCGTATTTTACCAGGGGAATATATGTGGATTAAAATAAAAATCTGTATGGTCGGCAGTTACACTTGCCTCAAGGTACACATAGGGGCCCTTTCACTAAAGCGTGCTGGGGTTCAGCAACTAATGCACATTTAGCGCTAAAAGTAAAGCGTGGTAGTTGCAAACCCTGTGTGCTAACTTCTAGGGGCATAGCCAGCATGTTCCCGGCAGTTACAGTGCAGACTGGTACACTAAGACATGTTCTGTTACTGTGGGAGCACCGAATGTCACGTCATCTGTTGAGGTGGTGTTCGGCGCACTTATGCTAACTGCATGAGGCCCAGGTAAGTACATGGTGGTTACTCCTGTGCTAACTGCACAATGCTAACCACACCCACTCTCTGCCCCCACCCACTCCCTTACCACCCTAATGCGTGATGCGCTGATATCATGGAGATCAGCGCATGCTCACCATTCTACCCCCACGATGTTGGTCACCATGGGCGTCAAAGTGCACTTCATGTGCACCAAAACCCACCTTGACTATGCAATGCACTTTAGTAAAAGAGCCCCATAAAGTCCTGCTTAAAGGGACAGGTGCCAGTGCCAATGTCAATATCAACAATCCCCCTCCCCCATACCCCCTGACATCAAGCTTTCCTCCCTAATTCCATAAAAGGGTGAGATTATTGCTAGGGATTAAAGCCACCATTTAGAACCCAAAGCTCCATAAGCAGGAGCGACTGGACATTGCTCCTGCTCCCAGCTTAGTAAGAGCTGGAGTGATTTTAGAAAGCTGCTCTCGTATACATTTGGGGGAAATCTGGATGCTTTTTTCACCACATGCAGCTCTTTAAAACTGCTGCTACAGCTAGAGGTAGTGAAACATCGACAAGCATTCCTGCATGTCCTTACACATATTTTACAAGAGGCTCTGCATTTGGCAAAGCCTTTATAAAATACAGTAGGGATTTCTTATGTCCCAATCTGGCCATCTTAAATCATCTCTCTCCTCTTGTATAGATATGATTTAAATCAGCACTTCATCCCACCTGAGTGCAAAATTGGACAACTTGCTCTGAGGGAGCACTGGGCCAGCTTTAGAGATTGGTCACACCTCTTGCTTTGACTAGGAAGGTTCCCTTGATATCAGATGTTTAACTGGAAGGGAGAGGGAAGCTTAAGCAATGAAAGATTTAAAGAAGGACGTCTTTTGAAGATCAAAGGGCTGGATTTTCAACAGCGGTGGTGACTATAATTATTTAAACGCCAACAATGCTGAACGTAAATATAGAGGGTGATTTTATAAAAGGCGTAAAGGACAGTATGTGCAAGAAATAGGCATGTATGTGGGTGCTACGGAATAGCGACCAACATGAACTCATGTGTGTCACTGCAGATAAGTGCCACAGGGTCATGCAAATAGGCGGTGCTTGAGCAGAGTGTAGGCACAGCCTCTGCTGACACACATAAGTTATGAAATACTAGGCGCAACAATTATACCTGCTCTAGGACAGGCAGAATTGCAATGCCTAGGTTACAGCATGTCCATACATCCTTATTTCATAAAGCAAAGCAAATGCATACACATTATAAAATAGGTCTAACCTGTATGCACAGTACCACACGTTGCCTGCACAGGAGTATACAGAATTATCCTAATAATCTGGAAAGCGTCACTGCCACAGTTTAGTTTAGTTGAGGGACTAGCATGAGGGCTGCCACTACTGGAAAGAAATCTGCACTTGTAAGTACTTACCTCCTGAGAAATTCTTTATATCTTGGGAAAAAGGGAATTCTTTGGATTAAAACTGTTAAAATCTATGTATTTTAAAATTCAGGGTTTTATTAAGTCAGTTAGGGCATAGTACTACAAGCCAGCTTTCAATTAAATTAAAGCCAGCTAGGGCTTACTCTAACAAGCCTGCTTTCAGTTAAATTACAGCCAGCTTGGGGGCTTATTTATTTATACATCTTTTTCTATACCGCCTCTTCCAGAGATCAGAGGCGGTTTACAAATAACAAAAGTTAATAATAGCAAGTTATTATTATTTTTACAAAGAACAGTTGGAGGGCATCTTAACTATTTAACTCTGGAACAGATGGGACTAGTGGCAAACAATGCTGCATCCTATAACTAATTATATTCAAATTACATTCAATTACATCAGATAACTATTTACAGATGTGGCATCAAATATATCCGTAAGCTGGGTGATCTAGATGGCAAAATAGCTGTGGAAGAAGTGTGGGTTTGTGCTTTGTCTAGGTAGGATCAGAATATGGTTGTTGGTCAGTGCTGGCCTGTGAATTCTGAACATCATCATGTTGAAGGTTGTAATAGTGTTGAGTAAATAGATAGGTTTTTAGTTCCTTTCTATATGATTGAAGGTCTTTAATTTCTCTTAGTTCAACTGGGAGGCTGTTCCACAATGTGAGTGCGTAGAACGAGAAAGCAGTGTTGCTTGTCTTCTGCCTTGTCTTTCGAATGGTATCCAGAACTAGCAACATGTGTAGGTTCACTCTTCTTGACCTGCTTTCATGTGGAGTATTGACAAGCGTAGCCAGGAAGGACGGTGCTATATTATTAAAGATCTTGAACGTAGTAACTAGTGATTTATAGGTAATTCTACATGAGACCGGAAGCCAGTGCAGGGCGTAGAGAATAGGAGATATGTGGTCTGTTACTTTTGCTTTGTAAATGATCCTTGCTGTAACATTTTGGGCTAATTGTAGAGTGTGTAGGTTTTTCTTAGAAATTCCTTGAAGAATACCATTGCAATAATCTAGATGAGGTGTTATTAGTGTTTGGGCCACAGTTCTGAAGTCGGTGCTATCTATTATCGGTCGTAGCTGTTGGATTGTCCTTATTTTAAACTAGATCGTTTTAACAGTTTGTTTTATGTGTTGAGTAAGGCTGAACATCCTGTCAAGCGTGACTCCTAGATATTTGACCTCTGCCTTAACTGGTAGAGGGATGTTTCCAATGTTAATTTCTGTCGGAGATGTGAAGTTCGTATTTCTTGTTACAAATGGTACTTCCGTCTTTTTGAAATTAATATTCATGTTCATTGCTTTAAGCCACAATTCCGCTTCGGTTAGGCAGCGTGATATATTGTCATATTCAGGGTTGGATACATCGAACGATGAGTACAACATAATGTCGTCTGCATGTTGTTGTTGTTAAGTGCCGTCGAGTCGAAGTCGACTCATGGCGACCCTCTGCATAGATGTGATAATTTATCTTGTGGCGTTAAAATGGTACAGATAGGTTGGAGGTACAGATTAAACAGTAGTGCTGAGAGGGCAGAGCCTTGCGGGATGCCCTGTTCTTGTGGAAAAGGCAACAATGCGACTTGTCTATTTGTACATATTGGGTCCGGTTAGTGAAATAGGATTTAAACCAATCAAGGATTTTATCCTTAATGCCTAGTTGGGAGAGTCTGGAGATGAATGTGTTATAATAAGTGTTATTAGTAAAATAAGCCAGCCTTCAGTTAAATTAAAGGCTCCCTCTATCAAACCAAGGGCAGTATGAATCACCCAGGAAATTAAGAGATTGTCTTAGAAGCACAGATATAAATAGGCCATCCCACCCACGCACCCCAGGCATAATCCTTACAATGTAAACCGCACCTGATCTCTGGAAGGGGCGGTATAGAAAAAGGTTTCAAATAAATAAATTTATAGCCTTCAAAACCAGGTAAGGGGAAAAAGGTGATCCTACTTACTGTCAGGTTTAACTGATTATCTTCATCAGAAAGAAATTAGGCCTTAGGAGTAGATTAATTCTTGAAGTTCATCTTGAGGTGACCACTTAATGTCCTTTATTTATTTATTTATTTACATTCTCTTATATACCGCGCTATTCTGCATCAGTGTGGTTTACATTGAACAAACTGAAATTACATTGAACAGGGCATTATAACTTGGAGATAACTATTTTACAGGGAACATGGGCTATGGAGGGTTAAGTGGCTTGCCCAAGACCACAAGGAGCACCTGTGGGACTAGAAACCCCAGTCCTTCCAGCCCAAGGTTGCTGTCCTCTAGTGGGATTTGAACTCCCGACCTTCCGGCCTGAAGTACCTTGCCCCAACCACTAGGCCACTCCTCCACTCCACTTTATACTTATTAGGTATAATTATAATTAGCTCAAGTATCCCTACTCCCCTAGCAACTTTAAATAAACTTAACAACTTTAAACAGCTAAAAGAAATCTTTAAATCTAAGATGCAGATAGCAGTTCAGCAGTGAGATGGGGGCTATTCAATTTTTTGCATCGACTGTGACATGTATGAATTTTATCCCATTTGGTAAGAGGTCTTATGTGTTAATGGCTTAAAGGTGAGTCAGAGAGGTTGTTATAGCTAAGAGAGAATCTTTCAGAAAATGGAAAAAAAAGAGCCAAATGATAAAAATAGGAAACAGCATAAGTACTGGCAGGTTCAATGCAAGGCACTGATAAGGCAGGTAAAAAGAAAATTTGTAAAGAAGATTGTCATGGCAGCAAAAGCACATAATAAAAATGTTTTCACGTATATTCATAGCAAAACACCTGTGAGGGAGTAAGTTGAACCATTAGACAATGGAGGGGTAAAAGGTGCATTGAGAGAGGACAAGGCCATAGCAGAGAGAATGAATGAATTTTTTGCTTCAGTCTTTACTGAAGATGATGTTGGAAACTTACCCATGCCAGAAATAATATTTAAAGGTGATGTATAGGCTTGGCAATCTACTTCCGGTGACACTGCCAAGAAAACCCAGGAGCTTCTGGGTCGCCAGGAGTCAGGACTGATTCAAAGGCACACATTGCATTGCATCAGAGGAACTGAAACAAATCTCGATAAATTCAGGAAGATGTAATACAGCTAATTGATAAACTAAAGAGCAGCAGATTACCTGGACTAAATGGCTTATATCACAGAATGCTGAAAGAACTGAAATATGAGATTTTAGAAAGCGTAGTTACTCACCTGTAACAGGTGTTCTCCAGGAGCAGCAGGAATCAGTCCTCACTTATGGGTGACGTCGGCGCCGACGGAGCCCTCGCGGAGCAATTTTCCCCAGCTTTCAAAGAAAGCCTTTGGGAATTGCAGCGCGCATGCGCGGTAGTCTTCCCGCCCGAAGGTGCCATCTTAGCCAGTCAGATGACATAGCTAAAAAAGACAGCATAAAAATTTGCAAAAAGAACATAAGCAGACGATTGCAACTCCAAGGGGAGGAGGGAGGGTAGTGAGGACTGATTCCTGCTGCTCCTGGAGAACACCTGTTACAGGTGAGTAACTACGCTTTCTCCAGGACCAAGCAGGAAGTCAGTCCTCACTTATGGGACTCCCAAGCTCAAGGCTACCGGAGACCCTAAGCACAAAAATGAGCTCCCTCTAGCTCAGCAGCACAGAAGGAAAGAATCTTCGCTGAATTATCACCCACCGGTAGCCCACATCCGGATGGAGGGTAGGAGTTGCTCAGACCTCAAAGAGATTACGGAGGACTGCCTGTCCGAAAGCACTGTCCCTACGGGACTCCCTCTCGAGACAGTAATGGACCGCAAAAGTCTGGCTCGAAGACCAAGTAGCGGCCCGGCAGATGTCTGCCAGCGGAACAGAGCGGAGGTAAGCCACTGACGTGGCCTTTGCCCGAACGCAATGAGCCGTGACTCGACTTTCTAAGGCGAGTCCGGCTGCCCCATAAGCCCAAGAGATACAGTCCGCAACCCAGATGGACAGAGTACGCTTGGAGACCGGGAGCCCCAATTTATTGGGGTCAAAGGACACAAAAAGCTGCGCAGCTTTACGGTGCTCCCGCGTACGGTCAAGGTAGAAGTTCAACGCCCTTCTACAGTCCAGGGTATGGAGGACCGTCTCAGCTCGGCTGGAGTGTGGTCTGGGAAAGAAGGTTGGAAGTACCACCTCCTGATTCAAGTGAAAAGGGGAGACCACTTTAGGCAGAAGAAACTTTGGGTGAGTCCGTAGGACTACCCTATTCTTGTAGAACCGAGTGTAGGGGGGATCAGACACGAGGGCCTGTAATTCACTTACGCGCCTAGCGGAAGTGAGGGCTATCAAGAACAGCGTTTTCCAAGACAGAAAACGGAGAGAGCAGGTAGCCATAGGTTCAAAAGGCGGACAGGTGATCCGCTGTAAAACCACATTCAGGTCCCAGTCAGGCGCTGGCGGGCGCAGAGGTGGTTTAAGTAGTAGGAGACCTCGGAGAAACCTCGCTACGAGAGGGTCGTTGGAGAGAGGTCTGCCGTCTACCGGCACATGATGTGCGGAAAGAGCACTGAGGTGAACTTTGACGGAGTTGGACTTAAGTCCCAGATTAGAGAGGTGTAGCAAGTACTGTAAGATCACCGACACCGGGCAGGAGAAGGGATCCTGAGACTGTTGGGTACACCAGACTGCAAAGCGACGCCATTTAAGGGCGTAGCATTTGCGGGTAGAAGGCCGTCGCGAAGCCAAGACGACCTCCTCCACCTCTGCCGGCAAGAGGAGAGGAGCAAGGACTACCCTCTCAGCAGCCAGGCCATGAGGTTGAGAGACCTGAGGTTGGGGTGCAGTAGGGACCCCTGATCCTGGGTGAGGAGATCCGGTTGCACCCCCAGAGGGATTGGATCCTCCACCGCCAGTTGCAGCAAGAGCGGAAACCACGGCTGCCTGGGCCAGCGAGGGGCCACCAGGATCATGAAAGCTTTGTCTCGGAGAACCTTGAAAAGGGTCCGAGAGACTAACGGGATGGGAGGGAAAGCGTACAGAAGGCTCCCCGACCATGAGATCAGAAAGGCGTCCGCCGCCACCCGAAGGGGGTGAGGCTGACGAGAGCAGAAGCGAGGAAGCTGCCGGTTGTGAGGACTGGCAAAGAGATCCACTGTGGGGAGGCCCCACCTGAGGAAGAGCTTCTGAACAATCAAGGGGTCCAGACGCCACTCGTGCGGCTGGAGGACCCTGCTGAGTTTGTCCGCCAGGCAATTTTCTTGGCCCGGGAGATAAACTGCCTTGAGGAGAATGCCGTGACTGACGGCCCAAGAGCAGAGCTTCTGTGCCTCCCGGCAGAGGAGGAAGGAGCCCGTGCCCCCCTGCTTGTTCACGTAGAACATGGCAACTTGATTGTCCGTCTGGACAAGGACGGACTGTTGGGAGGTCAGGTGGGAGAAGGCCTTGAGAGCTAGGCGGATCGCCCTGAGCTCCAGGAAGTTGATCTGCTGAGCAGACTCCCACTTGGTCCAGAGGCCTTGAGTACGTGCCTCTTGGCAATGGGCTCCCCAGCCCAGGAGGGATGCATCGGTGGTCAGCACCCGGGTCGGCTGAGGTGACTGGAAAGGCATTCCCAATACCAGGTTCGGCTGCCGGAGCCACCACCGGATAGACGAGACCAGCGGCTCGGAGACGCGCACCAGGTCTGCTAGGCCGCCCGTGGCCTGTCGCCACTGCTGGCGGAGACACCACTGAGCAGGCCGCATATTCAGGCGGGCATTGGGGGTCACATGGACGGTGGAAGCCATATGGCCGAGCAGTCTCAGGAAGCGCCTGGCGGAGACCAGGGGCTGGCTGCGAAAGCGGTCGGCTAGGTCCATGAGCCGCTGAGCCCTGTCGAGCGGTAGGTACGCTCGCGCCTGAGGGGTGTGCAGCCTTGCGCCGATGAACTCGAGATCCTGTGAGGGGAGCAAAGTGGACTTTGCGAAGTTGATGACAAAGCCCAAGTGCTGCAGCAGAGTCACCGTGCGGCACGTGGCGGTGGTGACCTCCTGAGCGGACGCTGCTCTGATGAGCCAGTCGTCGAGGTACGGAAAAACATAGAGGCCGTGAAGCCGGAGATGGGCCGCCACGACCGCGAGACATTTTGTGAAGACTCGCGGTGCGGAGGACAGGCCGAAGGGCAGTACTCTGTACTGGTAATGATTTCCTGCCACCACAAACCTTAGGTATTGGCGGTGGCTTGGGTGGATGAGGATGTGCGTGTAAGCATCCTTTAGATCCAAGGAGCATAGCCAATCTCCCTGCTGGAGGTAGGGCAGAAGGATTCCAAGGGTAAGCATTTTGAACTTCTCCCGCACAAGGAACTTGTCTTGGCCTGCTGGCCCTGTTGGGGAGCTGCAGGGGCCTGATAATGGGGGTATTGTTTGTAGGCAGCCGCCTTCCTCGGGTAAAAGGTCTTTTTTCCCGAGCCCTTCTTTTTCTGGGAAGGGGCGGAGGTCTTCCTAGAAAGCCTAGTCCTGGTGAGAGTCTCAGTCTCAATTTGTGCAGCCTTTTCCGCCATGGGCTTGCCAAAGAGGTTTTCGCCTCGGCAGGGGACATCGACCAACTTGTCCTGTACCCAGGGCTCAAGGTCGGATGACTGAAGCCAAGCCTGTCGGCGGGCACCGATGCCGGCTGCGGCTACTCGAGCCGAGGCTTCAAAGCCATCATAGGCTGCCCGGGACATGAACTTTGAGCATTCCCGAATACCTGTGGACAAGGCTAGGAACCTCCGCAAGGGTTCCTCGGACAAACCAGCGGAGAAGCCGGCTAGCTCTTTAGCCAGATCCCTGAGATACATGCCCATGTAGAGCTGGTAAGTCTGGACACGACAGGCGAGCATAGAGCCCTGGAAGCACTTCTTGCCAAGGCCATCCAGGTTACGGGCCTCCCTTCCAGGAGGCACCGAGGAGTGCATCTTCTGGCTCTTAAGACGATGCATGGCCGATTCCACTACCATGGAATGGTGTGGCAACTGCGCCTTTTGAAAGCCAGGGCTCTTGCGGACTCGATAGATAGAATCGACCCGCTTGCTCAGGACCGGCGAGGAGGCCGGACTCTCCCACATGCGGAAGAGCAGTCGTTCCAGCATAGGAGGAACCGGCACAGTAAAGTGCTCCCTCGCGGGAGAGTCATACTGGAGGGCGTCGAGCTCTTCGGCTCGAGGCTCCTCCTCGGGGTCCGCAGGGAAGGCCAAAGCCTTGGCCATATCCCTAACGAAATCCGAGAACCGGGCATCCTCCGGGGGGGACTGCTTCCGAGGCTCGGACTCCGGAGAGTCCGATGGGACACACCGAGTCCGGAAAGAATCAGGTGACTCTTCTTCCTCCGACTCCCAGACCGACTCCGACGAGGACTCGGTGGGGTCGGCTCGGGCAGGGTGCGGCGCCAGCCGCCCCGACGCCGAGGGAGTCGGCGTCGGCGACCTCGGTCCCGAACGGGAGGCCGAGGGCGACCTCGACCGAGGATCGACTCGAGTTCTCATCGACTCGAGGATCGGCTCGGTCTCCGGGGTCGACTTGGACGTCGACGTCCCGGCGGTCGGGGCAGCGACGCCAGCGAAGCCAGCGAGCAGTGCCCGCTGCTGGTCCATGAAGGCAGACAATCTGCTCTCCAAGGCCGTCAACCTGAGTCCGAGCTCAGGCGACCCAGCAGCCCCCGACTCGGGCCCCGACGGCGTCGGGCCCGACGTCGGCTGACGCGGAGGCGAGTCCAGAAGGACAACAGGACTTACCCGGGCAGGCATCTCCGACTCCAGGCGAGGTCGCTTCGGGAGGTGATCCTTCTCCAAGGACCCGGGGCGGCTGTCGGGGCTATGCGACCTGGCCCTCGCGGAGCCAGGAGCGTCCACCGACGCCGCCCTCCGCGGGTTTTTCCTTCCGTCGATGGTCCCCGGAGGGGGAACCCCGGTCGGAGGAGCTCCGTCGACGGTCCGAACTGGAGCCTTTCGACAGTGAGGCCTCCGACGAGGTCCGGGTACGGCTGGGGTCAGCGAAGATTCTTTCGCGCTGATGCCGCCGACTTCTCAACGCCTTCGAGGACAGTTTGCTGCAGGGCCCACAGATCAGTTCCTCGTGATCTGGGCCCAGGCAGCGGAGGCAAAGGTCGTGTGAGTCGGTGAGTGACATATTTCGGTCACACCGACCACACCGCTTAAAGCCACTGGCAGCCATCGGGGGAAAAAGGGCCCCTGCGAGGTCAAAGGACCGGGCTGCCAGGGAAAAAACGAAAACGAAAACTGACTAAGTCAGAAAAACCGAAAAACCGTTAGAGGACTCGAGACCGGCGTCGCGAGTCCGGGCGGGAAAACGACCGGCGTCGAACCGAAAGAAAAAAGGATAAATACAGAGGAAAATCAACTTTTTCGCGGGGACAAGACGGGGACGTCTGTAGGGCTCCGCGGAAAAAAGAAGACTGGCTAAGATGGCACCTTCGGGCGGGAAGACTACCGCGCATGCGCGCTGCAATTCCCAAAGGCTTTCTTTGAAAGCTGGGGAAAATTGCTCCGCGAGGGCTCCGTCGGCGCCGACGTCACCCATAAGTGAGGACTGACTTCCTGCTTGGTCCTGGAGAACTATTATTAGCAATATGTGAACTATCATTAAAATCATCTGTAGTACCCGAAGATTGGAGTTGTCAATGTAGCATCCATTCTCAAAAAGGGTTCGAGGGGTGATCTAGGAAACTACAAACTGATGAGCCTGATGTTGGTACTGGACAAAATGGTAGAAACCATTATAAAGAATAAAATTAATGAACATTTAGATAGGCATGGTTTAACGGCAGAAAGCCAATATGGATTTAGCCAAGAAAAGTCTTATCTCACCAAACTCTCATTTTTTTTGAAGATGTGAATAAACAGGTAAATAAAGGTAAGCATGTTGATACAGTGTATCTCAGTTTTCAAAAAGCCTTTGACAAAGGTCTCTCATGAGAGGCTTTTGAGGAAATTAAAAAGTCATGGAATAGGAGGCAGTGTACTATTGTGGACTGGGGACTGGTTAAAAGATAGAAACAAAAAGTAGGGCTAAATGGTCAATTTTCTCAATGGAGAAAGGTGAATAGTGGAGTACCCCAGGGATTTGTGCTGGGCCCACTGCGTTTTATTTATTTATTTATTTAACTGCATTTATATACCGCTTTTCACCGGGTCAAAGCGGTGTAACATATAACATAAGGGGGGGGCAATTTTTCAGGGTGGGGCCATCACCAAGGGGCAACAATTAATGATTTGGGTAGACATAGACATAGACATGTATATTTCTGCTGAATCTAGGTATTAGATCATGCGGATAGGGTGGTATTTCTGTTCAGAGATGTTCACGGAATAGGATTGTCTTCAGCTGTTTCTTAAATGATGTGATGTCAGCGTTGTTCCTGATGTGGTTTGGTAGAGAGTTCCAGATGGATGGAGCGTAAAGTTCGAAGGCTCTGTTGCAGGTTCGTTGTGTGGATTTGGTTCTTTTGTGGGGGGGGGACGACAGAGTTATTGGAGGAATGTCTGGTTGATCTGTTGTGGGATGGGCGAGGTAGTAGGGGGTGGAGTGAGGTGTTCCGTGTTTGGTGGATAGTCTTGTGGATGAGTAGGATAGCTTTGTACTTGATTCTTGCTTGTATTGGAAGGAAGTGGAGGTCTCTTAGGATTGGGGTGATGTTTTAACATATTTATAAATGACCTGGAAATGGGAATAAGGAGTGAGGTGATCAAATTTGCAGAGGACACAAAATTATTCAAGAGGTTTGTAAATAATTGCAAGAGAACCTTAATAAATTGGGAGACCTGGTAGCCAAATAGCAGATGACATTTTACGTGGACAAGTGCAAAGTTATGCACTTAAGGAAGAATAATCTAAACTACGGTTACACGGTGCAAGGTTCCACATTAGGAACCACCACCCAGAAAAACGATTTAGGCATCATCACGGATAATACATTGAAAACCTCTGTCCAGTGTGCAGCAGCGACCAAGAAAGCAAATAGAATGCTTGGAATTATAAAGAAAGGAATGGAGAATAAAACTAAGGATATTATAATGCCTCTGTATCGCTCCATGGGGTGACTGCACCTTGAATATTGTGTGCAGTTCTGTTCACCATGTCTGAAAAAGGATATAGCAGAATTAGAAAAGGTACAAAGAAGAGCAACAAAAATGGCAACGTGGATGAAGGATACCCCTATGAGAAGGCTTAAAAGGTTAGGGCTTTTCAACTTGGAAAAGAGACAGCTGAGGGGAGATATGATAGAGGTCTATATATTAATGATAGAATAGAACAGGTAAACGTAGATCAGTTCTTTACTCCTTCAAAAAGTAGAAAGGCTAGGGGACATAGAGTGAAGTTACAATGTAGTACATTTAAGACTAATCGGAGAAAATATTTTTTAACTCGACGCATAATCAATCTCTGAAATTCGTTACCAGAGTATGTAGTAAAAGCTGTTAGTGTAGCTGGGTTAAAAAGAGGTTTGGGCAAGTTCTGGAGGAAAAGTCCATAAAACATTATTAAAGTGGACTGGGGAAATCCACTGCTTATGCCTGGGACAAGGAGCATGGAATCTGTATACCTTTTGGGAATCTGACAGGTACTTGTGACCTGGGTTGGCCACAATTGGAAACAGGATACTGGGCTTGATGGATCCTTGGTCTGACCAAGTATGGCATATCTTAAGTTGTTAGGCTTAGGACTAAATATATAAATTATCCATATAGAGACTAATCCCTGAAGGGGCACATCCGGGCCATCTGGACGGCCACAAGCAGGACGGGCCTGTCAGTGTCCGATTCTGCACCGTGTGATCAAGACGTTCCCGTGGGTGCAGGATCGGGCACTGGAAGACAGACTGACGTGACCATGCATCACCATGGGAATGTCTTCCCCACGGCACAACCTGCCCACTGCCATTGGAACCCCGGTTTCCCTGCCGCCTAACCCTGGTGGGGGCAGCCAGAGCCCAGATCATGCAGAGGGACTCACCAGGCTTGCTGCTGTTGCTGCCGGGAGGCTGACCGTCAGATCCGGAGGAGTGGCCTGCGCTTATTCCACCTGGCTATCCCCCTGGTGCTCCCTGGACATACAGGGCTGTGACCGGAATCAGCCCTGTATGTCCGGGTAACAGGACCACCCCCGCTCTGCCTACTCTCCGCCCTCGTCCCAGCAGCATGCACAGCAGCTCTGTGCATGCAGGGGGGCCAGGAGGTGGCATATGGTGAAAATGGATAGCAGAGCTGGACGTCCCGCTGGGACATACAGCTGCACTATTAGTCTTCCTGGATCGGGCCCTTAGTGGGTAATTTCAAAACTCCCACATAATTAATGTGCATTGTTATGCATATCTTTCATGTCTATTTTATAGATGCATGCACGCGTGTATTTCACTTTATAAATTACTAGCATAAATGGCCACAAACATGAATCAATGTAAGCAGTGTAAATGCCTGTGCTTAAATTGGTGAGTAGCATGCATATATGATAGTAACTTATAATTTCCATGCATACTTTCTCACTCCGCCAATGCTCTGCCCAAACTTTGCCCCATGCATGCCCACAGTGAAACTACAGTTGAATGAGCTGATGTACGTGCTTTCAGAATAATGACTGTCAATTACATGCATAAATGTCCACTTGCTCATGTATATAATCCACATATCTAGATTTATGTACACTGTTCATGTGTAAATCTAGGCAGTGCTTTATAAAATTAACCTGAATGGCTGAAAAGTTATGGATAAGGAAGTTCTATATTTGCTAGCCACTGGTAAATGTCTAGCTTTCTTTGAAAATTGACCCCAAAAGGTTTATAACTTTGGGCCAGTGCTGCACAATTTTTGGAATCAGAACCCCGATATATAGGTCACAAAAGAATAACAATTTGAAAATTGCACACTTAGGGGCTGATTTTATAAGGGAGCTGCATAAGGATATGTGACATTTACACACATAGATCGCTATTTTAAAGAACTTAAGTGCATGAATGGGCATTTATGCACTTGCTTTAGGCAGTTGCTATTCTGTAAGCACGTGTGTAAGTCCTAGTGTGCACTTTCAGTGTAGTCGTGGAGCTTAGTCAGAGCATAGGCGAACACAAATTTACACATAGAAACATGATGACAGAAAAAGACCACATGGCCTATCTAGTCTGTCCTTCCATAACAACAACTACAACAGTCCACTTTTTACCTTTAGAGATCCTCTGTGTTGGTCCCATGCTTTTTTGAATTCAGTTACTGTCCTCATCTCTACCACCTCCACTGGTAGACTATTCCATGGATCCACTACTCTTTCTGTAAAGAAATATTTCTGCATATCACTCCTGAATCTATCTCCCTTCACCCTCATCCCATGTCCCCTCGTAGCAGAACTTGCTTTCAATTGAAAGAGGCTCTCTCCCTGAACATTTATGCCACGGAGGTATTTAAACATCTCAATCATATCACCTCTATCCCGCCTTTCCTCTAAGGTGTACATATTAAGATCCTTAAGTCTGTCCTCATATGCTTTATAATGAAGCCCATTAATCATTTTAATAGCCACCCTCTGCACCGACTCCATCCTGTTCACATCCTTTTGAAGGTGCGGTCTCCAGAATTGCACACCATACTCCAAATGAGGTCGCACCAAAGACTTATACAGAGGCATTATCACCTCCTTTTTTCTGCTAGCCATTCCTCTCCGTATGCACCCAAGCATCCTTCTAGCTTTTGCCGTCGCCTTTTCTACCTGTTTAGCTACTTTAAGATCATCAGACACAACTACGCCTAGGTCCCGCTCTTCTTTAGTGGACAAAAGTACTTCACCTCCTATACTGTATTGCTCCCTTGGATTGCTGCAGCCCAAATGCATGACCTTAGATTTTTTAACATTAAATCCCAGCTGCCAAATTCTAGACCATTCTTCAAGCTTAGCTAGATCCCTCCTCATGTTATCTACACCTTCCTGGGTGTCTACTCTATTGCAGATTTTGGTATCATCTGCAAAGAGGCAAACCTTACCCGACAGCCCTTCCGCTATATCACTAACAAAGATGTTAAAAAGAATCGGACCAAGGACAGATCCCTGGGGCACACCACTGGTAACATCCTTCTCCTCAGAGTGAGCTCCATTTACTTGTACTCTTTGTCGCCTCCCACCCAACCAATTTCTAACCCAAGCAGTAACTTTAGGGTCCATCCCTAGAGTGCTCAGTTTGTTTATAAGTTGCCTGTGAGGAACAGTGTCAAAGGCTTTACTGAAATCTAAATACACCACATCTAGAGCTCTCCCTCGGTCCAACTCCCTGGTCACCCAGTCAAAGAAATCAATCAGATTTGTCTGACAAGACCTGCCTCTGGTGACTCCATGCTGCCTCGGATCCTGTAATCCGCTGGACTCCAGAAACCTCACTATTTTCTCTTTCAGCAGCGTTTCCAATAATTTACTCACCACCGAAGTTAAACTAACCGGCCTGTAGTTTTCAACCACATCCTTACTTCCGCTTTTGTGTAAAGACACCACATGAGCCTCTCTCCAGTCCTTTGGCACCACTCCTGACTCCAACGAGGTATTGAAAAGGTCAGTCAGTGGAGTTGCTAGAACGTCCCCAAGTTCCCTCAGTATTCTAGGGTATATCCCATCCGGTCCCATCGCTTTGTCTACTTTAAGTTGAGCTAGTTTCTCACAAACACAGTCTTCTGAAAATTGTTCAAGATGTCCCTCGCTTCTGTTCTTATTTGTGGGTGTTTTCTGAGGTCCTGCTCCTGGTTCTTCATCTGTGAACACAGAACAAAAATATTTGTTAAGCAATTCCGCTTTATCCTTATCAGCTTCTACATATTCCCCCCCTGTACCCTTGAGTCTGACAATACCACTTTTGCCCTTCCTCTTCTCTCTAATATATCTGAAAAATGTCTTATCCCCCCATTTTATTGCATTGGCTATTTCCTCCTCCTTTTGAATCTTTGCCTTCTTGACTACTTTGCTAGCTTCTCTTAGTTTTTCCAAATACAGATGCCTGTCTTCCTCTCTCTGTGATCTCTTGTATTTCATGAAGGCCTCCCTCTTTTTCTTCACTTTTTCAGCTACTTCCTTCGAAAACCATTGCGGTCTCCTGTTCCTTTTGCCTTTATTTACCATTTTAACAAAAAGGTTGGTTGCCCTTAAAATACCCCCTTTCAGTTTTGCCCACTGTTTTTCTACATCCCCCAGCTGTAAGTTGTAGTATTTTATAACATGTAAGCTATAAAATACTACAACTTACACGTATTTTTGAAAAACCTACGTGCAAGAATTATGTCTGCCCTAAAGCAGCCATAACTGTCACGACTAGATTGAGGCATTTTATAAAGCAAAGTAAGCAAATATGTGTGTGGCAACATGCGTTAACTTTGTGAGAGTGTATGAAGTAACCCTCTTAGAGTGTGACATAATGACTTGTTTCCCTACCCTCCCTTCGCAGACTCACGGGGAACTCAGTTGAAACAGTCATGGAAAAGGGTGTCTTATTGGGTAGCAGGGGATGTGTAGGTGGGTGTCTTGGCATATCAGTGACTGATAGTATATGTGAGATGTGTATATATCTCTTAAACATTATGAAGTGCATTATCTATTCCCACAGGCAGAGTTTAGCTGTTTGCGGAGTTGTGAGGCTCTTACTGGGATCTTGGTGGCTAGTGAAAGGTAGGAGCAATCTCCACTCAGGCCCCATTGGTGGCCCAGGATCACAATAGCGCCTCCAACCCCTAGTAGCAGTCAATTGAGACCAAGCTGACAAATAAGGGGTGTGCTGTGAGACTATTGCTAGGAGACAGAGGTGCCATTTTGAACCCGGGCACCAAACAGAGCAGAACTGTCTGGGGGTTGTGGAGGCAGTGATCCTGGATGGAGCAGAATATGGGAGCTGGGGTATGTAAGGTGATTGAGGAGGAAAGGTATTTAGTGCCTTATAAGCTAGAACCAGGATTTTATAGTGAATGCAGTAAAAAAAATGGAAGCCAACAAAGTTGGAAAAACAGGGGAGTCCTGTGAATGGCTTTACTTGTGGAAGTCAAAATTCTGAGATCTATATTGTGTCAGGTCTGTAAGCATTTTATGTTAAATGTACTGGTACCTGCATATACAGAGTTACAGTAATTGAGGCAAGATATGACCAGTGCATGATAAGGTGTGTTGCATTGATGCATCTAAGAAGGCATAAGCTGAGTGGAATGTGTGAAGTGAACAGAAAGAGGATTTGATGACATTGGAATGTCACCTCAGCTGAGGACCATCAAAACTCTGGGTGCATGTCAGAAGAAACTGAAAACCCAGCTATTCTTTGAAGTCTATGGAGCAGACCCCCCATCTCTTGTTTTTCACTCTATTCTATTTGTTACCCTAACCTTCAACCTAACTATCATAACGTTCTATGTAAACTGCACCTGGTAATTTATTGTTTAAATGCACTGAGTTCCCTGTAAAGCGACTTGACTTGTAGATAGATGGTATAAAAAAAGATGTTAAATAATTAAATAAACTGGAAACCTGGATATCAAAGATAAGGTGATGATCAGTATTGACACCAAGGTATTTGAAAGAATCAATGAGAATTATAAGAAAGCTGCAAACGTGGGTGCTAGAGAGGGCAGAAAAGATCTCCCAGTGAGCCAGGTTGCAGTGATCTTGTTTGGCTTTGGCTTGTGACAATTGGATTTGAGCCAGAGTGTGATTGTAGCAAGGCAAGTATTTAACACAGAGAGGTCAGGATGGAGTGGGGCAATGTAAGAGATAAGTAGAATGTCACTGGCATAATAGCATGTAGTGATACTAAGGTCCTGAATAGTGGTAGCTAAAGGACTGAGGAAGATGTTAAACAACAGAGGTTCTAGAAGGGAAAAAGAAGATGATGAAGAGGGGTTGAGGGAAATAATAGATAAGCAACCAGTTAGAAAAGACTGGAACCATTGCAGGACATGCCCTGCTAGTCCTAATGTCTTCAAAATGGAGGAGGAGAAGACTGTGGTCAACTAGGTCAAAAGCTATGGAGAGGTCCAGAAAGATTGCCAATTCAGGGCTCCCAGAATCTAGGAAAATGTGGACTTCACTCAGCATAGCAATTAAGATGGTCTCTGGCCTACATCCAGGATGGAAGCCAGATTGATGGGGTGAACAGGGTTCAGTTTTTCCACATAGTTCAGAAGATGGGTGAAAATGACTTCTTTGAGGAGCTTAGATACAGAAGGTGAGAGACTGGACAATTATTAGAGATATCAGGTCTAATTGAGGCTTCTCGAGAATGAGTTTAATAATGGCCTTCCAGAGGTTAGGTACACGTCCAGAGAACAGGCTATGGTTAAAGAGTATCAAGATGATGGGGAGAAGGCCTGAGGTAGGAGCATGGATTCAGTTGGAGGAATAGGGTTGTGGGGACATGTGATCTTTCTGGCTGCTGAAATCAAAGAAACAGTGGTGGCTAAATTAAATGAAGACCAAGGCTGTGAGAGTAAAGGGGGGACTGGTAACAGCAGATTCTTGAATGGGCACTAAAAGAGGATTGGGTGAGGAAGGTAATGTAGGGTAGTGGGGCAATGAATGACTCATCTTACCTGAGGAAGTTGAGAGTAGGAGGCGTTGGTATGTGAATAACATCCCAAGAGTACAGGGATCCTCAAAGCAGCCTGCAGTCAGGATGCCAAAGTCAAGGGAGATTGGGTGAATAGAGGGTGTGTGCTAAGATGTAGAACAAACAGACAGAATAGCCAGGCAGGAGACAGGACCATCATGGAGGAGACATCATAAGGACCGTTCCAAGGAACTCACCAGTTTTTATAAATGCTGGCTGCAATACAAGAGATCTAAGCTCAGGAGCAATGCCATGTTTTTCCCTACCAGAGTTATGGAGTCACAAGTTAGCTGGTCGTGCTTATAAAAATGTTTTCCAAGTGGTTTTCTTCTGTAAAATAAACAAACTTCCACAAATCTGTGACAAAGATAATGTGTCAGCTGTACAACCCTTGCCTAGTTTATGTGCTGAATGTAAGGGATTCCGTCATGGATTTTCTTGTCTTTTTCCCAGTAAGAACATCCTGTTGATGACTGATGGGACACAAGCTGGCCTGAGGAGCAATATTTGACCACCCAGCTTTCAATGATGAAATCTCAATAAAGGAGGGTGTTAATCTCTCCCAGCCAAGGAAACAACTGGCAGACTTAAGAGCCTTCATTCCAAAGGCAGTTCTTGGGTCTTCTGCATACTTCTTTGAATACATGTTACACAAAGCCTATTTCCCCAGGGTGCAGACATTTTCAAAAGACATGGTATGGCTCTGCTAATGCCCAAAGGAGGAATTTCTTATCTCAGAAAGCATATAAGAAATAATATTGCATTTTTGCATAACTCTTTATAACCTAAGGTCTCAAGAGGTTTATAAGTGATACAACACTTTTTATAACACATTTGTAGTTACTGTTCTTATTGTGTCAGAAAAATGGACTTGGACACTTCAAAGATGTACAGATATAAAAGACAGCAGAGCTCTACCTTCCTCTCAACACCGTCAGCACTCTCAACCCTCCTTCTAACGGGCAGCTCTCTCATTCCCCAGCAGGGCCTGAGAAAGGGGTACGAAATACCCCTTTTCTCTATTCATTTTATTGGCTTCCTATCCATTTCTGCATACTGTTCAAACTTCTACTACTGACCTATAAGTGCCTTTATTCAGCTGCTCCTCACTACCTTTCCTCTCTTATCTCTCCCTACACTCGTCCTCACTGTCCAAGTTTCTCAAGGGGTGCCCAATACCTTGCACTGGCCCCGATTATCTCTTATCTCCTGTGTGGCAAGAGTGCTGATGGACCAACATTTTAGATGATTTGCTAACCAGAGTGTAGAATTACAGCTTAGATTTAGATAAAATTGATACCCACGCACCCATGGACCCCCACCAGCATGGCTTCCGTCCAAATCAAAGTGTTAATATACTACTCACATCCCTCTTTGACACACTTATCAGATGAATTGCAAACTCCAAGCAAGGATTCATCATGATTTTCCTGGACATCTCCACCGCCTTTGATTCAATAAACCACTTTTCACTAATAACCAGACTACAGGAAATTGGCCTATTGGTAAAATTCTAGAATGGTTCAAATCTTATCTCACTGACCAAGAACAGCAAGTCAGAGTGAGCACACAACTATCAAACAGCTTCAAACAACAAAAAGGCATACCGCAGGGCTCTGCACTCTCTGCCCTTCTCTTCAATATAGGTGCAAGAACAGCAGGACAACCACATGCCACTGGATGAACATGAGCTTTATTGGTGTCTATTGGTCAGCCCACACACACACACACACACACACACACACACAAGGCGCGACAAAAAAGAAATGAGACTGTGGCAGCCACGCCCATGACTCAATGCCAATTGGCTAACTGCTTATGTCACTGTATTGTGCAAATCTCACCACTATTCTGCTATAATATTTTTCATCTCTCCCGCTGTTTTTCTTTTTCGGGTTTTTTTGTAGCATACTGCTCCATCGCTTTGTCAAGCAACTGGAGGTGGCAGAGATATGAAGCAAAGAATCAACTTGAAATTTCTGGTTAAGTTGGAGAAAGGCCCAAATGAGTGTCTCCAACTTCTCCAAAAGGCTTATGGAGAAGATGCAATGTCAAGGTCGTGAGTCTTTGAGTGGCACAAACGCTTCAAGACTGGTCGCGAGGAGGTAGAGGATGACCCCAAGTCAGGATGGCCTTCCACGACAAAGACAGCTGAGAACATTGACTGAGTGAAACAGCTGGTGCGGATGATAGCTGAGGAGCTCAGCCTGAACAGTGAGTCAGTGCGGACCATCTTGGTGCAGGAGCTTGGGATGTGGAAGGTGTGTGCCAAGATGGTGCCCAAGCTTTTATCGGACGACGGGAAGGAGCACTGGGTCAATGTTTGTCGAGACTTGCTAGAGAAGATCCAGAGTTCATTGGCTGAGTCATCACAGGAGACGAGACTTGGGTCTTCCAGTACGACCCTGAAAGCAAGAGACAGAGCCTGCAGTGGAAGACTTGACTGTCACCCAGACTCAAGAAGGTACGCATGTCTAAATCAAGGATCAAGGTCATGCTGATCGCATTCTTCGACCAGAAGGGAGTGGTCCATCATGAGTTTGTGCCTGAGGATTAGAAGTCAACCAGCACTTCTACAAGCAGGTCCTCAATCACCTCCATGACCGAGTTGGGCGCAGCAGGCGGGCTCTGTGGAGAGACAAGTCGTGGTTGCTCCACCACGACAACGTGCCCGCACACACCGCACTCAGTATGAGGCAGTTCTTGGCCCAAAAAACAGATCACAGCTCTCGACCACCCTCCTTATTCCCCAGATCTCGCACCATGCGACTTCTGTCTCTTCCCCAGGCTGAAGACTGTGCTCAAAGGAACTCATTTCGCCTCTGTAGAAAAGATCAAGGCCATTGTGATGAGGGAGCTGAGGGACCTCAAGGAGGAGGACTTTACCAAGTGCTTCCATACGTGGCAGAAGCGAATGCAGAAGTGCATTAACTCGGGGGGGGGGGGGAGAATTACTTTGAAGGGGACAATGCATAATTTCTCTGTAGATTTTGTAATAAAACATTAATGGGACAGTCATTTCTTTTTTGTCACACCTCGTATATATATACGAGGTGTGACAAAAAATACATACATACATACTCGTATATATATATATATATATATATATATATATATATATATATATTTGTAAGCAAGCCAATATGTGTGTGTGTGTATATATATATATATATATATATACACATATATATACATATATACGAGTATATATATGTGTGTGTATATATATATATATATACACACACATATATATACTCGTCTATATATATATATATATATATATATATATATATATATATATATATATATATATATATATATATACATACATACACACACACACACACACATATTGGCTTGTTTACAAAGCCGCGGTAGCAGCTTCCACCCGATATCGGACCCGTGGCCCCAGCTTCAATATCGGGCGGAAGCCGCTACCGCGGCTTTGTAAACAAGCCCCATAATATAATATGACATGAAAATATGATGAAAAAAACATTCAGAAGCAAAAAACAATATTAAATGTCAATAAGTAATAATAAATAAATAAAAATTATATATATGTATATGTAAAATACCAAACACATATTAAAATAATAAAATAAAAACAAAAATATAATTTTTATGATATCCATCTGATCAGTAATAGTTAATTAAATAAATAAATACATTAAAAAATTAAAAACGTATGGTAACTTAATGAAGACGAGTAAATAAAAAGATCATGTCAAAAATAGACATTACTATTAAAGAATTAGTAAAACAAAATGCCAAGTAACTTAATATATTTAAACAACTCACCAGATTGGAAAAGATACACAGGTTATGCTCACTACAACTAAGGCAATTACTGGTCAGCTGGAGGGAAAAAGACAATATCTCATTAAAAAAAAAACATTATCACTTAGCTTAGTGAGGAGGGAACTATGGGGAAAAGGGCAAGTGATAACAAAAATGTAATAGTTTAAATTGAACAAGAATCCTGATCACAGATCATTCAAAGTAGCGGTAAGGCAGGTAGAGGGACAAGAGTGTTAGAGAAGCCCACAATACATTCATTACCGCAACCTGTTGAGACCATAAAGAGTAAAGATAATGTCAATATTAGAATAATGTATTTGAAAGAAGTGTTATATTGTGTGAAATTACAAAAGCCATGGAATCCATGTTCCATACACAACCTAATCACTCGGTTAGCCTAAAAACCAAAGCAGTGCATTTGCATAACTTTCCCTTTATTTAAAAATAAAAGTACACTATTGATGGCATGAAAATTGAAAAAAAAATAAAAAAATTAGAAGCCAAACTTACTTATTAAAAATTGTTGTGTAACAATGGATGTGCAAAATAGCAAACTGATGCTGTAATGGGAGGTATTCTATGAAGCAAGAACAAACACCCATTTGCGGTGACCGTGGGAAGCCAATCAGCATAGGAAATAACAGCAGCGGCTTTTGGTGCTTTACAAACTAAAAAACCAAATGTATTCGTGTGGGACAAATCAGTATGAAATGAAGATACTTGTAGTGGTTATTCATAAAAACAGTATGGTTACAGAATGACACTTGTCATGATGCGGGCACTAATAAAGTTGGTTTTAAGAAAAGAAATCCTGTTTTAGAAGAACTAGATGTGCAGTTACCTCCAGGCACAGCTAGAGGGAGCAGGAACAGACATACTGGACTTAATGAACCTAAGCTCACTGATGACCTGCAGCTGAAAGGGAACCAGGAAGTCAGCAGTAACGGTTCACTTTATAAGCCAGAGCAGAATGCTTCTGGACAGCAGTGGCATAAGCAGAGGAAGCAGTGGAAACAGCAGGAGCTGAGGAAGGAGGAGAAAGAGGAAGAAGGAACTGGAGCTGGACTAGAAGGAGAAACAGCAGAGAACCCTGGAGGCTATCAAGGACATAAGCCTGATTGCTGTGAAAGAAGCCAAGCTGGAAGCTGGAGGAGAAACAGGCCTCACAAGGTGGGAAGCCAGAAAGCCCAAACTGAACCTGTTGTGCAAGGGGAGTTTGGTGGAAGTTGCTCCAAGGTGAGAGGCTCTGCCACGCCTAGTTCCTATACTCTGCCTGTTTGTAACATAGAGAGAAGAAAGCTAAGAACCAGAGAGGGAGGTTCTGACAGAAGCTTATCTCTAGAGGATCATTGCCCAGTTTCACCTATTCAGAGGGAAAAGCATTTTTATAAGCAACGGAAGTTTTTACTCAGTGAGCCCAGGTATGAGGCATTGAACATTAACTGTAATGATTGTACTGCTAAAAGCTATGCTAAAAGAAGTATTCCTCCTAAGCAAAACAAGAGTCAAGACTGGTTCACTAAACTACCGCCAGCCTTAAGAGTCCCTGGTTATGTGAAGCCAAACTCCCAAGTTGTAGATTACCATGCTGGAATAGACAGGGACAGTGAAAGCCCTTTGAATCAGTATAGGGGAGAGGAATTGATGGAAGTGGATTCTCCCAGCACTATTCCCTCACCTTTGCCTGAGGAAATGGAATGTGATTGGTGCACTGCCTATGCTCCAAAGTATGTATGCTCCACAGAAGAATAAATGAAATATAATTTGATGTTTATTATACTGAATATTACTATGAAGGAAACCTGCTTTAAACTGTGAAGTAACAGTTAACTAGCCAGTGAATATTGGTACCTTTTAAAACAAAGGACTGTTTCTGTTATCTAAAATATCTCTTAGTTGAACCTTGCTTTAAACGGGGAATAAAAGCCTTTATTACCCTACACTTGGACTCTTTGTTCTTTAACAGCGCTACCTAGTGGCGTATAATCTTTGTGTCACCGGGAACCGAGTGACACACTGCAGCCGAGAATCAATATCATTAGACGAGATCTGATAAGCTACCAAGTGTAGAACACGTACCTCACTCCAAGGTCCCAGAGAAACAGAAAAAATGTAACGGTGTAAGAAATCTCATTTAAAATGGAAGACCAGTGACATACATCTGACATCACGATCATACATTGAAATAAATGATTAAGAAACTAGGGTATGTAATTAGTCAGAGAGACCTGGATAATTATGATATAAATAATAGAATAATGTATTTGAAAAAAATGTTATCTTGCTGCCTGGAAGCAGCAAGATAGGTGGGGAGTGAGGGGGAGGGATGCCTGACAACAGAGGCTGCGGGTTTTGAAATCGCCCTGCGTCTCGACACAAGGCGATTTGATTGGTAGCCAGCGAGGCGCACATGTGGAGGGGGGACTGAGTTAGTTGTTTCTGCGTGCTCGCCGGCATAGTCCTTCCTGTGTAAGTGGGAGGATGGGAAATGGATCACGGCCTTGTGCTTGGTGTGGCATCAGGGTTTCAGGTGACAGTCTGGTTTCAGGGCTCCACGAGGCTGTGTGGGATCGGGCTTCCACTGGCTGTCAGTGTGAGGGAGCTCCACGGCATTTTGTGCAGTGGTGGCGTCAAGCACCTGTCGACTTTGGTGAGCAGGCCTTTTTGGAGGAAGAGGTGTTTATTTTGTGGAAGGATGATGTGTGGATGCCCGCAGGTGGGGGGAGGGTGGGGCCAGGCGACTGGGCTCAGGGGCAGTGCCATGTGCCTGGGCGAGTCAGCAGTATCACAGTGCAAGATGGGGAACAGGAAGAGGCAGATATGGGGGGGAGGAGGGTAGAGGTTTGCATGGATAACGGGGGCAGCCAGCTTCTCTGCCACGGGGGTAAGGGGAGAGGTGGGGGGGGGTTTGGAGAACAACTGGGGCCTTAGCTTGAGGGGGGCTCTGAAACAAGGACAGTTGATCAAAGGGATGAGCTGTGGGGGACCACGGGGAGAGGACTGGGGGGGGCATGGGGCGACATGGGTAAGAGATGGAAAGGGGGGGTGACAGGAGAGGTGATATTGCGGGCCATCCTGGTGGAGCTGGTTTCATAAGAGGAACAGAGAGTACTGGTTTGGGCAGGCAGGGGGGCCCCAGAGATGCTGGTGGTACTGGGGAAGGGAGACCAGACTGTGATGGTTTAGGGTGGCAGATCTGAGCTCAGCCTGCATGGGGAGGGACATGTGATAGGAGGTAGTTGGGGGTCCTGTGGGGGAGGGGAAATTTGGAGGTGATTGGAGCTGGGGCACAAGGGGGTGGGGGGCTGGTTCTGTAGGGCCAGTGGGAGCGTGTAGACCGTGGTGGCCCTGGAACAGCTTGTCCCAGGCTTACCCTCCTGGGTCGCCTCCAGGCCTGGGACCATGGGTGCATGGGTACCTTGGGGGATGGGGCAATGGTTCTGGAGGTTGGCAGCCATCTGGTGCTGGGGGATTTGGGAGTGCTATGGGAGTGCTGCCTCTTTAGCTGCGGGGCGACAGGAGTCATGGTACATGACTTGGGGAGGTGGGTGTGATCCAGTCAGGGGCAGTACGTCTGGTGTAGTGCATGGCAGTTCTTCTTCTTGTCATACTCAGGTGACAGCAGAACAGGCAACTGCAGTGGGAGTGTCAGAAAGGGTGCACATGGAGGTGGAGGCATCCGGGACCCAGCAGCAGCTGACAGGGACATCAACACAGAACACTGAGCGTCCATCTCCATCGATAGGTGAGCATGCCGAGGGGGACCGGGTGGCTCTGGAAGGGACCAGACTGCTGCGTCGGCTATGGGGGATGGAAGGAAGGCTAGAGCCAAGTGCAAGCATATGCACAGGTGTCGGCACAACTCTACATTGTCATTGTCCTCTACCTCATCGGGCACGTCATCAGCAACATCTACAGAGGCGGTTCGCATGGAAAAAGGGGTCAGCACGCCTACTTTGGTTGCGTATTCAGAGCTTTGGGAAGGGGTTCCGCAGAGGTTATGTCAGAGGATTAACAAGAGGTGATATATTGTTATTTTCTGGTTATTCAAGGGGCGGAAGCACTCAGGTGAGAGCTGGAAGAAGCGGAAGGATGACAAGAAGGCGGGCAGGGTTCGGAAGGTTGCCCGGTATATGCTTATTTGGACGAGAACCTTTTTGAGATTCGCAAGTGTATGGGGGCATTATTTCCCAGGACAATGTGGGTCATTATTAGCGTACGTGGATGCCATACTAGCTGCCTCTCAAGCTTACAAAGGGTGAGCTTGGCTAAACTACGATGAGGACTTTAAGGACATAATGGAGGAGAATGTATACTTGTCTTGGGAGACAAAAGACATTAACCTCTGGCTCACACAGATATCTGACAAATGCGGGTTGGAGAGTGGAGGGGCAGTGGGGTCCCAGGGGAGAGGTACAGCTAACACCGGCGGGGAACCGGCCCTTTCGGAACACAGTGGGGAGTGTTGGACCCCCAAAGCAGGGGCAGATAATGGGGACCTATGCTGGTGTTTCGAAATGTCATCCTGTCCATTCTCGGACTGTAAGTTTCAGTATGCCTGTTCACTCTGTGGAGTAGTCACGCTGCAACCAAATGTAGCCAAAAAGGTGTGGCAGGGGCTCTGCCCAGCAGTAAATAATGAAGAGATAGTGTAGTTGGCCCCGACTCCAGTGCGGGTTGAGGACTTGCGGCCCTGGCTCCTTAGTTATGGGGAGCAGGGTGCAGGGGGGGGCACGGTTATTGAAAGGGCTTTGAGCAGGGTTTTCTCATTCCCTTTCAAGGAGCCGTGTGGGACACAACAGCGTGGAATGTGGCATCAGTGTGGCTCCTTGTGGTGATAGTGCAAAAAAAGTAATGACTGAGTGTGCTGTGGGTAGAATCACAGGGCCTTTTGCAGAACCCCCTTTTCGACCATTTGTCACCTCCTCGTTGGGGGTTGTTCCAAAAAAAGAACCCGGGAAGTTCGGACTCATTCACAATTTATCATTCCCGTCAGGTGATTCGGTGAACGATCATATACCTCCCGAACTTTGTACCATCCGATATGTTTCCTTTGATCTCACAGTCTCCCTAGTGCACCAATGTGGTGCCAGGGCGCTCATAGCAAAGGTGAATATTGAATCTGCTTTTTGGCTCCTCCCAGTGCATCCCTCAGCTTTTCCGTTATTGGAATTTCAGTTCGAGAATGGCCATTATTTCGATAAGAGTATGCCAATGGGTTGCCCCATTTCATGTGCTTATCTTGAATGCTTCAGTAGCTTTTTGCATTGGGTATTGGTGCAGAAGATGGGGTTGACCAGTCTGGTGCATTATTTGGATGACTTTCTATTTGTGGGACCTCACCATGAGGATACTTGTTCAACGCTGTTGATAACCTTTTCGGCGATGGCTAATGATTCTGATGTGCCTCTGGCAGCAGTGGAGAAGACGGTAGGACCGGTGACATATTTCATCTTTCTGGGGATAGAGTTGGATTCCATAGCTTTGGAGGCACGTTTGCTGCATGAAAAGGACGACAAGTTGAGGGGTTTGATATCTGTGGTCAGGTTGGCTAGCAAAGTTACGTTGTGCAATATGCAGTCGTTGATGAGTTACCTTAATTTCACATGTTGCATTATTCTGATGTGGCACCCCTTTTCTAGGTGTTTATCTACGGCAATGGCTGGGGTAGTGAAGCCTCACCATCACATTCAGGTGTCGCAGGGCATATGGGAAGATCTACAAGTTTGGGATGCCTTCTTGGTGGATTACAATGGATGCATGGTCTTGCAGTTGGAAGAAAGTGTCCAATTCAGATTTGCAGTTGTTTTCAGATTCAGTGGGTGGCCGGGAATTCGGACTGTATTGTCAAGGTGCATGGTGTGTGGAGGTTTGGCTGACAGAGTGGCATGCTCGGGGACTGACACACAATGTTACCTTCTTAGAGCTTTATCCCCATTGTGATGGCCTTGGAAATATGGCCCGAGAGTTTAAGAAACAGGAGGGTGTTTTTTTGATATGACAATGCGGCGGTGGTAGAGACCATCAATCGACAATCTCCCAAGTGTCCGCATGTGGTGGCTCTGATTCAGGTATTTGTACTTTACTGCTTGCGACTCAATGTGACTGCTAGAGCTCACCATGTACCTGGTGTCCTGAATTGTATAGCTAATTCAATGTCTCATTTTCAAATGGTCCCAGTTCCATATGTTGGCACCTGCAGCGGAGGTGATAGCTAAAGTGGTGCTCGTGCATCTTTGGCAAGTTGGAACGCAGAGGAGATGGCATTGTTGCAGTCCTCAGTGGCACCAGTGACTTGGAAATCATACCTCCGAGGATATGGGAAGGTGGGTGATTTTCTTATAGATATGGATTGGTCTAGGGGTAGGGTCCTCGATAAGCTCCTTGGATTGTTTGTCTGGGCCAAGGCTGCAGGCTGATCCAAGGTGGTGATGAGAGTGTAGTTGGTGGGGTTTTCTTTTTTTAGTAAATCACACAAGAACTTGAGAACATGAACCTGGCAGTTAATACCAGCAAATCTGAAGTATTCCTATTAACACGAGATTCAGACTTCACCCCCCCCCCCCCCAATCAATAAAAATCAACCATACTGAGTTAACAGTCAAAACTGAAGTCAAATATTTCGGCATCATTATTGACCAGAACCTTAACATGCTCGCATACATAAAGAAAACAGCAAACACAGCATACATAAATATGAGAATGCTACAAAACCTACGGCCGCTACTGGATCACAACAACTTCAGAACAGTTTTTCAGACCATCATCACATTGCACCTGCCAATCTGCTACCTGCTTCAAGGCATTGGTATACAAGGCTCCGGAACACAGAACAAGAAGGAATATCAACCAGAATCTGCTCACCATAGCTACAGACAAAATAAAGCCCAAGCAACAAACAAGCAACAGAGCCTTCTGACTCCTCACTCCATCATTACGGAACTCACTTCCCGAACCCATTTGATCCACCCAAACAATACAAGACCTAAGGAAAAGGCTTAAAATGTACCTCTTTATTGAGCATTATGGACTGGACACTAACACGGAGTACCACACTCCCCTCACCTAATTTGCACCAACAAACTTTCTCTGGTCCTCACCCCATGTCAAATCCAAGTTGTACATATCATATGCCCCTGTAAACAGTTAACTCTCCTGAACTACAGTTGCACTGTTTTATGTAGCCCCCGTTAACTCCAAGTTGTACCTAGCCTATGTTCTATGTAAAACAAATTTGCTAGAATCATGTTAATACTGTTCTACGTAAACTGCTTTGATTGAAGCAAAGCGGTATATAAAAACTGTTACATCAATAAATAAATAAAATGAGCACATTGCAGGCCACATTTTTTTATTTTCAATGTTTTTTTTCTAAGAGGGCTCTGTCTTCTGATCTACTTGCAGGTGATGAAATTTAAGAAACAATATTGTAGCCTGTGAACCTTTAGGTTAGTCTTTGAATTGATAGTGAGGCTCAGTGCTTATAGCAGAGTTGTGAAATCTGAAACCACAGTCAGGATTTGTAGATTGGAGTCAAATAGCTTCTGCTTTCCCTGAATGACCTAGAGCAAGACATCTGACCTGCACAAGCTCAACACCTCTCTCTATTTCTCTCTCTCCTAGTCTCCCTTCCTCTTGCTTCCCCCCTCTTCTCCTTTCCTATTGACCTGAATGATGCTGTGTAACTTTCACAGTTAAATAGCCAAGTCCAAACCTCCGCACTAGAACTGCAGATGCCCTATTTCTAGCTCATTCTGGATGCGCTGACATTCAGCAGGAAAAAAAAAGCAACAAAAATCAAAAGAAAGAAGAAATAACAGATAATAAAACGTGGAATAATTGACTTTACTGAGGGACATGTTTACCAAAGTGTGCTAAATGTTAGCACAGGATTTAGCGTGCAGTAAATGCGCTGAACTAAAAATCCTGTGCTAATTGGGTAGCATACAGTTGGGCAGAGACTGGGCAGAACATGGGCATTGATGGTGCATTGCGGATAACAGGTGCTATGGGTGCACAATAACCATGAATGCTGTTAGTGTGGGTGCAATGGGTGGCATCAAGAGCACCCACATGCCACACTGCAGGGTGCCAAGTGTCAGCAACGTGCCAATGGCAGGGAGATGGATGCACACACCCCTGAAGTTGGTGTGGGCTTCTGCGCTAGATTCATGGCCCAAACATGTGCTCCCAGTGCGTTTTTTAGTAAACATACCTGTAAGTGGGGTCTAGATTTAGTCCATGGGTAAACTCTATAATGAGTTTAAACCCTGCAGATGCAGCACAGGATTTAAAAACTTGCAAGTATAGGAGAGAAGTTGGGCAAGTTGGGTTGATGCAAAAGGATCCTTAAAGCTCTCTGCCATACATATTTGGGACCTTTGAGGATGTGGTCAGATTCCTCCTTGAATTCCTCTCTATTTTCTGTCTGGTAGGAAAAGGGCAAATAACAACACCAAATATGCTGGGTCAACATATACTATAATATTCAAGTGAGTAAGCTAGTGACAAAGACAAGAAAGAAGTTTGACTCCTCAATTCTCAGCTGTGAAGTCTAGTGTGGATCTTATATATGTTGTTGTTAAGTGCCGTCGAGTCGGAGTCGACTCATGGCGACCCTCTGGATAGCTATCCTAAATTGTGTTCGGTCTTCAGTCAGGCGGCTCATTGTTGACAGACTGGTACCCGTAGCTGCTGTTATTGTAGCGATCCATCTCATTGCTGGCCTTCCTCTTTTGCGTTGACCTTCTATCTTTCCAAGCATGATGTCTTTCTCTAATGATCTCTCTCTTCGCATGATGTGTCCGAAGTATGAAAGTCGAAGTCTTGTCATCTGAGCTTCTAAAGAAAGCTTAGGTTTGATCTCCTCTAGTACCGACTGGTTTGTTCTTCGGGCAGTCCATGGTATACACAGTATTCGCCGCCAGCACCATAATTCAAAGGCATCAATTTTCTTCCTGTCTGTCTTTTTCACTGTCCAGCTTTCACATCCATATGATGTTATGGAAAATACCATGGCTTGAACAAGTCGAATCTTTGTATGGAGAGAGACATCTCTGCTCTTGAGAATCTTATCTAGGTCTTTCATAGCCATTCTGCCAAGAGCAATGCATCGTCTGATTTCTTGACTGCTTGTTGCTTCTTTATTGATAGTTGATCCTAGTAGGTTTTAGTTGTTCACGATTTCATTTTATTCTCCTTCAACGATGAACCTGTTGATTATGCCAGTTGTCATGATCTTTGTCTTCTTTACATTAAGGTGCAGGCCCATTTTGAGACTATGTTCTTTGATTGTGAGAAGCAAATGTTTCAGATCATCTTCACTTTCTGCCAGTAATGTGGTATCATCAGCATAGCGAAGGTTGTTGATGAGTCTTCCACCAATCTTCACACCTCTGTTGTCTTCATACAATCCTGCTTCTCTGATGATTTGTTCTGCATATAAATTAAACAGGTAGGGGGAAAGTATGCAGCCTTGTCTTACACCTTTGCTTATTTTAAACCATTCTGTTTCTCCTTGTTCCGTTCGAACTATTGCTTCTTGATCAATGTACAGATTGCGCAAGAGAACGATCAGGTGTTCTGGTATACCCATGCTTCTTAATGTGGCCCAGAGTTTCTCATGGTTTACACAGTCAAAAGCCTTGCTATAGTCGATAAAACACAAATAGATATCCTTTTGGTATTCTTTAGTCTTTTCAAGGATCCATCTCACATCCGCAATGATGTCTCTCGTTCCTCGCCCTTTCCTGAACCCTGCTTGCACTTCAGGTAGTTCTTGTTCTAGGTATGGCTGTAGTCTCTTTTGAATAATCTTCAGTAGAATCTTGCTGGCATGTGGGATCAGAGCGATTGTGCGATAATTTCCACAGTCAGTTGGATCACCTTTCTTTAGTATTGGTATAAACACAGATCTTTTCCAGTCAGTTGGCCATGATGTTGTCGTCCATATTTCTTGGCAGAGCCTTGTAAGTACAGTAACAGCTGCATCAGATTGCTGCAATACTTCTATGGGAATGCTATCAATGCCTGGTGCTTTGTTCTTTGATAAGGCTTTCAATGCTGCTTTAACTTCTTCTTTCATCACCAATGGTTCCTGATCATAAGGTATAGGTTGAAACGGCTGTTGGTCCACTTGATCTTTATCATATAAAAACTCTGTATATTCCTTCCACCTTTTCTTGATCTTCTCAGCATCATTCAACATAGAACCTTGAGCATCTTGTAACATTCCAATTCGAGGCTGGAACTTTTTCTTTAACTCTCGCAGCTTTAGGAAAGCCGATCTTGTTCTTCCTCTAATAGTTTCTGCTTCTATTTCCTTGCAAGTGTCATTGTAGTACTTTTCCTTGTCCTGTCTTGCTGCACGTTGGAAATCTCTGTTGAGTTCTGCGATTGTCTTTCTTTCTCCTTTGGCTTTAGCTTCTCTGCATTTCTGGGCAATTTTCAGAGTTTCTTCCGTCATCCATTTTGGCCGTTTTTGCTTTTTCACCTTTTGTAGAGACTTCTTGATGTCATTCCATAACTCTTCCGGAGTTCTGTCCTTTGTATCTAAAGCAGCAAATCGATTTTGCAGGCAGTCTTTAAATTCCAGTGGTATATTCTCAAAGTCATATTTTGCTGCATTCATGAGTGGTTTGCTCTTTTTCAACTTTAGCTTGAGTTTGCATACTAGTAGTTGATGATCTGTACCACAGTCAGCTCCAGGTTTTGTCTTTGTTGATGTTACAGAGCTTTTCCATCGTTGACTTCCACAGATGTAGTCAATTTGATTTTTATACAATCCATTGGGTGAAGTCCATGTGTACAGTCGCCGCTTGTGTTGCTGGAAGAAGGTGTTTGAGATGAATAGATCATTGGTCTTGCAGAATTCTATCAATCTTTCTCCAGCTTCATTTCTGTTGCCAAGTCCATATTTTCCAACTACTTTGCCTTCTTCTTTGTTGCCAACTTTTGCGTTCCAGTCACCCATGACTATCAGGATATCCTGTTTGCATGTTCTGTCAATTTCAGCTTGTACTTGTTCATAGAACTCTTCAATTTCATTCTCTTCTGCAGCTGTTGTTGGGGCATATACTTGAATTATAGTTGTGTTGATAGGCAATCCTCGTAGACGAATAGAGATTAAGCGTTCGCTGACTGCATTGTATTTCATTACAGTTCTTGCAAGTTTCTTCTTTATTATAAATGCAACACCATTTCTTCTTTGTCTTTCATTTCCAGCATAGTAGACCATGTGATCATCTGATGCAAAGTGCCCGATGCCAGTCCATTTCAGTTCGCTGACACCCAACAGATCAAGTTGTACACGTTCCATTTCATTCTTGACCACCTCCAACTTCCCTTGGTTCATGCTTCGTACGTTCCATGTTCCAATGTGTAAGACATCTTTACAGCTTCTGACTCTCATTTCATGCGCAGCTACATCAGCAGTCAGACTTCCCGAGGGCTTTGATCCAACCACATCATAAATGCTGGCTTTACTCTGAAAAGTCTTCAGCTCTTCCCCAGTAGCTAGTTGAGTGCCTTCCGACCTGGGAGTCTCATCTTCCAGCACCATAGCACAATTTGTTTTGTTGTAACTATCCATTGGGTTTTCATGGCAAGATACAGAAGTAGATTGCCGGGCCTTCCTTCTGCGCAGTTTGAGTTTGGTGTTGTTGCCGTTGTCACAGAAATGTGATCCTCCGCCGTCAACACTATCCCATTCTGCTGCTGCCCAGATGGGTGGTTTGTCTTCGTCTGGCACCTCAGCTGAGACCTGTCCATCTTGGGAGACCCTGCCAGTAGTTAAACTACCGATAGTTTAGCTCTCAGCATCACTGATGCACGCAAGCCCTCACAGCACGACAAGCTGCAAACCAAGTGAGTATATACCCCTGAGAAAACCTGATAGTGAAACAGTCGGCCTCTGTTGAGACAAAATTCTTTTAAAGATATGTGTTGTTGCAGAGTTGAAAATTAAAAAAAAATATTTATAAAGTTAAAAAAGTGTTTGGAATAATTATGGGAACGAATCAAGGTATTTTTTTGTTGAGATAATAATTGGTCATTTAAAAAAATAAAAAGCATTAACAAAGCTTTGCTAATCCTTGGCTCTAGTTTGTGTGCATGAAAGGGGAAAAAGCTACTGGGGTCTTTTTCCCTCCATTTTTAAATTTTATGTCTTTGTCATTCATTAACTTACTTGAATACTTATAGTGTACTTTGGTCCGGGGGCCTGTTTATTAAAGTGCGGTAACGATTATCGCAGGCTTTATTGTGCACATTAAATGTAGTCAGCATAGTAAAAGTCCCATACTAGCTTCTTTTAGAAATATAGGGTAGGATAAGGGAGGAAAGTGGGCTGGTAACACCTAGCATGTGGGACGTTCCTGTGACTTACCGAATGCTTCACTGACACACAATCCACAAAGCAACAGAGCTTTCAAAGAATATTGTTAGATAGTTCTCACTCCAGTTTAAATTCATCAAAAATCATTTAGATCTTTCCTTTTTTGTTCTGATTTTATATGTTACCCCTGAGGGATATTCTTATTGGTGATGTAAATAATGCCCAGTGAAAGGGAGAAAAGTGTGTGGGGGTGGGGGGGGTATTCAAGAAAGGCCCAGAGACCCCAAATTGTGGGGAGAGAATTTGTGCTAGAATTTTATAAAAACCTGTCTGTCTTTATAAGCAGGCTAAAAAGAAACACCTTCCTACACTACTGAACTAGGTGCCCTGTTATAAAATTAGCCCCTCAGTATGTAACGAGGTGTTCCATTAAGTTTGGGAGATCCTCCACCCTTATTCCGCTTACTACTTCCCTCCGGTATTTGGGGGTAATCTTAGACTCCTCCCTATCTTTCCATGAGCACATATCTAACCTATCTCGTCGTTCTTTCTTTACACTTCGACAGATTCGTTCAGTCCGTTCAATCCTGCCCTCTGACTCACTTACCACTTTAGTGCTTGCACTAGTTATGTCCAGACTGGACTATTGTAACATAGTTTATGCTAATCTCCCCGCGTACCAACTCAAACGTCTTCAACTCCTGCAAAATACAGCCGCTCGTCTTGTCACTTTTGCTCGGAAATCGGATCATGTTACTCCCCTTCTGCTCCACCTTCATTGGCTTCCTCTGTCCTTTCGGTTTAGATACAAAGTTCTTATTCTAGTACATAAAGTCATTCATACTTCCAATCCGCAGTATTTAGCAAACCTGGTCTCTCTTCACACCCCTTATCGGCAACTACGGTCACTGCATGCTAACCGTATGTTTCTCCCCCCACCTTCACGAGCTCACCTTGAACGAACCCGTCACGCTGCTTTCTTTTTCTTGGGCCCCTCGCTTTGGAACTCTCTTCCTGCCCCTCTTCGCCTACAGCCTTCCTATCAACTCTTCAAAAGCTCCTTGAAAACCCACTTGTTCAAACAGGCATTTGATCTCCCCTCCTAGTAGTCCTGTCCATTTGTTTGGTTTTTGTCTGGTTTTGTCTACCCATGGTTTGTCTGATTGTTTATTGTTTGCTTTGTCCTGTGACCTCTTTGGTCTATCTTCTCTCTATTTTAATGGATTTCTTTTCCTTTTAATGGTTTTTATTGTACTTTGCTTTTATTGTAAACCGCCCTCACGTTTCGACAAGGGCGGTATATTAAATGTAAATAAAGATAAAGATAAAGATCCTGTTTTGATAATGTCCGTGTGTGCCTTTGAGTCCCTGCCAACCACTTTGAGAGACCTCTTGCATGTTTTGTAAAACATCTAAAAAGAGGTATCCAAGTGCAATCTGGGACATTCAGCACAGAATATGCAGAAATATTCTGGAGACACCTATGTTTTGGCCTGATTTTAGAAACATGCCTCTGTCCACATCGACGTCCCTTTTATGAAATCGTGGCGTAGGGACGTTCGTCTCATGCAAGGCTGCATACAAAGACATCCACTGGCATGGTAAACAGAAACATGAGCCTGCATTTCCCGGCAGTATTTTAGGGAAGATGATTATACCTCCTTCTCCACACCCTCCATACGTTTGGCTGACAAACAGAGCACTTTTCCAATGCCTGTTCATGTCTGAAGCAGCTTTATACCAGGTTTGGGTTTATTAGGGGAACACAAGTGATTGATGCACTAATTGGAGAGAAAACTGTGAAAATCTAGACTGGATAGTGATAAGATAGAATGATAGGCTAAATTTAAAGAATGCAAATCTATGGTGAATTCAGCCAAAAAAAGCTATTATACTAAGCAGATTACAGAGATAGCCCATTCCAGTCAGCAGTTAGTTTGGGTATCAAATGTTAGTAGAGGGGACCTTTCTTGCAGAAGAAAACTCCTGAACCACAAAGTTTGGCTAACTATTTCTGCAGTAAGGCTGAATTTACCGTTCCGTTCCCTCAGATCAGTTCACCTGAATCGCATGTCCCTCCCCTCCCCCTCACAGGCCCATCTCGAGTCCACCCGCTCCTCAGCCTTTTTCTTTCTGGGTCCGAGACTTTGGAACTCGCTCCCCATCGCCCTCCGCCTGGAACCCTCATACAAGACTTTTAAATCCAGGCTGAAGACTCACCTTTTTTGCACCGCTTTTGGTCTCCCTCCCCCACTTTTCTCCCTTTCCCCTCCCCCACGATAGTACCGACTGTATGTTATTGTTACCTGATTTTGTTCCTCTTTTGATGTACTATCTATAGCCTTTCCTTTCTCCTCCTGTCCTGTTCTTTACATAATGGCGTTCTTTTTCTGTTTCTGCAGCTTGTATTTTTATTATTGTACACCGCTCTGATGCCACCGGTAAAGAGCGGTATATTAAATCCGTCAATAAAGATAAAGAAAGAAATTTGTTTGTTCATATTGAGGGGCACTTCTTCACATGCCATTGATTCATCAGATGGGGCTTTAATGTACTCTAGTGTCGAGGAAAATTGTATGATGTCAGTCCCTTAGTCTTTGTTTTCTCTCCCTACTGTTGATGATATTATTAGGCCTATTAGTAGAGTTGTTAGGAGAAGTTTTGCTATGCATGGATATCCCATACAAGTTTACTCTCATTTATCCAAGGATGCTCTTCAGGGCTTGACTCAGCTGATCATGTACTCACTTAAAATTGGCAGTTATCCTTCCATTTTACAACAGGCTCAAGTAAACCCCATTAAAAAAAAAAGGATCAAATGGATACTATGAGAATGGAAAACTATAGACTAATATTCAACATCTCCATTATTGTAAAGATTATAGAATCCTGGATTATGTTCCAATTGAGGGATCATTTAGACTTGACATATTCATTAGATCCTACTCAAAATGGATTTTGTCCTGGATTTAGCATAGAAACAGAGATTACTACACTTGTGGATAACATCTGGAGAGTGTTAGACCATGGGAAATCTGGACTATTAATTCTTTTAGATTTGTCTACAGCTTTTGATACTGTTAATCATGAGATTTTGCTTAATCATCTTCAAGCTCTAGGAATTTCCTGATCAGTGAAACTTGATTTCAAAATTTTCTGACAGGTTTATCAAGTTTTCAAAATCATCTATTAAAGAGATTGGTGGTAAGAGTGCTCTCCTATCATTTTTAATATTTGTACTTCTCATATTGCAAGTATCATCAGATCTTTTGGATTTGTACCGTGTGTGTGTGTGTGTATATATAAATGCAGATGATGTACAATTATGGTCTTTTCAAAAAGGATGTAAGTGAAGTATAACGGCAGATTGAGACCTGTTTGATTGCTGTTAGAGATTGACTTAGGTGGCATAATTTACAATTACAAATAGAAAACAGAGTAGGGCTAAATGGACAATTTCTCAATGAAGGAAGGTAAAAAGTGGAGTACCCAGGGGTCTGTGCTGGGTCCACTGCTTTTTAACATATTTATAAATGACCTGGAAATGGGAATAATGAGTGAAGTGATCAAATTTGCAGATAACATAAAATTATTCAAAGCTGTAAAAACACCTTGAAAAATTGGGAGTCTAGGCATCCAAATGGCAGATAAAATTTAATGTGGAGAACAGCAAAGTTATGCACTTGGGGAAGAAGAACCCAAATTACAGCTACACGAAGCAAGGTTCCACACTTGAACATAAGATATACCCTACTGGGTCAGACCAAGTGCCATCAAGCCCAGTATCCTGTTTCCAACAGTGGCCATTCCAGGTCTCAAGTACCTGTTGGGTTCCAAAAGGTATACATATTCCTTCTGCTTGTCCCAGAAGTAAGCAGTGGATTTCCCCAGTCCACTTTAATAATGGTTTATGGACTTTTCCTCCAGGAACTTGTCTAAACATTTTTGAACCCAGCTACACTAAGGGGCTTGTTTACAAAGCTGCGGTAGCGGTTCGCGATCGTTATCGATTTCAATGGGGTCGCGGCTCCGATAACGACCGAGAACCGCTACCGCAGCTTTGTAAACAAGCCCCTAAGAGTTTTTACTATATCCTTCAGTAATGAATTCCAGAGTTTGATTACGCACAGGAAAAGGATCTGGGATCACAGTGGATAATATGTTGAAATCCTCTGCCTAGTGTGCAGCCACAGCCAAGAAAGCAAATAGAATACTAGGAATTATAAGGAAAGGAATGGAGAATAAAACTAAGGATACTATAATGCCTCTGTATCGCTCCATGGTGCGACCACATTTTGAATATTGTGTGCAATTCTGGTCACCAAATCTTAAAAAGGATATAGCAGAATTAGAAAAGGTACAGAGAAGAGCCACCAAAATGGTAAAGGAGATGGAAGGATATCCCTTCAAGAAAAGGCATAAAACACTCTTCAACTTGGAAAAGAGACGACTGAGGGGGAGATAAGATAGAGGTCTATAAATTAATGAATGGAGTGGACCGGGTAAACGTAGATCAGTTGTTTATTCCTTCAAAAAGTTGAAAGACTAGGCAATATGCAATGAAGCTAAAATGTAGCACATTGAAGACTAATCCGAGAAAACATTTTTTCACTCAATGCGTAATCAAACTCTGGAATTCATTACCAGAGGATATAGTAAGAATAGTTAGTGTAGCTGGGTTTAAAAGACATTTTACAAGTTCCTAGAAGAAAAGTCCATCATTAAGGAGCACCAGGGAAATCCACTGCTTACCCTGGGATAAGCAGCATGAAATCTGTATACCTTTCGGGAACCTTACATTGCAGCATAGTGAGGTGGACGAAAGCAGGACATATGTTTTATTTTTCATTTTTTATTGGCTGTAATTTTTTATAAAATTGCTTTTATCTTGTGAAATATTTATTTTATTTTTTGGTTTGATTATTGTAATCCGCTCTGTGTACTCATTACAGGGAGAGGGCAGAATGTAAATGGTGTACATTTAATTAAATCCTCCTTTTTCATTATGCCAGTGCTTCTCAGCCCTTTCCTGGATGCATACCTAGCCAACTGGGTTTTCAGGATTACCACAATGAATATGCATGAGAGAGGTCTGCATACAACTGGTCTCCAATATTTGCTGTGGTAATCCTAAAAACTCAACTGGCTAGGTGAGCTTCCAGGAGAAGGCATTGCATTGCACCATCTGAACAACCATGACTAATAATAACCCAAAACTTGTGAGTTAAATGTACTGACCCTTAGCAGAATCTCAGGCAGACATCACACAGCGGTATATGAATACAATACAATACAAAACAGCTGAAGAACGCATTCCAGAAATGAGACCGTTGAAGGGCAAGGCCATGGTAATAGGAAGCATTCATTCTATGTCTTTTTAACTCTATTAAAAAGGCACAAACATGGAACAAACTTATGTGGAAAGAATGAAGTGGTCCTTGAGGGAATGCAAGAGAACGTTGATATTTTGAAGAATTTAAGTTTCACGTTGCTACGCTTACTCACTAAGAGCAGGGTTGATGGTAGATTCATTGCCATTCTAGGTGGCTAGAAAAATGAGGCCATTAGTCCTTGTAATTCTATTCCCTTTCCCCTTGCATCCAGAATAATTGCTACCGATTATGCTGCTCTGCATGAACATCATCTGAGCTGGCCCTCTAGTGGCAGCAATGGCTAATGGCACCAGTCATGGAGTGCAGGGCCTTTTAAGCACAGGGCCGGTGGAAGTACCAGATTAATTAGGCAGCCATCTAGAGCATCAAAGTTTTGAGGATGGCAGTACTGACAGAACCTACTACTTCTGTTTGTCCTGCCTCTCCCTTTTGTTATGGCCTGGGATACTAGGAAACATCACCATTGTTTTGGCCACCACCTCTCGCCCAAGTCATGCGGTGCTTTCTGGAAGCTGGATTTGACTCAGTGGCAAAGTAGACAGTCCTACAGCGTGTGCTGACTCAGAGGCAGGTAGGAGTTTGGGAACCACATGCATCTGGCTTACTGCTGCTGTTTTTGCCTAAACTATGTGGTAGAGTGGATTTCTCTAGCAGATACATATGGCTCTAGGCATTGCTGCAAGAAGCTTTCAGGATCAGACCTTCCCCGCCCCACCCCGCCCTGCTCTGCTTGATAGTGCTAATTGCCAAAGAATGCTAGCTTTAGGTGAGGGGGAGAGTTGTTCCTGGAACTGGGACTTGTGGCGAGGGAGAGGAATTTATTTATTTATTAGTATTTAACTCACACCTTTCCAATGGTAGTTCAAAGCGAGTTACATTCAGTAGGTATTTCCCTGTCCCCAAAGGGCTTACAATCTAATGGGCCAATGCAGAAAAGCTTAGCGTGGCATCTTCTGGTGCTTTTCCTGCGCTAGGCTTACTCTCCGATGCAGAAAGGAAGCTAGTGCCGGAAAATGCCCAAAAAACAACCATGCTAAACTGCAGCATGTTTGGCATGCAAATTGCTGCATAAGTAATTGCAGTAGGAGATGTATTGGTATTCTCTGAGATGTATTGGTTTAATATTTGCAGTGCTGCCATTTGATAGGTAGGATTTGGTGCTTTATGAGTCCTGGTAGTGCTGTTATGATATGGTGGGTTTGCTATGGGATCTAAATGGGCAGTGTTTGTAGTACTTCCTAATGTGCCTGGCACTGCAGTATAGTAATGTAAAAATCTGGTAGTTCTTTATCCAGACACTCATTAAGATGCACGTTTACTAAGAGCGCATGGTAACATTATGCAAATATTTATGCAAATGAGGCCACTTATGCAAATGAGGCTCTGCAATGAGTCTCCTACAGGCTGCCCTAGTGAAAATGGTGCTGCTTCCCAAGATTTTGGTATGTCCTACAAATGATCTCTTTGTGGGTGGGGCTAAGGACAGGAGGTTCTTTAAAGGAGTGCTCTGAAAATTCCTTTGGAAAAGGAAAGGGGCCTGGGGGAGCTATCTAAGTTGTGCCTAGAGAAAGAGCACGGTGGCACGGGAGTGCCCGACCTCAGAACGTACAATGGAGCGACGATGCTTCGATGATTACATGAAATGTGTACCAGGGAGGCCCAATACTTACTGGAGGACTATTGGATGAGTTATATATCCCATAGAAATTTGTTAACCTGATGCATAGCTTGAGGGTGCGCGAGGGCTTGGCGATTTAGGAGTAGAGTTGCCAACTTCCAGATGCACCCAACAAGCTTGATCCAGTCCTGTGTTTACCCCATTGCATGTATGGACTTGTAGTCTTGCTTTTCTTATGGAGTGCAATGGGGAAATCAGAACTACATGTCCCTGCATGCAATGGGGTAACCCCAGGACTGGATCAAGCCTGTTGGGTGCATCTGGAGCCAGTTGGCAACCCTACCTGGGAGGTGGGGCTATTGCAGCATTTTTGAAAAGGCCTGGTGATGGTGGAGAAGCTTGGAGCAGGCCTCCCCATGCATATCCCCATATATAGGACTGGTGCGCAACTCAGAATTTCTGTTGGGGGTGGATCACTCAGTATTCAAGGAGTGGGAATGGCTGGGATTTTGTCAGGTTGGTGACCTGTATGATGTGCAGACCTTGCAATGGTACATGTTTGGAGAACTGCAGGACAAATGGGCTCTGCCGGAGGGGCATGTTTTTTATTATTGGCAGGTGCAGCTTATTGCCACCCTATGATAGTCACCGAGGGGGGGGGGGGGCGCAATTGAATAAGGATTTCCAGACACTGCTACCATGGTTCAAAATGGTTGCGCAGTGTTATCGCAGATGAAGAGTGGCACGAAAGATGCCCTGGGTAGTGGCGTTGGTGAAGGCTTGGGCACAGCAGGTATTAGAGGAAGACTTGGATGTACTGTTTAGCAATGTCTATACATTTCTGATGAATATGGAGCATCAAGAAACACAGTACTGATTGCTTCACTATACATATATTACCAGAGAGCTGGGAGAAAGGATGAACCTGTGGGTGGACGATAGGTGTAGGAAGTGCCAGGTAAAACAGGGGACTCTGGTACACACGTTCCTCGAGTGCTCTCACTTGCAGACTCTCTGGAAGTCTGTGCTGGAGGAGCTTTTGGGGAGCATGGGGTGCCAGATTGAATGGACCTATAGCATGTTGTTGCTGGGGCACATGGTATAACTGGATAGTCTGCTTTTCTCCAAGGCAAAGTGAAAATTTCTGTACATTGGGTTGTTTGTAGCGAGGAAGGTGATACTCAATGTGTGGGTTGAAGAAAATGGCTCAAGTGCCAGCCTTTGGTGGTGCTTGAGCTGAGCATCAATAAAAACAATCCAAGGGAGGAGTGGAAAGAATACTGTCTCCTGTGGAGGGAATTTCAAGGTTGAATGGGGGTGCGAGAAGTGGTAGAGACATATGGGAGGGACATGGATGGGGGAGGGGGGTTTAGACTAGCCCTATAAAGATATGAATGGGTAGGTTGAATGGTTGGGTGTTTGGGGGAATGGGTCTTGAGTGTGGGTCGAGCAATGGGTGTGCATGGAAGGGTGGATGAGGAAAGGGGATGTATAGAGTTGAATGGGGGCTTGAGGAGGAAAACGGAGAAAATGAGGCACGGGAAGTGGGATGGAGGGTAACTATTGTACCTGAAATGTGTGGGAGAGGCAGGTGTTACACTGTGGTTTAAGATGGAACTTTTCTTGTTACTGTTTGACTGGACTGCACAAGTTGGCAGACTGGCAAATATGCTGAGATGTTGTAACATTGGATTGACGTGCTGTTATATAACTCTGTTTCGCTGTTGTTGTGCCTTTGGAAAATAAAGTAAAAAAAATAATCATAATAAGTTCTGCGCCTGATGCAGAGAAACGCATAGAGGATCACATAACTAGCAAGAGCATCAATATCTCTACGCTTGGTCTGAAGTGACTTAGCATCTTGCACATGTAGGGAAAGACTGTTTCAGAGTATGCACCGGTGAACAGTTACTTTCGATGTGAAAATTTTTTGCATGTCTTTCAGCATATAAGTGAAAATTTGGCATTCAAGAACAAATGTCTTTTGTTTCTTATCCTTGTGTTTTTTGGACTCATATCATTCTCCATTTACTGTTAGGTCTCTTTTGTGATTTCATAAAAAATGTTTTTGGTGAAATAGTGTTGATTATTATGGGCTGAGTGCCAAATGAACCTGCATATTGTGTGCATGTAACATGAGCGTTTGACATTTATGTGCATGCACACACAGTCACTTGTAGCGTGTCTGTTTGCACACGCATTGGCTCTTCTCCTTCCAACTTTACGCCAAAGATTTGTGCACAGCTCATTTGCTTGAACACCCTTTGCTGCATACCAGCACTGACGTCTCGCACTATCGGCGCACTACGAAAACACATACACAGCTAATAGAGCGTGACTTCAGCGCTGGCTTTCTGCATTGACTTGTTGGTAATTTGAATATTGCATTCCAGCACAGAGTCAGCGTTAAAGTCAAGCTATGAAACCTTGCGCTAGAGCTTTAAGCACTGGACTCTAGCACAGGGTTTCTGCATTGGCCTGTAAGATTGTACCTGAGGCAATTACTATGGCATGGGGGAGCTCCTGGGTGGGGGTGGAGGAGAGGAGTGAGAGGCAGGCTGGATAGGCCATTTCAGTTTTTATCTGCTATCAACCCTGCAGCATTTACCTTAAAACGTCAGCGCCACAGGGCTGTTTGCTTCTGCCCCTTCGGACCACCCGATGCTGACTTCATGAAATCCATCTGGGAAACAGCTTTTTTTCTTCACCACACCTACTTTAAGGAACATCCTATCACCCCTTCCTCATACTGAACCTTCCTTTAGGACAATCTGAAGGCCTATCTTTTCCAATGTGCCTTCAGTGGGCTGGACTAGGATCAACAAGCTGAAGACTTTTGTCCTTCTCCTTTCCTTAGCATTTTCCTATCTAATTTAAGGCATTCCTGTCAATTGCTAAGTAAATGTTTTTTTAATTGCAAACTGCTTTGCTGGATGTCCTAAAAGCAGTATAACAAACATGAAGTAAAGATAAAGATACACAATACTTTTGGATATGTCTTATATGATCTTGTGACAGCCATCACAACCTGTAGAGAATCCAGTTTATTCCAGGAGTTAATCATCTACTAGATCGCAGCAGTAGATATGTTAGCCATTCTAATGAAAATAAATTGTATTTTTTCCTAGCGTTTTATTTCTAGGTGTCTCCCCCACTTCCCCCCAACAATTGCATAGGTCACTGTCTCTTTTTTCTAATTTCTTCTTGTCTATCTCCTTTTCCAAGATCTCCTTTCAATTTTAGTTTTCTTCACATCCTCCCCTACATCTGACATTGGTTTTTCCTTTCAACTTATTTTGCTCTATTTTCCTTACCTCTAAATATTTATTTTATATCATTTTCACCTTATTCTCTATCATCTCAGCCCTCCTCCTATCTCTCTATTTTCTTTACCTTATCCCACCTCCAGTTTTCACTATCCAAAGACCTCACCTCCTCAGCCCTCTTCTACATCCCCCCTTCAATTGTAAGCACTATTGAGAAGGAAAATACCCAGTGTACTTGAATGTAACTTACCTTGAGCTTGGATTTGGAAAACTGTAATTAAGTCCAGAAATTGCTGGGCTGCTGCTACGGCTGGGGGCCCTCTGCAAAGGCACTGCTTTGATAAAGGCTTCCGCACAATGGCAGAGGTAGGAATAGTACATAGGAGAGGAGGGTGGGGAGAATTTGCTGCCCTAGGAGGATCCGCCACCCTATGCTGCCTAGGTGCACTGTATGCAAATTAATCCATGCATATTTATTTGCTACTGTTTAACAGCTTTAAAATAAGATTGGCAGGGATAGGTGAACAAAGCCCTCAGGCAAGTATAACATTAAAAAATAGTATAGAAAAGACAAAAAAGGGCAAGATCTGGTAAGCTGCACAAACAAGGCCTGATGTTTCATTGGGTGGGCTGCCCGCTGACCTCTAAACCCAGATACTCAATGCTGGGGCGACAGCACTGAAGATCCTGGTTAGGCGCTGTGTGGAATCAGCCACAGAGACTAACTGGGTAGCCGCGATATTGGACCACTATCCGGTTAGCAGCTGCGGCTAAAACTAGGCGAGCCAAAAGCTCACCTAGTTTTAGCCGTGGAGGGCTAACTGGGTAGCAGTCCAATATCACCGCTACCTGGTTTCAGGACTCCCGGCTTCCAATCTGCCGCGGAATGCTCCAATACGCCCCGATGCTACCCGGATAGCATCAGGGCGCGTAAAGAACATAGTAGGGAATATTCAAAGGCACTAGCCATGTAGGTGCTATTGAATATTCCCGGTTAAGGCATTTACATGCCTTTAGAATATCAGGTCCACAATCTCCATAGTATGTGAAATAAAGTTCCATAGCTTGACACTAGACATGGAAGAGTAGCCTAGTGGTTAGAGCAACAGACTAGTATCCAAGCAATCAGGGTTCAGGTCCCACTGGCACTCCTTGCGATGTTGGGCAAGTCAGTTTACCCTCCATTGCCTTGGAAGGAAAGCCTGGCAATCTACTTCCAGAATTCTAAGAAAAACTGGGGGCTGCTAGATTAACAGGAGTCAACATTGACTTGACTGCACTTTAAAAAAAGACTCAGATATAGTGGCAGCCACAGAGACATTGTACATGATGAACATAGTTATACTAGGCTATAATCTATTGAGAAAAGACAAGAAAGGAAAGAGGAGTGTATGTAAAAAAAAAAATAATATTAAAGTCACAGAACTGCATGGCTTACAAGGGAATGAGGAAGCTATATGGGTTAGTCTAGAAAGAGGGAATGGAAAATCTGTTTACATTGGTGCGATCTACAGATCTCCCTCACAAGCAGAAGAAATAGATATAGATTTAAATGGAGACATTCACAATATTGTTATGAAAGGGGACGTGCTATGAATAGAAAATGTTGATTGGGAAATCCCTGCTGTGGTGTCATATAGAAGTAGGGAGATCCTGGAATCTCTACAGGGAGAACTGTTCTGGCAACTGGTAACAGAACCCAAACATGAGAGGGTGATATTGGACTTAGTGCTTACAAGCAGAAAGAGGGTTTCTGATGTTATATTAGGTGATATCTGGTGTGCAGTGATCACCAGATGATGAGTTTCAGTATCAAAATATGGGTGGAGATGGTTCATTCAAATATCCTAAACTTTAGGAAAACTAATTTTGCAAAGATGGGGAATATCTCAAGGAGCTCTTAGCTGGATGCAAACATTTTGGGGGAAGTAGAACAATAGTGGGAAAAACCAAAAGAAGATATTTTAAGATCAACAAACATTTTTGTTAGAAAAATAAATAAAAGGAGGCCGCTATGGTTTTCAAAAGAAGTAGCTGAAAAGGTGAGGACAAAAAGGTTAACTTTCAGGATCTATAAAAAAAAAATCACAGAAAAGAAAAGCAGCAATACCTGGAGAAGCTAAGAGAAGCTAGTAAAGTAGTCAGGAAAGCAAATATGTAAATGGAAAACAAAATAGCCAATACAGTAAAACATGAGGATAAAACATGTTTTAGGTATATTAGTGAAAGGAGGAAGTGCAAGGGTGGCATTGTGAAACTCAAGGGTGAAGTTGAGGAATATGTAAAGGCTGATGAGGATAAAGTGGAATTGCTTAACAAATATTTCTGTTCTATGTTCACAGATGAAGAACTAGGAACTGGACATCAGAAAACAAACACAAATAGGAATGGAAATAAGGAGATAGAACTTTAACAATTTCCAAAAAACTGTGTTCATGCAGAGTGAGAAAAACTAAAAGTGGACAAAGCCATGGGGCCGGACAGGATTCATCTGTGGGAATTGAAGGAACTTAGGGAAGTACTTGGAGAAGTTCCGCTGGTTGACCTTTTCGATGCTTCTTTAGAATCAGGAATGATCCCAGAGAACTGGAGATGGGAGAATGTAGTTCCTGTCCACAAAAGTGGAAGTAAAGAAGAGAATGGTATCTACTGACCAGTTAGTCTGATGTCTGTGGTGAGTAAATTAATGGAAGCACTGCTAAAGCTGAGAGTGGTGTAATTTCTGGAATTCAAGGGATTATAGGATCCAAGATAGTATGGCTTTAAAATAGGTAGGTCCTGTTAGATGAATCTGATTGATTTTTTTTGAATGGGTGACCAGAGAATTGGATCTATCACTCTCCCTCTGGGTGGACCAGAGGGAGAGTGCTAGATGTGATATACTTAAATTTTAGCAAGGTCTTTGACAGTGTTCTGCACTAGTGACTTATAATAAACTGAGTGCCCTTGGGATGGCCCCTAAACTGACAGACTGGTAAGAAATTAGTTGAATGGGAGGTGCCAGAAGGTAGTAGTAACTGGAATTCACTCTGAAAAATGTGTCATTACCAGTGGAATGCCTCAGGTATTAGTCCTTGGTGCTGTTCTTTTTAATATTTTTTATGAATGATATTGCAGAAGGTCTGTCAGGAATGGTATGCCTCTTTGCAGATGATGCCAAAATTTGCAGCAGGGTAGACACCCTGGAAAGTATGGATAGAATGAGGAGTTATCTATCAAAGTTTGAGGATTGGTGATGAATTTGGAAGGCAAGATTTAATGCTAAAAAACCCAAGGGGGTGGTACAGTACAGGGATGCAGTACTTCAGTACACTAAAGAAGAGATGATCTTAAAGTGGCCAAATAGGTGGAAAAGGTGACAGCAAAAGCCTAAAGGATGCTTGGGTGCATAGAGAGGAATGGCGAGCAGGAAAAAGAAGTAATAGCACCTTTGTACAAGTCTCTAGTGTACTATTCTGGAGGCTGTACCTTCAAAAGGATATAAACAGGATGAGGGCAGTTATTTATTTATTAGTATTTAGCTCATGCCTTTCCTGTAGCAGTTCAAGGCAAGTTATATTCAGGTACAGTATTTATTTCTTTGGAGGGCTTACAATCTAAGGGGTATGTTTCTAAAAGGCGTTAATGGCAGCGATAAGGGGTTTTATATGCGTAAAGAGCGCTGGGCGGGTAGGAGGCGTTCCAGTGTTAAGGGTGTAATGGGTCATTTAACATGCATTAACAGGACATCAGGCTTAAGGTGTTAAGCATGCACCTTAATGTCCAAAAATGGCTGTCACCCTAACGCTGGATAAGGGAGCACCAAGGAAAATCAATGTAAAGGTGATGGATGGAAGGACAAGTGGGAGCCGATGAACCTGCCAGATCCGTGGGAACCCTATGTGGCAGGCAGTAATTTGGATGAGCATGTGGGAGTCAGCTGCACCGATGCACTGGGGGGTGCCAATGTAAAATGGCGCAATGTCAGTGTGTGGCATAAGATGGGGAAGACGTGTCCCCCAGAGGAATCAGAAGTGGCAGGATGTGTGCAGTAAAAGGAGGACGGAACAGGAGTGGTGACGTGCAGATCAGGTACAGGAGAGGCGTGTGTGAAGAGCTGAAATGCAGAAAAGAATACCTGTGTAGGCCATGGTGTAGCAGCTTGCACAAGAAGACATGACTGCACACAGCCGACAGAGGCAGATGGACGGGCTGAAGGAAGGATGGCAGCAGAGAAGAGGGTGCTATAGGCTGTCAGCACCGATATGCCATAGATACCATCCCAAACATATTTGTACTGTGTGGGAAAATGTGTGTCAGTGCCACGTGGAAGGTCTGATACCAGACATGTGGGTCTCACACCTGTCCCAGCCACACATCCACCATACAACACCCCAGACAAATGTGCAGATAACAACTGGACAGGTGTCATCCAAACTGGGCAAATGGGGCATGTATAGACATGAGATGATACCTGCAGGTGGCTATCCGAGGGGTAGGATGTGTCCGCATCTACTGCAGAGATGTGATGGAGCCAAAGTTGTACAGTCACAGTCATGATGTCATATATGACTCATGTCTCACATGTAGGTTACAGCTATATGCATGTAACTGCCTGTTAGTATACTGCTGTATCAGTGCAGTCACATCGGGGTACATCTTACCGACAAATTGGTAATATCAGATGATAAACAGGGACTCTACGGACCTGCAGTCAGCTGAGCCACTGGTGGGTTAAGTGAACTGCTCAAAGTCACAAGGTGGTGTTATCAGTCCATGAAGGTTGTGGCAGACATAAAATGTGTTAGTAACACACTCCAAAATGTCACATAAGGAGTGCTAGTGGGCCTCAAAACCTGGTATCTTTGTCCCCCAGCCGTTACCATGACCATTATGCCTAAAATGTCTGCTGTGTGTACCGGTATAGGTTAGCCCCTCCAGTACCCATGAGGCACTGCACATGCAGGACAGCAGCCTGCAGCTGATCACCAAATGGAGAATGCACTGATCTAACACATGAGCTCAGTAAGATGCACCGACAGTGTGTGTTTCAGCAGTGCCCAGAGCTTGCACTGTTAAGAGATGGTCCCTGCCAGCCATGCTGCCAGAGTGTGGCAGGTATTGTCTACAGTGTGTTATGCTAGTCACCTTGTTTCCTGCACAACTGCAGCATGCCATAGGCACCTATCACATCTGGGCCCTGTGTCCTGCCTCTGTTGGACAGGGACCATCCTAGGATAGTGCATGTCAATGCCCAGTGTTGCAGCAGCTGATGCCATGGATGCCAAATGCAGTGGGGGCTTCTAGACTTGCATGGGGCTGCTGCTACCATCCTGTTAGTTCTGCCATTTATTTATTTATTTTATTTAACTAAGATTAATATGCTTTTCTACCAGTCAAAGCAGGGTACATTCAGGTACTGTATATATATTTTTTCCCTTGTCCCCGAAGGGCTCACAGTCTATGTTTTGTTACCTGAGGCAACAGAGGGTTAAGTGGCTTGCCCGAGGTTACTTAACTCAAGCCTGGGGAACTAGAAACCGCAGTCCTTCTGGCCAAAAGTTGCCGTCCTCAAGCAGGATTCGAACCTATGGCCCTCCAGTCTGAGGTAACTTGCCCCAACCAATAGACCACAGTGAGCAGACCAGGAACAACCGCTGTCCCAACCATCTAGAAATACCAATCTACCACAGCAAGCAGAGTCAGACTGCACTTGTTGCCCACCACAGGGCTGTTTCAGCCATGCACACATCACCTGTGGCAGGTTTGCACACAATGCATATGCACAGAGCAACCATGTATACCCTGGTTTAGAACAAACAGCATGGTCACCCAGCATTTGGGCTCCCAGGATAGGGAGAGCACCCACATCACTGGAACTGGACACTATATATATATGTGGATACATAACCATGCCATGGTCACAGTTTGGTCAGAGTAAGAATACCCTCGCAGCGTGAACAAGCCATGCACGTGGCAGACGGGCAGTATGAAGTCTCAACCATTGACTCGGCCTTCAATGCAGACATATCCTGGGCAAACTGCTCTGTTTCAGCCCATACCCACCATCCTCTGTTCCTCATCATGCACATTTGCAGACTAATGCTGGGAACAGCCTAGGCAATGTGGGGCACAGTGCAGTGCAGTGCAGAAGGACACAGAACTCTGGAGAGACACACACACCACGCTGTGCAAAAGTATGGATGGTTGGCATTCCTGCCTGCCACTTTGGTCTCCATATCAGCCCAAGCATTGTTAACATGTACTCACTGTGCATGTGCTAATAGCATGCTCTGACAGTCACACCTAGTGTGCTGGTGCTATCAGTCTTCCTTTCCATCCAGCTGTGGAAGGTGGAGCCTGTCTGTGTGGCTGATGGATGTTTGGACCCTTGCTGGCTGATTCCTTAGAATCTGCACATGCATGTGCTGTACCTGCACTGTAGGCTAAAGTTTGCCCGCAGGGACTTGCAAGACCTACAAAATTTAAGCAGTTGTAAGTTTGCTCAAGATAATAACTTGAATATGTATATTGACATCAAACCTAGCATATGGAATCGCCTCATTGTAAATAACCTCACTGTAACTGTTTTCACTGTAACTTCACCTGTCTGTAAATAACTGTATATAGTTCTCCCAGTTACATTTCCATGTTACTTTCCCTGTTTTATGTAAATACAGGGCAGAACTTCCCCTGCCCTGTAGTCAAGTTGTTGTATGTAAACCGCACTGATAACAAATAGCGCGGTATAGAAAAGCTATAAATAAAATAAATAATAAATATAAATAAGACATGATCTGAAGCCAGGTCTTGAACCTGTGACCCTCCACTCATATATACACTGGCTTTGCATGTTGCACCACAGAGCTGCCATATAGATTCAGCAGGCCCTGTGTGGAGCTGTGGTCATTGACAGGGTGAATATGGGCATGAGTAGGGGTCTTCCTCTGTCTGCTGTGATCTCCGCATGCCCTGTGCCATACCTGTATGACAAGGTGTGTTTGGCGTGTGTTGGAAGGGGACGTGTTGTCCGATCTGTATGTTGCCATGACTCTGTATGCTGCTGGTGACAGACACTGCACCCGCTACCAACACTCTCACACTATGCTGACATGGGAGCATGCTGCCAGTGGGGGGTGGGGTGCAGTCCAGACAAATCCACCATGCGATTTAGGTGTGCACCTAGGGTGCCAGTTCTGGATGGGGGGCATAGACACACATGGACAGCCATGCTGCCCCTCCCCCCAAACCACTGCTGTCAGCATAACCCCATCCCCACCAGCTGCAGATACATCTTGGGGGGAGGTGGACAGCTGCAGCAGTGGTATTTCCCAGGGCGGCTGCTTTTTGCAGCCCCCTATAGAGCTACAGCTGCTGGCGCTACTGGTCTCTTCCTCCAGGGCTGGCATCAGAGGCAGTGGGAGGGGGTGGGGAGCCAGGGTCTCTGCCTAGGATGCCAGAGATCCTTGGGCCACCCCATGTTGCGCATCACCTTTTCACAGCAGCAGCATATTTGTGTGCCGCCACTGTCACTGTGGCATCATGGCAGACATTATAGATGTGCAACATGGGCAGCTGCCTGATCTGCCTTATGTAACAGCAACCCCCACTGCATGACCCACGTGTCACTCCCTTTGCACCATCAACATAGCGCCCTTTCATACTTGGGCACTATGCTGTTGCTGCTAATGGAGCACTACTATCACTTACTTGGGCTCACCTGCCTGTGGATCACATTGCAGACATTTAAATAGGCTCTCTCCCCTCCAAATACCCCCTTTCCACAAGGTTTCACTTGGTGTTAGGGTTCCCAGTGTTAAAGGGCGCAAGGGTTAACGATACTCTCCGCCTGCTGTTCAGGGTCAGCGATACTTGTTGTTCATTTATTTTATTTTATTTATTTACATTCTCTTATATACTGTGCTATTCTGCATCAGTGCGGTTTACATTGAACAAACTGAAATTACATTGAACAGGGCATTATAACTTGGAGATAACTATTTTACAGGGAACATGGGCTATGGAGGGTTAAGTGGCTTGCCCAAGACCACAAGGAGCACCTATGGGACTAGAAACCCCAGTCCTTCCGGCCCAAGGTTGCTGTCCTCTAGTGGGATTTGAACCCTCGACCTTCCGGCCTGAAGTACCTTGCCCCAACCACTAGGCCACTCCTCCACTCCAGTAGTTCATGTCCACTACTACTACTACTCCTACTCCTCCTCCTCCTCCTCCTCAGCCTCAGCATTTATTACCAGTCGTACGCAGCACTGTACAGCATAGACATGTAAGAGACAATCCCTGCTCATCAGAGCTTAAAATCTAGTTAAGACAAACACAGAAGGTGTGGGCAGGGGTCGAACAAGGGAGAGAAAAGGAGATCAGGTGAGTCAAGATCTAAAAGCAGCAGCAAAGAGGTGAGCTTTCAATCTGGACTTGAATAGGGCCAGAGAAGGTGCCAGGCACACAGACACAGGTAGTTTGTTCCAGGCATCAGGTGAAGCAAGGTGAAAGGAGCGAAGTCTGGAGTTAGCGGTAGGAGAGCGGGGCATAGTTAGAAGTAGTTTGCCAGAGGAGCGGAGTTCCTGAGGGGGGTTATAAGGTGAGATAAGAGATGAAAAGTACTGAGGAGCCACGGAGTGAATGCATTTATAGGTCAGCAGGAGAAGCTTGAACTGGATGTGAAAGCGGATAGGGAGCCAATAAAGTGACTTGAGAAGAGGAGTAATATGGGCATGACGAGGCTGGTGGAAGATTAGCTGCGCAGCAGAGTGTTGAACAAATTGAAGGGGAGAAAGATGATTCAAAGGAAGACCAGCAAGGAGTAGGTTACAGATTAAGGAGTGGATAAGCATTTTAGTAGTGTGTTCAGAAAGGAAGGGGCGGATTTTGCTAATGTTGTAGAGAAAGAAATGGCAGGTCTTAGCTACGAGATGGATGTGTGTGGAGAAAGAGAGGGAGAAGTCAAAGACAACCCCCAGATTGTGGGCCGAGGAAGCAGGAAGGAGTACAGCGTTATCCACAGAGACTGAGAAAGGACGAAGAGGTACAGGAGGTATTAGGGGGAAAGATAAGAAGTTCAGTCTTGGCCAAGTTCAATTTCAAGCAGCAGTGAGACATCCAGGCAGCGATGTCAGAGAGGCAGGCAGAGATCTGGGTCTGGATTGCTAGAGAGAGTTTGGGTGTAGAGAGGTAGATCTGGGAGTCATCAGCATATAGATGGTACTGAAAGCCATGGGAAGAGATAAACGCCCCAAGGGACTGGGTATAGAGAGAGAAAAGGAGTGGACCCAAGACAGATCCCTGGGGTACACCAACTGGGAGCGGGGTAGGGGAGGAGGAGGAGGAGCCACCGAAACACACACTGAAGGAGTGATGGGAGAGATAGGAGGACAACTAGGATAGTAGAGCCCTTGAAGCCAAGCGAGGACAGGGTGTCGAGGAGAAGGTTGTGGTCAATGGTGTCGAAAGCAGCCGAGAGGTGAAGAAGGATGAGGACGGAGTACAGGCTCTTGGATTTAGCCAGGAACAAGTCACTGGAGACTTTGACAAGAGTTGTTTCAGTAGAGTGTAAAGAGCAAAAGCCAGACTGTAAGGGATCCAAGAGGGCATGAGAGGAGAGGAGAGGAGAGGAAGTCGAGGCAGCGGCGGCGAACCGCACTTTCAAGTAATTTAGAAATGAAGGGAAGGAGAGAGATGGGTCAGTAGTTAGAAGGACAGGTAGGATCAAGTGAGGGTTTCTTGAGGAGAGGTGTGACCACAGCATGCTTGAAGTCTGCAGGACAGTTGCAGTGGAGAGCGAAAGGTTGAGAATATGAGAGATGGAGGGGACAACGGTGGAGGAGATGGGGCTTAGGAGATGGGTGGGGATAGGATCAGAGGAGCAGGTGGTGAGTTTGGAGGAAGAAAGAAGGTGTGCGGTTTCCTCATCAGAGAAGGCAAGGAAGGGAGGGTGACATGGGTGAGGGGGGAGAGAGTTGGGAGTGGAAAGGGGGAGAAGGGGAAATAGGTGAGTTTGTGGGGAACTGGAGGGTGATCTGGTGGATTTTGTCATGGAAATATTCAGCGAGGGTTTGGGCAGAAAGGGAGGGAGGGATCGGAGGCAGAAGTACTTTAAGGAGAGAGCTGAGAGTAGTAAAGAGATGGCGAGGATCAGAGGCAAGAGTTAGTCAGATGGACATAGTAGTCTTGTTTGGCAAGAGATATGGCTGAATGGAAAGAGACAAGCATGAATTTGAAGTCTACTCACTGCCTACTGTTCCCTTAACGCTGCAGGAGCCTTTAACGCTTGTTAATGCAGCTTTTTCATAGCGTTAAGGGCACAAGGGTGTTGATAATGGGCATTAACAGCAAACTTGCTCTCTTAAGGCCCTTTAGTAAACATACCCCTAAGTTTGTACCTGAGGCAGTAGAGGGTTAGGTGACTTGCCCAAGGCAACAAGGAGTGTTGGTGGAATTTGAAACCTGGTCCAGTTCCAGACAGCTGTCCTAACCACTAAGCCACTCCTCCATTCTACTAAAATGGTCAATGGTCTTCACTATAAGGCATATGTAGATAGAGACATTTAAATACTTCCTTGGAATAAATTCACAGAACTTGGCCTGCTTCCAGTTGAAAGAGAGCTCTAGAATGAGGGGTCATAAAAAGAAGGTGAAAGGGGATAGGAGTAAGCTGAGGAAATATTTCGTTACAGAAAGTGTGCTAGATGCATGGAACAGTCTCCCAGTGGAGGTGGTGAAGTTGAAACTGTATCAGAATTTAAAAAAGCATGGGACCAATACAGAGGACCTCTGAGGGAGAGGAAGGGGGTCATAGAAATTAATAGTTCTTATGGATGAGAAGGCTGTATGGTCTTTATCTGCCATCGTTTTCTATGTTTCAATCTAATGAAAGTGAATCTAATGAAACTGTTTGCCAACAGTACATGAATTTATGGCATCTACGTACTGGTGCAATGAACTGGATGAGAAAACAATGGACTATCCAGTCCTAATTCTCCAATCTGAATTCCTTTTTCACAAAACTGAATATCTCTTGAAGTTTTAGGTTGTCTTTTCTCATTTCATTTTTAATAGTCATTGCATCCTTATTCATTAATAATACAGAGAATGAGATGGTGGTCCCTGAGATCTTCCAAGTAGAAAGCTATACAGCTAGCGGCATGCTCAAAGTGCTCTAATTGCATGTCTTTTTTCTTCCAGAGGTCATTGAGAGTTCTTCTCAGTTATTCACCCCTGCCAGGTGCTGCCTTGTTCACCCGGGCCTGGGAGTTATCCCTAGAATGCGACACTGTGGCGTCAGAATAGTCCCTCTGATCTGAACTGCTTTCCTCTATCAGAAAATGCTGCAGAAACTTGGCCATGATATTTATTTTTGAGAAATTCCCACATACTTATGAAGGAAAGGGATTCAGAGACAGCATTCAGTGAGTGCTAGCTTTAAGAAAGTAACTGTGTGAAGCTGCGTTTCTGTGTGGGTAAAAGTGTACATGTCCCATGCATTCAGTGGAGGTGCTCCTAAGGCCAGGGTAAGGTGAGGATTACTACAACTATTTTCAGAACTGTGTACATTGTTTTAGTCCAAAAGGCCTGCTTAAAAAGAAGGCACAAATCTTGACAGGTGCCTTTTCTTAGGCAATTTTCAAAGTGAAAATATTCCAATACTTTCCCTTTGAAAATAAGTGCAAAGACTGGGGGAAGGGGGAATGCAAACTTCAGAAATGTATGTACACAAATCTGCATATTATTTGGGCGGGTACTTTTCCAATTAAAATTTAGTGCATGCTCTTAGAAATTCAAAAGTATGCCTGTAAGTACATTCTGCACCCCAACCTTAGCCTCCGGAACACCTCCTTGATACAGGGTTAAATTTAGGTTATATTGGCTATTTGTGCATGACTGGACCAGTATACATGGTGGGCAATTTTCAAAAACCCAATTTCTACACATATAGCCCTGTTGTAAAAGGTTAACAGATGCCCTGTCTGTTGCTCTTTTCTTAGATGATGGTTTTCTGTTCCTTTCTCTTTTTTCATATCTGACAAATCCAAGAAAGACAAGGAATTCCATGTCACATGAGCTGCAATGTACAGCTCAACCTCCTCTAACAAGCTGCTCATCCAGGGTTGTGATTTCATTACATTCAGGAGTCAAGGAAAACATTTTGGCCACAGTCAACTGTCAGACACGAGGAGAGGGCGGGGGGAGGGATATTCAGTGCGGGTGCCTAGCACCGCTAACGTGGATAGCCACTGGCACTGAAATTTAAACTGGATATTCAGTGCCAGAGTTATATCCAGCCTCAGCATTAAATATCTAGGTTTGCCATATTGCAGTGCAATGTGTGCCTTTGAGTCAATGCAGACTCCTGGCGACCCAGAAGCTCCTGGGGTTTCTTGGCAGTGTGACCAGAAGTAGATTGCCAGGCCTTTCTGCTAAGGCAATGGAGGGTTTAATGACTTGCCCAAGGCCACAAGGAGTGCTAGTGGGAATTGAACCCTGATTGAACATTATAATGTAACTTACAATCTTAAACAATGTAAATAGTTGACATGTTTAAAACCATTCTTTGTAAATAATAATAACTCTTTTTATTATTATTATCTTTCTGTTTGCTGTAAACCGCCCCTGATTGCTGGAAGGGGCGGTATAGAAAAATGTTCAAATAAATAAATAAATACCAGTCCAGTTTTCTAACCACTAGGCTGCTACTCCACTTGCTACACTGACTGGTTAGTAAATATGCTGAAAGTTAGGCCAAGATTTCCTGCGCCTCGCTTTTACTTTGTATCGCTAACTGGGCAGTGGCTCAATATTTGCAAACTGTGTAAATGCCCCCCAAGATGTTTAAAGGGATATGAGTCTTTATGAAGAAAGCGATTCCTTTATATTAGAACACTGTAGTAGAGTGGAGGCAAAATCTTATGGTTTTTGGTCACAATCTAAAGTGACAGTCTTTAGCTAGAATGTTCTTTATGCTAATAATGGATAGAAGGAAATAATACAATTTAAAAAATCACAGGGATGTTTAGTAAGTCCAAGGGGGGCTAGACAAGTGGCTCAATGGCAGTGCTGTGCACTCAGGGTATTTTCTCCAAATGGGTTAATTTTGTGCATAATCTCAAGAATATCCATCAAGGGATTGAAGCTGGCCCAAAATTTATGCTGGGACCTTCACAACTACAATTGCAATTGTTGAGTTGTTTCCCGTTTTAAGTATGAACTGTCTTCCAGTTTTCTATCAATATTTTGATTGCCTTGGTGAGAATTTTTTGGGTAATGTTTAAATTTTTTCTCAACCTGGTTTGGATGTATACGCATAATTAAAATGCAATAGCAATAAGAAAAATTTGCAAATTAAGATAATCTAGATCAGGGGTGGGGAACCTGCGGCCATAAGGCCCCATGCGGCCTTTTGATGCATGATGTGCAGCCTTATTTATTTATTTACATTCTCTTATATACCGCGCTATTCTGCATCAGTGCGGTTTACATTGAACAAACTGAAATTACATTGAACAGGGCAATCTCCAGGAACAAGCAGGAATAAGTCATCACATATGGGTACGTCGGTACCGACGGAGCCCGCGCGGGAAAGCTCCCCAGCTTTTCAGATTAAAAGCTTTTGGGGCCTCCCACTGCACATGCGCGCTGCCTTCCCGCCTTCCTGACCAGCTCTCGTCAGTTTCTTTTTTTTCCGCGGAGCCAGCAGGTCGTGTTCCTGTCACCGCTGAAGAAATTGTTAATTTTATTGTTTTCTTTAGACCGCGTACCTGCCTTCCCCATTCTGAAACCGGTACTGCCGGTCTCTCTTTCTTTCTTTTGAAAAAAAAAATATATATTTTTCTTTTCTTCAGCACAGCTTGGTACTTTGTTAGGCCTTCAGGCCTACACAAATTCTCCTCATGGAGAAGCCAGTTCCTGGTTTTAAAAAGTGTACCAAGTGCAGTGCTGTCATTCCTCTTACAGACACCCATGAATGGTGTCTTAAATGTTTAGGACCTGACCATTCCATACCGGACTGCCCATCCTGCTCCCAGATGTCGAAACGTGGATTGCAGAACCGGGCCAACAAGTTCCATGTGCTGTTTCCTTCAGAAGCATCACAGTCATCCAGGTCTTCCTCTCCGGATGGATCTCAGATAACCAAAACTCCAGTGGGCAAATCCTCTAAAAGCAAATCTCTTTCTAAAGATCGAGAGGCTCTCAATTCTGAGTTCGAGGATTCTGCCCAGGCCAAAAAACCCCGGCGGGAGGCTCCGGCCTCCAAAGCAATCATGGGGTCACAGGTTGACATCGATGGCGCGGCCTCGACAGATCACCTGTTGTACTGCTCTGGGGTACCGGCCCATACCGGTACCGACATCCAGGCAGCAGTGGCGTCTATGGGCAATACTGTCCAAGTCATGCAGCAGGCCATTCTGGCTTTTATTAATGCTGCTACGCCCTCGGTACCGCAGCCAGCGGTACCGGGTCCGGTTCCGGTAATGGCTTCCATACCGGAACCGAGGCCATCGTCTTCCAAACGCAGATCGGTTCCGCATGCCGGATCCGGGCTTTTGCCCGGTACCGATCCCATACCCGGTACGCCCGATGTCGATACCGAACGGTATGCGTATCGTGCGTTGGAAGCACATAGAGGATACTCTGCTTCTTCAGAGGATTTTAACTCCTCTGATGATTCTGATGAGTTCTCCCTTGATCTTCCTGAGGAGCCTTCTTCTCCTAAAAGGAGAATGTCTCCACCAGAGGATTTGTCCTTTCAGGACTTCATCATAGAAATGACTAAAGGTCTTTCTATTGCTTCATCCTCTGAAAAGGAACCCAGATCAAAGAAACTGGATATTTTAGGATACTCTAAGTCTCCTAAAGAGGCAGTTACCCTGCCTATCCATGAAATCCTTCAAGAACACTTGATGGACTTATGGGAGGCTCCTCTAACATTGTCTCCTTCTTCTCGCAGGTTGGACACCATGTACCGTGTCCCCCCTTCTCCTGGTTTCCAAAAAACTCAGTTGCCTCACCATTCTATTGTGGTGAAGTCTGCAATGAAGAAGATAAAGAGTACCAAAAGGCACTCTTCTACTCCTCCAGGGCGAGAATGTAAGACTCTAGACTCTTTTGGCAGGAAAATTTTCCAGGCTACTATGCTTATAGCCAGGATTAATTCCTATAGTCTTTACATGGGCATGTTTCTCAGTGAAATCGCTCTAAAAGTTCGGCATTTTGCCCCCTTTATCCCTGAGGATAAGAGGGAGCAGTTCATTTCCTTAGTGAAACACCTTTTGGATATTTCAAAGTTCTCCAACAGGGCAGCTTTTGATTCCTTTGAGGGTGCTGGTAGGGCTTCGGGCATTGCTATAGCAGCCCGACGTCTTGCTTGGCTCCAGGCTTCTGATCTAGAACCTTGGGTCCTAGATGGCTTACGAAATCTGCCCTGTACAGGTGAGAACTTATTTGGTGAGGAGTGGCAAATTAAGGCCACTCAAATGGACGCAGAAAATGCCACCTTAGATAGACTTTCTAAGTCTACCTCCACTCCTGCCAAGAAGAAGTCTTTTAAGAGGCCTTATTACAAGAAGTCCAGATTTTCCACAAATACTGGCCAACAATCCTCTCAGCCTCGTTTTGCTGCTAAACGTCAGCAACCTAAACAGGCAAGGTCAAAGCCTGCGGCGTCTGCTACGCCTCAGCAGGCTCCACCCCCTCAGGGGTTTTGACTTGCCCCTAGAGAACTTAACTTTTCTGGCTCTAGAACAACCAGAGCCCCTCACCATACCCGGAAGGTTAGCTCACTTTGCTCCCAGATGGGAGCAAATTACATCAGAGCAATGGACCCTCTCTATCATCAGAGAGGGTTACAAACTCCATTTTTCCGACCTTCCTCCTTATACTATGGTGAGGCAGTTCAATTCTCCCCCATCTCTCCTGGCCCTCTTGGGTCAGGAAGTATCCTCCCTCCTTGCCCAGGGGGCAATAGAGGAGGTCCCTCTTCTTCAACAGGGGACGGGATTCTACTCCCCTTATTTTCTAATGCCAAAGAAGACAGAGGGCTTCAGACCAATTCTGGATCTGAGAGAATTGAACAAATTTCTTTTCAAGGAGAAATTCAAAATGCTTTCTCTGGGCATTCTCCTTCCATACCTTCAGAGTCAGGATTGGCTTTGTTCTCTAGACCTAAAGGATGCGTATACACACATACTCATCCACCCATCCCACAGAAAATACCTTCGATTTCTGTTTCAGGGAAAACATTTCCAGTACAGAGTACTCCCCTTCGGTCTAGCCTCTGCTCCAAGAGTGTTCACCAAATGCATGGCAGTCGTAGCTGCCTTTCTAAGAGGCCTGGGAATTTTCATATTCCCATACCTGGACGACTGGCTCATCCGAGCTCCCTCTCAGTCCCAGGCCCAAATTTCCCTGGACCGCACAAGGCGTCTTCTGCAGTATCTAGGACTGGTAGTAAACCTTCCCAAGTCTCAACTAATCCCTACTCAGTCTCCCGAGTTCATAGGGGCCCAGTTAGACACCATCACTGCAAGGGCCTACCTGCCTCAGGTCAGGGCCCAACGCCTGCTGAGTTTGGCCTCCCAAGCTCAGTCCAGCAGTCATTTGACAGCCCAGGAAATGCTGCGACTTCTGGGCCACATGGCCTCCACGGTACATGTGGTGCCCTACGCTCGTCTGCATATGAGAGCAGCTCAATGGACCTTGGCCACCCAGTGGACTCAAGCATCTGGAGCGCTCTCCGACCAAATACTCACCTCAAGCCGTCTAATTTGGTCCCTCCAATGGTGGACATCCACCAAGAATCTGTTGTTGGGGGCCCCCTTCCAACCTTTGTTGCCCCAAGCAACCCTCACAACAGATGCCTCCCAGACAGGGTGGGGAGCTCATCTTCAGAACCTCTCCACTCAGGGCACTTGGTCTCCACAGGAGGCCACCCTTCATATCAACCTCCTGGAACTGCGAGCAATTTACCTTGCCCTCAAGGTCTTCTATACCCTCCTTGTCAACCTGACTGTCCTAGTTCAGACAGACAATCAGGTAGCCATGTTCTATATAAACAAACAAGGAGGGACAGGCTCTCTGTCGCTTTGCAACGAAGCTCTCAGATTATGGGCCTTCGCCAGAGAGCATCAAATTCACCTTCTTGCAGTGTATCTTCCAGGAGTTCAAAACTCTCGTGCAGACAGACTCAGTCGAGTTCTGCTTCCACACGAATGGTCCGTACATATGGACCAGATACGCAGAATCTTTCAGGAATGGGGGACCCCGGACATAGACCTCTTTGCAAGTCCGTGGAATGCCAAACTTCCCCGGTTCTGTTCCAGAACTCAGTGTCAGGGAGCTCAGGCCCACGATGCCTTCCTCCTGCATTGGGGTCAGGAATTCCTCTATGCCTTTCCACCCATTCCTCTAATATCCAAGACTCTGTTCAAGCTCCAGAGGGATCACGGGACTATGATCCTCATAGCTCCCCGCTGGCCACGCCAGGTGTGGTTCCCTCTACTTCTGCATCTCTCCCAGGGATCCTCCCTGGACCTGGGAGCTGCGCCAGACCTTCTCTCAGGAGGAGGGGACTTTGTGGCACCCAAACCCCAAATCCCTACATCTCAGAGCTTGGTTACTGAAGGCCTAAGTCTTCAAGACTTTAATCTTTCTCAACCTGTGACAGATATCCTTCATGCCTCTAGGAAACCTTCCACGAGGCGTTCTTATGCTTTCAAATGGAAACGTTTTTCCATTTGGTGTGCTCAGCAGGGTCTTGACCCTCTAGCACTTCCTTTGAATTCCCTCTTGGACTATCTCCTGCATCTTTCAAATGCAGGCCTTAAGACGAATTCAGTAAGGGTCCATTTGAGTGCTATTGCAGCATCCTTAAAACCTATAAATGGACAACCTGTCTCCTCTCATCCTCTTGTTGCACGTTTCATGAGAGGCCTGACTCTAACTAAACCTCCCATCCGACCTCCTCCGGTAGCATGGGATTTGAACCTAGTTCTAGGTCAGCTTATGAAGCCACCTTTTGAGCCTTTGGACTCTACCTCCTTCAAATTTCTTTCCTGGAAGGTTGTTTTCCTTATTGCAGTCACTTCGGCTCGCCGCATCAGTGAACTGCAGGCTTTAGTGGCTCATCCACCTTATACTAGGTTTCATCATGATAAGGTGGTCCTTAGGACGAATCCCCACTTTATGCCCAAAGTGGTCTCGCCTTTTCATCTTAATCAAGAGGTATATCTACCTGTCTTTTTCCCGGCTCCTCATGCATCCAGTGCAGAGAGGAACCTTCATACTCTGGATTGTAAAAGAGCTCTTGCCTTTTACCTCAACAGGACTCAACCACATCGAAAGTCTTCCCAACTTTTCGTGGCTTTTGATCCTTCTCATTTGGGACTTCCAGTCACCAAGCGTACACTTTCCAATTGGATCGCTCAGTGTATTTCGTTTGCTTACCAGAGTAAGAACATTTCTCTGGAGGGCCATGTCACAGCTCACAATGTGAGAGCCATGGCCACTTCTATGGCTCATCTTCACTCTGTGTCCATAGATCAGATCTGTCGAGCAGCCACTTGGGCCTCGGTTCATACCTTCACAGCCCATTACTGCTTGGACAAGGACTCCCGCCGGGATGCCTTGTTTGGTCAGGCTGTCCTCAAACACCTGTTCCATACTTAAACAACTCCTGCCCACCTTCCCTGGATGGATGCCTGAGATCCATGCGAAGATGGTTTACCCTTGGAGGGGGATCTCCCAGGCATCTTAGCTAGGGAGTCCCCATATGTGATGACTTATTCCTGCTTGTTCCTGGAGATAGCACAGTTACTTACCTGTAACAGGTGATCTCTGGGAACAGCAGGAATTAGTCATCACAACCCACCCACCTCCCCTAGGAGTTGTATCTCTATCTATCTATCTTCCTGTCCTCTCTCTCTATTGTCTCAGCTTTAAACTCGAACTGACGAGAGCTGGTCAGGAAGGCGGGAAGGCAGCGCGCATGTGCAGTGGGAGGCCCCAAAAGCTTTTAATCTGAAAAGCTGGGGAGCTTTCCCGCGCGGGCTCCGTCGGTACCGACGTACCCATATGTGATGACTAATTCCTGCTGTTCCCAGAGATCACCTGTTACAGGTAAGTAACTGTGCTTTATAACTTGGAGATAACTATTTTACAGGGAACATGGGCTATGGAGGGTTAAGTGGCTTGCCCAAGACCACAAGGAGCACCTGTGGGACTAGAAACCCCAGTCCTTCCGGCCCAAGGTTGCTGTCCTCTAGTGGGATTTGAACCCCCGACCTTCCGGCCTGAAGTACCTTGCCCCAGCCACTAGGCCACTCCTCCACTCCTTCTTAAAAATGTTTTCATATTGTTATATATATGACAATGATTAACATATGTGAACTAATTTTGGCAATATGGTGATTCCGCTAAGAGATGATTCTCAGTAAAAGCCATTATCTGACCGCGATAAGGTGGTATCGCTTATCTAATTGTAGCTCTTGGAGGCGATAAAGAGGTCGCCCGAAATGTCCGTTGCGGGCAAAGTCAGTACGGGGAACTGGCAATAGACACTACACCCAATAACAGATGCTGACAGACGCAGAACTGGCGTGGCGTAACATCACACCTTCGGATAAATATATCACGATGAGACTCAGAGAATGCGGAGGAAGAGTAAAGGTTGGATTTTGAATGAGAGAACACATTAGCGAATCAGTTTGGAGTTGGCGGTGAAGCGTAGTGGTCGCACGTGCGAGTCGAAGTGTGTCGCGTAGAAGAGTGCGCATGTAGGATGTAAAACCACGGTACGAGACAGTACCTTGTGTGTGACTTTGAATAAATTCTCAACATTATCGTTCAAATTTATATGTGAAGAAACAAATTCATGAATGCAACAAAAAAGAATTGGCCCTAGTTTTGAAACCAAAATTTCTTCTCCACCTTCTGGCAACACTGTGGTGACAGTTACCAACTGGCTGGCAGAGTGTGCAGCGTTTGTGGTTCCTTCCTTCAGAGTGTGTTTGTCACTTGATTACATTTTTTTTTTTGCTTTCCATCATGTCGAAAAAAACAAAAAGGTCGCTGAAAGAAGAACACAGAATGTTTAACGATGAGTATGAATTGCAATACTATGTTGTTTCTGAGAAGGATAAAATGAGTTGCTTGCTCTGTGATTCTGTGATTTCAATGGTAAAAAAATACAATGCACATCAACACTACTCTACTCATAAGGACAATAAATACATTAAGCTAGAAGGTGAATCCTGAAAGATTGCTTTACAAAACTTGAAAGAAGGGAAGCAAAAGCAGAGGCAGTTATTCCAATCAGTGCAGAGTATCGGAAACACAACTACAGAAGCTACTTATAAAGTGGTGCATATACTTGGGAAAAAAGGTAAGCCATTTAGTGATGTGGAAATTATAAAAGATTGCATCGTAGAGGTTGTAGGATGCTTAGATCCTGATAAGGTTAACAAACAACTGTCTCTTTGAAGAAGAATTAATGCTGATCGGCCGCATGAATTAGCACTCAATGTAGTAGATCAACTGAAAGAAATAATCCAAAAAGAAAATGTGTACTATTCAATAGCGCTGGATGAATCAACTGATTGCACTGACTCAGCGCAAGTATTGTATTTTGTTTCCGCCATAACTAAGGATTTTCGTGTTTACGAAGAGTTGCTTACTCTGAGCACTCTAAAGAACAGAACACAAGGAATCGATGTGTTTAACGATTTTAAAGACAAATACCGTGAAATCGGACTGAATCTGGCTAATTTAGTAAGTGTATGCACAGATGGTGCACCTTCCATGACAGGGAAGAACAAAGGCTTTATTGCACAACTTAAGAAAGAGGTTTCAAGCCAAAATGATCTTCTCTCTTTTCATTGCATTTTGCATCAACAAAGTCTCTGTGCCAAATCCACTGTTTTAAATGACACTTTGCAGAAAGTTGTAGGAATTGTGAATTATATTCAAGCAAATGCAATGGGACATCAACAATTTCGTGAGATGGTAATGATGGATAATGAGGTAATTAGTGTTGATTTGCACTACCATTTGAAACTGTGCTGGTTATCACAAGGGATCGTTCTTGGCCAAAATGAGCTTCCTGAAGTGCACTTCTCTCACCTAGTAAAAATGATTAATGAAGAAAAATATTCTTTTGAACGTTTCAAACAATATGAATCGGTTATAGACTCGCTAATCAAGGAATACAATGAATACAATCAAGAAATACAATCAAGGAATACAATGAACTATACCTGGCTATACTTTATTCAGAAAGGACAGGGTAGGAAGAAGGGGAGGAGGAGTGGCACTATATGTAAAAACTACTATTAAAGCTTTGGAATTACAGAGCTTAAAAGGGAGAGAGGAGGCATTGTGGGTTAAACTAGAAAGAGGGAAAGAGAAATCTATTTGCATTGGTGTGATATACAGACCTCCCTCACAAGAGGAAGAGGTGGACAGAGAGTTAATTGAAGACATACGCAGCATTGCTAGGAAAGGGGAAGTGCTACTGCTAGGAGATTTCAATATGCCAGATGTTGATTGGCACATTCCTGCTGCAGTATCATCTAGAAGTAAGGAGATCCTGGATTCTCTACAGGGAGAACTATTCAGGCAATTGGTAACAGACCCCACACGTGAAGGGGCCATACTGGACTTGGTGCTTACCAATGGTGAAAGTGTTTCTGATGTTGTAGTGGGAGATCATTTTGCATCCAGTGATCACCAGATGGTGTGGTTCAGTATTAGGACTAGGGCTGTTAGAATCCATTCCAAGGTGAAGATCTTAGACTTTAGGAAGACTAACTTTGCGAAGATGGGCCAATACCTCAGGGAGTCGTTAGTGGGATGGGAACAGCTGGGGGATGTAGAAAACAGTGGGCAAAACTGAAAGGGGGTATTTTAAAAGCAACCAACCTTTTTGTTAAAATGGTAAATAAAGGCAAAAGGAACAGGAGACCGCTATGGTTTTCGAAGGAAGTAGCTGAAAAAGTGAAGAAAAAGAGGGAGGCCTTCATGAAGTACAAGAGATCACAGAGAGAGGAAGACAGGCATCTGTATTTGGAAAAACTTAGAGAAGCTAGCAAAGTAGTCAAGAAGGCAAAGATTCAAAAGGAGGAGGAAATAGCCAATGCAATAAATGGGGGGATAAGACATTTTTCAGATATATTAGTGAGAAGAGGAAGGGCAAAAGTGGTATTGTCAGACTCAAGGGTGCAGGGGGGGAATATGTAGAAGCTGATAAGGATAAAGCGGAATTGCTTAACAAATATTTTTGTTCTGTGTTCACAGATGAAGAACCAGGAGCAGGACCTCAGAAAACACCCACAAATAAGAACAGAAGCGAGGGACATCTTGAACAATTCTCAGAAGACTGTGTTCGTGAGAAACTAGCTCAACTTAAAGTAGACAAAGCGATGGGACCGGATGGGATATACCCTAGAATACTGAGGGAACTTGGGGACGTTCTAGCAACTCCACTGACTGACCTTTTCAATGCCTCGTTGGAGTCGGGAATGGTGCCAAAGGACTGGAGAGAGGCTCATGTGGTGCCTTTACACAAAAGCGGAAGTAAGGATGCGGTTGAAAACTACAGGCCGGTTAGTTTAACTTCGGTGGTGAGTAAATTATTGGAAACGCTGCTGAAAGAGAAAATAGTGAGGTTTCTGGAGTCCGGCGGATTACAGGATCCGAGGCAGCATGGATTCACCAGAGGCAGGTCTTGTCAGACAAATCTGATTGATTTCTTTGACTGGGTGACCAGGGAGTTGGACCGAGGGAGAGCTCTAGATGTGGTGTATTTAGATTTCAGTAAAGCCTTTGACACTGTTCCTCTCAGGCGACTTATAAACAAACTGAGCACCCTAGGGATGGACCCTAAAGTTACTGCTTGGGTTAGAAATTGGTTGGGTGGGAGGCGACAAAGAGTACAAGTAAATGGAGTTCACTCTGAGGAGAAGGATGTTACCAGTGGTGTGCCCCAGAGATCTGTCCTTGGTCCGATTCTTTTTAACATCTTTGTTAGTGATATAGCGGAAGGGCTGTCGGGTAAGGTTTGCCTCTTTGCGGATGATACTAAAATCTGCAATAGACTAGACACCGAGGAAGGTGTAGATAACATGAGGAGGGATCTAGCTAAGCTTGAAGAATGGTCTAGAATTTGGCAGCTGGGATTTAATGTTAAAAAATGTAAGGTCATGCATTTGGGCTGCAGCAATCCAAGGGAGCAATACAGTATAGGAGGTGAAGTACTTTTGTCCACTAAAGAAGAGCGGGACCTAGGCGTGGTTGTGTCCGATGATCTTAAAGTAGCTAAACAGGTAGAAAAGGCGACGGCAAAAGCTAGAAGGATGCTTGGGTGCATACGGAGAGGAATGGCTAGCAGAAAAAAGGAGGTGATAATGCCTCTGTATAAGTCTTTGGTGCGACCTCATTTGGAGTATGGTGTGCAATTCTGGAGACCGCACCTTCAAAAGGATGTGAACAGGATGGCGTCGGTGCAGAGGGTTGCTACTAAAATGATTAATGGGCTTCATTATAAAGCATATGAGGACAGACTTAAGGATCTTAATATGTACACCTTAGAGGAAAGGCGGGATAGAGGTGATATGATTGAGATGTTTAAATACCTCCGTGGCATAAATGTTCAGGGAGAGAGCCTCTTTCAATTGAAAGCAAGTTCTGCTACGAGGGGACATGGGATGAGGGTGAAGGGAGAAAGATTCAGGAGTGATATGCGGAAATATTTCTTTACGGAAAGAGTAGTGGATCCGTGGAATAGTCTCCCAGTGGAGGTGGTAGAGATGAGGACAGTAACTGAATTCAAAAAAGCATGGGACCAACACAGAGGATCTTTAAAGGTAAAAAGTGGACTGTTGTAGTTGTTGTTATGGAAGGACAGACTAGATAGGCCATGTGGTCTTTTTCTGTCTTCATGTTTCTATGTTCAGAGATTTTGAGAAGCATGACATGACCCTCAAATTGGCTTTTCAACCTCACTTAGTTGATGTATCTGAGGCCTCAGAGAAGCTGCAGATGGAGTTAATTGAGCTCTCGGAAAATTATATTCTGAAGTCGCTGTTTGACAGCAAAAAAGATCCCATTCAAATATGGAAAAATGCCATTGAATTCCTCACCTCAGGGAACACGCACGACGCTTGCTCTCCTGCTTCTCAACATATCGCTGCAAATCTACATTCTCCTACTTAACACAAATTAAGAATTATATTTGTATTAAAATATTGTTATTATGCACTGTACCATATAGCAGTATAAGATACTTGAAAGGGTTAATTCTGTATAAAAGCTAAATTAGTATTAAATTATTTGCATTTTGCAGTAAATTTGGGGTTTGTTTGGGTTTTTTTTAGAATGTGACCTTCTTGGAAGGATATTGGCTCTCATGCGGCCTTCAAATGAGAAAAGGTTCCCCACCCCTGGTCTAGATAAAAAGCTTTTTCTGCAGATATTTTTTGAGATTATGATCTAGTAGTATTTTACTGCATGTTTTGATAATTGGTTAGTTTTGTGCATACCATGAGTCATGACCCTCACTCCTAAACTAGGGTATATAAAGTTATGACCTCAGTCTCTCAGATTTAGCGCTAATTCTCGCCAGAGCACTTGCATCGCGACTAAGAGAACTTCCTTCTGGAGTTCATAATGCATAGGCAACCTGTTAAGGTGCGACTGAAAATCCTTCTTAATCAGGCCTGTGGCTCCCAGTAGGATGGGAAATATTTCTGTATCTTTCTGCCACATGTTCTTGGTCTCCTGACTGCATTTCTTGGTACTTCAGGATCTTCTCCCTCTCGCTCCTGTGTAATAGTGGAGGAATAGCCTTGTGGATAGAGCAGCAGCCTAGACCTGGAAAGACCAGGGTTTGAATCCTACTGACTCCTTGTGGCCTCAGGCAAGCCACTTAGCCCTCCACTGCCTCAAGTACAAACTTAGATTGTAAGCCCTCTAGGGATAGGGAAATACCTCTTGTGCCTGACTGTAACTCGCCTTGAACTACCACTGCAAAGGTATGAGCTAAATACTAATAAATAAATAATAGATCCAGGTTTGATTCTTAGTTGTAGTTTCTGCTCTCAGAGCCAGATGGTTATACTGTTGAGCTTATATTCACAGCAACTACAGAGGAGGGAGACCTAGCCATTGGTCTGCAGCGATACCTACTGGCATGAATTAGAGGGCATGTGGTTATGGATCGCTGCCATTGTGATGGTTGGGGTAGTGTGAGGTGGTATAGGCATTGTAAGATAGAGGAATATGTGCACACCGAGGCTCTTGTTGCCACTGCCCAATAGAGGCTGGTTCCAATTGAGCTATGCTGTCAAAAAGAGTCTAGTATCATGTTGTGGCCTTTGTAAAATTCCCTGCAGATTCCCCTGGAGTTCATTGGCAGGTCTAGTCTGTACTTGCAAGGAAAATTTTTATTCAAACTCATGATTTGCAAGATTGGACTTTACATGATTAGGTGAACCTAGGCAATTGTCAAGGGTGCAAGAATTATTTTTTTTTGAGAGGGTGCAGCAAAACAGCCAGTACAGCTGGTCAGATGGGGCAGCATGGCTTAAGAGAGCTGGGATGGCTGGGTGGGCAGTATAATTGGTCTTCCTCCTGTTTTTTTTAAGGCTGGCACTGTGAGCATGTTTAAAGCACATAGGGGTGAAGTATTGCAAGACCAGTATCATGCTTTTTGAACTTGCTTGCAGGACTGACTTAAAGGAAGAGGAGAAAGAGCAGTAAGCCAGAGTTGGCAGGATGGAGGGGGCAGAGGCAGGGGCACAAGGCGGATTTGCTTAGAAACCCAGTAATCATGCACTGTACTCACGCTTTCTCACAGAGCAAGAACCTCACAATGGGGCTTATTTACTAACTATTCACGTAACCTGCAAGATATGGGAACCAGAATTGCATACAATATTGAAGGTGCAGTTACACCATGGAGCAATGCAGAGGTATTATAATACCTTTGGTTTTATTCTCCATTCCTTTCCTTATGATTCCTGGCATTCTATTTATTTATTATTTATTTATTTAGCTGTATTTATATCCCGCTTTTCACCGGGTCAAAGCGGTCAATTGGGGGATACATTTAACACGAGGGGATATGAGACACATACGCTAATATTTACAGGGAACATGGGCAATTGAGGGTTAAGTGGCTTGCCCAAGACCACAAGGAGTGCCTGTAGGACTAGAAATCCCAGTCCCTCCGGCCTGAGATTGCTATCCCCAGGTGGGACTTGAACCTATTGCTTTCTTGGCTGTGCTGTACACTGGGCAAAGGGTTTCAACGTATATCCATGATGATGCCCAGATTCTTTTCCTGGGTGGCGATTCTTAATGTGAAACCTTGCATCGTGTAACTGTAGTTTGGGTTCTTCTCCCCTAAGTGCATAACTTTGCATTAGTCCACATTATTTATTTATTTATTTAACAGCTCTTCTATACCGCTCTCTTTGTTATCAGTGCACTTTAAATTCAACAATATGACTCTCAGACAGTGGAAGATCTGTCCTAAGTTTACATATAACAGGGAACGTAACATGGATTGAACTGGGGGAAACTATGTACATTTTACAGTTACAAAATTGGTAGTCTATTTACAGTAAAGTACATCTTGAGGCAGTACCGTTTGAATACAAGTACTATCAGGTCTGTGATTCATGCTCCATAAGTACATATTTAGAAATCATATTGAGGGATTTTTTTTAAGGCTGGCACTGTGAGCACATTAAATTCCATCTGCCATTTGGATGTCCAGTCGCCCAACTTATTGAGGCCCTCTTGCAATTTTTCACAATTTTCTTGTTTCACAACTCTGAATAATTTTGTATCATCTGCAAATTTGATTACCTCACTTGTTATTCCCATTTACAGGTCATTTATAAATATGCTGAAAAGCAGCGGGCTCAGCACAGATCTCTGGGGTACTCCACTATTCATCTTTCTCCATTGAGAAAATTGAACATTTAGTTCTACTCTCTGTTTACTATCTTTTAGCCAGTTCCTAATCCACAGCAGTACACTGCCTCCTATCCCATGACTTTTTAATTTTGCTAAGTGTCTCTCATGAGGCACCTTGTCAAAGGCTTTCTGAAAATCCAGATAAACTATATCAGCGGTCTCACTTTTTATCTACCTGTTTATTCACACCTTCAAAAAAATAAGAGATTGGTGAGACAGGACTTTCCTTGGCTAAATCCATATTGGCTTTCTGTTATTAAACCATAACCATCTACATGTTCAGTATTTTTGTTTTTTTATAATGTTTTCTACCACCATTTAGCCCAGTACTGACATCAGGCTCACTACCCTATAGTTTCTTGGATTACCCCTGGAACCCTTTTGAAAAATTGGCATTACATTGGTCACTCTCCAATCTTTAGGTTCTACAGATGATTTTAATAAGAATTCACAGATTTCTAGAAGTAGGTCTGCAATCTCATATTTCAGTTCTTTCAGTACCCTCCAATGTATGCCATCTGGTCCAGGTGATTTGCTACTCTTTATTTTATCAGATAGCTGAAATACATCTTTCAGATTTATCAAGATTTGTTTCAATTCCTCTGATACACATGCCATAAATTATATTTAAAGGTGATGTAAGTTTCTTACATTTTCTTCAGTACAGACCAAAACAAAGAATTCATTAAGTCTCTCTGCTATGGCCTTGTCCTCTCTTAGTGTCCCTTTTATCTCTCTATCATCTAAGGGTCCAACTAACTCTCTCACGGCCTGGTTTATCTGACTGTGGGGTTGGCCCTGAATATGGAGGCTCTTCTGAAGAGTGAATCCCAGCAATGAATGCTACTCACAGCAACTGCCAGATTGAACCTGTCTTTCAGCAACACTTAACCATCTTTATTGTTGTTGTTTTTTTTTTTCCAAATATATTTTTGCAGAGGGCAAAAAAGCAAATGTTGAAAAAATAAATGATGAAAACCTTGCTAATTACCATACCATCTCTATGACTTAGTGATGACCCATGCTATTGTCTCTCTTCCCTTTCTGGTTCAATAGAAATTCTCTGTTTTCACATGTTTCCAGATCGCTATGGTGACAACAGCTGCAGCTCATTTTTTTTCATTAGAACTCAAGCACCAGATATTTCAGATGCAATTTTATAATGATTTGTCTCAACTGCCATGGTTTTAATCTTTCATTTGTAATTTTTACATCATTAAATACCTTTGTACAATTTTGTTAAAAATTCCCTCTGATCCTTTGCTGATTCTCTCTGGCCTCATAACTATCTGTGTGGGAAAGACTCATAAGGAATATAGTAAGCTGACTACTTGGTTGCTATTGAAGGAGGCTGCTGTACTATTAAGGCCAAAAGCCTGGCAAAGCTAGTTCGGGATCCGCGTGGGACGCGCTTCATCCCGGTGCTGCGGGAGGAATCGGGGGCTATCTGCCATAGACCGGCCCAAATAGCAGAAAGTTTCCGTGCCTTTTACGCACAGGTGTATAGCGAAGAGGACCGAGACTATACCAAAGGTGCTCAGTTTCTTTCTACGCTCAATTTGCCTCAGGTGTCAGAGGAGGATTTGCGAACCCTGAATGCGCCGTTGACGGTTCAAGAGGTCTGTCGGGGAATTAAGCAGGGCAAAGCACATAAGGCTCCAGGCCCCGATGGGTTCAGTATTGAGTATTATAAAATATTGGTGGATCGCCTGGCCCCATCTTTAGTAGTGATGTATGATGAGGCGCGTGTGCGCGGTCTTTTCCCCAGAGATATGCGCTGTGCAGATATCACGGTCCTTCCGAAGCCGGGCAAAGACGCTCTGGAACCGTCCTCATACCGGCCCATTTCCCTAATCAACTGCGACATGAAAATCTTGGCATCTATATTGGCAGCGCGGCTCAATCCGCTCTTGCCTCGACTCATTGATGAGCGGCAGGTTGGTTTTGTTCCGGGCAGAGAGGCATCTCGAAACATTACCAGGTTGTTGTTAGGAATGGAGTATTGTCTGCGAAGGGAAGAAGCCCTCTTGCTGGTGAGTCTAGACGCTGAGAAAGCCTTTGACAGAGTGGCCTGGGAATATCTCTGGGATGCCCTGGGGGGTTTTGGTCTACATGGCGATTTTGTACGCTGGATAAGGGCACTGTATGCGCAGCCTACGGCCAGGGTGGGGGTCAATGGGATTTTCTCCGAGCCGTTTGTATTGGAGAGGGGTACCCGTCAGGGTTGCCCACTGTCTCCGCTCTTATTTGTTCTGGCGCTGGAACCCCTTCTTCGTGCCATCCAACAACATGAGGGGATAGTGGGCATTAAGATGGGCGGCGTGGAATTGCAAATCAGTGCGTTCGCGGATGACATGTTGATTTGTTTAACACGGCCACAGACCTCCTTACCGCAGCTCTTGCACTTGATATCTCATTATGGTAGCTTCTCTGGTTTAAAAATTAATACCCAGAAGTCTATGGTATTGGATGTAGGTGGAAGGGTGAAGCCCGTTTGGGAGGGGGACTTTCCGTTAGTCTGGGCAGAGGGGGCTATTAGGTACCTTGGGATCCAATTGCCTGATCGACCTGAATTATTGTATGCAGCGAATGTCCCTGTCCTCTTAACTAGAAGCCTGCAAGTGTTTCAGGGATGGCGTAGCCTCCCTCTTTCGCTGCGAGGCCGGATTGCTTTGTATGTAATGGTTGAGTTCCCCAGATGGCTCTATGTATTGCGTATGTTACCGCTTTGGATTAACAATAGGGATTGGAAGCGTTTTGAAACGGGTTTGCGGGGGTTTCTGTGGCGCGGGAAGCGGCCTCGGATTCCTTTACATGCTTTTGTCCTTCGAAGGGACGAAGGTGGGCTGGAGATGCCATCGTTACGCCACTATAATTTGCGTTATGTCGCTAAACATATTGGAGCGCTATTAGAGGGGAGAGGGGAGCTCGAGGAGTTGTGCCATCCGTATCATCCGTTATACCTTTTACAGGTGGGCAGGCTACCACAGGGTATCCGAGAGGGGGCCGGGGGATTGTATATGGGGGCCTTACGAGCGGCCTGGCGTACGCTTTGTGTTCGCTTTGGTTGGAATTGGAGAAGCTCTGCTTTGCTCCCGTTGGTTGGGAACCCTGATTTTGCTCCTGGCTTCTCCAAGACCAATATCTTTCGCGGCTGGTGGGAGAAAGGGGTGGCCTGTCTGGGCGACCTGTTCACCGTTGATGGAACGATATTGGATAATTTTCAAACTTTACAGAGGCGTTATCACCTCCCTAGCCATGATTTTTATGGGTATCTACAAGTGCGGCACTATGTACAGGGACTCCATTTGTTGCAGCGGGACCGGGGGGAGTGTCGTGCACCGCGGATGGTTTTAGAGAGTATAGTCGAATACCAGAGAGCAGCGGAGGTTTGTAGGATGGTGGTAAGGCCCAGTAGGGGTGATAATATTCTTTTGGAACTGGTACAGCGCTGGAGCAGAGACGGGGAGGATTCCCTGACTGTGGAGTTGTTGCGTTCGGCCTTTTTGGACATTGGGAAAGGGGTGGAGTGGATATATTTGCAGGAGCTTCAATATAAATTTTTGTGGCGTGCCTATACTTGTGATACGTGGGCGTACAAGATAGGACTGAGGACCTCAGGCCTGTGTGGATGGTGTGGTAGGGCACCCGGAACTCTTTTCCATAAATTCTGGAACTGTCAATCAGTTCGGGCGCTGTGGGAGCGAGTCTCTAGGAAGCTGGCGGGGTGGTTGGGGATTGCATTTCATGCCAACAGCGTAGTCTGCCTTTTCCATGGTTGGCAGCTGTGCACTGACCGATATACCAAGGGGCAAAGAGAGTTAATAGAGCGAGGTTTCCTAATAGTAAAAAAGTCTTTGCTTCACCGCTGGATTGAGGCTACGCCCCCTAGTCTTGCGCTCTGGGATGCCTCTATGTTTGAATTACTCAATATGGAATCAATGACAGCGAAGTCAAGGGGGGGCAAGAGTTGGGATGCCTTTATAGCTCTGTGGTCACCTATGATTGCACATTTATCACCCAGGGAGAGGGCATTGATTCTAAATATATAAGAGAAAGGTCAATGTCACTAAACCTTGGAGTAGCATGGGCGGCCATGGCGCTCCTAATCCTGGGGTGCGTCACTTCCTATTCACTACTATATGTGTAGTTGGCAATTTGTGAAGGCCATGTGGTTGGTCTCTATGTTCACAATGAGGTTTGAATCCACCATTGGTTATTGGTGTTCAGGCTTGGGGGGGGGGGGGGAGAGGAGAGGGGAGGGGAGGGGTGGGAAGAGGGGAGGGGGGGGAAGGGGGGGGAAGGGGGGGTTGGGGGGGGATGAGATGAGGGGGTGAATGTTAGAATGGTGTGCATGGATCTTCCAGAGTAGCAGGTTGCACTGCCTGACTTCGGACACTGTACTGCTGGTATTTGGTTATACTCTGGTTATCCTCTGCACATGTGGTTGAATTTTCTGTGTGTGTGGGTCGGGGGGGATCTGGACCAAGGAGTGGTCTGCTTTGCGGAGTGCTATGGCTGACAGGTACCAAAACCTTGGGGCGGCTGCCCACTCTGGATCCCCTCTTGATCTTGATCTCAGCCAGTATCGATCTTGATCTCAGCCAGTACTGGTCTATAATAGCTACTGCTGTTGTTTCTTTTGTATTCTCACAACATGTGTTTATATGTGTTTATATGAGGTACGGCGCTTTGCTGCTTTAAAGACTGTTACTTTGGGGTTAGTGCAGCTAGGACACTCGACAGAATACCTGCAAGGCGTGAGGGTGCTGTTCTAGTATGTATGCAGGACTGGGACTTAGCGGGGCTCGACATGATGTTTTCTTCTACTGCTGTTTATTACCTGCTGTTGTATTGTATTGCATTACTGTTGAAAACTTAATAAAAATGACTTGAAATAAGGCCAAAAGCCTTTGAGGTAAGGCATGTATTCTAGGCCAAGAATAATTGAGCAATTTATTAGTATATCCAACAGCTGTAGAAAACAATAGATTTCTAGGGGATTAGAAGCAAGCTGTGAAAGGAGACTCCCATGGGATGCTCAAAAGGCCTCATCTTAAAGCCTACTATGAGGACAATACACTTTTTAACCTTGCCCATTTGTAAGTCACTTACTTTCTTCAGTTTGGTTGTAATTGATAATTTGAGGACAATCTTGAAAATCTGGAGGATGCTTACCAGCCTAAAAGCTATTTTTCCAAAGCAAACTCCCCAGAAAGTTGCTCTTTGAAATCCCTGCAGCACGCTACAGCCATTTATTTTATTTATTTATAAATTTATTACTTGCCTTCTTGCTATAGTCCAAGGTGAGGTACAAACAACATAAATAATTCATATAAAACAAGCAAAAAGAGTACAGTACATAATTCTTAACAGTTAACATGTAGTAAATACAGCAGCATAAATGCATTGGGGTCCATATTCAGGGTCACTGCCACTGAATATCATGCAGAATATTAAGTTTGTTCGAGGATATGAAAGAGCTGTTACGGATTATGATGAATGTTTCTGATTTGGTGTAGTTTATATAAAGGTTTTGTTCATGTAGCCAGTTGGTCATTGTTTCTAGACAGGATATAATCCTGGAGAAGTCAGGTTGAGTGTTGTGGAATGGGGCAAAGACCATAATATCATCTGCATACATTTGGTATTCAATATTGCAGCTTTTTATTAAGCTGCACCACAAGGGTTGTAGGTATATATTGAATAGTACAATGGAGAGTGCTGATCCCTGAGGTATCCCTTGTAGTTGGCCAAGTATCCTTGAGTAGTTGGTACCAGACTTTACTTGTAGTGTACATTGACTGAGATATGAAGAGAACCATTAGAGGGAGATCCCATTTAAGCCCATGTTCTTGAGATGGTCCTGTAGTGCTGAATGAACTATAGAGTCAAACGCTGCTTTGATATCAATAAAGATTAAAAGCACACCCATTTTTAGGTCGTCAATAGTGGTAAAAGATGAACAGTGTTTCTACACTATGATTTGGCTTGAACTTGTACTGGTGGGGGACAAGCAGGGTATGGAGGTCTATATGATCTTGCAGTTGGGTTAGCACTACTTGTTCTATCATCATAGTCAAAAATGGAAGACTTTAGTTAGGTCTGTATGAGCTGGGGTCTGACAGGTCCATTGTTTGTTTTTTCAATATCAGTCTCACAATCATTTATTTAAGGCAGGTGGGCATGATCCCCTTGTGAGAAAGACACATGATACTGTGTAGGGTAGGTATTAAGTGTTTCACTGTAAGCTTGATTCAAGAGATGGGACAAGGATCTAGGGGGGAGATAGTAGTGTTAAATTTGGACATTATGCTTTGTAGTTGGTCAGTGGAGGGAGTGTGGAAGGAGCTCCATTGCCCAGGGGACTCGTTTGGGGATATTTTCTTCCTGTTGGGATGGCAGATGTAAGGTGTTGGTTTGCAGTTTTTCTTCTAGGAAGTCGGCCATAGTTTGAGGGTGAAATGCTGTAGACAGATGAAATAAAAAACTTGAGCTCTTTGGCAATGCAGACCAGCGATACATTTACAGGCAAAGAAATGAAGCTTACAAGGAAAAAAACCCGCTCTTCCTACAGTTAAATATGGTGGAGGTTCCATAATGTTTTGGGGCTGTTTTAATGCTTCAGGAACTGGAGGTCTGGAATGTATTAAAAGAATCACAAAGTCAGAGCACTACCAAGGTATTTTGGAGCAAAATGTCTTACCTAATATCAGAAAGCTAGGATTGGATCAAAGGTCATGGGTCCTCCAGCAGGACAATGACCCAAATATACATCCAAAAGTACAAAAGAATGGTTAAAAAAGGAACAAATTGACTGGTTTTAAACTGGCCAGCAATGAGTCCTGATCTCAATTCAATTGAAAACCTTTGGAAAGAGCTTAAATCTGCCATTATTAAAAGGAATCCTGGAAACTTTCATGAGCTGGAACAAAGCACAGTGGAAGAGTGGTAGAAACTACCAGCAGGCAGATGTATAAAACTTATAGATGGCTACAAGAAACATTTAAAGGCTGTTATCCCTGCCAAGGATGCCATTAATCCTGCCCAGGTCATAATAATTTCGGAGAGAAAAAGAATATGTCTAAGTTGCACAAACATCTCTTTTTATGTTGTATACCTTTGAACATACGATTAAAATATTATGATAACATATAGTTGGAATATGTCTCCAGATATTGTACACAACATGCCTAAAATGCAAGTCCAGCATTTCTTCCTCTCTCTTACCTGCATCCCCTGTGGTCCTGCAATACAGCATGAAACTTCACTCTGATGGAGTTGCTTCTGTATGGTCCCAAGAGGACTGTTACCAGCTGAGATATCAGCAAGGGACCTCTCTACTGCTCAACACAATTGGAGGAGGATGTTCCATCCTCTCCCCTCCCTGCTTAGGGTGCCACCAAGTCTGAGTTTCTCAAGAAGGAAGCGACAATACAAGATGCAATACCACGGCATGGAAAGTGGAGGGCAGTGATTGGGGGAGGGGGGACGACATAGGAGGTTTTATTACTCTCTCTTACCAGGACAGGACAGAACAAACAACAGCTCTCTGCTCCCTTTCCATCTCCTTGTTCTGCATCTGCCACCCACTTCCCGCTTTGCTGCCCATGTTGTAATCTCCCAGTGTCCAACCTTGAAGCCAGAGTGGTGATGGTCATGCATGGTTCAGCCAATGGGCGCATGGGATGGAAGTTTGAAAGAACAGGAGGTCATGGCCACTCCCCATTCAGCCTAGTCTGTGATTGCTCTCTTTCCCACTCCCCTCCTCTGCGCTCAGGGAAGGCTCTATAACCACAAATGATGAAGGTAAAAACATGCAGAAGTGTGGGGGAGGGAGGGAAAGAGAGAGGGAGAGATAAGGGACCATGGGGGGTATGGGGAGGGAGAGATGTCAGACCTTGGGGGGGGGGGGGGTGGAGTGAGAGGCAGCGGTAAAAAGGTCTTTGTGCAAACATAACTGGTAATGAGATCAGAATCTCATTACTTATTAAAAATCTCAAATGTAATTTTTCATCTTAGAAGTTATTGAAATTTGAAACTATTACAGTAACATTGTGACATCGTTACTATCCAACATTATCATTCATAATGTGAAGGTGATGTACAGAAAGCTACTTATTACAGTAGCAGTTTAAATATAAAAAATGCAACAAAGTGCAGCCTCAGCCTCTCTCCATTGCCTATCTTCCCCCAGTAGCTGCAGTTTTTGCTTCTCCCCATCACTCATCTGCCTCTAGTAGCCAGTCTCAGCCTCTCCCTATTGCCCACCCACCTGTAGCATCCATGGCCTCAGCCTCTCTGGCCTTGGAGATAGGCTTTAGGCTGAAGTTACTATTTTGGGAAGGGGAGGGGGTGCAGGAGAGCAATAGCCTGAGGCTTCTGGGAGCAGGTGGGCAATGGGAAGCATCTACTTTGCTCTATCACTCACCCATAGTTATAGCCTCTCTTCATTACTCACCCACCCCAGCAGCAGTCTTGGCATCACACCTCCCAGTGGTAGCCTCTGAATCTCTCCTCTTTCCCCAACTCTGAGCAATAGTTTCTCTCAATTCTTTCTCCCTGACCCTGCAGAAGCCTCTCTCAGTCTCTTATCCCCCTCCCCTCCCCTACTGTGCAGTTGCCTCTATCAATTTCTTCCCAGCCTCCCCAAAAATCATCTCTAATACCTGAAGATTGGAGGATCGCCAACGTAACACCAATTTTTAAAAAGGGTTCCAGGAATGATCCGGGAAACTACAGAACGGTGAGCCTGACGTCAGTACCAGGAGAATGGTAGAAACCATCATAAAGAATAAAATTACTCAGCATGTAGATAGTGATGGCCTAATGGGAGACAGCCAATATGGCTTTAGACATGGAAGATCTTGTCTTACTAATCTTTTATGTTTTTTCGAAGGTGTGACTAAACAGGTGGATAAAGGTGAGTCGGTTGATATAGTGTATCTGGATTTTCAGAAAGCCTTTGACAAGGTCCCTTATCAGAGACTTTTGGCAAAACTAAAGAGTCATGGGATAGGAGGCAGAGTACTATTGTGGATCAGGAACTGGTTAAAAGATAGAAAGCAGAGGGTAGGGCTAAATGGCCAATTTTCCCAATGGAGAAAGGTGAATAGTGGTGTACCCCAGGGATCTGTGCTTGGTCCGCTGCTTTTTGACATATTCATAGACGACCTGGAAAGTGGAATATCGAGTGAGGTTATCAAATTTGCAGATGACACAAAACTTTTTAAAGTTGTTAAAACCCAAGAGGATTGTGGAAAATTGCAAGAGGATCTTGATAAATTGGAAGACTGGGCATCAAAATGGCAGATGAAATTTAATGTGGACAAGTGCAAAGTTATGCACCTAGGGAAGAACAACCCAAACTATGGTTACAGGATGCAAGGTTCCACATTAGGAACCACCACCCAGGAAAAAGATTTAGGCGTCATTGTGGATACCATGTTAAAACCCTCGGCCCAGTGTGCAGCGGCAGCCAAGAGAGCATAAGGAAAGGAACGGAAAATAAAACAAAAGATATTATAATGCCTCTATATCGTTCCATGGTGAGACCGCACCTTGAATATTGTGTGCAATTCTGGTCGCCGTATCTTAAAAAGGATATAGCGATATTAGAAAAGGTTCAGAGAAGAGCCACCAAAATGGTAAAGTGGATGGAAAGATACTCCTATGAAGAAAGGCTAAAAAGGTTAGGGCTCTTTAACCTGGAAAAGAGACGGCTGAGGGGAGATATGATAGAAGTCTATAAATTAATGAACGGAGTGGAATGGGTAAACGTAGATCGATTGTTCTAGGGGACATGCAATGAAGCTACAGGATAAACTATTTAAGACTAATAAAAGAAAATATTTTTTCACTCAACGTGTAATCAAACTCTGGAATTTGTTACCGGAGGATCTAGTAAAGGCTGTTAGTGTAGCTGGGTTTAAAAAAGGTTTGGACAAGTTCCTGGAGGAAAGGTCCATAAACCATTATTAAGAAGGGACCCAGGATATTAATGCTTGACCCAGTACAAGCATTGTGGAACCTGTGCCTTTTGGGGAAACTGCTAGGTACCTATGACCTAGATTGGCCACTGCTGGAAACAGGATACTGGGCTTGATGGACCTTGGTCTGACCCAGTATGGCATATCTTATTTTCAGACTCTTTCAAATTTATAGACTGATCCTACCAACAATGCTGGAGAATTTCCTTCAGATTAGGAAAGCTTTGCGTGGGCTACGTCTACAGCTGCTATCATGCTCCCCAAGGGATGTTGTCATCACTTTCTTGCAGCTTGTTTAGGAGGCTGCAAGCATATGATCCACTCCTTTTTCTTCACTTGTGCTGAACGGATACCACTGCTGGCATCAGCTGATGACAGGCTACTTCAACGACTTCCTTTGGGCCAGAGCTGTTGCATCATGTTTTCTGCTGCCACATGTGCTCTGCCTGCAAACCTTAGGCACCAGGTCTGAAGATTTTAGTTGCCATGGCAACCTGCTGCCTGGAGCTTGTCGAGCCCTGCATTAGAAAGATCCTCAAAACCTGACTCATTTGCAGTCCTTGAAGACTGGAAGGTAATACCACCGACAGCTGGTAAATAGCATTATAACAAGGAGCAGGAAAGATCTTCCTGCTCACGTTACAGCATTGCCAATATGGGATCTACAGTGAAGAGCGCATCTCTAGATTTCATAGACAGAATTGGGGCTGATAGATAGTTCATATCTCCTCCACACTATACGACTGTAAACCTTTTCTCAGGCTTGTCCTTAATAAGCGGCGCTACAATCAGCACCAGGCTAAGTCCTTGCACCATGGTCACTATGGACTATATTTACTGCAGTGAGCTACTGCATTAACACATACACATTAATGCATGTTATTTACTGCAAGGCCGATTATTTCCCAGTGGATCATATTTAGCAATGACATGCTTTAGTAAATCTAGTCCTATATCCCTCTCCCACACCAGTGGTGGATTCTTTGTTGGGGGCAGGAAGATGAAGTTTAACCACCAGGGCCTAGGCATAGTGTGAAGTAAATCTTAACTTATACTTAGCGACAAAACAATCTGACTCTTAGTATTAAATATTAATGTACTTTGCTTCCCCCAAACTACACCCATGCACAGGGTGTGCATAAGCACGCATGATCTTTTTCGATATGCAAACTTAAATGAACTTATTTGGCTGCACAATTTTATAAAAGCCCTTGTCTCAGTGTAAAACAGGTTTTACACACAGAACATATAAAATTACTCCCATTAAGTCTGTGAATTTAACAAGTAACCAGTAGGTTAAAATATATATGCCTGGGTGGTGGAAGGCCTCCAACGTTTGTTTTCTACAGTTATTGACTTTGATTTTGGATTTTAGATTTGATTACTCACATTTCCCAAACTTAAACTGAAGGCTAATTACAAATCAGGCACAATAGTTACTGTAGGGCAAGATACTTTACCTACCTGTTGCTCACCTTACTTAGCTGTAACTGGACAGCTCCTTTACACCTTTCCTCATTTAATAAAATATTTCTAAACACAAATCCCCCATTTTTCATCTCCACTAGGGCTGGGTGAATGTATTCTTCTGAAGTGTCAGGCTTAAAAAGTGCTTTAAAAGCCAGCTCAACTCCAGGGTGCTATATCAAAGGAAACAGACTCTTATAAAGCTACACATTAGAGTAATGCAACCATTACATTTCCATTTTCTTTCCTTGCAATTATGTGCTAAGGAAAGTGAAATTCAAATCCATTGGCAAGGCATGTAGACCCCCCAGCTCTACAGGGATTAATAGAAAGCTTTGTCAAAGATCATGTCTTATAATGAGCCTTGTATCTAAGCTCCCAAATGTAACAAATAGCATGTGAATTTATTGAATTTCAAAAAGAACTCCCGACTTCCCCTGCCAATTGTACCTCTGTTCTATCCCTAATGAGTGCAGCTGGATAAGTGAGAAGTCTCCCCCATCCATATTTAATTTAGCATAGAGCCTAGAGTCAGTCTTGCATTGAGGTATTTCACTAGAAATAGGCGTTGCCAATTTAAGCTGGTGTGTGTATCTGACCCTTACAAGGTTCCATCTGTTCCAATAAGATAACGACAATGGTCAAAGTACTGAAATTGTATGGATAAAACTGGCTCCCAAGGGTTTCTTAAATCAAGAGACAAACTGGATAATAGGCCTTCCTGTAGTTTCTTATGAACGCATAAAGAAAAAAATTAAGATTGAAGAAACATATATGGATTAGGAGGAGAAAATGGTATTGATTTAGGCAATGGGAAAGTCTGTGTGCATAAACTCAAAGCAGTAGAAAATGAGAGAGAGGGGGGAATCCTAAACTTTTGCAGGCTGAACAAACCAGTCATTTATTATAATACCATGCTATATTTATGAAGCAAATTATGGGATGTGCAGAGCAAAAACTTTTCTTTTATAGAAACATAGAAACAGAAAAAGAACACATGGCATATCTAGTCTGTCCTTCCATAACTACAACAGTCCCCTTTTTTCCTTTAGAGGTCCTCTGTGTTTGTCCCATGCTTTTTTGAATTCAGTTACTGTTCTCATCTCTACCACCTCCACTGGGAGACTATTCCATGGATCCACTACTCTTTCTATAAAGAAATATTTCCGCAAATCACTCCTGAATCTATCCCCCTTCACCCTCATCCTATGTCCCCTCATAGCAGAACTTGCTTTCAATTGAAAGAGGCTCTCTCCCTGAACATTTATGCCACGGAGGTATTTAAACATCTCAATCATATCACCTCTATCCCACCTTTCCTCTAAGGTGTACATATTAAGATCCTTAAGTCTGTCCCCATATGCTTTATAATGAAGACCACTAATCATTTTAGTAGCCACCCTCTGCACCGACTCCATCCTGTTCACATCCTTTTGAAGGTGCGGTCTCCAGAATTGCACACTATACTCCAAATGAGGTTGCACCAAAGACTTATACAGAGGCACTATCACCTCCTTTTTTCTGCTAGCCATTCCTCTCCGTATGCACCCAAGCATCCTCCTAGCTTTTACCATCGCCTTTTCTACCTGTTTAGCTACTTTAAGATCATCAGACACAACCACATCTAGGTCCCGCTCTTCTTTAGTGGACAAAAGTACTTCACCCCCTATACTATATTGCTCCCTTGCATTGCTACAGCCCAAATGCATGACCTTACATTTTCTAACATTAAATCCCAGCTGCCAGATTCTAGACCATTCTTCAAGCTTAGTTAGATCCCTCCTCATGTTATCTACACCTTCCTGGGTGTCTACTCTATTGCAGATTTTGGTATCATCCGCAAAAAGGCAAACCTTACCCGATAGCCCTTCCGCTATATCACTAACAAAGATGATAAAAAGAAATCGGACCAAGGACAGATCCCTGGGGCACACCACTGGTAACATCTTTCTCCTCAGAGTGAGCCCCATTTGCCTGTACTCTTTGTCGCCTCCCACCCAACCAATTTCTAACCCAAGCAGTAACTTTAGGGTCCATCCCTAGGATGCTCAGTTTGTTTATAAGTCGCCTGTGAGGAACAGTGTCAAAGGCTTTACTGAAATCTAAATACACCACATCTAGGGCTCTCCCTCAGTCCAACTCCCTGGTCACCCAGTCAAAGAAATCAATCAGATTTGTCTGACAAAACTTGCCTCTGGTGAATCCATGCTGCCTCGGATCCTGTAATCCGCTGGACTTCAGAAACCTCACTATTTTCTCTTTCAGCAGCATTTCCAATAATTTACTCACAACCAAAGTTAAACTAACCAGCCTGTAGTTTTCAACCACATCCTTACTTCCGCTTTTGTGTAAAGGCACCACATGAGCCTCTCTCCAGTCCTTTGGTACCACTCCCAACTCCAACGATGCACTGAAAAGTTCAGTCAGTGGAGCTGCTAGAACATCCCCAAGTTCCCTCAGTATTCAGTGTAGCTACTCACCTGTAACAGGTGTTCTCCAGGGACAGCAGGAATCAGTCCTCACATATGGGTGATGTCGGCGCCGACGGAGCCCTCATGCGGAGCAATTCCCCAGCTTTCAAAGAAAGCCTTTGGGATTGCATCACGCAAGCGCGGTCCCTTCCCGCCCAAGGGTGCCATCTTGCTCAGTCAGATGACATAGTTAAAAAGACAGCAAAAATGAGAAAAAATTAATCAAAGGACTGCAACTCCAGGGGAGGAGGGTGGGTCGTGAGGACTGATTCCTGCTGTGCCTGGAGAACGCCTGTTACAGGTGAGTAACTACACTTTCTCCAGAAACAAGCAGGAAGTCAGTCCTCACATATGGGACTCCATAGCTATAGGCTACCGAGAACCATTAGCTGAAAATGGCTCCCTCTAGAAGAGCCGCAGCAGCAGTGATAGGATTTTTCTCCGATAACGCAACCCCCCCGGTAGCCTGACACCAAAGGGTCAGAGGGTAGGAGGTGCCTAAACCTCAAATAAGTTACGGAGTACCGCCTGACCGAAAACACTGTCCCGCCGGGACTCTCTTGCGAGGCAGTAATGGGCTGCAAAGGTCTGGCTTGAAGAACAAGTTGCGGCCCGGCAGATGTCTGCCAACGGAACAGAGCGGTGGTTAGCCACTGATGCGGCCTTAGCCCTCACAGAGTGGGCTGTGATTCGGCCCTGCAGCTGGAGATCAGCTGCCCTCTGTATGCCCAGGCGATGTAGTCTGCCACCCAGGTGAATAACATGTGCTTGGAGACAGGTAGACCCAGTTTACTAGGGTCATAAGAGACGAAGAGCTGGGAAGCTCTCCGATGTCCCCGCGTACGCTCCAGGTAGAAGGCGAGTGCCCTCTTACAGTCCAGGGTATGCAGAACCGCTTCTGCCCTGCTGGTATGTGACCTGGGGAAGAAGGTTGGAAGAACCACCTCTTGGTTGAGATGAAATGAGGAAACCACTTTTGAAGGAACTTGGGGTGAGTACATAGGACCACCCTGTTTTTATAAAACTGTGTATACGGTCTATCCGATACTAAAGCCTGCAGCTCGCTCACACGTTGAGCCGATGTGAGTGCCACCAGAAAGAGTGCTTTCCAGGAAAGGAAGCGGAGATGATAGGTGGACATTGGTTCAAAAGGTGGGCGAGTAAGCTGCTGCAAGACCACATTTAAGTCCCATTCCGTAGCCGGTGGGTGAATCGGAGGCTTCAAGAGTAAGAGGCCTCTGAGGAATCGGGATACCAAAGGGTGAGCTGAAAGAGGTTGCCCGCCCACTGGAGTGGTTATCTGATAGCGCACTCAGGTGGACCCTGACAGAGTTAGACTTGAGGCCCAACTCTGAGAGGTGGAGCAAGTACTGTAACATCTGAGGTACTTGGCAAGTGAATGGGTTCTCCTTATTTTGTGTACACTACACTTCAAATCTACTCCACTTGAACGCATAGGATTTTCTCTACTGGACTGCCTCCTGGAGGCCAGCAACACCTCCTCAACCTCCTTTGGAAGGAGTAGAGGAGCAAGTATTACCCTCTCAGCAGCCATAGCAAACACAAGGAGCAAGAGTCGTGAATTGGTGAGATAAATTTATTGATACCCCTACGAGCTTCGGCTTTCGCCTTCTTCAGGGGGCACACAACTAAACAATACAATAATAATAATCAACAATTAAAAATACAATTAAAAGATTAAAAACATTAATAATAATAAACAATAGTAAAAGCACCTACATGTACACAACATAATGCTCATGATAAAATAATATAGATAACATAAAAATTCCATAAATGATAAGTCAAATGAATAAATAAAGAAATAAATGAAAGTCCAAACGCAAGGTGGAAGAACCACATAAAAGAAAAAAGATATACTAGGAAATACATACAAATCCAGCATCAAATACAAAATTTGCACTTACTGGAATTTATAACAGACATATTATAAATAATGTAACATTAATATAACCCAACAGGTTGTTATAGAATAGTGAGGGGAAAGGAAGGAGGGGGGGAGGGGAAGTGAGGAAGGGGGGGAGGGGAAGGGAGAGGAGAGGGGAGGGGAAGGGAAAAAAGGGGAGGAGGGAAAGGAGCAGAAGGGAAGTGGAAAGAGAGGGAGGGGGAGAAGGGGGAGGAGGAGGGAGGGGGAAGGGAGGAAGGGGGAAGGGGGGAGAGAGAGAGAGAGAGAGAGAAAAGGGGAGGAAGAAAGGGAAGGAGGAAGGGGGAAGGGGGGAGGGGGAGGGGGGAAAGTGGAAAAGGGAGGAGGGAAGGGGGAAAGAGGGGGAGGGGAGAAGGGAGGGAAGGGGGGGAGAGGGGGGAGAAGGGGAGGAAGGGAGAGGAGAAGAAGGGAGGGGGAAGAAGAGAAAGAGAGAGAGAGAAAGGGGAGAGAAAAGAAGGGAAGGACAAACAAAGAAGACCGAAGAAATATACTTACTTACATGTGTGACACTACAGGATAGGAAAGGGGGGGATGGTTTTGATGCAAACGCAAATTGCGCGAGTGGGACCACTAAAACATAATTGAACAAACATTAGGTAGAAATTTATGGACGAAAACAAAAAATATATAATATAATATTACCATGTGCCTTGAAACCTAGACAACATAAAGAAGAAATCTCCTCTATGGAACAAAGATTCATGATGCAAACTAATGGGGACTAAGAGGACTAATTGTGAAACAATATAATAAGAATCGTATAAAACGTGTGAGGACAAGCGACTGTTCCTGGTGGAGGGCGAACTTGTTTTACTTACATACCCGAAAATAAGACGGGTTTCGCAGACAAAATTAGCATATGAGAAAAGCATTGCAAACATAAAATAATGCCGTGTGCCTTTAAAATAAACCTACCAACCTAGAAAAATGGAGACGAAGCAAACTATGTAACAAAGATTCATGATGAAAACTAAAATAATGCCAAGGGGACCAAGGGTAAAACAACATAATGAGGATTGTAGAAAGCAAAAGACAGTTCTTTAGTAAAGGAAACTTGTTTAACTTACATATCCAACAATGAAATGGGTTCCGCAGGCAAAATAAAAGCACTGCAAGCAAAATTGCAAATCCCAATAAATAAACAAGATTTAAAAGTATTTAAAAGAAATTGTAGTGGCAATTTGTATAAGGGGAGCGTACTAACCTTTATAACAATAGAAATCAAGCTGATCAGAAAAACTGCTTCTCTCTAGTGTTTAAGAATGCTGAAATTCGCGCCGAAAAACCTGTGACGTGCCATTAGGGGCGGGAAGTAAATGACGTGCTAGATCAAAGCAACAATATGGTGTAGTGTGAATCGGGACTAGTTCATCCAAACACGTTGAACACTATAGACCACAATTGAAATGTAAATTGTGTAACTTAAGAAAAACCGCTGGAAAAATTATAAAAACCGAGAGCAAGGGACAAAAAACATGATGATGATGAGTGCGCCTTCCATAGTAAGGATACTTAAAAACCATGCCTTACCCCACCAGTGCAGGGAACGATATGAAAACAAAACTTAGAACCCAGAACAAAAATTATGAAACCTATTAAACGTGAGTGCAAATCGTGTTATGTGAAATGAATTAATGGAGCCTAAATGTTAAAAACAAGATCGAGGTTAACTATGGACCAAGGGAAAGAGGGAAGGCGGGGGGAGAAAGGGGAGAAGGAGGGAGGGAGGGAGGGAAGGAGGGAAGGAGGGAGGGAGGAGGGGAGGGGAGGGGGGGGAGGGGAGGGGGAGGGGAGGGGGAGGGAGAGGAGGGGGAGAAGGGGGGAGGGGGGGAGAAGGGGGAAGGGGGGGGGAGGGGGGGAGAAGGGGGAAGGGGGGGAAAGGGGGGGAGAGTCCGATGGGATACACTGGGTTCGTGGGTGTCTGGGGAGTCTTCCTCCTCTGTCTCCCATGCTGAGTCCCTCCATGGGCTCCGGTCTCGAGGGCTTCGAGCACGACTGCCCCGATGCCGAGGGCACCGGCATCGACGACCTCAGTCCCGAACGGGAGGTCGAGGGGGACCTTGGCCGAGGATCGACTCGTGACCTGATCGACTCGAGGATTGGCTCCTTTGTCGACTTTGACGTCGAAGTCCTGGTGGTCGGGGCGGATAGACCAGCGAGGCCGGCCATCAGCACCCGCAGCTGCTCCATGAAGGCAGCCATGCTGCTCTCCAGGGCCGCCATCCTGAGACCGAGCTCAGAAGGCTCCACAGCTCCCAGCTCGGGTCCTGGAGGAGAGTCTACAAGGACAACAGAAATTACCTTGTCCGACGTCTCCGGCTCCTTGCGAGGTTGTTTAGCCGGCCTCTCCGACTCCGAGGACCCGGGCCGACGGTTCGGGTTCTGTGGCCTGGAACCCAAGGGTCCAGGCCAATCAGAAGCGTCCAGTGACGCCACCCTCATGAGTTTTTTCTTCCTCAAGTGTTCCCTGGAGGGAGACCCCCGCTCAGAAGACACACGACGGTGCTCGTGCTCCGAGTCCCGAGATGTCGAGGCCTCAGACGAGGTCCGGGTTCCGGCGGATGCGGACTCAGGAAAAATCCTGTCATACTGGTGCTGCCTGCTCTTCAAAGATTTCGAAGACATCTTACTACATGGCCCACAGACCACCGGGTCATGGTCAGGGCCGAGGCATCGGAGGCAGCAGTCGTGTGTGTCGGTGAGAGACATCAACTTCTCACACCGATCGCACTTTTTAAACCCGCGGGCAGCCATGGGGGGGAAAAGGGCCCCTGCGAGGTCAAACGATCAGGCTGCCAGTGAAAAATAAAAAGAGCGCAAACGCTAGTCACGAAGGACAAAAAATGAAAAATATGACCGGACGTGATAACGGTGTACCAAGCCGAAGGTGGGAAGGGGAACTGGCGTTGAACCGTGAAGCTGAAAGAAATTTTTCAACTTTTCTACTTCTTCCACGGTGGAAACGGGACCACGTCTGTTGGGCTCCGCGTAAAAAAGAAGAATGATCAAGATGGCACCCTTGGGCGGGAAGGGGACCGCGCATGCGCGATGCAATCCCAGAGGCTTTCTTTGAAAGCTGGGGAATTGCTCCGCACGAGGGCTCCGTCGGCGCCATCACCCATATGTGAGGACTGACTTCCTGCTTGTTCCTGGAGAATAGGGTGTATCCCATCCGGTCCCATCGCTTTGTCTACTTTAAGTTGAGCTAGTTTCTCACAAACACAGTCTTCTGAAAATTGTTCAAGATGTCCCTCGCTTCTCTTCCTGTTTGTGGGTGTTTCCTGAGATCCTGCTCCTGGTTCTTCATCTGTGAACACAGAACAGAAATATTTGTTAAGCAATTCTGCTTTATTCTCATCAGCTTCTACATATTCCTCCCGTTCACCCTTGAGTCTGACAATACTACTTTTGCCCTTCCTCTTCTCACTAACATATCTGAAAAATGTCTTATCCCCCCGTTTTATTGCATTGGCTATTTCCTCCTCTTTTTGAAACTTTGCTTTCCTGACTACTTTGCTAGCTTCTCTAAATTTTTCCAAATATAGATGCCTGTCTTACTCTCTCTGTGATCTCTTGTATTTCATGAAGGCCTCCCTCTTTTTCTTCACTTTTTCAGCTACTTCTTTCGAAGGCCATAGCGGTCTCCTTTTCCTTTTACCTTTATTTACCATTTTAACAAAAAGGTTGGTTGCCCTTAAAATATCCCCTTTCAGTTTTGCCCACTGTTTTTCTACATCCCCCAGCCATTCCCATCCCACTAACGACTCCCTGAGGTATTGGCCCATCTTGGCAAAGTTAGACTTCCTAAAGTCTAAGACCCTCACCTTTGAATGGATTCTAACAGCCCTAGTCCTAATACTGAATCACACCATCTGGTGATCACTGGATTCAAAATGATCCCCCACTATAACATCAGAAACACTTTCACCATTGGTAAGCACCAAGTCCAGTATGGCGCCTTCACGTGTGGGGTCTGTTACCAATTGCTTGAATAGTTCTCCCTGCAGAGAATCCAGGATCTCTTTACTTCTAGATGATAGTGCAGCAGGAATGTGCCAATCAACATCTGGCATATTAAAATCCCCTATCAGTAGCACGTCCCCTTTCCTAGCAATGCTGCATATATCTTCAATTAACTCTGTCCACCTCTTCCTCTTGTGAGGGAGGTCTGTATATCACACCAATGCAAATAGATTTCTCTTTCCCTCTTTCTAGTTTAACCCACAATGCCTCCTCTCTCCCTTTTAAGCTCTGTAATTCCAAAGCATTAATAGTATTTTTTACATATAGTGCCACTCCTCCTCCCCTTCTTTCTACCCTGTCCTTGCTGAATAAAGTATAGCCAGGTATAGTTACATCCCAGTCATGGTTTTCTGTGAACCATGTTTCTGTAACTGCCACTAAATCCAAGTCGGCCACTCCCACCAAAGCTTCAACATCAGGGATCTTATTCCCCATGCTATGGGCATTTATACACACTGCTTTCCAAGTTACCCATTTCCATAAAAGTATTTAATGCATCACTTACCTGGGGGCTTTTTTCACCCATCCCCAACGAATCTAGTTTAAAGCCTTCTTCAGTAGATTAGCCAGTCTACTACTGAAGACGCGTTGACCTTTCTTGGACAGATGGATGCCATCTCTGCTCTGCAACCCTTGGAACAGCATCCCATGGTCTAGGAAACCAAAACGCTCTCAATGACACCATCCATGCAGCCATGCATTCATCTCCAGCATGCGAGCCTTTCTGCCTTGGCCTTTACCCTCAACAGGGAGGATTGAAGAGAACACCACCTGTGCACCTAGCTGCTTCACCCTCTGTCCCAGAGCCATGAAGTCACTTTTGATACGCTCAGAGGGATACCTGGCAGTATAATTTGCTCCGACATGGATTAGCAACATTGGGTAATAGTCAGTGGGCTTGATGAGTCTCGGCAAACTCTCCGTAACATCTTGGATTTTGGCACCAGGCAGACAGCATACCTCTCTGGACATCAAGTCTGGTCAGCAGATGGACGCCTCAGTGCCCCTCAGAAGAGAGTCACCAACCACCACTACCCTTCACTTCCTTGTGGTCACTGATTCTGCAACTTTGGGGTACTTGAAACCTGGTTCTTCCCTTTCCAGGGATACTTTCTCCTCCTCTACTTCCAGGGCTGCATAATGGTTCTCCAATTCAAGGGCTGGAGAAGTTGGAGGGTGATTCTGCAGGTCCTGGTGACTTGTGTCCAACCTTCGTCATTCTGTTGGCACCCATCTTCTCCTCTGCTAGAGAGCTTGGATGTTTCAAGAAGCATCTCATCAATGTACTTCTCACTGTCTTGAATGCTCCTCAGCCTCGCCATCTCCTCTCTGAGTTCCTCCACTTGTTTCCTCAGAGCTTCAGCATGCAGGCACCCTGCACATGGAACCGGTCCTTCAACTGGCATTAGGACCTCTGTCTGGATAGAGGCAGAAGCTGTAATGGGGGCAACAGCTTTAGCGATTTTCCCAGCCATTGTTCTGTTCGTGGAGCTTAGATATCTGTTAAAGCAAAAGAGAGAGATCTACCAAAGTACCAGCCGGTTTCCTAGCTGTCCTTTCAGAGAAAAAGCAATTAAATTTCTTTTATTATATTCAAAATGTGCTGTTCCATGTCCATGTGCTTTGTTAAATGGGGAGGTGCCCAATAAAGCAAGACTGCTCACTAGGGGTGGGTGGGAGTTGGGAGTGGGTAGGGAGGGAACTAACACCTGATTAGGTGTCAGCAGTTCCCAAAGCTGAGAAGGTTACTGGAGTTTAAAACCTACTCTGCTAAAGAAAATATTGCCACTAAACCACCAAAAGGAATATAACTTTGCTTTAAAAATATACCAGAATCCTTTTAAGAGCTCCCAGTCAGAGAGCTAGCAATTTAATAAAAATAAACCCTCAAAGCCTTACCGTTGTTTGACCTGTAGAGCCCGTTTGGTTCTTTTTAGATTTTTACCTGATTTTCAGGCCTATTTTGGTTTGTTTCATAGATTCGTGCTAATAAAAATTTCTAATGCTAGAAATTGACGGTACATGTGTTAATTCATAGGTTAAAGTGCACATTTTGTTACTACTTACTCTTTGTATAGATCCTGTGAGTCGTTTTGCCGCTCTACTCAAAGAAAAAAGTGTGCATTTACTTTCTGCTCCATGAAAAAGTACTCATACAGATTTATGCCTACTTTCTGCATGGGTAATATTTCTGTGCAAACTACATGCTTCATTTTCTCCCCCTATTTAGCCCTGCCTAGGAATATGTCTTAAAAGAGCTGAGTAAACATACATATGTTGGTGACATACTCGTATGTACAAATTTGTATTATTGCCTTCCACATGTAGTGATAAAGTATTTATAGTTAGCCAGAAAGATTTAATCCCATAACAAAATCCATCACAAAGAGTACTCATGTAATAGCTGTTGTTGATGCTTAAACTGGTGATATAAATCGATACACCATTCTAAGTGATGAAGCACAAGTTTGGAACTTGTGTGCAATAAATTCTTCCAAAGCTTCCAATCAGAATACAGAAGGTACCCTTGCATTTTTCTGCATTCTATGCAGGATATGATAGAGTCAATGTATTTTTTTTCTAAAACTTAAGTAATGTCTGTGTAAAGGGATTTATAGGCGATATCCCCAGTTCTCCATAAAAGTTAAGAGCCCATCTACCTTAAGGGAAGCAGAACTAGTGAACCTAGGGAGTGTTAGAGCCTACCCTGGGTGGGAGCATGGATGAAGGCCCAGGGCAGAGGTGTGCAGGTGCCAGGCAGGCAGAAATAGTAACCACGCATAGATCAGGAGCTAGGAGCTGTAACAGGGAGCAGTACTGGAGAGGAACCAGGTGAGAGTCTGGAACCGGAAATTGGAAGTGGGATGAAGAAAAAAAGCAGGCAATGCTTGGAAGCAAACACTAAAATAAGAAAATGAGGAAAGCCGGATTCACAGCAGACACAGGCCAGACCCACTGAAAACTGCTGAACCAACAAGGGTGTGTCTGGCTGGGTGTGGATACATAGTAACATAATATATGTCGGCAGATAAAGACCAATATGGTGCATCTAGTCTGCCCAGTAAGGCGGCAAGAGTGGGTGCACCTGCCACTCCATGCAGGTCACCCCTCCGTATGCCTTTGTTTAGGAGTGTACCCACCTCTCCGTGTAGGTCATCCCTATTCCTTGTTGGCCAATGGGCTCCTCTGGGGGCAGGCTCCTCCTTCACTTGCTTCTAGACACAAGCCACCAGTCTCCGGTCCCCAAAATCACAGGTTCAAGTCTTGGCTGACCCCACAAAATACTCTCCCCTCTTGCTAGTCCACCCCTGGGGCCCCAGCATCTGGCTTATCTGGGTGTTCCTTAAGGAAACAACAATCACTGTGGTCCTCTTATTCAGAGCTAAAACTAAGAAATTATTAAACTCTGTAATGTAACATGAAAGTTATAAGCGACTTCTATTGACATCAATTCTATGTCTTGTAAACTTAAATGGCTAACAGGTCTCAGATTATTCGGGCATTTATATGACCATTATGACTACGGTCAAAATAACCCTCCACACATCAGCGACCTTCTTATAGCCACAGTTAACAGACCAAAAATTTTTCTTTTTATCTTTTTATCTTTTTATGTCGTTTTTTCCACTTTTAAATGAGTTTTTTGTAAAAATTGAACTTAGCTTCAAAAACGTCCTTCTTCAAACGAGCGTTCCCGCTGGTAACATAATTAAACCCAACGCTGAATGTGCGCTACAATGACGCGTTTCACCATGTATGGCTTCCTCAGGGGATGGCAGAAACACAGGAGCTTCTTTTACTATAACACTAGAAAAAAAATGTCGAATTAGTGCATACTTTCAACAGGTGAATAGAAATATAACCAGGATACTGACACAAGGAAAACTATCGGAAGCAAAAGGACCAGATAAAATAGAAAAATAACCTGAAGCTTCTCAAATATGCGCTCAAAAGCTGTTACTCTTGTACTTCACATTTCAAACCGCTGTCAACCGCCGCGCATGCGAGTTAAGCTAAATAGATTTAAAGCATTCCGTCAGTGTTCACGTCATGATCACATGCAGGCTTCCCATTCAATACGGGCATTCAATCCTGCTGGCTCCACGGTGTTAAGTTTGTGAATCCATTGTTGTTCTCTATATAACAAAGCATTCTCTCGAGATCTTCCATGCGATGATGTTAGCAATTGATCAATGCAAAAACATTTCAAATCCTCATACCCATGTTGTAACTTTATACAATGCTCCACTATTGGTGCCTCTCGTCGAATGCAATGTAGTCTGCTCTTGTGTTCATTCATACGGACTCGAAACTGTCGGATAGTTTTACCGACATAGAGAAGGCCACAAGGGCATTTAATACAATATACAACATGCGTTGAGGAACATGTGGTAGAATTTTGAAGCTTATATTGTAAGTCATGGTATGAGAATTCTGTTGTTTCTTGAGTAATTGCGCAAACATTACACGCTCCACATTTAAAATGTCCTTTATGAGAGGAATCTACGTTGGAAGATAAAGGTCTTAACACTGCTGGACTTAACAATTCTTTAAAATTTTTTGCCTTTTCCAAACACAGCGAGTGTAAACTTTTTCCAAACCTGGCACAGTATGCAATAGTGAGACATTTAACCCGTTCTTGAAGGCTGATGGTGGGGTCCTCTTTCAAAACTTTATATACTGTGCAATCCGATAACTGCCGATATGCTTCAGTACAATATTGTTGCCTACTCCAAACTACTATAGCGCCACCTTTGTCTGCTCTTCGTATTACAATATCAGTACGAGAGCGAAGCTGTTTTAAAACCTGTTGTTCTCTGTAGTTTAAGTGATGGTGATAACCCTTACGCGATGTTTCTACTTGCATCATATCTTTCAAAATGAGGTCTCGATATACAGTTGGAAGATAAAGGTCTTAACACTGCTGGACTTAACAATTCTTTAAAATTTTTTGCCTTTTCCAAACACAGCGAGTGTAAACTTTTTCCAAACCTGGCACAGTATGCAATACATTCTGATGACGTTGTAAGCTCTTTTTTAGTGCATAACTATAAGGGGAAAAAGTAGTTACAAAATTAATCTGTTGGTCTTCGTCCATTACCTCCTGTCGTGTGGGAGGATGCAGCAACAACTCCCGATTCACAAACAAAGCTCGCTTATAAGCACGATGGATAATAGTTGAAGGGTAACCACGAGCCTCAAAATCATTCTTCAAAACTTTTGAGTGCTCTTTAAACTCTTGAATATGGGTACAGTTGCGACGAAACCGGATAAATTGGGAGATAGGCAAACTATCCTTCAATTGTAAAGGATGTGCACTAGTGTAGTGTAGATAAGTATTCCTGTCCGTCGGTTACAACGTCATCAGAATGTATTGCATACTGTGCCAGGTTTGGAAAAAGTTTACACTCGCTGTGTTTGGAAAAGGCAACAAATCCGACAGTTTCGAGTCCGTATGAATGAACACAAGAGCAGACTACATTGCATTCGACGAGAGGCACCAATAGTGGAGCATTGTATAAAGTTACAACATGGGTATGAGGATTTGAAATGTTTTTGCATTGATCAATTGCTAACATCATCGCATGGAAGATCTCGAGAGAATGCTTTGTTATATAGAGAACAACAATGGATTCACAAACTTAACACCGTGGAGCCAGCAGGATTGAATGCCCGTATTGAATGGGAAGCCTGCATGTGATCATGACGTGAACACTGACGGAATGCTTTAAATCTATTTAGCTTAACTCGCATGCGCGGCGGTTGACAGCGGTTTGAAATGTGAAGTACAAGAGTAACAGCTTTTGAGCGCATATTTGAGAAGCTTCAGGTTATTTTTCTATTTTATCTGGTCCTTTTGCTTCCGATAGTTTTCCTTGTGTCAGTATCCTGGTTATATTTCTATTCACCTGTTGAAAGTATGCACTAATTCGACATTTTTTTTCTAGTGTTATAGTAAAAGAAGCTCCTGTGTTTCTGCCATCCCCTGAGGAAGCCATACATGGTGAAACGCGTCATTGTAGCGCACATTCAGCGTTGGGTTTAATTATGTTACCAGCGGGAACGCTCGTTTGAAGAAGGACGTTTTTGAAGCTAAGTTCAATTTTTACAAAAAACTCATTTAAAAGTGGAAAAAACGACATAAAAAGATAAAAAGATAAAAAGAAAAATTTTTGGTCTGTTAACTGTGGCTATAAGAAGGTCGCTGATGTGTGGAGGGTTATTTGACCGTAGTCATAATGGTCATATAAATGCCCGAATAATCTGAGACCTGTTAGCCATTTAAGTTTACAAGACATAGAATTGATGTCAATAGAAGTCGCTTATAACTTTCATGTTACATTACAGAGTTTAATAATTCCTTAAGGAAACAAGCCAACAGGATCTTGACATAGACATCAACCACTTTCCCCCAAACCCAGGGAATACCTCAAGGGTCTGCTTTATCTGCCCTCTTGTTTAACTTATACATAAAGCCAATCTGCGCAATATTCAAAAAAACACAAAATAAATTATCACATATATGCTGACAACATTATATTTCTTAGTGTCAGGAAGGGAGATCCATAGGGAAGGAGCATAGAGTTCAAACGCTTTGCAGCACGTTTTTTGGTTGTATTTAGGTTTGGATTGTGGTATGTTAAGTTTGTTGACTGTAGTATGTCTTCGTGGCCTGTTTGTGGGTGGTTTCTGTAGAAGAGATTTGAGGCAGGTTTCCTGGTGGAAGTGAAGTGCTTTGTGAGTGAGGAGGATGCATTTGTATTTTATTCTATTGGTAAGGGGCAGCCAGGGTAACTGTGTTAGGATGGGGGTGATGTGGTCGTATTTATTAGCTCCCTGGGTGGTACGTGCAGTGGTGTGTAATGCAGTTTGAAGGGGGAGAAGTGTAGATTGGGGTAGACCCTGGCAGATAATGTTACAGTAGTCTGCATGGGGAGGGTGAGAGTTTACAGTGCTGATCTAAAATATGTTGCAGTTCTCGTTTTGAAATAGATTGCTCTGGCTGTCATTGTTACTTAGGTTTTGAAGGATAGTTGCTGGTCAATAGTGATACCGAGGTATTTCAACTCAGTTTTTACATCTCTCTCTATGTTGTTTAATGTTACAGCGGTTGGGGGTCTGAAGGAGGTATCCTTTGTAATGAACATAGCCTCGGTCTTTTTAAAGTTGATAGATAAGATATCAGTTGAAAGTCAGTGTGTGACTTCTGTGAAGCAGTGTTGAATTTGTGTGTAATCAAGTTTATTGGAGAGGAGTGGGTAGTAAAGCATAATATTGTCAGCGTATGTGTGATAATACGTAGATGCTGTGTTTTTTGATAACTGAGCATAGGGGTTGAATGTATAGGTTAAAGAGGGGTGTGGATAGAGTGGAACCTTGGGCTACTCCTTGTGTTTGTTGGTTGGAGATGTTTGAACCTATTTTTATTTGTTATTGTCTTTCTGTAAGATATGATTTCAACCATTTGAGCATGGTATGTTGAATTCCAAATAGAAGTAGTCTCTGAAGTAAGGTGTTATGGTTGACTGTGTCAAACGCTGTGGAGATATCCAGGAATATCAGAAGATAGGTTCGTGTATGGTCTAGAATGCCTTTGGTTATGGTTTTAATGAGGCAGATCATAAGGGTTTCCACTCTATGCAACAGGCAGAAATCATACTGCTGAGGATCAAGTAGGCGGTTTTTGTCAATATGGTTTTGGAGCTGAACTGTTTTCTCGATGATTTTAGCCAAAATGGGAGACTGGTGATGGGTTGGTATGATGCTGGGTCTGATGGGTCGAGGTTTGGTTTCTTCAGTGTAGGGTGGATGGAAGAAAGCTTTAGACTGCAAGGCATTATTCCTTGTTGGAGAGCTTCGTTTGTTATCTTGGCTAGAAATGGGCTGAATTTGGTTCTTGCTGATTTGATCCAGTTGGCTGGACATGGGCCTAGCAGCGAGGTCGTGGTGTTTAGCTTGGTTAATATATGTTTGATATTTTCACTACTGACTGTTTGAGTCAACAACTATTGTTAAGAATTGCATCAGTGTGAGAGGAGATGTTGTGCTTCGGGTATGGGTGTCGTTGTTTGTAGTATGCAGCTAGTTGTCGGTGGTTTCGTTGGAGTTTGTGGGGAATTACATGAGGTGTCTGAATAGGTCAAATAGTTCTCTTGGGCGATTTATTGTGGTATTGATGATTTTTGAGTGATAGTCTTTCTTGGCTTTATCTGGAGTGGTGTGATGGTTTTGTAGAAGTATAAGGTTTCATCTGAGGTGGTTTTCCGCCATTTCTGCTCAATTCATTTTAGTTTTCGTAGGGCACGGGTGTACCAGGGAGTTTTATGAATATGATGTTTCTTGGTAGGATTTTGTTGCTTAAGTGGTAGTTTCGCTGTGGATCCAAGCACTTTATTCTAGTTGTCTGTCAGTATTGTGGTATCAGATGTATCCGTGGTTAAATGTGGTAGAGTGTTCTCGATAAAGGAGTCCCTGTTGAAGTTTCTGAATCGTCATGTTTGTTGGTGATCTGTTAATGTTTTTGGTGATTTCAGGGATATGGTGAAGATGATGAGGCTATGACCTGTCCAAGGCAGGGGGTATGTTTTAGTGCGGGGGGGGGGGGGGGGGGTAAAGATTAGGTCCAGGGCATTTCCTTTGTTGTGAGTGGAGAATGTTACTCTTTGTGTAAGGTCCAATGATTTCATGGCTGTGAGGAATGTGTCTGCTGTTGTTATAAGTAAGGAGGGGAGGTTGAAGTCTTTGAGAATGAGCATGTCTTTCTTAGATTTGGAGTGTTCAATGCTGTTTTCAATTATGGCAGATAAGTCATTTGACGAGGAGGAAGGTGTTCTGTAGCTGAGGATAAGAACATAAGATATGCCATACTGGGTCAGACCAAGGTCCATCAAGCCCAGTATCCTGTTTCCAACAGTGGCCAATCTAGGTCATAAGTACCTAGCAGTTTCCCCAAGAGACACAGGTTCCACAAAGCTTGTTTTGGGTCAAGTAGTGATATCCTGGGTCCCTTTTAATAATGGTTCATAGACCTTTCCTCCAGGAACTTGTCCAAGCCTTTTTTAAACCCAGCTAAACTAACAGCTTTTACTACATCCTCTGGTAGCAAAATCCAGAGTTTGATTAGGCAGTACCCAAGAAAAAACAGGCCTGATAAGTACTCCCCTCCCTAAATTTTGGCCATATCCCTTCCCACCTTTCTGTCCTATGTGTTTCCTGTATATTACTTGATGTTTTTATTCATTTATTTTCTATCAAGATAAGATAAAAATAGAAAGGTAATAACACCATTATGTTTTATTATCTCTGTTTGATTTTATTGAATATGTTTTAAATTTTGTTTTATTATATTGTGAACGGCAGAGTTTGGCTCACAGATCTGTGGTATATCAAATAAACTATAACCATAACTATAAAACCAGACACAACATATAACCCTACTAACACCAGCCTTATAATAAAGTATGGTGGTGTACCATTCTGTTGTGGGAATGTTTTGCAGCAGTGATAAAAGGAAGTCTTGTGAAGATTAAAGAAAAAGTCAGACAGACCCTGGAGGAAACCTGCTCCAGTCTGCCATAGACAAGGGATTGAGGTGAAGATTCACCTTTCACCAGGACAATAATCCTAAGCACAATGCAGAAACAACAATGGAATGGCTCCAAAAGAAAAATCAATGTCCTTGAGTGCCTCATTCAAACTGCAGATCTGAATGCAATAGACAATTTGTTGTAAGGGAATTGGATTTAGCTTATATCCTCTCAGTAGTTCAAGGCACATTACCTACTGTACCTGCAGGGCTTACAATCTCTAAATTTGTACCTGAAGCAATGGAGGATTAAGTGACTTTCCCAAGATCACAAGGAGCAGTAGTGGGAAATTTTAATGAGATTTGTCCTACAACATCTACCTCTAGTAAAACCATGCTGCCTCAGATCCTGCAATCCATTTGATTTGAGAAACCTCACTATAAGAACATAAGATATGCCATACTGGGTCAGACCAAGGTCCATCAAGCCCAGTATTCTGTTTCCAACAGTGGCCAATCTAGGTCACATGTACCTAGCAGTTTCCCCAAGGGACACAGGTTCCACAATGCTTGTCTTGGTTCAAGCATTGATATCCTGGGTCCCTTCTTAATAATGGTTTATGGACCTTTCCTCTAGGAACTTGTCCAAACCTTTTTTAAACACAGCTACACTAACAGCCTTTACTACATCCTCCGGTAACAAATTCCAGAGTTTGATTACAGGTTGAGTGAAAAAATATTTTCTTTTATTAGTCTTAAATAGTTTACCCTGTAGCTTCATTGCATGTCCCCTAGTCTTTCTATATTCTGATAAGGTAAACAATCGATCTACGTTTACCCGTTCCACTCCATTCATTAATTTATAGACTTCTATCATATCTCCCATCAGCCGTCTCTTTTCCAGGTTAAAGAGCCCTAACCTTTTTAGCCTTTCTTCATAGGAGTATCCTTCCATCCCCTTTACCATTTTGGTCGCTCTTCTCTGAACCTTTTCTAAAATCGCTATATCCTTTTTAAGATACGGCGACCAGAATTGCACACAATATTCAAGGTGCGGTCTCACCATGGAACGATATAGAGGCATTATAATATCTTTTGTTTTATTTTCCATTCCTTTCCTAATCATACCTAGCATTCTATTTGCTCTCTTGGCCGCCGCTGCACACTGGGCCGAGGGTTTTAACATGGTATCCACAATAACGCCTAAATCCTTTTCCTGGGTGGTGGTTCCTAATGTGGAACCTTGCATCGTGTAACCATAGTTTGGGTTGTTCTTCCCTAGGTGCATAACCTTGCACTTGTCCACATTAAATTTCATCTGCCATTTTGATGCCCAGTCTTCCAGATCCTCTTGCAATTTTCCACAATCCTCTTGGGTTTTAACAACTTTAAATAGTTTAGCAGCATTTTCATTAATTTACTCACCACAGAGGTCAGACTAACCAGTCTCTAGTTCCTAACCTCATCCTTACTTCTGCTTTTGTGTAAAGGGACCACTTGTGCCCTTCTGCAGTTCTCTGGGACCACGCCCAATTCTAAAGAAGCATTGAAAAAAATCAGACAGTGGAGACACTAGAACTTCTCTGTTCCTTCAGTACTTGGCTATATTCCATCGGGCCCAATTACTTCATCTACTTTTAGATTAGCTAGCTCCTTACAAACACAGTCGTCTGAAAATCATTCAGGATCCCCCTCACTGGGTTACTGCCCCTTTAATGTATTCAGTTGTGCAACAAACTTAACTTTTTTTTTGGCTGTGCAGTCACTGGCTCTCCTGGCTGCATGTCTGCTCATGAGGGTTGGATCCTCATGGGCAGACACCAGATAGGAGTGATCAGCGGTCAGTAGAAAACTAGCCCTTCATTGGCCGGTTTTTCTGTCCTGCCGGCCTCCAACTTGTAAAACCAACCGGGTCAGCCTAAAACCAGTCGGTTTGCAACCCTAGTTCTGCTTTATCCTCATCATAGTAACATAGTAAATGACGGCAGATAAAGACCAGCATGGTCCATCCAGTCTGCCCAGCAAGATACGGCAAGAGTAGGTGCACCTGTCGCTCTGTGCAGGCCACCCCTCCCCATGTCTTTGTTTAGGGGTGGACCCACCACTCCATGTAGGACACCCCTATTTGTTGAGAAGTTAGATGGTTAAGTTTATTTTGTTTTTATCCTGTTGTTGTAAATGGATCCGCTGTGCTTCTCCCATGCTGTTTTGAATTCCGTCACCGTGTTTGCCCCCACCACTTCCATCGGGAGAGCATTTTAAGCATCCACCACCCTTTCAGTGAAAAAATATTTCCTGACATTGCCTTTCAATTTTTCACCTTGCAGCTTCATGTTACGCCCTCTAGTTTTGCAGCTTCCCCGTCTTTGGAAGAGGTTTGTTTGTTCATTATTCCTCTTTAAGTATTTAAGGTCTGAATCTTATCTCCTCTATCCCTCCTCTCCTCCAAAGTGTACATATATAGGTCTTCAAGTCTCTTCTCATAAGATTTCTTACGCAGGCTCCAAATCATTTTGGTCGCCTTCCTCTGAACAGTTTCCAGTCTTTTTACATCTTTTGCAAGATATGGTCTCCAAAACTGAACACAGTATTCCAGGTGAGGCCTCACCAGCGACCTGTACAGTGGCATAAGTACCTCTTCCTTTCTGCTGGTAATCCCTCTTTGTATGCAGCCCAACATCCTCCTGGCTTTTGCCACCACCTTGTCGCACTGTTTTGCCACCTTGAGTTCATCAGAGATAATCATACCAAGGTCTTCCTCCTGACCCATACACAACAACCTCTCGCCCCCTATTGCGTACATTTCCCTTGGATTTCTGCTACCTAAGTGCATGACAGTGCACCTCTTCGCATTAAATCGTAATTGCCAAGCATTAGACCATTCTTCCAGCTTTTGTAATGTTATCCACTCCCTCGGGAGAGTCCACTCTGTTGCAAATTTTTGTGTCATCTGCAAAAAGACAGACTTTTCAATTCAGTCCTTCAGCAATATCACTCACAAATACATTGAACAGTGCCGGACCCAGGACCGAACCCTGGGGCACCCTGCTAATCACCTTCCTTTCATCCGAGTGAGCTCCATGTACCATCATCTTCTGTCGTCTGTCAGTCAACAAATTTCTAATCCAGTTTACCATCTTGGTACCCATCCCCAAGCTACTGAGTTTGACAAGCCTCCTATGAGGAACAGTATCAAAGGCTTTGCTGAAATCCAGGTAGATGACATCCATCGCATGCCCTTGGTCACCCAGTCAAAGAACTAAATCAGATTTGTTTGGCAAGACCGTCCTTCAGTAAAACCATGTTGCCTCGGATCTTGCAACCTGTTGGTTTTGAGAAAGTTCACTATTCGCTCTTTCAGGAGCACCTCCATTACTTTTCCCGCCACCAAGGTAAGGCTCATGGGTCTGTAGTTTGACACTTCTTCCCTGTCACCACTTTTGTGTAGAGGTACGACATCAGCCATTCTCCAGTCCTGAGGAACCTCTCCTGTTTCCAAGGATCTGTTGAATACATCCTTTAACGGCCCAGCAAGAACCTCTCTGAGCTTTTTCAGTATCCTGGGATGTATCCCATCCGGTCCCATGGCTTTGTCCACTTTCAGTTTAGCAAGTTGTTCCAACACCTCATCTTCTGTGAATGGTGTGGTATCTACTACATTCCCATTTTAATATTTGGGAGTCATAGCTGGTCCATCTCCAGGATTTTCTTTAGTAAAAACAGAGCAGAAGTATTTGTTTAGCAATTTCGCTTTTTCTATGTCACTTTCCACGAGTCCTTTCCCAGCACTTCTGAGTCCTGCAATTCCAACTCTGATCTTCTTCCTTTCCCGAATATACCTGAAGAAAGTTTTGTCGCCATCCTTAACATCTTTAGCCTCTGCCTTTGATTTTGCTATCCTTATTTCTCTTTTTGACTCTTTGAGTTTGATCCTGCATTCATTTCTGTGTTCTTCTGTTTGCAAGCTTTTGAATTTTGCGAAAGCTGTGGTTTTTGCCTTTATTTGAGCAGCCACTTCTTTGGAAAACCAAATAGGTTTTCTTCTCCTCTTGTTTATGTTTACTTTTTTTACATATTTGTCTGTTGCCTCTTTTATTGCCACCTTTAGTTTAGCCCATTGCAATTCCACTTCCCTTATCTCCTTCCACCCCATCATCTCCTCCTTCAGGTACTCGGCCATTTTATTGAAGTCAGTGTTTTTGAAGTTTAGGACTTTGAGCTTGCTATGTTTGGCCTGTACCTTGGCTTTTATCTCAAACCACACCATGTGATGATCGCTGTTGCTCACAGGTGCACTCATGCAGACATTCGACACGCTATCACCGTTGGTGAGCACTAAATCCAGCATTGAGCTTTCCCTGGTTGATTCCATCACCATTTGTCTAAGTGATGCATCTTGGAGAGCATCTACAATTTTTTTGCTTCTTTCCAGATGTGCAGAAGGAGCAATCCAATCCAAATCAGTTAGATTAAAGTCACCCAAAATGATTGCTTCCCCCTTTGTGGCTATCTTGGAAATATCTATAAATCAAATCATTATCTAATCTCTTCAATTTGAGTCGGAGGTCTGTAGACTACAGCAGTATGGATGACAGTGCCATCTCCTCTTTCCAGCGCAATCCAGAGCGCTTCTTCTTTTCCTCATGTCCCCTGCATTTCAGTAGCTTTAATATTGCTTTTGACATACAAGGCTACTCCTCCTCCTTTTCCATTTTCTCTGTCTCTTCTGAATAGATTATAGCCAGCTATGGCTATATCCGAATCATGCGATTCATTAAACCATGTTTCTGTAATGGCCACAATGTCCAAATCCATTTCCACCATTAGGGCTTCCAGGTCTGGAACTTTGTTGGCTAAGCTTCAAGCATTTGTGCTCATTGCTTTCCAGCATTTACCTGGCTTGTGTGTATTTTGCATTGATTTTGTTCTGCCCACATCTTCCCACTTGTTTTTGATGTGTGATGTAAAAGTGTGGCTGTTTCTGATATTATTCTGCTTTTGCAGGGGGTGGCGTGCCGGTCTTGACCTTCCACATCTGTCTCCCCCTTTTCCTAGCTTAAATGCATATGCACATATTGCCTGAATTTTTCACTTAAGATTCTTTTCCTTGCGACAGAGAGATGTAGTCCATCAGCACAGTATAGTCTCTTGTTGGTCCATCTGTTTCCCCAGTCACCAATAAATCTGAATCCTTCTTGTTTGCACCAGCCTTTTTGTCCCCTTACCAAGAATAGGCAGAACCTCTGAGAATGCAACAGTGTTAACAATGGCTTGAGTTTCTTTCCCACAGACTGGAAGTCCTTTTGGACTGTAGATGCAGTGGAATTGCTTAACAAATATGTGATCTTTTCTATCGTCATTTTTCTCTGTTTCTAACTTTGCCAATCCAAGTTGATTCCCTCCCACGGTTAGTTTATCTGGGAGCCCGTTTCGACATGGAGACTTGATGGAAGTTTACTTGATGGAAGAGTACATCCACAAGCTCCAGAGTCTGTTGCGTCATTTCCTGTGGATGTCACAGCCTTGGCCTGGAATTACCTACAGATATTAGAGTTGATGGCATCATCGTTGAATCTAGTACCCTGGACCAGGTTTCATATGCACCGGTTACAACGGTCTCTGCTCTCGAGGTGGTCACCTAAGTCTCATCCCCTGTCTTGTCAGCTTCAGTGCCCAAGGGATACCAAGGTAGAATTACAGTGGTGGTTGCAGGAGAGCATCTTAGAAGAGAGTATCATTGGAGCAACCAGATTGGATCATGGTGACCATCGATGCCAGTCTGAGTGACTGGGGGGGGGGGGTGCATTGCCTCTCCCAGGTGGCTCAGGGGACATGGTCAGTATAGGAGAGCTCCTGATCCATCAACCGTCTTGAGATTCAGGCGATCTGGATGGTGCTACAGCACTTTGCCACGCTGCTGGAGGCATGAGCCATGACAGTGTTCTCGGACAATGCCTCAGCGTTGGCATACATCAACAGGCAGGGTGGCACAGGCAGTGCACTCCTAACAGCGGAAGTGTCTCCGCTCCTTCATTGAGCAGAGCAACACCTGAGTGCTCTGTCAGTGGTACACATGGCTGGCAAGGACAACGTGCAGGCGGATTATCTCAGCAAACATTGCATCGATGCGACCAAGTGGAGTCTAGCAGACTCTGTGTTTGTAATCGTTCAGTGTTGGGGGTCAGCCGGTAATGGATCTCATGGTGACCTCTGACAACAGCAAGGTCTGTCGCTTCTTCAGTCGACAGAGGGAGCGGATGTTGGAAGGTCTGGATGCTATGGCATAGCCTTGGCTGCAGAAGAGGCTCCTGTACATTTTTTCCTCCGTGGGCTCTGATTGGCCGACTACTGCATCACATTGTCCAGCATAGCGGGGAAGTGGTGCTCAGAACTCCTGATTGGCTTCTGCGGCCATGGTACACTGATTTGATCAAGATGTTAATGGACCGACCGTGGCACCTTCCTCAGCCACCCAACCTGCTCTTGATCTAGTTCTCTGGTCACGCAGTCAAAGAACTCAATCAGATTTGTTTGGCAAAATCGTCTTTGGTAAAACCATGTTGCCACATATCATGCAATCTGTTGGTTTCAAGGAAGTCCACTATTCGCTCTTTCAGGAACTCCTCCATTACTTTTCCCGCCACCGAGGTAAGGCTTACTAGCCTATAGTTTGACACTTCTTCACTATTACTACTTTTGTGGAGAGGTACCACATCAGCCCTTCTCCAGTCCTGTGGAACTTCAGTCTCCAAGGATCTATTAAAAACATCCTTTAAAGGCCCTGCAAGAACCTCTCTGAGCTCTTTCAGTATCCTGGGATGTATCCCATCTGGTCCCATAGTCTTCTCCACTTTCAGTTTTGCAAGCTGTTCTAAAACATCATCTTTTGTGTATAGTGTGATATCTACTCCATTCCCATTTGTATATTTGGGAGTCACAGGTGGTCCTTCTCCAAGATTTTCTCTAGTGAAAACAGAGATGAAATATTTGTTAAGCATTTTCGCTTTTTCAATGTCTCTTTCCACAAATCCGTTCCCAGCACTTTTGAGTCCTGCAATTCCACCTCTTATTTTCCTCCTCTCCCGAATATACCTGAAAAAGGTCTTGTCGCCACACTTCACATCTTTAGCCACCTTTCTTCTGCCTTTGATTTTGCCATCTTTATTTCTCTTTTTGTCTCTTTTAGTTTGATCTTGTATTCTTTTCTGTGTTCCTCTGTTTGCGAGCTTCTTAATTTTGTGAAAGCTGTGTTTTTTGCCTTTATTTGTGCAGCCACTTCTATGGAGAGCCAAATAGGTTTCCTTTTCCTCGTGTTTTTATTTATTTTCCTTATGCATGTATCTGTTTCATCTTTTATTTATTTATTTGTTTGTTTTTATATACCGTGCTATTACAGATCAGTGCGATTTACATGAAACATATGAACGTGGTTTACATATAACATAATAACTAGATTACATCGAACAGATTACATATGACAAATTTGCAATGAGTTGGTATAACTAGGAACATATTTACATTACTGGAGCATATTTACATTAACACAGGATGAAGTTAGCATCATTAAGAGTTTATTTGTATGAGGTTGGCATTAACGTGAACAGTTGAAAGTGAGCATGAAAATGTAATTAAGCAGCTTGGTATTATCAGGGGTTAAAACTAAGTGTTTGTAAGCAGCCATCAGCTGTTTGTGTGGCTGATCTAGGGTGGATGGTTATAAGTTAGTTGGAAGAGGTAAGTCTTCAATGCCTTCCTAAAAGATGTAAGATCCGGGATGGCGCGTATCATTGGGGGTAGGACATTCCATTGGGTTGGCACAAATAGCGAAAAGAGTGGTTCTTTAGTTGATTAGGTACAGGTTCTTACTGTTGAAGGGGTCATGAGAGAGTTTACCATGCATTTTCTCCTGGTCCTGGTCTCCGGCGTTTGTTGTATAAGTTCTGAGAGCGAGGTTGCCGACATTCTATGCAGGGCCTTAAAAGTGAGTAGCAGTGCTTTGTAGGTCAGGCGACTTGCTATGGGGAGCCAATGAAGCTGAATCAGAAGAGGAGTGATGTGGTTGTATCTGGATGCAGATAGGATTGTGCGGGCAGCTGTGTTCATGGCGAGTTGTAGTGGCTGGAGAGTGTGCTTCGACATACCATGAAAGATGATGTTGGAATAGTCCAGATGAGGGAGGATGAGAGCTTGAGCAACCAAGCAGAAGTCTGAGGACTCAAGGAGAGGACGTAAGTGCCGGAGGGTTCTCAGTCTATGGTAGACTGTTTTGGAGATATTTTGAATATGGGTCTCCCAGCACAGGCGTTGGTCGATTGTTATTCCCAAATAGCGGACTTCTTGTTTGGTTATGAGGTCAAAGTCTTTCACTTTGTGGGAGGGCGGTGGGGTAATTGTGGGGTCTTTGGATATGAATAAGACCTCAGTCTTATTGGTGTTGACCACCAGGTTGTGTGTTATGAGCCAATCTGAGACTGTGTAAGTCCGGCTTGTCAATGAGGAATGGAGTGTACAGTAACACATCATCGGCATAGATGTGGTAGAGTATGTTGAATGATAGAACAGATTGGCTGCATGTAGAAGTTGTGTTTGTTGGAAAGGCCTGGATGCATGGTTATCTATGCGGACTTGTTGTTGTCAGTCGGATAGGTAGAATTTGCCGCCTTTATTTATTTATTTAGTTGTATTTATATCCCGCTTTTCACCGGGTCAAAGCGGTCAATTGGGAGATACATTTAACACGAGGAGATATGACACACATACGCTAATACTTACAGGGAACATGGGCAATGGAGGGTTAAGTGGCTTGCACAAGACCACAAGGAGTGCCTATAGGACTAGAAATCCCAGTCCCTCCGGCCTCAGATTGCTGTCCCCAGGTGGGACTTGAACCCCCGGCCCTCCGGCCTGAAGTACCTTGTCGTAACCACTAGGCCACTCCTCCCTCCTTTAGTTTAGCCCATTGCAATTCCACATCCCTTATCCCCTCCCACCTCCTCCTTCAGGTACTTGGCCATTTACTGAAGTCATTCTTTTTGAAGTCTAGGACTTTGAGCTTGCTGTGATTGGATTCCATCTTGGTTTTTATCTCAAACCACACCATGTGATGATTGCTGCTGCTCACATGGGCACCCACCCGGATATTCGACACGCTATCTCTGTTGGTGAGCATTAAATCCAGCACGGAGCTCTCCCTGGTTGGTTCCATCACCATTTGTTTCAGTAACACATCTTGGAGGGCATCCACAATTTTTTATTTTTTTTTTCTTTCCAGATTTGCAGAAGGAACACTCCAATCCACACTGGGTAGATTAAAGTCACCTAATATGATCACTTCCTCCTTCATGGCTATCTTTGCAATATCAACAATCAATTCGCTATCCATTTCTTCGGTTTGAGTTGGAAGCCTGTAGACCACACCAATATGGATGACAGTACCATCTCCTCTTTCCAACACCATCCAGAACGCTGCTTCTTTTCCCCATGTCCCCTGAAATTTCAGCAGCTTTAATATTGCTTTTGACATACAGGGCTACTCCTCCTCCTTTTCTACCCCTCTCTATCTCTTCTAAATAGATTATAGCCAGCTGTGGCTATATCCCATTCATGTGACTCGTTAAACCATCTTTCTGTAATGGCCACGATGTCGAAGTCCATTTCCACCATTAAGGCTTCCAGATCAGGAACTTTGTTGGCTAGGCTTTGAGCATTTGTACTCATTGCTTTCCAGCATTTGTTGAAATGGTTTGCCTGCCTTTTGCATGGATTTTGTTCTGCACACCCCTTCCCGCTTGCCATTGATGTGTTATTCAAAAGTGTGACTGTTTCCAATATTTTGCTTTTGCTGGGAGGGACATACTGAACTTGTTCTTCTCCATTCATCACCCCCTTTCCCTAGTTTAAATGCCTGTCCACATACTGCCTGAATTTTTCACTTAGGACCCTTTTCTCTGCGGCAGAGAGATGTAGTCCATCAGTACAGTACAGTATAGTCTCTTGTTGATCCATCTGTTTCCCAGTCGCCTATATATCTAAATCCTTCTTGTTTGCACCAGGTTTGGAGTCATGTATTGAAGTTGTTTATGTGATGAAGCCTTTCTGTCCCTTTACCATGAATGGGTAGAAATTCTGAAAATGCTATAGTGTTATCAATGGGCTTGAGTTTCTCTCTGGGTCTGTTTCTAACCAGATCATTTGTACTCAAGTGGATGACAATATCAGTTTTGGAGTGCTCACTTTCTGCACTAACTGTACCAACAATTTGGTTTGTATTCCTGTTGGCTGAAGAGCCTAGGAGGCATTTCACCATCCTTTGAGCTGTGTTCCCAAGTTGGGGCCTCTGATAATGGAATCTCCAAGGAGTAGTAGTTTTCTGTGTTTGTGATTTTTTTTTTTGGTTAATACTGTCTCACTCCACTTCTTTGTACTTCCGCACCTGTAACAGGCTACGTATTACTAGCCACGTAGTCTCTCCTTCCAGGATGCAGACATACAACAAAGGGAGTCAGAAAGTCATTGCATACAAAATTATATTACAAAGTGGTAAATGAATGGAATACAAGAATTATATTACATTGTAAAAAAATAACATCACATTTGTTTATATTGGATGCCTGTATCTAAATTTTTCAAGAACACATGTAAATTACAGTATATTATAATCTAAGCATATAGTTGTGCATGCCTCCCATGATGTACCCAAACTCCGCCCATGCACACCCCCACTGGCAAAGTGTTTGTCATCAAACAACAAATGTACTTTGTTGGTCATTACTTTATAAGAGGTCATTAATGTGCATATGTGGCCACATATGCACGTTAATGACTAAAAATAACCAGCAGTTAGGTATGGATGCCCCCTTTATAAAATTACCGCCTTAAAGATCAAGCTGGAGTGGCCGACAGAATTCTTGGTTTATCTGTTTGCTTTGAAGGCAGCTGACCATATACTGAGTAATCTGCAAATGTATTGGTGATTATGCTCTATTGCTTTTCTTGGCTATTTGAATTATTTAGGAAAAGTGGACTAGTTTGCTAGCTGTTTGAAATTTAGATATGCTATCTTGCCTCTCCTACCCTCTTGAACACACACTGTTCCTGCATGCAAGCATAATGTTGACAGATGTCCCTGATTTTCGGGGATTGCCCCCAATTTTAGATCTATGTCCCAAGTGTTTGGCAACCTCCTGTCCCTGATTCCAGCAACGGGGACTGAGAGGATAGAAAAAAAATATTTTCAATTTAGTGATTTGAATATATCAAGCTTTAGAATGCATCACTGTTTCTATTTCTCTTTGTCTGCTTGGACGTGATATTGTTGCTGTCGTGGGATGGATGGGAAGTTGACAGGGTAATGACTCCTCTTCTCCCCTCCATGCTTTACTCAAACCCGAAACTAGGGCCAGTGCAAGGACTGGAAGCACCTTGGGGGGGCCCCTCCATCCTACCACCCGCTGCACCCATTGTCGCCGCTGGTGCCCCTCTCCAGTGCAGAGAACAGTAGTAACTGGCCCTGAAACTGCAATACAGCACTTGTCTCTGTTTCTGAGGCTGCATCGGTTTCATTCTCTCCAATCTGCCACTTCCAACCAAGACTTCTGGTTTTGTATTAACCGGAAGTCTGCAGCAGATGGGAGCCGACGCAGCAGATTGGAGAGAATGGTGATTTATTCTTTAACTTTTTACCTACAATGGAGAAGAAGAAGGAGGGGAAAAAAACTTGAGTGTATCCCTCTCAGAATGAGTCAGTACCCCTTAGGGCCCTATAGATGCTTTTGTTCGCCATTAATCAGACGAGACTTACTTTGGTGAATACCTGCTAAAGCCCACATCGGGGGCAGGAGTGTTCTATGATGGAATCGGGCTTGACACCTCCTTCAGTCCAGAGTCTCAGGAGCCTCCATTGCAGCCATGTCCTGTGAGCCCTCTGGTTTCTTCAGCTGGCAGGAGTAGATTGGAAGACGTCACTCTACCATCAGCAGGTGCTGAGAGCGGGGTTTTGTTAGCTCCTTCAGCTGGCTGAGAGAGAACGGTGTCCTTTGAGGTGCTTGACAAGTAACAAGCTGATTCTTCAGTGGTAGGCGAAGCTTTTGAGGCCACAGCAGGGAACTTTAACTGCCATCATATCCCATTGTTATAACTCTGGATTCAATATGGCAAGCTATTGTCAGTTTGGGCTCTGCTCTGGTCCCACATGTGAACACTTTAAAATTCTAGAGTAGAGCAGTTGGAGGCCAAGGTAGAAAATTCTGTGGTGCACTTTACTCAGCTAAAGTTGAATGTGAAGGAACTTGAGAAAACATGCAAGAGGCTCATGCATTTCGATCAGTATTGGTAAAGGATGTGTGTTTTAAGACTGAAACCCTAGAGAACACAACTGGAAGCTGTAATTTGTGTATTTTGAACTTTCCTCGTTTTGCATCTACTTCTGCTAAGGGTACGTTTATTAGATATCTGGTTGATGACTTGGGATTGTATGGGGATTCTATCCCTATCATTGCTAAAGTTTATTATTTGCCATCTGTAAAGTGTGGGGAAGCTGAAGCTACTTTTCAGCAGCAGTCGATAGTTAGTTTGAACCCCCTAATTAAGCAAGTTCATTTAGATAGTGTTGCCAGTTCTGATATAAATAAGGTGACCACTTTCGTGGTAACCTTAGTTACAATGGCAGATAGGGATAGAATCTTAAAAATTAATTTTATTAAACGGGATGTCAAATTTTTGGACTCTTTAGTTCGAATTTATCCTGATGTGACTAAGGAAACGTAAAGGAGGAGGCAATTTTTGTTACTGCGTCCAGGGGTTTTACAAATGGGTGCCTTTTTTTTCTTGTTCCCATGTAAATGTATAATTAAATATCAATCTTAATATGTTTTTGTGACCCGGCTATCTAACTGATTTTCTTGCTGCAAAACAATTTCCTAGCTCCCTGCCCACCTTTATTCCTCTTGTAGGTGACACCTAATCTTGAGGAATTTATGTACTTCTGATTCGTGTATGGTGCATCTTTTTTCGTTCTTAAGATAAAACCTGTTTGGTTTATCTTCTTCCCTTTGCTGAATCACTTGTTTTCCTCCTATTATTGAGGACTTGAATAGCTTCTGACGTTTGATTCTTAGTTTTCGCTGCATACTTTTTGAGCATGTATTTCTGACTTGTTTTTTTCTTTTTCCTTGGTCTGAAGCTATTTTCTGTATAAATGTATTAGAAACATGGAAACATGATTGCAGATAAAGATGACATGGCCTATCTAGTCTGCCCTTCCATAATGACTACTACAATAGTCCCATTTTTTCCTTTAGAGATCCTCTGTGTTTGTCACATGCTTTTCTGAATTCAGATACCGTCCTCATCTCTACCACTTCCACTGGGAGACTATTCCACGCATCTACCACTCTTTCCATAAAGAAATATTTCTGCATATTACTCATGAGTCTATCCCCTTTCATCCTCATCCCAAGCCCCCTCGTAGCAGAGCTTGCTTTCAAATGGAAGAGACTCTCCTCCTGTGCATTTATGCCACTGAGGTTTTAAATATCTCTATCATATCTTCTCTATCTCGCCTTTACTCTAAAGTATACATAGTAAGATCCTTAAGTCTGTCCTCATATGCTTTGTAACGAAAACCATTAACCATTTTAGTAGCCACCCTATGCACCGATTCCAACCTGTTTATATTCATTTGAAGGTGCAGTCTCCAGAATGCACATAATAGTCCAAATGTGGTTGCACCAAAGACTTATACAGAAGCACTATCACCTCCATTTTTCTGCTGGCCATTCCTCTCTCTATGCACCAAAGCATCCTTCTAGCTTTCACCATCACCTTTTCTACCTGATTAGCTACTTTAAGCTTGTCAGACACAATCACGCCCAGGACCTGCTCTTCTTTTGTGGACAGAAGTACTTCACCCCTTACACTGTAGCGCTCCCTTGGATTTTTGCAGCCCAAATACATGACCCTGCATTTTTTTTACCATTAAAAAGTCTCAGCTGCCAAATTCTCAACCATCCTTCAAGTTTAGCTAGATCCCTCCTCATATTATCTACTCCTTCCTGGGTGTTTACTCTATTGCAGATTTTGGTATCATCCACAAAGATGAAAATTTAGTTGTAAGATTGGATAACTGCACAAATGTAACCCCCCCCCCCCAAACAATTGGCATTATGTTGGCCTCTCCAATCTTCGGATACTACAAATGATTTTAATGATAGTTCACAGATAGTAGGTCTGTAATCTCATTTTTTAGTTCTTCTGCACCCCATGATGTATGCCATCCAGTCCAGGTGATTTGCTACTCATTAGTTATTAAATTGCTGTATTACATCTTCCCGGTTTATCAAGATTTGTTTCAATTCTTCTGATATACTACTTTTAAATATCATTTATTTATTTGGTTTTATATACCGCACTATTTTGAAATCAGCAAAGTTTACATAGAACAAGTACACAGAACATTCAAAAACGTCGTACTTCAGTGGTTCCGCTCCTACGTGACCAATAGACAACTGATCCGCACAAGCATAGCAACCTCCCCCCCTTTCAGCAATACCAAGGAGTACCCCAAGGATCCACACTATCCGCCATGCTCTTTAATATCTACCTGCAACCACTCTGCTCAATCATACGCGCCCATAACATCAACTACCACATCTACGCAGATGACATAATGCTCTATTGACCGATCACAACCACCAACCCGACAAACAATCAACTAACAGACTGCTTCATAGAAGTCTCCAGCTGGCTACAAAAGAACAACCTATCCATCAACCTAAAAAAAAAAAAACTGAAGCCCTCATAGTAACCAAGGATCCAAACTTCACATCACCACCACACCTCAACTTAGGAACCACACAAATACAAATACAACCACACATAAAATACTTAGGAATCATCATAGACCAAGCGCTCACACTCAAGCAACAGATCAAAAAGACTACCGGAATAATATTCCACAAAGCAAAAACAGTACAACGCCTCAGGCCTCTCCTCGATCCACTAGACTTCAGGACAGTCATGCAAGCTATGACGCTCCCCCACATGGACTACTGAAACATAATCTATCACAGACTACCTGCCACCCACACCAACCCACTACGAACTGCCTTAAATACCACAGCAAGAATTATCCAGAAAGCAAAAAAACAAGATCATATCACCCCAGTCCTGAGAGAACTGCACATACTCCCTCTCGAAGCAAGAATCAAATACAAATCAGCCCTACTTATCCACAAAGCCCTCTATCAAACGCAGACCTCCCAGTTCCGAACTTTACTGCCCCAACCCACCCACAAAAGAACAACCAGTCAAACCACCAGCAACACCCTCACCATCCCCCATGAACGAACTAAATACAATCAACGGACCTGAAACAGAGCCTTCGAACTATACGCGCCATCCCTTTGGAACTCCTACCAAGCCAAATCAGAAACAACGGAGATCCTTCAACATTCAGAAAACAACTAAAAACCACTCTGTTCCAAGAATACCTCGGACGAGAAACAAACATCCACCACTGACTCCCTCCCTGACCCTTTAACATACCCACAGATCTTCCCCCTAAGAGACTAATGTCCATTGTTTACGTCCTTAATATCTGTTTAGATCATTAATGTTGGCCTCCCGGTGACAGCCCCCTACCCAAGTATTGATTACTGTCGTCGTCGTCCCCCCCACACTTTTTCTGTTAAACTGCTTTGACCCGGTGAAAAGCGGGATATAAATACAGTTAACTGTAATACCTGTTTATTTTTATTTATTTAACAGTAACCTTTTATATTACAACAGGAGGTGTCAACTTGGGTAGTAACTGGGCAAACTATTTACAAGATGGTTAGTGGGCTATGGCAATGAACTGGATCCAAAGCAGGTCTATGTTATATGTTCATAATATAGTTGGAAAAGATGTGTTTTTATTGCTTTCCTGAAGGTAGGCAGGTTGGAGATGGCACGGTTTGGGGCGGGAGGGAGTTTCAGAGAGGTGGCGTGTATAGTGTGAAGGCTCGGTTCCTAGCAGTTTGGCAGTTTTTTCTTACTACAGACGGGATGATGAGTGTGTTTGCTATGATTGACCTTCTAATTCTATTGTCCTGTGCCCAATGTATAAGTTCCTCCAGGGAGATTGCAGAGAGGTTGTGAAGGATCTTAAATGTTATTAGGAGGGCTTTGTACTTAAGGCGGCTAGATATAGGGAGTCAATGAAGTTGCTTTAGGATAGGTGTCACACGTTCATATCTGGTGGCTCCATAAAGGGTTCATGCTGCAATGTTAATGGTCATTTGTAGGGGATAAAGTGTGCAGTCTGGTAGGCTGTGTAGAAAAATGTTTGCCTAGTCAAAGTGGAGGATGAAAAGAGCCTGGAACACAGTTCTGGCATGGGTAAGCACAGAATTCATTCAGTCTCTCCACTAGGCCTCATCCTCCCTTACTGCCCCTTTTACCCTCTATCATGTGACTCTATCACAGGTTTTTTTGCTACAAATGTACTTTAAAAAGTTTTTATTTTAAGTTTATAAGAGCTTCTCTGACTTCACCTTTAAACCATGCTGGCAGTTGTTTAGCCTTCCTTTCACCTTTCTGAAATTGTGAAATACATCTGGTCTGTGTTTCCAAGATAGCATTTTTAAACAATACCCATGTTTGATATAAACCTTTAACCTTTACAGCTCCCTTTTGAAAGTTGAATTTTAGTGCAGTGGAATTGCTTGCCGTCTTCTTTTCATTTATTAAATCAAATGTGATTTTACCATCATCACTATTGTCAAGATGCCCAAACGCTGTTATATCTCGCACTAGATCCTGCATTTAACTAAGGACTAGGTCTAAATTAGCTTCCTCTCCTTTTGGTTGAACAAGCTGCTCCATGAAACATTCACTTATTTCATCTAGAAACATTATCTCCCCAGTGTCATGATTTGACATTGATCTAGTCGATACTAGGGTAATTGAAATCATTGTGTTGTAACTTTTGTTAGCCTCCTTGATTAAAAATATAAGAACATAACCATTGGGGGGGGGGGGGCATAAGGCTGAAGGTTAAGAACATAAGGGGTCAGACCAAGGTCCATCAAGCCCAGTATCCTGTTTCCAACAGTGGCCAATGTAGGTCATAAGTACCTTGCAGTTACCCCAAAAGCCACAGGTTCCTCAATGCTTGAATCGGGTCCAGCAGTGATATCCCGGGTCTTTTATCATTTCATCATCCATCTGTTCATTCTGGCCAGGTGGATAATAGTACACCCCCACTGCCATTACCTTCCCCTTTTTACATGGAATTCCTATCTATAGAGATTCTACAGTGTATTTTGTTTCCTGCAAAACCTTTAGCATGTTTGACTTAATGCCCTCTCTAACATATGGTGCAACTCTCTACAAATTTGATCTACCCTATCATTGCAATAGAATTTGTACCCAGGTATCACATTGTCCCATTGGTTCTTTTTCCACCAGATCTGAGATGCCAATTAAATTTAAACCTTTCATTCATTGCTATATAGTCCAACTCTCCCATCTTATTTTTTAGACTTCCAGCATTTGCATATAGGCATTTCAGAGACTATTTTGTTCATTATTTGGAATCTTTCAACTCTGTCTGCTCTTTACTTAAAAGCATTTAGGTTACTTTTACCTTTATTGGATCTCTCTATTGGGATGCCCTAATGTCCCCGTTTGCTAGTATCCTTCAAAGATACATCATTCTGAGCCATGCGCTCAAGTGACTGTTGGGTTTCCCCTGTGTTCTAGTTTAAAAGCTGCTCTATCTCCTTTTTAAAGGTGAATGCCAGTCTGGTTCCACTTCAGTTAAGGTGTAGCCCATCCTTTAAGAAAAGTGCCCCTCCCCCCGAACATTCCTTGCACCATTGTCTCATCCATACATTGAAACTCTGAAGCTCTGCCTACATCTTGGGTCCTGTGCCTGGAACAGGAAGCATTTCTGAGAACACTACCCTGGAAGTTCTGGATTTCAAAATTTCTACCTAAAAGACTACATTTGACTTCCAGAACCTCCCTCCTATACTTTCTTATGTCATTGATACCAACATGTACCAAGGAAGAAAGGGAAGGGAACCTCCATAACAAACAAGTCCAAACAGCAAAGAAAGAAACCAGAGGAAGACCAAGGCCATGGATACATACATGATCTTAAGTAGGCATTTACTGAGGGCCCGACTCAGCCGAGTTTCGGTAAAAATGCTTGCATCAGGGATCTACAAATCATATATACATAAAAAAATCACTTAAAAAAACTACAAAAAAATAATAAAACTAAATTATAAAGAACTGTCAAATGACCATATACAAAAACAATAAAAATGGTTCCATAAATAAAATGTTGTAACTAAACAGTACAAATATATATCATGATCTGCCTTGACGATTGGGTAATAACTTTAAAAAAATCAATCAGCAATTTAAGATACAGTTTATTCTTCTAGCCTGCAGTACTGTCACCTGTTTTCAGCCCAGTACACATTCATACCGTAAAAGTTTATATTATGTGGTATCTTCCTATATCCCAACATGCTTACAATTAGATATAAAATACTAAGGGGATAGTGCTCTGAATGAACCTGATTGTGGCTGATCTCAGAATCTATGCAGGATTGAGCCTGCCTAGTACTTGGATGGGTAGCCACCTTGAAATACTAGGTACTGTAGACCTACTGTGCAGAAGAAAGGCCTGGCAATCTACTTCTGATGGCACCTTGCCAAGAAACCCAGGGGCTGGGTAGCCAGGAGTCAGCATTGAGTTAATGGCACACACACCTGAGAATGCTGGAGGGATGATTTGAATTTGGAAGAGGGGGGTTTTAATCAGCCCCTCTTTCCCCCCCATTTTCCTTCCTGCTTTTTCTACTCAATCCTTGCCTCTCTTCCTATCTCTCTGCCCCTCTCTCATTCTCTTCCATTCCCTTCCCTACTTCTTCTCTCTCAGTCCCAATTTTCCTTTTTTTCCTCCCCTCTCATCCCACCAGCACTGGTCCAGCTCTAGGTCTTCTACTGGTGATGATGGGAACCTTGCCGCCACTTCTCTACTTGCACCATTTCAGTCTCCCTCATCTTTTCTGCTTGTGGGTCAGAGAACCTCACCAGTATTTCTCCGTTTCACTGCCATGGTCCTCATTTTTTTGTGTGAGCAGGGGTGGTAACATCACTGGCACTTCACTCTCCCATACTGGTTTCTCTCTTCATTCTTTGGGTGGTAGACTCTGGCCTCCCTGCCAACTTGGTACCATGGGCTCCAGTTCTTATCTTCATACATAGCTGGAGTATTTATTTATTTCTTAAAATTGTTTCTATACCACAACTCTCCAAATGCCAAGCGGTGAATCAATGGATGGGGGGGAATGATGAGTGGAAGAGATACCGAATGAGTAAGTGCATGGGAGGTTATAATTGGTGGGGAGCTGAGTGAATGGATGGGGAGCTATGAGAAGCGAGGGGTTGAGTGAACAGATGGGATTTGGAGTGCTGAGAGGCTGAATGAGTGACTGAGTGGATGGGGGAAGGGTTATGAGTGTCAAAATAGGGTTAAATGATCAAGTGAAATTATTGGTGGTAATCTTGTTATTTTGGGTATCAGAGAGGTGACCAACCTATGCTCCACCCAAACGCTAAGCCCAGATCATGCCTATACTTGAGTTGCATAAAGGTCTGCATCTTCTTGTCTCAGCATGAACTATTGTGTGTAACTCTTGGGGTACGTTTATAAAAGTCCTTGGCTTTACATGTGGGGAAGGTTTATAAGAAGCCCTCATAATGATACAGTGCTATGAGTGAAATCACTTATTATTGGAAGCCATGATAACTGAATGTGCCCTGTGACCTATTCTCATTCAACAATGTTCTATCTGTGTAGAATTTTCTGACTGGTTGTATCCTCTCCACTCTTATGAATATTCTATACCTATAATTATGATCATTGTTGAAATGGAATGCAGCTTCCAAGAAATGCATTTTTAAGAGTTTCCTGTGATTTTTTTTTATTTGTTAATAAAGGTTCCAGCAATTGCATTGTTCTGAGTTACTGAAAAGCCTTAAGTCCTTGATTGTAGCTTGTAAAATCATAATTCTATTAGTGTCTTATAAACGATGTAGAAACAGAGGTGTTTTAAGTAGGGAGGATGGCCCACTATTCCATAACCTGTTATTAGAAGCTGCTCAGGCAGATAATTATCTGCCTAACCCTTGCACTTCTGAGTAAAAGACTACATGGCGTACAAACTTGCTTCCTTGAACTAGTAGGATGATGCAAATTTTTTTTTCTTTTTGACCTGGCAGTTTCTTCCAACTCCTTTTGGGCATCAAATTCAATCAGAACCAAGACTGGAAACTGGTGGAATGAGCCTTTATTCACACCTGTGGATTTTTTCTATTTTAATTTATGGGTATATCCTCTTCCAACTTATTTTCATCTAGTCACTGTGGCAACAGCCCATGACCAGGCATTATGCATCAGAGCTCCTTCTAGAACTCTGTATTCATGAACCACCAGGCTGGGCCTTCTACAACATTTTGAAGTTATTTACTTAAACTTTAGCATTTATTTGACCCCCAAAACTTTAGGGTTGCCATCAGCAGGGCCTTCTTTAGATTGAAGTGGGGCGTACATGGATGCATTGTTCATAACTTGGAGGTCTCCGCTTCAGCTACAACTGCAAAAGGCTGGAAGATTGGCTAACTTCAAGGAGACCTGCAGCAGATGAGGGTAGGGCCAATGGCAGGTGTAGGAGATGCTTTACATCTCTAAGCACAACTATCTGTCCTATCCCCAAGCATCATCCATTTGTGTGTCAGAAGAGTTTGTACTTGTTGGGAGGGCAATAAGACTACAGTGATGGACCTTCAAAGCTGCTGTTGCTGTTTTTCTGCCTCCTGTAGTTGAATGCTCATTAGGCAACAATGGGAGAAACGGTTGCCCGGAGGCTTGATCCCACTGCTCACAGATGCTGCAGAAGATAAAATGAGAGGATGAGGGGGAGAGAGTGAGAAGAGTGAAGGCAATAGACATGAGGAAAAAGAAAGGTGGGGAGGTAGAGATGAGGGTAGAGGGTGAAGTGTGGGGCAAGTGGGTTGAGCAGTGTGTCCGTCAAATTCTATGGCTAGTTCCTCAACAGATTTGTTGACACACTATCACAGTTACTAACTGCGGTTGCTAAAATTGATTGCTTCCCCTCCTTCTGGTTAGCATCTCTCTGCTCCTTTCCTTCATACCTTATAGCCACAAGAAGGATAATTTTCAAAGGCATTTCCAGGGAAAAAGCACAATGTGTTGCATGTAGAAATGGCCTGTTATAAAACTGCCTGCCCGTTATGTAGGTAAATGTATGTATATGCAGCCTGTCTATGCAGGTTTACCTGCAGTATGAAGAGGTGTTCCCAAGGATAAGTTTAAGTAGGGGTTACCCAGCAAGTTTGTGCATTCCAAAGAGCAGACATAACTGTAGGCACGTAGGGGGTATATTTAAAAGGGTTTAGCCGGTTGGCAGGATATGCTAACCAGCTAAACTTTGGCAATCTCAATATTCAGCAACACTATCCTGATGGTGCTGCTAAATATCCCTACAGACTACAGAAAAGACATTCAGCTAAACTGGAAGTCTGTGGGCACAGTAGGGCTAAGTTCCGGCAGCCATCTGGCGATATTTAGCCGCTAACTGGATTGATAAACTCTAGAAAATTAGGACAGGTAAGTGGCTGTCCTAACTTTATCAGGTTTGTGCTATCCGGTAAGCAGCTGAATATCTCTTTTAACCAGAGAGTCATTGCTCTGTCTACTGAAAGTGGATATTCAGTACCAGACACTGGATAAGCTCAGGTACTGAAAATCTAGTTTTAATTAAAGTGGTGACGGCCAGGCTCTTTATAAACACCGACTACTGCTGCTGAATTTAGACCCCCTAGTTCTTCTGGGATAATTTAGCTTTGAAAATCCGTGGAAGTCTGCGCAAAGAAAAATATGCATATTCTTTTCACCTATGCACATAATCCTAACATTATCCCCATAGCTCTTTTCTCCCTCCTGGATCACTATCTGTCTCTAGCTCCTGTCAGAATCTATTAGTAGACATAAACCAGGTGAAATCACCTGGTAGATATTAGTCAATTACATATCCTGCAACTTATGTTTGAACATGCCCTTTGCCACAAAAAAATGTCCATAACTCATATTTAAGAATATATTACAGCAGGATAGTGTCATGAGCTCCCTTTTGCATAAAATTTAAAGCATTTTGAAAGGCGTTATGAATCCATGTTCTTAAATTCCTCCACTGCAACTTTAATTCATTCTGTGTAAAATAGGTAGTTGAGTAACTTATATTCTAATAAAACACTTGCTCGTTTATTTAAAAAATTGTTAAAATTTGTGTTTTATTTTGGCTCATGTATATTTATTGCTTATGGAAGCTGCCCGACTGTGAGCAAGAGAAACCAAAGTTGTACAGCAGTGCAAGCTTACTCGTAGGGGCACGTTTACTAACGTGAGCTAAACATTAGCACAGGGTTAAGCACGTGGTGAACACTCCATGCCAACAGTTGCAATGGGGTCCCGCACAAAAAAATCCCATACTAATCAATCAGTCAGAATGCAACTGGGTGGGTTAGGGGCAGAATGTGGATGTTGACAGTGCTTCACAGTTAGCATGAAATAATACCCGTGAATCCATTTATCAAACCAGTTTGTTTTCTGTCGGGATCCGCCGACTTGAGACGGGGAGAAGAAGTTACTTTGATGCCAAGTGCTGCCCTTTTTATGGAATGTCAGATAAGTGATTTTCACTATTATTAATTACTGTTCTTGAAACTTTTGAAAAAATTATCAAAAAACGGCTTCTGTCGACACGGAGAGGGGAGCTTTTTCTTCTCCCCGTCTCAAGTCGGCGGATCCCGACAGAAAACAAACTGGTTTGATAAATGGATTCACGGGTATTATTTTATGTTTTGACTTTTGATTTGTGATTTGTCAGTGTGTCATCACAATTTGAAGGCTTCTTTTTTAATTTTCACAGTTAGCATGGGCATTTTTGATGCATGCTAACTGCAAATAGAGCTGTTTGTGCCATTGCACTTAACATCACATCAGGGGACAGCGGTAAGTGCACCCACGTGCCAGTTAGAGTGATGCGGCATATTACACCATTCTAATAGCAGGGGGACGGAAGCACATATCCTCAAAGGTTACTGCTAACTTTCCATCCCCAACACACGCTACCAGTGTGTCCTTTAGTAAACATGCCCCTTAATCTCCTAGTCTGAATAGCAATGCTAATATATCACTATTATCCATCACTTCCATGCTGAAATTAATCAATAAGGGTTCAAATTAGTTCCAATTAGAAGCTGTTGTGGTAGTTTTAGTAATGTGGACACTGTCCGCTGAAAACTTACTGAAATCAGTAGCTCACGTTTTATGTAGACCACTGAGACCACTTGTCTCATTTTTGTTGTGACTCGTGCTGTACCATAGCCAAACTGTAAACCTTCAGATACAAAGCTCTGTATCCCTTTGTAGATCCAGCCTCTCCCATCTTACAATTCTCCCTTTCTTTACCTATCTCTCTGTATGCAGTAAATATTTATTTTCATCAACAGAGGTGCACTTACAGGAAAAGATGGCGGGTGGGGGGGGCTTTTAATTCTCCACTGATGGATAGTTTATGAATTGTGATTATAAAGATGAAATTAGACTTACCTGCTAATTGTTGTTCCTTGAGGAACTCCAGTCTAGTCCCGAACCTCTGGGTTGTGCTCCTCTTCCAGCAGCTTGGAGACTGAGAAATGTCATCCTTTTGATGTTACTGGTATAAATAGAGGAACCGCCTCCTCACTCCAGTAACCTATTGACAAAGCAGACTCACCGGAGCAACAATTAAGTAGTAAATATTAACAAAAAAACTGTAAACTAACTGAACCAAAAACTATTAAGGGAGACTTCTTTCTCGTCCTGATCCCCCTTATACCATACTAATTCTGGATAGAACTTCTCAGGCTCGCTCCCTCCCCTTATGGAGCAAAGCGACCCCTTTATAAATCTCCTGATCAGATACTCCCCTTAGGAACCAGAACCTATACAGGTTTATTTTCTGCTTACCTGTGATAAATTGCTTGCTTCAGGCTCTAGTCCAAAAATTAACACCTGGGCGGGATAAGGGACTAGACTGGAGTTCCTCAAGGAACAACAATTAGCAGGTAAGTCTAATTTCATCTTCCTTATCATCCCTCCAGTCTAGTCCCGAACCTCTGGGGATGTAACAGAGCAGTGAAATAAATCAACGGGAGGGACCTGCTATCCCAGCCTGAAGCACTGCTGTGCCAAAACAGGTATCCCTTTCCACCTGAACGTCCAGATGGTAGTGCCTTATAAAAGAATTTAAGGATGACCAGGTCGCTGCCTTACAAATTTCATCCGCTGGTACTAACTTGTACTCAGCCCATGAAGCCGCTTGAGCCCTAGTCGAATGAGCTTTCAGTCCCTCTGGAACCAGCTTGCCCTTCAACAGATATGCTGATGCTATCGCTTCCTTAATCCATCTGGCAATGGAAGCCTTTGATGCCGCTTCTCTCTTTGTACCACCAAAAAGGACAAATAGTCTATCAGACTTCTGGAAATTTGCTGTCCGCCGAATATATTTCTTTAATGCCCGGAGAACATCCAATAGATGTGCCACTCAGCTGACGAAGACTCGGGTCCTCCCCCGAAAACTGGCAAAGAAAACTACCTGATTCATATGAAACGGTGATACCACTTTTGGTAAAAAGGACGGTACCGGCCTCAATACCACCTTTGAATCGTAAAAAGACAGAAAAGTCTTCCGACAGGACAAAGCTTGCAATTCTGAAATTCTCCTAGCCGAACATATCGCTACCAGGAAGACCACCTTGAGAATAAGATCCTTCAAAGATGACCTAGACAATGGCTCAAACGGTTCGCGCACCAATGCTTCCAAAACTAAAGCAAGATCCCACGTCGGAACTACCTGATGACATGGTGGTCTCAAAAGTACCACCGCCCTTAAAAAATGCTTCACATCTGGGTGAGCCCCCATGGCTTCCCCTTTTATCTTACCTCTATAACAGGACAGCGCTGCCAACTGTACTCTTAAGGACGAGGCCGCTAAATCTTTCTGAAATCCATCCTGTAAGAATGCCAGAATTTGTGTAATTGACGCTCTTAACGCTTCCAATTTTCTGTCTGCACACCAAGCTTCAAATATACGCCAAACTCGAATATACGCCAACGAAGTAGACTTCCTTCGTGCCCTCAGCAATGTAGCAATTACTGCTGCGGAATATCCCTTTGCTCTCAGCCTTGCCCTTTCAAGAGCCAAGCCGTAAGCGAGAATCGATCCACCTAAGGCATGTATAGTGGACCCTGAGACAACAGATTTCCCCTGACTGGTAGACATCAAGGCCGCTCCACCAAAAGTCTCCTGAGATCCGAATACCAAGGTCTCCTCGGCTAATCCAGTGCGATCAATATCACCAATCCTTTGTGTAGTTCAATGTGTTGTACTACACGGCCTATCAGCACCCAAGGTGGAAATACGTACAATAGCTGCTCCACTGGCCAGTCCTGAATGAGAGCATCCAGGCCCTCCGACATTCTTTCCCATCTTCTGCTGAAGAAACGACTGACCTTTGCCGAGTGAAAAGTCACCTTGAGATCCATTACTGGTGATCCCCCAGCGACGTACCACCATTTTGTATACTTCCGGATGAATAATCCACTCTCCTGGATCTATCTTCACCCGACTCAAGAAGTTGGCTTCGACATTGTCTACCCCTGCCACATGCGCTGCTGACAAAGCCCCCAGGTTCAGTTCGACCCAATCGAACAACTGCTCGGCCTCGGCCTCCAGCGCCACACTGCTGGTGCCTCCTTGCCGATTGATGTAGGCTACCGTAGTCGCGTTGTCAGAAAACACTTGAATCGCTCTTCTGTGCAAATAAGTCTGAAACACCCACAAGACCAACGCTACTGCTTGGAGTTCCAACCTGTTGATTGACCAGAGCTTCTCCAGATCAGACCACTGCCCTTGTGCGAATCTTCCTTGGAAGTGAGCTCCCCAGTCTAATAGGCTGGCATCCATTGTCAGGGCTATCCAATTGGGCGTTTCCAAGGGCATCCCCTTCTCCAGACCCCCTGGATGCAACCACCACCGCAGCGCCTGCCGCGTCTCCATCGGACAGGGCAGTCTCCGGGATAGAGCGTCATTCTGGTGAGACCACCGCCTGAGCAGCGCTTTCTGCAATGGTCTCATATGGGCCCTCGCCCACGGCACCAGCTCAAGCGTTGCTGCCATAGTACCGAGCAACTATAGATAATGCCACGCCGTGGGAAGCGACCTGCTCAGAAATTTGTGTGCCAACTTCCTCAAACCTTTCGCTCGATGCCGAGGAAGGAATACCCTGCCAACTTCCATATTGAACCTCGCTCCCAGGTATTCCAGACTCTGCGACTGAGTCAACATGCTTTTTGACATTGACTACTAAACCTAGGCTTTGTAGACACGAAACCACTCTGGCCGTGGCCGCCTCGCTCTCGGCTCTTGACTTTGCCTGAATTAGCCAATCGTCCAGATAAGGATGTACTAGGATGCCGTCCTTTCTCAGCGCCGTGACTACCACCACCATCAACTTGGTGCACGTCCGTGGTGCCGTAGCTAGCCCAAAAGGTAATGCTCCGAATTGAAAATGCCCCATAGGAATTGCAAACCTGAGAAACCTTTGGTGTTCCCGCCGAATGGGAATGTGCAGGTACGCTTCCGACAAGTCCAAGGATGTAAGGAACTCTCCTTTCCTTACAGCTACTATGACTGACCTCAATGTTTCCATGTGAAAATGAGACACTCGGAGACAGCAATTTACTCTTTTGAGATCCAGAATTGGCCGATATGTTCCCTCTTTTTTCGGAACTACGAAATAAATGGAGTACCGACCTGAACCGCATTCGTCTCGAGGCACCAGCACTACTGCCTTGAGGGCTACTAGTCTCTCTACTGTCTGTTTGATGGCGTCGAACTTGAGATGTGCTCTGCAGGGGGACTGAACGAACGAGTCGGTTACCGGCCGGAGAAATTCCAAAGCATAACCTTCTCGAATAACCTCCAGTACCCACTGGTCTGAAGTAATCTGGACCCAGGCAGGGTTAAACTCTCGTAGCTGTACCAAGCCTACCTAGGTCCCCCTCACTTCATTGTGTTTTTCTAAGATTTGAGGAGGAGGCCACAAAACCTCTGCCTGCTCCCCTAAAGCCAAAATAACCCCTGGTTTCTATAGGGAAAATGCTCCCTTTGACCTTGGTTGAACCTAGGGGAACGAAAACGGCGAAACTCCCTCTGAGGAGTCTTAGGAGGTACATTTGAACATCCCTGCTTTTGTTTATCCTCTGGAAGCCGTCCCCCTTTGGATTCGCCGAGGTCCTTCACCAGTTTATCCAAATCTTCTCCAAAAAGAAGCTTTCCCCTGAACAGTAGCTTACTCAACCTAGCCTTAGACGAACTATCAGCTGCCCAGTTGCGCAGCCACGCCACTACTACAGAAGCCATACTGTTTGATAAACCACGGATAAGGTCGTAATGGATATCGGCTAGATAAGCCGTCCCCGACTCTAGCCTGGCCGATTCTGCGGCTGCTACCCCCACCTGTTCTTCTTGGAGCCGTTGAGACCAACGCAGACAGGCTCTAGCGACCCATGCTCCACAAATAGAAGCTTGTACCGACAGCGCGCTCACATCAAAAACCTGCTTCAACAAGGTATCCAACTTCCTATCCTGAGTATCCTTAAGGGCCACGCTACCCTCCACCGGAATGGTCATTTTGGTGGCAACAGCCGCATCCATTCTCGTGGACTGAAACAACTCCTTATCTTGTTCCACCAGCAGGTAAAAATGGCCCATAACCCTGGACCCCTTGAGCCCCATCTCGGGCAAATCCCATTCTCCTTGAATAATCTCCTTGACTACCTTGTGTATCGGAAACGCCCTCTGAGTCTTTCAAAATGTCTGCAATAAGGGGTCTTCCAAGGTTGCATCCTCCACCGTTCCCATCGCCGGCATATTAAGCGCCTTGAGGATTTCTGAAATGAGGGCTGGTAACTCCTCTCTGCAGAAAATTCGGACCACCCGAGTTTGGTCCTCCTGCTCCGCGATTTCTCCTTCCTCTAACTCCTCCTCAAGCTCTAGGTCCTGATCTCCCTCTTCAGAGAGAACCACCTCAGAAGCAACTGACTGATCCGTGTCCTTGTCTATCCTAGCCTTCTTAGCCTGAACCCTTGCTGATCCTGCAGCCATAGGCGTCCCTGGCCTCTTCTCCCCTAGCTCTGCATTCGAGGACGGCGATGGGAAGCTTCTCTTAACACCCCCCAAACGCCTGCTGAATTAGTGTAACGAACTCCGGGGAAAAAAAATGCCTCCAGGCCCCCCGGCAGCAGTGCTGGAGGGGGAGGAAAATCCGGTGTAGAGGAAGGCCCCGCCACGGGTTCCAGCGGTTGTACAGCAGGTGAAACCGGCTCCAGCACAGGATCTACCACCCCTTTGAAGCCCTCTGAAACCACTTCTAAGGCTTGATCCATCGTGGTCGCCTCCAGCATAAACCCCCTGCACACGCCTGTGTCCGAGACAGCCCCCTGTCTAGCACTGCAGAGCACGCACTGCGGTCTAGAGGGCATCTCTGCAGAATGGATCTGAGCTATGGACCCTGCAGTCCCCCTTTCACTTACAGGCTTAAGTCCCCTCCGCAGACTCAGACCACTGCCGTAGGCACCCCTTTTAACAGAGTTCCTTTTTTTTTTCTTTTAATATAAATTCATATTTCAACTCTCTGAAACCCTCCTAGACGGTTTCTAAAGAAAATTTAATGAAACGAAGCTCTCCCACCAAAAACGGAGCTGTTGTAGTCTGCCCGATAGAAATGGCGCTTCCCACGCTGAGACCACGCGGTTGGGCCTTCCCTGACACATGCACTCAGCGGGACAGCACTCAGCTATCCGGCGGCTTACCTCTACGGGGCCTCTATACTCTCCCCCGCTGTTCCGGACTCTCACAGTCCTCCGCCGATGTCTGGCCTGACTGCCCAAAGGAAAGCCTCAGCTTTTCTCTGCTGCCGCTGCTATTCGCTGGATCCTCCGATGTCGGCTCTGAGCGCTCACAGGGAAACAACTTCTGGCATGCTGCAGAGCCTAAGGCACTGGTTCCTCACCCATCTATGTGGGATCGGGAACCGGAACCTTTCCCCCTCGAACGGCTGCCTCTCCGTCGCTGACTCAACTGAGGTCCATAAAGTCAAACCGGGAAGGGGGGGGGGCCTTACCCCTCCAACAAAATTTAAAGATACGGACCCTCCAAAAGTAATAAATTGGATTTACATTAGATTTAAAGCAATCCTGATCCACTAAATTTCCCAATACTATTCCTAATCTCTCTAATTTCCTTAATTGCTCCTCTAGTGAGCCCCGAAGCTCTGGGCTCACCACCCTCCAGCTGCTTGGAGACTTAGAGAACTGGAGTGAGGAGGCGGTTCCTCTGTATTTATACCAGTGACAACAAAAGGATGACGTTTCTCAGTCTCCAAGCTGCTGGAAGAGGAGCACAACCCAGAGGTTCGGGACTAGACTGAAGGGACGATAAGGAAAAGTTGCTGTAAGAGACGAGGAGTGACTGAGCTTCAGCTTCACTTATAGCTTAAATCAGAGACAGATATGTGGAGCAATAGGGCTGTGCTTATGGGTTCACAGCAGTAAGGGGCCCATTCTCTTTTAGTCTCTATGTTGGATGAGTAGTTAGGGTGCAAAGACTCTTACTGCCCGGGAATCCAGATTACTGTCAGTCTATCCCTTACTTAAATCCATATAGGGGCCCTATGATGGTGTTTCTGGAGCACTGACATTCTGATGGCGTCTCATCATTACAGAAAAGTAACGTATCACTTGTCGGTAGGTTTACCAGTTGGTTCTATTAGTGCATATTTCGAGTCTGTAACTACTTGTCATTGCCTGGCACCGTCTACCCAACCTTCTTGCAAAACTTTTGCAGAAGCATACATGCAATTTTTTGTTTTCTCTCTCTACTAGCCTCCCATCACAAAGCATATTAATACATTAATTTTTATTAAAGATGCACAGCTGCAGGAAAGTTGGCAGGCACTCTTAATCCGCCACTGATTAATAGAGTTTATGAGTTTTCAAGCCAGTCACTGCAGAGAATATGAATGAGTTATTATGTTGCATGTGAATTTGTTCCTTCTTAATTTTAGGTCTTGGTGTAATTTATGGCTTGAATACAGCAAGACATTTAATTGTAATGAGAGCTTTGCAAGACAGCTAGCCAAATTTTCTCCATTTACGGAAGAGGGCTTGGCAATCACCTTGCTTTTTTTTGAGGGGAAGATGGCTGGCAGAGTTGGCCTGTATTTTCAGCTTATCATCCTAGAGAGGGGTGGTGAGCTCCAGTCCTTGACTGCTGCAGACAGGTCCAGGTTTTCAGCAGGGGCATGCATTTATTAGTATGCATTTGGTTCGTTAGTGTGCCTTAAAAAAATTGAGTGTACATTATGTTGATTTAACTGATACTAATTAGTTTAGTGTACCTTAATTCATCCATTAGTGTGTGCAAAATCAGATTAGTGTGAACTAAAAATTCCTCGTTAAAATAAATGTGTAAAAGTAAATGAAAACACTCCAAAATCTGGAAAAAATCCTACAAAATAAGAAACTAACCAAATTTTCTTGGCTGTGCACATGCCTAATTTTTAGAAAACCAGGTAGATTATATTAATTATCCTGGTTCTTGGATCTGATGCATGCAGATATATCTTGTGTATATTCATCACGGAAATCCTGCAGATCAGATCTCTTTGCAGCATTCAAGTGTTAAGAGTTCTCTGTTCCTACCTTAGATAATTTCCCATAGCAGCTGTATCACTAGTACCTGAGAGTTATATATGGAGGATGATATCCGTTTAGGAAAAAATTAGGGGACATATTCGGCTGATGATCTCAAGAGTTGTTTCAGCCTCCAGCAAATTTCCATGCTGATTAAAACTTTCATAAAGAGTTCCATGCTTATGTTTTATTGTCTTGCTATTAATGCATTTGGATAAGGAAGTCCCTGGAAAGAAAGGTGGCTTTGGCATCCCTGGCTAATAGCTTGTCTCTTCTTTATGAGAACAGTTATCAAAGCGATTTGATTATTATAAGCCTTCAATAATAAGAGCATTCAAAGTTGCTCAACTACTGTTAATGATAATGTTTCCTGCTCCTCCGGTTCTCATTTGGCTCTAGCTGAAGAAAGGCAGCTCAGGGGACACTGCCAACACAGTTTTGCATCATCAATTTTTTTTAACCTTATGCTTGCAGTAATTCAAAATAGCTGAAAAGGAAACCGTTCTGCAGCATATTAAAGAAGCTGTGACCAATTGCCGAAGTTATGGACACTCTAGTTTTCTTATCTCCATTGCTTTTTCGTTTAGCAGTCCAGTGCAAAATATAGAAAACACAATTAAAACAGCATTTCAAAAATAAAATCACCCATAATCGTCTCAATTACCCTCATTAGTCACAATTAAATAACAATTCAATCATGACTCACCAACAGTCTTCTCAATCACCCCGTCAGTGGCGTAAGTTCAACTGAGGGGCCCCCAAGAAAAAAGTGCTTAAGGCCCCTCATGCTAACAAGGGCTATAACCTCCAGTCCCCCAATCCCACCCCCCAAAAAAAAACTTATCAAAACAAGCAGCATCTCCTCCGCTGCTTTTTACCTTTGAACAGTGCTGAGGCCCGGGAAAGCATCGCGACGCGAGACTGCGGGTCCTCACTAGGAAACTCTGCGGCGGAGCAACACTGTACAAAGAAAAAAGGCCGCGGCGCAGCACCGCATGCAACCTCCTTGAGCGTGACTGAGTGCGCGGTTGCCGCTGACTGTGTTGGCCTCGCTGCCCCTCCCCCCGGGGGCTGTTTGGGCGGTATTTACGCCACTGCCTCCTATACTTATATGCACGTTTAACAAACTTTGAGGTAAATATTTAGAAGCAGTTATTAGGAAAACAGCCCCTACTACCAGCGAAGTGCCGCTGGCCGAGACTATCCAGCGAGGTTAGGTGGCCGTATTGACACTGAATTAGCTTACAGACCACCGCAGCACTATCCAGTAAAATATCTGGATAGCGGCAATATTAAATCCACTATTTGGATAAAGTTAGGACACCAAAAAACGTCTGTTCTAACTTCATCCATAGTAAACCCAATATCCAAGCCAGATATTGGCATGATGGACACCACTCCATTTAGATACTCACTATTGACATTATCAGGATACTGGCGCTAAATATCCAGATTTCTTTTACCTGCTACAGTCGGGGCTAAAAAAACCGCAGAGCATGGTAGCTGAATATTGGCTAATATGTTTTTAACTCCCTCTTAAAATTCAACATATTTTGCTCTCCACGTAAACTGATAGGACGTGCATTCTACAACTGTGGGGTCCTGATGACCTGTCTGCTTCACCTCCTGAATCTCTAGGACTATCCTATGGTCACGAAGAATAGTTCAGAACAAAAAACACATGTATTTTCTACCGGGGCCGGCCTATCTATCGTGCAGGAATGTTGCCCGCACATGGCCCCGTGCCTGCCTGACCAACTTCAGAGAGAGCCAGAGAGGCCCGAAGCCCGGGCTCTTACCTCTGCAGAGCCGCAAGAAAGAATGAAGAGTTAGCAGAAGACACGAAGAAACCAGAAGAAAGCGACTGGAGCAATTGCAACTGCAACATAAAATGCCCAAACACAACAAAAGGTAGAAAAATACTATTTTATTTAGAATTTATTAACTGGAATATATATCAGCTCGGGGAAATATGCATCGCTAACGTCTTTGCGTTTTCTTTAATACAAGAGGAAATTAATTTATAGTTTTACTTCTCTAGTGTTGTTGTACATTCCAAGTTTGACTTTTGGGGTTTCCAGTTTAATTATCATCTTCATATTTATAAATTGTGATCCCTTGGTTTATGTTTGGTGATGGTCTATTTTGCATGTGCAACCGAGCTGCAGTATTCTGTTCATGTAGTTTCTATGTGACAGTCCCACTTGTTCTCTTTCCCCAGTAGGAGATGTATTGGTTTTAATATGTTCAGTGTTGCTTTTTGATAGGTAGGGTTTGGTGCTTTGTGAGTTCTGGTAGTGCTGTTATGATAGGGTGGATTTGCTATTGGGTTCTAAATGGGCAGTGTTGACAGTACTTCCTAATGTGCTTGGCAGTTGGCATTGGAGTATAGTAATGCAGAAATCTGGTAATCTTTCTTTATCCTCACTGCCCATGTAAACGGTATTCGGGCACTTATTAAGAGGTGTGTTTACTAAACGTTAATGCGCATTCATAAATGTTGATGAGTGTTAAGTGCAGGAACACCGATTTGTTTCTATTGGTGCAGTGCAGTGGCACTTAACGCACATTAATATTTAGTAGACATGACCCTAAGTCATTGCTAGGAGAAAAAAGAGGCTTGTGAAGGGCTCCTTTGAAAGTCGCCTGAAATTTTAGATGGGCAACATATACATTTTAAAATAAAATAAATTCAATTTATGCAAATGAGGTCCAGTGGATATGCATATGAGGCTCCGCATCACCCTTGGGCTGCCCCTGTTTTCTACTAACAGACTTAGCACCGATTCTCAAAGCCAAACTATATGGTTACTTTGGATTTACACTTTATTGCAGATATAAACTATGAGCAGTGGTCACTTACACCTACTTTTTTATGCTGGCGAATTGCTGAAAAAGTCTGTGCAAAGATTTGAAAGTTTCGTCTCTGTGGAGCCTTTTCCTCCCCTCTCCTCCACCAACCTCACCCTGCCTGTGGGAACACCTCCTCTTAACATAACTAAAAACATAATGAGATTACACTTATGCTTTGAGCCCGCTAACAGGAGGAAGATGTTTAATTCACTTAAATCACTGAAAACTGTTGTGTTTGGCGGTAATTTTATAGCAGAAATAGGTCACCGGGACTTCCTGTTTTCCTGTCTTCCGCTCCCATACAAAAGGAAGATGGTGGAAGCAAACAGACCCGCGCTGCTAAGTTTTGAGTTTAGTGCTGTGGGGCTGTTTCAGGCCATTGCTATCGCTGTAGGTTCTGGAAAGAGGCTGCAGTGGTGGCAATCTAGGCTAGAGGGCACAAGGGATGAGGTTCGCCAAGGGCACCTCATCTCCTTTTGCCAGCCCTGCACTTCTGTGTATTTTATGAAATAAGTATGTAAAAATGTGCCTCAGAGCAGGTGTAACTTGGAGCAGGAACTTTCAGTGGGGGTAATTTTATAAGATCATTTATGTGCGTATGTTCCTTTTATAAAATAGATATAATTTATGTACTTATCTGTTGCACAAGTTATACAATTATCTCTGTGTGTCCTACAGTTTTGTAATATTTTGTGTGTGCTTTTAATTCCAAATATTCCCCCGGTTTGATTTAGTTCGCTTTCTTCAAGTCTGCTCTTTTATATATTTTTCAGATTTTATTTGCTATCATAGCAAAAAGACATTCACAATATCTTGATTTATTTAGCTGAACTCTTTGGGACATGTTTACTAAAATATGTTACCCAGTAGCATGGGGTTTAGCACATGTTTTTGTTGCCATCCTAAAAAGTAGCATGGGGCTGTGTGCTAAAAACCCTGTGAAACCTTGGTATTGTACATCAAAGCAGTGACTGGTTGAGATGGGGGTCTTCTTGCTGCGGTGCAGCTAGCATGGGCATTTGTAGCCTGCGTTACCTGTGCTTGGCGCAAGTAGCATGAGCGCAACTAACGCCTCCTCAGTGGGCAGCATTAGTTGTACCCATGGCTATTTTACCATGTTGAAGCGCAGAAAACTGCAGGATGATGGATGTACCCAGCCCCCTGCATTAGCCCGCAGCCCCGTGCTGGTAACGCAGCTCACACACATATTACCAACGTGGGGTTTAGTGCCCAACATTTATCCATGACGGTCAGCATTTCTTTTAATGCCATTCACCATGGTTAACTGAAATCCAGATATTTTTTCTAATATATGGCCTGAGAATATAAATTGTATTCTTTTTCTTTAGGGCAAATAGCTGGCCAGTGTTCTGAGCAAGGGGACCCCAACCACCTTGCTCCCTGATTGGAGCGCTGAGGGGACCCTCCCTTTTGGGTGCATGGGGGGGGGGGTTCACTATCAAAAACCTTGCTTCAGGCAGCAGAATGCCTTCAGTTGCCCTTACTCTCAGGTACTATATTCCTAGATTGTTTCAACTACAAGGTCCTAGGTCCACCTCCTCCTGACATTCCAGACATAAGGATAGGGAAAAACAGTTGTTACTTCTCAGCTCTTTGTCATTTCTTTCCTTCTCATGATGTCAACAAGAAAAATGTTAGAAAATTTCTTTTTATATGTACGAGTTATAGTGCCCTGCCATCTGCTGGCAGACCTTAGTCATTGACTGTTCCTTATCTTAACACTATTATCCAATGTATCCCTAGGAAAGGGCCACCACATTTCTTCCCCTGTATCCTTATAACAGGGGTACTGCATTCCTTGTGAAACATGCCCTTCACACAATTATATACATTCGTGTTGCCTTTTTAAAATAGGCTTAAAATAGGCAGTCTTTTGAACTTCTCACCCAGACAAAATCAAGCCCCAAATGGAAGAAATTTTATAGGGCTCTTTGTAAGCTAACTGACTCATTCTACAAAAAATTGTTTTCTACTTCAGTGTATGTCTAGAGCTTCTTTATAGCTTGTTAGCAAAGGGTGCAAAAACAACAAAGGAGCAGGAGTCAACTCAGATGAACCGAGAAATTCTTTAGTCGGTTCAGCTTGCTCAGAAGACCTTCCCCCCCCCCCCCCTCTGCAAAGATTGACACTTGACAGTTGTTGGAAAACAGCCTAAATGCACTAATAAAAAATTTAAAAAAATAAACTTTTTCTTGATGATGTAATGTTTTCTGGCAGCAATCTGGGTGCCCTCTGGATGTTTTTCCTTTTTGTTCCATCAGGCATTTCATAATTTAGATTTTATTTTCCAGGGAGACAGAAAGATTATAAAAGATAAAGAGAGAGAGAAAAAAGATTTATTTCCCTCCTTCTCCTTCATCCCCTCCTCCATTAATTCCTTGCTTTCAATACATGGATCCAGTTTCTTTCAGTGGATGGGCCATTTCTTAATCAGGTGCAGACAGAAAAAGTCTTTGCTTATGTTCATTGCTGCAGATGACAGAAAAAAAATTGGTTAAAGTGAATAACAGCCAAGTGCTAGTTAAGAGAGCCACGGTGAGGTGAAGAAAGAGAAAGGAGACAGGGGTTAATTGACTGAGTGAAATTTAAAAAAATAAAAAAGGAATTTACAAAATAATAATATGAACAGAGCTGAGAAATGTAAAGCAATCTTTTCTGACTATATCCTGAAGATCATGATGTTTTTAGAAGTTTTCCCATTTAGAAAGCTGACTGGTGTAGTTTCCATGGCTGCTGAGATGGCTCAGTGTGGCTTTAATACAACATCTCCATTATTAATGTGTCCTTATTGCTCTCGATATGCAGGCAACTGAGACTCAGAGAGACGCAGGGCTTGGCCAACCACTAGGCAAACTAACTGGTTGCCTAGGTTGACAAGTTCTGGGTTGTGGCAAAGAGTAGGGCATTCAAAGCTATACGATAGATTTTCACAGCCAGGGGGGGGGTGTAAGGTGTAAGGTTCCAAAAAACAGTAAAGTAGCCCAAATGCCCTCGAGTATGGAGCAGACAGAGCTTAAAGATCCCAAATTACCCATGTCTACCAATAGCCAAATTAATATGATTAAAATACAGTCTCTAAAATGCATGTATGCAAATGCTAGAAGTCTAAAAAATAAGATGGGAGAGTTAGAATATATAGCACTAAATGAGAGGTTAGATATGATTGGAATATCAGAGACATGGTGGAAGGAGGACAACCAGTGGGACACTGTGATATCTGGGTACAAACTGTATCGTAATGATAGAGCTGATCAAATTGGTGGAGGGGTTGCGCTCTATGTTAGAGAGGGCATTGAATCAGAAAGGATTAAAGTTTTGCAGGAAACAAAATTTGCTGTAGAATCTCTATGGATTGAAATTCCATGTAAAAAGGGGAAGGCAATGGCAGTGGGGGTGTACTATCGACTGCCTGGCCAGAATGAACAAATGGATGATGAAATGCTCAAAGAAATCAAGGAAGCTAAGAAAAGTTACAGCGTGGTAATAATAATGGGTGATTTCAATTACCCCGGTATCGACTGGGTCAGTGTCATGGCAGGACATGCTAGAGAGATAAAGTTCCTAGATGAAATAAATAACTGCTTCTTGGAACAGCTAGTTCATGAACTGACCAGAGGGGAAGCCATATTAGACCTAGTCCTTAGTGAAACACCAGATCTAGTGCAAGAGATAAGGGTGTTGGGACCACTTGGCAATAGTGATCATAGTACTACCTTTTTAACTTTTGAAAGGAAGACTATGATAAAATGAGGAAAATAGTTAAGAAAAAACTAAAAGGAGCAGTTGCAAAGGTTAAAGACTTACATAAAGTTTGGGTGTTGTTGAAAAATACTATCTTGGAAGCCCAGACCAGCTGTATTCCACGCTTTAAGAAAAGTGGAAGGAAGTCCAAAAAACTGCCAGCATGGTTTAAAGGTGAGGTCAGAGAGGCTGTTGTTGCCAAAAAAGCATCTTTCAGGAAATGGAAAAAAGAGCCAAATGACGAAACCTGGAAACAGCACAAGCACCGGCAGGTCAAATGCAAGGTATTGATAAAGCAGGCAAAGGGAGAATGTGAGAAGAAGCTTGCTGCGGAAGCAAAAATGCGAAATAAAGATTTTTTTCAAGTACATTCGTAGCAAAAAACCTGTGAGAGAGTCAGTTGGTCCATTAGATGATAGAGGAGTTAAAGGGGCACTAAGAGGTGACAAGGCGATAGCGGAGAGACTGAATGAATTCTTTGCTTCAGTCTTTACTGAGGAAGATGTAGGGATGTTACCCATGACTGAAGTGGTATTTAAAGGTGCGGAAGAATTGAAGGAAATATCGATACATCGGGAAGATGTATTACAACTACTAGATAAACTGAAGAGTAGCAAATCACCTGGGCCAGATGGTATACATCCAAGGGTGTTGAAAGAACTAAAATATGAGATTGCAGACCTGCTATTAGTAATCTGTGAACTATCATTAAAATCATCTCTAATACCTGAAGATTGGAGGATCGCCAATGTAACACCAATTTTTAAAAAGGGTTCCAGGGGTGATCCGGGAAACTACAGACCGGTGAGCCTCACGTCAGTACGGGAAAAATGGTAGAAACCATCATAAAGAATAAAATTACTCAGCATGTAGATAGTCATGGCCTAATGGGAGACAGCCAACATGGCTTTAGACAAGGAAGATCTTGTCTTACTAATCTGTTATGTTTTTTTGAAAGTGTGAATAAACAGGTGGACAAAGGTGAGTCGGTTGATATAGTGTATCTAGACTTTCAGAAAGCCTTTGACAAGGTCCATCATCAGAGACTTTTGGCAAAACTAAAAAGTGATGGGATAGGAGGCAGTGTACTATTGTGGATCAGGAACTGGTCAAAAGATAGAAAGCAGAGGGTAGGGCTAAATGGCCAATTTTCCCAATGGAGAAAGGTGAATAGTGGTGTACCCCAGGGATCTGTGCTGGGTCCGCTGCTTTTTGACATATTCATAAATGACCTGGAAAGAGGAATAACGAGCTAGGTTATCAAATTTGCAGATGACACAAAACTATTTAAAGTTGTTAAAACCCAAGAGGATTGTGGAAAATTGCAAGAGGTTCTTGATAAATTGGAAGACTGGGCATCAAAATGGCAGATGAAATATAGGGGCTTGTTTACAAAGCCGCGGTAGCGGTTCGCGATTGTTATCGGAGCCACGGCCCCATTAAAATCAATGGGGCCGCAGCTCCGATAACGATCGCAAACCGCTACCGCGGCTTTGTAAACAAGCCCCTTAATGTGGACAAGTGCAAAGTTATACACCTAGGGAAGAACAACCCAAACTATGGTTACACAATGCAAGGTTCCACATTAGGAACCACCACCCAGGAAAAAGATTTAGGCGTCATTGTGGATAACATGTTAAAACCCTCGGCCCAGTGTGCAGTGGCAGCCAAGAGAGCAAATAGAATGCTAGGTATCATAAGAAAAGGAATGGAAAATAAAACAAAAGATATTATAATGCCTCTGTACCGTTCCATGGTGAGACTGCACCTTGAATATTGTGTGCAGTTCTGGTCGCCGTATCTTAAAAAGGATATAGCGATTTTAGAAAAGGTTCAGAGAAGAGCGACCAAAATGGTAAAGGGGATGGAAGGATACTCCTATGAAGAAAGGCTAAAAAGGTTAGGGCTCTTTAACCTGGAAAAGAGACGGCTGAGGGGAGATATGATAGAAGTCTATAAATTAATGAACGGAGTGGAACGGGTAGACATAGATCGATTGTTTACATTATCAGAATATAGAAAGACTAGGGACATGCAATGAAGCTACAGGGTAAACTATTTAAGACTAATAAAAGAAAATATTTTTTCACTCAACGTGTAATCAAACTCTGGAATTTGTTACCAGAGGATGTAGTAAAGGCTGTTAGTGTAGCTGGGTTTAAAAAAGGTTTGGACAGGTTCCTGGAGGAAAGGTCTATAAACCATTATTAAGAAGGGACCCAAGATATCAATGCTTGACCCAGTACAAGCATCGCGGAACCTGTGTCTTTTGGGGAAACTGCTAGGTACGTATGACCTAGATTGGCCACTGTTGGAAACAGGATACTACTGGGCTTGATGGACCTTGGTCTGACCCAGTATGGCATATCTTTTGTTCTTATGTTCTCACATTAGTGGGCTCTGAGACTAAAGGCAATATGGAAAGCAGAACTTCCACTGTGGCAGTATTAGAAGTTTGGCCAGTCTTAGCTCAGCTCCTACCTGTTGATTTGTCTCATGATTTAAATGTTGTGTATTTTTTTTTGTATTTTCAGTTATTATTGTAAACTGCTTTTGAACATCTTTTGGCGAGGAAGCAGTATGTAAAATTTTATAAACAAATAAAGAACTTCAGTTCTAATCTCAAAGTTGTAGATGTCAGTATCATGCTAACATTACACACAAACAATATTTATTGGGAAATCTTATAAGTCTTTCTTGTACATAGAACAGGGTTTTCCATATAGAAATAAATGCTTATAAATTGCCAGAGGTGAGGGGTGTACATGTAGCATGAATACACATGTAGGCGCTTCTGGGGGTTGGGCAGAGCTTGAGAAGAGTTGTAAGATATGTATTTATTCTGTAAAACGAACAAAAAAAAGTTAAACCAACATCAGAAAACAATAAAAACTAATTTTAATACGAATGATAAAAAGTATATACATGTAATAAAAAGGTTACATCAAACCCAACATGGCCATGTTTTGGCTCATGCCTGCATCAGGGGTAGAAACAATTAGAGATCTGCAATGCAAAAAGCAGAAAAACAAAATGAAAATAAAAGCACATTGATCAAATATTTGTACCATGAGACTACTGCTCGAGGATTATCATGCTATTTTGGAATCCAGCGCAGTAATAGCAGGCATGAGAGAGCATCAGTCCAGCTCCCTCTAGACACCAGGGATCATTGGTAAGGTTGGGGATGGGGATAGATGTTTGGGGGACTTGGAGGAACTTCGGTGCTTGGAGGTTTGGTATTTCTGGGAAGGATTGGATGTGGGGGTGTTGATGGCAGTGGAGAGATTTGCTTGTGGGGAGATTGGATGCTTTGGGGGAGAGGGGGATTATATGCTCTGGTGATAGGGGGATCAGATGTGGTGGGGCGTCAGAGAAGGAATAAAATGTGGTGAGGGTTTGGGGAATCAAGATTGGATGGGGTGACTGGGGAGGGAACTGGTGGTACGGGAACAGGGTGCACATACACAGAGCAGTAATATTAAGAGGCCGTCCCCCACATATACATATGTGGGGGGTAATTTTATATTTTTCCCCTCATGCAGCTTATTAAAATTGCTGCTTCTATAGGATATGTAGAAACATGCCTGTGCAATCCTGTACCTATTTTTCAAAAAGATCTACATTTGGCAAAGACTCTTGTAAAATATAGGACTTCTCTACATCTCAACCTGGATGTGTGAATTACCCCCTCCAAGTCCTATCTAAAATCTGCCTTCGTATCAATAAATATTGCTGTATTTAATATTCATGTGTCAAAGATTTAATTAAGAGTTGCCCATACACTTTAGAACAGGGGTGTCCAATTCTGGTCCTAGTGCACCACGATCCAGCCTGGTTTTCAGGATGTCCCTAATGAATATGCATGAGGTATATTTGCATCCATGGCCTCCCACTGTATGCAAATGTATCTCATGAATATTCATTAGGGACATCCTGAAAGCAAGGCTGGATCGTGGTGCGCCAGGACCGGAGTTGTCCACCCCTGCTTTAGAGCCACCAAATAAGGTGGGAAGCTACTTTTTACTGCAGCTTAATTTACCCCTGGAGTCACTAAACTGCGAGTAACCCGGTGAAGGAATAATGCAGCCTATGATCAGTCTTGCAAGCTGCATTATTTCATGGAAAAATAACACCAGCTTTATTTTTTCTGGCTGGCTGCATCAGACCACAATGCTCCCAGCTGCCATTTTAAAGAAGCTGGTGCAGTCTTAAAATCTCAAGGATTTCCTCCCCCCCTCCAAATTCCAGACCCTTACCTATTCAAAATCACCCTATAGACCCTTCCCCCCCCAAAAAAAAGACTCCCACCCTGCAGTAGACACCAGAGGCCTACCTACCAAAATCCCTGAGGCACTCCTGCCCCAGAAAACCTAGATTACCAGAGATTTTGCCTGGTAGACCTGGGTGGGGATTTATGGGGAGTGTCTATGTGGAAGTGTTCTTTGGACAGGGGAAAGGATCCAAGTGGTGACTTTGGGGGAGGGGGGTCTGAACTTGGAATCTACTGGCCAGTTTTCTGAGTGGATGGGGGTGTTTGGACTTAGAGGGTACTCCATATTTTAAAACTGCACTGCCCCCTTTAAATTGGTTGCAAGGGGAATCAGCTGAATGTTAGCAGCCCAGTGTTCCAGGTCAGGAAAAGTAATGCCAGCTTTGAAATGTCATTATTTTTCCCTCGAATAACACAGCTTATGAAATTCAACATAAACTGCATTATTTGATTAACATAATGAGGTGTTTTACATATATTTGCATGTTTTGCATCTTATTATCTGCTAATTCACATTGCATTGAACTAATGCACATTATAGTAAAATAGCTGGTTAATGTACATTAAGAGGCAAAAATTGTGCATTATTCCCTTAATGCGCATTAATAAATGTTCTCCATAATGCCACTTTCGTATCATCCTGCTAGACTAGTCCAGACAAGTGGGGTTATATCCCTCTGCCAGCAGGTGGAGGCAGACTTGAGCAACTTTCAGTAATGTCATCACCTGGCATATCTTCTGGTACAGCACTGAGAGAATTACTATAGAGGTCATTCTGAGTCACGAATAGCAGGGATGTACGCCCTGCCTGGACGTACATCCCCGCTATTTGTCCCCCTTGCCTTCCCTGTGAAAGGCTCCCTATATAAACAGCAGAGTTGTATGGGGAACCTTAGATCTTTATCTTTATCTTTATTTCTCCATTTTATATACCGCTTTGGCCAAAGCATACAAGCGGTTTACAATAAAATAAAAAAGTCTACGCAATTAAACTCAGGAAATGGAACGCCATAATCAAAATAGGAAAGAAAGAGAGAACAGGAAAAGCAGATAGAGAACAAACCATACTAAACATACACAAACAATACTTAGGGGGAAATGTAGGCAGATAGAAAACAAACCATATTATACATACACAAACAATACTCAGGGGGGAATGTTGGGAGGGAGGGCGAAAGCTCGTTGGAATAGATGTGTTTTCAGTAGCTCTTTAAACTTTGGATAAGAGGATTCCAAACAGAGGGAGGGTGGCAAGGCATTCCAAAGTGCAGGACTGAGGAAAAAGAAGGCTGAATGACGGGTTTGTTCCAAATGTGCCTGTGATGGGGAGGCTAGGTACAGACGATTGGTATGCAGGGAACGAAGCTGGCGATATGGCATGTGAAGTGCAATGAGGTCAGATAGATAAAGAGAGGTGGTAGTATGAATGGCTTTATGAGTCAGAATAAGAAACTTATATTGGTACTGAAAACGGAGAGGTAACCAGTGAATTTGATAGAGAATGTGAGTAACATGGTCAAAATGACAGGCAAAGGTGATGAGACGAGCAGCTGTGTTTTGTATTAATTGAAGGCGTTGGAGCTGGTAAGCTGGCAGGTTGGCTAAATAGACATTACAGTAATCAAGCCAGCTAATAACCAGGGCCAAGACTAATGTGGTCAAAGAACTTGTAGGGAGAACAGACCGGACAGCCCTGATTTGTCGTAGGGCTGCGAAAGACCGGCGAGTGAGAGTGGCTAAATGATTATGAAAAGAGAGAGATGAGTCTAGAATTACCCCCAGATACCAGAAAGAGGTGACGAGGGGAACTGGAGTGGAATTAATCTGCGGGGCAACAGTCAGACATGAGCCACTCAGGGCAATCCACATTGCTGTGGATTTTGCGGGGTTCAGGTGGAGGAAATTAGCGGAGAGCCAGCTGGCAATATGAGAAAAGCATTGATTAAGCTGGGAGATGTCCAATTGCTGGGAGATGAGGGTAGGTGGAAGGAAGATTGAGGGTGGGGCGTGGGCGGGACATCACTCTGTATGTACAGGGCAGATTCTGAGGTCGGCCCTGTATGTCCGGGGTATGCTGGTTAGACAGTGGACTTATTCCACTTCAAAGGTGGAATAAGTCCCCCTGGATGTGGGGTTGCAGCGGCGGCCAGCGGAGATAGAGCAGGGAGGCATGGAGGAGGTTCCCTGCAGCCAGACCCTGGCCATGGGAGACTGGATCGGGGGTCTGGCTGTGGGGAAAGGACATTTTCAGTAGCGGTCGGCGGTCGCGGCTCCATAATGGAGCCATGGTGCCATGGCAACAACATTTCATGATACTATTGCTGTATTACGGAGCCGCAGAGTTTGACGTGGATGTGGTTGGATGTATGGCCCTTCAGAATAGGGGCCAGCCTGCACGTACAAGCCAGTAGATCTGATTCCGTGGGGGCTAGATGTCCCCACGGGATCTGAATTGGGTCTACTGCTGTATGCTCCCATTCTGAGGGGACGTACATGGACTGGATGTTCAGTACGGAATAGGCCTCCAAGTGTTCAGTAATTTTGTTCTTTATAATTATTTCTACCATTTATCCCGGCACTGACATCAGTCTCACTGATCTGTAGCTTCTTAGATCAACCCTGGAACCATTTTTAAAAATTAGCATTACATTGGCCCCTCTATAATCTTCAGGTGCTATAGATAACATTGGTCAACATTGAAATCGTTACTGACTTTAAAAGGCCCTAATCTGCAGTATCTTGGTGAGCTGAACACAAATATAACATTAAAAAATTTTTATTGGCTCTCGTTTTGAAGATATTGCATGTAGTTCATTTTTAATGTTTCACCGTGTAAATTTATCCAGTAGGACATCAACAACATCCCAAATAAGCCTTGAATGATGTAATATCGCATCACATTGCATAATACCAGCATGCACACATCATCCAGAGTTGATTGCATCATTTTCTGATGCAATGCAATATTACTGCCAGACGGCTGCTGAAGCCATCTAACATCAGCGGTGTACTATACGCAGTCGGAAAGGAAAGTAATCTGGTATTCTGTTCCGATATTGAAAACCTCATGAATGCCTTAAAAATCACTCATGACCCACAAGACTGGAGACTATTTATAGACTCTTTGAAACTGAGTCTGAAGGCTGTGCTTTTGAACAATGGAAACCGTCTTCCATCTATTCCAGTAGTGCATGCCGTCCACATGAAAGAGACATACGATAACGTAAAGCATCTACTGACTTCCATTAACTATAACAAGTACAGCTGGCACCTCTGTGGTGACTTGAAGGTAGTTGCCCTTTTAATGGGACTGCAGTAGGGATATATAAAATACATGTGTTTCTTATGTGAGTGGGATAGCCGAGCAAGGGATTGGCACTACTTGCGGAAGGAATGGAGTTGGAGAGAAGAATATCCAGCACCCAGATCTGGTTGAGGCTCACAAAATCCTGCTACCACCCCTTCACATCAAACTAGGTTTGATGAAAAACTTTGTGAAAGCCATGGACCATACTTCGCCAGCTTTCCGATACCTGCATGAAAAATTCCCTTGACTCAGAGAAGCAAAGATTAAAGAGGGAGTTTTTGTGGGTCCTCAGATTCGAGAGCTCTTCAGAGATGACCGGTTCAACAACTTGCTGCAGGGTGATGCGAAACAAGCATGGAATGCTTTTTGCCTAGTGTCAACAAACTTTCTCGGGAATGTTAGGGCAGAAAACTACAAGAAACTAGTAGAAGACATGCTGATGCAGTATCAGAAACTTGGCTGCAATATGTCTCTAAAGATCCATTTCCTTGATTCCCATTTCGATTTCTTTCCTGACAACTGTGGTATGGTTAGTGATGAACAGGGTGAACATTTTCACCAGGATATCGCAACGATGGAGCAAAGATACCATGGAAAATGGTCCACTACAATGCTGGCTGACTACTGCTGGACACTCCCCAGAGAAGCTCCCGAACAGCTGTACAAGAGACAGGCGAAAAAATTTAAGAAGTAGTCTATGACTTGTTTTTTTACAGGTATTAACCGAAGGCCTATTATATTTATTTATTTATTTATTTAACAGTTCTTCTATACCGCTCTATTTTAGATCAGAGCGGTTTACATTTAACATCAACTATACAACACAGGGAACTTTGAGTTGTATTTACAATAAACAGGGAGATCAACTTGGAAGTAACTGGGGGAAACTATGTACATTTACTATTGACATGCATTTCGTGATGTAAACATTAATTCTTGTAGATTATAAAAAAACTAGAGCCAACTTTGCAATTTCACTGTCATATTCGTGTTCAGCATATAAAAATTGATAAGAAATGACTATTTTTATTTCAGTAACATGACTTTTGTAAAAATTTGTTGACCAGTGTAATTTTTAATTTTAGTTTATAAATTACTTATAGCAGGACTGCAGTTTCATTGTTGAGTTCTTTCAGCACCTTGGGGTATATACCATCCAGCCCAGGTGATTTGCTACTCTTTAGTTTATCAAATTGCTACATTACATCTTCTAGGTTTATTGAGATTTGTTTCAGTTCCTCTGATACATCACCTATATAAAGATCTACATAAAGATCATTTTTTCAACAGATCTCATGGATGTTGATGGGGGCTACTTTTGCCCCATCCCTGGCTAATCTTTATATGCCAGGGTTTGAGAAAAGGTATGTGTATCCATCTCAATACATGTCTTGTTATTGAGTGGAAGCTTTATATTGACAATGTTTTCCTTTTATGGGGAGGAACAAAAGATCTTCAAACATTTGAATAGTTGCAATTCCATGATTAAATTTGTTATAGTTTGTAATGAAAGAATTATACATTTATGTAAGATGGAAGATTCATTTATAACTACGTTCTCAAAACCTACACATTGTTACAGCATAACAGTTTCCTTCCAATATCTTTAAGAAATAGTTTGCCTTTTTCTCAGCTGTTATGTTGCTGGAGAATATTCTCTACTAAAGAAGAGTTTCAAAAGCAAGCATCTTTAATGGCAAATAAATTTGTGGAAAGGGGTTACCCTCGAGCAATGGTAAAGAGGGCATATAAACGAGCTTCCCATAATCATCGGGAATGGCTTTTGGCCCCTTCCTCTAGATTGGAGCCTAGTGCCCAGTCTGAACATTTTACTTGTGTGTTGCAATACTCTGCCTTGTCTTCGAAGATCACCACATCAATACGGCAACGTTGGCTGGTATTGTCGCTACATTCAACATTTGCCCATTTGTGCCCTAGAATTGCATATCAAAGAGGTCGAAACTTAAGAGATGTTCTCTGCCCTGCTGTTCCAAGGGTTCCTTTGATGGGTGTGGGAGGACATACACGATGTGGCACTGTACATTTTGCCCTATAATGGATGAGATCAGTACATTCACAGCATCTGGCAAAACCTTTTCTTTAAAGTTCAGTACATCATGTACATCAGACCATGTTATTTATTTGATACGCTGTCCCTGCGACAAAATCTATATTGGTAAAACTACCAGACCTTTGAAGATGCATCTTTCAGAGCATAAATACAGTTTATCGAAACAGCGGAAAGAAGCATCACTGTTTGAACATTGTATTCAGCATATGCATGTGTTTGCAGATTTTCTCTGCTTGGTAATTGATCAAGTTCCATGCTCTTTACGCAGTGGTGATCATGGGAAAATTCTGCTTCAGTGTGAGCAGCGGTGGATTTTTCTTTTAAATGCTATGGAACCTGTTTAAATAACAAAATAGATTGAAGCATCTTTTAGATCTTATTTTTATAGTGTGCTGTTTTTGGAGTGGTCCTTTTCTCTTTTTCTTTTTCCACTTTCTTTGGATTAAAAACGAACACTGCGTGGCTCCGCCCACTTTTCCTTGATTGATTGTCTGAAAATTTAAAAATGGTGGCAGTGAGGCAGTTTCTTGCTGCTGGAGTGAATGATGAGAACAAACATTTTGTGAGAATCACCCCTGCTGAAGTCGGGAACGGCACAACAGAAATCTTTGTTGGGTGAGTGTGAGTAATCGTTTTGCCTGATGCAAGCTAAGTACTTATGAGCAATTGTTTGTGGCCATTTGTTGCCCCCTCCAATTAAGTTTGCTATTTTCTGTTGTAGGAGAATTGGTACTGTTGACTGGCTGTGAAGTGATGGTGTTCACTCTTTTTTGTGGAAACATTTATTTTGATATTGAAATATAATTGATAAAGATTTGGTCTCCAAATTTTTTAATAAAACTTTTATCAGAGAGTTTTTCTGGCTGGTGATGGTGAACAAACATATCCCCTTCGGGCAGGTTTCTGTTGTATAGATGGAATATGATAGAACTACTGAGGCCTTTTCTCTCAGTTTAAAAAGATATTAAAAATTTTGAAACAGGCATATATTTTGAATTAAGGTGACTATTCAGGCAGACCGATGAAGTTGCTTAGTGTTTAGGAGTATTAGGTTTGACCTTTTTAATCTACTTTAGTTGATTGTTAGAGCAATCCTTTATGTATATGTGACCCAGAATTTTTTTGATTGGTGGGTTTAAGTACTACCGGGGTGGGATTTGTTTATATGAGTAACTTTCCTACATCTGAAGCAAAGAATTCATTCATAAGAACACAAGAACATAAGATATGCCATATGGATCAGACCAAGAGTCCATCAAGGCCAGTATCCTGCTTCCAACAGTGGTCAATCCAGGTCACAAGTACCTGTTAGGTTTCCAAAAAGGTGCACAGATTAGATATTGCTTATCTCCGCGTAAGCAATGGATTTCTTTGGGCCTCTTTAAGAATGGTTTATGGACTTTTTCTCCAGGAACGCATCCAAATCTCTTTTAAATTCAGCTACACTAACAGCTTTTACTACATTCTCTGGTAAAGAATTCCAGGGTTTGATAACGTGTTGAGTGAAAAAATATTTTCTCTAATTAGTCTTAAATATGCTACATTGTTGCTTCATTACGGGTCACCTAGTCTTTCTACTTTTTGAAGGAGTAAAAAACCTATTTATGTTTACCCTTTCTACTCCATTCATTATTTTATAGACCTCTATCATATTTTCCCTCAGCTATCTTTTTTTCAAGTTGAAGAGCCAAAATATTTTAAGCCTTTCCTTGTATAGGTATTCTTTCATTCCCTTTACCATTTTGGTAGCTCTTCTCTTTATCTTTTCTAATTCTGCTATATCCTTTTTAAGATATGGCGACCAAAATTGCACAAAATATTCAAGGTGCAGTCTCACCATGGAGTGATACAGAGGCATTATAATATCCTTGGTTTTATTCTTCATCCCTTTTCTTATGATTTCTAGCATTCTCTATGCTTTCTTGGCCGCCGCTGCACACTGTCCACAATGATGTCTAGATCCTTTTCCTGTGTGGTGATTCCTAATGTAACTGTAGTTTGGGTTCTTCTTCCCTAAGTACATATCTTTGCACTTGTCCACATTAAATTTCATCTGTCATTTGGACACCCATCTCCGAATTTTTCAAGGGCTTCTTGCAATTTTTCACAATATTCTTATGTTTTAATAACTTTGAATAATTTGGATCATCTGCAGATTTGGTCTTACTCTTTATTCCCATTTTCAGGTCATTTATAAATATGTTAAAAAGCAATGGGCCCAACACAGATCCCTGGGGTATTCCATTATTCATCTTTCTCCATTGAGAGAATTGGCCATTTAGCCCTACTCTCTGTTTTCTGTCTTTTAACCAGTTCCTAATCCACAGTAGTACACTGCCTCCAATTCCATGACTTTTTAATTTGGCCAAGAGTCTCTCATGAGGATCTTGTCAGAGGTTTTCTGAAAATTGAGATACACTATATGAACCGGCTCACCGTTTATCTACCTGTTTATTCACACCTTCAAAAAATATATAATAGATTTGTGAGACAAAACTTGGCTAAATCCATGTTGACTTTCTTGCATTAAACAATAACTGTCTGCATGTTTGGTAATGTTGTTCTTTATAATGGTTTCTACAGTTTTGCTCACTACTGACGTCAGGCTCACCAGTCTGTAGTTTCCCGGTTCACCCCTGGAATCCTTTTTTTTTTATTTTTTTTTTTTTATAGAGTTTAATACAAATTAACATCCATACAATATCCATGAATGAAAATGGAAAAATGGAAAAACAAATTATACATCCAACATTAGGTAATAATTACAGCCATCCCACACTCATTTTCCCTCCGTCAGTCCACAAAAATTAGGAAATAGGGGAGTACTAGGTAATAATCAAACAGATAAATGATACAGTAACATATCAAATAATCACACAAATATTATAACAGGCGAATGGGAGACTTACACGTCAGCTGTATGAGAAGTTATAACATCCTCGACATCACTCACTTCCCTAGACTCCAAGAAAGCTAACAACTGCTTGGGCTCAAAAAACAGAAACATTTTTTGCTTAAAATTAACATAACATTTCACAGGAAATTTAAGTTGGAAGGAAGCGCCCAAGGCCAAAGTCCTAGGGCGAAGAGCCAAAAACTCCTTCCTTCTCAATTGGGAAATTCGTGATAAATCAGGAAATACTCTTACTCTCGAGCCCATAAAAGCTTCATTAGCTTTCCTAAAATACATTTTGAGAATAAACATTTTATCAGTCTCCAAAGCAAAAGTAGCAAGGAGGGTAGTTCTTTCCATAACAATCTCCAGAGAACTCTCAAGGAGACCTGTGAGATCCCCCAACCCCGGATAAGATGGCGGGGCCCCGCCTGCTCCACCTCTACCACCCAAGGATAAATACTGGACCCTGGTTAAGGGGGGAAACTGCTCCGAGGGGATTTTTAACACCTCCCCAAAATACTTCCGCAGCATCTCAGCTGCAGACAATATTGGGGACCTAGGAAATCCCAGGAACCGGAGATTACAAAAATTTAGGGGAGTAACCAAGATGGCGGATGTTAGCGCGGAGCTGTGAGCGCCTGTTACCAGTAGTCTTTGTCTGTGGAGCGGCGACCGTGAGATGGGACGGAGGAAGCGGAAGCAACTCGCCTTACCTCCGGGTGAGAAACCATCAAGCTCTGCGGGCCAACGAACTCTGGGGCAGTGCGGCTTTGAGCCCCGCGTTGGAGCGGCGTCTTTGGCTGGGGCAGAGGGAGGAGTGTCGCCCCAGAGCGTGTCAGGTGTCTGGCTCTCCTTCGAGGAGCGGACACCGCCGCCGCGTCCTGGAAGTATATCCTCTGAAGCTGCTTTGACCCCGGAGCTGGTTGCAGCAAGCACGCCGACTCTTGAGGCCATAGGAGGTGCGGCTGCAGCGGTGTCTTTCTCTGCGGTGAATGCTGGCCGGGGCCGGAGCTGTGAGATGGGGGTGACAGCGGAGCACTCAGTGTCTGCATTTTTGCCGAGGATGGAAGAACTTCCTGAGGTTCCAGCTTTGGTGAGACCCGCGGTAATTAATATGGAAACGCTATGGGAAGGCATGGCATCTCTGAATCATTCTATGAATAGACTTTGTGGGACGATTCAAAAGGAATTCAATGTGGTTAGAGACACTTGTGATTCTCTGTCTAAAGCTCATGAAGGGCAAGTTGGTAGGGTTGCCACCCTGGAGAAGGAGATGGGGGAGTTGCGGGGTCTGGTCCATACTCATCTTAAGGATAGTAATATAACTGCTAGGAAGATGGAGTACCTGGAAAACCAGGCCCGGCGGAATCCTTTTTTAAAAATCGGTGTTACATGAGCCACTCTCCAATTTTTAGGTACTACGAATGATGTGATTGATAGCTCACAGATTACTAAAAGGTCTGCGGTGGATGGAGTTCAGCTATGATGGCATAAGCTAGGTTCATGTGAGTCAGTCGCGTTTCTCATGGGTAAGAAGCGGAAAGCTAAGGGGGGTTTGCATCCCTCTCATGCTCCTGTAGTCGCCACGCCTGTTTCTTCTGTGGCTGTCGGGCCTTTGGACTCTTACCTGGCTCATCTGCCTCGGTATCTAGTAACAGAGGAGGTTGCTCCGGCTGCAGATTCACCAAGGCAGGGAAGCTCATGTCTACTTTGGAGCTGCCATCCTCTCCCCTTATCTGGGCCTGCGCCAAAAGTGGCGTGTTTCCAGCAGTCTCCTGATGAAAGCCTGCTGCTACGACTCTTGCTGGGTGAGTGGGAGTTGCTAGAGCAGCGAGAGCCAGGCATGGGAGTGGTTGGGGTGGTGTGAGCTCCTGCCCCGGAACAACTTCAATTTGCTCAGGCTATGGCGCTATCGGGTGGAAGGCAATCAGTGTGGTGGACCACTGCATCACAAGGAGATAGTATGTCTGCAGGAATGGAGGCAGAAACAATTCAAGCAGGTGATGTTTCTTCATTCACATTTGTGAGACTGGTAAACTTTACCTTGGAGTCTTTATGGACAGCCATCGTCTTGCGGGGGTGGGGAGGGAGGAAGGAAGCCTTATTGCCCCAAGTGTCTTCTTTAGCAGTTGAAGTTAATAGGAGTTCTGCTATGATTGAACAACTTTCTGATACTGTAGTGGCGGTCACAGCTGAGGCCTTAGAAGTGCGATCCAAGTTGTTGTCGTCAGAAGGACAGACTGAATTTTTCTTACAGAATTTTACCTCCGTAGATACCAAATTGGAACAACTTGAAAACATGTCTCAGGCAAATATGTTTAATTAATTTTCATGAGCTTCATCAGTTTCAGGAAGAGATATGTTTAACGAGCATTTGGTGGAAGTTTTGGCAGTTCTGCAGGATTCACTTCCTCCTTTGGTGAAAATGTTTTATCTATCTAAGGGTAGGAGAGTGGCATCCCCAGCGACCACGGAGGCTCAACAACTAAATGCATTGAATGTTTCATATATGCTAGAATCATCAAAAGAGGAATCTGGTTCCCACTACATTGATTGTGACATTTGCTCTTCCGTCGGATAAAGAGTGACTCTTAAAGCGCTTAAGAACATAAGATATGCCATACTGGGTCAGACCAAGGTCCATCAAGCCCAGTATCCTGTTTCCAACAGTGGCCAATCTAGGTCATATGTACCTAGCAGTTTCCCCAAAAGACACAGGTTCCACAATGCTTGTATTGGGTCAAGCATTGATATCCTGGGTCCCTTTTTAATAATGGTTCCTTATCGTTCCTCCAGTTTAGTCCTCCACCCCTGGGTAGTGCACCTCCTCCTGCAGCTTGGAGACTGGACCAATCAGAATCTTCACCTCACTGGATGTAGCATGCTGGAACTCCCATCAGCCCCCAGTGTGTCCAGTCTCCAAGCAGCAGGAGGACCTAGTGAGCCTAGGTGCTGGGCTCACTGGAAGATTTGTTAAGGAGCAGGCTAGATAGTTTAGCAGAACAATTTTAAATTATTTTAAATTATTTAACTTCTTTTGTTTGTTTCCAGTGGTTCACCTTACGGTGGTTCCGTCTTTCAGGAGAAGAGAGATTCTAGCTATACGGGAGCTCCGTCTAGCGGTCACTGTCCTGTCAAACAGGTTGTAATTTGGGCAATCTCTCTCTGCGGGCTCTCTGCCCCTTGACGGTCCGGGGCAGAGCTCCTTCTCCGCCGAACTGCCCGATAGCCGCATTGCCTCTAACCGTGGCTTCGGGGGCGGCCTTAGCAGTCTGCACAGTTCCTTTAAAGTGCTTTTACTATTTGTTATTTTTCAGTGCTGCCTTTTTACAAAAAAAAAAAAAAAAACGATGGAAGGGCTGTTGCAGCATTTGACAGATCTCTCCCCCTGGACTGGACGGGGACGAGCTCTGCTGCGAGAGCACTGCTGTCCTTGCTAATAGCTGACAGGTGCCGGAGGCATGACGGCAGGAGGTGCACCGACGGGTACTGCTCTGCCTACAGCAGTACCGCCGGCTTGCATCCGTTCCTGATGCCCGGAAAGAGGTAAGGTCATGATTTTGAACCTTTTGCTTTACTTTGGGGCAGCAGTCTGTCTTCGGCGACGGGGAGGCGTAGAGCAGTTTTCTGGGCCTGTCTTCCCGTGTTGTTTTTGGCGCCCTTTTGGGGCGCGCGCCGATGGCTTCGGCCATTTTGTGGCAGCGAGGTGCATTGTCTGCTGAGCCCCGGGCCGTGGTGTAGAGGCAGAGTTTGCGACATGGCGGCTCTGCGTGTTGATTTTGCTTTATTTGTGGCCATTCTTTACTTTCATTTTTTCTCTTTGTCCCTGTTACAGCTCGGGAGGTAATTTCCTTCCCTTCGCTGCGGCCAATTCGTTCTGTTCTCCATGGGGTTTTCTTTAAAAAAAAAAAAAAAAAAAAGAAAAGGTAATAAGCCCAAACAGGAGATGGCTTTAGTACCTTTCGGTGGCTGCTGTTCCGGTGGGGCGGCTGCCGGTGGAGGAGTGGTAGGGAGTTACCGTCTCCTCCATCTCCTATCTCAAATTAGCACCGAGGGATTTGTCTATATCTGAATCCAGACTTCGTCGGCCCGGGTTATCTCCATTCTCTTCGGGGTGCTTTAGGCTCTTACTTAGGCGGATAAGGGTAAACAAGTGTAGGTAGCATGTGCGGTTTGGGTTTAAGCAACCCTGAACGGTATGCGTAACTCTCAACTGTGGTCGGCAGCAGAGGGCCGCAGCAGTGCAGCCCTAACAGGCAAATGCAATAGCTGTTTTATTTATATAAAAGAAAGCTACCTAATGGAGTTGGAACCCTGAATTGCAAACCTTTGTTCAAGCATGCTGGACGGCTTGCGGTCAGTCATAGTTCTGCTTTCTTAGAGAATGACGCGCTACACGGCAAAGCAGTTTCCAAGCAGAGGTATCAAACATCTCAGCATGCCTACAAATGCTGGCGATTTGGCTTTTGCGCATTTTTTATGCAGGGTCTCTCGCTTTGCAAAATCCATTTCCACTTTCCTTCTTCTCCAGTGGTGAAGTTTCAGGATAGGATTGCTCTTCACGTACACCGGAATGAGCAGTGATATTGGGTTGCAGTGCCTTGCACGGTCTTGAGCACCATTCAGCTGATTAATATGTTTAGATTAAAGGAGGTAAATTCAGGGCCACCGTGTGGTGCAGTGCACACAGACAGTGTGTGGAAGACAACAGGCAGAATAGCTAGATTTTGGGGCCTAGCGTTTCTTTTGTTGGTAGGTTTTTGAGGCTCGAGGGGTTCCTCAGCCTTAAGGGGGGCTGTTGTCAGCCCTCTTTGTTTTTAACTTTATTCGTGGTTTTCTAGGACAGCAGTTTTGGCATTGGTCCCTGATGCCAAATGTTCTTTCCCTCCTAATCATGTTTCTGAGGAGCATGTTAGGTCCCAGGATATTGGGCAAATTGCCAGTTGTTAGGTTCAAGAGAGCCTTAACAGTGTGTCCAGGAGCAGAAGGTCACAGGTTCAAGTCCCAGCTGTGGCTCCTGCCAGCCCAGTCCCCATATTAAACGAGACTTATTCCGTACAGATTCTAAGGATACCTGGTAGCGAACGTGGTTTAATTTTTTCCTGAGTTGAGAAGGAATCGAATTGAGCTTTTCATTACTTATCTATAATTTTCGTTATAATTTTTTTCGTTACTTATCTATAATTTTGTGTTTCCTTAGGCCAGATTTCGGCATCACCCAATAGAAGGTATCTCCAACTAGGTGCCTGCGCAGAACGGTTGTCCTTGGGGGCGCTCTTCCGAGGTAAAGCAGGTTAGAATATTAAACCTATATTCAAGACTTCCACTAACATCCGATCAGTGGGCCTTGGAGAAGGTCCGTGGCGGATATGCGTTAGATGTGTCGGACTCGTTCGTGAGTTCACCTTGCAGGGGTGCGCAGAAGGCATTCCAGGTATGTCTGTCCTTGGAGCGTCTCCTGGAGCTCGGAGCGGTCATGGCAGTACCCATAGCGGCATATGGCATGGGCCGTTCTTCTATTTATTTCGTGGGGCTAAAGAAGGGTGGCTCGCTTCGGCCAGCGTTGGGTCTCGGAGAGGTAACTGGTTGCCTCCGGGGGCCATTTTGTTTTTGTCGTCTGGATACTCTGTGATTGTTGATGATCCCAATTCGTTCAGGAGAATTTTTGACGTCGCTCGGTCTTACCCACGCCTAGTTTAGTGTACCGAGCAGAGCGTCTCATCAACGATTTCTACGCTTCCAGCTCCAGGCTCTGCCCTTTGGGTTGGCAACGGCTCCACACGTGTTCACAATGATATAGTAGTGGGAGCAGCGGCACTACAGAGGGCAGGAAGTTTAGTCTCTCTGTATCTGGACGATTGTTGATCCGGGCGAGGTCCTCAGTCGGGAGCGGACAAGCCACAGATACAGTTGTCGCTTGCCGGCAGGGTCTAGGATCAGTGGTCTCTGCGCTCAGAGGCCTCGTGACCCCGCCTCAGGACTTCGAGTATTTGGGGGTCCGGTTCGATACTCAAGAAAAAAAAACAAACCACAAAGTCTGCGTATTTCTGACGATGTGGAGAGCCCAGGCTCTATGGATTTTTAAGCCTATTTTCAGGTCTGCTTTCGGCACGGTGTTGAGTGGTAGGTGTTGGGTCACTCATATATGTCGATGTGCGTTTTGTGTTTGTTCTCAATGGATTAGGCTGGATTTTGGGTGCGCCCTTTGCAGGCTGCGACTGCATTTCTTGCTCGAACGATATTATCAGGTTAAGGTAATTCCTCCTGTATTAGGAGGATGGCTATTTCAATAGCGTGCGTGAGGTTCGCATGTGGTTACATAGGGTTGGAGATGCAGTCGGGTGGGCCTGCGGTGGAGTGAGCCATCAAGAGGAGCTACAATACCAGTCACCAGTTTTCTTTTCTCTCTGTGCTTTTCTCCCAGATCCTGGCCCTTTTTCTCTCTGATGGCCAGGACGCAGGGTCTTCGGACCATTGGGTAATCTATGCTCGGCCTTTTCTCTATGCTGGCAGACGGACTGCATGAGCGAGAAAGGAGGGCTAGGATCCAGCGCCAGCTCTGTCTCTCTACTGCCAGTGTTTGCTACGGTCACACTTTCTCAGTCAGTTACTTATTTGAGTAGGCTGATTACCTACCACTCACGGGGGCATTCTGTCGTTTGCGGTATTTCTAGTTCCCTGAGCCTGGTAGGACTCTCCATTTCGGTTTTGGTACTCGAGGCAGAGGGTTAAGTCACCTTACGAGGGCCGGAGGGACCACCCGGGGGGCTAGACACCCTAGTTTTATGACCCTCGGGTGTTGCTCTCGATTGGAATTCAAACCCTCGGTTCCCTGGCAACTTGCCTCAACCACTAGGATGCACTACTCCGTGGGAGCCAGCCAGCCTCTGGGTCATGGGGTCCGGCACAGCCTATTACATCTCAGACGGAGACTTGGTGGACGTTCCATTCGTAGGACTATGAGAACTGCCATGCTGGGGCAGACCACGCGCTTTGTGGTCCGGTATCCTGTTTCCTAGGGTAGCCAATCCTGGCCTCAAGAACCTGGCTAGTGTCCAGAAGGACGTATAAACTGCTCGAGGAGTGTCTCGGGGCAAGCGGTGGCTGCCAGTATGCACGTAGTTTACGGGTTCCGTTGCAGGTTCTTCGGATGTTTTTGGATTGTATTAGAGATAGTGGAGATAAGACTTCAAAATATCTATAGTTTTTATTTGTCAGCTTCTCTCTCATAAAAGGTTATGGACCTTTCTTCCGGGAGCTTGTCCTAAACCTTGTTTCCCTCTGCTTCTTTCGAGGGTCGTTTCGCAGAGCGCTCTTGGAGGACGCAAGAGACCCAGTGGTCAATCCCCAACTGGAAATGCGAGCGGTTCGCAGGGCATGGCAGGCGCTCGCAGCTAGAGGGTTGGGTCGAGTGGTGCGGTGAGGCGCTGCGTTTTCTTTAAGCCATTCTGGTCTGCGTCCAATGTGGCGAATGTTCTTTTTTGTCTCTGGTCAGGAAGTGTGTCGTCCGGTACCTTGGTGCTGGCCAGAGGTTTTCTTTCCCTTTCATACGCATCAAATAGGGTAGCTTACAGTTTTTTGCAAGCAACAGGTGGACTGGATTCGGGTGGACGCTGAAACCGTTGAGACATAAAAGGGTGTTGTGTTGCCCTTCGACTGTGTTCGATTCCTTTCGCAAAACTAATCGTCTGTGGTGAATGTGTCCATTTCCAGGTCAATTGAGAAGGCAGTTGTTTCAGTCTACAGGTGGCAGGAGCGTCCGCTTCCTGAGAGATGTTGCGAACTTTCTTTATTGGGCGGTACTCAGCCCTGTTTTCTCCTCTGTAATTTGGTAAGGCGGCGTCTTGAGCGTCGCTGTATACTTTCAGTAAACACTCTTGTCTAGCGTTGTTGGAAGCAAGGGATGTAGGTGTTGGGTCGCCAGTGTTGGGTGCCGGCTGGTAGGATCCCTCCCGTTAGTACTGCTCTGATACATCCCAGGGGTGGAGGACTAAACTGGAGGAACGATAAGGAAATCGAAATTACACTTACCTGGTAATTGTAGTTCCTTGAGTGACGACAGTTTAGTCCTCCTGCCCGCCCTACATGTCAAAGGTCAGCTCGGCACGGGTTCGGAAATGCGTGGCGAAATTGCGGGGGAGTGTTTACTCGGTAAGCTCAGGTACCCTCCCCTTTGGATTGCTCTCTTCAGCCTATGTCCGTATTTTCGGCCTCGGCGGGGGAGGGCGATTTTATGGAGGGACTCTTGGTATTCAGTTTAGCGGCATGTTCCTGTCTTGATCAGGGTGCTGGGTTTTTTTCCGAGAAAAAAAAAAATATATATATAAATAGCCTATAAACAATAATAAATAACAAAATAAAATGAATGAATAAATACATTATCAATGACAGTATAAATTGCAGAGGATGTTAGTTACTTAGTTGTTGTTCTGTTGAGTCTGCTTTGTCAATAGGTCACTGGGGGCTGATGGGAGTTCCAGCATGCTACATCCAGTGAGGTGAAGATTCTTATTGGTCCAGTCCCCAAGCTGCAGGAGGAGGTGCACTACCCATGGGTGGAGGACTAAACTGTCGTCACTCAAGCAACCACAATTACCAGGTAAGTGTAATTCCTATTTTATGGACCTTTCCTCCAGGAACTTGTCCAAACCTTTTTTAAACCCAGCTACACTAACAGCCTTTACTACATCCTCCTACTGCATCTTAGTAACTACCCAGGAAAATGAAATTAAATAATACAAATTATTTTATTACCTTTCATAAAGAGATAAAAACAAACTTAGGGTCAGTATTCAAATACACTTTTCTGGTTAGCCACACCTACTAACCAAATAAATGCTACTAGGACTGATTCAGATAGTGCTGCTGAATACTCTGACTGCTTTGGGACTAACTGGATGCTTCCAGGGCAGTCTGGAGGCAGAGCGAGAGTTGAGCTGCAATGCATACCTAGGGTGGTGATTTTCAGTATCCCTATACAGATTGCTAAGGACAGCAACAATCTATCCTAAATGGCTATCTGTCTAGCTATTCTTATACCAGTGCCGAAAATTGTCACTGTATGGATAGTGCTGACTCTGACCACAGTGACCGACCAGCCAGCCAGTATTTGGATACAATGCAGCCAGCAAAAAACTACAAAACACACTGACCACAGCAGCTAAATATTGACCTTTTAGAGACTGCTTTTGGATCCTGATCCCCTTAGTCTCCTGTTCATCTCCTTGTTCCTCTACATTTATCCTAGTCCCCAACTGTCGTGATGTCTGTCTTGACTGTTGTGCTGTTTGCCTTTATTAGACTGTAAGCTCTTATGAGCAGTGACTCTCTTGCATGTCTCTGTACAGTGCTGCATATGTCTTGTAGCACTATACGAATGATAAGTAGCAGTAGTTTTACCCAAACATTCCCTGATTAAGATGTATAGAAAATTCTTTGATTTATTTCAATTTGTTTTTGTTTATATTTTATCTATATTTCATTGTTTAATCTGGTTTTTTAATGAGATTGCTAGCCACCTTGTGATTTTAAATGTAAGATGGTAAACTACATTGAATACTGAAATAAATACATTGATAGAGACATGCATTTGGGGTTCAGTGTTTGTGTATTTCTAGTATTCATCAGAAAATGCACTTGCACCCTTTAATTTTGCTAATGCCTAATCCTTGTCCTAAGGTAGGAGTGGCTAACCTTTTTGCATGAGAGCCACATGAATAGCCTTGTTTGGAAGTGGGGGAGGGGAGGCAGTAAAGACCCTGAGACCCATTGGAAGACCCCCCCCCCCCTCTAAGTTCCAGCTTGTGGTAGTAACATCATTCTGGTCTCACAGATGCCATTTCCAGGCACAAGTGACATACTATTGCCACAGCAGGCAGATTGACCCATCTCATGAACATGAGCCACATGGAAGATTCATGTGGCCGGGCTGGCACATATGCCATGATTTCCCCATCTTTGTCTTCCGGGATGATGGATTTCTTGCATACAGTGAAAGAAGCTGGAGAATATAAAAGAGAGACTGCAGTCACTGACGTACCATTTAATTGCATATTCGTTCGATGATGGGCGAAGCACGCTGAATCTTTCTGTAGAACAGTTGCTGATTTCGCCACACTAGAATTTATGGATTTTGATTCCGCTTGACACATTGTTGATTTAAGATGTGCCCAATAGAGACAGCAGGAAATGATAAGGTAACAGAAACAAATTCCAGAACAATGAGAAGATTCTGAAACTTCTTCAGCCCAAATAATTAAACAAAATCTTCCATTGGGAAATTGCTCATACACGCTTGATCCCTAGGGGTTATCTGGCTCAAAATTTCTTCTCCATTAACTCTCACTTTTCCAGCCCAGACATGTATGACTTCATGGATATAGCAATTGCATATTATATGTCTTGATCGGTGTGATGGGGTCTATAGAGTATTGCCCATCTCTCTCCAGAGGGATTATCAACAGGCTCCTTTAAGGAAGCCTGCAGGCTGGGAAGACAGCCAGTGGAGCCAGAGGTTATTTCCAGACAAGCCATGTGAAGGTAGGAGCTTTAACTGGGACTGGAGGAAGGAACAGGAGAACCAGGCTTATGAAATTTTAACAGCCGAGATAGAATAAAATGGACACTGTTTTCTTGAAGTCTGTGAAGGTTTAAAAGCTGGGGTAGAATAAAGATGACATTGCTTACTTGATTGGTGCTTGTTCTGTCCTTTTCCACCACACGCCACACTACCACAATCAGTAATGGAACTGCTGTCAGGTGGATCCAACTTTTTTTTTTTTTTTTTTAATTTTAATTTGGGAAGCAAATTGGTAATTCAAGTCCTTCTTGGAACTTTGCACTTGTATCACTCCCTAGTTACCCAACCTATATTTCCCAGTCTTTATTGTTCAAATGGCCCAATATGACAAAGACAAACTTTTCTAGAAAGTCCAGTGATCTCCCTCTCTCTGTATATATTTGAATTGTAGATTCTATTTATTTATTTTATTTAATTAGGCTTATACACAGCTTTTCTACCAGTCAAAGCATTGTACATTCAGGTACAGTATATATATTTTTCCCTTGTCCCTGAAGTGCTCACAATCTGTTTTTGTACTCAAGGCAATGGAGGATTAAGTGACTTGCCCAAGGCCACAAGGAGCACCTGTAGGACTAGCAACCCCAGTACTTCCAGCCCAAGGTTGCTGTCCTCTAGCAGGATTCATACCCCTGGCCCTGAAGCCTAAGGAATTTGCCCCAACCACTGGGGCGCTCTATCACTTCAGACACATGACTGTGATTTTTTTGAGACTATGATGAAAATGTTAAAGCATCAGATTAATATCACTAACAAAGATGTTAAAAATCTTTAACCTTTGCAACTGCTCCTTTTAGTTTTTTCTTAACTATTTTCCTCAGTTTATCATAGTCTCCATTTTGAAAATTAAAAGGTAGTACTGTGGATTTCCTTGCCATCTTGCGTCCATTTATTAAATCAAATATGATCATGCTATGATCACTTTTGCCAAGTGGCCCCAACACAAATCTTATCTCTTGGACCAGATCCTGTTTTCCACTAAGGACTGGGTCCAAAGTAGCTTCCCCTCTTGTTGGTTCATGAACCAGCTGTTTCAAGAAGAAATCATTTATTTCATCTAGAAACTATCTCCCTGGTATGTCCTGCTGTGACACCAACCAAGTTAATACCGAGCTAATTGAAATCACCCATTATTACTGTGTTAGCTTCCTTGATTTCTCTTAGCATTTCATCATTCATCTGTTCATTCTGGCCAGGGGGTCAGTAGTACACCCTCACTGCCATTGCCTTCTCCTTTTTACATGGGATTTCTATCCATAGAGATTCTACAGTGTATTTTGTAATCCTATGTGACACAATGCCCTCTCTAACATAGAGCGCAAGCCGTATACCAATTCAATCTACCCTATCATTGCGATACAGTTTGTACCCAGGTATCACAGTGTCCCAGTGGTTGTCCTCCTTTCACCAGGTATCTGAGATGGCAATCATATCTAACCTTTCATTTAGTGCTATATATTCTAACTCTCCCATCTTAATTTTAGACTATTAGTATTTGCATTTAGACATTTTAGAGGTTATATTTTATTGATATTAATATGGTTATCAGTTGATGGGGTAATTTGGAGTCCTTCATCTCTGTACTTAAGGGCATCTAGGTCACTTTTATCTTTATTGGAACCTCTCTGTTGATATGCCCTAACTTCCCTCTTTTGCTAGTATCCCTCAAGGATACATCTTTCTGAACCAGGCGCTCTTAGGCTGCTGTCAGCTTTCTCCTATTATTTAGTTTAAAAATTGCTCTATCTCCTTTTTAAGGGTTAATGCCAGCAGCCTGGTTCCATCCAGGTTAAGGTGGAACCCATCCCTTTGGAAAAGCCCCTCCCTGCCTCAGAATGTTGCCCAGTTCCTAATGAATCCTAAACTGTCTTCTTTGTACCATCGTCTCATCCACTCATTGAGACTCTAGGGCTCTGCCTGTTTTTTGGGTCCTGCCATGGAACGGGAAGCATTTCAGAGAATGCTACCCTGGAAGTTCTGGATTTCAGCTTCCTACCTAAAAGCCTAAATTTGGCCTCCAGAACCTCCCTCCCACACTTTCCTGTATCATTGGTACCAACATGTACCAAGACAGCAGACTCCTCCCAATCACTATAACAACATAAGATATGCCATACTGGGTCAGACCAAGGTCCATCAAGCCCAGTATCCTATTTCCAACAGTGGCCAATCTAGGTTATAAGTACCTAGCAGTTTCCCTAAAAGACACTATTTAAAAACCTTGTCTAGGTGGTGCATGAGGTCCCTAAATATCGGGTCCTAAATACCCCTAAACTGCATATATATAGAAAGAGAAAAAGAATCTCAGATCTCCAGTCAACTATCACTCATTTATTGTGCAAGGCTTACCAATTAAGCCAATCACAATTCAGTTTAGTGTGTAAGGCTTATAGTTGCCGTCATTGATCTAGTAAAAACTCTATGCAAATTTATTAATTAAACATATTTTCAGAAATTTATCAAATCAATACATCTATCAAAACTTCATGAACTTGGGAATTATAAAGTGCAGTGTTTGAATTATGGCAGTGCTTATAAGGGACTCCTCGAAACTGTCTCCCTTCAGCTCTCTGCTCATGTGGGTGACGTTCGAGGAAACTCTTCAGTAGCTCCTGCAATAGGCTATTTTTCCCATGCCCTCCACTGCAAGGGCAGGATCGTTATCTCTGATACATAGGTACCCTGAGAAGTTCCTTCTGACATATCCTGGACCTAGAGCCAGTTGTTTTCAGACTCTGAGTCTCTCATTTTTGGATGAAGTCCTTCAGGTCTATTGCATCGGTCTGGCAGAGGGTGTTCCTCACATCCTTAGACTTCACTATGAGATAATGTCACTTTCCCATTAGCAGCAAAATTAACTGTTTCTTGGCTTCTGTATCCTAGGCTGCCTTTCCAATTCTGGGCTTTATCTTTGGCCCAGATGTGGCTCTCCATACCTTTTCTAAGGTAGTAGTAGTGTCAGGACTGTACCAAGCTAGAAATACGCCCTGTGTGACTGACAAATCTGGTGCCTACCCCCCCCCCCCCCTACTCAGCCATGTTCAGTAACTCACTGTTTATGAGCTTCTTGGAAGCCCAGGGATGATAGCAGCGCTCCCTTCTGTGCTTGTGTCCTTTGCGGCTGTGTCGCTTGCACAGCCCTTGGTATATCCCTTGGTAGGGCTGCTTTTCTGCATGCAGAGAGCCTGGGTTGCCCATACCTCGACATTAGGCTGGTTCGGTGAAGGCCAGAGATGACACAGGCCTGATGAGCTCTAGTGATCGCCTGTCCATAGAACAGTCTGTTTTTTTCCCGGGATTCTGAATACCTAGTGGTCAGTTCCACACTCTCCTGAGGCGAGCTTTCTCAAAAACAGAAAGGTCACTCAAGCCTCAGTTGACTCAGCATGTGATTCTTAGTCAGGTCCATGGGTCTGGGAGTAGCCTTCAAGGGCATTTCTTGGCAGTGCACCTTCACGTTGCTGCTTTCTGAGGTGTGAAGCAGTTCTGTTGTGTCTCATTGGCCCTCTCTAAGGTTGAGAGCACTGACATGGCCCTTCCTTGGGCCCATGCGTAAGACCTCTTTGGAGGGTTGGTTCCTACACTGGGGTCCTGGGGACTCTGATATATGCTAGGTGGTATTCTTTCACTTTGAGATCTATGCTGCCATTCTTTTAAGGGTACTGCCCCCTTTTTCGTCTTGACCAGGCTGTTTTTTTGCTTTCCTTCTTGAAGCAGGATCTTTAAAGGAACCCTCACTGAATCTGCTGGACATGTGGAGGGTATTGCTAGGTTACATGACAATTGCTACTTCCTCTCACTGGTCAGATCTTCTATTCTCCTTGGCAGACCAAGGAAAGAACCGGCAGAGGTTTAATCCTCTATTGTCTACTAGCTTAAAAAGGCCATTGAATCAGTGTAGATTCTGGCTGGTAAGTGTGTGCTGGGGTGTCAGAGCTCACTTCTCTGGGCAGGGCCAGCCCAAGGTTACTGTCGCCCCAGGCAGGAGCTCTAGCTACACCACATCACACCACACCACACCACACCACACCACCCCTCTCTTCATCCCATCTTTCCCTGCACCAAGCAGAGTTGCCCCTGCCGCCAATTCCTCTTCTCATCTTGAGGGACAGGGCATCCGCAGCACAGCCACAACAGAATTTAAAAGTGACAGCTTTGTGCTGTTGCTTTTATGTCTCAGCAAGCCATACATTTTGGTGGACATGTGTGAGCGCATGGCCTGCCGCTCCTGCCCCCCTCTGACAGGAAATTGCATCAGAGAGGGTCAGAAGTAGCAGGCCATGTGTGTGCATGTGGATGCCTAAATGCATGGTCTGCCAGGGTGCGGAAGTGGCTGCACAAAGCCACTATACAGGGTTTGCTACCCTAGGCAGATGCCTAGCCCACCTAGTGGACAGGCCAGCCTTGCCTCTGGAAGCAGGCCTCCTGGGTGGTGTTCACTGTGGTGTCTTCAAAGAACTTCTGTAAGGAGTCTTCCTGGTCTTCGTTGAATACCTTTGAGAAGCTCTACAGGGTGCTCGTGGGAGTTGCTACAGATAGTGCCTTTGTCAGTATAGTCTGTCCTGATGGTCATCTTCCTCCCACTCTGGGACCTCATGCTTAGGTACATCCCACTCTTCTGGAATGGTCTAGCAGGATGATAAGGAAGGATAAATTTTACATACCTCATAATTTTCTTTCCTTGAATCCTGTTAGATCAGTCCAGGATTCACCCTAGAAGACTCTTCTATAAATATGGGGTTTTGATTGCTGTTAAAGGCCTATTCAGTCCTGTGGTCTGACACCAATTTTACTATGGTAAGAGGGACAAATACTTGCTCACACTATGTGTGGCAAAGTTGTTAGCAGTACAGTATAGGGGGTGAAATACTTTTGTCCACAAAAGAAGAGCGGGACTTGGGAAAGATTGTTTCTGATGATCTTAAGGTAGCTAAACAGGTAGAAAATGTGATGGTGAAACCCAGAAGGATGCTTGGGTGCACAGGAAGAACAGTGTCTGTATAAATCCTTGAGACCTCATTTGGAGTGTTGTGTGCAATTTTGGAGACCATAACTTCAAAAGTATATAAATAGAATGGAGTCGGTGCAGTGTGTGGCTACCAAAATGGTCAGTGGGCTTTGTCATAAAGCATAAATGGACAAACTTAAAGATCTCAATATGCATACTTTGGAAGAAAGATGGGAGGGGGGAGATACGATTTTAATACCTTTGTGGCATAAATGCACAGGAGGAGAGCCTCTTTCAATTGAAAGAAAGCTCTGCAACTAGGAGGCTTAGGATGAAGATGAAAGGAGATAGACTTAGGAGTAATTTGTGGAAATATTTCTTTACGGAAAGAGTGGTAGATGAATGAAATAGTTTCCCAGTGGAGATAGTAGAGACAAGGATTGTATCTCAATTCAAAAAAACATGGGACAAACACAGAAGATTTGTAAAGGAAAAAAATGGGACTGTAAAGCTTAGTAGTTGGTATGGAAAGGCAGACTGGATAGATCATAAGGTCTTTATCTGCTGTCATGTTTCGATAATTTCTGTGGGGTTCTTTTCTGAGTTTTTCGGTCTTTCTTACTGTTTGGGAAGTTCCATAGTGGCTTCTCTCAGTGCTGTACCAGAGGATATACCAGGTGATGACATTACCAAAAGTTGCTCTAATCTGCCTCCACTTTCTGGCAAGGGGGCACAACCCACTGCTTGGAACTGGTCCAGCCGGATTCAAGGACTCTTAATTATCAGGTATGAAAAATTTATCCACTGAAAACAGAGACTTTCATATATCTAGGGAGATGGATTATACGAGGTGTGACAAAAAAGAAATAAGACTGTCCCATAAATGTTTTGTTACAAAATCTACAGAGAAATTACGCATTGTCCCCTTCAAAGTAATCCCCCCGAGTTAATGCACTTCTGCATTCGCTTCTGCCACATACGGAAGCACTTGGTAAAGTCCTCCTCCTTGAGGTCCCTCAGCTCCCTCGTCACAGTTGCCTTGATCTCTTCTACAGAGGTGAAATGAGTTCCTTTGAGCACAGTCTTCAGCCTGGGGAAAAGCCAGAAGTTGCACAGTGCGAAATCTGGGGAATAAGGAGGGTGGTCCAGAGCTGTGATCTGTTTGTTGACCAAGAACTTCCTCACACTGAGCGCGGTGTGTCCGGGCGCATTGTCGTGGTGGAGCAGCCATGACTTGTCTCTCCACAGAGCTCGCCTGCTGCGCCGAACTGGGTCATAGAGTCAATTGAGGACCTGCTGGTAGAAGTGCTGGTTGACTGTCTGACCCTCAGGCACAAACTCATGATGAACCACTCCCTTTATCTTTATCTTTATTTGCAAGGCTTGATATTCCGCTTGTGCTGGTCGAAGAATGTGATCAGCATGACCTTGATCCTTGATTTGGACATGCGCACATTCTTGGGTCTGGGTGACAGCCGAGTCTTCCACTGCTCTGTCGCTTGCTTTCAGGGTCGTACTGGAAGACCCAAGTCTCGTCTTCTGTGATGACTTGGCCAACGAACTCTGGATCTTCTCCGATCTTCTCTAGCAAGTCTCTACAAACATTGACCCCGGTGCTCCTTCTGGCTGTCCGATAAAAGCTTGGGCACCATTTTGGCGCACACCTTCCACATCCCCAGCTCTGCACCAAGATGGTCCGCACTGACTCCCTGTTCAGGCTGAGCTCCTCAACTATCATCTGCACCGTCAATCTGTGATCACTCCGCACCAGCTGGTTCACTCTGTCAATGTTCTTAGCCGTCTTTGTTGTGGAAGGCCATTCTGACTTGAGGTCATCCTCCACCTTCTCGTGGCCAGTCTTGAAGCGTTTTTGCCACTCAAAGACTCGCGGAATTGACATTGCATTTTCTCCATAAGCCTTTTGGAGAAGTTGGAGAAGCTCAGTTTGGCCCTTCTCCAACTTAACCAGAAATTTGAGGTTGATTCTTTGCTCCATATTTCTGCCACCTCCTGTTGCGTGACAAAGCGATGGAGCAATGTGCTGCAAAAAACCCTGAAAAATAAAAACAGACTGAGAGATGAAAAATATTATAGCAGAATAGGGGCGAGGTGTTGCACAACACAGTGACATAAGCAGTTAGCCAATTGGCATTGAGTCAAGGGAGTGGCTGCCACAGTCTCGTTTCTTTTTTGTCACACCTTGTATGTTACCCAACTGTCCTTGATTATAAACATAGTTCCTTCCAAACCAGACTTTTGTTATTTTTCATGTTGCCCTTCAATTTTTTTTCTCTTCTTACTGTAGTCACTTATAGAACTAGTAACTGCTGATAAAACCAAACTTATCTGGTGAGAACCCACTAGAAGCCCAATGTTTCGATAGTCATCTGCCTTAGCAGATCTTGATCCTCAATGATGGCAAACAGAATTTTCAGTGTCTCACAGCCTGAGCAAGGAATTTTGGTTTCCATGTTAGTCCACTTGGATATGAAGAAATAAGGGACAATAAATTGTAGGTGATTCATTTTTTCCAGAATTAAGTTTACTATATCTGTGACAGGCTTTTGAGAGCTATCCTCTCCATCAGATCAGGGAAGTTCCTGTTCTTTTGTGCAGATAAGGTGTTTTAAATTCATTTTTTGGTTGCACTGTTTTTTGTATAATCTTTTGTGCTTGTGAATGGCTGATTGTATGCCCAATGTACCCCTGGTTCTGCATTTTTTATACTATATAGACTGTTTCTAGGACAAAGATTTTTTCTGCTGTTTCACCTAAGCAAGGAGACTGGATGTGCATGACAGAAAAAAATGTTTGGTTCATGCTTATTTAAAACAAATGTTTCCCTTTTTTCAGGCTTTTTTGTGTTCTTTTCACATATTAATTTTTTGGACGTGCATTGTATGTACACTAAAACTTTAAGTATGCAAATTGTATGCGTATTAATTCATCACAGCAGCTATCGGTGGGATCTTCATGCTGGGGTGTTCAGGTTGGGAATCTTCATGCCACGAGGGAGGTTGGATGAGGGTTCAGATGCCATTGGGAGGACTTGGGGGGAATTGGATGCTGTGGGGGAGGGGTCAGGGATGATTGGATGTTCGGGAGTGTCAGAGGGTGTTCGGATGCTGTGGGGAGTCATAGCAGTTGGGGTGATCAAATGTTGGGAGGAAGGATTGGGGAGGCTGACCTTGGCCTTTGCATCTGCCCTTCAAGCAGGTCATTTATTCATGCCTTAGGGTAGCTGAAAATACTGACATCTTAATGTGGAATGTACGTCAATACTGTAGGCCCACCCAAACCACTCCTCTCCATGCTCTAACCCATGCCTCCATATCATCTAGACGTGGTAATCATCCCCACATGTAAACAGCAGCGTTCTAAAATTGCATTTACATGTTTATTCCAACTACATACATAAGTGCTGCTATTTACATTTAGGGATGCTTCTAAAATAACCCTCATATTGTAATTAATTTCAGATTGGCTTTTACATCAGTTCTGAAATAAGTAGGAGGGGTAGCCTAATGCTTAAGAACACTGGCTTGGGCAACCAGAAACCAGGGTTCTAATTCCCACTAGCACTCCTTGTGGACTTGGGCAAATCACTTAACCCTCCATTGCCTCAGTAAAATCCAAGTTATCAATGTCCCTGTTTAATATACATTACCAAGTTTAAGTTTTTCAATGTAAACCACTTTGATTGAAAATGATAAAGCGGTATATAAAACCTGTTAAATAAAAATAAATAATAAAATAAGTGTAACTTTTTAAAAAGTGCTCGTTTTGGCCAGGACCTTATACCAAAGATTGAGGGTTAATGCCCTTAATCTCCTGTGGGTTATTTTTGCCTTTAAATAACTGGTGCTTCTTATATGTGTATTCTTTGGAAACCAGGCCTCTATCCATATAAATGGCAGCCCTTATACATTATGGTGGTTCACAAACCAATGCAAAAAGTTAATGATTGTAGAATCATTTCTCCACAAGGCTTATTTTTGTCCATTCAGGATAGCTTGGTTACTTGTGAAATTTCAGCCTGATTGCAAAACATTTAGAGGTAGCCCCATTTTGAACATTTTATGGATGGGAAAAGGCATTTATATTTTGAAAATATTTCTTTTTAAGGCTCGGTTCAGGATGACTGCACATGAGTCTAAGAATATCACAGATTTGGCTCTGTTTTGTCAGTTTTGTTTATCTCAGACAGTGGAATGAAGCACTGTTTGCAATCCAAGCTCCTATCAATGACATTGAATTTTTATCAGTTCTTAAGACTTACCCAAACCAGGCTGTTGTATTTTCAAGGCACCTTTGTTTTTTGTCTAACATTTGGCAGGCTAAGCCCTTTTTGATGACAGAGTTTCAGAAGAAACAATGAAAAAGATGGTGCAGAATCTTCAGTGGCCACTGTTCCCAGACATTCCAGTTTGCTATTTAGTTCAGAGGACTTAAAAACTGCCAAATGGGGTGACCTCTAAATGTTGTTTATTTTCATTAAAATTTTGTGTGTTTGTTATAAATATGATAAAGAACAAAACCAGCCTTGTGGAGAAAAGAAATCTGTTTGGCTTTTTTTTGGACCACCTGATTATACATGGAGGTTGTGAAATCATCATTCTCACTTTTAAGTGTTGGCACTTATATATGGAAGCTAGCGAGTGATGTTGCTCATCTTTTTTAAGCAAACTTTCGCAAAATCTATGTACCCACTGTATCTGACAGTGGAGCCTTTTGCAAAATACCAGGGAAATATGAACATCCTGACCTGGAGGTTTCATTTCTATGATCAGCCACAATGGAAAATAACAGCAATCAAAATAGACAGACAGGCTTAGTTAAATTTTAAATTTTTATGGACCTTCAAAAGCCATTAAGTGCTATTTCTGCTAAACAGAATATCAATGCACTAGCAATTTAATTATCAGTTCATTTGTTGTATTTCTTATACCTTATTTATTTAATTTATTTACTTTTTTATACCGCACTTTTACAATCAGCACGGTTTACATGTTAACATAGTGCAATGAACAGGTATAAACAGTACATATAACAGGTACACAATAATAAATTAACAAGATTAGCTAACAATAGAATGTTTCCAACAGCTTACAAGTTAACATGGGACCTGGGTAGTTAACAATTTACAGGCTGAGAAAATGCATTAGCGGGGAGGGCATAAGTATCTACGGAACATGGTCGAATGCAGGCTGGGAATATGCGTTAGCAAGGAGGGCATAAGTATCTACAGAACATGGTCGAATGCAAGCTGGAAGAGATGTGTCTTAATTGCTTTGTGGAAGGTTGCCAGATCGGTGATGAGGCGGATGGGAGGAGGGAGAGAATTCCAGAGCAATGGGGCAAAATATGAGAATGCTCTATTTCTGGTAAATTGAGAGCTTTTTCTCTCCATAGTTGGAATGATAAGTGTATTTGTCAAATTTGCTCTCCTGGATCTGGTTTCAGGTGCCCATTGTAGGAGGTTTTCCAGCAATGAAGCTGAGATCTGATGAAGGATTTTGAATGAGAGTAAGAGGGCTTTGTATTTAAATCAATTGTTAATTAACAACCAATGTAGGTGTATTAGGAGAGGTGAAACATGATCATATCTGGACGCTCCATAGATTGTTCTGGCAGCAGTACCTAATGCCATTTGTAAAGGGTGGACTGCATATGCGGGTAAACCATGAAGTATGATATTAACATAATCAAAGATTGGAGTGACCAGGGCTTGGAATATAGTGCGGAAGTCCACTAAGTTCTAAAAAGGGTCGGAGCTGGCAGAGTGATTTTATTTTGAGGTAGACAGACTTTGTGATGTTTCTTATATGAGTTTTCAGGGTGACACCAAGATATCTAACCTCTTGATTTGACTTCAGGTCAGCATTCTTAACTTGTAGGTGAGATGGTGGAATGAAAGTTGTATCCTTTGATGAATAATACTTTTGTTTTTTTTGTAGTTTACTTTCAGGCTGCTTGTGTCTAACCAGGAAGATACTGCATTAAAGCAGTCTGTGATTCGAGTGAAGTTGGGAGTATCTAGTGAGAATGGTGCGTAAAGAAGCACATCATCTGCGTAAATATGGTAGAGTATACCGAAGGATTGAATGACAGTACATAGTGGTTGCATATATATATTTAATAATAGGGCTGAAAGTGTTGAGTCTTGAGGTACTCCTTGGGATTGATGAAATATTGTTGATGATTGCGTACCAATGCGTACTTGTTCTTGGCGGTCCGAAAGATAAGAACGACACCACTCTAGTGCTGAACTTTGAATGCCTTTAAGTTACAGCTCGGTAAGCAGGAGGCTGTGTGCTACTGTGTCAAAGGCTGAGGCAATATCTAAGAAGATGAGGATGAAGCCTTGTTTTGTATTGCTCATGTCTTTAATCAGGTTATCAAAAAGGGAGGTAAGTAAGGTCTCGACTCCATAATGTTGATGGAGCCATGCTGCTGAGGATCGAGAGGAGCATAGGAGTCTATGTGGTCTTGGATTTGCTGTTGCGCTATTTTCTCAATTACTTTAGTTAGGAAGGGAAGACTCGAAATTGGGCGGTAGGAGCTCAATTCACTATGATCTAATTTGGGGGTTTTTAGAAGTGGTTTTATGATGGCTGTTTTCAGCGGTGTTGGCACTGAACTCTTGGTGAGGGAAAGTTTTTAATGATTTTGGACATGAAAGGACTGAGTTCAGCACAAGTAGACTTGATCCAGTGGGTTGGGCATGGATCAGTAGGTGAGTTGGTGGTGGTGTTAAGTCCTTTATTTTATTTATTTATTTCTAGCTTTTCTATACCGCGCTATTTGACATCAGCGCGGTTTACAGTTAACAATTTTACACAAGGCGGGGAAGTGCCTTGTGCTTACATCGAACAGGACATAGTAACTTGGATTCATAACATTGAACTATTTACATCTGAACAATGTCAGCTTACTAGTGTCGCTTATACATTCTTAAGGCTGTTGGGTGGTTGTGTTTGTGCAAGGTGTAGGGGTACAGTTGGATTGCGAGTAATATAGTAGGAATAAATGATGTTTTATGGCTTTCCTGAATTATATTTTTAATTTGATCACTAGTGTAAGGGTAGAACTCAGACAGTGTAGGTATATTTTCTTTATTTGGTGAAGGGATATCTATGCTGGGCTCCATTGAAAGATTGGTGATCATCTTGTTTTTATTATTAAAGTATTCAGCAAACTCTTGAGGGTTAGGCAGGTTATCTGTTCGGTGGGCCACGGTATCCTTAGTAAGAGATTGGATTAGTCGAAAGAGCTGACGAGGCCTATTGAGGGATCTCATCAGGATTTTGGAGTGGTATTCCTTCTTCCTTTCCATAATAGCAGCTCGGTGGACCTGTAAAGCATTCATGTAGTTATCTCTGTCATGAGGATGTCTTGATTTACGCCGTTTATGTTCGAGTTTCCTGAGGTTGTGTAGAGAATTTCGTAAGTCTGATGTAAACCAGATAGTTGAGTGTGGTCTCTTTGTCATAGACTCCTTGGTTAGGGGGAGTAGAGCTGCCTTGTTCAGGGTTGAATTCCAAGAGTTTATACAATCATTTAAATCCGATGAGAAGGATTCAAATTGAGGCAAGGTTTCATCTAGGAATGCATCTTTGATGAATGGTTTGAAGCAATGCTGTGGTGGTAAGGCAGTCTTTGTAGTAGAGTCCGGGTTGGAAGCAGGAATTTGGAATATAATGGCTTTGTGATATGACCAAGGGACTGGAAGGATTTGAGGCTGGATGGAGAAATTAGGCCCATATAAGAGCGAAGGCGCAAAGATTAGCTCCAAGGTATTACCTCTCGAGTGTGTAGGAGCATGTATTTGTTGCTCATATTTAAGCGCAGCCATTACGTCCAGAAAGGCTGCAGAAGTTTTGCTTGATAAAGCTGGGAGATTGAAGTCTCTCATGATACAGAGCGGTATTGAGTTTGAAGAGTGATTACAGGCAACATCAAGGGGTATGGAGAGGTCATCTGTACAGTTGGATGGAGCCCGATAGATCAGTGCTATTGACAAATAGTTGTTTGAAATAATGATAGAGTCGAGGTTAGATTTGTTGTGAGAGTTCATGAATTTAAATTGCAGGTTAGATCTAGCTAATATTAAGGTACCTCCTCCTCTTCTGTTGGGTCTTGGACAGTTGTGTAGATCATAGTTGGGGAGCTTTAGCTGATTGGAGATAACTGCATCTGTGTTGTGAGCCATAATTTTGTGATGAGGATCAGGTCAAGTTTATGATTATCCACATAATCGCTAATAATAGGCCATTTATTCTGGATAGATCTTGCGTTTATCAGCATACATTTCAGGGCTTTATCTTCTGTAGGCTTCCTTGTAAGAGTTTTTCCAGAGGGATGGCATAAGATATGAATGAGGTAATTATGCCTTGGCTGCCGTGGTGGTATCATTGAGTTAAAAACATTTTCTTGATTATTACGGCCGCGGCCATGGATCGTGGAAATTAGGCCATGTTGGTAGGACAAGGTTTCAGTAGGTATGAAGGATAGTGCCAGGCAGAATAGCAAAACACTGTGGTTAAGCAGATCATACATTGTGATATTAGGGTATCGTTTCGTTATGGGGAGAGAGCAGTGTAGTGGCAGTTTAGGATATCTGTAAACTGGGAGGATTGTATCTTAACAATATAGTATGTGTACTATTATATATTTTTCTTTTAAATTTTGTGTATTTTTTCGATTCAAATCAATCAATAGCATTCTTCATAGCTTTCTACAACACAGTATTATGCTTTGAAAAAATAGCTATTTAGCTTTTTCTGCATCAGGGAGATCTAAATATTACTTCTCAGATAGTAAATCTACTCGATAGAGATGGTTCATAACTTCCTCATTCTCCAGTCATTCTGAAAAAGAAAATGGCGTCAGTATCTTCTTATAACCATAATCATTAAATCAAAGATTGCCACAGGACAGGACAAACACTTTTGAAAACAAGTGCATTGGGTCCCCCCCTTATGATCATATGTGCTTTTAAAAGTCCCATGAGTGGGGCTCCACATGGTTCTGACTGGAGAGGAAGGCCATCAGAGAAGGAAACAGTAGATAGGATGCACTGTTCACCAACTCCTTCTGCCAACTAGAGGACAATGCACAGGAGGTGGGGAGAAGGGCAGATGTCCGTAGGCCATGGTGGCTCTGCTCCTCTTCTCTGCCCTTCCCATTTCTGCCAGCAGCTGACTTACCAGGGTAAAAGTTTGCCTCAGGAACCTCAGAATTAGCCCATTTGAAAGAGCCCCTCCTAAGCATTTCGGGCTTAGGCACATGCGTAGCATACCTATGGCTTAATTCTGTCCTGAAAAATACATATATTCAGCACCACTGCTTAACGGATAGCAACGCTGAATATACATCGTAATTTATGCAGCAGTGCTGGCATTTAAATTAACGGGATGGTTGTGCCAGTTGAAATTCAGGCCCATGTTTTTTACTATTCTGCTATGAACATAGATGGACAGGGGTCTCTGCTCCTCTAATCCATAGACTGCATCTGTTTCTACAGCGAACCGTGTTAAAGTGAGCTTGAGTAGAAATTGGCAAATGTTTTGTTACACAAAGCTACTTCTCTTCTCACCATGCACTGTTAATGTTACCTTTGTATACTCTATAACCACAAGAAAGAGTCAAAGAGAATTTAATTAAATTCTGAAATTTATGGCATAGGATTGTTGCAAAGTAATTGACCTAAAGCAAAAGGATTAAAGCATGTTTGATCTTTTGATGTCCCTGTGAGCAACGGTGAGAGAAAGGGTCCCGATTTGGATTTGATCAACATGCCTGGCAAGTTCACAGACTACTTGAAAGGTTTTAATGAATTAAGCAAAAATTAAATAAATAAATTTAAAGGTTAACATATTTGATTGTTTTTCTGCTGTTCTTTAGCAGTGAGAAGTCTGAGTTATTTCAAATATCTTTATCTGTCCCCAGATTACTCCTGCAATAGCTTAGACCAATGATCTTAACTACTACCAATCATTGCTTTTCCTTTTCTGAGTACAAAATTGTTATTAATTTTAAAGGAGAACCAGTATAAAGGAAAAGAGCTAAAGCTCATAGAAAACCAGAAACATATACTACTCATAATTTGTAATGTTTTGTGAAGGTAAAGTCACAGATCAGATCTGGGTCAGAATCAAAGAAGCTCAACTCCATACATTTACCACTATATTTGAAAGGATCAAAAGTTTTAACAGGAATGTCATATGTTATAATCAGATTTTAGTGTTCTCAAAAAATATGCCAAATAAGAATTCACTTTGATCAAATAAGTATTCACATTGCTTTAGTCACAATTTCCAGCATATTTGTAATACAATATTCAAAAATACAGAGTTTTTTTCTAAAGCTTCATGTCTTTCCTCCTCTTACGTTCATGCAAACACATACATTCCTGCAGTCCTATTGCACCACATAAGAGTGGGAATACTCATGGTAGCTTAACGAGAAATTCAGTTCAACTGGGAGATGCAGGAGTAGGTAAAGTTCTAATATATAATCCTTATCGTCCCTCCAGTCCAGTCCCGAACCTCTGGGTTTTGCTCCTCCTCCAGCAGCTTGGAGACTGAGAAATGTCATCCTTTTGATGACACTGGTATAACGGCACAAGAACCGCCTCCTCACTCCATTTATCTCAGTCTCCAAGCAGCTGGAGGGTTGGTGAGCCCAGAGGTTAGGGTCTCACATGAGGAACAATTAAGGAGAGTTATAGGAGAGTGATAGAAGTTAAGTTAGTGAAACTGAGTGTTTAGGAGATTTGGAAAGAATGGTGTTTACACCTTTAAAAAAGAGCTGTGCTGAGGTGCTTCTTCCCCCTCCCCCCCCCACCTCCCATCACCCGTTCTTCAGTAATTTTAATTTTAGTCTGAGCGGGGAAGCAGGCTTCTGAGGGGCAAGGCTCCGGCTCCCGAATCCACGTTTATGGGTGAGGAGCTGGCAGCATATGCACAGCAGCGCTTGCTGGAGGTGTCTGCCATTTTGCGCTGAGAAGCTGACGAAAGGGTATCCAGCGGATCGCTGCAGCTACTCATCCGGTTTCTGTCTCTTCCCCGATGCTGAAGCCGTGATTTTGGCTGAGCGTGGGGAGAGGAGGACAAGGCACAAGAAGACATCTGATTGCAGTCCGGAAGGTAAGGGGGTCCAGGATCGGGTGAAACGCTGGAGAATTAGCAGTGGAAGCCAAGTGGGTAGAACGGAGCAGGCCGAGCCGCGTGTTAGCTACGCGGGAAACTCCGTTGGTTGCTAGGTGTATTCAGGAGCTCATAGTTCGACTGGAGAGCTTAGTTTTGAAATTTCTTCCACATAATTGGGCTTGGAGTAACTTAGGGAAGACTCCACAGTGTTTAAAAAAGAAAAAAAAATTCCCTCGACAGAGAACAAGCAGGTTCAGTCAGGAACTGCTATTGGTGGCAGGTATTCAATATACCTTGGGAACCTGCGGAGTCATTCAAGGTAACCGCTCGGACAGGATGCCTTCTAGGCCACAGTGCTTAGTCTGTGGTACTAGAAGGGGAGCGGTGGCAGAGACAGGGGTGTGTAGAGGCTGCGTCCAGGAAGCAGCCTCTATGGAGCAAGCCCTAGAAGTCTGAGTAGAGAGGCACAAAGAGGCACCTTTGCCCCTGCCGGAGCCGCTGTCTCCCACTTTACCACCTCTGGAGCCAGTGGCGGGGACTTCTTCCACTCCATATCTTCCCTCCTCTCAGGCACCTGTGCCGGGGGATTGGCGGCAATCTTTTCTCCGGATTTTGTGGCTCTTATCCATCAGGCTTTCGGAGGTGCTCAGAGAAAGTTCGCAACCAGTTCCACAGAGGTGGAGCTGGGGGAGACGAGGCCGGGTACCCCTCTAAGCTCGGGGGCTACCGGGGTCCCTGCAAAGAAGCCCAGGAGTGAAAAGGAGCAACCGGAGCAGTCGGTGGTCTCTGAGGGTCTCCATTCAGAGGAAGGGGATCAGGACTTGGATGATGAGTTGGAAGATGGAGAACTCACGGAACAGGAGGACAAAGCTAGGGTGGTCCGCGTGTTCAGAAGAGACGAGTTACCGGTGCTCATATCAGAAATGCTCAAGGCGCTTAATATGCCGGCGGTGGGACCGGCGGAGGGTCCCACATAGGAGGACCTGTTGTTGCAGGCCTTTAGGAAGACTCAGAGAGCTTTTCCAGTACACAGAGTGGTTAGAGAAATGATTCAAGGTGAATGGGACATGCCCGAGGCAGGTCTTAAAGGGTCCAGAGTTATGTCTGTACCCACTAGTAGAACAGGATCGAGAATTGTTTAAGTCTCCCAAGGTGGATGCAGCTGTCTCTGCGGTTACCAAGAAGACTACCATTCCGGTAGAAGGTAGCGCCGCACTCAAGGATGCCCAGGACAGAAAGTTGGACACCTCGTTGAAACAGGTGTTTGACGTAAATGCTTTGTCCTTCCAAGCATCTATTTGTGGAGCTTGGGTAGCAAGAGCCTGTCTTCACTGGTCTCAACAGATTCAGGGAGAACAGATGGAAGAGATGACCGGAGAAGCGGCTAGAATAGAATCAGGGGCTGCTTATTTAGCCAATATTCATTATGACCTTATTCGAGGTTTATCGAAGAGTATGGCATCGGTAATAGCGGCAGGACGATATCTTTGGTTGCGCAAGTGGGCGGCAGATGGATCCTCCAAGGCAAGGCTAGGCAAGCTTCCTTTCAGGGGAAAGCTACTTTTTGCTGAAGAGATTTAGATAAACTGGTGAAGGATTTAGGAGAGTCCAAGGGCAGAAGGCTGCCGGAGGACAAACAAAAGCAGGGGTGGACAGCTCTGACAACCAAAGGACAACAGAGGGAGTTCCGTCGCTTTTGGTCCCCGAGGTTCGGTCAAGTTCAAAGAGGGCGTTTTCCCTATAGGAATCAGGGGTTTCGAGGCTTTCGAGGAGCGGGCAGAGGTTTTGCTGCCTCCTTGTCCTCGAGTCTTAGAAAGTCACAGTGAATCCAGGAGAACCCAGGTGGGACAGGTACCTGTAGGAGGTCGTCTACGAGAGTTTTATCCTGCCTGGGTCAAAATCACGTCAGATCAGTGGGTACTGGAGGTTATCCGAGAAGGGTATGCGTTGGAGTTTCAATGGCCGGTGACTGATTCTTACGTGTAATCTCCGTGCAAAGCATGCTCCAAGTGCGAAGCAGTGCGGGAGTTCTTAGAAAAGCTGTTGTCCCTCAAAGCAGTGATACCGGTACCCACAGACCAATGCAGATGCGGTTGGTACTCCATATACTTTGTAGTGCCAAAAAAGGAGGGAACCTACCAGCCAATTTTGGATCTTAAGAGAGTAAATCGCTGTCTCTGAGTGTCGCATTTTTGTATGGAGACCTTAAGATCGGTCGTCATGGCCGTAAAAAAAGGAGAGTTTCTTATGTCCCTGGATTTGTCGGAGGCTTATCTGCACATTCTGATTCGTCGGGAACATCAGAAGTTTCTAAGATTTGCGGTTCCGATGGGACATTTTCAATTCCGGGCGTTACCATTTGGGCTAGCTATGGCTCCACGAACCTTCACCAAGGTGATGGTGGTAGTAGCAGCATCGTTACAAAAGGACGGAATGCTGATGCACCTCTATCTGGACGATTGGTTGATCCAGGCGAAGTCCAGAGCTGAGAGTGAGTCGGCTACAGCCAGAGTGATGGCATTCTTACAGAGTCTCGGATGGGTAGTCAATATGGTGAAAAGCAGGTTGGAACTATCGCAGAACCTGGAATACCTGGGTGCTCGCTTTGATACAAGCGTTGGAAGGGTGTTTCTGCCACAGCAGCAGGCACAAGGATTGAGAAAGCTAGTCCGCAGGTTTCTGGACAAAAGAAATCCTACAGCCTGGCATTATCTACAGTTGCTCGGTACCATGGCGGTGACACTTGAGTTGGTTCCGTGGGCGAGAGCCCACATGAGGCCGTTGCAGACAGCATTGCTCAGACGGTGGTCACACCAGGAGGACCGCCTGTCTCGGATTCTGCCCTGTCCGCCAGAGACACGTCAGGCTCTTCAATGGTGGTTGCGTCCAGAGAATCTGAAAAAGGGGATGCCCTTGGAGGCACCGTGTTGGATACCTCTAGCAACGGATGCCAGCCTATCAGACTGGGGAGCTCACTTCCAAGGACAATTCGCCCAAGGGCAGTGGACTGATCTGGAAAAGGTCTTGTCAATCTCAACAGGTTGGAATTACGGGCGATAACGCTGGCTCTTCAAGTGTTTCAGCCTTGTCTCCAAGGAAAGGCTATTCGAGTGTTTTCCGACAACGCGACCGCAGTAGCCTACATCAACAGGCAAGGGGGCACTAGCAGTGTGCCGCTGGAAGCTGAGGCCGAACAGTTGTTCGAGTGGGCCGAGATACACCTGCTGGCTTTATCGGCAGCACATGTGGCAGGAGTGGAAAACGTGGAGGCTGATTTTATGAGTCGAGTAAAGGTGGACCCAGGGGAGTGGGTTCTCCATTCGCAAGTGTTCGAAATGGTGGTACACCGCTGGGGGACGCCAGTGATCGATCTCATGGCGACTCTCCAGTCAGCAAAGGCCAATCGCTTCTTCAGCAGAAGATGGGAGAGGATGTCGGAGGGCTTAGACGGTCTCATACAGCCCTGGCCGGAAGATCAACTCCTGTACGTATTTCCACCTTGGGTGTTAATAGGTCAGGTGTTGCAGCGCGTAGAGGTTCACAGAGGACAGGTAATATTAATCGTGCTGAATTGGCCAAGACATCCCTGGTATGCGGATCTGATGAGGCTCTTGGTAGGGAAGCCATGGCATCTTCCGTTTCAGAGGGACCTGTTATCTTAAGGTCTGCTGCTGATGCCTCAGGTAGATTGGTTCTCGCTTACGGCTTGGCTCTTGAAAGGGCGAGGTTGATAGCGAGGGGATACTCCGCAGTGGTGATTTCCACCTTGTTGAAGGCGCGGTGGAGATCAACTTCGTTGGCTTATGTTCGTATCTGGCGTGTATTTGAAACTTGGTGTGTGGACAGGAAGGTTGAAGCGTTAAGAGCTTCAGTACCACAGGTTCTAGCTTTCTTGCAAGATGGATTTGAGAAAGGTTTAGCGAATGCATCCTTAAGGTTGCAGCTGGGGGCGCTTTCCTGTTATAGAGGTAAGATAAAAGGAGAGGTGATGGGAGGACATCCAGATATCAAACGTTTTTTGAGGGCGGTGTCGCTTTTGAGACCGCCATGTAGGCAGGTAGTACCAACATGGGATCTCCATTTAGTACTGGAGGCATTGGTGCGCGAGCCCTTTGAACCTTTGTCTAGAGCGTCATCAAAGGACCTGACTCTCAAAGTTGTGTTTCTAGTGGCTATTTTTTCGGCCCGAAGAATCTCGGAGTTGCAAGCTTTATCTTGTAGAAAGCCTTTCCTGGTTTCTGGTGATATGAAAGTGGTCTTGAGGCCAGTGCCGTCCTTTTTGCCCAAAGTAGTGTCAGCTTTTCATGTGAATTAGGTGGTCTCATTGCCGGTTTTTGGGGAAAGCAGTCAGAGTACATCAGTGGGGAAGTTACATCTGTTAGATGTTCGTCGAGCATTAAAGAAGTATTTGCGAAGTACGGCAAGTTTCCGCAGGACAGATAGATTGTTTGTCCCGTTTGGGGGAACAAGAAAAGGGAAAGCAGCGTCGAAAGCTTCCATTGCCAGTTGGCTTAAAGAGGCAATAGCATCAGTGAATGTTTTGAAGGGCAAATCGGTGCCAGAGGGACTTAGAGCTCATTCGACTAGAGTGCAAGTGATGTCGTGGGCAGAGTACAGTTTGGTACCAGCGGTTGAAATTTGTAAGGCGGCTACCTGGTCATCTTTAAATTCCTTTGTCAGGCATTACCGTCTAGATCAGTGGTTCTCAACCCTGTCCTCGGGACCCCACTAGCCAGTCGGGTTTTCAGGCTATCCACAATGAATATGAATGAGATATATATGCATTAGAAATAGCCTGCCAAACTGACTGGCTTGTGGCCCTCCAATGCTGGATTTGGGGACCCCGGCCTTACACCTCTGTCATTTAAGATTGTGAGTGGGCAAGGTACAGATGTCCAAGACATCAAAAAGATTAGATGGAATATGTCACATACCTCCTCGCCTCTCACCACCACCAAAATATTGTCTATTAGACAACTTTTTGGTGGTGGTGAGAAACTAGGAGGGATGTGACACATTCTATCTACCCTTTTGATGTCGAGGACATCTGTACCTTGCCCACTCACAATCGTACTTGACAGAGGTGTACGGCAGGGGTCCCCAAATCCAGCACTGGAGGGCCACAAACCAGTCAGTTTGGCAGGCTATTTCTAATGCATATATATCTCATTCATATTCATTGTGGATAGCCTGAAAACCCGACTGGCTAGTGGGGTCCCGAGGACAGGGTTGAGAACCCCTGGTCTAGATGTTCAGGTAGAAAGGGATACCTGTTTTGGATCAGTGGTGATTCAGGCTGGTCTAGCAGGTCCCTCCCGTTGACTTTTTTCACTGCTCTGTTACATCCCCAGAGGTTCGGGACTGGACTGGAGGGACGATAAGGACGTTGAAATTAGACTTACCTGCTAATTGTTGTTGCTTGAGGAACTCCAGTCCAGTCCCGTATCCCACCCTGATAATTTCCTTTGGACTATAGCCTGAAGCAAGAGAAATTTCACAGGTAAGCTGGATAAGTAGCTGTGACGGGTATGGTCCATAAAGAGGGATGGGATAGATGGGGTTTCTGATGCGGTCAATATCTTCTGTAATGGGGGAGAGTGGACCTAAGCATTTCAAAGAAAATTAGTATGGTATGCGGAGAAAACAAAAGACAAACAAGAGTTTTCTCCTTTAACAGTTACTAGTTAAGTTATGTTAAGTTTGTTTGTAGTGTTTACTACTTAATTGTTGCTCCGGTGAGTCTGCTTTGTCAATAGGTTACTAGAGTGAGGAGGCGGTTCCTGTGCCTTCATACCGGTGTCATCAAAAGGATGACGTTTCTCAGTCTCCAAACTGCTGGAGGAGGAGCAAAACCCAGAGGTTTGGGACTGGACTGGAGTTCCTCAAGGAACAACAATTAGCAGGTAAGTCTAATTTCACCTTACAACTTGTCTACTCAACTGCCACTTAAAAAAGGTGACCACCTTCTCGAGTTCATCCATCAAAGCCATATTTCTTTCCAGTGATGATCACTATTGAGCATTCATGAGTGTTCTCAGCAGGATCCTGAACCATCCAATATCCATCCTTAAGCAATGGACAGACCAAAATGTGTTACATGGTCTGCCTCTCACCACAATCGTAGGTCTTGGGCATAGACATAGTTTGGGGTATATGAGTGGTACTGTTGCTGAATTGGCTCCCTGCCTCTAATATAACCTCCTTACCCTGCCCTCTCCCCAAACTAAGGAGTTGCACTTCACTGATGGTCTCAAATCTAATAGACTACTGCCATTTTCAGTGTCAGCTCTTGACTTACCATCCTGGGTGTGTGGACAGTTTAGGGTCTTCCATGTGGTTCACACCTCCTCTACCCCTACAGGAAACTGCTTAGTTGTCTGTTGCCCTTATTAATCCCAGTTGTGCCTACCACATCTCCTTGCAGGAAGTCATAGGTGCGGTGTTAATCAGTGATGCAGTCACAAATTCAGAAGCAAGAACTGTCTGTGCTTGCTTTTTAAAAATGCCGCTGTGCATGGCTGTAGTACTGCCCAGCCATGGAAGTGAAGAGAAATGCTCCTGCAGCTGTGAAAGGATCAGGCAAGCTTTTGGTGCCCTTAAAACTTGTGTGCCCTGAGCCAGTGCACCCATTCATGTAACACTCGGTAAAAGACTGGATAACCCCCGTTTCATTGCTGGGCTGCTGATGAGTTGTTCAGTTATTTAAAGCTGTTTAGTTATTTAAAGCTGGTAAGGGAATATTTAAAAGGGGTTTTCTGGTTATCAGGACCTACTAACCAGTTTAAACCACAGCAATCCCGATATTCAACTGCACTGTCTGGATAGTGCTACTGAATATCCCCACAGACCGCAGCAAAGACATCCAGTTACAAACAGGCTGGTCTATAGGCAGATCAATGGCAATCCTGCTACTATCAATGTCTGTCCTAACTTTATCCAGTTTGTGCTATTCGGTTAGCATCTGAGTATCACCACTAACCAGATAGCAGTGGTGCTGCCTGGTGAAACTAGATGTGCAGTACTGGATGCTGGAAAGGCTTAGACGCTGAAAATCAGGGTTTAAAAGCAGTGGCAACAAGGTGCTTTAAAAATGCTGACACTGCTCCCAAAATTCCTTAAACACATTGAGGCACATTCCATACTGTGCGTCCCAGCCTCTGTGCATCCAGTCGGAACCGGACGCACAGAGTAGCTGCAATTCTGATCCCGCAGGGCATGTCTAGCCGCCATGGGATCAGAATCGCATCTAGGCCTGTATGTACAGACTTGAGACTCGATTCCCATCAGCCTGCACGTACAGGCCCCTGCCCGGCTAACTTAGTCAGGCTCCTGAATGGAGGCATGGTTTATGTTTGTGTTTTATGTTTATTTAAAACTTGTTATACCGCCCATAACAAACGCTTCTGGGCGGTTTACAATCAAAAATTAAAAGCTGCAGATATATAGAAAAGAACGCCATTTAAAAATCAAAGCAGGACTGAGAGACGAGAAGCATAAGGAGAAAGGAAGTAACCTGTGCATCACCGAGGAGGAGGGGAAAGGGGTGAGGAGGAAGATCGAATGCTAGACAGAAGAGGTGGCTTCATTCAAGAGATGCGATCCATGACCACTTCCTCTTTCCCCATAGCCTGACCCCGATCAGGCCTCCCATGGCCAGGCTTGGGCTGTGGGGAACCTCCTGCATTTTGATCCCGGCGGGACTCCTGTCCCCTGACATCTAGGGAGACCTATTCCATCTCTGAGGTAGAATAAGTCCCCCATCCAGTCTGCTGGCCCTGGACGTACAGAGCCAACTTCAGAATGTATGTCCGGGGCCGTGGACCACCCACTGCCCACCCTAACTCCACCTCTGCACCACCCCTTCCCACCCCAGTCTAAGCCTCCCCGTTCAAACTCCTTGTTTGTACAGGGGGCTTAGTCGGGTGCGAATCACGGGTCAGAATAGACCACATTTGGTATATCGTATGATATTTTTTTTTTTTTTATGTTCAGTTCAAGATGAACTGCTGGGACCAGTTGCATAAGTTCTATCCAAACTGCCCCTACAGTGCAGGGGGCCCATTTATAGCTGCCCCCATATTTTCTGAGATGGATTCCTCCCTGCTCTGGGGGCTCTTTCTGATATTTTGCTTGCAAATACATTGTGTACCTTTGAGCCAATGCTGACTCCTGGTAACCCAGCACCTCCTGGGTTTTCTTGGCAGTGTGACCAGAAGTAGACTTTCTTATGAGGCAACGGAGGGTTACGTGACTTGCCCAAGGCCACAAGGAATCAAAACCTCATCCTTTGGTTAGCAAGCCAATGCTCTAACCATTAGGCTACTCCTCCAAATATAAGGTAGTTTGCTTGGTGGGCCTTCAATTTGAATTTCTGCCACCGGCCAGTACCTAAACGTAATCTATTTCTTGATGCCAATAGCTTGCTGATGAAGATGACCAGTAAAACCTGTAAGTGAAAAATTTCACTTCTTATCTTAATTAGCTTAACAGCCTTTAAATGTGAGTGAGTTTGGGGTGGATGGGAGTTGGGGTAAAGAGGTGGGAAATAAGCATTAAGAGAAAATGTGGCTGTTAAGCTCTGTCCTAATTGGCTTTAATAAACAGAAAGTTTGGCTGTTAGGTTATGTCCTAACTGAGTGAATTTTAAATAGACACAGATTTTATCAGCTTAACCCAAAACTCCCTTTTCTCTAATAAGTTTAAGACAATTTCCCAGTAGGTAAATATTCACAAGTGCAGATTCCTCCACAGCAATAGGAAGTCCTGTCTGAGCACTCCCTCAGGAACAGAGTTGAGAGGGTAAAAAACTCAAGGTAGAGCTGGTATTGGTTTTAGTATGGGTTGTTAAGTAACATGGAGGCTGGCTGTGGCATTTAAATAAAATCCAGATATTCAGTACCAAATAGTGGCCAGTGCTGAATATCCAGATCAGCACTATCCATATAAGAGTGATTTTCAGCTTACTATCTCGATAGCTTATTGCAGCTTTTTGCTGTTCTAAGTTTTGTGGATAGTTTTTCAGTTGCACTGAAAATCACTGCTATCCTGATAATTTTCCTGCTCTGTTCAAACTCTAGCTCCAGATCACCCCAGCAGCTTCTAGATAGTGCCAAGATGGGGTGGTTGATATCCACTGTCATAATCTGTATAGTACCACTGAATATTACACTCAGAAGCACTTATCCGGTTAGGAGATGCAGCTAACTGGATAAGTACCACTGAATATCAAGCCCATAATCATCTAGCTGAAAACAGAGAGGAAGACAAATTGGCAGACTGCGTGTACCAATTCGTTCTTATATACCATTAGTGAATTTTGCTTTTGAACATGGAAGTTTGATCTGGCCATGCTGAGAGTTGGCGCAGCGAACCTTTTACAGATATTATAGGCTGGCAAGATTTATTTATTATTTATTTATTATATTCTCTTATATACCGCGCTATTCTGCATCAGTGCGGTTTACATTGAACAAACTGAAATTACATTGAACAGGGCATTATAACTTGGAGATAACTATTTTACAGGGAACATGGGCTATGGAGGGTTAAGTGGCTTGCCCAAGACCACAAGGAGCACCTGTGGGACTAGAAACCCCAGTCCTTCCGGCCCAAGGTTGCTGTCCTCTAGTGGGATTTGAACCCCCGACCTTCCGGCCTGAAGTACCTTGCCCCAACCACTAGGCCACTCCTCCACTCCATTAACCATTCAGCTCCTCGTCTTACTCAAGATTTTGTTTTCTAATACTTTTTAATGAGTTCCTCCTAGCAATATTATGAGACACTGCATATCATGGCCAGATCATGATTGTCTGATCATGTTTACTTATAATATTGTGTTTGAAACTAAAATCCCGCATTTTAATGCAACAAAACTATTTATAAGGTTTCATTGAAATAGCTTAAGGCGGTGCTTCTCAAATCTGTTCTCATAAATCCTCAGCTAGTCAGGTTTTCAGCATATCTGCAGTGAATATATATATATCTGAAATACATTTGCAGATAGCTGAAATGATTGTCAACTAGAGATTTATCTTCCAATTTTTATTCCTTTTCTTTCTTTTTCTTGCATGTGTATGGAGATTTTTCTTTAATGTTTCTCTGAATGAAAAATTGAATGAAGAAGCCCTCTCCCTGAATTTTAACTGCATATATCTTGAAATTTGAACCGCATAATAAATATATAATGGTAAGGGTTCCGTTTTCTTGCAGATTTTAATGGCCAGATATTCAGTTGGGCGGGCTATGCACCATGTTGGCACATAGCCCTGCCCGCTGACCTCTAAACCAGGATATTCAATGCCGCAGCAATCGCATTGAATATCTGGGTTAGGTGCTGAGGGGATTAACCCGCAGAGCCTAACCAAGTAGCGACGATATTAGATGGCCTAGTTTCAGCCATGGATGGATAACCGCGTAGCAGTCCAGTATTGCTGCTACCCAGTTACCTAGACTCCCCATCTCCGCTCCACCCTGGAATGCCCTCAACATGCACCACTGTTAACTGGATAGCATCGGGGTGCATAGGGGACATAGATGGGAATATTCAACGGCACTAAATGTGTACGTTTCGTTAAATATTCCTGTCTAAGACATTTACACAGTTTATAGGGCTGTAAGCCATGTAAATACCTTTCAAAGATTGGGCCCTAAAATTCTGGGAGCCCCCTCACACATATATCAGGAGTATTAAACATCAAGTAAAGCTATATTGAACAAATATTATTTATGACTCTTTTGATATAACTGCCATTACCTTGAAATAATCACACAAATTCCAAAACATTAATGTGTTCTTTAATCAGTCTTTGCAATAGCAGAATAATTAATCAAATTTATTTGCAGAATATATGTATAATTACATGATGAAATGCCACCACAGTTGATAATTACATCATTAATTAAAAATGTATAAAAAATGACTGCATAACAAGTGATGCCATGTCCAATAATTAATCATAATTGCCAGTGATAAATGTCAATTCATTTTTTGTTTATATCCTAGATACTGTAAACATCTACATTCTCAAAAGCCACAAACCCTATTCCTTTCTGATTGATTTGGATATTGGAAAAGTACATTCTGGGGTCAAAATTTAAAAGGCACCAAGACGTTTGACATTGTACTGAACGTCTAGGTGCTTGCTGTTTGCAATTTTCATCAATGAGATTTAAATATCCTGCTCTACACATAACGTTGTGCGTTCAGTGGGGAGGGCAGATTTGGAGTATTCCTGGGACAGGGCTACCAAAACGCATACTTTAGATGTCTAGGCGCAGATTTTTGGCACCTAGATGCCTAGATGTGAAGGCACATTTTACAGCAGGCATCCAAGTGCAGTCTGGGACGTCAAAGCCAGAATGTCTGGAAAAAAAAAGCAGGCGCATGTAAGTTGAGAAACGTGAATGTGCCCAATATGGACATCTACAGAGTTGTGTACATAGATGTCCCCAGAACAGCATCTTTGGACATGGATGTCTAATAGCATAAAGGTTAGAGTAGTGGGTTAGGAGCAGTGTGGGCCTTTGTGATCTTAGGCTAGTTACTTAACTCTGTGTTCTCTGGATGTTTTAAGGCCAAAACAAGCACTTTTCTGATGCCTGTTCATGCATGGAGCGGGTCTAAATGTGGACATGCCTGTAGATGTCCCCTACGGTTCTGAAATCAAATGGGGATGTTTAATTCCATTGCACCTCCTCAGACATGCCTTTGCCACACTCCCTCCTCAGACATGCCTTTGCCCCACTCCCTTACCTACTTGGACGTCCCCACACTGGTGATGTCTTTAAAAGCCATTTGTGAAATGGCTTTGGAGACGTCGCTGTGATTTGGGACATGGACGTGCACATCTTCAGACCTCCAAATCACCACTAAGACTTTTAAAAAGACCCCCTAAGCATTTGGTTTGGGCGCCGCAAAACCAGGTCTAACCTGGAAGTGCCTAGCCAAATGTATAGTCTAAAGATATTGGAGCCTGTTTTTGGTGTCCAGATATTTAAATTTTGTACACATTTTCAGCATAATCAGCATAAATTGAAATGTCTGATTTAGATGTTTCAATTTTTGCCCTGGGATGTCCTATTGAAAATTGGCTCCTTTGTGTTTTTGCAGTTAATTTCACAAAAATTTGCTGTTGTGTGTGCTTTTGGGCATTTTTTGCTGGGATTTAATGTAAAGTCTTTAAGGCCACATGTAGGAAGTGGAGAAAGTTTTTATGAAAAGATGAAACCCCTTTAGCGTAGGGGTCTATATACTAAATCGCTGTAAGCTTTCGAAGCTAATGCAGATAGCACTGCATTCGCTGCAAATGCTGTGCCACATCTGTTGGGGGCTTGCTCCGCATTTCTCCAGCAGATACCACACAGACAATGCAAATGACGTGTCACGGCAGCATCGTGGATGCAACTAACATCACCCATTGAGGCGGTATTATCTGCACCAGTGCTGTCTGAAACGTCGCCGGTTACCATGGGCTGAGTACATCTATGGTAACTGTGCACTGCAGACATGCCCATATCCCACTCATGCAGATGCCATGGAAAATGCAGACAGCACAAAATATCACTGCGCTATCTGCATTTGCCTGTACTGTTAGCGCATGCCGATAGTGTGTGATATTGAGCGCGTTAAGAAGTAACGCATCTTAGTAAACATGGGGAAAGTGAAATTGGGAAAATCTAGATTATTGTGATTTCTTATACAAAGCAACACGCATTAAACTGTTTCATTTCTAGTATACTTTAATAGGTATAGGCCAAATTTTCTGCATCTTTATTTCTTTAAAGAAGAAGCAGTCAGATCAGATTTATTGTCTTTCATAATCATAAGTTTCAATAATAAAAACTTTTTGTGTTGAAAAGAAAATGGTGTTTGAGTTTTGCTGTATTCTAAAAGTACACCTAGCAATAGTAATATTTCACCCTAGATCAAATCAAATTTCTGTTGATGAGCTGTCATTTTTTAAGTTATTTAAGATTTTCTCCTCAACACTCCCAGTAGCAGTTATATTACCAGGAGAGGTGCAAATTACCTTCTGTGTACTGCTTCTGAGTAGTTCACATTATTTACAGCAGACAACAGCAGAGCAACATTACAAGTTCTGCATGAAGCAGTCGGATCCCATTCCTGTGAGGCGGGGTTTGTCTCTGTTTTGAATCTGAACTATGACAGTTTCCGAGGCAAGGGAACTGCTGGGAAGCAATTTGAAAATCTCAAAACTTGAGTTCCTGAGCGGTCCTCCAGTTTAGTCCTCCACATCCGGGTAGTGCACCTCCTCCCGCAGCCAGGAGACTGGACCAATCAAAACTCTGCTACGTATGATGTATGCAGTCGGAGCTCCCATCAGCCCCCAGTGTGTCCAGTCTCCTTGCAGCTGGAGGACGTGTGTGCCTGGTTCAGGCTCACTTAGGATCTTTTTCAGGAGCAACACTGGGGAGTTAAGCTAGAGGGTTTTGCTTGGTTTCCTGTTTTATTCCCTGTTATTTTGTTTTCAGGGAGCTGACCCTTTAATTTTATTCCCTTTTTCTGTATAGCCCACTAGGGGCAGGCCGGTGCTGAGTGAACAGAACTGAACTAAGCCTCTACCTGCAAACCGGAGGCTTTAGCAGCTTGTCATGCTGCATCTATCCCCTGGACTGCACGGGGAACAGAGCTGCCTTGGGCCAGATCTCCCTTCACTTTTCAGCCTGTGGGTGAGTCTGCGGGTGCCTGCCCGCTCCAGATTTTAGCTGTGAGAGCCCGGTTACACCAGGGCTGTTTTTTCCTTCCCGGGTGGTTGTTCGGCGCGATTCGCGAGTTTTTAGGCACTTTGCCCCTGATTTCCTTTGTTATTTAGTTGTTTTCTGTTTTCTTTATTTTATTGCGCTCTCTGCCTCGTTTTTCTCCTACGGGGTTTTTTCGCGCCTTTTTTCTTATACCGGGAGAGATTGCCGGCGGCCATTTTGGATTTTTCTTAGCTGTTTCTCGGGGGCACATTAGATGTGCACGGGCCCCCCTTGCGATTTTTTGAGTATTTTTCGTGGCGAATTTGCTAGTTTATATCTCTGCTTCCTGGCCATATAATTTTTTAAGCATAAAAAAAACCAAAACAAAACGGAGTTTTCACTCAGACAGTTGTTTTTTGTTTGTTTTGCCTTCCTTGTGCGTGCCTTAGGGCAAAACTTGCTGTCTCCAGCTACTCCTGCGCTGGGATGACCGCGAAACCGCAGTGCATGATCTGCGGATCGCGCAAAGGGGCGGTGGCTGACTCTGGACTCTGTCGCAGCTGTGCCTCTGTTCCTGCAGTCCTTGAGCATCAGGCGGAGTTGAAAGACATGACTGACGCTGTTGGATCCCCGGGTTTGCCAGTGGTGGAGCCCGCGACTGGTCCGCTGCCCTCTCCGTCGCAAGCCCTACCTAAAGGGCTAGCTGATGGTCCTTCCCTGGAGGGGGCGGTCTGCCCGTCTGGGGGTTTTTCCCCGGAGTTCGTGCTGCTTATGCACCAGGCCTTCCGCTTAAGCCGGTCGGGCAAGCTTCCGGGGGCCTTGGCTGCTGCGATCCCCTCCGACTCGGCAGCGGAGTCACGCATGGTTTCTCAGCCTCAGGCGAAGCGCCTTCGGACTTTGGACCAGGATCCGGAACCGGAAGAGGTCACTTGGCAGGAGTTTGAGCCAGATCTGGAACAGGAGGCTGATCCGGAGGAATTGGAAGATGGTGAAATTCCGGAGCCAGAGGATCAGGCCCGAATCATTCGGGTGTTTCGTAGGGAGGAGCTGGTTCCTCTGATCACTGAGGCCCTACAGACCCTAAATCTAGCGGTAGCCCGGCCTCTGGAGGAGGAAGGCTTAGAGGATCCCCTCATTCAGGCCGTGCGAGATTCTCAGGTAGTGTTCCCAGTCCACCGTGTGGTGGAGCAAATGATTCAGACGGAGTGGGATCAGCCTGACTCTGGGCTAAAGGGGATACGGACTATGAACCGCCTGTATCCCTTGGCTGACAAGGACAAGGACAAGTTTAAATCGCCACGTGTCGATGCAGCGGTTTCGGCTGTGACGAAGAAGACCACCATTCCCGTTGAGGGCGGCGCTGCCCTCAAGGATGCGCAGGACAAGAAGGTGGATAACTTGCTAAAGCAAGCTTTTGATACCAATGCCTTATCGTTGCAGGCTTCTATCTGCGGCGCGTGGGTCGCTCGGGCCTGTTTGCGTTGGGCTCAGCAACTGCGGTCGCTGGTCGGCTTGGACCCCCAGGGTTTGCTGCAGCTGACACGTCTGGAATCGGGGTCAGCGTACCTAGCCGATGTGCATTATGATTTCATCAGGACTTTGGCGAATAGCATGGCCTCGTTAGTGGCGGCTCGCAGATCTATTTGGTTGAGGAACTGGGCGGCAGATGGGTCCTCTAAATCCCGCCTCAATAAACTGCCTTTTAAAGGTAAACTCTTGTTTGGTGAAGCCCTGGATAAGTTGGTTAAAGACCTCGGTGAGTCTAAGGGTGGTAGGCTACCTGAGGATAAGCCGAAACCCAGCAGGTCCGCTCCGCCCTCGCGTGCTTCCTTTCGGGACTTTCGCAGATTTCGTTCTTCCCGTCTCTGGTCTTCCCAACGCGGCCGCTTTGGTTCCAGATCCCAAGGATTTCGTGGGTTTCGCGGAGCGGGCCGAGGCTTCTCAGGGGCCTCCGCTTCTTCCGTCTCTTCCTTTAGTCGCAAGCCGCAATGAAGCGAGGCGGGCTCCGGAGGGACTTCTTTTCATTGGAGGTCGCTTGCGCGATTTCCTTCCCTCTTGGGCCCGAATTACATCCGATCAGTGGGTGCTGGAGATCGTAGAAGACGGCTACGTGCTCGAGTTTGCTCGCCCACTTCCCGACTCCTTTGTACTCTCCCCCTGCAAGGGCGAGCAGAGACTAGAGGCGATCCGCTTAACGTTACGCCGCCTGTTAGCCTTGGGAGCCGTTATTCCCGTCCCGCCTGTCGAGCGCGGCGCCGGTCACTACTCCATTTATTTTGTGGTGCCAAAGAATGACGGGTCGCTTCGCCCCATCCTAGACCTCAAGGGGGTGAACCGTGTTCTCCGAGTTCCTCATTTCCGAATGGAGACCTTACGGTCCGTCATTGTGGCGGTCCGTCGCGGGGAGTTTCTCACATCCCTCGACCTCACGGAGGCCTATCTGCACATCCCCATTCGTCCGTCTCATCAGAGGTTCCTTCGCTTTGCGTTTCCGTGGGGCCACTTTCAGTTTCGAGCCCTGCCCTTCGGGTTAGCTACCGCGCCTCTTATCTTCACGAAAGTTATGGTGGTGGTGGTGGCGGCGGCCCTACGGCGCGAAGGCATCTTGGTTCACCCGTACCTCGATGATTGGTTAATTCGCGCGAAATCCAAGGACGAGAGTGTGCAAGTCACGAGCAGAGTGGTTACTCTCCTGCAGTCTCTTGGCTGGGTGGTCAACGACAAGAAAAGTCACTTGTCACCGACTCAATCTCTGGAGTATCTCGGGGTTATCTTCGACACGGCACGAGACTTGCCGGAGCGCCGTGTTCTGGCGTTGAGGGGCCTGGTCCGCGCATTCCTGGCGATGCCCGCTCCATCCGCCTGGTGGTACCTTCGGCTTCTGGGCACCATGGCGGCGACCCTGGAGGTGGTGCCATGGTCGCGTTTTCACATGCGACCCCTCCAGAGCGCCCTGTTACGGCGCTGGTCCAACCAGTTCGACTCATTGAACAGAAGATTGCCCTGCCTGAAAGCGGTGCGTCGCTCGCTTCGGTGGTGGCTGCGCTCGGAGAACCTGATGAAGGGGCTCCCGTTGGAGACGCCCCTGTGGGTTCCGTTCATCACGGATGCCAGTCTGTCGGGCTGGGGAGCCCATTGCGAGGGCCACTTTGCTCAGGGGACATGGTCTCTCCTCGAAGTCTCTTGGTCGATCAACCGGCTCGAACTGCGAGCAGTGAGACTAGCGCTACTTGCCCTCGAAGAATTGATAGCGGGGCGACCGGTGCGGATTCTCTCGGACAACTCGGCGACGGTGGCCTACATCAACCGTCAAGGAGGCACTGGAAGTGTAGCTCTCGAGGCCGAAGCGGCGGCTCTGTTCAATTGGGTTCAGTCCCAGCTACCGGCCATCTCGGCGGCCCATATCGCCGGACGGGACAACGTGCAGGTGGATTTTCTAAGCAGGGTGCGGGTAGATCCCGGGGAATGGGAGCTAAACCCGCAGATTTACTCCCAAATAGTTCGTCACTGGGGGACGCCCGTCATGGACCTAATGGCGACGTTTCAGTCGGCGAAAACAGGCCGTTTCTTCAGCAGACGCAGGGAACGCATGTCGGAGGGGATCGATGCCCTTCTGCAACCATGGCCGGAGGGGGTTTCCTTTATGTCTTTCCTCCGTGGGCGTTAATCGGCCGCGTCGTCCAGCGCATCGAGGCTCACAGGGGGCGAGTGTTGCTGATTGTTCCGGATTGGCCACGCAGACCGTGGTTCGCAGACTTGGTGAGGTTACGCGACAGGGTTCCCTGGCATCTGCCGCCGGTACCGGATCTTCTGCTTCAGGGTCCTCTTCGAATGCCCCAAGTGGATCGGTTCTCGCTTACGATCTGGCCATTGAAAGGGCTCGGCTGAGAAAGCGGGGTTATTCCCCGGCAGTAGTTTCCACTCTCCTTCAGGCGAGAAAGACTTCCACCTCGCTTGCGTATGTTCGGGTCTGGCGGATTTTTGAAGACTGGTGTTCCCGGCGGGGAGTCCGGGCTGCTACAGCTTCCGTGCCGGTGGTACTCAATTTTTTACAGGATGGGTTCGATAAAGGACTGGCGGCCAGTTCGCTCAAAGTGCAGCTGGCAGCTATCACTTGTTACAGAGGCAAGGTGCTAGGTGTTAGCCTAGGGTCTCACACCGAGGTCCTGCGTTTTCTCAAGGCCGTCTTTCGCTTGCGACCTTCGCGTAGGATGTCTATTCCATCCTGGGACTTGAATTTAGTGTTGCGAGCACTGGTTCGCGAACCCTTTGAGCCTCTCCGGAGGGCGTCTCTTAAGGATCTGACTTTGAAGACCGTTTTTCTAGTGGCCATCTGCTCGGCGAGGCGTATTTCCGAATTGCAAGCTCTCTCGTGCAGGGAGCCTTTCTTATCCATCTCTAAGGATCGTGTAGTGCTTTGTCCGGTTCCCTCCTTTTTGCCCAAAGTGGTGTCGCCTTTTCACTTGAATCAGTCAGTATTTCTGCCGGTTCTGCGGTCTGGTCCGGAGAGCGCTGCTAGCAGTGAAATTCACTGTTTGGATGTCCGGCGGGTGCTTCGTCGTTACTTGAAAGTGTCTGAGCCTTTTCGTAAAACTGACCGCCTCTTCGTGCTCTTTGGAGGGGCTCGGCGCGGTGAGGCGGCTGCTAAGGCCTCCATTTCTCGGTGGATTAAAGAGGCGATTGCTTCGGCGTATCTTTTGCAGCATCAGCCGGTCCCGGCCGGTATTCGCGCCCACTCGACCAGGGCTCAGGCAACCTCTTGGACGGAACATAGTCTGGTTCCTCCTGCGGAGATTTGTAAAGCGGCTACGTGGTCCACGTTGCATGCCTTCAGTAAGCATTACCGCTTGGATGTGCTTGCCAATCAGGATTCTCGTTTTGGTTCTTCGGTGCTGCGCGCCGGGTGGCAAGGTCCCGCCCGGTGTTGACTGCTCTGTTACATCCCGGATGTGGAGGACTAAACTGGAGGACCGCTCAGGAAATGGAAATTACACATACCTGGTAATTGTAGTTCCTGGAGGGTCCAGTTTAGTCCTCCTTCCCTCCCATATTGCGGAATCATATTTCAGAATCAGTTTGCGGCGCGCATTTTTCGTCGGGCGGTCGGTGCGCTCGTCTAGCGTGCGCCCTTCTTTCCTTTTTTCCTCTTTTGCCCGAACTCAACTGTCTTTTTCTTCCGGGGTGCGGGTAGAATCGCTGTGTGCGTTCTGGCTTCCTCGTTTGGGGAGGGAGCCGGTGTATTTAGTTCGTGCTGACGGGGTATAGTTCATTTTCCCTGTATATTTTTGTTTCATAAGTCTCAGGTGTTGCTTCTGCTTTGAGTCTGCTTTGTTACTAGTTTACTGGGGGCTGATGGGAGCTCCGACTGCATACATCATACGTAGCAGAGTTTTGATTGGTCCAGTCTCCTGGCTGCGGGAGGAGGTGCACTACCCGGATGTGGAGGACTAAACTGGACCCTCCAGGAACTACAATTACCAGGTATGTGTAATTTCCATATAACCCAGAGGCTCAGTTGTAGGATATGGTTTCTAGATTTAATGTTTAACATCACTCGATTTACCACTGTTTAATATATACAGTATGCTCAACAAACCGTTTATGAAGTAGTAAAAATCCTAAAACCTTAATAAACAGACAAAACAGGGAGAAAAATAAACATGCATAGAACACATTAAGGTGACCAATACAGTTTATTTATTTTATTTATTTAACTATGCTTATATACTGCTTTTCACTGGGTCAAAGCGGTTTACATTGAACAGAAACAATCTTTACAAGGAACAGATAAATAACTAGATACATAGAACAGGATAACATTATAGTAAACAACAACATTATAGTAAACAATATTTGCTTCTCCCAACCTAATCATCCCACTGACAAGACTCAAAAAGGAGACAGTGTACTATTGTGGATCAGGAACTGGTTAAAAGATAGAAAGCAGAGGGTAGGGCTAAGTGGCCAGTTTTCCCAATAGAGAAAGGTGAATAGTGGTGTACCCCAGGGATCTGTTTATTTATTTTATTTATTTGAGCACATTTTTATACCGCTCCTTCCAGTGATCAGCAGCGGTTTACATTTAACAATTAACTCTGCGCAGTTTAGCAGTTACATAAAACATTAAGAAGATAACTTAGAACATTGAAAGGTAACATTGATTTAAGATAACTCAAAGTAATTCAAAACTATTTACATAATAGAATAGAACATGTTAACATACATGTTATATATTTAACTATATACAGTATTTGTGAATAAAGTACATGTAAGTAGCTTTATAGATTAATTAATTCTTCGTGGATTTGTGGTTTCATATGCTAACAGAGGGTAGACCTCCATCAAATTGTTTCCAGCATAGAATTACTCTAAGTTATTTCTATCTGATTGAAGTATTCTTGAAATAAATGTGTCTTAAGACTTTTACGGAATGATGTAAGATCTTTGTTAGTTCTTAATGTGTCAGGGAGTCTGTTCCATTGTGTGGGAGCAATGTATGTGAATGCTCTATTACTAGTGTATACCTTTACTTTGCAAATGGAGGGGGGAGTTTGTAGTGTATTTAGGTTGTGAGTACGTCTTTTCCTATTAGTAGGTTGTGATTTTATGAGTGAGGCAAGGTATGATGGGGCAATATTGTGTATTAACTTGAATGTTGTAATTATTATTTTGTATCTTATACGTGCATGTATAGATAGCCAGTGAAGTTCTCTTAGAATAGGTGTGATGTGATCTGAGAAGGGTACGTTCATCAGGATTCGGGCTGTAACATTCTGTGCCATCTGTAGTATGTTTGTTGTTTTTTTGGGAAGGCCTTGTAGTATTCCATTACAATAGTCCAGATGTGGCGTTATGATTGTTTGTATTATTGATCTAAAGTCTGATAGTTCTATAATGTTGCGTAAGGGCTGTAGGGTTCTTAGTTTGTAGAAAATAGTTCTATTTAATAGTCTTAGGTGGGTTTCCATGTTAAGTGTCATATCAAGGGTGACTCCTAGGTACTTTAGTTCTTGTTTAGTGTTGTAGGTTGTATTATTTAGTATGATTGTGGGGGGGTGCTTAAATTCCGGATTTTTATAGATAAACAATTTTTATGATTGATAAGCATATTGTTTTGTTGGAGCCATAGTTGTGCTTCTTTAAGGCAATTTTCTAAGTGGCTGTAATCTGGGTTACATATATCTAGTTGTGTATAAAGCATTATGTCATCTGCATATAGATGATAGTCAATTTTGTGTTTTTGGAATATTGTGCAGATGGGTCTTAGGTATAAGTTAAATAATATGGCAGATAATGCTGAGCCCTGTGGGATACCTTGTGTCTGTGGGAAGGTATTAGATTTTTATCAAAGTATACTTGTTGTATCCTATTAGATATATAAGAAGAGAACCATTTTAGGGGAGTTCCATTTATGCCTATTGATTCCAATCTTTCTATGAGGGTCTTATGGTTCAGTGAATCAAAGGCTGCAGTTATGTCAGTGAAAATTAAGACAAACATTTTTTTGCAGTTTTCGATGCCTCTATAAAGTTTATCAAATAGTACTAGTAGAAGTGTTTCTACTCCATGTGATTGACGAAAACCATATTGTTGAGCATAAAGTGCATTTGAGTTATCTATATGATCTTGCAATTGGTATTGTACGGATTTTTCAATGATTTTGGCTATAAAAGGTATACTTGATATGGGTCTGTAAGATGATGGATCTGCTTTGTTTAGTGATTTGTTTTTTAGTATAGGTCGTAATAGAGATCTTTTTAGTTCTGTTGGCATGTTTCCTTGTAGTAGAGATTGGTTTACAATGTTTAGTATTATGGGTGCAATTTCTGCTTTAGTAGTCTTAATCCAGTCTACCGGGCAAGGGTCGAGGGGGGATGTGGTGGTGTTTATGTTTGAGATTGTGCTTAGTAGTTGTCTGCTATCTATTGAGTAAACATTTTCCCACACTACTGTGGAGTTAGTATTTTGTGTTACCCTTTGAGATGCGTTATTTTCGATTTTATGGGAGATTCTCTCTTCGTTAGGGTTTAATTTTTTAGAGTAGTGATCAGCAAGTGCTTGAGCATTTATAGGATATTTTGAATTGACGTCTTTTGGGGGTTTGGTGAGTGATTTTACAAGCTCAAATAATTCTCTTGGTCTATTTAATGTGTGTGTTAGTTTTTTGGTGTGGTAATTCTTTTTTGCCGTATTTACTATTTCTTTATAGGATTTAAGTAGTGGTAAGTATTGTTCTTTGATCTCAGTTGATTTCCTAGTTCTCCATTTTTCTTCCATTTTTCTGAGATCTTTCTTTGCTTTAGCTAGATCTGCTGTGTACCAGGGTTCAGACCTTTTCCTTGGCTTGTTGCTTTCATTAGAGGCGATTTTAGATGGCTGTTTAGAAACGGTTTCTATTCCATTGTTCCATTGTTTTATTAAGTCTTCCAAGTTTGATGTTTCTGTTTTTACATGAGAGAAAATCAAATTTATTAGTGTGTCTTTATCTAGTTTTTTAAATTGCATTTATGTGTGTTGGTAATAGCTTCTATATTGGGTGATTGTATTGGCATTTCAGACGTGAAATGTATAAAGTGGTGGTCTGACCATGGCACCTGTGTTATTTTTGGTGTTGTACTTGTTACTATAGTATTTGAGTATTTTTTGGGAAGGAATGCCACGTCTAAGGTATTTCCCTTGTCATGTGTGGGTGTTTGGATTATTTGTCGGTATCCCATTTGATCCATGGCCTCAGTGAATGCATTAGTGTGCGTGGTATTAAGTGAAGCAAGGTTTATATCGCCTAGTATCATCTGATACTTTTTTATTGAGGTTTCGCATATTGTTTCGAGAGCTGATGCTAATGCTTCGTGTTTTCCAGAAGGTGGTCTGTAAATGAGAGAAATAGCAAAGGTCTGTGCTGGGTTTGCTGCTTTTTGACATATTCATAAATGACCTGGAAAGTGGAATAACGACTGAGGTTATCAAATTTGCAGATAACACAAAACTATTTAAAGTTATTAAAACCCATGAGGATTGTGGAAAATTGCAAGAGGATCTTGATAAATTGGAAGACTGGGCATCAAAATGGCAGATGAAATTTAATGTGGACAAATGCAAAGTTATGCACCTAGGGAAGAACAACCCAAACTATGGTTACACGATGCAAGGTTACACATTAGGAACCACCGCCCAGGCAAAAGATTTAGGCGTCATTGTGGATAACATGTTAAAACCCTCGGCCCAGTGTGCAGCGGCGGCCAAGAGAGCAAATAGAATGCTAGGTATCATAAGAAAAGGAATGGAAAATAAAACAAAGGATATTATAATGCCTCTATATCGTTCCATGGTGAGACCGCACCTTGAATATTGTGTGCAGTTCTGGTCGCCATATCTTAAACAGGACATAGCGTTATTAGAAAAGGTTCAGAGAAAAGCCACCAAAATGGTAAAGGGGATGGAAGGATACCCCTATGAAGAAAGGCTAAAAAGGTTAGGGCTCTTAACCTGGAAAAGAGACAGCTGAGGGGAGATATGATAGAAGTCTATAAATTAATGAACGGAGTGGAACAGGTAAATGTAGATAGATTGTTTACATTATCAGAATATAGAAACACTTGGGGACATGCAATGAAGCTACAGGGTAAACTATTTAAGACTAATAAGAGAAAATATTTTTTCACTCAACGTGTAATCAAACTCTGGAATTTGTTACCGGAGGATGGTAGTAAAGGCTGTTAGTGTAGCTGGGTTTAAAAATGTTTGGGAAAGTTCCTGGAGGAAAGGTCCATAAACCATTATTAAAAAGGGACCCAGGATATCAATGCTTGACCCAGTACAAGCATTGCAGATCCTGTGTCTTTTGGGGAAACTGCTAGGTACGTATGACCTAGATTGGCCACTGTTGGAAACAGGATACTGGGCTTGATGTACCTTGGTCTGACCCAGTATGGCATATCTTATGTTCTCACATTAGTGGGCTCTGAGACTAAAAGCAATATGGAAAGCAGAACTTCCACTGTAGCAGTGTTAGAAGTTTGGCCAGTCTTAGCTCAGCTCCTACCTGTTGATTTGTCTCATTATTTATATGTTATGTATTTGTTTTGTATTTTCAGTTGTTATTATTGTAAACTGCTTTTGAACATCTTTTGGCGAGGAAGCAGTATGTAAAATTTTATGAACAAATAAAGAACTTCAGTTCTAATCTCAAAGTTGTAGATGTCAGTATCATGCTGACATTACACACAAACAATATTTATTGGGAAATCTTATAAGTCTTTCTTGTACATAGAACAGGGTTTTCCGTATAGAAATAAATGCTTATAAATTGCCAGAGGTGAGGGGTATACATGTAGCATGAATACACATGTAGGCGCTTCTGGGGGTTGGGCAGAGCTTGAGAAGAGTTGTAAGATATGTATTTATTCTATAAAACGAACAAAAAAAAAGTTAAACTAACATCAGAAAACAATAAAAACTAATTTTAATACGAATGATAAAAAGTATATACATGTAATAAAAAGGTTACACCAAACCCAACATGGCCATGTTTTGGCTCATGCCTGCATCAGGGGTAGAAACAATTAGAGATCTGCAATGCAAAAAGCAGAAAAACAAAATAAAAATAAAATCACATTGAGCAAATATTTGTACCATGAGATTACTGCTAGAGGATTATCATGCTATTTTGGAATCCAGCGCAGTAATAGTAGACATGAGAGAGCATCAGTCCAGCTCCCACTACACCCCAGGGATCACTGGTAAGGCTGGGGATGGTGATAGATGCTTGGGGGATGTGGAGGAACTTAGGGGTTTGGAGGTTTGGTATTGCTGGGAAGGATTTTGATGTGGGGGTGTTGATGGCAGTGGAGAGATTTGCTTGTGGGGAGATTGGATGCTTTGGGGGTAAGGGGGAACATATGCTCCAATGATAGGGGGATCAGATGTGGTGGGGCGTCAGAGAAGGAATAAAACGTGGTGAGGGTTTGGGGAATCAAGATTGGATGGGGTGACTGGGGAGGGAACTGGTGGTGCGGGAATGGGGTGCACATACACAGTGAGAGCAGTAATATTAAGAGGCTTCCCACCACATATACATATGTGGGGGGTAATTTTATATTTTCCCCTCATGCAGCTTATTAAAATTGCTGCTCCTATAGGACATGTAGAAACATGCCTGTGCAATCCTGTACCTGTTTTTCAAAAAGATCTACATTTGGCAAAGACTCTTGTAAAATATAGGACTTCTCTACATCTCAACCTGGATGTGTGAAAGGTCCATAAACCATTATTAAAAACGGACCCAGGATATCAATGCTTGACCCAATACAAGCATTGTGGAACCTGTCTCTTTTGGGGAAACTGCTAGGTACGTATGACCTAGATTGGCCACTGTTGGAAGCAGGATACTGGGCTTGATGGATCTTGGTCTGACCCAGTATGGCATATCTTATGTTCTTATGATGAGATATATTGAAGCCTATTTACCTCATACAATAGACATATTGCCATATTTTGCACTGTCTGGCATCTTTTAATTAGTGCCACCTTATACCCTGCAAGAAGGGCATTATTTAACTATGAAATTAAAAATTAAAGAATGAATTAAACATCGTAAATCTTTTTTCGCCAATATAAATTTTGCCTATTGTATTTTCCTTAGAAAGAAAAGCGAGGAAAAAAACTAAGGCTGAGGGATGATACTCAAGAATAGATAGGGGTATGTTTACTAATCGGTAGAGGTTGCTTCCGTGTAATATTGGAGCCACGGCCCCATTGAATTCTGATATTGCACGTAAGCCGCTACCGCCGATTAGTAAATATACCCCATAGAAATTCATTTTTACTCCCCCAAACTGTTACTACCTCTTTGAACTAAAATGGCATTCCTCAAATTTGCAGTGCCAGGGTAGGAACTGAAGTACCTTGTGGAAACCAAATTTCTTCACACATTTCTGCATTAAGCTTCAACCTATGGGTTTCCAAACTAGTATTCAGATCTTGTAGATTTGGATTAACCGGATTACAACTAAAAAAATAAACATAAAAGAAAAGAGGCACTCCTATATACCTTGTAAAAATTTAGTGTGTGCCAACCCAGCAGCTCCTCTGTTTTCTTGGTAGTGTGACCAGAAGTAGATTGCCAGCCCTTTCTTCTGAGACAATGGAGGGTTAAGTGACTTGCCCAAAGACACAAGGCGTGCTAGTGGGAATCAAACCCTGGTTGCGTGGCTACCAAGCCAGTGCTCTTAACCATTAGGTTACTCTTCTACCCCATATGAAAACAGAGAAAGCTAAAAAAAAAAAAAAAGAAAAGGGGCATAAAACAGATCCTTGTGACGCTTCACAAGGAAGCAGTTTGCAAGACAAAACTCCATTCCATGAAAGTTAAATCTATTTTCTAAGAATGATTTGAACCAAGCCAAAACAGTACCAGTCCTTTTTAACTTTTCAAACCTAGATAAGAATATTGAATGATCTATAAAATCAAAGGCCTCATTCGTTCAATGAAACCATGACCATGTCTTTTCCTGTCACTGCTGGAAGCCAGATTCTGTTCACCAGTGCTACAAGGGTGACTCTAAAACCAGTCTGCTATGGATGAATGGCCTTCACTTCTTTCAAAAAAACTGTAGCTGTTGAAAAATCACTTTCTCAACTACCTTAAAAATAAATGGTAAGTTTGAAACTGGCTGAAAATTTACCCTAAGAGTAGAACCCTAAATAGCTTTTCTTTAACAGGGAGCAGATTAGAGCTGTCTTCCAGACTAAGGGAACTGAGCCATCTCCAGAACAAGCAGGAATGAGTCTTCACATATGGGTACGTCGGTACCGAAGGAGTCCGCGCGGGAACGCTTCCCAGCATCCAAAGAGCTTTTGGAAGCATCCCACCATGCCTGCGTGCTGCCTTCCCGCCTTTCCCAACTGCCTCTCCTCAGTTTTCGTTTTTCCACTGAGCCGGCAGGACGTCCTCCTGTCACCGCAGAAAATTTTGTTTTATTTCTTTATTTTTCTTGTGGTCGCGGCTGTCTCCCCGACGCCACCGGTACCGCTGTGTTTTCTTTTCTTTTCTTTTCTTGTGAAATTTTCCTTTTTCAAGGACTATTTTTTCTTCATAGTGTCCTCAGGCCTTTAGGCCTTTTCTTTTTCCTTCATGGAACCGCCGGCCACTTTCTCCAGGAAATGTTCAGACTGTGGCGGTACAACTTTATTTTTAGACCCTCAAAGCCGGTGTCTAACCTGTTTGGGGCCTGACCTTTTTCCTCCAGAGCCTTTGGGCAACAGTTTGGTGAGAAGAGAGTTTCAACATCGAGTTTTCCTCGATACCCGGTTCCCCTCCAACTTCAGGGCACCGTCCTTTTCTTCTTCTACACAGGATCAGGTAACCCACAAACAGTCTGTTAAGACTAGCCAGTCCTCGAGTGGTAGGTCTCATGCACAGCATGTAGACGGCTCCGGCCTTGCCCTCGAGGGCCCACTAGCTTCAAAACCCCGGTGGGAGTCTTCAGTCTCCAAAGCGTATAAGGGGTTTCAGGTTGTTCCTGGGGTTCACCCCCCACAGAACATACCTGAGCCGTGTCTGGTGGTGGCATCCGCTTCGAGCGGTACAGATACCCTGGCTCCGGCACTGGTGTTGGATGAAACACTCCTCACCAGGGATCGTCATCTGGCCTCCTCGGTACCTTCAGGTCCGGTGGATATCTCCCAGGCTGACTTTCCGGTATCAGTACCGACACCGATACGACCACCGACGTCGGTACCCTCCAGACGTGCATCGATAGACTCGCTTCCTTCGATGCCGAGTCTGGAATCGATTTCCAGTCTGGAGGATTGGGTACCGACTCCCCTCGGTACCAAAGGCTCGGTTCCGATAATTTGGATCCGCAACTCTCGGTTCCTCCGATGCTGTTTGAGTTGCCACCGATTGGCCTTCATCCACCGGTATCAGACACGGTACCGAACTCGGCACCAATATCCACATTACCTTTGCGGTCGGTGCCTGCTGTGCTTCGTTCATCAGGCTCATTGCCCTAGATACCGAGTTTGCAATCGATCTTTAGTTTGGAAGATTGGGTACCAGCACGCATGGGTACCGACACCGATCAGTACCGCAGGCTTGATACCGAGGATGGCTGCCGGAGGTCTTTGATTTCCTCGGTACCGATTGAGCTGTCATTGATGGCTACTCCGATGTCTGTGTCGCCTTCAGCTCCGACATCGGTACCGGTGTCGACATCGGTACCGGTATCCACAGTAGCATCCGTGGCCAGCTCCTGCCCTGCTTCTTTCAACAGGATCGCTCTCTTCTATACCAGGCTTGGAGTCGATACCTGGCATGGACGATGAGCTACTGACGGATGCTGCTCCTGACAGCCAGTACCAGCAATCATCCTTTAAGGATACCACCCTGCACCATGCAGGACCTTCTATTCCTATATATTTGGATAGATCCTTCGGTGCTCGGGCTACTTCTTCTGATCTAACCTGTCCAAAGGAGATTCCCGTTGGAGATCCCTCTTTTCAGAGTTTTCTCCTGGAAATAGCAAGATCACTTGCTATCCCTATCCCTGGACATGATCCTGCACAAGGCTCTGTTCCTACCAAAGCAAAGGAGAACATAATGCTTCCTTTGCATCATTCCTTGCAGGATCTCCTTCTAGGTCTGTGGGAAGCACCTTTAAGGGTACCCCCACTTTCTAGAGCAACCGATCTCCTATATCAGGTGCCCCCCCTCTCCAGGGTTTCAAAAGACTCAACTTCCTCATCATTCCATAGTAGTGGAATTAGCACTGAGGCGAGTAAAAAGTAAGAAAAAGCACTCTTCTTATCCGCCGGGTCGTGAATCTAGGGCACTAGATACCTTTGGACGTCAAACCTTCCAGACATCTATGCTTTCTGCAAGAATTCTCTCATATATCTTTTATATGAGTCTATCTCTTGAGGAGGTCATAAAGAAATTACATCTTTTGACTCCTTTCCTTCCAGATTCCAAGAGTGCAGACTTTTCCTCACTGCTTACGCATATCCAAAATATCTCTTGGTTTCTTTCTCGTGCTTCCCTAGACTCTTCTGAGTCTGTTAGCAGGACTTCTGCTATAGCTATAGGGGCACGACGTCGCGCCTGGCTCCAAGCTTCAGACTTGGACAAATGGGCACAGCAAAGACTGGGACATACTCCTTGCACTGGAGAAAATCTCTTCAACAAGGAGTCTTTACGTCAGGTTACTCAGTTGTCCACTGATATACCTGTTCCTAGGGGTTGTTCTACACCTTCTTTTGTCCCAGTAGGTAGGAAATGTCCTACCAAACTTTCTTCCCATAGGAGGAGAAGGTTTTATTCATCACCTGCCCATCATACAGATGTTACCAAACAGGGGATCCATCGTCCTGGTCTGAAGAATCCAACCTCTCACCAGGCTCAGCAAACCCAGCAACCGCAGGGTTTCTGATCAATCATCATCAGATGCTTGTGACTCTTGGGGGTTAGAATCTGCAGTTTGCTTCTTCTTAATAGAGGCAATCCACCGCTTCATTCTAACCCCTAGACATGGATCTCTTTCTAAAAGACATCCATTTTTTCTATATTTCTATGAGCTGTCAGGATGTTCATGCCTATAGGTCACAGGGTTCTCCTCTTCTTCCTAGGGAAAGAGGTCTAACCACTATCAAATGATAGTTTCCTGTGCCAGCATGTATTTTTTTTTCCCTTTCTATAGACTTACTTTTGGGTAAGTCTTCTTCAGCTCCATTCTCTTCACCCTCTTACCAAGCTTTTTTCTCTGTAAGAGTGGTACTACTTCACTGGAGGCTTTTTCTTCAGCCTCTCTACTTTTGTCACTTTCCAGTGCGGAGTTTTCCTCTCTAACTCCTCTTTTTCAATCTTACTTTGCGGCAGCTTATCAAACATGTCCAGAGTTTTTCTACTCCTGTTCTGTCTGTCTGTTTTTAAACAGTAAGATTCTTTCTGCTGTCTTGCTAGCAGCTGCCTATGCAGGAGCCTTAATCTTTGGACCACTGGTTCTGTCCACAAACAACCAGATTTGTCCTCCACTAACATTCTGTCTACTTTTAGTAGTGGCTCCAAGTCAGTGCTTTCATCTATTCTGGAGACTATCTCACTACAAGCTTTCTGGATTGTCTTCTTTTTCTGCCATCTCCATTCTCCTGGGTTTGGCAGCATAGTTGGCAGAGCTACTGGCTCTCCAGCAGCCAGTTCTATCTCCTCATTCTCCTGCATCATGCTCTCTGCAATTCTACAGAGAAGCTTTCCACTATGGGCCCTTGCTAGAGAGCATGGGGGTTTTTCTCCAACAGCTATCCTAGATGGTTGGAGAAGGCTTTTCAGTCATGTCTCCCATGACTAGAAGGGTTTTCCCTTCTTTTACTATCTCCTTTTTGATATAAAGGACATAGGCCTTCTCTTACGTGAAAGCTTAAGGAGTTGCCAATTCCCTACTTTGGTCCATAGTATTCCCAATCGGGGATAGGCTCTTTCTTCTTGCAGCTCATCCTCATGGTAAGAACGCATGATACCTTTTGCCCTTAAGCAGGTCAACATGGTATCTCATCTCTATGCGTCTTCTGTCCACTTACCATGCTAGAGTTCTGGAAGACTCGGGATTTCCTAGCTGCAGACTGATATTATCCTCTGTTTTTCACGTTAACTGTCCTGGTTATTTCACTAGCTAGCATCCTTGCAGATCATAACCAGGAGGAATAGATTCTCTATATATCTTCTTAAGTAGGTTCCACCTCCTTGTTATTAGATGAATCTTTCCTCTCCACATATCCTATGTGAATACTGTGCTGTAGGCATATCTCTGTCTGTTTAATTGCAGACACCCATATATAGGCCTACGTATTCATATCTATCTTTTGTGTGTATTTTATGCCCTTCCATATCTCACTATAGATATATTCTTATATGTATATATATATATATATATATATATGTATCTGTCGAGATATTTTTTTTTTTTCAAAATCTGTTTATTACACAACATAACGTTATTACAGCAATTCCCAAAAAAAAAAAAAAAAAAAAAATTTTTTTTAGGTACATTTTTTCATACTTTTCCCCCCACTCCCCCCCCCCGTTCCCCCCCCCCCCCGCCAAGGGCATCTATTAGTCAGCAGCCCTTCCATAGCAATCTTCTAGGCAGGGTGGTTTCTGATCCCTGCCCAGAAGCCCCCCAGCAACGGAAGGAGACAGAGGGAGAAAGAAAAGGGAAAAAGTCCCACAGTCACAAAATGGTGTGAGGATGCCTCCGGTGAGTGTATACCCTAGCCCCCCTCCCCCCTTCCTACACCCTCCCTACCCTCCCATTCCCCCAGCCAGAGCCCTACCACCAACTACAAGGAGAGCGATACCCCCCTATCCTCCATCTTCCAGCAAGCCCCCCCCCCCACCTCGCCGCACCAGAGGGTACCCCTACCACAGCGCAAGGACCTCACTATGGGCTTTAGGGCCCAAGCTTTGTATATAAGGCATCCAGACCAGCATGAAGGAGGCCCAACGCTGCGGAGTCCCCCTAGCTGCCCTACATTCCATTAACATGAGATGGTGAAAGCTATTCCGCCATTCCCAGAATGTAGGTGCTGATGACTCTCGCCATCTATGAAGGATAGGACCCTTTCCCACCAGACAAGCCTTACGCACCAAAAGGCGCCCCCATCGCCCCTTAAGCTGTGATGGGCCTAGACAATCCAGTGTAATTAATAGACCCGACCACCGAACAGGTTGCAGCAATAAAGCACCCAGGTAGGCCCCAATACGCAACCAGTAGGCCTTAATGGGTCCGCAGCCCCACCACATATGTCCCAAATCAGCCAAGGGTAGGGCACACCTGGGGCACCCCCCACAATCAGTAAGCCCTGTGCGCAATGCACGTCTCGGGGAGAAATGGGCCCGTATGATGCACTTAAATTGCATTTCCCGCCATTTAGCCCCCTCTACTAACCGAGCAATCCGCCTGAGAGCCGCCCCAACCGAGCCCGGTGGAATCTCGCTACCCAGTTCCCTCGCCCAAGCTGCCTCTTCCGCCGAGTAGTCCACTGGGGTAACATATTGTGCTAACCCCTTCTTTAGCACCGCTATTCTGTCGAGATATTTTATTATAGATAGATATGTATCCAAATACTTATCTATCTGACTGTCTATGCTCATATAGCTATATGATTCCGACAGATGGGCTTTACCCATACCTATGCTATCCAGCAGGTTTGGGGTTCGACACACACAACCACTCCTGTGGTAGTCAACAACTTTATACCATAACCTTAGGGTCTAGGTACGTCTGAAGCTCTCCATGCTCCAATATCTCTCCTAGCTACCCCAGTTAGGAGAGATATTGCAGATCTTCAGTTAATCGCAGGCTTTAACGCCTCAGGCATTTGTCCTCTCTTTTTGGGATACAAGGGGTTCCCATACCCTTTATTTATTTATTTTATTTATTTATTTAACTGTATTTATATCCCGCTTTTCACCGGGTCAAAGCGGTGAAAAGCGGGATTCTCCCCACAAGGACTGTGCCTGTTTGTCCAAATCGGTTAGCCTTTCTCTTTTGCTCCTAAGAGTGAGTCACTCTGCCGCCAAAAGAGTTCGGCTTTTGTCATAAAGCCTTCCGCTGAAGGCCCACCGTTTTTGTACTACCCCAGTTTGTTTTTTTGCTGGGGTTACCTGTTACCTTTCAGGATTCTGACCTCCACTGTTTTTCCTACAGGTTTATTAACTCCACTTACAGTGAGGTCCTCTTCGAGGTTCCTCTACTGGGTTACCCAGTAGATCCCATGAACCTCCGTACTTCTGTGAAATCCTGTTAGGGGAGGTCCATATTGCAATATTTCATTTTCAATATCATTGATGACAATTATCTTCCACACATGGACTTCTTGTCTGCAGTCCTATGCTAGGTTAAGCTGTTGTCCACAGCACCTTTCTCTTTCAACTCCTACCCTCCATCCTCAGGATGCCTGGTGTTATTAGGTATAGCATGTCCAATCTATGACATGCTGGGACTCCAGGCATCTCAGCTTGGGAGTCCCCATATGTGAAGACTCAATCTCCAGGAACAAGCAGGAATGAGTCTTCACATATGGGTATCGTCGGTACCGACGGAGCCTGCACGGGAACGCTCCCCAGCGTCCAGAAAGAAAGCTTTTGGGAGCATCCCACAGCACCTGCGTGCTGCCTTCCCGCCTTTCCTAACCGCCTCTCTCCAGTTCTTCTTTTCCGCGGAGCCAGCAGGTCGTGTTCCTGTCACCGCTGAAGAAGTTCTTTATTTTTTTTTATTTCTTTGGTCGCGCGTCTGCCTTCTTCGACGTCGGACCGGTACCGCCGGTCTTTTCTTCTTTCTTCTTTAAAAAAAAAAAAAAAAACTACCGTTTCCCACTTCTGTGCAATTTTTCTTTTTGGGCCTTAGGCCTAGAAAAACTTTCCTCATGGAAAAGCCCGCTTCCGGGTTTAAAAAGTGCACGAAGTGCAGCGGTACTCTTTCTATCACCGACACCCATGACTGGTATCTAAAATGTTTGGGTCCTTACCACTCCATCACCGATTGTGAGTCCTGTTCCATGATGTCTAAAAGAGGTCGACAGAATCGAGCGGCCAAGCTCAGTACCCTGTTTCCCTCTGTTGCAGCTTCGGTGGCATCGACATCTTCCAGGGCTTCTTCTTCCTCCCATGGATCTCAGGTAACCAAACATAAGCCCAGCCGGTCCTCGAAGGGTAGATCTCCCTCTAAGTATCGAGATGCCTCCGGGCTTGCTCTCTAGGATCCTGCACCGGCAAAATTACCCCGGCGGGAAGCTCCGGCTTCCAAAGCTTCATCTATGGGATCACAGGTTGACATCGATGGTGTGGCCTCGACCGATCACCTGTTGCCATGTTCTGGGGTACCGGTGGTTTCCACTGGTACCGACATCCAGACATTGGTAGCGTCGATGGATCAGAATATTCTGACCATGCAGCGTGCCATTACGGCATTCATACAAGCTGCGACGCCTCCGGTACCGCAACAAACTCAGTTGTCGGTACCGGTTCCGGCACCGATATCGGTTCCGGTGCCGGTACTGATTGCATCGACATTGGCTTCGCTGTCGACTGCAGCGGTACCCTGCTCTGTGATGCCCATCGGTACCGAATCGGTACCGATCACTCCCAATGTCGATACCACTCGGTACGCATATCGGGCTCTGCAAGAGCATCCAGACAGGCGATACTTTGATTCCTCCGAAGACTCTGATGAATCAGAGGCTTCTGTCGAAGCATCGTTACTCCTTCCTCAGGAGCCCTCTTCTCCAAAAAGAAGAATGTCTGCTCCAGAAGACTTGTCTTTTCAAGACTTCATTAGGTAAGTGGCCAGGGGCCTCTCTATTTCAGTGGCCCCTGAACCAGAGCCTAGAGCCAAGAAATTGGATATTTTACAATATCCTAAGGCTCCTAAAGAGGCAGCTACTTTACCAGTTCATGAGATCCTTTATGATCACATGTTGGGCATATGGGAGACACCTCTTACTATCTCCCCTCATTCTCGCAGGTTGGACACCATGTACCGTGTTCCTCCTTGTCCTGGCTTTCATAAGACTCAGCTTCCTCACCACTCTATTGTGGTGGAGTCTGCTATGAAGAAGATAAAGAGTGCAAAAAGACACTCATCTAATCCTCCAGGAAGAGAATGCAGAACCTTGGATGCTTTTGGCCAGAGAATCTTCCAGGCCAATATGCTTACTGCCACAATCAACTCCTATAGTCTCTATATGGGATGTTTCTAAAGGAAGTTACAGATCATCTGCAAACTTTATCTCCTTTTATCTCAGAAGATAAAACGGAGGGGTTTCTCACCTGGCTTAAACATGCCCAGGATGTTTCCAAATTTTCCAACCGTGCAGCCTTTGACTCTTTTGAGTGTGCCAGCAGAGCCTCGGCTATTGCCATAGGTGCACGCAGACTTGCTTGGTTACAAGCTTCTGATTTGGAACCCTGGGTCCAGGATGGATTAGGAAATCTTCCTTGTACAGGTGAAAACCTTTTTGGCAAGGATTGGCAAACAAAGGCCACTCAGATGGATGCTGAGAATTCTGCCTTAGATAGACTTTCAAAGTCTACTTCTGCTCCTGTGAGAAAAAGGTTATTCAAAAAGGCTTTCTTTCCCAAAAAAGGGAAATATTATCCTGGTTATGGTCACCAGGCATCTTCTGCAGGTCGTTTTGCTGCAAAGCGTCAGCAACAACCTAAACAAGCCAAGCCTAAGGCTGCAAGGACTGCTATGGCCCAACAGCCTCAGCCTCCTCAGGACCTTTGACTTACAACTAGAGAACTTGGCCTTTCTGGCTCTAGAAGAACCAGAGCCTCTCACCATTCCAGGAAGGTTAGCTCACTTTGCTCCCAGATGGGAACAAATCACAATAGAGCAATGGACCCTCTCCATCATAAGGGAGGGGTACAAGCTTCATTTCTTAAACCTTCCTCCTCACACCATGGTGAGATAGTTCAATTCTCCAACATCTCTCCTCGACCTTCTGGGTCAGGAGATTGCTACCCTTCTTGCCCAAAGGGCAATAGAAGAAGTACCCCTTCTTCAACAGGGTTCAGGGTTCTACTCCCCCTATTTTCTTATCCCAAAGAAAACAGGGGGCTACAGACCCATATTAGATCTCAGAGAATTGAACAAGTTTCTATGCAAGGAGAAATTCAAGATGATTTCTCTCGGTGCTCTCCTTCCATACCTTCAGAGTCAGGATTGGCTTTGTTCTCTAGATCTCAAGAATGCGTACACCCATGTCCTCATCCATCCAACACACAGAAGGTTCCTTCGGTTCCTTTATCAAGGAAAGCACTACCAATACAGAGTGCTTCCTTTCGGTCTGGCCTCTGCTCCAAGAGTGTTCACAAAATGCATGGCAGTAGTAGCTGCATTTCTACGCACTCTAGGAATATTTGTATTCCCATATCTGGACGACTGGCTCATCCGAGCTCCATCCCAGACAGAGGCCCAGGCTTCCCTAGCCTGCACAAGGCGTGTTCTTCAGTATCTGGGACTGGTAATAAACATCCCAAAATCACATCTCACCCCTACTCAGTCATTAGAGTTCAAAGGGGCCTTGCTGGATACCACAACTGCAAGGGCCTATCTCCCCCAAGCCCGTTGCCTACGATTGGTGCAGTTAGCCTCACAAGTTCAGTTAAAGTCCCATTTAACTGCTCGAGAGATGTTACAACTGTTAGGCCACATGGCATCCACTGTGCATGTGGTTCCTTACGCTCGCCTTCACATGCGAGCAGCTCAGTGGACTCTGTCCACCCAATGGACCCAGGCATCAGGGTGCCTGTCGGACAAAATAGCAACCTCCAGTGGCCTCTTTTGGTCTCTCCAGTGGTGGAAGTCCACTCAGAATCTGTTGCTGGAGTCCTCCTTTCAACAGTTGCTACCCAAGCAACCCTTACAACAGATGCCTCTCCAAGGGGTTGGGGAGCTCATCTACAAGATCTCTCCACCCAGGGCATCTGGTCTCCACAGGAGACATCTCTACATATTAACCTCTTGGAGCTCAGAGCAATTTTTCTAGCTCTCAGAGTCTTCCACACCCTGCTCAGCTACAAGACAGTCCTCATCCACACGGACAACCAAGTAGCCATGTTCTACGTGAACAAGCAGGGCGGGACTGGCTCTCTGTCGCTTTGCAACGAAGCTTTGAGATTGTGGGCCTTCGCCAGAGAGCATCAAATTCATCTCATGGCAGTGTATCTTCCAGGGGTTCAAAACTCTTGGGCAGACAGACTCAGTCGAGTTCTGCTTCCACACGAATGGTCCCTCCATGGGGACCAGATAGCCAGGATCTTTCGAATTTGGGGAACCCCGGACATAGACCTGTTTGCAAGTCCGTGGAATGCCAAACTTCCCCGGTTCTGTTCCAGGATTCCGTGTCAGGGAGTTCAGGCCAGGGATGCCTTCCTCCTCCATTGGGGGCAAGACTTCCTCTATGCCTTTCCACCCATTCCCCTAATTTCCAAGACACTGTTCAAGCTTCAGAGAGACAAGGGGTCTATGATCCTCATAGCTCCACGTTGGCTACGCCAAGTGTGGTACCCTCTACTTCTTCATCTCTCTCAAGCTCCCTCCCTGGACTTGGGATCTGCTCCAGACCTCCTGTCCCAGGAGGAGGGAACGTTGTGGCACCCAAATCCCCAGTCTCTTCATCTCAGGGCCTGGTTGCTGAATGCCTAGACCTTCAAGATTTGCATCTTTCTCAGCAGGTGAAGGATATCCTTCATGCTTCCAGAAAGCCTTCCACTAGACGTTCGTATGGTTTTAAATGGAAAAGGTTTACCATTTGGTGTGCAGAGAAGGGTCTTAACCCTCTTGCAATACCTCTGAATTCTTTACTAGAGTATTTGCTGCATTTATCCCATGCAGTCCTTAAAACGAATTCAGTAAGAGTCCATTTGAGTGCTATTGCAGCATCCCTTAAGCCTCTTAATGGACATCCTATTTCCTCTCATCCTCTTATTGCAAGATTCATGAGAGGCCTTCTTTTAACTAAACCTCCCATTAGACCCCCTCCAGTGGCATGGGATTTGAATTTGGTTCTTGGCCAGCTTATGAAGCCACCCTTTGAACCCTTAGCCACTACCTCCTTGAAATTCCTTTCCTGGAAGGTTATTTTTCTCATTGCAGTCACCTCAGCTCGCCGTATCAGTGAGCTGCAAGCCTTGGTGGCTAATCCTCCTTATACAAGGTTCCATCATGACAAGGTAGTCCTCAGGACTAATCCACACTTTATGCCTAAAGTGGACTCACCTTTTCATCTGAACCAGGAGGTGTATTTACCTGTCTTTTTTCCAGGACCTCATGCATCAAGTGCAGAGAGGAATCTTCATACCCTGGATTGTAAGAGAGCACTTGCTTTTTACTTACAAAGGACACAGCAACATAGAAAGTCCTCTCAAGTATTTGTTGCTTTTCATCCCTCTCATTTAGGACTTCCAGTCTCTAAGAGAACTCTGTCCAATTGGATTGCTCACTGTATTTCCTTCGCCTACCAGAGTAAGAACCTTTCTCTGGAGGGCCATGTCACAGCTCACAATGTGAAGGCCATGGCAGCCTCTATGGCTCATCTAAACTCTGTGTCCATCGACCAAATCTGTCGAGCGGCCACCTGGGCCTCGGTTCATACCTTTACAGTCCATTACTGCTTGGACAAGGACTCCCGCCGGGATGCCTTGTTTGGTCAGGCTGTTCTCAAACACCTGTTCCATACCTAATCAACTCCTACCCCCCATCCCTGGTTGGATGCCCGAGATCCATGGGGGCAGGTAGAGCCCTTCTCAGGGACTCACAACCTTGGAGATCTTCCTGGCATCTCTAGCTAGGGAGTCCCCATATGTGAAGACTCATTCCTGCTTGTTCCTGGAGATAGCACAGTTACTTACCTGTAACAGGTGATCTCTGGGAACAGCAGGAATAAGTCTTCACAACCCACCCACCTCCCCTAGGAGTTGTATCTCTCTATCTATCTTTCCTTTCCTCTCTCTCTCTCTTTGTTTGAGCTTAAAACTCGAACTGGAGAGAGGCGGTTAGGAAAGGCGGGAAGGCAGCGTGCAGGCGCTGTGGGATGCACCCAAAAGCTTTCTTTCTGGACGCTGGGGAGTGTTCCCGCGCAGGCTCCGTCGGTACCGACGATACCCATATGTGAAGACTTATTCCTGCTGTTCCCAGAGATCACCTGTTACAGGTAAGTAACTGTGCTTTCCTGCTTGTTCCTGGAGATAGCACAGTTACTTACCTGTAACAGGTGATCTCTGGGAACAGCAGGAATACGTCTTCACAACCCACCCACCTCCCCTAGGAGTTGTATCTCTATCTTTCCTTTCCTCTCTCTCTCTCTCTCTCTTTGTCTCAGCTTTAAAACTTAACTGAGGAGAGGCAGTTGGGAAAGGCGGGAAGGCAGCACGCAGGCGTGGTGGGATGCTTCCAAAAGCTCTTTGATTGGACGCTGGGAAGCGTTCCCGCGTGGACTCCGTCGGTACCGACGTACCCATATGTGAAGACTTATTCCTGCTGTTCCCAGAGATCACCTGTTACAGGTAAATAACTGTGCTTTCCTGTTGGCTTTTATTCACAAAGCTTGAATACAAGGTAAAAGCCCAAGTTGACAATCCTTAACCAAAAATGATGAAGCTGGATGTAAAGAGACTACTATCTTTGAAAATGTTATGTTTGAAGGAACTTTAAAAGTATGCCAAACCTGGCCAAAACTTAAGTTGTTGGAACAGTTTTCTGTCAAAGGGGAGCATATTATTGTTCCAGCACCCAACTGAATTAAAAAACAACAACACTGTTCTTTATAACTTTATCATGAAAGAACTGAGCAAATTGTTCTGCTGATAAGGGGGTGTCATTTTTAGCACGATGGGGAACAGAGGTTCATCTAGAAATTGCCCAGAATAAGTTTTTAGGGTGATTTGTCCCTGTTTTAATAAGTAAGGAATAACAGGATTGTTTTATTTTATGTACTTCCATTTTATAAAAATGATGCCTCTCTTGGCAGAATAAACAGTCCTGCTGGGTCTCATCTCTCCACCGCTTCCTCTCAGCCTCTCTAGCTTGTTGTTTTGATAAAGACAATCCTGGATGATACTGGAGATTACTTTCCATAAAAGACCAGCTGCATCCAAAGCTGCTCTCAAGACCCTATATTAACTGGCTGCCTGATCCTCCAATGCTAAAGTTTCAAACTGAGCCAGGAAGGACTCTAATTTCTTTCTCAGTATTTTTCAAGTTATGGTAAAAGAAATCTGATGAATTATGTGGGATTACTATCGATTTCTTCTCTTTGGACCTGTTCATGTTTCTCTAGTGTGCCATTATCATGGACTGGCCATGTGTTAATCTCTTTTAATATTGTAATCCTATCTTGTTATTACAAATTACAATATTAAAAGAGATTGATGCATGGTCAGTCCATGATAACGGTACACTAGAGAAAGATGAACAAATCTAAAGAGAAGAAATCAATATAAATACAAGATCTATTCTAGAGCATGACCTAGTTCATGAATAGGAAAATCATTATGTTGCACAAATACAGTATCCTCTATAAAAGATAATAGCTTGCTCTCTGTAGTATTTCTTGACAATTAAAATCATCTAACAAGGAAATCCTCAGTAAAAATCAAAACATCTGAAACTAAAGATCAGAGTTCATCTAAGAATTCCACTGTTCTCGAGGGAGGCCTATAAATTAGCAATACTGTCAAAGACAATTGACTCCCTTTATCCAAACTGATTTTAAGGAGCATTAGCTTAGTAAAATATAATCACCTTGTTACCTGCATTTGCACCTTAAATTCCTTTCGCAATAAACGTTATGCCCCCTCCTCATCTGCCTACTCTCTATGATAAAACGAGGGGGTAGGACAGATAAAAATATTATTTCTCCTTCCTATAACCATGTTTCAGTAAAAAAAAAACAAATGAAAACCTTATATTTAAGTAGGTCATTAATTAGTGCACACAGTCCTAAGAGAATGGCAATTTAATAAACCTACCTTAAACTTGACTAGTGCACATGGAATTTGTTAATTTTATTTATTTATTTACATTCTCTTATATACCACGCTATTCTGCATCAGTGCGGTTTACATTGAACAAACTGAAATTACATTGAACAGGGCATTATAACTTGGAGATAACTATTTTGCAGGGAACATGGGCTATGGAGGGCTAAGTGGCTTGCCCAAGACCACAAGGAGCACCTGTGGGACTAGAAATCCCAGTCCTTCCGGCCCAAGGTTGCTGTCCTCTAGTGGGATTTGAACCCCCGACCTTCCGGCCTGAAGTACCTTGCCCCAACCACTAGGCCACTCCTCCACTCCAATTTATCCTTTCACTACTACTCAGAGGGTCTATCAGGTAGTGACTTGCTGCCTGTTGACAGACATTCTTGTGACATCTGTTAATTTTAGTCGGTACTATTGGGCATTCTCCTACCATATCAAGATGGAATGGAGTACACCTCTGCCATGAGGTTGCCAAACTGCCATACTGTTTGTATAGATAGCAGTCGAAAGAAGCAGAAACCCGAGCATTGACAGAAAAAGGCCACCTGATAGAGATGCCTGAAGGACCGCCCAAAGGAGTATATTCTGCTTCTTTAGTTGCATGCAAGTAATTCAAAGGGTCTTCCTGGCATCTTGATGTCACCTTTGGGCATTCAGATGGGTTGGCCACAAAGCTGAACTTACTTTTTCAAGTCCAAGCTCGAGATGATTTACAAATTTAGGTAAAATTAGTAGATTGCTGCCCCTGTGCACGGCCATAAAGAAGATCTAGGTTTGATTCCCAAATGTGCTTTCAGTGCTTTGGAACAGCTAGGCTTTAGGATACTATGAATTCTGTGCATTTAGCCCCCTCTGGGCATAGATGGAAGTCTCAGTTATCTCACAATGGCCACCACTTAGAGACCAGAATCAAGTTGCATGCATTGAGAGGCCTCTGGTTGAGAACTTCCACTATAATGACTCAACAACTTGAAAAAGGGAAGAGGATTAAAAGTGGGTAAAAAGATCAGGCATAGTGCAATGCACTGTTATGTGAAGAGATTGGGTATGATTCCTGGTTCAGGTCTTTAGCTCATAAGGTCACCTGGGGCTAGAAATTCCACAACATTTGTATTAAAGTCCGTGGAGGAGCAAGTCTCAGTCATCAAGTTCCCACTCGCTGGCAGCATTTTGTGCCTTTGATCACAGAGTTCCAGAAGCACTTCTGTGTCCAATGAATGCTTTAAAGTAAGTCAGGAAAATGCTATAAAATAGGAGAAAAATTCCCCAGGCAGTTGTGAATGAAGATTTATGGCTCCAGATACCAATCCTGGTTCCAGCAGAGCTGCAAGTCCAAAAGAGCAGGAGGACACTGCCAGGTCAAGAAATATAGGGAAAAATCCTAATTGTTGCAAATGACAACACATAGCACTGTCTCCCCAGTAGAGGTGCATTCGAATTGAACTGGATGCCCAAAGATGATCTTCATAACTAGGCAGTCTGGTTGGTTACTTATTTATTTATTTAAAAGTGTTTATATCCCGCTTTATCCTTGAATCGAAGCGGATTTCACTGCAAACAATCAAGTAGGGTAGTGCGGGGGTGTCAGCATGCAGTGGCTGTAAGTTTAGTGTTCATGAGTGTATGGATAGGTAGGTTTTGATTTGGGGTACAATATATAAAGTTTGAGCTAGCTACATTGGTCTATATGCATTGGGCTATATACAGTTTGAGGCCTTTTACCAAAGTGCACTGTGCATAGTAACTGCTAACTGTCAGCATGGGTTTGTGGTAACGGTTACAGTGCTAGCATAACAGTTGACACGCGCTAATGTCCAGGCTAAAGACATGTCATCCGATGGGGCGGAGGCAGGGACTGGGCAGCTTAGGGAAGGAGAATGAGCATGGAGAGCACATTGCGGTTAGTGTGGGGGCCGTTGCCATGTGCTAACTTTCAATGTTGCATTTACCACAGGGGCCCTTACCATTTCCCCATGGGTAGCAGTAAGTGCACCTGTGGTAAGTGCGCATGGATCCTACACATGTTGCAGGACATGCTTCTGCGGCAACTGGCGGAACATGCTGACCACACCCCCCACAGTTACTACAGAGGCTTTGAACTTACTGTGTATTAATCTATGCGTTAAATGTGAGGTAAGTACAGTCCCCTGCCGCGCTGTAGTAAAAGGATCCCTTAGTCTATAAATTCCATTGTAGATAGGGCCTGGTAGTTTACAAAACGTTCTGCCGAATATGGAGCCTTTTATAAAATAGGTTATAAGGAGGTGGAGGAAAGCAGATATATTTGCCAGCACAAACAGCAAGAGGAGCCATTTTGCAAACCTACACGTGCACGAAAAGACGTGGAAGAGTCGGTACTTACACATATGTTGGGGCCATTTTACAAACTTAGATGTATAAATTCCACCAATTAACTAATGAAACCACCTTTTTTTATTTTGGAGGGGGAAATAAAACACAGGGGATTAAGGATAATTACTCCCTTAATCTGGGGATTTAGGATAATTACCTCCTTAAACCCTCTGCAAATCCTTGGCTGAAAAGAGCACTTTATAAAAAAATTTGTGCATGTCTCTAAGCTGCTGCAAAAGCAGATGGGGAAATTTTCTTGAATACATGTATAGTCTCTATGCAAGATGGGAAATACATGTGTAGATTTTTGGCTCACAAAAACCATGCCCACAGCACACCACTTTGGAAACTCTATGTGTTCTTGATCTCCACATGTAAACGGTGGCATTCTAAAATCACATTTATACATTTGCCCAGTCTTCAGTTAGGACTTAACCGGATTATAATTTAGGACTACTTTTTTGTGTGGCCCAAATCATCCAGTTAAGTCCTAGCTGAAAATTGAGCAAACTGGATAAGTGCCAAGACAGTGTGTTTCTACCCATATGCCCCTATTCCACCCACAGACTGCCCCTACATTAACTGAATAGAGCCAGAGTGGTCTGTGGAGATATTTGGCTTCACTATCTGCTGAATATCAGGGACAGTGCCCTTAGCCAGCCAGCTCCCCTTTGACTGGCTGTCTAAGGACTCTGAATATCAACGTGCTAAATTTTAAAGAAATATTATTACTAATAAAAAGAAAAAAACTTTTAAATAATAATTTAATTATTGTTTCAGTTTTGAGGAAAATTAAGTAGTTTCTGAGCTCCTCTCCCACCTATTCAGAATTCTGTATATTGTAAATGAATCAAGGACATAGGTGAGCTGACCTTCATCTGAACTCCATGCAGGTATCACATTGATACAGATGTCACTGGACCGTGCACAGGCTAGTGAAGGGTGGACGCCAAGTAGCAGATGTTTGAGAACAGCAGATGTAGCCATAATAAAAAAAATATTCCCATACGCCCATTATTTCAAGAAATTGCTCAAATAGAAGAACTGAAATATATTAGAGCAATAGAGGAAGGGCAAAGTGGAATAAAACCAAAACAGAATGCATGGCAATTCAGAAGCAGGCAATGCTATAAATTTAGCTATGGACTTGGAATTATCTTTCACCTAATGACCCTCACCTTTCCCAGAATCCTTGCTCTAAGAGAGACCTCATTGCTTTTGCCTATGTAAATATTTTTCAGCCATGATATTTATGTTATTTACTTATTTATATTTTTTCTATACCGCGCTCTTTAAAATCAGCGCGGTTTATATGTAATGACAATTTGTACAAAGCAGCGGAGCATGCGGTGTACATTACAGAGAACAGGTTTATACAACTTGGTTTTAACAGGGGTAACTATATACAACTATGTACAACTGAGCTGTTCGTCAACAGGTATGCCACAGGTACTGCTATAGAATACACGACACTCTCTGAACTACTTACATATTAGGATATATACAGTTTGGGCAGTCATATTCAGACTGTGGGTATGTTATCATGCCCTGGGTGTATCGGTGGTGTCATTGTGGTGGGTGGGGGGTAAACTTGGTTGTGGTGTTTCACTGGGCAGGAAGTAATGTAGGAGGAATAAATGGTGCTTCAGTGCCTTCCGAAATTGGGCAAGGTCAGTTATTGCCAGGATGGGGGTTGGGAGGGCATTCCAGAGCGTAGGTGCATAAAATACAAATGCTCTGTTCCTTGTCTGGGAACATTTTGTTATTGCTCTAGAGATTACGAGGGTGTTTACAGCGAATGACCTTCTGGCCCTGTTTGCAGGTATGGGGAGGATAAGTTCTGTTAGGGAAATGGAGGATAGGTTGTTGATGGACTTGAAAGTCATTAGTAAAACTTTGAAAGTGAGTCTGCAGTGGATCGGCAACCAGTGGAGGTGTTTTAGGACAGGGGTTATGTGGTCCCTTCTGGAGGCTCCATGCAGGACTTGGGCGGCTGCGTTCATCGCCAGCTGCAGGGGGTTCAAGGTGTTCATGGGGAGTCCCTGCAGAATGACATTGGCATAATCGAAGTGCGGGGTTACCAATGCTTGGAAAATCATCTGGAAATCATCTGGTTCTAATAAGGGATGCAGGTGGCAGACAGTTCATATCTTATGATAGATTGCTCTGACTGTATTGCTTATGTGTGCTTTCATGTTGAGATGCTGGTCAAGGGTGATCCCCAAGTAGCGGATGGTGGGCTTGCTCAAGAGCTCCACATCTCTTACTCTTATTGATGTTGGTGGGGTGAAGGAGTGATTCCTAGTGATGAAGAGGACATCGGTTTTCTTGAAATTAATTCTGAGGCTCTGTGTGTGGAGCCAATCTGTGACAGCCTCGAAGCATTTTGTCAGGGTCGAGAAATCGGGTTGGTTGATTGAGAATGGAGAGAAGAGTAGCACATTGTTAGCATACACTAGCCAAGAGACCTTGAAGGAACAGATGATTGCGCAAATGGGTTGCATGTATATGTTGAAAAAGGAGAGCTGAGAGTGATGATCCTTGCATTTGTTTAAACGGCTTGGAGGTCCCTGAGTCAGTTCTTACCTGCTGCCATCTGTCTGTCAGGTATGACTTGCACCAACTCAAGGCTGAGCCATGGATTCCCTTCTCTTGGAGCTGTGCCAGAAGCGTCTTGTGGTTAACCGAGTCAAAAGCGGTAGCAGTGTCCATGAAGATTAATGCATATCCTTTACTGCTGTTATCGATCCCTGTGATTAGGGTGCTGATTAGAGTGGTGAGGAGGGTCTCAACGCCATGGAATTCTCTAAATCCGTGTTGACATGGGTCAAGTGGGGCAGTAGTATCAATGTGGTGTTGGATTTGTCGTTGTACGTCCTTCTCTATTATCTTGGCCAGTAGGGGAATGCTGGAGATTGGACGGTAGGATTCCGCTTTTTTGGGGTCGAGCTTGTTGTTTTTAAGGAGGGGTCGGATGGAGGTCTGTTTTAGGGCCGACAGGAACACACCTGTTGAGAAGGATAGGTCCATGATCTTGGTTAGGAATGGGCTTAATTCAGTGTGCAGTGATTTTATCCAGAATGCTGGACAGGGGTCGTTGGGGGCTGTGGTGGTGTTTATAGATGTGATGATCTCTTCTAGTCTTCTTGATGACAGAGGTGTGAATGCTGTCAACCGTGTTGGGTGGTGCTGCTTGGGCTCTGGAACTTGGGTCATGGTGGTGTTGGTTTGGCTGGACTTGGCTTGTAGGTGGTCAGCGAATTCCTGGGGTTATAGTAGGCCTAGTTGGGGGGGGGAGCAGGCTCCTTCGTCAGGGACCTCACAATGTTGAACAGATCATGGGGTTTATTTAGGGATCATCGCAGGAGTTCAGCGTGATGTTCTTTCTGTTTCTTTGAGATTGTTTCTCGGTGTATGTCCAGGTAGGAGGTGTAGGCTGCCAGGTCATCTTTGGATCGGGGACGCCTCCATCATCTCTCGAGCTTCCTAAGGTGGAGTAGAGAAGATTGAATTTCGGCGGAATACCATTGCGCTGCTTTTCTTCGTTTTGGTAGTGTGTTTGAGGCAGGTAGATGTGCTACAGAGCTTAGGCTCTCGTTCCATCTGGATATCATTTCATCGAGGCTGGGCGATGTCAGGCCGAGGCTAGGTAGTACATTTTTGCCGATTTCTTCTTTGTCAAAGAGTCAGATATTGTAGACTTCAGGCACATACTCAGCTCTGTCCTTTTTCAGAACTTGTGATAATGCCCATCTAATTATTTATTGCAGTATTTACTTAGCAATATCAATGGCTAGCTAAAGATCAAATGGAACAAACAGGGTTGATACAGAGAGCACTCTGAATATGGTCCTTGTACAACAAAGCCTAGGAAAATAATTAGGCACACTGAGAACAATGGTAGCCAATGTCTGTGGCTGAAACTTGGAAGAGCTCTCCCGAAACTGACTTTGGAGCTCTCTTAAGTAGTCCTGCCCCTCTGGGCTGATTGCTTAGTGCTCATTCTTTTGTTGCCAGAGTATATTTTCATTCTTTGTTTGTGCATTTCATAGCAACCGCACACTTCTTTTTGTTTTTACTTATTGTCTTCTTACCTAACTTAAGATATTTTGAGATCTGTAGGCTTGATCCTGTGGTAAACCTCTGCATTTACACAGAAGAAGGCAAACCCAGCTTGGAATCTGACTGCATATGAACTCTTGCTGGAATTTTGCACACAAAATTCTAACTGCTGTGTCAAAAGGTCTGACTTATGCAACATTCTGCATGCTTTGTCAAAATAACAAAGCATATTGTTTTTGAGTGATATTTAATTTAAAGTACAATACAGAAATAAAATATCACAAAAAAGACAGTAGTGGATTTCTGCATCCCTTGAAAAAGTGGGTGCACCTTAAGCATCAATGCTGCCAGCTCCTCCTTCTGGAATTGGTGGATCACTCTGGCCTCTTCACAGTCTTCTGAAGGTGAGAGTACTTCTTCATTCACGTCAGAGCCCAGTACCGCACCATCTGAATCCAAGTCATAGTCCAAATCTCAGACAGCTCCCAGCTATTCCCCATCTCCAAGGGGTGTCCCTCACCAGGGATGCTTAGCCAAAAGCAATTGAACAGGGCTTTCACTCTCAGCCTGCCTCACATGAAACTGCACCCAGAGGACACAGGGTCTGAATTTCCATGCCAGAAGGACCAGGCCTGCTGCAAAAAAGAAAAAAAATTCCAGGGAGGATAATCCAGAGTCTAGAAGCTCTCCTCTCAGAAATGACCTCCCCCCCAACACCAGGGGGCACAGCCACTGCAGACCCCCTAGAGGACAAGGAGTGTCCCACAGCATGATCACCAGACCCTCCAGCCATCTGGTTAGCCTCAGGGCCATATCGAGCTAGAACCGTGCTCTGTGCGACTTGCACATCGGGCATGTGCCCCCCTCCTCCCCATACCTCCTTCCAGCCCATCTGCTCTTGCCCTGCTGCTGCCACCCTCTGTTTTCTCCACGGTGGCGCTAGCAGTAGGGAAAGAGCAGAAAGCGGCTGGATGAAAGTTGGCTAGATAATGCGTGCCTGATCTGCAAGTTGCCAGCACTTTAAGCAGATCTGTCCCTCCCTGCTCTGATGTCTCATCAGAGGAGGGAGGGACCGATCTGCTTAAAGTGCTGCAAAAAGGCTTAGGAATGCTTTTCAGCTGTCTGCTGTTGCCCTGCCGCCACTGAGAGAAGAAAAAGTGGTGGCAGCAGGACAACAGCAGGCAGCTGAAATGTGCCCCCCCCCCCCAGCCTTTGCACCCTGTGCGGCTGCACTGCTCACACAGGGCTAGGTACGTTCCTGGTTAGCCTTACCCATAGTGCCATCAGTCTGGACTAACCGGATCCCCCGGCTGAGAGAGGGGGAGCTGGCCATCCAGGGATGATTCAGAAACTGCCATGCAAGAAGAGCAGAGTCCAGAATCTGGAGAAGAGGTACCATGCTTGCCACAAGTCAAACAACATTTCCTGGAAGAAGACATCGAGAGTAAAGGCAAGTATCACAACATCACATGCTAAGGCCATAGTGACCCAAAGATGCATGTTAACTGTACTTTTACTGTGGCATGCGTTAACTGCGCATTTACTACAACACGCAATACAGGCACTAGGGTAGGAATGTGTGTTTGAGCTGCTTGGATGGAACACATGCATAGACCGTGCGACCGCCAGGCGCACAATAGGAGAAAACACTATTAACGTGCAGAAAATGGTGGGAACCCCCATACTGTGTCAAGAGTCACCAGGGGTCCACCTCGAATTGCATCCCAGAAAGACAGAATCGGGAGTCCCCAATAAGGATTATGATTAGGTCAAGCCGTGGTACTCATCCCCTGAGAGCCCCAGGAAGAGAATCCCTGCTAGTCTCAGCTCTACTCCCCTGAAACTGTTTTACTGGCTTTGCAGCAGGCAGATCCCTCTGAGAGCCTTCTGTAAGCTTCAGGAGACAGCAGGGGAGACAGAGGAGGAGGGAAGGTCGCTGAAGTTGTGTGAGGCTAGATCTTTCCAGATATTTCCAATTTCTGATTGCTCAGCAGGCTCATATCATGATACGAAAGAGTGTGGACTGAACCAATTTTCCCTCCTCCTAAGGCTACTGAAAAGACTGCAGTCTAGAGGAGTCTCCCATGTCATGCTCAAGTAAGAGTCATCCTCAAGGTCGTTCATGAGCGTTTAATCAATCAGATTTTCTTCAGAGAGGAGAAAATCCATCCACCATCTGCTGGTGACAAAGAAATACCTTATGGCTGAGGCAAATAGAGGCCTGGTAGGATATCATTGAAACTTCGGCTTTTCATTGGTTCTTTGATTCCACCAATCTGCTGGTAGGGGAACACAACCCATTTGTCTGGACTGGTCTAGCAGGATGATATGGAAATTTCCTGAGATTATTTTGAAATCTATCACCTTTCTCCCTCATCTTATGTCCTTGTTCCAGAACCTCATTTGCATGGAAATTCCTCCTGTGTATTTATACCTTCAGAATATTTAAATGTCTCTGTCATATCACCCCATCCCACCTTTCCACCATGGTATATATGTTCAATCTTTAAGACTGTCCCCATTCGATCTATGATGAAGACCATTGATCATTTTAGTAGCTGCCCTTGGAATAAATTCCATCTGGTTTATATCCTTTTGAAGATGAGGTCTCGATAATGGCACAAGTATTCCCAATAAGGAAGAGGAATAAGGAAATCTGCATCACAAACATAATTGTTTTCAGACCATTGACTTGGTAACCAAGAGAGTAGGGTTCGATTCCCAATTGCACTCCTTGTGGCCTTGGGCAAGTCACTTAACCCTCCATTGCCTCGGAAGAAAGGCCTGGTCACACTGCGAAAAAAACTCAGGGGCTGCTGGGTCACCAGGAGTCAGCATTGGCTGGAAGGCACACATTACATTTTTACTGGAAGGTGAACAATTCATAATTTTGTTGTGGTTACATATCAAACAATAGCCCGTTTGTAAGATGCAAATACTAATATTCAATTTTCCTTTTACTTTTTAAAGCATTCTTTTTTTGCCAAAATATTATGACACACTGACTTAGCAATACAATTTATTTTATTTATATTCTCTTATATACCGTGCTATTCTGCATCAGTGCGGTTTACATTGAACAAACTGAAATTACATTGAACAGGGCATTATAACTTGGAGATAACTATTTTTACAGGGAACATGGGCTATGGAGGGTTAAGTGGCTTGCCCAAGACCACAAGGAGCACCTGTGGGACTAGAAACCCCAGTCCTTCCAGCCCAAGGTTGCTGTCCTCTAGTGGGATTTGAACCCCCGACCTTCCGGCCTGAAGTACCTTGCCCCAACCACTAGGCCACTCCTCCACTCATTGACACTCATTGTCAATAACAAGCAGTGCTTTTCATTGTTGTCTATCTGCGCCATGTAGTGGAGGCTTGGTAGATGTGGTATCAGAAGCCATACCCAACCTTCCCTGTTCAAAGAGACTTCTTTTTCAAACTTCTATGTGTATAAGGAGTAGAGGTACAACTTCAGTTAAATAAAATCATTTGCTACAGAAACATTGAGACACCCCAGATCATGCATCACACAGCATAAATGAGGTACCTGTCAAGTCTCCTCATTTTTGATTTAGACACTTAGGGCCAGATTCTGATCCCAACGTCCATCTCCTTTGTACGTCTGAGCTGAGCCGATCAGAATCGCAAACAGGCCTGTATGTGCAGGCCAGGACTGTGATTCAGTCCTGGCCTGCACATTCAGCCATAGCCCGGCTAACTCAGCCAGAGCTTTTAAATGGAGCTGCGGCGTCATGGCGTTCTGTTACCAAGGCACCACGGCTCCATTTAAAAGCCACGATGCCGGCTGCTGTTAAAAAAGTTAATTCCCCACAGCTCAATCCACAATCCAGCCTCCTAAAGCCAGGGTTGGGCTGCGGGGTATTAACTCCCCCCCCCCCACCAGTCCCTTCCACGCCCTGAGTCTGCCAAAAAAAAACCGTCCAGGGAAGTTAGAATCAGCCCTGTACGTCTTAAGGCCAGCAACCACCCACTGCCCGCCCCCAGGCTGCCTCTTCTCTGCCCCCAACTAGCCCCCCCCCCCCACAAAACCGGCGGAGAAGTTAGTTGGGGAATGCAGCCGGCATGAATAACCCCCTTAGAGAATAATTTCATAAACATCTTCTAGGTTAACATACATTTTGACATGTGCAGGCCCATTCTTTCCTTTATAAAATAGGGGTGCAAGTCATTGAGATGAGCGAGTCAAACCCTAGGCAGAAATAGATGGCAGCTCTAGACTTGGTGTAAATACGTATGCCTAGATTTGCAAAGAATGTCTGTAAGTCATAGTATTTTGTAACTTACTCCACCCTTAGAAATATAGAAATATGATGGCAGAAAAAGACCATATGGCCTATCTGGTCTGCCCTTCCATATCAACTACTACAATAGTCCCCTTTTTTTCCTTTAGAGATCCTCTGTGTTTGGCCCATGCTTTTTTGAATTCAGATACTGTCCTTATCTCTACCGCCTCCACTGGGAAACTATTCCACACATCTACCACTCTTTCCATAAAGAAATATTTCTGCATATTATTCCTGAGTCTATCCCTTTCACCCTCATCCTATGTCCCCTCATAGCAGAGCTCACTTTCAATCAAGAGACTCTACTCCTGTGCATTTATGCCACAGAAGTATTTAAAAGTCTTAATCATATCACCTCTATCCCACCTTTCCTCTAAAGTATACATATTAAGATCCTTAATTCTCTCCTAATGTGCTTTATAACGAAGACCACTAATCATTTTAATAGCCACCCTCTGCACTGACTACAACCTGTTTATATCCTTTTGAAGTTATGGTCTCCAGAACTGCACACAATATTACAAATGAGGCCGCACCAAAGGCTTATACAGAGGCACTATCACCTTTTTTTTCTGCTGGCCATTCCTTTTCTTGTGCATCCAAGAATCCTTCTAGCTTTCGCTGTTGCCTTTTCTACCTGTTTCTAAATATCTAAAAACCCTAAGTGGTGAATAAATTAGAACATATTAGAAAAATTCACCATTGAAACCCCAATTCAATTTTTGTCGGAGCGTGTCGAGGGAGGATAAGAATGGAAATCTAACCCACTCCAGACGACAGGCTACTTTTATTCACTTGAGGTTCTCCACCTTCAAAAAAAGTTTTATATATATAGAGAAAAAACGTCACTTATCTGTCCAAATAACATTTATCCTTTTATAAACTCTCCACCATTGCAAAATGTCATCATTCTTCACACGATGCGCACGTTTCGGGAATTATCCTTGCTTCAAGTGTTTTCCATGATAGCATCAGCAAAAGCAACTGTGATCAAAAAAACGCCGTCTCGCAGCTTGAGGTTATCCATTTATCAGAAGGAACATGACACCATGCTCTTTCAAGAAAGAACCAGCCAATGAGAAAGGGGAAAACCCACTCACAGGGGAATCCCTAACAAGATCCATCGTTGTTCACACCATTGAAGCTTGTTGATACGATCCCCCCCTCTAGGATCGGATGGAATATGATCTATCACCGTCCAACGCAAATCATCAAAGTTATGAAAATGAGAAACACAATGGGCTACCATCAGTGCTGTATGTATTTGCTGACGTATACGAGAGGAATGTTCTGCCAAACGTTTTTTAATCGGGCGAATTGTGCGGCCAACATACAATAAACTGCAAGGGCACCATAATATGTAGACAACATAGGAGGACAAACAAGTTGTATTCCAGTGGCGTCGATATACATATAAAGTTTGAGGATGTTGCCAGGTAGGTCCCGATAAAGTTGAGGACCAAAAAACACAATTCATCTTTAAATTAAATACCATTTTTCCGGATGGGCTTAATCGAGAAATCGATTGGTTGAGCTTTTCATGAAGATAGCATTCTTATTGGCTTTTCTTTTTGCCAATCATTTTTTATGCTTTCATTCATGAAATTGATTGGGCTAATTTTTGGTGATGTGACGATCTTTACCCATTGGTCGGATTTGTCGGCAGCCAATCATGTTAGGGATTCCCCTGTGAGTGGGTTTTCCCCTTTCTCATTGGCTGGTTCTCTCTTGAAAGAGCATGGTGTCATGTTCCTTCTGATAAATGGATAACCTCAAGCTGCGAGACGGCGTTTTTTTGATCACAGTTGCTTTTGCTTATGCTATCGTGGAAAACACTTGAAGCAGGGATAATTCCCGAAACGTGCGCGTTGTGTGAAGAATGATGACATTTTGCAACTGTGGAGAGTTTATAAAAGGATAAAAGTTATTTGGACAGATAAGTGACGTTTTTTCTGTATATATATAAAACTTTTTTTGAAGGTGGAGAACCTCAAGTGAATAAAAGTAGCCTGTCGTCTGGAGTGGGTTAGATTTCCATTCTTACCCTCCCTCGACACGCTCCGACAAAAATTGAATTGGGGTTTCAATGGTGAATTTTTCTAATATTTTCTACCTGTTTAGCTACTTTAAGATCATCAGACAGAGTCACGCCCAGGTCCTGTTCTTCTTTTGTGGACAGAAGTACTTCATTCTCTACACTGTACTGCTCCCTTGGATTTTTGCAGTCGAAATGCATGACCCTACATATTTTTAGCATTAAATCTCAGCTGCCAAATTCTCAACCATTCTTCAAGCTTAGCTAGATCCCCTCTTCATGTTATCTATTCCTTCATGGGTGTCTACCCTATTGCAGATTTTGGTATCATCTGCAAAGAGGCAAATTTTACCCGACAGACCTTCCGCAATATCACTAACCATGATGTTAAAAAGAATCAGACACAGGACAGATCACTGCGGCACACCGCTGGTATCCACCTTCTTCTCATAGTGAGCTCCATTTACCAGTACTCTTTGTCACCTCCCATTCAACCAATTTCTAACCCAATTGGGTAACTTTAGAATCCATAGAGTGCTCAGTTTGTTTATAAGTTACCTGTTCGGAAGAGTGTCAAAGGTGTTACTGAAATCTAAGTATACCACGTCTAGGGCTCTCCCTTGGTCCAACTCCCTGGTCACCCAGTCAAAGAAATCAATCAGATTTGTCTGAAAAGACCTGCCTCTGGTAAATCCATGCTGCCTTGGATCCGATAATCCACTGGACTCCAGAAATCTCACTATTTTCTTTTTCAGCAGCGTTTCCAATAGTTTACTCCCACAGAGGTTAAACTAACCGCCCTGTAGTTTTCAACCACATCCTTACTTCCGCTTTTGAGTACCACATGTGCCTTGCTTCAGTCCTCTGGCACCAACTCCTGACTCCAAAGAGGCATTGAAAAGGTCAGTTAGTGGAGCTGCTAGAACGTCCCCCAATTCCGTCAGTATTCTTGGTTGTATCCCATCCAGTCCCATCGCTTTGTCTACTTTTAGTTTAGCTAGTTTCTCAGAAACACCGTCTTCTGAAATGTTTTTGAGATCCATCACTTCATTTCCTATTTTTGGGTGTTTTCTGAGGTCTTGCTCCTGCCCCTTCGTTTATGAAGTTAGAACAGAAATATTTGTTAAGCAAGTCTGCTTTATCCTCATCAGTTTCTACATATTCCTCCCCTTCACCCTTGAGTTTAACAATACCACTTTTGAGCTTCCTTCTCTCACTAACATATCTGAAAAAGGTTTTATCCCCCCATTTTATTGCATTGGCTATTTCTTCTTTTTTTTTGTATCTTTACTTTCCTGACTATACTAATTTCTCTACGTTTTTCCAAATGTAGATGCCTGTCTTCCTCTATCTGTGATCTCTTGTATTTGATGATGGGCTCCCTCTTTTTCTTCACTTTTTCAGCTACTTCTTTTGAGATCCATAGTTTCCTCCTTTTCCTTTTATTTACCATTCTAATAGAAAGGTTGGTTCCCCTTAAAATATTCCCTTTCAGTTTTGCCCACTGTTTTTCAACATCCCCCAGCTGTTCCCATCCCACTAACGACTCCTTGAGGTATTAGCCCATCTTGGCAAAGATAGTTATCCTAAAATCTAAGACCCTCGCTATTGAATAGATTTTATCAGCCTTAGTTCTAATACTGAATCGCACCATCTGATAATCACTGGATGCGAGATGATCTCCCACTATAGCATTAGAAACGCTTTCACCATTGGTAAGCACCAAGTTCAGTATGGCCTCTTCACGTGTGGGTTCTGTTACCAGTTGCCTGAATAGTTCTCCCTGTAGAGAATATATGATCTCCTTAATTCTAGATGATACTGCAGCAGGGATGTGCCATTCAACATCCGGCATATTGAAATCACCTATCAGTAGCACTTCCACTTTTCCTGGCAGTGCTGCGTATGTCTTCTATTAAATCTCCGTCAACTTCTCTCTGTGAGGGAGGTCTGTATATCACACCAATGCAAATGTATTTCTCTTTCCCTCTTTCTAGTTTAACCCACAGTGCCTCCGTGCTCCCTTTTAAGCCTATAATTCTATAGCTTGAATATTATTTTTTACATATAGTGCCACTTCTCCTCCCCTTCTTCCTGCCCTGTCCTTTCTGAATAAAGTATAGCTCGGTATAATTACATCCCAGTTATGGTTGTCCATGAACCATGTTTCTGTAACCGCCACTAAATCCAAGTCAGACTATTAAAGCCTCAACATCTGGGACCTTATTTCCCATGCTTTGGATATTTATATATATCGCTTTCCAGATGTTGCCCCTTTTGCCAATTTCTATAGAGGTTTTTAATGTTTCACTTACCCTGGGGGCTTTCTTCACGCATCCTCAACGAATCTAGTTTAAAGCCCGCTTCAGTAGGTTAGCCAGTCTGCTATTGAAGACACGTAGATCTTTCTTGGAATGATGGATGCCATCTCTGCTCTGCAGCCTTTGGAACATCATCCCATGGTCCAAGAAACCAAAACGTTCTCGATGACACCACTCACGTAGCCATGCATTTATCTCCAGGATGCAAGCTTCTCTGCCTCGACCTTTACCCTCAACAGGACCTGTCTCTAGGCCATGCTGAAACCAAAAGTACATGCCATTGGCCTGGAGTGGGCACTTTCAGAATAGTGTGCGAATAAAGTATGTGCTTAAAGGCTCTTCTGCATGAGTAAATCATGGAAAATACGTGATTTATGCATGTTGATGGTATGCAACTTTACGTTGTTCATTCTAAAATTACCTCCTTGCAGCATATCTCACAGATTTCATAACATCCAGAAGGATACAACCCTCATTTTAATGATGGAACATGCCATAAAGATCTCACTGGTTCATGACTCCTGTGGGTTCTGCCCTATACATGTGGCTTATCAGGGAAGATGGAAGATTTGAATATGGCGGTGATGCCTAGCATATCATCAACTGATGGGGGAGAAGGAAGAGGATGGGAAGGAAGGAAGAGGAATAGATGCGGTCCAAAGGCTTAATCTGAATTGAGAAGCTTCAAGATGAGATGATTTCATTCTTTCCAGTGGTATGAGAAATAAATAGTACAGATGTGTTTTCTGCCAACAGCTTTGCCAGGTTTAGGTGTGGTGTATGTCATGTATTATCTCAGCGTTTCTTATTTATTTATTACCAGTGGGAGGTTTCCATTAATAGTAATATAAAAAAGACTAGAGTGGAAAAGGTAAGTAATTCTGAGTGAGTAATGAGTATGCCAATTTCTCACATAAGGTAGCATAAGCAGACAAGTTAATTGAGACTTGAGGCCCAGCAGAAGGTGATTATGCCAATGAGCTAAGGAGGTGGAAAGGATTTTTTTTTCCTATTCAGATTAATGCTGACAGTTCTTGCTGAATCTGATGTCCTTGGGTTCCATTCCCAACCCTGGCTCATGCCTCACATTTTCCTACTCAAATTAATGCTGACGGTGCTTGCTGAATCTGACGTCCCCCTTAGGTTCAGTTCCCAACCCTGGCTCATGCCTCACATTTTCCTACTCAAGTTAATGCTGACGGTGCTTGCTGAATCTGACGTCCCCTTAGGTTCAGTTCCCAACCCTGGCTCATGCCTCACATTTTCCTACTCAAATTAATGCTGACAGTGCTTGCTGAATCTGACGTCCCCCTTAGGTTCAGTTCCCAACCTTGACTCTTGTCTCACAAGCTAAAGAGGACTGCCGGTGGGACTGAAGTGGAAATAGGAACAAGGAGTCAAGCATTGTTCTTATAGAGAGAATCCACTGTCTGTCAAAAGTAGGATGGTCATATATCTCCATGTACAGTGGAATAAACTGAGCCAGTTCTGGTTTTACCCCATTTTATGTATAGATTTATACAGGGCCGTTTTTACCTATGGGCAAAAGGGGCAGCTGCCCCGGGCCCCTGCACAATGGGAGCCCAGCTGCCCTGCTGCCCATAGATAACAGCAGCCCTGCTCCTGCTACCACATCCATTACCGCCACTGCTGCCTCTCTCCGGGACATGCAGTGGCAGCAATACATTAAAAAGGCACCATGGTGCCAGTCTTACCTTCTCTTCTGGTGCCACAATGCCATTCACACTTTCTCTGGAAGAGAGAAGGTAAGTTTGGAGGTGCCTTTTTAATGTATTGCTTGCATGACCCAGAGAGAGGTGGCAGGAGGAGAGGGGCCCCACCAGAAACATTTGCCCAGGGCCCATAAGGGGCTAAAGTGTTCCTAGATTTATAGGTCTGATTTTCTTGAGAAACTCAATGGGGAAATCAGATCTATATTTTAATGCATACAATGGAGTAAAACCAGGACTGATTCATCTTGCCTCTCTGGAAGTGTAGTCAAAAGGCAACATTGGAAATAGCTCTCAAGCATTCTGAATTATATTGCCTTTGCTATAGGAAGTTTTCCCAATACTTGATCTGTGTATGTGGCAAAATGATATGGGAGAAAAAACTGGAATACGGATAGAACCGGCCCAAGGACCTTTGCCTCCCTAGGCACTCCCACCATGCTGCGTGTGTCATGCTATCCCCCCAATCTCACTTGATAAATGTGGCAGCATGACATTCCTACAATGCTTTTTTCTTTTTTTTTAGAGGTGCCTTTATGCCATTGCTTTAGCACCCCATCTTGGCAGATCTTAAAGCTGGCACATGTGTTTCCTCATGGCCTAGCACTTCAAGGTCTACCAAGATGCTTAAGCGGCAGCAGAAAGAGCCCATTTTAAAAATTGTGGAGGGACTGGGGATTACTGTGCCTCCCATCAGGACCTGCTGCCCTAGTTGACTTCCCTGTGAGACAGTGGTTAATGTGAGGTTCTGCCACCAGCCTGCAGGTGGCCCAGTTCCTGGAAGAACTTTATCCAGATGAACCTCTGACCTCCAGTCAGCAAATATCGATAGGTTCCATTCAGCTGACTGGCCACCTTAAATTGCTCTATGCCTGCTATTTCCTTTCAGAGGCCATCTTATTCCTGTCTAGAATCTATATATAAACCCAGCTGTGGCTAGACCTCTTTGCCAGAGCTTAGTCTGCACCTTGGTGTCACCTTGTGCATGATTCCCTGCTTCACTTTGGATCCTGATTCATCTTGTTGAATGCTCTGAGATTGTGCTTCAGTTCTGATTGTGCCTCAGCTTTTCTCCTGCCTTGCTTCACCTCGATGAGTGCCCTATGCTCATGTTTCCAGTAATCTTGAACTTCTAGATCCTGGCTCTCACGCTGGGCAGGTAAATTCTGGCAGTCACCTGCACAGAGGGCTCTACTCAAAAGGAGGGTGGCTGTTACAGGTGGAACACACCATACTAGCTATCCCTGAACCTCGGGTGCTCCTCTTGCGGCAAATCTGTCTATGGACCTTGCCCACTTGCCATTCTCAGATCTTTCCTACTGACAAGAATCATCACAGGATGCACATAATGCACCTCTAAAAAGCAAATAGACCAAGTGAACATGAAAAAATTCTCAAAAATCAGGAAAGACTTGTTTTAAATGAGCACGAACCAAACCTTTTTTTGGACCATGCACATATAAACTATTGTTGTTAAGTGCCGTCGAGTCGGTGTCGACTCATGGCGACCCTCTGGATGGTTGACCTAAACTGTGTTCGATCTTCAGTCAAATGACTCATTGTTAATAAGTGGCATCCATAGCTGCTGTAATTATATCAATTCATCTCATTGCTGGCCTTCTTCTTTTGTGTTGACCTTCTACCTTGCCAAGCATGATGTCTTTCTCTAACAATCCCTGTCTTCGCATGATGTGTCCAAAGTATGAAAGTCAAAGTCTTGTCATCTGAGCTTCTAAAAAAAGCTTAGGTTTGATCTCCTCTAAAACTGACTGGTCTGTTCTTTGGGCAGTCCATGCCATAAACAGTATTCATCACCAGCACTATAATTCAAAGGTATCAATTTTCTTCCTGTCTATCTTTTTCACTGTCCAACTTTCACATCCATATGACGTTATTGAAAATACCATGGCTTGAACAAGTCAAATCTTTTTATGGAGAGAGACATCTCTGCTCTTGAGAATCTTGTCTAGTGTCCTTCATAGCCATTCTGCCAAGAGCAATGCGTTGCTGGATTTCTTGACTGCTTGTCATTTATTTATTGATGGTTGATCCAAGTAGATCAAAGTTGTCAACTATTTCTTCTCCATCAACAATGTGTTTATTGATTTTGACAGTTGTCAGTATCTTTGTCTACTTTACATTAAGGTGCAGGCCCATTTTAAGACTATGTTCCTTGCTCTTGTGAACCAAATGTTTCAGATCATCTTCACTTTCAATCAGTAATGTGGTATTATCAGCATAGCGAAGGTTGTTGATGAATCTTCCATCAACCTTCACACCTTGGTTGTCTTCACACCGTCCTGCTTCTCTGATGATTTGTTCTGCATATAAATTAAACAGGTAGGGGGAAAGTATGCAGCTTTGTTGTATACCTTTGATTTTAAACCATTCTGTTTTTCCTTATGTTCGAACTGTTGATTCTTGATCAGTGTAAAGGTTGTGTAAAAGAACTATCAGGTATTCTGGTATACCCATGCTTGTTAATGTCACCCACAGTTTCTCATGGTTTACACAGTCAAAAGCCTTGCTGTAGTTGATAAACACATATAGATATCCTTTTTGTATTCTTTTGTCTTTTTAAGAATCCATCTCACATCTGCAATGATGTCTCTCATTCCTTGCCCTTTCCTGAACACTGCTTGCACTTCAGGTAGTTCACGTTCCAGGTATGGTTGTAGTCTCTGCTAAATAATCTTCAGTAGAATCTTGCTGGCATGTGGGATCAGAGCGTTTGTGTGATAATTTCCACAGTCAGTTGGATTACCTTTCCTTAATATTGGTATAAACATAGTTCTTTTCCAATCAGTTGGCCATGATGTTGTCTTCCAAATTTCCTGCAGGACTTTGTAAGTATGATAACAGCTGCATCCGATTGCTGTAGTACTTCAATGTGAATGCCATCAATGCCCGGTGCTTTGTTATTTGATAAGGCTTTCAATGCTGCTTTGACTTCTTCTTTCATCACCAATGGTTCCTGATCATAAGGCACAGGCTGAAACAGTTGTTGGTCTACTACTTGATCTTTATGGTATATCGACTGTGTATATTCTTTCCACCTTTTCTTGATCTTTTCAGCATCATCCTTGAGCATCTTGTAGTATTCCATTTCAAGGCTGGAATTTTTTCTTTAACTCTCGTAGCTTTAAGAAAGTCGATCTTATTCTTCCTCTAAGAGTTCCTGATTCTATTTCCTTGCATGCATCATTGTAGTACTTCTCCTTGTCTTGTCTTGCTGCACATTGGAAATCTCTGAGTTCTGCGATTGCCTCTATTTATCCTTTGGCTTTATCTTCTTTGTGTTTCTGGGCAATTTTCAGAGTTTCTTCTGTCATCCATTTTGGCTGTTTTTGCTTTTCAGCTTTTGTAGAGACTTCTCACTGTATTCCAACACAGTCTTCTTGATGTCATCCCATAACTTTCCTGGAGCTCTGTCATTTGTATCTAAAGCAGCAAATCGATTTTGCAGGCAGTCTTTACATTCTGGTGGTATATTCTCAAGGTCATATTTTGCTACATTCATGAGTGGCTTGCTCTTTTTCAACTTTAGCTTGAGTTTGCATACCACAGTCAGCCCCAGGTTTTGTCTTTGTTGATGTTATCAAGCTTTTCCATCATTGACTTCCACAGATGTAGTCAATTTGCTTTTTGTACAATCCATTGGGTGAAGTCCATGTATACAGTCGCCATTTGTGTTTCTGAAAGAAGGTGGTTGAGATGAATAGATCGTTGGTCTTGCAGAATTCTATCAGTCTTTCTCCAGCTTTATTTCTGTTGCCAAGTCCATATTTTCCAACCACTTTGCCTTCTTTTTTGTTGCCAACTTTTGCATTCCAGTCACTCATGACTATAAGGATAAAGCATAGTTACTCACCTGTAACAGGTGATCTCCGGGAACAGCAGGAATTTAGTCCTCACATATGGGTATCATCGGTACTGACGGAGCCTGCGTGGGAATGCTCCCCAGCGTCCAATCAGAAAGCTTTTGGGAGCATCCCACAGCGCCTGCATGCTGCCTTCTTGCCTTTCCCAACTGCCTCTCTCCAGTTGAGCTTTAAAGCTGAGACAAAGAGAGAGAGAGGGAAAGGAAAGAGATAGATGGAGAGATACAACTCCTAGGGGAGGTGGGTGGGTTGTGAGGACTAAATTCCTGCTGTTCCCGGAGATCACCTGTTACAGGTGAGTAACTATGCTATCTCCAGGAACAAGCAGGAATGTAGTCATCACATATGGGGACTCCCTAGCTTTAGGTGCCAGGGAGAGACCCCAGACGTTGTGTGCCCCTGAAGAGGGCTCCACTTCCCCCCATGGATCTCTGGCATCCTACCAGGGATGGTGGGTAGGAGTTGATTAGTTATGGAACAGGTGTTGGAGAACAGCCTGACCAAACAAGGCATCCCGGCGGGAGTCCTTGTCCAAACAGTAATGGGTTGTAAAGGTATGAACCGAGGCCCCAGTGGCTGCTCGACAGATGTCGTCGATAGACACAGAGTGCAGATGAGCCATTGAGGCTGCCTTGGCTCTCACATTGTGAGCTGTGACATGGCCCTCCAGAGAAAGGTTCTTACTCTGATAGGCGAAGGAAATACACTGAGCAATCCAGTTAGAGAGTGTTCTCTTGGAGACTGGAAGTCCCAAATGAGAAGGATCAAAAGCAGCAAAGAGTTGAGAGGACTTTCTATGTTGCTGTGTTCTTTGTAAGTAAAAAGCTAAAGTTCTTTTACAGTCCAAGGTATGAAGATTTCTCTCTGCATTTGATGCATGAGGCCTTGGAAAAAACACAGGTAGGTAGACCGCTTGGTTCAGATGAAAAGGCGAGACCACCTTTGGCATAAATTGTGTATGAGTCCTAAGGACTACCTTGTCATGATGGAACCTTGTATAAGGTGGATTAGCTACTAGCACTTGCAACTCACTAATGCGGCGTGCTGATGTGATTGCATTGAGAAAGATAACCTTCCAAGAAAGAAATTTCAAGAAGGTAGTAGCTAAAGGTTCGAAAGGTGGCTTCATGAGCTGCCCAAGAACCAGGTTTAAGTCCCATGCCACCGGTGGTGGCCTAATGGGAGGCTTGCTTAGAAGAAGGCCTCTCATAAATCTTGCTATAAGAGGATGAGAGGAAATAGGCTGTCCATTTAGAGGCTTAAGAGAAGCTGCAATAGCACTCAAATGGACTCTTACTGAATTAGTCTTAAGACCTGCATTGGATAAATGAAGGAGATACTCCAGCAATGATTCCAGAGGTATCGCAAGGGGGTTAAGAGCCTTTTGCGAACACCATATGGTAAACCTTTTCCACTTGAAAGCATAAGAGCGTCTTGTGGGAGATATGATAGAAGTCTATAAATTAATGAACGGAGTGGAACGGGTAAACGTAGATCGATTGTTTACCTTATCAGAATATAGAAAGACTAGGGGACATGCAATGAAGCTACAGGGTAAACTATTTAAGCCTAATAAAATAAAATATTTTTTCACTCAACGTGTAATCAAACTCTGGAATTTGTTACCGGAGGATGTAGTAAAGGCTGTTAGTGTAGCTGGGTTTAAAAAAAGTTTGGACAAGTTCCTGGAGGAAAGGTCCATAAACCATTATTAAGAAGGGACCCAGGATATCAGTGCTTGAACCAATACAAGCATTGTGGAACCTGTGTCCCTTGGGGAAACTGCTAGGTACGTATGACCTAGATTGGCCACTGTTGGAAACAGAATACTGGGCTTGATGGACGTTGGTCTGACCCAGTATGGCATATCTTATGTTCTTATGTTCTTAAGGTTTCCTGGAAGCAAGAAGAATATCTTTCACTTGTTGAGGGATATTAAGATCATGGAGATCTAGGCCTTCAGCAACCAAGCCCTGAGATGCAGAGACTGGGGATTGGGATGCCATAACATTCCGTCGTCCTGGGATAGGAGATCTGGAGCAGACCCTAACTCCAGGGAGGGCGCTTGAGAGAGATGTAGAAGCAGAGGGTACCACACTTGCCGTGGCCAATGTGGAGCTATGAGAATCATATGGCCTCTGTCTATCTGAAGCTTGAACAGGGTTTTGGGAATTAGGGGAATGGGTGGAAAGGCATACAGGAAGTCTTGACCCCAGTAAAGGAGGAAAGCATCCCTCGCCTGAGCCCCCTGAGCCGGAGTTCTGGAACAGAACCGGGGAAGTTTGGCATTCCACGGACTTGCAAAGAGGTCTATGTCCGGGGTTCCCCAAAGTTGAAATATCCTGGTCACCTGGTCTGCATGCAGAGACCACTCGTGTGGAAGCAGAACTCAACTGAGTCTGTTTGCTCAAGAGTTTTGAATGCCTGGAAGATACACTGCCAGAAGATGAATCTGATGCTTTCTGGCGAGGGCCCATAGTCGCAAAGCTTCATTGCAAAGCAACAGAGAACTTGCTCACCCCTGCTTGTTCACATAGAACATGGCTACTTGATTGTCCATATGAATGAGGACTGTCTTGTAGCTGAGCAGGGTGTGGAACACTCGCAGAGCAAGAAAGATTGCTCTGAGCTCCAAGAGATTGATATGTAGATAACTCTCCTGTGGAGACCAGGTGCCCTGGGTGGAGAGGTCTTGCAGATGAGCTCCTCAACCCATTGGAGAAGCATCTGTTGTGAGAGTTGCTTGGGGTAAGGGTTGCTGAAAAGGGGACACCAGCAACAGGTTTTGAGTGGACTTCCACCACTGGAGGGACAAAATGAGGCGACTTGTGTTTGCTATTTTGTCTGACAGGCACCCTGATGCCTGGGTCCATTGGGTGGATAAAGTCCACTGAGCTGCCCTCATGTGGAGGCGAGCATAGGGAACCACATATGGCCTAGTAGTTGTAACATTTCTCGAGCAGTTAGATGAGGCTTTAGCACTGCTTGAGAAGCTAACTGCACCAAGCGAAGGAAACGGGCCTGGGGGAGATAGGCCCTTGCCTTTGTGGTATCCAGGAAAGCTCTTATGAACTCTAAAGACTGAGTGGGAGTCAGACTGGATTTTGGGATGTTTATTACCAGTCTTAAATACTGAAGGATCCGCATTGCACAGGATAGAGAAGTCCTGGTCTCTGACTCTGTTGGGGCTCGAATGAGCCAGTCGTCTAAGTAAGGGAAGATGAATATCCCTAGAATGCGGAGAAATGCTGTTACAACAGCCATGCATTTCGTGAGCACCCTTGGTGCTGAGGCCAGGCCAAAAGGAAGCACCCTGTATTGGTAGTGCTTTCCCTGAAAGAGGAACCGAAAGAACCTTCTGTGATTTGGATGGATGGGAACATGGGTGTACGCATCCTTGAGATCTAGAGAACAAAGCCAATCCTGACTCTGAAGGTATGGCAGCAGAGATTCGAGAGAAATCATTTTGAATTTCTCCTTGACAAGGAATTTGTTCAATTCTCTGAGGTCTAAGATAGGTCTGTAACCCCCTGTTTTCTTTGGAATAAGAAAATAAGGGGAATAGAACCCTGTAACCTGTTGATGAAGGGGTACTTCTTCTATTGCCCCTTGGGCAAGAAGGATAGCGACCTCCTGACCTAACAGGTTGATGAGAGAGGTTGGAGAATTGAACTGCCTTACTATTGTGTGAGGGGGCATGCTTGAAAAATAAAGCTTGTACCCCTCCTTTATGATGGAGAGTGTCCAATGCTCTGCTGTTATTTGCCCCCATCTGGGGGCAAAATGACATAGCCTTCCTGGTTCTCAGGGGACCAGAACCTTCCACCATTCCAGGAAGGTTAAGTTCTCTAGATGAGTCAAAGGCCCTGTGGGGGCTGAGCCTGCTGGGCCAGTTGAGGCCTAGCAGCCTTTGCTTTCTTCTGTTTGGGTGGTTGCTGACCTTTCTTGGCAAGCTGACCTGCAGGATGTCCCTGCTTGAACATAAGCAGGGTAAAAGCTTTTCTTTTTAGAAAAGAATGGTTTCTTGAACAATTTCTTTCTAGCAGGATCAGCAGTGGACTTGAACAATCTGTCCAAGGTGGCATTTTCAGCATCCATTTCATTGGCTTTTTCCTGCCAATCTTTACCAAACAGGTTCTCACCAGTACAAGGGATATTTCCCAATTTGTTTGTACCCAGAGCTCTAGATCAGATGCCTGGAGCCAAGCAATTCTACGTACCCCTATGGCAATAGCCAAGGTTCTGCTTATGCACTCAAAGCAGTCAAAGGCTGCACGGTTCGAAAATTTAGAGACATCTTGGGCATGTTTGACCCAAGTGAGAAAATCCTTTCTTTTATCCTCAGAAAGGAAAGGACTGAAAGCTTCTAAATTATCTGTGACCTTCTTCAGGAACATTCCCATGTAGAGACTATAGGAACTGATCCTGGCAGAAAGCATGGAAGCTTGGAAGAATCGACGTCCAAAAGCATCCAGGGTTCTGCACTCATGTCCTGGAGGATTAGAGGCATGCCTTTTTGCACTCTTAATCCTTCTCATAGCTGACTCCACTACAATAGAGTGGTGAGGAAGCTGAGTCTTATGGAACCCAGGACAAGGAGGGACTCGATACATAGTATCTAGTCTACGAGAATGAGGAGAGGTGGTAAGAGGTGTTTCCCACATCCTCAACATGAGATCATCCTCAGATTCTTCTGAGGACTCGAAGTATTGTCTGTCTGGATGCTCTTGAAGAGCCCGATACCTGTACCGACCAAAGTCTGTACCGGGGTATCGGTACCAAAGGTCATCGGATGACTGGGTACTGGCAAAGCAGATGCCGATGTCGATGCTATCGGTACCGATACTGAAGGCGGTGTCAGTACCGATAGGACTGTCTGTCACGGTTCCGAGGGCTTCGATGCCGCAAGGAAAGCTGCCAGACTGCGTTCCATAACCAGAACTCTCTGGTCTATCAACGCTGCCAATGCCTGGATGTCGGTACTGGAGGAGACAGCCGGTACCCCAGAGCATGGCACCAGTAGTTCTGCCGAGGTCAAGGCCTCGAGAACATCCTGGAACCCCGATAATGCTTTGGAAGCCGAAGCCTCCCACCGGGGTAATTTTGCCGGTGCAGAATCCTCGAGGGCAACGCCAGAGGCATCTCGATGCTTAGAAGGAGATCTACCCTTCGAGGACCGGCTGGATTTATGTTTAGTTACCTGATATCCACGGGAGGAAGAAGAAGCCCTGGAAGACGTTGATGCACCGAAGCTGCATCAGAGGGAAACAGAGTACTGAGCTTAGCAGCTCGGTTCTTTCGACCTCTTTTAGACATCATGGCTCAGGACATACAATCCGTGATGGAGTGGTCAGGACCTAAACATTTTAGACAGCATTCATGGGTGTCAGTGACAGAAATGGTACCGCCACACTTGGTGCACTTTTTGAAACCTGAAGCAGGTTTCCCCATGGTAAGGAAAAGATTTTGGGCCTAAGGCCCAAAAAGGCGCATGCACCTGAAGAAAAAGAGAATATATATATATATATATTTTTTTTTTTTTACAGAAATAAGAAAGAAAAAAACGGCGGTACCTGTAGAGCATCAAGGAAGGCAGACGCGACCACAAAAAAGAAAAAAAACAAGAAAGAATTCTTCTGCGGTGACAGGAACACGACCTGCTGGCTCCGCGGAAAAAGAAGAACTGGAGAGAGGCAGTTGGGGAAGGCAGCATGCAGGCGCTGTGGGATGCTCCCAAAAGCTTTCTGATTGGACGCAAGGGAGCGTTCCCACGCAGGCTCCGTCGGTACCGATGATACCCATATGTGATGACTACATTCCTGCTTGTTCCTGGAGATACTTTTTGCATGTTCTGTAAATTTTAAATTGTACTTGTTCATAGAACTCATCAACTTCATCCTCTTTTGCAGCTGTTGTTGGGGCATATACCTGAATTATAGTTGTGTTGATGAGCATTCCTCGTAGATGAATAGAAATTAAGAGTTCACTGATTGCACTGTATTTTATTACAGTTTTGCAAGTTTCTTCTTGATTATAAATTAGCACCATTCTTCTTTGTCTTTCATTTTCAGCATAGTAGACCATGTGATCATCAGATGCAAAGTGCCCGATGTCAGTTCGCTGACACCCATCAGATCGAGTTGTACATTTTCCATTTCATTCTTTCATTCTTGACCACCTCCAACTTCCCTTGGTTCATGCTTTGTACGTTCATATACCAATATGTAAAATGCAGCTTCTGACTCTCATTTCATGCGCAGCTACATCAGCAGTCAGATGTCCCAAGGGCTTTGATCCAACTACATCATAAATGTTGGCTTTACTCTTAAAGGTTTTAAGCTCATCCCCAGTAGGCAGTTGAGTACCTTCCGACCTGGGGGTCTCATCTTCCAGCACTATAATGCAATTTGTTTTGTTGCGACTATCCATTGGGTTTTCATGGCAAGATAAAGGAAATAGATTGCCAGGCCTTTCTTCTGTGCAGAGAATGCTAGTGTTGTTGCTGTTGTCACAGAAATGTGATCCTCTCCTGCCAACACCATCCCATTCTACTGCTGGCCAGATGGGTGGTTTGTCTTGGTCTGGCATCTCAGCTGAGACCTGTCCATCTTGGGAGACCCTACCAGTAGTTAAGCTACCAATAGCTTAACTCTCAGCATCACTGATGAACACAAGCCCTTACAGCGTGACAAGCCACAAACCAAGTGAGGGCCCAAACCATTCGATCTTCAGAATATAACTGAAATCAGATAAGCCTCAAATTAATTTTTACTTTAAATATGGCTAGTTCTTTTACGAAGTACAGTATCTATGCCAAAGAAACAGGAGGGGGAAGAGAGCGAGGGGGGAGCAGAAACATTTAACAGCGTTTCATTAAATATACAGCTGTCCGCTTTCATGATATACTTTGTCTCCTGGCCAAATAATATTTATTCCGAGTCTCCTGACGATTTCTTTGGAATCGGGACAATGCTTGATTGTTAGGGCTCTGTCACCTTCTCCCAGGACAAACAGTGGAGTAAGTAACTCTAAAAAGCAAGAAGAAAGAAAAATAAATTAGGTAAATGTTCTCCTCTGAACCATGTGCTTTGTTAAAACAAGCTGCTGTGAAAGATCTATCAGCTGGGTTTTAGAATTACATGTATTTATTCAGTTGTAAGAACCTGATGAAAATGCACATTCTTGTTTCAAAAATTTTAGGAAAGGGTGTTTCTTTACCAGCAACAAATAAGTGGGATGCACTTGCAGGAAGGTGTTTATTTTCCTTTTATGTAGGGGTGGATCCTGCTATCCATAGTGGACTGCTGATAGAAAGAAACTGCAGGAATACATTCTCCCAGTCTCCCTCCTCTCGAGTCTGTCTTCTTAAAGGTGCATGGGTTTGCAGGCCGGCAGTATAGAAATAGTTGCCAGTTTATGCATTTAAGAGTGTGGTTTAACAGGGCATGTACTGCTGTTGCAGTTTGTTTAGTTTACTTATAAGCATTGTTCATGCAGTAATGAAGTTCTGGCTAGGAGCAATAATGGTGGAGCCTGGAGCAATAGAGGATGTATCATCAAGATTAAGTGGGAAGGAGGAGGGAGAGAGAAACTGAGGAGAGAACAAGAGCAGAGGACAGGATCTTTATGCCCTGACCAATTTTTGGCCACAATCCACTCCTTTTATGCATGCTCAGCAGTGGCCTATCCATTTCATTCCATATTTTACTGTAACAGTCTGTTACAAGGGCTCCCCCAAAAGACCATACAATCCCTGCAAATGGCGCAAAACAAAACCGGCAGAATTATAACTAAAGCACTTTTAACAGACCCATATCACCTCTATACTTCATAACCTCCACTGGTTTCCAACAACAAGTAGGGTAAAACAAAAAACAATAGTTACCACATTCAAACTATTAAATAACATCGCTCTTTCTTTCCTTACTTCAAAGGTACACACCAAAACGGATACGAGAAGCAGAAGAAAAAGTAATCAAAACCTCCTCGCAATACCATCCTCAGTTCGGAAGACTAAACAACCAGTAACAGGGCCTTTACATACGTAGCACCCGCACTATGGAACTCCCTTCCAGGCCACCTCAGATCAACCAGAGATCTGCAGACTTTCTGAAAGGAACTAAAAATATTTTCCTTATCGTTCCTCCAGTTCCGTCCCGCATTGCTGGGTAGTGTACCTCTTCTTGCAGCATGGAGACTGGGCACGTCAGAAGCTTGACACATCTACCGGTGACACCTCCCACCAGCTTCCAGTGTGTCCAGTTTCCATGCAGCAGGAAGTTGTGAGCCTAAGGTGTAGGCTCAGCTTGAGGAACACATAAGGAGATATTTGGTTTAAATTTGGGTTCAGATTTTTTAAATTTGGGTTCAGATTTGGGTTCAGATAAAAGTGATTTTTTTTTTTGGGTACTCTGTACCTTTAATTTATTTTTATTACTTTAAAAGAAAAAAAAGCTCAGTGCCAGTAAGGGCAGAGAAGGGGGCAGTGGAAGGGATTCCTGCTTCCCCTTCCCTTCAGTATTCTTTTTCTGTAAAGCCCTATTAGCACTCCCTACCTTGTGAGAACGGTGGGGAGCTGTGTTGCATGGGTTGAGCTGCTGCCCGATTCATGCGGCAGCATGGGAGAGTGCTGTGAGGTGAAGGCTACACTTCAGTCGGCATCAGAGCTAGCCGGCACAGTGTTCTGACAGCTACTGGCAGGAATCCAGGTATTTATCTTCTCTTTATCCTCCGGATCTGGAGGGAAAATAGCAGAGCTGTTTTGAGAAACTGCGGGGCCTTTGGCTGCTGGCTGAGTTCTGTAGCCTCGTGTTAAGCTGGGGGCTAGAGTTTGGAGGTGGCCATTTTCTTCGGTAGTGATTTTTCCCGCGGTTTTTGCAGGCAGTGGGTTTAGCTGTGTAGGCAATCCCTGTGGCTTGCTGACATTAGTTCTTCTAATTATAGTATTGTTGGAGCTTGCCCCAAGCCTCTGGAGTGCCGGTAGTTAGGCATTCGAGGAGTAAAAAAAAGTTTTGGTTAGAGTTCTTTTTTTTTTGTACGGTTAGGAGCAAGCTTGGCTGTGGGGCCATATCCGGTGGTTGGGAAGCCTCAAGATCTGATAAAGCGGTGATTGGTAGCTGATTCCTGCTTGTCCACAGTGCCTGGTGTGTGGAACCCGCAGGGGCACAGTTTCAGTTGACGGTGTGTGTTGTGGCTGTGCGGCGGAAGTGGTACAGATGGAGCAGGAGTTGCAGGATCAGAGTAAGGGAGAACCTCACTCCATGCCTGTGGGGGCTGAAGGGGAGGAAAACAAAAAGGGGGAGGGGACAAGACGCCCCTCTGTCACCGCAGGCATCGGCTTCGTCTCTTCCAGGTACAAGTGAGCATCGAGGGGTGGCATTCACGGCCCTGGAAGAATTTTCCCTGGATTTTGTGCTACTGCTGCATCAAGCGTTTTGCCTTCGTAAGTGGGGGGCTGCTCCGGACATCTCGGGGTTGAGTCCCGAGGTGGTTACTTCGGAAGCGCAGGCAGCGGAAAGTTCTCAGGTGAGGCCGGGCAAATGGCCATGGATGATGGAAGATGAGGCCCCTTCCTTAGAGTCTTTGGATGACGAAGGGTTAGAGGGGGAATTGGAGGATCAGGGTGAGGATCTTGAAGAGGGTGAAATTCAGGAACCTAAGGATCAGACCCAGATTATTCGGGTGTTCAGGAGAGAGGAACTGGCGGCGCTAATTTCGAACTCGCTGCAGGCCCTTAACCTGTCCGTAGCCGTGTCGGTCGAAGACAGGGTGGAACATCCACTCATTCAAGCGGTTAGGAAGTCCCAGGCGATGTTTCCGGTCCATAAGGTAGTTAGACAGATGATTCAGGATGAGTGGGACATGCTGGAGTCAGCTCTCAGAGGTGGGAGGTCCATGGCTCGGCTCTATCCGTTGTCTGATCAGGAGCGGGAACTGTTTCGCTCTCCTAGGATAGATGCGGCAGTTTTGGCGGTGACAGAGAAGACTACCATTCCGGTGGAAGGTAGCGCGGCGTTGAAGGATGGACAAGACAGAAATATAGATTCGATGGTGAAGCAAGCCTTTGAGGCCAATGCCCTGGTGCTACAGGTCTCCATTTGTGGGACTTGGGTAGCAAGGGCTTGTCTGTGTTGGTCTCAACATTCGCAGGGGACAGAGTTGTCACAGAGCCAGTTGCAGGACTTGTCCGGAGTGGCTTATTTAGCGGATGTGCATTATGACCTGGTCAGGACTTTGGCTAATAGTATGTTGTCCTTAGTGGTGGTGCACATATATATTTGGTTGTGAAATTGGGCGGCTGATAGTTCCTCCAAGTCACGGCTCAGTAAGCTCCCCTTTAAGGGAAAGCTGCTTTTCGGTGAAGATCGGACAAGCTGGTTAAGGACTTGGGGGAGTCCAAAGGGGGCCGGCTGCCGGAGGATAAGTTAAAAACGGGGAGACCTGGGGCGGCGTTGAGAGGCCAGACTCGCGATTTTCACCGTTTTCGGTCCTTGCGGTTTGGATCATTTCAGAGAAGCCGGTACTCCTTTCGTAGCCAGGGGTTTCGCGGATTCAGAGGTGCAGGTAGAGGGTTCACGACCCCTCCAGCTACCGGTTTCAAAAAGTCACAATGAAATGAGGGGAACTCAGGCGGGTGTACAGCCCATGGGGGGTCGTCTGTGGGAGTTTTCGCCTGCTTGGGTTCAAGTTACAACCAATCAATGGGTGCTGGAGGTCATTTGAGAGGGTTACGCTCTCAAATTTGCTCTACTGGTTCGAGACTTGCTTGTTCTTTCTCCTTGCAGGGGGCGGAACAAGGAGCCGGCGGTTCACACAACTTTGACGCGTCTCGAGCAGCTCGGAGCTGTGGTTCTGGTGCCTCCTGATCAATGTGGCATCGGTTGATACTCGATTTATTTCGTGGTCCCAAAGAAGGATGGGGCTTTTCGTCCAATTCTGGATCTCAAAGGTGTCAACCGGTGACTGCGGGTGACCCATTTTCGTATGGAAACTCTAAGGTCCGTAATGGTAGCTGTTAGGCAAGGAAAGTTCTTGACTTCGCTCGATCTTACATAGGCTTATCTGCACATTCCGATTTGACAAGAGCATCAGAGATTCTTGTGGTTTGCAGTCCCGTGGGGTCATTTCCAGTTCCAAGCCCTACCGTTCGGATTGGCGATGGCTCTGTGTACGTTTACCAAAGTAATGGTGGTGGGAGTGGCCTTTCTCTGCAGGGAGGGGGTGCTAGTGCATCCCTACCTGGACGATTGGTTGATTCAAGCGAAATCACGAGCAGAGAGCGAAAAAGCAACGGACAGAGTGGTTCGGTTCTTGCAGAATCTTGGTTGGATAGTTAATGCCTCCAAGAGTCGATTGGTGCCAATGCAGTCGTTGGAGTATCTCGGGGTTCGGTTCGACACGAGGATCGGAGTGGTCTTCCTTCCGGAGGCTCGAGTTCTGGCGATGCGTGCCTTGGTGCTCGGGTTCTTAAAGCTGCAGGCACAGATGGTGTGGCATTACCTTCGGGTGCTAGGTACCATGGCGGCGGCCCTCAAAGAAGTTCCTTGGGCTCGAGCGCACATGCGGCCTTTGCAGAGGTCTCTGCTTCGTCATTGGTCAAACCAGGAGGATTAGTTTGAACAAGCGCTTGTCCTGCCTGGAAAAGGTTCGAGCGTCCCTCAAATGGTGGCTGAGAAGAGAGAACCTGATGGCAGGAATGCTGTTGGAACAGCCACAATGGGTCCCGGTGATGACGGATGCCAGCCTGGCAGGCTGGGGAGCTCATTGCGAGAAACTCTACGCGCAAGGAGTATGAAGCGTGGAGGAAGCTCGGTGGTCCATCAGTCGTCTGGAGTTGCAAGCGGTGGCTCTGGTCCTAAAAGCGTTCGAGTCAGTTTTGTTCAGGTGAGCGGTTCAAGTGCTGTCTGACAGCGCCTCCATGGTGGCTTATCTCAATCAGCAAGGCGGAACGGGCAGCGTTGCACTGGAAAAAGAGGCGGGAGCTTTGTTCGAGTGGGTAGAGCCTCGGCTTCTGGCATTGTCGGCTGTGCCCATTGCAGGAAAGGACAATGTGATGGCGGATTACCTCAGTCGGGTTCGCATGGATCCCAGGAAATGGGAGCTGAATCCGGAAGTATTCAGGCCATTGGTAATCAAGTGGGGAATTCCACGGATGGATCTCATAGCGACTTATGACACGGCCAAAGCCAGCCGATTTTTCAGCAGGAGAAGAGAGAGGATGTCTGAAGGGATCGATGCCTTAATTCAGAGGTGGCCAGACCACGGTCTTCTATATGTCTTTCCCCCCTGGGCACTTATAGGCTGAGTGGTTCAGCGCATAGAAAAACATCGAGGAACTGTGATTTTGATAGCGCCGGACTGGCTGCGTGGTACGTGGACCTGGTGAGGCTGCTCGATGGTCAGCCCTGGCAATTACCGATTCGGGAGGATCTGCTTCTGCAGGGTCCTCTTCGGATGCTGCAGGCAGCTCGATTCTCGCTTATGGCTTGGCCATTGAAAGGGCTAGGTTGAAGAAGAAAGGTTATTCACCGGCGGTGGTGGCTACTTTGCTGGCGGCTAGGAGACATTCCACTTCTTTGGCTTATATTCGCATTTGGCATATCTTTGAAGGATGGTGTGAAGCTAGGCATAAGAACATAAGATTTCTCATTTGCAGCCTCCTCGCCGCGTGTTAATTCCTCCGTGGGATCTCAATTTGGTGTTGGGGGCGTTAACAGGAAGGCCTTTTGAGCTGATAGGGGAGGCCTCGGTGAAGGACTTGGCATTGAAAACAGTGTTTCTGGTGGCTATCTGTTCGGCACGTCAGGTTTCGGAGTTGCAGTCTTTATCTTGCAGGGAACCTTTCCTAATGTTCTTCAAGGAAAAGGTGGCGTTATGCCCGGTACCGTCGTTTTTGCCGAAAGTGGTTTCGCCATTTCATCTGAATCAGTCAGTCACCTTACCAGTGTTAAGATCATCAGACGGGGAGGCGGTCAATCGTAACTTGCGGTTGCTGGGCTTGAAGAGAGTGCTTCGTCATTACTTGCGGAGGTCCGATGCTTTTCGTCAGTCAGAGCGTGCGTTTGTTCTTTTGGGAGGGCCGCATAAAGGTGAAGCAGCATCCAAGGCGTCTATTGCTAGGTGGATTAAGGAAGCGATTGCATCAGCTTATCTCTTGCAGGGGCGTCAAGCGCCTTTGGAATTGAGGGCTCATTCAACAAGGGCCCAAGCGACGTCTTGGGCAGAACGCAGTTGTGTTCCGGCAGCAGAAATTTGCAAGGTGGCCACATGGGCCTCTTTGCATACCTTTAGTAAGCATTAACGTCTTGATGTGCAGGCGGCAGGGGATGCCGTTTTCGGGTCAGCAGTTTTGCGGTCCGGTTTTTCGGGTCCCTCCCATTAATGTACTGCTCTGCTACATCCCAGCAGTGAGGGACTGAACTGGAGGAACGATAAGGAAAGTGAAATTAGACTTACCTGCTAATTGTTGTTCCTTGAGGAACTCCAGTTCAGTCCCGATTCCCACCCAGGTTGGGGATTCAGTCAATGGTCTCACGACATTAAAGGGACCGGCCACGCAAAGGAAAGCCTAAAAGTGTCAATTACCTGTTCTGGTGAGATAGTTGTCTTAGTGGCGGTTCTGCTCACTTCTTCTTTCTGTTGCCTTTCTTCAGGTATTTCATATCTTTACTGTTGGTTTCCTGGGGGGGGGGGGGGGGAGGTGGAGCAGTTATCCTCTCCTTACAGGGGTTTTTATTGCGAAATAAATGAGTCCCCTAGTTTACAGTTCATGTTCGTTATAACTACTTATGCTCCTTAGAGCATGCTTTGTCAATAGATCACTGGAAGCTGGTGGGAAGTGTCACCGGTAGATGTGTCAAGCTTCTGACATGCCCAGTCTCCATGCTGCAGGAAGAGGTACACTACCCAGCGGTGCGGGACTGAACTGTAGTCTAATTTCACTGCTCTTCTCAAGAGTACTATAATAACTCCACCTGAAGCATCACTAACACACACCTTTTCTCCTGACTACCCCTACAGAAGCAGTGCCCCCCTCCGCATCCTTGCAAATATGCATACTAATTCCCATGTACCATGCACATAATGTCACCATGTAAATAACTGGATATTAACCACCTTCTGCCAGGTAAATAGATGGTTGTTAGCCACCATCTACTATGCTTTAGATTGTAAGCCACTATGTATAAAGTTGATGTACGTAGTTAAATGTTTCACTGTTTTCAAACATGTTCTCTGTAACTGTTATTGTTCAATGTAAACCGCCCCTGATCAATGGAAGGGGTGGTATATAAAAACCATTCAAATAAAAAAACTAATAAATATTTTCCATGAGAAGTATACTTTCCATTTAACTCTGCTGGGATTTCTAGCCATTAAAACCTTCAGGGTAGCGACATTAGTTCAAAATAGTGCAAACTGACGTTTGAGGGGAAAGGGGTTCTGAGTTTTTGTTCCAGTTTTGCCTGATTCTTACAGGTGGAAACATTTGGTAAGCATTATCAGAGAAGATCCATGTTCATCACGAAAGGACTAAGAACAACTTACAAGGAGACAGGAGCCATTCTACCAGCTGCTACTCTTCCCACAGCCAGCCATCTGAGCCCTAAGGCAAGACTCGATGGTTGCCTTAGGGCAGCAGCTTGTGATTGGCAGCAGAGAGCAGCAGCAGTCAGAGCAAAACAAAAGATCCTGCCAAGCTCAAAGAACCATCAGCACATTCTTTTACCTGCACATATACATACAAAGGACAATTTAAGATTTAAGAGTATGATGTCTAATTATATATCTAATTATATATTTTTATAGGATTGTTGTGGGAAGGGTGTTGTTGGGATGATCATGACTGTTGAGTTTAATTATCAAAATCTCAGGGGGGGGGTGGTGGGGAGTGTGTAAGGCTGAAAGTTCGCCTAGGGCGCCCAATAGCCTTGTATAGCCCTGCCTGTTCCTAAGTCCCAAAGGAAATACTGTAACTCCCAAGGGAAAGATAATAAGCCGAAACTTGGCCAACTCAGGAAATCGGAAAGGTGGGTTCAATGATATCATTAAATAGTCCCTCCCTTTCTTCATTATCATCACAAAATTAGTAGAAGTGGATTTTCATTTTTGAGGGCTTTTTCTCTATGTGTGAGATAATTTAGCATCTTGTGAGCCCCACTTATTTGGACTGTTCAGAACAAAGCAAATCTCATAAGTTGACTTTTTCAAAATAAGGTGCAAAAATAAGGATTCTCGTGAGTAGTTCAGTCCAACTGCTACCGCTGCCTGGGCAATATATATGATTAGTTCAAGTCAGAGACTGATTCGCAGTCTACGTAAATTTGAGGCAATATGGTTTTCAAGGAAAATGAATCCTCCATTCCTTCTTACACAGATAGTCACATCCTTAATCCCTTGGAAAGAAAGCATACATTCTCTGGGAATACTATTGGATAAATTCCTCTCTTTTGTTCCCCATATATCTACATTAGTTAAGAAAACATTCTACTTGCTAAGGATGATCAGATCTATTAGACCCTTTCCAGTGCAAGCACCTTTAAAATATGAATATATGCACTTGTATTACGTACCTGCTTGACTACTGCAATTCCCGTCTGATTGGGGTTCTTCTGTACAGCTTAAAATGCCTTCAGTTATTACAGAAAACATTTCTAAAACTTCTATATAATACTAAACATTCAGACCATGTCACTTCTCTGCTGAAAGAACAACATAAGCTCCCATTCATATTAGATTTAAAATCCTGATTTTAGCCCATTGTGATTTTAATAAAGGACTTCCTTTCTATTTACAGTCCTTGATGATACCATATTATCCCTTCCAGCTTCTCACATCCTCTCAAGCAAATCTGTTAGTCCTGCCTCCTCCACCATCATAATTGCAACTAGAATACATCCAAAGGTCTACCTTTTGTTTTTTGGCTGCTTCCCTTTGGAATGTTTTACTATTGGACATTTGATCTGATTGTTTGTGCTGATTTCTTCCCCCATCCCACCATGATCCATGTTCTGTTTTTAATCCAAGTTTGCAAATCATGTTATTGCTCATATTGAAGTATACTAAGGACACAAATAAATAGATAAATACATGTGTGGAGTGAGAAAGACCATGGACTAAGAGTAACCCAAGCCATGCCATCATAATGTTATTATGGATTTCATTCACCTAGGGGGTTATTCCGAACCACAAATAACGGGGATGGATGTCCCAACGGGACATCATCACCGCTATTTGTGCAGCTGCAGGCCCCCAAATAACTTCCCCGCCAGTTGTGTGGGGAAGTTAGTCAGGGGTGGGGAAGAGGTGGCCCGGGGGTGGAGATTGGGAGAGCAGTGGGCGTTCGCTGGCCCTGGACGTACAGGGCCAATTCTAATATCTGCCCTGTACGTCCAGGTCTGGCGAAATGTCCGGTGGGTAGAATAACTTCCCTGGATGGTTTTTTTTTTGTGGCGTTGTGGTGCAGAAGGGGCTGGGGAGGACAAAGTTAATCCCCCACAGCCCAACCCTGGCCTTAGGAGGCCAGATCAGGGGTCGGACTGCGGGGTCAGCCCGGATGTACAAAGGAGATCTACATCTTCAATGGAATCGGGCCCCTAGTGTTTTTCTGCCATACACACAGTCTGGGAATAAAGCCTCAATGAATTAGGCCCTATAAGGTAAAATTGAAACCCATTTTTATGAAGACCAGAATTAACTCTGTGTTAGCAGCTGTTGTGCTCATGCATGATTAGAAAGAACACAAGGGGACATTAACTGCCCATAAGAGGCAACTTTTCAAAATGAGGGGGGGAGGGGGTGCTAAGCGCAACACAAATTCCCCCCATTCTGTCTTCTGTCACACACCCCATAGGCTGTCAAACCTTATATCTCTCTTCCCCCATTCAGATCCCCTCTCTCTCATTCTCTCTAGCCTTTCCCTCCCAATTTGATTCCCACCATCATTCCCCTGTTTTTTTCCTCATCCACCACTGCCAATCCCTTCTCTTATCATAGCCTCACCCTCAGCCAGTTCTTCTTCTCACCAGCCACTTCTTGTAACTGGCAAAAAGAGGAGACCAGAGCAGAGCAGTGCAAAAGTACTTGACTCCCTAGGCAAGCTTTTAGCCTTACACCTCTGTCCCCTGAGATCATCCCTCCCACAACAATCCTGTAAAAGGGCATACTTAGACATCATGGGGGATATTTAGGGTCAGCATTGGTGCTGAAATCTAAACCTGTACATTCAATGCTGGGGCTTTATTCAGACCTGTCACTGAATATCCAGATTAGCCGCTTTGCCGTGAGGCTAACTGGGCAGCAGTGATATTGAACCAGGGCCCAGTTAGCTAATGCAGGCAAAGTTAGGCTAGGGTTTCCTGTGCCTTACTTTCACTGTGTAACAGTAACTGGGCAGCGGCTCATATCACTGATGCCTGGTTAGCAATGGGCACCACATCCATTCTGCCCCGATGCTAACCATTTAGCATCAAGTCGTGTAGCAATGGCACACGGGGATATTCAGTGGCATGTTAGTGCCACTGAATATCCGACAGAGTGGCATTTACATGGCTTGCCCATTCTCCTTGCAGATAAAAGTGTGCTTAAAGCTCTTGACGTTTGTGTGGCTGTCAGGACTTGGCTCTTTGCTGCGCCTCAGAAGCTGCTGCCCTGGGTGACCACCTAGGCTTGCCTAATGATTGGGCCAGCCCTGGGACAGTGATAATGCCTGAGGTCACATCATTTTTTTCTGCTGACTGGAGACACAGTGTCATGCGTTGGACTGTGGCTCTATGGTGCAAAGTGTAGCCACAACCCTCAGTAGTGGAAGCAGAGGATGCTTTCTTCTTTACCTTGATGAGATGATGGTGCAGGGAAAAGGGTTTTTAAAGTTGTTAGGAGCTAGGCAATATTCTGAGAAAGTGGGGGGGCTTATTATTATTAAAGACTTAAAAGCGCCGCAACATACGAAGTGCTGTGCAAACATAGAAGAGAGACAGTCCCTGCTCATCAGAGCTCACAATCTAATAAGACAGAAAGAAAAATAAGTTACATAATACAAATAACAAAAATTTACAGGACAAAGTAAGCAAATGTTGATAGAGAGATCAACATAGGGTAAGACAGGAACGGAAGCAATAGTGAAGAGATGGGATTTTAGTCTGGACTTGAAAATGGCTAGGGAAGACGCCTGGTGCACAGAGATAGGAAGACTATTCCAAGCAAAGGGTGCTGCCATTTGGAAGGAACAAAGTCTGGAATTGGCAGTATGAATAAAGGGCACAGATAAACGAAGACTATTAGAAGAGCGAAGCAACCGAGAGGGGGGTGTAAGGAGAGATGAAAGGTACTGGGGGGCAGAAGAGTGAATACATTTATAGGTCAGGAGGAGAAGTTTAAATTGGATATGGAGATGGATGGGAAGCCAATGAAGCAACATGAGGAGAGGAGTGATGTGGGAAAAACGAAACTGGCGGAAAATGAGTCGAGCAGTAGAATGTTGAATTGACCGAAGAGGAAAGAGGTGGCTTGCAGGGAGGCCGGCAAGGAAATCATTACAATAACCAAGACGAGAGGTGATTAAGGAGTGGACAATCAATTTAGTGGTGTCAACAGAGAGGAAGGGGCGAATTTTGGAAATATTGTACAGAAAGAAACGACAAGTTTTAGCAATGAGCTGGATATGTGAAGAGAAAGAGAGAGAGGAATCGAAGATAACACCAAGGTTACGTGCTGAAGAAACGGGGAGGAGTACAGAGTTATCAACAGAGAGAGAGAGAAAGGGGAAAGAGGAGGGGAAGCATTCAGGGGAAAGATAAGAAGCTCAGTTTTGGCCATGTTCAGTTTTAAGCGGCGGTGGGACATCCAGGCAGCAGTGTCAGAGAGGGAGAGTGAGATCTGAGGGCTTTTCTGAAAGAAAGGGCTTTACCTTAACCAGGGTGGAGCCAGGCTGCTGACATTAACCTTTACAAAGGAGATAGAGCAGCTTTCAAACTTGAAAGTGAGAGAAAGCTGGCAGTCGTCCAAGAGCATATGGTTCAGAATGATGTATTGTTGAAGGATACTAACAAAAACTGGGAAGGTACAGCATCTTGCTAGAGAGGTTCCAATAAAGGTAAAAATAATCCAGGTGCCTTTAAGCAAAGAGCAGACAGAGCTGAAATATTCCAAATTATTCCTGTCAACTGATAACCAGATTGTTAATATAAACAAAAAAACAGATTAATTAAATGCCTCTATGCAAATTCTAGAAGTCTTAAAGATGGGAAATCTAGAATATAGAGCACTAAATGAAAAGATATAATTGACATCTCAGAGACCTGGCAGAAGGAGGATAACCAATAAGACACTCTGATACCTAGTACAAATTTTATCTCTTTGACAGAGTAGATCAGAATTTTGGAGGGGTGGCACCATATGTTAAAGAGGGCATTGATTCAATCAGGATAAAGATTTTTGCAGGAAACAAAATACACTGTAGAATCTCTATGGATAGAAATCCCATGTAAAAAGGGAAAGGCAATGGTAGTAGGGGTTTACTACCATCCACCTGGCCAGAATGAACAGATGGATGACCAAATTCTAAAATTAATTAGGGAAACTAACAGAAGTTACAACACAGTAATAATAGGTGATTTCCTTTACCCTGGGTCAATGTCACATCAGTACATGCTAGGGAGATAAAGTTTCTAGATGAAATAACTGCTTCAAGGAACAGCTAGATCAAAAGGGAGACTATGATAAAATGAAGAAAATGGTTTAAAAAAACTAAAAATGACCAGCTGCAAAGGTTAAAGTTTTTATCAGGCATGGGCATTGTTTAAAAATACTATCTTGGAAGCCCAGAATAGATTTATCCCACACTAAGAAACGTGAAAGGAGGTTGGACATCAGTACCTGTTTCCTGCATTTACCTGCTTTGCTGATTGGTTTCTTGCACCCCGCATGCTTTGCACATTAGCTGGATGGAGCTATCAGGGCTATAAAACACCAGCCCCATCGTGGGAGTGTGTTGGACACCAGTACCTGTTTCCTGCATTCACATGCTTTGCTTATTGGTTCCTTGCAGCCCCGCATGCTTTGCACTTCAGCTGGAAGGAGCTATCAGGGCTATAAAAACCAGCCCCACTGCGGGAGTGTGTTGAACGCCAGTATTTGTTTCCTGTATTTACCTGCTTTGCTGATTGTTTCCTTGCACCCCGCTTGCTTTGCCCGTCAGCTGAACGGAGCTATCAGGGCTATAAAACATCAGACACACCATGGCACATGGCCGTGGGTGTGTGCTCCAAAGGGGCGTGTTCAAAGGGGCAGGAATCTATCCCTTTGGAGCCCCTTTGGATCATGAGAGGAGTCTCGTAGAAGTAACACTTTGTAAATGGGCAAGCGGAAGAAGAGGTTGTCTCATTACCTGAATGTTAAAGCTGTTAAGGTAATAGTTTTGATGGATTCTCACATGAAAGTGATCCCATCATCTCAAGAAACATGAAAGGAAAGCCCAACTGCTGGTATGGTTTAGAGGTGAGGTCAAAGAGGCTGTTGTAGCCAAAGAAAATCCTTCAGAAAATGGAAAAGGAGCTAAGTGACAAAAACAGGAAACAACATAAACACTAGCGAGTTAGATGCAAGGCATTGATAGCGAAGGTAAAGAGAGAATTTAAAAAAAACTTGCCGTGGAAGGAAAAACACGTGATGTATCTGAGGAATTGAAGGAAATCTCGGTAAACCTGTAAGATGTAATACAGCTATTTGATAAATTAAAGAGTAGCAAATCACCTGGACTGGATAGTATACATCCCAGGATGCTGAAAGAACTTAAAATGAGATTGCAGACCTACTATTAATCTATAAATTATCATTAAAATCATCTGAAGTACCTGAAGATTGGCTTCCAGGGGTGATCCAGGAAACCAGTGAGCCTGACATTAGTGAACATATAGATAGTCATGGTTTAATGAGGAAAAAAACCAACATGGATTTTGCCAAGGAAAGTCATGTCTTATAAATATGTTGTATTGTTTTGAAGACGTGAACAAACAGACTAAAGTGAGCCAGTTGATATAATATATCTGGATTTTCAGAAAGCCTTTGACAAGGTCCCACATGAGAGGCTTTTGAGGAAATTAAAAAGTTGTGGGACAGGAAGCAATGTACTATTGTGTATTGGGGACTGATTAAAAGATAGAAAACAGAGAGTAGGGCTTAATGCCCAATTTTCTCTGGAGAAAGATGAATAGAGTATCCTAGGGATCTGTGCAGGGCCTTCTGCTTTTTAATATATTCATAAATGACCTGGCAATGGAAACAATGAGTAAAGTGATCAAATTGCAAGTGACACAAAATTATTCAGAGTTATTAAAACACAAGAGGATTTTGAAAAATTGCAAGAGGACCTAGAGAAATTGGGAGACTGGGCATCCAAATGGCAGATGAAATTTAATGTGGACAACTGTAAAGTTATGCACTTAAAGCACGATTCTACAACATCCACGTCTGGTCCGCGTAAATGAACAAAATGAATACGGGCCAAGTAGAACATGATTCCGAAACCGCGGGGATAGACGCACCCGTGCTTCTAGAATCGGGGCGCTAAACATCTCTGGCGTGGCATGAACAACACACTCTAAGAGATATGGGCCCTCGCTATTACAAAGGGACGTGAGTATGCACAGCAAATGGCATGTATATCCCTGTGCACACCGTATGTCAATGAGATGTGCATTCTTGATGCAGTCTGTATCCGCATGGCTATGCCTTCACTGATAAAACGTACAGCTCCTGGGCTAATCCCCACACTGTGCTCATTCACAAATCCCATGAATACAGATGATACAAATATGTGCATGCTAACCAGACTATATATACTAGTCTGCCGCATGTCCAGAATGCTACAAAGTAATCTAAGTGCACCATAGCTATTGTATTCACAATCTGAAAGTGAGCTGTGTGACCTGATATACCTTGAAGCACAACATACAGTACGTGGCATTTGCTGAACTCCTTACTCATGCTTGTAGTGATCATTTCTAAAAACAGTCTGTGCTCTGCTAAGTATAGAGCAGCAAACATCTGGCTGGGGTGTCTACAGTGCAATATGAATAACTATCCCTATCACAGTAGGGAAGGCCCGCATGGCCCCTCTAGCACAAACAGCAATTGTCAGCATAGCCTAACGTAACACTACTGTATATGTCCTTTGAAATGTGCTTTAATGTTACGTGTTGGCAACAACACTAGTGTGCGGTCTAATCTTATAGAGTAAAGTAACTGTTAAGCTGTATAAATCACTAGCTTACTCCAACACGTCTACAGAACCTTATTTTCCCAATGTTTCAATACTTTCCTACTCGTATCATCAATTCTTGAAAGCAACAGGTCTCAGACTTTAAAGAGCTTTTGGTCTTCATTTGAGGTTAACCCATGCTCTATATTGCATCAATGACCTATATGTTGCTCTTACTTGCAATTGATAACTGGTAATTTATAATCTTATATCGTTTCCAAAAAGAGAGAATGAGTGCTTATCTTAAAAATTGCCCGACGCCGACTTCAGCGCTGTTGCGTTTCACAACGATGCTGTTTCTTCAGGGGCTAGGCTCTCTCTAACTTCCCCTTAGTAGGTATTCCAAAAGGCTATTTTATCTCATATAAAAGACATCTATACGATTCAGGCAGCATTTTCCCTGAAATGTCAATTACCAATGATGGAACGGAGTCCGTTACATATATATTCATTGCCTCTTCCGGTTCGTCCCTCGCCCTTGTCCTTGTGTCGTTTTGGTGTCTAATTTGTCCCCCTTCTTCTTGACCCGTCCTTCTCCTTCTTTGTGAAAATCCTCCTTCCGACTGTTAACAGTGGAATCTGATGAAAATCCATCTTCTGAACTATCATCAAAAGTCACTTTTTTTGTTGTTTTTGTCTTTTTTGTGTTCATCCATGGATAAACATAAACCTTTTGGAGAAAGGTTTATCATTCGTACCACGAGCAAAGTTTGATTGGTTTCAGTTTAATGTGGATTTTGAGAAACTAATGAGGAATTTAAATTTAAAAGTTTTTTTTTTGAAACACGTCAGCATTTAATGGAGGAGCAAGGTTCATCTCAGCCAGGTCGATTAAAATTACCAACAAAATCCACCTGGATTCCTCCAGGTCCTCAACCAGGGGCCTTAGCCATTTTTCGAACGCTGGTGACACGTGACATGACCACATTGGTTGAATCTCCCAATAAAAGGATTAAATCCGCACTCACAAAGCAAGAAGAGTCAATGTTATTAGAATTACAGGCACGAAATGACATAGTCATAAAAAGAGCGGACAAGGGAGGAGCGATCATTATTATGGCACGCGAACAATATGAGAATGAAGTACATCACCTTTTAAATGATACAAATACTTATACTAAACTAGTGCAGGATCCCACTCCGCAGTTGAAGGAACGCATTAAATCCCTTACATCTACAGCTCATAAAGAAAAACTTTTAAATTATAAGGAATATATCTTTTTGAATAATGTGGAAGCACGACAAGCAACATTTTACATCATGCCAAAAATACACAAAAGTCAGACTAACCCACCGGGACGCCCCATAGTGTCCACTAAGGGGACACTGTTGGAACCCCTTTCAATATATCTTGACACCTTTTTGAGACCTTTAATACCTACTATACCATCGTATGTTAGAGACACGATGCACTTTTTACAAATACTTGACAACCACTCTCAATGGGCGAACGGGGAAGATATCTGGTTGGTAACATTAGATGTAAATGCCTTATATACAAACATCTGTCAAGAACAAGCATATAAGATAACAATGCAAACATTAACAGCCAGAGGGGATCTTTCAGAGAAACACTTAGCTTTTTTGGAAGAATTAGTAAAGCTGGTATTGTACCACAACTATTTTCAATTTGAACAACAGTTATATCATCAAAAAATAGGGGTGGCTATGGGCGCCACTTGCGCCCCTTCCATAGCCAATCTCTTCATGGGATCGTTTGAAGAGACTTGGCTAGGGAACTCTATATTTCGTTCGCAGATAAAATTATGGTGTCGCTATATAGACGACATTTTTGTCATCTGGGAAGGATCAGCAGATCAACTACTACAGTTTGTTGAGTGGTTGAATAGAAGAGAAGAATTAATTAAATTCACTTGCACTTATAATCATGATGTTATAACATTTTTGGATGTGGAAGTAAGCAAAGGGACCCAAGAGTGGACAACTACCATACATCATAAACCCACGGATCGGAATGCACTCCTCCACTACTCTAGCATTCATCCGCCAAGATTAAAAAATGGACTCCCCTTTTCCCAATTCCTCCGATATAGGAGGAATTGTTCCAGTATACAAGACTTTAAAGAGCAGGCGAAGATATTGAAAAAGAAATTTTATGACAGAGGATACCCCCCAGTCATAATAGATAGGGCATATAAACGTGCCCTGTTTAATAGTAGAGATCGCCTACTGACGCCCCAAGAACAGCATTCGGAGACAACAGTTGTGAATTTAATGACGAAACATTCTCCATTCGATCATAAAATTCAAAAGATTTTGAATAAACATTCAAATGTGCTTCATAGTATTCCAGCGCTTAAAGACACACGAATAAGATGCGTTTGGCAACGACACAGAAATTTTAAAGAATTTCTCAGTCCCACGAAGTTACGCCCTCTTATGAATAATTCCTGTAATCAACTAATGGGTCACTTTCAATGTGGGTCGTGCCAGATGTGTGAAGTTACAAAAGAAATCCAGTCATTTCAGTATCATGGGAGAACATATCAATTACGCCACTTTACAAATTGCAGTACATCGCATGTAGTATATGCTATCGAATGCCCTTGTGGATTGTTATATATAGGAAAGACAACAAGACAGTTTAAAATTCGATTAGCAGAACACCGTAGCAGGATAAAATGTCGTATGCTGACCGCTCCAATGGTAGAACACTGCCTCCAGGAACATCATCGATTTGAAGAATTAAAATGCTACTGTATTGATAGATGTATATCAGGATCAGCAGGGAGGTCACAGGATCAAGCATTGATACTGAAGGAGCAAAGATGGATATTCATGCTACAATCCGTAAAACCAGGGGGTCTTAATACACAAATAGACTGGAACCTGTGTGTTTAAGGGTTAACAACACAAAGAGGAGGGGGATAAATAGCTAACCCTGTCACAAGACCGCATGCGCGGCGTTGTTAGTAAAGCATGGTTCAGAGTGATAGCAGCAACTGACAAAGGAGCCACGGTAAATTTGTTTGTTTTATAACTATAACATAAGCATCTGGATATATGGTTGTATTTAAATGTGAATTGAAGAAAGAACTAATATGTGATTCCCTATTTAGATTATGAAGAACAAGAGAAAAATATGAGATAAAATAGCCTTTTGGAATACCTACTAAGGGGAAGTTAGAGAGAGCCTAGCCCCTGAAGAAACAGCATCGTTGTGAAACGCAACAGCGCTGAAGTCGGCGTCGGGGTCGGGCAATTTTTAAGATAAGCACTCATTCTCTCTTTTTGGAAACGATATAAGATTATAAATTACCAGTTATCAATTGCAAGTAAGAGCAACATATAGGTCATTGATGCAATATAGAGCATGGGTTAACCTCAAGTGAAGACCAAAAGCTCTTTAAAGTCTGAGACCTGTTGCTTTCAAGAATTGATGATACGAGTAGGAAAGTATTGAAACATTGGGAAAATAAGGTTCTGTAGACGTGTTGGAGTAAGCTAGTGATTTATACAGCTTAATGTTACGTGTAACTATAAAAGTCTCTCACCTCTGCATTCTTGTCTGTAAAACTGCATCTTGTGTTATGCCAGTTTGCAGACACATCAGTGCTATACGGAAGTGGCACACTCATACTTCCCTATGGGACGCGTTGATGTGCAGAGCTGCACTTTTTCTAAGTTCTGGCCATATTCGAGGTTTCGACTGCTATAACCTAAACGTATGCGGACTACTTATGAAAAGTACAAGGGCCATTCCTGAATACACCTTATACGTCTCAATGGCTCACCACGTCCCCGTTCAGCCCCTCCTCACCTGCGTTCGGAGATCCCTGTGCTAATGCCTTGCACATGCAGAGCCTTGGGGTTTCCAAATACGTTGCTCGTCTTTTGGGCAGAAAAAGGTCTATCCTGCACATATAAATGGGTTATTCCCATTCTGGAATGTTCTCTATAGGAAAAAACAACCTAAACTATGGTTTCACAATATAAGGTTCCACATTAGGAATCAGCACCCAGGCAAAGGATCTAGGTGTCATCATGGATAATACGTTGAAACCATCTGCCCAGAGTGCAGAGGCAGCCAAGAAGGCAAATAGGATGCTAGGAATCATAAGGAAAGGAATGGACAATAAAACCAAGGATATTATAATGCCTCTGTATCGCGCCATGGTGTGACCAGACCTTGAATATTGTGTGCAATTATGGTCACCATATCTTAAAAAGGATATAGTGGAATTAGAAAAGGTATAGGAAAGGGCAACCAAAATCATAAAGGCGATGGAAGGATACCCCTACAGGGAAAGGCTTCAAAAGGTTAACTCTCTTCAACTTAGAAAAGAGATGGCTGAGGAGAAATATGATAGAGATCTACAAAATAATGAGTGGAGTAGAATGGGTAAACAGTTGTTTATTCCTTTGAGAGGTAGAAAGACTATGGAACATGTAATGAAACTTTAATGTAGCACTTTTATGACAAATCGGAGGAAATATTTTTTCACTCAATGTGTAATCAAACTCTGGAGTTCATTGCCAGAGGATGTAGTAAAAGCTGTTACTGTAGCTGGGTTTAAAAGAGGTTTGGACAAGTTCCTGGAGGAAAAATCCACAAATCATTATTAAATTGCACTGGGAAATCCACTACTTACTCCTGGGATAAGCAGTATGGAATCTGTCTACCTTTTGGGAATATGACAGATACTTCTAACTTGGGTTGGCTACTGTTGGAAACAAGATACTGGGCTTGATGGACCTTTGGTCTGACTCAGTATGGAATTACTTATGTTCTTATACCCTATGACTGCAGTGGCATATGAGAGAGGAGACTGGGAGAGAGGTTTGGGGGAAGAGAGGATGATCTCTCTGAACACTGGGAGAGCTATATCACCCACAGAACTGACACTATTGTGGGTTGTCTCCCTGGAAGGAGTCATAATGTAGCGGGTTCCCTATTTTTTTCAAAAAGCTGGAAACATTAAGAGCCAATATGCAAATGGGCTTATCCAGTAAGCAGGTTCCAGTGAGCCCAATATTCAGCAGTACTATCAAGATAGTGCTGATAAATACTTTCTTGGACCACCATAACACTATCCAGATAATATCAGTGCAATATGTGGGCGGAGCAGGAGAAGCGCCAACACCTATTAAGTTAGCAGAGATTTTCAGCACCTCCATCCAGATAAGTATGTACATAACTTAGGACTGGAGAAAGCTGTCCTAAATGTATCTGAATTGGCTATTCTGATAGTGGCTGAATATCATCGCTACCCAGATATCTGCAGCGTTGATCCCAAAATATGAATAGCTCATATCAGCCAGTATCTGGATTCTGCCACCGAATGAATACCCAGATTGTTTTTAGCTGCAGTGACCAGCATTTTAAAAAACATTCAATATCAGGGTACAAAGACTGCATACCTTTGAACATGGGGTACTGTCATGTACAAAATAACATTTTGGTGTTAGCTACATAATTTCAGCAGTTACCATAATAACACATTTGGGGTCTCCACCCATAAATATGAACGGAGCATTTTGGGAGAATGGTCTGAATAATGAAATAAATGATGAGGGAACATATCACTCATTACTCACGCCCATCTGTTTACTATCTGCATGGGAACAGAGGATGAGGCTCCACAATTATCATATGTGAGTTTCTGAATCATCTCAGTGATTCTGTCTGAGCGTCTGGGAACAGAGGTTTCAGTATCTTCAGAGAACGCAACTGGATTAGATCTTCACGTACCATTGGCACCTGCATCTCAGCTGTGGCCGTGTCTTCCACACCTGAGATTTCTGTTGGGCAACAGGCTGAGCACTAGTGGATTCATGTTCTTGAGGTTAGAGTAACGAAGGATTGCTAATCTGAATATTATCAGCAGCAGGCACAGCTTTAAGATTCAAGCCTGAGGCTGGCTGAACTTTTTTCTGTTTGTTAGCAACAAAGTTGATCCCTTCACTACTCATTTTATATGGAGGATGCAGTTGAAAACAAGCCAAGGAGCAGAATCTTCCCCTTCACTGTTTTCACTAAAGCAGTCATTTACTGTTAATGTGTGAGTCTCCTTTTCACCATCGATGACAGGGTTTTCTGAAGAGCTGGCAGTCTGTTCCCTGGTTAATGAATTTTTAACAATTAGTGGCATAGCAAAATACTTTTTTTTTTTACAGAATTGACAAAATAGCTTTTTACAGTTCATGCTTGAACTGCGGAATTTCACTGGTTATCTCTCCAGGTCTTATGTAAAACCCTTGCATGTAGGTACTTACTGATTGTGTATCCTTCCTTATCCAAGGATACAGAAGAAATTGAACTACAATGGTATGCAAACCCCAGACCGGCATGATGATCTATGAATATATAAAAGACAGTACCTAAGCCTAATGTTGAGTGTTTACCACCAGCTAATACCAATTAAACATAACCGCAACACACATTTCACTGAAAGGGACAAAATTGGAGGGAGGAGTGGTCTAGTGGTTAGGACAAGGTACTTCAGGCCGGAGGGCTGGGGGTTCAAGTCCCACCTGGGGACAGCAATCTCAGGCCGGAGGGACTGGGATTTCTAGTCCTATAGGCACTCCTTGTGGTCTTGGGCAAGCCATTTAACCCTCCATTGCCCATGTTCCCTGTAAGTATTAGCGTATGTGTCTCATATCCCCTCATGTTAAATGTATCCCCCAATTGACCGCTTTGACCCGGTGAAAAGCGGGATATAAATACAGCTAAATAAATAAATAAATAAAATAAATTGAACCCTGATAATCTCAACTGGTCAGCATTTGTCAGCAGACAATGAAGCAGAGGCCATCAGTTGTACAGCTACAGGACCTTAGTGACTATACATTCAAGGGTAGAGTCTACAGCTGCAAAGTCACTGCATACGCAGGCCAATATAATTTGAAGCACTTATGAGACAGTGCGGACACCAACTACAAAAGCGCTTTTTAAAAAAAAAAAGTATGACAGTTCTACATATAATTTTAGACATTTCATTCACAACATGGTCATAATTATATGGCCAGAAAAGTGGAGTGATTTTGGAAGGAGTAAGGTCAGGAAAAAACGGACATATTCAACAATAAAATTCAGTCCCTGATAGGTCAATAGGCATTCCTTTTAAATGCCGGCCGAGTCATTTAAAGTTACACCCAAATATTCAGTGTTGACTGCTATTCAGATACCAGTATGGAATATCCAGGTAGGGTGCCGATCACTGCCGTTATGCAAATAATGGCGATATTCATGGCTGTTATCTGGATAGCCATCTACATAACTTAGGACAATTATTTTACTGGCCTAAGTTACAAACAAACATGATGTGTGCCTTTGAGTCAATGTTGACTCCTGGCAACCCAGAAACTCCTGGGCTTTCTTGACAGTGTGGCAGAAGTAGATTGCCAGAGCTTTCTTTTGAGGCAATGGAGGGTTAAGTGGCTTGCCCAAGGACACAATGATTGCTAGTGGGAATCAAACCCTGGTCTCTAACTAGTAGGCTCCTCCTCCCCTCCAAGCTATGCATGTATCTATTTGGATAGCAGCATTGAAAACTGCAGCCTGTGAGGATTTTCAGCACCATTATCCAGATAATATTGCTGAAAGCAATGGCTAACTCCATTGCCATTTATCTGGTTAACAATTGCTGATAACCGGATAAATGGCTTTAAACATTGAGCCCTGAATGTATAAATTATCCTTGCAAGTGATGGCATCTAAATAGCAGGTATAACCTTTAAATGGATAACTACCCTTTTAAATTTATAGGTGAAAATTTAGCACTGACACTTAGACAGGAGTGCCACTGAAAACACTGGCAACTTTAAGAGGGCAAGTTTATAAGAGACACCTAGATAAAGCACATTTTCAGGCACCTATTTTCAATCTGTTTCATAAAGACCAGTAGGCACCTACTTATGTATTAGCTTACGTGCATAACATGCGCCTAATTTAAAGGAATGGACATTTATACCATTCATGGAGCTGGTGCAAATGTCCATGTGTATCCGATGCGTGTACATGCATTTCTTAAAATAAAATATGCATGCACCTGTGCAATCCTCTCACTCCACCCCCAGTTACAACTACCGGCAAAGTATTCACCTTTATGCCAGCGCGCATACTTGTACATCTGTCAGGATTTTATAACAGCTCATTTATGTGGAAGCCTCAAATACATGTAGGATGTGATTTTGTGAAGGTCCCAAGCTGCACATTTCTGTCTAGGGCACATTGATCATTGCACGTCCCTTCCCAGGGCATTCCAAGGGTGTGTTTGGGTGTGATGTGAGCAGCGGCTGCGTCTGTACATCTTCGACATATTTCACAAATGCCTGGAGGCATGCAGGATGGAAATTGTAAATGTGTCAATCTGTACCTGCTATAAATCATGAATAAGGTTTGGATTTGCTGTCTCTTAGGACTACCTGCAGAATTGCTGATTTGAGGAGCTTGGCTTGTGAGCTATTGGCTTGACTATGATCTGTGTCATTGTACCTATCCTCTATCCTGTGTTTCTCCCAAACCACCCCACCAGACCCTGGCATATTCCAATACCCTCTCAGAAATGCCAGTCCCAATCCCAGGTCCTCGCTGTGTCAGTGGTCTTGTTGCCCATGTGCTTGGTGCCTACCACCGTATCCTGCCAGCCTCCATGTCCCTGTGTGATTCCCTTCTTCCTATCTGCATGAGCCCTAGTATAACCCCAAGGCTCTGTGTCTCAGTGTGGTTTCCTGCTGCCTGTCTGTGTGTATGTGTGTGTGTGTGTATGTACAAGAGTAGTTGGAGAGGTGTGTGTGTGTGGGAATGTGAGGAACTGCATGTGCCATGCTGGTGGTGGGAGTCACTGGGTGCTGGTGGTGGGAGGTAGCAGCCATGGATGACTTTAATACATTGGTTTTGCTGGCCTTGCTGCATGAGGGCTACCAGGAGATCAGACGATCTACCAGGAGCCACCCATATCAGAGGGTTTACAGGTGCAGGACCCAATTCCTACACCTCATGGATGAGCAATACCTCACTAGGTTACACTTTGATAAGGCAGCCATTCATTATCTCCACCAGGAGCTAGAGCTGCTCTTTTGCTCCACCACATAGAGGGTCCAGTCCATGTTTTTACAGCTCAAGATCACCACACCTTCTTAGCCACTGGCAGTTTCCAATCTGTGTTGGCTGCCACTGTTAGCTCAGATAGTCAGTTGTATCATAATACATCTCTCAGTTCCTGAGGGCCCTCCTAACCTACACAGCTGAATATGTAGCCTTCTCACAGACTGCACAAGAGGGAGCAAATCATAATACAGTTTTATGAGGTGGCTGGATTCCAGTCATTGCTGGGTGCGATTGATTATACACATATGGTCCTCAGACTCCCACGAGGGAGGGAAGCCACCTACCATAACAGAAAGACATTCCACTCCCTTAACATGCAGGTTGCATGTAATATCCTGATGAGAGAAAACAGATGTATTTCCTAGATTTCTAGCTTCTTAGCATGATGCCTACAGGTATACAAACTACGGTTACACAATGCAAGGTTCTTATCCTCATCCACTCCAGAATCTATGAGAGGTTTGAGAGTAGAGAAATCATCAGTGGATGGCTGTTAGGTGAGCCTTGTACTAGCCTACTCCTTTATCCTGACAAACACATAATAACTTACGACATGCCATACCGGATCAGACCAACAGTCCATCAACCCCCAATGTCCTGTTTCCAACAGTGGCCATTCCAGGTGTCAAGTACCTGTTGGGTTCTCAAAGGTATACACACTTCATGCTGCTTTTCCCAGGGGTAAGCAGTGGATTTCTCCAGTCCTCTTTAATAATGGTTTGTGGACTTTTCTTCCTGGAACTAGTCCAAGCATTGCTTTGAACCCAGCTACACTGACGGCTTTTACTAAATCCTCCGGTAATGAATTCCAGAGTTTGATTATGCGCTGAGTAAATAACATATTTCTTTCAAATAGTCTTAAATGTGCCACATTGTAGCTTCACTGAGTGTCCCCTAGTCTTTCTACTTTTTGAAGGAGTAAACAACCGATCTACATTTACCCATTCCACTCCATTAATTATTCTATAGACCTCTCTCATTTTTCCCCTCAACTGTCTCTTTTCAAAGTTGAAGAGCCCTAACCTTTTAAGCCTTTCCTCATAGGACTATTCTTCCATCCCTTTTACTATTTTGGTCACTCATCTCTGTACCTTTTCAAATTCTGCTATATCGTTTTTTAGATATGGTGATCAGAACGGCACACAATATTCAAGGTGTGGTCGCACCATGGAGCGATACAGAGGCATTATAATATCCTTGGTTTTATTTTCTATTCCTTTCCATATGATTTCTAGCATTCGATTTGCTTTCTTGGCTGTAACTGCACACTGGGCAGAGGGTTTCAATATACTGTCCACGATGACACCCAGATCCTCATCCTGAGAGGTGATGCCTAGTGTGGAACCTTCCATTGTGAACTGTAGTTTGGGTTGTTCTTTCCTACATGCATAACTTTGCACTTGTCCACGTTAAATTTCATCTTCCATTTGGATGCCCAGTCTCCCAATTTATCAAGGTCCTCTTGAGTTTTTTACAGTCCTCTTGTGTTTTAATAGCTTTGAATAATTTGGTGTCATCTGCAAATTTGATCACCTCATTCATTCCCATTTCCAGGTCATTTATAAATATGTTCTCCAGGACCAAGCAGGAAGTCAGTCTTCACATATGGGTGACATCGGCGTCGACGGAGCTCCCATGCGGAGCATTTCCCCAGCTTTCAAAGAAAGCCTTTGGGAATGCAGGCACGCATATGTGGTCCCCTTCCCGCTCAAAGGTGCCATCTTGCTCAGTCTCCTTTTTTTCGCGGAGCCCTACGGACTCCTGTCCTTGTCACCCGTGAAAAAAGTTGATTTTTCTGCGTTGAGTCGAGTTTTTTTCTTCGGTTCAACGTCGGTTCCTTTCCCTCCTGGACTCGGTACACCGGTGCCGAGCCCGGATCTCTTTTTTTCTGTTTTTGTCCTTAGAGACTGCGTTCACACCTTTTTTCTTTTCCCTGGCAGCCCAATTTTTTGATCTTGCTTGGGCCCTTTTTCCCCCGATGGCTGCCAGTGGCTTTAAAAAGTGTGATCGGTGCAAGAAACTCATGTCTCTCACCGACACACATGACTACTGCCTCGGGTGCCTGGGGCCAGACCATGATTCTACGGTCTGTAGCCCCTGTGGCAAATTGTCTTCCAAGGCATTACGGAGCCGTCAACACCAGCGTGAGAGGATCTTCTCCGACTCTGCCGTTGGATGGGTCCAGACTTCGTCAGAGGCCTCGATGTCTCGGGAGTCTGACCCCGAGCATCGTCAGGGCTCCTCTGAAAGGGAGTCCCCCTCGAGGGAGCATCGAAGGAAAAAGAAACCTGCAAGGGCGGCATCGGTGGACGCTCTTGGCTCCTCGAGGGCCAGGTCGCATAGCCCCGATCGCCGTCCCGGGTCTTCAGAGTTGGAGAGGCCTGCAAAGCATCCTCGTGTAGAGTCGGAGGCCCCGAGTCACGTGAATACTGTAGTCCTCGTGGACTCTCCTCCGGGGGAGCCGATGTCGGGCCCGATGCCGTGGGGCCCGAGTCGGAGGCTGCTGGGTCTCCTGAGCTTGGACACAGGTTTGACGGCCTTGGAGAGCAGATTGTCTGCCTTCATGGAGCAGCAGCGGGTGCTGATCACCGGTCTCACTGGCGCATCTGCCCCGACCACCGGGACCTCGACGTCCAAGTCGACCCCGGAGGCCGAGCTGATCCTCGAGACCATGCGAACTCGAGTCGATCCTCGGCCGAGGTCATCCTCGGCCTCCCGTTCGGGACCAAGGTTGTCGACACTGGTACCCTCGGCGTCGGGGTGGATGGCGTCGGTGCCCGCCCACTCGGAGCCGCTCGATTCCTCCTCGGAGGAATCGGCGTGGGAAATGGAGGAGGAGGAGTCCTCTGACACCTACCGGACTCGGTGCGTCCCTTCGGACTCACCGGGATCCGAGCCTCGGACAAGATCCCCCCCGGAGGATACCCAGTTCTCAGATTTCGTACGGGACATGGCCAAAGCATTGGCATTCCCTGCGGACTCCGAGGAGGAGCCTCGAGCCAAGGAGCTCGAGGCTCTGCAGTATGACTCTCCTCCCAAGGAGGCCTTTACTGCCCGGGTTCCTCTGATGCTGGAGCGGTTGCTCTTCCGCATGTTGGAGGCGCCGGCCTCGATGTCAGTTCTAAGCAAGCGGGTTGATTCCATCTATTGAGTCTGCAAGAGCCCCGGGTTTCAAAAGGCACAGCTACCACACCACTCCATGGTTGTGGAATCGGCCATGCATTGCCTGAAGAGTCAGAAGATGCACTCCTTGGTGCCTCCCGGCAGGGAAGCCCAGAACCTGGATGCTCTCGGTAGAAAGTGTTTCCAGGGCTCTATGCTTGCTTGCCGTGTCCAGACCTATCAGCTGTACATAGGCATGTACCTTCGAGACCCGGCAAAAGAGATTGCCGGGTTCTCTGCTGGTCTGTCCGAGGAACCTTTGCAGAGGTTCAAGGCTTTGTCTTCTGGTATTCGAGAGTGCTCAAAGTTTATCTCTCGAGCAGCCTATGATGGATTTGAGGCTTCAGCCCAAGTAGCAGGGGCCAGCATTGGTGCACGCCGCCAGGCCTGGCTACAATCCTTGGACCTCGAGTCATGGGTACAGGACAAGTTGGTCGATGTCCCTTGCTGAGGTGAAAACCTCTTTGGCAAGCCCATGGCCGAAAAGGCTGCAGAACTCGAGACCAAGACTCTTACCCGGACAAGGCTGTCCAGGAAAACCTCTGCCCCTTCTCAGAAGAAGAAGGGCTCGGGGAAAAAGGCCTTTTACCCGAGGAAGACCACTACCTACAAAACCTACTCTCACTACCAGGCCACTGCAGCTCCCCAGCAGGGCCAGCAGGCCAAGGGGCAGGGTCATGGGCCCCATAGGCAGAAGGCTCCGAAGCCTCCTACCCCGGCTCCTGCTCAGCAGGGAGGGAGTTTTTGATTATGCCGGCATAGCCTCTCCTCCTCTACAGGGCACAGGAGATTGGCTGACCCTGTACGCAGACAGGTGGCCAGCCATCACAGGGGATACTTGGGTGTTAAGCATCATCAGGAGGGGCTATCTGCTCCACTTCACCCAGATACCCCCCTCTTACTTTCCAGGGGAGCTTCCAAGACCCCCTCTGCACAGAAACTTACTCCTTCAGGAGTTGGGAGGTCTGCTACAGGACCAGGCGGTGGAACCGGTGCCCCACCACCTGGAAGGGCAAGGCTTCTACTCAAGGTACTTCCTGGTACCAAAAAGAACAAGAGGCCTCAGACCCATCCTGGACCTGAGAAATCTGAACAAGTTTCTGGAGAGGGAAAAGTTTAAGATGCTTACCCTTGGAATCTTACTGCCCTACCTCCAGCAGGGAGATTGGCTGTGCTCCTTAGACCTGAAGGATGCTTATAATCACATTCTCATCCATCCAAGTCACAGACAATTCCTCAGATTTGTGGTGGGAAGGAAACACTTCCAGTACAGAGTGCTTCCCTTTGGCCTCACCTCCGCCCCCAGGGTTTTTACAAAATGCCTGGCGGTGGTTGTGGCCTACCTCAGGAACCAGGGGATCTTTGTGTTCCCTTACCTGGACGACTGGCTTATCAGGGGCCAGTCTCCACAAGAGGCCAGGCAGGCCACCTTCCGAACCATATCCCTGCTTCATCACCTGAGGTTCGTTATAAACTTCCCAAAGTCCACTTTAGTCCCCTCACAGGACGTGGAGTTCATAGGGGCAAGGTTGGATACCATCCATGCAAAGGCCTATTTGGCTGTGGACAGAGCTCACAGGCTGATAAAGTTGGCCGGCCAGTTTCAGGCGAACTCTCTGGTTTCTGCCAGACACTTCCTCCAGCTCTTAGGTCACATGGCTTCCACAGTGCATGTCACCCCAAATGCCCGGCTGCACATGAGGCTGGCTCAGTGGTGCCTCAGGACACAGTGGCTACAGGCCACAGGGAAATTGTCAGACAGGATAAAAGTGTCCAAACTCTTGGTGGACTCCTTACGCTGGTGGAGGCATCTCCCAAACCTGGTCGGGGGAGTTCCTTTTTGGGCCTCCCCACACACTCAGGTACTGACAACCGATGCTTCCCTGCAAGGCTGGGGGGCACATTGCCAGGGGGCCTGCACCCAAGGCCTGTGGTCTCCGTGGGAAGCCGCCCAGCAGATCAACCTGTTGGAATTGAGAGCCATTCGACTAGCCTTACGGGCTTTCTCTCGGGTTCTCTCTCACAAATCTGTCCTAGTTCAGACGGATAACCAGGTGGCTATGTTCTATGTCAAGAAGCAGGGAGGCACAGGATCCCGACTCCTGTGCCTGGAAGAACAAGCTCTCTGCTCCTGGGCTTTCAATCAGGGCATGACCCTCAGGGCGGTCTGCCTCCCAGGCCAGGAAAACTACCTGGCAGACAGGCTAAGCAGATTCCTGTAGCTTCATGAGTGGCAGTTGGATCCTGGGGTAGTCCAACAGATCTTTCTGAAGTGGGGACTCCCAATCATGGATCTTTTTGCCAGTCCGCTGAACAGGCAACTACCCAGGTTCTGTTCCAGGCAACCGCATCCCTTGAGAGCAGTGGCAGATGCATTCCTGATCCCCTGGTCAGAGGTCCTGCTGTATGCATTTCCTCCCACACCTTTGGTGGCCCGGACTCTATTCAAAACCCAGCAGGACCGAGCAATGGTGATCCTGATAGCCCCCAGGTGGTCCAGGCAGCCGTGGGTCCCTCTTCTTCTACAGTTGGCAGTGGATACTCCACTTCCTCTGGGGCTGCAACCCGACCTTCTGACGGGATCAGGGGTCCCTCTTGCATCCCAACCTCAAATCCCTCAATTTGATGGCCTGGCTGCTGAAAGGGTAGTGCTTGCTCCCTTGCTCCTATCAAAGGAGGTTGAAGAGGTGGTGTTGGCCTCCAGGAAGCATTCCACTTGGAAGGCCTATGCTCTGAAGTGGCATAGGTTTTCTACTTGGTGTTCTCAACAGCAGGAGGATCCCTTCTCCTGCTCGGTCCAGGTGGTACTACAATACCTGCTCCACCTATCCAACCTAGGTCTTCAGTCCAACTCTGTCCGTGTCCACCTCAGTGCCCTCTTGGCTCACCACTTGCCGGTGGATGGACAGTCTCTCTCAGGCCTCCCTCTGGTGTCTCTCTTTCTCAGAGGCCTGCTTCTGCTTAAGCCTCCTATTCGTCCACCGGCCACTGAGTGGGATCGCAATATGGTCTTGCAGCAACTGACTCGCCCACCTTTTGAGCCGATTGCTACCTGCCACTTAAGTTTCCTCTCCTGGAAGGTGGTGTTCCTTGTGGCACTCAACTCGGCTAGGCGGGTGAGTGAGCTTCAGGCCCTGGTCTCGGATAGGCCGTATACCAAGTTCTATAAGAACAGTGTAGTCTTGAGGACTCATCCTAAGTTCCTTCCCAAGGTAGTGTCCTCCTTCCACCACAACCAGGAGGTGGTGCTTCCGACGTTCTTTCCCAGGCTGCACGCCAGTAGGGCCGAAACTGTCTTGCATACCCTGGATTGTAGAAGGGCGCTGTCCTTTTACCTAGAACGTACGCAGGGGCATAGAAGGGCTTCTCAGTTCTTCATTTCCTTTGACCCTAATAGATTGGGGTTGCCTGTCACTAAGCATACATTGTCCATCTGGGTAGCAGACTGTATCGCCTGGGCGTACAGGGCAGCCGGCCTCTCCCTGGAGGGTCGAGTCATGGCCCACCGGGTCAGGGTGAAGGCCGCATCAGTAGCTCACTTCCGTTCTGTTCCGTTGGCAGACATCTGCCGGGCCGCTACTTGGTCTTCAAGCCAGACTTTTGCAGACCACTACTGCCTCGAGAGGGAGTCCAGTAGGGACAGTGCTTTCAGACAAGCGGTATTCCGTAATCTCTTTGAGGTTTAGGCAACTCCTACCCTCCAGCCCTGGTGTTGGGCTACCGTTCAGGTGTGGTCTCGGAGAAGATTCTCTCACTGTTGCTGAGGCTCTAGAGGGAGCTCTATTTTTCAGCCTGGGTTCCTGGTAGCCCAGAGCTAGGGAGTCACCCATATGTGAGGACTGACTTCCTGCTTGGTCCTGGAGAAAGAGTAGTTACTCACCTGTAACAGGTGTTCTCCAGGAGCAGCAGGAATCAGTCCTCACAACCATCCCTCCTCCCCTTGGAGTTTCAGTTGTATATAGGTCAATTTCTTATTTCTGCTGTCTTTTAGCTATGTCATAAGACTGAGCAAGATGGCACCTTTGGGCGGGAAGGGGACCCCGCGCATGCGTGCCTGCATTCCCAAAGGCTTTCTTTGAAAGCTGGGGAAATGCTCCGCATGGGGGCTCCGTCGACGCCAACGTCACCCATATGTGAGGACTGATTCCTGCTGTTCCTGGAGAACACCTGTTATAGGTGAGTAACTACTCTTTATCCTCAATCACACACAAAATTGGACCCCTTTGTTTCTCACTGTAAATAAGATATCCGTATTGAGTATATCCTACCTTTGATTCTCACTGTAAATAAGTTACCCGAATCCAGTATTTATTTTTTTATTTAGACAGACTTGTATTCCACCTTATCCTACAATCAAAGTGGTTACATTACATCACAATTGGGGTTAAATTCTTGCCCAATCCTTCTTACATCCTTCTTGCCCAATTGTGATGCTCCCTGTAAAATAGTTATCTCCAAGTTATAATGCCCTATTCAATGTAATTTCAGTTTGTTCAATGTAAACCGCACTGATGCAGAATAGCGCGGTATATAAGAGAATGTAAATAAATAAATCAATAAACATTTAATATTTGGGTGCCGGATCTCTTGCTGTCTCTCTGCCATTGCTGCCTGGATGTTCCATCGTCACCTGAAATTGAACATGGCCAAGACTGAACTTCTCGTTTTTTCTCCTAAAATTTCCCTTTTTCCTTCTTCTTTTTCAGTCTCTGTTGATGGCTCTGTTCTCCAACCTGTTTCGTCTGCTCGCAATTTGGGTGTTATTTTTGACTCTTCGCTTTCTTTCTCCTCTCATATGCAACTCATCGCTAAGACCTGTTGCTTCTTTCTCTTCAACATTGGCAAAATCTGCCCGTTTCTCTCTGAGCTCACTACTAAAATCCTCATCCATTTCCTAATCACCTCCCGCCTTGATTATTGTAACCTCCTTCTTGCTGATCTCCCTCAGTCTCATCTCTTCCCTCTTCAGTCTATTCAGCACTCCGCTGCCCGTTTGATTTTCCATCAGCCTTGTTTTGCCCACATCACTCCTCTCCTCAGATCTCTTCACTGACTCCCTATCCATTTCCATATTCACTTTAAGCTTCTCCTTCTGACCTATAAGTGCATTCACTCTGTGGCTCCTCAGTACCTTTCTTCTCTCATTTCTCCCTATTTCCCCCCTCGTATACTCTGTTCTTCTTCCCAGTTGCTTCTTGCTATGCCCTTCTCCTCTATTGCCAACTCCAGATTCCGCTCTTTTCACCTTGCTGCTCCTTATGCTTGGAATAAACTTCCTTTGTCTATACGTCAGGCATCTTCTTTGCTCCTCTTCAAACTCAAGTTAAAAGCTCATCTTTTCGCCTCTGCCTTTGGCTCTTGATTTTGCTGTTCTCCTTCCTTCCCCTCTTTTATTTCACCTTTCTTTCTTCCTGTTACACTTGTTCTTACCTCTTTCCTTTGTCCTGTCTCTTCTGCTCTTGTCTCTTTGCCCTTGTTCTTATCTTTTTCTACTCCTTTTCTTGCTTTGTCTTTTTAGATTGTAAGCTTTTTTGAGCAGGGACTGTCTTTTTGTGTTTTCATTGTACAGCACTGCGTGCGCCTGGTAGCGCTTTATAAATGCTTAGTAGTAGTAGTAGTACTACTACTTTACAACATTTAACATGAGGGTATTTAACAACATTAAGACACCACAATTTGAGGGTTACATTTATCATGAGGGTGTCATGAGTCTAGTTGGTTTGATTTGGTATTGAGTTTGTTTGGGTATTTACATTGCAGTACCGCTCGGGTGGGGACTGTTGTCTATCTGCTCTTGAGTTGGCGGGGGTAGTTGCAATACAGCTCGGGTGGGGACTGTTGTCTATCAGCTCGTAGGTTTCTGTAAAGAGCAGGGTTTTAAGGGCCTTGAGGAAGTCTGTGATGTCCTCTAATACCCTTAGGCTCGTTGGGAGGGAGTTCCATAGTGTGAATACCAGTAGCGATGGAGCTCTTCTTGACGTACTTTGTTTTAGTCTTGTGATATCCTGAAGGTGTGCTGATCATGTTGTCATTATTGTTCCTTCTTGGTCTATTACTGATGTTCCTTGTTATGATTTCATGTAGTGCATCTGACGAAAGATGGTGGATGATTTTGAAGATGATCAAGATTATTTTAAATTTTGCTCTGGCCACCATTGGGAGAGAGTGTAGTTGCTGTAAGATGGGGGTGATGTGTTCAGATCTTGGAGTGTCGGTGATGATGCGTGCTGTAGTGTTTTGCACCATTTGGAGTGGGTGTAAGGTCTGCTGGGGGATGTCTTGATATAACGAATTTCCGTAATCCAGCAGAGGTGTGATGAGTGCTTGGCACACTGTGCAGAAGTGGTCCTGGCGGAGTAGTGGTTTGTTCTTTCTTATGGTCCTCAAATGTTGATAGGCCTTGTTTGCGATTTTGGTGACATAAGATTTCAGGTTCAGAGCTCTGTCCATTGTGATGCCCAAGTAAAAACATAGAAACATGATGACAGAAAAAGACCACATGGCCTATCTAGTCTGTCCTTCCATATCAACAACTACAACAGTCCCCTTTTTATCTTTAGAGATTCTCTGTGTTTGTCCCATGCTTTTTTTAATTCAGTTACTGTCCTCATCTCTACCACCTCCAGTGGGAGACTATTCCATGGAGCCACTACTCTTTCCATAAAGAAATATTTCAGCATATCACTCCTGAATCTATCTCCCTTCACCCTCATCCCATGTCCCCTCTTAGCAGAACTTGCTTTCAATTGAAAGAGGCTCTCTCCCTGAACATTTATGCCATGGAGGTATTTCAACATCTCAATCATATCACCTCTATCCCGCCTTTCCTCTAAGGTGTACATATTAAGATCCTTCAGTCTGTCCTCATATGCTTTATGATGAAGACCACTAATCATTTTAGTAGCCACCCTCTGCACCGACTCCATCCTGTTCACATACTTTTGAAGGTGCGGTCTCCAGAATTGCACACTATACTCCAAATGAGGTCGCACCAAAGACTTATACAGAGGCATTATCACCTCCTTTTTTCTGCTAGCCATTCCTCTCCGTATGCACCCAAGCAAACTTCTAGCTTTTGCCGTCGCCTTTTCTACCTGTTTAGCTACTTTAAGATCATCAGACACAACCACGCCTAGGTCCCGCTCTTCTTTAGCGGACAAAAGTACTTCACCCCCTATACTATATTGCTCCCTTGGATTGCTGCAGCCCAAATGCATGACCTTACATTTTTTAATATTAAATCCCAGCTGCCAAATTCTAGACCATTCTTCAAGCTTAGCTAGATCCCTCCTCATGTTATCTACACTTTCCTGGATGTCTACTCTATTGCAGATTTTGATATCATCCGCAAAGAGGCAAACCTTACCCGACAGCCCTTCTGCTATATCACTAACAAAGATGTTAAAAAGAATTGGACCAAGGACAGATCCCTGGGGCACACCACTGGTAACATCCTTCTCCTCAGAGTGAGCTCCATTCACTTGTACTCTTTGTTGCCTCCCACCCAACCAATTTCTAACCCAAGCAGTAACTTTAGGGTCCATCCCTAGGGTGCTCAGTTTGTTTATAAGTTGCCTGTGAGGAACAGTGTCAAAGGCTTTACTGAAATCTAAATACACTACATCTAGGGCTCTCCCTCGGTCCAACTCCCTGGTCACCCAGTCAAAGAAATCAATCAGATTTGTCTGACAAGACCTGCCTCTGGTGAATCCATGCTGCCTCGGATCCTGTAATCCGCCGGACTCCAGAAACCTCACTATTTTCTCTTTCAGCAGCGTTTCCAATAATTTACTCACCACCGAAGTTAAACTAACCGGCCTGTAGTTTTCAACCACATCCTTACTTCCGCTTTTGTGTAAAGGCACCACATGAGCCTCTCTCCAGTCCTTTGGCACCACTCCCGACTCCAACGAGGCATTGAAACGGTCAGTCAGTGGAGCTGCTAGAATGTCCCCAAGTTTCCTCAATATTCGCGGGTGTATCCCATCCGGTCCCATCGCTTTGTCTACTTTAAGTTGAGCTAGTTTCTCACGAACACAGTCTTCTGAAAATTGTTCAAGGTGTCCCTCGCCTCTGTTCCTGTTTTTGGGTGTTTTCTGAGGTCCAGCTCCTGGTTCTTGTTTTTCTTAAGCAATTCCGCTTTATCCTTATCAGCTTCTACATATTCCTCCCCTGCATCCTTGAGTCTGACAATACCACTTTTGCCCTTCCTCTTCTCACTAATATATATGAAAAATGTCTTATCCCCCCATTTTATTGCATTGGCTATTTCATCCTCCTTTTGAATCTTTGCCTTCCTGACTACTTTGCTAGCTTCTCTAAGTTTTTCCAAATACAGATGCCTGTCTTCCTCTCTCCGTGATCTCTTGTATTTCATGAAGGCCTCCCTCTTTTTCTTCACTTTTTCAGCTACTTCTTTCGAAAACCATAGCGGTCTTCTTTTCCGTCTACCTTTATTTACCATTTTAACAAAAAGGTTGGTTGCCCTTAAAATATCCCCTTTCAGTTTTGCCTACTGTTTTTCTACATCCTCCAGCAGTTCCCATCCCACTAATGACTCCTTGAGGTATTGGCCCATCCTGGCAAAGTTAGTCTTCCTAAAGTCTAAGATCCTCACCTTTGAATGGATTCTAACAGCCCTAGTCCTAATACTGAACCACACCATCTGGTGATCACTGGATGCAAAATTATCTCCCACTACAACATCAGAAACACTTTCACCATTGGTAAGCACCAAGTCCAGTATGGCCCCTTCACGTGTGGGGTCTGTTACCAATTGCCTGAATAGTTCTCCCTGTAGAGAATCCAGGATATCCTTACTTCTAGATGATACTGCAGCAGGAATGTGCCAATCAACATCTGGCATATTGAAATCTCCTAGCAGTAGCACTTCCCCTTTCCTAGCAATGCTGCGTATGTCTTCAATTAACTCTCTGTCCACCTCTTTCTCTTGTGAGGGAGGTCTGTATATCACAACAATGCAAATAGATTTCTCTTTCTAGTTTAACCCACAATGCCTCCTCTCTCCCTTTTAAGCTCTGTAATTCCAAAGCTTTAATAGTAGTTTTTACATATAGTGCCACTCCTCCTCCCCTTCTTCCTACCCTGTCCTTTCTGAATAAAGTATAGTCAGGTATAGTTACATCCCAATCATGGTTGTCTGTGAACCATGTTTCTGTAACTGCCACTAAATCCAAGTCAGCCACTCCCACCAAAGCTTCAACATCAGGGATCTTATTTCCCATGCTATAGGCATTTATACACACTGCTTTCCATATGTTACCCCTGTTACCCATTTCCATAAAGGTATTTAATGTATCACCTACCTGGGGGCTTTCTTCACCCATCCCCAACGAATCTAGTTTAAAGCCCTCTTCAGTAGATTAGCCAGTCTACTACCGAAGACGCATTGACCTTTCTTGGACAGGTGGATGCCATCTCTGCTCTGCAACCCTAACTTCATCTTCGACTACTATGAGTTTGTTTAGAATGCTGATATTCTGTGGTGGAATGAAGGTGGGGTTCCTGGTGCTAAACAATGCCTCAGTTTTATCATAGTTGACCGTCAGGTTATTGTCTGTGAGCCAGACATTCATGTCTTCAAGGCATTTGGTTATTGTTGTGGTGTTAGGTGCTAGTAGGTTGATTGAAGCATACACCATGATGTCGTCAGCATATATGTGATAGTGGAGTTTGTGTCGTCTGATGATGTTGCACATGGGTTGGATGTAAATATTGAAGAGCATTGATGACAGGGCAGATCCCTGAGGTAGTCCTTGTGTTGCGGGGAACTGCAATGATTTCTTTTGGGCGCATTTGACTTGCTGTGTTAGATCTTCCAGGTATGAGGTGAACCATTTCAGAGTGTTCTCGTGCAATCCTATCTGTTGCAGGCGCTGCAGTAGTCTGGCGTTGGACACTGTGTCAAAGGCTGCCGAGATGTCTATGAACACTAGCAGGAATCCATTTTTTATATTATCTATGCCTCTTAGGAGGTTGTCAAAGAGTGATGTGAGTAGCGTTTCCACACCGTGCCGGGGTTTAAAGCCATGCTGATGGATGTCCAATGGGGCATTCATGTCAGTGTGGTCCTGTAGTTGTTTTTGCACTGTCTTTTCAACTATTTTCCCAAGGAACGGTAAACTGGAGATGGGACGGTATGATTTTGGTTCAGATGGGCTTAGTTTATTACTTTTAAGTATCGGTCGTATCATGGCGTGTTTGAGGGACTGCGGCATGTGTCCTTGTTGGAGTGAATCTTTGACAATCAGTACCGGGAAAAATGGTAGAAACCATCATAAAGAATAAAATTACTCAGCATGTAGATAGTCATGGCCTAATGGGAGACAGCCAACATGGCTTTAGACAAGGAAGATCTTGTTTTACTAATCTGTTATGTTTTTTTGAAAGTGTGAATAAACAGGTGGACAAAGGTGAGTCGGTTGATATAGTGTATCTGGACTTTCAGAAAGCCTTTGACAAGGTCCCTCATCAGAGACTTTTGGCAAAACTAAAGAGTCATGGGATAGGAGGCAGTGTACTACTGTGGATCAAGAACTGGTTAAAAGATAGAAAGCAGAGGGTAGGGCTAAATGGCCAATTTTCCCAATGGAGAAAGGTGAATAGTGGTGTACCCCAGGGATCTGTGCTGGGCCCGCTGCTTTTTGACATATTCATAAATGACCTGGAAAGTGGAATAACGAGTGAGGTTATCAAATTTGCAGATGACACAAAACTATTTAAAGTTGTTAAAACCCATGAGGATTGTGGAAAATTGCAAGAGGATCTTGATAAATTAGAAGGCTGGGCATCAAAATGGCAGATGAAATTTAATGTGGACAAGTGCAAAGTTATGCACCTAGGGAAGAACAACCCAAACTATGGTTATACAATGCAAGGTTCCACATTAGGAACCACCACCCAGGAAAAAGATTTAGGCGTCATTATGGATAACATGTTAAAACCCTCGGCCCAGTGTGCAGCGGCAGCCAAGAGAGCAAATAGAATGCTAGGTATCATAAGGAAAGGAATGGAAAATAAAACAAAAGATATAATGCCTCTATATCGTTCCATGGTGAGACCGCACCTTGAATATTGTGTGCAATTCTGGTCGCCGTATCTTCAAAAGGATGTAGAGTTATTAGAAAAGGTTCCGAGAAGAGCCACCAAAATGGTAAAGGGGATGGAAGGATACACCTATGATGAAAGGCTAAAAAGGTTAGGGCTCTTTAACCTGGAAAAGAGACGGCTGAGGGGAGATATGATAGAAGTCTATAAATTAATGAACGGAGTGGAACGGATAAACGTAGATCGATTGTTTACGTTATCAGAATATAGAAAGACTAGGGGACATGCAATGAAGCTGCAGGGTAAACTATTTAAGACTAATAAAAGAAAATATTTTTTCACTCAACGTGTAATCAAACTCTGGAATTTGTTACCGGAGGATGCAGTAAAGGCTGTTAGTGTAGCTGGGTTTAAAAAAGGGTTGAACAAGTTCCTGGAGGAAAGGTCCATAAACCATTATTAAGAAGGGACCCAGGATATCAATGCTTGACCCAGTACAAGCATTGTGGAACCTGTGTCCTTTGGGGAAACTGCTAGGTACGTATGACCTAGATTGGCCACTGTTGGAAAGAGGATACTGGGCTTGATGGACCTTGGTCTGACCCAGTATGGCATATGTTATGTTCTTGTGAATGTGCTGGGATAGCTGGCTTCTTGTGACTTTTATCCAAGCCACTGGGCAGGGGTCTGACGGTGAGGTTGTTGTGTTGAGCCCATGTATTATGTCCTCTACTTGATGTTTTTATGGTATGCTGAAATCCTCCCAGGTATGATGTTGCTCTTTCATTTCATGGTCATCCATTTGTAAGTGCGGTGGAGCATGTCTGGGTAGCGTTTTTCGCTCTCATGTAGTCAGCAAATTCCTGTGGGTCTAGATGATGGGTACAATGCTGCGTGGTGTCCCTAGTGAGCTTTTGGACAGTGCTAAAGAGTTCTCTCGGTTTGTTGACAGATTTCATGATTAGGTTGGTGTGGTGCTGCTGTTTGCGCTCATTTATCAGATTTTTATATTCCAGTAGCTTGTCTCTATATAGAGTCAGGGAGTTATGCGATTTGTACCGCCTCCATTTTCTCTCCAGTCTTCGGAGATTGCGCTTTGCGTCTCTGATATCATTTGAGTACCATGGGGCGTTGAGTGTCCTTCGTGCTTGTGGTTTTATACTCGTAGGGGCTGATGCTGCATTAGATATTATGGAGTTCCATTTCTCTATGCTTATGTCAAGGGTGTTGCATTCTTTCTGGAGTTGTGGGATGATTTCATCTATGAATGAGTCTTTATTGTGAAGGCTCTATATCGCCTGGTAATACTCTCATCTTCTATGTGTTGGGTAGAGTTGTTTAGGGTTAAGGTGAATTCTATCACGTGATGATCTGACCAAGGGACTGGTGTGATTGTTGGTGTTGTGGCCTTGCCCTGTTCCACCAAGTGCATTGGAATGAAGACCCTATCCAGTATTGTGCCATGCTGGTTCGTTGGGTATATCATGCTCCCCACCCTTCCTATTATATGGATAGTTAAAATAACCCCGTTATCTTGTATCTGTTACAATGTTCTATGAATGTTCTATGTAACTTAAGTTCTGTTGTATTCAATGTAAACCGCCTTGATAAACCAGAAAGGTGGTATTTAAGAAATGTGAAATAAAATAAATAAATAAATAAATAACCAGGCAGATCTGGGAGGGAATGTGGTTTGAGGATTAACATGCTGAACAAGCTGAAATAAATTATGGGTTATAAATTCAGATCTCCCAACTGCCTCTGACACTTGGTGAGACTGTAAAGGAGTTAGTCTATTTGCAGCCTCTCATTTCCCTATTTCAGCTTGTGCCTGGTAGTAGTTGAACAGTAGACATTATTATCATCTTAATTTCTATAGCACATATGAGACGCACATAGTCTTGTACAGAAACACATGGGGCCCGATTCCATCCTGCACGTCCGGGCCTTCTATTCATCCAGCCAGAACCAGACACACAGAGGTAGTCACGATTCTAATCCCGCGGGGCACATCTAGCACCGTGGGATCAGTATCGCAAACAGGCCTGTACGTGCAGGACGGGACCCCGATTCCATCCGGCCTGCATGTACAGGCCTTGCCTGGCTTGCTCAGTCAGGGATCTTCAATGGAGCCACTGCGCCATGGTGTCCAGTTGCCATGGCACTGCTGCTCCAATGAAGAGCCGTGATCCCCGGCCGCTGGCTCCAGAAGCAAATTCCCCACAGTCCGACCCCCGATCTGGCCTACTAAGGCCAGGGTCGGGCTGTGGGGAATATCCTTGCCACCCCGCCCCATCCGCACCTCAGAGGTGGAATAAGTTCCCCGTGCAAGTCGCTGGCCCTGGATGTACGGGTCGACATTAGAATCGGCCCTGTACGTCCGGGGCCGACAACCGCCCTAACGCTGCCCCCAATCCGCCCCTTTCCTTCCCCGTCTACCTTCCCTGTACAAGACGTGGGGAAGGTAAATGGGACCGGGAAGAAGCACGAATAGCGGGGATGGATAGTGTGTCTCAGAATGACCCTGATGGAGGGTAGGTTTATAACAGGCCACTTATATGTAAAGGACATGTAGGCAGAACCGGACCAAGCCATAACTGTGCCCTGTGCGACTTCCAATCCTGGCGTTGCAGGCAACAAATGGCAGCCCAAAGCTGCCCACCCGGGGCGGCTGCCCTACGTAGCTGCCTAGCTTGCCTAGAGGATGGGCCGGCCCTGCACTCAGGTGCTATTTATACTTAAGTGGATAAGTTAGTCAGATAATTTGATTAACATTTATCTCTGTCTTAGAACACTTCTTGACTGACCTCTCTATAACCACACGTAACACCCTGCCTGTGTGTAGCCCTTGCAGTGTCTGCACCCACTATTTGACAGACAGTGGTCACAACCATCCAATAGCAACACTGTGTCGCAGTCTGTGCTTTTCGGATAATTTTGTGGGTTCTTTGAATGGGACCAGTATAGGCCTATGGCACTTAAAACTCCACTCATTCCTTTTCCTTTCTCAAACTAACTGTCCAGACCAGATGTATGCTCTGAACCAAAGGGTTTGTTTAAAGCACTTTGGGATCACTGATAGGAGTGGAGGAGTAGCCTAGTGGCAATGGAGGTGACTTGCCCAAGGCCACAAGGAGTGCTAGTGGGACTTGAACCCTGATTGCTTGGTTACCAAGCCAGCGTTCTAACCACTAGGCTACTGGGCCTGGATGATAACTTGAAAAATGAAGCAAAGTATTCCTTTGTACCAGTTTACGATATAAAGTTGAATGAACCTGTGACTGGTCTTTAAAAAGTTGCAAATCAAGAAATTCAATAGTATCCTTGTGGAACGTTGATGTAAAATGCAAATCAGGAGACAAAGTATTTTTCAAGTTATCATCCAGGCCCATTGAGACGGGGATTACCTATTGGACAGTTTATTCGCTTACGTTGTCTTTGCTCATCATTGGAAGAGTTTAAAGCACAGGATCTTAAAGTCTGGTTATTAGAACGGGGTTATCCCCTTTCCATTATTCATAAGGCATATCGTCGGGCCCGTTTCAATCATGCTGAATGGTGGGGTCCCTGTACTTTGGATGATGGACCGCAATCAACTGCTTCTGCTACCTAAGTGGGGGTTTTACTGTATATGCCTTATGCGACTGAAGTCTTACGTATCTTGAAGACTCATTGGTCTATTCTTTCATTACATGATGACTTTAATAAACCTTTAACCATTGCCTTCCAACGGGGACGGAATCTTTCTGATTGGACTATTCATAATTCTGGCGATTTAACCGTCTCATTGAATATTGGTCACTTTGCATGCAATGCATGAGAATTTTGCACTTCTACATTGGAGGGTTCCTATTGGGAGGTGCCATGCAATGGACGACGCATTTACAGCAAGTATGCTACGGATTGTCAATCTTCCTTTGTCGTCTATGTTTTGATTTGCCCATGCATGAAACTCTATGTTGGAAAGACTAGTCGTAAGATGAAACGTCGACTTCAAGAACATAAATCTCGCCTCACTAACGATGTATTGTCTGCACCTATAGTTACACATTGCCAGTTAGAAAATCATCAATTTTTTGATCTATGCTGGAGAATTTTGGATCACGTCCCCATGTCATCTCGAGGGGGTGATCGGGACTCTCAGATGATCTACCGTGAGCAATTTTGGATCTACACTTTGAACACAGTTTCGCCTATCGGTTTGAATCAATCTTTGGATTGGTGGAGTTTATTATGAAGTTTTAGCACTACAGCTCCCATGAGCCTTTTCAGTTAACCTTCATAGGTCATGTGATTGTTCTCGAGAACTTTAAATAGGGTAACATCCATGAATGAAGTGAGCGACATGGTTTGAAGAAGGGCCAGGAATGACTTTGGCCGGAAACACAACGTTGGGTTCCTGACCATGAAGTAATTATCTTGGTGTTGCCGCAAATTGGATTTGTACAATTGCGGAGTGAAGTTGCGACATTCTCCTTATCGTTTGGATATTTAATTTGGCTGCGCTGTACCTGTGTGGTGAAAGCTGGGAAGCCAAGGGGGTTTTTGGACTCGCATACTCCGCTTCAGCTAAGTAGCTAAGCAATTTCCTTATTACTATTTAAAGTTATTTTGATGTTGGGGGAGAGCTTCTCTCAAGATCGACTTTATTGTGGTTTTCCACTAAAAAAAGATAAAATTGGAACATTTCACCTCGAGAGGAAGTTAATTCTTCATGGTGAACGTTCCAACAAAAATTTGTTTGTTTGTCTCTGTTTCCCTGTTTGATTGGGTTTAGCTGTGGGATAGAGTTTTAGGTTTTTCTTAGTGTGTAGTCAGAGGAAAGGCCTGGCAATCTGCTTCCAGTGACACTTCCAAAAAAACCCAGGAGCTTCTGGGTGGCAAGGAGTCAGGACTGACTCAAAGGCACACATTGCATTTGCAGAGTCATTGATGGCACTAGCAAAAAGACAAATGGCAGAGACAACAAAAACAGAACTATATTACACATAGTTAACTCCTTTTTCTTTCCTTTCTCTCAACTATATTACAAGCATATGAATTCTTTTTCCTCTCATTGTTATATTACAACAATTTACTGTTAGTACTCCTCCCCTGGTACTGGAATTTGACCCTAAGCTTCTCCATTCTTTCACTGTTAGTACTCCTTGCAGTTAACATAGTGGGAACCCCTCTCTTCTTCTAATAATTTTTTTCAGTGTACTATGAGCTGTAACTGTGCAAGTTCAGGTCCCTGATACTGCCCTGTGGTCACATCTGGTCCTGGTGTCACGGTTGTTGATGGACTCCAATGGTTCCTGTCTTCCTTGAAGAAGATGAGTGGGGGTGCTGGCAGGGTTTGCACAGCCATAGAAAAATATTAGTGTATGCCTGAGCCCAAAACACCTTCCATCTCCACTGCTGTCTCTTCCTTGTGACTCCCTCCAGATGGAATGAAGGCTTTGGGATAGCCATAGGCTATTCTACTTCTCCATGGTACAATGGCTGGTTGCCTGCCAAAGACAGGGTATTGGCTTTAGGAGTTGTTTATATATGAGTTGGATTTTTCTTCCTAGAGGAATCTCCTACCAGAATGATATAAGTATAAACAAAACAGGCCACATCAAGTAGGGCACTCTCTCTGGCAGCGCCTGCTATATGGAACTCCCTCCCAGACCACCTAAGATCAACCAAGGACCTCAAGGACTTCAGAAAGCTTCTCAAAACTGCTCTATTTACAGAACATTTCAAGGACTTCACATAAATGACTACTCTGCACAACTCTCAGGGCAAGACAAAATCAAGACCCTAGAGCACCAATCACATGGCTCCATTATTGTATATTGTATATATGTATATGGCTCATTATGTATATAGCTCACCGATAAATCTAACACACTGCACCACACACCACACTTCTTAGATCTACCACTGCATGCTACAGACCACACAATATTATCGATTGTATGAAGTGCCAATCCGCTTTGATTTAATGATAAAGCGGTATACCAAATCCATCTAAATAAATAAATATAAGTAATCTCCCTTGTTCTATAAAATTACCAGTTCATCTCCAGGTTACACTGTACTAATTTAGTAGAGCGACTTGGAGGTCTCTGCTGCTCAAAGCAGTGACATTCAAATTGGATCCGTACACACACAACAGTCCTTGCTTGTCAAACTGTCCTTCCTGCCTTCCTTTTTTTTCTCCCAGTAATTTTGTCTTTCCTCTTCCTTGCTCTCTTTGGTCAATAAGCTATTCTTCCATAATTGAAATGGGGCAGGAGAAATCTCCAGCCCTGTCGGGATCCATTTTCAAAATGGCACCAACCGGCCCTGAGGACTATAAAGTAGTCAATAAGATGCCAATTTTCAAAAATGACTCCTGGGTGATCCATGTAAGCCTGTCATCAGTGCCAGTTAAAATGGTGGAAGCTGTTATTAAGAACGAAATTATCAGTCATATGAATAAACATGGTTCAATGGGGTAGAGTTAGCATGGATTTAGCAAAGGGAGATCAAGCCTTAACAATCTACTAAAATTTTTTGAAGGTACGAATAGCATATTGTTTATAAAATTAATTTGCATTTCTTAACCGCAGATCCAAAACCCAAATAAACAGATACACAAATTTACGGCAGATAACATATAGTCAATGTTTCCCCTCAGTAATTTCCCCCTTCCTCCCTCCAAAATACATTAAAATAAATATGTCTTGGGCGTCCATCTAAACAAATTAAGAGCCCCTTCTTGCCATAGCCATATCGGGAGGGCATTCCATAATTGGGATTCCTGGACTAAGACAGACTTGTCCCAATGAAAGTATAACCTTAGCTCCCACAAAACTGTGACTGTCAACAAGGCCCCTTCCTGGAAATGCAAGGACCTATTGGGCTATAAGGTATCAGTTTACCTGCATGGGAATGTTCTTAAAAGACGTCACTGACCATTTGCAGACTTTGTCCTTTTATCTCTGAAGTTAAAAGGCAGGACTTTCTCACTGGGCTAAAACATGCCCAAGATATCTCCAAATTCTCCAACCGTGCAGCTTTTGACTCCTTTGAATGCGTAAGCAGAGCCTCAGCTATTGCCATAGGTGCACCTAGGATTGCTTGGCTTCAAGCATCTGATTTGGAGATCTGGGTTCAAGATGAATTGGGGAATATCCCTATTACAGGTGAGAACCTGTTTGGTAAGGATTGGCAAGCAAAAGCCAGTCAGATGGATGCTGAAAATTCTGCTTTGGATAGACTATCCAAATCCACAGCTGCTCCTGCTAAGAAAACGTTATTCAAGAAAACACCTTTTTCTAAAAAGGGAAGATTCTATCTTGCTTATGGTCAGCGGGCATCTTCTGCAGCTCAGTTCCCTACCAAACGTCAGCAATCTTCCAAACAGACCAAAGCAAAGGCTGCTAGGCCTGCTCCAGCCCAGCAACCTCAGCCCCCTCAGGGCCTTTGACTTTCCGCTAGAGAACTTAGCCTTCCTGGCTCTAGAAGGACCAGAGCCCTCCACCATTCCAGGAAGGTTATGTCACTTTGCTCCCAGGTGGGGGCAAATTACAGCAGAGCATTGGACACACTCCATCATAAGAGAGGGGTACAAACTTCATTTTTCAAGCTTGCCCCCTCTCACAAGAGTGCACCAGTTCAATTCTCCAACTTCCTTCCTCAACCTGTTGGGGCAGGAGGTTGCCACTCTTCTCGCCCAGGGGGCAATAGAGGAAGTGCCTTTTCAACAACAGGGCACAGGTTTCTACTCCCCCTATTTTCTTATTCCAAAGAAAACAGGGGGCTTCAGACCCATCTTAGATTTCAGAGAGTTGAACAGATTCCTAGTCAAGGAAAAATTCAAGATGGTTTCTCTGGGAACTCTGCTGCCATACCTTCAGAGTCAGGATTGGCTTTGTTCTCTAGATCTCAAGGATGCGTACACTCATGTTCTCATCCATCCAACTCACAGAAGGTTCCTTTGGTTCCTTTTTTAAGAGAAGCACTATCAATAAAGAGTGCTCCCTTTTGGTCTGGCCTCTGCACCAAAGGTGTTCACGAAATGCATGGCAGTGGTAGCTGCTTTTCTGCGCACCCTAGGAATATTCGTCTTCCCTTACCTGGACAACTGGCTCCTTCGAGCTCCCACTCAATCAGAGGCCAAGAGTTCTCTAACCTGCACAATGTGTATCCTTCAGTATTTAGGGCTGGTAATAAACATCCCAAAATCCAATTTGATCCCTACTCAGTCCCTGGAATTTATAGGGGCGTTGTTGGATACCACAAGGGCAAGGGCCTATCTTCCCCAGGCCCGTTGCCTTCGCTTGGTGCAGTTAGCTTCTCAAGCAGAGTTGAAACCCCTCCTAACTGCTCGAGAGATGTTACAGTTGCTGAGCCACATGGCATCCACCGTGCATGTGGTACCATATGCTCGCCTTCACATGAGGGCAGCTCAGTGGACTTTATCCACCCAATGGACCCAGGCATTAGGCTGCCTGTCAGACAAAATAGCAAACACAAGTCGCCTCATTTTGTCCCTCCAGTGGTGGAAGTCCCCTCAAAACCTGTTGCTGGGGTCCCCCTTTCAACAGTCTCTACCCCAAGCAACTCTTACAACAGATGCCTCTCCAATGGGGTGGGGAGCTCATCTGCAAGACCTCTCCACCCAGGGCATCTGGTCCCCACAGGAGACTTGTCTACATATCAATCTCTTGGAGCTCAGAGCAATCTTCCTTGCTCTGCGTGTTTTCCACACCCTGCTCAGCCACGAGACAGTCCTTATCCACACAGACAATCAGGTAGCCATGTTCTATGTGAACAAGCAGGGAGGAACTGGCTCTCTGTCGCTTTGCAACAAAGCTTTGCAACTCTGGGCCCTCGCCAGAGAGCATCACATTCATCTTCTGGCAGTTTATCTTCCAGGCGTTCAAAACTCTTGGGCAGACAGGCTCAGTCGAGTTCTGCTTCCACACGAGTGGTCCCTACATATGGACCAGGTGTCCAAGATTTTTCAAATTTGGGGAACCCCGGACATAGACCTCTTTGCAAGTCCGTGGAATGCCAAACTTCCCCGGTTCTGTTCCAGAACTCTGGCTCAGGGAGCTCAGGCAAGGGATGCTTTCCTCCTTCACTGGGGTCAAGACTTCCTCTATGCCTTTCCACCCATTCCCCTAATTCCCAAAACCCTGTTCAAGCTTCAGAGAGACAGAGGCCACATGATCCTCATAGCTCCACATTGGCCACGGCAAGTGTGGTACCATCTTTCTTCTACATCTCTCTCAAGCTCCCTCCCTGGAGTTAGGGTCTGCACCAGACCTCCTCTCTCAAGAGGACGGAAAGTTGTGGCATCCCAATCCCCAGTCTCTGCATCTCAGGGCTTGGTTGCTGAAGGCCTAGATCTCCAGGATATTCATCTTTCTCAACAAGTGAAAGATGTTCTTTATGCTTCCAGGAAACCTTCCACTAGACGTTCTTATGCTTTCAAGTGGAAGAGGTTTACTATCTGGTGTTCTGGGAAGGGTCTTAACCCCCTTGCCATACCTCTGGAATCTTTGCTGGAGTATCTCCTCCATCTGTCTAATGCAGGCCTTAAGACAAATTCAGTAAGGGTCCATTTGAGTGCTATTGCAGCTTCCCTTAAGCCTCTAAATGGACAACCTATTTCCTCTCATCCTCTTGTAGCCAGATTCATGAGAGGCCTCCTTTTAACAAAGCCTCCCATTAGACCACCCCCGGTGGCATGGGACTTAAACTTGGTTCTTGGTCAGCTTATGAAGCCGCCTTTTGAACTTTTAGCTACCACCTCATTGAAATACCTTTCTTGGAAGGTTATCTTTCTCATTGCAATCACATCAGCACGTCATGTTAGTGAATTGCAAGCACTCGTAGCTAATCCGCCTTATACAAGGTTCCATCATGACAAGGTGGTCCTTAGGACTAATCCACACTTTATGCCTAAGGTGGTCTCGCCTTTTCACCTCAACCAGGAAGTCTACCTACCTGTCTTTTTTCCAGGACCTCATGCATCAAGTGCAGAGAGGAATCTTCATACCCTGGACTGTAAAAGAGCTCTGGCTTTTTACTTACAAAGGACAGAGCAACATAGAAATTCTTCCCAACTCTTTGTTGCCTTTGATCCTTCTCATTTGGGACTACCAGTCTCCAAGAGAACACTATCTAACTGGATTGCCCAGTGTATTTCTTTCGCCTATCAGAGCAAGAACCTTTCTCTGGAGGGCCATGTCACAGCTCACAATGTGAGAGCCATGGCAGACTCAATGGCTCATCTGAACTCTGTGTCTATTGATGATATCCGTCGAACAGCCACTTGGGCCTCGGTTCATACCTTCACAGCCCATTACTGCTTGGACAAGGACTCCCGCCGGGATGCCTTGTTTGGTCAGGCTGTTCTTAAACACCTGTTCCATACTTAATCAACTCCTACCCACCATCCCTCATGGGATGCCAGAGATCTATGTGGGGAAGTGCAGCCCTGTCCCAGGGACACACAACTTATGGGATCTCTCCCTGGCATCTAAAGCTAGGGAGTCCCCATATGTGAAGACTCATTCCTGCTTGTTCCTGGAGATAGCACAGTTACTTACCTGTAACAGGTGATCTCTGGGAACAGCAGGAATAAGTCTTCACAACCCATCCACCTCCCCTAGGAGTTGTCTCTCTCTCTCTATCTCTCTATCTCTCTTTCCTTTCCCTCTCTCTCTCTCTCTTTGTCTCAGCTCTAAAACTCAACTGAGGAGAGACAGTTGGGAAAGGCGGGAAGGCAGCACGCAGGCGCTGTGGGATGCTCCTAAAGGCTTTCTGATTGGATGCTGGGGAGCGTTCCCACGCAGGCTCCGTCGATACCGATGTACCCATATGTGAAGACTTATTCCTGCTGTTCCCAGAGATCACCTGTTACAGGTAAGTAACTGTGCTTTACTTGCCCTAGAGAAAGTCTCCAATTGAGACGGTTCAAAGAAAATACACTGAAGAGTTTGATACGCTATTATACACTTACAAGGAAATTTGAGAAAGAATGAAGCACTGTGCACTGAACCGGCTGACATCAGAGCTAGGAATGCCCATCTCCTCAATTGTGAAAATTTAGAAACATCCATAAAATCTTTTTATTTTAATCACAAAAAGGGAGGCATTTCTTCTGAAAAAATAAACGCAAAATATTATTTCAATCAATCTCAGTAAGAAGAAACAATCAATGTGATATGAGAGGAAATATCATCTACTGAGCTTTATAAAAATGCTGACAAATCTAGGCTATCTTCGGTGGATAGCTGGTTCATACCTGGCCCCCTCATGATCAGGAACTTTCTTCCCCTTAGAGAGATAATATGTATTTGAGATTTTTACAGCTTCCACATCCAAAAAACCCAATAGCTCCTTAAGATATTTCTGAAAAAGAAGAGTAGGAGAAAGGTAGTGGATACGTGGGAAATGTAAAAATCGCCAATTCTGAGAGCAATGTGCATTTTCCAACGCTTCTAGGCACCGGCGAGTGACTAAACTATCTTTCATAAAAAGGTACGGGAAGAATGCAAAACGGAACAACGAGAATCAAGTTCAGTCAGACAATCATCTGCAGCAGACAGTCTTTTATCTTGTTCTGAAATTTTTGCCACAGTGTCCACAGTAAAATCTGAAATGTCCTTTAACGAAGAGTCTAAAGAGGCCATGAATATATCTTTCAAAATTACATCATCAGAGGAAATTGGAATAAGTTTAACTTTCAATGAAGAGAAACATACCTTTTTAGGTAATGGCAAATGTGCACTGTGGAAAATTCTTTCTCCTAGGATAAAGCAAAGGAGGGAATCTGCACCCTAGCCAAATCCTGGGAGGCACTGTCACCCTCAGCTGATATAAAACTGCCATGGCTGGGTGGAGTATTTACACCCAGAGGAGTCTAGAGTAGATCTGGGAATTACAACAAGTGTAGAAGACATAGCTACCACATAATGGTCCATAGCGCCGCCAACTGTCACAACTTTTTTTTTTTGCTTGAAGAAACAGTTTCTTCTTCATCTTACCCATGAGATATGAAACACCTGGCTCTGACTGCTCCAAAATGCTCCAAAGAAACTCCTTTGGAATGCTCCTTCGAACACACTCCTGTGCAAGGGTCTTAGATTTAAAGGCCCTGTGGTGATGTCAGCAGCTGATGTATCTAGGCTGCCTGGCGCGAACGCCGACAGTATGCTATGGTAGGAAAAGTTTGGTTCCATTGATTCCGTGGAGGGGCCTTAGATTTAAAGGCCCTGTGGTGATGTCAGCAGCTGATGTAGCTAGGCTGCCCGGTGTGTACGCTGACAGCGTCCTGCAGTAGGAAAAGTCTGGTTCCAATGATCCCGTGGAGGGGCTGTAGATTTAAAGGCTCTGTGGTGGTGTCAAAAGCTGATGTAGCTAGGCTGCTGACGCGAACGCCGACAGCGTCCAGTGGTAGGAAAATTCCAGTTCCCATCTCTTCTTTCCCTTTAAAGATGATCTGTGTTTCTCCCATGCTTTCTTGAATTCAGATACTGGCCTTGTCTCTACTACCTCCACTGGGAGACTATTCTATGCATCTACCACTCTTTCCATAAAGAAATATTTCCACATATTACTCCTGTGTCTATCCCCTTTCACTCTCATCCTATGTCCTCTCGTTGCAGAGCTTACGTTCAGTCAAAAGAGCTCTCCTCTTTTGCATTTATGCCACGGAGGTATTTAAATGTCTCTATCATATCTCCTCTATCCTGCCTTTCTTCTAATATACATATTAAGATCTTTAAGTCTGTCCCCATATGGTTTATAAGAAAGACTACTGAGCATTTTAGTAGCCACCATCTGCACCAACTCCATCCTGTTTATATCCTTTTGAAGGTATGGTCTCCAGAATTGCACACAATACTCCAAATGAAGTTGCACCAGAGACTTGTATAGAGGCACTATCACCTCCTTTTTTCTGCTGGCCATTCCTCTTCCTATGCACCCACTGGCTTTTGCCATCGCCTTTTCTATTTGTTTACCTCTTTAAGATCATCAGAAACAATCACGCCCAGGTCCTGCTCATCTTTCGTGGACAAAAATACTTCACCCCCTACACTGTACTGCTCCCTTGGATTTTGCAGCCCAAATACACGACCCTGCATTTTTTAGCATTAAATCTCAGCTGCCAAATTCTTGACTATTCTTCAAGTTTAGCTAGCTATGTCCTCATGTTATCTACTCCTTCTTGGGTGTCTACTCTATTGCAGATTTTGGTATCATCCAGAAACAGGCAAACTTTAGAGTCCAGAAGATCAATAGCAAAATGTATTTAATCTGGAAGTAAATTCAAAGCCAATGTAGCTGTATTAAATAGGTATAACATGATCTGATCTCCAAAGGCCCTTTATAAGCTTAGTGGCAGTATTCTGATCCAGTTGAATCTGAGAAATCTCCTTTGTAAGGAAGTCCACCAACAACACATCAGTAATCAAGGCATGGAAAAACAAGCGCTTGAGTCATGGCTGCCAAATTATCGTCAGAGGAAAAGGATGAAATTGGTGAATCTGTCTAAAAATGAGAAAGAGCTCTGAAACTGTCCAGGCAACATGATCCCTCAGGTCTAAGTGGAGATCTATGTATGCCCCCAAATTCCTGCATCCATCTTTGAATGGGCCTATATTCTGAGGTGGTAAGACCTTGTCTCTAGCATCTGACAGCCAAAGGAACTCTGTTTTATTAACATGGATAAAGGTGAATCAGTCAATAGAGAGACTTTTAATATGTCATCTTGGTGGGAACACAGACATTTAGCTCCATTCATTTAAAAGTGTACTGTATTTTATTAAAGGCTTTGTAACCCATGGAGCTTTTTATAAAATGTATATGACGCTGCCAAAGCAGCACATATGTTTGGCACCATATATAACAAGAAAAACCATGTTATAAATAAGAGTTTATATATACTGTATAAGCAGTACTACATACATGTATAAGATGTGGTTTTGCTACTTAGCGGGGTAATTTTATTAAGGATCTTTCATGCATAAAGGCCTTTTTACAGGCACAAAAAGATTTTTATAAAACTATCCATGGGCTTACATGTGTAGAAATGTGATAAGAAGGGGTATTGCTTTATGTGGCCCATGTGTTAGCATATTCTGAGGCAGAGTTTGGGTGGAGCATAGAGGAGTCATGATTTACATGCGCATTTTATAAATACCTACATACGCATGTACTTTAAGTGTTAACACATCCACAACTTCAATCCAGCTGCAATTTCTGCAGCTATGTGACTTTATAAAATGGGCTCAAAATGAATGCCTACTTGCCCTTCACACATACACCGCTAAAAAATTAACCTCCACATAGGTGTGGAGTTCCTTACCCATGTAAGTGGTGGACCTTCTGAAATTGCACATTCTCAGGAAACTGATTGAGGAACTGTCCCCTCAAAGTCAAAATTCTTACAAAGATACAGTAGGTGGCTTTGAATTCTAGTGAAGTGAACACAACCCCCCTGTAAACATTCCTCCAAATCCCAGTTCCAAATGAGAAGTTAGATGGAAATTCCTCTTCCTCTTTCCGGGCCAGTCCAGGTAACTGTAGAGTTGTCAATCTCCTCCAGCAGCTGAGGACTGTAATTCAAAATCTTGCTGATAGGCTAACCGGCTCCCCCTGGCGTGCCAGCCTCAGTCTTACAGTCCTCAGCAGTTGGATAGGACATGGCTAACTGGCTCCGGTGTGCTGAAGAGGAATTTCTGCCTAAAGTGTTGGTTTTTTTCTAACAGAGTAGCCCTAGCTGGGCTGCCAGGGTCAGCATTGCAGGATATTGACGGTAAAAAGAAAATAATTATACCGGCTATTGAAGCTGGAGGTAGAGCCTGCCTCACAGTCAGCTTCTCTGTCATACCCGGAGGGGAGGAGAAACAGCGGATCTGGGAGCCCCAGGTTGCAGCCTTCTCTCCCCACTGCCTGATCTGAGTCCTCCGTGAACAGCGGGAGCCGGATCGGGGCCTCATCATATTTTGGATATTTAGGTACGCAGAGGACAGGCCGGACCGTCGCGGTTTAGAGCCAGTGGGGCAGGACCTGTGTTTGAGGGTTTTTAGCTCCCGGCGCATGTTGGCTGCACCGGCGGTTTGTGCTCAGTGCGGGAGTCGACGGGGGCTGTCGTGTCCTGGGATCTGTAGAACTTGTTTTCGGGCAGGTAGTTCCGTCGAGCGGCTCTTAGGGGGTCTGATGGATCTTAAATCGCCTTTAGCAGATCCGTCTGAGGTGCTTTCGGGCGCAGAGTTTAAGGCGGGAACGGCGGCCATCTTAGCTCCTGTTTCTGGTTCTCCCGCGATTGCTGACAAGCCGGTAAAGCGGAAACAAAAATCAAAAAGACTTTCCCCAGAGGTAGTAGAGGTGCAAGGGACTTCTCCTGATGCTCAGGGGAGCTTGCAATCAATGTTTTCTGCCGATTTCATTCTATCTTTATACAGGGCTTATCTGTTAAAACTGGAGCAAAGCCTGGGCAGGGCTACTCTGCCAAACAGGGACAGTAGCCGTAAGGGGGAAACCACATCAGCAGATCCAGGAGAAGGATCCACAGCTCAGAAAAGATTGAGAACAGATCCCGAGTCTTTCGGGGGGCAGGTGGCAGAGCCCCAGGAGACGGAAGAGGGAGATCTTCTTTCTGAAGGGGTTTTGGATGCCTGGACATTAGGAGATATTGAAGAAGGTGAACTGGTACCGGGTGAGGACCCTAATATTTTTAGATTTTTTCGTAAAGAGGAACTCGGGGCGCTGATTGCACAGACCCTAGCGGTGCTCAACATTACCTTGCCTGTGGTGCAGGAGGATCCATTAGAGGATCCTCTGCTACAAGGCTTTAAACCGGAACAGTGCTGTTTCCCTATTCATAGAGTTATCAGGCAGATGATAGATTCAGAATGGGAATGTCCAGAAGCCTCCCTGAGGGGAAGCTGCGCAATGGGGCGCTTATACTCGGTTCCTCAGGAGGACAATGACCTGCTGCATATGCCTAAAGTCGATGCACTCGTAGCGGCAGTGACGAAGAAGACTACCATCCCAATGGAAGGGGGGGGGCGGCCTTAAAGGACCTTCAGGACCGCAAGTTGGAAGCACTGTTGAAGCAAGAGTTCGACTCTAGTGCCTTAGCGCTCCAGGCATCTATTTGTGGAGCTTATGTCTCTCGAGCATCCATCAGATGGTCGCAGGCTGACTCGGTGCCCGACAAAGAGGTTGGCACGTCCGTGGACAGAGCTAGGCGTGAGTTGGCAGCGGCATATCTGGCGGACGCCTTTTATGAGTTGGTGAGGATTTCAGCAAAGTCCATGGCGTCGATGATTGCGGCAAGAAGGTTCCTCTTGCTGCGCAATTAGGCGGCGGACGCGTCTTCCAAGACGCGGCTTAGCAAGCTCCCATACAAGGGTAAACTACTCTTTGGGGAAGCGCTTGAAATGATAGTTAAGGATTTGGGGGATTTCAAGGGGGGGACGTCTTCCTGAGGATTGCCCGAAAGGTCCTCGGCCCGGGCCTCTGGCCAGGGGGCAGGGTAGAGATTTGCGCTGGTTCCGGGGTTCTCGGTTTGTGCCTTATCAGAGGGGGCGTTTTCAGGCCCGCGGGCAGTCCTTTCGAGGAGCGAGAGGGTTCAGCAGAGGATATTTTTCTTCCCCGCAGAACGCCCCCAAAAAGCCCCAATGAAGGGCAGCCGGCTCAGGCGGAGACCCCGGTTGGGGGACGTCTACAGAGTTTTCTTTCCATCTGGACCGACATTACAACAGACCAATGGGTCTGCGCTAGCAAAGGTTATGCGCTAGAGTTTGCTCAGCCTCTGAATGATGCCTTTCTCAGTTCTCCCTGCGGATCCCTGGAGAAACGGGCGGCCATGAACGATACGCTACAACGTTTGCTGCGGAAGCAGGCAGTGGTACCTGTTCCCGAAGACCAATACAGATTAGGTCAATACTCGATTTATTTCGTAGTTCCCAAAAAAGAAGAGTCTTTTCGCCCCATTCTGGATCTCAAGCACGTAAACCGCTGTTTGCGGGTTCCACACTTCCGTATGGAAACCCTACGATTGGTTATTCAAGCGGTGAAGCCCGGAGAATTTCTGACATCCATAGACTTGACGGAAGCATATCTTCATATCCCTATCAGACCAGATCATTGGAAATTCCTGAGGTTTGCCGTGCCCATGGATCACTTTCAGTTCAGGGCGTTGCCTTTTAGTCTAGCTACGGCCCCGGGAACGTTCACCAAGGTGATGGTAGTAGTGGCGGCAGCCTTGCGAAAAGAAGGGATTCAAGTCCATCCCTACCTGGACGATTGGTTGATTCGAGCAGGGTCTCGACCGGAGTCCGTTTCGGCGACCAGCCGGGTGGTTCAATTTTTGGAACAGCTTGGGTGGGTGATAAATCAATCCAAGAGTCACCTCACTCCGCAGCGACGCTTGACATATCTGGGCGCATTATTCGATACTGAGCAGGGGTCTGTGTTTCTCCCAGAAGACAGGGTGCAGAAGCTTTGGAGACAGGTGAGAGCTTTCTTGAGTGTCAGGGCTCCCACAGCGTGGAGGTACCTGCAGTTACTGGGGTCTATGGCAGCGGCCTTAGATCTGGTGCCGTGGGCCCAAGCTCATATGCGTCCACTGCAACAGTCGCTGCTAGCCAGATGGTCCCCACAAATTCACTCCCTAGAACAGAGGCTGGACTGTCCGGAGCCCATGAGGGTCAGTCTGCAGTGGTGGTTGGATCCCGCTCGGGTTCGAGCTGGAGTTCCTCTGCGAGAGCCACAATGGTTGTTGGTAACAACGGACGCCAGCCTGTCAAGCTGGGGGGCGCATTGCTTGACGCAGGTGTTGCAGGGGCTCTGGTCCAAGGAGGGAAACCAAGTGGTCGAACAATCGCCTGGAAATGAGGGTGGTCAGGTTAGCGCGCCAGTCTGGTGCAAGGGAAGGCAGTGTGCGTGTTCTCAGACAATGCGGTGAAGGTATCTTATATCAACAAGCAAGGCGGCACGGGTTGCGCAGACCTCCTGGCAGAGAGTCAGAGTTTAATGATTTGTGCAGAGACCCATCTTCTAGCTCTTTCGTCAGCGCATGTGGCCGGCAAGGACAATGTTCAGGCCGACTATCTCAGTCGGCATGTCCTCGACCCCGGGGAATGGGAGCTGAATGCTGCTGTGTTTCATGACATCTCTCTTCGCTGGGGGCAGCCGGTCATGGATCTCATGGCGACCCTGGAGAATGCCAAAGCGGCTCGGTTTTTCAGCAGGTACAGGGTGCATATGTCAGAAGGGCTCGATGGTCTGGTGCAGCCGTGGCTGGAGGAGCAGCTTCTGTATGTCTTCCCTCCATGGCCCTTGAACGGGCGGGTAATATGGAGGATTACAAAGCACAACGGAGTGGTAATCCTCATTGCTCCAAATTGGCCCCGGTGACCGTGGTATGTGGATCTCGTCAGGTTGCTGGTTGCTCCTCCTGTGGCGTCTCCCAAGTCGGGTCAATTTGTTGAGCCAGGGACCAATATTGATGCCGCAGGTGGATCGGTTCTTGCTTACGGCTTGACTGTTGAGAGGGAGCGTCTCCGACGTCGAGGATTTTCACCGGTGGTAATTGAGACCTTGCTGCAGTCTAGGAAGCGATCCACTTCCCTTGCTTACATTCGCGTCTGGCGGATCTTTGAAAACTGGTGCCAGGATTGTAATGTTCAGCCATTTTCTGCCTCCTTACCGGTCACTTTGGCATTCCTACAAATGGGCCTAGAAAAAGGTTTGGCGTTCAGTACGCTGAAGGTCCAGTTAGCGGCCATAGCTTGTTATAGAGGTAAGTTGGGCGGTAGGGTGTTGTCGGCTCTTCCAGACGTTCAACGATTCCTTAGAGCTTCGAGGCTTCTCAGACCACCGTTGCGATCGCTAGTTCCTGCGTGGGATTTGAACGTGGTGTTGGAGGCTCTGACACAACCATCTTTTGAACCGGCGTCTGCGGTGAGTCTGCGCGAGTGTTCTTGGAAGGCGGCTTTCCTCGTGGCGTTGTGTTCGGCTAGAAGGATTTCGGACCTTCAGGCACTCTCGTGTAGGGAGCCTTACCTTCAATTTTCTAAGGAGAAGGTGGTGCTTCGGATGGTACCTGCGTTTCTTCCAAAGGTGGTATCCACTTTTCATGTGAATCAAGCCATTTCGCTGCCTACTTTCCCTCGGGAGGGGGACGGTGATAGAAGTCACCGGCTTTGGAAGCTAGATCTTGGTAGGGTGCTCCATAAGTACCTTCGTAGAATGGAGAGCTTTCGGAAGTCGGACAGGTTATTTGTGTTATTTGTTGGGCCTTGTAAGGGAGAGTCTGCGTCAAAGGCCTCTATTGCTCGCTGGGTAAAACGAGCGATCAGTGCAGCGTATGAGGCAAGTGGCAAATTGCCTCCGCAAGGACTTCGAGTGCATTCTACCAGAGCGCAGGCCGCTACATGGGCGGAGCTCGCCTTGGTCCCTCCGGTAGATATCTGCCGGGCGGCTTCTTGGTCGTCATTGCATTCCTTTACTAAGCACTATCGTTTGGATCTTCAAGCAAGAGGGGATGCGATTGTTGGGGCCTCCGTGGTATTAGGGGGTCTCGCAGGTCCCTCCCGTCTGTAGATACTGCTTTGGTACTTCCCTATAGTTACCTGGACTGGCCCGGAGAGACGAAGAGGAAGGAGAAATTAGACCTTACCTGCTAATTGTCTTTCCTTGAGTTCTCTCCGGGCCAGTCCAGGGCCCACCCTCTGGTTCTGTGAGAATCCCTTCCATATAAAGAAAGTATAGTTTGCTCGGGGGGACTCAGAAGGATCTAGGGGGGTTCTTTGTCAAGATGGGGAGGTGGTGGTTGGTAGGATGGCTGCACTGGGTCTTCCTCATCCACTAAGGGGGAGGATGTCTTACGAAGGAAAAAAACAAAAAAACAAGAAAGCAGGATAACCCCTAGGATAGTCTAGGGAAAAACCGGCACTGCATAGACAGGGCGCTGTCATAGTTTATAGCTGTTTATGGCGATTACTGGTTTTGGTTTGTTTGTTTGGTTTCTTTTTCAGTTAGGAGCTGCTTGGACAGTAGTGGACTGAGGCTGGTATGCCAGGGGGAGCCGGTTAGCCTATCAGCAAGATTTTGAATTACAGTCCTCAGCTGCTGGAGGAGATTGACAACCCTACAGTTACCTGGACTGGCCCGGAGAGAACTCAAGGAAAGACAATTAGCAGGTAAGGTCTAATTTCTCCTTATGCTCGACTCAAAGCGGGTATAAATGACAACAGGAACGTTTTCTAAGGTAGACACATGAGGGGTATGCATTTGTGAGTACGTATTTACTTCATTTGGATGCCTAAACATTTTAAGTGCTCACAGAGCGCTTGTATACATGAATATCTGTGAATTAACACACATATAATCAATTGACATGCTTAAAACATTTTTGCATACATACAATGCGGGTCTAAAAAAATGAATACGTCAAGCAAACTGAAAAATGCCCAGAAATCATGAACATTTTGTTTTAAATGAGCAGGAGGAAACAGGAACGAGGAAGTCCTCTGCAAACATTAAACAGCATACCAAGGGAGTTGAAAAGAACCACGGCCAGACCAATTGTACCTTCATGGATACAAGACTTTATTCAAAAACCTGACTTTGCCAAGTTTCAGCACAAATGCCTGTCAGAGGTCTAAAATGAATTAACAAAATACATCAAAACATATACATATACATCCAATATAAAGTACATAAAAAGAACATTATATAACTAGAAATGTAAAAAATAAGTAAAAAGCATGCAGTACCCATAAATAATAAAAAAAAGTAATAATAAAAAATGACATAAGAAGGAATCAAAAATTACCAGTATAAATATGTCTTGATCAATTTGACTTGACAAAAATGCTAAACAATGTCATCAATAATGAGACAAAGACCTCAAGATAAAACCAGATATCATTCAAAGGCAACTTAAACAAAACATATAATAAAAGACAAATGCAATAAATAAAATCCTAAATTAAAAGTAAAATAGAAAAATTAATGAAAAACAAATAAAAGACAATAGAGTACCAGAGCTACAGCTGGTGAAATTTGCTGAAATGCCTACAATAAAGGAGTGAGAACAAACAATTGTATTGGCAAAAATATCAACAAAAATATTGACAACTATTGCACTCATAAAGAGGGCAAATGAAACCTATAAATCCACTTTCCCATAGGGAGCACTGGCAAAAAATTGCTGAGATTAAATGTGGCCCTTTCCAATAAAGAATACTGACTATGCATAGACAGATGCCAAGAGGTTAGGGCAGAGGGGAGGAGGGTAAGTGGGGAAATGGGGAAATGGGGAAGGAGGGGGAAGAGGAAAGGGGAGGCGACAGGGGAAGGGAGGAGGGGGAATGGAGGGAGGAAAGGGGAGAATGGAAGAACAGGAAAAAAGAGGGGGAGGGAGATGTTTGTGTGCATAGGGAGAGGAATGGCCAGCAGGAAGAAGGAGGTTATAGTGCCTCTGTAGAAGTCTTTGGTGAGACTTTAGTTGGAGTACTGTGTGTAAATCTGGAGACCACACCTTCAAAAGGATATGAACAGGATGGAGTCGATGCAGAGGGCAACAATAAAATGGCCAGTAGTCTTCTTCAAAAGGCATATGGGGACAGACTTAAATCTCTCAATATGTATACTTTGGAAGAGAGGTGGGAGGGGGAAGATATGATAAAGATGTTTAAATATCTCTATGGCATAAATGCCCAGGAGGAGAGCCTCTTCCAATTGAAAGAAAGCTCTGCAACAAGGGGTCATAAGCTGAAGGTGAAAGGATATAGGCTCAGGAATAATTTAAGGAAATATTTCTTTATGGAAAGAGTGGTAGATGCATGGAATAGCCTCCCAGTGGAGTTAATAGAGATGTGGACTGTATCTGAATTCAAGGAAGCATCGTACAAACACAGAGAATCTCAAAGGGAAAAAAGGGACTGTAAAGCATAGTAATTGATATGGAAGGGCAGACTGGATAGCAGTATTTATTTATTTATTTAACATTTCTTTTATACCGTGCTCTTTTCCATCAGTGCGGTTTACAAATAACAAAGTGGCTCAATGACAGCGAAGGCAATCAGAGTTTACATAGAACAGGGGAAAACAACTTGGAGTGAACTGAGGGAAACTATGTACAATATACATATGAACAGTTTGCATATAAAACTATGTACAAATTACAAGTTACCACGTTAATCTTTCCATTGTTCCTAGGGTTATACAATTGCTGAGAGCAAGTGTAGGACAGCAGGGTGTAATCTGTCTGAGGCTGTTTTGCGTAACCTGACAGTTGCCCCTTGTGGATTGTGAATGGTCTTAATCTTCCATCAGTTTTCAGTGCTTCTATGTTTTACTTCCAGGGTACAACAGAGCTCAGAAAAACAGATGGAATATTCAAAATTATTCAGAAAGGAATGGAGAATAAAATGGAGAATATCATAATGCTTCTGTGTAGACCTATGTGCACCTACACCTTGGCTATTATATGCGGTTCTGGTCACCCTATCTTGCAAAACATATAACAAAACTAGAAAAGGTTCCAATAAAGATGACAAAACTGATAAAGAGGATGGAACACCTCCCATATAAAGAAAGGCTATTCAGCTTGGAGATGACTGAGAATTGATGAGAGTGAAGTCTATAAAATCAGGAATGGAGAAGAACAGGTAAAAGGATTAGTTGATTAGTTATTTACCCTTTCAAATAATATTAGGATTATGGGCACTCTATAACACCAAGAGGTAACACATTTAAAACAAAGGGAATTCAACTGCAATACTAACCTTCAAATGATTTTTTGGTGGACATCTTCATTGTATGCATTAATTTCAATATGTTCCTTTGTATGTAATCCTCCTATATCCCATTAAATCTATGTCATCCTGTTGCACACTGTCCATATTAATGGGGTAATTTTAAAATCCATTTACATGTATAAATCAGAGGTTCCTTCAAAACTTGTCTAGACAGTATAGGCCCGTTTCTGTTCCTAACGTACAAGCCCTCTGTACGCCCTGTCTGAATTGGACATACAGAGAGCGTCATGATTCTGATCCTCTGGGGCACATGTAGCCCCACGGGATCAGAATCGCGATCAGGCCTGTTTGTGTAGGCTGAGACTGCGATTCAGCCTGGCTTGCACGTACAGGCCATGCCCGACTAACTCAGTCTGGGCTTTACAATGGAGCCACGGCGCCTTGGTGTCCGGCTGCCAGGGCACCATGGCTCTATTGTAAAGTCATGATCCTGGCCACCGGCTCCTACACTGCATTCCCTGCAGCCTGACCCCTGATCCGGCCTCCCACGGCCAGGGTTGGGTTGCGGGGATTGCTCACTGCCCCCTCCTGCCGCTTTCTGGTCCCGGGCTCGCCGACCCCTGACGACTAGGAAAGGTATTCCACCTCGAAGGTGGAATAACTTCCCATGCAGGTTGCCGGCCCTGGATGTACAGGGCCGACATTAGAATCATCCCTGTACGTCCAGGGCTGATGACTGCCCACCGCCCGCCCTAATTTCGCCCCGATCCACCCCTTCCCCGCCCCGTCTAACTTCCCCATATAACCGGCAGCGAAGATAGCTGCTGGCGGGAAGGGGCACGACCCTGCTATTTATGGGTCGGAATGACCCCATATGTGAGTAAAAGCAGGTGCATATAGCCCTATGGGGACATGTTAGCACTTATGAAAATCATTTTTAAAGGCTTAGTCGTGATTTAGGATGTCGAAATCACGGTGCAGGGATGTTGAAGTAGGCAAGGGGGAGGGGGGTGGAGGCATGTCTGGGGAGTTGAAATGGACTTACATGTCTCCGTTTCATTTCAGGAACAACAGGGGCGTCTGCAGGCATGTCCATGTTATGAATTTTTTTTTCCAGTTTTCAGGCATAGATTTGTGTTCATTTAGAGAGGAATTTTCGAAGTGACGTCCAAGTGCAATCTGGGATATCTAAGCTAGAACGTTTGAAAAAAAAAGCAGGCATGACCAGGTGCAGACATGATTTCACAAACATGGACATGCCCAATATGGACGTCTGCAGGGGCATCTACATAGATGTCTCCAGAACCGTATTTCATAACCTAGATATTTAGGATAGCCTAATGGTTAGAGTAGTGGGCTTAAAAACAAGGCAGCCAGGGTTGAAATTGCACTGGATGTTTTTCAGCTAAAACAAACAATTTGCAGATGGTAGTTTGTGCCTGGAGCATGTCTAACATAGACATAATGTCGGACATCCATGAATTTTCTGAGATCAGGTGGAGATGTCCAGGTTCCTGGGAACGCCGCAGCCATGCTTCCTCCACGACCCGTTCAGACGATGTCCTCCCCAGAGCTGACTTCTAAAATGGTTCTAGAGACCTCTTGGTGCTTTGGAGTCTCTAAGCCCATTTTTAGACATCCAAAGCATGAATAGGGCTTCTAAAATAACCCCCTTAACCTCTTTGTTTTTTTAAGTGCTTATTGTATGTAGAGTGGAGGAGTAGCCTAGTGGTTAGAACACTGGCTTGGTAACCAAGCAACCAGGGTTCGATTCCCACCAGCACTCCTTGTGGCCTTGGGCAAGTCACTTAACCCTCCATTGCCTCGGAAGAAAGGCCTGGCAATCTACTTCCGGTGACACTGCCAAGAAAACCTAGGAGCTTCTGGGTCGCCAGGAGTCAGGACTGACTCGAAGGCACACATTGCATTGCATTGTATGTACAAGAACTTAAAAATGCACACCATTGATTGTACATGAATTAATGTGTCGGTACAGTATATACATATAGAAGTGATTTACATGCACTGTAAATTTTTAGGTTGCCAAACAAACCGAATGCATACGTGAATGTGCACACCCCTACTCCAGAAGGGTCAGGTAACAGAACCTTATCCCCCCATATTGTATAAGCTCTCAGTATCAGTCCAAAGCAGTGGCAGGATCCGATCTGAACAGGAACCAGTTTGGATCGATCCTGCCACTGACAGGACCAAGTGGGCGGCAGCACGGCATGTGTTTGCATCACTGGCACCGCCCGCTAGGACCGCTGGTGGTCACCACAGGGCAGCAACTTCCTGGTGGCTCAGCAGCCCGACCCCCCCCCCCCCCGCCCACAAGTGGTTTGACAGTATTGGGACCAGATCCCACCATTGGTCCCCAAAGGCCAAGCAGCATATGACTTACACCTTAGCCAAGAAGTTCACAGATCCAGGGAAAGTATTCTGGATTACAAGGTAAGAAATTCATTAAAAGAGCCAGAACTTGTGATAGAACACACAGTGAAGTCCCAGTTTTCATAGTGTCAAAAGGGTTTTATAACATACAAGGAGATGGCCAACTTATTTTAAACTCTGGACTTTATTCAGAAAGAATTTCTCCCCACTCTCTGCACGTAGGACACAGTCACATTCAATGTTCACACAGCTGAAACAAAATGCTTTGGCAGATACTGGAGAAAGAAGGGTGCAGTAGACTGTTTATATTGGACATGGAAGGTAAACATTACATACATAAGTCAACTTATCACCTTGATAAATTCAATTTCTGATCTTTCATTTTATACGTTTCCACTCTCCCAGTCTGCTTAGAGTTGTTTCATCCCGTGAGAATGACCTTGAAACATATTCATAAATTAGGAATTGCGAGAAAGATAACTAAAGCCAACATAAGGACACAGCAGACAGGATGATGAATTGATCTAGCCCTAAGGAAATGGAGTGCTGTATGAGCCACACCCATCAACCAATGTAAGCAACACTTAGGAGAAGAATAACATTTTAAAAATACTGGGGGGGGGGAGGGGGGAGAGATTTTCAAGCAATTAATGAGGTCAGCAGACCTGCTAAATGTGTTAATCATGTTGACGGGGATATTCAGGGGCACTAACACAGTGCAGTGGGGTATTCAGCGGCACTGACAAAGTGCCGCTGAATATCCATAGGTGCCGTCATTAAATGCCCCAATACTAGCCGGATGGCATCGGGGCAGAGTGAGGGCGGGCCCACGAACCCGGACGTACAGGGCGTATTCAGATCACGGCCCTGTTTGCCCTGGGAAGCCAAGATGGACAAGGGACTTATTCCATCTTGGAGCTGGAATAAGTCCTGGGGGCCAAGGCAAACAGAGCACGCAGAACCCCCGAAGTGGTAGAGGAGTCCAGAAAAGACCCTGCCACCCGATCCTGGCCCTGGCTACCCCCGCCGAGGGTCGGACGGCGGGGAAAGAAGAGCGAGACCAGTGTCAGGCTGCCTGTGTACTGACCCTTTCCTGCTAGGCATCCCAGTGCCATGGCGATGGGATACCATGGCACCGGCGCTCCAAGAGGAGCATTGGACAGGCTGGCTGGGCAGGGGGACAGACGTCTCATGCGGCAGAATCTGGGCATGTCCGGGCCGCCCAAGTGCCCCAATTCTGCAACCACGGGAACGAATAGCTTCCACGGTTGCAGAATTGGATGTCTTTGGAACATGTCCAATTTTTGGACGTCCGGACGGCCTGGACATCCCCCGATCTGAATTGGCCTCTAAATGTTCAAAGCATATTATGTGTTTGTTGGCAGGCGGCAAATGCATAACTTGCTTATCTGGATAGTTTGGGCTTTTATCCAGATAAAATCAGACTGTTTAACTTGCTAAATAGCCAGATTTTATCTGGATGATAAGATGCAGGGTTTGGGGGGAGGGGAAAGTGGAACCAGCAACTATCCATTTAGCAGTGATATTGAGCTGCTGGATGAGTAAGTTGTCTGTTTAATTTAGGCCTTCCACATAGCAGATCTAAATTAAATGGGTAGTTGTCAGAATGGTAACTGCCTATATGGATACTCAGCCCCTTAAATGGCATGTGGTGCAAAAGATACCTATAAAGATGCACCAGGACCAATGCTTAACTTCAAATTTTGTCCACCCCGGCTGAAAACCAGGCCCACAACTGTCAAATCCCTGAGCCCTGAGTGATGAAGAACATCCACTACTTAGACTGGAATGTTCTGAAATAGAATTCTGCTCTTCACTTGCCTGGAGTCTCATCAATGTTTTGGTGACCACACCCCCGTTCTACTTTGAAATGCATTAGGAAGTTTAAGAAAAATAAACATACACTGGTACACACACACCTTTCTCCCTAATGTTGCTCTTATATGAATATAGGGCTCCCTGCCAGAACTACCCTGATAAGATCTTTCAGGCACTTTTACAGTGTCACATGCTTATGTAATGGCTCGAGTGTTTATAGCAACGGGCACCACAACATAGGGATGATGTTTTCAATTAGAGGAAAGTAGCCAAGGTTGTTCAACCTAGTGCATGTGTACATAGCGCCAACACCAACCAGATGCCCTAAACAAGATCTACTTTTAATGGAAAAAAAAGTAATACCCCATCTATTGATCTTGACATAACTGGTGGGACTTGTGGGTGGTGAGGGAGGGGTTTGACTGAACCTAGTCTCTACTGGTTTTGGAAGTGGGTGATTTAATATGATGGATTGTTTCTCCTACTGTGACTCATTTCCAGAGTTAAACGCTTTCTTTCCAAAACCAAAGGAGCAATGACTGGCACAACCAGGATTTGCTATTAGGGCAACTACAATAAATATTACATCTTCAGTTGCTGGGCAATAATAGAAGATGAAGAATATTAATAGAAGAAAGTCTTCCAGGACACAAAGCCATGCTGAGTCAGATCATGGTCCATTTTGGCCAGCATCCTATTTCTGACAAAAGCCAGCCCTGGTTGAAAGTTCTTAGCGGATCCCAAAAAGTAGATCTATTTCTTATAGGGATGAACAATGACTCTCCCAACTCTACCTGTCTAATACTTTTTAATGGATGTTTGCTCCAGGAACTTGGCCAGACCTCTTTTGATTGTCTTTTAGTTGCCTTGACCATGTCCTCCAGTAACAGATTCCACAGCTTAACTATGCTCTTTGGAAAATAAAATTCTACAATTTGTTTTCAATCTGGTAGTCACTGGCTTCATGCAGTGTGCTCTTGTTTTTGTGTTGTTTGAAAGGATAAACATCTGTTTCATATTTAACTCTTCCATCCCACTCATGATCAGGACTGGATTTATCTCTGTAGGCTTACAGTCAGTGCAGGAGGGGTGCTCCCAACCTGCCTCTCTGCTGAATGGGAGGAAGAGGTGCTCATCTTCTAATTGAGCAGCAGCAGAAAATTGATGCATCGATTCAGTGTGAGGTAGGCAACCTCTCACACTTTGGGCAACCCCTACGGTGCTCCACTGCTCTTCTTTTACATGTGGGAGGAGGGGGCATGTCCTGTCTGGAGCATGAGAACTTGTCTATTCTGCACTGAATCATTGTATGCATTTACTGCTACTACAAGTATGCAGACCAGGACTGAGGCATCCTAGCAACAGCAATCCTTCGGCATTGGAGGCAGTTGCCTGCACTGCCTATGTCTAAATCTGGGCCTACTCACGATTTTATAAACGTCTATATCTTCCTTCTTAGTCGTCTTTTCTCCAAGATAAAGAGCCCTTACCAGCTTAGCCTTTCTTCATAAGGGAGGTGCTCTATCATCTTTATCATATTTGATGCCCTTGATCTGTAAATTTCTATTTAATCGTACTCCAAAGTACACACACATGTATCTGCCCATGCTCGCATGCACGCACTCAGACATGGAAAAAGAGCAGAAGGGTTAAATCAATAAATACACAAATAAAAAGTCTCTGAAAAGACTATACTATACTATACTTTAACTATAATATACTAAAACTGGTTAAATGATCACAATATGTGTTTATCAACAACAAATAAAAATATGAATAAAATGGCATTTTGCCATGGATATAAATCATATGATACCAGATCATAAGCCCAACGTGTTTCGGCAAGGAAGTTGCCTGTTTCAGGGGATTCGGTTTCAACATAGTTGATGCATAAATAAGTATGTGTAGAACAGCCACCACACAAACAGGCAAGGGAACCCTTTATTGAACCCTCTAGGTGCACAGAAAGACCAACTACCCAAAAGCTCAAGGAGTGGTACCTGTACATGCAACAAAGTACCCCCTCTAAACTGTGGCACTACTGTCACCACAAAACTTAATTTTGTAGAATAACATTCAAAAAGGTCAGCATACAGATATTTATTTTGGCGACAGTACTCATATGTGGATTCTTTGGATTGGCATATTCTCCCTCAAGGCTGAATGGAGAAAAAAGTAATCTAGAACAAAAGGTCACAGTATGAATGAAGCTCAAGGGGAGAGACTCAACAGAAACATAAAAAATATTTCTTCACAGAAATTGTATTGGATGTGCTCATATAGAACAACTTCCCACTGGAAGTGACGGTGATATAAACAATAATAATATTTTAGAAAGCCTGGAATATGAATAAAGGATTTCTAATTCAAATAAGTAAGAAAAAAGTCAGAAATTAGACCAGAAATAAAACTGAGTAGTCTAGATGTAGCTCATTGTCCTTAACCTCTGTCATATTTAATGTTTCTATATGTAAAAATTTATTTTAAGAGGTCTTAGGACAATGATTGTAGAATCCTGTTTTCTCATTACAGGAATGAGTGGAGTGGATAACTTAAAGTCATTTACCAAGGTCAAATGATTCAGCTAAAAACTGCCCTACTGTCACTTGCTGGTCACACAAGGGCACACTGTCACACGATACAGGATTTGGGCACCAGAGGAGGGGTTTATCTCCCATTTTAGGGGCTGATACAACAAGCTGCCTTGAGATACATAGTGATATTATGTTGGTTGTTGCTGTTTCTTTGATCTTAATATTATACGGAATAAAGATATCTGAACTAACATGAAACTGTCCTATTGTCCATATACTTTTAGCCTGGGAAGTAAAGCAGCACATGTATAATCAGTTCTCAGCAGCTCATATAAATAATAGGTTGAAACTACATGGGTAATCTTTGCACACATGCAATGTGTCTGCTCTCAGAGGGAAACAATATGGAGTGAGGAGTAGCCTAGTGGATAGCGCAGCAGCCTGAGAATCAGCCTCAATACCCACTGATGCTCCTTGTGGTTCTGGGCACGTTATTTAACCTTAGATAGCAAGCCCTTAGGGGAAAGAGAAATATTTACTGTACCTGAATATAATGTGCCTTAAGATTCCACTGAAAAGGCTAAGAAATCTGTTTTCTAAAAGCATGATATGAATACATTGAAGCCCCTCCCCCATGCTGGATACATGGGAGGGACCCTTGTATTTATGAAGGTACTGAATTACACCTTTGATAGACAGGAACCATTGGTAGACAGAGGAATTCATAAAAAGATACCAGGTTGGAGATTCTCAATGGCTTGCATTGATTTGAAGTAGATAGGGTAAGTATTCACAAGTTCAGCTTAATCAGTTACAATCAATTATCCCATTTGTGCACGACGAGTAGTTCAAGAGCACACTGTAACATAGCCTCCACTGTTCCACTGTTACTTTGTGAGAATTGGGAAGCTCAATTTTGCATAGGGAGCCTACATGAGAAATGGAACATCCAAGTCAGGGTATTTATACTTTTCCATGCATTTTATAAATGGCTCTGCTGAGCATAGAGCGTTTTGTAAAATATGTAGAAGGACATGCAGGAATACAAATGTATGTGCCGGCATGTCCATCAGGAACAGTTATTTTAGTAAGAAATACATCCAAAACAAGCAGCATCACTTGAGGTTTTGCCCATCTAAATGCAGACATTTACCCATGTAAGTGCCGATTTTGCAACCTACACATATTACTGTCTGTACTTACACACTTAAGTGCCAGATTTTACAAAAGCGTATATCCAGAAAGAGCCAAATAAGAAGCCAAGTGATATCTTTTTTGTATATTTGAGGTGGTTTGAAACACCTCAACCACTGGTCCAAATGAGCAATTAGCTAACACACAAACCTGCCCTGGAGCAAGTATAAATGCCAACATCCAGATTTTTTTATGTATTCATGTAGTTCTGTTGCAATATTGGAAATACATACATACATTTCTGGGCCACCCAAAACACACCCTTGATGTACCCCCTTTAAAAACTATGGGGTTGATATTCAAAAGGGTTTTAGTCGGTTAACAGGACCTGCTAACTAGCTAAACCCCATTCTGTTTGATGCTACTGAATATTAGCACAGACCACCTTAGAATTGTGTGGTTGTTCTAGGGTGGTGTGTGGGAAGATCGGGGGCAGTCCTGGTGTCTATCTGTTAATTGCAATATTCAGCCACTAAACGGATAGTTAGGACAGGTCAATGGCTGTCCTAACTCTGCATTTTTTGCTGTCCAGTTACCGGCTGAATATTGCCGGTTACTAGATAGCAAAAGTGTGGATAATGAAATCGGATATTCAGCATCAGATGCTGAATACGCTCTGGTGCTGAATATTCAGTTTTAGTTTCAGCTGCAGGGGCCAGGCACTTTAAAAACGCTGACCACTGCCACTGAATACTGACCCCTGTGGTGCCACAGATGTACACATGTAAATAGCTGCTTTCTAAAATCGCTATATGCAGTTATAGGGCATTTACACATTTAAATGCTGCTTTTTAAATGTGTAAAATCTGTGCAAGCTTTCTAAAGTCATTTCCTTAGTTTCTCAGTTCACCTATCCATCCAGTTACGTCTATCTGTGTTTTACAGGATGGACACCATGTCAGTACTCTGTTAGGCTATCACTTTCCTTCCAAAAAAACTGATAGAGAAATCCCAGGGATGCCTAATCCCATGTGATATTTATTTACTGTTCCATGCAGTTAGGAAAAACTGCTATTCCATTTCCAAGAAGGGGATCATCCGGAAACTTCTCTTTCTGCTTGTCTTGTTGCTAAAGACAGCTTCCATACAGAGGATCTTAGATAGAGAACATTATCATGATTTTCATCTAGATTCTAAAACTTGCTGGCATCCCAGGACTCATTTTGAAAGTTTACCGGTATATTTTATTACATGTTAGAATTAGTCCAGCAAGTGTGGCACAATATTTAAAATTAAATCATCGAGCAGTCAGTCGCGTGATCAAAGGAAAGTGTAAAACAACGTGTCATAAAGCTAATTACATAATACAGGGTGAAATCTGCCAACATGAATGTATAAATATGAGATAAGCAAAATAAAATACACCACTTGATAAAATCAAAACATTCGCAGCCTAACCCAGCAGCAGTGAGTCTACCAAGTAACCAGCAGTTTTTAGTTGGCATGTCTGATGAAACACCAAAAGCCAGGTCCTAGTAGTTTCATGAATTGGGCAAAATTATGAGTATGCGTAGTATTATTACTATTACTGAGCATTTGTATAGCGCTACAAGACATACGCAGTGCTGCACAGACATATGTAAAAGATGGTCCCTGGTCATCAGAGCTTACAATCTAGTCAAGACAGACAACACAGTAGCTGTAGACACGGGATACATCTAGGGGGAATGGTAAGGAGACCTGGCAAGTCAAGATTCGAAAGCGGCAGTGAAGAAGTGAGTTTTCAACCTGGATTTGAAAAGGGACAGAGAAGGCGCCTGACATACAGACTCAGGTAGTTTGTTCCAGGCATAAGGAGCAGCAAAGTGAAAGGAGCGAAGTCTGGAGTTAGCAATAAAAGAGAAGGGCACAGATTGAAGCGATTTCCCAGAAGAGCGGAGTTCCCGAGGAGGGGTGTAAGGAGAGATAAGAGATTACAAAAGAATAGTGCATGAAAGAAAATGGTTATGTCTATTTCAGGCTAGGCAAGCTTTCTAGAAGGAAGGGACTGTTAGAATGGCAGCTTGTGAGAACTATTCTAAATTAATTAGCTCTTCTGAATAGAATCAGTGCGTGATAAAATTATTACCTGGACTATCAAAGTTAAATAAGTTTAAGAAAGGTTGATCTTTTGAACATATCCCTAGATAAATTAGAAACATTTCTTCATAAGAAGTCCTTGATCAAGCAAAATACTCCCAGACTATGAATTGATTCCTTAAGCAAAAGACCAACATTTCTCAACTGTAGTGAGGACTGAAGGCTTCTGTCTATTGCTTTCCTATCATCAACAACTCTGGAGGCTTCTTAGGGTTCAAAGCTTATTTTCAATCCAGCCCAGATGGCCTCTAAATCTTTATTGAATGAGGCAATATTGCCTGTGTGAACATGGTGAAAATATAACTGAATATCACCTGCATAGCAAAACAACTAGAACCCGTATCAGGCAATAAGATCAGTTAAAGACTTTAAATCAGGATTCTTAACCTGGGGTCCATGAATAGGCTTCAGAGAGTCCATGAACTATGTGCAAAAATTATATTTTCATGGATTTCCTTCCTGTTACTTTGCAAATTGTCTTGGAGAAAAATAAAAAAATATATTTTCATGTCAAATTTTATTATTAAACTATTGTTTTCACTTCAAAAAGATGTAATGTGACATGAGATCCTGCGGTTAAGATTATTGATATCTGTCTTTTTTATATCAGGTCACGGTAAATTTTATGGTAAAAATGTAGCGGCCGATAGCCTCAGCAGTTGGCATGTTTTTAAATGCTGGACATCATTGCTATAAAAGATCCAGATATTCAGTGCTCGTATCTGAATAGGGGCTAGCACTAGGTATATGGATTCAACGCTGATTGCTAGCACTTTCCGGAATGCAGAGATATTAAGCGTGCTATCTGGATAACTAACCGGATCTTTAGGACAGTCTTTTTGCTGTTCTACTTTATTCGGATAGGTTTCTGGTTAGCGGACTTATTGTCACAGCTAACCATATATTCTGGCAACCACCCTTGCTCTGCTCATGGACCATTCCAGTACTCTTCGGATAGGTGGTCAGACAGAATATTCAGCAAAACTATCCATGTGGAGGCATGTTCCAATCTGGTCATCCAGCCCCCTCTGCGGCCGACCAGAAGCAGGATGGCCAGAGTTAGACCTGATTCTGATCCCGCGGGGGCTAGATGTGCCCGCAGGATCAGAATCGGGTCTATGACCTGGATATGCAGCCCAGGCCCCGATTCTGATTGGCATGCATGCCCAGCCATATGCTCGGCTATCTCAGTCAGGCTCCTGAATGGAGCTGCAGTGCCATGACGTCCCGTCGCCATGGCACCTCTGCTCCATTCAGGAGGTGTGAATGCTGGCCACCACTGAAATCCTTCTTTCCCCACAGCCAGACCCTCAATCCGGCCTCACATGGCCAGGGTCCGTCTGCAGGGAATTCCTGAATCCCCCTACCTTTTTTCCAGACCCGGCAGCATGATCCCCCGATGTACAGGGGGGACTTATTCCACCTCTGCAGTGGAATAAATCCCCATCTAAGTTCATGGCCGTGGACGTAGAGAGCCAACCTCTGAATCTGCCCTGTACGTCTAAGGTCTCGGCCTGCCCATGTCCCGCCCTCACTTCGCCTCCAGAACACCTCCTTCCGCCCCCGTCTAGGCCTCCCTGTACAAATGTGCAGTTCATACAGGGAGGCTTTAGCTGGGGCCAGCAGGGGAACGAATAGCAGGGATGGACATCCAAACAGGATGTCCATCCCCGCTATTCTCTGTTCAGAGTGACCCCCATAGCATTGTGAATATCTTCACTGGTACTTCACTGGTTAGCAGTTGCTGCTGCTTTGATTAGTGCCTTTGAATATTAACCCCTTAGTCCTTACTTGTGTGCATTGTAATCTTTTTTTTTTCCAGATTAGTAATTGTACTATTGTTAATGTATGTGGATGTTGGATGTCAGGTGGGCAAGAAAATAACCTATATTTATAGCGATATAAAGAAATCTAAGTGGTGTGTGACCAGTAACTTCAGTGCAGCAGATGCAGCAACCAAAGAAAAAATTAGCTCCATTCCTTATAGCAATCACCAGCTCATCAAGCCCTGCAGCATTCCCACGTCTTGCACTGGTTACCTTGGTAATGGAAGACCATGCTGGAGGAAGCGGCAAGGCTACTGCAAGGCCTGTGTGACCTCATGGCTGCTAACAAGACTCGCACATGCATATTTATGCAAGACTGGATTTAAGGGCCTGATATCCAGCTACTAGAACCAGAAAAACCCCACCAATCCCAATTTTCAATGGTGCCATCCAAATAGTGCCACTGAATAGTCCCTTTAACTGCTGCAACACTATCCAGATCGTGCTGGGATGCTTCATGGACGAGGCAAATGCAGTGCAAGCACTTGCCCAATTAGTAGTAATGTCCAGTCTGCTAAATGGCTAGGTAGTCGCATAAAGTTAGGCCAAAGAAAAGCAGGCCTAACTTTATGTAATCTGGTTCTCTGGATAACAGCTGAATATCCTTGCTATCCAGATAGCCTGCAGTGGTCACTGTTGAAGCTGAATTTTCAGTGGAAGTCATGACCTGGGCATTTCTGCTGAATATCTGCTTTCACTTTTTCCCATGGCAGTCAGCACTTAAAAAGCTTCTAACTGCTACAGACCGAATATTGGCCTTTGAAATTGTAGTACTCATTGTAAAGATGACATGCCAGTAGAACCCAGAGAATGGGAGGAGAGGGCGTGTCAGAGAATGGGAGGAGAGGGTGTGTCAGAGAATGGAAAGCCCCTTTGAAGCAGCATATGCTTACCCTAAAGTAAGTGAGGAAAGGAAACTTTGGCCTGAGTATTTAGCGCCTTCAAAATTTGACGCCCTAAGCAGTTCCTAAGTTGTTTTTTTCCTAAATCAGGGTATATATTTATATGCATTTTTCTAAGAAGAATGTCTATAGCTCTGGGAAGGATGTCTATAGCTTTCATCAGATTCTCAAAGGGATTTGTGTCCCAAGAACTTCTGCTTTAAATGGACCATAAATCAAAATGCTAAAAGCACTGAGCCTTGAGGAACACTATCTAAGTACAGTATTTGAGAAAAAAAGCAGAACTGTTTAAATATCACAGATGCTGATTGTCTAGGAAGGAATGGAAATCCTTGAAGGACTTTACACCTAAAGCCTAAACTAGATAGGCGCTACAAGAGAATAGCTAGGTCCACTGTGTTTATGGCAGTGCTGAGTCAGATAGAATTAGCATTGTTGGAATGGCCTTCCCTACATGATGAATCAAGAAATCATACAGTGACCAGCATTCTTATGGTATTGTGACCATGCCTTCAGTCAGCCTATTTGGGATCTAGGGGCCTGATATTCAAAGGATTTATGCTCCTAACTTTGAGAATAATGTGCCTAAATTGGCTTTTTGAAAATTTACTAGGGCTGAGTGGCTAAACATTTTCATAAAATTTTACTAAACTTCTAAATTTAGGAGCACAAATAGTAGGTGGCAATGGGGGTGAATTAAGAGTAGGGAAGTTAGGAGTTTAGCATTGATCTTCAGCACTAGGCAACTAAATTAGGCTCGTAGATCTAGGCAAATGAATGATAGGCCTAAATTTAGGTGCATAAAATTTTAAGCTCCTAAATTGGGATGAATGTTCAGCTGACAACTTAGGCTCCTATGTGTGGCTGAAAATAGGGCACAAATTTACAAGCCTTTCTTAGGAGCCTAAATTTAGAAGCTCAGTATTTTTGAATATCGAGCCCTAGAATATTATTTTCTTCTAGAAGTCTACAAAGTAGACTACTATCCTCTCAACAGTTTTTGAGAATGAAAAAAAGTTTGGAAATTCATTTCAAGTTGGCTAAATTATTGGGATCCAAGCCAACTTTTTTTGATACTTAGCGATACATAGATCACTGGACAACAATAAGCTCCCATTCCTTCTCTCTTCTAGGATCTTGAAACTCTCCCCTGAGCTGATTAGAATTTTCTCAGAGATCTTCTCCCTGACTTAGAATATTCCTAGGCTCACAGTATCATAAGGCTGGAAAAGTGGTATGTAATAGGGTATGGTTTACTTTGTACTCAGGCAAATGGATGTTATGTACATAAAGCACAAATATTGTAGGGAAAAACTAGAGTGGATCTGGGGTAGACTTTCAAAAATCAAGGGCAGCAGGGACTTTTCTTACAATACAAAAAGTATAAAAAAATAATTAAATACATTAAAGCAAACAAAAGAAGGATGCTTAGTAACAAGATCAAAAGAAGCAGTAATAGTGCCAGGAAAAATTCAGGTTGTAATTTGAATTTGCTTTAAATAATAAAGGGAAAGGATGACAGGTTTGATGAGAGTATAGGATAAGATGGAAACTGGAAGAACTTATGTCCTTACTATATATTGTCAATATCCCCACCCAAAAACAGATAATGTGTATTGAGCTGCGATGAATGATTGCAGGAAGTACACCCAATGTTAGTAGGATTATAGGATTATGACTATGCCAATGAGTGTAGAAAAACCAGTATATGGTGATTTAGCCATACAGGATCCCAATTATGCTGTCCCTTCTAGGCATGACATCATACTGTCATAGTCATTCATAGAAACAGACTATGATGGCAGAAAAAAGACCATCCTGTCCTTTTTACTTTACAGCTGCAACACCGAATCAACTTGATCACTGACTTTTCCACTGAAAGATGTCTGCTTCTTCGACACTGCTTACACAATTAAATATCTCTGTCATATTCAACTTCTCTTTCTCTTCTCTAAGGAACACATTTGCTTTTAGCTGTTTTTTAAAATTCATGTCACATCAAAGTTGAATGCCTTCATTGGCTTTATTTACCAAGACTCCTCAATCCTATCCCTTCTGCAATGTCATCTAGAAGTAGGGAGATCCTGGATTTTCGATTCTCTACAGGGAAATCTGTTCCAGTAACAGAACCCACACAGGAGAAGGTGATACTGGACTTGTTATTTACAAATAGGAAGAATGTTTCTAATGTTGTAGTGAGTGATAATCTGACATGAAGAAATCACCGGACAGGGCCAGCCCATCCACTAGGCAGACTAGGTATCCACCTAGATCAGCAAACCCTAGTGGGTGGCCCAAAGCTGCTTTCAGACCAGAGTTGGGCTGCCGCCACCACCCCCTGAATCCATCTCTGTCATACTGAGGCAGTGACAGCTGTGGTAGTGGTGGCCCAACTCCATTTTGAAAGCAGCAGCGGTGGTGTAAAATGGAGTCAGGCTGCCGCCGCCGCAGCAAGATGAGAAGATGGATTTGTGGAATGGCAATGCTGCGGTGGCAGGGGGAGGGCAGCGGTGGGAAGGAGAATGCTGGTGGCAGGAGAAGTGACAGTGGCAGCAGCAGGGGGGTGGCATGATGGGGGTTTCTGCCTGCGGCGGCAGAGACTCTTGGGCCACTCCTATCACTGCATGGTAAGTGTCAATATCAGGACACTGGTGAAGATGGTTCAGTAAAGATTGAGGGTCCTAGGCTTCAGGAGTGCTAACTTTGCAAAGATGAGGGTATACCTCAAGCAGTCATTAGCTGGATGTTAAAATTGGGGGGAAATAGAACAACAGTGGGCAAAAGTGGAAGAGATATTTTAAGAGCAACAAACCTTTTTGTTAGAAAACAAAATAAAAGTAGGAGGAAAAGGAGACTGCTATGGTTTTCAAAAGAAGTGGCTAAAAAGGTAAGGAAAAAGTGGTTTGCCTTCATAAACGACATGAGATTTTAGAAAGAGGAAGACAAACAGCAATATCTAGAGAAGTTAAGGGAAACTTATAAATTAATCAGGAAAGCAAAGATGCTAATGAAAGAAAAAAATAACCCATACAGTAAAGCATAGGGACAATATATTTTTTTAGGTATGCTAGTGACAGATTGAAATGTAAAGGTGGCATTGTGAAACTCAAGGATGAAGGGGAGGAATATCTAGAGGATAAAGTGGAATTGCTTAACAAATATTTCTGTTCTGTGTTCACTGATGAAGGGCCAGGAATGTGACCTCAGAAAATAAATGCGAATAGGAATGGAAGTGAGGTAGAACTTGATTTTCATTAAACTGTGTTCATGAAAAACTAATAAAATTAAAAGTGGACAGAGATGGTGCTGACAGGATTCATCCACGGCTATTGAAAGAACTTATGGAAGAAATGTCAGTTCCCTCTGGATCACCTTTTCAGTGCTTCTCTAGATTCGGGAGTGATCCCAGAGGACTGGAGATAGGCAAATGCAGTTTCTGTCCACAAAAGTGGAAATAAGGAAAACGGTTACTATCGACTGTTTAGTTTGACTTCTATGATGAGTAAATTAATCAAAATGCTAATAAAAAAAAGAGGATGATGCTTTTCCTGGAATCCAAGGATCCAAGACAGCATGGGTTCACTAGAGGTAGGTCTTATCAGACAAATCTGATTGATTTCTTTGACTGGATGACCAGATAATTGAATCAGGGTAGAGCACTAGATTTGTTATGCTTAGATTTTAGCAAGACATTTGACACCTTTCCGCATCAGCGACTTATAAATAAACTGAGTGCCCTTGGGATGGAGTTCACTCTGAAGACGGGGGCATTGCCAGAGATGTTCACCAGGGATCAGTCCTTGATCATGTTCTTTTTAACATTTTTGTAAGTGATAGTGCAGAAGGTCTGTTGTGAAAGGTATGCCTCTTTGCAGATGGAAAGTCTGGATAGCAAGAGGAGGGGTCTAACAAAGCTTGAAGAATTGTTGAGAATTTAGCAGCTAAGATTAAGTGCTAAAAGATGCAAGGTCATGCATTTGAGATGCAAAAACCAAGGGAGTAGTTGAACATAGGGCGTGAAGTATTCAGTGGAGAAAAGAAGAGCAAGACCTGGAAGTGATCGTATCTGATGATCTTAAAGTAGCCAAACGAGTAGAAAGATGACAGAAAAAGCCAGAAAGATGCATGGGTGCATATGGAGAAGAATGACCTGTAAGAAAAAGGAGGTGGTAGTTCATTTGTACAAATTTCTAATGAGACCTCATATAGAGTACTGTGTACGATTCTGGAGGTCACACCTTCAAAAAGATATAAACAGGATGGAGTCTGTCCAGAGAGTGGCTGCTAAAATGGTCATTGGTCTTCATCATAAGGCATATAAAGATAGGCTTAAAGGGCCCAATATTCAAACGGCCTTTACATGATTAACAGCCAGTTAACTATGTAAATGCTGGCTAACCAGATATTCGACGGCACTTACACAGGTAGTGCTGTCAAATATCCCCAACTAAGTCCCCTACGCGCCCCGATGCTAGCCAGCAAGATGGGGTCACACTGATGATCCATCCAAGGGCAATATTATCTCCTTTTTTCCCCGCTGATACCTTTTTATGTAGCTGTAGCCAGGCAATGTAATATAAGGTCTGGGAAAGCTAATTGTAGGCTTGGTTGAGTTTGGAGGTGGAAGGATTAAGCCCAGTGGGGAGCAGAACAGAGGGAGTCAGGCTGAGAGAATGAGTAGAAGGTGTTGGATCTGAAGTAGAAGGGTTTAGTCTAGGGAAGTGGCAAGACAGAATGAAAGGGAAAGTTTTTTTGATTTACTCTTGAGGGGGAGATTTTATTAAGCATCTTCTGTGGGCAAAGCATGTTTTGCATGTCAGACATGACTGTTATAAAATTCTGCATGTAGATTTATTTAATTTATTTGGATTTACTTCACGCTTTTAAACGAGCAGACAAGTATACATGCAGACAAGAGTATGTGGCCTTTTATGGAGCAGGAGCAGAGTAGCAAGCTGTGCACATAGGGCCTGATATTTAAAACTATTTATCCAGTTATGTTTATTTCACTTGATTGACCGCCCTTCATAAAACACAGTAGAGCTGATTACAAAAACATAAAAGAAATTAAAAACAAAGGAGGAAAAGAACTCCATTTCTTAAAGAAAAAGGTTAAAAATAAACATACCAGGGAAGATAAGAGGAGGGCGGGGACATGAGAGGAGTAGGGTTAAGTCAGGGTAAGAGAATGGTCTGGGAGGTCAAAGACAATAGTGAAAAGGTGGGTTTTTAGGAGACCTTTAAATTTTGAGTAGGAAGGTTCAAGTCTGAGGGCTGAGGGTAATGAATTCTAGGAAGCTGGTGCCAAGAAATAAGAAGCTGAGGATTGGGTGGATACGAGGGGAGCATGGGAAGCAGAAAGAAGATGTAAGTGGTTGGCATATGTGAGGAATGGAGGAGCAGGGAGCCCGAGAGGTAGCGGGGGGAAATGGTGTGTACGGCATGGTGAACCAGGGTGAGGAGTTCATATTATGCTCGAAATTTTGCTGGGAGCCAGTGATAACGTAACAGTAGGGGGGTGATGTGGTCGAACCTGGAGGCATAGACAAGTATATGAGCATCAGTATTTTGAATTAGTTGGAGCCATTGAAATTGGTACTGGGGCAGACCGAGGAACACAAAATTGCAGTAGTTGATTCTTGATATGACTAAGGAGAGGAGTAAGATAGTCAGGGATGAAGATGAGAGAAAAGGATGAACTGAAGGACTAGAAAAAGGGACTGCTACTTCTGGAGAGAGATCTGCAAGTGTGAGTATATACTTCTAGGAATTTTCTGAAAGGACTTCTTTGTATTAAAGCTAATTAATCTGTGAACCCAGTGTTTTTTGTTAAATCAGTCAGGGCCTAGTAGCAGCAGTTTAAGTTTAAATTTAAAACACAGAAGATAAATTTCTGGTTACATTTGGAACCCAGCAGAGAGCTTGCAGTTTAAATTTCATAATAAGTCAGAGCCTAGCAGCAGCAAAGAACTGTAATTTAAATCAAATCAGAATATAACTTAGCATAAAAGGCAAAACAGGGTCAGTACTCTTTGAGCAACAAATAAAGTCTTCTAGAGACCTTTACAAAGAGGCCTTCTACCTAGGGGGCAAGAGACCTGTGAAACTTTTTCAATAGGTGTTAACACCAGGTGGCAGGTCAAAAGGCCATTTTGAAAGACTCCTTCTGTCCAAGCAAAGACTGTTAATCACCCAGGAAGTTAGTCACAACTTACCTTAGAAGCACAGGACAGGGTACTGTGTAGCAGCCATCTTTTAATAAGTCTTATTTCCCTCTCTCCCTCCCCAACACCCATCCACCCCTGGGATAATTGTAGCTTTATAGGTACTTACACATCTTAAAGGAAAGGAGGTGCTCTCAGGTGAAGCTCGTTATCCAAATCAGTCATACACTAAGGACCCAAGATTAATTAAGCTTCAGCTGAACAAGGTATATTGAGCGTATTAGGTACAGTTTTATTAGTATAAATATCCATAGCAACCCTTAGTAAGTAAAGAACTTAGAGATCTAAACACAAGCTTAAAACTAAGATGCAGACAGCAGTCCAGCAGCAAGATGGGAGCTTTCCAGTCTTTTGCATTGCGTGTCACATGTATGATTTTCTCCCAGTTGGTGAAAGGTCTTACGTATGCACTAGGTGCAAGGAGCTCTTTGCTCTCAGGGAACGAGTCCGTTCTCTAGAGGCTAGAGTTGCAGACTTGGAAGACATAAGAAAGACAGAGAGGTACATAGACGAGACCTACAGGGATATAGTCCTGAAGTCCCACCTCCAGTCTGGCAGCATCCCTGTTGCCATGGAGGAGAGAGGTCACGTGACAGGAGAGCATTGCCCTGATGTGGTAGGATGTGATCCTGTAGCTAGGACCTGTCCTCCAGGTGATGTAAAACCCTCTCGCACCGAGGAAGTTTCTCCAGGGCCATGTGCCCATGAGGGAAGGGTTAGGACAGCCGTTATAGTTGGTGATTCAATCATTAGGCATGTAGATAGCTGGGTGGCTGGTGGACGTGAGGATCGCCTGGTAACATGCCTGCCTGGTGCGAAGGTAGCGGACCTCACGCGCCACCTAGATAAGGTCTTAGATAGTGCTGGGGAGGAGTCTGCTGTCTTGGTACATGTCAGTTCCAATGACATAGGAGAATGTGGTAGGAAGGTTCTGGAGGCTAAATTTAGGCCTTTAGGTAGGAAGTTGAAATCCAGAACTTCCAGGGTAGCGTTCTCTGAAATGCTTCCCGTTCCACACGCAGGACCCAAACGGCAGGCAGAGCTCTGGAGTCTCCATGCGTGGATGAGACAATGGTGCAGAGATGAGGGGTTTGGATTTGTTAGGAACTGGGGAACATTCTGGGGAAAGGAGGAGCTCTTCCGAAGGGATGGGCTTCACCTTAACTAGGATGGAACCAGGCTGCGGGCATTAACCTTTAAAAAGGAGATAGAGCAGCTTTTAAACTAGATAATAGGGGAAAGCTGACAGTCGCCCAAGAGCGCATGGTTCGGAAGAATGTATCCTTGAAGGATACTACCAAAAGCAGAGAGGTTCCAAAAAAGAGTAAAGTAGCCCAAATGCCCTCGAGTATGGAGCAGACAGAGCTTAAAGATCCCAAATTACCCATGCCTACCAATAGCCAGATTAATATGAATAAAATACAGTCTCTAAAATGCTTGTATGCAAATGCTAGAAGTCTAAAAAATAAGATGGGAGAGAGAGAATATATAGCACTAAATGAGAGGTTAGATATGATTGGAATATCAGAGACATGGTGGAAGGAGGACAACCAGTGGGACACTGTGATACCTGGGTACAAACTATATCGTAATCATAGAGCTGATCGAATTGGTGGAGGGGTTGCACTCTGTGTTAGAGAGGGCATTGAGTCAGAAAAGATTAAAGTTTTGCAGGAAACAAAATTTGCTATAGAATCTCTATGGATTGAAATTCCATGTAAAAAGGGGAAGGCGATGGCAGTGGGGGTATACTATCGCCCGCCTGGCCAGAATGATCAAATTGATGATGAAATGCTCAAAGAATTCAAGGAAGCTAGCAAAAGTTACAGCGAAGTAATAATAATGGGTGATTTCAATTACCCCAGTATCGACTGGGTCAGTGTCACAGCAGGACATGCTAGGGAGATAAAGTTCCTGGATGAAACAAATGACTGCTTCTTGGAGCAGCTGGTTCATGAACTGACCAGAGGGGAAGCCATATTAGACCTAGTCCTTAGTGGAACACCAGATCTAGTGCAAGAGATAAGGATGTTGGGGCCACTTGACAATAGTGATCATAGCATGATCGCATTTGATTTAATTAATGGAGGAGGGATAGTACGGAAATCCACAGTACTACCTTTTAACTTTCGAAAGGGAGACTATGATAAAATGAGGAAAATAGTTAAGAAAAAACTAAAAGGAGCAGTTGCAAAGGTTAAAGACTTACATCAAGCTTGGATGTTGTTTAAAAATACTATCTTGGAAGCCCAGACCAGCTGTATTCCACGCTTTAAGATAAGTGGAAGGAAGTCCAAAAAACTGCCAGCATGGTTTAAAGATGAGGTCAGAGAGGCTCTTGTTGCCAAAAAAGCATCTTTCAGGAAATGGAAAAAAGAGCCAAATGACGAAACCAGGAAACAGCACAAGCACTGGCATGTCAAATGCAAGGCATTGATAAGGCAGGCAAAGGGAGAATTTGAGAAGAAGCTTGCTGCAGAAGGAAAAATGCAAAATAAAGACTCTTTCAAGTACATTCGTAGCAAAAAACATGTGAGAGAGTCAGTTGGTCCATTAGATGATAGAGGGGTTAAAGGGGCACTAAGAGGCGATAAGGCAATAGTGACGAGACTGAATGAATTCTTTGCTTCGGTCTTTACTGAGGAAGATGTAGGGATGTTACCCATGACTGAAGTGGTATTTAAAGGTGCGGAAGAATTGAAGGAAATATAGATACATTGGGAAGATGTATTACAACTATTAGATAAACTGAAGAGTAGCAAATCACCTGGGCCAGATGGTATACATCCAAGGGTGTTGAAAGAACTGAAATATGAGATTGCAGACCTGCTATTAGTAATCTGTGAACTTTCATTAAAATCATCTGTAATACTTGAAGATTGGAGGATCGCCAATGTAACGCCAATTTTTAAAAAGGGTTCCAGGAGTGATCCAGGAAACTACAGACCGGTGAGCCTGACGTCAGTACCCGGAAAAATGGTAGAAACCATCATAAAGAACAAAATTACTCAGCATGTAGATAGTCATGGCCTAATGGGAGACAGCCAACATGGCTTTAGCTAAGGAAGGTCTTGTCTTACTAATCTGTTATGTCTTTTTGAAGGTGTGAATAAACAGGTGGACAAAGGTGAGTCGGTTGATATAGTGTATTTGGACTTTCAGAAAGCCTTTGACAAGGTCCCTCATCAGAGACTTTTGGCAAAGCTAAAGAGTCATGGCATAGGAGGCAGTGTACTACTGTGGATCAGGAACTGGTTAAAAGATAGAAAGCAGAGGGTAGGGCTAAATGGCCAATTTTCCCATTGGAGAAAGGTGGTGTACCCCAGGGATCTGTGCTGGGTCCGCTGCTTTTTGACATATTAAGAAATGACTTGGAAAAGGGAATAACGAGTGAGGTTATCAAATTTGCAGATGACACAAAACTATTTAAAGTTGTTAAAACCCAAGAGAATTGTGGAAAACTGCAAGAGGATCTTGATAAATTGGAAGACTGTGCATCAAAATTGCAGATGAAATTTAATGTGGACAAGTGCAAAGTTATGCACCTAGGGAAGAACTACCCAAACTATGGTTACACGATGCAAGGTTCCACATTAGGAACCACCATCCAGGAAAAAGATTTAGGCGTCATTGTGGATAACATGTTAAAACCTTCGGCCCAGTGTGCAGCAGCAGCCAAGAGAGCAAATAGAAGGCTATGTATCATAAGGAAAGGAATGGAAAATAAAACAAAAGATATTATAATGTCACTATATCGTTCCGTGGTGAGACCGCACCTTGAATATTGTGTGCAATTCTGGTCACCGTATCTTAAAAAGGATACAGCATTATTAGAAAAGGTTCAGAGAAGAGCCACCAAAATGGTAAAGGGGATGGAAGGATACTCCTATGAAGAAAGGCAAAAAAGGTTAGGGCTCTTTAACCTGGAAAAGAGACGGCTGAAGGGAGATATGATAGAAGTCTATAAATTAATGAACGGAGTGGAACGGGTAAATGTAGATCGATTGTTTACGTTGTCAGAATATATAAAGACAAGGGGACATGCAATGAAGCTACAGGTTGAACTATTTAAGACTAATAAAAGAAGATATTTTTTCACTCAACGTGTAATCAAACTCTGGAATTTGTTACCGGAGGATGTAGTAAAGGCTGTTAGTGTAGCTGGGTTTAAAAAAGATTTGGACAAGTTCCTGGAGGAAAGGTCCATAAACCATTATTATTATTTTTTTAAATTTTTTATTTATAGAATCTTTTCAATTATACAAAGAAGAAAATAAAACAAAAGACAAAATAGCCATACATCATACAGTTCCAAAACACATTAAACATACACTAGTCCACATCAAGGAGGTGCTCAGCAAATTATTACCAAAACGCCCAAATGGTCCTTGGAAATATTATTAAACTCTATTTGACTAATCAATGAGCTAGAAAAAAAATGAAGAAAAATGTCAGTCCACTAAGTCTTACTGTCTAAGAAACCAATCAATTGTTCTACTTCTAGAAATATATATCTTTATCCCTGAAATACAATATGGCATTTACAAGGAAATTTTAAGTAAAAGGTCGCCCCCAGAGCCAAAATCCATGGACGCGCCTCCAAAAAAGACTTACGCCGCCTTTAGAGACATCAGGAAATTCTTGTATTGTATGACCACAAAATTTCTTTTTTTTTTTTGAAAATATGCACGCAGAACCTTATCCTTGTCCATCTCTGATTAAAAAAAAAGTTACCAAAAGTGTACCTCTAGAAGATATAACGTCACTATCTGACTCAATAAATTCTGAAATATCTAAAGGTGATGAGACCAAGTGCTCGTACCGAACACCCAACTCTCCTTCATCCCCTCCCTTATCCAATTTTCCTAAAGGAATATAATAAAGTTTTGTGAGATTAATTAAATCAACTTCATTGAACAACAATACCTCCTTAAGATACTTTGAAAAGAGAATCATAGGAGACAAGTAATGAGTTCTCGGAAAATTCTATAACCGAAGATTCCGGGACCTCAAAGAATTTTCCAGGAACTCATCCTGACGATGCAAAAGAGAGGAGTCCAAGGAGAGTTTTTCACGCACATCCTTCTGCAATCAGCACTTGGACTCCTGTATATCTGTCCGCTTTTCCAATGATAATATTCTATCTTTATGATCTGATAACTTCAAAACCGTCTCTTTGGAAAAGTCCAAGACTTTTTTCAAAGAAGAACCCAAGGCCAATTCCATGTGCGTCACAATCGCCCATATATCCTTTAAAGCAGGGGTTCTCAACCCTGTCCTCGGGACCCACCTAGCCAGTCGGGTTTTCAGGATAACCACAGTGAATATGCATGGAGAGATTTGCATATAATGGAGGCAGTGTATGCAAATCTCTCTCATACATATTCATTGTGGTTATCCTGAAAACCCGACTGGCTAGGTGGGTCCTGAGGACAGGGTTGAGAACCCCTGCTTTAAAGAAACATCAGAAGGCGGGGGTTGAACCTCTACAACAGAAGAAAAGGTAACCACAGATGGCAAAGACGTCGATATAGAGTCAGTTTTTAAAAAGGAAGGAGGCAGTAAGGCTGAGCCGGGTTCGACCATCTCCGAATCCTTCAACGGAGAGATCTCACCAGGCAGTTGTTGAAGCTCACAGATGGGTGGAGTTACTCCCTAATCACTAGGAGAAGAGGTAGAAGAAGAGATACTCACTGCCGAAATATCCGCACCGCAATCCTTTGATGTCTGGGTGGAAGCTGGAGAGTCGCTCATTTTCACATGAGCATCCATTGGGCCAACGATCTTAACCGCCTTCATTTGAACAACTGGCGGGTATCTCTTTTTCCGTTCAACTGCCCCACCGCGGGACGCTGAGTTGCTTGCTTTCCTCATTCTTCCTGGATAACGTATCTGACTGGTTGCTGGCAAGCGGCTCCACTGATTGGCTGCAGGTTTGCCGAGGGCTATAAATTCAACTGCCCCACCGCGGGACGCGGTCGGTGTGAGAAGGTTGTCCTTGTTCTGGGGAAACATAAACCATTGTTAAGAAGGGACCCAGGATATCAGTGCTTGACCCAGTACAAGCATTGTGGAACCTGTGTCTTTTGGGGAAACTGCTGGGTACGTAAGACCTAGATTGGCCACTGTTGGAAACAGGATATTGGGCTTGATGGACCTTGGTCTGACCCAGTATGGCATATCTTATGTTCTTATGAACAAATCTGTTGGAAGGCAAGGAAGGAATGATGGACTAAGGAGGACATATAGGCATTGAAGGATAGGGAGGATTCAAGAATGATACCAAGGTTACGGATGGAATTGACTAAAGGAATGGGGGAACCAAGGAGTGAAGGGGTGAGTGTAGGGGATGAATTAGCCACAGATTTCTTAGGATTCAGGTGGAGGAAGTTGCTAGAGAACCAGGTGAAGATGCAGGATAGACAGTTATTGAGAGTTGAGAGATCAGGAGTGACTGGGCTGGTGTGGTGGAGGGATTATGTCATCGGCAAAGTAGTGAGCAGATATATTATACTGTTGGACTAAGAGTGTCATGGGGATAAGGAAGATGTTAAATAAGAGAGGGGCCAACACGGAATCCTGGAGAACCCCACAGAGAAGCGGAAGGGCAGGAGAAGAAGAATTACCTACAGAAACTGAAAAAGACCATTGAGAAAGGAAAGAGTGAAACCACTGAAGAACTGTGCCACGGAGACCAAAATCATACAACTGTGAGAGAAGTATAGAGTGATCTACCAAATTGAAGGCTGAAGAGAGGTCTAGAGAAACTGCCACCAAGATATCCCCACAGTCGTGCGATTGGTGGAGCTCAAGAGAGAGAGAGAGAAGAATGGTGTCCAGGTTGAAAGCCAGATTGGCGCGGGTTCAGGGCTTGCATAGAGTCCAGATGAAGAGATAGCTGAGAAAAAACTAGTTTTTAGAGTAGTTTAGAGAGAAAGGGAAGGGTAGAAACTGGACTGATGGTGTCAAGGCGGTCCGGGGTGGAGTTGGAGCTGGGTGGCAAATTATCCGGATAGCGACGATTTTCAGCGTCGCTATCTAGGCAACCTTTTTGCATAACTTAGGACAACAAAACAGCTGTCCTAAGTTAGGTGGATGACTATCTAACTAATGGAATCAAAAATCACTGTTAATCCGGATAGTGGAGGCAGTCAGCATATCGCAAGATTCAGCCCACTATCCGGATATTGGCTGGTGCTGAATATCTGCATATATTTTTAAATGCTGCGGCCATTGTTTAAAGGGAATGCTGACCCCTGAGTTTAAATTTTGGCCCCGTCAATACCTGCACAGATCTCGCACAGAAAGTTGTACCTGTTTCAGAGAAGATGTAACCTTGTGCTTGAGCCTTTGTGCACTACTGGGATAATTCTAGGAGCCTAATATTTTACAAAGGCATATAAGCATCTATCTTGTCTTTATAAAATAAGGAAAAACTAGGAATGTTTCCACATTTTCTATCTGCACCCTCTTTACAAAATGAATTCTTAAAGGCCTTTTTTAGATAGGTTTTTGAGATCGGAACTGAGGCATCCAGGCTGGAACTTGCTCATATCTGCCCATATGTTACAAAAGACCGTGCCGAATGTGAAACCTTTTGCAAAATGTATCTAAGGATGTGCAGGAGTACGCATGTATTTGGTGGCATGTACAGCGGGAGCAGTCATTTTGCAAACATACACATGTACAAAAAGAGTGGCATCAACTTTGCAACTTCCACGTATAATTGTCGACACATCCATGTGTAGTGGGCAATCTTACAAAACTATACATATATGTGCTTGAATATACATGTATTCTGATTGTAGGATAGTGAATATAGATGTAGGTGCCAAAATTCAGAACGACTAATGAAGTTAGCAGACCTGTGCTGTGTTAACTATGATGACCAGGATATTCAGCGGGAGCTAATGTGGTTAATGCCGCTAAATATTCACAGGTGCACCACCACTGAATGTCTCGTGGGCATTCTGGGGGCTGTGCGGAGGCGGCACTCAGGGTTAACTGGGCAGTGGCAATATTCAGCTGCTGCCCGGTTATCCCTAAGTGGTGAATGTTAGGCATCTTAAAGGCTGGTCTAACTCGCTACAAAACCTAATGGGGCAGTGTTTGAATATTGCAGCTGCTGGGTTAGCTTCGCTGCTATCTGGCCGACCTGGATATTTAATGCTGGTGGCCGGATATGACCCCAGCTTTGATCTGGGTTTTAAGTTCAGTGGCGATGGCTAGCCAATTTACTGCTGCTGAATATCGCCCCATACATTTTTGGCCCACCCAAATCATACACATACCATACCCCCTTGAAATCTCTGCATCACAACCATTGTCACATGTAAATAGTACCTTTCTTAAATCATCATTTACACATGTAGCCATTCTGCACATGTAAAGTCACTACTTACATACGTATAAGTTTTTAAAACAATCTCCTTCGAGTATACTCATAAGGGAATTTGGCCCAAAAATATTTAAAATTCAGTAAACCCCGAAAACCCACCCTCCCTCTTCCCTTCTCTATTTCTGTGATAACACTGTCATCCTCCCCTGGCTCCTCGGCTCGCCACCTTGCGGTATCTTTGACTCTTCTCTCTTTCTCTGCATATATCCAACAGATAGCTAAAACCTATCATTTATTTCTCTGTAACATCTGAAAAATGTGTCCCTCCTCTCAGAAAAGAATACCAAGACCCTTATCTACTCTCTCACCACCTCCCATCTAGACTATTGCAACTTGCTCCTCACTGGTCTCCCATTGAATCATCTCTCTCCCTTTCAATCAGGGCCGGCGCAACCATTAGGCAAACTAGGTAGTTGCCTAGAGTGCTGGGCTTCCAGGGGTACCATTGCTGCTGCTGCTTTCCCTTTCTGGGCCCTTCAGCAGTGGCAATGCTCAGTAAATATGGGTAGCACTTACCTCAGGTCACCGGCTCTACCTCTGTGGTTTCTATGCTTTTCAATGCCTTTTTGGCCTCTCTCTGATGCAGACTTCAAAACCAACCTGAGGTAGTGCTGCCCTGTGTTTACTGAGCCATTGCCACTGCTGCAGGCCCTGGAGAGGGGTAGCAGGATGGAGGGGCCTGCCTAGGACACCTCCAGCCCTTGCACTGGCGCTGCCTTCAGTCTGTTCAGAATGCAGCTTCGCAGCTCATCTTCTGCCAGTGTCGCTATGCTCTCTTAACCCCTTTCTCAAGTCATTTCATTGGCTCTCTATTTCCATATGTAGTTCAAACTTCTCCTACTGAGCTACAAATGCATTCATTTTTCAGCTCCTCACGACCTTTCCTCTCTTCTCTCCCTATACCCTTCCTCTGCAACTTCTTTCATCAAGCGAAACACTTACCTATGCAAGACTGCCCCCTGAATTGATTCAATGTTTTGGCACCCTAGGCAAATTTTAAGCCTTATGCCCTTCCAGGCTGTCAGAAGCTATTTTTAACTTTGAATTTCCTGCTTTTTGCCACCTCCAGCAGCTGCTGCCCGAGGTGATTAGCTAGTTTGCCTAATGGTTGGGTTGACCCTGTATCTATGCCCCTCTCTTCTACTGCCAACTCCAGACTCTGTTCTTTTCACCTTGCTGCACCGTATACCTACAGTAGATTAGACTACCTGAGTTAATACATCAGGCTCAGATCCAGGCTAAAAACTCGTCTCTTCGAGGCTGACCCCTTTATTCCCCTTTACACTCATGTGTATTTAATCATTTCCCTTAAGAATTTCCCAGTCCCCCTGTTTGTTGTTTGTCTTAGCAGATTGCAAGTTCTGTGGAGAAGGGGCTATCTTTTATTTGTTTGTGTATAGCACTGGGTATGCTTAGTAGCACTTATATATATATGATAAAGAGTAGTAGTAGTATCTCTGAGTGATTATTTTCTGTATTACAATTTAAAACTATTACGCAAAGACCATGATTGATATCCATATTGGCAAATATACAGTACAATATTCAGAATGTTGTGATATTATTTCCAGAAATATTGTAGTTTTGTACAGAATTCCCCCAGGACTAAATGATGGGATGGAACTGAGCTCTCTATAACTATCCTAGACTGTGGTGAAGGGGAAGAGCCTTGAATCTTGCAAGACTGGACCAGTTGTGCCAAGTTACAAGCGATAACTGATGGACTGGGCACTGTTGGGGTATCTTTATTCAGCCACGAGTTGGAATTGGTATTGAGGATGGAGCAGTTTGCTTTAAGGCAGTTACATTTCTATACGTCTGAATGTTCTGAAATATTGTTGTGCTACATTGATTCTCAAGAAAACTATTCGATTGTCAGGATTAAGATGCAGAATATTGTATCTTATTTTGTCATTTCATTATATCTACAGTCCCTCAAATAAAGCAAGCACCAAGGAAACAACCAGTCATTGTGTTGAAATTCAGCTAATTATCTTGGTTAATGTTACCCTTTTCTGATTTATTATAGTCTTTGGAAACAGCAATAAATTTAAGCGTGTCAGACCTCACACCAGCCTGGGAGAAATATCATTACACTTAACTACCTAAGGTGGAAGAAATCAGAGGAAGAAAACTAGGCAGCTTGGGTGGGCCTATTGATCTTTATTTATTGCCATCTATTATTTTACTATGTACTGTAAAAATTTAAGCATTACTCCACTTAAAGGTCAATTGCTTTTGATAACCTATTTGAAATGAGATGGTGCTCTTAGTTCAGTTCTCAATAGGTAAGTGTCAGTATCAACATTTTGCACTAATTAACACTTTTATTTATTTTTTTATTTACATTCTCTTATATACCGTGCTATTCTGCATCAGTGCGGTTTACATTGAACAAACTGAAATTACATTGAACAGGGCATTATAACTTGGAGATAACTATTTTATAGGGAACATGGGCTAAGGAGGGTTAAGTGGCTTGCCCAAGACCACAAGGAGCACCTGTGGGACTAGAAACCCCAGTCCTTCCGGCCCAAGGTTGTTGTCCTCTAGTGGGATTTAAACCCCCGACCTTCTGGCCTGAAGTACTTTGCCCCAACCACTAGGCCACTCCTCCACTCCAACTCTTTTACCAATTGTCACAGCAGAAAGGCCAGAGATATCATAGCTAGTACTTTCTCATATTTAGCGGTGGTCCATCTAGACTCCAGGGCATGGTGGAAACCCAGTGGTTTAGCAGTGTGTGGGCTGGAGGAAGAAGTAGTCTGTCCTGTACCTGTTCTGTGGTGTGATTATTGTGTGTACACGTGTGTGTGTAACATGGGGGATGCTGTCACTGCTGCTGTTTGAGCTGCATCTGCTCTAGGGTGAGGCTTGCACCCTGAAGCCCATGGTGTACATTTCCTTTGGTGAAGCAATGTGCATGTGTTGGGCATGGCTGTTATCTGCTTATCAAACCAAAATAGAAGAAGCCCCCAGACACCAATATGTTTCGGGGGTTTTTCTGCCATCATTTACTATGTTAAAATGCTGCGTCCCATGATGCACCTGTTCTGTGGTAGGACACTGTGTGTCAGAGAAGCTTGTACTGCTGTTCCCTCTGCTGTACCTGTTACGTGAGGGTTGTATGTGGCTGAAGCTTGCACTGCTAGTGCACTGATGTGTCTGTTCTTCCGCACAGTGAAAGGCAGGGTGCATGTGAGGAAGGTTTGCACTTCTGCTACTTGTGCTCTGCCAGTTCTTTGGTGGGGTAATGCATGTTTGTGTTGTAACAATGGTGGAGCTGCTTGGTGGTAGTGATCATAATGCTATCAAGTCTGACATAATCATTGGAGGGAGAATAATAAGTAAACTACTTATTTAACTTTGAAAAATTGGAAAAGGGAAACAATGAAATGTTATTTGCCATGACCTTCTATAGAAGAGTGGTCCATAACTATGAACAATAAATAAGGGGGCTATTTTGGAAGCCCTATTTGGGATTTCCATATGTATAATCAGTAATATACACATATAAGTTTCATCCCGTTGCATCCCGTTTTAGAAAGGGTCCAATTTATATGTGAATGTTCTTAGTACATGGAAGTTTTGAGGAGGCAAGTTGAGGATGTGGTCTGTGCATGGCCTGGGCAGAACAAACATTTACACGTGTCTTCCCATTTCATATAGGAAATACACGTAAGCCCAAAGTTCCCCACTTCTGGATTTACACCTACTCCCTGGCATGTCTAGATTTTTAAAAAAGTGTGCATTTCGGGCAGCATCCTCCTTAACCCTTCCTAGTTTATTTCCCGCTCCAAACCGAAATGAGTTCAAGATAGTGCCCTCTGTCGCTAAGTAGTAGAGCTACATCCTGAAGTTTCCAAAATAGCTGACATGCATTGCATAAGTGCCGACATTTACAAGTGCAAGTTGTTACATGCCGGCACTTACATTTGTAAGTTGCAGGGTTTCCTCCATTGACTTTTCCCATGTGCAAATTTGTAAAATAGAGTAGCCTAGTGGTTACCACTAGTACTCCTTGTGGTCTTGGGCAAGTCATTCAACCCTCCATTGCCTTGGAAGAAAGGCCTGGCAATCTACTTCTAGTTACACTGCCAAGAAAACTCAGGAGCTGCTGGGTCGCCAGGAGTCAGCATTGACACATTAAGAACATAAGATATGCCATACTGGGTCAGACCAAGGTCCATCAAGCCCAGTATCCTGTTTCCAACAGTGGCCAATCTAGGCCATAAGTATCACGCAGTTTCTCCAAAAGACACAGGTTCCACAATGCTTGTATTGGGTCAAGCAGTGATATCCCGGGACCCTTTTAATAATGTTTTATGGACATTTCCTCCAGAAACTTGTTCAAACCTTTTTTAAACCCAGCTACACTAATAGCTTTTACTACATCCTCCGGTAACATTGCATTGCACTTCCTGCTATGTATTTTAGAAACAGTTCCACATTTAACAGAGATGTTTCTAAAATGCTGCCAGACCTGAATATATCCTGACTGCAATGTCTCAGTTTCAATCTCCACATACTACGTAAAATGTGCCTTCACATAAATAAAATAAGGAAATTAGAAGAAACCTAATAGGATCTATTGTATGGTTTAAGAATGTATATGAAGCATTGGCATTGTGTAAAAATACTATTTTTGAAGCCCGAATAAAATGTATTCTGTGCATTAAAAAAGATCAAACTGCTAGAATGATTAACAAATGCTGTGAAAGTAGCTATCAAAGCCAAATAGGCATACATGAAAAATAGAAAGCATGTCCAATAAGAAAATTCTGAATGGGCCTAAACACTGGCAAATTAGGTGCAAAACACTAATAAGGCAAACAAAGAGAGAATATGAAGGGAAACGTGCCATAGAAGCCGAAACTAATAATTATAATCAAACCTTTTCAAGAAAGTCAAAAACAAAAATCCAGCGGGAGGATCATTTAGAGAGAGGGTCTTATTCACAAACCAACAGGAGGTGAACCACAAAAACAAAGCAGACAACCCCCCCCCAAAAAAAACCCCCAAGAGATTAAAAAAATAAACTATGGGTTAGGCTTTAATATGAAGCAAATTGAATGAAATTAAAAAGGTAATGAAGGACCCAATATGGCCATGCTTCCACACATTAGCTGCATCACAGATCATGAAATCATAGATAAAAAGTAGGCAATATATTAGTCACAGCAGTCAACATTGTTTTTAAACACCAGCTGCCATAGCTAACCTTCCCCTTCCCCACTCCCCCCCCCCAGATATTCAGTGCTGGTATCCAATTGTGGCCGATGCTGAATTTCTGGTCACCGAAGTTAGTGTTAGTGCTATCTGTATAAACAGGGCCGGGGCAGCCAGGAGGGGTGTAAAGTTTAAGGTCTGCCTAGAGCGCCAACATCTTGAACCAACTTTGGGCCAACCCTGCGAATAGCAGCAATTTTCAGCATCACTATACAGATAGCCATTTAGGACGATCTTTTGTCATACAGATAACTTCCAGCTCCAATCCCAGGCCCAGATAGTGCCAAAGTGATCAGAGAGAATATTAAGTGATACTATTTATACAGTAACGCTGAATATCACCCTGATGGGCACTTAACCTGTTCCTTTGCGTCCCTCTAGTCCAGTCCCGGAACCATAGAGTTGTGAACCTCCACCAGCAGCTTTGGAGACTGAAAGATGTCATCGCTTTGATGTTACTGGTATAACTTGGCAAGCACCGCCCCTCTTCCACCTGTACTTTCAGTCTCCAAGCAGCTTGGAGGTTCTGAACCCGGGACTGGGCTCAGTAGGAATAAATAAGCAGAGTTTTTTCGTTTTGAATATTTAGATTTCTTTAGATTTATTTTGGGTAATTTTGCCTTTTTGGGTTTTCTTTTAGATGCTGTCCTGCTGCTGCTGAAAGGACTTCTCGTGGCTGTGGACAGGTTTTCCTTTCCCTCTCCCTCTCTCTTACTCTCTGGTAATGGACCCCAGTGTATAAACGAGCATTAAAGCATTATTCACTGCCTCCCTGCTCCCGAACCTGCTTAAAAGGGTGAGGAGCAGGTAGCAGGCTAACTGGCTGTGCAGCAGCAGGGAAGGAGCCTGAAAGCCAGCAGGGATTTTTTCTGCCCGAGGCCGTAGAGAGGCAAGTCAGCACTGCTCAGTTCCTCCCTGCTCCCGAACCCGCGAAAAAGGGGTGAGGAGCAGGTTGAGGCTTGATCGACGGTGCAGAGACAGCACCGGGGTTGGCAAGCCAGGGAGGCGTTTCGCGTCTTCACTGCAGGCAGAACCGCCGGGGCTGAAGCCGGGTAAGGCTGTGCCTCGCGGCTGGTGGAAGTTAGCGGCACACTCTCTTCCTTCCTCGAGGCTAGGATTGGGACAGAGGTGAGTGGGAGCTCCGGGGTCCTTTTTTCGGCGGCCTCCGTCTGTCGGGCGGTTAGGGCCTTGAGGTGCGGTGGCATTTTCTCGCTGGAATTTGCGCAGGAAAAGTTGATGGCGGCCATTTTAGGTGCCGCGGTGTTAGCGGGTGGATCTCCGTCGCTCATTGCACGGCCTGCGGAGCTTCGTTTCGCGTTAGTCGGCTGCGCTTCAGCTAGTTCAGCAATTTTACTTGGATTGGGAGTTTTATATTAAAAAAAAAAAAAAAAGATAAAATAAATGATAAAACGTCAGGCCGGGTTCTCCTAGCTGGGACTTTGCCCTGATCTTCCTTTTTGGGGTGTTTTCAGCACAGGTGCTGGCATTTCTCCCCTCTGGGGGTGGTACTGGTGGAAGAGGTGGCCACAGGGGGGTGCAGTGAACATAGACAGTAGGTTCAGGAGTCAGAGGTCACCAGTTCAAGTCCCAGCTGGGGCTCCTGCAAACCCGATCCCCATATTCACCGGTGGTCAGGAGCCATACTCAAGATGCCCGCGAAACCCCGCTGTCTTGTCTGTGGGGTGAAGCGCAGCGAGGTGCTGGACTCTGGCGTGTGCAGGGGCTGTTCCTTAGAGGCAGCAGTGACGGACGAGATGCTCGGGGGACCGGCTGCGGAGCAGGCGGCGGTTCCTTCGGAGGTAGGTGACTCCCAGCCGCCTGCGTTTGGACCTCCCGGAGCCAACGGCGGGTCCATCGTCGAGAGTGGATGCATCAGCGGTAGCGGGGGGCTCCCTGAGCAGAGGAGTGGCAGGTATTCCCCCAGATTTTTTCTGTCTGCTGCAGAAGGTGTTGGCCTTGCTGCAGCCTGGTCTGGAACCCCCCTCTCTGAGATTAAGGAGTCAGAAACGTCCGGGGGGCCTCCTGGCGGAGGAGGCAGGGCCGGGTAAGAGGTGTTGGACGACGTTGCAGGAGTCCTCATCTTCTATGGCGGAGGACGAGGGACAGCTTTCGGAGATAGAGGGGGAAGGCGTTTCAGAGGGGGAGTTAGAAGAGGGAGAGTTGCCGGAAGTGGAAGAGCAAAGTAGAGTGGTCCGGGTATTCCGGCGCGAGGAGCTGCCGGCGCTGATTGCGGAAACGCTTAAGACGCTCAATATGCCCGCGGGTGTGCCGTCAGCGGAGGAGATGCTAGAGGATCCTCTTTTGCAGGCGGTTCGAAAGTCCCAGCGTGTGTTCCCGGTTCATGGAGTGTTTCGGGACATGATTCAAAAGGAGTGGGACGCTCCGGAATCCGCGCTGAGAGGCACCAGAGCGTTAACCCGGTTGTATCCGCTGTCAGATCAGGATAGAGAACTTTTCCGTTCCCAAAGGTGGATGCGGAGGTGTCGGCGGTGACTAAAAAGACCACGATTCCGGTTGAAGGTGCCGCGGCGTTAAAAGATGTACAGGATCGGAAATTGGAGACTTTGTTGAAGCAGGTGTTTGATATGTGTGCCCTTTCCTTGCAGGCCTCGATAGCGGGAGCATGGGTAGCCAGAGGCTGCTTACGGTGGTCCCAGCGGCTGCAGGAGGGTCTCCTGGAGACGCAGGCGGAAGAGTTGGCGAGGTTGGAGTCGGGCACAGCGTATTTGTCAGATATCCATTATGACCTTATTCGAGGCCTAGCCAAAAGTATGGCCTCCGTGGTGGCGGCGCGAAGGTATCTCTGGCTGCGTCACTGGGCGGCGGACGGGTCTTCCAAAGCGCGGCTCAGTAAGCTCTCCTTTCGAGGGAGACTCTTGTTTGGTTCGGACTTGGAAAAGCTGGTAAAGGACCTTGGAGAGTCCAAGGGCGGTCGGCTCCCAGAGGATAGGCTGAAGCAGGGCCGCGGGTCAACTGGATCCAGGGGTCTCTCGAAAAATCCCAATGAGATAAGGTGGACTCAGGTGGGGGACGTTCCCGTGGGAGGCAGGTTACGGGAGTTTTACCCTGCCTGGGTCCAAATTACCACGGATCAGTGGGTGTTGGAGGTCATTCGAGAGGGCTATGCTCTGGAACTCCAACAACCCGTCTTGGATTCCTTTGTCCTTTCCCCGTGCAGAGCTCTGCGGAAGTTGTGGGCGGTCGCAGACACGCTGGGGCGGTTACGGCAACTAGGAGCGGTGGTGCCGGTGCCGGCAGATCAATACGGGTGCGGTCGATACTCCATCTATTTTGTCGTTCCAAAGGAGGGCACTTTTCGGCCAATTTTGGATTTAAAAAGAGTGAATCGGTGCCTTCGGGTAACCCATTTTCGGTTGGAATCCTTGTGGTCGGTCATTGCGGCAGTCTGGAAGGGAGAATTCTTAACTTCATTGGACCTCACGGAAGCGTACCTGCATATTCCCGTGCGCCCAGACCATCTGTAGTTCCTGCGCTTTGCGGTGCCCATGGGCCATTTTCAGTTCCGGGCAATGCCTTTCGGCCTGGCGACGGCGCCTCGAATGTTCACAAAGGTTATGGTAGTGGTGGCGGCGGCACTCCGCAAGGAAGGGATTCTGGTGCATCCGTACTTGGATGATTGGCTGATTCGAGCGAAGTCCAGGGAGGAGAGGTCTATGGCCACCGGTCGGGTGGTGGAGTTCTTAGAAAGCCTAGGCTGGGTGGTCAATTTTGTGAAGAGCAAGCTCCTTCCGGCTCAGTCGCTGGAATACTTGGGAGCACACTTCGGGACGAACCTCGGTGTGGTGTTTCTCCCGAGCCAGAGGGCACAAGCCTTAAGGGAGCGCGTGTGGAGGTTTTTAGCGTGCAGGGCTCCGACGGCGTGGCAGTATCTGCAGTTGCTCGGAACGATGGCGGCCACGATCGACGTGGTGCAGTGGGCCAGGTTTTATATGCGGCCCTTGCAGAGTGCTCTTCTCAGGCATTGGTCGCATCATCGGGACGCATTGTCCCGCCGATTGGTATGCCCTCCGGAGGTGCGGCAGGAGCTTCAGTGGTGGTTGCGGCCTGAAAGCCTGGAGAGGGGCGTGCCGTTGGAGGCTCCCTCCTGGACGCTGGTGATGACGGATGCCAGTCTCGTGGGCTGGGGGGCACATTGCGAAGGACGGTTTGCCCAGGGGTCCTGGTCGGCTCAAGAACAGCGTGGGTTCATAAACCAGTTGGAGATGCGCGCGGTGTACCTAGCGCTGCAGCAGTTTCAGGGGACCTTGGGTCACGTGGTGGTATGGGTTCTTTCCGGCAATGCGATGACGGTGGCTTATATCAATCGACGGGGCACCACGGGGAGTGCGTCGCTGGAAGCGGAGGCGAGTCAGCTATTGCGCTGGGCCGAGCGGCATTTGGTGGCGTTGTCCGCGCAGCACGTGGCTGGAGTAGAGAATGTGGAAGCAGATTTTCTGAGCCGCCACAGAGTGTATCCGGGGGAGTGGAGGCTTCACCCGGAGGTCTTTGCGATGCTGGTGCAGCGCTGGGGGGCTCCGATAATGGATCTAATGGCAAGCTTCGAATCCGCGCAGGTGGAAAGGTTCTTCAGCAGGCGGAGAGAGCAAATGTCGGAAGGCCTCGATGCATTGACACGGCTGTGGCCGGTGGAAGGGCTTCTCTATGTGTTTCCGCCTTGGGCGCTCATAGGCAAGGAGGTCCAGCGCATAGAGAGGCTCCGCGGTGTGGTCATTTTGATCGCGCCTGATTGGCCCAGACGACCATGGTATGCGGACCTGATTCGCCTGCTGGTGGACAGGCCGTGGAGGCTCCTGGTTCGGGGAGACCTCTTAATGCAGGGACCGTTACGCATGCCGCAAGTGGGTCGATTCTCGCTTACGGCATGGCTCTTGAGTGGGCTAGGCTGAGGTCCAAGGGATACTCGGCGGCGGTCGTTGCTACATTATTGCAAGCGCGGAGGCGTTCCACGTCACTGGCGTACACCCGGGTGTGGCGGGTGTTTGAAGCGTGGTGCGGGGAGCGCGATCTTCCGCCTTTAAATGCTTCGGTGCCACATATTCTTTCGTTTTTGCAGGACGGCGTGGATAAAGGTCTCGTGGCTAGCTCCTTGCGGGTTCAGTTGGCGGCCATCTCCTGTTTCCGGGGGAGGATTCAGGGTCAGTTGGTAGGAGCGCATAGTGATATTCAGCGTTTTTTGCGAGCCGTCCTACTTCTAAGGCCGCCAAGACGTACGTCCATTCCTCCGTGGGATCTTAATGTGGTATTAGAAGCGTTGATTGGGGCGCCGTTCGAGCCGTTAGATAAGGCCTTTCTTAAGGACTTGACTTTGAAGACAGTTTTTCTAGTGGCTATTTGTTCCGCTAGGCGGATTTCGGAGTTGCAGGCGCTGTCTTGTCGGGAGCCGTTTTTGTCTTTTTTCGCTCACAAAGTGGTCCTGCGCACGGTCCCGGCCTTCTTGCCTAAGGTGGTGTCGAGTTTTCACGTTAGCCAGGTGGTGTCCCTTCCGGTGTTTTCTTTGGAACAGAACGCTCAGTCGTGCGGTCGGTTGCATCGTCTGGATGTTCGGCGGGTGCTTAAGACTTATCTCCGTCGAACGCAGGTTTTCCGAAAGTCGGACCGGCTGTTTGTCGCCTTTGGCGGGCCGAGGAAAGGTGAAGCGGCAGCGAAGTCTTCCATTTCTAGGTGGTTGAAGGAGGCTATTGCATCGGCCTATCTGTTGAGGGGAATGGTGGTTCCGGTGGGTCTTCGTGCGCACTCGACCAGGGTGCAGGCGGCGTCTTGGGTGGAATTCAGTTTAGTGCCGGTGGCTGACATTTGTAAGGCGGCAACTTGGTCCACGTTGCATTCTTTTGCCAGGCACTATCGGCTTGATGTTCAGGCGAAGGAGGATGTGCGTTTTGGCTCAGCGGTAATTCAGGCTGGGCTTGCGGGTCCCTCCCGTTGATCTTCACTGCTCTGTTATGTCCTCTATGGTTCCGGGACTGGACTAGAGGGACGCAAAGGAAATGGAAATTAGACTTACCTGCTAATTGTTGTTCCTTGCGGAACTCTAGTCCAGTCCCGGATCCCTCCCATGGTCTTTTACTGTACACAGCCTGAAGGTATATAAAAAAATAAATAAATAAATAAATATAGGTGTCTACAAAAGTACAGAGACACATAGGCAGCCGCAGCTGACACATTTCTTTGTTATGTAGGTACACCACCCCAATCATGGGGAGGTCTTTCGTTAGCAGCAGACCCGGCTGGGCTCGGGGGCGCCTGGGAGCAGGAGTCGGGAGTGCATAGTTTTTTCCATACTTTCTTTCTTAGTTTTCCTGCTTATTTGTTGCTCTGCTTAGTCTGCTTTGTCAATAGGTACTGGTGGAAGAGGGGCGGTGCTTGCCAAGTTATACCAGTGACATCAAAGCGATGACATCTTTCAGTCTCCAAAGCTGCTGGTGGAGGTTCACAACTCTATGGTTCCAGGACTGGACTAGAGTTCCGCAAGGAACAACAATTATGCAGGTAAGTCTAATTTCCATTTAGCAGATGCTTTTGAATATTGACCCGATTATATTCCAACTCGGTGATTATGCAAAAAATATTTACAATTGGAAAGTGCAGCATGCCTAAATTCTTCAAAACATGCCATCAAACCACACAGAAATATGTGCACATGTATGTATCTAAATTACTGATCTTCAAAAGAGAATATGCCTAAGAGGTGGGGGTGGAGAGATGACGTGAGAGATTCTTCACATTGGGAACTGGGACAGGAAGCTTTAGTGCAGGTGAAAGACAGAAGAAAGGGACAAATCTGTAAAAGAGTGAAATGGTGGAAAACGAGGGAGCTGGAAAAGAGGTGAAAAAAGGGATGTGAATCTGGGCACGGAGTAAAAGACAGAAGTAAGGGCTGGAGGCCAGTGAGGGGCTAAGTGACAGGGAAGGAATTGGGGCTGGTGACAGAGTACAGGCAAAGGAAGTAAATGAGGTCTTATGTTGTGCTATGTATATGTGTGTGCGTACTCAAACATAGCTCTCACTGTTGCTGCCTGTGTTGCATCTGTTATATGGATAAAGGAAAGTCTTTTGGTTTCTAGCACTGTTAATCTGACGTTCTGATACCTATCCCATTCAATAAAAATAAGATATGAATGTTATACAATTTTTCCTTTGCCATCTTTCCAGATAATGGATAAAGCAAATATTTCCATATAAACTTGCTGAAGTGAATTATGGTGAATATTTAAAATTAGCTGGTTCAAAGTTATATTTGATGAAAGAATTGCATTTTGATTATTATTACAATTGTGGTCTGACATGCAGAATGCATTGTGAGTTACCTGAAGCATGAATGGAAAATAAAATTAAACAAATTATGCAACAGGATGAATAAATTAATTGAATATAATGAAGCAGCATGTACTGGATTTAAGTTCTGGCTTAGTTTCAGATTTATATTTGGGAATGCGTCCAGTGACTAAATCTCAGCCCGAAGCAGCTCACAGTACTAAAGAGAGAGGGTGAGTGTGCATGTGGAAAACAGAGAACAAGTTTAACATCTCGGCTGAAAACCAAACTGTGGGCCTCATTTATTAATATGCTTTAAGTTGAGCAAATCTCAATAAAGAAATAAGTAAATAGACACCACTGCATTATTTAACATGCGTTAACTCAAATTCATGGGTGTTTATGAGCATTAATGCATGATAACTAATTAACATATATTAGAAAATGCAGCCCTGTGTTTTGTTTTGATGTGTAAGGATCTGATCCATATGTGATTCCAAACATATTCTAGGCTATTTTTCTAAAAATACAAATTCTCATGTAGAAGGGTTGATGCATTAGTGTTTAGAACCAAAACATGACACACAGGCTTGTGGCATCTTATGGACTAACTAGTTCCCTATTCCTCAATAAATTGGCTTATCAATAAAGTGTCACCAGCCTTTGTGACAACATTCTAAAGAGTTTTTAATTCACTTTCTCACACATCAGTGTGTGAGAATGATAAAACTAAAAAAGATGGGAGTGGAGGAGTGGCCTAGTGGTTGGGGCAAGGTACTTCAGGCCGGAAGGTCGGGGGTTCAAATCCCACTAGAGGACAGCAACCTTGGGCCGGAAGGACTGGGGTTTCTAGTCCCACAGGTGCTCCTTGTGGTCTTGGGCAAGCCACTTAACCCTCCATAGCCCATGTTCCCTGTAAAATAGTTATCTCCAAGTTATAATGCCCTGTTCAATGTAATTTCAGTTTGTTCAATGTAAACCGCACTGATGCAGAATAGCGCGGTATATAAGAGAATGTAAATAAATTAAATAAATAAATAAATAAATTAGCCTTCTTTCAGTCAGGACTGCATAGAAACATCAGAAGAAGTGAACCGCTAGGTCTTGCAGCTCTTGTATCACATTTCACATTTATTTATTGGTCTAATAAAAACTATTGCAACTTCATCAAACTCCAGTTTTAGCCAGGTGGCTACTAGAGCTCAATATTGTAATAGTAAATGAAGACATTCCCTTTTTGCTGGTTTGCAAGTTCTTTTTTGTATTGAAGTTTTTATTGATAACATTCCAAACACATTCAGTAACAAAGAATCATATCACTCGAACATCTAAACACCGGAGTCACCCCGACCTGGCTTCCGGCTCCAATATCAACCCCCCACATGTAATATCAACATTTCCTGACCCGAACCTACAGGTTAACATCATTACAACTGTTCTCATGCTTAGAACCCCAACACCCAGTGTTATGACTATGCAAGTTATCATTAACATTTTAGTTTACCATTTGGCCCACCCCAATAAACCCATTCATACCCATGCCAACAGGGCTTCGCCCACCAGAACCACTATCCATCCCTGCCGCCTTCTGTCCCCCCCACTGATCACCCTGCCCTCCCACCCCTCCCCCCCCCTACTCCCCCCTCCTCGCCACCCTGCATCCCTCTCCCCTCCATTCCACTTGCCCCCTCCTTCCTTACCGCTTTACACCCCCCCACTCCCCCCATAACAGAGACCCCCCTCCCCCCCCTGCCCCATACCCACCCCCCCATTCTAGAATCCCCCCTCGATACCCCCCTCTCCCACCCCCCCACCGCCCATCCCCCCTCCCCCCTTTCCCCCTGCTGACCCCCTCCGTCCCCCTACACATTACCCCTCCCCCCCCTGCCCCCCCAACCCTAGAACACCCCCCAGGACCCCCCATTGTTCCTCATATCTGGCTGAAGTCTGCCTACGAGCCGCCGTCAATTTTTCCATCAGCACCGTGCGCCGAACGCGGTGTTCAAAGAGCTCCAACCCGGGGACCCCATTCTGTCGCCACGCTGCGGCGATTTCACAGCGAGCCGCACTCAAACAAGCCATCACCATCTTACCTCCCCTATGCCCTTGCCCCTCCTCCCAGAGATTCAACAAACACACGGTAGGGGCCAACGGAACCTCGACCCCTAACTTCAGGCGTATCCAACCGACTATCCTCCCCCAATACTCTTGTACCTTCTGACAACTCCACCACACATGCCAAAAAGTCCCAACTTCACCACATCCCCTCCAGCATAGAGGCGACACCCCCACATACATTCTGTGCAGACGACTAGGGGTGTAATACCATCGCAGCAGCACCTTATAACTATTCTCCTTAGCCCCACTGGACATAAGCCCCCTCCTAATCTGATCCCACACCCTGGTTTGCAAGTTCTTAGCATGTGGTACTTACATTTTACAGCTTGACATTTAGTCTCCTGTTGAGGTCTTACATTTTGAATTAGATGAAACACCTAAACATTTCTGTCTCTCCTACCCATACATATCTTTCTTTGTCTTGATATCATTGATAGGGATGTAATAATTTTAGTATTGTGCTCTAATAGTTTTCTCTTATTTTGTTAAATTTGATGTGAAGTATTGGAGAGGCTAAAGGAGTCATTTTAGAAACTTTATTCATGATTTGCACGTCTGAAAAGGCCAATTCAAATGTGCCAATCACATCTATGTCCCAAGAGATATTTAAGAAAGGCCTGAATTTATACATGTCCAGAGCAATCATGGCCATGTCACACGGGGCTTGGGGGAGGGGTATACAGGATGGTCTCTAAAGGATCTGCATGTATGTTCAATTTTTAGAATGGAATCACACATTTATGATTGCTTGCAGATATATCTATGTCTGTACCTGCTCCTGGGCATGAATAGGAAACTGAAAAGTGCTTGTTATGGCCAGCAAGTACAGTAGAAAAAAAGAGAATGCTCTCTGACTCTTTCAATAGTTTTTGCCCCCTCAAAAAAGCATGCAGATAAATACAGAGGCCTTGTTGTGAGCTGCAGCGCTACTGCCCATTTCCACTTGCAAAACGGTGTATATTATATATTTAACAGGTTTTTTATGTGCTTTATCGTTTCAGTCAAAGAGGTTTACGTTGTAACTTAAACTTGGTAATGTACATTAAACAGGGACATGGATAACTTGGTTTTCTGAGGCAATGGCCACAAGGAGAGCTAGTGGTGAGACATAGAAATCGGCATTCAGAAATACCATAGCAGACATGCCTATGTTGCAATTTTCACTGTCATGCATACTTTTCACAAGCACATTTCTAAAATCGTCCATTTCCTTGCACATGTCTGGGGGTTGATGCTGCATGTCCCCATTTCTTTGTATTCTGGTGGAGACATTTATCTTTTGGGGTGGAGATAGGTCAATTTTAGAACAAATTTACACGTGCTCTCCTCTGCTGCCCTCCCTCCCCCACAGAATTTCAGATGTTTTGATATGGAAATGCCAGCCTGATGGCAACTAAACATCCTTTCTAAAATGATCCTGGCATTTACCCTATTGAAATTCACCAGATCCTGGCCATTGCGAAATATCCAAAGCTTCCTGTTGTTTTAAAAGCCAAAGTGGGAGGAGGAAGTGACGTCACCCGGGTGATGGCAGCTTAGAGTTTGAGCTCCCATCGTGGCGCTGAAATTTTGGTGGAAAAGTGCTTATTTTACCCCATCTCGGTAACTCAGGGGGTGACAGACGAGAGTGGACAGCGCAAGGATGTCCGTGAGGAAAAAGCTGGCGAAATTCAAGTCCCCCATATACGGAGAATCGTGGGTCGAAAGCTGGGGAGCAGCTGGAGCACATGGCTTCGGGAGACGAGTCCGAGGAAGAAGTGGAGAGAGCGGACAAAGGCTGCACTAGAGGTGACATGTGGGGATGGATGCGCTCTTTAAAGAGAGAGATTGTAGCCATGAGAGGAGAAATGAAAGAAGCCATGGCGGGCATCCACGAAGACGTTCGGGACCTCGGCCATTGGGTGGAAACGCTGGAAGAGCGAGCGGATCAGCAGGCGGAGAAAGATTTGGCAGCAGAGGCCTGGATGAAGAGCCTTTGGGAGGACCACTTGCTCTTGAAGGATAAAGTGGAGGACCTTGAGAACAGGTCCCGGCGCAATAATGTGCGTTTGAGGGGTCTCCCGGAAACAGAGGAGTTTGCGGATGCGATAGATGTGGTCCGCAAGGTGTGTGCGGCCCTGCTTCAGAGCGGGGAGGCGGGAGATGAGTCTGCGGAAATCGGAGTGGAGAGGGCGCATCGGGCCCTGGGCCCGGCAAGAGGGGGACAGCCGAGGGAACATAGTTGTATGTCTAACATCTTTCGCAGTGAAAGAAAAGGTGGTAAGAGCAGCCCTGGTTCGGAAGAGCTTTCAATGGGCAGGACACAAAGTTGAAATTTATCAGGACTTGTCAGTGGGTACGTTGCAGAGACGCCGCGACATGAAGGTCACCCAGTATCTGCGCACTGAGAACTACAAATATCGATGGCTGTTCCCCTTTGCCATCCTGATGGATATCAACGGTCGGGGATGTCGGGCCCGCACGGAGACAGAGGCCTGGAAGATCTTGAAACAGGAGGGTGCCCCGCGTCTGCCAGTTGAGGTGGGGGAGACGGAGAAGGAGAGCTTCAGAGGGGGGCACTCTGGTTGGGAGCGGGTCCACTTGAAGGGCCAGAGACTGCAGCGGAAAAACAGCGTGGAGCCTCGGAGTGAGGGGGCGGCTGCAGCTGTATCTGGGACAGTATGAAGCCCAAGCATGGCTCCAGATGCACGGGAGTCAGGGCAGAGGGCGTTATCGACAGCAGCCGGGCTCGCAGAACATTTGGGGACTTTGGTGCTGTCTTGTTCATATTGGACTGGGGGGGTGGTGAGTGGATGGACCAGTGCTTGCAGAGAGGCGCTGGCTGGAGAATGGACTCAGGGGATGTATAACCGGTAAGGGGAAGGAGACTAAGTAAAGGAGGGAGCGGGGGGGGGGGGGTTATTCAAAATTGTACGTTTGGGGAGTGGGGAGGGGCCCCCAACTATAGACATCGTGGGGGATTGACCGGACCTGCTCCGGGGAGGGGTTCTGCCCATAAAAGTGATATATTAGGGCCCATAATTTGTTGGGGTCCATATCCTATTATTGGTTCTTGCCCCTTTTAGGATAGGTACGAAATAGCCTCCAGGGATGGAGGGGGCTAGGGCCCGCATCCCCGGGCTTTGTAGCTGAGGCCTACAAGCTCCAACGGGCTACATTGCATATGGTATGGGCACGCCCCAGGAGGCAGGGGGGGTTTACTGGTCTCCTTCCCAGTTCACTCCAGGAAGTTTATATGTGTCTTTTGTTCATGTTAAAGTTATGCAAATCCGTTACTTATGAAGAAGCTAACTCATTGTTGATTATGTTTTATGTCTAGGTTTATGACGCTTACTCCTCTGTAGAAGCTCAGGCTTAAGAAAATACGAGTGTATTTCCAGGGGTTGGGCATTGAGAGTGGTCCATGGACAAAGGTGGTCTAGGGGGGAGGAAACCATGCGGAGCGAGAGTGTGGGTGGGGGGAGGGGGGGAGGGAGGCTGTTGGGCTTCGAAGGACAGACCGGGAGGGGGGGAGATGGAGCGCCCAAGGGGGGGTCACTTCCTCAGAGGTTTGCGGAAGGGAGTTCCGTATGGTGGGGAGGGGAGTGGGGGGGGGTGGGGGGTGGGGGGAGGGGAGGGGGAGGGGGTGGGGGAGGGGAGGGGAGGGGAGGGGGTGGGGGGGGCGGGGAAGAGGCCTGGGTAGCTCACAATAGGGGGCAGGGGGAGCACTATGGGTCAGTATGGCTTCTGGCTTGAGAGTCGGTAGCCTGAATGTGCGGGGCCTGAATTCACCCCAGAAGAGAAAATTATTGTGGGCGGAGTTGAAGAGGCAGAAATGGCAGGTGGCTTATCTCCAGGAACAAGCAGGAATAAGTCCTCACATATGGGTACGTCGGTACCGACGGAGCCTGCGCGGGAATGCTCCACAGCTTTCCAGGATGAAAGCTTTTGGGACATCCCACAGCGCATGCGCGCTGCCTTCCCGCCTTTCCTACCAACTCTCCTCAGTTCTTCTTTTTCCGCGGAGCCAGCAGGTCGTGTTCCTGTCACCGCTGAAGAAGTTCTTTATTTTAATTTATTTCTTTGGTCGCGTGTCTGCCTTCCCCGACGCCGGACCGGTACCGCCGGTCTTTTCTTTAAAAAAAAAAAAAAATATATATATATATACTTTCCCTCACTTAGTGTATTTCTTTTCTTAGGCCTACAGGCCCACAAGAAATTTTCCTCCATGGATAAACCAGCCTCTGGTTTAAAAAAATGCACTAAGTGTAGCGGTACAATTTCTGTTACAGACACCCATGAATGGTGTCTTAAATGTTTGGGGCCTGAACACTCCATTCCAGATTGCCAAGCTTGCTCCCTAATGTCTAAACGAGGGTTACAGAACCGGGCAGCCAAGCTCCATATGCTGTTTCCCACGGATGCACCGGCGGTGGCATCGACATCTTCCAGGTCTTCCTCTCCTGATGGGTCTCAGGTAACCAAACATACTTTTAGCAGGTCCTCGAAGGGCAAATCTCCCTCTAAGCATCGAGATGCCTCCGGGCTTGCCCTTGAGGAACCTGCCCCAGCCAAACAACCCCGGCGGGAAGCTCCGGCTTCCAAAGCTCCTCCTATGGGGTTACAGGTTGACATCGATGGCACGGCCTCGACCGATCACCTGTTAGACTGCTCTGGGGTACCGGCACAATCTCCCGGTACCGACATCCAGGCAGTCGTGGCGTCCATGGATCACACTGTGCAATCCATGCAGCAGGCTATACTGGCTTTCATCAAGGCTGCGATGCCGTCGGTACCACAACAAGCTCTGTTGTCGGTACCGACGCCGGTACCGGTACCAACTTTGATGCCGGTACCGGCTGCATCGACATCAGCCAGGATACCGATTCCGGCCCCCTGTCCTGGGCTCTTTCTCGGTACCGACCCGGTACCGGGGACACCCGATGTCGGTACCGATCGATACGTCTATTGATCTTTGGAATCGAGCAGACGATACTTCGATTCTTCTGATGATTCTGATTCATCGGATGAGTCCCCTGAAGTATCTTTTACTCTTCCTGAGGAGCCTTCTTTTCCAAAAAGGAGAATGTCTCCTCCAGAGGATTTGTCCTTTCAAGACTTCATAATAGAAGTAGCTAAAGGACTATCTATTTCAGTAACCTCTGAAAAAGAACCTAGAGCAAAAAAATTAGATATTTTGGGATACTCTAAGGTTCCTAGAGAGGCAGTCACCTTACCAATTCATGAAATTCTTCAAGAACATTTGATTGAATTGTGGGAGACTCCTCTCACCCTTTCTCCTCATTCTCGTAGATTGGACACTATGTACCGTGTCCCTCCTTCTCCTGGATTTCAAAAAACTCAGCTTCCCCACCACTCCATTGTGGTGCAGTCAGCTATGAAGAGGATAAAGAGTACCAAAAGACACTCTTCTACTCCTCCAGGAAGAGAATGCAGGACCTTGGATGCTTTTGGAAGGAAAATCTTCCAAGCTAGCATGCTTATTTCCAGAATCAATTCATACAGCCTTTATATGGGTAAGTTTCTAAAGGAGGTTGCAGAAAAGCTGCACAACTTTCTCCCTTTTATTCCAGAGGACAAAAGGGATGAGTTCCTTCTTTGGCTTAAGCATACTCAAGACATTTCAAAGTTTTCCAACAGGGCAGCCTTTGATTCTTTTGAAGGTGCCAGCAGAGCCTCAGGCAATGCCATAGCTGCTCGTAGAATTGCTTGGCTCCAGGCTTCTGATCTCAAACCCTGGGTTCAAGATGGGTTAGGAAATCTGCCCTCTACAGGTGAAAATCTATTTGGCAAAGAGTGGCAAATTAAAGCCACTCAAATGGATGCAGAAAATGCTGCTCTGGATAGACTTTCTAAGTCTATCTTCACTCCAGCCAAGAAAAAATCTTTTAAAAAGTCTTTTTACAAGAAGGGCAGATTTCCTTCCACTTCTGGTCAACAATCTTCTACAGGTCGCTTTGCTACTAAGCGTCAGCAACCTAAACAGGCTAGGCCTAAACCTGCAGGGGCTGCTGCAACCCAGCAGTCCCAAGCCCCTCAGGGTTTTTGACTTGATACTAGAGAACTTAACCTTTCTGGCTCTACAACAGCCAGAACCCCTCACCATTCCAGGAAGGTTAGCTCATTTTGCTCCCAGATGGGAGCAAATCACATCAGAGCAGTGGACCCTCTCCATCATCAGAGAGGGCTACAAACTTCATTTCTCAGACCTTCCTCCCTACACCATGGTGAGACATTTCAATTCTCCCACATCTCTCCTCGACCTTCTGGATCAGGAGGTAACCTCCCTTCTGGCCCAGAGGGCCATAGAAGAAGTTCCTCTTCTTCAACAGGGGTCAGGGTTTTACTCCCCCTACTTTCTCATTCCAAAGAAAACAGGGGGATACAGACCCATTCTAGATCTCAGAGAATTGAACAAGTTTCTATGCAAGGAGAAGTTCAAGATGCTTTCTTTAGGCACTCTCCTTCCATACCTACAGAGTCACGATTGGCTTTGTTCTCTAGATCTCAGGGATGCATACACTCATATACTCATCCATCCATCCCACAGAAAATTCCTACGTTTTCTGTTCCAGGGAAAACATTACCAATATAGAGTGCTTCCTTTCGGTCTAGCCTCTGCTCCAAGAGTGTTCACCAAATGCATGGCAATAGTTGCTGCATTTCTACGCACTCTGGGAATATTTGTCTTCCCCTACCTAGATGACTGGCTCATCCGAGCTCCATCTCAGTCAGAAGCCCAAATTTCCCTGGACCGCACCAGGCGCATTCTGCAGTATCTGGGACTTGTAGTAAACCTCCCAAAGTCTCAGCTCACCCCTACTCAGTCCCTAGAATTCATAGGGGCCTGGTTGGACACCACTACTGCAAGAGCCTATCTTCCCCAGGCTCGTTGCCAACATCTAGTGCAGTTAGCCTCCCAGATTCAGTCAAAGAGCCACTTAACTGCCCGGGAGATGCTGCAGCTACTAGGCCACATGGCTTCCACAGTACATGTGGTGCCCTATGCTCACCTACACATGAGAGCAGCTCAATGGACTTTGTCCACCCAGTGGACTCAAGCTTCAGGAGCTCTCTCATACCAAATAGCAAACTCCAAACGTCTCTTTTGGTCTCTCCAATGGTGGATGTCCACTCAAATTCTATTGCTGGGGTCCCCCTTCCAACCTTTGTTGCCCCAAACAATCCTCACAACAGCTGCCTCCCAAACAGGTTGGGGAGCTCATCTACAGGACCTCTCCACCCAAGGCACTTGGTCCCCACAGGAGACCTCTCTTCATATCAACCTCTTGGAACTTCGAGCAGTGTTCCTAGCTCTCAAGGTCTTTCATACCCTCCTCAGCTACCAGACAGTCCTCATTCAAACGGACAATCAGGTAGCCATGTTTTACATAAACAAGCAAGGAGGAACTGGCTCTCTGTCGCTTTGCAACGAAGCTCTAAGATTATGGGCCTTCGCCAGAGAGCATCAAATTCATCTCCTGGCAGTATACCTCCCAGGAATTCAAAACTCTTGGGCAGACAGACTCAGTCGAGTTCTGCTTCCACACGAATGGTCCCTGCACATGGATCAGGTACTCAGAATCTTCCAGGAATGGGGAACCCCGGACATAGACCTATTTGCAAGTCCGTGGAATGCCAAACTTCCCCGGTTCTGTTCCAGAATTCCGTGTCAGGGAGTTCAGGCCAAGGATGCCTTCCTCCTTCATTGGGGTCAGGACTTCCTGTATGCCTTTCCACCCATTCCTTTGATTCCCAAGGCTCTGTTCAAACTTCAGAGGGATCAAGGATCTATGATCCTCATAGCTCCACGCTGGCCATGCCAAGTGTGGTACCATCTACTTCTACATCTCTCCCAAGCCCCCTCCCTGGACTTGGGAGCTGCTCCAGACCTTCTGTCTCAAGAGGAGGGGACTTTGTGGCATCCAAACCCCAAGTCCCTTCACCTCAGAGCTTGGTTACTGAAGGCCTAGACCTTCAAGACTTCAATCTTTCACAGCAAGTGAAGGATATCCTCCATGCTTCCAGGAAACCTTCCACTAGGCGTTCCTATGCTTTTAAATGGAAAAGATTTTCCATTTGGTGTGCTCAACAGGGTCTTGACCCTCTGGCACTTCCTGTGAATTCTCTATTAGAATATCTCCTGCATCTTTCCAATGCAGGCCTTAAAACGAATTCAGTAAGGGCCATTTAAGTGCTATTGCAGCATCCCTTAAGCCTATCAATGGACAACCTGTTTCCTCTCATTCTCTTATTGCAAGATTTATGAGAGGCCTAACTTTAACTAAACCTCCCATTCGACCTCCTCCGGTGGTATGGGACTTAAATTTAGTTCTTGGTCAGCTTATGAAGCCACCTTTTGAACCCTTAGCCACTACCTCTTTGAAATTTCTTTCCTGGAAGGTTATTTTCCTTGTTGCAATCACTTCTGCTCGCCGCATCAGTGAACTGCAGGCCTTAGTGGCTAATCCACCTTATACAAGGTTCCATCATGATAAGGTAGTCCTTAGGACAAATCCTCACTTTATGCCTAAAGTGGTCTCACCTTTTCATCTTAATCAAGAGGTATATTTACCTGTCTTTTTTCCAGCTCTTCATGCATCCACTGCAGAGAGGAACCTTCATACTCTAGATTGTAAAAGAGCTCTTGCTTTTTACTTACACAGGACACAGCAACATAGAAAGTCTTCCCAGCTTTTTGTTGCTTTTGATCCTTCTCATTTAGGACTTCCAGTCTCTAAAAGAACACTGTCCAATTGGATTGCTCAGTGTATTTCTTTTGCTTACCAGAGTAAGAACCTTTCTCTGGAGGGCCATGTCACAGCTCACAATGTGAGGGCCATGGCCACCTCTATGGCTCATCTTCATTCTGTGTCCATCGACCAGATCTGTCGAGCAGCCACCTGGGCCTCGGTTCATACCTTCACAGCCCATTACTGTTTGGACAAGGACTCCCGCCGCGATGCCTTGTTTGGTCAGGCTGTCCTCAGACACCTGTTCCATTCTTGAACAACTCCTGCCCTCCTTCCCTGAATGGATGTCTGAGATCCATAGGAAAATGAGGAACCCTTCAGGGTCTCATACCCTAGGGCAGTGATGGCTAACCTTTTTGAGCCCGAGTGCCCAAACTGCCGCACAAAACCAAAGAATTTCCTCAAAGTGCCAGCACGTCAATTAAAGCCCCATTTGCATAAGGTGCTTCATTTGCATAAATATTTGCATAATGTTACCATACACTAACTTTTAGTAAACATGCCTCTTAATGAGTATATGGATAAAGAAAGACTAAAAGGTTTCTACATTACTATAATCCAGTACCAACCGCCAGGCACATTAGGAACTACTACAAACGCTGCCCATTTAGAACCCATAGCAAACCCGCCGTATCCTAACAGCACTACCAGGACTCACAAAGCACCATACTCTACCTATCAAAAGGCAACACTGCAAATATTAAACCAATACATCTCAGAGAACAACAATACATGACCTACTGGGGAAAGAACAAGTGGCAATGTCAAATAGGAATTATATAAACAGAATACCTCAGCTCAGTTACACATGCAGAACAGACCATCACCAAACAAGGAATCACAATTTAGAAACAGGAAGACAATAATTAAACTGGGAACCCCAAAAGCCAAACTTGGAATATACAACAACACTGTAGAAATAAAACTATATATTAATTTCCTCTTGTACTAAACAAAGCGCAAAAATTAATGATGCACATTTCCCAGAGCTGACATATTCCAGTTAATAAATTCAAAATAAAGAGATATTTTTCTACCTTTTGTGCATTTTTTTTCAGTTGCAATTGTTCCAGCCACTTTCTTCTGGTTTCTTCTTCGTGTCTTCTGCTAACTCTCCATCTGCTGTCCATTTGTCCTTTCTTCTGTCTTCTTGGTTTTTTTTTCCATTCTCTCTCTACATCTGCTTTAACATACTAATCTTTCTCCTTTGGCTCTTTCCTCATTCCTATTTCATCTACTCAAAATTTACCCCTCCATCCTCAATCCCCACTTACTCTCCCAATACCCGGCCAATTGTAGATTTTTTATCCCTCCCACACAAAATATTTTTCCCCTCTCCATTTTACTCTCCCAGCCCCATCCCATTCTAATCCTCCCCCAACACCAGCTCCCTTCTAGTTCCAGCCTCACCCAGCATCCATTCCCTTCTAGTCCCTGCATCAGCCCATTTCCAGTCCTAGCAGCCCCCCAACCCAATACCAGTCCTATCCCCCCCTCATCAACCCACTTCCAGTCCTAACCCCCCATCACCCCATTTTCAGTTTAAGCCCCCCCCTATAACCCATGACCAGTCCTAACCCCCCACTTCCAGTCAGCCCCCCATCGCCCATTGCCAGTCCTACCCCCCCCATCAGCCCACAGTCCATTACCAGTCCTAACCCCATCAGCCCACCTCAAGTCCTAACCCCTCCCCATCAGCCCATTTCTTGTCCCAGCCCCCCCATAGCCCATTATCAGTCCTAAACCCCCCCATAGCCCATTCCCAGTCCTAACCCCATCAGACCACCTCCAGTGTTAACCCCCCATCAGCCCATTTCCAGTCCTAACCCCACCCAACAGCCCACCTCAAGTCCTAACCCCTCCCCATCAGCCCATTAGCAGTCCTAACCCCCCCCCTAGCCCATTAGCAGTCCTTCCCCCCCCTCTCTAGCCCCTTAGCAGTCCTACCCCCCCCCCCCATAGCCCATTACCAGTCCTAACCCCCATCCCCCCCTTTCCAGACAGCCCCCATCAGCCCACAGCCCATTAGCAGTCCTAACCCCCCCTAGCCCATTAGCAGTCCTAACCCCCCCCTCCTAGCCCATTTGCAGTCCTAACCCCCGCCGCCCATTCGCAGTCCTAACCCCCCCTCCTAGCCCATTAGCAGTCCTAACCCCCCCCCAGCCCATTAGCAGTCCTAACCCCCCCTCCTAGCCCCTTATCAGTACTAACCCCCCCCCAGCCCATTAGCAGTCCTAACCCCCCCCTAGCCCATTAGCAGTCCTAACCCCCCCAGCCCATTAGCAGTCCTAACCCCCCCCTAGCCCATTAGCAGTCCTAACCCCCCCTCTCTAGCCCATTAGCAGTCCTAACCCCCCATCACCCCATTTCCAGACAGCCCCCATCAGCCCACAGCCCATTAGCAGTCCTAACCCCCCCTAGCCCATTAGCAGTCCTAACCCCCCCTCCTAGCCCATTAGCAGTCCTAACCCCCCCAGCCCATTAGCAGTCCAAACCCCCCCAGCCCATTAGCAGTCCTAACCCCCCCCCTGCCCATTAGCAGTCCTAACCCACCATCACCCCAATTCCAGACAGCCCCCATCAGCCCACCGCCCATTAGCATTCCTAACCCCACCCCCCTAGCCCATTATCATTCCTAACCCCCCCCCCCCTAGCCCATTAGCAGTCCAAACCCCCCCAGCCCATTAGCAGTCCTAACCCCCCCCTAGCCCATTAGCAGTCCTAACCCCCCCCCCTCTCTAGCCCATTAGCAGTCCTAACCCCCCCTCCTAGCCCATTCGCAGTCCTAACCCCCCCTAGCCCATTAGCAGTCCTAACCCCCCCTCCTAGCCCATTAGCAGTCCTAACCCCCCCCCCCTCCTAGCCCATTAGCAGTCCTAACCCCCCCAGCCCATTAGCAGTCCAAACCCCCCCCCCCCCCCCTAGCCCATTAGCAGTCCTAACACCCCCCCCCCGGCAAATTTAAAAAAAGAAAAAGAGGGCTCTGGCTGCTGCCGCGGACGCGGCAGCATGCAGTGTCCCGCGGGGCCCCCTCCGCCCGCTAAGCCCCTCTGCAAGGGCTTTCAGATTCGCGAGGGAGACAGCGTCTCCCTCGCGTCTCTTGTTAAGCCCGCAGGGGCTAATGGGAAATTTCCCATCAGTCCCTCGCGTCTAAAGGGGCTGATGGGAAATTTCCCATTAACCCCTACGGGCTTAACAGAGACGCGAGGGAGACGCTGTCTCCCTCGCGAATCTGAAAGCCCTTGCAGAGGGGCTTAGCGGGCGGAGGGGGCCCCGCGGGACACTGCATGCTGCCGCGTCCGCGGCAGCAGCCAGAGCCCGCTTTTTCTTTTTTTGCGGACCTTCACGCGTGCCAGCTGCAAGGCCTTCGCGTGCCACAGCTGGCACGCGTGCCATAGGTTCGCCATCGCTGCCCTAGGGGATCTCCCAGGCATCTTAGCTAGGGAGTCCCCATATGTGAGGACTTATTCTTGCTTGTTCCTGGAGATAGCACAGTTACTTACCTGTAACAGGTGATCTCTGGGAACAGCAGGAATTAGTCCTCACAACCCTCCCACCTCCCCTAGGAGTTGTATCTCTCTTTGTCTTTCCTTTCCTCTCTCTCTCTATTGTCTCAGCTTTAAACTTGAACTGAGGAGAGTTGGTAGGAAAGGCGGGAAGGCAGCGCGCATGCGCTGTGGGATGTCCCAAAAGCTTTCATCCTGGAAAGCTGGGGAGCATTCCCGCGCAGGCTCCGTTGGTACCGACGTACCCATATGTCAGGACTAATTCCTGCTGTTCCCAGAGATCACCTGTTACAGGTAAGTAACTGTGCTTTATTCAGGAAACCCACCTGCGAACGAGGGACGAGAGGTTGATGGGATCGGGGCAATACCGGGGTTTCTTTGCAGCGGAGGAAGGGGGCAGGAGGAAGGCTGGGGTAGCAGTTTTCATTAGAAACGATGTTCCTTTTGTGTCCAGCAAGGTAGCGTGGAAACCGGATGGCCGAGCGGTGGCAGTAGTGGGGGACTTAGGAGGGGAGCAGGTAACCTTTCTGTCGGTGTATTGGCCGAATGTGATGCAAAGGGGGTTCTGGGAGGGAATAGGTAGCTGGAAGCCCAGGGGAAGCTCTTGGTGGGGGGGGGGGGACGACTGTAATATAGCTTTAGACGGGAGGGATGGGAAGAGGCGCAGGGGCGGGGGGGGGGGGGGGGAGAGGAGACCGCTGCAGATATGGATGAAGGGTTGGGGTTAGAAGATTTATGGAGACTAGCACACCCTTTGGACCGAGACTTTACCTTCTACTCCCCAGTGCATGATTTGTATAGCCGAATTGACTATTTGATGGGGGATGCATATTGGAGGGAGGCGTTGGATAAGGTGGACATAGGGGTGGTCACTTGGTCCGATCATGCCCCGGTTGGGGCGGGGTTTGGACAGCCAGGGGAAAAGGGGAAACAAACATTTTGGAGATTGAATGAATATTTATTGCAGGGCCCGGGGGTGGAGCAGGGGCTAAAGGGGGTGGTAAAGGAGTATATGGAGTTGAACGATAATGGGGAGGTTTCCACGGGGGGACTTTGGGACGGTTTGAAGGCGGTGGTAAGGGGTCATCTGGTCCAGATTGGGGCGCAAAGGAAGCGGAGTAGGGAAGCGGAGGAGGGTCGGTTGCAGGGGCTTCTAGAGGGGTTGGAGAGGGCCCATAAAGAAAAAGGGGGAACGAAGTTGCGAGGGCGGGTGGAGGAGACCCGAAGGCAATTAAATGGCCTTCAGTTGGAACGGATATCTTTTCAGTTAGAGAGAGTGGGACAGAGATATTACGAGTTTGATAATAAGGCGGGCAGGCTTCTGTGTCACAAATTAAAGGCCCGACGGCAGCGGCAGGCAGTGGTGAAAATTAAGGGGGAATGGGACACGATGTTGTATAAAAGCGCGGATATCCGGGAGCGGTTTCGGGAGTATTACCGCGGTTTGTACTCAGCGGATCCTCCCCCAGAGGGGGAGGCAATTAAACAATACCTAGGGAATGGAGGGGAGGGAAGCACTCAGGTGGGGGCCTTGGAACGGGAAGACTTGGAAGCCGAAATCGGGCTTGACGAGTTGAAAGAGGCTATTCGGAGGCTGGTCCCGGGTAAGGCTCCGGGCCTTGATGGGTTTATGGGTTTATTCTACAAGAAGCTGGTAGAGGAGGTGGGCCCCATATTGACTAGGGTGTTTAATGTGGTCTTGCAGGGGGAGGCGTTGCCGACGTCTATGAATCAGGCGGCCATAGTGGTGCTTCCTAAACCAGGCAGGGACCCGGCGGTGTGTAGTTCTTATCGCCCCATTTTGCTGTTGAATATAGATGTTAAGATACTGGCGAAGATACTGGCTACGCGATTGGGGCCGCTTATGCCGGGTCTTGTTCACTCAGATCAATCAGGGTTCATTATGGGACGGCAAGCGGCGGACGGGATACGGAGGGTATTACAGCTGGGGTGGTTGGCAAGGAAGGAGGGACAACAGGCTATGTTCTTATCTATCGATGCTGAGAAGGCGTTTGATAGAGTGAGCTTTGACTTTCTCCAGGCCGTATTGGAATATGTAGGGCTGGGCCCGAAATTTCGGGCATGGATTCAGGCTTTGTATACCTCGCCAGTAGCAACGGTGTGTGTGAATGGGGGGTACTCGGAGTTTTTCCCTCTGAGGCGGGGAACCCGGCAGGGATGTCCCTTGTCGCCGCTCCTTTTTGCCTTAGTTATGGAACCGCTGGCCGCTAGGATTCGGTCGGTAGCGGATATTAGGGGAATTGGGGTAGGGGGTGCTCAGCATAAGATGGTGTTATTTGCAGATGACGTCTTATTCACCTTGATGTGCCCGGTGGTCTCCCTTCCGGTGCTTATGCAGGAGCTTAGGGCATATGGGGCTCTCTCGGGATTTAAAGTTAATTGGGAAAAAACAGAGGCAATGTCGATATCGCTACCAACTCCCGTGCTTGACAGTTTGAAAGGGTCATTTCCCTTTAGATGGGCGAGTAGATCTATTAAATACTTAGGGGTACAAGTTACTGCCGATCCCCTGGGGATGTATGGAGCCAACTATCCTCCATTGTTTGACCAGGTGCGGAAGGATATGAAGGGATAGAAGGGGGGGGGGAGATATCATGGCTGGGAAGGGTGGCAGCTGTGAAGATGAATATAGTGCCGTGTCTGTTGTACTTGTTCCAATCTTTGCCAATCCATGTCCCAAAGCGGGAGTTGCGCTTAGTACAGAATCAGATTTTTGCTTTTGTATGGGGTAATAGTCGGCCGCGGGTGAGCAGAAGGGTTCTGTATAAGGCTAGGGAGGGTGGGGGGTTAGGGGTTCCGGACGTAACGCGGTATTATATGGTGGCTCAATTGCGTCAGGTGTTCGAGTGGTGGGCCGTGGAGACGTGCTCGAAACGCTTCCGAGAGAAACAGCAATATTGGGCGGGAGACGCGGATTTAAAGTATCTGCCCTGGATTTTTGGTAAGCTCCCGGACGGGAGATGGCTGGAAAATCCATATATGTGGCACTTGGCTATGCAGTGGCGCAAGGCCAACAATCATTTTGCTCCGGGGGCTTGTTTCTCGCCGTTGGCTCCGGTGCGGGGGACGCCTGGGTTCGATCCCGGAAGGGAGGGGGTGTTTAGGCGGTGGGAAAGGGCGGGGTTGGCTACTTTTGCGGGGTAGTTTAATTCCCTTCTCGGACCTTAGGGTGAAGTTTCATTTGCGAGGGGGGGATTTCTTTCCATACCTGCAGGTGAAGCACTTTCTGACTCAGCAGAAGACACGGGAGGGTTGGGTGGGAAATCGGGATGACAGGGTGGCACTTTGGCAAGGGTGGGGGGAGTCTAGAGTGCTGATTACTCAGCTGTATCGGGGATTGGGAGGGGGAGAGTGGGAGAAGTTTCCGTATCAGTTGGAGTGGGAAAGTGATATGGGGAAAGAATTGGGGGCCCCAGAATGAAAGAAGATATATAGCCGCCAAGCCATATCGGTTGCGGTGCGGGAGACCTCCTATAAGTTGTTGTACAGGTGGTATTATACGCCGGAGAGGTTGCACCGGATGTTTCCAGAGGTATCTGATCGGTGTTGGCGGGGGTGTGGGGATAGAGCATATTTGGTGGGGGTGCCCTCAGGTGCAATTGTATTGGGAGATGGTGGGGATGAGATTACAAGAGATATTTGGAGAGCAGATGGGGGTTATATAGAGGAGCAGATGGATATGGGAGTGGGGTTGTTAGGAAACTGGCCGGCACAGTGGCCCAAGAAGAGGGCCTGCCCTATACGGGCGTGTATCCAGGCTGCTCGGATCGAAATAGCGAGAGCTTGGAAACAAGCCCAGCTCCCGGGAGTGGAGCAATGGAAGAGCAGGGTACGTAGGATTGTTCTGATGGAGCAGCTGACGGCGGTGCGGCGCCGGAAGCAGGATCTTTTTAACGAACAGAGGCTCCCAATGTTGGAATATCTGAAAGAGAGCTAGGCCTCAAGGGGGGGGGGGAGGGGGAGAGGAGGGGGGAGGGAGGCGGGACAGGGGAGGGGTAGAACCGGGGGGTGGGATGTAGAAGGGGGTATCCTATGGTTACTGGTAGGTAGGGCCTTAAGAGGGTCCATAACGGGCTGGTGGGGGCTCAAGTATGGAGAGCAGGGGGGCTCTAGCGTGCCTCTCCTCACCTTGGACAGATGGATGCATGGGCAGGGAGGTATTCATGCTTGTACCACAGGGGCACCAAGGGTAGTGCCTGAGCCTTCGTGTTAAACATGTGGAAGGCTCGGGGCACCGAAGGAGTACAGTGCTAAACTTGAGCGGTGGGGGAAGAACGGGGGCCTGTTTGTGCGCTTTAATATAATGCTCTGTTTGTCTTTATGGGAATTCTTGTTTTGTTCATGGAGGGTGGTTGCTACCACCAGTTTGATGTTTTCTGTATTAAGGTTGGATGACAATAAAAATTTAAATATTAAAAAAAAAAAGCCAAAGTGAAAAGTTGAAAAGTGCTTCTAAATCTATACAAATGCACAATTTTGACTATTTTGTTATTACAGCTGAGTCCAGATGAACCTCCTCTGGCTCCTTCTTGGATCTTCAGAAATTTGGTTTGAATAGAAAAAGTATGTTCTGATGCTGCGCAAACTGAAACTCAACAGCCACCCACATTGATATATTTCTGGAAATAGCTATATTCAGAAAGAGACAGAATGGGGGAGAGGACAATTTTGAAAATGCCGGTATTCGGTCAAAGTCTGAAGATCTTTTTTATCTACGGACTTTGCCCAAAGTTTAAAAGTGAAATTATATGCATACTTTCCCTTTGAAATGTTCTGGGAGTACAAAGCATTAGTGGACATTTACATCTGCCTTTTGCACAGCTACCTCTTTAACAGAAAATAATGCATGCAGATGTTTTTCTGATCCATTCTAAATATTTCCCTAGGACTGCCTCCTCTATATAAGCCCGATGCAGAAAGGGGCTCATCTGGCTCGTCCAGACATCCAAAATCTGGATGGGCTAGATTTGCACCCGGGTCTGTACCCGCGGGAGCAGAATTGGGGCAAAGGGCTTGGATGGCCCGGACATGTCCCGATTCAGCCACCCTGCATGTCTAACCCTCCCAGTGCTCCTGCATGGAGCCTTGGTGCCATTGCATCCTGTCACCATGGCACCGGGACAACATGCAGGAGCCCTGATTCTCCACTGCACATCAGATATGCTTTTCCCCACCACCTGACACCCGGAGGGGCCTTCCGAGGCCAGGATCGGGTGGTGGGGAACCCCTTGCTGCTGCTCACCTGCTTTGTAGGGCCTACCGGGCCATTCGCCTTGACCGGGGAGACTTATTCCACTTCCGAGATGGAATAAGTTCCCCGGCCATCCTTGCACCCCCGAACGTACAGGGCCATGACCGGAATCGACCCTGTATGTCCGGAGTCATGGTCCCACCTCAGCCCTGCCCACGCTCCTCCTCTGGCCCACCCCTCCCGCCCCCGTCAAGAGCTCTCTGCACAAAGGCCTAGTATGTGTGGGGAGCTCTAGTGCCGAAATAGAGTCCAAGCGAATAGCGGGGGTTGAATGTCCATCCCTGCTATTCACAGTTCAGGATGACCCCTTATGCGTTTAAAAATATTTATTTATTTAAAAGAACTTTGGCGGATCACGTACAAACATACATAAAATGGTCAAAAGTAAAATCAAACAGTATCAAAACTAACAAAGATAACGGAGCTGCTCAAGACAGACCATCCACATTTATTGAACTGCAAAAGGAAAAGCCTGTTGAAACAGATATGCCTTCAATTTGTGATGGAATAACAAGCGATCAAAAATACAATGTGGATCTCTTGGCAAAGAATTCTAAATATTTGGAGAGCACATAGAAAATATCACGGCACGGAGTGATTGAAAATGTATTCTCCGAAAAGATGACACATCAAGAAGAGACACATCTTGAGGACAAAGTGGCCTTGGCGGACAGTAAAGTCGCAGAAGGTTTGAGAGACTCAAAGATGCCTGGTGATGGAAAAATTTAAATATGAGCATTGAGATTTTATATAAAATATGAAATTTAATTTGAAGCCAAAACAAATAATATAGCTGTTGTAAAATATCTTCAGATCAATTGCTACCAGTTATTAAGGGGGCCACAACATTTTGAATAGACTGTAAAGGCTGAAGAGAGGAGTCTGAAAGACCCAACAAAAGACTATTACAATAGTCTAAAGATGTCAGAACCATAGTCTGAACCACAGAGTGAAAACTGTCAATCGATAGGTATGGTTTCAATCTAAGATGTGTAGAATGCTTTGAAATAGGCATGGAATTTCTGTCTTTGGCATCTACTTGACTTTTTCAGTGACTTGTGTTGCGCTCTTCAGCTTCTATATCTGATACCCTCTGTTCAGTGTGGAGTCTCTCTATTGCAATGCAGGCTTGGAGGAGGGCTCATCTTGGCCTTCAATTTGTAAATGTGAGGACTCATGTTGCTATTGTTGAAAGTTGTCCCTTTTTTTTAGGGACTGGTTGGCTTTGATTGGTTTTGTGCATGGGTGTTTGTGGATTTGGTGCTATGTATAATGACTGTTCAGCGGTATGGAGCTGCAGCAGGGGTGGGTGGGTAATTGTTTTATCTCCAGGAACAAGCAGGAATGTCGTCTTCACATATGGGTATCATCGGTACCGACGGAGCCTGCGCGGGAATGCTCCCCAGCGTCCAATTAGGAAGCCTTTGGGAGCATCCCACAGCACCTGCGTACTGCCTTCCTGCCTTTCCCAAATGCCTCTCTCCAGTTCTTCATTTTCTGCGGAGCCAGCAGGTCATTGTTCCTGTCACCGCAGAAAATTGCTTCCTTATTCTTTATTTTTTGTGGTCGCGTCTGCCTTCCCCGACGCTATACCGGTACCGCCGGTTCCCTTTTCTTTCTTTCTTTCGTTTTAAAAAAAAAATAATAATATTCTTATTTTTTTCCAAACTTTTCTTTCCAGGTGCACACGCCATTTTGGGCCTTAGGCCCAAAATTTTTTCCATTATGGAAAAACCCGCTTCGGGTTTCAAAAAGTGCACCAAGTGTGGCGGTACCATCTCCGTCACCAACACCCATGAGTAGTGTCTCAAATGTTTAGGTCCTGACCACTCCATCACCGAGTTTCTCCAGGACCAAGCAGGAAGTCATTCCTCACATATGGGTGACGTCGGCGCCAACAGAGCCCCCATTCGGAGCATTTCCCCAGCTTTCAAAGAAAGCCTTTGGGAATGCAGCCATGCATGCGCAGTCCCCTTCCCACCCAAAGGTGCTATCTTTGCTCAGTCTTCTTTTTTCCGCGGAGCCCTATGGACGTGTGTCCTTGTCACACGTGGAAAAAGTGGATTTTCCTGCATTGAGACAAGTTTTTTTTCTTCGGTTCGACGTCGGTTCACTTTCCCGCCTGGACTCAGTACACCGGTGCCGAGCCCGGATTTCTTTTTTTCGTTTTTTGTCCTTAAAGACTGCGTTCGCACCACTTTTTTCTTTCCCTGGCAGCCCGATTTTTTGATCTTGCAGGGGCCTTTTTTCCCCCGATGGCTGCCAGTGGCTTTAAGAAGTGTGATCGGTGCAAGAAACTGATGTCTCTCACCGACACACATGACTGCTGCTTCCAGTGCCTGGGGCCTGACCATGATCCTAAGGTCTGTAGCCCCTGTGGCAAAATGTCCTCGAAGGCATTGAGGAGCCATCAGCACCAACGTGAGAGGATCTTCTCCGACTCTGCGTCTGGACGGGTCTGGACTTTGTCTGAGGCCTCGACGTCTCGGGAGTCTGACCCCGAGCATCATCGGGGCTCCTCTGAGAGGGAGTCCTCCTCGAGGGAGCACCAAAGGAAGAAGAAACCCACGAGGGTGGCATCGGTGGACGCTCTTGGCCCCTCGAGGGCCAGGTCGCATAGCCCCGATCGCCGTCCCGGGTCTTCGGAGTCAGAGAGGCCTGCAAAGCATCCTCGTGTAGAGTCAGAGGCCCCGAGTCACGTGAGTATTGTAGTCCTCGTGGACTGTCCGTTCGGAACTGAGGTCATCAACGCTGGTACCCTCGGCGTCGGGGAAGATGGCGTCAGTGCCCGCTCACTTGGAGCCGCTCGATTCCTCCTCGGAGGAATCGTCGTGGGAGACTGAGGAAGAGGAGTCCCCGGACACCTTCCGGACTCGGTGCGTCCCTTTGGACTCACCGGGATCTGAGCCTTGGATGAGGTACCCCCCGGAGGATACCCGGTTCTCGGATTTCGAACGGGACATGGCCAAGGCCTTGGTCTTCCCGGCGGACCCTGAGGAGGAGCCTCAAGCCGAGGAGCTCGAGGCCCTGCAGTATGACTCTCCTCCCAAGGAGGCCTTTACTGTACCGGTTCCTCTGATGCTGGAGTGGTTGCTCTTCCACATGTGGGAGGCACCGGCCTCGATGTCGGTTATGAGCAAGCAGGTTGATTCCATCTATCGATTCCGCAAGAGCCCCGGGTTCCAAAAGGCACAGCTACCGCACCACTCCAAGGTTGTGGAATCGGCCATGCATCGCCTGAAGAGTCAGAAGATGCACTCCTCGGTGCCTCCCGGCAGGGAAGCCCAGAACCTGGATGCCCTCGGTAGAAAGTGCTTCCAGGGCTCTATGCTTGCTTGCCGCGTCCAGACCTACCAGCTGTACATGGGCATGTACCTTCGAGACCTGGCAAAGGAGATTGCCGGGTTCTCTGCTGGTCTGTCCGAGGAACCCTTGCAGAGGTTCAAGGCCTTCTCTTCTGGTATTCGAGAGTGCTCGAAGTTTATCTCTCGAGCAGCCTATGATGGATTTGAGGCTTCGGCCCGAGTTGCAGGGGCTGGCATCAGTGCACGCCACCAGGCCTGGCTACAATCCTCGGACCTCAAGCCATGGGTACAGGACAAGTTGGTCGATGTCCCCTGCTGAGGTGAAAACCTCTTTGGCAAGCCCATGGCTGAAAAGGCTGCAGAACTCGAGACCGAGACTCTTACCCGGACAAGGCTGTCCAGGAAAACCTCTGCCCCTTCTCAGAAGAAGAAGGGCTCGGGGAAAAAAAGGCCTTTTACCCGAGGAGGACCACTGCCTACAAAACCTACCCTCACTGCCAGGCCTCTGCAGCTCCCCAACAGGGCCAACAGGCCAAGGGGCAGGGTCATGCGCCTCGTAGGCAGAAGGCTCCCAAGCCTCCTACGCCGGCTCCTGCTCAGCAGGGAGGGGTATTTGACTATGCCAGCATAGCCAGCATAGCCTCTCCTCCTCTCCAGGGTGTTCAACATTATCGAGAGGGGTTATCTGCTCCACTTCACCCAGATACCCCCCTCCTACTTTCCAGGGGAGCCTCCAAGACCCCCTCTGCACAGAAACGTACTCCTTCAGGAGTTGGAAGGTCTGCTACAGGACCAGGCGGTGGAATCGGTTCCTCACCACCTGGAAGGGCAAGACTTCTACTCGAGGTACTTCCTGGTACCAAAAAGATCAAGAGGCCTCAGACCCATCCTAGACCTGAGAAATCTGAACAAGTTTCTGGAGAGGGAAAAGTTCAAGATGCTTATCCTTGGAATCTTACTGCCCTACCTCCAGCAGGGAGATTGGCTATGCTCCTTAGACCTGAAGGATGCTTATACTCACATCCTCATCCATCCAAGTCACAGGCAATACCTCAGATTTGTGGTGGGAAGGCACCACTTCCAGTACAGAGTGCTGCCCTTTGGCCTCCCTCCTCCCCCACGGTCTTTACAAAGTGCCTGGCGGTGGTCGCGGCCTACATCAGGAACCAGAGGATCTTTGTGTTCCCTTACTTGGACGACTGGCCAATCAGGGGCCAGTCTCCACAAGAGGCCAGGCAGGCCATCTTCAGAACCATATCCCTGCTTCAGCACCTGGGGTTCGTTATAAACTTCCCAAAGTCCACTTTAGTCCCCTCACAGGACGTGGAGTTCATAGGGGCAAGGTTGGATACCATCCATGCAAAGGCCTATTTGCCTGTGGACAGAGCTCACAGGCTGATGAAATTGGCAGGCCAGCTTCAGGCGAACTCTCTGGTCTCTGCCAGACACTTCCTCCGGCTCTTAGGTCACATGGCTTCCACAGTGCATGTCACCCCAAATGCCCATCTGCACATGAGTCCAGCTCAGTGGTGCCTCAGGGCACAGTGGGTACAGGCCACAGGGAAGTTGTCAGACAGAATAAAGGTGTCCAAGCCTTTGCTGGACTCCCTATACTGGTGGAGGCATCTCCCGAACCTGGTCAGGGGAGTTCTTTTTTGAGCCTCCCCACACACTCAGGTACTCATAACCGATGCTTCCCTGCAAGGCTGGGGGGCATATTGCCAGGGCACCTGCACCCAAGGCCTGTGGTCTCCGTGGGAGGCTGCCCAGCAGATCAACCTGTTGGAATTGAGGGCCATTTGACTAGCCTTACGGACTTTCACTCAGGTCCTCTCTCACAAGTCTGTCCTAGTTCAGAAAGACAATCAGGTGGCTGTGTTCTACGTGAACAAGCAGGGAGGCACAGGATCCCGACTCCTGTGCCTGGAAGCACAAGCTCTCTGCTCCTGGGCTATCCATCAGGACATAACCCTCAGGGCGGTCTACCTCCCAGGTCAGAAAAACTACCTGGCGGACAGGTTAAGCAGACTCCTGCAGCCTCACGAGTGGCAGTTGGATCCTCGGGTGGTCCAACAGATCTTTCTGAAGTGGGGCCTTTCAACCATGGATCTTTTTGCCAGTCCGCTGAACAGGCAACTACTCAAGTTCTGTTCCAGGCAACCGCATCCTCTGAGGGCAGCAGCAGATGCATTCCTGATCCCCTGGTCCGAAGGCCTGCTGTATGCGTTTCCTCCCACACCTCTGGTGGCCCGGACTCTATTCAAAACCCAGCAGAACCGAGCCACGGTGATCCTGATAGCCCCCAGGTGGCCCAGGCAGCCATGGTTCTCTCTTCTTCTGCAGTTGGCAGTGGATGCTCCACTTCCTCTGGGGCTGCAACCCGACCTTCTGACTCAGGATCAGGGGTCCCTCTTGCATCCCAACCTCAAATCCCTCAATTTGATGGCCTGGCTGCTGAAAGGCTAGTCCTCGCTCCCTTGCTCCAACCAAAGGAGGTTGAAGAGGTGGTGTTGGCCTCCAGGAAGCATTCCGCTCAGAAGGCCTATCCTCTGAAGTGGCATAGGTTTTCCACTTGGTGTTCTCAACAGCAGGAGGATCCCTTCTCCTGCTCGGTCCCGGTGGTACTGGAATACCTGCTCCACCTCTCCAACCTGGGACTTCAGTCCAACTCTCTCTGGGTCCACCTCAGTGCTCTCTCAGCTCACCACTCGCCGGTGGATGGACATTCCCGCTTGGGCCACCCTCTGGTGTCTCGCTTCCTCAGAGGCCTGCTTCTGCTCAAGCCTCCTATTCGTCCACCGGCCACTGAGTGGGATCTCAATGTGGTCTTGCAGCAACTGACTCGCCCACCTTTTGAGCCGATGGCTACCTGCCACTTACGTTTCCTATCCTGGAAGGTGTTGTTTCTTGTGGCACTCACCTCGGCCAGGCGTGTGAGTGAACTTCAGGCCCTGGTCTCGGATAGGTCGTATACCAGGTTCTATAAGAACAGGGTAGTCTTGAGGACTCATCCTAAGTTCCTTCCCAAGGTAGTGTCCTCCTTCCACCTCAACCAGGAGGTGGTGCTTCCGATGTTCTTTCCCAGACCGCACGCCAGTAGGGCCGAAACTGTCTTGCATACCCTGGATTGTAGAAGGACGCTGTCCTTTTACCTTGAACGTACGCAGGGGCATAGAAGGGCTTCTCAGCTCTTCATTTCCTTTGACCCTAATAAATTGGGGTTGCCTGTCACTAAACGTACGTTGTCCATCTGGGTGGCAGACTGTATCGCCTGGGCGTACAGGGCAGCCGGCCTCTCCCTGGAGGGTCGAGTCACGGCCCACCGGGTCAGGGCGAAGGCCGCATCAGTAGCTCACTTCTGTTCTGTTCCGTTGGCAGACATCTGCCGGGCTGCTACTTGGTCTTCAAGCCAGACTTTTGCGGACCACTACTGCCTTGAGAGGGAGTCCCATAGGGACAGTACTTTCGGGCAGGCAGTATTCCGTAATCTCTTTGAGGTTTAGGCAACTCCTACCCTCCGGCCCTAGTGTTGGGCTACCGTTCAGGTGTGGTCTCCAAGAAGATTCTCTCACTGTTGCTGAGACTCTAGAGGGAGCTCTATTTTTCAGCCTGGGTTCCTGGTAGCCCAGAGCTAGGGAGTCACCCATATGTGAGGACTGACTTCCTGCTTGGTCCTGGAGAAAGAGTAGTTACTCACCTGTAACAAGTGTTCTCCAGGAGCAGCAGGAATCAGTCCTCATGACTTACCTTCTCCCCTTGGAGTTGCAGTTGTATATAGTTCATTTTCTTTTTTCGTGCTGTCTTTTAGCTATGTCATTGGACTGAGCAAGATGTCACCTTTGGGCGGGAAGGGGACCGCGCATGCGTAGCTGCATTTGCAAAGGCTTTCTTTGAAAGCTGAGGAAATGCTCCGCATGGGGGCTCCGTCGGCGCCGACGTCACCCATATGTGAGGACTGATTCCTGCTGCTCCTGGAGAACACCTGTTACAGGTGAGTAACTACTCTGTATGGCTTGCACCATGATGTCCAAGAGTGGTCGACAAAACCGAGCTGCTAAGCTCAGCACCCTTTTTCCCTCCGATGCAGCTTCTGTGGCATCGATGTCTTCCAGGGCTTCGTCTTCCTCCCATGGATCTCAGGTAACTAAACATAAGTCTAGCCAGTCCTCAAAGGGTAGATATCCATCTCCAGGAACAAGCAGGAATGAGTCTTCACATATGGGTACGTTGGTACCGACGGAGTCTGCGCGGTAACGCTTTCCAGCGTCCAATCAAGAGCTTTTGGAAGCATCCCAGCACGCCTGCGTGCTGCCTTCCCGCCTTTCCCAACTGCCTCTCCTCAGTTTTCGTTTTTCCGCGGAGCCGGCAGGATGTCCTCCTGTCACTGCAGAAAATTCTTGTTTTTAGTTTTTAGTTTTCTTGTGGTCGCGGCTGTCTTCCCGACACCACCGGTACCGCCGGTGTTTTCTTTTCTTTTCTTGAAAAATTTTCCTTTTCCACGGGACATTTTTTCTTCATAGTGTCCCACGGTCTCTTAGGCCTTTCAGGCCTCTTCTTTTTCCTTCATGGAACCGCCAGACACTTTCTCCAAGAAATGTTCAGACTGTGGCGGTACAACTTTATTTTTAGACCCTCGAAGTCGGTGTCTAACCTGCTTGGGTCCTGACAACAGTTTGGTAAGAAGAGGTTTTCAACATCGAGGCTCCCTCGATACACGGTTGCCCTCCAACTTCGGGGCACCGTCCCCTTCTTCGTCCACATAGGATCAGGTAACCCACAAACAGTCTGTTAAGACTAGCCAGTCCTCGAGTGGTAGGTCTCATGCGCAGCATGTAGACGGCTCTGGCCTGGCCCTCGAGGGCCCACTGGCTTCAAAACCCCGGCAGGAGTCTTCGGTCTCCAAAGCCTATAAGGGGTTTCAGGTTGTTCCTGGGGTTCACCCCCCACAGAACATACCTAAGCCGTGTACGGTGGTGGCATCCGCTTTGAGCGGTACCGATACCCCGGCATCGGCACTGGTGTTGGATGAAACACTCCTCACCAGGGATCGTCATCTGGCGTCCTCGGTACCTTCGGGACCGGTGGATACCCTCCAGATTGACTTTCCATTATCGGTACCAACACCGATACTCCAACCGACGTCGGTACCCTCCAGATGTGCATCGATAGCCACGCTTCCTTCGATGCCGAGTCTGGAATCGATCTCCAGTCTGGAGGATTGGGTACCGACTCGCCTTGGTTCTGTCTCTCGACGGTACCGAAGGCTCGGTTCCGATGATTCGGATCCGCAACTCTCGGTTCCCCTGACGCCGATTGAGTTGCCACTCGTTGCCCTTCCTTCACTGGTATCAGACACGGTACCGATGTCCTCATTACCTTCACGATCGGTGCCTTCCATGCTTCGCTTATCAGGCTCTTTGCCCTCGATGCCGAGTTTGGAATCGATCTCTGGTCTAGAAGACTGGGTACCAATAGATTTTGGTACCGACACCGATCGATACCAGTGCTTCGGTACCGAGGATAGCGGCCGGAGGTTTTCAGTTACCTCGGTACCGACTGAACTGTCACCGATGACTGCTCCGATGTCTTTCTCGGGTTCGACTCCGACATCGGTACCGGTATCAGCATCGGTACCGGTACCCACAGTAGCATCGTTGCCAATTCCTGCCATGCTTGTTTCAACAGGATCACTCCATTCTATACCAAGCTTGGAGTCGATACCTGGCATGGACGATGTGGTAAGGATGGGGGCTGCTCCTGACAGCCAGTACCAGCAACCATCTTTTAAGCATTCCACACTGCATTCTGCAGGATCTTCTATTCCTATATATTTGGATATCTCGGTGGATGCTCAGGCTAGTTCTTTAGATCTACCCTGTCCAGGGGAGATTCCTGTTTGGGATCCCTCTTTTCAGAGTTTCCTCCTGGATATAGCAAGATCTCTTGCCATTCCTATTCCAGGACATGATCCTGCACAAGGCTCTGTTTCTGCCAAAGCAAAGGACAACATAATGCTTCCTTTGCATCATTCCTTGCAGGATCTCCTTCTAGGAATGTGGGAAACACCTCCCAGGGCAACTGATCTTTTATATCAGGTGCCCCCCCTCTCCAGGGTTTCAAAAGACTCAACTTCCTCATCATTCTATAGTAGTGGAATCAGCAATGAGGCGGGTAAAGAGTAAGAAAAATCACTCTTCTTATCCGCCAGGTCGTGAGTCTAAGACACTAGATGCCTTTGGACGTCAAACCTTCCAGACATCTATGCTTTCTGCAAGAATTCTCTCATATATTTTTTATATGAGTCTTTCTCTTGAGGAGGTCACAAAGCAGTTACATCTTTTGACTCCTTTCCTTCCAGATTCTAGGAGTAAAGACTATTCTTCACTGCTTAAGCATATCCAGAATATTTCTTGGTTTCTTTCTCGTGCTTCCCTAGACTCTTTTGAGTCTGTTAGCAGAACTTCTGCTATTGCTATAGGGGCACGACGTAGAGCCTGGCTCCAATCTTCAGACTTGGACAAATGGGCACAACAACATCTGGGACATACTCCTTGCACTGGAGAAAATCTTTTCAACAAGGAGTCTTTACGTCAGGTTACTCAGTTATCCACTGATTTACCTGTTCCTAAGGTTTGTTCTACACCTTCTTCTGTCCCACTAGGTAGTAAATCTCCTACCAAACTTTCTTCCCACAGGAGAAGAAGGTTTTATTCATCACTTGCCCATCATACAAATGTTCCCCAACAGGGGAGGCATCGTCCTGGTCTGAAGAATCCAACCTCTCACCAGGCTCAGCAAACCCAGCATCTGCAGGGTTTCTGATCAATCATCATCAGATGCTTGTGACTCTTGGGGTTAGTATCTACAGTTGCTGCTTCTCAATGGAGGCAATCCACCGCTTCATTCTAACCCCTACACATGGATCCCTTTCCAAAAGATATCCATTTTTTCTATATTTCTATGAGCTGTCAGGATATTCATGCCTATAGGTCACAGGTTTCTCCTCTTTTTCCTTCTAGGGAAAGAGGTCTAATCACTATCAAATGATAGTTCCTGTGCCAGCATGTATCTTTCCTTTCTATAGACTTCCTACTTCGTAAGTCTTCTTCAGCTCCATTCTCTCCACCCTCTTACCAAGTTTTTCCCCTGTAAGAGGGAATTACTTATTGGGAGGCTTTTTCTTCAGCCTCTCTACTTTTCTCACTTTCCAGTGCGGAGTTACCTCCTCTGCTCAATCTTGCTTTGGGGCAGCTTATCAGACATGTCCAGAGTTTCCTATTCCTGTTCTGTCTGTTCTTTCTGTTTTTGAACAGTAAGATTCTTTCTGCTGTCTTGCTAACAGCTGCCTATGCAGGAGCTTTAATGTTTGGACCACTGGTTCTTGTCCACAAACAACCAGATTGTCATCCACTAACATTCTGTCTAGTCTTAGTAGTGGCTCCAAGTCAGTGCTTCATCTCTCTTGGAGATCATCTCACTACAAGCTTTCTAGATTGTCTTCTATTCTGCCATCTTCATTTTCCTGAGTTTGGCAGGATAGTTGGCAAAGATACTGGCTCTCTAACAGCCAGTTCTATCTCCTCATTCTCCTGCATCATGCTCTCTGCAATCTACAGAGAAGCTTTCCCCTATGGGCCCTTGCTAGAGAGCATGGGGAATTTTTCTCCAACAGCTATCCTAGCTGGTTAGAAAAGGCTTTCAGTCATGTCTCCCATGACTAGAAGGGTCTCTCTTCTTTTACTATCTCCTTTTTTGATATAAAGGACATAGGCCTTCTCTTACGTGAAAGCTCAAGGAGTTGCCAGTTCCCTGCTTTGGTCCATAGTATTCCCAATCGGGGATATGCTCGTCCTCATGGTAAGAACACATGATACCTTTGCCCTTAAGCAGGTCCACATGGTATCTCATCTCTAGGCGTCTTCTGTCTACTTACCATGCTAGAGTCCTGGAAGACTCGGGACTTGCTGGTTGCACATTGACATTGTCCTTTGTTTTTCACGTAACAGTCCTGGTTATTTTTCACTAACTAGCATTCTTGCAGATCATGACCAGGAGGAATAGATTCTCTATATGTCTTCTCAAGTAGGTTCCACCTCCTTGTTATTAGATGAATCTTTCTTCTCCACATATCCTGTGTGATCACTGTGCTGTAGGGATATCTCTGTCTGTTTAATTGCAGACACCCATATGTAGGCCTACATATCCATATTTATTTTTTTGTGTGTATTTTATGCCCTGCCATATCTCCCTATAGACATATTCTTATATGTCTGTCTGTCTATCTATCTATATATCTATATATATATCTATATCTGTCTATATCTATATCTATATCTATATATCTATATATATATATGTATCTGTTGAGATATTTTATTATAGATAGATATGCATCCACATACTTATCTATCTCACTGTCTATATGATTCTGACAGAGGGGCTTTACCCATACCTATGCTATCTAGCAGGTTTGGGGTTCTACACACACAACCACTCCTGTGGTAGTCAACAATTTTTATACCATAACCTAACGGTTTAGGTACCTCTGAAGCTCTCCGTGCCCAATATCTCTCCTAGTTTACCCCAGTTAGGAGAGACATTGTGGATCTTCAGTTAATCACAGGCTTAACGCCTCAGACATTTGTTCTCTCTTTTTGGGATTCAAGGAGTTCCCACACCCTTTCTCCCCACAAGGACTGTGCCTGTTTGTCCAAATCGGTTAGCCTTCTCTTTTTGCTCCTAAGAGTGACTCACTCTGCCTCCAAAAGAGCTAGGGTTTTTCTCATAAAGCCTTCCGCTGAAGGCCCACCGTTTTTGGACTACCCCAGTTTCCCTACTGGGGTTACCTGTTCCCTTTCAAGATTCTGACCTCCACTGGTTTTCCTACAGGATTATTACCTCCACTTACAGTGAGGTCCTCTTCAAGGTTCCTCTACTAGGTTTCCCAGTAGATCCATGAACCTCCATACTTCTGTGAAATCCTGTCAGAGGAGGTCCAAATTGCAATATCCTTTGCAATATTATTGATGACCATCATCATCCACACATGGACTCCATCTCTGCAGTCCTATGCTAGGTTAGCTGTTCCACAGCATCCTTCTTTCTTCAACTCCTACCCTCCATCCTCAGGATGCCTGATGTTCTGGGAGATAGCATGTTCCAGCCTATGACATGCTGGGACTCCAGGCATCTCAGCTTGGGAGTCCCCATATGTGAAGACTCATTCCTGCTTGTTCCTGGAGATAGCACAGTTACTTACCTGTAACAGGTGATCTCTGGGAACAGCAGGAATAAGTTTTCACAACCCTCCCACCTCCCCAGGAGTTGTATCTCGATCTATCTTTCCTTTCCTCTCTCTCTCTCTCTTTGTCTCAGCTTTAAAACTTAACTGAGGAGAGGCAGTTGGGAAAGGCGGGAAGGCAGCATGCAGGCATGCTGGGATGCTTCCAAAAGCTCTTGATTGGACGCTGGGAAGCGTTCCCGCTCAGACTCCGTCGGTACCGACGTACCCATATGTGAAGACTTATTCCTGCTGTTCCCAGAGATCACCTGTTACAGGTAAGTAACTGTGCTTTCTAAGCATCGAGATGCCTCTGGCATTGCCCTTGAGGGTTCTGTACCGGCAAAATTGCCCCGGCGGGAGGCTTCGGCTTCCAAAGCATTATCGGGGCTCCAGGATGTTCTCGAGGCCTCGACCTCGGCAGAACTACTGGTGCCATGCTCTGGGGTACCGGCTATCTCTGGTACAGACACCCAGGCACCGGCAGCGTCGATAGACCAGAGGTTTCTGGCTATTGAACGCAGTCTGGCGGCTCTCCTTGCGGCATCGATACCCTCAGAACCGCATCAGACAGTTCAACCGGTACCGGTACCGATGCCGGTATCGGTACGGGTACCGATAGCATCGACATGGGTGTCGGCTTTGCCGGCACCCAGTCATGCGATGCCTTCCGGTACCTATACACTGGTGCCGATTCCCCTCGGTACCGACTTCGGTCGGTATGGGTATCGGGCTCTTCAAGAGCATCCGGACAGATGGTACTTCGAATCCTCGGAGTACTCCGAGGATTCTGACAGCTCTGCCGGTACCAGTATACTTCTCCCGGAGGAGCCTTCCTCTCCTAAACGTAGGATGTCTCCCCCAGAAGATATCTCCTTTCAGGATTTCATCAGGGAGGTGGCTCGAGGTCTGTCCATTACTGTGGCTCCTGAAACAGAGCCCAGGGCTAAGGTGTTGGAGATTTTGCAGTATCCCAAAGCTCCTAAGAAGGCAGCTATTCTGCCTATCCATGAGATTCTACATGATCTCATGTTGAGAATGTGGGAGACACCTCTTACCACCTCTCCTCACTCTCGCAGACTGGATACCATGTATCGAGTCCCTCCTTGTCCTGGTTTCCAGAAAACTCAGCTTCCTCACCACTCTATTGTAGTGGAATCAGTTATGAGAAGGATCAGGAGTGCAAAGAGGCATGCTCTAATCTTCCAGGACGTAAGTGTAGAACTTTGGATGCCTTTGGACGTCATACGTTCCAGGCTTCCATGCTTTCTGCCAGGATCAGTTCCAATATTCTATACATGGGAATGTTCCTTAAAGAAGTCACAGGAGACTTAGAGGTTTTAAGCCCTCTCCTTCCTGAGGACAAGAGGCAGGATTTTCTCACGCTAGTTAAACATGCCCAGGATGTTTCTAAGTTTGTCAATTGTGCAGCTTTTGACTGTTTTGAGTGCATAAGCAGAGCCTCTGCCATTGCCATAGGTGCATGAAGAATTGCCTGGCTCCAGGCATCCGATTTGGAGCTCTGGGTGCAGGACAAACTGGGAAATATCCCTTGTACAGGTGAGAATCTATTCGGCAAGAATTGGCAAGAAAAAGCCAATGAAATGGATGCCGACAACTCCACTTTGGATAGGTTATCCAAAGCCACAGCTGATCCTGCAAGAAAGAAATCTTTCAAGAAACCTTTCTTCTCAAAAAAGAAGAGGTTTTATCCCTCTTATTCACAGCAGGGACGTTCCGCAGGTCAGCTTGTCCGAAAAGGTCAGCAACCACCTAAACAAAGGAAAGCAAAGACTGCCAAGCCTCAACCGTCTCAGCAGTCTCAGCCTCCACAAGGCCTTTGACTTTCATCTAGAGAACTTAGCCTTCCTGGCCCTCAAGGGTCCAGAGCCTTCCACCATCCCAGGAAGGTTATGTCACTTTGCCCCCAGATGGGGGCAGATAACAGCAGAACATTGGACACTCTCCATTATAGAAGAGGGGTACAAGCTTCACTTTCTGTGCATGCCCCCTCCCACAATGGTACGACAGTTCAATTCTCAGACCTCTCTCATCAACCTGTTAGATCAGGAGGTCGCTCTGCTTCTTGCCCAAGGGGCAATAGAAGAAGTACCCATTCATCAACATGGTACATGGTTTTACTCCCCCTATTTCCTTATCCCAAAGAAAACAGGGGGACACAGACCTATTTTAGACCTCATAGAATTGAACAAATTCCTGTTCAGAGAGAAATTCAAGGTGATTTCTCTAGGAACTCTGCTGCCATACCTTCAGAGTCAGGATTGACTTTGTTCTCTAGATCTCAAGGATGCGTACACTCATGTTCTCATCCATCCAACCCACAGGAAGTTCCTTCGGTTCCTGTTTCAAGGAAAGCACTACCAATACAGGGTGCTTCCTTTTGGCCTGGCCTCAGCACCACGAGTGTTCACGAAATGCATGGCTGTGGTAGCAGCATTTCTCCGTACTCTAGGGATATTGGTTTTCCCCTACTTAGACGACTGGCTCATTCGAGCCCCATCAGAGTCAGAGGCCAGGACTTCTCTATCTTGCACAATGCGTATCCTTCAGTATTTGGGTCTGGTCATAAACATCCCAAAATCCAGTCTAACTCCCACTCAGTCTCTAGAGTTCATAGGAGCTTTGCTGGATACCAGAAAGCAAGGGCCTATCTTCCCCAGGCCCATTGCCTTCGCATAGTGCAGTTGGGGTTTCAGCACTGCTTGAGAAACTATCTCACTCCCCGAGAAATGTTACAACTACTAGGCCACATGGCATCTACAGTGCATGTGGTCCCTTATGCTCGCCTCCATATGAGAGCAGCCCAGTGGACCTTATTCACTCAAAGGACCCAGGCATCAGGGTGCCTGTCAGACAAAATAGCAAACACAAGTCGTCTTATTTTGTCTGTCCAATGGTGGCAGTCCACTCACAACCTGTTGCTGGGGTCCCCGTTTCAACAGCCTTTACCCCAGGCAACTCTCACAACAGATGCTTCTCCAGTGGGTTGGGGAGCTCATCTGCAAGACCTCTCCACCCAGGGCACTTGGTCTCCACAGGAGACTCATCTACATATCAATCTCTTAGAACTCAGCGCAATCTTCCTTGCTCTTCAAGTGTTCCACACCCTGCTCAGCTACAAGACAGTCCTCATTCATACGGACAACCAAGTAGCCATGTTCTACGTGAACAAGCAGGGAGGAACAGGCTCTTTGTTGTTTTGCAATGAAGCTTTGCGACTATGGGCCCTCGCCAGAGAGCATCAGATTCATCTCCTTGCAGTTTATCTTCCAGGCATACAAAACTCTTGGGCAGACAGACTCAGTCGAGTTCTGCTTCCACACGAATGGTCTCTACATGCAGACCAAGTGGCCAAGATTTTTCAAATTTGGGGAACCCCGGACATAGACCTCTTTGCAAGTCCGTTGAATGCCAAACTTCCCCGGTTCTGTTCCAGAATTCCGGCTCAGGGTTCTCAGGCCAGGGATGCCTTCCTTCTTCACTGGGGTCAAGACTTCCTTTATGCCTTTCCACCCATTCCCCTAATTCCCAAAACCCTGTTCAAGCTTCAGAGAGACAGAGGGCGTATGATTCTCATAGCTCCACATTGGCCACGGCAAGTGTGGTACCCTCTGCTTCTACATCTCTCTCAAGCCCCTTCCCTGGAGTTAGGGTCTGCTCCAGATCTCCTGTCACAGGAGGACGGAATGTTATGGCATCCCAATCCCCAGTCTCTGCATCTCAGAGCTTGGTTGCTGAAGGCCTAGATCTTCATGGTTTTAATCTCCCTCAGCAAGTAAAGGATGTCCTTTATGCTTCTAGGAAGCCTTCCACTAGACGTTCTTATGCTTTTAAGTGGAAGAGGTTTACCATATGGTGTTCGCAAAAGGGTCTTAACCCCCTTGCGATACCTCTGGAGTCATTACTTGAGTATCTCCTTCATTTATCCAGTGCAGGACTTAAAACTAACTCAGTAAGAGTCCATTTGAGTGCTATTGCAGCTTCTTTCAGGCCTCTGAATGGACAACCTATTTCCTCCCATCCTCTTATAGCAAGATTTATGAGAGGCCTTCTTCTAACTAAGCCTCACATTAGGCCACCACCGGTGGCATGGGACTTAAACCTGGTTCTTGGTCAGCTCATGAAGCCACCTTTCGAACCCTTAGCTACTACCTCATTGAAATTCCTTTCTTGGAAAGTTATCTTTCTCATTGCAATCACATCAGCACGTTGCATCAGTGAATTGCAAGCACTAGTGGCTGATCCACCTTATACAAGGTTTCATCATGATAAGGTAGTCCTTAGGACTCATCCACACTTTATGGCAAAGGTGGTCTCGCCTTTTCATCTTAACCAGACGGTCTACCTGCCTGTGTTCTTTCCAAGACCTCATGCATCAAATGCAGAAAGGAATCTTCATACTTTGGACTGTAAAAGAGCTTTAGCCTTTTACTTGCAAAGAACACAGCAACATAGAAAGTCCTCCCAACTCTTTGTTGCTTTTGATCCTTCTCATTTTGGACTTCCAGTCTCCAAGAGAACACCGTCCAACTGGATTGCACAGTGTATTTCCTTTACCTATCAGAGTAAGAACTTTTCTCTGGAGGGCCATGTCACAGCTCACAATGTGAGAGCCATGGCAACTTCAATGGCTCATCTGCACTCTGTGTCTATTGACGACATCTGTCGAGCAGCCACTTGAGCCTCGATTCATACCTTCACAGCCCATTACTGCTTGTACAAGGACTCCCGCCGGGATGCCTTGTTTGGTCAGGCTGTTCTCCAACACCTGTTCCATACCTAATCAACTCCTACCCGCCATCCCTGGTTGGATGCCAGAGATCCATGGGGGGAAGTGGAGCCCTGTCTCAGGGACACACAACTTCTGAGGTCTCTCCCTGGCATCTAAAGCTAGGGAGTCCCTATATGTGAAGACTACATTCCTGCTTGTTCCTGGAGATAGCATAGTTACTCACCTGTAACAGGTGATCTCCGGGAACAGCAGGGATTTAGTCTTCACAACCCACCCACCTCCCCTAGGAGTTGTATCTCTCTATCTATCTCTTTCTCTTTCCCTCTCTCTCTCTTTGTCTCAGCTTTAAACTCAACTGGAGAGAGGCAGTTGGGAAAGGTGGGAAGGCAGCACGCTGGCGCTGTGGGATGCTCCAAAGGCTTCCTAATTGGACGCTGGGGAGCGTTCCCGCGCAGGCTCCGTTGGTACCGACGATACCCATATGTGAAGACTAAATTCCTGCTGTTCCTGGAGATCACCTGTTGCAGGTGAGCAACTATGCTTTTTGTCACAGTCATGGGAAAGAAAAACAGGGTGGCTATCTTGGTGAATTAAGACCTTGGATGCCAAGATAGCACATTCTTCTTCTGACCAAGATGGGGAGATGGGTCAAGCTGCAGGTTGATCTTAGAGGTACACTTTACATCTTTTTAGCATCTATGCTCCAACAATAGATAATCCTAACTTTTTCAGTGCTTTGGTAACAGAATGGCTGCTGTGTCCCTCTCCTATGGTCATTGACGGTGATTTTCACTTGGTGTTAGACCCATTTTTGGACCGCCAGCCTCTTTCTAGGTCAGCTACCTCTAGAGCAAGGGAAGTATTGCAGTCTGTGATAGCTAAGGGGGTGCTAATGGATATTTGCACCTCTTGCACAGTGAAAAAGGATTATACTTTTTATTCTGCACTCCATGCTTCTCATCCACGCATTGATTTCTTTTGGTTAATAAAGGATTGGTTCCTTTTGGGACTGCATCACATATTCATAGCATTCTAATCTCTGATCATGCTGCGGTCTCTATTTGTGTAAATGAAGTGGGATTAGGGATCAGGGAGATTGAACTCTATATTGTTAGAGAACCTGGGATTTGCCTCTCTACTCCAAGCCAGTATATTGGATTTTTTTCTGCATAACAATGATGAGACTATGTCTTTTGCCATAGTTTGGAAAGCTCTCAAGGCTGTGTTAAGAGGCCAGATTATCAATTTTGCTGCTGTCTGGAAGAAGCAGACAGTGGCTACTATTGGGCGACTTGAGTTGCAAATAGCAGGGTTGGAGCAACAGGTTGTGAGAAATCCCTCCAGCTTTGCTTAATGGAGCTGCAGAAATTAAAGTTCCAGTCCAACTCACTCCTCTCGGAAAATGCCTCGAGAATGCTTGTTTGGCACAAGCTGGCAATCGATAGGACAGGCTCCTTGCTCAATATTTGAAGGGAAGGGTGGAAAGGAAAGGGGTGACTGCTCTACATGATGCCCAAGGCTGTGATGACCTTGGACTCCGAGATTGGCAAAGTATTTCAGGATGTTTATTTCTTCTTGTACAAGATGGAGGTTGCCTGTGAAGAATCTGAGTACGAGCAATTTTTTAGATCTATGCACTTCCCTCAGCTGTTGAAAGAGAAACAAAGAAACATGACACCAGAAAAAGACCGTACTGCCTATCGAGTCTGCCTTTCCATATCAACTACTATAGTCCTTTTTGTTTCCTATAGAGACTTTCTGTGTTTGTCCCCTGCTTTCCTGAATTCAGATATTGTCCTCGTCTCTACTACCTCCACAGAGACATAGAAGACATCTACCAATTCAGAAAGGAACTAAAAACATTACTATTTAAAGAGCACTTTGAGGACAAAACATAACAACATCACCCGAGGCCTTCCTGCTCTCATGCACTTGGATACACCTGTATTGAACACTGGACATTCAGAATCCATACCCATTTTGATTCATACGAACCACTTATCATTTCATTTCACCACCCTGCACCTATCCCGCTAAATATCACCTTACCATATGTGCACAATTATGTATTACAGTCTACTTCATACGAATTATCACTTGTAAAAAGCTCATTTCATGTTATCTTTTCAATGTTAAAAGTTATCATTCCATGTTAATATTCCCTGTTCAATGTAATGTTAACTTTAAATTGTTCCTTGTAAACCACATTGACCTTCAGAAATGCGATATATAAAAAATGCTAAATAACTAAAATAAATAAATATTCCATGCATCTACCACTCTTTCTATAAAGAAATATTTCTGCATATTACTCCTGAGTCTGTCTCTTTTCACCTTCATCCTATGTCTCCTTGTTGCAAAGCTTTACTTCAATTGAAAGAGGCTCTCATCCTGTGCATTTATGCCATGGAGGTATTTAAATGTTTCTATCATTTATTTTTATGTATTTATTTAGCTGTGTTTATATACTGCTTTTCATTGGGTCAAAGTGGTTTAAAGATATATGCTAATAGGCACTTTTTATTCCTTTGTCCCTGAAGGGTTCACAATCTCAGCATACCTGAAGCAATGGGAGAGTTAAGTGGCTTGCCCAAGGCCACAAGGAGTGGCCATGGGACAAGAGACCCCAGTCCCTCTGGCCTGAGGTTACTTGTTCCTATGTGGGAATTGAACCCCTGGCCCTCCAGCCTGAGGTAACCTGTCCCAACCACTGAGCCACTCCCCCCTCTCTTCTATCTCCTCTCTCTCATCTTCCCTCTAAAGTACAGATATTGAGATCCTCAAGTCTGTCCCCATATGGCTTATAATGAAGACCACTGACCATTTTGGTAGCCACACTCTGCACTGACTCCATCTTGTTTATATCCTTTTGTAGGTATGGTCTCCAAAATTGCACACAATATTCCATATGAGGTCTCACCAAAGATTTATACACAGGCATTATCACCTCCTTTTTCTTGGTGGCCATTCCTCTCCCTATCCACCCAAATATCCTTCTGGTTTTCACCGTCACCTTTTCTACCTGTTTAGCAACTTTATGATCATCAGAAACAATCACATCCAGATCCCGCTCCTCTTTCATGGACAGAAGTACTTTACCCCTCTATACTGTACTGCTCTCTTAGATTTTTGCAGTTCAAATACATGACCCTGAATTTTTTAGCATTAAATCTCAGCTTCCAAATTCTTGACCATTCTGCAAACTTAGCTAGATCTCTCCTCATGTTAGCTACTCCTTCCTGGGTGTCTACTCTATTGCAGATTCTTATATCATCGTCAAAGAGGCAAACCTTACCCAACAGCCCCTGCTCAATATCACTAACAAAAATGTTGAAAAGAATCGGACTAAGGAAAGATCTATGTGACACACCATTGGTAACATTCTTCTCCTCAGAGTGAGCTCCATTTACCTGTATACTTTGTGACCTCCTACTCAACAGATTTTTAACCCAGTCAGTCACTCTTCGGATCTATCCCTAGGGTGTTCAATTCATTTATAAGTTACCTGTGCAGAACGGTGTAAAAGACTTTATTGAAATCTAAGTACACCTCATCTAGGGCTCTTCCTCAGTCCAACTTGCTGGTCACGCAGTCAAAGAAATCAGTCTGATTTGTTTGACAAGATCTGCCTTTTGTAAACCCAAGTTGCCTCGGATCCTGCAATCCATTGGACTCCAGAAGCCTCACTATCCTCTGTTTTAGCAGCATTTGCAATAATATACTGACCACAGTGGTCAGACTAACCAGCCTGTACTTCTCAACTCATCCTTACTTCCGCTTTTGTGTGAAGGAACCACAAGTGCCTTTCTCCAGTCCTCTGGCACCACTCCCGATTCTAAAGAAGCATTGAAAAGGTCAGACAATGAAACCGCTAGAACTTCACCAAGTTCCATCAATACTTTCGGATGTATCCCAGCTGGCCCCATCACTTTGTCTATTTTTATTTTTCTTCACGAACACAGTCTTTTGAAAATTGTTCAAGATCCTCTTCACTTATGTTCCTATTTGTGGGAGTTTTTTAGAGTTCCTACTCCTGGCACTTCATCTGTGAACACAGAACAAAAATATTTATTAAACGATTCCGGTTTATCCTCATCAGCTTCTACATATGCCTCCCCTTCACGCTTGAATCTGACAATACTACTTTTGTACTTCCTCCCCTCGCTACGTATCTGAAAAATGACTTGTCTCCCCCCCCCACACACACATTTTATTGCATTGGCTATTTCTTCTTCTTTTTGTGTCTTTGCTTTCTTGATTACTTTCCTAGCTTCTCCAAGTTTTTCCAAATATTGATGCTTGTCTTCCTCTTTCTGTGATCTCTTGTATTTTACGAAGGCCATCCTCTTTTTCTTCAGCTTTTCAGCTTCTTCTTTTGAGAACCATAGTAGCCTTAGGTTCCGCTAATGACTCCTTGAGGTATTGTCCCTAGGACCGGCCTGTCCTGTAAGTGAGCTAGGTGGCTGCCTAGGGCAGCCGGCCTGGGTGGGCGGTGGCAGCAGCCCATGTGGGTGGCTGCACTGTCCTCCCCAGCTGCTGCTGATTCTGTTTGAGGGGTAGGCGGGCAGCAGTATTTCCAAAAGCGGTGGCAAAAAGCCATCACTTTGGAAATACTGCTGCTGCGCTGCCCGCCTCCCCCTTTCAAGACAGAATCGGCAGCAGCTGGGGAAGGAGGGTGATGGTGCCGGTGACAGCGGCGGCAGCAGTTGGGAGGGGGCAGAAACCCTAGGCCGACCCTGATTGTTCCATCTTGGCAAAGTTAGTTTTCCTAAAGTCTAAGACCCTCGCTTTTGAATGGACTTTATCAGCCCTAGTCCTACTACTGAACCACACCATCTGGTGAGGGATGGATGCCAGATGATCTCCCACTGTAACATCAGAAACACTTTCCCCATTGGTAAGGACCAGGTCCAGAATGTCCTCTTCATGTGTGGATTCTGTTACCAGTTGTTGGAATACTTCTCCCTCTAGAGAATCCAGGATCTCCTTACTTCTAGATGTTCCCACAGCAGGGATGTGCCAGTCGACATCCGGCATATTGAAATCACCTATCAGTAGCACTGCTCCTTTCATGACATATATCTTCTATTAAATCTCCATCCACCACTTCTGCCTGTGAAGGAGAACTGTAAATCACAGCAATGCAAATGGACTTATTTATTTTATTTATTTATTTAGCAACTTTTTATACCGCATGCTGTACAAGTTGCAGCGGTTTACAATAAATTTAAAAGGTAGAAAGGAAGGTTACAATTAACTTAATAAGTGAAAGTTAGCTCAGTAGCTCAGAGTAACAATACTTAAATAAAGTCAATAGAAGATGCATTTAAACAATTGTGCAGAAGGTGCCCTTAACAATAGTATAGTAATATCATATAACATATACTTTCAATGAGGGGATTTTAACTTGGAAGCTCTTAAGGCATACATGGGGTATGGATAAATTGGTCAACTAGCTATGTAATAACCTAATGTGGTAGTGTTGTGGGGGTATGGTGGGTCCTTAGTTTTATAGATTTATAGCTGTGCAGCTGAGTTGACGCTATAGTTCTATAGAAATAGGTACGTCTTTATTTTCCTGTGGAATTCCCTAATGTCTTTTAGTAACCGTATGTCATTAGGTAATTAGTTCAAAATATGTGGTGCGTACAGCAAGAAGACTCATTTGCAGGTTGTTTGCTTCTGGTTTGAAGTGGTGGGATTGTCAGCATTTCTTGATTTGCTGTGCGCCTTGTCCTAATTTCCGGAGGTTTCGAAATTAGGTTTTGGAGACTATGGGCTGATTTATGATGGAGTGTTTTGAAAGTGGTTATTATGCTCTTAGATCTAATCCACATGTGTATTGGAAGCCAGTGCAAGTTGTGTAGTATGTGTGTGATATGATTATGGCGTGGTGAATTTGATATTATCCTTGCAGCTGTATTTTGAACCATTTGCAGGGGCTGAATGGTTGCTCTTGGGATTTCCTGTTCCTTCTTTCTAGTTTAACCCACAGTACCTCCTCGCTTCCTTGTAAGCCCTATAATTCTGTACATGGAGCTTTAATATAATTTTTTACATATAGTGCCACTCCTCCTCCTCGTCTTCTTACCTTGTCCTTCCTGAATAAAGTATAACCCGGTATAATTACATTCCATTTAGGGTTGTCTGTGAACTAAGTCTCCATAACCGCTACTAAATCCAACTCAGCATCTTCCATTAAAGCCTCAACATCTGGGATCTTATTTCTCATACCACGGGCATTTATGCACACTGTTTTCCAGAAGTTGCCCCTTTTACCAATTTCTACAGAGGTATTTAATGTTTTACTTACCTGAGGGCGTTTACTTACCTGTGGACTTTCTTCGCCCATCTCTTCAGTAGGTTAGCTAATCTGCTGCAGAAGAGATTTTGACCCTTTTTTGGATAGGTAGACACCATTACTGCTCTGCAACCCTTGGAAAATCATCCCATGGTCTGGGAAATCAAAGCACTCTTGATGACACCATCCCTGCAGCCATGCATTCATCTCCAGGATACGAGTTTCTCTGCCTCGGCCTTTACCCTCAACAGGAAGGACTGAAGAGAACACCACCTGCGTAATGATCTACTTCACCCTCTCTCCCAGAGCTATGAAGTCACTTTTGATATGCTTGGAAGGATACCTAACAATATCATTTGTACCAATATGGATGAGCAACTTTAGATAATAGTCAGTAGGCTTGATGAGTCTTGGCAATCTCTTTGTAACATCTCGGATGGAGATGTTATGGAGAGGTGTTAGCTGCTCCCATCTTGGAGACCAAGATTCTGAAAGTCATTCAATTCCTGTCCCTGGGCAAATCTCCGGGGCTGGATGGTTACCCAGTGGAACTTTATTGCAAATTTGCTATGATGTTAACCCCCTTGTTAAAATGATGTTTTGGAGCCTTGAGTGACAGCAGCTGCCTTTTCTGAAGTTGTAATTGTTGTGCTGTAGAAGTCTGGTAGAGATGCCTGTAAGCCCCAGAACTATCGCCCCATATCGCTGCTCAATGCAAGCTATGAAATCTATGCAAACATTTTAGCAACAAGCCTGGAAAGTGTTGTTGGTAAGCTCATAAGCCCTGATCTGAGCTCTGGCAATATTAGGTTGCTATACCAGGTGCAAACCTCTCTTGTTCCTGTCTTAGCTCTCTCAGATGATGCCAAAAAGGTATTTGACAGGGTCACGTAGTGGTACTTATTTTATGCATTACAGTGTTTTGGCCTTCCACGCCTTTCATTAAGTCCTTGCAAGCCCTATAACTCAAAGCCAAGAGCATGTATTAGTGTGAACATAGTGCTTTCCCCTTTTTTCTTTCTCCAGCGTGACACTTGACAGTGGTGTCCCCTTTTTCTATATATTTTCAGTCTGGCTCTTGAGCCTCTGCTCTGTGCACTTCGCTAAGATAGTGATATTACCGATCTGGAGGTTGAAAAAGTGGAGGTTAAGGTGTCTGCATATGCAGATGACCTTTTGTTATACCTTTTGAATTCTCACATGTCTTTGCTCTGCTCCAGTTTGTTCAGTCCTCTCAATATTGGACTATAGGAGCTGTGAAAAGTCTGAGATTCTGCCTCTTAATGTTCATTGCAGTACGGAGTCCATAGGCATGCTATCCTTTCAATGGGTCTCTAAACCCTTAAGTCCATGGGTCTATGGTTTGAGAGGGATTTTGCTAGTACTCTGGAATGTATTTCCTGTAAAATTTGTGAATGGGTCAGTGGGTGGATCCCTTTGTGGGGTCGGCAGGACTCCATCAAAATGGTGCTTGTGCTTCAGATCATCTATATGCTTGCAATATTGCCTCTGATTATCCCTCCCCCCCCCCCCCACACAATTTTTTGGTGTCTCTTGAGCACTGTGTAATGCAATTCCTCTGGAGGAACAAACCTAGGATTAGCCTCTCCAATTTGAAAGCTCCAAAGGAGTTCGGTGGTATACTTGTGGCTTCATTACCAAGCCTTTTTGCTGAGATAAGGGGCTTTGTGGCTCCTTATAGAGAGTAAGCTACCAGGGGATCCGGCCATTGAGTGGTCTCCCAATCTGACCTTCCCCTGTTGTCTATGTGATAACCCATTGACCTCTGCACAGTCACTGAGTAAACAGCCGCCTTTTACTCCCGTGACTGTGCTAAATTTCAGCGGCTGGCATCATTCACTTCATAGAGGTTAAACAGGGGCACTTCCTGTCTTGCACAAGAGACAGGAAGTGACTCTGTTTAATTTCTATGAAGTGAGCGATGCCAGTGGCTGAAACAGCACAGCCGTGGGAGAAAAAGGAAAACACTTTGGCAGCTGTTTACTCCCACAGCTGTGCAGAGGTGAGTTGGGGAGCCATGCTTTGGGCCTCACTGGCTCCCTCTGAAGCCGGTCAGGTGCGCATGGGGCCCCTCGTGGTGTGGAAGCTGCTGGCATTGGAAGAGCACTGCTACTTGGGGCTAGAACAGGAAATGGGTTAATGTTGGGGGATGGGGAGACTGCGATTGAAAGGAAGACAATTCTGGGAGGGACTGGGACTAGGGGGGGGCTGAGACTGGAAAAGGGCTGATGCTGGGGGATGGAGGGACTGGAAGGGAGCTGATGCTGGGAGGGACTGGAACAGGAGGAATACTGATACTGGGAGTCTAGGACTGGAAATGGACTGATGCTTAGGGGATGAGGAATATGGGATTGGAAGGAAGATGATGCTGGGAGTGATTGGGACTGGAGGAGGATTGATACTAGGAGGGTGACTAGGACTACAAAAGGGCTGATACTGGTGGATGGAGGGGCTGGAAGGGAGCTGATGCTGGGAGGGACGAACTGTAGGAGGACTGATACTGGGGAGCTAGGACTGGAAATGGGCTGATGCTGGGAGATGAGGAGAATGGGACTAGAAGGAAGCTGATGCTGGGAGGGGCTGGGACTGGAGAAAGACTGATACTGGTGGGCTAGGACTGGAAATGGGCTGATGCTGGGGGATGGGGAGAATGGGATTGAAAGGGAGATGATGCTGGGAGGGACTGGAGGAGGACTGATCCTGGGGAACTAGGACTGGAAATGGGCTGATGCTGGGGATGGGGAGAATGGGACTGGAAGGGAGTGGATGCTGGGAGGGGCTGGAACTAGAAGGAAGCTGATACTGGGGGAGGACTAGAAGGGGGTGGGATAGGGTAGGGGTGGGGCTGGGAGGGAAAATAAAGAAGCTGAGGGAGTAAGGATGCAGAAGGTAAGAGATATTTTGAGTGGGAGGGAAGAAAAAAGGTCATACAGAGAAGAGAGTTGAAAGAGAGGGGCATAAGAATGAATTCTGAGGTAAGAAGGAGAAAAGGGAGAGTTAATGAATATCGGAGAAGGAAGTAACTGCGTGGGTGCGTGGAAGGGATGTAGGGGGCAGTACTGGGGACAGGAAGATGGGGTGGGCAGAGACTGGGACTTAAAATTGAGTGGGAGAAAAGAAGAAGAGAGAATCTAAGATTAGCTGGGTATTGGGAAAGTAAGTGGGGACTCAGATGGTGGGCCCAGGAGCTGGCACAACTCCCTTTGCATGCAGCTCCAGCATCGTGTAGCTTCACCTTTCTTTCTCTGAGTCAGCAACAGCAGCCACTGCTACTTGTAGCATTCATTTCCAGTGGCAGGTCCATTCACTGGCTGCTGCGGCTGACTCAGAAAAAAGGATAAAGCTGGGGATGGCACTATGAGATCTTTCTGCTGCTGACTTAGAAAAGAAAGAGGATGCCAGGGATGGTGTTGTATGATATTTTTCCCAAGGGGGAGGACAGAGAGAGGAAGAAAAAGAGAGTTGGGATATTCTGGATGGCAGATTTGAAATTATGAGAGAGAAGGGATATATTGGCCTGTAATGGAGAGGAACAGGACGAGAGAGACAAGATGCTGGGCTGGGAAGGGAACTAGGAGAGATGCTGGACTACTGCAGGGAGAGAGGTAGGAGAAGGGTAAGGGGATAGAAAGCTCATGGTCTCTAGGGGTGATCTATGGTGGAGGAAAAGGGCGTGGAAGGTGGAAGAGAAAGCATGAGATGCTGGATTTTGGGGGTAAAGCTAAAGGGTGAGGGATTGGGAGATGCTGAATTGGGATGGTGAGAGACAAGGGGGAAATAATGGGTATGATGGAACTATGTGAGAGAGGCCATGAGAAGCTGGCAAGGAGATGAATAAGAGGAGAATGATGATTACAGAGGGTTGAAATGTGGTAATGGGGAGTGGGTGAAAGATAGAGGAGAATAAGAGATTAGCGAAGGAGTGATATGAGAAGTGGGGGAGCTGGGTTAAAGGTTAGAAGAGTAGATGTAAAGTTGCTAGGTGAAAAGTCAAAAGGGGATTGGGGATGGAGGGTTGAAATTGAGCGGATGAATGAGTAAAGAAAGAAATGGAGAAAAGTACAAAAAGCGAAAGATCAGTGTGTTGGAGCGGATGTAGACAGAAAATGGAAAAAACAATAGGAGGAGAAGAAAGGACAAATGGACAGCAGACAATGGAGAGTTAGCAGAAGCCATGAAACATAGAAACATGATGACAGAAAAAGACCACATGGCCTATCTAGTCTGTCCTTCCATAACAACAACTACAACAGTCCACTTTTTACCTTTAGAGATCCTCTGTGTTGGTCCCATGCTTTTTTGAATTCAGTTACTGTCCTCATCTCTACCACCTCCACTGGGAGACTATTCCATGGATCCACTACTCTTTCTGTAAAGAAATATTTCCGCATATCACTCCTGAATCTATCTCCCTTCACCCTCATCCCATGTTCCCTCGTAGCAAAACTTGCTTTCAATTGAAAGAGGCTCTCTCCCTGAACATTTATGCTACGGAGGTATTTAAACATCTCAATCATATCACCTCTATCCCGCCTTTCCTCTAAGGTGTACATATTAAGATCCTTAAGTCTGTCCTCATATGCTTTATAATGAAGCCCATTAATCATTTTAGTAGCAACCCTCTGCACCGACTCCATCCTGTTCACATCCTTTTGAAGGTGCGGTCTCCAGAATTGCACACTATACTCCAAATGAGGTCGCACCAAAGACTTATACAGAGGCATTATCACCTCCTTTTTTCTGCTAGCCATTCCTCTCCGTATGCACCCAAGCATCCCTCTAGCTTTTGCCGTCGCCTTTTCTACCTGTTTAGCTACTTTAAGATCATCAGACACAACCATGCCTAGGTCCCGCTCTTCTTTAGTGGACAAAAGTACTTCACCTCCTATACTGTATTGCTCCCTTGGATTGCTGCAGCCCAAATGCATGACCTTACATTTTTTAACATTAAATCCCAGCTGCCAAATTCTAGACCATTCTTCAAGCTTAGCTAGATCCCTCCTCATGTTATCTACACCTTCCTGGGTGTCTACTCTATTGCAGTTTTTGGTATCATCTGCAAAGAGGCAAACCTTACCCGACAGCCCTTCCGCTATATCACTAACAAAGATGTTAAAAAGAATCGGACCAAGGACAGATCCCTGGGGCACACCACTGGTAACATCCTTCTCTTCAGAGTGAGCTCCATTTACTTGTACTCTTTGTCGCCTCCCACCCAACCAATTTCTAACCCAAGCAGTAACTTTAGGGTCCATCCCTAGGGTGCTCAGTTTGTTTATAAGTCGCCTGTGAGGAACAGTGTCAAACACAAAAGAGAGAGATTAAGGCAATTACAACTGAAAAATAAAATGCCCAAACAGCAAAAGGTAGAGAAAAAAGTATTTTATTTTGAATTTCTTAACTGGAATATGTCAGCTCTGGTAAATGTGCACTTATGGATTTGTGCTTTGTTCAATATACTGTAAGAGGAAATTAATTTCATAGTTTAATTTTTCCAGTGTTGTAGTGCATTCAAAGTTTGGCTTTTGGGTTCCCAGTTCAATTATTGTCTTCATATTTCAAAATCGTGATCCCTTGTTCTGTATTTGGTGACAGACTGTCTGCTTTGTGTGTATGACAGAACTGTACTATTCTGTTCGACTAGTTTCTGTGTAGTAGTCTCCTTGTTCGCTTTTTCCAATAAGAGATGTATTAGTTTAATATTAATAGTGCTGCCTTTTGATAAATAGGGTTAGGTGCTCTTTCAGTACTGGTAGCGCTGTTATGATATGGCAGGCTTGCTGTGGGTTCTAAATGAGCAGGGTTTTGTAGTAATGCACCTGGCAGTTGGCACTAGAGGAAAGTAATGCAGAAATATGGCAGCCTTTCTTTATCCTCCCTGTACATGCAAATGTTTTTCAGACACTCATTAAGAGGCATGTTTACTAAAGGTTAATGAGCTTTCACAAATTTGAATATGTGCTAAGTGCAGCAACTCCCATTTATGTCTGTGGGCACAGTGGCACTTAACATACATTAATGTTTAGTAAATATACCCTTAAGTCATTATTAGGACAAAAAAGAGGCTTGTGAAGGACTCATTTGAAAGCCGCTTAAAATTTTAGAGGGGCAGCATATACATTTTAAAATAAAATAAATTAGATTTATACAAATGAGACCCAGTGGATATACAAATATTTATGCAAATGAGGCCCAACGATTAGTCTCCACGCATAACCCCACAATATCCTTTGGCTGCACCTGAATACTAACAGCAGGGGCGGCCCAAGGGGGGGTGCAGGGCCATGTGCGGAGACTGGGTGTGGGGCCTCATTTGCATAAGGGGCATCATTTGCATAATGTTACCATACGCTAACTTTTAGTAAACATGCCTCTTAATGAGTGTATGGATAAAGAAAGACTAAAAGATTTCTACATTACTATAATCCAGTGCCAACTGCCAGGCACATTAGGAACTACTACAAACACTGCCCATTTAGAACCCATAGCAAACCCGCCGTATCATAACAGCACTACCAGGACTCACAAAGCACCATACTCTACCTATCAAAAGGCAACACTGCAAATATTAAACCAATACATTTCAGAGAATAACAATACATGACCTACTGGGGAAAGAGAACAAGTGGCAATGTCAAATAGGAATTATATAAACAGAATACCTCATTTCAGTTACACATGCAGAACATAGACCATCACCAAACAAGGAATCACAATTTAGAAACAGGAAGACAGTAATTAACTGGGAACCCCAAAAGCCAAACTTGGAATGTACAACAACACTGTAGAAATAAAACTATAAATTCATTTCCTCTTGTACCAAACAAAGCGCCCCTGCAACGCGAGGAGGCCCAGGCAGGAAGGGGGCTCACACAGCACCGCGGCACACTTACTTTTATCTGTTTGCTGCACTGCCTCCGTTCCAGGCCTGGAGACAGTGCACAATCCGATAAAAGTATGTTTGCACGTGGGGCTGCCGCCATTGGACTGGGAATATGTGACCATAGCAAACACTGGCAGTGGAGAGACATAAGAGCTGTTGCTGGTTACTGGTCTTCCTTTCTCGCTCTCCCAGTCCTTCTGCCAGCATTGAGAAAAGGCTGAGAATAGATTGTCCAGTGGGCCGGGGACCTTGCGTCCTGGACATCAGAGAGAAAGAGGGGCTAGGATCTGGGAACAAAGCCCAAAGAGAAAGGTGAACTGGTGACTGTGACATTGTAGCTCCTCCGGACAGCTCACTCCACAGCAGATCCCACGACTGTATCTCCAACAGGAGGGGGGAGGGGAGCAGGAGTGAATTTCCATGGGAGAGCCGAAATAGGGGGACCGTCAGCAAAATTTTGATTGCGGGCCCCCCACTAGAACTTTCACCACTGCAGCAAAGGTATGCTTGCCGCGTTTGCTTCCTTCATGAGGACCCTGAAGCGGCATCCCCCTCCTGGCTGGCATCCGGGGCAGGCTGTACCCACCACCTCGCCCTTGGTATGCCACTGCCAACACCGTCATCTCGTATACCACATTCTGTGTTCTACTAAGGATTAGGTCCAAAATAGTGCTGCCTCATCTTAATTCCTGAATCAGTTACTCCATAAAGCAGTAATTTATTTCAACTAGAAACTTCATCTCCCTAGCATGTCCTGTTGTGACATTCACCCAGTCAATACCAGGGTAATTGAAATCACCCATTATTATTGTGTTGCCAGTATTGTTCGCTTCGCTAATTTTTATTATGTTATTATCTGTCTGTTCATTCTAGCCAGGCGGACAGTTGTACATCCACACTGCTAATCCCTTCCTCTTCTCACAAGGAATTTCTATCCATAATGGTTCTATAATGCATTTTCTTTTGTATAAAACTTTTATTCTCTTTAACATATAGCACTACCCCTCCCTATCATTTCAGTGTAATTTCTGCCCTGGTAACACTTCCAGGGCTATTACCATGGCTTCAATACCAGTCCACTGGGATTAGCGTCCTGGCCCTTCCGGCTCTCCCAGCCCCTTAATTCTCCTCCACTCATCTCAGATCCTGGCCAATTTGCTTTCCTGCTGTTCCTCCTCCCCTGGGCCTCGTGGCCAGCACCTTTTGCTTCCTCATTTTCTCCTTAGTCTTGCCCTCCTAAACTGCCGGTCCCTCAGTTCAAAAACTGTCTTGGTCCACGATCTAGTTCAAGAACATTTATTGGATATCTGACAGAAACCTGGCAATGGAAGGGGGAAGTTCCTTTTCTTGTCCAGTGTCTACCCCCCGGCTACTCCACCGTCTCATGGCCGTCCTTCACCATTCCACCGTCTCATGGCCGTCCTTCACCATTCCACCGTTAAACTCTGAGAAATCCATTCGCCCGCCTTACAGTACAACGAATCTATCTTTCTTCAGTCTGACTCTTCCCCCACCTTATACTTTCTACTGATATATGCCCCACCTTCTTTTCCATCCCAAGGCTGAGATAATTTCTTGCTGACATCTCGGAGGTCTCCTTTTCCTACCCTTATGTTCTCTTTCTTTGTGACTTTAATCTTCATCTTGACCCTCCCCTCTGGCCTAGGGACAGAGACTTTACCTCTCTCCTGGAGGATCTCTCCCTTCTCCAGCATGCCCTTTTTCCCACCCACTCAGCTGGTTACACCCTTGACCTTCCCATTACCCCTAGTGCCTCCCCCATTGCCCCGATATTTCCATTGTCTCTCAGTCTTCCTTGGTCAGATCATTTCTGCATCTTTTTCACTCTCCAATTATCCCATCTATCATTTCTTTTGCCTTCCTCTCCTCAGCCCCTTCAATCCCAGTGTCAGATTACACCACGTACTCTCCAGGACTTCCCATCTGTGGACCAACTTCTTCCACTGGACTTCCCCCTGCTGTCCCCCAATACCCAGGCTTGCACCTCGAATAATGTCTTTTCTACTGCCCTTGATCTCTTAGCCCCCCTTCTTCCTGCCCTCCCACCCATCACCCCTGGTATCACCCGGGGCTTCTACACTGTAAGTACTTTCGCCATGCCAATGTCATACAGCTCTGGCGCACCCACTCGTCTGAAAACCTTAATATTTATTGTCAACGACACCACGACTACTGATCCTTGATCTACGCAGCTAAACAGGATTATTTCTCTAATCTGATTCACTCCTCTAACTCCTCTACACAGCTATATTCTGTTTTCCAGTCCCTCTCTGTCTCTCCAGTCCCTATTGCATTGTCCTCCTCCTTGAATCCTGATGCTTCCAGTCTGGTTAATTTTTTCTCATGTAAGATTTCATCCAGAGTGGAGGAGTAGCCTAATGGTTCGAGTACTGACTTGATACGCAAGAGACCAGGGTTAAATTCCCACTAGCACTCTTTGTGGCCTTGGGCAAGTCACTTAACCCTCCATTTCCTCAGAAGGAAAGGCCTGGCAATCTACTTCCAGTCACACAGCCATGAAAACCAAGAGGCTGCTGGGTTGCCAGGAGTTAGGATTGACTCAACAGCACATTGCATGCATGTAAGGTTTCATCCATTCACTCTGTCCTGCGCTCTCCCCTACAGTGTCTTCACCTTTGCTTTTATCTCCCTCTGCACCTCTTTTTTCCCATCTCTGGACTTCCTTTCAGCCGATTATCACCTCTGATTTAACTAAAACGTTCTCTTCCGCCTGGAAAACCACCTGTCAGCTAGATCCAATTCCTTCCAAATGGCTTCTCGAACCTTCCCTTGCTCTTCTCCCTCCCATCCTCATGATGCTCAATACTAGTCTTTCCTATGGCTACTACCCCTCCTTATGGAAACATGCTCTTGTTCGCTCATCCTCAAGAAACCTGCACTTGACCCTTCTACTCTTGCTAACTGGTGCCCCGTCTCTAATCTCCCTTTCCTCTCTAAACTCTTTGAGTGGTTTGTCTTTACACAGCTCTCTTCTCACCTCACCTCCACTAAAGCCCTTCACCCATGACAATCCAGCCTTTTCTCTTCTGAATGAGCTACACTCCACTTACAATCGCGGGGACTTTAAATCGTATCTTTGGATCTTTCTGCTGCCTTTGATCTGGTTGATCACCGCACCCTTCTCCTCTATCTTTCTGATCTTGGTATTTCTGGTATTCCTTGGAAATGGTTCCGATCCTTTCTTAAAGCTCGTTCCTTTTCTGTTTTGTCTCATTCTTCCACTTCACCTCCTATGCCTCTGCCCTGTGGTGTCCCCCAGGGTTCCTTCTTATCTCCCCTTCTTTTTAATGTCTTTCTTGTCCCACTTGCCCTCCTGATACAACAGTCTGGTATCTCTGCGTATTATTACGCGGATGATGTCATTTTTCTTCATCGCACTTGCTCTTCCAATCCTGACATTGCTCCCCTTAATGCTTGTCTGGCCCTCATTCACAGTTGATGCCACTCCCCTTCTTGTCTGCCTTCATTGGTTACCCATACACTTCAGGATTCAGCATAAAATACTCATTTTTGTCCATAAGACCATCCATACTTCCACGTCTCAATATCTTGCAGATTTGCTTCACTATCTCACTCCCCGCTGTCTCCTATCTACAATCATCGTTTGGTCCTTCTCTCTGTCACCCAGGCCTACAATGAACATACTTTGCTTTCTTCTTCTTGGGCCCCTCTCTTTGGAACTCTCTTCCACTTTCACTTCATTCTGAACCTTCCTTTGTTAAGTTTAAGGGTGCCCTAAAAACACATCTTTTCCATCTAGCCTTCAGTCTGCCAAATACCCAGTCATGAGTACCATACACCCATGCTCGCTCCACTTGCTGCCTTACTATGTCTGTCATGATTGTCCTGTCCTCTCCCTATTCCTTCCCCCCATCCTTCTCCTCCCTTATGCCCATACCCTTGCTCTCCTTTTCTCTCTACTGTCCTATTAGAAATTGGCATTCCTTTCTTCTCTAAGCAGTTATTTTTAAATTTTACATCACATTTATGCTTCGGCCTAAGCGGTTTATCAAAAAATGAATAAAGATAAAGTGTTCTATTGGTTATCCACCTTCCGCCAGGTCTCTGAGATACCAATTATATCTACCTCTTTGTTCAGTGCTATACATTCTAATTTGCCCATCTTATATTTTTTTGACTCCTAGCATTTGTAAAGGCATTTGAAGTATGGTTTTAGTTCATATTGACAACTCACTTTTCAATTGACATGGGATCATTTGGAATCTTTTATTTGTGTCTGCTGATTAGTTAAGAGCATCCAGACTACTTTTACTTTTATTATAACCTCTCAATCGGGATGTCTTAATTTCTTCCCTTCATAGAAACATGACGGCAGAAAAAGAACATATGGCCTATCCAGTCTGCCCTTCCATACCAATTACTATTAGTCTCTTTTTTTCCTTTAGACTAGAACCTTTTTCATTAAGTAGATGCCATCTCTGCTCAGTAGCCCTTGAAAAATCATGCCATCACCAGGACGCCAAAATACTTTCAATGACACCATTCACACAGCCAGATCTCATCTCCAGGATGCAAGCCTCTTGGCCTTGGCCTTGGCCCTGGCCCTGGCCCTTGACAGGGAGGATTAAGGAGAACAGAACCTTCACACCTAACTGCTTCTTCTTCGTTCCCAGAGCCAGAAAGTCACTTTTGATATGCTCAAGTGAGAACCTAACAGTATCATTTGTGTCAACATGAATGAGCAGCATCAGATAATAATCAGTAGACTTAAGAAGTCTTTGTAAATACTCCATAACGTCTCAGATTTTGGCACCAGACAGACAGCACACCTTCTGGGGCATTATGTCTGGGTATTAGATGGATGCCTCCGTATCCCTCAGAAGGGAATCGCCAATGATCACTACCTTTCGCTTCCTAGTGGTTGAGCTCTGATACCTCCTGTTCCTGGGATGTTGTTGCCTCTCCCACTTCCAGTACTGATTCCTACGTTTAGAGGAAGATGGAGTCAGGGTGTTGTCTGAAGGCTCTTGGGATCTGTGTCCAGCTGTCATCTTTTTGTACAGTGTCGTCTTCCCTTCTGAGATCTTAGATGACTCTAGAAGCATTTCATCAGTGTACCTCTCATTGTCAGAGATGTTTCCTAGCCTCACCATCTCCTCTTTCAGTTCCTCAGTTTGCTTACTGAGGGATTCAACCTGCAGGCATCTTGCACACTGAACCGTTTCCATGCCCTGGATCTGGCTGTGTGTCTGTATGGATGTAAAAGTTGTAATGATGGGGGGGGGGGGGGGCGCAACAGCTTTGGCACCATGATGTTTCCCAACCATATTTCTGCTGTTGGAGCTTTGGTAGCCATTTGTAAAAAATGAGAAAAAAGACCCACCAAGTCTCTGCCCTGCTTTCTGATGTCCTGTCAGTAAAAACAAAACACAATACAACACAAAAACCTCTAGCCTTTTTTATGTGAAAACTAATAGCTTTGTTCAGATTCCCTGTGTGTAATCCTACTTGTTTGCTCTCTTATTATTGATTTATTTCCACAGAGAACCTAAATTTGGCCTAGTTTGCCTACCCAAAAATAAAACTATATAATCTGGCCCCTTAATTGGAGGATTGTAGTCTATATAGCAAGTTTCAATAATAGGGTGGATAGAAGCTGGGTTGGAAAAGGAGGGTCTCAGGAAATTTTAAAAAACGGCATCAAACAAATTCTTGCCTAAAACAGAAAACTCTGCTTCTGCAGACAGCTACAAAAAAATAAACCAGCAACTTAAGTAGTAAATAATGTTATCTAACAAAAATAGCCCTCCTTTTTAAGAATGCTCAGGCAGAGAATTTGAAGCAAAAGCCACAGAATTGTCTTGCTTGAAATGAAGCCCTTACGGGAATAGCAGTTCTTGCAAAGTAGTGTAGGCTTTTATAGACACATAGAAACATCTTATAGAACATTCAGCAACCTGAGCCATAGGAGAAAGCTGGTGGGAGATGATGAAGTAACCTTTTTAAAAGTAAGTAATGTTTGCTACACTATGCCTCCATCCCTGCTGTGTGGGGGTTACTGGGTCCCTTTCTTGACTGGGATATTCTCTCTGCACTGTGGGAGATGATGGGCAGAATTTATTGTGCACATTTAAATCATACCTTACATGCAAGAAAATGCTTTATAAATTTATCTTTTAATGAACAAGGATCTTAACATGAGCTAAAGTGTGACTGAATCTTAGACGTACATAGACAAATTGAGATCATCGTAAATGTATTATAGGTCAGCCTGTCTCTGAAAGGGCTCTTAATGCTTTTATTTGTTTTGCAGCTGAAGGTATGACTCTAAGAAAAATATGTTAAGGAATTTTCTGATTATTCCGAGTGAATCTACAACATTTTATGCCTATAGAGTCAGTATCAACATTACACATTTCCAGACTGACTTCTCTTTTCTAATGAGGCAGCATATGTAGCAAGGAATTGGGAAACCAAACTGGCTTATTAAGAAATGCAGAAGTAATTTGATTCCCTGCAGAAAGACTGATTACAGTATTTTAAAATAAGGTCTAATGTCAGATCTGTCATCACCTTTCGATTTTATTTCACTTCTTATTCAGCCATCGTTATGCTGTGAAAATAACTACTGTTCCTCCTTTCCACTGCCTTTTCAACGTTTGTGTGGAGAATAAAAACAACATGACTTAAAATGTCTGCCATCACCATAGGGAGGAGTGGCCTAGTGGTTGGGGCAAGTTACCTCAGGCAAGTTACCTCAGGCCGGAAGGTTGGGGGTTCACATCCCATTAGAGGACAGCAACCTTTGGCCGGAAGGACTGGGGTTTCTAGTCCCACAGATGCTCCTTGTGGTCTTGGGCAAGCCACTTAACCCTCCATTGCCCATGCTCCCTGTAAAATAGTTATCTCCAAGTTATAATGCCCTGTTCAATGTAATTTCAGTTTGTTCAGTGTAAACCGCCTTGATCTCATGAAAGGCGGTATATAAGAAATGTTAAATTAAATAAATAAATAAATAAAGTTGCCTGCATATATATTTCAATAACTATAAGAAACAAGTGACCAAGATGGTGCTGGAGTCAGATGTGCTGAGTTGAAATCCAAGAGTTAGTCGGTTCACTTTCTGAGCTGGCCTTTCTGTAACTGCAGTTATGGGAAAGATGAAAAGGAGGTTTTGCTCTCTCTTACTTCAGAGTTAGACACCACAGATGCAATAAGTGACCCTTGAAGGATTCAAGACTGAGGTATTTGGTAAAGATATGGCTGTTCCCATGGGTCTTGCCAATGGATTGGCTGATTGGAGTGACAATGTAGTGATGTTGAGCCTGGAGCAGAGAGTAGCTGCACACAACCTAGGGATATGTTTACTAAACCGTCTTAATGTAGCAGCGACGACGTTATTGCATGATATGTAACGTTATCATGCAATAATGTCTCTGGCGGCGTTAAGGCATGCAGAGGGCGGAGAGAAGGGGTCAATGGGCAGGGGTGGGCGGGGAGAGGTGCCTGCTACACTAACACCGGCATCTGAAGACCAGAAAATTAGCGCCAGTGAAAACCTGGCGTAAGAGGCACATTTGCAGGAGAGAGAAACCATTTCAGTCAGCAATGTACAGCAAAGGCAGGGAGACCCAGAAAAGTGATAGTAGTGATACATGTGCAGCAACCAAAGATGCAAACACCATGTAAAATGACCAGAACCATAAGTGAAATCCAAAACACCAAGCTGGCCAAGAGAAACAATATTGAAGAAGGGTACTCAACTCCACCTGTAAAGAATAAAAGGGAGGATCGCAATTCAGGAAGGGTCAAGTCACATTCCCCCTACAAAGTGAATGTTCCAACACTGAAATAGTGTTGACGAGGGTGTTCTGTGGTGTCTGTTGGGCAGCTTGTTTTTGTGGCAATCACATGTGCAGCAACAGCAGAGTGGCCACGTAGGAAAGGGCACTATTGTGATGGTGAAAATGGGGTACAGGGGGCTGCAGACGGCACATGCAGTGAGCCAGCTGGGGCACAGTGCGGACTAGGCAGATGCCTAGGTGGCACATAGGAATGCAGAAACTGTAAAGCAGCAAGACAGTAACTGACCAGGGTCCAACATGGCCACGAGTGTGTGTCCCACAGTGTCCCAGGGGATTGTACCCAACAGATACCCCCAAGGACACATAACATTGGCAGGCTGTGCTGGGGAGAAGTGCAGATGTCCATGTAGGCACCCCTACCCCAGACCCCACACCATAGGCAGCCGCCTAGCGGCACACTGGATGGCATGGGACTGCGCACCACTGGCATAAGGGCATGTCAGCATGGTGGTGGAGGGGTGCCGGGTGCGGAGGGGGCAGTGGCAGCTGCCCACAGCAGAGCAAGGCCAAGCCCTGTTTAGGTGGGTAACGTGCAGTGTAACAGATAAGGTCTCTCTGAAGAACAATCATGGGATCCCCAGGGAACAGCCTGCCTCTGTGGCAACAGTTTGGTGCAGTACACACAGCCAGTGTGCTCAAAGGCAGAAGGTCACAGGTTCAAATCCCAGCTGGGGCTCCTGCCGACCATATTCCAATATTTTACACTATAAAGCATATACTCCATAAACATGTCCACTTCCTATAGCAGAGGTTCCAAACTCCAGTCCTGGAGGGCCAAACACCATTCAGGTTGTCAGGATGTCCCTAATAAATATGCATGAGATGCATTTACATGCACTGCCCCCATTGTATGCAAATGTATCCATGATTATTCATTAGGGACAGCCAGGAAACCGGAATCATGTTTGGCCCACCAGGACTGGAGTCTTGAAACTCTGCCCCAGAGCATTGGCCAACAGAGGCACAAACACCCACACCCATGGGCTCCACTATCTAAAGCCTCATGGAGAGGCAGGCTGTTGGGCCCTGTGCGGAGCAGCAGCTACCACTACTTTCACCTATATACCTTAGCAATGCCATCATAGACATGGAAACACGTTCCATATATATATATATATATCAAAAGGTTGTTATGCTTATTGTCAGATCACATATCCAAAGTTAAACCAATTTGTTAGAAGAGATTCATCATAGCAACCTTTCTGATATATGTGGAGTGTGCTTCCAGATATGTTTGCGACAGTGGTTACCACCCCGGAGAGTGACCCTAACAGTATTGCGTTCCTTCGCACTGCCTGCACTGTGCCCAGCACTGGTGTGGCAGACAGGGCTGGCAACCATCTCTATCTTTGAATAATGCAGAAATAGGTGTGGGAGTGTGTATATGTCTATCCAGTGTTTTGTGGCTGCATACACCTTACTGAGCCCACAATGCTTGCACAGTTTCCAGCGTTAGACTACCAATGTGCATAATGAGGGGTAAGGTATTGTGGGTATAGCCCGGACAGGGCGGTCTGGGCAGGATGCATCTGCACAGGGCTTAGGGCAATGGCTGGGGTATTGTAGTGGGCGACCACCACCTGCAAGGACAATGTGGCCACAGCATGTCATGCTGGGAGGTCACTCTCACTCTGACTGAGCAGTGACCATGGCATGTCTAGGTTCCCACATAGTGCTATACAGTGTTTCTCTCAAGTGATATTTGTGGGTTCCCATTTCTGGGGCCCAATCACTGACAAACCTGCTTGGTGTTTGTGCCAACTCCCACGTTTGGGTGCACATTGTTCCTCTAGGAACATGCACCATATATTTGCTAGCAGACTGTCTGCAGTTAGCATGTGTATGGCTGCAACACCTTGCAGGGTGCAGCAGGTGCACACTGACTGCCCTCTGCTGGTGAATGTCAGATCGTAGTGGGGGGCAGCTGAGCTGACCAGGCACACTACCTGTCTGCCAGTGGCCCTATCCCAACTGCAGATCTGCATCAGCTGCCCCACAGTCCGTCATCATGTACCTCCACTGCCCCCATTGCAAATGGTGAAATAGCGGGTCTGTTGGGGGCAGATCCATGTCCCCCACCCTGACCCAGAGAGGGTGGTTTGCTACATCCATCATTGTCATGTGCGACATGATACACCCCTTCTCCTGAAACAAGTGACCATGGCAAGCACACTGGATATGCACTATGTTGGGTGCACCATGGTCCACAAGGACCAGCCATAACTGGCAAATACAAATGGACACAGAAAACTCCTAAGGGTGTCTGCAATGAATACCTGTCATACACTGGCACTGATAGAGACCTGCAGCAAAGCCTACCTCACGCAACACAGGTACTGCGGACCTGGTGCTGGCCACCCCACCTCACCCTCAGAGTGAGCACGGAACACACACAGTGGCATGGCCTGTGGGTACGCTGTGCCAGTAACATGCACGGTCATTCCCCCCTACCAAGCTGACGTGCTGTAGAGGTACATACCCCATCTGGTGAGCAGATGTAGATTGCTGTTATGCATATGAATTACATTATGGGTACTGTTGGTTCGGTCCTATCCTGGTAACCTCAACAGACAGTTTGTTCGGTGACCTGCACTCTTTCTGTAGCCAGCCATTGGTATGATAAAATCCATATTGGTGTAGCGCAATGGTTACTACAATGACCTCAGTGGCAGAGATCATGGGTTCAATTCCTCTCTGTTCCCCTTTTTTATGCCTGTCCTACACAACTACATTCCATTCCTGTAACAGTCATATCTGTGCAGATCTGTGCTGCTGGCATATTATACCCTCATCACAGTTGCCAACCATTCTTCTGTCTATCTATGTGTGTGTGCCAGCTGTGTGGTGTCCTGCCCGACTGCAGGCTGCTACCTCTTGTCCTGCACTGGTACACATTTCTGCATTGCGGCTCTTCATGCTTGCCTCTCCTGTATCTGCTCTGTATGGCACTACCACTCCTCTGTCCCCGTCATTGCACTTATCCTGCCACCTCTGCCTCCTCCGGTGGACACGTATTCTCATCCTCTGCCACACACTGTCATTGTTGCACTTTACAGTACCATCACCCTGTGCATCGGTACAGCTGCCCCCGATATGTTTGTCTACTTTACCAGCTGCCACATGGGTTGCATGCAGATTTGGCAGTAAACATACCCCCTAGATTCACCGTGTCAGAAAGGCAGCTTTCAATTGTGGCTGAGCAGAGATTCCCCATCAAAGGCTGCTGCAATATTATTAATGCTTTTGTCTCAGGAATCTGGTGGAACCAAACTGCTGTGCTGCCACAGATCTTGGCACCAGATCCTATTGCAAAAGGAGAGGATTCTGACTCCAGTGGGAGCTGTGGTCAATTGGAAGAAGAGTTCTAAACTTTATGAAAACTGTCAGTCATGACTAGAATCAATGTGCAAGAGGTTAATCCCAGAGCAACATATGGCCAAGCTAGGGACTTTGGAGAAGCAGATGGAATGATGTGTGATAAGGGTGTCTCACACCATAAGGCAGAGTATCTGCAGAGCCAACAGAAGATTTAACCTACTGTAGGGTTACTGAACTTCCTGAAGACTCCTTTGATTATGCCTAGAGAGGAGGTAAAAAAAAATATCTCCAAGAGGTGTTGAAAATACCATCTGAGGCTTTGCCTCCCATGCCTTGTGTGTTCTTTATACCATCTACTGGGGCAAATGGGAGATGACACCTGTAAGTCAGAAGAGATCTCAATGGATAGCCTGGACATAACAGGAGACGGTGACAACTAAGGCTATGCTCTCTTCTCATTAGAATCTAACTTTAATACAATATTGCAGTTATATTTCAGAAACATTAATGAGCTATTTTGAATTTCTTATGTTAGAAGGTTTTAAAATATTTTTTTCTAAAGCAATGTAGCAGAGATACAAGGATTTCATGGTCCTTTGGTCAAAGGCCCTAGCCTGGGTTTTGTTCTCAAACCTCTTATGAATGTTTGGCGTCTTTGGGGAGTGAGAATTTTTTGTTTTTGTTTTTTCTTCAATCCCAACCAGCTTCTTGAATTCTTGATAGCTAAGGTGGTCTCAAGTGTGGTACTGTCACCTACTGACTCATCATGTTTGTCTTGCTGAGTTAAAGTTGTATGATCTTTTCTCTCTGACTCCTTTCATTTTCTTTTATTTTCTCTTATGAACTTTGGATATAATTCATCTATATTCAGAATTTCCTTGTTGGCTTTCTTCCCTTCTCTACATTGTGATATATCTGGAAAAGATGTATACTAGATTATAATTCCCTGATGTGACTGCTCAAATTATTTTTCTATCTTGTACCTGCTTTTCTGTCATTCACGTATTATATTTCCTGAATGTAAATTGTAAAATGTATAAATAAAAGTTTATTTTTTTCAGTTATAAAAAGAAACACAGATCTTTTAAAGACAGATGATGTATGTAACCCTCTTCTACATCTGAACGGGACAAGGGATACCTCTGGAAACTGATAGGCAATTAAACAACTGTAGGGCTCCTGGGGCTTCCTCCAGCATGGAGAAAGACACGGTTCAGTCCTTGGGAGTTGTGACACCATCATAAGACTCCAGAACAAAGATGCATTCACTCCTCAGAAAGTTTCTCTTTGAAAATTCAGGTCATTGATGGAATACAAGTATTTTGTAGCTGCAACCTTTGTACCTGCTTCCAAGTAAAATGCAATCCCACTGTGTATTTTCACCCTCCAGACCTAGCATTACCCCTTTTCCCCATGAATAAAAGACTGGGAACCTGTAGAACTAGAGGACATGAAATGAAGTTCAAAAGCAACCTCGGAAAATACTTTTTCACAGAAAGGCTGGTGGATGCCTGGAATGACCTCCCAAAGGAGGTAATGGGAGCAAAAACAGTGACAGAATTCAAAAAGGCATGGGATAGACACAAAGAATCACTACTTAGCAAGAGGTTGGAATAAAAGCAAACTTATATAACTTCATGAACAAAAAGGGGTAACCTTCCTGGAGTGGCAGGTACAACCTTAAGCAAAGGCATAGAGGGGGAGTAACCTGCACAGAGTGGCAGGTGCAGCTCTACAGCTCTAGCCACTTTACTTGGCAGACTAGATGGACCATGCTGGTCATTATTTGCCATCATTTACCAGGTTACCATGTTATTTGTCCTTTAACGCATGACTACCACTAGGGGATAGTAAGTGCCATTTTGAACCCAGTGCTAGCCCGGATGGGAGCGAGTGTGGGTTGCTCCCATCCATACCTACTAGATCACTGGCTTACTTCAGGTACAACTGGGGGAGGGCCTTAGGTGGTTGGGTGGGGGGTCTGATCTGGGTCCAGAGTGTGGACCATTAGGGGGCGGTAGAACTTTGCCTTTGTGGTTGGGTTTGGGGCATATATGTGTGTGTGTGGGGGGGGGGGGGGTTATTACTTGGGAGGTGTCTTGCATCCATGGTGGTACCAGAGGCTGGAGATCCCCAAACCACCAGATGCTTATAGTATGACCCCTTTAAGATGGTGGCCAGGAACATCAGGCTGGATGCTAGTGGCCCAATGCTTTGAGCTGGCATTATTTTTCCGTTGGAATAACATGGCTTGCGGTAATCACTGCAAGCTGTGTTATTCCTTTACTGTGGGAGTTACTAACATATGATACTGAGTTGCTGCAGGTAAACTAAGCTGTTGTAAGATCCATGGCCTGATATTCAGTGGCGGCTAGCACTTCTAAAGCTCACAGTCGTCGCCGCTGAACCTTAACCCCAGATATTCAATGCCAGGGCCATATCTAGCCAGTAGCATTGAAAATCTAGGTCTGCCACATGGCGCTGCACGGCGCAGAAACTAACTGGGCAGCGGCGATATTGAGCCACTGCCAGGTTCGCTCCCACAGGTAACGATAGGCCAGCTTTTCCCGCACCTATCTTTACCTGTGGTTCAATATCGCTCCTGCCCAGTTAGCGACAGGTGCTACCTCTGCTCCGCTCAAGAATGTCCACGACACGCCCCATTGCTGCACAGTTAGCTTCAAGGCATGTAACAGCGGAACCCGCGGATATTCAGCGGCACTAACTGTGTTATGCCACTGAATATCTCTCTAAGCGGCATTTACACAGTTTATAGGTCTGTAAACCGTGTAAATGCCTTTGAATATTGGGCCCCATTATTTTACTGCAGCTTACTAACTAGACCCCAAAATTATCAAAGAAAACCATTGTGTGCCAAGTAAGATAGGAAAAATAAGCCCGCCAAAAATATAAGCATGCAGTATTTTGAAATTTGGATTACTTGGAAAGCTTTCTAACTGTCAGAATTTATAATTTACTGAACCCCTGGAACAAAGTGGAAAACTAAAGAGAGAAGCAGAGTGTTCCTAGCTGGCATGCAGAGACAGGACTCAGGCCCTAGGGTTGCACACACCCTCACCATGCAGTAATGTGAGATTTCACTTACCAAATCTCAGTGCCAACTGCTCTTCGCTGATTTTTTTTTTCATATATATGTTTTACTACCTGTTCAAATGCAGATGTCATCTTTTCCAAAACAAAATTCTTTTTTCTCTGTTTAAAAATTAAGATGACTTGTTGCTCACTGCAACACTTTTTCCTATTTATTGCTTACAATAATAGGTGAGCAATAGAAAAATGGAAAAGATTAGAGTATGGGGAACAGGACAGTTCAGATCAGTTTGAACAAGACAGTTGCTGAGAGATAACTAATCAGCATGTGGGTGTTCTGACCAGTGATAATTTTCTGAAAACAGAGGGGCAGAGGTATTTGATGAGCCAGTAAGTAGCTATAACAAAATTCAATGGTAGCCCCTTCAATAGACCTCAGGTGCGGCCCTGGAGCAAGTCCATTCTGAGGCCCTACCGCAAGCTCAGGACATTAGACTTTTCTTAGAACCAATTCAAGTTGTTAAAAAGTCGGTTGATCAACTTTCTGTAATGGCGGCGATGACTGCTGACATTACTTTATTTGACATCTGGGGAGTGGTTACAGAGGCAAATTCTTTATTGCATGGTTTTATAGTTCAAACTATTAAGTTTTCAGAACAAGTTGTTAAAAAGTCTCAGGAGGTGGATGCATGTATTCTTGCTGCTACTCAGCAACTTGATAAGTTAGAAGGTCAAGATGGGTCACTTCAATCTGCAAGTGTGTAGAGTTTGAAGGATAATTAAGTTCTTTATAAACAAATTGAATCACTGGAAAATGCTGATCAAGCTTAGAATCTTAGGTTTTTAACTTTCCTCTGAACATGTTTTCTACCTCCTCTATTGTTAAAGAAAAATTGGAAGGATTTATTGCTAATGCCCGAGGCTAATAACATAATGGTATCAAATATTTATTATTTGCCTTCTCGTATGGTGGCGAGGGACGATGACAAGGCACAAGTGGAGGAGTCTGAGTTTGACTTAACGAATTTCCTTGAATCTACAAATGAAATGATTTCCCCCTGTTCTGCTTTAATTGTCTCTTTGTGCACTAAGGCAGATAAAGTGAAAATATTGACGGGATATTTTTCTAAAAAAGATTTCTTGTTTCACGGTCAAAAAGTATCCATTTTTCTGGATGCGTCACAGGTTACACATGTTCTAGCTGCAGGGGGACTTTCTTCTTGTGCATTCCATGTAAGCGTTAAGTAGTATTAAATGGAGTTATACTGATCATTTACAACTTGAGACTTTTTTGGATAATCGTTAGGGCTTAGCTGGGGAGTAGCCTTGATATTTTGACTTATTTCTAGTTTAATTTAGTTAGGAATGAGTTTATGTCCTGATTTGTATAGGTTATATTTCTCCTTCAACTGAATTCAAAGTTCTCTGTGATGCGGGCTATGAAACTAAACATTGTACATGAGTATTGATGTCTTTCAGCATATATTTTCTTGAGTGGTTTGATTATTTGTATTTCCTTGTACTAGTGAGTATTCTATGTATTTTGGAAATGTAAAAAACATTCAAGCAAAATCCCTAAAAAAAAGGGGGGGCATGTTCAAAGGCATTTACAGTTTCCAGATCTGCAATCTGCAGCCTCTTAATATTGCTGTTGCCCAGTTAATCTCACTGCAATCTGGCGAACTCAGATACTACTAATTAGCACTTATAAAGCACCACGCACGCAGCGCTGCACAGCTAACCTACCAGAGGTGGCTAACACAAGAGACAGACAGTCCCTGCCCGTCAGAGTCCTGCTCATCGGAGCTTGCAATCTAATTAGAATGGTACAGAGCATTGGTCAGTTTTGGGGAAGATACAGTGTGGTACCGTCTGGTACAGCTTGATCAATAGTTGGGTAAAAAAATGTTAACGGGGGTTAGGGTAGGAAGAGGATGGAAGTCAGGATCTGAATGCAATGGTGAAGAGGTGGGACTTCAACCTGGACTTGAAGAGGGCCAGGGAGGGTGCCTGGCGCACAGACGCTGGTAGGCTGTTCCAGGCATGTGGCGCAGCAAGGTGAAAGGAGCGCAGTCGGGAGCTTGCAGTGCGGGTGAAAGGCATTGAAAGAAGCGATATGTTAGCGGAGCGCAGATTTTGAGAAGGGACGTAGGGGGAGATAAGAGATATGAGGTATTGAGGGGCCATAGAGTGAATGCATTTATAGGTCAGCAGGAGAAGCTTGAACTTGATGCGGAATTGGACAGGGAGCCAGTGAAGTGACTTGAGGAGGGGAGTAATGTGGGCATGGCGAGGCTGGCAGAAGATTAGTCGAGCAGCGTGATTGTGTATAGATTGAAGGGGAAGGAGGTGGCTCACGGGGAGACCAGCGAGCAGTAGGTTGCAGTAATCAAGGCGAGAGGAGATTAGGGAGTGGATAAGCGTTTTGGTAGTGTGTTTAGAGAGAAAGGGGCGGATCTTGCTGATGATATAGAGGAAAAAGCGGCAGGTCTTGGCTACAAGCTGGATATGGGCGGAGAAGGAGAGAGAGGTGTCAAAGATAACCCCTAGATTGCGGGCATAGGGAACAGGGTGGATAGTAGATCCATCCACGTGGATTGAAAGAGGGGGAAGTGGGGGGGAGGAGTTGGGTGGAAAGACAAGGAGTTCAGTCTTAGCCATGTTCAGTTTCAATCGACGATGAGACATCCAGGCAGCAATGTCCGAAAAACAGGCAGAGATCTTGGACTGGGTTGCCAGAGAAATATTAGGTGTAGAGAGGTAGATTTAGGAGTCATCAGCATAGAGATGGTAATGAAAGCCATGGGAAGAGATAAGCGCGCCAAGGCCTTGGGTATAGAGGGAGAAAAGGAGGGGGCCCAAGGCAGATCCATGGGGAACACCTACCTGGAGTGGGGTAGGGGAAGAGAAGAGGCCGCCAGAGCATACACTGAATGAGCGATGAGAGAGGTAGGAGGAGAACCAGGATAGTACGGAGTCCCTGAAGCCCAGCGAGGGGAGGGTGGTGAGGAGAAGGTCGTGGTTAATGGTGTCAAAGGCAGCAGAAAGGTCAAGAAGGATGAGGATAGAATAGAGGCCCTCAGATTTAGCCAGGAACAGGTCATTGGTGACTTTTGTGAGTGCCGTTTCAGTGGAGTGTAGGGGGCGGAAGCCTGATTGTAGTGGGTCCAAGAGAGCCTGAGAGGTGAGGAAGTCGAGGCAGCGACGGTGAACTGCTCGTTCTAATAATTTGGATATGAAGGGAAGGAGGGAGATGGGTCGATAGTTAGAAGGGCATGTGGGATCAAGTGAGGGTGAGGGTTTCTTGAGGAGGGGCGTGACAACGGCATGTTTGAAGTCAATGGGGACAGTTGCAGTGGAGAGGGAAAGGTTGAGGATATGAGTGATGGAGGGGACAATGGTGAGGGAGATGGAACGTAGGAGATGGGTGGGGATAGGGTCTGATGAGCAAGTGGTGGGTTTGGAGGAGGAAAGAAGAAGTGCGGTTTCTTAAGATCGGGGGGAAGGAGGAGAGGATGGCAGGGGGAGTATGAATGGGGGAGGGGAGGTAGATGAGGGGGTAGGGAATTGGAGGGTAATTTTGAGGATTTTGTCATGGAAGTAATCAGCTAGGGTTTGGGCAGAGAGGGAGGGCGGGATTGGGGGCGGGGGGACCTTGAGAAGAGAATTTAGGGTGTTAAAGAGACGGAGAGGATCAGAAGCAAGGGAATTAGTTAGATGGATATAGTAATCTTGTTTGGCAAGTGCTAAGGCTGACTGGAAGGAGCCAAGTATGAATCTGAAATGTAGAAGATCTTCTGGGGAGCAGTATTTGGACCAGGCTCGTTCAGCAGAACGGGCACAGATGCGTAAGTAACGGATTATGGGTGAAAGCCAGGGTTGGGGAGTAGATCGTTTTACAGGACGGGGGAGAGGCAAGAGTGTCAAGGGCTGAGGAAAGTGTAGCATTGTATGAGAATAATGCTTCATCGATGGACTCAGAGTTTAAGATGGAGGAAAGAGATGGAGAAATGGTGGAGGAGAGAGTCAGGGGGTCAGTATTATGGAGGTTTCTAAAAAGGTTGGGGGAGACAGGATGGGGTTGGGATGGCGGGAGCTGAAGAGTAAATGTTAGGAGGTGATGGTCAGATGAGGGCAGGATTGAATGGCGGAGGTTTGAGGGAGAGGAGTTGGAGAACAGTATTAGGTCAAGGCAGTGGCCGTGTTGGTGTGTGGAGGCAGTGGAGCAAACTTGGAGGTTGAACAAGGAGGTAAGAGCGAGGAACTTTAAGGTATGGGGGTCAGAGGGGTTGTCGATGTGAATGTTGAAATCACCAAGAATAAGAGTGGGGGAGGAGGGATCCATGAAGGCAGAGAGCCAGGAGTCAGAGTCAGTGAGGAAGGTTGATTTGGAGTTGTCGGGTGGGCGATAGATAACAGCTACTCGGAGGGGAAGTGGTGTGAGGAGGCGAATGGAGTGGACTTTGAAGGAAAGGGGGGAGTGTGATTGATGTGGCAGGAAGGGTTGGAATTGGCAGGAGGGGGAGAGTAGGAGGCCAACGCCACCACCGCGACTGGTAGATCGAGGTGTATGGGAGAATTGGTAGCCCCCATAGCAGAGTGAGGCAATGGATGCGGTGTCATCTGGAGGGAGCCATGTCTCGGTCAGGGCAAGAAGGTGTAGGGCGTTGGAGATAAAGAGATCGTGAATAAACGTGTTTTTTTAAATAACTGAACATGAGTTCCATAGGGCGCATGAGAATGGGAGAGTGGGGGGGGGGTGGGGAGATAAATCTGGATAAGGTTGGATAAGTTACGTGTGGATTTCTTTTTATTTTTTTTTTTTTTTTTTTTGGATTATAAAACTTTATTTAAAGTGTACAAAAGGTAATACAAGTAATCAAAACAAAATGCATAGAGGTTTAAACAACAAGATAAGACACCCAGCCCACAATATGGAGTGTGACACACTCCATATTTTGGGCTGGGTGTGACATACGTGTGGATTTCTTATCAGAGTAGCATGGGGGCCCATTTCGTGTGGGTTTCTTATCAGAGTAGCGTGGGGGTGCATTTCGTGTGGATTTCTTATCGGAGAGGCATGGGGGTCTATTTCTTGGGTAGTACTGAGATTTAGAGGGTGGGTAGGTATGTCTGGGTGTCTGTGCTCTCCAAGAGGGTCAAGAGGGAGGGGAGGTGAGGGGTAAATTGGTGGTATCAGGTAGGTTCTGTGAGGGAATATTTTTGGGGATAGGGTTGGAGTTGATATCTATGGATGAGTGATTGTGGGATAGATGGGGGAGGATGGAAGGAGGGAGGAGTGGGATGTGGATGAGATTAGATAGGGTACGTGAGGAACTTTCTTTAGTGTAGGAGAGAAATGGGGGGGGGGGGGGGGGAGGCCAGGGCTGGGGTTTATATTACCTGATGAGAGAAGGAAAATGAGTATTAGAGAGCGAGGTAGAGTGGAGATAGTACAGCGGAAGTGAGGATGGGGTTGCCTTAGAGAGAGGGGGGTTGGTTGAATGCGGGGGATGGTGTGAAGAAGCTCAAGAGCAGGTGCTAAGCTAGGGGGCAGAATGGAGGGAGAAGTAAGGAAGGTAGAGAGGGGGGCTGGTTGAATGGGGGGGATGGTGTGAAGAAGCTCGAGAGTAGGTGCTAGGCTAGGGGGTGGAGTGGAGGGAGAAGTGAGGAAGATAGGGGGAGGGTAGGGTGGAGAGGAGGGAGGATATTGAAAGGAGGGGAGGCAGTTGGGGAGGAAGAGGATGAGAAGGACAATGAGGTGTGGGACCATGGTAGTGGGCAGTAAGGTCTGGGCAAACAATGGGTAGCAGTTCTAAGTAACAATGAGTGGCAGTTCTACGCAGAGAATGGGTAGAAGCTCTAGGCAGCAATGGGTAGCACTTCTATGCCAGCAGTGGATAACAGATCTATGCAGGCAATGGATAGCAGTTCTTTGCAGGCAATGGATAGCACGATTTTTATGATCATATTTTTTCAGGACGTGATGGGAGGTCTAAAAATCAGACGTTGATAATCTGTGAACAATGGTGGATTTTTAATTTACAATCTGTTAGTCCAAAGGGATTGAATGGGCAAATTGATTGGACAGCCTGTGTATAGCTCAGAATGATGTAAGTTCCGAAGTAGCTATGTTGTCTCCCCATACCCTCAGGTGCATATTGATGTAGACTGATGCTACATTTGATTGAATATAAAAGCTCCTCCTGCTCAACAGTCCACATGCGCGGTATTGATTCAACTGATCGAAATCTGAAGTGCAAGGGTCGTCTTTGAAAGCTGGTATTATATACATAGAAATATTAATGATCTGTTTTGTCTTCATTTGGTTTGGGGTTAAAAGACTGATTTTGATTCCCTATATCAGGTGCCGATCTGGTAATATGCAGTGAGTGATGCATTTACGATCCCCTGAAGAAACACACTCAAGTGAAACGCAACAGCGCTGAAGTTTGGCGTTGGGAAGCTGGAATGCAGCTAAGCACTCGTTTATACAGTTATTGAAATGGGTAGCTGTAATGCAGACAAGCACCATTTTCTTTAATGTTTTATAGTCATGCTCTACAATTGAAGGAAGTTGAACTTCAGAAACTTTGGAAAAAAAAATTTGGAATTTAACTGATTTTGAGGCCTTTAAACATATTTAGCTCGATTTAAAGCAACTTATAGGGTCATTGATGCAATACGGAGCATAAGCCCTAGTTCAATTCTTGGGAACGGGCGGTAGCTCCAGTCAAGTCTGAGACCTGTTGCTTAAAGGGTTAAAGTCAAGAAAGTGAATGAGCTATTAAAAAACTACAGGGAACACATTGTATAATTATAAATATAGTTAAGTACTGGAGCGTGGTTTTTTTTAGACATTTGGCAATGGATAGCAGGCAATGGATAACAGCTCTCTGCAGGCAATGGATAGCAGTTCTGTGTAGGCAATGGATAGCAGTTCTATGCAGGCAATGGATAGCAGTTCTGTGCAGGCAATGGATAGCAGATTCTATGCAGGCAATGGTTAACAGTTCAACGCAGGCAAATTCTATGCAGGCAATGGAAAGCAGATAGCAGTTCTGTGCAGGCAATGGATAACAGTTCTATGCGGACAATGGGTAGCAGATCTAGACAACAGTGGGTGGAGGAGTGACCATGCTTACTCAGTTCCAGGGAGCTGCGATGAGGTGGAGGTGCAGGATAGATGGGGCTACGCTAGAGCGCCCCCGAGCACGCACCTAAGGGCCACACCAAAGGGCCCTCTGGTGAGGCCCTCAGGCATGGGCCCACCAGGCATGGGCGCGCCTGCTGGAGAGCACGCCATTTAAAGGGCTAATCGCCCTTTGATCTTCTGGCGGCGGTGGCGTGAATGAGGGCGCCCGCTGGAGAGCACGCCGTTTAAAGGGCCGATCGCCCTTTGATCTTCTGGCGGCGGTGGCATGAATGAGGGCGCCCGCTGGAGAGCATGCAGTTTAAAGGGCCAATCGCCCTTTGATCTTCTGGCGGCGGCGGCGTGAATGAAGGCGCCCGCTGGAAAGCACGCCGTTTAAAGGGCCGATTGCCCTTTAATCTTCTGGCGGCGGCGGTGTGAATGAGGGCGCCCGCTGGAGAGCACGCTGTTTAAAGGGCCGATCGCTCTTTGATCTTCTGGCAGCAGCGGTGTGAATGAGGACGCCCGCTGGAGAGCACGCCGTTTAAAGGGCCGATCGCCCTTTGATCTTCTGGCGGCAGGGGTGTGAATGAGGGTGCCCGCTGGAGAGCACGCCATTTAAAGGGACGATCGCCCTTTGATTTTCTGGCAGTGGCGGTGGCGGCGTGAATGAGGGCGCCCACTGGAGAGCACGCTGTTTAAAGGGCCGATCGCCCTTTGATCTTCTGGCGGCGGCGGCGTGAATGAGGGCGCCCGCTGGAGAGCACGCCGTTTAAAGGGCCGATAGTCAGTGTCCTGGCTGGATACGTCCCGGAAATAAATATCGAGGGTTTAAATCGGCGCCAGTGGCTAGCCATGTTAGCAGTGCTGGTGCTGAGTATCCCACCAAACTAAATACTCTTTGCTTTGAAAAAACTAAAAATACTTAATAAAAGATAAAAGGCCCCAAGAATCCAATAAGAATGACCCAGCACAGACATGTTTTGTCATATGGATGACTATATCAAAATCCCATGCTACCTTGACAGAGCGCATCAGGGCAGGGACTGGGTAGGACAGGAGTTTTCCTGACATGTTGTAGCTAGCATGGGCATCAGCGACCAGTGCTCACCATGCTTGACGCTGGTAGTGCGGGTGCAACTAATGCCACCTCAATGGGCGGTATTAGTTGAACCTGTGGCCTGTTTTCTGCATTAAAGCATGGCTTGTCTGCGCTAACTGCAGGGGGACAGATGCACCTGCCCCCCTGCAGTTGACTAGAAGTGCTGCACTGTAATGTTGTCCACATGCATGTTACTGGTGCAGTGCGTAGTAAATTTGCCCCTTCCTGCATGTTTAACACTAAAACGAATGTGTTAAGTGCAAAACCTACACAGTAACAATTGGGGACATGATCACCATGTTCCTGGTAGTTAACACGTAGAGGCATACCCTAATGCATGGCGCAATATTACAAGTGTGCCTAATGCCACCCATTGAGGTGGCATTTGGTGCACCCACATTAATTGCAACATTGACAGTGTGCTATATGTTCCCCCACACTAACCTCAATGTGCTCTTCCTGCTCACACACTGCCCCTAACCAGTGGTAGGATCCAAACCACCAAGGAGCCAGTTCAGTCCAATCCTCCCCACGTGTTTGTCTGCTGGGTTGCTGCTCCTCATGTGGAAGTGTTGAAGCAGTCACATGCTTGAGCCTCTTCCCTCCACTGAGGGTACACAACTCCCTGGTGGCCCAGCAGCCCGATCCCTCACCTGACAATGTTCTGACGGCAGCGGGGGCTTTTCCCAATACCGTGATCCCCGATGCCGTCAAACACTGTCAGGCAGGGGGGGGGGGATTCCCACCAGTGTAGAGCCGGCAGTGCAACGCCATGTTTGGCCTGGTTTGGAACACAGCAGGATCTGGTTTGCATGAACCGGGCCGAACTGGCTGAATCCCGTCGCTGCCCCTAATCCACCCATTCCCCACTCTAGTGTGTGGTTTGTAATTACTGCAGGAATTAGCAGGCAGTAGCTGTCATTCTTACATGGTAACTATTATCACAGTCTCTTCCACATGTGTGAAAACATTGTGTTAGCTACTTTGTGCACTTCATTAAAAGGGTCCCAAAATTATAACAATCTTAACATAAATATAATAACATAGCAAAAAGGAGTAAACCCACAGGCACCTTAAAAAATCATAGATTGGTAAATTTAGCATAAAAACATAAATACAAAAATGAACGCAACAAAAGTACATATAAAATAGACTATAAAATGGATGTAAACAAGAATAATAAAATAATACAATAAAATATAAATATGATATCTGTAATATATATATATTTTTAGATAGATTTGTATACCACCTTATCCTACAATCAAAGTGATTACATCACATTGGAGGGTACATTTAACATGAGGGTATTTAACAACATTTAGACAGCACAATTTGGGTTGGTGGGTTACAATTAGCATGAGGGTACTTAACAATATTATGGAGAATCGTTACCAGACACTCAGTAATCACATTGGGGCGTGTTTACTAAAGAGTGCACCATTAACATGCAACTGAGCCATGAAACTAGCATCGTGCCAACTGCAGGGGACGTATTAATCTGTACCCCTGCTGTTAGCACATTCCTAATGCATGGCAAGTACACTCTGGCACACAGGTGCACTTAACGCCACCACTGTGGTGCATCTGTGCTAATGACAATGTTCACGGTTAGCATACACACATAACAGCTGTGTTAACCGTAATTTGCCATTACCGCCCAAGTTCCACCCCAACCTATTCAGTCCCCACCCTATCGAGAGCTAACCAGTTAGCATGGAATTTTTACCACAGAGGCCCATGCTAGCTTTCCAAGCTAATGGTTAAGGTGGTTTAGTAAACATGCCTCATTGTGTATGCAAAACAATAAAATATCAATTAACATACCACTAATGGAATGTACCCACATCTGAGCTGGGCAATAAGGGAAACAGAATCACATCAAGTAAACTCCTTCTGCATTGAGGATCATACATTAAAGAAGAAGAAGAAAAACATTTACACTCCAGTCCAAGTGGCCAAATCATTAGTCTGTGCTGCTGTAAAGTATTCTTATGAATAAACTAGCTGGAACACTGTGGGCTCAGATTCCTGGTAAACTCCATTCAATAGCCTATTGGTGTCAAATTTTAAAAAACTTTGAGAGATATTAACTAAAGTACACCAAGCAGTTAGTCCAGGGTTTAGCTAAGAAGAGCCAGCATGCCAAAAATCCTGTGCATGTTGGGGTTGGGACTGGGTGGATTATAGGCAGAAATTGGGCAGGGACTGCATATTGCAATTAGCATGAAGTAATCATTGTGTGCTGTCACCTTTGCAGTTAGCATTCAAGAGGCGGCATTAAGTGCACCAATGCTAACTGTGAATGATCTTAAGGCATGGCAAGGAACCTTTCTGTGTGGTAGATGTAGGGACATGCTGGCCATGCTCCCAACAGTTAGCGCATAAGTATTACTGAGGGACACAGAAACAGTGACTTTGGAAAGAGCATAAAGGGGCTTGGCTCAGACTAAGGTACGAAGAACAATTTTAGAAAGGTTTTCTATGTGTAAAGCCGGTGTTACATGTATATGCAGGGAGCGATCCTATGCATACTTTTATATATGTATAAAGTAGGTAGCCCCGGGGCAGAGTTGGGTGGAGATTAGGCCTTGTACGTTTACTTGAATTAAAAGTATACATGCATAATGTGGCAGATGCTCATGTGTGTGTTTATAGTTGGTCCAGAGCAATGGTTCTCAACCCAGTCCTCTGGGACCGCCAGGCCAGTCAGGTTTATGGGATAACCGCAATGAATATGCATGAGCTAGATCCTCATACAATGTAAGCAGTGCAATCAGATCTATCTCATGCATATTCATTGTGGATATCCTGAAAACCTGACTGGCCTGGTGGTTCCAGAGGACTGGATTGACAACCACTGGTCTAGAGCATTCATAAATATACGCTTGTGCCTGCAAGTATTATTCATGTATTTTCTCTTTCTAAAACAGCCACTTACATGCCTTTTTTTTTTTTACCATGCAAACTGAAAATCACAACCATAGCAGCATAAATTTCAAGAACTCAAACTGCACTAACCCTATCTTTGAAAAGTCAGCAAATAATCTAGAACACCAATGGTACTGCAAGTTGCAAAAAGAGAGCAGCCTTACTGCTACATAGAACGTTCACCCTAAAAGAATCTTTTACTGCAGTTACACAAGTTAAACATAGATTATAACCTAGTAAAAAATAAGAAACTACAGATTAGAAATAAATATGCAGACAGAAAGTGAAATGAAAACCACAAGAAACCATACTCTGAGCAGTGGAACAATGAAGAAAGAGAAACAGAAATGCACTTTCTTCCTGTAAAGAACAAAATGCAAGAAAGACACATTTTCAAAACTTACATATTTCATTCTCAAAAAATATACTACTATTATAGAAATGTAGAAAATGAGAGGAGATAAAGACCATATGGTCTACAGTCTGCCCATCCTTACCACTACTAAGCTCTACATCCCCTTCTTCTCCCTTAGAGATCCTCTGTGCTTTTCCCAAGTTTTCTTGAATTCAGATACAGTCCTTGTCTCTTCCACCTCTACTGGGAGGTTATTCTACATATTCACCACAATTTCCATAAAGAAATATTTCCTTAGATTACTCTTAAGTCTATCCTCTTTCACCTTCATCTTATGGCCTCTTGTTCCAGAGCTTCCTTTCAATTGAAAGAGGCCCGTCTTCTGTGCATTTAGATCACAGAGGTATTTAAATATCTTCACCATATCTCCTTTCTCCTGCCTTTCTTGCAAAGTATACATATTGCGATATTTAAGTGTGTCCCCATATTCCTTATGATGAAGACCACTGACTATTTTAGTAGATGCCGCTGTACTGTCGGATTCTCCAAGACACTGTATTGCAGAAACTTTACAATCCTTTGTTTTACCAGCGTTTTTATTAATTTACACAGTACAGAGATTAGACTAACTGGCTGTAGTTCCCAACCTCCTCCTTACTTCTGCTTTTGTGGAGATGGAACACATTTGCCCTTATACAGTCCTTTGGGACAACTCCCAACTCTAAAGATGGATTGTGAAGATCAGATAGCGGAGCTGTCAGAACTTCCTTAAGTTCCTTCAGTATCCTTGTATGTATCCAGGGCTGACCTGTCCACTAGGGGTGGTGGCAGCGGCACACATGACTGGCCATGCCACCCCCTCCAGCTGCCGCCAATTCTATTTGGGGGGGGGGCAGGCAGTGGCAGCAGCAGCAGTATTTCCAAAAGCAACTGCTTTTTGCTGCCTCTTTCTTGCCCGCATCAGGCCATGTCCTTCAGCACACATGGCCTGCCGCTTCTGACCCTCCTCAAGCGGCAGGCCATGTATGCTGAAGGACATGGCCTGATCCGGGCAAGAAAGCGGTGGCAAAAAGCAGCCGCTTTTGGAAATACTGCCGTTGCCCACCTCCCCCTCCTGAGATGGAATCGGTGGCAACTGGACGGGGGGCGACAGCAGCAGTTGACGGGGCGATGGCAGCAGCTGAGGGAATGGCGAGGCTGGGGTTTATGCCTAGGGAGGCAGAATCCCTTGGGCTGGCCCTGTATGTATCCTATCCAGTCCACTTGCTTTGCCAACTTTTAGCTGACTGCTTACGAACGCAGTCTGCTCAAAATGATCTGCCTCACTTCCATTCCTATTTGTGTCTGTTTAATGAGATTACACCCCAGGTCCTTCATCTGTGAACACAGAACAGAAATATTTGCTAAGCAATTCTGCTATATCCTCATCAGCTTCTACATATTCCTCCCTTTCACCCTTGAGTCTGACAATAATACTTTTGCACTTTCTCCTGTCATTAGCATATATAAAACGAGTCTTACAACCCCACCCCTCCTCCATTTTATTGTATTGACTAGTTTTTCTTCCATTTGCATCTTTCCTTTCCTGACTACTTTCCCAACTTCTCTTATCTTTTCCCAATATTTTTGCTTGTTTTCCTATTTCTGTAATCTCTTGTAAAGTCTAATCTTTTTATCCTTACCTTTTCAACTACTTCTTTCGAGAATCATAGCAGCCTTCTTTTTGTCTTACTTTTATTTACTTTCCTAATAAAAAGGCTTGTTGCCCTTAAAAGACTTTTCAGTTTTGCCCACAGCTTTTTCATGTCCCTACTACTACTTTTACTACTACTTATCATTTGTATAGCGCTGTTACTAAACTTATACAAGACAGTCCCTGCTCTACTCAGCTTACAATATTGGGGCCAAAGAGGTGTGCAAGATGGAGCCAAAGGCGGTTGCAACATAAAACTTCAATAGTTGTTGGTGAATTGATGTGCATCTCTTAAATGGAGAGAATAAAGTTCCTTCCTCAAGTCTTGCTGAGTACCTTTACGTGGTGACCTCATTGTATAACATCTCGTAAATCTCAGCAAGGTGACACTACAATTGAAATATGGTAGGAATGAAAAATAAAAATACATACTGACTGCACGTCGCCCAGGATAAAAAGATGCCCACCCATAGCTTATGCACTAGGGCTAACGATGGTGATTTCGATAGTGCAAGTACTGCAGATGTAAATAACATCCCTGACACAGATAAAGGCCACGATGAGCATGTTCTTGGACCCACTGTGGCAGGAGATAAACCACAAAAATTACTAAAAATGTTAAGAGGATTAACTATGGTTAAGTGGATTTCTGCAGATAAAGAGAAGATAATATACTGCTACTTTTCTGCTACAAACCCTATATTTAAATCAAAAGTGTATACAAAGAGAATCCATCAAAAATTAGAAGAAAGAAGAAAATTGCCTCAAGAAAAAATGCAAAAAGGACAGGTCAACAAATCAACTGAAGAGGAAGAAAGGGAGGAGAAAGACCTAGAGGTCGAGGAATTCAAGATCAAACTCCTAGTCCGCATAGAAAAAGATGAATATGATGAGTTCCAGGCAAGGGAAAGGGAATAAAGGAGCCAAATGATGAAAATGGGAAACAACATAAGCACTGGGAAGTTATAGATGCAAGGCATTGATAAGGCAGGCAAAGAGAATTTTTAAAAACATTTGCCATGGAAGCAAAAATGCATAATAAAAACTTTTTCAAGTACATTTGTAGCAAAAAAGCTATGAGAGAGTCAGTTGGACCATTAGGTGATAGAAGGGTAAAAGGGGCGCTAAGGGAGGACAAGGCCATAGTGAAGAGACTAAATGAATTCTTTGCTTCAGTCTCTACTGAAGATGATGTAGGGACGTTACTCATGCCTTAAATGGTATTTAAAGGTGATGTATCGGAAGAACTGAAAGAAATATTGATAAACCAGGAAGATGTATTACAACTATTTGATAAGCTGAAGAGTAGCAAATCACTTAGACCAGATAGTACATATCCAAGGGTGTTGAAAGAACTGAAATATGAGATTGCAGACCTACTATTAGTAATCTGTGAACTGTGATTAAAATCATCTGTAGTGCCTGAAGATTAGAGAATGATTAATGTAGCGCCAATTTTTTAAGAGGGTTCCAGGGGTGATTCAGGAAACTACAGACCAGTGAGCCTGACATCAGTACTTGGCAAAATGGTAGAAATAAAGAAAAAAATTACTAAACATGTCGATAGTCATTGTTTAATGGGAGAAAGCTAACATGGATTTAGCCAAGGAAAGTCTTGTCTTACTAATCTGTTAATTTTTTTGAAAGTGTGAATAAACAGGTAGACAAAGGTGAGCCAGTTGATATAGTGTATCCTTCATTAGAGACTCTTGGTGAAATTAAAAAGTCTTGCAATGATTTAAGTCCTATATCTTGAACTACAGACTACGTATCCAAGTAGGCAACGAACCCCCGGTTACCTTCCCAAAGATCAAGGAATTCCTCAAGGATTTGCCCTCTCAGCCCTTTTATTTAACCTTTATCGGCAACCAATCACCAGTATATTCAAAAAATTCAACATTGGGTATTATTTCTTTGCGGACGACATTATATTGTCTCTCCCCATAGACACAAACAACCGCACCTTTAACAACTTATCCGACTGCATTAGTGAAACTGAATTTTGGTTAAGCACCCAATAACCTCAACATCAGCTTCAAAAAAATGGAAGCCATGTACATCACAAAGAATCAAAACCACGCCCTCCCTCAAAATATCACCCTGAGCTCCACTGTCCTTCCAATTAAGAAAGAGGTTAAATACCTAGGTATAACCCTCGATCAAACCCTCAGCATACGCCCCCATTTGAAACAAACAGCGAAAACCATATTCTACAAGTTAAAGACTATTCAGCATATAAGACCATTCCTAGAAGCAAATGATTACAGATCTGTACTTCAAGCAATTGTCACACCCCATTTTGACTACTGCAACAGCCTGTTACAGGGTCTACCCGCCAAAAGCCTACACTTTCTCCAAAGAGCACAAAACATCACAGCAAGAATCATTTGCAAAGCCCCACTGACCGACCGCATCACACCCATCCTACACGATCTCCATTGGCTCCCAATACTGAGTCGAATAAAATTCAAAATACTCTTAACAACCTTCAAATTAATCAACAATATAGCACCATCCCTCCTCTCAACATTCATTCATTATAACCCCCCCCCCCCCCCCCCCGATACAAGAACTAGAAGAGAAAATGCATTACACTCCCTTGAAATCCCCAATGCATTTCGGAAAACAAAGCAGACCACAAGCTGCAGGGCCTTCACATTCACTGCCCCCAATCTCTGGAACGCCCTACCACTATCTGTCCACTCAATTAAGGACCTCCAGATGTTCAGAAAATCACTCAAAGCGTACATCTTCACTGCACACTATGGAGCACAAAACACAACACAAAACACCACACCAAACTCACAGGTAAATTAACCACATACACAGTGGTGACCTACAGACACCTAACCTCATTCAGAGAATAACCCACATATTCCGCCCCAAGCAACACCTGTCGATAACCTGCTTGAACATAGTTACTATTATGTTAAGTTTTCATACTGTTTAAAATTGCTATGTAAAAAATTCTCAAACCGTTTTATGTAGCATGTTGGTTATTTGTAAACCACCCCTAATCTCTGGAAGGGACGGTATAGAAAAGTGTAACAAACAAACAAACAAATAAATAAAAGTCATGGGATAGGAGATAGTGGACTATTGTGGATCAGGAACTGGTTAAAAAATAGAAAGCAGAGAGTAGGGCTAAATGGCCAGTTTTCTCAATGGAGAAAGGTGAATAGGTGGAGTACTCCAGGGATATGTTCTGGGCCTGCTACTTTTTAACATTATCATAAATGACCTGGAAATGGGAATAACGAGTGAGGTAGTCAAATTTGCAGATGACACAAAATTATTCAAAGTTATTAAAACACAAGAGGATTGTGAAAAATTGCAAGAGGACCTTGATAAACTCAAAGACTGGACATCTAAATGGCAGATGAAATTTAATGTCGACAAGTGCAAAGTTATGCACTTAGAGGCCAATTCCCATCGGGGCATGTCCGGCCTATCCGAATGTCCAAAATCATGGCGGGCCAGTCCTGAATCTGATTCTGATCCCGCAGGGGCTAGACGCCCCTGCGGGATCAGAATTGGGTGCAATGGACCTGGACAGGCAGTCCATACCCCAATTCTGAGGGCCTTGATATCCAGCCCATTCCCCAAACAACATAATCATGGCTCCTGCATAGAGCCCGGTGCCATGGCACCAGGATGCCATGCAGGAGTCCTGACTGCTGGCTGGCTCGTGCTGTGCACAGTTCCTCGCCATCCAACCCCCGACCAGGTCGCTGAAGGCCAGAATCAGAAAGCAGAGAACTCCCTGCCCCCACTCACCTCCTGCTGGGTCCTCACTGCTTCTGCTGTGGGGGGGGGGGACTTATTCCACCCTCAAGGTGGAATAAGTTCCCTATTCAGGCTACACCCCCCCCCCCCCCCGGACGTACAGACCACAACTGGAATCAGAACTGTACGTCCGGCCAAGGTCCTGCCTCTAGCCCGCCCCCTCCTGCCCCCATACAGAGCTCCCTGCACATCATCTCTGTACGTGTGGGGAGCTCTGTGTTGGGAATTGCCCCCCTGGCATTTAGCAGGGATGGACATCCAAACCGGCCGTCCATCCCCACTAAGCGAGACTTGGAATGACCCCCTCAGGGAAAAACAACCCAAACTATGGTTATGTGTTGCAAGGTTCCACGTTAGGAACCACCACCCAGGAAAAGGATTTAGGCGTTATTGCGGATAATATGTAAAAACCCTCTGTCCAGTGTGCAGCAGCGGCCTAGAAAGCAAATAGAATGCTAGGAATCATAAAGAAAGGAATGCAGAAGAAAACTAGTGTGTGCCTTTGAGTCAATACTGACTCCCAGAAACCCAGCAGCAACTGGGTTTTCTTGGCAGTGTGACCAGAAGTAGATTCCCAGTTCTTTCTTCTAAGACAGTGGCTGTTCTTTTGGTTACCAAGCCAGTGCTCTAAATATTAGGCTTCTCTTCCTCCCAATGCAAAGTTCCTCATTAGAAACCAACACCCTGGAAAAGCAAATAGAATGCTGAGAATCATAAGGAAAAGAATGAAGAACAAAACTACTGTGTGCTAGGAATCATAAGGAAAGGAATGAAGAAGAAATCCAAGGATATAATGTTTCTGTATTGCTCCATGGTGCAACCACACCTTGAATATTGTGTTAAAAAGGATATAGCAAAATTAGAAAAGATACAGAGAAAAGCCACCAAAATAGTAAAGGGTATGGAAGGATACTCCTCTGAAGACAAGCTGAAAAGGTTAGGGCTCTTCAACTTGGAAAAGAGATGGCTGAGGGGAGATATGATAGAGGTCTATAAATTAATGAATGGAGTGGAGCGAATAAACATAGATCAGTTGGTTGCTCCTTCAAAAAGTAGAAAGACTAGGGGACACTCAATAAAGCTACATGTGTAGCCCATTTAAGGCTAATAAGAGAAAACATTTTTTCACTCAATGAGTAATCCAACTTTGGAATTCGTTACCAGAGGATGTAGTAAAAGCTGTTAGTGTAGGAGGAAAAGTCCATAAACCATTATTAAAAAGGACCAGGGAAATCCACTGCTTACCCCAGGATAAGCATTATGGAATCTGTGTACTTTTTGGGAACTTGACAGATACTTGTGAGCTGGATTGGCCACTGATGGAAACAGGATACTGGGCTTGATGGATCTCAGTCTGACCAAGTATGGCATTTCTTATGTTCTTAATCCTGTTCTGGGAATGTCCTTAAGTTGAAGGCTCACATTCACTGGCATAAATTCTTCCCAAGCAGCACCCGCAATGGGGGGGGGGGGGGGACGGGACGGGACCCAGGTAGAAAGGGGGCTCACACAGCGGTGGTGGCAGCAGCATGGCACACTTACTTTATCATGTTTGCCATGCTGTTCCGCTTTTGTAAGTCTGCTATGCGTCCTGTGGCTCTTCCTCACTGGGCCGAAGTTTCATGATAACATCTGCATCATGGGACTTCAACCCGGTGGGGAAGAGCCACCGGGCCTACGACGAACTTACAAGAGCGGAGATGCGTCTGCCTGGGCGGTTAATCAAGTAACAGAATAAAATAAAAATAAAGAAAAAAGAAAAACATGATAAAGAAAGCTTGGTGCACTGCTGCGCATGAAGGGGGGAGGGGCATGCCACCGCCACGACAATGGGAAGCCCTCAGTAAAATTTTGCTTGTAGGTCCCTCATTATAACTTACGCCACTTCTCACATTCTATACTGGGGCAGAATCCCCGATTCACTTTTCCAAAGCTCCTGTGTGGGTTTATCCTTTCAGGAGGAGGTTTGACCTCCAGGGCCCAAGATATATAGTGATATTTTCTCAAGTGGTGTACAAATAAACAATCTACACTCTAGTGTAGTGTTCCAACATAAACTATGCTTAAGAAATTGTTCTACATTAATGGCACTTGGTACAGTCCTTTTTGCTAGCTTCCACAATGTAGATCAAATCAGTAAATAATGAATCTTTCTTCCTGTTATCTTTCCCTTCTATTTTCTACTGGCTTTTGGAGCTGTCCTTGGACAGAATGTAAGATTGCTTCTCTCTGATTAGGATTGTACCTGTGAGATCCACTGCTTGATCTTGAACTTCCAACGCCAATTCACTCCTTATTCTTTTGTACCTTGTGGGCATCTCCTTAGCTGTCTCTGCTTGGTAAGCATCATGTTGATAGTTCTTCTGCTCTTTTCTCCACCCCAGTATGGTGCCAGATGGGTATCTACTCCTCCTCCTCCTATTTTGCTAGTTGGACAACTGAATCTCTTGGGCTAAGGGACACAGCGCCTAGTAAGGATTCCAATGGGGCCTTACAAATATTTTAACATATTCTTAAAATTTCAGTGTGATTGTCTAATATGCCTGCTTTGTGTCGCAATGCAAATGTAGTAACCTGATTATAGTATCACAAACCTTTAAAAGCAACATAATTCTAAGATTATCTACCATTATAATAACATTAGGATTTACCCTAGACGTTCAAGTCTTGTCTGCTATAGCCTTCATCTTCTGCCCTCTTAGTACACCTGATATGTGTTATAATGGCCAAATAAGTCATGCCCTGCTATGTTTTAATGTTATATTATTATCCTTCCTCTTCTTGATATTGCTATATATAGAATTTTATATCTAGAGTTCCTCAGATGAAAGTAAATGGTATATGCCCACATAGAGACAACAAGATATCATTGATGTCAGGGGGAGATATACCCCCTCCCCTCTTAGTACCACCTTTTTTACCATGTGCATTCTAATTTGGTATGTGCTTTTAAAGGTTGATGTTTATAGAGTGATACTTGTCCCATAGCTTCCTAAGGCAATGGTGAAGGCCTTGGGCAGTAGAAAAGTAGACGACTGCAAAGTAAGGTCCTGGTTTAATGTTGTTTGGCTCCTTTCACTGTTTCCTGCTGATTCACTCAAAAAGTGAAATCAAATTCCCACTTCACAGTTTGCACTAGCTAAGATTTTTCTGTAAGAATTGGAACAATTGACCATAGTAATCAACAAATAGCTCTCCTGTTCTCTGAAAAAGCCTAAACCTTACAGTGATTTTCTGTTTCTGGCAAACAAAGATATCTGTTAATTTTCTGCAGGTTACTAACATTGATGCTTTCTAGCCCTGAGGGGGATTTTTTTTTGTCTCTAATGGAACACGTGGACTAGGTAGTGAATGTTACTTTTTATGACAAGCCCCAACTCAAATTTCGAGGAAAGATTTCCCCTCTAGGTAAAATAGGTTAGCAATCTGTACAAGAAATGCAAATGTTTTTTTCAGACCTATGAAGGCACATCGTAGCAAGACAAATATGATAGCTCTGGCAGATATCAGTTTAATCTATCATGTGCAGTGGGGAACCCTCTGGCTATATGATACCTTTATAATTATATATAGTGTCAATATTATTACTGTGCCAAATGTTAAATGCATAACAATGCAAGGTAGCAAAAACACATACCCAAAAACAATAGCTGCCACAAGTAAGGCACATATTCAGAATGAAGGTGGGCTTCCATTCATAGGACACAAGTCTTATTAAAAAAGACCTGATACAGCAAACAAGTACATTAGATATCTGATTAGTAGAGACAAGATTTCTCTCTCTGTTTCTTGTCAGTGTTTCAAAACAATTGTCTAAACTTCCTCCACTTTACTGTGACACAACTGCAGTAAAGATGCAGCACTATAGACCTGGAGAATCTATTGAATAATATTACAAAAATGACCCTATATTCGGTAAATTCTCAGAGTCTTTAGAGAATATTTGGTTTCATTCATAATAGGATCAATTTTCAATATGCCACTGAATAGCAAAGATAACCATCTAATCTTTCTTGGTTACTTTTAGTTGAATTTTCAACCAAACCTAATTGGTTAGGCTTGCAGTTGAAAATGTTAGTGAATCTAATCAGACAAAATTTATCCGGCTAGATCTAGGCCAGCTATTTGTACAGTCTGTGTTGTCTGGATACATTTAGCCAGTTGTTAGTATGGAAAATCCATACTGAGCAGCTAAATTGTAAACTTGCCCAAGAAAAATCTCTAGTCATCCCTTATCTGATCAACTATGCTTGGATAAAGTAGCGCAATAGCCGTGTTAGTCCACTTTTTAAAAGACAAAAAAGGAAAATAAGGTGATACCTTTTTGTTGGACTAACTTAATACATTTTTGGACTAGCTTTCAAAGATTAAATCCTTCTTCTGCTGACTTGAAGAAAAAGGTTTCAACCTTTGAAAGCTAGTCCAAAAATGTATTCAGTTAGTCCAACTATATTTATGCACTCTATGTTTGCGTCGGCAGTGCTTCAGGCGGGTCTTGCAGGGCCCTCCCGTTAGATGTTTACTGTTCTGCTACATCTTCTACGTTTCGGGACTAGACTGGTGGGTCGCTAAGGGAATGGAAATTAGACTTACCTGCTAATTGTTCTTCCTTTAGAACCACCAGTCTAGTCCCGTATCCCCCCCAGACTTTCTGATGTCGCCTGAAGCTAAGGACTTTCTTGGGGTGATCGGTCGAGAGGTCTGGGTGGAAAATTCCAGGTCCGGGGGGAGTACGGGGGTGAGGCTCTCAGTTCTCGGGCAGCTGGTTTGCGAGAGGAATGGTGTTTCCATTCCGTTCCATTCAGTTCCCTATGTTTCCAGACCGTGGTTCACATTTTGAATTGTTATTTATACATTGTTATATTGCAGTTTAACTGGCGTTTGCCAATGGCTTAATCTTTGCTTTGGTGAGTCTGCTTTGTCAATAGCGTACTGAAGATCAGAGGCGGTCCCTGGACTATATATGATGAGGTCATCAAGTTTTCTGTCATGCTCAGTCTCCAAGCTGCGGAAGATGGAGGTAACTTCAATGCAATTAATGCAATTTCATCAGTATTTTTTCTCACAAAAAGTAGATCACCCAGTTATATCCAGTTCATACTCTTCCTCTGCTCCTGAGGCTCTGATACTTAAGGATATGTTTCCTAAACCATGTTAGGCTTTTGCACTAACGCCAGGGGGTAGCTGCAAAAAGCAGGTGTTAGCTGCAAAAGTCCTGTAGTAGGTGCAGATGGCATTCTCAGCATTTCTTCTGCAGATACCATGGAGAAAAGGCTGGGATCATGGGGGACCCATTGACAAAGCCTGCAAACTTTGGTGATTACAGCACACTGGTAATGTCTGTGGTAATCGCCTGTTGCAGTCACATGTACTCTCTTCCCATTCTCTACCCTAATCCTGCCTAAGCCTGCACCATGATGATGTTGCAACAGTGAGTAAGGTGCTTACAATGTAGTGCAATGTGTGCCATCGAGTCAATGCTGACTCCTGGCGACCCAGGAGTCAGGGTTTTTGTTACATTCCTCTGAGAGTGTTATCTTAGCAGTGGATTAGAAATCCATAAATAATAATAACAATAATAGTAATAATAAAATGAGTGAAACTGAAAGCCAAAGAGTGAGATTTTGACATTGGTATATCTGGAAATAAATCTTCACCCCCTCCTCATCAATCATGTCCTACTTTTGTCTCAATGTGGCCCGCCCCCTCCTCTATTGCTGCAACTGACTCTCTCTTTGACCTCAGTGAAGCCCTTCAGTAAAGACTCTACCTATTAATAGGCAGCATTGTAAATAATGCTGGAACCAGAACAAGGTGGGCTGGTGCAGAAATGAACACAGAACCTTTATGCTTGCAGAATGTCTCAGTTGCATATGCAGACTACAGAATAAGTGGCCATAAATTTGAATCAGAAGAATGTAGACAAAATTTAAACTGGAGACCTTGAGATGTCAGAGCCTTCATGCACTGCAACTCAGCATGCTGAAAAACACAAATAGAAAAGCATTTTCTCCTTTATTGGGCAAAGATATAAAAGATGCACATGTCCTTTACTGATACATTCTGATTGTTAAATTACTCAGAAAGGAATGGATCATCCAGACCAGAGAGGTCTTTAAGGTTCTAAAGATTCCAGAAGAACATCAGCTGGTGGTATTCAAGGATCATCTAAAAGGGCCAAGCCAAGAACACCATATGTATCTACCTCAGAACAAAAGTCCATAGAAGACATTTTCTCCCTTTTGCTCCAAATCTATGGGGACAAAGTATCTCTTAGTGTGAGGCCGAAGAAATTCTATAATCAGAAGCAACTGCCTGGAAAAAACATCCAAGACTACTCCTATAGTCTACAGGAGAAAACTGCCAAATTGCTTGCTGAAAATGCCACATTCATGGAAGACCATGATATCATGCTAAAAGAGAAATTTGCCTCTAGGTTAACAGAATAAAATTTATGGAGAGAGATGAAGCAGAAATGTGAATAGACTAACCGGCCTGTAGTTTTTAACCACATCCTTACTTCTTCTTTTGTGTAAAGGGACCACATGTGCCTCTCTCCAGTCTTCTGACACCACTCCCAATTCCAAAGAGGCATTGAAAAGGTCAGTCAGTGGAATTGCTAGAATATCCCCAAGTTCCTTCAGTATTCTTGGATGTATCCCATCCGGTCCCATCACTTTTTCTACTTTTAGTCTTCTGAAAATTGTTGGAGATCCCTGTTGCTTCCGTTTCTATCTGTGGGTGTTTTCTGAGGTCCTGCTCCTGACCCTTCATCTGTGAACACAGAGCAGAAATATTTGTTGAGCAATTCCGCTTTATCCTCATCAGCTTCTACATATTCCTCCCCTTCATCCTTGAATCTGACAATACTACTTTTGCCCTTCCTTCTCTCACTAACATGTCTGAAAAATGTCTTATCCCCCATTTTATTCCATTGGCTATTTCTTCTTCTTTTTGTATCTTTGCTTTCCTGACTACTTTGCTAGCTTCTCTAAGTTTTTCCAAATACAGATACCTGTCTTCCTCCATCTGTGATCTCTTGCATTTCATGAAGGCCTCCCCCTTGTTCTTCACCTTTTCAGCTACTTCTTTTGAGAACCATAGTGTCTTCCTTTTCTTTTTACCTTTATTTACCTTTCTAACAAGAAAGTTTGTTGCCCTTAAAATATCCCCTTTCAGTTTTGCCCACTGTTTTTCTACTTCCCCCAGCTGTTCCCATCCTGCTAATGACTCCTTGAGGTATTGGCTCATTTTGGAAAACTTAATTTTCCTAAAGTCTATGACTCTCGCGTTTGAATGGATTTTATCAGCCTTAGTCCTAATACTGAACCACACCATCTGGTGATCACTGGATGCGAGATGATCTCCCACTATAACATCAGAAACACTTTCATCATAGGTAAGCATCAAGTCCAGAATGGCCCCTTCACATGTGAGTTCTGTTACCAGATGCCTAAATAGTTCTCCCTGTAGAGAATCCAGCATCTCTGTATTTCTAGATGACACCACAGCTAGGATGTGCCAATCAACATCTGGCATATTGAAATCACCTATCAATAGCACTTCCTCTTTCCTGGCAATGCTGCGTATGTCTTCTATTAAATCTCTGTCCACGTCTTCTCCCTGCAAGGGGGGGGGGGGTCTATATATCACACCAATGCAAATGGATTTCTCTTTCCCTCTTTCTAGTTTAATCCACAGTGCCTCCTCTATCCCTTTTAAGCCCTGTAATTCTATAGCTTTAATATTATTTTTTACATATAGTGCCACTCCTCCTCCCCTTCTTCCTACCCTGTCCTTCCTGAATAAAATATAGCCTAGTATAATTACATCCCAGTCATGGTTGTCCATGAACCATGTTTCTGTCCCCACCATTAAATCCAAGTCAGCCTCTTCCATTAAAGCCTCAACATCTGTGATCTTATTTCCCATGCTACAGGCATTTATACACACTGCTTTCCATATGTTGCCCATTTTATCCATTTCTATTGAGGTATTTAATGTTTCACTTACCTGAGGGCTTTCACTTAACTGGGCGCTTTCTTCACCCATCACCAACGAATCTAATTTAAAGCCCTCTTCAGTACGTTAGCCATTCTGCTACTGAAGATATGTCGACTCTTCTTGGACAGATGGATGCCACCATCTCTGCTCTGCAGCCCTTGGAACATCATCCCATGGTCCAGGAAACCAGAATGCTCTTCATGATACCATCCATGCAGCCATGCATTTATATATAGGATGCGAGCTTCTCTGCCTCGGTCTTTACCCTCAACAGGGAGGACTGAAGAGAATACCTCCTGCACACTGTGGTGTAGAAGGTCCCTCTGATCCCTTAGAGAGAGGAAAAATGGAAGAGTTAGCTTCAGTAGCTGACAGAAAACAAAAGCACATGGCTCATGGTTTCCAGGGAAACCACAAGCAGAGTGAGTCACAGGAAATGAAAACACGCCCCTGCTGCAGTTTAGCTCCACAGTCAGGAGTTGAGGCAGAACACCTGCTGGGAGGAGGGGTCAGGTTAAACCCTAGAAGGCAGAGATATAAAGAATGCTCATTAGAGAGAAAGTTAGAACAGCCAGGAGAACCAGGTGGAGAACAGCCAAGAGAACAGCCACGAGAACAGCTGAGAGAACAGCTACGGGAACGGAGAGAAAGACCAAAGCCAGAACAGGAGTTAAGCTCAGAAGCAGAGGAACTGCTTGGGACTGAGGACCCAGAGGAGCTGATGGTAATAGAAGATTCTCTGAGGTTTAATTCAGAGAGGGAAACCAGCAAGAGAAGCAATTGGAGAACCAGAGCCAAGAAGCCAGGTAGAAACAGCCCAGGTTTGGTGCCGTGTCTGAAAGGCAGCCAAAGGGAAAGATTACCAAGAAGGCTGTCTTGGAAGCACTCACAAACTCCAAGCTTGGGATCTTTAGCTGACCCTGAAGTGCAGAGAGAATCTCCTGTAAGAAAGCCAAAAGGTAGGCTGAGTGATTGGTTTAAAGACAAAACTGTTTTTAAGAAGTGGTCTTGTCTTAGCCCAGAAGGGTGGGGCTCTCCTCATAGTAAATACTGTGGTAATTCTCAACCGTATCTAGCAGAAGGCTGCAGAGAAAAGTCTAGAGCTGAGGAACTGGGTGTGTGCTTGGAAACACCGTGTAGCCAGTTTCAAACATTCCCAGCTGATAACCATTATGAAGCAATGGAGACAGAACCAGCTGTAGAATACATGCCATTGGAAGAAATGGACTGTACATTATCTGTTTCTGATAATATAATACCTGTGTGCTAATACTAAGCTGTTCAGAGAGCTGCAGGAGGCAGCTGGAAGAAAAGCACAAAAGGTTTGAGCAGAGAAATGCTTGTTTAAGTTGGATTACTGTGAAACGTATGTGATGCTGATATAAGAAGCTATTTTTGTTCAATTCTTATATTGTTTCCTGCCAGAAGATGTATGGCAATTGGTTCTTCATTTCCTGTATGTAAAGCCGCCCGGAGGGGAATTAAAATCCTGTTTATTTGCCTGAAACCATTCATGCTCAACTACTCTCTTTTATTTGGATAGTAAATACAGCTCCCAGGAGGCAGTGCTTTCCCCAAGCTCTGTTCTACTATCTAAAGAAGGGATCAGGCCGCTTAACTCTGCATGCCCAGGCTGTGGGGTACTAACGTGTTACAACACCTATCTGCTTCTCCCTCTGTCCCAGAGCCATGAAGTCACTTTTGAGATGCTTAGAGAGATACCTGGCAGTATCATTTGTGCCGACATGGATGAGCAACATCGGGTAATAGTCATGAGTCTTGGTAAACTCTCCGTAACATCTCAGATTTTGGCACCTGGCAAACAGCTGACCTCTCTGGACATTGAGTCTGGTCAGCAGATGGATGCCTCAGTACCCCTCAGAAGAGAGTCACGAACCACCACTACCTGTTGAACAGCCAGTTGAAGCTTTAGGGAAGGGAAATTATTTTTGAGAGAACAGCCAAAACACTGTAAACATTTCCATTTCCCAGTTCTACTAATATTGCAGCCCTAAAACAAAATCTTTGTTAAATTAACACAGCAATTTAGGGTGCAGGTTTGTAAGGTCCTGCATTGGATTTCTTTCCCAGTCTTCTAACAAAACTAGGGAAGGTTACAATAAAACATACATAAATTACCGATTTTTTTCCAACAATTTGCTCTCCAACATGCAAAAATGTTAGGTTGCATCAAGGCATAAATAATTAACCTCAGCCCTGCTATTGGCATTGCAGCCCTAGCTATGCCTCTACCCCTAAGTACAAATGTTAAAGTAGAGAAACAAGGATTTCCTACTGTGACCTTTGTGCTTAGTGTGGGATATCTCTCTGCTTGGTGCTATGCCTCTACCCAACTACCTAAGAAAAAGAATGATGCAAAACATAGGTAGAGTTTGGGAAGGGGGCTTCGGAAACACATGCTAACACTTCAATGTAGGTGAGGGCTGCAAACTGAGGCCAACAGGTAAGAGCAGTAGCAAGGGCCAAAGGGACTCAGAGCATGCTCAAAGTTGCTCACAGCCCTACTTCCTTCTACTTAATGCTTAGTGTTTAAAGCAGAAGCACACTGGCACAAGGAGAAAGGGAGACTGCAGGGCCGTCAGCAGAGCTCATACTCTGAGTCCCATATGTGGGTGGGAATGACGAGGAAAAGGAAGGAGAAGAAGATGATATAAACTAGAAGGAGGGGGGAGATAGGGTAAAGAAACAGTGGTGGAGAGCAATGAGGAAGGAGAGAAATGGGGAAGGGGTACAATGAGAGGGAGAAGAAGAGAGTGATGAGGACAGGGCCGGCCCCGGAATTGGTTCAAAGTGTTGGCACCCTAGGCAAACCTTAAGCCTTATGTCTCCCCTTGTTTTGAGAATTTATTGTTTAGCTTTGAATGCCTTGCTCTTTGGCACCCTCCAGAAGCTGTCACCCTAGGCAGTGCCTAGCTTGCCTGATGATTTGGCTGGCCCTGGATAGGGATGGTAGAGTTGGGAGTTGGAATTGGGAGAAATAGGGAGGGAGAAAGCAAGAGATGTGAGAATGCAAAAGGAAAGAGTTAAGAGCAAGGTCAGCCCATCCATTGTGCGGGAATGTTGTTCGCACAGGCCCCTGCGCTTCAGGGCGCTCCACGCCAACATGCCACACATGGTGTTTGGCTCCTAAGCCCCGATCATTTGCAGGGCCGGCTTTAGAGGGAGCTGGGGAGGTCCAAGGCCCCGGCTCACCTCTTTACGGTCACCGGACTGAAGGGTGGACTTTTCCTTCTTTAAGTCTGGCGGTTGTGTTCTCGTGGAGCCTGCTTGTGCGCCAGAGGTTAAAGGGCATTTCCTGTTTACCAGCCCTCAGTGGGCTCCACAAGAACATAGCCACTGGACTCAGTGAAGGAAAATCATGCTCTTCATGCCGGCGGCTATACAGAGGTGAGCCAGGGCCTCAGCTCCCTCTGAAGCCAGTAAGACAGGCAAGGGGTTCTTCGGGTAGAGGGGGGCTAGAACTGGAAATGGGGTGATGGGGGGCTAGGATAGAATTGCAAATGAGCTGATTGGGGGGCTTGGACTGGAAATGAGCTGATGGGGACTAGGACTTGAAATGGGCTGATGGGGAGGAGCTAGGACTGAAAATAACTGCTGGGGGGGCTAGTACTGGAAATGGGCTGATGGGAGGCTAGGGCTGGAAATGGGCTGATTGGGGGGACTTGGATTGGAAATGAGATGATGGGGGCTAGGATAGGACAGGAAATGATATGATGGGGGGCTAGGACTTGAAATAGGCTGATGGGGGGCTAGGATAGAACTGCAAATGGGCTGATGGAGGGGCTAGGATAGGACTGGAAATGGTTGCTGATAGGGCTAGGATTGGAAATGGGCTGATGGGGGGCTAGGATAGGACTGGAAATGGCTGCTGGGGGGCTAGGATTGGAACTGGGCTGAAAGTGCACATAGAGAATGTAGTAAGAGCAGTTTATTTCAAGATTCGTTCTCTCAGGCATCTTCACTCCTTACTTGATCCAGAAGACTACAGGACAATATACCAGGCGTTAATTCTACCACATTTCGACTTTGCTAACGCTATCCTACAAGGCCTTCCTCAATCCACTATTAACCCTCTGCAACTTGCTATGAACACCGCAGCTAGGGTCCTTCAGGGAGTCGCCAGATTTGAGCATGTGACTCCTATATTAAAACAACTCCACTGGCTCCCCATACATGGTAGGCTCACTTACAAGACCATACTGCTGACCTTTAAGGCCATCCACGGACTTTCATCCTCCTCACTCTCAAATCTCATCCATGTAACTCCATCGACTAGATCCAGAAGACTGACGGCTATAAACACACTAACACTTCCTAAGGCTGTAACAAAATGCACCCAGATAACGGCAAGCAGATCTTTTATATTCTACGCCCCAAGATGCTGGAACGCCTTACCACCAAGCGTTCGTGCCATTACCGACTTAACCCAATTTAGGAAAACACTTAAATATCACCTTTTCCTTATATACTACCCACCAAACATTACCCCCAGCAAAAGCCCCCCCAAATAAAAGACACGCCTTGACACGCCTTATCTTCAAATAGCCTCTCCCACTTTCTCAGTAAGATTACTAGGACTTTTGTGTTGTCATGATACCTTTTATATAATCATGTTTGTAATAAGTTAACCTTATGTTACCCAAGTTTATATACCTGTTTGCTGTAAACACGGAATAGCCTGTTATTCTGTTGATGTTGTTGTATGTGAACCGCGCTGATACCAAATAGCGCGGTATATAAAAGATTGTAATAAATAAATAAATAAAATGTGGGGGGCTAGGACTAAAAATGGGCTGATGGGGGCTAGGTTAGGACTGGAAGGGCTGATAGGGGGCTACGACTGGAAAAGGGCTGATTGGGGGGCGGCTGGACTGAAAATGGGCTGAGTGGGGTGGCTTGGACTTGAAATGGGCTGAGGGGGGGCTAGGATAGGGCTGGAAAGGGCTGATGGGGGGGAGCTAGGACTGGAAATGGGCTGATTGGGGCGGCCAAGATAGGACTGGAAATGGGCTGATGGAGGGTTTTGGACTGGAAATAGGCTGATGGGGAGTGGATAGGACTGGAAATGGGCTGATGGGGGGTTGGATAGGACTGGAAATGGGCTGATGGGGGGTTGGATAGGACTGGAAATGGCTGATGGGGAGCTGAGATTGAAAATGGGCTGATTTGGAGGGATGGGAGAATGGGACTAGAAGGGAGCGGATGCTGGGTGAGGCTGGAACTAGAAAGGAGCTGATGTTGGGGGAGGACTAGAAGGGGGTGGGGCTGGGGGAGTGAGGATGGTGCGACCGCACCTTGAATATTGTGTGCAATTCTGGTCGCCATATCTTAAAAAGGATATAGCGTTATTAGAAAAGGTACAGAGAAGAGCCACCAAAATGGTAAAGGGGATGGAAAGATACCCCTATGAAGAAAGGCTAAAAAGGTTAGGGCTCTTCAACCTGGAAAAGAGGCGGCTGAGGGGAGATATGATAGAGGTCTATAAATTAATGAATGGAGTGGAACGGGTAAACGTAGACCGATTGTTTATGTCACCAGAATATAGAAAGACTAGGAGACATGCAATGAAGCTACAGGGTAACCTATTTAAGACTAATACGAGAAAATATTTTTTCACTCAACGTGTAATCAAACTCTGGAATTTGTTACCGGAGGATGTAGTAAAAGCTGTTAGTGTAGCTGGGTTTAAAAAAGAGTTGGACAAGTTCTTGGAGGAAAAGCCCATAAACCATTATTAAAAGGGACCCAGGATATCACTGCTTGACCCAATACAAGCATTGAGGAACCTGTGTCTTTTGGGGAGACTGCTAAGTACTTGTGACCTAGATTGGCCACTGTTGGAAACAGGATACTGGGCTTGATGGACCTTGGTCTGACCCAGTATGGCATATCTTATGTTCTTATGAGGGGAAAAGATATTTTATGTGGGAGGAAAGAAAAATCTATGATTGGCTGGGTATTGGGAGAGTAAGAAGGGATTGAGGATGGAGGGGTGAATTTTGGGTGGATGAAAAATGAATAAGGAAAGAAATGGAGGAAAGAGCCAAAGGGGAAAGATCAGTATGTTGGAGCAGATGTAGAGAGAGAATGGAAAAAACTAGAAGGACAAATGGACAGCAGACAATGGAGAGATAGCAGAAGACATGAAGGAAACAGAAGAAAGCGACTGAAGCAGTTGCAATGGAACAATAAAATGGCCAAAACGAAAAAAAGTAAAAAAATACTATTTTATTTTGAATTTATTAACTGGAATATGTCAGCTCTGGGAAATGTGCATCACTAACGTATTTGCATTTTGTTTAGTATAAGAAGAAATTAATTTATAGTTTTATTACTCCAGTGTTGTTGTACATTCCAAGTTTGGCTTTTGGGGTTCCCAGTTTAATTATTGTCTTCATATTTCTAAATTCTATGTTTGCTGACGGTCTGTGTTTTGCGTGTGTAACCTAGCTGCAGTATTCTGTTCATGTAGTTTCTATGTGACGATCCCACTTGTTCTCTTTCCACAGTAGGAGATATATTGGTATTTCTGAGATGTATTGCCTTTTGATAAGTAGCGTTTGGTGCTTTGTGAGTCCTGGTAGTGCTGTTATGATACGGCGGGTTTGCTATGGGTTCTAAATGAGTAGGGTTTATAGTATTTCCTGGCAGTTGGTACTGGTAATCTTTATACACACTGCCCGTGCAAATGGTATTCAGACACTCATTAAGAGGCAAGTTTAAAAGTTAATGTGCATTCAGAAATGTTAATGTACGCTAAGTGCAGGAACACCTATTTATTTCTTTTGGCGCAGTGGCACTTAACGCACATTAATATTTAGTAAACATGCCCCTAAGTCATTGCCAGGACAAAAGAGAGGCTTGTGAAGGGTTCCTTTGAAAGCTGCCTAAAATTTTAGTTGGCAACATATACATTTTAAAATAAAATAAATTTAATTTATGTAAATGAGGTTCAGTAGATATGCAAATGAGGCCCCACAATGAGTCTCTCTGCACATGGCCCCGCACCACCCTTGGGCCTCCCGTGGATAAGAGGGGAAGATGTGAGTAAGTAGTAGGAAAGAGTTAGGAAAGGGGGAAGGTGAGAGGAAGGAGGAAGAAAAGGTGAATAGGATAGATGGGAGAAGTGGAAAGGGAAAGTTAAGGAGAGAGGAAAAGAGAGGTGAGGGGGAGGGAATGAATGGAAAGAAGGGGAGAAATGACAGAAGGGCAGGAAGAGAGTATTTTTGAGAGTCCCTCACACACATAGTCTCACATGCACTCTCACACACACATACACATACTTTCATATACGCTCTCGCTCACACACACGCACATTGTCTCACACACATAAACTCTCTCGCACACTCACACTCTGTATCTCTTGCACACTGTCACATGCACATACTCGCATATTCTCCCTTGTACATGTGGTCTCTCACACATATTCCCCCTCATACATACCATCTATCTGTATCTTTACCATTATCCTAGATCTACTCTAGCCCTCCGTTGTTGTATTGTCTGTCTTGATTAGATTGTAAGCTCTGATGAGCATAGGCACTCTCTTACATGTATATGTACAGCGCTGTGTACACCTTGAAGTGCTATAGAAATTATAAGTAGCAGTGATGTACCACGGGCAGGGGGGTGCATGTGGCCTGCCCTGGCTGCCAGCTAGGAGGAGGGTGCCAAATTCTGGGCCCAAAGGATAGACCCAGTGCAGCAAACCAACCTTAATGTGGTGGGTGGCTTGCCGCACTGCTTCTGCTCAAGGCTTGGTGGCTGTTGCTTCCCAAACTGAGGTCTTGTGACCCCAGCGGGAGGTGAGACATGCGCCATGAGGGGGGGTGCCCACTCTGGGTCAGACAGCCCTTGGAACGCCACTGATAAGTAGTAGTAATAGTAGTAGTAGAAAGGAAGATGAATAGGAGGTAGCAGAAGGAGAGAGAGTAAAGAGGGAAATGAGAGATAAATGAGAAACGAGGATGGTGTGCAAAAGAAAGATAAGGAAAGTGGGGTAGAAGAGATGTGGAATAGGAGCAGGAGGAAAACAATATGTGAGAGATGAGGAAGGGTGAGTGTATGGTGAGGAGCAAAGGGTATGTACAAGAGAACAGGAAGGAGGAAGAATAGATTGGAAGAGTCATCATGTTGGTACTCTCTGTGCCGGCACTGTCCAAGCCAAAATTGAATGCATAAATTATCCATTTATTATCTGAATATCTCTGCTAAACAGATAATCATCCTACCTGAAACCTACCTCTTCTTATACAAACAGCATTGGGCCATTTAGTCAGATTTTGTCCTGACAGTGTCCACATACATTTTGAAAACACGAGGACAGTGCAGTTACAGTATATGTTCACCAGTAACTTCTTTTGAATATGTTTTTAGCAATTCACAGCATATAAGCAATATCAGCATAAAACGAATGCTCTTTAGTTGATAGTTTGCTGCTATGGTTCCCTATATCCTAAATGAATATGTGAGAGACATTTTCTAGATTGCGTTCATTTGTGCATACTTTAGTAAATATGAAATTCTGACTGGTATCTAGCACTGGAAGAACAGAGTTGCTGTTGCTTATTTGTGTGAGTCACTATGACACAGTAAGCTATCATATTCGAGGACACAACGTACTCTATTGTTCTTGAAACAGTGTGCATTTTTTCATAGTTTGAGGATAAATTGGGTCAGGTTGGTCTGTGGAGAAGTACTCTCATTCAAGGAAGGGCCTGACTGGGGCCGTCATGTTGATATTTTGATGATGCAATAGCCTGAACTGAAGAATGCAAGCAACGGGGAGTTTGATGGGGAGTGACCCTTGGAAAGAGGCAGTCACCGCCTTCAATTAACTTCAACTTGGAAGTTTTTTGATGTTCAAAACGGGGATAACCTCCAAAACGTTATCTACTCTGAAATATGTTCTTTTAATTTTGAAGCCTTAAGAATGAATTTTGGAAATACGAAAACATTTCTATAATTGGAAACAGAGATTTGATTGATTTTGAAGATATGGAAATTTCCTGAACACTCAGATAATTTCATGTACTTCTTATTTCACTTTCACGCTGCAGCTCTAAATCCTCTCAGAGTCTGCTAACTAAAGCTATCAAAAAATATTGTTAAACTGCCTTTCTTCAACCTTAGAAAAGAAGCTGTCTGTGTAATTATTACTGCTGTTAATTTTAGGGCGTGCATTTCATGCGACAACTACAAATCTCAATGGTGTTTTGCTACTAGTTCTAAGACGCATGGAAACTGAATAGTTTTCTGACTTCCCTACAGTGGGAAAAAGATCACTTTGTACCTCATTAAAATTTGAGGAAACGTGACCTATGGTACAGCTGTTTATACATGACTAGTATGTTTACATTTGACATAACCTTTTTCTTAGTCTTGAGCTCCCCTTGCATTCAGTACTTAGCTAAGACTGATGTTATTACTTCTTTTATAAATGAGTTTAAACAAATGGGTAAATTTGAACCTTATAATCATTTTGTCGTTTTCCCTTTTCCTTTTTTTGGCTGATGATTAGATGCATGCTTGACTTTTGTTTGAACCCAACAATCTTACTTACCTCAGAGAAAATTTCAGGTTGTCTGATGTGGCAGGTGACATGACTCCAGGCTGTTTCCGTTTTCACGGCACATAATTCTTTCTTTGGAGGAAAATGAAAAAAAAAAAAAAAACCCAAGCAATAAGTTGCTGAAGTCATAGTTGAGTGGTTAACAGCTTTTTCTGAACTTCATGCCCTGTTGTAGCGTCCCGATTAGCGCTCCTGTAGCATGTGTTGATACCGTTGCTATTTGTTTTCATTTATGGCGCCCTAAGCCAGAGCATTAAAAAAAACTATGCAGAGATAAATATGTGCATGTTGTATCTGAATTACAATATGTGGAGAACCCTAGGACTTAACCATTGTTTTTTTTTTTTAGCTTACTATGTAAGGATCACTTCAGGGACCCTCACTAGCACAATGTCCTCTGGCAGCAGGACCATGCCATTTTAGCGTAGTGAGCAGATGCAAACCATTTTGCTATAGCTTCCCCTGAAAGGATGGTTGCAGTGGTATAATCTAATCCCATATAAACCAGAGACCCCTATGGGGTGGTGTGTTTTTTGTGTGAACTTTGCTTTGGATTTGCTCGAGGGGCATAGTACCTTTCCTTAATGCTCTGCTTTAGACGTTATTTTCTTTTTGTCACGTGAGAAGTCTCCCTTGAGTTTTGAGTTAGTGTATGTGAAGTCAGAGGTTTTACCCAGTCCTTTGCCTGACTTTTTAAACAAGAATTGAACTCAGAAGCTTGGACTGTCAGTATACGGAAGAGAAGAGAGAAAACACCCAATCAGAGTGACTGCAGGAGAGAAGATACAATGGGAAAACCCCATTTGGTGGAGAGTCTGCTTGAAAGACAATTCCATTGTGGAGGAAAAAGCCCTTGTAAAGTTCTGTCAGAAGGAAACAGATTTACTTAGTACCTGGGAAATGACCAACCCCAAAAAGTAGCAAAACAGTATAAAGGGATCAGAAACACAGATACTGCTCTGTTTGTCTTTCAGTTTGTTTTCTGTGCATTGCCTGCTCTGCCCTCAGCCACACCCTCTGACCTGACCGAGAGGTGACGTCTCTGGGTCTTTCTTATTTAATCTTGGAGCCTTTTAATGGCTGATGATGCACTTGAAACTCAAGTGGCAATGTGGGATTCTACCCTCCATGCGGCTTTGGACCAGGTAGCACTAGGAGTGTTACACTATCCTTCTACATGACGATCTCATCAATGATATCACTCAGGCTTAAGTCTTCTGAGGGCTTAGTTGTGTCAGATAGAACATCGTTGACATTATCAGCCTTCTGCATGCACCCAACAAGCTCATTACAAAAAATCAAAACAGTATAAATTTGTCATTCGTGAAGCTAAACAGAAATGTGTCTCTTTTGTTGTCTCTTCCATTTGGCTGCTCACCTTAGCTCTGCTTCTGGTCTTGTTTCCTCCTCTTCTTTGACTGCTTCTCCGTTGGCTTATGGATTTTTTGTTTATTTATTTTATTTATTTATTTCAGTGCTTTTCTATACCGCCCCTTCCAGAGATCAGGGGCGGTTTACAAGGAACTTAAACAACAATATAGCAGAACATTGCAATATTGAATTACATTAAACATTAGTTGAGCAAAAACAAGGAACTTAAACAACAATATAGCAGAGCAGTGCAATATTGAATTACATTAAATATTAGGTGAACATAAACTAGGTTACATAATAACTAGGTTAAATGGAAAACAATGTGAGGGTTATTAACATAAAAGGAAATATAAAACTATGTTACAAGGAGTCATAAAACTATGTTACAAGGAACCAGAAGGGTAGATTTACATGGTTAGTAAGAGACTATAATAGTTATTTGTGATCATAAATAAAGTATTGGGAGTAGACTAACTTGGGTGGATGAGAAATGAAGTCCGGCATTAGGTGGGGTAGACCTGTGTTTGGTTTGTTGCATGTTTTTGTGTAGTAAATTTGGTTCCAGGTTGTAGGTTGCTATAGTGTTGACTAAATAGGTAGGTTTTAAGTTCCTTCCTGAAAGATGTAAGGTCTTTAATCTCTCTGAGGTATAGTGGGAGTTTATTCCATTGGCTGGGAGCATAATATGAAAAAGCAGTGTTGGTGGTTATTTGCTTTGATTTTGTCACTGCAATGGGAATTAATAGCATGTTGAGGTTAGTTTTTCTTCTGGTTCTGTTTTCTTGTGGGGTTTGGAGTAGGGTGGCCAACTGTGATGGGGCTAGGTCATTAATGAGTTTAAAAGTGGTGACAAGTGTTTTATATTGAATCCTACTATAGATAGGAAGCCAGTGGAGAGAGTATAGGATAGGAGAGATGTGATCGAATATTTTAGCTTTCATAATTATTCGAGCAGTGACATTCTGAGCTCTTTGAAGGATGTGTAAATTCTTTTTGGATGTTCCTTGGAGTATGCCATTGCAGAAGTCTAAATGTGGCATAATAAGAGCCTGGACAACTGTTCTGAAGTCATTGATGTCGATGAGGGGTCTGAGTTGCTGTATAGTTCTCAGTTTGAAAAATATAGTTTTGGCAGTCTGTTTTATGTGGTTAGTCATGCTTAGGGTCTTGTCTAGTGTAACTCCAAGGTATTTAATTTCAGACTTGACTGGGAGAGTAATGTTCATAAGGTTGATGGAAGTTGGAGGAGTGAAGGTGGTATTTCTGGTTACGAAGAGTGCTTCGGTCTTTTTGAAATTGATATCCATATGGATTGAGTGAAGCCATTTTTCAGCTTCAAGGAGGCAGGTGGCGATTTTGTTGAAATTAAGGTTAGCTATGTCTAACGGGGCGAATAGCATGATGTCATCTGCATAGATGAAATATTTTAGATTGTGGCGTTGAAAGATTGTGCAAATAGGTTGTATGTAAAGGTTAAAGAGTAGTGCAGAGAGTGAGGATCCTTGAGGGATACCACGCTCTTGGGGGAATGGTAGTGAGGGGGAATGGTCTAAATGGACATATTGGAAGCGATTAGAAATGTAGGACTTAAACCAGTTAAGAGTGGTATCTTTTAAACCTAGTTGGGATAGTCTAGATAAGAGCGTAATATGATCAACGCTGTCGAAGGCTGAAGAAATGTCAAGGAATATGAGCAAGAAGGTCTGCTTTATATTATCCATACCTCGGATAAGTGAATCAAGAAGGGATATGAGTAGGGTTTCTACTCCGTGATATGAGCGGAAACCATATTGGTACTCATCTAATGGGAAGTTCATATCAATATGATCCTGAAGTTGTGTCTGAGCTACCTTTTCAATAATTTTAGCTAAGAAAGGTATGCTTGCAATGGGGCGGTATGAGGAAGGGTCAGAACTGTTAAGGGTTTTATTTTTTAGTAAAGGGCGAATAGCCGAGTATTTCAGATCATCCGGCATGAATCCTTGAAGTAGAGATTGGTTTACCAGCTTCAAAATGTATGGGGCTAGTTCAGATTTTGTTGCTTTAACCCAAGACACCGGGCAAGGGTCAAGTAATGACGTGGTAGTATTAAGGTTTGATATAATCTCTATCAGTTGTTTGTTGGAAATTGTATGGAATGAGCTCCATTCCGTGATGGATTTTGGTGTGGGAGAGGTCAAGATAATGCTTGGACGGGCGCTTAGTTTAAGTTTATTAGCAAAATGGTTTGCAAGGAGTTGTGGATCTATTGGTGTTTTGTTAGGAGTGTTATCGGGAACCTTAGTTAGAGATTTAATAATCTCAAAAAGTTCTCTGGGTCGATTGATGGCATTAGCTAATGTTTTAGTGTGGAATAGTCTTTTTGTGTTGTTAATGGCTTCCTTGTAGGTTTTAAGGCTTGTGAAGTATTGAACCCTGAGTTCAGTGGTTTTTTTCTTCCTCCATTTAGACTCTAATTTCCGAAGGTTTTTCTTTAGTGTAGCAAGCTCAGAGGTGTACCATTTCTCAGTCGATTTAGATCTAGATTTTCTTTTATTAGAGGTTGAATATTTAGCTTCTGTTTCAATAATGGAGTTCCAGGTAGAAACAAGATCGTTAAGATTGTTTGAGGTGTTGTCTAATTTTGGGGAAATAGATTCCAGAAAACTTTCCTTGCTAAACTGGCGAAATCTTTGTTCTGTGAATTTGTTGTTACCATGAGTAGAGTTGGTGGGTTGGAAAGGGAGAGAGAAATGTATCATGAAATGATCTGACCATGGTACCTGAGTTGTGGTGGGTGGTGTAGGAATCGATGAGAGTGTGAAGTGTGATGGTATGAATATTAAATCAAGGGTATTACCTTTGGAGTGGGTGGGGTGGGTCATTATTTGTTTAAATTCCATTTCCTCCATTGCTTCAAGGAAGGATAGTGCATGGCTATCTGGTAATGAGGCAAGGTTAAGGTCTCCTAAGATAACAGAGGGCTTTCTCAGTGAGGAGTTACATGCAGCCTCAAGTATTATGTCTAGACTATGTATGTCAGTTGTGGGGGGTCTGTAGATAAGGCAGATGGCCATGGTGTGACTTTCCACTCTAAGGATATCAATACCATCATGTTTATCTAGTAAGGTAGACGAAAGATTTAAGGCTGAGGACCTATGGTCTTCTTTTCAACCTTTACCTTTGCTGTTCGACAGGTCTTTACCTGATTTATGCTCACTTGGAGGTGCCTTCCTTTGCAACTTTTTGGGTTCTGAATTGTGCTGAATTAGTTAAGATAATTTGTTCTATGAGGTCATCCTCATCCCTTAATGGCCAAATACCTGTTCCTATTCTGAAGCAGGTTATTGATCCTTTTATTAAATTTCTTCATTGTATGCTTGCCTCTAGCTTAAATCATTGTTTCCTTCTACATGGAAACATGCTATTGTTTTCCTTTGGCTTAAGGATCTGATGATGGATCCTTCTCTTGACTTTTTTTGACTTTTCCATTTATGGCTACGATTGTTGAAAAGGTTGTAGCAATGCAACTGACCTCTTTTCTTGAGTCATCAGGCTTGCTGCTTCCTAGACACATGGATTTTCATGCCCATAATTCCACTAGGAAAACACTTCTTGCTTTGGGAGACTATGCTTGCCTTCAGTTTGATGCTGGTTCAGATATTTTGCTGCTTTCTTTGAATTTAATTTCTGCTTTTAATTTAGTCAATCATTTGGTTCTTCTTGATTGCTTGGCATCCTTTTTCATTTCTGGAATTGTTTTAAATGAGTGGAGGAGTGGCCTAGTGTTTGGGGCAAGGTACTTCGGGCCGGAAGGTCGGGGGTTCAAATCCCACTAGAGGACAGCAACCTTGGGCTGGAAGGACTGGGGTTTCTAGTCCCACAGGTGCTCCTTGTGGTCTTGGGCAAGCCACTTAACCCTCCATAGCCCATGTTCCCTGTAAAATAGTTCTCTGTGTGCTGTGCTTTCCTGTCTAATCAATGTGTTTATACCTCAAAAATTTCCTGTCATGATTTGACAATTTCCAATCTGTAATCAAAACCGCTGCTGATCGCTGGAAGTAGCGGTATACAAAATGTATACTAAATAAATAAATAAAATAAATTGGTTCCGTCCTTATATTTCAGCCCATGCTTTTTCAATTTATTGGCAGGGAGTCGCTTCCCCATCTATCTCCTTTGTGGGGTTCCACATGGTTCTATATTGGGCTCAATAGTTTTTAATATTTTTCTTGCTCCTTTGACTTATTTGTTGTACTCTTTGGGCTTTACTTTATTTATTCCTGCTGATGATATACAGCTTCCTATTCCCTTCACTTCTCCTCATTCACAACTCATTTCCAAAAATTCTTTAGAGCTGAATATCATTGCCTCATGGTTACATTCTAATGCTCTTAAGTTGAATTTTAAGAAATATGAAGTTAGGTTTTTCTCGAGGTTCGCTACTATTTTGGATTCATCTCTGCTTCCCACTATTTCTAGGACTGCATTTATATCTCTTCTCCTGGCCTTGTTGGTCCCTCAAATAGATTACTTTAATTCCCTGTATTATGGTTTACCTCAGAAACTAATTTGGTATGTTCAACTGGCTCAGAAAACTGCTGTTAATCTCCTTTATGGGGCTAAGAAATCAGATCATGTAACTCCATTAATAAAATACTGATTATTGGTTATCGGTTTGTTATCATATTTGTTTAAAGCTTCTTCTAATTGTCCATCAGATTTATTATACTGGTCTTCCTTTTTTTCTCTTTATTTCTTGGTGTTTTATGTTTCTTCATAGTTACTTCATTCTTCACAGTATAATCTGCTGGTTGTTCTCTCCTATGCAGTGGTTCACTTGCAGTGCTGCCATTGTTCCTGATTTCTATGACTGGCCCTTCTTTGTGGAATGCTCTACCTCCCTAAATTTGGTTGGAGTCTTCTCTTCATAAATTTAAGATTGCTCTTAAGAAATTTTATTTTGTGCAGGCTTTCCCACTGGACTGATTTTTGAAAGAAAACATATTTTTTGTTTTCATTTTCTCTTGTTTTGAAACATGGAAACATGATGGCAGAAAAAGACCATATGGGCTATCCAATCTGCCCTTCCATATCAGCTACTATAGTCCCTTTTTTTCCTTTAGAGATTTTCTGTATTTGTCCTATGCTTTGTGGAATTCACATACTGTCCTTGTCTCTATTACCTCCACTGGGAGACAATTCCATGCATCTACCACTCTCCGTAAAGAAATATTTCCGCATATAACTCCTGAGTCTAGCCCCTTTCACCTTCATCCTATGCCACCTTGTTGCAGAGCTATCTTTCAATTGAAAGAGGCTCTCCTCCTGTGCATTTATGCCATAGAGATATTTAAATGTCTCTATGATTTTCCTTCTTTAAAGTATACATATTGAGATCTTTAAGTCAGTCTTATTTTGAAGAACACTGACCATTTTGTTAGCCACCCTACGCACCGACTCCATCCTCTTTACATCCTTTTGAAGGCGTGGTCTCCAGAATTGCACACAATACTCTAAATGAGGTCTCACCAAAGACTTATACCGAGGCAATATCACCTCCTTTATCCTGCTGGCCATTCCTCTCCTTATGCACCCAAGCATCTTTCTGGCTTTTGCCGTCACTTTTTCTACCTGTTTAGCCACTTTAAGGTGATCTGAAACAATCACGCCCAGGTCCTGCTCTTCTTTTGTGGACAGAAGTACTTCACCCCCTATATACCACTCCCTTGGAGTTTTGCAACCCAAATGCATGACCCTGCATTTTTTAGCATTAAATCTCAACTGCCAAATTCTTGACCATTCTTCAAGTTTAGCTTGATCCCTCCTCATGTTATCTAGCCCTTCCTAGGTGTCTACTCTATTGCAGATTTTGGTATCATCCACAAAGAGGCAAACCTTATCCGACAGCCCTTCTGTAATATCACTAACAAAAATGTTAAAAAGAATCAGACCAAGGACAGATCCCTGTGACATACCTCTCGTAAAATCCTTCTGCTCAGAGTGAGCTCCATTTACCTGTACCCTTTGTCATCTTCTACTCAACCAATTTCTAGCCTAGTCAATCACTTTAGGGTCCAATCCTGTCTTTATCTTTTATCTTTATTCGTTGCTTTACATAGCGCCCACACCAAGGCACCAGAGCGGTTTACAATATAAAATCAAAATTTTGGGCTGCAGAAAAAGGAAACAGAACTCCATTTTTCACAGGGCACAAAATAGACAGACACTAAGGCATATTGGTCAACAAACTGGTCGCAGCTTTATTCATTATTTAAATGCATGAATATATAACATCCCATAACAAAAAACCAGCGGACTCCTCCCATCACCCGCCATATCACTAGCAAGGTGACAGCACCTCCGCTTATTCCTACTTCCCCCCCCTTAGCCCCCGGCTTCGCCATATCATTAGCAAAAACCCAGCCAGGGGGGTTGTCCGGGTCGGGGGTACCCCACCCCCGTCCCAAACTTATCGTAAGCTTCCGGACCCCGGAAACCTCCGGGATCCCGCCACCGGCGCAGTCGTCATGCACGTCACTGCGCCGCCCCCCCAGAAGAAAGCTGCGACCAGCGAGCATCCTGCATCACAACCCACTCGATAGCCTCCTGCCAATCATTCAATAAAAGATCCAGCCCAACCGGGGATAAATGAACCCCGTCCCCCCTATACAAACCCGCACAACCCCCCTCCACCCAGGAATGGAGAATCTGGTATCCCTGATGCTCACAGACCCATCGGCCGATTTGCCGATTGATCTTTGCCAGGCCCCGCGACCACCGCCGCTGGTCCCGACAAATCGGCCGAGGGATAATGTCCGACCATAGCAGTATAATGCCCGGGAATAGGCGCAACACCAGATCCAAATCCTTCTGCACAGCTCGTATTAACTGTTTACAAGTCCATGCGGATAAGTCATTGCCACCCAAATGCAGGAGAAGTAAGCGAGGCGGCTCTCGAAGTCTGGCATGGTGCCTAAGCAAGGGGAGCAATTGCGTCCACCGCAAACCCCGCTCACCCAGCCATGAGATGGTCACCACTGCGGAATCCAGGCCCAAATTCGGCCCCACAGGCCGCACAGCTGCGCGGCGACCTGCCCAGAACATGTACGAGTGGCCAATCAACCAGCAGCCACCCGAAGTCCGCTCCCGTTCTGCAAAAGAAAGACAGCATTAGTTTTCCCCCCATCCCCAAGCCCCCTCCCCAAGCCCCCTCCCCATTAGAACCGGACATAATCCAAAAAAGCCTTAGACCGCCATCTCCCTATGCTCTGCACATCAGGAGCCGAGAAACCCGCCGCCGCCGCGCTAGTCGCAGCCCCTATGCGGAAGGAATGCGGCGCAAAAAACTGCGGCTCCTCCCCAATCCGCCTAAGGGCCAAGCGTAACACCGCAGTGACCTGAAATCTCGTCACCGGTCGAGCATCCGCATGTATAAACAACAAACCCCTGCCCACAGGACGAAGGTGGAGATAACCCCTCATGGCCGACACCGGACAAGTGGCGGCCGCGAGCGACGCTCGAAGCACCACCCACCGCCCCCGCCCCAACTGATCGGTCTTGGACCGGGCCAACAAGACCCGCAACACTGCTTCATCAAGCAATACATGCCGCAACAGCAAACCCCCCACCCCCGCCGAATTTCCAGAAGAGGCCACCAACTCCCCCACCCGAAAAGCCCCAAAAAACGCTAAACAAAATATTGCTTTGAACAGCACCCCTTCGTAGCTGGACGAGGCCACCTCTGGTAACACCGCACACAGCCTCTCCAACAAGACGTGGGTAATAGGCCGTCGGCGGTCCCTGGGCGTAGGCTCAACACGCTCCCAACCGTACAACAATCTCCCGGTTAAGAAACCTGCCCCCGCCGGGGCCCAACCCACCGCCCTCGCAAAAAACGTGAACCCCGCCAGATGACTCCGGACTGCCGTTCTTGACAGCCTGCCAGATTTTGCTGCTACCACATAGTCGGCCAACAGCCTATCGGAAACCGCATCCAGCCTCCGTCCGGTCGCCTCGCAGAAGTCTTCGATCTTGCCGCAGCCACGCCAATAAGCTGCCCAGGTCGAGCATGCTACGGAACTCCGAAGCAAGCTCAGCAACTCCCCAGGCCAACTTGCCACAATCGCTCGGGGACCTTGCACCCGTCAACCGCCGCTCCAGGCGCGAGCTTGCGAAAACGCTCCCACTGTAAACGAGAAAGAGCGTCAGCTAACTCATTGCAGCAACCCGGAATATGGCTAGCCCTAATCACTACATTTAACCGTAAACACGACAACACCACCTCCCGCATGAGCTCCGCCCCCTGCCGACACCGGGGGGTAAAGTTATTAATGACACTCACCACCGCGGCATTATCACACCACCACAATATCCGCCTGTTACGAAAGCGGTCAGGCCACAATTCCAAGGCCACCCATATGGGAAAGAGCTCCAAGAAAGCCACGTTCTTGACTAGCCCCGCATCCCGCCACCATTGCGGCCACGTCTCGGTGCACCATGCCCCGGCAAAATAAATGCCTAGCCCGATCCCCCCGCCGCATCCGTAAACAACTGCAACTCATCCGAGGACATCTCCTCCCCTAGCATAACCAAAGACCCATTAAAATCCCACAGGAAGACCTCCCAAATCCGTAAATCCGCCCTCATCACACCGGACACCCGAATTCGATGGTGTGGTTGGAGCACCCCCGCTGTGGCCCTCGCCAAACGACGCAGAAACACTCTACCCATCGGAATTACCCGGCACGCAAAATTCAACGCCCCGAGCAAGGACTGCATTTCCTTCAATGTCAACTTACGGGATGCCCGGGCATTGGCTACCAACACCCTTAAGCGGACCACTTTATCACCAGGGAGACGCACCATCATCGCAGCCGAATCCAATTCTACACCTAAGAAGGTCAAGGACTGCGCAGGGCCCTCCGTCTTTCCATCTGCTAGCGGAACGCCCAACTCACCTGCCAATAACATAAAACCCCGTACCAGCGCCTGGCAATCCCCAGAATGCTCACTCCCCACAAACAAAAAATCGTCTAGATAGTGAACAACATTTGTACAACCAACCTCCTGCACTAATGCCCAATGCAAAAAAGGTGCTAAACTTCTCGAAGTAGGCACAGGACACGGAACACCCCATCGGCATGCACTTATCAAAATAAAATTGATCCGCAAACCGAAACCCCAACAAATGAAAACTATCGGGATGCACCGGCAGGAGTCGAAAAGCCGACTCAATGTCAACCTTCGCCATCCACGCCCCTGGCCCAGCACGCCTCACCAAGTCAACCGCCCGATCAAATGACGCGTACCGCACCGTGCACATATCCGGCGGTATGTGATCATTCACCGACTCCCCTACCGGGAAGGACAGGTTATGAATTAACCGAAACTTCCCCGCCTCTTTTTTCGGGATAATCCCCAATGGAGAAACCACAAACTCCGGGAACGGCTGATCGAGGAAGGGGCCCGCCACACGCCCAAGGCGCAACTCTGCTAACAACTTTTCTTGTACAACGGCCGCCAACCGCCGGACGGAAGGTGAATTGCGCGACAACCGGCCGCGCACTTCACCCACCACCGGAATGATAAACCCCACCCGAAACCCTTCGTCTAAAATTGCCCTGTCACCCTTTTTGGGATAACCGGCCAACCTCGCATGTAACACCGGTACTTTAATTGGGGTAGGGGCTAAGGAGCGTAAGGCCCTACTTCGGCAGCGTCCCACCTGGAAGGGTGGGGAGCTTCTTGCCACACTTGGCCGCTGGATGCCCCCCCCCCCCGCAGCTTGAACAGGCATGCCTAAATTTACAGTCGGGAAAGGGACATGAGGCTTTATTAAACCTCCAGCATACATCCCCGGATCCCCCTGCCAATCCCTTCTGTGGCAATCCACCTCCGGAATTCCGAAAGGAACGACCCCCGCTCCCCTGGGCCGCGCCCCCTACCTTCCCGCCACCGAACCCCCCAGACCCCCCCTTGGCGGACATCTGAGTGAGCCATAAGTTAATGTCTTGGGAGCCCCAAGACAGAGAAGGGTTCTCTTCCATTTTATCCCGAAACCGCTCGTTGTAGTTTAACCACGACCAACCTTCATGCATCTGCGCCGCCTCCAAAATTGCATCTGCATACGCCAGCAACATCCCGTGTTGCTCAGGATGATAATGGCCCCAGACGCTCGCTAATCGCAAAAAAGATCTCGTCCAATTCACGACATTCCGCGAGACTTTTTTAACTCTACCCGCTTTTTCATCCTCCTTCCTCTTCTTCTTGCTGTCCCCGTAACGCCTCCTCCCCTCCATCAAGTGGAAAATATCGATATATCTACGCTTTTTGATCCTCCGCCGTAATATTTTCGGGACCCCCACCCACAACTCCGCATAGGCCGCCAACGAAGAAGCGCCCCCCAGCGGCAGCTCTGTCGCCCCACCACGCGCCCCCAGCCCCGCGCCATCACCGAGCACAGAGGAGGTGGACGACCAACTGGACGAAGAAGACGACGAATCCGATCCGCGCCGTCTCTTACCACCCCGCCTATGTTTCCTGCGCTGCTTCGCAGAGCGTTTCGCCGACCTCTTCCTGTGCCCCGACGTATCACCGCGCACCGCAGTGAACTCACCTGGGTCCCCTTGGCCCGCCACGCCCCCGACTGCTCTAGCAGGACTCAGCGGTTGTTCAATCAACATCGAGCTGGCTCCAACTCCGCCGAACTCTGGCGTCACGGACTGGGGCACAGCATCCTGGGAGCCCTCTCCGCCCCTCGCTGTAGCGCCAGCTCCCCGCGAAGACATCTGTGGAAACACAGCAGGACAAACAGGGGAAGGAACATCCGCCGGCCCGGCCGGCCGCCAAGCTCCCAGCCACTCGGCTCCTGAGGACCCTTGCCCCCCCCTCGCCCAATGATCCCAAGGCGTGAAGCCCTGCATGGGCCCCGCCCCCCTTTGCACCCCCCAGCCTGGATAAAACATGTGCAGTCCACTGGCCAAAGGACTGTCAGAACCCCCATACCCTCTGTCCCCTGGGCTCAAGGAAGGCCCCTCCCCCCGTGCCCCCCACCCATCACCCGACCCAGGGTCTCCACCCCGCCCCCCTCCCCTCTGCACTCCAAATGCCTCCCCCCTCTGCACCCCCTCTTCCGTGTCCGGGAACGGGACCCACGTGCAGGGACTCTTAAACCCCCTTCTGTCAGCACTGCAGCACTACTCCCCTCCCCCCGGCCCGAGGCTGAGGCCCCTCGTTGTGCAGCCCGCTCCCCCTTGCAAACCGACCTGCTCTCCGACCTCTCCCCCGAGCCCCCCCACCGCCCACCTCACGCCCCTCCAGGGTTGGGGCTTCCCCTTCCCTCACCCCCACCAATCCCTGCCTCAACTGCCCAGACTGCCTCCCTGCAGGGCCCGCGCTTTACGGGGCGCCTTGCCCCGTTGCTGCCTGCTAGCAGGCATAATAGCGCCAAAGACTGAGCTTCCGTTTGTTTTGTTTTGTGGTTTTTTTTTTTAAGGGTTTTAAGCTGAAGTACTTGCCGCACACACGCTCCACCGGACCCGCCAAATTCCGCCGCCTCCACGTGCTGCACACGCCACTGCTCTTCAGTTCTGCCAGCCGCCGCGATGCACCGCTGCCCCCGCAAGGCCCGTCAGATGCCGGACAGCCGGGAACCGGTAAGCACTGCTGCTCAAAGCTCCCCCCGCTCTGCAAACCACGCTCCGTCGAAACGCCAAAAAGTGAAAAAATGCTCCCGGCTCTACCGATCCCTCCCGAGCCCCGAACTCAACTGCCGCCTCTCAGTCCTGACGCCTACCCTCATTGGCTCCCGCTTCCGTGGTACGGGAGCCAATGAGTTTGAAGGACGCGGCTTGCTCCCTTAGCAACCCCCCCCTCTTCCCTTCTGCGCCTCCCCTCGTCGCTTGCCGCGCCGCCCGGTTACAGGCTGCCGGCCTGGACTCCGCCACGCGGCCTTCACTTATCATATTTGTTTAAAGCTTCTTCTAATTGTCCATCAGATTTATTATACTGGTCTTCCTTTTTTTCTCTTTTTTTCTTGGTGTTTTATGTTTCTTCATGGTTACTTCATTCTTCACAGTATAATCTGCTGGTTGTTCTCTCCTATGCAGTGGTTCACTTGCAGTGCTGCCATTGTTCCTGATTTCTGTGGCTGGCCCTTCTTTGTGGAATGCTCTACCTCCCTAAATTTGGTTGGAGTCTTCTCTTCATAAATTTAAGATTGCTCTTAAGAAATTTTATTTTGTGCAGGCTTTCCCACTGGACTGATTTTTGAAAGAAAACATATTTTTTGTTTTCATTTTCTCTTGTTTTGAAACATGGAAACATGATGGCAGAAAAAGACCATATGGGCTATCCAATCTGCCCTTCCATATCAGCTACTATAGTCCCTTTTTTTCCTTTAGAGATTTTCTGTATTTGTCCTATGCTTTGTGGAATTCACATACTGTCCTTGTCTCTATTACCTCCACTGGGAGACTATTCCATGCATCTACCACTCTCCGTAAAGAAATATTTCCGCATATAACTCCTGAGTCTAGCCCCTTTCACCTTCATCCTATGCCACCTTGTTGCAGAGCTATCTTTCAATTGAAAGAGGCTCTCCTCCTGTGCATTTATGCCATAGAGATATTTAAATGTCTCTATGATTTTCCTTCTTTAAAGTATACATATTGAGATCTTTAAGTCAGTCTTATTTTGAAGAACACTGACCATTTTGTTAGCCACCCTACGCACCGACTCCATCCTCTTTACATCCTTTTGAAGGCGTGGTCTCCAGAATTGCACACAATACTCTAAATGAGGTCTCACCAAAGACTTATACCGAGGCAATATCACCTCCTTTATCCTGCTGGCCATTCCTCTCCTTATGCACCCAAGCATCTTTCTGGCTTTCGCCGTCACTTTTTCTACCTGTTTAGCCACTTTAAGGTGATCTGAAACAATCACGCCCAGGTCCTGCTCTTCTTTTGTGGACAGAAGTACTTCACCCCCTATATACCACTCCCTTGGAGTTTTGCAACCCAAATGCATGACCCTGCATTTTTTAGCATTAAATCTCAACTGCCAAATTCTTGACCATTCTTCAAGTTTAGCTTGATCCCTCCTCATGTTATCTAGCCCTTCCTAGGTGTCTACTCTATTGCAGATTTTGGTATCATCCACAAAGAGGCAAACCTTATCCGACAGCCCTTCTGTAATATCACTAACAAAAATGTTAAAAAGAATCAGACCAAGGACAGATCCCTGTGACATACCTCTCGTAAAATCCTTCTGCTCAGAGTGAGCTCCATTTACCTGTACCCTTTGTCATCTTCCACTCAACCAATTTCTAGCCTAGTCAATCACTTTAGGGTCCAATCCTATCTTTATCTTTTATCTTTATTCGTTGCTTTACATAGCGCCCACACCAAGGCACCAGAGCGGTTTACAATATAAAATCAAAATTTTGGGCTGCAGAAAAAGGAAACAGAACTCCATTTGTTTGATAGGAAAGGGATAGAGTTAAAGATAAGCAGATAGGCATGGGACTCAGAGGAACAGCCTAGAAGGGGAGAACAAACTATGCAGGAAGCTGAGGGGGGGAGGAAGGAGATGCAGGTCGAAGGCGGCACAAAAAAGATGGGTCTTTAGACCAGCCTTGAATTTGACAAAGGAGGGTTCAAGGCGGAGGGCGGGGGGAACGAGTTCCAAAGCTTGGGGCCAAGGAAGAAAAAGGCAGCGGAGCGGGTGGATTCTAGGTGGGCAGAAGAAGGGGAGGGGAGGAACATGCGGTGGGCATGGATGGATCTGAGTGAACGTTGGTGCTTAATTTATTTATAAATTGCCTGTGCAGACTGGTGTCAAAGGCTGTACTGAAATCTAAGTGCACTTCATCAAGGGCTCTTCTTCGGTCCAACTCGCTGGTCACACAGTCAAAGAAATAAATCAGATTTGTATGAGAAGACCTGCCTCTAGTAAACCCCTGCTACCTCAGATCCTGTAATCCATTAGACTCCAGAAATCTCATTACCCTTTCTTTAGCAGGGTAACTAGCCTATAGTTCTCAACCTCACCCTTACTTCTGCTTTTTTGTAAAGAGATCACATGTGCCCTACTTCAGTCCTCCGGGACCACTCCCGACTGCAAAGAAGCATTGAAAAGCAGACAGTGGAGCCTCTAGAACTTCCCCAAGTTCCTTCAATATTCTTGGATGTATCCCTTCCGGCCCATCACTTTGTCTACTTTTAGTTTTGCTAGTTCCTCATGAACAGTCTTCTGAAAATCATTCAAATCACCTTCACTTTTGTTCCTTTTTATGGGCGTTTTCTGAGGTCCCGCTTCTGGTCCTTCATAGGTGAACACCAAAAAAAAGATTTGTTAAGCAATTCTGCTTTATCCTCATCAAATTCTACATATTCCTCTCCTCAGAATCGACCCTGTACATCCAGGGTCATGTTCCTGCCCATCACCCACCTTCGCTCCTCTCCCGGCACACCACCTCCTGCCATGAACAGAGCTCCCCACACGTCAGCTATACATGCGAGGAGATCTGTGGCTGCCAGTGTGATCCGGACTTTTAGCAGGTCAGGACATCTGGATTGGATTTCCAGACCTGCTAAATGAGGATCGGAATGACTCTCGATATGTTTAGCATAAGTTTTCAGTAAAGTTAGTTAGAGCATCCCACACTAGTCTCTGAGTATTTGTGGTGAAGTGTGAAATCTGTACCGAAGGAAAATCCCTTCCCCCCATGGAGAACTGACCCCATAGAGAAAAGCATGTGTGTCACATAAATAACCTACTCTGAGATAAGGAACCCCTTACAACTATGCGAATGCAAGAAACTTCCCAGGCCTGTGAAAGTTCATTGAGAGCGATGCAATATAGAGAGAGGTACTGCCCACTTCCCAGGATAGGGCAGTATAAATGAAGACAGTGAGTGCTGTAGTAGCCACTGACCGGAGGGAACAGGTGGCTGTGCTGTCAGGTGCTCCCAAGGAGGGGACACAAGGAAGCTCTTCTCTTCCACTTACAGAGAAGGTGTCTCTGGCGTGGTCTTTTAGAGTGAGTTAGTAGGAGACTCAATTGAACAGCTCCTAAGTGATAGGAATGTAACTGCCCTGCCCCTACCCATTGCCCTAGAGTGGTAGGCTGGTCATACGGGAGACAGATTCCAGAAAAATTTTAGCCTGGGCTCTCTCCCTCTCTCTCTCTCTCTCTCCTTCACTCAGCTAGCACACTGATCACCAGTGAACAGGCTGTCTGCATGCTGAAGGGAAATCCCTTCAAGGCCCTTAGAGCATAAATTAAAAAGGCTCTTAACTATGAATTGAGTGCTCCAGTTCTCTTTACTGCAACAAAATATCTATCAACAATGACAAGAAAATGAGTTCAGTAGAACAGATATACAGTTTTTGGTAATGCAGATTGTGTTCCTTTGAATTATTTGTGTCTTTGATCCCAGTTTAAATATTTATCAGTTCTGCTGCTGGAAGGAGAATCCTGGTTTAGGGCTCCTATGAATTTAGCAGATTACAGTATCCTTTCTCCCTCCTCACTGGGATCCTATTTCTCTAATCTCATCTGTATACTTTATAAGCCGTCATTCCATTGTACCTCTTCCAGCAGGCAGCTCTTCTGTACAGCAAGTTCCTCTGTTAGGCTTAGGAGATCCTTCAGTCTTTCTACTCTCAAGCAGAGGGATGGGTAAGGCCTCTGACAGGCTCTCTAATCTTCACAGACAGACACATCAAGAATCAAGGGCTGATTCAACACAGATACAATACGAAATAACAGAAAGCCCAGAGCTGAGCTTCTACATACTCACCAAGCTAAAGTCAAGCATAAGCCACAAACCAAAGCAACAACCATACCTCATATCTTGTGCACTGAGGTCATACAGAAGGCTGGTAGAACCAAAACAGCCATCCCAAGAGGAGGATGTTACAACAAGATGGCATGTACTGTATCTACTAACAAGGCTAGAAATGGAATGATCTTGCATACTAAGGAGTGGAGAAGTAGCCTAATGGTTAGAGCACCAGCTTGGTGACTAGGATTCAATTCCCACTAGCACTCCTTGTGTTCTTGGGCAAGTTACTTAACCCTGCATTGCCTCAGAAGAAAAGCCTGGCAATCTACTTCCGATCACGATGCCAAGCAAAACCCAGGGGCTGCTGGGTCATCAGGAGTCAGCATTGACTGAAGGCATACATTGCATATTGCACAAAGCATGTGGGATTGGTAAGGGTCCTGAAGGGATCTCTTACAGAAGCCTAGTCCTATCATGTAGACATTATTCTTCAAGAATGTATTGAAGCAATTTTTGTATTTGGAGGAAGAAGAAGAGTATTTTCTTCAGCTTTCCTGGGATCGGGGGAGAAAGGTTCTAGTGTGAACAGTGGAAGGTCCAAGTCTTTTCAGGTGAGCTCAAGAAGCTTGAGTTAGGTCATGGACTCTATGAGGTCAGTACCAAGAAGCATGATCAACACATAGCTTTAAACTATAACTTAGATATGTTGGGGGTAATTTTATGAAGCATTTTCCAAGTGTAAGCCAGTTTTACACATGGAGAAGACTTTTATAAAATTGTGTGGCTAAATATGCATGTATATGTACGTGCGCCAAAAAAGATCATATGTGCACTGTGCACAGATGTTCCTGGGGGTACAGTCTAGACAGAGCAGAGGCTGAGTTGCGCTATACATGCATATTTTATAAATTACATGAGTACAAATGTAGAGTAAACACACACATATACATCTTTTTGAGAATATGTAAATTTGTATATGAGCATTTGCACGCTATTGTGGTGGGTTCTGGGAGCCTATTTTTTATAAAGGCACATAAATGCTTGTGTTGTCTTAATGAAATGAGTTTGAAATAGATGCCTTTTTAGACTTTTCACCCTGCTATAAAATCACCCCCTTAAAGTTAAACATATTTTCAGCCGTGCTATCCATATCAGCAGTGGTACCGAAAATCCAAGTATAACTTTATATGGATAGTTATATGTTTAAATTTAGACCTGCTATTTATACGTTGTGATTTGGATATATAAGCTCTGTCAGTGGCTGGATTTTATTCCTAAACTACTTTTTTGCCTGCTCTCGCTCTGCCCCAAACCGTGCCCCTTTTTTAAAATATAACTTTGGTCATTTTGCAGATAAAATGGACCAAATTATATGTACAACTTCCAGGAAATGCTTTTTTAAAAGCATTTAAATGGTCAGCACCGCTACTTCTGACACTTGCACAAGGACTTTTGAATATTGCTCCCTGTGCATTTTTGACTTCAAAAATGAATAATTGTTAAAGATTTGAAATTGCAAAAAATGCAGACACTGTTCTACAATTTTTCTCGTGTTGTGTGTTTATTCCTTATTTTGTCTGTAAAATTGCTTTTGGTTTTGGTTTTGTCGTGGACTAATTTTTTCTGGAGTTCTGGAGAGCATGATCCCCTGCTATTTGTCTTCTATATACTGCTGGTCCCATCCTATGAACCTGTTTATCCAGACACTGCAATCAGTGGGTTGCCTTTACTGCAGGGGTGGACCACTTAACCTCTACCGGGATAAATCCAAACTCTAAAAGAGATTAGACAAAATGGTGGCTTGCACTGAGATGGGTATGGCCTAAAAGTGTTCTGAAGATCTATTACAAAGAAGTTTTAAGATCTTTAGGGTGTTTGAAATGTGTAGGTTATCCTTGTGACCAAGTCACCCAAGTGACTAAGAAGTTCATAAGGGGTGGCTCATGCTCAAAATGCTTATGGAGAATTAAAGATCTAGGGGAGAACTGTGCTGAGCTGTTTTGAGAGATTTTCGGTAAAACTGCAGTGTTTTTAGTATTTTTCAGCATTTTTTGTGATTTTTGTTAAATTTTTGGCTGTTTCAAAATGGCCACCATTCCCACTAGTAAGTCTTTCTAAGGAAAAGTCACAGTGAGTGAGCACATTCTGGTGAGAAGGGATTCACACCTTTCACAAAGTGACATCAGTGCTAGCATGAAAAGGACATGGCACTCCAAGAAACATCCTGCTATAACAAAATTAAAGGGCCATAGCCCATTATCTTAAACCACACCTTGGAGCTTCAACCATCAATTGGGAGGAAGGAAGACAGTGTGGTGCCAGAAGGTGAGGGGCGGTCTATCATGATATGAGGCTCAAGCTAACCCAGTATCTTTAGATACTCTTACTGGAATCTGCCAGTAATCATGCAACAACCATTTACATAACCTGAGTTTATCAGTTTCTCAAGAAGGGCAACCTAGAGAATAAGACCACGCGAATGTTTAACTGAGTGTGACACGAGGAGATTCGGTAGCCATTGTATTATTGGTGCTCTTACTTTATGGGCTCCTCTATTCAGAGGAGGATACCATGACGTATTACCTATGAGCCTGAATGTGGCTGTTGGTGGAGAGGGGAAGGGGAAGGATTTTAGATTTATATCACACCTTTTTCAGTAGTAGCTTGAGGTGAATTACATTTGTGTACTCTAGCTACTTTCCAATCCCCAGAGGGCCTAAAGTCTAAGTATGTATCTGATGAAATGGAGGGTTAAATAACTTGCCCAATATCACAAGGAGCAGTAGTGGTATTTGAACCCTGGCTTTCTGGCTCTCAGCTGACTGCTCTAACCATTATGCTATTGCTCCAGTGAAGAGATGGTGGATCTGAGTGTCCAGGATACTATTGGATACAGGATATTTGCATCTTCATCTTTCATTACATGCACTGCAGAGAGGCCTTTAATGAGCCAAAGGCTCAATTCACTTTTCAACCTTCAGTAGCAGCAGATACCTTATTGGAGCAGTGGCATCTTATTATCGCCATCGGCACTGCAACAGATGGATGTAGTGGAGGTCTGGTAGCGGAGGCCAAACACTTGCCAGTTTTGGCTAGCAGCAGGAGCAGTATCCATTAAGTTTGTGGAAGTACCCAATCTAGGACTAGTGGAGTAAGTACTGAGGAGGTGGGCAAATCTCTTCATGAAAATTCTACTATCCTGGAGCCAACTGAGAAGTCTGTTACCAAACATCCCAAGGTGCTTGAGTAAATAGGTAGGTGCATTGGGAAGAATCAGGCATCCCCAAAGAACCCCATCTGGCATTTAGCAACCCAGACTGTTTGTGAGAGGGGGTCCCTACATGCATCAGAGAGGGGCAAACCTGAGTTGGAGGTAGCCTTAGTTCTTGGATTTTGGAATGGAAAAGCAATAATCCAGTAATGGCATGAAGAGGCACTAGGAGTAGTACTATGGCCAACCATGCCTGGATATGAAGTCCTACAGACTCTTTTAACTTGGACTGAGAGGCTCAAAGTATGGCAGTTCTGAGGTAACCTCAGTAACTAGCATATGCATAAGATCTGTCAGGAAAGATGAAGACTCCAGACTGCCAGTAATTTGAATTATGCAGGACTTTGTGCTGCACTGGAGAGTCTGGGAGGATTTTCATTGGGAGTTTCTTTAAAGTGGTCCATTTCTAGTCTAAAGCCAGAGTTGACCTCCTCATCCAGCAGCAACTGCTACAAGCACTGTCATCGACTACGCTTGCCCAAGCTAATAGTCTGAGTTATAGAGAAGGGTCTACAATGAATCTAGCAGTAATGGATATACCAACTAACCTCCTTTGAGACCCTTGAATAGTACAGGGATGCACTGGAGAGAAGAAATCTGTCACTTAGTTCAGGGCAGACAGATTGGCCTGATGGATTATATGGATTCTGTTAGCATGATGACCACGAATGTGGTGGCACTTGAGCAAGACAAATTGGCCCATGATGATATCTACCAGTGGATTCATCAGGATCATACCCTGGTGTTTGGAGAGTTAAGAAGACAGACACTACAGCATTGAGCAAAACACCTAAGCTGTACCGCAGCAGAAAGTAGCAATAAATTGACTAAATTGTATAAAACAGCAGATTCAAAAAAATATCTCTACTTACAAAGCTTTGCTAACAAATTGGAATGCACAACTTCAACAGAAAACATTTACATATAAAAATTATATGTCACAGCTCATGAATTCTTCAGGATCATACCTGTCACACTTTCTTCCGGGAAGAGTCTATGATGGAGGCAAACATTCAAGCATAGTTTCACCAGTGGCAAATAGCTTGTAGCATATGTAAGCATGTGGTGCCAATAATAGTCATGGACCTTTCTGGAAGGCAGCACTGTAAAGAAGCCTGACACATCCTTCATTTAATCAGTGAATGTTATATTCAGAGACTGTGAAAAAAGTAATAAACTGTTGTGGTTTGAAGTGAGCTACTGGATTCTTCTATTTTCTTGCCTATCACAAGAATTTTCCAAAGAAGAGTCTTAGGGCCTGATATTCAAAGGCATTTACACGGGTTTACAGATCTATAAACTGGAAAAATGCCGCTTAGAGAGATAATCAGCAGCACTAACATAGTTAGTGTTCACAAAATACAGAAGAAAACAAGAACAGCAACATAGAAAATAAATCCAGTTAAAGCTCAAAGAGGTAAAGAAAAAAAATAAGGATGGCTAAAACACAAGCGGAAGAAAAAATGGCTAACGATGTAAAGGAAGGTGACAAGACTTTTTTCAGGTATCGGGGAGAGGAAGAAAAACAGATATGGAATTGCAAGCATTGTTGTGTGGAAGTGACAAAGAAAAAACATAGATTACTGAGAAAGGTGCATTTGGGATTGGAGTAGATATTGCATCATTCAAAGAAGAAAGTGTTTATGTAAAATTGAAAGTGGGCAAAGCCATGGGGCTAGATGAGAAACATCCCAAGATAACAAGAGCTCAGAAAGGTTCTGATGGGATCTCTTAAGAAAATGGGGCCCGATTTCCAACTGGGCGGTGCTATGCGCCACGTCAGCATATAGCCTGCCCCCTTCCGCCTAACCTGGATTTTCAATGCCAGGTCATATGTGGCCCCGGCATTGAAAATCCAGGTCTCCCTGCACACCCCGGAAGCCGCAAGAGCTAGCCAGGTAGCATCAATTTTCAATGCTACCTGCTTAGCACCTGTGCTTGAAAGATAGGCGAGGAAAAACCTTGCCTATCTTTAAGGCATAGAGGGCTAAGCGGGTAGCATTGAAATTGGTGCTACCTGGTTAGCTCTTTCCTCCGCCCCTGCTCCACCCCAGAACGCCCCTAACATGCCTCGATTGTAACTGCATAGCATCTGGATGTGTTAGGGACATATCCAGAATTTTTGAAGGGCACTACCCATGTAGGTGCCCTTCGAAAATCCCGGATATGGCATTTACATGGGTAACTAGGGAACTCACCCATATAAATGACTTCCAAAATCAGGCCTATGCTTAACAGATCCTTGGAGATGGGAGATGTTCCACAGGATTGGAGAAGGGCTGAGGTGATCCCTCGTCACAAAAGGGGTAGCAAAAGAGGTGGAAAACTATGTCCATAAGCCTATCTCAGTGGTTGGAAACGTAATAAGGGCAATAGGAAAGAAAAAGATAGTGAACTTTCTACAATCCAATGGATTTAAAGACTTCAGGCAACATGGTTTTACCAAAGGCAGATTGTACTAAACAAATCTGATTGATTTCTTTGACTGGGTGACCAAAGAACTTAATTAAGGTGATGCGCTGGATGTAGTCCATTTGGATTTCAGCAGAGCTGAATAATAGGATTGAAGTTGATGAACTGGATTAGAAACTGGTTGATTAACAGATAACAGAGAGTTGTGGTAAATGGAATTCACTTGGAGGAAAGAAAGGTGAGTAGTTGGGCGTCTTAGGGATTGGTCCTTGGGTCAATTCTGTGTAATATCTTTATAAGAAATATTGCTGAAGGGTTAAAAGGAAAGTTTGCCTTTTTGTGGATGACATGAATATTTTCAACTGAGTAAACACTACATAGAAAACATGAGAAGTGATCTAAAAAAATTAGAAGAATGGTCTAATGTTTGACAACTAAGACTTAATGTGAAGACGTGTAAAGTGATGCTCTGCAGGTGTAGAAATTCAAGGGAACTGTATGTGATATGGGAGAGAGGCTGATGTGCTCTGACCAAGACACAGACCTCAGGGTGATAGTGTCTCAGGATCTCAAGTTGGCAAGATGATGTAATAAGGTGGTGGCCCTTCCACTGGCCCATTTGGTACTCATGAAGCCACATGGCTCCTGGCCCATGCTTACCTCCTTGCACCATTGTTGCATCCCACCGGGCCACACTTAGCATCTCTTCCTCTCTTCCCCCTGCATATTCCTGAATCTCCTCTTTCCCACAGGGCAGTGGCAGCCGTTTAAGAAATGCTACCTCTCAAAAGCTCTGGAGCCTTCCTTCTGTCATATTCCACCCTCACTGGAGACAGGAAGTTGAGTTGGAAGGGGAGGACTTGGCAGAGGGCCGGTGAGAGCTGCATTTCTTAAATTGCTGAACAAAATCATTAGCCTTTTCAGTGACCAAAGAGGTCCAATTTAGCCTTCGTCCAGAAAGTTTGGAGATCCTTTGCACAGAGCATTTCCACTCAAAGCAAAACTTAAATGACTTTCACACATCAATAAAAGCATGGGGAGATAACCTGCATGGGGCATCAGTTACAAGACTAAATAAAAGACGGAATAAGCTGTTTGTAGTTATAAACCTAAACAAAGGCATACAAGAGTAACCTCCACGGAGCTGTAACCACCTTACTGGGCTGTTCTAGTCTTTACCTGCCATCATTTACTATGTTAAATGTACTCTTTTATGGGCGCTGAAAATGATCAGTCGGGAGCAGAAGTTATGCCATTGTGATTTTTGTTTAATGGAGGAGGAAGGGGGGGGGGGGGAGGGGGGAGATCCCAAATCAGCAGACCTGCTTGATTCAACAAAGCAAGAATTTCATGAAGATGTTAAGAATCTTCTTATGATACACAACATGAACATGTCAAGTCTATTATTTCTTGCACAGGTGACATGAGAATGTATTTATTTATTTATTTATTTACAGACTCTTATATACCAATATATCGAAATCTCAGAGACATGGTGGAAGGAGGATAACCAGTGGGAAACTGTGATACCTGGATACAAACTATATCGTAATGATAGAACTGATCAAATTGTTGGAGTGGTTGCGCTCTGTTAGAGAGGGCATTGAGTCAGAAAGGATTAAAGTTTTGCAGGAAACAAAATTTGCTGTAGAATCTCTATGGATTGAAATTCCATGTAAAAAGGGTGAGGCGATGGCTGTGGGGGTGTACTATCGACCGCCTGGCCAGAATGAACAAATGGATGATGAAATGCTCAGAGAAATCAAGGAAGCTAACAAAAGTCACAGCAGAGTAGTAATAATTGGTGATTTCAATTACCCCAGTATCGACTGGGTCACTGTCACGGCAGGACATGCTAGGGAGATAAAGTTCCTAGATGAAATAAATGACTGCTTCTTGTAGCAGCTGGTTCATGAACCAACCAGAGGGGAAGCCATACTGGACTTACTCCTTAGCGGAACACCAGATCTGGTGCAAGAAATAAGGGTGTTGGGACCACTTGGCAATAGTGATCATAGCATGATCGTGTTTGATTTAGTTAATGGAGGAGGGATAGTAAAGAAATCCACAGTACTACCTTTTAACTTTCGGAAGGGAGACAATGATAAAATGAGGACTATAGTTAAGAAAAAACTAAAAGGAGCGGTTGGAAAGGTTAAAGACTTACATCAAGCTTGGGTGTTGTTTAAAAATACTATCCTGGAAGCCCAGACCAGCTGTATTCCACGCATTAAGAAAAGTGGAATAAAGTCCAAAAAACTGCCAGCATGGTTTAAAAGTGAGGTCAGAGAGGTTGTTGCTGCCAAAAAAGCGTCTTTCAGGAAATGGAAAAAAGAGCCAAACGATGAAAACTGGAAACAGCACAAGCACTGGCAAGTTAAATGCAAAGCATTGATAAGGCAGGCAAAGCGAGAATTTGAGAAGGAACTTGCTACGGAAGCAAAAACACGAAATAAAGACTTTTTCAAGTACATTCGTAGCAAAAGGCCTGTGAGAGAGTCAATTGGACCATTAGATGATGGAGGGGTAAAAGGGGCAGTAAGAGGAGATAAGGCTATAGCGGAGAGACTGAATGAATTCTTTGGTTTGGTCTTTACTGAGGAAGATGTAGGGATGTTACCCAAGACTGAAGTGGTATTTAAAGGTGATACGGCAAAGGAATTGAGAGAAATATCGCTACACTGGGAAGATGTATTACAACTATTTGATAAACTGAATAGTAGCAAATCACCTGGACCAGATGGTATACATCCAAGAGTATTGAAAGAACTGAAATATGAGATTGCAGACCTGCTATTAGTAATCTGTGAACTTTCATTAAAATCATCTGTAATACCTGAAGATTGGAGGATTGCCAATGTAACGCAATTTTTAAAAAGGGTTTCAGGGGTGATCCAGGAAATTACAGACCGGTGAGCCTGATGTCGGTACCGGGGAAAATGGTAGAAACCATCATAAAGAACAAAATTATACAGCATGTAGATAGTCATGGCCTAATGGGAGACAGCCAACATGACTTTAGACAAGGACGATCTTGTCTTACTAATCTGATATGTTTTTTTGAAGGTGTGAATAAACAGGTAGACAAAGGTGAGTCAGTCGATATAGTGTATCTGGACTTTCAGAAAGCCTTTGACAAGGTCCCTCATCAGAGACTTGTGGCAAAACTTAAAAGTCATGGGATAGGAGGCAGTGTACTGTTGTGGATCGGGAACTGGTTAAAAGATAGAAAACAGAGGGTAGGGCTAAATGGCCAATTTTCCCAATGGAAAAGGGTGAATAGTGGAGTACCCCAGGGATCTGTACTGGGTCCGCTACATTTTGACATATTCATAAATGACCTGGAAAAGGGAATAACTAGTGAGGTTATCAAATTTCAAGATGACACAAAACTGTTTAAAGTTGTTAAAACCCAAGAGGACTGTGCAAAACTGCAGGAGGATCTGGATAAATTGGAAGACTGGGCATCCAAATGGCAGGTAAAATTTAATGTGGACAAGTGCAAAGTTATGCACCTAGGGAAGAACAACCCAAACTATGCTTACACGATGCAAGGTTCCACATTAGGAACCACCACCCAGGAAAAAGATTTAGGAGTCATCGTGGATAACATGTTAAAACCCTCCACCTAGTGTGCAGTGGCAGCCAAGAAAGCAAATAAAATGCTAGGTATCATAAGGAAAGGAATGGAAAATAAAACAAAGGATATTATAATGCCTCTGTATCGTTCCATGTTACGATCGCACCTTGAATATTGTGTGCAATTCTGGTCGCTGTATCTTAAAAAGGATATAGCGTTATTAGAAAAGATACAGAAAAGAGCCACCAAAATGGTAAAGGGGATGGAAGGCTACTCCTATGAAGAAAGGCTACAAAGGTTGGGGCTCTTCAGCCTGGAAAAGAGACGGCTGAGGGGAGATATGATAGAGGTCTATAAATTAATGAATGGAGTGGAACGGGTAAACGTAGATCGATTGTTTATGTTATCAGAATATAGAAAGACTAGAGGACATGTAATGAAGCTACAGGGTGATCTATTTAAGACAAATAAGAGAAAATATTTTTTCACTCAACGTGTAATCAAACTCTGAAATTTGTTGCCAGAGGATGTAGTAAGAGCTGTTAGTGTAGCTGGGTTTAAAAAAAGTTTGGAGAAGTTCCTGGAGGAAAGGTCCATAAACCATTATTAAAAAGGGACCCAGGATATCAAGGGAGGAGTAGCCTAGTGGTTGGGGCAAGGTACTTCAGACCGGAAGGTCGGGGGTTCAAATCCCACTAGAGGACAGCAACCTTGGGCCGGAAGGACTGGGGTTTCTAGTCCCACAGATGCTCCTTGTGGTCTTGGGCAAGCCACTTAACCCTCCATTGCCCATGTTCCCTGTAAGTATTAGTGTATGTGTCTCATCTCCCCACGTGTTAAATGTATCCCCCAATTGTGTTGTGACCGCTTTGATTGAAGGATAAGGCGGTATACAAAAACCGTCTAAATAAAATCAATGCTTGACCCAATACAAGCATTGTGGAACCTGTGTCTCTTGGGGATACTGCTAGGTATGTATGACCTAGATTGGCCACTGTTGGAAACAGGATACTGGACTTGATGGACCTTGGTCTGATCCAGCATGGCATATCTTATGTTCTTACCGCGCTATTCGGCATCAGTGCGGTTTACATGGAACCCAAACTTACAGCAGGGCGGCAAGCCGCTCGGTGTTTACAGAGAACGAGTACTAAAAAACTTGGATAACAAGGAGCCACAATTTACACACTATTTACACATAGGCGTCATGTTTAAATCATCTCGGAAGTAGACTGTGTCAAGGTTGGATTGCCTGTGTGTTGGTGTTGCTGTACTAGGTAGTGGAGGGGGCTGTTAGTGTGCTGGCTTCCGGGTAGAATAAGGTTATTAGTTGCTGTGAATTTTTGTTTGAAAACACATGTCTGGTACATTTTTTAATTACGAATTAAAGAACAATATAAAGAGGATAATTTTATACTGGGGCATCTAGGCTGAGAGGGTATTTATAAAACAGTCTCTTCAAAAGCTCTCACACAAAGTTAAACCTGCTCCAAGGCAGGAGAACGTGTATGTGAATACATGCCATAAGAATCCAAACTGATACATGTATGCATTTATTTATTTGGATTTAGCTGAAACCTTTTCAGTAGTAGCTCAAGGTGAGTTACGTTCAGATACACTAGGTATTACCTTTAAAGGAGTTAAGGCACCCACACACAAACACAATTACTTCTGCCTTATAGCAGCTTGTGTGAGAGCTTTCAAGGACACAGGGCTGTATAGTTTTATACCCCCCCTCATATTAAAATACAAGATCACCCCTCCTCCTTCTGCATTCCCCTATGCCCCTTCAGGCCTTATTTGGTGTCTTACCCATCCACAGTCTTCAGGGGTATTTATTTATTTATTTATTTAACACTCATTTTTATACCGCATCTTCCAGAGATCAGTTGCGGTGTACAAATAACAACAATTAACAAATCGAAGTTTGTTTTACATAGAACATCTTAAATATACATAGAACATCTTGAAGTATCATAAATTAAACAAACTTAAATCTAGGAAAATTAAAACAGTGATTTTAAACTGGAACTGTGTTAAAACAATTAACTAACAGAATGTGGTGTCTACGTACATAATATAGTACATAACCGATACAACTATATACATGAGGGAGGTATTAAGGCATAAGAGATTGGATAGTCTTTTCGTTTACGCTAAGTGTGTGGTCCATTTAGGTGGGAGGGTTGTGTTTTATGTGGTCAGTTACTTATTTAGCCTTTGTCTAAGTTGAGTGCTAGGTTTTCCATGGTATTATAGTGTTTGGTGAATAGATATGTTTTTAATTTTTTGCGGAATTCCATGATCTCTGTTAGAGATCGTAGGTCCTCTGGTAGGGAATTCCAGATAGTGGGAGCTATATGAGAGAAGGCTCTATTATTGGTTAATTTATGTGCTTTTATGAAGTCCTTCGGAATCTTTAGTTTATTTAATTGTTCTTTTCTGTGGGTAGGCTTAGGTGTTTCTTTGCATATTAGATTACATAGTGTAGTCGGAGCCATGTCGTTTAATGCTTTGAATGAGGTAATTAAAGTTTTGTATGTTATCCTACTCTGTATTGGTAACCAATGAAGGTATGCTAGTATTGGTGTTATGTGTTGGAGTGAGTTTATTTTTAGTATAATTCTTGCTGTTGCATTTTGGGCTAGTTGAATTCTTTTAATGTTCTGTTTTGAAATGCCCATAAGTATTAGGTTGGCAAAATCAAAATGAGGGGTTATGATAGCTTGTGTTATATTGATGAAATCTTGTACAAATACTAGCGGGCGTAGTTGTTTGAGAATTTTAAGTTTAAAATAGATTTTCTTTATGGTGTTTCTGATGTGGGTTTCCATTGTAAGGTGTGTATCTATTATAACACCTAGATATCTTATTTCATTTTTTATTTTAATTTCTTGATCTTGTAGTGTTATATGGGTTGGGGGGGTAAATGATTGATTTTTTGTTACTATTAGGACTTCGGTTTTAGCATGGTTTATGTGGAGGTTTTGAGTTTTTAGCCAAATTGTGATTTCATTATAACAGTCTGAGAGGAGTTGTAACGGTAGGTTGGGGATGGTAAATGGAATGTACATCATAATATCGTCTGCATAGAGATGATATTGTACTCCAAATTTTTTAAAGATATTGCAGACCGGTTTTATGTAAATGTTAAAAAGTAGGGCTGATAGTGCAGATCCTTGTGGTAAACCTATTTCTTGATTATATGTAGTTGAAGTTTGATTACCTATTCGTACATTTTGTGTTCTGTTGTTTAAATAAGAGGTGAACCATTTATGTACTGTAGAGTTTATTCCTATCTGTTTTAAGTTGCTGAGCATTATTGAGTGATGTACACTATCAAAGGCCGCTGATATGTCAATGAAGAGGAGGATGAATGCTTGTTTATGATTGTCGATTCCTCTTAGGAGAGTATCAATTAAGACAGTAAGTAGTGTTTCTACTCCGTGGCGGGGCCGAAATCCATATTGTTGCTCGTCAAGTGGGTAAGATGTGTCTATGTATTCCTGTGTCTGTAATTGTACTACTTTTTCTATTATTTTGGCCAAAAATGGTATGCTAGAGATGGGTCTGTATGATACTGGGGATGTTTTATCTAATTTGCTATTTTTTAGTATTGGGCGTATTTGTGCGTGTTTGAGTGATTGTGGGAGATAACCTTGGGTTAATGAGAGGTTGACTATTGGGAGAATGAATGATAGTAGAGTTGGCAGTGTGTTTTTTATCCATGACACTGGGCATGGGTCTAAATATGAAGTTGTGGTATTAAGACCAGATATGATAGTTTTTAATGACGTACTTGAAATGGGGTAAAAGTCTGACCATTTGTCAATAGGCTGCTGAGGGGTGTTAATTGTATCTAATGTCATTTGAGGTTTTTTTGATTTGTTTTGGTAGTGATTGGCTAGTGTTAGTACTGATATGTCAGTGATTTCATTGCTAGAAGTTTGAGCGTTATTGGTAAGGTTTCTGACAATAGAAAATAGCTCTCGAGGTCTGTTAAATGATTTTGATAATGTTGCTGCGTAGTAGTTTTTCTTTGTGCTATCTATTGCTTCTTTATATTTTATGAGATGGTTATTGTATATTTCCTTGTGAATAGTCAACTTAGATTTTCGCCATTTAATTTCGTGTTTTCTTAGTTCTTTTTTCATTTGTTTTAGTGTGTTGTTGAACCATGGTGTACTGTTTGTTTTGGGGTGTATCCTTTGTTTATTTGTGTGGTTGCTTTTGGCTGCATTATTGATGGTTTCGTACCAGTTGTTGACAGCGTCATCTAGATCTGATGTGTATGGCAAGAGGTGTGGGATTGTAGTGTCGAGGAATTCCGTTTCATTAAACTTTTTAAATTTTGACGTGGGACCATTTAATGTAGAAGTAATCTCTTGTTCCTCCTGCCCCTCCGGTCTTCTTTTGCAAAATGGTATCAGCTGACAAAAGGTTGCACCATTTAGAATTATTTATGTTGGGCCTGATTTTCAATTAGGCATTGCCTGCCCACCGACCCCCTTAACCCGGATTTTCACTTCCACGGCAGCGGAAGTGAAAATCCGGGTTTGTCTGGACATGCCGGAAGCTGCCGAGGCTAAACGGGTAGCAGCAATTTTCAATGCTACCCACTTAGCCCTCTGTGCCTTAATGATAGGCGAGGTTTTTCCTTTGAAATGCCTTTGATAAATCGGGCCCATTATGTTTTTAGAACAGCTAATCAAAACATCACTGGTGCCATTTTGGAAACAGGCAGGGACAGGGCTGACTGGGGACTGCTTCTGTCTTTGAAGAATCTGTGAATGTGATATTAGGGGAAGCTTGGCAGCTTTTTCTTGGTGGTAGTAGTGGCGGGGGGAGGTTTGCTGTCAGCTACCTCCTTTTCCTACTCCAATTTGAAAGCAAAACAAAAAATAATGAAATTCTTTTTTTAAAATTTCATTTAAAAATTTGATGAAATGGCACATTTTGTTAAAATTTCTGGCTTTGTTTCAAATGAAAGCACAACCCTCATCCCCATTCTCCTGCAAGCTTCCCTGAAGAGGGAAGCCTGAAATAGCCATCAAAAGGTACAATTTCTAAAGGATTTTCTATGGATAAAGAAATGCTTACTCCCAGGAAACCCCCCCCCCCCCCTTGAAAATTTCCCTTGCATGGGATAAATAGCCAGAGTTAGGGATCTGGGAGGCACAGAGTCAGCTGAGATATATCAAACTCCTGCACTGTTCCTTTAACAAACAATTGTTTATAATGTAAGCTGCCAAGATTGCAGTTGTAACATTTGTGTGAGAGAATTTGTGCGCTATGATGGGGCCATTGTATAAGTCTATTTTATAAAAGCACAAAGGTGCCTATGTTGGCTTTATAAAATAAATGCTTTTCTGGATATTTAGAGAGTTATTTCAGAAGCCTTATTTGTGATTTATATGTGTATAATTTAGCATATACATATGTAAATTGCATCCACATGTAAATGCTCATTTTAGAAAGGGTCCAGTTTACACGTGGCTGTCAATACCATGTTGAAATTGCATGGGGCCACTTTGGGAGTATGTCAGGGGTATGTCCTGGATGGGACAAAAGTTTATAGGAATGTATGTGGAATCCCAAAAATTGTTCATACCCAGATTTACACCTGCTCCCTGACATGAAAGGGTATTTAAAAAGTGCTCCTTATGGCCACCCCTCGAAACTGAAATGAGGTCAAGATAGATTAAGAGCATCTCTGTGTTTAAGTTTCCAAAACAGCTCAGCTGCCATGTGCAAGAGTTGCTGGGCTTCATCTACTGCTTTTTCCCATGTGTACATCTGTGAAATGGTTTCTCCCGCTGCACGTGCATATACATCCCTGGGCGTCCCTATACCTCCTTATTCGTATTTTAGAACTGTAAACGTGGTGACCTTGATGTCTCAGTTCTGATATCTATGTCCTATCTAAAATGTGCCTTCATGCATAGGTTCCCTGTTATTAAATTACCCCCAGGGGATAAAACAGGAAAGAAATTGTAATAAACCAAAGAAAACTATTTATTTATATGATTTATAGCCTGTTTTCCTGAAAATTCACTCAAAGCAGGCATAATATCTAGCATAGAAACTATGTGTCCGATACTCAAAGACATTTAGTATGTAATTTGCAGTGGATGCCACCATTCAGCACGTTGATGCTAATCGGTTTGCATCGGGGTGTTCCAGGGGCATTCCGTGGGCAGCACTCGGGGAGAACCGATCAGCAGTGATATTCAGCCACTGCCCAGTTATCATTCGGCGGCAAAAGCTAGGCACAGAAAAGGTTCTCCTAACTTTTGCCGCCGAAGCTAACCGGGCAGCGGCTGAATATCTCTGCTGCACGATTAGTTTCAGGGTTCTGCAGCCCACTCAGTGGCTGGATATAGCCTCGGCATTGAATATTTGGTTTTGGCATTCAGTGGCAAAGGCTAGTCACTATAATTGCACAAGCCACCATCACTCAATATCGGGCCCTATAGTGATAATTTCACAATTCAAAACATACTTTGTAAAAAAAAATATATCAGGGAGGAGGAGTGGCCTAGTGGTTGAGGCGTTACCTCAGGCCGGAAGGTCGGGGGTTCAAATCCCACTAGAGGACAGCAACCTTGGGCCGGAAGGACTGGGGGTTTCTAGTCCCACAGGTGCTCCTTGTGGTCTTAGGCAAGCCACTTAACCCTCCATTGCCCCTATCCCCTGTAAAATAGTTATCTCCAAGTTCTAATGCCCTGTTTAATGTAATTTCAGTTTGTTCAATGTAAACCGCCTTGATATCATGAAAGGCGGTATATAAAAATGTTAAATAAATAAATAAATATCACATTTCACAACATGAAAACAATAAAACTACATGATGGGAGGTTGAGTATACCAAGCAGGACCAAACCCTGGAGTCTTTTCATAGGCTGGCAGGAATGAACAGTTTTCACAAAGAATGCAAGAGCCCTGCACTCTCTCACGTTCACAAATCTAAAGCAACAGGCATGCAGTTCCATGATTGTTTTCAGTTCTTCAACTGTGCTTAGTAGTGTTGGGCACTTTACATGATCAAACTAGTAACAATTACATTCAACAATAAGGTATGAATCAGACAGCAATAAAGTAGATTATGTGAGGATCATCTGTAATCCCTGACTGGAATGAATCACTACATTTTAAAAAGAGGTTGCAAAATGAGTTGGTGTTCAGCAACCTTCATTCTCTGTTGGGTAAGAAAGGGTGATTCGGCTGTGTTAGTTTCCATAAACTGTTTAAGGGTGTATTGAAGTGAAATTACATAGGTAACAGCAATTATGGGTGCTATTTTCAGTGTCTACCCCTACCCTCCCCCCCCACCCTCCCCCATGTACTTTGCAGGCTCACGGGTAACAGCAAGATGATTTTCAAAGAGAGACTCCAGCTTGAAAATCTGTGTTGGCTGCTGCTGTTCGATTTCTTTATACCCTCATTATGATCGGGAACCATAGGTGATGAAAGAAGTTGAAGCAGCATTGAAAGCCTTATCAAAGAACAAAGCACCAGGCATTGATAGCATTACCATAGAAGTATTACAGCAATCTGATGCAGCTGTTACCGTACTTACAAGGCTCTGCCAAGAAATATGGAAGACAACATCATGGTCAACTAACTGGAAAAGATCTGTGTTTATACCAATACTAAAGAAAGGTGATCCAACTGACTGTGGAAATTATCGCACAATCGCTCTGATCCCACATGCCAGCAAGATTCTACTGAAGATTATTCAAAAGAGACTACAACCATACCTGGAACAAGAACTACCTGAAGTGCAAGCAGGGTTCAGGAAAGGGTGAGGAATGAGAGACATTGCGAATGTGAGATGGATCCTTGAAAAGACAAAAGAATACCAAAAGGATATCTATTTGTGCTTTATCGACTATAGCAAAGCTTTTGACTGTGTAAACCATGAGAAACTCTGGGCCACATTAAGAAGCATGGGTATACCAGAACACCTGATCGTACTCTTGCACAATCTGTACATTGATCAAGAAGCAACAGTTTGAATGGAACAAGGAGAAACAGAATGGTTTAAAATAAGCAAAGGTGTAAGACAAGGCTGCATACTTTCCCCCTACCTGTTTAATTTATATGCAGAACAAATCATCAGAGAAGCAGGATTGTATGAAGACAACAGAGGTGTGAAGATTGGTGGAAGACTCATCAACAACCTTCCCTATGCTGATGATACCACATTACTGGCTGAAAGTAAAGATGATCTGAAACATTTGCTTCTCAAAATCAAAAAACAGTCTCAAAATGGGCCTGCACCTTAATGTAAAGACGACAAAGATCATGACAACTGGCATAATCAACAGGTTCATCGTTGAAGGAGAAGAAATTGAAATCATGAACAACTTTAACCTACTAGGATCAACTATCAATAAAGAAGCAACAAGCAGTCAAGAAATCAGACGACGCATTGCTCTTGGCAGAATGGCTATGAAAGACCTAGATAAGATTCTCAAGAGCAGAGATGTCTCTCTCCATACAAAGATTCAACTTATTCAAGCCATGGTATTTTCAATAACATCATATGGATGTGAAAGCTGGACAGTGAATAAGATAGACAGGAAGAAAATTGATGCCTTTGAATTATGGTGCTGGCGGCGAATACTGTGTATACCATGGACTGCCCGAAGAACAAACCAGTCGGTACTAGAGGAGATCAAACCTAAGCTTTCTTTAGAAGCTCAGATGACAAGACTTTGACTTTCATACTTTGGACACATCATGCGGAGAGAGAGATCATTAGAGAAAGACATCATGCTTGGCAAGATAGAAGGTCAATGCAAAAGAGGAAGGCCAGCAATGCGATGGATCGATACAATAACAGCAGCTATGGGTACCAGTCTGTCAACAATGCCTGCCTGACTCAAGACCGAACACAATTTAGGATAGCTATCCAGAGGGTCGCCATGAGTCGACTCCGACTCAACGACACTTAACAACAACAACAACAACTTTTTGGGTGAAATGTATGTGGGTTAAACAATGTGCATAGATTTCAGAATGAGCCCTCATGCATAGAATGGGAACTTCTGATGGTTTACAGATGGAAAAACACAACACCATCCTTCAGAAGAGGAAATGAATAAGGAGATAAAGGCAACTCTCCCAGGCCCTGTGTGTTTGAGAATCCTATGCTTTGGGGGACCTTGCACCACCAGGCCTCTTCTGGCACTGAAAGTTCCTGTTAACATAGCCATCACGTTGGTCATCAATAGTCCTGGCCTGATATATCTGTTCCCTGAGTGCCGGCAGAGAAGCACAAGTGCTAGCTGTGCCAGCAGTCCCAGAGCCCTGACTGCTGGTAAAAGACATAAAAAGGAATGTTGGAACGGAGTAGAGACCCAGAGCTGCTGGTCAGAGGGGGCTTTGAGTAGATGATTAGATATGCAGCCTGCTTTGAAGTCAACATAGGCACCTATGTGCCTTTATAAAATAAAGGTCTAGCCTCAATTCCAGTTCTAGCAGCAGCAGCAACAGCAGTACCCAAGGATGCAGAGAGGAGATCGTGTAAAAAATCAGAGGTGCAGAGACACTTTGCAGTACTTGAGAATCACATTTTGCAGAATACATTTATAGTTAGAAGGTCATTGGTAGAGGGAAACTACTGGGCCATCTTTCGAATAGTGACAAGCTCCATCATTTTCACAAACAACATCCATTAGAACTGCTTTCAAGAAAGGGGGCTGATTCCAGACTGGAGTCTCCATCTCACACTCCTAGTAGTAGCAGCAGGAAAGCTACAGCAAAGAGGAATTCCATCTCTTTCATATGTTACAATCCTATTGTCCCACAAACTGTATTTGTGACTGGTCAATAGTGGCTCCTGTATGACAGAGGAATAGTATAGATTTAGGTTACATTCCAATTTTACTTTCAAAGTAAGGTCCCTAAATCCTTTCCTATCATCTTTCTGTCAATATGACAGAAAGTAGATTCTCCTGGGTAAACCTGTCTGTAGAGACACTTGGATACCTCTTCATGCATTCTACTAACAGGCTCATTTCCCCACAAAACTCTGACCCTAACTTCATTGTGATGGTGCTTCTTTGCCCCCACCCAAAGGATTTGGATCTTAATGCCAATGGTAGTGTGCCACTTTATTCTTCTTCTGGTGCCTTGAGGCCTTCATACCAATGTTGCTGCTGCATTGTCCCTCTCCTGGTGCCTTGGGGACTTCATACCGATGTTGCTGCTGCTTTGTCCCTCTCCTGGTACCTTGGGGACTTCATACCAATGTTGCTGCTGCTTTGTCCCTTTCCTGGTGCCTTGGAGGCTTCATACCAATGTTGCTGCAGTTTGTCCCTCTCCTGGTACCTTGGGGACTTCATACCGATGTTGCTGCTGCTTTGTCCCTCTCCTGGTGCCGTGGGGGCTTCATACCGATGTTGCTGCTGCTTTGTCCCTCTCCTGGTGCCGTGGGGGCTTCATACTGATGTTGATGCTGCTTTGTCCCTCTCCTGAAACCTTGGGGGCTTCATTCCAATGTTGCTGCTTTTTGTCTCTCTCCTGGTGCCTTGAGGCCTTCATTCAGATGTTGGTGCTATTTTACTCCTTTCCCAGTGCCTTGGAGACTTCCTGCCAATGTTGGTGATGCTTTTCCCCTCTTCCAGTGCCTTGGGATCTTCATTCTACTGTTTGTGCCCCATAGCCTTTCTCACATGGCTTGGAGTCTTCATGCCACTGCTAGTTTCCTTTGCCCTATTTTGGTGCCATAGGATCTTCATGCCACATTTGATGCCTTGTAGTGTTGTTGCTTCTCTGGAAGATCTGTATCCATGCTTTAAGCAAGTTTCATTGAAAATGAATGCAAAAGCCCACTGATAGGGCTTGATTTTATAATAGATCATCTGTGTGAGAATCCAAAAAGGCATCTATTTATAAAGGCAACCTAGGTTCTATGTGCCTTATACAATTGTCTCCCAAATCCAGCCCCAAAAGTGCACAAATACCAATGCATACATTTATATGTAGGTATAAATATGGGCTGTGTCTTTTGGGGAACCTGCTAGGTACTTGTGACCTGGATTGGCCACTGTTGGAAACAGGATACTGGGCTTGATGGACCTTGGTCTGACCTAGTTTGGCATATCTTATGTTCTTATGGCATGCACCAGCATATTTTATAAAATAAGCATGTGCATCACAACTACCCCTGCTCTATCCAAACTATGCCCAGGGAATGCCTACATCTTCTCGTGTAGAAGTATGCGCCATCTTATTTATTTATTTATCGAGTCTTATATACCACCTTTTCCTTCAATCAAGCTGGTTACAAAAAAGGGTGGGTAGAGGAGACATTTAAGGGGGGAGAGGAAACAATACAGAACAATAAACAATGCTTAAGGTAATAGAGTGTGGGGATTATTGGTTGATGGAGCCATAGTGTTCAGCAAAACGTAGTGTCTTTAGCATCTTCCTGAAATCCTTAAGGTCCTTTGTCAAGTGCATTGGTTCGGGAAGGGCATTCCAAAGTGTAGGTGAAGTGAGAGAAGGGGCTCTTTTGGTGGTGGATTGGTTGGCACATTGGAAGCCAGGTGGAGTGATGATTTTGTTCGTCATGTTGCTTCGTCTGGGTCTTGAGCTGGAGTCCTTGGTTATAATGTGCTGTAGTGCAGAGGCTGAGAGGTTATGAAAGATTTTAAAGATGTTTAAGGTTGCTTTTATCTTATCTGTGAGAGGATGGGTAGCCAATGCAGCTGCTGAAGTATTGGTGTGATGTGCTCGCTTCTTGCAGTGTTTGTAATGATCCAGGCTGCCGTGTTTTGTACCAGCTGTAGGTGGTGGAGATATTGCTTGGGCAATCCTTGATAGAGCGAGTTGGCTTAGTCCAGTATAGGCGTGATTATAGCCTGGCATACCGTGCAGAAGTGGATATTGTCCAGGACGGGTTTGAGTCTTCTGATGAGCTTGAGGCGGTGGTGCACTTTGCTGGCAGTTTTGTTGATGTGCGACTGGAGGGTCAATCTGTTATCTAGGGTGACACCCAGGTACTTTACTTCATCCTTCACTGCTATGTTCTTACTTAGGATGCTAATCGTATGAGGAGACGTGAAGGTGGAGTTTCTGGAGATGAACATAGCTTCTGTCTTGTCACAGTTCACAGAGAGACAGTTGCTAGTAAGCCATGCAAGCATATCCTTGAGACAATAGGTAATGGGTGTGAGGTTAGGAGTGTGTATGTCAATGGGGGTGTAGACCATAATGTCATCTGCATATATGTGGTAGAGCATATATATGCAGTTAAATGCAAAGCATTGATAAGGCAGGCAAAGCGGGAATTTGAGAAGAAACTTGCTACGGAAGCAAAAACACGAAATAAAGACTTTTTCAAGTACATTCGTAGCAAAAGGCCTGTGAGAGAGTCAATTGGACCATTAGATGATAGAGGGGTAAAAGGGGCAGTAAGAGGAGACAAGGCTATAGCAGAGAGACTGAATGAATTCTTTGCTTCGGTCTTTACTGAGGAAGATGTAGGGGTGTTACCCAAGACTGAAGTGGTATTTAAAGGTGATACTGCAGAGGAATTGAGAGAAATATCGCTACACACCGGGAAGATATATTACAACTATTTGATAAACTGAATAGTAGCAAATCACCTGGACCGGATGGTATACATCCCAGAGTGTTGAAAGAACTGAAATATGAGATTGCAGACCTGTTATTGGTAATCTGTGAACTTTCATTAAAATCATCTGTAATACCTGAAGATTGGAGGGTCGCCAACGTAACACCAATTTTTAAAAAGGGTTCCAGGGGTGACCCGGGAAATTACAGACCGGTGAGCCTGACGTCAGTACCAGGGAAAATGGTAGAAGCCATCATAAAGAACAAAATTACACAGCATGTAGATAGTCATGGCCTAATGGGAGACAGCCAACATGGCTTTAGACAAGGCAGATCTTGTCTTACTAATCTGATCTGTTTTTTTGAAGGTGTGCATAAACAGGTAGACAAAGGTGAGTCGGTTGATATAGTGTATCTGGACTTTCAGAAAGCTTTTGACAAGGTCCCCCATCAGAGACTTTTGGCGAAGCTAAAAAGTCATGGGATAGGAGGCAGTGTACTATTGTGGATCGGGAACTGGTTAAAAGATAGAAAGCAGAGGGTAGGGCTAAATGGCCAATATTCCCAATGGAAAAAGGTGAATAGTGGAGTACCCCAGGGATCTGTACTGGGTCCGCTACTTTTTGACATATTCATAAATGACCTGGAAAAGAGAATAACTAGTGAGGTAATCAAATTTGCAGATGACACAAAACTGTTTAAAGTTGTTAAAACCCAAGAGGATTGTGGAAAACTGCAGGAGGATCTGGATAAATTGGAAGACTGGGCATCCAAATGGCAGATGAAATTTAATGTGGACAAGTGCAAAGTTATGCACCTAGGAAAGAACAACCCACACTATAGTTACAAGATGCAAGGCTCCACATTAGAAACCACCACCCAGGAAAAAGATTTAGGAGTCATCGTGGATAACATGTTAAAACCCTCCGCCCAGTGTGCAGCGGCGGCCAAGAAAGCAAATAGAATGCTAGGTATCCTAAGGAAAGGGATGGAGAATAAAACAAAGGATATTATAATGCCTCTGTATCGCTCCATGGTACGACCGCACCTTGAATATTGTGTGCAATTCTGGTCACCGTATCTTAAAAAGGACATAGAGTTATTAGAAAAAGTACAGAGAAGAGCCACCAAATTGGTGAAGGGGATGGAAGGCTACTCCTATGAAGAGAGGCTAAAAAGGTTAGGGCTCTTTAACCTAGAAAAGAGGCGGCTGAGGGGAGATATGATAGAGGTGTATAAATTAATGAATGGAGTGGAACGGATAAACGTGGATAAATTGTTTACGCTATCAGAATATAGAAGGACTAGGGGGCATGTAATGAAGCTACAGGGTAAACTATTTAAGACAAATAGGAGAAAATATTTCTTCTCTCAACGTGTAATCAAACTCTGGAATCTGTTACCGGAGGATGTAGTAAGGGCTGTTAGTATAGCTGGGTTTAAAAAAGGTTTGGACAAGTTCCTGGAAGAAAGGTCCATAAACCACTATTAAAAAGGGACCCAGGATATCAATGCTTGGCCTAGTACAAGCACTGCAGAACCTGTGTCTTTTGGGGAAACTGCTAGGTACGTATGACCTAGATTGGCCACTGTTGGAAACAGGATACTGGGCTTGATGGACCTCGGTCTGACCCAGTATGGCATTTCTTATGTTCTTATGTTCTTATGTTCTTAGCATTTTGTGATGCCTGATGATGTTGCAGATTGGATGTATGTATAAGTTGAAAAGTATGGAGGACAGCGCCAAGCTTTGAGGGATGCCTTGCGATATGTTGGATTCAGCAGATTTGATTTTGCCACACTTGACCTGTTGGTATTGGTTGCTTAGATAGGATGTGAACCATTTTAGAGTATTGCAATATTGGATTTCCTGAAGCCATTGTAGCATAATAGTGTGGGATATAGAGTCAAAAGCCGCTGAGATGTCCATGAATATTAGAAGGAATCCTTTTTTGTGTTGTCAGTGCTGGTGATAAGGTTATCAAATAATGATGTGAGGAGTCTCTCAACATTGTACTATGGCCTGAACCCATGTTGTTGAGTGTCCAGAGGGGGGTATATGCTGATGTGTTCTTGGAGTTGTCTCTGAATGGCTTTTTCAAGGACTTTGACCATGAAAGGGAGGCTAGAGATAGGACGGTAGGATTTGGGGTCAGATGTGTCCAGGGTACTCTTCTTGAGGACTGGTTGTATAGTGGCCTGTTTTAGGGCTTCAGGCATTACATTCCTGCTGTAGAGATAGCTGTATGATTCGTTGGAGGCTCGTGCTGATTTTGTCCTTAGTGGCTTTGATCCATGCTATTGGACATGGGTCAGTGGAGGAGGTCATGGTGTTTAGTGATCCTATGATTTGCTCGACCTGCGAAGGTGTCGGGATCGCAAAGTCTTTCCAGGTCTCCTTATGAGTAGGAATTGTTGGGTTAGTAGGGATGAGTGGTTGATTTAATGTGTAGTTGTCATTATTACTGATCAAGAAGTCTGTGAATTGTTGGGGGTTGATGGCTTGGGTGTCTGACTGTGAGTTGTCCTTGGTGAGCTTCTGGACAAGGTTGAAGAGTTCCCTGGGTCTGTTTGCTGATTTCATTATGTTGTTGGTGTAGTATTGTTGTTTGGACTCATTTATTATGCTGTTGTATTCCTGTTGCTTGGTTCTGTATCGTTGCAGATTGTCCTGGGTTTCGTTGCATCTCCATTTTCTTTCTAGTCTTCTTAGAACCCTTTTTGCTTCCCTGATGTTATCTGAGTACCATGGAGCATTGGGTCTTTTGCGAGTGCGTGGGGGTCTTGTTTCCAAAATTGAGGGAGTGTTTGAGATAGTGCAATGCCAGTGTTTGTTGATTTCATCTAAGTTGTTGGATTCCTGATGAGGTTTTGGTGTTATTTCCTGTAGGAAAGCATCCTTGTTAAAGGCTTTTAATTTTCTGTATCGGAGGCAGGGTTCCTGTGGTCTGTATGAGCTTTGGATGAGAATTGAGAATACTATTGTGTAGTGATCAGACCAGGGCATCAGGGTGATCGTTGGTGCAGGTGCAGTGATGTGCCCCATAAGTTGATTAGGGATGAAGATTAGATCTGGAGGAGTTCCATGTTGGTGGGTGGGTGCATTCACTATTTGGGTGTAGTTGAGGGCTGACATTGCTTTGTGGAACCCATTGGCTTCTTTCTTAGATAGGGAACATAGGTTGTAGTCTCCTAGTGTGATTAGGGGTTTATGCAGTGATCCATTTGGACTGACGGACTCCAGTATGATTGAGAGCTCCTTGATTTTGTGTTTGGTGCTCTATAGGTGAGGCATAGGGTCGGATATTTGTTGGATATGATAATCATGGTGTTTTCAGCTGAGTCAACTGACGAAGTGGTTTTGAACCTGAATTGGCTTCTTGTGAGTATCAGCACACCTCCTCCACGCTTGTGTGTCCTAGGGCAGTTGTATGCAGTATAGTCAGGTGGGGTGATCTGGTTCAGGATGACTTGATCTGTGTCTGTTAGCCAGGTTTCTGTGATGCACATGATGTCAATATTGTGGGACTGTATGTAGTCAAGAATGATATTTGACTTGTTTTGAACTGATTTGGCATTAATTAGTGTGCATTTAATAGAGGACGTCACGACAGGGTTGTGGTGAGCAATTTGAGGGAGGTGCGTGCATTGTAGCTGTGATATGTTCTGTGGTTTGCATGCAGAGGGTCTCTAATGTTCGAAAATTCTCATGGTGGTTATCCAAGGTGAAGGTAGTGGTGGGAGGTAGGCTGGTAGGGTGTCGCGCCTAGCTCTGGTGGATGTTGCAAGAGTCATCAATGCTATGGCAAGGAGGAGGAAATGCTTGATGTTGAAACATTTTGAGTGCATTTTGGTAGTGTTGGAGGACCATGCTGGCTGTGCTGACTGAGCTGGTATATTGCTGTGATTGCTGAGGTGAGGAGGCGCAGGCCAGGGAGGACGAGACAGAGCTCCTCTTTAGGATCTTTGCTGGATGTGCTGATGACTTCTGCTGTGTCTCTGGGATACAGTTTCTAGGAGAAGAGGTCTGGAAGAGGGGATGATCTCTACTTGGCTGGAACCGCACCTTTGCGATAGTATGTAATTTGGCCCCCGCTGGAGGTCCCCACCTAAGGGCCATGACAAATGGCCCTTTAGTATGACCCCTAGTCGTGGGCCTGCCAGGCGAAGGCGTGCCTAGGCAAACTCGGTCTTTTGAGAGGGAGCTTGAGCAGTCCGGTGTTGCAGGTATTCCCTGATTGGTCTGGACTGCACGGAGCGGGAGGAAGGTGGAAACCCGCCTCTGCTGCTGATGCCGATCAGGGTCTGTGGAGAGAGATCCTGTTCTTGGTGCAAGCTTGGTCTTTTGAGAGGGAGCTTGAGCAGTCCGGTGTTGCAGGTATTCCCTGATTGGTCTGGGCTGCACGGAGCGGGAGGAAGATGGAAACTCGCTTCTGCTGCTGACACCGATAAGGGTCTGTGCTTTAAAGAATGCAGGTGAAGTTCCTTGACTTTGATTGGCCTCAGCACCAGGGGGGATGGGAGGAAGCTGGGATTCCCTCTCTCAACTGCCGATGCTGATCAGTGCTCTGCTGAGTAGTAAAGCCCACCTGTGCTTTAAAGAATGCAGGTGACGTTCCTTGGCTCGTTTTATATGCATGTATACTGCTGCACAGTTGTATAAAAGGACATCTCCATACACAAAACAGGCTTTACTCAAGGAAAAAAACCTTTATAAAATAACCACTCTTAGTGCAAAATTGCTTGCACCATTGATGTTAACAGAAACAAATTATTCAGAATTCAAGCATGCACTGAATGGGTGATTGATCTGAAAATGAACCAAACTGACACTATTTCCCATGCACATCCCTGATAAACAGAATGATAGAAGGAGACATGTTTACTGGATATTGCACAGCCTTGTAGTGCTCGGGAGTTCTAGAATGTAAAGTATCCTTGAGCACTTGAGAGAGTACTTTCAGGGTTGTTGTAACAGAATACAGAGAGGTCACATGAAGCCTGCGTGGATTTCTCTTTCAAAGGGCTCGCTTTGCCCACTAGATCTTAACTTCTTGAAGGTCACTCTTGTCTGCTGTAACTTCATCTGAAGGAGCAGTTGTGACTTGCCACAGAGATTCTCACTCTGACTGCTGCATTCCGCTACTTCTATTTATAAAAGTGAGATTTTTTGTCATGCGAAGAGCTACGGGTAGATTGTGTGCACATTTTGCCAAGTCAGGATTAAGGCTAAGTTGGCTAACTGCACTTCAGCAATTATAAACATTGCCAACTGAGAACAGATCCGTGTTGGCCCTACTGGGGGTGAAATAACAGCCACCGATTGCCCTTCGGCATAACAGATCTGTTTGCTTATTGTAGTGCTGGAAGTCTTTACTACTTTTCTGTATGGATCACATTGCAAGCTGTAAAAAAGTTGGGTTTATTCAGATGGTGTTTTCAGAACTTACAGTCTGTCGATGCAGTAAAAATGTAGAAAAGCGAGTAGAATATATGAAAACAAAATAAGATATAATATGTATTTATAAAACTGGAATTAAAGCAAGATCCAAATTCTACTTACAGTTATATTACACGAGTATAAGTGATATTACAAGAGTAACTAAGGGACCAGGCAATGTTTCTCATAACAGAAATTACTCCAGCCTGAAGAAAGATAGTTCCAGCTTTGGAATGGTTCTCTTGTTAGGCAGAATAGTTCTACAATTAGAATTAATCAGGTCAGTATTCAGACCTGGTAGCAAGTATTATTTTTATAAATGCCAGCCACGGCATTTAAAAATAAATACTTATATTCGGCACACATTATCCAGATAGATCACTCAGCTGAATACATATATGTAAAAAGCGCTTACCAGTGGTAGCTGTCAGCCTGATGTTCGAAAACATATATCTGGATAATGGCAGTCATTATTAGGATATTTACTCTAAGCGACGCTGTCCATGAATAACCTTCCAGATGGCACTATCCAAACAGTGTCAGGGTGGTATGGGGGCAGAGCAAGGGCAGAGGAAGAAGTTATCTGGAGGGCAGCTATATTAAACCCACTATCCAGATAACTTTAGAGCAGCAAAAAAAGATCTATATTTATCTGGCTTACTATCCAGATAGTTGCTTCAGTATCACCGCTATTTGGATAGCGGCCCTGAATATCTGGAATATTTTAAATACAGCAGCTGGTATTCACTAAAGTAAACTAAACTGCTGACCTTGATGTCTCAATATAGGGTCATATATGTATAGCGGCAATTTTCAACTACTCTATGTATAGTTAAGTGATTTAATTGGGACTGCTTTTTCACAGGTCTAACTTACAGATAGCGGCTGAATATCACCACTATCCTCATAGTTGGGAGGATTGCCCCACCACTATCCAGATAGTTTCGGAGTCTTTAAAGGGATTTTCAGTAGCACAATCCATACAGTGTCTCTGATGGATAGGAAATTTATATGTTTAGAAGCAGCTCCTAAAGGTACAGGGTCTTTGAAAATTGACTCAAATGTGTTTAAAAGAGGAAATGTAAAAGAACATTGAGAAGCTGCTGTTCTTATATGCCGAATGCTTTCATAGCAATAGTTCTGCTAAGAGGTAGATGGCTATAGCTAGCTTGCATAGGTCATGTCAAGTAAAAAATAGGGGTGGCTGCTAGAACAGAGAATTACAGTGGTATGCAGTCTAAAGCGAGTGTACAAACCTTCATCAATTGCTAACCAGGAAGAATACATACAAGTAGTTTAGTCCTGATTCTTGCAATATTGTTTGTTTGCTTTAATTCTAATTTTTGGTTTCAGAGACAGTGACTCTTAAACTGCTGGTGATATTTATTTTAGTGTCCCTCCCATCCTACCTCTCCCCACCCACTGCTAGCTCTGCTCTTCTTGTGTAGATTCTCTGTGGCAAAGATTTCCCCCGCTGATTCATCTAACTGGGTAGGGCAGTCCATGTTTTCATTTGGACTCCACCTATTTGGACTCTACCCACTATTTTAGGCTCACAAGTAGCCTCACTCCTTCTAACTGGCCCACTATTTTAATTCCCTACCAAACATATTTTATCTGGCTATCTGCCTTTATTAGACTGTAAGATTCAAGAAGCAGGGATTTTCTACTATGTGTATTTGTAAAGAGCTGTGAACACTTACAGTACACCTGGTTGCACTATACAAATAACAAAATAATAATTACAGTAGCACACTGCACTGTTTTTTAGTAAAAAAAATAATGAAGGCAGCGTGCGCAAAGTTAGAAAGGCAATGTTGACAGGACAGGAAGTCAGGAGGATAAAGCATTATGGCCCCAAAAGAATAAAAGCCGTAAAAAGAAGTTTGCAGAATCAAAAAATATATATATTTTTCTAACCAAACTGTTAACTTCTAGGAATGGTTCTGGAGAACTGAATTTGTTACTGAAAGCATTAACAATTAGGCATAAACAGGTGAGTTAATAGCCAGCTGCAGCAGTCAGCATATTTTTGAAACACTGCTGCCATGGCTAAAAGAAACTTGGATATTCTGCGCCAGAATCTGAAAAGTGGTTGATGCCGATAGTATGATCACCGTCACTATCATCCATATCCCAATGGTATTCTGCGCTACTATATGGATAGTCCATCTGAATAACCTTAGAACAGCTTTTTTGCTGTCCTAAGTTATCCGGATAGTTATCTGTATAGCAGCGCTGAATATATTGCTGGTGTACAGATACAGTATTTGCGTGCAACACTCCTGCTCCACCCATGAGCTATTCCAGCACTATCCAGATAATGTTGAGGTGTTCTGTAAAGGTATTCAGCAGCATTACCGATATAGCTGGTTTGAGAATTGAACGTTCTTCCTTCAGCCTAACAAGAGAAGTTTGTTTTCCTGAAAATTTCTGATTCAGAGGTCAACCTCAATGCCATAAAAATCAATAGTCCGATTTTATATTTCACTCAGTGCATAGGCTTCCAAATTTGATGTTATATACTTGCAAAATGGGAAGCCCATCAAGAGGCAGGATGCAGCATTCTGAACGATCTGTACTGCTCCAACAGATGTGAAGTGTCATTTTAGAATGGATGTCTAGGAAGGATATGGGACATCCAGAGTGGAATGTCCAAACAAAGGGGGAGTGGCAGCAATGCCTCCTGAATTCGCTCTCTCTCCACCCTGAAAAATAAATGTCCCAGTAAAAGGATCTGAAGATAGGTCCTGTGCAGATAGCAAGGCCGGATATGTGCACGAGTGTAAAGATCAAAGAAGGAGCGAGGTAGAACAAGCCATAGAAGGCGGCTTTGTAGAATCCAATAAATGAGACACCAATAAAGGTTTGGATTCTACAAAATCACCTTCTATGGTTTGTTCTACCTTGCTCCTTCTTTGATCTCTATATCCTTGCGAGTGTATGTTGCCTCTTTGGTTGGACCATGAATGAGTATAGGCCATTTTAGAAATGTGGACATCCACAAAGTGCATGCCCGCAGAATCAGGTACTTGAACGCTCCAGCCTAGGTGGGTCAGAAGGGAGGGCATCTATAATATGAGACTTCCACATCCTGCCCTTTCAGTTCAAATACTCAGATGTGCAGGGTCAAACCAGTAATATGTTTAGAGTATGTATTTATAGGAAGGTTTCTTTGGCTGGTAAATATTAACCACTTTGATATAAGTGCAATTTGCTCTTTCCCTTGGAAACATTGTAGCTATACAATGAGCATTTTTTTGCATCTTATTCATGGTAAAGAGCAGGTATAGGTATGGTCATCTCAACAACCATGGCCTGATGTGCTTGTGCCATTCCAAAATCGCACTACAGTATGCAACTCCTTTGCTCTGCTCAGGGCATGCCTCCACCATGACCCCGTGCTACCTGGACATTCTCATGCTGGGGACATCTATATTCCCAGCTTTCTAAAATGGTGCCAGGGACATCTCCATGATTTGCACATCTATTTGCCTGTTTTCAGATGCTCAATGCACAAATAGAACTTCTAAAATAACCCCCCAAAAGAATAATTAATTAAATAATGAATTTCAGTATTTGAGCAGGGTCAAGACACATTTCTAATGTCATCCAGGGGAAGCATTTTCACTCTGCATAGCAGATGCATGTTACAAAAGCCGTCTTGACAACTGACTTCATGTGTGTCTTAAAAGTCAAGTCTATGTCAAAAATAATACCCAGTTTATGTACATCAGATGACACATGAGGCCAACAATTTGAATGGATGTTGGTGCTTCACTGGCAGTAGAGCAACTGATCAGTATCATTTCTGTCATCTTCAAATTAAATACAAGATTATTTGCAGACATCCAGCTCCTTTACTGGCACCTTTCCACGTGCAACAATGAGATATGTATACACCAGGATATGAGGAGCTGGATGTTGTCATCTTCTCCAGGACCAAGCAGGAAGTCAGTCCTCACATATGGGTGACGTCGGCGCCGACGGAGCCCTCGCAGAGCAATTTCCCCAGCTTTCAAAGAAAGCCTTTGGGAATTGCAGCGTGCATGCGCAGTCCCCTTCCCGCCCAAGGGTGCCATCTTGCTCAGTCTTCTTTTTTCCGCGGAGCCCTACAGACGCTGTTTGTGATCGCCGCTGAAAAAGTTGATTTTATTTACTATTCGATGCCGGATCCTTTTCCCGCCCGGACCCGATACGCCGGTATCGAGTCCGTTCGTTATTTTTTAGGTTTTTGTCCTTCGTGACTAGGGTTCGCGCCATTTTTCTTTTTCACTGGCAGCCCTGTCTTTTGACCTCGCAGGGGCCCTTTTTCCCTCGATGGCTGCCAGCGGGTTTAAAAAGTGTGATCGGTGTAAGAAACTTATGTCTCTTACCGACACACACGACTGCTGCCTCCGCTGCCTCGGACCCGATCATGACCCGATGATCTGTGGTCCGTGTGGCAAAATGTCCTCCAAAGCGTTGAGGAGTCGGCAGCATCAAAAAGAACGAATCTTCTCTGACTCCGCGTCCGGCCGGGCCCGGACCTCGTCGGAGGCTTCGACGTCCCGGGACTCCGGTCCTGAGCATCGTCGGAGTTCCTCTGAGCAGGGGTCTCCTGCCCGGGAACATCATAGGAAGAAGAAACCCGCGAGAGTGGCGTCGGTGGACACTCCTGGTTCCTCGAGGGCCAGGTCGCATAGCCCCGATAGCCGTCCCGGGTCCTCGGAGACGGAGAGGCCTTCGAAACATCCTCGTCTCGAGATGGAGTCTCCTGGACACGTGAGTACTGTAGTCCTCGTGGACTCGCCTCCGAAGGAGCCGACGTCGGGCCTGACGCCATCGGGGCCCAAGTCGGGGGCTGCTGGTCTCCTGAGCTCGGACTCAGGTTGACGGCCTTGGAGAGCAGTTTCGCTGCCTTCATGGACCAGCAGCGGGCATTGATCGCTGGCCTCGCCAGTGCATCTGCCCCGACCACCGGGACGTCGACGTCCAAGTCGACCCCGGAGACCGAGCCGATCCTCGAGTCCATGCAAGCTCGAGTCGATCCTCGGTCACAGTTTCCCTCAGCCTCCCATTCGGGACCGAGGTCGTCGACACCGGCCTTGGCGTCGGGGCGGAGGGTATCGGTGCCCGCCCGACCGGAGCCGCTCGATTCCTCTACCGAGGAGTCGGGCTGGGAGACGGAGGACGAAGAGTCCCCGGGTACTTTTCGGACTCGGTGCGTCCCATCGGACTCGCCCGAGTCCGAACCTCGGAGACGTTCCCCCCCGGAGGACACCCGGTTCTCGGACTTCGTGCGGGATATGGCCAAGGCCTTGGCATTCCCCACGGATCCCGAGGAGGAGCCTTGAGCCGAAGAGCTCGATGCCCTCGAGTATGACTGTCCCCCGAAGGAGGCCTTTATTGTACCGGTTCCTCCGATGCTGGAGCGACTTCTCTTCTGCATGTGGGAGAGCCCGGCGTCGGCGCCGGTGTTAAGCAAGCGGGTCGATTCCATCTATCGAGTCCGCAAGAGCCCCGGGTTCCAAAAGGCACAACTACCGCAGCATTCCATGGTGGTGGAATCGGCCATGCATCGACTCAAGAGTCAGAAGATGCACTCCTTGGTGCCTCCCGGCCGGGAGGCCCAGAACCTGGATGCCCTCGGTAGGAAGTGCTTCCAGGGCTCTATGCTTGCTTGTCGAGTCCAGATCTACCAGCTCTATATGGGCATGTATCTCCGAGACCTGGCAAAGGAACAGGAGGCCGGCTGGTCCACTTTGCCCACAGGTGGTCAGCCATCACCTCAGATACCTGGGTGCTTCATATAGTTCAGAAAGGCTATCTTCTACACTTTCACCAGGTACCTCCCTCCTACTTTCCAGGGGAGCCTCCAAGACTCCCTGTGCACAGGGACTTACTCCTTCAGGAGTTAGCAAATCTTCTTCAGGAACAGGCTGTGGAACCGGTGCCCCACCACCTGAGAGGTCACGGCTTTTATTCCAGGTACTTTCTGATACCAAAAAGAACAGGAGGCCTCAGACCCATCCTGGACTTGCGGAACCTCAACAAGTTCCTGGAGAGGGAAGAGTTCAATATGCTTACCCTTGGAATTCTGCTGCCCTACCTCCAGCAGGGAGACTGGCTATGCTCCTTAGATCTAAAGGATGCGTATACTCACATCCTTATCCATCCAGACTACAGACTATATCTCAGGTTTGTTGTGGGAGGAAATCATTACCAGTACTGGGTACTGCCCTTTGGCCTATCCTCCGCCCCCAGGGTGTTCACCAAATGCCTAGCAGTGGTGGCGGCCTATCTACGACTTCAAGGCCTTTTTGTGTTTCCATACCTGGACGACTGACTCATCAGAGCCCAGTCTTCCCAAGAGGCCACTCATCGCACTGTGACTCTACTCCAGCACTTGGGATTTGTCATAAACTTTGCAAAGTCCACTTTGCTCCCCTCTCAAAATCTCGAATTCATAGGCGCCAGGTTGAACACACTTCAGGCGCGGGCCTTCCTGCCTCTAGATAGGGCCCACAGGCTCATGGATCTCGCCAGCCACTTTCACAGCAATTCCCTGGTCTCTGCCAGGCAATTTCTGAGACTGCTCGGCCATATGGCTTCCACGGTCCATGTGACCCCCAATGCCCGCCTGAACATGCGACCTGCTCAGTGGTGCCTTCGCACTCAATGGCATCAGGCCACGGGGAGCCTGTCGGACTCAGTACAGGTATCCGACCTGCTGGTCTCTTCTCTGCGGTGGTGGCTTCATCTGCCAAACCTAGTGCTGGGAGTGGATTTTCAATCTCCTCCGCATTCTCAGGTGCTGACAACCGATGCTTCTCTCCTGGGTTGGGGAGCACATTGCCAAGGGACATGTACTCAAGGCCTCTAGACTCCTTGGGAGTCTGCTCAGCAAATAAACTTCCTAGAGCTCAGAGCCATCCACCTAGCTCTAAGAACCTTATCCCACCTCACTTCTCACCAGTCTGTGCTGGTCCAGACGGACAATCAAGTTGCAATGTTCTACGTGAACAAACAAGGAGGCACAGGCTCCTTCCTTCTCTGTCAGGAGGCACAAAAACTGTGCTCTTGGCCCATCCTTCACGGCATCCTCCTCAAAGCTGTCTATCTCCCAGGTCAAGAAAATTACCTGGCAGACAAGCTGAGCAGGATCCTCCAACCACACAAGTGGAGATTGGATCCGTTAGTGGTTCAGGGGATCTTTCTCAAGTGGGGCCTCCCCACCATGGATCTATTTGCCAGTCCTCTGAACCGGCAGCTTCCCAGATTCTGCTCTCGACAACCGCATCCTCTCAGAGTAGCGGCGGATGCTTTTCTGATTCCATGGTCCACAGTCCTCTTGTATGCCTTTCCTCCCATGCCACTGGTGTCTCGGACGCTCTTCAAGGTTCTCAGAGACAGAGCCTCCCTGATCCTCGTGGCTCCCCGGTGGCCGAGACAGCCCTGGTTCCCGCTTCTGATGCAGCTGGCGGTGGACACTCCTCTTCCCCTGGGGTTTCAACCAGATCTCCTGTCACAGGATCAGGGGACCCTCCTACACCCCAACCTCCGGCCCCTTCATCTGATGGCCTGGCTGCTGAAAGGGTAGTCCTTGCTCCCCTCCTGCTGCCTCGAGAGGTGGAAGAGGTCGTCTTGGCCTCCAGGCGGCCCTCCACCCGGAAGTCCTACGCTCTTAAGTGGCGTCGGTTCTCCGTGTGGTGTGCTCAGCAATCTGAGAATCCTTTCTCCTGCTTGGTGGCAGTGGTCTTGCAATATTTGCTTTACCTCTCCAACCTTGGCCTTAAGTCCAACTCTGTCAGGGTCCACCTCAGTGCTCTCTCTGCGCATCACGCACCAGTGGACGGCAGGCCTCTTTCCAACCACCCTTTGGTGGCTCATTTTCTCCGAGGCCTCCTCCTTAAGCCTCCTTTGCGCCCACCAGCCCCAGAGTGGGATCTGAATGTGGTCTTACAGCGGATTACCTGTCCGCCCTTTGAACCTATGGCTACCTGCCCTCTTCGTTTTCTCTCCTGGAAAACATTGTTTTTGGTAGCCCTTACCTCTGCTAGGCGCGTTAGTGAACTGCAGGCCCTAGTGTCTGATCCTCCTTACACTAGGTTCTACAGGAATCGGGTAGTCTTACGGACTCACCCTAAGTTTCTTCCAAAAGTGGTTTCTCCTTTTCATCTCAACCAGGAGGTGGTTCTTCCAACCTTCTTTCCCAGGCTGCACGCCAGCCGGGCTGAGATGGTCCTGCATACCCTGGATTGTAGGAGGGCCTTGTCCTTCTACCTTGACCGTACGCGAGAGCATCGGAGGGCTGTTCAGCTCTTCATTTCTTTTGACACCAATAAGTTGGGGCTCCCTGTCTCCAAGCGTACTTTGTCCATATGGGTTGCTGACTGTATCACTTGGGCTTATGGGGCGGCCGGCCTCTCGTTGGAGGGTCGAGTCACGGCTCATCGTGTTAGGGCGAAGGCTGCGTCAGTGGCTCATCTTCGCTCTGTTCCGTTGGCAGACATCTGCCGGGCCGCTACTTGGTCTTCAAGCCAGACTTTTGCGGCCTATTACTGCCTGGAGAGGGAGTCCCGCAGGGACAGTGCTTTCGGACAGGCAGTCCTCCATAATCTCTTTGAGGTTTAGGCAACTCCTACCCTCCGGCCCTGGTGTTGGGCTACCGGTCGGGGGCGTTTTCAGAGAAGATTCCTTCCTTTTGTGCTACTGAGCTTGAGGGAGCTCATTTTTCCGCTTGAGGTCTCCGGTAGCCTTAAGCTAGGGAGTCCCATATGTGAGGACTGACTTCCTGCTTGGTCCTGGAGAAAGAGTAGTTACTCACCTGTAACAGGTGTTCTCCAGGAGCAGCAGGAATCAGTCCTCACAACCCTCCCTCCTCCCCTTGGAGTTGCAGTCCTATCATTTCGTTTTTGCTAATTTTTTTTGCTGTCTTTTAGCTATGTCATCAGACTGAGCAAGATGGCACCCTTGGGCGGGAAGGGAACCGCGCATGCGCGCTGCAATTCCCAAAGGCTTTCTTTGAAAGCTGGGGAAATTGCTCCGCGAGGACTCCGTCGGCGCCGACGTCACCCATATGTGAGGACTGATTCCTGCTGCTCCTGGAGAACACCTGTTACAGGTGAGTAACTACTCTTTATAGGATATAATGTATTATATATTATGGCTAGGCAACAGTTGACATAAACGAAACAAGTATATGTTGAACAACATAAGAGGGTAACACCAAACTCTGTTGTGCACCTGTCTTCAGAGATTTCCAGCTTGAAACACTGTGGCCAATCTACTTGCTTGCCATGTAGATCCAGAAAATATTCAAACCAATCTAAAACTTTAGTGCTGATACTTCAGAATCTTAAATCATCCAAGAATCAATTGAGAAATATTAACAAAAACAAACTAATGTGAAGCAACACCAAAAAGAATGCAGCACTAGCATCAAGACTAGGGCCGGCGCTACCCGGTAAGCTGGGCAAGCATGGTAGAGGGGGCACCCTTGTTCGAGGGCGGCAAAATCGCGGCCAGCAACAGTGTTGTGGGCCCATGGGAGCAACTTGTCCCACGGAGCAAAGGGATCACACCAGCAGTTGTTTTTTGCTCATGGGACAGGCTGCTCCTGTAGGCCAAAAAAGCAAAGCAGACCAAGATTGTGGCCAACAGTTTGTTTTGTGCCCATGGGACAGGCTGCTCCATTTTTTGCCTGTGTGAGCAACCTGTCCCATGGACCAGAGATCGTGGCCGGCACTTCTGTTTTTTGCCCACAGGCCAAGCTGCTCCTGCAGGTCGAAGAGCAGAAGAAGCATGCTGCAGAAAAAGGAGCTGGGGTCAGAGAGCACAGAAGACAGGACAAAATTTAAAGGGCAGTGGATTTGGGGGGAGGGGAGGGAGAAAGGGACAGATGCAGGGAAGGAAACAGAATGGGGGAGACAGTAGGAGAGGTCTTCTGGGAGGGGTATAAAATTGCAAGGAATTGAAGGTTGAAGAGAGGGGAGAAAAGGGCACAATGAATATATGCTAAAAAGCGTAGCCCCTACTCCATCAGAAGAGACACAGATACCCCATCCCCACAGCCGCACACATACACACAGATGCACCCTGCCCCCACCCCTGCAGTACACAAACATGCACACAGATGCATCTCGCCTCATGCAGAATGCATACACACAGGCACTCCACCCCCACATCATGCACACAAACACATATCTGAAGAGAGACGTGTGTGTGTGTGTGTGTGTATATGTGTATATATATATATATATATATATATAAACACCAGTTATATTACATTACCTCTTTGATGCATTGGATACACCTGATGCATTGATGCACCCGAGGATCTATGGAGGGAATTTTGCTAGCCCATGAGACTATTGCCACTTCTGTGGAGGAAGGATGCCCCCCCCCTGCTTTAGCTAGCATGGAGCAATTGTTGCTGCACTCTTTATGTCAGGCATGGAATTGGTGGTGTGGGCTGGGGAGTTGCTCCCTATTGAAGGCAACACAGATTTCACACCTGGGATGGGGAGATCAGTATTTCAAATATGGGAGGCACAGGGGTGTAATGTTTTAGGGCAGCTGTTGAAGCTGGGAAGTGGGAATTTTCCCTCCTTCGACCAACTTAAGGGAGAAAGGGATCACCTAAAGTGCATTTATTTGCTTATTTGCAGATACATTATTCTGAGGCTTTGCTTAAAAAATATGGTTGCAAATGGATAAGCAGTAAATTGGACCAATTATTTTTGAAGTATGCTTCAAAATTTAATCAATTATCCCTGTGGTACTGACTAGGCCGGGAAGAATGGGGAGTAAGGATTTGAAAGTGTTCACTAGAGGTTTGTTAGGGGAGGTAGGAAAAGAGTGGGGTGAGGAACAGTTGAGGAATTATTTTCCAATTTATATGTGCAGATTAAGACAATAGAGCTGCAAGATATGTAATATCAAGTGCTGCTTGGATCGCAGATATCTATAGATAAAGTGGTAAAAAGGGCTATGGGATACTAATACTTGTATCAAATGTAAAGTTAAAGTAGGGACACTCATCAATTCCATTCTCGAGTGTACACAATTAAAAAAAATATTTGGACTCAGACTTTGCAGGTCATAGAGCAAACAGCTGCAAATCGACTGGAATGATAGCTTCTTAATATTGGGAGGTGGGGACTCTTTGAAAGAAGGTAAAGTACCTAGAGCCAAACCTTATGAAGTGGCATTTTAGAAAGGGCGTCCAAGTGCAATCTGAGATGTCCATGGCAGAATGGGCGGAAAACTAGTAACATCTAAGTTTCAGACAGATTTTAGAAACATAGACATCCCCAATGTGGACGCCCGGGCCAGTATCCACATAGATGTCCCTGCAGTGAAAGCGTGGGATGGGGACATCAGTTTCATGCAGTGTTACGGGGATGTACATTGGTGTGGCATAGTGAAAACATTAGCCTGCATTCCCCAGCAGTTTTCATTGTCAACATGAACAATATAGAAAAGATGAATGTACTCCCTTCTCCATACTCCCACATGTTTGATTGACAAAACGGGCACTTTTCCAATGCCTGTTCCTTATCGTCCCTCCAGTCTAGTCCTGAACTCCTGGGGTTTTGCTCCTCCTCCAGCAGCTTAGAGACTGAGAAACGTCATCCTTCTGATGACACCAGTATAAAGACACAGGATCCGTCTCCTGACTCCAGTTATCTCAGTCTCCAAGCAGCTGGAGGACTGGTGAGCCCGGAGATAGGGGCTCACTTGAGGAACAATTAAGCAGAGCTTTAGAGTAGTTAATTAATCTAATTGGACTAAGTTTGATTTTAAAAGGAGAAAAATATGAATATGGGGAAATATACCTTTAGGGTTTGGTGCTGAAGTGCTTATTTCTGCCTTCCGTCTTCTCTCCTGCCCCTCCCCCCCCCCGCCACTCAGCCTGTTTTCATTTGAAGAAGCAGAAGGGAAGGAGCCTGCTCCCAAACTCATGTTTATGAGTGAGGAGCCGGCGGTGTAGCAGCAGCGGTAGAGCTAGCAGAAGTTTTTACCTGCTCAGCTTTAGGTGCCAAAGGCTGATTCTGGCGGCTCGCTGCACTTGTCTGCTGAGGTCCCGGCTCTTCCCCGATGCAGAAGCCGTGATCCCGGCTGAGCGCGGGGAGAGTGAAGTCCAATATTCCCTCTAATTTTCTGTAGGCTGTGTGCACATAAAATATCAGCTGTGTGCAGCTTTTGAAGAAAGGTTAAATTTTTGTGCGCCACATAACGACACTCAGAGTTATATACTTTAAAATTTGACTACACATCAGAATACAGTATGTACACCACATTGATTTTAATCAAATTGAATGAAAATAGACGGTTACTAAATGAAGCGGGAAATTAAGACGTCTGTGTTGTTTTCTATCAGAATCAGAGCCGTAATTTTTGTGCGCTCTGTTGTAAAGTATGTGCGCTCGCTTGGCGAGGTGTGTGCACGCGCACAGCTTAGAGGGAACAGTGGTGAAGACCCGCGCTGCACAGCTTTGCTCTGCAAGGTAAGGGGCCCTGTAGCCTGGGGGAAAGCCTCAAATACAGTCGTGGGTGGGGAGCCGTGTATGGCGAACAACGTAGGCCTAAGTGCGTGTCGCACGTGTGTGCGCACAGAAAAAACTCAGTAGGTACAGAGCAGTTTTTCAAAAGCTTCTATTTCGGAGGGACAGCTTCGTTTTGGGATTTCCTTGCAAGAGTTCGGTTTGGGGGACCCTGGGAGTGTCCATACTATATTACAAAAAAAAAAAGAATATTTTCTTCAGGCCCTCCAGAGCTGGTAGCGGGGCTCTCGTCCGCACTGGACTTCCCCTCTGTTACAGAGCCTTTGCCTGGGGGATTGACGGCGATCTTTTCACCGGAATTTGTTGTGTTGATTCAACAGGCATTTGGGGGGACACAAAAGGGAGCCGCAGCCAGTCCCACAGAGGGGGGACTAGGTGGCAAGAGGCCGGGGACACCTCTGGGTTCGGGTGTGATGGGAATCCCGTCAAAGAGGGTCAGAACCGAAAAGGAGCGCCCGGAGCTGTCTGTGGCTTTAGAGGATGTCCACTTGGAGGACTTGGGGCAAGATTTGGAATTGCAAGAGGAGTTAGAGGAAGGAGAACTCACGGAACCGGAGGATCAAGCCCGAGTTGTCCGAGTGTTCAGGAGAGACGTGTTACCGGCGCTCATTTCGGAGACGCTTAAAGTGCTTAATATGCCGACGGGTGGTCCGTCGGAAGATGCCACATTGGCGGACCCATTGTTGCAGGCTTTTAGAAAGATGCAGAGGGCCTTTCCGCTTCACAGAGTGATTAAAGAGATGATTCAAGATGAATGGGATATGCCTGAGGCTGGTCTGAAAGGGTCCAGAGTAATGTCTCGGCTCTACCCATTGGTGGAACAGGATTGAGAATTGTTTAGTTCTAAGGTGGATGCGGCCATCTCGGCAGTCACCAAGAAGACTACCATTCCAGTGGAAGGTAGTGCTGCGCTGAAGGATATGCAGGACAGGAAACTGGATACCTTGTTGAAACAGGTTTTTGACGTGAATGCGCTGTCCATCCAAGCGTCCATTTGTGGAGCCTGGGTAGCTAGAGCCTATCTTCACTGGGCTCAGCGGCTTCAGGGAGAACAGGTAGAGGAGGTAGCCGCAGAGGCAGCCAGATTAGAGTCAGGAGCGGATTATTTGGCCGATATTCATTATGATTTTGTTCGGGGTTTATCTAATAGTATGGCATCTGCAGTGGTGGCCAGGAGGTATCTTTGGCTGCACAATTGGGCGGCAGATGGATCTTCCAAGTCAAGGTTGAGTAAGCTTCCTTTCAGAGGGAAGTTGCTTTTTGGAGAAGATTTGGAAAAGTTGGTGAAGGATTTGGGAGAGTTCAAGGGCGGTAGATTGCCAGAGGACAAACAGAAGCAGGGTTGCTCGGCCCCGGTGGCCAAAGTTCAGCAGAGGGACTTTCGTCGTTTTCGTACCCCGAGGTTTGGTCAGGTTCAGAGGGGGCATTTCTCCTACAGGAACCAAGGGTTTAGAGGCTTCAGGGGAGCGGGAAGAGGCTTTGTGGCCTCTTCTTCCTCCAATCTGAGAAGGTCGCAATGAAGCCAGGGGGACCCAGGCAGTATTGGTGCCTGTGGGGGATCGCCTGCGGGAGTTTTATCCTGCCTGGGTCCGAATCACATCCGATCAGTGGGTGCTAGAGGCCATCAGAGAAGGGTATGCATTGGAGTTTCAATGTCCATTGGCTGATTCTTTCGTTCAATCTCCGTGCAAAGCGCACTCCAATTATGACGCAGTGTGAGTGACCTTGGAAAGGCTGCTTGCTTTCAAAGCAGTGGTGGTACCGTTGCCCCCAGACCAATATGGCTGCGGTCGGTACTCCATATACTTCGTAGTACCAAAGAAAGAAGGTACCTATTGGCCGATTTTGGACCTCAAGAAGGTAAATCGCTGCCTCAGAGTATCACATTTCCGTATGGAGACCTTAAGGTCAGTTATCGTAGCGGTACGGCAAGGCGAGTTCCTTACTTCCCTAGATTTGTCGGAAGCTTATCTGCACGTTCCAATTCGTCGGGAGCATCAGAGGTTTCTAAGGTTTGCAGTGCCGATGGGACATTTTCAATTCCAGGCGTTACCATTTGGGCTGGCTACGGTGCCCCGGACCTTCACCAAGATCATGGTGGTGGTAGCGGCAGCATTGCGAAAGGAGGGGGTGCTGGTTCACCCCTATCTCGACGATTGGTTGATTCGAGCAAAGTTCAAAGCGGAGAGCGAGAAGGCTACAGCCAGAGTAGTGGCCTCTGCAGAGGACATTACTCAGAAGGTGGTTGCACCAGGAGGACAGCTTGTCTCGGATATTACCCTGTCAGCCAGAGACGCGTCAGACTCTGCGGTGGTGGTTGCGATTCGAGTTTTTTCTGACAATGCAACGATGGTAGCTTACATCAACTGACAAGGGGGCACCAGCAGTGTGATGCTGGAAACCGAGGCCCAGCAGTTGTTCAAGTGGGCTGAAATACATCTGCTAGCATTGTCAGCAGCGCATGTCGCAGGAGTGGAAAACGTGGAGGCCGATTTTCTGAGTGGATTCAGGAGAGTGGGTTCTCCATCCACAAGTGTTCGAGATGATGGTTCGCCGCTGCGGTCCGCCAGTGATGGATCTCATGGCGACTTTTCAATCCACGAAAGCCAATCGGTTCTTCAGCAGGAGAAAGGAAAGGATGTCGGAGGGGCTGGATGTGCCCATACAACCTTGGCCAGAAGGGCAACATCTGTACGTGTTCCCGCCTTGGGTGTTGATAGGTTGGGTGTTGCAGCATATAGACCTTCACAGAGAGCAGGTAATTTTGATTGCACCGGATTGGCCAAGACGCCCGTGGTACGCGGATCTGATGAGACTCTTGGTAGACAAGCCATGGCAGCTTCCAGTTCACGGGGACCTGTTAATGCAGGGCCCACTGCTTATGCCTCAGGTGGATCGGTTCTCGCTTACGGCTTGGCTATTGAAAGGGCAAGGCTGACAGTGAGAGGTTATTCTGCGGCGGTGGTGTCCACCTTGTTGAGGGCTCAGCGGAGATCAATGTCTTTGGCGTATGTTAGGATTTGGCGGGTCTTCGAAGCCTGGTGTGGGGGTAAGAAGGTTAGCGCCTTAAAAGCTTCCGTACCTCAGGTGCTTGCTTTTTTGCAAGATGGCTTTGAGAAAGGGTTAGCGGCTGCGTCCTTACGAGTGCAGTTGGTGGCGCTTTCTTGTTATAGAGCTAAGATAAAAGGGGTGGCGATGGCAGGGCATCCTGATATTAAGAGGTTTCTGAGGGCAGTGTCGCTGTTGCGGCCGCCGTGTAGACAGACTGTTCCAATGTGGGATTTCCATTTAGTACTGGAAGCTTTATTGCATCAGCCTTTCGAACCTTTGGCTAGAGCGTCTCTAAAGGATCTTACTCTCAAGGTGGTGTTTCTGGTGGCGATCTCTTCGGCCCGAAGAATATCGGAGTTACAGGCGTTGTCATGTAGGAAGCCTTTTCTGGTGTTTAGTGATACGAAGGTGGTCTTGAGACCCGTGCCGTCCTTTTTGCCCAAAGTAGTGTCACCTTTTCATGTTAATCAGGTGGTCTCCTTACCTGTTTTTCGAGAAGAGAGTACTGCTGCAGCTTCGAGGCAGTTACATCGGTTGGATATTCACAGAGCATTAAGGAAGTATTTACAAGGTACAGCATCCTTCCGCAGATCGGATAGATTATTTGTTTTATTTGGAGGGTCGAGAAAAGGAGAGGCAGCCTCAAAAGCTTCAATTGCCAGATGGCTAAAGGAGGCGATTGCATCCGCGTATGTTTTGACCACCTTGATTGAAGGAAAAGATGGCATACAAATCTGTTTAAACAAATAAATAAGGAGAGGAATGGCTAGCAGAAGAAAGGAGGTGATAATGCCTCTGTATAAGTCTTTGTTGCAACCTCATTTGGAGTATTGTGTGCAACTCTGGAGGCCACACCTTCAAAAGGATATAAACAGGATGGAGTCAGTACAGAGAACGGCTACTAAAATGGTTAGTGGTCTTCATTATAAAGCATATGAGGAGAGACTTAAGGATCTTAATATGTATACCTTAGAGAAAAGGCAGGATAGAGGTGATATGATTGAGACGTTTAAATACCTCCGTGGCATAAATGCACAGGTGGAGAGCCTCTTTCGATTGAAAGCAAGTTCTGCTAGGAGGGGACATGGGATGAGAGTGAAAGGGGATAGATTCAGGAGTGATATCCGGAAATATTTCTTTATGGAAAGAGTGGTGGATCAATGGAATAGTCTCCTAGTGGAGGTGGTAGATTTGAGGACAGTATCTGCATTCAAAAAAGCATGGGACAAACACAGAGGATCTCTAAAGGAAAAAAGGGCACTGTTGTAGTAGTTATGGAAGGACAGACTAGATAGGCCATGTGGTCTTTTTCTGTCACCATTTTTCTATGTTTGTAAGCCAGATCCAAAAGCAGCAAAGAAGAGTTAAGTGTTCAGCTTGGATTTGGGAAGGACCAGAGAAGAAGCCTGATGTACAGACACAGGTAGTTTGTTGTAGGCATAGGGAGCAGCAAGGTGAAAGGAGCAAAGTCTGGATTTGGCAGTAGAAGAGGGCACAGATAGAAGCAATCTGACAGCGGATTTCCCAAAAAGGGTTGTAGGAAGACATAAGAAGGGAAAGGTAGTGCAGAGCAGCAGAATGAGTGCACTTATAGGCCATAGGCATGAAAAGGGCATACATTTGTTGCTCAGCAATATCCTTTGAGGAACTGCAATATTGGTTTTGGGTTTGGTGCACTTGGTAAGGGCCCATCCTTAGCATAAAGCGTGTTTGTAGAGATGACCAAGGCAGGAATCACTGGGGCTGGTTCCTAAAGCCAAGTTCCATTTGATGCAAAGTATGTCCTGTCATACATGTTCATGCTTACCTTCTCTTATACCATATTAGGGTGCGCTAGGATTATCTAGCACTTTTCAGGGCCTGCAGAGGACTGGTATGTGGTCTAGGTTGCAGCAGCAGTCATTTTTCATTGGTATTTATGTCTAGTTTGCATCAGTACACTACTGTCAGTGTGAAGAGCAGCTTAGGAAATGCACGTTTTTCCCAAGGGGTGTGGCGTCTGCAAGTACATCGTGGAAATGGGCAGGATCTGTAACTTCGCAGAATATGGCAGCTGCAGGGACATCCAAAATGTTTACCCGTGTCTGATAATATTGACAGAGGATGGATTTCTCCATTATATCGCATGGCCAGTGTCTGTATCTGTGCGCAGGATGTGTGCACAAGCCAGCTGAATAACGCTTTCCACATGCCACACCAAACATGTCTACCTCCCTGATTCCGGACCTGCAGGCACGTCTCAACCTGCGGATGTGGAATTTGGTTCAAACGGGGTTTGGTTTTAGTTTAGACATGTCCGCAGGCCAGACGTGCCTATTATGGAATTGGCCTCTTAGTGGTTAAGAGGATTATTTTAAGGAACTGGATAGCAGAAATTGAGCCCCCTTTCCAGCATTAGGAAAATAAAATGCATGAGATTGCATCTTTCAAATCGGAAGTATATAAATACAGAGTGAAACCAGAATGGCTGCTTTATAAAAAACAGTGGGCACATTTTTGGGCTGCCAACCCTAAGGGGTAAAAAACAAACATCATTCTCCTCTCTCGTTCCCAGAGAGTGTAAGTAGGATACAGTCAGTGAAATGCATGGTATATGAATAAGGTCAGATGATGTGTTTAGGGGTGTGAATGATGTTTCCTTTTTGGAATATGAGTGGGATGGAAGATGATGACAGGGTAGGTACTGAAAATGTTGGGCAATGGCAACCATAACATCTTTGTTAGGTAAAACATTTATTTGTGATTTTCTCATTACTGTTCAATCATAAAGGAAGGGCTTGCACTTTTGTTTAATTGTTTGACAGACTGCATTTCTTCCACCATATTAAAAATAAATGCAAATAAATAAAAAACATAAAAATTAAAAATTAAAAAATGAAAAAGAAAAATGAAATAGCCTACTCTAGAAGTACCAGAGTGCCTCTGGGGTATAAAATCTTCTTGCCCAAGTCAGTCTTTATCAGGAATAGAAATGTGGTCCAAGAAGGCGACTTCATTTTTTCTTTTTTAATGTTTACACTTTTAGTACATTGATGTTTGTTTTTCAACTTTTAGGTGCCCTTTTACTAAAGTGCATGTGTTTTGGCACATGGTCACCATGTACTCAGGACCACAGTAATTGACAGTGTGGGCAGCATGACAGTTACTGTACTCTGATTCACGAGCTGCCACTTGCATGCTGGGGTGGAGAAAGGGCAATTTAGGAGTGGAGGGTGCATGTGGCGAGAGTGGGTGCATATCGCGTGCTATCAACATTGCAGTTAGCATGGGTCCAATTACCCACACTTCAATAGGTGGAGGTAAGAGCACTCATGGTACCAACACTGTGCTGGGAACATGTTGGTCACGCCCCTGACAGTAACTGTAGAGGCTTTGCACTTAGTGCACGTTAATTTTCATGCTAAACATGAGATGAGTGCAAAATCCATAATGCACTTTAGTGAGATGAGTGCAAAACCATAATGCACTTTAGTAAAAAGGGTCCCTTAATTTTGACTGTGTCATCTAGTTTGATACTGGCTACATACCCAGCGCTAGCCTTTATTTTGTGTTGCCTTTCTGTCTAATCTAAAAATTTTTACTAAACATACATTCATTTGAATTCTGAACTTTATGTCTCACAGTGTGAATGTTTGTTTATGGTTTGCAACTTTTATTTAATGTCTTATCTGTAAACCCTTGATGCAGGGGTAATACTGAAACATGGCCATGTTGGATTTTTAATTTTTAGGGGGATTTTAGAATCAGCTACATAAGTGAATGTGGCTGGTATACATATTTTTTTTTTAGTGCCATCAAGTAAGTGTTGACTCATAGCGACCCAGCTGCCTCTGGGTTTTCTTGGCAATGTATCACCGGAAGTAGATTGCCAGCCTTTTCTTCTGAGGCAGTGGAGGGTAAAGTGACTTGCCCAAGGTCACAAGGAGTGCCAGTGGGAATCGAACCCTTGATCTTCTGGGTACTAGGCAGTTGCTCTAACCACTAGGCTACTCCTCCACTCCCATAAAATATAAATAGGGTCAATTTTAGAAAGGGAAAATATACATTTAGGGGCTAATTCTATAAAGGGTACGTGGAAAGGTTTGTGCTATTTATGCATGTAAGTCCCTATTCTAAAGGACTTATGCGCATGAATGGGCAGTTACACGTGCGCTTTAGACAGTCGCTGTTCTGTAAGTACAGATGTACATCCCACCATGAGTACTATGTACTACCAAGTTGGGTGGACACGGAGCGAAGCGTAGATGACGCCTAAATGTATATATCTTGAAGGACTACAAAAAGGGACTGCTACTTCTGGAGAGAGATCTTCAATTGTAAGTATTTCCTTCTGGGAATTTTTCTAAATCTTGGGGAAAAAGGAATTTTTTAGATTAAAGCTGATTAATCTATGTAAATTAGAATCCGTCAGGGCCTAGTATCAGCAAAGAGCTTTAGTTAAATTAAAAACTGTACAGGTAACTTTCAGTTTAAGTTTAAAATCCAGCAGAAGGCATTCAGTTTAAATTTAAAACACAGCAGAGAGCTTTCTGGTTCAATTTAAAACCCGGCAGAGAGCTTCTAGTTTAAATTTAATACTCAGTCAGGGCCTAGTATCAGCAAAGGTCTTCAATTTAAATCAAATCAGAATTATAACTTAGCATAAAAGGAAAAACAGGGTCAGTATTCTTTGAGCAATAAATTGTTTCTAGAGACCTTTACAAAGAGGCCTTCTAGATAGGGGGCAAGAGACCTGTGAAATTGTTTTAAATAGGCATTAAAGCCAAGGCACCCCTTGTGGCCTTGGGCAAGCCACTTAACCCTCTGTTGCCTCAGGTACAGATAGATTGTGAGTTCTTTGGGGACAAGGGACTGTATCCAGTACCTGTTTGTAGTGATTACATAATGTAAACCGCTTTGATTGAAGGATAAGGCAGTGTAGAAAACTGGTTAAATAAATAAAATAAAGTGACAGATCAAAAAGGCATTTTGAAAGACTCCCTCTGTCAAAGCTGGCTGTGTGAATCACCCAGGAAATGGGTCTCAGATTACCTTAGAAGCACATGACAGGGTACTGTGTAGCAGCCAGCTTTTAATAGGTCTTCTTCCCCTCCCTCCCCGACTCCCACCCACCCCTGGGATAATCATAGCTTTATAGGTGCTTAAACCTCTTAAAGGGAAGGAGGTGCCATATTCACTTTAAAGTGCAGCTGTTTATCATCATAAGGTATGCATTAAGGACCTGAGATTAATTAAGCTTGAGGTGAACAAAGTCCATTAAACGTATTAGGTATAGTTTTATTAGTATAAGTAACCCCAGCAAACCTTAGTAAGTAAACAACTTAAATACCTAAACACAACCTTAAAACTAAGATGCAGACAGCAGTCCGGGAGTGAAATGGGGGCTTTCTGGTCTTTTACATTGAGTGTCACATGTATCATTTTCTCCCAGTTGGTGAAGGGTCTTACGTGTACACTAGGTACAAGGATCTCTTTCCTTTCAGGGAATGAGTCCAGTCTCTGGAGGCTAGAGTAGCAGACTTGGAGGACATAAGGAAGACAGAGAGGTACATAAAGGAGATCTACAGGGATATAGTACTGAAGTCCCACCTGCAGTCTGGCAGCATCGCTGTTGCCATGGAGGAGAGAGGTCACATGACAGGAGAGCATTGCCCTGATGTGGTAGGATGTGATCCTGTAGCTAGGACCTGTCCTCCAGGTGATGTAAAACCCTCTTGCACTGAGGAGGTTTCTGCAGGGCCACGGGGGAAGGGTTAGGACAGCTGTTGTAGCTAGTGATTCGATCATTAGGCATGTAGATAGCTGGATGACTGGTGGACATGAGGATTGCCTGGTAACATGCCTGCCTGGTGTGAAGGTAGCGGACCTCATGCGCCACCTAGACAAGGTCTTAGATAGTTCTGGGGAGGAGTCTGCTGTCTTGGTACATGTCAGTACCAATGACATAGGAAAGTATGGTAGGGAGGTTCTGGAGGCTATATTTAGGCTTTTAGATAGGAAGTTGAAATCCAGAACGTCCAGGTAGCATCCTCCAAAATGTTTCCCATTCCACGCTTAGGACCCAAAAGGCAGGCAGAGCTCTGGAGTCTCAATGCTTGGATGAGACGATGGTGCAAGGAAGACAGTTTTGGATTTGTTATGAACTGGGGAAAGAAGGGGCTCTTCCAAAGGGATGTGCTCCACCTTAACTAGGATAGAATCAGGCTGCTGGCATTAACCTTTGAAAAGGAGATAGAGCAGCTTGTAAACTAGATAATAGGGGAGAGCCGACAGTTGCCCAAGATCGCATGGCTCAGAACAATGTATCCTTGAAGGATACTAGCAAAAGATTGAAGTTAGGGCATATCAGCAGAGAGGTTCCAATAAAGACAAAAGTAGCCCAAATGCCGAGTACAGAGCAGACAGAGCTTAACAAGTTCCAAATTACCAATAGCCAGATATCCAGATTAATACAAATAAAATATAGCCGCTAAAATGCTTGTATGCAAATGCTGGAAGTCTAAAAAATAAGATGGGAGAGTTAGACTATATAGCACTAAATGAGAGATATGCTTGGTATCTCAGAGACATGGTGGAAGGAGGTCAACCAGTGGGCACTTGTGATACCTGGGTACAAACTATATCTTAATGATAGAGCAGATCAAATTGGTGGAGAGGTTGCGCTCTGTATTAGAGAGGGCATTGAGTCACAAAGGATTAAAGTTTTGCAGGAAACAAAATTCACTGTAGAATTTTTATGGACTGAAGTTCCATTTATTTATTTATTTGAAATGTTTGTCTATGCCACCCCTTCCAGAGATCAGGGGCAGTTTACATCGCAACAAACGATTTATATAAAACATTGTAGGTGTGTTAAACACACTTAACTATTTACATAATAACTTTTTAGTGAGTGTACAAGATAACTGTAACATATACGAGGTGTGACAAAAAAGAAATGAGACTGTCCCATAAATGTTTTATTACAAAATCTACAGAGAAATTACGCATTGTCCCCTTCAAATCCCCCCCAGAGTTAATGCACTTCTGCATTTGCTTCTGCCACATACAGAAGCACTCGGTAAAGTCCTCCTCCTTGAGGTCTCTCAGCTCCCTCATCACAGTGGCCTTGATCTCTTCTACAGCGACGAAATGAGTTCCTTTGAGCACAGTCTTCAGCCTGTGGAAGAGTCAGAAGTCGCACAGTGCGAGATCTGGGGAATAAGGAGGGTGGTTGAGAACTGTGATTTGTTTGTTGGCCAAGAACTGCCTCACACTGAGTGCGGTGTGTGCGGGCGCATTGTCATGGTGGAGCAGCCACAACCCAACTTGTCTCTCCACAGAGTCCACCTGCTGCTCCGAACCTGGTCTGGAGGCGATTGAGGACCTGCTGGTAGAAGTGCTGGTTGACTGTCTGACCCTCAGGCACAAACTCATGATGGACCACTCCCTTCTGGTCAAAGAATGCAATCAGCATGACCTTGATCCTTGATTTGGACATGCATGCCTTCTTGGGTCTGGGTGACAGTCAAGTCTTCCACTGCAGGCTCTGACTCTTGCTTTCAGGGTCGTACTGGAAGAAGCAAGTTTAGTCTCGTGTGATGACTCGGCCAACAAACTCTGGATCTTCTCCGATTTTCTTTAGCAAGTCTCGACAAACATTGACCCGGTGCTCCTTCTGGTCATCCGATAAAAGCTTGGGCACCATCTTGGCACACACCTTCTGCATCCCCAGCTCCTCCACCAAGATGGTCCGCACTGACTTCCTATTCAGGCTGAGCTCCTCGGCTATCATCTGCAACAGCACTCTACTCAGTAACGCAATAACCACCCCCCTAATTACCCCAATACCCTGGTTGGATCACCATACCATACAATTCAAGGTGACTCTTCCCACACTCCCACACTGCAACCTCAACAATAGGCCACAAGGAGATTCAAATCATTCAACAATGAGCAATTCCTACATAAAATCCTCCCTGACCTAGAACACGATGCATCCAACTTGGACGCTGCCGTAAACCACTGGAACACCACTCTATCAGCAGCATCAGATGTTCCAGCTAATAACCGAAGACAGGATACCAAACCAAGAAGACACTCTGCACCCTGGTATTCCGGTTCAATACGAGAAGCCAAAAGAGCCCTCTAAAAGCTTGAGCGAGCATGGAGAAAAACAAGACGCAGACTACCTGGTCGCTCTATCAAGAAAAACAGGAAGAATACAACAAGCTAATCAACCAACATAAACAGGAGCACCATACCAACCTTGTCTTCAAAGCAAAAAACAAGCCACGAGAGTTCTTCAGTATAGTCCGCACACTTACAAAGGACCCAAACAACACTGGAGTGATTAAAATCCCCCCAGAGTCCTTCGCACAATACCTGGCTACCAAACACACCCTCCTCTGTCCTGAACAAGCACAGGATTTAAACCACACACCTGCAACTATAATTCCCAGTATTCCATGGAACACATTTCACATACCCACAAAAGAAGAAATCACCCAAACCATACCTAGCCTCAACACTAGCACAGCACTTACGGACCCCTGCCCGGTCCCATGGGTTAAGTAAGCAAATGAAGATCTGGCGAGCCACATCCAGAAAATAGTCCATGCTTTACTAACCCAGGGTTACATGCCCCCCCCTCTTAAGCTTGTCACCATACGCCCCCATCTCCAAGCTCACGACCCCCTCCCCCACTGACCCATCAACTTATCGTCCAATATCTAGTCTCCCCTTCCTAGCTAAGATCCTGGAGAAGATGGTATATCGACAACTTCAAGACCATGTAGATACCCATGCGCCCCTTGACCCCCACCAATACGGTTTCCAACCTCTTCACAATGTTGAATACCTGCTTACATTGCTCCTAGACGAACTCATCAAAGGTCTAAACAACATTAAGACGGGCTTCCTCCTCATCTTTGTCGATATAGCTGCTGCATTTGACACTGTATCCCACCCTATCCTCCTCAAAAGACTAGCGGCCATTGGACTTTGTAACACCACACTTAAATGGTTTGACTCATACCTCAATGGAAGACAGCAACAAGTCAAGATCGGTGCTAACTCTTCATCTCCGTTTCCATTAGCACAAGGAGTATTCCAGGGATCCTCCTTATCCACCCTGCTCTTTAACCTCTATGTCCAACTTATCTGCAAGGTCATCGCACAACACGGCATTCAATATGACTATACAGCGATGACATCATGATCTACACTCAATTCAACCTAGACAAGCCTGACTATACACCTATAACCAACTGCCTCTACGATTTATCCAGATGGCTATCCAACATAGTAACATAGTAAATGACGGCAGATAAAGACCAGTATGGTCCATCAAGTCTGCCTAGTAAGATGGCAAGAGCAGTTGTACCTGCTGCTCTGTACAGGCCACCCCTCCCCATGTCTTTGTTTAGGAGTGAACCCACCGCTCCATGTAGGACACCCCTATTTGTTGGGAAATTAGATGGTTAAGTTTATTTTGATTTTATCCTGTTGCTGTAAAGAGATCCACTGTGTCTGTCCCTTGCCATCTTGAATTCTGTCACTGTATTTGCTCTCACCACTTTCATCGGGAGGGCATTCCATGCATCCACCACCCTTTCAGTGAAAAAGTATTTCCTGACATTTCCTTTCAATTTACCCCCTTGCAGCTTCATGTTATGCCCTCTAGTTTTACACCTTCCCCATCTTTGGAAGAGGTTTGTTTGTTCATTATTTCTCTTTAAGTATTTAAAGGTCTGAATCATATCTCCTCTATCCCTCCTCTCCTCCAGAGTGTACATATTTAGGTCTTCAAGTCTCTTCTCATAAGGCTTCTGACGCAGGCTCCAAATCATTTTGGTCGCCTTCCTCTGAACAGTTTCCAGTCTTTTTACATCCTTTGCAAGATACGGTCTCCAAAACTGAACACAGTATTCCAAGTGAGGCCTCACCAGTGACTTATACAGTGACATTAGTACCTTTCTGCTGGTAATTCCTCTTTGTATGCGGCCCAACATCCTCCTGGCTTTTGCCACCACCTTGTCGCACTGATTTGTCACCTTGAGATCCTCAGAAATAATCACACCAAGATCCTTCTCCTGATCCGTGCACACCAACCTCTTGCCCCTTATTGCGTACATTTCCCTTGGATTTCTGCTTCCCAAGTGCATGACACTGCACTTCTTCGTTCTTCCAGCTTTTGTAGATCTTTCCTCATGTTAACCACTCCTATTGCAAATTTTTGTGTCATCTCCAAAAAGACAGACTTTTCAATTCAGTCCTTCAGCAATATCACTCAAATAAATTGAACAGTGCCGGGCCAAGGACCGAACCCTGGGGCACCCCGCTAATCACCCTCCTTTCATCCGAGTGAGCTCCATTTACCATCACCTTCTGTCGTCTGTCAGTCAACCAATTTCTGATCCAGTTCACCACCTTGGGACCCATCCCCAAACTACTGAGTTTATTGATAAGCCTCCTATGAGGAACAGTATCAAAGGCTTTGCTGAAATCCAGGTAGATGACATCCATCGCATGCCCTTGATCCAGTTCTGTGGCCACCCAGTCAAAGAACTCAATCAGGTTTGTTTGGCAAGATCGTCCTTCGGTAAAACCATGTTGCCTCGGATCATGCAATCTGTTGGTTTTGAAAAAGTCCACTATTCGCTCTTTCAGGAGTGCCTCCATTACTTTTCTTGCCACCGAGGTAAGGCTCACAGGCCTGTAGTTTGTCACTTCTTCCCTGTCACCACTTTTGTGAAGAGGTACCACATCAGCCATTCTCCAGTCCTGAGGAACTTCTCCTGTTTCCAAGGATCTTTTGAAAACATCCTTTAACGGCCCTGCAAGAACCTCTCTGAGCTCTTTCAATATCCTGGGATGTATCCCATCTGGTCCCATGGCCTTGTCCACTTTAAGTTTTGCAAGCTGTTCTAACACATCATCTTCTGTGAATGGTGTGGTATCTACTTCATTCCCATTTTTATATTTGGGAGTCACAGGTGGTCCTTCTCCAGGATTTTCTTTAGTAAAAACAGAGCAGAAGTATTTGTTTAGCAATTTTGTGTTTTCAATGTCACTTTCCACGAGTCCATTCCCAGCACTTTTGAGTCCTGCAATTCCACCTCTGATGTTCCTCCTTTCCCGAATATACCTGAAGAACGTTTTATCGCCACACTTCACATCTTTAGCCATCTTTTCCTCTGCCTTTGATTTTGCTTTCCTTATTTCTCTTTTTGTCTCTTTTAGTTTGATCCTGTATTCCTGTCTGTCTTCCTCTGTTTGCAAGCTTTTGAATTTTGTGAAAACTGTGTTTTTTGCCTTTATTTGAGCAGCCACTTCTTTGGAAAACCAAATAGGTTTCCTTCTCCTCTTGTTTTTATTTACTTTTCTTACATATCTACTTTTTAGAGATAGAAAGAGCAGTTTCTAAAATAATGTGCCGGATACATGTATGACCGGACGGACAGAGGGGGATCATGATTCTGATCCCACGGGGCTTCTTCTCAAATTCTCTCTTTGCCTGCCTTATCAATTCCTTGCATCTAACTTGCCAGTGCTTGTGTTGTTTCCAGTTTCTGCACTGGACTGCACTTTGGACTGCCAATCATAGCAAGCTCAAAGTCCTAAACTTCAAAAACAATGACTTCAGTAAAATGGCCAGGTACCTGAAGGAAGAGTTGGCAGGGTGGGAGGGGATAAGGGAAGTGGAATTGCAATGAGCTAAACTAAAGGTGGCAACTAAAGGTGGCAAAGGATAGGTTTTCCATATGTAAAATTTTCTAAAATGACCTACTACTGTATGCATTTGTTGGATTATAACTGTTGTTTTATTTTTTTTTAGACTTTAAAATGTATGTTTATTTTTACTTATATAGCAATGTAAATAGTGAGTGTTTGCTTGACAGATCCAGAACTGCTTGCTCTTTTAATTTGCTATAATCAGACTCTGCCAGCCACACCCCAGTAACACAAAAAACCCATCTATTCTGATATATAAGAAAATCATATGTAAAATGAATATTATTCTTAACTGATCTGGCTTTGATTAACCAATTGCCAGGACTGGTGCATTAATCATATCCATAGCAATGCCGATCAGAGAAGGGGACAAAAAATGTTAACATACTGTAGACTGCCCTCTAGACACATTAACTTGACTCACTGAACTTTTGAAAAAAATGATTTTTCTGCAAATTTTCAAGTTTATTGTGCTGAATGATATTGTCTTTAAGCAACATAGATTCATCCTGTTTCAGCCCTTCAATGTAGTCATCATACAATTCTCTGCCTTAACTTTCAAAGGCATTGAGAAGAATCAAAAGAAACCACATCTATTTTAAGTGAAAAGATGCAGATCTGTTCAGACAAGGCATGTTGAAAACTTCTTATGGCTGTGTTTGGGCGGCGCACAGGCAGGATCGCAATTCATGTACCTGTGCATATTGTATCTGCATAGATGTACATGGGTTCATTTTACCTGCAATTTCTGCAGGATTTGTGCTAGTATTTTAAGCAAATACCTTTGTGCATATGTCCCATTTTAGATATGTTACATTGTATTCACTACCTGTTTTGCTTTCATCCCTCTCCTTTCTCTTTGACAGAACCTCAACCTCCTCAAAGCCAGGTTTGCTTTTACCTCCAGTACTCCCAGTTGCTCCCTCTTCCCTCAATCTTCCTCCTACCTATCCTTCAATCCTTCATTTATTTTCTTGTCTTCTGCCCTCCTCTCCATTTTCTTATGGCTCCACAACACTTTTTCTTCCTTTTATTATTATTCCTATCCTTCTCCCCTCATTCCAACAACTTAAACCCCCTCCTTACCACTCTCTCTCTACCTTTCCCATTTATTCCCCCATCTTGTCTTCCACCCTTTCTTCAGCTCTTGATTTTTACCTTTTTCTTCCTCTCATTCATCCCCTTCCTTTTCTCTCTGAAACAATCTCACTCTCATTTCCATCATGCTGTCTCCTCTCTGCCGCATACTCTTCTTCTCCTTCTTTCATCCAGTGATATTAATCCCAACACTGGCTCCCTCTAGACTTTTCTCTCACTCTTGATAATTCCTCTTTTAACTACTCCAATCTCATTCATATTCCTCTCCTTTCCCCCTCCTCTCTCCCTTCCTCATGTGCCTTACGGAATGCACATTCCATGTCTAATAACATAGAAACATAGAAACATGATGACAGAAAAAGACCACATGGCCTATCTAGTCTGTCCTTCCATAACAACAACTACAACAGTCCACTTTTTACCTTTAGAGATCCTCTGTGTTGGTCCCATGCTTTTTTGAATTCAGTTACTGTCCTCATCTCTACCACCTCCACTGGGAGACTATTCCATGGATCCACTACTCTTTCCGTAAAGAAATATTTCCTCATATCACTCCTGAATCTATCTCCCTTCACCCTCATCCCATGTCCCCTCGTAGCAGAACTTGCTTTCACTTGAAAGAGGCTCTCTCCCTGAACATTTATGCCACGGAGGTATTTAAACATCTCAATCATATCACCTCTATCCCGCCTTTCCTCTAAGGTGTACATATTAAGATCCTTAAGTCTGTCCTCATATGCTTTATAATGAAGCCCATTAATCATTTTAGTAGCCACCCTCTGCACCGACTTCATCCTGTTCACATCCTTTTGAAGGTGTGGTCTCCAGAATTGAACACCATACTCCAAATGAGGTCGCACCAAAGACTTATACAGAGGCATTATCACCTCCTTTTTTCTGCTAGCCATTCCTCTCCGTATGCACCCAAGCATCCTTCTAGCTTTTGCTGTCGCCTTTTCTACCTGTTTAGCTACTTTAAGATCATCAGACACAACCACGCCTAGGTCCCGCTCTTCTTTAGTGGACAAAAGTACTTCACCTCCTATACTGTATTGCTCCCTTGGATTGCTGCAGCCCAAATGCATGACCTTACATTTTTTAACATTAAATCCCAGCTGCCAAATTCTAGACCATTCTTCAAGCTTAGCTAGATCCCTCCAAATAAACTTACTTTTACTCATGATCTTTTTCTCTCTAGCTTTTTCCATCTTCTAGCTCTTACTGAGACCTGACTCCTCCCTGATGACACTGCTTCGGTAACTGCCCCCTATCATGGCACTATCAATTCTCCCACACTCCTCGTGCCACTGGCCGTGGTGATGGTGTTGGTTTTCTGCTTTCTCCTTCCTGCCAGTTTCAACCTCTCCTTCTACCTCATTCTCACTCCTTTTCCTCCTTTGAAGTCCATTCCATCAGCCTTTTTCATCCCTTACCTCTCCAGATAGCTGTTATTTATAGACCCCCTGATAAATCCACCTCTACCTTTCTCAATGACTTTGATTCATGGCTCTCCTTCTTTCTGGGTTCATTCATCTCCTCCCTTATTCTCGGTGACTTTAATAGTCATGTTGATAGCCCTTCTGATTCCTAGGTTTCTAAGCTTCTTTCCCTTACTTTCTCATTCAATCTTCAGCTTTGTCCTACTGCTCTCCCACTCATCAGCATGGTCACTGTCTTGGCCTTGTTTTCTTCTCTAATTGCTTAATCTCTCATTTCCATACCTCTATCCTTCCCTTATCTCACCATCACCTGCTCAGCTTTATTCTTCATCACTTCCCGCCTCAATCTCTACCAGTCTGCTCCTACCTTTTAAGAAATCTTCATGCTATCGATCCTTCTGCTATCTCCACTATTATCACCTCTTTCCTCCACCTTGTCTTCTAAAACTGTTGATGGCAATGACAGGCTGGTAATGCTATAATACTTCACTCTCCTCTGCTCTGGATGCTCTTGCTCTGCCCATGTGTCCTGTGAGGTGCACTGTATCTCAGCCCTGGCTGTTTTCAACTACCTGTTATCTATGCTCCCGTGCCTGCTCAACTGAGTGCAACTGGCTCAAATCCTGCACCCTTTCTGACTTTCTTCACTTCAAATTCATGCTTACCTCCTTCCAGTCTGCCATAGCACTCGCCAAGCAAAACTACTATGTCCATCTGACTAACACTCTTGCCTCTGACCCTCGCCATCTCTTTTCAACTCTGAACTCTCTCTTCAAGATGCCTCTGCCTCCTACCCTTCCATCTCTTTCTGCCCAAACCCTAGCCGACTATTTCCATGAAAAACTCCACAAGATTACATTCCAATTCCCCACAAGATTAGATTCATCCTCTCTTCCCCCTCTTCAATACCAACTCTTCCCCTCAATCTCTGCTATCTTTTCATCTTTTTCTATGAGGAGGAAACCATTCACCTTCTTTCCTCCTCTAAACTCACTACCTGTTCCTCGGATCCTATCCCCACTTGTCTCATTAACTCTTGTCATCCCTTCCATCTCTCATATTCTCCATCTATTGCTCTCCACTGCAACTGTCCCAGCAGCCTTCAAGCATGCTATGGTCACACTTCTCCTCAAAAAAACTTCACTTGACCCTACTTGTCCTTCTAATTATCATCCCATCTGCTGTCTTCCCTTCATTTCTAAACTTCTTGAATGTGAGGTTCTCTGCCATTGCCTTGAATTTTTCTCCTCTCAAACCCTTCTAGATCCACTACTATCTGGCTTTCATCTCTTACATTCTACTGCAATGGCTCTCGCCAAAGTCACCAATGACTTGTTCCTGGTTAATCCAAAGGCCTTTACTCAGTCTTCATTCTTCTTGACCTTTCTGCTGCTTTTGACACTGTTTACCAGCAACATTGCCTCGAGACACTGTCCTCACTTGGTTTTAGGGACTCTGTGCTATCCTGGTTCTCTCTTTATCTCTCCCATCGCTCTTTCAGTGGTGTTTGTTCTGGTGGACTCACCTGATCTTCTTGTGTTTCCTTACCATTCCCTGTCTACACCTATTGTGTTGTCTATCTTGACTAAATTGTAAGCTCTAATGAGCAGGGACTGTCTCTTACATGTCTGTGCAGCGCTGCGTATGTCTTGTAGCGCTATACAAATGCTTAGTAGTAGTAGTAGTGGTTCCTCCTCTACTGTTATCCCACTTTCTATTGGTGTACCCCAAGGGTCTGTTCTGGGCACTCCTCTTTTCTCTTTCTATATCCAGTCCCTTGTTGCTCTCATCTCCTCCCTTGGCTTTCATTACTATTTTTATGCTGATGACTCTCAAATCTATCTCTCTACACCTGATATTTCTCTGACACTCCAAGCCTGAATCTCTGCCTGCTTATCTGACATTGCTGCCTGAATGTCTCACCACTGTTTGAAATTGAACATGGCCAAAGCCCAACTTCGTATTTTTCCCCCTAAACCCTCTTCCCCCCCTTAATCCTTTCTCTATCTCTCTAGGTAACATTCTTCTATTTCCTGTTTCCCCAGCCTAGAACCTTGGGGTCATCTTTGACTCCTCCCTCTCCTTCTCCACTTACATCCAACAGTTAGCTAAAACCTGTCCTTTCTTTCTCTATAGCATTAGCAAAATTTGCCCCTTCCTTTCTGAACACACTGCTAAGACACTTATTCACTCTTTAGTCACCTCCCATCTAGATTATTGCAACCTCCTCCTTGCTGGTCTTCCTCTGAGTCATCTCTCTCCCCTTCAATCTGTTCAGAACTCAGCTGCACGCCTAATCTTCCACCTGCTCCATAATATTCATATAACCCTTCTTCTCAAGTCACTTCATTGGCTCCCCTTCCATTTCCATATCCAATTCAAACTTCTCCTTCTGACCTACAAATGCATTCATTCTACTGCTGCTCACTACATCTCCACAGATAAACAGCTGAACTTTGCCTATACAGATATTCACATTACACCATTGATATAAAGGTACACAGCACACATACCATGAGTCACTACTATGTTCACCTGTCCACTCACACATCCCCTGCTACTCTACTGAGACACACTTTACCAGGGATGTTTCCAGTGAGTCCCCCACAAAGACATGCCTGTGAATGGAGGAGAGGGGAAACACGTCATTATGTCACACTCTAAAGGGTGGACTTGTCTACATATTTTTGCATTAATAAGCAAACTCAAACTAAAATTACTGTGAGTGTAAAAGTAAGCAAGATGAGAAGAATGCATGCACTTTTATGTGAGTCTGGTGGAGACATGTTCAGGAGTGGATTTTCAGTGGAGCATTGGTGGAGTCACAATTTACCCACATTCAAGCTGACGTTCAGCCTCGGTGGTTGAACTCATTTTTGAAATGCTCACTGCTGTAGCTGGAAAAATCCAGATAGTCATTACCAGTATCCCAATAGCAGCTGGCACTGAATATCCAGATTAAGCGCTGGTTGCCGGTGCTGTCTGGACAGTGGTGATAGTAAGCTCACTATCCAGATAGCTTACCAGATACATTCTGGAGAGCCTTTCAGATGGCTTAACTTTATCCAAAGGCTGAATCTGTACTGGCTCTGTCAGAGCTCTGCTCCAGGACCAGCCTGGAACTATCTAGATCACGGCCCTAAGTATCTTGCTGGCCGCACTTATCCAGTTAGCAGATGCTTCTAACAGATAAGTGTTTTTAAATATTGGTTTATAAAATACACACACATGTGCATACTTTTGCACCTGTTCTTAAGCGGTTAAATGTAGCTGTGTTCATTTTGCCCAGGATTTCTGCAGGATTTGTGCTGACATTCTATAAAGACACATGCCGCTTTATAAAGGAGTGCCCTACCTCCAGTAGCACACAAACTCTAACACATTTCCACCTGCTCTGAAAAAGGTATAAATGTATGCATGTACTCTATGCCTGTACATTCTTATTATATAAAATACACATATAAATTGCAGCTCCATACCTCCTTCTCCTAACCACAGGAACATTTATGCACCGATCACGTAAAAGTAGGAGCAATCTTTTGGTGCACCTATGGCTTTTTTTTTTTTTTTTGGAATAAGAGTCATTTTTTGCATGTAATATGGGCTTTACATACAAAGAATCTGTAAAATTACACCTGATACATCTGTGCTTCTCCTTGACCTACTCCCCCCCTGTAAGAAGAGTCCACATATCCCATAGTGATTCTTTCTCTACTTGCTCAGCTTCAAAAGAACAAGTACCAAGGTGTCAGCTCTTTACCGAGTGCTTGGGCGGTGCTAGAGGATGGACCACATAATATGGAAGTGAGCCAGCGAGATCTCGGAACACCCTCAGCACATTCCTTCACTCAAGGAGACATTAAGCTGAGTTTCGGTTGATCTTGGCCTCTTTATTGACCTGCGGAGGATTATGCTCTTTGCTTTGTTATTATTTAAATGCTTCTGTCAATGAATGATCCCATTCACAAAATGATGGCAATGACAGCCTGGTAATGCTAAATGACACTTAATTGCAGGCCTGATGAATTCACTGGAAGCAAAAATGGAAATAAAAATAAACAGAAACTTAAAAAGAAATAATACACCTTCTACCCTTAAAAAATTGAGAACGCTCTTCCATGTGCTCACATTCAGTCAGATAGAAACAGTCACACTTTCAGAAGGGAAAAAGATTCAGTAAAATTGTAGAAGTTGAGAAATGGTAACACTCCCACAGAGATAGACAGTTTAATGTTCTTGTAGAGAGGAAAGAGACAGGAATGCTTTCATAGATGAGAGAGATTAATGTTCTCATGGGTGAGAGAGAAACTGTAACATTCTTGTGGATGAGAATGCGAAACAATAGCACTTTTGCAGGTGCACAAGAAACAGTCTGATGTTCATCTATAAAGCCTGAGGACTCAAAAGCCCAGATTTAATCAAAATTTGGCACAGCTACCTCAAAACCGAAGGCTAACAAATGCATAAAAAGCAAACTTTTCTTCAATGACAGCTGCAGTCAAGGTCTAAAACCTTCCGGCACAAGATCCATTCTAAAGCATTCCAGCAGACAAAGACAGTGTTGAGGTCCTCGTAGTTATGGACAGTTCTCTAACGTAGCAGCAGAAGCAGTAATGCCTAAGGTAGATAAACCAATCTCAACCATGAACCTCCTTCTGCTTCATTCAGATTGTCATTACTTTGTAATGAAACAGAACCAATCCTAATCACAGCTGTAACATTTCTCTATCACACACAAGTGTGATCCTGTAGCCCCCACCCCTTATTTGACCACTACTGACTGCCGATCTCCTCTAGATGCAAATTTAAGATTTTACTGTTGAACTGTTAAGCTCTTTTTACTGTCTCTCCTAAATATCTAGTGGATAAGCTCATTCTTTACATCTCTTCTGTCTCTTCCCTCTGCCTTCCGAGATTCACCTGGAGATTACACATCATTCTTTTTTCTCTTTAGTCCCTTCTTTATGGAACATACTTTCTGTTGGCCTTAGAACCAAAAACAAGGTTTCAAAGTGAGTTTTCAACCCTGGTATTTAAACTAGGACTTCAGCAGTGACTAAGATGGAGGTGGTGGGGTTAATACAGTGACAGAATTCAAAATGGCATGGGATAGACACAGTAGATCCCTTTATAGCAAGAGGATAAAGTCAAAATAAACTTAACTATTTTTATACTTTAAGAAATAGAGGGGGTGACCTGCACAGAGCAGCAGGTACAACCCTAAACAAAGGCATAGAGGGCGTTGACCTGCACGGAGCGGCAGTTACAACCACTCTAGCCACCTTACTGGGCAGACTAGATGGACCATACTGGTCTTTATCTGCTGTCATATAATATGTTACTACGTATGTGGTCAAGGTACAGTTTGGTCTTCGTTTCTCTAGAGCAAGCTTGTGAACTCCTCCCATCAAACCTTTTCTTGTCTAGTCCCTCTTCCTTCCCCAGTCCCTCCTTTCTACCTGAGTCTGGTTTTAGTTTATCACTGTTTATATTGCTTCTTTACACTGTCTTCTTGTGTTGTCAGTGAAAGGTGGCTAGTCAGAATGGAAAATTCTAACCATTATTTAGTTTAGTTTATTCAGGAATTTGCTAAATGGCTTCAGAGCAGTTACAATATTCAGTATAAAAATGAAAACAAAAGGGGACTAATGTAAATAGAAATGCATAAACTTTCTTGTTCCATTGTCGCAAGAACAAAGCAGAACTTCTTATCTTTCCTTCCAAATGAGCTTCTTCACTTGTGCTTCCCCCTCTTGCTATCAGGATGGGCAATTTCCAGTCTTCCCTACGGAACATGGACCTTCAAGCCTGCGAGTTCACTTTCAAAGGGGCACTCTTCTTGGAGTTTCCCTTAGCAAATATCTTGCCCAGAGAGAGACTCTGGTGCATGAGGACCTGCAGAGAGTTGAAATAAATTTCAGGCACATACTTAATGTATAAAGCTCTCCTCATGACCCTTTCCCTCTCATTGGTTTATGGTTTATTAAAACTTAATATACTGCCTATCCAAAAAAAGCAAAGTGGTTTACAAAATCAGGAATTAAAAACAAGTACATTTCAGAACATGGAAGAGGAATGCCAATTCATAGACAGGAAGGTTTAGAAAGGTAACAGGAGGGAGCACAGCAAACGAAACACCAGGTGTGGCAGAACTATATTCCCTACCATCCTCTATCCGATCATGGAGGTTAATCAAAGAAGCGCTTAAAAAAATATGTTTTAAAATCATTTTTGAAACTTTAAAATGCATTAGATAGCTGGAGGTGAGAGGAAAGATAGTTTCAAAGAGAAGGGGCAACAGAGGAAAAAAATCAGAACGATGCATGACTTCAAATCTTACCTTGATGGGATTGAGAATTTGAAAGGGGTGCTCTCTGTCTACATGTGAAGAATCCCCTCCTCTGTGGGTACCCCATCATCCTACTTATCACCTCGGCTCACAGTCCTGGGGCCATCTTTGACAACTATATCTCTTTCTCTGTATAAAGTAGATGCTATATTTTACTTGTTGCTTTTTTCAGATCTCAGGAAGGGAACGTAGCACCCTAGAACTAGTCAGAAAATGTATTAGGTTAGTTCAGTAAAATGTGTCACTTTGCATTTTTTTGTTTTGTTGGTTAATACTATTTTCATGTCTTTCTCTGCACACATCCAAAAAACTGCTAAAACCTGTTTAGGCCAATATTCAGCTGCTATGGTTGGTGTTTAAAATCTGGATTTTCAGCATCAGTATCTGGATAGAGGACGGCACTGAGTATCCAGATAGAGCCATGATTGACAGCCTGTTTGCTATTCTAAGTTATCCAGATGGTTATCTAAATAGCAGCACTATCGCCACTATCTGGTAACTCACCACTATGATCTGGATAGCCCTGGCACTAGTGACAAGTCATTTTGTCAGATATTCAGTAACACTATCCGGATAATGCCTCTGAATATATCACCAATTAGCCTGCAGCACTTATCCGGATAGCAGGTGCTGCTATCCAGATAAGTGCTTCTGAATATTGACTCGATTGTTTCTGTTCGTATACTATCGCCAAAATCTATTTTTCCTATCTAAAAAACCTCTTATACTCTTTCTTCTCACCTCCTGCTTGGACTAGTTCAACTGCTTCTCGAGGTCTCCCACTGAACCATCTATTTCTGCTACAGTCTATTCAAAATTTGGCTCCACAAATTAATCTTCCTTTAGTGTCATTGCAGAAAAAATTCAATGTGTGCCTTTGAATCGATGCTGATTCCTGGCAACACAGCAGCTCCTGAGTTTTTTTGGCAGTGTGACCAGAAGTGGATTGCCAGGGCTTTCTTCCGGTGTCATCATGACCGTGTAATTCCTCTTCTCACATCAGTACATTGGTTCCCCCAGCTTTTTCTACATCCAGTTAAAGCTTCTCCTAAGCTACAAGTGCATTGACTTTGTAGCTCCTAATCATCTCTATTCCCTTCTCTCACTCTACACCCCTCATGACCTCTATTGATCAGGCAAGCAGTTCTTAAATGAACCTGTCTTTTCCAATGCCAGTTCCTGACTCCATGCTTTCCACCTGGCTGCACCATATGGTTGGAAATGCCTTCTTGAATTGGGGTGTCCATTTCTTCTGTCTTACCATTTTCAAGTCCTACTTACAAATCTACCTTTATCGTTTGCTTTGTTGACCCAATCATCATTGTTACTTTGAATCATATCTTATATAATAAATTTCATGAAGCCTCTTATATGGCTTGTTTGCGTTCCTTGACTAGACTAAACTCCATGGAGCTCTTGTGTAGGTCTAGCATTGCTATGAAAGTAGTAAGCAGTAGATAAGATTTTAAAGCTCAGTTTTACATGTCATTTAAGTTGGAAAAGGGATGTTCAAGTCTTGATATATTTTACTAAAGGTACTTTTATTCACAGAAATGAAGAGCAATTTTCAATCGGCAGTTTTACCAAGGTAACTATTTAGAGGCTGCTTTTCAAAAAGAAGCTGTTTCTAAATTTAGGAACCTAAGTTACATTCCTAAATTTGTCTCCCATTTTCATCCAAACTTATGTGCCTAAATTTTCAGCTGAATTTCACCTAAGTTATGTTCTTCAATTTGGACTTGCCTTTCATTTGCCAAGATATAGGAGCCTAATTTAGGTGCTCCCCTGTTGCCACCCATTTCTTAGGCTCCTAAACTTAGGCACCTAATGAAGCTAGCAGCATACATTTAGGCATTCAGTCCTGGTAAATTTTCAAAGAAGCCAATTTAGGAGCTATAAAGCTCCATTTTGCATAGGGCGTCTAGGTGGGAAATGGGATATTCAAGTTGGGATGCTCATAATTCCCCAGGTATTTAATAAAAGGCTGTGCTGAAAGTGGAGCCTTTTGAAAATATGTATAAGGTTGTGCAGGAATACATGTGTAGGTTACAGCACATCCAGGTAAAGAGGACAGTGTTTAAAGATCTATACACAGTTGTGCATATTCTCTTTGAAAATTGCCCGGGGAAAAGGTTCTCAGACATTCGTACCTGTTTTTTCTGTGTGCACTTTTCCCTTTTGAAACTATGTTCATTGTTTTGAAAATGAAAAGCAATGCACACTGCTCTCGCTCCCTTCACCATCAGGAATGCCTCCAATCAAAGTGAGCAAAAGTACATCCACTGTGGAACACTCTGCATACTTTTATCTGCGGGGAAAGTGCAACATTTTCAAAAATCTGGGTAAAAGGACTTGTTGAAACTTTTTCAGCCTGACAGGTGGTATAAGTATCTTGATTCTTCCATGACTGAGATACTATCACTTGCACTGAGTACAGTGTTCCCGTAACCAGGGACAGAGCAGAGAATACAATAACATACAGGTAAAGTATGCAGGCAAGCAATGTTTAGGGATTTCAAAATGAAATTGCAGTGCATTCTTGTGCTGGTCCACCCTGGTCTGCCCCCCTCTCACCCCCTTTTCTGTTCAGAGATGAGGCAGTTTCTACAGAGGTTTTTTGTGTGGACAAATAGGAGTTTACTAGTGGAAAAAAATCATTTGAAAAATTTCCCCTAAACTTATAGAAAAATCTAAACCTAGGGATCAGTTTATAAACAGACTTGTTCATTTATTGGTTGCCAGTGAGCACAAAAGTTCATTACCTGTAGATTCTCAAACACTATTGGAGTCATTTTAGAAGCTCTGTTTGTGAGTTGGACATCTGAAAATGGGCAGTTAGACATGCAAATCATGGAGATGTCCCCAGGGCCATTTTAGAAAGCCAGATATATAGGCGTCCCCAGCACAAGAACATCCATGTAGCATGGGGATGTCATGGAGGTGTGCCCTGGATGGAGCAAGGGAGTTGCATGTTCCAGTGCAATTTCAGAATGGTTTAGGCATGTCAGGCCCTGGTTGTTGAGGCATCCATGCCTATACTTGCCCCTTATCTGCATAAAAGTGCTTGTTTCATGGCTGCTATGCTCCCAAGGGGGAAGAGTAAAATATGCTTATATCACCATGGTTACTATTTCCTGGCCAAAAAAATAGCCTGTAAATACATATTACTGTCCCACCCATCACACATCATAACATAGACATCCCTCTTTCTGACTTATCTACTACCGCTGCTACTACTACTACTACTAATCATTTGTACAGTGCTACAAGACATACACAGCGCTGTACATAAGAGGTGGAAGACACAGTCCCTGCTCATCAAGATGAAAAACATTGCAAAACTGGGGACTAGAGTATAGTAAGATACACATACCGGTAAGTTGTGAACGAGAGAGTGAGGGGCATCAGGATCCAAAAGCAGCCTCAAAGAGTTGGGGTTTTAGCCTGGATTTGAATAGTGCTAGAGAAGGAGCCTGATGCACCGACTCAGGTAGTTTGATCCAGGCATATGGAGCAGCAAGGTGGAATGGACAACGTTTGGAGTTGGCAGTAGCAGAGAAGGGCACAGATAAGAAGGATCTGCCAGAGGAGTGGAGTTCCCGAGGAGGAGTGTAGAGTGAAATAAGAAAGGAAAGGTATTGAGGGGTCACAGAATGAATTCACTTGTAGGTAGTAAGTAGAAATTTGAACTGGATGCGGAAATGGTTAGGGAGCCAGTGAAATGACTTGAGAAGAGGGGTTACATGAGCATAGCACCACTGACGGAAGATAATCTGTTTGCCATGGGAGAGGTGAAACCTCTCCCATGAAGGGGAGAAAGATGATTCAGAGGGAGATCAGTGAGGAGCAGATTACATTAGTCAACACGGGAGTTGACTAGTGAGTGGATTAGGGTCTTAGTAGTGTGTGTAGAAAGGAAGGACAAATTTTGGTGATGTAATAGAGAAAGAAATGACAAGTTTTAGCTATCTGTTGGATGTGTGCAGAGAAAGAGAGGGTAGAGTCTAAGATGACCCCAAGGTTACGAGCTGAGGAAACAGGGAGGAATGTAGCGTTATTCACAGAAACAGAGAAGGGAGGAAGGGGGAGGTAGGTTTAGGGGGAAAGATAATGAGCTCAGGTTTGACCATGTTCAGTTTCAGATGGCGGTGAGACATCCAGGCAGCAATGTTGGATAAGCAGGCAGAGATCCTGGCCTGGATTATTGGAGAGATTTCAGGCACAGAAAGGTAGATCTGGAAGTTGTCAGCATAAAGATAGTACTGAAAACCATGGGAGGAAATAAGTGCACCAAGAGACTAAGGGGCTTGTTTACAAAGCCGCGGTAGTGGTTCGCGATCGCGATCGCAACCGCGGCCCCATTGAAATCAATGGGGCCGCGGCTCCGATTACGATCGCAAACCGCTACCGCGGCTTTGTAAACAAGCCCCTAAGTGTAGAGAGATAAAAGGAGAGGTCCCAAGACAGAGCCCTGTGGTACACCAACTGAAAGCAGGATGGCGGTAGAGGAGGATCCACCAGAACATACACTAAAAGTGTGATGGGAGAGATAAGAGGAAAACCAGAACAGAACAGAGACCCTAAGATGGTGATCAATAGTATCAAAGGCAGCAGACAGGTCAAGAAGGATGAGAATCAAGTAGAGGCCTTTGGATTTGATGAGAAACAAGTCACTGGAGACTTTGGCAAGAGCCATTTCTGTGGAATGTAGAGAACAAAAACGAGACAGCGGCAGTGAACCACTTGTTCAAGTAGTTTTGAAGCAAAGAGGAGGAGAGAGAAAAGCCGGTAATGGAAGGACAGGTAGGATCTAGTGAAGACTTTTTGAGGAGAGGTGTAAACACAGCATGTTTGATGGCCACAGGAGCAGTTGCAGTGGAAAGCAATAGGTTAAGGATATGATGGATGGAGGGGATGATGGCAGAAGCGATAGAACTTAGTAGACAGGTGGGAATTGGATCACAGGATCAGGTAGTCAGTTTGGAGGAGGAAAGATTTGCAGTTTCCTCCTCAGTGATTTCAGAAAAGGAAGAAAGATTGACCAAAGATGAGGGGAGGATTTGGTATTGAAGAGGGGGAAGATGAGATGGAGGTGACCTTGCAGAAAATTCAAGGTGAATCTTCTGGACTTTGTCATGGAAGTAGTCAACCAAGGTCTGGGCAGACAGTGAAGGAGGGATTGGGGGAGGAAGGACCTTGAGGAGAGAGTTGAGCGCAGCAAAGAGACGGCGAGGGTCAGAGGCAAGAGAGTTAGTCAGATGGACATAGTACTTTTGCTTGGTGAGTGCTATGGCTGATTGGAAAGAGATTAGCAAGAATTTGAAATATAGGTAGTCAGCAAGGGTGCATGATTTAAGCCAAATTATGAATAGTGCGATATATAAAAGATGTTAAATAAATAAATGCGCTCAGCTGAGCGGGCACAGGAAAATAGGTAGTGAGTTATCGATAACAGCCAGGATTGAGATACAGTTTGCCTCACAGTGCGTGGAATGGGAGGAGCAAGTGCATCCAGAGCAGAGGAGAGTATAGTATTATGGGAGAATACTGTCCCATCAACAGACTCAGATAACATTGTGGAGAAAAGAAGTGATAAGACAGCAGTGAAGATAGCTGAAGGGTCGATAGCATGAAGATTCCTAAATATGTTAATAGAGATAGGATGAGACCAAGATGGGGGTGGTTAAGCAGGTGATGAAGGGCAGAACTGAGGTGGAGAAGTTTGAAGGTGAGCAGTTGGAGGAGGTCAAGGCAGTGGCCATGCTTGTGAGAAGGAGCGGTAGAACACAACTGGAGGTTGAATGAGGAAGTTAGTGAAAGAAGTTTTAAATCAGAAGGGTCATCAACGTGAATGTTAAAATCCCCAAGAAAAATGGAAGGGGAAGATGCATCCAGAAAGGAGGAGAACCAGATCTAGCCCCACGGTATCGGAATCGTGAACAGTCCTGTCTGTGTAGGCCAGGACTGCGATTCAGCCCGGCCTGCACGTACAGGACTGCCCCCAGCTAATTCAGTCAAGGCTCTTCTATGGAGCCAGGGTGCCATGGCGTAATGTTGCCATGGCAACACAGCTCCATTGAAGAGCTGTAATGGCAGCCGCCAAACTTCAGGGACTCATTCCCCGCAGCCCAACCCCTGATCCAATTTCCTAAAGCCAGGGTCGGGCTGTGGGAATTGTCTTTGGGGCCCCCCCCCCCCCGTTCGATCCAAGCCCCGGGCCGCCGATCCTTTACGTACAGGGAAGTTATTCCATCTCGGAGGTGGAATAACTTCCCCATAGTTGCCGGCCCTGGACATACAAGGCCAACATTAGAATTGGCCCTATATGCCCAGGGCCGGCGACCGCCCACTGTCCGCCTTACATCTGCTTCTGATCCTCCCCTTTCCCTGTCTAACTTCCCCGTACAACTGGTGGGGAGTTAGACGTGGGCAGAGAAGGCACGAATAGCGGGGATGGACGTCCATCCCTGCTATTTGTGGCACAGAATCAGGCCCAGTAGGTCCAACATTATCCATACACTGAAGAGGCAGGGGGAGGCTGAAGCAAGCGAAACAGCAATATTATCACAATAGTGGTAATTTTCAGCTGCTATCCAAATAATCCATTTGTTTAATTTAGTTCTGCTGAATAACAGGGCTAAATAGTGGTGGCAGCAATGGTCAATATGTACAGTTGTGGTCAACATTATTGGCACCCTTGCAGTTCAACCCCTTAATGTCCAATATCTCCTGAAAAAAGTGGCCAGTGAATTGACTTTGGACTATATATGCACACATATTTGACACATAAAAGAATCAAATTAAACAAGACAAAAAAAGAAATAGTAGGAAATAGTATAAAAAATGGGACATTGCCAGGACATGATTATTCCAATATATCAAGACCCAACTACCTGCGCCTTGTAATTTGACTTAAAATTTAGAAAAATGATCTCTCAAGCTTTTTTGTTGGATTGTTTGCCTTGAAAGGTGAAACCTCTCCCATGGCAAACCCTCCCGTTTTCTCTATTTTAAAGGCATCTTTTGCCCAGAATTTTAGAAATAATCCAAGGGACAAACGCATTCTGCGAACCCTTGGTCACACATCTTTTTTAGTGAACTTCAATTGGAGAAAATTAATGCCTTTAGGAGCACTACTACAGCTGTTTCCTTTCCGATAATCTCACAGCATTTAAAAGTCACTGTGCAAGAAGTAGCCCATCCTTTCCTTCTTATGGTTGTGAATTGATCAAACAGATCTTTCATATCCTTGCGCAAACGCTATAAGTCCAAGTGCAACACAGCGCTGTATTTCGAGCATCTGCCAATTCTCGGCTCTTCCTCAAGTGGATTCACTATCCCATGACCGTTGCGAGAAATGACCTAAGTCCTGATTGTGGATTCTGATACCATCTGCTAGTGCTGTTGTATGTACTACAAAGTCAATAATGTTGCATCCCTGCTGATAAGCAATCATTAATAATTTCCATGTTCTACCTGCGTTTTTTGTCAAAATACATCGTAGTTGAAAAATACATCTACTGATATTATTTACAAAGCTCGTCATAAAACATCTTGCCTGACCTCATTGGTAGTATACTTATTTATTTGTCGTTGTCAGCTTAAATATGTGGGGAGGACTAATAGACCAATTAAATTATGTCTTCATGAACATCGCTCTAGGATGAATACCAAAGTTCTATCAGCTCCCATTGTAGCTCATTGTGTTCAGCTGGGTTACTTCTTTCATGAACTGAAGTGGGGGATAATAAATAGATCATGTCCCCTTTAATCCGAGAGGGGGTGACTGGGTATCAAAATTACAATATCTTGAGCAATCATGGATTTTTAAACGCCACACGATGACACCTCAAGGGTTAAATTTAGATATAGATTGATGGAGTTTACTTTAATACATGTGGGGTCATATCCATTGAGAAATACAAAAGGACTTTTAATTGATGGGCGTATAATCAGTTTATGATGATTGAGAACATCTGACACTATAGTAGAGTTCGCTCAGTTTCTGACTTTTCACAGTCTTGGGAAGAATATTTCTGGCAACGGTCATGGGATTATTGGAAAGGAAACAGCCATAGTGGTTCTCCTAAAGACATTATTTTTCTCCAATTGAAGTTCACTAAAAAACATAAGCATGACTGGGAGTTCGCAGAATGCGTTGTCCCTCAGATTATTTCTAAAATTCTGGGCATTTTATTTTCAGTTTAGTGATTGGACAATGCCTGTCTTTGGACTTCACAGGCCTGATATTCAACCTGTGATGGCCAGCATTTTAAAAGCATCTGACCGCCACGGGCAAAAGTGAAAACAGATATTCAGTGCTAGAATCTGGATATCCTCTGGCACTGAATATCCAGTTTCAGCCCGGTCTAACACAACTATCGAGACAGCAACATTATTCAGCCGCTATCCGGATAGCTGAAACAACAAAGTTAGGACAGTTATTGACTTCATATGGGCACTTAGCTGTTTAGCAGCGATTTTCAGTCTGCTAACCAGCTAAGTGCTGAGACTACCCTCGCCTCACCCATAGACCACCCTGGAACTCTCCAGACAGTACCACAGTGTTTAGAGGAGATATTCAGGAGCACTGGCTGGTTAGTGCTGCTGAATATCCCTCTCAGTAGGATTTATCGAGTTAGCAGGTCCTGCTAACCAGATAAACCTCTTTGAATATTGGGCTGTGTGTACACATTTTATCTTGTACGCTGCGCAGTACAGGGACATCTGCAGCTCTTTCTGTTTCTCTGGTGTTGTATTGCATGCAGAGCCTGGGTTTTTGGATTTCAATTTAAATTTTGTCTATATAATTTTATTTCTGTTAATTTATTTTATGCTTGCTGAGGATCTGTCTCAGTGTGTGGCTAAGACAACGTATTCTGTTAGCAAGGAGTTTCTATGTAAGTACTGATAGTAATCCAGCTTGTTTGGTTTTCTGACTAGGTGTGAGGATATTCTAGGACCCACTGCAATAAAAATATTTAGGAGGATGTTTACTAAACTGGGCTAATTGTTAATGTGCCAGATAACGCACCCAGATAGCATGCACTAACAGATACAGTAAGGGGATTGTTGTAGTTGTTGATATGGAAGGACAGACTAGATAGGCCATGTGGTCTTTTTCTGTTGTCATATTTCTATGTTTCTATGCAGGGAACTTGTAGATAATGCAGCAATATTCTGCACTATTTGCAGAAACCGTGTTATCTGCAAGAGTGGGAGGGATATGGGTGGAGAATGGGTCTGTGTGCAACACACAGTTATCATGGGCATCAACAGCATGCAATAACTGTCAAAGTTGCAGATAACGTGGGTGCTCATAACCCTACCTCGATGGGTGGCGTTATGTGCATCCATGGTACTGCCAGGGCACGCTCTCTGCAATTTTGGTGCATTATCTGTTAGGGAAATGCTGTGCACTCTCCCAATAGATAATCACAGCTTTTGTAGCTACGGCCATGCTACAGTATCAGCACATTTTTGCCATGTTAGCTGCAAAAGCCTAACATGCTTTAGTAAACAGATCCCCTAAGAGTGCTGCTCTTTTCCGGATAGACTCCCTGTGTGAATTTTGGAAATTACATAGAATCATAGAATGATGCTGTTATGGTATTGTGGATTTTCTCTATAGGTCCTGAATACTTTTTGTAAGGTTTTATATTACCTCACAATATGTCCATGCCTGGTGAGGGTTTATATTGCTGATACTGAGATGACATCAGAATCAGAAATTATTTTGTGTAAGTTGACAGTGTTCTCCCCATGACCTTTTGAATGGGTGCGCTACCCAGCTGATTTTACTGACCACCTGGCTAGCATAATCTGATGAATCAACATGGCAAAATAATGAGCAGGAATGGAAAAAGAAAAGACGACTAATGATGTTGTCTGCTGCCGGCCAGTTTATAATGTGGCCCACCTGAAGGGGCGGCTCTATAATGAAGCCGAGTGAGGCGGTGGCCTCAGGCAGCAACATTTTTCCCTATAAATATTAATGTATGTGTCTCATATCCCCTCTTGTTAAATGTATCCCCCAATTGTGTTGTGACCACTTTGATTGAAGGATAAGGTAGTATACAAAACTGTCTAAATAAATAAAAGAAGAGAGAAGAAATGACAGATGGACCATAGACCACAGAAAAAGAGCCAAGAGGAGACAGGAAAGCAGAAGCCTCCGATCGGGACCAGCATGATCAGAGAATAAAATGGTCAGACAACAAAGGTAGGAAAATAATTTTATTTAATTTTAGTGATTGGACTTTGTGCTATCTTTATATTTTACACAGTATGTGGGAACTGCATATCTTATTTATCTGATGTTGCACTGCATGCGGAGTCTGGCTTCTTTGGGTTTCAGTTTAAAGTTTGTCTACATATTTTTATTTTTACTTTAGATTGTGATTACTTATTCTGTACTTGATGAGGGTCTGTGTTCTGAGTGTGTGACTGAGCCCAGGTGTTCTATTAACATGGAGTTTGTACATAAAGATCCATACTGTACTATAGTAATTTGATATGTTCAGCTTTTCAGATAGGTGTATGAATGATCCAGGGCCCACTGTAGTATTTACAGTGATGCTTTTTTTTGGATGGGCTCCTTCTGTGAGTTTTGGAAGTTGGTGCTAATATGGCATGGTATGGTAGATTTGCTCTATAAATACTTAGTGACTTTGTTGTAGGGTTTTGTATTAGTTCACAATATGCCTGGTACTGGAGAATGTTTGCTGTTCTTGTTAGTGAAATGATCAGAATTTGATTTTTTAAAAAAGATATTGAGTTATGTGGGTGAATGTCCTAGTTCTGCTCTGTACCCACTATTGAAGGGGGTTCTGTGGATGCAAAATATATGTTGAAAAAGAAAAAGCAAGAACCATAATGCAGTTTATAACAACAAAATAAAAACGAGTTATAATTTAGTTTTATAAACTGTACTGTGGTTCTCACTCTTTTAGTTCCTTGGTATACAACATCTTGCATTTCCTCCATATAATCTAATCGGCTTTTTGGTTTGGTTCAGTCCCTGACTGGAGTTTTGAGAAAGCCCTGCTCCCCTCTACAGGTGGGATAGGGGGGAAAGCGCCATCCTTGAGCTGCCCCTGCCCACCTGACTACTCTCTCATGCCAAATTTTCTGGGGAGGAAACTGGTTGAGTCCATTGGGGAATATATAGTTACATTTAATAGAGTGCCAGTCCAGTGTGCAAGGTCAGTATGTTTTAACATTAGATTCCCAGGCTATATAATTAAACTGCTACATTTTTTGCTGCATAAAATCAGCATTAGAAAGTTTTTTTTAAAAAGCCATCATATATAGCCTGGGAATATATTGCTTGCTTTATTCATGGAGCATCCACCTGATGAGTGTTGAGTGGGGGGGGGGGTTCTGACTAGGGATCTGGGATCTCCATTTTGGCTGCTGGGGGGGGGGGGAGGGCGGGCCAGCTCATCTCTCGCCTCAGAGGGTAGCCCAACTCCTTCTCTTCAGTTTCTTCACAAATGCCTCTGTTCAAGTGCTGGCACAGATTGGGCACTTCACCAGCACACGTCGATTGGGTCTATGCCACCACCACCATGGGTCTGCCCCGATTCTAATGTTGGCAGGGGTTGGAGTTCTCGCCTGCAATAGTCCTGCAAAGCTGCATTGGGCTCCTTCACTTACGCTGCTCTGCTGGTGGAGGAGGAGGTGCTGCAATATTACATTTTTAGTTACAAGGAGCAAGTACTGCCTGCTTCTCCTGATTAAAAGCGCAGTATCACAGCACCTTCCCCCACTGGCAGCAGCACGAGCGCAGGACTCCCACATAGATTTTGGCAATGTTGCTCATTGGCCCATCTTCATCCTGCCGCTGTGACAGGTTTGGTCCCATTTTTGTGCCAGTAGGAGGTAGGGACCTTGTTGGCACATCCTGTTCTGCCACTACCATAGGTTTGACCCTATTCTTGTATCAAGAGGGGTTTTCTTTCTCCATCACTCTGTCTCTTTGTATGTACATCTGTCAGTGCTTGCGCACACTAATATGCATACGGACAGACAATAATAGGTACTCTTGCTTCTCATCAAATGCTCCAAAAAGGTTGAAATGACAAATTCCTTCTAACTAATGAGAACCCAAGATGTTTATAATGCTTTGCTAATTATGCATTCAATAAGTCTCCTTCCATGTCAGTCATGGGTTTTTCAATACATCACCACTTCAGGGAATGGAATCAAAAGCATTCATTTAGCCTCATGCTGTGTCCCAGCCTATCTATATCAAGTAGGAGGTTCCTGCTCTTACAATAACAGAATCTCTTTCATGAAAGCCCTTGCCATTAAAAAGGGCTGAGCTCCATTTCATATTTCAAAACAAATAAAAGCATTACAGTAGCACCTAATGGTGAAATCATTATTAATAATGGTTATTAAGTTTTCTAGCATTCATTGCAATAACAATGAAGCTTTAAAGAGAAGCATGTGAAAGACCCATTGTCATAGTGTGCCAATTATAAGATCACTTAAAGCACTCTATGGCCCTCTTAGAGCACTTAAGGTGGAATTTGATGACCAATGTATGTCAATTCATTATCCAAATCAAATTGTTAAAATCTTATCATTAATTTACTTTTATCAAACAACAATGAGTTTGTTTTTAAGTGTTTAGAGCAGCACCTTACTAATGAACAAATCACTAGGGCTGTGCATTTGTTGGAAACAACAAGGGAAATAGCATTGAAATTTCTTATTTTGTTTATATCATTTTTATTCCAAAAGGACACTGAATAATTCAAAATTTGTTTCCCCTCTATTTTGGTCACAGGCTGGCCTCAGACCAGTAACATTGAGGTTGGAAGGCAATCATGTATGCATAGGAGCTGGTTCTAGCCAGTCTGCACTTCACTCTGCTGCTAATCTTCCTTCCTGTTTCCTGATTGGCCCTGTCTGGTCTGCAGTTCTATGGAAAATGCTAACTGGATTTTTTGCCTTGTGAATCTGTTGATCCCTACTATAGAGATTTATTCCAAAATCTTTTTCTTTAGTCATGTTCTTCTGCTAAAAAACCTGTGAAACCATGTCTAAGTATACAATCAGAGATGCTTATCAAGCTTAATCTTAATCCTGGCTGATCATCACTAACTGGGCAGCAAGAAAGCTGTTTTATAAAGACACATGGAGCCCGAACCTGGAAGGGGCACATCTGGATCATCCAGAAGTCCCAGACCAGGACAGGCTCCATTGTACCCACAGCCCACCCATACTCCATCCCTGTGCCGCCCCCATCCTGCTCTCCTGCACAGTGGCTCTGTGCATGCAGGGAGAGAGGATTAGAGAATTGGGACAGGAGGCTAGCGGGGCTACACATCCCACTGGGATGTTCAACCCCGCTAGTCACCTCACAGAATCGGGCGCATAAGCACATATGTTTTGAAATGCCTCTCCGTGTGCCCCCTCTTCAGTGGCCTTGTTGTTTTGAAAAAGGAATGTGAATTTGAAGCAAGTAAAGTAAGGAAAATCTTAGCTGTATTTGCTAAGTCCCTGATAAAGTTTCCTACCACTCATATTACTATCGCCACTATATCATTATGGCACTATACAGATACATAAAATAGAAGCAGTCCCTGTGCAACTGAGCTTACAATTTAGAATAAATTACATTAAATTAAACTAGTTGAAACACAAATATAAGACAAATGGGGAGGGAGTGAATAGTCAAAGGCATTTACATGGTTTGAAAACCTGTGATATTGAGCCGCTGTCCAGTTATTGACACGTGACAAAAGTCAAGTGCGGTAAAGGCTGGCCTACTTTTTGCCGTAGAAGCTAAGTGGGCAGTGGCTGAATATTACCACAACCCAGTTAGCTTCCCGGCAATTCAGCCAATCTGAATATTCAATGCCGGGGCCCAGATATGACCCCGGCCTTGAACACCTGGGTTTAGAGTTAAGCAGCAGCAGCTAGCTGCATTAGATTGGCTAACCACCACCGCTGAATACCCCCTCCCCCACCCAGGGCCGGCCCGTCCATTGAGCGAGAATGTTTTTTGCACAGGGCCCCGCGTTTCAGGGGGCCCCGCGCAAAAAACATTCTTTTTGAAAAGTAAAATTGAAAAGAAAAAAAAAAACCTGTCTGCTGCCGCGGTCGGGGCCGCCGCGGCAGAATCGAGCGTGCCGCGGGGCCCCCCTGTGCACGGCAGAGCCTGCCCTCCTTGTAGCAGCTCTCTCTTTGGAGCTGAAGTCAGACGCGCCGGCTTGCAGAGCGCGAGGGAAGAGTTTCTCCCTCGCTGCTCTGTTAAGCCCGCGGGGGCTGATGGGAAGTTCCCATCAGCCACCGCGGGCTTAACAGAGCAGCGAGGGAGAAACTCTTCCCTCGCGCTCTGCTCTGCAAGCCGGCGCGTCTGACTTTTCAGCTCCAAAGAGAGAGCTGCTACAAGGAGGGCAGGCTCTGCCGTGCACCGGGGGGCCCCGCGGCACGCTCGATTCTGCCGCGGCGGCCCCGACCGCGGCAGCAGACACGTTTTCTTTTCTTTTAATTTTCGCTGGGCTGGGCTGGGCTGGGCTGGGGGGGGGTTAGGAGTGTTGCTGGGCTGGGCTGGGCTGGGCTGGGCTGGGGGGGGGGTGTGGAGTGTTGGTGGGCTGGGCTGGGCTGGGCTGGGGGGGGGGTTTAGGAGTGTTGATGGGCTGGGCTGGGCTGGGCTGGGGGGGGTTAGGAGTGGTGATGGGCTGGGGGGGTAGGAGTGGTGATGGGCTTGGGGGGGTTAGGAGTGGTGATGGGCTGGGGGGGTTAGGAGTGGTGATGGGCTTGGGGGGGTTAGGAGTGGTGATGGGCTGGGGGGGTTAGGAGTGGTGATGGGCTTGGGGGGGGTTTAGGAGTGGTGATGGGCTATGGGGGAGCTAAATCTGTATATGGGCTGATGGGATTAGGACTGAAAGTGGGTTGATGGGGGGTTAGGACTGGTAATGGGCTATGGGGGGGCTTAAACTAAAAATTGGGTGATGGGGGATTAGGACTGGAAATGGGCTGGTGGGATTAGGACTGGGAGTGGGCTGATGGGGAGGTTAGGACTGGTAATGGGTTGGGGGGGTTGCTAGGACTGGAAATGGGCTGAGTGGAAGGGGGCTTGAACTGCAAATAGCTGATGGGGAGGGGGGCTTGGAATGGGCTCTTAGGGGAAGGAGCTAGGACAGGAAATGGGCTGATGGAGGGGCTAGGATAGGACTGGGAATTGGGTGTTGGGGGAGCTAAGATTGGAAATGGGCTGTGGTGGGGGCTTGGATTGAAATGGACTCATGGAGGGGCTAGAACTGGAAGTAGGTTCATGGGGGGCTTGGATTAGAAATGGGCTGAGTGGAGGGGAGCTAGGATTTAACATGGGCTGATGGTGGGGCTAGGAAAGGACTAGAAATGGGCTGATGGGAGGCTGGTATTGGAAATGAGCTGATGAAGGGACTCGGATAGGACTGGGAATGGATGGGGGAGCTAGGACTGGAAATGGGCTGATGTGGGGACTAGAAGGGAGCGGATACTGGGTGGGGCTGCAACTAAAAGGGAGCTGATGTTGGGGGAGATTAGAAGGGGATGGGGCTGGGAGAGTGAAATGGAGAGGGGAAGAATATTTTGTGTGGGAGGGAAGAAAAATCTACAATTGGCCGGGTATTGGGAGACTAAGGGGCTTGTTTACAAAGCCGCGGTAGTGGTTCGCGATCGCAGCCACGGCCCCATTGAAATCAATGGGGCCGCGGCTCCGATTACGATCGCAAACCGCTACCGCGGCTTTGTAAACAAGCCCCTAAGTGGGGATTGAGGATGGAGGGGTAAAATTTGAGTGGATGAAATAGGAATGAGGAAAGAGCAAAAGGAGAAAGATTATTATGTTAAAGCAGATGTAGAGAGAGAATGGAAAAAAACTAGAGGAGAGAAGAAAGGACAAATGGACAGCAGACGATGGAGAGTTAGCAGAAGACACAAATAAACCAGAAGAAAGTGACTGGAACAATTGCAACTGAAAAAAAAATGCACAAAAGGTACAAAGATATCTCTTTATTTTGAATTTATTAACTGGAATATGTCAGCTCTGGGAAATGTGCATCATTAATGTCGGTGCTTTGTTTAGTACAAGAGGAAATTAATTTATAGTTTTATTTCAACATTGTTGTACATTCCAAGTTTGGCTTTTAGGGTTCCCAGTTTAATTATTGTCTTCCTGTTTTTAAATTGTGATTCCTTGTTTGGTGATGGTCTATGTTCTGCATGTGTAACTGAGCTGAGGTATTCTGTTTATGTAATTCCTATTTGACATTGCCACTTGTTCTCTTTCCCCAGTAGGTCATGTATTGTTATTCTCTGAAATGTATTGGTTTAATATTTGCAGTGTTGCCTTTTGATAGGTAGGGTATGGTGCTTTATGAGTCTTGGTAGTGCTGTTAGGATACGGTGGGTTTGCTATGGGTTCTAAATGGGCAGTGTTTGTAGTAGTTCCTAATGTGCCTGGCGGTTGGCACTGGATTATAGTAATGTAGAAATCTTTGTCTTTCTTTATCCATACACTCATGAAGAGGCATGTTTACTAAAAGTTAACGGTAACATTATGCAAATATTTATGCAAATGAGGCCCCTTATGCAAATGAGGCCCCGCACCGAGTCTCCGCACATGGCCCCGCACCCCCCTTGGGCCGCCCCTGCCCCCACCCCCCACAATTTCTAACAATGACTTAAGTGTTACAGTAAAATAGGTCAGAATCAAGAAGAATCAGCAATCTCAGAGATGTGGGTCGTAAGTGTACTGAACACGGCCAGAGATGGAGTAAGAAAATCATTCTAGGCAAATAGTGACCCAAGACAAAAAAGTGTGGAGTCTGTAGTTAATCAGTGGAGAAGAATGGTACAGATTGGAGCAGATTGCCTGACAAACAGAGATCACAAGGAGGAACATAGGGGGAGATAAGAAAGGAGAGATAGAGTGGTGCTACAAAGTGAGTGGACTTGTGGGTGAGTAGAAGTAGTTTGTACTGAATATGGAAATAGATAGGGAACAAATGTAGAACTACATGAAGAGGTTTATCAGAATTGTAAGACATGAAGATAAGTCACAAAGCTGAATTTTGAATAGACTATAGCAGAGGAAGATGACTCAGCAAAAATCCAAAAAGAGGAGGTAGCAGTAGTCCAAGTGAGAAATGACAAGAGGGTAGATAAGGGTTTTGCCGTGTATTCAGGAAGGAAAAGGTAGATTTATATGTGATTCTGTAAGAAAGAGCTGAAAGCAGTGGCTCACCTCATAGCTAGCTGTGAAGTTCTCATTTCAGAAAATTTTCTATACAGGAAGACACAATAAGGGAGCAAGCTGCATTCATTGGAAACTTTATAAACACTACAACATCACTCTGCCTGAAAAGTGCTGGCCTCATCACTCTATGAAAATTACAGAGAATGACGAGGTTATCATCACTTGGGATACTCTCATTGATCATAGAGATATCAGTCCCAATTCTGTAAATTGCGTTGAGAGGGAGAAGACCTTCAAGTATCAAGCAATGCAGTCAGAGTTCAAGAAAATGTGTCAGAAAGATTTCAAATTATTTCCCATCGTGTTTGGTGCCACAGGCTTGGTTAAGAAGAATTTCCAAGCACACCTTGATAAATTACCCGTATATATTACAACTTACAAACTCCAAAAGGAGACTCTCTTTGGCACGATGCAAGTACTACGCAGAGCATTAGCAGTAAATTTGAGAGACTGAGATCATACTCCACATACTCTGGTCTAGAAGTGAGGTTCATGACCCTCATAGTAAGCACAAAACTAACCTATTTGGAGAAATTGCCCTGGGACAAGAGTTAAGTGGAGTTGATGAAGGAGTCTTGTAGTGAAATCAAGATGAATCCTGTGAATTTTATCATGAAACAATACAATTACTGACTGGGCAGAGATGAAAGGAGGAACAGGCAGAGGTGGTCGTTTGAGGATAGAGGAAAGTATACCAAAGAGACAATGAGGATTGGAGGTAAAGATGTCAGTCTGCCAGCCACAGTATGCTTGCTTATTGAGCATAAAGGCAGTGTGGAAGGAGGTAAGCATGAATCTGAGGTGCAGGAAGCTGACATGTAAATGGGACTTTAGTTAGTGGCACTCTGCTAAATAGTTGAACAAACATAGGAAGCATATCTTGGGGGTGAGCCAAGATTGAGGTTTGGTATTTTACAGGTAACAAGGAGGGTGATAGAATCCAAAGGAGATGAGAGAGCAGGCATTGTCTCCTAATCCTCCGCATACAGAGACAGTATAAGCCTCTATGAAAAAGATCCAAGGCTGTAGGGTAGGGGGCATAGTCAGTGAGGGCAGCTAATGCTACTAAAGTGCCTGGACACCACCGCTTTAAATTAGAACTGTATATTCAGCGCCGGTCATATCTAGCAGTTGCTGCTGAATATCCAGTTTGTCCGGACTGTAGTTCTGCAGTCTGGTCAGTGGTGACATTCAGCCACTAACCAGACTTTATTTATTTTATTTATTTTTATTATTTATTACATTCTCTTATATACCGCGCTATTCTGCATCAGTGCGGTTTACATTGAACAAACTGAAATTACATTGAACAGGGCATTATAACTTGGAGAAAACTATTTTACAGGGAACATGGGCTATGGAGGGTTAAGTGGCTTGCCCAAGACCACAAGGAGCACCTGTGGGACTAGAAACCCCAGTCCTTCCAGCCCAAGGTTGCTGTCCCCTGACTTCCAAACTACATAAAGTTAGGACAGTCTTACATCTGCCCTGACTTTATACAGCCTGACTATCCGGTTAGCAGCTGAAAATCAGTCAGCGATGCTGCACTTGCTCTGCCTTCAGACCACCCTGGTGCTATCCGGATAGCACTGGGACATTTAACCCGGTTAGTAGGGGATACTCAGTAGCACTATCTGCACAAATTTAAGCTATGGTCACTTAAAGCAGCTCTAGATCAGGTGCAAATGATGCTACGTATCTTATGCATGTCTGTTCATATTCTATAAAATACACATGTAAGTATGCACTCTGCCCATGTGCAGGTGACGGCCTCCACGTGTGTACTTACAGAATCATGCCCACATAATTTACTTGTGGAAGTACCAGTTATGCACATAAATTGCTAAAATACCAAGATTTACACTCATAAACAGCATGTACTGTGAATGTACGTGGCTTCTTATGGAATTGCCCAATACATTCTTGGAATGCCTTCCTAAATATAGTATAATAAAAATACTGCATTAGCACTCCTAGTTCATGTGCTATTTTTTGCCACCTTTAAATTCCACCAGAATTTACTACTTTCACTACTATTGCTAATTTCTATAGCACTACTAAGATATATGTAGCTCTGTACACATAAATATAACAGCAGAAGAAACAGCAGGGAAAACACTAGGACTCCAAGGGGTATGCAATAACATTTACTAAATCACCTGACACTGCCATATTTTGACACAATATTGCCTGTATCAGGGGTTCAATCATAAAATCAACAATTTCTAAAAATATATTCCAAAATGAATCACATGCATGAAATATACAAAGCAAAAATTATAAACATATATCAAAACACATAAAATTCATAAATAGGTGATAAAAATACCAAAACATAAATAAAGTGAAATAAAAACCTTGTAGATAATATAAAAACATCATTAAGGGGGTCATTCTGAACCACGAATAGCAGGGATGGACTTCCCACTCTTCATGCCGGCTTCAGCCCCCGACTAACCTCCCTGCTAGTGGTGTGGGAAATTTAGTCGGGGGCGGGGAAGGGGTGGCCCGGGGGCAGAGAGTGGGCGGCAGTGGGTGGTCCCTGGTCCTGGACGTACAGGGCTGATTCTAATGGGCTGCCGAAATGACCGGGGATGTTATTCCACCTCCAAGGTGGAATAACTCCCCCGGACGTTTTTTTATTTTACATTTGGGGCATGAAAGGGACTGGGGGGGCCAGGGGACATTCCCCACAGCGTGACCCTGGACTTCGGAGGCCGGATCAGGGATTGGGCTGTGGGGAATTTGCAGTTTTGGTCAGTGGCTGTCATTGTGGCTTTTAAATGGAGCTGCGATGCTTTGGCAAAATGACACCATGGTACCGTAGCTCCATTTAAATGCCCTGACTGAGTTAGCTGGGTGCAGTCCTGCACATGCAGACCAGACAGAATCGCTGTTCTGGCCTGCATGTGCAGGACTGTTCGTGATTCTGATCCCATAGGGCTAGATGTGCCTCGCGGGATCAGAATTGCGATCCTCTCTGTGCGTCCGGTTCAGACCGGACACACAGAGGGGATCTACATCTGGGACAGAATCGGGCCCCAAATGAATAGAAAAGAGAGCAGAGACAAAAACATCAGTATAAATCAAAAACACTCATCCGCATAAAAAAAATAGCCCAGCAAACTTTGAGATATTAGACTAAGCCAAGGTTAGCATGGGTTTAAGTGCATGGTAGCCATGGTAACTGTTAGCATAGGGGAAGGTCAATTACTGTGCGATTCATTTAACAACTGCAACTCATGCATCAGGGTGGTGAATGAGTGGGCCAGGAGCAGAGTGGGCATTGTAGACGCATTGCAGTTAGTGTGGGGATAAAACACCATATGTTATCACCGTGGCTGTTAGCGCGGGTCTAGCTACCTCCACCTCAGTAGGTTGAGTTAAGTGCACTAATGCTAATAGCGCCCTGCATTAGGGTACTGCACCATGCATTAACTGCGCAGAACATGCTGTTCATGCTCCCAACAATTAACGTGGTGATTTTGCATGAACAGCGCATGAATTTTCACACTATTGGCAGGTTAGATGTAAAACCATAGCACACTTTAAGAAAAGAGCCCCCAAATGTACAGAACATGAACATGCATAAAAGTAATAGTAAGTGTGTGTAAAACTGATAATAAACATGACAGTGTGGATCAATTACCTAATTAAAAAGTGCGTCCAGTGAAAGTGCATATAGAAGGACTAAAAAGACCACTTACCCACAGAAATCAATATAAAACAAGACTCCCTAAGCAAGCAATAAGGGAGGAGTGGTCTAGTGGTTAGGACAAGGTACTTCAGGCCGGAGGGCCGGGGGTTCAAGTCCCACCTGGGGACAGCAATCTCAGGCCGGAGGGACTGGGATTTCTAGTCCTATAGGCACTCCTTGTGGTCTTGGGCAAGCCACTTAACCCTCCATTGCCCATGTTCCCTGTAAGTATTAACGTATGTGTGTCATATCCCCCTCGTGTTAAATGTATACCCCAATTGACCGCTTTGACCCGGTGAAAAGCGGAATATAAATACAGCTAAATAAATAAATAAATAAATAAACAATAAAATTGACATATTTAATGAATTGATGACTTTAAACAAGTCAGAAACAAAGCAATAAAACCGACATATTAAATTAATTAATGACTTTAAATCTGAGTCAAAATCATAATCACAGGTTCAAAATAAGTCACAGACTAACAATATAAACACAGGGCCTGAAATTCTAAAGACGTTTACACAGTTTATTGACCTGTAAACCATGTAAATGCCACTAAATGGGATATTCGCTGCTACTAACATGATTAGTGCCACTGAATATCCCCAACTAACGCCGCTATACGCCCCGATGCTAACCACTTAGCATCGTGATGTGAGCGCTCTGGGGCATGTTGTAAAGCTGATAGTTGCTAACTGGGTAGTGACAATATTGCACTACCACCCGGCTAGCAACCTGTGGGTAAAACTAGGCGAAGCAAAAGCTGGCCTAGTTCTACCCGTGGGAGCTAACCGCTGCAATATCACCGCTATCTGATTAGCTTCTGTGATGTCGGAGGCTGTGCAGTGACCCCAGATATTCAATGCTGGGGCCGCATATGACCCTGGCATTGTATATCCGGGGTTAGAGGTTGGCAGTGATGGCTATGTGCCATAGCGGCACATAGCCATCCCAATTAAATATCTGGCCCAAAAACCCTAGATACAGTCCCTGCTTCAGAGAACTTAACATCTGTTCAAGACAAACAGATCTAACAAGGGACTAGGGTAATTCTTAAGGAAAATGACTAGAACATACAGTTCATGGGTGGAGTCAGCATCCAAAAGCAGCCTCAAAGAGATGAGCTTTCAGCCTGGATTTGAATAGGACCAGAGATGGAGCCTGGCGTATTGACTCGGGTAGTCTATTCCAAGCATATGGTGCAGCAAGGTGGAAGGAATGGAATCTGAAGTTGGCAGCAGAAGAGAAGGGCATGGATTGAAGTGATTTGTTTAGTGAGCAGAGCTGCGAAGGAAGGATGTAGGGAGAGATAAGAGAGGAGAGATAATGAATTTAAGCATATACCATATTTGACCCCATTTGTGCATCTCCCTAAACTCTTCCACTAGCACAAAACTTTGGTATATTAGCACTCATGAGCATATGAATTGGTATTTTTCTTAAAATAACATTACTTATTTTTTTAGAAAGTGCATTTTCGGTTCATTTGGATGCCTAAAAAGTTTTAATGCATGCAAATAACTTGTATATGCATATACCTATAAAATGACATACGTACAAGCAATTTGCCTGCTTAAAAAAAAGTTCTAGCGCACTTTCAATGTATGCCCAAAAAAGCAAATGTGGTCAGTATTCAAAGGCACTTACCCAGTTTGCAGCACCCGTTTAACTGAATAAGTGCCACTGAAGAGAATAATCGACAGCTCTATATTTCCCCTGACCTTCTTAGCATTGCAGGCTTGTCTAGAAACAGAGTTGGGGCAGAGACAGAAAAATGTAAGAACATAGTATTTGCCGTTTGGTCAGACCAATGGTCCATCAAGCCCAGTATCCTGTTTCCAACAGTGGCCAATAGAGGTCACAAATATCTTGCAGAATCTCAAAGATAGACAGATTTCATATTGCTTATCCCAGTGATAAGAAGTAAATTTCTCCCTATACACTTCAATAATATATTTATGGATTTTTTGTTTTTCTTCCAAGAACTTGTCAAAACCCTTTTTAAATCCAGCTACACTATAACAGCTCTCACACCTCACCTTTAAACCATACTGCCAGTCATTTGGCCTTCCTTCCACCTTTTTTAAAACATAGAGTACATCTGGTTTGGACTTCCAAGATGATATTTTAAACAATGTCTGAGCCTGATAAAAACTCTTAACCTTTGCAGATGCTCCTTTAAGTTTTTTCTTAACCATTTTTCTCATTTTTTATAGTGCCGTTCTCCCTCCATTTATAAAATCAAATCTTATCATAAATTATGATCATTATTACAAAGTAGTCTCGACACTATCACCTCTCTACTACTAAAGATTAGAGCCAAAATAGCTTCCCTTCATGTCATTTTCTGAACCAGCTGCTCCATAAAGTGGTCATTTATTTCATCTAGAAACTTTGTCTCCCTAGCATGCCCAGATGTTAGCTTCCCAAATTTCTGTTAGCATTTCATCATCTGTTCATCCTGGCCAGGCGAATGGTAGTACATCCCCATTGCTATCCTCATCCCCTCCTCATATGGAATTTCTATTCATAATGATTCTACAGTGCATTTTGTTTCCTGCAAAACATTTATCCTGACTTGATGCCTTCTTTAAAATGTAGCATCACCCCTCCATCAATTTGATCTACTGTATCATTCATTATCCTCCTTCCAGCAATCACTATGCCTCCATAACAGTAGCGTAAATACCACACAAGCAGCCCCTGCAATGTGGGTGAGAGCCAGGTTAAAAGAGGGCCCACTCAGCCTTTTGATCCCTACACTGCAGTGGCAACAGCAGGGCAAGGCAAATATCATACTCTCTCCCACTGCCTGTCTGCTGTAAAGTACTGTCGCATGACAGCCAAAGTTCCATAAAAGTATCTCCCACTGTGGGGCAAAGTCTTGTGATACCTGAGACTGGCTTGGCAGCAGGATCTGCTTTTCCAGCTGCCGCAAAACTGTACTTTACCGGCAAAGCAGCGTGAGGTGTCGCGGCAAGTCTTTATAGTAAGTATGATGTTTGCCGGACGCCAGGGTTTTTTAAAGTTTTCAGAGGGGGATGGGAAGGGATAGGTGTCCCCGCCTCTCCTCAATGGGTGGTATTAAGTGCATCCGCATGCCAGTTAGCATAGTAGCTCAAAATGAAAACCCAAATACGGTGATCGAAGTAGCACAACCAGTTTCATCTTTCTCCTCAAGCACCTCTTTGAAAGATAATTCACAAGTCACAATAAAAAGAATAAAAATGATTAAAAGGAGGTACCACTTATATGGGAGCAGATATTATTTCTCTCCCTTTGATGGTAGTTCTGACATTTTTAGTCCAAAATAATTTCTTTACCTGCATGTTTGTGCTAATGGCCAGGAGATGAATGCACACTTTCCTAAAAATTAGCACAAGTCTCCGCGCTAATTTTGCTGCACAAACAAGCACCCTTTAGTAAACATGTCCCGTAGATGCAGAATATATCAAACAAATGGAAAAAGCCCAGAAATCAAGAAAAAGTTGTTTTAAAGTAGTATGAACCAAATTATTTTTGTCCATATACACATCTAATTTTTTTCGTATTTGTTTAAAATCCCATATTCTTGAAAATTTGGGTTGTAATTTTACAAATGCAGATCTTACTTATACATATTCCCTGCATTAAACATCTGCCCAAGCGCAGTAGCTCTTTTGGCTCAAATAGCAGGTGGGTAAGTTTTGGTGTTCTAAGACCTCTTGAAAATGTCAGCTCTCTTGCTCTCACCTTCGCTTCCCCGCAGTGACTTTGCTTCTTCCTCATCTGAAGAAACCATTTAGTTAATGAATTTTTGTCCAGTAGTATGGTTTTTCCTTTTAGGAAAAACAAATAGTTACCCTTCAGTGCTCTCAAGAATCTTGATCTGGAACTTCAGAGAAAAAACATCCCCACCCTCCTAACCTCCCTCCTCCTGTCACTGTGCATTGTTTTAATGAAACAATGGCTTTGGTGTTGCTCATAGGACCCAGTAAACTTACTGGTCATGTTGTAACAGCAGGGAGGAACTGGGACTCAATATTTGATTTCTCAGTTTTACACAGATCATGATACAAGCTAGAGTTAAACCTCTTCTTCATAGCAGATTTGAACAGTACAACTACAAGTTAAAATGGCAGTTTCACCTGCTGCATTTTACCTGGCTGTTCACTGCAAATCACACTGTATCCCATGTCAAATCAAATTTCAATAACCAGAAATTCTGTCATATGAGGGACTCTTTTACTAAACTTCGTTAGCTGTGAGCATGGGTTCCGGTGCACGTTAAAGGTGTGCTGGGACACATGTTAACAGCTAGTGTGAGGCCATGACAGCACAACTGGATTTCAGCACTAATTGTCCATGGCACGTAAAAGTTACAAGTGAGTAGGTTAGGGGTAGAGAGTGGATAGGGTGAGCGCCTTGCTGTCAACGTACCTGTGCTAACTGCAAAGTGGGCAGTCAGAGTGGGTGCACTCACTGTCACCTCCATAGGTGGAAGTAAGTGCACCTGCGCTATTTTCATGCCACGTTAGGGCAGGGTGCACCATGTTAACTGCCAGGAACATGCTTTCCACACCCACAACAGGTAATGCTGTGGTGTTGCACCTAACATGCTATGGTTTGAGCATTATCGGTGCCTTAGATGCAACACCATAGTGCCCTTTAGTAAAAGACCCCCTTATATTCTGTATGACAATGTCATCTCTTGTACAGTAAATATTCCCAATTCATCCACTCCTGAAGCAGTTCTAATAATCAGTTCATAAAAGGAGACAGAGATAAAGAGCACATTGCGAATTTTATAGCCACCTAGTTGCAAAGCACATGAGCAGTTTTGTACTCGGTCTATGTAAGCAAATTTCAAGCAACAATTATTAAGTTGTTTCTTTTTGCAAATTCATGTGTACTTGCAGGGCACAACTACTCATGTACTACCTGCTAATTTGTAGGCATAGGAATGGGGCTTATTACCCTTGCATATTTTAGAATTTCTATCCATGTAGTTGACCCCCCCCCAACCTTAGCCCAGTCCTGGGAGCATCTCTTTTTAATCTGGTTAAAAGCATATGCCTTTTGAAAGAAGTGCATACTTTTTAGTTGTTTTGTGGAATGCAATTTTCACCCTGGTGATTCTAGCTAGCTATTTGCTTAGCTAGCCCGCTAGATCCTTTTGAAAAATGTTCTCCCTATGTATATGTTATTTCGAGCTTTAACATTTTATTTTTATTTATTTATTGGTTATATGATTTCTAATATGATTTGTAAAGTAAAGCAAAGGATTGGATCAATGGCATCACATATTCCAAAATATAGTTTTAACATTGTCTAATATAGTTTTAACTTGGTCTCTTAGTATGAGTTCCAGTAGCCATATTGATTCCAGAGAAAATGGGTTTCTTTGTAGACTTATACAAAATTGTTATGCTGGTTTAAGTAAGACAGCATAGAAGTAGCAGCCCAATTGATATGTAGAAAAAGAGAGGAAAAGAAGCAAACATCTAAAAGTGATGAGAAAAAAACAGTTTAATATAAGGAAATGTATTAGACGTTTTGCTGCTGCATTCCTACGCACAGATAGTTTCACTGATGGCCACATACATATTCCATTTTAACACAGGTACATTCATCGCTCCCATGTGCCTGTACAGTTGGATGTCATCTATTTTGGAGCATTGTGGCTTCTTGTGGGTGGGCATCTCTGCTACTTGGGCACATGCATGCCCAGGCTGCTGCCTCTACATCCCCACCTGGGATGTGTGTGTTGGACATAGCTGGCATTGGTGTTCGTTGGCACTGGTGCTGGTGGTGACTGCGGGACTGATTGGATATGCGCCTGCCTCCTTGTCTGGACATCATCCACTGCAGAGATGTTGATGTGTTGGTGTGGCACTATGGTTCTCGCACTGGTCTGCGTACCTGGGGACCAGGATTCAATTCCCCATGTAGCATTTGTCAGGCCACATTCCCTGCATTGCTCTGACGGGGTCCAGTTAATCATTGTCACCATTTGATGTACATTATGAGGGTTATGTTGCCATGTACACTGTTTTGCTTGATATCATGGCCAGGCTCTGACACCCATTACATATATCTGTGTGTAGGCTAGCAGACATCTAGCTGTACATGCTTTTCCTGGCTTGTGTGTCCTGTATTGCCAGGTACGTATGCCTTTGTGGACATTTCATGACTCCTGTGTGTTTGGTCCTCCACATGCAGCACCCACTGTGTACATGTGCACAGCATGCATCTCCTGGACATGATCTGTCCTGCTTCTCATCTGTTGATGGACCAGTGGCTTTGGTGTGACATTTTTTACAGACATTTGTCTCTGCTGCTGTATCACCACACTGACCATCCTGGACCACTGGCAGTTGCCTGTGTGCCAGCCGTCTGCTGCCTCACATGGTGCTATGACTTTGCATACACACATGCCATTTAGTGGTACATATTAGCATTGCAGTTGCTGTGATTGTTTGGCATAGTGGTTAGAGGCATGCATTGGGCCACAATAGGTTGTGGGTTTGATCCCAGCATGTTCCATTCCTCTTCTTTTCTTGTGTTCTGCTAACCTTACCATGCAATGGCTGCAACTTCATCACTCCTCCGCGCACCCTCCCTTCTCTTCGCTGTGCACCACGGTGTGCCCTCTATGCAGCCTATCTTTCACATATTAGCTATTACATATGGTTCTTATCATTATGCTATCCAAGTAAGCAGCTGGCTTGGGGGATTGGTAGTGCTGTTGTAATGCTGTTATTGGACACGTTGTTGTATAGGTTCGATTCTCATGTGCTCCTTTTTGGTTCTATTCCCCGTTTTGCACTGGTCCAATGACCATGCACACAGCTTTCCCCTCTGCAGGCCCCTGCCACCTTTTCTATTTTGAATCTTCGCTCCTTGGCATGCTTTGTTCAGGGCATTCCATTTCATGGTGTGTGTGCATATGTTTATCTGTGTATCTTGTCCCATTTACAGACTGCGATATCAGCTGTGGATGTCTGTTCTGCATTTGTGTTGCATCATGGGTGCTGGTGGGGTTGCTCTATCCTGGCACACAACAGGCGTTTTGTGTGGTGTCCTGCAGTGTTCTTGTATGCAGACATTGCTGTGGAACTCAACATGGTGGTGTAGCCTTCTGGTTTGTTCACTGACTTTCTGCCCACTGGTCATGGGTTTGATTTCTGTTTGTTCCCGTTTTTTATGCCTGTCCTATACAACTACTTGTCATTCCTTTGGGCAGTCATATCTCTGCGGATCTGTGCTGCCAGCCCATAGTACCCTCACCACAGTTGCCAACATTCCTTATAAGGCGTTATAGGGCACCTTATTAGGCACAGTATAAGGCACCTTATTAGGCACCTTATTAGGCACAGTACAAGGCACGTTATAAGGCGCGTTATAAGGCATGTTACATGGCACCTTATTACGTGCTTTGTACTGTGCCTAATGAGGTGCCTTGTAATGTGCCTTATAACATGCCTTATAACGTGCCTTGTACTGCATTATCACGCACCTTATAACGCGCGTTACCTGACATGCTTGCCATAATGCTGCCCCGCCCACGCTATGGGCATCTGTACCTTTACCGCGGAATCTAACATGAATGACATTACCGCAGTTTAGTAAACATACCCCTAAGATTTGAAAGCAATGTTAAAAAGTGAGTATTGGGCTGAATTTTAATATGGTCAGAAAAAGAGCAAAGCACTCTAACTGAAGCTCAAAGCAGACGGCAGCACGATTATTCTCATCGCTCCCTACTGGCCCAGACAGCCTTGGTTTCCCTTCCTGCTGCAGCTCTCAAGTCAGGAGCCACTCTGACTTGGTCATGCACCAGATCTGATATTGCAGGATGGTGGGATTATGTTGCACCCCAACATCCAGTCCTTAGCCCTCATGGTGTGGATATTGAGATGCTAATGTTGTTTCATCTCAACCTGCTGGACTATGTAACTGAAGTCCTTTTAGCCTCCAGCATGACCTCTATGAGAAAGTCTTAGTCTTGCAAATGGAAGAGATTTGCTGTCTGGTGTGAGGGTCAGGCCCTAGATCCTTTTGTCTGTTCCACACAAAAACTGCTTGAATATCTTCTACTCCTCTCCGAGTCTGGACTTAAGTCCAACTCCATCAGGGTTCGCTTCAGTGTGATTGGAGTTTACCATCAAGGTGAGAAAGGCAAGTCCATCTCGGTACAGACTTTAGTTATCTGCTTTATGTGGGAGTTGCTTCTCTTGAAGCCTCCCTACAAGCCTCTCACAGTGTCTTGGGACCTCAATGTGGTTCTTGCATAGCTCATAAAAGCTCTCTTTGAGCCACTCAGTTCCTGTCCTCTGAAGTTCTTGATCTGCAAGGTAGTATTTCTGGTGGCGGTCACACAATGTGAATAAGCGTCAGGCTCTACTGGTTCATCCGCCTTACACCAAATTTCACCATAATAGAGTGGTCCTTCGTACTCATACTGAATTCCTTCAAAAAGTAGTATCGGATTTCCACCAATTGTTCTTCCAACATTTTTCCCAAAACCTCATGCCAGCAAAGGGGAAGCTGGGTTGCACATGTTGGTCTGCAAGTGAGGCTTAACTTTCTACTTGGCAGTCAAAAGCCTATAGAAAGTCCATCCAGCTTTTTGTTTCTTTTGACCCCCAATAAGATAAGAACTGCCATTTCCAAACACTCTCTTTCAATTTTACTGGCAGACTAAATCTCTTTCACTTATGCCCAGGCAGGCCTGAGCCTTAATGGCCATGTCACAGCTCACAATGTAAGAACTATGGCTGCGTCGATGGCCAACATGCTTGATCTCCATGGAAGAGATCTGCAGGGCTGCAACGTGGTCTTCAGTCTAAACATTCACATCTCACTACTGCTTAGATGGGGATTCCCGATGTGACAGTAACTTCAGCCAGTCTGTACTCCGGAATTTGGTTGAGGATTAGAATCTAACTGCATCCCCCCTAGGTCCATTCTATTCTGTCCAGGCAAACAAAAAAAAAGGGAAGAGAGATTCACTGCTATTGTACATAGTTGTTCTCTTGACTATTAACGCCTGTTGCTATGCCCCTGTTGGGCTTCTCAGTGACCTCCTCGGTTTTCGGTATGGAGCTTCGAAGTCCAAAACGTGAGAACTCATTCCTGCTTGTCCACAGAGAAAAGATAGTTACTCACCTGTAGCAGGTGTTCTCTGTGTGCAGCAGGAATGAGTCCTCACAACCTTCCCACGTCCCCAAGGAGTTGTCTTCTACTACAGCAATGTTATCTGTGATTCAAAATGATGCCTTGGTGGCAGGTGGGAAGGAGTCAAGCAGACATAGTGGAGCCTCTCAAAAACTTCCAATAGAAAATGAGGAGCGTTTCAACACAGGGTTCTGTCAGGGACATCACCCATACATGAAGAGTAATTCCTGCTGTTCATGGAGAACATCTGCTACAGGTGAGTAACTACCTTTTCCGTAATTTTTATGTTACATCGAATCAGTATGTATGCTGCAGCTGTTGGAACTGCTTTTCCCTTAGAAATGCACTCAAGGGTATTTTATTTCTCTTCCATCTCCACACACAGAAACATGGGGCCCAATATTCAGCGCTGGCAGCTGGCACTCCTACAACTGCTAGCTGCCAGTGCTGAACTTTAAACCTGGATATTCAATGCTGGAGCCATATCCGGGCTCCAGCATTGAATATATGGGTTGCTCAGATTGCTGCAAAGCTGATCAGGCAGCAGCAATATTGAACCACTGCCCGGTTAGCTTCTGTGGCAAACGTTAGGCCAGTATTTACTGTGCCCAACTTTCAGCAGGTGTCACTAACCAGGCAGCAGCTCAATATTGCCACTGCCCAGTTAGTGATGGGTGCTGCCTCGAATGCCCCTGGCATGCCCTGACGCTAGCCGCTTGCAGAGAAGAATTTGCATGGTTTTCAGTTCTGCAAACCATGTAAATGCCTTTGAATATCGGGCCCTCTATTTCTACAGCACAAGAATTTTCTATAGCTCATCTCCTCCCTTCCCAGGGACGCCAAATAATTCTTCATTTTCTGGGAACAAGCATGAAGTCAGTCCTCACATATGGGTGATGTCAGTGCTGACGGAGGCTGCGTGGAAGCATCTCCCCAGCTTTCAAAGAAAGCCTTTGGGAGATGCACCACGCATGCATGGTTCCCTTTCCACCCAAGGGTACCATCTTGCCTCAGTCTCCTTTTTTCCATGGAGTCCACTGGATGTCTGTCCCATTTCCCTGGAAAAAGTGTCTTTTTTGCCTTAAAATTATTCTTTCCGGTATGTGTAATGGTAGCTATTCCCGCCCACGAGCCAGCTCATCTCGTTGTCGCTCCTCGGGTTCATTTTCTTGTTTTTTTCTCTAGGTGTCCCTCCACCAGTGCTTCACACCCTTTTTGGCCAATGGGCCTCAGACCCTCACCTGGGTTCAAGGACCCATTTTTCCCCATGTTCTCCAGGTCCAGAAGGACAACCAAGTTGCAGTGTTCTGTGTCAATAAACAAGGAGGCACGGGGTCATACTCCCTCTGCCAGGAAGCGGTAGCCCTCTTCTCATATGCGACACGCAATGGGATGCTCTTGTGGGTGGACAGGTTGAGCAGAGTCCTCCAGCCGCACAAGCCACAACCTACAAATCTTTCCCGTGCCTCTGCAAAGTCACCAAATTAGATAGGAAAACCACAGAAATAGTAGCACTGTTCCATCCTACTATCACTACTACTATTAGTCATTTATATAGTGCTACAAGGCATACACAGCACTGTACAGGCACATATAAAAGATGGTCCCTGCTCGTTGGAACTTACAATCTAATCAAGACAGACATTACAATAGATGAGAACAAGGGTACAGTAGGGAAGGGTAATGAGACAGAAAGAGAACAAAGGATTAAGATCCAAAAGCGGCCTGAAAGAGGTAAGCCGTTAGCATGGATTTGAAAAGGGGGAGAGATGAAATCTGACGTAAAAATACAGGTAAAAGGAGCAAAGGAGCAGCAAGATGAAACGATTGAAGTCTGGAGTTGGCAGTGGAAGAAAAGGGTATAGACAGAAGCAAGCCAGAGGAAGAGCGGAGTTCACGAGGAGGGGTGTAGGGAGAGAGAAGAGAAGAAGAAAGATAGCGAGGAGCATGGAATGAATGCACTTATAGGTCCAAGGGAGTAGTTTGGATTGGATACAGAAATGGAAGGGAAGCCAATGAAGTTATTCGAGAAAAAGGGTTATATGAGTATATTGGGGCTGGCGGAAGATTAGCCATGCAGCAGAGTTTTGAACAGATTGAAGGGGAGAAAGATGACTCAGAGAGAGACCAGCAAGGAGGAGGTTGCAATAGTCAAGACGAGAAGTGACTAAAGAGTGGATAAGTATTTTAGTAGTGTGTAGGGGCGAATTTTGTTAATGTTTTAGAGAAAGAAACGACAGGTTTTGGCTATCTATTGGATATGTGTGGAGAAGGAGAGGGAGAAGTCAGATGACTCCAAGGTTGTAGGCTGAGGAAACAGGAAGCAGAAGAGTGTTATTAACAGAGATAGAGAAAGGAGGAAGGTGGGAAGAGGGGTTAGGAGTTAAAATAACAAGTTCAGTTTTGGCCATGTTCAATTTCAAACAGCGGTGAGACATCTAGGTAGCGATGTCAGATAGGAAGGCATATATATGGACTTGGAGTGTAAGAGAAATATCAAGTGTAGATAGAGAGATCTGAGTCATCAGCATAAAAAATGATATTGAAAGCCATGGTCGGAGATGAGAGAACCAAGGGATTGGATATAGAGAGAGAAAAGGAGAGGGCCTAGGGCAGACCATAGGGGTACACCAACTGAGAGAGGGATAACAGTAGAGGAGGAACCACCAGAACAGACATTGAAGGAGCGATGGGAGAGATAAGAAGAGAACCAGGACAGCACAGAGCCCCTAAAACCAAGAGAGGACTATGGATCAAGGAAAAGATGGTGGTCAGCAGTGTCATCCTGTTAATAGAGCAGCATTCCAGTGCTCCACCCCCACAGTCTTCCAGTCGCCTGGATCCTACCCATAGTCTCTGCTGCTAGTTACACTGGAAGCAGGCAGAGCAGGCTCAATCACACAGAGGGAAGGATTAGATCTATAGATTTAGGAGGGATATTCAAAGGCATTTAGACGGTTTACAGACCTGCAAACCCCTTAAATACCACACACCAGGATATTCAGCAGCACTAACATGGTTAGTGTTACTGAATATCTCTGGTTTCAGCTACTGAGCACTCCGATAATAGCCAGCTAGCGTCGGGGCATTCTGGGGGTGGTGCAAAGGCGGCACCGGATGATAACTGGTTAGCAGACATATTCAACTATTAACGTTAGGCACTTTAATAGCTGGCCTAACTTTAGCTAGTTTAGCTAACCATCCAGTGGATGAATATCACCACTGACTGGTTAGCTAAATCGCTGTCCAGCCAGCTCATATATTAAATGCCTGTGACCGACTATGACTTCAGCATTTAATATCCAGATTCAATTTACAGAGTTAGCAGCTGGCCACTTTAACAGCATTAGCCGCCGCCGCTAAATATCCCCCCTCCTCCCTTAGGGCCCTTTTACTAACACTTAGGGTTCTGTTTACTAAGCGGCATTAGCGACTTCCATGCAAAATCGGAGCTGCAGTCACTTAATTCGAGCTGCCTGCCACAGAGCCCATAGGAATAAAATGGTCCATGCAGCAGAAAGCTCAAGTTGCGTGTTAGTAAAAGAGGGTCTTATTTTTTATATTCTGAAAAATGTCCATATGTGTTAGCCATCCTTCTAGCTTCCAGATATTAAAGTAAAAATCAGTCAAATGCTGAAAACAGCCAAACAGTTGTCCGTCCTAACCTCCTGAGTCCTAAGCACATCTGACAACACCCCCCCCATCCCAGGCTTTGAACCATGGTAAAGTTCCTAGCATTCCAATACCCATGGCAACATATAGTAGTTGCCAGTACACATAGCTACCAATAAGAAAGCAGTACAATTCAATTAGTAGGTTTTACAGTAAAAATAACAAAAGAGAAAATGAAATAGATAACCAAATAATTTAGAATACTGTACATCCATCTAGGGAATTATTTATAATCCGTGTGTGTGTGTGGTATGGGGCAGTTCCAGGGTAGAGGAGGAGTTATGGGAGTAGTTTTTGGGGGTGGAGTATTTTGTGGGGTGGTGGGGCAGTTGCAGGGAGAACAATTTTTATGGGTGGGGGAGTTTCTGAGGTGATGGATCAGTTGTTGGGGTTATTTTTGGAGGTGGTATAAAAAAAACCCAGTAACAGTTCATAAAAGCATGAGATGGGTTCAAAGAATCCTTAGTGATAAGCGTAAAGTCAGAATTCATAGAAATATAGAAACATGATGCCAGAAAAAGACCATATGGCCTATCCAGTCTGCTCTTCCATACCAACTACTATGGTCTGTTTATTTCCTTTAAAGACCTTCTGTGTTGGTCCATACTTTCTTGAATTAAGATACTGTCCTGGTTTCTACTACTTCCACTGGGAGACTTTTTTACGCATCTATCATACTTTCCGTAAAGAAATATTTCCACATATTACTCATGACTCTATCCCCTTTCACCTTCATAGTAACAGAGTATATGACAGCAGATAAAGACCAGTATGGTCCATCTTGTTTGCCCAGTAAGATGGCTAGAGTGGTTGTAACTGCAGCACCGTGCAGGTCACCCCCACCTATGGCCTGTGTTTAGTGTTATAACTGCTGCTCTGTTCAAGTCAGCCCCCTCTATTAAAAGATATTTGTTTACTTTGATTTCATTTTCCTGCTATAAAGGGATCCACTGTGTCTGTCTGTGTCATGCCATTTTGAATTCCGCCACTGTATTTGCCCCCACAACCTCCATCTGGAGGGCATTCCATGCATCCACCATCGTTTCAGTGAAAAAGTATTTTCTGATGTTGCTTTTAAGTTTACCGCCTTGTAGCTACACCATATGCCCTCTAGTTTTAAAGTTTCCCCTTCTTTGAAAAAGGTTTGTTTGTTCATTGATACTCCCACAATTCCTCCTCTATCCTGCAACTGCCCCATACCGCACCCACACACCCACACACACACAGGCACACACATGGATTATAAATAATTCCCTAGCTGGATGTACAGTATTTTAAATTCTTCAGATATATATTTCATGTTTTTGTTAGTTCTACTGTAAAACCTACTAATTGAATTACACTGCTTTCTTATTGGTAGCTATGTGTACTGGCAACTAATATGTGTAAGCCCCCTTGTTGCAGAGTTTTCTTTCAATTGAAAGAGGCTCTCCTCTTGTGCATTTGTGCCACAGAGGTATTTAAATATCTCTATCATAACTCCTCTCTCCTGCCTTTTCTCCAAAGTATACATATTGAGATCTTTAAGTCTGTCTCCATATACCTTACGATGAAGTCCATTGACCATTTTGGTAGCTACTCTCTGCACAGACTCCATCCTGTTTATATCTTTTTGAAGGTGCGGTCTCTAGAATTGCACACAATGTTCCAAATGAGGTCTCACCAAAAATTTATACAGAGGTACTATCACCTCCTTCTTCCCGCTGGCCATTACTCTCCCTATGCACCCAAGCATCCTTCTCGCTTTTGCCGTCATCTTTTCTACCTGTTTAGCCACCTTAAGATCCTCAGAAACAATCACACCCAGGCCCCACTCTTCTTTTGTGGACAGAAATACTTCATCCCCTATACTGTGAAGCTCCCTTGGAGTTTTGCAGTCCAGATGCATGACCCTACATTTTTCAGCGTTAAATCTCAGTTGCCAAATTCTTGACCATTCTTCAAGCTTAGCTAGATCCTTCCTCATGCTATTTACTCCTTCCTGGATGTCTACTCTATTGCAGATTTTGGTATCTTGCTATTATGTGATTGTTTTAACGATCATTCCATATATACATTGTTATGCTTTACTGACTGCTCCATGTACTATTTTGTTACTTTGTTATTTGTTTACTGCTCTGACACTCTGAAAGGCAGTATAGAAATAAAGTTAAATAAATAAATAAATAAAATCCGTAAAGAGGCAAACCTTACCTGACAGTCCTTCTGCAATACTACCAACAAACATGAAAAAGAATTGGACCAAGAACAGATCCCTGTGGCACACCACTGGTTGCATCCTTCTTCTGAGAGTAAACTCCATTTATCTGTACCCTTTGTCACCTCCCACTCAACCAATTTTTAACTCTGTTAGTCACTTTAGGGTCTATTTCTAGGATGCTCAAATTATTTATAAGTCATCTGTGTGAAATGGTGTCAAAGGCTTTACTGAAATCTAAGTATACCACATCTAGGGCTCTCCATCAGTCCAACTCTCTGGTTGCCCAGTCAAAGAAATTAAACAGATTTGTTTGACATGACCTGCCATTAGTAAAATCATCCTGCCTCGGATCCTGCAATCCACTGGACTCCAGAGACCTCACTATCCTTTGTTTTAGCAGCATTTCCATTAATTAACTCACCACAGAGGTTAGACTAACCATTCTATAGTTCTCAACCTCATCCTTAGTTCTTCTTTTGTGTAAAGGGGCCACATGCACCTTTCATCAGTCCTCTGGGACCATTCCCAACTCTAAAGAAGCATTGAAAAGCTTAGATGGTGGAGCTGCTAGAACGTCCCCAAGTTCCTTTAATATTCTGGGATGTATCCCACCTGGACAGGACCTGGTCTTCTGAAAATAGTTCAAGATCCCCTTCACTACTGTTCCTGTTTGTGGATGTTTTCTGAGGTCCTGCTCCTAGCCCTTGCTTTATGAACATAGAACAAAATATTTGTTAAGCAATTCTGCTTTATCCTCATCAACGTCTACATATTCCTCCCCTTCACCTTTGAGTCTGACAATATCACTTTTGCACTTCCTCCTCTCACTAACATAACATATCTGAAAAATGTCTTGTCCCCCTCCCCCCCCCCCCATTTTACTGCATTGGCTATTTTTTCTTCTGTTTGTATCTTTGCTTTCCTGACTACTTTCTTAGCTTCTCTAAGTTTGTCCTAATATTGAAGCTTGTCTTCCTCTTTCTGTGATCTCTTGTATTTTATGAAGGCCATCCTCTTTTTCTTCACTTTTTCAGCCAGAAAGCCATAGCAGCCTCCTTTTCCTTTTACATTTATTTACTTTACTAACAAAAAGGTTTGTTGCCCTTAAAATATCCCCTTTCAGTTTTGCCATTTTCTTTTCTACATCCCCCAGCTGTATCATCCCACTAACGACTCCTTGAGGTATCATCCCATCTTGGCAAAGTTAGTTTTCCTAAAGTCCAGGACCCTCACTTTTGAATGGACTTTGTCAGCCCTACAGTATTTCAGTTGATGGGGAAAATTGAAGGGGCCTGGTGGCCTTTATATGCTATCTAGTTTTATGTATTTTATTTGCTAACATTTCTTTTTATGTCTTTGACAGACCCAGAATCCAAAGCATCTATTGTGATTTTTAGCATATTGTTATCACAGCCTCCGAAGAAATCCATCCACAGTCACCACTTCATCCTTCGAATAAAATTCTAAAAGCAGAAACACAATACAATGAAAACAGTGGAGCTGGGCCAACAACATTCCTTAAGGCTCACGGCACTGTGCTAAGTGCTGTGACTGAAAGCCCATGTCCTTTTTATAAAACTTTCTCCAAGCGTAGTAAGAATAGCAACATTTAGATTGCAGAGACCAGGAGATACTGATTGCTGTCCCAAAAATCAATTAATCAAACAAACAAATTGGAATTGAAGCATAAGAAAAAAATCATCAAAATACCATCAGGCCAATATTCAGTCACCAGAGTTGACTTTTTTTTTAAATGCAGGCTGCAGCAGTCAGAACAAATCTGGATATTCAGCACCAGTATCTGGACATGACCAGATAATGCAGTTACTGGTTCCGCTATCCGGGCTGCAGCAATATTCAGTCTGCTATCCAGATAAATATCTGGTGAAGTTAGGACAGCTTTTTTGCTGTCCTATCTGTATCTGGATAATAGACCTGATATCACCTCTATCCAGATAATTTGCCACTCCACCCTTATTGCCCACTGGCAACCCTGGCAGTATCTGTTGAGTGCTGAGGCAGTCTGTATCTGAATCTGGATATAGTGCTTAATGTATGGTAAGTGGCAACGGTGAACACTAATGCATGTGCATGCCAGTTATCGAATGTTAAAATGGCCATCGTGCACTGAAGAGTGGACGGGTTAGGGGTGGACTGTGGACTTGGAGAGCACATTGCCATGAGCATGAAGGCAGCTGCACACAGTCAGTGGAAATGTGGTAATTAGTGTGAGTGCACATAACAGTACTTCTAAGGGTGTCAGTAGGTACACCGGCGTTAATTGTATTATGTGTTAAGGTTCACAGTTGTGGGCTAATTTGCTGGAAACTTGCTGGGCATGCTGTCAACTGTTAGCACATGACAGATTTATTTATTTAACAGGTTTTGTATACTGCCTTTTCCTTAAGTCAAGGTTGTTTACATTCAAAACGCTCTATGTTTACATAGAACGTTTCAAATTGAGGGGTAATGAGTGTAAGTTAATAACCAAAAAATGTGTTAGTGGGGATCGTGCATATAGTATCTCAGCATGCAGGGTAACTTATTAAATACTCAGTAACTTACGCACATTTGGAATAATGTGAACAGGTCATAAACAGGCTTTAGGTTGATTTTCCAGAGTCCAACTTCAATAGTGATATCCATTCATCTCTTCTTTAAGTGATGCTACCATAGTGTTCTGTGAACAGAACATTAAGTGAGAATGCTCTGTTAGTTGTGGTTTGTTTAGCTTTGGGGTAATCACTGGGTGTGATCAACATGTTCTTAATATTCATTCTTCTTGGTTGGTTTTCAGGGTCCCTTATTAAGAGGTCTTGGAGCGTCTCAGCTGAACTTTTGTGCAGGATTTTGAAGAAGTTAAGAGTAGACTTATATCTGACCGACTCTTAACTGGGAGCCAGTGTATTTGATATGATATGGGAGTATGTGTTCATGTTTTGCTAAGCCTGATATGATACATGCAGCCATATTCTGGGCCATTTGCAGAAGTTAGATTCCTTGAGCTAGTAGGCCTTGATACAATGAGTTGCAGTAGTCTAAAATCGACATGGTGGCCTGAATCACTGTGCGGAAGTCATTCTGGCTGAGGAGCAGTTTCAGTTTCCTTATGTGGTAAACAGCTTTTGTTGTCTTGTTAATGTGTACTATTGATTCAGCTTCTGATCCAGGATGACTCCTAAGTACTTAATCTCATTTTTGACGGTTATGCTTTTATTTTGTAGTTTTATCGTGCTTGGAGGGGTGAAGACCGTGTTTCATGTTATAATGAGTGCTTCTGTTTTATTGCAATTTAAGTTGAAGTTGTGGTTGCTGAGCCATGAAATTATATCCGATAGGCAGTTGGTTATTGTTGAGCAGTCAGGTTTGTCAGTATTAATGGAGGTGTATATTATGGATATCGTCGGCATATAGCTTGTAGTGAAGGATGATATCACAGATAGGCTGGATGTGTAGAGGTTGAAGAGTAGTGATGAGATAGCGGATCCTTGTGGAATACCCTGTTGTATGCTGATTGGCGTGGATATGTTCTCTCCGCATTTCACATATTGTTGTCAGTCCTCAAGGTATGAATGGAGCCATTTGATTATTCTGTTATGCAGCCCAATCTCTCTCAGTCCTTTCAAGAGTAAGGTGTGAGAGACAGTGTCAAAGATATATCTAGGAAGATTAGCAGGAAGCCTCTTTTTATGTTGTCTATTCCTTTGATTATCGTGTCGAAAAGTGAAATTAGCAGTGCACTTACCACACATTGATGTTGCCTCTAATTGTGTGGTAAGTGAACAACTTTGTAAAAGGGCCCAATATTTTTAAATGCCATGACGAGTGTTTAAGAAAAAATTCTGATTGTGGGGTTTAAACATTGATCCAATTGTATATCCCTCTGCTTTACAATAAAAATTCAATCTAATATACAGGACCTTTTAAAAATCTTCACACTTGTACATTTTTTACATTCTTCTATCTAAAAATACATTTTCAAATCAATTATAGGAGATTGCTTCACTGATCTATATGACATACTGTACACTTTCAATGTGAAAGAACAATTATTCAAATATTCAAAAAGTAAATAAGAATTAGAAACCAAGTCTTGATTGAATAAGGCTTCACACCCCTTGACTCAATACTTTATGGAAGTTCCTTCTGCAGCAATGACAGTCATGACTCATTTAGGATAACTGCCTACTACCTTTACACAGCAGAATAGTGCAGTTTTTTTCCAATTATTCTTGGCAGAATAACTCAAGTTCTTTTAGGTTGTCTGCTCATTATTGGTGGGTTGCAGTCTTCAAGTCTTGCCACAGATTTTCTATTACTTCCAGGTACGGGCTTTGACCAGACAACTACTCAAGAACGTTCACTTTTTTCTTGTTTTGTTGTTCTTGCTTTGTGTTTAAGATCATTCTCCTCCTGGTAGATAAATCTTCTTCCCAGTCCCTGGTCTATAGAAGACTGGATAGGCTTTTCCTCTAGGATCTACCTTTACTTTGCATCCCATCTTTCCCTTGAGCCTCACAAGCCTCCCTTTTCCTACAGCTGCTGAGCATCTCCACAGTATTATGCTGGCATCACCATGCTTTGCTATAGGGATGGTGTTAGCAGGGTGATATGCTGTGTTTTTTTCACACCTCACATATTGCTTAGCACTGAGATAAATAAAAGTTCTACCTTGGTCTCATTGAGCCATTAAACCTTTTCCTTAATGCATATAGTGTCCACTAAAGGCCCGAATCTGCAAGGCAACTAGCGGGGCTGTATGTCCCAGTAGGACGTGCAGCCCCACTAGCCATCCCAGCCATAGTCCACACTGCGGCTCTCCCTGCATGCCCAGAGCCGCAGTGTGGGGAGAGCTGGAGGGGGCGGAAGGGGGCAGAGTGTGGGTGAAGTGAGGGCAGGCTGAGGGGCAGGATGTACAGAGCCAATTCAGGTCACAGTCCTGAATGTCCTGCGGGTGGGGGTCAGACTTGCTGCTTATACCACCACGGAGATGGAATAAGTGGCAAGGTCAATGATCGGGATCAGGAATCACCCTCAAGGCCAGGATCGGGTGCTGGTAGGTCCCCATCGCCTGATCTCAGCCCCAGCAGAACCGCCAAGAGCCAAGCGGCGGGAACACCGGTCTGGGGGGATGTCCGGCACCAGCACAGCAGCAGCAGCAGCGGAGGGAGGCCTGGCCATCTTGCTGGCTGTACGTCCCCTGTGGCTGCTGAACTGCCACACTGGGTTGTCCTGTTGCCCGATCCTGCTACAACGGGAGCATCTTGTTCATGGGGTGCAGAATCAGGTACAATGGAGCCCATCCTGGTCTGAGACGTCTGGACGGCCCAGATGTGCTCCTTCCAGGATTGGGCTTTAAGTGTTTTGAGTGCTTTCTTTCTTGCGTCCCTTCTATACAGGCCATGTTGGTGGAGTAGTGTGTGGCAGTGGAGGCTGTGTCTGCATGGTCATATTTAACATGGGGCTAGTTGGGTGAGGGGCCCAATCCCTATTTCTTGAATGTCTTAGGAAGACTTTGGGGGTGGATGGTGTTGAGAAGACCCAGGATAGCCTTTGAGGGTTGCATGGGGAAGGAGAAGGTTGCTAGAAAAAGCCAGTGGCTTATATTTGAATATAGGTGGTTGCCAGTGGGTGCCCCTTCCATTGGCTGTATGCCAAATGAAAGCTTGGGGGGGGGGGGAGAAAGGTTGAGGTATGTATTAGCTTTACAAGCTTTCTTCTCCACCCTCCATTTATGAACTTCTCTGTGTAGTGGTATATGGGAGGAATTGAGGTTTAAATTATCTCGTTTTTAGCTCTCATGCAGGCCTGGCAATTGAGGCTTATGCTCACATAGTGGTGGTGTGGTGCCATTGCTGACATGGATTTCTGCACTGCTCAAGGCTCTGCCAAGTGCATGTGTGGTCACTGAAGACTACTGTTTTTTGTTCTATGTGCAGAGAACTAGATTTCTGGGCCTCTCCTAGTCTGCGAATTGCTTCAGTGACCTTGGAAAATGCAACCGTGTATTGGGACACTGATCATCTCTTGCTGCATTCCATCTCTCAACATGGACCCTATTGTACACACTGAGTCAGGGAACCACTAATTCTCTATTGAGCATTCCTACTCAGACTTGTCAACAAAAAGAAAAACAGAACTTTTCTGATCGCTCTCTGCTTATCAGGGAAGAGCTGGGAATCAAACCCATGCCAAGGGAGGGAGGTACATTTGCATTTTTAACCCAAAACAGTAAGGTTTTTCTTAAACTCAGATGCTAAGTTAATACACAATGAGTGCTATTTTAGAAAGGACATCAAGGTGCAATCTGTGATATCTAGGGCAAAATGAATAAGAAAACACTGGCGACATTTAAGTTTTGGTCCAGTTTTAGAAACATGGGTATCCCCAATTTGGATGGTTGCAGAAATGGCTTCTTGAATGTCCCAGCTGGCATTTTCTAGAAGGGGGACGTCAGTGTTCAATGACAATTCCAACACTCAGACATGTGATGGCAGATTATCTGTTTAGGGATTGAATTTACAATTCTGTTTCTTTGGCCAGGAAATATTGACAGCGACGATGAGAGTGTATTGTGCTGTTCCCCATCGTAGCATTTTTATCATGAAACAAGCGCCTTTTCACTCCTTATTTCTGGTCAGGAGCAGGTATAGGTTTGGATGCCTCTACAACCAGGGCCAGATATGTTTGTGCTTTTCTGAAATGATACCATGATGTACATATTTTTTGCTCTACCCAGACATAAAAACATAAGAACATAAGATATGCCATACTGGGTCAGACCAAGGTCCATCAAGCCCAGTATCCTGTTTCCAACTGTGGCCAATCTAGGTCATAAGTACCTAGCAGTTTCCCCAAAAGACACAGGTTCCGCGATGCTTGTATTGGGTCAAGCAGTGATATCCCATGTCCCTTTTAATAATGGTTTATGGACCTTTCCTCCAGGAACTTGTCCAGACCTTTTTTAAATCCAGCTACAGTAACAGCTTTTACTACATCTTCCAGTAACAAATTCCAGTTTGATTACACGTTGAGTGAAAAAATATTTTCTCTTATTAGTCTTACATAGGTTACCCTCTAGCTTCATTGCATGTCCCCTAGTCTTTTTATATTCTGATGATGTAAACAATCGATCTACGTTTGCCCGTTCCACTCCATTCATTAATTTATAGACTTCTATCATATCTCCCCTCAGCTGTCTCCTTTCCAGGTGGAAGAGCCCTAACCTTTTTAGCCTCTCTTCATAGGAGTATCCTTCCATCCCCTTTACCATTTTGGTGGCTCTTCTCTGAACCTTTTCTAATAACGCTATATCCTTTTTAAGATACGGCGACTAGAAATGCACACAATATTCAAGGTGCAGTCGCACCATGGAACAAAACAGAGACATTATAATATCCTTTGTTTTATTTTCCATTCCTTTCCTTATGATACCTAGCATTCTATTTGCTCTCTTCGCTGCTGCTGCACACTGGGCCGAGGGTTTTAACATGTTATCCATGATGACATCTAAATCTTTTTCCTGGGTGGTGGTTCCCAATGTGGAACCCTGCATCGTGTAACCATAGTTTGGGTTGTTCTTTCCTAGGTGCATAACTTTGCACTTGTCCACATTAAATTTCATCTACCATTTGGATGCCCAGTCTTCCAATTTATCAAGATCCTCTTGCAATTTTCCACAATTCCCTTGGATTTTAACAACTTTAAATAGTTTTGTGTCATCTGCATATTTGATAACCTCACTCGTTATTCCCTTTTCCAGGTCATTTATGAATATGCTAAAAAGCAGTGGACCCAGCACAGATCCCTGGGGTACTCTACTATTCACCTTTCTCCATTGGGAAAATTGGCCATTTAGCCCTACCCTCTGCATTCTATCTTTTAACCAGTTCCTGATCCACAATATTATATCACCTCCTATCCCATGACTTTTTAGTTTTTCCAAAAGTCTCTGATGAGGGATCTTGTCAAAGTCTTTCTGAAAACCCAGATACACTATAATCAACTGATTCATCTTTGTCTACCTGTTTATTAACACCTTCAAAAAAGCATAACAGATTAGTAAGACAAGATCTTCCTTGTCTAAAGCCATGTTGGCTGTCTCCCATTAAGCCATGACTATCTACATGCTGAGTAATTTTGTTCTTTATGATGGTTTCTACCATTTTTCCCGGTACTGACGTCAGGCTCACCGGTCTATATTTTCCCGGATCACCCCTGGAACCCTTTATAAAAATTGGCGTTACACTGGCGATCCTCCAATCTTCAGGTATTACAGATGATTTTAATGAAAATTCACAGAATACTAATAGCAGGTCTGCAATCTCATATTTCAGTTCAACACCCTTGGATGTATACCATCCGGCCCAGGTGATTTGCTACTCTTCAGTTTATCTAATAGTTGTAATACATCTTCCCGGTGTAGCGATATATCTCCAGGAACAAGCAGGAATGAGTCTTCACATATGGGTTTCGTCGGTACCGACGGAGCCTGCGCAGGAACGCTCCCCAGCGTCCAGTAAGAAAGCTTTTGGGAACATCCCACAGTGCCTGCGCGCTGCCTTCCCGCCTTTCCCAACCGCCTCTCTCCAGTCAGACCGGTACTGCCGGTCTTTTCTTTTCTTTCTTACAAAAAACCCCCCAAAACTTTTCTTTCTTCAACTGTGCATTTTTGGTTTGGGCCTTAGGCCTGAACATATTTTCTCCTCATGGAGAAGCCGGCTTCCGGGTTCAAAAAGTGCACGAAGTGTGGCGGTACTATTTTTGTCACCGACACCCATGACTGGTGTCTAAAATGTTTGGGTCCTGACCATTCCATCACGGATTGTGTGTCCTGTACTATGATGTCTAAAAGAGGTCAGGAAGAACCGAGCAGCCAAGCTCAGTACCTAGTTTCCCTCTGATGCAGCCTCGGTGGCATCGACGTCTTCCAGGGCTTCTTCTTCCTCCCATGGATCTCAGGTAACCAAACATAAATCTAGCCGGTCCTCGAAGGGCAAATCTCCCTCTAAGCATCGAGATGCCTCCGGGCTTGTCCTCGAGGATTCCACACCGGCAAAATTACCCCGGCGGGAAGTTCCGGCTTCCAAAGCATTGTCTATGGGGTCACGGGTTGACATCAATGGCTCGGCCTCGACCGATCACCTTTTGCCGTGTTCTGGGGTACCGGTGGCCTCCACTGGTACCGACATCCAGACTCTGGTGGCGTCGGAGGATCAGAAGATTCTGTCCATGCAGCGCACCCTAACGGCGTTTATGCAGGCTTCGATGCCTCTGGTAACACAGCAGTCTCCATTGCCGGTACCGACTCCGGCACCGGCATCGTTCCCGGTGCCGGTACCGATTGCATCGACATCGGCTTCAGTGTCGACTGCAATGGTACCCTGTCCTATGATGCCCATCGGTACCAAACAGGTACCGCTTACTCCCGATGTCGATCCCACTCGGTACGCGTATCGGGCTTTACAGGAGCATCCAGACAGGCGATACTTCGATTCCTCCGAAGACTCTGATGAGTCGGGGGTTTCTGTCGATGCACCGGTACTTCTTCCTCAGGAGTCTGATTCTCCAAAACGAAGAATGTCTCCTCCAGAAGATTTGTCTTTTCAGGACTTCATTAGGGAAGTGGCTAGGGGCCTCTCCATTACAGTGGCCCCTGAGTCAGAGCCTAGAGCCAAGCAACTAGATATTTTGCAATATCCTAAGGCTCCTAAAGAAGCAGCTACTTTACCTATTCATGAGATTCTCTATGATCTCATGTTGAGCATGTGGGAGACTCCTCTTACCACCTCTCCTCATTCTCGTAGATTAGACACCATGTACCGTGTCCCTCCTTGTCCTGGCTTTCATAAGTCTCAGCTTCCTCAGCACTCTACTGTGGTAGAGTCTGCCATGAGGAAAATAAAGAGTGCAAAGAGACACTCATCTAATCCTCCAGGACGTGAATGCAGTACCCTTGATGCTTTTGGCCGAAGGGTTTTCCAAGCTAATATGCTTGCTGCCAGAATCAACTCCTATAGTCTCTATATGGGGATGTTTCTAAAAGAAGTCACAGATCATCTGCAGACTTTAGCCCCTTTTATTTCAGAAGATAAAAGGCAGGAATTTCTCACTTGGCTTAAACATGCCCAAGATGTTTCCAAATTTTCCAACCGTGCAGCCTTTGACTCTTTTGAGTGTGTAAGCAGAGCCTCGGCTATTGCCATAGGTGCACGCAGAATTGCTTGGTTACAAGCCTCTGATTTGGAACTTTGGGTCCAAGATGAACTGGGAAATCTTCCATGTACAGGTGAAAACCTTTTTGGCAGGGATTGGAAAGCAAAGGCCACTCAGATGGATGCTGAGAACTCTGCTTTGGATCGACTTTCAAAGTCTACCTCTGCTCCTGCTAAGAAAAGATTGTTCAAAAAGACAACTTTTTCTAAAAAGGGAAGATACTATCCTGCTTATGGTCAGCAGGCATCTTCTGCAGGTCGTTTTGCTGCAAAGCGTCAGCAGCCACCTAAACAGGCCAAGTCAAAGGCTGCCAGGCCTCCCACGGCTCAGCAGCCTCAGCCTCCTCAGGGCCTTTGACTTGCAACTAGAGAACTTAGCCTTTCTGGCTCTGGAAGAACCAGAGCCCCTCACCATTCCAAGAAGGTTGGCTTTCTTTGCTCCCAGATGGGAGCAAATTACAGCAGAGCAATGGACCCTCTCCATTGTAAGGGAAGGGTACAAGCTTCATTTCTTAAACCTTCCTCCCCACACCATGGTGAGACAGTTCAATTCTCCAACATCTCTCCTCAACCTTCTGGGTCAGGAGATTGCTACCCTTCTTGCCCAAGGGGCAATAGAAGAAGTACCCCTTCTTCAACAGGGCTCAGGGTTCTACTCCCCTTATTTTCTTATTCCAAAGAAAGCAGGGGGCTACAGACCCATATTAGATCTCAGAGAATTGAAAAACTTTCTATTCAAAGAGAAATTCAAGATGATTTCTCTCGGTACTCTGCTGCCATACCTTCAGAGTCAGGACTGGCTTTGTTCTCTAGATCTCAAGGATGCGTACACCCATGTCCTCATCCATCCAACACACAGAAGGTTCCTTCTGTTCCTTTTTCAAGGAAAGCACTACCAATACAGGGTGCTTCCTTTCGGTCTGGCCTCTGCACCAAGGGTGTTCACGAAATGCATGGCAGTAGTAGCTGCATTTCTACGCACTCTAGGAATATTCGTTTTCCCATATCTGGACGACTGGCTCATTCGAGCTTCATCCCAGTCAGAGGCCCAGATTTCTCTAACCTGCACAATGCGTGTCCTTCAGTATTTGGGACTGGTAATAAACATCCCAAAATCCCATCTCACCCCTACTCAGTCTCTGGAGTTTATAGGGGCCTTGCTGGATACCACAACTGCAAGGGCCTATCTTCCTCAGGCCAGTTGCCTACGCTTGGTGCAGTTAGCCTCCCAGATACAGTTAAAGTCCCATTTAACTGCTCGAGAGATGTTACAACTATTAGGCCACATGGCATCCACCGTTCATGTGGTTCCATATGCTCGCCTTCACATGAGGGCAGCTCAATGGACTTTGTCCACCCAATGGACTCAGGCATCAGGTTGCCTGTCAGACAAAATAGCAAACTCCAGTCGCCTATTTTGGTCTCTCCAGTGGTGGAAGTCCACTCGAAATCTGTTGCTGGGGTCCCCTTTTCAGCAGTCGCTACCCAAAGGAACTCTGACAACAGATGCTTCTCCAATGGGTTGGGGAGCTCATCTGCAGGAGCTCTCCACCCAGGGCATCTGGTCTCCACAGGAGACTTCTCTGCATATCAATCTCTTGGAACTCAGAGCAATATTCTTAGCTCTCAGAGTGTTCCATTCCCTGCTCAGCTACAGGACAGTCCTCATCCATACGGACAACCAAGTAGCCATGTTCTATGTAAACAAGCAGGGCGGGACTGGCTCTCTGTCTCTTTGCAATGAAGCTTTGCGACTGTGGGCCTTCGCCAGAGAGCATCACATCCATCTTCTGGCAGTATATCTTCCAGGCTTTCAAAACTCTTGGGCGGACAGACTCAGTCGAGTTCTGCTTCCACACGAGTGGTCCCTCCACATGGACCAGGTAGCCAGGATTTTTCGAATTTGGAGAACCCCAGACATAGACCTCTTTGCAAGTCCGTGGAATGCCAAACTTCCCCGGTTCTGTTCCAGAATTCCGTGTCAGGGAGTTCAGGCCAAGGATGCCTTCCTCCTTCACTGGGGTCAAGACTTCCTTTATGCCTTTCCACCAATTCCCCTAATTCCCAAAACACTATTCAAGCTTCAGAGAGATCGAGGGACCATGATCCTCATAGCACCACATTGACCACGCCAAGTGTGGTACCCTCTACTTCTGCATCTCTCTCAAGCTCCTTCCCTGGACTTAGGCTCTGCACCAGACCTTCTGTCCCAGGAAGAGGGAACTTTGTGGCACCCAAACACCCAGTCGCTCCATCTCAGGGCTTGGTTGCTGAGGGCCTAGACCTTCAAGATTTTCATCTCTCTCAGCAAGTCAGAGATGTTATTCATGCCTCTAGAAAGCCTTCTACTAGGCGTTCCTATGCTTTCAAATGGAAAAGATTTAACATTTGGTGTTCAGGAAAAGGTCTAAACCCTCTTGCAATACCTCTGAATTCTCTACTAGAGTATCTCCTGCATCTATCCCATGCAGGTCTGAAAACGAATTCAGTAAGAGTCCATTTGAGTGCTATTGCAGCGTCCCTCAAGCCTCTCAATGGACAACCTATTTCCTCTCATCCTCTTATAGCAAGATTCATGAGAGGCCTTCTTTTAACTAAACCTCCCATTAGACCACCTCCAGTGGCATGGGACTTAAACCTGGTTCTTGGCCAGCTTATGAAGCCACCCTTTGAACCTTTAGCCACCACCTCCTTGAAATTCCTTTCTTGGAAAGTTATTTTTCTCTTTGCAGCCACCTCAGCACGCCGCATCAGTGAGTTGCAAGCTTTGGTGGCTAATCCTCCTTATACAAGGTTCCATCATGATAAGGTAGTCCTCAGGACCAATCCACACTTTATGCCTAAAGTGGTCTCACCTTTTCATCTAAACCAAGAGGTATATTTACCTGTCTTTTTTCCAGGACCTCATGCATCAAATGCAGAGAGGAATCTCCATACCTTGGATTGTATGAGAGCTCTCGCTTTTTACTTACAAAGAACACAGCAACATAGAAAGTTTTCTCAACTCTTTGTTGCTTTTGATTCTTCTCATTTAGGACTTCCAGTCTCTAAGAGAACACTGTCCAACTGGATTGCTCAGTGTATTTCTTTCGCCTACCAGAGTAGGAACATTTCTCTGGAGGGCCATGTCACTAAACTCTGTGTCCATCAACCAGATCTGTCGAGCGGCCACCTGGGCCTCGGTTTATACCGTCACAGTCCATTACTGTTTGGACAAGGACTCCTGCCGGGATGCCTTGTTTGGTCAGGCTGTTCTCAAACACCTGTTCCATTCCTAATCAACTCCTACCCACCTACCCTGGTCGGATGCCAGAGATCCATGGGGGGAGGTAGAGTCCTTTTCAAGGACACACAACCTGGGGTTTCTCCCTGGCATCTGCAGCTAGGGCGTCCCCATATGTGAAGACTCATTCCTGCTTGTTCCCGGAGATAGCACAGATCTCCAGGAACAAGCAGGAATGAGTCTTCACATATGGGTACGTCGGTACCAACGCAGTCTGCGCGGGAACGCTTCCCAGCATCCAATCAAAGAGCTTTTGGAAGCATCCCACCACGCCTGCGTGCTGCCTTCCCGCCTATCCCAACTGCCTCTCCTCAGTTTTCGTTTTCCGCAGAGCCGGCAGGACGTCGTCCTGTCACCGCAGAAAATTCTTATTTTATTTCTTTATTTTTCTTGTGGTCGCGGCTGTCTTCCCGACGCCACCGGTACCGCCGGTGTTTTCTTTTCTTTTCTTGTAAAATCTTCCTTCTTCAAGGAATATATTTCTTCATAGTGTCTCACGGTATCTTAGGTCTTTTAGGCCTCTTCTTTTTCCTTCATGGAACCGCCAGCCACTTTCTTCAAGAAATGTTCACACTGTGGCGGTACAACTTTATTTTTAGACCCTCGAAATCGGTATCTAACCTGTTTGGGTCTTGACAACAGTTTGGTGAGAAGAAGTTTTCAATATCGAGATTCCCTTGATACACGGTTTCCCTCCAGCTTCGGGGCACCGTCCCTGTCTTCTTCTACACAGCATCAGGTAACCCACAAACAGTCTGTTAAGACTAGCCAGCCCTCGAGTGGTAGGTCTCATGCACAGCATGTAGACGACTCCGGCCTTGCCCTTGAGGGCCCTCTGGCTTCAAAACCCCAGAGGGAGTCTTCGGTCTCCAAAGCATTTGAGGGGTTTCAGGTTGTTCCTGGGGTTCACCCCTCACAGAACATACCTGAGCCGTGTCTGGTGGTGGCATCCGCTTCGAGCGTTACCGATACCCCGACATCGGCACTGGTGTTGGATGAAACACTCCTCACCAGGGATGGTCATCTGTCGTCCTCGGTGCCTTCGGGACCGGTGGATATGCTCCAGACTGACCTTCCATTATCGGTACCAACACCGATACTACCACCGAGGTCGGTACCCTCCAGACGTGCATCGATAGCCTCGCTTCCTTCGATGCCGAGTCTGGAATCAATCCCCAGTCTGGAGGACTGGGTACCGACTCGCCTTGGTACCGGCTCTCGGTACCGAAGGCTCGGTTCCGATGATTCGGATCCGCAACTCTCGGTTCCCTCAAGGCCCACTGAGTTGCCATTGGTTGACCTTCATTCACCGGTATCAGGCAGGGTACCGAAGTCGGTGCCGATGTCCTCATTACCCTTACGGTCGGTGTCTTCAATGCCCAGTTTAGAATCGCTCTCTAGTCTGGAAGACTCGGTACCAATATCATTTGGTACCGACACCGACCGATACCGGTGGCTCGGTACCGAGGATAGCACCCGGACGTTTTCGGTTGCCTCGGTACCGATTGAACGGTCTGCGATGACTGCTCTGATGTCTTTGTCGGGCTCGACTCTGACATCGGTGCCGGTATTGACATCGGTACCGGTATCCACAGTACCATCGTGGCCAACTCCTGCCATGCTTTTTTCAACAGGATCGCTCCCTTCTATGCCAAGCTTGGAGTCGATACCTGGCATGGACAATGTGGTAATGTCGGTCGCTGCTCCTGACAGTCAGTACCGGCGACCATCCTCTAAGCATTCCACATTGTACTGTGCAGGATCTTCTATTCCTATATATCTGGATAGCTCTGTCGGTGCTCAGGCTAGTTCTTCGGATCTAACCTGTCCAAGGGAAATTCCTATTTGGGAACCCTCTTTTCAGAGTTTCCTCCGGGATATAGCAAGATCTCTTGCCATTCCTATTCCAGGACATGATCCTGCACAGGCGCCTCTTTCTACCAAAGCAAAGGAAAACATAATGCTTCCTTTGCATCATTCCTTGCAGGATCTCCTTCTAGGAATGTGGGAAACACCTTTAAGGGTACCCCCACCTTCCAGAGCAACTGATCTCTTATATCAGGTGCCCCCCTCTCCAGGGTTTCCAAAGACTCAACTTCCTCATCATTCCATAGTTGTGAAATCAGCATTGAGGCGGGTAAAGAGCAAGAAAAAGCACTCTTCTTATCTGCCAGGTCGTGAATCCAGGATGCTTGATGACTTTGGACGTCAAGCCTTCCAGACATCTATGCTTTCTGCAAGAATTCTCTCATATATTTTCTATATGAGTCTATCTCTTAAGGAGGTCACAGAGCAATTACATCTTTTGACTCCTTCCCTTCCAGAGTCCAAGAGTGCAGACTACTCTTCACTGCTCAAGCATCTCCAGAATATCTCTTGGTTTCTTACTCGTGCTTCCCTAGACTCTTTTGAGTCTGTTAGCAGGACTTCTGCTATAACTATAGGGGCACGACGTAGAGCCTGGCTCCAAGCTTCAGGCTTGGACAAATGGGCACAACACAGACTGGGACATACTCCTTGCACTGGAGATAATATTTTCAACAAGGAGTCTTTACGTCAGGTTACTCAGTTTTCCACTGACTTACCTGTTCCTAGGGGCTCTTCTGCACCTTCTCCTGTCCCAGTAGGTAAGAAATGTCCTGCCAAACCTTCTTCCCATAGCAGAAGAAGGTTTTATGCATCATCTGCCCATCCTACAGATGTTCCCAAACAGGGGAAGCATCGTCCTGGTCTGCAGGGTTCAACCTCTCACCAGGCTCAGCAAACCCAGCAACCACAGGGTTTCTAATCAACCCATCAGATGCTTGTGACTCTGGGAATTACAATCTGCAGTTGTTTCTTCTCCATAGAGACAATCCACTGCTGTCATTCTAAATCTTAAACATGGATCTCTTCCCAAAAGACATCCATCTTTTCTCTTTGAGCTGTCAGGATATTCATGCTTCTAGGTCACAGGTTTCTCCTCTTTTCCTTCTAGGGAAAGAGGTCCATCCACTATCAAATGATAGTTTCCTGTGCTAGCATGTCTCCTTTCCTTTCTATTAACTTACTATCTTGTAAGTTCTCTTCATCTCCATTTTCTTTACCCTCTTACCAGGGTTTTCCTCTGTAAGAGTGGTATTGCTCACTGGAGGGCTTTTCTTCAGCCTCTCTAATTTCTTTCTTTTCTAGTGCGGAGTTCTCTTTTCTGAGTCACTCCTCTTTTTCAATCTTGCTTTGCAGCAGTTCATCAGACACCTCCAGAGTTTCTACTCTTGTTTTGTCTGTCCTTTCTGTTTTTCAACAGTACCATTCTTCTGCTGTCTGGCAAGCAGCTACCAATGCAGGAGCCTTTATGTTTCGACCACTGGTTCTTGTCCACCAGTAACCAGATTTGCCCTCCAATAATATTCTGTCTAGTATTAGTAGTGACTCCAAGTCAGTGCTGTCATCTGTCTTGGAAAACTTTTCACTACAAACTTGTTGGATTGTCTTCTCTTTCTACCATCTCCATTCCCATGGGTTTGGCAGCATAGTTGACATAGCTACTGGCTTCTCTGTAGCCATTTCTATCTCCTCATGCTCCTGCATAATGCTCTCTGCAATTCTACAGAGGAGCTCTCCACTATGGGCCCTTGCTAGAGAGCATGGGGTTTTTTTCTCCAACAGCTATACTAGATGGTTGAAAAAGGGCTTTTTTCAGTCATATCTGCCATGACTAGAAAAGTTCCCTTTTTTACTATAACGCACATAGGCCTACTCTTACGTGAAAGCTTAAGGAGTTACTAATTCCCTTCTTTGGTCCATAGTATTTCCAATAGGGAATATGTTTCCTCCTTCCAGCTCGTCCTCATGGTAAGAATGCATGATACCTTTTTGCCCTTAACCAGGTCACCATGGTATCTCATTCCTATGCGTCTTCTGTTCACTTACCATGCTAGAGTTCTAAAATACTCAGGACTTGCAGGCTGCTGACTGATATCATCCTCTGCTTTTCACGTAACCATCCTGGTTTTCCTACTACCTAGCATCCCTGTAGCCATAACCAGTTGGAATTGATTCTCTACATGTCTTCTCAAGTAGGTTCCACCTTCTTGTTCTTAGATGAATCTTTCCTCTCCACATTTTTCCTATGTGAATGCCTTGTGGACATATTCTGTCTGCTTCTTGCAGACTTCCATATACAGGTATATATCTATATATTCATACCTATAGCACACATCTTACAGATGTCTGTCTATCATGTGTGAGTATTTATACCCTTCATATCTCACTATAGATATATTCTCATATATTTATATTTTATATGTGTATATATATATGTATATGTCGAGATATTCTACTATCGGTGGATATGTATTCTGCTTTATCTACCTGACTGTCCAGGCTCATATAGCCATATGATTCTGACAGAAGGGTTTTTACCCATACTATGCTATCCAGCATGTTTTGGGATCCTATATTCAGAACCACTTGGTGATAGTTAACACCTACCATAACCCTAAGGTTAGGTACCTCTGAAGCTCTCCATGTCCAATATCTCTCCTAGCTGACTCAGTTAGGAGAGATATTGCGGATCTTCAGCTACTCACAGGCTAACACCTCCGGCATTGTCCTTCCTTTTGGGATACAGGAGGTTCCCATACCCTTTCTCCCCACAAGGACTGAGCCTGTTTGTCCATATCGGTTAGCTTTTCTCTTTTGTTCCTAAGAGTGAGCCGCTCTTTTGCCAGAAGAGTTCGGTTTTTATCATAAAGCCTTCCGCTGAAGGCCCACCATTTTTTGTACTACCCCAGGTTTTTCCTACTGGGGTTCCCTGTTCCCTTTCAGGATTCTGACCTCCATTATTTTTCCTATAGGTTCCTACCTCCACTATAGTGAGGTCCTTCTTGAGGTTCCTCTACTGGGTTCCCCAGTAGATTCCATGAACCTCCATACTTCTCTAAAGTCCTGTTAGGGGAGGTCCCTATTGCAATTTATTCTTTGCAATATCATTGATGACATTTATCATCCATATATGGACTCCTTTTCTGCAGTCCTATGCTAGGTTAGCTGTTCCACAGCACCTTTCTTTCTTCAACTCCTACCCTCCATCCTCAGGATGCCTGGTGTTGTGCAGGATAGCATGTTCCAACCTATAACATGCTGGGACTCCAGTCATCTCAGCTTGGGAGTCCCCATATGTGAAGACTCATTCCTGCTTGTTCCTGGAGATGGCACAGTTACTTACCTGTAACAGGTGATCTCTGGGAACAGCAGGAATAAGTCTTCACAACCCACCCACCTCCCCAGGAGTTGTATCTCTATCTATCTTTCCTTTCCTCTCTCTCTCTCTCTCTCTCTCTCTCTCTCTTTGTCTCAGCTTTAAAACTTAACTGAGGAGAGGCAGTTGGGAAAGGTGGGAAGGCAGCACGCAGGCGTGGTGGGATGCTTCCAAAAGCTCTTTGATTGGACGCTGGGAAGCATTCCCGCGCAGACTCCGTCGGTACCGACGTACCCATATGTGAAGACTTATTCCTGCTGTTCCCAGAGATCACCGGTTACAGGTAAGTAACTGTGTTTTACTTACCTGTAACAGGTGATCTCTGGGAACAGCAGGAATAAGTCTTCACCACCCACCCACCTCCCCTAGGAGTTGTATCTCTCTATCTATCTTTCCTTTCCTCTCTCTCTTTGTCTCAGCTTTAAAACTCGAACTGGAGAGAGGCGGTTGGGAAAGGTGGGAAGGCAGCGCGCAGGCGCTGTGGGATGCTCCCAAAAGCTTTCTTACTGGACGCTGGGGAGCGTTCCCGCGCAGGCTCCGTCGGTACCGACGAAACCCATATGTGAAGACTTATTCCTGCTGTTCCCAGAGATCACCTGTTACAGGTAAGTAACTGTGCTTTCTCTCAATTCCTCTGCAGTATCATCTTTAAATACCACTTCGGTCTTGGGTAACATCCCTACATCTTCCTCAGTAAAGACTGAAGCAAAGAATTCATTCAGTCTCTCCGCTATAGCCTTGTCTCCTCTTACTGCCCCTTTTACCCCTCTATCATCTAACGGTCCAATTGACTCTCTCACAGGCCTTTTGCTACGAGTATACTTGAAAAAGTCTTTATTTCGTGTTTTTGCTTCCGTAGCAAGTTCCTTCTCAAATTCTCGCTTTGCCTGCCTTATCAATGCTTTGCATTTAACTTGCCAGTGCTTGTGCTGTTTCCAGTTTTTGTCGTTTGGCTCTTTTTTCCATTTCCTGAAAGATGCTTTTTTGGCAGCAACAGCCTCTCTGACCTCACCTTTAAACCATGCTGGCAGTTTTTTGGACTTTCTTCCACTTTTCTTAGTGCGTGGAATACAGCTGGTCTGGGCTTCCAGGATAGTATTTTTAAAAAACACCCAAGCTTGATGTAAGTCTTTAACCTTTGCAACCGCTCCTTTTAGTTTTTTCTTAACTATATTCCTCATTTTATCATAGTCTCCCTTTCGAAAGTTAAAAGGTAGTACTTTGGATTTCTTTACTATCCCTCCTCCACTAATTAAATCAAACACAATCATACTATGATCACTATTGCCAGGTAGCCCCAACACCCTTATTTCTTGCACCAGATCTGGTGTTCCACTAAGGACTAGGTCCAGTATGGTTTCCCCTCTGGTCGGTTCATGAACCAGCTGCTCCAAGAAGCAGTCATTTATTTCATCTAGAAACTTTATCTCCCTAGCATGTCCTGCTGTGACACTGACCCAGTCGATACCGGGGTAATTGAAATCACCCATTATTATTACTGTGCTGTGACTTTTGTTAGCTTCCTTGATTTCTTTGAGCATTTCATCATCCATTTGTTCATTCTGGCCAGGCGGTCGATAGTACACCCCCGCTGCCATCACCTTCCCCTTCATACATGGAATTTCAATCCATAGAGATTCTACAGCAAATTTTGTTTCCTGCAAAACTTTAATCCTTTCTGCCCTCTCTAACATAGAGTGCAACCCCTCCACCAATTTGATCAGTTCTCTCATTACGATATAGTTTGTATCCAGGTATCACAGTGTCCCATTGGTTATCCTCCTTCCACCATGTCTCTGAGATTGCAATCATATCTAACCTCTCATTTAGTGCTATATATTCTAACTCTCCCATCTTATTTTTTAGACTTCTAGCATTTGCATACAATTGAACTTTATGTTGACACAAAGGGTGTGCAGATCGCATATTACAATTATGATATCCATGATGAGGACATTTTACAAACTGATTATGTTTTAAACATTGCTATCTTTCCTTTGCAGTCCTTTGTACCATACAGTTTCTAATTTGTTTACCAGCAAAGACAGATTAGTAGATTTTCTTGCCTGATGAAACGTGGATCTACTCCAATTAACATTTGTCTGTGAGATTTCATGGAGAGATGTCTTGATGAATAATTACGCCATACAATTTTTTCCAATTATTTCAAGCAGAGATTCTTTCACAAATGAATGATTACTTTAGTGCTTTATTTTACTAGGCCTTGCTATTTATTTTACATTTAAGTGTTCAGTTTAAATTTGCACTTACACTGTATATTACATAGTAACATAGTATATGACGGCAGATAAATACCATCATGGTCCATCTAGTCTGCACAGCAAGGTGGCAAGAGTAAGTGCACCTGCCGCTCCGTGCAGGTCCCCCCTCCCCATGCCTTTATTTAGGGGTGTACCCACCGCTCCATGCAGGTCATCCCTATTGGTTGAGATAGCAGAGACAGTTAATTACATCTATACAATTTAAACAAGTCGAAGTTATATAATCATTACTTTTATTATTTGACTTTATTAATGCAATTGCAGCAGTAATTCACTTTATTATTTGTGTGTTTGAAGTGTTACTGATTACACATAGGTGTATGTTTACTAAACCGTCTTAACGTAGCAGTGCCGACGTTATCGCGCGATGCATTACGTATCGCGCGATAACATCGGCAGCAGCGTTAAGGCACACTAACGCTGTGAAAGCTGGGTCTGAAGGGTGGAGTAAGACTCCACAGAGGGCGGAGATAGGGGTCAATGGGCGGAGAGTGGGCGGAGAGAGGCTCAAAGCACACTAACGCCATGAAATGAAGGTCTGAAAATTAGCGCCAGTGAAAACCTCGCGCTAGAGGCACATTTGCAGGGGAGAGAGACCATTTCAGTCAGCAATGTGCAGCAAAGGTAGTGAAACCCAGAAAAGTGATAGTAGTGATACATGTGCAGGAACCAAAAAGGCAAATAACCATATAAAATGGCCAAAACAACATTGGAAATCCCAATAACCAAGCTGGCCAATAGTGATATTAATGATAAACAAAAAGCAACACTACTGACAAAGCGTAAAAAGGAAGATATCATGTTTGGAAGGGTCTATGCTCTGTCCCCCTACAAAGTGAATGATCCCACATTGAAATAGCGGTGATCAGGGTTTTTGTCATTTATATTGGGCAGGTTTGTTATGGCATGCACATGTGCAGCAACAGCAGAGTGGGCACATAGCAAAGGGCAACTGTACTGATGCTGTAAATGGGATACAGGGGGCTGCAGGCAGCACATGCTGTGGTCCAGCTGGGGCACAGTGCGGACTAGGCAGATGCCTAGTTGGCACAGAGGAATGACGAAACTGTAAAGCAGCAAGACAGCAACTGACAAGGGTCCAACATGGGCACGAGTGTGTGTCCCACAGTGTCACAGGGGATATTACCCAGCAGGTACCCTCCAAGGCCACATAACATTGGCAGGCGGTGCGGGGGGGAAGCGCGCATGTCCATGTAGGCACCCTTACCCAAGAACCCACACCATAGGCAGCTGCCTACCGGCACACTGGATGGCCTGGGACTGCACACCACCGGCATAAGGGCATGTCAGCATGGTTGCAGAGGGGTGCTGGTGGCGGAGGGGGCAGTGGCATCTGCCCACAGCAGACCATGGCCAAGCCCCGTTTAGTTGGGTGCCGTGCACTGCAACAGACAAGGTCTGTCTGACGAACAGTCATGGCATCCCCAGGGAATGATCTGCCCCTGTAGCAACAGTTTGGTGCAGTACACACAGCCAGTATGTTCAGGAGCAGAAGGTCACAAGTTCAAGTCCCAGCTGTGGCTCCTTCCAACCCTGTCCCCATTTTTTACCCAGTACTAAAACGTGGTAATAAAGATGGAACCTTTATTGCAGATAAAATAAACATGCCTGAAATGCCTATATTTTGCCCTACAGATAACAGACACCATAAACATGTGCGATAATCCGTAGAGCAGAGTTTTCCAACTGCAGTCTTGGAGGGCCAAACACCATTCAGGTTTCATGCTGTCCCTAATAAATATGCCTGTGCTGCATTTGTATGTGCTGCCCCCATTGTATGCAAATGTATCTCGTGCATATTCATTAGGGACAGCATGAAAACCTGAACAGTGTTTGGCCCACCAGGACCAGAGTTGGGAAACTCAGCCCTAGAGCAGAGGCCAACAGGGGTACAAACACCCACACCCACAGGCTCCACTATCCAACGCCTCATGGAGAGTCAGGCTGTTGGGCCCTGTGCAGAGCAGCATCTCCCAATATTGGCACCTGCATACCTTAGCAATGCCGTCCTAAACTTGGGAACACATTCCACATATATCAAAAGGTTGCTATGATTAATGTCAGCTAACAAATCCTAAGTTAAACACGATTTGTTGATAGAGATTCATCATAGCAACCTTTCTGATATCTGTGGAGTGTGTTTCAGTTATTGATTCTGACAGTGTTTACCACCCTGGGGAGTGACCCCAACAGTTTTGCGTACCATAGCAATGCCTGCACTGTGCCCAGGACTGGTATGGCGGCCAGGGCTACCACAAACCTCTATATTTGCACAATGCTGGCATAGGTGTGGGAGTGTGTGTGTGGCTGTCTATCCAGTGTGTTGTGGCTGCCTACACCTTACTGAGCCCACACTGCTTGCACTGTTTCAGTGTTAGCCTGCCAATGTGCATAATGAGGAGCAAGGTACTGTGGGTATGGGCCGGACAGGGTGGCCTGGGCAGGATGCATCTGCACAGGGTATAGGGCAATGGCTCGGACATTGTAGTGCCCGACCACCACCTGCACGGACAGGGTGGCCACAGCATGTCATGCTGGGAGGTCACTCTCACCCTGACTGAGCAGTGACCACGGCATGGCTAGGTTCCCCCACAGTGCTATGCAGCATTTCTCTCAAGTGATATTTATGGGTTCTCTTTTCTGAGGCCCAATCACTGACATACCTGCTTGATGTGTGTGCTCACATCCCATTTTTGGGTGCACACAGTTCCTCCAGGAACATGCACTATGTACTAGCTAGCAGACTGTCTGCAGTTAGCATGTATATGGCTGGAACGCCTTGCAGGGTGCAGCGGGTGGTGACTGACTGTGCCTTCTGCTGTTGAATGTCAGATAGTGGTGGGGGGCACCTGAGCTTCTCCAGTGTTCTGCCTGTCTGCCATTGCCTTATGTGATGTGTACAGATCTGCATCGACTGCCCTGTAGGGTGCCTGTTCCCCAGTAGGACTGGGGTTGATGGTCCTCTCTACTGCCACCATTGCAGAGATGTACAATGTGGATCTGTTGGTGGGAGATCCTGTCCCCCCACCCTGAGCCATAGAGGGCGGGTTGGGTGGTGCTACATAATCCACTTTTATTTATTTATTTATTTCTAGCTTTTCTATACCGCGCTATTTGACATCATTGCGGTTTACAGTTAACAATTTTACACAAGGCGGGGAAGTGCCTTGTGCTTACATCGAACAGGACATAGTAACTTGGATTCATAACATTGAACTATTTACATCTGAACAATGTCAGCTTACTAGTGTCGCTTATACATTCTTAAGGCTGTTGGGTGGTTGTGTTTGTGCAAGGTGTAGGGGTACAGTTGGATTGCGAGTAATATAGTAGGAATAAATGATGTTTTATGGCTTTCCTGAATTGCGAGAGATCATTGATTGATCTGATGTTGGACGGAAGATTATTCCAACACCTTGGGGCGTAGAAAGAGAATGCCCTGCTTCTGGTTGTTTTCGTGCATTTCGTCACTTCAGTCGGGGTTACTAGTGTGTTGGCGCCTGTTGACCTTCTTGTCCTATTATCGGGTGTGTGGGTAATGAGTGCAGTGATGGTTGAAGGGGATATCCTATTGATGGCTTTAAACGTAATGAGTAGCGCCTTGTAGATGATTCTGCCTTCTATTGGTAGCCAGTGAAGGTCCTTTAAAGTAGGGGTGATATGGTCTCTCCTTGAGACTCCGCAGAGGACACATGCCGCGGCGTTCATTGCGAGCTGCAACTGGTTTAGGGAACTCTTGGGGATCCCGTGTAGAATGATGTTCGCATAATCGAAGTGAGGGAGTAACAGGGCTTGGAATACTGACCGGTAGTCTTCATATGCCAGCATTGGTCTTAGGTGACGTAACATCTTAAGCTTGGCATATATAGCCTTGATGGTATTGCTTATATGCGCTTTAAAGTCAAGACGTTGATCAAGCGTAATACCCAGGTAGCGTATCGTGGGCTTACTTGGGAGCTCTGCGTCTCTGACCTTTAATGTTTTAGGTGGGGAAAAGTTTCTGTTCTTTGTTATGAACAATACCTCCGTTGTCTTGAAGTTTATACGAAGGTTCTGTTCGAGGAGCCAGTCTGTGATCGTGTTGAAGCAGTTGACTAAGGCAGTAAAGTCAGGATGCAAGACGTCGAACGGTGTAAACGGGAGGACATCATCTGCATAGATCAAGCAGGAAATTCCAAAGGATCGAATGATTTCACAGATCGGCTGCATGTAGATGTTGAATAATAGTGCGGATAGGGACGAGCCCTGGGGTACTCCTTGGGTTTGTTGAAACGGATCCGAGGAGTTGGCTCCCATCCTTACATGTTGCCATCGGTCATCTAGATATGACTTACACCAATCCCACGCCAAGCCCTGAATTCCCTTATCCTGGAGTCGTCTGAGGAGTTGAGTGTGACTGACAGAGTCGAATGCTGCAGCAATGTCGAGGAAGATCAGTGCGAATCCTTTCTTAATATTGTCTAAACCTCTGGATAAGGTATTGGTTAGTGTGGTGAGTAGTGTTTCTACGTTGTGAGCTTCTCTAAACCCGTGCTGGCAATCATCTAATGGGGCTGTGCTATCTATGTGCTGGTGAATCTGTCTTTGGACATTCTTCTCAATTATTTTGGCAAGTAGCGAGATACTTGAGATCGGTCGGTATGAGTCGGCCTTCTGTGGATCTAAACTGTTGTTTTTGAGAAGCGGGCGTATGGAAGTGTGCTTGAGCGAAGACGAGAATGTTCCCGTTGAGAAGGATAGGCTTGTGATCCTTGCTATGATCGGGCTGAGTTCTGTTCGCATTGTCCTAATCCAGTGTGCTGGGCAAGGGTCTTTCGGTGCGGTAGTAGTATTGATGGAAGCAATAATGTTTTCGATGTCTCCTGCAGAGGGAGAGGTTAGTTCTGTAAGCAGTGGTTGTTGATCGGGAGTATTTCTTGGTGTAGTTCTCGGAGCTATGTCTGTTTTGATGGCTTTTGAGTGGAGGTGGTTGGCATACAGCTGGGGTTGTATTGGTTCATGGTGAGGGGAGGAAGGTTCCTTGGTTATTGATTTCACTAGGTTGAAAAGGTCCCTGGGCTTACTTAGGGAGCGGCGAAGAATCTCAGTATGGAATTCTTTTCTTTTGGAGTATGTTAATTCCCGGTGTGCTGATAAATGTGCTAGATAGGTTGCTCGGTCCTCTGTTGATTGTGAGCGTCGTCATCTTCGTTCCAGTTTCCTTAAGTGGTGAAGAGACACCCTTATATCTGCAGAAAGCCATGGCTCAGATTTCCTTTTACTGGCTGTTTTGTCGGAGGGGGTTCTTTTATCCATTGAGGGTATATGAGAGAGCGAGCTCAGTGTGTCATTCCATCTACTGATCAGCTCACAGAGGTTGTCAGAAGGCTGTTCGAGTATTGAGTACTTTTGGGTCCAAACACCCCCCTTCACCCATAACTTGTGACCATGGCACCCACACAGGATATGCACTATTCTGGGTGCATCATAGTCCACAAGGGCTAGATGTAACTGGGAAATACAGATGGACACAGGTGTATCCTAGGTATGTCTGCAAGGACTAACTATCACACACTGGCACTGATGGGGACCTGCAGCATAGCCTATCTCAGCCAAGCCAGGTGCTGCGGACCTGGTGCTGGGTGCCCCACCTCACCCTCAGGGTGAGCACAGGACCCGCACAATGTCATGGTCTGTAGCTGCTCTGTGCCAGTAACACACACGGTCAGTTCCCCCTACCAGGCCTAGGTGCTGTGGGGGTGCATATCCCATTATATGATCAGCTGTAGACTGCTGATGTGCATGTGCAGTGCATCATGCATATGGGTGGGTTTACCCTATCCTGGTAACCACAATAGACAGTTTGTGTGGTGACCTGCAGTCTTTCTGTAGCCAGCCAGCAGTATGGTAGCAGCTATAGAGATGTAGCCCACTGGTTACTTCAATGACTGTGGAGGTAGTGGTCATGGGTTCGATCCCGCAGTGGTGCAATCTAAAAAGGCTATCTGAGGCATTTTCTTTTAATTTAAATCAGTGCTGCCAGCAGAAACACCCTCACAGTGCTGTAGCCTAAGGTGCCTCATGGGTGCCCTATAAGGCGCCCTGTAAAGCACCCTATAAAGGCACCCTATACAGTGCCCTATAGGGCACATTATAGAGTGCCTTGGCAGACAGGGCACTTTATAATGTGATGTATGGGGCGCCTTATGAAGCACCTTAGGTTAGGGCACTGTGAGGGTGTTTTGGCTGGCAGCACTGATTTAAATTAAAAGAAAATGCCTCAGACAGCCGTTTTAGATTACACCACTGCAGGATCAAACCTATGTCCTCTGCCTCCACAGTCATTGCAGTAACCAGTGGGCTACATTGTTATAGCTTCTGCCATTGCGCTGGCATGTACTTAAGGTTAACGCGTGTTAACGTGCCACGGCACACACTATCGCGCGATACATATTCTTGCTACCTTAGGACTGGAACGCCCACTCCTTATATGGCATTCTTCACATTATCGCTGCAACTAGCGCCGGTAACATTAGGACGGTTTAGTAAACATACCCCATAAAGTATTATACTTTAGTCAACCATCATTTAATTTCATTCTGACTTGCAGAGTAATAGCTGTAGTTAGGTTTTAAAAAGGGATGTGCTCCATTGGTACCCCCTCCCATCTTAAAAGAAGGGGGAAATGTGAGCCCATGTGGTATGCAGCTGCTACCTGAAAAGATAGAAGTAAAAGGTTTGGTGTGCAACAAACTGAGGTAGCTGAATTTCCTTTGGAGTCAGAAATTGGTCCAACAGGTGAGAATTTGGGGAGAGCTGGTGAACATGAGGTTGCTAGCAGTTTGGTTCAGGGACAGGGAAAATTGAAGGCTAAAAAGAAGGGGAAAATAGGAATAAGGGGAAGGGGAAGAGTAAAAAAAAAGGTCAGTCATCCTTGTCTTCTTTTGTTTCAGAGTCTAGTTCTTTATCGGGCAGTGAGGCATGGGTGGTAGTTTTGTCAGACATTTCTTTTGTCATTTAATATCAGTTTTAATCTGAACATGACATGAAAAAAATGGAATTCCCCCCCCCCCCTCCATTGTCACCATAGCCTGGTTTCAAATGGGTGACCCTTAAATTGTAAGAATGAATATAGATGATGTGTTGAAAATGAGAGTGGGAGGGATGGGTGAGAGGGAGGTGGGTAAGGGGACAATATAAAAGATTCTAGAGAAATTCTATATGAATAAATAAATAGACTATATAAATATTAATATATATAAAGGTTAAGTTGAATTTGTAATATCTGTAATTCTCTGAAATTCTTATTAAAAGTTCAAATGGAAAAAAAATTGTAAGTAAGGTATCTTGTAGGAAGAACTATTATGTCCCCAAGGGGGTTGCCAATCAGAAAACAGAACTGAAGACCACTAGCAATACAAGACACAGTTAAGAAAAGGCTAGCTAGAACCATGCACCTCAGAGATGAAAAAGCTCATCTTGGAAGATGGTTGCTTTTAGCTCGAAATCATGGGCATAAGGCCAAGTCATGACAACCATTAACAAAATCAGAAAAAAATATTTTTTTTTCATTTGCCTGGAAACATTTAGTAATCTGTTAGCTGTTGTTTTTTTTGTTTTTGTTTGGGCAGTGAACGCAGTCACTACTTAATTAAGAAAATTGCCCTGAAATGAAAATTTATAAAAACAAAATAAAACAAAATGAAAATTTCTAAAAGTGAAATGAAACAAAACAAAAAATCCTGGAGGAAACTAAACAAAATGAAATGTTTTTGCCTGCACACCCCTACAGAAGATTCGGCAAGGGTACTAACCATTTTGGAAATGAGCTTGATACCATGGCTATGACTTTGAGATGTCTGAGGTCCAAAGTTCAAAAATTGCAGGAGATGATGGCCAAAGTCTTGTAGTGTTAAGAAGGTGACTCTGAGGCAGATGCAGACCTTGATTGGTAGCCCTAATTTAGCTTGCAGAGTCATTCCCATGGGCTGGACATTCCTGCAGCATTTTTTTTTTTCTGCGGAGGTGTTGAAGGCTCATCATTTCATTAGGAGTACAGTGGCAAAGCGGGAGGATTTGAGGATCTGGGATGCATTTTTGAGAGATTATAATTGGATTTCAGTTTGACAAGCACTTCTGGTGTCTAGTGTAGAGTTACAGCTTTTTTTTTGTTGCAGCTAGGAGTTGTGGGTTTGGCTTTTTTGTCAGAGCTCTTGTGTGTGGATCCATGGCTATTTATTTATTTTATTTATTTAAAGGGTATTTCTACCCCGCCTTATCCTTCAATCAAGGTGGTGCACAGCAAACAATCAAGGAGTTGGCGTTTGTGTTCAAGGTATTCTTATATTGTACAGTGGATGTGTGTGCGGGTGGGTAGGTTGATTAGCGTGCGCTATTTACAGCATGAGCTTTATACAGTGCTATGTACAATGAGCGTGTGGGTGAGACGTTAGTTCGTGGCTGTTGCTCCTATTATGTGTTTGGGCCATAGTGTTCCAGGAAGAGCAGAGTCTTTAGTTGCTTCCGAAAGTCCTTAGTGTCTTCTGTGGATCGCAGTTCGTCAGGGAGTGCGTTCCACAATCCAGGTGCTGCCATTGATGGCGCTCTTCGTGCGGTGGACTTGCATACCTTTGTGTAGTCTTTTGGCGTGTTGATTGTGTCTGATGTGGCTCTTCTTCTAGGTCTTGTGCTGACGTCGGGTTGTATGAGGGGCTGAAGGCTGTGGGCAGAGTTCCTGTGTTTGATTCTGAATATGTTGAGGATTGTCTTGTATTTGATTCGTGAGCTGATTGGGAGCCAGTGTAGGTCTTTTAGTATGGGGGTGATGTGGTCTTGTTTTGATGCTCCGGATATTATTCGTGCCGTCATGTTTTGGGCCATTTGTAGCGGTCTGAGCGACTGTTTTGACATGCCTGTATGGATCGGATTGCAGAACTCAAGTATGGGAGTTATTAGAGCTTGACAAACTGCGGAAATGATCTTGTGTGAGGAGTGGCTTGAGGCATCTGATTATTCTCATCTTGAAGTATGCGTTTTTGGTGGTCCTTCTGATTTGTGACTGTAGGTTTAGCTCCCTGTCAAGCGTTACTCCGCGATATTTTACCTCCTTTTTTAATGGTATTGTTGAGTTGTTGACATTGATGGAGGGTGGCAGAATGAAGCTGTTATTTCGTGTGACGAGAAGTGCTTCTGTCTTGTAGTTTATGGTCAGGTTGTTGTTATGTAGCCAGTTGGACATGTTGTTAAGGCAGTCTTATTCTGGTGTAGTCAGGGTTGTCGAGGTTGACTGGGGTGTATATCATAATGTCGTCTGCGTAGATTGTGTAATGTATTTTGTGCTCTTTCATGATGTTACAGATCGGTTGCATATAGAGGTTGAATAGTAGTGCGGATAGGGCGGAGCCTTGTGGCACCCCTTGCTTGATCTTTGTGGGTCGTGAGGTGTTGGGACCGATCTTGACCTGGAACTGTCTGTCAGTTAGGTAGGAGTTGAACCATTTCAGGGTGGTGCCGTTTATTCCGATGCTCTGTAGTCTGGTTAGGAGGATTCTGTGGTCCACTGTGTTGAATGCAGCTGAGATGTCTAGGAAGATCATTAGTGTTCCTTTTTTGTGGTTGTCTATGATTTGGATTATGTTGTTGAGTAGATATAACAGTAGTGTTTCGACTCCGTGGTTTGGGCGGAAGCCGTGCTGGTGTAAGTCCAGTGGGGCATGTGCGTCAATATGGTCCTGGAGTTGGTGTTGTACAGCTTTTCTATAATCTTTGCCAGTAGCGGTATGTTGGAGATTGGTCTGTACGCTGCTGGGTTGCTCTTGTCTAGTGTGGATTTCTTCGGGATCGGTCGTATGGTGACTAGCTTCAGCTTGTCTGGCATGGTTCCTTGTGTCAATGAGTTGTGTACTATGTTGTGTATGGTGTTGATGAAGCTTTCCTTTGTTGCCTTGATCCAGGTTACCGGGCATGGGTCTGTTGGCGCGGTGCTTGTGTTGAGCGCTGTGATGATGTCTGCAAGCTGTCTTGTGGATGGGGTGCTGAATTTCTCCCATGTTTTGGTGGTATTGGTTGGGTTGGCAGTTCCATTTGTCGGTCGTTGTGGTGTAGAGTCCATCTTTTCTTGAAGGTGATCTGCGAAGGCTTGTGGGTCGATCTGCACGTCTTTTATGGGATTGGGTTCATTTGTTAGGTTTTTTACTATCTCAAATAGTTCTCTTGGTTTGTTGTAGGCCTTTAGAATGATGTTTCTGTGGTGCTCTCTGTTTGGTTAATGAGTTCATTGTATTTCTTTTGTTTCGTCAGGTATAGGGCCTGTGTGGTGGGGGATTTGGAGCGTCTCCAGCGGCGCTCTAACTTTCTTAGATGTCTTTTTGCGTTGCGTATGTCTTTTGAGTACCATGGGGTGTGTTGTCTTTTGGTGTTAGATGCTTTTCTTGCTTTGTGTTCATTGGCTTTGGCTGCAGCGTTGATGTCATTGTTCCATTTGTTTATTTGCTCGTCTAGATCTTCTGTTTCGGTGTCCAGGTGGGGTAGTGTGTCCTGAAGGAATTGGTCCTTGTCGAAGCTTTTGAATCTTCTTTGCACGGGTGGTGTGTTTATTGTCTTGTTGTGTCCCTCCTCTTGAGATATGATTTCTATTTTAATTCTGTAGTGGTCTGACCACGGTACTGGAGTAATTGTGGGTGTTGGGATGTCACCTCTGTCGAATAGGTAATTGGGGACGAATATGAGGTCTGGAGATGATCCGTGTCTGTGTGTCGGAGTGTTGATCAGTTGGGTGTAAGGAGTCCATAGCTTGTAGGAAGGTTTCTTTGTCTTTGCTGGTTGCAGAGCTGAGGTTGAAATCTCCCAGTAGTAGTAGTGGCTTGTGACTTGTGTTGACTGCGCAGTCTCTAGTGTGGAGGCTAGTTCATCTGTTGGAGCATGGGGAGCTCTGTAAATGAGAGACAGTGCCATTTGCTTGTTTTCTACCAAGATTGTGTTGCATTGGTCTGAGTTTGGGGAGTTTTAGGTCTTGAGCTTTAGGGTGTTCTTTGCGATAATCAGGACTCCGCCTCCTCTCCTTTGTGTGCATGGGCTGTTGAATGCTGTGTATGCGGGGGGGACTAGTTGATTGAGGAGTACATTGCCAGTGGGGGTGAGCCATGTTTCAGTGATGCATAGGATATCGGGTTGTTGTTTGTCTATGTGGTCTTTGATCGTGTTTATTTTGTTCCTTATGGATCTGGTGTTGATGAGCTCTATGGAGGTGGTGTTTGGGGTGTTCGCTGCTTTGGGGTTATGTGTTGGGTTTGTGTGTGGGTTGTGCTTGTGGCTTGAGTGTTTGTTATTTCTGAGCTTCTTGGGTGCACTCCAGGTTGTGTGCTGTGGAGGGGTGTACGTTGGCAAGGGTGTTGATATCCATAGGGTCTTTGTAGGTGTATGGTGATTGGCTGTGTGCTGGGGAATAAGGTGGGTTAGGAGGAGGTATACCAGCAGGTATATTGTTGTGGCCATGTTGAGATTGGGTGGGCTTACTTGACTGTTGCAGTTTGTTGTTTTCTTTGCCGGTGGGTCTTCTCCTGGAGTTTTCTGCTGTCGAACTTCTCTGTGTCCTCTTAGTGTTGTGTTGTGGCTGCGCCTGTGGCCGCGCCTAAGGGCCACGCCAAAGGGCCCTCTGGCGAGGCCCTCAGTTGCGGGCTCGCCCCGATGGGGCGCTGCTTTTATATTGCCCTGACTGCTCGGGTGTTGCTCCCACTGCCCCGGTTGGGCAGGAGCTTCTGAGCGGGAAGATTTCCCGCTCAGGCGCTCTACTCCAATCGGAGGAGCTGCGGAGGTCAGCGGGGGTGATGGCAGCTGGAATGTCTCTCTTGTGGCTGGGGCGACACTTTTATGTTGCCCTGACTGCTCGGGTGTTGCTCCCACTGCCCCGATTGGGCAGGAGCTTCTGAGCGGGAGGATTGTGGAATGGGCAGCGTCAGGATCACTTGTAACATCATTTTTTTAGCTGTTTCTTAGTGATTTATTTATTTAGTCACAGCACTTGATATAGCACCAAAAGCCAAGGCTTTTGCAATGGTATCACATTGGTGATTTGGCAAGTGGTGTGATATGTCTGTGATTTTCCAGTGTGATAACAAAGGGTTGTGGAGCTTGTGGAGGAGTTTGTCAGTGGAACATCTGGCCATTTTTTATGATAGGTTGATAATCAAGGTGATACATTCGAAGACAGATCAGGAAGGTCGGAATGTAAAGTAGAACGAGAAGTAATTTATCCTCTCTGTAACTTAGCGAGGTACTTAGTGGTACATCTGATGGTTAGAAACATGACAACAGAAAAAGACTATATGGCCTATCTATTCTGCCCTTTCATATCAACTACTATAGTCCCCTTTTTCCTTTAAAGATCTTCTGTGTTTGTCCCTTGCTTTCTTGAATTCAGATACTGTCCTCGTCTCTACTGCCTCCACTGGGAAACTATGCCATGCATCTACTACTCTTTCCATAAAAAAATATTTCTACATATTACTCCTGAGTCTATCCTCTTTCACCCTCATTGCAGAGCTTGTTTTCATTCGCAAGAGGCTCTCCTTTTGTTCATTTATGCCAAGGAGGTATTTACATTTTATCAAATCTCCTCTATCCCACCTTTCCTCTAACATATACATATTAAGATCTTTAAGTCTATCCCCATATGCTTTATAACGAAGACCACTAAACATTTTAGTAGCCACCCTCTGCACTGACTCCATCCTCTTTGTATCCTTTTGAAGGCGCGGTCTCCAGAATTATACACAGTACTCCAAATGGGGTCTCACCAAAGACTTATACAGAGGCACTGTCACCTCCTTTTTTTTGCTGGCCATTCCTCTCCCTATGCACCCAAGCATCCTTCTAGCTTTCACCATCGCCTTTTCTACTTGTTTAGCCAGTTTAATATTATCAGAAACAAGCATGCCCAGGTCCTGCTCTTCTTTCGTGGACAGAAGCACTTCACTCCCTACACTGTTTTGCTCCCTTGGATTTTTGAAGCCCAAATGCATGACCCTGCATTTTTGAGCATTAAATCTCAGCTGCCAAATTCTAGACCATTCTTCAAGCTTAGGTACATCCCTCCTCATGTTATCTACTCCTTCCTGGGTGTCTATTGCAGATTTTGGTATCATCCGCAAAGAGGCAAAACCTTACCCGACAGCCCTTCTGCAATATCACTAACAAAGATGTTGGGGGCTTTTTGTTGAGGCATGCTGATGCTGCTGTTCTGACTCATTTTCAATTTATGGTGGTAAGAAGAAAAGCATTGGAGATGGCTAATTTTCATGCCATGACTTATGGTACACATTACTTCTGCATTGGTACTGCCATTTTTGTGGCCAATACAGTCTGGATGATATCTATATGCATCTGGGGAGATAACATTAAGCTGCTTTTCAGAGATATATCAGGACTTTCAAGGGTTTCTGTTGATCACTCATATCAGATTCCAGCTTTAATCTTGAAATTGTTAGTCAACATTTTCTCTATTCTCAGCCAGAAACTTCGGTAGTTCTTTTAAAATAATCTTAGACCTCACAGTTATCTTCCTTAGAAGTTTTCCTAACCCACGGTTACTGACTTTTATGCTGTTACCTGCCTTGTTTCGGGCCTGACTGCTGCCGCAAAAAAGGTTTCCGTGCCGCTACAAGCACTGAAATGGGAATACATGTCCATGTTTTTAGCCTATTTAATCCATGTCTCCTTCTCCTTGACTACTACTACTACTACCACTTATAATTTATATAGCATTACTAGGCATATGCAGCATTGTACAAATACATAGTTTTTATTGTTATATGTATCTGACCTTGTTTAATGTAAACCGCCTTTGATCCTGTAGAAAAAGTGGTATATAAATGCTAATAAATAAATAAAGAGACTCCCTGCTACACAGAGCTTACAGTCTGCTAAGACAATCAAATTGGTAACTAAGGAAATGATTCAAAGTACATATGGATGTAGACAGAAGAATAAGGGGGTCAGAATCCAAAAGCGGTCTCAAAGAGATGAGTTTTTAGCTTGGATTTGAATAGGACTAGAGAAAGAGCCTGACGTACTGACTCAGATAGTCTAATCCCGGCATACGGTGTAGCAAGGCAGAAGGAACGGAGTCTGGAGTTGGCAGTAGAAATCTTGAAATCTCTACATGTTGTGGATCTCAACAAGTAAATAGTGCTGGGTTTTTTTCAATTTTATTTCAAGTACAGACATCTCATGTTACCATTACAGTGAAACGTCAGCCCACCCATATTGTTGTGTGCCATTGAGTGAATGTCGACTCCTAGCAACCTTGTGGATAGTTGTCCATGTTGTAACTATCCCCTGGGTTTTCTTGACAAAACGTGACTGGAAGTAGATTGCCAGCCTTTCTTCCACCCAGTAAGCCTTGGGGTTCCAACGTGGTGGTCTATCCAAGTACTAAACAGGCCTAACCTTGCTTAGCTTCTGAGATCAGACAAGATTGTGTGCATGCAGGGTTGCATAGCCTTAGTATGCCTACTTATCCAAGTCTAAATAATAAATTTAAAAGACAATAAATGAAAGGCACAATGATGAAGGGATCTAATACAGTAAATTGAAAAGGAAAACTTTTAACTAAGAAACATAACCACATAGCAGCTTTCTAAAATCTTTATTTGCATATTTAGCCAATCTATACATGTAAATGCCACTGTTTACATGTAGAGAGGCTTCTAAAAATAACCTCCACTATCTAATAATATCAGGCACTCTTAACAGTTTATGTGGATTCAGCAAACAGCACATCCTAGGTTTTATAATCAGGTTTCATAGTAAGACACTGAGCATATGCAAAACAGTCTTTCTAGTCAGTAAGTCAAGCAGAATCATGAATTTGTGAGACATAATAAGAACATAAGATATGCCATATTGGATCAAACCAAAGGTCCATTAAACCCAATATTCTTTTTCCAATAGTGTCAATCCAGGTCACAAGTATGTGTCAAGGTAGACAATTTAAAATTTTGTTTTTGAAAAGTGAATCTTGTGGCATGGTAAACACTTTTGGCATCCTAGAAAACTGAGTTTATGACAGACAAAGTATGTCACTAAACGGCCAAAGGCTTTAATGGCTGCCTCAGGAAGAGTAACGAGTTTGTAGTCAACGTGTTAGGACTGCTTCTACTCACTGGCCAAGGAAAGGTCTTCAATAAATCCTGAAGCTGAATGGTAAGATAACTGGGTGATGCTATCTGCAAAGGCCTTTTAGGTAAATTGCTTATGTGTGTACTTTCACAATTGGATGCTTGTTAATCATCCCAAAACAAGTACTGCCAAGGTGCTGGTAAATGATTAACCAGGGAATGCTTTTAGCCAGAGACAGGGAGAAGATGAATAAATAAAAATTGGAAGAGAGTCACTTTAAGAGAAAAAGTCAAAATCATAGTGTAAAGTTTCTAAAAGCCAAAACATGTCATTACAGACACTACGTTCTCCTTTGCTTAATAAAGGAGAGGCTAACTGGCGCCAGTCAGGGCTGGTGCATGAGTAAACCTTCAGCCTTACTGCCCCTATACCTTTTTTGCTAATTAAACTCAACAATCATGATCATCCCAACACCCCCTTTCCCACACAATGCTGTAAAAGTGCATAACTGGACATCTTACATTTCAACATGAAACTTTACTTTGCATGTATATGTGCGTGCCCACTCTCCCTGCAGGTGAAATAATATGCTGATGGCTGTTTGAACGTGCGTGACTGTCAAAATCTATTGCTTTGCTTTGTCTTATGCTCCTCATTGCTGCTTCTCAGAAGCTGCTGCCTCTAGGCAGATACCTAGTCTTGCCTGATGGTTGAGCCGGCCCTGGCAGCAGCAGTCCATGGTAATCTCCAGGAACAAGCAGGAATGTAGTCTTCACATATGGATATCGTCGGTACCGATGGAGCCTGCGCGGGAACGCTCCCCAGCGTCCAATTAGAAAGCTTTTGAGAGCATCCCACAGCGCCTGCGTGCTGCCTTTCCCAACTGCCTCTCTTCAGTTCTTCGTTTTCCGTGGAGCCAGCAGGTCGTTTTTCCTGTCACCGAAGAAATTATCCCATCTTTTTCATTCTTTTTTGTGGTAGTGTCTGCCTTCCTCGATGCTATACCGGTACCACCAGTTCTTTCTTTCTTTCTTCAAAAAAAAAAAAATGTATAATCTTTTTTTCTGGACTTTCCAGTCTTTTTGCCATCAGGCGCTATTTTGGGCACTAGGCCCAACTTTTCCTTCAGAATGGAAAAACCCGCCTCGGGGTTTAAAAAGTGTTCTAAGTATGGCGGTACCATCTCCGTCACCGACACTCACGAGTGGTGCCTTAAATGTTTAGGTCCTGACCACTCCATCTCAGAGTGTGTTGCCTGTGGGATGATGTCGAAGAGGGGTCGGCAAAACCGAGCTGCTAAGCTTAGCACCCTTTTTCCCTCCGATGTAGCATCCATGGCATCGACGTCTTCCAGGGCTTCGTCTTCCTCCCATGGATCTCAGGTAACCAAACATAAATCTGGCTGGTCCTCAAAGGGTAGATCTCCTTCCAAGCATCGAGATGCCTCTGGCGTTGCCCTTGAGGGACTTGTACCAGAAAAATTGCCCCGGCGGGAGGCTTCGGCTTCCAAAGCACTATCGGGGCTCCAGGATGTTCTCAAGGCCTCAACCTCGGCAGAACTACTGGTGCCATGCTCTGGGGTACCGGCCGCTTCGTCCGGTACCGACACACAGGCATCGGCAGCGTCAATAGACCAGAGGTTCTTGGCTATTGAACGCAGTCTGGCGGCTCTCCTTGCGGCTTCGGTGCCTTTGGGACCGCTTCAGACGGTTCAACCGGTATCGACACCGGTTCCGGCACCGGTACCACCAGCATCGACATCAGCGACTGTGTTGCCCACACCAAGTCATGATGTTTCCTCCAGTATTGACAGACCGGTACTTCGATTGGTACCGTGCTTTGCAAGAGCACCCAGACAGGAGATATTTTGAATCCTCCGATGACTCTGAGGATTCTGACAGCTCTATCGGTACGGGAGTACTTCTCTCTGAAGAGCCTTCCTCTCCTAAACATAGAATGTCTCCTCCAGAGGATATATCCTTTCAGGATTTCATTCGGGAGGTGGCTAGAGGTCTTTTCATCACAGTGGCTCCTGAAACAGAGCCCAGAGCAAAGGAATTGGAGATTTTACAATATCCTGAAGCTCCCAAAGAGGCAGCTACTTTGCCTCTTTGCATGATCTCATGCTAAGAATGTGGGAAACACCTCTTACCACCTCTCCTCATTCTTGTAGGCTCGATACCATGTATCGAGTACCTCCTTGTCCTGGATTTCAAAAAACCCAATTACCACACCACTCCATGGTAGTGGAATCAGCTACTTGAAGGATCAAGAGTGCAAAAAGACATGCATCTAATCCGCCAGGATGTGAATGTAGGACTCTGGATGCCTTTGGGCGTTGAACCTGCCAGGCCTCTATGCTTTCTGCCAGGATTAGTTCCTACATTTTATATATGGGAATGTTCCTTAAGGAGGTTACAGGAGATCTAGAGCTTATGAGCCATCTTCTTCCAGATGATAAGAGGCAAGATTATCTTACACTTGTCAAACATGCCCAAGATGTTTCCAAGTTTGTTAATCGTGCAGCTTTTGACTGCTTTGAGTGCATAAGCAGAACCTCTGCCATCGCCATAGGTGCTCGTAGGATTGCCTGGCTCCAGGCATCTGACTTAGAACTCTGGGTACAGGACAAACTGGGGAATATCCCTTGCACAAGCGAAAATCTCTTTGGCAGAAATTGGCAAGAGAAAGCTAATGAGCTGGATGCTGATAATACCACTTTGGATAGACTATCCAAGGCTACAGCTGATCCTGCAAGGAGAAAATCCTACAAGAAACCATTCTTCTCTAAAAAGAAGAGGTTTTACCCCTCCTATACCCAGCATGGGCATTCTACAGGTCAGTCTGCCCGAAAGGGACAGCAGCCACCAAAACAAAGAAAAACAAAGTCTGCTAAGCCTCAACCGGCCCAGCAGACTCAGCCTCCACAGGGGCTTTGACTCCCATCTAGAGAACTTGGCCTTCCTGGCCCTCAACGGGCCAGAGCCCTCCACCATTCCAGGAAGGTTGTGTCATTTTGCCCCCAGATGGGAGCAGATAACAGCAGAAGGATGGACTCTCTCCATTGTAAAGGAGGGGTACAAGCTTCATTTTCTCAACATGCCCCCTCCTACAGTTGTAAGACAGTTCAATTCTCAGGCTTCACTCGAGAATCAGTTGGGTCAAGAGGTCAATTTACTTCTTGCCCACGGGGCAATAGAAGACATACCCATTTCCCAACAGGGTACAAGGTTTTACTCCCCCTATTTCCTTATTCCAAAGAAAACAGGGGGACACAGACCCATTTTAGACCTCAGAGAATTGAACAAATTCCTGTTCAAGGAGAAGTTCAAGAAGATTTCTCTAGGAACTCTTCTGCCATACCTTCAGAGTCAGAATTGGCTATGTTCTCTAGATCTCGAGGATGCGTACACCCATGTTCTCATCCAGCCAACTCACCGAAGATTCCTTTGGTTTCTATTTCAGGGGAAGCACTACCAGTACAGGGTTCTTCCTTTTGGTCTGGCCTCAGCACCAAGAGTGTTTACGAAATGCATGGCTGTAGTGGCAGCATTTCTTCGCACTCTAGGAATATTCATTTTCCCCTACTTAGACGACTGGCTCATTCGAGCCCCATCAGAGTCAGAGGCCAGAATTTCCCTATCTTGCACAATGCGTATACTTCAGTATTTGGTCCTAGTCATAAGCATCCCAAAATCCAACCTAACTCCCACTCAATCTCTAGAGTTTATAGGAGCTATGCTGGATACCAGGAAGGCAAGGGCCTATCTTCCGCAGCCCCGCTGCCTTCGCATTGTGCAGTTAGCTTCCCAAGCAGTGTTAAAGACTCATCTCACTGCTTGGGAAGTCTTACAATTGCTAGGCCACATGGCATCTACCGTGCATGTGGTTCCCTATGCTCGCCTCCATATGAGAGCAGCCCAATGGACTCTATCCACTCAGTGGACCCAAGCATCAGGCTGCCTATCAGACAAAATAGCAAACTCAAGTTGCCTTATTTTGTCCCTACAATGGTGGCAGTCAACCCAAAACCTGTTGGTGGGGTCCCCTTTCCAACAGCCCCCACCCCAGGTCACTCTAACAACAGACGCCTCACAGGTGGGTTGGGGAGCTCACCTGCAAGATCTCTATACCCAAGGCACCTGGACTCCACAGGAGACCCATCTACACATCAACCTCTTGGAACTCAGAGCAATCTTCCTTGCTCTCCGAGTGTTCCACACCCAGCTCAGCTACAAGACAGTTCTGATTCAGACGGACAATCAAGTAGCTATGTTCTATCTGAACAAGCAGGGAGGAACAGGCTCTCTGTCGCTTTGCAACAAAGCTTTGCGACTATGGGCCCTCGCCAGAGAGCACCAGATTCATCTCCTTGCGGTGTATCTGCCAGGCATTCAAAACTCCTGGGCGGACAGACTCAGTCGAGTTCTGCTTCCGCACGAGTGGTCTCTTCATACAGACCAGGTAGCAAAGGTTTTTCAAATTTGGGGAGCTCCGGACATAGACCTCTTTGCAAGTCCGTTGATTGCCAAACTTCCCCGATTCTGTTCCAGAATTTCGGCTCAGGGTTCTTAGGCCAGAGATGCTTTCCTCCTCCATTGGGGTCAGGACTTCCTATATGCCTTTCCACCCATTCCCCTAATTTCCAAAACCCTATTCAAGCTTCAGAGAGACAGAGGCCATATGATCCTCATAGCTCCACATTGGCCTCGGCAGGTGTGGCACCCTCTGCTCCTATATCTCTGTCAAGCTCCATCTCTGGAGTTAGGATCTGCTCCAGATCTCCTGTCTCAGGACGACGGGATGTAGTGGCATCCCGATCCCCACTCTCTGCATCTCAGGGCCTGGTTGCTGAGGGCCTAGACCTTCATGGTCTTAACCTGTCTCAACAAGTGAAGGATATCCTTTATGCTTCTAGAAAGCCTTCCACAAGACGCTCTTATGCTTTCAAGTGGAAAAGGCTTTCCATAAGGTGTTCGCAGAAGGGTCTTGACCCCCTGGCGATACCTCTGGAATCATTATTAGAGTATCTCCTTCATTTATCTAATTCAGGCCTTAAGACTAACTCAATACGAGTCCATTTAAGTGCTATTTCAGCTTCTTTCAAGCCTTAAATGGACAACCTATTTCCTCTCATCCTCTTATAGCGAGATTTATGAGAGGCCTCCTTCTAACTAAGCCTCCCATTAGGCCACCACCGGTAGCATGGGACCTAAATCTGGTTCTTGGACAGCTCATGAAGCCGCCCTTTGAACCTCTAGCTACTACCTCCTCGAAGTTCCTTTCCTGGAAGGTTCTCTTTCTCATTGCAATCACATCAGCACGTCGCATCAGTGAATTGCAAGCATTAGTGGCTGATCCTCCTTATACGAGGTTCCATCATGATAAGGTAGTCCTTAGGACTCATCCACACTTTATGCCAAAGGTGGTCTCACCTTTTCATTTAAACCAAGCAGTTTACCTACCTGTGTTTTTTCCAAGGCCTCATGCTTCAAATTCAGAAAGGAATCTTCATACTTTGGACTGTAAAAGAGCACTTGCTTTTTACTTACAAAGGACACAGCAACATAGAAAGTCCTCTCAAATCTTTGTTGCTTTTGATCCTTCTCATTTGGGACTTCCAGTCTCCAAGAGAACATTGTCCAATTGGATTGCACACTGCATTTCTTTTACCTATCAGAGTAAGAACCTTTCTCTGGAAGGCCATGTTACAGCTCACAATGTGAGAACCATGGCAGCCTCAATGGCTCATCTACACTCTGTGTCTATTGACAACATCTGTCGAGCAGCTACTTGGGCCTCGGTTCATACCTTCACAGCCCATTACTGCTTAGACAAGGACTCCCACCGGAATGCCTTGTTTGGTCAGGCTGTTCTACGACACCTGTTCCATACTTAATCAACTCCTACCCACCATTCCTGGTAGGATGCCAGAGATCCATGGGGGGAAGTGGAGCCTTTTCACAAGGGCACACAACTTCTGGGGTCTCTCCCTGGCATCTGTAGCTAGGGAGTCCCCATATGTGAAGACTACATTTCTGCTTGTTCCTGGAGATAGCATAGTTACTCACCTGTAACAGGTGATCTCCGGGAACAGCAGGAATTTAGTCTTCACAACCCACCCACCTCCCCTAGGAGTTGTATCTCTCTTTTCTTTTCTTTCCCTCTCTCTCTCTCTTTGTCTCAGCTTTAAAATTCAATTGGAGAGAGGCAGTTGGGAAAAGTGGGAAGGCAGCACGCAGGCGCTGTGGGATGCTCCCAAAAGCTTTCTAATTGGACGCTGGGGAGCGTTCCCGCGCAGGCTCCATCGGTACCGATGATACCCATATGTGAAGACTAAATGCATCTGCACAGGGTATAGGGCAATGGCTGGGACACTGTAGTGCCCGACCACCACCTGCATCGCCCGATAACACGAAATTCTACCTTAAGACCGGAACGCTCACTACCTTATATGGCATTCGTCACAGTAAGACTGCAACTAACGCCGGTAACATTAAGACGGTTTAGTAAACATACCCCTTAGACTGGAAATACAATCCATCTCTTTCCACTCTTACATTTATACTGCCTTTTGTGTTCTCCCTGAGTGGGACCCCTTCCCCTCTGAATTTGATCTGTTTCTCAGTGTACCTCAAGCTGGTGGTGATGTAGGCACAGGTCCCTGATAACTATCCTGGGTCTAACTCTTAGTTCTGTCACTGGCTATGGATAGCCTCTACGGTTCCTGATCTCCTCTGAACTAGTGGTTCTAGTATTGGCAGATTCCTCATACTACCTTGCAGGTACTCCTAGCTGTAATGTGCCTGGGTGGTGGAGAGAGATCTAGTGGAACCTATTCTCCTTCTCTTCCAGTAGTAACAGAACTTTCTTAAGCCTCACACAGTAAGGCAGCTCTTTTTGTTGAGCCAGAGAGGGTGCTGGCCAAATACATACAATCATGATAGAATTCAAGATATGGGCTGAAGACCAGGACACCCTCCTTTCCCTCTGCTCTTTCCTCTGCTGTCCGTGACCAGTGGTTCTCCATGATGGCATGAGGAGTTGGGGCTGGCCACCAATAGTTACTCCCTAAAGGAAAGACGGTCTATGCCAGGATTTATAGCTGCTGCCTGGCACATCTACAGTAACTTTTTAAAAAATGCTTCTTTCGGCCAACATAAGAAAGATTTAGAGGGTTCTCCTTCTTAATTCCTATTGTTTATTTTCACCTACAAATTGAAAAGAATTAAAGATAGTAGCCTCTGTAGTTAATTGGCAGCATTTATATGTATAGGTTTGCAAAATACCAACTTATACATCTAATTGCGAGTACATATGTTTAAGTTGCCATGCTGCTTCCATTTATTTTTCGCAAAAGTAGATTTGTAAAATAGCAGGTGGCCAGATGCATGGCCAGCAGCAGCTCCAGTGTGCCCAGTACCAGGCGGTGCGGGCCCTCACGCGGGCGGTGTGTGGGCTCGTCAGGGATGTCAAGGAGCACAGCCTGGAGACACGTCAGCTGCGAGGGACTGCAGTGGATATTGCAGCTGGCATAGGCCAGGTGGCAGATGCCCTCGAGGACATGGCGGGACATATCTTGCGGCCTACAGCAGCGCCAGAGGCAGCAGGAGGTGTGGGGGGTCATGGGAGGGGGTGCGGGCGGTCACACAGGCCGTAGGCGTTTCACTGTAAGTTGGACTGACCACCACATTAGATGACACATTACCTTTGTTCACCGAGGTTCACGTGTCCTCTTTTGTTGTTGGGGGTTCCCTGAGTGTGCAGTCCCAATTGGGGTACCATGGTCACATGTGCCCTACCATGTTGCAGGCTGGTGGGGTGTGTACACCAGAGGCAGTTATGACAGAGCGATCCACACATGCCCTATGTTCCATGCACCGTGCCATGTCTTAACGACCATACATGTGCCTGGGGATACACCCCCCTCCCCCTGCCACCTGCTGTATATGTCTGCTTGTTCAGCCCACATTGTGGGGTATATCCCCCCCTCTGTCCCCACATATCATCCACATCAGGCTATCTACATGGATGACCCATCTGTCAGACACACCAGGGTCACCGTGGCATACTAAACACACATGCTGACCGGGCAGACACGACGTATAGATATACCTAGCTGCTGTCAGTTGTTTACCCCCTCCAGCACCTGTAGTGCACCGCTGCTCCTTCACCCCACCAAACCCCATCTTAGTGAGTACCACCGACTAACACACTGACTGACACATGGATCCCCACATGCATCACATCTACGCTGCAACATGGGTACCACATCCGTACCTCCTCACCGTCCTATCATGTGCTGCATCCCTGCTACAGACTGACTGTGCCAACGTGCATGTGTCCATGTCTGTTGGATGGTGCAGCACATGGTTACATCACGATGTCAGCAGGGGATACATCCATCAGCGCACATGGCGCTCCACACAGCCTGTTGTGGGGCAGGGGCAATTATGTTGCACAAATACACACTGGGACATACACACAGGTGTCACACTCACCACTACAGCATGTATGTACAAAAGACCCATGACCATTGCATAATTTGGCTGCCTACACAGTGTTTTAATAAATGGGTGCCATACAAATGTTATAATGTTAAACACAACAACAGCCTCCCACAGGCGAGTCAACTTTAAAAACGGGTTCACATTTGGCGTTAGCACAGCATGGACATCCGTCTAACATGTTAGTGGGGATACATCTTGCTATTAGGGTTGCCACTGGGAGATGGCCACAGCTGTATATGTGGGTCACACACCCGGGGGCCCACCGTGGGGGTATGGCTGGGGATGTGCCGTGAACATGCCATGGTAATGCTGGCGGCGCATCACCTCAGCCATACCCTGCACAGCAGCTGTCAGCTGCCTGATGGCATGGCCATGGTCGCTCAGGGTCCGCATAACAGTGCCCATCGCCACACACAGGAGACCCACACATTTGCCACCACATCCACACCATGTGACTGTGGTCTGGGTGGTGACATCTGCGTGGGCCCTGTGCATAGCAATGTGTTGGGGTCCCGCACTCGGCCTGACACTGTGGCCATGCAAATGGGGCAAGTGGCAGGGGCCCCCAGTGCCCTGTGGTGGCGTGCGGCCGCCCTCAGGCACAGGCTCCCCGTCCCCACCCGCCATGGCCCACCCACCCTCCCCGCCCTGGTTGGACCCCTCACTCTCCCCGCCACCCTCCCCCTCCTTGCCCTCCCACTCCACCTCCACAGCACCCTCCACCATCCCCTCCACCCACCCCTCCATATATTTGTCCCCCACATCCATGGCGTCCTCCGCCGCTGCTGGTATGTCCTCCACCTCCGTCCCTCTAGTGGTCGCGGGGGGGGGGGGGCCTGCCACTAAGTGGTGTGGGGGCAGTGGTCCCCTCCCCAGCATCTGCAGCCTCTGTGGAGAAGGCAAGAATGAACAGGGCATCATGTGTTTGTTTCGGCACAGACACATTGTATGTGGCATCACAAGCTGCCGTGTCACTGGGACATGGTGTGATGCAATGCATAGGCTGGGACACTCACCGTCACCCCCGGCCATTGCCTCCCTCTGCATGCGGCGGAGGTACCCCGGACAGTGTAGCCGAATCTCTCTGCCCTTCTTCCGTAGGTCCTCTACCTGGGGGGATAAGCAATGTTTGCAAACATTAGGGCCCTGTATCCCTGCCCATGGCGAACCACATGGCACACATGTCTGCGTGCAATGGGGGCTGCTCCTGCTATGAGCTGCGGGTCCCATACTAGCTATGCGCAGCGCCACCTGCATGTGTGGGCGTGAGGCTGGGCGTTTGTGTTGTGACACCTACGTGCCCTGTGGGCCACCTCACAGCCACCCCATGCCATGTCCCTGCCATCTCCTGCCATGACATGAGAGCAACATGGCATGTGGGGCGTTCCAATTGTGGTCTACAGGGGGTGTGATTCCATACCCCCAGTGCAGTCTAGCACACACCTCGGTGTTGGGCAGGCCATCCCACATCAACAGGACCCATCACCATGTCGCCTGTACGCTGATGCATCCTCTGTGGTGCATGCTCGGACACCTGGTGGTGTGGGGAAGCTGGTTACCTGCACCAACATCAGCTACCATTACACCGGGATGCTTGGTGGACCACTGGAATCTGATGTGCTGCCTCCTGGAGATGTGGCGGAACCGGGAACCTGCAACAACATCAACCACCATAACACCAGGCTGTAGAATAGACATCTGTAGTCTGCTCTGCTGCCTCCTGGGGTTAGGGCAGAGCTGAGAAACTGTAACAAGAACAACCACCATAACACCAGGATGTAGAATAGACCTGTGAGGTCTGCTCTGTGGCCTCCTGAGGTTAGGGCAGAGCTGGGAAACTGCAACAAGAACAACCACCATAACACCAGGATGTAGACTAGACCTGTGAGGTCTGCTCTGTGGCCTCCTGGGGTTAGGGCAGAGCTGAGAAACTGCAACAAGGACAACCACCATAACACCAGGATGTAGAATAGACCTGTGAGGTCTGCTCTGTGGCCTCCTGGGGTTAGGGCAGAGCTGAGAAACTGCAACAAGGACAACCACCATAACACCAGGATGTAGAATAGACCTGTGAGGTCTGCTCTGTGGCCTCCTGGGGTTAGGGCAGAGCTGCGAAACTGCAACTGGAGCACCCACCCTGACACCAGGATGTTTGATACACCCCTGTGCACAGGTCTCTGAGCATTCGTGGCCAAGGGTGCTGTTCCACACATCAACAGCACCAACTAACACACCACCAGAATGACTGCTGGATCTCTGTCATCAGATCTGATGACTCCTGGGGATGGGACAGGGCTGTGGTACTCCGACTGTAGCAGCTACCAGTGCACCATGATGACTACTTGACCTCTGTGATCAGGTCAGATGTCTCCTGGGGATTGGCCAGAGCTGGTAATGTGTCATAGCATCAGCCACCATGGCACAGAGATGCCTAATATAGCCCTGTCATGGGGGCTGCAAATCCTGGGGGATGTGCACTGCAACAGGATCAGCTTACATCACAACGCGCTAACCTCTGCACCTCTGCTTTCATGTCTATGGCTCCTGGGGATTGGCATACGTGCACACAGCAACATACACAGATAGCTTGATCACAGGTTTGCCCACATACACGTGTCTCGCACATGTGGTGCATATCTTATGTGTTTTGACTGCTGGATATTGTGTTACACACCTTCCCTTTAGTGACCTGTCCCCATACACTTACCTCACGTGGGTAGTCTGCTACACGGTTAAAGCGCCTTGTGATGCACACCCATGCCCTCCTGACGCGTTCCAAATCCTGGCGTTTTGAGGCGCCTGGTAAGAGCCGCAGCTGCCTGGTACATATTAGGGCTGCCAGCTGTCAAAGGTCAGAGCGGCTAAAGGCTGGCTTGCGGGATCGCGTCGCCATTTTGGGGGATGCCCATTTGTTGATGACGCACGCACGCCGTGCATGCACTGTATCGTGCACATGCCGTGCCGCGCCCTACTACACCGCGCACATGATGTGCGCGTGTCACGGACGCCACACGGAAAACTATCTCTGGGGCCGCATGACTACATGACAAATACTGTGATTGGCAGCTACGGTGGCTGCCTTTAGTTTATAACATCGCATTACTTACACCGGTTGGCCTGGACCGCATCTGCTGCACCTCAGCTTTGGGCGACTTATGACGTGCTTTCGGCTACGCAATGCCACGCCAAGCCTCACTTTAGAGGCACGGGACAAAGGTTATATTGTATTAGGCTTGTGTCACTGTTTGTGGAGATGTGTCTGACTGTTACTAACACTCATCTTGCTGTTGGTGCAGTGGGTATTCGAACCCATAAGCAGTGATTCTGAGGGCATCATATTAACCAGTGTGCTATGCCTTTTCTCATAGCACAGGCTGACTACACAGCAACTGCAGGTCAACCCAGTAAATGTCAGCTGTGCTTACCGGGATCGGTAGACCCACACCGAAGGCACTTTACAGAGTACCTTAGGTTTTCCAGCTGAGGTGATGGTTCATTTTTCGTGGACACACTGATATTTGCTATGGGGTATGTGTACACCATCCTAATGTTGCCGGCGAAACCCCCAGTGATAATGTGAGCAATGCCACATAGGGAGGTGTGCGTGCCGGCATCCACGTAGCATGCACTGTGTATCGCCCAATAGGAGGCCCTTTGGCTGTTTACGCATGGTAACCTTAACTTCGTGGCAGCGCTAGGAGAAGGTGTATAGAGCTGTAGCCTACTGGCTAATACAATGACCAACAAGCCAGAGGTCATGAGTTTGATCCCTCAGGGGTCTCATCTGATATGGCTGTCTGAGGCAATCTTTATTATCTCCAGGAACAAGCAGGAATGAGTCTTCACATATGGGTATCGTCGGTACCGACGGAGCCTGCATGGGAACGCTCCCCAGAGTCCAGTAAGAAAGCTTTTGGGAGCATCCCACAGCGCCTGCGCGCTGCCTTCCCGCCTTTCCCAACTGCCTCTCTCCAGTTCTTCTTTTCCGCGGAGCCAGCAGGTTGTGTTCCTGTCACCGCAGAAGAAGTAATTAATTTTTTTCTTTATTTTTCTGTGTCGCGTCTGCCTTCGACGTCAGACCGGTACCGCCGGTCTTTTCTTTTCTTTTCTTTCTTTCTTTCTTCAAAAAAAACAAAACAAAAAACTTTTATTTTCTTCAACTGTGCATTTTCAGTTTGGGCCTTAGGCCTAAATATTTTCTCCTCATGGAGAAGCCCGCTTCCTGGTTTAAAATGTGCACAAAATGTGGCGGTATTATTTCTGTCACCGACACCCATGATTGGTGTCTTAAATGTTTGGGTCCTGACCATTCCATCACGGATTGTGTGTCCTGCACCATGATGTCTAAAAGAGGTTGGCAGAACCGAGCAGCCAAGCTCAGTACCCTGTTTCCCTCTGATGCAGCCTCGGTGGCATCGATGTCTTCCAGGGCTTCTTCTTCCTCTCATGGATCTCAGGTAACCAAACATAAATCTAGCCAGTCCTCGAAGGGCAAATCTCCCTCCAAGCATCGAGATGCCTCCGGGCTTGCCCTCGAGGATTCCGCTCCGGCAAAATTACCCCGGCGGGAAGTTCCGGCTTCCAAAGCATTACCTATGGGGTCACAGGTTGACATCAATGGCGCGGCCTCGATCGATCACCTGTTGCCGTGTTCTGGGGTACCGGTGGCCTCCACTGGTACTGACATCCAGACTCTGGTGACGTCGATGGATCAGAAAATTCTATCCATACAGCGCACCCTTACGGCATTTATGCAGGCTTCGACGCCTTCGGTACCGCAACAATCTCCATTGTCAGTACCGACGCCGGCATCGGCACCGTTCCCGGTGCCGGTACTGATTGCATCGACATCGGCTTCGGTGTCGGCTGCAACGGTACCCTGTCCTACGATGCCCATTGGTACCGAACCGGTACCGCTTACTCCCGATGTTGATCCCATTCGGTATGCGTATCGGGCTTTACAGGAGCATCCGGACAGGCGATACTTCGATTCCTCCGAAGACTCTGATGAGTCGGAGGTTTCTGTCGATGCACCGGTGCTTCTTCCTCAGGAGTCTGATTCTCCAAAACGAAGAATGTCTCCTCCAGAGGATTTGTCTTTTCAAGACTTCATTAGGGAAGTGGCTAGAGGCCTCTCCATTACAGCGGCCTCTGAGTCAGAGCCTAGAGCCAAGCAATTAGATATTTTGCAATATCCTAAGGCTCCTAAGGAAGCAGCTACCCTACCTATTCATGAGATTCTCTATGATCTCATGTTGGGCATGTGGGAGACTCCTCTCACCACCTCTCCTCATTCTCGCAGGTTAGACACCATGTACCGTGTCCCTCCCTGTCCTGGTTTTCATAAAACTCGGCTTCCTCACCACTCTATTGTGGTTGAGTCTGCTATGAAGAAAATAAAGAGTGCAAAGAGACACTCATCTAACCCTCCAGGACGTGAATGTAGGACTCTAGATGCTTTTGGCCGAAGGATTTTCCAGGCCAATATGCTTGCTGCCAGAATCAACTCCTATAATCTCTATATGGGGATGTTTCTAAAAGAAGTCACAGATCATCTGCAGACTTTAGCTCCTTTTATTTCAGAAGATAAAAGGCAGGAATTTCTTACTTGGCTCAAACATGCCCAAGATGTTTCCAAATTCTCCAACCGTGCAGCCTTTGACTCTTTTGAGTGTGTAAGCAGAGCCATGGCTATTGCCATAGGTGCACGCAGAATTGCTTGGTTACAAGCCTCTGATTTGGAACTCTGGGTACAGGACGAGTTGGGAAACCTTCCTTGTACAGGTGAAAACCTGTTTGGCAGGGATTGGCAAGCAAAGGCCACTCAGATGGATGCTGAGAACTCTGCTTTGGATCGACTTTGAAAGTCTACCTCTGCCCCTGTTAAGAAAAGATTGTTCAAAAAGACTTCTTTTTCTAAAAGGGGAAGATATTATCCTGCTCATGGGCAGGCAACTTCTGCAGGTCGTTTTGCTGCAAAACGTCAGCAACCACCTAAACAGGCCAAGTCAAAGGCTGCCAAGCCTACCATAGCCCAGCAGCCTCAGCATCCTCAAGGCCTTTGACTTGCAACTAGAGAACTTAGCCTTTCTAGCTCTGGGAAACCCAGAGCCCCTCACCATTCCAGGAAGGTTGACTTACTTTGCTCCCAGATGGGAGCAAATCACAGCAGAGCAATGGACCCTCTCCATCATAAAGGAGGGGTACAAGCTTCACTTTTTAAACCTTCCTCCTCACACCATGGTGAAACAGTTCAATTCTCCAACATCTCTCCTCAACCTTCTAGGTCAGGAGATTGCTACTCTTCTTGCCCAAGGGGCAATAGAAGAAGTACCTCTTCTTCAACAGGGCTCAGGGTTCTACTCCCCCTATTTTCTTATCCCAAAGAAAACAGGGGGCTACAGACCCATATTAGATCTCAGAGAATTGAGCAAGTTTCTATTCAAGGAGAAATTCAAAATGATTTCTCTAGGGACTCTGCTTCCATACCTTCAGAGTCAGGATTGGCTTTGTTCTCTAGATCTCAAGGATGCGTACACCCATGTCCTCATCCATACCACACAGAGAAGGTTCCTTCGGTTCCTTTTTCAAGGAAAGCACTACCAATACAGGGTGCTTCCTTTCGGTCTGGCCTCTGCACCATGGGTGATCACGAAATGCATTGCAGTAGTAGCTGCATTTCTCCGCACTCTAGGAATATTCGTATTCCCATATCTGGACGACTGGCTCATTCGAGCCTCATCCCAGTTAGAGGCCCAGACTTGTCTAACCTGCACAATGCGTATCCTTCAGTATTTGGGACTAGTAATAAACATCCCAAAATCCAATCTCACCCCTACTCAGTCTCTGGAGTTCATAGGGGCCTGGCTGAATACCACAACTGCAAGGGCCTATCTTCCACAGGCCCGTTGCCTACGTTTGGTGCAGTTAGCCTCCAAGATTCAGTTAAAGTCCCAATTAACTGCTCGAGAGATGTTACAACTATTAGGTCACATGGCATCCACCGTGCATGTGGTTCCATATGCTCGCCTTCACATGAGGGCAGTTCAATGGACTTTGTCCACCCAATGGACTCAGGCATCAGGTTGTCTGTCAGACAAAATAGCAAACTCCAGTCGCCTATTTTGGTCTCTCCAGTGGTGGAAGTCCTCTCAGAACCTGTTGCTGGGGTCCCCTTTTCTTACAAAATACTTGATCTCCCTAACTACTCACAACAGGAACTAAACCCACACCCCACAATGTTAACATTTTTTTGTCGGATCGCTCACCGTGAAAAGAAACATTTCTTCTCTCGTAGTGAGCCCTCCTTTTAATCAATTTTAAGAGACCGAATACCCGGTCAAAACCAGACTAAACAACACTTGTTACTGTCCACACTCTTAATAAAAGCCAAGTCCCAAGCTTAGATATGACGGAATACTCATTAAGCACCTTTCGTTTCCCACAAATAACAAGGGAAAGGAGTCACTTAGCTGAATCCACAAATTGGAGAATTTTTCTACTCCCTCGCAAAATCTTCACGAAAGAACGCCTCCAAATTTCACCCCCGACAGGACTCCCGCGACACCGACAGTGTTTCAAGCCGGGTCCGCCTGAGGAAGAGCTGTGTAAGCTTTGGAGCCCTGTCGGGGGTGAAATTTGGAGGCGTTCTTTCGTGAAGATTTTACGAGGGAGTAGAAAAATTCTCCAATTTGTGGATTCAGCTAAGTGACTCCTTTCCCTTGTTATTTGTGGGAAATGAAAGGTGCTTAATGACGAAGTTGAGTATTCCGTCATATCTAAGCTTGGGACTTGGCTTTTATTAAGAGTGTGGACAGCAACAAGTGTTGTTTAGTCTGGTTTTGACCGGGTATTCGGTCTCTTAAAATTGATTAAAAGGAGGGCTCACTTCGAGAGAAGAAATGTTTCTTTTCACGGTGAGCGATCCGACAAAAAAAATGTTAACATTGTGGGGTGTGGGTTTAGTTCCTGTTGTGAGTAGTTAGGGAGATCAAGTATTTTGTAAGAGTTTTGGAGTTGGTTTCCAAGGGTGTAATAATATTTAGGGGGTCCCCTTTTCAGCAACCGTTACCCCAAGAAACTCTCACAACAGATGCTTCCCCAAAGGGTTGGGGAGCTCATCTACAAGATCTCTCCACCCAGGGCATCTGGTCTCCACAGGAGACTTCCCTGCATATCAATTTCTTGGAACTCAGAGCAATATTCTTAGTTCTCAGAGTGTTCCATTCCCTGCTCAGCTACAGGACAGTCCTTATCCATACGGACAATCAAGTAGCCATGTTCTATGTAAACAAGCAGGGAGGGACTGGGAGGGACTGCAACGAAGCTTTGCGACTGTGGGCCTTCGCCAGAGAGCATCACATCCATCTTCTGGCAGTATATCTTCCAAGTATTCAAAACTCTTGGGCGGACAGACTCAGTCGCGTTCTGCTCCCACACGAGTGGTCCCTCCACATGGACCAGGTAGCCAGGATTTTTCAAATTTGGGGAACCCCAGACATAGACCTCTTTGGAAGTCCGTGGAATGCCAAACTTCCCCGGTTCTGTTCCAGAATTCCATGTCAGGGAGTTCAGGCCAAGGATGCCTTCCTCCTTCACTGGGGTCAAGACTTCCTTTATGCCTGTCCACCAATTCCCCTAATTCCCAAAACACTATTCAAGCTTCAGAGAGATCGAGGGACCATGATCCTCATAGCACCACATTGGCCACGCCAAGTGTGGTACCCTCTACTTCTGCATCTCTCTCAAGCTCCTTCCCTGGACTTAGGCTCTGCACCAGACCTTCTGTCCCAGGAAGACGGAACATTGTGGCACCCAAACCCCCAGTCGCTCCATCTCAGGGCTTGGTTGCTGAGGGCCTAGACCTTCAAGATTTTCATCTCTCTCAACAAGTCAGAGATGTTATTCATGCCTCTAGGAAGCCTTTTACTCGACGTTCCTATGCTTTCAAATGGAAAAGATTCACCATTTGGTGTTCAGAGAAGGGTCTAAACCCTCTTGCAATACCTCTGAATTCTCTACTAGAGTATCTCCTGCATCTATCCCATGCAGGCCTAAAAACAAATTCAGTAAGAGTCCATTAAAGTGCTATTGCAGCGTCCCTCAAGCCTCTCAATGGACAACCTATCTCCTCTCACCCTCTTATAGCAAGATTCGTGAGAGGCCTTCTTTTAACTAAACCTCCCATTAGACCACCTCCAGTGGCATGGGACTTAAACCTGGTTCTTGGCCAGCTTATGAAGCCACCCTTTGAACCTTTAGCCACCACCTCCTTGAAATTTCTTTCTTGGAAAGTTGTTTTTCTCATTGCAGTCACCTCAGCACGCCGCATCAGTGAGCTGCAAGCTTTGGTGGCTTATCCACCTTATACAAGGTTCCATCATGATAAGGTAGTCCTCAGGACCAATCCACACTTTATGCCTAAAGTGGTCTCGCCTTTTCATCTGAACCAGGAGGTATATTTACCTGTCTTTTTTCCAGGACCTCATGCATCAAATGCAGAGAGGAATCTTCATACCTTGGATTGTAAGAGAGCTCTCGCTTTCTACTTACAAAGAACACAGCAACATAGAAAGTCTTCTCAACTCTTTGTTGCTTTTGATCCTTCTCATTTAGGACTTCCAGTCTCTAAGAGAACACTATCCAGCTGGATTGCTCAGTGTATTTCTTTCGCCTACCAGAGTAAGAACATTTCTCTGGAGAGCCATGTCACAGCTCACAATGTGAGAGCCATGGCAGCCTCAATGGCTCATCTAAACTCGGTATCCATCGACCAGATCTGTCGCGCGGCCACCTGGGCCTCAGTTCACACCTTCACAGCCCATTACTGTTTGGACAAGGACTCCCGCCGGGATGCCTCGTTTGGTCAGGCTGTCCTCAAACACCTGTTCCATTCCTAATCAACTCCTACCCACCTACCCTGGTTGGATGCCAGAGATCCATGGGGAGGAAGTGGAGCCCTCTACAAGGGCACACAACCATGGGGTCTCTCCCTGGCATCTGCAGCTAGGGAGTCCCCATATGTGAAGACTCATTCTTGCTTGTTCCTGGAGATAGCACAGTTACTTACCTGTAACATGTGATCTCTGGGAACAGCAGGAATAAGTCTTCACAACCCACCCACCTCCCCTAGGAGTTGTATCTCTCTATCTATCTTTCCTTTCCTCTCTCTCTCTTTGTCTCAGCTTTAAAACTCGAACTGGAGAGAGGCGGTTGGGAAAGGTGGGAAGACAGCGCGTAGGCGCTGTGGGATGCTCCCAAAAGCTTTCTTACTGGATGCTGGGGAGCATTCCCGTGCAGGCTCCGTCGGTACCGACGATACCCATATGTGAAGACTTATTCCTGCTCTTCCCAGAGATCACCTGTTACAGTTAAGTAACTGTGCTTTATTTGCAGTTTTTGATATACCGCCCTTGCCGAAGCGTCAGGGCGGTGTACAATAAAACAAATGTTGGCTACAGGAAGCATAGAAAAGAAAAGAATGCCAATAATGGACAGGAAAGGAGAGAAAGGAAAGAAAACAGTAAAATGGGAAAATATGAGAGGCCAGAAAAGAGGGAGGGAGGAAGTAATTACTAATTGAGAGAGAACATATTCCTAGGTTGGTGGTAACTAAATGCTGGATGGGGGGGGGGGGGGGGGTTTGGACGACAGAGGGTCAGAGCCACCAGCGGATGGTGGAAAGTCAAAAGCCTGACAGAAAAGGTGCCTTTTGAGGAGTGCTTTGAAGCGTGGGAAGGAAAGCTCGATGCGGAGGGAGTGAGGGAGTGAATTCCATAGAGCGGGCTCAGAAAGAAAAATGCAGAGTGTCGGGTAAGTTCAAGGTGGGCCTGGGAGGGAGAGGGGAGAAAGAGACGGTTGCCATGTGCAGAGCGGAGGAGACGAGGAGCGGGTTAAAGATGGATAATATCAGCCAGGTATTGCGGGGTACTAGTATGGAGAACACTGTGAGTAATAGTGAGAAGTTTATAAATGAACCGGACTTTGATGGGGAGCCAATGAAGAGAGAAGAGAGATGGAGTGATATGGGCGGTAATGGGGGTATAAGTGATTAGACGGGCAGTGGTTTTCTGAACTAACTGGAGACGACGTAATTGATGACAAGGAAGACCAGCGAAAAGAGAGTTACAGTAGTCGAGGTGGGTGCTCATGAGGGACATGACAAGAATAGTAATGGCAGAAGGAGAAAGGAAAGGCCGAATAGATCTGATTCTACGGAGATGAAAAAAACACGAGCGCACCACAGAGGAAATGTGTTGGTGGAAAGAAAAAAAAGAGTCCAGCGTAACACCCAAATACCGAAGGGTAGAGACCAGAGGAATAGAACAAGCAGACATGGTAGGGGACAGATCGGGAGGAGAGTTACGGAAGGAAAGCCAGATGGCTGAGGATTTGGACGGGTTGACATGCATGAAGTTTTGTCTAAACCAAGAAGCAATGTGGTCGAGGCAGTGGTTAAGAGGGGCAAGGTCGAGCACTGAGGGAGAGACATGGTAGACCAGGAGAATATCGTTGGCGTAGATATAGGCAGAGATACCGGTTTGTTGGAAGAGCAGAGCAAGGGGGGGGGGGGGGCGAGGAAAACGTTAAAGAGAAGAGGAGCAAGAATAGAACCCTGAGGGACCCCACACTGTAGTGGACAGGATGGCGAAGTGCCGGGCCCCATGTGAACAGCGAAGGAATGAGAGGAGAGAAAAGATCGAAACCAATGCAGAACTGTACCGTAAACCCCCAGGTCGGACAAGCGTGAGAGGAGGGTGCGGTGATCGACGACATCAAAGGCAGCGGAGAGATCCAGAGAAACAACAAGGGAGAGGTCACCCGGATCGTGAGAGCGATGAATCTCAGAGAGAAGTGCCAGAAGAATAGTCTCAGTGCTGTGGCCGGAGCGAAATCCCGATAGTCGGGGGTGGAGGGAAAAGGTTGCATCGAGGTGGGTGGAAAGCTGGGAAAAAACAAGCTTCTCCAGGATCTTGGGAAGAAATGAAAGGTTGGCGACCGGACGCCAGTTACCAGGAACGGCAGGGTCTAGGGTGGGTTTTTTAAGGAGGGGCCAAACAATGGCGTGTTTCCACCTAGTAGGAAAGCGCCCAGTAGCAAGGCTGGAGTTCAGTATGGTTAGGACGTGTGGGATAAAATGAAGGGACGGATTAAGAAGCCAGGAAGAGGAAAATGGGTCAAGGGGACAGGTAGTCTGATGAGAGGAAGAGATGGCCTTAATAAGTTCAGCAGAGGCAAAAGGACTAAAGGTGCCCCAAGTATGGGGAAAAGTGTTAGAAGTGGGCGGGGAATCAAGTATGGGAAAGGCGGGAGGGGTAGGGGGGGGGAGAGAGGCGAGGGACAAGCCGAGAAGGACGAGCGGGGAGAAAGAACCTTGTTGGAGAAGAAAGAAGCGAGTGTGGCTGGACTGGGAGCAGTTGGGGGGGAAGGAGGGGGAGTTGGAGGAGGCGGAGAGTGACTTTTGCTGCATGTAACAGTCTGCACATCTCTACAATCTGTGCTGCCAGCAGAAACACCCTCGCCTCATTGCCATCACCTACTGCGCCCTATAGAGCAGGGGGGTGTCTGGACCCACATGTGGATTGGGGGCAGCGCCTACAGACCTGCCCTCTCAGGGCCAGGTTGAGGGGACAGGATCTGCCACCAACAGCCCCACACTCTACATCTTTGCAATGGCAGCAGTGGAGGGACATGATGAAGGGCTGTGGGACCAGCTACCCCAGTCATGCAGGGGAGAGGGCGCCCTCCAAAGCACTGGATGCAGATCTGTTTGTATCACACAGGGCACTGGCAGACAGGCAGTAAGCCTGTATACGCTCAGATGTCCCACCACCATCTGACATTGACCAGCAGTGGGCACTGTCAGTCTTCACCCTACAAGGTGCTCCAGCCATACACACACTAACTGCAGACAGTCTGCTAGCTAGTACATAGTGCATGTTCCTGGAGGAACTGTATGCACCCAAAAATGAGATGTGAGCACACACACCAAGCAAGTATGTCAGTGATTGGGCCACAGAACAGGGAACCCATAGATATCACCTGAAAGAAATACTGTATAGCACTATGGGGTAACCTAGGCAAGCCATGGTCACTGCTCAGTCAGGGTGAGAGTAACCTCACAGCATGACATGCTGTGGCCACTCTGTCGGGCACTACAATGTCCCAGCCATTGCCCTATGCCTTGTGCAGATGCATCCTGCCCAGGCTGCCCTGTCCGGGCCATACCCACAGCACCTTGCTCCTCATTATGCACATTGGCAGGCTAACACTGGAAACAGTGCAAGCATTGTGGGCTCAGTAAGGTGTAGGCAACCACAACACACTGGGTAAACATACACCCACTCCCACACCTATTTCAGCATTGTGCATGATAGAGGTGGTTGGCAGCCCTGGCCGCCACACCAGTCCTGGGCAAAGTGCAGGCATTGCTATAGTACTCAATACGGCTGGGGTCACTCCCCGGGGTGGTATACACTGTTGGGAACAAACACTGAACCACAATCCACAGATATCAGAAAGCTTGCTATGATGAATCTCTGTCAACAAATTGTGTTTAACATAGGATGTGTTATCTGACATTAATCAGAGCAACCTTTTGATATATGTGTAACGTGTTCCCAAGTTTAGGACGGCATTACTAAGGTATGCAGGTGCTAGTATATCGTGCTATTCTGCATCAGTGCGGTTTACATTGAACAAACTGAAATTACATTGAACAGGGCATTATAACTTGGAGATAACTATTTTACAGGGAACATGGGCTATGGAGGGTTAAGTGGCTTGCCCAAGACCACAAGGAGCACCTGTGGGACTAGAAACCCCAGTCCTTCCGGCCCAAGATTGCTGTCCTCTAGTGGGATTTGAACCCCCGACCTTCCGGCCTGAAGTACCTTGTCCCAACCACTAGGCCGCCACTCCACTCCAATATCCTTTCTATTTGGCATTTTCAGGACTTCTTTTACGTATATTTGTCACAGTCTTATTTGAATGAAATAAACCGCATCGTGGGAAAATTCAATAGTCTCAGATTTCTGTATCTAGATACATTATCCTGATATTCTACTCTATTATGATAGTTTACGCTATCCTTAGTACGGAGTATTCCGTACTAAGGATAGCATAAACCATCATTGCTGTCAGAATCTATTGTTTAACTTTGAATTCCTCACTCTTTGCCACCCTAGGTGACTAATTCATTTGCCTGGTAGTTGGGCAGGCCTTGGTCACAAAATTCAGGAGTAAATACAGTCACTAACGTCAACTCCAGTTATTATTTTATAAACTTCTATCATATCTCCTTTCAGCCATCTCTTTTCCAGGCTTAAGAACCCTAACCTTTTAAGACCATCCTTATCGGGGTATCCTTCCAGCTCCTTTATCATTCTAGTTTCTCTTATTTGTACCTTTTCTAAATCTCTATATCCTTTTTAAAATATGACGACCAGACCTACACACAATATTCAAGGTGTGGTGGCACCTTACAAAATAGCAACCAGTTGAAGCATGTGCATAAGTTCCTATTCACATGCATATATCACACGTCACTTTCTGTGTAGCCCTTTTAAAATCAACCCCATAGTTGTGCTGGGGTTTAAATTAACATGCTGACTGCCTCAAATGAAAATCCAGTCTCTTATTTCCTTTTATTTGTTTTAGGAATTTATCTTATGCCTATGTCCCTAGTTTTCTTATTATGGACTTGTGATGAAATATTTTGGTACCTTTCTCTTATTTATTGAATGATCTTTAAAATTGCAAAAATCTAAAATAAAAATAATTTTTCAAAAGTTGCAACAGAGTTATGCAAGTTAAGTATTAAAGAATGAAAATAACCTTTGCAGACTATGTGCCACATGTATTGCGGATGTGTGTTTGTGCATGTAATGGGAGAGGTTTCCAGAGCTCACAGGGTACTTACTGAACACATCTTATGATTGGTCATTGACAGTAAACTCAGCAGCAAAGGCATTCCTGATGTCATCTGCTGATTTTATTTAAATATCGTGAGTGATAGTAATATTAACTTGCTGGATTTTAATTGGTATATATATCTGTGATGTGAAGACACATTTTAGTAATAACGTCTAGGTGCAATCTGGGATGTGAAGGTAAAAACATATGAAAAAAGGCCAGTCATGTGTAATTTCGGCCCAGTTTCAGAAATGTGGATGTGCCTGAAATGGATGTCGGTGGTCACGGCCACATAGACATCTCTGTGCCAACATTTGAGAATAGGGGCAGCTATTCCATGCTACATTCACATCTCTGCCTGCTATTTTGCAAGTGGAGACGTTTTCTGATGAGCACGCCAATGTGCAAGTATCCGCATTTCCCTTCTGTTTTCTTTTTGGTCATGAAAAGTATTGTGGAAGTCAGAGTACCTTCTTCTCTAATCCCATCAGGTGTTTTGGGGGCAGAACGAGAGTTTTTATGATGCCTATTCATACCCTGGAGCAGAAATAAACATGAATCTTATTGCTGATGGGTTTAGATGTGCTTGTCATTTCTGAAATTGGGCACATACGTGTATCCTTTTCAAAATGCCCTGAACATGCCTCTGCCACACAACCATGTGACATGGACATGTTTATCCTGGAGACGTACATACAGCCAGCTTCCTAAAATGGCTCTGGTGATGTCTTCGGGATTTGCGCGTCTATGTGCCTATTTTCAGATATCTAACTCACAAATATGTGTGTGCGCTCTCAAATCAATGCTTCTGGCATCCAGCCTGTGTTTTCTTGTCAATAGAGCTTCTAAAATGACCCCCATACTGTTTGCCTTGATATGGCATAGAAGATGTGCTTATACTGAATGAACAGAATATATAGGGGGTTATTCCAAGGCACGAATAGCAGGGATGGACGTCCCAACAGAATGTCCATCCCTGCTATTCGTGCCGGCTTTCCCTCCTGTGTAACTTCCCTGCCAGGGGTGCGGGGAAGTTAGATGGGAGCGGGAAAGGGACGGCATGGGGGCAGAGAGTGGGTGGGCAGTGGATGGTTGCCGGCCCTGTACGTCCAGGGTCGGCGAAATGTCCGGAGAAGTTATTCTTTTGTTCAGCTTCAGGGCGCAGATGGGGCTGGGGGGGCAAGAGTTAATTCCCCGCAACCTGACCGTGGCCTTAGGAGTCCGGATCGGGAGTGAGGCTGTGGGGAACTAACTCTATTTTGTGGCAGCCGGCATCACGGCTTTTAAATGGAGCCGCAGCGTCATGGCAACATGATGCCATGGCGCCATGACTCCATTTAAAAGCCTTGACTGAGTTAGTCGGGCAGGCATGTAGGTGCAGGTCAGGACTGAATCACAGTCCCCTCCTGCACGTACATGCCTATTTGCGATTCTGATCCTGTGGGGCTAGACGTGCCCTGTGGGATCAGAATCGTGATAAGAACACAAGAACATAAGATATGCCATACTGGGTTAGACCAAGGTCCATCAAGCCCAGTATCCTGTTTCCAACAGTGGCCAATCCAGGTCATAAGTATCTAGCAATTTCCCCAAAAGACACAGGTTCCACAATGCTTATATTGGGTCAAGCAGTGATATCTCAGGTCCCTTTTAATAATGGTATATGGACCTCTCCTCCAGAAACTTGTCCAAACCTTTTTTAAACCCAGCTACACTAACAGCTTTTACTACATCCTCTGGTAACAAATTCCAGAGTTTGATTACCTGTTGAGTGAAAAAATATTTTGTCTTATTAGTCTTAAATAGGTTACCCTGTAGCTTCATTGCATGTCCCCTAGTCTTTCTATATTCTGATGATGTAAACAATCGATCTACATTTACCCATTCCACTCCATTCATTAATTTATAGACCTCTATCAAATCTCCCCTCAGCCGTCTCTTTTCCAGGTTGAGGAGCCCTAACCTTTTTAGCCTCTCTTGATAGGCTCTTCTCTGTACCTTTTCTAATAATGCTATATCCTTTTTAAGATACGGTGACCAGAATTGCACACAATATTCAAGGTGCAGTCGTACCATGGAATGATACAGAGGCATTATAATAATCCTTTGTTTTATTTTCCATCCCTTTCCTTATAATACCTAGCATTCTATTTGCTCTCTTGGCTGCCACTGCACACTGGGCAGAGGATTTTAACATGTTATCTACGATGATGCCTAAATATTTTTCCTGGGTGGTGGTTCCTAATGTGGAACCTTGCATCGTGTAACCATAGTTTGGGTTGTTGTTTCCTAGGTGCATAACTTTGCACTTGTCCACATTAAATTTCATCTGCCATTTGTAGCCCAGTCTTCCAATTTAGCAAGATCCTCTTGCAATTTTCCACAATCCTCATGGGTTTTAACAACTTTAAATAGTTTTGTGTCATCTGCAAATTTGATAACCTCACTCGTTATTCTTTTTTCCACGTCATTTATGAATATGTCAAAAAGCAGCGGACCCAGCACAGATCCCTGGAGTACTCCACTATTCACTTTTCTCCATTAGGAAAATTGGCCATTTAACCCTACCCTCTGCTTTCTATTTTTTAACCAGTTCCTGATCCACAATAGTGCACTGCCTTCTATCCCATGACTTTATAGTTTTGCCAAAAGTCTCTGGTGATGGACCTTGTCAAAGACTTTCTGAAAGTTCAGATACACTATATCAACCGATTCACCTTTGTCTACCTGTTTATTCACACCTTCAAAAAAACATAACAGATTAGTAAGATAAGATCTTCCTTGTCTAAAGCCTTGTTGGCTGTCTCCCATTAAGCCACGACTACCTACATGTTCAGTAATTTTGTTCTTTATGATGATTTTTACCATTTTTCCCCGTACTGACATCAGGCTCACCGGTCGGTAGTTTCCGGGATCACCCCTGGAACCCTTTTTAAAATTTGCCATGATATTGGCTATCCTCCAATCTTCAGGTATTACAGATGATTTTAATGATAGTTCACAGATTACTAATAGCAGGTCTGCAGTCTCATATTTCAGTTCTTTCAACACTCTTGGATGTACACCATCCGGTCCAGTGATCTCCTTTGTACGTCCAGCTCAGACCAGACGTACAAAGGAGATGTACGTGCGGGACAGAATTGAGCCCATAGTGTTTTTTGTATTGTGTCTGAGTCTTTAAGTAAAACATTTTAAAATATGTAGTGTTAGCTCCTAATGGTGCTGCTTTGGCAGCAGAGGCAGCGGCACACATGGGCAGCCGTGCCCCCCCCCCCCCCAGCTGCCTCCAATTCTGTCTCGGGAGGGGTAGGCGGGCAGTGACAGTATTTCCAAAAGCACCACGGCAGAAAACCTTGGGCCGGCCCTGACAGGCATTGACTATCCAGTTTCACCGCTGACCTCCGTGGCTATCCATTCAGCGGCGATATTCAGCTACTAAGTGGATAACGAAACCACATAAAATTAGGACAACGATTGACCTGTCATAACTTATGCAGTTGCCTATCTGGTTGGAGGGCTGCAAATCACTGCTTACTGAGTCGGTGTCAGGACCACCCCAGCCCCACCCTTGGGACTGCCCCAGCACCATCCAGTTTGTAACCTGAATATTGGGCTCAGCAGGATTTATGCGGTTAGCAGGTTCTGCTAACTGCATAAACCCTTTTGAATATTGGGCTCTAAATTATTTATATTTAGGAGCTTAAAAAGTGGGTGAAAATTGTGGCAGATGGGGAAAAAGTTAGGAGCTTGGCACTGATTTTCAGCAGTAGGCACCTAAAGTAGGGTCCTAAATCTATACAGATGAATGGTGGGCCTAAATTTATGAGAAACACATAAATAAAGGTTTGTGCATGTTTATCTATCCAAGAGAGCAGAGTACAAAGGAGGAAGCAGTTGGACTGTGGGATATAGATCCTTGGCAGTGTAGGCAGGCATAACTGAGAAGATCGGATGAGCCAGCTGGTTTGTCTATTTCTGCCATCAGATGTGGTGATGTTTTGTTACTAGGCATGCCTTATTTGAAGTTTATCCAGGGTTGGGTTTCTGAACAGACAACACAATTCTAAGTTTATTTTATTCAAAATTTTTTAATTAAAAAATAGATTGTTTTCATAAATTTTTTGCAGGCATTCTAAACATTTACCCTCAAACCAAACTATTCAAGTAGCACAACAATCCCACCCCTCTTGATAGAATCTGGGATAATCTTATCTGCTTCACTATCGGGACTATGGCGCTTCATTGTTAAAAAAAATAAAGAAAAATAAAATTTCTCCTAACTTCATGCCCTACCTCCTGTTTTCTCCCCTATCCATTCCTATTTTCCTCCATATGAAATGTTCCTAAACAGATCCAGAATAAGGGTTGAGGGAGCGAAGTACCTGTTACTTCACAGTATAGGAGCACTGATATGTTACAGGAGCACTTAGCTCCTTTGCAGATTCATTTCTATTCTGTAGCAGATGTGACCAAGAAACCCAGTTGTCCTACAAGGACACTGCTCTTTTTTAACACATACTGCTTTTATTATCGTATGCTATGTCTGTTGCAGCGCCATCTCATAGTATTCACTTCAGATGGAACTCAGGGCTAACCAGATGTACGGCACTATGATTTCCTCTATCACCCCTAGTCACAAAAGTACATTATGCATTAATCTGCGAAAAACTGCATTATTCACCATGGGCCCTGTGATTGTCAACAAGACCATTCACTTATAATGAATGCTTTCTACATTAAAATGCTAGCACACCTTGGTGACTAGGGCTGTACATATGTGATGTCGGAATGCAACAGAGATTGGAGGTGGTTGTAGAAGGGTTGTACTTGCAAAAAAGGATATTTATGTGTGTAAATAAGGATATATATAAGTAGAAATTTAGAAGAGGTGTATGGAGGCCATATGCACAGATTTAAAGGAGGCGCTTCTGGATATGATGTGGGCAGTCCTTGGATGCATACGTTCATTCCATACTTTACAATAGCAATATGCACACATCAAAAAAATTTCAATGTCAGCATTTACACATGATCTTGGTCACTTATAACTTTGGAGGAGAATTGTGCTTACCTCTCTAGGTTTGCACACCACCTCGAAATGTAATACCTGACACTTACCCATATAAGCAGCGGCGCTTAGATGTATAAGAAGCAAAATCACAGCTCATACATGTAAATGCTGCTGCTTATAAGTACAAAGCCCTGTACAAATTAAGGATGTATGCACATCCATTTTTTTACCAGCATATACGTTTCATAAGCCTTCACACTTTTGCAGCAGATTAATCAAATTTCTCAGAAAAAGCACAATTTTCAATGTACAAATAAAGGCCAATTTAAAAAACCTGCAGTTCATTTAGATGTTGACATTTTCAGCTGATAGTTTGCCTACACTTTGAGGCTTAAAACGTAGGACCTAAACTTAGAGATGAAATTCGCTTACCTAGATTCACATCACGTATGACAGGCATCTCTTTACCCTACTCAAACATTTTAGGAAACTGAACTGCCTAGTGAAAATAGCTCCAAAGGTTAAGCCATCTACCCTGGCCACATTTGAAAGAGCTCCTATTAAGTTCCTAAACCCAGGGTGGGATTACCCTTTGGAGAACTGTAGAAAAATAGGCACATTGGGCCACCCCACTGTATTTATAGGTAATGGTGCCCCACGTGGATCTCCATGCAGGGGTAACACGGCAGAAGTGGAAACAACAGATGAGAAATGCTGTTCACCATCTCCGCCTGCCAACTAGTAGATAATGCACAAGGGATGGGGAGAATAGGCAGAAGAACATAGTGGGTTGCAATGGCTCTGGTCTGCCCACCACCGACACACGTACACACATACTTCATTCTACTAGCTACTGACTTAGCAGGGCAAAAAGATGCCTTGAGAGCCATTGAATTAGCACATCCGAGAGGGGCCTAAAGCACATGCCTAGTTTTTCTATGCCTTAATTCTGCCCTGCCTAAACCCTTTCAAAACTGATCCCATAATAGAGGACAGAAGAGGTGGTGTTTTATGCGGTCAGTTCAAACACAATAAAATTCTTCTTGGTTGTGTGTCACTAGTGATTAGATGGTGTGGGAGGCTGCAGAGGAGGATTCTCTATAGAGGTTCAAAAGCCAGCACAGCAAAGCTTACATTTAATTGGATTCTTTGTAGTTTGTGATATTTTCTATTAGGTGAATGCAAATAGGAGAATGATGGTGCAGTTCATGGACTTTGGAGACTGATGGGTCAATATTCAGACTCTGCGATCAGCATTTTTTTTCAAACACCAGCCATGATGCTTAAAACAAAACAAGATAGCACTAAATGAAAGGTTAGATATGATTGGAATATCAGAGACATGGTGGAAGGAGGACAACCAGTGGGACACTGTGATACCTGGGTACAAACTATATCGTAATGATAGAGCTGATCAAATTGGTGGAGAGGTTGTTCTCTATGTTAGAGAGGGCATTGAGTCAGAAAGGATTAAAGTTTTGCAGGAAACAAAATCTGCTGAAGAATCTATATGGATTGAAATTCCATGTAAAAGGGGGAAGGCAATGGCAGTGGGGGTGTATTATCGAGCGCCTTGCCAGAATGACCAAATGGATGATGAAATGCTCAAAGAAATCAAGGAAGCTAACAAACGTTACAGTGCAGTAATAATAATGGGTGATTTCAACTACCCCGGTATCGACTGGGTCAGTGTCACGTCAGGACATACTAGGGAGATAAAGTTCCTAGATGAAATAAATGACTGCTTCCTGGAGCAGCTGGTTCATGAACCGACCAGAGGGGAAGCCATATTAGACCTAGTCCTTAGTGGAACACCAGATCTAGTGCAAGAGATAAGGTTGTTGGGGCCACTTGGCAATAGTGATCATAGCATGATCGCCTTTGATTTAATTAGTGGAGGAGGGATAGTAAGGAAATCCACAGTACTACCTTTTAACTTTCGAAAGGGAAACTATGATAAAATGAGGAAAACAGTTAAGAAAAAACTAAAAGGAGCAGTTGCAAAGGTTAAAGACGTACATCAGGCTTGGCTGTTGTTGAAAAATACTATCTTGGAAGCCCAGACCAGCTGTATTCCACGCTTTAAGAAAAGTGAAAGGAAGTCCAAAAAACTGCCAGCATGGTTTAAAGGTGAGGTCAGAGAGGCTGTTGTTGCCAAAAAAGCATCTTTCAGGAAATGGAAAAAAGAGCCAAACGACGAAACCTGGAAACAGCACAAGCACTGGCAAGTCAAAGGCAGGCAAAGGGAGAATTTGAGAAGAAGCTTGCTGCGGAAGCAAAAACGTGAAGTAAAGACCTTTTCAAGTACATTCGTAGCAATGAGAGAGTCAGTTGGTCCATTAGATGATAAAGGGGTTAAAGGAGCACTAAGAGGCGACAAGGCGATAGCGGAGAGATTGAATGAATTCTTTGCTTCAGTCTTTACTGAGGAAGATGTAGGGATGTTACCCATGACTAAAGTGGTATTTAAAGGTGCGGAAGAATTGAAGGAAATATCGATACATCGGGAAGATGTATTACAACTATTAGATAAACTGAAGAGTAGCAAATCACCTGGGCCGGATGGTATACATCCAAGGGTGTTGAAATACGAGATTGCAGACGTGCTATTAGTAATCTGTGAACTATCATTAAAATCATCTCTAATACCTGAAGATTGGAGGATCGCCAATGCAACACCAATTTTTAAAAAGGGTTCCAGGGGTGATCCGGGAAACTACAGACCGGTGAGCCTGACATAAGTACCGGGAAAAATGGTAGAAACCATCATAAAGAATAAAATTACTCAGCATGTAGATAGTCATGACCTAATGGGAGACAGCCAACATGGCTTTAGACAAGGAAGATCTTGTGTTACTAATAGTGAATAATCAGGTGGACAAAGGTGAGTCGGTTGATATTGTGTATCTGGACTTTCAGAAAGCCTTTGACAAGGTCCCTCATCAGAGACTTTTGGCAAAACTAAAGAGTCATGGGATAGGAGGCAGTGTACTATTGTGGATCAGGAACTGGTTAAAAGATAGGAAGCAGAGGGTAGGGCTAAATGGCCAATTTTCCCAATGGACAAAGGTGAATAGTGGTGTACCCCAGGGATCTGTGCTGGGTCCGCTGCTTTTTGACATATTCATAAATGACCTGGAAAGTGGAATAACGAGTGAGGTTATCAAATATTCAGATGACACAAAACTATTTAAAGTTGTTAAAACCCAAGAGGATTGTGGAAAATTGCAAGAGGATCTTGATAAATTGGAAGACTGGGCATCAAAATGGCAGATGAAATTTAATGTGGACAAGTGCAAGGTTATGCACCTAGGGAAGAACAACCCAAACTATGGTTACACGATGCAAGGTTCCACATTAGGAACCATCACCCAGGAAAAAGATTTAGGCGTCATTGTGGATACCATGTTAAAACCCTCGGCCCAGTGTGCAGCGGCGGCCAAGAGAGCAAATAGAATGCTAGGTATGATAAGGAAAGGAATGGAAAATAAAACAGAAGATATTATAATGCCTCTATATCGTTCCATGGTGAGACCGCACCTTGAATATTGTGTGCAATTCTGGTCACCGTATCTTAAAAAGGATATAGCGATTTTAGAAAAGGTACAGAGAAGAGCCACCAAAATGGTAAAGGGGATGGAAGGATACTCCTATGAAGAAAGGCTAAAAAGGTTGGGGCTCTTTAACCTGGAAAAGAGACGGCTGAGGGGAGATATGATAGAAGTCTATAAATTAATGAACGGAGTGGAATGGGTAAACGTAGATCGATTGTTTACCTTATCAGAATATAGAAAGACTAGGGGACATGCAATGAAGCTACAGGGTAAACTATTTAAGACTAATAAAAGAAAATATTTTTTCACTCAACGTGTAATCAAACTCTGGAATTTGTTACCAGAGGATGTAGTAAAGGCTGTTAGTGTAGCTGGGTTTAAAAAAGGTTTGGACAAGTTCCTGGAGAAAAGGTCCATAAACCATTATTAAGAAGGGATCCAGGATATCAATGCTTGAACCAATACAAGCATTGTGGAACCTGTGTCCCTTGGGGAAACTGCTAGGTACGTATGACCTAGATTGGCCACTGTTGGAAACAGAATACTGGGCTTGATGGACCTTAGTCTGACCCAGTATGGCATATCTTATGTTCTTATGTTCAAGATATTCAGTGGCAGAATGCGGATATCTGCCAGCTGTGAATATCTGGTTTCAGTCCTGTCTGCTTGTGCTAACCGGATAACACACTACAAAGTTAAGATTGCCTTTCTTGTGGCCTAACTTTATGTGTTTGTTATCCGGTCAGTGGACTGAATATGTCCACTAACTGGATAATACTGGGTATTGTCTATGGACTGCCCTGGCCCTATCCGAATAGTAACACAGCAGAGGCACTCTCCACATAGTCACAGTGTTTCCATGTTTTCCTTCAGATACTGAAAGCTAGGCGGAGGGCTCATGAGGTTAGCAGGTGCTGCTAACTGCATGAGCCTCCCGGAATATTTGCCCCTGAGTCTCTTCCTCAGATGACAGTGCAGGGATGAAGAAATGAAATATTTATATGTAGAGATTGTTAGACTGTTATGTGCTTCCATAAGTTTTGTAGTCACATCTGAAGAAGGGACTTATGTAGCTTGAATATATGCGAATTAACCTGGAGCTTGGACCAACTAGATGGAAATATAACTGATGAGTATTCATTATGGCTATCTTGAAAACCAGACCAGGATAAGTGGTCAAATTATCTGCATTGAGACAGTCTGTGGGATCTCCACAACCAGCCAACTTTGCTCCAATCTTCAAGGTGTAAGACCTCATACTTTGATATTTACATCTGCTCCTTCTGCAGGTACCTTTGCCATGAAAAATGGCACATACATAGACTTAAAAATGCATCCCCCCAAGAATGCCTACTCTCAATGCGGCTGCATTTAGCCGCAATGAGAGAGGGCAGTCTTCAGGTAAGAGTCCTTGTTGATCACTTTGTAAACTCTCCTCAAAATCTACATTATTGGTCTAAACAGTAGACCGACTCAAACAGCATGCAGTGTTTCATGGGCCAAACAAATCATGGATGCTCATTCATAGAAAAAAATATATTAATCTAAAGAAATATAGAGAGGGAAATAACACCTGTGGCATATCTCCATCGATCCATGTGAAAATTTACCACTGAATTTCTTTTAGGACAAAGTCATTACCTAACTTTTACCTACAAGTTAAGGATATTTGTTCATTAATACATATTCAGTTCATTAGTGCACTTTTAAAAACTTAGCACATGCTAAATCAATTTGAAGCATGTTAACCTATGAATGAACATGCCATGATTATTGTATGCTAAAAAATTCTAAAGTGCAGTAAACATTTTTTATTAACACAACTGAGTGGAGTGAAATGAACTAAAAAATGTTGGAAAAACATGGCAAAATGTCAAAGATGGCCTGAAAAGGTTTCCCATCCACATTCTTACCGCAGACTTTGAACCTGTTTTCAAATGTAAGCGTTTACTTTGAAATGTGACATGGTTATTTGCACCTACTTTTTCTGCCTGTAGATTTGCAAATGCCACCCGTACATCTGCTTTTGCTCTTCCAGGCTAAGTACACTCCTGGTAGGTACCAAGCATGCTCTTCTAGTCATACTGAAGGGGGGTGATTTTCAGACAATTAATTAATGCTGGTAAACCATGTACATCACCTTGAAAGTTTCCTCTTTAGGGTCAATTTTATGAAAATATTTGCAGAGAAAACTGTAGCTTAATGCCGATATTTTTAAGTAACTTTTTGGGCCCTTTTACTAAAGTGCACTAAGCAGTTAACACATGTTTTCATGCAAGATAACTGTACAAGGGCTTGCGGTAACTGTTACCGCGCAGGCATGACAGTTACCGCACGCTGATTTGCATGCTAACTGCCAATTGTGCATTGGGGTGATGAGTGGTGTGATAAGGAAGCTTATCATAGCTCAGGAACGAGCTATAGAAAAGGTGAAGTGACTCTGAACAAGCAACCTCTCAGTTCTGGTAGAAATAAGAAAACAGAATTTTCCCATAAAAGACTACCAGTCCCAGAATGCACCAGGTTTCCAACAGCCATTAGAGGAGCTGAAGTGGGGAAACGTGTGTTCAATCAGGAGGGCTATGAGGTAATCCCTAAGCACTCATCTCAAAGGGCAGGGCCCGATTCAGCACAGCTGCGCTGTGTTAGGGAGGAGCACTCATCTAAGCAGAATAAAGATAGAGTTTATTCTACAGAGAATCATCATCATCATCTTCATGATCAACTTGGATATCCACATCCTCAGTTTCATCTGGAGGATCATGAGAAGCAGAAGCCAAACCGGACGGACAGAGAGGGCAAGAAACCCTTTGGAAGAAAGAAGAGAAAAGCCTTTGGGAGGTCTAGAGGAGTCTGGAGCAGTACGTATACTGGGAGGCATTCCAAGGGCCAGCATACACCATTGGACTGGGGAAAGCCAGAGGAATGGTGCTGCAGAGATAGGAATCTCCAGACGGTACCTGTGAGGGAGACGGCTGCACGTGGAAGGGACCCTAAGACCCGTGCCAGAAGGTATGTAAACAGAGATCCAGTGTCCAGGGATCTGGATTGGAAGGCTGGACATAAGAACTGGACTACATACTGGCCAGGCTATATAGAGAGGAACTCTAACAGCAATGGAAGCTCAGGTATGAACACTGATCTATGCCCTAGCTATAACCTTGAAAGACAGCAGGGAAACAAGTATTCTCCTGAAAGTGCTCCATTGAGAAATTCATCTGTGCCAATCCATGATATTGAACCCATGATTGTTGAAGAAGGGGGAGTGATTGCAGATGAAGGATGTGTTTACATGGACTGCTCTCTGTCTAAACTCCTTTGGTGATTTTCTGTTATAAAATACAACAACCATCACAAAGAAATACAAACTTGTTCTTTAATCTACTCAGAAAAGCTCCTGAGTAGGATTTTTAGCCACGCAGTAGAAAGCAAGCCAGCTAAGGGGTTTCAGCTGGGTAACTGCTAGCAATTGAGCCTTACCTAATTGCTTGTGAGCTCTGAGGGAATCACTTCTGAATCTATGTGGGAAGATATAAGAAGTTAACCTGAAAAGAACAGTTTTTCTCCTCTTTGTGGATTTTTGTTTGTTGTTTGATACACTGCTAAGAAAATATTAGCTAAATCCTACAGAAAAGACCAGTTTGTTACCAACCAGGTCTTATTTCTTTTGCTTTGATTGCCTGACAAGTTCAAAATGTTGTTTTCCTGATTTTGTTTTTCCAAGTTTAACACTGAAAGCAAGTAACCTGATTTATGTGCTACCAAGCATATCTGTGTTGGGAGAAATAACCCCATATATAAATATCTTATTGGCTTTACCCTCAAGCACAACTAATTATTGTGAGCAGCTGTGTCTGGTGTGAATGGACTGCATTGCCCACAATCCCTTGCAAATCATATAGATATATGCACTTGCCAAGACTGTGAACATTCTCACCCAGGCAGCCGTCTGAAAGTGGCTGGGTTAGAGGTAGAAAGTGGCTGTGGAGTGTACATTGCAGTTAATGTGGGGAAACATATTGAGGGCTTTCAATTTTGCAATTAATGTGGGTGCAACTAACATCACCTCAATAGGTAGTGTTAGGTGCACCCACAGTAACTGCGCCATGCATTAAGGTACGTATCCACATGTTAACTAATGGGACCCTGCTGGCCAGGCCCCTGAAAGTTACTGCGGAGGCTTTGCACTTAATTCACATTAGTTTTAGCACTGAACGCAAGTTAAGTGCAACATCCTAATGCACTTTAATAATAAAAGGGTCCCTATGTTTCAAAAAGAACAAAAGGCGAAAAAAGGTATGCCATCTCCTTCTAATCAAAAGATTGTTAGCAATAAGAGGCTCTGGTCAGGCAGACTGTAATCCAAAATGCAGAGGAACATTTCTTGTACAATTTAAAAGTAGTTTTTACACTAGTTCATAAATTTATTGCACAAAGGAATTGTATACCCTTTTCTCTTCATTTACTTTAAAATCTGAAAAGGCCTTTTTTTGTCTTCAGGAATAAGAAAACAGTATGTGATCTGATACTTGGGTGCTTCTAATAAGCATATGGTTCTGGTAGAGGACTACTGTAATGTCATATACCACAAGTTTTAAAATGCCTCCATGGTTAGTTAACAAATCAACTAGGAAACAGTGACTTTGCAGAAGTGTAAAATAGTCTCCTTGGCAGTTTCAGCTTTGCTACTCATAAAAAAAAAAAAAAAAACAAAGCCAAAAAAACAAAGACAGAGAAAAGACAAAACCTATTTGCTATGTCTAACACAGCAAAGCTTCAATTTATCAGCATCATTGTGGGCGACTTCCCCATCGAGGTTTCGAGCCCTTAACATCCAGTTGTCTGTGGAGTGTCCTATGCACACGGTTTCAACAGGTTTTATAATGCATTTGTGTCTTTGATATGTACATGCACTGGTGATATGGGAGGACACCTCACTGCCCATCCCTTCACTGAAGAATGTCTGGCTCCCAGAGGCACTAGATGCCCAACAGTTCAATTTATTCAGTTTTGTATATTTCTTTTCCTGCTCCTCTTTAGCTTGATAAGGTGTTTTCTGGTGAGGAAGGCTGGAGCTCCGTGGTCAGCCCTGCCAGCAGGTTTGGTGCTTCAACATCAGGACTGGTCTTTTCGTTTGCTGATTTTGGCTCCTCCTCTTCCTCCTCCTGTTCTTCCTCTTCCTCTAGACCTTCTGTTGCTTCCATTTCCTGTGTTTGTGCCAGACTTTTCAGCTTCTCCTCTGCCTCAATCTCTTCCAATGTTGGGATGGAATTTTTCTTTGGACGACCTTTCGGCTTTGTGGGAGCTTCCTGCCCACCTTTCAGTACCTGGAGGAAAACAACAGAAACACTGTGACAGATGGTAGGGAAGATGCACTGTAACAATAATGCGCCTTGGATGAAGACTGAGGTATGTGTGCTTAACGCATTAATTTTACAGAGGTTTAAATATTGTTTTAGCTTTTTCCTTCATTCCTTTGTGTTTCAGCTGTATGCCCATGTGTTCTGGTAGTGTGTACAATTTCCAAACGGTGGAATAAGCCATCCAATTAATATAATACAAACATCTGCCAACCAGCAGAAAGGACTTCTGGCTTCCTCATGTGACTTCATGTCAAAGACCAACTGTATTCAGATTATTGCTTTAACAACCAAATTCACTTCCTGCTCATTTAATTAAGGATTGCATAAGAAAACCAAGATAAATTATCCTCAAATTTTTATGACATAATTAAATACACCTATACTGAATTTTAATTAAATACACTTTGGACATGTGCTGTGTGCATAAACCATTCGCTGCACAGCAGTATTACACCCCAAGATCTGGTCACGGAAATGAGTTTCAGTCTTTTCTATGGCGAAGCAATGACAGCTGTGCTTTCGTCCTTTTAAAGGCAGAAGGGGAAAAGCAAGTAGTCTGATTGCCTCTGAGAATTCCAATCTGTAATGAGATCAAATCCATCCTCATCACTCAGAACTAATTTTTCTAAACTGTTCCGCTGTTCTCCTAGCCATTAAGATGTGAAGGCACATTTTGGAGAGTAAGTGGAAATCACAACTGAGATATCTAGGTCGACATGGAGCCTTTTTTAAAATACGTATAATTAACCGTAGGAGTGCACGTAGATATGCACCTATATACACTGGGAAAAAACATTTTACAAACCTACACATGGGAAAGATCAATGGAGGAAACTCAGCAACTTAAACATGTAAGAGCCATGTGTAAGTCTGTGTTTTGCAAGTTACACATGGAACTTACAAGCATACCTTGGTATTTTGCAAACCTATATATTTACCTGCCACCAATTAACTACTGAGGCAGCTAACATTATTTTATTTCAGTTTGGAATGGGAAATAAAGAATGGGGGATTAAGGAGAACAGCCCCCTTAAACTCTCCTGTAAAAGGCTGTCATTTTTTAGAAACCTATGCTTCTCAGGTAGTAGCTATAAATCCAGAGATGGACCATTTTGATCCTACGTATTTATTCCCTATGGTGATCATTCCCAACCATGGATAGCGGGGTTGGATGTCCAGTCCGCATTTAGCCCCGGAATGCAATTCAGCCCCTGTACTTCCCGCATGTACTGAGGATTTTTGCAGGGAGCGCTGGACATGGGTAGGAGGGGGCGGTGATGGGGCAGAGGGAGGGCGAAGCGGGGGTGTGGCTAGGCGCCGGGACATAGAAGACCTATTCAGGTCAGGCCCTTGTACATCCTGCAGCCCTCACCAGCATGCCCAGCTTATTCCACCCCAAGGGTGGAATAAGTCACAGGTGCCCCCCACATCGAGTGGCCCACACCCTTGCACAATAGATGGGCACGCTGTGCACCTGCAGTCCCGCTCTGGCACACAGTGGCTGCCAGTGATGACCAGACAAAAGGGCTGCAGGGGCAGTTGTCTGCAATGACATTCTGAGCCATCCTGTGGACCGTGCCAGGGAGCAAGGATGCCACTGCTCATTCACACCAGCAGTGGCATTCTGGCATCTGGATGGGCAGCTCCCCATATGCCGATCTGTTCGGCATACAAGGAGTTCCCAGACGTCTAAGTCTGATTCTGCCATCATGGGTATGTCTGGGCACTGCGGCGGCAGAATCGGGTCTGTCTCCCACATGTCCGTTTTTTGCCCAGCCACTGCGGGTGGATGTGCAGGAAATGGAATCGGCCTCCACATGAAATGGAGAATACACATGCAGATTTTTGAGCCACCCAGGTCAGGACCAAACCACACCCCGACATACCCCCTTGCAGCTTCTACATGTTAGTGGCATACACATGTAAATTTATTCCTTTCAAAAATTCTCATTTACACATGAATGCTATTTCCATGAGTGAATATTACATTTTCCACATTGACATCACAAATAAGACTTCTAAAATAACCTCCAAAAGCTTCTTAAATGCTGCTAATAAAAAAAAATAGAACAAATTTATGAAAAGCAAATAGTTTTTTATATTTCATTTTAGAGCCTTTTTAGAAATTTAATTTAAAATGACATTCATAGATAGATTGGTCCCCCCCAAAGGAGTTGGTGTGGGGGGTCCCCACAAGGCATCTCTTTATCGCCCCTTCTTTATAATATCATTTTGCAGCCGTTGGGGCAGTTGATTCAGGACTGGAACATGCTGCCCTTTATGTATGTGGACAACATGCAGCTGTTAGTCCCTTTGAGGGATGCCTCTGATTGGGCTATTCATCAGTTGAATGAGTGCCTGGGACAAGTGGCAAGTTGGTTGTATGCAAGTGGTTTAAAGTTGAATGCTGAAAAATCTGAACTAGTTTGTTTTGGGGAGTGTGTTTGGATGATTGTTTGCTGAAGCTGCAGATTGGGGAAATGGTTATTCTGCTGAAGAAGGTTATTTGGGATTTGGAGGTGTTATTGAACGAGTGCTGTATTCTGTATCCACAGATTGTTAAAGTAATGCAATTGGCATTTTATAAATTTCATTTAGTTAAGCAGTTGAAACCTTATTTGTACACTATGGGTAGCTATGCAGGCACTGGTGGGGAATATGTTAGATTATTGTAATAGTTTTAAAGTTGGATTGCCTGCTACGACTATCTGCAGATTGCAGGTCATCCAGAATATGGGCATATAGACATCCCTGGCACAACATCCATGTAGCATGGGGGCATGGTGGAGGCATGCTGTTGCTGGAGAAAGGAAGAAGCACATTGCAGTGCAATTTCAGAATGGCACAAGCACATCTGGCCCTAGTTGTTGAGGCATCCATGCCTACATGCTCCTGACCCTGGATAAGGTACAAAAAAGTGCTTGTCTCATCATTGCATTTTGCTCTTCCTCCTGGAAGCATTGCACTTTCATCACCATAGCTAATATTTCCAGGCCAAAGAAACCTGCATGTAAATGCATACTCCAAACATATTACTGGCCTGCCGCCGCACACTGAAGTATCTGTAATGGCAGACCAGGATGTGCTAGTGTCGTAACATAGACACTGCCCTTCTGAACAACCACAGCTGGAACATCCATGTACTCAGTTCTGTGGGCATGCAATTCCGGGATGCCCACATATGTGAAACAGGTTACATCTGTGCACCTACCCAGCACTGCTATCTATGTGGGGCCTGTCTCCAGAACCAGTTCCGGAGATGTTCGATTTTCGACGTGAAGATGGAGTGATTTCAGAAAGCACTTATATGTGCCTCCCTTCTCTGCTGCCATTCTGCCGGATTTTTGGACGGTCTGCTCTGTACATCCCATATTCATCTAAATGCTCTTTCTAAAAGCTCAAACACCACCTGTAGCCCTAAGCAATGGGACACTAACATTTGCTGTGACACACCATCAGAGGAAGGAACCAAACAGAGACCACTGGACTTGGACACCAGCAGAGCCACGTGCCTGGCTGCCAATAGCCACTCTCAGGTGACTGAAGTAGCCAGCTGGCTCATTCTATATTAAAACAGGGTGACCACCATCCACCACCAGCTGGTAAGCTGTTCGTAGGACATGTATGAGGTACAAACCACCCAACGCACATTCTTCCTAATGGAAGGCAACTATCTAGAGTCCAGTGAGGAATCTAGAGCAGAGCCCCCCCCCCCCTTTTTTTTTGCCGCTAGTAGCCTGCCTCTGGACTCATTGCAAATTATGCAGGCTCTCTGACACACAACTAGCAGATGGCAAGGGAAAGCCTATGCCTTAGACAGGCACTGAGTCCAAACAACAGTGGGGGAGGGGGGCAGAAGGTATGGGGATGTCATGCCAACAAGAACAGACCACACTAGAGCCTGCAACACTTACCAGAATAAGGGAACACCAAGATCAAGTCAGCCCTAGAGCTATGGCTATACTCCCCAGAGTTCTTTGTCTATTCCACAGCCTAACCATGGAGAAAAAACTGCCTAGTTGCTCTCAAAATCATGCCCCTCCAAAAGGGCATCGGCCCAAACCGGTGAGAGCCCAACTACTACCATAGGCCAATGTGAGTAACCAACTACCGAATGCAACATGTGCCCTTGAGTCAACGCTGACTCCTAGCGACCCAGCAGCTCCTGGGTTTTCTTGGCAGTGTTACTGGAAGTAGAATGTCTGGACTTTCTTCCAGGGCAATGAAGGAACCCATAAACTGCCCAAGGCCACAAGGAGTGCCAGTGGGAACCGAGCCCTGGACTCCTAGTTACCAAGCCAGTGCTCGGCCATTATTCCCCTTTCTTCTGATCTCTCTCTTTTCTTTTTTTTTTTTTTTTACCATTGACAAAACCAGACTCTCCTAAGAAGCCCACCTGAGAACACTCTAAGGAGAGCAGAAGGGGAACATAAGAAACTACCAAGAAGTAAGACAGGCAGCCCCCACGGCAATGATACAATCAGTGGAGAGACTCTGCACTATCCATCAAGATGAAGACTCTGGATCCCTAAAGGAATACACTGATTGCCCTCAGCGACACATGACCATTCCCATGCAGGGGGGGCTCAGCAGGTCTTTGGGGGGGGGTTTAAAGAAAAAAAAACAGCCAACTTCTACCGGCCCCCTCCCATGTGTTGGGGAGGAGAAAGGTAGGCTACTGCATCCCCTAGCATCATCTTCATTTTATAGGAGAAGGAGCAGGTGACCCGTGCCCCTCAGGGATCTTCCATATCCTAAGGAAGGCGATGGGGGGGGGGGAGCGACCTGGCACCACCTGGTTCTGCACCCTGAGCCCTGATGCTGGCACAACTGACCTAGCCCCAAATTTTCTCTTTCAATTCATTCCAGCCTTCACAGGTCTACACAACCTCCATCTGCTGGAGACTGGGAAATACTGGCGAGCAGAGAGCTGCACAGGTTCTTTATACCATGCCATCTTCAAACTCAGTGTTTCTCAGTCTCCATCCACTGGTGAGGAGATGTACTGTAAACCCACGCGTCTGGACTGGATTGGAGGGACAATCAGGAATTATTATAGTTTTATTGTTGTCATTTTTAAATATGTTTTACTTATGTATTTTATGATGCTTTTGAACTGCTTTGAATGGCTGTCCAGGAAGGTGGTCTGTAAGTGCTTAAAAATAAATAAATTGATATGAAGAATAGTACAAGATCAAAATTCTCTCACTTTACAAGTTTCTTGATGCATCTAATATAACTAACATTGGATAAACTACCCAGCTCTTAATAAATCTTCACATCTAACATCTCCAGTACAGTAAAGACACAAATCTGCCAACAATCCATCAATACTCTTTAAACCCAGATCCTTATGAAAGCTAAAGGAACTATCACCCAATCTGCTCCTTCCTGTAGTACGTAGTCAGCCAGAAATAGATCAGCTTACCAACATCTTGGCTTTCAATGTCTTCCTAAAACTAATGCAATTCCTTTCCCATCTTATCACTTTAGGCACATCTATTCCTGTCTATTAATAACAAAAAATGCAATGCAATGTGTGCCTTCGAGTCAGTCCTGACTCCTGGTGACCCAGAAGCTCCTGGGTTTTCTTGGCAGTGTCACCAGAAGTAGATTGCCAGGCCTCTCTTCTGAGGCAGTGGAGGGTTAAGTGACTTGCCCAAGGCCACAAGGAGTGCTAGTGGGAATTAAACCCTGGTTGCTTGGTTACCAAGCCAGTGTTCTAACCACTAGGCTACTCCTCCACTCCCTATTCATAACAGCTCACAAGAAATGTTTTAATCCTACATGGATGCGTTTCCATGCAGGATAGTCAAGTTCCCACTGGATCGTCATTGCCTTAATCTGACTGGAGCTATGGGCATAACAGATGAAGCTAGAGTGAAGAAGGAATGCCTAAGACAGCTCCCTAGTTATCAAGGAGGAAGCTCTTCACAGATCTTCACTCAACCTTCTAGTCAAGAAAGACAGCCATTGATGTGACTGGTCTGGACTTCACGAAAGTCATGTCGAAATTAAATGAAACAAATCCTGAAAGTGATAAAAGATGATCCTCTGGCATCATATCTTAGAATAGTATTGGTCTGTTGTAGGCTCACTCTAAAGGCAGTCTAGCATAGAAAATTCAAGCTATGTCATACAACTCCTCCACAAGGGGAAAGCAGCAGTCAAGGGCAGTAAAGATTTCACAAACACAATCACAGCATAATGCAGGAGGAATCATTTATCTCATGTTCTCTGGCACGGTTTCTATAGAACTGGATAATTTAGCAACCTGGTTCACATTGTGTAAAAGGTTTTTTAAAAAAGGGAAGGGGCTGTAAGGGGTTTATTCAACTTACCATTTTCTTCCACTTCATACGGCGATTTTGGTACCAGGTCTTTACTTGAAGTTGTGTCAGTCCCAGGGACTGAGCTAAGTCTAGCCTGAAGAGAAAAAGAATTAAGTGTTAGTAGAAAAGATAAATTGTCTAAAGCAGTAAGTCTCAACCAAATCCTCAGAGTCTACCATGTTACTCAGAATGCATACAATACATCTGTTGTATGGAAGATCTCTTTCATACATATTCATTGTGGATATCCTGAAAACTAGACCTATTTGTAGCACTCAAGACCCAAAATTGGCTACCCTTATTGTGACGAACAATTAAAAGTTATCTCATACTAAAAACTGAATGTATAAATTAATGCTATGAATATTCACTTCTAGATCCCCGGACAAAACCATCACAAAACATGACACATGCTGTGGTTGTTGTGGGACTTTGCTTGGCAATTCTCTTCTCATCCTTTGGATTGCCAGTTCAATTATAACTGACCTGTATAGGACTTCAGTACCATGAGCCATCAGTGGCAATTATCCAAGGTTTTCTCCCTCCCTGTTTTTATAACTTCCTGCCTAGAATAGCTATCATCGTGATGGTTGATGGCCAAGAGCCACAGATAGCAGGCTCCTTATGGAACCCAGTACGCATGAACCTAAGCTTGGCCAGTACATGTTACCCTTGTATGGCAACTTGGGCTTGCTATTCCTTGGAGGCTATGAACATTGCCTCCTTCAGTCACAGCCAGTCAGGGAATGGAAGACCTTACTTGGCAATGGAACCCAGGCCTTCCACATAAATCACTGCTGCTACTGAGCCACTGGACCACGCATGTAAAGTGACACCTGCCTTTACTGTTTTTAAAAACATTTTGGAACAAAATGCAGGGAATAGAATGTTTTGAAAGTTTTATTAACCACATCCCCATTGTGTGTGGAGCTACTTTATGTAATGTTTGCTTTGACATTTGTGTTGAGAACTGCCTTATGTTTTTTCTATGAACATCTTGGCATGCAAATACCTTGATCTAAGCCAGGAGATAGGTCTGTGCCAGATACATTATAGCCGTTTTTTTTTTATTTAAGATGTTTATTCAGGAAATATTAAATTTGGCTGTTTATCTTTCAACTAATTAGAGTTTCTTTCACAGTATAAAGAAATCAGGGTTTATTGTTGTTTTCATAATGCAAGGACTCTTGATGTAAACCTTTTTTGGTTAATCAAATACTTCATCTTTCCATAATAGAGATGTACTGCCATAAGAACACAATACTCACATTCTCCCACCCAACACCACCCAAGATCATAGCATCCCTGCATAACATTCTACCCTACCTCTGCAACTCTTCCTCCATACATCCCTAACCCCATAACAGCAGCCCCACCACTCTCTCTCCCTACCAATCTGTCTATAACCTTCCCCTTGCTCATGCCATCTTCACTGTCAGGTCCAATGCTCACCATTGGGAATGGATGCACAACAGAGCAGACAAGGGGAGAAGAATGGAAGCACATCACCTGCTTTCTCTTCCCATTGTTATTTAATACGCTTTTATCTTTTTTGGGTTAGGCCATTTCACTGTGCAGATATTCAGATCCTGGTCCCGATGGGGAAGAACCTGAGAAGGTACTAAGTAACTGGAATTTGGCTTGATGGAGGTTACTAAATGGATGACAAGGAGTAAGCTCTTGAAGCTTTCTGTTTATTGCTTCTGCTGTTTTTTATATACTATTTTAAATCACTGCTCTTTATGTGGAGGCCAATTCCATACAGGCTGTGCAGCCCCTGTGCAGCTGATCTGAAGCAGGGCGTTCGATTCAGGAGCTGCAATCCCCGGCCACCGACCAAGCTAATTTTCCCTCCTACAGCCCGATCCCTGATCTGGCCTTCCAACGCCAGGGTCAGGCTGCGGGGAACCCCCTGTGCTCCCTCACCTGTGTCCCCAGGTCCTGTGCCACGATCCCTCTTCATCCAGGGGGACTTATTCCACCTTTGGGGTGGAATAAGTCCCCCATCTAGATTCGAGACCCCGGATGTACAGGGCCAACCTCTGAATTGGCCCTGTACATCCGAAGTCATGGCCTGCCCATGCCCCACCCTCGCTCCACCTCCAGAACGCCTCCTCCCGCCCCCATCTAGGCCTCCCCTGTACAAACCTACTGTTCATACAGGGAGGATAGGGGGATGTCCATCCCTGCTATTCACAGGATAGAATGACCCCCATTGTAAAGTGATTAGTTCAATTGGTTTAATTTAAGCGGTAAAGAAGTGCTTTAAGTTAAATAAATACATAGATAAAATAAAAGCTATATGCAGCTAAAGAGTCACTTGTGTTGGAAAGGTATAAACACAGTGCAGGATACAAGACAGACAAGAGAGGAATGAGAACGTACTAAGCAAAGTAGAATTTGTCTAATGCTTATAAAAAAAAACCTCACACCTATTTCATTTTCTTCCGTAGTGGGTGTTTTATTGTTTTTGTATCAATTAGAATGTAAAAATAAAAGCCCTAATTATAGTCTTACATTAGCTACATATGAAAGGATTCCGTCCTCACTGTCACAAGCTTGAGGGCCTCCCAGATCTACAACATTATTTTCACAACCTTGGAAATTGCAAGGGCTTAGTCACCAAGGAGGCAAACTTTAAAAATTGAAGGGTGCTGGAAGATTTATAGGTATCTCCCTGTAGAGTTTCCCTTTGAAAATTGGGGCCAGCAGGAATCACAGGTACAAAAGTAGCCACAGCCTTTGTACCTACTTTAGAGCAAGTGCGCAGCACGCATGAGAAAGAACATACAGTAATTTAAAAATGAAATCCCCACACACAAAAGGCCAACGCAAGGAGATGATGCACCCTAAGTGAACTTCATTTATTGCACCCTGTCCCTCCCCCCCCACATGGCGCCTATTGCCACTGCTGCCATCCTCTCTGGGACAGACAGCAGCAGCAATAGCTGCAAACAGCCCCGCGGAACTTACCTTCAAGCTTCAGCGCCACAGGGCTATTTGCCTCCACTGCTCTCCGCCACCCGATGCAGACTTCCTGTGCAAACAGGAAGTTGGCATTGAGAGCCCCAGGGCGCCGAAGCTTGAAGGTAAGCATCGCGGGGCTGTTTGCACTATTTCTGGTGCTGAAAATAGTGCATTAAATTTTGGCCATTAAGGAAAGGCTAATGAAATTCCTTTGATAATTTCCCTCTGATCTAAAAGAGCCTTAGCTCTTTACAGAAATCTGTACACAGTAAAGATGTAAATTCATTAGCAAGCATTTGGTTTGTTAGTGCTCCATAAAATATTCTGTGCACACTAAATCAGTTTAACACAAATGAAAAAGTTCTAACACCTTAAACATTTTTATTAACATGAATGTATGAAAAAAAACTGAAAAAAGTCCAAAAATAACCTGAAAATGAACTGATTTTTTCCCATTCACATCTCTACTACAAATCCACTTAAAATGTTTTCATAACCAGCCAATAAGACATTGAGCAATCACAGATTTCTGCAACTGAAAATGCCAAGCCTTGTGAAAGAAAGACTTTTTAAAATGGAGCAATTTTGAGTAACTAGTGAAGCAGCTCAGTTTTTTGATCATAGTGGCATCACAGGGCTGAGCTCAAATGTCATGAGGTGTTTAAGATATTCTTGTCCTCTTCTTCTGCTCATACAGTGAGAGTAAAGTGCTTTCAACTACTGATCCGAGTCCAGGTCTGTCTGGATCAGCTTTGTCCTCCGTGTTATCACATTGCTACAAAAATGACTCAAAAAATGCTACACAAATGAAATTCTTAATGTTTTCTCTGACCTCTAGGCCACAGAGGCTCCTCTCACCTGTCTGGGGTGGAGAGGTATTTCTGCTTCTGGAACTTCTTCTCCAGACCCATGAGCTGCAGCTCGGTGAAGATGGTCCGGCTGCGCCGTGGTTTTTTCAATCGGGCTGTTGGCTGCTCTGCTTCTGATTCACTGCTGGCCTGTGCCTCACTGGCTGGTGTCTCTGAACGTGTAGCTCCAGGGGACAGCTGTGGAGAAGGGACCGGCATGAGGCGAGAGGTGGTGGACTCTGGTACCAGGTGGGAGATCACAGTTGGCTGTCTGGTGACCACAGAGATGAAAGGGTATGTTCTGAGAGATGAAGTTCCTGATAAGAAACAAGAACAGGGATGCAAGAAAATCAGCTAATGAAATATGACTGCATAATTCAGGGGGAATTAATGCTACCCCTCTCTGCTAGCCCTTTCTGTTTCTCTCATAATTCCTCTTTTCATTGGTACACCTTGCTCTGTCTCTTCCTTTTCTTAATTTTCCCTAGTAATGAAAATTTCAAGGACTTTAAGTGCTACCAGACAGGCCGGTGCGACCTAATAGGTGAACCAGGCAGTTCCCAGGTTGGCCACTGACGCCCCTCTATGGTACCTGCAGCAGCTGCAATGCCTTTTAAAGTGCAATGCAGTGCTTACATGAGTGGAGGAGTAGCCTAATGGTTAAGGTTCAATTCCCACTAGCACTCCTTGTGGCCTTGGGCAAGTCACTTAACCCTCCATTGCCTCAGAAAAATCCAAGTTATCAATGTCCCTGTTTAATGTAATCCAAGTTTAAGTTTCAATGTAAACCACTTTGATTGAAATGATAAAGCAGTATATAAAGCCTGCTAAATAAATAAATCTCTCCTGCACTACATTGTAGTTCCTGGCCTCTATGACCTGTCACTTCCACCCCCTCTGACACAGACTTCCCATTTGCATGGGGATGGAAGTGGCAGGTCATAGAGGCCAGGAACAACACAGCACCAGAGAGACTGGGTAAGAGCTACATTGCTGTTTAAAGGACATTGCCACACTGCAAATCGTGGAGAGGGGTGGCAGGATTGACTGTGACACCCTAAAATCCTAACTCATTTCACTTATAGATGGTTTCTTTGAAGATACTTCCTTATCGTCCCTCCAGTCCAGTCCCGGAACCTCTGGGGTTTAGTACCTCCTCCAGCAGCTTTGTAGACTGAGCACGTCATCACTTTTGATGACACTGGTATAAGTAGGTAAGGACTGCCTCTCCATTCCAGTAGTCTCAGTCTCCAAGCAGCTGGAGAGGTAGTGAGCCGGTAGCAGGGTTTACTTGGCAACAACTGAGAAGCATTTTTAGGTGTTTTTAAGTGTTTTTGTTAGGAGTTGGGGTACAGGTATATTGCTCCTTAAGGGGTTAAGGGGCTGCAGAAGAACTGGTTTGTCTCCTTCTTCCGTTCTCTCCCTCTCGCTTTACTCCGATCATTTTCTGCCTTCCTCCTCCCCCCCCCCCTCCGTTCCCTCTTCAGTTGGGGCTGTAATTGCGAAGACCGGAGGAGTTGTCCTCCCTGCTCCCAATGACGCGATTACGGGGGAGGAGCAGGTAGAAGGCACAGCAGGCGGAGGAAATCTAACTTGGATGGGAGTCCGGGGCATCTTGGCTGAGTGACAGCACCTCTCCTCTCCCTGTGCCGAAGCCACGTGGACGGCTGAGCACGGGAGTTGGATCGAGGTGGCAGGCAGTTTTCTCCGATGAGTTAAGGTCGGTACAGGGCTTTTCTCGGCGCAGGGGAACTGTTTGCTTCCCAGGCTCAGCATGGCTCAGTGTCCCTGATTCGCCAAGGGCAGGCTGCGCCACGTTGTTTTAGCGCGGGAAGCATTGCTGGCAGGTTTCTGGCATTGGGGCAGGCTGCACTTTTTTCCGCGGTTTTTTAATGGTGGCCCGAGGTTCTAGGAGCCCCGTTTAGCTAGGGGAGCTGCTAGTTGAAGCTCGGGCAGTGCTTTTGTAGTGGCACAACTGACAGAGCATGGTAGGTTTTCCATTTTTTTCCTGGTCTGTGTGGTGTGTTTTCTGCTGTGGGACTTCACCACTGGATTAGAATGCCTTCTAGGCCACAATGTTTAGTTTGTGGCACTAGGCGAGGGACAGTCTCAGACACGGGGGTCTGCAGAGGTTGTACGCAGGAGGCTGCTTTGATGGAGCATGTGCTGGAAGAAGGGGCTGAGGTACAGAAAAGTGTCTCTCAGTGTCAGTTGGAGACCCTAGCCCCTGTCATTGCACCCTGGAGCTGGTAGCTGGGCCTTCCTCGGCACTAGGTCCGGCGCCTCAGCAAGCGCTGGGGCAGAAGGTTGGGCCTTCCATCTTACCTCTTGATTTCTTTCTCTTGCTTCATCAGGCGTTCTCATTATTACAGCCGGGAGCGGTTCTATCTTCCTCCGGGGAGCAGGGAGAAAAGCGTCCGGGAACCCCAGTTGAGCTGGGAACTGGAGGAGTTCTGGCAAAGAAGAGAAGGATATTGGAGGAGGGGCTAGAGAGGCCAATGCCTTTAGATGGGTTGAAATCGGCAGATGGTGATCTAGGTGGAGATTCGCTAGAGGAGTTGGAGGAAGGTGAGCTTGCGGATCCGGAACAGCAAGCTAGAGTAGTCAGAGTGTTCTGGTGGGAAGAGTTACCTGCGCTCATTGCTGAAACATTAAAGGCTCTAAACATGCCTTTGGCCGTGCCGGTGGCAGACGACACAATAGAGGACCCATTATTACAGGCCGTTCATACCACTCAAAGGGTATTTCCGATCTGAAGCGGGTCTGAAAGGCTCTAGAGCAATGGTAGCCCAGTTAGAGTCGGGGGCGGCCTATTTGGCGGACATTCATTATGATCTTATTAGAGGTCTATCGAAAAGTATGGCTTCAGTGGTGGCAGCTCAACGACATTTGTGGTTGTGCAACTGGTCCGCAGACAGCTCTTCAAAGGCTCACTTGAGCAAGCTTCCCTTTAGAGGGAAGCTTTTGTTTGGAGAGGATTTGGACAAATTAGTCAAGGACCTTGGGGAATCCAAAGGGGGTCGCTTGCCGGAGGATAAGCCAAAACAAAACCGACCCATCTCGGTTCCCAAAGGGTCGCAGAGAGAGTTTCGAAGGTTCCATTCGCCTCACTTCGGTCAGTTTCAGAGGGGCAGGTTTCCCGCTTGGAACCAGGGGTTTCGAGGTTTTCGGGGTGCCAGCAGAGGTTTCGCGACATCCTCGGCCTCAAATATTAGGAAATCGCAATGAGATGAGGGGGACTCAGGTGGGAAGTGAGCCTATAGGAGGGCGGCTACGGGAGTTTTATCCTGCCTGGGTCCAAATTACGTCGGACCAATGGGTGTTGGAGGTTATTCGAGAAGGCTATGCTCTAGAGTTCCAACAGCTAGTGGTAAGTTCCTTTGTTCAGTCCCCCTGCAAAGCGCATTTAAAGCGAGTGGCAGTGCAGGAAACTTTAGACAGACTCCTGCGGTTCAGGGCAGTGGTACCGGTCCTGCCAGAGCAATACGGGTGTGGTCGGTACTCCATATATTTCGTGGTTCCAAAGAAAGACTGAGCTTTTCGGCCCATTTTGGATCTAAAAAGGGTAAATTGTTGTCTTCGAGTAGCTCATTTCCATATGGAGACTCTGCGCTCGGTTATAGTAGTGGTCAGGGAAGGGGAGTTTCTTACTTCTCTGGACCTAATGGAGGCTTATCTGCACATCCCAATTCAGCAGGAGCATCAGCAATTCCTTTGGTTTGCAGTACCCATGGGGCATTTTCAGTTCCGAGTGTTACCGTTTGGTCTAGCCACGGTGCTGCGAACCTTCACCGAGGTAATGGTAGTGGTGGCGGCGGCTCTCCACAAGGAAGGAGTGTTAGTTCACCCTTATTTGGACGATTGGTTGATTCGAGCAAAGTCAAGGGGAGAGAGCGCAGTGGCCACGGCCCAGGTGGTGCAACTGTTTCAGAGCGTGGGTTGGGTGGTCAACTTTGCCAAAAGCAGGTTGATTCCTTCGCAGAGTCTAGAATATCTGGGGGCTCATTTCGATATGGCTCAAGGGAGAGTGTTTTTTCCGTATCTTCGAGCGCAGGGGCTGAGGTCACTTGTGCGCAGATTCCTGGTCAAGAAAGCTCCCACAGCATGGTAGCACTTGCAGTTGCTCGGGACAATGGTGGCCACTCTTGAGCTAGTTCCATGGGCAAGAGCGCACATGAGGCTGTTGCAGAGTGCTCTGCTCCGGAGATGGTCGCATCAAACAGACTCACTTTCTCAATGGCTTCCCTGCCCGCCGCAGGTACGTCAAGAGTTGCAGTGGTGGTTGCATCCAGGGATTCTGGAGAAGGGGATGTCGTTGGAGGCTCCAGCCTGGAGACCGTTAACAACAGATGCCAGTCTGACGGGCTGGGGAGCACATTTCGAAGGACGTTTTGCGTAGGGTCAATGGACGACGATAGAGAATGAATGGTCCTTCAACCAGCTGGAGATGAGGGCCATAGCCTTAGCTCTCCAAGGATTTCAGCCGTGGTTGCAGCTTGCAGAGGTTCGGGTGCTTTCCAACAATGCAACCACGGTGGCCTACATCAACCTTCAGGGTGGCACGGGAAGTGTGGCCTTAGAGGCAGAAGCAAGTCAGCTGTTGGATTGGGCCGAACAAAACCTGCTCGCTCTATCAACACAACATGTAGCAGGAGTGGACAATGTAGAGGCAGATTATTTGAGTCGATTCAAGGTAGATCCAGGAGAGTGGGTTCTCCATCCGGACGTGTTTGCGCTAATTACAAGGCGCTGGGGGACACGATCATGGATCTCATGGCAACGTTCGCATCGGCAAAAGCCTCACGGTTTTACAGCAGAAGACGAGAGAGGATGTCGGAGGCCTCTATGCTCTGATGCAAAGGTGGCCAGTGGAAGGTCTCATATACGTGTTCCCGCCATGGGCTCTAATAGGTCGCGTGATCCAACACATAGAGATTCACCAGGGCCTGGTGATTCTGATTGTGCCAGACTGGCCAAGAAGACCATGGTATGTGGATCTGGTTCGCCTTCTGGTGGACAGGCCATGGTGATTTCCATCGCGGGAGGATCTGTTGCTTCAAGGACCACTCCGAATGCCACAGGTGAGTCGGTTCTCGCTTACGGCTTGGCTCTTGAAGGGGCGCGGATGAGAGCCAAGGGTTATTCGGCAGTGGTTATTTCCACTCTGTTGAAGGCTAGATGGAGGTCTACCTCATTGGCGTATATATGCTTATGGCACATTTTTGAAGCATGGTGCACTGACAGGCAGTTGCAACCTTCAGGGGCTTCTATTTCGCAGATTCTTTCATTCTTGCAGGATGGTTTTGAAAAGGGTCTGGCTGCCAGTTCTTTAAGAGTTCAGCTAGCAGCGCTTTCATGCTACCGGGGAAAGATTCAAGGTGAAGAGCTGGGGGCGCACATGGATGTTAAAAGATTTCTTAGGGCGGTTTTGCACCTTCGGCCACTGTGCAGAATGACGGTTCCTACGTGGTATCTGAATCTGGTGTTGGAGGCCTTAGTGCGAGAGCCTTTTGAACCATTGGGTAAGGCTTCAGTTAAGGATCTGACTTTAAAAGCGGTCTTTTTAGTAGCCATTTGTTCGGCTCGTAGGATTTCAAAGTTGCAGGCTTTGTCTTGTAAGGAGCCTTTTCTTTCCTTTTCAGAACAGAAGGTGGTTTTGCGCCCGGTTCCCGCATTTCTGCCTAAGGTGGTTTCCATCTTTCACGTCCAACCAAGTGGTTTCATTACCGGTGTTCAGAGAAGATGAGAAGACGGCAGCTGGAGGGAAGTTGCGTCTACTGGATGTTCGCCAGACACTTAGAAAGTATCTGTGGGGTACAGCACCTTTCCATATGTCAGACAGGTTGTTTGTATTGTTTGGAGGACTTCAGAGAGGTAAAGCTGCAGCAAAGTCTTCTATTTCTAGGTGGCTTAAGGAGGCTATTGCAGCAGCTTATATTTTGAAAGGAAAGACTGTGCTGGAAGGGCTGAGGGCGCACTCGACTAAGGTGCAGGCGGTTTCCTGGGCAGAATATAGTTTGGTGCTGGCCATGGATATTTGTAGGGTGGCGACTTGGTCTTCTTTAAATTCCTTTTTCAAGCATTACCATCTGGATGTTCAGGTGGTGGGGGATGCCCGGTTTGGATCAGCAGTGCTTCAGGCTGGTCTAGCAGGCCCCTCCCGTTGATATCTACTGCTCTGTTACATCCCCAGAGGTTCCGGGACTGGACTGGAGGGACGATAAGGAAGATGAAATTAGACTTACCTGCTAATTGTTGTTCCTTGAGGAACTCCAGTCCAGTCCCGGATCCCGCCCTTGGTTTTCAGTTTTGGATTGCAGCCTGAAGCGGATTAACTCTGAGATTAGAATAAAGGTTCCGTTTCTTGGGTGAGCAGTCCACTGTGATAGGATGGGGGATAAGAATGTGCTCACTGTCTTCTGGGGGAAAGATGGCATACCTATGCAGCGATCTACTGCTATATAGTTTTCCTTCAGGGGCATCGTAGTTTAAAGTTTTAAGTTAATGTTTTTTCGGTTTAAGCTGAATTGTGTTTTAAAAAAAAAAAAAGAAATAAAAGATAAAAGTGAATTTTGATTATATTAGATAGTTATTTGTTGCTATGGTGAGTCTACTTTGTCAACTGGTACTGGAGTGGAGAGGCGGTCCTTGCCTACTTATACCAGTGTCATCAAAAGTGATGGCATGCTCAGTCTCCAAAGCTGCTGGAGGAGGTACTAAACCCCAGAGGTTCTGGAACTGGACTGGAGCTCCTCAAGGAACAACAATTAGCGGGTAAGTCTAATTTCATCTTATTTTAGGACAGGTTTCAGTTTTACAAACAAATGCAGGGCAAAATAAAAGGAAGGGCATAAAATCCGTTTGCTTACATAGTTCGTGAATGGTGCACCTTTGCCAAAGCATTGAGAAGGCAATTTTCAGTGGCTGGTCTAGGTGCAAAGTCCGTGGTACTAGGTAGTTTTGTACCTGTGGCCCTGGTAGACAATTTAAAAAAGTAAACTAGATCCATGATTTTTCTTTCAAAAATTGTCATACACAATTTTTCAGTGACAAAAGAACCCACAAACTTTGCACCTCTTTCGTGGGCAGAGGGATGGAGGGGAAAAGTAAGTGTGCAGATTCGAAAATTCCATTCCATGTGCATATTTTCTTCCTGACCTATTTACATAAGTTAGTAGCATCCCTTTTCAATACAGTTAACAATATGGGACATGTTTACTAAAGTGAGTTAATGTTTATCACATGCTAAGCAGTTAACGCAGGACAGTGGCAGCTAAAACAGCCAGCGCATTGAAAATCCTGTGCTACCCGCTTCATGCATGAATGGGCAGGGAGTGGGTGGCTTAGGGACAGAGAGTGGGCATTGACTGCCCATTGTTGTTAGCACAGGGGTCAGCAGTGTGTATTAATCATCACTGTTGCAGTTTGTGAGAGCGCACTCGACACCACCTCAATGCACCGACGTTTAATTGCACTTGAAAGTTTAAAGCAGCAAAGTGCTTTTCGCCAGCACTTATTTTCATCACTTAATGCATGCTAAGTTTTCAACTTTAGCACACTTTAATAAGCATGCCCCTATGTGTGCTCTGAACCCCAGGCGTACTTTTTAGCTGTTCTGAAGTAGAGCAGTTTTCACAGACCTGTTTATTAGGTAAATACTTTCAAAAGTGTCCTTTTAGTTTTTTGCAACTTTCGCAAATGTTAAAAATTTCACAGGAAAACTTGTATTCTGCTCCAAAAAAATACATTGCAAGGATTTCCTCCAGGTCTCAAACTTAGGACTTTGGGAGAAAAGTCCCAATCCCACTTTTGTAGAAGTTTCTGCTTGCACAGGTATTTCTGTGTATTCTTTTCCTTTCCTGAAGCAGTAGGAAAATTAAATCCTTGGGAAACAGATGCATTGTTTGAGGGTTGTGCAAGCAAACTTACTTGCTGGCCGTGTGCATGTTCTTGTTGCTCTAGTTTAACCTGAAACTGAGATGGGCTGTTAATCTTATGCCCTCTCTCTTTGTAATTTATTTTATTTGTGTCTATTTGTGCTGCTTCTGTGAGTTGAACTCACGCTGCTCCTCCTTTGCTGTCCCTTTCTCTTTCCTTTTCTCTTACAGGCACAATTTCTGTTCCTGAAGTGCTCCATTCTCTTCCCTGTCCTTTTAAGGCCCGATTCTGTCCCAGACATACAAGCCCTCTGTATGCCCGGTCTGAACCAGACGTACAGAGGGTGTCACAATTCTGATGCTGTGGGACACATCTAGCCCCGTGGGATCAGAATTGTGATCAGGCCTGTACAAGAAGGCTGGGACTACTATTCAGCCTGGCCTGCATGTACAGGCCATTCCTGACTAACTCAGTTTGGGCATTACAATAGAGCTGCTGCGCCATGGCGTTCAGTTGCCATGGCACCGCGGCTCCATTGTAAAGCTTCAATTCAGGCTGCCGGCTCCTGCACTGCATTCCCCGCAGCCTGACCCCCGATCCAGCCTCCCAAGGCCAGGGTTGGGCTGCAGGGAATGCTCACTGCCCCCTCTTGCTGCTTTTTCGCCTCAGGCCTGCTAATCCCTGGCAACTAAGGAAGTTATTCCACTTTGGAGGTGAAATAACTTACCCGTGCAGGTTGCCGGCCCCAGACATACAGGGCCAACATTAGAATCGGCCTTGTAAGTCCAGGGCCGAAGACCACCCACCGCCTGCCCCAGCTCTGCCCCCAATTCACCCCTACAGCCCTGATCCATCCCTTCCACACCCTCATCTAACTTCCCCATACAACCGGCAGGGAAGTTAGCCGCCAGCGAAAAGGGGCATGAATAGTGGGGATGGACGCCCCAACCCCGCTATTCACGGGTCCGAATGACCCCATTAGTGATCAGCCACTTTGGGCCAGACATAACATGCCTTTTTCTCATAGGACTCAAAGTGGGTAATTTCATAACCAGGCACCTATAAAATTTCAAAAAAGCCTCCACTTTATGCCTATTCTATAAATGCAATAAAATAGTGCTAGGGGCCTCTCTACAATAGTGCAAAATGCTCTCACTCAAACTAATACATGCTCCTGCTGCAGGTGTAGATTTGTGTGTGTCCTGTATGCATGTACTGTATGTTTTATAAAGTACACATGTACGGTGGAATTCCTATCTCAGTTCTGCCCAAACTACGTCTCCTCCCCCCCAGGAAAGCCTGCACACTAACCTCATCTTTAGGTACACTTACTTTTTATGTCCGTTTCCCCCACACAATTTTAAAAGTGCATTTTCCATGTGTATAAAATAATTTACTTGTGGAATTTATAAAATAAAAACACACTCAAAATGGGAAACAACCCTTACTATATCTGGCCAAAGAAAACCCTCTTCATGCATTGCCCCAAAGACCAAAAATTGCATTTTTGTTTCTTGTCTAAAACTTTTTATCCACATCTGTCCAACTCACTGGCTAGGGCATCCACTGCTTTCTATAAAATTATAGAAACCCTGTGAGGTTCAAGTAGCTACAATGACTGACTATCATATCAGAGCAATTTATAAACTCAGCTGAACTTGAGGAGTGAGCTGTAACGATGATTCTCTTCAGGCTGATGAACCTAGAAATGACACTGCTTCATAGCACCTCAGATGAGCTCAATATACTGTACCAAATATGTTTAAACATGTAAAATATGTTACTGTTTTCGATTGCTTACCTTTTCTCTTTTTTTCTTTTGCTATTTATCCATGTTGCAATAAAACATTGCACAGAATGCAATATAATTATACACTCCGAGGAGTGTTCAGCAATATTCAGCCTGCAGCTTTGTCCCTAGTAACACACCCATGTGTGCACAATTACACTACAATTTACACCCTGTCATGTCTTGGTGTTTAATTATAAACCTCACAAGATGTTGGAAGTGAAATCCCTGGTAGCTGCAACTTGGATTTCATCTACAATCTGGAATATTAGAACCAGATCCATCACTTCTTTGGTGTGTCCCTATAACCATGTCTTAAGCTAATATGGTGTCCGGCTAGAGTAGTGGTTCTCAATCCAGTCCTCTGGGACCCCCAGGCCAGTCAGGTTTTCAGGATATCCACAGTGAATATGCATGAGATACATCTGCATACAATGGAAGCAATGCATGCAGATGTATCTCATGCATATTCATTGTGGATACCTGGAAAACCTGACTGAGAACCACTGGGCTAGAGACTCCCTCACATTTTCCAAGTTGTCAAAGGCTGAGAGTGCCTGCTCAAGCTGCTGAGGCGGAAGGAGAATCATGTGCTGCACTTCCAAGTAGCTCTCCATAAAACCATTTTGAGAGAAGTACATCCTCAGGGAAGTGATTGTAAAATCTTTGGCCTCTTGGGGTGGAGAAATAGACAATTTTGCAAGCTGTACATAAAGGAGGTAATTTTATAAACCTTTCCATGCAAAAGAGGCCTTTTAAAAAAAATTAGAAAAGGGAACTAGTTACTAAGCTCCATTAAAATTTCTCATTTTACGGCAGCTTAATTTACCAGGGGAGGCATTAACCTGCATTAATTCAGTCCACAGGATAGTAACTCCCACAGTAAGTGAATAAAAGCAACTCTGTTATTCTGCTCTCTTGGAGCATCAAGCTGGTAACGCCTGACCTAACGCTCCTGGGGAAACTTTCTTAAAGGGACTAGTTTTGAAAAAACACTGGTCCAGGAGACCCCTCTTCCTCCCCGCCCTTCCAAAAGCAAATACGGCACCCTCACAACATAATGCGAGCTCCCTCCCCCAATCTCCCAGACAGGACTGGTCCCACCATTAGGCAAATTAGGCAGTTGCCTAGGGCAGAAGCTTCTGCAAAACAGCAAAGAGCAGCTACAATGAAACAAAAGAATAAACTCCGATCCATCAGCACATTTGTTTACCTTCAGGGAGTGTGTGCACACACACTTTTAATTACTAAACTTTGCTTTTTATATATGATGTCCAATAATGCATTTTCACATATAAAAAAACCAAAAAGAAAGGATGTCAAACTAGACTAATAAGCAACCAACGATCCCCGAAAATGTATGTGCATAAGTACAGAAATAAATATTTAATATACATATGCAGCAATAATATTAAAAGGGAAGGAAAAAGACCTTAGTACTTAAGTGCCGATATAGACCTGGCTTTGTAGTACCACCTCATTGGTCTGAAAAACCTCACAATTTAAAAAAGTAAGCTTTTAAAATGTTTAAGATATAAGATGTCATGAAATCCACTAAATACTTTATCAAATAAACCATTAAAAAATGTGAAAGGGCTAGATTTACTGCAGTCTACTACTGCATTAGCATATGTTATTTACTGCAAGGCCCATTTGATGCAATGAGGCCTAATTACTAATAATGCATGCTAACATTAGTGTATGATAATAGAATAGCAGTGTCTAGGAAAACTAAAGACTGCCTGCAAAATCGATTTGCTGCTTTAGATACAAACGACAGAGCTCCAGAAGAGTTATGGAATGACATCAAGAAGGTTGTGTTGGAAGAAAGCGAGAAGTCTCTTCAAAAGGTGAAAAAGAAAAAACGGCCAAAATGGATGACAGAAGAAACTCTGAAAATTGCCCAGAAACGCAGAGAAGCTAAAGCCAGAGGAGAAAGAAAGACAATCACAGAACTCAACATAGATTTCCAATGTGCAGTAAGACAGGACAAGGAAAAGTACTACGACGACACATACAAGGAAATAGAAGCAGAAACTATTAGAGGAAGAACAAGATTGGCCTTCCTAAAGCTACGAGAGCTAAATAAAAAGTTCCAGCCTCAAACTGGAATGTTTCAAGATGCTCAAGGTTCTATGTTGAATGATGCTGAGAAGATCAAGAAAAGACGGAAGGAATATACAGAGTTTTTATATGATAAAGATCACGTGGACCAACAGCCATTTCAACCTGTACCTTATGATCGGGAACCATTGGTGAGGAAAGAAGAAGTTGAAGCAGCATTGAAAGCCTTATCAAAGAACAAAGCACCAGGCATTGTTAGCATTCCCATAGAAGTATTACAGCAATCCGGAAGAACAAAGCACCAGGCATTGTTAGCATTCCCATAGAAGTAGCAAACCGGAAGTAAAGTAGCTCGGTGTAACCTGTGATAAGGAAGCTTATCATAGCTCAGGAAGGAGCTATAGGAAAGGTGATGTGACTCTGAATAAGCAACCTGTCAGTTCTGGTAGAAATAAGAAAACAGAATTTTCCCATAAAAGACTACCAGTCCCAGAATGCACCAGGTTTCCAACAGCCATTAGAGGAGCTGAAGTGGGGAAATGTGTGTTCAATCAGGAGGGCTATGAGGTAATCCCTAAGCACTCATCTCAAAGGGCAGGGCCTGATTCAGCACAGCTGCGCTGTGTTAGGGAGGAGCACTCATCTAAGCAGAATAAAGGTAGAGTTTATTCTACAGAGAATTATCCTCAGGATCATCATCATCTTCATGATCAGCTTGGATATCCTCAGTTTCATCTGGAGGATCATCAGAAGCAGAAGCCAAACCGGACGGACAGAGAGGGCAAGAAACCCTTTGGAAGAAGGAAGAGAAAAGCCTTTAGGAGGTCTAGAGGAGTCTGGAGCAGTACGTATACTGGGAGGCATTCCAAGGGCCAGCATACACCATTGGACTGGGGAAAGCCAGAGGAATGGTGCTGCAGAGCTAGGAATCTCCAGACGGTACCTGTGAGGGAGACGGCTGCACGTGGAAGGGACCCTAAGACCCGTGCCAGAATTTATGTGAAGAGAGATCCAGTGTCCAGGGATCTGGATTGGAAGGCTGGACATAAGAACTGGACTACATACTGGCCAGGCTATATAGAGAGGAACTCTAACAGCAATGGAAGCTCAGGTATGAACACTGATCTATGCCCTAGCTATAACCTTGAAAGACAGCAGGGAAACAAGTATTCTCCTGAAAGTGCTCCATTGGGAGATTCATCTGTGCCAATCCATGATATTGAACCCATGCTTGTTGAAGAAGGGGGAATGATAGCAGGAAGAATGTGTTTACATGGACTGCTCTCTGTCTAAACTCCTTTGGTGATTTTCTGTTATAAAGTACAGCAACCATCACAAAGAAATACAAACTTGTTCTTTAATCTACTAAGAAAAGCTCCTGAGTAGGATTTCTAGCCACGCAGTAGAAAGCAAGCCAACTAAGGGGTTTCAGCTGGATAACTGCTAGCAATTGAGCCTTACCTAATTGCTTGTGAGCTCTGAGAGAATCACTTCTGAATCTATGTGGGAAGATATAAGAAGTTAGCCTGAAAAGAACAGTTTTTCCTTTCTTTGTGGCTTTTGTTTGTTGTTTGATACATTGCTAAGAGAATATTAGCTAAAGCCTACAGAAAAGACCAGTTTGTTGCCAACCAGGTCTTATTTCTTTTGCTTTGATTGCCTGACAAGTTCAAATGTTGTTTCCTGATTTTGTTTTTCCAAGTTTAACACTGAAAGCAAGTAACCTGATTTGTGTGCTACCAAGCATATCTGTGTTGGGAGAAATAACCCCATAAATAAATATCTTATTGGCTTTACCCAAAAGCACAACTAATTATTGTGAGCAGCTGTGTCTGGTGTGAATGAACTGCATTGCCCACAATCCCTTGCAAATCATATAGATATATGCACTTGCCAAGACTGTGAAGATTCTCACCCAGGCAGCCGTCTGACAAACCCTGGACAAGGAACTGAATCTACATGCACACATAAGCAGAACCGCCAAAAGCGCATACCACAGGATGAGACTTATCCGACGCCTTAAGCCCCTCCTCGCCCCAGAGCACTTCCGTACAGTCTGCCAGGCACTAATAACCCCACTACTAGACTTCTGCAACCCAATCTACCTTGGCCTATGAAAACAAACACTCAGACTGCTGCAATTGGCACAAAACACAGCGGCACGCATAATATCTGGCACAACAAGACAAGAACACATCACACCCATACTGAAAGATCTACACTGGCTCCCAATCAGCTCACGCATCAAATATATGACAGTCATAAACATCTTCAAGATCAAACAACAGTCATCAGCCCTCAGCCTACAAACTCTCATACAACCTGACAGAAGCACACGACCAAGGAGGAGAGCCATTTCCAATCGTGTAAACACCCCAAAAGACCTCAACAAGGTCCGTAAGGACACCGCGGATCGAGCCCTTTCACTGGCTGCACCAGCAATTTGGAACACCCTCCCAGACGACCTAAGAATAACAACAGACCTCAAAGACTTTCGGAAGCAGCTTAAGAGAACACTATTCATTGAACACTATGGACACGTCACATGATCTACTCACCATGCGAGAACAAAAGACCAACCCCTGCCCCTAACCCTTATACATAAGAATGTATAATAGCACATAATGTATATAGCTCAACAAGAATCTGATATACACCACCACAAACACACAACCTGTATCACTGCATGAACACATTTAACCACACTTATGATTGTTTGCTGTGAGACCGCCTTGATTGAAGGAGAAGGCGGGATAGAAATGCTTTTAAATAAATAAATAAATCTGATGCAGCTGTTACCGTACTTACAAGGCTCTGCCAAGAAATATGGAAGACAACATCATGGCCAACTGACTGGAAAAGATCTGTGTTTATACCAATACTAAAGAAAGGTGATCCAACTGACTGTGGAAATTATCGTACAATCGCTCTGATCCCACAGGCCAGCAAGATTCTACTGAAGATTATTCAAAAGAGACTACAACTATACCTGGAACAAGAACTACCTGAAGTGCAAGCAGGGTTCAGGAAAGGGCGAGGAACGAGAGACATCATTGCGGATGTGAGATGGATCCTTGAAAAGACTAAAGAATACCAAAAGGATATCTATTTGTGCTTTATTGACTATAGTAAGGCTTTTGACTGTGTAAACCATGAGAAACTCTGGTCCACATTAAGAAGCATGGGTATACCAGAACACCTGATCGTAATCTTGCACAATCTGTACATTGATCAAGAAGCAACAGTTTGAACGGAACAAGGAGAAACAGAATGGTTTAAAATAAGCAAAGGTGTAAGACAAGGCTGCATACTTTCCCCTTACCTGTTTAATTTATATGCAGAATAAATCACCAGAGAAGCAGGATTGTATGAAGACAACAGAGGTGTGAAGATTGGTGGAAGACTTATCAACATCCTTCGCTATGCTGATGATACCACATTACTGGCTGAAAGTGAAGATGATCTGAAACATTTGCTTCTCACAGTCAAAGAACATAGTCTCAAAATGGGCCTGCTCCTTAATGTAAAGAAGACAAAGATCATGACAACTGGCATAATCAACAGGTTCATCGTTGAAGAAGAAAAAATTGAAATCGTGAACAACTTTAACCTACTTGGATCAACTATCAATAAAGAAGCAACAAGCAGTCATGAAATCAGACAATGCATTGCTCTTGGCAGAATGGCTATGAAAGACTTAGATAAGAGCAGAGATGTCTCTCTCCATACAAAGATTCAACTTGTTCAAGCCATGGTATTTTCAATAACATCATATGGATGTGAAAGCTGGACAGTGAAAAAGATAGAGAGGAAGAAAATTGATGCCTTTGAATTATGGTGCTGGCGGCGAATACTGTGTATACCATGGACTGCCCGCAGAACAAACCAGTCGGTACTAGTGGAGATCAAACCTAAGCTTTCTTTAGAAGCTCAGATGACAAGACTTCGACTTTCATACTTTGGACACATCATGCGAAGAGAGAGATCATTAGAGAAAGACATCATGCCTGGCAAGATAGAAGGTCAACGCAAAAGAGGAAGGCCAGCAATGAGATGGATCGATACAATAACAGCAGCTACGGGTACCAGTCTGTCAACAATGAGCCGCCTGACTGAAGACCGAACACAATTTAGGATAGCTATCCAGAGGGTCGCCATGAGTCGACTCCGACTCGACGGCACTTAATAACAACAACAGGAAAACTAGCTCCAACTGTGTTTTACTTTTTGCATAGAGGCATATTCCATTCTGCGTGTTCTGGCCTCTGTGCGTCCAGTCGGACCCGGACGCACAGAAGTAGACCCGATTCTGTTCCAGCGAGGCACATCTAGCCCCCGCGGGATCAGAATCGCATCTAGGCCTGTATGTGCAGGCCGGGACCTGATTCCTATCAGTCTGCACGTACAGGCCTCTGCCCGGCTAACTCAGTCAGGCTCCTAAATAAAGTCACGGTGCCATGGCGTCTGGTTGGCCACCAACCACTTTTGCCTTTCCCTGCAGCCCGACCCCTGATCTGGTCTCCCATGACCAGGATCGGGCTGCAGGGAATCTCCTGCACCCCCTCACCTTTTTGCTCCTGGCAGACCGCCCACTGCCCATCCTAACTTTGCCTCTGCACCGCCCCCTCCCCCCCATCTAAGCCTCCCCATACAAATTCTGTTCGTATGGGGAGACTTAGTTGGGGACAGCAAGGGGGACGAATAGCGGGGGTGGACATCTCAATGGGACGTCCATCCCCGCTATTCGCGGGACAGAATAGACCCCATAATGTCTCCAATATTTTCATACTATAATCTTTCAGGTGTAAGTGGAGTAGAGGAATATCCTAATGGTTAGAGCACTGGCTTAGGAACCAAGAAACCAGGGTTTGATTCCCACTAGCACTTCTTGTGGCCTTGGGCAAGTCACTTAACCCTCCATTGTCTCAGAAAAATCCAAGTTATCAATGTCCCTGTTTAATGTATATTACCAAGTTTAAGTTACAATGTAAACCACTTTGACTAAAATGATAAACCGGTATATAAAACCTGTAAAAAAAATAGATCATCAGAATAGTTATGTTCAGTAGTCCATCAAGCCTAGCATGCTGTCTGGCACAGGGCCGATACAAGGGTATAAGTTGTCCTAGGCAAACCTCATCCTTTGTGCTCCAGCCTCCGCTCCAATTGCTGCTGCTGTTGCCCCTCACTGGGACATAATGCTGGAGTTGCCTTCTGTTCTGGCAGTGAGGTGCTGTTCTGCTTTCACTTCCCCTTCGATTCCATTATTTGTATGGGGGCGGAAGCCACTTCTGCCCCCATGCAAAAGGAAGTGAAATCGAAAGGGGGCAAAAGCATAAATGACACTGCAGAGCCAGTGTTGAAGTCTAACTTTGGTATTTCAGTGCCATTTTAAAAGCACTGTTGCCGTTGCACGTCCCAGTGAGGGGCAGCATCGGGAGCAATGGATGCCCCTGGAGGGCCGGTGCTCTAGGCAAACACTTAATTTGCCGAGTTGTGGTGCCAGCCCTGCTCTGGCAGTGGCCAAACAAGGTTGCTTGGAATATCAGACAGGTCCTAATGCGGACCCCGCTTTTGTTGCTTGTCTCCAGAAATAACAGGTCATCTTAACATCTACCTGGCTAATAACTGCTAAGAGAATAGTTCTTCAGCAGTTTGTCTGAACCTATCCTTGACTAAACTATCCTAATAGCATTGATGACATCTTTCTTCAATTTGTTTTAAATCTGCTACCTGCTAACTTCATGGAGTGTCTACTAGTTTTAGCATTATTTGAAAGAGTAACCATTCCCTTTATCTGTTCCACCCCACTCATGATTTTCTAGACCTCTTCTCTCAACCAGATCTTCTCCAAGCTAAATAGGCCATAGCTCTTTTATTCATAACTGTGCCATTCCATCCCCTTTATCATTTCAATTCCCCTAATTCGGTTATATATTTTTTGAGACAGGCTAACCCAGAATTATGATCACACTATAGAAAATCCAGACAACAGTGCATCCATTATATAATTTTCTAGTAGGTATATTATATTCACGTGTGCCTGATCCAGAGATTACTGACCTAACAGTGCTCTCTACACAGAAATCCAGTGGAAGATTAGAAAAAAGTACCCTGCACATTTATGTAGCCAGTTCTGCAGGTGTGAAAATATTATTATTACTCAAAGCTGAATAAGCGGCAATGTTAAGCTATCTCTCATCAACTAGGAGACATATTTTTTTCGGCAGTTAAGCGGTCTCAGTATCTTGGGGTATAAGCTGAAACTTGCAGCGTATTCTCCCCTTACGTCACATCAATGACCACCTATACATTTACTGCCGTTTTTTTATAATTTTAGCAAGTGAAAAATTTACACGTTAAAAATGCCTCTCTTAGTAGTTATGAATAGCAATTTGCTTAGCTTTTGTTGTTGATTCTTAAACTTCTGTCAATTCTTTGTAATACATTGACAGAAGTTTAAGAATCAACAACAAAAGCTAAGCAAATTGCTATTCATAACTACTAAGAGAGGCATTTTTAACGTGTAAATTTTTCACTTGCTAAAATTATAAAAAAACGGCAGTAAATGTATAGGTGGTCATTGATGTGACGTAAGGGGAGGATACGCTGCAAGTTTCAGCTTATACCCCGAGATACTGAGACCGCTTAACTGCCGAAAAAAATATGTCTCCTAGTTGATGAGAAATACAGTTTTCTATTTAAACACATTACTTTCCGTTTATAATACGGAGTTGACCCATTGGTATTTAAGATTTTACTCTGTAAGAGGTGACCTATATAGAAATTTGTGATTTACAAGCTATCTCTCATACCAATATTCTTTTGAGAAACTGAACGGAAATCACCTTGTGGGGATAGTTATCAAATGAATCTCCTCTTTGTTAGCATATAGATCTATTTCTACTTGAAGGGATGGTGAACTGCTGGCACAATAATGGAGAGTGTGTGAGGCGTCTCAAGGCTCCTCGCTGTCTCCTCTCTTATTAAACATTTTCAGGATACTCCTGGGGCATATTATCCATTCATTTTGTCTGGTTGGCTATGTATATGCTGATGGCATCTAACCGATTGTGCTTTTATACAGAGATCCTGTAGCAGTATTTTAATGTTTAGTTGAGCTTATAAAAACTTGTTACACTTTTCAAATGCAAACATATCAGAGCTGTTTACAATCAAACAATAATAAAAAGTAACCAATTCCAAATAACATAAAAACAGAGTAAGAAAGAGCAGCCCAATGACATGCCAGTCCCCTGCAGAGTTCAAAGGTTGTTTGGAATAAAACAGCATTTCAAGCCAGATTTAAACTTTGCAAATCACCACTCCAGTATTCAGTGAAATGGTAAAGTAAAGGCTGGAGCATCCAACATTATAGAATGTTCTCCCTGAAGATATCTATCTTGATATATTTCAATATGTAAATAGTTACCCATGTTCTCCAAGTTCTATTCCCTGTTATAATGTAAACCCAATCAGTCTTCTCTGATCTGAGTATTCCTTGTTAAATGTAAACTGCACTGATAACAAATAGTGCGGTATATAAGAATTGTTAAATAAATAAAATAAATAAATAAATTAGGCTTGAGGAAACTTATTTGGTTGTTAGAAAAACGGAAAAGACATTTTTGTTTCCTGGTGCTTAATGTAATACCATATTAGCTATTGGAAGGATAAATCACATATATATGGCTCATTTAGGGAATTATGCATTAACATTGATGCACATTAATTCAGTTAACATTCGTTAGCAGTAATTAGGTCCCACTGAATAACATGTGACCTGTGCTAAAATAACACACGTTATGGTGAATTAATACACATTAACTTTAGCATACCTTAGGAACATTGGGTGTGTAAATGCAGATTGGGAGATTTTTTTTGGGGGGGGTGAACTGATGTTATTGTTTTGTTAAATTGTTTTTACTTTTGTTATTTTTTTGTTTTACACGTTGATCATTTTTGGACAGGGAAGCATTCTATAGCAATTAGAAATAAAGAAATACATTTCCTTTCAAAATTCATATACTTTAGCATTAGCACTGTAAATTTTCATAACACCAAAGAGTGAGGTATCAAACCACTACAACTCACGCCAATGAATTGCAAATAAATTTTATCACTGGCATGTCAGTCCACCCTACACAGCCGTGTTTTGCCAAAGCCTTCGTCAGGGGTGTATAGAACTTCGTGACTATAGTAAAAAACATAATCCACATAGGACCGTATGTGGATCCTTACAGATTGTGAATCCCAGTCATATCCAGGCCACTTACACCGAATTGCCAGCATTGCATTTTTGGATCCAACAGAGAGCACAGTGGTTCACAATCTGGGAGGGTCCAGATACAGTCCTACGTGGCTTATTTTATTGACTATAGTCATGACGTTCTATACACCCCGACACAGGCTTTGCCAAAACACAGCTGTATATGGTGGACTGACATACCAGCAATAAAATTTATTTGCAATTCACTGGTGTGAGTCGTAGTGGAAAGATCACCTCACTCTTTGGTGTTAGCATTTTGGACTTGCGAGTATGAGTGCATTCTTTTGGACTAATTATAAGTCTTCCAGGAAATCCATTCTAGTTATTGGTATCTCTTATCCTTCATTGCTTCTCCTATTTCTGGCACTTTGTCAAACAGGGAAAAGGAAGAAAGATTATGCAATAAACATTACCCAAGGTATACTTTAATTAGCCAGTGTCCAGGGAGGCTCTAGTATACGCTTCAGAAATGGGACAAACAGGACTGGCGCTTCCAGCAAGCGAACAAGGCAGTTGCCTAGGGTGATGACCCTCAGAGGAAATCAGAAGCAGTGCTGGAGGGGGCAGAAATGGTCCATTGTGAAAAGAAGGAAACCATGACACAGTGCTCAAGTGTTAATAAGAACTGCATCGTTGTTTGGGAGCTTGTGCCGCTGCCGCAGGCCCTGGAAAGGGATGGCAGTGGTGGCAGGGGGGCCATGGTGGGGTGGAAGGACGGAGGGCCCACCTAGGACACCTTCAATCCTAGTCTCAGCTCTGGGGACAGAGTCCTGGCATAGCTGTGCTCCTCAGTCAGAGCTAATATTTCTGATGAATTATGGACTGGGTCTTTCGGGAGCTGGTGCTGCAGAACAAACCTTAGAATGGGACACTGGCTTCTCATTGCATAACCCCGAAATGCTATAGAACATTACAACAATACAGTACGATTTTATAGGGAAAGGCAGGAAATGTCTTCCTTTTGGAGGTAATTTTATAAACCTCAAAGTTGCATCAGCAGAAGCTGAAGTAGCAGATTCAGCAATGGAGAAATCGCGACGCAGCCCTGGAGACAGTGGGTAAATGCTGCTTCACAGTTTTGGGCCTTTTGCTGCTGCTGCTGGCCCCAGAAAGGGACAGACAGTGGTGGCAATGGGTGCACAGGGGGCTTAATGGAGGGCCTGCCTAAGGCACTTCCAGTCCTTGCACCAACCCTGGACATAATCGAGGGCTATCGCTGTAACCCTAAGGGATGGAGGGAAGATAAGCTTCAAAGTTCTACATATGCTGGATGCTTTGCATGGGAATAGAATCTAGTTTAAAGAGAGCTTTAAATTAGATTAGTTGGGGATGGGTAAAGAGAGCCCCCAGGTAAGTCAAACATTAAATACCTCTGTAGAAATGGGTATAGGGGCAACATCTGGAAAGCGGTGTGTATAAATGCCCATGGCATAGGAAATGAGATACCAGATGTTGAGGCTTTAATGAAAGAGGTTGACTTGGATTTAGTGGCAGTTACGGAGACATGATTCACGGACACCCATGACTGGGATGTAATTATACCAGGCTATTCAGAAATGACAGGTTAGGAAGAAGGGGAGGTGGAGGGACACTATATGTTTAAAAATAATATTAAAGCTATAGACTTGCAGGGATTAAAAGGAAGAGAGGAGACACTGTGGGTTAAACTAGAAACAGGGAAAGGGAAATTCATTTGCATCGGAGTTATATACAGATCCCCCTTCACAGGGAGTAGAAGTGGATGAAGATTTTATAGAAGACATACACAGTATTGCCATGAAAGGAGAAGTGCTACTGATAGGTGATTTCAATATGCCAGATGTGGATTGGCACATCCCTGCTGCAGTGTCATCTAGAAGTAAGGAGATCCTGGATTCTTTACAGGGAGAACTATTCAGGCAACTGGTAACAGAACCGACACATGACAAAGCCATACTGGACTTAGTGCTTATCAATGGGGAAAGTGTTTCTGATGTTGCAGTGGGACATAATGCATCTAGTGATCACCAGATAGTATGGTTCAGTATTAGGACTAGGGCTGATAAAATCCATTCAAATGCGAGGGTCTTAGACTTTAGGAAAACTAACTTTGCCTTGATGGGACAGTACCTCAAAGAGTCGTTAGTGGGATGGGAACAGCTGGGGGATGTAGAAAAACAGTGGGAAAAACTGAAAGGAGATATTTTAAGGGCAACCACCCTTTTTGTTAGAAAGGTAAATAAAGGTTAAAAAAAAAGGAGGCCACTATGGTTCTCAAAAGAAGAATGTGAAGAAAAAGAGAGAGGCCTTCACTAAATACAAGAGATCACAGAGAGAAGAAGATAGGCATCTATATTTGGAAAAAGTTAATAGAAGCTAGCAAAGTAGTCAGAAAAACAAAGGTTCAAAAAAAAGAAGAAATAGCCAATGCAATAAAATGCGGAGATGACATTTTTCAGATATGTTAGTGAGAGGAGGAAGGGCAAAAGTGGTATTGTCATAATCAAGGGTGAAGGGGAGGAATATGCAGAAATTGATGAAGATAAAGCAAAATTGCTTAGCAAATATTTCTGTTATGTGTTCAGATGAAGAACCAGGAGCAGGACCACAGAAAACACCCACAAACAAGAACAGAAGTGACGATTTTCAGAAGATTATGTTCATGAGGAACCAGCTAAACTAAAAGTAGACAAAGCCATGGGTCTGGATGGGATACATCCAAGAATACTGAGGGAACTTGGGGACGTTCTAGCGGCTCACTTTCTGACCTTTTCAGTGCCTCTTTGGAGTCGGGAGTGGTGCCAGGGGACTGGAGAAACTTTATCACAAAAACCGCCGTTCATCTCACATCAAATAACCTTAATAAGAAAAAAGAGATAAACCCCTTGCCCTTAGTATATCCTAATGGTTCTAACTCTATTTTTGTTGGATTATTCGCCGTGAGGATAACTGTCGGACACATGCTGACCACATCATCACTTACCATAGAGTAGATGCACCTAATGCACATTGATTTCGGCACTGAACGGATGTTAGGTGCCAGAATCTAGTGCACTTTAGTGAAGGGGCCCCTATGTGTGTATATGTAAAACATAGCATTCATTGTTTTTAATTTCTCTGTGGAAACAAAAAATCTTAAGGCTCCCATTTCTTATTAATTTGTCCATGCTGGCATTTTTTATGAGCTTCATTGAACTCACCAATGTTTCCAGCCTGCAGTAGAAGGTCTCTCCCTGCTGTTGCTGCTTTCACCCTCCCTCCACTTCTTCTATGCGCCGATGTCTCTGCCTATAGAGTGCATACCCTGGCACTCATATGATCTGTCAGTCTGTCTCTTTCTCATATTCAGCTATTTGCATATCTCTGTATTTGCTTTCCATAGGCCGAAAGGAAGGATGGAAGTTGGCGATGGCAAAGAGTGGGGAAAGGGTGTGTCCCTCATGGAGCACCACTCGGCAGAAACAGAAGTGAAAATAAGTATGGGGTCTGCAAGCCATCTGCCTGATAAGCCCTGCGATAATCCTACGCTTCTCTTTACACACCCTTTCTGTTACCTAGGAAATCTGAATGGCGGAGTCACAAAAGAGTTTGCGAGCTCACATGGGCTCCTACGCCCCACGCTGGTTTTCACTTCTGTTGCTAGGGCTTGAAGAACTGCCCCGCATGGAGTGGCTCCATTAGTTGGTTCTGGTGATCATGGTCATGCCGGCACCTTGTTCCAAGGTACTGGTGACACACTTCTAGGGCTGACCATGAAAGGGTTGAATGAATGAACTAATAGAGCACTGTTAATCTGCAGATATTTACCTATATAGACTGACTGGAAACTTCATTACAAGCATTTCTAGTCATGCCGTTTATGAGTTTCTCCTTAGCTTATTTCATATATCTGGACATACTTGAGACTGTGCAAAACAGGTTTAATTATTCACCGTAACATAGCTCAAGTGGAATTTCCACAACCAGCTAATGGCTTTACAGACAATTCATGCTGCATGAATTCAGAGATGACATAATCTTCGCATAATATCTAGAAAGTAGGGAAAGGCAGTGGCTTGAATAGTATTACCAGCAATTGCCCAAGCAAACATTGTAAGGTAGGGCTTCCCAAACCCCAGAACCAGTCATGTTATCAGATTATTCACAGTAAATATTTAGTTATATATACTGCAAAACTGATTAATAACTACTCTATGTGGTTTACAATATAACATGTATCATAAGATTTAAGAAATGCTAGAGATAAATTAGCATATATTCAAAACCCAACATTTGTTAATTTATATCATTCATGTCCATTGCAGACATCATATAACCTCAGCTGGGACTGGGCTCCTCAGACAGATTTGGGAAACCCTGTTGCTGATGGCCTTAATGAAATAGAACCGCTATTAATTGAATACACTGTGGTGTTCCTATAAAATGGTAAAAAGAGGGCACAGTGCCTGGAAATCTCACTTGATGATCTGCTCTTTATAGTAACTGTCCTGAGAGCTATTCATTTTGTCTGTGTCGCTTGGCTAGATTTAAGGACTATGGAGCAGGCACTGTTTCTTAAGCTTACAGAACTGCACATATCAGGCAGTGCTAGAGGAAAGATAAGTAGGTAGTATAATGGTGGTGGTTTCAGGGCCTGAATTAATGAAATGAGTTCCAAGATATGTTTCTGCTTGTCAACACTGGGAGTGTTTTGTGGAACCACACTGAGTAAGGAGAAGCAGAAAGGCATGATAACACTAGTTTATATAGGAGATAGGGCCCACACATACTGCTTACATATATCCATATAAAGGAGAGCCTGTAGCATAGCAAAGGTTAAGTGGTCTTGACAGATTTACAACCCCCTAAAAATAATAAATTTATTTAGCATATCCAATAGATTGCATATTAAGACAAACTTAGCAGCAAACTTTCAATAAGTCAAAATGCTATTTTCTTATTGGAATTTAACCTTATTCTCCTTGACAAACACAGCTTGTAAGTAGCTAGCTTCTTTAACATCACAAGAGACCCCCCCCCCCTTGCTTTGTTCATGCTGTTCCATATCTGTGCCAAGCTGAGCTATCTAAGCTATGGGTATGTACTATACATCTTCGGACTATAGTCAAAATGAGTTGAACGGTGCACACTTAGAGGGTAATTTTATAAGGAGCCAGGAAAGGTTATGCATATTTTCAGTGATTCATGAACATAAATGAGGTTTTATGTGCGTACTGTAGTTAGTTGCTCTTCTATAAGTACATGCGCAAGGCCGATGAAGCATACTTTCACTGTTGGCATGCACAAGGGCAGAGCTTGAGTGGAACGTGCAAGTACACACACATTTCATAAAATATGGGCATATAGAAACATAGAAATATGACGACAGAAAAAGACCACATGGCCTATCTAGTCTGTCCTTCCATATCAACAACTACAACAGTCCCCTTTTTACCTTTAGAGATCCTCTGTGTTTGTCCCATGCTTTTCTGAATTCAGTTACTGTCCTCATCTCTACAACTTCCACTGGGAGACTATTCCACGCATCCACTACTCTTTCCGTAAAAGAAATATTTCTGCAAATCACTCCTGAATCTATCCCCTTCACCCTCATCCATGTCCCCTCGTAGCAGAACTTGCTTTCAATTGAAAGAGGCTCTCTCCCTGAACATTTATGCCACGGAGGTATTTAAACATCTCAATCATATCACCTCTATCCCGCCTTTCCTCTAAGGTGTACATATTAAAATCCTTAAGTCTGTCCTCATATGCTTTATAATGAAGACCACTAACCGTTTTAGTAGCCACCCTCTGCACTGACTCCATCCTGTTTATATCCTTTTGAAGATGCGGTCTCCAGAATTGCACACTATACTCCAAATGAGGTTGCACCAAAGACTTATACAGAGGCATTATCACTTCCTTTTTTCTGCTGGTCATTCCTCTCTGTATGCACCCAAGCATCCTTCTAGCTTTTGCCGTCGCCTTTTCTACCTGTTTAGCTACTTTAAGATCATCAGACACAACCACGCCCAGGTCCCGCTCTTCTTTAGTGGACAAAAGTACTTCACCCCCTATACTATATTGCTCCCTTGGATTGCTACAGCCCAAATGCATGACCTTACATTTTTTAACATTAAATCCCAGCTGCCAAATTCTAGACCATTCTTCAAGCTTAGCTAGATCCCTCCTCATGTTATCTACACCTTCCTGGGTGTCTTCTCTATTGCAGATATTGGTATCATCCGCAAAAACCCGACAGCCCTTCCGCTATATCACTAACAAAGACGTTAAAAAGAGTGCAATAACGTTTTTTGTTTCTATGCGTGGGATTATAAAATTACCCTCTTACAGTGTGAGAAAATAATACATTTCCCGATTCTCCATTTGCAAATTCATGTATGTCTATGGAGGGACTGCGTATGGAGAGACATGAAAAGAGGGTGTCTTGTTAGAGTAGCAATTGCAATAATTGGCATTTCTGTGACTAGTGTCATGTATTTTTCTGTCTTGAGTGTGCAGGCGAAAGGGGGGTAGCAGGTGATGTGGTGGGGTTGAGTGGCGTGGAGTGTGTATGTGTGTTGGTGTGTAATGGGGTAGGGGGTCTATGTGCAGTAAGGTATGTGTGGTGGGGTTTGGTGTGGGTATGTGTAGGGGATAGAGGGGTGGGAATATGTATGTTTAGTAAAAACTCTGGAGGTTGGGGTGGGTGTGGCTGTGGATGGTGGGGGGGGGGTGCTTCTTAGCATTTGGGGCCCTTCCCTCAATGCACTCATATCTTTAACCTTCCACCCCCTTGCACTTTTTCCTCCCTTCTACCCTCTTCCCCTACATCCTCTCCCTCTCTATAGCTCCTTTCCCCTCCTCTTTTTACTCTTGTCCCTCTCCATTACCCTTCCCAGACACTCTTTCTTGCTGAGAACCCCAAAAATACCATCTGAGACCGGAGGGACTGGGGTTTCTATTCCTATAGGCACCCCCTGTGGCCTTGGGCAAGCCACTTAACCCTTCGTTGCCTCAGGTACACATAGATTGTGAGCCCTTTGGGGACGAAGGAATATACCTGTTTGTAGTAGTTACAAAATGTAAACTGCTTTGATTGAAGGATAAGGTGGTATAGAAAACGGGTTAAATAAATAAATAAATCTGAGTAATCCTGCTAATCTCATCAACAATACGTCTACAATCAACCCATTAGTAATTTCAAAACTAATATAAACAGAACTTTTATGTGCCTTACAAATTTTAGCTTTTCTAAAGATGCTAGGAGTGGAAGGCCTCACAGCCTGTTTCTGGTGCCCAGAAGGCATGTGAGCTTCCACAGACAAGAGAGGAAAGAATCTTGAAATTTACAAGCTTTCCACCATCCCTGAAAAAGGGTGAAAATATACCTTTGCAAAACTATTTTGAGAAAAATCTATCAGTTCCTTTGAAATAATATACTTGGGAAAATGTAGAAGGAAAACTATCAACTGCTGTAGAGTCCTGCAAAGAGCTGGCTACCTCATCCTTACTGAAGGGGGGGGGACCTAGATGTTGGATTTAAGGGCATGTTTACTAAACGTGTGCTAAGCAGGATTTAACACGCATTAACTGTTAGCTCAGGCCCATGATAATGGCTACCAACGCGTTAAAAACAGTTCCGCCATAATACCACTGCACCAATTGCTTAGCACGTTTTGGGGCGTGATCAGGATAGGTCACGTGTGGAGACAGCATTTTGTGACAGCTAGTGCACACTACGTTACCGCATAACAGCTGTCACAACTGCTGACAGCAGAAGTGCCCTTAATTCCAGCTTAAGAGGTGACATTAAGTGCATGTACGCTACTGGCACTCTGGTAGCACATCCACTGCCCCAACCTCCTCCACCTCCAGCCCCCCTTCTGAAAAATCAATGTACCAATAATGATCACTATTCGTCCACTTTCTGATCCAAATCCAGATGACAGCAATCCTTCCACCCCTCCGATGCAAGCCTCATCTGGAGATTATTTTCCCCAAACACAACCCTGACCCAACCAAAGTCCCTTCCCAATTACATCCCCCCTCTCAGTTCAGTACTGAGCTGCCCCCACACCCCTGACCCTCCATTTGACATTATCCCTGATAGTCTAGTAGAAGTAAACCCCCTTGGCTCCTGCCCTCTTGCTGCCCAGGTTCAAAGTGGCATATCTGACCTCTAGCGCAATCTTGTAGTACTATCATGCAATTCAAGAACAAAATAACTGGAACATGCAGATTACCGGTAAGTATCCTAACAAAGAGGCAAGATTCCCACAGAAACAACACTGGCTGCACCACTCTTTGCTAACAGTGGGGTCTTCTTGCTGCAATTTCTCTGCCATTCGAAGTCTCTGAAATAAATAAACGCCTCTAGGGTATAATATGTAAAATATACATTGGGTGTAGAGGTCATTGACTTCATGCTCATGCAAGAGATTTCTTAATCTATAAAACGGCAGCCCTAGCAGGAATCTGGTTACAGTAGTGGTGGAAGCAGTTGTTCTAGATAACCATAGATTTTTTGGGAGAGGGCAGAGCACTGCTTATCTTCTGGTTGGGGTATTCTCCAATTCAGAAATTTCCAATGGGAAGGTTGCTTGTTTTTTACACAAACATAATAGGGCTATTCCTTTCTTTTCATTATTTCAAGAAGTAGGAGAGTTTCCCCTTTTGCCTCATGAAGGGAAGAAAGCTCAACTCTTTGAAATCTATAGCTATGTAGCTGTAATCTTTTTTTTGTTTTGTTTGGTTTTGTAAAGAAGAAATCCAGGACTGTAACATATGGAGAGGAGTTAATCTCACAGAGAGAACACAGCCATTCCTGAAGGGCTACAGCACTGACATGCACAAGAGAAAATGTGCAATAGTAAAGGGAGCTCACATCTGATTGTGGGAACAGTTCTGAAGACAAGGAAGCTGAAAGGACATTGGGATTTTAAATTGCTGATCTGTATTATGTACTTGTGCTGGAATGTGTGTATTTTTAAGAAACCGTTGTTTCTTACCACTTTATATTTTGGCTTCTGAAGAAACCACATGTAAGCAGCAGAGACCTCCAGTGGTCCAACTAAATTACTACAAGCTGACCTGTACGTATTCAGGCAATTTTTCAGGATATTTCTCTTGCCCAGAATCAGCCTGTCCACTAGGTGGACTAACCATCTTCCTAGGGTAGCAGACCACGGTGTTGGCACTGCAACTCCTCCATTATGCTTTAAAGCAGCAGCAGAGCAAGCCACTTGGACAAGGTGGTGCACCTCAAAGCACCCGCGCAATGCAAATGTCATGTCGGAGGGAGCAGGAGCAGCAGGTGCTTCAAGGTCCACTGTGGTGCAGAACAAGTTTGCACTGCTGCTGCTTTGAAGCAGGTGAGGGAGAAAGGAAAGGAAGGGGAGATGATGGATGCCTGGGACAGGAGGGAGGGAGGGAAGGGTTGATTGCACACGTGGGTGGGGGAAGGGAAGAGGAGTTACAGTCGTCATCAACATTATTGGCACCCTTGCATTTTAGGTATGATGTGTACAATATCTTGAGAAATAACTGGAAATATTCCAACTATATGTCATCATAATATTTTAATAGCAAGGCCAGTCCATCCATTGTGCAGGAATGTTGCCCCCACATGGCCCTGCACTTCAGGAGACCCCGTGCCTGCCTGACGAGCTTCAGAGGGAGCTGGGGAGGCCCAAAGCCTGGCACTCTGGCTCACCTCTGCAGAGAAGTGGGAGAAGAGAATGGTGTTTTCCTTCTTTCCCATGGCTCTGTTAAAGTTGAGCCCACCGGCGCACTGAGTGCCGGGAGGTTAAACGGAAGAATTTTCTGTCTTGTGTGAGACATGAAATGCCCCATTTAAACCTCCCAACACTCAGCGTGTGGAAAGAAAGATAATGCTGTTCTTTGTTGCGGCTCTGCAGAGCTGAGCCAGGATGCGGGCTTCAGGCCTTACCAGCTCCCTCTGAAGCCTGTCAGGCAGACGCGGGGCTCTTCCGGGGGGGGGGGGGGGTGTTTGGGTGGGGAGCCTAGGACTGAAAAATAGCAGATTGGGGGAGGGCTAGGACTGGAAATGGGCTGATGGGGGGGGGGAGGAGAGTGCTGCTGGCTCTGGAAGAAAATTGGGGGCAGGACTAGAAATAGGCTGATGGGGGGAGGAGAGGAGAGAGCTGCTGGCTCTAGAAGAAGACTGGGGGCTAGGACTGCAAATGGGCTGATGGAGGGGGATGGGAGAATAGGACTGGAAGGGAGTGAATGCTGGGAGCGGCTGGAACTAGAAGGCAGCTGATGTTGGGGGAGGACCAGGAGTGGATGGGGCTGGCAAGAGAAAAAAGAAGCTGGGAGAGTGAGGATGGAGAGGGGAAGAGATATTTTTGGTGGGAGGGAAGAAAAATCGATGATTGGCCGGGTATTGGGAGAGTAAGTTGGGACTGAGGATGAAGGGGTAAAATTTGAGTGGATGAAAAAGGAATAAAGAAAGAAATGGAGGAAAGAGCAAAAGGGGAAAGATCAGTATGTTAAAGCAGATGTAGAGAGAGAATGAAAAAAATCTATGAGAGAAGAAAGAACAAATGGACAGCTAACATAAGACACGAAGAAACCAGAAGAAAGACTTGAGCAATTGCAACTGAACAATAAAATGCCCAAACAACAAAAGGTAGGAAAATACTTTTTTATTTTGAATTTTGTTTAGTACAAGAGGAAATTAATTTATAGTTTTATTTTCTCCAGTGTTGTTGTACATTCCAAGTTTGTCTTTTGGGGTTCCCAGTTTAATTATTGTCTTCGTATTTCTAAGTTGTGATCCCTTATTCTCCAGGACCAAGCAGGAAGTCAGTCCTCACATATGGGTGTCATCGGCGCCGATGAAGCCCCAGCGGAGCATTTCCCCAGCTTTCTATGAAAGCCTTTGGGAATGCAGGCACGCATGCGCGGTTCCCTTCCCACCTAAAGGTGCCATCTTACCTCAGTCTCTTTTTTTCCGTGAAGCCCACCGGATGTGTGTCCTGTTCTCCCGGTTAAAATTAGATTTTTTCGGCGATTTTCGCTATTTTTTCTCCCGATTCGACGCCGGTTCCCCTCCCGCTGGGTTCAGTACACCGGTATCGAGCCCGATTCTTCTTTTTCGGTTTTTGCCCTTCATGGCTGGCGTTCACGCCCTTTTTTCCATTTTTCCCTGGAAGGCCAGTCCTTTGACCTCGCGGGGACTCTTTTTTCCCCGATGGCTTCCAGCGGTTTTAAAAAGTGTGATCGATGTAAGAAACTGATGTCTCTCACCGACACACACGACTGCAGCCTTCGGTGCCTCGGCCCCGACCACGACCCTAAGCCGTGCGGGCCATGTGGAAAGATGTCTTCCAAGGCACTCCGAAGTCGCCAGCAGCAAAAAGAAAGGCTTTTCTCGGACTCAGCCTCTGGCCAGGCCCGGACCTTGTCTGAGGCCTCGACATCTCGGGATTCCGATCCCGAGTGCCATCGAAGCTCCTCAGACAGGGGGTCCCCTGACCAGGAACGCAAGAGGAAGAAGCGGCTCACGAGGGCGTCATCGGAAGAGGTCCCTGGCTCCTCGAGGGCCAGGTCTAAGACCCCCGACCGTCGCCCCGGGCCCGTGGAACTCGAGAAGCCTGCAAAAGTTCCTCACATGGAGCAGGAGTCTGCTGGACACGTAAGCCCCGTAGTCCTCGAGGACTCTCCTGCCAGGGAGCCAACGTCGCCGGGGCCCGAGTCGGCGGCTGCTGCGTCTCCCGAGCTGAGTCTCAAGATGACAGCCTTGGAGAGCAGATTGTCTGCCTTCATGGAGCAGCAGCAGGCACTGATGGCCAGCCTGTCTGGCGCATCTGCCCCGACCACCGGGACATCGACTTCGAAGTCGACCCCGGAGACCGAGCCGATACTCGAGTCCATCGTGGCTCGGAGTCGACCTCGCTCGCGGTCTCCCTCGACCTCCCGTTTGGGACCGAGGGTGTCGACGCCGGTGCCTCCGGCGTCGGGGCGGGTGCTCCAGGGCCCTGCGGGGTCAGACCCTGACTCCTCCTCGGACGAGTCAGCTTGGGAAACGGAGGACGAGGAGTCTCCTGATACCTTCAAGACTCGGTGCATCCCTTCGGACTCACCGCAGTCTGAGCCCCGGAGTAGGTCCCCACCGGAGGATACTCGGTTCTCGGAGTTCGTCTGAGATATGGCCGCTGCCTTGGCTATCCCGGCGGACCCCGAGGAGGAGCTGAAGAGCTCGAGGCCCTACAGTATGACTCTCCTCCGAAGGAGGCCTTTACTGTTCCGGTTCCTCTGATGCTGGAACGGCTCCTCTTCCGTATATGGGAGGCACCGGCCTCGGCGCCGGTTCTCAGCAAGCGAGTCGATTCGATCTATCGACTCCGGAAGAGCTCTGGCTTTCAAAAGGCACAGTTACCACACCATTCTATGGTTGTGGAATCGGCCATGCATCGTCTGAAGAGCCAGAAGATGCACTCCGCGGTGCCCCCTGGCAGGGAGGCCCGGACCCTCGATGGCGTCGGTAGAAAGTGCTTCCAGGGCTCGATGCTTGCTTGCCGTGTTCAGTCCTACCAGCTGTACATGGGCATGTACTTGCGGGATCTGGCCAAGGAATTGGCCGGGTTCTCTGCTGGTCTCTCCGGGGAACCCTTGCAGAGATTTAAGTCCTTGTCCTCGGGGATTCGGGACTGCTCGACGTTCATGTCCCGCACCGCCTACGATGGCTTCGAGGCTTCGGCCCGAGTTGCGGCAGCCGGCATCGCGGCTTGACGCCAGGCATGGCTGCAGTCATCGGACCTGGAGCCATGGGTTCAGGACAAGTTGGTTGATGTCCCTTGCCGAGGTGAAAACCTTTTTGGCAAGCCCATGACCGAGAAGGCCACTCAGCTCGAAACTGAGCACCTCACATGGACAAGGCTGTCGAGGAAGACCTCTGCCCCTTCTCATAAAAAGAAGGGCTCGGGTAAAAAGCCCTTTTACCCGAGGAAGGGCACTGCCTACAAACAGTACCCGCAATATCAGGCTGCCCAAGCTGCCCCCCAGGGTCAGCAAGCCAAGGGCCAGGGTCAGCAAGCCTCAGGCCCCTGCTACCACTCAGCAGGGTGGGGGTTTTTGACTTCTTGAGCGTAGCCTCTCCTCCACTGCTCTCCCAACCCTGCACAGGAGGTCGCCTCGCCCTCTTTGCCCACCAGTGGCCCCTTGTCACCGGGGACAGTTGGGTGCTGGAGATAGTCCACAAGGGCTATGCCCTTCATTTTCACCAACTGCCTCCACCATATTTTCCAGGGGAGCCTCCAAGGCCTCCCCTGCACACAGACATTCTTCTACAAGAGCTTCATGGTCTGTTGGTGGACAGGGCGGTGGAGCCTGTGCCTCCCCACTTACAAGGTCACGGTTTCTACTACAGGTATTTCCTGGTGCCCAAGAGAACCGGTGGCCTTCGACCCATTCTGGACCTCAGGAACCTCAACAAGTTCCTAGTGAAGGAAAAGTTCAAGATGCTTACTCTTGGGACTCTTCTGCCCTACCTCCAGCAGGGAGATTGGCTATGCTCCTTAGATCTAAAGGATGCGTACACTCACATCCTCATTCATCCAGACCACAGAAAGTACCTCAGGTTCATTGTGGGAGGAAACCATTATCAGTACAGAGTGCTGCCTTTCGGCCTCACCTCCGCCCCCAGAGTCTTTACAAAGTGCCTAGCAGTGGTGGTGGCCTACCTGAGAAATCAGGGAATCTTTGTCTTCCCCTATCTAGACGACTGGCTTATCAGGGGTCAGACGTGCCAAGAGGCCAATCAAGCCACCCTCAGGACTATTGCTCTTCTACAAAGCCTGGGGTTTGTCATAAACTTCGCAAAGTCCACTTTGCTCCCCTCCCAGAACTTAGAGTTCATAGGAGCAAGGCTGGACTCTCTACTGGCAAAGGCTTTCTTGCCAGCAGACAGGGCCCAAAGGTTGATGGCCTTGGCAAATCAGTTTCTTAGCAAGTCCCTGGTCTCCGCCAGACTCTGCCTGAGGCTTCTAGGCCACATGGCTTCGACAGTACATGTGACCCCAAATGCCAGGCTCCATATGAGGCCTGCACAGTGGTGCCTTCGGGCTCAGTGGTCACAGGCCACAGGCAGCCTCAGAGACAGGATAAGGGTGTCCAGACCATTTCTGCACTCCCTCAACTGGTGGCTGCACCCACCCAATCTACTGAAAGAGGTGCCTTTTCAGATTCCAGGGTACACTGTAGTGATGACAACAGATGCCTCCCTGCAAGGCTGGGGAGCTCATTGTCTGGGCAAGTGCACCCAGGGCCTCTGGTCTCCCTGGGAAGCTGCACAGCAGATCAATCTCCTCGAACTCAGAGCTATTCGATTAGCACGCAAAGCTTTCACTACTACCCTGGCTCACCAGTCTGTCCTGATTCAGACAGACAATCAAGTTGCCATGTTTTATGTGAAAAAACAGGGCGGAACTGGGTCCAGGATCCTTTGTTGGGAGGCTCAGGACCTTTGTTCTTTGGCCGTCAAGCACAACATGCTCCTCAAGGCTGTGTACCTTCCAGGCCAGGACAACTACCTGGCAGACAGATTAAGCAGAATACTGCAGCCCCACGAGTGGCAGCTGCATCCTTCAGTAGTTCAGAAGATCTTCCTGAAATGGGGTCTCCCTTTGATAGATCTCTTTGCCAGCCCAACGAACAAGCAACTGCCAAAGTTCTGCTCCAGGCAACCGCATCCTCTGCGGATAGCAGCGGATGCTTTTTTGATATCTTGGTCTCAGGGCCTCCTCTATGCATTTCCTCCCACGCCCTTGGTGGCCCGAACTCTCTTCAAGATTCTTCAGGACAAGGCCTCGGTCCTGCTGGTGGCTCCCAAGTGGCCGAGACAGCCTTGGTTTCCTCTTCTGCTTCAACTGGCGGTGGATCCTCCACTACCTCTGGGGTTGCAACCCGACCTTCTCTCACTGGAGCAGGGTTCCCTTCTGCACCCCAATCTCAAAGCTCTCAATTTGATGGCCTGGAGGCTGCAAGGGTAGTCTTGGCTCCCTGGGGCCTGCCTCAGGAGGTTGAGGAGGTTGTCCTAGCCTCTAGGAAACAGTCCACTAGGAAAACCTATGCTCTCAAAGAGGTTTTCTGGGTGGTGTCAGCTACGTACAGAAGATCCTTTCTTCTGTACTGTGCCAGTAGTCCTTCAGTACTTACTGCACTTGTCAAATCAAGGTCTTAAATCCAATTCTGTTCGGGTCCACCTCTCAGCTCTAGCAGCTCACCACTCTCTGGTGGAGGGACATTCTCTGTCTGGTCACCCCTTGGTGTCTCGCTTTCTTAGGGGCTTGCTTTTGCTCAAGCCTCCTATCCGTCCTCCTGCCCCTGAGTGGGAGCTGAATGTGGTCTTGCAGCAACTGACTCGCCCACCTTTTGAGCCGATGGCTACTTGTCCACTACGCTTCCTCTCCTGGAAGACACTTTTCCTGATAGCCCTTACCTCCGCTAGGCGAGTAAGTGAGCTTCAGGCCCTGGTCTGTGATAGGCCTTACACCTGGATTTATAGGAACAGGGTAGTCCTTAGGACTCATCCAAAGTTCCTCCCTAAGGTTGTCTCCTCTTTCCACCTCAACCAGGAGGTGGTTCTTCCAACATTCTTCCCTAGGCCTCATGCAAGCCAGGCTGAAGCAGTCCTGCATACCCTGGCCTGTAGGAGGGCCTTATCCTTCTACCTTGACCGTACGCAGGGGCATAGAAGGGCTACCCAGCTCTTCGTCTCCTTTGATCCCAATAAGTTGGGGTTGGCTGTGTCCAAGCGTACCTTGTCCATCTGGGTGGCTGACTGTATCACCTGGGCTTACAAGGCGGCTGACCTTCCTTTGCAGGGTAGGGTTACGGCCCACCGAGTCAGGGCAATGGCTGCCTCAGTGGCTCATCTCCACTCTGTGCCCTTGGTAGACATCTGCAGGGCTGCAACTTGGTCTTCAAGCCAGACTTTTGCGGCCCATTACTGCCTGGAGAGGGGGTCCCGTAGGGACAGTGCTTTTGGCCAAGCAGTACTCCGGAATCTCTTTGAGGTTTAGGCAACTCCTGCCCTCCTGCCCTCTGTTGGGCTACCGGTGGAGGTTGTGTCCTTGAAAAGCCTTTCTTTGCTGCTGAGACTAGAGGGAGTTCTCTTGTTCAGCCTGGGTTCCTCGGTAGCCCAGAGCTGGGGAGTCACCCATATGTGAGGACTGACTTCCTGCTTGGTCCTGGAGAAAGAGTAGTTACTCACCTGTAACAGGTGTTCTCCAGGAGCAGCAGGAATCAGTCCTCACAACCCTCCCTCCTCCCCTTGGAGTTGCAGTTGTATATAGTTTATTTTTCATTTTTGTGTGCTGTTCTTAGCTATGTCATTTGACTGAGGTAAGATGGCACCTTTAGGCGGGAAGGGAACCGCGCATGCGTGCCTGCATTCCCAAAGGCTTTCATAGAAAGCTGTGGAAATGCTCCGCTGGGGCTTCATCGGCGCCGATGACACCCATATGTGAGGACTGATTCCTGCTGCTCCTGGAGAACACCTGTTACAGGTGAGTAACTACTCTTTCTATGTTTGATGACGATCTATGTTTTGCATGTGTAACCGAGCTGCAGTATTCTGTTCATGTAGTGTCTATGTGACAGTCCCACTTTTTCTCTTTCCCCAGTAGGAGATGTATTGGTATTCTCTGAGATGTAATGGTTTAATATTTGCAATGTTGCTTTTTGATAGGTAGGGTTTGGTACTTTGTGAGTCCTAGTAGTGCTGTTATGATACGGCGGGTTTGTTATGGGGGTCATTATGATCCCTAAATAGCATGGTTGGACATCTGGGATGAATGTCCAACCCCTGAACAGGCCCGGTATGCTATTCCGTGTCCAGCCCTCCTTGCATGTACAGAGGACTTGTACAGGGAGCGCTTGACGGGCGCGGGAGCGGGCAGTACAGAGGTGGAGAGTGTGATCATGGCCCTGTACATCCTCCAGATGCAAGATGGGCGTCTGACTTATTCCACCTTGGAGGAGCACTGTGCGCTGGAGACGGGCAGGCACTTGGACGTGGACTGGTACAGAATGCTGTGCATGTCAGCCCGAACAAGTGCCCCGATTCTGCAATCGCGGGAACGTACAGCTCCCATGGCTGCAGAATCTGGCCTCTATGGTTTCGAAATGAACAGGGTTTATAGTAATTCCTAATGTACTGACAGTTGGCACTGGAGTATAGTAATAAAGAAAGGCTACCAGATTTCTACATCTTCACTGCCCATGCAAATGGGGAGGGGATACTCATTAAGAGACGTGTTTACTAAAAGTTAACGCGCATTCACAAATGTTAATGTGCGAGAAGTGCAGGAACATCCATTTATTTCTATTGGCACAGTGGCACTTAATGCAACTTAATATTTAGTAAACATGCCCTAAGTCACTGCCAGGAGAAAAAAAAAGGCTTGTGAAGGGCTCCTTTGAAAGCCACCTAAAAGTTTAGATGGGCAACATATACATTTTAAAATAACAATAGATTACATTTATGCAAATGAGGTCCAGTGGCTCTGCAAATGAGGATCTGCAATGGGTCATCCCTGCATCACCCTTGGGTCGTCCCCGTTTAATAATATATTCAAAGATATGCAACAAAAAAAGATGTGTGTGCAACTTAAATGTAATAATTTCTGACTGAAAACAAACAAAATATGACCTAGACAGGATTAATGGCACCCTTCACTAATATTTAGTTGCACAATCCTTGGCAGTGATGATAGTCTCCAAACGTTTCTTGTAGGCATCTATACATTTCTTACATTTATCTGCTGGTAGTTTCTTCCACTCTTCAACTGTGATTTGTTCCAGTTCATGAATGCTTCCAGGATTCCATTAACCAATGGCAGATTTCAGCTCTTTCCAAAGGTTCTCGATTGGATTGAGATCAGGTATCATTGCTAGCCAGTTTAAAACGGTCCATTTGTTCTTTTTTAATCATTCTTTTTACTTTTGGATGTATGTTTTGGGTCATTGTCCTGCTGGAGGACTCGTGACCTTCAACCCAGACCTAGCTTTCTGACAGTAGGTGGCGCATTTTGCCCCAAAATACCTTGGTAGTCCTCTGACTTCATGATTCTTTTAATATGTTCCAGACCTCCAGTTCCTGAGGCAGCAAAACAGCACCATGACATTATGGAACCTCAACCATATTTAACTGTAATGAGGGTGTTTTTTTCCCTTATAAACTTAATTTCTTAGCCTGTAAATATATTGCTGTTTTGCATTGCCAAAGAGCAAGTTTGGTTTCATCTGTCCACAGAACATTTTCCCAGAAGGATTGTGGTTTCTCAAGGTTGGTTTGGGGAAAGATCAGGTATGCCTTTTTATGTTTGTCTTTGAGCAGTGGGGGTCTTCCTTGGCCTTCGCCCATGAAGTCCTTCTTTGTTTAGTGCACGGCATATTGTGCGAGTTGCTCCAGGTCAGCGTTAAGCTCTTTGGATGTTGTACATGATGTTTTCCCAACAGTTCACACTAACCTTCAAATTTTCCTCTTCCCACCATGTTCTGGAGATAGCCTTGTATCCCTTTGAAGTTTGATTTGTGGTGATAATAGCTTTTCTGATGGCATCAAGCAGCTCTCTTATCTTCACCATTGTGAAAATGGAACAGAGAGTGAATGTGGCCATTTTAAACATTAGAGCCATCTTTAATTGGTTGATTCAAGTCATGTGAGTAGTGATGATCACAGGTGCGTTTAATTTTGCTGCAATAGGAATGTGGTTCTTCTGTTAAAACTGATTTGAATGGTTTATAAGGGTACCATAATGCCCCTAAGTCATTGATTCTTTTAGGTGTCAAATATGTGTGCATATATAGTCCAAAGCCATTTCACTGTTTACCATTTTTTTAGGAAATATTGGACATTAAAGGGTTGAACTGCAAGGATGCCAATAATGTTGACCACAACTGTATTGAACACTTTGGGGTGGAGGGAGATGTTCGACCATTGGGAGGTGCTAGAGAATGTTGAGGGGGGGGGTAAGACCTGACCTGTTCTGGGGAGGAGGTGCAGGACTGAGGGTTCACCTAGGGCAGCAGATACCCTTGGGCTAGCCCTATTCTTTCCCTGTGTCATTATCATGGGAGGAGGCTCATCTGAGAAGAGAAGTTCAACCACTATATAAATCATATCCAGAGATACTGTCATGAGGATGAAGTAGGAGTCTGCCCCAAGGTGGGGCAGGGGAGTCCTTGGCTTCTCAGGCATCATACTACTCAGGAGGAGCCAATTGGTTAGTTACTGCATCCAGAAGAGACCAGAGGGTTAGGAAGGCAACCTGGGTCACTTAAGCTTTGCACCCATAGTATTCTGTCCGTGCACCCTGCCTGCTCACAGAAGGAGAAAAGCAGTCCTGCTAATGGAGAGGGGAAAACAAAACAGCCACATATCATCTGGGACCTACTGAGATAAGGAAAGAGGAGAAGATTTAGAAGGAAATCCATGAGACCCAATGACCCCAGAGCCAGGAGCTACTATGGAGCAATATCAAGGACTCCTACAGCAGCCACCAAATGAAAGAAGTTAATGCAGGAGAAGGGCTCCCTGCTCAGGGTAATCACAGAGAACAAGGACATTGAGCTGAGTAGCCACAGCTTGGAATAGATTTCTGACACAAAGAAAGAGGAGAAACAAGAGTGTAACAGCTTGTAATATAGTCATAACACAAGATATGCCATACTGGGTCAGACCAAAAGTCCATCAAGCCCAGTGTCCCGTTTCCAACAATAGCCAATCCAGGTCACAAGAACCTACAGGTTCCCGAAAGGTACACAGATTCCAAGCTGCTTAGCCCACGGATGAACAGTGGATTTCCCCAGTCCACTTTAATAATGGTTTATGGTATGGACTTTTCCTCCAGGAACTTGTCAAAAGCTCTCGTAAACCCAGTGACACTAACAGTTTTACTACATCTTCGGTAACAAATTACAGAGATTGATTATGCATTGGCTGAAAAAATATTTTCTCTGATTAGTCTTAAATGTACTATATTGTAGCTTCATTGTATGCCTCCTAGTCTTTCTACTTTTTGAAGATGTAAACAACCAATCTATGTTTACTCATTCTACTCCATTGGCTATTTTGTAGTCCTCTATCATATCTCACCTCAGTAGTCTTGTTTCCAAGTTGAAGAGCCCTAACCTTTTAAGCTTTTCCTTGTAGGGATACTCTGTGGAGAAGTAGCCTACTGGTTAGAGCAGTAGCCTAAAATCAGGGCAGTCAGGGTTCAAATCCCACTGCTAATTCTTGCGACCTTGGGCAAGTCACTTAATGTTCTATTGCCTCAGGTACAAACTTAGACTGTAAGTCCTCTCGGGACAGATCTCATTCCCTTTATCATTCTGGTTGCTCTTCTCTGTACCTTTTCTAATTCTGCTATATATTTTTGATATATGTCGAACAGAATTGCACACAATATGTGACATGTGGTCAGCACTATGGAGTGATACACAGGCATTATAATATTCTTGCTTTTATTCTCCATTTTTTCCTTATGATTCCTAGCATTCTATTTGCTTTCTTGGCTGCCACTACACACTGGGCAAACATTTTTAACATATTATCCACGATGACGCCCAGATCTTTTTCCTGGGTAGTGATTCCTAATGTGGAACCTTGCATTGTGTAACCATAGTTTGAGTTGTTCTTCCCTACGTGCATTTGTCCACATTAAATTTCATCTGCCATTCTGACGCAGTCTCCAAATTTCTCAAGGTCCTCTTGCAATTTTTCACAATCTTTTTGTGTAATTTTGTGTCAGTTGCAAATTTCACCACCTCACTCGTTATTCCATTTTCTAGGTCATTTATGAATGTTAAAAAGCAGCAGTACCAGGACAGATCCATGGGGTACTCCAGTATTCACTTTTCTCCATTGAGAAAATTGGCCATTTAGCTCTACTCTCTCTTTTCTATCTTTAAACCAGTTTCTAATCCACAGTAATACACTGTCTCCTACCCCATGAGTAAGAAGAAAGGAGCATAACTGCCAAGAAAAAGTGGTAGAAAGATACTGAGATATTTCCCATTGTTGGATGCCACAGGCTTGATCAAGAAGAATTTCCAAGCATACCTTGACATTTACCCATATGTGTTACACCTTAGGAACTCCAGAAGGAGGCTCTTCTTGCCACAATGTAAGTACTATGCAGAGCGTAAACAGTAAATTTGAGAGACTAAGATCATACTCCACATACCCTGGCTTAGGAGTGAAGTTCATTTCTCTTCACCTCAACCGCCTTCGTCTCCCTCCACCTGCTTGTGCTCGCCTCCAATCCACTCGCTCCTCTGCTTTCTTTTTCCTCGGCCCCGCTCTATGGAATTCTCTACCCCCCTCTATCTGGCTCAAACAGACACACACTACTTTCAGAAATAAACTCAAAACCCATCTCTTTGCCCTTGCCTTCGATCTCCCCGACCCCTCCGTGTAGCCCACATCCCCTTTCTTTCCTCTCCCTTTCCCTTCTCTTCTTGTCATGCCTGGTTTGCTGTCCTATTAATATTGTAACTTCCTTTTCCTTTCTCTACCATATGGTTTCCTTTTTGTACTATGTGAACCGCTCTGATATGTATTTGTTGAGTGGTATATTAAGTCAATAAACATAAACATCATGGCATGCGCAAAACCAGCCCATTTAGAGAAACTGCAACCATAACTTTCTTTCTTTGCCACTACTGTATCTGTTAATGTTGTCAGTAACCCTAAGTTTTATTTAAGTAAGTTCTTTGGTTCAGAACACTAATTCTGGACTCTTATTTGGAGAAAGGGAAGAAGAGTGAGTGGAGTGAAAGTGCCAAAGACCCCCCAGTGTATATGGGTCCCGCTGCATCTGTTCTGTGGTGGGACAGTAAGAACCCGATCCCATAAGGAACACATCTGAGACGTCTGGACTCTCCTGAACAGGACGGCCCCGTTAGCATCCGGTTCTGCACCGCAGGAACTAGATGTGCAGGATCGGGAACTGAAATGGCCCAGTGTGCCCCTGCTACCCCACAGGAGACATCCTTCCTGCATCATGGCCAGCCCGCCGCAGTACAGACCCCCGTTTCCTCGCCGCCTGACCCTCGGCAGGGGCAGCCAGGGCCAGATCAGGCAGCGGGGAGTCACCTGCCCCTCCACCAGCCATGTGGTGGGGTTGAGTGGGCTGCCAGATGCCACCCCCAAGGCTTATACCACCTCCGAGGTGGTATAAACCCCGTGTCCTAAATGCAGCCCTGTACGTCCGGGTGCCTGTCCTGCCCCTGCCCCTGCCCCACCCACTCACTCACTCACTGCTCTCATGCTGCCCCCTTCCAGATCTCCCTGCACTCAGGATGTGTGCGAGCAGGGAGATCACTTTCCTGAATACGAGCCAGATGGATCGCGGGGCTGCATGTCCCACCGGGACGTACAGCCCCGCTATTCATGCCTCTGGATTGGGCCCTAAGCATGAGGGAAAAACTTACACCCCTGCATTATGCTACATATGCTCACTGAATATATGGAAGGAAATTGTGACAAAAACTAAGGGGGTCTTTAACTAATAGGCACTAGCTAGCAGCGTGTGCTCTGACACACGCTTCGCCATCTGGCATAGAGACATGACAGTGCGAGACGATTCCCACGCTAAGGGTGCAACCTGCATTGGGGTCACAAATGAGCAGGTTAGAGGCAGAGAGCGGGCATGGGGAGCTCAACATAGTTGGCACTATATTCACAATGCACACTAACTGCATTAGCGCAGGTGCACTTAATGCCACCTCAGTAGGAGGCACCAGTTGCACCCGCGCTAATGCAGCACGTGCTGGGGACAGGGCTCAGTATCAAGTAACAGGGAAATGTTTTCTCAGCCACCACAATTCACGCATTGAGGTTGCACCTAACATGCCATAGTTTCGGCATTATTGGAGTGTTATGTGCAACTCCTTAACGCCTCTTAGTAAAAGACCCCCTAAATTCAGCTTAGACAGATTTAACAGAAAGCACAAAGCAAAGCAAGAAGCTTGTAGGGTAAACTTTCTGAGCATTCCACTGTATATAACACAGCAGAATGTGTCATTAGCTAATCCAATGTTTGTCAAACCTATTTATGAAAAATTCCCACATCTGTTTTTGCTTTTTATTTATTTATTTATTTACATTCTCTTATATACCGCGCTATTCTGCATCAGTGTGGTTTACATTGAACAAACTGAAATTACATTGAACAGGGCATTATAACTTGGAGATAACTATTTTACAGGGAACATGGGCTATGGAGGGTTAAGTGGCTTGCCCAAGACCACAAGGAGCACCTGTGGGACTAGAAACCCCAGTCCTTCCGGCCCAAGATTGCTGTCCTCTAGTGGGATTTGAACCCCTGACCTTCCGGCCTGAAGTACCTTGCCCCAACCACTAGGCCACTCCTCCACTCCTTTATGCCTTTGAAAAGTGTCTTACAGTATTGGCACCAGAAATTCACTGCTATTTGCAGTTACAGCTCAATGCACAGGGTATGGGGGGAACATGCACACCTCTGGGGGCAGTGGGTGTTCTATCCACCACCACCACCACCACCATCCTCCCCCCTCTTCTGTCAACAGCTGACTTACCAGGGCAAAAATGTGCATTGGGAGCCATCGAATTACACCTTTGAGAAGGACCTTCCTAAACCTTTGCGCCCTAAGCGTGTATTTAGTTTGCCTATGGCTTAATCCTGCCCTGCATATACATCAGCCTTTCATGAGGGGGAGGGGAAGGAAGACTGGCAGAAAGCAAATGGAGGTGGGAGACAAGAGGGAAGACAGGATGAGCAAGAATCTTCCTAATGTGCCCTTGGCGTTACCATATTTTTGTGAGGAACTGTTCCTTATTTTATAGTTGATGTTCCTCTTAACAAATATTGATCTATGGCACTGACACAAGCTCTAGCCCCAGGGAGGGACAAACAAACTGAGGCTTATGTAAAGCAGACCCGAGGTGCACAAAATAGTTTCCCCTAAATTTAAAAATAAATTGGCTTGTATATTCTGCCACCCTTCTCCCCCACCACCACTTCAATCACATGGAAACAGAGATCCAGTTTGCCCCCACCATTGTAATATAAAAACATTTTTAAAATGTTAAAACTCGAGCCAATGGGACCCCAAGTGGTTCTTACTGTAGAAGAAAATGGGCAGAGGAGGAAGCAGCTGAAGGACAACACACAGATTATGGGAAGAAGAGGCAGATCACTGGCGGCAGCAGTGGTTCTGTTCACCACCAGCCCACCCCCTTCTGAGCAGATGACTTATCAGGGCACCAGTGAATTGCACATTTGAGAATGCCCCTCCTAAACATTTGGACCTTCGGCATGTGTCTAGTTTGCCTATGGCTTAATTTTGCCCTGATGTTATATACCGGTAGCATTCTCCAAATTCCATCCCCCTCCTCCAAAATCGGCAATTTTATCCTGCTGACTTGCACACCATGACCTCTTGATACACGCAACACTTCTGAGCGATATTTGTACTTCTGCTGTCTGTGATCTGCTCAGGGCATACAGATGGCTTGGAATAAATCACTAGATATGTAACACTGCCATACGCTTTTGTTAGCATCTGTTGTCATAACAGACACTGTATAATCATTAGTGATTGAGGGGTGAAACACTACATAAGGATATAAAACAGAGAAGCTTAGGCATGCATAGTTCTAAGGTAGAAGCTACAAATTATCTAACCTGAGATGAGTATAGAGGAGAACACAGTTTGCTTAGACCAAGATTGATCAAAAGATGTTCAAAACTCAAAGTAGAGACATAGCCTAGTGATTACTGTAGTGGGCTAAGACAAGGGTGGCGGAACGCTGTTTGCATTGGTGGGGGGGCAGGGTCCACCCCTAGGCCTGCCAAACTGCATGAGGCTGCGATCCCCAGCCACAGGCAGACAGGAGGGGAAGGCTGGCGATTGCAGTGCTCTTCTTCCCATGGGGGCTGGGATCTCCATGGGCAGCCTACTGCCTGTCAGGTCGCGGTCTTCTCCTACTTCTGCCTGTGGGAGATTGGATCGGATTGCAACAGCTACATTTTGGTGTGGCCAAGACCTGTGTGGCCCATCCCTTTCCAACACCCATGGGCTAAGAACTAGAGAAGCCAGGCTTCAAATGCTCCTTGTGGCCTTGGGCAAGTCACTTAACCTTCCACTGCCTCAGATACACACTTAGGGTCCCTTTTACTGAAGTGCATTAAGCGGTTAGTGCAAGTTTTGGCATGCACTTACTGCATTCTCAGGCCCATGGTAAATGTTAGCGTGGGGGCATGACAGTTGCCACATGCCAATTCCTGCAGGTTAGGAGCAGAGAGTTGGCATGGGGTACACAATGCAGTTAGCACAGTATGTGTCCCCATGTTAACTGCTGAGAGCATGCTGGCTATGCCCCGACAGTTACTGCCAGGGCTTTGCAATTAATGCACATTGGTTTCAGCACTAAATGCACGTTAATCACAAAAGCCTAATGTACTTTAGTAAAAGGGCCCCTTAGATTGTAAGCACTCAGGGATAGCTGTACCTGACTGTAAGGGTATGAGCTAAATCCATTTTTCCTCTGTAGATCTCGGTGGCATTGGGTATCTTCTTCAGTGCTGGGTTTATTGTCAGCAACACATAAAAATAAGTTCTGTTGATAAATACCTTATTATTATCAGATGCAGTTCTTTGAGTTGATAAGTCTTTTTTTATCTGAAAGGATGCAGTTTTCTCGTACAGCATAGAAACAATGGCAGATGAGTTTGCAAAGCCCACCTGCCAGTTTCTGATGCAATACTGCAGAGCCTACCTTACCTCAGGCTTTAGTGTCACATCTATGAATCCTTTGTTCTTGTCCCAGGCTTTTTTGAATTCTCTTTCTATTCTCTACTGAGAAATTGTTCCATGTATCCACCACCCTGTCTGCGAAGAAATATTTCCCTATGTTAATCCGATGACTACTCTTTCTGCCTCATACAATATCCTCTTGTTGCAGGATTTCATTTCAACTGAAAATTTTCAGATCGATATTCAAAGCCAAATATGTGAATATTGCCACTGGCCGGCCCTATCTGCAGATATTCGTCATCACTATCCAAATGGTGCCATTGAATAGTGTTACAGACCACCTCAGCACTATATGGATAGTGTCAGGGTGCTGTGTGGATGGAGCAAGGGCAGAGTGGCAGGTTGTCCAGATAGTGGCGCTATTCAGTCTATTAGCCAGATAAACTGTATGGATAGCTTTAGAACAGCAAAATAAGCTGACCTGATCCCTGTCTGGATAGCTTCCGTAGTCGGTTCTCCTCACATGCATTCAGTGCTGTCCACAGCTCAGATAGTGACGCTGAAATACGTGATTTATTTAAACAGCAGCCAGTGAGTTTACATATCAACCCATTTATTTCTTATGCATTACTTATCCTTTGGGTGTTAGAAAGTCTTTATCATATTCCCCCTTCCTCTCCGATATGTAACGGGGGTCACATATACATATTATCTGACTGAAGGTTCGTTTAGGGCATCTAGTTACGCCAAACCTGCCTAAATAGGACTGCTATATTTCCTCAGCTGGAAGTTAACTGGATATCTTGTTTCTCAGTTTGCACTGAGATGTATTAGTGTGGTTATCCTGTATTCAGTATCACTGTTTTATGTGTTGCTATACAGAGACATTTAATAGAGAATTCCTGCTCCTTGAAGTTTACAGTCTAGTCAAACCAGACAGACAAGACCTATAACCAGAAACAAATAAGAGGCTTTGAGCTAAGGCAGCAAGGCAATGACTGAGAAGGATTAAAATGGATTAAATTGAGGCTGTTAATTAAGTATCAACAAATAAGCCATTGGAGGTCATTAACTATTTGAGGCGGGAACTCAATCAGGTCAGCTTTAGGTGGTTAGTATGGGTATTCATTCATCAGCGCATATTTGGTTCAGTTGGGTTCCTACAAATATTTGAGTGTACAAATTGCTTATGCACAAGTATACTTTCAGTTAACAAATGTGCAATTGATTTATGCACACAAAAAAGAAGTTTTAGCATACATAGCAGGCTTATTGGTTATAAAACACCAACTGTAGGATGTCCCTAATGCTGTCTCTTCTGTACTTAAATATCTTGGTGTATTTCTTGATTCTCAGTTGTCTTTTGAAAAGCAAATAAGTGTAGTGTTAAAAAAGCTCTTTTGATCTCCGCCAGTTTCGTGCAATATGATCATTCTTGAATATCACAGCACAAATCACCTATATAATTTCTTCGGTTCTCTCCCGGCTCAATTATTACAATGTTATCTACACTGGGCTTTATAACTACAAACTGATGTGGCTACAGACAGTACAAAACACTGCCATTAGAATTTTGTCTCATGCCCATCGTCACAATCATGTTACCCCTTTCCTCATGTCTTACCATTGGCTTCCAATTGCCTGCCACATAGAGTTTAAGATCCTTACATTGGTTCACAAATCTCTATACTCTGGCAATCCATCCTGTCTTTCCTCATGATATTACTCTCCACACCTCTTCCCAGATAGCCTGAGAGACAAGAAACATCATACAGAAGATTCAATGGACTCAATATCTGTCTCTTTGAGAGGGTGTTTGGGAATATAGTGCCTTTCGGTCCCTATTGGTGTCTAGCTGGTCCTTCTTTTCTCATTTCCTTTTTTCTCTGTCAATTTTAGTGTAATTTTGTTTTTTCCTAATCAACTTTTTATTGTAAACTGCCTTGATTTTTTGAAAGGCGGTATAGAAAGAATGAATAGACCATAAACTATAAGGCATGCACATCAGTACCTTGTATACTATGTTACAGTACTATGTTATGTTAAATGTGTACAAAAATATACAAAAAAAAATTAAAATTGCAAAATTTCTGTTTACAATGAAAATTAACAGAACTTTTTTTTGGCCATGCACATGCCTAATGGTTGGGTGCAGTCTAAAAGGTGGATTTATAGATCATTTGCTTAAACGTTAAAAACTTTGACTTTTGAAAGATATGGCATCAATTAGGTAGGTATCAATTAGAATGGGAGACGAGAGCACCAACTATGAGATGGGAATAAAAAAGAAAGCAAATTAAGTACAGTAACATGTCTTTCAGCAATTTCTGAAGGCCATTAATGGAGAAGGCAGAATGTGTATGGAGCAAGTCCTGGGAAAATGAAGCGTTGAGAAGATAAAAGTATTTGAGTTTGATGCAACAATGAAGGAGCCAATCAGTTAGCGCAATGAAAGCTGAGAAGGAAAGATAAGCCAGACCTGTGGTACTCAGGATTGGAGAGTAAGAACATAAGAACATAAGATATGCCAAACTGGGTCAGACCAACATCCATCAAGCCCAGTATCCTGTTTCCAACAGTGGCCAATCTAGGCCATACATACCTAGTAGTTTCTCCAAAAGACACATGTGCCACAATGCTTGTATTTGGTCAAGCATTGATATCCTGGGTCCCTTTTAATAACGGTTTATGGACCTTTCCTCCAGGAACTTGTCCAAACCTTTTATAAACCCAACTACACTAACAGCCTATACTACAGCCTCCGGTAACAAATTCCAGTGTTTGATTACACGTTGAGTGAAAAAATATTTTCTCTTATTAGTCTTAATAGTTTATCCTGTAGCTTCATTGCATGTCCCCTAGTCTTTCTATATTCTGATAATGTAAACAATCAATCTACGTTTACCCGTTCCACTCTGTTCATTAATTTATAGACTTCTATCATATCTCATCTCAGCCGTCCCTTTTCCAGGTTAAAGAGCCCTAACCTTTTTAGCCTCTCTTCATAGGGGGTATCCTTCCATCCCCTTTACCATTTTGGTGGCTCTTCTCTGAACCTTTTCTAATAACGCTATATCCTTTTTAAGATACGGCGACCAGAATTGCACACAATATTCAAGGTGCGGTCGCACCATGGAACGATACAGAAGCATTATAATATCCTTCGTTTTATTTTCCATTCCTTTCCTTATGATACCTAGCATTCTATTTGCTCTCTTGGCCGCCGCTGCACACTGGACGGAGGGTTTTAACATGTTATCCACAATGACGCCTAAATCTTTTTCCTGGGTGGTGGTTCCTAATGTGGAACCTTGCATAGTGTAACCATAGTTTGGGTTGTTCTTCCCTAGGTGCATAACTTTGCACTTGTCCACATTAAATTTCATCTGCCATTTTGATACCCAGTCTTCCAATTTATCAAGATCCTCTTGCAATTTTCCACAATCCTCATGGGTTTTAACAACTTTAAATAGTTTTGTGTCATCTGCAAATTTGATAACCTCACTCATTATTCCACTTTCCAGGTCATTTATGAATATGTCAAAAAGCAGCAGACCCAGCACAGATCCCTGGGGTACACCACTATTCACCTTTCTCCATTGGGAAAATTGGCCATTTAGCCAATTCCCATTTCCCAGTTGGTCACCCCTAGGCATCCAGACCTTTGACCAATCAGACAGGTCTGAAAGCTTTATTAAATAAATATGTTTTTAAAGAAGCCTTAAATGATTTGAAGAAAAGTTCTACCCGTAATGGTTGAGGAAGATCATTCCATAATGAAGGTGCTCTGAAATAAAAAAAAACCTGCAGATTTCCTAGTGGATTCCCATTTGGCTTTACTCAGAGGGAAGGTGCAAACAATTTGCATGAGCAGAATGTAATAAATGTGAAGAGGTTTAAAGTGAAATTTGCGAGGCTCAGTATTCTGGATGGCTTGAGTATAAGGCCTTATGTGCAAGAGTCAGAATTTTATACTATATTCTGTACTAGACCAGCATCCAGCGTTTTTGTATAAACAGCAGAATTGCCAAGTTACCCAGTTCCAGGGGTGGGATTTTTTGCCAGTTGTGGTTTAAATTTGCATTGCAATGCAGCATGCTATTTATAGTCCCCAATTTTACCATTGAAACCAGTGCTGCAGGGTCCCAAAATGCATCAGAAGGAGATTATCTAAAATACAGGAAGGGCTTAAAATCTTACACCTGTACCTGGGTAACTTATTTATGTATTTAAAATGATTTGATATACTGCCATTCGAGTTTTACATCATGGCGGTTTACAATCCAGACAAATCAGTGGTTACAAGAACATAAACATCTAACACATATGCATTTTCAAACAAAATGGAAGGAATGCTTGTAGAGACAACATCAGGAATACAAGACTAGTTTGGCAGAGACACAAAAGGAGGTGTACAAAAATCAAAATACAGTTGATCTAAAACCTAAAAATCCAGCTAAAAGCTTGAGAGTATAACCAAGTCTTGACTCCTTTTTTAAACTTTGCATGTGAACTTTCTAATCTGAGGTCTGCTGCAAGGGAGTTCCAGACTTCGGGTTTCAGATAGCTAGAATCTGCCTTTTCGGAGAAGATCAGTCATGATCTAGTTTGAGGGAACTGTTAAGAGATTTGGCAACTCTGAAACAAGGTTTTATTTGGTCGTACGTGTAAGCTCGACATAATACTTTTAAGGCAGTGTTCTGTACCATGTAATCTTTTCAATTGTGATGCACCTAGACCTGCATAAATAGTATTGCCGTAATCAGTATGAGACATAATATAGCTGAACGACTGAGCAAGGAGCTAATAGAACAAAACTGTTGGTGTGCAAGAAATAAACTTTTAACCACAGTGCCTATTTGTTCATTAAAAGTAAGTTCCAAATCTAGATGAACTCTTAAGTATTTAAAAGATGGAGTAAGTTCAATTGGTACAATACTGGCTCCTGTTAGCCCTCTAGCCAATGCAATCTGTCTTTTCTTTCAGTTGTAACTGTTATGGAAGCTTAAACGTCTACTATTTCCAAATAATTTTCACAGTTTATTGTAGTCAATGATGCTGAATATCCTTGATTAATGTGCGGCTTTTTGGTGTTCCAGGCTGCACAGTGCATTCACTGCAGCAGATACAGAATGCAGGAGCTAGTTTATTAACAAGATATTCACATAGCGATCATATTACCGCTCAGTTAAAGGCTTTGCATTGGCTTCTGGTATGTCAAAGTATTGCTTTTAAAGTTTGTACTCTGGTTTTCAGAGCACTTAGGGGCAATGGCCCAGGCTATCTGAAAGAATTCTGCTCTGGACATTCCAGATTCTAACTAGACATCCCTTCTAAAATGCCACTTTAAAATTTTACTGTCTAGTAGCCTTCTGATTATTATCGATCCATCTCTCTCCCTTTATTCCTGTCTCTACCCCCTCCCCCCAACCTCCTTCTTCCACTGAGACTATTGCTAGAATGCTTTTGTGATTCACTTATATATTATGGTATTGTTATGTTTTGATCATACTGTCCCCTCCTATCTGCCCATGGGAAATCAGATCCCCCGCGGGCAGACAAGCTTCACAGCCATTGTTGCAGTAACTTGCTTAGGGGGCAATGCCTGTGGGCAGAAGAAAAGGGTATTGCGGCAAAGTCCCCTTTTCTTCTACCTGTGGAAGTTCGGATCACCCTGTGGGCAGAAGAGAAGGGGCAGCCCAGAGACAAGCACTTTGCCCATGGGGCAGGGCCAACCCAAGGGTTTCTACCGCCCTAGGCAGAAACCCGACCTCACTGCCCCCCCCCTTCGGCTGCCACCACCGCCCCCCCCAACTGACACCAATTCCATTTGGGGGGATGTGGGCGGCAGCAGCAGCACCAGTATTTCCAAGAGTGGCTACTTTTTGCCACCGCTTTCTTGCCCACAGCAGCCGCAAGCAAGAAAGCAGCAGCAACAAGTAGCCACTTTTGGAAATACTGGGCTGTCGCTGCCCACCTCTCCCCAAACAGAATCAGTGGCAGCTGGGGGGGGGGGGCAGTATGACCAGTCATGTGTGCCACTGCTGCTGCCCACCCAAGCTAGCCGCCTTAGGAAGCCACCTAGCAGATGGGCCAGCCTTGCCGTGGGGATCCAATCCCCTCGCACCCACATAAAAAAAATGCTTCACCTCCATCACTCACTGGCTCACAGAGCAACAACATGACTATAAACCTAAAAAAACCCCAGATGTATTATACAGTATATCACCAGAGACAGCAGCTTCACCCTACCTACCACAATAACTATTGATGGAACCCAATTACAAGTAAAAACTTGAAGTGCGTTATTTAGGAATCACCCTGGATCAGCATCTCTCCCTCTCATTCCACATCAGGAATATCACTAAAAGCATCTACTACAAATTCAAGACACTCCAGCACATCAAACCACTCCTAATCCATCACGACTTCCGCACAGTTCTCCAAGCGCTTGTCTTCCCCCACCTTGACTACTGCAATCTCATCTTCCAAGGCCTACCAAAGGCAACAATCCACCTGCTCCAGCTTGCTCTCAACACCACAACCTGCACTCTCGGCAACTCCCACAGAGCTGAACGCATAACTCCCCTATTCATACGGCTACACTGGTTACCAGTCGCCAAATGCATAAAATATATATCCATCCTCACAATCTTTAAAGTCATCAATGGCCTATCAGCCATCCACCTCCAATAACCAATACAGAAGACACCCGAAAACTGAAACAGATGAACTGGCTTCCTCAACACACACTATGCATTCCAGTGTGTTACACTAAAACCAGCACCACCACATCAAAGAGGGCCTATTTGCACCATCCCTATGGAACTCTATCCCTGACACCTACATGCTACAAAGGACTTATGAGCCTTTAGAAAGAGCCTCAAGACTTACCCGTTTATAGATCACTTCTCCGAGGACATAACATGGCCACCTAACATGCAGTATCCACAACCCCCCTCACCTTTCCCCCCCTCCCCCCTCATCTTTCTCCAACTTCCCCGTCATGTACAACCCCTATGTCATGAATGCTCCAACCCGTTCTCCCACAGATATATCAACATTTTGTTCTCTTCTGCCACAAACATGATTTACTACTCCCTATATTACACATATCCAAGTTCTTTACCTTGTTATAATGTATCACCTATTATACACTTACTCCAAGTTTATTACCCTGCTCTAATGTAAACCATTTTGACCACAGGATAAAACAGTATAGTAAATAAATAAGAGGGAGGCATCGTTGCCTGCCACACAATAGGTTGTGTGTGGGAGGGAGGAGTTCAAGTGAGGTAGAGAAGGCAGGGCCAATTTAAAGGGGCAGGGGGGCCTATTTAAAAAAGAAGGGTGATGGGGATTTTAGGGCAGGGGATAGGAGTGCTGGCGGGGGTTGGTGAAGAGGGGGGGGGGGAGTGTCTGGAAGGATAAGAGAGGAGGGGAGCCAGCAAGAGAAAGACTGGAGGGGGAGGGAAGAGTGCAAAGTGTTGCCAAAAGGTGCATTCTCCTTCCCCAGAACACACACAAGCACCCAGTCCACACCCCCACACCACACACACAGGCATCCTACTTCCACACAACAGACACACAAACACCTCACCTTCACACCAAACACACACATACAGGCATCTCACCTCCACACCACACACCTCACCTCCGCATGACAGATACGCAGAAACTCAGGCATCCCACCTCTGCACAACAGACATGCACACATACAGGCACCCTTCCTCCGCACAACAGACACACACACACACATGCGCACACACACACACACACGACAGCTCACCTGCACACCATACACACAGGTACCTCAACTTCGTACCACATACACACATACAGGCACCCCACCTCTGCACCACACATACAGTTGCCCCGTGTCCCACCTACACAAAGGCATCTACTACATCTCCTCCTATGCACAGACAGGCATACTACAGTTGCACCACATGCACGGACAGACACTTAGAGGCCCATTCTGATTGGGGCACGTCCGACCCATCCGGACATCCAAAATCTGGATGGGCCGAATTTGCATCCGGTTCTGCACTCGCAGAGCTAGATGATCCCACAGGAGCAGAATTGGGGCAAAGGGCTTGGACGGGCCCCTAATTCTGGCCCACTGCATGTATGGCTCCCTCCCTGTATGGAGCCCGGTGCCATGGCATCCCGTCACCATGGCACCAGGACATAATGTAGGAGCCCTGATCCCCTGCAGAAGTTAAATGACACTGGTCCCTACTGCCTATTTATTTATTTATTTTATTTATTTACAATTTCTTCTATACCGCACTATTCAGCATCAGCGCGGTTTACATGGAACATAAAAATCAGACGGGTACATAAGTCTGAGTTTACAATGAACAGGAGAACCAAACTTGGATAACAAAAGGTAACTATTTACACCGAAGGGGCCTGCCAGGGCCGGGATTGGACTGCAGGGGACCTCCTAGTGGTCTCCACCTCTTCGGGGGGAGGGAGATTTATTCCAACTCCACAGCGGAATAAGTCCCCCATCTATTTCCTCCAGCTTGGACGTACAAGGCCTTGACCGGAACTGGCCCTATATGACTGGAATCATGGGCTCGCCTCTACCGTGCTCATGCTCCTCCTCCGGCCCACTCTCTCCCGCCCCTATCCAGAGTTCCCCACACATCTCTTCTGTACATGCAGGAGCTGTGGGAACAGAATTGGCCCCAAGCGAATAGCAGGGGTTGGACGTCCTGCTATTCGCGGTTCAGAATGACCCACTCAATATCTGAAGCTATAACTGTTGTTATCTGTATATCTGTCTAAAGATGCCATGCGATATAGGAACTCTGGTGCTAGTCTTCGAGATTTGAGAACATGTGAAAAACAATGGCGGGTGGACATGAGGAGTTCACAAGCACTGACTCTTTAAGATTTTGGCCTGGCTCCTAAATCCACATAAAATTTGTCGAGTTCTGCAATAGAGGCCAGCACATTGGGAAGTTTGGCACTAGCTATGGAGTGGAGGAATAGCCTAATGGTTAGAACCCTGGTTTGGTAACTCAGAGGCTAGGGTTCAGTTCCCACTAGCACTCCTAGTGGCCTTGGGCAAGTCACTTAATCCTCCATTGCCTCAGAAGAAAGGCCAGGCAATCTACTTCCAGTTACACTGTCAAGAAAACCCAGGAACTGCTGGGTTGCCAGGAGTCAGCATTGGCTTGAAGGCACATATTTGCTCAGCTGCACAAAGTTTCTTCACCATATGCACTTTTCTGCGACCTGCTACTTTTACGTTTGCTGAGCTGAAACATGAGGCACAGTTCTCTCTTATCCCACATGCAGGCAACACTGCCTCTCTCCATGGTCTGCCCCCTCCCTCAATCCCAGTGATTCTTGTTCAGAGATGGGCTGCAGGAAGAGCCAGCACTGCACCTAATCAGCAACACAGCCATCTCTGAGCACGTGGCATGGAGATCAGTGGAGGGGGAAGATTATGAGGAGAGGCTGTGCCACCTGCAAGTGGGATCAGAGACACCTGTGCATCTCATGCTACTGCTCAGCAAAGGCGAGATAAAGTGTCATCTACATCCTCTATTTCTTGTGTTACGCTGCCTGCAGAGCCTGGCTTGTTGGGGCTTCAATTTAATTTTATCTATATATTTCTACTTCAAGATATTTATAATTTATTCAGTACATGGTGAGGGTCTAACTGTGTGACTGAGATCAAGTGTTCTGTTAGCATGGAGTTTCTTTGTAGGATCTATAGTAATCTGGTTTGTTCAGTTTTCCAAATAGGTGAAAGGATGTTCTAAGGCCCACTACAATATTTAAAGTGCTGCTCTTTTCTGGGTATTTATTGTATTTTATTTTATTTATTTAGCATATTTTTATACCACCTTATCGTAAATTCAAAGCAGTTTACATTACAACATGAACCAGGAAATGTACATTGAACAGGGGCAGTAAACTTGGAAGATTATATAGGGGATGCCATAAGGCTCATAGGATTAGTAGCTATAGAGTAGATAACACAGAAGAGCATATCTTTGAATAATTGTATGCTATGTTAAGATTGTGGGTAGGCTGCTTATGGCGTTAATTTCGGAATCTGGTGTCATTATGGTATGGTAGATTTGCATTATAGGTCTTCAGTGACTTTTGTAGGGATTTGTGTTAGTTCACAATCTGCCTGGTACTGGAGAGGCTATCAATGAGATGAATCCAGAATCAGATTTTTTTTCTTTGTATGTTGGGTTCTGTGGTGAAATGTCCTAGTTCTGCTCTGCACCTACTGTTGGAGGAGAGGTTTCATTGGACACAAAATAGATGTTCAAAAAGAAAAAGATAGAACTATAGCACATTTTCTAATGCGAAAATAAAATTAATTATAATATACCTTAGTGCTAGAAACTGCCCTGTGGTTCTCTTTTTCTTCTTGTCCCTTGCTGTGAGAGCAACTTATATCCCCTTTTGTTTTTTGCAGAATATATATTTACAGATGTCAGTAATTTTGTAATCTTAGAGTGCCAGGCTAAATAACTAAACAGCTACAATTCCTGCTGCATTTTAATCATATAGGCTGAATGAGAGCCTCTGCTCTCTCTTTGAGTATCTTTGGGGTGCCAGCTCATCCCTCACCCATTTGTTATATTGGCTTCCTATCCATCTAGTATTTTTTTAAGATAACCATAATGAATATGCAAATATCTTGTCCCACACTTTGCCTCCCCCCCCCAAATGAAGCAGCCAAACTACGCCCATGACTTCTAGCTATTGAGTGGAGAACAATTTTCAGCTCAGAGAATTTGCCCATATTGCCTCTACTTGTCTGTCTCCTTTCAGAAGCACCAAAGCAAATATCATTTTATGCTGCTTTTTTCATTTGGCAATCAATGCTACATTTAAATCTTTCTAGATTTATATCCTGGATACACTATCTGAAAAAAAATCAAATTCCTTAGATTTCTTTTTTTTTTAAATTTTTTATTTATAAAATATATATCAATAATACCAAGAAAAAGACAAAAGGAAAAACAAAAAAAACATACATTATACATCCCCAAAACATATATGTCAAACACTAGTCCACATCAAGGAGGTGCTCATCAAATTTACAAAAATGGAATCCAATTGGCCCCGAAAAATACTACAAATACTCCATTCAGTTAAGCAAAGAGCAAGGAAACAAAACTGAACACCAGGGGGGGAAAAAAGCCCCTAAGTCTTACCATCCAGAAATGCTAACAAATGCTCCACTTCAAGAAATACATATCTTTTACCCTGAAACACAATGTGACACTTACAGGGAAATTTAAGATAGAAAGATGCCCCCAGGGCTAGGACCCATGGGCACAATTCCAAAAAAGCCTTAGGTCGCCTTTGGGTTACCCGAGATACATCAGGAAACATTTGTATTGCTTGCCCACAAAATTTCTCACTTTTGTTTTTGAAATATGCACGCAACACCTTATCTTTATCTCAGACAAAAATGTTGCCAATAATGTGGCTCTAGATGTCATATCATCACTATCGGATTCAATAAATTCCGAGATATCTAAGGGAGAGGAGATTAGGTGATCATAATGAGCACCAGTCTCCCCTTCTTCCCCACCCTTATCCAATTTCCCCTTAGGAGCATAATAAATTTTTGAAATATTAATTAATTTGACATCAGTAAACAACAATACTTCCTTAAGATACTTCCGAAAAAGTATCATAGGAGATAAATAATGAGTTTGCGGAAAATTCAACAATCGAAGATTTTTAGACCTCAAAGAATTCTCCAAAAACTCATCTTGTCGATGTAAAGCAAGGGAATCCTGAGAAAATTTAACACAAAAATCCTTCTGGGGTGAGTCCTTAGACTCCTGATCTACCGTCCACTTTTCCAACGATGTTATTCTAGTTTCATGATCTGATAACTTCACAACTGTTTCTTTAGAAAAAACAGAAACTTTCTTCAAGGAAGAGCCTAGAGCCAATTCCATACGAGTCACAATCGCCCATATATCCTTCAAAGAAACATCAGAAGGCGGAACTTGGGCTTCAACAACAGAGGAAAAAGTAATTACCGAGGGTAAAGACGGTGTTAAACTCAGCATGGAATCCATTTTCAAAAAAGAAGCTGGCAATAAGACTGAACCGGAGTCGGCCTGCTCCACATCCTCCTGTGAAGAGGCCGCACCAGACGCTTGCATAAGCTCTAAGCCGGGCGGAGTTACACCCAAGTCGCTAGGAGAGGTCACAGATGAAGAAATACTCAATCCAGAAACATCTAAACCACCATCCTTTGGTGTCTGGGCTAAAGTAGAGGGATCACTTACATGTACATGAGCATCCATCGGCCCCACAACTTTGACCGTCTTCGTTTGAACAACAGGTGGGTATTTCTTTTTCCGTTACCCCATTACAGGGAGCCTCTCACGCCTACGTACGCCGAAGGGGTGCCAAAGGGGTGTAGCCTGCCCCTTTGGGCATGCCCCCAAGGAACGCCGGCGACCGTGTCCCGTGGTAGGGCAGTTGGTTTTATAGCCCACAGCTACCTGCAGCCAATCAATCAGTGCAGCGGCTGATGTCGGGAACCTTTCAGGTACACAGTTCAAGGAAAAGTCAGGCAATCAAAACACCTCGGCGTCCCGCGATAGGGCAGTTGGTTTTATAGCCCACAGCTACCTGCAGCCAACCAATCAGTGCAGCGGCTGATGTCGGGAACCTCTCAAGTACACAGTTCAAGGAAAAGTCAGGCAATCAAAACACCTCGATTCCTTGGATTTCAATCTCACTCTCTGGGGTGGTAAATCTCACTCTGCAGGGTGGTTCATCCTTGGCATCTCCAAGACTGTGGAATACATGCAATATATATATATATATATTTATATTTTATTTTTTATTTTTTTTACAAAACTAAGATAAAAAAAAATAAGTAAATTCAACAGCTCCAAGCATTTCCTATTCCAACTGTTAACACCCTCACACCGCCCACTCAGTTCCCTGTAGAAGCAATCAGAGAACAGTATATAACTGCAGAGATTGGCAGTTTTAATAAATTATAGAGCATGAGAGTTTGGTGTGCAACAGATTATTACATAATGATTTGTATGTTTGCAAAAGGGGGAAATAACAGCAAAAACAAACCAACAAGTTGTAGATTATATCTTTTCAATGGACTAATTTAATATATCAGTAACAAGCTTTCAAGAGTTATCCTCTCTGGGTCAGTGAAAAAAATGATGCAGTTATGCTGATTTTAAAAGGTACAGACTCATCTAGGTCTTGGACTATTTGTATATGCTATTATTGCTCAGTAAGAGGGAGTGGTGGGTAGACAGAGGTGATGAACAATTCTGTATACCTGAAAGGCCTTAAATCTGATAATAGGTGAGAAAGCCAAAGCCTCCATTGAATCCTTTTGTATTTCACAGTGTTTAATTATTTTAAATGTTTTTCATTCTTCTGTATTCCTTAAGTGTCTTAATAGTAAAGGGCCTGATTTTCGAAGGCCTTTACATGGGTAACTTCCCTAGTTGCCCATTAAAGGCCTTACCTGGGATTTTTGAAGGGCACCTACACGGGTAGTGTTCTTCAAAAATCCCAGATATGTCCCTAACATGCCCAGATGCTATCCGCTTAGGCGGGCCATGATGCTACTCGTGTACCACTGATTTTTGATGCTACACGGTTAGCACCAGCAACTTAAAGATAGACATGGGAAAACATTGCCTATCTAAGGCTCTGGGGCTAACCGTGTAGCATTGAAAATCAGTACTACATGGATAGCTCCTGCGGCTACCTGGCAGTGCAGTGACACCCGGATTTGGGGCCACATATGACCCCAGGATGGAAAATCCAGTTTAAGCGGGAGGGGAGCGGGCTATGTGCCGACGCGGCCTATAGCACCACCCAGCTCAAAATCAGGGCCAAAGTCTTTAAGGGAGTAATCTTCCTTTCAGAAATGCTCACCTACAAAGCAATCATTCAGTTTTTTTCTGTAACAGTTTATGGTATGTCTGAAGATTGATATGCGCCCTTAATTTTTGGCTTGGATCCACTACAAAACTGATATTCAAAAAAAGAGCTGAGTTCCTAAATATAGGAATCTCAGTTAGTTGTGCTCTGCTTTCAGCTAAACCTATGAGCCTAAGTTTTAGGCTGAAATTTCATTTTCGAGTTTAAAAATTTTGCTTATACATTAAGGTGGTCATTTTAAAAGGTTTAGTCAGGATTTGCATGTAAAATCACGGACACATCTCCGTAACCATTCCACACATGACATCGCAGACGTCTCCAGTGCAGGGACATCCAAGTAGGCACAGGGGTGTGGCAGAGGCATGTCCGGTGAGTGGCAATGTGCTTACACATCCCCATTCGATCTCAGAAACGTCAAAGATGTTTGAAGGCACGTCAATGTTTATTCCTGCTCCAGGCACAAATAGACATCAGGAAAGTGCTTGTTTTTGCCTTAAAACGTCCAGAGAAGATGGAGAATTAAATGACTAGCCTTAGATCACAAATGCCTACACTGGCATTTGAACCCTGAACACTCTGCTCTTAAGCCACTACTCTAACCATTATGCTGTTAGATGTCTTGGTTCTGAAATGCTCTCCTGGGGACATCTATATAGACGTTTGATACACGTGCCTATCAGACACATCCACGCTTCTGAAATTGTGCCTGAACTTGCATGTGCCTGCTTTTTTTCAGACATTCTGACTCTGACATTCCAGATTGAACTTGGATGGCCCATTGTGAAATGTGCCTCTTAGGCTTGCTTAATCTATGAGTCTAGTGCTGAAAATTAGTATCAAGCCTGTAACTTTTCCTCATCCTAAATCTGGCCAGCTGCACCTGCTAACTAGATGAGTGTCACTGTGCAGGCCTATCTGGATAATTTTCAAAGGCACTATGGATAGTGCCACTGAAAATATGACTGACCATCCTGGCACTAGCATCCTAGCAACAATATGACAAATTTACTGCTCCACTTCTTTAACTGCGAGAATAAAAACCTCTAACAAATAATGTCTTTATGGCAACTAGGTCTCAGACTTATACCAAGCATATATATAGACTCATCAAAATGAGAGGCTAATGCTTCTTATCGCATCAATGACCTATCAATGTTGCCATGTTTTTTCTTTTTTTATATAAATTTTATCTAGAAACGTGTAGTGAACTCTTGGCAATTCTTCAAAGTTTAAAACAGCACTTATCTGTTGACCAAAAATGATCCTTTGAAACCATTCAAATCAGAGAATAGCCCCAGAGTGATGCTGTGCAGTGGATGGTCCCGACGCTAAACTATGGCGCCTTTGTGTTTCACTGGCGGTTTCTTCAGGGGTTTTGTCTTATAACAATATGCACAATGTTTGTTTTAACCTGTAAATGACAAATTCTAATTATTCAATTGAGAAATCCTCTCATACACATGGACGGATAACTAGACCATGAAAACTTTAGATGTCTATCAGTATAATTCACCCACCTTTCCATACAAGTGCAGATTGTCTGTATCGCAAAACGCCGCGCATGCGGATTGTGTCACCCCTAGGGTTCTTTAAATGTCTAAAAGAACCTGATTGGATGGTTAAATAAGGGGAGGCACTTAGCAAAGATGCCAATCAACTTGAGATTTTAAACCGGTTGGAAATAACGTGTTTAAATTGAAAATCCATTTTTGCTCAATATATATCAACTGTTGTTCACGTGTTCGCGATCCTACACCTGCTTGGATTTGCGCTATGCAAAAGCATCTCAAATCGGTAAAAGTATGATGGAATTCCAAGCAATGTTCCACTATGGGTGCTTCCCTACGTTGACATTTTAGCTTACTACGATGTTCCTGCATACGGAGGTGAAATGGACGGTTTGTTTTACCAATATATAATAGATGGCATGGACAAAAAATGCCATAAACCACATGCGTGGATTGGCAATTTGTGCTGCTTTTCAAAAAATACTTTTTATTTCAGTATGTGAAAGAATCAATTTCTAATGTGACCGGACATATTGTACATGTACCGCATTGAGAATATCCTTTTATGAATAACAGTGGTGTCTCCAATCTTAATACGGTTGGGCTTAAAATTTCCTTGAAATTACGTTGTCTTTTCCAAACACAACGTATGTAGGTGTCTTCAAGACCGGGGGTACTACTCAACACTGTGACATGTTTCCGAAATATTTTTTGAATTCGATTACTGTACTTGGAATAGGGAGTAATCAGATTTACACAGTTAATGTCTAGCGATGTCGATGAAGATCCAGACAATAAAAATTCTCTATGATTATACAGCGCTCGCTTATAAACATTATTGACAATCGTTGGAGGATACCCTCTTGCCATGAACTTAGTTTTTAAATGTTTCACTTGTTTCTTATATTCAGACGTATCTGAACAATTTCTCCGATAACGGAGAAATTGGGAATATGGGAGAGCATTCTTCAACTTTTTTGGGGAGCACTAGAATAGTGTAGCAAAGAGTTTCTATCTGTGGGTTTAACATAAACTGATGTCTCCCAACTATCCACTCCTTTTGAGACTGTGACATCTAAATATGAGATTGTATGAATATCATAAGCATATGTAAATTGTATGTTGGTATCTCGTCCATTTAACCAGCGTACAAACTCCTCTAAATCAATGGGTGATCCTTTCCAAATCATAAAAACATCGTTGATGTATCTTCGCTACATTTTGACATGGTCATTTATAGGTTGAGAAAATAGCCACTGTTGCTCAAACGCTTCCATATATAGGTTCGCCACCGACGGGGCGCACGTAGCACCCATCGCTACTCCAGATATTTGCTTGTAAATTATATTTTCAAACACGAAATAATTTTGAAACAAAATGATATGGATCAACTGTGTTAAAAATGTTAAATGTGACGACGAAATATCTCCCCTGTTTTTCAAAGCGTTAATTACTACTGCCTGAGCTGCTGACTGTGGTATGCTCGTATATAATGATGTGACATCAAGTATAACCAATAGGATATCTTGTACTCCAACCCATTGAGTATTTTGAAGAAGAACTTGAAGAAAATGTGTGGAATCCCAAATATAAGACTGCATATTTGGCACAATTGGTCGGAGAAACGAATCAATATATATAGACAAAGGCTCCAACGTCGATCCTTTTGTCGAAACTATAGGTCTTCCGGGAGGTTGTGTAAGATTTTTATGTATTTTTGGCACTAAATAAAACTTAGCCATTCCTGTATTCTGTTGGTTCAAAAAACGCCATTCTTTTTTTGTTATCAAGTTATCCTTTAATGCTTGAGATGTTAATTGTTTAATAGATTCTTCTAAACAAGCTGTGGGGTCCATTGGTAAAATTACATAAGTGGTGGAATCTGAAAGTTGTCGATTAAGCTTCTTGCACATAATCCTGTCTGTTTTGTACCACTATACTGCCACCTTTGTCAGCTCTTCTGATAACAAGGTCAGTCCGAGTACTCACAGCTTTCAATGTATATCACTCCCGCCGAGAAAGGGTATTAGAATACGTTTTTTGACCTTCTGTTAAACCCATCACATCTTTTAGAACTAATTCTTTGTATAACCATAAAGAATGTGGAAGAGGTTCTGGAGGGACCCAAGTTGACTTCAATGGTAAAGGTATATGATCCTGTGATGTGTCCCGTACCATATCTATAGAATTATTGGCAAAAAATGTTTTTAAATGTAATTTGCGGATCAAAAGATTGAGATCCACATGAAATTGAAAAGAATCAAAACATGTAAAGGGCACGTAAGATAGACCTTTACTAAGTAAGTTCATCTCATCCATTGAAAGCGATTGGCTAGAAATATTAATTACTGGTGTCTCACAAAGCTGGGTCACGTCCGTTTTTGTCGACTTGACACTTTGGTTTTGGATTTGTCGTCCGTTCATTGTTTTGCTCGAGCCCCCTCCCCATCGGAAAAAACCTGTTTTGACCGATTACTAGAGTCCGATGATGACCCTTCTTCTGAACTATCATCAAAAACTACCTGTCTTCTTTTTTTATGCTGCTGTATAATCATAGAGAATTTTTATTGTCTGGATCTTCATCGACATTGCCAGACATTAACTGTGTAAATCTGATTACTCCCTATTCCAAGTACAGTAATCGAATTCAAAAAATATTTCGGAAACATGCCACAGTGTTGAGTAGTACCCCCGGTCTTGAAGACACCTACATACGTTGTGTTTGGAAAAGACAACGTAATTTCAAGGAAATTTTAAGCCCAACCGTATTAAGATTGGAGACACCACTGTTATTGATAAAGGGACATTCTCAATGCGGTACATATACAATATGTCCGGTCACATTAGAAATTGATTCTTTCACATACCGAGATAAAAAGTATTTTTTGAAAAGCAGCACAAATTGCCAATCTACGCATGTGGTTTATGGCATTTTTTGTCCATGCCATCTATTATCTTTGACCCGGTGAAAAGCAGGATATAAATACAGTTAAATAAATAAATAAATATATTGGTAAAACAAACCGTCCATTTCACCTCCGTATGCAGGAACATCGTAGTAAGCTAAAATGTCAACATAGGGAAGCACCCATTGCTTGGAATTCCATCATACTTTTACCGATTTGAGATGCTTTTGCATAGCGCAAATCCAAGCAGGTGTAGGATCGCGAACACGTGAACAACAGTTGATATATATTGAGCAAAAATGGATTTTCAATTTAAACACGGTATTTCCAACCGGTTTAAATTCTCAAGTTGATTGGCATCTTTGCTAAGTGCCTCCCCTTATTTAACCATCCAATCAGGTTCTTTTAGACATTTAAAGAACCCTAGGGGTGACACAATCCGCATGCACAGCGTTTTGCGATACAGACAATCTGCACTTGTATGGAAAGGTGGGTGAATTATACTGATAGACATCTAAAGTTTTCATGGTCTAGTTATCCGTCCATGTGTATGAGAGGATTTCTCAATTGAGTAATTAGAATTTGTCATTTACAGGTTAAAACAAACATTGTGCATATTGTTATAAGACAAAACCCCTGAAGAAACCGCCAGTGAAACGCAAAGGCGCCATAGTTTAGCGTCGGGACCATCCACTGCACAGCATCACTCTGGGGCTATTCTCTGATTTGAATGGTTTCAAAGGATCATTTTTGGTCAATAGATAAGTGCTGTTTTAAACTTTGAAGAATTGCCAAGGGTTCACTACACGTTTCTAGATAAAATTTATATAAAAAAAGAAAAAAAGAAAAAACATGGCAACATTGATAGGTCATTGATGCGATAAGAAGCATTAACCTCTCATTTTGATGAGTCTATATATATGCTTGGTATAAGTCTGAGACCTAGTTGCCATAAAGACATTATTTGATAGAGGTTTTTATTCTCGCAGTTAAAGAAGTGGAGCAGTAAATTTGTCATATTGTTACTATCTTGTATTCTATGCTCTGAAAGGTGACACCATTTATTATTGTTTACTATGCATATAGCACCAAGGCAGAGCATCGACAGAGCCAGGGCAGTCCCAGAACCTATCTAGATAGCGGTGATATTCGGTGCACTGTTTGAATACCTTAGGACAGGAGAAGGCTGTCCTAAGCTACCTGGATAAATTATCTGGCTAGTGGCATTATGCGGCATCCATTATCCAGATAGTGGTGCTACATATAAAGACATTTTTTAGCAATGGCGGCCAGTGTTTTCATAAAACACTGACCCCTGTTGTTGAATATTGCCCTCATATTGGGCCCTACATTCATAAAGAAGCACAAATGTGAACCTTTCATTTCAATATTTTTCCAGTATGCATCAATGGTGTCCTATAGGGTTTTGTGCCATGTTATTCTATTGGGATTCTGTAGTTTATTCCTTATGGCTGGAATTTTAGAAGTCTTATTCATGCTTTGACATTTGAAAATGAGGAAAGGAGTAAAAGGCTCTTCAACCTGGAAAAAGACAGCTGAGGAGAGATAGGATAGAGGTCTATAAAATAATGAATGGAGTGGAACAGGTCAAGGTAGATCAGTTGTTTACACCTTCAAAGAGTAGTAAAACTGGGGGACACGCAATAAAGCTACAATGTAGCCCATTTATTTATTTTATTTTATTTATGTGGTTTTTATACCACCATATCAAGAATCATAGTGGTTTACATAAAACAACTGAATTACATTGAACAAGGTAGTGATGACATATAACTAACAAACAATCGGAGATATATACATGTTTAGAATACCAGAAAAATATTTACAATTAGTCTGGTCATGTGCTTTCAATATTATGCATATTTGCATTTAAGATTAATCAGAGAAAATATTTTTTCATTCATCATGTAATCAAATCTGGAATTTGTTACTGGAGAATGTAGTAAAAGCAGTTAGTGTAGTTGTGTTTAAAAAAAGGTTTGGACAAGTTCTTGGAGGAAATGTCTGTAAACCATTATTAAAGGGGACCAAGGAAATCCACAGCTTACCCCTGGGATAAGCAACTTGGAATATGTGTTTTTCAAAACTTGACAGGTACTTGTGACCTGGACTGGCTGCTGTTGGAAACAGGACTGATGGACCCTTGATCTGACTCAGTATGGCATATCTTTTGTTCTTATGTGTTCTGAGTGAGGATGCCGTTTTCTTGGAGATGATTTGGTCATATAGCCCTTTAGTTTAGGATGCAGTAGAACCTTAAGATATCTGTCCTTGTCCTGTGAGTCAGAGTAAATACGGTATCCTGTCACTTGGCATAATGAACTTTATGTGAGAAGGTTGAAAACAGAGCTATAAAGGTAGTTGCATCTGTCAGTTGGCCTCTTGTGTGTAGATGTTTGTAGGTAAACATTGCATTTGCAGACAGCCTAAAACCTAGATGGGGCTGTACTATTTAAAGCCAGCATAATTTGTAATATTTTCTTCACTGGTCTGATAAAGAAAGGTTAACTCTCAAAGACAGTCACAAATATGTTGCTAGTCTAATAAAAAGGTATCACCTACAACTTGTTGCCCATTATTTTCACATATCCAAGTGAAACAATACCGTGACCACAATTCTTAGCTCACTATGGAAGATATCACTTTTGCAAGAATGTTTCAAAGAAAACTACAGTGGATTCTTACATGATTTTACTGCCAATGAACCCTGCAACCATTCACCATATGAGGCTGGACCCTGAAAACATCTATTTTGAAAAGAAAATCAGTGCTGGGCCTAGCCCAGTGGCTCAGTGTTGTGCACTCCCATGTAGAGGGTCTGAGTCTGGGTTTGTATCTCAGATTAGGGTTCTGTTCCTTGAGCCAGTCAGGACTAGGGATGCCATGGAGGCAATATTAGCCCCTGGGGAAAGAGAAGTACTATTCCTTACCCTATTACCATACCTAGGGTTTGATTGTTATGATTCTTTGTTCTCCAGCCAAAAACTGTTACTGTGATGACTTAGCTAAGTTAGGAGGGTGATATGAAATAAAGGAACAAGCCCAGTTGCAAATGAATACTTATGGATGCATAACTTAGCTCAGTTCAAACTGAGTTGGATGCTCAAAAAAAGAGAAGTAAATTGCTGGCCCTTTCCCTCACCAAAAAAAATCATCCTTTCATGTATGTGTGTAAATATAATTTTTTAACATCGTATTGTAAGTTGTTTCCAGCAGTAAAGTCATAATGGGAGCTTGGCTTCAGAGGTCATTGGAGGAATACAGTTTCTGCCATGACTTCAATGGACTGTAACACCTTTAATTGCATCCTGCAGTGACCTCAGAAGCTAGGCTCTTATGCTGGAATCAGTTACGAGCGCCATGTTAGAAAGTATGATAAAAAAAAAAAGGATCAAATGTTAAAATAGCTGCTGTTTCCAAAATTATCTTTACTCCTATGGTAGCTGATCATGGTGCTAATTTACAGAAATATTCTCAACGACCAAAACATGTCAGTCTCCCTTTTGCAGTACTATTTGCCTTTATTGGGGAAGTTTCACACAAGCAAAGCCATTTTGCCTCTGCTGACTTATCCGTTTTAAATTAAGCTTGTACGGATGTGTTGGACTGGATTCAAGATGGCGGCCGCATGCTAGCCTGCTTTGTCTGGTCTTGCTTATAATAGGAGAATGGCAAAGCCTAAGTATTCCTTTTGCACTTTTCCTCTTTTGTAAATGGGGAAGAGAAAGGGGAAGGACAAAACTTACCCCGAAGTTGGACCTTTTCTGGGACAACACCCTATCACTAAAGTTTGTGACAGTTGGAACTTCAGAAGAGTCTGCTGGTGTTGGAGCTGGAGTTGATGGAAAGGCAGTCCATTCAGCCTCAGATGTTAGTCTGAGCCTGGAGCAGCGCATCCTGCTGAGAGAACCTCTACCACCAGTTGCTGCAGTCTTGCTCCGGCTTCCTCCCCCTCCATTAGAAGTGGGGGAATTGTTGCCGAGTTTGGGGGAGCTGACTTGTTCAGAAGCACTTGGAAATTCCTGCAGGGGGTCTGGGGAACTCTGTTTAGAGTCTCCTTCGTCTGTGACGGTGCAGGTCTGGGTGTTATGGTGTCAGCAACGGCATCTGACCTGGAAGTTTGATTGACACTGCAGCCAGACTGGAGTCCTCGATCCTTGGAGGGTGCAAGCATTCTGGTGAAACCTCCGGTGGTTACATTAGATGCAATTTGAACTGCAATAGTGTCATTGGAGAAATCGGCATCCAGTCAGTTGTACATCGTTGAGAGGACTACTCAGGAGATGCAGACAAGAATTGGAGTGCATGAGCAAGCCTGTACAAGTACTTTATTCTTTATTCACAACATTTGGTATACTGCCCATTGCCAGAGCGTCAAAGCGGTGTACAATAATAACCAAGTGCAACTGGTGAAGGTAAAGGAGGAAAAATGAACGCCATCGGTATGATAGGAGAGCCAATAGAAGAGAAAAGAGAAGGATAGTAAGGACAGCTGTAGACCCAGGGGGACGCTAAAGATAGAGACGAAGGACGCTACAAATAAAGACCAAGACAAGAGGTGACAGACAAGACTGGTGGGGGATGGGAGGGGCTGTAACCTGAATACCAGAGAATGTAAGGTGATTTTGCAGAGGTGAGTAGTTCAGTGGCATCTTGGTGAATGGAAATCGAGAGGAATAGGGAGATCGTAGGCCTGGCAGTAGAGGTGAGTCTTGAGAAGGGCCTTGAACCGGGAAAAGGATGCTTCAGTATGGAGAAGGTGGGGCAGAGAGTCTAGAGGGCAGGACTCAAGAAGAAAAAAGCAGCATGATGGTTTGATACGAGGTGGGCCTGAGCAGGGGATGGAAGGAAGAGATGATTACCGTGGGCTGAGAGAAGTAGACGGGGAGTTGGCTGGAGGTAGATGATGTCGGCGAGGTACTGGGGTGTACTGGTGTGAAGAACCTTATGGGTAATGGTGAGAAGCTTGTACAGGAAACGAACTTTGATAGGAAGCCAATGAAGGGAAAGAAGACAGGGAGTCACATGATCCCGAGGGGAAGAGTGAGTGAGAAAACTCGAGTTACGGTGGAAACTTTCTGCTCAGGTACAATCATTTCATGCCCAGAGTGTCTCCTTTATTTGGGGCAGCTCAGCAATACAAGCAAAGTTGGAGAAATTGGAAAATTACTCCAAAAAGGTTAAAGTTACATTTTTTGAATTTCCCCAAGTCTGCTACTGTCTCCCCAGTTGACCTATAGGACTTTTTAGGGATACCAGAGAATGTGCTCACACCTACCTCGAAAGTTTATTATCTTTCCTCTAAGAAGCATTCGAGTAGTCTAGTTCTAGCAGAGGGTCAGGGGGCTGCTTCTCTGGATACCTTGAACTGAACACAAGTATTAGACAATTTGACAGCCGAGAATGTGCAGACAGCTACATTATTGGCCATCCATGTGCTGGAACTTGACCATGCTTGGACACTTAGAGTTTCTGAGAATTACAAAAATATAACCTATTTTGGACAGAAGGTCTGGGTTTTCCCAGTTATTTCCTTTACAACTCAAACTAAAAGGTGTCAATTTCTATGTGGACTGAGGTTGTCTCTTTAGGTTTATTCTTCTTGCTGAGGTTCTCATGAAAATGTTTGATTAAATCTTTATCACGTAGATATATTTTCTATGATCCCAAGCAGTTGCGTGTGTTTCTAGATGCTCATAAGACTCCAGGCACTATTTCAGTCACAGATGCGCAGTTTTTAAAGATCGATCTCTGTAGAATGCTTAATTTGTATTGGGCCATGTGGCTTGTTTTTTCTTTATAATATTTAATTACCTCTTACTTATGAACTTGTTTATATTATCAAGCCTTTTTGCAGGATTTTCTCCTTACATATTGAGGGCTATTAGTGTTTAGCACGTATTGGTTCATTTCCTCTCCTCTGATTTGATTTTGTTTTCTATTTTTGGAAAATTTCTATTTGTGCTACGCCTTTTCTTTCAAGTATATGTATATTGCTTGATATATTATTGTTAAATTAGAAATAAAAATTTAAAAAAAAATTCAGCTTGTACGACCGATTATGGCACATGTCAAGCTCTGAACACCTCTGCATAGATACATAGTACACCTTACAATGCAAATTGTTTCAGGTACGGGACTTTTAGAATACACTTCCTTTCAATTTACTCATGAAAATTTTATCAAGCGTTAGTGACTTTAAAGTGTAGAAGATAAAATATCCCTTCTGTTCTAAATATGTCTCTTTACAAATCCTGCTATAGAAGGCCTGTGCATATATTACACAAATAGTATGACCTGCCCCAACCCTAGTTATGAAGGCTAAATAAGCATGTCATGGATATTTTGACAGTTCATGAGATTTATTACTCCTTCCCAAACTTGGCTAATCATTTATTAGGCTTCTGTGGTGTCCCTTAGGGCATTCTTTGACTCTCAAATGCTTCTTTCCAAAGATCACTCATGTCTGAGTCTATAGAGAAAATGTCCTGAAATCTGGGTTCTGGAAGTTCTTTCATTTCTGACAAGCAGAGCTGTTGAACTCCTGAAGAAAAAGCACCTTTGGGAAGTAGAGGGGGGATTAGAATAAAGGGTAGGTTTGGGCAGGGAAAGAAAGGAAAGTTTGTTTCTTCTTATATTATTCCATCCCTCTAACCATAAATAATAAAACTGTAATTAAAAATTCAATCTGCCTTCCCCCTGCTGCATCTTACCATTTGGCCCCAGTAGGTAACACTAGAGAATAAGTTTAGCTGTTAAACAAATTTCATTCTTATGTTAGCTGCAGGGCCAGCCCCAGAGTTGGTTCAAGGTATTGACGCCCTAGGCAAACCTTAAGCCTTATCTCACCCCCCCCCCCGGCAGAATCTATTGTTTAGCTTTCAATGTCCTGCTCTTTGCCTCCCCACATGCTGCAGCCTTATGCGATCACCTATTTTGTCTGATGGTCAGTCCAGCCCTGGTTAGCTGTGCCAAGATGTTCCAACAGGATGCAAGTTCTGTGACACACATCTTTGGCTTATTTTTGGCACTGTACCTTAAGGGAGAACTGGCAAGGTGGAAGGAGACAGGTACGGTGGAAGAGCAGTGGGTGAAATTAAAAGGAGCTATAAATATGGTAACAAAATCTTTGTATCAGATAAAAATAAAGAGAAAGCTTGCTATTCAAAAAGCACACAGGATTTCAAAAAAAGATTACAGAGAAGAAAGAGGTAATGCTGAAAGAGAGAAGGAAAGAAATCAAGAGAGCCAAAGCAAGAGTGGAAGAAAATACAGCTAAAGCAAGATGACACAGAACCAGTGCAAGGGTGTGCCACTCTCCATTAACTTTCAGATCCCTAGAGTCCCCCTTAAGAGTTTGATAATTAAACTCAACATTCACAATCACCCTGTTTGAAAACAGCCCATGTAGTCTAGCTAATGGTTACACCAGTCCTGAACTGACAAGATGATTTTCAGGTATTTATTTTATTTATTTATTTAAACTTATTTTTTTATACCGCCTTTCTACCATTCAAGGCGGTTTACATTTAACAAAGATTTAGCAGGGCTGTGGTGGGTCTTAGCTGTACATAGAACTAAACATTGTAGGTATGTTGGTGAAAGAAAGAAGGCCAGAGGCAGACTTGTAAGAATGGAAAGTGATGAGGATCAATGTATGGAGACAGAAAAGTTAAAAGCAGAAATGCTACACAAATACTTCTGTTTGGTATTCACTGAAGAAGATATTGGACAAAGACCGCTGATTGTTGGCATGGATAGCTATAGAAGTGAGGTGAATACGAAGACATTTACAGAAGAGGATATTTGTGTCCAACTGACAAAATTAAAGGTGGACAAAGCCATGAGGGCAGATGGGATGCATCTAGGATCCTAAGAGAGTTCAGAGAGGTACTGGTGGGTCTAGTAGAGGGCTTGTTCAATAGATCTTTGGAGACTAGGATGGCTCCAGAAGAATGAAGAAGTAGAAACAGAAAGGAAGTTAGAAACTACAGGCAGGTTAATATTACCTTAATGGGGACTCAGCTGGAGGACAGGAAAGTATCTACAATCCGATGGACTACAGGGTCTAAATCAGATGAAGGCACATTTTACAAAGGATGTCCAACTACAATCTGAGTCACCCAAGCCAGAAGCTCTTTAAAAAAATGCAGATATGTCCAAGTTTAGGCACGATTCCAAAAACGTGGATGTGCCCAATATGGACGTCTGCAGAGCGAGAGTTTCCAAGATCGAGGACATCTAAGAGTCATGTAGCGGTGATGCAAACACAACAGAGGTTTCCCAAGTACACCAAAAATAGCTTAACGATTGTGGAGTGCCCTCTTTTCTCTTTGCAGATGTTTCAGGGTCCAAACAAACTTTCTCCTGGTATTTACTCATGCCTGAAGCAGGTCTAAAAATGGATGCCATTGCAGACATCCCCAAGGATTCCAAAATCCATTGGAGTCATTTACTTCTGTTGCTCTGCCCCAGACATGCCTCCACCACTCATCCCTGCTCACTTGGATGGCCCTACTCTGGAGTCATCCCTAGATTACTCCTGGGGGAATTCTGCGCAACACAGAATTTGCGCAGAATTCTGCATTTGCTGTGCAGAATTCGCAAGGCACCAGCCAGCCAGACAATGAAGCAGGATTGGGTGCTTCCTGTGTACCTATGAAATTGCGCCTGCATCGGACTCTAGCACAGCTGCGGGAGCAAACAAAGTGCTTCTGTGGTTATGTTGCTGCATTCGGGCTGCAGGTGAGAAAGGGGGGAGGCTGGCTGGGGGCAGGAGAAAGGCTGCTGATGAGCGGGGGGAGGGGGTTGCTGGTGGCATCAGGAGGGCTGCTGGTGTGTGAGGAGGTTGCTGGGGCAGGAGATGAGCTGCTGGTGAATCAGGGGTGGTGGCTGGGGCGAGCTGGTGAGTCAGGGAGTAGCTGGAGGCTAGAAGTTAGAGGAAGAGAAAACGGGAGGACAAGGAAGGGTTAGGGACAGAACTGATTGGAGCAAGAGAGCTAAGGAGGAAAAAGGCAGGGGGAATTTCAGGTCTAGAGGAGGAGTTAAGCTTTATGATGGGGAAATTCTGCGCAAAATATTTACTAATAAAGCATACAGAATTTTGCAGAATTTTCGAATACTGCATGCAGAATTTCAAAATTTTTGTGCAGAATTCCCCCAGGTATATCAGATGTATGTTTTTGGATGTCCATATCCTGAATAAGTCTTCTAAAATGACTGCCATTGTGTCAAATGAATCAGGTTCATTTCTTTGATTGGGTGACTAGAGATGTAAACTGGATGTGATTTACTTGGTAGTCAGCAAAACGTCTGATATTGTCCTGCATCAGAGGCTCATTAATAAACTGAGAAGCCTGGGGTGACTCTCAAGGTGGAGGACTGGATTATAAACTGGTTGAGTGATAGTCAGATAGTGGCAGCTAGTCAGATAGTGACAGCTAGGATAGTGGCAGATAGGATAGGCAAAGAGGATGATAGTGGCAGATAGTCAGATAGTGGCAGTAAATAAAATCACTCTGAGGAGAGAGTAGTGATTATTGGAGCTCCTCAGGGATTGATCCTGAGGCCAATTCTGTTCAGTATTTTTGTGAGTGATATTGTGGAAGGGAAAGAAGGGAACATTTTTCTTTTTGCAGATGATACTAAGATCTGAAACATAATATACTCCTCTGAGGGAATAGAAAGAAGAAGAAGTAATCTAAGAAAGCTTGAGGAGTGGTCAAATCCTTGACAACTGTAACTAAATGCCAAACATGCAGAAGCAGACATTTGTGATGGGGGGTGGTGATGAACTATCAAGTGCACTGACTAGGAGAAAGCTTGGGATGCTAGTGTCTAATGATCTTGAGGTAGCAAAGTGTGACACTATAGTGGATAGAGCCAGAGAGATGTTGGGGTATAACTATTAGAAAGATACATGGTTATATCTTTGCATAGTTCATTCATGAGTCCTCATCTTGAATACTGTGCTCAGTTCTAGAGACCAGATATAAAAACAGATAGAGAAAGGTTAGAGGCAGTCCAAGGAAAAGCAACCAAAATGATATGGGATTTGCATCAGAAGTCATATGAGATGAGACTAGGTATACCCTAGAGGAGAAAAGAGGCTTTTATTTGGAGACGAAGAATCACAGGATAACAAGATTAATTGGGAATGGGTAAAAAAAAAGCCCCCAGGGAAGTAGAAGCCCTCAGGTAAGTGAAACATTTAATACCTCTGTAGAACTGAGTAACAGGGGCAATGTCTGGAAAGCTGTGTGCATTAATGCCCATAGTATAGAAAATAAGATCCCAGATGTTGAAGCATTAATGGAAGAGGCTGACTTGGATTTAATGGTGGTCACAGAGACATGGTTCACCAATGACTGGGATGTAATTATACCAGGCTATAATTTATTCAGGAAGGGACAGGGTAGGAAGAAATGGAGGAGGAGTGACACTATATGTTAAAAAATCATATTAAAGCTACAGAATTACAGGGCAAACAAGGAAAGAAGGAGGCATTGTGGGTTAAACTAGAAAGAGGGAATGGGGACTTCATTTGCATTAGTGTGATATGCAGATCGCCTTCACAGGGAGAAGAAGTGGACAGAGATTTAATTGAAGACATTCGCAGTATGGCCATGAAAGGAGAAATGCTACTGATAGGCAATTTCAATATGCCAGATGTTGATTGGTGCATCCCTGCTACAATGTCGTCTAGAAGTAAGGAGATCCTGGATTCTCTACATGGAGAATTATTCCAGCAACTGGTAACAGAACTTACTGTATACATGAATGGGCTAAACTGGACCTGGTCCTTACTAGTGAGCAAAGTGGTTCCGATATAGTTGGATGTCATCTCGCATCGAGTGATCACCAGAAGGTGTGGCTTAGTATTAAAACTAGGGCTGATAAAGTCCATTCAAAAGTTAGTGTCCTAGACTTTAGGAAATCTAATTTTGCCAAGATGGGACAATACCTCAAAGAGGCATCAGCGGGATGGGAACAGCTGGGGGATATAGAAAAACAATGGGCAAAACTAAAAGGGGATGTTTTAAGGGCAACAAACCGTTTTGTTGTTAAAGTAAATAAATGTAAAAGGAAAAGGAGGCCACTATGATTCTTGAAAGAAGTAGCTGAAAAGGTGAAGTAAAAGAGAGTGGCCTCATAAAATACAAGAGATCACAGAAAGAGGAAGACAAGCATCAATATTTGGAAAAACTTAGAAAAGCTAGGAAAGGAGTCAGGAAAGCAATGCAGTAAAATGGGTGGACAAGACATTTTTCAGATATATTAGTGAGAGGAGGAAGTGCAAAAGTGATATTGTCAGACCCAAAGGTAAAGGGGAAGAATATGCAGAAGCTGATGAGAATAAAGCAGAATTAATTAACAAATATTTTTGTTCTGTGTTCACAGATGAATGGCCAGGAGCAGGACCTCAGAAAACATCCACAAATAGGAAAAGTAGCAAAGATGATCTTAAATGATTTTTAGAAACTAAAAGTAGACAAAGATGGGGCCCGATGGGATTCATCCTTGAGTATTGAAGGAACTTGAGGATGTGCTAGTTTGTCATACTGGTGTTGGAGTATGATAAGGAGAAAAAGAGATTGCTGCCAAGCTGCTGTTTTATCCACATGAGTCCAAAGGAGATGAGGAGAAAAGGAGTTAAGACTGGGGTTTCTCAAATCTGTCTTGGGGGCCTCACAGTCAGTTGGGTTTTCAGGAAATCTGTAATGAATATGCATGAAGTAAATATGCATGCATCAGAGACCCAGCATATGCAAATATTTCTCTTGCATTTTCATTGTGGATATTCTAAAGATCCTACTGGCTGTGAGGTTCCCAGGACAGGTTTAGGAAGTCCTGAGTTAAGAAGAAAAACTCAAGCATTTGGAATAAGAGGGACGAAAAAGGGTCCTTGAGGAGTCAGGGAGCGCAGTGAAGATCTCAATGGAATTCCTAAATTCAAAAGGAAGGTAAAGAGGATGTCCCAATGCATATGTGGAAGAAAACATCAAAACATTGTTCTGTCTTTTGTAATTGTATTCTGTGCCTAGGAAGCTGCAATTGAAATTGTTACCATTGGTTGTTTTCACTTGGAAGAAACTTATTGCACTAAAATCTTTTATTTTCAAACACCATTGAAATGTCTCCTTGAGCATGTTTGCAATATATCTTGAGCCCTGATATGAAGAATCCCTTGCCTTATCAGAAAATCCTAACGAGGGTTTCTAGACGGTCAGTAGGGCTTATCCCTTGAATCAAGCAAGCCTCCTATCTAAGATGTGTGCACCAGAAAGGTTGGGGGGGGGGGGCTACATGCACAATTCTGAATTTCACAGAATCAAGGTCCATGTGCACAGATCTTACCAAAACCTAGCACAACGCCAGACTACAACCTTTGCACTATATCCCTATGTCACGACACATTTGTGCAAGATGCTTCATGAAACTTATTTCCAGTTTATTACCAGATACACAACTCCAGTCTCAAAAGTGCAGTCACTAATGTTTGCAGATTTTGAGCTACTAAACTGAAAATTTTCACAGATAGGCCAATACATGTTAAAATGCAAAAGTGACCCAAAATATGCAAAAATGCTTTTGTGTATTTTTTGGTGCATAGGACCCATTTGCAAAAAATATTCACAAAATTGCTCCCTCTCAAGTAGTAAACTCAGACGCCAAATGATAGTGTACTAAAACTGCACATTAAAAAGCCATTGCAATGCAATATCATACAAAGCAATTCATCAATTCAGGCCCTCAGCGAACAAACACCATCTCCCAAAGATGTCTTTTCAGGCTGGCATTCACAAAAAAGGCGAGTTATAACAATTTTAATCCAATTTAAAAGTTTAAATTCAAAAATGAAAACTACATTTCAGAAGGTGTAGTTATCTCCTTTTCTGTCAGGCCTCAAGCAAATTCTCATGAACGTTTGCCACAGGGGCTTCATTTGCATTTGTAGCAAATTTTCACCGAAATGGGCCTCTGTCCCACAGATAACAGGTTAGTACATCAGTCTCAGAATTCATCCGTCATTGAAGAATTGAGAACGTGGGAGAATGTTTGGATATGTACACAACAACCCTGAATCAAAGAATAAGCAACAGAATGATTATGTACTTCAACAGATTTACTCTAGCATTGGACAAAGAGGACCGTTGTCCTTGTAAGCTTACAACTCAGTTCTATAAACAGAGCTTCCCAATTCTACCCCTACCCCACCCATTCAGCACCCCATGTGCAAATGGCAGTTAGCATGCAAATCAACATGTGGTAACTGTCATGGCCCCAGGGTAACAGTTTATTTATTTATACTCTCTTATATACCGCACTATTCAGCATCAGCGCGGTTCACATAGAACAAAAATCTCAGTACATTCAACATACATGAGTTTACAGATAACAAGGGAAAGGAACTTGGATAAACAAGGGAAACTATTTACAACCTATTTACAGGGATAATTACTATGGGCCCGAGTATGCAGTTACTGCATTAACTGCTTGGCGCACTTTAGCAATAGGGCCACTAAGATCTGTTGTGCATTAAAAAGAAAACTATGCTCTCATATATTTCTCAAGACATATAATAATACATTTTATATTTCTAGACCACTTTTCCAGTTTTAGCTCAAGGCTGTTTACAAATTATTTTCAGGTGTAAGCTGCTGGTTAGCTTTCACCTGAAATAAGAAGTGTATAATCTAATTGGATAGCTGAGGCAAAGGAAGATAAAGGGATATGCCCAAGGTCACAATAAAAGACAGTGGGAAAGGTGAGATCTTAAGCCACATATCATGCCCATTGCTCTGACCACTAGGCTACTTCTCTCCCTAAGTGAAGCACAGTCTAGAACTGTCTTTCATCCCTAGTTAAGTAATACTTTTCATTTAAACAAATCTATTTGCAAAATTAATAGTTGAAACTTGTTCTTTCTCCTGGATGTAATACATACTGGTTAAGTGGAAGTTTGCTAGATAGTTTAATTTCTGATTATTAGAGAAAAGGTTTCCTGAAGCCATAATGTCTTCCAAGAGACCTGACAATCTGCTGCCATTGCATATGAGCTTTTCTTTACTGTCTGGCGTAGGAATGGGTGGGCCTGGGTAAACCGTGGCCTCTCCACTTTGTCATCCGGCCCACCCAGTCAGTAGCAGCAGAACAGTGGAATGAGATGAGAACTGCAAGTGGTGTCAACATCTTTATTGCCTTTTGCCCACCCATGTTAATCCCAGGCGCCACCAAAATAAAATCAGTCCTGGTTACACCGCTATCCCCTGTTATTACAACTTGATTGCTGAGCTGGATAGATAGTTTTGGTAGGGCATGTGACGAAAGTGGACGTCAGTTCCTTCCCTTCCCCCACTTCCACTATAAATATACACATGGAGGATGAGACTGTAAACCATTTTCACATGTAAAATGCTGATTTATGTACGTAAATGGGCTCTTATAAAAGTAGCTCATGCCTAAAAGTAGGTGCCCATTTTGGGGCTATTTTATAAAGATAACATAGGAGTCTGTGTTTGTATAAAATAAATTTACAAAACCTTCAAAAATCGCAGGTAGATGCACCTAGATACATTTACACCTGCTGTGGAGTTAGTGTAAATTTATGCACATATTTTATAAAATGGATCAGCGTAATGATTCCGCCCATACTCTTCCCAAAGTTCTCCCCTGAACACTCTACACTCTATAGGGCAGTTTTATAAGGGGAAAGTAGAATCCTACTTAGGAGCAACTTTATAAAGACACATTGGCGGTATAGAGCATGTTTACTACACCGCGCTAACAGCAGGGTTTACCTCGCGCTAAGCACATGATGCTGACAGCATGCAGCAGTGCGGTAAGAGTCCCATGCTAATCACGTAGTGGGACTAGTGGGGACGAGTCAGATTGATGACACATTGTAGTTAGCATGGGTATCATTGGTGTGTGCGGACCACAATTGTTGCCATTAGAGCAGATGCACTTCCTGTCTCCTCAAGGGTGGTTGTAAGTGTACCCACTTGCTATTTAATGCAGCTCCAATGTGCTAGCAGCAGGGGGACATGTGGGCATGCCCCCAAAAGTTAGCGCCATCCACCACACAAATTTTTGAGGTTGAATGTGCGCTAACATCGCACATTTGGTAAACATGACTTGTGTGTTTATATAATACTAACTTAAGTGGCATAGCACGCATCTACTTTGCAAGTACAGACATTATAACTCTTCGGGAGCAGGTGTAAATATATGTACCAATAATTTTTCAGTATATATGTAGATTACCCTATTTTATAATTTATGCACATGCTTGCGTGCTCTACCCAAACTCCTCCCAGGGGAACTCCTGCCGCAAAATGTGTCATCATGCCAAAATTGTATCTGCAAACCAGCTACATACAGTCACACAGCAAGGATGGCACATGTGCATAACCTCTGGGATTTACTTGCAAAAGAAAAGTTTATGAAACTATCCACATCACATCATAATAAAACCAGGGATTTATATGCTAATTTCCATAGACTATGCAGCTTGAAACCATGAAACAGAACAAAGTGACAGGAACAATCTGAATAAATACCTTACTTCATGCAGCGTGATAGAACAAAACAGCATGTTCAGAAAAGTCTACCTGTTTTTTCACGTAGTGTACACAGGCACTAGAAGCTGGTCTTCCTTTAATAAATCATGAGCCAAGTTCTTGAATACCTTTGTTAAATCAATAATAATTAATTCACTTTTAAAGGTTTCATTGTGTTCAGCTACTCTAAATACATCTTCTTTTCATCTCTCAAATTTCTGTCATGCCAGGACTGTATTTGTATTCCTGATGGGCGGGGGCACATCATTACTATTAACGACAGTGACACAGCTTTTGTATTGTTTAAGAAAGAAACTAGAATTTGTGTTTACTGTGCCTTCTAAATGTCTTCACACCCTCTACATTTTTCACATTCTGCTGTCTAAAAATTAGAATTTAAAATGCATTAAAGGGTCATTTTGGAAGCTCTATTTGTGATTTGCAAGTCTGAAAACACCCATTCACACATGCAAAGCACGCCCAGCAAAGCCTTTGATATTGTTCCTCATAGGAGGCTTGTAAATGAGCTGAGTAACCTGGGGATGGGATCACAAGGTGGTGAACTGGCTCAGGAACTGGTTGACTGACAAACTACAGAGGATTGTGGTTTTGGAGACCGAGCAGTTCAGAGGACGGTGACCAAGATTATATGGGGCCTGCACCAGAAGGCATGCGAGAAGTGACCCTGTACAGGTCATTGGTGAGGCTTCATTTAAAGTTTTGTGTTCATAAGAATATAAGATATGCCATACTGGGTCAGACCAAGGTCCATCAAGCCCAGTATCCTGTTTCCAACAGTGGCCAATCTAGGTCATACCTACCTAGCAGTTTCCTCAAAAGACACAGATTCCACAATGCTTGTACTGGGTCAAGCATTGATATCCTGGGTCCCTTCTTAATAATGGTTTATGGATCTTTCCTCCAGGAACTTCTCCAAACCTTTTTTAAACCTGGCTACACTAACAACCTTTACTACATCCTCCGGTAACAAATGTTCAGTTTTGGAGGCCGAGCAGTTCAGAGGATGGCGACCAAGATTATATGGGGTCTGCACCAGAAGGCATACGAGAAGAGACTACCAAACCACATCAGGAACAACGATGATCTCCCATCATTCAAAAAGCAGCTAAAAACCGTCCTATTCCAAGAACATCTCTGAATAGGAATCCCCCCTATTTCTCTTCAAGAACCCCAGACCAATAACTGTGCTATCCTGTCAGTCTCTATGTTATCCTGTCAGTTATCCTGTGTTATCCTGTCAGTCTCTATGTTCATCCCAAAATCATCACTGTTGAGCCCCCGATGATGGGCCCCCCCCCCCCACTATTGATCCCCTCCCCCCTGTTATATGTCCCACCGCTTTGACCCGGTGAAAAGCGGGATATAAATACAGTTAAATAAATAAATAAAGACCTAAATATGTATTCCCCAGAGAGGAGGAGGGATAAACAGGCATTTAAATACTTGAAAGGTATCAATGAACAAACAAAGATGGAGAAACTGTAGAACTAGGGGGACATAAAATGAACCTGTAAGAAAGTAAATTTAAAAGCAACATCAGGAAACACTTTCACGGAAAGGGTTGTGGATGCCTGGAATGCCCTTCTGATAGAGGTGGTGGAAGCAAAAACAATGACAGAATTCAAAAATGCCCGGGACAGACACAAAAGGATGGGAAGAGGATGTTATCAAAGCAAACTTAATTAACTTCATAAATAGAGAGGGATAACCTGCACGGAGCAGCAGGTACAACTCTACAACTCTAGCCACTTACTGGGAAGACTAGATGGACTATGCTGGTCTTTATCTGCCATCATTTACCATGTTAATATGTTACTATATCCCAAGGGCCATTTTAAAAAGACCCGAATTTACACACATCCCTGTTGTGCAGGGATGTGGCGAAGGCATGTCTGGGGAGACAACAAAAAACCTATGTCTATCTCAGATTCCACAACAGTGCCACATGTTTAAACCTGGCAACAGAGATGTCCATATTTAGATCTGCTGTCCAGCATGAATAAGCATTTGAAAAGTACTCATTTCAGTCAGCTCTCAACAGAAGGGATGATAGGGACATTCCCTTTTATTATCAGGATAATTTTTCTCCCTCTCATAAAAGGACAACAGATGTCTATGAAGATCTCTCGGTATACTGCCGTGGCACTACATGCCTCCATTTGCAAAATAGCACGTTTGGACATGTATGTGGCAACATATACACATGCACATTCTGAAATGCTGGCGCAGACATGTCCATGGTGCCTGTTCTGCCAAAATGCATATTTCACATGTGAACGTTTCTAAAATTGCCCGTCTCTCTGTAAGCATCGGGGCTTCAATCTGCACATCCCCATTTCCTTGTATGTTGGGAGGGTGTTTATCTTCTAAGGCAGAGACGGGCTGATTTTAGAATGCATCTACACGTGTCCACTTTCTCTGCTTCCGCTCCCATGGAATTTCAGACGTTTTGATTTGTATATCCCAGGGGGCATCTAAACCACCTTTCTAAAATGTCCCTTCATAGTAGGAGTTTGTGAAAGAACAAATAAAGAAATGTTCAAAAAGTAATTAAGAATAAGAAACTAGAAAGTCTTGCTTGCATAGGTCTTCACATCCTTTATCATAGCAAATCCAAATTTATTTATTTTCAACACTGTCAACCACAACATCCTTCTTCAGCACCTACAATCTACTGGTATCCAAAACATCATACTGCAATGTTTCCAATCCTACGTGACCAACAGACACCAACAAATAAAAACTGGTGCGTACTGTCACGCCCTCACCACTCACCTCCAGCTTAGAGGGGCATGGTTGTATAAGGAACTTTCCCCTTTCAGCCTTAACTGACTAATTCCCCGCAATGTTTTCTGGGTAATGTAGTTTAATTGCGCTATATATGGGCTTCAGGTAGAAAGCTGTAGTCGGGCTCCTTGGGGTAAGGCAATGACAGAAATTTATTGAGCACAAATAAGGTTCATAAATACCACATTCAGGCATACTTCTCCAGGCTTCTTCAAAGGTACAACAGGTTATAAGCAAAACAAAACCCAAAACCAAAGTGGCAGCTTAAAGTATTCTTCAGCTCAGAAAAACATAGCCTTTTAACAGCAAGGCTACCAGCTTCCTTTAGCCTTGCTGGTTAAAGCACAAACACAAAAACAGGCTTTCTTCTGTGGCAGTTTGCCTTCTTTTCCAGTCTCCAACCTTTCCAGGCTGTTTTCCAATTAACAAATAAAAACAAAAACTCCAAACAGGAACAAACTTTCAATGTGCAAGCAAAGTTCTATTCAGGTTTCTCAGGAAAAATTCAAGAGTAAAAAGAAAGCCTTTTCCTCACAGTTAATTTGGCTTCTTGCCATCTCACTTCACAGGTAGCAGGTGGTTAACAAGCACAATTCACAACTCCAGCTTGTTCTTACGTCTTAGTAAAACTTCCCTTCTTTACCACATGGGAATTTACAATCCATCTACCTGCTTCTTATGGTTATCTTTCTTTAGAGGGCTTTCTCTCAGGGCTGGCTTTCCTTCAACCCTTCTGTGGCTAAGGCTTGGCACGAAGAGCAATCCATGAGGGTGTCTTCCTCATTCAGCTCAGCATCAGGCTCTCCTAGCTGCATAGACTCTGACTCTCCTTCTGGCTCACCAGGCTCGGCTGACAGCTTCTCGTTAGAGTTGAGAGCGTCTCCTGCTCCTCTGCATTGCCCAGCATAAGTCAGGTTTCTCCTGCTCTGCTCAACATTAATCAGGCTTCTTAGGTTCGTACCTGTGCCTCGGCTTGTATCAGCTTCTCTCTCTCTTTATCCTCTTCTTGCCTTTGCCTCTGCCCTTGCTTCTGGCGTTCCTTCCACCCTCTCTCTTTTTCTTTTACTATAATCTAGCATATCTCCAGGGTTCTAGCCCCACCTCCTCTCTTCCCAGGTGATGGAGATCACTCTGCCTTCTGGCACCTGAGTAATCAGGGAGCTTACTGATGTAAGGGTCTTGGACCTTAGGTCTGTATTCACTCTCCCTTATTTCACTAGGGGAAACATGAAACCTGTTCCAGCTGGGGGTTTTCTGGTTCCTAGGTGAGGTTGTGGTTTTGTTACCCTGACCCTGCAAAAGGGGCCCTTTTACTAGGGTGAACTCTTTGCCTTTTTCCCTTTCCCCTAACTCAGGATAGGCTTCCTTACCACAGTACATATCCACCCCTATCAACAAACTGAAGGCGTCCCTCAAGGATCCACCCTCTCATCACTCCTCTTCAACATCTACCTCCAACCACTCTGCTCTATCATCAAATCACACATCATCATCATCATCAACTTTCACATCTATGCTTATGACATCATGATATCCGGATCATTCAACACAAAGCAACCTACATTCACCAACCTACAATGCTTTGATGATATTTCCCAATGGCTAACAACCAACAACCTGGCAATCAACTTTAAGAAGACAGAAGCTTTATTCATTACAAAAGACAATACTTTCATACCCCCAACCTCCTTCACCATAAACAACACACAAATAAAAAAGGACAGTCTGAAATCAAATATCTTGGCATCACCCTGGACCAACACCTCACTCTCACTCTCATACTTGTTCCATTTTTACTGTTGCCAGTAGCCTGCTACAACAGTGTTATCTTGAACCTTGCTATTACCTATAGCCCATCCCAATACCCTCATGTGCACACGTCACTACAAACGTAGATAGATCACTCATAGAATGGCTCACACAACTGCAACAATAATTTGTAGCTACATTCTCTTGGAGCTGATCACCAGCTCCTTAGCTCTCACCAACACCCACAAACACATACCTATTCTACACGGTTTCGGGAGGAGGTGGCCAAGAGACCCCACCCACAAGCCAGTAGAGGGCTCGCAACCAACGTATCATCACTTACTACACATTGCAATCCAACACACCACAAGGGTAAAAAAAGATAACCTACCCCCCCAAGACTTAAAAGTTGCTCTCATAAACGTGCGCTCAGTCCGCAATAAATGGCCCGTCATCACTGACCTACTAACCCTTCACAACCTAGACATACTCTTCATCACAGAGACATGGCTATCGAACGATGACATGGTCCTCATCAACCACCTTCTACCCCCCAACTTCACAATACACAGCTGCCATAGAATCAACAAAAGGGGCGGAGGAGTCCTCATACTCACAAAAACCGACCTCAAGTTTCACCTCTCCAACAGCACCAACACAACCAACCTCGACATAGTAGTCATAGCAAACGACCAATGCTCCTTCAACCTAGTATACAGAGCCCCATCATCATCCCCTGATGACCTATCTGTAATTATCGAGCTAGCCTGTAACCCCCCAAACCTACGCACCCCGAATTGGATTCTAGGGGACTTCAATCTACCAACACTACATGACTCCCAAGCATCAGCTTTCCAAGATGCACTCAAAGACCTGGGCTATTTGCAACTAATCAATGAACCTACTCACACAAAGGGAAACATGCTGGACCTGATCTTCGCCCCCCTACCTGCCCACAGCTCCACCCCCCCCCCCCCCCCACACCACAGTACCTTAGATTCCCGGCCCAGGAAACCCCCTGGAAACATGTCAAAACCCATAAGTCTACCCCCACGAAGGTTCCAACCTTTTAACAAGGAATCCATCTTACACAACACACAGCCCCTCTTCAGCATAACGACAACCAGCCTAGATGCACTAGTCTCCAGCTGGAATGACAGCCTGAGTTCCATCGCCTTACGTACAGCCCACAAGAAAGCCCCAAAGAAAAAAGCTCCCACCCCATGGTACTCCGATGATCTACGGACCTCTCTCATCAAACTTAGAAAACTCGAAAGGCGATGGAGATGCTCACGATCTACAGAGAACGAGGTAGCCTATAACCTCCAGCTATCCATACACCGCAATGCAATAACTGAGAAAATGAGACAAGCGCACACAGACACCCTCATGCGCTCACTACGAAAACCACACAACCTTTTTAACCTCGTCAAGAACCTAACGAAAGAACCAGGTTCTGAACAAACACCTGAGATTCACGCCCAAGACTACGCTGACTTCCTGCAATCAAAACAAGACTGGCCCACCCTCTTGCACAGTGGACCCACCAAAAGCAGCGACATTAGCAATGTTCACCATCCCATCCAATGAGCAAATCATCGACACAATCTCTACAATCAACACCACTACCGCTCAGACTGACCCCTGTCCTGCCTTCTGGAACTACGGACAGAATTTAGTCCATTCATAGCTAGACTTCTTGACGCATCTTTCACATCAGGCTATTTCCCACTGAATCTCAAGCACACATCCATCAGACCCCTGCTAAAGAACAACAAATTGGACCCCCAGAAAGTAGAATTGTATAGACCAGTTGCCAGCATTCCACTACTAGCAAAGATAATCGAAAAAGAAGTCCTTTACCAGATTCAACAATACATCAACAATACCTCTCCGTTAGACCACTGCCAACACGGATTCAGAGAATCCCATGGTGTGGAGACGCTACTTACCACCCTCTTCAACAATATACTTTATACAATTGATAACATCCGTCAGGGAGTTGCCCTGATATTCCTGGATATAGCTGCAGCGTTCGACTCAGTATGCCACAAAACCCTCCTGAGCCGGCTCAAAGAGAAGGGCATCTGTGACCTAGCACTAACCTGGTGTAAGTCGTACCTGTCCGATAGATGGCAACACGTGCAGACAGGGTCCTCCACCTCCAAACCGTTCCACCAGAAACAGTGCGTTCCGCAAGGCTCCTCCCTCTCAGCCTTGATGTTCAACATTTATATGCAGCCAATTTGTGACCTCATAAGATCATTCAATGTCGAATGCATGATTTATACCGATGACGTTCTCATGTACATGCCATTCCAGACTGACCAAATTGACCTCACACCTCTAACTAACTGTTTTAGCTCAGTGGAAAAATGGCTTCTAAACCAGAATCTTCAAATACAACACAAAAAGACTGAAGTACTGTTCATCTCCCGAAACCCCAACTTTTCCCCTCCTGCCTGCCTAAAAATTGGAAAAATCGAACTGCAAACAAAACCTTCAATCCGCTACCTGGGTGTCACATTGGATCAAAACTGGATATGAAGACACACGTGAGCAACATGGTAAAATCAACGTACCATAAGATCAAGACACTCAAACATCTTCGCCCCCTCCTGCAACCAGTTGATTTTAGAACAATTTTCCAAGCTCTAACCATCCCACATCTCGACTACGCCAACGCTATCCTGCAAGGACTCCCAAAATCCACCCTGAGCCCACTCCAGCTCGCCATGAACGCTGCGGCCAGAGTCCTACATAGCGCCTCCAGGAGAGACCATATAACACCCATCCTCAAAAGTCTCCACTGGCTCCCAATCCACAGCAGAATCACCTTCAAGAACCTACTACTAACATTCAAGACCATCAATGGACTCGCCCCCTCCTCTCTCGCGGACCTCACCCACATTACACCCCCAAATAGAGCTAGACGATCTACTGCTATAAACACTTTGGTAATCCCCAAAGCAATGACCCACAGTGCTCAGACATCCATAAACAGGGCTTTCAGTCTCTGTGCTCCCAGATGCTGGAACGCTTTTCCACCCGATATCCGAGCAATCCCGGATCTAACTAAATTCAGGAGAGAATTGAAACACTATCTCTTCCTCAAATGCTACCCAGAGGAATGTACACCAACCCCACCACTCGCAACATAGCCCGACCTCACGCATCCCCTCCTCACGTATTTGTATATAAGTGTGAATATCATCATTCTGTTATTATGAATGTAAATAGTAATACTGTAATTACAAATGTAAATAGTTAATACTGTTACCCAAGTTGAGCTACCTGTTATATGTAATACGGTGTTAACCCCCACCGTAAAATACCTCATGTTCTTTGTAAACCGCACTGATGTCGAAGAGCGCGGTATATAAGCGATTTAAATAAAATAAATAAATAAATTCCACAAATATGCAAGACTGCCAACGCAGTCTACCACAAAGCCAAAACCTTACAATACCTACGCCCCCTCCTCGAACCACCAGACTTTTGCTCCACTCTTCATGTCCTAATCCTTCCACACCTTGACTATTGCAATTACATCTACCAAAGCCTGCCACAATCCACATTACTGACTCTACACACAGCCTTACATAACACTGCATGATTGTAAAAGGAGCAGCAAGGCATGATCACATCACACTCATCCTCAAGCATCTACATTGACTATCCCTCGACAACCAGATCAAGTACAAGACTCTCTTCCTGGCACACAAAGCCATCCATTGCTGCCCTATGTCATACCTGCATGCCCTACTCCAGACCTTACAGCCCAACCGACTAATAAGACAAGCCACAAAGACCACTCATCATCCCTCACACAAGAGCAAAATCTAACTAACAAGCATGTGCATGGTTCTTCGAACTCTACGCATCATCTATCTGGGACACACCCCCAGACTCAATTAGAAACATATGAGACCTATATACCTTCCACAAATACCTAAAAACCCACCTCTTCAAACATTTTGGCCCCTATCCTACACCCCCCCCCCCCCCCACACACACACACAACGCTAGCATTCATAAGAGCATATCATCAAATCTCATTCTACACTTACATTGTATATAGCTCAACAATGTATATAATTATGAACACATGCATGTATCCTATACTCTTGTACATTAGTTATTTGCTCCATGTATATAAGTTAATCATTCCATAATTGTTCCATGTATATAAGTTAATCATTCCATAATTGCTTAAATAACCTTTAAGCAATTGTTCTATGTAAACTGCTCTGACCCGGTGAAAAGCACTATATAAGCCTTGCTAAATAAATTAAGTTTAGATCAACTATCCAGAGGGTCGCCAGGAGTCAGCACTGACTCGATGGCACTTAACAACAACAACAAATAAATAAATTTATTTAACAGTTTTATATATCGCTTTATCATTCAATCAAAGAGGTTTACAATTACCACTGAATCATAACAATTACATCGTAACAGTTACATAGTGAATGAGAAACAAGGAACTGGGGAGGAATTGAATAACCTGGAGTTACAACTGCCTTCACAAACTCCATAAGTAAGTTAAATAGAGCCCACCTGTTTCCAATTACAGTAGCAGAGCTGATTCAAATACTCCTGTATGAAGAATTAAAATGTTTGTTGTATGATATGAATCTGAAGCAAAGGTTTAAACATACTGAGCACAGAGCTTCCCAAAAAACTCTTTGGTAAAGTTATTCAAACATACCGGTTGGGGGAAGGCTACAGTATAAGACAATTTCAATGTGCTTGAAAAGCCCCCGAGTGACTATGAAGTCCATCATTAGAGAGTGGCACCACCAGGACATTGCCTCAATCAGGTTATTCTTCTAAAAACAATAGCCATGGGTTAAGGAAACTGCTGAGAAAGGCACCGTGAAGCCTAAGATTACTTAAAATAGCTGTAAAGGACTTCGGCTGAAATAAGGGAAAATTTTGACTGTTCAACAACTTCAAGCTTATTCTACAAATATGGCCTATATGGGAGGTAGCATAAAAGGAAGCCACTCGTGAAGAAAAATTAAGTGATATGGAATTTTTTGGTCTCAGTGCTAAGTGATGGGTGTGGCATAAAACACACGTATCAAATGACCCTGCTAACACTATCCCTACAGTAAAGCATGATAGTGGCAGCATTATGCCATGGGAATGCTTTGCAGCAGCAGGGACAGGGCTTGTGAAGATTGATGGGAAAAATGGATGGTGCAAAATACAGACAGATCCTGGAAGAAATCCTGCTCCGGACCCAGAATTGGGAAAAGACTCACATTTCAGCAGGATAGCGACTCTAAACACAAAGCAAAAGCAAAAATGGAGTGGCTCAGCAAGAAGAGAGTGAATGTCCTTAAGTGACCCAAGGCACAGACCTCTATCCAATAGAACAGGCATGTCCAAAAGGTAGATCGCGATCTACTTGTAGATTGCGGAGGGGTCAGAGGTAGATTGCCAGCCCCACTTGGTTCCATCTCTCCAGCAGCTTTCCCCGTCGCTAGGAGAGAGCTCGTGCCGGAAGGTCGTCTGCCGAGGGCTTGCCGCCGCTGCTGATCCTTTGCCTGTCTTTTTTCCATGCCTGCGGGAATCTTGCCTGCAGGTGTATTGGGGCGCTTGTTGTTTTGTGCCAATAGTTTGTGGGTACCCCAGGGGGCCGCCGCCCTCACCCTGTGACGAGACGCCACAGGCCCGGCGTCATACCTGGTCTCCTTCCTCAGAATCACCCATTCCTGTCTCCACCCCAACATCCCTTAGAAGTGTGTTATATACCAGGCGATATCCATTCGCCCGGGCTTTATCTGAATACACTTACCGTATTAGTTGTGTCGTGTGCTGTTCGTTGGTCGCTTTATAGTTCGCTTTCATTAAACGTTTCGGGCAGACACAACAAAGTGTCAAGAATTTGGTGATTTTGGCAGGCTTTTCCAATTTTGTTCTAACTTGCCTATGCCTTGCCTTTGAATTGGTTCAAACCACTGTGACTTTTGCTTGCCTCTGCAATTTTATTTTACCTAGCCTTTGCGTTGATTCTACACTGCAATTTTATTTCGCCTTGCCTTTGTGTTGATTCTACACTGTGCAGAATTTATTAAATCGCGTGTGGTGGTTTTTGAACTTGTTTGGCGGTATTTGATTTTATCTGGTTTGCTGGACAGGTGTTTGAGTTTTTTTGATGATTGTTTGGTGGTATTTGATTATTGGTGCCAGTATGATGAATTCTTATTTTTACTTTTAGAACTGCATGTGTGGTTTTGGCATCTACAGCCCTTGTATTGCACATCATCCAGAGGTCTTCAGTTCCTGTTGATCTTTAATACTTTGGGACAGTGACAGTTTTGGACCAGATTCAGCCAGTGTTTATACTAACTTAGCAGATTTGGCCTTCTTACATCCAGCCACCCCAGTATAACGAAGATGAGTGTTCCAAAGAAGAGCAAAACCTACCACTTTCATGATGAATGGGAAATGGACTACTTCTTCATCATGGTGAAAGACAAGTGTTGTCTAATTTGTAACACCCCAGTATCCTTGCCCAAAAAGGGTAATCTGGAATGTCATTATAAGGCTCTGCATAGCAATAAGTTTGATGCTGATTTTCCACCCAAAAGTAAAATTCGTAAACTGAAGCTCAAAAAACTTAAATCGAAATTGGCTACTCAGCAACAGTTGATGGCAAAGCCAAGGTCACATTCGGTAAATGTAACCATAGCATCCTTCAAGATCAGCAACCTGATCGCAAAGAAATGCAAAACTTTCACTGAAGGGGAATTTGTAAAAGATTGTTTTCTTGAAGCAGCTGACAATCTTTTTGAAGGATTTAAAAATAAGAAAGAGATCATAGCTACTATTCAAGATGTACAATTGTCAAGAAACACCATCGTGTGGCGAAGAGAAAAGATGTGTGGAGACACAACTGAACAACTCTTGGAGAATGTTTCAAATTGTGTTGCTTTCTCACTCCAACTGGATGAATCTACAGACATAAGTGACATAGCCCAGTTACTAGTCTTTATCCAGATGGTTTTTGAAGACTTCAGTGTTAAAGAAGAACTACTTGGAATGATTTCTTTAAAAGGGAGAACTACCGGTCAGGAAATATTCAGTTCTTTCCATTCTTTTGTGACAAAGTGTAATCTTCCATTGCATAGACCTGTTTCCATCACTACTAATGGAGCAAGAGCAATGACAGGTGAGGTTAACGGTTTCATAGCCCTCTGTAGACAGCATGACGACGTCCCAAATTTCCTTTCTTACCACTGCATCATTCACCAGCAAGTTTTGGCAAGCAAGAGACTCAATACAAAGACTGTCATGGACATCATTTTCAAAATTGTAAATTCAGTTCATGGAAGATCACTTCAAAGACGGCTTTTCAATCTTACTCTTTATGAAGGGGCAGCGGAAATCATTTTGCACACAGATGTAAAGTGGCTAAGTAGGCACACATTTCTGCAAAGATTTCGTGAATTGCTGAATGAAATAAGAAGTTTTTTGAAGGAGAGGGGAGATGACCAAGCAGAGTTGGACGATGAGGAGTGGTTATGTGATCTGGCATTTCTCGCTGAATTTACAGGCGAACTAAGTGATATGAACCTTGAACTACAAGGTAAAAAAACAAATGCATTGGTGAGATGATGAGTACAGTTTCATCCTACAAAAGCAAATTTGAGCTAATGATGACTGATCTTGCAAACAACACTTTTGATTATTTTCCTAATACGCAGGACCATCTGGGACAATATCCAAATTTTGTTTTTCAGAACGAGAAGTATGTGACAGAAATCTGTTCTGTCATCCAGGAATTTGAAAATAGATTCTGTGACTTCCAAAAAATTGGAACAGTTGTGGAGTACTTGTCATACCCATTCAAAGTAGATGTGGACATTAAAGAAACTACAGCTGCTATCAGTAAAAATTACTCATTGAACAAGCCATCTCTTGAAAATGAAATATTAACCCTTAAAAATGACATTTTTCTCAAGACCCGTGCTGAGCAAGTATCGTTTTGGAAGCTAGTGCCTAGAGACAAATTTCCCAGCTTGAGAAGATGCAGTGAAGCTGTACACTCCTGTTTCGGTTCAAATTATTTGTGTGAATCTGCGTTTTCCCATCTAAAAATGACAGAGTACACAACGTTCCAACATGACAGATGAACATCTCAAGGATTCCCTGAGACTGGTCCTCACGCAATATTCACCCAACTTCAAAAAGCTGGTGGATGAAATGCAGGCTCAGGCGTCTCACTAATGAGCAAGAGCGAAATATTAAAGATTGTACAAGATCAGCCTGGATCAATACTCGACGTAAATTTAACACAAATTACTCAATAAAAGTTAAAGAACATTATTAAGACAGTTAAAGAAAGTTATTACTCAATAAAACTTTAAGAAAAAATGTACTTTCCATTTCCCCTCACAGTTCTTACTGGATCTTCGTTTCTCTGTTTTGTTTTTGCTTAATTTGCTTAACAGCTGATCACATCCAAGAAAATGACAGAAGGTTCATTGAAAATGTGTGTGTGTGTGTGGGGGGGGGGGAATCCTGCAACTTTATTGGGTTAAAATTTAATTTGAAACTAATTTGAAACTTAATTTTCATGGTGGTAGATCACCGGCACTTCTGGCGGAAAAAGTAGATCACGACGTGTTCGAAGTTGGACATGCCTGCAATAGAAAATCTATTGCAAGACTGCACTCCACAGACGATCCCCAGCCAACTTGAAAGAACTTGAGCTATTCTACCCAGAAGAATGGGTACAAATTGCATCATCCTAGTGAACCTAGCTGGTAGACAGGCACTTATCCCAAATGACTCATGGCTGTTACTGCTGCAAAAGGGGCTTCTACCAAGTACTGAGTCAAGGAATTACTACTGCTGCCACTCATCATTTGTATAGCACTACAAGACATACATATACATGTACAGCGGTGTGTAAGAGACAATCCCTTCTCAAAAGAGCTCATAATCTATCCAAGACAGGACACATTCAACAAACAGAGGACTAGAGTAGAACTAAGAAAAATAAGGGGGTGAAGATCCAAAAGCAGCCTCAAAGAGGTTGGGTTTTATCCTGAATTTGAATAGAGCCAGAGATGGAGCCTGATGTACCGACTCAGGTGTACAATGCAGCAAGGTAGAATGAGTTGGCAGTGGAAGAGAAGGGCACAGATATGAGGAATTTGCCTGATTAGCGGAGTTCCCAAGGAGGAGGTGTAGGGAAAGATAAGAGGAGAGGCAATGAAGGGCCATAGAATTAATGCATTTGTGGGTCAGTAGAAGTTTGAACTGGATGCAAAAGCAGATAGGAAGCCAGTGAAGTGATGAGAAAAGGGGTTACGTGAGTATAGCAATACTGGCGGAAGATTAGCTGTGCAGTTGAATTTTTAATGGATTGAATGGGGAAACATCCAAAATTCTGTTTGTGTGTCTTGGAGGGGGTGTTTGTGAGGGTATACTGTATCAAGAGACATGGTGAAGGTTCATCAGGTATGTGTGTGACTCGGGGGGAGATGCGTGTGGGTAAGGGTATGTCCGAAGTGTGTGTGTATGTACATGTGTGTGTGTGTTTATGTGCAGTTCAGGAGGGAAGTGTGTGCATTCAGGGATATATCGGATTCTCTCCCCTTAAGTTTCCCTTGCATTCACTTTGTCCCTTCCAGTCTCTTGCACTCTCCTCCTTTTTTTGTCACTCATCCTTGCACTCAGTCCATCTCTTCATCCCTTCCCTGCCCCCCCACCCTTGCACTTAGCTGCCCCTTCTTGTCATTCACTTTTAGCTCTTCTTTCTTCCTTTCCTCCCTGCTGCAGTGAAGCTCCTTTTCTTGTGCTAGCAGGCATCAGCTCCTTTTCAGCAGGCTGCACTCAGAACTGTGTCTGCGATAGCGGCTCAGCACTACCTACTCCTCCTGTGTCTTGCTCTTTGTGCCGCTGATGGCTCCTCCAATTCTTCTCTGCCAGCTTTTTTAAATATTGGGTGGCAAGACTGGCCTCCCCTGCACATCTGGCTCCTCCAGGTATTCCCCCACTAGGCTCTCTTTCTTCAGATGGTGGAACCTTGCTTCTCTGTCACCCACAACTTCTGTAATTCTTGCCTCCCTCTGGCTCCAACATGAGGCTGTACAGAAACAGATGCGGACAAATGGATAGACAGACAAACAGATAAAACCTCCCCAATAGATGCTATCTCTTAGGCAAAACATGCCTAAAAATTATTAATCTCAATATTGGAAGGGGGGGGGAGGGATTGGAAATTTACCAAAAATTCTTCAATACTATCATCACTTACATAAAACTCTGTTCTAATACATTGTGTGATGGTTTACTTTTAAAGTTATCCTAAACTTAGCAGAGAGGATCAATTACAATAATAGGATTATAATTTGTTTTTACAAGTGTTTTGGATTGCTGTAGCACTCTATGGATGCTATCCAAAAGGACCATTTTACAAAATACACACACAGTGAAAGTAACTTCTATTGTTGGAATAGTCTGCTTGTCAGAATGCTTTTATTGGTCTCTGAGGTATTTTTATACTACAAAGCCAACATAATTTACCGTAGCACTTTGCACAAATTCAGTTGTTATACTGAATGTTTTTTCCATAGCAAACATTACAGGCATAAGAGTAGATTTTTTATTCATTTAATATCCTTTCTATTCCATTCCACTAATTCAGACTTGTGTAGCCCCCTTTTCTCTGTGGTCCAGGCAGATACAGCGAGGAGCTGCTTGGCAGAACAAGAGAGCATCCCAGTGCCAAGAGCTGACAGGGTTCAGACTTGAGGGGAGGAATTACCTCTCTGATAACTGGTATTTAATATTTAGGCACTTGATACACTCTCATTAACCCTTCTCAATAACCAGGGTCCAGGCCAGACGTTTGTATTCCGAACCAACTTCATCTTTTGAACAACCTACAATCTGATGGAATAACTACTGTATAATACATTAGATTTATTTTTTAGGTAGTTTATGGAGAATAGTTTATTCCAACTTCTTCCACAATTTACACTTTCAGTTAAGTTGTATAGCCAGCTTTAAATAAAGTGTTAGTTAGTCCTTTTAGTCCTCCCTTCTTCTAGGTTCAAAGCACTCGTGCTTAGGGTTGTCATCATGTCAGTTCCCTGCTACTGAAAGCCTCACTCCCCTTCACTTTGGTACTTTGGTGCAGGTCCCTGCAGGAACATTCTTCTTCAGGCTGAGCAGCCCCTGCACTTTTGCAGTGGATCCGAGCCTCTTTGTTCCTTTGACCGGTTATGTTACAGTATGTGCAGATCTTTTAATGAGTAAGGTACTGTACCTTGAATAGGTGCCAAAGACACTTTCCTCTAAGGTACAAACACCTAACTTAAAAGCCCATGGTACAATGGCTTGATGGCCAAAGACAGGAAACTGCCGGCTGAGGTTTTTATAACCAAGGGGTTGTTCCTTTCTCAGTAGACCCCCTCTCAGTCCAGACATGACTGGGAGAGGGGAATCTCCCATGATCTGGAAATTACCATACATTTTCACAAATGCTGACTATAATTAGTAAAGCCTCTGGATGGTGCTACTGCTCTCAGTGCATCAAATCCATGGATACTCTACACTTAGAACAAATGACAATATCTTGATCAAAGCAAAAAACACAAAACCTACAAGTCAGAATTCAGACATAAAATTTCCCACTTGCATACACATACCATATACCAAAGTTAAAATTTCACAAAATGTTTCAAATACAAGAAAATTAAACCAACAACACACTAACAAGACAACAGTAAAAATTCCTGGGAAATATAACAGTATAAAACAGAAGTTTTAAAGAGCTTTCTAAAAAAAGGAAATGTTAGGCTGGCAGCAAGATTTAGGGTCGGTACAAGGATATAGGGTATCCTAGGCAAACCTTCAGACTTGTGCCCTTTCCCCTTCCCCTTCTGAGATTTTGCTAATTAAATTCGATAATCATGATCACCTCAACGCTGCCTCTCTCATAGCAATCCTGTAAAAATGCATATCTGGATATTGTGGGGTCATTTTCAAAGGGAAAAATGCAGCACATAGCCAGCGTGTGCTTCTGACTATGCCCTCTCAGTGCTGCTGTACGCTCCAGAGCTAGTCACTTAGGGGTATGTTTACTAAACCGTCTTAATGTTCCCGGCACTAGTTGCAGAGATAATGTGAAGGATGCCATATAAGGAGTGGGCGTTCCGGTCTTAAGGTAGCAATCGCGGGTTATCACGTGATAAAGTGCGCCATGTCCATTATCGCGCAATAGAGGGAGCCGTGCACGTTACCGTGCGTTAACCTTAACTTCACGTGCTGACGTGCAATCACAGCAATGGAGGTGTAGCACACTGGTTACTGCAATGACTGTGGAGGCAGAGGTCATGGGTTTGATTCCACAGTGGTGTTATGTAATAAGGCTGTCTGAGGCATTACCCTTTACTTTAAATCAGTGCTGTCTGAGGCATTTTCTTTTTAAATTTAAATTAGTGCTGCCAGCAAACACACCCTCACGGTGCCGTAACCTAAGGTGCTGCATAAGGCACTCTATAAGGCACTCCAGAGGGCACATTATAAAGTGCACTGTCCACCAAGGCACCTTATAATGTTCCTTATAGGGCGCCTTATAAGGCGCCTTAAGGTTACACCACTGTGAGGGTGTTTTTGCTGGCAGCACTAATTTAAATTAAAAAAGGAAATGCCTCAGACAGCCCTATCAAATAACACCACTGTAGGATCAAACCCATGACCTCTGCCTCCACAGTCAGTGAAGCAACCAGTGGGCTACATCTCTATAGCTACTAACAAATCCCTACAATAATACTCAAACCCCAATTACTCACATTCAATTATCTATAACCCCAAACCAAAAAATGTGTGTATGTGTGTATTCAGATTTTTGTCGGAACTATTGCCATGAGGGTATACACCCTCCCGTAGCAATAATGTTCCTTTTTTTCTTTTTATAAAAAGAGGGAGCACGACCCTCACTCACCCTAAAAAGATATCAAAATCATGATAGGGTACAAACTCAGCCTCAAGTCCATCTCCCTAAAAGGATGAAAAGAGCCTCCATTCAATTGGTACACTTATCTTTTAACGGATGATCCACGGAGTATCCAACGGTCACCCGACAGTGCAACCCATCAAGATATGTTGGAGGACCACTGACATCAATCGTTCCTCGTAGAAATTGCAACCAGTTGGCAAACTGCTTATAATGACCCAACGTTGTGTTTCGGGCTCCTGAACCTCACAGCCCTTCTTCAAATTCAAATTACAAAGTGAATTTGAAGAAGGGCTGTGAGGTTCAGGAGCCCGAAACACAACGTTGGGTCATTATAAGCAGTTTGCCAACTGGTTGCAATTTCTACGAGGAACGATTGATGTCAGTGGTCCTCCAACATATCTTGATGGGTTGCACTGTCGGGTGACCGTTGGATACTCCGTGGATCATCCGTTAAAAGATAAGTGTACCAATTGAATGGAGGCTCTTTTCATCCTTTTAGGGAGATGGACTTGAGGCTGAGTTTGTACCCTATCATGATTTTGATATCTTTTTAGGGTGAGTGAGGGTCGTGCTCCCTCTTTTTATAAAAAGAAAAAAAGGAACATTATTGCTACGGGAGGGTGTATACCCTCATGGCAATAGTTCCGACAAAAATCTGAATACACACATACTAACAAATCCCTGGCTGGCTACAGAAAGACTGCATGTCACCACACAAACTGTCTGCTGTGGTGACCAGGATAGGGTTAACCCACCCATACCCATGATGCACTGCACATGCAGATCAGCAGTCTACAGATGATCACAAGATGGGGTATGCACCCCCACAGCACCTCAGCCTGGTAGGGGGAACTGACTGTGTGTGTTACTGGCACAGAGTAGCTACAGATCGTCACATTGTGCGGGTACTGTGCTCACCCTGAGGGCGAGGTGGGGCGCCCAGCACCAGGTCCGCAGCACCTGGCTTAGCTGAGATAGGCTATGCTGCAGGTTGCCATCAGTGCCAGTGTGTGATAGGTAGTCCTTGCAGACACACCTAGGATACACCTGTGTCCATCTGTATTTCCCAGTCACGTCTAGCCCTTGTGGACTATGATGCACCCAGAATAGTGCATATCCTGTGTGGGTGGCATGGTCACATGATTTAAGTGAAGGGGGGTGTTTGGACCCATAAGCGGATTATGTAGCACCACCCAACCCGCCCTCTGGGGCTCAGGGTGGGGGAACAGGATCTCCCACCAACAGATCCATATTCTACATCCCTGCAATGGTGGCAGCAGCGGGGACCATCAACCCCAGTCCTGCTGGGGAATGCGTACCCTACAGGGCAGTCAATGCAGATCTGTACACATCCATAAGGCAATGGCAGACAGACAGTAGGCCTGGAAATGCTCAGCTGCCCCCCACCACTATCTGACATTCTCCAGCAGCGAGCACAATGAGTCTCCAGCCGCTGCACCCTGCAAGGTGTTCCAGCCATACACATACTAACTGCTGACAGTTTGCTAGCTAGCACATAGTGCATGTTCCTGGAGGAACTGTGTGCACCCAAAAATGGGATGTGAGCGCACACACACCAAGCAGCTAAGTCAGTGATTGGGCCACAGAAAAGAGAACCCATAAATATCACTTGAGAGAAATACTACATAGCACTATGGGGGAACCTAGCCATGCCGTGGTCACTGCTCAGTCAGGGTGAGAGTGACCTCCCAGCAGGACATGCTGTGGCCACCCTGTCCGTGCAGGTGGTGGCCGGGCACTACAATGTCCCAGCCATTACCCTATGCCCTGTGCAGATGCATCCTGCCCAGGCCACCCTGTCCGGGCCATACCCACAGTACCTTGCTCCTTATTATACACATTGGCAGGCTAACACTGGAAACAGTGCAAGCAGTGTGGGCTCAGTAAGGTGTAGGCAGACACACACTCCCACACCTATGCCAGCATTGTGCAAATATAAAGGCTTTTGGCAGCCCTGGACACCACACCAGTCCTGGGCACAGTGCAGGCATGGCTATGGTATGCAATACTGTTGGGGTCACTCTCCGGGGTGGTAAACACTGTCAGAAACCAAAACCAAAACACTCCACAGATATCAGAAAGGTTGCTATGATGCAGCTGTATCAGCAAATTGTGATTAACATAGGAATTGTTATCTGCCATTAATCATAGCAACCTTTTGATATATGTGGAACGTGTTCCCAAGTTTAGGGCGTTATTGCTAAGGTATGCAAGTGCTAGTATTGGGAGGTGCTGCTGCGTGCAGGGCCCAACAGCCTGACTCTCCATGAGGCTTTGGATAGTGGAGCCTGTGGGTGTGGGTGTTTATGCCCCTGTTGGCCGCTGCTCTAGGGCAGAGGTTCCCAACTCCACTCCTGGTGGGCCAAACACTGTTCAGGTTTTCATGCTGTCCCTAATGAATATGCATGAGATACATATGCATACACTGGGGGCGGCGCATACAAATGCAGCACAGGCATATTTATTAGGGACAGCATGACACCTGAATGGTGTTTGGCCCTCCAGGACTGCAGTTGAGAAACTCTGCTCTAGGGATTGCACATGTTTATGGTGTCTGTGCTCTGTAAGGTAAAATATAGGCGTTTCAGGCATGTTTATTTTATCTGCAATAAAGGTTTCGTCTTTATTACCACGGTTTAGTACTGGGTAAAATATGGGTACAGGGTTGGCAGGAGCCACAACTGTGACTTGAACTGGTGACCACCTGCTCCTGACCACACTGGCTATGTGTACTGCACCACACTGTTACCACAGGGACAGATCATTCCGTGGGGATCCCATGACTGTTTGTCGGACAGACCCTGCCTGTTGCAGTGCACGGCACCCACCTAAATGGGGCTTGGCCGTGGTCTGCTGTGGGCAGATGCCACTGCCCTCTCCGCCACCAGCACCCCTCCGCCACCATGCTGACATGCCCTTATGCCAGTGGTGCTGGTGGTGCACAGTCCCAGGCCATCCAGTGTGCCGGTAGGCAGCTGCCTATGGTGTGGGTTCTCGGGTATGGGTGCCTACATGGACATGCGCGCTTCCCCCCGGCACCACCTGCCAATGTTATGTGCCTTTGGGGGTACCTGATGGGTAATATCCCCTGTGACACTGTGGGACACACACTCATGCCCATGTTGGACCCTCGTCAGTTGCTGTCTTGCTACTTTACAGTTTCGGCATTCCTATGTGCCACCTAGGCATCTGCCTAGTCCGCAATGTGCCCCAGTGGGACCACAGCATGTGCCACCTGCAGCCCTCTGTATCCCATTTACAGCATCAGTACAGTTGCCCTGTCCTACGTGCTCACTCTGCTGTTACTGCACATGTGCACGCCATAACAAACCTGCCCAATATAAATGAGAAAAACCCTGATCAGCGCTATTTCAATGTGGGATCATTCACTTTGTAGGGGGACAGAGAATAGACCCTTCCAAACATGATATCTTCATTTTTGTGCTTTGTCAGTGGTGTTGCTTTATGTTTGTCATTATTATCACTATTGGCCAGCTTGGTTATTGGGATTTCAAATGTGGTTTTGGTCATTTTATATGTTTATTTGCCTTTTTGGTTCCTGCACATGTATCACTACTATCACTTTTCTGGGTTTCCCTGCCTTTACTGTACATTGCTGACTAAAATGGTTTCTCTCTCCTGCAAATGTGTCTCTAGCACGAGGTTTTCAGTGGCGCTAATTTTCAAACCCTGATTTCACGGCATTAGTGTGCATGGAGCCTCTCCCCACCCACTCTCCGCCCATTGACCCCTTCTCTCCGCCCTCTGGGAAGCCTTACTCCACCCTTCAGGCCTGGATTTCACAGCGTTAGTGTACCTTAACGCCGCTGCTGCTTTATCGCGCGATAAGTGACGTTAGCACGCGATAAGTGACGTTAGCACGCGATAATGTTACATTATCGCGTGATAACATCACTTATCGCGGGATAATACCACCTCTGCGACGTTAAGACGGTTTAGTAAACATACCCCTTAGTGTCGGGGCATTCCAAGAATGAAGTGGGGGTGGCACCAGAGGTTAACCAGGCAATGGCAATATTCAGCCACTGGCCAGTTAACTTTTTAACTGCTTTAGATTAAGACAAAAGACAGCTGGCCTCACTTTAGTCAGTTTAGCTAGCCAGCCAGCGGCTGAATATCACTGCTCAATGGATAGCTAATTCACTATCTGGCCAACCCAGATATTCAGTGTCGGAGACCAGATATGACCCTGGCACTGAATATTCAGGTCTAATTTATAGCAACAGACAACTGCTTTATTCAGGCTTGCCGTCGCTGCTGAGAAAGTCCTCCAATAATTTTCAATATTAAGCTTTGCTTTGTATGTTTGTGTGTGCCCAGGGTCGGCCCGTCCATTGAGCAAGAATGTTTTTTGCACAGGGCCCCGCGTTTCAGGGGGCCCCACGCAAAAAAACATTCTGCATTTGCCCAAGTAAATTAAAAACAAACAAACTGGCTGCTGCTGCTGCCGCTGGCAAAATCAAGCGTTCCGCGGGACCCCCCCTGCCTGGCAGAGCCTCCCTGTAGCATCAGCTCCCGAGTCCCAATTAGCGCGGGCTTTCAGAGCCGCGAGAGCTTCTCTGACTTCTCGCGGCTTTGTTAATTCCGCCCGGGGAAATCCCATGGCAGCTGCCCACAGCAGGCCACGGCCAAGCCCCGTTTAGGTGTGTGCCATGCACTGCAACAGACACAGTCTGTCTGACATACAGTCATGGTATCCCCAGGGAATGATCTGTCTCTGTGGCAACAGTGTGGTGCAGTACACACAGCCAGTGTGGGCAGGGGGAGAGGGTCACAGGTTCAAGTCCCAGCTGTGGCCCCTGCAAACCATGTCCCTATATTTTACCCAGTACTAAACCGTGGTAAGAAAGACAGAACCTTTATTGCAGATAAATGAAACATGCCATAAATGCCTATATTTTACCCTACAGAGCAGAGACACCATTAACATGTGCAATCCCTAGAGCAGAGTGTCCCACCTGCAGGCCTTGAGGGCCAAACACCATTCAGGTTGTCAGGATGTCCCTAATAAATATGCATGAGATGTAATTACATGTCCCGCCCCCATTGTATGCAAATGTAACCATGCATATTCATTAGGGACAGCATGACGACCTGAACCATGTTCGGCCCACCCGGACCGGAGTTGGGAACCTCTGCCCTAGAGCAGCGGCACAAACGCCCACACCCACAGGCTCCACTATCCAACACCTCATGGAGAGTCAGGCTGTTGGGCCCTGCGCAGACTAGCATCTCCCAATACTAGCACCTGCATACCTTAGCAATGCCGTCCTAAACTTGGGAACACGTTACACATATATCAAAAAGTTGCTCTGATTAATGTCAGATAACACATCCTATGTTAAACCCAATCTGTTGACAGAGATTCATCATAGCAACCTTTCTGATATCTGTGAATTGTGGTTCAGTGTTTGTTCCCGACAGTGTATACCACCCCGGGGAGTGACCCCAACCATATTGAGTACCATAGCAATGCCTGCACTGTGCCCAGGACTGGTGTGGCGGCCAGGGCTGCCAACCAACTCTATCCATGCACAATGCTGAAATAGGTGTGGGAGTGGGTGTATGTTTACCCAGTATGTTGTGGCTGCCTACACCTTACTGAGCCCACAATGCTTGCACTGTTTCCAGTGTTAGCCTGCCAATGTGCATAATGAGAAGCCAAGGTACTGAGGGTATGGCCCGGACAGGGCGGCCTGGGCAGGATGCATTTGCACAGGGCATAGGGAAATGGCTGGGACATTGTAGTGCCCAACCACCACCTGCACGGACAGGGTGGCCACAGCATGTCATGCTGTGAGGTCACTCTCACCCTGACTGAGCAGTGACCATGGCATGGCTATGTTACCCCATAGTGCTATACAGCATTTTTTTCAGGTGATATCTATGGGTTCCCTGTTCTGGGGCCCAATCACTTAAATACTTACTTGGTGTGTGTGTGCTCACACTGCCTGTCTGCCAGTGCCCTGTGTGATACAAACATATCTGCATCCCGGGCTTTGGAGGGTGCCCTCTCCCCTGGAGGACCGGGGTAGCTGGTCCCACAGCCCTTCATCATGTCCCTCCACTGCCGCCATTGCAAAGATGTAGAGTGTGGGGCTGTTGGTGGCAAATCCTGTCCCCCCACCCTTGCCCTGAAAGGGCGGGTCTGTAGGCACTACCCCATATCCACATGTGGGTCCAGACACCCCCCTGCTCTATAGGGCACAGTAGTTGATGGCAATGGGGCAAGGGTGTTTCTGCTGGCAGCAAAGATTGTAGAGATGTGCGGACTGTTACATGCAGCAAAAGAGATTGCCCCAGACAGCCATATCAGGTGAGACCCCTGAGGGATTGAACTTATGACCGCTGGCTTGTTGGTCATTGTATTAGCCAGTAGGCTACAGCTCTAAACACCTTCTCCTAGCGCTGCCACGAAGTTAAGGTTACCGCGCGTAAACAGCCAACGCGCCTCCTATTGGGCGATACACAGTGCATGCTATGTGGACGCCGGCACGCACACCTCCCTATATGGCATTGCTCACGTTATCGCTAGGGGTTTCGCTGGCAACATTAGGATGGTGTACACATACCCCATAGCAAATATCAGTGTGTCCACCAAAAATGAACCATCACCTCAGCTGGAAAACATAAGGTACCCTGTAAAGTGCCTTAGCTGTGGGTCTACCCGATCACGGTAAGCACAGCTGACATTTACTGGGTTGACCTGCAGTTTCTGTGTAGTCAGCCTGTGCTATAAGAAAAGGCATAGCACACTGGTTAATACGATGCCCTCAGAATCACTGCTTATGGGTTTGAATACCCACTGCAACAACAGCAAGATGAGTGTTAGTAACAGTCAGACACATCTCCACAAACAGTGACACAACCCTAATACAATATAACCTTTATCCCGTGCCCCTAAAGAGAGGCTTGGCGTGGCGTTGCATCGCCGAAAGCACGTCATAAGGCGCCCAAAGCTAAGATGCAGCAGATGCGGTCCAGGCCAACTGGCATAAGTAATGCGATGTAAACTAAAGGTAGCCACCATAGCCACCAATCACAGTATTTGATGTGTAGTCATGCGGCCCCAGAGATAGTTTTCTGTGTGGCGTCCGTGACACGCGCACGTCGTGTGCGGGGCATAGTAGGGCGCGGCACGGCATATGCACAATATAGCGCATGCATGGCATGCGTGCATGCATCATCAACACATGGGCATCCCCCAAAATGGCACCGCAATCCCACAAGCCAGCCTTTAGCCACTCCAACCTACGACAGCTGGCAGCCCTAATATGCACCAGGCAGCCGCAGATCTTCCCAGGCGCCTCAAAACACCAGGATTTGGAACGCGACAGGAGGGCGTGGGTGCGCATCACAAGGCGCTTTAACCGTGTAGCAGACTACCCACGTGAGGTAAGTGTATGGGGACAGGTCACTAAAGAGAAGGTGTGCAACACAATATCCAGCAGTCAAAACACATAAGATATGCACCACATGTGCGAGACACGTGTATGTGGGCAAACCTGTGATCAAGCTATCTGTGTATGTTGCTGTGTGCATGTATGCCAATCCCCAGGAGCTATAGACATGAAAGCAGAGGTGCAGAGGTTAGCGCGTTGTGATGTAAGCTGCTCCTGTTGCAGTGCACACCTCTGCCCAATCCCCAGGATTTGCAGCCCTCATGACAGGGCTATATTAGGCATCCCTGTGCCATGGCGGCTGATGCTATGACACATTACTAGCTCTGGCCAATCCCCAGGAGACATCTGACCTGATTACAGAGGTCAAGTAGTCATCATGGTGCACTGGTAGCTGCTGCAGTCGGAGTACCACAGCCCTGCCCCATCCCCAGGAGGCATCAGATCTGATGACAGAGGTCCAGCAGTCATCCTGGTGGTGTGTTAGTTGGTTCTGTTGATGTGTGGAACAACACCCTTGGACCCGAATGCTCACAGACCTGTGCACAGGGGTGTATCAAACATCCTGGTGTCAGGATGGGTGCTCCAGTTGCAGTTTCACAGCTCCGCCCAAACCCCAGGAGGCCACAGACCAGCCGACACAGGTCTATTCGATATCCTGGTGTTATGGTGGTTGTTCTTGTTGCAGTTTCCCAGCTCTGCCCTAGCCCCAGGAGGCCACAGAGCAGATCTCACAGGTCTATTCTACATCCTGGTGTTATGGTGGTTGTTCTTGTTGCTGTTTCCCAGCTCTTCCTTAACCCCAGGAGGCCCCAGACCAGCCGACACGTGTCTATTCTACAGCCTGGAGTTGTGGTGGTTGTTCTTATTGCAGTTTCTCAGCTCCGCCCTAACCCCAGGAGGCAGCAGAGCAGACTACACATGTCTATTCTACAGCCTGGTGTTATGGTGGTTGATGTTGCAGTTTCCTGATTCCGGTACATCCCCAGGAGGCAGCACATCAGATTCCAGTGGTCCACCAAGCATCCTGGTGTAATGGTAGGTGATGTTTGTGCAGGTAACCAGCTCCCCCAAACCCCCATGTGTCCGAGCACGCACCACAGAGGCTGCAGCAGCATCCAGGCGACATGGTGATGGGTCCTGTTGATGTGGGATGGCCTGCCCAACACCGAGGTGTGTGCTGGACTGCACTGAGGTTATGGAGTCACACCCCCTGTAGACCACAATTGGAACGCCCCACATGCCATGTTGCTCTTATGTCATGGCAGGAGATGTCAGGGACATTGCATGGGGTGGCTGTGAGGCGGCCCACAGGGCACGTAGGTGTCACAACACAAATGCCCAGCCACACGCCCACACATGCAGGTGGCGCTGCCCACAGCTAGTATGGGACCCGCTGCCCATAGCAGGAGCGGCCCCCATTGCACGCAGACATGTATGCCATGTGGTTCGCCATGGGCAGGGATACAGGGCCCTAATGTTTGCAAACATTGCTTATCCCCCCAGGTAGAGGACTTACGGAAGAAGGGCAGAGAGATGCGTCTACACTGCCCGGGGTACCTCCGCCGCATGCAGCGGGAGGCAATGGCCGGGAGTGACGATGAGTGTCCCAGTCTATGCATTGCGCCACACCATGTCCCAGTGACACAGCAACCTGTGATGCCACATACAATGTGTCTCTGCCGTAACAAATGCATGATGCCCTGTTCATTCCTGCCTTCTCCACAGAGGCTGCAGATGCTGGGGAGGGGACCACTGCCCCCACACCACCTGGTGGCAGCCCCCCCACAACCACTAGAGGGATGGAGGTGGAGGACATACTAGCAGCAGCGGCGGACGCCATGGATGTGGGGGACGAATAAATGGAGGGTGGGGAGGGGTGGTTGGAGTGGATGGTGGAGGGTGCTGTGGAGGTGGAATGGGAGGGCGAGGAGGGGGAGGGGGAGTGTGGCAGGGAGAGTGAGGGGTCCAGCCAGGGTGGGGAGGGTGGGTGGGCCATGGCGGGTGGGGATGGGGAGCCTGTGCCTGAGGGCGACCGCACGCCACCACAGGACACTGGGGGCACCTGCCACTTGCCCCATGTGCATGGCCACGGTGTCAGGCCGGGTGTAGGACCCCCACACATTGCCACCACCCACTGCACAGGGTGCACACAGATGCCACCCATTGCACAGGGCCCACGCAGATGCCACCACCCAGACCACAACCACATGGTGTGGATGTGGTGTCAAATGTGTGGGTCTCCTGTGTGTGGTGATGGGCACCGTTATGCAGACCCTGAGCGACCATGGCCATGCCATCAGGCAGCTGACAGCTGCTGTGCAGGGTATGGCTGAGGTGATGCGCCGCCAGCATTACCATGGCATGTTCACGGCACATCCCCAGCCATACCCCCCACAGCGGGTCCCCGGGTGTGTGACCCACATATACAGCTGTGGCCATCTCCCAGTGGCAACCCTAATAGCAAGATGTATCCCCACTAATGTGTTAGACGGATGTCTATGCTGTGCTAACGCCAAATATGAACCCGTTTTTAAAGTTGACCCGCCTGTGGGAGGCTGTTGTTCTGTTTAACGTTATAACGTTTGTATGGCACCTACCAACACAAACATTTATTAAAACACTGTGTAGGCAGCCAAATTATGCAATGGTCATGTGTCCTTCGTACATACATGCTGTAGTGGTGAGTGTGACACCTGTGTGCATGTCCCAGTGTGTATTTGTGCAACATACATTGCCTCTGCCCCACAACAGGCTGTGTGGAGTGCCATGTGCGCTGACAGATGTATTCCCTGCTGACATTGTGATGTAACCATGTGCTGCACCGTCCAGCAGACATGGACACATGCACATTGGCACAGATAGTCAGTCTGTAGCAGAGATACAGCCCATGATAGGACGGTGAGGAGGTGCGGATGTAGTACCCATGATGCAGCGTAGATGTGATGCATGCGGGGATCCACGTGTCAGTCAGTGCGTTAGTCGGTGGGACTCACTAAGATGGGGTTTGGTGGGGTGAAGGAGCAGCGGCGCACTACAGGTGCTGGAGGGGGATAAACAACTGACGGCGGCTAGGTATATCTGTACGTCGTGTCTGCCCAGCAAGCATGTGCGTTTAATATGCCACGGTGACCCTGGTGTGTGTCTGACAGACGGGTCATCCATGTAGATAGCCTGATGTGGATGATATGCGGGGACAGAGGGGGATATACCCCACAATGTGGGCTGAACAAGCAGACATATACAGCAGGTGGCAGGGGGAGGGGGTCTATCCCCAGGTATATGACCAAAGATTTCCGTACAATCTTCCAAGCAATAGTCACACCTCACTTTGACTATGCGAATATCATTCTTCATGGTCTCCCTAAGAATACATTAAGTCCACTACAAATGGCTATGAATGCTGCGGCCCGCATCTTATACGGAGCTTCAAAGAGATATCATATAACTCCGATAATAATGGACTTACACTGGCTCCCGATAAACGGCAGAATACTATACAAAACCCTCCTCATCACTTTTAAAGCCATCAATAAAATTTCCCCTGCATCAATATCATTGCTACTCACCAATGCACCAAACAACAGATCCAGAAGATTAGTATCCAAAAATACACTAGCTACTCCCAGCAACTCCATAAAATGGACCCAGTTAGCCACTAACAGAGCTTTTGTATCTTACGCCCCCAGGTGCTGGAACATTCTCCCCCCCCCCCTCCCCCCCAGTATTAGATCAATTAGGGACATCAGTCAATTCAGAAAGGCCATTAAGCACCACTTATTCACTCTGCACTTCCACCTACCTTAGCACCACAGCTATTTCTATCAATGCACTCTCTAACTATGAACATCCTTAATCTGCATTATTGTAAATAATAATTTGTGTAAATGTATATAGTTTTCCCCAGTTCTAACCTAGTTCATGCTTCCTGTTATCTGTAAACCTATTTCAGTTTTCTGTCTAGGTAATTTATGTTCAATGTAAACTGCACTGATGATAAATAGCGCAGTATATAAAAACTGTGAAATAAATAAATAAATATGTATGGTCATTAACACATGGCACGGTGCATGGAACATAGAGCATGTGTGGACCGCTCTGTCATAACTGCCTCTAGTGCACACACCCCACCAGCCTGTAACATGGTAGGGCACATGTGACCATGGCACCCCAATTGGGACTGCACACTCAGGGAACCCCCAACACCAAAGAAGGACACGTGCACGTCGGTGAACAAAGGTAATGTGTCATTTAATGTGGTGGTCAGTCCAACTTACAGTCAAACACCTACGGCCTGCATGACCACCCACGCCCCCTCCCATGACCCCCCCCCCACACCCCTTGCTGCCGCAGCTGCTGCTGCTGCCGCCGCCTCTGGTGCCACTGTAGGCCGCAAGATATGTCCCGCCATGGCCTCGAGGGCATCCGCCACCCGGCCTATGCCAGCTGCAATATCCACGGCAGTCCCTCGCAGCTGCTGTGTCTCCAGGCTGTGCTCCCTGACGTCCCTGTGGAGCCCACACACCGCCCGCATGAGGGCCCACACCGCCTGGCATTGGGCATGCTGGACCTGCTGCTGGCCACGCATCTCCGCTCATTGCTGTGACACTCATGTTGGTGTTGTAGCCTACCGGTTTGTGCATTGCCATTTGTGCTACTGGTCATGGGTTTGATTCCTCTCTGTTTTAATTATATTATGCCTCTTGTCCACACGTACTTTGCATTCCTGTTACAGTCCTATCTGTGACGATCTGTGCTGCTGGCACATTATATCCTCATCACTGTTGCCAAACATCCTTCTGTCTGTCTATCTGTGTCTGCAAGCTCTGGGCATCCTGTCCTACTGTGCAGGCTGCTACCCCATATCCTGCACTGGCACACCTTTCTGCATTGCGGCTCTTCATGCTTGCCTCTCCTGAGTCTGCTCTGCATGGCACTTATCCTGCCACCTCTACCTCCTCTGGTGGACACGTATCCCCATCCTCTGCCACACACTGTCATTGTTGCACTGTACATTACCATCACCCTGTACATCGGTACAGCTGCCCCCGATATTTATTTATTTCTCTTATATACCGCGCTCTTCAACATCAGTGCGGTTTACATGGAACAATTATATTTTACGGTGGGTTTGTTCACTTTATGTTTGTTCACTTTACCTGCTGCCACATGGGCTGCACGCAGATTTTTGCTGGTCCATGAGCTCCGTCATCTACTTCCTTCCATCACTTGTTCATTGCCTTTCCTTGGTGCTCTGTGCAGTGTTATGGTTATATCTGTGTTTGAGCCATACATTTCATGCTTGTGACCTTGGGGCACCTTTGTGCCCCTGGGCATCATCTCCTGTGTCACCTTAGCATCCCGGGGCATTTTTTGCAGCACCTTAGGTTTGGCCAGTTTATGGGGCGCCTTATATGCTGCCTTGGAGGGTGCCAACCTTTCCTGACGCCCTCTGGGGCACATTATGACCTGCCTTGGATGATGTGGTGCTTTATGATGTACCTTATGGTGCACCCTAAAAGTTGCATTAGGTTGCGGCACTGGGGTGAGGCTTTTTTGGCTGGCAGTGCAGATTGTTGGGATGTGTCTGACTGTTACAAGCAGGAAAAGGGATTGCCTCAGACAGCCTTTTAACTGAGCCCACTGAGGGATCGAACTCATGACCACTGTATCAGCAGTCAATGTATTAACCAGTGTGCTACACCTCTGTTGCTGTGATTGCAGGTCAACGCGCCTAATTAAGGCTAATGCGCGTTAACGTGTCACGGCTCCCTCTATCGCGCGATAACCCGAAATGCTACCTTAAGACTGGAACACCCACTACCTTATATGGCATTCGTCACGGTAAGAATGCAACTAACGCCAGTAACATTAAGACGGTTTAGTAAACATACCCCAAAGATTCTGACAACTGGCAAAATCAATATGTTCATCACTGATGGAGAAGAAATTGCAATAGTTGACAACTTTAGCCTGCTTGGATCAATAATCAATAAAGAAATGACAAGCAGTCAAGAAATCCGACAATACATTGCTCTTGGCAGAATGGATATGAAGGACCTAGACAAGATTCTCAAGAGCAGAGATGTCTCTCTCCATGCAATGGTTCAACTTGTCCAAGCCATGCTAATTTCATTAACATCTTATGGATGCGAAAGTTGGACAGTGAAAAAGATAGACAGGAAGAAAATTGATGCCTTTGAATTATGGTGCTGGTGAAGAATACTGTATATACCATGGACTGCCTGAAGAACAAACCAGTAAGTACTAAAGGAGATCAAACCAAAGCTTTCTTTAGAAGCTCAGATGATAAGACTTCGACTTTCATACTTTGAACACATCATGCAAAGAGAGAGATCATTAGAGAAAGATGTCATGCTTGGCAAAGTTGAAGGTCAATACAAAAGAGGAAAGCCAGCAATGAGATAGATCGATACAATAACAGCAACTATGGATGCCACTCTATCAACAAGAAGGCGCATGTCTGAAGACCTATCCAGAGGGTCGCATGAGTCAACACTGACTCAATGACACTTAACAACAGCAACAACATACCATACTAGGCACAATTCCACTAGTATTAGGGGGATTCAAAGATCCCTAATTGCATGAACTGATAGAAAAGTACTACCTTAAAAAGCAACAAATATGATATACACAGCCTTACATTAACAAACATGTAAAATTTGGGTAGGGATATGAATAGAGCTACTGGACATTATAAGACTACTGGCCTAAGTGCCATCCAAATGGTACGTGGTAGGAATTCATAGAAGAATTACGATAAATCATAATCATTATAAGTACATTGAAATAACCACTTTTTCACCAATTTTTTAAAAATTTCACAAACATTTCTGTTTTTATGTCCAAGGTGAATGAATTCCACAACATTGGAACATTACAGGAAAATATAGATTGCCTAACCCATTCATATTGTAATTTTCGGTAGGAAGGGATAACTAACATGATATACCTGATCTCAAATGTCTTGACAGATTATTTTCAGCACTCCGGCCCTTCCAGCAGCTCTCCCGGCGGGGATCAAGCAGGCCAGAGCACCACACCACCCCCACCAGGGAGCACTGTCCAATCAGGGCAGTCGGCGGCAAGTTTAAAAAGGAGCGCCGAGCGGGCACGCGGCCCTTTTCAGCACTCCGGCCCTTCCAGCAGCTCTCCCGGCGGGGATCGAGCGGGCCGGAGCACCACACCACCCCCACCAGGGAGCACTGTCCAATTGGGGCAGTCGGCGGCAAGTTTAAAAAGGAGCGCCGAGCAGGCGCGCGGCCCTTTTCAGCACTCCAGCCCTTCCAGCAGCTCTCCCTGTGGGGATCGAGCGGGCCAGAGCACCACACCACCCCCACCAGGGAGCACTGTCCAATCGGGGCAGTCGGCGGCAAGTTTAAAAAGGAGCGCCGAGCGGGCGCGCCCGCGCCTTACGGGACCGCGCCTGCCCTTAGGCGAGGTCCGTGGCTCCATGTTGTTGTTTTTTTTTTTGTGGCTGAAGCTGAGTTCTTTTATGAAGCCCTTCAAGCACTGTCATCACCTTCTACAATCGCCACCCTTGGCCAACTACATCGTTGCTCAAAATCCTCCTAAGTTGACACTGAGAAGTCTCTCAAGTCATTTGGAAAAGTTGTCTGAACAGCGAAGAGCAACCTCCAACTTGCATGAAGCCTTCTTGTCCTGCGCCAACCCCAATTGACCAGAAAACATCAGTGAATGCTATGTCTAGACAACAAGCTGGTAATAGTGTATTACTATACTTACTGATCTGATAACATTGTCTTTACTCTGAATAGTTACTTTACTTTGCATTCCAGTAGGTAGCCTTGTAAACCATCTTGATCAGTCTAGTCTGCTAATTTACAACTTGCCTGTCTAAACTGTGTTACTCGGGATAATAGATCTGCATCCCAGAACCAATCTATACCTAGAATAATAGGATTTGCTTGTTTTCAATGTCAGTGAGAAACAGTCCTACAGAATTCTCGCAGTTCTCTCCCACTCACTAGAAATATCTCATTGTCTCTGTGATCACATCCAGAGTGAGTAAGATGGGTTCCCCTATCACCCTAACTGGCTGCTACCTACTCTTCTCTTTCTGCCTCTCGTTCTCTCGAGCTCTATCCCTTGAGGTCAACCGGATACCTATATTATATAGCCAAGGAAAAAGATGGACAGGTATACCCAAGCACAATAATAATTGGAACTCTCATCTACCTCACCAGCATCTAATACACATTCCACTCCAGCACTCGATGAGAGCCAAACAGGATGAAAGCCTCTACCCACAGAGTTTAAAATGTGCCCTCATCAATGCCCGCTCAATTCGTAAGAAGTGGCCGGTGATTGCAGACACAATTTCCCTCCATAACCTTGATATTCTCATGGTTACTGAAACATGGCTTTCCTCAGAAGACAACGTACTACTCAACCAGCTCCTTCCACCAAATTTCTCAGTGTTTACTAGTCACAGACTTAACAAGCGAGGAGGGGGCGTGCTCATACTCTCCAGGTCAGACCTTCAGTTCCAGCTGATGGATGCTTCTAGCACCAACCACCTAGAGTTAGTCTCTATCTCCAACAAGTTATGCGCTATAAACCTTCTATACAGAGCACCTTCAGCCTCCCCAGACGACCTTCCAGCCATTATAAATCTGGCATCCAACGTCCAGAATCCTAATACCCCAATTTGGATTGTTGGTGATTTTAACCTGCCAGCTCTCCAAGATAGCCATTCATCTGCTTTCCTTGAAGCGTTTGAATCCCCTGGATACCAACAATTAGTTCGCGAAACTACTCATGTGAAGGGAAACACTCTTGACCTTATCTTTGCCCCACAGTCCGTATACAACCAATCATACAACACTGCGATATCTATATCTGCTGTCCCATGGTCAGATCACAAACTCATTACTTTCCAGATACCTACTCACTAGAGGCATTCAAAGACTAACAGTGCTCCAAATAACAGCCCTAAATCTCTGGCTAGGAGCTTTTTTCCATTCAACAGAGATCGCATCCTTGCTGGAACGTGCTCGCTTCGTAACGAGACCTCCTTAAATGTAGAAGATCTAATCACCTGCTGGAACAGCAGTCTCAATGCGATTGCACTACGACCACCTCTCAACAGGCTGCCTAGAAAAAGAGCTTCTGCACCATGGTACACAGAGGATCTGAGACTATCACTATCCCGACTACGGAGCCTCGAGAAGCGCTGGCGTCGGTCTCGCTCTACGGTAGACCAGGCAGCTTACCTCAATCAGCTATCCACCCACCGCAAGGCCATCTCAGAGAAAATGAAGCAGTACCACACAGACACCTTGAAGCATGCTTTAAACAAACCTCATGATTTGTTTAATCTAGTCAAGACCCTATCTAAAGAACCAGCGCCTGAAAAGCAATGCGAGATCCATCCTCAGGACTTTGCAGTCTACCTACAATCCAAGCTTACGCAAACAAATAAACCTCCATTAGAATTTGCATCCACAGTCCAAGATTGCCCAACAGCTCTAACCATTTTCTCTACGCCTGCAAAGAAGCGAATTGAAGATTTGATCATGTCTCTCAATTCCACCACTGCACAGACGGACCCTTGCCCAGCTTTCTGGATAAAGGAAATGCGTTGTGAATTCAGCTCAGTAATAACTAAAATAATAAATCTGTCTTTCAACTCTGGTACGTTCCCCTCTGCCCTCAAGCAAACATCTATCAGACCACTCCTAAAAAACTGTAAGTTAGATCCTCGAAAGGTAGAGTCCTACAGACCCATCTCAAGTATTCCTTTTCTCGCAAAGTTAATAGAAAAAGAGGTTCAATGTCAATTACAAGACCACATCGATGCGGCTGCTCCGCTGGATCCTTGCCAACATGGCTTCAGAGAGTCACACGGTGTAGAAACACTCCTTACAACTCTCCTCAATAACATAATTTCTGGTATCAACAACATCTGGCAGGGTTTTGCACTTGTGTTCCTGGACATAGCCGCAGCTTTCGACTCTGTGAGTCATGAGCTCCTCCTAATACGGCTAAGAGAGAAAGGAGTTGGCGGAACTGCCCTTGAATGGTGCAGATCATACTTATCCGAAAGATGGCAACACGTCCGTTCTGGTGGAGCGATGTCTGATCCATTTCACCAAGGGCAGGGGGTCCCACAAGGTTCCTCCCTCTCTGCTTTGCTGTTCAATATATATGCAACCCATTTGCAAGATCATCCGGTCTTTCAATGTAAGTTGCATGGTATATGCGGATGATGTCCTGCTTTATATGCCATTCGACATAGATAAATTGGACCTATCCCCTCTGAGCAACTGCTTTGATGCAATATCGGAATGGCTCTTGTCACAAAACCTCAGGATTCAACATAAGAAGACAGAGGTGCTCTTCATGTCAAAGAACCCGAACTTTAGCCCTCCACAGTTCTTGAAGGTGAAAGATGCTGAGCTACAATCACAACCCAAAATAAGTTATCTAGGTGTTACACTTGATCAGAACCTGGACATGAAGTCACATATAGCCAACACTGTAAGAGCTATATACTACAAAATCCGGTCACTCAGACATCTTCGCCCCTTGCTTGAACCTGAGGATTTCCGTACCATCTACCAGGCTCTGATCATGCCTCACTTTGACTATGTGAATGTCATTTTACTAGGCCTCCCTCAATCCACTTTGAACCCCTTACAGCTCGCAATGAATAGCGCTGCGAGGGTTCTCTATGGGGCATCTAGGAGTGAGCATGTATCGCCCCTTCTGAAGCAGTTACACTGGCTTCCTATACAGGCCAGGATCATCTTCAAGACATTACTACTTACCTTCAAAGCGGTTAATAGTCTCTCCTCCACATCATTAACCGAGCTCATCAAACCCATAACCCTGAATAGAGCAAGATGATCATCGGCACTAAATATGCTAATGGTCCCTCGTGAACTTACAAGATGCACCTCATCAGCAGCAAACAGGGCTTTCAGTCTCCATGCCCCAAAACTCTGGAATGCCTTGCCAACAGATATCAGAGCAATCACCAACCTACTTCAATTTAGAAAGGCCCTCAAACATTACTTATTCCTTAAATACTTCCCGGTGAGTGCGGAAGCACGTCCCCTCTCCGTCAGTTATAGGAACTCCGAATCACCTAGTGAGCCAGAATACCCCACGTAGTAAGGTTCCACTGACCATTAATTATAAGGTTCCACTGACCATTAATTACGTTTCATTTGTGCTATAATGTAAAGATGTCTATAGTTTTCCTTGCAATCCAAGTTTACTGTCCTGTTATTTGAAATTACCTTGTTATCCAAGTTTTTAGACCTTGTTTACTGTAACTCAGACACATGTTTTTGTGCTGAATTTTGTGTTCGATGTAAACCGCGCTGATGTCAAATAGTGCGGTATATAAGAAATGTAAATAAATAAATAAATATGGGACAAGAAGATATGAGATAAACTGGATATCCACTTTAAAAAGGAATGATGGGCTAGCATTAGAATTTTGTACTTAACACAAGTAGTAATTAGAAGCCTGTGTTCTTCCATCAATAATGGAGTGACATGATCGGATAGTTTTGCATTATGGATTAATTTGACCGCATTAATGATCAGCGTACAGTAAATAATCCATGCAGGACCATGATAACCACTACCGCATGCTAAAAATGTCAACATGGAAAATATCCCATGCTAACCACATAGCATGCGATTGGGTAGAGACTGAGTGACTTAGGAGCAGAGAGTGGGTGCTGCCTGCACATTGCAATTAGCGCAGGCTTCCTTAACACACGCTAGACATCAATGCTGCAGTTAGTGCGGGTGCACTTACCACTACCTCAACAGATTGCGGTAAGTGCACCTTCTTAGTTGGGGCTGCAGCTTTAGCACGGTAATGTTATTGCCACTACGCTATCTGCATGGAGACTTGCCAGAAATGCTCCCAACAGTATGGGTTGGCTTCACCCCGCATTAATTTTCGGCACTAAACACACACTAAGATTCTTAATGCAGTTTAGTAAGCATGCTCCTAATTCTCTGTTCTCTGGTTTTATTAGATCCAGCTGTCATATCAACTGCACACAGTTTTGCTGAAAATAAATCAGTGAAAATATGGAAATTATATTTTGCATTATAGGATTCTATGGCTCCGGTCCAAAGACCATCAGTGGCCTGTTGACTTTGGAGTCATAGTCTGCCTTGTTGATTGGGTGAGCACTTTAAAATTAATCAGCAATTTAAGACACTTCTGCTTCTAGCCAGCAGTACTGTCATCTGTTTCCAGCCCAGTACGCATTCATGCCATCCAATTTTATCTTATTTGGTATCCCAACATGCTTACAGTCAGATATAAAATACATAGGGGATACAGTAAAATCACTGTACTGTAATGGATCAGAAAAAAGTTACAACTCATCATGGACAAGTAAATTTTGAAGACAATATTTGGTGGGGGAGAGAAGAATGTTGATGGGGCAGGGGTGCAAAGGTAAGCTTGGGAGTGGAGTAGTAGAGGAGGATCCAAGGTCAGCAGTGGGACAGTTAGAACAGCAGAGGAGATTCTGTATACTACAGCAAATCCCTGGCTATCCTGACACAGGTTAGCCGTGCTTTCATGTTAATTTTTTTTACTTCTCTTGCTCATGTTTGTTTATGTAGTGCTTTCAACGGGAAAGAAAATCTTCATATGGAGTACAGGAGTAGCGTAATAGTGAGCGCAGTGGACTGAGAACCAGAGAAGCCAAATTTGAATCCACTGTTGTCCCTTGTGATCTTGAGCAAGTACTTAACCCTCTATTGCCTTGGATACAAACTTAGATTGTAAGCCTTCTAGGGAAAGGAAAAGTATATACTGTACTTGAATGTAACCTGCCTTGAATTTCTGAGAAAAGGTGTGAGCTGTATCAAATTCCCCTTCCCAACATGTGTTTACATGTAAGAGACTGCATAATTATTATCAGTGGTGGCTTGTGCACAGGGGTAGTGGTGGCAATTGTATCACTAAAAATAAAGAGCCCACTTTACAAGGGGACCCACCACTTTCTCTGAAGCCATCTGATCCCCCACCCACACCTTCCCCAAAGTCATCTGAGCCCCTGCCCATCTCCCCTGTTCCCCCAGCATGAAGGAACTTCCCCAAGCTCCTCCTGCAAGACCCCCTGATACCATCTCTGGCTTTGCCAGGGGCTCCTGGTGTCTAATATAAGTCACTCCTGCTGTCCATGGTACCTGACTTACAATGGTACCCGTAACCTCTAGCAGCAATCGTGCGGTATTACCAGTAGAGGTCAGGCTGCTTTTGGGGTTGTGGAGGAGCAATATCAGGAGGAAAGTTGAGGGGTGGGGGCAGACCTCAGCATTGACACTGCCTCTTATGCAATATCAAGTGAGGATCATGGGAGAAAATCGCTGCTGCAGGATCAGGGTGTGTGTTTACGTGGGGGAGCAACAGTTTTAAAAGGTTGCATCCATGTACATGTGGGCTAGGTTAATACATTTGGTTTACCCACCGGCAGCTTTAAAAAAAAATCACTGCTTCCTCTGGACTTAGGGAGGGAGGGAGCCATTAACTTAGTCTGGCACCTATTTTACAAGAGACTCTGCGGGAATTCTCGACACCCAAACCTGGACGTGTGAATTTCCCTCTCCGTGTCCATTGTAAAACTGGCCCCTGTTTATATTATTCATACCTTCCTATATATGAGGGTCATTCTAAAAGGTTTAGTCATGGTTTGGATGTCTGCAGACATGCATGTGGATGTTGAAATCATGGACATGTCTCGGTAACCATTCCACAAATGCCGTTTGCAGGTGTCTCCAGTACGGAGATGTTCAAGTAGGCACGGGGGTGTGGCAGAGGCGTGTCTGGGGAGGAGCAATACAGGTCCCCGTTCAATCCCAGAAGATGCAGAGCCATCTGCAGGAACTTGCATGTTTATTCCTGCTCCAGGTACAAATAGGTATTAGAAAAGTGTTTGTTTTCACCTTAAAACATCCAGAGAGTGTAGAAAAGATGGAAAATTAAGTGACTAGCTTTAGATTACAAAGTCCTACACTGGGCTTTGAAACCTGACCAACCAGCTCTTAAGCTATTACTCTAATCATTATGCTATTAGAAATTTTGGTTCTGAAATATTCTCCTGGAGATGTCTATATAGATATTCGATACACATCCATATAAAAAAAAAAATGGCAGATTAATAAGACTAAGGGGTATGTTTACTAAACTGCGGTAATGTCATTTGCGTTAGGTTCCGCGGTAAAGGCAGAGATGCCCATATAAAGGCGTGGGCGTTGCATCGTTACAGCAAGCTGACAGCTAACGCGCATTACAAGGCACCTTAGACTAACAAGCGTTACAAGACGCCCTGCAAGGCACCTTGCAAGGCGCCTTGTAAGGCGCCATGTAAGGTGCTTTATAAGGTACCTAGCAAGGTGCTTTATAAGGTACCTAGCAAGGTGCCCTGTAAGGTGCCTCATAAGGCGCCCTATAGGGCCTCCTAGGCTAAGCGCCATATTAGGCACCCTTGGACAAGGCACCGCAGAAGGCACCCTGGGCTATGGAACCATAGGTTAAGGTGGCCAACAAGGTCATGGTGTCCTAGATTAGTATGCCCTAGGGACTGCAAGGTGCCTCAGGATGACATGCATGACCCGTGTGGAACAGAGACAGATGTAGCCCTAACACTAGATAGAGCACTCAGGAAAGGCAATGAACAGGTGAGTGAAGGAGGGAGAGGTGGGAGCCGCTGGACCTGCCATATCTGCGGGCATCCCATGTGCCTGCCAGTACTGATGACAAACATGGTGGGGCAGCTGTACCACAGCACAGGGTGTTGGCAATGTAAAGTACCGGAAAAACAGTTGGTGGCAGACAATGGGAATACGTGTCCCCCAGTGGAGGCGGAGGTGGCAGGATAGTTACAATGATGGGTGGACAGAGGAGTGGTGGTGCCATGCAGAGCAGGCAGAGGCGAGGCAAGCATGAAGAGGCACAATGCAGGGAAGGGTAGCAGTGCATGACATGGGGCGGCAGCCTGCACTGGCAGACAGGACTCTACACAGCTGACAGACGCAGATAGACGGACCGAGGAAATTTTGGCAATTACTGCGAGGGTATTATGGGCTGGAAGCACAGATCTGCAGAAATATGACCCTACAGGCATGCACACTATTTGAGTAGGACAGGCATGAGAGGAGGGAACAATGAGGAACTGAACCCATGAACACTGCCAAGAATGGAATTGTATTAACCAGTAGGCTATACCTCCATGGTGTATGTCACAGCAATGTCTGGGTGCAGAAGGACTGCAGGTCACCACACAAACTGTCTGCTCTGAGTGCCAGGATAGGGTAACCCCACTAGTACCCATGATGCAATGCACATGCTGAATGGCTGTCTACAGCTGATCACCAAATGGGGTCTGCACCTCTCCGGCCCCCTAGCTTGGAAAGACAAACTGACAGTGCGTGATACTGGCACAGAGTAGCTACAGACCATGCCATTGTGCAGGTTCTGTGTTCACCCTGAGCGATAGGATGGGTGCCCAGCACTAGGTCCGCAGTACATATGGTACTAGAGATAGGTCCTGCTGTACATCCCCATCACTACCAGTGTGTGACAGGTGTTCCCTGCAGTGCAGCCAAAGGTAATTTGGTGGCCATCACTATCCTGCAGTCACATGTGGCCCTGTGGGACCATACACCAGCCAGATTAGCATGTACCCCGTGGTATGGTCTGGCTGACATGGGCAGCTGTTATCAGGACAGAGGGGTTCCTAGAATTGCATGAGGTGTGTGTAGCAGTGCCTTTATAGGTCACAGTGGTTTGCACTACATCCCCCAAAGGGCCCACATCACCCTTTTTGTAGGTAAAGAACAGGTGCCCCAACCCTGGGGAAGCAACCTCCATCCTGTTTGCATGAGACAGCCCTCCAGGGTTGGTGGGCCAGAGCCATACCTATGACTGGGGCAGTGGCAGACCAGCAGCAATGCTGGGGTTAGGTCTGGAAAACCCCAACTGCCTCCAACCACTGTCTGCCAGTCACCAGCAGAGTCAGACTGTACTGTATAGGTGTTCTGACCATGCACAGTCTAACTGCAGACAGTCCACCAGCCAGTCCATAGTGCATGCTCACAGAGGAACTATGTGCAGCAAGCAGGCATCTCAGTGATTGTGGCCCCCAACACTGGGGACACAACAGGATCACTGGAGGCAGATAATATAGAGTGCTATGTGGGAACCTAGACATGCCATGGTCACTGCTCAGTCAGAGTGAGTGCCCTCCCAGCATGCCATGCTGTGGCCACCCTGTCCATGCAGGTGGTGGTCGGGCACTACAGTGTCCCAGCCATTGCCCCACACCCTGTGAAGATGCATCCTGGCCAATATGCCCAATCTGCCCTGTCCGGGCCATACCCACAACACCTTGCTCCTCATTATGCACATATTCAGGCTAATGCTGGTAACAGTGGGACATTGTGGGCCCGGTGAGGTATGGGCAGCCACAAAACAATGGATAGACATACACACACACACTCCTATTGCAGCATTGTGCACAGATAGGGGTGGTTGGCAACCCTTCCCGCCAAACTGGTCCTGATCACAGTGCTGACATTGCTAAACTGTGCAGGAGGTAGTAGTGGTGCCCTGGTGATAACTGCAGCTCAATGCTGGGGCCAACAGCCTGACTCTCCGTGCGTCTTTGGATTGTGGAGCCTGTGTGAGTGGGTGTTTGTACCCCTGTTCGCCACTGCTTTGGGCTTTGCACATGTTGCTGTTGTATCTGCATTGTAGGGTAAAACATAGGGACATGCTCTGCAGGAACCACAGCTGGGGCCTGAACCTGTGACCCTCTGCTTCTGGCCACACTCACTGGGTGTACTGCACCACACTGTTGCCACAGATGCATGGTGGTTCCTGGGGCTACCTGTACCTTTCCTCAGCCAGACCTTTTATGTTGCACTGCACACCACGTACTGGTACAGGGCATGGCCTAGGTCCACTGCAGGCAGGTGCCACTACCCCCTCCAGCACGGGCACACACACCCCTGCCAAGCTGACATGGCCATTTACTGTCGGTGCTGGTAGTGCGCAGTCCCAGGCCATCAACTGTATAGGTAGGAGCCCGCCTAGGGAGCGGATCCCGGGGTGGGGGGGCATACATGGACATCCTCACATCCCCCCCCCATCACTGCCTACCAATATTATGTCCCATCCACATGGGGGCAGGATGGCTGGGGGGATGTCAGGTCAGTGCCCTAGCAACTATTGGCTAGGGTGGACCAGGTAGATGTAGGTGGATTGTGTTTGGACTTTGTCAGCTGCTGTCATGATGATTTTCGGTTTCTATGTTCCTATGTGCCACCTGGTCCACCCTGTGCCCCAGCTGCCCATGCTACCTGTCCCGCCTGCGGCCCTCTATGCCCCATTTGCACCATCGCCATAGTGGCCATTCATACTTTGGCACAATGGTGTTGCTGACAATGGAGCACTACTATCACTTTTCTTGGGCTCCCTGCCTAGGCTGTACATTGCTGACACTGAAATGGTTTCTCTCCCCTGCAAATGTGCATCTAACAGCAGGTTTTCATTCGCGGTAGGATTCAGCCCTTCAGTTCAGCGCGTTAGTGTGAAAGGAGCCTCTCCCCGCCCACTCTTCGCCCATTGACCCCTTCTCGCCGCCCTCTCTCCACCTTCTGCGGTGTTTATCGCGGCCGGGGTCGTTAACGATCGTTAACGTTACATAACGCGCATTAATGTTACATAACGCGCGGTATATGTTACCGCAGTTTAGTAAACATGCCCCTAAGACTCCTTGGCTAAATCCATGTTGGCTTTCTCCCATTAAACCATGACTATCTTCGTAGTTAGTAATTTTATTCTTTTTAATGGTTTCTACCATTTTGTCCAGTACTGACTTCAGGCACACCAGTCTGTATTTTCCCAGATCTCCCCTGAAACACAGAAACATGACGTCAGAAAAAGACCACATGGCCTATCTAATCTGCCCTTCCATATTGACTATTATGGCCTATTTAGTCTGCCCTTCCATATCAACTATTACAGTAGTCCCTTATTTTCCTTTAGGCATCCTCTGTGTTTGTCCCATACTTTTTTGAATTCAGATACTGTCCTCATCTCTACCGCCTCTACTGGGAGACTATTCCATGCATCTACCTCTCTTTCCATAAAGAAATATTTCCTCATATTACTCCTGAGTCTATCCCCTTTCACCCTCATTCTATATTCCCTCATAGCAGAGCTTGCTTTTAACTGAAAGAGGCTCTCCTCCTGTGCATTTATGCCACGGAGATATTTAAACATCTCTATCATAGCTCCTCTATCTTGCCTTTCCTCTAAAGTATACACATTAAGATCCTTAAGTCTGTCCTCATATGCTTTATAATGAAAACCACTAAACATTTTAGTAGCCACCCTCTGCACCGACTCCAACCTATTTATATCCTTTTGAAGATGTGGTTTCCAGAACTGCACACAATACTCCAAATGAGGTCGCACCAAAGACCAGAGGCACTATCACCTCCTTTTTCCTGCTGGACATTCCTCTCCCTATGTACCCAAGCATCCTTCTACCATGCCTTTCTACCTGTTTAGCTACTTTAAGATTCAGGCACAATCAAGCCAAGGTCCTGCTCTTCTTTTGTGGACAGAAGTACCCCCCCCCCCTTTACACTGTACTTCTCCTTGGATTTTTGCAACGCAAATGCATGACCCTGCATTTTATAGCATTAAATCTCAGCTGCCAAATTCTAGACCATTCTTCAAGCTTAGCTAGATCCCTCCTCATGTTATCTACACCTTCCTGGATGTCTACTCTATTGCAGATTTTGGTATCATCTGCAAAGAGGCAAACCTTACCCGACAGCCCTTCTGCAATATCACAAACTAAGATGTTAAAAAGAATCGGACCAAGGAAAGATCCCTGTGAGACACCACTGGTAACCTCCCTTTCATCAGAGTGAGCTTCATTTACCTGTACTCATTGTCGCCTCCCCCTCAACCAATTTTTAACCCAATCAGTAACTTTAGGGTGCATCCCTAGAGTGTTCATCTTGTTCATAAATCACCTGTGCAGAACAGTGTCAAAGGCTTTACTGAAATCGAAGTATACCACATCTAGGGCTCTCCTTTGGTCCAACTCCCTGGTTACCCAGTCAAAGAAATCAATCAGATTTGTCTGACAAGACCTGCCTCTAGTGAATCCATGCTGCCTTCGATCCTATAATCCATGGGACGCCAGAAACCTCACTGTTTTCTCTTTGAGTAGCGTTTCCAATAATTTAATTTAATTTAATTTAATTAACAGTTGCTTATATACCGCACCTTCCAGAGATCAGGTGCGGTTTACATTTAACAACAATATAACAGGCTGATGTCTGTTTTACAATGAACGTCTGAAATAGTGTAACTATTATACAACAAAACAGTCAGTAATCATTTACAAGGAACATCTTAAAACAAAGGAAAATTGTGCAAAAACAAATAACATTTTGGTAACTATATACAATTGGGGTATGAGTGCATTACATAAGACGTAGAATATATTATAAATTTCTAAACTAGTGTAAAATCTTAGGGGTGGAAGGTGTTGGATCATGTCAATTTTGTGTCACTCAGTCAAACAGTGTTATTGTCCGTTTTCTTGTTGGGAGAGGGAGTTTGTTGATAGCCCGTAGTGTGCCTTAAACAGATGTGTTTTTAGACTCTTACGGATCTCTTTGATCTCATTTATTGATCTGATTTCCTCTGGGAGGTCATTCCAGATAATGGGGGCCACATGGGAAAATGCTTTTTTGTTAGTTGTCTTTTTAGCTTTTATGTATTCTTTTGGGGTCCTTAATTTGTTTGTTTGGTCTCTTCTGTGTAGATTATTGGTTGATTCTTTAGATATGAGATTTTTTAGGGTCGGTGGGACCATATTGTTTAGAGCCTTGAAGGTTGTTGTTAGTGTTTTGTATAGGATTCTGCTTTGTATTGGTAGCCAATGAAGATTTGCCAGTATAGGTGTTATGTGATGAAATGGTGGGACATTCATGATGGTTCTGGCCGCTGCTTTTTGAGCAAGTTGGAGTTTTGTTTCGTTACCCCTAATAGAGTTAGGTTGGCGAAGTCGAAGTGAGGGGTTATTATTGCATGTATTATTTTCGTGAAATCTTGTAAATGTATTAGAGGACGTAGTTGTTTTAAGATTCTGAGCTTGAAGTAAATTTTCTTTGTTGTGTTTATGTGCATATTCATATTGAGATGTGTATCCAGTATGACGCCTAAATATCGCACTTCATTCTTTATTTTGATTTCGTGGTCCTGAAGTATAATATGTGGTGGGGGAGAGTATGATTGGTTTTTGGTTACAATTAGTGCTTTGGTTTTGGAGTGATTGATGGCGAGGTTATTGTTATTTAGCCAGGTGGTAATTTCGTTGAAACATTCAATGAGTAATTTAAGTGGTAGATTGGGGATCGTGAATGGGATATACATCATTATGTCGTCTGCGTACAAATGATAGTATACCTTGAATTTTTTGAAAATGTTACAGACCTGTTTTATATAAATATTAAATAGGAGGGCTGATAGAGCAGAACCTTGGGGTAGGCCAATTTCCTGATTGTATGTGTTAGATGTGTTGCTTCCTATTCTGACAGTTTGAGTTCTATTGCCTAGATATGAGGTAAACCAGTTTAGCACTGTTGATTTTATCCCTATTTGTTTAAGATTATTGAGCATTATGGTATGGTGAACACTATCAAAAGCCGCAGATATGTCTATGAATAGGAATAAGAACGCTTGCTATGGGTTATCTATCCCTCTTACGAGTGTGTCAATTAGGACAGTTAGAAGTGTCTCTACTCCATGGCGAGGGCGGAAATCATATTGTTGATCATCCAGGGGTGCTGAGTTGTCTATATATTCCTGCGTTTGAATTTGAACCGTCTTTTCAATTAGTTTTGCCATGAATGGTATGCTTGAAATAGGTCTGTATGAATTTGGTGAAGATTTGTCAAGGGTGTTGTTTTTAAGCAGTGGGCGAATCTGTGCATGCTTTAGAGCTGGTGATAGGTACCCTTTGGTTAAGGATAGGTTGATTATTGGGAGAATGAATGGTGATAGGATTTTTTTATCCAGGTTACTGGACATGGGTCAAGATAAGACGTAGTGGTGTTTAGGTTTAGTATTATGATCTTGAGTGTATCTTTAGTTATGGGGTAGAAGTTAGACCAGTTATCTGGGTAAATATGTTGAGATGTGTTCGTTGTTTTTGGCAGGTTCAGGAGGTGATTAGTTTTATTTATGTAGTGATTTGCCAGAGTCTGAGGGGAAATTTCTGTGATTTCCATGCAAGAGCTATGATTGTTATTCGTGAGTTTTTGTACAATAGAGAATAATTCTCTAGGTCTGTTTAGTGAATTATCAAGTATTGTTGCATGGTAGTTCTTTTTAGAGCTATCTATTGCTTCTTTATACTTTTTGAGTTGGTTGTGATAGGACTCATAATATGTAGTATCTTTATTTTTGCGCCACTTGCATTCTGTTTTCCTTAATTCTTTTTTCATTTGTTTTAGTGTGTTGTTAAACCAAGGCTCATTTCCAGTTCTAGGGTGACTGTTCTTTTTATTCACATGTTTGTTAGTTGCAGCATTTTTGATTGTCCTATGCCAGTTTGTGATCGCTTCATCTAAATCTGAAGGTGATGGTGATAAGTGGGGAATTATTAGATCTAGGAATTCCTCTTCATTGTATTTTTTAAATCTATGGCTTATATGTTTTGATGGGCCACTGTTTTCTTTTGTATCATTGATGAGCTGGAATTTGATTAGATAGTGGTCTGACCACGGGATTGGGATGCTTTCAAGTGAATCAGAGTTGAAAAACTTGTGTAATACTTCGGGGAGAAAGATCATGTCAAGTATGCCTCCTTTAGTGTGTGTTTGTTTAGAAATTATTTGTTTAAACTCCATGTCTGCTATTGATTCTAGAAATAGGGCAGACTGCGATGCAGGTAGAGAAGGGAGGTTAAAGTCCCCAAGCAGTATTATAGGTTGTTGGTCAGTAGAGGAGCTCAGTAACTCTATAAGATTGTCCATGTTTTCGGACTGATGGTCAGGTGGTCTGTAAATTAAACAGATTTTAAGGTGTCCTATTTTGATAATGAGTGTGTCAATGTTGGATGGTGTATTTGTAGGCTGTGGTTTAGCATTTAAGACTTTTTTTGTCATTATGAGTACACCACCTCCCTTTTTGTTGTTCCTATGGGTGTACGAGGTTTCATAATCATTGTTATTAAGTTGGTTTATATAGACTGTGTCAGTGTCGGCTAGCCACGTCTCGGTAACACATAGTATGTCAGGTTTTAGTTCGTTTAACATGTCTGTAAAGATGGGGAGTTTGTTTTTCATAGATCTGGCATTTATTAGTATGCATGATAATGTTTTTACGCCTTTAGTGACGTGTTGGATACTTGGCTGAGGTAGATTGGTGTAGTTTATGTGAATTAGTCTGTAATGGTTAATTTTAGGGTGGGAGTCTATGTTTGTATGGCCAAGGTAGGTGCTGTATCGTGGTAGTCTATGTATGATTGGGATAGTCTTGTATGTTTTGTCATTAAAGCCGTGGGTGATTGTAATTATTGTCATTTAGTCACCACAGTGGTTAGACTGACCAGTTTGTAGTTTTCAACCACATCCTTATTTCCGCTTTTATGTAAAGAGACCACATGTGCCTCTCTTCAGTCGTCTGGCACCACTCCTGACTCCAAAGAGGCATTGAAAAGGTCAGTCATTGTTGCCGCTAGAACCTCCCCAAGTTCCTTCAGTGTTCTCGGATGTATCCCATCCGGTCCCATGGCTTTGTCTACTTTTAGTTTAGCTAGTTCCTCCCGAACACAGTCTTCTGAAAATCGTTCAAGATCCCTCTCGCTTCTGTTCCTATTTATGGGTGTTTTCTGATATCCTGCTCCTAGCCCTTCATCTGTGAACACAGAACAGAAATATTTGTTAAGCAATTCAGCTTTATCCTTATCAGCTTCTATATATTCCTCCCCTTTACCATTGAGTCTGACAATATCACTTTTGCCCTTCCTTTTCTCACTAACATCTGAAAAATGTCATATCCCCCCTTTTTAAAAATGGGTGCTACATTGGCCATTTGCCAATCTTCCGGTACTACAGATGATTTTAATGATAGTTCACAGATTACTAATAGTAGGTCTACAATCTCATCTTTCAGTTCTTTCAACACCCTCAGATGTATATGATCTGGTCCAGGTGATTTACTACTCTTCAGTTTATCAAATAGTTGTTATATATCTTCCCGGTTTATTGATATTTCTTCCAATTCTTCCAATACATCATCTTTAAATACCATTGCAGGCATGGGTAATGTCCCCATATCTTCTTTAGTAAAGGCTGAAGCAAAGAATTCAGTCTCTCCACTATGGCCTTGTCCTCCCTTAGTGCCCCTTTTACTCCTCTATCATTCAATGGTCCAACTGACTCTTTCACAGGCTTTTTGCTAAGAATGTACTTGGAAAGGTTTTTATTATGCATTTTTGCTTCCATGGCAAGCTTTTTTTCAAATTCTGTCTTTGTCTGCCTTTTCAGTGCTTGCATCTAACTTGCCAGTGCTTATATTGTTTCCATTTTCTTCATTTGGCTGCTTTTTCCATTTCCTGGAAGATGGTTTTTCTGCTGTAACAGTCTCTCTGACCTCACCTTTATACCATACTGGCAGTTTTTGGCCTTCCTACATCTGGTCTGGGCTTCCAAGATAGTATTTTTAAACAATGCCCATGAAGCTGCTCCTTTTAGTTTTTTCTTAATTATTTTCCTCATTTTATCTTAGGCTCCCACTTGAAAGTTAAAAGGTAGTACTGTGGATTTCTTGCCATCATCCTTTCATTTATTAAATCAAATATCATGCTATGATCACTATTGCCAAGTGGCCCCAACACTCTTATCTCTTGCACCAGATCCTGTGTTTCACTAAGGGGTAGGTCCAAAATAGCTTCCCCTCTTGTCTGTTCATGAACCAGTTGCTCCAAGAAGCAGTCATTTATTTCATATAGAAACTTTATCTCCCTAGCATATCCTGCTGTGACATTGAACCAGTCAATACCGGGGTAGTTGAAGCCACCCATCATTACTGTATTATATCTTTTGTTAACTTCCCTGATTTCTCTTAGCATTTCATCATCCATCTGTTTATTCTGGCCAGGTGGTCGGTATTACACCCCCACTGCCATCACTTTCCCCTTTTTACGTACATGGGATTTCTATTCATAGAGATTCTACAGTGTATTTTGTTTCATGCAAAACTTTAATCCTATGTGACTCAATGCCTTCTCTAACAGTACAACCCTCCACCAATTTGATCTACTCTATCATTGCAATATAGTTTGTACCCAGATATCACAGTGTCCAATTAGTTGTCCTCCTTCCACTAAGTCTCTGAGATGTCTTTCATTTAGTGCTATGTATTCTAGCTCTCTCATCTGATTTTTTTAGACTTCTAGCATTTGCATAAAGGCATTTTAGAGGTATTTTATTCATATTAATCTGGTTGTCTGTTGATAGGGGTAATTTGGAATCTTTCAGCTCTGTACTTAAGGGCATCTGGGTTACTTTTATCTTTATTGAAACCTCTGTCAGGATGGTCTAACTTCCCTCTTTTGCTAGTATCCTTTAAAGATACATCATTCCGAACCATGCGCTCTTGGACGACTGTCAGCTTTCCCCTATTATCTAGTTTTAAAGTTGCTCTATCGCCTTTTTAATGGTAAATGCCAGCAGTCAGGTGCCTTCCCAGTTAGGGTGCAGCCCATCCCTTTGGGAAAGCCCCTCCTTCCCCAGAATGTTGCCCAGTTCCTAACGAATCCGAAACCCTCACTCACGCATTGAGACTCTGGAGCTCTGCCTGCCTTTTGGGTCCAGCGTGTGAAACGCGAAGCATTTCAGAGAATGTTACCTTGGAAGTTCTGGATTTCAACTTCCTACTTGCTTCCCTGCTACTCTAGCCTCCAGAGATCGGACTTGTTCCCTGAGGGGAAAGAGCTCCTTGCACATAGTGCAAACGTAAGACCCCTCACTGCTATCCATACAGCCGCAGCAGTCACCACTCTGCAAGTGTATTTCGCAGCACTGAATATAGATGGATCATTTAAATGCTAGAGCCTGCATTAAAAAAACCCACTGACTGCAGTTTTTGCATATTGACTTGCATATAATTTGCTTTGTGTAGTATTTATTTATTTATTTAAAGTCTTTTCTATACCGCGCTTTTTCAAATTCAGCTCGGTTTACAAGAAACATTAACTTTGTCCAGTCGCGGAGGCCCGTACTGGACTTACAGAGAACGGGGTGGTAAACTTGGGTTTAACTGGGTAAACTATATACAGGGATAAGCTGGGTATTTACATTCTAGGATATTATAGACATTCTTAGATACTATATACAGGGTCATGCTCAGGTTCTGGTAGAGCTAACATGTTGTGCTAGAGTCCTGAATAATGGGTGGTGTGGGGTGGCTATTTAGTTGATTGGAGATGACTGGTCGTTGAGAGGAGCCATAGTGTTGCATGAAGAGGTGATGTTTTAGGGCCTTTCTGAATGTGGTGAGGTCTGTAATGGACCGGATGCTAGGTGGGAGAGTATTCCAGCACGAAGGAGCGTAGTACACAAAAGCTCTCTTTTTTGTGGCCTGTGAGCATTTTTAAATCTCACTGGGGATACTCAGGGTGTTTACTGTGAATGATCTTCTGGCTCTATTTGTGGGAGTGGGGATGATGAGATCAGTGATAGAGGCAGAGGTGATTCTATTGATGGCTTTGAATGTCATCAGCAGGGTCTTGAAGGTGATCGTACAATGAACTGGTAGCCAGTGTAGTTGCTTCAGGATTGGTGTTATGTGTTCCCTCCTGGATGCACCATGTAGGATTCTAGTTGCGGTATTCATGGCTAGTTGTAGTGGGATCAGCGTGTTTTTTGGTAGCCCCTGTAGGATGATATTGGCATAATCCGAAATGGGGCATGATTAGTGCCTGGTAGACTGTCCTAAAGTCATCCGGGTCTAGCAGAGGTCGTAGGTGGCAGATTGTGCGAATCTTAAGGTATACTGCCTTGACGGTGTTATTTATATGGGCTTTCATGTTCAATTGCTGATCGATTGTTATCCCTAGGTAGCGGATGGTTGGCTTGCTTTGAAGTTCGGCGTCTCCTACTTTTAGTACAGATGGTGGAGTAAAGGATTGATCCCTGGAGATGAAAAGCGCTTCAGTTTTCTTTAAATTTATCCTTAGGTTTTGGGTGTAAAGCCAGTCTGCTATGGCGCTGAAACAGGATGTTAGTGTTGAGAAATCTGGTTGGTCTGTGGTGAACGGCGTGTAGAGTAATACGTCGTCAGCATATGCAAGGCATGAGACGCCGAAGGCTTGCGCAAGTGTGCAGATGTTAAAGAATAGTGCTGAGAGGGATGATCCCTGTGGGACACCTTGTGTTTGCTGGAAAGCTTTAGACGTTGTGGATCCTATCCTCACAGGCTGCCATCTGTCTGAAAGGTAGGATTCGCACCACCTCAAGGCTGTGTCCTGGATCCCTTTCTCTGCCAGCCGCTCAATGAGTAGTGTGTGGTCCACGGAATCAAACGCTGCGGCGATGTCAATGAAGATAAGGGCATATCCTCTTCTAGATTTGTTCAGGCCGGTGGTTAGTGTGTTGAAGAGGATGGTTAGTAGTGTCTCGACCCCATGTGCTTCTCTGAATCCATGTTGACATGGGTCTAGGGGTGCGTTGGTCTTGATATGATCCTGGATTTGTTGTTGAGCAATTTTTTCAATTATCTTGGCCATTAAAGGGATACTTGAGATCGGCCTGTATGACTCAACTTTCTGAGTATCCAACTTGCAGTTTTTTATTAGTGGTCTGATGGAAGTTTGTTTCAGTGTCTGTGGGAATGCTCCCGTGCTGAAGGAGAGATTGATGATTTTGGTTAGGAAAGGGCTAAATTCCTTACACAGTGTCCTTATCCAGAACACTGGGCAGGGGTCGTTTGGCGCTGTGGTGGTGTTGATCACCTTGATTGTGTCTTCAACGTGCTTCGCTGAGGACAATGAGAAGGCGGTAAGTGGTGTAGGGTGCTGTGGTCTGTTCACAGTGGTGGGTGGTGGTGTCTTCACAGTCTGAATTGTTTTTGACTGTAGGTAGTCCGCATATTCCTGTGGTTCTGGCATGTTTTGTTGGGCATGGGAGGTTTCCTTTGTGAGGGTCCTTACAATGTTAAATAGGTCCTTTGGTTTGTTTAGAGAGCGTTGCAGTAATGTTGCATGGTAGCTTCTCCTTGTTGCATTTACTTCGTTACGGTATTTCTCCAGGTTTGTACTGAAGATGTCCAGGTCTTCAGTAGATCGTGAGCGTCGCCATTTTCTTTCGAGTTTTCTTAGATGGCGAAGTGAGGTCAGTAGCTCCTGGGAGTACCATGGGGTGGGCTTCCTTTTTCTTGGTGTTGCTTCTCTGATTGGTATTGAGACTGTTGTTCCATACAGAAAGCATTTCTTCAAGGTTGGCTTCTGGGAGGTCCTATGGCTTCCATTTGCTAGAATCATAACATACATAGGAAATGACAACCAACAAAGACCTAAACAAGCCAATCCTGGGCTTTCTGGTTTAGGTGGTAACTGTAACTGATGCTGTCTGCATTTTACCTCATGCGGGCCCTGTGCTAGCGTACTGGGTGCCATAGGTAAACCTGCAGCTGTCTGCAGCCCTCAAGTAACTTATGTACTCTTTATCTTCCTTCCTCTCCTTGAGATTTTGATAAACACCCCAAGACCATGTCTCTCAGAACAACCCCATAAAACTGCATCATTGGACCATCATACTTTAAAACACTAAGGACTGATTCTGTATAGAGCGCATAAGCAGCTATGGTAAGTCCCTATTCTAAAGGATTTAAATGCTTGCTTTGAGCAGTCGCTATTCTGCAAGCAAGTACATAAGTGCTCCTGTGCGTAAGTTCATTACGTGTGTGTGCACAGAAGCGGTGCTTGGGCAGAGTATCGGCAAGGCTCAAATCTGTGCATGTAAGATATACAGTAGAATACTATGACTTAAGCGCATCACTGCGCTGATCTACGAGTGGGCCATTACTAGACTCAGGTACATTCGTATGTCACTATTTTATAAAATAAAGCCCATGCATACTTCATAAAATAGGTCCCAAATACATATGTGGCAAGATGCTTTGCCTGTGCACTAGATTAGAGAATTACCCTCCACGGGCCATGTTTACCAGATCTTAGCACATGCTAACGGACATTCCCATATGCTAGTGCCATGAGGCCCATTTAATTCCTATGGACTGTGCAGAACTTAAAGCACATTCATGGTCTTTAGTGTACACTAAGCTGTAGTAAGCATAGCCTTAAATTTGTTTCAAGTATATATATATAGAGAGAGAGAACACAAGGATTTCCAAAAGCCATTTACTTGGATAAATAAACTACATGAAAACAGCCCACTCTTCCTGCAAGAAAAAGTACATGCTGATGGTGCTTTGAGTGACTGTCATATTTCAGATATCAAGGAGTGGAAGAGTAATCTAATGGTCGAACAGTGAACTAAGAATCAGGGAAGCCAGGTTCAACTCCCATCACTGCTCTCTGTGATCTTGGGAAAGTCATTTAACCTTCCAGTGCCTCAGATACAGATTTAAGATTGTAAGCCCTCTGGGGACAGGAAAATACCTACTGTACCTGAATGTAACTTGCCTAGAGAACTTCTGAGAAAGGTGTCAGCTAAATCTATCATGGCTGAAACTTGTCTTCTCTGTTACAGTGAAATTCCATATCATGAGAATTTTTTTTTTGCAAGAAACAAAAGTTGGCCTTAGTTTGGTTTTCCTTGTAAGCCTTTTGTCATTGACACAAGTAAGCAAAATCCTTTTCCATTTTCCTATACCCATAAGCTGTGACCTCAAAGAAAAAGGCTTGGCATAGAAATTGACAATTTTTTCCTCTTTTCAACATCATGAAGGAACATTTTCTTTCCTAATTAGTGAAAAGCAAGGACGGCTTCAGCCCAGTGTATCATAAAAAAATCTCCCGGGGCTCTCTCATAGAAATATCTTCCGGTCGCAAAACCTTTTCATCACAGGCCATTTCCAAAAGACACGTATTACTTTCTGTACATCCTCGACACTTTCTTATTTTTATAAACACTTGAAGAATGCTTTTCCTGATGGGGAGAGGGTAGAGAACCAGAGCACAGAGACCATATGGAAAATCCCCATTTATGTGTCAACAGTTGGACCCAGCACGGTTTTCCCTGCTGATCCATGGAGTCCTATTATCTCTCTAACTGTCAGTGGCTGGTAAATCCATTTGTGCTCCCAAGCGAGCACTTCGCTCTGGGAGATAAGCATTCTTAGGATTTGATATCATTAATTATATTGCCTATAAGCCTAATCTTTACTTAGCTGTCCAGTGAATCTGCAAATCTGATTTTTTTAAATCACTGTGCAAAAATGTAAAAAAAAAAACAAAATTTAAGGGTATACCTTTTTATTGGACTGACTTAATACATTTCTTGACTAGCTTTTAAGAACTACATTCTCTTCTTCTTTGTTTCCATGCACTGAAGTGGACAAGCATACAACTTAATTATAAAATGCCGTATTTTTTCAAATGCTTAGATAAGGTACTAGAGAGCAAAATATATGTACTGGTTCACACCCAATTCAGTTAAATGAAGAAGCTTTGCACCATTAATCCTTCCAAGGCACCTGCTGCAAGTTTGAGCAATACTGGGTAGGAGAGAACAGGAAAAAGGAGGAGATTTTTTCAGCATATAAGGCTCAATTCTGGTTTTTACATTTAAGTGAATTTTCAGTACTGACATTTCCATATTACATTTCTGTATCAGATATGGGTGAAAATATGAGGGGAAATGTAGCTGTGCTCTTCCATCTTCAGATATCAGAAATCATCTCCAACAAACAGTACACTTAGGGGTATGTTTACTAAACCGTCTTAAAAGTGCGCTCTGCGATGTTATCGCGCGATAAGGTACCTTATCGCGTGATAATGTTGCATCTTGCAGCGCACAGGTACCTTATCGTGCGATAATGCGCGCTGTGGCGAAAACGAGCGATGAAGGCGGGCAAAGGCTCCCAGAGGGCGGAGAGAAGGGGTCAGTGGGTGGAGAGTGGGAGGGGAGAGGCTCCCTGCACACTAACGCTGTGAAATCCGAGGCTCAAAACTAACGCCAGTGAAACCCTGGCGTTAGAGCTGATTTAAAGGGAAGAGAAACCATTTCTGTCAGCAATGTACAGCAAAATCAGGGAAACCTACAAAAAAGTGATAAGTGTGATACATGTGCACGGAACAAAAGGGAAAATAAACAGTGAAAAGGACCAGCAGAAAATGGAAAAATAAAATAACCAAGCTGGGCAATAGTGATCTCAATGGGAAACATCAAAACACACTCCCATGAAGGCACCAAAAAAAGGATATTAATTTTGGAAGGGTCCATGCTCCGTCCCCATACAAGGTGAATGAGCCCACAGTGAAATTGCGCTGTGCAGGGTTTCCCTTAACATCAGACAGGTTTCCTATGGCGTGCACATGTGCGGCAACAGCAGGGCAGGCATGTCAGAACGGCCACCTGGACAGATGCTTGGAAATGGGATACAGAGGCCTGCAGGCGGCACATGCTGTGGTGCAGCTTGGGCACAGTGCGGACTAGGCAGATGCCTAGGTGGCACCTAGGAATGCTGATACCATACAGCAGCCAGACAGCAAATGATGAGGGCCCAACATGGGCACAAGTGTGTTTATCACAGTGTCACAGGGGATAGTACCCAGCAGGTACCTCCAAGGGCACAGAACATTGGCAGGCGGTGTTGGGGGGGAAGCGTGGATGTCTATGCAGGCACCCCTACCCCAGAACCCACACCATAGGCAGCCGCCTACCTGCACACTGGATGGCCTGAGATGGCGCACCACCAGCAGAAGGGCATGTCAGCATGGTGGCAGAGGGGTACTGGTGGTGGAGAGGGCAGTGGCAGCTGCCCACAGCAGACCATGGCCTAGCCCTGTGTAGGTGGGTGCCGTGCACTGCAACAGACAGGCCCTGTCTGATGTACAGTCATGGAATCCCCAGGGAATGCATCATTTCTGTGGCAACACGGTGGTGCAGTGCACACAGCCAGTGAGTTCAGGAGCAGAAGATCACAGGTTCAAGTCCCAGCTGTGGTTCCTGCCAACCCAGTCCCCATATTTTACCCACTACTAAAACATAGTATTACAGACAGAACTGTTAGTGCAGATAATGTAAACATGCCCAAAACGCCTACATTTTACCCTACAGAGCACAGACACCATAAACATGCGCATTACTTAGAGCAGAGTCTCCCAAAAGCAGTCCTGGAGGGCCAAACACCATTCAGGTTCCATGCTGTCTCCACTAAATATGGCTGTGCTGCATCTCTATGCACCGCCCCCATGGTATGCAGATGTCTCTAATGCATATTCAGTAGGGACAGCATGAAAACCCGAACAGTGGCCCACCAGGACCGGAGTTGGGAACCTCTGCCTTAAAGCAGCAGCCGACAGGGGCAGACACACCCGCACCCACAGGCTCCGTTAGCTAATGCCTCCTGGAGAGGCAGGACATTGGGCCCTGCCTGCATCTCCCAATACTAGCACTTGCATACCTTAGCAATGCCACCCTAAACCTGGGAATACGGTACACATCTATCAAAAGGTTGCCATGATTACTGGCAAATAGCAATTCCTAAGTTAATCACAATTTGCTGAGTGAGCTGCATCATAGCAACGTTTCTGATGTCTGTGGAATGTGCTTCAGGTCTGGTGTCTGACAGTGTTTACCACCCTGGGGAGTGCCTCCTACAGTATTGTGTACCATAGCCATGCCTGCACTGTGCCCAGGACTGGTGCAGGTGCCAGGGCTGCCAAACACAACTATAGTTGCACAATGCTGGCATAGGTGTGGGGAGTGTGTGTCTGTCTATCCAGTGTGTGGTTGCTGCAAACACCCTCCACAGCCCACACTGCCAGCACTGTTGCCGGTATTGGCCTCCCAATGTGCATAATGAGGAGCAAGGTACCATGGGTATTGCCCGGACAGGGTGGCCTGGCCAGGATGCATCTGCATAGGGCAATGGCTGGGACATTGTAGTGCCCGGCCACCACCTGCACAGACAGGGTAGCCACACCATGTTCTGCTGGGAGATCACTCTCACCCTGACTGAGCAGTGACCACGGCATAGTTAGGTTCCCCCATAGTGCTATGTAGTATTTCTTTCATGTGATATTTATGGGTTCCCTTTTGGGGCCTAGTCACTGACTTATCTGCTTGGTGTGTATGCTGACATCCCAGTTCTGGGTGCACGCATTTCCACCAGGAACATGCACTATGGACTAGCTAGCAGACTGTCTGCAGCTGGTATGTGTCTTGCTGGAACACCTTGCAGGGTGCAGTGGCTGAAGGCTTGCTGCAGGAGAATATCAGATAGTGGTGGGGTGCAGCTTAGCATATCCAGGCCTAATGTCTGTCTGCTATTGCTTTATGGATGTGTACAGAGCTGCATTGACTGCCCTGTAGGGTGTCTGTTCCCCAGCAGGACTGGGGTTGATAGTCCCCTCTACTGCCACCATTGCAGGGAGGTAGAATGTGGATCTGTTGGTGGGAGACCCTGTTTCCCACCCTCAGCCCCAGAGGGGGGGGGGGGGTGGGTGGTGGTGGTACATAATACACCTATGGGTCCATAATGGCTAAACCTTGTCTGAGAAATACAGATGTATCCAAGGTGTGTCTGCAGACACTACCTATCTCAGACATTAGCACTGCTGGGGTCCTGCAGCATGTCCTATTTCTGCTGTGGACCTGGTGCTGGGCGCCCTACCTCACCCTCAGGGTGAGTACCGTACCTGCACAATGTGACAGTGTGTAGCTACTCTGTGCCAGTGCCACACACGGTCAGTTCCCCCTACCAGGCCGGGGTGCATACCCCATCTTGTGATCATCTGTAGACTGCTGATTTGCATGTGCAGTGCAACATGGGTATGGGTGGGTTAACCCTATCCTGGTGACCACAGTAGACTGTTTGTGTGGTGACATGCAGTCCTTCTGCAGCCAGCCAGGGGTTTGCTAGCAGCTATTGAGCTGTAGCCCACTGGTTACTTCACTGCTTGTGGAGCCAGAGGTCATGGGTTCAAACCCAAAGTGGGGTTATTTGATAGGGCTGTCTGAAGCATTGTCTATTTTTAATGTACATTAGTGCTGCCAGCATAACACCCTCGGGGTACTGTAACCATAAGGTGCCTCAGAGGGCGCCCTATAAGGCGCCTTATAGGGCACCCTATAAAGCGCCTTCTGAGGCACCTTATGGTTACAGTCCGTATAAGGTGCCTTATAAGGTGTCCTATGGAGCGCCTTATAGGGTGCCTGGGCGGACAGTGCACTTTATAGTATGCTCTCTGGAGTGCCTTATAGGGCGGCTGATGCGGCACCTTATGTTACAGCACTTTGAGAGTGTGTTTGCTAGCAGTACTAATTAAAACAATATTAAATTGCCTCATAATGCAATATTACACATAACAGGTAGTGCCTCAGCCAGCCTTATTCATTGGGCACAGTGGGGGAGTGAACCCATGACCCCTGTACCATCACTCAGTGTCTTAACCATTGTGCTACACTGCTGTTTCTCCTTGCATGTCAGCGCACCTACTTAACATTTCCATGCGTTAAAATGCACAGTGCTGCCATCAAAAACAGTGCTATGACCTTGCCGTGCCTCATAGGGCATCCTATATGGCGCCCTATAGGCCACCCTTTAAGCAACATTGTAGGGTGCCGTGGCGGCCAGTGCACTTTAAAATGTGCCCTCTGGGGTACCTTATGGGGTGCCATATGCAGCACCTTATGTTACAGCGCTTTGAGGGTGCGTTGGCTAGCAGCAGTAATTAAAATAAAATTAAAATGCCTCATAATGCAATATTACACATAACAGGTAGTGCCTCAGCCAGCATAATTCATTGGGCACAGTGGGGGTTTGAACCCATGACCCCTGCACCATCTGTCAGTGTCTTCACCATTGTACTGCAGCCCTGTTCCTCTGTTTACACATCAGCGCGCCTGCTTATGCTTCCCGCATGCGTTTCTCGTGCGCTAATGTGTGCGGCGCACAGTGCGCAGCGCACATGAGCGCGCGATAATCCCGGTTTGCTAGGTTAAGACTGAAACGCCCACTCCTTATATGGCATCCTGCACACTAGCGCCTGGCGCACATTAGGACGGTTTAGTAAACATACCCCTTAGTTACTGTATTTTCACTTTATGATAGGATAGGAATTGTATATATTTGTTTCAGTACCCTAAATGAATATTCATCTAAAGCCAAGGGAATTTTTGATTTTAATTTCTTAAGAACACATTTTTCCTTGATTAAAATTTTTTGATGAGTTGTAGAATAAGGTCAATAACTTCGAGCTTTGCAGAAAATTAAACACAGAAATGGGGCAATCTGATATTGCTATTCCCTTGCACATGAAACCAGCTTATTTCAGAAAGAAACGGTCATGGGATGAAATAGCCAAGTGTTTCAGAGTATTTTAACATTTTTAATGTCTCTCTCTCCCCCAATCTTTAATTAGATTGGGATCAGGGTCCGCCCCCCCCCCCCCCCAGTGCAAAAATACTGCACTAACACAAGCATCCCATATACTCAGCTAGGCTAAAACTGGTGCTGACCTATTACAAAATGTGACTAAAGGAACTTCCTTAAGGTGGAACCACCAAATTCTTCTTTCTTTATTTTTATTTTAATTTTATTAGTAACGTTTTATACCACAATAAGCACAAAAACTGGTATCATAATTATTCATTAAGAGAACACAAAATCAAACATAACATAAGACAAAACAAAAACAGAGAATTAATAGGATTAGGTATGAGTAAAACAATCATTCCAGTAGTGCAAAATAAACTGTAAACATGGAAGAATATAACAAAAACCCCAGACCTGCATTAGAGGTGAGCAGCATAAGTTCTCTTGAAAAGCCAGTTCTGCATTTTCTAAAATCTTTGATGGGAACTCTCAAAATGGATATCTGGAGAAAGCATTACAGAAAAATGTAGCCAATCGAATCCATTCCCAAAAAAGTAGTTTATATGTGGGGACCATCAAAAGATGGGCTTGTGATGAATGAAGAGAACGAGTAGGGTTGTAAGGGCTTAGAAGTGCTGAGGAAAAGCCTGTATAGAAAGCGCGGTGAACCAACATTTGAATCTTGAATTTTATGCAACTGGAGATAGGTAACCAATGTTCTTTAATTGACAGGGAGAGTGACATGTTCAAACCAGCCTACATCATGACTTAATTTTTTACTGCAGTGTTCTGAATAAACTGCAGATGCTTAATCAAATACTAAGGGGTACCAACCAACAAAGAGTTACAATCAACAAGGAATGAATCAGCAATCTTTTCCTCAGCACTTCTAAGCCCTTACAACCCTACTTCAATCTCTAGGAGTGAAGATTTCAAGGATCTAACCAGTCTGAGAGAATAAAAGGTTTTAACCAGAGAGGAGCTATGTGGATGAAAAGACAGATCCTTATCTAGAATAACCCCCAGAGAAGTGATGGAGTCCTGTATAGGAATAAAAGTATTAGCCATCATGGGTAAATAGTCACAAGAGGAATTGTCCTTAGTGAACCAAATAGCAGAGGACTTGGAGACATTAATGATGCCATAAAGTGATCTAAAAATCGAACACAACATTAACATGCCTTATTCTGATGCTAGAATCTACATTGGGAAAAAAAATACACAAAAGGGGCTCTTTTACTAAAGTGTACTAAGCAGTTAACACATGTTTTCACTCATGGAAACTGCACAAGGACTGTGGCTACTGTTACCGCAGGGGCATGACAGTTACCACACACTGATTCACATGCTAATTGTCAATCACATGTTGGGGGTGATAAATGGGCAGAGAGTAGGTATGGTGAGCACATCACAGTTAGTTTGGGGGGCGGGGGGGGAACATATCGCATGCTGTCAATGTTACAATTAGCACAGGTGCACATAACGCTACCTCAACAGGGCCTGTAACCTGCTCCTCGCTGGTCTCCCTCTGAATCATTTTTCTCCCCTTTAATCTGTACAAAACTGAGCTGCACGGCTTATCCTCCGCCAGTGTCGCTATGCTCATGTAACCCCTCTTCTCAAGTCGCTTCACTGGCTCCCTATCGGTTTCCGAATCCAGTTCAAACTTCTACTGATCTACAAGTGCATTCATTCTGCGGCTTCTCACTACCTGGCTCCCTATCGGTTTCCGAATCCAGTTCAAACTTCTACTGATCTACAAGTGCATTCATTCTGCGGCTTCTCACTACCCTTTCTCTCTCATCTCACTCTATACCCCTCATCGGGAATTCCGCTCCTCTGGCAGATCCCTTTTATCTGTGCCCTTTTCTGCCACTGTCAACTCCAGACTTCATTCATTTCATCTCACTGCTCCATATGCCTGGAACAAACTAACTGTGTCTGTGCGTCAGGCTCCTTCTCTAGCCCTCTTCAAATCCAGGCTAAAAACCCACCTCTTTGAAGCCACTTATGGATCCTGATGCTCCTCACTCTCTTGTCCACTACTTATGTGTATCTTACCATACTCTAGTCCCCTATGTGTTTGGCGATTAGATTGTAAGCTTTGAGGAGCATGGACTGTGTTTCACATCGATATGCACAGCACTATACAAATGATAATTAGTAGTAGTAGTTTAATCCAAGTAAACATGCTATTAATATTTATTCATTAAGAGTCAGATAAGGCTAGAAAAATGAAATGGAAATATAATCTTGTTTCAGCCATCACTAGGGGCCAAAAAAAATATTGAATTACTAAAGGATGAATTGAAATATTATATTTTGAAGAAATATGATGCTAAGCAAAGCTTCATTTCAGAAAAAAAATACTTCAAGATTTTTATCTAATGAGTGATGGATCTCTCAAGCTATATCAGAATTTACCACAGAGCAAAGGGGCAAGGCAAAAATGAAATCTTTTGGCTAATCTATAGCTCCATCAGAGAATCCAGCTAATATTTAATTTTGGGACAGATTCTTGCATGCGCCTTCTACACAATCCTCTCGAGCTCAGCAATCAAGAGATGTGGAAGTCAGGCTGAGATCTTCCCCACCAACCACGTTTCATGGTGGCTCTCTTGCATCTAAGTCACACAAATACCAAAGACACTCCACAAGTCACACTTTCTGATCTGTAACCTATGTTTTGTCATTCTCATTCCTAAAAAAAACAAAACAAAACCCAATTCTGAAGATGCAGAACAATTTCATCGTCAACTTTTGCAACGACTGTTAGATCAATGAGATTTTTAGAGGGAATGGTTGCTTAGAGTTGCATGAGCTAGAAGAGATGAGGAAGCCAATAAAAAGAATGGAATAAACTTCCAAACATATTAACGAGGAGATAACTGAGCTCTATGCTAGTGTCTCAACTAGACTGTAAGCTACACAGCACAGACACTAAACTAGACTGTAAGCTCTCTTGTGTATATCTGCATAGCACGGCACATGTCTGGTAGCTCTGTAGGAAAATGTAGTAACAGTAGTTGGAGCAATTAATCACTTTTGCTGCTGATTGCTATCTTCAGCGATTTGTAAGCACTTAAACTTGCTGTAAAAGACAAACTAATGTGTGTATGTTTGCTGCATTAGTCCATTTGAATGAACAGAAATAAAGATTAACCATTAATAAACATATAGTATCCATTAAATATATAAAGAAATACATATAAATATATCATATATTTTAATGGTTAATCTTTTATTTCTGTTCATTCAAATGGGTTATGGGACCCCTTTCCTAAAGTGTATTGCAATTTTCACCTAAGGCGCCAATAGCATGCAAAATCATGGCGCGTTAGATGCAATACCAATGCGTAAACTATCAGGGACATGGAAAGAATGTTCCTGCCTGTTAACGCACAACACTGTCCCAAATGCGTGCCACCCGAGCGCAGGCGCACCTATTGAGATGGCAGTAATTGCAACCTTTTCTCGTTTTTTTGGAGAGTGAGGATAGTTTTTTTAAAAAATTGTCAGTCAAGGCCATTGGGTGAGGTTTTTCTTTTCATTTTATTCCAGGGCTATTGACAAACTATGGAGTGGAGGAGTAGCCTAGTGCTTAGAGCACTGGCTTGGCCTTGGGCAAGTCACAGCCCTCCATTACCTTGGAAGAAAGACCCATCAGTCTACTTCCAGTCACACTGCCAAGAAATTCCAGGAGCTGCTGGGTCACCAGGAACCAGCACTGACTCAAAGGCACACTTTGCATTGACAAAATATTTAATGTCTTCAGTCACAATAATTTTGCATGCTAATCTTTTACAAGAAGAAAATGATGAGGGTGGTCCAGCAGCAATACTGAGAACTGCTAATCAGGAAACTAGGGTTAACTTTCAGGATTTCCCTCCTGCTGGTGAGATAATTAGGACTAGGGATGTTAGTAAGAAAACCTTCACCCGCCCGCCCCCAACCCCCAGCTCCGGGGGATGGGGGAAGAAAAAAAAGGGAGAGTTACACAACAGAGACACCTACAGACCTCCAGGCTTGTTTAAGAGCACACATGTTTGAAGTTCTGGAAGGAAGGAGTCTCTGCCTCTCGGCATGTCGTACTGTCACTGCCGTGACTGTGTTCGAAGGCCTCAGAAACGATTAGAAACATGTAGCTCCTTACATGAATCAAGTAAACAGCAAAAAAGGGACTTTCATTTGCAGGCACATTTTTGAAACTCTGCCATGGTTACTAAGCTCTTACTGTGCAATTCTATTTCCTTTGCGCCAGTAAATTGTTAAGCTGTGCATTTTATTCCTCTCAGATCGCTGGCCACTTGTCTTTACCAAAGGCAAATGAACACAGCTTTATTAGACAGTCCAAGTAGAGCCATGACCAAATAGACATACTAGGCAGCTCTGAAAAGTTTTAAAAATTTGTTTCATCCGACTAAACACAAAAGTAAAAATTCTGGTTACCAACACATAGATAAGTAACTTTTCTTAACCATTTTTCACATTATAAAAGACACAACAAAGTGGTTTATAAAAGAAAACCAAAATGTTTACAAAAACATTTAATATATTTTGGAGTTGTTGTTTGGGGTTTAATTTCTGAAATTTTTATTTTGTTCCCTTTTAGGTTTCATAAACAGAAAATAACTTCGCTTCCATTTTTAAGCCGCTTTCAATCACAGTTTCTATGTAAACTAAATCTCAGAATTACACAGTTAAACATAGCCCCTTCTGTCAACAGAAAGAGATGAAGATTTAAGAGGGATAATTTATTTGTACTGTATCCATAATCATGAAAACTTACTGCAGCAGATATATCTAATATACACACCAACCTCTGTAGGTACAAATCTTGCAGCTCCTAGACATGCTTTTTACTGAAGGATAGGAAACAGAATTTTTGGGCCATATAGAAAAATGATGCAATTGTTTGGTTTCTTATCCATTTAAATTCATTTTCTAAACTAATCGAAATTTCACTTACTTTCCTCACATACTCCCAAGTACACCGTGCAAATCTAGATGGGTAAACAGGAGGAAATATTACACAAATGTTTGGAGGCTATTACATGTCTAAATTACAGGCAGTATGCGGGTGAGGTTGGTTGTTTGCCATTCTCGAACTAATGAAACACAATTTATATGAGCGATGGTGACATTAGACAGTCGGTGGCATGCCATGATAGCTTCTTTGTGGGCCAGTGAGTTTTTGACTAGTCTGCCCCGTCTATCTTTAGCGCCTTGCGCAGGCCGGTCTGACATCTGGGCGGACGCGCGCTTTTCTGCGGATAAGGACGGGGAGAGTGTGGAAGGAAGGAATAAAATTTTAAGCTCGTACGCTTACCGGAACATGAGTGCAGAGGCTTGGGTCTGACGACGAGAGAAGGGCACACGGAGCACAGGGAAAGCTTTTCGAAATAATCGCACGTTTCCTTGGACAGGATCTCATCGATCATGAAGGTCTTATAGCGCCGCCTGGCTGCCTTCAGTTGCCCGGGAGAGGCGAGCCTCAGCTCGGCTTGGCAGTGCATGGTAGAGCCGCGGCCGGCAGGAAAAAATACAGCTCGGTTTCTCCTCCGAAGAAACTGAATGCAAAGGGGAAACGCAACTTGGTAAAAACAGAACGAAAAGAAAACCGTCAAAGGGTCCGGAAAGCAGCCGCCTCTGGAGAAGTGGCTGAGGACCGAAGGTGGAATGAGCTCGCCAGGTTTTCTGCGCGCTCTCCTATATAAACCAACAGCCCTTTTTAGGACACTTCAGCTGTCAGTCAGAGAGTTTCTTCAGGGCAGGATGAGCTTCTCCTCCCCGTCTCCCTGCTCGGTGCAGGGAGGGTGCGTTACATGCACTGAACAAATGGGGCCGCACTCCCTCCCTCCGCGCACCTTTCCCCCTCCCTTCTTGTCGTCGCTTGGATTTTTTTTTTAATCTCCAAATTAAAGTACACAGATTAGGGCTGGATAAAGTCCAGATTTCCGAAGGCGCAGATTGCAATTAGGCAATGGTGTAATAAATGAATGCTGCTCACTTTAGTTATGCGGCTAACAGGAGCCGCAGAGTCCGGGAATGGACTCCCACCTTTCAAACGCTGCTTAGAAATTAATCTAATTGGAAATCTCGAAAATGCAAAAATACTGCATAGGTTGACAGCTGGACAGATGAGCATTATCTAGAATAGCCAACCTCAAGTCCTACTGCTAGTGGACACTCTACATTCCGAGTATCTAACTTATTTCTTGGTACTTTCACTTGACCTTGTTGTGCCCACGTGATTAATCCGTAGAACTCCTGCTCACCCTTGTAACTTCTTCTGTCAAAACTATCCCCGAGCCTAATTTTAATTAGTAGGTTTAATGGCAGCCTTCTCCGCCCATGGTCTTCCAAGTTTTCAAATGTTTTCATTTTCTTGATTTCTGACCTTGCAAGAATCACAGGAGACAGCAGATGGGGGGAAGTGGGGGAGGGATCCCAGTGCAGCGTAGCGCCCGAAAAGTATTTCAGAGATTGATTGCATCTCTCTGTTTGTTTCTCCTTTGGGAAGTGACAGTGTTTATTGTATTTTTAACAGTTTAAATTTCTCTTTGATTTGACACCAAACGCCCCCAGGCTTTCCTACAGTTCCTGATGCAAAAGCCTGTACTGATCGTTCAATTTCTAGTTTATCGTTATGTATAAAAACGAAATCACGGTCTTAGTTTAAGACTGCCAAAGTGTTTCGTTTTCTTACTTTGGCTCTATACTATATTAGACTTTTTTAGTTTGCAAGAACATTCGGAATCACTTTCCCGCAGCAGTTCTGGTTTGGTTTTACTATAGTATTCCTTTTCTTTTATTGTTTACCCTTTTATTTTTTTGTTCATGCTCATTTTTCCGGCATTGCTCTACTGTGAAGGGTTATAGTTGTTGATGTGGAAAGCAAAATCGCATTTTGGTGTAAGACTTTGAGAAAAATAAGCCAATGTAAATTTTCATTGGTTTTGTGCAGGTCTGATGCCCCTTGGAAAAATCTTTAACAATTCGAACCCAGTGTAAGACGCTTCTTATTATCTTTTAAATTCATTTTATGTTAACAATCCGGGCAGGTTTGAAAACGAAATATTAGTTGTCGTTAGTCATAATAGAGAATCGAGTGGTTTACTGAAGATTTACTTTCTTAATTTGTACTGAACAATCTTTCTATTCTATTCACACTTCAGGTTCTCCATAAAGATTACTTTTAAAGTTCAAGGCGAAAAATAAAACGTTTTCAAACATTTTTTCTTCTAGATTTTCATAACTGTTATCTCGAAAATAAAGGCTGACAAATGAAAACAAACTAAAAAATAGGAGTCTGAGTACTACAAACTAAACTATTTTAAAGCATGCCGGGTACCTAGATAACTGACATCTTACAATTCTTAGTGCTAAAATTTAAAAGAGTGAACATATCCTGAAATAATGCCCCTTTAACATCATAGATTTTCATGTTAGGTTTAATTTCTGATTTTGGATCGATTCATTTTAAGTACTTTCCAAATTAAATATCCCATTGTCTGAATCGGTATTTTTCACTAATAAATTGCATAAAGATTCGTAAATAATAATAGGTTTTACAATAGTAATTTTTGGGGCAGGAAAAGTCGAATGTACTAGTAAAAAATCGATTCCCATTGAGGCTTAATGCTAATACCATTGTTTTTACTCTAAAATCCACAACAGAGTTCCCTTCCGAGAGCTGATGATCGAATGCGTTTTGCAAGAGCGCATTTGGTTTTCATGTACTTTTAAAATAGCAGAACTTTAAAAAGTACGAGGTTTGAAAGGAATGATTATCTGCATTAAAATCTTTCGGCATATTTCCATTTTTAATTTCAGAAAAAGACTACAAAAAGTTTTACCTACAATCCTACTGTAAGAACAAACATTACAGCTAAAGTGGATTGATAATTATTCCATTTTGAGTAAAGTCTGTGTCCCCCGGTGTAGGATCAATCCACTTCGTTTTTGAAAGCTGGAAACGATTCTATGCTCACCCATTTCTTCCTTGCCCTTTGTAACAGATATCAACGTCTTTTTTAAAAATGTATTTATAAGTTTTTCTATACCTCCCCTTCCAGTGATCAAGGGCGGTTTACAATTAAACAACAAAAATTACATTAAACTCTTATAAGAATATTTTTCTTGGCTAGGTTTTGAGCTAGAGAAATCGATTGTGCTGGTTAGAAAAAATGTCTAATGAATCATTTCTGGTTAGTGTTAGCACTGGTTTGCAGATCATCTGATGATGCTTTTTGAAGCTGGCTTGCACAACTGCTGACAGTAGTTACGGGTACAGTATACCGATTTTTAGCCAGGTAAAGGATAAGCAGTTTTAAGGCAACCTTTTTATCTTGATAAATCTGGGCAAATGGCTTATGAAACTTGCCCTCACAGATCATGCCCAGCATTTTTGGGTTTAAGAGTACTCTCTTGGCGGGCACTAATGCTAGAGAGCACTCCACTGCTTATTCATTTTCTGTTACCTATCATTTGCCTTATTTAGAAATATTATTGTCCTATTTATCACATTGAATTAGTTTTATATTCTGACTGTCAGTACACATTCTTTTAAAACTTCCTTTTTGCTTTAAAAGCACGTAGGTAGACGAACTGACAAACATAAAGATAGAATAGATAAATTTAGGACAATTGAGGAAACACACGAGGCCCCGATTTTGATGAAATCTATCCACATTATTGAATTTTAAGCTGCAGAAGACAATATATCTTTACAAAGGCCCATTCAATGCGGTGCATCAGAGCAAAAAGCTAAGGTAATGTCCTAATGAATACAACGAATACTTTTTTATTATGGAAAATAATATTGCATGTCAGAAGAGTTCAGAATTTCAGTTGCAAAGAGGATTATAAGCAAAAGCATTATAACTCCGGAATTATTTGCATTCTCTTTTATGTCCTTACAAAATGTTAGAAATATTGCTGCAGTAATATCACTGATTCTGCAAATGGTTTACTGCTAATTCATATAATTCCTGCTAAATCCCATATTTGCAAAGTCTCTGCCCAAAACGCTTTCAGACCAATGGTCAATGTACTAACCTGCAGTTTTTATAAGCAGGGCTTTGAGTGGAAAAATGTGTGAGGACACCTCAGGACATACCAAAAATGCCAAAACTTCAAAGTTTGTGCATGGGTTTTTTTTTTCCCATGCAAAGCCGTGCTTACCAAAATCATCCCATATTCCAAAGTATGTATCCAGCTAGCAGCTGGCTGGCTCTGTCCGGTGCTTTTTGACTCTGGCTCCCTCTGTGTAGAGCTGGGTCAGAGCGCGGGCAAATTATCCAGATCTTGGCGATATTCAGACCACCATCCATACAGCAGCAAGAAATAGTTATCTGGATAGCGGACTAAATATTGCCACTTTCTGGATAACTGCAGCGCTGACCACATTATACGTATTTTGACCGCCATCCAGATAGCAATGCTCAATATACATATTTTATGTAAACGCCATGATCTGTATTTTAAAAAAATTCCAACCAGAGTTTAAATAACAGAGCAAAGATTTGCAAGATCACTGCATCACAGGAAGCAAACCAGCTGCTGACATTAATGAGCTGCGTTGCATACTTTTTGATTTTGTTGTTCCCAAAAGGCAGCACTCAAAAAACAGTTATCTTTTTTTCCACATGCCATTTTACTACCCAGCACATTTGCATGTGTGGCAAAGTTGTGCACAAATGAAGCCACTAGCGTGTGCCAAATCCTGTGGCTTAGTACATCAGTCTCTAGTTTTCCAGTTTGATTCAAAAGAAGTTGAAGTGGCTTCCACAATTTTATATGAAGTGTTTGGGGTAAGAAAATCAAATTAGGGCGTGAAGGATCACGTCTCTGCCTTAAGCACTGTCTGCTCACAAAAATGCAGCTCTTTCTACATAATCATAAATATAAAATGATGTTCCATTCAACAACACATGCAGATTTGTTATTTATTTAGTAAGCTTTATTAACTGTCTTTTGGAAGAAATTCACCCAAGAAAGTATGTAGCGAGTGGAACCGGACATAGGCAATTTACGCGTATGCTCAAATATCAGCATAGTACACAATGAGGACAAGATAAACTTGGAAATGAGAAAATGAAATCATAGTAGTAATAATAATATGACACAGTGCCAGCACAATACACAGTGCATAGAACAAATTAATTAATACAAATTTACATTAACGCAATCTGTGCAGAGCACAATCTCAGCGGATAATATTTACTATCCAGACCAATTGCATGGCATCAAAATTAAAAACATCAAAACATAAAATACATACAAATAAATAAAATGCAAAAATAAATTAGAAATACAAGGACATTTTTTTTTTAAAAATCATGTTTACTAAAAGGCTCACAACAATGCACATTTGAGTCACAAAACTAGTGTGGAGGCCCCTGCCAACTTTAGGGGACATGTGCATCCGTCCATCCTCCTGCAGTTAGCGTACTGCTAAAGCGACTCACCCTGCGAACTGGCACTTATCGCCCGCCACCCGTTGAGGTCGTGTAAGTACACCCGCAAGAGCAGCAATATTCACGAATAGCGCACGCCCATAATACCCAGGCTGATGTGTCGCTAATGCCCCAACCCACCTAATCTCCGGCCGTTCACACGTGGGATTATAGCATGTGGCCACACGCTAACTCTTAGCGCGGCACACTTCACACACGGCAAACCCCACGCTGTTCGTGCATATGAGTAGACATGCCCCCCAAAGGCATGCCGTTTTAAAAATAAATTAACAAGAAACACGTAATCCTCTTTAAAAACATGACAGAAGAATTATCAGAAGTCTTCCAATTCCATGCCACACTGCCCTGGAAAGGGCTTTTGGAAAGATATAATTGCCACCCACAACTTAAAATTCAATAGTAATTATTAATCAGTTGAATAGCATATACCAGATCTGCGCCGCACTGAATAGGGATCTGCATTCATTGGAAACGAAAGGAAAAGGTTTAAGTACATTTCCTGGTTTGCTTTGTTTCTAAAACAAAACAAAAGCATAATCAAATCTTGTTCATTTTCATTTGTTTTGTTTTTAAAAAATAAAGCAACCACTGGAGGGGGGGTGGGGGGATCCCTTGCCCTCCCCATCCATCCCAGCCCCTCAGTCTAACAAGAAATCTTTGTAGGATAAGAGTAACCAAGGATCACGCCTGCCTCACTAAGAAGGGTTGGGATGGATGGGGAACCCAAACATTGTTTTTCTTTTTTTTTGCAGTGGTGGTGGTGGAACTGGATTTTTAAACTTTCTGGGGGTTTTCATTTCTTTTTTATTTCTTTTCTTTTTTCATTTTAAATAAAGGAAAAGAAACAAAACAAACAGCAAATGCAAATTTTAAAAAATGCCTGTGCACGCCCCTGCTGCTGTAGAGAGAGACATAGAACACAGTCCCTGTTCCTCGAAGCTTACAGTCTGCCAAAGACAGACTGGCAAGACACAAGGAAAAACAAAGAAGCCTCAAGTCAAAACAGTGAGGCTACCATTAGGAAAACTAGATGAGGTGAATTAAAGGTGGGAGTAATTGAGAAAGGAGTAACCTTAATTGAGTAAGGCAGCATGACACGAGCATCTTAAGAACACATATAAGAAAAGTAACCAATAGGATGTCTAGAATTCAAGTCTCTACATAAGTATTCGGTATGTACCAGGTAGCTATGATCTTAGGGCTAGATTTTACTACAAGGGAATATTGCATTACTGTGGCTAACAGCATTAACACCCATTATTAACCATAAGTCCTATTGTATGCAATGAGACTTATTTACTAATTATATGCCTTAATGGTGTTAACATACGTTAACAAGGTAGTATACTCTAGCAAATTTAGACTTTAGTCTCTCAAATTTACCACTAGCACCAGGGCTGTACAAGTATATTGGGTACCCTAGGCAAACCTTCAGCCTTACCCCCTTCCACCCCCCCCCCACCCCCTGCCCAAGATCTTGATAATTAACTCAACAATCAGACTCATCAAAACATTATCCCTTCCACAACAATCCTGCAAAAATGCATAAATAGACATCATTGGGGTCATTTTAGAAGCCCTATTCATGCTTTGGACATCCAAAAATAGGCTTAGAGATGTCTGAAGCAGAGGGACTATCTCAAAAGCCATTTTAGAAGCCAGCTGTGGGGATATCTGCAGCATGAGAACATCCAAATCTGAACATAGGCATAGAGGAGGCATCCCCAGGGACTACGTCACCCCCACCAGATCACAGAAACCTCCTGGATGTCCAGTATTACATCTACCTTTAGACCTGCTGCAAGGAACACATACACACTCTATCATCCATTTTAGCCACAGCAGCAGAAGTATTGAGCCCTGGTTGCCCTGTTCCTAACCCATTATTCTAACCATTATGTAATCCTACCATCTGGGTTCTGATATGCGGTTCTGGGGATGTCTAAGTAGATTCCCCGCAGACATCCCTATTGGGCACATCCAGGTTTGTGAACTCACCTCTGCACCTGGACGGGCCTGCATTTTTTCCAGACAGTCTGGCTTAGACGTCCCAAATTACACTTGGACAGATCTTCTAGAATTCCCCTCTATACTTTGCTCTGCGTGTATATGTGTGCCCACTATCCCCGAAAGTAAAGATGTGCTAAATGTTTCATTGAGTTTGTGAGGCTGTCAGGAGCTATTGTTTTGCTTTGACTACTGCTGCTAGTTGCTGCCCCTCAGAAGCTATGGCCCTAGGCAACTGCCTAGTCTTGCCTACTTGTTGGGCTGGTCCTATTGCTTTTAATACTTGCATTCCTTTAAAGAGAGCTTCCTTCTGGAGCTGTTAAGATATAACATAGTTTGGAAGTTCTTTTAATCAGGCCAGTAGAATTTAAAATATCTGGGACTATTTCTACATCTTTTTGCCACATTTTTCTGGTCTCTGATTGCATCTCTTGATAATTTGGTGATCTACTATTTTGCCATATCTAGAACAGAACAGCCTGTTAGTACTGACTCTTCTATTAGCAGTGATGTTCCTTTTGCTTCCAACTCTGTGCATCTTAGCATGTTTGCTCTACCCCTCTTCACAGTGCTAGCCTGAGCAAAGAGACTCCAGGATTGATCTGTGCCAAGCGCTCTGAGGAAGGTCTGTTAACACCCCCATGACAGCATGAGATAATAACTTCTTACATCTCTCTTGCAACTGAAATATCCTGTGACTCCTCCTCAGATGAAATAAAAATCTGACAGGCCAGGATTAAAATGTTTGCCAATGCGCAAGTTTGACTTGTTTAATGAGAGTGTTGCCTCAAAGATCTTCAGAGCAATTCAGCATGAAACATAAAAGCATGATGGCAGGAAAAGAGCACAGGGCTTATCTGGTCTGCCCTTCTGCCATGGATTAGAAAAGACTGTTGCATTTTTTTTTATTCACGTGCCATTGCTAGGACCCCACAGACATGCTAGCTTAAGTTTCTATCACACTACACATCACATCTATGCTGACGACATCATGGTGTACGCTCCAATCAACTTACTAGCACTAAACACTACAACAATAACAAAATGCCTAGAAGACATGAATGACTGGCTCATAGCCAACAACTTAACGGTCAACTACGACAAAACTGAGGCAATGTCCGTCACTAGGAACCCCATCTTCATACCTCCACAAACTATCAGCATCCTAGACAAACACATAGTAGTCAAAGAAGAAGTTAAGTATCTGGGCATACATAACACTAGACAGAGCTCTGAACTTAAAATCCCACATCACCAAAACCACAAACAAGGCGTATCATCGATTGAAAACAGTCAGACAAATCAAACCAATGCTCCATCAAGACCACTTCTGCACAGTATGTCAAGCACGCATTACACCACTGCTTGATTATGGAAACTCACTATATCAAGGCCTTCCGGATCACACATTACACCCACTACAGATGGTACAAAACACCACAGCACGCATCATCACAGACAATTTTCCAAACCATTTCCAAACCAGGGAGGAGTAGCCTAGTGGTTGGGGTAAGGTACTTCAGGCCGGAAGGTCGGGGGTTCAAATCCCACTAGAGGACAGCAACCTTGGGCCGGAAGGACTGGGGTTTCTAGTCCCACAGGTGCTCCTTGTGGTCTTGGGCAAGCCACTTAACCCTTCATTGCCCATGTTCCCTGTAAGTATTAGTGCATGTGTCTCATATCCCCGCGTGTTAAATGTATCCCCCAATTGTGTTGTGACCGCTTTGATTGAAGGATAAGGCGGTATACAAAACTGTCTAAATAAATAAATAAAAATACATTTATGTGGGTAATAGCAAGTTATATGGATAAACTGGAAGGCTGAAAATTGCTCTTCATCGATTTGGCCAAAAGTCCATTGGAGGCATTCCCAGTGGAGTATTTTGGGGAGAACTGGAAAATAATACATGTGGATTGTGTTGTCAAGTCTGCATGCTTTGCAAACTCTACCCACCCAAAAAGCAGGTAGAAAAGTCTGTGCAAGTTTGAAAGGGAAAGCATGTGTGTATTTTCTCTTTGAAACTTCATGAGAGCCTGTGGATAAAAAGTACTCATGGACTTTGCCTCAAAGCAGCCAGTCTGAAAATTGCCACCTAAGGGGATAATTTCATAACCAGATGTCTATGTGAAATGTCCAAAAAGCACATATTTTAAAAAGACTACCTAAGTACATATATGCTTTTATAAACTAGGCTTTCAGAACTCTCCTAATAACACACCAATGAGCTCACACAAACTTACACCTGCTCCGAGGCTGTCACCGAGTAGAAAGGAATAGGTAGATGCAAATCAAGATTACTCTTTCAAAAACAAAACAAAACAAGGACTAGGGGACATGCCATGAAGCTACAAAGTAGCATATTTAAAATACATAGTAGAAAATATGAGTATTTTTCTCTCAGCATTTAATTAAGTTTTGGAACTCATTGCCCTATCTGCATCTGTACTACTCATAATGATTATATCCCACATAACTTGTATATGTATTTAATAATATAATGTTAATGTACATAATGTATATAGTGTTGCACTGTTCAGTGCTATCTGTTCAACATTTCTGTTTACTGTACATTGGTTATAGTTATATGACGTTATATGTAAAACAAATCCATGATTTGTTGCCTGTTGTTATTTGTGAACCGCAGCTGATCTTAGGAAGCTGCGGTATATAAGAGATTGTTAAATAAATAAATAAATAAATAAATTACCAGAGGATGTGGTAAAAGCATATAGTATAGTTGGGTTTTAAAAAAAGTTTGAACAAATTCCTAGAGGGAAAGTCCATAAACCATTATTAAGGTAGAACAAATGGTTAGTTTCGGAATATGTCAAGTTCTTGTGACCTGGATTGGCCACTGTTGGAAACAAGATACTCGGATAGATAGACCTTTGGTCTGACCCAGAATGGCAATTCTTATGTTCTTATGTACCCATGTATTTTAAAATCACCTTTCCTCTGTGTGTAGATACACACACGTGGAAGTGACAATTTTAGAAGGCTAGTGCATGTGTATGGCGCCTTTTCACAAATCAACACAATGCAGTCTAAACGAGAGCATGCACATTCGCAACAGCAACAGCAAACCAAGGAAGCGAGATGACCAAAACAGTAGTGGTTATAATTCTGCTTTTCTTAAGAAAAATGCTCAACACGTTTCGGCAAACATCTTCCTCAGAGGGTAAAAGCCTCAAAAAAATAAAAATATGCACACATAATTAATAAAATCATACATAAAGAACATGTGGAGTCTGATCCAGGAAGGGGCATGTCCAGTCCATCCAAACGTCCCCAAACAGGTTAGGCTCCGCTTTACCTGATTCTGCACTGCGGGAGCTAGACGCTCCTGCAGATGACGGATCGGGAAATGGGACGGCCCGGAGTGCCCTTGCAGCAGCCGTGGGGACTTCCTGGAGGCAGCACGGCCAGACCCCCCTGCTCCTGCTGGTGCTCCAATGGCCTGACTCCCTCCCCCCCCCCCCCCCGACCGGTTTTCCCACCACCCGACCCATGACGGGTCTGCCGGGGCTAGGATTGAGCAGTGGGGCAGTGCCTGCAGTGGTTCATTTGCATTGGGGAGGGGGCTGCTGGGTCAGGGCGCATGGGCGCCAAGCACTTATTCCACCTCAGAAGTGGAATAAACTGTGCATCCCCCTGGTGCTCCTGAATTGGCTCTGTACGTCCGGGTGCCTGGCCCACCCACGTTTCACCCGCATGTTGCCCTCGTTCTGCTCTTCCTGCTTAGCGGTTCTGTGCGTGCAGAGAGAGGGGCTGCTGGAATTCGGGCAACCTCACTAGTCACCTTACAGAATCGGGTCCATAATGACTATAATGATAAAAAGAACCATAAAAAGAGAATAAATATGTGTAATAGAGTAATCATGCAATGTGACTTAAGAAAAACAGTAAGGCTAAATTTAAAATAAATACAATAAGAACAGAATACATTAAAAATACAGTAAACAGGACATAAAATAATAATGTTACTAATGATAAAATCATATTAATCATGTAACCCAAAACTGGGGGAAAGAGGCAGAAAAGGGATGAAGAGGAAACATTGTATAAAAGCCCTTGTAGACTAACCAGTACTGTAAAATCCCAATGTTGGGTTACATGATTAATATTATTAATTATGTGTGTATATTTTTATTTTTTGAGGCTTTTACACCCAGAGGAAGGCATTTGCTGAAACGTGTTGGGAATTTTTTTAAATAAAAGAATTGTAACCACTACCATTTTGGTCATCCTGCTTCCTTAGTTTGCCTTTTCTGAAATCGCCATGTTGTGCCACACTTTTTGACTTGCATGCCCCCCCCCCCGCACCATCTGAATGGCCTAGATTTATGAGCCTAATTATGCTCCCCTACTGTGGCCAGATAGTGCACAGCCACAGATGACAGCCATCAGTAACGCCCATGGGTTGCACAGAGAACCAGGATGTTGTAAAGGAGGAGCAGAAGATGTTACCAGCACCTAGGATCAAGGCACACCCTGTGACCACATGGCACAGCCTCTGTACACCTGACAAAGGACCCTGACACAAAGTCAATAGTGAGAGGAAGGCAGGTGGATGAAAGGGGAAGAACAGCTGAAAGGGGTATGTGGCAAAACATGATGTCATCACTTATTCCCAACAGCTGTTTCCACATCCTAACAGCGTTTGAGGCACTGAAGGTCAGGTTTAGGGCAATGTGGAGGACGTGGCCTTGACTGCTGCAGTGCCTCCATCAGGAGCTACGGGGGCAGCAAGATAAATCATGGCACATGTGGCATAGATGTGACGTGCAGGATATCCATCTGCAATGCCCAAGGGCAGGAGCTGCATGCCAACACCATGCAGCCACAATATGACTTGCCACACTGAAGCACCAGCTGCACTGCCACAGTAGTCAGGGCATAAGCCAGAATGGTGGCATATAGCGTAGAGCCTTGCAGAGCTGCTAGCACATGTTGTAGAGAGGGCCAAGGTGTGTCCATCCACAAACACATGAACTGTCAGCAGAGGAGGCCGGAAGCAAGGATCATGGTCCTCCAGAAGGGGCCACATGCACAGAGGGGGCCAATGTAAGAGACCCTGCCAGGTCGCGGTGCCCATATGTGCTGAATGTTGGTGGCATGAGAAGGTGGCACACAAGAGCAGTCAATACTTCTGCAAGCAGTCCCAAAAGACAACAAAGTCCCATTTTTATTTGTGATTTAGAGTAGGTGTAAATTGACAAGTTTAAAAAATCTGCCCTGCACCACTCTGGCCTATGAGAAATACATCATGGATGTGCAGGCACACAAGCCTCTCAGGCCCCACCCAGACATGCCACAGTTATGCCCCATGTGGAGATATGCAGAGAACAACATGTCTTGCACGGAAACATGCATCTTGTGGCCTTTCTAAAATGGTGTTTTAGATGTAGGCATTGGCTTCCATGTTTTTATGCTGCCATATCCGCATTTATTTATTATCTTATTTTAACTCATTTTTATACTGCCTTTCTATTATTGAAAGCGGTTTATATATAACAAAATCTAACAGAGCATAGATATGCATCCTGTTGTATAATAAACTAAACCTGAGCATATGCTGTTATAACAATAACATATTGAAACTACTGTATATACAATTAGGGAAGTGAAACTCCCATTCTTGATTCAGACTTCCATGGAAAGAAGCTTCCAAAATGGTGCTTTCACCCCTAAGTTTTCAAGTAAAAATTGATACTAATTTAGATGCTCAAAAGTTATGAGGGTTATTTTAAAGCTCTATTCGCCTCTAAAATAACCCTCATAAGAAAGCCCAGACATGACAGCATTTCGTAAAAAGCTAAAAACATACCTTTTCCAGGATCACTTTAGAACAGACCTAACTCCCAATCTACCCGCGGATCTCAAACCAGAACCACTGAGTACCTAGCACAGTCATTAGTACATTACCCTTTCAATGATGATAGACACAGGAGACGCTCGTGTGATTATAATCTATATCCACATTGTTTTACCAGCAATGATCATTGCTGCAGAGGCCTCTGCTTATTGATTTCTTGCTTTCCAGAAGGAGCTGAAAGGGGAAGAGCTGTCAGTTTAGGTAAGTCTTTGAGTGCAGATGGGAGGATCGGACTAGCTGTAGGTTGATTATTTGTTTGGGAAGGGGATTAGAGCTGAGGCGGTTATTTTAAGGAGGAAATGCAGTCAGAAGGGGGTGATAAACGTGGCTATAGCCATGACATTTTGTCCCTCTTTGGCACTGGGCCACGTTCCCTGCCTTGGCAGGTAGCACGGTTGCTCCTTTACTATCTGCCAAGGGAGAGAATGCGAGCCCATGAGATAAATGTCTGCACTGTGCACTAAATGGTGGGCATGCCCCCCTGCATTACCACACAGGCTTTGCACTCACTGCAGCTTAACCTTTCCAGTTAAGTGCAAATCTTACCACACTTTAATTAACATGCCCCTTGGGTTTCTAGGTTTAGCTGAAAATAGGGTATACATTTAACGACCTAACTTAGAAACTTAAATTTAGGGGTTCAGTTTTATATGAATATTGAGCCTGTGAGTTCCATGAGTTCTCTAGGTGTCTTGCTTATGTTCCCTCATTTTTAGTATTGGTGAGGCTCTGCTACTAAGACTGAGCTCACTGAATAATATAGGAGTAGACTAGAGGTACTAAACTGCACTAATGTTGCTAACAATGCATTAGAAAATAGGTTCCATTACCAGAGTTGCTAAGTTACCCAGTTCCAGGAGTGAGATTTCTGACAATCTCATTTTGATGCATTATGGACCTACAGCACTGATTCCAATGAGTAAAATCAGGAACTACAAGTACCATACTGCATTGGAATGGACTTTTTAAACCAGAACTGGCAAAAATTTCACTCCTAGACCTGGGTAACTTGGCAATCCTGCATTACATAAAATGGGACCTGCAGTAAAATAATGCATGTTATTGATATTATCATGCATTAATGCAGTAATATACATTTGTAATTGTAGCCTATATTTTGGAGAAGACAGACCTTATGGAGAGAAGGTATTCATTAGAAGGCTGTCACCAATATAACACTAGCCCAATGATGATGATGCATGTGAGCTTTCAAGAACACACAGGTCTTTACTGCAGATGCTTTATTACAGTGATTCAAATAAATTGGTCAAGTCGCGAAATAATATTTAGGCCATAAAAGTGGATGAACAATCATGTGATGCAGGCACAAAACATTAAAATATGATTAGAAGACCCATGAGTCTAGGATCCATAAACCAGCAACAAAAGCTATCCAGCAAGCCCCACATTTACAACAGATGGTGGTTTGCCACCATCTTCCTCCCTAATTTCTCCAGATGGCAAACAGTTGCCCTGATTCTTTTGATTACATCTGACACCAGCATTGCTAAGTGATGAAACAAGCAATATTTGAAGCATGCAGAATATGTTCCTGAAAACACAAACAGTGGGAAAAGCCTTTCTGAAGCATTCTTCAAGTAATGACAGAAATGTGGCTAATCACACATTGTTTGGTGTCTCTAGTGCTGACTGCTGTATGCACCTATGACCCCACTTACAGAGACTCAGTCTCTCAAGTGCTCAGCATTCTATTAGAGCCTCCCAACGTTTTCTTTCAAAGTTCAAAAATTAACTTTCAAATAATAATTACATTGTTGGTTAGGTGGAGACATAAAGGCCAGATATCCATAAAGCACACCCACTTTCATGCATCAAGAAGTCTCTTAGTAAATTTTAGAGGATTAATTTATTTGGGATAGCAGATTCTTTTTACAGAGAAATATTTAAAATGCCACTTTCTCTAAGACAGAAAGACATTTTTCTAGAAATATTTGATCCATTTTTTAAAATTAATAACTTACAAGAAAAAGAGATCTAGACAGGCCAAGTGAAAGACAGACTGATGCAATGCATGAAGAAGCCAAAACAGCTGCTGTTGTCTAATCCATAACAGACAATAATAATAATTGTTTAATTAATATATAAGTAATTTTTTTAACTCAGCAAATAATGTAGGGCCCGATTTTGATTTAGGCAGGCTATGCACGATGTCAGTGCATAGCTTGCCCGCCAACCCATTTTAACCTGGATTTTCACTTCCGCGGCGATGGTAGTGAAAATATGGGTTATGCTGGATGCGCCGGCAGCCGCCGAGGCTAAGCGGGTAGCAGTGATTTTTGATGCTACCCACTTAGCCCCTGCGCCTTAAAGATAAGCGAGAAAAAACTTTGCCTATCTTTGAGATGCAGAGGACTAAGAGGGTAGCATCAAAAATCGCTGCTATGAGGACTATAGATGTGTCACTGTTTGGTTGTTCTATGGTATAATTTCTTGCATATTATCAATGTGTGCATCTTTTCTGTACAAGTATATTGCTTGATTAGTTTGATGAAAAATTTGATAAATAAAAAATTAAAAAAAAATTCGCTGCTACCCACTTAACCCTTTGCTCTGTCCTGTATTGCCCTCAACATACATCGATGCTAACCACATAGCATCTGGGCACGTTAGGGACACTACCCGTGTAGGTGCCTTTGGAAAATCCCAGATAAGGCATTTACATGGGTAACGAGAGCAGTTGGGGGAGGTTGGGGGAGGGTCTGGGATAGGTGTTTTTAGTGCAGGGGGTCTTGTGGGTAGGCTCTGGTGGGGACCCAGGGGCAGGGTTGTACCAAGCACTGTACAAGCGGTGAGGTCACGCAGGGCGCAAATACAGAAGGGGCACTGATATTATCACTGAGCTTCCAGAAAACCCAACAAAAGCAAGTTCTGCATGTAGGTAAGTGGGAAGGTGGCCACCAAGTTCTTCAGCCACACGGGGCGCATTGTTAGTTTGGTATGGTCCTGCTGTGGGGACTTTGATTTTGCATTGTATGGCCATTCCAGGGGAGGGGGTTTGAGAAGGGAGGGGCATGCTCAGGCATGGGTGTAAAGATTGGTGGGTTTGTGATCGCTGGGGTGGATGGTGCTTGGGGGGGGGGGGGGGGTTCTTTGGTAAATGGGATTTTATCAGAGGTGAATGGTCCCTGAGGTGAGGATGGGGTGTAGCCACAACTACTACTACTACTATTACTGAGCATTTGCATAGCGCTACAAAATGTACGAAGTGCTGCACAGACATGTAAGAGTCAGTCCCTGCTCATCAGAGCTTACAATCTAGTCAAGACAGACAACACAGTAGGTGTAGACAGGGTTACATCTAGGGGGAATGGTAAGGGAACCCAAAGGAGATCAAGAGGTGAGTTTTCAGCCTCGATTTGAAAAGGACCAGAGAAGGCACCTGACATACAGACTCAAATAGTTTGTTCCAGGCATAAGGAGCAGCAAAGTGAAATGAGCGAAGTCTGGAGTTAGCAATAGACGAGAAGGGCACAGATAGAAGCAACTTGCCAGAAGAGCGGAGTTTCCGGGGAGAGGTGTAGGGAGGTATAAGAGAGGAAAGGTAGTGAGGAACTGCAGAGTGAATGCACTTATAGGTCAGCAGGAGAAGTTTGAACTGGATGCGGAAACAGATAGGGAGCCAATGAAATGATTTGAGAAGAGGGGTAATATGAGCATGACGAGGCTGGTGGAAGATTAACCGCGCAGCAGAGTGTTGAATAGATTGAAGGGGAAAGAGATGATTCAGTGGGAGACCAGCAAGGAGTACATTACAATAGTCAAGACAGGAGGTGATTAAGAGTGGATAAGCGTCTTAGTAGTGTATTCAGAAAGGAATGGGTGGATTTTGTTGATGTTATAGAGAAAGAAATGGCAGGTCTTAGCTATCAGATGGAGAAGGAGAGAGAGGAGTCAAAGATAACCCCAAGGTTGCGAACAGGGAGGAGTACAGAGTTATCCACAGAGACTGAGAAAGGAGGAAGAGGAGAGGAGGTTTTAGGGGGAAAAAATTAAAAGTTCAGTTTTGGCCATGTTCAATTTCATGCAGCGGTGAGACATCCAAGCCGTAATGTCAGAAAGGCAGGCAGAGATCTGGGTCTGGATTGCCGAAGAGATTTCAGGTATAGAGAGGTAGATCTGGGAGTCATCAGCATAAAGATGGTACTGAAAGCCATGGGAAGAGATGAGTGCACCAATGCACTGGGTATATATAGAGAAAACAAGCGGACCCAAGACAGATCCTTGGGGTACACCAACTGAGAGTGGGATAACAGCAGAGGAGGATCCACCAGAGCAAACACTGAAAGAATGATGTGAGAGATAAGAGGAGAACCAGGATAGTACAGAGCCCTTAAAACCAAGCGAGGACAGGGTATCAAGACAAAGGTTGTGATCAACTGTGTGAAAAGCAGCAGAGAGGTCAAGAAGGATGAGGACTGAGTAAAGGCCCTTGGATTTTGCCAGGAACAAGTTACTGGAGACTTTGGCAAGAGCCATTTCAGTAGAATGTAAAGGATGAAAGCCAGATTGTAAAGGATCCAGGAGGGCTTGAGAGGAGAGAAAGTCAAGGCAACAGGGGTAAACTACATGTTCAAGTAGTTTAGAAATAAAGAGGAAGAGGGAACTGGGTCGATAGTTAGAGGAGAGGTGTAACTACAGCATTCTTGAAGGCTGCAGGAAGAGTGATAGGTTGAGAATATGAGAGATGGATGGGACAACAGTGGAGGAGATGGGGCTTAGGAGATGGGTGGGCCAGCTACACTAACTCCTTTTATCACCTTCTCCTTATTTGTTGGATTTAAAAAAGAGCTGCGCAACCATGCATGCAGAAAGAGAGAGCAGCAGTAGTAACTGTAGTAACAATAACAGGCGGGAGAAGAGGCAGGAAAGGTTAAGTGGTTATAATCTTTGTAGATCTTTTATTGGTTAAATAATAACACATTGATTGTATCTGCTTTGTTTGCATTAATCCTTTGCTATCGCAGCCTGTTTATACAATGCTAAATATTTACTCCTCAATACTTTTTTTAATTCCAGTTATGCATTTCCCCCTTCACTGCAATTTTCTTGCTAGAACATTTGATTAACATAAGAAATGCCATACTTGGTGAGGTCAGGGTCCATCAAGCCCAGTATCCTGTTTCCAACAGTGGCCAATCCAGGTCACAAGTACCTGGCATTTTCCCAAAAAGACACACAGGTTCCACAATGCATGTACCGGGGCAAGCAATGGATTTCCTGGTCCTCTTTAATAATGGTTTATGGACCTTTCCTCCAGGAATTTGTCCAAACCTTTTTAAACCCAGCTACACTAACAGCTTTTACTACATCCTCTGGTAACAAATTCTGTTTGATAACGTGTTGAGTGAAAAAGCATTTTCTCTTATTAGTCTTAGTCTTAAACGGGTTACACTGTAGCTTCATTATGTGTCCCCTAGTCTTTCTACTTTTTGATGGCGTAAACAATCAATCTATGCTTACCCATTCCACTCCATTCATTAAAGACCCCTATCGTATCTCCTCTCAGCCATCTCTTTTCGAGGTTGAAGAGCCCTAACCTTTTAAGCCTCTCCTCCTAGGGGTATCCTTCCATCCCCTTTACTATTTTGGTGGCTCTTCTCTGTACCTTTTTATATGCCGCTATAACCTTTTTAAGATACGGAAACCAGAATTGCACACAATAGTGAAGGTGTCGTTGCATCATGGAACGATAAAGAGGCATTATAATATCCTTTGTTTAATTCTCCATTCTTTTCCTTATGATTCCTAGTATTCTATTTGCCTTCTTGATCAGCGCTAGACACTGGGCAGAGGGTTTCAACATGGTGTCCCTGTAGTATGATATTGCAGAAGTCAAAATGGGGAGTTATAATGGTGTTGATAACAGATTTAAAGTCATGGGAGTGGAGAAGTGGGCGGAGTTGTTTCAACATTTTAAGTTTATAAAGATCTTTTAATTGTATGCTTTATGTGTGGTAACATGTTGAGGGAGCTGTCAAGAATAAATCCAAGGTGTTTTACCTCACTTTTGATGGCTATATTTGCACCTTGAATTAATATATATGATGGGGGGGGGGGTGAAACTTTGGTCCCTGGTTACATATAGGGCTTTAGTTTTGTTAAAGTTGATCATGAGGTTTTGGGATGTGAGCCAATCAGTCATTTCTGGTAAGGGGGACTGTTGCTTCTGGAGGGAGATCTGCAACTGTGAGTATTTACTTCTGGTAATTTTCTAAAAGGAATTCTTTGTATTAAAGCTAATTAATCTGTGATCCACTATTTTTGTTAAATCAGTCAGGGCCTAGTAGCAGCAGTTTAAGTTTACATTTAAAACACAGAGGAGAACTCTCTGGTTACATTTCATACCCAGCAGAGAGCTTGCTAGTAACAGCAAAGTACTTTTAGTTTAAATTTAAAACACAGAAGAGAGCTTTCTGGTTACATTTGGAACCCAGCAGAGAGCTTGTAGTTTACATTTAATAGTCACTCAGGGCCTAGCATCAGCAAAGTTCTTTTAGCTTAAATTTACAACACAGAAAAGAGCTTTCTGGTTAAATTTAGAACCCAGCAGAGAGCTTGTACTTTAAATTTCATAAGAAGTTAGAGCCTAGCAGCAGCTAAGAGCTATAATTTAAATCAAATCAGAATATAGCTTACCTCAGCAGCACAAGACAGGGTACTGTGTAGCAGCCCTCTTTTAATAAGTGTTAATTCCCACCCACCCCTAGGATAATCGTAGCTTTATAGGTACTTACACATCTTAAAAGACAGGAGGTGCTCTCAGGTGAAGCTCATTACCCAAATCAGTCATACACTAAGGACCTGAGATTAGTTAAGCTTCAGGTGAACATGTTATATTACACGTATTAGGTTCAGTTTTATTAGTATAAATATCCATAGCAACCCTTAGTAAGTAAAGAACTTAGATCTAAACACAAACTTAAAACTAAGATGCAGACAGCAGTCCAGCAGCGGGATGGGGCTTTCCAGTCTTTTGCATTGAGTGTCACATGTATGATTTTCTCCCAGTTGGTGAGAAGTCTTACGTGTGCACTAGGTTCAAGGAGCTCTTTGCTCTCAGGGAACGAGTCCGTTCTCTAGAGGCTAAAGTAGCAGACTTGGAAAGCATAAGACAGACAGAGAGGTACATAGACGAGACCTACAGGGATATAGTCCTGAAGTCCCACCTCCAGTCTGGCAGCATCCCTGTTGCCATGGAGGAGAGAGGTCACGTGACAGGAGAGCATCACCCTGGTGTGGCAGGAAGTGATCCTGTAACTAGGACCTGTCCTCCAGGTGATGTAAAACCCTCTCGCACCGAGGAAGTTTCTCCAGGGCCATGTGCCCATGAGGGAAGGGTTAGGACAGCCGTTATAGTTGGTGATTCGATCATTAGGCATGTAGATAGCTGGGTGGCTGGTGGACGTGAGGATCGCCTGGTAACATGTCTGCCTGGTGCGAAGGTAGCGGACCTCACGCGCCACCTAGATAAGGTCTTTAGATAGTGCTGGGGAGGAGTCTGCTGTCTTGGTACATGTTGGTACCAATGACATAGGAAAATGTGGTAGGGAGGTTCTGGAGGCTAAATTTAGGCTTTTAGGTAGGAAGTTGAAATCCAGAACTTCCAGGGTAGCATTCTCCGAAATGCTTCCTGTTCCACGCGCAGGACCCAAAAGGCAGACAGAGCTCCGGAGTCTCAATGCGTGGATGAGACAATGGTGCAGAGATGAGGGGTTTGGATTTGTTAGGAACTGGGGAACATTCTGGGGAAAGGAGGGGCTCTTCCGAAGGGATGGGCTTCACCTTAACCGGGATGGAACCAGGCTGCTGGCATTAACCTTTAAAAAGTAGATAGAGCAGCTTTTAAACTAGATATTAGGGGAAAGCCGACAGTCGCCCAAGAGCGGATGGTTCGGAAGAATGTATCTTTGAAGGATACTACCAAAAGCAGAGAGGTTCCACAAAAGAGTAAAGTAGCCCAAATGCCCTCAAGTATGGAGCAGACAGAGCTTAAAGATCCCAAATTACTCATGTCTAACAGACAAATTAATATGGATAAAATACATTCTCTAAAATGCTTGTATGCAAATGCTAGAAGTCTAAAAAATAAGATGGGAGAGTTAGAATATATAGCACTAAATGAAAGGTTAGATATGATTGGAATATCAGAGACATGGTGGAAGGACGACAACCAGTGGGACACTGTGATACCTGGGTACAAACTATATCGTAATGATAGAGCTGATCAAATTGGTGGAGGGGTTGCTCTCTATGTTAGAGAGGGCATTGAGTCAGAAAGGATTAAATTTTTGCAGGAAACAAAATCTGCTGTAGAATCTATATGGATTGAAATTCCATGTAAAAGGGGGAAGGCAATGGCAGTGGGGGTGTACTATCGAGCGCCTGGCCAGAATGACCAAATGGATGATGAAATGCTCAAAGAAATCAAGGAAGCTAACAAAAGTTACAGCACAGTAATAATAATGGGTGATTTCAACTACCCCGGTATCGACTGGGTCAGTGTCACGTCAGGACATGCTAGGGAGATAAAGTTCCTAGATGAAATAAATGACTGCTTCTTGGAGCAGCTGGTTCATGAACCGACCAGAGGGGAAGCCATATTAGACCTAATCCTTAGTGGAACACCAGATCTAGTGCAAGAGATAAGGTTGTTGGGGCCACTTGGCAATAGTGATCATAGCATGATCGCCTTTGATTTAATTAGTGGAGATGGGATAGTAAGGAAATCCACAGTACTACCTTTTAACTTTCGAAAGGGAGACTATGATAAAATGAGGAAAACAGTCAAGAAAAACCTAAAAGGATCAGTTGCAAAGGTTAAAGACGTACATCAGGCTTGGCTGTTGTTGAAAAATACTATCTTGGAAGCCCAGACCAGCTGTATTCCACGCTTTAAGAAAAGTGGAAAGAAGTCCAAAAAACTGCCAGCATGGTTTAAAGTTGAGGTCAGAGAGGCTGTTGTTGCCAAAAAGCATCTTTCAGGAAATGGAAAAAAGAGCCAAACGACGAAACCTGGAAACAGCACAAGCACTGGCAAGTCAAATGCAAGGCATTGATAAGGCAGGCAAAGGGAGAATTTGAGAAGAAGCTTGCTGCAGAAGCAAAAACGCGAAGTAAAGACCTTTTCAAGTACATTCGTAGCAAAAAACCTGTGAGAGAGTCAGTTGGTCCATTAGATGATAAAGGGGTTAAAGGAGCACTAAGAGGCGACAAGGCAATAGCGGAGAGACTGAACAAATTCTTTGCTTCAGTCTTTACTGAGGAAGATGTAGGGATGTTACCCATGACTGAAGTGGTATTTAAAGGTGCAGAAGAATTGAAGGAAATATCGATACATCGAGAAGATGTATTACAACTATTAGATAAGCTGAAGAGTAGCAAATCACCTGGGCCGAATGGTATACATCCAAGGGTATTGATAGAACTGAAATATGAGATTGCAGACCTGCTATTAGTAATCTGTGAACTATCATTAAAATCATCTCTAATACCTGAAGATTGGAGGATCGCCAATGTAACACCAATTTTTAAAAAGGGTTCCAGGGGTGATCCGGGAAACTACAGACCGGTGAGCCAGACGTCAATACCGGGAAAAATGATAGAAACCATCATAAAGAATAAAATTACTCAGCATGTAGATAGTCATGAACTAATGAGAGACAGCCAACATGGCTTTAGACAAGGAAGATCTTGTCTTACTAATCTGTTATGTTTTTTTGAAGGAGTGAATAATCAGGTGGACAAAGGTGAGTCGGTTGATATTGTGTATCTGGACTTTCAGAAAGCCTTTGACAAGGTCCCTCATGAGGGACTTTTGGCAAAACTAAAGAGTCATGGGATAGGAGGCAGTGTACTATTGTGGATCAGGAACTGGTTAAAAGATAGAAAGCAGAGGGTAGGGCTAAATGGCCAATTTTCCCAATGGAGAAAGGTGAATAGTGGTGTACCCAGGGATCTGTGCTGGGTCCGCTGCTTTTTGACATATTCATAAATGACCTGGAAAGTGGAATAACGAGTGAGGTTATCAAATTTGCAGATGACACAAAACTATTTAAAGTTGTTAAAACCAAGAGGATTGTGGAAAATTGCAAGAGGATCTTGATAAATTGGAAGACTGGGCATCAAAATGGCAGATGAAATTTAATGTGGACAAGTGCAAGGTTATGCACCTAGGGAAGAACAACCCAAACTATGGTTACACGATGCAAGGTTCCACATTAGGAACCACCACCCAGGAAAAAGATTTAGGCGTCATTGTGGATACCATGTTAAAACCCTCGGCCCAGTGTGCAGCGGCGGCCAAGAGAGCAAATAGAATGCTAGGTATGATAAGGAAAGAAATGGAAAATAAAACAAAGGATATTATAATGCCTCTATATCGTTCCATGGTGAGACCGCACCTTGAATATTGTGTGCATTTCTGGTCGCCGTATCTTAAAAAGGATATAGAGTTATTAGAAAAGGTTCAGAGAAGAGCCACCAAAATGGTAAAGGGGATGGAAGGATACTCCTATGAAGAAAGGCTAAAAAGGTTAGGGCTCTTTAACCTGGAAAAGAGACGGCTGAGGGGAGATATGATAGAAGTCTATAAATTAATGAGCGGAGTGGAACGGGTAAACGTAGATCGATTGTTTACCTTATCAGAATATAGAAAGACTAGGGGACATGCAATGAAGCTACAGGGTAAATTATTTAAGACTAATAAAAGAAAATATTTTTTCACTCAACGTGTAATCAAACTCTGGAATTTGTTACCGGAGGATGTAGTAAAGGCTGTTAGTGTAGCTGGGTTTAAAAAAGGTTTGGACAAGTTCCTGGAGGAAAGGTCCATAAGCCATTATTAAGAAGGGACCCAGGATATCAATGCTTGAACCAATACAAGCATTGTGGAACCTGTGTCCCTTGGGGAAACTGCTAGGTACATATGACCTAGATTGGCCACTGTTGGAAACAGAATACTGGGCTTGATGGACCTTGGTCTGACCCAGTATGGCATATCTTTTGTTCTTATGTTCTTATGTTCTGAGAAGCAGTCTATGATTTGTTGAAATAATGGATTGTCGGTTGAAGGGGATGTATATCATAATATCATCCGTGTAAATATGATAATATACTTGGAATTTCTTGAGTATGGAGCAGATGGGCTGAAGGTAAATGTTAAACAAAAGTACTGAGAGGGCAGAGCCTTGTTGGAATCCTTGTTCTTGGTTATAGGACTGGAATTTGTGTGGGCCCATGCGTACTTGCTGGGTTCTTTGTGACAGATATGAGGTGAACCATTGAAGTACTGTACCGTTTATTCCTATCTGTTGTAATCTGGTGAGCATGATGTGATGATTTATACTGTCAAATGTGGCAGAGATGTCTAAGAAGAGGAGGAGAAATGCCTGTTTAGGGTTGTCAATACCCTGTGTGATACGGTTGAGCAGGACAGTGAGAAGGGTCTCTACACCGTGATAGGGGCGAAATCCATATTGGTGTTCATCAAGGTGTGCGAAGGTATCGATATGATCCTGGAGCTGGACTTGTACTACCTTTTCAATCAGCTTGGCCAGAAAAGGGAGGCTAGAAATGGGTCTGTATGATGTGGGGTTAATTTTGTCCAGTGTACTGTTTTTCAGGATAGGGCGCATTAAGGCTTGCTTTAGGAGTGGAGGTATGTATCCCCATTGGAGGGAGAGATTCACAATAGGGAGGATGAAGGGAGATAGTTCAGTTTTAGTCGCCTTTATCCAGCATACTGGACAAGGGTCAAGATACGAGGTGGTGGTGTTGATTTTGGAGATGAGATTACAAAGTGTATCTTTTTTTTTTTTAAATTAATTTATTTATTTTCAACCATGCAGAGGTCCAACAGACATATCACCCACAACACATCCCCCAGCACACCCCAAAACAGCAATATACACAAATTCGAAGACCACAATGTGCATGTTTTAAAATACGACTTAAGATCCCCCTACCCCCCCCCCCCCCTCAGCCTCTCCCATCTTACACCTGATCACTAGTGGTTCAGTCACAACACTTGTTCTCCTCCGACTCTGTCCTTTTAATGTATTTACCCCAAACCCTCAGGAAAGTGTTCAGATTACCCTTTTTTTGTGCTGTTAGGTTACTCATCAAATAAATCTGGGATAACATACCCTTAAATTCAGATAGTGAGGGCACTGCTACTTGTTTCCACTTCCTAGCTACTAGGATCCGCATGGCTACACAGCCCAAGTCTACAAACATCCCCTCCACCTTGGTTAACTCGGGGATCTTAACCCCCAGGAGCACTGTCTCCGGTCGATAATCCAAAGATCTCCCCAATATCCCCCCGAGCCACCCCATCACTACCCTCCACGCTGAGTGCATCTCCCCACACTCCCACCAAATATGCAAATACGTGCCCCTTCCCCCACAATTCCTCCAGCACTGCTCCGATATATGAGCATGCATCTGATGTAGCCGAGCCGGAGTTAGGTGCCACCTATATAGCACCTTATAGTTATTTTATAAGAGGCTGGTAGCTAGAATACCTTTATATCTACTCACATAAATCTGGTCCCACAAAGAATTGTCCCACTGCAACCCCAACTCTGTCACCCATGCCTTTTGGTAACTCTCAATTCGCCTATCATTCACCATTAACAGATAAAAAGTTGCTAAGGCCCGTTTCGTTTGCCCCCCCAGAAAAAATCGCTCAACTTCAGTAGGATCTGAGGCTAAATGCGGGATCACCCTCTGCTGGAGATAGTGTCGTAGCTGCATGTAGCCAAAGACCGCCCTCCCATCCAGCTTATACTCCCGCGCGACAGCCTCAAAAGTCTTCACTCGTCTCCCCGCCAACAATTGGCCCACCCTACACAGGCCATTATGTTTCCAACTGTCAAAAATGGATTTCCCCATGGCTGGCCTAAAATCTGGATTCCCTTGAATCGGCAGTAGCCGAGATAGCCCATGTGTCCCCAGCCAGATACCTCTCCATTTATTCCATACCCTCAAAGAACCCAATACATAGGGGTTACGGCCCGGAAATCCTCCGGTACTCATCCGCGGTCTCCAGACCCAATCCCCCAAATGCCCCTCCCCTAATTCCTCCGCTTCCATACCGACCCACTCCTTTGGTTCCTCCGCCTGCCATTCCACCACGGCACACATTTGTGCCGCCTCCCAATATTTCAACAAATTTGGGACCGCCAAACCGCCCTGCTCCCTTCTCTCCATCAGGATACGTGCAGCCACTCTGGTGTTCTTCCCCCCTCCCACAAAAGTCATAATAAGCCTCTGCAGCCGGGCAATATAATTTTTGGAAAGCCCAATAGGGAGATTCATAAAAAGGTATAGCCATTTAGGTAAAGCCATCATTTTGATCGCCGCGATTCTCCCCATCCAGGATAATTGCTTGTATTTCCACTCAGCCAAATCTTTTTGGATGGCCCTCTCAACCCGCATGTAATTTTCCTTAAACAGATCAGACTCCCGGGCCGTCAAATAAATCCCCAAATATCTAATACTAGACTTCGCCCAGCGAAAAGGAAAGGAAGCCTTAATCTGCCTTTGCTCATCCATTCCCACCAAAATATTCAAAAGTTCCGATTTCGCTTCATTAACCTTAACGCCCAAGTAGGCCCCGTATTCCCTTAGTATCGCCTGTAGCGCCCCCAGGGAGTCTCGCGGTTTAGTCAACATAAACAGTAAATCATCGGCAAAAAGGGAAACCTTGCTTTCCACGGACTTCCATTTGACCCCATGAATCTCCACGCATTCCCGCACTCGTTGAGCGAGCGGCTCCATAGATAACACAAAAAGCAGCGGGGAAAGCGGACACCCCTGCCTAGTCCCTCTATGCAGTGCAAATGACCCAGAATACTCCCCATTAATACGAATCCGGGCCATCGGCTGCCTATAAATAGCCTTAACCCATTTAAAAAAGTTGCCCGTAATCCCCATTCATTCTAAAACTTTAAATAAAAAAGGCCACGAGACGCGGTCGAATGCCTTTTCAGCATCTATGGCCAGTAGCACCATCTGATCAACACCCCTCCTTCCCTGCCACACTGCAGACAGCACCTTCCGCAGATTATCAACTGTATGGCGCCCCGGGACAAACCCAGATTGGTTTTCATGGATCAGCCGCGGCATGTACTGTAGCAGCCGATTTGCCAGTATCTTAGTGAAGATTTTAAAGTCCGTGCCTAGGAGAGAGATGGGCCTGTAAGAGCCACACAAACTTAAGTCCTTCCCCTCTTTAGGCAATACGGTAATCCCTGCGGTACGTAACGTTTCTGGGATAGCCTCCCCCTCTTTAAAGGCATTAAATAATCTCGTCAACGGCCCACAAAGCAGATCCCTATAGACCTTATAAAACTTATTTGTAAAGCCATCTAGCCCCGGCGCTTTATGGGCCGGGAGTCCCTGGATCACCTCCGCCACCTCCTCCTCTTCTATGGGCCTAGAGAGCAGTTCTCCCTCCTCCCCTGACAAGCAGGGTAGACTCATCTGCAAATAGCGGTCCAGCTGATCCCCCATCTTGGTATTCTCTGCTGTATATAGCTGGTTATAAAAGTCTACGAAACTCTTTTGAATTAAATCCACTCGCCGCACCACCGTCCCTTTGTCATCCCGTATTTTAGTTATAAGATTTCTATTGCGGTGCTGTTTCAACCTTTGCGCCAACAATCTACTCGGCTTATTGCCAAATTCAAAAAATTGTTGTTTCAGAATATCCTGAGCATGTTTAATCTCTGCTAATTCCAATTCATTGAGTTCCCTGCGCACTTTAGTTAACTCTTGCTCTATCCCCTTTCTCCCTCTCCGCAGCAACACCAAGCTCTCCAGCTCCCTAAGCCGTTCCCGGAGCTCCTCCTTCCTCCGCTCTCTCTGTTTTTTCATATACGCCCCCACAGACATCATATCCCCTCTAACTACCACTTTCAAGCATTCCCACAATGTTCCAATCGCACAACCATCCCGATCATTAAACTCCAAGTATTGTTTAATTTTCTCCCCCACCTGTTGCGCGACTTCCACGTTTTCCAGAAGGGACTCATTCAACATCCACATCCTGCCCCTCCTCTGGTCCCCCCCCAATCCCACCTCAACCCATAGGAGTGCGTGGTCCGACCACGTCCGATCGCCCACCTCACACTCAGCCACCTTAGTCAATAATGCCTTGGATACCCAGATCATGTCTAGCCTGGAGAAGGATTCATGCACTGGGGAATAGAAGGTAAATACCCTCTCTTTCCCCCTCATTTCCCTCCACGTATCCACTAGGCCCAAACTCTTCCCCAAGCCTTTAAGCTCCTCCTTCCCGTGGCATGTCCCATCCCCTTTCCCGAGGAAGTATCTAAAGCAAGATTAATCGTTATTCAAAGCTTACTGTTACATATGTAAATAGTTGTGTTGCACGTTTCCCTAAGTTATCCAAGTTGTAAATCCCTGTTCCCTGTAAAGACTGATATTTGTTATTTATGGTTCCTTGTTCCATGTAAACCGCGCTGATACTAAAGAGTGCGGTATATAAGAAAAGAAAATAAATAAATAAATAAATTAAAGTCCCCTCCCATAATAATGTGGCCTTCCGCTACCTTTTCCACCAAACCATGCAGCTGGTCATAAAAGATCCCGTGACCCACATTTGGCCCATACACATTAATCAGAGTAAACACTTGTTCCTGGATACGCAATTTAACAATAAGATATCTGCCCTCCTTATCCCGGTGCACCACACAATCAGAGTAACCTATCGTCCCACTCATCAAAATCCCCACTCCCCCTTTTTTCAATTCCACCTTATTTGAAGCGAACCATTTCTCTGGGAATTTTTTATGTGCCACTCTCCATTCATCACATTTTTTCAGGTGCGTTTCTTGGACAAATAGAATGTCTCCTTTAAGTCTATTAATTTCCTTAAACATTCTCTGCCTTTTCACCGGGGAATTTAGCCCCCGTACATTCATGGACAATACTTTAACCCTATCCACTGAACCAGTCTCCCCCCCCTTCCATGCCCAACTTGCCAGGCCTTCCGGTAACCCTCCCCCTCACCCCCCACCCCCCACCCCCTTCACCTCCCCCTCTCCCCCCCTCCCCCTCTCCCTCCCCCTCCCCACTGACTCCCTCCCTCCTCACCAGGGCAATGAGTGCTCCCGCCATCCCATTCTGGCCTACTCCCCCCCAACCCCCCACCCACCCTACCTATCCACCACTCAGCCTCCCCTTACCCACCCCCGCACCTCACCCCAGCACTAACCCACCCCTCACCACCTCACCCCCCTCCTCCCTTACCCCAACTCTCCCCTCTAATTATCATCACTCAGATAATATATGTACATGCATCAAATCAACATTACCCCCCCAACAGGAAACCACACCAACACAGTATAGGCTTAACATCCTACTCCACATCTCCTCCCCACTAAGCTTCCAGGCAAGTCCAGAGAAACTAAACAGTTGAGGCCCCTGAGGAGCTGTACAGTTCTTTTACTCTCCAGCCTCCTCCAACCGCTCCTCCGTGCCGGCCATCGGGTCCGCTGCCGCCTGTTCTCTACCCGTTGCCACTTAGGACGATTAGACTGCCTGCCACCACTACTCACAGTCTCTCCCTGCAGGCCCGTCATACCCGCGGACCGAAGCGCCTGGACCACCACCTCCCGGATCTTCACCCGGATGCTTTGTCGTTTATAAGTAATGGATAAACCAAAAGGAAAGGTCCACCCATAACGGACACCCTCCTCTTGGAGCTTTAGCACAATGTCCTTCAACATGCGTCTCTTTTGCAGGGTAACCTGTGCCAGGTCCGTGTAAATGTCCACTTCGCAGGAATTCCATTTTACTCCGCCGTTCCCCCGCGCTGCTCTCTGCACCTTTTCCTTCGTTTAAAAATCCTGGTAGCAGGCAATAATGTCCCTCAGCCGATTCCCGCGCTCAGCTCCTGCCGCCGCCACTCTGTGCGCACGCACGATGCGCCAGTCCATACCATCCAAGGCTACTCCTGCATGTTCCAGCGTGGCCTTAGAAACAGCCTGCACCACGGACTGGCAGTCCAAATAGGGTTCACCCTCCGGCACACCCCGAAAGCGCAGGTTACACCGGCGGGACCTGTTTTCCAGGTCTTCCATTTTCTCCTCAAGCGCTTGATGTTGCTGCTGCAGGAGCTGTACTTTGTGCTCCATAGTCTCCAGGCTTTCCCCCTGGCCATCCACACGGCCTTCAACCTCCTCCACTCTCCTGCCGAGGTCCGTAATGTCCCCTCTCAGACTGTCCACGCTTGCCACCACATCTGCTCGAATTTGCAAAATATCAGTCCGTAGTTCTGAGAACCACGCTCGGACCTCACGCTGGAAATCACCTGGGCCCCCTCCAGCATTCACACCGCCGTCCTCGGGCCCCTTCTCCGTTCTCTCTCGCATGCTCCGTTTGGCAGCGGCGGTTTCCGCAGGCTTTCCCTCAGCCCCCGCCATCTTGTCTTTGCTCTGCCGGGCTGGCGTGGTTTCCCCGTAGGCAAACTCTTTCAGATTCACCTTTTTCAGCTTTGTGGTCATAACAACCGGTCACCGCCGCTGTCCTCTTCCACCCCTGCGAAAACCGGGGTGTTCCGGCGCCGTACACAGCTCGTCAATGCTCTTTTCTAAAGGGTCGGGTGGGAGCTCACAACTTAAGCGGCCATACTAGGTGATGACGTCACCGGCACTCCCCAAAGTGTATCTTTTGAGGTAGGGGAAAAATCAGACCAGCTGGACTTTGTTTTTAGATGTGGGCTGTTGCAGTGGTTGGTGGGTAGGGCTTGCTGTTCTAGTTTTTCTTTGTAGTAATTTGCTAATATTTGAGGATCGGTGACGGGTTCATGTATGTCTTTGTTTGTAGTGTTGTTAGTTAACGATTTTACGATTTTGATCACCTCTCCTGGTCTGTTCAGTGATTTTGATAGGATGGCAGAGTAGTATCCTTTCTTTGTGGATGCAAGGGACTCACGGTAGTGTTTTAATTTGTCTAAATATTGTGATTGGTGAGCTAAAGATTTTGTGTGATGCCATCTGCGTTCACTTTTGCGTAATTCTATGTCTATGGATGATGCTTTGGATGTAATGTCAGTTCAGTCATTTATTGCTTGATCTAGGTTTGCTGGGGTTGATGTTAGCTGTTGAGTGATCTGTTTCAGGAAAGTCTCTTTATCAAATTTCTTCTGTCTTCTGTGTGGTGGAGGGGGTGTTGGTAGTATGGATAAACCATCATAGAGTGGGAGCTGGAATTTTATGAGGTGGTGATCTTATCAGGGTACAGGTACCATTTCAAGTGAGGAGGGGTTGTAGTTATTAAATATTATCTTAGGTAAAAACACCAGATCAAGTGTATTCCCTTTAACATGTGTTTGGGTGTCGACGATTTGGTGATAATCCATGTCTTTTATGGAGGTTAGAAAGGCTGAGGCTTGACTATGGGATAGTGACGCTAGGTTGAGATCTCCTAGGAGGATGAGTGGGTTCTTATCAGTGGATGAACATAATATTTCAGATATTATGTCCAGGTTGTCTGTGGTGGAGGAGGGGGATCTGTATGCTAAGCAGAAATGTATGCTTTTGAATTTTATGGTGAGTAGCCTAGTGGTTAGAACACTGGCTTGTTAACCAAGCAACCAGGGTTCAATTCCCACTAGCACTCCTTGTGGCATTGGGCAAGTCACTTAACCCTCCATTGCCTTGGAAGAAAGGCCTGGCAATCTACTTCCGGTGACACTGCCAAGAAAACCCAGGAGCTTCTGGGTCGCCAGGAGTCAGGACTGACTCGAAGGCACACATTGCATTTGCATATCTGTGTTACCAATGTTTTTTGATGTTATCAATGATGGTTTTAGGTCTTCTTTTATAATTACAAGGACTCCCCCAGCTCTTTTAGTTGTTCTGTGAGAGTGGAAGATTTCATAGCCTGGGGCTTTGAGTTGATTTATTAGTACTGGGTCTGTGTCTGAGAGCTATGTCTCAGTTATGCATACAATGTCAGGGATGTCATCAGTTAGTAGGTCTTGAAAAATAAGTATTTTGTTCCTTATAGACCTTGCATTAATGAGATATCATCTTAATATTTTGTGCTGTGTAGGTGTTGTTCTTGAGTCTATTGCGGGGATTGTTTTAAGTTGGATGTTGATGAGTCTATTGGTATTTGGTTTAGTAGAGTAGATATATTTGGGGGGTGTAGGAGGTGGGATGGTATCTGAAGGGTGTGTAAATGGTAGGAATATATTGGAATTGGGCTGCGTTTAGCGCATGGGTGAGAATAGCTAGACTGATTAAGATATACATGGTGTATTTTATCAATAATGGGGTTGTCTTGTCCATTGTGGGATGCTTGGGAAGCAGATCTTGGGTGCCGAATGCTTTAGACAGAGAGTAACAATTCTTGTAGTATAGATGCAGTACAAAACGTTTAGTTTTAATACTACTACTACTATTTAGCACTTATAGAGCGCCACGCACGCAGTGCTGCACAGCTAACCTACAAGAGGTAGCCAACATACAAGAGACAGTCCCTGCCCATCAGAGTCATGCTCATCGAAGCTTACAATCTAGTTAAAACAGTACAGAGCATTAGTCAGTTCTGCGCAAGGTACGATGTGGTACAGTCTGGTCTATAGTTTGGTAATAAACGTTGACAGGGGTTAGGGCAAGATGAGGATGGAGTCAGGATCTGAATGCAACGGTGAAGAGGTGGGTCTTCAACCTGGATTTGAAGAGGGCCAGGGAGGATGCCTGGCGCACAGATGCAGGTAGGCTATTCCAGGCGTATGGTGCAGCAAGGTGAAAGGAGCGCAGTCAGGAGTTCGCGGTGCAGGTGAAAGGCATTGATAGAAGTAATTTGTTAGCAGAGTGCAAATTTCGAGAAGGGATGTAGGGGGAGATTTTATTTATTTATTTATTTTATTGTTTTTCTATACCGCGCTATTTATCATCAGCGCGGTTCACAGGTAACAAAAATTGTGCAATGCAGAACAGTCTAACATTGGACTTACATTAAACAGGGAGTTTTAAAACATGGTGAATAGATGAACTATATACAAATTAGTATCAAGGTTTTACATGTGATTTGGCATTATTTACAAATTAAACAGTATGACTATTAATTTAATAAGAGATAAGAGGTATTGAGGGGCCATAGAGTGAATGCATTTATAGGTCAGTAGAAGAAGCTTGAGTTGGATGTGGAATTGGACAGGAAGCCAGTGAAGCGACTTGAGAAGAGGAGTAATGTGGGCATGGCGAGGCTAACAGAAGATTAGTCGAGCAGCGTGATTTTGTATGGATTGAAGGGGAAGGAGGTGGCTCACGGGGAGACCAGCGAGGAGTAGGTTGCAGTAATCGAGGCGAGAGGAGATTAGGGAGTGGATAAGCGTTTTGGTAGTGTGTTCAGAGAGGAAGGGGCGGATTCTGCCGATGTTGTAGAGAAAGAAGCAGCAGGTCTTAGCTACAAGCTGAATATGAGCGGAGAAGGAGAGAGAGGTGTCAAAGATAACCCCTAGATTGCTGCCGCTTCTTTCTTTACCACCATGCACTGAGGTGGTGGTAAGTGCACCCACACTAAAAACAGCATTTTAGATGGGACGTTTAAAAAGAATCTGGGATGTCTAGAACACAATATTCAAAAATCGAGGTGTTGCAGCAGTGAAGCGAGGCACCTCTAAGTATCTTCTGAAATCACTCTATGTCCTGAAAGATGAATGTCTCAGTAAATGGTTCTGGTGATGGGCCCTAGCAGATAGCAAGGTTGGATACATGCACAGGTATACAGGCCATGTCACAAATGTGGATGCCCCCAAATTGCATGTCCGTAGAACTGGGTACTTGAACGTGCCGCCAGGGTATTTCAGAAAGGAGGGTGACTATGTTATGAGACAAGCACATCCTGGCCGGTCATTAGGATTAAGCAGCAGGCCTGTAATATGTTTACAGTATGCATTTACATGCAGGTTTCTTTGATCAGGGAATATTGTGCTGATGAAAGCACATTTTGCTCCCCCCCCTGGAAACACTGCAGCCGTGAAACGAGCACCTTTTTGCACCTTATTCAAAGTCAGGAGCAGGTAGAGGCATGGATGCCTCAGTTTCCTGGGCCTGATGCGCTTGTGCCGCTCTGAAAGCACACTGCAATGTGCATCGCCCTTATTCTGCCTAGAGCATACTTCCACAATGCCCCCCTGCTACATGGATATACTCACGCTGGGAATGTCTATATACCCAGCTTTCTAAAATGGCTCCAGGGATGTCTCTATGATTTGAATGTATGAATTCCTGTTTTCAGACGTCCAGCCCATAAATAGGACTTCTAAAATGATCCCCTGGCTGCGACATTGACAATGAGCACATGCTATTGACATCCACACCAGCCACAATGTGCAATGTCCACACTTTGCCCCTAAACCTTCCAGTCTCCATCCAATCTGCACTAGGCAGTTAGCATTGGATTTTTATTGCTGCTGTATTTTTAGCACATGCTAATGATTACTGCATGCATGGTTAATCCCATGCCTACCATTAGCAGCCTTTAGTAAGCATGCCTCATATACAGATAAATTGCTATAATAAAACCATAGCAATGCCCAAAGAAGGCTTCACTTGAAGGATCATCCTTGAATGCAGCACATAAGCTTTTGAGACTCTTGCACTTCCTGGACCCCTTTTTTTGACAGCAACCCTCCACAGTATTGGGACGCCATAGACTCAGTGTTGGTGAATTACAGCTGGAAATGAACTAACATGACTCATCCATGGTGAATTTATAGGACAACAAAACAGGTAGAAAAACAATCTGCAGGGTTTGCCTGAAAGGGAAAATATGATAATTGCATGGGAGTGAGTATTTGTTTTCCATTTAGCTCATTTATCAAACGTTTAGAGGACAAGTTGACTAGGAAAATAATGCTGGATGTCAAGGGATCACACAAGTAGTCCACCCTTAATAAAAAATTAAGATCCCCACAGTGCTGGCAAGAGACAAGTTTGGGTTTGTTTTTGTTACCAGGGAATTGTTATGTGAGTGTTTAACAATTACTACTTACTTTAAAAGTGTATATATACAGATAATTGTGAAATTATGGTGATGTCAAAAATTTTTCAAAGAGCCTTTGGCACACCAAGGCCATTTTTTTTAGTAAATGGCAGATTTTTGTAAACTCCTATTTAATTGCCACATTATCAGGTCCTTTTTTATCCTTTGTTTCCTAAATCACTCCTCCCTGGATCTCATTATTACTGAGGCCTCTACAGCCTCAGTTTAACAGGTTTTTTTAATATGTTATAAGGGTGGCACAGAGTCTGATTTTTACAGGAATATTTTCCTGCAGGCCACCATTAACCAATGGTGGATACTGGGAGATACACAAGAGCCCAGTACATGGAGGTATTCAGAGCTTTGCACAGCACTTTGGGGGCACATATCCATATAAATAGCCTTTTATAACATACCAACTGGTGTAAAAGTATGCTCACTGGCACGAACACATGTTCTTTGCCAGTAGGCATAGCTGGGGGCGCAGTCTTGGCAGAGTATGGGTGGAGTTCGCAAATAGACATGTTGATTATAAAATACCTTTATTTACATGCATATTTGCATATTTTATGCACATTCATGCCTGCTTTTAAGGCGCAATCCCTGCCACTTGCACTAATGTTTTCTAAAGGCCAATGGTCACCTACTTATCCTCTTATCCTTGGTGCCCTGTTATAAATTACTCTCTATTTGCTCAGTGTTATTAGCAGTGGTAACCACAATGTAGGTCAAGCCCTCATTGGCGCATCCTAAAGGACCTGTAAATAATGATCCCTTGAAGCAGGACAGCACTATAAAAGTGTAAATATTATTTGACATTTACAGAATCATGTTTACAGCTTTACTGCGGCTCTTTTTCTTAATCCACTTGAATATCTTCTTTCTTTCTTTTTTTTAAAATTTATATATTTGTTGATTTTACCCATATATATCCAAAGACATACATCAAAAGAAAATACAATGATACCATATCAAAAGAAAATACACCCGTAGACATTCTCCTTGCATTTTAGACGACAATTTTTAGGAAACTGAGGAGGCACCAGGAAAACAAAAGAAAAGAAGCAAAGAAGAAACTTTCAACAAACAGGGCAAAGTCTTAAGCGTCAGCCATATGAGACGTAGCAGTAACAACCATCCCCTCTCTAGCAACCAGGAATTTTAAGAGCTGTTTAGGTTAAAAGAAATAGAAAAACCTTTTCCTTATAAGTAATTATACACCATGGAGGAAATCACAACACAAAGTTCCCACCCAGAGAGAGGACCCTAGGAATTCTTTCCTCCTCTGTTGGGTTACGCGTGACAAATCAGGGAAAATACAAACATAAGAACCCAAAATCTGTTCATTAAAATTCCGGAAATAAGATTGCAATACCACAGATTTATTTGACTCCAAAGTGAGAGTCTCAAGAAGGGTGGTGCACTCAGTGATCACCTCAAGGGAACCTTCTAGAAACCCCATCAGGTCCCCAGAAACTTGAGAGGCATCACTGAGACAAATATCTCAGGGACCAGCACCCAAGGACAGATACTGTGCCCTAATGAGTGAAGGCAAATTTTCAGGGGGCAATTTAAGTACCTTCCAAAAATATTTGCTCACCATCTCTATGGGAGACAGAATAGGAGATTTTGGAAAATATAAGGGTTTTTTATTTCTATGACATAATTTAACAAAGGGCTACTAGGCACTTCTCTAACACTTTGCTGTTTATAATTATGAAAAAGTCACATTTTGCTATGGGTAGCAAAGTTATTTGTGGCGAGTACTAGGAATTTGCTGAAGTTCCTAAGTGTGTCCTGCACACATAAACTTGGGAAGTACAGCGTATGGAAAAGATATTAGGTGGTTTTCATGTTGTCCCAGGAAGCACTTTTCTCAGGGTCATGCTGGGATGTGCAGAATGGTTCACATCATATTTAAGCAACAGAACGCAGCAGGTCAGATGCGCCCAAAGAAAATCATCACAGTTCCCCATCAACCAAGGAATACCACAAGGATCAGCGCTCTCATCCATTCTATTCAACATCTACATCCAACCTATCTGCGGCATTATCAAACGCCATATGTTACAATATTACATCTATGCTGATGACATTATGGTGCATGCCCCAATAGATACACTAGTTCCGGATATGGCCCCCATGACCTGATGCCTCGAAGATATGAACAACTGGCTCACAAACAACAACCTGAAAGTCAACTTTGACAAGACGGATGCAATGATAATAACCAGGAATCACAATTTTAACCGACCTCAAGACATCAGCATCCTCAACCGAACAATACCAATAAAGGACGATGTGAAATACTTAGCTATCACACTGGACAGTAACTTAAACCTTCAATCTCATATAAGCAAAACTGCTGCAAAGGCATACCAACGAATGAAGCTCATCCGGAGACGCAAACCGATCCTCAGCCAGGCAGTCATCACCCCAATACTGGACTACGGAAACTACTACTTTCAAGGACTACCTACCTATCCATCCACTCCAACTAGTGCAGAACACTGCAGCCCGTATCATAACCGGCACAGCCAAGCACGAGCACATTACACCTATACTTCGGCAACTGCACTGGCTACCATTATCGGCACGGGCAAGATACAAAACAACTGTAAACATATTCAAGATCATACACCTATGCACAGCAGATATCCTCCACAGTTTAATAACCAGAGACACAGTCAACTGACCCAGAAGAACCAACAGCAGCAATAGACTTCGTATACCCACTGGATACCATAAAACAAAACAAGTGACCTCCAACAGAGCAATATCCCTCTCAGCACCGGCCCTCTGGAATTCCCTCCCGGATGAACTGCGGGCAATAAGTGACCTCAAAGACTTCCGCATTACCCTTAAAACCTTTTTAGTCATGGAATTTTATAACCAAACATCCTGAAGACTCTTTACTCACGTCTGAATATATGATAACCCCATCCACTATAGTCTATATGTACGTCGTGTCGCCCCCTGTTTAATGTTGTCCCAAACTGTGTAAACAACCACTTTGATTGAAGGAGAAAGTGGTATACAAATCTGGATAAATAAATAAATAAAATAAATAGTAAGAATAAATATAGCTGGGCTGCATTTTGGAAGGTGGTTAAGCTGTTTTTTTGGAATAACTTTTGGAATTTCTCACAAGGTTGTTATTTTTAAGTCGTGTGTCCTAATGGAATTCCTTACTGGTCTCAAGAGGAAGTTATTTGATATTGTTTTTTCTAAAATGCTGGAAGGATAATCACATGCTCAATGCTCATTTTTTAGTGGCAGAAATGTGAAATGCCTTTGGTAGATAAGTTGAATTCTAGCTTGTGATGCCAATGCCTTTGGTCCTCCCGTTGAAATTTACCTACCACCCAAACAGTTAGTATATGCACGGTATATAAGCTAGAACTTTTCATACCTGGAGTTTAAGGCTTACTTTAAAGTTATGCATTATGTTATGGTTGGGTTTTATTGATTTGTGTCATCTTATTGTAACTAATTAAGAAAACAAAAGGAAGCCCATAAGAAACTAGACTCCTTATTTGCTAAGTAGATTTTTTTTTTAAGATTTAGGAGCCCTTTTGCTAAACGCCTCTAAGGCTTGGCCCTCAATGTGTTTCATAAATGCACATTAAGTGCAAAACCTCAACATTAGCTGTTGCAGACATGACCAGCATGTTCCTGGCAGCCAACATGCAACTGAGTACCTTAGTGTGTGGAGCACTTAACCACAGGAGATCATTAGGTGCACTCATGTTAATTGCCACAGAGCCCACAGCAATTGCCCTCACACTGGCAGCAATGTGCTCTCCACGCTCACACTCCACTTTGCCTCTGCCCCATTGTGCCATGGCTGATTGCTGTGCACTTTAAAGCAGGGTCGCTGGCAGGCCCCAATTCCTGGCTGCCAGTTGCCACGCGTTAAAACGCACGTTAACTGGTTACCGGGCTTTAGTAAAAGAGTCTCTTGAGTACTTGCTTTTCCAAATCCAAACTGAAGGCAAATATCAGGTCCAGTAACTTTCCCATGTCCATTGGAACTCACAATCTAAATTTTGCACCTGAGGCAATGGAGGGTTAAGTGACTTTCCCGCGTGATCCAGAATCGGGCCCGAGGATGGCTTGGTGTGCTCCTCTGGCCTGCGGGGACATCCTACCTGCAGGCACCCCAGACTGCCTAGGCTCCAGACCCCAAGATCCCTGCTGCCTGACCCACGGCTGGCCTCCCGCGGCCTGGATCGGGCAGTGGGGACCCCCCTGCACCCAGCCCCGGTCCTAGTGGTGGCTGTGATGCCCCCATTTGCTGAAAAAAACTGCTTATACCACTTCTGTGATGGTATAAGCAGTACGGCCCAGCAGGCTGGGAAGCACTACAGGGCCGTGACCTGAATCATTCCTGATCTGTCCCCAATCCCGCCCCCTTCTGCCCCCCCCCCCCCTGCTGGCTCTCCCCGTCCTGAAACACAGGACATATAGGGAGAGCCGGTGAGGGAAAAGGGTTTAGGTGGATTGTGGGGTTGTATATCCCGGTAGAATGTACAGCCCCACAACCCACATTATAGAATGAGGACCATAGCCTTCACCGCTGAATACTAACCCTGGATATTCAATGCTGGGGCCATATCCAGCCATTGGCATTGAATATCCAGAGCACAGCATAGCGCAGAAGCTAACCAGGTAGCAGCGATATTGAACTGCTTCCCAGTTACCTCCCACAGGTAAAGATAGGTCAGCTTTTGCTGTGCCGGTTGCTAACCGGGCCGTGACTCAATATCACTGCTGCCTGGTTAGCGATGGGTGTCACCTCCGCTCTGCCTTGGAACACCCCGATGCTAACCGTGAGGCATTGGGGCATTAGCACCAACACCTGCAGATACGTAGCGACACTAACCAAGTTAGTTCTGCTGTATATCTCGCTAATATCGCCCCCCTATTGTTATTTTTGAATACCCTGCTCTCTTTCCCCTCAGTGACCACCTAGTATGACTAATGGTTGGGCTGGTCCTCGGTTCTGGGTCCTGGGCCCTGGGCAAACTACAGACTTGCACATCTAGTACTAGCAGAGATCCCAGAAGCACTGGTGCTCAGTTGTTGAAGGAGACCCACTATGTGTCAGCTCTATGTAGCACAGTGCAGCAGGTATACAATGAACTCGCAGTTGCTTCTTTTGTGATTTTTGCTCAGCAGTGTCACTGATGAGATGCGACACAATGATACACAGCAGATCATATTGGTATGGGTTGGCTTTCATACAGTCATAAAACGATAGCATCAGCTATGCAAAGAAACATTTTCTGGGACTGGGCAGAGACTTTGCTAGCACAGTTTTGTAATTATTTACAGATTTAAAATAGGATTGTAAAAAAAGCACTTGAAAGGATAAGCAAAGGATAAGCATCTAGAAGTACACCAGGAGTGCTTATTTAAATACAACAGTCTATTTATTTATTTTGAGAACTTTTATAATGCTTTCCTGATCACTGAAACATCCAAAGCAGTGTACACTGCTCTTTGATGACTATAGAGGTGTTGGAGCTATTCAGCCAATGAAATTACTCATGGGGGTCATTCTGAGGCACGAATAGCAGGGATGGACGTCCCAATGGGACATTCATCCCTGCTATTCGTGCCTCTTCCTGGTCCCGTGACAACTGGACGCCATGGCGCCGTGGCTCCATTGAAGAACCCTGACTGAGTTAGCCGGGGAAGGCCTGTATGTGCAGGCCGGACAGAATCCGGGTCCTGGCCTGCACGTACAGGCCTTTTCACGATTCTGATCCCACGGGGCTAGATGTGCCCCGCGGGATTAGAATCGCAATTCCCTCTGTGCGTCCAGTTCTGTCTGGATGAACAGAGGACCCTGATGTGCGGGATGGAATCGAGCCCCATTTGTATAGCCTATTTCTCCTCTCTCACCACTTATAATTCAAAATGCCAGTATAATAGAAAGGTAGAAAACCAATGGGACTGTTCTATGATAGATCAAGAAGGGAATTTTTGAAACTTTATTACAGGAACCTCCCAATGTATAATTTATAAGTGCTCATTGGACAAGGACTCCATACTTAGATATCATATGCTGTTGTCACAGAGCGCTGAGACCGACCCCATCACACCCACATTAAGCAACTAAATGATTTAGTCTGGTATTAGACATACTAGATATTGCCAGTCATTGTATATGTTCCTGTCTCATCAGATGGCTGAATTCATCCAGCAAAGATGTATTATTAAATCAGACAAAATAAAGGTAAATTACGGAAAGATCACAGAATATGTGTGTGTGAGGAGTGGGATGGAGGGTTATTGAAGGATTGCTTCCCTTTCTGTACTAGGGCAAGAAGTGCTCCATCTCTCTGCCAGCATGTTTCCCCATTGAAAATACCCAAATATTTTCAGTGGTAGATCCTGGACAATTTTTGCACTGGAGAAGGACTTATAATTTATCAATCATTCTCCCACGTGTTCTAAATTATAGGCGGACGGGTGGCAAGAAAAGGTGAAAAGATCCCATAATCATAAATAATATCATGCAACTGTCATTAACAGAAAAGATATCGTGGATTGCTTCAGAGCTGTGACAGACGCACAGCCCTAGGTGTCCTGGGCAGTGTGCGATGCATTAGCTAAGGAAATAGTTATGTGTATAAATCATTGCTAATTGCACTTATTAACTCTTGGCATCAAGAAGCATGTCTTCATCAACACAATTGCATTTTGTTTCTTGAAAAAAAAACCCAACTCAAACCCCGCCTAGTTCGTTAAGAAGCTGCCTGTGCTAGGGGAGTGCATTGCAAGCTGTTGCCTGAAGCTGCTCTTTAAAATGACTTTTCAGATCCATAACTTGCATGAATCTTCATGCTAAAAAAATATGCTGCACACAGTACATAAGAACATAAGAAATGCTCTACTGGGTCATACCAAGGTCCATCAAGCCCAGTATCCTTTTTCCAACAGTGGCCAATCCAGATCACAAGTACCTGGCAGGTTCCCAGAAAGGTACGTAGATTCCACAATGCTCTGCGCCATCATAAAGCAAGCCGTCAATCCAAATCAGGTAGCAGTTTCTCATGGTGTTCCCAGCTTATGTTATCTTGAAGAGAATGGAGTCCAGTTCTGGAACTCTGATCCCACTGCACTCTGATTTGTGTTATCTTCAGATGAGGTTAGCATAACACCCCTATGATATGGACTTACATATTTATTTATTTGTGCCTTTTTGGCACAATATCAAGGCGGTTTACAGAATAAGTCAAATTTATCAACACAGATAAAACACTTAAATTAAATCACAGCAAGACAATCACTAACACTCAAACACAGTTGGATAAAGAATGAAATAGCACAAAAATTGAATCCCCCCCCTCTGATTTCTCTCCTCCTCCTTCCTCCGGTATCTCTGTCTTTGAGGTTCCTACTTACTGCGAGATTTCTTGCATCATCTCTCAGTCGTGTCCTACCACTGTCCCGCCTGACCCTAACTCTTCCCGTCTTTTAAGGTTAGTGTCTGCTTCCTTTCTTTCCCTCTTGCACAACATTATATCTGCTTCCTTTTCCACTAGTTCTTTCCCTTCATGTTGGAAGCAAGCTACTGTTATTTCCATTCTCAAACCTGGGAAGGTGGACCCTCATGATCACCTTCATTACTGCCACATCTCTTTATTGCCCCTTCTGTCTAAGGTCATAGAGTGTGTAGTGGCTCAGCAACTCCGGCCTTTCTCCTCTGGACCAATGCTCTTCACCCGGCCCAAATGAGTTTCCGCCCCAAGTTCTCCACCGAGCATTCTCTTCTAGCTATCTCTGATTTTCTTCACACTACCCTTGACTCTCACTGCTGCCTTCGACTTGGTGAATCACTCTCTTCTCTCCCAGCTCCACTCTCTTGGTATCTCTGGATCTGCTCTGCAGTGGTTCTGTTCCTATCTTCAGGGTCTCTCCTTTCAAGTTTCCTGGTATTCTCAGTTCTCTACTCCTTTGTTTCTTCACTGTGGTGTCCCTCAGGGTTCTGTATTAGGGCATATTCTCTTTAATATTTTTCTTATCCCCTTGGCCTCACTCATTCACTCTCTGGACATAACGTTTTTCTGCTATGATGACAATATTCAGCTTCTTTTTTGCTTGCCCATCTGTTCTGGTGCTGACACATCCCAGGTTTCTACTAAGTTTGCCCAGGTCACTGACTGGTTGTCTCTTCCTGGTTTAAAACTTAATCCCTTCAAGACAGTGGCTACTCTGTTTTCATACTCTCTTCCCCCATCACTCTTTGTACTTCCCTCTGTAAGTGGCATTCCCGTTCCTCTGCACCATAATGCTAAGATTCTCGGAGTTTACTTTGTCTCCCTTTCCTTTTCTTCCCACATCTCTCATACAGTTCAGCAGTGCTTTTTTCTGCTTCGCCAACTTTGTTCCCTTCATAAGTACCTTGACGATTCTTCCCTTCATCTGCTATAACATTCTCTTGTGACTTCTAGGTTAGATTATGCAAACTCCCTCTTTTCCAGTCTTCCTCACTGTCAACTTTCCCGGCTTCACAGTCTCCGCCGCTTTGCTATTGTCACCACTCTTCTTTCTGAGCACTGATTGCTGCTTTCCTTCCATGTCTCACACAAGGTGCTCACCCTCACTTTTCAGGTATTCTACGCTGGTAGTCCTTCCTGCCTGTCTCAACTTCTCATCTCCTACACTTCTGCTCGCTCGGCTTCTCATAACCCCTTAGCGGTCCCAGGTCTTCGAGTGGTCCACTCTTCGGCCCTTCGGCTTTCTGAGTCATGGACACTGTTCTTTGGAACTCCCTCCCTAATCGCTCAACTCAAAGGTAATTTTCTTGTGCAGGGCCTTTCTATCACCCACTCCCTGAGTGGTTTATCCTTGCCTTGACTTGCTTCCGGCCAGCAATTCCGATTGCACTATTCCTTTGTCTTCTCCTTCCTTTTGTGGTCTTATGTAGTTGAACTGAACTTGTAACCTAGGCCTCCTGCTCCCTCCAGTCCTTGCAGTTCATCCGTCGTGTTTTTTTTTTGTATTTTTGTTATTTTTTGTTCTGATTTTATTGTACATCACCAAGATGTGGTTCTTGATTGGTGGTATATCAAATTAATAAACTGTAATTGTATACTATAACTGTAACTAACAATTCAAACTGCAGATTACATTAGGAAGAGAGAATATCCTCACTAAGCATGAGGCTAACAATCAGTGAAGGCCTACTCAAGCCGCCAGGTGTTGAGCCCCGGTTTAAATTTAGGAAGAGAGAGCTCTATATGGGTAGAGCAGAACAAGTGAAATACGACCACAGAGTGGACTTGTAATAGACAACTCTATATGAAGGGACTATTAACAGCATAAAAGACAGACTGGAGTATAGGGAATCAGTAAAGAGTCTAGGTATAGTGGGACACCGGAATGAAGCACACAGAAAGTCAGTAAAATAATCTTAAATTTGATTCCATGCGCCACTAATAACCAGTGTTGCTCCTTCAGCAAAGGGGTAACAGGACCTAATTTTTTGCTCCACAGATTAATTTCACTGTAGTATTCTGCAATCAGTGACATCAGTTCTAGTGGGGGCCCCCCCAAGCAAAGGTTTGCTGAGAGGTCCCCCATGAGGGGCATGTGTGGCTGGCCTTCCTTCGCCCCCTCCCCCCACGCTGCAAGGATTTTATGTTTAGAAAAGTTTGCGTCGTGCTACCTCCTCTTCCTGATGTTAAGTAAAACTCTTCTTGTCCGGCAGCCGAAGTCTTGATAACAGCCAAAAAAGTGCCAGGGCGCTCATTGGGCAGGGCTGGGGGAGTGCTAGCACCTCTCCAGATAATGGTGATTTTCAGCCTTCTAACAAGATAGATAACCTGTCCTAACTTTATGTGGTTAATAGCTTCCTAATTTTATGCAGTCATGCTATCCGGTTAGCGGCTACCCAGATGGCAATTGAGCTCAGTGCGGAAACTGCATATTCAGCGCCAGAGGATAGCCACTGTCCCGCACCGAATATCAAGCTTCCTTTTCTGCCTGCGGCGACCAGGTGCTTTACAAGCACTGTCCAGCACAGGCTGAATATCAGATCCTATGAGAGTTAGTTTGTAACAGGCTGCCTAACTTGTATGGCAAGTTTTTGTATATGATAGGCCAATTTTCAAAGGGGAAATGTGCACATATCTTTCCTTTGAAAATCATCCGATGAAGGTACACGCACACAGGGATGCACCAAGCCAGAAATGTGCCCTGTGCGACTTGCAAACCTGGTGTGCCCCCCCCCCCCCCGGACTTTTGTCATTTGCCCCATGCCCAGAATAGCCCTTCTGCCCCAATCCCCCCATGTCCGCTGCCTCCACTGTCACCAAGGGAATAGGAAAAGCAGCGTCAGGGCAAGGGCAGGCAGCGAGGAGGGGAGCCGAGGGCGGCGGTCAACAACCCTAAGTGCACCCTTATTTTTTTTGCACCCTGTGCAGCTGCACCACTCACACAGGCCTGGGTATGGAGCTGCATGCACATACACCCTTACACCTGCTATTTAGTACACACAAATTTCCCAGCTTATTTTATGCTCATAAACACCAATCCCTCCCCATCTTAACTCCCAGAATGTCTCTACTCATGTCAAGTGAACTATGTGCAAATAGGCTGTATGTGTATACTTTTAACCACATATAGTTTGGGCAATTTTAAACAAGTGCTTCTATAAATAAGTCTCTCTTTTATGTGCAAAGTGGCTTCTAAAATCAGCTTTTAAACCATCACTAAGCAGAATTTGGTTTGTCACTCTCTTATGTTTGGTAAATGACTGTTTGTCTTGCTGTGACCTAATAAAGTAAGTAGAAATCTTGAAAGCTAGTCAGAAATGTGTTACATTAGTCAAATAGAAAGAGATCTCCAATGTTTCTATTTATTTATGCAATTTCAATACAATTTTACAAAGTAAATCTCTGAATGCTATTAATACTTACATTTGTTTTTCAATATAATTTTATTGAACAGATCTTTAAAGACACTGGCGTCCATATCGGGCACGTCCACAGTAGTGAAATTGTGTCTGAACTTGGTTGTGCCCGCATGTTTTTCAGACATTCTAGCTTAGATGTCACAGACTGTACGTGGAAGTCCCTTCTAAAATTCCCCTCTATGGGCCTGATTCTGTCCAGCACGTACATCTCCTTTGTACTTCCGGGCTGAGCCGGACATAGGAAGAAGATCGTGATTCTGTGGGGCACATCAAGCCCCGTGGGATCAGGATCACGAATAGGCATGTATGTGCAGGCCGGGACTGTGATTCAGTCCCGGCCTGCACGTACACGCCTGCCCGGCTAACTCAGTCAGGGCTTTTAAATGGAGCCATGGCGCCATGGTGTCATATTGCCATGGTGCCACGGCTCCATTTAAAAGCTGTGATGCCCGCCGCCACAAAATAGAGTTAATTCTCCACAGCCCGACCCCTGATCCGGCCTCCTAAAGCCAGGGTCGGGCTGTGGGGAATTAACTCTTGCCCCCCAGCCCCATCCGTGCCCCGAAGCTGAACAAAAGAAACGTACAGGGCCAACATTAGAATCGGCCCTCTATGTCCAGGGCCAGCAACTGCCCACTGCTTGCCCACTTTCTGCCCCCATGCTGCCCCTTCCCCTCCCCCGTCTTACTTCCCCACACAACCGGCGGGGAAGTTAAACAGGAGGGGAAAGCCGGCACGGATAGCTGCTATTTGTGCCTCAGAATAACCCCCTATGTGTCTTTATAAAATATTCTGCATAATCGTGGGTAAAATGAATGCAAATACATTTATGCCAGCTCTTTAGCTGGTGTTAACGCAATATGTTCAATACATGCAATTGTGTGTACTTTATAAATTATGAGGGGATATTCAAAGGCATTTATACAGTTTGCGGATCTGCAAACCATATAAATGTTGCTAAATGGGATATTCAGCAGCACTAACCCGGTTACTACTGCTGAGTATCCCCCGTTTGGGCTGCTTAATGCTCCGATGGCTGCTGACATGAGAAAAATCTGATACTTTAGAAAAGAGAAATGGAAACTCTTTCCTGAGTTAAAGTCTGTGAACCCTCTTTTGAAAGTAATAAATTAAAAATAATAAAGTGAAAAATAAAAGGAAATTAAATGACCATTTTACATAAAAACAAAAGACATGCCATACTGGATCAGAGCAAGGTCCATCAAGCCCAGTATCCTGTTTCCAATAGTGGCCAATCCAGATCATAAATAACTGTTCGGTTCCCAAAAAGGTACACATATTCTACAGTGCTTAACCCAGGGTAAGCAGTGGATTTCCCTGGTCCTCTTTAATAATGGTTTATGGACTTTTCCTCCAGGAACTTGTCCAAACCTTTTTTAAACCCAGCTACACTAACATTTTTTACTACATCCTCCGGTAACGAATTCCAGAGTTTGATTTTGCGTTGAGTGAAAAAAAATATTTTCTTAGTCTTTTTTTTTTTTTTTTAATTTTATATTTATAACATTATACAAAATTTATCAAGAAATACATCTTGAAAAAGAAACCAGAGCAGGAAAAAGAAAATACAAAAAGAGTCAATTAAGTCCCTCAAATTAATACAGGTAACATAATATGAACATTCCCCGCTCATCCTAGCCCACCATAAGGGGGGATACCTAGAAAGAAATAAACATCCATCAAAATACGAAGGAAAAAAGAGTGTACCTATACAGTCAAATCTAAATCATGCTTGTCCTAAACAGAAGGAGGATCCGTTCCGGCCTCAGAATGTCGGGCATTAATGAAGTCCACCAATTGGGTGGGCTCATAAAAAATATAGGAATGTGACTGATATTTAATCAGACACTTACAGGGAAATTTTTAAAAAAAGAGCCCACCCAACTGCTGAACCCCAGGTCTTAATAAAAGGAAATCCCGCCGCCTCTTCTGAGTCTCTCTAGATAAATCTGGAAACATAGAAACCTTTAAACCTTTAAACAACATATGCCGTTTTTTAAAAAACATCCTCATAAGCCATTCTTTATCAGACAACAAAGCTAACATGATCAATAAAGTAGATGGAACTGCATGTTGCTCCTGAGAAGATTCCAGCATTTCAGTTACATTTAGGACATCAGCACTAACCACCCCTGGAACCACCCCACCTCCCACTACTCTTTTCCCAGTAGGAAGATAATAGACTTTAACAATGGGGGGATGGGACTCAGGAGGGATACCTAAATTCTCTACTAAATAAGAACGGAACATATCCCTAGGAGAAACCAACTCTACTTTAGGAAAATTAATCATGCGAATATTCGTAGCTCGAATCGCATTCTCCAACATCTCATATTTTCTTAGTCTTAAACGAACTACATTATTGTTTCATTGCGTGTCCCCTAATCTTTCTAATTTTTGAAGGAGTAAACAATCAATCTACCTTTACCCATTTTTAGACATCTAGAATGTGCATACAGGCATTTTAGAGGTTGTATTTTATTAATATTAATCTGGTTATCAGTTGACAGGAGTAATTTGGAATCTTTCAGTTCTGTCTGCTCTGTACTTAAAGAGATCAGGGTTGCTTTTTTCTTTATTGGAACCTCTCTCAGGATGCCCTAACCTCCCTCTTTTGATAGTATCCTGCAAGAATACATCCTTCCGAACCATGCATTCTTGGGCAGCAGTTGGCTTTCCCCTGTTATCTAGTTTAAAATTGCTCTATCTCCTTTTTCAAAGTTAATGCCAGCAGCCTGGTTTCACCCTGGTTAAGGTGGAGCCCATCCTTTCGGAAAAGCTCCCCCCCCTTCCCTAAATGTTGCCCAGTTCTTAACAAATCTAAAACCCTCTTCCTTGTACCATGGTCTCATTCATGCATTGAGACTCCAGAGCTCTGCCTGCCTTTTGGGTCCTGCGTGCGGAACGAGAAGCATTTCAGAGTATACTATCCTGGAAGTTCTGGATTTCAACTTCCTACCTAAAAGCCTAAATTTGGCCTCCAGGCTCTCCCTCCCATACATTCCTATGTCATTGGTACCAACATGTACCAAGACAACAGGCACCTCCCCAGCACTATCTAAAACCTAGTCCAGGTGGCGTATGATATCAGCTGCCTTTGCACCAGGCAAGCCTGTTAACAGGCAATCCTCACATCCACCAGCCATCCAACTATCTACATGCCTAATGATCGAATCGCCAACTGTAACAGCCGTCCTAACCCTTCCTTCATGGGCAAATGTCCCTGGAGAAACCTTCTCGATACAAGAGGGTTTTATATCACCTGGAAGACAGGTCCTGTCTACAGAATCACTTCCTGCCACATCAGGGTGATGCTCTCCTTTCACATATCCTCTCTCCTCCATGGAAACAGACTGGAGGTGGGGCTTCAGTACTACATCCCTGTAGGTCTCGTCTATATACCTCTCTGCCTTCTTTGCTCCTTCAAATCTGCTACTCTAGCCTCCAGCGATTGGAGTTGTTCCCTAAGAACGAAGGGCTCAATATTCAACTGGACAGGGCTAAGCGCCATAGCCACTTAGCCTTGTCTGCTGACCCCTTAACCCCGGATATTCACTTCTGTGGCAACGGAAGTGAATATCTGGGTCTGGCCACACTGCCCAGTAGCCACAGAGGCTAACCGTGCAGCATCGATATTGGATGCTGCACGGTTAGCCTCAGCACCTATAAGAAAGGTTTTTCCTCACCTATCTTATAGGCGCCAACCACTAACCGTGCAGCATCCATTGGGGCGCGTAGGGGACTAAGTTGGGGATATTCAACAGCACTACCCATGTGTGTGCCATCGAATATCTGGTTAGCAGGCATTACCTGGTTAACTGGTTGTTAACCATGTAAATGCCTTTTGAATATTGGGCCCAAAAAGCTCCTTGCACCTAATGCACACATAAGAGCCCTTACCAACCTGGATAGCCCCCATCTCGCTGCTGGACTGCTGTCTGCATCTTTAGTTTTAAGGATTTGTTTAGCTATTTAAGTTGTTTACTTACTTAATGTTGCTATGGATAGTTGTAGAAACACAACTATACCTAATAGGTTTAGGGGACTTTGTTCATGTCAAGATTAAATTACTAAAGGTGAGCATTTACTGCACGATTAGTGGCAAAACTGTGTGCGGTAAGTGCAATCGTCATGAGCTGTTAGGGGTGTGCTCAGCAAGTTCTCAGCAGTTAGTACATCATCGTGCACCAGAACATGCAGCATGCTTAATTGAGGCGGGGCACCTAACAACGACCCTAGAGGCATCCTTATGTGCACTCACATTGATTACCACATTGCTACTGAGCATTCAGCAATTGCCCTTGTGCTAGCAGTAATATGCTCGCCACACCCACCCTCAGCCCTAACCTGCCCACTCTCCTCCCTAACATGCAATGGCCACTTATTGTGTATTTCAGCAGCGGCTCACCAGCATGCATGTGCGTTAGCGTTCTTGGCTGCACACTAAAATGCACGTTAATCGGATAGCAGCCTTCAGTAAAAGGGCCCCTAAATCACAGCATGATGAAAACAAGAGTGAAAATTCATGAACCATGCAGCCTATAAACTCCCCCCACCTCACACACATTCAAATACAGAGACATTAGCTCAGTAGGGACCTTATGGGGAGAGCTTGCCTCAGGCAGTACAACCTTCACTTTGTAAGTAAGAAAAAAGACATATTTTGGTCTTAAATGACTAAAACACCAAGTTCACCATAGTGATAGATGTTGGAGGAAACATAAAACATAAACTAAAATCTTTATATTTGTTAACCAAATTTTAGGAACATTACCGATATTATCAGGCTCATTTATCCAAAGAGAAAAACAATTACTTTTCTACTATTATTACTACCTCCTCAAACCTATTAAAAAATTCATTCTCAGTAGTCTCTAATTTCCTGTCCCTGAAACCGCCAATCTCTTCTAATCTTTGGTCTGGTCCTTTCCTAGAAGCCTTAGCCTCTTACTTTGTAAAAAGGATTTCAGACATTCAGGACGACTTTGTCCTTGTATGCCCTAACCTAGGAGAACAAATTCAATCTACCCATCATGTCCAGAGGATGTCCTCTATAGTCCATTTGTATCAGCTATACCAATCTATACTTTGTCGTCACTTGCTAAAATTACTACAGCTGCCCTAAACAAGACTATCTTGGCTACAAAAAAAACAACTTGTTCACTAGATCCCATACCATTTACACTAGATTGCAGAGCATTCTTTAGGCCTTATTCCTATTATACATACTATCAGTAACCATAATTTGTCTACTTTCACAGTACCTACTATTTGGAAAAAAGCAATAGGGCATCCTATTTTAAAGAAGCCCAGCGTAAATTTATCTGATCCTGCCAATTAACCAGACTGTCACGAATTTTCCATACTTATCGAAACTGACAGAAAATATCTTCTTTGCACAACTTTCGAATCACATGGAATTATGCTAATATCCTCCATCCCCTTTAGTCAGGGTGTCATGGACATAGTACCAAGATAGTACTCACCTCCCTATTTATGTGCTCCCTATCCCCTCTCTCGTGGGATTCCACAAGGTTCTTTTCTATCTCCATTGTTATTTAACATTTTCATAATCCCCTAGCACAGTTAATTCATCATAAAGGAATAAGTGTCTTTTATTACACAATTGATATTGCTAGTAGATACAGACTTCCATTTTCCAGATCTTTCTCACCTTAACGAATGCCACCTGGTTGACGGATAATAATCTTAAACTAAATGTGTCCAAAATTCCCAATCATTTGGTTGACTGTAATCTTGAGAACACCCACAATTTCCCCTGTTTTGGAAGGCCACATTATTGTACCTCAGACATCCTTAAAATATCTGGGCATTCTCCTTGATAACAAATTGTTAAGAGACTTCCGGTGACATGGTGGGCTAGGTAGGACGTCTTTTGCCTAGCTCCAGAGCTCGTGCCCTCCCCCCCGGCCCACAACCTCGACAAACGCCACCAAACCAACCCAGAATACGGGGGGGGGGGACTGTTCTCAGCCCAAAAACTTAACTTTAAAAGGATCCGGGAAGCCCGCGAGGGCATGGCAGCAAAAACAGCGCGTCGGGAGCGCCCGCGACTTAGCGAGCACAAGATGGCTGACGGGGCTGCTGAAGGGCCAGGGTCTCTGGCGGCGCCGATGGTAGCGGAGCTTACGAGGGCGGTGGTGGATGCTCTGGAGGGGCGCCTGAGCGGATTAGCCACACAAATCGCCGCGGTGGGCCAGGCTGTTACCGACTTCACTGCTCGTGTGGAACAAGTGGAGCAGCGAGTGGGTACGCTCGAGGACTCATGTGCACAGGATGCGGCCCGCATTAAACAGCTCGAGGAGGCTCTGGTGCGACATGAAGAGAAGCTGGAGGACTTAGAAAATAGAAGCCGGCGCAATAACCTCCGCTTCATTGGAATTGCCGAAACGGTGAAGGAGAGTGACCTCAGGCAGTATTTGGAGACGTGGCTGCCAGAAAATCTACCTTTGCAAGCAGGGATGGGCGCCATAATCATAGAAAGAGCGCACAGGCTGGGGCCATACAAAGCTGGCGACAATCGGCCCAGAGCAGTGATTGCCCGCTTCCTAAACGCCTCGCAGAAGGAAGGAGTCCTGAGAGCGTGGAGGCAGCAGCGCCGGGCAGGAAGTGACACCTGTAGCCTACTGATTTTCCAGGACTATTCTGCTGGGGTTTCGCAGCGGAGACGGGCCTTCAAAGATGTCTGCGGAAGGCTTATTGCACGTGGCCTGCGCTTTACCATGGGATATCCTGCAATTCTTCGAGTGGAGAGTGAGGGTGGCAGGCGGACTTTCGAGACTCCGGAGGCTGCGATGACTTATTGTAATGGTCTGAAATGAAGGCCGCAGAGTTTTTGTATCTGCAGACTTTGGCAACGCCCGCAGGGGCTTTTAGCCGCTGAGACAGCCTGCCTGGGAGAAGTCTGGATCTGATGGTTAGACACACATAGTCTGGGGGATGCAGCTATTATGCTCCGTTTCCCCTCCTTGCCCTTTCCCCCCCTTTTTCTTTTATTCCCCCTTCTGCTGTTTACGACGCCTCTGTAAGCATATATTTATTTACTTATTTTATATTTAGTGTATTCCTTTTTATTTGTTTTCTCCCCCTTTCTTTGGCACCCCACGGAGTTTTCTCCGCTACCTTTCCCTTCCCTGCCGAGGGCCCAAAGGGTTTGTTCAGTTTTGCTAAGGCTGGGGCCCTTGAAGCCTTGCTCCCCTTCGGAAATGTTGGGTCTGTAAAGTGAGGTTGATAGCTTATTGTAGCTAGCCTTAGGAGGACATCCAGCCAGGAGGAGGTAGGGGCACTCCGCCTTGGCTCCCTGTGACACTAGCAGTTATTCCCCTGCGTGCTGTTCACAATGCGGGAAATAATCCCATAGTTTTGTCTGCTGAATAGCCCTGGCCGCAGTGTGGACCTCCACAGACAGGTGGGGAGTATTGCATATTTGAACTGTTATAATTCTTTCTCCTGTCTGGGGTACATGATTTGGAGGGATTTCTGCGGGAACTGGGAGGGGGGGGGATATGTATTGAGTTTGCGTTGTAGCAAATGTAGGCTGGAATTCCCTAACATTAACTGGGCGGTGGATGGACGGGGGGGGGGGGAAGGGGGGGGTCTCTGGGGGGGAACACACACGCCCTACGGATTAACACTTGGCAGAACTGTTTTATCCCCCGAGATGATAATCCTGGGCTTGGATATCGGAGCCACCCCTGGAGTCGGGTGGACTCTGAGCCTTGAAGAGGGTGAATTGCGGGGATCCTGAGGCGGGAAAGGTGGGAGTGCTGGGCTGTCCCCACCCGGGGGGGAGGGGGGGGGAGCTCTCCACGTACCGGAGGTCATGGAGGGGTTAGTCGGTGTGGAAGATAGGGTGGTGTTACACGTAGGGGTAGGGTTATGGGGTATTGGGGGGTGCAGGGGGGGTTCTGGGGAAGGGAGGGGAGAGGAGAGTAGGGCGGGATGGGGGGGCGGCTATGCCACATCCAGGGAAAGGGCCAAGTATCTTTATTCTATCGAGGAAGCGCTAAGTCATCGCAGAGGAAAATGGGGAGGGACCCTAGGCTGGGGGGGACTCTCTCTGAGCAAATGTACAGATCATATCTGGTACAGTGATCGGAAGCAGCTGCATACATGGTGAGGATTATCTCATGGAATGTTTGTGGTTTAGGAACACCTATTAAGAGATATAAAATACTTAAAGCCCTGGCCAGGCAGCGATGTGATATTGCGCTACTCCAGGAAACTCATCAAACTGCGGAAGAACATGCCAAACTCGCCCGAGACTGGGTGGGCCAGGTCTGGGGGGCCCCTGCAGTGGGGAAGAAAGGGGGTGTTGCTATCTTAGTACATAAGAAAGTGCGGTTCACTTTGCTAAAACAGGTCTCCGATGCTCACGGACGCTTTCTCTTTCTGCATGGAATGTTGGAGGATAGAGAAGCCCTTTTGGGAGATATCTATGGTCCTAATATGTCCGATCCGGATTTTTTCAATCGCATAGCAGCAACAGTCGAACAACTGCCGGATGCCCCCCTAATTTTGGGTGGTGATTTCAATGGCGTCCTCGACGCTGATTTAGATACCTCGCGGGAGTCGTGTACCCGGGAGAGAACAGCTTCTGCTAAGTTACTCCAGAGACTTCGTTCACGACTACACCTGGTAGATCCGTGGCGTTTACTCCACCCCACTGAAAAAGATTTTACTCATGTGTCCCGAGCGCGAGGCACTAGTGCTCGCATTGATTATGTTTTAGTTTCAGCGGCTCAGTTTGCGAGTATAGCAGACGCTCAGATCGGTCCGCTGGAGATATCTGACCATGCCATGGTTTGGATCGATTGGCAGGGGGGCGGTGGGCAGGGTTTTGCTCGCATGTGGCGATTCCCCCTTGACTTATACCAGGATGCCCAATTCCGACAATTTTTGTGCGACAGATGGCGAGAGTTCGAGGATAACCATCAAGGTCATTGTGACGACCCTGAGTTGGTGTGGGAGACGGCTAAGGTGGTTCTCAGAGGAGATATCATAGGCTATGTTGCTCGGAGACGCCGCATGTTGAATGCGGAGATTGTTCGCCTTGAACAACAAGTAGCCCGTGCGCGACGCCTTGCCGGACGTTTCCCCACAGCTCAAAATAGAAAAAGTTGGTGGGAGCTTCAGGTAGCGCTTAATACTTTGCTACACCAACGTGCCAAGAAGTCTCTGTTATATTATAAACATAAACTATATTGCTTTGGGAACAAGTCTGGAAAACTGCTGGGGAGGTGCTTACAGGGACACCGTGGTACGAGGTTCGTTGCTGCCCTCCGAGATGGACAGGGAAAATTATGCAGTAGCAAAAGTGCGATCAGTGACATCTTTAAAGACTTTTTTCGAACTTTATACCAGGAAGAAGAGCTTGACCCTGTTTGTATGGCCGAGTATCTTAATAAGGTGAACCTGCCGCAGGTGTCAGAGCAACAGCGGGCTTTCCTAGATCAACCCATTACTATACAGGAAATCCAGAAAGTGATTTTGAACGCGCCATGCTATAAGGCACCCGGCCCAGACGGTTTTGGGGCCGAATTTTATAAGATATTGTCAGAGGGGGTTGGCCCGGCACTGGCAGAGACATATCGGCAGCGGGTAACAGGAGAAGGGCGGCGATGGGGGGAAAACCAGGCTTATATTACTCTGATTCCAAAACCCGGTAAGGACCACTTACAAGCATCTTCCTATCGGCCTATTTCTCTCTTGAACTATGACATGAAATTGCTGGCGAAAATACTAGCAGACCGGTTGGCAATGGTTCTTGGTGACTTAGTGCATGAATCGCAGGTAGGGTTCGTTAGGGGCCGATATGCGGTCCGCAACCTGTGGAAAATCATAACATCCCTCGAGTGGGTGCACCTGCATGGTTTGGCCTCATTGTTAGTGAGCTTCGACGCTGAAAAGGCGTTCGACAGAGTTAACTGGCAATACCTATTTTCTTTGCTGCCGCGATATGGGTTGGGCGCTTCCTTTTGTGGGATGGTGCATAGTCTATATGAGCAGCCCACTGCGCGTGTGTCGTGTAACGGAGCTCTGTCGGATGCTTTTCATCTTTACCGGGGCACTCGACAGGGATGTCCGCTGTCCCCTCTGTTATTTGTACTAGCCTTAGATCCCCTCATTCGCGGTGTGGAAGGGTCCAGGGCGATACGCGGGGTGGTGGTTGGTGGCTGTGAGTTTAAAATATCTGCCTTTGCGGATGATATGTTGGTGCACTTAACTACGCCCCAAGAATCTCTGGAGAGCTTAATGTGTGAGTTCCGGCTTTTCGGTAGTTTTACGGGCCTTCGTATCAACGAGGAGAAATCTGAGGCCCTGGATGTTTCGGGTCAATTGTGTGGACACTGGCCTGGGGTTTTCCCACTGAAATGGGCAGATCAGAGCTTCAAATACCTAGGGATTGTCTTAACGTGGTTGCCTCAAGAACTATATTCCCGTAATTTTGAAAAAATCTTGGCAAATATGACCACTCAGCTGAGAGCCTGGCAGCCCCTCCCGTTGTCCTTGTTGGGAAGAGTGGCTGCCGTGCAGATGGTTATCCTACCCCGAATCTTATACTGGTTGCAGACCCTCCCAGTCTGGCTCTGGAAGCGAGATCTACGTAGATTAGAATCGGGGATTCAGCATTTTCTCTGGCGAGGAGCCCGAGCTCGTATTCCGATGGTGCGCATGATAGGTTCATGGCACTCCGGGGGTATTGGCCTCCCCGATCTATGGCTATATGCCTTGGCCTGCCAGGCACGTCACGTTGGGGATTGGTTAGGTGAGACCAGTGTCTTTACACCCCGACATATAGAGGCGGCGGCGGTGGCCCCCCTGTCTTTGTTGGGGGTCTTGCATGCGGACTTTGTCCTGTTACCCGTTGGGGTGAAGTGGAGCTTATTGATGATGGCGGCTCGCCGTACGTGGCAGCAACTGAATGGGTACTGGAAACGGAACTGGCGCATTTCATGTTGGTTGCCCATTTGGGGGAACGCTCATTTCTCGCCAGGCTCAGAGGCTGGTGGCTTTCGTAGCTGGCGAGAGAAGGGGATACGACTTCTGGGCCACACGGTTGGATTGACAGGGGCTTGTAAGCCGTTCACGGAGTTGAGTACCGAATATGACTTACAGCCGTCTCAGTATTTTACGTATCTGCAGCTTTCCCACTATGTGGCCTCTTTACCTAGGGAGGAGCTGGCGGCGGAGCGTTCGACACAGCTTATCGAATTTTTCGGTCTTGGGGAGGACCTTCCCCCCTCGATAGCCAGATTTAAGAAACGGCTAGCGGGTTTCAGGGCCATACCGAGTTATGGTCACATGGAGAGGGCCTGGGCGAGGGAACTGGGGTCGGAGATCCCGTCAGGATCCATTCCGAAGGCTTTGGGACGGATTGCTAAGCTGGCTGAGGGAGCCCGGTGGCGGGAAATCCAGTTTAAAGCTGTAACCAGGGTGCATTTTTCACCTCGACGAGCTTTGAGGAGCCATATTACCTTAGATGGGTCTTGCCCTAGATGTTCCGAGCCCCTGGCAGATCTGGCCCATATGTGGTGGGTTTGTAAGAAAATTCACCCATATTGGAAGGGTATACATCTTTATTTGGTGAAATTGCTACAGCAACGTTTCCCATGGTCAGGGACTTTGGTGACAGTGGACTATCTGCCTTCGTCTGTCCCTAGGGGGAGGGGAGCCCGCCTTTTGCTTCGGAAGGCGTGCCTGGTGGGGAAGGGCCCCATCTTATACCGCTGGCGGGACCCTGAACCGCCGACTTTCCTGAAGTGGCGTAATAGCTTTCATCAGCTGATGTTAGCGGAGTGTTGGCGGGCCAGGAGCCATGTACGACGCTGGACCACGTTCATGCTTACCTGGGAACCCTACATTCAGCAGCTGGGACCGTATTGCAGGAATGCCATTTTGCAACTGGGACTTTAAAAAAAAAAAAAAAAGGGGGTATGTACCCTGGGCCATCTGGAATGGAGCGTGATATTCGCTGTAGTTAACTCCTCCGACTTTGTCGAATCCCTGGATGTGGCATGGAGATTAGGGCGGGTGGGAGGGGTTGGAGGGGGGAGGGTGGGGGGGGGTTTGGATTAAAAAATTATAAAATGTTAGGTTCTCTATTTGTTTATGTGGTTAGTGTTTGTACGGGCTTATTGGTGATGTGCCCAATGGCGGGGATAAGAGTACACCCTGCCATGGGCTTTGTTGTCTGACATTGTATTGCCTGTTATTTGGTGCTGAACCCTAAATAAAGTTGTTAAAAAAAAAAACAAATTGTTATTCACACAGAAAATTAATATGGTAGTGAAAAGATCTTTGTTGACATTTTCACAATTTTCTGCAATTTTTGACTTAGGGTCATTTTTTTACTAAAACCCGTTAGCTGGTTAACGGGCATTTTAATGCATGGCTACAGGCAGTCAGGAACACTAATGCTTGATAGTGTCTGTCTTCGCACACTAAAACCCATTTTAATGGGTAATCAGAAGGGGCATGGAATAGGCAGCGGGTGGGCATGGAAAATGCATTGCTGCTAGAGCCAGGACAAGTGCAACATGCTCATCTGCAACGCAGCTCTTTACATGGGTTCACCTAATGACTCTTCTACTGTATATGAGTCATTACGTGAACCCGATGTAGTGGAAAACACATTAGGAAAACCCTTTCCGTGTTAGCTGTCAGGGACATACCAAACATGCTAACGTGCAGCCTTTGCCATTAACGCTCATAAAATCAGCGTATTAATTGCAAATCCTTAGCAGGCTTTAGTAAAAGAGGCCCTTAGTTTGATAATTTTGTGTCTTGATTATTGTCATGCAATCTATTCTGTTTTATTCTCATCAGAATTGAAAAGGCTATAGTCATTTCAAAACAGAGCTATCAGAATTTTACACCATGCTCAGAAGTCGGATCATGTTACACCGCTGCTATTTCAGGAACACTGGTTACCGATAATTTTTCACTTCCAATGCAGGTTGTTGACTTCGACTCACAAAGCCATTTACACTGACACCTCTAGTTACCTGGGCCCCCTTATTTTCTGGCATGTTCCAGCCAATTTTTTATGCAGTATTCATGCAAATTGTTTCATCATCCCCTAAATTGTAAAGTCATCATGCTGTGTTCTTCTATAAGGCCCTAACCTGTGGAATGATCTTCCTTTCTCTCTGCATCTGGAACTTCTTTCAAAACTTTTAAGTCAACCTTAAAGACACACTTGTTTCAGATAGCATTTGGTGAGACTCCAGGATAGGTTTGCTAAGAGGAGCAGGAATGTCAGTAATGTCTCTGCCTTAACTCTTGCAAAATGTGTTTTTGAGTCAGTGCTGACTCCTGGCGACCCAGCAGTTCCTAGGATTTCTTAGCTGTGTGATGGGAAGTAGATTGCCAGGCCTTTCTTCTGAGATAATAGAGGGTTATGTGACTTGCCCAAGGCCACAAGGAATTCTAGTGGGAATTAAACCCTGGTCTCTTGGTTACCAAGCCACTGTTCTAACCACTGAGCTACTCTCCCACTCTCTTGCTTGTCTTTTTTTTTCTTCCTTTCCTTTCTTTTAGTCCATAATTATGATTGGAGTTACTTTCTATCTACTGTAATTTTTTTATTGTAAATTACTCTGCTGCAAGTTCTAAGGGTGGTATAATAAGAAGAAATAAGCCAAGAACCAAGTTTTGGTAGAAAAACAGATAACAGGGGCAGTGAAACAAAATGCAAGTAATAAAACATCAGAACCTGCGGTAAATTCTCGGGATATTAAGAAATCAAGGGCTATGTTTACTGAAGTGCAAAGTTTCACACTTACCATGGGTTAAATGGTGAGAGCAAAGGCTGTTCACTAACTTTCGGGAACATTTCCAGCATATGTCCATACAGTTAATGCACAGACAATACCTACACAAATGCACAGATGCATTAACTACACAAAAGATAGCACATGGTAAAGTACCATGCACACAGTCCCTACCCATAACCCACCTATTCCTTGATCCATAGCACGCAATGCAGCTTGTAAGTAAATTAGTGGACATTAGCTGTAATACATCATGGTAATGACCATCACCATCATTTGCTAACAGCACGCGCAAATTCATCGGCTAACTGCTTAGTGCTCTTTCGTAAACATGCCCCTAAACTGGCAACGCTGTAACACAGCACTGACTAATGAAAAGCGCTCTATCACTGTTCTTTCTTTTGTTCCCTGAGAGTTCCTGGTTGTAAAGTCACTTCCTATCCATAATCTCACAGGCATCTCACAGGCTGTCTTGAAAATTTCTATTTAAAGGGATAGTTATGTTCTCAGAATACACTTTGAGGCACACCCCACCCAGTACACAGAACAATGAAGCAAAAGCCTTCACCTCATTAAATGGTTTCCTGGTAAGAGGGATAAACAAAAGGTAAAGTGCAATGAAATGTTTTAGCAGGTTAATAATGAGGCAAAGTAGAATAGACCTAAATCTTATGGCATTGGGGGGGAGGGGCAGGCAGAAAGGGGCCTGTACAGCGGTGGCAGCAACAGTGTGGCAAATTTACTTTATTATGTTTGCTGCAAATTTACTTTATTATGTTTGCTCTTGTAAGTTTGTCATGGGGAACCCAGGCCTGGCAGCTGTCCCTCCTGGGCCAAAGTCTGGTGAGACTCCGGCCTGGTGGGGAACAGCCATTGGGCCGCATTCCCCGCGGTGAACTTACAAGAGCAGAACAGCCCAGCAAACATGATAAAGTAAGTTTGCCATGCTGTTGCTGCTGCTACCACATGGGGGAGCATTCACAGGGGGACACATCATCGTCATGACAGTGGTGGGGGCCCTCAGCAAAATTTTGCTTGGGGACCCCTCATTGCAACTTACACCATTATCTTATGGCAGAGGTACTCAAATCCAGTCCTGGAGGGCCGCAAACCAGTCAGGTTTTTGGGATATCCCTAATGAATATGCATGAGATATATTTGCATGCACTGCCTCCATTGTATTTGAATCTATCTCATGCATGTTCATTAGGGATATCCCGAAAACCTGACTGGTTTGCGGCCCTCCAGGACTGGATTTGAGTACCTCTGTCTTATGGCAACATGAAAGGCCACTCCTACTCCAAGCTCCAAGAGGTCATTTCTACGGTTCTCTACATATGCCTTATGTATCCATTACCTTTATGTAGGTATAATGTTATATGACTGATGGGCTCATTTGAAAGATTGTTTTTGTGGGATGTGTGGCGGGATATAAGGAGAACAGGAGTGGCTGGTGCTATTAGTTAATTGCTATTTTTGGGTTTCCCTCAAGTTCTGGGTATCTTATGTATTGTTCATTTGATTTTCTTGTTTGTTTTTATGTTACTTTATTTTACTTGGATTGTAATGATGTAATTGTGATTTGCACCACTGAGATTGGTCTTTGATCACAGAAGTGCTATGTCTACACCCATGTGTATTTTAATCATTTCCCCTGAGAATTCCCTAGTCCCTTGATGTTCAGTTTGTCTGTCTTAGCAGATCGTAAGCTCTGTGGAGCAGGGACTGTCTCTTATATATACATCCACAGTGCTGTGTATGCCTGTAGCGCTATATAGTAGTAGTAGTCATAAGTAAATAAATAAATGCAATACCGCACCAAAAAAAAAATCCAGCACTGCTATCAAAGACCCCATCACTATTGTCACCTTCTGAAAGAGAATCTCTATAGCATTAATACTTTTCCATCACATCCATCTTCTTGGTTTTAACTGATTTTCTTCCATTCACACCATGAAAAAGAACCAGAGAAAGAAATAAAGGGTGAAATTTTCACAGGGGATATATTCCCCTACAGCCTTACCCCATGCACTCTGGTTTTGGAGTCAATCACCTCAGGTTTAATATTGTTATTACTGTTTTTTATAAGTAACCTGTTAACAGATACCAAACAGTCGGCCTTCATTATCTTGATACTCATGGGAGCACAGCTGTCAATTGTTGGCAGATTCTTTCCCTTCTACTCAGCATACAGATACAGCAATTAGTTATACCATCTAAAACGTTATAGCTCCAAGTATGGTGGTAAAGTGTAGTAGTTCTCGACCTAGTGCTCAGGACACACCAAGTCTATCGGGTTTACAGAATATCCCCAATGAAAATGTATGAAATAGATGAACTGCTTCCATTCTATGCAAACCTCTCTCATGCATATTTAATTTTGACATCCTGTAAACAAGACTGACTGGGTGAATCCCAATGACTGGCTTGAGAGCAACTGGCAAAGTGAGCATTCACTCTGCATGCTTTGTAACTAATATGTTAAATAATTTTTTTTATTTTGTCATTTAACTTTTGCATGGACATATTGGACGTGATGGAAGAGACCAAGGCAACAGTCTTAGGGACTGTTTACAGGATATATTATCCTGGGTCTTTGATCCATTGTAAGGAAATGTATTACATATATATTTTTTATGATATTCCAAAATCCAGGATGAGAACCACCATAGAGATGTCAAATAATTAAATTGCTTTGTATTAGTTTTGCTTTTGCAATGATGAATTATTTGTTATTCTGGATTGGGTTTTTTTTCATTAAAGCAATTTCCTTTTTGTAGTTAGTTGCTTGGAAAATTAATCAAATTACAGATCTCTGTAAGAAGGGATGGTGCACTGCCAAATATGGAACTAGTAGGAGTACTATAATGCCTGGTTCCTATGGGGCCCCATTACTATTCATGGTATCCTACCTTGCCTGCAGTATGATACCTCTACCTGTCAATGGACAGCTCCACAGCTTTGCATCTCATAAAGCTTTATAAGAATACCTGACACAGCAGAATGTGCCAACCCAGTAATAATACCACTTAGGCAGATCCACTCCCATAGCATGAGCTGTGTACTTCATTAAACCACTATTGTGTGTAAGTATAATTAAAAGATGGAATTGCTTATGCTGGTTAAATTACTTATTAATTTGCTGACACTGTTTTCTAGGTATTTCAGAAAACTGCAGCATATAATCAGGACTGGCCAAACCTATAAAATTAGATCAGAAGATTTAATTCTAAAATGTTCTACATCTAAGGACAATGCAAAGGATAAAACCTATCTGCTCTAAAGTGATTATAGCGGCTTGGCATTAAAGGCAGTGAGGAATTTCTGCCAGGTCACACCAGGTCCCCAAGCTGGAACCTTGAACTTGTTTCCTTTTCCCTATTGCTGCAGGAGTGGAAGGTGAACATCACTGCTGTTGCTTCACCTGCTACCATTTTTTTAAAAATTCTTTCTGTATAAAGCATAGGGAGTGGAGGAGTAGCCTAGTGGTTAGAACACTGACTTGGTAACCAAGCAACCAGGGTTCAATTCCCACTAGCACTCCTTGTGGCCTTGGACAAGTCACTTAACCTCCATTGCCTCAGAAGAAAGGCCTGGCAATCTACTTCTAGTCACACTGCCAAGAAAACCCAGGAGCTTCTGGGTCACCAGGAGTCAGCATTGTCTCAAAAAGCACACATTGTATTGCAAAGCATAGGTGTAGTTTCTCTACTTAGTTTAAGGGAGAGGGGTAGGAAGAACATAAGAAACATCATAGTGGGTCAGACCAAGGTCCATCAAGCCCAGTATCCTGTTTCCAACAGTGGCCAATCCAGGTCACAAGTATCTAGCAGTTTCACAAAGAGACACACAGGTTCCACAGTACTTGTCCCAGGGCAAGCAGTGGATTTCCCTGGTCCTCTTTAATAATGGTTTATGGATCTTTCCTCCAGGAACTTGTCCAAACCTTTTTTAAACCCAGCTACACTAACAGCTTTTACTACAGCATCTGGTAACAAATTCCAGAGTTTGATTGTAGCGGCGGAATGCCACCAAACCAATTACACCAGGAGTCTTTATCAAGGTTCAAGCCAGTTTATTGTATACAAGGCAGTCTAAAAGTGACAGAGCCCTGCTTTAGCGGAAACATGTTCATTTTATACAGCCAAAACATTTTGATACATGAAAACATTCTATTGGTCTCATGCTAATTTCTACAAACTTTCTGTTGGTCTGACATTTCCCTGAATTTGACCAATCAGGATCTATGTCCTTTGCTCTACTTTCTCCAGCTAGCTGAACAATGGCTTGGTTCAAACCTGGTTACTTTCCTTCATCAAGGTCATATCTAGCTCCTAAAATATGTAAGTAACAATTCTGAAGTAACGATTTAACATACAGGACTTTGTATTCACTTTGTGCAAACTCTGCTATAGCAATATTTCATTCTAAAGTAATATTCAATTCTGTCTTTTAATTTTTATGTCTCAGCACTACTGAAATCCAAGCTTGGTTCTGAGGCCTGTCATTTTTCAGGTTCAGGCTTATGGCCTAGTCTATAGGTCTTGGCTACCACATTCCTCCCTTTGATTATTCTCACCCAGAATGTTCAGATGGGTGAGAAACAAATCACTTATACTTGAGTTGTTGCCATGTTATGTGGTATAGGCTGATACCGTCTTATAGCTAGAAGCTTAGCAGTTGTCTTTCTTTCTACAATATTCTCAATGATTGTAGATATATTACGTAGGCAGAGGGGTAAAATGCATGGAAGTATTAAACATGTTATTACTACTAGTGCTGCAATTACCACAAGTGTTTTCAGGCCACCAAACATTGAGAACACAGAACCAAACCATCCATTTAACTCTAGTCCATGCCAGGTTTGAACTGGTATGTATGTTTGTTTGCGCATATGTTCAGCAATTTCTTCTACTACATGACCTTCTTTATCTATTTGTAAACAACAATTGGTTAAATTCAATTTTCCACATACTCCTCCTTCAGCTGCTAGTAAATAATCAAGTGCTAAACGATTTTGATATATAGCTGTACACATTTGAGTACTTTGCCTGGCTAAGAGCGTTAATGCCCTACTTGTTTCATTAGTTATTATTTCTACAACAGCTTGCAAACGTATAATTCTATTCAACATATAAACTGGGGTACGATATCCCCATGTGCCATCTTGCTCCCAAGTGGCAGGTCCATAGTAGGAAATAATTCTTTCAGGTGGCCACTCATCCGTACCACCCCATTTGTCCCATTGACCTATTTTTAAGGCTTCTCTTTTCTGTCGTTCTGTATATTGGGTATCCTAGCTGTTCTCCCAGGGCGGTGGATAAAAGAAAGAAGGACGGTCTTATTGTTCCCAATACACATGCTCCTCCCCAATTAGGAGGAAGTTTAGCATATGCTCTAGTTCCACAAATCCAGTAAAGCCCTGGTGGAGCTTGCCAGGTATTAGGTGATACTAGATTTGTCCATAACTTAGCAAGTTCAGGAAAAATAACTAGAGGATTGGTGGGTTCAGGATCTTTTACTCCTGACCACCAGGACATCTTTTTCATTGAGGCATTATAAAACTTCTGGCTGAGACAGACCAGCTGTCCAACCTTTGCAGTAAATTGTGGCCCAATACGTGCAAAACATAGACGTCCCACAATGGGGTTAGCTAATACCCATTCACTTGTAGCTTTATGAATATTTGTATAATTATATGATACAGAAAAATTTAATTCTTGTGCTTCCCATGGCCATTGATCTCCCATTTTAGTTCCTCCACAGAAGTAACAATTAGTTATATTGAGACTGGTTACTACGGCTCCAGCTAATTCAAGAAACAAATTCTGTGCGGCATGAGGAACTTCAAACTGTGATTTCATAGTTTCATAGAATGTATGGTGTATTCTATATGGTGATGATACATGAGTTTTAGTGTTAAGTTGTATATATACAAAAGTTCCAGGATCTGATCCTCCCGCTGCTAGGCGTAAGCCAAATCTATATCCTTGTTTCCATTGACTAGGATTTATGACCAGGAGTCTTAAAGGATTACAGGCACCTTTCTTACATGCCTTTGGATTAGATAAAGACAGTTTTTCTAAATTGGCTCTACGATTATCTCCTTCCTGTCCTGTAGGGCTACCTGACCATGTAGCATAGTATACACATTCCCATTTTGGACAGTAATAATCAGCTTTTGAAGGTTTACCATAATGTGTTGGAGAGTGTACCCCTGTACATATTCCCCATTTATATGCTCCTTCAGGACACATATATTTATCATCAACATAATAATTTCTCTCCCAAGTCCCACATTTCTGATTATAGTTTCTGTTTATGGCATCACAAGCATCAAAGTATAGAGCTGCAGGTTTTGTAGGGTCTTCAAGTTGTTGAGTAGCATTTAAAAGAGCTCCATCTTCATCATTCCATCGTATTTTTAGCACATAATAGGATGGATTCTGTCGTGGGTGAAAACAAGTTCTGCTCTTTCCTTTTGTGCAAATGTTCAGTTCCGTGCCATTATATATGCATTGACTCACTATACCTGTACAAGTATAGTAGGTATGATAAAGCAAAGTCTGTGTAATCTTTTCTCCAGTACGGGTAGTAGTTATGCATGCAACACAGGGTGGCAAGGCAAAAGTCAGTTCAAAGCATCTCAAGGCTGCTATCAAGATGAAACAGTAGAGAATCATGATGAAAAGTCTCTGAAGAATTAGTGCAAATCTTTGAAAAACTAGTGCAACTGTTGATAATTCTTGACCACGAAGTCTTCTTCTTCTTTACTTTACGTTGACCTGTTTTGCTCTCAGTAGCATGCAACAGGTGTAGTGTTGATTGTAGATCCTCAAGCTTCCGCTGTACATGGCCTTACCAATTTCATTGGTAGGTGTGTAGAGCTGTAGATTCCAACGTATTTCAACAAACACAGTCCTTTTAGTTTGCACTGTTGATCAAAATGGCACGAAGATTTTCAAATAATATAGTCCATAATACAGTCTCTTTCTGTTGATAATAATCTCTTCAGAATAAACAAATAGTCTCTTGGGATTCAGGATTTCTATATTGGCACAGTCTCTTTTAAAAATTTCCTGAATTTTTCAATTTGCTTGTCTTCGCAAAGTTAGCCGCAATGGAACTTCTGGATCATGTTCTGATGTCCACTGGTCTGGCTCTGGAGCTGCTGCTGATTTCACTCTGCTGTGATGAATCCAGGGTTCGAGTTCTGCAACTTTCACTGCTGTAGGTGTTGACAGGATGACGATATATGGTCCTCTCCAGTATGGTTCCAACGGTGTCTTCTTCCAGTCTTTGACCCACACCGAAGTACCGGGCTTGTAAGGATGCAGCGGTTCAGTCAGGTTGATGGGTAATTGGTCTTGTACCCATCTGTGAAGATTCTGCAAAATAGAACTTAGTGCTAATAGTTCTTGCCTAGTAATTTCAGATCCTATCTGCTTCATATCCTCTTTGATCCCTTTAACAATAGGTGAAGGTCTACCATACAAAATCTCAGAGGGAGAAAGTCCTAATGACTTAGTAGGTGCTGAGCGTATTCTTAAAAGAGCTATTGGAAGTACCTGTGGCCATTTTAAATGTGTTTCCTGACAAAGTTTGGACAATTGAGATTTCAGAGTTCTATTCATTCGCTCTACTTTCCCTGAACTCTGAGGTCTGTATGCTGTGTGTAACTTCCATTGTATCTGTAGAGCTTTAGATAACTGTTGAGTTACTTGGGATATAAATGAGGGCCCATTGTCTGAACCTATGACTAATGGTATTCCAAATCTTGGAACAATTTCACGAAGTAGGACTTTAGTGACCTCTCTGGCTTTCTCAGTCCTGGTGGGAAAAGCTTCTATCCACCCAGAGTAGGTACACACTAGAACAAGCAAGTAACGGTATCCATTTTCTTTTGGCATTTCATTAAAGTCCACTTGAAAATTACTCATGGGAGTAACTCCTGTTGATTGAATTCTTATTGGTAGATTAGGACCTTGTTTGGCATTGTTTTTGGCACATGTTTTACATTGACGAGCTACTGAAGCTGTCAAAGGTCCCAACAAAGAAATATAGAAATGAGGTTTCAAAGCTTTTGTCATTGCAGTTTTTCCATAATGTGTTGCTTGATGAAATGCTTGAACAAAGGCTAAACTTAATGCTTCAGGAATCACTATTTGTCCAGGAGGTTGACTTCCCTCCTGTGGTGGAAGTTCTATCCATCCATTTCTGAGTACTCCCCCTTCTTGTTCACAATAATAGTCCAATTCTTTTGTAGTATATCTGGGATCCCATGAATTAAGAGGTACAGGAAATAGAACTGCTTGAATTGTAGTATTCTGAGTTAGAGTCTGTCCGGTAATGGCTGCTTTACGAGCAGAGGCATCTGCAAATCTGTTCCCTTGTGCAATTTCTCCTTTTCCTGCTTGATGTCCTCGACAGTGCATAACTGCAACTTCCTCAGGGGCCCATACAGCATCTAACAATGTCAATATCTCTGGGCCATATTTGATAGATTTTCCTCCTGAAGTTATCAATCCCCGCTCTCTGTACAAGGCTCCATGAGCATGCAATGTTGTGAATGCATACTTAGAATCTGTGTATACATTTATACAGAGTCCTTTTCCCAGTATTAGTGCTCTTGTGAGTGCTATCAATTCTGCTTTCTGTGCTGATGTTCCTGAGGCTAGGGCTGAAGATTCAATTACAAGATCTAGGGTTACTACTGCATATCCAGCACAACGATGTCCATTGACTATAAGACTGCTTCCATCCACGAAGAAAGTTTGTTCTGGATCTTCAAAAGGTACATCTGTCAGGTCTGGTCGACTTGAGAATACAGTATCCATGACTTCTATGCAGTCATGATCAGGAGGGTCAGTACCAATTGGTAACAGTGTAGCTGGGTTCAAGGCCTGACTGACCATCAATTGCAATCGAGGATTTTCACACAACATGCTCTGGTACTTTAGCATTCGTGAGTTGGTGAACCAGTAATTTCCTTTGTGGTCCATGAGGGTTTGAACAGAATGTGGCACTATTACACAGAGATTTTGTCCTAGAGTGAGCTTGTCTGCTTCAGTTACTAGAAGTGCTGTAGCTGCGATGGCTCTCAGACAAGGTGGCCATCCTTTTGCAACAATGTCCAATTGCTTAGATAGATACGCTACAGGTCACTGCCAAGATCCAAGTGGCTGAGTCAACACTCCTAAGGCATTTCCTTGTGACTCATGAACATATAGACGAAATGGCTTCTGTACATCTGGTAGTCCAAGGGCTGGTGATGTCATCAGAGCTGTCTTCAGAGTCTTGAATGCTATTTCTTGTTCAGGTCCCCATTCTAATGGAGATTGTTCCAATCCTTTGATGGCTTGATATAGTGGTTTTGCAATTAGAGCAAAATTAGGTATCCATATTCGACAGTATCCTACTGCACCTAAAAAAGTTCTTACCTGTCTTCTGGTAGTTGGAATTGGAATGCTGCATACTGCTTCTTTGCGTTCTGGTCCCAGTCATCGTGTTCCATTGGATAGCTGGAAACCTAAATATTTGACTTCTTTTTGGCATAGTTGTGCTTTTGCTCTGGAAACCTTGTATCCTGCTTCATTCAAGGGATGTAGAAGTTCACTTGTGGTTTGCAAACATTCTTCTTCTGAGTTGGTGGCAATCAGCAAATCATCTACATACTGAAGAAGAATTCTTTCTCCTGGGATAACTGGATAACTTGATAAATCCTTGCTGAGTGAAGTACTGAAGATTGTTGGTGAATTTTTGAATCCTTGTGGTAATCTTGTCCAGGTAAGTTGGCCTCCTCTTCCTGTTGTTGGATCTCTCCATTCAAATGCAAATAAAAGCTGACTGGCAGGGGCAAGCCGTATACAGAAGAAAGCATCCTTTAAATCTAGAACAGTGAAGTGAGTAGCTTCAGTATGAATTAATCCCAGCAATGTGTATGGATTTGGTACTACTGGATGTATAGTTTCAATTGCATCATTGACTCTTCTCAGATCTTGTACTGGTCTGTAGTCACCTCCAGGTTTCTTGATTGGAAGTAAAGGAGTATTCCATGATGATTGGCATTCTTTTAGTAATCCATGTTTCAATAATCTCTTCAAATGGATGTGAATACCTTCTATTGCTGGTCGTGGAAGAGGATATTGCTTCACATGCACAGGTTCTGCTCCTGATTTGAGAGTTACAAGAATTGGGGCTATATTCTTTGCTAGGCCAGGTGGATTATCTTCTGCCCATACTCCAGGTGGTGCTGAAATTTCAATAGGAATAGTTGCTTTCTTGACAGGAAAAATGCTGTAGAATCTCCATTCTTCTTCTCGTGGCACTGGTAGTGTCATTAATCCTGCAGGTTTTGGATTTGTGTTCACAGACATTTGCATTTCTCCCTCTTCAGTGAACGTTATCTGTGCCTGCAGTTTAGCAAGCATATCTCGACCTAAAAGTGGAATAGGGCATTCTGGTATGTATAAAAATTGATGTGTTATCTTTTGTCCTCCTAATTCACACATGTGATTCTGTAAAAATGGTTTATTTGCTTTTGTCCCAGTGGCTCCAACAATAGTGACAGTTCGTTTAGATAAAGGAGCTACTGGTTTTGCTACTACTGAATGTTCAGCTCCTGTATCTATCATAAAGTTCATGTATTGATCCCCTATCTTCATGCAGACCATAGGCTCTTGGGGACCTAGAATAAACTCAGAGCCCGGTCTGTCCTAATCTTCATCACTATTGTATTCTGCTTCTGAGACTGCAACTGCTTCAATAACCTCCTCTCTTTTTTGCTGAAACTGCATACGACCTGTTCCTGCTTGATTCTGATTACGCCCTCTTCTTCTCCAATTCCTTCCTCCCCTCTGTGAGGTAGGGTTTCTCTGCGGGCACTCATTTCTCCAGTGCCCCTCCTCCTTGCAATAGGCACACTGGTTCTCACCTAGTGGGGGTAGGCTATTTCCTCGACTCCTTCCACGCCCTCTCATTCTTCTGTTGGAAAAACTTCTCCCTCGCTGTTCTACCAATGCTGTAGCTAAAAAATCTGCTTTCTTTTTCATTTTCCGTTCACATTCTTTCTCTCTTTCATTATCACGATTTATAAATACTTTTTGAGCAACTTCCATCAATTGTGCTGTATTCATGCCTGCAAAGCCATCCATTTTCTGCAATTTTCGTTTAATATCCCCTTGGGATTGACTTACAAAAGCTGCATTTACCATGCGCAAATTTTCCATGGCTTCTGGATGGGGTATACAGTCTATATGCTTCAGATAATCGCTCATATAAAGCTGCAGGAGATTCAGTTGGACTTTGTATTATTTCCGCTACTTTTCCAATATTCATTGCTTTTTGGCCCCCCTTTTTTAGGCCTTGTAATAGGGCTTGGCGAAACTGTGTTAAAGCTCTCGCACCCCCTTCACTATTTGGATCCCATCCAGGATCTTCGTTTGGAAAAGCTGCCTGTGCTGCCAGCTGAGGATTTAAATTAGCTCTTTCAACAAAGTTTTCTTCTAACCACTTAGTGGATGCCTGCACAATTCTCACTCTTTCTTCAGTAGTAAATAAAGTAGACAAGAGCTGACGACAATCTGACCAGGTAGGCTGATGCGTTTGCATAATACTGCTCATTAATTCAGTTAAATCTTGAGGCTTGCTAGTATAGGATGCATGATGTGTTTTCCAATTTAACAAATCAGTTGTAGAAAATGGTACGTAAATCAGGCTGGTAGGTCCTAAAGCCATCTGTCCCTGATCGTCCCTGATAGGCAGGTCGGGTACCTGACGTAGGGGAATTACTTTTTTACTGGCACCGCCAATACTTCTTAAATCGTATGTTTTCTGAGCAAATCTTTCTATAGCTACAGGAGATTCTATGCTTGTGGATTCTGCACTCTCTGTTTCGTTATCAGTAGTTGTCTGACTCTCTGAAATGCTAGGAATGCTAGGACTTTCAATCGGAGAAGTCTGCCCTTCCACCAACTGCAGAGACGGCACATTTATATTAACTTCAGGTCTAGGCAGTGCTAATGTAACATGCTGCAGTGATCATGTTAGAATTTCTGGAGACTCTGGGGCAGAGTATATAGGCAATCCCCCCTTCCCGGGTTTCTGTTCAGCTGTCTCTAATCCTCTCGCTAGCATAATTTTTCTCAACTCATAATACTGACTTATCCAGGGTGGCTGCTTCTCACAAACATCTAACCAAGAGTCTATGTAAGGAAACTGATCTGGATAGCGTTCTCTCACACTCTTATGCACAGAAGAAATAATTCTCACATTGAAAGTACCCTCACGGGGCCATGCACTGTTTATTAACGGCCACTCTCTTTCACACAGCACAGCCATTCTATTAGGAGACATTGTAATACCATAATCCCCAGTAAACCCTTTATTAAAGTTCTTGATCATGATTTCTAACGGAGTTTGCGTAGACTCTATCCCACCCATTTTACATGTAACGTGGTGCGTCTGTACTACGTAATCACATACAACAAATTATTACTTCAAACAGTAGGAGAGGGAGGTCGAACTGTGAGGTAAGGGGTCCTCACAGCTCTGGAGACAGATAGGGACACAAACAACAATCACTTCCTCTGTTTCGCGACCTAGACGCGGTCGCCCGGCTAGGAACTGCGCTAGTCCAGAGTCCACTCTCGCTTGGCCTTGTCAAGACCTCTCACCCACACATCTCTCACACAATACACAATTGCATTTCCCAAAAGCCCAATCCTGACTATCTAGGCTTACCAAAATTTTACCATTACCATTAATCATGATTTTTCTACCAGAAAGAGTCAGTAGTTTCCTCTTGCACTCTTAATAGCCCTTGCAAGAGTACTCGGACCGCTCCAGACGTGATCAGTGTCCTTTTACCATTTTTCCCATTACCATATGGTTCCAGGTTCCAGTACTGTCTGACTTAATAATATAAAAACTCTATACTCACCCAGATCTGGTACCCGTTCCCCAAGCCAGCGCATGGGTTGAAGCCTGGACTCCCCTCCTCGGGTTCGAAGGTGTTGGCCTAGCCGGACCCAACGCCCGTCGAGGCTAGAACCCTCTCCGATTCAATGGACCGGATGGCGCCTGAGAATTCACACGTCGGTCAGACGCGGTCCCAACCAGGCCAAACCTTGAGGCGAATTTCGTGGTAAATCAGTTTGATCACTCTCTACCACCACACCTTCCCGGCCAACGCACCAAGAATATGTAATGGCGGAATGCCACCAAACCAATTACACCAGGAGTCTTTATCAAGGTTCAAGCCAGTTTATTGTATACAAGGCAGTTTAAAAGTGACAGAGCCCTGCTTTAGCGGAAACATGTTCATTTTATACAGCCAAAACATTTTGATACATGAAAACATTCTATTGGTCTCATGCTAATTTCTACAAACTTTCTGTTGGTCTGACATTTCCCTGAATTTGACCAATCAGGATCTATGCCCTTTGCTCTACTTTCTCCAGCTAGCTGAACAATGGCTTGGTTCAAACCTGGTTACTTTCCTTCATCAAGGTCATATCTAGCTCCTAAAATATGTAAGTAACAATTCTGAAGTAACGATTTAACATACAGGCATTGTATTCACTTTGTGCAAACTCTGCTATAGCAATATTTCATTCTAAAGTAATATTCAATTCTGTCTTTTAATTTTTATGTCTCAGCACTACTGAAATCCAAGCTTGGTTCTGAGGCCTGTCATTTTTCAGGTTCAGGCTTATGGCCTAGTCTATAGGTCTTGGCTACCACATGATTACGCGTTGAGTGAAAAAAATATTTTCTCTTATTAGTCTTAAATAGGTTACCCTATAGCTTCATTGCATTTCCCCTAGTCTTTCTACATTTTCATGGCGTAAACAACCGATCTACATTTATCCGTTCTACTCTATATCTCCTCTCAGCCGCCTCTTTTCCAGATTGAAGAGCCCTAACCTTTTAAGCCTTTCCTCATAGGGATATCCTTCCATCCTCTTTACCATTTTGGTGACTCTTTTCTGTACCTTTCTAATTCTGCTATATCCTTTTTAAGATATGGCGACCAGAACTGCACACAATATTCAAGGTGTGGTCGTTCCGTGGAATGATACAGAGGTATTATAACATCCTCGGTTTTATTCTCCATTCCTTTCCTTATGATTCCTAGCATTCTATGTGCTTTTTTGACTGCCGCTGCACACTGGGTAGAGGGGTTATTTATTTACTTTATTTAACAGAGTTTTATACCGTTTTATCCTTTAGTCGAAGCTGTTTACAGTATAACGCAGTAGCAGTTTACATTAAAACAGGTAATAGTTAAAGTGCAACAAGAGCTTACAGTATAACAAGATATAGTTAGCAAAAGAAGACATTAACATGGTAACGATTGTAGGTAACCTATATACAGGATAACATATGTATATCAAGACTTAATGGGGGGTGAGAACTGCACTGTTAATATGATGTCGTCAGAGTACAGTGAGGGGTTAACAAATTGTGGGGTAGCCATACTACAGTAGGGAGCCATGAAGTGGGGGGGTTAGGTGTCTTCTTGCTATGTTATTCATTCATTCATTCATTATTATTTGAAAGTTTTGGATTTATCCATGCTTATTGTGCATATTAAACTAACTTGTTTTTTTTAAAAATTTATAAAAGTTCTTATTCCTGTAGGGTATATTAGTAGCATAAAAATAAGTTAGACTCTCTGTTGTCCAGGGGGAATGGCTACTATTACCCAGCCCAAAGTTCGGTGAGTTATTCTGGCAATGAGCCACGAAAGAAGTCTGGTCTGCAGATATATATTAGACTTTATTATAGGCAACCAGGTAGAAAAATATACACACACACATATAGCTAATTAGAAACATGAGGTAGAAATTTGTTATAGTACAGATGTACACTTGGACAACGTAATAAATCACTGATTAGTAACCAGACGTCACTGATTCGCTCTGCACTGAGGAAAAGTAAGAAATATATTGCTAACCCCTTGCCCATCCGGAGGAGGAGAGATAAGTCAGTACCTTAGTTCCGTCGGGCACTCAGGAACAGCTTCGTCCAAGGAGGCAGCTGTTAGCTACTGCAGGCTCCAGCCGTCACAGGCGAGCCGCAGTAAGTCCGAACCGGAGGTATCTGTGAAAGTCTTATCTCAGACCTACGGAGGACGGCCTAGCCCACACGTAGTAGCCGTCTGGCGGAAAGCTCAGGTCGCAGGAATCAGGTACGCAGTGCACAGCAGGAAGGAACCGGTGCAGAAGTCTGTATGAACAGGTGGGAAAAACCCCCCAACTCTCTCTAAAGTTCCAGTGCAGATTGCATTATTCTGTGTAAGAATCCTCCGTCATAGGTCCGATGATTGGTTGGCACCAGGCAGTCTGAGGTGTTCTGAGCGAATCAGGAGGTAGATGATGGGCAGCTTCTTGCAAACAAAGGCACCATAGTAAGAAGTCAGGCAGAGGCAACAGTATGTAACTTCTGGGCATGTACAAGTGTCCAAGGCCAGCCACGGACAATAGCTTCTGTATGCACACTTAGAAACGCTGCTCAAGCAGTTGCTTAAAGGTCGTTTGTAGCTGAACACAGCAAAAGCGTAGTGCAGAATCCATCTTGTCTGTACAGTTTGGTTCAGGCCTGAGTTGCTGAGCAGGCCGGAGATTTGCATGTAGAACTGCAGGGGTACCAGCCCTACATCTCCCCCCCCTTGTAAGATGGAGGATGCTACAAGGGAGTACACTCCATCGTACAAAGCCTAACTAGCAGTACTACCGTGCAGGTCAGAACCAAATGACAAAGATTGACTAATGCATGATACTTCAAGCACAATATGCATGAAAGCAATACTGCATGAGGAATAATACAGTGAATACACTCAAGCAATAAAAGAAGTCAAAATAAAATGACATAGACACAGTCAAGTCAATGCAATTAAGATAATGCATGTTAACTTCAAACACAAGAGTATATATATAGTATCCAAACCAAAAATGCATATCAGTAATGCAATATAATGTGTTAGCAAAATAAACACATGCTATCTATGAAAAAACAACTCAACTAAGAGTAATGGATAACATTCAAAGAAAAAGGTGACACTTATTCAAAAGTGTGACGTTCCAGCAAATCCTGCAGACGCATGGCAGGCAGCAGAGGTGCAGGATGCATAGAGCGATGAAGAGTACAAATCTGTCTCTGTTGATACAAAGAGATAAGGAACTGGAGCACCAACAGAAAGAAAAGACCAGGAACAATGACATGTGACATAAAATCAGTTTGTAAAATGTCCACATCTCGTGAATCAAAGTTATAATCAGCAATGGCAAGGTCGTCCTGGTCAATGGACAGTTCAACTGTGTGAGAGTCCTTATAGTCCAAAAGATAGGTCAAGGCTGCAGTGAAGTCAATCTCATGACCTCGAAACACATCCAATATCTGGAGCTCTGTCGAAACAGGGTCAGCATCTAGATAAAACAAGGAAACTCCACCAATATTAACAATGGAGTTCTTGGGAACATCAATCAAGCAAACATTGCAGGGTAGAGGAACTCTATTATGAATGTCATGTTTATTCATGGTGACCAGGAGTTCACTCAAAGGGGTACTAACCAGCCAAACTTTCGTCTCTGAAAAGTCATCGTACTTGGTCATGGTAACTTTACATTGTTCTTTCACATTTTCAGCAGACAACCCACAAAGAGCCGTAGAAGTGTCCTTCAGGAAAGGTTTACCAGGACATAACCAATGAATGTCTTTAGAGCATTGGCACATGCCAAGATTAGGTACTGTTGTATATTAGTGGTGCGTACAACAGACGATTCAAAATGTTTCTTGAAAACATGTCGGGGATCTAGGGACACAAAAACTTTCTGTGTGACAGTCTGGGACTGTGTAATCAGGAAACCAGGCGCATCCTTTAGCACGACACCAGAAAGAGGGCCAGGCTCAATCAATCTGGCAACCTCAGATCCCGCTAACATCAAAATCAGGAACAGGACCTTCAAAGTTCGGGACTCCATCTGTAAAAGAAAACAAACAGGCTATCCCGCCTCAAGGTTAGCATCACTCACTTCAGCAAGAGGTTCTTCAGGAAGGAGCTTACTGGGATGACACGGTCTAAGCTGATTAATGTGGACCCATTTAAGGGAGCCTTCCCTCGCAGTACCTGACTTCATTCGAATTTGATAAGCAACAGGGGAGGCTTTATCCACAATAGGAAATGGACCGTTCCAGCTAGGTAGAAATTTACAGTCTTTGACCTTATTCTTACCAAAATTGTAGTAGAATACCTTATCGCCAATCTGGTATTCTTTAGAGGTAGTCCTCAAATCATAGTAGGCCTTCCTACCCCTAGCAGCAGTGTCCAAATTCTTTTGGGCAAAGGCAAAGGCACTTTGCAAGTGTTGTCTTAAATGGGCAACATATTCATGAGCAGTTGTAGCAGCAGCGAGATTCACATCATTAGTCCTGTAAAGAAGATGAAGGGGTAAAACCATGTCCCTACCTGTCATCATCTCAAAAGGGGACACACCAGTAGCACGATGACGCGTGGCTCTGATAGCCATCAGGACCAAGGGCAGTTTGATGTCCCAGTCCTTCCCAGAGGAAGAAACATACTTTTTCAAGATACTGATGATAGTTTTGTTTGCTCTCTCCACTTGTCCAGAGGATTGTGGACGATAAGCAATGTGGACTTTGGCCTTCACACCTAGTACCTTCCACAGATGCTTAATGACTTGTCCCGTGAAGTGGGAACCCTGGTCTGATTCCATTCGCATGGGGAGGCCCCACCTGCTGAAAACATGGTTTAACAACAAGGTGGCCGTAGTCTCGGCGGTACAGTTGGGTGCAGGGATGCACTCGACCCACTTAGTAAATAAGCAGGTAACTGTCAACATATATTTGTTGCCTCGAGAGGATCGGGGCACGGTGCCGATCCAATCAATCTGGAGATCAGACCAAGGCATGGTCAGACCTCTGTTTCTCAAAGGTGCTCTATGAGAAGGAGCTGCAGGTTGAAATCTGCAACAGGTCAGACAACCTTTAGTATACAATTGGACATCTTGGTACATGTGGGGCCAGTAGGCCACTTGTTTCAACGTTTCATAGGTTATTCGGTCACCTCTATGACCGGCACAAGGTTCATCATGAGCTTGCTGTAACATAACTCCACAGAAGGCCCGAGGTACCACCCATTGCACAATACCATGCTTACTCGTCCGTATCAACAGATCTTTCTGGAGATGGAACATGTCCTTGGAGATGTAGAGGATCCTCAGTTCCTCATCGTCCTGACAATCCTCCAGAGTTAATGGGTGTTCCTGGGGGTTCTGCAGAAAAAGGTAGAAACGTCCAAGAGTAGGATCTTGTTTCTGTGCTTGCACGAGGTCGAGATCTGTGCTCTCGCCACACCATTGAACCACAGGGGGCATGGTGGATAATTGAGCTTGTCGCCGGGTAACCGCCGTCACAATTCGAAGCCCATTGGTCTCGGGAGCCTCCAACTGCCAGAGGTCTCCAGAGACAGCACCCTCCTTGGCAAGCTGATCAGCTAGATCATTTCCAATCTTGTCAGGATTATCAACACGGGAGTGACCTTTCACTTTCTTCCAGTAGATGGTCATGTCATTTTCATGAGCTAACTTGTCCAAGGCCAGAATCAATCCGGCAAGTTTGACAGGTTTCCCTTTGGAATTCAGCATATTGTTAGATTTCCAAATGGGTAAGTGGGAAACAAAATTCTGTCGGATGTAGTCTGAATCAGTACAGATGGTTAGGGTGTGAACCCCTTCCCGAGCAGCGGACTGGAGAGCTGCCAGGGCTGCAGCTAGCTCTGCATACTGATTAGTCTTGGTACCCAGACGGTACTTCAAGGGTTCACAAGGGTAGTTCTGGTTCCAAACTACACCTATACCTGCTACCAGTTCATGGTCAGGCTCTCGACGGTAAGCACAACCGTCCACATACACCTTGGGGTAGCCTTTACAGAGGTTCTCATCGTAAGGACGATGACGAGAAGGCTCAGGCATACATGACTCCATTTCGGTGTCTAAATTACCCACTAAAGGTGCTCTGGCAGTGCAATCGTGCAATTCAGCCAGGCCCTGTGCGGCGGCATCCTTGCGGTTTTGAGCATACCTTACTTCTAGGGGCCAGCCCTGAAGTGCTAAGGTCCAGGAGACAATGCGACTGTTTGACACTTGTCCTGATTTAATCCGATCACTGCCTAGGAACTTGATGGGTTGGTGATGAGTCTCAACAACCAGCCTCTCACCTTGGATATAACTGCGGAAATATTGGAGGGCCGAGACTGTGGACAACAAGGATTTCTCACAGTCAGAGTATTTCCTCTCCACTTCCGTTAGAGCTTTGCTGGCATAGGCAATAACTTTCCTATCTGTGTCATGCATCTGGTACAGAACAGCACTCATAGAGTGATCGGTGAAACCTAGTTCCACGAAGAATTCTCTGCCACTCTCTGGATAGGCAAGACAGGGAGCTCGACTCAAAGCTGCCTTCAGCTCTTCTAGAGCTGCCTCTTGGTCGGGATTCCATACCCAAGGTTCATCTCTTTTGAGGAATTTGACCAGGGGTCGGGAAATCTCCGCATATTGATCCACAAATTGGCGGGAATAATTGCAAATGCCCAAGAATGAGCACAGCTCACTCACGTTGGTCGGATGTTTGAGTTATTGCAAGGCCACAATTCTCTTCCTTTGAGGCCGCAGTCCCTCAGCAGAAACTTTGTAACCCAAATAATTGAGGGATTTCCGGCACCATTGGCCCTTTGCCAAGGACAGCTTTGCTCCCGCAGCTTTCAGTTGCTGGAAAACATGCTCTATTTCTTGCAAATGGTCAGTGAAACTGGTGTTCTTCACCAGAATGTCGTCTACATAGACGAGGGTGCCTCTAGTCTCATCATCAGGCAAAGCCTTATGCAGGAAAATATTGAAGTCTGTTGGGGCATTCAAATAACCAAATGATGTCCGATTCCAAGTATATTGTCGCCTACCGAAGGTAAAAGCCAGCTTATGCTGATCTTCTGGATGGACAGGTATAGTCCAAAATCCTGAGGCCAGATCCAGGCTTGCAAAGTACCTTGCACCCTTGATGGTGGCTAAGTTCTGTTCCAGATGTGCCATAGGCCATCTGGATAGAGGTACCTTTTTATTAAGCTGGCGATAGTCCAAAGCTAAGCGCCAGCTAGAATCCTTCTTGATGACAGGCCACAGTGGGGCATTGTAAGTACTGTTGCATTGACGTATAATTCCCTTTTGTTCCAGGGAATTAATGATTTCCTGAACGGATTCATAGGAGGCCAATGGGATTTTATACTGCCTCACAAAGACAGGTTTACTGTTGGGATCCGTAGGAATACGGGTGACATGTAGGTCGGTGAGACCACAGTCATAGGTGTCAGTGGCAAACAGGTCCTTGTGACGGTACAGCAGTTCTTTTAATTGGGCCTTTTCTGACTCATCAGTGCAGGCGTCTGCTTCAGCAAGTTTTCCCGCAACCATTTCGTCAAATCCCAGAACAGGTTTGTTTGAGGGTATTTCAACCTTCTCCTCAATCTCATCTTGGAGAGAGGAGACCTGGATGGCTTGGACAGCATGGGGCTCCCCCCCCCCTGGTGGGTGAGGGAAATAGTTTATGTATATAGTTAACCCAGTTATCCAAGTTTGTACTCCTGTTCAATGTAAAACCTGACAGTTTGTTGTTATGGCCGTTTTGTTATAATGTAAACCGCGCTGATTCTAAATAGCGCGGTATATAAGAAACTGTAATAAATAAATAATAAATAAACTAACAGCCTCATCGAGTTTACTTGACAAAATCAGATGGTCAGACTCGAGGTCCACCTGAGAGGTCACAGCACTATGTGGCCAGACAAACTGTAAGGTGAGGAGGCCTCGGGGTGAGGATCGTACACACGCAGGGGTTCCCCCCCTTCACAGATGTTCCAGGAAACAGGGGCTTCCCCAATAATCTGGAGACTCAATTCCACACTTGGGAACGATTCTCCCACTAGGAATCCCAGAGGTTCGCCTTTCACAAGGTGAATGTGATCTGGGTTTGGATTGGTGAGCAATAAGTGTAAGGAGGGAGCTGTGGCCTCCATGCAGGGTATGGGACCCATGGCTAGGCCCAGCTCCTCAAAACGGGAATTTGGACTGAAGAAGACCAAGTTGTCTGAGACCACATGTCCTCGGGTCACCTGTATCGGCAGGGGACAATCCTGTACCCTCCCAGGTATGTGGATGTCTTCTGCACTGACCACTTCACAGACTTGAGGAACTGTCTGACCAGCCCGTAGGGATGGGCGGGCACCAGAGAAATCCTCCGGATCTCCTTCCATCCTACTCCAGAGGATGTTGTTCACGAAGTCCACATAAGTTCCCAGTCGAACAAGGCAATCTGAGCCTAAGGAGAGGGGCACCTCAAGTCCTCTGATGATGGAGAAGGTGTGCCGAAAACCTTTGACCCCAACTTGCAAGGGGAGATTGCAGTAGCCCATTAATGTCTTGAGCCCTTCCCCAGGCACTTGGAACGAAGTCTTCGCTCCCATTACCCAATCAAGGGTAAGCTGTTGTTTGAGCCGATAGAAAAGCTTCTCACTGATGAGGGAGTGGTCACAGTGGGGTAATAGGTAGGCCCTTTCCTTTTGGGACATGCCCACCTGCACATATATAAAGGGACCTTTCTCAGCCGAGAATATGTCCGTCAGTCTCCTAGGGTGATCTAGGCAGGGATGGGATGGAGGAGGGGTTTGCACCTCACAACCTTCCACAGGTTCCTTCAGGAATATCTGCAGGCAGTCAGTATCAAGGACAATGTTAGCTACTGAACCCACTGCAATGGCAACCACGTCGCTGATGTCCTGATCCTCATCTCCAGCCCTTTCATACTGGAGCTGTAGGATCTCTACTTTCAAATAAATTTTGGTTAAAGATTTTCCATTCTGGTTTGGTGTCCTTCTAATACCATGTTTCCTTACAAATAATCCTCTAGCACCTGCCCCTCATCCCTCCATTCAGAGAGTAACCCATCATGAGTGTCTATTGTAACCTCAGGAGGAGTGGTCTTATTGTTGTAGCCACCCAGCAGGAAAGGGTCAAGGTCCTAGGAGAAAGCTCGGCCACTGGTGACTCAAGGAAGGGAAGATGGGGAGCCTAGACCGCCTGCCCCACTCACCTAAGTGAAAGTTACAATACACACATATGCACCTTTCTAATACAGTCTACTCAAAAGCTCCTGCATACTTACAGCTGTTTCAAGGCAAGTGCAACTTTGTGCATATATATATCAGTAGCAATTAGCTCATATGTGTGTCTTTTATAAAATATAACCAACAACCAAAGAATCTTGCACAAAATCATTAAAAAATTATTAAAAAATTGTGTGAGGCACCTTCAAATTAAATGGAGAGCTTTTCATGGAAGAAATCAACATCCATGTTTCACCAGTCTATCATCATTGTTCCATACCATATGCAGTTCACACACAAAAGCTTCCAGGAATACATTTTATAAAATAAGTGCTGATCCCATTCCCAGGAACACCTATCTGTATATCGTATAAAAGCACTATGAGGTAATATTGAGCCCACAGCAATCAGTGGTTTTTATACAAGATCAATCAACAAACCAAGAGAACTCTTCTTAATAGCAAAATCACTCATAAAAGAACCAAACAAAAGAACCCCACAAGAACAAATATGCCCACAGAAGATCGCCACCCACCTCCTGACCAAACAAATGAACACCCTTACAACACATCAACACCCAGTGACACCCGACTACAAACCAACAACTCAAAAGCTATGGACCCAATTCCAGCTCCCATCCACAGAAAATATTGAAGACACAATCCAAAACCTAAACACAACAACATCTCCTCTGGACCCTTGCCCTGTGTCGTGGGTGAAGCTATCTAGGCACCATCTCAGCTTATACCTCAGTACATACCTCCCTGACCATAGGCCTAATGCCTAACCTACTAAAAATGACATCAATCTGACCCATCCTAAAACGTTCAGGGCTAGACCCAACTTCACCGAACTCATACAGACCAATATCAAGCATCCCATTAATATCGAAGCTCTTTGAGAAGATAGCCCTCACACAACTCCATGATCACCTGACCGAACACGCACTCTTAGACCTCCACCAACATAGATTCAGACAGCACCACGGGGTTGAAATCCTCCTCACCTCCCTACTACATACACTCATAACCTCCTCACAAAACACCAATAGCTTCATCCTCATCTTCCTCCACCTTGCCTCTGCTTTCGACTCTATCCCACACCACCAACTTCTATAGAGAATCTCAGAGATTGGACTCTGAGACATTACAATCAGCTGGTTCCAGTCCTACTTAGACTTTCAAAAACAGTAAGTGAGAAGTGACACCAAGTTATCAAACCCATTCTCTCAAAAAACAGGAGTACCTCAAGGCTCAAGCCTCTCAGCCCTCCTCTTCAACATCTTCATTCAACCGCTATGTCAGATATTCAAAGCTCACAATTTGCAATATAGGATCTACTCTGATGATATAATGTTTTTCACTCCCAACACCTCCTCGCCCCTGACCTCTCCAACTTACGGAAGGCCTTCACAGAAGCACACAAATGTCTCAGCCTACACAACTTGACCATTGACACAGAGAAAACAGAAGCCTTACACATCACCCTGAACCAACATTCACTCCACCAGCAACACTGAAACTCGACAACATAATAAAGTCAAAACAGAAACAAAATATTTAGGAATAACAATAGACCAGCAATTGAACTTCCAATCGCACATAAAAAGAACAACCTCCTCTGTATACCACAAACTACGAACACTCCGTCCCCTGCTCACTCCAGAATTATTCCGGACTCTCTGCCAGGCCATGACTACCCCGATCCCGACCTTTCCAGGACCTCCTGTACCTGCTGTAGAAGCTCTCCAATCTGGTTGTGCTGTTCCCGCCTCCCAGAAGTGACATGACCGCGTTCCCGCGGTCGCAACCTTTCCAGGTACTCCTGGCCTACATAAACAAGACGTCTGTGGCATTCCATGCTGTGGCGATCTGTGCTGTGGCGGCACATGCCGTGGGCATGCACTGAAGGAGCGCAACCAAGGGGCAGGCCCTGCTCCTTGGGCGAGCTCCTTGGGGCGAGTCCAGGGTGAGTATCAAGCCTCAGAGGAGCTCGTGCCCAGATTGGGACCTTAGACGTAGGTGTATTGGCATCTGTTGGGATCTTATGGTAGCAATTACCTCCTTTCTACTACCTACATCTGCCGGTTCGGGTAAGATTCGTTTCTTTTCACTTGCACACTTAGCTGTCTGCTGGGCCGTTTCTCTTCTTGTGTGTATGGCGGCCATCCCGGTTCACTGAGGATGGCAGCCCAGTGTTTCTAGCCTTCATACAATGGGTTTAGCTGCTCGCTCTGTGGCCAACCTAGTGTTATGCAACCGTCGGGGGACTGTGCCATCTCAACGTTTCACCCCTGCCCTTCCTCCACCAGTGGTCTCCCTCATGTCCCTGAGTCTGGCTCTTTTAAACTGCCACTCTCTTCGATCCAAGTCCTTGCTGGTTCGCGATCTTATACAACAACATTCTTTAGATCTCTGTTTTCTTACAGAAACATGGCTTAAGGAGGGTGATGACCCCATCTTGAGCAGTTGCCTGCCCTCTGGTTTTGCGGCGTTTTTGACTCCCAGGGTGGGTAGAAGAGGGGGAGGATTGTCTCTCCTCTACCGCTCAGATCTCCATGTCTCTGAGATTACTGCAACCTCTATTCATTATCCAGAGTCCCTTCTTCTTCGTCTTCAGTCCTCCCCTCCGCTCTTCTTCCTCTTGTTGTATCTTCCCCTGTCCCTCTCCCCCACTCTTTGGGAGGCAGCATTCAGACTACATCTGAGACAGTTCTTTTGTATCCCAATATCACTATCCTTGGTGACTTCAACTTTCACGTGGACTCTCCATCTAGGCTTAAAGACCATGTTTTCTTAAATCTGTTAAATGATCTCACGTTAACTCAACACGTCACACTCCCTACCCACAGTGCAAGCCACATTCTTGACCTGGTCCTCACCGCTTCCAGTTCCACGCTTTCTCTCTCAGCTCTTTCCACATATGCAGTTCCCTGGTCGGATCATTATTGCATTCTGTTAACTGCTTTACTACCACCCCCTGCTGTCAAGGTTGGTTCCACCGATCTTCCGTCTTCTCTGTGTCTCCGGCGACGCATCACCCCAGCGACTCTACATTCCTTTCCCACCGTCCAGTCTTTATTCCCTACAGACTTTGCCCTTCTTTCTCCCGATGCACAGGTTAGCACCTGGAATTCGGCTCTCCGTTCTACTTTAGATTCCGTAGCTCCTCTCCGTCCCACCTCTTCCTCATTTAAACGTGCCCACTCCCCTTGGTATAGCCCTGGTTTGCGTCTGCATAGATCGCAGCTTCGGAGAGCTGAGCGATTATGGCTTAAACACCCAACTCCGGTTTCGCTTGCCTGGTTCAGACAGATATATTCCAGTTATCGTTCAGCAGTCCAATCTGCTAAACGCTCACATTACTCCTCTGAAATTTTGGAAGCTACCAACTCCACCAAACAACTGTATGCCATCCTTCGCAGGCTTTCTACAGTCACCCCTCCGCAATGTCCATAGCACCAGCTCCGGCCTTACTGGCTACTTTTTTCTGTGAAAAGATCCATAATCTGCGCTCTTCTTTCTCCAATCCACCACCTCCACCTCTATCACCTCTTGTTCCCCTCTCTGATCCAGTTGTCTCATCTCCCTCTTCCCCGAACAAGGCGCTGGCTCATACCTGGTCTCTGTTTCATCCCATCACTGCTACTGAATGATACAAGACTCTATCCATTGCCAGGAAAACCACCTGTACACTAGATCCTATTCCCTCTGGCTGGTTAGCTGAGCCAGCCATGCAACTGTTGCCTATCATCTTAAATATCCTGAATTCTAGTCTCTCCACAGATATTTTTCCCACTCCTTAGAAATCCGCTATTGTTCATTTAACCTTTGATGTATTCAACCCCTTCTAAAATACATTGCAATTTAAAGGAAACACATTTTCCACATTTTTTCACATTTACCTAAATTTTCTTTGACAGAAACCACCACATTATGCTATAAATCAATTTTGTCTCCAATGACTTTACCATTCACAAAAACACCTGTAACAAAACCTCCCTAGAAGCCTCTGAAAAAACAACTATGAGAAAATCACTTTTAGGAAAATCCAAAACCAAAGCTCTTGTACCTTTCCCCATTTCAGTCCTTGAGCCCTCATTCAAACCAGGAGGTGTAAGGCATTCATGTTAAGTCTGCTGAAAACCCCCATAACTCAGGGACAATTTTAAACTCAATACCTCCCAGGGAAGGTGACATGGATTTAGCCTGAGAAGCCTGAACAGTCACTTCTAGCTTTATTTATTTATTTTATTTATTTATTTATTTATTTTAATTTCTTATATACCGCACTCTTTGACATCAGCGCGGTTCACAGAGAACACAACAAAACCAGAACAACAGGCTGTTCGGTGTTACATATAACAGGAGTTTGCTTTGCTATGTCTTTGCTTTAAAAGCAAAGACATAGCAACTGGCGGTAAATCTACTGCTGACTCCGTCTGAAACTGTAAAACCTGCCCATCTTTGCTAGCTGGAAAAAACTCTTCCAGTTAATGAGGTGGTCCCACTGCTGAAGACTCCCTTGAATGTCTGGTTTCCTGTGGCAAACTCATATTTTAATACCAAGACCTCCCACCAGCACTCTCCATTAAAAGCTTCCGAAGGCAACATCATATAGCCAGATTTTCAGGTGGCTCTCCAGGGAACAATTGATATGAGGATTCCACAGACTTTTGCAATCATGGCCTAGGGTCAATGCTATTGGGATGGAGGACACCAAAGAGCTTAAAACATCCTCCAGACTGACCTGGTCTCTTTGTTTAGGAGCATAGGAGTGGCCTAGTGGGTAGGGCAGCAGCCTAACACCAGAAAAATCAGGGTTCAAATCCTACCAACACTCATTGTAGCCTGGGGTAAGTTGTTTAACCTCCCACTTTCTCAGGTATGAACATAGGTTGAAAGCCCTCCAGAGACAGAGGAATACCTCCTGTATCTGAATGTAACTTGCCTTGCACTACTACTGGAAAAGTGTGAGCTAAATACTTAAAACAAAAAGATTTATCCTTCATGTTAGTTTTTTTTTTTTTTTAAAGTACCATCAAGTCAATGCTGACTTCTGGCAACCCAGCAGCCCCTGAGTTTTCTTGCAAAGGTATGCCCACAAGTAGATTGCCAGGCATTTTCTTTCACGGCAATGGACAGTAAAGTGAATTGCCCAAGGTCACAAGAATTGAACTGCCTTTCCTTTCTTTCCTGTGGCTCTGTTAAAGTTGAACCCGATTTCTTTGCCAGAAAAAGGGTGTGCATTGGTATAGCATTGAATGTCTGCCCTTGCGCGATAACGCGGATTTTGTGCCTGGCTGCCATGGAGGACTTCCAGGGAGCTGGGTAACGGCGGGTCTGGGACATCTTGGTCAACTTCGGATGCAGTCTCAGGAGGAGTTGGACTCCTTTCAATCCCTGCAACGGAGATATCAACTTGCGCCTAAGTCTTTTTATTTTTATCTGCAAGTGAGACACTATATACGAGCCTTGCAACGGACTAGGGGTTTCCATTTTCGGGATAAAGGGATATGGGACCTTCTCGCGGATGGCGATAGCAAGCTCTCGCTACGAACCTGGCGAGAGGAGTGCTGCCCTGGGGGGGACTGGGCCCCGATAGAGAAACTAGTTCAGAAGTGGTGTAGAGAAGATACTCTCTCCCTCACGGTAGGGACCTTCCAACATGCTTTTCAACATATAAAGCTCCTCTCAGAATCTGTTAAATTACGAGAAATGCAGTATAAATTGTTATGGAGGGCATACGTACCCAACACTTGGGCGGTTAAGATGGGGCTGCTCTCGACTGATGTCTGCCAGTTGTGTGAGACTCAGAAGGGGACACTATTCCATCGATTTTGGAGCTGTGTCTTGATAACCCAGTTTTGGCAGAAAGTACACACAGAGTTACGAGCCTGTAGACCTCTGGGAAGGGATCTCTCGTATGAATGGTGTTTGTTTGGGCTGATGGGTGATACCTCTGAGGGGGTAACGAGTATATCGTTAGGTGTGCCTCATAGTGTTGGGGACACTACGGGAGGCGTCTCCCCTGCTGACCCTACTAGCATGTCTACGCGTAAGCTTTATACTAGAGGCTTCTTAATTGCGAAACAATGCATATTACGCCATTGGCTGGATGAGCGCCCCCCGGGTATTCGGGAGTGGTGTAGGGCTCTATTACTTTTGAGGAGCCATGAGATACGGACAGCCAGGATCTTGGGGACCAAACAGCAGGCGGACTACGATAGTATCTGGAGGGGGATTACGGAACAATATTTTCATAGTCGGGGGGTCTTGGGGGAAGCGGAGAATACTATCTGAAGTGGGTGAGTGCTCTGGAGCAAATGCGAAGTGGATGCCGGGATGAGGCTGTCTGTGGGGTAGGTCTTATGGAAGTGGTGTGCCTGCACTTAGTGAGTGGGGGTGGGGGTGGGGGGGGTTGAAGTTAGGGAGTGAGGGGCGGGTACCGGGGGGAGGAGGGGAGCGGCAGAAGGGGGGGGGGAAAGTTGGTCTGCTATTCTGTGGATTTCTTGCCTTGCATTGTCTACGCTGCTTGTAAGGTATTGCTTTTACGATTAGTTGCTTTGTTGGCTGGATCTGTTTACCCCACTCCTTTGTATATTTGTGAAAATCTAATAAAAATGATTTGAAATAAAGTTGAACCCAGCACCGCTGAGGATTAACAACAGCGCAGGAAATGCTATTGTTAACCTTCAGCGGTGCCGCCAGGCTCAACTTTAACAGAGCTGCAGGAAAGAAAGGAAAGGCAGTTCTTTCCCATGGCTCTGCAGAACTGGGGCCGCCGACTGCCAGGCATGCAGGGCCTCCCATGGGGGCGAGGGGGAGCAGCTAGGACCTGAAATGAGCAGATGGGGGGGGGGACTAGCACTGGAAATGGGAAGAGGCTGGCACTGGAAAGGCAAATTGGGTGGGGCTGGCACTGGAAATGGGCAGATTGGGAGGGAGACTGGCACTGGAAATGGACAGATTGGGGGGACTAGCACTGGAAATGCGCAGATTGGGGGGCTAGGACTGGTAATGGGCTGATTTTAGGGGGACTAGCACTGGTAATGGGTTGATTAGGGAAAGCTAGGACTGGGAATGGGCTGACTGAGTGGGGGCTGGGACTGGTAATGGGATGATTAGGGGGAACGGGCTGAGGGGGGACTAGCACTGGAAATGGCCAATCACGGGAGGGGGCTAGGACTGGAAATGACCTGATTAGAGGAGGCTAGGACTGATAATGGACTGATAGGCGGGGGGGGCGTTAGAACTGGTAATGTACTGATGGGAGCTAGCATTGGAAATGGGCTGATCAGTGGGGCCAGGACTGGAAATGGGCAGATTGGGGGGGACTAGCACTAGAAATGGGCAGATTGGGACTGGGAATGGGCTGATCAAGTGGAGGCTGGGACTGGTAATGGGCTGAGGGGGGACTAGCACTGGAAATGGGCCGATCGGGGGGCTAGGACTGGTAATGACCTGATGGGGAGGCTAGGACTGATAATGGGCTGATGGGGGTGGTTAGAACTGGTAATGGACTGATGGGGGGCTAGCATTGGAAATGGGCTGATCAGGGGAGCTAGGACTGGAAATGGGCTGATGGCAGGGAGGGGAGGATAGAGCTGCTGGCCCTGGAAGAAAACTGGGGGCTAGGGCTACAAATGGGCTGATGCGAGGAGATGAGAGAATGGAACTGGAAGGGAGTGTATGCTGAGAGGGGCTGCCATGGTATTTGGACTAGAAGGGCTGGACAATGGGGAAGGAGGGGGACTGGAAGGGAATGGACACCAGTGGCAGTCATGGGAATGCAAGTTGACATTGGAAGGTACTGGGAGGGAGGACTGGAAAGGGGCTGATACTGGGAAGGGTTACTGGGACTGGAAATAGGCTGATGGAAAGAAGTGAAGAAAACAAAAGAAGAGATAAGAAATGGCAGATGGACCATAGACCACAGAAAGAGAGCTAAAAGAAGACAGGAAAGCAGAAGCCTCAGATCTGGACCAGCATAATCAGAGAATAAAATGGTCAAACAACAAAGGTAGAAAAAATAATTTTATTTCATTTTAGTGATTGGACTTTGTGTTATCTTTATATTTTACATGTATGGGGGAACTGCATATCTTATTTATCTGATGTTGCACTGCTTGAGGAGTCTGGCTTCTTGGGGTTTCAGTTTAAATTTTGTCTACATATTTTTATTTTTACTTTAGATTGTGGTTACTTATTCTGTACTTGGTGAGGGTCTGTGTTCTGAGTGTGTGACTGAGCCCATGTGTTCTGTTAACATGGAGTTTGTACATAAAGATCTATACTGTACTATAGTAATTTCACATGTTCAGCTTTTTAAATAGGTGTATGGATGTTCCAGGGCTCACTGTAGTATTTACAGTGACACTTTTTTTGGTGGACTCCTTATGGGAGTTTTGGAAGTTGGTGCTGATATGGTATGGTATGGTATGGTAGGGTAGGGTAGATGTGCTCTATGGATACTGTCATGAGGCTGGTACCAATAAAGATGCAGAGTTGAAAAGAAACTCTGTTTTTCACAGAGCTCGAGATGTGCAATTACCTCAAAGCACAGCTTGAGGGGGCAGGAGTGATCCTACAGAAGCTAATGAGGCTAGGAGAGCTAACCAGTTGCACCTGGAAATAAGCCTGGGGGATTCAAAGGGAAGATCCCTTTATAAATGGAAGCTTAATGCTAGCACAGCAGACGAGGAAGGGGAAGGAGAAGAAGCAGCAGAAGCTGGAGCAGCAGGAAGAGAAGGAACAAGGATTATGGCTGAAGAAGGAAGGAGAGACCTGAAGGAAGGAATCCTCCTTGAGCAAGCCCAAAAGGACAGACTTCACAGAGGTAGAGTTCAGAGGGGCCAAGCTACGAGAGCCGCTGTTCAGAGGGAGTCTGCTAAGGAAAGCAGTCAGGCTGGAGGGTATGCCACTCCCTGCTTAAGCAACGTTCCTGAGTCCAAAGCCCAAAGACATATACAGAGAACCAGAGAGCCAGGCTTGGAGGAAAGCCTGCAGGCATTGGAGTGCTGAACAAGCTTTACCAGGTACTCGAGGGAAAGGAGTTTTTAACAAAGCTACTTTGTCACTGAAGCATAGAGCTGGAGAATTCGCACCAGGTTTTACTAAGCTTTCAGGAAGTCCAGCACTGCCCAGAAGCTACCGACAGAAAACCTGTTGTCACAGAGACGTGCATGAGAGAGAAGGCTCCAGAGCTTCAAGCTACAGAAACTCAAGGTATGAAAGTTTTATTCCTGCTAAAGATAGCTTAACTCCTAAAAGCACTGCTAAAACTAAAACTCAGTTTGTGAGAAGAGGAAAGAAACCAGAGTGGTTTGAAGAACTACCAAAAGACTTAAAAGCACAGTCTTATTGGAGGCAAGATACCAGAGACAGTCCATATAAACCTGTAACTGCCAGGGACAGCGTGTGCTCCGAGGGGGAAAGTAGTGAAGCAGAATGTATGGAAATAGAAGATGCAAATACTATTCCCATTCCTCAGGAAGAAGCTATGGATTGTAGTTTGTGTATGGCTTCTAGCCTAGAATCCATAGCAACCTTGTAAATAAGAAGAAGTCTTGTTTAATTGCTTTGCCTTGGAATTAATTGAATTCCTCCCTTTAACCCTTACAACTAATTGTGAAGATATTAACAATTGGTTTTACCTGCTTATTACTGGAACCTTTATGAACAAAGGACATTCTTTGATTTCTAGTGTCTTAATGAACCCTTGCACAGAGGGGAAATAAAAGCCTTGTTTCCCTACACCCGTGGCTTAATTATTGAGTTCTCACAAGGAGCTGAAATACCTAAGACCAATCTCCATTTTGGCCTTAAAATACCCCATGCTCCTTGAAAATAAATATGTTGTACAGCATGCCCTTACCGTCGTTGGCCACTAGGGGATGCCGGCACGACAATACTCAGTGACTTTGTTGTAGGGTTTTGTATTAGTTCACAATATGCCTGGTACTAGAAAATGTTTGTTGTTGTTGTTGGTGAGATAATCAGAATCAGATTTTTTTTTTAAGATATTGAGTTCTGTGGGTGAATGTCCTGGTTCTGCTCTGCACTCACTGTTGAATGGGGTTCTGTGGATGCAAAATATATGTTGAAAAAGAAAAAGCAATAACCATAACGCAGTTTATAACAACAAAATAAAAATGAGTTAAAATTTAGTTTTATAAACTGTGCTGTGGTTCTCGCTCTCTTTTAGTTCCTTGGTGTGCAAACGTCTTGCATTTCCTCCATATAATCTAATCAGCTTTTTGGTTTGGTTCAGTCCCTGATTGGAGTTTTGAAAAAGCCCTGCTCCCTCTACTGGGGGGGTGGGCACCATCTCATCCTTCGCCTCAGACAGCAGATTGCCTTGAGCCGCCCCTGCCTGGCATTATATTTGTAGAAGACCCAGACAATCTTGGGTTGTTTCTGTGCATTTACCTCTATGTGGGAATGCTGAATTTTTGCCAGGGCTGCAGGGGAGGCATTTCCATAAGTGGGAAGACTGGAGCATAGAGTACATGGAACAACTGGTGAAAGAGGATAGGACCAAGTTAACTTTTATAGAGGTTAAAAACATGTGGAGCCCGATTCTGGGAAGGCGACATCTCCAATGAAGATGGGGATATTTGGACCTGATTCTGGTCCGCAGGAACAAAACGTTCCTGCAGGAGCCAGAATTGGGCCCAAGGACGGCCCAGCATGCCCCTTCTGCCTGCAGGGATGTCCTCCCCACAGGCACCCCACACATTTGTGGCTTCAGCCTCCCAAATCCCTACTGCCTGACCCACGGCTGGCCTGCCATGGCCTGGATCAGGCGGCGGGGACCCTCATGCACCTGGCCACGGCCCCAGGGGTGGCTTACCTGCCCCGATCCTCCCATTCGTGCTGTTTTATACCACCTCAAAGTTGGTATAAGCAGCACATCCCAAAAGGCTCGGCAGCACGTACAGGATCGTGACCTGAATCGGCCCTGTACATGCTGCTGGACTGGCCCACCCCAGCTCAGCCCCGATCCTGCCCCCTCCCGCCCCGCCGGATCTCCCCCTCCTGATGCACAGGACGTATAGGGAGAGCTGGTGGAGGAATAGGGTACAGGCAGCTTTCGGGACTGCACGTCTTGGTGGGACGTGCAGCCCCACAACCCGCCTTTCAGAATGACTTCCATATTGTCTGTGTGATAAGGACACCTTTGCATACTTACAGGCTCATAATTATATTCGAGGCTTTGCAAAAGGCTCACTATCTAGTGATATTTGTACTGATTTAAAGGATTTTTTTTTTTGCTGAGGAGATGGGACAAATTTCAGTGGCTCAGCTGCAATCCAGTATAGCCAGTTAGATTTACCTCGGGATTGTACTGTATTGCAATCCTACATCTTCATGTGGAATAAAGATATAGGATTGCAGTTTATGGGGGAGGATTTTCTCCAAGCACTCACCCATATTTCCCAACTGGTGATCAAAGTGAGTTTGCATGACTTGCTGTATAAGAATATTTGGAAGGCCTGTTTTGTTCCAGTGAGGGCTTATTGGGAGGGACTGGTGGTGTCAGCCAAATGTATTGATTGTGGGGAAAAGAGGGACACTTTGGGCCATATGTTTTTGGAATGTCCCAGTAGTCTCTCTTTTTGGCAGTAGATTCTTGTCTTCATTTCCAAGGTTTTGAGGGTCCAATTTGAGAGCAACCCTGGGGTAATTATATTTGATACTTGCTCAGAACTTTTAATCTCTGTGGGTTTAATTGTGGGTTCAAAGTGCCTGCCTGATTGGGAAAAAGTCTGTTTTGCAAAAATGGGTGGGAGAGCAGTCTTCATCATATTGGCAATGGAAGAATACTCCACTCTCCTATGAATGGATAAAGAATGGGTCAAGGAATATCGCTAGCTCTGGAATAGTTTTCTAGATGTTTAGGGGGGATTATTTGTACATATTTTCTGCTCATCTACGTAGTTTGGTCCTAAATATCCAATGAAAAGAGTTGCTTGATTGGAGTTGGATAGGAGATGGCACACTCTGGTTGTAGATGGAAGGGGAATGTAATATAGTGTGGCGTATGGTGGCACAGGATTCTTAAAGTAACAGGCAAGCATCTGTTAAAGGTAAAACAAAACTACTTTTATTAAGCTCTCGCTGTCCAACATTTCATGCCCCCGCCTTGTTGGCTTCACAAGACTAGTTCTGAAGGCCATTCCTCTGGCCCACAATTTAAAGTTCAGCCAAAGTTCCAGATAATGTTCACTCACTCACTTGGGCTTCGGTGTCTGTGAATATGATTCCCAGCCACATCCCAAACAATGACCTAGAAAAAAATTCCGGAATTTTTTTCTAGGTCTTTGTTATTTGATTTTGGTTGAGGGTTTTTTGTTTGTTGACATCCCAAACAATGGCAAGGTTAAAACAGCCTTCCCAGGAAACTGACCTCCTTCCTTAGTACAAGCGCTACCCCTGGATCTGATTCCAGGCAGATGCTAACCTACCAAAGTAAGATAATTCCCTCTGTTTATATCTCCTACCTCACAGCAAGATTTCTTTGTACAGCCTTGCTTGGAAGTGTTTTTTGTCTCCAAGGGCTTCTCTCTTTCTTTCATCCAGCTGGATTCTTAATCCCTCTTTCTGAGTCACGCCCTCTCAGCCCTGAGTTCTGTGCTGTAGACCTTCTTAAGGTAGACTGCTGACAATCCCTTTTGAGAGGGATGGATAACTTCCTATCTCCAGGAACAAGCAGGAATGAGTCTTCACATATGGGTACGTCGGTACCGACGGAGTCTGCGCGGGAACGCTTCCCAGCGTCCAATCAGAAAGCCTTTGGAAGCATCCCAACACGCCTGCGTGCTGCCTTCCCGCCTTCCCAACTGCCTCTCCTCAGTTTTCGTTTTTCCGCGGAGCCGGCAGGACGTCCTCCTGTCACCGCAGAAAATTCTTCTTTTATTTTTTATTTTTCTTGTGGTAGCGTCTGCCTTCCCCGATGCCACCGGTACCGCCGGTGTTTCTTTTTTTCTTTTCTTGTAAATTTTTTCCTTTTTAAGGAATATATTTTTCTTCCTTAGTGTCTCACGGTTCTCAGGCCTTCTAGGCCTCTCCATTTTCCTTCATGGAACCACCAGCCACTTTCCCCAAGAAATGTACAAACTGTGGCGGTACAACTTTATTTTTAGACACTCACAATTGGTGTTTAACCTGCTTGGGTCCTGACCATTTTCCTCCAGAGCCCTCGGGCAATAGTATTGTGAGAAGAAGTTTTCAACATCGAGTTCCCCCTCGACACGCGGTCCCCCTCCAACTTCAGGGCACCGACCATATCTTTTTCTACACAGGATCAAGTAACCCAAAAACAGTCTGTTAAGACTAGCCTTGTCCTCGAGAATCTACTGGCTTCAAAACCCCAGTGGGAGTCTTCGGCCTCCAAAGCCTGTGTGGGGTTTCAGGTTGTTCCTGAGGTTCACCCCTCACAGAACATACCTTAGCCATGTCCGGTGGTGGCATCCGCTTCGAGCGGTACCGATACCCCGGCATTGGCACTGGTGTTGGATGAAACATTCCTCACCAAGGATCGTCGTCTGGCGTCCTCGGTACCTGCGGGGCCGGTGGATACGCTCCAGATCGACCTTCCAGTATCGGTACCGACACTGATACCAGTACCGACGTCGGTACCCTCCAGACATGCATCGATAGACTCGCTTCCTTCGATGCCGAGTCTGGAATCGATCTCCAGTCTGGAGGACTGGGTACCGACTCGCCTTGGTACCGACTCGCCTTGGTACCGACTCCCGTAGATAATTCGGATCCGCAACTCTCGATACCATTCCTTCGATACCGTTAGAGTTGCCACCGGCTGATCTTCATCCACCGGTATCAGATACGGTACCGATATCCACAGTACCATTGCTGTCAGTACCTTCCATGCTTCTCTCGTCAGGCTCGCATCCCTCGATGCCGAGTTTGGAATCGATCCCTAGCATGGACGATCTGTTACCGACTGTCGCTGGTTCTGACCTGCAGTACCAGCGACCACCATCTAGGGATCCCATACTGCACCATTCAGGATCTTCTATTCCTATATACTTGAATAGATCCCTCGATGCCAACGCTAGTTCTTCATCAGATCTAGCCTATCCAAGGGAAGTTCCCTCTGGGGATCCTTCTTTCCAGACTTTCCTCCTGGATATGGCAAAATCACTTGCCATTCCTATTCCTGGACAAGATCCTACACAAGGGAATACAGAATACCTCTCTGTTCCTAGCAAAGCAAAGGAGAATATAATGCTTCCTTTGCATCATTCTTTTCAGGATCTCCTTCTACGAATGTGGGAAGCTCCTTTAAAGGTACCCCCACCTTCCAGAGCAACTGATCTCCTTTATCAGGTGCCCCCCTCTCCAGGGTTTCAAAGGACTCAACTTCCTCATCTTTCCATTGTGGTTGAATCAGCAATGAGGCGAGTGAAGAGTAATAAAAAGCACTCTACTTGTCCGCCAGGTCATGAGTCTAAGACACTAGATGCCTTTGGACGTCAAACCTTCCAGACATCCATGCTTTCAGCAAGAATTCTCTCATATATTTTTTATATGGGTCTATCTCTTGAGGAGGTCACAAGGAAATTACATCTTTTGACTCCTTTTCTTCAAGAGCCCAGGAGTAAAGACTATTCCTCACTGGTTAGTCATACTCAAAATATCTCTAGGTTTCTTACTCGTGCTACCCTAGACTCCTTTGAGTCTGTTAGCAGGACTTCTGCTCTAGCTATAGGGGCATGACGTAGAGCCTGGCTTTAAGCTTCAGACTTGGACAAATGGGCACAAGAAAGACTGGGAAATACTCCTTGCACTGGAGAAAATCTCTTCAACAAGGAGTCTTTACTCCAGGTTACTCAGTTATCCACTGACTTTTTCCTTTTTCCAGAGGCTGTTCTACGCCTTCTTCTTTCCCAGTAGGTAGGAAATGTCCTACCAAACTTTCTTCCCCTAGGGGGAGAAGGTTTTACCCATCATCTGCCCATCATACAGATGTTCCCAAACACGGGAAACATTGCCCTGGTCTGAAGAATCCACAACCTCAACAGGGTCAACAAACCCAGCAATCGCAGGGTTTCAAATAGATCATTGTCTCTCTTGGTTGGTGGTTAGGGTGGCAGTCTGCTTCCTTCACTGGCAGTATCTGCACTAAATTTATCCTAACCTACCTAGATATCTCTTCATGAGACATCTTTTTTTCTAAGAGTCTTTATGATGATCATACCCATACTTAACAGTTTCCTCTTCCTCTTGAAGGAAACAGAGGTAGACAGTTGTTTCCCTCTACTGGCATGTATCATCTCACCTGTCAGAGACTTCCTCCATAGTCGGTCTCGTGCAACTCTGTCTTACCTCCCTCTTACTACAACATTTGGTTTGTAAGAGTGGCCCTTTTACACTGGTAAGCCCCTATGGTCCTCTACCTATTCTACTGGGGGATTCTCCCTTCTGGAGTTGTCTTTCCCCCTTGTTACCTTAGGGCAGCTCATCAGACAATAGGAACTCCTACCATGTCTGTTGTTCTTTTTCCCAATCTAAAAAAGGAAGAGGGAAAATAAATTTTCCACGCTGCCCTGGTAGTTGCTGCAGATACAGCAATTCCTAGTGTTTAACCACTGGTTTTGTTCACTACACAACCAGGGATTCCCCTCCACTAGCATTCCTCCTAGCCTCAGTGCTAAGTCCCAAACTGGTTATCAACCTCGTTTGGGAAACCCTATTATCACAGTCTGGTGGGTTAACTTCTATTCTTCGCCCCCTTGTCCTTGGCAGATTAGCTGGTTACCTGCTGGCTTTCCATAGCCAGTTTTTTCTTCTAACCAACCTGCAGCATGCTCTCTGCATCTCTACAGAGTAGCTTTACACTATGGGCCCTTGCTAGAGAGCATCAGTATCTTGCCTAGCAGATAACCCCAGATGGTTAGGAGGGGTTCCCCCTGTCATGTTCCATGTCTGGCAGGTATTCCCTACCCTTACCATCTCATCTTAAATCTCTTTTGAGGCATAAGCCTCAGGCCTTTCATTACGTGAAAACCTAAAGGAGGGCCAATTCCCTGGCTTGGCCCATATCTCCTTGGGTCTTCTCGTCAGAGATAATTTTCTTCAGTGGTAGCTAGAGGACGCCTAATACCCATCTTGCCCTCATAAGCGGGTCACTAGGGTATCTTCCTCCAGGGGTGTCCTCTATCCATTCTCCATACTGCAATTCTGGAGAAATCTGGACTTCCTTTCTGCAGACTGAAGTTATCCTCTGCAATTTTCACGTAGGCCATCCTGGTTATTCAAGAGCTCAAATTGTGCAAAAAATTCAGACTTCTTCTTGTCAAGGAGACCTTTCCTCTGACTCTCCCAGTCATAACCAGGAAAAGAGGATTCTCTATGTATCTATTCAAGCAGGTATCAACCTTCTTGCTGTCAGATGAATCTTCCTCTCTCCCTATATCCCTAGGGAGGATGAGGTTCAATGGACATCTCTCCATCCACATACCTGGAGACATGTGTCTATATGCCTACATATTCATATAGGTATATATAGATAGATATAGATAAGTATATATGTATCTATATATATCTGAGTGTCTTCTGCCCATCCATATCTCTTTATAGATATATGCATATATACCCTATATGTGTATATATTTGAATATATATATATATGTTGTTGTTAAGTGCCGTCGAGTCGGAGTCGACTCATGGCGACCCTCTGGATAGCTATCCTAAATTGTGTTCAGTCTTCAGTCAGACGGCTCATTGTTGACAGACTGGTACCCATAGCTGCTGTTATTGTATCAATCCATCTCATTGCTGGCCTTCCTCTTTTGCGTTGACCTTCTATCTTGCCAAGCATAAAGTCTTTCTCTAATGATCTCTCTCTTCGCATGATGTGTCCAAAGTATGAAAGTCGAAGTCTTGTCATCTGAGCTTCTAAAGAAAGCTTAGGTTTGATCTCCTCTAGTACCGACTGGTTTGTTCTTTGGGCAGTCCATGGTATACACAGTATTCGCCGCCAGCACCATAATTCAAAGGCATCAATTTTCTTCCTGTCTGTCTTTTTCACTGTCCAGCTTTCAAATCCATATGATGTTATTGAAAATACCATGGCTTGAACAAGTCAAATCTTTGTATGGAGAGAGACATCTCTGCTCTTGAGAATCTTATCTAGGTCTTTCATAGCCATTCTGCCAAGAGCAATGCGTCGTCTGATTTCTTGACTGCTTGTTGCTTCTTTATTGATAGTTGATCCAAGTAGGTTAAAGTTGTTCACAATTTCAATTTCTTCTCCTTCAACGATGAACCTGTTGATTATGCCAGTTGTCATGATCTTTGTCTTCTTTACATTAAGGTACAGGCCCATTTTGAGACTATGTTCTTTGATTGTGAGAAGCAAATGTTTCAGATCATCTTCACTTTCAGCCAGTAATGTGGTATCATCAGCATAGCGAAGGTTGTTGATGAGTCTTCCACCAATCTTCACACCTCTGTTATCTTCATACAATCCTGCTTCTCTGATGATTTGTTCTGCATATAAATTAAACAGGTAGGGGGAAAGTATGCAGCCTTGTCTTACACCTTTGCTGATTTTAAACCATTCTGTTTCTCCTTGTTCCGTTCGAACTGTTGCTTCTTGATCAATGTACAGATTTCACAAGAGAACGATCAGGTGTTCTGGTATAGCCATGCTTCTTAATGTGGCCCAGAGTTTCTCATGGTTTACACAGTCAAAAGCCTTGCTATAGTCGATAAAGCACAAATAGATATCCTTTTGGTATTCTTTAGTTTTTTCAAGGATCCATCTCACATCCGCAATGATGTCTCTCGTTCCTCGCCCTTTCCTGAACCCTGCTTATACATATATATTTATAGATATAGTGAGATATATTTTTAGATAGATCTGTATCCATCTACTTATCTATCTGTCTGTTAGGTTCAGATATCCTTACATTCCTATATGATCCTGACAAATGGGCACTACCCCTATCAATGCTGTGCCAGCATACTTAGGGGGCTACACTTATAACCACTTCCTGTGGTAATTAACACACTTTTTCCTTACCATAACCTTTCAAGGTTAGGTACTCCTGAAGCTCTCCATGTACCTTTTTTCTTTTCTAATTGACCCCATTTAAGAAAGACATTGCGGAGCTTCAGTTACTCTAAAGCTTAGCGCTCCTGAGTCTGTCCTTACTTTCTTATCAGATACAAGGGTCTCCATACCCTTTCTCCCCTATATGGACTGATTCCAACCCCAGTCCAGTTGGATCAGACTCATTTTTTCTCTTGGTCCAAGGTTTGTACTGTTTTTGGACCAAAACAGCTTAAGCTTTCTTTCATAGTACCTTCTGCGTCTCCGCTGAAGCTCTACACCTTATACTACCCCAGTTTTTCCCCTGGGGCTATTTCTCACTCTGAAGGGTTCTGATCTCCACTTGTTTTTGTTCTACTTATTACCTCTTCTTCTCAGTGAGGTACCCCTTGAGCACATTCACTGGCTCTTCTAACAGATCCATATGTAGCTCAGTGGACTTGTGCAGTACCAACAAGGGAGGCCCAGATTACAATATTATACTACTAAATGCCATCTATACAGGGTCTTCCCCTTTTGAAGCCCTGTTCTAGCCAGCTGTTCCACAGCTCCTTTTCTGTATTCAACTCCTACCCTCCATCCCCAGGATGCCTGAGGTCCTGAGGAATAGCATGGCTCGTTCTAGACTTGCAACATGCTAGGACTCCCTCTGGGCATCTGAGCTTGGGAGTCCCCATATGTGAAGACTCATTCCTGCTTGTTCCTGGAGATAGCACAGTTACTTACCTGTAACAGGTGATCTCTGGGAACAGCAGGAATAAGTCTTCACAACCCACCCACCTCCCCTAGGAGTTGCTTTTTCTCTATCTCTATCTTTCCCTTCCTTGCTCTCTCTCTCTGTTTGTCTCAGGTTTCAAACTTAACTGAGGAGAGGCAGTTGGGAAGGCGGGAAGGCAGCACGCAGGCGTGTTGATATGCTTCCAAAGGCTTTCTGATTGGACGCTGGGAAGCGTTCCCACGCAGAATCCGTCGGTACCGACGTACCCATATGTGAAGACTTATTCCTGCTGTTCCCAGAGATCACCTGTTACAGGTAAGTAACTGTGCTATATCCTCTATCACAGGGAGGCAGGGGGTAAGACTTTGGATACTTGGTGTAATACTAGAGTTTAATTGGGCATGGAAGGTTGGGGGTGGGTATTTTAGCTATTTCTAGTACAGAGAGTGGGTGGAGGCTAGTAGATTATATTTGGCTTTGGTAAATAGGACCCTGGCATATGTAAGAAACATCACATAGTAACGTAGTAAATGACGGCAGATAAAGACCAGTATGGTCCATCTAGTCTGCCCAGCAAGGTGGCAAGAGTAGGTGCACCTGCCGCTCCATGCAGGTCACCCATCCCCATGTCTTTGTTTAGGGGTGACCCCACCGCTCCGTGTAGGGCACCCCTGTTTGTTGATAAATTAGATAGTTAAGTTAATTTTGATTTTATCCTGTTGCTATAAAGGGATCATGTAAGGTCCTTTGAGCGTTCATGATGGTTATGTGTTATGGATGGATTGTTGGGTGAGTAGTGACCTTGGGAAAAGGGGGGATTATAATGATATGGGGAAAATTTTGAAAACATTTAATTGTATTGTGTGGCACTTTTATACCTGGATTTTTCTTTGTAGTATTTTGATTGGTTGACTGTATTTATCAATGATCTTTAATATAAAGATTCAAAGTAGGGATATCCTTTCATCTCCTTTATTATATTGGTTTCCCTTCTCTTTTTTAATCCTGCTATATCTTTTTTTAGATGCAATGACCAGAATTACAGACAGTACTTAAGGGGTGATCACACATGGGACAATACAGAAGTATTATGATATCTTTTGTTTTATTCTCCCTTTCTTTCCTTATAATTCCTAGCATTCTATTGGCTTCTATGGCAGAGGTTTTCAGCATATTATCCACAATGGTACCTAAATCTTTATTCCTAGGTGGAGACTCCTAAATGTGGAACATTGTATCATGTAGCTATAGTTTGGGTTGATCTTCCCTAATTTTGTACTGGTCCACATTAACTGTCATCTGCCATTTGGACTCCCAGACTCCCAATTTATCAAGGTCCTCTTGCAACTTTTCACAATCCTCTTGTATTTCAACTTTGAATAATTTTGTGTCATCTGTTAATTTGTTCACCTCACTCGTTATTCCCATTTCCATGTCATTTATAAATATATTAAAAAGCAGTGGGCTCAGCGGGATCCCTAGGGTAATCCACTATTTACCTTTCTCCATTGAGAGAATTGACCATTTAGCCCTACTTTTTTATTTATATCGGTTAACCAGTCCCCATTCCACAATAGTACACTGCCTCCTACCCTATGTTTTTTTAATTTCCTCAAGAGTCTCTAATGAGGGACCTTGTCAAAGGCTTTCTGAAAAGCCAGATACACTATGTCCAGTGGCTCACATTTATCTACCTGTTTATTCACATCTTCCAAAATATGGTGAGACAAGACTTCCCTTAGCTAAATCCATGTTGACTTTGTCCCATTAAACCATGACTATATGTTCAGCAATTTCGTTTTTATAATGGTTTCTAGCATTTTGCCTGGCACTAACAGCAGGATCTCTGGTCTGTAATTTTCTGGATCGCCCTTGGAACCCTTTTTTAAAAATTGGTGTTGCGTTGGCCATTCTCCAATCTTCAGGTACTATAAAAGATTTTAATGATAGTTTATATCATCATGGATGATATGTTGAAATCCTCTGGCGTGCAATGGCAGCCAAGAAAGCAATAGAACGTTAGGAATTATAAACAAAGGAATGGTGAATAAAACAGAGAATATCATAATAGTCCTGTATCACTCCATGGTGCAATCTTGTCACCGCATCACAAAAAAGATATAGGGACCCTTTTATTAAAGGGTACTATGATGTTGTACGTAACACACCCATAACGCTCAAAACCAGGGCACATTACAGTGCTACACCATCACATTAACTGCTGGGGGTGTGGAAAGCATGTTCCCAGCATTTAATGTGGTGCATCCTGCCCCAACGCAGCCTAAAAGTAGCATGAGTGCACTTACCTCCACCTATGCAGATGGCAGTAAGTGTACCTGTGCTAATGGTACGCCTTGTAGTTAGCGCAGGATACACTGACTGCAAGATGCCCAGTCCACCCACTCTCTACCCCTATTCCACCCACTGAGCAGCAGCAGAATGGGACGGTGTTGGCGGTGAAGGATCACATCTCTGTGACAATGGCAACAACACTAGAATTAGCTGTGCAGAAGAAAAGCCTGGCAATCTACTTCCATATCTTGCCACAAAAACCCAGCGGATAGTCACAACAAAACAAATTGCACTATAATGCTGGAAGATGAGACTCCCAAGTCAGAAGGCACTCAACTGGCTACTGGGGAAGAGCTGAAGACTTTTCAGAGTAAAGCCAGCATTTATAATGTGGTTGGATCAAAGACTTCAGGATGTCTGACTGCTGATGTAGCTGCACATGAAGTTAGAGTCAGAAGCTTCAAAGATGTTTTCCACTCTATCAACAATGAGTCGTCTGACTGAAGACCTAACACAGTTTAGGACAACTATCCATAGGGTCGTCATGAGTCGACACCGACTCGACAGCACCTAACAACAACATCACCCCAACACACACGGTACAGTTGCTGTGTAAATAAGGACATACTAACTGTGTTGGCTCTGGACTAACAGTAACCACTGGTCACAAAGTGTGGGATTAGCGCATGCTGTAACTTGTGCTAACTGCTTAGCGCCCTATAGTAAAAGAGCCCCATAGAAGCATGAGAAAAGGTACAGAGAAGGGCAATCAAAATGACCAAGGGGATGGAACAAATAGATTAGGGTTCTTCAGCTTCAAGAAGAGACGGCTGAAGAACTGAGATCTATAAAATAAGAATAAGAGCAGAAAGTGTAAATGTGAATCAGTTGTTTACTCTTTCAGAAAGTACAAAGACTAGAGGGCCTGCAATGAAGCTACTAAATAGTACATTTAAGACAAATCAAAGAAAATAGTTTCTCTCATTGTATAATTAAGCTCTGGAATTTGTTGCCAGAGGTTGTGTTTAAAGCTATTAGTATTTCCTGGAGGAAAAGTCCATAAACAATTATTAAGATGGACTTGGGGAAGTCCACTGCTTATCCATGAGATAAACAGCATGAAATCTGTGTACCTTTCAGGATCCTGCCAGGTATTTGTGACCTGGCTTGCCACTGCTGGAAACAAAATACTGAGCTTGATGAACCTTTTGATCTGATCCAGTATTGCAAATCTTTATGTTCTTATGTTCTTCTTATGTTTTGTCCTCTTGCAGACAGCAAGCATGAAACATACATGCATATCCCTGGTCTAAAAAGTGGGCTAATTTTCTTATTTCAGTTATCCTGAAAACTAGATCTCTTTGGAATCCATGAATGAGAAACAGTTGCTTGCAAACCAAAAATAATGGTTCTCCAAACAGCATCGCTTAAAATCGTTCCCAAAAGACATTTGAAATCACACCTCTGAAGACCTCTTTTGTCACTCTTTACCACTTCCACCACCTGGTTGAACTCAAATACAGGGCAAGGGTGGCAGGGTAGAGAGAGAGAGAGAGAGAGAGAAAGGTCAGTATTACACCCCTCTGAGAACAGGGCTCACGGAGGTAAGGGAAAATAGTGTCCTTGAGGGACTAAGCATACATATTTTGTTTTGTTTTTTAAATGCCATTAAGTCACTGCTGACTCCTGGTAGCCTGGCAGCCCCTGGTTTTTGTTGGCAAGGTGATAACTTACCCAAGACCATAAGGAGCGCCAGCGGGACTCAAACCCTGGTCACAAGGCCTCTGGTCTAACCACTATCTACTCCTCCGCACCAAGTATAAATAAAACAATATAAAGAAAGGAACCCACTTCCTTACTTCTTTACCTTGAATAACAGTGCTGCTGTTTGCCCAGATTCAGGGGATTACATTTTTCTTATCAATCCCAATGAAGCTATTTGATAAACTGGGATCAAGGCTTCATCCACAGTGCATTTGAACAGCACCTGTGCTATGCACCTCGATCCTGTACCTTATGAAATATATAAATAAATAAAATATAGGTATGTCTCTGAATCTTCATAAAATATCTAAATGACATTATGCTCTTACTCTGCTTCACAGAAGGAGTCTTTTCTCTGGCCACTTGACTAATCCTGACAGCTTGCAGGAAGCTGCCCTGAAGTGAACCTGCTCTCAGCTGGAAGCATTAAGAAAGGTGGCTAGGCTGAAAAAGTAAAAAGGTCGGGGAGCAGAAAGGGGAAAGAATTGCATAGGAGGATGGAAAGGACCAATACACAGGGAGTTGAAAGTCCGCCATTAGGCACCGCACACTGACATGTGTCTCCATGACAGATACTACTAGCAAGGGCAGAAAGCTCATTTACAAATGATGAAAACTGCTCAGCATAGAAGCTTAACATGTTCAGATGTATTCCGCTCGGTTCTCTCCCTTCTAGCTTTCTTCAGATAGGCATGTTTGGAAGTTTTTCTTCCTTATCCTCATCTCTTCATCCAAGTGGCCAACTGCTTATAGTCATTCACTATGGTTGACAACACTGGACATGTATTCTGCAAAATGGCATTAAGCCCTACTGTCTGACTATTAGTTGTGTCACCGTACTATTAAGGCCCTCATTTTCCCTCAGCAGAGCTCAGTTGTAGCCTCCATCAGGTCCTTAGAAGCAGGAGTGTGGAGCTGGTGGTCTACATCAAGTCCCCAGCTTGTTAGTGCACTCCATGAACTTCAGCATTCCACAGCCAGGCCTCAGTCCACGTCTTAATAGTTAGCACAGAAGCCTGTAACATTTGTTCTACTTCTTTAACATGATGTAATTTTTTATAGAAATAACTGGGTCAATATTCAGCTGCAGAAGTCAGCATTTTTTTTATGCCAGCTACTGCAGCTAAAAATAGTCCATATATTTAGTACTCGCATCTGGATAGATGATGGCCAACGTTTTTGCTATCGTAAGCTATCTGGATATCTGTATAGTGGTGCTAAGTGTCTCTGCTATATGGATAATTGCTGGCTCTGCCCCTGCTCCGACCACAGATCACCTCGGCATTATTTCATATAGTGCTGAGGCAGTCTATAAGGACATTCAGCGGCACTATCTGTATAGTTTATTTATTTGATATCAAAGCAGTTCACACTATACAAATAAATAAAAATACAGCAACAAAAACAAAATAAGACAAAATTTTAAAAAAACATTAAACATTTATAAGATAAAACACGGGGTCCTGATATTTCAAAGGATTAACGTGGTTAGCAGACCTGCTGCCCATGTAAATGCCCTTGGCTGGGATATTCAGTGGCACTAACACGGTTAGAATCGGGGCATATCAGAGGTAGCACCCAGTGATAACCAGGCAGCAAAGATATTTCGCCAATGACCGATTATCGCAATGCGGTGAAAGTTGGGCACAGTAAAGTCTGGCCTAACTTTCACCACTGAAGCTAACCAGGCAGCAGCTGAATATCATTATTGCTCGGTTAGCTTCATGATACTCCAGACAACCGGAATATTCAATGCCGGGGTACGGATATGGCCCCAGCATAGAATATCCAGGTCTAAATTTCAGTAGCGGTGGCTATCCGCTTTATTTATTTAGACATATTTGTATACCACTTTATCCTTCAATCAAAGTAGCGGCTCTAGTCGCCACCACTGAATATCAGACCCAGGGTCTTTTACTAAAGTGCACTATGCAGGTAGCATGGGTTTTGGCATGCCTTATGTGCATGCTGAGGCCAGCAGTACCTGTTAGGATGTGGTCAACACAGCGAGGACCAATTTCCGTATTAACTGTGAAGCGTGCATCGGGGTGGCAAGGGGGTGAGTTAGGGGAGGAGAGCAGGCATGGTGGCGGTAGTCATGTTAAGGTACTGTTCAATGCAGTTATTACCAGGAACATGATAGACATACCCCCAGTAATTAGAATACAGCGGTTGCAATTGGCATGCTTTAGTTTTTGCTCTAAATGTGCATTAGTTGCAAAATCCCAGCACACAAAAACATAAAAACAAGAAAAGAAAAATATAAAAACACTTAAACAATAGATTAATATACTGATGCCGCAGGATTGTCACCACTCATGTCAATCAAGCTTATAAGCTTCATTGAAATGGAAAATCTTCAGCCTTGTTTCAAACAATGAAAATGTAAAAGCCAAAGCTAAGAACATGTGGTAATGAATTCCACAGTGCAGGTCCCAAATAACAAAAGGCATGTTGGCAAGTTGATTCCAGCCAAATAACTAATAGGGATGAAATTTTTAAAAGTCTAGAGTCAGAAGAACATAAATTACATGCAAGACCATAACGTAGCAACATAAGAACCCTCAAGTGCACCTGGATTGGCCATTGTTGGAAACAGAATACTGGGCTTGATGGACCAAGCCCAGCATCCTGTTTTCAGCAGTGGCCAATCCAGGTCAGAAGTACCTGTCAGGTTCCCAAAAGGTATACAGATTCCATGCTGCTTGACCCAGGAGTAAGCAGTAGATTTCCCCAGTCCTCTTTAATAATAGTTTATGGATTTTTTTCTCCAGGAACTCGTCCAAATGTCTTTTAAACCCAGCCACATTAACAAAATCCAGAGTTTGATTAACCGTTGAGTGAAAAAATATTTTCTTTGATTAGAGTTAAATGTGCTACATTGTAGCTTTTTTGCATGTTCCCTAGTCTTTCTATGTTTTGAAGAAATAAACCAATCTACATTTACTCATTCCACTCCATTCATTCATTTATAGACTTCTATGATATCTTTAGGCATCATCATGGATAATACATTGAAACCCTCCACCCAGAAAGCAAATAGAATGCTAGGAATCATAAGGAAAGGAATGAAGAATATACCAAAGGATATTATAATGCCTCCGTATCATTCCATGGTGCGACCACACCTTGAATATTTTGTGTAATTCTGGTCACCATATCTTAAAAAGGATATAGCAGAATTAGAAAAGGTACAGAGAAGAGCGACAAAAATGGTAAAGGGGATGGAAGGATACCGCTATGAGGAGAGCTTTAAAAAGGTTGGGGCTCTTCAACCCGGGAAATTCACTGCTCACCCCAGACGTGCATTATGGAACCTGTGTGCCTTTTTGTGAAACTGTTAGGTACTTGTGACTTGGATTGCCCACTGTTGGAAACAGAACACTGGGCTTGATGGACCTTGGTCTAAACCAGTATGGCATTTCTTATGTTAAGTTCTTATGTTCTCCCCTCAGCTGTCTCTTTTCCGAGCTGAACAGCCCTAACCTTTTAAGCCTTTCCTCATAAGGGTAGTCTTTTATCCTCTTTATCATTTTGGTGGCTCTTCTCTGTACCTTTTCTAATTCTGCTATATCCTTTTAAAGATATGGCATCCAGAACTGCACACAATATTCAAAGTGCAGTCACACTACGGAATAATGATGAGGCCACGGGGCAGGGTCCCGGCGGCCGGCGGGGACCCTGCTCGCGGCATCGTGCGGGGGCGGCTCTTTTGGGAGAGGGGGGTGCATTATTTAAAAGCATTGGCTCGCCGGTGAGTGGCAGCCGTGCGAGCCAATGATAGGCGCCGGTCCTGGGGAGCTATGGGAGAGGCGCACGTTGCGTCTCTCTCTGGCGCTGGGGACAGAAGAAGGTGCAGGTCTTTTGCTGGGGCTGCTCCTGCGAATTTTTTTGGCAGTGCTGTGGAACAAGGTTTGGTCAGCGGCAGGTGTAAGGTCGTTCGGCCGGGGCTGCGGAGGAGGCAGGTTGAGGTCGTTTTCCTTTACCCTGCGGCAGAATAAGTTTTGAAACTTTGGGGCCGTAGTGTGTGCACAGCTAAGTGGGCACATTACAGGGCGGGGGAAAGCAAACAATTTTCTTTTCCTTGTGGTTTTTTGTGTGGCTGGGGATGCCTTTGCAAAGGGGGCGGCTAGGCAGAATCCGGGGGCTTGGTAGGGGGGGACGGTCCGCGGCGGGCAGGCGAGGGGGGCAGGCGACATTTATAGTTGGGGGGCCCGGAGAGAATGTTAGGAGGGCTGTGGGTAGCAGTTCTGGGATAGGTGTGGCTCATGGTGTTAGGGGCAGGGGTATAGTGTGCAGTACTGGGGCCAGATCTGGAAGGGGGAAAGGGGCGGCCCCAGCCAGGAGGAGGGCAGATGGTCTATCTAGGCGAGGGTGCAGGGGGGACGGAGTCGGTGTTGCAGAGCAGCAGGTGAGGGGGAGCGATATACAGTCACAGGAGATGGGAAATTCGGGAGATAGGGTTGCGGGTGAGGGGATGGTTGGTGATGGAGAGGGTGGTGGTGCGTCACAAGGAAGTGCTGGGCCCGGGTGGGGAGGGGTGGGCATGCAGGGTTGGGTGGGGCAGGGATTAGGAGGGTGGGGGGGTTGGGGGACAGAGGGCTGGCCCACGCCGTGGCAGGGGGCTCACAATTTTGGTCAAGGGCCTTCTGTTCTGATAGGCTGAGCGGGTGGTGTGACAGGGGCTGTGGGGCCTGGTGCTGCGGCTTCTTGGGACCATTGGCAGGGAGGGGGACAGGGCTCCTCGAGGGCCGAATAGCTGGCTGCCTGGCAGGCCGACCGGTTCTCCTGTTGTTCCCCCCCCCCCTTCTTTTTCTCCACAGGCTACATCAATGGCGCAGAGTGCGGTAGTGCAGCTGGTCATAGCTGGCAGGGGGGCTGGAGCGGCACCTGATGGAATAAAGCAGATTCAGGCCAGCGTGGCAGATGATGGTGGTACACAGCAGGTGGATGTGCGGATTCGGCCAGCGGAGGTCCTGCAAGGGGAGGAGCAGGCTGGCGACATGGCGGTGGCAGGTGAGCCTCCAGCGGAAAGGGGGGTTGTATCGGAACTGATGGGCGGGCAGGTTGGGGTGGGCAGAAGGCAAAGGCGAAGAGGAGGCATTCTCAGAGGCGGCGGCATAGGTCTGAGTCTTCTTCCTCGTCGTCATGGTCATCTGGAACCTCGCGTTCGGGACATGGTCTGGGACAGGCGCAATCTGGCCCTTCCGCTGGGTCGGGCAGACCTACTTTGGTATCATTTGCGGAGCTGTGGGAGGGGGTGCCCAAGGGTTTATGCCGCAAGATTTGGAGGAGGAGATATACTGATATTTTCAGATTGCTGGAAGGCAGGAAGTGCTCGGGCGAGAGTAGAAAGAAGAGGAAGGAGGACAAGAAAGTGGGGCGGGTAAGGAAAGTGTCGCGTAATGTGGTGAATTGGGTCAGATCCTTTCTGCGGTTGGCAAGTGTGTGAGGGCATCAGTCCCCGGAGGATTATGGAATGTTGTTGGCATATGCGGATTCCATTTTAGAAGCTTTGCAGATGCATGAAGGCTTTGCCTGGTTGAATTACGATGAAAAGTTTCGGGACAAGATGGAGGAGAGTAAATGGTTGACGTGGGGTACACAAGATATTAATTTATGGCTGACCCAGATGTCGGTTCGGGCTGGTGCTAGCGGGGGTGGGGGGGGCGAGAGTTTTGGTCGGTAGTGGGCAAGGATCGGGGCGGTCCTTTCGGACGGCGGGGGGTAACCCCCCACAGAAGGGGGGGGGGTCGGGGGAATGGGAGACATCTGTTGGCGGTTCAATAAGTCCTCGTGCCCATTTCCCGATTGTAAATTCCATCATGCCTGCTCGTCTTGTGGGGGTGGACATTCCGCCAGTAAATGTGTTAAAAAAGGCGGTGCCGGTCCTCCCCCACCGGCTGCCAAGTAATTTGGATATCTTGGGGATGGCCCCGACTCTGATTTGGAGGGAGATTATCGGGGAATGGTTGCGGGGATATCCACGGGGGGCGGGATAGGGAGGTGTTGGAACGCGGGTTTCAGGCCAGTTTTCGTATTCCGGTGCATGGGGCGGTGTCTTGTAGGCCTGTACGCAACTCGCCTTTGGTTCGGCGTTTGGGGATAGTAGTCCATGATAAGTTGGCTGTGGAGCTGGGCTTGGGTAGAATAGCGGGTCCTTTTGCGGAGCAACCTTTTGCGAATTTGGTGGTTTCGCCGCTTGGGGTAGTGCCAAAGAAGGAGCCGGGGAAGTTTCGACTGATCCATAATTTGTCATTTCCGATAGGTGGGTCAGTCAACGATCATATTCCGAGGGAGTTGTGCGCGGTTCATTATGCTTCCTTTGAGGCTGTTCAGCTGGTTAGACAGTGTGGTCCGGGAGCTTTGATGGCTCTCTCCTATCATGCTGCAATTACTTCAGCCAAACACTCGTATTATTCTCGTCTCATTACTTCCTCCTCAAACTCTGCTCGGCGCCTTTTCCTTGTTCTCAAATCTCTCTCCTCCACCTTCGCTCTTCCTTCCGCCCCTCTGACCCCCCTCCCAGCCCTTCCACTCTTGCCTCCTTCTTTTCCAACAAAATTCTCTCTCTCCGTTCCTCCTTTCCCGCCTGCCCTCCTCCCCTCTCTCCCCCCCTGGACCCCCCCTTTCCCTATCTCCCTCCCACACGTTTCCCCATATCTGGTCCTCCTTCTCTCTTATCTCTTCTCCCAAACTCATTAAGGCCATTTCATCTGCTCATCAGACTACCTGCCCCCTCGATCCTATCCGCTCTTCTTGGCTGCTCAACCCCAACATTTCTCTTGTGCCTCATATCCTCTCTATTTTCAATTCCAGTCTTTCCTCCGGTCTCTTCCCCTCCAGTTGGAAGCATGCTATCATCCGCCCCCTCTTGAAAAAACCCACTCTTGATCCCTCCTCCCCCGCAAACTGGCGGCCTGTCTCTAACCTCCCCTTCCTGTCCAAGGTCCTTGAGAAACTCTTTTTTCCCAACTAACCTCACACCTCGACTCCACCTGTGCTCTCCACCCCCGCCAATCCGGTTTCCACAGCAGCCACAGCACCGAAACTGTTCTTACTGCACTACTCTCGGAACTCCATCGCTCTCACGACCATGGTGTCATCTCTCTAGTGGTTTCTTTGGATCTGTCCTCTGCATTTGATGTGGCTGACCACCGCACTCTCCTATCCCGTTTGTCCGACTTTGGCGTCCATGGCACTGTTCTTCGGTGGTTTCGCTCTTTCCTGTCTTGTCGCACTTCTTCGGTACACTCTGGCACCTCGGTCTCCCCCCCATTCCCCTCCATTTGTGGCGTCCCTCAGGGCTCTATTCTTGCTCCCTTGCTCTTCAATGTTTTTCTTGCCCCCTTAGCCCTCCTTATTCAACAGTCCGCTGTCTCATTCTACATTTATGCCGACGACATCCTTCTTGTTCATCACACCTCCTCTTCCTCCCCAGATCTTGGCCCACTCAACCACTGTCTTTCCTCCATTGCCAAAAATATAACCAAAAATATACCATGTATATAGTTAACCTTGCTTACCGCCACATTTTTGTATATAGTTAACCCTGTTTACTGCCAAGTTTTTGTACCCTGTTCATTGTAAAAAAAACAATGCTGACCGTGTCATTGTGTTTTAAATTTGTTCATATGTAAACCGCACTGATTAAAAGAGCGCGGTATATAAGAAATAAAAATAAATAAATAAATAAATGAATTGCTTCCTGGTTTGAGTCCAATTTTCTACACACCAATCCTGCCAAGTCCTCAGCAATTCGGATCTCTCTTGGGCTTCCCCAACCTAGGCTATCTCCCACCATGGGCTCTCACTCTATTCCTCTTGTGCCCACCCTTCGCTACCTGGGCGTTACCTTAGACCCTGCCCTTTCCTTCCACGAGCATATCGCCTCTGTTATTCGCACTTCCTTCTTCCATCTTCGTCGTATTAAAGCTGTTCGCTCAATTCTTCCCCTCCCTTCTGTTGCTACTCTTGTTTTGTCTTTAGTAACATCTCGTTTAGACTATTGTAATGTTGTCTATGCAAGTCTCCCATCCTCCTAGCTCCGCCGCCTTCAACTTGTTCAGAATGCCGCCACGCGTCTTGTCACCTCCTCCCCTGCTCGCTCTCACGTGTCCCCTTGTCTCTTCACTCTGCATTGGCTCCCGGTCAAGTTTAGGTTTGTCTACAAATTGCTCATCACCACCCACCGGGTTCTCTACACCGATACCCCCCAGTACTTGGCTAACATTATTCACCTCCAGCCCTCCCCCCGCCTTCTTCGCTCCTCTCACGGTAATTGTCTCTTCCTCCCTTCTCCCAATCAGGCCCGTCTAGAATCTACCCGCCACTCCGCTTTTTTCTTTTTAGGACCTGCCCTTTGGAACTCCCTTCCCCTTCTCCTCCGCACTGAGCTGTCCTACCCCCGCTTCAAAGCCCTCCTCAAAACACATCTGTTCTGTCAGGCCTTTGATCTCCCTCCCCCCGCCGACGGCGCCCCATCCCCCAGTTGCGCCCTTCAGTCCCCGTGACTCTTTCCTCTACCCCTCTCCCCTTCTCCTCCCCTCTCCTCTCTCTTCCCTCTCCCCCTACTAACCCTTTTTTGGGGCTTTCCTGTCTCCTACCTTTGTTACTGTCTCTTGCTGTCCTGTCAGTTATTGGCGTTCCTTTCTATTTTTCGTTTCCAGCAGCTGACATTTTACCTGTTATTGTACACCGCCCTGATGCTTCGGCCTGGGCGGTCTATCAAGCGACTGAATAAAGATAAAGATAAAGATAGACGTGGAAGCGGCGTTTTGGCTGCTGCCGGTGCATCCGGATGATTTTCATTTGTTAGGCTTCTGCTTCGATAATGAGTTTTATGTGGATAAGTGCATGCCTATGCGGTGTTCTGTATCCTGTTCATATTTTGAGAAGTTTAGTTCCTTTTTGCATTGGAATTTGGTCCAGAGGGTCGGCTGTGGTAATGTGGTCCATTATTTGGACGATTTTCTTTTTGTGGGGGCGGCGCAGTCGCTGGAGTGTCAGCGGTTGTTGGGTGGTTTTGTGGAGATTGCTAGGGCTTGTGGGCTTCCATTGGCTGTCGGAAAAACGGAAGGCCCGGCCACGTGTATTACTTTTTTGGGGGTGGAGATTGATTCTGTGGAAATGGTGGCGTGCCTACCGGTGGACAAGGTGGTGCGGTTGCGGGTGCTAGCAGCTAACGGGTTGGCGTCCACTAAGTTATCGTGGCGGGAGTTCCAGGTATTGATTGGCTCTTTGAATTTCGCCTGCAGGGTTATACCGATGGGCCATGTTTTTCTGCGAACTTTAGCTGCGGCAACGGCTGGGGTTAGGAGGCCCCATCATCGCATCAGGGTGTCCAAGGTCATAAAGGCAGACTTGCGAGTCTGGGATGAGTTTTTAGAGGATTTCAATGGCATCTTGGTTCTGCTGGAGGCTGAGATTTCCAGTGCTGATTTGCAGTTGTATACGGATGCGGCGGGTAGTGCTGGGCTGGGCATTTATTTCGGGGGTGAGTGGTGTGCAGCCACTTGGCCTCAGGCATGGCACGATGCTCGGCTAACTAGTAATATTAAGTTTTTGGAATTGTTTCCTTTATTGGTGGTGTTGCAGTTGTGGCCTGACAAGCTGCGGAACCGCAGAGTCGTATGGTGGTGCGACAACGAAGCTGTGGTGGCCGTGATTAACAGATATACGCCGCACTGTGCACAGGTGGCTGGGTTGATGAGGGACATCATTTTGAGGTGTTTGTGTTTAAATGTGTGTGTGAAGGCTAAGCATATTCCTGGTTGCACTAATAGAATTGCTGATGCCCTTTCTCGTCCCAAGTGGGAGCTGTTCCGGGCCTTGGCACCAGAAGCGGAAGTCGACAGGTTGGCAGTTCCGGAGAGCTTATGGCAGATTGGCCAGCGGAATTGGTACTGTTGTTGAGGAATTCCGTGGTGCCTGCGACATGGTCAGCCTATCGGAGAGGATTCGACGCAGTGGTGGAATATCTGCAGTCTTGGGGTTGGCAGCCGGGAATGGTTGTGGACTCCTTATTGGGGCATTATATAGTGCAGGCGAAGCGGGATGGAGTCTCTAGGGCAGCGGTACGGAGTAGGTTGGCTGGCTTCACCTTTTTTGCTAGAGTAGCGGGTTGGGGTCATTCAGTCCTTGGGTTTTTGGCTCGGAAGTTGTTACATGGATGGGAGCGAGCTTGCCCGGCTCTTCGGGATGCGAGGTTGCCAATTACGCACGATCTGCTGGTTCGGCTTTGTGCGGCTTTGCCGAGTGTGGCCACGTCACTTTACGAGGCTATACTGTTCAAGGCTGTGTTTTGTGTGGCTTTTTTCGGAGCCTTTCGGATGGGGGAGTTGGTTGCAAGCTCCAGTCGGGCCACTGCTACAGGTGGCTTGTTGAGCAGTCATATTCAGATCCGAAAAGGGCAGCTATGGGTAAGGTTGGCGAGGTCAAAGACAGACCAGTTGAGGAAGGGGCTGTGGGTGGTTTTGAACGAGGTCTCTTCGTCGCCCACTTGCCCTGTGTCGGCAGTGAGAGGCTACATGTTGGAGCGCCCGGCGGTGGGCCAGCGGTTTTTCCTGCACGAGGATGCGCGTTCGGTGATGCGTTTTCAAGTGGCGGCTGTTCTGCGGTTGGTCTTGCGACATATGGGCGTGGATCCTCAGCATTTCGCACCACATTTATTTCGTATTGGAGCGGCCACCAGTGCGGCGGCGGAGGGGCTATCTGAAGCTGAGATACAGAGCATTGGCAGATGGAGATCGCAGGCCTTTAGGGGTTATGTGCGGTTGTAACGGAGTATTTTCTTTCGATGTCTGACTTATGTTTTCTTTTACAGATGCTGTGCAGGGCCCGCTTGGATGTTGGATGATTGGGCATTCATTCGTGCATTGGGCGGGACTGCAGGCAGCTGAACGTCCGTTGGGGCGTAATTTGGGTCTCGACCCGGATATGGTGTCCGTCGAATGGCTGGGTGAGCGTGGTCTTAGATGGCCACAGCTATTACCTTTGCTGCGGCACCACCAGCGTGTGAGGAAAGAGCCCGCAGCGATTCTTCTTCACGTAGGAGGAAATGATCTTGTCGGCTGAACTTGTAAGCAGCTGATTCGGGCAGCGAAGAGGGATTTGGCTGAAGTTCTTCGGATGTTTCGTGAAGTTATTTTGTTGTGGTTGGATATCATTCCGAGACCTACCTGCCAGTGTCAGCGGTGTTGGTCGCGTGGGCTAGCAAAAATAAATCGGCAGATTGGGCGATGGGTGTGTGACCATGGGGGATATCAAGTCTTGCACCCGTGGGTAGATGTTAATTTTGCGGGTTTGTTCCGGCTCGATGGGGTGCATTTATCCCCGGTGGGAACGGACCTGCTTCTTAATGACTGGCAGGAGGCCTTGGAATGGGTCATGCAGTGGGAGGCTAAATGGTCGCAGCTTGGTCTTGGGGGGGCGGCGTAGGGGTGCAAGCTTCTCCTACGCCGGGTGGCGGGATCCCGGAGGTTTCCGGGGTCCGGAGCCTTTAAATGGAATTGGAGCGGGGGCGGTTGCCCCCAACCCGGATGACCCCTTGCCGGTCTTTGCTAGTAATATGGCGAGGCTGGGGAAAAGGGGGGTGGGCGTTTGCCGCTGGCTCGGCCGCGGCGGGAGTGGAATGAGGTCATCTTGCTAGTGGTATGGCGGGTGATGGCTCGTTCCGCTCGTTGGTTATGATTAAGGAGTTTATCTTACAAGAAATTGTTTGGAATTTCCTGTTTGTTAATAAAGCTGCGACCATATAAGCCCAGAAAATGTGTTGGTGTGGTTTGTATGGAGGTTTGAAGGGCAGGAGGTGGGAGGGGGGATGGGTATGTTAAAGAAAGGGAGGGGGGATTTCGAGCGGGTTAGCACCGGATCCGACCTGCCTCGGTTATGATGAGGTCACGGGGCAGGGTCCCGGCGGCCAGCGGTAACCAGGCGGGAGGCCCGGCGCGGGGACCCTGCTCACGGCATCGTGCGGGGGTGGCTCTTTTGGGAGGGGGGGGTGCATTATTTAAAAGCATTGGCTCACCAGTGAGTGGCAGCCGTGCAAGCCAATGATAGGCACCGGTCCTGGGGAGCTATGGGAGAGGCGCACGTTGCATCTCTCTCTGGCGCTGGGGACAGAAGAAAGTGCGGGTCTTTTTCTGCCCACCCTCCCGCCCATTCTTGGGGCGCGGGGGTATATAGGTATGGGTTGTCGCAGCTGGGGGGGGCGGGATCCCGGAGGTTTCCGGGGCCCGGAGCCTTTAAATGGAATTGGGGCGGGGCGGTTGCCCCCAACCCGGATGACCCCTTGCCGGTTTTTGCTAGTAATATGGCGAGGCCGCGGAAAAGGGGGGTGGGCATTTGCCGCTGGCTCGGCCGCGGCGGGAGTGGAATGAGGTCATCTTGCTAGTGGTATGGCGGGTGATGGCTCGTTCCGCTCGTTGGTTATGATTAAGGAGTTTATCTTACAAGAAATTGTTTGGAATTTCCTGTTTGTTAATAAAGCTGCGACCATATAAGCCCAGAAAATGTGTTGGTGTGGTTTGTATGGAGGTTTGAAGGGCAGGAGGTGGGGGGCAGGGGAGGATGGGTATGTTAAAGAAAGGGAGGGGGGATTTCGAGCGGGTTAGCGCCGGATCCGACCTGCCTCGGTTATGGTTTTATTCTCCATTCCTTTCCTTATGATTCCTAGTATAGTATTTGTTTTCTTGGCCCCAGCTGTACACTGAGCAGCGGGTTTCAATGTATTGTCCACAATGATGCCAAGATCCAGCAATTCAGCTAAATAGCAAGAAATATCTGTTAATACCATTTTAAACACTAGAATCAAAATTTCAAAGCAAATCTGATAATAAATAGACAGCCAATTCCGCTTAATCAGTAAGGGGTGACCCGGTCAAAATTTCAGACTCCATATAACATTTTTACTGTGGTGTTCTGTAATATCTGAAGCTGTTTAATGTGTATAGCAGTACATCCCTTCAAGATAGCATTAGCATAATCAAGTCTGTGCATATTAAAAAATGTGAAGTAATGTATGTGGAGCATGTTTGCCAACAAATAGTCAAACAGACTGAATAGTAATTCTAAATTCTTCAGCTCCACTCTTTAACCATGAGATTGCAGCTTAGTTGTTCCTATTAGAGTGTGTCTTAATTTGTTTGTATTAAAGCAACAAGGTCTCAGACTAAAGTAAAGCAGTCATCTAAAGTTCAAACTTTCAGACTATATGCTTACAGTTACATCAATGACCTTAATTGTTGTTTGTTTTTTCTTATTAGAAGAATTGAGGAACAGTGCTTATCTTTAAATATATCAGTTTTTCGATCATCCCAACGCCAAATTTCAGCGCCGTCGCGTTTCACTGGTTAAGCGTTTCATCAGGGGATATGTAATTCATGCGTCTTCTTACATGCCGTTATACAAACCAGACCTAGGAAGATATTAAAATATAGGAATCTAGTTGCTATGTATCTCAGTCTTACTTCTTGTATTTATATTTTTGACCACCTTTTGAGTCTTAATGACAGTGAGACCTTACTCACCATTCTGTTGGCTCGGCCATTTACCTTCATCAGTTGTTTAGACGCCGCGCATGTGGGGTTCTCAACTGGCTAAATTTAAAGAGACTTAATTGTGTTTGAGTGTGCACCTGTATACATTGCGCCACGTCACCCAAACAGACTGAATAAACCTCATTGTGTAAAATGATTTTTTCACTAAGCTAGAAATATAAAGCTCAAAAGTAAAGTTCATATCAAAGGTAATCCCCAGAACACACACAATATCCTTAAGATGAATGGACATTACTGCAATGAATGGAGCAAAGCTGGGCATAGCTTTAAAGTAGCCAATCCAGACATGTGGGGGCAGAATCAAGATGATGGCATCTCCCTGCTGAGCTCTAAGATCACTGAGACCAATGGTCAATTACTGCCACCTAAAGAGGCAGAAAGCTTTCTGGCCATGGAGGCCTTACAAAAGGGCCCACCAATGCCAGGGTCATCAAGGTCCACCCCCTCAACACACTCACAGTTACCCGGGTCCAACAAGGTCATCTCTGATGGTCTAGGGTAGCTCTGGCAGTCTTCAAATTGGCACCAGGATCACCTCGTGCTAGTCTCGCAACCTCTATTGCTAGTGCTGCGCAATAAGCACAAGTTGATCCTGGCACCATTTTGAATACTGTTGGACCCCCAGGTAATTTCCAGGAGAGGAGCATGCGGGTATGTTGTTGGGGGGGGGGGGCTTGATGACCCTGGCATTGGTGGGCCACTTTGCAAGGCTCAAATGGCCAGAAATGGTCATGATGGTCCTGAAAAGGGATAGTAATGGGGGGGGGGTGTGGAGGGATCAGGGGGGAGGTAACCTGGGGAAATATGTTGGGGGATTGACGGTGGAGGGCTGTGGTCATCAGAGGGGCCCAATCAGCTGCAAGGAGGTGCCTGCTTGGCTCTGGGTCTGCGGTCCCTGCCTTGGCAGGGTATACCAGTGCTCCTGAGTTCCCTGGCAGGGCAAGGTTTGCGGACCCATGTGGTATTTGGCAGCCTTATGAGCGATATGCAGTGCATGCCCCCTGCATTTGCCACACAGATTTTGCACCTTCCGTATGGTTTTTATTATCCCTTATATTGGACTTAGTGCTATCCCAGCATATTAACTTTCCTACCCATATTGCAGGACATACATTTGATCTTCTTCTCACCTCCACTGATTCCAAAGCAGTTGGTACAGACATTCATGGCCTTGCTTTGCGATAGATGGATCATCGTGCTGTCTTTTTCCACCTCTCACATGTTGTAGCCTCTCTGTTCCAGACCTCTTCTTCTCCCTTGCAACAATCACCTTAACATATCCCTGCATTGCTTCTTTCGGAATTTCCTCCTGCCGATAAACTATTTCCCTCAGACTTTCATTTGCTTTCTCCAAATCACCAGACTCCACCTGGGATTAGACTCTTAGGGATACTATTGTCAATATGCTTCCATCACATACTTCTTTCTGTCCCCGATTGGCTTGTCACCACCCATGGTATCATGCTGAGCTGCATACTCTTCGCTGACAGTTACGCAGAACAGAACAGTTATGGCATTGCTCCCACACCCAGGTTTGCCTGGATTCCTTTCAGAATGCTCACCCTGCTATCGTCAGGCTATTACGGTGTCAAAGCAACAATATTACGGCCAATGTATTGCTAAAAGCCAACAATAAACAAAAGCAACTCTACTCAATAGTCTCTCACCTTCTACATTCCTCATCACGCACTCCCTTACCAACTGCACCTTCTGCCGAACAGTTAGCTCAGTATTTTTCAGATAAAATCACCACTCTTCGGCAAGATTTTGACCCCCTCAGCCCTTCACACTCTCCACCTTTGATGATAGATTCTTCTTTAATAGCACCCTCTGAAGATCTTTCAGATTCTGTTCATTCCCATTCCTGGTCAAGATTCAGTCCAATAACTTTATCTGCATTAAAAAAAGTTTATTTCCTCAAAATCTTCAGTTACCTGCATTTTGGATCTCTACCATTTCCTCTACCTGGATCTCTGAACCTTCTTTGGCACTTCTCCCATATATTCAAACTCTTTTCAATAACAGCCTCTCTTCTGGCATTGGATCCTGCCTCTGTTACTAATTTCCATCCAGTTTCTAATCTTCCTTATCTATCCAAACTGCTCAAAAAATGTATCTTTGTTCAGCTTCTGGACCACCTTGAACATACTACCTTTCTTCATCCACGGCAATCCGGTTTCAGGCTGGGCCACAGCATGGAAACTATTCTGCTATCTGTAGTAAATAAAATATACATGTCTTGGGAACAGGGGAATATCACCTTAACAGAATCTCTTGACTTATCCAGTGCTTTTGATCTGGTTGATCACGCTCTTCTTCTCTCGCGATTCTCTTCTGCAGGGGTAGAATCTGCTGTTTTTCACTGGTTTCACTCTTTTCTCTCCCTCCGCTCATATTATGTTTCATTCCAAACTGTTACTTCTTCTACCTTCCCTCTCTCCTGTGGTGTCCCGCGAAGATCAGTCCTTGCTCCCTTGCTGTTAATGCGTTCCTAGCCCCACTGGCCATGTTGATTCAGCAGCAGGGTGTATTCGCCTATTTTTATATGGATGACATCCTGTTGCTGTTTCATACTCATCCCCACCTGATCTTTCTTCTATTAACTTGTACCTCATCTTAATTGCCTCCTGGCTGAAAACAAATAACCTTCATCTTAATGCAGGAAAAACCTCAGCCCTCTGGTTGTCGAATTCACTAACACCCCCATTTATTTTATGTATTTATTTATTTAATTTGGCATTTTTATACCGCGTTTTCCGTGCAAACGCGGTTTACAAATAACAGCATTGTAGATTGTACAGGAACAAGTACAAATTCTATTACAGAGAATGCTATAAGAACTATATACAGAGAAGCTAATACAATTTTAAACTACGTACATGAGTGTGCTTAGAAGTTCTAAGCAGCTGGGGTTACTTAATCTCAAATATAACATTTAAACTTTGCACATTAGTGAACCTGGGCAGCCGAAGTTATTTACATCTCTGTTCTTATTGGTAAGAGGTGGTTTAGGGTGCAGGGATGGTAGTTATATGTGTATCACGATGAGATAGTGTACCATAGTGGCTAGCAAATAGATGCGTTTTGAGGTTTTTGCGGAAGGTTTGCAAGTCATTTATATCTCCCTCCTTGGAAGGTACCACTATACATACAGTAGAAACCCTTAAGTATTTAGGGGTTACACTTGAGTCCTCAGCTTCCAATCACACATTAACTCCACAATTTGTCGCTGTTTCTTCTCTCTTCCCCAGATCCGTAGTATTCGTTCTTATCTTCCGCCATCCACTATTTCCATATTCCTGCTTTCTTTAGTTATTTCAAAACTGGATTATTGCAACACCATCTATTTTGGACTCTCTCATTATCAACTAAAGCGATTACAATCAGTACAGAACACTGCCATTCTCCTCCTCCATCACACTTCGCGATCAGATCATGTTTCCCCGCTGTTCATAAAGTCTCATTGGCTTCCGTTTCCTATCGGCACCAGTATAAACTTCTAACTATAATTCACAAGACCCTCAGTTTAGGTCCCCCACTCGTTCACTTCGTTAGCATATCTTTCTGCCCCCACTCGTTCACTTCGTTCAGTACATGTGCACCGTCTCTATCTACCAACCCCGTCGGATGCACATTTGGAAGGTGCCCTCAACTCAGCTTTCTTTTTCTTTAGGGCCCTCACTTTGGAACACACTCCCTGCATCCCTATGTCTTGAGTCCTCCTTTCCTAGTTTTAAAAAGATTCTTAAAGCTTACCTTTATGAACTAGCTTTCAATATATCCTCCGCTGCAATGTAGTATGTAAGGATCACAGCTACGTAGTACCTGAAGAACCCCCAATACTTTGCATCCCCCCTCCTATTCTAAACTGTCTTTATACTTTCTTTTAATTTTAATGGCACTATTTTCTTTTTTTCTAATGTTTTTATTATTGTAAACTGCCCTGATACTATGTTCAAAGAGTGGTATATTAAAATTTTAATAAACCTTAAACCATAAAGCCCTACTGCACTTTAGTGGAAGACCCCTAAATTGATTTAGCATGCAATCAATTTTTTAAGACACACTAAACAAACCAAACGTGTGCTAACAAATGTGCATCTGTAATTGCCCCAAAGAGACAATGGCGTCAGTTTTTCCAGAGTCTTACTGAGGTATTGTTGTCTTTCATAAGCTCATTGAAACTTATGTAAATATTATTTGTGTCTTACCCAGGAATGTAATCTTTAGTATCCAAATGAAGCGTAATAATCCTTTTTCTCCTTCCTCCTCATGAATGTATAATTTAGCTTTCTTGGCAAAAATGTTCCTTTTGTTTCCTTTATTGCATTTAGAAAGCAAAGCTTACCTGTTCTTCAAAAGTTCAAAATTACTTAAGTGCATAAAACTCTGAATCATTCGAGATGTTTATCTAAAAGAATAATAGCTCAGTTTTTTCCACTTTTGTATCTGGAAAAACATTGAGCTGTTGTCATAATTAAAATTAGATTTTTAACCCTTCAACCCTTTGCATTTAATTTTGTTTATGTTTCTGTTCACCAGTCCTCCATGCACTGTAAATCCAAAATGTCAATCCATGGAGATCTATGCCTTTCTTGGGGCACACAGAAATGTCAGCATCCAGAGATATAAAACCTGACACATGGTATCGCAAAGCATCAGGTGAAAATGGGCCAAGAATAGGTTAATGCTATCAATATCAGCTCTTCTGTGCTTATATTAACATGGCAAGTTTAGATTCTAGGCTGGGTTTCTTTGTTTTGCAGGAGAGGGATTATGCAATGCTTAATTTTCTATTAACTGGATAATGAAATGTGACCCATGTGTCATTAAAGCTTCCTTCTCACCCATATAGTGCTATTTCTGGGGTATTAACAAGGGACCCTGGAACAAGTGTGGTAAATGTCAAGAAAGACAGTGAGAGAAATAGGGGCATCCCAAAGAGAGGGATTGAGAGGTCCCTTAGTGCGAGTATGCAGTAGATACCCAGACGTTTTGGAGAGAAAGCATGTTTGTGAGCCCTCTGTTAAAGAAGTCTATTCACCCCTTCGGTGTCAGAAAAAAAAAGCCTTCCTGCAGCAGAAGTCTGAGCACCTCTAATGGTATCAGATAATGAGTGAGAGTAAGAGCAATGGGAGCCTGGTGGAGGTAAAGCTGCTGCCACTATCTGTGAAAGTCATCAGGTACAGTGCGAGACACTCCATCAGAGAGGGACTCCATTTCTACCAAGCTAGCCTAAAAAAATGCTGATCTAGGGAGGATCAGTGGGGTCCCCAGATCTAGGATATAAAATGGAAGCAACCTGGAGGAGGAAGAAGTCAGAGTTACAAGCCGATAGAGAGTAGAAACAGAAAAATGATGACAGAAAAAGACCACATGGCCTATCAAGTTTGTCCTTCTATATCAGCAACTACAACAGTCCCCTTTTTTTCTTTAGAGGTCCTCTGTGTTTGTCCCATGCTTTTTTGAATTCAGATACTGTCCTCATCTCTACCACCTCCACTGGGAGACTATTCCACGGATCCACCATTCTTTCCGTAAAGAAATATTTCCGCATATCACTCCTGAATCTCTCTCCCTTCACCCTCATCCCATGTCCCCTCGTAGCAGAACTTGCTTTCAATTGAAAGAGGCTCTCTCCCTGAACATTTATGCCACGGAGGTATTTAAACATCTCAATCATATCACCTCTATCCCGCCTTTCCTCTAAGGTGTACATATTAAGATCCTTCAGTCTGTCCTCATATGCTTTATAATGAAGACCACTAATCATTTTAGTAACCACCCTTTGCACCGACTCCATCCTGTTCACATCCTTTTGAAGGTGCGGTCTCCAGAATTGCACACTATACTCCAAATGAGGTCGCACCAAAGACTTATACAGAGGCATTATCACCTCCTTTTTTCTGCTAGCCATTCCTCTCCATATGCACCCAAGCATCCTTCTAGCTTTTGCCGTCGCCTTTTCTACCTGTTTAGCTACTTTAAGATCATCAGACACAACCACGCCTAGGTCCCGCTCTTCTTTAGTGGACAAAAGTACTTCACCCCCTATACTATATTACTCCCTTGGATTGCTGCAGCCCAAATGCATGACCTTACATTTTTTAACATTAAATCCCAGCTGCCAAATTCTAGACCATTCTTCAAGCTTAGCTAGATCCCTCCTCATGTTATCTACCCCTTCCTGGGTGTCTACTCTATTGCAGATTTTGGTATCATCCGCAAAGAGGCAAACCTTACCTGAAAGCCCTTCCGCTATATCACTAACAAAGCTGTTAAAAAGAATCGGACCAAGAACAAATCCCTGGAGCACACCACTGATAACATCCTTCTCCTCAGAGTGAGCTCCATTTACTTGTACTCTTTGTCGCCTCCCACCCAACCAATTTCTAACCCAAGCAGTAACTTTAGGGTCCATCCCTAGGGAGCTCAGTAGGAGTAGAGCTTGCATGTCCCGAGTTCCCAGGAGAAGTTTCCTGCCCTCAAATGACCCAGCCAGAGGAATTTGGTAAGGTTGGCCTATGGGTACCTGACACCTTAGGCAAACTTTTAGCCATGCTTCTCTCCCCCCCTCCCTAAGGTGGGTCAAAGCCCTGCATCCCCACTCGCAATGGCACCAAGCCCTACTACCCTCCCCAGTACGCAAAATTTTTCATTACCCCCCTCCCCATCCAGCATCTTCCCTTCCGTTTCCTAACCCCCAGTGTCCAGCAACTTTCGTTCCCTACCCACTCCTCCTTTTCAGGTGCCTAGCATCACCCTTTTTCTTCCCTAAACCCTCTCTAGGTCTCCAGCATCTCTGCTCCCCTACCCTCCTCCAGGTTCACAACTACTAATCTTCCCTATCTCTCACCCCCTTTCCAGCTGTGCCTGGTTGCTGCTGGGAGTGACATCAGCAGCAGCAAAACTGTCCATAATCAAAAGCTTCCACTGATGCCGCCACTGCCCTTCATCAGGCCAGCACTAAAAAAACTTAGCAAAAACAGCTACCGTGAGGCCTTGAGCAGACATGTACGCTGAAGACAGGATGCATCCGGCCTCCTCCGAACTTCCTGTTCAGGGGCCGGGATGCACTAGGGTTGAGCTCATTTGTCTGCTCAAGGCCTCAGGGCGGCTACTTTTGCTTAGTTTTATAGTTGGCCCAATGAAATGCAATGGCAGCGGCAGCAAATCTCACTTATAGCAGCTGATGCCAGTGCAGGCCCCAGATTTGTGCAACCCTAGGCAGCTGCTTAGTCCTCCTAGTGTAAGAGCCAGTCTTGGCCTTTTGGGATGCCAAATAGAAGAGGTTTGGATCACTAGAGTACGTGATGTGGAATGAGAGAGAAGGGGAGAATTTAATAACCTTTAATCTGGAGCATTAAATATGGAACTGATAGAGCAATCTGTAATATTCATCTGTCTATCTTGCATCTTGTTGTGTTGGAAAGATTTTACTTGACTCCATTGGGTCCCAATAAAGTTGGATTTTTCTGGTGTGAGGTTATCGATTGACTGAGGCCGTTGAGGAGAGGGATTCTACTACAGACTCACTGTTGATATTGGTAACCCATGCTAGCAAGAAATCTCCTCTGGCACCTTCCACTCAGAACCTGGAGACCACAAATTTTCACTCTTCTTTTGTGGTCCATGGAGATTTGTATAGGATGGAACTGGCTCCTGCAACCACTGGGTTACAGAAATATTAATATTAAATAATGTCCCAGGGCAATTGGGCCACAAATAAGCCTTTAGGAGTATGACCATGCATCTTACGCTAACATTTGCTAATTTCTTAACATTACTTTCAAATAAATTATACCATTAACCCTTTGAAGGCCTACTTTAAATTTTTAATCCACATTCTGCAGCCGGGTTAATTTTTGCATATTTCAGGAAAATTGTACCCGTCTTATTCAATATGTTCTAATAGTGATTTTCCTTCTGCTATGGTCATGTATTATATACCATTTGATAGGAATATTTAGTCAGAATTTTGGATCCCGAGAGTTTTGGGCTCGGCCTGGAAAGGGTTAAATATAAATTTTAGAGAACTACTTGTAATACCAGTTTTACACAATAAATTTGGTTTAATCTGTATAAATTATGTTATAAATATTCAGAATCCGTCACTTTATCCTGCTCAATTTTTCAAAGAGCAAATTAATTCTCAAGTGATCATAAAGAAACTGATATCATAGGGGTTAAGAGAGGCATCAATTCTATTACACTGACAATGTAATCATATATTGGGCTATGGTCTAAACTAAGCGATTCCAGAAAACAGAAGAAGTGAGGAGCCTGGAGGGACAAGGAGCAATCTGAATTTTGTTAGTATAATCATCCATAGTTCCAAATTTTCTCTTGAGTGGCAAAGGGCTGTGCTACTGAAACAAGAGCAGCACAATGCATGACAATACCAACGAAAGTAGCATTTAAGGAGTCAGATGAAGATGGGAGGCTGAAAAGGGAAAACTCTTTTATCCTGCTACTGCTTTTATTGACATAGCTGGGTGCCACCCCTGGATCCCCCCCGGGAAGCCCTGATGCTAACCAGTCAACATCGGAGCATGCAGCGACGGCACCCGCAGATATCTGGTGCACTGACCCTGTTAGTGCCGCTGGATATCCCGGATAAAGGGAGTAACGTGGTTAGCAGGTCCGCATGATACTCCTGTGAAAATCGGGCTCTTCATTTTTAAACTATGATGAATCTATCTATTTATTTTGTAATATTTATGTGCCACCCATAATGAAATAATTCTAAGGGACATTTTCACTAACGTTTAATGCACACCAATTAACGTTAATGCACACTAAGGGGTCTGTTTACTAAAGGCCGGTGTTGTGCGGTCCGCGGTACCGAGCGGGTGCCTTATAAGGAGTGGGCGTTCCGTCGTGAAGAACAGAAGCTGTGATTGACAGATGCGCTAAGGTGCGCGGCGCCCGTGTGGTTAGTGCCCTGTGACATTACGGCGTTTGATCTGTGCACATAGATCACACTGCTCACGGTTTTTGGGCTTCCACTATTGTGCTGCACATTGCTGACGGAAACGGTTTCTTTTCCCTGCACAGCACCTCTAACGCGAGTGTTTCACTGGCGGTAAATTTCTTTGCAGATTCGGGCACGCTCCTGTGCGGCGAGTCTCTCCCCTCCCACATTCCGCCCACTGACCCCGTCTCTCCGCCCCTAGGGGGCCTTCCTCCGCCCTCATTTCGCCTTGGCACGCCTCTTTCGCACATTACCGCCCCGCAAATGTGCGCGTTGTCGGCGCACGTGTGCGGGGCCCGTTAATGTGACCCGCACGTGTACGGGGCGTTTAAGAGCACTTAAATGCAACATTTTAGGGCGCTCAGGTACGCCCCGCACAGGTGCGCCGTTTAGTAAACATGCCCCTAAAGGTCCCTTTTACTAACTTGCATTATGCAGTTAGCGAGGGTTACAGCATGCACTAACCACACATGGGACCCGTGGTAACTCTTAGCATGAGGCCTGCACAGTTAGTGCACCCAATTTCTGCGCTAACTGTGCTTTGCATGTCGGGGTGGTAAGTAGGTGGATTAAGGGCAGAGAATGGGCATAGTGAATGCCTTGTACTCAGCATGCACATACTCACTGCAAGGTTCGCAATTAGCAAGGGTGCAATTACCACCACCTCAATAGGTGGAGGTAAGTGCACACAAGCTAATTTTGTCATATACTAAGACACAGTGCAATGCGTTAAACTGACAGGAGCATGTTATCCACTCCCCCTACAGTTAACGCAGTGGTGCCTCGTGGTTAGGGCAGCAGCCTGGGCCCAGAAAGACCAGGATTCAAATCCTGCTGGTACTCCTTGTAACCTTGGGCAAGTCACTTAACTCTCCACTGCCTAAGGTACAAGCTTAGATTGTAAGCCCTCTGGGGACAGGGAAATGCCTACTGTACATAGTTTTGCGCACTATTGATGCATTAGGGGTAAAACCACAGCACACTTTAGTAAAAGGGTCCCTAAGTGATGCCAGAACCCATTGTATTTCTAGAGTGCAGCAGCACTTAGTACACTTTAATATTCACTAATGCACACTAACATTTATTAAACATGCCCTTAAGTAATATACAGTCAATAAATAAAATAAAATAAATACGTCTAAATGGCATGGTTAACAAGCTTGTGTCCATATCCGTGACTTTTGGTTTCTGGAAATAAATTTTGCAAACTTTAGAGCCTGGGAATCTTTGTTGGACTCCAAGGATTAGCAAAAGGTAATGCCAAATAGTCAAAATCCTTATTCATAAATTACCACATATTTATACCATCTTTTGGATAGGTTACAAAAATTTCACAAAAATTACCCTCACAACTTCCAGCATAAATCAAACTTTAATAAGATGATTAATTGTTATTTATGTTGTATTTTTCACAACATTTAACTTTATCAATTAAGAACATGGGTTTTTTTTTTACTAGTTTTGGTTGTGGTTTGCAATAAAAACTTTGCAGGGTTAATGAAACCGGCTGAAAGTTACAAAGCAAGATTACATATCCGAGACAATCTAAAGAATTTTCAAAATAAACAAAAGCAGAAAGTAAAACAGCCACGTTGTAGATTTATGATAGGCAGGTAAAACCCCAGACATTAAGTAAAGAAAAAGAGAAACATGACAATCAGGTTTTCTAAGACTAATCATTTTCAGCCAAACAGGTACTGCCACATTACTTAAAAATGCTGTAGAGTCTTTCTGTGTGTGGAAACATTTTCTTTTCCTGTGTCAGAAGAATTTATTTGACATGAAGTTTTGTTGCTTATAGCTAAATGAGCTATATTTTTCTTCTTCTAATAGCTTGGTTGTCACCCTTTGTGTCACTATCAAACATTATTAATTATGGAAAACTCTTGAGTCGGGTCAATGGGCATATATCACTTAAAAAATTTTTTTAGATCTCATGCTGCAAAAAAATGATATTGTGAGTTAGTGGGAAAGACATTCTCCTAAGTACAAATGTTTGACTGTCTCTGAATTACTGCAGAATACAGTATAGCCCTTCCTTGGCAAGGGAGCCTGCTCTTAAATAATAAAGGGGACTATTTACTAAACTGTGCTAGCCGTTAGAATGGCGTTTGATGCGTGCTAAGGATGTAGCGCTATTAGCGCATGATTGGGAGTAGATATGAGGGTTGACTGACCATTCCAGTTAATGCAGCCATTTTCGGCACATACCAAACACATCAGCTGATGTTGGTGTGGGTGTTCCTGATGCCACCTCAGTGGGTGGCGCTAAGTGTACCTATGTGCTGCTTAACACAGTGTTGCATGTTAGCATTGCTCTACCAGTAGGGAGACTGACGCACATATACCCAAAAATTAGCGTAGGCCTCCGCACTGATTTGGCAGCATAGTCACTCACTACCAGTACACACCTTAGGAAACATGCCTCAAAGTGCTTTCTCGTTTTCTTTACTTAATCTCGATGATCTTCGCTTCAGGGTTTGGAAGGGCTGCTGGAATCCGGTGCACTTTCAGACAAGCAGAGAGGGCACTGCTTAGCTTTGCTAGATACTGCTATTTATCATTTGTATAGAACTCCAAGGTATACGCAGTGCTGCACATATGCATGTAAAAGACAGTCCCTGCTCCATAAAGCTTACAGTACATTCTATTCAAGAGAGACAAACAGAGCAACCAGGGGACTAGGTAATAAGAGACAGTCCCTGCTCCACAAAGATTATAGTCTTTTCAAGAGAAACAAACAGGGCAAACGGGGGACTAGGTAAAAAGAGACAATCCATGTTTCACAAAGCTTATAATCTATTCAAGAGAGACAAACAGAGCAAATAGGACTAGGTAATAAGAGAGAGTTCCTGCTCCACAAAGCTTACAATCTATTCAAGAGAGACAAACAGGGGACTAGGTAATAAGAGACCGTCCATGTTTCACAAAGCTTACAATCTATTCAAGAGAGACAAACAGGGAACTAGGTAGTAAGAACATAAGATATGCCATACTGGGTCAGACCAAAGGTCCATCAAGCCCAGTATCCTGTTTCCAACAGTGGCCAATCTAGGTCATACGTACCTAGCAGTTTCTCCAAAAGACACAGGTTCCACAATGCTTGTATTGGGTCAAGCAGTGATATCCTGGTCCCTTTTTAATAATGGTTTATGGACCTTTCCTCCAGAAACTTGTCCAAACCTTTTTTTAAACCCAGCTACACTAACAGCTTTTACTACATCCTCCGGTAACAAATTCCAGAGTTTGATTACACGTTGAGTGAAAAAAATATTTTCTCTTATTTGTCTTGAATAGTTTACCCTGTAGCTTCATTGCATGTTCCCTAGTCTTTCTATATTCTGATGACGTAAACAATCGATCTACGTTTATCTGTTCCACTCCGTTCATTAATTTATCTCCCCTCAACCGTCTCTTTTCCAGGTTAAAGAGCCCTAACCTTTTTAGCCCTTCTTCATAGGGGTATCCTTCCATCCCCTTTACCATTTTGGTGGCTCTTCTCTGAACCTTTTCTAATAACGCTATATCCTTTTTAAGATACGGCGACCAGAATTGCACACAATATTCAAGGTGCGGTTGCACCATGGACCGATACAGAGGCATTATAATATCCTTTGTTTTATTTTCCATTCCTTTCCTTATGATACCTCACATTCTATTTGCTCTCTTAGCTGCCACTGCACACTGGGCGGAGGGTTTTAACATGTTATCCACAATGACGCCTAAATCTTTTTTTCCTGGGTGGTGGTTCCTAATGTGGAACCTTGCATCGTGTAACCATAGTTTGGGTAGTTCTTCCCTAGGTGCATAACTTTGCACTTGTCCACATTAAATTTCATCTGCCATTTTGATGCCCAGTCTTCCAATTTATCAAGATCCTCTTGCAATTTTCCACAATCCTCATGGGTTTTAACAACTTTAAATAGTTTTGCGTCATCTGCAAATTTGATAACCTCACTCGTTATTCCCTTTTCCAGGTCATTTATGAATATGCCAAAAAGCAGCGGACCCAGCACAGATCCCTGGGGTACACCACTATTCACCTTTCTCCATTGGGAAAATTGGCCATTTAGCCCTACCCTCTGCTTTCTATCTTTTAACCAGTTCCTGATCCACAATAGTACACTTCCTCCTATCCCATGACTCTTTAGTTTTGCCAAAAGTCTCTGATGAGGGACTTTGTCAAAGGCTTTCTGAAAGTCCAGATACACTAAATCATCTGACTCATATTTGTCTACCGGTTTATTCACATCTTCATAAAAACATAACAGATTAGTAAGACAAGATCTTCCTTGTCTAAAGCCATGTTGACTGTCTCCCATTAAGCCATGACTATCTACTTGTTCAGCAATTTTGTTCTTTATGATGGTTTCTACCATTTTTCCCAGTACTGACGTCAGGCTCACCGGTCTGTAGTTTCCTGGATCACCCCTGGAACCCTTTTTTGTAAAATTGGCGTTACATTGGCCATCCTCCAATCTTCAGGTATTACAGATTATGTTAATGATAGTTCACAGATTACTAATAACAGGTCTGCAATCTCATATTTCAGTTATTTCAACACCCTTGGATGTATACCATCCAGTCCAGGTGATTTTCTACTCTTCAGTTTATCATGTTTCACAAAGCTTACAATCTATTCAAGACAGAGAAACAGGACAAACAAGGGACTAGGTAATTCTTAAAGGGAAATTATTAAGGCACACATGGGTGTTAAACATGAAAATAAGAGGGTTAGGATCTAAAAGCAGCCTTGAAAAGGTGGGGTTTTAGCCTGGATTTGAATAAGACCAAGGATTTATTTATTTAATTAACAGATGGGTTTTTTTTATACTGCTTTATCATTTCGGTCAAGGCAGTTTATATGGATCCTGTCATACTGACTCAGGTAGTGTATAATAGGCATACAGCACAGCTAGGTGGAATGAATGAAGTCTGGAGCCGATAGTAGAAGAGATGATAGCATATTATTTTATTTTATTTAAATTGGCACGTATATCCTGCGTTATACTGAGCAATAGGGATCTATGCAGAAATTCCAATCAAAGCCATTATAATAGAATACAATAAAAATATATAAATATTAAAAATACAAAAAATATATAAACATGTGGAGGCCAATTCCCATCGGGGCCTGTCCAGATGTCCAAAATATGGACGGGCCTGACCTGCACCCGATTCAATCCCACAAGGGCTAGACGTCCCTGCAGGATCAGAATTAGGTACAACAGGCCTGGATGGGCAGGCCATGCCCTGATTCTGAGGGCCCGGACATCCAGCCCATTCCCCACACAACGCAGCCATGTCTCCTGCATGAAGCCCAGTGCCATGCAGGTCCCAACTCCTGGCAGGCTCCTGCTGTACACAGTTCCCCACCACCCAAACCTCCGATCAGGCCTTGCAAGGCCAGGATTGGGCTGCAGGGAACCTCCTGCCCCTGCTCATCTTCTGCTGGGTCCACACTGCTTCCGCCGTGATCATCTGGGGAACATATTCCATCCCCGAGGTGGAATTTGTTTATGTTTATTACATTTGATATACCGCTGAATCCAAAGCATCAGAGCAGTTTGCAATATTACATAAAAGTTACAGAAAATATGAAAAGAACGCCATTAATTAGATAGGACAGAATAAGAGATACAGTGATAGTTAAAGGAATAGAGGAGACAAGAAGAAATGCTCCACATAGCATCTGAAGAGGTAGATATCAGGTGTTTAAGCTCCCACTCACAACCTCCGCTGTCGACATACCCCTCCACCGCTCCAATCTCCACAGCAAGCAGAACCAATGTAGCAGCATTTTAAAAGGCCCCGCACGGTCCTACCCCCCTGGACATACAGGTTCGCGACCTGAATTGGCCTGTACATCCTGCCCAGGGTCCCGCCTCTGGCCCACCTTCGCTTCTCCTTTGGCCCACCTCCTCCGCCCCCTGTATAGAGCTCTCCACACATCTCCTCTTAAGTGCTGGGAGCTCTGTGTTGGAAATTGGCCCCCTGGTGTTTAGTGGGGATGTACATTCAAACCGGATATCCATGCCTGCTAAACGCAACTCGGAATGACCCCCACAGCATACAGCAACACAACCTAAAAAATGTGAAAATATTTATTTATTTAACAGCTTCTCTATACCGCTTTATCCTGTGGTCAAAGCGCTTTACATTAAACAGAACAGTTTACATTACAACAAGGTAGTCATCTTGGAGAGAACTTAAAATTTGGAGGTACAAGTTATCAGGGGAAGCATTAGGGGAGTTAAACAAGAAGATTAAGGTAGAGGGAGGGGTAGGAAGACTGAGGTTGTTGCATGGTGGGTGGTTATGTCTTGTCTTCAGTGAAGTGGTCTGTGAACAGGTGAGTCTTAAGGGCCTTTCTGTATGTTATTATATCCTTTGTGGCCCGCAGCTTGTGAGGGATCAAATTCCAGAGGGTTGGATGTGGTAGAGTTGTTTCTGGTGTAGAGTGTTGAGGTGCTTGGTGTATTCTGGGATTCAGTTCTCCTTCTTTGGTTGTCTTGAGTTTCGTGTACTAGTGTTTGAAGATGGATGGAGGACAGGCCATTGATGACTTTGAAGGTTATGAGGATGGATTTATATTTTATTCGTTCACTGATGGGTAGCCAGTGTAGTTGTTTGAGCAAAGGCATTATGTGTTCAGTTGAGTGTGCATTGCAGAGAGTACGTGTTGCTGTGTTGAGGGCAAGTTGGAGCGGGTGCATGGTTGTCTTTGGTAAGCCTTGGAGGATAATATTACGGTAGTCTAGGTGTGGGAAAACAAGAACTTGGAGAACTGTGCGAAAGTCTTGATGGGTTAGGAGAGGTTTGAGGTGTTTTATTGACTTGAATTTATAGTAGATGCTCCTGGTGATGTTATTGATGTGGATGGAGAAGATAAGGCACTGATGGAGGGTGACTCCTAAGTATCATACTTCTTATTTTACTTATAGTTTGGTTTCCTCCATATTTATGGTGTCTGGTGGTATGAAGCTGTTGCCCCTGGAGATGTCGAGGGCTTCAGTTTTCTTGAGGTTTATGGTCATGTTGTGGGTGAAGAGCCATTTACTGATGAAGGTGAAGCAATTCCTTATGATTGTTTTGTCTGGATTAAGTGTGTTGATGACTTTATTAGCGTATATTTGGTATAGGACATGGTGTGTTTGTATGATTGTGCAGATCGGTTGGATGAAGACATTGAATGTTAGTGCAGAGAGGGCAGAGCCCTTGGAGATTCCTTAACTTTGGATATATGGTGCTGATTTTGTGGAACCTGTTTTTACTTGAAGTTGTCTATTTGATAGGTAGGACTTAAATTAGTTGAGTGGAGTGTCTGCTAGTCCAGTTGCTTGAAGTTGCTGGATGATAAGGTTGTGAGGTATTGAATAAAATGCCACCTTGATATCTAGGAAGATGAGTAAATGTCCTGTGTTGGGCTTGTCGGTACCGTTTATTAAATTGTCCAGGAGTGCAGTCATGAGTGATTCTACTCCATGGTGAGGTCTAAATCCATGTTGCTAGGGATCAAGGGAGGGAATGTGTGTTTATGTGATCCTGGAGCTGGTGGTATACAATCTTCTCTAGTATCTTGGCCATAAATGGGAGGCTGTCTGCGGATCTATAGGAGGTTCGTTGGTTGATGTCTTTTGTTGTTCCCTTTCTTAGTGGACAGATGGAGGCCATTTTGAGTTCTGGTGGTATGTAACTTTGTTGCAGTGATAGTTGGGTAATCTTGAGGATTGTTGGTGCGAGTTCTTGTCTGGCTACCTTGATCCAGATGTAGTTGTGTGAATGCTGGTGATTATATCTTCTAGAAGTTCGGGTGTGACTGATGAGAATGCTTTCTAGGTGTGTTCAGGTTTTGACCATTGTTGATTTGTTGTGTTATAGGGATGCTTGTATTAAGAACCCTCAGAAACCCTCCGAGGTTAGGTCTGAAGGACATAATCCTACCTCTGAAACAGTGTCTACTTTTCCCCATGTGTAGAACGCAATTTTTGTCTAATCTGTGTTTAGTCAGGATATTCATTTGTATTTTTTAAATCAGTTGCTATTAGAGAAGCACCCATACATATTCCAATATAGCTATTGTTTTAATGCAGTATAAATGTTGAGACTACAGCTCTAGATTATTAAGAGTGTATCCTTCCCCAGTCAATCGGGTGCTCCTCCACCTGGCCCAGCAATAGGGTTTGTCTCTTCCAAAGTGAGACAATTCTCTCCCCCTTTTCAAATCCATGCTAAAGGCTCACCTCTTTCAGGCCGCTTTTGGTTCTTAATACTTTGTTCTCCTTCTGTCTCATTACTGTTCCCTACTGTACCCTTCTTCTCATCTATTGTATTGTCTGTTTTGCTCTGATGAGCAGGGACCGTCTTTTATGTGTCTGTACAGCACTGTGTATGCCTTGTAGCACTATTCAAATGATTTAATAGTAGTAGTAGTAGTAATAGTAATTTTCTGCTGATTGACAATGGGTGTTGAAGTCATGGAGGAAAAAACTCTCATCGTTCCCTTAGATTTTGCAAGCATAACAAAGAAAAGTATTATGAGCTAAGTGGTGTAGGGCTGGAGAAACTATTTTTTTCACTCAACGCATACTCAAACTCTGGAATTTGTTAGCAGAGAATATAGTAAAAGCTGTTAGGCCCTGATTCTGTAAGGTGGATAGCGGGACTGCATGTCCTGGTGGGACGTGAAGCCCCGCTATCCACCTTCACCATATTCAGCCTCCCGTCCACCCTGCACACACAGAGCAGCTGTGCATGCTGCAGGGGATGGGGCAGTGTGGGGGCGGAATGTGGGAGGAGCGTGGGCGGGACTGGCACCTGGATGTATAAGGCCGATTCTGGTCACAGCCCTGTATGTCCTGGGAGCACTGGGGAGTGGCCAGGTTATTCCACCTCAGAGAAAGCACTGGCTACCCTCCCGGATTGGCCAGCCAGTCTCCTAACAGCATCAGCAGCAGGCACGGTGGGTCCCCACCGCCCGATTTGGGCCCTGGCTGGCCCTGTCGGGGGTCGGGCAGCAGGGTAAAGAGGGACAGCAATGTGGTGGGCTGGCTGGGAAACAGAGAAGATGTCCTCCGGCCAACTGCAGGGGCATATCTTCGGGCCTGATCCTGCACCCACGGAAGCATCTTGCTCCTGTGGTGCAGAGTCTGGTCCTAACGGTCCCATCCTGCTCAGGGCCATCCAGACGGCCCAGACATGCCCCTTGCTGAATTGGGCTCTATGCATAGCTGGATTTAAAAGATGCTTGGACAAGTTTCTGGAGGAAAAGTCCATAAACCATTATTAAACAGGACAAGGGAAATTCACTGCTTACCCACTGGAGAAGCAGCACAGAGCCTGTGTACCTACAGTATTGGGAATCTGACAGGTACTTGTGATCTGGATTGGCCACTGTTGGAAACAGGATACTGGGTTCGATGGACCCTTGGTCTGATCCAGTATGCATATTTTATGTTGTTATGCTCTTATTAACATCATATCGAGTAAACATGCATTTTCAGATGCCTACCATGGATCTCCATTTACTTCTATTCTCAAGACCCTTCCTTCCACCCCTTCTCCCGAACACACACAGAGTCAGATTCACTTTTTCCTTATTCCCTACCCGGAATCTTCATGCATGACCTTCCCCCCACTTTTCACCTCTACAGAAGTAGCAAAGGAAAAACTGCAGAGCCTAGTTCTGGACGTTATGGCAGTAACAGGTTTTGAATGAGCAATGAGCACAGGGTCTGTGTAAGCACATGCTTAAAATGGAGTGGCCTAGTGGTTAAAGCTGTGGGCTGAGAACAAAATGCTCCCGCAGCAGCCAAAATAGGTGCCCCTGCTGCCTCCAGGGACTCTTCCCCCCAGGTGCCCCCAACATCTGCAGCTCTGGCCCCCCTTATCCCCGCCACCTTACCCACAGCTGGCCTGCCATGGCTTGGCTTGGGTTGGGCGGCAGGAACCCCCCCCGCTCCCGGCCCCAGCCCGGGGGTGTTCCCCAGGCCCGATTGCTGGGTTTTTGCTGCTTATACCACCTCTGAGATGGTATAAGCAGCGCATTCCTATGGGTCCAGCAGTACGTACAGGGCCATGACCTGAATCGGCTCTGTACGTGCTGCTGGGCTGGTCTGCCTCCGCTGTTCCCAGACTCCCCCCCTCCCCCCCTCCCCCTCCCCCCCCTGCCGCCGACTCTCCCCAACTTACAGCACAAGACGTGCAGGGAGGGCAGGAGGGGAAATAGGATCTAGGTGGCTTGTGTGAGTGCACGTCCGTGCGGCCCCACAACTCGCGTTCATGAATGGGGCCCTTAGTGTAACCTGATGGTAAAATGAATAGATAAAAAAACCTACTTGGGAGTCTGGGGAATGTTCCAGAGCATCAGGAGATAGTAGAAAGGTATTATAGAAAATTTGTATAAAAAAAGAAAAAGGAAGATTTTATTATGTTTAGAATGTGACTGGGCAGTGATGTCATCAGGAGTAGCAGCACTTACTTACAGAAACTAGAACTCTAGTAAAGATGTTTTTGGCAGTTGATGCTTGGGAATGAAAGACTGTGGATGTGTATTGCCTGGTCTGATGAGGAGGCCTCAGTTTGAGTGAGTTTTGAAGGAATTGAAAGCTTGTGAATGAGAATGAGATAGTATGAGTTTGTTGTGAGTGAGTATGAAAGAAGTGAGTGATTGAATTCTGACATTTTTGAGTAGAAACTGAGAAAGACTCCTCTCATAAGAGGGAAAGTAAGAGAAAGGTCTCAAAATCATAAAGGAGGGTCAGAGGGAGATTAATTCATAGGAAGAAGAGGGTTAACTTTTTTTTTGTTTTGGAAAAATAAGTTAGTAGTCCTAAGGTATTTTGACCACCTATATAGCAGTTAAGGGGAGGGATAAGGAATAAATATACAGATTTAAAAATGTAAGGGATAGGAAAAGAAGAGGGGGATTTGAAAATAATATGGGGTCTATTCCGAGCTACGAATAGCGTGGATGTACAACCTGCCTGGACGTGCATCCTCACAATTCGTCCCCCTGCAAGGATCCCTGTATGAACAGCAGAGTTGTATGGGGAGCCTTAGACGGGGATGGGAGGGGGCGGGCAGAAGGCAGAGCGAGGGTGATACGTGGGCAGGCCATCACCCTGGACATACAGGGCCGATTCTGAGGTCGGAACTGTATGTCCGGGGTGTGTTGGTTAGATGGGGAACTTATTCCACCTCAGAGCTGGAATAAATCCCCCTGGACGTGGGGTAGTAGTGGCGGCCAGCGGGACAAAGTAGAGAGGCATGCAGGAGGTTCCCTGCAGCCAGACCCTGGCCATGGGAGGCCAGATCGGGGGTCTGGCTGTGGGGAAAGGACAATCTTGGTGGTGGGCACTGTTCCCTCTTAGCTGTGCGCGTGTGCGCGCGCACACACCTCGCCGAGCGAGCGCACATACTTTACAACAGAGCGCACAAAAATTACGGTTCTGATTCTGATAGAAAACAACACAGACGTCTTACAATTTGAAAGTTGTGATTGTAATTACTAGAAATTTCCGCTTTATTTAGTAATCGTCTATTTTCATTTAATTTGATTAAAATCAATGTGGTGTACATACTGTATTCTGACGTGTAGTCAAATTTTAAAATATATAACTCCGAGTGTTATTATGTGGCGCACAAAAATTTAACCTTCCTTCAAAAGGAATAGACCTCAGTGATTCCACCCATTAATACAATTCCTTGGTGTCTCAATAACACGCCAAGACTGATTCTCTATAATTAAAGATTATATTCTTAGTAACCGCTCCTAGTAACAGGTACCTATGCAGTAGTGTTATCCTTGTAAATAGATTGTAAATAATTACCCTTGTTATCCAAGTTCCTTCCCGTGTTATCTGTAAACTCATGCATGTTGACTGTACTGAGATTATTGTTCTATGTGAACCGCGCTGATGCTGAATAGTGCGGTATATAAGAGAATAAAAATAAAATAAATAAATAAATAATAAATAAAAGCTGCACAGCTGATATTTTATGCACACACAGCCTACAGAAAATTAGAGGGAACATTGGTGGTGGGCGGCATTCACAGCTATGTAATGGAGCCATGGTCCATTGCAACAAGACGCCATGGCACTGCGGCTCCATTACAGAGCCAGGCTGAGTTAGCTGGCTATGCAGCTGGGCGTGCGGCCGATCAGAATCGGGGTCAGGCTGCACGTCCAGGCCAGTAGACCCGATTCTGATCCCGTGGGGGCTAGACGGGTCTACACCTGTCCGGCCACACAAGGGGCTGGACATCCATTTGTGAATAGGCCTCCACATGTTTTTCTTTGGAAAAGTATAAGGAAAAACTACAGGAGGTAATGGGGATTAGGTAAAGAGTGAAAAAGGCATAGAAGAAATAAAAAGGGTTAGGTAGCGTGCAAGGAGAAGTATAATTGTTAAGAGGTAAGATTGCAGTGGTGCTGAATGAGAGAATAGACATTAATGAGCGAGAGAGTACATGAGGAGTGAATGAATGATATGAAAGCGAGTGATTAATTCAGGGAGCAAGTTTAGGTATAAAGCAAGCTTGCATATATAGAGGGGTTTTTTCCTTAGTATAAGTTTTTTGAATAAGGATTAAGGGAAAGGAAAGAGGAAAGAGCAGGTTAGAGAAAAGGTTACAGCAACACAGAAGCAGTAGGTACCAACCTGACCCAAGAGAGAGAGGAAGAAGGATAAGAGGTGCAGGATTCCAGAGGAGAAAAGACTGTCATTGGGCCCCAATGTACTTCACGTCAACACTGATAAGTACTGTACTGTGCACAACCCAACATTTTATTATTTGAGCTCAAATATATACACATTTCAGAGAAAGAAACATTTGTCTCAGCCCAGAGAAAAGAACTTGAAAGTAATATGGCTACTGTGTTCCATATAGTGGATGAATATTTAATTGTTTTGAGATATACATTTGTTAGATATTATTATACTATAAACCTCTTATAATTACCCAGTGCAAAAGAAAAGTGTGTTCTTTTGTGTCATCATCCTTTTTGTCATGCATAACATCAAGTTGGTATTAGTTCTAATCCTTTTTAGCTTTATTTCATTTTCCACCATTTGTTCTTCTGTCCCTTTAACCAGGGAGAGGGGTATTCATGGGGAAACATAGGGGTCAATTCTGAACCGCAAATAGTAGGTCTGTCTTGCGTCTGGAAAACAGAGCTCCCTGCACGTAGATCTGAGCTGTGTGGGGAGCTCTGTTCGTGGGTGAGAGTGAGTGGGCTGTGGGCAGCGCCATGACCCCGGACGTACAGGGCCAATTCCGAGGTTGACCCTGTATATCCAGAGTCAGCTATTTGTACGGGGGACTTATTCTACCTCAGAGGTGAAATAAGTCCATCTAAACGGAGAAGGATGCCGGATCTGGGGCCCGGCAAAGAGGTGAGGGACATGCAGGGGTTTCTCATGGGGCTACGGGGAAAAGAATTTTTCTGTCACTACCGGGGATCGTGGCTCCTGCATGGAGCCATGGTGGCATGGCAACAAGATGCCATGCCATTGCCGCTCCATGCAGGAGTCAGGCTGGGCTAGCCAGGGAGTTGCTTGGATGTCCGGGCAGTCAAAATCAGGACACAGCCTGCATGTCCAGGTCAACAGACCCGATTCTGATCCCATGGTCATGTCTAGCCCCTATGGGATCAGAATCGGGTGCACTGGAGCATGTCCCGATTTTGACCAGCAGGACAGGCGGGAGATGCACACAATGGAATTAGCTTTGTGGAGGCACATTCCAGTCAGGCCATCCAGCCCCCTGTGCAGCTGATCAGAAGTGGGATGCCCAGAGGTAGATCAGATTCTGATCCCGCGGGGGCTAGACATTAATTAAATTCCTCATGCTGAAAACTTCATCCACTTAGCATGCACAGCCTAAATTTTCAAAGGGAAACTCTATATGACATTGGCCCCATTAGAGAAAGACATAGAAATGTCCCCCCCCCTCCCACACACACTCTCCATGCTCTCTTTCTCTCTCTCACTCTTCAGACATACTTCTGGTGTTGTACTGCCTGCTTCCCATTTGCTCACTCAGGGGTTGATGCAGTGAGGTTCGCTAGGCTTTGTGCACAAGTTAGTACAGTTTTTACATACAATTCTGTGTGCTACCAATGCAGTAAAGAGTTTTGCAGACAAGCTAACTGTGCCCAAAACCTTGAGAAGACAGCAGCACATGGTAATGAAGCAATGAACTATTTAGCACAAATGCAGAGAAGTGCGCAGAAGACCAGAAGGCTGAGCTCAATGCTGGATTTGAACACAAGATCTGAAGAGGTTAGTTTAAAGGTTTGTGGTCAGCACTGGTGAGGAATTTGTCTATTTATTTTCTATTTTGAGCGAATGATACCAGCAACTTCTTTTTCTGGCTTTACTGAAAGAAGTGGTGAAAAAATGGCAAGGGAGGTATGCTGAAGCAATGTTATGTTCATGTGCTGGAATCCTATCTAGCGCATAAATATCACTATTATTCTCAGCAGAACTTCTGTGCAGAACAATGTCAGTGTTTATGAACACCAATATTATTCTGAGCAGAATAATATTGCTGTTTATGCTGTGGGACCCTAGCCTGGGTCCTAGGGCTTACAGGCTTAGGGCTGCCTTGTAATGTCCTTAAATAAAGCTTTTCTGTCTCCAGTGGAATTCTGGGACTTGTAGTTAGGCTTTTCTTGAGCAAGGACAAAAATTGTAGTGTGAGACCGTTGGTAAGGCATACAAGAATATTTATTTTTCTATGGGGATTTCCAAGGCATTATAATTCAAACACAAGGCATTAGGATACTTCTCCAACACAAAGGATAACAGAAGATAACTGGCAACTGAGGTAAACGGAAATCAAAAGTCCTGCTAACCTTAGCAGCTGTTTTTCATTAAACAAAACAGTACTCAGCACAGCTTCTTATATCTCTTTCAAACAAAAGGTAAACTTTCTTCTTGGCACAACTGTTGTTTTCCCTTTTAAACAAACTTCTGGTAACACACAGCTTCTTGGCTTTAGAAGAAAAATTCTCACTTGGTAAAACACATCCTTGGCTTTAGAAGACTATTAGCAGTTACAGAGTTATGCACAATACAGCTTCTCACTCTTTTTCAGCTCTGCTTAGTAAGGCTCAGTCTTCTTTTAAACAGAATGAGCAATCCATTGGAGAGATTCCTAGGTCAGACTCTGGCACATAAGAATTGACCTGCATTTCCTCCTGGGCTAAAGAATGCTCATTCCCTTCTACAGTCTTAAAAGCTTCCTCAGCTTCTCTGTCTTGTAGGAACGTTTGAAACTGGCTCCACAGCAAATCTTTCTGATTGGGCACAGTTACTTTGGGAGAATAAGCCTTTCTCTCAGGGAACACTTGTGCTAATGTGTCTAGTGTTTTTAGCTCAGCTGCTCTGCTCACTGCTGGGGTTTGGCTTTTCCCACTCTCAAGCGTCTCCACCCACCTTCTGGCAGTTGTAGGGCTCAGGTCTGGCTCTTGTACACTAGCTGTTGCAAACTGTTCCTGTTCATCTGTAAGCTGTTCAGCTATACATCTGTTGGCTTCACTTCTAGGAGCATTTCTCAGACATCCACTGCTTCCTTTTCTACTGACCTCTTTCAGCTTCTGGAAGTCAGACTTCTTGTGCCTTTCTCCACTCCTTCTCTCATGAGATCTCTCCTGAAAGCCTTCCTGGAATCCTTCTTCCTCTCCAGGATCTCCCAGGGCTCTGGGATATCTCTTCCCACTGGAATCCCCTTGCTCCAGGATCTCTCCTTCTCCTGTGGAAGTGACTCTCCCTTCCTTTCTTCCTCTCTGGTCAGAGTGAGGTTTTAAAAACCGTTTCTTCCCTGCCACACCCTTGCCTTTGCACAGGCCTTTCCAATCAGTATCTAAGCCTGCCCCCACTTCAGAGTCTGGGCGTGGCTTAGCCTCAGCAGAGACAGGAATTTTTTTCTTTCCTGCTCTGCAAGCTCTGTGCACAGCTTGTCTGTCACTTGTTTTAAAGGCAGAAACATGGTTTTCTTCTATCTCCATCTGTTCTTGGCCGCTCTCATCATCACAATTCCCAAGATAGCATTCCAGAACATGCACCCAAGTGCTAAATTGGTTTTTTTTTGTGTGCATGATAGAGGTGCTGCGGCTAACACAGACCCGCCAGGCTTGCTTTTTTTGTTTAGCACAGACTTTGTGTGCAGAACTTATTTAGATGTGGTTTGCTTACAGCATTGGAGAGCAACAGTAGGCTTGCGTTTGTTGTTGCTGCATTAATGCAGGGCTCTAATGCAGGATTTCTGCATTGGCCCAAGGTTATACATTTGACATCTGTTGAAATGTTTAAAAAATACTTGATGGAGATTTTGAGTCTGCCAAGGATGGCCATAGTTTATTATCTCCCAGACAAAAACTATATGGAAAGACAAGATGATCTGTCAGTGGATAACTTGAATTTAACATAGATATTTAAGACTTTGGAAGGGGATATTAACGTGCAATCTATTCTTCTGGTCTTAAATTCCAAGGAATTGGACAATAATTGGACCCTCAGATTGATTTTAAGGAATAAAGATAAATTGTTCTTTGTAGATAAGGTGTGGTCATTCCGTAATGTAAGGGACAGGTTTACTAAGCTGTGCTACTTGTTAAAGCAGGTGACAGCACACACTCTCGGCATAAGGCAATAAGATAACACAGTGATGTTCTGTGCTGTATGCATTTTCCACTGTATCTGCGGGAATGGATGGGACATGAGCGGAGAGTGGGCATGTCTGCAACACAGGTTTACCATGAGCATAGTCAGTGGGCAATAACCATTGGAGTTGCAGATAACTTCTGGAAGAACATCCAAAATAGAGGAGAAAATACCTCAGTAATCCTGCTTTCCCTCTATGTGGCAGTCAATACATGCCATAAGGGGAATTGCTACAGAGTACCATCATAGGTCTAAAAAAACTTCTCTTTACTGATTATTTTTATTAACAACTAAAAAATCTTAATATGTAATTATTCATCAAATACCCATCAAACACTTTACAACAATAAATCTTCACTAAATTCACAAGACAATAACAACTGGCAGAGTCAAGGTCACCGCCTTCACAATTCCACACTCCGCAGCTTGCTGAGCACAAAGCTCTCTGGATCACCTTAACAGCACTAACAGAGTCATGGTCACCTCCTTACAACTCCACATTCCACAGCTGGCTGAGCACAAAGCTCACTAGATCACTAGAAAATAGTGTAGATCCATACTCTAGGGGGTCTACACCATTTTCTTCGTCCCTAAAAAAAGAGAGACAACACCAAAGTCAGAACATCTCATAAGACTCAATGACAAGCTCACTCTGTTACTTATCTTAAGAAGTGTCTTCCAGAAAAATTTAATTTACAGATGCTCTACATAGATCTCCATTTCGCGAACAAGTCACTTCATCGGGGGCTCACTTGACAACTTCAAAACCACTTCCTTCTCTGGCTATAGCATCTGACATCATCATATGATTCAAATACCATTCCAAACAATCAAAGAGATGAATAGGAGAAGCAACATACCACTCTGAACCAATCAGAAGGACAAATAAGGGGAACAATGAACATGTCATCCCACAACTTATAAAAACATTCCCCAGTCAATGAAGGAATTAAGTCTAGTCTTAAGATAAAAGATCCATCGCTGCTCATGGTGCAATAAAATCTGACCATGATCTCCACCCTGAATATTCTGAGGAATATGATCAATTACATAGCAACAAAAATAAAAAAAATCACATTGGCATGCTTGGCAATGGGCCACTATAGGAGCATCTTTTTTTTTTCTTCTTCAACAAACAATATTTGTGTTCATATAATCTTACTTTCAGTTGACGTGTGGTTTTTCCAATATAAAATTTGTTGCAATCTTGAGGGGGAGGAACAAGATGGCCACAGGCAGGCGTGAGCTGTGAACTGTGTTACTACAGATGAGAAAAAGGAAGGCTAAATAGGCTCTCAAGCCCTCTAAGGCACCAGTGGTGTCTTCTGTGTTGCCTGTTGGAACTTTGGATTCTTTTGTGCTTCGCGGCAAGCAGTGGCCAGGAGGAGTGCCGGCAATTGAGAGTCCCATTAGCAGCAGAGTGGAGCAGGAGTGCTTGTCCAGCAGCTCGGGGCCAGAAATCACATCACCAGAGCAGTGGCGCCCGCCTAAGGCAGCAGCAATTGGAGACGCATCTGTGAGCTTGGCAACTTCGGTAGGGGTCCAAGAAGGTCTGTCACTTGCTGTTGGAGGAGCGGTCGCAGAGTGCGATGGAGAGAAGTGTGAGAGTGTGCTTGCTCTCCTGGGTCAGCTTGCCAGTGCTGGACCTTTGCAAACAATAGCGGAAGGTGTGGCTGGTTCTATGGCCGCCTCAGGTGTTCTCCCTATGACGCTCCAGGCTCCAGGAGATGGACTGGGAATCACTGGAACTCAAGGTACTTTTGATCTCGTTTGTCCAGAGGTCTTCACTTTGGAGGCAATTTGGACAGCCATAGCCAGCTTGGGGGAAAGTTGCTCCCCCAGGTTCAGACTCTGTCTGAGCAATTTCAAGAACATAAATTGCAATTACAACAACATACGGAAGTGCTCTCTTCTTTACAGTGTTTAACAGCAGAAACTCAAACCAAGATGGCTGTTGTGAAGGAATCTGTTAGTGCCTTTTGCAAAAATGCTCTTGCTTTTCAAGCTAGGATTGCAACATTAGAGAACTGTTTAGATATGCTAAGTTGCGTGTTATTAATTTTCCATATTCATCTGTTATAAGTGCTAGAGAGCTGTTTAAGCAATATTTATTGGAGGTACTTGGTATACCGGTTGAATCTCACCCTCCAATGGCAAAGATGTATTATCTTCCTCTTGGCAGAAAGTCCCCTGGTGGTGCTGAGATTTCTGGTGTTCATCCAGTGGACTCACTAGATGTTTCAGCATTGTTGGAATCATCAGATGTGGAGACTTTTAGTGCTGCTGCTTTGCTAGTAACATTTTCACTCCCTTCAGACCGGGACAAGTTTTTGAGGCTTTATTTCCATAAGAGGAGGAGTACTTTCAATGTCCGAATATTCCCAGATTTTTCTAGGGCAACACAACAGCGAAGGAAGGAGTTCCTTCTTCTCTGTCCTGGTGTCCAGCAGCTGGGTGGACAATTTTTCCTAAAGTTTCCTTGCAAATGCTTGGTTAAATTTCAGTCTAGTTCTTATGTTTTTTTTTAAATCCATCCCAGCTGCTGGCACTTCTGAATGCATGTACAGCTAGTATGGGTAGTGATCCCCCCGTTGTATGATGATATGTTATATCTTGGCTGATACCTGCCTTATTTCCTGCACTGTTGGATTATATCTATTGCCTAGTTTTGCTCTTCCTCCTTATTATGGGCTGGGATAGGAGTTAAATTTTAAACCTGTTGGCATTGCCTGAGTAACTTATTAATCCTGTTTTTGTTCTATTTTTTTTTTGTCTTCTTTGACCCCTTATTTCTTTGAGTATTGTAATATACTTGATTTATGTGTTAAAATGATAACTATTAAAAATAATTGTTGCATGGACACTTCAATGCATATACTACATGATCAGCAGAACAGGTAGTCGCACACAACAGCTTGATTCTTCTAGTTCCGATCACCACCGTCTCAAATTCTTGCATCAACACACAACATCAACAGTGACCACAACGCCTATGTCCCAGAATAAGAGAAATCCTTGCCCGACGTATTGCAGGACACAAGCAATCTCTTAAATTCTTACCACGCTGGTAGGTCACATAGACACGTCAACCTATAAAACAAGGATGAACTTGTTATATAGGCCATATCTTCTTCAGACTCGTAGCAATTTGCAAAGATAAAACAGAGTAAGGTAAAACACAGGTCACATTCTGATCCATCTCTGGTCTAGACTGCTGCTGAAATTCAGGATCTAAAAGCCATTCTCGATGGTTGTGAGTGGCACGTTTATATGCGGTATGGATAACACTCACTGGATAGCCTCGAGTCTGAAATGTATTTGTTAGAACTATCTGGATTTTGCCATTAAATATGCACAGAGTCATTAACGAGCTATTTCCCCTTGAATATTGATCCATGAGTTTTCTGTTTGATGACTGTTTGATGCACCACTACCTTAGTGTATGTTAACACAGTTATCACATACTGTTTTACTGTAGGTCTCATTGTATGCTCTGGCATCTAATAACTAATAACTCATGTTATCAGCATTAGCACACAGTGCATGTCAGTAATGCTAGCTGTTAAATTCTTTAGAAACTTTCTTTCATTATGATGCTACAACTGCACCGTATTTGATTTTTGAGGTGGGAAAGTAGCACTTTTTGCCCCTTTAACCTTGCAATCTTGAGCTCTCAAGGAACCCCCTGCCACAAATGTCTCTTCTCCAAGCAATGATTTGAGATGGTTATCTTAGGAACCTTTGGCATGGTGCTTGGACATGAAAACTCATTAGATTGGTCTACATTTCCTTCACCCTAGGAGCCAAGGTGGGAGAAAGTACAAGCTTGAGACTAGCTCGGTCCTCTTGTTTGGCAGTGAATGAACTTATAGCCAAGCTCCAGGCTGACTCATAACATATGGCTTTTGCAATCACAGAGTCATCAAACAGCTTCATGGAGGAAATGAACTCTTCCAAAGGCACTAGCTTCAAAATCATGGAGATCTAAAGAACAAAGGCTCATATTAATTGGGTCTGTGCAATGCCAAGGGAATGCTGGCACTGCAAGCAAAACAAATAATCCAACTATCTATTTCATACCCTAGAGGTCACCCAAGCCCAGTCAGAGGCTCAGTCTCAGAACTCCCTTTGTTTTTCTAACAAGTTTAAATTCCCTCATGCAAGTGGTTGACTATAAGGCAGCAGAGGAACCTTGCTCTAAAATCCACCTGAAAGATATGTTAAAGCTTGTAATCCCTTCCTGTGACTTCTGAAACACTATCCTAGATTAATTCATCACGCCCTGTTACAATGAGGTTTGTTATCAATTAGGAATTTTCTTAGGATTCTTGTAATGAGGGCTTCATTAATTGCTGCATATTTCCATGGTATGCATCCTGCTCTCTTGTCTCTCTTTTATTTCCCAGTATGAATTATGAGCTCACATCTACAGAAGCTAATTTAGGGATTTTGGAATGAATGAATGAATGAATGAATGGGAGAAACCTTACCAACCATGATCTTAGTCTTTCCGTTATGTCATGAACCAAATTAATCCCAAACGTGAGTGGAATTTTGACATGTAGCTGACAATATTCAGAACCATGGTCACTACTGTATCCTCTTATCCTTATGCTTGACATTTAGTAGCACCATCCATTTAGATAGGACTACTGAACATGAGGGTCTAAGCATAAACAGATATCCTTGTAAGTTAGGATTGCTGTTTGTGTGGTCCATTATCAGGATACATTTTAGCCCCACCTCCAAAATGCCCCCGTCCTTCCAAAAGTTAAATGAACAAACTTTGCCAGACATCAAGTGGAGTGGAGGAGTAACCAGATGGTTAAAGCAGCAGGCATAATAATAAGGGAAACCATCAAGTCCTACTACCACCCCTTGTGAGCTTGGTCAATCCTTCATTGCTTCAAGTCCAAGTTTAGATTATAAGCCCTCTGGGGACAGGAAAATAAAATATCTATAGTACTTATATGTAACTCACATTGAGCCCTCAAGAAAGGTATGAGCTAAATCCAATTCCCCTTGCCCCTTATCAAGTTGTCCTACTAAAACTCAGGTTTTTTTTCAAGAAGCACTTCTGTGGTTTGCATGTATCGTGTGTCAAGTGCTTTTGAATATCAATCTAGTAGTCTATTCGAGTATCTCACTGGTCATGTTTCTGCATATTCCTTTTTAGAAAGAGTAACCATATTCATTCTGTGCTTTTTTTATATTTCTAATCTTCAGAAGGCTAAATATGCTTTGTATCCAGTAATGAGACCTATGAGGTTTTAATTGCATCCAAATACATATGGATCAAATAAATCTATACACTGCCAAAGCCCATGCTAGAATATAGCCCAGCCTGTTATCCGCAAACTGTTTCAGCAGTCAATCTTTTCTGTGTTTTGTTTCCTAATATTATGGGCTATAGTATTACAAATGACATCATAACCACTGCCTGCACCAATAGGGTTGCATCTCATGTGAAGTCAATAGTGACACTGCTCCAAACAAAGCATAGATTGTAGGAGTTAATAGGAATTGCATGAGGGCCTTCCTATAGAACAAAACATGATTTAGTGAGCATTTAATTGATAAATAAAGAGCTTCTCTACTTCTTCTTTATCCATGTGTAAAACTATGCATAGTAGGAGCAGGTTTCTCTTAAGGTATGATGTACTAGATATGCTCATCTTTAACATCCAACTACCCTTCTTCGATGTTTTCAAGCCCTAGGATCTGCAGGACCAGCGCTACCATTAATTTAATTAAATTAACAGTCGCTTATATACCGCACCTTCCAGAGATCAGGTGCGGTTTACATTTAACAACAATATAACAGGCTGATGTCTGTTTTACAATGAACATCTGAAACAATGTAACTATTATACAACAAAACAGTCAGTAATCATTTACAAGGAACATCTTAAACAAAGGAAAATTGTGCAAAAACAAATAACATTTTGGTAACTATATACAATTGGGGTATGAGTGCATTACATAAGACGTAAAAATATATTATAAATTTCTAAACTAGTGTAAAATCTTAGGAGTGGAAGGTGTTGGATCATGTCAATTTTGTGTCACTCAGTCAAACAGTGTTATTTAGGCGAACTAGGAAATTATCAAGAGCATCGGCCCTCTGGGGGCGCCCCTCTCTGCCGCTGCTGCATTTACCTAAACTCTCTGGCACTGCATTGCGATTTCTGTCTTCCACCATCTGCCACAAAAAAGGGAAGGTGCTAATTTTTATTACATTGCATAAACCGGACCTTCGCAATGTAAGGGGATGGAAGCGGCTGATGGTAAAAGAGTGAAACTGCGATGCAGCGCCAGAGAGTTTAGGTAAGCACTGCATGGTGGTTTATGAGCCATTGCCACCGCTGCTGGGCCCCAGAGAGGGATAGTGGGGGGCAGCTGGGGGTGGAAGCAAGATAGAGGGTCCGCCTAAGGCACTGCCCATCCTTGCACCAGCCCTGATGATCTGCTGTCTTTTCTGGAGACATGAGCTGTGAATTAAGATGGGCAAGATCAGTTCTAAAAGGAGGAATCTTCAGCTACAGGAAAGGGATTAATGATATAGTACTGTACATGACATTTAAATGGCGTTTGAGTAGAATGTTATTAGTTTTCTTAAATGTGGTTGTGATTTTTAGAAAACAGATGACCTAGCTGATATGCTGACGCTATGAGACATCCCTCCTAGAAAAATACATTTTGCACTGAGTCTACAGGTTCAGCATATATTTTACCTTCCAGGATCACATTACCCCAATTTTGCAGCATCTCCATTGGTTGCCACTGAAATTCCGGATCCCCTTCAAGATTCTCACCTTAGTACATCGAGCTATCTATCTCCACAGACCTCAATATCTATCCGATTTGTTAATTTTTCACACTCCCACTCGCAGCCTCCGATCTGTTCACGTCAATCGCCTGCACCTCCCAGCTCCCTCTCAAGCCCACCTACAGTCCACTCGGAAATCAGCATTTTTCTACCTTGGCCCCTCCCTATGGAATTCCCTACCTACTGCCCTCTGATTGGAAGAATCTTACCCCAGATTCTGCTCTCTTCTCAAAACCCATCTCTTTTCCTCTGCTTTTAACGTTTCTCTGTGAATCCTCACGATCTCATTCTCCCTTCTTGCTTAAACTATTCTTACTCTCCATCTTTTTCTTTCCTTTAAATTTTTGTAATTTCTTTTCCTTTTCTGATTTAGTTATTATTTATATTGTGAACCGCCCCGATGTAATGGGGGGCGGTATATCAAGTGTGCAATAAACAATAAACAGGTGAACAGAGTGGGATCTCCAGGAACAAGCAGGAATGAGTCTTCACATATGGGTATCGTCGGTACCGACGGAGCCTGTGCGGGAATGCTCCCCAGCGTCCAGTAAGAAAGCTTTTGGGAGCATCCCACAGTGCCTGCACGCTGCCTTCCCGCCTTTCCCAACCACCTCTCTCCAGTCCAGTTCTTCTTTTCCGTGGAGCCAGGTCGTGTTCCTGTCAGGTCGTGTTCCTGTCACCGCAGAAGAATTCTTTATTTTTTTCTTTATTTTTCTGTGTCGCGTCTGCCTTCTGCGACATCAGACCGGTACCACCGGTTTTTTCTTTTCTTTCTTACAAAAAACCCCAAAAAACTTTTCTTTCTTTCTTCAACTGTGCATTTGCAGTTTGGGCCTTAGGCCTGAACAATTTTCTCCTCATGGAGAAGCCCGCTTCCGGGTTTAAAAAGTGCACAAAGTGTGGCAGTACTATTTCTGTCACCGACACCCATGATTGGTGTCTAAAATGTTTGGGTCCTGACCATTCCATCACGGATTGTGTGTCCTATACCATGATGTCTAAAAGAGGTCGGCAGAACCGAGCAACCAAGCTCAGTACCCTGTTTCCCTCTGATGCAGCCTCGGTGGCATCTACGTCTTCCAGGGCTTCTTCTTCCTCCCATGGATCTCAGGTAACCAAACATAAATCTAGCCGGTCCTCGAAGGGCAAATCTCCCTCTAAGCATCGAGATGCCTCCGGGCTTGTCCTCGAGGAATCCGCACCGGCAAAATTACCCCGGCGGGAAGTTCCGGCTTCCAAAGCATTATCTATGGGGTCACAGGTTGACATCGATGGCTCAGCCTCGACCGATCACCTGTTGCGGTGTTCTGGGGTACCGGTGGCCTGCACCGGTACCGACATCCAGACTCTGGTGGCGTCGATGGATCTGAAGATTCTGTCCATGCAGCGCACCCTAACGGCGTTTATGCAGGCTTCGACGCCTTCGGTACCGCAACAATCCCCGTTGCCGGTACCGACTCGGGCACCGGCATCGTTTCCGGTGCCGGTACCGATTGCATCGACATCGGCGTCGGTGTCGACTGCAACGGTACCCTGTCCTATGATGCCCATCGGTACCAAACCGGTACCACTTACTCCCGATGTTGATCCCACTCGGTACGCGTATCAGGCTTTACAGGAGCATCCAGACAGGCGATACTTCGATTCCTCCAAAGACTCTGAGTCGGAGGCTTCTGTCGAGGCTCCGATACTTCTTCCTCAGGAGCCTGATTCTCCAAAACGAAGAATGTCTCCTCCAGAAGACTTGTCTTTTCAAGACTTCAATAGGGAAGTGGCTAGGGGCCTCTTCATTACAGTGGCCCCTGAGTCAGAGCCTAGAGCCAAGCAATTAGATATTTTTCAATACCCTAAGGCTTGTGATAAGGAAGCTTATCATAGCTCAGGAAGGAGCTATAGAAAAGATGATGTGACTCTGAACAAGCAACCTGTCAGTTCTGGTAGAAATAAGAAAACAGAATTTTCTTACAAAAGACTACCAGTCCCAGAATGCACCAGGTTTCCAGCAGCCATTAGAGGAGCTGAAGTGGGGAAACATGTGTTCAGTCAGGAGGGCTATGAGGTAATCCCTAAGCACTCATCTCAAAGGGCAGGGCCTGATTCAGCACAGCTGCGCTGTATTAGGGAGGAGCACTCATCAAGGCAGAATAAGAATAGAGTTTGTTCTACAGATGACAAGCATCAGCTCCATGACCATCTTCATGATCACCTTGGAGATGCAGAGAAGGATCATCAGTTTCATCTGAAGGATCAGCAGAAGCAGAAGCCAAACCGGATGGATAGAGAAGGAAAGAAACCCTCTGGAAGGAAGAGGAGAAAAGCCTTTGAGAGGTCTAGAAGAGTCCAAGGCAGTACGTATACTGGGAGGTATTCCAAGGGCCAGCATAGACCATTGGACTGCGGAAAGCCAGAGGAATGGTGCTGCAGAACAAGGAATCACCAGAGCCTACCTGTGAGGGAGACGGCTGCACGTGGAAGGGACTCTAAGACCTATGCCAGAAGGTATGTGAAGAGAGATCCAGTGTCCAGGGATCAGGACTGGAAGGCTGGACATAAGAACTGGACTACATACTGGCCAGGCTATATAGAGAGGAACTATAGCAACAATGGAAGCTCAGGTATGAACATTGATCTATGCCCTAGCTATAACCTTGAAAGACAGCAGGGAAATAAGTGTTCTCCTGAAAGTGCTCCATTGAAAGATTCATCTGTGCCAATTCATGATAGTGACCCTATGCTTGTTGATGAAGGGGAAATAATAGCAGATCAAGATAGTGTTTATATGGACTGCTCTCTATCCAAACTCCGTTGGTAACTTTCTGTGATAAAGCACAGCAGCCATCACAAAGAAATTATAAATTTGTTCTTTATTCCACTAAGAAAAGCTCCTGAAACAGGATTTGACTCACACAGTAGAAAGCCATCCTGCTAAAGGGTTTCAGCTGGATAACTGATAGCAATTGAGCTGCACCTAATTGCTTGTGAGATAGGAGAGAATTACTTCTGGATCTGTGTGGAAAGTAATCAGAAGTTAACCTTACAAGAACAGTTTATTTCTTTCTTTGTGGCTTTTCGTTTGTTAGAAATATGCTAAGAAAACATTAGCTAATTGCCTGACAAGTTTGAAGGTTGTTTTCCTGATTTTGATTTTTGTCTTTGTTTTACCAAGTTAAACACTGCAAGCAAGTAACCTAATTTATGTGCTACCAAGCATATCTGTGCTGGGAGAAATAACCCCATAAATAAAGAAGTATCTTATTGGCTTTAACACTTGTGCACAACTAAATTATTGTCAGCAGCTGTGTCTGGTGTGAATGAACTACATTACCCACAATACCTTGCAAAAATCATATAAATATATACATTGTCAAGACTGTGAAGATTCTCACCCAGGCAGCCGTCTGACAGGCTCCTAAAGAGGCAGCCACCTTACCTATTCATGAGATTCTCTATGATCTCATGTTGAGCATGTGGGAGACTCCTCTTACTACCTCTCCTCATTCTCGTAGGTTAGACACCATGTACCGTGTCCCTCCTTGTCCTGGCTTTCATAAGTCTTAGCTTCCTCACCACTCTATTGTGGTAGAGTCGGCCATGAGGAAAATAAAGAGTGCAAAGAGATACTCATCTAATCCTCCAGGACGTGAATGCAGAACCCTTGATGCTTTTGGCAGAAGGGTTTTCCAAGCTAATATGCTTGCTGCCAGAATCAACTCCTATAGTCTCTATATGGGGATGTTTCTAAAAGAAGTCACAGATCATCTGCAGACTTTGGCCCCTTTTATTTCAGAAGATAAAAGGCAGGAATTTCTCACTTGGCTTAAACATGCCCAAGATTTTTCCAAATTTTCCAACCGTGCAGCCTTTGACTCTTTTGAGTGTGTAAGTAGAGCCTCGGCTATTGCCATAGGTGCACGCAGAATTGCTTGGTTACAAGCATCTGATTTGGAACTCTGGGTCCAAGATGAATTGGGAAATCTTCCTTGTACAGGTGAAAACCTTTTTGGCAGAGATTGGAAAGCAAAGGCCACTCAGATGGAGGCTGAGAACTCTGCTTTGGATCGACTTTCAAAGTCTACCTCTGCTCCTGCTAAAAAAAGATTGTTCAAGAAAACACCTTTTTCTAAAAAGGGAAGATACTATCCTGCTTATGGTCAGCAGGCATCTTCTGCAGGTCGTTTTGCTGCAAAGCGTCAGCAACCACCTAAACAGGCCAAGTCAAAGGCTGCCAAGCTGCACGGGGTGCATTTACAGATTGGTATGGTCCTGATCCCCAGCACTCAGCACACATTCAATGATAACAGCAGTAGAATTTGGATTTTCACTTTCCTATTCTTAGGCCACCACTCTAATCATTAGGTTACTCTAGATGTCTGGGTTCTGAAATATGGTTCTGGGGTTGTCTATGTAAATGCCCCCACAGATGAGCATATCAGGCATGGCCATGTTTGTGAAATCACATCTACACCTGGATGTACTTGTAATTTTTTCAGATGTTCAGACTTAGACATCCCAGATTGCACTTGGACATCCCTTCTAAAATTCCACTTCACATGCCTGGAAAAAAGGGAAAGATAAACTGGATTTAAGTCATGCCTTTCTCAGAAATTCAAGGTGAGCTACATTCAGATACAGTAGGTATTTTTCCTGTCCCTAGAGAGTTTACAATCAAAGGGGCTTTTTTACTACAGTGCAGTAGGAGGTAGCCATGGGTTCAGAATGCGCTAAACACCCCCAGTAACTGCTACCACAAACCAAGAGCAGACAGCACAGGGTAAATCCCATGCAACCTGCTCTTGGAGCTGTGAGGTGGCTAGCAGGGAGGAGTAGCCTAATGGTTAGGGCAACCACTTGGTACTGGAAAGAACAGTGTTCAAATCCTACTAACACTCCTTGTGGCCTTGGACAAGCCACTTAACCCCCAATTGCCTTAGGTAAAAAACTTAGATTGGAAGCCCTCCAAGGGAAATACGATTGGACCTGAACATAGCTTGCACTGAGCTAAATAAATATCAAAATTATGACAGCTAGCATGTGAAACGTTGCCATGCTCTAGCTGTCATAACTACTGGTATCCTGGTCACAACTTCCCACATAAAAACCTCTCTATCCCCGCCCCCTGGATCCTGACCCAGTACCCTGGCAACAGCCTCTCTCATCTAACACCACCCAGCTTCTAGGTAGCACTTTGGGGGGGGGGGGACGGAAAGGCCTGATCAGGGGTGGTAGGTTTCATATCAGGTCGTTCATGGTTGGAATGCTTTCCAGATGGGGAGGGGTCAAATCACTGTAAGGTCAGATTGGAGGCTATGATTGGGGCTGGGCTTGCTGGCAGACAGAACCCTATCTGTGTTCAGTTCTGTATTCCAGGCCTGCACAAGTTGCAGTGGAAGGGAACATGTACCTGTGCATGAAATGGGCCTATACCTTACTGCCATTTATTAAAAAGGCCCCAAAATTTGTAACCGAGGCAATGGAGGGTTAAGTAACTTGCCCAAGATCACAAGGAGCAACAGTGGGATTCAAACCTGCCTTCCCTGGTTCTCAGCCCACCAAGTACTACCCTATAGAGGTCTATGGGGCTGGTCATCTCTTTAAAGGGGGAAATCAGTAACCAGCTTTACATGGAACCTGTGAGTGTGATTTGTCTACTAACATTTCTAAAAACAAATCTACCACCTAATGCATGCACACACCAACTATCTCTGTTCATTCCATACCTAACCCAGATTGAACTAGTGGATCTACAAACCTGTTGGCACTCTAAGGTGAAAAAAGAACATGCCTTGGAGGGCATATACTAATTCCTCCATTAACTCAAAAGAGAAAGTAAAGCATAGAAAAGGGACTGGGAGAAGATAAGGGGAAAAGAGGAAACAGCAGTTGTAGAAAATCCAGGGTCATGTTCAATTTCAACTGGAGAAAGGACTCAAAGGCAGTGTTTGAGCTCCCTCTCCTGGCACAGCATTAAAGCAACATTCGAAACTGATGCTGCATAAAAAATTCCTAATCTACCTGTGGAAATCAAATGCCTGCAAGCAAGTTACAAGAGATGCCTTTTATTTGTCCAAGGAATCTGAATTTTTTTATATTTAGATTGCCATTCAAGAGGGACAGTCTGTTCATTAAATCAGGAGCCGCTAAGCCATTCATGATTCATTACTTTAGTTACGATACTGCTTTGTATGGTGTGTGCAGTCACTTATCTTTGTTCAGAATAGCAAGACTGTAGCAATAGGAAACTATTTATCATACCCTTACAGACGATTTTAATCTGACAAAGTCAAAAGATAGCAAAGCAACCCCTCCCCACCCATGGGTATATTGCATTAAAACATAGGAGGATGTTTACTAAAGGGCGTCAGCTGTCATCATAGTGCCAATGAGAGAAAGATCGTGCCACAGTGACAGCTAAAATAGTCAAAATGCAACTATCTCAGGCTGTGTTCCGCATTAGCTGCATTTCACGTGGTAGAGGAGGGGGAGGGGGAAAAGGCGTGACAAGAGGCAGCCATCATGTCAACAACTGTCACGCGATAGCTGCCAAAATCACCATCATTGCGGCTGCAGATAATGCCACCAGAAGCAAGGGCATCATTCCAATCCCCCCCATGTCCCCCTCAAGCCCTCCCCCCCCCCCCAGCTAAAGGGTGCTGGTGCCTCAGCTCTTCTGAACTGGAGCATCGGCACCATTAGAGGCCACCCCACCTTTTAGCACCCACCCCCCTAAACAGCATTCTACCCCTTAAGGATGTGGTTGAGGGGAGAAATCTTCAAGGAACCCCTGACCCCACACTGACCCAAAACTCCCCATTAATCAGTCGGGCCCCCTCCTCCCCAAAATCTAACAGCCCCAGCTGGCCGGTTAAGCACCCCCCAGACACCTCACCCCCATAATCTACCCAGCCCTGTAACCCCTCCCAGCCCTTACCTAATTGATCCCTGGTGATCCAGTGGCCAGGGGGCAGAAGCGGTTCTTCCTGCTCCTTCCCTGTCTCTGGAGCTAGGTAAAATGGAGCTGATCTCATGCCAGGGCGGGGGTGGGAGGGGAGGCTGTCTTTATCATATTAAAAATATGAGATTACATTTTACTCATTAAACAGGATAGAATGGTGGATATTATAGGCAGATGAAACATTCACATCAGGTTTCATATATATATATATTTGAATTCAGAATAAAACAAAGAGCTCCATTTTCAAAAGGGCTGATATTTAAATGCCAAAAATCAGCCACAGTGTTGAAATATTGGTGAGACATTCTGACTATCCAGGCCAAGCAGCACCATCTGGATATGTGCCAATACCCTTATCGAGACAGCATCCTCTTAGCCAGTTGGCTAAGGGTTCTGAAAATTGGCCCTAAACTTTATTTTTTGAGAGTCTAGCATCTTCTCCCTGTTCCTTTTGGCTTCCAGCAGTTTGAACTGGAGCTGGGCTCTAGGGTATTAGCCTCCAATCACAACCATCAATAAAGTTTTCTTCTATTTTATATTCCCCTCCCCCAAAAGACTTGGCCCACTCATTGCAGCAATAATCCTTAGCTAAGGGATCATACACCAGGGCTCCTTCAGGAATTCTGGGCTCTGAATTTAGCCAATGGGTGTTGCCATTACATGATGAATAGGACTGCCTCCCAAGAGATAAGAATGCCTTTGACACTGTTCCGCACTGGTGACATATAAATAAATTGAGTACCCTAGGAATGGACCCTAAAGTGACTGACTGGGTTAGAAATTGTTTGGGAGGCAACAAAGAGTACAGGTAAATGCAGCTCACTCTGAGGAGAAGAATGTTACCAGTGGTGTGCCGCAGGGATCTATCCTTGGTCCAATTCTTTTTAACAGTTTTGTTAGTGATATGACAGAAGGGCTGTCGGGTAAGGTTTGCTTCTTTGCAGATGATACCAAAATCTGCAATAGTGTACACATCCAGCAAGGTGTAGATAACATAAGGAGAGATCTAGCTAAGCTTGAAGAATGGTTTTGAAGGACTATCAAGAGGGACTGCTACTGCTGGGAAGAAATTTTCACTTGTAAGTATTTACCTGCTAGGAAATACTCTAAATCTTGGAGAAAAGGGGATTCTTTGGGTTAAAGCTGATAAAATCTGTGGATTTTAGAATTCATTGTTTTTGTTAAGTCAATCAAGGCTTAGTACAACCAGAAAGATTTAAATCAAAATCAAACAGAGTGTAGCTTAATAGAGAAGGTAGGATAGGGTAAATATTCTTTGAGTAGAAAGAAATTGTTGCTAGAGATCTTTACAAAGAGGCCTTCCTGTTAGGAGGCAAGAGACCTGTGAAATTGTTTTAAATAGGTGTTAAAGCCAAGTGACAGATCAAAAGGGCAATTTGAAAGGTTCCCTCTATCAAACCAAGGACTGAGTGATTCACTCAGGAAATTGTTAAGAGATTACCTTAGAAGCACAGGTCAGGGCACTGTGTAGTAAGCCAGCTTTTACTTAAAACAAGCACTAAAAGTCAGTCATGGCACTGTGTAGCAAGCCAGTTTTTACTAAGTGTTTCCTTCTCTCCCATCCACCCCGGGCATAATCTTAGATTTATAGGCTCTTAAACCTATTAAAGGGAAAGAGGTGGTCAAATTCATTTTCAGGTTTACCTGGTTATCCTCATCAGGAGTAGAATAATTATGGCCCTGAAATTAATTAAACTTGAGGTGAACAAAGTCCTTTAAACTTAATAGATAAAGTTGCATTGGTACAAGTATCCCTAGCAACTTTAAGTAAGTAACAATTTAAATATCTACAGAAATCCTTAAACTACGATGCAGGCAGCAGTCCAGCAGTAAAATGGGAGCTATCCAGTCTTTTGCATTGAGTGTCACATGTACGATTTTTCCCAGTTGATGAGAGGCTTTACACGTGCACTAAGTACAAGGAGGTCTTTGTTCTTAGGGAACAAATCCAATCTCTGAAGGCTAGAGAAGCAGATTTGGAGGAGCTAAGGAAGACAGAGAGCTATATAGATGATACCTACAGGGATGTGGTAGTGAAGTTCCACTTCCAGACTGCTGGCATTAACCCTTAAAAAGGAGATAGAGCAGCTTTTAACCTAGATAATAGAGGAAAGCCAACAGTCGCCCAAAAGTGAATGGTTTGGAAGGATGTATCCTTGAAGGATACTAGCAAAAGAGAGAAATTAGGGCATCCTGATAGGGAGGTTCCAATAACCCAGATCTGCCTTTAAGTGCAGAGCAGACAGAGCTGGAAGATTTCAAATTACTCCTGCCAACTGATAACCAGATTACTAATATGAATAAAATAAAACCTCTAAAAGGCCTGTATGCAAATTCTAGAAGTCTAAAAAATAATATGGGAGAGCTAGAATATATAGCACTAAATGAAAGGTTAGATATAACTGGCATCTCAGAGACCTAGTGGAAAGAGGATAACCAATACAATACCATGATACCCGGGTACAAACTCTATCACAATGATAGGGTAGATGAAATTGGTAGACGGGTTGTGCTCTATGTTAGAGAAAGCCTTGAGTCTCACAGGATAACATTTTTGCAGGAAATAAAACACATTGTAGAATCTCTATGGATAGAAATTCCATGCAAAAAGGGGAAGGAAATGTCAGTGGGGATGTACCACCCACCCCTCGTTCACAAGAGAACCCTCGCCTATCTTTTAGCCGTAGGAGCTAACCGGACTACATGCAATATCGCTACTGCCTGGTTAGCTCCTGCAGCTTCCAGGCATATGCGGCAAGCCCAGATATTCAATGCTGGGGGGCCACATATGGCCCTGGCATTGAATATCTGGGGTTAAGGGTAGGCGGGTATGGCTGTGTGCTGTAGTAGCGCATAGCCTGCCCAAATGAATATCGGGCCCAAAGTATCTAAATGAAATAAATGACTGTTTCTTGGAGCAGCTGGTTCATGAACCAACAAGAGGGGAAGCTATTTTGGACCTAGTCCTTAGTGGAACACAGGATCTGGTGCAAGAGATAACAGTGTTGCATCCACTTGGCAATAGTGATCATAGCATGACCACATTTGATTTAATAAATGGAGGGAGGACAGCAAGGAAATCCACAGTACTACCTTTTAACTTTCAAAAGGGAGACTATGATAAAAGAAGGAAAATAGTTTAGTCTTTGCAGCTGCTGCTTTTAGTTTTTTTAAAGTGTTTTTCATCAAACATGGGCATTGTTTAAAATGCTATTTTGGAAACCCAAACCACGTGTATTCCATACTTTAAGAAAGGTGGAAGAAAGTCCAAAAAACTTCCAGCATGGTTTAAAGGTGAGGTCAAGAAGGCTGTTTTAGCCAAAAAAGCATCTTTCAGTAAATGGAAAAAGTAGTTAAATAGCGAAAACTGGAAACAACATAAGCACTGGCAAGCTAGATGCAAGGTATTGATAAGGCAGGCAAAGAGAGAATTTGAAAAAAAGCTTTCTGTGGAAGTAAAAATGCACAATAAAAATGTTTTCAAGTACATTCATAGCAAAAAACCTGTAAGAGAGTTAGTTGGACTGTGGTAGTGTGGCATGCAGTGGGAAGGGTTTTCTGTTCAAACACCAAACAGACAGCGGTTCAGGGAAAACAAAACCTGCTTTTATTCAGACCCAGTTTGTTACACCTTCACAAAGCTAGTCTCCCAGCCATTCCTACAGCCCAGTTAAAGTTCCTTCCATGCCCAGTTAAAGTTCCTACCTTTGTATGGCTTGCCTTAAAAGGACTCCTGGCTCCATGAGCCTCCATCCCTCCTGTAGCCTGCAGGCTCTTGAGAGGAACGGGTAACATTATAAAGACCCCATCACACACCCTCCCCCTCAGCTCAACCATGCTCAGTTGAGCACTTGCCTCACCCAGGATTCCCACTCCGGAGAGGAAGCCGCGTTCAGGTGAGTCTGATCAGCCCTATAGTGGACCTGGAACTAGTAGGGTTGGAGGCTCATGAGCCATCACATAATTCGGCCATTCGACTCTTTATGCTGAGCCAACCATTTGAGGGGTTGGTGGTCCATTATTAGCATAAATGGAAGGCCAAGCAGGTAGTATTTGAAAGTTTCAAGTGCCACTTGACAGCGAGGGCTTCCTTCTCGAATACTGCATAATGCTTCTCCTGAGGAAACAGTTTCCTGTAGATGAATTCTATGGGATGTTTTCACCCTTGACTTCCTAAGTCAGAACGGCTCCTAGGCATTTGTTTGCATAATAAACAGTAGAGAGAAATCAGGGCTAGTCAGGATAGATTAAGAGCACTCGGCCTTCTTGAGACATTGGAAGGCCAGGTCCAGGTCCGATGACCACTGGATCTTCTCAGGAGCTCTCTTCCAGAGGAGAATGATTAACGGCTCTGCGACCTCTGTAAAATTAGGGATGAACTGGCGGTAATAGCCAATCAGTCCAAGGAAGGCACAAACCTCTTTCTTCAAGTTCAGGGTGGGGACCTGTGCAATCTTTATCTTTATCTTTATTAAGAAACTTAATATATCGCTCATACTAAAAGCATTTGAGCGGTTTACAAACAAATTTTAAAACTGCTGGGAAACAGAAAGGAACGCCAATTCATGGTAGACAGGAAAGAAGAGATAGACATAGATAAGAACAGGTAGGGATGGGGGTAGGAGATGAGGCAGGGAGTATCAGCGAGGGGGCAGTGATAGTGGAGTGGAAGGAAAAGGGAGGTCATATGCACTGCAAAATAGATGAGTTTTTAACCTTGATTTAAATGTTTTATATGAGGTTTCTAAGTGGAGGGCAGTAGGGAGCGAATTGCAGAGCCGGGGACCCAAAAAAAAAAAAAGCTGAGGAGCGTGTGGACTCAAGATGGGCCTGGGATGGGGAGGGGAGAAAAAGACGATTAACATGGATTGACCTAAGGGAACGATGAGGTGAATGAAGGCGAATCAAATCTGCGAGGTATAATGGAGTGCCGGAATAGATGGACTTGTGGATGAAGAGAAGCACTTTAGTATGTATCCTGTATGGAACTGGAAGCCAATGCAAGTGAATCAGAATAGGGGTAATATGGTCATAACATGGCAGCCACCTTCCATTCCTGATTAAATACCCCAAGTATTGAACTTCCTGCCCTCCCGGAAAACATTTTTTAGGGTTGGCCATCAGCCCAACCTTCCACAAGCTGGTCAACAGGGCTTGTACTTGGGTTAGATGGGTGGTCCAGTCTCTCTTGTAGATGATGATGTCGTCAAGGTAGGCAGCTGCATACTCCTTGTGCAGTCTCAGAAGGCGGTTGACTAGGCATTGAAATGTGGCGAGAGCCCCGTGTAATCCAAAGGGCAGCACTGTAAACTGAAAGAGACCATGCAGTGTCGAAAAAGCAGTTTTCTCCCTGGCAGCCAGAGTCAAGGGTACCTGCCAGTATCCCTTGGACAGATCCAAGGTTGAAATGGAGCGTGCTCTACTAAGTCACTCGATTAGCTCATCTACTCTGTGCATGGGATACTTCCAGTTTAGAAGAGGACCAGGGAAATTTATTTATTTAATTTATTTAACTGCTTTTATATACAGTCTTTCTACAATCCAAGACGGTTTACAAGGAACATAACATAAGAGTGTAAGACGGCTGTTTTACATGAAACAGTATCTTCTTGAGCATGAACATTCGTAATTAACCATGAACTATTTACATATTTACATGTTGATTATTGAGTGAGGGTGTTAGGTGGGGCAGAGGTAAGGAGATATGGGAAGAGGGGTAATGGAGTAATAAGAGGGGGTAGGGGTACAAAGTGGCTGCAAAGAGGTTGGGAGCATTAGAGGGAGGGAAGGCTTAAGGGGGCAAGGAGAAGTGTTCTTAGAAGAGGTGGGTTTTGAGTTTCTTCTGGAATTCAGAATGGTCAGGGCAACTACGAAGTTTGTAAGGGAGAGCATTCCATATTAAGAGGGCGCAAAGGGAGAAGGCCCTATTACAGGTGGATTGCTTGCTTTTTCTCTTTGCTATTGGTATGTTCAGGATGTTGACGGTATTAGGTCGATGTGATTTGGTGTTCTTGGTTTTGAATAGGAGTGAGGATAAGCAGGGGGCTGATTCATTGTGGATAATTTTGTGTATGAGTGTGATGGTTTTACATTTTATTCTGGAAAGCATAGGGAGCCAATGAAGGTCATAGAGGATTGGGGTGAGGCGGGCACGTCTAGAGGTGTTTGTGATTAAGTGAGCTATTGTGCTCTGTGCCATTTGGAAGGGGTGGATACTGTGCTTAGGGAGACCTTGGAAGATGAGGTTACAATAGTCAAGGGTACAGGTGGTAAGTGCTTGGCAGACAGTATGGAAGGAGTCTGGGTTCAGTAAAGGTTGGAGATTTCTCAAGGTTCGTAATTTAGCATACATTGTATTTGTTGTTTTCCTTATCAGGTCATGGAAGGTGAGGCTCTGGTCAAGTATTAATCCGAGATATTTGACTTGATTTTTTTGTGGGGAGGATGAAGTCGCCAAGAACAAGAGATGTCGGAGGGGTATAGGAAGGATTGGAAAAAATTTGGAAAGCTTCCATTTTAGATTGATTAATTATGAGATTGTGACAACTGAGCCAGTGTCTTAAATTTATGAAGCATTTGCTTACATTTGAAAAGTTAGGTTTCATTATGTTGAATGGGGTGAAGAACATGATATCATCTGTGTATATCTGATATTGGATACCATGGTCTTGAAAGATTCTACATAGGGATTGAAGGAACATGTTGAAGAGGAGTGCGGATAGACTGGACCCTTGTGGAATCCTTGCTTTTGAGTGAACGACTGGGAGGTGTTGTTACCTATGCATACCTGTTGGGTTCTTTGTTCCAGGTAGGAGCGGAACCAGCTCAGGGTTGTATCTCTTAGGCCAAGTTCATGAAGTCCATCTATAAGTTGGTCATGGGGGAGTGAAATCTACTGCTTACCCTGGGACAAGCATTGTGGAACCTGTGTACCTTTTTGAGAACCTGCCAGGTACTTGTGACCTGGATTGGCCACTGTTAGCAGCTTGTTCAAAGTTTATATTCATAAATGACCTGAAAATGGGAATAACTAGGGAGGTGATCAAATTTGCAGATGACACAAAATTATTCTAAGTTGTTAAAACACAAGAGGATTGTGAAAAATTGAAATAGGACCTTGATAAATTGGAAGACTGGAAAAATGCAAAGTTATACACCTAGGAAAGAACAACCCAAACCATGGTTATACAATGCAAGGTTTCAAATTAGGAACCACCATGCATGAAAAGGATTTAGACATCATCATGGATAATACCTTGAAACCCTCTGTCCAGTGTGCAGCAGCGGCCAAGAAAGCAAATAGAATGCTAGGAATCAGAAGGAAAGGAGTGGAGAATAAAACCAAGGATATTATAATGCATCTGTATCATTCCATGGTGCAACCACACTTTGAATATTGTGTGCAATTCTGGCTGCCATATCTTTAAAGGGATATAGCAGAATTAGAAAAGCTACCAATACTGTAAAGGGGATGAAAGGTTATCCCTATGAGAAAAGACTTAAAAGGTTAGGGCTCTTCAACTTGAAAAAGAGATGGCTGAGGGAAGATAAGATAGAGATCTATAAATTAATGAATGGAGTGGACCAGGTAAACGTAGATTAGTTGTTTATTCCATGAAAAAGTAGAAAGACTAGGAGGCATGCAATGAAGCTACAATGTAGCACATTTAAGACTAATCGGAGAAAATATTTTTTACTCAGCGCGTAATCACACACTGGAATTCGTTACAGGAGGATGTAATAAAAGTTGTTAGTATAGGTTTGGACAAGTTTCATGAGGAAAGGTCCATAAACCATTATTAAAGAATGCCAGGAAAATCCACTGCTTACCACAGGACAAGGATTGTGGAACCTGTATACCTTTTTGGGAATCTGACAGGTACTTGTGACCTGGATTGACCACTGTTGGAAACAGGATACTGGGCTTGATGGACCTTGGTCTGACCCATTATGGCATTTCTTATGTTCTTATGGCAATTGAGATTTAATGCCAAACATGCAGGGTCATGCATTTGGATGGCAAAAATCCAAGGAAGCGGTACATTATAGGTCATGAAGTACTTCTGCCCACGAAAGAAGGGCAGGATTTGGGCATGATTATATCTGATGATCTTAAGGTGACTAAATTAAAAAGTCATGAGATAGGAGGCAGTGTACTATTGTGGATCAGGAACTGGTTAAAAGATAGAAAACAAAGAGTAGGGCTAAATGGCCAATTTTCTCACAAAGCTGTCAATAATAGTGCTCCTCAGTATCTTTCATGCCTCACCATTTCATTTGTCCCCCTTGATGTCTGTGTTCCCTTCATGATAAAAGACTACTACATCCCCCACCATCCCATGCTAAATATGAGTCTATCAGATGGGCTGCTTTCTCCTTTGTTGCTCCAGCCCTCTGGAATTGTTTGCCTTCCCATGTCTGTCTTGAGCTTTCTTTTAACAAGTGCAGAACCCTTCTGAAAATGCACGTGTTTGAGCAGGCTTTTGACCTTCAGCCAGCCTAGGGTTGCAGGGTCTGTTTGTCTATATGCATGTATTGCTGTATGTTTCTATATAAGACTGTGAACTAATAGTTGTCCCCTAAGGACTCTGGCGTAGGCTGTACTACCTTCTAGTCATTTCCTGTCGCCGCTGTTGCCTTGTTGTCTTTTGACCCCTTTGGCTCTTTTCTGCCCTCCTTCCCCTATTTGTCCCATCTCTCTCCTTTCCTGTAATATGATGGCGTTCTTTTCTGCCCTGTTTTTAAATAATATTTGTAAACCACTCTGTATGTCCCACAAAGGGCAGTATATCAAGTTCGAATAAACTGTAAACAGATAGAAAAGGCGAAGGTGAAAGCCAGAAGAATGCATGGGTGCATAGGGAGAAGACTGGTCAGCAGGAAGAAGGAGATGAGACCTCATTTGGAGTATTGTGTGCAATTCTGGAGAACATAACTTTAAAAGGATATAAACTGGATGGAGTCAGTGCAGAGAGTGGTTACCAAAATGGTCAGTGGGCTTCATCATAAGGCATATGGGGACAGACTTAAAGATCTCCATATGTATACTTTGGAAGAAAGACGGGAGAGAAAAGATATGATAGAGATGTTTAAATACCTTCCAGGCATAAATGAACAGAAGGAGAACCTCTTTCAATTGAACAAGGGGGCATAGGATGAAAGTAAGAGAATGGTAGATGCGTGGAATAGTCTCCCAGTGGAGGTTGTAGAGACCAGGACAGTATCTGAATTTAAGAAAGCACGGGACCAACACAGAAGATTTCTCAAGGAAAAAAAAGGAACTATAGTACTTGGTATGGAAGAGCAGACTGGATAGGCCATATGGTCTTTTTTGCCGTCATGTTTCTCATTGGGGAAATTGAAGACCTAAGCTAGGAATTGAACCTGGATCCTCCATATGGTAATGCAGTGCACTGCCACTGAGATACTTAATTCTAACATAGTAACATAGTAAATGACGGCAGATAAAGACCAGTATGGTCCATCTAGTCTGCCCAGCAAGATGGCAGGAGTAGGTGCACCCCTTCCCATGTCTTTAGGGAGTAGGTGCACCCCCTTCCCATGTCTTTGTTTAGGGGTGCACCCACTAGGAGTAGGTGCACCCCTCCCCATGTCTTCACCCCTCCCCATATCTTTGTTTAGGGGTGAACCCACCGCTCCTCCCCCCATCGCTCCATGTAGGGCACCCCTATTTGTTGAGAAATTAGATGGCTCAGTTTATTTTGATTTTATCCTGTTGCTGTAAAGTGATCCACTGTGTCTGTCCCAGGCCACTTTGAATTCCGTCACTGTGTTTGCCCCCACCACCTCCATCGGGAGGGCATTCCAAGCATCCACCACCCTTTCAGTGAAAAAGTACTACCTGACATTGCCTTTAAATTTACCACCTTGCAGCTTCATGTCATGCCCTCTAGTTTTACAGCTTCCCCGTCTTTGGAAGAGGTTTGTTTGTTCATTATTTCTCTTTAAGTATTTAAAGTTCTGAATCTTATCTCCCCTATCCCTCCTCTCCTCCAAAGTGTACATATTTAGGTCTTCAAGTCTCTTCTCATAAGGCTTCTGACGCAGGCTCCAAATCATTTTGGTTGCCTTCCTCTGAACAGTTTCTATTCTTTTTACATCCTTTGCAAGATACGGTCTCCAAAACTGAACACAGTATTCCAAGTGAGGCCTCACCAGAGACTTATACAGTGGCATTAGTACCCCTTCCTTTCTGCTGGTAATTCCTCTTTGAATGCAGCCCAACATCCTCCTGGCTTTTGCCACTGCCTTGTCGCACTGTTTTGCCACCTTGAGAGCTACAGAAATAATCACACCGAGGTCTTTCTCCTGCTCCGTGCACACCAACCTCTCGCCTCCTATCACGTACATTTCCCTTAGATTTCTGCTACCCAAGTGCATGACACTGCACTTCTTCGCATTTAATCTTAATTGCCAAGCATTAGACCATTCTTCAAGCTTTTGTAGATCTTTCCTCATGTTAATCACTCCCTCGGGGGAGTCCACTCTGTTGCAAATTTTTGTGTCATCTGCAAAAAGACAAACCATTCCATTCAGTCCTTCAGCAATATTACTCACAAATAAATTAAACAGTGCCGGGCCCAGGACCGAACCCTGAGGCACCCCGCTAATCACCTTCCTTTCATCTAAGTGAGCTCCATTTACCATCACCTTCTGTCTTCTGTCAGTCAACCAATTTCTGATCCAGTTTACCACCTTGGGACCCATCCCCAAACTACTGAGTTTATTGATAAGTCTCTTATGAGGGACAGTATCAAAGGCTTTGCTGAAATCCAGTTAGATCACATCCATCGCATGCCTCTGATCCAGTTCTCTGGTCACCCAGTCAAAGAACTCAATCAGATTTGTTTGACAAGATCGTCCTTCAGTAAAACCATGTTGCCTCGGATCTTTTAACCTGCTGGTTCTGAAAAAGTTCACTATTTACTCTTTCAGGAGCGCCTCCATTACTTTTCCTGCCACCGAGGTAAGGCTCACGGGCCTGTAGTTTGACACTTCTTCCCTGTCACCACTTTTGTGTAGAGGTACGACATCAGCCATTCTCCAGTCCTGAGGAAACTCTCCTGTTTCCAAGGATCTGTTGAAAACATCTTTTAACGGCCCTGCAAGAACCTCTCTGAGCTCTTTCAGTATCCTGGGATGTATCCCATCCGGTACCATGGCCTTGTCCACTTTCAGTTTTGCAAGCTGTTCTAACGTGTAATCAAACTCTGGAATTTGTTACCGGAGGATGTAGTAAAGGCTGTTAGTGTAGCTGGGTTTAAAAAAGGTTTGGACAAGTTCCTGGAGGAAAGGTCCATAAACCATTATTAAGAAGGGACCCAGGATATCAATGCTTGAACCAATATAAGCATTGTGGAACCTGTGTCCCTTGGGGAAACTGCTAGGTACGTGTGACCTGGATTGGCCACTGTTGGAAACAGAATACTGGGCTTGATGGACCTTGGTCTGACCCAGTATGGCATATCTTATGTTCTTAACACCTCATCTTCTCTGAATGGTGTGGTATCTACTTCATTCCCATTTTTATATTTGTGAGTCACAGGTGGTCCTTCTCCAGGATTTTCTTTCTTTCTTTCTTTAATTTCTCTTCTATACTGCGCTATTCAATATCAGTGCGGTGTACATTTAACTGTAGCTTATACAATGCAGTCGTGACTGTATTGTATTTACAATAAAACAGGAAATATAACTTGGCTAGAAACTGGGGTAACTGTCTATAACTTATTTACATTATATACATTAGTAACTGTACTGTGCACAGTGAAGCTTACTTTAGTAAAAACAGAGCAGAAGTATTTGTTTAGCAATTTCGCTTTTTCAATGTCACTTTGCACGAGTCCGTTTTTCTGAGTCCTGTAATTCCACCTCTGATCTTCCTTTCCTGAAAATACCTGTCCATCAGTCCATTGAGCACCACCTTCTTATTTGTTTGTTGTGATCCACTGGAAGACAAAAAGTACTGAAAAAAATCCACCTTAATCCAGTTTTGTTCCATGACTGAAAATGTAAATAATCCATCTTGAGAGAAGTTATTAGAGCAATTGTCTGCATCAGAAGCACAACTGAATATCAGGAGCCACCTGGCAGCTCATTAGCATCATTATTAAGTGCCCTCGTAGATAAGAAGTTTGCAACTGTGCTGCCTCAGTTCTCTTCGTATTCAGATTTCCTTTTTATTTTACTCAAAGTTTCCAAATCTTGATCATTTTTTAATGTCATCACTCACCTCAGAGCGCTTTCAGATTTCCAATCTCTTTCTGCTTTGCCTTTTATTGTGCCTTTTAGTGGACATGGGTTCAAGGCTGTGCGAGCAGTGTGGCTGCACAGGGCACAAGTCCAACCAAAAGAAGCACAGACACACTCGCAGAAGCCAAATAAATCAATTCAGAGCGAGTAGTCCAAACAAGATTTATTGGTCACACACAGGGAAATTTAATAGCACACAGGGAATACTTAACCTGACATGGCTGTGTTTCGGCGGTGCCTTCATCAGGGTTTAAAACTACAACAAACCACATAAATAAAATTAAAATACAAATTAAAATTATATCATAAAATATATAGAACCATATTAAAAAACATACATATTAAATGAAAGAAACAGGTAGAGAAAACATATAAAGTAAAATTGAATCATTGCAACACCATAACCTAGAAGGTAAGAAATAAATAATTAAATAAGTAATCTGTCATAATATGTCATGAGAGGAGAAGCTATAAAAAGAGTAAAAACAAAACTAAAACAGATTTAAAAAGTCTTAAAAGGGGTAAAAAAGGAATATATGATGGGTTTATGAAATTATAATTTAAAACAAATCTAATAAACATTTATATTTATATAAACATACATAAAGAACATTAAATTCATTATCAATTAAGAGGTTTTGATTATGTTGTCATTAACACATGTGGAGCCCGATTCCAGAAGGGGCACATCCGAGCCGTCCAGACGGCCCCGAGCAGGACAGGCCTGTTTGGACCCAATTCTGAAACGCGAGAGCAAAACGTTCTAGTGGCAGTTGGAATCAGGCCCGAGGATGCCCCGTGTGCCCCTCCGGTAGCCTTGAGGATGTCCATGGGACTGAACGGCTAGGCTCCCTGAACCCACTGGTGAGTGGATGGCCCATTGCCCCCCCCCCCCATTTGGTGTCCCTCCCTGCATGGTCCTCAGTGGACCCACCGGGGCCATGGTTGGGTAGAGGCCAGTGCCTGCCATGCGTCCACTGTGTTGGGGGGGTTGCAAGGCCGGGGCCCATGAGGGACCAGCGCTTATTTCACCTCCAAGGTGGAATAAACAATGCATTTCCCTTGTGCTCCCAGACATACAGGGCCATTACCTGAAGTGGCCCTGTATGTCTGAGTGTCTGGCCCGCCCAGGCCCTGCCCACACTCCGTCCCCGTGCCGCCCCATCGCCATCTCTCCGCATAGTGCCTCTGTGCGTGCAGGGAGACAGTGACCTAGAATTCAGGCAGGATGGATGGCGGGGCTGCACGTCCCACCGGGGTGTACAGCCCCACTATTTTCCTTTCTGAATCTGGGCCATAGTACATATTGCTCAAGGAGTGAAGATTGTAGAAGAAATGAGGCAATAGTAAAACCCTCCGTTTTGCCTTTTATTGTGTCTTCTAGTGTGCATGTGCTCAGGGCTGCATGAGCAGTGTTGCTGTACAGAGCACAAGTGCAGAAGGGGCACTGATGTCCTCACTGGACGTCCAGTCAGTCTAATGAGAGGGAGTTCCTGTACACAGCTTGGGAGAGGTGGAAGGAGCAAAGTTTGCAAGTCACAAAGGGTACATTTCTAGTTCGGTACAGTCCTACATGAGTTAACCCAAATAAATAGATAGATAAGCTAATTTGCTACCAGCAGGGCTTTTTTTTCAGGGGACACTGTGGTAGTGAGTACCAGCACCTTCCATTGCCTGCTAAACTGACTAGTAGTTCTGAAGTATTAATGAAAGACGCCAGACTTTGCATACCCTAAGCATACACAAAGAGAGTGCCTGCCACAGGCGAAGCAGTGTCTTTAGTCCCGCAGGTCCATGGGGGAATGTGGAGGTGCATCCTGCAGCCAGCACACAGTAGCTCAAAACAACTTACTTTCATTTCAAACTTTTCTGCAAAATGTGGGAGACACAAGCTACTGAGACTATAGTCACTAAAGGTAGAAAAAAATTAAATTTTTGTTTAGTGATCTGATTATTATGCCAAATTTGGAAATCTGAATGTGCAGTATCTCTGATATCTTTGTATTTTGTGCAGCATAGGAAGAAATTCATCTCTCTTTTCATTTTCTCGAGTGTTGCAGTGCATGCAGTATTTGGCTTCTTGGGGTGTCCAGGTCAATTTCTGTCTACACATTTCTATTTCTAAGCCTTTATCCATATTTTATGTATGTGACCAAGGTGAGGTATTTTGTGAGCATGTAGTTTTTCTGTGTAGGGATTTATAGCAGTCCTGCTATTTTGCGTTTCCAAACAAGAGGTGTGTTCTAAGGGCTGGTGTAATATTTGTAATGCTGCCTTTTCATAGACTCTATAGCCAATTGCAGGGAGGATTGCAATTGTGGGAGCAGCTCCCTTTAAGGACAACCCTGCATGTGAGTACTTTCACTTTTTTTGCTAGAAAAAAAGCACTGTCAAACAAACAAAACCCCCAGTGTCGAATGACTACAAAAATGTATATAAAAACTGAGAGTCATCGAAAAAACCACAAGGATTCTCAGTAGGCTTGTGAACACAGTGTTTTGTCGGGACCAGACCGACAAGAGAGGGGAGAAGGGAACTCCCTCTTCAGCGTCAGACAGGCCCGTTTTACTCAACAAGCAACAAGCAAAAACAGTGAAGTGAAAATAGTGCAAAACACACTTATCTGTGGAACAAGGCGATGAGACTTCATAATAGTTCAGCACAGCACGACATGCATGTTTCGGGCGTAACCAGCCCTGTATCAAGTGCTCCGTAATTGAACTGAAAAGTCGCCTAGAAAAAAAGCACTGGCTACCAAGATCTTTGCCAAGATGACCGGCAATGTTTCGACAGGTATTCTAGCATGAGTTTTGCACCTTACATCACTGTATGCTGCCTTTCATTCAAGATCATGTCCATCCATACAGGGCTGACCCAAGAGTATCTGCTGCTCTAGGCAAATCCTCAGTTCTGTGCCTCCCCCCCACCAAAGTGGCTCAGAGTGCTGCACAACCCCCAGGTGGCCAGGTCCTACCCCTCCATATTCTTGATCTTTCCTTTCCTTCCTTTCCCTTCCTACCCCCATAGTCCAACATTTCTCCCCTCCCCCCAAGATATCCAGCATCAGCTCTTCCTTTCTCCCTCATCCAGGTATCCAATCAACTCTTCCTTTCCCTTACATACCCTCCCCTTCCCTTCCCTTCACCTCTCCTTTACCTTATTTGAAGACATCAGCAGACCTTGGGGAGAGGGGCCGGAAGCACGGCTCTTCCACATACTTCAAGATAGCAGCAGAGCACACCATTTTCAGCGCCATGGTGGGCCTTGAAGCACTTGCGCACATCTGCACATACCTGCTTTTGTTCCCTCCGATAGGAAGTATGTGTTTGAGAGGGCAGGAGTGACAAGCCATGAGTGAATAGGCCTTTGGGTGTTTCAAGGCCCACAGCAGCACTGACAGCAGCTTGAAGTATGTGACACTGACACTGTCTTGAAGTATGTGGCGTGGCCCCAAGGTCTACCAATGTCCACCTAGTGGCAGGCCCACTCTAATATAGTTTTCAGAATTCTTTTAATACATCATATGTCAAATTTGTGTATTCTCATCATAATTTATTGAAGTAGGGCTCCCCTTAATGTTTTTTTTACTAGAGACATCAGAATCCTTTCCTAACTCTGAGCTGAAGAGATAAACTGAAGTGAGAAGTCAGTGGTTTTTAGACACTGAGTGGTCTCCAAAAGAGGTGTAAATAAAACTCAAAAGCCCTCATGCTCTGTGGGGTCAGCTTAACCATTAGGCAGGCTAGGTGACTGTGCAGGGCAGCAGTTTTTGGGGGCAGCAAAAAGTAACTGCAGTCAAAGCAAAGCTATAGGTCATTATACTGTAGTCGCACAAATTCAAACAGCCATCAGCACATACCTTTATTTGCAGGGAGGGTGGGCAGTTTCCAAATAGCCTATTTACCCAGATAAATAACTTTTGAAAATTGCTCGTCCTGGACATCCAGGCCCTGGCCGAGATTTTGATCCCATGGGAATGTCTAGCCCCCCGGGAGCAGAATCGGGTGTATCTCTGGGCCATCCAGGTTGTCCTGGATGTGCACCTATGGAATTGGCCTCTAATTATATAATTAGTCATCATATATTGTGGTGAAGTTGGCCCTTCAGAAGAAATGGATGTTGAGGAAAATCCTTAGAGCAGAGCTAAATCACACAGGATTTCCAAAACTGATCTGAAAAAAACACAGTTCTCTGCTGAGCCGAAGACACACCCCAGTCCAGGGGAGGAGTTAGGCTTCAGCTCTGATTGGGCACACCCAAGGGAACGGCAGGGAGTGCCGGGAATTGAAGCCCTTTTTAAAACCTCAGAGAGAGGAGAGATGGGTATGAAGGTGAGGAGGAAGCAGGAGAAGGGTGAACAGGTTGTTGTTGCAGAGAGGACCACGGAGAATATCCCAGAGGACAGCGTGGAGAAGGATATCCAAGTCCAAAAGAACGTTGTGAGGGGAGTGCAGAGTGCTGGAACCCTAGAAGCTAGGAGAAGAGCACTAGGACCTTGTGAGAAGACAGAACCCCGGAAGAGTCAGCCTGGGAGTTCAACGTACCTTGCAAGAAACTCTTACTGCCGGGAAAAGCCTAGACCTAGCCAGCCACGAGAAAGCAGCACGTGGAGAAAAGGTACTTCTAATGCCAACAAGCAGTGCTATAAAGACAGAGAACTACAGCCAGGAGAAAGTTTTCCTAAGAGAAGTTCTTTTATAAATGCCTCTAAACAAGGTAAAGCACAATTTCCTAATTTGTATGCTTGGCTGAAGAAACCTTCATATAGTGCTAAACTGTGCAAACCTAACTTTGCTGCCGACGTAGATAGTGAGTGGGGGAAGGGCGTAACCTTTGCCAATAACTATCCACCAGATGAAAAGCAAACACAGGCTGAATTGCTACTGAAGGAATTTCAGAAGTTCCTGGAGCTGAAGTCAGGGCAAAATAAAGAACCTGATATGGACAGTAATTCTGTTAGTTCAGAAGAATACATGCAGGTAGAAAGTTCTTTACCTACCCTGAATCCTGAGCCTTGTGCCATGGATTGCTCTTTCTGCTGTATTGAATAACAGTTTAAAGAAGCACATAAGTTTTATATGAAGAGAATATAAAACGGTTTTCTTTGTTGTTTAATCGTAAGAGTTACTGATTGTGTTCACCTGTTTCCAAGTCACGCTGTGAAGAAAACAGCTATTGATATAAAGCTGCAATATTTTCTAACAACCACATGAGGCAATGCTGAGTTAAGCTGCTGAAGTTTATGAATAGCTGAGTTAAAGCAAATTTGATTTCACTGCTTCCTGAGTTCCTGTTTTCTTCTGTTTATCCTAAAAGTTCCACTTTTTGCGTTTGTTGCTTTGAGCTTTTGATGCGCTGGAAACTATCCCCCAAGACAAATAAATTTTCTTGCTTGCCTAACCACATCTGGTCACGACTACAATTCTTCCCTAAGGAATATACAAGAGCACTACAGTTCCCAAGATTCATTGGGAACCGTGCCAGCTAATTCTTCAAGGGACAATATAAGGCCACTCCTGCCTGTAAGCTCTAGGGCGCAGGCAGGAGCATCGCAATATATATGTATCTATGATCTCCAGTTATAGTACACATTTACAGATTTATTCTGGAAGGAATAGTGTTGGGGTGACTTTCAATGACCTGCTGGAGCTAGAGGTTTGAAAATGAAGTGAAAGGGTGACATGTGGAAGGTTTGTTTAGGGCACTGAATACCCCTATACTGGTTCTGGTTCTCTAAATTTCTTTTTGTGCATCTATTGCCTCTATGAGGTCAGAGGAGCCACTTCGAACTGGGCACGCAATGGAGCAAGAGCACCTGGAGATCTTCTGTCCTCTATTAGACACCAGGGAAATCCCCATTAAAAGCCAGAGAGGTTTAAGGGTGGGGAGAGGTTATGATTGATGTCAGGGGGTAGGAAAACAGCTGTGATTGATGTTGGGGGTATGGCATGGAAGCTTTTGATTGATGTTGGAAAAGGTCCAGGGAGGGGGGTGCAGAAGGTATTGTGGTTGATGTTATTTATTTAACAGGTTTTTTAAACTGCTTTATCATTTAGTCAAAGCAATTTACATTGTAACTTAAAGTTGGTAATGTACTGTACATTAAACAGGGACATTGATAACTTGGATTCTTCTTAGAGTATGAAGGGTTAAGGCCACAAGGAGTGCTAGTGGTATTCAAATCCTGGGCTCACGCCTAATTATGGGTCATTGAGACCAGATGAGGGTGGGAAGTTGTGATTGAAGTCACAGGTGGCTTAGAGGATGGTGGGAAAGAATAGTGACTGATGTCAGGGGCTGGGAACTTCTTGATTGAAATCCCAGATCTCATTTGGGAGCTAGCACTTGCATATGTCTTGGAGCAAGTGCAAATGTCAACAGAGATACATTTCAAGCTAGACATGTCTTCCCATTGTAAAATGGGAAATACACATCCATGTTTGGGATACTTCCAACCCATGCCTCCATCACACTCCCTTTAAACCTCTACATCCTGGGGGTTTACACATCTAAATAGAAGCTTTCTAAAATCACTATTTAAACATGAATGCTATCTAGACATGTAAATGCTGTTACTTACATGTCTAGTTGTTTCGGAAATTATATACTGCCTGTCCTGCTGAATATTGCTCTTATATGTCTAATATCATAAGCTCATACTTTTACCTGCAGGGGGGTTGACTAAATGGCTTTAGAAAATTGCCCTTATCGTGTATGTGTTTATGTATGTCTCAATACTGGACTGGCCACTTACATTTCAGTCTTGGGATTGCCAGCAGGTGCATTCTGCAAGGTTCCCCCTAGTGCAAGAATAAGAGGGTTCTCACTGATAAAGACAATATGGCATCATCTGCCATGGGCCTGTGAATCTTTATCTGAGACATCTCTTTTGGACTTAGCAATGATTCAGGTTCCCCTGTGTGCAACTGAGAAGCTGCATGCAAAAGCTGCACCGTTAATACCACCACATGTAGGAGCAACTGTCCACGAGGGCAGAGGTTGTTGGGTAGAGACACATTTCCTCTGATATGGGGTATAATAAAGAAGGCAATGATCTAGCCGGTCAGCTCAAGATATAAAGACAAGATATAAAGACAGATATAAAGACACACACAAACATATGAAAGGTAGAAAACTCTGACTACCTATAAAAAGGTAGAAAAACTCTGATCAACACTACGATACAGAAACTTATTAATGTATATAAAATGTAAATAGTTTTGACAATTAATGCACAGTTATTTGTATAAAGTTACAATGTTATAAATCTCTGTTAATAACTATTATCTGTATAAAGTTAAAAGAATCTCTGTTCCATGTAATGTATACATTAGTATACAAATTTGTTTACTTGTTCCATGTAAACCGCCCCTGATCTCTGGAAGGGGCGGTATAGAAGAAATAGATAAATAAAATAAAATAAAATAAATAAGATGCATCTGACACAAGTACCGCCATCTTGAATTTCTGATGTATAATTGGTTTTGTTTCATTTTCATTCTTTCATCCAGCATAACTTTAAAACGCTGACTGAAATGCCCAGAGAAATTCCCAGCCAGAAACAGAAATTATTTGTCTGTGACACAGGCAGGGGTGGCTCAAGGCAATCTGCTGTTTGAGGCAAGGGATGAGATGGTGCCCCTCTCCCCACCCTTTTAGTGTGGGGGGGGGCGCCTTCTCAAAACTCCAGTCAGGGACTGAACCATACCAAAAAGCCAATTAGATAATATAGAGGACATGCAAGATGTTTGCACACCAAGGAACTAAAAGAATGAGTGAGAACCACAGCACACTTTATAAAACCCTTCACCGGTTTCCCCCTCCTGACACCTTATTCCCCTCTGACTTTCATCTTCTTCCTGTTGATGCCCAGGTCCGTGCCTAGAATGACACTCTTTCTTCTGCTCTTGATAGCATAGCTCCCCTCCAATCACGTCCTGCTCCCCGCCACCCCCGCCGACACCCCTGGTTTCACCCTGGACTTTTCCTCCACCGTAGATACCTTCGCCGGGCTGAAAGATTATGGCGCAAGCACCCCTCCCCCCCCTCTCTGGACCATTTCCAAGCCTGTCATCATCACTATCGCACCCTCCTCCACGCAGCAAAACAGGACTACTTTTCTACCCTTATCTCAACGTCTGCCAACTCCTCTCGCCAGCTATATTCTGTCCTTCACTCCTTGTCTATTCCCCGTTCCCTCTCCTCACCTTCCCCCCTTCTGTTTCCCCTGACCCAGCTGTCTTGGCTACTTTCTTCTCCTCTAAGATACTCTCCCTTCGTCTCTCCTTCCCCTCCTGTCCTCCTCCCCTTTCCCCTCCTCCACTCAACCCCTTGCCCACTCCTCCTCCTTCTCTCACTTTGCTCCCTTCTCAGTGTGTCCCTCCTCTCTCCCATTGATGGTCCTCCTTCGAGTCCATTTCTGCCTCCACCCTTTCCAAGGTCTTTCACTCTGTTCGCAAAACCTCATATCCCTCTGACCCCATTCCCTCCCGTTGGTTACTAGATCCCTCTTTGGCTCTTTCCCCTTATCTTCTCTCCATCATCAATAATAGCCTATCCACTGGTATTTTCCCCACTCCTTGGAAGCACGCTATCATCCGCCCTGTCCTGAAAAAGAGCTCCCTTGACCCATCCTCCCCTTCTAACTGGCGTCCCATTTCCAACCTTCCTTTCCCCTCCAAGCTCCTCAAAAAACTTGTCTTCTCCCAGCTATCCTCACATCTTGAAGCTTCACTTACCCTGCACCCTCTCCAATCTGGTTTTCGCCCCGGCTATAGCACTGAAACTGTTCTTCTTTCCCTCCTTAATGAGCTTCACTCTGCCCACGACCGCGGTCTTTTCACTATTGCTGTCTCACTTGATCTCTCTGCTGCGTTTGACTTAGTCGATCACCGCACCCTCCTTTCACGCCTACTTGATGCGGGTGTCAGACGGCTGCCTAGGGTGAGAACTTACACAATCTTGACGATGCATATATTCATATGATTCTTGCAAGGTATTGTGGATAATGTAGTTCATTCACTCTCAAACACAGCTGAAGACAATAATTGAGTTGTGTAACCAGTGGTAAAGCCAATAAAATACTTCTTTTATTGATGGGGTTTAATTCACCCAGCACAAGTATGCTTGGTAGCAATATAAATGAGGTTACTTACTTGCAGTGTTTAAATGGATAACATAAAGTCACAAAGCAAATCAGAAAACAACCTTCAGCTTGTCAGGCAATTAGCTAATGTTTTCTTAGCAAATAATTACCAAATAAAAAGGCACAAAGAAATAAATGAACTTTGCTTGTTAGGTTAACTTCTGCTTATTTTCCACTCAGATCCAGCAATGATTCTCTCTTGCTCACACACACAATCAGGTGCAGCTTTAATTACTATCAATTGTCCAGCTGAAACCCTTTAGCTGGCTGGCTGCTACTGTGTGAACCCAAATCCTGCTTTAAGAGCTGTTTGCAGTGGAATAAAGAACAAAGTTAGGTTTCTTTGTGATGGCTGATGTGTTTGCTCACAGAAAGCTAACAATAGCATTTAGATAGAGAACAGTCCATGTAATTAATAGTTTCATCTGCTGTATCTCCCCCTTCATCAATCAGCATAGGGTCACTATCATACATTGGCACAGACGAGTCTTTCCATAAGGCACTATCATGAGAATGCTTATTCCCTTGCTGCCATTCACTATTATAGATAGGGTCTGGATCAGTGTTCATACCTGAGCCTCTCCTGCTATCATAATTCCTCTCTGTATAGCCTGGCCAGTATGTAATCCAGTTCTGATGTCCAGCCTTCCAATCTTGATCCCTGGACACTGGATCTTCTCTCACATACCTTCTGGCATAGGTCTGAAAGTCCCTTCCATGTGTAGTCTTCTCTCTCTCAGGTAGCCACTGGTGATTCCTATCTCTGCCATTCCATTCCTCTGGCTGACTCCAGTCCAATGGACTCTGCTGGCACTTGGAATACCTCCCAGTATAGGTACTGCCTTGGACTCTCCCAGACCTGCCAATGGCCTTTCTTCTCTTCCTTCCAGAGAGTTTCCTTCTCTCTCTATCCGCTTGGCTTGGCTTCTGCTTCTCGAGATGATGTTGGTGCTTGAGCTTGAAGCTGTTGCTGTATCTTTTCCTGAAGCTGTTATCTGTAGAATAAGCTCTATTCTTATTCTGTCCTAATGTGTGCTCCTCCCTAACACAGCGCAGCTGTGTTGAATCAGGCCCTGCCCTTTGAGATGAGTGCTTAGGGATTACCTCATAGCTCTCTTGATTGCACACACGTTTTCTCACTTCAGCCCCCCTCATGGCTGCTGGAAACCCGGTGCATTCTGGGACTGGTAGTCTTTTATGTGAAAACTCTGTTTTCTTGCTTCTACCAGAACTGACAGGTTGCTTGTTCAGAGTCACATCATCTTTTCTATAGCTCCTACCTGAGCTATGATAAGCTTCCTTATCACAGCGGGTCTTTCTGGCACTGTCCTCCGCTGGTTTCAGTCCTTTCTCTCGGGTCGTTCTTTTTGTGTGTCCACTGGTCCCCTCTCCTCACCATCCACTCCCCTTCCTTGTGGTGTCCCACAGGGGTCTGTTCTTGCCCCCCTCTTGTTCAATGTCTTTCTAGCCCCTCTTGCTCTCTTAGTACAGCAACAGGGTATATCCGCACATTACTATGCTGATGACATTTTCCTACTCCATCATACAAACTCTGCCTCCCCTGACATTTCGCCTCTCAACAACTGTCTCTCCACTGGCTTCCTGGCTTTCTTCTAACTTCTTGCACGTTAACCTCACCAAGACCTCAGCTATATGGTTCACCGCTGGCAGTCCTACTCCTTCTCTTCTCCCTGTGCTTTCCTCTTCTCCTATCCCTCTTGTCTCATCCCTACGATATCTAGGCGTTACCCTTGATTCCTCACTATCTTTCAAAGCTCATATTTCTTCTGTCGTCCAACGTTGCTTCTCTACCCTGCGCCAACTTCGTTCCGTTCGCCCTTTCCTCTCCATTTCGTCCATGACCACCCTCCTCCTCTCGCTCGTTGTCACCCCGCCTTGATTATTGCAATGCTTCCCTGGCCGGTCTTCCCCAGTCCCAATTGCAACGCCTTCAGAGAGTCCATCACACTGCAGCTCGCATTCTCACCTGCTCTTCTCGCTTCGATCATGTCACTCCTCTTCTCATACGACTGCACTGGCTTCCCGTTCCATTCCGTATTCAATATAAGGTCCTCACTTTTGTTCACAAATCTATCCACTCAGGTACTCCTTTCTATCTTGCAGATCAGATCCACCTCCACACTCCCCACCGTTCTCTCCGCTCTATTCACGCTAACCGTTTGCTCCTACCTTCCCCCTCACAAGCTCACCTCGAATCCACCCGCTCTTCCGCCTTTTACTTCCTTGGGCCCCGCCTCTGGAATTCGCTTCCCCCGGATCTCCGCCTGGAACTTTCCCTGAAAACCTTTAAGACCCGTTTGAAGACCTACCTTTTTTGTCTCGCATTTGACCTTCCCCCACCTCCCTCCCCTCTCCCCCCCCCTCCACTGATTTCTTTTTGTAAGTCCCTATTTCTGCTACCTTACCTCTCTCTTTAGCCTTCTCCTCTTCTCCTGATCTATCCTATCATATACTTGGCGTTCTTTTCCTTTTTCCCTGCAGCTGTTTTGCACATTGTACACCGCTCTGACGCAATTTGCCTGAGCGGTATATTAAACCTTGAATAAAGATAAAGATAAAGATAAATTATAACTCATTTTTATTTTGTTAAAAACTGTGTTATGGTTCTTGTTTTTTCTTATTGAACATATATTTTGCATCCACAGAACCCCCCCCCCCTCAACACAGTGGGTGCAGAGCAGAATTAGGACATTCATTCACAGAACTCAATAGCTTAAAAAAAAAGTATGATTCTGGTCATCTCATTACAAATATTCTCCAATACTAGGCATATTGGGAACTAATATTAAACCCTACAAAAGTCACCAAAGATCTACAAAGCCAAATCTACCATACCATTACCAGCATAAACTTCCAAAACTCATACAAAAAAAGCAGCACTATAAATACTGCAGCAGGCCCTAGAACATCTAACACCTATTTGAAAAGCTGAACAAGGCAAATTGCTACAGTACAGATCCCTGCGTACAGATTTGATGTTAAAAGAACAACAGCCTTGGTCACCCACTCAGAACACAGACTCTCACCAAGTACAGAATAACTGATAACAACTTAAAGTAAAAATAAAATATTTAGACAAAAATTAAACCAAACCCCCAAAAAACAGACTCTTCATGCAGTGCAGAACCAGATAAGAGATGCAGTTCCCCATACTGTATAAACTATAAAGGTCACGCAAAGTCCAATCACTAAATTGAAAATAAAATTATTTTTTCTACCTTTGTTGTCTGACCATTTTCTTCTCTGGTCATGCCGGTCGTGATCTGAGGATGCTTGGGTGCATACGAAGAGGAATGGCTAGCAGAAAAAAGGAGGTGATAATGCCTCTGTATAAGTCTTTGGTGCGACTTCATTTGGAGTATAGTGTGCAATTCTGGAGACCGCACCTTCAAAAGGATGTGAACAGGATGGAGTCAGTGCAGAGGGTGGCTACTAAAATGATTAGTGGGCTTCATTATAAAGCATATGAGGACAGACTTAAGGATCTTAATATGTACATTTTAGAGGATAGGCGGGATAGAGGTGATATGATTGAGATGTTTAAATACCTCCGTGGCGACGCTTTAAGAAAAGTGGAGGGGGAGTGGCTAGGTTTCCAAGATGGCGACAGGGATTGTTTGAGCTGGGATGCCTAAGAGAAAGGGTAAGCGTCGGGCTCTTCCCGCAGAGCCCTCTGCAAAACCCTCTCCTGTTGTGTCGACTGGTCCGATGGATCGCTACATTCAGCTCACCGAGCAGCAGATTGGGGAGATTAGAGCGGGCATGGAGGCTCCGGCTCAGGAACTTTCGGTTTCTTCCGCCCCGGATGTGACTCTCTCCCCGGATGGTAGGTCCCCGCCTCTACCGCCGAGACAGCCGGGACCTTTGCCTGTGAGCGCAGCCGTTCCCCCTTCAGCAGGTGTCGGAGGAACGGTGGGTGAGCGGGGCTCTGTGGCAGCGGTTCCCGGAGTGCAGTTGAGTTCATCTGCAGCCTTGAGTGCTTCGGCAGTTGGTTCAGCTATGCGAGGTGTTCCTGTTGGTGTGGGAGATGGTGAGTTGGCGGCAGAAGGTATTCCTCGGTCTGGGCTGTCTGATCCTGAGACGCCGCGGATGCTGATTCTTCCCCGTCCTGCAGTAGTATCTTTGGAGAGCATCTGGGAGGCTATTTCTGGTCTGGCGACAATGGTGAGTCAACAATTAATATTGACTGGAACGCGGGTCTCTAACCTGGAAATTTCGTCTGAGAAATTTCTTGCCGAAGTGACTGAGCTAAAAACTCAAGTGTCTACCAACACTCAATCGATTATGCAATCATCTGAAGTGACTGAGTCTTTAATTAAAGATAATAAAGCAATGAAGTTAAAGCTTGAAACGTTGGAGAATGCTGCTAGGTCTTCGAACCTTCGTCTTCTCAATTTTCCTATTTTACCTTTGGTTTCTCCGGTTGACCTTTTTAAAAGGTATTTGCAAGATTCCCTGAAGGTTACACCAGAGTTAATCCCTCCTATTACGAAAGTGTATTTTTTACCGTCTGGTCGGAAAATTGAAGAAAAAGCAGCTGGACTTCCAGAGATGAGTTTACTAGATGTTTCAGCTTTACTTCAAACACCTAAAGAGGAAGAACTTGAGGTTTCTACGCTTATTGTCTCATTGGCCTTATTACCTGATAGAGACTGGCTATTACGGCTGTTCTTTAAATTCCGTAATAATCTGTTTTTGGGGAAGAAAATAGGAATGTTTCCTGATGTTTCCAGAGAGACACAGCGCAGGCATAAATCTTTTCTAATTTTGCGTCCTGGGGTCATTCGTTTGGGTGCTTCATTTGTTCTCCGTTATCCTTGCAAATGTGTAGTGGTTTTTCAGTCCCATAAATATGTTTTCTTCCAGCCTGAGGACCTATCTGCCTTTATTAGCTCACGTATTGTAACATCTTCTCCTATCCAATTGACCCCCATTATTTAGAGTTCTGTTTGGTTCCCTGTGTACCCTCATGGATTTCTTTATACATTTTCCTTATTGTTATTGAGGGATTTTCCTGGCCCCTTAATAACTGGGACGCTTCTCCCCCTATTTTGGGGACTGCCAAATAGCATTGATTGCCCTTTTTCTTCGATGTTAGGTTCTTATTAATTTGCTTCTTTCAATGTTATTACTGTACAAGTGTATGCTTGATTTATTGTAAAAATGTATAAATATAGAATAAAAAAAAAAAAATACCTCCGTGGCATAAATGTTCAGGGAGAGAGCCTCTTTCAATTGAAAGCAAGTTCTGCTACGAGGGGACATGGGATGAGGGTGAAGGGAGATAGATTCAGGAGTGATATGCGGAAATATTTCTTTACGGAAAGAATGGTGGATCCATGGAATAGTCTCCCAGTGGGGGTGGTAGAGATGAGGACAGTGACTGAATTCAAAAAAGCATGGGAGAAACACAGAGGATCTCTAAAGGTAAAAAGTGGACTGTTGTAGTTGTTGATATGGAAGGACAGACTAGATAGGCCATGTGGTCTTTTTCTGTCATCATGTTTCTATGTTTCTGCTTTCCTGTCTTCTCTTAGCACTCTATCTGCCATTTCTTGTCTCTTCTTTTGCTTTATTTACTTCCTTCCATCAACCTATTTACAGTCACAGTGACCCTCCCCACATGTCAGCTCCCTTCCAGTCACAGTGCCCCCTCCCTGCCAGCCTCCTCCCCATTTCCCAGCCATCTACCAGTCCTATCCCCAAATGTCAGCTCCCTCCAGTCCCACCCCCAGGTGTCAGCTCCCTTCTATGCCCCTTTCCCCCCATGTCAGTTCCCTTCCAGCTCCCACCTTCCCCCCATGCCAGTTCCCTTCCAGCCATCTCCTTCCCCTCTCTCAGTTCCCTTCCAGCCCTCTGTTTCTCCCTCTGTCAGTTCCGTTCCGCTCCCTCTCCTTCCCACCATGTCAGTTCCCATCCAGCCCCCAGCTTCCCCCATGTCAGTTCCCTTCCAGCTCCCACCTTCCCCACATGTCAATTCCCTTCCAGCCATCTCCTTCCCCCTCTCAGTTCCCTTCCAACCCTCTCTTTCCCCTTGTGTCAGCTCCCTTCCAGCCCTCTCTTTCCCCTTCTGTCAGCTCCCTTCCAGCTCTCTCTCTCCCGTGTCAACTCCCTTCCAGCCCTCTTTCCCCCTCTGTCAGCTCTCTTCCAGCCCTCTCTTTCCCCCTCTGTCAGCTCCTTTCCAGCCTTCTCTTTGCCCCTGTCAGCTCCCTTCCAGCCTTCTCTTTCCCCCTGTGTCAGCTCTCTTTCAGTCCTCTCTTCCCCCTGTGTCAGCTCTCTTTCAGCCCTCTCTTCCCCCTGTGTCAGCTCCCTTCCAGCCTTCTGTTCCCCCCTCTGTCAGTTCCCTTCCAGCCCTCTCTTTGCCCCCTGTCAGCTCCATTCATCTCATTCTCCTTCCCCCCATCGTATAGCTCATTAAGCTCCCGCTCCTTCCCCCCCCCACGTGTAGCTCATTCAGCTCCCTCTTCTCCTCCCTCCCCCCCATGTAGCTCATTGTGCTCTCTCTCCTTCACCCCCATTTTGTTCATTCTGCCTTCTCTCCTTCCCCCTCCTGTGTAGCTCATTCAGCTCCCTCTCCTTCTCCCCCATGTAGCTCATTTTGCTTCCTCTCCTGCTGCCTGTGTCTCCGTTCTGCTCCTTCCCCTTCGGCTGCGATAGCTTTTAAAATGAAAGGAAACTGGTGCAGAGCCTCCCAGCGCTATGGAACCCCTGCTGCTGTGTCCCACCACCAAAAGGAAGTGATGCTAGAGCGGGACACAGCAGCAGGGCTTCCACAGGGCCATGAGGCTCCACACTGGTTTCCTTTCATTTTAAATTACCACTATCACGGCCTCAGCAGCTTGTCCACATTTTTTTTTAACTGAAGGCGGAATGAGGTGACTGTTTGGGGGGCATTTTTGCCATCCCCAAAAGTTTGCCGCCTGAGGCCTCCGCCTCATTATAGAGCCGCCCCTGGACACAGGTCAAAACTTTCCCTTCTAACTTACCGGATAACCTATTCTGCTGCTAATAGAGATAGGATCACCAGGTGGCAGCGTATCTCTAGAAATTCATCTAGCTGAGGGATAATACTGTATAGCCTGTGTCACTGTTAAGAAAATCTTGTCTATGCATGGTGATTACTATATTTGCCAGCTAAAAGGCTGTCCAAGATTTAGCTAGTGCAAAATGTGGCAGCCCATTTAATTACAAATTGTGCTTTCAGAGAATGAATTTGTCCAATCCTCATGGAAATGCATAATTTATTTATTAATTGATTGACTGATTATATTTATATACCAACTTTCAGCAGAATCAAAGCGGTTTACAAATAACAGTTAAGAAATATTACATATTAATAGATTTCAACTGATTTCAACATAGAACAAGAGAGTATTTGGAACATTAGCAATTAAAGGGTACCATGTAACCATATAACTTACTTACAAGTATGTACATTATGTACAAGGGAATTTATACAGGAGTGAAGATATTCACATAACAGTGGTGCATCTATTAGTAATTATCAGCTCTTTGGTTAGGTAACTTAACATGGAAGAGGTTAAGGGGGTGATTTTGGGGGTGCGAGAAGAGGGAGGGGAGATCCATATTCTGTGCTGGAGTCTGTGTTATGTGGGGAAGAGGTCTTGCATTGGCATAACTAAATTTTTTAAAGGATTAAACAAAAAGGACCCGCTATATTTGAAAATAATGTTTCACAACTATCAGCACACTTGATTGTTAAGATCTGTTCAGTAAGCTGTTTTAAATATCCCTTCTCTTAAGGATTTTAAACTGATTGCAACCTGTTCTTAGGCTTTTTTTTTGTACAGCTCATAAATTGTGGAATTCTATTATTAGAAAACCTCACTTTGCAAAGAACTATGTTTAATCTAGACATCATCATGCAACCCATTATTCAAAAGCAACAGACCATCCCAGCATTATGTGGGGTGGAGCGTGGTGTTCTGCCTAGCTTTACGGATAGTAGGTGATATTTAGCTTCTATCTATTTAGCTATACAAATTTAGCTATACAAAACAAATAGAACAAACCATCATGGCTCTAAACACCACCACCTCTCCATCAGACCCCTGCCCGGTAACTTGGATTAAATCCACCAAAGAAGATCTCAACACATTCATCCAAAAGATAGCAAGCACCTCTCTCACCCAGGGCTACATGCCAAAAGCCCTCAAGCAATCTACTATTCGCCCCATTCCTAAATCCACCTCATCCAACAGTACCGACCCTTCAACCTACTGCCCGATATCCAGCCTCCCATTCCTGGCTAAAATAACTGAAAAAATTGTACAGAGACAGCTCCAAGATCACATCAACAAATTTGCCACACTAGATCCTCACCAGCACGGATTCCGTCCAAAACATGGTGTTGAGACATTCCTAATACATCTATTCAATAACATAATCAAAGGAATAGACAACATAAAGCAGGGCTTCCTACTAATATTTATCGATATATCATCAGCATTTGACACAGTTTCCCATCACATCCTATTGAAGCGCCTAATGGAGATTGGACTACAAGATACCACAATAAAATGGTTCCAATCATACCTTGAAGATAGACAGCAGAGAGTAAAATCTGGAAACCTCACCTCAGAACCCTTCAAGACTACTCAAGGAGTTCCCCAAGGCTCATCACTATCAGCTCTTCTTTTCAATATCTATATTCACCCCTTTTGCAAAATATTTAACAAGCACAAGATACAATACGCCATATATGCTGACGACATCATGGCATATACCCCTATTCAACTAGACTCCCCAGACTATACCACTATATCAACCTGCATTCAAGAAATAACAACCTGGCTAACCAACAACAACTTAAACATCAACATAAAAAAACGGAAGCAATTATCATCACGAAAGACTCCACATTCAATCCTCCTACCACCATCAACATATCCAATACACCGATTACAATAAAAGATGAAGTCAGATACCTTGGAGTGATTCTAGACAAGCAACTCACCCCCCAACCGTATATCAACAAGATATCTAGAACAGCTGCCTTCAAACTCGTAATACTCCGGAGACTAAAACCCCTCCTCAATAAAGAACATTTCCTTACAGTATGCCAGGTCATCATTACACCTCTGCTGGACTACTGTAATATACTATTCCAAAGTCTGCCCAAACAAACCACCCGTCCCCTACAATTAGTCCAGAAAACTGCTGCCCGCATGATTAGTAGCGCCTCAATACAAGACCATATAACTCCAATACTACAAGATCTGCATTGGCTAACAATCTCCTCACGGGCAAAATATAAATCAGCGCTCACCATCTTCAAAATCAAAAACAACACACCTCAGCAGGAATACTACAAGAACTCATTGGAACCAAAACAAACAAAAGACCAGACAGAAACAGCACCAAAAACAATATACAGACACCCACTATATGTACAAGAACAAACAAATCCACATCCACACGAGCCTTCTCTTTAGCTGCCCCTGCTATCTGGAATGTCCTCACAGATAAGCTAAAATCAACAACTGATATAAAAGAATTCCGGAAGTTACTTAAAATCACCCTATTCATTGAACAATTCAATGAAGACCACCAGTCAACCACCCCACAAAACAAGTTACACAAGACATGACATCCACAACATATAAACATCCTATTAAAATGTATATAGTTTTATATAATGTTATAAGAGACTACCCAGCTTTTTAAGTTCTAATGTTACTGTTGATCTTAACAAGTTCATTGTATAAGTTGATATTTCAAATGCAAAAATGTAAATATTTCCTGTACACAGCTCACACTGTATATAGCTCACCACGCAATCAAATGTAAAACCGTAAATATTTCCTGTACATAGCTCACACTGTATATAGCTCACCACGCAATCAAATGTAAAACCGTAAATATTTCCTGTACACAGCTCACACTGTATATAGCTCACCACGCAATCAAATGTAAAACCGTAAATATTTCCTGTACACAGCTCACACTGTATATAGGTCACCACGCAATCAAATGTAAAACCGTAAATATTTCCTGTACACAGCTCACACTGTATATAGGTCACCACGCAATCAACTTCACACCACTCACACACACACACACACACACACACACACCTCGATTTATCACTGCATGCCCACACCCACGCACCCTGCCACTTGATTTGTTTGATGTGTAATCCGCTTTTATTTCAGGGTAAAGCGGTACATAAATCCTTTTAAATAAATAAATAAAAAGTGAAGACAGCAAAAAGGCGGCCCTACCTTAAGCACATAGCTATAAGTGGATAGCAGCTGAATATCACCACTATCCGTACAGCTGGTTTCATCACCACTCTCTGCAAATATTTACTGCCACTAGCGAGCCAGATTGTGGCACATACATAAGATTTAAAAGCTACAGCTTGCTTTTAGAAAATTATGAGTATCTAATTATATATAATAGTAACATAGTAAATAAAGACAAGAAAAGACCGACATGATCCATGCAGTCTGCTCATAAAGGTGTACAAGGATGCAACTGCTCTGTGCAAGTTAACTTTTGCCTTCTGTTTAGGGTTATAACTGCTGCTCCAAATTACATCTTGGAAGTAAAATGCAATCATTTTGCTGCTGTTTTGGGCTCAGCTTCAAATCTGTGCCACTTAAGCCACTGCTTTATGATCATCTTCTTGCCACTATCATTCCTCAATGTTTATCTCATGTCTTCTCAAATTTCATGACTGTTTTAGAGGTTTAGTTACTAAGATTTATTTATTTTATTTATTTAACGGGGTTTTTTTATACCGCTTTATCATTTCAATCAAAGCGGTTTACACTGTAACTTAAACTTGGTAAATGTACATTAAACAGGGACATTGATAACTTGGATTTTTAAGAACATAAGATATGCCATACTGGGTCAGACCAAGGTCCATCAAACCCAGTTTCCAACAGTGGCCAATCTAGTTCATATATACCTAGCAGTTTCCCCAAAAGACACAGGTTCCACAATGCTTGTATTGGGTCAAGCATTGATATCCTGGGTCCCTTTTTAATAATGGTTTATGGACCTTTCCTCCAGGAACTTGTCCAAACCTTTTTTAAACCCAGCTACCCTAACAGCTCTTACTACATCCTCCTGTAACAAATTCCAGTTTGATTACACGTTGAGTGAAAAAATATTTTCTCTTATTCTGCTAACGTAAACAATCGATCTACGTTTACCCGTTCCACTCCGATCATTAATTTATAGACTTCTATCATATCTCCCCTCAGCTGTCTCTTTTCCAGGTTGAAGAGCCCTAACCTTTGAAGCCTCTCTTCATAGCCTTCCATCCCCTTTACCATTTTCTGAGCAATGGAGAGTTAAGATGCGTTAATATGAACACATGTTAAGTCACCATTAACATGCTTTATTAGTAACTAGGTCCCATTGAATAACATGGGACCTGTGCTAAAATAACACACATTAATGGTGAATTAACACACATTAATGTCAGCTCACCTTTGTCTTCACTGTCCTCTCTAGATGAGCATTTCAAACATCCAGTTCCAGTGAAAAGATATTTCCTGATGTCGTTCCAGATTCTGTTCCCTTAGAGTTTCTTACTATAACCCCTGGTTCTTCGGCTTCATTCCCATTGAAAAAAAATAATTTACTTATTTCCCAGTACTTACTATACTGCTCCTACAACTCTCTGATTACTACCACTACTACTGATCATTTGTACAGCGCTACAAGGTGCACGTGGTGCTCTATATAAGACACAGTCCCTGCTCATCAGACCTTACAATCTAATCAAGACAAAACACATAGGGGGTCATTCCAGAAACTGAATAAGTGTTTGGAAATGCACCATGGACGTTTATGTGCCGAAAACATCTCTGAACATATTCCGGTACATGGCATCCACACACTTTTATCTCACTAGCAGTAGCACAGGGATGTCTATATGCATCCCTGAGGGGGCATGCCCAGCCTCAGAGACGTGTATAGCACATTCAGAATAGCCTCATGCACTTTTACGGCCTTCCCCACAGACGTGCCTGTTACTCATGCCAGAGACGAGGAAAAAAGCCGGTATTTAGAAAACTTTCTGCTATATTCTACAATTCGTTCCTGCAAGTGAGTTTGTATGTGTGTGTGGTATGAGGGTTGCGCGGGAGGATCTGGTGTGCTGATCTGCAATTCAGGGGGGACATGACTGCCTGCCCAGTTCCTGGAACTTACAGATAACTGCAGTGTCACCAGGTTCCACTGTGATATAGAAGCCATCTATCAGCTGTGCCAGGCACTGTGAGACATGACCGATGTGTCAACATTCCCCAGATTGTGCCATGAAGCCTACGTCCTTACCCAGTCCAGGATCTATGCATGCTACAAGAACGATGATATATCTGGAGACTGGCTACCTGGTGTGATGGCAGGGATCCCCTCTTCCATGCCCACATACAGTAGGCCTGACTAGGGGACCAGTGCCACTGTGGAAAGGTAGGCAGGGTTGCCCCACAGATAGCAGATGTATGAAGACCAAAATAAGCCAGGACAGAGAGTGGATATTGTATGGGACAGGTGTAGCCACATGTAGGGAGCAGGGCCATAACAAGGGCTGTGTGAGTGCTGCAGCTGCACAGGACTCAAGCACAGATAGCATCACTGGGCTTGCAGGAAGCGCAAAAAGTATGAGTTACTTAATGTGGCTGGGTGGATGTGGGGCACCAGATTTGTTAATCACACAGGGTGCATTTCTAGCTTGTTACGGTCTTGGTCTGTCTTTTTGGCGTTTTGGCAGCATTTTGGCAAATCTGCAATAAGCTAAGTTAAAGTTTTCTACTTAATTAAAAAGGAGAGGTCACAGCGGTGCTATGGATACTCTGCATTTAGAACCCATAGCAAACCTGCCGTATCATAACAGCACTACCAGGACTCACAAAGCACAAGACCCTACCTATCGAAAGGCAACACTACAAATATTAAACCAATACATTTCAGAGAACAATACATGACCTACTGGGGAAAGAGAACAAGTGGCAATGTCAAATAGGAATTACATAAACAGAATACCTCAGCTCAGTTACACGTGCAGAACATAGACCGTCACCAAACAAGAAATCACAATGTAGAAACAGGAAGACAATAATTAAACTGGGAACCCCAAAAGCCCAACAACACTGTAGAAATAAAACTATAAATTAATTTCCTCTTGTACTAAACAAAGCGCAGAGGTTAATGATGCACATTTCCCAGAGCTGGCATATTTCAGTTAATAAATTCAATAAAGAGATATTTTTCTACCTTTTGTGCATTTTTTTTCAGTTGCAATTGCTCCAGCCACTTTCTTCTGGTTTCTTCGTGTCTTCTGCTAACTCTCCATCGTCTGTTGTCCATTTGTCCTTTCTTCACTCTTCTAGTTTTTTTTCCATTCTCTCTCTACATCTGCTTTAACATACTAATCTTTCTCCTTTTGCTCTTTCCTCATTCCTATTTCATTCACTCAAATTTTACCTCACCATCCTCAATCCCCACTTACTCTCCCAATATCCGGCCAATTGTAGATTTGTCTTCCCTCCCACACAAAATATTTTTTCCCTCTCCATTTCACTCTCCCAGCTCTATCCCATTCTAATCCTCACCCAACATCAGCTCCCTTCTAGTTCCAGCCCCACCCAGCATCTGCTCCCTTCTAGTCCCTGCATCAGCCCATTTCCAGTCCTAGCTCCTCCATCCGAGTCCCTCCATCAGCTCATTTCCAATCCCAGCCCCCCATCAGCCCATTTCTAGTCCTTTCCTAGCCCCACCATCAGCCCATGTCAAATCCTAGCTCCCCTCCACTCATCCCATTTCCAATCCAAACCCCCCATGAGCCTACTTCCAGTTCTAGCCCCTCCATGAGTCCATTTCAATGCAAGCCCCCCCAACAGCCCATTTCCAGTCCTATCCTAGCCCTCCATCAGCCCATTTCCAGTCCTAGCTCCCTCCCCTCACAGCCCATTTCCATTCCAAGCCCCCTCCCCATCAGCTATTTGTAGTTCAAGCCTTCCTTCCACTCAGCCCATTTCCATACCAAGCCCCCGTCCCCATCAGCTATTTGCAGTTCAAGCCCTCCTTCCACTCAGCCCATTTCCAGTCCTAGTCACCCCCCATAGCCCATTACCAGTCCTAGCCCCCCCATAGCCCATTACCAGTCCTAGCCCCCATAACCCATTACCAGTCCTAAGCCCATCAGCCCACTTCAAGTCCTAGCTCCCCCATCCGAGTCCCTCCATCAGCTCATTTCCTGTCCTAGCCCCCCTCACTCAGCCCATTTCCAGTCCTAGCTCCCTCCCCTCACAGCCCATTTCCATTCCAAGCCCCCCTCCCCATCAGCTATTTGTAGTTCAAGCCTTCCTTCCACTCAGCCCATTTCCATTCCAAGCCCCCGTCCCCATCAGCTATTTGCAGTTCAAGCCCTCCTTCCACTCAGCCCATTTCCAGTCCTAGCCACCCCCCAGCCCATTACCAGTCCTAGCCCCCCCATAGCCCATTACCAGTCCTAAGCCCCCATAGCCCACTTCCAGTCCTAAGCCCCCCATCAGCCCACTTCCAGTCCTAAGCCCTCCAACACCCCATTTTCAGTCTTAGCCCCCCATAGCCCATTACCAGTCCTAACCCCCATCAGCCCATTTCCAGTCTTAGCCTCCCCACAGCCCATTCCAGTCCTAACCCCCCATTAGCCCATTTCCAGTCCTAGCCCCCCATAGCCCATTTCCAGTCCTAGCCGCACCATAGCCCATTACTAGTCCTAACCCCCCATCAGCCCATTTCCAGTCCTAGCCCCCCATAGCCCATTTATAATCCTAACACCCCATCAGCCCATTTCCAGTCTTAGCATCCCCATAGTCCATTACCAGTCCTAACCCCCCCATCAGCACATTTCCAGTCCTAGCCCCCCCTATAGCCCATTACCAGTCCAACCCCCCATTTCCAGTCTTAGCCCCCCCATCAGCCCACTTCCAGTCTTAGCCCCCCCATAGCCCATTAGTAGTCCTAACCCCCCATAGCCCATTACCAGTCCTAACCTTCCTCCCCCATCAACCCACTCCCAGTCTTAGCCCCCCCATAGCCCATTACCAGTCCACCCCTCCCATAGCCCATTACCAGTCCTAACCCCCCTCCCCCATCAGCCCTGATAGATTAAAAAAACCAAACAAACCGGCTGCTGCTGCCGCTATCGCCGTGGTAGCGGCAGAATCAAATGTCCCGCCGCGGGGCCTCGCCTGCCTCCCTTCACCATCAGCTCCCGAGTCCCTCCAAATGCGCGGGCTTTCAGAGCCGCGAGAGTTTCCCTTTCTTCTCGCGGCTCTGTTAATCCCGCCAGGGCTGATGGGAAATAACACTTATTAAAAGTGGGCTGCTACACAGTACCCTGTCCTGTGTTGCTGAGGTAAGCTATATTCTTATTTGATTTAAATTATATTTCTTTGCTGCTGCTAGGCTCTAACTTATTATGAAATTTAAACTACAAGCTCTCTGCTGGGTTCTAAATTTAACCAGAAAGCTCTCTTCTGTGTTTTAAATTTAAACTAAAAGTACTTTGCTGATGCTAGGCCCTGAGTGACTATTAAATTTAAACTACAGCTTTCTGCTGGGTTTCAGATTTAACCAGAAAGCTCTCTTCTGTGTTTTAAATTTAAATTAAAAGTACTTTGCTGATACTAGGCCCTGAGTGACTATTAAATTAAAACTACAAGCTCTCTGCTGGGTATGAAATGTAACCAGAAAGTTCTCTTCTGTGTTTTAAATTTAAACTTAAACTGCTGCTACTATGCCCTGACTGATTTAACAAAAAATAGTGGGTTCACAGATTAATTAGCTTTAATAGAAAGAATTTCCTTCAGAAAATTCCCAGAAGTATATACTCACAATTGCAGATCTCTCTCCAGAAGTAACAGTCCACATTAAACAGTCCTTAGGCCCAAAACCTTTTTCTTACAATGGAGAAATCTGCCTCAGGTTTCAAAAAGTGCACCAAGTGTGGCAGTACCATTTCCGTCACTGACACCCATGAATGGTGTCTAAAATGTATAGGTCCTGACCACTCCATCACGGATTGTATGTCCTGCGCCATGATGTCTAAAAGAGGTCGGCAGAACCGAGCTGCTAAGCTCAGTACCCTGTTTCCCTCTGATGCAGCTTCGGTGGCATCAACGTCTTCCAGGGCTTCCTCTTCCTCCCGTGGATCTCAGGTAACTAAACATAAGTCCAGCTGGTCCTCAAAGGGTAGATCTCCTTCTAAGCATCGAGATGCCTCTGGCATTGCCCTTGAGGATTCTGCACCGGCAAAATTGCCCCGGTGGGAGGCTTCGGCTTCCAAAGCATTATCGGGGCTCCAGGATGTTTTCGAGGCCTCGACCTCGGCAGAACTACTGGTGCCATGCTCTGGGGTACCGGTTGTCTTCTCCGGTACCGACATCCAGGCATCGGCAGCGTCGATAGACCAGAGAGTCCTGGCTATTGAGTGCAGTCTGGCGGCTCTCCTTGCAGCATCGACGCCCTCGGAACCGCATCAGACAATTTGGCCAGTACCGGCCCCGGCATTGGTATCGGTACCGGTACCGATAGCATCGACATCGGCATTGGTGTCTGCTTTGCCGGTACCCAATCATCCGATGCCCTCCGGTACCGATACCCCGGTACCTATTACTCCCGGTACCAACTTCGGTCGGTACGGGTATCGGGCTCTTCAAGAGCATCTGGACAGACGGTACTTCGAGTCCTCAGAAGAATCTGAGGATTCTGACAGTTCTGTCGATGCAGGAATGCTTCTCCCAGAGGAGCCCTCCTCCCCTAAGTGCAGGATGTCTCCTCCAGAGGATATTTCCTTCCAGGATTTTATCAGGGAGGTGGCTCGGGGTCTGTCCATTGCTGTGGCCCCTGAAACAGAGCCAAGGAGTTGGAAATTCTACAATATCCCAAAACTCCTAAGGAGGCAGCTTCCTTGCCCATTCATGAGATTTTATATGATCTCATGTTAAGGATGTGGGAGACACCTCTTACCACCTCTCCTCATTCTCGCAGACTGGATACTATGTATTGAGTCCCTCCTTGTCCTGGTTTCCAAAAGACTCAGCTTCCTCACCACTCTATTGTAGTGGAATCAGCTATGAGAAGGATCAAGAGTACAAAGAGGCATGCCTCTAATCCTCCAGGACGTGAGTGCAGGACCCTGGATGCTTTTGGATGTCGTGTCTTCCAAGGTTCCATGCTTTCTGCCAGGATCAGTTCCTATAGTCTCTACATGGGAGTGTTCCTGAAGGAGGTCACAGATGATTTAGAAGCTTTAAGTCCTATTCTTCCTGAGGATAGAAGACAGGATTTTCTCACTTTGGTCAAAAATGCCCAAGATGTTTCTAAATTTGCCAACCGTGCAGCCTTTGACTGCTTTGAGTGCATAAGCAGAACCTCTGCTATTGCCATAGGTGCACGTAGAATTGCTTGGCTCCAGGCATCTGATCTGGAGCTCTGGGTACAAGACAAATTGGGAAATATCCCGTGTACTGGTGAGAACCTGTTTGGTAAAGTTGGCAGGAAAAGGCCAACGAGATAGATGCTGACAACTCCACCTTGGATAGGTTATCCAAGTCCACAGCTGATCCTGCTAGAAAGAAATTGTTCAAGAAACCATTCTTTTCTAAGAAGAAAAGATATTATCCTGCTTATGTTCAGCAGGGTCGTTCTGCAGGTCAGCTTGCCAGGAAAGGTCAGCAACCACCCAAACAGAAGAAATCAAAGACTGCTAAGTCTCAACCGTTCCAGCAGTCTCAGCTTCCACAAGGCCTTTGACTTGAAGCTAGAGAACTTAGCCTTTCTGGCTCTCGGGGGACCAGAGCCTTCCACCATTCCAGGAAGGTTATGTCACTTTGCCCCAGATGGGGGCAGATAACAGCAGAGCATTGGACACTCTCCATCATAAAGGAAGGATATAGGCTTCATTTTTCAAGCATGCCCCCTCCCACAATAATAAGACAGTTCAATTCTCCGACACCTCTCATCAACCTATTAGATCAGGAGGTCACTATCCTTCTTGCCCAAGGGGCAATAGAAGAAGTACCCACTCCTCAACAGGGTACAGGGTTTTACTCCCCCTATTTCCTTATCCCAAAGAAAACAGGGGGATACAGACCTATTTTGGACCTCAGAGAATTGAACAAATTCCTTGTCAAAAGAAATTCAAGATGATTTCTCTCGGAACTCTGCTGCCATACCTTCAGAGTCAGGATTGGCTTTGTTCTCTAGACCTCAAGGATGTGTACACCCATGTTCTCATCCATCCAACCCACAGAAAGTTCCTTCGGTTCCTTTTTCAAGGAAAGCACTACCAAAACAGGGTGCTTCCTTTTGGCCTGGCCTCAGCACCAAGGGTGTTCACGAAATGCATGGCTGTAGTAGCAGCATTTCTCCGTACTCTAGGGATATTCGTCTTCCCCCTACTTAGACGACTGGCTCATTCGAGCCCCAACAGATTCAGAGGCCAGGACTTCTCTAGCCTACACAATGCGTATCCTTCAGTTTTTGGGTCTGGTCATAAACATCCCAAAATCCAGTCTAACTCCCACTCAGTCTTTGGAGTTCATAGGAGCTTTGCTGGATACCAGAAAGGCAAGGGCCTACCTCCCCCAGGCCCGTTGTCTTTGCATGGTGCAGTTAGCTTCTCAAGCAGTGCTAAAGTCTCATCTCACTGCTCGAGAAATGTTACAACTACTAGGCCACTTGGCATCCGCCGTGCATTTGGTGCCCTATGCTCGCCTCCATATGAGGGCAGCCCAGTGGACTTTATCCACTCAATGGATCCAGGCATCAGGATGCCTGTCAGACAAAATAGCAATACACAAGTCGCCTTATTTTGTCCCTCCAGTGGTGGAAGTCCACTCAAAACCTGTTGATGGGGTCCCATTTTCAACAACCCTTACCCCAAGCAACTCTCCCAACAGATGCTTCTCCGATGGGTTGGGGAGCTCATCTGCAAGACCTCTCCACCCAAGGCACCTGGTCTCCACAGGAGACTCATCTACATATCAATCTTTTGGAACTCAGAGAAATCTTCCTTGCTCTTTGAGTGTTCCATACCCTGCTCAGCTACAAGACAGTCCTCATTCATATGGAAAATCAAGTAGCCATGTTCTATGTGAACAAGCAGGGGGGAACAGGCTCTGTCGCTTTGCAACGAAGCTTTGCGACTATGGGCCCTCGCCAGAGAGCATCAGATTCATCTCCTGGCAGTGTATCTTCCAGGGGTACAAAACTCTTGGGCAGACAGATTCAGTCGAGTTCTGCTTCCACACGAGTGGTCTCTGCATGCAGACCAGGTGACCAAGATTTTTCAAATTTGGGGAACCCCAGACAGAGACCTCTTTGCAAGTCCGTGGAATGCCAAACTTCCCCGGTTCTGTTCCAGAATTCTGGCTCAGGGGGCTCAGGCCAGGGATGCTTTCCTCCTTTACTGGGGTCAAGACTTCCTGTATGCCTTTCCACCCATTCCCCTAATTCCCAAAACCCTGTTCAAGCTTCAGAGAGACAGAGGCCATATGATTCTCATAGCTCCACATTGGCCATGGCAAAAGTGGTACCCTCTGCTTCTACATCTCTCTCAAGCTCCCTCCCTGGACTTAGGGTCTGCTCCAGATCTCCTATCTCAGGAGGATGGAATGTTATGGCATCCCAATCCCCAGTCTCTGCATCTCAGGGCTTGGTTGCTGAAGGCCTTGATCTTAATCTCCCTCAGCAAGTAAAAGATATGCTTTTTGCTTCTAGGAAACCTTCCACAAGACGCTCTTATGCTTTCAAGTGGAAAAGGTTTACCATATGGTGTTCACAAAAGGGTCTTAACCCCTTTGCGATACCTCTGGAATCATTGCTGGAATATTTCCTTCATTTATCCAATGCAGGACTTAAGACTAACTCAGTAAGAGTCCATTTGAGTGCTATTACAGCTTCCTTTAAGCCTCTAAATGGACAGCCTATTTCCTCTCATCCTCTTATAGCAAGATTTATGAGAGGCTTTCTTCTAACTAAGCCTCCCATTAGGCCACCACCGGTGGCATGGGACTTAAACCTGGTTCTTGGGCAGCTCATGAAGCCACCCTTCGAACCTTTAGCTTCTACCTCCTTAAAATTCCTTTCTTGGAAGGTTATCTTTCTTATTGCAATCACATCAGCACGTCGCATTAGTGAGTTGCAAGCGCTAGTAGCTAATCCACCTTATACAAGGTTCCATCATGACAAGGTAGTCCTTAGGACTCTTCCACACTTTATGCCAAAGGTGGTCTCGCCTTTTCATCTGAACCAAGCGGTCTACCTACCTGTGTTTTTTCCAAGGCCTCATGCATCAAATGCAGAGAGGAATCTTCATACCTTGGACTGTAAAAGAGCTTTAGCCTTTTACTTACAAAGAACACAGCAACATAGAAGGTCCTCCCAACTTTTTGTTGCTTTTGATCCTTCTCATTTGGGACTTCCAGTCTGCAAGAGAACACTATCTAACTGGATTTCTCAGTGTATTTCCTTCGCCTATCAGAGTAAGAACCTTTCTCTGGAGGGCCATGTCACAGCTCACAATGAGAGAGCCATGGCAGCCTCAATGGCTCATCTGCACTCTGTGTCTATCAACGACATCTGTCGAGCAACCACCTGGGCCTCGGTTCATACCTTCACAGCCCATTACTGCTTGGACAAGGACTCCCGCCGGGATGCCTTGTTTGGTCAGGCTGTTCTCCAACACCTGTTCCATACCTAATCAACTCCTACCCACCATCCCTGGTAGGATGCCAGAGATCCATGGGGGGAAGTGGAGCCCTTCTCAGGGACACACAACTTCTGGGGTCTCTCCCTGGCATCTAAAGCTAGGGAGTCCCCATATGTGAAGACTACATTCCTGCTTGTTCCTGGAGATAGCATAGTTACTCACCTGTAACAGGTGATCTCCGGGAACAGCAGGAATTTAGTCCTCACAACCCACCCACCTCCCCTAGGAATTGTATCTCTCTATCTATCTCTTTCCCTCTCTCTCTCTCTTTGTCTCAGCTTTAAAACTCAACTGGAGAGAGGCATTTGGGAAAGGCGGGAAGGCAGCATGCAGGCGCTGTGGGATGCTCCCAAAAGCTTTCTAATTGGACGCTGGGGAGTGTTCCCGCGCAGGCTCCGTCGGTACCGATGATACCCATATGTGAGGACTAAATTCCTGCTGTTCCCAGAGCTCACCTGTTACAGGTGAGTAACTATGCTTTATGTATCATCTGTATTAGCTGTACCAATGCTTATTAATATAAATTCTCTCCAGTACCAGGCATATTGTGAAGTAACAACAAAACCCTACAAAAGTAACTCAGGACTTCTAAAAGTTTCAAGGTTTCATTTTATTTAATACATCTAAGCGGCGATGCTTCATAGGCCAATTCTGACATGGCCATAAGAACACTAATTTCCAAAAGTCACACAACTATGGCCCTAAGGAGGAAAAGGCAGCACTGAGTGGGCATTAGAACATCAATATAGCTAATGGGAAAATTAAACAAGCTAGATTAGTTTAGATTTATCCCACCCAGACTTCAATGCTAGCAGAATACTTCTCCGTTTTGAGGACACAGATAGACTCTCGCCGAGTATAGAATAAGTCAGTGCTTCTTAATCCTCTCCTGGAAGCACATTTTGCCAGTCAGGTTTTCAACTCTTCACAATGAAGATACATGAGACAGAACTCAGATAATGGGTCTCTACTATAGCACTATTAATACTTCTACTATTGCTACTTATCATTTGTATAGCGCTACAAGGTATACACAATGCTGTACACTGTATATAGAATAAAGAGACAATCCCTGCTCATCAGAGCTTACAGTCTAATCAAGATGAACAACACCACAAAACTGAGGACTAAGGAAGGGTAAGATATACATAAGTGGTGAACAGGAAAGTGTTGATCTGGGCCCTTTTACTTTCAGTGTTGGACTTTAAACCCCTGTGGTAGATTTATCTCATGCATATTCATTTGGGCAATCCAAAAAACCCAATCTTCTAGGTGTACCTCCAGGAGGAGTTTGAAAAGCACTGAAATAAATAACCACAGAGGAGTGGAGGAGTAGCCTAGTGGTTAAACACTGGTTTTGTCACCAAGAGAGCAGGGTTTGATTGCCAAAAACACCCCTTGGCAAGTCATTTAACCTTCCATTGCCTTGGAAGAAAGACCTAGCTATCTATTTCCAGTCACAATGCCAAGAAAGCCCAGGAGCTGCTGGATCACCAGGAGTCAGAATTGACTTGAAGACTTGCATTGCATTTGCAAATAACCACAAACTAGAAATATATAGACAAAAATTAAACTGAAACCCCAAGAAATCAGACTCTGCATGCAGTGGAAAACTAGAGCAATAAAAAGAATGAGGCATTTTCCCTTGTACTGTACAAAGATAGCAGATTTAAGTTTCACAAACTGACATAGTCCAATCACTAAGGTATTGTCGTCCTAGCAAGTCTTGCATTTTACAGCCCCCCTGTCTGTCAAAGTCTATTGTTCAGCTTTAACTGTCCTGCTTTTTGCTTCCCCCCCCCCATACGTTGCCACCCTAGGCGACTGCCTAGTTTGTGTAATAGTTGGGCCATCCCTGTGCCTATCATGGCAGTACATCCTACCGCAGCCAAACACCCTGCATCTACTGCGGCCATTAGGCTCTGCCTTGGTAAAAATGTGCATTAATCACACGTTTGCCCTGCTCTTCTCCTAGCACTTTAGTAAACAAGCCCATCATCTTGAAAGCCCAAACCAAATTTATCCCACGCATTAAGAAAGGCATAAGGAAGGTCAAATGACAGTCAGCTTTGTTAAAAAAAATGAGGTGAAAGAGACTATCAAAGTGAAAAAAACCCTTCAAAATAAGGAAAAAGGAACCAAATGAAGAAATTAGGAAATAGTGTAAGCACTGGAAAGTTAAATGCAAGGCACTGATAAGGAAGGCAAAAGAAGAGTTTGAAGAGAAGCTTGCCATAAAGACAAAAACTCACAATAACAGCTTCTTCAGGTACATACAAAGAAAAAGTCAGAGAAGGAGTCAGTTGGACCATTAGATAATCAACTACAACTACTACTATTACTATTTATTTATTTAACATCTTTTCTATACCGCGCTATTTATTATCAGTGCGGTTTACATTTAAACAAAGGTTGCTCAAATCAGACAAGACTGTTTTGCGCTTACATTATAACAGGAGATAAAACTTGGAGCAAATACAAAGTAACTATATACATATTGACATAGAACAAAAGATTATAGCTTGGCCAGTATTGTCACGGAATGCTAGTAGGTGGAGCTGCTATTACTAGAGACACATTTCTTTATGTAGTGAATGGAGAGTTTGTGGGGATTGGGTGATGACTGATAAGTGGTGGGGTAGAGGCTTGTGCGAAGTGTAGCAAGAAGATGTGGTGTTTGTTTGCTTTCCGGAACTGCATGAGGTCTTTGATTGATCTTATTTCTGTTGGTAGGTCGTTCCAGAATTTTGGGGCATAGAAGGCGAAGGTTCTAGTCCTGGTTGATTGGGTACACTTTATGGAGTCTTTAGGGATGATCAATGTGTTGTCTGTTACTGTTCTCCTTGTTCTATTTTTCAGGGTAGGGGTGATGAGGTCCTTGAGTGTCATGGGGGCTAGGTTATTGACGATCTTGAATGTAATGAGAAGAATTTTGTAAGTTAGCCTGCAGTATATTGGTAGCCAGTGGAGCTCCTTAAGTATCGGGGTGATATGGTCTGTTCTGGCTAGACCACAGAGAATGCGGGCCGCAGCATTCATCGCGAGTTGAAGAGGGTTGAGGGTGTTCTTGGGGAGACCAAACAGGATTACATTTGCATAGTCAAAGTGTGGTAGTATGAGGGCCTGGAAAATGGTTCGGAAATCAGTAGGGGGTAGCATGGGTCTAAGGTGCCTTAGTGTTCTGATTTTATTGTATATGGTCCTGGTTGTGTTTCTTATGTGCTCCTTAAAGTTCATGTGCTGGTCCAGAGTAATCCCTAGGTAACGTATTGTGCATTTACTTGGAAGCTCAGCATCTCTTACTTTTAGCGTGGATGGAGGGGAGAACGTTTTGTTCCTTGAGATGAAAAGAACTTCGGTTTTCTTGAAGTTTATGCGGAGATTTTGGGTTAGTAGCCAGTCTGTGATTGCGTTGAAGCAGTTGACAAGGTTGGTGAAGTCTGGGAGTTTGACTTTGAAAGGCGTAAACAACAGGACATCATCTGCATAAATTAGAGTAGAGATATTGTAGGAGAGGATGATGTCACATATCGGCTGCATGTAGATGTTGAATAGCAGCGCAGATAGCGAGGAGCCTTGTGGAACACCTTGTTGTTGGTGGAAAGGTACAGATGTGTTGGACCCAACCCGGACATGTTGCCAACGATTCGTTAGGTAAGACCTACACCATTCCCAGGCGAGGCCATGGATACCCTTCTCGTGGAGTTGGGTGAGGAGTTGATTGTGATTGACGAGTCGAAGGCGGCAGCGATATCCAAAAAAATGAGAGCAAAGCCATTCTCGACATTGTCTATTCCTCTGGTCAAGGTATTGGTTAAGGTGGTGAGCAGTGTTTCTACTCCATGAGATTCTCTAAACCCATGCTGGCAGGGGTCAAGAGGGGCGCTGTATCAATGTGTTGCTGGATCTGTCTTTGTACAACCTTCTCAATTATTTTGGCTAACAAAGGTATACTTGAGATTGGGCGGTAGGATTCTGACTTCAGTGGGTCGAGTCTGATATTCTTCAGGAGTGGTCTTATTGATGTTTGCTTGAGGAGTGAGGGGAATGAGCCTGTTGCAAAGGATATTCCAATGATGTTCATTAGGATTGGACTAAGCTCGACTCGTAGGGTTCTAACCCAGTATGCTGGGCAAGGGTCATTTGGAGCTGTGGAAGTATTGATGCTGGAGATGAGGTCTTGGATGTATTTCTCGGCTGGTAGGATAAACTTTGCGATTAGTGGCTGTAAGGTGGGAGTTTGGTAGGGTGTGGATACGGAAGTGTGATACTACTACTGATCATTTGTATAGCGCTACAAGGAATATGCAGTGCTGTACAGGCACATGAAAAAGACATGTAAAAGACGGTCCCTGATCATCAGAGCTTACAATCTATTCAAGACAGACAACACAACAGCTGAGGACAAGGATACATCTAGGGGAATGGTAAGGAAACACATAGGAGACTAAGTGGATAAGGATCCAAAAGCAGTCTCGAAGAGAGAAGTTTCCAGCCTCGATTTGAAAAGGGCCAGAGATGAAGCCTGACATTCAGACTCAGGAAGTTTGTTCCAGGCATAAGGAGCAGCAAGGTGAAAGGATCAAAGTTTGGAGTTGGCAGTGGACGAGAAGGGCACAGATAGAAGGGATCTGCCAGAAGAACGGAGTTCCCGAGAAGTGGTGTAAGGAGAGATAAGAGAAGAAAAGTAGTGAGGAGCAGCAGAACAGAACCAGTGCATTTAAAGCCCATCTGAAAACCCACCTCTTCTCCACCGCCTTTGACCTTCCCCCTACCACCGCGTAGTCCTGTGTCCTCCTTCCTCTCAGAATTACTCTGACATGCATTGTCTATTGTGCTTCTTTGTCCTTTGTTGTCCTGTCATGTATTGTAACCTTTTCTGTCAACACTTAATCTGGTATCCCTCTCTCTCCCTCTGCAGTGTTTTCTCTTGTACTGTCTGGTATGCCTGGCTTTTATCTCTTGCTGTCCTTTCTAAATATTGCAATTTCTTTTCCTTTTCATGGCCAGTGGCCCTCATTTATATTTGTGAAATTGTTAACCACCTTGATTGCTTGCCTGAAAGGCCGTATATCAAATGTAATAAACATAAACATAAACACTTATAGGTCAGTAGGAGAAATTTGAACTGGATATGGAAACAGATAGGGAGCCAGTGAAGTGACTTGAGAAGAGGGGTTTTGTGAGCATATTGAGGCTGATAGATTAGCCGCGCAGCTGGGTTTTGAACGGATTGAAGGGGAAAGCGATGATTCAGACCAAGTCCAACAAGGAGAGGTTGCAGTAGTCTAGATGGGAAGTGATTAAAGAGTGGATAAATGTTTTAGAGACTGAGAAAGGAGGAAGGGGGGAGGTGGGTTTAGGGGTAAAAATAAGAAACTCAGTTTTGACCATGTTCAATTTCAAACGGCAGCAATGTCAGATAGGCAGGCAGAGATCCAGTCCTGGATTGATGGGAGATTTCAGGTGTAGAGAGGTAGATCTGAGAGTCATCAGCATAAAGATGGTACTAAAAACCATGGGAGGAGATGAGTGCACCAAGGGATTGGGTATATAGAGAAAAAAGGCCCAAGATAGACCCTTGGGATACACCAACTGAGAGGGCGATAGCAGTAGTGTAGGATCCTCCAAAACAAACACTGAAAGTGCAGTGGGAGAGATGAGAAGAGAACCAGGATAGCACAGAGACCTTAAACCAAGTGAGGACAAGGTATCAAGGAGAAGGTGGTGGTCAGCAGTGTCAAAAGCAGCAGAAAGGTCAAGGAGGACGAGGATCAAGTAAAGGCCCTTGGATTTTGCCAGGAACAGGTTGCTGGAGACTTTGCCAAGAACCATTTCAGTAGCATGTAAAGGATGAAAGCCAGATTGCAATGAATCCAGAAGGGCTTGAGAGGAGAGAAAGTCAAGAGAGCTCAAGGCCATAGCTAAGACTAAGGGGAGCATATTCAGTGGCGGCAGCCAGCTCAATTAAAGAGGCTGGCTGTCACTGCTTTAAATAATGCTCAGGACTGTCTCTTACATGTTTCTATACAGTGCTGCATACATCTTGTAGCACTATACAAATGATAAGAAGTAGTAGTAATAAGACATTCAGTGCCGAGGCCAGATTCAGCCAGCAGCACTGAATATCTGGTATGTCAGCACAGTAATTTAGCTATCTGGTCAGTGGCGATATTCAACCGCTGGCTGGGTAGGTATACTGGCTAAAGTTAGACCAGCTTTTTTTTGGCCAGTTTAGGTTAACTGCTGACCGGCTACCTGTGGGTGCCACCCCCATTTTGTCACTGGAATGCCCTGCATTAAGCAGTTAGTGTCAGGATATTCAGCTAACGTTGGAGTGGATATTCAGGAGCACAAAACAGGTATGTGCTGCTGAATTGCTCACTCAGCTAAATTAACGCAGTTTGCAGATCTGCTAGCCACATTAATCCCTTTGAATATGGCCCCCCAAATGAATTCTTTGCTTTAGTGTTTACTGAGGAAGATGTGAGGAAGCTGCCCATGACAGAAAGGATATTTAATAGTGATGAGTCAGAGAAACTGAATGAAATTTCAGTGAACCTGGAAGATGTGATAGAACAAATTGATAAATTAAGAGCAGCAAATCGACTGGACCAGATGGTATACTCCCAAAAGTGCTGAGAGAACTCAAAGATGAAATTGTAGAACTACTATTAGTGATTTTTAACCTATCATTAAAATTATCTATGGTACCAGAAGACTGAAGGGTGACCAACATAACACCTATTTTTAAAAAGGACTCCAAGGGTGATCTGGGGAACTAAAGACTAGTGAGTGCTGGGAAAAATGATAGAAACCATTATTAAGAACAAAATTACTAGACACTAGGACAGAATGAAGCAAAGTCAACATGGATTTGGTCAAGGGAAGTCTTATCTCACCAATCTGCTCCATTTCTTTAAAGGTGTGAATAAACATGAGCCAGTTGATATGGTGTATTTAGACTTTCAGAAAGATTTGTCAAAGTTCCACATCAGAGACTCCTGAAGAAGTTAAAAAGTTGAGGCATAGGAGGCAATGTCTTATTGTGGACTTGGAGCTGGTTGAGAGAAAACAGAGGAGCTTCTGGGTCGCCAGGAGTCAGCATTGACTTGAAGGCACACATTGCATTTGCAAATGCTCAATTTTCTCAATGGAGTAATGTGACTAGTGGAGTACTCCAGGGATCAGTCTTTTTTTGTAACGTAATTATAAAAGACCTGGAATTGGGAACAAGTGAGGTGATTACATTTGCAGATGACACCAAATTATTCAAAATTGTTAAATCTCTTGTGGATTGTGAGAAACTGCAAGATGACCTTGTGAGACTGGGTGACTGGACATCCAAATGGCAGATGAAATTTAATGTAGGAAAGTGCAAAGTGATTCATGTAGGGAAGAATAACCCAAACTATAGCTACATAATGCTAGATTCCACATTAGGAGTCACTACCCAAGATAAGGATCCAGGGGTGATTGTAGCCAATACATAAAATCTGTTTAGTGTGCACAGCAGCCAAAAACGCACACAGAATGTTAGGAATCATTAGAAAAGGAATAGGAAATAAAACAGAGGATATAATTTCTCTGTATCACTCCAAGGTGAGACTGCACCTTGAGTACTGTGTGCAGTTCTAGACTCCATGCCTCAAAAACATTAGAAAAGGTACAGAAAAGGGCAACCAAAATGATAAAAGGGATGGAACAACTCTCCTATGAGGGAAGGCTAAAGAGGTTGGTGCTCTTCAGCCTGGAAACAGATGCCTGAGGGGGAGACATTACAGAAGTCTATAAAATCCTGAATGGAGTGGAATGGGTAGACACAAATTGATTACTTACTCTTTCAAAAAAAATACAAGAACTAGGGGACCCACCATGAAGCTACAAGGTAATATATTTAAAACAGGAGAAAATACTTTCTCTCAATGTAGAATTAATTAGTCCTTGGAACTCATTGCCGTCTGAATTGGTAAAAGCAGGTAGTGTGGATTTTAAAAAGGTTTGGACAAAGTCCTGGAGGAAAAGTTGTAGTCACAGAGCAAATCACTCCTTGTTCCTGTGGATAAGTAGCACGGAACTGGCTGCTTTTGGGATTTGTCAGGTACTTTTGATCTGGATTGACCATTTTATTTCTTTAACAGTTTTTTATACCACTTTATCATTTCAATCAAAGCAGTTTACATTATAATTTAAACTTGGTAATGTACATTAAACAGGGACATTGATAACTTGGAATCTTCTGAGGCAATAGAAAGTTAAGTGACTTGCCCAAGGAGCCTTAGTGGGAATCAAACACTGGTTTCTTGGCTTCCAAGCCAGTGCTCTAACCATTAGGCTACTCCACTTTGCTGTTGGATACTGAACTCGATGGCTCTTTGCCATTATGGCAGTTCTTATATTTTGGTGCACTGGGAGTCAACCTTCATCTCCAAGGCCACTTTATAATCTGTTATTGGAGTATCATCATTTTCCAAGGCAGAGAAGGCATTTTGCAGGGGTATGCCTTGGTGGAGTGGATGGATCTCTGCTACAGATCACACCATGCCAGAGCCATCTGTAATCCATTTATTCCTGGGTTGTTTGATTCTTTGTGGGAGTGGAGGTGGATTGTCTTCATGTTGTATACTGGGGCAATGTAATGTGCTAGGAAAGGTCCTTTTAATTGCAGCTGATTCTTCTCTGAGTTGAGTGAACATTTTTTCCAGAGGGTTTGTACTTCTGCCTTTGTGGGTGTCGTTTCTCTGGTTTTATGTGCTTGAAATCAAGTTGTGTGGTATGAAAGTGTTTTGCTTACAAAATTTTAAATGATCATTGTGTACTTCTACATTATTTGCATCTTGATGCCTGAAAATTACAATTAAAATGCATTAAAGTATGAGCTATTGTGGCGGCGCCGTCCTTGCCAGGCGGCTGCCTAGTAGGAATGCGCCGGTCATCACACTTCTTTTAATGCTTCAACGTAGTAGCTGAGGCCCTTTTAGTGTGGGCTTTTTATTAAAGCAGTCCGAGTGGATGAGGCTTACACAGGAAAATTTGTTAAATAAATTTGTTTTATTTTTCTTTGCAGTGTCAACTTGGCAAATGACCTTGATAAAGGTTTTCAAAAATAGCAAACTGAAAGTAGGATAATTTCTCCAACAAAACTTTCTCAGTAAAACACTTTCAAAGCAGTTTCTTCACTCTTTGGTTAGCTTTAAATTCTTCTTACTTTAACAAAACAGTTTAACTCTGTTACATGCACAGTCCAGCAAAACTTAAATTCCTCTTCACTTTAGCAAGACAGTTTTGAACTCTGTTACATGCACAGTCCAGCAATCTTCTCCACTATTCTCAGCTGCTACAGACCAGTGTATAATCATGTGCTGCCTCTTAGCTTAAAACAAACAGCATTCTTAACGTAGCTCCAGCATTGGTAAAAATGGCTGCTTTTAAAACATGAGGCTTTCTACCTTTTTGTCTGCCCTTCTCCTTGGCATTAATTGGCACCAGCACTTCTTATCTTCACACACTGTCTTACACAGCCTTCAATAAAAGCTCTAAACATTGCTTGTACAAAAACCACATTCCATTGATTCTTCTGAGGACATTGGACTATCTGGATAAGACCCAATTTCCATCTCCTCCTCTGTGCTGTAAGGCTCAGGGCTTGGGGCACGTTCTGGAACGTTTAGCTGCACTTTCTTTAAAAGTTTAAAAAGCTTTTCCCACTTGAGATTCCTCCTCCCCTTTGGAACTGGGTCAGAACCTCTTGCCCTTCTTTCCCTTACTGAACCAACTTCAGGAAATGTTTGATTTGCTTGGCTTGCAGAAACCCTTCCTTTGTAAGGCTTTCTGTATTGTCTGGTTATGGGCTCAGGACTTGAGCTGCTGTCTTCAGAGTCAGAAATGTAGTTCTGAATCTTTTCCCAGCTCCTCTCTTTCCCACGGTCCTGACACTTGCCTTGGCAGTTATGGCTGGTCCCTTTAGAATCACCAGGTCTCACAGCCCTGCAGTGCTGTCTCCTCTCCTGGACTCTCTGCCTCTCCTCGTGGCTTCCTTCCAGCTTTCCACTTCCTTTGTTCGTCTCTCTTTCCTGCCCTGCCTCTCTTGCTGAGTGACGCAGTTTAAATGCTCTGTAGCCTGTTTCCTTCTCTGGCCCCACCCTCTTTCTCCCTGCAGCTGCTCTGGAGACTGGGTGTGGCTTCAGGCTAGCTCTGCTAGTGTGTGTTTTAGTTTCACTTTCCCTCTGGGAGCTATGCTTTGGTGAGCCCATCCCCCATTTATGAAAAAAAACCTCTTTTTTTTCACTTTCAGAGGGCTGTGCTGCCTGCGCATCACCACACTATACAACCTATTCTATATAATATTATGCTAGAATTTAAATTACAGAGATATTCAAAAGTAACCAGTCTTGACTGCATAAGCCTTCACTCCCTTTCTCATAGCAAATTCAAAATAAGCTGTTTCCAAATATTTCCTTAACAAGGTGCATAGTAAGTTAGAGCCCACCTGTGTCTAATCACAGTAGTTGAGCTGATCTGAATACTTCTGATGAAAAATCAAGCTGTTTCTGTTTTATGAAGTGAATCTGATACGAACATTTATACACACCAAACATGGAGCTGACAAAAGAACTCCAGGATAAAGTTATTCAAGGGTACAAATTGAGGGAAATCTATAAAGCATTTCAATGTGTTTGAATCCCTTGGGGCATTGTCAGGTCCATCACTGACTGTAAGTGGAAGCAATCTGGCACTACCTAGACACTGCCTCAGTCAGATTATCCCTCCAAAGTCAAAGGTCATGGGTGAAGGAAACTGCTGAGGAAGGCCACTGTGAGGCCCATGATTACTTTAGCTCAAACCTGTTTATTAGGAATAAAAATGAATTACAATGCCTGCACGTGATGGTCTCTTCCACTTGCCAACTCCATTTACGCCTAAAAGGGGTTATTTTATAAGTTCTTTTCATGATTTGCATGTGTGAAAACACCCATTCAGACCTGCCAATCGTATCCACGCTCCAAGGACCACATCTGCACGTGTCCAACACAAGCACGTCTACATTACACGGGAGCGTGACTGAGGTATGTCCAGGGCGGCGATAAAAAGATCCACATGCATCTCTGATTTCAGAACAACGCCACGTGTTTAAAATTTAGAGGACATGTCCATATCTATACCTGCTTCTTTGGCACGAATAGAAGAAAACAAGAAGGCATTCCCTGTTGTAGACTCAGTCGTTTTTTCCTCTCGTAGAAGGCTAGCAGGTGAAAATCAAGACCACTGCATACTGCTACAGCACTGCATGTGTTTGTTTCTAAAATGGCAGGCTGGGATGTACGTCTGTTAGCATATACACGTGTGTTCTGAAATGCCATCGCAGAGGCGTCTATATTCCCGATCCCTGCAACATCCATGCTTTGCACTTGCCTGTTTCTAAAATTGGCTGTCTCCCTGCACGTATCTGGGCCCTTATTCTGCACATCCCCATTTTCTTTATATGTTTGTAGAAATGTTTATTATTTGGATGGAGACTTTAGACAAGAGAGAAAAGCCAACGGGCCTTGATTGGAGGCAGCATAGCAAGCCACCTGGATTTACGGTAAGCTTGCCGCGCTGACTTGGAAGTGTGGACCCAGCAGGGGGGCACTCCCCTCCCAGCCGGCCCTCCTTACCACCCCACCCATGGTACGCCACTGGATTTGAGGGAAGGTCTTAGTAGTGAACCATCTCAATCAGTGATTCTCAACCCGTGTGTCGAGACACTGGTGTGTCACCAAAAATTTGATATAGACATCAGGCCTTTATGCTGGGAAAAGCAGAGAACCAGAATCAGATACTTGAAATTCTCATAACCAATCCCTGTTACTGAGGTCACACCAGAATTTGAATATTATATCTATATTGTATGGCAAGCTGTAAGGGGAATCATCCTAGCACTCTGCTGTGTACAAATTCTAGAACGGGTAAAGATTTTTTGGTGTTGGCAGTTAGTTTAGTGTAAATGTAACTTCTCTTGAACTATTACAAAAGACATTTGATAAATGCAAAAAAAAAGAAATATAAATAAATTTTGTTTAATTTCAATAACAGTTTCTAAAAAAAAATAAAGTAAATTCTGTTAAGAATATTTAATATTTCCCTTGTATCAGTTTTAACAATAAAATATTTAGCCATTTTATTTGGTCAGCCGCAAATTGCAATGTTCAGTGTGTCGCACATTTTATTTATTTTATTTATTTAACAGTTATTTATATACCGCTCTTTCCCTAGTATCAAGTGCGGTTTACATGGAACAGTAGGTTAATTGGTATGTAATATACCAAGTCAGTTTACATAGAACAGATAATTATAATTTACAAGGAATGTTGTAACATTAAAGGTATAACATATTAGAACATATATACATTGTTAGTTTAAATCTATAATCATCATGTGAATGAGAGTGTGGTATCACAACAAAAGAAAAGTTGAGAACCACTGATCTAAACAGATCTTCAAGCAGTGATGGGATCCTTAGAACTCTACTGGGGACAATCTGGAATCAGAGAGAAGAAATCAGGCAATTTGCAGTCCCTGAGCTTCTAGACGCAAGGATTACCGTGTGTTTCATGTGAGCCTCCCAGATGTTTTCAAGAAGATTTCCCTTTTCAAATATGAGTAGGGCCTCTTGGGTTATGTCTGCCCGGATTATCTCATACTGGCCTGATGTGATTTCAGCTTCTCTTCATAGTCACAGAGAAAACAGGAAGCAATATACAAAATAATAATGAAGAAAAAATGAAAGGAAATGTCAGTCACGACCCCTAGGATTTCAAAGTAAGAAAATACAGTTTACAGTGGCATGCTGAAGGATGAAAGGCAAATCGCTAACCTAGAAGTCCCAATTAATTTGGAAAGGAAAGTATTATGGGGGAAGAAGAAAAGGTAACTGGATTGTACTCCCCATCTCAGAAGGGAATTAAGCACCAGATGGCCTCTCGTCCCAGTGTGACCACTCTGGGAAAGGAAATGGAGGTGTGGGAGCTTGTTCTCTGTTCATCATCAGTTTTGCATTATGAGCAAGACATTTAGAAAATGAAAGAACTTTAGTTCACATCTGGATTCCATATGCACACTTTTCAATTTACTTGCAGGAATTTTTTGTCAGGAGACCAATAAAGTAGGAGGGTAAGAGTCTGAAGCAAGGTGGGGGAGGGGGAAAACAGTCTTCTAAAAAATGTCTGTTCTTAATGGAAATAAACAAGTTGAAAAGTTCACACTTAACAGTATGAAACAATGGTGCATGTTCCTTTTCCTCCATATGCAGACACAGGCATGTCTCTATGGGTAGCTTGGCTGAAACAGTCATAGTAAAGTGTGTCTCAGCAGAGTAATAAGGATGTGAGCATGGTGTGGGTCAGGACCGTACCTAGCCCTGTGCGAGCGGTGCGGCCGCACAGGGCGCAAAGGTTTAAGGGGCGCATTTCGGCTGTCTGCTGTTGCCTGCCGCCACCACTTTTTCTTCACTCAGTGGTGGCAGGCAACGGCAGACATCAGAAATGCGCCCCATAAGCCTTCTCGCAGCATGCTAAGCACATCTGTCCCTCCCTGCTCTGACGCGACATCAGAGAAGGGAGGGACAGATCTGCTTAGAGTGCTGGCAACTTACACAGCGGGCGTGCCTCTTCTCTCCCGTCGCGGGGAGGGAGGCCACGCGCTCATTGTGCAAGTCACACAGGGCACGATTCAACCTCGGTACGGCTCTGGTGTGGATAGTGACTGATGGCGTATATGGGGGGGGGGGGGCGGGAAGTGTGTATCACTGGTATGATGTGTATATCTCAATGGACAGTGTTTAGTTTTTTACGTGTGGGGATGTGAAGATGAGATGTCAGAGGGTGGGAGTATATGTGTATATGTAGGCCTGTGTTTGGACATGTAGCTTTCTCATTTCCTTGCACTTTTCCCCATCCTCCTGCACTGCGTCCCTCTCCCTCCCACCATCTAGCCCTATTCCCCCTTCCTACCCTTCACCACTCTTCCTCCTTCCCTACCACCCAACAGTGAACTCTCCCTCCCCTACTTTTCTCTCCCCTATCTTCCATATCCCCTTTGCACTCTTCCAATTCCCGCTCCATCTCCATTCTTCCATCTTCCTTTACTTTCCCATTTCCTTATCTCCTCTCCAAACCTACCCCTTCCCTTAAGCTCTGTCTCAACCCCACCTCTTTCTTTACACCTTCACTAACCCCACCACTTCCCTTTTACTCTGCCCATACCTCCATCCCCTCTCATTCCTCCTCTCTAATTCCACTCTCTCCCTCATGCACCTTATCTTACCCACCCCTTTATTTCTGTGATGGACACCTGTTCCAAACCGGCGGCAACTGGGGGACTCCCATGGGCTCTTTGGCAGTGCTATGGGCATTCCATGCTGGTGAGAGCTGGGGACTCTTTCTGGCTCTTTGGCAGTGCTATGGGCATTCCATGCTGGTGGGAGCTGGGGACTCCCGTTGGCTCTTTGGCAGTGCTATGGGCATTCCATGCTGGTGGGAGCTATGGACTCCTGCTGGCTCTTTGGCAGTGCTATGGGCATTCCATGCTGGTGGGAGGTAGGGAGGGACTCTTTTTGGCTCTTTGGCAGTGCTATGGGCATTCCATGCTGGTGGGAGCTGGGGACTCTTTTTGGCTCTTTGGCAGTGCTATGGGCATTCCATGCTGGTGGGAGCTAGGGACTCTTTTTGGCTCTTTGGCAGTGCTATGGGCATTCCATGCTGGTGGGTGCTGGTGACCTCTGCTGGCTCTTCAGCACTGCTCTGGCTGCTGAACACTGACATGATGTAGAGCAGGGGTCTCAAACACGCGGCCCGCGAGACAACTTTGTGCGGCCCGCGACGGAGGAAAACAAAAAAACCCCAAAACCCTGGCTTCTGCCGTTGCCGCCGTGGCAGCGGCAGAATCAATTGTCAAATTTTTAAAAAACCTGGCTTCTGCTGCTCAAGCAGCAAAATCAGCTGTCCTGCGGCCCCTTCCCCTGTGCCCGGAGATCCGAATCTGTTCTATCCGCGGCGTGCTTTTCAAGCCGCGAAGAGAGTATTCCCCTCTCGCGCGGTTTCAAGCCGCGCGAGAGGGGAATACTCTCCTCGCGGCTTGAAAAGCACGCCGCTGATAGAGCAGACTCGGATCTCCGGGCACAGGGGAAGGGGCCGCAGGACAGCTGATTTTGCTGCTTGAGCAGCAGAAGCCAGGTTTTTTTTTAATTTACCGGGGGGGGGGGGGTGTAGGACTGGAAATGGGCTATTGGCAGGGGGGGGGGGTATGACTGGAAATGGGCTATTGGCGGGGGGGGGTATGACTGGAAATGGGCTATTGGCAGGGGGGGGGTATGACTGGAAATGGGCTATTGGCAGGGGGGGGGTATGACTGGAGATGGGCTATTGGCAGGGGGGGTTAGGACTGGAGATGGGCTATTGGCAGGGGGGGGGTTATGACTGGAGATGGGCTATTGGCAGGGGGGATATGACTGGTAATGGGCTATGGTGGGGGCTAGGACTGGGAATGGGCAGGTGGGGGTTAGGAAGGACTGGAGGCGGGCTGCTGGGGGGAGTTAGGACTGGTAATGAGCTATGGAAGGGCTGACTGAAAGGGTCATGGGGGTTAGGGCTGGAAGTGGGCTATTGGCAGGGGGGTTATGACTGGTAATGGGCTATGGGGGGGGGGTAAGACTGAAAATGGGGTGATGGGGGTAAAACTGGAAGTGCGCTATGGGGAGGTTAGGACTGGTAATGGGCTATGGGGGGTCTAGGACTGGTAATGGGCTGGGGGGGGGGTTGCTAGGACTGGAAATGGGCTGAGTGGAAGGGGGGCTTGAACTGCAAATGGCTGATGGGGAGGGGGCTTGGAATGGAAATGGGCTGTGAGGGGAGGGAGCTAGGATTGGAAATGGGCTGATGGGGGGCTAGGATTGGAAATGGGCTGATGGTGAGGCTAGGATAGGACTGGAAATGGACTAATGGGGGGACTAGAAGGGAGCGGATGCTGGGTGGGGCTGGAACTAGAAGGGAGCTGATGTTGGGGGAGGATTAGAATGGGATGGAGCTGGGAAAGTGAAATGGAGAGGGGAAAAATATTTTGTCTGGGAGAGAAGACAAATCTACAATTGGCCAGGTATTGGGAGAGTAAGTGGGGATTGAGGATGGAGGGGTAAAATTTGAGTGGATGAAATAGGAATGAGGAAAGAGAAAAAGGAGAAAGATTAGTATGTTAAAGCAGATGTAGAGAGAGAATGGAAAAAAAACTAGGAGAGAAGAAAGGGCAAATGGACAGCAGACGATGGAGAGTTAGCAGAAGACATGAAGAAACCAGAAGAAAGTGGCTGGAACAATTGCAACTGAAAAAAATGCACAAAAGGTAGAAAAATATCTCTTTATTTTGAATTTATTAACTGGAATATGTCAGCTCTGGGAAATGTGCATCATTAATGTTTGCGCTTTGTTTAGTACAAGAGGAAATTAATTTATAGTTTTATTTCTACAGTGTTGTTGTACATTCCAAGTTTGGCTTTTGGGGTTCCCAGTTTAATTATTGTCTTCTTGTTTCTAAATCTTTTAGTCTTTCTTTATCCATACTCATTAAAGAGGCATGTTTACTAAAAGTTAGTGTATGGTAACATTATGCAAATATTTATGCAAATGAGGCCCCTTATGCAAATGAGGCCCCGCGTCTTATGCGGCCCCCGGGTTACTTTACAAGTCCTCATTTGGCCCTCAAAGCAATTTGAGTTTGAGACCCCTGATGTAGAGACTCCCAGTGGTACTTATAAACCTGCTTTGCTTTCTCAATGCTGGCTTTTCACTGTTTGGCCCTGCACTGGTACACTTTAAGGCAACCCTATGAATCTGTTTGTTGGCACATGCAGCAGCAAACAGATGCATGCAAATGACAAATGGATAGCCCGATGGACAGATACATTCATACACCCCCACCAACAGGCGCTATTGCTTAAGTGAAACACTCTGACAAATTATTGCATTAGGAAAGAACTATTCCACCACTTATCTATATGCAGGAGAGTGAGAGCAGGGTGGAATGTCATACAACCAAACTCTGCCACAGAATTACAGTTCATATGTGTTTATTTATGGATAAACCACCATACTGTAAGTCTCTGGGTTTTAGTCCTAGTTGGCACACAACAAAAGCCAGAATGCAAATACAGCTTTTCCACAGCAAATGGTATGACAAAATAATTCTTCTTGGCAACAAACAGAAACACAACTCCAGTTCTTAGCAGCAGAGAAATCTAGTTACAAGCCACTTATAGTAGAAGTCAGAGGATTACCACAGTTCCCTGATCATACGTAGGGCCAGCTCAACCATTGGGAAAGAGTAGGTGATCACCTAGGATGGCATCTTCCAAGGAGCAGCAGCAATCCCAGCAAAGGAGGTGGTAGAGAAGAGGACTGTGTCTGAACTCAAGAAAGCATGGAACAAACATGAAGAATCTTGAAGGGGAGAAAGGACTGTAAAGCTTAATAGTTGGAATGGAAGGGCAGACTGGATAAGCTATATGGTCTTTATCTGCCATCACGTTTTCTCTGTTTCTAAAACAGTAGCTTTAGACAATCACACTAATTCAAAAAACCAACAGCATAAAGCAAAAAGTAATATTTAAAGTATGAGTTCAATTATGCATTTTTACAAGATAGTTGTGGGAGGGATGCTGTTGGATGATCATGATTGTTGTGTTTAATTAATCTCAATAGGATGGGGCGTAAGGCTGAAGGTTCACCTAGGGCACCCAATAGCCTTGGCAGCAGCCTTGATTTTAGATACAGAACCTTGGTGAAGGACAGCAGAACCTCCGTCCTTTCCCCCTGCTACCATTCCACCTACTTACGGTATATCTGCACCAAGCGCCTATCTCCTAGCCTCATAGTTCATTCTTTCCTACGTAGCATTGGAAATCCAAACCCTAGGCTAGGGTGCATCTAGTCCGTAAACCTGTAACTGTGGGTATCCTTTTCCCTGTTGTACTGTGCTTAAAATTGTAAAATATTTTGTTTGGAATAAAATAGCACATCTGTTTGCAGTTAAAAGTCTAAGATCTTTCAAGTTGTTGAAAAGAAGAAACATGAGAAAAAAAAGATTTCAATTTTCCATGAACATGCATTATACTGGAGACAGCAAAAAAAAAAATTGTATGTAGATAGAACCCCTTGTCCACCTCTTCCACAGTCTCAAGGGTATATGTGGAAGCTACAGGGTCATTTTTAAACCTCAGGGGCTCCTGAGCCTTCTCAATGGAAATGGCGATAGGATGGACTTTCCAAACCTTGAAGCTTCAATACTTTTTAAGAATATAGTTAAACAATTGAGGTTGTTCCAAAAATAAAGTTTACTGAATTATTTTGGCAGAGTAAAACTTGAGTCAATGTGTGCAATATCTTCCAGGACACTCCAAAACATTCACAATCAGTGATCACAACATTATGAGGGTAATTTTATAAAAATTCACCTCAGAGGAGAGGCCTAGTGGGGGGGGAGGAGGGGGTACATAAGCAATGATGAATCTTTATAAAACTGCCTCAGAAAAACTGTAAAAATCACATCTAAAATGCTCGGGGTGTAAATGTTAACTCATAAAATGCACACAAATGTACATATTTTATAAAGTTTGCATGGAATTTGTGGCTCCGCCCCACTGCCAAAACCATTTCTGGACATATCTATTACAGAGTTGTATACCAGTATACACATTTCTTTTTCTAATAATTTGTTTTTATTTTATTATTTCTCAAATTTACAATAATGAATCAGGCAATAACAATGTAGATACAAGCATATAAAAAAAATAAAAAAGGAAAATACATTGTGCCATACAAATTGACCCCAATTTCTGAGGGGGTAACAAAAGAAAATTTATGGAAATAAAACTTAGGAAATGAGAAACTGCAAGGTCACCACTGCCAGCAGAAATACACACTGAGTCCCCCAGAGGCTGTTGTTGCCAAAAAAGCATTTTTCAGGAAATGGAAAAAAGAGCCAAACGACGAAACCTGGAAACAGCACAAGCACTGGCAAGTCAAATGCAAGGCATTGATAAGGCAGGCAAAGGGAGAATTTGAGAAGAAGCTTTTTCAAGTACATTCGTAGCAAAAAACCTGTGAGAGAGTCAGTTGGTCCATTAGATGATAGAGGGGTTAGAGGGGCACTAAGAGGTGACAAGGCGATAGCGGAGAGACTGAATGAATTCTTTGCTTCGGTCTTTACTGAGAAAGATGTAGGGATGTTACCCATGACTGAAGTGGTATTTAAAGGTGAGGAAGAATTGAAGGAAATATCGATACATCGGGAAGATGTATTACAACTATTAGATAAACTGAAGAGTAGCAAATCACCTGGGCCGGATGGTATGCATCCAAGGGTGTTGAAAGAACTGAAACATGAGATTGCAGACCTGCTATTAGTAATCTGTGAACTATCATTAAAATCATCTCTAATACCTGAAGATTGGAGGATCGCCAATGTAACACCAATTTTTAAAAAGGGTTCCAGGGGTGATCCGGGAAACTACAGACCGGTGAGTCTGACGTCAGTACCGGGAAAAATGGTAGAAACCATCATAAAGAATAAAATTATTCAGCATGTAGACAGTCATGGCCTAATGGGAGACAGCCAAAATGGCTTTAGACAAGGAAGATCTTGTCTTATTAATCTGTTATGTTTTTTTGAAAGTGTGAATAAACAGATGGACAAAGGTGAGTCAGTTGATATAGTGTATCTGGACTTTCAGAAAGCCTTTGACAAGGTCCCTCATCAGAGACTTTTAGCAAAACTAAAGAGTCATGGGATAGGAGGCAGTGTACTACTGTGGATCAGGAACTGGTTAAAAGATAGAAAGCAGAGGGTAGGGCTAAATGGCCAATTTTCCCAATGGAGAAAGGTGAATAGTGGTGTACCCCACGGATCTGTGCTGGGTCCGCTGCTTTTTGACATATTCATAAATGACCTGGAAAATGGAATTACGAGTAAGGTTATCAAATTTGCAGATGACACAAAACTATTTAAAGTTGTTAAAACCCAAGAGGATTGTGTAAAATTGCAAGAGGATCTTGATAAATTTGAAGACTGGGCATCAAAATGGCAGATGAAATTTAATGTGGACAAGTGCAAAGTTATGCACCTAGGGAAGAACAACCCAAACTATGGTTACACGATGCAAGGTTCCGCATTAGGAACCACTACCCAGGAAAAAGATTTAGGCGTCATTGTGGATAACATGTTAAAACCCTCGGCCCAGTGTGCAGCGGCGGCCAAGAGAGCAAATAGAATGCTAGGTATCATAAGGAAAGGAATGGAAAATAAAACAAAAGATATTATAATGCCTCTATATCGTTCCATGGTGAGACTGCACCTTGAATATTGTGTGTAATTCTGGTCACCGTATCTTAAAAAGGATATAGCTATATTAGAAAAGGTTCCGAGAAGAGCCATCAAAATGGTAAAGGGGATGGAAGGATACTTCTATGAAGAAAGGCTAAAAAGGTTAGGGCTCTTTAACCTGGAGAAGAGACGGCTGAGGGGAGATATGATAGAAGTCTATAAATTAATGAACAGAGTGGAACGGGTAAACGTAGATCGATTGTTTACGTTAGCAGAATATAGAAAGACTAGGGGACATGCAATGAAGCTACAGGGTAAAATATTTAAGACTAATAAAAGAAAATATTTTTTCTCTCAACGTGTAATCAAACTCTGGAATTTGTTACCGGAGGATGTAGTAAAGGCTGTTAGTGTAGCTGAGTTTAAAAAAGGTTTGGACAAGTTCCTGGAGGAATGGTCCATAAACCATTATAAAGAAGGGACCCAGGATATCAATGCTTGACCCAGTACAAGCATTGTGGAACCTGTGTCTTTTGGGGAAACTGCTAGGTACGTATGACCTAGATTGGCCACTATTGGAAACAGGATACTGGGCTTGATGGACATTGGTCTGACCCAGTATGTTCTTATGTTCATCACAGGCCCCATGCTTCCCCTCCATAGAAACTATGAGATCTAGGAGATGTTTGGGATCAGGAAAATAATAATTTTTCCGCTCAAAATTTATATAACATACTGAAGGAAATTTCAATAGCCAGGTCCCTCCAAGCGAAAGGACATGAGGCTGTAAGGCCAAGAACTCCCTTCGCTGAGTTTGAGTCTGCTTAGATACATCAGGAAATATACATATAATGAACTCATAAATTGCTCCTGCATATGTTGAAAATACAAACGCAAAACAGACATTTTGTCCTGCTCAAAAGTGAAAGTCACCAGTAATGTGCAGCATGATGTTACCACCTCCAAAGACACTTCCAGAAATCCAGTCAGGTCAAGCTGCTCCGGGGACCAAGTTGAGTTCCCGGAACCTCCGCTAAATGAGGGTACATAGAACACTCTAGCTATAGGAGGAAGATTGTTCACCGCCCAGCCCAAAACCTTCGTCAGATATTTTTTGACCAGCTCCACTGTGCCGATCAAAGAAAAACAAGGAAAACCCAGGAATGATAAATAAAGTTTCCTCCAGAGCCCCAAACTCTCCTTGACATGTGTGCGTCTTTAAATGTCCCCAACTCCACTATTTGGCCCTCAAGTTGTTGCAACTTAATACCAAACTGGGCCATTTCATTCTTCTGAGTTGAGACAAGTGCTGTAAGGGAATCCATCTTCAAACTAATCTGTGACAAGTTATGCTTGAGGGATCCATCCAGGGCCTTGATCAAGTCCCATAGCACACCAAGAGTAATCCCTGGGTCCTTCCCACCGAAACACATTCGCAGACTCTCTCTTTGATGACCTGCAGGCTTACCTCCCTCTCCACGTAGTAAGCCTGTACTTCCAGGGGAGGACTGCTTGAGGGGGAAACCCAGCAAACCCTCCAGGTCCACTAAAGCCGCTCCGCTTTTGGGTGGAAAGTCTTGCCCGTCCCACAAGAGCACTTCTGGGCTGATAGGGAAGGGCCTGTTCTTCGGGGCTTAATGAAGCCCTCTCCGTGCTCCACTCCAACAAAACAACACCAGAGCGGTCCAGGACAGCCGCCAACACTTTCACAGCAGAACACCCAGATTGTCGCGAGTAATCTGACCACTTTCTCCCACAGCCGACCCCTCTGGGCGAGCCTGTTGTTTGCCCTTCCATTTCAGTATTTGAAACTGAAAGGTGGGACACTCTCTCGGCAAAACTCTCAGCGCTCTGCACAGCAGTCTTCACACACTGCCATCTTGCCCCCACATCTTTCTTATAATTTTATGCTATTTTAAATTCACATCCATCCATCCAAATTTGAACGAAAGAAATATGCCAAAAAGAATAGAAAGGAAAAACAATTAATACATAATAAACACAATATAGTCCTCAAGTAACCCCACTATCAGGACCAACTAGCAGCTAACCAGCAGCAGTTTCAGGAACAACCATCTGAGTTTTAGAATCCTCCCTAGCTGAGTTGCATCGGCTCAAAAAATGTGTGTTGACGACCATTCAACAGAATTAAATATTTACAAGGAAATCATAACTTCATGGTTGCACCAAGATTCCCTGCCCTTTCCCTAAGACCTAGGCATTTCCAACGTTTCCTTTGGGTGCCTCCTGATACCAGTACATACATTTCTATTACCACACACACTTGTCCACACAAGGTAATTTGATAAGCTGTATTCTATGCACATATACTGACATATATGCATGAAAATGCCTTTCTAAAATTTCTCCGTAAGGAACTTCTCTTCATAGGTGCCCCATGTAAGTGGCTTGGGGGAGGCTAAGCCTTCCCAGCTTCAACTGTGATCACTCACCCCAACTCTGAGTCAAAATGGCAGACAGCACTGCTGTTTAAGGTGCCTGCTAGTTTGATTCTCCACCGGCACATTCTCCGCACCCCTCTCCCCTTTCCAGTTGACAATAGTAGCGGAGACAGCTAATTATCTAAAAAGACGTGGGGATATTTACTCCCTGCTTACTGCTGATAGTTCTGCCAATTCTGCCCCTTTGAAACAGGAAGTGTATGTCAGAGGGAGGGGTCTGTAAGGCCAACCCAGCCATCAGGCAAAACAGGTAGCTGTCTAGAGTGGAAACTAATGGTGTGGGGGCACAGAGCAGGGCATTCAAAGCTAAAGAAGGGATTTTGGCAGGCAGAGATTTTAAAGCTTAAGGCTTGTCTAGGGTGCCAACATCTTGAACCAACTCTGAGATCCCTCTACTGCATGTAGTCCATAACTAATTCACGTGACATGATTGAGCAAATAGGAGGCTAAAGCTCAAGGTCACCACTACACATCACCATTATTGTGAGTCTCTATGTTGGTTCGCTGTTGCCCTCTTTAGCAAGTTTGGCTTCTTTTTGGACCGAACTGATATGCTGAGTTTATACTGGGCCCGATTCCAACCCAGATGTACAAGCCCTCTGTGCACCTAGCCAGATCCAGACACACAGAGGGAGTCGCGATTCTGATCCCACGGGCACGTCAAGCCTCGCAGGATCAGAATCGCGAACAGGCCTGTACATGCAGGCCAGGACCGCGATTCAGCAGAGCCTGCATGTACAGGCTTTGCCCGACTAACTTAGTATGGACTTTACAATGGAGTCGCGGCGCCATGGCGTCCAGTTGCCACGGCACTGCAGCTCCATGGTAAAGCCGCGATCCCTGGTCGCCGGCTCCTGCAATGCTTTCCCAACAGCCTGACCCCCGATCTGGCCTCCAAAGGCGAGGATCAGGTTGCGGGGAATGTCCTCGGACCCCCCCTGCCCCTTCCACGCCCTAGGCCTGCCATCCCCCGGTGACTAGGGAACTTATTCCACCTTGAAGGTGGAATAAGTTCCCCGTTCAAGTTGCTGGCCCAGGACATACAGGGCCAACATTAGAATCGGCCCTGTACATCCAGGGCCAACGACCGTCCACTGACCACTCTAATGCCATCCCCGATCCGCCCCTTTCCCGCCCCTATCTATCTTCCCCGTACAATGTGCGGGGAAGGAGGACGGGGCCGGGAAAGAGCACGAATAATGGGGATAGATGTCCCAACAGGATGTCCATCCCCGCTATTCGTTGCTTAGAATGATCCTCATTGTGTATGGGATATGGTATCCACATGCAGGGATGCAGGCAGTCAACTGAGACTGTAAGCACATGGGAAAAGCACAAGAGGCTGAAAGCATGATGTAATTTAAATAAATAATGCAAATACTCTGAGAATGTTAAAGAAAATGGCTTATAAAATTACTTTTATGTGTGCAAATGTCTGTTAGGGGCTTTATACCACTGAAAGAGTGCTCTGTGACTTGAAATGGAGCTATTAATAAGGGACTGTTTTCAAATGGAGCTAGATGGAAGAACACTTTTACAGTGAAGATATAATACTGATGTAGGAATTTCAGTAAAGGGGTTGGAAAGAAGACATTGAGGTAAAGTGCACCAGAGTGAATATGTGGAAGAGCTGTGAAAGAATTTATTTGATATCAGAATTGTAAGTAATTGAGAACTTAGAGGAGAAGTGTGTAAAAGCTGGAATGAAAGCTGAAGAGAAAACTTAAATGTAAATGTGAGAACTTTTTTTTTCCTTGGTGAATGGAACAGGACTGAGGGAGCTCTGAAGCTCATTCAAGCAGTTTTAAAGCAAGACAAATGAGGATTTGAATTGATTAATCAGAGAGTGAGAACTTGAAGTGATTTATTGGAAAGAGAACTTGATTTAAGCACTTGTTTGATTAAAAGTTCAACAGTGTATAAGACTTACTTTCAACAGCACTGGAGTCCTTCAAGCACTGAAAGGAAAGTAAGGCTGAAGGTATAATCTCTCAGTGAAGTAGGAGGAAAACTTTGAAAGTGAGCCGTTTTAAAACTGAGTACTTCTCGAAGGAATTGTTTAATCCTGAAACAGCTTGAACTGTTTCAGTGAGGAAGAGTGTATGTGAGAGAGAAAGAATGAAGGATTGGATGTGTTCTTAAAAGAAAAAAAACCCTTTGCCTTATTTAAAGAATTATATTTGGTTGGCGACTGGTATAGTTCTCCTGAACTAACTGGCAGTTTTGGAAGATTGGCTCTTGCACATAAAGAAAAAAACTGGTTTTGGCACTTGGAGTTCTGTGGGAGGGAAAGACAGAGAATCTGCTTATCTCTTATTTTTGGGGACTAGCAAACCTCACAAGTCATAGAGAGGAACAAATAAGAACATAAGAACATAAGATATGCCATACTGGGTCAGACCAAGGTCCATCAAGCCCAGTATCCTGTTTCCAACAGTGGCCAATCTAGGTCATACGTACCTAGCAGTTTCCCCAAAAGACACAGGTTCCGCAATGCTTGTACTGGGTCAAGCATTGATATCCTGGGTCCCTTCTTAATAATGGTTTATGGACCTTTCCTCCAGGAACTTGTCCAAACCTTTTTTTAAACCCAGCTACACTAACAGCCTTTACTACATCCTCCGGTAACAAATTCCAGAGTTTGATTATACGTTGAGTGAAAAAATATTTTCTTTTATTAGTCTTAAATAGTTTACCCTGTAGCTTCATTGCATGTCCCCTAGTCTTTCTATATTCTGATAACGTAAACAATCGATCTACGTTTACTCGTTCCACTCCGTTCATTAATTTATAGACTTCTATCATATCTCCCCTCAGCCGTCTCTTTTCCAGCTTAAAGAGCCCTAACCTTTTTTGCCTTTCTTCATAGGAGTATCCTTCCATCCCCTTTACCATTTTGGTGGCTCTTCTCAAAACCTTTTCTAATAACGCTATATCCTTTTTAAGATTCGGCGACCAGAATTGCACACAATATTCAAGGTGTGGTCTCACCATGGAACGATATAGAGACATTATAATATCTTTTGTTTTATTTTCCATTCCTTTCCTTATGATACCTAGCATTCTGTTTGCTCTCTTGGCTGCTGCTGCACACTGGGCCGAGGGTTTTAACATGTTCTCCATAATGACGCCTAAATCTTTTTCCTGGGTGGTGGTTCCTAATGTGGAACCTTGCATCCGTGTAACCATAGTTTGCGTTGTTCTTCCCTAGGTGCATAACTTTGCACTTGTCCACATTAAATTTCATCTGCCATTTTGATGCCCAGTCTTCCAATTTATCAAGATCCTCTTGCAATTTTCCACAATCCTCTTGGGTTTTAACAACTTTAAATAGTTTTGTGTCATCTGCAAATTTGATGGGAGTGGAGGAGTAGCCTAGTGGTTAGAACACTGGCTTAGTAACCAAGCATCCAGGGTTCAATTCCCACTAGCACTCCTTGTGGCCTTGGGCAAGTCACTTAACCCTCCACTGCCTCGGAAGAAAGGCCTGGCAATCTACTTCTGGTGACACTGCCAAGAAACCCAGGAGCTTCTAGGTCACCAGGAGTCAGGACTGACTCAAAGGTACACAATGCATTTTTGCAAAATTTGATAACCTCACTCATTATTCCACTTTCCAGGTCATTTATGAATATGTCAAAAAGCAGCGGACCCAGCACAGATCCCTGGGGTACACCACTATTCACCTTTCTCCATTGGGAAAATTGGCCATTTAGCCCAACCCTCTGCTTTCTATCTTTTAACCAGTTCTTGATCCACAGTAGTACACTGCCTCCTATCCCATGACTCTAGTTTTGCCAAAAGTCTCTGATGAGGGACCTTGTCAAAGGATTTCTGAAACTCCAGATACACTATATCAACTGACTCACCTTTGTCCATCTGTTTATTCACACTTTCAAAAAAACATAACAGATTAGTAAGATAAGATCTTCCTTGTCTAAAGCCATGTTGGCTGTCTCCCATTAGGCCATGACTATCTACATGCTGAGTAATTTTATTCTTTATGATGGTTTCTACCATTTTTCCCAGTACTGACGTGCGGTTCACCGGTGTGTAGTTTCCTGGATCACCCCTGGAACCCTTTTTAAAAATTGGTGTTACATTGGCGATCCTCCAATCTTCAGGTATTAGAGATGATTTTAATGATAGTTCACAGATTACTAATAGCAAGTCTGCAATCTCATATTTCAGTTCTTTCAACACCCTTGGATGTATACCATCCGGCCCAGGTAATTTGCTACTCTTCAGTTTATCTAATAGTTGTAATACATCTTCCCGATGTATCGATATTTCCTTCAATTCTTCTGCACCTTTAATACCACTTCAGTCATAGGTAACATCCCTACATCTTGCTCAGTAAAGACCGAAGTAAAGAATTCATTCAGTCTCTCCGCTATCGCCTTGTCGCCTCTTAGTGCCCCTTTAACTCTATCATCTAATGTACCAACTGACTCTCTCACAGGTTTTTTGCTATGAATGTACTTGAAAAAATCTTTATTTCGCGTTTTTGCTTCCGCAGCAAGCTTCTTCTCAAATTCTCCCTTTGGCTGCTTTATCAATGCCTTGCATTTGAATTGCCAGTGCTTGTGCTGTTTCCAGGTTTCGTCGTTTGGCTCTTTTTTCCATTTCCTGAAATATGCTTTTTTGGCAACAACAGCCTCTCTGACCTCACCTTTAAACCATGCTGGCAGTTTTTTAGACTTCCTTCCACTTTTCTTAAAGCGTGGAATACAGCTGGTCTGGGCTTCCAAGATAGCATTTTTCAACAACACCAAGCTTGATGTAAGTCTTTAATCCTTGCAACTGCTCCTTTTAGTTTTTCCTTAGCTATTGTCCTCATTTTATCATAGTCTCCCTTTCGAAAGTTAAAAGGTAGTACTGTGGATTTCCTTACTATCCCTCCTCCACTAATTAAATCAAAGGCGATTATGCTATGATCACTATTGCCAAGTGGCCCCAACACCCTTATCTCTTGCACTAGATCTGGTGTTCCACTAAGGACTAGGTCTAATATGGCTTCCCCTCTGGTCGGTTCATGAACCAGCTGCTCCAAGAAGCAGTCATTTATGTCATCTAGGAACTTTATCTCCCTAGCATGTCCTGCCGTGACACTGACCCAGTCGATACCGGGGTAATTGAAATCACCATTACTGCGCTGTAACTTTTGTTAGCTTCCTTGATTTCTTTGAGCATTTCATCATCCATTTGTTCATTCTGGCCAGGCGGTCGATAGTACACACCCACTGCCATCGCCTTCCCCTTTTTACATGGAATTTCAATCCATAGAGATTCTACAGCAAATTTTGTTTCCTGCAAAACTTTAATCCTTTCTGACTCAGTGCCCTCTGTAACATAGAGCGCAACCCCTCCACCAATTTGATCGGCTCTATCATTACGATATAGTTTGTACCCAGGTATCACAGTGTCCCACTGGTTGTCCTCCTTCCACCATGTCTCTGATATTCCAATCATATCTAACCTCTCATTTAGTGCTTTATATTCTAACTCTCCCATCTTATTTTTTAGACTTCTAGCATTTGCATACAAGCATTTTAGAGACTGTATTCTATTCATATTAATTTGGCTATTGGTAGACATGGGTGATTTGGGATCTTTAAGCTCTGTCTGCTCCATACTCGAGGGCATTTGGGCTACTTTACTCTTTTTTGGAACCTCTCTGCTTTTGGTAGTATCCTTCAAGGATACATTCTTCCAAACCATCCCCTCTTGGGCGACTGTCGGCTTTCCCCTATTATCTAGTTTAAAAGCTGCTTTGTCTCCTTTTTAAAGGTTAATGCCAGCAGCCTGGTTCCATCCCGGTTAAGGTGAAGCCCATTCCTTCGGAAGAGCCCCTCCTTTCCCCAGAATGTTCCCCAGTTCCTAACAAATTCAAAACCCTCATCTCTGCACCATTGTCTCATCCACGCATTGAGACTCCGGAGCTCTGCCTGCCTTTCGGGTCCTGCACGTGGAACGGGAAGCATTTCGGAGAACACTACCCTGGAAGTTCTGGATTTCAACTTCCTACCTAAAAGCCTAAATTTAGCCTCCAGAACCTCCCTACCACATTTTCCTGTCATTGGTACCGACATGTACCAAGACAGCAGACTCCTCCCCAGCACTATCTAAGACCTTATCTAGGTGGCGCGTGAGGTCCGCTACCTTCGCACCAGGCAGGCATATTACCATGCGATCCTCACGTCCACCAGCCACCCAGCTATCTACATGCCTAATGATCGAATCACCAACTATAATGGCTGTCCTAACCCTTCCCTCATGAGCACATGGCCCTGGAGAAACTTCCTCGGTGCGAGAAGGTTTTACATCACCTGGAGGACAGGTCCTAGTTACAGGATCACTTCTTGCCACACCAGGGTGATGCTCTCCTGGCAGCAGGGTGATGCTCTCCTGAATAGAAAAAAGGACAGGAACACTTTTCTAATTCTACAGACATAGCTAGGGAGGTGGTTTCTATTACAGATTTTTAAAGATAGGTAGTAGGTATCCAAAGTACAGCAGGACATCGCTGAAGTACAGGGGATCCTAAGGCACTCAACATTTAAGAAAGTAGCAAGACCTGGAAAAGAAGATTGAGATAAGTGACTGACATACGACAATGACTATTTTCTGAAACACACTAGTGAACTAGTATATATTTTTTGAATAAAAGGTTTTCTTACCTGAATGGTAATACCCATTCACCTGCAAGAGTAAAGCAACTTCAAACTTTTAAACAGGTTAACTAATACTTGTCTATTGTTGAAAGAGTCCATATTGTACCACTGTTGAATAACAGACACATTTTAAGAACTGTTTATAGAATATAGTTGACTATATTATATTATAATGCAATGTACTAATGTATTAGTGAAGACTTCTGTAGAAACTGAATCTACTTGAAAGCTTCATAAAGGCTGTTATTGTTTGTTTACAACAATTTAATTTATACTATTCATTTCAAATTAAAATTAGACAACTTTTCAAAAGTAAAACTTGTTTAAGTGGCTCATTGTGGGAGAATTCTCATTACTTGGTAAGTCCATATTTGAAATTTGAGGCTCATGAATCTGTTGAGTACATTGTAGAAAAAAATAAAAAATATTTTCTCTGTAAGTTGGACGTTTCCATTGGTGGCTTATCTGAGGTATAGGCTCTGTTAGCCTTCAACACTTTCAGTTGCTGCTCTCCCAGACCAACTGGAATTGCTAGATGTGTCTCCGAAAGAGAAGGGGAAACATAATGGTGACTCAAACATAAGGTGACTCAAATTCTATGGCAATCTGCTAAATTCAGGGAAATGCCCAAAATAAATATATACAGTATATAGATATGCTGGCCCAAAACTGTATGTCTTTCCCTTTAAAATAAAATGCCACTGTTGAATACTTCTAGATATTTTCTCTATTTGCACAGTGCAGGATGGTTGCAGAATTGCAGACTTTATGCCGAAGACTTGCAATCAGTGTATCTTATTTGTAACTACCAATAACGTGCTGTCAGCTCAGTGGTAGGGAAGCAAAGAACAGTCAGCGTTATAAAGCACTGAAATCAAACAAACTGGTAACACTGAATAGTCTCAACATCTGTGACTTAAAGTGGACTCTTTGAAGCAGGATGTCATAAAGTCATGCTATTTAAGTATCTTGTTGACTAGGTGTATTTAGATGTCGTACTCTGGGAGCCATATGATTATGGCTCTGGGGTTGAACAATATGATCCAAAGTAATGTAGCGGGAAATATTAACTGGTGCTGAGAAAGAAAAGCAAAATCAGGTTACATTAATTTGCAGTCACGCTGGCAGATGCCAGATGTTCAGTCTGGTTTTATTGCACACTAAGAGGAAGCAAAAGGTATAGTCAGATATCCCCATAGTCAGGTGGACAAATCCAAGAGCTTAAATGCTGCCTGCTCTATTTATAGCTCAGCCCTTGTCTACACAGATTATACGGTGCATGTATCTGTATTGAGTATTCACTTCACATATCTTAACTATCGGGAATAACAGGGCATATAAAAAGCAGATGTCCCAAAGGATAGAAATTTGATTCTCTTTTAAGAAATATGTATCCTTTTAAGCTCATCAAAACCAGGTATGTGCTGTCTTCCTATTGCATTAGGCTCTGGGTGTCCTGCCAGTATACATAAAGAAAAAACAAAACAAACAAAGCTGACACATCTCATGTATATTCTGAAGGACGTTTGAGTAGGAAATTAAATCATGCAAGAGTAGACATAGGGGCTTGTTTACAAAGCCGCGGTAGTGGTTCTCGATCGCGATCGCGATCGCAGCCGCGGCCCCATTGAAATCAATGGGGCCGCGGCTCCGATTACGATCGCAAACCGCTACCGCGGCTTTGTAAACAAGCCCCATAGTGATGGACTCATCGCCAGATGGACACAAAATATCCCAAACTGAAGGCAAACTGCATTCCAGAGTGGGGTGGACAGCTTTCTTTCTAGAAAAAAAGAGTCTCTATACTCAGACACCCGCCATCTTTTTGGGAGGAGGGGAGTGGCCTTTCCAGGCCATTCCCCACTATGGCCATTTCCCTCCAACCAGCCACAGTGCCTATAAAAAAGGCACCATTGCAAACATTACCTTTGATGCCTAGACCACCAAAACACCTGCTACTGGAACAAAAAATAAGTTGTACCTCTATGGATCCCTGCACAGAAACTGCACATTTGCAGAATCCCTCTCCTCTGTCACATGCAGAACGCAACATGACCCTCACATAATTCAGGATAATGGTCCACAAATTAGAAAGAGTAAAAAGCAGACAAAAACTGAGATGGAGGCCTTTGACCTCCTCACCCGCTTGCATGACATTGGTCTTCGGCTCTTTCATGAGATGCCAAACTCCCTGTGAAGAAAGAGAAATAGAAATGTATTTCCTTCTGTATTTTGCAAAACACAAAAAAGAGATGTACGTCCCAAAATGTCATTCTGTATGCCAGTCTCAAACAACTGAAAGTAAAGGCCAAATTTTCAAAGATCAGGATATTTAAAAGCCATGGTGGTCAATTGTGGCATTTAAATAGCCACCGGATATTTAGCGGTCATATCTGGATAGTGACTGACACTGAATTTCAGGATTCTGTGGCCACTATATGGATAATGGTGGTGATTATCTCGATAGAGGCAATTTTCAGCCACTATTTGGATCATTTATCTGGATAGCAATTTAAGCCATCTTTTTTGCTATCCTAAACTATCCAGAAAAATTACCTGGATAGCAGCTGAACATCGCAACTATCTGCATAATCGCAGCCATTATCTGGAAAGTGGTGATACTACCCAAACTCCACCCACACTCTGCCCTGACACTATCCAAATAGTGCCGAAGCAATCAGCAGCAGCATTATCTAGATAGTGCCACTAAATATCTGGCTTAGAGCCCTTATACAGATAACCTCCATAGTTATCTGGATAAGAGCTTTTGAATATGGATCCCAAAATCTTTTCTATCTTTCTTATCTGAGCAACTGGTCTGGTTCCAGTCTCTTTTTATGTATGTTGTGCATCGCAATACCACCTTTTATCGAGACTCCGTCTATCTATGTGTTTGCTCATCCATCCATTCGCATTTGTTTGTTTGCACATGCTCAAAAAAAGAGGAGTAAATTAGATAAGTGCCAGTGATAGTCCCCAGCTCTTGCCAGCGAAGATCAGCCTAGATCCACCATGATACTGTGTGAACTGCCAATGAAAGTTCTCAGCACCAGCTGGCGAAGATCTGCCCAGGGCCATGGCAGCACGGCAGTACTCCCCAGCTCCTCCCAAACAAAATCGCTTAGGCTTACAAAGGTAGGAAGAGACAGGGGAAAGCAGGCCAGAAGGAAAGAGTCAGGATGAGAGGAGAACAAAGAAGAAAAGAGGGGAACACAGCATTACAGCTCTTTCATCATACCCACAAGTTCATCGCGACTGGATTTTGGCTGCAAAAAAAGGATTATATTCTCTTATTGCCTCTTCTTCCTTTCAGCCGAAACAAGTCCAGTCCATTCTCTCGGGTCTATCTAGACCTCCATCTCAGCAGCTGTTGACGGCTGATAGACCTTCCCCCTCACAGCTGGATATTTTCTTCCAGGATAAGGTTTCATCCCTACAGCTCGGCTTCCCAGTGCTACCTCCTTTTATTGTGCCCCACACTCCTGCGTCTCCCTTCTCATCCTTTCCATCTCTGATGCATACTTGGGACATTTTCAAGGCACTATCTAGTATCACCCTCTCTAACGCTCTCTCCACCTCTCGGAAAACTACCTGCTCCTTGGATCCCATACCATCCTCTTGGCTCTCCGTTCCTTTACTCATGCTTCTACCCTTTGTTTTATCAATTATAAACACTAGTCTTTCAACTGGTCTTTTTCCTGCTACTTGGAAGCAAGCCATCGTCCACCCTCTATTAAAGAAGCCTTCCTTAGACAAATCAGTTCCTGCCAACTGTAGACCCATGTCCAATCTGCCCTTCCTGTCTAAGCTGCTGGAGAAACTTGTCTTTGAACAATTAGCTGCAAACCTGAAGGCCACAAATTCTCTCCATCCTCGCCAATCTGGGTTTTGCGCTGGTCACTCCACCGACACCATTCTGCTATCATACCTGGGATCAAGGGAATATCACCCTTGCTGTTTCCTTGGACCTATCATTGGCCTTTGACCCGTTGATCACAATCTCCTCCTCACCCGCTTGCATGACATTGGTCTTTGGGGTACTGTGCTTAATTGGTTTGGCTCTTTCCAATCACAGCGCTCCTTCACAGTCACTATGGGTTCTCTTTCTCCACCCGCCTGTTCTTTCTCCTGTGGCATCCCCCAGGGATCAGTCCTGGCCCCTCTTCTCTTTAATATCTTTTTGGCCCCACTTGCCTTTCTGATTCAACAGCTCGGTGTCTCATTTTACATCTATGTAGATGATCTTCTTCTGCTTTCCCGTACTAGTCTTCTGAACCATGTTCTCTCGCCTATGAATGTCTGCCTCACTCATGTTGTTGCCTGGTTGTTTAATTGTATAACCTTCCACTGGACCCCCCATAATCCTACATCCCTCCCTAGCTACGCTTTCTAGTCTGCACTCGGATGACCGGTGCTTCTTTCTTGTCCATCATTAGCTTTTCTTTCTATATATAGTTATAATTTTGGATTATCTTTGTAAACTATTCTGCTGTCCCTCATTAAGGGGGAGGAGTAGCAGCCTAATGGTTAGAGCACTGGTTTGAGAGCCAAGAAACCAGGGTTCAATTCCCACTAACACTCCTTGTGACCTTGGGCAAGTCACTTAACCCTCCATTGCCTCAGAAAAATCCAAGTTATCAATGTCCATGTTTAAAGTACATTATCAAGTTTAAGTTACAATGTAAACTGCTTTGACTGAAATGATAAAGTGGTATAAAAAAAACTGTTAAATAAATAAATATCAAGAGAAGGGAGGCAGGAAAGGAAGGAGGCACTTTGCACTCACATCTCTGCTGCTGTTCGCTCAATCCTCTGCAGTGACAGGCACATCCCCAGCATTATGCTTCAGGCATGCTATCTCCCATGCATTCACAGACACACCTCTCATTCATAGCTATGGTCCCTTGCACTCAGACAGACCCCACAGACATTCCTAGAACTCCTACACAAGGTAAATTCCTCATCACCACTATCACACCTAGATCTACATCTTCCCAAGATAGACGCAACTCCCTGCCTCCAAAGTCCACATCCCCAGAGTTCTCAAGCTTAATAAATAAGTACACAAACTCAGACTTCCAGTCATATGCAAACAGAAACAGAGAACAAATGATGGCAGATATACTATACTGCCTATCTAACCTGCCCTTTCATTACAACTACTGAATTTATACCACCCACCTGCACCCCTGCCCCGAACATACGCATGCTCCTACTCACTCACTCAGCTCTACCATTCATAAGTGACAGACAGATCCTCTCAATCAACCCCTATACCAGTTATAACCTCACCTTCCTTACTCACTCATTCTGATCCCCCTCATTCATAAGCACCCCTTGCACAGATACCCCATCAACGAAACACACTTTGTGCAATGATTAGAGCATGAACTCTGAAACTTGTTTCACCTTCCTCTTCTTGGTCTCTTTTCTTTTCCAGGTCTCCTTTCCATTTTTCTCTCTTCCTGTCTTCTTCCCTTCCTTCCCTACATGACTAGCAGTCAGGGCTCTAAGGGGATGAGTTCTGGAGTGAAGAATGGGCTAGAGTTCTGAGCAAGGGGCGTAAAATAGGGTTGGCAACTTTCAGCATACTGTGCACTACATAAAAAAGCAAACACTGCATTTCATTTCCCGATCTGAGCTGATGACAAGCACTACAGCACAGCCATACCATACTGTAGCTACTGCACGTACAGTTGTGCCTTGCTGTTTGACCAGTGAAGCTATTCCTGCCCAGTGCCTAGAATCCCAGACTCCTGTTTGGCCAGCAGAGCTAGCTACATGTGCGTGTGTGCATGTGCAATGAAGTAGTCCTGCACTGTAAGTCCTGCTGCTGACCTGACTGAGCTGTACAGCATCTGGCTATAACTTGTAATTGGACACTGTAAAGGAAGCCTAAAATGGAGGCTCTCTGTTCGAAAACTGGGCCTCTGACCACCCTAGCAGAAAACCAGGAAGTGAAGAGTCTTGTTTGGTTTCAAAATGGCAGAGGCAAAAGGCATTCTACAAAGCAAAGATGTGAAAACAATAGGTTTGCAGCAGTGTATGAACAGGAAAACACTAAGAGCCCGATTCCATTCCTGACTTCCTGGACCTCTGTGTGCCCGGTCAGAACCAGATGCACAGAGGGAGTTGCGATTCTGATCCCACAGGGCACATCTAGCCCTGTGGGATCAGAATTGCGAACAGGCCTGTATGTGCAGGCCAGGGCCCCGATTCCATCTGGCCTGTACATACAGGCCTTGCCCAACTAACTCAGTCAGGGCTTTTCAATGGAGCCATGGCGCCATGGTGTCCAGTTGCCATGGCACCGTGGCTCCATTGAAAAGCCATGATCCCCAACCACCAGCTCCCAAAGTGCATTCCCCACAGCCTGACCCACAATCTGGCCACCCAGGGCCAGTGTTTGGCTGTGGGGAATGCCCCCTGCTACCCCTTCCCAGCCCTGGGCTTGCCATTCCTCCCACATCGGGGAACTTATTTCACCTCAGAAGTGGAATAAGTTCCCTGTCTAAGCCATTGGCCCCGGACATACAGGGCCGACATTGGAATTGGCACTGTACGTCCCGGGCATATGACCACCCACCATCCACCCAAACGCCGCCCCAATCCACCCCTTTCCTGCCCCCATCTAACTTCCCTGGTCAACAAGCAGGGAAGTTAGATGGGGTTGGTGTGGGAACGAATAGCGGGGATGGACATCCCAACAGGACGTCCAACCCTGCTATTCGTGCCACAGAATGACCCCATAATTGTTATTTTAAAAGCTCTATTCATGCTTTGGACATCTGCAAATTGGCATGCAGTCGGCTCCAGAGATGTCCCCAGCGCAAGGATGTCCAAGTTGTGAAGGGGGCATGGTAAAGGTGTATCCAGAGCATTCCCAGGAACTTGGATGTCCTCGCCTGATTTCAAAAACACCCTGCACGTTCCTTGCTGCTTCAAAGGTTATACCTGCTCCAGGCACAAATAGGCATCGTAAAAGTGCTCATTTTGCCATCCAAACATCCAGAGGGTGTGGAGAGTAAGATACCCTCATATCCCCTATATTTTACATGTTGACAATGAACACTGATGGGGAATTAGGACTCTTGTTTTTGTTTTGCCAGGCCGATGGATGTCCCCATATGCAAAGTAGCATGTGAGAGGCGTCCCCATCTCAAATTTTATAGTGGGGACGCCTATGTGGACACTGGCACAGGCGTCTACATCAGGGATATCTATGTTTCTATAATCAGGCCAAAACATAGACATTCCCATCGTTTTTCTGTACATTTTGCCCTGGATGTCCAGGATTGCACTTGGTTGCCCTTTTGAAAATGCCACTTTAATGGACTTTGGGTTTGCTGTAGCAGGAGAGGAAAATCTACAAGAGAGTACATTTGCAGCAGTATACAGGGCTTGGTACAGTCCTGAGCACAAGAATACTGCCGAACTTGGTTTATGTTTTGGAAAAATGTGTAGAGAGGAATACCTTCATAAGACTGAATCTGCAGCAGTTTATTAACGTGAAATATGCCATTGAACTTAAACTAGATTTACTAATCTGCATTAACACATTAATACATGTTATTAATAACTAGGTTCCATTGCTTAAAATGGAACTTGGAGTAAAGTAATGTACATTAAGTGGGTAATTTTATAAACATGTCTTAGAGCAATACACACAAGCACAAAGACTATACAATTGCATCAGGTGTGAAAGTACATGTGATGGCATGACCTAGACAAGGTCTTAGATAGTGCTGGGGAGGAGTCTGCTGTCTTGGAACATGTTGGTACCAATGACATAGAATAATGTGGTAGGGAGGTTCTGGAGGCTAAATTTAGGCTTTTAGGTAGGAAGTTGAAATCCAGAACTTCCAGGGTAGCATTCTCCGAAATGCTTCCCGTTCCACGCACAAGACCCAAAAGGCAGGCAGAGCTCTGGAGTCTCAATGCGTGGATGAGATGATGGTGCAAGGATGAGGGTTTGGGATTTGTTAAGAACTGGGGAACATTCTGGGAAAAGGAGGGGCTCTTCCGAAGGGATGGGCTCCACCTTAACCGGGATGGAACCAGGCTGCTGGCATTAACCTTTAAAAAGGAGATAGAGCAGCTTTTAAACTAGATAATAGGGGAAAGCCGACAGTCACCCAAGAGCGCATGGTTCAGAACAATGTATCCTTGAAGGATACTACCAAAAGAATGAAGTTAGGGCACATCAGCAGAGAGGTACCAATAAAGACAAAAGTAGGCCAAATGCCCTTGAGTTCGGAGCAGACAGAGCTTAAAGATTCCAAATTACCCCTGTCTACCGACAGCCAGATTAATATGAATAAAATATAGCCTCTAAAATGCTTGTATGCAAATGCTAGAAGTCTAAAAAATAAGATGGGAGAGTTAGAATATATAGCACTAAATTAGAGGTTAGATATGATAGATATCTCAGAGACGTGGTGGAAGGAGGACAAACAGTGGGACACTATGATACCTGGGTACAAACTATTTCACAATGATAGAACTATCAAATTGGTGAAGGGGTTGCGCTCTATGTTAGAGAGGGCATTGAGTCACAAAGGATAAAAGTTTTGCAGGAAACAAAAATTGCTGTAGAATCTCGATAGATTGAAATTCCATGTAAAAAGGGGAAGGCGATGGCAGTGGGGGAGTACTATTGACCACCTGACCAGAATGAACAAATGGATGATGAAATGCTCAAAGAAATCAGGGAAGCTAACAAATGTTACAGCACAGTAATAATAATGGGTGATTTCAATTACGCCGGTATTGACTGGGTCAGTGTCATGGCAGGACATGTTAAGGAGATAAAGTTTCTAGATTAAATAAATGACTGCTTCTTGGAGCAGCTGGTTCATTAACTGACCAGAGGGGAAGCCATCTTGGACCTAGTCCTTAGTGGAACACCAGATCTGAGGAAAATAGTTAAAAAAACCTAAAAGGAGCAGTTGCAAAGGTTAAAGACTTACATCAAGCTTGGGTGTTGTTAAAAATACTATCTTGGAAGCCCAGACCAGCTGTATTCCATGCTTTAAGAAAAGTGGAAGGAAGTCCAAAAAACTGCCAGCATGATTTAAAGGTGAGGTCAGAGAGGCTGTTGCCAAAAAAGCATCTTTCAGGAAATAGAAAAAAGAGCCAAATGACAAAAATTGGAAACTGCACAAGCACTGGCAAGTTAAATGCAAGGCATTGATAAGGCAGGCAAAGAGAGAATTTGAGAAGAGGTTTGCTGTGGAAGCAAAAACACATAATAAAGACGTTTTCAAGTACATTCGTAGCAAAAACCTGTGAGAGAGTCAGTTGGATCGTTACATGATAGAGGGGTAAAAGGGGCACTAAGAGGGGACAAGGCCATAGCGGAGAGACTGAATGAATTCTTTGCTTCGGTCTTTACTGAGGAAGATGTAGGGATGTTACCCATGACTGAAGTGGTATTTAAAGGTGATACTGTGGAAGAATTGAAAGAAATGTCGATACACCGAGAAGATGTATTACAATTATTTGATAAACTGAAGAGTAACAAATCACCTGGACCAGATGGTATACATCCAAGGGTGTTGAAAGAACTGAAATATGAGCTTGCAGACATGCTATTAGTAATCTGTGAACTATCATTAAAATCATCTGTAATACCTGAAGATTGGATGATGGCCAATGTAACGCCAATTTTTTAAAAAGGGTTCCAGGGGTGATCCGGGAAACTACAGACCGGTGAGCCTGATGTCAGTACTGGTAAAAATGGTAGAAACCATAATAAAGAACAAAATTACTGATCATGTAGATAGTCATGGCTTAATGGGAGACAGCCAACATGGCTTTAAACAAGGAAGATCTTGTCTTACTAATCTGTTATGTTTTTTTAAAGGTGCGAATAAACAGGTAGACAAAGGTGAGTCAGTTGATATAGTATATCTGGACTTTCAGAAAGTTGTTGATAAGGTCCCTCATCAGAAACTTTTGGCAAAACTAAAAAGTCATGGCAGTGTACTATTGTGAATCAGGAACTGGTTAAAAGATAGAAAGCAGAGGATAGGGCTAAATGGCCAATTTTCCCAATGGAGGAAGGTGAATAGTGGAGTACCCCAGGGATCTGTGCTGGGTCTGCTGCTTTTTGACATAAACATAAATGACCTGGAAAAGGGAATAACGAGTAAGGTTATCAAATTTGCAGATGACACAAAACTATTTAAAGTTGTTAAAACCCATGAGGACTGTGGAAAATTGCAAGAAGATCTTGATAAATTGGAAGACTGAGCATCCAAATGGCAGATGAAATTTAATGTGGACAAATGCAAAAGTATGCACCTAGGAAAGAAAAACGCAAATTATGCTTACACGATGGAAGGTTCCGCATTAGGAACCACCACCCAGGAAAAAGATTTAGGCATCATTGTGGATAACATGTTAAAACCCTCGGCCCAGTGTGCAGCGCAGCCAAGAAAGCAAATAAAATGCTCGGTATCATAAGAAAAGGAATGGAAAATAAAACAAAAGATATTATAATGCCTCTGTATTGTTCCATGGTGCGACCGCACCTTGAATATTGTGAGCAATTCTGGTCGCCATATCTTAAAAAGTATATAGCGTTATTAGAAAAGGTACAAAGAAGAGCCACCAAAATGGTAAAGGGGATGGAAGGATATCCCTATGAAGAGAAGCTAAAAAGGGCTCTTCAACCTGGAAAAGAGAAGGCTGAGGGGAGATATGATAGAGGTCTATAAATTAATGAATGGAGTGGAATGGGTAAACGAAGATCGATTGTTTACGTCATCAGAATATAGAAAGACTAGAGGACATGCAATGAAGCTACAAGGTAAACTATTTAAGGCTAATAAGAGAAAATATTTTTTCACTCAACGTGTAATCGAACTCTGGAATTTGTTACCGGTGACCCAGTATGGTATATCTTATGTTCCCTACATCTTAGTTAGTAAAGAATGAAGCAAAGAATTCATTCAGTCTCTCCGCTATGGCCTTGTCCCCTCTTAGTGCCCCTTTTACCCCTCTATTATCTAATGGTCCAACTGACTGTCTCACAGGCTTTTTTGCTATGAATGTATTTGAAAAAGCTTTTATTATGCATTTTTACTTCCACTGCAAGCTTTTTTCCAAATTCTGTCTTTGACTGCCTTAACAATGCCTTGCATCTAACTTGCCTCTTCGGCTCAGCAGGTTTTATATCTGGTTATTCTTTATTTTAGTATTGTGGGATCAGTCAAAGAAAACCATTTGTCAATGCAAATCAGGCTTTGTTAAGATTTTGGTATACATTTAGGAATTTATATATGTTAGAATTTATATTAGCTGTTTCATAGGAGCTTTGCTTGCTGCAGTGATAATTGCTGCCAAGAGATAATACATAATTACCTTATTTTCTAAGTACTGGCGTACTCTTTTCTTACAATATATTTCATTGAGAGTCTATGACTGTATCAGTTCTGTCATTACCAGTTTGCTGTACAATCCATGGCAACCGATACATGGGGTGACCTCTAGACAATTTATTATTACAAACTTCCATAGTTTATTTAGTGTCTTGTCTCGGGCAGTTTCTTCATATGAGTTAGTTTTGCACATACCATGACAGTCATGAACCTCACTTCCAAGCTGAAGAATATGGAATATGATCTCAGCCTCTTAAATTTATTGCTAATGTTCAGCGTAATACTTCCATTGTGCCAAAGAGAGCTTCCTTCTGGAGTTCATATGTTGTAACATTTATGGGTAATTTATCAAGGTGTGTTTGGAAATTCTTCTTAATCAAGCCTGTGGCACCCAACACTATGGGAAATATTTCTGTTTCTTTCTTCCACATTTTCTAGGTCTCTGACTGCATTTCTTGGTACTTCAGGATCTTCTCCCTCTCAGTGCAATTCACAAAACAGTCGCTTGGGACAGATACCTCTATAATCAATGCTGTTCTGGTCTTCTTTTTCTTTATTTTATGTCTGATGTCCTTGCATCCAGCTTTTTATCGGTCAGAATGGGAATATCCCAGGTGATAACCTCTTCATTGTCTTGTCCTTTGTGATACTGCTGGTACACATCACATTTGGGGAGAACCAATACCCCTTATAGCCCCATGTACAGTCATCTGGAACTCATTCAACCAAGTAAGAAAGAGAACTCTTGAAAAATTCTTGAAAGGTCTATGATTGACATCCTGCATCCTCATTTCTTGTTAGCAAAAATAATACAGCTAGTGAATTGCATCCCAGAGCAGATCCAAGATGGCGGAGGAGTGAGACGCCGTGGTGGAGTGCTCTAAACTGGCTCCTGTAATCGCTTTCCAATGGGGAGGAAGAGAAAACAGCATGCTCAGAAACTCCCTGAGACTTCAACCCTGTCGGATAGGCTGGTGCAGACGTCTATTGCTGGCTTTTGCACAACTTCTGGCGCTATGGCTTTGGCGGATCCACTGAGAGATTCAGCGGATCTGAGCGCAGAGGGGGTGGTGTTAAGCCCCGAGCAGGCACCCCCAGCTCAGCCCGGAAGCCGCCTCGGGGTTGTGCAGCTTAGTAGAGCCTCTCCAGGTTTGGGGGAACTGCTGGCTGTTGGGAGTTCACCCGTGAGGTTACAGTCAATGGCAGCTTTTGCTGGAGTAGGTGTTGGTGCTGTCGAAGATTGGCTAGTCCCTTCTTTTTGTAGCGGTGACCAGCGTGGGGAACAGTCGACACCTAGCCTTTCCGGTACATTGGTGTTCCGGTTTCCTGAGAAGGTGGAAAAACCAGCGCAAGTAACGTTAGATAGCTTATGGGAAGCTATATCGGCTCTTCAACAATCCCTACTGCCTATTTTGGGAGTTTTCTCACAGGAATTGGCTGAAGTTAAAGCTTAGTGTGTTTCGACGACTACGGAGGTGGTGGCACAGTCTGTAAGAATTTCTCAACTTGAGTCAAGGGTGGAGGTCCTGGAGTCCCTTGGAACTGTTAGCGTTCAGGATCGGTCAGTTCAAGCAAGGAAGATTGAGTATTTGGATAACCAGCTCCGTAGGAACAATCTTAGATTCTTGAACTTTCCTCGATCCCCCCCTGATGGCTCCCATGGACCTGGTCCGTAAGTTTTTTATGGAGGTACTTCAGATGCCTGCTGAGTCGTTGCCACTAGTAGTGAGAGCCCAATATGTATCCATATCGGCTTTAGAGGCTGGTGCTCAGCAGGGGTTCCCTGCAGCTGGTGGCCCCCCTCAAATGGATCTTTCGGACTTTTTGGAGAGCTCACTGGAGGTGGTCACTAGCAGGGCTACCTTGCTGGTGAATTTTGCCTTCGAGTCTGATCGTAATACTGTGCTTAAATTATATTTCCATAGAATGTCAGTTGCTCAGTTTTTGGGCTCAAACATATTAATATTTCCTGATTTAGCTAGGGAAATGCAAAAAAGGTGGAGAGCGTTTCTGGCATTGCGCCAGAGGACGCTTGCCTTGGGTGCGCAATTTAAATTAAGATATCCCTGTAAGTGTATGGTCAGTTTTCAATCTAAGCAATTTATGTTTTTTGAGTCCAAGCAACGTCTGCAATATTCTTTGAGTAGGGAGGGGGAAGGGGCTGGGGAAGCTACCATACCGGCTGCCATATAATAATATCTATGCTCCTATGATGACATAATTGTTTTTCCTTTTTAGATGGTGAATTAACCATGTTATTTCTTGTTTCTTGGATCATATTGTGGGTTTATTGTGGGCTATTCCAAGTGTTTGGTTTGTTTCTGGTAGGACTGTCCTTTTTGTTGGATTGTCTGTGATTCTATTGTTCCTTTTTTGATTAATTCTGATTCAGATTGTTTTCTGGATTGTATTTAAAAATTGATAAATAAAAAAAAAAATAATACAGCTAGTTAGCAGAGGTCTCATTGAAATGAGCACTAAAATTGTGAATTCCTCTCTTGTGGAAGGGCAGCTGATAAAAGCACTAAAAAGTGTGTTGTGGTGAGCCTCCTCCTGAAAAAGAGTTCAGAAATATTGGCCAATACTGAACATCCATTTTCTGGGACAGTCTGCTTTCAACTCGGTGATTGTTTAGAAGATACATCAATTTGGCTTCACACCTGGGTATGCTACAGAGACAGATCTTGTGTCCCTGCTTGACAATTTCCATAGAAGCCGTGATAGGGGATCTGCCTCAGTACTAGTGCTTTTTGATTTCTCAGCAAGGTTTTCTTAAGAGTAGCCCCCTACACTCTCAAGACTACCTCTACTTCAGGAAGCAGTTGGAAGCCTGGCTCGTCTCTCAAGCTTTTCATGACTATGTTGACTAGGTATCCACTCATTCATAGTACTTCAGCCCCAGCTTGCTGCACACCCTGTAATTGAGACCAGTCCCACATACTTCTGAGGTCATTTTAAAAGCTGTTTGTGATTTCCACATCTGAAGATTCCCATTCCGAGGTGCCAATCATATCCACATCCTAAGGGCCATTTTAGAAAGGCCCAAATTTGCATGTGTCCAGCATGATCACATCCATGTTTCACAGGGGTGTGCCATAAGCATGTCTAGGGCAATCTGTAAAAGATGCACACTTTTGTCTGCACCTGCTCCCGTTCACAATGGCCATTTGAAAAGTGGTCACTTCAGCCAGCAAGAAAGCAACAGTAGGGAGACGAGGGGAATGCCCCTTGACTCTCACACTATATTTTGCCCCTCAAAAAAGCATGCAGGTAAATACAGTGGTGTTTTTGTGAGCTGCTGCACCGCTGCATGTCTCCATTTGCAAAACAGCAAGGTGGGGATGTATATGTAGGGGCAGATACACATACACATTCTGGAAGATAGCAGCAGGCATAACTATGCTGCCAATTTCGTAAACATGCGTTTTGTCTTTTGGGGTGGAGATATATCAGTTTTAGAAAGCATTTACACATGCTCACTTTCTCTCCTGTCCCTCCCAAATAATTTTGGACATTTTGACTTGGACATCCCAGATGACTCCTAAACAGCCATTTTTAATATCCCACTGTAAACATATCAAAATATTTCTAAGTGGTTACAAAAACAACATACATAAAATCAAACAAATATATGTACAAATAAAACACTAAGGTCCTGATGTTCGAAAGGCATTTGCACGGTTTATAGCCCTGTAAATGCCTCTCAGTGGGATATTCATTGCCACTAACACAGTTAGTGCCGCTGAATATCCCTGATCTTCTCCCGTATATGCCCCATTGCCAACCGCTTAGCATCAGGGAGTGTTATGGGCATTCCAGGGAGGAGCGGAGGCAGTGACAGTTGCTAACCGGACAGTGGTGATATTTCTTGCTGCCTAGTTAGCAACCTGTGACTTAAAGATAGGCAAAGCAAAAGCTCGCCTATCTTTTAGCTGCAGGTGCTAACTGGGCAGCATGCAATATCGCCACTGCCCAGTTAGCTACTTCAGCTGGGAGGCTGTGTGGCAAACCCAGATATTCAATGCTGGGGCCGCATATGATCCTGGCATTGAATATTCGGGGTTAAGGGTCAGCGGGCAGGGCTATGCGCTGTAGGGGTGCCTAGCCTGCCCAACTCAATATCGATTCCATTGTTTTCATTTCACTTTTATGTAAGCTTTAGTATTAATATTTTTAATTTAATATTGGAGTATTAGGGCCCGGTATTGAATTATGATGACTATGTACCGACCCTTAACCCCGGGTATTCAATGCCGGGATCATATACAGCCTCGGCATTGAATATCCGGGGATCGCCGCACATGCCGGAAGCCACCGAAGCTACTCGGGCAGCAGCGATGTTGTATGATGCCCAGTTAGCTCCTGCACTTTAAAGACAGGTGAGAGTTTTTCTTGCCTATCTTTTAGGTGCAGGTCTCTAACTGGGCAGGATGCAATATTGCTGCTGCCTGGTTAGCAATGGTCTCCAACTCTGCTCCGCCCCAAAATGCCCCCAACACTCCCTGATGCTAATCGGATAGCTTCAAGGCACATAGGGGAGTTAGAAGGGATTTTCAATGGCACTAACCATGTAAGTGCCATTGAATAAGCCAATTTAAGGCATTTACATGGTTTACTGGGCTGTAAACCGTGTAAATGCCTCTCGAAAATCGGACCCAATGACTCTTAGAAACTTTCCAGAACTCTAGATAGTCACAAATGCTGTGAATGCTAGGAGGCAAAGAATTCCATAACTTGGGTCCAATAACTGAGAATACCAGGGTGCATATAGCCTCATTGTGCACTTCGGTAGTAGAAGATTCACTCAAGAGATCTTATGCTGACCTCAAAGCTCTAGCTGGTATATGAAGGACCAGCCATAACACAGATGGATACAGCAAATATAAAGATTTAAACACATAACATAAGTACTTGAATATATACAATTTACCCTTAATCTAGCTGCCCATTTTTATTTATCCCTATGCCTTTGTCTTAACCCATTTTATCTCTCTAAATGTACTAACTGCTCTTGTCTCCTCTGCTGCCTATTAGGATATTTCATTGTATAGCTTATTTATGTATTTATTAAAAAAAATAATAATCTGCCAACCCAACATTCTCAGTGAAGTTCAAAAACATTCATAATATAAATACATAAATAAAACAAACTGATCAAGACATAATACAAATGAATCACAATTCTAGTTAGCATTAAAATCCTTTTTAAAAAGTGATGCCTCAATTAATCTTCTAAAATCAAGGATATCAACTAGTTCCCAAGCAGAATCAGCTAACAGATTCCCATAAACTGGGACCTACAAATGAAAGTGCAAAATTTTTGTTCTGGTGACTCAAGTAAATTGAATCAAAGGAATATCCAACAATTCTGAGATGGCGAACTTAACCATCTTTCAGGCTGATATAATTATGGGATAGTGATTAGCAAAGGGCTGCTCAACCATAAATACCTGAAGATCATCCACATACTCTAAATTGTATCCAGTATGGTTTATTGTTTATTTGAGACTTATATACCGCTTTTCTGTGCATAGGCAAAGTGGTTTATAAATTTAAATATAAGTAAGGAAAGGAAAAAATGCCATAAACTAATAGGAAAGAGGAAACCAGAAAGAGAGGACAGATAGGAGAGGTAGGGGTGAGGGGAGAGAGAGCAGGAGGCAGATTGGTTTAGACCCCAGACAACCTAGGCTCCATATGCCCAAGAAAAAAGCTGCATATTGAGTTGGGCCTTAAATTAAGTAAAGAAGGGTTCTAGATGAAAGAGCTGGGGCAAGGAACTCTATAAACTGGGCACACAGAAATAAAATGCCAAGTGACACGATGATTCTAAACAGGCTTTATTGGGAGGACGAATGTGTGACCTGTTGTCATGGAGGGAACAGAGAATCCTAGGCGGAATGTAAAATGTAAGAAATGAAGACAGATAAGCAGGAGACCCAGGAGAGAGAACCTTCTGCACAAGAATCAACAACTTGTATTGGACACGTGCTGATATTGGTAGCCAATGGTGGTATTTCAAGAATGGGGTAACATGATTGAATTTACCTGCAAAAGACAGTATGTGAACGGCACTATTCTTAACTGCTTAGAGATGCTTTAGTGATGAAAGAGACAGGCTTGTATAGATAAAATTACAATAGTCCAGATGGGTGCTAACACAACTAAGCAACGAGGAAGCCAAAGCAGAGGAACCAAGGAATGGATGAATGGTATGACACTTACGCAATGCAAAAAAACAACTTTTTCACAACTGAACTTATGTATCGTGAGATATTTCAAGGTTGAGGTGACTTGAATTGGTGATTGGTCTACAAATGACAGAAATGAAGAGCTGCCAGTGAACCAACTGGCAGATGTTTTTCTGGGGTTTAATTGAAGTCAGTTGGTGTGAAATCAGAAAGCAAGGAGATTAAGTGTGTGATTGATGAATGAAAAGTCAAGCCTTAGGGAACATAAGTAATAAAGGAGCAAAACGTCATCAGCATAGTAGACAGCACTGATATTTAGATCCTGGACCAGCATGGTAAGGGGACTGAAGAAAACATTAAAAAGTATTTGGCCAAGACAGAACCCTGTGAGACTTCACGGTAGGGAGTCAGAGTAGACAGCGTTAACAAGAACCTGAAAAGAATGATCTGAGAGGAATAAGGAAAACCAATTGTATACTGAACCAGAAATGCCAGTATCTGCGAGGAGACTGAGGAGAATCAAGTGGTCAATGGTACTGAATGCGGCCGTGAGATCCAAAAGTACAGCGAGTGTTATGTTTCCACGGTCCAAGGAAGAATACATCTCATTCAGAAGTGATGTTATGATGTTTTGGTGCTATGACCTACAGTGAAGCTGCTACAGGACTGGTGAGATGTGATCAGAATGCTTAACACCGGAAACAAGTCATGCAGCCACATTCTGTCCCAATTGCAGTACCTACACATGAGATGCAGGTAATCCCAAGTACAAGACATTGCAATAATCCATTGGAGTTAGTACCAATGACTGAAGGACTATCTTAAAATCATTGGAACAAAGACAAGGTTTTAATTTTTGTAATTGTCTCAAATTCATAAATGCATTTTTAGTAACCAACTTCAACTGAGAATGAAATGTTAACTTAGAATCAAGAATCACCCCCAGGTAACATACCTCATTCTTGAATTCAATTTCACTACCCCCCCCCCCTCCCCTGCACCCAAAGATCAATGTTATGAGGCTGATGCATACTCCATCACTATAAAGAAACAATAATTCAGTTTTACCCACATTAAGATCTAAACAATGACTTTTCAGCTACTGAGTACCCTCAAGGATGCCTTGCTGAATACAATGCTGCTGCTATCACCAGCCGAAGGAATAGACAGCATATCATCAGCATAAGTCCTATAATCAAGACCTAAAGCCTTGAATCAATTGCAAATAGGCCAAAGATACAAGTTAAAGAGGAGGGTTGGCAGCGCTGATCCTTGCGGAACCCCTTGTGCCAAGGGAAAATGTAGACAACTCCTGGTTCAAACGTGCTTGATGCATGCAACCAATAGAAACAAAACCATTTCAATACAACATTGTCTAAGCCAAGCTGTTCCAGCTGCTGAAGCGCAGCTCATGGTTCATAGTCAAACATGGCCAAAATATCTAAAAAAGCCACAAGTACAAGTACAGATTTTTGAAGTTGTACCAACCATTTGGCAACAATAGACACCAAAAATAGTTCATTGCTATAATTAGGTCTAAAACCAAAAGCCTCATCCTATTCAGAAAAGCCTTAAAACTTCACCTGTTCACAAAATGTTACCCAGAAACTTCCAGTGATAGAAGCACAACCAGCAAGCTTCCCTCATACCCCAGCCGCCCCTGCACGTCAATACCACAGATAATAGGTAGTCCCCACTCAAGCCCAACCAACCACTAATCTTCATCTTCACAAAATCAATGCAACACCCATTTATATTAGAGTATTGTACATAGTTTCGAGTTAACATGTATTTAGTTTCCCCGGTTTCGATCCCATGTTCAATTCCCTGTTCTTTGTAAACTCCATGTTGTTTCTGTACATTGCAGTATTTTTGTTCGATGTACACCGCGCTGATTTTAATAGCGCGGTATAGAAGAAATGTTAAATAAATAAATAAATAAATCTAACAAGTTATTGGCATTCCCATATTCTTGCAGCAGAGCTAATACAACCTTTTATATTATTTTGCCCTTTTATGGGCAAACGAGAGATAGGCAGATATTTTCTGGGATCAAAAACATCTAATGCAATCCTCTTTAAGACAGATCTCATACCAACTCCAACGAGTACAGCTCCTTCTGAACACTGCGGCCCGCATTCTCACTCACTCCTCCTGCTGCAAACGCATCATTCCACTCCCATCCACCTCCACTGGCTTCTACTCAATTTTAAAATCCAGTACAAATTTTTGGTCCTTGTCCACAAAGTCATCCACCCTGCAGTATCTGGCTGACCTCATCCGTCTCCACACTCCCCTCCAGCTGCTCCACTGTTCATGTCAACCACCTCTTCCTCCCTTCTGCTTCCCAGGCTCACCTTGAGCGTACCTGTAACTCTGCCTTCTATTTCCTTGGCCCCACACTCTGGAACTCTCTCCCCCACACTCTCCGCCTGGGATCATCTTACCAAAGATTCAAAGCTACAGGGAGGAGTAGCCTAGTGGTTGGGGCAAGGTACTTCAGGCCAGAAGGTCAGGGGTTCAAATCCCACTAGAGGACAGTAACCTTGGGCCAGAAGGACTGGGGTTTCTAGTCCCACAGATGCTCCTTGTGGTCTTGGGCAAGCCACTTAACCCTCCATTGCCCATGTTCCCTGTAAGTATTAGTGTATGTGTCTCATATCCCCACATGTTAAATGTATCCCCCAATTGTGTTGTGACCGCTTTGATTGAAGGATAAGGCGGTATACAAAACTGTCTAAATAAATAAATAAAGACTCACCTCTTCCGCCTGGTTTTCAACCTCCCACCTTCCCAAGACTGATTACTCTGACTACCTTATCTACCTTTCTCCCTCTCTCCTAATGCTTTACCCCCCACCCTTCTACTCCCCTGCCTACTATTTTTCTCTGTCCTATCAACTAATGGAATTTCTTTCATTTTCCAGCTATATTACAGTATTTATTATCACTGTAAACCGTCCTGATGCTACCACATGGGCAGTATATCAAGTGCTTATAAAGAATAAAGGGGAGTATTGGGGAGTCTGAACTGTGTGCTCCTCTTCACACTCTGAATCTTTGGAATGTCACCTTGCTGGTTATAACATAAAAGAAATGCTGATTTCACCACATATCCTGGTACTGCTGACTCAGTGGTTGCCCCACCCCCCCTTTGTGACATCATCATTTGGCAACCCCCTTTCCCCCAGAACCTTTAAATCTTGATGCTGCTGCACTCTTGGTGGAAGTTGTGCTGTGTGACCCTCTTTGCAATCTTTACTGCCGCTTTCGGATCTTGACTCACCTGATCTCCTTTGTATTCCCTTACAATTCCCCCTAGATGTATCCCTATCTCCACCTACTGTGTTGTCTGTCTTGACTAGATTGTAAACTCTGATGAGCAGGGACTGTCTCTTACATGTCTGTATACTGCAGCATATGTTTTATAGCGCTATACAAATGCTCAGTAGTAATAGTAGTAGTAGTAGACTTTGGTTATTGCAAGGGGAAAAACTGATTTTACCACATTTCCCAATACTGCTAACTTGAAGGTTGCCCTGCTCTCTTCATGATATCATCATTTGATAACTCTAGGACCTTTAAATCTTGACAGTGCTGCACAGGGGCCGCAGACACACAGCCAGGGGCACGTGCCAGAAGTGGTGTGTGACCAAAAGGATCCAACCTTGGGTGCCTCTTCACTGCCAATTTAAGGCCATAGAAGCTCCAGGCCATTTGAAATGTCAAAGGGATATGGTAAGAGGAAGGGCAAGAATGGGAAAATAGTGGCATTTACTTCCAAAACCCCCATGGATAAGTATGTACACAATTGGTGGTCACCAAATCTTAAAAAGGATAGAGCAGAATTAGAATAGGTACAGAGAAGTACCACCAAAATAATAAAGGGGATGAAAAGATACCACTACGAGGAAAGGCTTAAAAGGTTAGGTCTCTTCAACTTGGAAAAAAGATGGCTGAAGGAAGATATGATTGAAGTCTTTAAAATAATGAATGAAGTGGAAGGGCAAATGTAGATTGGTTGTTTACTCCTTCAAAAAGTAGAAAACTAGGGAACATGCCATGGAGCAACAATGCAGCACATTTAAGGCTAATTGGAAAAAATATTTTTTTCACTCAACGCATAATCAAACTCTGGAATCCATTACCTGAGGATGTAGTAAAAGCTGTAAGTGTAGCAGGATTTAAAAAAAGATTTAGAAAGGTTTCTGTAGTAAAACCATTATTAAAGAAGACCAGGGAAATCTCCTCTTACCCCTGAGATGAGCAGCATGGAATCTGTCTGTTTTTGGGAGCCTGACAGGTACTTGTGACCTGGATTAGCCACTGTTAGAAAAAGGATACTGGGCTTGATGAACCCTTGGTCTGACCCAGTATGGCACATCTTGTGTTCTTAGGTCAGTGGGGGTATTTGGATCATTCATCTTCCTCTGTCTCTGGAGGTTCTCTAAGGCCTGATACTAGACTGCCTCCTCATCCTACACTCTTGCAAAAGTTAGCTACCCCAGGAGAAGGAGTACTACCCGTAAGTGGCATTTCCCCTCCCAGAACTTTGAGCAGAGGCAATCTGCATTTTTCATGCCTGGTCCCATTAAAAATCCTAATTATATTACTTCTGTGGATTTTCAGAGTAGGGAGTCTGCTTCTAATGTTTCATTGTTTAACATTCTGAAAGCTGTTACTCAAACAGATGAATTATTGAAAGGTTTTATATATCAAACTGTTAAATTTTCCACTGATACTATAATTAAGTTCCAGCAGCAAGATGTGCAGTGGGATCTTACAGGACAGAAATTAGAGAAGCTAGGCTCCCAGGCTAAACTTTGCAGTTAGAAGTTCAGACTGCATTAAGGATAGTTGGATTTTGCATAAACAATTACAGTTGGTGGAGAATCAGATATGGAGCAAACATCTCTGGTTTCTACATTTCCCTAGGACTTGGTTGCTTTCTCCCATTATTTTTTTGAGGAAATACTTTGAAAAGGTTTTGGTACTACCTTAGGAAGATACCTTGTTAATTTCTAATTGTTACCAGTTGCCTTCTAGATTTTTCCCATTTGCCATCTAGAATTTTGCTCCAGAATAAGCTGGATCAGGCTCATTTGGTATCAAAGTACTATGAATTGCATTCAACAAATGTTTTGGAGCCTTCTAATATTGCCACTAGAGTTGCTTTGGTAGTTACATTTGTATTGGAATGAGAGAAAATGGCTGTACTTAAAGCTTATTTTGGGAAAGAAAGATGTAGGGCCCCGATATTTCTTTGCGATGGCTATGCACTGAACTTTAACCCTGGATATTCAATCCAGGGCCATATCCGCCCACCAGCATTGAATATCCAGGGTCATCGCACAGCCGCACACGGCGCAGAAACTAACAATGCAGTAGCGATATTCAGCTGCTGCCCGTTAGCTCCAGTGGATAGTTAGGACAGCTTTTGCTGCACTTAACTTTCACCACTGAGACACAACTGGGCAATGGCTGAATATCACTGCTGCACAGTTATCCCCGGGTACCACCCCCAGAATGCTCCTAGTTCGCCCCAATGCTATGCATCAGGGCATATAGCAGCGTTACTCAGGGATATTCAGCAGCACTAACCATGTAAGTGCCTATGAATATCCTGCTTAGGGGCATTTACATGGTTTACAGCTCTGTAAACCGTGTAAATGCCTTTGAATATCGGGCCCATACCTTTTTGTAGGCAAAAGATAATGATTTTCCCTGATGTTGTAAGATCTGCATGGACTTGCAGAAAGAGCTTTCTGCAGCTTAAACTATGAGTATTGGCAGCTGGAGGATCATTCTTACTGTGTTTTCCTTGTAAGTGTCTTGTAGTCCATCACTGTGTTAGGTATGTTTATGTGGACCTGCTACAGTTGGAAACATTTTTGGCTGATAAGTGGCCAAGTGTTTCTGTACAAGGTAATACTGATCCTTTACAAACAGGAACAGAAGCGAGAGGCATCTTGAACAATTTTCAGAAGCCTGTTAATGAGAAGCTACCTAAACTTAAAGTAGACAAAGCAATGCGACCGGATGTGATACACCCGAGAATACTGAGGGAACTTGGGGACGTTCTAGCAGCTCCACTGACTGATCTTTTCAATGCCTTGTTGGAGTCGGGAGTGGTGCCAGAGGACTGGAAAGAGGCACAAAAGCGGAAGTAAGGATGTGGTTGAAAACTACAGGCCAGTTAGTTTAACCTCTGAGGTGAGTAAATTATTGGAAACGCTGCTGAAAGAGAAAATAGTGAGTTTTCTGGAATCCAGTGGATTACTGGATCCGAGGCAGCATGGATTCATCAAAGGCAGGTCTTGTCAAACAAATCTGATTTATTTATTTATTTATTTAAACGTATTTCTATACTGTCTTATCCTGCAATCAAGGCGGTCTGAACAGCAAACAATCAATAAGATACAGTGTATAGTGTGTACATGCAGTGAGTAGTGTATGCGTGTGAGCGTGTCTGGACGTTGATTCTTGTGGTGCTATTTAAGGCATGCGCTATTTACAATGCTATGGGTGTCAGTTCCTTGCTTAATTACAATTATAGTGACATGTGGGGGGAATTGAGGTGTCTGTTGCATGGTTTAAGTAATGTCACCGTTGTGTTCTATGAAGAGGGTTGTCTTCAGTAGTTTCCTGAACTCCTTAAGGTCTGTTGTTGAATATTTATTTATTTAAAATTGATTGATTTCTTTGACTGGGTGACCAGGGAGTTGGACCGAGGGAGAGCCCTAGATGTGGTGCATTAGATTTCAGTAAAGCCTTTGACACCGTTCCTCACAGGCGACTTATAAACAAACTGAACACCTTAGGGATGGACCCTAAAGTTACTGATTGGGTTAGAAATTGGGATGAGTGGGAGGTGACAAAGGGTATAGGTAAATGGAGTTCACTCTAAGAAGAAGGAGGTTACCAGTGGAGTGCCGCAAGGATCAGTCCTTGGTCTGATTCTTTTTAACATCTTTGTTAGTGATATTGCAGAAGGGCTGTCAGGTAAGGTTTGCTTGTTTGCGGGTGATACCAAAATCTGCAATAGAGCAGACACCTAGGAAGGTGTAGATAATATGAGGAGGGATCTAGCTAAGCTTGAAGAATGGTCTAGAATTTGGCAGCTGAGATTTAATGCTAAAAAATGCAGAGTCATGCATTTGTGCTGCAACATCCAAGGGAGCATACAATGTAGCGCGTGAAGTACTTCTGTCCACAAAAGAAGAATGGGACCTGCGCATAATTGTGTCTGACGATCTTAAAAGTAGCTAAACAGGTAGAAAAGGCGACAGCGAAACCTAGAAGGATGATTAGGTGCATAGGAAGAGGAATAGCCAACTGAAGAAAAGAAGTGAAAGTGCCTCTGTATAAGTCTTTGGTGCAACATCTTTTGGAGTATTGTGTACAATTCTGGAGACCGCACTTTCAAAAGGTTATAAACAGGTTGGAGTTGGTGCAGAGGGTGGCTACTAAAGTGGTTAGTGGTCTTCGTTATAAAACATCTGAGGACAGACTTAAGGATCTTAATATATATACTTTAGAGGAAAGGCAGGACAGAAGATATATGATTGAGACGTTTAAATACCTCTGTGGCAAAAATGCACAGGAGGACAGCCTCTTTCAATTGAAAGCAAGCTCTACTACAAGGGGACATAGGTTGAGGGTAAAAGGGGATAGACTCAGGAGTAATATGTGGAAATATTTCCTTACAGAAAGAGTGGTAGATGCATGGAATAGTCTCCCAGTGGAGATGGTAAAGATGAAGAAAGTATTTGAATTCAGAAAAGCATGGGAGAAACACAGAGGATCTCTAAAGTAAAAAAGGGGACTGTTGTAGTAGCTGATATGGAAGGGCAGACTAGAAAGGCCATGTGGTCTTTTTCTGCCGTCATGTTTCTATGTTTCTATATATTCTTGCTACTTGGAGAATGATATGTCTCTTTTAAGTTTGCTTTCAGTCTTACTATTTGTATTTTCTTATATTCTCTGTGGCTCAATCCTGATCACAACAGGCCCAATCAGGCAGTGGGAAAATAAACATCTTGGGGCTGATGGGGATTGTGGTTCCTGCATGGAGCTGCAACAGGATGCCACAGTGCAGCTGCTCCATGCAGGAGCCTGGCTGGGCTAGCTGGGTAGTGGGCTGGACGTCTGGGTGCCCAGAATCGAGGCATGGCCTGCCTGTCCAGCCGGTTGCAGCCAATTCTGATCCCACAGGCACATCTAGCCCCTTCGGGATCAGAATCAAGAGCAACCAGGGCATGTCCAGATTCTGGGCATCCAGATAGGCTGGGGACGCCCAGAACAGAATTGGCCTTCAAGGGTCTAGCAGCTTTTAAAAGACTGACAGGGCAAGGATCAAAAAACAAGTACCGTTTGAAAGTGAAACACCTCAAGAACCTGAGTAGGAGTAATGATTGAAAAGTCTGACCAGTTGGACACTTCCAAAGAAGATATCTCCCCCATGAGGGTGGAAGTTACAGACTCTTGAGGGTCCATCTTCTGAGATAAGTAAGTAGCATTAAAAGTCACAACATGAATCATCCAACTTTGGTTGACCTAACAAATTTCCTGTCAATTTAGTAATGTTGTTATTGTTAAGTGCCGTCGAGTTGGAGTCGACTCATGGCAACCCTCTGGATAGCTATCCTAAATTGTGTTCGGTCTTCAGTCAGGCGGCCCATTGTTGACAGACTGGTACATAAGAACATAAGATCATAAGATATGCCATACTGGGTCAGACCAAGGTCCATCAAGCCCAGTATTCTGTTTCCAACAGTGGCCAATCTAGGTCATATGTACCTAGCAGTTCCCCAAGAGACACAAGTTCCACAATGCTTGTACTGGGTCAAGCATTGATATCTTCGGTCACTTCTTAATAATGGTCTATGGACCTTTCCTCCAGGAACTTGTCCAAACCTTTTTTAAACCCAGCTACACTAACAGCCTTTACTACATCCTCCGGTAACAAATTCCAGAGTTTGATTACACGTTGAGTGAAAAAATATTTTCTTTTATTAGTCTTAAATAGTTTACCCTGTAGCTTTATTGCATGACCCCTAGTCTTTCTATATTCTGATAACGTAAACAATCGATCTACGTTTACCCTTTCCACTCCATTCATTAATTTATAGACTTCTATCATATCTCCCCTCAGCCGTCTCTTTTCCAGGTTAAAGAGCCCTAACCTTTTTAGCCTTTCTTCATAGGAGTATCCTTCCATCCCCTTTACCATTTTGGTGGCTCTTCTCTGAACCTTTTCTAAAATCGCTATATCCTTTTTAAGATACGGCGACCAGAATTGCACACAAAATTCAAGGTGCGTTAGAGGCATTTTATATATCTTTTGTTTTATTTTCCATTCCTTTCCTTATCATACCTAGCATTCTATTTGCTCTCTTGGCCGCCGCTGCACACTGGGCCGAGGGTTTTAACATGGTATCCACAATGACGCCTAAATCTTTTTCCTGGGTGGTGGTTCCTAATGTGGAACCTTGCATCGTGTAACCATAGTTTGGGTTGTTCTTCCCTAGGTGCATAACCTTGCACTTGTCCACATTAAATTTCATCTGCCATTTTGATGCCCAGTCATCCAATTTATCAAGATCCTCTTGCAATTTTTCACAATCCTCTTGGGTTTTAACAACTTTAAATAGTTTTGTGTCATCTGCAAATTTGATAACCTCACTCGTTATTCCACTTTCCAGGTCATTTATGAATATGTCAAAAAGCAGCGGACCCAGCACAGATCCCTGGGGTACACCACTATTCAACTTTCTCCATTGGGAAAATTGGCCATTTAGCCCTACCCTCTGCTTTCTATCTTTTAACCAGTTCCTGATCCACAATAGTACACTGCCTCCTATCCCATGACTCTTTAGTTTTGCCAAAAGTCTCTGATGAGGGACCTTGTCAAAGGCTTTTTGAAAGTCCAGATACACAATATCAACCGACTCACCTTTGTCCACCTGTTTATTCACTCCTTCAAAAAAACATAACAGATTAGTAAGACAAGATCTTCCTTGTCTAAAGCCATGTTGGCTGTCTCCCATTAGGTTGTGACTGGTACCCGTAGCTGCTGTTATTGTATCGATCCATCTCATTGCTGGCCTTCCTCTTTTGCGTTGACCTTCTATCTTGCCAAGCATGATGTCTTTCTCTAGTGATCTCTCTCTTCGCATGATGTGTCCAAAGTATGAAAGTCGAAGTCTTGTCATCTGAGCTTCTAAAGAAAGCTTAGGTTTGATCTCCTCTAGTACCGACTGGTTTGTTCTTCGGGCAGTCCATGGTATACACAGTATTCGCCGCCAGCACCATAATTCAAAGGCATCAATTTTCTTCCTGTCTGTCTTTTTCACTGTCCAGCTTTCACATTCATATGATGTTATTGAAAATACCACGGCTTGAACAAGTCGAATCTTTGTATGGAGAGAGACATCTCTGCTCTTGAGAATCTCATCTAGGTCTTTCATAGCCATTCTGCCAAGAGCAATGCGTCGTTTGATTTCTTGACTGCTTGTTGCTTCTTTATTGATAGTTGATCCAAGTAGGTTAAAGTTGTTCACAATTTCAATTTCTTCTCCTTCAACGATGAACCTGTTGATTATGCCAGTTGTCATGATCTTTGTCTTCTTTACATTAAGGTGCAGGCCCATTTTGAGACTATGTTCTTTGATTGTGAGAAGCAAATGTTTCAGATCATCTTCACTTTCAGCCACTAATGTAGTATCATCAGTATAGCGAAGGTTGTTGATGAGTCTTCCACCAATCTTCACACCTCTGTTGTCTTCATACAATCCTGCTTCTCTGATGATTTGTTCTGCATATAAATTAAACAGGTAGGGGGAAATTATGCAGCCTTGTCTTACACCTTTGCTTATTTTAAACCATTCTGTTTCTTCTCCTTGTTCTGTTCGAACTGTTGCTTCTTGATCAATGTACAGATTGCGCAAGAGAACGATCAGGTGTTCTGGTATACCCATGCTTCTTAATGTGGCCCAGAGTTTCTCATGGTTCACACAGTCAAAAGTCTTGCTATAGTCGATAAAGCACAAATAGATATCCTTTTGGTATTCTTTAGTCTTTTCAAGGATCCATCTCACATCCGCAATAATGTCTCTTGTTCCTCGTCCTTTCCTGAACCCTGCTTGCACTTCAGGTAGTTCTTGTTCCAGGTATGGTTGTAGTCTCTTTTGAATAATCTTCAGTAGAATCTTGCTGGCATGTGGGATCAGAGCGATTATTCGATAATTTCCACAGTCAGTTGGATCACCTTTCTTTAGTATTGGTATAAACACAGATCTTTTCCAGTCAGTTGGCCATGATGTTGTCTTCCATATTTCTTGGCAGAGCCTTTTAAGTATTTTAACAGCTGCATCAGATTGCTGCAATACTTCTATAGGAATGCTATCAATGCCTGGTGCTTTGTTCTTTGATAAGGCTTTTAATGCTGCTTCAACTTCTTCTTTCATCACCAATGGTTCCCGATCATAAGGTACAGGTTGAAACGGCTGTTGGTCCACTTGATCTTTATCATATAAAAACTCTGTATATTCCTTCCACCTTTTCTTGATCTTCTCAGCATCATTCAACATAGAACCTTGAGCATCTTGTAACATTCCAATTCGAGGCTGGAACTTTTTCTTTAACTCTCGTAGCTTTAGGAAAGCCGATCTTGTTCTTCCTCTAATAGTTTCTGCTTCTATTTCCTTGCAAGTGTCATTGTAGTACTTTTCCTTGTCCTGTCTTGCTGCACGTTGGAAATCTCTGTTTAGTTCTGCAATTGTCTTTCTTTCTCCTCTGGCTTTAGCTTCTCTGCGTTTCTGGACAATTTTCAGAGTTTCTTCCGTCATCCATTTTGGCCGTTTTTGCTTTTTCACCTTTTGTAGAGACTTCTCGCTTTCTTCCAACACAACCTTCCGCAGTTAACCCCTTCATTACTAGCAACCTGCTTATACCTATACTGTTGTCAGTAACTGACTGTACTGCTGCCAATCTAGAATGTACAAATTCCTAATATTACTCATCACCCTCCTTACCCTCGGGTTCCCCAACAGCTCAATCGCGTTTAACCATGGTACCAACTACATACCAATTCTATACAACCATGGAAGAAGGTGGTCTGAAATTCCCCGCCACACCACAGCAAAAACTAACCACACAACTCACTCCCATTTACTTCACATCCCTCTTCAAATCATCAAAAAGGCACAAACGGAGACGCAACATCAACGCCTACTTAAGTGTGCGCTCATAAATGCCAGATCAGTACGTTCAAAGTGGCCTGCAGTTATTGACCTGATTCCCCTATATAACCTCGATATCTTGTTGATCACGGAGACATGGTTGTCTGATTGTGACAATGCTCTCATGAATCAGATGCTGCCATCTGGATTTTCTCTATATACATGCCACAGGACCAATCAGAAAGGAGGCGGAACACTCATCCTTGCCAAAACCGATCTACATTTCAAGCTACACAGTACCTCCAGCTCAACCCACCTTGACTCTCTCACTATATCTAATGAGCTCTGCACAATCAACCTACTATACCGGGCTCCTACACCTTCACCAGAGGACCTATCGACAATACTTGAGCTTGCATGTACCACATCCACACCCCACTCTCCAAATTGGTTAATCGGTGACTTCAACTTACCATCTCTTCAAGTTAGCCAGACAGCAGCATTCCTAGATGCCCTAGAAGAACTAGGTTACGAATAATATGTTGACTCTCCCACCCACATCAAGGGAGGAAAGCTTGACCTCATCTTTGCACCCCAGACCAACACCACTACACCCCAAGTCCTCGCACTATCCATAACACCAGTGCCCTGGTCCGATCACAATTTACTCAGATTTCACATACCCACAAGTACCTCCAACAAGAGTCAAAAGATGACCAATACTACCAGAACCCCAACAGCCCGCTTCAGACCACTCAACCAGAGTATAGTCCTAGAGAATCTCCGCCCCCTTATGACTGACACAACCCTCAACTTAGATGATGTCATATCCAAATGGGACGAGAGTCTTAGAGCTGCCTCACGACCATCATACACCGAAAAGAAAATAAGACAACGGGATCATGCACCATGGTTCTCCAATGATCTGCGAACATCACTGCACCATCTACGCAAACTTGAGAGGCGATGGCGCCGAACCCACTCCCCCGAGACACATGCTTCATACAACTCATATTTAATCACACACCGTGAGAAGATAATGCAGAGAAGGAAACTTTACCACACAGATATATTAAAACGTTCCATCAATAAACCACATGCCCTGTTCAATATTGTAAAGTCTATAACAGGGGAACTGGTGTCAACTCAACCGTCAATACCTCAACCACAGGACTACTCAAACTATTTACAAGCAAAGATGATTAAGACCAACACAAACATAGGGGTCAGCGACCTCTTTGCATCGACTGAAGCATTCCAGGCAACACCATTATGTAACTTCACCAAGGTATCTAATAAAGAGGTTGAGGACATTATAGCCTCGATCAACCCCAGCACTGCACCCAACGACCCCTGCCCGGCAAGCTGGATCAGGGAACTTCGACACGACCTAAGCCAAATCCTGAGCAAAATTCTGAACCAGTCCTTTTTAACTGGTTCATTCCCGCAGAGCCTAAAACACACCTCAATCAAGCCGCTACTAAAAAACAGCAGATTAGATCCATCCAAAGTGGAATCATTTAGACCAATCTCGGGCATCCCCCTGCTTGCCAAGATCATCGAAAAAGCTGCCCAACAACAAATCCAACATCATATCGATACTGAGGCACCGCTAGATCCTTCCCAACACGGCTTCAGGGAAGCACACGGAGTTGACACCGTCCTTACAACCCTCTTTAACGACTTGGTCACAGGAATAAATAACTCCTGACAAGGATTCGTACTCATCTTTCTGGACATCTCTGCCGCCTTTGATTCTGTGAACCATGATATACTCTTACAACGCCTATAAGAAAAGGGGATCCAAAGCAGGGCACTAGAATGGTGCAAATCCTACCTCTCCAATAGGTGGCAACAAGTCAAGGCAGGCCACACATCCTCAGAACCATTTCTGCAGACCCAGGGGGTGCCTCAAGGTTCGTCCTTATCGGCACTGATGTTTAATATATACATGCAGCCGATGTGTGACTTGATCCGATCCTTCAACGTACAATGCCTTGCTTATGCAGATGACATCCTCCTTTACATGCCGTTCACAATTGACACACCAGTACTCGCCCCAATAATAAGATGCTTTGAAGCTGTAGCTGACTGGCTGTTGACACAAAACCTACGGATCAACCATGACAAAACTGATGTTCTATTCGTCACGAGGAACCGGAAGTTCATACCTCCCCCAGCACCAAATGCCAACAATGCAGAGTTAAAATCCAAATCCACCATCCGTTATCTAGGCATCACGCTCGATCAGCACCTTGATATGACAACCCATGTAAAAAACGTCACGAAGGCAATATATCATAAGATCAGAACGTTGCGTCACCTTCGCCCCCTACTGGATTTTACCAACTACCGGACAACCTTCCAGGCATTAGTCCTCCCACATCTGGACTTTGCCAACATCATCCTCCACGGACTCTCACAATCAACCTTAAATCTGCTCCTCCTAGCTATGAACGCAGCTGCAAGAGTCCTTTCTGGATCGTCAAGATCTGACCACATAACGCCAATCATGAAACAACTGCAATGGCTACCATTACATGCCAGACTCCAATACAAGTCAGTTGTCCTTACATTCAAAGCCCTAAATAACTACTCCTCCACGCCAATCAGCAAGCTAATCCACAGTACCCCTGAAAATAGAAACCGGAGGCCTCAAACAACGAACACCTTAGTAGTCCCCAAGATGACGACAAAATGCACAAAGACAACCTCCAACAGGACCTTCTCCATATTTGCTCCTTTAAACTGGAATGCCCTTCCCCATGAAATCCGAGGCATCAAAAATCTAGCCCCATTCAGAAAAGCCTTGAAACACCACCTCTTTACAAAATTCTATCCAGAGACAATCCGAGGTGAACACTCAATTGACAAACTACCTCCCAGCCGCCCTAACACCCTAACACAAACAGATAATGGTTAGCCTACTCATAAGTCCCTCCGCTAACCATCACACGTGTACTATCCTTCCACGAACACACATGTATCAGCTAGATGAGTTAGAGAAGTGTACATAGTATAAAGTTAGCTTATATATAGTTTCCCCGGTTTTTCTCCATGTTTAATATCCTGTTTCACTGTAAACTCAATGTTGCCTGTATGCATTGTAGTATGTTTTGTTCGATGTACACCACACTGATTATAATAGCGCGGTATAGAAGAAATGTTAAATAAATAATAATAAAATAACCTTCTTGATGTCATTCCATAACTCTTCCGGAGCTCTGTCATTTGTATCTAAAGCCGCAAATCGATTTTGCAGGCAGTCTTTAAATTCCAGTGGGAAATTTTCTTCTTATGGTCAGGCCTCTTCTCAAGATCGTTTTGCTACAAAGAGACAACAACAACCAAAACAGGCCAAAACCCAGGCTGCGAGGACTGCTAAGGCCCAACAGCCTCAGCCTCCTCAGGGCCTTTGACTTTCCACTAGAGAACTTAGCCTTTCTGGCTCTAGAACATCCAGAGCCTCTCACCATCCCAGGAAGGTTAGCTCACTTTGCTCCCAGATGGGAACAAATCACAGCAGAGCAGTGGACCCTCTCCATCATAAGGGAAGGGTACAAACTTCATTTCTTAAACCTTCCTCCTCACACCATGCTGAAACAGTTCAATTCTCCAACATCTCTCCTCAACCTTCTAGGTCAAGAGATTGCTACCCTTCTTGCCCAAGGCGCAATAGAAGAAGTACCCCTTCTTCAACAGGGCTCAGGGTTCTACTCCCCCTATTTTCTCATTCCAAAGAAAACAGGGGGCTACAGACCCATATTAGATCTCAGAGAATTGAACAAGTTTCTATGCAAGGAGAAATTCAAGATGACTTCTCTCGGAACTCTCCCTTCCATACCTCCAGAGTCAGGACTGGCTTTGTTCTCTAGATCTCAAGGATGCGTACACCCATGTTCTCATCCATCCAACACACAGAAAATTCCTTCGGTTCCTTTACCAAGGAAAGCACTACCAATACAAAGTGCTTCCTTTCGGTCTGGCCTCTGCTCCAAGAGTGTTCACAAAATGCATGGCAGTAGTAGCTGCATTCCTACGCACTCTAGGAATATTCGTATTCCCATATCTGGACGACTGGCTCATCCGAGCTCCATCCCAGTCAGAGGCCCAGACTTCCCTAACCTGCACAAGGTGTGTTCTTCAGTATCTGGGACTGGTAATCAACATTCCAAAATCCCATCTTACCCCTACTCAGTCTCTACAGTTCATAGGGGCCTTACTGGATACCACAACTGCAAGGGCCTATCTTCCCCAGGCCCGTTGCCTACGCTTGGTGCAGTTAGCCTCCCAGATTCAGTTAAAATCCCATTTAACTGCTCGAGAGATGTTACAACTCTTAGGCCACATGGCATCCACGGTGCATGTGGTTCCCTATGCTCGCCTTCACATGAGAGCAGCTCAGTGGACCCTATCCACCCAATGGACCCAGGCATCAGGTTGCCTGTCAGACAAAATAGCAACCTCCAGTCGCCTATTTTGATCCCTCCACTGGTGGAAGTCCACGCAGAATCTATTGCTAGGGTCCCCCTTTCAACAGGTGTTACCCCAAGCAACCCTTACAACAGATGCCTCTCCAAAGGGTTGGGTGGCTCATCTACAAGATCTCTCCACCCAGGGCATCTGGTCTCCATGGGAGACATCTCTTCATATCAACCTCTTAGAGCTCAGAGCAATCTTTCTGGCTCTGAGTCTTCCACACCCTGCTCAGCTACAAGACAGTCCTCATCCACATGGACAACCAGGTAGCCATGTTCTACGTGAACAAGCAGGGAGGGACTGGCTCTCTGTCGCTTTGCAACGAAGCTCTGAGATTGTGGGCCTTCGCCAGAGAGCATCAAATCCATCTCATGGCAGTGTATCTTCCAGGGGTTCAAAACTCTTGGGCAGACAGACTCAGTCGAGTTATGCTTCCGCACGAATGGTCCCTCCACGGAGACCAGATAGCCAGGATTTTTCGGATTTGGGGTACCCCAGACATAGACCAGTTTGCAAGTCCGTGGAATGCCAAACTTCCCCGGTTCTGTTCCAGGATTCCATGTCAGGGAGTTCAGGCCAGGGATGCCTTCCTCCTTCATTGGGGGCAAGACTTCCTTTATGCCTTTCCACCTATTCCCCTCATCCCCAAAACTCTGTTCAAGCTTCAGAAAGACAAGGGGTCTATGATCCTCATAGCACCACTTTGGCCACGCCAAGTGTGGTACCCTCTACTTCTGCATCTCTCTCAAGCTCCCTCCCTAGACCTGGGGTCTGCTCCAGATCTCCTCTCCCAGGAGGAGGGAACCTTGTGGCACCCAAATCCTCAGTCTCTTCATCTCAGGGCCTGGTTGCTGAAGGCCTAGACCTTCAAGATTTACACCTTTCTCAGCAAGTGAAGGATATCCTTCATGCTTCCAGAAAGCCTTCCACCAGACGTTCATATGCTTTTAAATGGAAAAGGTTTTCCATTTGGTGTGCAGAGAAGGGTCTTAACCCTCTTGCAATACCTTTGAATTCTTTACTAGACTATTTGCTGCATTTATCCCATGCAGGCCTTAAAACAAATTCAATCAGAGTCCATTTGAGTGCTATTGCAGCATCCCTTAAGCCTCTCAATGGACAACCTATTTCCTCTCATCCTCTTATAGCAAGATTCATGAGAGACCTTCTTTTGACTAAACCTCCCATTAGACCACCTCCAGTGGCATGGGACTTGAATCTGGTTCTTGGCCAGCTTATGAAGCCACCCTTTGAACCCTTAGCCACTACCTCCTTGAAATTCCTTTCCTGGAAGGTTATTTTTCTCATTGCAGTCACCTCAGCTCGCCGTATCAGTGAGTTGCAAACTTTAGTGGCTAATCCTCCTTATACAAGGTTCCATCATGACAAGGTAGTCCTCAGAACTAAGCCACACTTTTTTTTTCAAAATTTTATTTAGAACCATCAACAAAAAGCAACAAGTACACAGCAAAGAATCACCACTCCCTGGGGTTGGCTCTTATCCCCAGGGGCAGTACACATTGATGGTTACATAAAATTTTTCAAAAAGTAATTACCCTCACCCCCTTCCCCTCCACCCCTACCCACCTCCCCTCCCCCCCATAGCAAGGCCACGCAGGACCATCTGGAAGTTCTACATATCACCCAAATAACATTACAACAAATGAGGGTATCAACATCCCATCTGCAAGACCGTATTACGGGTCCGGGCACTCAGGCTTTGAATGTATGGATCCCAAATGAGCAAGAAGGTGGACCATCGCCGGACATGGCCCCGGGCAGCCCTACACTCCAGGAGCATAAGCTGGTGGAAGGAGTTCCTCCATTCCCAAAAAGAGGGCGGGTGGACCTCCCGCCACCGCTGCAACAGAGGCCCTTTACCCACCAGACATGCCTTACGCACGAGCCAGCGACCCCACTTCCCCTTGGGAGAGGCGAGGGCCAAGAAATCCAAGACCACCAAGGCTGCATCCCAGTGAACAGGTTGTCCCAGCAGATTAGCTACGTACAGGGCAATCCTCCGCCAATAGGGGCGAAGCCGCCGGCATCCTCACCACATATGCAACAAGGTCGCCATTGGCGCCGCACACCGCGGACAACTACCGTCCGCAGTCAGGTGGTAACGAAGGGCCCTCCGCGGGGAGAAGTGGACCCTAGTTAAACATTTAAATTGGATTTTCCGCCAACGGGCCCCGTCCACCAGGCTCACCACGCGCCGTAGGGCTACCAGGATGGTGCCCTGGGGGATATCCTGCCCCATTTCGGCCCCCCAAGCCTGTTCCACTCTACAGTAGTCTAGCCACTGGCGAAACTGCTCCAGCCGGAGGTGAAAACCCCGAATTGACGGTCGGGCCGCGTCGCCCAGGCCAAAAAATGCCATAATCTGGGCCGAGCGGTCGCTATGTAACTCCCCTCCCGGAAGGGAGGCCACATAGTGGGCCACTTGCATATACGCAAGTGAATGATTAGGCCGCAATTCAAACTCGCGGGAAAGCACAGGGAAGGGTTTAGGCTTCCCCGTCAAGTCCACCACATGTCCCACACTATGGACCCCTCTCTCCCCCCAAAGATGGAAGGCAGCGGTCTCAGTCCCCGGGGTAAAATTGGCATTCCCCCGAAGGGGTAGCCAACTCGACACCTTCCAATTATGGCCCCAATAAGCGTTCAACTGTCGCCAGGTCTTACACACCGGCAATAGCAACACACTCTCAGCCAGGTGAGTAGCCCACTGGCTGACCTCCAGGTGTAAGAGGGCCCGCAGAGAGTGGGGCGCCACAAATGCCTCCTCCAAAGCTGTGGGTGTGTAAAGGTCAGTGTCACCTAGCCAATCTCCCAAATGACGCGCTTGGCAGGCCAAAGCATAGGCACCAAGATCCGGGAGCCCCCACCCCCCATTCCGCATCCTCCCCACCAGCCGACCATAGGGGACACGAGCTCTCGCCCCCCCCCCAGAGGAAGCCCCGAAATTCAAAGCACCGGACATCCCGCCGAAGAAGCCAAACAGGGAGGGTCTGCAGCCAGTACAAGATCCGCGGCAAGAGCACCAGTTTAATCGCCACAATCCTGCCCAGTAGGGACAAGGGGAGAGGCCGCCAGGCCTGCAGCTGGGCTCTCACCTTGGTCAGCATTCGCTGCAGGTTGCACCCATACAAGCGACCCGGGCGACAGGGCAGTACAATCCCCAAGTATATAAATTGATTCTCGGCCCATTTAAGAGGGAACACCCCCGGCCAGCCATTCCGAAGGCTCCCCGACACATCCATGACTTCGGATTTATCCCTGTTAATGCTTAGCCCCGCAAATTGCCCAAAGGTTCGGAACTCTCCTAAGAGAAGCGGCAAGGAGTCCATAGGCGAGAGGAGATGGACCAACAGGTCATCGGCAAAGGCAGATATCTTAAATTCTTGAGCGCCTATTCTAACCCCCCTTATGGAACGCAGGCCCGCCACTCTCCGCAAGAGGGGGTCCAAGGACAGAACAAAAAGAAGAGGAGAGAGAGGGCAGCCCTGACGGGTCCCCCTTTGCAACGAAAAATTCTCGGATACCATCCCATTGCAAAGTATCGCCGCCGTCGGGTCGGCATACAGACTCGCAACCATGCTACAAAATAGAGGCCCTATACCATAGCAAGGAAGAATATACTTCAGATATTGCCAGTCCACCCGGTCGAATGCTTTTTCTGCGTCAAAACTGACAAGCAAGGAGGGTAACTGTCTATGCTGGACCCACTCTAAGGATGCCACTATTTTGCGCAGATTACGAACAGCATATCGCCCCTTTACAAACCCAACTTGAGAATCATGCACCAGTGACCCCAAAACCTCCGCCAGGCGATCCGCCAAAATTTTGGCCATCAATTTAAGGTCAAAATTAAGCAATGAGATAGGACGATACGAGGCCGCGGAGAGGGGGTCCTTCCCTGGTTTAGGAATAAGGACAATATGAGCATGATTAACCCCCCACCGAAAGCAGCCCTGTTGCGCCCGCCGATTATGCACTGCGGCCAGCGTTGGGGAAATCAGGTCGTTAAGGATTTTGTAAAATTCAGCACCAAGCCCGTCAGATCCCGGGGATTTATAACAGCTGGCCTTGGAAATAGCCCCCTGCAGCTCTGCCGCCGTTATCGGCCGATCCAACTGCGCTCTTTGCTCCGCGGACAAGCGCGGTAAGTCCAAGGCCCTCACATACTCCTCCATCTGCGTGAAGGAGGGCGACGCTGCTGTATAGAGGCTCTGGAAAAAGGAACGAAAAACCCCCACTATCTCCGGGTTCTCCCGGTGTAACACCCCCGAGTCATCCCGCAAGCTCGGCACCAATTTGGAGCCCCTGGGTCCCCGAAGACATCTGGCCAATAATTTCCCGGGCTTATCCCCATACTGATAAAGTTGGTAACGATAGTATAACACAGGTTTCTTTGCCCGTTGATGCAGAAGCTCATTTAATTCCGTTTGAGCGTCCCACAGCTGCTTTTTAAGCCCCGCCGTCGGGTTTTGAGCCCCTCGACGCCGCAGCCGCGTCACCAACTTTTCTAAACCAATGATACGTTCGGCCCTGAGTCTTCTCTTCCGGGCCAGGAACCCTATAATGTCCCCCCGCAGAACCACCTTCGCAGTTTCCCAGAGCAGTTTGGGGTCACCCTGATGACCCCTATGATCAGCTTCAAATTCCTGCCATCGTTGCTGAAGAAAAGAACGGAATTGCGCGTCCCTATATAGTTCAAGTGGGAAGCGCCATGTCGGGGACCGGGGAGAGTTCCCATTCCAAGAGACGTCGAGCCAAACAAACGCATGGTCAGATATCTCCATAGGCCCTATCTGAGCATCCGCCACCTTAACAAATAGACCAGTAGAAATCAACAGGTAATCTATACGGGCACTAGTGCCATGAGCCCGGGATATATGCGTAATCTCGCTCGGCCGGGTGTAATAGTCGCCAAGGGTCCACTAACCCCAGCCGGGAACATAAACGTCGCAATGCCCGAACCGTCGCAATTCTGTCTCTCTGCTCCCCCCCCCCCTGGAAGTATCGAGATCGACATCCATGACACCATTAAAATCTCCCCCCAAAATCAAGGGAGACTCCGGCATTGTCTCAAGTTTGGAGGCAAGACGGGCATAAAGGGGTAAGTCAAGCACATTAGGACAGTACAAATTGCCTAAAATAACCGGCCTCCCCTCGAGAACTCCCTGCACCAAGATGAATCTGCCTGTCGGATCAACAAAGTCCTGGACAACCTCCAGCCGCACCCGTTTATGAATCAGGAGCACCACACCCCCCTTCTTCCCCTGAGCTGGGGCCCCCCAGACCTGTCCCACCCACTCCCGGCATAATTTACGGTGCTCCTCAGCAGTCTGGTGGGTTTCCTGAAGCATGGCGATGTCCACCCTCTGCCTTGCTAGAGCCTGTAAGATTTTGGCCCGTTTAATAGGGCTGCCCAGACCGCAAACATTCCAAGAGATTATCTTAAGCGGCATGTAATACAAAAGTAGGCCTACTATAGTACAGCACGAACCACACCTAATACAGGGAAGGCACCCCCCCAGCCTGAGGTCCTCCCCTCTTCCCCACAAAAGCATTCCCTCTTGTCATCCACCCCTCCACTGGTCCCTGAAAATACTGCTCCCCTCCTACTCCCCCTCCCTCCCTCTCCCCCCCTTCCCCACCCCCCCTCCCTCCACTCCTCCCTCCACCCCCCCCTTCACCCCCCTCCACTCTCCGTTCCCCTAACTCTACTAACATCTGCCTCTCTCCCACTCAGTGACTTCTAGATGCGTGTGGTACCACCCCGCCCCTCCCACATACCAGCTCGTCGCCAGCCGTGCAGGCAGGGAGAGCCATCCCCCCCAGATTCACCCCCCCCCCCACCATGTGAACCAGGCCCTCTCATTCCCCCTATACCATTCTACTCCAACAGACCAAGCCTCCCCATCCTCCCCCCCGTACATAAGGAGTAACCAACAACAACAACAAAAAAAATACATTATAAGAGCTTTACCAATCCCCTTACCACCCCCTCCCCCCACAGGATTACCACCGCCGCTTCTCCACAGTCCAAGGCAGCATATACCAAAAAGTTTATCGATTCCAGCCTTGTCTCCACTGGCCCTCAGGTCGCAGCCGCTGCAGTCGCCCTTCGCCGTATCTCCTCCACATAGGGTGTAGCTGCCGTCGCTGAGTCAAAGGACCGGCGAGTCCCCTCATGGGTAAAGATCAGCCGGGCAGGGTATTGCACCATGAATCTGATGTTATTATCTATCAAAATCTGGCACAAAGGTCCATACTCTCGTCGTCGCTGTCCCAGGGCCGCCGAATAATCCTGAACAATACGCAGCTTAACATTGTCCTTTTGGACTACTCCTCTCTTCCGCACTGCACGCAAAACCGCTTTCTTTTGCTGGAATCGCAGGAACCGCGCCAGAACCACCCTGGGTCGGCCATCACTGGCTCTCCTAGGCCCAACCCTGTGTGCTCTCTCTATTTGCACTAGGGTGCCCTCAGGGTCGTTCTCCAAGAGGTGTTTCACCAGATCTTCCAAATAAGAGTGTAAGTCCCTGTCCTCTATGGCATCCGGGACCCCCAGAAATCTCAAATTGTTACAGCGAGATCTGTTCTCCAGCTCGTCCAGCTTGGCCTCCTGACCCTGAAGTAGCTTTTTCATACGGGTCATCTCCTGTTGCAGCTCCAGCACGTGCTCCTCCGTCCGCTCTATCCGGCCCTCTGCTTCCTGCATTCGACTCCCCAGGGCCCCCACAGAAGTTTGGAGGAGGTCCATACGGCCCCGCAGGTCCTCAAATTGCGCTGACAGCACTCCCGCCACAGCCAAGGAGATTTCATCCACCATCCCGGCTTTAACCTCCCCCTTTAGCGGCGAGGACTGCTCTCCCCCTCTAGGCGGCAGAGGGGTCTTCTCCTTTTCCATACGGCGGCTGCCCTTTGCCGCCATGCCCGAGCTGTGTCGGTCCGCAGGAGTCTCGTTCCCCGTCCCCTCCACTCACTGCAGATCTCAGCGGCGTAGATACCTCCCACGCGGATACGCGGTTCAGTTGCCACAGGGGGGGGGCAAGGCCTTCTCCGTCCCCAGTCTAAGGCACGCCTCGGCTCCACAACTCCTGCAGGGGGGGCCGTACGCCAGGCTGAGCGGCCCCCGCTGATCTCCCAGGGCCAACAAATTGGCCGCGGCCCAGCCCAGGTCTCAGCAGGGGGCTCCAGCCACCCCTAAGGAATCGGTGTCAACCGCTCTCCTGGAGTGCAAAAAAAAAGAGCTGGGGGAGGTAGCGGGAACGATGGGGCTCAGCAGGGGGGGCGCCCGCTGCCGCGGAGCGCGGCTCAGAGATCTGGCTGCACGTCGCTGCTTACCGCGGCTTACCGGGTCTCCCCACAGCGTGGCATTCAATGCAGGCTCCTGGTCTTCCGCATCGGCCGCCCGGATCCAGGCCGCGGCTGCTGTTCAGCGCGGGGGGAGAGAGATGGAGGCTCAGGAGCGCCAGTTCACATGGTGGACCAGTCGGGGATGCAGGGGGGAGGCTCGGAGCCCCAAACCTGACTCTGGCAGCTCATTCGTCGTCGCCGGAGGGGTGAGGAGGCCCAGAGCTCGAGCGCCGTGCGTCCGCTCGTGCTCACCGCATCACCGGAAGTCCCACTAAGCCACACTTTATGCCTAAAGTGGTCTCACCTTTTCATCTGAACCAGGAGGTGTATTTACCTGTCTTTTTTCCAGGACCTCATGCATCAAGTGCAGAGAGGAATCTTCATACCCTGGATTGTAAAAGAGCACTTGCTTTCTACTTACAAAGGACACAGCAACATAGAAAGTCCTCTCAACTTTTTGTTGCTTTTGATCCTTCTCATTTAGGACTTCCAGTCTTCAAGAGAACTCTGTCTAATTGGATTGCTTAGTGTATTTCCTTCGCCTACCAGAGCAAGAATCTTTCTCTGTAGGGCCATGTCACAGCTCACAATGTGAGGGCCATGGCAGCCTCTATGGCTCATCTTAACTCTGTGTCCATCGACCAAATCTGTCGAGCAGCCACCTGGGCATCGGTTCATACCTTCACAGCCCATTACTGCTTGGACAAGGACTCCCGCCGGGATGCCTTGTTTGGTCAGGCTGTTCTCAAACACCTGTTCCATACCTAATCAACTCCTACCCGCCATCCCTGTCTGGATGCCTGAGATTCATGAGTGCAGGTGGAGCCCTTCCCAGGGACTCACAATCTGGGTGATCTCCCAGGCATCTCTAGCTGGGGAGTCCCCATATGTGAAGACTCATTCCTGCTTGTTCCTGGAGATAGCACAGTTACTTACCTGTAACAGGTGATCTCTGGGAACAGCAGGAATAAGTCTTCACAACCCACCCACCTCCCCTAGGAGTTGTATCTCTCTATCTATCTTTCCTTTCCTCTCTCTCTCTCTCTTTGTCTCAGCTTTAAAACTCGAACTGGAGAGAGGCAGTTAGGAAAGGCGGGAAGGCAGCGCGCAGGCGCTGTGGGATGCTCCCAAAAGCTTTCCTTTTGGACGCTGGGGAGCGTTCCCGCGCAGGCTCCGTCGGTACCGACGATACCTGTATGTGAAGACTTATTCCTGCTGTTCCCAGAGATCACCTGTTACAGGTAAGTAACTGTGCTTTTTGAGAACTGTTGAGGCTCTATATAGTGCCCTGTTGGTCAAGTTGAGGATTAATGGCAGGGACATCCACTTTCCCCCATTATTTGCCCTGTCAATAGAACCATTTGCTTAGAATATCTGAGTAAATGGGTACATATACAGAGTAGGGTTTGGAGGGAAAGAACAATTTTCAGAAGACAGTGTTCATGAGGAGTTAGCTAAACTAAAGGTAGACAAAGTAATGGAAGCAGATAAAGGAACTTAGGGAAATTCTGGCGGCTCCGCTGTCTGACCTTTTCAATGTTTCTTTAGAATCAGGAGTGATCCCAGAGGACTGGAGAAGGGTGCATGAGGTCCCTTTACAAAAAAATGAAAGTAAGGATGAGGTTGGGTAACTACAATCCGGTTAATCTGACTTCAATGGTGAGTAAATTAATGGAAACGCTGCTAAATGAGAAGATGGTTTCTGGAATCCAGTGGATTGCAGGATTCAAGGCAGCATGGTTTTACCAGAGGCAGGTCATGTCAGACAAATCTGATTAATTTCTTTAAATAAGTGACCAAAGAGCTGGACTGAAGGAGAGTGCTAGACGTGGTGCACTTAGATTTAAAAAAAAACTTTGACAGTGTTCCACACAGGCAATTTATAAATAAATTGAGCACCCTAGGGATAGACCCTAAAGTGACCAACTGGGTTAGAAACAAATTAAGTGGGCGGCAAAAAAGGGCACAGGTAAATGGAGCTTACTCAGAGGAGAAAGACTTTACCAGTGGTTTCCCACAGGGATCTGTCCTTGATCTGATTCTTTTTTAGTTTAAAATTGTTATTAGAAAGGCACAATAAATCAGACAATCCTATAATAAAATATCACACTGTAAAATATACAAATTGACCTGGGGGTAATCTATCATTAAATGCAAAAATGTTCATAACGTTTTTATTTCCAAATTATCCTCATGCCCCTACCTTTCACCATATATCACCCTTAATACCATGAACCACTAAAAGAGCCGGGGATACAGTGTTACTTACGCATCCCAGACCAAGTAAATTAGGATCCAACAGAACTGGCAAGCTCCATATTATAAAAGCTCTTACAGTCAAATGCTCTCACTCATCCCATAAAATCCCCCCCCCTCCCCACAGAAGCAGCAACACCTTCAGCTCGAGATTAATCCAACAATTCTTAACGTATGTCAATACCCGGCTATGAGCTTGCAGAGGCAGAGATTTCCAAAACACTTCTCAAATTCTCTGGAAACTTTTCAGGGCACTCACCATCTGCAAGCTCGACAGAGAGGGTAGGCAGATCCACACTTCACCATTTCATCACAATACACTTAAGTGATAACAAATAAATCTTAACACACCAATATACGCTTGCCCTTATTCAATGTAGAAATCCCAGTAAAATCATCAAATAATAATAATTCTAAGGTATTACTCAAGGGTTCACCCAAATTTTCTCCCAAACATATAACCACCCAATTCCAAAAGACCCGAACATATTGACACGTCTAAAATAAATGCCCTAACATGGCATCCAACTCTCTACATTTAACACAGCATCTATCTGCACCAGTGTCAAAATGCAAAGCCATTGCTGATGATATGTAGGCCCTTAAAAGAAACTTATACTGTTGTGCTTGAAGCACCAAGTTCTCTGTCAGTCTCAAATTATATGTAAGATGTGGGAATGAATTCTTCTGTACTCCACTCGGTTAAAGTCCTTTTTAGCCCAACTATACGAAGCCCTGGCTGAGGATCCCCCTCAAGATCTCTCCTATGGAGTTGACTGGAACACGGCTCTGTGGGATAAACCGGAGGGCTTTTGGGAGGAGATATATCAGTACTGTCATTCTTGCTCAATATTCCTGTCCTTAGTCAATACACAGCTCCGCATTTTATTTCAAATCATTTTTATTGGATTATTGAATAGGCAACAAAGAGAACCAAAGCATCAACATCACAAATAGAACCACAAAATACTAATACAGAAGTTTACTACGAAGCAAAGATCACAGGATAATCCAGAGTTCTGCCCCAAAAAAGACTCGTCCCCATCCCCCTCCCCCCCCTCCCTCCCCCGCCCCCCCTTCCCCACCCATCCCACAGCACAGACATATGAGCCAGATCACAAGTATGTACAATTAGACATTCACAACCACCACAAAACGCCCAGTTCTAATTCTAATGTGTTAAGTCCCGTCACACCCTCCAGGGGAAAAGGGTTATGGGTTATCTACCCCACCCAGTCCAGGGGAGTGCGCATAACAATGCAAGAACCCCCAGATCATGTGTTCAAGATCAAGGCACGCTCGCCAGGAGGAAGATGAAAGATAAAAGGGGACCACAATGCCATGAACCTATCCCAAGCTTTGCCCCCTTTCTGTCTCGCCGTCATTTTTTCCAGGCGAAGCAAATCAAACATCGCTGATTCCCAAAGCCCAGGAGTAGGAGGGGAGACCTCAACCCATCTATGTAGCAATGACTTCTTAGCAATAAGAAAGCCCCGCTCAAACAGGGACCGATACGCCACTGGAGGCCCTCCAGGACCCAGCTCCCAGCAATGAAAAAGACAGGTCTCCCGTTGAGCTAAAAATTGCATATCCAGCCACCCCGCAACCAGGCGGCAGACCTGTGTCCAGAAGCCCTGGACCAAGTGGCACTCCCAAAATTTATGCAGGAGGGTACCCGGCTCCCGACCGCACCAACCACAGATGTCTGAATTTTTCAAGCCCACACGGCAAGCCCAGGTATCACATGTATACGCTCTCCACAAGAATTTATATTGAAGTTCCTGTAAATATACCCAATCAGGCCCCTTCGCTATCCCCACAAACGCCAGACGTAGCAGGTCTGGTGACATAGCTTCCACCCCATCCCTCTTCCATCGCTCACTTAAACTGAGGAGGTAAGTATCCCCTCTACTGGGTCTGAGTAACGTCCGACACGCCTCTTCTCCTCTTTGGTTTTCCGCCAATCTTCCCATAATAAGCCGTGGATTGTCCTGCACCACTCCGGCACGGGCGGGCACATCCCGCGTCAGCTCCTGCCAATAATGCCGCACTTGCAGATAACCATAGAAATCATGACGAGGTAAGTTATATCGCCACTGAAGGTGCTGGAAGCTATCCATAGTGTGGCCATCCTCCATGAGGAGGTCCCCCAGACAGATAATCTGCTGGCGCTCCCAACCGCGAAACACATTCGCTCTAGAGAAGCCTGGGGTGAAGTTAGGATTCCCCACAAGGGGAAGCAGGGGGGACCCGGCCCAATTCCAGCCAAAACGTCTGGAGAGAGCTCTCCACGCTGCACGTAAAGTGCCTATATACTGCCCCCCCACCCCATCCCGGAGCACCGTCGGCAACCGACGCATCTGGAGAACATAGAGACGATGGTACGGCGCCACGATCTCATCTATGTGCCTCACCAGCGTGCCTGCCCCACCCTCCAAGAGAGCCTCCACATGTTTAGTGATATATCGGAGATTATAGTTGCGCAAAGAGGGTAGCTCCAAGCCCCCCTCTGCCCGCCGACTCATAAGCGCCTGCAGGGGAATGCGAGATCGCTTACCTCTCCACAGGAACCCTCTTAAACCCGCTTCAAAACGCTTCCAATCAACAGCCGATATCCAAAGGGGTAACATGCGGAGGACGTACAGCCAACGAGGTAACTCAACCATAACATAGAGAGCAACTCTCCCTCTCAAAGATAATGGGAGAGACCGCCAACCCTGGAACGTGCGCAAGCTCCGAGCCAGGAGCCCAGGGATATTGACTTGATAGAGACAGTCCGGATTTTCAGGCAAATGGATTCCAAGATACTTAATTACCCCATTCGCCCAAACCAACGGAAACTCCCCCTCCCACACCGGTCTTACTTTGCCCCCCACGTCCAGCACCACAGATTTCAACGCATTGATTTTTAAACCTGAGAACGTGCCAAAGTGTCGTATCAAATGAAGCAGGCGATGGAGAGAGGCCGGCACAGATGTCAAACAGATCAGCATGTCATCGGCAAAGGCACTTATTTTCATTTCTTCGTCACCTAGTCGTATACCCAAGATTCCCGAGTCCTGCTGAATGGCCTGGAGCAAGGGCTCCAACGCAAGAACAAAAAGCAGGGGAGATAGTGGGCAGCCCTGACGCGTGCCTCTCTCTAAAATAAAGGGCTCCGAGAAAGTTCCATTGACGCCCACCTTAGCCGAGGGCTGAGCATAGAGCGCTCTGATCCATTGTACAAAAGGCCCCTGAAGCCCAAAACCAGACAGCACTTGCCAAAGATAACCCCAAGCCACTCTGTCGAAAGCCTTCTCGGCATCAAGGCTCACCAAGAGTAAAGCTTCGTCCCTGTGTATACAATGATCCATTCCCAATAGCAATTTGGACAGGTTCCGAGAGGCCTCCCTACCCTGCACAAAGCCCACCTGTCTTGGGTCAATGAGCTTCGGCAGGATCGGGTTGAGTCGAGACGCCAATATCGAAGCCAGGATTTTCATATCGCAGTTAATAAGGGAGATAGGCCGATAGGAGGCCGGGTCCAAAGTATCTTTGCCGGGCTTTGGGATGACGGTAAAGTCCGCGCAACGCATGTCTCTAGGGAAAATACCAGCAATGCGGGCATCTTCATACATCACCACCAAAGACGGCGCTAATCGTGAAGCTAGCATTTTATAGTATTCTATGCTAAACCCATCAGGGCCCGGGGCCTTATGAGATTTGCCGCACTTAATCCCCCGTAACACCTCCTGCACCGTCAGCGGCGCATTAAGAGCCAGCAAATCAGCCTCGGCAATCTGTGGTAAGGATTGCGCGGCCAGAAAGTCCATCCCCACCGCATAATCTCGCTCCTCCTCACTATAGACCTGAGTAAAGAATTTTCTAAAAATCTCAGCTATATGCCCAGGCTGATGAAACAAGGCTCCGGTCTCCCCACGTAAAACAGGGATAAAGCGGGCCCCCTGAGGATCGCGAACGAGCTTAGCAAGTAAGGTGCCTGATCTGTTACCATATCGGTAAAGGCGATGACGATAGTATTGCATAGACAAGCGCGCCCTACTCTCAAGTAAGTCGTTCAATGCCGCCTGCGTACGAATATATTCCTTCTGTATCCTCTCGTCCCTGACAGCTCCGCATTTTAATGCACATGTCGATAACCCCGATTAACTTCTTCAAGTGGAAGACAGGTGACAACCCCCTCTGTTGGAGAAACTGTGGGAGAAGAGGGGACTTTGAACATATGTGGTAGTTCTTCTCCAAGATCCAGGACTTCTAGTCCCAAGTACATAAACAAATTTGCAAGACTCTAGGACTGGTATTCCCTTTCTCACTCAAATCATGTGTGCTGGGGTATTGTCCCCAAGATCTCTTATCTGAGGAATCACGATGCCTCTCTGGCTGCCTTCTGCTAGCAGCTCATAGCGTTATTGCTCCCTATTGGAAGCGGGTCAAGCCACCTATACAAGCAGAATGGATGATTAAAATCTAGGACGTTTACTGAATGGAGAAATTCACGACTGACCTTAGAGGTAAGCCTGAGACAGTATCGACACTTTGCTCTGGGTTTCTCGGTACAGAGATCTCGACTCCCTCCGGTTAAGACGGAAGCTTGCTTGCGCTAAGTATTGCACTACTATTCTTGTCGCCCCTTGGCCACTCTTGTTCTTAGCCTTCTGTACCACAGGTTATGAGTTGCCACTGCTTGGCCTCCCATGGTGTGCTTAGGGTGTGCTCATGGTGTTCCTATGATATGTTTATGAGTTGTTCATAGCGGGTTCCTGATAATATTGCAGTATGCTTATGGTATGCTTATGATAAGATGGATCTCAGGATTGGGATGGGGGTGGGGGAGGTGATGAATTGATTGTTTTCATGTCACTGGGTGTGTCTCTTTCTCCTTGCTCTGTCTCCCCCTGATCTAAGCAGCAGAGTGTAGAGGGTAGAGGAATTAGGGGGGAAGGAGGATCGATCTATTGACTGGGGCTACCTGAGGGGACTTGTTTCTTTTCTGCTCGAATAAGATGTGGGTATTCTTCCTTGGAAGTTAGTTGTTCTCTTATGTGCTAATGTTTAGTTTAATATGAGTATACCAGGATTTACTGAGCTGTTATTTAAGCTATTATATACTTCAGAATTGTAACGGTTTCTGTTGTTGGGAGTTGTAATGCTTCTTTATTTGACCAATAAAAATTTATACACAAAAAAAATATGTGTAAGACAGTCTGTATAATAAGTGGCTAAGGTCCAGGGAATTAACTCTCAAATCATCATTCCAGCGAGCAGTTCCTCTCAGAAAATCAAAATCAGGCTGCTTTGCTTGTAACATTTTATAATATACTGAAAGGTTTGGACTATTGACAGACTCAAAGCAAAAACAATCTCCCAGTTGTTCATGAACCTCTTCTTCCAGAGATGCCCTGGGAAGAGTCTGTAAATAATGCCTTAATTTTATATGTATGTATAGAAATCCTTCTGCGCTATGAGGAAAGTCTCCTGCAAGGCTTGAGAAGTTAAAGGTTGTCCTTCATCATTGGCCACATTCAGAATACTCCAAATCCCCAATTCATAACAGACTTAAAGAATTTGGGCCCGATGTGCAGCGTGATTAACACGGTTAGTAGAGCTGCTAACCGTGTTAATCATGGTAAATGGGATATTCAGCGGCACAAACACTGTTAGTGCCGCTGGATATCCACAGCTGCTGGCTCTATGCACATCAATGCCAACTTCTTAGTATCCAGGGCATTCCATGGCGGAGTGACAGTGGCATCGATCAGCAGTGTTATTGACCTGCTGCCAGTTAGCGATATGCGCCGAAACCCAGATGCAGGTAACCCTGGCCTACCTTTCACCGCACATCACTCGAGCCGCTGCCCAGTTATAGATCAGCAAAAGTGGCTAACCCGCATATTTAATTCCAGGGCTGCACATGATCCCACCATGGAATATCCAGGTTTGCTGTTCAGCACCGGCGGCTAGCCATGTTAGCAGCACTAGCTGCCAGCAGTGAATACCAGGTCTGTTACTTCTAAGTACCACTGCAAAGCAGTGTCCCCTGGCAGTATAAGAAAGGTGTGATCTCAGGCGTGTAGCCAAAAAGGTGGCAGAAATGAGGCTAGGTGCTGCATAGGGGATGAATGAGAACATGTGATTTAAGTTCCTGCAGAAGGACTTTATTGTTCATATGCCAAATAGAACTAATAGATATAGGCCACACCAAAAGGTTTCCTCCACCAAAGGGGTAAGATGTGTTGTTGCATGCAGCCAGTCACCAATGTGCCTTAGGTTACATGCAGTTATACAAATGTAAGTTTGGTAAGCCTAACTCTCCTTTATCACGCTCTTACATTAACAATGGAAGGTGAATCTGCACCTTTATATCCTTCGATAAAAATTTAGATAAAGTTGAATGCAAGCACATTATCACCCTCTTTGTCAAACAGTGAGGTACCGTTTGCAATATACATAACCACTTTGGAATGAGAACCAGATGGTACAAAAAGATATATCCCATCAAAGACAGAAGCAAGGTCCGCCAACTCTGCAAAAGCAACTCCGAGCCAAGCAGAACTGGCTCAGTGTTTATTGTAAAGAGCTCCCATGGTTGTGCTGGAATAAAAATACCCGCTAGCACACTGAACGCTCAGCCCACTGCAGAGCAAACAAGTCTTTCCATACACCACTTTTGTCAAAGTATTTAAGGTATTTTCTAATGTGCACGTACATGTGAAAAGTCTACCCATGCTCCACCCAGACCGTGTTTCCAGCTGTGCCTACCAGCAAAATACACACTTGCAAGCCAAAGCACATACTTGTATGCTAGTCTGTATGTTTTAAGAAGTCACTTATGCACGTATGTGGCCATATACAACTGAGATTTGAGAATGACTATAAAATTACTTCCCAAATGTCTCTGTGCTCTTAAATGTCTGTTCAAATTCTGTTTTCATTTAAAAACTTCTGTCTTTGCTAAAATCTCTGGCCAGAGTGAAATGAGAGTGGAATCAGGATATGCACATTTCTCTTAGTAGTTCAGTTCTGTTGTGTCTTGACTGAGAACTGTGCCCACTGCATTCTTGGTCTCTCTTTCTCTCTCTACTCTGATCTAGATTTCCAGAAACAAAATTTCTGAAACTGGTACCACCTACTAACCTGATTTAAAAAAATAAACAACAGGATCTATCTGACCTATCACCAAGTACAGTATTCTTTAGGAGTCCTTTAACTAAAGAGAGCTATGGTGTTGTACCTACCAAGCACTAAAACCAAAGCGCGTTAGGTTCAACACTACCCACGCAAACTGTCGGGGGCGTTGAAAGCATGTTCCCAGAAGTTAATGCAGTGTACACTACCCTAACGTGGCATAAAGATATCACAGGTACACTTATCTCCACTTACAGAGGTGGTGATATGTGCACCCATGCTAACTGGCCTCCTTGCAGTTAGCATAGGAGTTCTGACTTCAAGGCGCTCACCCCACCCACTCTCCATCCCTAACCTACCCACTTGCTCACCTAATGTGCCAAAATCCAGAGGTGTTAACTGTCATGCCCCCACGCTAGCTGTCAACGCATGTCCCAGGGTGCATCAGAATCTGTGCCAACAGGTAACACTCCATCTCCAGGAACAAGCAGGAATGAGTCTTCACATATGGGTATGTCGGTACCGACGGAGCCTGCACAGGAATGCTCCCCAGCATCCAATCAGAAAGCTTTTGGGAGCATCGCTCGCGCCTGCGCGCTGACTTCCCGCCCTTTCCACTTCTTCTCCTCAGTTTTCGTTTTTCCGCGGAGCCGGCAGGACGTCCTCCTGTCACCACAGAAACCTTTTTCTTTAAATACTTCATTTCTTGTTTTCTTGTGGTCGCAGCTGTTTTTTCCGCCGACACCGGTACCGCCGGTGGTTTTTTCTTTTCTTTTTTCTTAAACTCAGAGAGAATTTTCCCTCTGTTTCTGTCTTAACTTTTTTGGGCCTACAAGGCCTCTCCATCATGGAGCCTTCTTCTCCTAAGAAGTGCCTTCACTGTGGAAACAGTTTTCTTTTTAGACTCCAATCTCTGGTGTCTAACCTGTTTGGGTCCTGACCCTTTTTCCCCTGAACTATCAGGCTGCAATACTGAGAGGAGACCTTCCCTCTTTCGAGTTTCCCTCGATACCGTTTTCCCTACTGCAGTGAGGGCACCGGGTTTTTCTTGTCTAGAGGATCAGGTAACCCACAAACAGTCTGTTAAGACTTGCTTGAGTGGTAGGTCTCATGCCACGCATGATGACGGCTCCGGCCTTGCCCTCAAGACCCCATTGGCATTAAAACCCCGGCGGGAGTCTTCGGGCTCCAAAGCATTTCAGGGGTTTCAGGTTATTCTGGGGCTCACCCCTCACAGAACATACCTGAGCCGTGCTTGGGGGTGGTATCCGCTTCGAGCGGTACCGATACCCCGGCATCGACACCGGTGTCGAGTGTCCCACTCTTCACCAGGGATCGTCATCTGGCATCCTCGGTACCTTCGGGACCGATCAATACGTTCCAGATTGACTTTCCTGTTTCTAAGCCATGCTCGGTGGTGGTATCCACTTCGAGCGGTACCAATACCCCGGCATCGGCACCGGTGTCGAGTGTTCCACTCTTCACCAGGGATCGTCATCTGGCGTCCTCGGTACCTTCGGGACCGATCGATACAACCCAGAGTGACTTCCCTGTATCAGCATCGCCGGTACCACCACCGAAGTCGGTGCACTCTAGACATGCATCGATAGACTCGCTCCCTTCGATGCCGAGTCTGGAATCGATATCTAGTCTAGATGACTGGGTACCGACGCGCCTTGGAACCGACCCTTGTCATTTCCGGATGCGCAGTACCGAGGATACTCACCAAGACTCTCTGGTTACCTCGGTACCGCTTGAGCAGCCTCCGATGACGGCCTCGATGCCATTACCGGTATCGGTATCAATGTTGATTCCTGCAGTTACATCGGTGCCATCGATTTCTTCCATGCCTAGTTTGGAATCGATACCTGGCATAGACGATGCAGTACTAACTGCCTCAAATCGTGACTGCCAGTATCATTATCCATCTAGTAAGGTTCTTTTTCTGCACCAGACCATTACATCCTCTGGTGCTCAGGCTGCATCTTCAACCTTAGCCTTCCCAGGGATGGTTCCCATTGGAGATCCTTCTTTTCAGAAGTTTCTCCTTGACATGGCAACCTTTCTTGCTATTCCTATCCCTGGCTGTAATCTTAACCAAGGCTCTCCTGCAGAAAAGGAAAATATAACGCTTCCTTTACATCATTCTTTGCAGGATCTTCTTCTGAGAATATGGGAATCACCTTTAAGGGTTCCCTCACCTTCTACAGCAACTAATGTTCTGTATCAGGTGCCCCCCTCTCCAGGGTTTCAAAAGAATCAACTTCCCCATCATTCCATTGTAGTGAAATCAGCAATGAGGAAGGTAAAAAGCAAGAAGAAGCATTCTTCTTATCCGCCAGGTCGTGCTTCTAGAGCACTTGATGCCTTTGGACGTCAAACCTTCCAAACATCTATGCTGGCATCAAGAATTATTTCTTATATATTTTATATGAGAGTCTAACACTCCAGGAGGTCACAAAGAAATTATCTCTTTTGACTCCTTTTTTGTCAGAGCCTAAGGCTGCTGACTATTCCTTGCTTCTTAGTCATAGCCGGAATATCTCTTGGTTTCTTTCTCGTGCTTCTCTAGACTCTTTTGAGTCTGTTAGCAGATCCTCTGCTATTGCCATTGGAGCACGTCGTAGAGCCTGGCTCCAAGCTTCTGACTTGAACAGATGGGCACAACATACACTGGGTAATTCTCCTTGTACTGGAGAAAATCTCTTCAATAAGGAGGCTTTACGTCAGGTTGCTCATTGCTCCACTGACTTCCCAGGTTCTGGAGACCATTCTAAGCCTTCTTCTTCCCCAGGAGGTAGGAAATGTCCTACCAAGCCTTCTTTCCCTAAGAAAAGAAGGTTTCACTCTTCTCCTGCCCATCATCCAGAGGTGCCCAAGCAAGGGACACCTCGTCCTAGTCTGAAGTTTCCAAATTCTAGCCAGTCTCAACATACCAGCAACCATAGGTTCTGAAGGTTACAATCTACAGTTAAATTCTTCTTAACAGAAGTTTGTTCACTGTTTTTTCTTAAGCTCTACACTGGGGTTTTCCTTTTTCAGTATGCTAAGCTGTCAGGATGTCCATGGCTTACAGAATTCTCCTCTTCTTACTACCAAGAAGGGAAGTTACAACTATCCCATGATAGTTTCTGTCCCAACATGAACATTTTTTCCTTCAGCTGACTTGCCATATGGGTAAGTCACCCTCCAATTACCTGTTTTCTCTACCCTCTCATCCAGGGTTTCCCCTGACTGAGTGGTACCATACTGAAAAGCTTCTCTAGCCTTTCATTCCAGTGTAGACTTTTTGTTTCCTTGAATATATTCTCAAGATAACTCATCAGGCAGGGATAGGAATATCTCCTCTCCCTTTGTCTGTTTCTCTTTGTTATGCACAGGAAGATTTTCTCTGCTGTCTTTTTCAGCTGCTGTGCATGCAGGAGTTCCAGTGATAGACTGGAACTTGTGGGAAAGTACCAGTAGTTCAATTTTCCACAATTTTTGTCTAGCCTCAGTAGTGATTCCAAGCTAGTCCTCATCTATCTTGGATAATCCTATTCACTTTAGGCTTCTCACATTATTCTTCTTTCTAGCCATCTCCTTTTCCTAGGATGTGGCAACACACCTGACTTCAGTCAGTTTTATCTCATAATTCTCCTGCACAATGCTCTCTGCAATCTTCAGAGAAGCTTTCTACTATGGGCCCTTGCTACAGAGCATTGATCTTTGTCTCTGAGGGCTATTCTATATAGTAGAAAAAAGCTTATAAATCATTCCCATGACTGTGAGGGTTCTCCACACCCTCTCGTCTCCTGTTAGAATATAAGCTTTTTCTGCGTGAATATCCAGGGCTATTAGTAACGCATGATACCCCTATGTCCCTCCAGTTGATCCTCCTGGTATCTTCTCTATGCGTTTCTACCCATCTACCATGTCAGAGTTCTAAAGGACTCCAGACTTGCTCTTTACAGACTGATCTTATCCTCTGTTTTTCACGCAACCATCCTGGTTATTTTCCTGGATTGCATTCCTGCATCCTCTTAGCCCACGGAAATAGATTCTCTATATATCTGTCAAGTGGGTTTCACCCTCTTGTTATTGGATGAATCTTTCCCCTTCACTTTCCCCATGTGAATGTTCTTATGGGGCTTAGTGTATCTTCAGACTTATTGTCATGTATGTAAATATCTCTATATATATGCCTCTACATACATATGTCTGTAAGCTGTGTGTGCATAATTTATGCCCCCATATATGTATCCACCTATATATATATGTTGATACATATTTCTGCATATCTACATATACATATATATATAGGTATATATATATCTCCCTATATATATATATGTATCTGTTGGGAGACTTTTTATAGATCGATATGTATTACATACTATCTCCTCACTGTCTATGCTATAGCAATTTGTACCTTTCTTAGAGGTTACAGACAGTGAGCTCCCTTTTTCATACTGTTCCTTAGTATGTGGGGACTGTTATGCACACAACCACTACTGTGGTGATAACAGCTTCCGCTTTGCTCTAGGTCTCCCTATTCTTGAAGATTCAAGCTTCAATATCTTTCCTATCTCTCATCAGCTAGGAAAGGCAGTGTACATCTTCATTGTTTTGAGTACACATTGTTCTCCTTGGGAATATGGGCCTTTTTCCATGCCCCTTCTTCCCTCCAAGACTGGGCTAGTTGTCCAAATCGGTCAGTCTTCTTCTTTTAGTCCTCAATGTTATGACTCTGTACCTAAAAGAGTTTTCAGCTTTTTCCCATAAAGCTTTCCATTGAAGACCTGCCGTTCTAATCCTACCCCAGTTGACACCTGGATCACCTGCTAATTCCAGGTTTGGACCTTCACCCTCACTGCTGTGAGGTCACCTTGAGGATTCCGCTACTGCATATCCAGTAGACTCCATCATGCTTTCTACTTCCTACAATCCAGTAGGTAAGCTCCATATTATAACTGTTCATTAAATAATTTTAATGGTACTTATCATACATGCCATGGACTCCTCTCCTGTAGTCCTTGGGTTTGCTGTTTTCCTTACAGCTCTTCTATTCTCAACTCCTACCCTCCATTCCCTCATGGGATGCCGGAGATTCCTGTGTGGGAAATGCATTCCTGTTCCAGGAACATGCATTTTATGGGATCTCCCCCTGGCATCTCTAGCTAGGGAGTCCCCATATGTGAAGACTCATTCCTGCTTGTTCCTGGAGATAGCACAGTTACTTACCTGTAACAGGTGATCTCTGGAAACAGCAGGAATAAGTCTTCACAACCCACCCACCTCCCCTAGGAGTTGTATCTATCTATCTATCTTCCTTTCCTCTTTCTCTCCTTTGTCTCAGCTATGAAACTCAACTGAGGAGAAGAAGTGGAAAGGGCGGGAAGTCAGCGCGCAGGCGCGAGGGATGCTCCCAAAAGCGTTCTGATTGGATGCTGGGGAGCATTTCCGTGCAGGCTCCGTCGGTACCGACGTACCCATATGTGAAGACTTATTCCTGCTGTTCCCAGAGATCATCTGTTACAGGTAAGTAACTGTGCTTTGGTAAAAGGGCCCTTTAGTGTTCAGTACATCTACACGTTGCCATATACTTTCTATAACTAATTAGAAAAAAAACAAACAAATGATAATTTAAATCTCCTGTTTAATTTGGAGATATTTAGGCTTTCACTACAGTCAGCATGGGCCATATTTACTAAAGGTCAGCGTGTGTGAATTGCCACCATTGCCCATAGGAATAACACGGGCACTGCAGCAGATAGCATGCACTAACATTTAGTAAACATCTTTTGTCTATATCCCATCTTTCAGAAAGAGCCTCAGATCTCTCAAATTTCAGAACTATCTTTTATTTCTGCCAATAGATATAGGCTTTTAATATATTCAGACTCGCAAGAATCAATTTGAGTTCTGATCAAATGTATCTTAAGTAATTTAATTCCTCTAATTTCTTTAATTCCTTAACCAGAGAAGAATTCCATTTTATTATGAAGACAGTTTCTACCAGAGTTACTCTCCATAATAACTTTGAAGTGCTGTAAATGTCTTTCCAGAATTTATATTCTTCATACTTTACTTTTCTGTACCATGCTCTACAGAGTTCAACGGTCTATTTAATTTCTATATATGTTTTTGACAGTTATTTATGAGAATATATTCATTTTTTATTAAATTTTCCAAATAAAGAGCTTTTATGTCTAGTCTTAAATGTTCCTCACGCTTGCTCTATTGAGCAGGAGAATTCCTTTTGTTCTAAATTTTATAAATTGCAACAATCTCTCTCTCACTTATGCTTCCCCACATTTTCTTTACTAACTTTAACATTTCCTATGTCAGAGCACCCAAGCACTTCTGCTTTCCAAAACATTTTACACATCCACCATTGATCTCCAGCTGAAAAGAATCCATTTTGTATCTGACTTGATTCCCCTCCCATCTGCCTCATTACCAACGTAACACCAATCTTAACTCTGGCTTTGGCTTGGTTGGCTGTAGTAAGAAGAGTGGTTACTAAACTGCATTTACTGCAGCAAATATTTACAGCAGGAATTACTAACTAGCTATACTCCAATGCAGCAGGCACGCTATGTGTAACACCACCACATTAACTGTCAGTGGCGTGGAAAGAATTTCCCCAGCCCTATCCCCTAGCATGGGCTGCATTACCAGTCAGCACATGGTGTGAACACAGCTCTAACTGTGCTGAGCTCATCATGCCTGCTGTCTGCCCCTAAGCTGCCCACTTGCGACCCTAGCACAGTTTCCGCAATTAACGCGGGAATCATCATGTGCTAATTGTCATGGCCCTGTGCTAGCTGGCAGCACACACCCGTTAGTAAAAGAACCTTTACGTGTTCTTGGCTGCAGGAATGCAAAGACAGAGCAGAAAGTCTGGCTAGATATCTTTTAAAGGGCTCGGTAGTGGAATCCATCTCCCTACCCCCATCCCCTGACATCCCCCACAGTGAAATTCCATTCCACCACCCCCAACATTCCCTGGCACCTACGGAGGGGGGAGGGGAGGGAGAGGGGGTCCCTGTTGGCTAATGAGGGGGCAGGAGTGATCCCAAATTGCTCTGCCTCATTGGCTGGTGGCATCAAATAGGTGCCTCTCGATTTTTAGTGGTAGTTTCACGGTGCTACCACTGGGGGTCAAGCTGCCAAATACAGGTGCATAGGGGTGGGAGAATTGGATTAGGTTGGTGGAACGGGTCAAAGAGAGCCTCAGATTGAAGTTAAAGAAAAGCTACATTATTCAGTTTGCATAATAATGACGTGCTTTGCATGCATTTGCATCTCAATGTTTTGCTCATGTTGCACACCAAAAATGTATTAAGGGTAAATAGCACAATTTTTGCCACTCGGAGTGTGTTAAATTACAAAAATTGTGTGTTATTCCTTTTATGCACATTAGTAACTGCCTCTCTAAGCTGGAATATATGCTTCTCATTTGAGATCATTTAAAGTGATAGTAATAGTTTTTACTTTTATATAGGGAACTTATATATTTAAAGTGGCATTTTAGAAGGGATATCCAGAGCAGAATGGGGGAATGGCAGCAGTGAAGGGAGGCACATATAAGTGCTGTCTGAAATCGCTCAGAGTAGTCCAACAACTTGCTACTCTAAAATAGGCCTTGATAAATTTTCTTGGAATCTAGGAGCAGCCTAAAAATCTAGGAGCTGGCTGCCAAAACCTAGGTAACAGTGCATGCCTTCCCCCCCCAAAAAAGGTGTATTGCAGTTAGTTTTTTAGGTTTTAGGGCCTGATTTACTAAGACTGTTTTCCTATTTTCCATGAGGTTTGTCGAGCCCTGCTCTAAAAGATGAAATGGAGAGTGCTTAGTTTTAGACCCTCAACAGTTTGCATTTCATTTTCAAGAGAAGTCAGCAGTTGTTAGTAGGATAGATGATGTTGCTAACATTCCCTTAACGTTGGATTCCATCTTCTGCAAAGGGGAGGATTTTATGATGGTTTCAGATGCATGTGTAAAGAAGATATTGGATAACGTCTTGACAGTTCCTTCCAAGTTTGATGTTCTGCTTCCATGTGTCACGGGGCTGCAGGCCTTTGCCTAGGGCCCCGAGGTTGTAGTTGCCTTGCTATCTTCTAGTAGTCAAAAATAGTCTCAAGTCGAGTGGTTAAGGCAAAACAAAACAAGGGCTTTATTCCCCTTCCACCAAGGATATCATGTGCATGACCAAAACCAGGGAAAACAAAACAGTTTCTCTTAAAGAAAAATATCTTCTTTTTCTTTGCTCTTTTTACAGGGCTTCAGCACAAAGACTCAATATCATCCGCAAGACATAATGTACAATCTATAGGAGCCTGTTCTGGAACCCTGGTGTTACTTTCCCATTGCATCTCCTCACATTCAGCATAGGTTGTGCTTGGGTTTAAACCTTCACAGCTGTTTTTATGAAAACCCCTCTCTGAAAGTTCAGATAGCGTACAGGGACACAGTTCTGTGCAAGTATGTTTAAGAGTACCTGTATCTGTAGGGTTGCCTCTCCAGCTCTCCTTTTCCACCCTCCAGTTGTTAGGGATTGTTTTATAGCTTCCTGCAGATATTTCTGGTCTGGAGCACTGCTCTGACCCTCCGTTCCGAATGGAGCTTCTAGCTTTCCCTCTCACAGTGCTAGGCTCCCACCTGTATAATTGTTGAGGTCTTTCCTCTGGCAGTGAGGACTGGAGACTTTCCTGCTCACTCAGTCTAGGTAGCCTCCTAGCCCCAGGTTGTGCCCTCCTCTCTGGAGCACTGGCTTCTCTCCCTGGGCTGTAAACAGGTTCCTCGTAGGACCTCCAGCTACCGGCAGTCTGAGCACTTCCCCTGCCATGTTCCTCTGAAGCCTTGCCTCTGCTGCTTCCTGTTCCAGTGACACGCCCCGTGCTTCCTCTGTTCAGCAGGCTTCTCCCTCTGTGACCTCTGCCTCCCTGGTTGCTGACCTCTGCTCTCTCTTTCTGCTTCTCTTCCTCTTCCTCCTCCTTCTCCTTCTCCCTTGCTGGATCTACCAACCAGCTTTTATCTCCCTGTTTGCTGTAAGCTGACTGTGCTTTCTGGGACAGGTGATCATAATCAATCCCCAAACTTTCTGCTACTTCATAGCTTGGGTGTGGTAGTTCTGCTCCTCTGTTCCTTTGCTTCTCCTGAGCTGCACATGCTGGCTGCCTAACAGATTCTAAGGTAAATTTCTCCTTTCTATCTATCTGCATAGGCTCTGTGTGGGCTTCTACGTCACACTTGCTTATTGAAAACTAGTATGAATATCTTGCTTCATTTTGTTGTGGATTTGATCCATAGTTCTTTCTGGACTTGTCATCTGTCCCTAGAATTGAAAAGGTAAACTATACGGCTGCTTCTTAAGAGGTGTAATTAGGTCATGCCGTTATAAGCAATTATCATCCCATTTTGAGTTTGCCATTTTTGGCAAAGGTTATTGAATATGCAGTGTTCGAGCAGCTTCAGCAGCATGTAGATCAGTATTATTTACTTGATAAATATCAATTTGGTTTTCATAATGGATGAAATACTGAAACCTTATTGGTTTCTTTGGTGGAGAGTGGAATAAATTGCTTAGGTTCAGGATATGCAGTTGCAGTAGCCTTTTTGGACACTGTGGCTGCTGTTGATTCCCTTCCTCATTCAAGGTTATTGGAAAGGCTGCAGGTTTGTGGTCTGGGTAAGGCAATGGTGCATTGGTTTGAATCATGCATATCTTTCTGACAGAGAACAAAAGTTTTTTGTTGGTGAGCACTCGTCCTATCTGTTCCCATTAAAACATGGACTTCCTCAAGGTTCATTGTTACTGGCGCTACTATTTAATATCATTATTTATTCTTTTTGTAATGTACTACATGCTCTAAGAGTTGAATATCAGCTGTATGCTGATGATATTTTGTTTTTTCTTGTTTTTCCATGATTCTGGTTCTGCTTTGAAGACACTTCTGGACTGTGTCTTGTAAATAGCTTCTTGGCTCACTACCCAGAGCTTGGAATTGAATATTTCAAAAACAGAAATTTTGGTGGGTCATCAGATGTCACATTTATGGTCGCCTGAAATGATTCAGTTTGAAATTTACCAATTCCACTTGTTTACAGACTCGGAATTGGCAGTCCTTTTGGACTCATCTTTGACCTTTTGGCCATTCATAAGGAAAATTGTTAAGCGGTCTTTTTTTTAATTTGCAGCTACTTTGGAGATTAAAGTGCTTTCTTTCTTTCTTTATTTATTTAACTGTTTGGATTTTTTATACCACCTTATCTGGTAATCAAGGCAGTTTACAGGGAACAAGCACTCAAACAGGTTTACATTGAACATTTAGATAAATAACAGTTGAACTTTAAAGATAGTTCAACTTATATACAGCAAACTATGTACAGGGAGGGGGGTGGGGTACGGGAGTAGTGGAAGGATTGTAGAATTGGACATGCACAAGTGTTCACTGGGTTGTTGAGGGAGTTTGATGCTCTGGGGGGTAATACTCAGGTGTAAAATGTTCCTTTAATAGGAGAGTCTTAAGGTCCTTGCAAAACCTCTTTAGTTCTTGAGTTTCTCTTAGTTTACTGGGGAGTTCATTCCACAGGTCGGGTGCATAAGTGGAAAAGGCTCCGATGCAGGTGTTCTTGTTTATGCGTGTTATTTCTGATGGGAAGTCGAGGAGGTTGGTGTTACATTTCCGTCTCGTTCTGTTTGGGGTTGGTGTGCGGATGAGAGATTGTAGGTATGCTGAGGATTGTCCATGTAACGCCTTGAAGATGATCATGGATGACTTATATTTCACTTTGCTGTGTACAGGTAGCCAGTGAAGGTTATGCAAAATGCGTGCGATGAGGTCATTCTTTTTTGTTATGCCTTCTAATTTTAGGACTGTGGTGTAGAGTCTTGTGTTATCTATAGATTATTGCAATTTTATTTTGTTCAGACTTCCAGCATCTCATCTGAAACCTTTGCAATGTGTTCAGAATATTGTGACCTGATTACTAACAGGAATAGAAAGTCCATGATCATATCACCCCTCATTTGGAGTTTCTTCATTTTTTACCCATTGAATTTTGTGTTCTTTTTCCAACTGGTGATGTTGGTTTTTAAAGTGGTGAGACTAGGGGGCATGTTTACTAAAGATTAATATGTGTTACTGAAAGTTAATGTGCATTAAGTGTTGCCATGGCCCATAGAAATGAATGTGCCATGGTAGAGGTTAACGCACGTGAACCTTTAGTAAATATGTCCCTAGGTATAGATGTGCCACTGAAATTTCCTTGGGAAGGTTTGTCTCTCTCACATATGTTGCATTCGCAAGAAAGTGGTCAGCTGAAACGCCCAGACCCTCCTATAGGCTCTGGGGTTCTTATTTTGAATCAGCTGGTGACAGTATCACGCCTGTTGGTTTAGAATAAATTGCCCGCAGAGCTTCGGGTTTTGCAAGATTATTTAGATTTTATCAAGAAAGTGAAAGCTTTTTATTTTAAGGAAGCATTTATTGTAGGAGATGGATAGAATGTGTTTTGTTTAAGTTGTTTTAATCTTGTATATATTTTATTATTTTACTGTGTTTGTTATTTTTATGTGTTTGTTTTTGTATTTCGTATGTTATTTTGTAAACCGTGGAGTTTTATTAGATCCATGATATAGAGGCACTGAAAATAAAATAAAAACCACTACTACTACATTTGTATAGCGCTGTATGGCATATGCATCACTGTACATATACATGTAGGAAATAAATAGAGGTTATAGTCTAATCAAGACAGATAACACAACAACTAGGGACTAGAGTAAGTCTAGGGGAATAATAAAGATACACATAGGTGTTGAGCAGAGAATAAGGGGTTTGGGATCCAAAACCAGTCTTGAAGAGGAGGGTTTTCAGTTTGGATTTGAATAGGGCCAGTTTGTTCCAGGCATATGGAGCAGCAAGGTGAAATGAATGAAGTATGGAGTTGGCAGTGACAGAGAAGGGCATAGATTAAAGGGATTTGCAAGAAGAGCAGCTTTCCCAAGGAGGGGAGTAGGGAGAGATAAGAAAGGAAAGGTAGTGAGGAGCCATAAAATGAATGCACTTATCGGAGTACAAGAAGTTTTTGACCTGGATGTGGAAACAGATAGGGAGTTAGCAGGGCTGGCCCAACCACTAGGCAAACTAGGCAGTCACCTAGGGCAGCAACTTCTTGGGGGCAGCAAAGAGCAGGACATTCAAAGCAAAGCAACAGATTTTGAGCCAAGGGGGTACAAGGCTTGATGTCTGCTTAGTGCACCAACAACTTGAACCAACTCTAGGGCCGGCCCTGGAAACTAGTGAAGTGACTTGAGAAAAGGAGTTACATGAACATAGCGACACTGCTGGAAGATTAGCTGCGCAGCTGAGTTTTGAACAGATTGAAGGGGAGAGAGATGATTCAGGGGGAGACCAGCAAGGAGCAGATTGCAATAATCTAGATGCGAGGTAACTACAGAATTAATAAGGGTCTTAGTAATGTGCTCATAAAGGAAGGGGCAAATTTTGCTGTTATAGAGAAAGAAATGACAGTTTTAGCTATCTGTTTGAATATGTGCAGAGAGAGAGATAGAAGAGTCAAAGATAACTCCAAGGCTGTGATCTGAGGAAACAGGGAGGTGTATAGTGTTAGCCACAGAAATATAGAAAGGAGGAAAGGGGGAAGTAGGTTTAGAGGAAAGATAAGGAGATCTATTTTGGCTCCTTCCGTTTCAGGTGGCAGTTGGTCTAGAAATGGAGTTGGATAAATGACAGAGTAAAAGCTGGGGCTGATGGGATGAGAGGCAGAAGAAAGTAATCGAGGCTGGGGAGGGAAAGAGTACAGAGAGAGAAAATGGGGGATTAGAAAGTGGGTAAAGGACAGGGGAATAGGAGGCTGGGTAAGGAAAGAGAAAGAGGTGAGGAATGGGAGTAATGGGGAGTCGAGGGTAGGAAATAGAAAGCTGGTAGGAAGGGGAAAGGTGCCAAGAGAGAGATTTGAAGACCAGAGGGGGATGACAAGGAGAAATGAAATCTAGTAATCATTAGGTAAAAAGGCAAATGAGAGAACAAAAATTAAACCCAAAGGATCAACCTTGCAGAGAAATGTTGGAAAGGAAGGAAAGAAGGCAAGGAGAGTGAAAAAAACCCAGAAAATGAAAATGAGATCCTGGAAAAAGGATGTTGTTGTTGTTAAGTACTGTCAAGTCGGTGTCGACTCATGGCGACCCTCTGGATAGTTGTCCTAAATTGTGTTCGGTCTTCAGTCAAGTGGCTCATTGTTGACAAAGTGGAACCCACAGGTGTCGTTATTGTATCGATCCATCTCATTGCTGGCTTTCCTCTTTTGCATTGACCTTCAACCTTGCCAAACATGATGTCTTTCTCTAATGATCTCTCTCTTTGCAAGATATGCCTAAAGTATGAAAGTCGAAGTCTTGTCATCTGAGCTTCTAAAGAAAGCTTAGGTTTGATCTCCTCAAGTACTGACTGGTTTGTTCTTCAGGCAGTCCATGGTATACACAGTATTTGTCGCCAGCACCATAATTCAAAGGCATCAATTTTCTTCTTCTCTATCTTTTTCACTGTCCAACTTTCACATCCATATGATGTTATTGAAAATGCCATGACGTGAACAAGTCAAATCTTTGTATGGAGAGAGACATATCTGCTCTTGAGAATCTTGTCTAGATCCTTCATAGCCATTCTGCCAAGAGCAATGTGTCATCTGATTTCTTGACTGCTTGTTGCTTCTTTATTGATTGTTGATCCAAGTAAGTTAAAGTTGTCAACAATTTCAATTTCTTCTCCATCAACGATGAACTTATTCATTTGGCCAGTTGTCAGGATCTTTGTCGTCTTAACGTTAAGGTGCAGACCCGTTTAAGGACTATATTCCTTGATCTTGAGAAGCAAATGTTTCAAATCTTCTTCACTTTCAGCCAGTAATGTGGTATCATTAGGATGTAGGCGAACATAAAATATGTCATACTGGGTTCATGAAGCCCAGTATCCTGTTTTCAACAGTGGCCAATCCAGGTCACAAGTACCTGTGAGCAGGGCCGTACCAAGCTATAATTGTGACCTGTGCTATTTCCCCATCTGGAACGCCCCCTCTCCCACTGGGTGTCTGCCCCCTCCCACTTCCCCATGTTGCCCTGCTGCCATGGTCACTTTTTTGTTTTCTCGGAGGCGGTGGCAGCAGCAGTGGAGCAGACCCGCGTTTGTAGGCAGGTTGGGTCCCTCCTTCCCTTCTCTAATGTAGGTTGTGTCAGAGGAGGGAGGGACCAGGCCAGCCATGCAAACGCTGAGTTGCAAAGACCTGCATTTTAATGGCTGGCTGGCCTGGTCCCTCCCTCCTCTGATGTGACCTACATCAGAGAAGGGAAGGAGGGACCCGACCTGCCTACAAACGCAGGTCTGCCTCACTGCTGCTGCCGCCACATTCGAGAAAACAAAAAAGTGGCAGCGGCAGCAGGGTAATGCGGGGGGGGGGGGAGCTGGGGCCGACAGTCCGACAGGCGCCCCTAATGCTTTTGCGCCCTGCATGGCTGCACCGCTCGCACAGGGCTAGGTATGGTGCTACCTGTGAGGTTCCTAAAAGGAGATAACCAATTAGAGAAAGTGGTAAAGAGACCAGGACCAAGCCAGTTGTAAAAATAAAATGATCAGACAACAAAAGTACAAAAGAATGTCAGTCTTTCGAGAATGAAATATGACAGCTTTAAAAATGTGCATTTTTTTTTATAGCTCAGTAGAAGAGGAAATGCATTTCTGTTTCTTTCTTCAGTGTGTTGTATAGTTCAGATTCCGTTTCTTGGGTTTTCCATTTCATTTTTTATCTGCATGTTTGTTTCTAATTTGTACTTTCTTATTCTTTACAAGGTGATGTCCGTTTTTTTCCATGTGTAGCTGAGGTGAGGGATGCTATTAGCATGTCGGTTCTGTATAGAAATCTGTAGTAGTTCAGCTTGTTCTCTTGTTTTCCAGCTGGAGGTGTAGTAGTTTTCTAGACAGGGCTGGCGCTATCATTAAGTGAACAAAGCAGTCGCCTAGAGCACTGGCCCTCCAGGGTCTCCCCCCATTCTACCTGTGTATTAGGGGGTGGGAAGAGAGGGGTTTAGCCCGACTGGCTAGCTGGGATTGTATTTAGCTAGAGGGATGCACCAATTCCCCTTGGGCAGCTCCCGTTGGGGATCGGGAACTGTCCAGGGAGAAGCGGTACTGCAGTGGGGGCCAGCACTATTTATTTAATATTGTGAGTGCTGCACATCACAACACCATGGCACCGACAATATTGTGGAGGGGGTCAAGGCCTGATCGCAGATACCACCGGACCTTTCCTGGAAAACCTTCTGAGGCAGGTAATGCTGGGTCTCCACAGGAAATCCAGTGCTCTGCAGTATCTGCAGGGCTACCCCAGGAATGCCCCCAGCAGATACCATGGGGTTTTCCCTTACCACACCGTTTTGGCAGCTAACACATGGTGATAGCTGCCAAACCCTAAGTGGTTAAGTGAACATGTTGTAGCTGCATTTCCTCATCCTCACCACAGCCAGCTCCTAATGCTATCTTAACCCTTTGAAGGCCTACTTTAAATTTTTAATCCACATTCTGCAGCCTGGTTAATTTTTGCATATTTCAGGAAAATTGTACCCGTCTTATTCAATATGTGTTAATAGTGATTTTCCTTCTGCTATGGTCATATATTATATACCATTTGATAGGAATATTTAGTCAGAATTTTGGATCCTGAGAGTTTTGGGCTCAGCCTGGAAAGGGTTAAAGTTAAGGCTATCTGTGTTTCCTGGACTACAAATAGGCAAATGAAAGGCTGAGAACATGATAGAGCTTCCAGGAGGGAAAACTCTGAATTTCCACTTCCTGTTTCTCTTAATCAACATAGGAGAGATTTAAGCCAGGGGAGGCAAGGAGATGGAGAAAAGCATGTATTGAAAGAAATCACTAAAAAGCAATTAAGTCTCTTCTAATGCTTAAGACAATTGAAGCCTGTGCCTTTAAGATCTGACGCAAGCACTCTCAGGGCACCTTGCAATTAATTCCCAGGGACTTTGCCGCTGCGGTTTCGCTAGGAATTTCTGGTTGTTTTTGTTTTCAAGGTAAGTTCTCGGGTTTTGTCCTGAGTTTTATAAGTTATAGGCAATTTATTTCTGCTAAGAATGGCTTTAGACTGTTTTGGGACAACACTAATGTTTTCAAGCGATTAATTTTGTGGAACCGGGGGTTGTGGAAAGGCTGCTGTCTCCCAGAACCTCTATGCGATTCTGCAGCTTCTGCTTACACATGGGAAGCGGTAGCCTCGGGGCGCTGAGTTTCAGGCCTGTGCGGGCTAGTCAGGAGAATATTTTAGTAGTAACAGATGTGCCTTACTGCGAAGGATCACAGCGTGCACTGTATGAATGGATAATAAAGGAACGAGGCACTTCCCAAAGATCCTGCTGCTGCAGCTACTGGTTTGAATCTCCCATGTTTTTTTCTAGCAGTGTAACCAGTCACTGCTGAGACCTCCCTCTCGAGGACGTGGGTGGCAACACTCTCCAGGCTAATCCTGCGGTGGTTTTGGATTCGGCACTAGCTTTCACTGCTGAATCCTTGCTGCCAACCACCTGGGATTTTTGCATTGAATCAGCTCGAGTTTTGCAAAGGCGCTTACTGTGATTTTCGTTTCTTTGGTTTTGGATTGAAGCCTTATTTTCTTTGCACTTTTATACAGCCCTTGATGCTATTTGACATATTTTGGTATTACTTGCGGTTTGCATTGGTAGTGGCAGGCGGTGACGAAAGGAAATCACGCCCCTGGACCTCCTCCACCCGTAAATCTCCCAGCTTTCCATGGGGGAAAGGTGCTGGTGGGATCCTTTAATTCTAGAATAAGTGAAAATGATTTGTGGGTAGCGGGCAGGTGAATCGAGCTGGGTTTTGACTCCGATCATGTGGCTTCTCGGTTTCTTTATCGCATACGGATCAGCTGGAAAGGATCCGTAGAAGTGTTTCTGCTACAGAAGAAACGGGAGCGATTTTCCCCCAGAAAGGGGGGAGGGGAGGACCAGGAGCTGCTTTCCGCCACGCAGGTAGATATACAAGAACAAAAAAAAATCCAAATTGCAAAATGTGCTTATTCCAAATGCTTTTCATTGTTGATTATTGTATAGTCTGTTTTTCCCCTTGCACCTGTTTCCTTCCTCTCTTTAGCAGAATCTCCAGGGAGATTGTGTTGCCGGGGTACAGCGAGGGTAGGCACGGTGCTAGAGGATGCTTTCGCCTTTCTTGGATATGCAGTCACATGCATAAACGAATATTGTTGAGGTTTCCAGGAGAAAATTGCTTTTCTTTCGCATGCAAACAGCAGCAGCAGGATTTGGATAGTGGATGCTGGATACTGACAACCTAAAGCAGAAATAAACAACGGTCATGCATATGGGGGGATTAAAAGATATGCCCATCACAACTAATTAATATTACCTCATCTTTTGGGGAGATGTGAAGAAAGGTGTGTTTGAAGGAAGTAAGAGATGGGCCTACATCTTTAAATTATTGGTAATTTAATGTGTTAATATTCTTTAAGAATGAGTTTGGGCCCAACTAATTCCACTAAGAAAGCAACTTGATGGGGGTAGGTTTAGGTTACTATGCGTTTAAGTGTCACTGTGCCCATAGAAATAAAACAGCTTGTTTAAAACCTGTAGTAAATATAACCCTTTAGAAATGTGTAGGTTTGTTTTTAAATGTTGTTATTTGTTTTTGCAATAAACGGGGTAGACTATTTTGAGAGATAAAGGAACAGTCACTGTTGTTGGGATTGAATTTATTTTTGGCTCACTAGATTGCTGCTTGTTTAGGCCTCCAGGGCTGAAATATGGCACCATAATCATTGTGATCAACAATCTGTGGATTTTTCCCCGTTAATCTCACCTCCCAACTTTAGTCCAGCCATTGCAGGGGCAGTCCTCAGCTGGAGGCCATGCATCAAGGTGACTCCTGGAATCCTGCAGTCAGGGATCCCAAATCTGGCCACTAGATATGGGCATTGCATGATGAGTGGGACTCCTTCCCTCCTGCCCTGGGGGCTATGAATGCAGCCTCTGTGGCATTCCTGGTCTGCCCAAGGAGTGGATGATCTGACTTGGGAGTCAAACTCAGAACTCTGCATGACAGAGGTACAGCACTGCCAGCAAGCCTGTATGTTTAATTTTGTTGTCCAGGCCTGTTTTGTTATGAAGGGAATGCACTGTTTTGGTAATGGGTGTCTGTGTGTACTTAGCTATCCATATACATACAGCATGTCAGACATGTTTTCAAATGGATGGAGAGACTGATAGGATGGGCCATAACCAGGGGGAGGGAGGGGGGAATGAGGAAGCTGCTCTTGGCACAGGCTAGGCAGGGCAGGTGCTTGTTGAGGAGGCGTCCGACTCTGCTTTACCTGGTACCACCAGCGTTGCTGCCTATGTTGTTCTTGACATTCTTCACCAGTTTCCCTGGCAGGAGTGGCTCTGTTGCTGCTGCTGGATCCTGGGCCAGCTAGTTGATAGCTAACCTGAAGGTGTTGGTGTCACTTTGGTATTGAGAGTGCTGTGGTGGAGGTACTGCTTCGCAGGTGGGGAGGGGGGGGGGGCGGCGAGGGAGGTAAATGACCAAATGTGCACAATACATGGAGCTTGCTTTTAAGGTCAAATTGTTTTCTCTGATTAGGAGTCTGATTGAGTTTTGACACTGACTGTGTTTGGATCATCTACTCACCCAGATGCCAGAAGAATTTTAATTCATTCTGTTTTCGGTTAATGTGTGGTAGATAATATGTGATACGGTTTAGCATGTGCTAACCGTTAGTAAATGACCTCCTTAGAGATTAGAGAGAGAGAGAGCGTGTGTGAGTGTGCGTGAGAGTGCATGTGCGCGTATTACACACACGCACACTATCTGTTATGTTGTGAGACACATAGCAATAAAAGATTCCTGAGCGGCTATCCAGTTTAGTCCTCCACATCCGGGTAGTGCACCTCCTCCTGCAGCATGGAGACTGGACCACTCAGCATCTTTTTCTCTCTGTATGTATGCTGCTGGAGCTCCCGTCAACCCCCCAGTGTGTCCAGTCTCCGTGCAGCTGGAAGGACGTGTGAGCCTGGCACTGGGCTCACTTTCAGGCATCAGTAGCAACACTACTTAAAATTTTTTTATTTCTAGTTTGGGGTTTATTTTTCATTGTAGTGGCTGTGCCTTTAAAAAAAAAAAAAAAGGCGGCGAACAGCTGATCGAGGAGCCGAACCTGCACAGACCTTCTGCCCAAGCCTCCAGTAGAAGCGCTGTAAGCATTCTGCAGCACTAGCTCTCTTCCCCTAGACAGCACGGGGGAGAGCTCTGTCGCTGACAGTCCCAGTCGTTGTTTCAGCTTTCGGCTGTGCTTTGTTTACGGTCCAGGCATGTTCCCTGTTAATAGATGCTGCTGATGATTTAAGCACAGGACGGGGCATGTGTTTGGCTCAGTTTGCTAACGCCGATCCAGCGCCGGAAGCGCTGGAGTCGGCGGGGTAAGTTCTTTTGTGCATCGGTGAGACTTGCGGGCGTTTTTTGTTTTTTGTGCGTGTCTTTAGCGGACCATTTTCACGCGGGGCTTTCCTGGGGTTTCCCGCCATTATTTTTCCTCAGCCGCCGGTAGCGGCGGCCATTTTAAAGCGCCGTTTCGTGCTTTCTACTATTTTTTTTGTTTTCTCTTCTTCCTTATTTCCCGCGCACACTGCGCTTCCTGCCACTGAGATCCCTCAGATTTGGGAGGTCCCGGGCTGGCGTTATTTCTTCTGAAGCTCGGTCTGGGCGTTTGATTTAAAAAAAAAAAACAAAACACCCTTAATCAGAAAAGGAATTTAATGCTTGTTTTTCCTTTGATAGGTGCATAGCCAGTTTGATACTTTCTGCCATGTCTGCAAGGCCGCAGTGTTTGGTGTGCGGTGCTCGCAGAGGGGCTGTGACCCAGTCCAGGATCTGCAAGGGCTGTGCAGCAGTCTCCTCGGACATAGAGCAGCAGATGGAAGGTAAGGCTATGCCAGGTCTGGTTAGTCCTACCACACAGACTGATAGAGAGCCGACTCCGAGCCCTCTTGCTTCCAAGTCTCCGGTGGGGCCTGGGGGGCAGGTGGGATTGGTGTCGGAGGGGGCTACGGAATCTTCCTTAATGAACGTTTCACCAGATTTTGTCCTTATTATGCATGAAGCGTTTCACTTGGGTCGCTTAGGCAAGGTACCAACAGCTGTGCCTCCACTGGCATCCATTCCCTCCCGAGCACAGGAGGATGGCAGGAGAGATGTCCCGCATCCGTCTAAGCATTGTAGGCTCTCCGTGATGGAGCACGAGGACTTGGAGGGCCAGGAGCCCGCAGTAGTTGAGGATCCTGAGGATTTTGAGGAGGAACTAGAGGAAGGAGAGATCCCGGAGCCCGAGGATCAGGCCCGGATCATTCGAGTTTTTCGTAGGGAGGAGTTGCTTCCCTTGATTACAGAATCCCTTCAAGCGCTCAATCTAGCGTTGACGCCTCCGGATGACGATGGCGGACTGGAGGATCCCCTCATTCAAGTGGTGCGGGAGTCTCAGGTGGTTTTTCTAGTGCACTGAGTGGTGGATCAGATGATTCAATCTGAGTGGGATCAACCGGAGTCAGGTCTGAAGGGCGTTCGTTCGTTGAACCGCTAATATCCGCTAGCTGATAAGGACAAGGACAAGTTTAAATCGCCGAGAGTCGACGTGGTGGTGTCTGCAGTAACCAAGAAGACGACGATTCCTGTTGAGGGGAGTGCGGCGTTGAAGGACTCTCAAGACCGGAAAGTAGACGGGTTGTTAAAACAGGCCTTTGATGCCAATGCGCTGTCTTTACAGGCCTCGATTTGCGGGGCTTGGATAGCTAGAGCATGCTTGAGATGGGCTCAGCGTTTACAGCAAAACAGCAACCTAGACAAGCAGATGTTGTTGGAGGCGACCCGGTTGGAGTCGGGCTCTGCTTATCTAGCGGATGTTCATTATGATTTGATTAGGACATTGGCAAATAGTATGGGCTCTTGGATAGCGGCAAGGAGATCCATTTAGCTGCGGAATTGGGCGGCGGATGTGTCGTCCAAGTCGCGTCTCAGTAAACTTCCTTTTAAGGGAAAGTTGTTGTTTGGAGAGGATTTGGATAAGTTGGTGAAAGATCTCGGTGAGTCTAAAGGCGGTAGGCTGCCGGAGGATAAGTCTAGGCTTGGCAGGAGTTTGCCGACCTCGCGGGGTTCCTTTCGGGGCATTCGGAGATTTCGTTCCTCCCGCCTTTGGGATTCCCAGCGAGGCAGGTTTGGGTCTCGAGCCCAGGGGTTTCGGGGATTTCGAGGAGCGGGCAGAGGGTTTTCAGCTGCGGCCGCCTCGTCTTCCTCTTCCTTTGCTCGCAGGCCGCAATGAAGCGAGGCGGGCCCCGGAGGGAAGTCAAGTTATCGGGGGTCGTCTTCGGGACTTCCTTCCTTCCTGGGCCCAAATAACATCCGATCAGTGGGTGCTGGAGGTAATCCGGGAGGGTTATGTGTTGGAGTTCGCTTCCCCCCTTCGGGATTCCTTCGTCCTATCCCCGAGCAAAGGGCGGCACAAAGAGCAAGCTATTCGGCTAACGTTGGATCGTCTCTTAGCCTTAGGAGCGGTGGTTCCCGTTCCAGCTTCCGAGCACAGAATGGGTCGCTATTCCATTTATTTCGTGGTGCCAAAGAAGGACGGATCGCTTCATTCCATTCTGGACCTCAAGGGCGTCAATCGTCTCTGAGTGCCCCATTTCTGGATGGAGACATTGAGATCCGTCATCGTGGCGGTGCGTCAAGGGGAGTTTTTAACCTCCCTGGTTCTCTCCGAGGCCTATCTGCACATTCCAATCAGGGCGGTTCATCAGCGATTTCTACGGTTCGTGCTACCGTGGGGACACTTCCAGTTTCAGGCATTGCCGTTCGGATTGGCTACCGCTCCACGTACCTTCCCCAAAGTCATGGTGGTTGTAGCGGCGGCGTTGCGAAAGGACGGCATTTTAGTCCACCCTTATCTAGACGACTGGTTGATTCGGGCGAAGTCTGAGCAGGAGAGCTTACAGTCTACGGAAAGGGTCGTGACTCTGCTGCAGTCTCTCGGCTGGGTGGTCAATGCAAAGAAAAGTCATTTGGTGCCGACTCGGTCCCTCGAATACCTTGGTGTTCTTTTCGACACAGCGAAAGGGGTGGTGTGCTTACCAGCTCGGCGTGCTCAAGTCTTGCAGCGGCTCATGCGCACGTTCCAACGGATTCCTGCTCCTTCCGTTTGGTGGTACCTGTGGTTGTTGGGGACAATGGCGGCGACGCTGGAGGTGGTGCCCTGGGCACGGTTTCATATGCGTCCACTTCAGAGAGCCCTGTTACGTTGTTGGTCGAACCAATCCGATTCGTTGAACAGGTGGTTGCCCTGCCCGGGGCGGGTGCGTCGTGCCCTGCGGTGGTGGCTGGATTCGCCGTCGTTGCTAGCAGGCATGCCGCTAGAGCAGCCCTTGTGGATTCCGCTGATAACGGATGCAAGTCTGACGGGCTGGGGAGCCCATTGCGAGGGTCGCTTCGCGCAGGGGACGTGGTCAGCCCAGGAAGCTTCCTGGTCCATCAACCGTCTTGAACTTCGGGCGGTGCGACGGGCCTTGATAGCCTTCGAGCTGGCGTTAAGGGGGCGAGCGGTTCGAGTCCTCTCGGACAATGCGGCAACGGTGGCGTACGTCAACCGGAAGGGAGGCACAGGCAGCGTGGCCTTGGAGGACGAGGCAGAGGCCTTGTTCGAGTGGGTGGAGCTTCGTCTACCGGCTATCTCGGCGGCACATATTGCGGGAAAAGACAATGTGATGGCGGATTTTCTCAGCAGAGTGCAGGTGGATCCCGGGGAATGTGAGCTGAACCCGCAGATCTACGCGCAAATAGTGCGGCGGTGGAGCCGTCCAGTCATGGACCTCATGACGACCTTTCAGACGGCAAAGACAAGTCGGTTCTTCAGCAGAAGACGGGAACGTATGTCTGAAGGTATCGACGCGCTAATTCAGCCATGGCCAAGGGCCGGCCTTCTGTATGTCTTTCCGCCGTGGGCGCTGATCGGCCGGGTCATACAATGTATCGAGGCCCATCCCGGGAAGGTCCTTCTGGTAGCTCCGGATTGGCCTCGGCGTCCCTGGTATGCGGATCTGGTGCGGTTGCTCGACGGGGTTCCTTGGAGGATCCCGCCGATTCCGGACCTTTTGTTGCAGGGGCCTCTTCGGTTGCCGCAGGTGGATCGGTTCTCGCTTACAGTTTGGCCATTGAGCGGGCTTGGTTGAAGAAAAAAGGCTATTTGTCAGCGGTCATTGCCACTTTGCTGCGAGCTTGGAAAACGTCCACCTCACTCACTTATGTGCGGGTGTGGAGGACATTTGAGGATTGGGGCTCACGGCGTAAGGTTCGCGCGGTGACGGCCCTGGTTTCCATTATCCTCAGTTTCTTGCAGGACGGTTTTGACAAAGGTCTGGCCGCCAGTTCTCTTAAGGTGCAGTTGGCTGCTCTCGCGTGCTACAGGAGCAAAGTGCTTGGGGTGCCGCTGGGGTCGCATGCGGACGTACGGAGGTTTCTCAAGGTGGTGGCCAGACTGCGGCTGTCGCGCAGGCTTTCTGTTCCACCGTGGGATTTGAACCTGGTCTTACGAGCGTTGGTTCAACAACCTTTTGAGCCCATCCGTCGAGTGTCTGTGAAAGATTTGACTCTGAAGACGGTTTTCTTAGTGGCTATCTGTTCGGCACGGCGCGTTTCCGAGTTGCAGGCGCTTTCATGCAGGGAACCATTCTTGTCTTTTTCTAAGGATAGGATGGTGTTGCGGCCAGTTCCATCCTTTCTCCCTAAGGTGGTGTCTCCTTTTTCATTTGAATCAGTCCGTTTTCCTTCCGGTCTTTCATTCGGATGGGGCAGGTACCGCGAACGGTGGGTTGCATCACTTGGATGTCGGTCGCGTGCTGCGTCGATATTTAAAGGTTTCCGAAGGGTTCTGTAAGACGGATCGGTTGTTTGTGCTGTTTGGCGGAGTGCGAGAAGGTGAGGCAGCGGCGAAATCATCAATTTCAGGGTGGATTAAAGAGGCTATTGCTTCTGCTTATATTCTGCAAGGGCGGTCGGTTCTGTTAGGGTTACGAGCCCATTCTACTAGGGCACAGGCGGCGTCGTGGGTGGAGTATAGCCTTATTCCACCTGTGGACATTTGCAGGGCGGCGACTTGGTCTTCTCTCCACGCTTTCAGTAGACACTACCGGTTGGATATGTCGGCGGCTCGGGATTCTTCTTTTGGGTCAGCGGTGTTGCGTGCCGGTTGGCAGGGTCCCGCCCATTGATTACTGCTCTGTTACATCCCGGATGTGGAGAACTAAACTGGATAGCCGCTCAAGAAATGAAAATTACACTTACCTGGTAATTGTAGTTCCTGGAGGATCCAGTTTAGTCCTCATTCCCTCCCGACTTACAGTTTTTTCTTCAGGTCGGCGCGCTTCCTGCGAGAGAGAAAGAGTCCTTCTCCTGTATTTTCTGGGACTCTTCTACTTGGGGTCCCATGGTTCAGAGTATCCTTTTTTCTATAATTGGGACAGTCAGGTAATTCAGGTAAGCGGCAAAAGCAATGTGCAGGGCTTTGGCTTCCTCGTTTGGGGAGGGGGTCATATTGGTGTGCAAAGGGGTTGCTTCTACATAGTTATGACTTATATCTTTTAAATGTGTTGCTTCTTTGAGTCTGCTTTGTTAATAGTTCACTGGGGGGCTGACGGGAGCTCCAGCAGCATACATACAGAGAGAAAAAGATGCTGATTGGTCCAGTCTCCATGCTGCAGGAGGAGGTGCACTACCCGGATGTGGAGGACTAAACTGGATCCTCCAGGAACTACAATTACCAGGTAAGTGTAATTTTCATTTGTGTTCTGCCATAAGATCTAACAGTTAGTAAATGACCCCCTTAGTTCTTTAAAATACCAGTATCAATCATACATTTTCTGGTTGGCAGTTATCCCTTTGTTTTGCATTGTAATTGCAAACTGTGTGTTTCCTTTTTGGCTTGGTTGTAAACCTTTCTGGCTTGTGAACCATTTTTTTCAAGTAGTGAAGTTAAAGAATTTGACTTATAACATTCCGGTGATGGTTTCTAGGAGAAATGTCGTCATGCCATCCTATCTATTATTTCATTCTTTCCAAATGTTCTGGGATTGATCCTTTTTTTTCTTTTTTTAAATATCATTATTACTGCCATCATAAACCATAATCCTTCTACATAAGCAGAAACGGTCATAGAATCAGTACAATATTTTCCAGTATTATAATGCACAGATATCCCAGTTCCTTCCCTGCCCCACCAATCCCCACACCTTTCACAGTAGCTACCACTCGCTCATCCATGCACTCATGCTCACTACTTACTTGTGAGGAGCAAGACTATGGCCTTTGTGAGGAAGCAAGTCCAGGAAGGGCCCCAGATCTGCATAAGCCCCGTCCAGCACCTAGGGCATGCCACTTACTTCGTCAGTATCAGCATGTCAATCTCCAGTGCATTAGAGAGTTTCCAATAAGATAATATCATCGTTCTCACCAAAAGACAAGCCTTCCTCACAAATAACATCAAATTTTATTTTGAATCTCACAAATGTTAGTATTATCAAATATGAACAACCCTGGGTATAATGTCAATGAGAGACCTTTTGATTTTAAGTAAATAATTGACTCCCCCCCCCCCCAAGTGTTTAACAATGGGGCATAGCCAGAAAGCATGGTTCCCATATCCCATCCACACTTCTTACACAAGTCTGAGGCGGTCCGCTGCTCTCTGAAAGCCCATCTTTGTGAAACATATAGCCTCATTAAAAATTTTAAACTGGGTTTCTCGCAATGTTGTGTCTTACAGTCAAAGATGAGACCCGTCTTGTTGCATGCGCCAAGACTTTTGTCAAAATAGTGCAATTAAGATCCTTATGTTTTAGCCATGTGAAGGCAACAAAATCACAACCCCCCCTATAGAGGACAACAGATTTGTATGGCACCGACAAAGATGTCTTGCCAGCAATAGATTATCAGTTTTCCACATCCGGAGCACCCAAAGGTGCCCTATCCATTCCTTCTAGATAATGTCTCAATTGGTATTATGCAAAATAATCTGAGGGCGGCTATATTGGGCACATAATTCTTGTCATGACCAAATTCAACCGTCTTTATCAATGCAATCTGCTGAGTGTTTAAGACTTGGTCATTTATCAAAAAAATCAGTGTTGCTTGTTGCATACTTAGGACAAAATCTAGATTGTCTCTGATAAGCATCCAAGTAGTTGGGTCTGTAGAAGGAACCACTGGCAGAGAATTGGGTCTCAGACTTGGGGTCACAGAAACATAGCCATTTCCCCATCTCTCTGGACTTTCATTGTGATCTATGTCAAATCACCAGTCAGCATGTGGCCTGTGAGTCAGTGACCATTCGTAGGCCCTTGCTCCCTCCTAGGTAAGCTTCCTGTTAGACTGAGTACTGAGGTCTGTAAGTACGCACTACACACTGACACAAGGGATGCTGTGCCGACCGATGTTGCTGCACCTTCCTGTTTTAGATGAGTAGAGGGAAAGGAAAGAGGCTGGCGATCTGTCAGTTTGATTTTATCATCATTTAGTAATAGTAGTAGTATTTAGTTTGCACCTTTCAGTTGTTATTGTTAAAATTGGGTCATATGGGATAAAGGTTTGAAAGGCACTGCTCTATGCAAAGGTGGTATCGGCAAAATAAACACTTGTGTATGGAGTACAAAGCTAGGCACTAAAAGCTTCAGCAAAAAAATTCTCTTCAAAAATAGGAGTAAAAAAGGAAGGGCCTGATTCTCAAAAGTCATTTACATGGTTTACAGCCCAGTAAACATGTAAGTGCCTTAAATCAGGATATTCAACGGCACTTACACAGTTAGTGCCGTTGAATATCCCCTTCTAACTCCCCTGTGTGCCACAGTGCTATCTGGTTAGCAACGGGGCATTCTGGGGTAGGGCGGAAGTGGTGAGAAGTGATAGCCAGGCAGCAGCAATATTGCATGCTGCCTGGTTAGCGATTTGTGGTGAAAAGAAAGACGAGGAAACCCTTTGCCTATCTTTTAGGCACAGGAGCTAACTAGGCAGCATGCAATATCGCTGCTGCCCGGTTAGCTTTGGCAGCTTCTGGCGATCCCTGGATATTCAATGCCGTTGACATGACATTAAATATCCGAGTTAGAGGTCAGCAGGGAGGGCTATGTGCCTAGCTCAATATGGAGCCCGATGTGCCTATGGGCCAATGCCTTACATAGCTCAGTAAGCTTTATAAATTTAGCAAGCCTAAGGTCCAATAACCGCTCCCCCCCCCCCCGCAAACACCCATCCCCAAGCTCTAGTCAATGACTGTAGCAACATCCTAGATCTGCACTCTAGCCATAAAAACCGGTGCACCACCTTTTCAGTTATCCCAAGATCTTGCACTGTTAGCATTGAGGGAAATGTCTGTAACATATAGAACCATTTAAGTAGTACAGTCATTTTATACAAATAGACTGACCAGCAATTTGGGGAAAGGTTGCTAAAGCCCACAAAAAAGGGGACTTGTCCACTCAACCCTGTCCTTGGGGCACACCTAGACAATCAGGTTTTCAGGAAAACCACAATGAATATGCATAAGAGGAAGTTGCATGTACTGCTTCTGTTTGAGAGTCCCTGATTTAGAGATGTAATGGGCCCTGTGGGATATGCACCCTAGGTAATGGATAGAGCCTTCTGTCCACCATAAAGGAAAGGAGCCTTTCCAGTTCATCCTCATTGCTGGAAGAGGTGGCAACGCCTCCAGTTTATCATAGTTTATTTTCAAACTAGAGAGAACGAAACTGCTCTACTGCTACCAACAATTGCCTCAAAGACACTGCAGGGTTTGTTTAAAAAACAACCAAGTTGTCTACAGACTTAAACTTGGTAAACGTACATTAAACAGGGACATTTGATAACTTGGATTTTTTCTGAGCAATGGAGGGTTAAGTGACTTGCCCAAGGCCACAAGGAGTGCTAGTGGGAATTGAACCCTGGTCTCTGGGTTTCCAAGCCAGTGCTCTAACCACTAGGTTACTCCTCCACTCCAGATGTAGCAGCTTTAAATATTCTCCCTTAAAATCAAGTTCAGTATTCTCTCTCTCTGCTGCCTGAGGTATATTACAAAGTTCTCCAAAAATAAGAGAGGAAAAAGGAGATAAGGGACGCTCTTGGTGCATACCATGCTGCAGCAAAAAAGTCGCTGAAGTCACTCCATGGATTCCCTAAAGCATTAACATTTACATACAAGGTGTACACAGATTGTTTGGGTTTGCTTTCTTTTTTTTAAATAAATGGAAACTTTTATTTAAAAACTTTTAAGCAATTGTTTTTTTTATTAGTAGTTAGCTCATGCTTTTCTAGTAGTAGTGCAAGGTGAGTTAAATTCAGGTACAGTAGGCATTTCCCTATCCCCAGAGGTCTTACAATCTAAGTTTGTACCTGAGACAGTGGAGTAGCAGAGTGGGAGTGGAGGAGTAGCCTAGTGGTTAGAGCAACTGTTTAGTGCCCAGAAGATCAAGGGTTCCCACTGGCACTCCTTGTGACCTTGGGCAAGTCACTTTACCCTCCATTGTCTCAGAAGAAAAGGCCTGGCAATCTATTTCTGATCATAGCTTGCCAAGAAAACTCACAGGCAGCTGGGTCACCAGGAGTCAGCACTGACTTGACAGCACAAAAAAAAGGCATCTCCCTGTCCCCAGAGGGCTTGCAATCTAAGTTTGTTCTTGAGGCAGTGAGGGGTTAAGTCACTTGCCCAAGGCCACAAGGATTACCAGTAAAAAATGCACATCTAGGTTTAGTTTATTTTTAAAAGTAAACTAGTATTTTTAAGCTTTCATTTTTGAGATGTTATTCATGCCTCTAGAAAGCCTTCTACTAGACGTTCCTATGCTTTCAAATGGAAAAGATTTACCATTTGGTGTTCAGGGAAGGGTCTAAACCCTCTTGCAATACCTCTGAATTCTCTACTAGAGCATCTCCTGCATCTATCCCATGCAGGTCTGAAAACGAATTCAGTAAGAGTCCATTTGAGTGCTATTGCAGCGTCCCTCAAGCCTCTCAATGGACAACCTATTTCCTCTCATCCTCTTATAGCAAGATTCATGAGAGGCCTTCTTTTAACTAAACCTCCCATTAGACCACCTCCAGTGGCATGGGACTTAAACCTGGTTCTTGGCCAGCTTATGAAGCCACCCTTTGAACCTTTAGCCACCACCTCCTTGAAATTTCTTTCTTGGAAAGTTGTTTTTCTCATTGCAGTCACCTCAGCACGCCGCATCAGTGAGTTGCAAGCTTTGGTGGCTAATCCACCTTATACAAGGTTCCATCATGATAAGGTAGTCCTCAGGACCAATCCACACTTTATGCCTAAAGTGGTCTCGCCTTTTCATCTGAACCAAGAGGTATAGTTACCTGTCTTTTTTCCAGGACCTCATGCATCAAGTGCAGAGAGAAATCTTCATACCTTGGATTGTAAGAGAGCTCTCGCTTTTTACTTACAAAGAACTCAGCAACATAGAAAGTCTTCTCAACTCTTTGTTGCTTTTGATCCTTCTCATTTAGGACTTCCAGTCTCTAAGAGAACACTGTCCAACTGGATTGCTCAGTGTATTTCTTTCGCCTACCAGAGTCTGAGCATTTCTCTGGAGGGCCATGTCACAGCTCACAATGTGAGAGCCATGGCAGCCTCAATGGCTCATCTAAACTCTGTATCCATCGACCAAATCTGTCGAGCGGCCACCTGGGCCTCGGTTCATACCTTCACAGCCCATTACTGTTTGGACAAGGACTCCAGCCGGGATGCCTCGTTTGGTCAGGCTGTTCTCAAACACCTGTTCCATTCCTAATCAACTCCTACCCACCTACCCTGGTCGGATGCCAGAGATCCATGGGAGGAGGTAGAGTCCTTTTCAAGGACACACAACCTGGGGTTTCTCCCTGGCACCTACAGCTAGGGAGTCCCCATATGTGAAGACTCATTCCTGCTTGTTCCTGGAGATAGCACAGTTACTTACCTGTAACATGTGATCTCTGGGAACAGCAGGAATAAGTCTTCACAACCCACCCACCTCCCCTAGGAGTTGTATCTCTCTATCTATCTTTCCTTTCCTCTCTCTCTCTTTGTCTCAGCTTTAAAACTCGAACTGGAGAGAGGCGGTTGGGAAAGGCGGGAAGGCAGCGCGCAGGCGCTGTGGGATGCTCCCAAAAGCTTTCTTACTGGACGCTGGGGAGCGTTCCCGCGCAGGCTCCGTTGGTTCCGACGATACCCATATGTGAAGACTTATTCCTGCTGTTCCCAGAGATCACCTATTACAGGTAAGTAACTGTGCTTTATCTGAGCTGTCATCTGTTGGACCCAGGGGAGTGATCCTCTCCGTGGCAGCCCTTCAGGTGATTGTGGAGCACTGGGGCATTCCCTGTATGGACTTAGTGGCGACATTGATAAATGCCAAGGACTCCAGGATCTTCAGCAGGCATTGAGAGCCAATGGCAGAAGAGTTTGATGTGCTGGACCAACCCTGGCCGAGCAGCGGGCTTCTCTGTATTTCCCTCATGGTCACTGATAGGTCGTGTTTTGCAGCGGGCCGAGGCCAGTACGGGGCGTATGGTGTTTTGTGACCCCAGATTGGCCCAGGTGACTGAGATATGCTAACCTGGTGTGTCTTCAGGTGGCAGAACCTTGCATTCTTCCTTGGGAGTTGGATCTCCTAACACAGGATCCTGTCTGGATGCTGGACGTGGATCAGTTGTCACTTACGGCCTGGCTCTTGAGATGGTGCATTTTGAGGTGCAGAGGATAATCCCCTCAGGTAGTTGATACCTTGCTACAGGCGCAGAAGCATTCTAAATCCTTGGCCTATGTGCAGGTTTGACATATCTTAGAGGCTTGGTGTGGAGAGAGAGAGAGGTGCAGCCTGTAGGGGCCACTCTCCTGGGTACTTTGGCCTTCCTGCAGGATGAACTTGACAAGGGTTTGGCCTTGAACTCCTTGAAGGTTCAGATTGTGGCCCTGGCTTGCTTCTGGGGCCAGGTACAGGGCAAGTCTCTCGCCTCTTATCGAGGCGTGGTCCATTTTTTCTTCGAGGGGTGAAGTATTTGAGACCACCTTGTTGCCCCTGGTTCCATCCTGGGATCTTAACCTGGTTCTCTACACTTGCAGGGGCCCCCTTTGAGCCTTTTTCGGGAGCTTCCTTGAAGGACTTGTCACTGAACGTGGTGTTTTTGGTGGCAGTTCGTTTGTTTGTCATGCCGCATCTCGGAACTATAGGTTCTTTCTTGCAGGGAGCCTTACTTGGTGATAACAAAGGAAGGGGTGGTCCTTCGCCTGGTTCCTTCCTTTTTGCCCAAGGTGGTTTTGGTGTTTCACCTTAATCAGGCAGTGACCTTGCTGGCCTTTGCCAGTTCCCTTGACCCTGCTAGGTCTCTAGGGATCTGCACTTGCTTGATGTCTGCTGGGTGCTTAAGTGGTACTTCAAGGTGACTGAAGTGTTTCGGTGTTTGGAGCGCCTCTTTGTGCTGTTTGGTGGGCCTTGCAAGGGCGAGGCAGCTGCTAAGATGTCTATTTCTCGTTTGATTCATGGTGCCATTGAATCTGCTTATTTTCTAAAGGGGTGCTTTCTGGCAGGGTTGTGGGTCCATTCTACCAGGGCTCAAGCAGCCTCTTGGGTGGAGTTTAGTCTTATTCCACCCCAGGATATCTGCAAGGTGGCAATATGGTCGTCGCTCCATACCTTTCCGCATCATTACCAGCTGGATGTGCAGGCCCAGCAGGACACAGATTTTGGGACTCGGGTGTTACAGGCTGGCGTTTCAGTGCTCACTCCGCTATAGTAATGCTTTGTTATGTCCCATGCATCTGGACTGGGCTGGACTGGAAGGTGAAATTAGACCTTGCCTGTTAATTTTCTTTCCTGGAGTCCATCTAGTCCAGGACCCTCCCGGGAATAGATTTCTGTCCTTTTGATCAAGCGCCTGTTCTGAAGAAGGTAGAAGGTCAGCTGGTTGTGGTGGTTCTTCCCGACTCCCTTGTTTGTGGTTCTAGGGGGTTTTCTGTTGTGCTGTTGCACTGCTTGTTGTCCCCGTTGCGGACCTTGGTCCTTAGGGGGGGGGGAGGGGAGCCTTGTGTTGGCACTGCTATACAAAATAAAAATGGAAAATGTTAGGATAAGAATATAAGAACATAAGATATGCCATACTGGGTCAGACCAAGGTCCATCAAGCCCAGTATTCTGTTTCCAACAGTGGCCAATCTAGGTCATATGTACCTAGCAGTTTCCCCAAGGGACACAGGTTCCACAATGCTTGTATTGGTTCAAGCATTGATATCCTGGGTCCCTTCTTAATAATGGTTTATGGACCTTTCCTCCAGGAACTTGTCCAAACCTTTTTTAAACCCAGCTACACTAACAGCCTTTACTACATCCTCTGGTAACAAATTCCAGAATTTGATTACACGTTGAGTGAAAAAATATTTTCTTTTATTAGTCTTAAATAGTTTACCCTGTAGCTTCATTGCATGTCCCCTAGTCTTTCTATATTCTGATAAGGTAAACAATCGATCTACGTTTACCCGTTCCACTCCGTTCATTAATTTATAGACTTCTATCATATCACCCCTCAGCCGTCTCTTTTCCAGGTTAAAGAGCCCTAACCTTTTTAGCCTTTCTTCATAGGAGTATCCTTCCATCCCCTTTACCATTTTGGTGGCTCTTCTCTGAACCTTTTCTAAAATCGCTATATCCTTTTTAAGATACGGCGACCAGAATTGCACACAATATTCAAGGTGCGGTCTCACCATGGAACAATATAGAGGCAATATAATATCTTTTGTTTTATTTTCCATTCCTTTCCTTATCATACCTAGCATTCTATTTGCTCTCTTGGCCACCGCTGCACACTGGGCCGAGGGTTTTAACATGGTATCCACAATGACACCTAAATCTTTTTCCTGGGTGGTGGTTCCTAATGTGGAACCTTGCATTGTGTAACCATAGTTTGGGTTGTTCTTCCCTAGGTGCGTAACCTTGCACTTGTCCACATTAAATTTCATCTGCCATTTTGATGCCCAGTCTTCTAATTTATCAAGATCCTCTTGCAATTTTCCACAATCCTCTTGGGTTTTAACAACTTTAAATAGTTTTGTGTCATCTGCAAATTTGATAACCTCACTCGTTATTCCACTTTCCAGGTCATTTATGAATATGTCAAAAAGCAGCGGACCCAGCACAGATCCCTGGGGTACACCACTATTCACCGTTCTCCATTGGGAAAATTGGCCATTTAGCCCTACCCTCTGCTTTCTATCTTTTAACCAGTTCCTGATCCACAATAGTACACTCCCTCCTATCCCATGACTCTTTAGTTTTGCCAAAAGTCTCTGATGAGGGACCTTGTCAAAGGCTTTCTGAAAGTCCAGATACACAATATCAACCGACTCACCTTTGTCCACCTGATTATTCACTCCTTCAAAAAAACATAACAGATTAGTAAGACAAGATCTTCCTTGTCTAAAGCCATGTTGGCTGTCTCCCATTAGGTCATGACTATCTACATGCTGTGTAATTTTATTCTATATGATGGTTTCTACCATTTTTCCCGGTAAGTCATGACAAACTATGTACATTTATTCTGGTGCATGGTTTGTTGCAGGGCTGGTGGAGATGATGGGGTTCTGGGACTCCATACTGCTGCTTTGTGAATTTCATACAGGCTGTTTAAGAGAGATGTTTGAGCTTGTGGCTCTCAGTTTCCATCTGCTGGTGGATGAGCATAACCCGCACATCTGGACTGGAGGGACCCAGGAAAGAAAATGAGCAGGTAAGGGCTAATTTCACTGTCTTTTCTCACCTGAGCTCAAAGGCTCATTTCTTATAGGAAAACTACCACAGGATTCGCTCACTCGTGCTGTAGATTAGTGAGTCACATTGTATTTTACATTTTTTTTAAGCTGCTGGGACAGAAGCACTCCACAATGAGCTCCTATTCCACCCATAGATATCTAGTAAGAGCTAGAGATGGGGGTGAAAGGCGTGTATTTCATAGTTTTTATTATGCTTAGATCTTTTTTTTTTTTATACTTAGACCACCATGGAGGTGTAGAGTGGGAGGTCTTTTAAGTCCCATCCCTTTAATTAGTTTCCCGGAAAACTGGCTCATGTGTTAGTAGGCTGACATTCTTGAGGACAGGGGGAGTTAACACCACTTCTGGGAGTGCTGTTAATTTTCAAGGAATAATATAGCTTGTGACGTGTAATGCAAAATTCTATTTGCATATTAATAGAAGCATAGAAACATGACAGCAGAAAAAGACCACATGGCCTATCTAGTCTGTCTTTCCATATCAACCATTACAGCAGTCCCCTTTTTTCCTTTAGAGATCCTCTGTGTTTGTTCCATGCCTTTTTGAATTCAGATACTGTCATCTCTACCACCTCCAGTGGGAGACTATTCCATGGATCTACCACTCTTTCCATAAAAAAAATATTTCCGCATATTACTCCTGAGTCTATCCTCTTTCATCCTATGTCTCCTTGTAGCAGAGCTTTGCTTTCATTTGAAAGAGGCTCTCCTCCTGTACATTTATGCCATGGAGGTATTTAACGTCTCAATCATATCACCTCTATCCCACCTTTCCTCTAAAGTATACATATTAAGATCTTTAAGTCTGTCCTCATATGCTTTATAATGAAGACGGCTAACAATTTTAGTAGCCACCCTCTATACCGACTCCATCCTGTTCATATTCTTTTGAAAGTTCGATCTCCAGAATTGCACACAATACTCCAAATGAGGTCGCACCAAAGATTTATACAGAGGCACTATCACCTCCTTTCTTCTGCTGGCATTCCTCTCCCTATGTATCCAAGCATCCTTCTAGCTTTTGCCGTCACCATTTCTACCTGTTTAGCTACTTTAAGGTCATTGGACACAATCATGCGTAGGTTCTGCTATTCTTTTGTGGACAGAAGTACTTCACCCCCTATACCATATCGCTCCCTTGGATTGCTGCAGCCAAAATGCATGACCTTGAATTTTTTTAACATTAAATCTCAGTGGCCAAATTCTAGACCATTCTTCAAGCTTAGCTAGATCCTTCCTCATGTTATCTACATCTTCCTGGGTGTCTACTCTAGTGCAGATTTTGATGATATCTGCAAAGAGGCAAACCTTACTTGACAGCCCTTCCACAATATTACTAACAAAGATGTTAAAGAATTGGACCAAGGTCAGATCCCTGCGACACACCACTGATAACTTCCTTCTCCTAGTGAGCTCCATTTACCTGTACCCTTTGTCGCCTCCCACTCAACCAATTTCTAAGCCAAGCAGTAACTTTAGGGTCCATCCCTAGGGTGCTCAGTTTGTTTTTAAGTCGCCTGTGCAGAGCGGTGTCAGAGGCTTTACTGAAATCTAAATACACCACATCTAGGACTCTCCTTCGGTCCAACTCCATGGTCACCCAGTTGAAGAAATCAATCGGATTTGTCTGACAAGACCTGCCTTTGAATCCATGCTGCCTTGCATTCAGTAATCCGTTGGACTCCAGAACCTCACTATTTTCTCTTTCAGCAGTGCTTCCAATAATTTACTCATCTCAGAGGTTAAACTAACTGGCCTGTAGTTTTCAATCACATCCTTACTTCCACTTTTGTGTAAAGGGATCACTTGTGCCTCTCTACAGTCCTCTGGCACCACTCCCAACTCGAATGAGGCATTGAAAAGGTCAGTCAGTGGAGCTGCTAGAATGTTCCCTAGTTCCCTCAGTATTCTCGGGTGTATCGCATCTGGTCCCATTGCTTTGTCTACTTTAAGTTTAGCTAGCTTCTCATAAACACAGTCTTCTGAAAATTGTTCAAGATTCCCCTTGCTTCTTTTCTTGTTTGTGGGCATTTTCTGAGGTCCTGCTCCTAGTTCGTCTGTGAGAACAGAGTAGAAATATTTGTTAAGCAATTCCACTTTATCCTCATCAGCTTCTGCATATATCTCCCCTTCACCCTTGAGTCTGACAATACCACTTTTGCCTTTCCTCTTCTCACTAACATATCTGAAAAATGTCTTATCCCCCCATTTTATTTCATTGGCTTTTTCCTCCTCTTTTGAATCTTAGCTTTCCTGACTTCTTTGCTAGCTTCTCTAAGTTTTTCCAAATATAGATGCCTGTCTTCCTCTCTCTGTGATCTCTAGTATTTCATGAAGGCCTCCCTCTTTTTCTTCACCTTTTCAGCTACTTTGTTTGAAAACCATAGTGGTCTCCTTTTTTTCTTTATTTACCAATTTAACAAAAAGGTTGGTTGCCTTTTTAAAATATCCCCTTTCAGTTTTGCCCACTGTTTTTCTATACCCCCCAGCTGTTCCCATCCCGCTGATGACTCCCCAAGGTATTGGCCCATCTTGGCAACGTTAGTTTTCCTAAAACCCTTGCTTTTGAATGGATTTTATCAGCCCTAGTTCTAATACTGAAGCACACCATCTGATCACTGGATGCGAAATGATCCCCCACTATAACATCAGAAACACTTTCACCATTGGTAAGCACCAAGTCCAGTATGGCCCCTTTACATGTGGATTCTGTTACCAGTTGCCTGAATAGTTCACCCTATAGAGAATCCAGGATCTCCTTACTTCCAAATGATACTGCAGCAGGAATGTGCCAATCAACATCTGGCATATTGAAATCCTTTATCAGTAGCACTTCCCCTTTCCTGGCAATGCTGCGTATATCTTCAATTAACTCTCCATCCACCTCTTCTCCTGGTGAGGGAGGTCTGTATATCACGCCAATGCAAATAGATTTCTCTTTCCCTCTTTCTAGTTTAACCCACAGTGCTTCCACTCTCCCTTTTAAGCCCTGTAGTTCCATAGCGTTAATATTATTTTTTACATATAGTGCCACTCCTCTTCCTCTTCTTCCTACCCTGTCGTTTCTGAATAAAGTATAGCCTGGTATAGTCGCATTCAGTCATCGTTGTCGTCCATGAACCATGTTTCTGTTACTGCCAGTAAATCCAAGTCAGCCTCTCCCATTTAAAGCCTCAACATCTGGGATCTTATTTCCCATGCTCCGGGCCTTTATACACACTGCTTTCCATATGTTGCCCCTTTTACCCATTTACATAAAGGTATTTAATGTTTCAATTACCTTGGGCTTTCTTCACCCATCCCCAACGAATCTAGTTTAAAACCCTTTTCAGTAGGTTAGCCATCCTGCTACTGAAGACACATCAACCCCTTCTTGAACAGATGGACCCATTTCTGTTCTGCAACCCTTGGAACAACATCCCATGGTCCAAGAAACCAAAACACTCTCGATGATACCATCCACATAGCCATGCATTTATCTCCTTGGCCTCTACTCTCTCAACAGGGAGGACTGAAGAGAACACCACCTGCACACTTATCTGCTTCACTCTCTGTCCCAGAGCCATTAAGTCACTTTTGATATGCTCAGAGGGATACCTGGCAGTATCATTTGTGCCGACATGGATGAGCAACATCGGGTAATAGTCAGTGAGCTGATGAGTCTCTGCAATCTCCCCGTAACATTTCAGATTTTGCACCTGGCAGACAGCATACCTCTCTGGGCATAAAGTCTGGTTGGCAGATGGACACCTCAGTACCCCTCAGCAGAGAGTCACCAACCACCACTACCCTTCGCTTCCTTGCGGTCACTGATTCTGCAACTTTGAGATGCTCGAGCTCTGGTTCTTCCCTTTCCAGTGATGTTTACACCTCTTCCACTTCCAGGAGTGCATAATGGTTCTTCAGTTCAAGGGCTTGAGGAGTTGGATTGGTGATTCTGCAGGCCGTGGTGAATCTTGTCCAACCTTTGTCATTCCGTAGGCTCCCATCCTCTCCTCTGCTGGAGAGCTTGGATGTTTCAAGAAGCATCTCTGCTCCTCAGCCTCTCCACCTCTTCTCTGAGTTTCTCCACTTGTTTCCTGAGAGCTTCAGCATGCAGGCATCCTGCACATGGAACCGGTCCTTCAGCTGGCATTGTGACCTCTGTTTGGACAGAGGCATAAGCTGTAATGGGGGCAACAGCTTCGGCGGTACGACTTTTCCCAGCCATTGTTTAGCTGGTGGAGCTTAGGTACCTGTTGGAGCAAAAGAGAGAGACCTACCAAAAGTACCAGCCGGTTTCCCAGCTGTCCTTTCAAAGAAAAAGCAGTTAAATCTCTTTTACGTGTGTTCTAAATGTGCTGTTCCAGGTCCCTGTGTGTAGCTAATTGAGGAGGGGCCCTATAAAGCAAGGCTGTTCACATGGGGGGGTGTAAGTTGGGAGGGTAAGGAGGGAACTAACTTCTGATGAGATGTCAGTAGCTTCAAAGAGCTGAGAGAGATACTGAAAGCAGAGTTTTAAACCTAACCACTAAAGAAAACATTTCCCCTTTTGAACTGAAGCACCAAAAAGAATGTAACTTTGTTTTAAAAGGTACCAAAACCCTTTTAAGAACTCTCAGGCAGAGGGCTAGTAATTAAAAAGCCACAAACTCTTACCTTTGCTTGAAATGTAGAGCCCCTGTTAGGAATGCTTCAACAGTGCAAGGCTCTGAAGACTTTTTATGCAGCCCTCAGTTCTTTCACAGGCTAATCAGGCCCACTAACTCCTAATAAACTTGCTCTCTTTTTTTTTGTGTTAAGCTGCATTGTTGACAAATTTATGCATGTTATTGCTTTAAAGGTCACAGGGATTATCATTAAAAAAGAGTGGAATATGAACTGTTTTGGTTCATAGCTCAGAGCTTCTGTGTCACTGGTATTTTGTTAATGGCTGTATAAAACAGCCTTCTCCTAGTAGATGCACGAACAATAACTCCAGGAATCTTGGAATAAGCATAGCAGATCCTGGGATGTGAAGACGACCTGAAGGGGAAAACCAGAGATCTGCTAGAGTTCTACACCAGGAATGAAACTGGGCAGAGTAACATTGCTCTAGTGGCCTTTATCTACTGTCAAAGTCTATTTCAGTACCTTGATTTATCAGGCTTCATGATGGCAGGTGTGATCAACCAGAAATAATTTTCAATATCTTTAAACAATTGCCTTAGGAACAAAATATAAAAACAACAGAAATAGGAATTACAATTGTTTTTGTTTGTTTTAGCTGAGAGGGAATAACTTGGTGGTTAGAATAAAGGACTGGGAGCCAGCAGGTCTCGGTTCATATCCTGTTTCTCCCACTGGTTCTCCTTGTGACTTGGTGCACGTCATTTTATCTTCTCTCCTGTTGCTCTAGGGACTTGGTTAGAATAATGGGCTGGGAGCCAGCAGATTTAGGTTTGTATCCTGTTTCTCCCACTGGTTCTCCTTGTGACTTGTTGCACGTCACCTTATCTTCTCTCCTGTTGCCCTAGGGACTTGGTTAGAATGGAAGGCCCATAGGGAAGGGATTTGTTATGCTTGTATTTAATCTATGAAACTTCCCAGTGTAAATGTCTCATTTTTATTTGACTAGTACTGCTGTACTAAGCAGTAGTAGGGGTGCTAATTAAATGAACTTGCATGCAGTTCTGTGGGCCCTAGCACTTTCTGAGCACTGATGTAAAGGTAAAAGCAGGATTTGACATTGTGCTGAAAACCTGAATTCTTTCACATTGTCTCATCCCCCTCCTCCCCCCAAGCCACTTTGTGATTTTTGCTTCTCCATTGTAATGGTAATGATATCGACTTTCCCTTTCAAGGCTCTGTCAGGAGTTCTAATCATCTGTGTAACATGGAATATCTGCTGATACTTCAGAGACTGACGTGAAAACAATGTATGCTTGTTTCTCTCCTGCTCCTTCATACTTGGTGAACATTTGGAGCCAGTGCTGGGAGCTCTTATGGATAATTACCCAGGGATTCTTTTCTCATTTCATATCCTTCCCTTCCAAATAGACCCAGTCAGATCATTGTAGTGACAACCCATTCTTGGCGGCCAGGACTCGGGGCTCCTTCCTGAATCCTGCAATCATGGACCTTGAATATGACCATTAAATGTCATACTCAAGCAATGACGCTTTGCTCTCTGGGGGATATGAATGCTGACCAAGGGAGCTGAAGGCCTGACTCTGATCAAACCAAGGACGTCCCGCATGGCACTGCCTCTGAGCCACTAGCCAGGTGCTTTTCTTCACACTGACTCAGACACAGACATTAAAAGCAAACAGCACTTTGGACAAAGACTCGCCAGTGCACAGCTGGAGCTCAGACACAATAAATTGAGTCTTAACAGCAAGAATGTTCTTGACACTAAGATCTTTCATGAACCAAATAAGATGAATAGGAAACAGTTCATGGTAAAATGGTGTAGAAAGTCAGCTGTGTTATTCCATTTAGTTTTACACTGGTAAGTCCTTTTTTTTTTTTTTTAAATCTGCTTAATGCTGTGTGTGTGCTGTTTAGTCAATGATGCCTCTTGGTGGCCCAGCCCATGGACCTTCTTGACTGGACGTAGATTGCCAGGCCTGCCTTCTGCACAGTAAGTCTACAGTACCTGGTATTCCAAGGTGGTCTCCCATCCAAGTATTAGCCAGGCCCAACCCTTCTTAGTTTCTAAGATCAGCTGACATCAGGCTCATTCAGGGTGACTGTCTATATAATTCATTGTTATTTATATATATATAGACACCTGGCTAAACACAGCATGGAACAGAAGAGAGATGAATGGGTTTTTGCTTTATAGAACACAGTCCCTCCAGTACTTCCCAGACTCTGGGAAGAGAAGTTTTTCGTATAAATCCATTTGTTTCTCTACACCTTATTTCCCCAGTAATAATAACTTAGGATCCTTTACCCCTGAACTCATTATACTTAAGTGACGACCTTCATTGAGAATCCTGCTGGGACTTTGATAGCTCTTGCATGTTGCTGGGCTAGAGAGAATCAAGGGAAAAACACCCATGATCTTGGGTCATTAGAAAAATGGCATGTGACACATTTTTGTATTCTACTTTTAGACCTCTTATGTGTAAGCAAACTTTCCATATCATCCTACTAGACCAGTCCAGACAAGTGGGTTGTGTTCCCATACCAGCAGATTTGTGGAGACAAAGAACCAATGAAAAGCTTAAGTTTCAATGACATCACTCCTATGCCTCTATTTGCCTCAGCCACCAGTGGTCCTTTCAGTATTTCTGTTTCCAGCAGATGGTGGATGGATTTTCTCCACTTTGAAGAAAATCTGAGGATTGAGAGGAAAAGATTTGATTTAAACGCTCGTGAAGTCGCCCTCAAAGTGGTCACTCACTTGAGCGTGATGTGGGAGGCTCCACTAGACTGCGGTCTTTTCAGTAGCCTTAGGAGAAGGGAAAGTTTGGTTCAGTTCCACGTTTTTATCATGATAAGAACCTATTGAACAGCAACAAAACTGGAAGGATCTGGAAGAGTACAGCAGCCTTGCACAATCTCAATGCTTCCTCCCCCCTGCTCTCTCCCAAAGATTGCAGAAGGCTCTCAGAGGGATCTGCCTGCCAGCTACCTTAAACACAGTGCTGCAAAAGCCATTGAAACAGTATCATGGGAGTAGAGCTGAGCCCGTCATGGATCCTCTGCCTGGGGCACTTGAGGTGAGTACCAAGGCTTGATGTTGACATTATCCTTTGTTGGGGGTTCCTGATTCTGTTTGCATGGGATGCAGTTTGGGGTAGACTGTTGACGACCATTAGCACAGTATGGGGGTTTCCCACCATTTTCTGCATACGTTAGTAGCGTTTTCTCCACTTGTGCACCTGGCGATTGCATGGTCTGTACCTGCGTTCTGCTCAAGCGGCTCCAACGTGTATTCCTACCTTAGCACCTGTAACATGCATCGCAGTAAAAGCGCAATTAACACGCACCTTTAGGCCACCACAGCCTTAGTGCATGCTGTTATACTTGCCTTAACTCTCTATATCAGGGGTTTTCAACCCAGTCCTTGGGAAACCCTAGGCCAGTCAGGTTTTCAGGATTCCCAGAATGAATATGCATGAGAGAGATTTGCATGTTCTGCCTTCATTGTATGCAAATCTATCTTATGCATATTCATTGTGGGAATCCTGAAAACCTGACTGGCCTAGGGTTCCCCGAGGACTGGGTTGAAAATCTATGCTCTATATCTTCTTCCAGGAAATATTGTTTGACCTGTGTCAAGCGAGGTGCCTTATCTCCGGATTCTGGACTCTGCTTTTATTGCATGGCAGTTTCTTAGTTGTCCCTGGAGGGCCTGCTCTGTCTTTCATCAACTTTGATTAGTCCAGCCTTGCCTGCATCAGGGCATGAGGTGACTGATAATGATATGGGTAAGGATTTCCAGCCAGCTGGAAGTTCCATTGACCGTTCACTATGACGCTCATCATTCTCTAAGGGGTCTGAGGTGGCTGTGCCCTGGAGGGGGGGCAGTCCTTTCCAAGAGGAAAGCATCTGGACTCCGGATTGTCCTCCATGGAATTCTTTCTTTTTTATAGCAGACCCTGGTCCTTCTGGTGTGGAAATTGAGACCCTGCGGCCTCTGAGTGCCCCCTGGCACATGTGGGACGGGTGGAAAGTGAAAGCCCTGTTCGATTGCCTTTGACTAAGTGTCCCTGGTGTGGGGAACACCTAGGAGATGTCTGAAATTTTGACTATGACTTGGATTCATATTGCCTGGTTCTGGGCTCTGAGGTGTATGTAGAAGTACTCTTGCCTTCAGAAGATTGTGAGGAGGCTAATGAGATCTGCCTATTCCTAAAGCAGGAACTGGCGGTGTTGATTGCCAGGGTGTCATCTGCCTTGAGTTTGGATGCTTCCCGCATGGAGCAGGAGCTGAAGGTACACTCTCTCCTTCTTAAAGGGCACGAAAATCCACTACTGTTTTCTGGATGTGATCAAGGATATGATCCAGTCGGCGTGGGACTCTCAACTCCCTACCCTAAAGGGTTAAGGAGTGTAAGAAGATCTCCGCTCTCCCGGAGGAGGCATGCATTGAGTGGTTTTGGCATTCCCAAGGTGAATGCACAGGTCACGGCAGTTACCAGATGGAACACCAATCATATGGAAGTTGGATCAGCCTTAAAGGATTTTCTGGACTTTAAGGTGATTGAGGAGCCAGTTTTGCCATGGCGGTGGCTATTCTGCAGCTGGCAGTATGCACCAGTCGGACATCTCAAGTCATGCTCCAGCGAATTCAGTCTCTTCTGCCAGACGATACTACCCCTCTTTTGGAGTCGGCTAAGGATTTCCTTTCTGATGCCATGTATGACCTGGTAATGTTTGGCGGCCAAGGATAGTGCCCTGACACGGTGTCAGGGCATTGGATTTGGCTCCACAACCGGGCAGCAGCTACATCTTCCAAAGCCTGTTTGCCCCAGCTGGCTTTTAAGGGGAAGCTTTTGTTTGAGCTGATTTGGATAAGCTGGTGAAGGACCTGGGCAAGACAAAATCTGCTGCCTTCTGTACGAATGGTCCAGGGGACCTGTGAAGTGGGCTGGTTCCCCTTCTAGTTAGTCTCCGCCCATCCACCGAGGAAGCACTGGCCAGATTCCTGGGGGTCTTGAGACTCTTGTCATTACCAGCCTGGAAAACCCTTCTTTCCCTTTTGCTTCTAGGCTTTGGGCTTGTTCTCAGTCAATTCATGGAGTGCATGGGCCCAGGGAGTTGGCCCTTTCCAGAGGGAGATCCTCCTGGGCTGTGCAATGAAGGTTTTGGGGCACATTCCCTGGTTCCTTCAGTTGGAGGCAGACTTCACCTTTTTTTCTTTCAGGAATGCACCTGGGTTATCAAGGATTGCTGGGTGCTAAACACCATTTGGTTCGGCTATGTCCTGGAATGCAGAGAGCCAATTCCGGATGCCTTTGTCATCTACCCTTGTGTGTCTGTGATTAAAAGTGCTGCTGTGTGGATCACTGTGGACAAGTTGTGCTTAGAGGCGGTGCTGCCCTTTCCGACAGACGAGTGGGGCTAGGGGAGATAATACATCTATTTCATGGTACCCAAAAGGATGATTCCTTCTGGCCCGTTCTGGACCTCAAGGGCGTCGATGAATACTTGCATATCCTGTGCTTCTGGATGAAAACCTTGCGCTCTGTTATTCAAGCTGTGCACCGAGGGGAGTTCTTGGCCTCTCTGCATTTGGCTGAGGCGTAATTTCATATCCTAATCTGGGTGGATCAGCAAAAGTATCTGCATGTTGCTGTGCTTGGCATTCACTATCGATTTGTTGCCCTCCCTTTTGAGCTTTCCGCCACCCTGAAGATGTTCTCCCAGGTCATGGTCATGGCACTGCAGCACCAAGGGATCTGTGTCCTTAGAAAGCCTTGGCTGGGTGATCAATCAGGGAAGAGTCAGCTGTGGCTTCCACTCCCTGGAGTTTCTGGGAGCACATTTCAACTCTCGAGTGGGCAGTTTTCCTTCCAGAGTAAAATGTCAAAGTCTCTTGGGTTGCCTGGCACTGTTCTGTGTGCGGCAAGCTCCCAGAGTCTGGGATTATCTTCAGCTTCCCGGATTGATGGCGGTGACCATAGAGATGGTGCTATAGGCGTGCACTCGCATGCGAGCACTCCAGTGGTCCTTGTTGACTCGGTGGTCCCTGAGTTCTTAGGAGTTTGAGCACACACTTCCACTCCCATTGATGGTGAAGTCCAGCCTGCGATGGTGGCAGCAGCCCTTTCATCTGAAGAAGGGTGTGCCACTGGGTAGTTTCTCCTGGATCCTTCTAACGATGGATGCCAGTCTCTCAGACCCATTGCCAAGACAGTATGGCCTAGGGCCGTTTGACCCGCAGGGAAGAGGTGAGGGCCAAGAGGTTGGCTGTTCTGTGTTTCCAGCCTCTGATCCCCTCGCCCAGCAGTTCAAGTGTTTTCAGACAATATCACAGTGGTGGCTTATGCCAATCAGCAAGGTGGCACGAGGAGTAGTTCTGGAGATGGTTGTCCTGTTTGCCTAGTCGGAGACGAACCTCTTAGCCTTGTTTGCTCAGCACATTGCTGAGTGGAGACTGTGGAAGCGGACTTCCTCAGCCAGCACTCTCTGTATCCTGGAGAGTGAGAGTTGAGTCGGGCGGCTTTTCCGAAATGGATCTGATGGTGACCTGCTCCAATGCTAAAGTTTGCCACTTCTTCAGTCATATGGAGATAAGGTCAGAGGATGCCACACACTGGCCCAGCCTTGGCCAAGTCAGCACTGGCAGTACATATTTCTTCTGTGGCCCCTGGTGGGGCATATGATTTGGCATACAGAATGCCACCTGGGCAGGATTGCTCTGGTGGCGTCAGATTGGCTGAAGAGGGCATGGTTCAGAAACCTAATGCACCACCTCTTCGGTTGCCTCTGCCTTGGGGCCTATTGTGCCAGGGACCGATCGTCTAGGAGGTCTAGTTCCCTTCTCACTTATGGCTTGGCTCTTGAAGGGAGACTGTCAGCACATAAGGATCACTCTCCAATGGTGGTGTCCACTCTGCTCAGAGCCCGGAGGAGGTCTACTAAGCTAGAACTAGTGCCTCTTTGAGCGATGGTGCAGCTCTCGGCAGTTGGCTTCTGAGGCGGTCAAGCTACCATCTTTGTTGGCCTTTCTACAGGATGGCCTGGAGAAGGGCGTTTCCCTTTGCTTCATGAAAGTTCAGGTAGCAGCTTTGGCCTGTTTCTGAGGTCCAGTGGCTGGTAAGTCTATTTTATTTATTTAGACAGTTTTGTATACCGCCTTATCCTTCAATCAAAGCGGTCACAACACAATTGGGGGATACATTTAACACGCGGGGATATGAGACACATACACTAATACTTACAGGGAACATGGGCAATGGAGGGTTAAGTGGCTTGCCCAAGACCACAAGGAGCATCTGTGGGACTAGAAACCCCAGTCCTTTCGGCCCAAGGTTGCTGTCCTCTAGTGGGATTTGAACTTCAGTCCTGAAGTACCTTGCCCCAACCACTAGGCTACTCCTCTAGCCTTGCACCCTGATGTCTCACGCTTTCTCCAAGGGGTTCAATGTCTGTTCTCCCCTGTGGTCTTTGATCCCTTCCTGGGATCTGTGTCTGATGCTCAGGGCCCTGATGGTGATGCCCTTTGAGACGTTGAAGCGCACAACTTTTAAATGATTTGACACTCAAGATGGTTTTCTTGGTTGTGATTAGTTCCGCAAGGCAGATTTACGAACTGCAGGCTGTCTTGCCAAGATCCTTATCTGTCTTGGACACGGCCTTCTTTGTAAATTTGGCCTTTGCCTTCCTTTTGCTTAAGGTGCTTTTCTCCTTCACGTAAACAAGGTGGTATGTTCTGCCCTCCTTCTCTGAGGAGCAGTGTCGGGGGAGGGATATGGATCTTTGTCTTGTGGTTGTCCAGAGAATGCTTCTCCAGTACTCTAGAGGTTACAGATTCCTTTTGTAAGTTTAACCATCTTCTTGTGCTGTTAGCAGGCCAGCAAAGTCGACTTTGGGGTGCTGGATTAAGGAGGCCTTTGCCTGAGCATATCTGTTATAGAACCAGCCGGTTCTGGAGGGTTTGTGCACCTATTCCACCTGAGCGCAAGCGTCCTGATAGGCGGAGCAGAGCTCAGTAGCCCCTGCAAATATTTGTGGGGCAGCAACGTGGACATTGCCTTCCACTTTTGTGAAGCATTACCACGTGGGATGCCCAAACGTGGGCGGACGCTGTCTTAGCTCAAGAGGTTTGCGAGCTGCTGTGTCTTCTCCCTGCCCAGTGGAATTGTAACTTTGGCATCCCACTTGTCTAGACTGGTTAAGCAGCATGATATGGAAGGTGACATTTTACTTAATGTCCTTTCCTTGAGTCCTGCTACATCAGTCCAGGGCTTGCCCCTGGAACTTTATTGCTCTGTTCTGCTACTGCGGTACCATTGAGTCCGTTCTGATTTTATATTTGGCTCTGCGGGCTTGTCATCTACTGATAGCCTTATGTTTTATGCTGTCCTGTACATAGTTCTGCACTTTTGATCACTCATTGTTGCTCATGATTGAGGTTGTGTGAGGCTTGCCATGTATCTCGCATATGCTTTGGGACAAATACTGAAAGGACCTCTGGTGGCTGAGGCAAATAGAGGCATGGGAGTGATGTCATTAAAACCTGGGCTTTCTGTTGGTTCTTTGTCTCTACCATCTGCTGGTAGGGGAACACAATCCACTTGTCTGGACTGGTTTAGCAGGACTTGCGGAAAGGACATTAACTAGTAAGTAAAATGTTACATTTTGACCTTTTTTGTGCTGTAGAATTCAGGATGCTAAAAAATGATGTCCAGGGGGCTGTGTAGCCTGGGTGAGGGTGGGTTGCAGATTAAATGCTTTAACTTTACTTGGATATACAATTGAAATATGCTAAAAAAAAATTTGTAGAGGACTTGAGGAGAAAAATTATGTATGTAGAAATAAAGAACAGTAGGGTTTGGACAGTGGATGCTAAGAACCTAAAACAGGGGTGTACAATGCTGCATTCTTGTGGTGGGTAGATTAAAAGATGTACTTTCTTTCCTGACTCCTCCTCCTCCTCCTCCTCTAACTAGCAACTGATACCTCTTTGGGAGTTTAGTAGGATAATAAAAGCTTAGGAACATTTTGCCCAACTATTAGGCAAACTAGGCGGTAACCTGGGTCGGTGGCTTTGGTGGAGGCAGAAAGCAGGGCATTCAAAGCTAAACAATAGATTCTGACAGCCAGGGTGGGTCATAAGGCTTAAGGTTTGTCTAGGGTGCCAAAGCCTTGAACCAGCTCTGGGGCTGACTCTTTCTTTGGTATATCAGTTTTTATGGGCAAGAAAGAAATTTTCTGGAGGGTGAGGGTAATCCATTAAAGATTAGGAGTACCAGGAAAGGGTGACCCCCCGCACCCCACAGAGCTCATGTTCAAAACTGAATAGTCATGCCTATGCTACTTAAAAAGGAATAACATTTAGGAAACATAATCCTTCAGGTTTATTCCAACTGGGTCGTGGCAAGAATTGATCAGAAGGGATGAGTAGTAATTGCTCTTCTGTTTCTCAAGACTTGCACTTGTTAATGTTGTTGAAAATATAGGCCTCCCTTTCCTTTCTCTTCAGCTGCCTTCCATTGGAGCTTTTAATTATATGCTGTGCAATTTTAAAAGAGCCTAGAATTGTATGGCAGTTTGCAAGAACTTGTTTTATGATGAGAGTGGATGCATGCTACAGACGCTGTAGAGAGGTGTGCCGTGGAGTTGCTGTGTGGGGTGGGAGGAGTATTTCGGGGGCAGGTGTATGCTCTTATTTCCATAGTCCCCCCCCCCCCCCCCACCTTGGTGACAAGCAGCAACTCCTTTGTTTGGCTGGTGGGGCCTAGGAACTCTGCCACCCTGCTCTTTATTTTGGATTTATTTTTTTTTAACTGGTGGGACCTGGGCTCCCTGACCACTGCTGAAGTTTCCAGTTCCTGTTTGACTGCCAGCTGCTGCTGCTGCTGCTACTCATTTGTGATGTATGTGTCACAGATGAATAGACGCAGGTGGAAAATTTAAACTTTGGTGCTTTTTCTTTCATATGTGCTAAAAATTATTAATTTTGGCATTTTAGGAAGGGTCTATATATGTATGGTAAGAGTCATGTTCAGATGAGAGCATCAAGTTATTGCATTTTGAAGGAGAAGATACTACCTACTCACCAAATAAGCTCATTTGTCTTCTGTCCCTCATACACCTATGTTTGGTGACTTCCATTTCTGTATCCTTCTCCTAGCTAATTGGAAAGCATATTTATTTGTTTCTGCTTTTAATATGTACCTTGATATTGCTATTCTTCTATTTATAGTTTTGTTTGTCTCATTTAATTATGTATGTACACTTGTAAATTGCTTAGTAGTGATGGGCGGGAACAAATCTGATAAATGAAATAAATTGGAAACACATTTCAAGCCTATGACTTGACTTGCATACCTTTATGCATGTCAGCCTTGTATCACTTAAGAAAACCATTGTTGCTGAATGGTATTGAGTCAGTGTCGACTCATAGAGACCCTCTGGATAGCTGTCCTAAACTGTGTTGAGTCAGGCGGCTCATTTTTGATAAAGTGGCATCCATAGCTCCTGCTATTGTATCGATCTATCTGATTGCTGGCTTTACTTTTTTGCATTGAACTTCAACCTTGCCAAGCATGATGTCTTTCTCTACTCTCTTTCTTTGCATGATGTGTTCAAAATATGAAAGCCTTGTCATCTGAGCTTCTAAAGAAAGCTTTGGTTTGATCTCCTTCAGTACTGACTGATTTGTTCTTGAGGCAAAAAAATCTGTGATGCCATCTTAAATAGGTGTTTAAAGCCAAGTGACAGATCAAAGGGGCAATTTGCAAGGCACCCTCTATCAAACCAAGGGTTGCATGAATCATCCAGGAAATTGATAAGACATTACTTTAGAAGTACAGATCAGGGCACTGTGTAGCAAGCCAGCTTTTTATTAAATCTTCTTTCCCCCCCCCCCACCCCCTCCCGGGATAATCTTGGCTTTATAGGCTCTTAAATCTATTAAAGGGAAGGTGTGCCCATATTCACTTTCAGGTGTGGCTTGTTATCCTCATGAGGAATAGAATAAGACCTGAGATTGATTAATCTTGAGGTGAACAAACTTCATTAAATGTATTGTATAAGTATCCCCAGCAAACGTAAGTAAGTAAACAATTTAAACACCTAAACATAACTTTAAAACTAAGATGCAGACAGCAGACCAGCAGCGAGATGGAGGCTATCCAGTTTCTGCATTGAGTGTCACATGTATGATTTTTCTCCCAGTTGGTGGGGGGGGGGGGGGTCTTACGTTTGTACTAGCTGCAAGGAGCCTGATCTCTGGAGGCTAGAGTAGCAGACGTGGAGGACATGAGGAAGACAGAGAGATATATATAGATGAGACCTACAGGAACGTAGTACTGAAGTCTGGCAGCCTCCCTGTTGCCATGGAGGAGACGTCACATAACAGATCATCATCCTGGAGTGGTGGGAAGTGATCCTGTAGCTAGGACCTGTCCTAGGTGATGTAAAACCCTCTCACACCAAGGAGGTTTCTCCAGGGCCATGTGCCCATGAGGGATGGGCTAGGACAGCCATTATAGTTGGTGATTCGAACATTAGGCATGTAGATAGTTGGGTGGCTGGTGGATGTGAGGATTGCCTGGTGCGATGCTAGTGGACCTTACGTGCTATCTAGACAAGGTCTTAGTGCTGGGGAGGAGTCTGCTTTCTTGGTACATGTTGGTACCAGTAACATAAGAAAGTGTGGGAGGGAGGTTCTGGAGGCCAAATTTAGGCTTTTAGGTAGGAAGTTGGAATCCAGAACTTCCAGAATAGCATTCTCAGAAATTCTTCTTGTTCCACGTGCAGGACTCAAATGGCAGGCAGAGCTCTGGAGTCTCAATGCATGGATGAGACAATAGTGCAAGGAAGAGAGGGTTTTGGATTTGTTTAGGAACTACGCAGCATTCTGGGGAAAGGAGGGACTTTTCCGAAGGGATGTGCTTCACCTTAATCGGGATGGAACTAGGCTGCTGGCATTAACATCTAAAAAGAAGGTAGTAGGGGAAAGCCGACAGTCGCCCAAGAGCGGATGGTTTGGAAGGATGTATCCTTGAAGGACACCAGGAAAAGATTGAAGTTAGGGCATATCAACAGAGATTTCAATAAAGACAAAAGTAACCCAAATGCCCTTAAGTACAGAGAAGACAGAGCTTAAAGATTCCAAATTTACACCTGTCTAGCCAGATTAATATGAATAAAATACAACCTCGAAAATGCTTGTATGCAAATGCTAGAAGTCTAATTTAATATATAGCACTAAATGAGAGGTTAGATATGGTTGGTATCTCAGAGAATTGGTGGAGGAGGTCTACCAATGGGACAATGTGATACCTGGGTACAAATAATATCGTAATAAGAGTAGAACAAATTGGTGGAGGGGTTGCACTCTCTTGGAGAGAGCATTGAGTCACACAGGATTAAAGGTTTTCAGGAAACAAAATACACTGTAGAATCTCTATGGATCAAAATTCCATTTAAAAAGGGGCGGGTGATGGAGGTGGGGGGTGTACTATCGACTGCCTGGCCAGAATGAACAAATGTATGATGAAATGCTCAAAAAAATCAGGGAAGCTGACAAAAGATACAACACAGTAATAATAATAGGTGATTTCAATTAGCCTGGTATCAACTGGGTCATTGTCACGGCAGGACATCCTAGGGAGATAAAGTTTCTAGATGAAATAAATGACTGTTTCTTGGAGCAGCTGGTTCATGAGCTGGCAAGAGGGGAAGCCATTTTGGACCTAGTCCTTAGTAGAATACAAGATCTGGTATAAGAGATAAGGGCGTCAGGGCCATTGGCAATAGTGATCATAGCATTTAATTTAATAAATGGAGGAAGGATAGCAAGGAAATCCACAGTACTTCCTTTTAACTTTCAAAAGGGAGACTATGATAAAATGAGGAAAATTTAGTTAAGAAAAAAACTAAAAGTAGCAGCTGCAAAGATTAGAGCTTTACATCAAGCATGGGCCTTGTTTAAAAATACTATCTTGGAAGCCCAGACCAGCTTTAAGAAAGTAGGAAGGAAGTCCGAAAAACTGCCAGAGAGGCTGTTGTAGCCAAAAAAATAAGCATCTTTCAGGAAATGAAGAAAGGAGTCAAATGGCGAAAACTGGAAACAACATAAGTATTGGCAAGCTAGATGCAAGGCATTGATAAGGTAGGCAAAAGAGAATTTGAAAAAAAGCTTGCCCTGGAAGCAAAAATGCATAATAAAAACTGTTTCAAGTACATTCATAGCAAAAAGTCTGTGATAGTCAGTTGGACCATTGGATGATAGTGCCCCTTTTACCCCTCGAAGAGGAGACCAGGCCATTGCGGAAAGACTGAATAAATTCTTTGCTTCTGTCTTTATTGAAAAAGATGTAGGGAAGTTCCCCATGACTGAAATAGTATTTAAAGGTAATGCATTGGAAATATTGAAAGACATATTGATAAACCGGGAAGACGTATTACAACTATTTATAAACTAAAGAGTAGCAAATCACCTGGACTGGATGGTATACATCCAAAGGTGTTGAAAGAACTGAAATATGAGATTGCAGACCTACTATTAGTAATCTGTGAACTGTCATTAAAATCATCTGTAGTACCTGAAGATTGACGGACGGCCAAAGTAATACCAATTTTTAAAAAGGGTTCCAGGGGTGATCCGGGAAACTACAGACCAGAGAGCCTGACGTCAGTACCAGGAAAATGGTAGAAATCATTATAAACAACAAAATTACTGAACATGTAGATAGCTTTCTCCCATTAAACCATGACTAACATGGCTTTAGCTAAGGAAGGTCTTATCTTACTAATCTGCTTATATTATTTTGAAGATGTGAATAAACAGGCAGATAAAGATGAGCTGGTCAATTTTATAGTGTATCTGGATTTTCAGAAAGCTTTTGACAAGGTCCCTCATGAGAGACTCTTGGCGAAATTAAAAAGTCATGGGATAGGAGATGGTGTACTATTGTGGATCAGGAACTGTTAAAAGAAAGAAAGCAGAGGGTAGGGCTAAATGGCCAATTTTCCCAATGAAGAAAGATGAATAGTGAAGTACCCCAGGGATCTGTGCCAATGTCCCCTCTAATTTTTGGTAGGCTGTGTGCACATAAAATATCAACTGTGCAGCTTTTGAAGGAAGGTTAAATTTTTGTGCGCCACATAACAACACTCGGAGTTATATACTTTAAAATTTGACTACACGTCAGAATACAGTATGTACACCACATTGATTTTAATCAAATGAATCGGAAAATGTCTAGTAATTACAATCACAACTTTTAAATTTTAAGATGTCTGTATTGTTTTCTATCAGAATCAGAACCGTAATTTTTGTGCGCTCTGTTGTAAAGTATGTGAGCTCGCTCAGCGAGGTGTGTGCCCGCGCACACGCGCACAGCTTAGAGGGAACAGTGATCAGTGCTGGGTCCGCTGCTTTTTAACATATTTGTAAATGACTTGGAAATGGGAATAACAAGTGAGGTAATCAAATTTTGCAGATGACACCAAATTATTTAGATTTGTAAAAACCCAAGAGGATTGTGAAAAATTGCAAGAGAACCTTGACAGATTGGAAGACTGGATGTTAAAATGGTAGATTAAGTTTAATGTGGACAAGTGCAAAATTATGCACCTAGAAAAGAACAACCCAAACTGTGGTTACATATTTATTTATTTACATTCTCTTATATACCGCGCTATTCTGCATCAGTGCGGTTTACATTGAACAAACTGAAATTACATTGAACAGGGCATTATAACTTGGAAATAACTATTTTACAGGGAACATGGGCTATGGAGGGTTAAGTGGCTTGCCCAAGACCACAAGGAGCACCTGTGGGACTAGAAACCCCAGTCCTTCCGGCCCAAGGTGGCTGTCCTCTAGTGGGATTTGAACCCCCGACCTTCCGGCCTGAAGTACCTTGCCCCAACCACTAGGCCACTCCTCCCATTGCAGGTTTCCACATTAGGAACCACCATCCAGGAAAAAGACGTAGGTGTTATTGTGGATAACAAGTTGAAACTCTCTGCCCAGTGTGCAGCAGCAGCCAAGAAAAAGAAAATAGACTTCTAGGAATCTTAAGGAAAGGAATAGAATATAAAACGGCTATTATAATACTTCTGTATTGTTCTATGATGTGACTGCACCTTGAATATTGTGTGCAATCAATTCTGGTCGCTGTATTTTAAAAATGATATAATGGAATTAGAAAAGGTACAGAGAAGAGCCCCCAAAATGGTAAAGGGGATGGAAGGATACCCCTATGAGGAGAGGCTTAAAAGGTTAGGGCTCTTTAACCTGGAAACGAGACTGCTGAAGGGAGATATGATAAAGAGGTCTATAAAGTAATAAATGGAGTGGAACGGGTAAACGTCGATCGATTTGTTTACACCATCAAAAAGTAGACTAGGAGACATGCAATAAAGCACAATGTAACCCTTTTAATAAGAGAGCGGGATCCTTCCCACAAAGGTTAAAGCACACCTCCATCAGGCCGCTACTAAAAGCAACAAACTGGACCCACTAAAAGTTGAATCCTATAGACTGATTTCAAGCATCCCACTGCTTGCCAAAATAATTGAAAAGGTAGTCCAACGCCAAATCCAACAACACATTGAAACGGAAGCCCCTCTGGACCTGTCCCACCACGGCTTCAGGGAAGCACATGGCGTTGAAACCCTCCTTACCACCCTCTTCAGTACCATAATCTCTGGAATCGATAACTTTTTTGACAAGGATTTGTTCTTATCTTCATGGACATTGCAGCAGCATTTGACTCCGTGAGCCACGAGATACTAATGGAACGTCTTGAGGAAAAAGGAATACAAGGCACAGCCCTAAGCTGGTGCAAATCCTACCTGTCCAACAGGTGGCAACACGTGAGGACTGGCACCACAACCTCAGAACCATTTCTACAAAAACAGGGCATGCCACAGTGGTCCTCGCTATCGGCATTAATGTTTAACATATACATGCAGCCCATCTGTGCTCTGATCAGATCTTTCAACGTCGCCTGCCTAGCATACGCAGACGATATTCTACTATCTCCAGGAACAAGCAGGAATGTAGTCCTCACATATGGGTATCGTCGGTACCGACGGAGCCTGCGCGGGAACGCTCCCCAGCGTCCAATTAGGAAGCTTTTGGGAGCATCCCACAGCGCCTGTGTGCTGCCTTCCCGCCTTTCCCAACTGCCTCTCTCCAGTTCTTCATTTTCCGCGGAGCCAGCAGTTCGTGTTCCTGTCACCGCATAAAATTATTTTCCTTATTCCTCTTTTTTGTGGTCGCGTCTGCCTCCCTCGACGCTACACCGGTACCGCCGGTTCTTCTTTCTTTTCTTTAAAAACAAAACAAAACCCCACTATATATATATATGATCATGATCTCATGTTGAGAATGTGGGAAACACCTCTCACCACCTCTCCTCACTCTCGCAGACTGGATACCATGTATCGAGTCCCCCCCTTGTCCTGGATTCCAGAAAACTCAGCTTCCTCACCACTCTTTTATGGTGGAATCAGCTATGAGAAGGATCAGAAGTGCAGAGAGGCGTGCCTCTAATCCTCCAGGACGTGAGTGTAGAACTTTGGATGCCTTTGGACGTCGTACTTTCCAGGCTTCCATGCTTTCTGCCAGGATCAGTTCCTATATTTAGTCACAGGTGATTTAGAGGTTTTGAGCCCTCTTCTTCCTGAAGATAAGAGGCAGGATTTTCTCACACTGGTCAAACACGCCCAGGATGTGTCTAAGTTTGTCAACCGTGCAGCTTTTGACTGTTTTGCGTGCATAAGCAGAAACTCTGCCATTGCCATAGGTGCACGTAGAATTGCCTGGCTCCAGGCATCCGATTTGGAGCTCTGGGTGCAGGACAAACTGGGCAATATCCCTTGTATAGGTGAGAATCTATTTGGCAAAAATTGGCAAGAAAAAGCCAATGAATTAGATGCTGACAACTCCACTTTTGGATAGGCTATCCAAAGGCACAGCTGATCCTGCGAGAAAGGCTTCTTGAAAGATTTCTTTCTTCTCAAAAAAGAAGAGGTTTTATTCCTCTTATTCCCAGCAGGGACGTTCTGCAGGTCAGCCTGTCTGGAAAGGTCAGCAACCACCTAAGCAAAGGAAAGCAAAGACTGCTAAGCCTCAACCGTCTCAGCAGTCTCAGCCTCCACAAGGCCTTTGACTTAGCCTTCCTGGCCCTCAATGGACCAGAGCCTTCCACCATTCCAGGAAGGTTATGTCACTTTGCCCCCAGGTGGGAGCAGATAACAGCAGAGCATTGGACACTCTCCATTATAAGAGAGGGGTACAAACTGCACTTCCTGTGCATACCCCCTCACACAATGGTAAGGCAGTTCAATTCTCAGACCTCTCTCATTAACCTGTTAGATCAAGAGGTCACTATGCTTCTTGCCCAAGGGGCAGTAGAAGAAGTACCCATCCACCATCAGGGTACAATGTTTTACTTCCCCTGTTTCCTTATCCCAAAGAAAACAGGGGGATACAGACCTATCTTGGACCTCAGAGAATTGAACAAATTCCTGTTCAAAGACAAATTCAAGATGATTTCTCTAGGAACTCTGCTGCCATACCTTCAGGGTCAGGATTGGCTTTGTTCTCTAGATCTCAAGGATGCGTACACCCATGTTCTCATCCATCCAACTCACAGAAAGTTCCTTTGGTTCCTTTTTCAAGGAAAGCACTACCAATACAGGATGCTTCCTTTTGGCCTGGCATCAGCACCAAGGGTGTTCACGAAATGCATGGCTGTGGTAGCAGCATTTCTCCACACTCGAGGGATATTCGTCTTCCCTTATTTAGATGACTGGCTCATTCGAGCCCCATCAGAGTCAGAGGCCAGGACTTCTCTATCTTGCACAATGCGTATCCTTCAGTATTTGGGTCTGGTCATAAACATCCCAAAATCCAATCTAACTCCCACTCAGTCTCTAGAGTTAATAGGAGCTTTGCTGGATACCAGAAAAGCAAGGGCCTATCTTCCCCAGGCCCGTTGCCTTTGCATGGTGCAGTTAGCTTCTCAAGCAGTGTTGAAGCCCCATCTCACTGCCCGAGAAATGCTACAACTACTAGGCCACATGGCATCTACCGTGCATGTGGTTCCTTATGCTCGCCTCCATATGAGAGCAGCCCAGTGGACCTTATTCACTCAGTGGACCCAGGCATCAGGGTGCCTGTCAGACAAAATAGCAAACACAAATCGCCTTATTTTGTCCCTCCAATGGTGGCGGTCCACTCAGAGCCTGTTGCTGGGGTCCCCATTTCAACAACCCTTACCCCAGGCAACCCTCACAACAGATGCTTCACCAATGGGATGGGGAGCTCATCTGCAAAACCTCTCCACCCAAGGCACCTGGACTCCGCAGGAGACTCATTTACATATCAATCTCTTAGAGCTCAGAGCAATCTTCCTTGCTCTTCGAGTGTTCCACACCCTGCTCATCTACAAGATAGTCCTCATTCATACGGACAATCAAGTAGCCATGTTCTACGTGAACAAACAGAGGGGAACAGGCTCTCTGTCGCTTTGCAACGAAGCTTTGCAACTATGGGCCCTCACCAGAGAGCATCAGATTCATCTCCTGGCAGTGTATCTTCCAGGCATACAAAACTCTTGGGCAGACAGACTCAGTCGAGTTCTGCTTCCACACGAATGGTCTCTACATGCAGACCAGGTGGCCAAGATTTTTCAAATTTGGGGAACCCCGGACACAGACCTCTTTGCAAGTCCGTTGAATGCCAAACTTCCCCGGTTCTGTTCCAGAATTCCGGCTCAGGACTCTTAGGCCAAGGATACTTTCCTCCTTCATTGGGGTCAAGACTTCCTGTATGCCTTTCCACCCATTCCCCTGATTCCCAAAACCCTATTCAAGCTTCAAGGAGACAAAGGCCGTATGATTCTCATAGCTCCACATTGGCCACGGCAAGTGTGGTACCCTCTGCTTCTACATCTCTCTCAAGCTCCCTCCCTGGAGTTAGGGTCTGCTCCAGATCTCCTGTCCCAGGAGAACGGAATGTTATGGCATCCCAATCCTCAGTCTCTGCTTCTCAGGGCTTGGTTGCTGAAGGCCTAGATCTTCATGACCTTAACCTCCCTCAGCAAGTAAAGGATATCGTTTATGCTTCCAGGAAGCCTTCCACAAGACGCTCATATGCTTTCAAGTGGAAAAGGTTTACCATATGGTGCTCGCAGAAGGGTCTCAACCCCCTTGCGATACCTTTGGAATCATTACTGGAGTATCTCCTTCATTTATCCAATGCAGGACTTAAGACTAACTCAGTAAGAGTCCATTTGAGTGCTATTGCAGCTTCTTTCAAGCCTCTAAATCAGGGGTCTCAAACACGCGGCCCGCGAGAGAACGTTGTGCGGCCCGCGGAGGGAAACAAAAAAAACCCCAAAACCCTGGCTTCTGCTTCTGCGCGCAGGATCGGAGACCTGTTGCTGCCCCGCTCCTCTAAGCAGTAGCTGGAACTTCACCCTTGTCATGCACAGTATTCTCTCCTTTTTCTTCCTCCCCCTCTCTCTGCATGCAGCATTTAACTCCCCTTATAGCCCCCCCCAACCTGTTGCCACCGCAGCATCGCCAGAAAAGCCCCCCAACATTCCTTCAAACCTCTTGTTTCCTTTGGGGAATTGGTAAAAAGAAAACTAAAAAGCAAGGCGGCACTAAGCGCGACGCAGAAGCTGGGCAAGGCTCTGCGCCCCCTCTCGTCAGCAGTAGGAACTGTTTCGGAGGGGGCGGGGCCTGTAGAGTCCTGCCCAGTGCTTCAGTGCGAAGCTCACGGTGCCGCGTTGCCTTTTTTTAACGATTCCCCAAAGGAAGCAAGAGGTTCAGGGGATGTTGGGGAGGGGTTTGGGTTTTTGTTTTAGCGATACCGAGGTGGCAAGAGGTTTTGGGGGGCCATAAGGGGAGGAAGATTGGGAGACACATAGGAGGGAAGTAAAGCAGAGAGTGTGTTTTCAGGGGGTGGGAAGGCCAGAGACAGGGGGTGGACTGGGAGAGATATGAGGGAAGAGGGGGAGGGGAGAGATGGAAAAAGCATGAGGAGGGGGAGAAGAGAAGAGTGGAAAAGGGCAGAAATGAAAGGAAAGAGGTGAAGGAAGAGATGCAGGATATGGAGTGAGGGGCATAAGGGGATGAAAAGCAGATGGTGGATACAGGGTGGGGGAGTGGGGGATAGATGCTGTACAGGGGGTAAGAGATGGAGGGCAGATACTGGACATAGGGTAAGAGACATGGAGGGTTGAAGGCGCATGTTGGACATGGGGTGGATGCATGGAGGGATGAAGGACAGATGCTGGACACGAGCGAGGGGATAGAGGGCAGAGGATGGATACAGGGTAGGGCTAGACTCGAGGACAGATGCTGGACGTGGGGTGAGAGAGGGGATGCTAGACATGGGATGGGGAGAGAGAGAACACAGGACACAGTGGGGGAAGATGAGGGGATGCTGGACATAGGTGAGGGAGAGGGAATGTGGGAGTGCTGGACACAGTGGAGGGATAGGATGAGAAAATGAGGGGGAAGCACTGATGGTGCAAGAGAAGGGGCAGATAGGGTAGGAGAGAAGGGGGGAGATGCTGGATGTGGAGAGGGTGAAAGAAAGAAAGGGAAGGGTTAGTTAAAAACTGGAGAATAAGTGGCAGGGGGAGGATAGGACTGGTAATGGGCTGGGGGGGGTTGCTAGGACTGGAAATGGACTGAGTGGAAGGGGGGCTTGAACTGCAAATGGCTGATGGGGAGGGGGGCTTGGAATGGAAATGAGCTGTGAGGGGAGAGAGCTAGGATTGGAAATGGGCTGATGGGGGGCTAGGATTGGAAATGGGCTGATGGTGAGGCTAGGATAGGACTGGAAATGGACTGATGCAGGGACTAGAAAGGAGCAGATGCTGGGTGGGGCTGGAACTAGAAGGGAGCTGATGTTGGGGGAGGATTAGAATGGGATGGAGCTGGGAAAGTGAAATGGAGAGGGGAAAAATATTTTGTCTGGGAGAGAAGACAAATCTACAATTGGCCAGGTATTGGGAGAGTAAGTGGGGATTGAGGATGGAGGGGTAAAATTTGAGTGGATGAAATAGGAATGAGGAAAGAGAAAAAGGAGAAAGATTAGTATGTTAAAGCAGATATAGAGAGAGAATGGAAAAAAAAAACTAGGAGAGAGAAGAAAGGGTAAATGGACAGCAGATGATGGAGAGTTAGCAGAAGACATGAAGAAACCAGAAGAAAGTGGCTGGAACAATTGCAACTGAAAAAAATGCACAAAAGGTAGAAAAATATCTCTTTATTTTGAATTTATTAACTGGAATATGTCAACTCTGGGAAATGTGCATCATTAATGTTTGCGCTTTGTTTAGTACAAGAGGAAATTAATTTATAGTTTTATTTCTACAGTGTTGTTGTACATTCCAAGTTTGGCTTTTGGGGTTCCCAGTTTAATTATTGTCTTCCTGTTTCTAAATCTTTTAGTCTTTCTTTATCCATACTCATTAAGAGGCATGTTTACTAAAAGTTAGTGTATGGTAACATTATGCAAATATTTATGCAAATGAGGCCCCTTATGCAAATGAGGCCCCGCGTCTTATGCGGCCCCCGGGTTACTTTACAAGTCCTCATTTGGCCCTCAAAGCAATTTGAGTTTGAGACCCCTGCTCTAAATGGACAGCCTATTTCCTCCCATCCTCTTGTAGCAAGATTTATGAGAGGCCTTCTTCTAACTAAGCCTCCCATTAGGCCACCACCTGTGGCATGGGACTTAAACCTGGTTCTTGGGCAGCTTATGAAGCCACCTTTCAAATCCTTAGCTACTACCTCATTGAAATTTTCTTTCTTGGAAAGTTATCTTTCTCATTGCAATCACATCAGCACGTCGCATCAGTGAGTTGCAAGCACTAGTAGCTGATCCACCTTATACGAGGTTCCATCATGATAAGGTAGTCCTTAGGACTCATCCACACTTTATGCCAAAGGTGGTCTTGCCTTTTCATCTAAACCAGGCGGTCTACCTGCCTGTGTTTTTTTCCAAGGCCTCATGCATCTAATGCAGAAAGAAATCGTCATACTTTGGACTGTAAAAGAGCTTTAGCTTTTTACTTACAAATAACACAGCAACATAGAAAGTCCTCTCAACTCTTTGTTGCTTTTGATCCTTCTCATTTGGGACTTCGTCTCCAAGAGAACACTGTCTAACTGGATTGCTCAGTGTATTTCCTTTGCCTATCAGAGTAAGAATCTTTCTCTGGAGGGCCATGTCAGTGTTCATAATGTGAGAGCCATGGCAGCTTCAATGGCTCATCTTCACTCTGTGTCTATCGATGACATCTTTCGAGCAGCCACCTGGGCCTCGGTTCATACCTTCACAGCCCATTACTGCTTGGACAAGGACTCCCGCCGGGATGCTTTGTTTGGTCAGGCTGTTCTCCAACACCTGTTCCATACCTAATCAACTCCTACCCACCATCCCTGGTTGGATGCCAGAGATCCATGGGGGGAAGTGGAGCCCTTTCACAGGGGCACACAACCTCTGGGGTCTCTCCCTGGCATCTAAAGCTAGGGAGTCCCCATATGTGTGGACTACATTCCTGCTTGTTCCTGGAGATAGCATAGTTACTCACCTGTAACAGGTGATCTCTGGGAACAGCAGGAATTTAGTCCTCACAACCCACCCACCTCCCCTAGGAGTTGTATCTCTCTATCTATCTCTTTCTCTTTCCCTCTCTCTCTCTTTTTGTCTCAGTTTTAAACTCAACTGGAGAGAGGCAGTTGGGAAAGGCGGGAAGGCAGCACGCAGGCGCTGTGGGGATGCTCCCAAAAGCTTCCTAATTGGACGCTGGGGAGCGTTCCCATGCAGGCTCCGTTGGTACCGACAATACCCATATGTGAAGACTAAATTCCTGCTGTTCCCGGAGATCACCTGTTACAGGTGAGTAACTATGCTATACATGCCATTTGCAACGGACCAGCCAGATTTCTCCCCACTAACAAGCTGTTTCGATGCAGTTGTGGACTGGCTCCATACTGTCACAAGGTAGACCTATTGGAGCCTGAGAAAATGGAAATCAGCAGCAGTGATCAGAGAAGAGATGACAGGATAAACAAAAAACTGTCAGATGGTTGCTACAGACAACCTAGGCACACGTGGGTAAGGGCTGAGAAGACACACCCAGATAGCAAGCAAAGGGAGTTGGCTTTGCCTGATAGGAATCAGCTGGGTAGAGGTGGAGCCCAGAAACACAGAGATATAATACGCTCCCAAATAGTTAGAGAGGGAGAGGAGGTGAACCAGCAAGTCTCACAGCAAGGGAGACAACGGTCAGCGCAGCAGAAGCTGGGAAAAGTATGGAAGTGGAATGAAAGAGAGTCTGAATTACTGGGACAGCATGCAAGCCCACATGAAGGTCTGAGTGAGTCTCAAACTCAGAGTGAAACATTTGGAAGGCAGAAACCTGATATTGAATGCATGTGTGAAGAGCACGGGAGACGTGGGGGAGTTGCACTACAAGGTAACAAAGCCAGAAGTGTTGATAGTGGCTGTTTTCTACCCGAGTGGGTAAAACCCTGCAGCAATAGAAAAAGCCACCCAGAAATAAGCTTTGGAAATAATCCCTTCCCTTGTGCTAGAAAACCCAGGAGAAAAGAAGCTCACTTACTTGGAGAAGCTAGAGATTCTAGTATCCACTTTAAACTCCCAGAGTTTGAGCAACCTCCGTATAGAGCAGTGCAATCTAGGGCAGCTGTGAGGCAAAAGCTAGACCCGAGCACGCTCAGAGTCTACCGTAATCACTCTAACAGCAGAGCCAGGGAAGTTCCTGAATGTCCTTATGCTTACCAGCAGGGGCTGAGTTCTCATAAGCCTCATGCAAAAGTATATGGTAGTTCCCAGGGAGGCTTTGAGTCAGAAGGACAGCATAACTTCCTGCTTGACGAGGAAAACCTACATTATCCTTTTGAAACAGCTGACCTTGAAAACGTGAGTGTTAATGAACCAGAATCTATGGAATATGAGAATACAGAGTTAGCAACAGTTCCTGAGCCCATGGAATGCTCAGTCTCGGTAATTGACCCAGAGTTTTCCTTAAGGTGAAAAAGGGTTGAAGATAACCTGAATAAGAGTCACAAGGTGTGGGCTGGAAAACGTGTCTCACAGAAAACCATGTGAATGAGCTGTGCTCTGGCAGCAAAAAGGAAAGCCTGTGAAAAACATTGAGAATGTTTAATTCTTTTCTTTTTGCATTTAAGCTGAAGTAAGCTATTTTTGTTTAACCTTTTGATTTCTGTTATATGCCCGAAGTGGGCTGTTTGCTTTGTTTTGCCAAGGAGAAAATACCTCACGGACGGGGAATAAAACCCTGAGTTTGGAACACAAGTGTCTTTTGTGGTTTATAGAGAAGGTACAACTACCACCCTCAGTGGAGTCCTCAGGCAGTACCAAGGCCTCACCGGTAGGGCACCTGGGGGTGCGACAATACGCAAAACCTTCGAATCAACCACAACAAGACAGACGTCCTCTTCATTACGAGGAACCAAGACTTCACTCCCCCACTCTCATTAAAAGTGGAGAACACAGAGCTGATAGCCAAACCCACAATCCGCTACCTAGGTATCACCCTGGACCAACGGCTGGACATGAAAACCCACATAAACACTGTAAAGAACATATACCACAAAATACAAACACTACGGCATTTACAGCCACTACTTGACCCCACCGACTTTCGAACAATATACCAAGCCCTTGTAATCCCACACTTTGATTACGCTAACGTAATCCTATATGGACTCCCACAAGCAACGCTAAACCCACTCCAGCTTGCAATGAATGCAGCAGCAAGAGTTCTGTACGGAGCATCAAGGATGGACCACATCACACCAATTCTGGAGAAACTCCACTGGTTGCCTATATACGCCAGACTGCACTACAAGATCTTAGTTATGACCTTCAAAGCCTTAAACAAGTAGCCTCCCACATCCATCACTGAGTTGATCCACCTCACACCCCCTAACAGAAACAGAAGGTCCACAGCGGTGAACACCCTGATAACCCCAAAAGAGACAACAAAATGCACAAAGGCAACATCCAAAAGGGCCTTCATGATCTACGCTCCGATGGCTTGGAATGCCCTCCCCACAGACATGCGAGTCATCACTATCCTGACTCGATTCAGGAAGGCACTGAAGCATCACCTGTTCATAAGACACTACCCAGAAACCAGTTGTAGAAATCAGACAGCAAACACTCTCAACAGCCACCACTATCCCCCCAATAACACACCCACAACGAAAAAGGGCAGCCAGCCCAACTTATCCAACCACGAATAGACTATAGTTGGAATGTATAGTCATTAATGTAAATAATCTGTAGAACGTTACCCCAGTTATATCCAAGTTTCAGCTCTCGTTTACTGTAAATACAATGCAGTCCGACTTCATTGTATAAGGTTCTGTTAAATGTACACCGCACTGATATGAATAGCACGGTATAGAAGAGACGTTAAATAAATAAAATATTTTTTTTCACTCAATGCATAATCAAACTCTGGAATTCATTACTGGAGGATGTAGTAAAAGCTGTTAGTGTAGCTGGGTTTAAAAAAAAAAAAGGTTTGGACAAGTTCCTGGAAGGAAGGTCCATGAACTATTATTAAAGAGGACCTAGGAAATCCACTGTTTGCCCAATAAAAGCATTGTGGAACCTTTGTGTCTTTTTGTGAAACTGCTAGGTACTTGGGACCTTTATTGGCCACTGATGGACCTTGGTCTGACCCAGTACGGCATATCTTATGTTCTTCGGGCAGTCCATGGTATACATAGTATTCTTCACCAGCACCATAATCAAAGGCTTCAATTTTATTCCCGTTTTATCTTTTTTTCACCGTCCAATTTTCTCACTCATAAGATGTTGTTGAAAATACTATGGCTTGGAGAAGTCAAATTTTTGTTTGGAGAAAGATATATCTGCTCTTGAGAATCTTTTCTAGGTCTTTGCCATTCTGCCAAGTGCAATGCGTCATCGGATTTCTTGACTGCTTGTCATTTCTTTATTGATTATTGATCCAAGCAAGTTAAAGTTGTCCACTATTACAATTTCTTCTCCATCAACGATGAGCTTATTGATGTTGTCAGGATCTTTGTCTTCTCTACATTAAAGTACAGGCCAATTTTAAGACCGTTCCTTGACCTTGCTGAAAAAGATCTGAAACATTTGCTTCTCAAGTATTGAGATGTCATCAGCATAACTAAGGTTGTTGATGAATCTTCCAATAATCTGCGCACCTCTTGTCTTCTTATAGTCTTGGTTCTCTAAGTTGTTCTGCATAAAAATTAAACAGGTAGGGGAAAAGTATGCAGCCTTGTCGTACACCTTTCCCATCTGTTTTATTTCATGTCTTTCAGTAATAGCTCAAGGAAAGTTACATTCAGGTACAGTAGATATTCCCTGTCCCTGAAGGCCTTAGAATCTGTGTTTGTACCTGAGGCTTGCCAGATGGCGTTAGGGACATCAGTGGGGTTTAAATACTTGCTTCCCTGGTTCGCAGCATACTGCTCTAACCACTAGTTTGCTACTGCACTCCGTTAAGATTGTTGGTTTTTTTAAAAATATACTCAGTACTGCTACACTTGGGTACTTTTGAGTCAGAGTAATAGAGTAGATGATGGCATAAGGTGACCAGCTGACTCATCCATTTAGCAAAGTGACCCCTGTTCACACTGCTAAGGATTTATTTAAGATGCCACCCGTAGACCATGAGGACGAGTAGCCTGGTGGTTAGAGCAGTAGGCTAGGAACCGGGGAAGCCAGGGTTCAGATTTCACTGACACTCTTGAGACCTTACCCTCCCTTGCTTCAGGTACAAACTTGGAAGCTTCACTTTTAGAACCTTGGCAAAAGGGTTGTGGAGTTAGAGATCTTCCTGTCTCTTTGAGTATTTAATGTGTTTTTAAGCTCTTTTTGTGTAAAGATTAAAAAGAGCTAGGCATCTCTTCTTTTTTTATTCCTCACTGAAAGATTTATCACAAACATATGCAAATATGGAGAAAGGTTATACCTTAGTTCAATTTTGAATGTTTTTGCATCATTTACAGCTGAATGGAAGTAAGACCAACTTATGGTTAAGTAGTTTAATAGATAATTTGCCAAAATTTAATCCAGTTTTAGCCAGCAGTAACATTTCTCTGTCTTTAAAGGTTTTAGGTGTTGGATGCTCAAATTTCTTTGATAGTTGAGAAGGTATTTTTATTTTTAATTAAGCCATCTTGGACTTATTTGCTAATTGCCTGGACCGCCACAAACTGTTCTTCTAAAAGCAATGATTCAAACATAATTAGATTACTGTAATGCATTTTTATTTAGGATTAACAATGTTTTAAACTACAACTACTATACACAGCAGCATGATTAATTTTAAGGGGAAAAAAGATTTGAAAGAGTATCATGTTCATTATGTTGGCTACTGATACAAATGAGGATTAGTTTTAAAATTCTATGTTCTGTGCTTAAAAGGTTTTGATGGCTTGGTTCCAGAATGTATGTTACAATTTATCATCTGGATTCAAAATAATAAAAGTTTGTGTTTAAATTAGCATATCTGATCAGAAACATTTGGCATAAAAGGCTTTTTGATACATTTGATTCTCGTTCCAGGCAGTATTGTAGTGGAATTCACTTCTGGAATATGTCAGAGAAGGAAATTTTTATATATTTCATCGTCATGTTAAAATGCATCTTTTTGAGAGATATTTAGGGTATAACCAATGAAATGTACTGTTTACTTTTATGTAATTGATGTGGCACTTTTATGTTTTTATTAGTTATATATTGTTAGCTCTTATATTTATCTCCAGGAACAAGCAGGAATGAGTCTTCACATATGAGTACATCGGTACCGACGCAGTCTGCGCGGGAACGCTTCCCAGCATCCAATCAAAAAGCTTTTGGAAGCATCCCACCACGCCTGTGTGCTGCCTTCCCGCCTTTCCCAACTGCCTCTCCTCAGTTTTCGTTTTTCCGCGGAGCCGGCAGGACGTCCTCCTGTCACCGCAGAAAATTCTTCTTTTAATTCTTTAGTTTTCTTGTGGTCGCGGCTGTCTTCCCCGAAGCCACCAGTACCGCCGGTGTTTCTTTTTTCTTTTCTTGTAAATTTTTCCTTTTAAGGGAATATTTTTTCTTCTGAGTGTCTTACGGTTTTTCAGGCCTTCTAGGCCTCTCCACGTCCTTCATGGAATCGCCAGCCACTTTCTCCAAGAAATGTTCAAACTGTGGCGGTACAACTTTATTTTTAGACTCCCAAAATTGGTGTCTAACCTGTTTGGGTCCTGACCTTTTTCCTCCGGAGCCCTCGGGCAACAGTATTGTGAGAAGAGGTTTTCAACATCGAGTTTCCCTCGATATGAGGTTCCCTTCCAACTTCAGGGCACCAACCATTTCTTCTTCTACACAGGATCAGGTAACCCACAAACAGTCTGTTAAGACTAGCCAACCCTCGAGTGGTAGGTCTCATGCACAGCATGTAGACGGCTCCGGCCTTGCCCTCGAGGGCCCATTGGCTTCAAAACCCCGGCGGGAGTCTTCGGCCTCCAAAGCCTATGTGGGGTTTCAGGTTGTTCCTGGGGCTCACCCCTCACAGAAGATACCTGAGCCATGCCCGGTGGTGGCATCCGCTTCGAGCGATACCGATACCCCGGCATCGGCACTGGTGTTGGACGAAACACTCCTCACCAGGGATCGTCGTCTGGCATCCTTGGTACCTACGGGACCGATGGATACATTCCAGACTGACTTTCCAGTATCGGTACCGGCACCGATACTACCACCGATGTCGGTACCCTCCAGACGTGCATCGATAGGCTCGCTTCCTTCGATGCCAAGTCTGGAATCGATCTCTAGTCTGGAAGACTGGGTACCGACACGTCTTGGTACCGACACCTATCGGTACCGGACGCTCTGTACCGAGGGTGACTGCCGAAGGCTTTCGGTTACCTCGGTACCGATTGGGCTGTCACCGATTGCTGCTCCGATGTCGGTATCGGGTTCGGTTCTGACAGCAGTACCGGTATCCACAGTAGCATCGTGGCCAGCTCCTTCCATGCTTCTTTCAACAGGATCTCTCCCTTCTATACCAAGTTTGGAGTCGATACCTGGCATGGACGATGTGGTACTGACTGTCGCTGGTCCTGACCTCCAGTACCAGCGTCCATCCGTTAAGGATCCCATACTGCACCTTGCAAGATCTTATATTCCTATATACTCAGATCCTTCGGTGCCCAGGCTAGTTCTTCAGATCTAACTTGTCCAAGGAAGGTTCTCTTTGGAGATCCTTCTTTTCAGAGTTTCCTCCTGGATATGGCACAATCACTTGCCATTCCTATCCCTGGACATGATCCTACACAAGGCTCTGTTTCTACCGAAGCAAAGGAGAACATAATGCTTCCTTTGCATCATTCCTTGCAGGATCTTCTTCTAGGAATGTGGGAAGCACCTTTAAAGGTACCCCCACCTTCCAGAGCAACTGATCTCCTATATCAGGTGCCCCCCTCTCCAGGTTTTCAAAAGACTCAACTTCCTCATCATTCCATTGTAGTGGAATCAGCAATGAGGCGGGTGAAGAGTAAGAAAAAGCACTCTTCTTATCCGCCAGGTCGTGAGTCTAAGACACTAGATGCCTTTGGATGTCAAACCTTCCAGACATCCATGCTTTCAGCAAGAATTCTCTCATATATTTTTATATGGGTCTATCTCTTGAGGAGGTCACAAAGAAATTACATCTTTTGACTCCTTTTCTTTCAGAGCCCAAGAGTGCAGACTATTCCTCACTGCTTAGTCATATTCAAAATATCTCTTGGTTTCTTACTCGTGCTTCCCTAGACTCATTTGAGTCTGTTAGCAGGACCTCTGCTATAGCTATAGGGGCACGATGTAGAGCCTGGCTCCAAGCTTCAGACTTAGACAAATGGGCACAACAAAGACTGGGTAATACTCCTTGCACTGGAGAAAATCTCTTCAATAAGGAGTCTTTACGTCAGGTTACTCAGTGGTCCACTGACTTACCTGTTTCTAAGGGCTGTTCTACGCCTTCTTCTTTCCTAGTAGGTAGGAAATGTCCTACCAAACTTTCTTCCCCTAGGGGGAGAAGGTTTTATTCATCTTCTGCCCATCATACAGATGTTCCCAAACAGGGGAAACATCGCCCTGGTCTGAAGAATCCAAACTCTCACCAGGCTCAGCAAACCCAGCAATCGCAGGGTTTCTGATTAATCATCATCATATTTTTTGTGCCTCTTGGGGTTTAGAACCTGCAGTTGGCTTCTTCTCAATAGAAGCCTTCCACTGCTTTCATTCTAAACTCTAGGCATGGATCTCTTTTCACAAGACATCCATTTTTCTCTGTTATACGAGCTCTTAGGATGTTCATGCCTATAGGTCACAGGTTTCTCCTCTTCTTCCTGCTAGGGAAAGAGGTTTAACAACTATCAAACGATAGTTTTCTGTACCAGCATCAATTTTTCCTTTCTACAGACTTACAATGTGGTAAGTCTCCATTGAGCTCCATCTTCTCTACCCTCTTACCAAGCATTTCCTCTGTAAGAGTGGTACTATTACACTGGAGGGCTTCTTCTTCAGCCCCTCTAGTTTTGTCACTATTCCAGTGTGGAGTTTTCCTCTCTGAGTTAACTCCCTTCTTCATTTTTGCTTTGGGGCAGCTTATCAGACAGGTCCAGAGTTTTCTTACTCCTGTTCTGTCTGTTCTTTCTGTTTTTAAACAGAAAGATTCTTTCTGCTGTCTTACTAGCAGCTGCCCATGCAGGAGCCCTAGTGATTGCACTGGTTCTTCTCCTCAAGCATCCAGAGTTGTCCTCCACTACATTCTTTCTGGCATTAGTAGTGACTCCAAGACAGTGTATTCATCTTTCTTGGCAAATCTTATCACTACAGGCTTCTTGGATTGTCTTCTATTCTTGCCATCTCCAATTCCCTTGGGTTTGGCAGCATAGTTGACGTAGGTACTGGCTTTTCCAGCAGCCAGTTCTATCCCCTAATTCTCCTGCATTATGCTCTCTGCAATTCTACAGAGAAGCTTTCCACCATGGGCCCTTGCTAGAGAGCATTAGGATTTTCTCAAACAGCTGTCCTAGATGGTTGGAAAAGGCTCCCTCAGTCATGCCCCTCATGACTGGAAGGGTTCTTCCTACCCTACTATCTCCTTTTTAAAACAAAGGACATGGGCCTTCTCTTACGTGAAAGCTTAAGGAGTTGTTCAGTTCCCTGGTTTGGTCCTCAGGATTCCCACCGGGAATATGCTCTTTTTTTCCTTGCAGCTCGTCCTCATGGTATCCTAATCCTTCATGGACAGCACATATTTAGCTAAAGAACGCATGATACCCTTTTTGCCCCTCAAGTAGGTCAACATGGTATCTCATTCCTATGCGTCTTCTGTCCATTTACCATGCTAGAGTTCTGGAGGACTCGGGACTTGCTGCCTGCAGACTGATATTATCCTCTGCTTTTCACGTAACCATCCTGGTTATTTCACTGGCTAGCATTCTTTGCGCAATCCATTCTGTTCCTTGTCAGGGAGATTTTTCCCCTGACTCCTTCCATCATAACCAGGGGGAATAGATTCTCTATATATCTTCTCAAATAGGTTCCACCTTCTTGTTGTTAGGAGATGTGAAGAGGAAAGATTCATCTATGTGAATATACTTTCTATAGGCATATCTCTGTCTGCTTAATTGCAGACACCTATATATAGGCCTATATATTCATATCTATATATATATCTGTATACATCTCTATAGATATATATGTCTGTCATTTGTGTGTGTATATGTTATGCCCTTCTATATCTCACTATAGATATATATTCTTATATGTCTATCTATATATCTATATGTCTATCTATCTATCTATTTATCTATCTATATATATATACACGTATATATATGTGTATCTGTCGAGATATTTATTATAGGTAGATATGTATTTACATACTTATCTATCTGACTGTCTATGCTCATATAGATATATATGTCTCTATATGATTCTGACAGTTGGGCTCTACCCATACCCATGCTGTTCCAGCATGTTTGGGGTGCTACACACACAACCACTCCTGTGGTAGTTAACAACTTTTCTACCATAACCTTAAGAGTTAGGTACCCCTGAAGCTCTCCATGTTCCAGTATCTTTCCTAGCTACCACCAGTTAGGAAAGACATTGCGGATCTTCAGTTAATCTTATTTATTTATTTGCAGTCTCTTTTATACCGCGCTATTCGACATCAGTGCGGTTTACAATGAACATAAGAGTTGCACATCTCAATTTTGTGATTTGTGCTTACAGTGAAACAGGTATAATAACTTGGGTATACATTAAACAGGAAAATTAAACTTGGGTATGCATTAAGCAGGTATAACAGGTAAAATAGGGTATAAATAACCAGTCCCTTAACAATGCCTCTAATACCTCAGACACCGGTCCTTTCTTTTTGAGATACAAGGTTTTTCCATACCCCTTCTTCCCACAAGGACTAGGCCGGTTTGTCCAAATCGGTCAGCCTTTCCTCTTTTTGCTCCTAAGAGTGAGCCACTCTGCAGCCAAAAGAGTTTGGGCTTTTTCCATAAAGCCTTCCGCTGAAAGCCTACCGTTTTTTGTACTACCCCAGTTGATCCCTGGGGTTACCTCTCTCACCTTTCAGGATTCTGACCTCCACTGTTTTTTTCCAACAGATTTATTACCTCCACTTCACAGTGAGGTCCTCCTTGAGGTTCCTCTACTGGATCCCCAGTAGATCTCATGAACCTCCTTACTTTTCTGCAATCCTGTTAGGGGATGTCCATACTGTTCAATATATTTGATGATAATTGTCATCCACACAAGGACTTCTTGTCTGCAGTCCTATGCTAGGTTAGCTGTCTTTTACAGCACCTTTCTGTTTCAACTCCTACCCTCCATCCTGAGGATGCCTGGCGATATGAGGTGTAGCATGTTCCAATCTATAACATGCTGGGACTCCAGGCATCTTAGCTTGGGAGTCCCCATATGTGAAGACTCATTCCTGCTTGTTCCTGGAGATAGCACAGTTACTTACCTGTAACAGGTGATCTCTGGGAACAGCAGGAATAAGTCTTCACAACCCACCCACCTCCCCTAGGAGTTTGTATTCTCTATCTCTATCTTTCCCTTCTCTCTCCCTTTCTTTGTCTCAGCTTTAAAACTTAACTGAGGAGAGGCAATTGGGAAAGGCGGGAAGGCAGCACGCAGGCGTGGTGGGATGCTTCCAAAAGCTTTTTGATTGGACGCTGGGAAGCGTTCCCGCGCAGACTCCGTCGGTACCGACGTACCCATATGTGAAGACTTATTCCTGCTGTTCCCAGAGATCACCTGTTACAGGTAAGTAACTGTGCTTTATTGCAAATCTTGTAATCCACTCTGGGCTGCTTTTATGGATAAAATAGAATATAAAAAATTGAAATCAAGTACGCAAGGGAAAGTACCTACTGTATCAGAACATGACTTGCTTAGAGCTAAATCTGAATAATAAACAAATAACTGATACCTTGCAAGTATTTAAAACAATGTTTTTTGTGTTCTCCCTCTTGTACCATACCATTTGAGTAGTGCTGATCCTTTCTCTACAACCTCTTCAAAATCTGCCATTTCCAATTTGAATGTGTTACCAGAATCTTCATAACCCCCTCTCCTCCCATCTAGACCACTGCAGTTTACTTCTTGTGGGCTGCCACTGAAGGATCTCACTGTTGCAGTTTGTTCAGAACTCAGCACAACTTACCTTCCACCTCCCTCCTCTATTTTCTTGAATCACTACGTTGGCTCCCCATCTGATTTTACATAAAATTCAACTTCTGTCTATAAATTCATTCACTCTGAATTGCCTCAGTACCTCTAACTCGCATTACTCCTTATTCTCCTTTTCTCAAAACTCACTCAGGGATATGTTTACTAAGCCCCATGCCTGTAACATATGTGCGAGCTGCGTTTTTTAGAGTGGGTCTGGGGACTGACTGCAGGGGGCCAGGCACATCTATTTCCCTGCAGTTACTGCACTTCAGTGTGGCAAACGAGCCATGGGAGCAAGTAACACCACACATTGAGATGGCATTAGTTGCACCTGGTGCTACTTGCGCAGAGTGCGGACTACAAATGCCTTTGCTAGCTGTGCCATGGTGGGGACACCCCCATCTCGCCTAGGCACCACCCCTGTGCTACTTTCCAGTGCCGCACAAAACCACACACTAACCTCTCAGTATCCTTTAGTGGACAAGCTAATGTTATACAAGCCCTTCTTCTCCACGTGCCTGCCAGCTTGCTGTGTCAGTGGTCTGGAACAGCCTCTTTGAACAAGTGCATGTCCCCTCTCTTGCCATATTCAAATCCAGCCTGAAAGCACATTTCTTTGAGGCTGCTTTTAAAGCTTAAACCTAGTTGGCCTACTCTCTTCCATGCACAAAACCTGCTCCCCCTGAGGGATCTCATTATATCTTGCCCCTGTCCTGAGCACTTTGGTCCACTGGCTTAATTTAAAAGTCCGTGTTTTATTTTGTCTGTTTCTGATCTGTCTGTTTAATTAGATTGTATAGTACTACCGGGCATACCCAGACACACACAATAGATCATGTTTTTGTGAATCTTATAAACACAAATAATGAGTTCTGATATATTTACTGTTTATAATAGCAAGATTCAGTGTGTGAAGGCCTGCTGACTGCTGTGGTATTGCGAGCTGGTGTGGTGCAGGCCTAAATTTTCACATGATAGAGAGCTTTGTTTGTCTTGGTTTGTCACTCTAAGGTCTGAGGATTCGCATTTCACAGTGTTTGTAAGATATGTGAAGGGGAGATGACTTTTCAGAGATTCTCGTTCGGTTACTCTTTTTTATTCTTATACATGTTTAGGGTGTATATTCTGTTCCTTGAAAATTTAAATCCTGAGCTTATACCTTTTTTGTGCTTCTTGAATTACGTAGCAATTAGGTGAAAATGTCTCTTCTCTTTGTATACCAACGCTTTTCTTTTGTGATACTACTTATATGCAATACAACATCCAGTATGCAGCTTTGTTGCCAGCAGACCATTGCTTTCATAGCTTATCTGTGAAATATTTACTAAGGCTATCAAATGTAGGTTTCAGATGGAACTGCCTTAAATTTTTAAATTACCTGGTCAGGTTCCTTCAGTAAAAAGTGGTTAGCAGTACGAACATAATGAATATTCAAGCTCCCTCTATGTGCATGGAGTATGAGTATGGCTGTTACTTTTATAAATAGTTCAGATATTTGGGTAAAAAAGTTTTCCCGTGGACATGGAGAAACCCTTTAGTAAAGGGATGTCAAACCCCAGTAGTGGGGGGGGGGGGGGGGGGGGGGGGGGCCACAAACCAGCAGAGTTTGACTGAAGCCTAGAAGTCTTGCTATAAGCGAGTTACAAATTCCGTAACATGAAATGAAGGTGTCGCACTAGTCAGGTTTTCAGGATGGCCCTCATGAATATTCATGAGAGATTTTTATGCACTGCACCCATTGCATGCAAATATCAAATAAATGAAATGAATACGCATGAGATATATTTAATCTGCTCTTTCAAATAACCCAGGGCAGGGTACAATAAAACATACATAATATTGATACATGCACATCTATCTCTGTGCAATGGAATTGTTTGGTTGTAGAATTAATGAAACTTTAAAATGAAAAAAAAAAGCATACAAATAGTATCATTTAAATTGTTTTTTTTGTTATGCTTTCACAATAATAAAAATGAAATTCCTTATTTAAAAAAGAAATCATGGAAGAGTAGCCTAGTGGTTAGAGCAATAGCCAATTACCCAGGAGATCTGGGTTGGATTCCCACTGGCACTCCTTGTGGCTTTGGACAAGTCACTTTACCCTCTGATGCCTTGAAAGAAAAGGCCTGGCAATCTTTTTCTGGTTATACCTTGCCAAGAAAACCCAGGGGCTGCTGGGTCGTCATGTATCAGCATTGAATTCAAAGCTCTTAAAAAAGAAACCCTTCAAAATCAAATATGCTTTTAATCACCCTTCTAAAACTGAATAAACGTCAAAGTGCAACCTAAGAGGTAAACTATTCCACAAGATTGAGAGGGAACTAGATAAGCCCCTAGCCCCAAGCCAAATTGAACAAAGACAAGTAATCCTTGATAAAGGTAAAAAGCCTTGCATCCTGAGAATGTTGCCGTAGAGCTGTATAAACAGGTAAATAAGAAGATAGATACTATGAACTCATCTAGTGAAAAACTTTAAATGCCATTACCAATAACAACTTTAATTTGCTGAACTAATGCAAAGCATAGAAAGTAGGGGTGACATGTTATCGTGGCACAGCCCCTAACTAATAATCTATAAGATTTATTACGGATATCCTGAAAACCTGTCTGCTTTGCGGACTGTGAATCCCCTGATTTAGAAAGTCTGGACTTTAGAAGCAGTCCTGTAGCCTAACATAGTAACATAGTATATGACGGCAGGTAAAGACCAGTATGGTCCATCTAGTCTGCCCAGCAAGGCGGCAGGAGTAGGTGCACCTGCCATTCCATGCCTTTGTTTAGGGGTGTACCCACCACTCTGTAGGTCACCCCTATTTACTGAGATACAAGAGATATGTTTATTTTGATTTTATCCTGTTGCTATTGTTGCAGCAATCGCTGTGAAAAGCTCTTATTCAATCACTCACCCACAGAAGGAAAACTCACAGGCAGGCTGGAATGCAAACAGGATCTTTAATGTGCACAGGATCAGACAGAGAGCCGGTACCCTCCACAAAAAGTCTGAACCCCGAGGGACGGCCTACAATGCCTTATATACAGTACAGTTTTTAAACTCATTCTACAATCCCATTTGCCACAGGTATTTCCTGCCCACCAATCAGCAGCCCCTGGGGAGGTACCTGGGTGACCTGTCCAAACCGGTATGCTCTGGTCTGTTGGTTTCAGGGCTAGGGGATACTGTGCTCAGACCTGGAGTGGGGGGAAGGGTGCCTACTGAAATCTCAATGCCTTTCTTTTAGCAGGCTGATTACCTCATGGCTTGCGGGGGAAGGGTCAGGCTGATCAGAGCCTCATGGCTTGCCGCATGGCTTGGGGGAAGGGCTACCTACAGCTACCTCATGGCTGCCTCATTCCCCCCTTTTTAAGTAAGACCTCAACTGCTAGAGGCGGTTGAGGGCTGTATTACTAGAGGCATGCCACAGAGGTATTTGGGACAGAGCCATGACAGTGGTAACCACCCTGCGTTCTACCAGGGTATCAAGGGTGGTGGTCATGAAACGGTAAAGAGTGGGGATAAAACATGGCAGAATGGCACATGGCAGTAAATAAAAGGAACCCCTACCACTGGGATTTTTAGTCCCCCTAGCCAAGTGAACCAATTCACAAACCACCCAGGACCCATGGGCAGGTAACTAGATCACTTAGGTCTTGGATAGAGTGTTTAATAGAAACATTTGCATCAGTGAGTTTAAAACAACACATACCCTATACCCTCTCTGTAGCAACTCCTGCACAAAAGTTTTTGTTCCGTGTGCAAAAGTTGCTGTTCTGACTGTAAAAGGTTGCAGGGCCTGCAGAGGCCTCTTTTCCTTTGGGACAAAGGAGGGCCGTGTGCAAAAAGTCTGCAGAGGCTTCTTTCCTTTGGGGCAAAGGCTCTTTCCCTGGGATCCACCTGCTAGTGTTGAGTCATTCTGGCTGCACCCTGCCATTCCCTTTGCTTCATTAATCACTGGCACTGTAGTCTTCAGGGCATATGAGTACTTCGTATCACCAGCTTTGTTTGGCCCGTTTAACTTGTCCAGGCTTACCCAGCTTGCTCAGGCCTGTTTAACCTGTTCAGGCCTGGCATGTCTTTTCTTGTGCTGGGTCCATTTTCTGTACACTTTCAGGTCTGACCTGTTTCTTAGCTGGGTCCATTCTCTGTGCACTTCTGTTCAGAGTATGGTTCCCCCTGGCTTTACTCTTGTTGTGCTGGGCTCTGGGTACTCATTTTCTTAGCCCACATGCTTTTTCCGTGCCATCATAATGTATTACAGCCTCAGGCAAGGATGCAGCCATACTAGACATACCTATCAGCCAATTTCCCTTCATTTCCAATTTTTCTTTTTCTTTTCTTGTTTATGGGGCAAAGGCAATCCCACTAAGGGCAATGGACAAGCAACCATTTGAGACAGATATTTAGACAGATAGGGGTCATCAGAAAAGCAGCTTCTGGTACTGTTCCCTAGAGACAACATACATTGTAACATCATTTTCTTGCAGCTGGTCAATAATATTGAAAACACATAACATGAAAGTATGTCAAAAGCAGCAGTGCTTTGAGAATAGTACAGTAAAACTTGAGCTGGTGTGGGTATTGCAGTTGCTGAAGCCGAAATGGCTTGTAGATTTCAGTTACTGTCTGAGAAAACAATATTAAAAGGATAACAATACAATCGTTCACAGACACTCCCAAAACCCCCCAGTCAGTCCAACAGTTCTTTTTCCTGCCTCTCAGCAGTTCCCCAGGACCTCGCAGTGTGCTTCACCTTTCTCTGAAGTTCAAGTTCTGTCTCTCTCAAAATTTAAACCTCCCATTTTCATAGGCAGACACCCTGGCCCGTCTCCAATGTGTCACACTGATCCAGATAGGGACTCCTTCACATATCTCAGCGGTGGGCAGCTCTGAGTTCTCGGGATGGTCTGCTCCATCTGGATCCCGGCCACCCCCCTCGTCTTGTGTTACGATTTGGACATTCATTCTTCCAATGTCCCTCCTCTTTGCAGTAGGCACATTGATTGGGGGCCAGGGGAAACCTCGGCCCCCCGTATCCGCGGCCTCGCCCTCGTTCTTCTGCGCTGGACAAAGTAGAAAGCAGTTGTCTAGTGTCCGACCGGGAAGGCTGGTGTGTCTGCATACTACTGGTCATAAGATCTGTCAGTTCTTGGGGCTTTTCAGTATAGGAAGCATAATGGGTTTTCCAGTTCAACAGGTCCGTGGTGGAGAAAGGGACATAAATCAGGCTGGATGGTCCCAGTGTCACATGCCCAGCAGCATCAAGGTACAGGAGCCCCTGTACTTGTTGTAGTGGCAATTGGAGATCATGCGACTGCAGGTGGTAGGCCCTTGGGGTGGACGATTCAAGCTCAGCCTGTGTGCTCTCAGGGGAGGAGATGGTGGCACTAGAGGTGGCACCAGGAGCGAGAGGGGAGTCTGAAGATGAGGGGCTGGAATCCGCAGAATCTTTTCTAAATCTGGCATCACCCACCCCAAGAGGAGGTCTTCCTGACTCTTCAGCTAGGGGCGGACCCTGCAGTGGTGCAGATGGGACATGAGGTTGAAGCAGAGGGAGAGGGCGTGGAGGAATGTCTGGAGAGTCCCGCCCCTGGTAAATAGAGGCGGATGTCCATCCCGTTTGGCGACCACTGGTTGCCGCCATTATTCTACACTGATCCTCGTGACAGCGCTGGAACCATCTTGGTCTGAGCTGGCATATGGCCAGCCATGAATCAATATAAGGGAACTGGTCAGGGCGCTCTTTTGCAACAATTTGATGGAGCAAAGACACAGTGGACAGGTCAGCGGACCCCTGGGGAGGCCACAATTTAACTAAGGCTGGCCATTCCCTCTCACATAGAAAAGATAATCTGGAGGTGGAGAGAGGTACCCCATAATCCTCTCTAAACCCAGATTTAAAATTGTGAAGCATGCACTGTAGGGGCGTTTTTTCTTTTGACTTTCCCGACCCCATGCTCTAATTCTAGTTCAATAACTAAGTACAGTGTACAATGTAGATCAGATCTTCTAACCTAATCTCAATTTGGGGAAAAAATGCAATTTACAGTAAGAGAAAGGAAAAAAAATGCAATTTACAATACAGATCCTATCTAGACTTAATCCAGAAAAAATAATACAATTTATAATACAGACCCTATCTAGTCTTAACTCAGGACAAATAATACAACTTACAATATAGGTCTTGGCAATTTACAAAATATATAGTCAGATTTGGTTTAGATAAGAGTTAAGATATATATAAGCTAGCTATTCTTACAATGTCCACCAGATGGAGCTCCAGGATCACTTAAAACACAGGGAATGGTAGTAATTACAGCTAATGTCCACTAGATGGAGCTCCAGAGTCGCTTTAAGTATATTGGAGTGTAGCTTACACGTGGTTTTTTCAAGATGGCCGCCTCCACGTGCGTTCCACACCGGATTTCAGCTCTGCACACCTCCGGACATGACTCAGCAGTTCCTGAAATGTGGTCCTTGCAAGATGGCGGCCTCCTCGTGCTTCCACACCGGCTCACTCTCCACTCACAGATGAAAGAAGGAAAGTGATGGACATCTAGGTTTTCTCCTTTAATGATTCGGTTTTGTTTTGTTTTTGTTTTTTTTACTCTGGGCTTAAAGGGAAAAAACAGGGATAGGCATCGGGGCAGCACAAATTAACATCGGGGCACAAGGGAAGCATGGAGACAGCACAGATTTACATCGGAGCACAAGGGGAGCATGTTAGTGCACAAATTAAGATCGGGGCACAAGGGAAGCATGGAGACAGCACAGATTTACATCGGAGCACAAGGGGAGCATGTTAGGCAGCACAAATTAATATCGGGGCACAAGGGAAGCATGGAGACAGCACAGATTTACATCGGAGCACAAGGGGAGCATGTTAGTGCACAAATTAATATCGGGGCACAAGGGAAGCATGGAGACAGCACAGATTTACATCGGAGCACAAGGGGAGCATGTTAGGCAGCACAAATTAATATTGGGGCACAAGGGAAGCATGGAGACAGCACAGATTTACATCGGAGCACAAGGGGAGCATGTTAGTGCACAAATTAATATCGGGGCACAAGGGAAGCATGGAGACAGCACAGATTTACATCGGAGCACAAGGGGAGCATGTTAGGCAGCACAAATTAATATTGGGGCACAAGGGAAGCATGGAGACAGCACAGATTTACATCGGAGCACAAGGGGAGCATGTTAGGCAGCACAAATTAATATTGGGGCACAAGGGAAGCATGGAGACAGCACCGATTTACATCGGAGCACAAGGGGAAGACAGAAATTCACATCGGAGCAGCATGGGGAGGCAGAGATTCACATCGGAGCACATGGGGAGACAGAAATTCACATCGGAGCACATGAGGAGACAGAAATTCACATTGGAGCAGCATGGGGAGACAGAAATTCACATTGGAGCACATGGGGAGACAGAAATTCACATCGGGTAGCATAACGGAAGCACATTAGAGAACTCTCTCCTTGCAGTCACGCTTCAGAAAACTCCCCACAAGCAGAAAGGAAAGAAGAGAAGCAGCTATCTATTCTTTATCTCAGGTATGTTTAACTTATCAAGTGCTATATTTTGGTTACTTTTAGAAGTTTTCTGCAGCGCTTTTAAAAGATTCTTAAGAGTGGTAATATCCTAGGCAATTTTTAAATACCTTTTAAGGGGCCCAAGGTAGCAAAATGAATTGCTCTGATTTAGCAAAATTAATTGCTCTGATTTAGCAAAATTAATTGCTCTGATTTCTAGCAAAATTAATTGCTCAAAACTGGACGAACGATGGCTTCAGAAACCCCCCCCCCCCCCGGGGGCCCTACTAGGACCGTTCGTGCGGGTGATCGGGCCGCTACTGGTTCCTAGAATTTACTAGGAATTACAGACGGAGTACAGAATGTAGCAGTACTCACCAGAGCTCTGATCAGACAGGTAGTTTGGATGCCAGTCTATCCAGCCGGTTTTCAATCGGGGATTCAGCCACAGGGACCAGCTGTCCAGACAAATCAAGGTGTCCTTCCAAGCACAAAGTGGCCCGGGGGCGCCAAGGACCGTTAATCACCTGGAGGGGCCGGTCCCTGACTGGTGGAGGCCCAGATGCTGCAAAGGCAGAAGTCTTCCCACCGTGGGTGTGATGAGAGAGGCTTTTCTTTTAATATTTCCTGGCCAATGCACCAAAATGTTGCAGCAATCGCTGTGAAAAGCTCTTATTCAATCACTCACCCACAGAAGGAAAACTCACAAGCAGGCTGGAATGCAAACAGGATCTTTAATGTGCACAGGATCAGACAGAGAGCCGGTACCCTCCACAAAAAGTCTGAACCCCGAGGGACGGCCTACAATGCCTTATATACAGTACAGTTTTTAAACTCATTCTACAGTCCCATTTGCCACAGGTATTTCCTGCCCACCAATCAGCAGCCCCTGGGGAGGTACCTGGGTGACCTGTCCAAACCGGTATGCTCTGGTCTGTTGGTTTCAGGGCTAGGGGATACTGTGCTCAGACCTGGAGTGGGGGGAAGGGTGCCTACTGAAATCTCAATGCCTTTCTTTTAGCAGGCTGATTACCTCATGGCTTGCGGGGGAAGGGTCAGGCTGATCAGAGCCTCATGGCTTGCCGCATGGCTTGGGGGAAGGGCTACCTACAGCTACCTCATGGCTGCCTCACTATAAAGGGATCCACTGTGTCTATCCCATGCCATTTTGAATTCTGTCACTGTACTTGCCCCCACCACTTCCATCGGGAGGGCATTCCAAGCATCCATCCCCCTTTGAGTGAACAACTATTTCCTGCTTTACCTTTCAGTTTACCCCCTTGCAGCTTCATGTTATGTCCTCTAATTTTACAACTTCCTCGTCTTTGGAAGAGATTTGTTTGTTCATTAATACTCTTTAAGTATTTGAAGGTCTGAATCATATCTCCCCTGTCCCTCCTCTCCTCCAGAGTATACATATCTAGGTCTTCAAGTCTCTTCTAATAAGTCTTCTGTCGCAGGCTCCAAATCATTTTGGTCGCCTTCCTCTGAACCGTTTCCAGCTCTCTTCTACCAACAGGACGAAAATGCAATTGGACTGGAATTTTAAAACAATCTGAAACCCTAAACTTCCTGTGAATGGGATATAATGGTAAACATTTTACTGTCCCTTTTTTTTTTTCCTTCTTATTTCTTTTGGGTTTCTAGAGCTGGCTTCCTTTGGGCTTTGGTGCCATGGGCTTCATTCACAAGTACCTGGCATGCTTTTTATCTCTTGTATCTCTCAGCCTGCTCCCTTAGCCCAGCAATTGCAGCTATTATCCTATCACCAGGTGTTCTATACCAAGGTCAGACCAAGCACCAAGCAAACAAGGTGGTTGCCTAGGGCAACAGCTTTTTTTTCGGGGGGGGGGGGGGGGCTGACAAAGAACAGAGCATTCAAAGCTAAACAATAGATTCTGACAGCCAGGAGGAGGGGGAATAAGGCTTAAGGTTTGCCTAGGGTGTCAACACCTTGAACCAGCTCTGGGGCCGGCCCAGCCTATACCATGGCTCCTCCCTAGAATAGGTGGTTGTGGTCCTTGCATAGTATTACTGTCGGGCAGTGACTGGGACTTTTTGCCTTGAGAAGGGGGTTGTAAACATTGCCTCTGTGACATTAATTGCCAAACCCAGATGGCTTGGAAAGCAGAGTTCTTCCTGGGAATTTAATCTAGCTTTTCAGCATGGCAGTGGACAACGCTGTGACTAGGCTGGCCCCTACTTTTTTTTTTTCATTGACAGACTCCTGAGATTTCAGATTAATACATTAGGGTGTTTACAGAAATAAAATGCAAAGCAGCACAGAAAATGTTTACGATCTAACTACTTGCCCTGTAGGGTTCAGTGCCTCACAGGGAAATTATCTAAACTAAATTAGAGAATAAAAGAAGATGCTGAATAATGAGCCCCAAAGAGGAAACAAAATGACCGTGAAATTGACAAGTTGACATTTTGAACATTTAACTAGTCCTGCTGCTCTAAGGTCTATAAATTCTCTTCTGCAGCAACAACTCTGTGAATTTGAGGCATGAACACAAAAAGAGGAAAGCATTTGGATTTATTTACGTAGATCTGGGCTCAATAGATTAAGAGGAATAAGAGTAGAAACATAGAAATATGACGACAGAAAAAGACCACATGGCCTACCTAGTCTGTCCTTCCATAACTACAACAGTCCCCTTTTTACCTTTAGAGATCCTCTGTGTTTGTCCCATGCTTTTTTGAATTCAGTTACTGTCCTCATCTCTACCACCTCCACTGGGAGACTATTCCATGGATCCACTACTCTTTCCGTAAAGAAATATTTCCGCATATCACTCCTGAATCTATCTCCCTTCACCCTCATCTCATGTCCCCTCGTAGCAGAACTTGCTTTCAATTGAAGGAGGCTCGCTCCCTGAACATTTATGCCATGGAGGTATTTAAACATCTCAAGTACTTGCACTTGAAATGAAATCGGTATGTAATCTTTCAAAACTTTTTGGTGCCCGTCAATAATTTTTAGGAGCGAAGGACATCTTATTTTTAAAGGTTTGATTCCTTTTTTTTTTTTTTTATTCTTTTTCTTTTATTGCACTTCCTTTTTCTTCCCTTCCCTCCTTTCTAGCATTTCCCCCTCCTCCCCCTTTCCATAGTTTCCCTCTCTCCAAGCCTTTTTACCTCTCTTGTTTCCAGGTGCTCTTCATTCCATCTTCCTTGCTGGTACTAGCTGCTTCAATTTCAAGAGTAATGGTATGCAAAGACGTTTATGATTTTTTTTCTGATCCAGCAGTTTCATTCTCCTAGGGGTTTCCTGCTCCCTCTGAGCCAAGTCTGGGATCTGGCACCATGAACTATAATTCGCAACTGTCCAAAGATTTTTTTTCTTTTTTTAATATATCCCTCCCTATCTCCTACAAGGTTTACCTAAAAAAAAACCTAAACATATTACAAATGGCACAAAATGTAGCTGCCAGGGTCATAATGAAGAAAAATCTAAGTGACCACATCACACCAGTGCTAATTCAATTACACTGGCTACCCATAACAGCTCGAACAAAATACAAAATACTAACAACCACCTTCAAACTCATCCACAACTTAGCACCTTCCTTCCTCAACAACCTAGTAAGATCGCAATCTCCTACCCGAAACAGAAGAACCCACAATTCCAACATCCTTCACACTCCAACAGATATAAGATCTGCCAAAGCTAACACCAGCCACAGGGCTTTCTCATATGTGGCACCAACACTGTGGAACCAACTCCCACCAGAACTACGAGCTAGCAATGACCTTCTAGACTTCAGAAAGAAACTCAAAACGCACATTTTCCAATCTCATTTCAACCTGAACTAAATCCACAGATGGAGCAGCCCCTGACCACTGTGGCCAAAAAGCTTATCCTGTATATATGTATTTATGTATATATGTAAATGAACTCCCCCATAGCTAAGAAGTGTTAACTCTGTATGATGTGCTTTTCTGACAATCTGTATGTAAACAAAATTTGTACCTGCCTTGATTCGGCAGTTTCACAATAGTAATCCTACCAGCTTCTGATCGCTGGAAGGAGCGGGCTACAAATGCTTGCTAAATAAATAAAATAAATCTCCCAAGATATGTAGTGTAAGCTATGCTGTAGGGCCCTTTGTGGAACCCGACTTTCATGATAAACCCTGAATATGGCCATTGAGTGTTGCCCTTACATAATGAACATAATTCTCTCCCCATCCGAACCAGGGAGTAAATGATCTAACCAGGTACATTCCACATAATGTTGTCACTTAGCTATGTTATCAATTCTAATGAACTTTAAATGGTAAAATGAAGTTGTGTGTATATCCTTTGTTTATGATCATATCAATTTATTATAATTTTCATGAATTATGTACTGTAAATCAGATTGATTAGGCATTAAACTAATTTAATAAGACCATTCTATACCGAAACAGTACACTAATAAATATATTCTAGCATGATTTTTGTTTTAAAATAGCATAAGAACATAAGAGATGCAATACTGGATCAGACCAAGTTCCATAAAGCCCAGTATCCTGTTTCCAACAGTGGCCAATCAAGGTTTGCTTTTCCTTTTTGATTTCAGTAGGGCTGTGTTTGGCTCTCTGCTGCTTGCAATAAAGCATCTCTCAATAGAAAACAAACCTCTGCTGGCTAAGTCCTCCCTTCTCAAGTTTCCTTGGCTGGCCTGACGGCTTTGGGGATTCCCTTTTTCAGGGTTCTGTTTTTACTGCCATGCTTGTTTAGTTTTTTCATCAGGCAGCCCATGGGTTTTAGTGTTTTGCAGCTGCAGGTTTTTTTTTTTTTTGCCTCAGATGTTATAGGGTTGCCTTGGGGCTTATTTTTGTGGGATGTTCAGGATCCTATGCCATTTTGTGGCCTTGACTGCACCCCCCCCCTCCCCCTTACCTGTTCTTTTTCATTGGTGGGCTCTATGACCATTTTTATGGTGCTATGGTCCCTGCTGAGAGGAGGTGGTATGGTGGGGTGGCCACATCTGCAAGCCCATGGGTCCCTGAAAGGCTGCCTCTTTCAGATGGCTTGTGAGCTGATTCATTAGCTGCAGCACAGGCTGTTCAGTCCTTGCTAGCAATTTGACAGCCCCCTTCAAGGAGGTTGGAGGCCGAAGTTATTCATAAGGGGGATCCAGGGCCCTCAGGCACCTCTCTATATGGGCTAGGGGCTTAAACACCCTTGCTGCACCCTTTCACCTGCCTGTTTCTCTGGCAACTTAGTCTAATCTCCTACAGGGGAGGTTTGCTTAAGATTCCTCTTCTGCGTCCCTTCTCTAAAAGATAGATCTCCAGGAACAAGCAGGAATGAGTCTTCACATATGGGTACGTCGGTACCGACGGAGCCTGCGTGGGAACGCTCCCCAGCGTCCAATCAGAAAGCCTTTGGGAGCATCCCACAGTGCCTGCGTGCTGCCTTCCCGCCTTTCCAACTGTCTCTCCTCTATTGTTCTTTTTCCGCGGAGCCAGCAGGTCATGTTCCTGTCACCGCAGAAGAATTTCCTTATTTTTTCTTTATTTCTTTTCTGTACACGTCTGCCTTTCTCGACGCTATACCGGTACCGCCGGTTCTTATTCTTTTCTAAAAAAAAAAGAAGACTTTTTAATTTTCTTCAGGTGTACTTCAGTTTTGGGCCTTAGGCCCAAACCTTTTCCTTAAATATGGAAAAACCTGCCTCAGGATTTAAGAAATGCACAAAATGTGGCGGTACTATATCCGTCACCGACACCCATGACTGGTGTCTCAAATGTTTAGGCCCTTACCATTCCATTAAAGATTGTGTGTGCTGTTCCATGATGTCTAAGAGAGGTCGACAGAACCGAGCTGCCAAGCTCACTACCCTGTTTCCCTCTGATGCGGCTTCGGTGGCATCGACGTCTTCCAGGGCTGCTTCTTCCTCACATGGATCTCAGGTAACTAAACATAAATCTAGCCGGTCCTTGAAGGGCAAATCTCCTTCCAAGCATCGAGATGCCCCTGGCCTTGCCCTCAAGGATTCTGCACTGGCAAAATTACCCCGGCAGGAGGCTTCGGCTTCTAAAGCATCATCATCGGGGTTCCAGGACGATCTAGATGGCGTGGCCTCAACAGATCTCCTGGTGCCATGCTCTGGGGTACCAGTGGCCTCCACCGGTACCGACTTCCAGGCATTGGCAGCGTCGATGGATCAGAGGATTCTGTCCATCGAACGCAGTCTGGCGGCCTTCCTTGTGGCATCGACGCCCATGGTACCGCAACAGACTACTCCGCAGGTACCGGCTCCGGTATCGCCATCAGTACCGATTCCGGTACCGGTGGCATCGACATCGGCATCGGTGTCAGCCATGCCGGTACCCTGCCCTCTGCAGCCCTCTGGTACCGATACCCCGGTACCGATGATTCCCGATACTGATCCCGGTCGGTACGGGTATCGGGCTTTGCAAGAGCATCCCAACAGACGATACTTCGATTCCTCTGATGACTCTGAGGATTCTGAAGAGTCTGTCGATGCAGCGATGCTTCTTCCACAGGAGGAGTCCTCTCCTAAACGAAGGATGTCTCCTCCAGAGGACTTGTCTTTTCAAGACTTTATCAGAGAGGTGGCTCGGGGTCTCTCTATTACAGTAGCCCCAGAGTCAGAGCCTAGAGCTAAGGAGTTAGATATTCTACAGTATCCTAAAACTCCTAAAGAGGCAGCTACCTTGCCTATTCATGAGATTCTGTATGATCTCATGTTAAGGATGTGGGAAGCACCTCTATCCACCTCATTCTTGCAGGTTAGACACCATGTATCGTGTCCCTCCTTGTCCTGGTTTTCATAAAACTCGGCTTCCTCACCACTCTGTTGTGGTTGAGTCTGCAATGAGAAAGATTAGAAGTGCCAAAAGACATGCTTCTAATCCTCCAGGACGTGAATGTAGAACCCTGGATGCTTTTGGAAGAAGAGTCTTCCAAACTTCCATGCTGGCTGCGAGAATAAATTCCTATAGTCTCTACATGGGAATGTTCTTAAAAGAAGTCACTGACCATTTACTGACTTTAAGTCCTTTTGTCGGACAGTAAAAAGCCAGAATTTCTCTCTGGGCTCAAACATGCCCAAGATATCTCCAAATTCTCCAACTGTGCAGCTTTCGACTCCTTTGAATGCGTAAGCAGAGCCTCAGCTATAGCTATAGGTGCACGTAGGATTGCTTGGCTTCAAGCATCTGATTTGGAGACCTGGGTCCAAGATTAATTGGGAAATATCCCTTGTACAGGTGAGAATCTGTTTGGCCTTTGCTTGCCAATCTTTACCAATCAAATGGATGCTGAAAATTCTGCTTTGGATAGACTATCCAAATCTACTGCTGCTCCTGCTAAGAAAAGGTTGTTCAAGAAAACACCTTTTTCTAAAAAGGGAAGTTCCTATCCTACTTATAGTCAGAGGAGCATCTTCTGCAGCTCAGTTTCCTTCCAAACGTCAGCAATCCTCCAAACAGACCAAGGCAAAGGCTGCGAGGCCTGCTCCAGCCCAGCAATCTCAGCCCCCTCAGGGCCTTTGACTCTCTGCTAGAGAACTTAGCCTTCCTGGCTCTAGAAGGACCAGAGCCCTCCACCATCCCAGGAAGGTTATGTCACTTTGCTCCCAGATGGGAGCAAATCACAGCAGAGCATTGGACACTCTCCATCATAAGAGAGGGGTACAAACTTCATTTCTCCAATTTGCCCCCTCTCACAAGAGTGCACCAGTTCAATTCTCCAACCTCCTTCCTCACCCTGTTAGAGCAGGAGGTTGCCACTCTTCTAGCCCAGGGTGCAATAGAGGAGGTGCCTTCTCAACAACAGGGCACGGGGTTCTACTCCCCCTATTTTCTTATCCCAAAGAAAACAGGGGGCTTCAGGCCCATTTTAGATCTCAGAGAATTGAACAGATTCCTAGTCAAAGAGAAATTCAAGATGGTGTCTCTAGGAACTCTGCTGCCATACCTTCACAGTCAGGATTGGCTTTGTTCTCTAGATCTCAAGGATGCGTACACTCATGTTCTCATCCATCCAACTCACAGAAGGTTCCTTCGGTTCCTTTTCCAGGAGAAGCACTATCAATACAAGGTGCTCCCCTTTGGCCTGGCCTCTGCACCAAGGGTGTTCACGAAATGCATGGCAGTGGTTGCTGCTTTTCTGCGCACCCTGGGAATATTTGTCTTCCCCTATCTGGACGACTGGCTCATTCGAGCTCCCACTCAATCAGAGGCAAAGACTGCTCTAACCTGCACCATGCGTATCCTCCAGTATTTAGGGCTGGTAATAAACATCCCAAAATCCAATTTGATCCCTACTCAGTCCCTGGAGTTTATAGGGGCGCTGCTGGATACCACAATGGCAAGGGCCTATCTTCCTCAGGCCCGCTGCCTTCGCTTGATGCAGTTAGCTTCTTAAGCAGAGTCAAAACCCCTTCTAACTGCTCGAGAAATGTTACAGTTGCTAGGCCACATGGCATCCACCGTTCATATGGTACCATACGCTCGCCTTCACATAAGAGCAGCTCAGTGGACTTTATCCACCCAATGGACCCAGGCATTAGGCTGCCTGTCAGACAAAATAGCAAACACAAGTCGCCTCATTTTGTCCCTCCAATGGTGGAAGTCACCTCCAAAACCTGTTGCTGGGATTTCCCCTTTCAACAGCCTCTACCCCAGGCAACTCTCACAACCGATGCTTCCCCAATGGGCTGGGGAGCTCATCTTCAGGACCTCTCCACCCAGGGCATCTGGTCCCGCACAGGAGACTTGTCTACATATCAATCTCTTGGAACTCGGAGCAATCTTCCTTGCTCTACGAGTTTTCCACACCCTGCTCAGCCACAAGACAGTCCTTGTCCACACGGACAATCAGGTAGCCATGTTCTACATAAACAAGCAGGGAGGAACTGGCTCTCTGTCGCTTTGCAACGAAGCTCTGTGACTGTGGGCCCTCGCCAGAGAGCATCACATTCATCTTCTGGCAGTCTATCTTCCAGGGGTTCAAAACTCTTGGGCGGACAGACTCAGTCGAGTTCTGCTTCCACACGAGTGGTCCTTACATATGGACCAGGTGTCCAAAATTTTTCAAATTTGGGAAACCACGGACATAGACCTCTTTGCAAGTCCATGGAATGCCAAACTTCCCCGGTTCTGTTCCAGAACTCCGGCTCAGGCAAGGGATGCTTTCCTCCTTCACTGGGGTCAAGACTTCCTGTATGCCTTTCCACCCATTCCCCTAATTCCCAAAACCCTGTTCAAGCTTCAGAGAGACAGAGGCCACATGATTCTCATAGCTCCACAATGGCCATGGCAAGTGTGGTACCCTCTGCTTCTACATCTCTTTCAAGCTCCCTCCCTAGAGTTTAGGGTCTACTCCAGACCTCCTCTCTCAGGAGGACAGAAAGTTGTGGCATCCCAAACCCCAGTCTCTGCATCTCAGGGCTTGGTTTCTGAAGGCCTAGATATTCAGGATCTTCCTCTTTCTCAACAAGTGAAAGATGTCCTTTATGCTTCCAGAAAACCTTCCACTAGACGTTCTTATGCCTTCAAGTGGAAAAGGTTTACCATCTGGTGTTCTGGCAGAGGTCTTAACCCCCGGTCAATACCTCTGGAATCGTTGCTGGAGTATCTCCTGCATCTCTCTAATGCAGGCCTTAAGACAAATTCAGTAAGTCCATCTGAGTGCTATTGCAGCTTCCCTCAGGCCTTTAAATGGACAACCTGTTTCCTCTCATCCCCTTGTAGCAAGGTTCATGAGAGGCCTCATTTTAACAAAGCCTCGCATTAGACCACCTCCGGTGGCATGGGACTTAAATTTGGTTCTTGGTCAGCTTATGAAGCCGCCTTTTGAACCTTTAGCTACCACCTCCTTGAAATACCTTTCTTGGAAGGTTATCTTTCTCATTGCAATCACATCAGCACGCCGCATCAGTGAATTACAAGCACTAGTAGCTAATCCACCTTATACAAGGTTCCATCATGACAAGGTGGTCCTTAGGACTAATCCACACTTTATGCCTAAGGTGGTCTCACTTTTTCACCTCAACCAAGAAGTCTACCTACCTGTCTTTTTTTTTTTTTTTTTTTTCTTCAAAGGTCTGTTTATTAAATTCACACAGTACAAATAAACAAACACCAATACTATAAGGCAACAACATCACTCTTCCAATATATAGTACACAGTATACACACCACTTCCCGGGCAGGGCTGACTCTTGTCCACTACCCTGGAATATATCACATTACAGGTAATAAAAAAAAATATTACAATGCACAAATTATTAAGACCCACACAGATTCCCACCCTCTACCCCTCCCCCTCCCCTACCCCAAATAGTACTGCCCATCGTATTAGGGAGCTATTACGTAGTCCAACCCAACACTACACAATGCTAAGGACTTCACTACGGATTTTAGGACCCAAGCCCTGAATATAAGGCATCCAGACCAAATGAAAGGAGGCCCATCGCTGAGGGTGCCCTCTGGCACTCCTCCTTTCCAGCAACATAAGCTGGTGAAAACTATTCCGCCACTCCCAAAAGGAAGGGGCCACCGGCTCCCGCCATCGCCGGAGTATCGGGCCCTTACCCACCAGACAGGCTTTCCGCACCAAAATTCTCTCCCATCTGCCCTTTGGGTGGAGTGGTCCTAACTGATCCAAGACTACCATGACCCCTGTCCAAGAAAACCGCTGCCGCACTAAACCGCATAGGTAACTCTCAATCCTCATCCAATATCTACGGATATGGGGACAACGCCACCACATATGACTCAGATCCGCCAACGCACAGGCACATTTCGGGCACCCACCATATAATGTCAAACGACTGCGTAGCGCACGCCGCGGAGAAAAGTGTGCGCGAACAATACTTTTAAATTGCACTTCACGCTACCTAGCCCCCGCCACCAGCCATGCAATCCGACTCAACGCACCATAGACAGAACCTGGGGCTATCTCACAACCCAATTCCAGGGCCCACGAGGCTTCCTCCGCCGCATAATCAGGAGGAGTACTATATGCATCCAGTCTTCTCTTCAGCTCTGCAATAGTGGGCGGGGACCCCGTCCCCAGAGCAAAGAATTCCAGGATCCGTGCCGAGTGTTCTACCGTCAATTCCTTCCCAAACAGTGAGCCCACATAGTGGGAGAGTTGCATATAAGGAAACAAGGAGGTATTAGGATTCAGATCATACTCTCTACACAGCGCTGCCAAGGTCTTACACCATCCTTCCAGGTCGACAGCATGCCCCAGACTATGTATCCCCAACCGTTCCCACCGCCGAAAAAAAGCAGAGTCAGAACCCGGCGAAAAACAGGCATTGGCCTGCAAGGGTAGCCAGCTCGAGATCTCAGGGGAGCAATCCCAAAGTTTGTTCAACTGCTGCCATGTACGCCGCACCGCCTGAACCAAGATACTCTTCCTCACCCGATCCGGAAAACTACACGTTGCAAATGCAAAACTGCCGTCAAGGCCTGCAGAGCCACAAAAGCCTCCTCAAGTGCTCTGGGGGTGTAGACCTCTGTATCACCCAACCAATCTCCTATATGCCGGGCTTGACAAGCTATGGCATACTTCCAGAGATCTGAAACTCCGATACCACCCACTCGCCACCCCCCTTTCAAATGGCTCAGCGGTATACATGCTCTGACCCCCTTCCAAAGAAACCCACGGATCTGCCGCTCCATAAGCAGAAGATCACGGCGCAACAACCACACAGGCAAAGTTTGCATCCGGTACAGCACCCGTGGTAGGATCACCATCCCCAAGGCCGCCACTCTACCCAACAGTGACAGTGGAAGGGGAGCCCAGGCCTGCAGCTGTGCCCGTAACTTAGAGAAGGTTCGATCAAAATTCCTCCTGTATAACACTGCCGGGTCTCTCGTCAACACTATGCCCAAATAGATAAAGGATTCATCTGCCCACCTTAAGGGAAAGTTCCCCTGCCAAGTCCCCCGGAGCAGACCCCCCACATCCAAGGCCTCCGATTTATCTCCATTAATACGCAACCCTGCAAATTTACCATAGAGGGAAAATTCTTCAAGCAAACGGGGTAACGACTGCTGCGGGGACAGCAAATGAACCAGCATATCGTCTGCAAATGCAGCCAACTTGAACCCATACGATCCAAGACGAACACCACATATATCCGAGGTATCCTCTATCCTCCTCGCCAATGGATCCAGGGTCAACACAAAAAGCAAAGGAGAGAGAGGGCAACCCTGACGAGTACCTCTCTCAAGGGTAAAGTTTTCTGACAACACCCCATTACATAATAAACTAGCCGTGGGGCAAGTATAAGAAATTTGAGGTAATCCCAATTCACTCGGTCAAATGCTTTTTCTGCATCAAAACTGATCAGCAGTGACTGCAAATCCTGCTCACGCACCCATTCGAGCGATGCCAAGATTTTTCGCAGATTCCTCACGGCATAGCGCCCCTTGACAAACCCTACCTGTGAATGATGCACTAGGTCCCCCAAAACAAAGGCAAGTCGGTCTGCCAAAACCTTAGCCATCACTTTCAGATCAAATTTCAATAAGGAGATAGGTCGGTAGGAAGCCGCTTGCAGGGGTCTTTTCCCGGTTTAGGTATTAAGGTGATGTATGCATGGTTCGTCCCCCAACAAAATCCTCCCCAAGCCACCCTGCTATGGTACATCGCCACCAGGGCGGGAGCCACTCGATCTCCCAATAGCTTATAAAATTCCGCCCCATATCCATCCGGGCCCGGTGATTTATAACAACTAGCTCGCAAAATGACATTATGCACTTCTTCCACCGATATTGGCGCATCCAACTGTGCCCTTTGCTTGGCCGTCACCTGTGGCAGCCTCGCCTCACGAATATAGTTCTCCATCAATGTCCGAGACCCCTCCTCACCCGTATAAAGCTTCTGAAAGAAGGATCTAAATACACGGGCTATCGCCCGGTTATTTTTATGCATATGTCCTTGCTCATCTCGCAACGCTACTATTGACCGAGCACCCCGACTACCCCGAAGGCAACGCGCTAAGAGCTTCCCCGGTTTATCCCCAAAGCGGTAAAGTTGATATCTATAATACAGAAAGGATTTCTTCGCCCGCTGATGAAGCAATTCATTAAGAGACGACTGCGTTTCCCAAAGTACTCTCTTATTGGCCGCAGTGGGAGCCCCGGCAAACCGCCGCCGGGCTTTCACTACCTGTTTCTCCAACTGCACAATCCATGCCGCCAATATCTTTCGCTTCCGCGCCACATAGGCAATTATATCACCCCACAGAACCACCTTTGCTGTTTCCCAAAGCAACTCCGGCTCAGCCTGATGACATTCATGGTGAGCCATAAACTCCTGCTAACACTGCCCCAGATAGCTGTGAAATTCACCATCCACATACAGGCCCATAGGGAACCGCCATATTCTTTCCGGGCCGTCCAAATCACCCCACAACAGATCCACCCATACTGGCGCATGATCCGACACCTCGGTAGGGCCTATTTGTGCGTCCCCAATCTGCACAAAGAGCCGATCCGAAACCAGCATATAGTCAATTCTAGCACTCGATCCATGGGCTCTCGATTGATGAGTGAAGTCTCTCTCCAATGGATGTAATAATCTCCAAGGGTCTACCAGTCCCACACGGCGCCGGAAATCCTGCAGCACTTTAGTAGTTGGAGCTCGCAATCGCTCTTCTCCACCCCCAGACGTATCCATCTCAATATCCAACACCCCGTTCAAATCGCCAGCCAAAATCAAGGGGACATCCGGCAATTGTTCAATTTTGGAGGCCAAACGGGCATATAGCTCCCGGTCTAGTATATTTGGGCCGTATAGATTACCCAACACCACTGGCCGCCCTTCCAGATGGCCAAACAGCAAAATATATCTACCCGTTGAATCTACACATTCCTTCACACATTCAAAGCGAACCCTCTTGTGAATCAGAATGACCACTCCACCTTTTTTCCCGGCAGCTGCAGCACCCCTCACTTGCCTCACCCAAGCTCTCTGCAGTTTAGCATGTTCATCAGCGGTCTGGTGGGTTTCTTGCAAAAAGGCAGTATCACAGTTTAACCTAGCTAGGGCCTGCAACACTTTATATCGTTTAATAGGGTTACCTAGTCCGCAGACGTTCCATGAAATAACCTTCAGTCTGGAGTACAAAACACAACAAGTTGCCCGATGGGGAGGGTTGGAGGGGTCCATCTTGGCTGGGGGGGTCCATCTTGAATGTCTGTCATGACATTCAAGATGGACCCCCCCAGCCTGAAGTCCACACCTGAACAATACTACGCTCCCGTAGTCAGCTCCCAAAATAAGACAACGGTTTTGCTGTATCCCCAACCCCTCTCTCTCCCCCTCCCTCCCTCCCCCCTCTATACCTACCCTCCCCCTACCCCTTATCTCCCCTGCCCCATCCAAACCATCAGGGAGACACCCCAACAAGGAACTCTCAACACTCCAGTGTACCCGCCACACCTTCGCGGTGTCCTCTATTCCACATCCATCACCAAATGGTCTAAACCCCACATCTCTGAGTCACCTACTGCTCCAACCCTCCCCATAGTCTCTCGTCCATCCTTCTCCTAACTCACCCCCCCTCCGCGCCCTCCCCACCCAACCCTGCTCCCACCCCACACTAATCCTCTAACCTTAGACTCTCTCCCCCGCCCCTCCCCGGAGAAAGCCAATTGAGGTCCCACTGAGCGTGATCCACACCCCCCCTTTCCCAAGCATCACACTCCCACCCCTCATTCCACACAGAACCCAGCCCCATCCAATAAATATCAGACAGAAACAAACCCATAAACTTGCGGGACCCAGTTCAACCCCTACCCCAGAAGACTCAGAAGCCGCTGTCCCCTATAGACCCCCCCCCAAACACACACCAAACCAAACACTCCAACAAACACAAAAAGAAGAAAAAAGAAAGAAGAAAAGAAGGAGGGGGGGGGGAGGTAGGCCGGGGGAGCACCCAGGAACCCTGGCTGCTACCCCAGCCTATACAGAGCAACAGTGCCAAGCCCTGCAGGGCCCCAGTCAAAAAGCAGCAACAGGGGGAACACATGCCAACCCCGCTGCGATAGGCACCCTACTGCCTCCCCAGCCAAAAAAGCGGCAGGGCCAAGCTCCACCGGCTCCGATCTGAAGGATTTCGGGAGGGGGGCTCAGGGAACCCCCAGCTCCCCCCACACTCTCCCTCCAAGTCCCGCTACAGTCCACTTTGTCCAGCCAGTTCTCTTCACTCTAATGCCGCAAAGCAGTCTTCCTCAGAAGCCCTAGAGAGGGGCAAGTCCATTCCAAAACAAGACAGGAACCAGCACAGTCCTCTTATCTTTAGGGGGGTGTCAGATCCACTACCACCCGGTTGACAATCTGATCCACGTAGGCCCCCGCTGCCTCGGCAGACTCGAAGGCGCGATGTACTCCGTCATGCACCACATGTAATCGGGCGGGATATTGCACTGAGAAACGAATCTTGGCACTAATGAGCTTCTCACACAAAGGTGCATATTCTCTGCGCTTCCTACTCAGTGCAACCGAATAATCTTGCGCTATCCGAATTTTTGCATTATTGTGCACCACTTCACCTTTCTGCCGAGCCGCCCGCAGTATCAGTTCTTTCTGCGGGAAGCGCAGGAACTTTGCAAGCACAATCCGAGGTCGGCGGTCTCGGGTCTGAGTATTACCCACATGATGAACCCTTTCAATGCACACTGGGTCTCCTTGTTCTGTACCTTCCAACAGCTGTGCTATTAGGGCGTCTAAATATCTTCGTAGGTCTTTATCTGCCACAGATTCTGGGACCCCCATTATTCTTAGGTTCTTTCTTCGCGATCGGTTCTCCAAGTCGTCTAATTTTGCTGCTTGCAAGCCCATTTGAGATTTCAGGCCTGCCACCTCTCTATTCAGCTCCTCCACACTGTCTTCTGTCTGGCCAAGGCGGTCTTCCGCCTCTCGGAGCCTGTTCCCCAGAGTATCCACTGAGCTCTGTAATCCGTCCATCTTATCATGAAGAGCTGCGAATTGAGAGGACAAAGCCGCCGCTACCGCCGCCGATACTTCATCAAGAAACGCAGGAGACTTCGGTGAGCTTGGCGCCGCGGCCGCCTCCGCCATCTTGCTGGTCCCGGCCACGCGCTCTCTGTCTCTGCGGGCCATCTTTACTGCCGTCGTCATGCCACTCTCCGCCACAAGAAAAACTGACTATTAAGGATGGCAGAGACTCCGGTGCAGTTCCCACAGAAGTAGAGCTGATTTCCACCTCTTCAAACGGTACAATAACGCCGGTTTGGGCTAGGGGTTGCGGAGCACACTCAGGATGCGACCACTACCCTGTCTGCATCACGTGACCTCACCTACATGTCTCTTTTTTCCAGAGCCTCATGCATCAAGTGCAGAGAGGAATCTTCATACCCTGGACTGTAAGAGAGCTCTAGCATTTTACTTACAGAGGACACAGCAACATAGAAAGTCTTCCCAACTCTTTGTTGCTTTTGATCCTTCTCATTTGGGACAACCAGTCTCCAAGAGAACTCTTTCCAACTGGATTGCCCGATGTATTTCTTTCGCCTATCAGAGCAAGAACATTTCTCTGGAGGGCCATGTCACAGCACACAATGTGAGAGCCATGGCAGCCTCAATGGCTCATCTGAACTCTGTGTCTATCGATGACATCTGTCGAGCAGCCACTTGGGCCTCAGTTCATACCTTCACAGCCCATTACTGCTTAGACAAGGACTCCCGCCGGGATGCCTTGTTTGGTCAGGCTGTTCTCAAACATCTGTTCCATACTTAATCAACTCCTACCCACCATCCCTCATGGATGCCAGAGATCCAGGTGGGAAAGTGCAGCCCTGTCCCAGGGACACACAACCTCTGGGCTCTCTCCCTGGCATCAAAAGCTAGGGAGTCCCCATATGTGAAGACTCATTCCTGCTTGTTCCTGGAGATAGCACAGTTACTTACCTGTAACAGGTGATCTCTGGGAACAGCAGGAATAAGTCTTCACAACCCACCCACCTCCCCTAGGAGTTGTCTCTCTCTCTCTCTATCTCTCTTCCTTTCCCTCTCTCTCCCTCTTTGTCTCAGCTATAAAACTCAACTGAGGAGAGACAGTTGGAAAGGCGGAAAGGCAGCATGCAGGCAGTGTGGGATGCTCCCAAAGGCTTTCTGATTGGACGCTGGGGAGCGTTCCCGCGCAGGCTCCGTCGGTACCGACGTACCCATATGTGAAGACTTATTCCTGCTGTTCCCAGAGATCACCTGTTACAGGTAAGTAACTGTGCTGTCCATGGAAGAAGGATAAATGTCCCCTTTTGGAAGGGTCGGGATCCTTCTGTGATCCACCTGTTTCATTAGGAGACCTTCCTCTGCTTATTCAAGATCCTATGATAGCTTGCAGAACCTGTTCTTCAGCAAGCCTTATAAACTGATCCCTTATAAACTGATGACCTTTGAGCCTAGATATCCCTCTCAAGAAATCACCCCTCTAGAGATGCCCCCTTACTTATGATCTGATTTTACCTATCCTGCAGTGTAAATAGCTTATGTATATAGTTAACCCTGTTATCCAAGTTTTTTTCCCTGTTCAATGTAAAACCAGACACCTTGTCGTCATGGTAGTTATGTTATGATGTAAACCGCGCTGATGCCGAATAGCACGGTATATAAAAAACTGTAATAATAATAATAATTTGAAGACCATTGGACATTCTTTTGGCTTTTTGCTCTCCTAAATTTTAGGCAGCAGATTTTAGACTCCTCAGACTCCTGACCTGATCCTTTCTCGGCTGTACCTTGTGCCCCAGGGTGAACTGGATCAGCTTTACTGGCTCCTATGGATAGATGTAATTACACAAATCCAAGAGGAAACATACACTGAGTCACTCGATAACTACCTTTTAAACAAAAATACCTCAATGCTAAATTGTATTCTATAACAAAATTATTATTTCTAGGAGATAATGTAAAACAGAGGAGAAAAAACCTCAGTAAACTTGCTTTTCCCTCTGTGTGGCAGTTATTGCATGCCTGAAGGGGAATCGCTACCATATACCATCACTGACCTAAAAAAAATCCTCTTTCAATTTTTATTCCCAATAAATTATTCATGCATTTACCAGTAATAACTGCACAATGTCCACCAATCCTAATATATAGCACATACGCCTATCACAGCAGGCTACTGACTCTCAGTGGCAGCATAATTGCTTACAAGCAGAGCCAAGGTCACCGCCTACACAACTCTGTCAGTCAGCCTAGTGCGGAAACCAAAACCAACTGCAATGGTCCACACTATAAGTGGTTGGGAACTAAAAGATAAGCACTTTTCAAACACTTTATAAACTTAACTGATTTTATGTGGAATTGAGTTAGAAGGTCATTGATGCTAATAGGCACTACCGATAGACATGAAAGAAGTCTAACAATAAGTGCTGTGGAGTCTGAGACCTTCTATACTCTGATAGAAAAGATCATGTTATACTTTCAATACCACAGGATTTTTTGAATTTTGGAAGCCTTTGAGAGATATACATAGAGTGAGTGAATAATACATTTGACAGATTTTATCGCTCTAAGAAAAGACCAAATTGATTTGTTAGTCTAAAAATGACTGGCATTGGTCTAGTGAAACTTGTATTGCCTGTAACTATTGGATGAGTTAGCCAAGTCAACAAAGTGTTGCTTTGTTGAAAATCCTTTTTAAAGTACAGGGAAAACAAAATTGTACTTCTCAAATATCAAAATAATGATTGTAGAAAGGGACAAATAGGGGTATTGGGGGTCCCCCTGGAAAAAGATTCAGAAATATGGAGAGTGTGAAGAATCTGGAATTTGCTGACAGTGGATGTGCGAGGCAAACCAAGGTCGTATTTTGCAGAAGCAGCTAGATAGAAAAGCAGATGTTTGTGGGAGCGAGACAGAATGTTTGTGCTTGCAGAATGCTTGTCATGTTTAGAAGTGGTCAATATGTCTGTGCCCTGCTTGACCTGTAACATGTAGATATAGGCAAAGCAAAAAGCATGATGAAATTGTACAATGTGGGTTTTTTTTTCCTAATAAAAGAAGGAGCCGCGACCAAGCTAATTGAGGGAGTTACAGGTGACCACTCAGGTTTGTGGATCTGTGACTTCTTTCTTAAAGCTTTAGCAGACTTTGTTATTGTATAATTCTATATGTGTTTTGTTTTCATTTCTTCACACTTGCATCTGGGACCAGAGATAGGAGACCAATGGCCGAGAAAGAAAGGATCCTTGTGTTTGTTACCCCCACTAGGAATTTGTTACAAATGGGCATATTGATCTACTTAATAATCTACCCAATACTACTGTTGCGCGTATCATTCTTTTCTGGTCTTACTCTTGGGTCACATTTCTTTGTCCCACTTTACTTTATTTTTCATGGGTTTTGTCATTTTTATCGAGAATAAGTATGCACCCTTTAATACAGTTAAGAGCACACCCCTGTTTTTGAAAACTTCTTTTAGTGAGCCCATTTTACTTTCTGTGCACAAGTATAGTAAGCATGCAGAAGATACGGACAGATAAGGATCACACTTGGCTCAACCAGTTTACTATGTTGTCACAGATTTATCTTCCTCTGCCCACTGCTAAAGTTCCTTTGTGTCTGTTCCATGCATGGTTTATCGTTCCATGGTGCGACTGCACCTTTGAATATTGTGTGCAGTTCTGGTTGCTTTATCTTAAAAAGGATGTAGTGGAATTGGAAAAGGTACAAAGAAGAACCACCAAAATGGTAAAGGGGATGGAAGGATAACCCCATGAGGAAATGCTTAAAAGGTTATGGCTCTTTAACTTGGAAAAGAAATAGCTGAGGGGAGATATGATAGAGGTCTATAAATTTAATGAATGGAATGGAACGGGTAAACGTAGATTGGTTGTTTACGCCATCAAGAAGTAGAAAGATTAGAGGATACACAATGAAGATACAATGTAACCCATTTAAGACTAATAAAAGAAAATATTTTTCACTCAATACGTAATCAAACTCTGGAATTCGTTACCGGAGGATGTAGTAAAAGCTGTTAGTCTAGCTGGGTTTAAAAAAGGCTTGGACAAGTTCCTTGAGGAAAAGTTCATAAACCATTATTAAAGAGGACCAGGGAAATCTACTGTTTACACTGGGACAAGCATTGTGGAACCTGTGTGCCTATTTGGAAACCTACTAGGTACTTGTGACCTGGATTGGCCACTGTTGGAAAGAGGATACTGGGTTTGATGGACCTTGGTCTGACCCAGTATGGCACTTCTTATCTTATGAGATCTGCCACTGTGTTCGCCTCCTACCTCTACCTTATATTTTGTGTGTATTTTAAATATTTTTTAATCCATGTTTGTATGGCTGGGTTAACCCTTTGGAGTGTCCTAAGCAAACAAGTACATTAGGACCCCTCACCCCCATTATAATATAAAAACATTTAACTCCTATAAATTGGGCCCCATGTAGTTCTGACTGTAGAAGAAAATGGCAGAGGAGGAAGCAGTAGCTACGAAGCGCTGCTTGCAGAGTCGTCCTCCTCAACTAGAGGGCACTGCACAGAGGATGGAGAAAAGAGAGACGTCTGTGTCAGTGGCGGCTCTGTTCCTTCTTCCTCTTTCCCACTCCTCGATTTTTCTGCTAACGTCTGATGTATTGGAGCTGAAATCTTCCTTGGAAGCTATTGAATTAGCACATCTGAGAGGGCCCCTCCTAAGCATTTTGGCCCTAGGAATATGCTTAGTTTGCCAGTGCCTTAATTCTGTCCTGCATGTTGGCCTTCTCCAGTTTTAGAAACAGAAACCTGATTGCAGAAAAAGACCACATGGCCTATGTAGCCTGCCCTTCCATATCGACTGCTACAATAGTCCCCTCTTTTTTTTCCCTTAGAATAGAAACATTTTTTTCTGCCACAGAGTTAAGGATTTTTTTTTTTTTTACTAGTACACTCACTCCAAAATTTCAGTTTTTATAAGCTTGTGCTTTTCCAGTAGCAGTTAAAGCAAGCTACATTCAGGTATAGTAGGCATTTCCCTGTCCCTATAGCGTTTATAATCTCTAAACATATATCTGAGACAGTAGAAGATTAAATGACTTGCCCAAAGTCATTAAGTATGGCAGTGGGATTTGAACCCTTGCTTCCCTGCTGCTCCAGTTACTAAGCTCTTCTGCCCTTAGAGCTCTTGCCGTATTCCTTCCTATCTGACTCTCATCAGATTCTCGCCGTTCTGTAACTTAGCCCAGAATATATACACGTATACGTAATGGCAGATAAAGATCAGCAAGTTCCATTTAGTTTGCCCACTGAGGTAGCTAGAGTTGTAGCTGCTGCTGCTCTGTGCAGGTTACCCCCCTCTATTTTTTTTGAAGTATAAAAATGATGTGCTTGCTTTGATTCCATCCTCTTGCTGTGTAGGGATCCTCTCTGGCTATTCCATGCCATTTTGAATTCTTTCACTGTTCTGCCCTGTCACCTCCATTAGGAGACATCCATCAGCTGTTTTTGACCAAGTCCTGATGCAGCCTATGAAACTATCAAGGCAAAATTCGAGTCGACTTTTTGTCATATGGCATCTGTTTAACTATCTGGGAAGTTCCGAGTTATAGCTAAGAACATTCCTTTTTTTAAATGCATTTGAAAATTGTAAAAAAATAACAGTGCTAGGGAGGGAGGTCAATGAATGAGATAAATGGGCATGAGGGTTGGAGCTTTCCATGCTGAGCTAATGAATGTATTGCTGCCGCTTAGCATTGAGCCTGCACCCTAAGACCCCCTCCTTACTCAAGAAAGAACTTCTCAGAGAGTGTTTAGTTATACATTCAGAATGTTAGAATGAGAGGGAAGTTAATTGTTTGAGTTGAAAAAGTTTGAGACAAGTTTATTGAATATTTGCACATTTTCCCTTTTTCTTTTGGAGACCTCTATTGGGAGAGTATTCCAGGCATCCATCAGCCTTTTTGTGAAAAGTATTTCCTGATGTTGCTGTGCAGCTTAATTTCATGGCCTCTAAATCTATAGCTTTCCATCTTCAAAAAATTTGATTTGTTAATACCCTTTAATCCTGTATTATATCTTTCCTGACTCTCCTCTCCACTAAGGTATACATATTTAGGTCTTCATGTCTCTTCTCATACGTTTTCTGGTGCAGACTCCAAATCATTTTGGTCACCTTCCTCTGGACTGTTTCAAGTATTTTTTTTATCCTTTGTGAAGTATGATCTCCAAAACTGTACACAATACTCCTAGTGAAGTCTCACCAATGACTTGTTCGGGGTATTAATAACTTCTTTCTTCTGCTGGTTATGCCTTTTTGCAGCTTAGCATCCTTCTGGCTCTGGCCACCGTCTTGTCACATTGTTTTGCTACTTTTGACATCCTCGGACACTATCACTCCGAGGTCCCTCTCCTGGTCCATGCACACCAGTCTCTTTGCCCCGATTGTCCTGATGCTACTTAAGGGAGGCTTATGGAAAATCTATTTGAAACGTGTGAAGGTACATTTTAGAAAGGCCATTTAGGTGAAATCTTGGATGACGAAGTCAAGATGTCTGAAATCAGTGGAAGGGCATATGTAAGTGCTTTGTAAAATCGGCCGTTACCCACCATGAAAGAGATACATGTATGCATAATAAAAGGGAAAAGGGGGACGTGAAGAGTAATGGACCAGACACGTGCAGGCTTTTGCCTGATTTTAGAAACTTGTACATGTCATATATGGACATCTGCCATTCCGGGCTCATAGATATCCCAGTGGTCCTATTTCAGAATGCGCCCACGTATCTTATATCACTTGGACGTCCCGGCTCGCCATCTTGAAAACGGGAACATTCAGTGGTGTGGGAGCTAGGACAAATGCCTTCTTACTTAGTGCCACATTTTTTTGAAAGAGTCTAAAATACTGAAGTGAGTGGGCTATCTCCAGGAACAAGCAGGAATGAGTCTTCACATATGGGTATCGTCGGTACCGACGGAGCCTGCGCGGGAACGCTCCCCAGCGTCCAAAAGGAAAGCTTTTGGGAGCATCCCACAGCGCCTGTGCGCTGCCTTCCCGCCTTTCCCAACCGCCCCTCTCCAGTTCTTCTTTTCCGCGGAGCCAGCAGGTCGTGTTCCTGTCACCGCTGAAGAATTTCTTTATTTTATTTTATTTCTTTGGTCGTGCGTCTGCCTTCTCGACGCTGGACCGGTACCGCCGGTCTTTTCTTTCTTTATTCTAAAAAAACCCCCAAAACCTACTGTTTTTTCTTACTTCAGTGCATTTTCTTCTTTGGCCTTAGGCCTAGGACATTTTTCCTCATGGAAAAGCCCGCCTCTGGGTTTAAAAAATGCACGAAGTGCAGCGGCACTATTTCTGTCACTGACACTCATGAATGGTGTCTAAAATGTTTAGGTCCTGACCACTCCATTGCGGATTGTGAGTCCTGCTCTATGATGTCTAAAAGAGGTCTACAGAATCGAGCAGCTAAGCTCAGTACCCTGTTTCCCTCGGATGCAGCTTCGGTTGCATCGACGTCTTCCAGGGCTTCTTCTTCCTCACATGGATCTCAGGTAACCAAACTTAAATCCAGCCGGTCCTCGAAGGGTAGATCTCCCTCTAAGTATCGAGATGCCTCCGGGCTTGCCCTCGAGGAATCCGCACCGGCAAAATTACCCCGGCGGGAGGCTCCGGCTTCCAAAGCTTTATCTATGGGGTCACAGGTTGACATCGATGACTCGGCCTCGACCGATCACCTGTTGCCATGTTCTGGGGTAGCGGTGGTTCCCACTGGTACCGACATCCAGACATTGGTTGCGTCAATGGATCAGAATATCCTGGCCATGCAGCATGCCATCACGGCATTCATACAAGCTGCGACGCCTTCGGTACCGCAACAAACTCCGTTGCCGGTACCGATTGCATCGACATCCGCTTCGGTGTCGACTGCAGCGGTACACTGTTCTGTGATGCCCATCGGTACCGAATTGGTACCGATCACTCCCGATGTCGATACCGCCCGGTACGCGTATCGGGCTCTGCAGGAGCATCCAGACAGGCGATACTTCGATTCCTCTGAAGACTCTGATGACTCAGAGGTCTCTGTCAAAGCATCGGTGATTCATCCTCAGGAGCCCTCTTCTCCAAAAAGGAGAATGTCTCCTCCAGAAGACTTGTCTTTTCAAGACTTCATTAGGGAAGTGACCAGGGGTCTTTCCATCTCAGTGGCCCCTGAGACAGAGCCTAGAGCCAAGACATTAGATATTTTACAATATCCTAAGGCTCCTAAAGAGGCAGCCACTTTACCAATTCATGAGATTCTTTATGATCACATGTTGGGCATATGGGAGACTCCTCTCACCACTTCCCCTCATTCTCGCAGGTTGGACACCATGTATCGTGTTCCTCCTTGTCCTGGCTTTCATAAGACTCAGCTTCCTCACCACTCCATTGTGGTGGAGTCTGCTATGAAGAAGATAAAGAGTACAAAAAGACACTCTTCTGCTCCTCCAGGAAGAGAATGCAGAACCTTAGATGCCTTTGGAAGGAGAATTTTCCAGGCCAGTATACTTGTTGCCAGAATCAACTCCTATAGTCTCTATATGGGGATGTTTCTAAAAGAAGTTACAGATCACCTGCAAACTTTATCTCCTTTTATTTCAGAAGATAAAAGGGAAGAGTTCCTCACCTGGCTCAAACATGCCCAGGATATTTCCAAGTTTTCCAACCGTGCAGCCTTTGACTCTTTTGAAGGTGCCAGAAGAGCCTCGGCCATTGCCATAGGTGCACGCAGAGTTGCTTGGTTACAAGCTTCTGATTTGGAACCTTGGGTTCAAGATGGGCTAGGAAACCTTCCTTGTACAGGTGAAAACCTTTTTGGCAAAGATTGGCAAGCAAAGGCCACCCAAATGGATGCTCAAAATTCTGCTTTAGATAGACTTTCAAAGTCTACTTCTGCTCCTTTTAAGAAAAGGTTGTTGAAAAAAGGATTTTTTCCCAAAAAAGGGAAATATTATTCTGCTTATGGTCAGCAGTCATCTACTGCAAGTCGTTTTGCTACAGACAGCAACAACTGAAACAGGCCAAGCCTAAGGCTGCTATGACTGCTACGGCCCAACAGCCTCAGCCTCCTCAGGGCCTTTGACTTACAACTAGAGAGCTTAGCCTTTCTGGCTCTAGAACATCCAGAGCCTCTCACCATCCCAGGAAGGTTGGCTTACTTTGCTCCCAGGTGGGAACAAATCACAGCAGAGCAATGGACCCTCTCCATCATAAGGGAGGGGTACAAGCTTCATTTCATAAACCTTGCTCCTTACACCATGGTGAGACAGTTCAATTCTCAGACATCTCTCCTCGACCTTCTGGGTCAGGAGATTACTACCCTTCTTGCCCAAGGGGCAATAGAAGAAGTACCCCTTCTTCAACAGGGCTCAGGGTTCTACTCCCCCTACTTTCTTATTCCAAAGGAAACAGGGGGCTACAGACCCATATTAGATCTCAGAGACTTGAACAAGTTTCTATGCAAGGAGAAATTCAAGATGATTTCTCTCGGTACTCTCCTTCCATACCTTCAGAGTCAGGGTGTTCACAAAATGCATGGCAGAAGTAGCTGCATTTCTATGCACTCTAGGGATATTCGTATTCCCATATCTGGACGACTGGCTCATCCAAGCTCCATCCCAGTCAGAGGCCCAGACTGCTCTAATCTGCACAAGCCGTATCCTTCAGTATCTGGGACTTGTAATAAACTTTCCAAAATCCCATCTCACCCCTACTCAGTCTCTAGAGTTCATAGGGGCCTTGCTGGATACCACAACTGCAAGGGCCTATCTTCCCCAGACCCGTTGCCTACGCTTGGTGCAGTTAGCCTCACAAATTCAGTTAAAATCCCATATAACTGCTCGAGAGATGTTACAACTGTTAGGCACATCCACTGTGCATGTGGTTCCTTACGCTCGCCTTCACATGAGGGCAGCTCAGTGGACTCTGTCCACCCAATGGACCCAGGCACCAGGTTGCCTGTCAGACAAAATAGCAACCTCCAGTCGCCTCTTTTGGTCCTTCCAGTGGTGGAAGTCCACTCAAAATCTGTTGCTAGGGTCCCCCTTTCAACAGGTGTTACCCCAAGCAAACATTACAACAGATGCCTCTCCAAGAGGTTGGGGAGCTCATCTTCAAGATCTCTCCACTCAAGGCATCTGGTCTCTAGAGGAGACATCTCTACATATCAACCTCTTAGAGCTCAGAGCAATTTTTCTAGCTCTCAGAGTCTTCCACACCCTGCTCAGCTACAAGACAGTCCTCATCCACACAGACAGCCAGGTACCATGTTCTACGTGAACAAGCAGGGCGGGACTGGCTCTCTGTCGCTTTTCAACGAAGCTCTGAGATTGTGGGCCTTCGCCAGAGAGCATCAAATTCATCTCATGGCAGTGTATCTTCCAGGGGTTCAAAACTCTTGGGCAGACAGACTCAGTCGAGTTCTGCTTCCACACGAATGGTCCCTCCATGGGGACCAAATAGCCAGGATCTTCCGAATTTGGGGAACCGTGGGCATAGACCTCTTTGCAAGCCCGTGGAATGCCAAACTTTCCCGGTTCTGTTCCAGAATTCTGTGTCAGGGAGTTCAGGCCAGGGATGCCTTCCTCCTTCATTGGGGGCAAGACTTCCTCTATGCCTTTCCACCCATTCCCCTAATTCCCAAGACACTCTTCAAACTTCAGAGAGACAAGGGGTCTATGATCCTCATAGCACCACATTGGCCACGCCAAGTGTGGTACCCTCTACTTCTACATCTCTCCCAAGCTCCCTCCCTGGACTTGGGATCTGCTCCAGACCTCTTGTCCCAGGAGGAGGGAACGTTGTGGCACCCAAATCCCCAATCTCTTCACCTCAGAGCCTGGTTGCTGAAGGCCTAGACCTTCAAGATTTGCATCTTTCTCAGCAAGTGAAGGATATCCTTCATGCTTCCAGAAAGCCTTCCACTAGACGTTCCTATGCTTTTAAATGGAAAAGGTTTACCATTTGGTGTGCAGAGAAGGGTATTAACCCTCTTGCAATACCTCTGAATTCTTTACTAGAGTATTTGCTGCATTTATCCCATGCAGGCCTTAAAACGAATTCAGTAAGAGTCCATTTGAGTGCTATTGCAGCATCCCTTAAACCTCTCAATGGACAGCCTGTTTCCTCTCATCCTCTTATAGCAAGATTCATGAGAGGCCTTCTTTTGACTAAACCTCCCATCAGACCACCTCCTGTGGCATGGGACTTGAATCTGGTTCTTAGCTAGCTTATGCAGCCACCTTTTGAACCCTTAGCCACTACCTCCTTGAAATTTCTTTCCTGGAAGGTTATTTTTCTCATTGCAGTCACTTCAGCTCGCCGCATCAGTGAGCTGCAAGCCTTGGTGGCTTATCCTCCTTATACAAGGTTCCATCATGACAAGGTAGTCCTCAAGACTAATCCACATTTTATGCCTAAAGTGGTCTCACGTTTTCATCTGAACCAGGAGGTTTATTTACCTGTCTTTTTTCCAGGACCTCATGCTTCAAGTGCAGAGAGGAATCTTCATACCCTGGATTGTAAAAGAGCTCTTGCTTTTTACTTACAAAGGACACAGCAACATAGAAAGTCCTCTCAACTCTTTGTTGCTTTTGATCCCTCTCATTTAGGACTTCCAATCTCTAAGAGAACTCTGTTCAATTGGATTGCTCAGTGTATTTCTTTCGCCTACCAGAGTAAGAACCTTTCTCTGGAGGGCCATGTCACAGCTCACAATGTGAGGGCCATGGCAGCCTCTATGGCTCATCTAAATTCTGTGTCCATCAACCAGATCTGTCGAGCGGCCACCTGGGCCTCGGTTCATACCTTCACAGTCCATTACTGCTTGGACAAGGACTCCCGCCGGGATGCCTTGTTTGGTCAGGCTGTTCTCAAACACCTGTTCCATACCTAACCAACTCCTACCCTCCATCCCTGGCTGGATGCCTGAGATTCATTGGTGTAGGTAGAGCCCTTCCCAGGGACTCACAACCTGGGTGATCTCCCAGGCATCTCTAGCTCGGGAGTCCCCATATGTGAAGACTCATTCCTGCTTGTTCCTGGAGATAGCACAGTTACTTACCTGTAACAAGTGATCTCTGGGAACAGCAGGAATAAGTCTTCACAACCCACCCACCTCCCCTAGGAGTTGTATATCTCTATCTTTCTTTCCTTTCCTCACTCTCTCTTTGTCTCAGCTTTAAAACTCGAACTGGAGAGAGGCGGTTGAGAAAGGCGGGAAGGCAGCGCGCAGGCGCTGTGGGATGCTCCCAAAAGCTTTCCTTTTGGACGCTGGGGAGCGTTCCCGCGCAGGCTCCGTCGGTACCGACGATACCCATATGTGAAGACTTATTCCTGCTGTTCCCAGAGATCACCTGTTACAGGTAAGTAACTGTGCTTTCTCTATTCACTTTACAGTTGCTGGTTTGCCAAAATGAGCACTTTTTAGAGTTCTAGTCATGCCATGGAGCACGTATAGCCTTGGACTTGTCTGGCGATTTTGAGATGTGCAGTGCTGGTCTAAAATCTGGCATACACATGAATCTCTTTTGGATCACCCCAGACATTACATGGATGTAATTGCACTGGACAAACTCTGGGCCTTCTAAAATGACTCGTGGGATATTGATGAGATTGGGGCGTTTGGCTGTTTTCAGACATCCAAATCATGAATAAGGCTTCTAAAATGAGACCTTAATGTTCATAAACCTTCCCCCAAAATTTTATAGCTTGACCTGAGATCAGCCAGTCTTTTTTTTTTTTTTTTTTCCTTTTTATATTTTGTGATTTGCCAACAGTGTAGTTTCTAACGAGGAAATCCATGTTGCTCAGCACAGTGTAATCCTGCTCTAGCACTTCCCAGCTGGTCTATCTGTCTTTTTAGACAGAAGAAAACAGCAGTATATCAGGAATCCTAAAAAAGACAGAGTATTCTTCTGTCATCTTGAACTGCAGTTGTGTTTTATAGCCCTTTGCTGAACACAAGCTTTTGTTTTCTTGTCAAATGGACTATTTCTGTGCATGTCTTCCTGACGTGAAGCTGTTCAAAATGTATCTGTAGAAAATGTATAATTTGGTTTCATAGACATTAGAACGGGGTGGGCCACATGGGCTCTGGCCCGACCAAACGTTTGCCTGCCATCTGCAGCGAGCAGCTGTGATTGTGGCAGATGACTCTTGTCTGCCAGCAGGAGATCAGATTAGCGTAGGCAGGGTGAAAGGCCACTGCTCGTGGCAAAGACTCCTATCTGCTTGCGGGAGATCCCCTGCGGGCAGACAGGAGTCTTTGCTGCAGTCACAGCAGCCTTCCCCTCCTGCCCATGGGGATACGATCTACCACAGGCAGGAGGGGAAGGCTGCTGCGATCACAGTGCCCTTCCACCCTGCCCATTGGAGATCGGATCCCTGCGGGCAGGAGGGAAAGGCAGCAGCGACAGAAGGAGTCTGCCGAAATTACAGCTATTCCCTTCTCTTCTGTCCGCGGGAGCTGGGATCCCGCCTCAGGCAGAACAGGACGGGAGGACTTAGGGCAGAGCTTGGGGTGGAGTCAAGGTGGAGCTAGAGCCCTCCCCCTCCCCAATTGGTCTCTGATTGGGAGAAAGGTAGCAATGTGTGAGCAAAAGAAAGATAGATAGATAAAATAAAATCGATCTATTTATCTATCCCGCCCATACCGGAGTGTCAGGGCGGATCAGTTCTGAAGATTTTGCGTTTTTCTCTGTTTTAGCTTGTTCTGTAAGCTTTTGCATGTGGGCCAAATTGAAATAGTTCCTAACCTTCCACCCCCACCCCTTTTTATTTTTTTGCCATTTTATGATGTTGGTTTAGAAAATAGCTCTCCTGTGTGTGTCTGGCAGAATCGCTGTTTAAATGCTGTAAGCAAATAGATTATGGTACCTATAAATTCTGTTATCTCTCAAATAACTTTCTTCCAGATATATTACAAAATGTGCAGAAAAAATGACAGCAGAAAAAGACCATGTGGTCTATCCAGTCATGCCCTTCCAGAACAATAGGCTAGTATGTAAAACCCCTTCTCTCTCAAAGATCCTCAGTGCTTGCCTCGTGCTGTCTTGAATTCTGATCCTGTCTTTAATCTTTACCACCTCCATTAGCCTTTCCTTAAATTAGATTAGATTGCTCCTGAGTCTTCCCCCTTTCACCCTTGTCCTATAACGCCTCATTCCAGAGCCTCCTTTCCATGGAAAGGCTCCCCCACCTCTATATTTATACCTTTTCTGAGGAAAAACTGAGTGGAAGTTGCCTCTGCAGCTAAGTGACCATTACTTCGTTGGTAAATTTGGTGACAAAAGCGTTGGATAGAGGGGAGCTTGCGGGCTTATTTGGAAAAGTCTGTTTTCATTGGAAAAGCAAAATTTAGTTCTCAGCTTGTTTTTAGAGGTTTTAAAGTAACTTTATTAGATTTAGGTGGTTCCCATAATCTTAGATGAAAGCAGGCAAGCAGGAACTTGCTGTAGAGGTTTTTAAATTAATTTGTTAGATTTTGAAAGGCTCTAAGTGGGCAAATGCCTTATGGATGGGCAGACTCGATAAACTGTGTGGTCTTTATCTGCTGCCATTTTCTATGTTTGTATGTTTCTTTCTGTTGAAATAAAATAATATATTCTTCTATTTGTTTTATATGTACTAATTTGTAACTTTTATGGCATGTCTCCTAGTCTTTGAAAGGATAAACAGTCAATTTGTTTTTACCCATTCCATTTTACTCAGGACTATATAGACCTCAATATTGTCTCCCCTCACAGCTGCAGAAGAGGATGAAGTTGATGAGTTCTACGAACAAGTACAAGCTGAAATTGACAGAACATGCAAACAGGATATCCTGATAGTCATGGGCGACTGGAACACAAAAGTTTGGAACAACGAAGAAGGCAAAGTGGTTGGAAAATATGGACTTGGCAACAGAAATGAAGCTGGAGAAAGACTGATAGATCGTTGGTCATGCAGAATTCTATTCATCACAAACACCTTCTTCTAGCAACACAAATGGCAACTGTACACATGGACGTCATCCAATGGATTGTACAAAAATCAAATTGACTACATCAGTGGAGGTCAACGATGGAAAAGCTCTATAACATCAACAAAGACAAAACCTGGAGCTGTCTGTGGTACAGATCACCAACTACTAGTATGCAAACTCGAGTTAAAGTTGAAAAAGAGCAAGCCACTCATGAAAATAGCAAAATATGACCATCAAAATATACCACCGGAATTAAGACGTCCTGCAAATTCGATTTGCTGCTTTAGATACAAATGACAGAGCTCCAGAAGAGTTATGGGATAACATCAAGAAGGTTGTGTTGGAAGAAAGTGAAAAGCCTCTACAAAAGGTAAAAAAGCAAAAATAGTCAAAATGGATGACTGAAGAAACTCTAAAAATTACCCAGAAATGCAGAAAAACTAAAGCCAGAGGAGAAAGAGAAGCAATCGCAGAACTCAACAGAGATTTCCAACATGCAACAAGACAAGACCAAGGAGCAGTACTACAATAATGCATGCAAGGAAATAGAAGCAGAAACTATTAGAGCTACAAGAGTTAAAGAAGAAATTCCAACCTCAAATTGGAATGTTACAAGATGCTCAAGGATCCATGTTGAATGATGCTGAGATCAAGAAAAGGTGGAAAAAATATACAGAATCATTATACGATAAAGATCAAGTAGACCAACAGCCGTTTCAACCTGTACCTTATGATCAGGAACCATTGGTGATGCAAGAAGAAATCAAAGCAGCATTGAAAGCCTTATCAAAGAACAAGTGATAAGGCTTTCAATGGAGTGGAGGAGTGGCCTAGTGGTTGGGGCAAGGTACTTCAGGCCGGAAGGTCGGGGGTTCAAATCCCATTAGAGGACAGCAACCTTGGGCTGGAAGGACTGGGGTTTCTAGTCCCACAGGTGCTCCTTGTGGTCTTGGGCAAGCCACTTAACCCTCCATAGCCCATGTTCCCTGTAAAATAGTTATCTCCAAGTTATAATGCCCTGTTCAATGTAATTTCAGTTTGTTCAATGTAAACCGCACTGATGCAGAATAGCGCGGTATATAAGAGAATGTAAATAAATAAATAAATAAAACAAAGCACCAGGCATTGATAGCATTCCAATTGAAGTGCTACAGCAATCGGATGCAGTTATTACTATACTTACAAGGCTCTTCCAGGAAATTTGGAAGACATCACGGCCAACTGACCAGAAAAGATCTGTGTTTATACCAATACTAAAGAAAGGTAATCCAACTGACTGTGGAAATTATCTCACAATTGCTCTGATCCCACGTGCTATCAAGATCCTATGCAAGATTATTCAGCAGAGACTACGGCCATACCTGGAACAAGAACTGCCTGAAGTGCAAGCAGGGTTTAAGAAAGGGCGAGGAATGAGAGATGATATCACAGATGTGAGAGATGATATCACAGATCCTTGAAAAGACTAAAGAATACCAAAAGCATGTCTATATGTGTATTATTGACTACAGCAAGGCTTTTGACTGTGTAAACCATGAGAAACTCTGGGCCACATTAAGAAACATGGGGATACCAGAACACCTGATAGTTCTCTTGCACAACCTTTTACATTGATCAAGAAGCAACAATTCGTATGGAACAAGAAGAAACAGAATGGTTTAAAATCAGCAAAGGTGTACAACAAGGCTGCATACTCCCCCCCCCCCCACCTGTTTAATTTATTTACGGAACAAGTCATCAAAAAAGGAGGACTGTATGAAGACAACCGAGGTGTGAAGATTGGTGGAAGACTCATCAACCTTTGCTATGCTGATGATACCACTTTACTGGTTGAAAGTGAAGATGATCTGAAACATTTGCTTCTCAAGATCAAGGAACATAGTCTTAAAATGGGTCTGCACTTTAATGTAAAGAAGACAAAGATCCTGACAACTGGCAAAATCAATAAGTTCATCATTGATGGAGAAGAAATTGAAATAGTGAACAACTTTAACCTACTTGGAACAACTATTAATAAAGGAACAACAAGCAGTCAAGAAATCTGATGACTCATTGCTTTTGGCAGAATGGCTATGAAGGATCTGGACAAGATTCTCAAGAGCAGATATGTCTCCCTCTATACAAAGATTTGACTCGATCAAGCCATGGTATTTTCAATAACGTCATATGAATGTGAAAGTTGGACAATGAAAAAGATAGGAAGAAAATTGATGCCTTTGAATTATGGTGCTGGCGATGAATATTGTGTATATCATAGATAGCCCGAACAACAAACCAGTCAGTACTAGAGGAGATCAAATCTAAGCTTTCTTTAGAAGCTCAGATGACAAGTCTTCGACTTTCATACTTTGGACGCATCATTCGAAGAGAGAGATCGTTAGAGAAAGACATTGTGCTTGGCAAGATAGAAGGTCAAAGCTAGCAATGATATGGATCGATTTATTTATTTATTTATTTAACAGTATTTCTATACCGCCTTATCATGATAATCAAGGTGGTATCACAGCAAACAATCTGGTAGTGTGAGTGTGTTATACATGCAGTGAGGGTGGAAATTTAGTTGGGTGTGTGTTGTGTTGTGAGCTAGATTGGTTTGAGCTATGTACAATGTGGGCTATATACAGTGGTGCTAAAAACATTTTATATATACATATAGTGTTAGTCGGTAACGTGTGCTGCTATACAGTTACTTAGTTTATGTGATGTGGCCATAGTGTTCTCTGAACAGCATGGTTTTCAGCTGTTTTCTGAAGTCCTTGAGGTCTGTAGTTGCTCTCAAATCGTCCGGTAGTTTGTTCCATATTGTTGGAGCAGCCATGGAGAGTGCTCTGTCTGTTGTGTCCTTGCGTGTGTGTTTGTATTCACTTGGGGTGCTGACTCGGTTGTGTGTTTGTTTTCTTCTAGGCCGTGTGCTGGTGTCTGGTTGTATGAGGGCGTGCAGGCTGTTGGCTGATGTTTGCTGTTTTATCTTAAATAGGTTTATGATAGTTTTGTATCTGGTGCGTGCATCGATTGGAAGCCAGTGTAAGTCCTTTAAGGTGGGTGTGATGTGTTCTTGTCTTGCAGTTCCGGATATGATTCGTGCTGCGGTGTTTTGTGCCAGTTGGAGTGGTTTGATAGCTTGTTTCGGTAGTCCAAGGTATATCGGATTGCAAAAGTCCAGTAGAGGGGTTATCAGTGCTTGACAGACGGTACGGAAGTGTTCTGGGGCGAGGAGAGGTTTCAGTCTCCTGATGATTCGCATCTTGTAGTAGGCTTTTTGTATTGTTTTGTTTATGTGTGTCTTGAGATTGAGTTTATTGTCCAGCGTAACCCCGAGGTATCTCACTTCTGACCTTATTGGTATAGTAATGTTTTGTATCTTTATGTTTGGTGGGTGTATGAAGCTTTGGTTCCGAGTGATGATTAAAGCTTCAGTCTTGTTGTAGTTTATGGCGAGGTTGTTGTTTTGACACCAACTGGTCATTTGTGTAAGGCAGTCTGTTATCCTAGAGAATAGATAGATCGATAGAATAACAGCTAGGGTGCTACTCTGTCAACAATGAGCTGCCTGACTGAAGACCGAACATAGTTTAGGACAACTATCCAGAGGGTCGCTATGAGTTGACACCGACTCTGTGGCCAACAACGATGACGACTACTGCCCCGACCTTCTTTCACCAAGCTAGACAACCCTAATTTCATTAGCCTTCCCTCACTGGAGAGTCATTCCATCCACTTTATTCCTTTGGTTGCCCTTCTGTGTACTCTTTCTAATTCCGCTATATCATTTTTGAAATGAGTATTATAGCAAATAGAATTGTACACAAGGTGCAGTCACATCATCGAGCAATACAGTATTCCTTGTTTTATTCTTTGTACCTTTCCTAATAATTCCAATCATTTGGTTTGCATTTTTGGCCTCCACCATACACTGGGCAGAAGATTTCAGCGCATTGTCTACAGTGACAACTGGATTGTTTTCCTTAGTGGTGACTCCTAATGTACCCTGAAGAGAAGGAGGTTACCAGTGGTATACCGCAGGAATCTGTCCTTTGCCCGATTCTTTTTAACATCTTTGTTAATAATATTGCAGAAGGGCTGTCAGGTAAGGTTTGCTTGTTTGTGGATGATACCAGAAAAAGTAGATAACATGAGGAGGGATCTAGGTAAGCTTGAAGAATGGTCTAGAATTTGGCAGCTGAAATTTAATAATAAAAAATGCAGGATCATGCATTTAGGCTGCAAAAATCCAAAGGAGCGGTACAGTGTAGGGGGTAAGGTACTTCTGTCCACAAAAGAAGAGCTGGACCTGGGCGTAATTGTGTCTGACGGTCTTACAGTAGCTAACTGGGTAGAAAAGGTGACTGCAAAAGCCAGAAGATGCTTGGGTGTATAGGGAGAGGAATGGCCAGCGACCTCATTTGGAGTACTGTGTGCAATTCTGGAGACCACACCTTCAAAAGGATGGAGTTGGTGCAGAGGATGGTTAATGGTCTTTATTATGAAGCATATGAGGGCAGACTCAACGATCTTAATATATATACTTTAGAGGAAAGGCGGGATAGGGGTGATATGATAGAGACATTTAAATACCTCCGTGGCATAAATGCACAGGAGAGCCTCTTTTCAATTGAAGGCAAGCTCTGCTGCGAGAGGACATATCACAAGAGTGAAAGGGGATAGACTCAGGAGTAAGATGCATAAATATTTCTTTATGGAAAGAGTGGTATAGTCTCCCAGTGGAGGTGGTGGACACGAGGACAGTATCTGAATTCAAAAAAGCATGGGACAAACACACAGGATCTCTAAAGGTAAAAGAAGACTATTGTAGTTGATATGGAAGGGCAGACTAGATAGGCCATGTGATCTTTTTCTGCTATCATGTTTCTAATGTGGAACTTAACATTGTGTAGCTTTATTTTAGGCTTGCCTTCCCTATGTGCATCACTTTACACTTGCCCACATTAAATTTCATCTGCTATTTGGACATCCAGTCACCCAGTCTCACAAGGTCCTCCTGCAATTTCTTACAACCGCATGTGATTTATCAACTTTGAATACTTTGGTGTCCTCTTTAAATTTAATGTCTCTGCTCATTGTTTCCATTTCTGGATCATTTAAAATTATGTTAAACAGAACCAGTCCCAGTACAGATCCCTGCAGTATTCCAGTATTCACCTTCCTCCACTGAGATTAGTCATTTAACACTACCCTATGTTTATTATCTTTCAACCCATTACTTATCCACAATAGGACATTTCTTCCTATCTCATGACTTTTTAATTTCCTTGGGAATAATGAAGTACTCTATGAATTCCTACTTGGACCATTGATTTTTAACATATTTATAAATGATCTGTTAATGGGAACAATGAGCAAGGTGATTAAATTTACACAGAAACATGACGGCAGAAAAAGACCTTCCATATCAACTACACTAGTTCCCTTTTATAAAAACATTACTGCAAAAAAATCTGCAAAGGACACTAAATTATTCAAAAATAGTTAAATCATATCTGGATCATGGGGTATTTCAAGAGTATTTTGGGAGGGTGGACATCCATATGGCAGATGAAATTTATATTAGAATCCCTATTCATGCTTTGGATGTCTGAGAATGGCCATGTAGATCTCCAAAGCAGAGATGGTTCCAGAGTCATTTTAAAAGCCAGGTCTGTGGACATCCCCAGCTCGAGGACATCCAAGCCTGAATGGGGGTGTGGTGGAGGTGTGGCCAGAGCATTCCCAAGAACTTGGATATCCCTGCCTGATCTCAAAAATGTCCTGGGTGTCTGTCACACCTACTGTTATACCTGCTGCAAGCATGAGCTGGCATCAGAAAAGTGCTTGTTTTGTCAGGCGAATGTCTGGGGGTGTTGAAGGAGCTGCACTAATACCCTTTTTATTCATTTCAATGAACACTGATGGGGAATGGGCACTCATGTATTCATTTTGCTACTCCAGTGAATGTCCCCTGCATGAGAAGGACAGCATGGGACAAAGCTGTCCAAAGGGGGGATGTCTGTGGCCACCGGTATAGCCACCGATGTCAGTGACACCCATGCTACTAAAATCAGCTGAAGACCATAGACGTCCCTGGCATTTCTCTCTACATTCCGCCCTGGATGCCACTGATTTGACTTGGAGGGCCTTTCTAAAATGCCACTTCACATGTGGGGGTAAGTGCAAGTGATTCACATATAGAAAAGAAATACTCCTTAACTCTCCTGCAGGTCCAATGATGAAGTTCCTTGAAGCAACTGAAAGCCACTTCTTCTGCATTGCATTTAGTCTTTGGAATTTGTTCCCAAAGGTCATATATGCTTAATTTTGTGTGAACACTGTAAGGCTTGGTTGCTTATTTATCATCATTTGATTTCATTCCTCCCTGTACTTGTTTGTTGTATAATGAACTTGCATTTGCAGACTTTAAACTATAATTTTAAATTACCTTACTACTAGTGGTTCAGTTTTACATTTTGATGTAATGCTATGATATAGATGTCGAGGGGTTTTTGGGTAGATTATAGGTGTTGATCCATCACTGTTTTTATTTATTATCTGCTCTGTAAAACAAGCACATATAAGGTTGGATGTGTCTTATGTTTATAACTTCAATGTGTTAGTATTTTGTCCTTTTGAAATTTGTATTTTAATTTATGTTAATTTAAATTTACTTGTATGTTTTTATGGTGGAATTTTATTTCTATTTTATAGTGCACTGTAATTTTTATATTTAAACCATTCATGTACCTCTTGGCGCTATTTGGGTAGACAGTATATAAATGCATGCAGAGGTAGAAATTTTAATAATGGGGGAAATGCTAATAACACAGTAATAAATTGCATCATTACATTCACAACTGCTTGCAGTGATGGAACTGTTCTCGCAAATGCATAAATACAGTGGCAGATGCAGATTGTTACTCTGGGAATCCTTTGTTGATCAAGAACGGACACATGAATGGTTAAGGAGAGGTGAATTGAAACCGAAAGATGAAAGATTGATAGCGCAGCCCAGGGTAGTGGATTATGGGCGAGATGGTTTATAGCGAGCATTGAGGGGTGTGTGTCAGTGTGTGTGTGTCAGTCTCTGAGCTCTATCTGCAGCCTTCAGATCACTCTCAAACCAAGTAAGTGTTGGGGCACTTCACTGCTTGTTAAGCAGGGATCGGGGAAACACACTGCCTACATTCGGCAAACAAATTCAAACTCGACTGCACAGACATCTGATTTGCTCAAGTTCAGCCAGGAAACACACCCCGACACCAGTAACCTCCTCCTCTGAAAGAGGCTCCCTCACTTGCAGATGTCCCTTACTTCACTCTCTCTAGGCGGTCCTTTGCCTAAGGGACAATCATACGTTCCTTATCGTCACTCCAGTCCAGTCCCTTTACTTCTGGGTTGCGCAATCCTTCCAGCAGCTTGGAGGCTGAGCCCAACCTTTTTGGGGATGGAGCGGTATAAATACCACTGGGACCACCCCCCAACTCCAGTATTCTCAGCCTCCAAGCAGCTGGAGGGTTCCGTAAGCCTAGGGCTTACTGGAGTCCTGCCTTCTCCTAATTTAGCTAATTTAACTAATTTTATTTTAGTTTTACCTTCTTATTTTGGTTAAGGGAACTGTTTTACCTTGTGTTTTTTTATTTCGCCCTGCTGTACCTTTAATTTTCCTGCAGTCTCTCCTTCCTCCCTCCCCCCCCCCCTTCTCCTCCTGGCCGGGCCGGGGACCGGAGGGGATGCCTGGGTTACCTGTTGCAGGGAGAAGAAAGCTCTTTGTCTGCCGGTTTTAACTTCTCCATCTACCAGGACCTGCCCTGCCTCGCGCCGAAGCCCCCGAGGCGGCTGAGCGCTGGAGGCAACGCCGCGAGTGGGATCGTTACTCCTCCTCCCCCCTCCGGAGCAGCGGGGCAAGGTGGCGAGATCCGGAGCCGCGAACTCAAAGCATTCTCAAGCGACGGCGTCCCTTGCTGTTCGCAACGCGGATCACAGCCCTCTCTCCGTGGCGGCAGCAGGGTGAATACAGGGCAGAGGGCAGAAGCGCGATCCTCCGTTCCAGACTCCACGTGGCCGCGGCCTACCACGTGTTGAGCCAACGGAGAGGAATCGCGGAGCTGGGCCTGATTCTCAGCAAGAAGATAGGGGACAGCACTCCAAAGCGCAAGTACTAGCCTTGTTGGCAGAATTTCATTTAATTTTAATTTAATTATAATTTTAAATTTAATTATAAGTTCGGCTTTATTCCAAGTTCAATGCCATCTGCTTGCCTCCGGAATTGCTGACATTAGTTTGTCTCCGGCAGCGATTTGGCACGGCTGTTTTTGGTGTTTGATTGTTGGTTTTTGGTTTTTGTTTTCTGCTACAGTTTAGGGCTTAGACCTGGGCGCTTAAGCACCGTCCTATTGAGCCTCCTGGAGAGCATGACTAGCAAGTCAAAGTGCCCATCTTGTGGCACGTGGAGGGGCGCTTCCTCGGAGACAGGAATCTGCAGGGCTTGTGCTGCAGTGTCTACCTCCGTAGAGCAAGAAATTAGCTTGTCCATGGCCCAGGTCCCTCAGGGGCCCGGGGTCTCCCTGGAGGCGGAGGTAGGGTCCCAGTTACCCCCGGCTACTAGCTCAGAGGTTCTCGCTCCCCCTCTGTCTTGTCCCACTGGGGAGGGGGGGGTCGGAGATCACTTCTCCCCTGATTTCGTTCTCTTGCTCCACCAAGCCTACTGCATGCGCAAGCAGGGGCTTGGGGCAGGGGATACAGGCCCACCAGCAGAAGCCAGGTTAGCCAGACCTATGAGGGCAAGCGGTCAGGATTCAGGGATACCACTAAAGCGCCCCAGGCTGATGAGTGAAGATATCCTCACACCCCTTTCTCAGGGCACGCCAGAGGAGGAGGGCTCTGAAAGGGACTTAGAGGAGGAAGAGGAGGAGCTGGAAGAGGGGGAGATACCGGAGGAGGACCATTCTCACATAGTTAGAGTTTTTCGTCGTGAAGAGCTCCATTCCTTAATCAATGAGTCCCTAAAAGCCCTCAACGTAGCCTCAGACTCCCCAGCAGAGGACGAGGCGTTAGAGGATCCCTTAATCCAGGCCATCAGAAGGTCCCAGAAAGTTTTCCCTGTCCACAGGGTGGTACGTCAGATGATACAGGAGGAATGGGATCAACCAGAGTCAGGTTTGAGAGGGGTACGAACCATGGCTCGCCTCTACCCTCTCCCAGAGTCAGACAAAGAACTGCTGAAGTCCCCCAGGGTGGATGCAGCGGTATCAGCAGTCACTAAGAAGACGACTATACCAGTTGAGGGCGCCACGGCCTTAAGAGATGCTCAAGACAGGAAGTTGGATACGCTCCTGAAGCAAGCCTTTGACGTAAGCGCTCTCGCCTTGCAGGCCTCCGTGTCAGGAGCTTGGGTGGCTCGGGCCTGTTTAAGGTGGGCACAACAGATCCAGGCGACAGAGGGATCAACGGCCGAAACACAGGCCAACTCGGCTAGGGTGGAATCCGGAGCAGCCTACTTGGCGGATAGTCAGTATGACCTCATCAGAAGCCTGGCCAAGAACATGGCCTCGGTGGTGGCGGCTAGGCGTTATCTGTGGCTACGGAATTGGGCGGCGGATGCCTCCTCAGAGGCATGCCTGAGTTGACTCCCCTTTAAGGGGAAGCTGTTATTTGGTGAAGATTTAGAGAAGTTAGTAAAGGACCTGGGTGAGTCAAAGGGAGGCTGGCTCCCGGAAGACAGACCGAAACAAGGGCGCTCCTTACCCCCAGTACGTACCCAGCCTAGGGACTCCCGGAGGTTTCGCCCAGCCAGGTCAACCCCTTTTCCCAGGGGCCGTTTTCCCTCAAAGGGACAAGGCTTCATAGGGTTTCGAGGAGCAGGTCGAGGTTTTGGAGCATCCTCCTCCTTCTCGGGATCCAGAAAACAACAATGAGATGACGGGGGTCCAGGAGGGAAGGCACCCGGTAGGCGGTCGTTTGAGGCTGTTTCTTCCCGCCTGGTCCCGAGTCACGTCCGATCAATGGGTCCTAGAGGTGATCAGAGAAGGCTATGCTCTCGAATTGGCAGAACAAATTCCTCCGGCCTTTGTCCGGTCTCCCTGCGGTTCTTCTACAAAGAGGGTGGCGGTAGAGGCAACTCTCGCGCGCCTAATAGCGCTCGGAGCCGTGATCCCAGTCCCACCAGACCAGTGCGGCTCGGGTCGGTACTCGATTTACTTTGTGGTACCAAAGAAGGAAGGGTCCTTCCGACCGATCCTGGATCTAAAACAGGTCAATCGCTGCCTCAGGGTGCCACACTTCCAGATGGAGACTCTACGTTCAGTCATAGCAGCCGTGAGGGGTGGGGAGTTCCTAACATCCCTCGATTTGACAGAAGCCTACTTGCATATCCCGGTCAGGAAGTCCCACCAACAGTTCCTGAGATTCGCAGTACCAGGAGGTCACTTTCAATTCCAGGCCCTACCCTTCGGCCTAGCTACGGCCCCCAGGACATTCACCAAGGTAATGGTGGTGGTAGCGGCCTTCCTTCGGAAGGAGGGAATATTAGTGCACCCTTACTTAGACGATTGGCTGATCCGGGCAAAGTCCGAAGAAGAAAGTCTCTCGACAACGGCCAGAGTGATCCAGGTTTTAGAGGATTTGGGGTGGGTCATCAACCATGCAAAGAGCAGGTTGACTCCCTCCCAGGAACTCGAGTACCTCGGGGCAAGATTCGACACCAACAGGGGCAGAGTATTCTTGTCACGAACAAGATCAAGGGAGCTAAGACTTCTGGTCACGCAGTTTCTAGGCAGACGAAACCCCTCGGCGTGGCATTATCTTCAGGTTCTGGGAACAATGGCAGCTGCAATAGAGGTAGTACCATGGGCCAGGGCCCACATGCGACCCTTGCAGCGGTCACTATTACGTCGTTGGTCTCCCCAGCATCATCCTCTGTCACTGCAGTTACCTTGCGCTCCGCGGACCAAACAGGCGCTCCACTGGTGGAGGTGCCCGAGGAATCTGGATCGCGGGATGCCTCTCGAACCCCCTCAGTGGTTACTACTGACGACGGATGCCAGCCTGTCAGGCTGGGGAGCACACTGCAAGGACAAGTTCGTCCAGGGTCACTGGACACCGTTGGAATCGCAATGGCCCATCAACAGACTGGAATTGCGAACTGTCACCCTAGCGCTCAAGGCTCTCGAGGCCCTAGTTCAAAGAAGAGCAATTCGCGTTCTCTCCGACAATGTCACCGCGGTGGCCTACATCAACCACCAGGGAGGCACCAGCAGCCCCACCCTCGAGAAGGAGGCGGGCGCTCTCTTCCAGTGGGTGGAGGCCCATCTGCAAGCGCTTTCAGCTCAGCACGTGGCGGGCGCGGACAATGTCACAGCCGATTTCCTCAGCAGGTACAAGATAGACCACGGAGAGTTGGAACTGGAACAGGAGACCTTCGACCAAATAGTAGCCCGATGGGGAGTCCCAGTCATGGACCTCATGGCACGGTTCTCGTCAGCCAAGGTGGACAGATTCTTCAGTCGGCGGAAGGAAAGAATGTCCGAGGGCTTGGATGCCCTGTCCCAAAAGTGGCCTTCGGAAGGTCTTCTCTATGTATTTCCTCCTTGGGCTCTGATCGGAAAGGTTCTCCAGCAGGTGGAGTCCCACCAAGGATTGGTAATCCTCATAGCCCCGGATTGGCCTCGCCGACCCTGGTATGCGGATCTGGTGAGGATGATTGCCGACCACCCTTGGCGGCTCCCTTGCAAAAGGGATCTGCTAAGACAAGGCCCGGTGCGAATGCCACACGTGGATCGGTTCTCACTTACGGCTTGGCTATTGAAAGGGCACGGCTCCTGAAACGAGGCTACTCAGGAGCAGTAGTCTCGACACTGTTGCAGGCTAAGAAGCGCTCGACCTGTCTATCATACGTAAGAGTTTGGCGCATCTTCGAATCCTGGTGTGCGGAGCACCGACGGAAACCACTTTCGGCCTCAGTCCCGGAGGTTCTGGAATTCCTGCAGGCAGGATTTGACAAGGGTCTGGCACACAGCTCCTTAAGGGTCCAGCTGGCGGCCATCGCTTGCTATAGAGGCAAGGTCCGTGGCAAACCCCTAGGGGCCCACACGGACGTCTCCAGGTTCCTAAGGGCAGTTAGACGGCTACGCCCTCAACGGAGGTCGATCATCCCCCCTTGGGATCTTAACCTAGTGCTAAATGCCTTGATCGGGGCCCCCTTTGAGTCATTAAAGGGGGCCTCCTTAAAGGACTTAACCCTAAAGACAGTTTTTCTGGTTGCCATCTGTTCGGCCAGGAGGGTCTCGGAATTACAGGCGCTGTCATCTCAGCCCCCCTTTCTGTCTTTTCTCAAGGACAAAGTAGTTCTGCGCACGGTTCCTTCCTTCTTGCCCAAAGTTATCTCTCCTTTTCATGTGAACCAGACAGTTACCCTACCGGCCTTCTCCGCGGAGGGACAGGAAGTCAGGGATAGCAAGCTTCGACTCCTAGACATCCGGAGGGCTCTGAAGCGATACCTCTCTCGCACAGCGCCCTTCCGAAAGTCCGACCGACTATTCGTTCAGTTCGGTGGCCCACACAAAGGGGAGGCGGCGGCCAAGGCCTCCATCTCTAGGTGGATCAGAGAGGCGATTGCTTCCGCCTACATCCTGAAGGGGAAGCAGGTTCCCGTGGGACTGCGTGCGCACTCCACTCGGGCTCAGGCTACCTCTTGGGCGGAATTCAGCCTAGTTCCTCCGCTGGATATTTGTAGGGCAGCGACTTGGTCCTCGCTCCATACCTTCACCAAGCACTACAGGCTGGACGTTCAGAGTTCAGCAGACGCTCGGTTTGGTCTGGCGGTTCTTCATTCCGGTATGCCGGACCCCCTCCCAGGATCGAACTGCTCTGGTACTTCCCAGAAGTAAAAGGACTGGACTGGAGTGACGATAAGGAAATAGTAATTAGAACTTACCTGCTAATTAGTGTTCCTGAAGGAACGACAGTCCAGTCCCTGATCCCACCCGGTTCCGGCGAAAGTTAAGGTCTATTGTTTATAGAAGAGCATCGGACCGAACGTAGGCCCGGTTCGGCAGGCTCGGGTAACCTCCCTCCGCCCGTGGCCATCCCTCCTATCCTTTCCTATGCAATCCTGAAAAAAAAAAAAAAAAATTTTGCAATAAGTTGATTGTTTACTATTCCTTTGAGGTGTTTTGGTAGGTTGTTGACGGAAGTTCGTTATATCTGCTTTTTCATTCGAATACTGGAGTTGGGGGGTGGTCCCAGTGGTATTTATACCGCTCCATCCCCAAAAAGGTTGGGCTCAGCCTCCAAGCTGCTGGAAGGGTTGCGCAACCCAGAAGTAAAGGGACTGGACTGTCGTTCCTTCAGGAACACTAATTAGCAGGTAAGATCTAATTACTATTTATTTTAGGAACTATGTAATAAGTGACTGTCATCAAAGAATAAGGAACAGGCCTTATAGCTTCTTGAGACAAATAGATACATAATTTCAAATAGCCCGTGGATACCAAGAGCATATACAGCACTCAGTTCTGAAAATCTAAAATGCATGTTAATTAATACCCGCTCAGTTAGGAATAAAATCCCTCTCATAACAGATTACGTTACAGACTATTTTTTATTTTATTTAATAGTTTCTTTATAGCGATTTATCATTTCAATGAAAGCGGTTTACATTGTAACTTAAACTTGGTAAACGTACATTAAACAGGGACATTGATAAATTTTGGATTTTTCTGAGCAATGGAGGGTTAAGTGACTTGCCCAAGGCCACAAGGAGTGCAAGTGGGAATCAAACCCTGGTTTCTGGGTTCCCAAGCCAGTGCTCTAACCTCTGGGCTACTCCTCCACTATGACCTAGAGATTATCAGGCTTATTCTGTCCCGGACGTAGATCCCCTCTGTACATCCAGTCTCAGTCAGACATACAGAGGGGATCGCGATTCTGATCCTATGGGGCACGTCTAACCCTGCGGAACAGAATCACGAACAGTCCTGTATGTGCAGGCTGGGACTGCAATTTAGCCTGGCCTGCATGTACAGGACTGTCCGTGGCTAGCTCTGAGCATCTTGAAGAGCCACAATGCCGTTCAGGGAGTCATTCTCTGCAGCCTGGCCCCCGATCTGGCCTCCTAAGGCCAGGGTCAGGCTGCAGGTAATGCCTTCGGGCCCCCCTGCCCAATCCAAGCCCCAGGCCACCGATCATTTACATACGGGGAAGTTATTCCACCTCGTTGGGTTGTCCGTCACCGCTATTCATGGCGCAGAAGCAAATCATCAATAGTTCTACCCATAAGGGAGGAAACATACTATACCTCATCTTCACCCCAACACATCTACTAGATCATCACATAAATCCCATAATACAAATCGTACAGGTACTGTGGTTCGACCACCACTTAATATCATTCCAACTTCCATATAACTTCCCATTTTGTCATAATAACTCCAATGTAAACATGAGACGCTGCTTCATATGCTATGACAAACTATACTTCCTCTATGAAATTTCTCCCATACTAGCCAGTGAATCAAACAATTTTGATGACCTCATCTCTAACTAGAATAAGATCATAGGTGATTACGCTACAGCACCACAAGTTAGACATAATAAGTCTACTGGCAACTGCACTTGGTACAGTACAGAATTAAGACAGTTGAAGGACTTCAGAAGAATGGAACGCAGATGGCACCACTCACAAAACCACCAAGATAAAAATAGCTATTTAGACAAATTGAACATCTATCAATGAGTCAACGAGCTTAAGAAGGAATATCATACAAAGCTAATTGTGTCCCCCGTAAATAGACCTTGGGAGCTCTTTGACATTGTCAAATCTCTATTAAGGGGCAATGACAATAATAGAATTAAGAACATACCAACACCACAAGAGTTAGCAAACTTTTTCCAAATGAAGGTTGAGAGAGAACATTCAAATCTCAGTGTACCACAGTATGATCAGGCAGCCATTACTGCACTGCTCAAACTTACTCTACCTTCATTGGAAAATGTAGAAACCATCATTTGGAACCTCAACACCACAACATCTCCTCTCAATCCAAGTCCAGAAAGCTGGATCAGGCTTGCTCACTCTGACCTAGCCCCTTTCATTAATAGGATAATAAAATTCTCCTTCACACAAGGTTATACCCTCTGAGCTGAAAAGCGTATCTATACGTTGTATTCTAAAAAGCCACAGAAACAAGTGACCCGTCACCAGTCTACTTTTCCTAGCAAAAATTGTTGAAAAGGTGGTACAGATACAGCTGTAGGATTTTGTCAGCACTAACTCTCCTCTAGATACACAACATGGTTTCAGACTATGTCATGGTGTGGAAACACTACTTACCTCCCTCTTTGATAAGATTGCAAAAGGAATACAAAATCCTCATCAAGGCTTCATTTTAATCTTCCTTGATATAAAGGCGGCATTTGATTCAGTATCTCACAAATCGCTGCTTGCACGGCTACAAGTCATAGGTGTGCAGAATTCGGCCCTTGAATGGGTTCCGCTCAAAGCTAACAGGCGTTACCAGCAGGTGAAAATAGGATCCGCACAAGTCATCTCCATGCAAGCTCGCTCATGGAGTTCCACAGGGCTCTGCACTCTCCTCGCTCCTATTTAACTTATACTTACAGCCAATCTGCAACATCATTCAGGATTGCAGCATATTATACCACATATATGCTAATGATGGTCTTTTTCTGTTGTCATAAGAACATAAGATATGCCATACTGGGTCAGACCAAAGTCCATGAAGCCCAGTATCCTGTTTCCAACAGTGGCCAATTTAGGTCATAAGTACCTAGCCGTCTCCCCAAAAGACACAGGTTTCTCAGTGCTTGTATTGGGTCAAGCAGTGATATCCTGGGTCCCTTTTAATAATGATTTATGGACCTTTCCTCCAGGAACGTGTCCAAACCTTTTTTAAACCCAGCTACACTAACAGCTTTTGCTACATCCTCTGGTAACAAATTCCAGAGTTTGATTACACGTTGAAGTCATTTTTCTATGTTTCTATCAGAGGATCTCTAAAGGAAAAAAGGGGACTGTTGTTGATATGCAAGGACAGACTAAGGGGCTTGTTTACAAAGCCGCGGTAGCGGTTTGCGATCGTAATCGGAGCCGCGGCCCCATTGATTTTAATGGGGCCGCGGTTGCGATCGCGATCGCGAACCACTACCGCGGCTTTGTAAACAAGCCCCTAAGATAGGTCATGTGGTCTTTTTCTGTCAGCATTTTTCTATGTTATTATTTTATATTTCCTTTTCTGTTGCATCCGCATGCTACACTGATATGTTTGAATGCTTTAACAAAATCTCCAACTAGTTATTACAGCACCAGCTAAGAATAAATTATAAAAAAACAGAAATGCTTTTCATCACTAGGAACCAAGATTTCTTACCTCCCACAGTCTTAAAAGTAAATAATGCTGAGCTAAAAGTTAAGGATGAGATTCACTACTTAGGAACAACAATTGATCAGCAGCTCCCCCTATAATCCCACATCAAGAGAACCGCTGTAATGATATACCAGAAGATTAAGACCCTTCAACAATTGCACCCTCTGATTGAAGGATTTCCAAATGGTTTCCAGGCAATGATTTCCCCACACTTGGATTTCAGTAACATCATTTATCAGGGCATCCCTAGGCATGTCTTACACCTGCTTCAAATGGCTCAGCATACTGCTGAAAGAGTTCTGAAGGGTGCCTCTAGAACAGACCACAACACGCCTATCCTCAAGCAGTTGCAGTGGCTACCTCTCCAATCCCACATTAAATGCAAAGTTTTCATAACCATATTCAAAATTTTATGTAATATGTCTACTGATTTATTTACAGATCATCCTTAAGAGACAGCCAGAAAATAGAACCAGAAGAGCATGTTCTCAGAACAGACTAATGGTAGCTCTTGAGAAGCTGAAATTCAACCAGGCAACTTGTGCATGTGCCTTCTCTCTGTACTCCTCAGACCAATGGAACAGCCTTCCTACTGAACTTAGATGCATTGAGGACCTCACACACTTCCATAAAGAAATAAAGACTCTGCTCTTTAGGAACCATTTTGATGAAAAGACATAGCATTAATGAAATTCCTGTATGCCATTATTCCCAACCCTACAGTCACTTTCTCTGTTAGTCTCCCCATGCCCTGCACATTTATAACATCTTTGCTCAATCTCCAGTGAGTTGAACAGAACCCCAACCTCCTCACTTAGACCATCCTGCTGTATGTAAACATTTCCAACCTTTTACTTCTTCACACAATTATGTATATTAAGTTAGTATACAACATTGTTATACCCTCCCTGACTGTACTTAGTTTGCACTTCAGTTGTTAACTGTATTTAAAGTTGTAACATGTAAATCGCATTGATCCTAGGAACTGCGGTATATAAAAAAAATTACTAAATAAATAAACACTGCTATCTAGTATATCAGTAAATTTTCTGCATTAAAAAAACAAGTTTGATTTACACAAGGAGGGCAATTTTAAGATTGGCAACTGGATTTGTACATGTGTACTTTCCTTAATAAAATAGGCATATAAGTGATGGAAAACACGCACTCATTTAAGTTGCTTTCACTTCCATCAGCTCTAGAGCTGGTGTATGTGTCCACACTGAGAATTTTCAGGAATGTGTATAAATTATATTTTACAATTTATGCGCACAACTCACACTGTGCCCAAACCTTTCCCCATTGAAAGTATACATGATTGACCATATATTTGTACTTTCTGGATAGTGACTGTGTCAAATATGTATCCAAATGCCAGTTTGCACTTCTATATGTCTAAAATACCAAGATCTGTGTTTAAGTCTAGGCATGACTTATAACATTACCTTTTAAGTTCTCCATAGGTTTGGTGTTTATATGTCTGACATGCTTTTTATAGTCAAGTTGAGATGCGTATCTATTATCTAGGTCAAAATGTTGGTTTTTGAAAGTTTCATTGTGGAAGATTGATAGGCCTTTCATGCCTGAGCTATCTCATTAAACTCCTCTCAAAGGGCTGATCTAATTAATTGTGCAAATTTTTCTGGTCTGTAACTCCTTTGCATGTGGTTGTGCTCATGCTACTTTAGCTGGTGGAAACTTTTCTGGAACATTGCCCTCGGGGGACATAGGTAAGCCCTGAAATTATTTTGCCCAAAAGGCTCTAGAATTGGTTTTTACTCATTTATCAAAGATGTAAAGAACACCTTAAATGGGTGCTGTATCAATCCACAGTATTAAGCAGAAAGAAAGAATGGAGCAGACACAGAGAATATTTGGGAGCACTGTTCTGTTGAGAGTGAAAAAGAATATTTGATCTTCAAGAAGTATGTACTAAGGTTTTGGTGTGTTGTCCACAATTCTGTGGAGATCTATATCATAGTTATCTTCAATGAAAAATAAAATGGGAGAGTTAGAATATATAGTGCTAAATGAAAGGTTAGATGCAATTGGCATCTCAGGACCTGGTGGAAGGAGGACAACTAGGGGGCACTGTGATACTTGGATATAAGTTATATCGCAGTGATAGAGTGGATCAAATTGGTGGAGGGATTTCGCTATATGTTAGATAGGGCATTGAGTCAAACAGGATAAAGTTTTTTTACAGGAACAAAATATACTAGAATCTAGTTTGAAATTCACATAAAAAGGGGAAGGCAATAGCTGTAGGGGTGTACTTCCATCTGCCTGGCCAGAATGAACAGATGGATGATGACCTGCTAAAAGAAATCAGGGGAACTAACAAAAGTTACACCACCATAATACTGAGTGATTTCAATTATCCTGGTATCGACTAGGTCAGTGTCACAGCAGAAGATGCACAAAGTTTCTAGATGAAATAAATGACAACTGCTTCATGGAGCAGCTGGTTCATGAACCAACATGAGGGGAAGCTATTAGACCTAGTCCGTAGTGGAACTCAGAATCTGGTGCAAGAGATAACTGTGTTGGGGCCGCTTGATAATAGTGATCCTTTCCTTTCCCCCTCATTTCTGACTACCCTGCTTCTCTCTTGTTATATCCCGTCTTGACTATTGTAATGTCTCCCTGGCAGGTCTTCCCCAGTCCCAGCTCACCCGTCTCCAACGTGTCCAAAATACCGCTGTTCGTATCTTAGCTCACGCCTCCCGCTTTGATCATGTCACTCCCCTTCTTCGTCTACACTGGCTCACTATTTCCTTTCGTATCCAGTATAAATTCCTTATCTTTGTTCATAGGTCAATCCACACAGGCACTCCTCTCTACCTTGCTAACCAGGTCCATCTTCACACTCCTCACCGTTCACTTTGATCTATTCATGTTAATCGTATGTCCCTCCCCTCCCCCTCACAAGCTCACTTGGAATCTACCTGCTCATCTGCTTTCTTCTTTCTTGGCTCAAGACTCTGGAACTCGCTCCCCTCCACCCTCCACCTAGAACCTTCATTTAAGTCCTTCAAAGCTAAATTAAAAACCCACCTCTTCTGTTTTGCGTTCGACCTTCCCCCTCCCTCCTCACCCCTTTCCCCTCCCTCGTCACCCCTTTCCTCTCCTCCTCGTTAATGCACATGTTACCTGTTTTCTTTATCTTTTATTTTTTCTGTCCTACTCTAAATTTTAAATGGTGTTCTTTTCTATTTTTCTGCAGGTTTTAATTTATGATTCTAAACCGCCCAGAAGCGTTTATTATGGGAGGTATAATAAGTTTTTAAATAAACATAAACATCATAACATGGAGTGGAAGAGTAGCCTAATGGTTAGAGCAACTGGCTTGGGAACCAAGAGAACAGGGTTCAATTTCCACTAGCACTCCTTTTGACCTTAGGCAAGTCACTTAACTTGGATTTTATTTTTCTGAGGCAGTGGAGGGTTATCAGTGCCCCTGTTTTAATGTACATTACCAAGTTTGTTACAATGTAAACCACTTTGACTGAAATGATAAAATGGTATAAAAACAACCTGTTAAATAAATAAACATGATCACATTTTATTTATTTATTTATTTTATTTTAATTTATTTATTTAACTGTATTTATATCCCGCTTTTCACCGGGTCAAATTTAATAAAATCAAATGTGATCATGGGAGGATAGTGAGGAAATCATGGCACTAGCATTTCATTTTCAAAAAGGAGACTATGATAAAATGAGGAAAATTTAAAGAAAAAACAAAAGGAGCAGCTGCAAAAGTTAAAGGTTTACATCAAGCATTTGCGTTGTTTAAAATTACTATTTTGGAAGCCGAGACCAGATGTATTCCATTTGGAAAAAGGACAACTGAGTGGGAGATATAAGAGTCTATAAAATGAGTGGAGTGGAATCTGTATACTTTTTTGGGAGCCTGACAGATACTCGTAAGCTGGATTGGCCACTCTTGGAAACGGGATACTGGGCTTGATGGACCCTTAGTCTGACCTAGTATGAAAAAAAAGTCTGTGTAGTCAGACCACATCCTTTTGTGAATTTGCCTTAGTTTTATGCAGGGCTCTTTTGAGGGGGTACTTGGTAGTGCTGAGTATTGGCACCTTTTTCATTGCTTGATAAAATTGACCCGTTGTTAAGTGCCATCGAGTCGGTGTCGACTCATGGCGACCCTCTGGATCGATAACCTAAACTTTGTTCGGTCTTCAGCCAAGCGGCTCATTGTTGATAGAATGGTATCCATAGCTGCTGTTATTGTATCGATCCATCTCATTGGCTGGCCTTCCTCTTTTATGGTGACCTTCACCTTGCCAAGCATTATGTCTTTCTCCAATGATCTCTCTCTTTGCATCATGTGTCCAAAATATGAAAGTCGAAGTCTTGTCATCTACGCTTCTAAGGAAAGCTTAGGTTTACTTTTAGAACTGACTGGTTTGTTCTTCAGGCAGTCCATGATATATACAGTATTCGTCGCCAGCACCATAATTCAAAAGCATCAATTTTCTTCCTGTCCATCTTTTTCACTGTTCAGCTTTTGCATCTATGTGTTATTGAAAATACCATGGACAAGTCGAATCTTTGTGTGGAAGGAGACATCTCTGCTCATAGTCCTCATGTATTAACGAAGGAGGAAGGAGTGCTGCATATGTGTACCGAAACCTTTCTTTTTTCTAGGAAAAATGCACTGGTTTTATCAAATGATGACTTGGTCAATTGAGAACTGTGTCTTTTTGGAAAATTTGAATAGGATGCCAATTATTACTGTGTACTAACCTTCCCAGTTATTCTGATAGGAGAACTGTGGAAACTTGTTTGTTTAAAGGCATTTCATCACATTTTTATGAGTCGCTAACACCGTTCAGATTTGATTTTCTTATTGCATTTCTAATCATCTGTAGGTATAAGATACTGTAGGCAATAATTCTGCAAAAGTGGCCACAGCATGGTAGGCTATCATATATTTCATACTGTTTAGAGAATATTGTTTGAAGAAGGTGATATGTTTCTCTGTCTTGTGGTGTGCTCTTTCTGGATATGAATCATGATATCACATTTAAGAAATGAAGGAATCTGTATGCTGGGGATGCTGCCTGTTCTCTTGGTGACCTTGAGCAAGCTTACACCACCTTTTTTTTTCTTGCTTCCTTTACCTCTTTATTCTGAAATATGAGTAATTTCTGAGAATTGCTGCTGTTCCAAGGCTAGATGTGCCTGCACAATGGGATACTGTTTCCATAAGAAGAACTTTCTACACTAAAGCAACCTCTTTGCTTCTCTCATGCTATTAATATGCAAATAACCGTTCTCTTCCTCAGAATCTGTTATTGAAGATTATACGTCAGTTTTCTATACTTTCATTAAGAATGTTCAAATAACATAGCTTCGATTAAAGTCCAGGTCATGAAAGGCTAAATTTTTTTTAAACATTTTATATTCCTAAAATGCAGTTTTAGGCGTGTAAAAGGGCTTTTGTAAAATTAAACCACGACTAAAAGTACACATGGTGCAAGCTGGTGGCTGAGGTAAGGAGCATGGATGGGGTTGTGCTTTATGCGCGGAAGGGCTTGGGAGTAGATGTAATGTCTTTGCCTTCAATCTAGGCATGATTTCTGCAGGATTTGTGCTAGTATTTATAGACAAATTGCTGCCTTTGTGTATGTATGTGTGTTGATAAAATAAGCATCTTTCTGCCTTATTAAGCTTAGCACCCTGCTATAAAATTATCCCTATAGGTAGATTCTAGTCAGATAGCAATATGCTGTGCCGCTATTATTTGGAAAATATTATATTTAGGCATTGCTGCCATTCCTTTCCTTAAAACGTTTCTGTTGGGTAACTTTCTAGTAGCTATATTGGTGCCAGACAAACTCAGAATCTTAGTAGCTTGCGATACCCTTTTGTTCATTCAACATACGATTTATGAAAAGATGTTTCCTGTGTCCTCTTCTGTGGGGTTGGGGACAATCTCCAGAAACAAGCAGGAATGAGTCTTCACATATGGGTATCGTCGGTACCGACGGAGCCTGCGCGGGAACGCTCCCCAGCGTCCAAAAGGAAAGCTTTTGGGAGCATCCCACAGCGCCTGCGCGCTGCCTTCCCGCCTTTCCTAACCGCCTCTCTCCAGTTGTTCTTTTCCGCGGAGCCAGCAGGTCGTGTTCCTGTCACCGCTGAAGAATTTCTTTATTTTATTTCTTTGGTCACGCGTCTGCCTTCTCGACGCTGGACCGGTACCGCCGGTCTTTTCTTTCTTTATTCTAAAAAAAAAAAAAAAAAAAAAAACTACTGTTTTTCTCACTTCAGTGCATTTTGTTCTTTGGCCTTAGGCCTAGGAAATTTTTTCCTCATGGAAAAGCCCGCCTCTGGGTTTAAAAAATGCACGAAGTGCAGCGGCACTATTTCTGTCACTGACACCCATGAATGGTGTCTAAAATGTTTAGGTCCTGACCATTCCATTGCGGATTGTGAGTCCTGCTCCATGATGTCTAAAAGAGGCCTGCAGAATCGAGCAGCTAAGCTCAGTACCCTGTTTCCCTCGGATGCAGCTTCGGTTGCATCGACGTCTTCCAGGGCTGCTTCTTCCTCACATGGATCTCAGGTAACCAAACTTAAATCCAGCCGGTCCTCGAAGGGTAGATCTCCTTCCAAGTATCAAGATGCCTCCGGGCTTGCCCTCGAGAAATCCGCACCGGCGAAATTACCCCGGCGGGAGGCTCCAGCTTCCAAAGCTTTATCTATGGGATCACAGGTTGACATCGATGGCTCGGCCTCGACCGATCACCTGTTGCCATGTTCTGGGGTACCAGTGGTTCCCACTGGTACCGACATCCAGACATTGGTTGCATCAATGGATCAGAATATCCTGACCATGCAGCGTGCCATCACGGCATTCATACAAGCTGCGACGCCTTCGGTACCGCAACTCAGGGCCTTCCAGCATCGGTACCGACATCGGTTCCGGTGCCCATAACGATTGCATCGACATCCGTTGCGGGGTCGACTGCAGCGGTACACTGTTCTGTGATGCCAATCGGTACCGATCACTCCCGATGTCGATACCACCCGGTACGCGTATCGGGCTCTGCAGGAGCATCCAGACAGACGATACTTCGATTTCTCTGAAGACTCTGATGAATCAGAGGTCTCTGTCGAAGCATCGGTGATTCATCCTCAGGAGCCCTCTTCTCCAAAAAGGAGAATGTCTCCTCCAGAAGACTTGTCTTTTCAAGACTTCATTAGGGAAGTGGCCAGGGGCCTTTCCATTTCAGTGGCCCCTGAGACAGAGCCTAGAGCCAAAAAATTTGATATCTTACAATATCCTAAGGTTCCTAAAAAGGCAGCCACTTTACCAATACATGAGATTCTTTATGATCTCATTTTGGGCATATGGGAGACTCCTCTCACCACCTCCCCTCATTCTCGCAGGTTGGACACCATGTATCGTGTTCCTCCTTGTCCTGGATTCCATAAAACTCAGCTTCCTCACCATTCCATTGTGGTGGAGTCTGCCATGAAGAAGAAAAAGAGTACAAAAAGGCACTCTTCTGCTCCTCCAGGAAGGGAATACAGAACCTTAGATGCCTTTGGCAGGAGAGTTTTCCAGGCTAGTATGCTTGTTGCCAGAATCAACTCCTATAGTCTCTATATGGGGATGTTTCTGAAAGAAGTTACTGATCATCTGCAAACTTTATCTCCTTTTATTCAAGAAGATAAAAGGGAAGAATTCCTCACCTGGCTCAAACATGCCCAGGATGTTTCCAAGTTTTGCAACCGTGCAGCCTTTTGAAGGTGCCAGCAGAGCCTCGACCATTGCCATAGGTGCACGCAGAGTTGCTTGGTTACAAGCTTCTGATTTGGAACCTTGGGTTCAAGATGGACTGGGAAATCTTCCTTGTACAGGTGAAAACCTTTTTGGCAAAGATTGGCAAGCAAAGGCCACCCAGATGGATGCTGAAAACTCTGCTTTAGATAGACTTTCAAAGTCTACTTCTGCTCCTTTTAAGAAAAGGTTGTTCAAAAAGGGGTTTTTTCCCAAAAAAGGGAAATATTATCCTGCTTATGGTCAGCAGTCATCTTCTGTAGGTCGTTTTGCTACAAAGAGACAGCAACAACCGAAACAGGCCAATCCTAAGGCTGCTAGGACTGCTACGGCCCAGCAGCCTCAGCCTCCTCAGGGCCTTTGACTTACAACTAGAGAGCTTAGCTTTTCTGGCTCTAGAGCATCCAGAGCCTCTCACCTTGCTCCCAGATGGGAACAAATCACAGCAGAGCAATGGACCCTCTCCATCATAAGGGAGGGGTACAAGCTTCATTTCTTAAACCTTCCTCCGCACACCATGGTGAGACAGTTCAATTCTCAAACATCTCTCCTCGACCTTCTGGGTCAGGAGATCACTACCCTTCTTGCCCAAGGGGCAATAGAAGAAGTACCCCTTCTTCAGCAGGGCTCAGGGTTCTACTCCCCCTACTTTCTTATTCCAAAGAAAACAGGGGGCTACAGACCCATATTAGATCTCAGAGAATTGAACAAGTTTTTATGCAAGGAGAAATTCAAGATTTCTCTCGGTACTCTCCTTCCATACCTTCAGAGTCAGGATTGGCTTTGCTTTCTAGACCTCAAGGATGCGTACACCCATGTCCTCATCCATCCATCACACAGAAGGTTCCTTCGATTCCTTTATCAAGGGAAGCACTATCAATACAGAGTGCTTCCCTTCGGTCTGGCTTCTGCACCAAGGGTGTTCACAAAATGCATGGCAGTAGTAGCTGCATTTCTACGCACTCTAGGGATATTCGTATTCCCATATCTGGACGACTGGCTCATCCGAGCTCCATCCCAGTCAGAGGCCCAGATTTCTCTAACCTGCACAAGGCGTATCCTTCAGTATCTGGGACTTGTAATAAACTTCCCAAAATCCCATCTCACCCCTACTCAGTCTCTAGAGTTCATAGGGGCCTTGCTGGATACCACAACTGCAAGGGCCTATCTTCCCCAGGCCCGTTGCCTACGCTTGGTGCAGTTAGCCTCACAAGTTCAGTTAAAATCCCATTTAACTGTTCGAGAGATGTTAAAACTGTTAGGCCACATGGCATCAACTGTGCATGTGGTTCCTTACGCTCGCCTTCACATGAGGGCAGCTCAGTGGACTATATCCACCCAATGGACCCAGGCATCAGGTTGCTTGTCAGACAAAATATCAATCTCCAGTCGCCTCTTTTGGTCCCTCCACTGGTGGAAGTCCACTCAAAATCTGTTGTTGGGGTCCCCCTTTCAACAGGTGTTACCCCAAGCAACCCTTACAACAGATGCCTCTCCCAGAGGTTGGGGAGCTCATCTTCAAGATCTCTCCACTCAAGGCATCTGGTCTCTAGAGGAGACAGCTCTTCATATCAACCTCTTAGAGCTCAGAGCAATCTTTCTAGCTCTGAGTTTTCCACACCCTGCTCAGCTACAAGACAGTCCTCATCCACACGGACAACCAAGTAGCCATGTTCTACGTGAACAAGCAGGGCGGGACTGGCTCTCTGTTGCTTTGCACCGAAGCTCTGAGATTGTGGGCCTTCGCCAGAGAGCATGAAATTCATCTCATGGCAGTGTATCTTCCAGGAGTTCAAAACTCTTGGGCAGACAGACTCAGTCGAGTTCTGCTCCCACACGAATGGTCCCTCCATGGGGACCAGATAGCCAGGATCTTTCGAATTTGGGGAACCCCAGACATAGACTTGTTTGCAAGTCCGTGGAATGCCAAACTTCCCCGGTTCTGTTCCAGAATTCCGTGTCAGGGAGTTCAGGCCAGGGATGCCTTCCTCCTCCAATGGGGGAAAGACTTCCTCTATGCCTTTCCACCCATTCCCCTAATTCCCAAGACACTCTTCAAACTTCAGAGAGACAAGGGGTCTATGATCCTCATAGCACCACATTGGCCACGCCAAGTGTGGTACCCTCTACTTCTGCATCTCTCTCAAGCTCCCTCCCTGGACTTGGGATCTGCTCCAGACCTCCTGTCCCAGGAGGAGGGAACGTTGTGGCACCCAAATCCCCAGTCTCTTCACCTCAGAGCCTGCTTGCTGAAGGCCTAGACCTTCAAGATTTGCATCTTTCTCAGCAAGTGAAGGATATCCTTCATGCTTCCAGAAAGACTTCCACTAGACGTTCCTATGCTTTTAAATGGAAAAGGTTTACCATTTGGTGTGCAGAGAAGGGTCTTAACTCTCTTGCAATACCTCTGAATTCTTTACTAGAGTATTTGCTGCATTTATCCCATGCCGGCCTTAAAACGAATTCAGTGAAAGTCCATTTGAGTGCTATTGCAGCATCCCTTAAACCTCTCAATGGACAACCTATTTCCTCTCATCCTCTTATAGCAAGATTCATGAGAGGCCTTCTTTTGACTAAACCTCCCATCAGACCACCTCCAGTGGCATGGGACTTGAATCTGGTTCTTGGCCAGTTTATGCAGCCACCTTTTGAACCCTTAGCCACTACCTCCTTGAAATTTCTTTCCTGGAATGTTATTTTTCTCATTGCAGTCACCTCAGCTCGCCGCATCAGTGAGCTGTAAGCCTTGGTGGCTAATCCTCCTTATACAAGGTTCCTTCGTGTCAAGGTAGTCTTTAGGATTAATCCACACTTTATGCCTAAAGTGGTCTCACCTTTTTATCTGAACCAGGAGGTTTATTTACCTGTCTCTTTTCCAGGACCTCATGCTTAAGTGCAGAGAGGAATGTTCATACCCTGGATTGTAAAAGAGCTCTTGCTTTTTACTTACAAAGGACACAGCAACATAGAAAATCCTCTCAACTCTTTGTTGCTTTTGATCCCTCTCATTTAGGACTTCCAGTCTCTAAGAGAACTCTGTCTAATTGGATTTCTCAGTGTATTTCTTTTGCCTACCAGAGTAAGAACCTTTCTCTGGAGGGCCACATCACAGCTCACAATGTGAGGGCCATGGCAGCCTCTATGGCTCATCTAAATTCTGTGTCCATCGACCAGATCTGTCGAGCGGCCACATGGGGCTCAGTTCATACCTTCACAGCCCATCACTGCTTGGACAAGGACTCCCGCCGGGATGCATTGTTTGGTCAGGCTGTTCTCAAACACCTGTTCCATACCTAACCAACTCCTACCCTCCATCCCTGGCTGGATGCCTGAGATTCATGGGTGGAGGTAGAGCCCTTCCCAGGGACTCACAACCTGGGTGATCTCCCAGGCATCTGTAGCTGGGGAGTCCCCATATGTAAAGACTCATTCCTGCTTGTTCCTGGAGATAGCACAGTTACTTACCTGTAACAGGTGATCTCTGGGAACAGCAGGAATAAGTCTTCACAACCCACCCACCTCCCCTAGGAGTTGTATCTCTCTATCTTCTTTCCTTTCCTCACTCTCTCTTTGTCTCAGCTTTAAAACTCGAACTGGAGAGAAGCAGTTAGGAAAGGCGGGAAGGCAGCGCGCAGGCGCTGTGGGATGCTCCCAAAAGCTTTATTTTTGGACGCTGGGGAGCGTTCCCGCGCAGGCTCCGTCGGTACCGACGATACCCATATGTGAAGACTTATTCCTGCTGTTCCCAGAGATCACCTGTTACAGGTAAGTAACTGTGCTTTATAGCTGGTACATGAGTGATCAGGAAGGGAGATTGCTTCTGACTTATCCTGGACTTAGAACTGGTCGTCTTGGATTCAGAGTCTTTCCTTTTTTCTATTAAGTCCTTTTAGGTCTGTCCTTCCTGCAGTCAGGTTAGGGATGCTTCTCACCTCCTAGACATCTCCATGGCATGGATCACTTTCTCAGGATGCACAGCATTAGCTGTTTCTAAGCTTCTGTGTTTTGGGCTGTCGCTTTATTGCCAGGCCTTACCTTTGAGCTAGACACAGCTCCCCTGTACCTTTCCAAGGTGATATTGGTGGGAGCAGCCATTGAGCATGCAGAGGGCCCAAACAGCCTACACCTGTGTATCAGTCTCCTTGGTGAAGGCCAGTCATGACACTGGCTGGGTGAGCTCTGGTTGGGAAGGCTGAGGTCAGTGCTTGCTTGTCCTGTGAGTGAATCAGGCTGTTCTAAGAATTTTGTGTACTTGGGGGTGGAGGGGCGGTCAGTCAACTTGGCACATGCAGTTCTCTGCACCCCTACAGGATTGACTTCTTATGATGGTTTCCTGAGGACTCCAGCATCCACCAGGTGGTGGCTGTTCTGCAGCCCTTGTCTCACAGAGAACCATTCTGGTCTTTGGATGGTGTTATGTGCTCTGAGGTCTATGCTGTCTGTCTCTCAATGATGCTGTCTCTTTTCTTCAAAAGGACCTTTACTGCATCTGCTGGATGTACAGAGGGTGTTGCACAGTTACATGACATTTATGAGTTCCTCTCGCTCGCTGGATTCTTTCTGTCCTTGGTGGTGCAAGGAAAGAATTGGCAGAGGTCAACCTCTGTTCTCTGCTGGCCTAAAGAAGCCATTGGGTCAGTGTACATGTTGGCCAGGAAGTGAATGCTGGAGTGGTTTAGAGCTCACTTCATTTTTTTCAGGTCTCCTAAGTAGAGTCCATTCTGGTGCCTCCAGGAGATATCCTTAAAGAGGCTTTCTGGTCTTCATGAATACCTTTGTGAAGCCCTACAGAGTGCTTATGTGGGTTGGTACAGATGATGCATTTGGTGGCTAGTCTGTACTGAGCATAGTCTTCCTCTCATCCTGAGTTCTCTCTACTTGAGTGTGTTTCACTCTTCTGGACTGGTCTAGAAGGATATTAAGGATGGATACATTTTGCATATCTAATAGTTTACTTTCCTTGAATCCTGCTAGACCAGCCAGGACCACCAGATTGGAAAGACTGCTGCCTTTTTGATTGCATTGTTGATATCCTTGCCTGAAAGACTTTCTGCGGGTCTCGGGGGTCCAGCTGCCATAAAAGTCCTAGTCGCTCCTGTCAACTGACTCTAGTTTCTTCATGTTATAGTTTAAACTGTTGCTGCTGCTGATCTACAAATGCATTCATTTTGTGGCACCTTACTACCTCTTCTCTGTTATCTCTCTCTACACTCCTCTTTGGCAGTTTCGCTCATGAAGCAAATCGCTTTTACCTATGCCCTTCTCTTCTAGTGCCAACTTTGTTCTTTCCCCCTCTTCTGTATCGTATGCCTGGCATAGAGCCTGACATACTAACGCAGGCAGTCTATCTCTGATCGTATTCATATTTAAGCAAAAAAAGTCTCTTGAGGCTGCTTTTGGATCCTGACTCCCCCCTCCTCTTTTTTTTACCCTTGTTTGTACCCATGTATATTTTAATAATTTCCCTTAAGAATTCCCCAGTCCCTGGTTTGTTCTGTTGATCTGTCTTAACACATTGTGAGCTCTGTGAAGCAGGGGACTGTCTCTTATGTGCATTTGTCTCTTATGTGTATGTGCACTTACAGCGCTGTGTACTCCTAGTAGTGCAATATAAATTAGTAGCAGCAGTATGGTAAGGGAGCCAAAGGCTTGCTCACATTTTATGTGGTAAGGTTCTCTGTTAAGTAACATTTTCTGAGTACATTTTTTTCCTGAAATTTTCAGTCTTGCATACTGCTAGGGAAGTATCCTGCTCCAGGGCTGTTCAAGGATTAGAGGTGCCCCAGACAAGCCATCCATCCTGCCACCGTCCCCTGCTGTCCCTGTCCCCACTGCCACCCCTCTCTGGGGCCTGCAGCAGTGGCATTGAAACTGTCACGCAGTGCTTATCTAAACTCTCCGGTGGTGCACCACGGATTCTGCCTTCTATGAGTTTCCACTTCTGCCCCCATCTGACGCAGACTTCCAGCTTGTATAAAGGCAGCAATGGAGAATGTGGTTGTGCTGCATCACAGTTTAAATGCTGTTGCTGCTGCTTCAGGTTCCAGAGCTGCCTAATTCAGCTAATGGTCACGCCGGCCCTAGTCCTACTGGCTTCTTTTAGTGCTGCACCAGATGATGTACCAAGAGATGACATTACTGAAAGTTGCTCAAGTCTGCCTCCCCCTGCTGGCAAGGGAGCATAACCCACTCATCTGGACTTTTGACTTTGCTGCTTTCAAACTTGCTGTGTGTAGTAACACCAGGCCCCTGATGAAGGCTAGTTAGTCAATACTTAGCCAGATTGGGCCTTTTAATAAAATCTGGTTGCTACATTGCTGTCTTCTGTTTTTGGTGTTTGTATTGGTATTTTCCAGTGGAATCCCCGCCTGCTTGTAGACAAGGGTGATACAGTCTGCCACCCAAGCAGATAGAGTTCGCTTAGTCACAGGAAGTCCCAGACGGCTGGGGTCATAGGATATGAAAAACTGAGGTGCTTTGCAGTGGCCCTGAGTCCATTGCAGATAGGACAAGGCCCTTTTTTCAATCTAGAATATAGAGAATGGTCTCGGGAAGAAGGTGGGTAACACCACTTCCTGATTAGGGTGGAATGAGGACACCACCTTTAGCAGAAACTTGGGGGGTGTGCGAAGCACTGCCCTGTTCTTGTAGAACCTTGTGTAGCCTGGAGCTTGCTGACTCTGTGAGCTGATGTGAGCGCCACAAGGAATACACCTTCCAGGAGAGTTACTGCAGGTGGCAGGTAGCCAGGGGCTCAAATAGAGGCTTAGTGATCTGCGAAAACACCATGTTTAGATCCCACTCTGCTGTTGGAGGGCGGATGGGGAGCCTGGATAGTATGAGGCCCCACAGGAATCGGGACACAAGGGGCTGTGCTGAGAGGGATTTCCTCCTCAATGGGATGGTGATGTGCTGCCATGGCATTATATGTGTACTCTGACCGAATTGAACTTCAGTCCCACCTGTGACAGGTGGAGCAGGTACTGGAGTACCAAGTGCACTGAGCAGGAGAACGGGTTTGCCTATCTCTCTGCACACCATGCTGAGAAACGGCGCTACTTGAAGGCATACGCCCTTCTTGTGGAGGCCTTATGTGAGGCCAGAAGAACCTCCTCCATGCTACCTTTTCAGCAGCAAATCTGTGAGTGACAGGGACCCCAGGTTGGGGTGCAGAAGAGAGCCCTGCTCTTGTGAGTAGTCCTGGGGCTTGGCCCAGGGGAATTGGTGACTCTGCTGATTGGGAGAGGAGCAATGGGAACCAGGGCTGCCTGGGCCACTAAGGAGCTATCGGTATTAGTGATGCTCTGTCACGCTGGACCTTGAAGAGGGTTTTGGCGACCAGTTGTGCTTGGTTGGAAGGTGTACAAGAGGTCTTCCATCAAGGGTGGCTCTATAATGAGGCCGAGTGAGGTGGTTGCCCCCAAAAAGACCGCCTCACTTGGCTTTCAAAATAAAAAAAACAAACAAACCCCCCCCCCCTCTGTCTTCGGAACCTGCTTGCGCTGGATATCCTGTTTCCTATCAGCGCCGCGGGCTCAGCTTTAACAGAGCCACGCAGAAGGGAAACCCTCTCTCCCTTCGTGCGGCTCTGCAAAGCTGAGCCAGCGTAGAGGGGAATCGCTGGGCTCTTCTGGGGAGGGGGGGGCCACGGCCACGGGGCAGTTCATTCTGCCACTGCTGTCGCTACAGCAACAGTGGCAGCAGCTCCCAAAGACGGAGTTTTTCTTTTAATTTCCCTGGGCGGGGGGGGGGGGGCTAGAACTGGAAGCGGGCTTATGGGGTGGGGTTAGGACGGGAAGTGGGCTGATGGGGGGGTCTAGGACTGGTAATGGGCTATGGTGGGGGTCGAGGAAAGGAAGTGGGCTGATGGGGGGGGGGTTAGGACTGGTAATTGGCTATGGGGGGGCTAGGACTGGAAATGGGCTGATGAGGATTAGAACTGAAAATGGGCTGATCTGGAGGGGGTTAGGATTGGTAATGGGCTGATGGGGGGTTAGAACTGTAAATGGGCTGATCAGGAGGGAGGTTAGGACTGGTATTGGGTTATCAGGGGGCTAGGACTGGTAATGGGCTATCGGGGGTATTAGGACTGGAAATGGGCTGATTGGGGGGCTAGGACTGGAAATGGACTTATTGGGGGGGGGGGGTAGGACTGGTAATGGGCAGATGGGGGGGCTAGCACTGGAAATGAGTTAGGACTGGTAATGGGCTGATTGGGGGGCTGGGACTGGAGTGGGCTGATTTAGGGGGATGGGACTGGAAATGGGCTAATGGGAGAGGGGAGGAGAGTGCTGCTGGCTCTGGAAGAAAACTAGGGGCTAGGGCTACAAATGGGCTGATACAGGGGGATGGTAGAATAGGACTGGAAGGGAGCGGATACTGAGAGGGTCTGCCAGGGGAGAAAGGGGGCTGGAAAGGAACTGATACCTGGGATGTACTAAAGGGGGACTGGAAGGGAGCTGACACTTGGGGATGGGAGTGGTAGGTGGCTGGGTAATGGGGAGGAGGCTGGAAGGGAGTTGACATGCGAATGGCACTGGAAGGGGGATGGACAGATGGTAGGGCGACTGGAAGGGAGCTGACTGGGGGTGGGTGGCATTGAGACTGGACCTGAGCTGATACCTGGGATGATATTTGGACTAGAAGGGGCTGGACAGTGGGGAAGAAGGGGGACTGGAAGGGAATGGACACCAGTGGCAGTCGTGGGAATGCAAGGCGGTTGACATTGGAAGGTACTGGGAGGGGAGGACTGGAAATGGGGCTGATACGGGGGAGGGTTACTGGATCTGGAAATGGGCTGATGGAAGGAAGTGAAGAAAACAAAAGAAGAGATAGGAAATGGCAGATGGACCATTGGCCATAGACCACAGAAAGAGAGCTAAGAGAAGACAGGAAAGCAGAAGCCTCAGATCGGGACCAGCATGATCAGAGAATAAAATGATCAGACAACAAAGGTAGAAAAAAATAATTTTATTGAATTTTAGTGATTGGACATTGTGCTATTTTTATATTTTACACAGTATGGGGGAACTGCATCTCATTTATCTGATGGTACACTGAATGTGGACTCTGGCTTTTTGGGGTTTCAGTTTAAATTTTGTCTACATATTTTTATTTTTACTTTAGATTGTGGTTACTTATTCTGTACTTGGTGAGGGTCAATGTTGTGAGTGTGTGACTGAGGTCAGGTGTTCTGTTAACATAAGGATCTATACTGTACTGTAGTAATTTGACTTGTTCAGCTTTTCAAATAGGTGTATGGATGTTCCAGGACCCACTGTAGTATTTACAGTGACACTTTTTTTGGATGGGCTCCTTATGTGGGTTTTGGAAGTTTGTGCTGATATGGTATGGTATGGTATGGTAGGTTTACTCTTTGTTGTAGGGTTTTGTATTAGTTCACAATATGCCTGGTACTGGAGAAGAGTGGTGGTGGTGGTTGTTAGTGAGATGATCAGAATTATATATTTTTTTTAAATATTGAGTTCTGTGGGTGAATGTCCTGGTTCTGTTCTGCACCTACTGTGGATGCAAAATATATGTTGAAAAAGAAAAAGGAAGAACCATAACGCAGTTTATTAGAACAAAACAAAAATGAGTTATAATTTAGTTTTATAAACTGTGCTGTTGGTTCTTGCTGTCTTTTAGTTCCTTGGTGTGCAAACAGGACAGTACCTAGCCCTGTGCAAGCAGTGCAGCCGCACAGGGTGCAAAGGCTTGGGGGGGCGCATTTCGGCTGTCTGCTGTTGCCCTGCTGCCGCTTGCAGGACAATAGCAGGCAGCCGAAATGCGCCCCCAAGCCTCTTTGCAGCACTTTAAGCAGGTCTGGTCCCTCTGTCCTCCGATGCGATGTCAGAGCAGGGAGGGACAGGGTACCTTGATGAAAAGTGAGGGGAAAAAAGGGAATGAACAAACCCAAGCAGTGGAACTGAGGCAAGCTGGCTCGGGGGTGGGAAGGAACTGGTATGCAAACCGGAGAAAACTTAGGAACAAAAATCAGACTTTTTCCAGGGGAAACTGGACAATGTCCGATGGGCCCTGCAAAGAAAAGGAGACTGAGGCAAGATGGCACCCTTGGGCGGGAAGGGGACCACACATGCGTGGTGCATCTCCCAAAGGCTTTCTTTGAAAGCTGGGGAGATGCTTCTGCGCGGGTTCCGTTGGCGCCGATGTCACCCATATGTGAGGACTGTCTTCCTGCTTGTTCCTGGAGAAAGTAAATCAACTATGCACAATTTATCCTTGTTTAGTATATTTTTGTCTCCTTTAGGGCTTTCCATTATAAAAAAAAAAACAACATACAATTTGACATACAGGGTCAGACTAGGAACTTGTCCAAATCTTTTTTTTTTAAACCCATCTACACTAAAATATTAAGCTGTCTTCTTTTTAAGCACATCACTGTAGTGTAGGAAGCTTGGCAAAAAAAAAAAAGCCTTCAAAATATACTAACTGAAAAGCACCCTGCCTTAGCAAGTGACATACTGTTTTCTTTTTGAGACTGCTGGCTGCTTGTTTATGAACGGCTGGAGAATGAAAGAGCTTATTCTCATTTTCTCTAGGGCTGGCAAGACTTCAGATGGAGAAGCAGGTAATGGGACAAAATTCCTGCATGTCTGCCTTGAAAGGACAAAGAAAGCAGGCAAGTAAGGACGATAAAAGAATGTAGTCTCTTGTTGTATCCTCTGTGCTTCTTAGATAGCCTGTCTGGGGGCAGGAAGATGCCTGTTTAGACTTTGGAATGCTGCCCAGGTGTAGTCCCCAGAGGTTTTAACCTTCTTGACATTCCAAAAAAAACCCAAACATTCACGTAACAAAATGAAGAGGGCAGTGGAGCTTGAATTTTCCTCTTGGTTTATGCCTGAAATTTGAAGAAGGATGCAGTGCAGCTTCTGCGCTCATATTTATGAAAGAACTGTGAATTACATGTTTCTATAAATTAGTAATATGATGTTTCAATTTATAGCTTAGATTGAGACAGATGCTGGCTCGCATTTAGATTTCCACTGTAAATTCAAACCATTAAGATGATACTAAGTTACACATCGGCAGTCACTTCTGACAGCACAGCAGAGCACGATCATCAAGAAATATCTTCATTGTGTCTGGTCGGGTTGTTGGTCCATTCAGTATTACTTTTAGCCTGTTTTTCTACAGAGAAATCGGTTATTACAGTGTGTCCGTCTCCCATCCTGCAATGTATCCTTTTTGAGGTAACATTTGAAGCTTCCATACTACTGCATAATTATGCCACATTTAGAGAGGCTCCCCATATCCCCCAATTTATGCTCTTCATGTTCCTTTGCACTCCCAACACTTTAAAATCCCATTTTCTTATCTTTTTTTTCTAAAGGAAACAGTTCAGTTAATCTCTGGGCATTTCCATTGGTACCATTGGTTAGCAGTCATAATCTTTGGCAAATGCCTGTATATCTGAGGAATGGCCATAAAGAGGTCCCAAGGGGGTGGGAGTCCTCTGGAATATCTTACTAATGTGTTAAATCATCAGATCAGACTGAACATGGATATCTATAAATTTTATCCTAGTACTGAAAAGCTGGTAAAATGTTTAATAGTCCATTGTTTTCTGCTCTAAAGCGATCCTGATCATTTTTTTTCGTAATTCAGTTCAGATTAGGGTTTTTTTATGTGCTCCTCCTTCAAGAAAATACAGAAATTTTAAGATTTTTAGCTTTCTGTCTTATTTTTTTAATTTTTGGCTGAACTTAACTAGTCCTAGATAGCACTAGAAGCTAAGCCTTGAATCTGTCTAAAACGTAGATGCAGTTCAGGCAGGGGATAGAGCAAGCTTTCCCCCATACACTCCTTGTGGGCACCCAGGGCGGACTGCACCCACCACCCCACCCTTGGTATGTCAGTGACAGTATGGTCCATCTAGTCTGCCCGATAAGTTGGCTAGAGTGGTTGTACTTTCCACTTCATACAAGTCATCTCCCTCTGTGCTTTTGTTTGTTTAGGGTTGCACCCGCTATTCTTTGCAGGTTAACCCCCTCTATTTGTTGACGTATAAAAGAAATATAGAAACGTGATGGCAGATGAAGACCATACAGTCTACAGTCCCTGTTTCTCCCTTAGAGATCTTCTGTGTTCCTCCCATGCTTTTTTGAATTCAGATACAATGTCTCTACTACCTCCACTGGGAGACTATTCCATGGATCTACAACTCTTTTTCCATAAAGAAATATTTCTGCATATTACTCATGAGTCTATCCCCTTTCACCTTCATCCTATGCCTCCCTCGTTGTAGAGCTTTCTTTCAGATGTAATCTATGCTTTAAAAAAGGTGGAAGGAAGGCCAAATGACAGCCTGAATGGCTTAAAGATGAGATCAGGGAGGCTGTTAGAGCTAAGAGAGAATCTTTCAGAAAATGAAAAAAAGAGACAAATAACAAAAACAGGAAAACACATAAGCACTGGCATGTTAAATGCAAGCATTAATAAGGCAGGCAAGAGAAAAGTTGAAAAGAAACTTGCTGTGGAAGCAAAAGTGTATAATAAAATCTTTTTCAAGTATATTCGTATTAAAACACCTGTGAGGGAGTTGGTTTCACCATAGGGATAAAAGGTGCACTGAGAGAGGACAAGGCCATAGAGGAGAGACTGAATGACGATTTTGCTCCATTCTTTACTGAAGGAGATATAGGAAACTTACTCATGCCGGAAATGATATTGAAAGGTGATGTATCAGAGGAATTGAAACCAATCTTGATAAATCAGGAAGATGTAATACAGCTAATTGATAAAGGGCAGCAAATCACTTGGACCAGATAGCATACATCCCAGGGTGCTGAAAGAACTGAAATATGAGATTGTAATACTACTATTAGTAATCTGTGATCTATCATTAAAATCATCTGTAGTAACTGAAGATTATTTGTTGTTGTTGTTGTTAAGTGCCATCAAGTCAGTGTCGACTCCTAGTGACCCTCTGGATAGTTGACCTAAACTTTGTTCGGTCTTCAGCAGCTGACACCTCGTACACCTGGTTCTATCGGAATAGGGTAGTCCTCCGCACCCACCCTAAATTCCTGCCTAAAGTCGTCTTGGACTTCCATCTTAACCAGGAGCTAGTCCTGACGATTTTCTTCCCGAGGCCCCACGCCGACCGGGCGTCGGCAGCTCTCCACACCCTCGACTGCAGAAGGGCTCTCGCCTTCTACTTGCAGCATACCCAGACTCATCGCAAGTCTGGCCGACTTTGTGACCTACAATCCCAATAGGCCGGGATAGGAAGTTACCAAATGTACCCTCTTGGTTTGGGTGGCAGACTGCATCGCTTTCGCTCATACGAAGGCGGGTGCCCCGCTAGATCGCCGAGTAACCGCACACAGGGTTTGGGCCAACGCGGCCTCGGTGACCTCCCTACGCTCCATGTCCCTGATGGACATCTATCAGGCGGCGACCTAGTCTTCCACAAATACCTTTTCTGCCCACTATTGCCTGGAGAGGGAGTCCTGCCAGGACAGCGCCTTCGGCCAGGCTGTACTCCGTAACCTGTTCAGGGTATAAGCAACTCCTGCCCTCCGACCCTTCTTACGGCTACTGATGGCTTTGACCCGAGGACTCGGGCTCCTTCGGGGATTGACCTCTGCTCACAGCTTCACAGAAGCGTTCTTTTGGTTACAGGTTTGGTAGCTTGTAGCTGGGGAGTCCCATAAGTGAAGACTGACTTCCTGCTTGTTCCTGGAGAAAGCGTAGTTACTCACCTGTAACAGGTGTTCTCCATGGACAGCAGGGATCAGTTCTCACTGCCCTCCTGCCTCCCCTGATGAGTTGCTGAATTTTTGTCCTTCCCTTGCCATCTGCTTTGTAGGGCTCAAGCTAAGGGACCTGACTGAGCAAGATGGCACCCTTGGGCGGGAGGAGGGCCACGCATGCGTGGCAGAAATCCCAAAGGCTTTCTTTGAAAGCTGGGGAGTTTCTCTGCGCGGGCTCTGTCGGTGCTGACGTCACCCATAAGTGAGGACTGATTCTTGCTGACCCTGGAGAACACCTGTTACAGGTGAATAACTACGCTTTCTTCTGTGTCTTTCATTTCCAGCATAGTAGACCAAATGATCATCCGATGCAAAGTGCCCAAAGCCAGTCCATTTCAGTTCATTGATACCCAACAGTTCAAGTTGTACATGTTCTGTTTCATTTTTGACCAACTCCAACCCCTTGATTCATACTTTATAGGTTCCATGTCCCAATATGTAAGACATCTTTGCAACTTCTGACTCTCATTTCATGTGCAGCTACATCAGTAGATCCAACCACATCATAAATGCTGACTTTACTCTAAGATGTCTTCACCTCATCCCCAGTATTCACTTGAGTGCCTTCCAACCTGGAGGTCTCATCTTCCAGCACTATAGTGCAATTTTTGTGACTATCCATTGGGTTTTCATGGCAAGATACACAGGATTCCTGGTGTGATCTGGGAAACTACACACCAGTGAGGCCGACATTAGTACCGGGCTAAATGGAAGAAAACATTATAAAAAAAACAAAATTACTGAAGACGTGGATAGTTATGGTTTAATAACAGAAAGCCAATATGGATTTAGCCAAGGAAAGTCCTGTCTCACCAATCTTTTTTTTTTTTTTTTTTTTAAGTTGTGAATGAACATGTAGACAAAGGTGAGACACTTGATACACAATATTTTGATTTTCAGAAAGCTTTTGACAAGGTCCCTTATGAGAAACTCTTGGGGAAATTTAAAAGTCATGGGATAGGAGGCATTGTTACTAACTGGTTGAAAGATAGAAAACAGAGAGTAGGGCCAAGTGTCCAATTTTCTCAATGGAGAAAGGTGAATAGTGGGGTACCCCAGGGATCTGTGCTGGGACCACTGCTTTTGAACTTATTTATAAATGACCTGAAGATGGGAATAATGAGTGAGGTGATCAAATTTGCAGATGATTCCAAATTATTAAAAGTTGTTAAAACACAAGAGGAAAAATTGCAAGAGGACCTTGATAAATGTGGGAGACTGGGCATCCAAATGGCAGATGACATTTAATGTGGATAAGTGCAAAGTTATGCGCTTTGATGCCAATTCTAATCGGAGCATGTCCAGGCCGCTTGGATGGCCGAAAAATGGACTGCTTAAACTTGTACCTGATTCTGCAAACAGGGAAGCTAGACGTTCCTGTCGATGCAGAATCAGGCACTTAGATGACCCGGATGTCCACCGATTCTGCCGCAGGAGACGTCCTTCCCCCTGCCCGGCCAACCCGCCCTATAGTCCTGCTGGAGCACCAATGCCATGGTGTCCCGTCCCATGGCACTGGGATGCCCAGCAGGAGCATAGTCAGCCCAACACTGGTCCCACTCCTCTTTCCCCACTGCCCGACCCTCGGCGGGGACAGCCACGGCCGGGATCAGGCAGCGGAGCCTTCACTGCGACACTTTGGGGGGGGGGGTTCTGTGTGCCCTGATCGCCACAGCCCCTGGGACTTATTCCACATCAGAGGTGGAATAAGTCCCCCGTCCATCTTGGTCTCACTGGACGTACAGGACCTGCCCCAGCTCCACCCACTTTCCGCCTCTGGTATTTTCCCTCCTGCCCCTGTCCAGCGCTCTCCGCACAAGCCCTCTGTGCTTACGGGGAGCTGAGTGGATCAGAATACGGTGCTGGGATAGAACAGGGTTTGGACATTACAACCCTGCTATTTGGGGGTTAGAATGGCCTAAACTATGGTTACATAATGAAAGGTTCCACATTAGGAATCGCCATCTAGGATAAGGATCTGGGCGCCATTGTAGATAATATGTTGAAATCCTTTGCTAACTGTGCAGCACCTGCCAAGAAAGTAAATAGAATGCTGGGAATCAGAGAGAAAGAAATGAAGAATAAAACCAAGGATGTTATAATGCCTCTGTATCGCTTCATAATGCGACTGCACTTTGAAGATTGTGTGCAATTCTGGTTGCCATATTTTAAAAAGAATATAAAGTGGACCTAGGAAATCCACTACTTACCCATTGTACAAGCAGCATGGAATCTTTCTACCTTTTGGGATCAAGACAAGTACTCGTGACCTAGATTGGCTGCTGTTGGAATCATGATACTGGGCTTTGATGAGACCTTTGGTCTGATGCAGTCAAGCATATCTTATGTTCAGTGTTACTGCAGTGCCTACCCAGCTACGGAATATAAAGCAATGTTTTTTAGGATATTATATCATTAGACTGTGGAAGGCAGATTCTAGTTGTGTGATATGTGCTGCTGGTAATCATCTGTGAAAGAGTGAATGCACCTTGTTTTCTCAGTTCTGTAGGGTCTTGAGGACCAATTAACAGAAACTTGCATATGTAAACTGGGCAACTCGGATGCTTTTTTGAGGAAAGGGAATTTGTGTTTATTAGAGCGGGTTGGTTTTAGCATATGATGGACCATATTGGACAGTTGCTCTTAATTAATTTTGGGTCACAGAAGTGTAATTTTGCCAAACATTTTAAGCCTTTCTACTGGGGCTTGGGGAGCTGATGTGTTTAAACTTGTTTTGATATTCATCAGTTACTATTAGCTGTTCTTTGCTCTTAACATAGAAAGGAAATAAATCAGTCTGTGTGCTAATTGCCCACCAATGCACTTTGTCTAGTTTCAGCATTGATGCTTGAATATTTTTCTTTCTTTTCTTGCTCCTGTTTTTTTTGAACCCAGATTCCTTTCATTGCAGAATGCAAAGGTAAGCATTATGAGCTTTGATTAATTTTAGTATGTGGAAAATGATCATGGAGAGACTGAATGGCAGGCTGCAAGCTCAACAGATTTTAGACTGAATCCCGTGAAGTGAGATTAGTAAAGTTGGATTCATTTTTAAGAGGCAGATGGTGGGTTTTAGATGTCTGTTTTTGATAATTGAATTGGTCAGAATGGTTGCGTTAGAGCATTTTGAGTGACAAAATTATCAAGCTGCATCTTAGCTGTACGTTTAGCTTGAAGGATTCTGTGGGATTTTTGTATGCGTCAAGAGACTAATGCATACAGGTGCATCTTTACTAAAATGCACATAGTTAATTGGCATAGATGTGTAGAACCATGCCAACTGATGGACACCAGTGCACCATGGGGAGAGACAGCTCACTATGCTAATTGGCCAGCACATCTTGTGGGTGCACGCTTTGCGCCTAACCCACCCAATCGCCACACCTTTTTGTATTCACTTTTAGTGTGAGACATTTACTATGCTTCCCCACGCTGTCGGCATAGCATGCATAGTGTGTGGCAAACCCTGCACTAACCATTTGGTAAACATGCCCCAGAGTTTCCAAATATTGCCTGCGTATCTTAGTCATATATGAAGTACAGAAATGCATTGCAGTTTTTTTAATTGTAGAAACATGAATTGGAGGCAAATACTGCTAGTCCATCATATGAAAACTTTTACACTGTTAACAGATCTCTTATATTGCAGTGTTTGGTATACAGTATTTGTTGATTTCAAAATAATTTTTCTATATCGTTCTGCTAGGCCAGTCCAGACAAGTGGGTTATGTCATCCTACCAGCAGAGGTAGAGACAGAAAAATCCAGATATTTCTGATGACCTCATCCTGTGCAATATCTAGAGCAGCTAACGGGCATGCTACCTCAGTACTTCTATGTCTCCAGCAGTGTGTCAACTCATTGGTGCAGCTCTGTGAAAACTTTGAGAAAGATTGATGTAGCTCCTGAGTAGTCGCTCTTATGGGCAACTTTCTCACTTGAGCTTGACATTGGAGGCACCCGTTGGGTCACCCTTAAAACTGGTGGCCATCTGGGTTTGCCAAGGAGGAGGGGTGTCTGTTCAGTTCCCTGTTCTTATCCTGTTAAGGTCCTGTTGAACAACCAGAATTGTTGGATCAGGACCTCAGAGGAATCGTTAATTGCACAAACTCAGTGTCCCCTTTCCCCTTCTCCTTGACTGTCCTCCCAAAGATGGCATGACAATTCACGAGGTATGTGGCTGCAGTCCTTGGCAGCAGGGGAGTAGCATTGGACTTAGCACCATTGCTGCTTCAACTCATTGAGGCATGTACCATATTAAAGTTCTTGTTTCTGTGCTGCTTCAATATTGTCTTTGGGGGGAGCCCCCAACTTCCATCATTTAGTGTGGATGATTGTCGGGTCAGGGATTTGGAATTGTTGGTACTCGTGGTCCTTTTTCCTGCTGGTTCCCACCTCATACTGGCGCTCCATGCGCATGTTACCAGTGCTTCACTGTACTTTAACCCATGTTCCTTACGTGCATTGGTACATGCTGTAACTGTGCGCTTTTGTCGCATGTATGAGTGTGCACTTTGGAGCGCTATCTCTACATTGCACGGTAGCTCCATGCTTCTGGTATGCACACTTTAAGTGTGGCTTATCACAGAGTTGTGGGAAATATCGCCAGATAGACAGATAAGATATGCTCAGTTATGTCTAGGGGAAAGTCCATTAGTCTCTCGCTCTCGGGTTTGGTGGGACCTTCTGCTAATGAACCAGAAGAGAGACAGAGTTCTGTGAGAATATATTAGATTTTATTATGGATAGAAAAATATACAGACTAGCAATAGACTAATGAGGTAATAAGTTGTAGCAGCAATATGATTATGTAGTGGCAATAACTCACCGATTAGCAAACAGAAGTCACAAACACACTCTGCACTTAACTCTTTTCTGTACTTTTCCTATCTGACTGGTTCCCACCCCTGGATGAAGACATAAGACCAGTACCTTAGCTCTGCCAGGTGCAGCTGGGGTCCGAGGCAGTCTCTGGAACAGCACGAAGTCCGAAAGAGGCAGCTAGGCTAAATAACACAGGCTCCAGCCAATCAGAAGCAAGCTGCTTGAGGGCACAGAACCGTAGGCATCTATGGGAGTCTTATTCTGTCTCAGGGTTAGTGGAATAGCCTTGGAATGACACAGAAAGTGTATTTGTATTTGCAGAAGCAGCAAGGAAGGCAAAAGACACAGTGGCCGTAAGTTCTTCCATGCATACTGTATTATTCTTTGTGATCAGTCCTTGTCACATTTTGGTGATTGGTTGGCATGAGATGCTGTAAGGTATCTCGGCGAATCAGGAGGTACTCATCAGGTGCTCATCTTGCAGATGTCCAAGGCCAGTAGAACAGTCTGTGGATGAGAGAGGCCTGAGAAGCAGGTTGACATAGTGTGACATGGTGGATTCCTCCAGCCCTTTAGAAAGAGCCAAAAAGCAGGAATCAGAAGCAGTGCTGGATGGTAAACAAAAGCACATGGCTAGTAGTTACCAGGGAAACCAGACACAGGGGAAAGAAACACGCCCTTGCTGCCAGTTAGCTCAGGAGTCACGAGCTGAATCAGAGCACCTGCTAGGAGGAGGAGTCAGGCACTGCCCTAGAGGGCAGACACATAAAGAGGCCTCAGTAGAAAGAAAAGGGTCTCGACTAGGAGCCACACAGGAAGCTCCAGCACAAGCTCGACTAGGAGCCACACAGGAAGCTACAACACAAGCTCAGCTGGGAGGTTACCTACAAGGCCAACCGAGGGTTCCGGTGAGAGGCCAGCAAAGACGGCAGCTAACAGACCAAGAGGAGGACCAGGGAGGAGTCCGAGTTCCAGGCCTAGGCAGAGCTACCGGTAGAGTTCCAGCCCAGAACCGTGAGAGAGAGACCATGGCAAGCCTAGAGGAACACTCAGTAAAACGGAGAGAAAGCCCAGAGCCAGAGCCAAGTTTAAAGGTAGAAGAAGAACCATTTATAAAGTGTTTTTCAAGAGAAGAATACAGCAAAAGCAGGCCAGGCTGTTTGCAGTATTCTGGGAATTACAAGGATAGGAAAAAGCCAGGAAGGCAGTTGCAACCCACAGCTCACAAATCAGCTTTGAATCAACAGCTGTTTCCAAAGCCCAGAGAAAGCCGTTTGCAGGCAGACGAAGAGGTAAGCCCAGAGACTGGGTTTCAATTAAGGCTGTTGATAATCAGTGTGATTTTACTTACCCAAAGGGTTGGGACTGTGGTTTTAATACCTGTAATGAGGATGATTGTTTACAGCAATACATGTGCCAAGAGTATGATATAAAGCCTAAGCCAGAGAGGAAGGGCGTGGCCCCTGAAACAACGCTGCAAACATTTCTGCCTGTCTTCCATGAGGAGTTAATGGAAACAGAGCCAGGGCTAGGCAACCCATCTGAAGAATTGATGGACTGTACGATTACAATATCGAATGAGATATTTTCCCTGCGTTGAGTTTAAGCAGTGCAGAGAACTGCAGAAGTGTTAAGAGAAAAAGTACAAAGCTGTGGGAAACAGAACTGTTTGTTTTAATTGCTGGGAAGCAAATGTTTATTACTGCTGAAGTTAAGCTATTTCTGTTGGAGACTTTTTATTTTGTCCTTTGCCAGAAGTATATGGTTTGTGTTACCTTTGTTCCATGCTGAAATCCGCCTGGAGGGGAAATAAATCCTGTTTGCTTAAAACCACTTTGAGTTCACACTACTCTTCATTGGACACTGAAAGAAACTACATTTCCCAAAAGGCCTTGCCTCAGGAAAAGGTCAGATAGCTGTTCAAAGAAGGATAACAGGTCGCTTAAGCCCTACACGCTTCGGCTGGGGGCACAAAGGCGGTTACAATAGTCATGGCAGTAACAATAGTCTTCTATATGCACACATACAAGCACTTGACAGGTAGTTGTTTCGTCAGCAAGTCTGAGGGTTGGGACACAGTAGAAGTTTCTTGTAGCAGCAATCCTTTTTGTTTGGTTCAGGCTTTTGGTTCAGAGCAGGCCACAGGGTACTAGTCCTACAGAGTGCCTTGTTTGAAGGGAATGATTTGCTTCAGGAAGATGCTCTGCTTGATGTAAGCGCTTGTCTTCTGGGAGGAGATGCTGCCTTTCTGCCCTATCTCTGCAACTTGGCATGGAGGCTTCTGCTCACCTCTTAAAGGTATCATCTTTACAGTTGATGGGCATGGACTTTCTTCTGCTCTTCAGCTCTGCCAGCGGCACTGGATTTGGCTGGAGAGAGAGACAGTGCCCCGGCTTGGGATTCCTCCCTCATTTTTTGGAGCTCAGCCCGCAAGAACCTTCCCCAGTGACTGTCTTGCTTCCTGCTATAGGAACAGCCAAGAGCGTTGGATAATTGTCAACTTCTGGCCTACATTCTTCAGAATTCTTCTCCTTTCTTCCTCAAGCATGGGCCCTCTTGTTCCTGCTCAGAGGCCTCCCTGCAGAAGCACCCCTGGAAGAGAATGGATTTGGGGTGCTCTGATCAGCTGTCTTGTGCCAAGGATCTGCCTTTCTTTCTGGGGGATCAGCCGGTGACTTCATAAGTGGAGAAGATGAACTGCTGGTGCTGGATGATCAGGATGATACTCTCATTGTTTCAGAAAGAGGAGCTGGCAATGCTGATTGATCAGATTTCTTCTGCCCTGTGGCTGTTGGATGCTGTGTCGGTGGAGCAGGAGCTGGAAGTGTACTCCCCTTTGGCAAGGGGGTCAGAAAAACTTCAGGGCATTTCCTTCCCAGAGGTCTAGAAGAGCTGATATGCACAGAATGGGACTTGCCTGCCATTCTGCTGAAAGGAGGGCATGGTCATGTCTGCTCTATGCTCTTCTCAGGAAGACATTGCTGCCTAGATGCAGTTGCCCCTGGTGGAAGCACAGGTGATAGCTGTTGCTAAATATACCACCATTCTGGAGGAGGGTGATGCAACCCTCAAAGACCAAGTGAATCACAAAGTTGAGACTTTCCTAAAGAGCCAATTTTTGGTCACCTCCCTTATTCTGCAGACAGTAGTTTGTAGAGGGCTTATGGTTCATGCCCTACTCCATTGGATCCAGTTACTCCCACAGGGTGATGCTTCTTGAATCAGCAGCAACTTTCTTGGGAAATGCCACATATGATTTGGTCCACTTGGTGGCACATTGCTGGCTTTGGCTTTGCCATTGGACAATAGATGCGGCATCCAAGTTCCATTTATTTAGACTTCCTTTCAAGGGGAAGCTTGTGCTTAGGAAGGTCTTGGAGAAGTTGGTCAAGGAGTTGGGAGTATCCAAACCACATTGTCATCCAGAGGATAGAGCTAAGGGGCTTTTCAAGCAGAGCCTCTCCATCTTTTGTGCCACATTCTCTTTACTACTGCCACCAGGAATCTCAGGGGTCCAGGGAGTCCAAGAAGGATTGCCTAGGGAGGCTATCTTTTCTTCCTTCAGCTCCCATTTCTGGGTCCAGTCCTTTCATGGAACTTGTGAGGCTTCCTCCTGCAAATCTGGATTCTCCCATCAGATGCAAGGATGGAATGGTCCAGTGTGACCTCAGACAAGTGAGAGCCCGACACTATTCAGTTTGGCTATGTACTGGAATGCAAGGATCCCATCCCAAATGCATTCCTGATATCTCCACATGGGTCTCTGGCCAGGAAGGCTGCTGCTCAGACTACTCTGGAGAGACTCCTTAGCCTTCAGGCTTTAGATTCGGTGCTATCTGTCAAAAGGGGCAAAGGCTGGTATGCTACTTGCTTTGTGGTGCCAAAGAAGGTTGGCTCCTTCTGCCCAGTCCTGGACCTCAAGTGAGGAGAATTTCCTGCATTGAGGACTTGACAGAGGCTTATGTACATATAGCTTGTCTATATATACATAAGTTCTACCCTGCTAACTGCCCTGCATGACAACTCCCTCCTATGTCCTAGTCCAATTGTACCCAGTCCCTGTTTAATGTACTCAGCTAGGTTATGATGTAAACCACTTTGATTGAAGGATAAGGTGGTATATAAATAAATACTTCCATATTCCCATCCACGATGATCAAAAGTGCTTCCTGCGCGTCTCTGTTCTCAGCTCACACTTCCAGTTTGCCCCTCTACCCTTTGGCCTCTTCACTGCTCTGAGGACATTCACCAGGTTTATGGTGTTGGGTGTCACTTCCCTGTGGAGTGAAAGATTGGCATGCATTTCTTCCTGGATGACTAGCTTATTTGGGCCAGTCATGTGCAGACCCCTTTGAGTATCAACTGGAGTGGTGCTGTTTCTGGAGAGTCTGGACTGGATGATAAACTACTACAAGAGCTTCCTGGAGCCTTCCCAGTCATTAGAGTGCCCTGGAGTGCAGTTCGTCACTGGATCAGGAAAGGCTTTCCTCCCTAAAAAGAGGGCAGAGAAGCTGCATTCTTACTGAGGGCATTTTGGAGGCTAACTCCAATTCCTAGTGTCGATGGTGACGACAATTGAGATGGTCCCCTGGGCATTAGTGCACCTGAGTCCACTGCAGAGATTCCTACTATCTCCAGGAACAAGCAGGAATGAGTCTTCACATATGGGTACGTCGGTACCGATGGAGCCTGCGCGGGAACGCTCCCCAGCTTCCCAAAAAGGAAAACTTTTGGGAGCATCCCACAGCGCCTGCGCGCTGCCTTCCCGCCTTTCCTAACCGCCTCTCCTCAGTTCTTCTTTGCCGCGGAGCCAGCAGGTCGTGTTCCTGTCACCGCTGAAGAAGTTCTTTGTTTTATTTTATTTCTTTGGTCGCGTCTGCCTCCCCCGACTTTGGACCGGTACCGCCGGTCTTTTCTTTCTTTTCTTAAAAAAAACAAACAAAAAAAAACCAATATAGTTTTTCCCTCACTTAGTGTGTTTTCTTCTTTTGGGCCTTAGGCCCCACAAAGAATTTTTCCTCATGGAAAAACAACCCTCCGGGTTTAAAAAATGCACTAAGTGCAGCGGTACTATTTCTGTTACTGACACCTATGAATGGTGTCTTAAATGTTTGGGTCCTGAACACTCCATTCCGGATTGTCCGTCCTGCTCTTTGATGTCTAAACGAGGTTTACAGAACCGAGCAGCCAAGCTCCATGTGCTGTTTCCCTCTGATGCAGCTTCAGTGGCATCGACGTCTTCCAGGGCTTCTTCCTCCTCCCATGGATCTCAGGTAACCAAACATAAATCCAGCCGGTCCTCGAAGGGTAGATCTCCTTCCAAGCATCGAGATGCCTCCGGGCTTGCCCTTGAGGATCCTACACCGGCAAAACAACCCCGGCGGGAAGCTCCGGCTTCCAAAGCTCCATCGATGGCACGGCCTCGACCGATCACCTGTTAGAATGCTCTGGGGTACCGGCGCAACCTTCCGGTACCGAATTCCAGGCATTCATGGCGTCGATGGATCACAATGTTCTATCCATGCAGCAGGCTATCACGGCCTTCATTCAAGCTGCGACGCCGCTGATACCACAACAGACCCAGTTGTCGGTATCGGCTCCGGTACCGGCACCAGCACCGGTACCGGTACCGACTGCAGCAGTTCCCTGTCCAGGGATGCTCGTCGGTACCGAACCGGTACCGACGACGCCCGATGTCGATACCGCTCGATACGCATACCGAGCTTTAGAAGAGCACCCTGACAGGAGATATTTTGATTCCTCTGATGATTCTGCTACATCAGAGGAGTCTACTGAAGCCATAGACCTTCCTGAAGAGCCTTCTTCTCCAAAAAGAAGAATGTCTCCTCCAGAGGACTTATCCTTTCAAGACTTCATAAGAGAAGTGGCTAAAGGACTTTCTATTTCAGTAACCTCTGAATCAGAGCCTAGAGCTAAAAAATTGGATATTTTAGGTTATTCTAAGGCTCCTAAAGAGGCAGTCACCTTGCCAATTCATGAGATTCTTTATGAGCACATGATTGACTTACGGGAGACTCCTCTCACTATCTCTCCTCATTCTCGAAGATTGGACACTATGTACCGTGTCCCTCCTTGTCCTGGTTTTCATAAAACACAGCTTCCCCACCATTCTATTGTGGTGCAGTCAGCTATGAAAAGGATAAAGAGTGCAAAAGGACACTCCTCTGCCCCTCCAGGACGAGAATGTAGGACCTTGGATGCTTTTGGTAGGAAAATCTTCCAAGCCAGTATGCTCATTGCCAGAATCAACTCCTATAATCTTTACATGGGTATGTTTCTAAAAGAAGTTGCAGATAAGCTGCACACTTTCCTCCCTTTTCTTCCAGAGGATAAAAGGGAAGAATACCTTCTTTGGCTCAAGCATACTCAAGACATTTCAAAGTTTTCCAACCATGCAGCTTTTGACTCCTTTGAAGGTGCCAGCAGAGCTTCGGCCATTGCCATAGCTGCTCGCAGAATTGCTTAGCTCCAAGCTTCTGATTTAAAACCTTGGGTCCAGGATGGTTTAGGAAATCTACCCTGTACAGGTGAAAATCTGTTTGGCAAAGAGTGGCAAATAAAGGCCACTCAAATGGATGCAGAAAATTCTGTTCTGGATAGACTTTCAAAGTCAACCTCCATTCCTGCCAAGAAAAAACCTTTCAAGAAGTCTTTTTTTCAAAAAGGGCAGATTCCCTTCTACTTCTGGCCAACAATCATCTACAGGTCACTTTGCTACTAAGCGTCAGCAACCTAAACAGGCCAGGCCTAAGTCTACAGGGGCTGCTGCAACTCAGCAGTCCCAACCGCCTCAGGGTTTTTGACTTGATGCTAGAGAACTTAGCCTTTCTGGCTCTAAAACAGCCAGAGCCTCTCACCATTCCAGGAAGGTTAGCTCATTTTGTTCCCAGATGGGAGCAAATTACAACAGAGCAGTGGACCCTCTCCATCATAAGGGAGGGCTACAAACTTCATTTCTTAAACCTTCCTCCTCACACCATGGTGAGACACTTCAATTCTCCAACATCTCTTCTCGACCTTCTAGGTCAGGAGGTGGCTACCCTTCTTGCCCAAGGAGCAATAGAAGAAGTACCTCTTCCTCAACAGGGGTCAGGGTTTTACTCCCCCTATTTTCTCATCCCAAAGAAAACAGGGGGCCACAGACCCATATTAGATCTCAGAGAATTGAACAAATTCCTATACAAGGAGAAATTCAAAATGCTTTCTCTGGGCACTCTCCTTCCATACCTTCAGAGTCAGGATTGGCTTTGTTCTCTAGATCTCAAGGATGCGTACACACGTGTCCTCATCCATCCTTCTCACAGAAGGTTCCTCCGTTTTCTTTTCCAAGGAAAGCATTACCAATACAGGGTGCTTCCTTTCGGTCTGGCCTCTGCTCCAAGAGTGTTCACCAAATGCATGGCAGTAGTAGCTGCATTTCTACGCACTCTGGGAATATTTGTATTCCCATACCTGGAGGACTGGCTCATCCGAGCTCCATCTCAGTCAGAGGCCCAGACTTCCCTGGACCGCACAAGGCACATTCTGCAGTATCTGGGACTTGTGGTAAACCTCCCAAAGTCCCAGCTCACCCCTACTCAGTCCCTAGAGTTCATAGGGGCCTGGCTAGATACTACTACTGCAAGGGCCTATCTTCCTCAGGCCCGTTGCCTACGCCTAGTGCAGTTAGCCTCCCAGATTCAGTCAAAGAGCCATTTAACTGCCTGGGAGCTGCTGCAACTGCTAGGCCACATGGCATCCACAGTGCATGTGGTCCCCTATGCTCGCCTTCACATGAGAGCAGCTCAATGGACTTTGTTCACCCAGTGGACTCAAGCATCAGGTGCTCTGTCAGACAAAATAGCAACCTCCAGGCGCCTCTTTTGGTCTCTCCAGTGGTGGACGTCCACCCAAAATTTGTTGCTGGGGTCCCCCTTCCAGCAGTTGTTACCCCAGGCAACCCTCACAACAGATGCCTCACAAACAGGTTGGGGAGCTCATCTGCAAGACCACTCAAGGCACTTGGTCTCCACAGGAGACCTCTCTCCATATCAACCACTTGGAGCTCCGAGCAGTTTTTCTAGCTCTCAAGGTCTTCCATACCCTGCTCAGCTACAAGACAGTCCTCATTCATACGGACAATCAAGTAGCAATGTTTTACATAAACAAGCAAGGAGGAACAGGCTCTCTGTCACTTTGCAACGAAGCTTTAAGATTGTGGGCCTTCGCCAGAGAGCATCAAATACATCTCCTGGCCGTATACCTTCCAGGAATCCAAAACTCTTGGGCAGACAGACTCAGTCGAGTTCTGCTTCCACACGAATGGTCCCTGCACATGGACGAAGTACTCAGAATCTTTCAGGAATGGGGAACCCCTGGAGAGAGGTCAGACCAAGGTCCATCAAGTCCAGTATCCTGTTTCCAGCAGTGGTCAATCTAGGTCACAAGTACCTAACAGTTTCCCCAAAAGACACAGGTTCCACAGTGCTTGTATTGGGTTGAGCAGTGGATATACTGTGTCCACTTTAAGAATGGTTTATGAACCTTTCCTCTAGAAACTTGTCCAAACCTTTTTTAAACTCTGTACACTAACAGCTTTTACTATATCCTCCAGTAGCAAATTCCAGAGTTTGATTACATGTTGAGTGAAAAAATATTTTCTCTTATTAGTCTTAAATAGGGTACCCTGTAGCTTCATTGCATGCCCCCTAGTCTTTCTATATTCTAATGACGTAAACAATCTACGTTTACCCGTTCCATTCTATTCATTAATTTATAGACCTCTATCATATCTTCCCTCAGCCGTCTCTTTTCTAGGTTGAAGAGCCCTAACCTTTTTAGTCTCTCTTCATAGGGGTATCCTTCCATCCCCTTTACCATTTTGGTGGCTCGTCTCTGTACCTTTTCTAATAACGCTATATCATTTTTAAGATACGGTGACCAGAACTGCACACAATATTCAAGGTGCGGTTGCACCATGGAATGATAAAGAGGCATTATAATACCCTTTGTTTTATTCTCCATTCCTTTCCTTATGATACTTAGCATTCTATTTGCTCTCTTGGCTGCAGCTACACACTGGATGGAGGGTTTTAACATGATCTCTAGGATCAAGCAGGAATGTAGTCTTCACATATGGGTAACGTCAGTACCGACGGAGCCCGTTTGGAAACGCTCCCCAGCGTCCAATAGGAAAGCTTTTGGGAGCATCCCACCGCACCTGCATAGCTGCCTTCCTGCCTTTCCAGCTCTTCCTCAGTTCTTCGTTTTCAGTGGAGCCGACAAGAAGCAATGCCTGTCATTGCAGCACTTATTTTTTTTCTTATTTTTTGTGGTCTCGTCTGCTGTCCCGTCGATGCTGGTACCGACTCAGTTGGTGCTTTTCTTTTTTCTTTCTTTCCTTAAAAAATAAACAATTCTTCAGTGAGGGAAGAAAACCTTTTTCCTTCAGGCACATCAACGCCATCTTAGGCTTAGGCCTCTCCCTTTTGTCACAGACAAAATGGAAAAATCATTCAGTGGTTTTAAGAAGTGTTCCAAATGTGGCAGTAATTTTGGCCACAGATACTCATGACTGGTGTCTAAAGTGTTTAGGACCGGTTCATCAACCATCAGAATGTCCCTCTGTAGGAAGATGACAAAGAGAGGCCTACAGAATATAGCTCCAAGGGTAGTTCTCCTGCTAAAATCGAGATGCCTTGGGCGTTGCCCTGGAGTGGGGGGACACACTGGCCAAACAACCCTGGCGGGAGGACCTTGCTTCCCAAGCCTTAGTGGGGTCTCAGGATGCTCCCAAGACCTCCATGTGCCATGGTCAGGGATTGTGGCCTGCAATTCCGGTACCAATACCCAAGCATCGGCATCCTCCATGGATCAACGCATCCTGGCCATCGAGCAGAGCTTAGCAGCCTTACTGGCTGCCTCTGTACCAGTAAAACCTTTACAGTCAATTCCTCAGACATTGGTACCAGTTACGGTACCGAAAGAGTCTGCATCAACATTTTTTACCGCTTACCATGCTACCGCCCATGCCGGTCTTCGAGTCTACCAAGCTACTGGCACCGCAAGCTTCAGCTACCGGCTTTGAATGGTATCGAATAAATGCAGAGTGCGAACACCCTGCCCGTCGATACTTTGAGTCTTCGGACTCCGATTCATCAGACGACGAATCGGCCAATGCACAAGAAATGAGAACTCTCTTGGAAGACCTATCTCTGTCTCCACAACGTCGCATGTCCCCTCTGGAGGACATGCCTTTCCAAGACTTCATTCGCAATGTTGCTTGGGGTCTATCCATTACAGTGACTTCGGAGAAAGAATCTAGGGCTGAGGAACTTGAAATCCTTCAGTACCCTGCAGCCCTAAAGGAAGCTGCTATTCTCCCTATTCATTGCATACTTCATGACCTTATGCTCCATATGTGGGAGACACCCTTAACCATCTCTCCACATACTTAACGACTCGGAGCGTCCCGGCTTTCAAAAGATGCAGTTACCACACCATTCTATGGTGGTGGAATCAGCAATGCGTTGAATAAAAAGTGCTAAGACACATTCCTCGAACCCTCCAAGTAGGAAATCAAGAACCCTTGATGCTTTTGGTCGACGTTGTTTTCAGGCCTCCATGTTATCAGCCAGAATCAGTTCCTACATACTCTATATGTATATGTTCCTTAGGGAGGTGGCTAGAGATTTGGAGTTGTCTCCTCTTCTCCCTGATGATAAAGAGAGCTCATTATCTCACCCTTGTAAGGCATGCCCAAAATGTTTCAAAGTTTAACAGGGCAACTTTTGACTGTTTTGAATGTATCAGCAGAACTTAAGCTATATGTATCGGTGCACACAGGATTGCTTGGCTTCAAGCATCTGATCTTGAACAATGGGTTCAAGATAAGCTGGGTAATATCCCTTGCACTGGTGAAAACCTTTTTGGCAAGGATTGGCAGGACAAGGCTTCTCAGCTAGAATCTGAGAACACTACTCTTATTAGACTATCTAGATCTACAGCCAACCCAGCTAGGAAAAAGACAGCAAAGAAGACTTTTTTCAATAAAAAGAAGAAATACTACCCTTTTTACATCCCTGCCAGGCAGTGTCCAATCCTTGCTCCCGAGAAGGGACAGCAGCCTCCAAAACAATATAGGAAGGTTCAGACTCCTAAGTCAGAGCCACCTCAGCAGACCCAACCTCCTCAGGGTCTTTGACTCTTTTCTGGAGAACATAGCAGTTCTGCCTTTGGAGATGCCACATCCCATCCACATTCCCGGCGGACTTTGTCACTTTGCCCACAGTGGTCTTGTAACATCAAAGCAGTGGACTCACTCCATAATAAGGGAGGGGTACAGACTTCATCTACAAAGTCCACCCCCCCGGACTGCCTCCCCAAGAGAGTTCTGTTCTCATCACCCTCTCACCGATCTGTTGTAAGAGATCACCTCCCTTCTCTCGTAGGGCACAATAGAAGAGGTACCACTCTTCCAGCAGGGACTGGGTTTTTATTCTCCTTACTTCCTCATTCCAAAAAAAAACAGGAGGATAAAGGCCCATTCTGGACCTCAGAGAACTGAACAAGTATCTACTGCAGGAGAAATTCAAAATGATCTCCCTAAGTACTCTTTTTGCCCTATCTCCAGAGTCGGGATTGGCTCTGTTCTCTAGATCTAAAGGAGACATATACTCACATACTTATTCACAAACAACACAGAAGGTTCCTGCGCTTTCTGTTCCAAGGGAGAGATTATCAATACAGAGTCCTGCCTTTCAGCCTTGCCTCTGCTCCAAGAGTCTTTACAAAGTGCATGGCAATAGTAGCCGCTTTCCTAAGGACTCTAGGGATATTTGTCTTCCCTTATTTAGACGACTGGCTCATTCGAGCAAGCACCTCTCTAGAGGCCAGTCTTTTCCTCTCACGCACCATGCAGGTGCTGCAACACTTAAGATTTGTAATTAATCTTCTAAAGTCCCAGCTCATTCCCTCTCAAACTCTAGAATTCATAGGAGCTCTCCTAGACACTCAACAATCAAAGGCTTTTCTGCCCCAAGCCCGCTATGCTCAACTCAATCAGCTTGCATCTCAGACATGCCTCAAGGATGTTCTCACTGCTCAAGAAATGCTGCAACTTCTGGGTCATATGGCATCAGCAGTACATGTTGTTCCATTTGCTCATCTACATATGCGCGCTGCTCAATGGACCCTGGGTTCCCAGTGGTCTCAGGCATCGGGTCGCCTGGGAGACAAAATAATGGTCTCTACACATCTAATCTCGATTCATGAGGGGTCTTCTGTTTAACTAAACCTCCCATTAAGCCCCTCCAGTGGCATGGGATCTTAATGTTGTCTTAGGACAGCTTCTCAAGCCGCCCTTCAAACCTCTAGCCACCACTTCTCTGAAGTTTCTCACATGGAAGGCCACCTTCCTTATTGCCCTCACTTCAGCAAGATGCATTAATGAGCTCCAGGCTTTGGTGGCTGACCCTCATTATACACGATTCCACCATGATAATGTAGTCCTTAGGATGCATCCCCACTTTATGCCAAAGGTGGTGTCACCCTTCCATTTAAACCAGTCGGTTTACCTCCCTGCCTTTTTCCCTAAAACTTATTCCTCTAGGGCAGAAGCAACACTTCATACTCTAGATTGCAAGCATGCTTTGGCTTTTTATCTCCAGAGAACTCGAGACCACAGAAAAGCTTCCCAACTTTTATCGCCTTTGACTCGAGTCACCTGGAATTGCCAGTATCAAAACAAACTCTATCCAGATGGATAGCAGACTGCATCTCCTTTGCTTACGGGAAAGTGCAAGTCTCTCTCTTGAGGGTCATGTCACTGCACATAATGTTCAGGCCATGACTGCCTCTATGGCAAATCTATGCTCTGTAGCGATTGATGAAATATACAAAGCAGCAACCTGGTCTTCTGTCCATACTTTTGCTGCTCGCTATTGCCTTGTTTGGCCAAGCTGTTCTCCAGCATTTCTTTCAGACTTAGATCAATCTTCAGGTACTATAGATGATTTTAATGATAGTTCACAGATTACTAATAGTAGGTCTGCAATCTCATATTTCAGTTTTTTAACAACCTTGGATGTATACCATCCGGTCCAGGTGATTTGCTACTCTTCAGTTTATCAAATAGTTGTAATACATCTTCCCGGTGTAGTGATATTTCTTTCAATTCTTCCACAACACCTCCTATAAATAACATTTCGGTCATGGGTAACATTCCTAAATCTTCCTTAGTAAGACCGAAGCAAAGAATTCATTCAGTCTGTCTGCTATCGCCTTGTCCCCTCTTAGTGCCCCTTTTATCCCTCTATAATCTGATGGTCCAACTGGCTCTCTCACAGGTGTTTTGCTACGAATGTACTTGGAAAAGTCTTTATTATGCTTTTTTGCTTCCACAGCAAGCTTCTTCTCAAATTCTCTCTTTACCTGCCTTATCAATGCCTTGCATCTAACTTGCCAGTGCTTGTTATTTTCAGTTTTCATCATTTGGCTCCTTTTCCCATTTCCTGAAAAATTCTTTTTTGGCAACAGCCTCTCTGACCTCACCTTTAAACCATGCTGGCAGTTCTTTGGACTTCTTTCCACTTTTCTTAAAGTGTGGAATTCAACTGGTCTGGGCTTCCAAGATAGCATTTTTAAACACTACCCAAGCTTGATGCAAATCTTTAACCTTTGCACTGCTCCTTTTAGTTTTTTCTTAATTATTTTCCTCATTTTATCATAGTCTCCCTTTTGAAAGTTAAAAGGTAGTACTGTGGATTTCCTTACCGTCCCTCCTCCCAGGGGCGGCTCAAGGCAATCTGCTGCCTGAGGTGAAGAATCAGATGGTGCCCCCCCCCACCTTACAGAGGGGTGGGGCTTTTTCAGAAATCCAATCAAAACTGAACCAAACCAAAAAGCCGATTTAGATTATATGGAGGAAATGCAAGATGTTTGCACACAGGGCCGTAACGAGCTGCAATCGTGCCCTGTGTGACTTGCAGCTCGGGCACACGCCCCCCCTCCCCCCTCCCCCCATACCTGCATCCAGCGCTGCCTGATCTTTCCCTGCTGCTGCCGCCCTTTGTTTTTTTCAAAGCGGCACCAGCAGCAGGGAAAAAGCAGGCAGTGGTGAACGGAGGTATGGGGAGAAGGAGGGGGGGTATGCACCCGATCTGAAAGGCGCAGTCACTTTAAGCAGATCTGTCCCTTCCTGCTTTGACATCGTGTCGGAGGAGGGAGGGAACAGACCTGCTTAAAGTGCTGCAAAAAAGGCTTGGGAGGGGGGCGCATTTCGGCTGCCTGCTATTGTCCTGCCTGTTTCCCATCAGTGTCGGCGGGCTCAAATAATAAAGCAGCGAGAAAGGAAAACTCTCCCTTCGTGGCTCTGAAAAGCAGGCCGGTGCTGAGAGCTCTTCCGGGGAGGCGCAGGGACCGCGGGGCACTTCATTCTGCTGCTGCTGTGGCAGCAGCAGCAGCTCCGGCTCAATGGTTTTTTTTTTTGTTTGTTTGTTTTTTGAAGGCCGAGTGAGGCGGTCTTTTTGGGGGCAATTTTTGCCGCTCCAAAAAACTTGCCGCCTGAGGCCACTGCCTCACTCTGCCTCATTATAGAGCCACCCCTGCCTCTTTTATTTATTAAATCAAATGCAGTCATGCTATGATCACTATTGCCAAGTGGCCCCAACACCCTTATCTCTTGCACCAGATCTTGTGTTCCACTAAGGACTAGGTCCAAAATGACTTTCCCTCTGGTCGGTTCATGAACTAGCTGCTCCAAGAAGCAGTCATTTATTTCATCTAGAAACTTTATCTCCCTAGCATGTCTTGCCGTAACACTGACCCAGTCAATACCGGGGTAATTGAAATCACCCATTATGATTACTGTGTTGCAACTTTTGTTAGCTTTCCTGATTTCTTTGAGCATTTCATCATCCATTTGTTCACTCTGGCCAGGTGGTCGATACTACACCCCCACTTCCATCGCCTTCCCCTTCCCCTTTTTACATGGAATTTCAATCCATAGAGATTCTTCAGTGAATTTTGTTTCCTACAAAACTTTAATCCTTTGATTCAATGCCCCTTTTTAACAGAGAGTGCAACCCCTCCACCAATTTGATCTGCTCTGTAATTATGATGTAGTTTGTACCCAGGTATCACAGTGTCCCACTGGTTGTCCTCCTTCCACCATGTTTTAGTACCCCTCCAGTGTCTTTCACCGGTCCCAACTAGCATTAAGTATTTTCACATTTTCAAATGCATATACAAACTTAAGAACCACTTAGCTTTTGAAAAGTTGATATTTCGAAGAAATGCATAGGGCTTCAAACTGTGGACTGCACAACGACTCGAGTTTCGCTGAAAAAGTTAAGAACGGCTGTCTCGGGACAAGTCACACAGTGAGACTGAAAAGCAATCAGGTGAATGGAATAACCACTCAAAGCCAAAATGGCCATTTAAATAGAGAACATCAGTGCGTAAGCAAACTCCCGATGCCAAGAAAATGATATCATAATGCAGAAGTCCATCCCAGTTCTTCATTAAGACCATTGGGATGTACTGCATTGATGGAAAAGATCCAACATTGTTCAAGATGCGTAAGGTGCCCCTCACTATTACCCTGTGATTCGGAACAGTCTGTGATAAACCACCTTAAATCTTGCCACTCATGCAAATGGTTCAAACAATGTTGAACCATGGGAGCTGTTACTGTCCGAATAGACAATCGAGATTTATGTTCACTCAACCTCATCTTCATTGTGCAACCCTTCCTGCCCACATAGATTTTGTTACAGGGGTAGATGATCACATAAATAGCCCACATTGTGTGGCAGTGTACAGTATACTTTAAACAGTAATGACGACCCTTTTTGGTATCCTCTCAGACATCCAAAGTAAGTGCGTTGGCACACATAATACATTGACCACAGAGCTTATGTCCACCCTGTCCAAAACAGCACGAGTGAAAGTTGACATCTTAATGAACTGCAGAATCCCATATGTTTTTGCCCCTTGAAAATGCTATACATGACTCCTCCTGGAATGTAGAATGCAAGGCCAAAATGTGTGCCAATGGGTGTGAATACTGTGAGCTAGGACCGGAGTCCTTTTCATATACAGGAAAACACAGACCTGTTTTTCTATGGCTGGAGATAGGGCTTTGTTCTTACAGAAACACTAATTTGCATACAGCACCCGCAGATATGCAGACCTGATAACCCAATAGGGGTACCCTTTCTGTAAAAATCTGTCAAACAATAAACGCACCTAAAACTTAAAATTATGATCATTAGAACAATCCTTCTTAGGCGCAGGAATTGGCTGATAGGAAGAGTCTTCTTCAGTTTGACTGGATGATGACTTTCAAAGCGGAGTAGATTGTTGCAATGTACTGCTGTGTGATAGAGTGAAGTAGCAATGTTGCCATCCATTATACTCACTAATACATTCAAAAAAGGCAATTGAGAGGAAGAAACAACATATGGTAAACTGCAGATGGAGATCTTGTGTATTGAGCCAGACCGCAAACTTGTTTAATTGTTCCTCATTCCCCAACCAGGCACAAAAGATGCCATCAATAAGCGCAACCAAAGAAAAATTTGGGCAAGCCATTTAGGATATAAACATCTTTCCTCAAAAGCGGCCATATACAAATTTGCCACACTGGGCGCTAAAGTGCGCTTACTCTGGATGTTTGGAAAGATACCGGAACGAGGTGTCATTACTGTTGAAGCATACTACAAAACTGCCTTACGATTTGGACTATTTATGTGATAGTCTGCCCCTATAACAAAATCTATGTGGGCAGGACATGTCGCATAGTGAAGACGAGGTTGAGCACATAAATCTTGATTGTCTATCCAGACAGTACAGCTCCCATGGTCCAACATTGTTTGGGCCATTTGCATGAGTGGCAAGATTTAGGTGGTTTATCATAGACTGTGTTCCCAATCAACAGCAGGGTAATAGTGAGTAGTGCCTTACACGTCTTGAACAACGATGGATCTTTTCCATCAATGCGGTCCATCCCAATGGCCTTAATGAAGAACTTGTGACGCAGTGCCAGGCACAGAAGCTATAGAGACCGATAGCGACCCCCTGGTAGACTCTAGTACTGCAGGCAAAGAAGGAGTTTTACACTCTCAGCACAGCTGGCAAACAACCAATCAAGTCACTTCAGAGCTGGAGAGAAGTGAACCCATGGATTGGGCACGCCCTAGGAGGAGGCGGGTTCCCCAGAATAAGGGTCCCTTCTTAAACACAGAGACAGGAACAGGAAGGGGAGACGAAACGGGAACAGGGACAAAGGCAAGGATAAAGACAGGAACAGAGACGGAGAGTGGAAGAAGAAGAAGAAGCATTAGAAGGAATACAGAACCAGGACCTTTTGAGAGCACATGGAGAAAGAATGAAAGAGTGAATGCTGCAGGTGGTTGGAAAAAGGAAGTCCCTTTTTACCCACGAGAGAGAAAGCAGAAGGTACTGAAGAGACAGGAAGTTCCTTTGGCTGTAGAACCCTGTGACCTCTCTGCACAAACTCTGCCCAGCTGTATCAGGAAGGCAGCTAATTCCTCAGCAGGAGGAAAACCTCACGTACCTGAGGAACAATTTCCTTCCGTGGAGAGAAAGACATGCTGACCAGATAATTCCTGAGCACTCTCAAGACAAGGTACCTGCTATTCTTAAACCTTATGCTGATTTTATAAAGACAAAAGAGAGAATCCTGTATCCAGAGAACAGGACAGTTTCAGGGAATATAAAAGCAGTTTTTACCCTGAAAGCTCTCCCTGTAAACCTACTTTTACCCAGCCTGTAATTCCCGTGCTTAAGAGAGAGGCTGAGGGAACAAGTTTAGCAAAAGAGTTTACAGACAGATTGAATTATCCTAATTTAGGAGGACCTGCTTTAGAAGCATTGTTAAGAACCAAAATTGCTACCAGCAGATGTGAGATTCCACCACTTAATAGCAGAGCACAGTGGGGGCAGGGAATCTTCACCTCAGAGCCAGAGTGTTTAGCAAGGGAAAGCCGGTTTACCTCATCGCAGACTATTAATCAGCTGTACAAACCACAGCCGGCTTTACACTTAGCTCCTGCTAGCAGCCAAACAGAATATCTCCTAAATGAGCTGACAAAGCTATTAAATAAGAGAGACGTTGCATTACCTGAGAATATCCAAGCAGGGAACAATCCTGAGGGAAGGATTTTTACCCATGTTCCTTTACCCATGCAAGACATCAATCAGCCGATGGACTGTTCGGTAGGGCTGATTGACAAGGCTAAGGAATCAAAGGCTTGAGTGTTTATTCCTGAATTTAAACGTGTTTAGTACTGAGCCAGAATTGCTAAGATTTTACCCACCGGGACTGTGATTGGGTAATCATAAGAAAAGGCTTTTGTGCTTGATCTGTATCCAGGACTGTGAAGTTAACTGTCCACGAGTATTATTATAAGTTATAGCCACTCACCTGTACCTATCCAAGAAAGACACATGAAGGAATGTGTTTTTCTTCTGAAGAAGTTTTTGTGTGTTAGAGCACTTCATTGAAAACCCTCTGTTTGCACAATCCTAAGTTGATAAGTTTTTCTGTTCCTGTGTGCCTCACGTAGCGGGGAAAATAAACATCCTTTTGGAAAAATAAATATTCTTGTCACCCCATTTATTCATTTGGGCCCCCACAACTACACAAGCCCTTTCCCTCCCTGACCACCAGGTTGGGGAGTGAGTGAAGGTGTTGACAAGTGGCGTAGATCAAGAGGATTTCAACGCAGGCGCAGAACAGCTGTCTTCAGGAGCTGCAGAGACCTCATCATTAACTGGACCCAGCTGGAGGAGCGGACGAGGCCCAGCAGAGACGGAGGCAGTGCAGAGGGCTACAGGAGCCATATCCCTGAAGTGCTTGTCTTTCACCTAACCCAGGTAACAGGTATACACCCCGGGGTGGTGGAAATACCAGGGTAGAAGGTGACCCCCTAGGGATAGCTGAAAAAAAAAAAAAAAAAAAAAAAAAAAAAAACAGGTTTATTTCTGGAGGAAAGCCCAGAGAGTGCTAGTGATACCGCACTTGGGTCCCTGTTTTTTCTCTCTGTTTCAGTTGCAGTGAACATCAAGGATGACGCTCGAGCCAAAGGAGATCATCCAGTGGATGGCAACCCAATTCAAACGACAGGCTGATTTGGCGCTGGAAGCTCAGAAGAGAGCCGACGCAGCACTCAAAGAGCAGCAACAACCTCTTCTCACTCTTCTAGAAGAACTGCTAAAGGAGAAGAAGATGGACACTGTTCAACCACTAGAGACAGGTTCCGTAAGAGTTAACATGTCTGCCGTGAATGTACCAGCAGAGACACTCTTTAATTTTGGACCTTGGTCTAATAAGGATGATATAGATGATTATCTTGAAAGTTTCGAAAGAGTGGCACAACTTAGTCTGTGGCCGAAACAACACTGGGCCTTGAGGTTAGCCGCGTCCCTGACGGGCGAGGCTAGAGCAGCTTATAGAGCCATGCCACCAGAATTAGCTAGTAATTTTGAAGAGCTAAAGAAAGCCGTACGAGAGAGGTTGGGACTCACCCCACTCCTGTATCATAAGCGCCTAAGGAGTGTGAAACTCGAGTTGGGTGAAACCCCCAAGTCTCTTTATTATCGTGTAAGAGCCTTACTGTTTAAATGGTTGACCCCAGAAGGGCGGTCAATAGAGTCTATTTTAGATGACTTGATTTTGGAGCAGTATATGGAGGCAATGCCAAGGGAAATACGCACATTTCTGATCCTCCAAAATTGCAAAAATCCGCAGGAAGCAGTTGCCCTTGCCGAAAGATACATAGAGGCAGAGCAAGTAGCTCAGACACCTGGTAGCCAATGTTCGGCGTACGCCAGCAGAGGATCAGAAATGAGGCGCAAGGTCCTAGAGGATCCTATGAAAATAGCCAGGCCTAACAGGCCAGAGTCTGTAACTAGGATGAAATGCTTTAGATGTGGACAGATAGGCCACATACAGAAACATTGCTTGGTGAAAATGCTTTGGTGGCCGATTCTTATATGGAAGACAGGCCAGGTTTCCTGTTAGCAGTAGCCATCCAGGGAATAACCACTCAAGCTCTGTTAGATTCAGGTGCTGAACTCAGCATGATTTCGGAGGAGTTTTGGAGGGCTATTAATGCTAAAGCAGCCCCAGAAACACTACATCCTGTAGAGGAAGTAAAAATAAGGTGTGTCCATGGGGGAACCTCTTCCTACCCCGTTTATAACCTCCAAATAACAGGCTTAGGGGCTGAGAGAGAGATTCCACTGGCGGTTGTTCCCCACCTTCCACATTCCATGATCTTGGGAAAGGATTGGCCCCAATTTCACCAAGGTTTAGTTCAGGGGATAAGGGAAAGAGAGAGTTCCCATGGGGAGGAGGACCCTGAGGAAGTACAGGCCCTAGCCATAGAAAAGGTAAAGTCCCTACTTCGGCCTTTAATGCCCCAGGTCAAAAAGGGTAAAAAGGACAGTATTCAGAAGGATAGCACCCCTGAAAAACCCCGTTTTGTGCTGAAATACTGTAAAATAACCCCCACTGCTCAAGCGCCTAAGAGGGCTACCCCAAACGCCGCAGGATGGGATCTTGCCAGTGCAGAAGATGTAATGGTTCCTGCGGGTGGAAAAGCCCTGATTGATACAGCCCTTCAGATAGAGCTGCCGCCGGGTTGTTATGGTCGGCTGGCTCCAAGGTCGGGTTTGGCACTGAAGCATTTTATTGATATAGGTGCCGGGGTGATAGACCCGGACTACCGAGGGTCAGTAAAAGTGCTGCTTTTTAATTTTGGAAAGGACAATTTCCAAGTAAAAGCTGGGGACCGTATAGCCCAGCTCATCTGTGAGCGAATTGGAATTCCCCCGTTGGAGGAGCTACCCGCTTTGTCTGTAACTATGCGAGGAACGCAGGGCTTCGGGTCCACAGGAACAAATAACCTGCAAGGATTAGTGGCTGCAGTGGAGAGGGAGGACCTAGAAGAGGAGGACCTCGGACCCCAGCTGGCCGACTGCCACGCGAACCCGGAACCCCCCGATTGGATGAGGGACTCTCTTGGGCCCAACAACAGGAGCTGAGGCAAGTCTTATCCAGATATAAAGAATTCCTCACCTCCCTACCTGGGAAAACCCATGTAATAACCCATGATATAGAGACAACCCCAGTGGAAGAAGACAGGCAAAGTCCTTACAGGCTTCCGGAGGCACGAAGGTGGAAGTGATCCGACAGGTGAAGGAGATGCTCGCCATGGGGGTCATCGAAGAATCGCGGAGCCCTTGGAACAGTCCGATTGTCATGGTGCCGAAGCCGGACGGGTCGATCCGCTTCTGCATAGACTTCAGGAAGGTGAATATGATCTCCCGTTTTGACTCATACCCAATGCCGCGGATTGAGGAGCTGCTCGACCGTCTGGGACAGGCCAAGTTCCTTACGACCTTGGATATGTCAAAAGGTTATTGGCAGGTTCCCCTCACAAGAGAGGCAAAGCAAAAGACTGCCTTTAGCACTCCCATTGGCCTATACCAATTCCGAAGGATGCCTTTTGGACTCCACGGCGCCGCAGCAACGTGCCAGCGTCTCATGGACATGGTCCTACGTCCTCACCATGCATACGCTGTGGCCTACCTGGATGACGTGGTGATCCACAGTGAAACCTGGACCCAGCATCTTCAGAGAATTGAAGCAGTCCTCCTGTCGATCCGCAAGGCCGGTCTTACCTTAAACCCAGCAAAATGCCTCTTTGGGGGACAAGAGGTAAAATACCTGGGCCATGTGGTTGGTAGAGGGATGGTAAAACCTCTTCTGAGCAAGATAGCCAGTGTGCAGGCATTCCCACAACCCATTAACAAAAAGCAATTGCGCAGCTTTTAGGGCTCGTGGGCTATTATCGGAGGTTCATTCCCAATTTTCCGAGAAAACTGCCCATTTGACGGAGATGCTAAAAAAGAATGCCCCCAATAAACTGATATGGAAGGCGGAAGCGGAAGGAATGTTTAACCTCCTAAAGAAACAACTCTGTGAGGCTCCGATCTTAAAAGGAGTAGACTTTGCTAAGAAGTTTATCGTACAGACGGACGCTTCAGACACCGGTCTCGGAGCGGTTCTCTCACAGCAGCATGAAGGGGTAGAACACCCGGTACTGTTTCTGAGCAGGAGGCTAACACCGCCAGAAAGAAATTATTCGACTATTGAACGGGAATGTTTAGCGATTAAGTGGGCAGTAGATGCGCTACGTTTTTATTTGATGGGAAGAAAATTTATTTTGATCACTGACCACGCTCCCTTGAAGTGGTTGAACCAGATGCACAACCACAATGCACGACTCACACGGTGGTTCCTCGCACTTCAGGCTTTTGACTTTCAGGTGGAGCACCGTGCGGGGTAAACTTCATCAAAACGCGGATGCCTTAAGTCGTATCCCGTGCTGTCCAGGTTCCCTTGGAGCAGCCCGTGATATCTTAAGGGGGGGGATCTGTGACGCAGTGCCAGGCACAGAAGCTATAGAGACCGATAGCGACCCCCTGGTAGACTCTAGTACTGCAGGCAAAGAAGGAGTTTTACACTCTCAGCACAGCTGGCAAACAACCAATCAAGTCACTTCAGAGCTGGAGAGAAGTGAACCCATGGATTGGGCACGCCCTAGGAGGAGGCGGGTTCCCCAGAATAATGGTCCCTTCTTAAACACAGAGACAGGAACAGGAAGGGGAGACGACCGGGAACAGGGACAAAGGCAAGGATAAAGACAGGAACAGAGACGGAGAGTGGAAGAAGAAGAAGAAGCATTAGAAGGAATACAGAACCAGGACCTTTTGAGAGCACATGGAGAAAGAATGAAAGAGTGAATGCTGCAGGTGGTTGGAAAAAGGAAGTCCATTTTTACCAACGAGACAGAAAACAGAAGTACTGAAGAGACAGGAAGTTCCTTTGGCTGTAGAACCTGTGACCTCTCTGCACAAACTCTGCCCAGCTGTATCAGGAAGGCAGCTAATTCCTCAGCAGGAGAAAACCTCACGTACCTGAGGAACAATTTCCTTCCGTGGAGAGAAAGACATGCTGACCAGATAATTCCTGAGCACTCTCAAGACAAGGTACCTGCTATTCTTAAACCTTATGCTGATTTTTATAAAGACAAAAGAGAGAATCCTGTATCCAGAGAACAGGACAGTTTCAGGGAATATAAAAGCAGTTTTTACCCTGAAAGCTCTCCCTGTAAACCTACTTTTACCCAGCCTGTAATTCCCGTGCTTAAGAGAGAGGCTGAGGGAACAAGTTTAGCAAAAGAGTTTACAGACAGATTGAATTATCCTAATTTAGGAGGACCTGCTTTAGAAGCATTGTTAAGAACCAAAATTGCTACCAGCAGATGTGAGATTCCACCACTTAATAGCAGAGCACAGTGGGGGCAGGGAATCTTCACCTCAGAGCCAGAGTGTTTAGCAAGGGAAAGCCCGGTTACCTCATCGCAGCCTATTAATCAGCTGTTCAAACCACAGCCGGCTTTACCCTTAGCTCCTGCTAGCAGCCAAACAGAATTTCTCCTAAATGAGCTGACAAAGCTATTAAATAAGAGAGACGTTGCATTACCTGAGAATATCCAAGCAGGGAACAATCCTGAGGGAAGGATTTTTACCCATGTTCCTTTACCCATGCAAGACATCAATCAGCCGATGGACTGTTCGGTAGGGCTGATTGACAAGGCTAAGGAATCAAAGGCTTGAGTGTTTATTCCTGAATTTAAACGTGTTTAGTACTGAGCCAGAATTGCTAAGATTTACCCACCGGGACTGTGATTGGGTAATCATAAGAAAAGGCTTTTGTGCTTGATCTGTATCCAGGACTGTGAAGTTAACTGTCCACGAGTATTATTATAAGTTATAGCCACTCACCTGTACCTATCCAAGAAAGACACATGAAGGAATGTGTTTTTCTTCTGAAAAAGTTTTTGTGTTAGAGCACTTCATTGAAAACCCTCTGTTTGCACAATCCTAAGTTGATAAGTTTTTCTGTTCCTGTGTGCCTCACGTAGCGGGGAAAATAAACATCCTTTTGGAAAAATAAATATTCTTGTCACCCCATTTATTCATTTGGGCCCCCACAACTACACAAGCCCTTTCCCTCCCTGACCACCAGGTTGGGGAGTGAGTGAAGGTGTTGACAAACTGGAATGGACTTCTGCATTATGATGTCATTTTCTTGGCATCAGGAGTTTGCTTACGCACTGCTGTTTAAATAGTCACTTTGGTTTTGAGTGGTTATTTCATTCACCTGATTGCTTTTCAGTTTCACTGTGCGACTTGTCCCGAGACAGCCATTCTTTACCTTTTCGGCCACAGTTTGGAGCCCTATGTGTTTCTTCGGAATATCATCTTCTCAAAAACTAAGTAGTTCTTAAATTTTTATATGCATTTAAAATTTGTAAATACTTAGTGTTAGTTGGGGCCGGTGAAAGAAACTGAAGGGGTATTATAACCTTGGCCTTGATTACATTGTTTAAATGGCAAGTTATGCCCCAGCTGAGGTCTCTTCTATCTTCTCTCTGAGTGTTTTGGTTTTGTTAAAACCCATAGGGGTTTTGTAATACAGGTAACACCTATTGTATCTTGTTGGTGTTTGAATCTGTATTTGTGCTTGTTCTTTTTTTGTATTTTTGGTTTGTGAGCACTTCTTTAGGAGTTTTTTCCTTGTGCCTCTTGGGTTCTGCACGTGGAATTGGAAGCATTTCTGAGAATGCTATCCTGGAAGTTCTGGATTTCAACTTTCTAGCTAAAAGCCTAAATTTGGCTTCCAGAACCACCTTCCCACATTTTCCTATGCCACTGGTACCAACATGTCTCAAGACAGAAGGCTTCTCCCCAGCACTTTCTAAAACCATGTGCATGAGGTCTGCTACCTTTGCACCAGGCAGGCATGTTGATCCTTACATCCACCAGCCACCCAGCTATCTACATACCTAATGATCAAATCATCAGCTATAACTGCCATCCTAACTTTTCCCTCATGGGCACATGGCCCTGGAGACACATCCTCTGTTCTAGATGGTATTACATCACCTAGAGGACACGTCCTAGCTACAGAATCACTTCCTGCCACACCAAGGTGATGCTCTTTTCACCTGGCATCTCTCCTCCTTTATGGCAGCAGAAAGGCTGCCGGACTGGAGGTGGGACTTCTCTGCTATATCCCTGTAGGTCTCATCTATATACCTCTCTGTCTGCCTTAGCTTCTCCAAGTGCGCTACTCTAGACTTCAGAGACTGGACTCGTTCCCTGAGAGCAACGTGCTTGTTGCATTTATTGTATACATAAGATTTCTCACAAACTGGGAGAAAATCCTACATGTAACCATAAGTGCCAAAGACTGGATAGCTCCCATCTCGCTGCTGAACTGCTATCTGCATCTTAGGTTTAAAATTTTCTTTTAGCTGTGTAAAGCTGCTAGGGGAACAGGGATACTTGAACCAATACAATTATACCTCAAGGTGAACTGCAAGGACTTAATCTACTCCTAAAGCCTAATAACCTGCTGATGAAGATACTCATTCACTTTCAGGTTTAACTGATTACGAGCCATTCCCTTCCCCTTAACTGGTTTAGGAGGCTATAAATCACAGATTATGCCTGGGGTGAGGGAGGAATGACCTATTTATATCTGTGCTTCTAATATCTGTGTATTTCCTGCCTTTGATTTGAAGGAGCCATTCAAGTTGCCCCTTTGATCCGTCATTTGGCTTTAACACCTATTTAAAACAATTTCACAGTTCTCTTGCCTCATAACTAGAAGACCTTTTTGTAAATGGTCTCTAGAAAATAATTTCTCTATATATACTCAATGAATATTTACCCTATTGTACTCTCTCTCTGTTAAATTAAAGCCAGTTAGGGTATATCTTAACTGAAAGCTGGCTTGTAGTACTATGTCCTGACTTAATACAAGACTGAATTTTAAAATACACAGATTTTATCAGTTTTAACCCAAATGATTCCTTTTTCTCCAAGATTTAGAGAATATCTCAGGGGTAAGTAGTTACAACAAGTGCAGATTTCTTCCCAGCAGTAGCAGCCCTCTTGGTAGTCCTTCAAGACTGAAAGCCACTGAATTCTGATTTGGTCTATTTGTATCTGTGCTTCCAAGGCAATCTTTTAATTTCCTGGGTGATTCATACTTCCCTTGGCTTGATAGAGGGAGCCTTTCAAGTTGCCCCTTTGATCTTTTACTTGGTTTTGATGCAAATGCAGATTTCATTCCCCAGTGCTGACTCCTGGTGACCCAGCAGCTCCTGGGAGTTTTGGCATTGTGACTGGAAGTAGATTGTCAGGCCTTTCTTCTGAGGCAATGGAGGATTAAGTGACTTGCCCAAGGCCACAAGGAGTGCTAGTGGGAATTGAACCCTGGTCTCTTGGTTACCAAGTCAGTGCTCTAACCACTAGGCTGCTCCTCCAGCTTCTCAAGACTGATGTTTTGACATTTGAGATGAGGATAGATGCTTACAAGGATAATAATAAAAAACTGGACATCAACTATGCTATGCTGGTTAAAGATAATGCTATATATGTGAATATTGAAAATCTGGAAAACGCAAATAGAAGAAATTTGTGAGATATGAACTTCTCCAAGCTTATGACTGTATCTGTTTATGATATGTTCAAGCAATATTTGTTGGAAGGATTCAAAGTTCAGAGGTGGTGACCTCTTTCCTATCAAAAATGTATTACTTCCTACAGAGCAAACTGCAAGTGGCTGGGATTGTGAAACAGTGATCTATTGTGTGCGCACTTCCCAAAGCCTGATTTGTTAATTATTCAGCTCACGTTGAATTCAGACAAGGAACAGCTTTTGAAAATGTTTTTCAAAGTTAAAAATGTTTTATTTCTGAATTGCAATATTTGTGTGTTCCCTGACATAACAGATTCCATGTAGAGGAGGAAGAAATGGGTGCCTAAATAAGGCTAGGCTTTCCCTGGAGGAGTGTGGCAGACCTATGCTCATTAAAGTGTTGTTGGTTTGGATACTTGAAAGGCTGCCTCTCTCCTCCTCTTTTCTTTTTTCTTTTATCTTTGTTTTCTTTTTTTCTTGTTGCTGTTTTGTGGTTGTTATTCCTCTCACGTTCAACACCACAATGTTGTTTGAGATTTTGTAGTCTTTTTCCATGGTGGATGCTGTATATTTGAGTCATCTGTATTTTGTTTCTTGGTCTAGTGGGAGACCTGTTTTGTAAAAATCAATGAAATATTTGAGCTAAAAAAAAAGTCTGTTTCAACTGCTGAGGGAAACTTTTTTTGTTGTGGTAGTTCTATATCAAGAATTAAATATATATTCCTTGAGCCATCATATTTGTCAGGGTTACTGTCTAGCAAGATGTTAATTTCTCCATCTAGTACTCCTTCGTAGGGTTGGGGCTAACACATCCTAAATATAATGTAACAGTTATATCTAACTAGCCAGGTTTGCTTTGTTTTTCTGAGCATTTACCTGATCACCCCACATTAGTGGATGAACATCAGGATCAGGATATTTCTTAGGGGGTAGTTTCTCTAAATGGGTTACTTAGAGGCCATTGTATTTTTTCCCTTGAATCTTGATTCTTTGTTTTTCCTTTAGCAATAAATGTTTTCTTCTAATTGTGTTGTAAAGCATAAAAATAACATTAAATAAAGGTATTCTGCTAAACCTCCATGTTAAGGTGACTGAAGCTTTCCCTTCCCTCTCTGCTCTGCTAGCAGTTACAGATGGGGGAGTGGAGCCTACTTGAGGCTTCACTCATAGTCTCTTCCTCTGTTCCGGACTTCCCTGAACGTCTGTTCCATCAATGCTACCTTGTAAATTTACTGTTTCCTGCTACACACATATACTCCAAAATGTTTTCATTCTCTGTTCCTAATCCTCCTCTTCTGGGAGAAGTATTCTAGAGTTCCTGTTCAGCTGTGCCGAGGGCTGGCCCCAGAGTTGGTTCAAGGTGTTGGTGCCCTAGGCAAACCTTAAACCAGTGATGGCTAACCTTTTTGAGCCCGAGTGCCCAAACTGCCGCACAAAACCAAAGAATTTCCTCAAAGTGCCAGCACGTCATTTGCATAAGTGGTCTTATTTGCATAAATATTTGCATAATGTTACCATACACTAACTTTTAGTAAACATGTCTCTTAATGAGTGTATGGATAAAGAAAGACTAAAAGATTTCTACATTACTATAATCCAGTGCCAACCGCCAGGCACATTAGGAACTACTACAAAAGCTGCCCATTTAGAACCCATAGCAAACCCGCCGTATCCTGACAGCATTACCAGGACTCACAAAGCACCATACCCTACCTATCAAAAGGCAACACTGCAAATATTAAACCAATACATTTCAGAGAATACTGGGGAAAGAGAACAAGTGGCAACGTCAAATAGGAATTTCCTCTTGTACCAAACAAAGCGCAGATGTTAATGATGCACATTTCCCAGAGCTGACATATTCCAGTTAATAAATTCAAAATAAAGAAACATCTTTCTACCTTTTGTGCATTTGTTTTTCAGTTGCAATTGGTCCAGCCACTTTCTTCTGGTTTCTTCATGTTTTCTGCTAACTCTCCATCGTCTGCTGTCCATTTGTCCTTTCTTCTCTCTTCTAGTTTTTTTTCCATTCTCTCTCTCTCTACATCTGCTTTATTATAAATCTTTTTATTAATTATTGAACATATAATAACATAAAAGCAGCTTACATGTTGAAACATTACAAACATATTAAAATATTGTAAGCAGAATACATCTGCTTTAACATACTAATCTTTCTCCTTTTGCTCTTTCCTCATTCCTATTTCATCCACACAAATTTTACCCCTCCATCCTCAATCCCCAATTACTCTCCCAATACCTGGCCAATTGTAGATTTTTCATCCCTCCTACACAAAATATTTTTCCCCTCTCCATTTTACTCTCCCAGCCCCATCCCATTCTAATCCTCCCCCAACATCAGCTCCCTTCTAGTTCCAGTCTCACCCAGCATCCATCCCCTTCTAGTCCCTGCATCAGCCCATTTCCAGTCCTAGCCCCCCATCAGCCCATTTCCAGTCCTAGCTCCCCCATCCATTTCCAGTCCAAGTCCCTTCATCAGCTCATTTTCAATCCTAGCCCCCCCATCAGCCCATTTCTAGTCATTTCCTAGCCCCACCATCAGCCCATGTCAAACATAGCTCCCCTGCACTCAGCCCAATTCCAGTCCAAGCCCCCCCATGAGCCTACTTCCAGTTCTAGCCCCTCCATGAGTCCATTTCAATTCAAGCCCCCACCACAGCCCATTTCCAATCTTAGCTCCCCCCAACAGCCCATTTCCAGTCCTATCCTAGCTGTTCCATCAGCCCATTTTCAGTCCTAGCTCCCTTCCCTCACAGCCCATTTCCATTCCAAGCCCCCTCCCCATCAGCTATTTGCAGTTCAAGCCTCCCCTTCCACTCAGCCCATTTCCAGTCCTAGCAACACCCCAACCCATTACAAGTCCTAGCCCCCCGTCAATCAACTTCCAGTCCTAACCCCCATCACCCCATTTTCAGCTTAAGCCCCACCCATAACCCATTACCAGTCCTAACCCCCAACCGCCCATTTCCAGTCAGCCCCCCCTAGCCCATTGCCAGTCCTAAACCCCCCCATCAGCCCACAGCCCATTACCAGTCCTAACCACATCAGCCCACCTCAAGTCCTAACCCCTCCCCATCAGCCCATTTCCTGTCCTAGCCCCCCCATAACCCATTATCAGTCCTACCCCCCATCAGCCCACTACCAGTCTTAACCCCCCCATAGCCCATTGCCAGCCATCATCAGCCCACAGCCCATTGCTAGTCTTAACCCCCCCATAGCCCACTGCGTCTTAACCCCCCTCCCCAGCCCACTGCCAGTCTTAACCCCCCCATCCCACTGCCAGTCTTAACCCCTCTCCCTCCCTCCCTAGCCCATTGCCAGTCTTAACCTCCCTCCCTCCCTCCCTAGCCCATTGCCAGTCTCAACCCCTCTCCCTCCCTCCCTAGCCCATTGCCAGTCTCAACCTCCCTCCCTCCCTCCCTCCCTAGCCCATTGCCAGTCTTAACCTCCCTCCCTCCCTCCCTAGCCCATTGCCAGTCTTAACCCCCTCCCTCCCTCCCTAGCCCATTGCCAGTCTTAACCCCCCTCCCTCCCTAGCCCATTGCCAGTCTTAACCCCCTCCCTCCCTCCCTAGCCCATTGCCAGTCTTAACCCCCTCCCTCCCTCCCTAGCCCATTGCCAGTCTTAACCCCCCTCCCTCCCTCCCTAGCCCATTGCCAGTCTTAACCCCCTCCCTCCCTCCCTAGCCCATTGCCAGTCTTAACCCCTCCCTCCCTCCCTAGCCCATTGCCAGTCTTAACACCCTACCTCCCTCCCGATCCCATTGCCAGTCTTAACCCCCCTCCCTCCCTCCCTCCCTCCCTAGCCCATTGCCAGTCTTAACCCCCCCCCTCCCTCCCTAGCCCATTGCCAGTCTTAACCCCCCTCCCTCCCTAGCCCTTTGCCAGTCTTAACCCCCCTCCCTCCCTAGCCCTTTGCCAGTCCTACCCGCCCCCCCTCGGCTCATGGCAATTAAAAAAAAAAAAAAACTGGCCGCTGCCGCGGCGGCGGCATGGAGTGTCCCGCGGGGCTCCCTCTGCCCGGCGGGACTCTCCCGGCGCGGCTCAGCCCCTCTCTGCCGGCTTGCAGATACGCGAGGGAGGGATACGCGAAGGGAGAGAGTCTCCCTCGCGTCTCTGTTAAGCCCGCAGGGGCAGATGGGAAATTTCCCATCAGCCCCTGCGGGCTTAACAGAGACGCGAGGGAGACTCTCTCTCCCTTCGCGTATCTGCAAGCCTGCAGAGAGGGGCTGAGCCGTGCCGGGAGAGTCCCGCCGGGCAGAGGGAGCCCCGCGGGACACTCCATGCCGCCGCGGCCAGCTTTTTTTTTTTTTTTTTTAATTGCCATGAGCCGGCATATCTCAATTTGCGACCTTCCCGCGTGCCAGCTGCAAGGCCTTCGCGTGCCATAGGTTCGCCATCGCTGCCTTAAACCTTATGCTCTTTGCTGCTCCTCCCCTCTCCCCCCCCAAATAAGCTTCCACCCTAGGCGACTGCCTAGTTTCCCTAATGATTTGGGTAGCCCTGATTGTGCCTTGTTTGTAATCCCAAGAGACATGTATTCTCATCTTGCTTGTTTGTCTAGTATCGACACTAGGAACTGTGTTGGTCAACTCACAGAGGGTTTTAACTGCACTTATGTTGAATATATGTCCCTCTATACAAATATAAGCTTCAGTCCGATTTATTGTATTACATTACTATTATTTGAACATGTTCCAAACAAACTTTTTCTTTTATTTTTTCTTGTTCTTCTTTTCTATATTCTTTTAGTCTCTTATAATTAGAACCTATGGTCTCAGACTGGAATTAGCACTGCTCCGGGTAGTTCACCCATGAACTTTGTGCTCTTATAGCATCAACGACCATACATGTGGTTCTTAATTTTCAATACCAAATGTTGTAATTTAATGATCAGACTTATCTTAATTTTTTATCCAGTTTCTTAAAGCGTGCTTTGTAGAACAGAACTTGCAATGAGTGGAGGAGTGGCCTAGTGGTTGGGGCAAGGTACTTCAGGCCGGAAGGTCGGGGGTTCAAATCCCACTAGAGGACAGCAACCTTGGGCCGGAAGGACTGGGGTTTCTAGCCCCACAGGTGCTCCTTGTGGTCTTGGGCAAGCCACTTAACCCTCCATAGCCCATGTTCCCTGTAAAATAGTTATCTCCAAGTTATAATGCCTTTTCAATGTAATTTCAGTTTGTTCAATGTAAACCGCACTGATGCAGAATAGCGCGGTATATAAGAGAATGTAAATAAATAAATAAAATAAATAAATAAATGTCCCCAATGCCACCTTCCTGGTACCGTCTCCACGTTTCAGTTCTTCTTCCGGGGGTTTGCAATCTGAGATCAGCACTATCTATAAACGAGTGCAACAATGTTACAGTATGTTAAGACTCCATCATGAAGATCGCCGTAAAAAAATATTTAATAAACGGTATTCCTACCTTGACTGGACTTAACAACTTGTTATTAAAAGCTCTTGCGACCAGTAGCGTGTTATTAGAAGCTAACCAGCTTTCCCAAAAAACGCCGCGCAGAACTACGGAACCATTTAAATCTCCCTGTAAGATTCAAACTCGCATGCGCGGTGTTTTTTGGGAAAGCTGGTTAGCTTCTAATAACACGCTACTGGTCGCAAGAGCTTTTAATAACAAGTTGTTAAGTCCAGTCAAGGTAGGAATACCGTTTATTAAATATTTTTTGCGGTGATCTTCATGATGGAGTCTTAACATACTGTAACATTGTTGCACTCGTTTATAGATAGTGCTGATCTCAGATTGCAAACCCCCTGAAGAAGAACTGAAACGTGGAGACGGTACCAGGAAGGTGGCGTTGGGGACATTGCAAGTTCTGTTCTACAAAGCACGCTTTAAGAAACTGGATCAAAAATTAAGATAAGTCTGATCATTAATTAAATTACAACATTTGGTATTGAAAATTAAGAACCACATGTATGGTCGTTGATGCTATAAGAGCACAAAGTTCATGGGTGAACTACCCGGAGCAGTGCTAATTCCAGTCTGAGACCATAGGTTCTAATTATAAGAGACTAAAAGAATGTAGAAAAGAAGAACAAGAAAAAATAAAAGAAAAAGTTTGTTTGGAACATGTTCAAATAATAGTAATGTAATACAATAAATCGGACTGAAGCTTATATTTATATAGAGGGACATATATTTGACATAAGTGTTTGTCTAGTATAGCAAGTTCTAAAATTCTGTGAAACTATGGCTAAGAGTAGAAAGGTTTTAAGTGACGCTTGTACTTGGAGAACCTCTAGCAACTGTAGAGGAGCCTTCTGAACCTTTCCTTGAAATATTTTATGGCAACGAAGAAACATTAGAGAGTTTCCTTATGAACTGCTTCCAGTGGTCTCTTGTACATCCACAAGAGTTGAGAACTGACCAGACAGCAGGAGTTTCTCAGAGGAGAAGGCAAGACTGGGTTTGCTCCCTGTTGGATGAAAATAGCTCCTCCTTGTGCAATCTGAAAGACTCTCTAACTGCCATGCTCCACAAGTTTGAGAGGCCATCACCTACCCATGATACTTACGTCTGTGGCTTTTAGCCATGTTCTCAAACCCTCTGCTTCAGTGTTTATAGTTTTAAGACCCCAGCAGTCTCTGGTAGAGCAGGTACTGGTAAGTATACTTCCGTGGCTTCTACCTATAGCTGAATAAAGACAGAGTAGGGCTGGGATCAAGAGGATCAGATCCTACTGCCACTTCCTCCTCCCACCCTTCCTTTGCTGCTCCTTGCCTTTACTTCTCTGCAAGAGTTTCTTTTGGAGAAATGGAAGAGTAGCTTAAGGGTTAGAATAGTAGACTGAGAGCCAGAGAACCAAGGTTCAAATCCCATTGCTGCTGCTAGTAATTTTGGGCAAGTCGCTTAACTTTCCAGTGCCTCAGGTACAAACTTAGATTGTAATCCCTATGGAGACAAAAAGATACTTGATGTATCTGAATGTTTATATAGGGTGAAATAAAAAATTATGATGTTTATAATTCTATGGTATGACCTCTCATTATCTGAGAGTAAAGTTTCAATGTTATGTGCTTTATCATGCTCTGAGGTTGGAGAATGAGGAGTTAGGACATCTTCCTAACATCCCATAACTCTATCGCTTATGGGGTTTTTTTTGGTACAAGAATCTGTGCTTTGGAATTCCCTCCTGGAAAAGTTATGCAAAGAAACGGATTTTAAGACTTTTAAAGTTAAATTGAAGACTGGCTTGTTGGTAGAAGCTGTTTTGGGGGGGGAGGTAGGGGGAATTATGAGCTGTAACAGGATCAATTTTAAGTATTTTAATGTTTTATTTGTTTGTCTTGATATTTGTTTAGTATACTGAACACTTCTTAGGGGTATGTTTACTAAACTGCGGTAACATTACATAACGCGGGTTACATAACGTTCATGATCGTTAAGTAACGTTAACGCGTGTTATGAGAAGTTAACGCGTCTCATAACACGCGTTATTGTTACTTAACGATCGTTGACGTTCTGCGGCGTGGTAAACACCTCAGAAGGTGGAGAGAGGGCAGAGAGAAGGGGGTCTATGGGCGGAGTGTGGGCAGGAGAGGCTCCATTCACACTAACGCGCTGATCTGAAGAGCTGAATCCTAACGCGACTGAAAACCTGCCGTTAGATGCACATATGTAGGCGAGAGAAACCATTTCCGTGTCAGCAATGTACAGCCCAGGCAGGGAGCACAAAATCTGTGATAGTAGTGCTCCATGTACAGCAATACCATAGTGCCAAAGTATGAATGGCCACTATGGCAGTGGTGCAAATGGGGCATAGGGGGCCACAGGTGGGACATGTAGCATAGACAGCTGGGGCACAGGGTGGACCAGGCGGGCGCCTAGGTGGTACATAGGAACATAGACACCGGAGATCAGCAAGACAGCAGTTAACCAAGGCCAAACACAATCCACCAATATCTACCTGGTCCACCCTAGCCAATAGTCGCTAGGGCACAGACCTGACATCCCCCCAGCCATCCCGCCCTCATGTGGAGGGGACATAATAGTGGTAGGCAGTGATGGGGGGATGTGAGGATGTCTATGTATGCCCCCCCACCCCGGAACCCGCTCCCTAGGCGGGCGCCTACCTACACAGTGGATGGCCTGGGACTGCGCACTACCAGCACCGACAGCAAATGGCCACATCAGCTTGGCAGGGGGGCGTGTGCCCGTACTGGAGGGGGCAGTGCCACCTCTCTGCAGTGGACCCAGGCCATGCTCTGCATCAGTACATGGTATGCAGTGCAACATAAAAGGTCTGGCTGAGGAAAAGTGCAGGTAGCCCCAGGGACTACCATGCATCTGTGGCAACAGTGTGGTGCAGTACACCCAGCCAGTGTGTCCAGGAGCAGAGGGTCACAGGTGCAGGTCCCAGCTGTGGTTCCTGTAGAGCATGTCCCTATATTTTACCCTACAATACAGATACAACAGCAACATGTGCAAAGCCCAAAGCAGCTGTGAACAGGGGTGCAAACACCCACTCACACAGGCTCCACAATCCAATGATGCATGAAGCGGCAGGCTGTTGGCCCCAGCATTGGTATGATGTTATCACCAAAGCACTACTATTACCCCCTGCAGAGTTTATCAATATCGGCACTGTGCTCAGGAGTAGTGTGGCGGGCAGGGCTGCCAACCACCTCTATCTTTGTATAATGCTGCAAAAGGAGTGAGCGTGTTTGTATGTCTATCCATTGTTCTGTGGCTGCCCACACTTCACTTTGCCCACACTGTCCCACTGTTACCAGCGTTAGCCTGATTAGATGCATAATGAGGAGCAAGGTATTCTGGGTATGGCCCGGACAGGGCAGATTGGCCAGGATGCATCTTCACAGGGTGTGGGGCAATGGCTAGGACACTGTAGTGCCTGACCACCACCTGCATGGACAGGGTGGCCACAGCATGGCATGCTGGGAGGGCACTCACTCTGAACGAGCAGTGACCATGGCAGGTCTAGGTTCCCACATAGCGCTCTACACTATTTGTCTCTAGTGATATATTTGTGTTCCCCAGTGTTGGGGTCCCAATCACTGAGATGCCTGCTTGCTGCACATTGTTCCTGGTGGACTGTCTGCAGTTAGACTGTGCATGGTCGGAACACCTTTAAGGTACAGTCTGACTGTGCTGTCTGCTGGTGACTGGCAGACAGTGGTGGGAGGCAATTGGGGTTTCCAGACCAAACCCCAGCATTGCCGCTGGTCTGCCACTGTCCCAGTCATAGGTATGGCTCTGGCCCACCAACCCTGGAGGGGTACAAATAGGATGGAGGTTGCTTCTCTGGGGCGGGGGTACTTTTCTTTACCTACAAAAGGGTGATGTGGGCCCTTTGGGGTATGTAGTGTATACCACTGTGACCTATACAGGCACTGCTACACACACCTCATGCAATTCTAGGAACCTCTCTGCCCTGATAACAGCTGCCCATGTCAGCCAGACCCTCACATGGGATACACACTAATCTGGCTGGTGTCTGGTCCCACAGGGCCACATGTGACTGCAGGATACAGATGGACACCAAATTACCTTCGGCTGCACTGCACGGAACACCTGTCACACACTGGTAGTGATGGGGATATACAGCAGGACCTATCTCTAGCACCACATGTACTGCGGACCTAGTGCTGGGCACCAATCCTATCCCTCAGGGTGACCACAGAACTTGCACATTGGCATGGTCTGTAGCTACTGTGTGCCAGTATCACACACTGTCAGTTCGTCTTTCCAAGCTGAGGTACCGGAGAGGTGCAGACCCCATTTGGTGATCAGCTGTAGACAGCTATTCAGCATGTGCATTGCATCATGGGTACTGCTGTGACATACACCATGGAGGTATAGCCTACTGGTTAATACATTGCCATTCTTGGCAGTGTTCATTGGTTCAGTTCCTCATTGTTCCCTCCTCTCATGCCTGTCCTACTCAAATAGTGTGCATGCCTGTAGAGGTCATATTTTTGCAGATCTGCGCTTCCAGCCCATAATACCCTTGCCACAATTTGCCAACATTCCCTCGGTCCATCTATCTGCATCTGTCAGCTGTGTAGAGTGCTGCTAGCCTTTCCTGCATTGCGCCTCATCGTGCTTGCCTCGCCTGTGCCTGATCTGCATGGCTCCACCACTCCTCTGTCCACCCATCATTGTAACTATCCTGCCACCTCCGCCTCCACTGGGGGACACATATTCCCATCGTCTGCCACCAACTGTTTTTCCGGTACTTTATATTGCCAACACCCTGTGCTGTGGTAGAGCTGCCCCACCATGTTTGTCGTCAGTACTGGCAGGCACATGGGATGCCCGCAGATATGGCAGGTCCAGCAGCTCCCACTTCTCCCTCCTTCACTCACCTGTTCATTGCCTTTCCTGAGTGCTCTATCTAGTGTTAGGGCTACATCTGTCTCTGTTCCGCATCTTGCAGTCCCTAGGGCACACTAACCTAGGACACCATAACCTTGTTAGGCCACCTTAACCTATGGTTCCATAGCCCAGGGTGCCTTCTGCGGTGACTTGTCCAAGGGTGCCTAATATGGCGCTTAGCCTAGGAGGCCCTATAGGGCGCCTTCTGAGGCACCTTACTGGGCACCTTACTAGGCGCCTTGTAACCCTCGTTGTTCTAAGGCGCCTTGTAACGTGCGTTGTTCTAAGGCGCCTTGTAACGCGCGTTCTCTGTCAGCTTGCTGTAACGATGCACCGCCCATGCCTTTATATGGGCATCTCTACCTTTACTGCGGAACATACCGCGAATGACATTACCGCAGTTTAGTAAACATACCCCTTAGTGTTTTGGACTTATGGTATAAACATACGTAAGCTAAATAAATAAAAATGTAAGTCACTCTGAGCTACTGCTGAAAAAGATGTGAACAAAATACCAAATCCCTTATCTTTTCCTCTTCCCTTTCACTAAGAAATCCATTCTTATTAAGTGAATGGGGGGGGGGGGGGATGAAGGGTTTTGAGCCTAGCACAGTGAATGCACCAAACATTCTGTGTGTTACAGATGCCTGGTGGAGTTGGGGGAGCTGTACACCTTGGAACAGAGTTCTCCTTGATCTCACTTCTTGGCTGTGCTTGCCCCACCCGCTTCCAATTGATATTGGCCAGGCCAGCCAGAGGAAGAAAGAATTCCCTTCTGGCATCACTTGAGGGATCTCTGGTAGGAGCTGATCATAAGGAGACATAATTTATTAAGCCTCCTGGCGAGTTTGGGTGGAAGAGAACCTGTCTCCTTTTGAAAGGACTATTGCATTTGTGTTTAGACTTTTCTGAAAAAAAAAGAACTCTTCTCTTATTAGCCAGGTGGTCTCCCTGCTTCCTGCTACTTGAGGTTATTGGAGATGTATTTCCTGCTCCTGGGAATATATCAGTTCCCCAGCCTTAAGGTGGACAAAATGGAAAATAAAAGTGTGTCCCCTTCTCCAGAAAGAATATGTTAAGCGGTTTTGTAAATCCAAACCTCAGTGCTGGTAAGCACAGCATTTGGGGTCGTCTGTGATAACAGGGCTGGGTTTCTGATGAATCATATTGTCTGTTTCTCCAATCCCTTCTTCTTGTGATGGGCCCAACGACCCCAGGATGGTACTACAGGGCTGTCCTTCCAGGTAATGGTATGCAGAGTTCAGATTGCTTGACTTTCCTGGGAGGAGGGGGAATTGCACCCATATGGACCCACATCAGGTGAGACTTGCATGGTGGAGAGTAAGTGATGTTAAGGAGCCCATTTTGTCAGATGCATCAGTGGTCTGCCCTGGTTCTAGAGCAGGTAGAGCTACAGGGATTCCAGAATTGTTGGGCACTTCCCCACAGAGTGGTGGTTGCTGCAAACTCAACCTTTTGATTCAGATTTCCTTCTAATGTAGGGACAACTGCTTTCTTGGAAACTCTTGGACATTTTGATAAGCTTTTCTGTCTAGGCACTTCCCTCTCTCCCCCCCCCCCCCCTCAGCAAGGTGGCCCATGAGATTTGGTTTCTATGGGTCAGTTCCCTCTTTGTGGAAGGCTGTGTTGTGGGCATTTTCTTTCACGACAACAGGCTTAATAGTGCTGCTTACGGTTGCATCTATCACCCATAAGGTTGGCTGCAGCTACGATAATGTTTGGCTAATTAATTCAACCACAGGTTTGGTGCATTCTCTTTCAGAGTGGGTCAGAAACATGGTACTGTTTACTCAAGGTATTTATAGTAGATGTTGCTATGACAGTTCAACAGGACAGTGAGATAAGGAGAGATTTCTCTTGGTCCTGGGCCTGCTGGAAATATTCCCATTTGTTCCCTTCAAAAATTGCTACCAGGTGTTCTCAGATATCCTTTCCTTGGTCTCTTCAGGCTCTTCTCCAGATCTAATAGAATGGTAACAATGATTTACGTATAATGTGAGGGATTCTGTGTCCTCCCTTATTCTGTCAATTAGCAGGGCAAGTCAAAACAGTGGTGTTAGGCCATGAAAGATCCCTGAACATGGCCTAACACCCCTGTGCTGGAAATACTAGGATGACTGAGATTTCAGGAGGAGTGATTTTTACTCCTTCCTAGCCTGTGGATTGTATGGGAGGTCCTTTGTCTCCAAAAGAAAGAAAGGCTCATTGTCTTTTAAGGAGAAGGTTTAAGGCCTCACTCCTGGGTTTTTCAGATCTTCCTTTTCCGTGTCTGCCCCAAGAAGAGTCCTTCCTGTGGACTCCAGGATGGTGACTGTGGATCCTAGTACTTCAGGAACAGCTACATATGTATCTCTCACATTTTGCTTTCCTCTTGTGTGAGTTTCATACTTGCAGAGTCATGATGCTCTTCCCTTCTCTAGGTGGTTCTGAAGCACTTGGACAGATGGTTTTTCAAAGATTTCTCCTAAGGGAAGTAGAGCAGAGCACACTCTCTAGTTAACTTTGGATTTTACATTGGGGGGGAGTCCTTGCCTAGGACAATTGAAAAGGTAGCAGTGTGAGGGGAGGAGCAACATGGACTGAGCTAGGCCAGGGACAGAGTCAGCCTTCTGTGCTGTGGCAGTTCTAGATGACAGCCTGAGTGAGGCAATCCAAGAGAGATCAGTTTGTGCAACATAATTAGCTGATGGGAAAAGGCTGGGAATCTCTTCTAACAGCTATTGGGGGCGGAAATAAATCTACATTGGGTCAGGCAGAGTTTTCCTCTGTAGAAGCTAGCTACAACTCACATAGCCAGCACTGTCAGGATGCAGCGGAATTTTATTTGAAAGCATTCTTAACACCTTGAAATATGAACATTGGAAGAATCATCCTTTACCCTGTTAGCAGTCAGATAGGGCTGCTCCTCCTGTCAGCCTGGTGAAACACCAAAATAAACAAGTTCTTCAATCAAAGGAGGAGGATGCAAGCAAGGAATCTCCTCTCCCTTTAGTTAGAACCTCTTTGTTGGAAGACCCCTTTCCATTCTGTCTTAGTATCTTGGTCATTGAGAGGCTCAGGCTTCGCAGAATTGATACTTGCAACCTATTGGTTAGTGCCAAAGAGGTCTGTGTAGTTGGACCTAGCTTAGATTTTGGAGTCTCAGTGGGTTCATTGGGGGCAGTTTCTCCAGATGGGTTAGTTTTGTGCAAACCATGACAGTAATGAACCTCACTCTAAGTCAGGGTACGTGGGGTATGATCTCGGTCTTTTAAATCTACTGCTAACACTTGGTGTAGTACTTGCAGCACTCTTTGTCATGATGTCTCCTGAAGTTCATAAGATGTAAAATATATCGATAATTTATCAAGGTTGGCTTGGAAAGTTCTCTTAAACAAGCCTATGGCACTCAAAATGATAGGCAATAGCTCTGTATCTTTCTACCACATTTTCTTGTCTCTGACAATATTTCTTGACACTTGAAGATCAATCTCAGGGCATTTTCTCTAAATGGGTTACTTTGTGGATACCATGACAGTCGTGAACCTCACTTCTAAGCCAGAGTATGTGGAGTATGATCTTAGTCTCTCAATTTACTGCTAAGCTTGGTACAATACTTGCATCGTGCCAAAGAGAACTTCCTTCTGGAGTTCATAAGATATAACAGGTATGGGTAGTTTATCAAGATGTGCCTGGAAATTCTTCTTTATCAAGCATGTCACTCCCACTACAACGGGAAAGATTTCTGTATCTTTCTGCCACATTTTCTTTGTCTCTGACTGCATTTCTTGGTACTTCAGGATCTTCTGCCTCTCCACGCAATTCACAGAATAATCACTCGGTACAGACACTTCTATTATCAATGTTTTTCTAGTATTCTTCTCCTTTACCACTATGTCAGGTTTCCTGGCATACAGTTTCTTATCCGTCGGAATGGGAATGTCCCAGGTGATCATAACCTTTTCATTCTCTGTTGTTCTCTTAGGGTCATGATCTCTGTGCTTTTCAGGGACAGCGATGTTGTAGTGTTTATAAAGTTTCCAGTGGAGGAGGCATGCTACTTTGTTGTGCCTTTCTGTATAGAAATTTTCCACTATCAGAACTTCACAGCCTGCTATAAGGTGAGCCACTCTTTCCAGCTCTTTCTTACAGAATTGGCATATGTCTGTTTTGCCAGTTTTTTCAATGCTCACCATAAACCATCTTGTCTGTAATCCGCTTTCCTGGGCTTCAACTATCAATCTTTCATTCTTCAGTTTTAGTTCACCTATCCTTAACCATTCATGTGTCCGTTCTTGATCGACAAAAGGTTCTTGGAATAACACTCTGTATTTTCCACTGTATTTGTGCATTTGCCACTTGTTTTGCCTTGCATAATTCTTTGAAGAGCTTTTTCTTTTGTTTTGCAAATTCTGTTACTTCATTTCCCGTGCATGCCTGTGGATTCTCACTAATCGCCAGAATGCTCGTCCAAGTTTGATGATGGAGCTAGATTCTGTATGCTTACTTTCATATTTCAACACTTTTTGCATATTTGGATCCAGTTGATGCTGTCAGGTAGGCTTGGAAGCCTTGATAGCAGCTCTGTAGGTGTAATCATTCTCTATAAGTCCTAGCTCTCTTTCAGCTCTAGGAATGTACAGTCTTAACATACACTGATTCTTGTAAATTACTTCATGAGCCTGGAGGAGTTTTCTTGTTTGCACATCCAGTTTTTCAAGATCTTTAAGAGGCCAGTCCATGATCCCAAAACTGTATGAGAGTACTGAATTGCCAGCTGATTGATGGCTTGTATCTTATTCCGTGATATTAAAGCACTTTTCAATAACAGTTTTAATCTCCTGTAATATTCTTTACTGATCTACTCTCAATAGTTTCTGCTCGAGTGTCATTCCTTCCTCTATTCCGAAATACTTATATACGCCTTCCTCTTCAAGGTCCTTGATGTCACGGCCCTCAGCAAGGGAGATGTTTTTGGTTTTGCTCAATTTTCCTCTGAAAAAGGTTGCCTTTTAACACACATGTCAAGGCCAAAAGTCATCCTGATGTCAGCAGAAAAGCTTTTCATCACACAAAGTTGCTCTGCTAATTGTTAGTCGCTGGATCTGTAGAGCTTCAGATCATCTATAAATAGTAGATGGGAAGTTGCTGGGAAGTTGCTTCTGTGTTGTTACCTTTTTTAGGATTCAGGCTAAATCAGGGAGGAGTGGCCTAGAGGTTGGGACAAGTTACCTCAGCCGGAAGATCGGGGGTTCAAATCCCACTAGAGAACAGCAACCTTAGGCCGGAAGGACTGGGGTTTCTAGTCCCACAGGTGCTCCTTGTGGTCTTGGGCAAGCCACTTAACCCTCCATTGCCCATGTTCCCTGTAAGTATTAGTGTATGTGTCTCATATCCCCTCGTGTTAAATGTATCCCCCAATTGTATTGTGACCACTTTGATTGAAGGATAAGGTGGTATACAAAAATGTCTAAATAAATAAAATAAATAAAAAAATAAAATATTCTAAAGAGTTAAGAGTACTCATTGGATTAAGTGCCAAAAAACAGAAGTAGCGACAGGGAATCTCCCTGAAATATTCCTCACTAGATCTTAATGTTAGGAATGATGTAGGAATGTTAGGAATGATCTTCATATCTCAAAAAGAGAGTGGAGTGCCATATTGTCATAGTGAGACAGGATTTATTTTATACATTTCAAGGCAATGTATTATCCAAAAGTGTGGGACGCTGTCAAAAACTTTCTTATAATCAATCCATGCTATACTGAGATTTCTGCCTTTCTTAGCACTGGCCATGATGGCCTTATTCAACATTAACTGGTCTTTGGTTGCATATGCTCCTCACTTATTGCCCTTTTGCTCTATTGCCATGATGTTATTGAGCTCGATGTGATCCTAGATTCTATCTGTATCTATTGCTGTGAACAACTTATAGTTTTTGGTAAACAGGTTATTGGCTTATAATTTTTAGGAATGTTACTCTGGTCTCCCTTCGGAAGGAGAAACATTCTTCCTGTAGTAAGCCATTGCGGAGTTAAGTCCGGCTGCTCGAACAATTGATTTTTACAGTTTGCCAGGTCTTGGTGGAGTGATGTTAACTTTTTGAGCCAAATGTTGGTTACCTCATCTGGGCCAGGGATCTTCCAGTTTGGGGCTCGTTTTAACCTGCTTTCGAGCTCTTTTTTTGTTACTATAGGCCAACTTTATGGAGGATGCAGTGTTCCTCTTGAGGGTTCCATAGAGTCTGTTACTTCAATCTGGTTCTTTCTCGAGAGGAGACTGGATGGAGGAATTACCTGCTGTTCTCATGGAGTCCTGTTCCTGCTTATTTCAAAGGACATAGATAGAAGAACTCCTCTGCTATTTCCTTAGAAGGGATATTTTCCTCAGGAGAGGAAAACACACGAGAACCCTGCTTTATGGGCCTCTTTTCTTGAAATCTGAGCTTAGTCCTGTCGACTTTGATTTCTCATCATCTTCGACCTCATAGGATATCATCTCTGTAAGTTTGCTGCTTCTGCCTGAATTCAGGTTCATTACCTTTCCATTGTTGGAAAGTCAGGTGTGAGACAGGATTGACATGCTCAAGTTAGACATAGAATTTTCCAAATTCAGATAGGATTCTTTTAGCTATTGATGGGTTCTAAAAACAACAGTGATCTTTAAGGCATTGATCTCTAGAGGACTCGCAACAACAAGAGTTTGGTGACAAGTTGCTTGAGGATGGCACAGGCGGAGTATGAATCACTTTCCAGATGATTTTGCAGGACAGAGACCTTCCCTCCATTATATTCCAATTCTAAGCATTTAAGCTTGGGTATTCATGTTGGGAAAGTATCTGCCTTGAGTACAAGAGTCCTGAGAGCTATTATGGCTTCCTCCTGCCTAGTCTAGGTGGAGATTTGATACTTCTCTGGACTGGTCTGGTATGGACAATCATGAAGGTGATATTTAAACTTACCTGCTATCTTCCATTCCTTGAGTCCTGCCATACCAGTTCAGAACCCACCGAGGGAAGCCATGGATATTGGGCATCAAAGCACCCATTGTTTTTATTCTCATTTTGAAGTTTTCTGGGGATAAATTTTCCTTTGGATTTTAGTCTTCTTTCTGGGTTAATGTCCAAGGAGAGACACTGGCTGTATCACGTTTGGTTTTGATGATGTGGAAGCTCCCAAAAAGCTTTTTTGGTCAAATTTTTTTTCAGTTTTTTTTTATCCTGTTTTCTTAGCTTTGACATAGATATATGTCACCAATTCTCCTATAAAGGGGAATGAATTTAGCTCTGAGCTTTACTTTTTTTTCCCCCCATCTTAACTGCTCGTAGGGGGACTTGGCTCTTTTTATCTGGACTGGTCTGTCAGGACTCAAGGAAAGGAAATTAAAAGTTGAGGTGAACTCAACCACAATATCTGAATGAAACACTTCTTAACACTGTCGGGTGTAACAGACCTGATTCTCTGATATATTTGCTACTGTGACTATAGTTCTCTGTATTTCTGGACAGTAAATCTAAACCTTTCCATTTAAGCACATGCACTTCTTTTTTCAGTCTATTGAGAATTTTTATAATTACATCTAAGAATTAGCTCTTCATTAGAAATAATAAGTAGAGAGTGGAAGGAACAAAATAGAAGAAATAATAAGATTATCAGGTAATGAAAAGAGCTGCATGCACATCAGGCCAGTAACTACATTCCATAATTACAAGAAAAGCAAAGGTGACACTACTATGAAACAGAAACAAAACTTCCAGCTTAACTATTGGAGGAGGTTAACCCTGCAGTTAGAACAACAATAATTATTATTTGTAGAGCACATTCTGGATTACACAGCACTCTACAGAGACGTATAATGGGCAGTCTTTACTCAGTGGCGTTTACAATCTAACTGTGGCATAATGAGAACAGAGTTTTTGGTGGGGCTGATGTTAACATGGGCGCCAGGCAGTCCAGATATGGACGTTGCCTCTAGTCCTTCATTTGCCTGTGCTGCTGCAGTGACTCTGTAACCCAATTCCAAAGTGGAGGAGCTATGGCCAACCTGCAATTTAATTGAGACAAGACATGGAAAAATAGTAGAGGCTTTGAGTTAATACAAGGCCATAACTGAGAAGATTTAAGGCACTTGGAATTAAAGTGAGGATGGGCAAGAATGTCAAATACAGCATCATGTTTACTAATGGAATAATATTCAACCCGCGGCAGTCTGAGTTTAAGTGCCAGCAGCCTCGCGTAAATAAAATCTGGAGATTCAGTGTCGGTGTCTGGATACTGGTCGGCACTGAATATCCGCATTTAGCAGTCGGTGACGGCACCGTCCAGATAGTGGCAGTATTCAGCTGCTATCTAGACAGGCTATCTATGTAGCATTTTTGTGCTGTCCTAACTTATGCAGATTGTTATCCGGATAAGTGCTGACTCTGCCTAAGCGCCGCCCATGGATCTCCCAAAATATGCAAAAGAAATGAAGTAATTTCATTTTCTTTTGCATACCTATAAGTCATATGTAATTCCTATACAGCATTCTGTTTAATTTTCTTATAGCAGTATTTTCTCCCAGCAAAAATGAATGATATGTTTTAGCTTTTCCCCATCAATATCTATAATTACCATCTGTGAGTATCTTTGAACATATTCAGTGAGACAATATGACTTCTAAGGGCCCCTTTTATTAACACTTAGCTTGAGCTATTTGCCACATGGCCCATTTTATTCCTATGAGCTGTGTGGCAGAAAGCTTGAGCTAAATGTTAGTAAAAGGGGCCCTAAATGTGAACTGAGTGGAGGAGTAGCCTAGTGGTTAGAGCAACAGCCTAGTATGCAAGTGATCAGAGTTCATTTCCCACTGGCACGCCTTGTGATCTTCGGCAAGTCACTTTACCCTTTGCCTCAGAAAAAAAGGCCTGGCAATCTACTTCCGGTCATACCTTGCCAAGAAAACACAAGGGCTGCTGGGTTGCCATGAGTCAGCATTGATGAGAGCACTTACATAAGAATGCTTGCTCACTTTTTTTTTGCCCTTATTTCAAGCTGACATTGTCGAAGGGGTATACTTGGTGGGCTGTTCCACTCGCTTACTGTTGTTGTCAAATAGAATGATATATTAAATTTTGATTTGATATAATTTAATCAGGTATTTATAGTCCACTTAACTGGAAGCTCAGAGCAGATTATGGTAAAAGCTTTCAACAAAAATCAAAATAGCATAAAATAAGTTATTCAGCAACCACCTACCTATTAACAATTAATAAGCTCTGTTAAAAAGAAATTAACAAATAGCCACACTTTAAATAATTTTCAAAACCTTATATAGGATTTCTCCTCATGAATCTCTAATAACAGACTATTCCAAAGCCTCAGTGCAGCTTCCTGAACTACAGTAATCTATTTTATGTTATTGACAACTTACCTCTGAAACTGCAAGAATTTCTAACTTGTTAATACGAACACACTGAGATTATTTATTTAGTTAGTTGCTCTTGATAGCCCACTTACGGTCTGTAGTAGTGTGGCATGCCCACGGTGGGTTCTTTAAAACACAGAACAGGCAGCCATTCAGGGAAAACAAAATCAGCTTTATGCTGTCCCAGCTTGTTAAACCTCCTCAAAGCTGGTTTTCCCGGCCCTTCCTCCAGACCCAATTAAAGTTCCTACCTCAGAACTCCTTTGCCTTGGAAGGACTGCTGGCTCCACGGGCTTCTCTCTCTCCTGCAGCCTGTTGGGTTCTTAACCTCTCCTTGTGAAGCACATCCTCTCAGCCCTGAACTATGGGCTGCAACTCTCTTAAAGGGGACTATTGATGATCTCTTTGGAGAGGGATGGTTAACACTCTATAGACCCCATCACATGGTCAATAAAGACTCTAAAGCAGTTTAAAGTCCATATAATACATAGACAATAATATCTTATGTTCTTACGCACTGAAGGAAAACCACACACATAGTTTTATATGTATTTAATACAATTGGTGCAATAAACTTTTTTAATATGCAGAAAACATGAATATGTTTTGTTTTACAAAGGCTGTGAGCAACAAATCTTACTGTAAAATATATATTCTTTTACTGATTTTGTTTGATTCATAACACTTCTCAAATTTTAGATAATTGAAGGTATTCTCCAAATGCACCCTGAACATTCTTATGAAATTGAGGCTTGCCTTTTTGTCAACCTTGAAGGGTGGTCTATCAAATAATAAACCATAAATAAATAAGACATAAGAATAGGCAAGACTAGAAAGCAGACACTTATGTGATAGAATGGAAAAATAACAAGATGAGTTAAAGCTAGTTATGGTTGTAATTGGGAAAGAAAGATACATTGAATATAACCTATTCATGATGAGCAAAGCAACTTGAATTCTATCCTAGCGCCAATAGGGGAGCAATGCAAAGATCCTAAATATGGAGGAGCAATGCAAAGATCTAGTTCCCTTAAAATAGTTTTAGCTGCTATGTTCTGAAACAGTTTCAGGCTAGCCAGAGATTGTTTCATAAGCCCTAAATATATGATAATACAAAATGGTTAATGGTTTATTAAAAATTTTGTTATACTGCCTTTTGTATCATCAGAGTGGTGTACACAGTATTTCTAAAGAAGGGAAAAGTACGTCAGTAAAATACAGGAAAGAGGAATTAAAGTATTAGAGAGCAGAGAGATATAAGGGGGGGGGGGGGAAGAGGGAAGCAGCTTGAGAGGTGGGGGTATCATGAGTAGGAGGGAGGGGAAGCAGAGTCCTGTATTGCTGAGGGCACTAGGATGAAAGCTAGGTGTAATAGATGGGTCTTGAGGAGTGATTTGAATTTCAGGTCGTCAATGTAATAGATGCACCATTAAGTGAAGGGGCGAGACGTGGGACAGCAGTAGAATTGGTGAGCCAGATAGCAGAAGTTTTAGAAGCTCACCTGGCAGTAGTCCAGGTAAACTAAAATAACTCCTGGACCACCACCTGCAAATAAGGAGAGAAAATCATGCAATTGATTAACTTAAATCTTTGTCATCTTCCTCTACTTCCCAGAGCCTGATATGAAGGGATACCATATTCTGCCGCCTTCTTTCTGGCTCCATGCTTATTTTTGCCATTCATCTTACAGTGAGGTGGTAGACTCTGTTTCCCAGCCTTTCTTACCTTCCTTACAGTTAACTTTATTTGTTATACTACCTATTATAAATAATGTCTAGGCAGTCTTTTCCCCTGCTAAGATGAGGCTTTATCAAAATTTGCCCTGACTTTCCTGGATAACTAATCTTTTAGTCTTCCTCTCTAGTATTTTATTGTAAACTGCTCTAATGCAGTTATTATGAAGGGCTATTTCCTTATCATAGGAACATAGAAATATAACAGCAGATAAAAAACATACGGTCTATCCAATCTGCCCTTCCATACCAACTACTGCAGTACTACAATAGGTGGTATCATCCTGCTAGACCAGTCCTGATGAGTGGATTGTATTCCCTCTACAGCAGGTAGAGGTAGATTTGAACAGCTTTCAGCGATGTCGTCATTAGGTCTATAAACTGGTGTAGCACTGAGAGAAGCCAATTTTGTCTGTTTCCAGTAAGTGGCAAGTGTTGTGCTGGTGCAGATAGGCCTGTCTTTCCTGACCCACACTATGGTATTGTGCCCTGTGTGACTGAGATCAGTAGGCCAACACTGCTCAGAACTCAGGTGCGCCCCATGTCTCCTTAAGCTGGCAACTGCTCTGCATCTAGCACTGTTACCCATGGTGCCAGCACTTGTGGGCTAGAGGAGCCGGAAGACCCTGTGGGGCACTGGAGGCAAGTTAAGTTGAGCCCAGGCCTCTCTTCCCTTTTGCTGTCTGTTTTCTGTTTACTAGCTGGGTTTTTGAATTTTTTTTAGCGCATCCATTTCAATAGGGCTGTATTTAGCTCTCTATACTACATAATAAATCAGTTAAAAAAAAAAAGAAAAGCAGGCCTTTCTTTGGCAGTAGGGCCTTCTAAGCCTGTGTAGGTAGTGGGGGGAAGCCCTGCTCGGGTTTCTACGACTGGCCTTTCAAGATGGCAGGATTCCTTTTTGGGTTGCTTTTGTGTGCTGACTGTGCTGTTTTTTGGAGGTTCTTTTTTCACAATCTGTGCTAGTCTTTTTTTACTCTTCTTTTTCATGGTTCTTTTTGTTTTTGCTGCACGGAGCATTGCAGGCATGCCTAGTGCTTGGCGTTGTGCCTTGTGTGGCTCTCGCCGGATCGACTCTGCAGTGGGCTGTTTTTTCCCCCTTATGTGATGGGATGTCCAGGGCCTATTTTTCTCAACATTGTTGGGACCCCATGTCCATTCTGAGGTCTTCCTTGTGTCCTTGGCACCTTCCCCTTCCATGCGACAGGCGGCCCTCTCAGGAGTTGACCAGGCATAGGAAATTAGGGCTGAGGAAGCTTCTGGCTCTAGCCAGCAATCCTTATCTGGCCCCTCAGTTAAGAGCAGCAGCTGCTGAAAGAGCTCACAGGGTGTTTTCAGTCGTTTTTTCACTGCTTTGGTAACCCTCTGTACCAAGGGTCTGAGATCTGAGGCTCCCCTACTGGGGGAGGAGGGGGGATCCAGGGTCTTCTGTTGGCTTAGCCATGGCTGGAAAGAAGAATGAGCATCCCCACTTTGCTCCCTCGCTCATGCATTCCTCCGAGAGGCTGCCTTATCCTCTGTAAAGGATGTTTGGGAGGCTGAAGAGGATTCTATCTCTCTGGAAAGTGAATCTGAGGAAGAAGGAGAGCTTCCCTTGGCAGAGGGCGAGGACCCTTCAGTACTTCATCTATTTCATAGAGAGGACCAACCAATGCTGCTTCAGGTGCTAATGGCATTGTGGAGCCTGCTCTGGTGCAGGCATCCCAGGTGGACTCTATTTTGGAGGGTATAGGACATCCTTCTGGATTTTTTCACCTGGACCAGAAGATATACATCTAAGGGTGTTGAAAGAACTGAAATATGAGATTGCAGACCTGCTATTAGTAATCTGTGAACTATCATTAAAATCATCTGTAATACCCGAAGATTGCAGGATGGCAAACGTAACGCCAATTTTTAAAAAGGGTTCCAGGGGTGATCCAGGAAACTACAGACCAGTGAGCCTGATGTCAGTACCTGGAAAAATGGTAGAAACCATCATAAAGAACAAAATTGCTGAACATGTAGATAGTCATGGCTTAATGGAAGACAGCCAACATGGCTTTAGACAAGGAAGATCTTGTCTTACTAATCTGTTATGTTTTTTGAAGGTGTGAATGAACAGGTGGACAAAGGTGAGTCGGTTGATATAGTGTATTTGGACTTTCAGAAAGCCTTTGACATCAGAGACTTTTGGCAAAACTAAAGAGTCATGGGATAGGAAGCAGTGTACTATTGTGGATCAGGAACTGGTTAAAAGATAGAAAGCAGAGGTTAGGGCTAAATGGCCAATTTTCCCAATGGAGAAAGGTGAATAGTGGTGTACCCCAGGGATCTGTGCTGAGTCCGCTGCTTTTTGACATATTCATAAATGACCTGGAAAAGGGAATAACAAGTGAGGTTATCAAATTTGCAGATGACACAAAACTATTTAAAGTTGTTAAAATCCATGAGGATTGTGGAAAATTGCAAGAGAATCTTGATAAATTGGAAGACTTGGCATCAAAATGGCAGATGAAATTTAATGTGGACAAGTGCAAAGTTATGCAGCTAGGGAAGAACAACCGTAGGGAAGAACAACCCAAACTATGGTTACACAATGCAAAGTTCCACATTAGGAACCTCCACCCAGAAAAAAAGATTTAGGCGTCATTGTGGATAACATGTTAAAACCCTCCGCCCAGTGTGCAGCAGCGGCCAGGAGAGCAAATAGAATGCTAGGTATCATAAGGAAAGGAATGGAAAATAAAACAAAGGGTATTATAATGCTTCTATATCGTTCCATGGTGAGACCGTACCTTGAATATTGTGTGCAATTCTGGTCGCCGTATCTTAAAAAGGGTATAGTGTTATTAGAAAAGGTTCAGAGAAGAGCTATCAAAATGGTAAAGGGGATGGAAGGATACCCCTATGAAGAAAGGCTAAAAAGGTTAGGGCTCTTTAACCTGGAAAAGAGACGGCTGAGGGGAGATATGATAGAGGTCTATAAATTAATGAATGGAGTGGAATGGGTAAACGTAGATCGATTGTTTACGTTATCAGAATATAGAAACACTATGGGATATGCAATGAAGCTACAGGGTAAACTATTTAAGACTAATAAGAGAAAATATTTTTTCACTCAACGTGTAATCAAACTCTGGAATTTGTTACCGGAGGATGTAGTAAAGGCTGTTAGTGTAGCTGGGTTTAAAAAAGGTTTGGACAAGTTCCTGGAGGAAAGGTCCATAAGCCATTATTAAAAAGGGACCCAGGATATCAATGTTTGACCCAATACAAGCATTGTGGAACCTGTGTCTTTTGGGGAAACTGCCAGGTATGTATGACCTATATTGGCCAATATTGGAAACAGGATACTGTGCTTGATGGACCTTGGTCTGACCCAGTACGGCATGTCTTATGTTCTTATGTTCTAAAAAGGGCTACTTTGGAGTGATAGTAGACATCCTGCTTAAGACCCAAAGGGCCTCTACTTCCTTGGCTTATGTGCGAGTCTGGAGGGTTTACAAGAAGTGATTTTTCTCTCATTCCCAAGAGGCCAGGAAGGCAGACATAGTCAAGATTTTGGCCTTCTTACAGTTAGATATGGACCAGGGCATATCCTTTAACTCTCTCTTAAAGAGTGACCCTGGATGTCACTGGCAGCGCACCTTGATGTCTCCTGCTTGCATAAGGGAGCGGAACAGATCTGTCTGCCAGTGCATCCGATTGTTTCTCAGTGAAGCCTCTCTTTCTCTCTGGTTTTGAAGGCATTGAAACGGCCTTCATTTGAGCCTACTCATAAGGCTTTTCTCAAGAACTTGATCCTTAAGGTAGGGCTTGTAATAACCATCATATCCTCTAGATGGGTGTCACTTGCAGGCTCTGTTCTTCAGGGAATTGTTTTGGTCATCTCGATGGCCTCTGTTTCCTTGTAGACTGTTATACTTTCTCCCAATGGTGTTGTCCTATTTCTATCTTAACCAGACTCTGGTTCTGTTTTCTTTCTCAGAGGAGGAACTTCGGAAGGACCCATCACTTTGTCCAGTGGTGATTTTTCTTTCTGCCAGTCTGGTCATCTTTTTGTCCTCTGGTGGCCTGAGGAAAGGACTGGCAGTGGCCAAGTCCTCTATTTTGTCTTCTGGGTTAAGGAGGCCATTGGTCAATGCTATCTCCAGGAACAAGCAGGAATGAGTCTTCACATATGGGTATCGTCGGTACCGACGGAGCCTGCGCGGGAACGCTCCCCAGCGTCCAAAAGGAAAGCTTTTGGGAGCATCCCACAGCGCCTGCACGCTGCCTTCCTGCCTTTCCTAACCGCCTCTCTCCAGTTCTTCTTTTCCGCAGATCCAACAGGTCGTGTTCCTGTCACCGCTGAAGAATTTCTTTATTTTATTTTATTTCTTTGGTCGCGCGTCTGCCTTCTCGGCGCTGGACCGGTACCGCCGGTCTTTTCTTTCTTTATTCTAAAAAAACCCCAAAACTACTGTTTTTTTCTCACTTCAGTGCATTTTCTTCTTTGGCCTTAGGCCTAGGACATTTTTCCTCATGGAAAAGCCCGCCTCTAGGTTTAAAAAATGCACGAAGTGCAGCGGCACTATTTCTGTCACTGACACCCATGAATGGTGTCTAAAATGTTTAGGTCCTGACCATTCCATTGCGAATTGTGAGTCCTGCTCCATGATGTCTAAAAGAGGTCTACAGAATCGAGCAGCTAAGCTCAGTACCCTGTTTCCCTCGGATGCAGCTTCGGTTGCATTGACGTCTTCCAGGGCTGCTTCTTCCTCACATGGATCTCAGGTAACCAAACTTAAATCCAGCCGGTCCTCGAAGGGTAGATCTCCCTCTAAGTATCGAGATGCCTCCGGGCTTGCCCTCGAGGAATCCGCACCGGCAAAATTACCCCGGCGGGAGGCTCCGGCTTCCAAAGCTTTATCTATGGGGTCACAGGTTGACATCGATGGCTCAGCCTCGACCGATCACCTGTTGCCATGTTCTGGGGTACCGGTGGTTCCCACTGGTACCGACATCCAGACAGTGGTTGCGTCAATGGATCAGAATATCCTGACCATGCAGCGTGCCATCACGGCATTCATACAAGCTGCGACGCCTTCGATACCGCAACAAACTCCGTTGCCGGTACCGACTCCGGCACCGGTACCGACATTGGTTCCGGTGCCGGTACCGATTACATCGACATCCGCTTTGGTGTCGACTGCAGAGGTACACTGTTCTGTGATGCCCATCGGTACCGAATTGGTACCGATCACTCCCGATGTCAATACCACCCGGTACGCGTATCGGACTCTGCAGGAGCATCCAGACAGGCGATACTTTGATTCCTCTGAAGACTCTGATGAATCAGAGGTCTCAGTCGAAGCATCGGTAATTCATCCTCAGGAGCCCTCTTCTCCAAAAAGGAGAAGGGGCCTTTCCATCTCAGTGGCCCCTGAGACAGAGCCTAGAGCCAAAAAATTAGATATTTTACAATATCCTAAAGCTCCTAAAGAGACAGCCACTTTACCAATACATGAGATTCTTTATGATCACATGTTGGGCATATGGGAGACTCCTCTCACCACTTCCACTCATTCTCGCAGGTTGGACACCATGTATCGTGTTCCTCCTTGTCCTGGCTTTCATAAGACTCAGCTTCCTCACCACTCCATTGTGGTGGAATCTGCTATGAAGAAGATAGAGTACAAAAAAGGCACTCTTCTGCTCCTCCAGGAAGAGAATGCAGAACCTTAGATGCCTTTGGCAGGAGAATTTTCCAGGCCAGTATGCTTGTTGCCAGAATCAACTCCTATAGTCTCTATATGGGGATGTTTCTAAAAGAAGTTACAGATCACCTGCAAACTTTATCTCCTTTTATTTCAGAAGATAAAAGGGAAGAGTTCCTCACCTGGCTCAAACATGCCCAGGATATTTCCAAGTTTTCCAACCGTGCAGCCTTTGACTCTTTTGAAGGTGCCAGCAGAGCCTCGGCTATTGCCATAGGTGCACGCAGAGTTGCTTGGTTACAAGCTTCTGATTTGGAACCTTGGGTTCAAGATGGACTAGGAAACCTTCCTTGTACAGGTGAAAACCTTTTTGGCAAAGATTGGCAAGCAAAGGCCACCCAAATGGATGCTGAAAATTCTGCTTTAGATAGACTTTCAAAATCTACTTCTGCTCCTTTTAAGAAAAGGTTGTTCAAAAAGGGATTTTTTCCCAAAAAAGGGAAATATTATTCTGCTTATGGTCAGCAGTCATCTACTGCAGGTCGTTTTGCTACAAAGAGACAGCAACAACCGAAACAGGCCAAGCCTAAGGCTGCTAGGACTGCTACGGCCCAACAGCCTCAGCCTCCTCCTCCTCAGGGCCTTTGACTTACAACTAGAGAGCTTAGCCTTTCTGGCTCTAGAACATCCAGAGCCTCTCACCATTCCAGGAAGGTTGGCTTACTTTGCTCCCAGATGGGAACAAATCACAGCAGAGCAATGGACCCTCTCCATCATAAGGGAGGGGTACAAGCTTCATTTCTTAAACCTTCCTCCTCACACCATGTTGAGACAGTTCAATTCTCAGACATCTCTCCTCGACCTTCTAGGTCAGGAGATTACTACCCTTCTTGCCCAAGGGGCAACAGAAAAAGTACCCCTTCTTCAACAGGGCTCAGGGTTCTACTCCCCCTACTTTCTTATCCCAAAGAAAACAGGGTGCTACAGACCCATATTAGATCTCAGAGAATTGAACAAGTTTCTATGCAAGGAGAAATTCAAGATGATTTCTCTTGGTACTCTCCTTCCATACCTTCAGAGTCAGGATTGGCTTTGCTCTCTAGACCTCAAGGATGCGTACACCCATGTACTCATCCATCCAACACACAGAAGGTTTCTTCGGTTCCTTTATCAAGGGAAGCACTATCAAAACAGAGTGCTTCCTTTCGGTCTGGCCTCTGCACCAAGGGTGTTCACAAAATGCATGGCAGTAGTAGCTGCATTTCTACGCACTCTGGGGATATTCGTATTCCCATATCTGGACGACTGGCTCATCCGAGCTCCATCCCAGTCAGAGGCCCAGACTTCTCTAACCTGCACAAGCCGTATCTTTCAGTATCTGGGACTTGTAATAAACTTTCCAAAATCCCATCTCACCCCTACTCAGTCTCTAGAGTTCATAGGGGCCTTGCTGGGTACCACAACTGCAAGGGCCTATCTTCCCCAGGCCCGTTGCTTATGCTTGGTTCAGTTAGCCTCACAAATTCATTTAAAATCCCATTTAACTGCTCGAGAGATGTTACAACTGTTAGGCCACATGGCGTCCACTGTGCATGTGGTTCCTTACGCTCGCCTTCACATGAGGGCAGCTCAGTGGACTCTGTCCACCCAATGGACCCAGGCATCAGGTTGCCTGTCAGACAAAATAGCAACCTCCAGTCGCCTCTTTTGGTCCCTCCACTGGTGGAAGTCCACTCAAAATCTGTTGCTGGGGTCCCCCTTTCAACAGGTGTTACCCCAAGCAACCCTTACAACAGATGCCTCTCCAAGGGGTTGGGGGGCTCATCTTCAAGATCTCTCCACTCAAGGCATCTGGTCTCTAGAAGAGACATCTCTACATATCAATCTCTTAGAGCTCAGAGCAATTTTTATAGCTCTCAGAGTCTTCCACACCCTGCTCAGCTACAAGACAGTCCTCATCCACACGGACAATCAAGTAGCCATGTTCTACGTGAACAAGCAGGGTGGGACTCGCTCTCTGTCACTTTGCAACGAAGCTCTGAAATTGTGGGCCTTCGCCAGAGAGCACCAAATTCATCTCATGGCAGTGTATCTTCCAGGGGTTCAAAACTCTTGGGCAGACAGACTCAGTCGAGTTCTGCTTCCACATGGAGACCAGATAGCCAGGATCTTTCGAATTTGTGGAACCCCGGACATAGACCTCTTTGCAAGTCCGTGGAATGCCAAACTTCCCCGGTTCTGTTCCAGGATTCCATGTCGGGGAGTTCAGGCCAGGGATGCCTTCCTCCTTCATTGGGGGCAAGACTTCCTCTATGCCTTTCCACCCATTCCCCTAATTCCCAAGACACTCTTCAAACTTCAGAGAGACAAGGGGTCTATGATCCTCATAGCACCACATTGGCCACGCCAAGTGTGGTACCCTCTACTTCTGCATCTCTCATAAGCTCCCTCCCTGGACTTGGGATCTGCTCCAGACCTCCTGTCCCAGGAGGAGGGAACGTTGTGGCACCCAAATCCCCAGTCTCTTCACCTCAGAGCCTGGTTACTGAAGGCCTAGACCTTCAAGATTTGCATCTTTCTCAGCAAGTGAAGGATATCCTTCATGCTTCCAGAAAGCCTTCCACTAGACGTTCCTATGCTTTTAAATGGAAAAGGTTTACCATTTTGTGTGCAGAGAAGGGTCTTAACCCTCTTGCAATACCTCTGAATTCTTTACTAGAGTATTTGCTGCATTTATCCCATGCAGGCCTTAAAACAAATTCAGTAAGAGTCCATTTGAATGCTATTGCAGCATCCCTTAAACCTCTCAATGGACAGCCTATTTCCTCTCATCCTCTTATAGCAAGATTCATGAGAGGCCTTCTTTTGACTAAACCTCCCATCAGACCACCTCCAGTGGCATGGGACTTGAATCTGGTTCTTGGCCAGCTTATGCAGCCACCTTTTGAACCCTTAGCCACTACCTCCTTGAAATTTCTTTCCTGGAAGGTTATTTTTCTCATTGCAGTCACTTCAGCTCGCCGCATCAGTGAGCTGCAAGCCTTGGTGGCTAATCCTCCTTATACAAGGTTCCATCATGACAAGGTAGTCCTCAGGACTAATCCATACTTTATGCCTAAAGTTGTCTCACCTTTTCATCTGAACTAGGAGGTTTATTTACCTGTCTTTTTCCAGAACCTCATGCTTCACGTGCAGAGAGGAATCTTCATACCCTGGATTGTAAAAGAGCTCTTGCTTTTTACTTACAAAGCCACAGCATCATAGAAAGTCCTCTCAACTCTTTATTGCTTTTGATCCCTCTCATTTAGGACTTCCAGTCTCTAAGAGAACTCTGTCCAATTGGATTGCTCAGTGTATTTCTTTTGTCTACCAGAGTAAAAACCTTTCTCTGGAGGGACATGTCACAGCTCACAATGTGAGGGCCATGGCAGCCTCTATGGCTCATCTAAATTCTGTGTCCATCGACCAGATCTGTCGAGCGGCCACCTGGGCCTCGGTTCATACCTTCACAGACCATTACTGCTTGGACAAGGACTCCCGCCGGGATGCCTTGTTTGGTCAGGCTGTTCTCAAACACCTGTTCCATACCTAACCAACTCCTCCCTCCATCCCTGCCTGGATGCCTGAGATTCAAGAGTGGAGGTAGAGCCCTTCCCAGGGACTCACAACCTGGGTGATCTCCCAGCCATCTCTAGCTGGGGAGTCCCCATATGTGAAGACTCATTCCTGCTTGTTCCTGGAGATAGCACAGTTACTTACCTGTAACAGGTGATCTCTGGGAACAGCAGGAATAAGTCTTCACAACCCACCCACCTCCCCTAGGAGTTGTATCTCTCTATCTTTCTTTCCTTTCCTCACTCTCTCTTTGTCTCAGCTTTAAAACTCGAACTGGAGAGAGGCGGTTAGGAAAGGCGGGAAGGCAGCGCACAGGCGCTGTGGGATGCTCCCAAAAGCTTTCCTTTTGGACGCTGGGGAGCGTTCCCGCGTAGGCTCCGTCTTTACCGACGATACCCATATGTGAAGACTTATTCCTGCTGTTCCCAGAGATCACCTGTTACAGGTAAGTAACTGCTTTATCATGAAGATTGATGATCATTTTTTGGAGCTATCTTTTGGACTGACCCCATCCTTAATATATCCTTTTGAAGGTGCAATCTCCAGAATTGTACACAGTGTTCCAAATGAGATCTCACCAGAGACTTACACTGGGGTACTAACACCACCTTTTCCCTGCTGTCAATTACTCACTATGCTCCCAAGCATCCTTCTGTCTTTTGCCATCACCTTTCTATGTGTTTGACCACCTTAAACTCATCTGAATAGGAGAAAGTTCAACATTTTGCAGATGACAATAAGATCTGCATCAAAATGGACGTGCTTATGAAAGCAGACAATAAGCAGGTAACTTAACAAGTCACCTAGATTTGGAGGTAGAGAAGGTGCCTATCTTTGTTGTTAAGTGCTGTCAAGTCAGAGTCGACTCATGGCGACCCTCTGGATAGCTCTCCTAAATTGTGTTTGGTCTTCAGTCAGGCGTCTCATTGTTGACAGACTGGTACCCGTAGCTGCTATTATTGTATCAATCCATCTCATTGCTGGCCTTCCTCTTTTGCGTTGACCTTCTGTCTTGCCAAGCATGATGTCTTTCTCTAATGATCTCTTTCTTTGCATGGTGTCCAAAGTATGAAAGTCGAAGTCTTGTCATCTGAGCTTCTAAAGAAAGCTTAGGTTTGATCTCGTCTAGTACCGACTGGTTTGTTTTTCGGGCAGTCCATGGTATACACAGTATTCGCCGCCAGCACCATAATTCAAAGGCATCAATTTTCTTCCTGTCTATCTCTTGGTTTGCAGCATCACTGATGCACACAAGCCCTCACTTGGTTTGCAGCTTGTCGTGCTGTGAGGGCTTGTGTGCATCAGTGATGCTGAGAGCCAAACTATCGGTGGTTTAACTACTGGCAGGGTCTCCCAAGATGGACAGGTCTCAGCTGAGGTGCCAGACCAAGACAAACCACCCATCTGGGCAGCAGCAGAATGGGATAGTGTTGATGGCGGAGGTTCACATTTCTGTGACAACGGCAACAACACCAAACTTAAACAGCGTGGAAGAAAGGCCCGGCAATCTACTTCTGTATCTTGCCATGAAAACCCAATGAAGGCCTATCTTTTAGCCTATACATATTTGAGTTTCTTTATAAAATACTAATACAAATGTATGTATGTATGTATTTAAAAGCTTTTATATAATGCTCTCCCATCCACAAGGTTGCCCAAAGTGGTCTACAGTATATAAAAAAATTTACAGCATATAAAATAACTTAGATTGTGCTGATATATCTCTCATCAAGCATCAGTTGCACTTTGACTTCTTCTAATCCTTCACCCCTTCACCCCCATCTCCCGTCAGCCATATACCATCTACACAGCTCTGCCATTACAAAGGGCAAGTCTTTCTTTATAAACTGTAAACCATATTTCACTTCATGTTCTTTTTACCTGGGAAACAGCCAAGCTTTTAACCTCTTAGATCCACAGGCAAGTTGCTCCACAGAAAAGGAGCTACCTTAGAAAATTCCCTCTTCCTTGTTTCTGTTTTTCTCATTGGCTCAAAGATGGAATCATCAATTCACCTCCCTGGCTAGACAGCAGAGGTGTCTGTGGTACATAAGGTACCAGTTTATTATACAATAAACTAGGGCCCCTCCCCTGTAAAATCCAACTGTTAAGATCTTAAACCGCACCTGACCTGTTACTGGGAACCAATGTAACTTCCTCAACAAGGGGACATGCAGCCACGTTTTGTGTCGACCGAAGTCTGGCCGGGAGCCTTTTCCAGAAATAGCATTATGCAAACGGGGCAACTGCCCTGGGCCCCCATGTCACATGGGGCCCCAAGCTGGTCTTACACTGAAGGAGGCATTGCCCACAGGCAGGCTTTGGGACCTCCTTAGAAGTTTGCCATAGGCCCCTACAGGTCTGATGTCTGCCCCGGCCTTTTCGGTAATCCCACTAACACTCCATTACAATAATCTAAATAATCAAATCCTGCAGAAATGGCGGAGGAGCTCTGCTTGCAAGGTTCATCTCTAAATGAATTTGAATTCCATAGCATCCCAATTGACTGGATGTAGGAGGTGGGATTGAAAGATATTTCTAATTATAAGAATATTAGGTTTCAGTTATCGAGTGGTCATATTATGCTTCAGTCATGGCCTCTCTCTCCTCTTCTGCTTGCATGACATAGGTCCCCCTGCCATCTTTGAAACTTTATTCTGTCATAGGAATGAAGTCCCCGCCTGTCTTAATCTCAAGTACATACAGACAGCTGGATGGACCCGCCTCATTAGGCGCTATTTTTAGGTTGAAACGCTCCTCTAATTAGTGTGCACTAAATTGCTTTATTGCATCAGTTTCTGAAAGTTAATTTTTTTTTTATTAAAGTTTGAAAGGATCAGAAAGAATGAAAATTGTGTAAAAAAAAAAAGTTCAAAATGAGCCAAAAAGAATTGAAAATATTTTCTGTACACTTTCCTATGATATACCAAATAAGAGAAGATTGGTGTTGGAGGCTAAACGAAGGTGGAACATAGGTGAAATGATGTGCTTAATCTTCAGCTGTCAGTAAAATAATGATACCAAATTAATAGGATTGTTCTTGCTGGAAGGTCAAGGTTGGGTCACAGAAGTGCTACTTGCATCTAGAAAAAGGAGCAAGGAGGTGAGGGAAACTGGAGATGATGGCAAATGTTTTGTTTGAATTGCATTATTTTGAGCCTCGCATATGGCCAGATCCTTTGTGCATGCGCCTGTTGTAATATGATTACTTAAAGGTATTGTTATGAATTTCTGCAATGTTTGAAACTGATGGCTGTTGGTGCTTTTATAAATCAGGAAATAAGAATGAATGTTTGGAGATGAAACAAGGGCATATGAAAAACTATAAAGGATGAGTCTGCATGATAGAATAATTTGCTATGGAGCTACTGGCTGTTATGACACTGTGGGAGGGTAATGTTAACCATGGCTTTATTTGATTTATGTTACATGATGTTATAGGAAAATGATGCCATTATAGTGTAGCTTTTAAATTAACGACTGTTGCTGCAGGGTCTGTAGTTGCAAATATTTGTCTCTTATCTCCATAGCATCTTAATTGGCTGGATTTGTAGGAGATGGGCTTGGAACGTATTTGTATAAAGAATATTAGGTTACAGTTATTAAGTGGTCATAATTATGCCTTGCTCATTTGCCCTTAACACTAGAATTTACCTTATCCCAAATTTTGGAGAGTTACTGCCTTGATGTAAAATGTGTTGTCTTACTTTTTTTTTTAAATTCACTGAGAAATTCAGGTTTTGACTCATATTTAATATGATGCGGAAATCATTTTTTTTCTTTTTTTAAGAACAAATTATTTCTGTTTATCTGTGTATTGCTTCTGGAATATCTGGTTTCTTTAAAATAACTTTTTTTTTAGCCTACTTAAAGCCAGATTTACTAAGGCTTTTCCCCATTCTTTATTTATAGGAAAGAAGCCCGGTAAATCATTTCCTTAGATCAGGGGTCCTCAGGACACACCTAGCCACAATGAATATGCATGAGAGAGATTGGCATACAATGGAGGCAGTGCATGCAAATCTCTCCCATGCATATTCACTGCATGTTGAGGACTGGGCTGAGAACCATTGCCTTAGATCCTAATTCAGAGATTATATGTGATCACATCCCTGTTGCATCTGTTGTGTATTGTGACTTCTTTTTATTAGGAAAGGCCAAATGAACCAATCAGATTGTTACTGTAAGTATGATGGATGTAGCCTTCCTCTGATCAGTCGTGCAGGTCTTCCATTGCCTTACAGTCTTAATAGCATGCAGAGCATATGCAGTTTGATTACGTAGATAGCAGACTCGAGATAATTGGGAAATGTTTTTCATGTTGTCTAACCGTATCTTTTTTGTTCCTGGAGAAAATGGGAATGTTATAAAATCTGAAGTATGGCTAAGGCTTTAGAATCTGCAGTTTAAAACAAACAAAGAGGGAATCCTTTTGGTTTGCAGAAATCCAAGAACCCAACAGTGTTTTGATGGAGAAGAATTAGGAAAGAAACCCGAGAGGGTTGTCATCTGATCACCTCTGAATAGCAAATCCATGTGACAATTTGGTAAACTAGTAGTATGCTTACGTGCACTTCAGTAGCAGGAAGGGATAAGGAATAGCTTCTGTATGAAACACCACCTTCCATATCATTCTGCTAGACCAGTCTAGATAAGTGGGTTGTAGCCCCGTCAGCAGAGGTGAAAATGGAGAATATCTTCCAGAGGTTTCTTATGACCTCATCCTGCCATAACCACAGATGCAGCTAGGCGCGTACTTCAGTATTTCTCTTTCTTGGATGGAAGCTTTTGCAGCTCTGGTGAGATTGAAAAAAAATCTAAGAATCAGAAGAGAAAAGATTGATTCACTCATGAGTAACCACAACATAGCAAACCATGCTATACAGAGTAACTACCATTAATACTCCTTCCTGCCCTTTTCCTCAACCCACCTCACTCCCCGTCCTCCCCTTCCAGCCAAATATCCCTCCTTCATCCTCCCATTAACCGATTCCCCTTACTCTCATCCACTTACATACACAAGCCCAATGTGTCTCCATCCTCTCCCTCATACCCCCCTTCTAATGGTGATTAATTTATGCATCTGATATATATCATTCACCCTTCTCACATAACTCCCCAACCTCAGGAGCAATGCGTTCTTCCAATTGGTAGCAGACCCATCACTGGCAACAAATAACCCTCCTCAAGCCTATGGAGCAAAAAGACGGCCGGATTATGTTTCAACATAATCTCCAAAATTTCTCCCATTATCCTAATCGCCTCTTCCCAGTACTACCTCGCCTCCTAGCATTCCCACTGCATGTGCATAAAGCTGCCTTCCTGTCCACACTGTCTTCAACAATCCACACTCCTTTGCCTTTTACTCTTATACAACCTTTGCGGTGTTAGATACCATCTGAATAATAGTTTTATATCTGTTTCTGTGAAGTTTGTCGCTACAGATAATTTGGCAATAATCATAATGATTTTCTGCCGTCCTCCTCTTGCCATTCTACCCATAAGTCCTTCTCGCACTTTAACATATAACCCATCTTAACAGGCTTACCTTATTTAATCCCTTGTACACCTTAGACAGGATTCCCTTCTTTCCCCGAGCCTGCAGGCATTGTGCCTCAAATCACATCCTTCCCTTCATTAAATCCCCCTTCCTTGCCCCCTATAGCAAACAATGTAAAACTTGTAGATAGCCAAAATAATCTCTCTCCTCTAATAGATAGAGATATCTTAAGCCTTCAAAAGAAAGCATCTGCCCTTACTGATACAACTATCCTACATGCACCAAACCCCTTTGCTCCCACCTATTTAGCACCTGGGGTAATGGACCCCCCCCCCCCCCGTACCACCTGAAAGCAAATTCTGATAAAGTGCAGAGATGACAATGTTTTCGTCACTGTCGTATCTACCCTATACTTTTGCCAGATACCCAGCATATGCTGCACAGATGGGCTACCTTCCAGCTCTCTCTTTCTCGGCCCCCACAATACCCCATCAAAACAGACTCCCCACCAACAATCTCTCTATTTACACCCACTGATTTCCCCCCTTTCCTAACCCATGAATACACCGCTTTCAACTGCCCCATGCGATAATACTTCTTACAACACAGGACTGCCAACCTTCCATCCAATTTTGGTCTCTGTAGCACCTTCCTTGCCACTCTAGGAGGTCTCTCATTTCAGATGAAATGTTCCACCTGCCTCCTGGGCCCTTCGAGATCCTCTCAGGAATCTGGACTGGTAAGGTCTGAAATAAGTAAAGAAACTTTGATAAGATCACCATTTTAATGTTCAAGATTCTGCCCATCCAAAGTCTGCCCCACCATTGCTCCTCAGTTCGCCTCTTCTACAATTCCCCTCGCTTCTTCTTTTCGCTACCTGGGTGTAACACTAGATTCCTCCCTTTCTTTTCACAATCATGTGTCTGCCCTCACTCGCCGTTCCTTTTATGCATTATGACAAATTAGAGCAGTCCGTTCTCTGCTGCCTCCTACTTTGCTTATCACCCTGCTGCTGGCTTTGGTTATGAGCAGATTAGATGATTGCAACGTGGCCCTGGCTAATTTACCATCCTATCAACTTCAGCGCTTGCAACTATTGCAAAACACGGCAGCACATCTCATTACACATGCGAGGCGGTCTGATCATGTTACCCCTCTCTTACACCGTCTCCATTGGTTACCCCTCCGTTACAGATTCCAGTACAAGCTCCTAATTCTGACACACAGAGCAATTCATACGTCGAACCTGCTTTACTTTGCCAATCTCATTTCTCTGCATACACCATATCGGCAGCTTCGGTCATTACATGCAAATCGGCTTTCCCTTCCATCCCCTTCCCAGGCCCATTTGGAGCAGACCCGCCGTGCTGCCTTTTTCTTTCTCAGCCCCTCACTCTGGATCGTCCTACCACCTTCCCTTTGTCTGGAACCCTCCTATCCAAAATTCAAGACTTTGCTTAAAACCCACCTATTCTAACAGGCATTTGACCTTCCGATTGATAACCCTACCTAGGTATTTTCCTCCTTTATTTCCTGTCTCTGTTGACTTTTTACTGTTCTCTCCACTACTTTCCTATTATGCAATGATGTTCTTTTCCTCCTTTCTACAGCGTTGATATGTTTATTGTAAACCGCCCTAATGTCTTGACGTGGGCGGTATATCAAGTGTACAGATAAAGATAAAGATACAAGATCCCAAGTGAGACTATGAATCCTAAACTTGAAATTTTTTTGAAATTTTTTGTCAGGTACACTGTCACAGGAGAAGGAGATGGGTTTCTCTCTGCCGCTGTAGTAAACCTATTTTAATCAAGGTGTAGTTGCACAAATGCATAAATAATTAAAATGGCTACTTAGCTCACAAAGCACGCCAAAATCCATCTTGAGAATGTACTGAAAGAAGTCCTGCCCAGTCATTCCAATAATAGAATGTCCAGTTCTCCCAACAGCCTCATATAGTTCAGAGGATACAACTCTCGAGGATTTCTAAGTTGCACTTCTAGATAATGTATCCCTTTGGTGTTCCCCAACTTGAAGTGAGCTAGCATGTACCTCTCTCCTTTTGTCTTTGATCTCCTTCTTCTTCAATCCTGGTACCAATTGATCTGGGACTGTAAGATTCAAAATCTGACTTTCCAGCATTCATTCAAAATTCTTAATAATTAATCTATCATACTCCTTCGATTCTGACATAATCAATGGCAGAGAGATACTGGGTCTGGTGACTGTAAAGATAATATCATCAGCACATAGAGAAATGTGGTAATCCACTCCTTCCACCCTTATTCCCCTGGATATCCTGGTTTGTCCTAATCCTCTCTGCCAAGGGCTTGACCGATAAGGCAGACAGGAGCAATGAAAGTGGGCACCCCTGCCTAGTACCTATACTTAGCTTGAAGAATTGGGAATACTTCCCATTAACCTTCACACATGCCCGGGCTTATTGTATGGTGCCTGTATCAGTCCCCTAAACCTGCTCTCAAACCCCATTTTTTCCAGCACCTTAAACATGAATTCCCAGGAAACCTGATCACTTTTTCAACTTCAGTTGTTAAGAATAGGGCTGGGTCTTTTCTCTGCCTCGCAGCCCAGCTGAGATTAAGTATCTTTTTTCACATTATCTAGTATCTGGTGGCCAGGTATGAATCCAGATTGCTCTGCATGCACCAACTCTAGAGTCACCATTCTCAACCTACCTGCCAAAATCTTTGCCAACAACTTCATGCCCAGGTTTAGCAGTGAGACAGGGGTGATATGATGTGCGAAGTCCAGGATCCTTCACCTCTTTTAGAATTAATGAGGCTGCCACCCAGCACATGGTCACTGCCAACTGTCCACCCTCCTTGGGTGGTTTAACAATAGCCAGTGATGCACTTAATGTATTGCCAAATTTCCTATAGAATTTTGCCATAAAGCCAAAAGACTTGAAGCTCTCAAGAGATCTAGCACCTCCTTATTCAACTTTTTCAACAGAATAAAGTTCAGGAAATTCTCAATGTCTCCCCTTGGCAGGTTCTGCTGGGGTGGTATAAAGTCTACTGTACTTCACAAACTCCTTCCTTATCTCTTTAGCATACCTCCGCAACTGACCTTGTGCCCCTTTAACAGATGTAATATGAGCTCAAATCCTTTTCTGTCTTAACTGATGAGCTAGTAACCTGCCCACTTTGTTACCAAATTCAAAATGCATTTGCCTCACCATATTCATCTTATGGTGGATCTTCTCTATCTCTAGGCCATTCAGTTTGAATCAAACCGTTGTTACCTCTCCCCTATACGCTCTGCCTGGGTTGTGAGAATCAACTTCTGCTAACCATTTCAATCATACCTGCAACCTCTCCTTCTCAGCCTCCCTTTTCCATTTTTTCCTAGCCCCCCATTTAATCAATACTTCCCTAATGGTTACTTTAAACCCCTCCCAAATCATCACCCACGTCACCCCTCCACCTACATTCAACTCAAAGTATTTTGCTGTTGCCCTCTCCATCTCCTTGGCCACTCTGTTATCATCTAAAAGGGTGTTATTTAGTTTCCAAAGTTTGGTCTCTGTCCTGAGATAGAAATGGACATTGGAGCATGGTCCGATCATGTAATAGCGTCTGTTTCTCCAGGACCAAGCAGGAAGTCAGTCCTCACATATGGGTGACATTGACGTCGATGGAGCCCTTGCGGAGCATTTCCCCAGCTTTCCAAGAAAGCCTCTGGGAATGCAGGCATGCATGCGCGGTTCCCTTCCCGCCTAAAGGTGCCATCTTGCTCAGTCTCTCTTTTTCCGTGAAGCCCATCGGACGTGTGTCCTAGTCCTCCCGGAAAATAGTTGGATTTTTTTCGCGATTCCTTCGCTATTTTTTTCTCCGGTTTGACGCCGGTTCCCCTCCCGCTGGGTTCGGTACACCGGTATTGAGCCCACTCTCTTCTTTTTTTGGTTTTTGCCCTTCGTGGCTGGTGTTTGCGCCCTTTTTTTCTTTTTCCCTGGAAGGCCGATCCTTTGACCTCGCGGGGACTCTTTTTTTCCCCCGATGGCTTCCAGTGGTTTCAAAAAGTGTGATTGGTGCAAGAAGCTAATATCTCTCACCGACACACACGACTGCTGCCTTCGGTGCCTGGGTCCTGACCACGATCCTAAGATCTGTGGACCATGTGGAAAGATGTCTTCCAAGGCGCTTTGAAGTCATCAGCACCAAAAGGAAAGGCTTTTCTCCGACTCGGCCTCCGGCCGGGCCCGGACCTCGTCTGAGGCCTCGACATCTCGGGAGTCAGATCCCGAGCACCGTCGGGGCTCCTCAGACAGGGGGTCCCCCGACCGGGAACGAAAGAGGAAGAAGCGGCTTGCGAGGGCGTCGTCGGAAGAGGTCCCTGGCTCCTCGAGAGCTAGGTCTCAGACCCCCGACCGTCGCCCCGGGCTCGTGGAACAGGAGAAGCCGCCAAAAGTACTTCGTGTGGAGACAGAGTCTGCTGGACATGTAAGTCCTGTAGTCCTCGTGGACTCTCCTCCCAGAGAGCCGACGTCGGGCCCGGTGCTGCCGGGGCCCGAGTTGGTGGCTGCTGAGTCTCCTGAGCTGGGTCTCAGGCTGACAGCCTTGGAGTGCAGATTGTCTGCCTTCATGGAGCAGCAGCGGGCACTGATGGCCAGCCTGTCTGGTGCATCTGCCCCGACCACCGGGACATCGACATCGAAGTCGACCCTGGAGACCGAGCCGATACTCGAGACCATGAAGGCTCGAGGTCGACCTTGGTCGTGGTCTCCCTCGACCTCCCTTTCGGGACCGAGGGCGTCGACGCCGGTGCCTTCAGTGTCGGGGCGGGTGCTCACAGGCCCAGCGAGGTCGGATCCCGATTCCTTTTTGGACCTGTTTTAAAAATTTTTCCAACATCTTTCAGCACTATTAAAATCACGATGGCTGCCACCTACTCCTCTTCCTTCTGGTATACAAAGACTTAGTGCTGAAAGATGTTGGAGAAATTTTTAAAACAGGTCCAAAAAGTAGAACGAATCTTACAATGGAACAAATGAAGACCTTGAAAAAATTGCAAACCAGAACAAATCTGGTGATAAAACGAGTGGATAAAGGAGGAGCCCTTGTTGTACTCGACCGCCAGTATTATATGGAAGAAGCGCTGACTCAATTACAGGATTCCCGCACATATGAACTGTTGACAGAAGATCCGACGTCCCGTCTACAGGATCAAATTAATACCTTAGTAAAGGACGCGGTGCAAAGTAAAATTATTTCAATAAAGGAATCTAAGTTTCTTGTGGTGAAATATCCCCAACTTGCTAAATTTTACACGGTACCAAAGTTGCATAAAAATATGGAACGCCCCCCTGGTAGGCCCATAGTGTCCACCAGGGGTTCTCTGCTAGAACCCCTTTCAATATACTTAGATTCATTTTTACGACCATTATTGAAAACAATACCATCTTTTGTAAGAGATACTACTCATTTTTTAAACATATTACAAAATTTAACATTTTGGGCGACGCAAACAGAAATTCTTCTAGTCACATTAGATGTTCAATCTTTATACACAAGTATCCCACAACAGTCAGCCTACTTGATTATACAAGAAGTCCTTCAAGATAGAGGAGACCTGACAGTAGAACAAATCACATTTTTGTATAAAATTGCAGCCCTCACTTTGTTTGAAAACTTTTTTGTTTTTGACAAACAAATTTACCATCAAATTGCAGGGGTGGCTATGGGTGCTACCTGTGCCCCCTCTGTAGCAAATTTTTATATGCATATCTTTGAAAAACAACATTTATCACAGTCTCCGTTTAAAGCTCATATTAAATCATGGCATCGCTATATCGATGACATTTTTATGTTATGGCAAGGGTCTACCTTTGATTTAAGTAATTTCGTCGAATGGCTGAATGCTTGTGACAATAATTTAACGTTTACCTGTGAAAGTAATACAATGCGAATTACCTATTTAGATGTGCAAATTATCAGGCAATCGGAAGGCTGGAAAACTACGGTGTTTCGAAAGGCCACTCATAAGAATACCTTTTTACATTATTCTAGCGCTCATCCACAGCGCTTAAAGGATGGCCTCCCTATATCACAGTTTCTAAGATATCGTAGAAATTGTTCTACAACACAGGAATACAAGTGTTCATCTAAATATCTAAAAACTAGTTTCTTGGATAGAGGATATCCCAAAAAGGCCATCCATCAAGCCTATCGCAGAGCCCTTTATAACAATAGAGACTTATTGCTGACATCTGAAGAAAGATCTGGGAGACAACCAGAAGAACACAATGTGAACCTAATAACGGCTTTTTCACCTCTGAGCACAAAAATTCAGAAAATTATTAAAAAACATAAACCAGTTCTCACAGTAGTGCCAGAACTGCAGGAAATATCAATACGCTGTGTTTGGAAACGAAACAAAAACCTTAAAGAATATTTGTCACCCACAGTATTACGACCCTTAGATTGGGGTTCTACTGATAAAATCCAGGGAAATCATATCAAGTGTGGTCATTGCAACATTTGTGATATTACATTGGAACTTTCTAACTTTGTGCATAAAGGGAAGCGATATTTTTTAAAACAAGAGACAAATTGTGAGTCCAAGTCAGTGGTATATGCTGTTCAATGTCCTTGTTTTTTATTATATATTGGGAAAACAATTCGGACTTTAAAAATACGCATGCAGGAACACCGCAGCAGATTACGCAATAAACAACTGACGGCACCGATCGTTCAGCATTGTTTAGATTTTGAACATGAGTTTGAAATGTTGCGTCGTTGGTGCATAGAGTCAGTCACACATGGGTTACAAGGAAAATCACAAGAGCAAAGGCTTCTATATCGAGAACAATGGTGGATTCATCAACTTCAGACGGTGCAACCTGAGGGATTGAATATCTGTGTAGATTGGCAAGCATGTGTGTAGGCTGCTCCAGTCAGAGGAGGTTTTCATAGGGTATTTAACTCTTAAAGCAGAGCGCATGCGTTGGCGTTTACCATCCCACAGGATCACTAATGAAATGAGCTGGTGACCGGTAAGAGTAAGATTCCGGAGAAACGTTATAAGGTAATCTATATGAGAAGTGAAGTATATTTCTGACAACAAGATCGTACATTTTTAATTTTTAACCATGTCATTGCTGTTTTTACTATCATAACAAATAGCTCCTGTACATTGAAAAAGTGGATACCGCATGGTTTTTGATACAAAACAAGTTCAAGTTCCCCTTGAGAAACCCAATTGGAGAAACGCTCTGAAGCGCTTAACAGATTGAGGCGTTGGGGTTTTTTCCTCTGTTTGTATCAACAAAGAATATCAACTGCTGCCATTCTGCAACGCTTAAGATAAGTAGAGTGGCATTTGCTATTGTTTTAAATAAAGCTGAAGAAAAACGTACATAAAAAAAGTAATAAGATAAAAGCAATATATATGAAAAAACCACTTGCAAAAAAGGTCATTGATGTAAACGGACACCAGAGTGGGCGAACAAAATTACCCATAAACAAGTGTCATAATTTACCCGTTTATCTGAGACCAGTGGCAAGAGGTTTTTAAAGAGATCGTGGTTATATGATAATTTTTTGAGTGAATTTTCTTTTGTATAATGCATGAAAAGTTCTGCTCCAGGCAACCGCATCCTCTGCGGATAGCAGCAGATGCTTTTCTAATTCCCTGGTCTCAGGGCCCCTGTATGCGTTTCCTCCCACGCCCTTGGTGGCCCGAACTCTGTTCAAGATTCTTCAGGACAAGGCCTTGGTCCTGCTGGTGGCTCCCAGGTGGCCGAGACAGCCTTGGTTTCTACTTCTGCTTCAGCTGGCAGTGGATCCCCCACTGCCTCTGGGGTTGCAACCCGATCTTCTCTCTCAGGATCAGGGTTCCCTTCTGCACCCCAATCTCAAAGCTCTCAATTTGATGGCCTGGAGGCTGCAAGGGTAGTTTTGGCTCCCTGGGGCCTACCTCAGGAAGTTGAGGAGGTTGTCCTAGCCTCTAGGAAACAGTCCACTAGGAAAACCTATGCTCTCAAATGGAAAAGGTTTTCTGTGTGGTGTCAGCTACGTACAGAGGATCCTTTCTCCTGTACTGTACCAGTAGTGCTTCAGTACTTACTGCACTTATCAAATCAGGGACTTAAGTCCAATTCTGTTCGGCTCCACCTCTCAGCTCTAGCAGCTCACCACTCACTGGTGGAAGGACATTCTCTGTCGGTTCACCCCTTGGTGTCCCGCTTTCTCAGAGGCTTGCTTTTGCTCAAGCCTCCAATCCGTCGTCCTGCTCCTGAGTGGGAGTTGAATGTGGTCTTGCAGCAACTGACTCGCCCACCTTTTGAGCCGATGGCTACTTGCCCTCTACGCTTCCTGTCCTGGAAGACACTCTTCTTGATAGCCCTAACCTCGGCCAGGCAAGTGAGTGAGCTTCAGGCCCTGGTCTGTGACAGGCCTTACAACCGCTTCTTTAGGAACAGGGTAGTCCTTAGGACTCATCCCAAGTTCCTCCCAAAAGTTGTCTCCTCCTTCCACCTTAACCAAGAGGTGGTTCTTCCAACATTCTTCCCTAGACCTCATGCAAGCCAGGCTGAAGCAGTTCTGCATACCTTGGACTGTAGGAGGGCCTTATCCTTCTACCTTGACCGTACGCAGGGGCATAGAAGGGCTACTCAGCTCTTCATATCTTTTGACCCTAATAATTTGGGGTTAGCTGTGTCCAAGCGTACCTTGTCCACCTGGGTAGCTGACTGTATCACCTGGGCTTACAGGGCGGCTGACCTTCCTTTGCAGGGTCGGGTCACGGCCCATCGTGTCAGGGCAATGGCTGCCTCAGTGGCTCAGCTCTGCTCTGTACCGTTGGTGGACATCTGCAGGGCTGCAACTTGGTCCTCAAGCCAGACTTTTGCGGCCCATTACTGTCTGGAAAGGGAGTCCCGTAGGGACAGTGCTTTTGGCCAGGCAGTACTCCAGAATCTCTCTAAGGTTTAGGCAACTTCTGCCCTCCAGCCCTCCGTTGGGCTACCGGTGGAGGTTCTGTCAGTGAAAAGCCTTTCTTAGATGCTGGGACTAGAGGGAGTTCTCGTTGTTCAGCCTGGGTTCCTGGTAGCCCAGAGCTAGGGAGTCACCCATATGTGAGGACTGACTTCCTGCTTGGTCCTGGAGAAAGAGTAGTTACTCACCTGTAACAGGTGTTCTCCAGGAGCAGCAGGAATCAGTCCTCACAACCCTCCCTCCTCCCCTGGGAGTTGCAGTTGTACATAGTTTATTTTTAGATTTTTGTGTGCTGTTTTTTAGCTATGTCATTTGACTGAGCAAGATGGCACCTTTAGGTGGGAAGTGGACCGCGCATGTGTGCAGTATTCCCAAAGGCTTTCTTAGAAAGCTGGGGAATTGCACCGCACGGGGGCTCCATCGACGTCGATGTCACCCATATGTGAGGACTGATTCCTGCTGCTCCTGGAGAACATCTGTTACAGGTGAGTAACTACTCTTTCCACTTCTCGCACTTTTGACATCCATTCCTTGCCAACCAATATCATATGGAGTGAAGTAGAGCAGCAGCTTGGTGACCAGAGACCAGGGTTTGAATCCCACTGGTACTCCTTGTGGGCAAGTCACTTAATCCTCCATTGCCTCTAGTACAAACTTGGATTGTAAGCCCTCTGGGCACAGTGAAATACATTCAGGTATATAGGTAACTCGCCTTGAACTATCACTGGAAAGGTGTGAGCTAAATACTACTAATAAAAATAAAAAATACATAGCTATACAGGAGAATGTATTAAGTACAGCTGAGTAGAAAGTGAATTGTCTCGAGCTCAGATGCAGCACACACCAGGCAACCTTTAAATTTGTGCCTGTCCTTGCTTCTTCCGTTCCCCTGCCCTTTCCCATCCCTCCAAACCCCCAATGAGATATTAAAATCGCCTGCAATAACAACTGTCCCCCCCCCCAACTTGAAGTGAGCTAGCATGTACCTCTCTCATTTTGTCTTTGATCTCCTTCCTCATCTCCAATTAAAGCTCATCAGAGAAAAGGAAACTCATCCCTCCCTCCTCCTCCTCCTCAATATTTGAGGCAAAAATCTTTATTTAAAAGAATGTATATTCTGCACTATTTCCCAGATGAATTACAATAAGTGTACATAAAATATACAAATAACAATCAAATCATAACAAGTCATATCGAGCTGCGATTGCTGCCATACATACATTGAATAAACCAAAAGAGCAGGAAATGGAGGTTGACACAAGGCACAAGTAAGTCCAGTGCAGTGTACTTATTTCAGTGGGTGGGAGACCCAACTTAGCTGAGTTTTCGGCAAACTTGCCTGCGTCAGGGGTCAAAAGGGAAACCACTCAATAAACAAAACCAAGCAGTTGCTTGTAGAATAGACCTTGTACATGAGTCATTCAGACATTAATAAATGCCTGATATTACATACACAAAAGGCCTAATTTGCAAAGCCAGTTGGAAAGGCCTGCTGAAACAAATGAGCCTTCATTTTTTTCTGAAACGCCAGAATATCAGGCATGTTTCTTAACTCTGCTGGCAAAACGTTCTGTAATCTCAGAACAGCCACTGAAAATATCGAAATGCCCAAAAGAGAACACTCCGAAATAAAGGAACATCTAAAAGCAAAGTCTCTTGTGAGCGCAGAATATGAGGGGAACAGAAGATTCTCAGAGCCCTATGGTTAATGGCTTGAATATTAGCATGCTTATTTTATACAAAATCCGTAACCTAATAGGTAACTAATGTAAATTATATAAATGAATAGAGATGCTGAAATCTCTCACTGTTTGTAATTAATTGTTCTGCCGCATTCTGCATTAGTTGCAAAGTCTAAATAACGTACGATGGAAGCCTGAGAAATAGAACCTTTGGATTATTGCCACAGTCTGTCTATGAAGTATATATTTATATGATTGAATGTTTGAAATATATTGGACCTTAATAATGAGGCGGTGAAGTGACTTTTATGTATTTAACTCTTGGGCAGTTTGAGCTTATATGTAATGGGCCAATGATGAAAAGTGAGCAATCCTGGAACTCTATAGGCTCTGTTTGAAGTACATTTACAATTTAAAAATTCTTTTGATATTGCTAAAGAGGGCACCAGCGAGTCAACATAACAGACTCGTGATAATGGTGATCTGTAATGGTGACCTTGAGCTTTAGCCTTCCACTTGCTCAATCATGCCATGTGAATTAGTTATGGGCTACATACAGTAGAGTGAACTCGCCTCATGTGCCTTTTGCTATTTTTTTGCAAGTGGAACTATGAAAGATCTTGAAGATCAACACATTTGCATAAAATTCTGTGTGAAATTGACTTTTACAGCAACTTTTCAGATGTTGCAGCAAGCTTATCAAGAGGATTGTTTAAGCCGCAAATGATGTTACGAATGGTACCGATGTTTCAAATTGGGCAGAATGTCCACCGAAGACTATCCCAAAACTGGACGGCCTTCCACATCAATGGACGATGATCACGTTAGTGCATGCTTTGATTCTTGAAAATTGTTGCCTAACTTCCGTAAAGTTGCTGAAGAAATAGGCATCAGTAAAAGTTTGTGTTGCACAATTGTTACTGGAAAACTTCAGATGCATCGTGCTGCTGCAAAATTTGTCCCACATCTCTGGACAGATAAGCAAAAGGCGAACTGTGTCACAATCACTCATTGCTCCTTATTTGTGAATTGTTGGCAAAGCATGAGATGTCTCTAGTCCCGCAGCCTTCCTACTCTCCAGATTTGACCCCTGCGGACTTTTTTGTTCCTGAAGTTGAAATCCACTCTGAAAGGTCGCCTGTTATGGCATGTTTCAGAAATTGCAAAAGGCACATGAGACCAGTTCACTCTACTGCATGTAGTCCATAACTAATTCATGTGGCATGATAGAGCAAGTGGGAGGCAAAAGCTCAAGGTCACCACTACTGTGAGTCTGCTGTGTTGGCTTGCTGATGCCTTCAGCAAGTTTGGTTTCTTTTTGGACAGGCCTTGTATGTATTTTTATAAAGGCAACATAGGCACCTCTCTGCCTTTTTAAAAAGTAGGCTCTCATATCTATCCCCAGTAGCACAAAAATACCAATGCACAAATTTGCACATGCTCTGAAAAAAGGAAAATTGTGTGCATGTACATACATATGCTATAAAATTATACATGTATGCCACATGTATATTGAAGCTCAGTCTTCACTTTGCCCAAATGTAAAAACAGGCTCACACTTTCTGTGCGTACACTGTTGCAGAATTTTGTGAAAGCTGTTTGCTAGGTGTACAACAGGCTTTACATGTGGAAAAAAGCTTTATAAAGATTAACCCCAGTAAGTCTTTTGGGCATTTGAAGAGAGGACTTGGTCTCAGTTTAATGCCTTTTTTGCAGCCGTAAGTAAATTAAAAAAGTGGATTTATACAATTGAATATTGCTGATGCAATTTGCAGATTTGTAGGATAAGGATGACTTAAGCAGTTTGTGGTTTTCTCATTAAAAAGTGACTTTTAGGACTGGTGGGGTGATATGAAAAACAAAAACAAAAACCCAAATCATTGAACTGATACAGTTTGCAGCCATCTGTGTCAGTCTGGAATGTTGAGATTCTGTGAGAAATCTGTAGAGGCTTTTCCAGGAGTTAACACAACTTTGTTAGAGGTCTGCCCTGAATCAGAAATAAGATTTGTGTGTGTATTTCGGCCTTTTTAATTAAGTAGTGTGCTTGCCTTGTTAATCCACTAATGATTAGTTAAATAGAAAGAGAAATTAAAAAGGAAAATAAAGCAATACCTTTTTTGTTGGACTAAATATATTTTTGGACTAGCTTTCAAAGGTTATACCTTCTTCAGCTCAGGACAGTATGAGCCACAGATTGGTATTGTCATCTATTGCTCATACTATCCTGACCTAAAGAAGAAGGTTTTAACCTTTCAAAGCTAGTCAAAAAATGTAATTCTTAGTCCAATAAAAAGGTATCATCTTATTTTTCTTTTTTTTCCTCTTTATTTAACCGTCCTTAAAAAGGACACCAAAAGATCTGGGTTCGATTCCCATTGGCACGCCTTGTAACCTTGGGCAAGTCACTTTATCCTCCATTGGCTTGGAAGGAAAGGCTGACAATCTACTTTCGGTCATATCTTGCCAAGAAAACCCAGGGGCTGCTGGGTCACTAGGAATCAGCATTGACTTGATGGGATTTAAAAAGAAATGGGCTTCAAATTACTCAAGTTCCAATTTCAGGTTTCTGGAGCAAAGAGGAGGGGAGACTTATTTTAGCATGCATTGAACATATATAGTAAACAGTGGCAGGAACAGGGTTGAGATTCTGGGTAAAACACTGAAATTTTATATGTTATCTAACCACAGTGGTAGAAAACCAGAGATGAGGATAACTGTCAGACTGGGTGAGTCAATTGGTCCCTGTTTGTCATCGTCTACCATGTTATTATGTATATCTGCTCCACCTCACCCATATCTTCCAGTCTGTATAAAATGTATTTCATTTCTAATCTGTGTGGAAAAGTGTACTATGGTTGTTGTTTTTATCAGTCTCAAACTGCCAGTTTCTGGAAAGTCATTGTAGGTCTCTACACATCTTGTTGCATTTTGATCCTTGTAATGCTGCTGCTAAATAAAAGTGGTAGTATTGTAATTACTATATTTCATTTCAATATGTGAAAACTAGGAATGGCCCAACATGCTATTACCAAGAACTAGCTTATTTGGTGGCGCTGGCATCTTCCTAGAGGAATGTACTGTCTTTATTCTTTTCTGAGATTTACCTAAACTGTGCTTCTCCCCCTCCCTCTCCCCCTCCATACCCCCTCCATCCCCCCACTCTCCCCACCACTCCATGCACCATTACACAGAAATTAAGCACATACGTTATATTATAATATAAGACATTACTATACAATATAACCGGGTTGCAAACACCACAGCATGTAAACCTAACTACCGCTGAATCCCTCTACTTACACTCCAGGTTTACTTCCCTCACCCCCATCCATTCCATAAGGGATTTCCACAATTTTTCAAACTCATTCCCTTTCTCCCTCCTCAGGGCTGTCAGCTTCTCCAGGCCATATATCTCATACAAGATTGTTTTCCAAGCATCCACATTCACCAGGCTTAAAGTTTTCCAGTGCTTAGCTATTACACTTTAAGCTGCAACCACACATACTCTTAATAATACTTCTCTTTCGCCTTCCCACCCCTTCCCTTTTACCCCAAGGAGTACATGTTGCTTGCCCCATTCCACTTCCCTTCTGAATATTTGTGTCACTATTCCTCTAATAGCATCCCAATATGGTCTCAATCTCTGGCATTCCCACCACATGTGACTAAAGTCGCCCACTAAGAGACACCCTCTCCAACACAGCGCAGTGTCACTACCACCTATTCTATGAAGTCGGGTCGGGGTTAGGTGCCACCGATGCAACATTTTATAATTATTTTTCACATATCGAGAGGCTGTTAGCCCCTCTGACATCCCCTTATATCAGAGGTGTCAAACCCTGTCCTGGAGAGCCGCAACCCTGGCAGGTTTTTGGGATATCCCTAATGAATATGCATGATATATAAGAACATAAGATATGCCATACTGGGTCAGACCAAGGTCCATCAAGCCCAGTATTCTGTTTCCAACAGTGGCCAATCTAGGTCATATTTACCTAGGAGTTTTTCCCAAGAGACACAAGTTCCACAATGCTTGTACTGGGTCAAGCATTGATATCTTCGGTCACTTCTTAATAATGGTTTATGGACCTTACCTCCAGGAACTTGTCCAAACCTTTTTTAAACCCAGCTACACTAACAGCCTTTACTACATCCTCCGGTAACAAATTCCAGAGTTTGATTACACGTTGAGTGAAAAAATATTTTCTTTTATTAGTCTTAAATAGTTTACCCTGTAGCTTCATTGCATGTCCCCTAGTCTTTCTATATTCTGATAAGGTAAACAATCGATCTACGTTTACCCGTTCCACTCCGTTCATTAATTTATAGACTTCTATCATATCTCCCCTCAGCCGTCTCTTTTCCAGGTTAAAGAGCCCTAACCTTTTTAGCCTTTCTTCATAGGAGTATCCTTCCATCCCCTTTACCATTTTGGTGGCTCTTCTCTGTACCTTTTCTAAAATCGCTATATCCTTTTTAAGATACGGCGACCAGAATTGCACACAATATTCAAGGTGCGGTCTCACCATGGAACGATATAGAGGCATTATAATATCTTTTGTTTTATTTTCCATTCCTTTCCTTATCATACCTAGCATTCTATTTGCTCTCTTGGCCGCCGCTGCACACTGGGCCGAGGGTTTTAACATGGTATCCACAATGACGCCTAAATCTTTTTCCTGGGTGGTGGTTCCTAATGTGGAACTTTGCATCGTGTAACCATAGTTTGGGTTGTTCTTCCCTAGGTGCATAACCTTGCACTTGTCCACATTAAATTTCATCTGCCATTTTGATGCCCAGTCTTCCAATTTATCAAGATCCTCTTGCAATTTTTCACAATCCTCTTGGGTTTTAACAACTTTAAATAGTTTTGTGTCATCTGCAAATTTGATAACCTCACTCGTTATTCCACTTTCCAGGTCATTTATGAATATGTCAAAAAGCAGCGGACCCAGCACAGATCCCTGGAGTACACCACTATTCACCTTTCTCCATTGGGAAAATTGGCCATTTAGCCCTACCCTCTGCTTTCTATCTTTTAGCCAGTTCCTGATCCACAATAGTACACTGCCTCCTATCCCATGACTCTTTAGTTTTGCCAAAAGTCTCTAATGAGGGACCTTGTCAAAGGCTTTCTGAAAGTCCAGATACACAATATCAACTGACTCACCTTTGTCCACCTGTTTATTCACTCCTTCAAAAAAACATAACAGATTAGTAAGACAAGATCTTCCTTGTCTAAAGCCATGTTGGCTGTCTCCCATTAGGTTGTGACTATCTACATGCTGAGTAATTTTATTCTTTATGATGGTTTCTACCATTTTTCCCGGTACTGACGTCAGGCTCACCGGTCTGTAGTTTCCCGGATCACCCCGGAACCCTTTTTAAAAATTGGTGCTACATTGGCGATCCTCCAATCTTCAGGTATTTCCATGCATTGTCCCCATTGTATTTGAATTGATCCATGCATATGCATTAGAGGTATCCTGCCAACTGGACTGGTTTGTGGCTCTCCAGGACTGGATTTGGAGACCCCTGCCTTACACCTCTGTCATTTAAGATTGTGAGTGGGCAAGGTGCAGATGTCTTAGACATCAAAAGGGTAGATAGAATTTGTCACATTCCTCCTCGCTTCTCACCACCACCAAAACGTTGTCTAATCTAGTGCATGCAAATATATCTCATGCATATTCATTAGGGATATCCCAAAAACATGCCAGGGTTGCGGCCCTCCAGGACAGGGTTGGGCACCCCTGCCTTATATATTTCTGTCCAACTCCTCTTATCTATGGAAGTCCCTAGATCTTTCTCCCACTGATGCTGAAAGGCCATCCGCTCCTCGCTCTCTCCCAGTCTCAACAATCGATAAATGTTAGAGAGACTTTTATTCTTGGCATGTGTAAGCCAACTCATCTTTTCAAATGGACTTAACTCCTCCCTAATGGTCTTTCCCCGCCCCATGACGAACCTGCAGATATCTGTAAAAATCATGTCTGGGCAATTCAAATTTCACCTGCAGCTCCTCAAACGAAATCAAAGCCCCTTTATTGCACAGTTGATAAACTGTGTGCAGTCCTTTGGCTTCCCACCTTCTAAAGAGAGGATCCACTCTCCTAGGCAGGAACTCCTCATTATATCTTATGGGTTGCAGCAATGACTTTAACCGATGCATTTTCCTCCCCAGTATGGACTGTCTCCAGAGGTAGTCAATATGCTGGAGTATCGACCCCTCCGTGCACCCCTGCTGCCTTCCTAACCAAGATCTAAACCTTAAGGGACCTTCGACTCCCTCTGCTTGCAATATTTGTTCCTACTTCCGCGGCTCCTCCTCGTGCCACCAGAGTATGTTAGAGCTGGGCTTCTACATAATCCCAGTAAAAGTTGGGGACCCTCAGCCCCCCCTCCTCCTGCGGACGGTACAAAATTCTCTATAAGTAAAGATTATGTTCATATTGTAACTGATACCTATGCAGTAATGTTTTCCTTGTAAATAGATTGTAGATAGTTACCCATGTTATCCAAGTTCCTTCCCTTGTTATCTGTAAACTCATGCATGTTGACTGTACTATGTGAACCGTGCTGATGTTGAATAGTGCGGTATATAAGAGAATTTAAATAAATAAATAAATAAATAAAATATGCCTTGCTACCCACGGAGGCCGGTGGTTCCAGATAAGATTAAAAATTTTCTTTTGAATCCCCTCCGATATTTTCTTAGGCACCTTCACTGGTAACATTTGAAAAAAATAAAGCACTCTAGGCAGTACCACCATTTTCACCATTGCTTTGCGCCCTAACCATGATATTCGGTAATGTCTCCATCTATCCAAGTCTGCCTGTATTCTCTTCCAGAGGGGCACATAGTTAATCCTATATAACTGAGCTACTTCCCCCATCAACTGAACCCCTAGATATCTCACTGGCCCCTTCGTACATCTAAAGGGAAAATGCTTCGATATCTCCTGCTGGACCATCTCAGAGAGAGTCAAGTTCAATATTTCCATTTTATCCAGATTGGCCTTGAACCCTGTGATTCTATGGTAATTCTCCAAATCCTCCACTACACTTCCTAATGATTGCCCTGGTTCAGTCAATGTCATGAATGTCATCCGCAAATAGCGCAATTTTATACTCCCGACCCTATACCTGTATGCCTCTTATGGATTCCCTATTGCAAATTCTTGCTGCAAAGGGTTCCACTGACGACGCAAAGGGCAAGAGCGGACAACCTTGACGTGTCCCTCGATGCAATGAAAAAAAGGGAGAATACCCACCATTCACTTTGACCCCAGGAGTCCGGCAATCTCCCCCCCCCCCTCTCTCACCCCGTTGAAAATACATAGAAACCTAGGGATAAGTTGTGCTCGAAAACGTTTATATATCTACGCCGTTAGGCCATCCAAGCTTGGTACCTTCCCACTTGCAAGGGCTGATATTGCCCAATCCACCTCTTCCTTTCCTATCCGATAATCTAATCAAATCTTGCTCCTCCTTTGTTAAACTCGGCAGCTCTACAGATGGCAAATAATGCTTTATCGCCACTGCCTCTGGCTCCCTTTCCACTCTATATAGGTTATGGTAATAATTTTGGAATTGCTGTCATATATCAGCCTCACTATAGGCCCATCCACCGTCCCCTTTTCTCATTTTACCCACCACCAACTGAGCCTGTTGCTTGCTGAGGTTCCGGGCCAACAGCCTCCCCAGCTTATCTCCATGCTCATAAAAACGTTGATGAGCACGCTGAAGCTGAAATGCTAGCGATGCCACATAAAGATCCCTCACTCGGGACCGTGCTACCGCTATATCCTTTAAGATCTTCCCTCTTTCCCCTTCTCCCTGCCTCCTCTCTAGCTCTTTCAAGGTCCCCAACGCTTTATCCAGATCATTCCGTCTTTTTTTTCTTTTTAGCTCCCCATCTAACAAAGACCCCCCCTTAGAAACACTTTAAATGCATCCCAAACTACTTCTGCCATAACCTCTCCCCCTTCGTTATACCAAAAAAATTCCTCTGTCTCTGGTGACCTCCTTCACTATTCTGGGATCTTTCAATAAGCTATCGTTCATTCACCAAAATTTCCTCCCTGCTTGCGAGCCCCAGCCTTTCAACTCGACCCATGCCATCCCATGGTCTGACCAGGAAATAAGTTCATAGTCAATCTTCCCTACCTCCTCCATATGGGTCATCTGAAGCAATATCAGATCAATACGTGAGTAGGTATGATGCGGCGCCGAGTAAAAGGAGTAGACCCTACTCCCCGGGAATAGCTCTTGCCACCCATTCACCAGCTGCCATAAGTGCATTAGTTTTTTCAGTTGCTTCCTGGCCTTTCGCTCTCCCCCCCCCCCCTGATCCTGCCAGTGCTCTCTAAAGATGGAGACATTACCGTATTAAAATCCCCTAAAACCACCACCCTCCCCTCCAAGAACCCCAACAGCTTACACCCTAGTCGTTCAAAAAAAACCTCCTGTCCGGTGTTCGGGGCATATATGCTAAGCATGGTAACACTCAAACACTATAGCCGCCCCTTTAATGCCACATTCCTCCTTTCCACATTCTTCATAACCCCTGTTTCTTCAAATGGGACTGAATCCCGCAGGACTATAGCTATTTCCTCCGTTTTCCCCCTCCTCTTTTAGAAGCACAGTCACATCTGTGATGATTCTTACCTTGTAACACTCTATATGGTTCCGCATCTTTAGATGGGTTTCCTGTATACAAGCTATTTCAATCAGCATTCTGTACAGTTCTTTAAACAATAAATGCCTTTTTTGTGGTGAATTCAGCCCTTTCACATTTATAGTGCTCATCCTTAACCCCGGCATGGTTTAACCTTACCTCCCCCCCCCCCCCCCGAATTGCAATTCCCTAGACTTAGAGCCTGTCCCCCCCTCCCCCTCCCCACATGTCTACTCTGTCCACACCCTCCTGGCAGCTCCATTCCCACAAGCAAGTGACATTCATCCCCCTCCTTTTTTTCCCCTCAATCCTTCCCCACCCCCTCTCTTTTTCTATATTGCAGACTTGAGAGACCTTTCTCCTTTTTATAGTCCGGTTACAATCTTATCCTGTTTACCGCAATCTTATTAAAGTCTTCCCTGCGTGCCCCCCCCCCCCAATTCCCTTCAACCTGCCCTTCATACACAGACCCACTTGCACCTTCCACCCATCATAAACTTCCACAGTCATCTTTCCCTCTCCTACAAGATCTCAGTCATTATTGTCCATATTTGAAGATGCCTCCGGAGCAGTTCACTGTCTTTATCTTTATCTTTATTTCCACATTTGATTAACCGCCCAGGACAAGGCATCAGAGCGGTATACCATGAACAAACCGAGAGGAATTATTTGAGATTGTGAAATCCCTGCTGAAACATGACAACCATAACAAAACAAGTAATATGCCAGACCAACAAACTCTGACAAACTTCTTCCAGTCCAAATTACAAACAAAACAAACAAATACAACCTCACCACAGCTTCCCCAAGCATACAATTGCTGTTTCAAAGAACTCCTTACACCCTCCTTAGAAAACCTAGAAACCATCATAAAAACAGTCAATACAACAACCTCACCAATGGATCATTGCCCAGTAAGCTGGATAAAGCTTACCCGATCCAACATAGCACCATTCCTTAAAAGGATAACACAATACTCCTTCGAGCAAACCTACCTACCAGCCTTCCTCAAGAACGGATTGATCTGACCACTGTTCCCTCTAAGCTGTGCGCGTGTGCGCGCGCACACACCTCGCTGAGTGAGCGCACATACTTTACAACAGAGCGCACAAAAATTACGGTTCTGATTCTGATAGAAAACAACACAGACGTCTTAAAATTTAAAAGTTGTTGTGTATTTACAGTTTTCACAAGTTCTACAATATTTTCTAGTGCAATCAATGTGGTGTACATACTGTATTCTGACGTGTAGTCAAATTTTAAAGTATATAACTCTTAAGTGTCGTTATATGGCGCACAAAAATTTAACCTTCCTTCAAAAGCTGCACAGCTGATATATTATGCGCACACAGCCTACAGAAAATTAGAGGGAACATTGGATCTGACCCAGGGGCGGCTCAAGGCAATCTGCTGCCTGAGGCGCGAGATGAGCTGCCCCCTCCCCCCCCCCCGCCCAGCATCCAAAATGGAGGGACATTCTCAGAGCTCTAGTCAGAGAACAGGGGGTCCCCTCACTCAGAACAGTAGTTGTGTTTATGAATAAAGGAATCAACATATTGTCAGCCAATATAATTAAAAAACAACAACTTTGCAATAATGAGTGGAGGAGTGGCCTAGTGGTTGGGGCAAGGTACTTCAGGCCGGAAGGTCGGGGGTTCAAATCCCACTAGAGGACAGCAACCTTGGGCCGGAAGGACTGGGGTTTCTAGTCCCACAGGTGCTCCTTGTGGTCTTGGGCAAGCCACTTAACTCTCCATAGCCCGTGTTCCCTGTAAAATAGTTATCTCCAAGTTATAATGCCCTGTTCAATGTAATTTCAGTTTGTTCAATGTAAACCACACTGATGCAGAATAGCGCGGTATATAAGAGAATGTAAATAAATAAAAAAGAAAAATAAATGATGATCATATGCAGGAAAAAATGTAGCTGTTTAATTATGTAGCCTGGTAATCTCATATAAAAAATATTTACTCCTGACACTGCACAAGTATGGTATTAAATGTAAATATATATTCTGCAAAACATAAAGGAGATACAAGGTGGTCAATGATGGATGCACATCACAGAACTCAACACACCAAAAATAATTTCTGATTTTACTACTACTTTTACTGCTATTAATCATTTATATAGCGCTACAAGGCTTACACAGGGCTGTACAAACATATAAAGAAGACAGTTCCTGCTGGTAGAGCTTACAACTAATCAAGACAGACAACATAATAAAAGAGAAAAAAGGGGGTTCAAATACGGAAGGAGAGAAGGAGAACAAGAGATTAGGATCTAAATGCAGCCTCAAAGAGGTAAGCCTTTAGCATGGATTTGAAGAGGGGGAGAAAAGAGACTTGATGTAAAGACAGAGGAAGTTTGTTCCATGCATAAGGAGCAGCAAGGTGAAAAGATCGAAGTCTGGAGTCATGTCAGTAACAGTGATATAAACTCTTACCAGTACTGGGCATATTGTGAAGTAATATAAAACCTTACAATAATGATTCAAGAGCTAGAGAGAAAAATCTATTACCATAACTGCATCAACTTCCAAAATGTACAAAGGGGACCTACCCAGAAAAAAAGCAGCACCATAAATATTGTTGTACACCCTAGAACATCGATAACACCTATTTAGAAAATCAAACAAACCAGATTACTATCAAATCCTACAAAGAAACTCCATGCTAATGGAATACCTGACCTTGGTCACACACTCAAAATATAGATAGAGCCTCACCGAGTAGGGAATAAATGATCACAAACTAAAAACAGATGTATATAGACACAAAGCCAGACCCGGCATTAGTGGAATAGCCAGAACTGATTTTTTGGCGAGGCCTGGGATTAACAAGCATGGGCATAACAGTGCAACTGTTGACACTGCCTCCAGTTATCCTCTCATTTGACTGTTTTTCTGCCATTCACTGCATGGGTCTGATGCCAAAGTAGAGAGGTCATCACCCACCCAGGCCAATCCTTGGCTACACCCCTGCAGAGAGTACAACACCAGGGAAAGACAGAGATTCATCTGTCCCTGTACCGTGCAGAATATAAAGATAGAGCATGTTAATTACAAAGACTAACCTATTCCAATCACTAAACTGAAAACAAAATTAATTTTCCTACCTTTGATGATTGAGATCAACAAGAATACAAAATAAAATGACCAGTCTCTAGTTTCTGCTGTCTCCTCTTAATTCATTTTCTAGGGTCACCGGCCCACCTGCCATTTCTTTCCTCTCCTGTCATCGTCACTTTGTATCTCTGGCATTTATCTTTTCCTTTCAGCTTTCTTTCATTTATTTTTCTCTCTAGCAACTCAGATTTCACAGCTCCCCCCTTAACATACAGTCCTCAACCCCCTCATTACTGCGTCTACCACTTTTCAAACCTAAGAGTCCTCTCATTCCCCATCTCTCTATCCTTCCCCAGTCTTTAATTAACTCCCCCCCCCCTTTTCTCTTCCTCATCCTGTGTCCATCATGTCTCCCTTTTTTCATTCCTTGTCCATTGTCTCGTTCCTCTCTTTCCTCCATCTAGCACTTCACCCCCTTTTTCAGTACCATCTCTATGCTGACAACTCTCAGATCTACCTCTCTGTGCCTGAAATCTCTCCAGGAATCCAGTCCCAGATCTCTGCCTGCTTATCCGACATTGCTTCCTGGATGTCTCACCACTGTCTGAAACTGAACATGGCCACTCTACACTCCTCCTTGGGAACTCCACTCCTCTGGCAGCTCCCTTTTATCTGCGCCATTCTCTGCCACTACCAACTCCAGACTTCATCCAGTCTATCTTGATGCTCCATATGCCTGGAACAAACTGATTCGGTGTGTTGGACACCTTCTCTGGCCCTATTCAAATCCAGGCTAAAATCCCACCTCTTTGATGCTGCTTTTGGGTCCTGATGCTCCTCACTTTCTCGTTCACTACTTATGAGTATCTTGCCGTATTCTAGTCCCCAGTTTTGCAATGTTTTTTCATCTTAATTGTAAGCTCTGATGAGCAGGGACTGTGTCTTACATTTTTATGTACAGCGCTGCGGCTGCCTTTTAGCACTATACAAATGATAAGTAGGAGTTTTTCTCATCCCATCCCACCATGCACACTATTCTCCTTCTTTCCCTGTTCCTCCCTTTATGTGTATCCCTTTTTCTCTGTTTTCCTATATCCAGCATCTCCTCTCTACTTCTCCCCACACCCCATGTCCAGTATTTCAAATCTTCCTCTCGTTCTCATCTAGCATTTCCTCCTAAAACAGCTATCCACCCCATTCCTCTCTCTCTCCCTCCTCATGTCCACCATCTCTCCTCTCTCTCTCCCTCCCTCACCCGGTACCTAGCATCTCTCATTCTCTCCCAATGCCCAGCATCTGCCTTTTCTCCCTTTATCTCTCCTTCCCCAGTATCTACCCTCTATACCAGTGTTTTTCAACCTTTTTTGTGCAAAGGCACACTTTTTTCATGAAAAAAATCACGAGGCACACCACCATTAGAAAATGTTAAAAAAATTTACCTCTGTGCCTATATTGACTATATATAAAGTAATTCTCTTGAATAGGAATCAAACACTCACACCAACCCCCCTCCCCTGCTGGTTCACACCAACCCCCCTCCCCTGCTGGTTCACTCACACCACCCCCCCCCCCTCCACTGCTGGTTCACTCACCCACCCCCCTGTCACTTACTCACCCCTCCTGCTTGGTCACTCACTCACTTACCCCCCCCTCCCCTGCTGGTTCACTCACACCATCGCCCCCCCCCCTTGCTGGTTCACTCACACCCCCCCTCCACTGCTGGTTCACTAACACTCCCCCCCCCGTGCTGGTTCACTCACACTCCCCCCCCCCCTTGCTGGTTCACTCACACTCCCCCCCCTTTGTTGGTTCACTCACACACACACACCCTCCCTCTGCCCAAGCTGCTGCTTCTGCTTTGTACAGAGCAGCGGCTGCACTACACTTACATTGAAAAGTAAAGAGAAACTGTGTCAGGAGCCCTCCGGTCATCGCAGAGCCCGAGGAAGTGATGTCATGGGGGCGGGCTCCTCACAGGCTGTCTTTCCTTTTCAAATTAACTTTATTGCAGCTAAAGTTAATTTGAAAAGGAAAGACAGCCTGTGAGGAGCCCGCCCCCATGACATCACTTCCTCGGGCTCTGCATGATCGGAGGGCTCCTGACACAGTTTCTCTTTACTTTTCAATGTAAGTGTAGTGCAGCCGCTGCTCTGTACAAAGCAGAACCAGCGGCTGCACTGCTATAGGGAATCGCGATCGCGTTCGCGCCGCGGACTTCGGCACAAAAGCCGGTTTTTTGCTCTGGCCGCTCCCGATCTTGCGGCCAGAGCAAAAAACCAGCTTTTCAATGGCCGGTTTTACAACTGTGCCGGCAGCCGGCCTGGCCATGGAAAAACCGGCCAGGCCAGCTGAAAACCGGCCGGTTGGCAACCCTAATTTGTGAGCCGAGGCCACATGTTACGGATGAAATTGGAATTTTTCCCACGGCACACCAGACAATATCTCACGGCACACTAGTGTGCCGCGGCACAGTGGTTGAAAAACGCTGCTCTATACCCCCAGTGGCCACCATCTTCCCCCTGCTCCTCGTAGTTAGCATCTATCCTCTACTTCCCTGTGGCCACCATCTACCCTTTCACCCCTACTCACCCCATGTCTGACATCTGTCCTGTCCCCCATCCCCATCTAATGTCTTTTTGCCCTGCATCCCCCTCTACGTTTCTTCCCCATGCCCAGAACCTGTCATGTACCTGCCCCACCAATGTTCACTGCCTCTCTCCTTGCCTGCTGCCATCACACTGCCCGTCTTGATTGCAGCGACAGCTTAAAAACAAACAAACAGAAGGACAGGATCTTTCAGGTCTGCTGCGCACTAGAAAAGCCATGCAGGCCCCGCCCCCTCTGCCGCAAAGCATGTGTCAGAAGAGGTGAAACCAGCAGGGCGGTTCAAGCACACTGGAGGTGGAAGTTTTGCGTTTTAGTTTTTGGGGGGCTTTTTTTGAGCTGCCACTGCTTCTCATCACTGCCACTTTTTTTGAGCTGCCACTGCCACAGATCTGGAGGAAGCAGAGCAAATCCTTTGAAGAAAATGTTGTTGTTTTTTTAAAGAAAAGGCAGAGTGAGGTGGCCATTGCTGGGGTGTTTAGGGGCATGTTTGCTGCTCCTAAAACATTGCCGCCTGAGGCAGCCTTCTCACTCTGCCTAATGATAGAGCCGCCTCTGGAAGGCTGTTTGCGTGCGTGCATGCATGAAAGGATGGGAGGACTTGGGGTATGTTCATACATCAGAGAATGTGGGAAGGGTGGTGGTAGCATTTGCTCAGAGTGATGAGGACTGAACTGGAGTAAAGTGAACTGAAGGACATGCACCAGTGGGGATGTTGGGCACTATGGAGGGAGGTGGGGGGTATCTGTTGGTATGGCTAGGCTATCATGAGGGGGCAGTGGGGGCCAGGAGGAACAGGATATACTGGGATATACTGAGGGGGCCGCCTGAGGTCTGGCTGGACAAAAAATCTCTGGTCAGTTTCTTCTGTTTGGCGGCGAGACTTGCTATCGCAGCAAAGTGGAAGAACACCGCCGCCCCAACACTCTTGGAGTGGTATAAGAAATTGGCTACTATTATGGAGATGGAGCGGGGAGTAGCGCTAATGAAAGGTGGAATATTATGAGCAGCTATGGTTCCCCTTGAAAGCGTTTGCCACACAGTGGAAATGGGAGGGGTGGGTTAGGGTGGGTGTTGGAGTGTGGCGATGGAGTGGAAGAGGACCAAGGAGATAGGGGTGGATGATTAGGGAGGAGTTAGGTGAATTACTTAGGGTTGATTCCTGGGGTTATTATGGATGGGTCCCCTTCCCCCCCTCCCCAGACAGAGGAGAAGCAGTGTGGAGGAGAAGCCCTTGCGATCTGGTTTTTGTTTTGTTTGGTTATGGTTATTTCTTTTGTGTTTTTTTCCTTCTTATGTGGATCATCTGGTATTGAGAAGAGTGATGCTGTGAGGGTTGGGGAATGAGATTTTATTTATTTATTTAGACAGTTTTGTATACCGCCTTATCCTTCAATCAAAGCGGTCACAACACAATTGGGGGATACATTTAACATGCGGGGATATGAGACACACACTAATACTTACAAGGAACATGGGCAATGGAGGGTTAAGTGGCTTTGCCCAAGACCACAAGGAGCATCTGTGGGACTAGAAACCCCAGTCCTTCCGGCCCAAGGTTGCTGTCCTCTAGTGGGATTTGAACACCTGACCTTCCGGCCTGAAGTACCTTGCCCCAACCACTAGGCTACTCCTCCCTAGATAGGAGAAGTTGTGTATTAGTTAGGACTTTGTGGAGATGTCTGTTGTACCTGATGAAGTTGACAAGGAATGTGAGAAGGATTGTTTTACAAAAATGAAAATAAAAGATAAAGAAGGAAAAAATAAAAATAAATGTATGCTGAAATTTCCAAGGAGAGAAATCAGTTGGGGAAAGAATGCAGAGCATGACTCGTGGAATTATTTCCAAAGGGGAGTACTGAGCGCCGGTATGACTTTGCCATAGGAGGGGACTAAATTCCTTTGTTCCAGTCCAGACAAATGGGTTATGCCAGCAAGTGGATGCAGACTAGCAACTTTCAGTGATGTTATCGCTTGGTGTATCTATTGGTGCAGCACAGAGAGAAGCCAGTATTTGCCTCCAGCAGATGGCAAATTGTTTGGACTAGTGCAGCAGTGCAGATAGACTTGTTTCCCATGCCCAGTGTATCGAGAGCTTGGGTATGTCCCTGTCTTTGAGCTGGCAGCTTGCCCTGTGTCCAGCACTGCTATACATGGTTTCCTAGTGCATGGAGGTCTGGAGAGTGGACAGGAGGACCCCATGAGGCCTCTGAGCAGAGTTGTTTTCGGGCTCAGGCCCTTCTGCTGTCCTCTATCTGAACGCTTGTTTTCTTTGCCTTTTTCTGAATTTGTTTGTTTTTCCCCTCCTATTAACTTAAATGGGTTAACTTAAATTTGGCTCTCTTGCTGTTTGCAATAAAGCAGCTCTAAATTAAAACGAACAGCCCCCCCAACCAGACTATTTTTCTCACTAGCTGAGCTTCCCAGACTTGTGTGGGGCTTCCCTGCGCGTGCGGAGATTCTCATTTCTCTGAAGCCTTTGCTCCTTTTTTCCCTGGTGCTGCTGCAGTGCCCCAGTGCACAACCCAATGCAGCTTGCAACCCCTAGTGGTTTTTACTCACAGCTGCTATTTGGGGCCCTATTTGTGGTGGAAGTATCTGGGACACACTTTCGGCATGTTGGGACCCCCCTGCCCCAGGGGGTTCGGAAGCTGCATCTGTGGTCCCTGCTGCTCCTTCCCTGTGTTTTTCCTCCTGATGGACATCACAGCCATTTGAGAAGGCTGCTTGTTCCCTGCAGAGAGGGAGTCTGGCAGGGTGGTGATAGCCTCAGGTCTTTCAACAGACTTAAGCTGCAGCTTCTGAAATAGCTCACTGTTTTCAATCTCTTCTAGCTGCTTGACAGCCACCTTTGTGGGGACCTGGAAACCTCAAGTGCCTCTATTATGAGCGATAAAGGGGCTAAGCACCCTTGCTTTGCCCCTTCGCTCATCTGTTCCTCTGGTGGTTGGTTGGGACGCTGTAGAGAATTGTTTTTTTCTCCAGAAAGTAAGTCTGAGGAGAATGGAATGATTCCCTTGCTGGAAGGCTAGGATCTCTGTGTTATGCCTATATCACAAAATAGACCTTTCTATGCCCTTTCAGGATGCTATGGCAGCCCTGCATGATGTAGAGCTTGCTGTCTGGTGAGGTTAGCGGGTGGGTCCTCTTCTGGACGGTTTCGGATTTCTGCTGCATTCATTTCTCTACCTGATCCTAAGCAGCAGCAGAAAACTCCCAACCTGGGCCCTAGGGGCCCTGAGATTCTGTCTCAGCTGTACCCTTTGCCCCAAGTCAAGTTGGATAAGCCTTTTGGGCTCCTGTGGGTGGATGCACTCATCACAACAATGTCAAAGCACACAGACATCCTCATGCAAGGGGGCTGTGCACACAAAGAGTCTCATGATAGGTGGGCAGAGCTCCTCCTTAAGAAAGCCTTAATGGTTTCCACCTTAGCCTCTCAGGTAGCCTTGTGTGCAGGCCTGCTTGCCTGAGCTCTCTTCTGTAGCATCTAACAGCTGCTGGATAGCCCATAGCAAGGTTGGAGTCTGAAACCACTGATGTGGCTAATGCCCTGAATGACTTGATCAGCATCCCCTTTAAGTCCAGGACAGTGGAAGTAGTGGCTAAATGGTGGCTTTAGCTCTAATTGGTTGACGGATACTGGCTCTAAGCTATGGCTGAGCAAGCTTCCCTTTAGGGGCAAGTTGCTCTTCAGGGAGTACATAGAGAAGTTTGTGAAAGTGGGTGAGTCTTGCTTTCAGAGCAGAAGGGACTAGAAGTGCCTCCTCTGGAGCCTTGTGTGGAGCATGACAATACCCTTGGACTACTAGGAGTCCAGATAGGGCCTATTCATCCTTTGGGCCTAAACCTAAGAAAGATCAGTCCTTTCAGGGCTATTGACGTCCTCAGGACTCGGCGATGGCCCCTGCAGGAATTGGCAAGCCCCCACAATGAGATCTGGTGGGACCTTCTAAGACTCATCCAGGTGAAAGTGTCTCCATCTGTTTATTTTGTAATAGTAGCATATCATGCCAGACCACTGGATCCTCGCAGTCCACAGGGCAATGTGCTGGCGTTTGCGGAGCCACTGCAGGATGCCTTCGTCGAGTCTCTGTGCAGCTTCTAACTGAAGCAGGTAGCAGCAGAGGAAACTCTTCAGCACCTATTGCAGTTACAGGTTCTCTGCAGAGCAGGGCCAGAGGTGCTATTCCATCTATTTCTGGTTCCCAATCAAGAAATTTTCTTCCACACTATCCTGGGCATGAAGGCAGGCAATACCAAGCTCAGAGTCCCACATTTCCATAAGGAGATCATCGGATCAGTCATTTATGTCAATCCAGCAGGGAAAGTATCTCATACCTCCCTGGATGTTGCTAAAACATACTTCTCTATTCCCATCTGGGAGTAACATCAGCAATTTCTTTACTAGGACTGCCATTTCCAGTATTGAACTCTGACTTTTGGCCTGGCCACGGCTCTTGAGACCTTCTCAAAGGTCATGGTATTAGTGATGATGTTCTGGATATGTATTCTCCCATACCTGAATGTTGTTTCGGTTGGTGTCCTGGAGAAGTCAAGGGATGGCAGATCTCTAGCAATTTGCTGACTGGAAGGGCTTGGGTTGGTTATCAGTTCAATGCTTTCCTTGGTTTAGCTTTCCTCCCACTGGGAGGTCTCTGAAGCTGCCAAGACAACTTGCTGTGTTTGTGCTCGGTCTGCTCTCCAGGCCAGAGATGACGTCCAAATCCTAGAGTCCAGGATGTCGACCCTGGAACTCTTCCCTTGCACATGGTTCCCCTTCAAGCCATCTGCTGTCTCTGTAGTTTCCCTGTTCCTTGCAGTATGACTAGACCCTTCCTTTCCCCAGGGAGATTAAGGATCAATTAATGTGATGCTTGCAGTCTCCTATGTAACCAAGTGATCATTGCAAAATATGTTTTTGTTGGACTCGCAAAGCTATCACAAGAGTAAATAATTTATATGCCAAAAGATTTCAATAAATACTTTTTAAATTGTAGTCCACAATTATTTTATATACCCTGATTTCAAATGTTCAACATAGCACTATTGTTTCAGATCTGGAGCTACTTACCTTCTATTTCCATCTAAATCTTCAAATCAGCAGTGTTGGACTTCCCTTAATCTGCATCATTCACTGCAGGAAATTTATGGTTCATTAGAAAACCGCTACAAGCGTTCATAAGTCTTTTCTGAGTTTGTCTTGCTTACTGCTTGAGAATTTCCATACTGGCCTCTCTGTTCTGCACTGGTAGATATATGAAGTGATGACATCACTGAATGTTGCTCATGTCTGCCTCCACCTGTTGGAAAGGGAACATAACCCACTTGTCTGGACAAGATTAAAGAAAAGAAGGAAAGAAAATGCTCAGGTATGTAAAATTTCTCTTTTTGACCTTAGTAATGCAGAGAAATTCTAGGCAATAAGGTAGGAAAAGTATCACTATGGAGTCGTTCTGGTTTCTCTTGTAGTGGTGGGTTTTAATGATTTAGTTTATAGATTAACAGTAGTGAATTGCTTGTGTTTCTCTGAATCCTCGTTGCCAAATTGTTCCATTTGGGGATGCAGAAAAAAAAATAAATGGCAAATATTTACCTGAAAACATTTGTCTTGCCATTAATATTTTACAGACATTTTTTAGTAGGCTTTTGTGAAATGAACACACAATTGCAAAACTGAAATGAAGACCAACACAAATCTTATTGTGTCAGTATTTTGAATCAAGGGAAATGTGGGTCCAGCACTCTGAAGGAGTGACCACTGCTACTTCCATATTCGTTTGCTGTCTTCTCTTTGAACGAAGAGTTCTGTCTTTTAAGATGAAGTGAATGGATGAGTGTGGATGTAGGTCATTCCTTTCTCTGTGTTTTCTGCAGTCAGGGTCATTGAGATCCATGCTCAGGAGTCCTGCATCCCAACTACTTTTCCTCTACCTCTCGCAGACAGTGATTCTCGCTGGCACTATGTGGTTATCAGGGGACTGTGTCTCCAAATGAGTTAGTTTTGCACGTTAACAGCCACCATACTCTGGGAAATTCTTGGTGACAATATTAACCCGTTTTGGACCAGCGTATGTTTTACATACATAAGGTTTCCATACTTACTACTCAACTGTTTACTAATTAATGGTTATAAATTCAATGGAACTATGTTTAGCTATAACCGTTATGTCAAAAAGTGTTATATACAGATTTTTTATCTGAGATCTAGTTAGTTTAATAGGTATTCGAAGTTTGCTGATTTTGACGGTACTGGCGGCTCAACATAAAAAGATCACAAAAAATAGTAAATTAGTAAGTAGCTTATAATGCTGTAATAGCTACTATTTTGCAAATAAAAGTATTTGTAGACTTTAGAAAATAGGTTTAGGTAACTGTAAGTTACTTAGTATCAGAGTTATTGGCATGTATATAGGCCTTGTATGTTTTTCATACACTGGGCTAATATGTTGTCAAAACTAATTGCTGTCAAGCATTCTGTTCTAGGTGTTTCAATGGTGCAGTATCGACGCACTGCATCAGAAGTGTTTTCACGTGTATCATATTCCGCTGTCAGAATGGACTGTTGACAAACTATATTATATCATAATAAAGTGTTTTAAATGAAAACTGCAGTTTCAATAGTATCATACAGTATGTTTATGTCAATGAATATTGGAACTGAATCCTATCTTTTCTGAAGACAGACAATATACTATATTGGACCAGTGTATGAAAAACATAGACTTTGGGGTATGTTTACTAAGCAGTCTTAACGTGCGCTCTTCCACATTACTTTATCGCGCAATAATGGCGCTTTATCGGGCGCAGAGGTACCTTAGCACGCGATAACACGTGCAGCGGCGCAAATTAGCGCTGAGGGTGGAGAAAGGCTCCCCAGGGGTGGAGAGAGAGGGTCAATGGGCGGAGAGAGGGAGGGGAGAGGCTCCCTGCACACTAACGCTGTGAAATTCGAGGCTGAAAACTAACGCCAGTGAAACCCTGGCGTTAGAGCTGATTTAAAGGGAAAAGAAACCATCTCCGTCAGCAATGTACAGCAAAACCAGGGAAACCTACAAAAAGTGATGTGTGATACATGTGCACGGAACAAAAGGGCAAATAAACATTGAAAATGACCTGAACAAAATTGAAAAAAAACATAACCAAGCTGGGCAATAGTGATATTAATGGGAAACATCAAAAAACCCCACCGAGAAAGCTCCAAAAAAAAGATATGAATATTGGAAGGGTCTATGCTCCATCCCCATACAAGGTGAATGAGCCCACAGTGAAAGTGCGCTGAGCAGGGTTTTCCCTCTCCATTGGGCAGGTGTCCTATGGCATGCGCATGTTCCGCAACAGCAGGGCGGGCATGTTGGAACGGGCAACTGGACAGATGCTTCAAAAGGGGACAAAGAGGGCTGCAGGCTGCACATGCTGTGGTGCAGCTGGGCCACAGTGCGGACTAAGGTGATGCCTAGGTGGCCCATAGGAATGCTGAAATAGTAGTGCAGCCAGACAGCAACTGATGAGGGCCCAACATGGGCACGAGTGTGCTTCCCACAGTGTCACAGGCGATAGTACCCAGCAGGTACCCCCAAGGGCACAGAACATTGCCAGGCGGTGCTGGGGGGAAGCGTGGACAGCTATGCAGGCCACCCCTACCCCATAACCTGCACCATAGGCAGCCATCTACCCGCACACTGGATGGCCTGAGACTGCGCTCCACCAGCACCACCAGCAGAAGGGCATGTCAGCAGGGTGGCAGAGGGATACTGGTGGTGGAGGGGGCAGTGGCAGCTGCCCAGAGCAGACCGTGGCCTAGCCCTGTGTAGGTGGGTGCCATGCACTGCAACAGACAGGCCCTGTCTGACGAACAGTCATGGTATCCCCAGGGAATGCACTGTCTCTGTGGCAACATGGTGGTGCAGTGCACACAGCCAGTGTGTTCAGGAGCAGAAGGTCACAGGTTCAAGTCCCAGCTGTGGTTCCTGCCAACCCAGTCCCCATATTTTACCCACTACTAAAACATGCTAATACAGACAGAACCTTTATTGCAGATGACGTAGACATGCCCAAAACACCTACATTTTACCCTACAGAGCACAGACCCCATAAACATGCGCATTACCTAGAGCAGAGTCTCCCAAATGCAGTCCTGGAGGGCCAAACACCATTCAGGTTCCATGCTGCCTCTATTAAATATATTTCTATGCACCGCCCCCATGGTATGCAGATGTATCTCATGCATATTCATTAAAAACCCGAACAGTGTTTGGCCCTCCAGGACTGGAGTTGGGAACCTCTGCCCTAGAGCAGCGGCCAACAGGGGCAGACCGACGCACCCACAGGCTCCATTATCCCAAGTCTCCTGGAGAGGCAGGATGTTGGGCCCTGCGTGCATCTCCCAATACTAGCACTTGCATACCTTAGCAATGTCACCCTAAACATGGGAAAACTGTACATAGCTATCGAAAGGTTGCTTTTATAACTGGCAGATAGCAATTTCTACGTTAAGCACAATTGGCTGATTGAGCTGCATCATAGCAACCTTTCTGATGTCTGTGGAGTGTGCCTCAGGTCAGGTGTCTGACAGAGTGAACCCAACAGTATTGCGTACCATAGCCATGCCTGCACTGTGCCCAGGACTGGTGTGGTGGCCAGGGCTGCCAAACACCTCTATAATTGCACAGTGCTGGCATAGGTGTGTGGAGTGTCTGTCTATCCAGTGTGTGGTGGCTGCCAACACCCTCCACAGCCCACACTGCTAGCACTGTTGCCAGTATTGGCCTGCCAATGTGCATAATGAGGAGCAAGGTACTGTGGGAATAGCCTGGATAGGGTGGCCTGGCCTGGCTGCATCTGCACAGGGCATAGGGCAATGGCTCGAACTTTGTAGTGCCCGGCCACCACCTGCACGGACAGGGTGGCCACAGCATGTCCTGCTGGGAGGTCACTCTCACCCTGACTGAGCAGTGACCACAGCATGGCTAGGTTCCCCCATAGTGCTATATAGTATTTCTCTCATGTGATATTTATGGGTTCTCTTTTGGGGCCCAATCACTGACTTATCTGCTTGGTGTGTATGCTGATATCCCAGTTCTGGATACATGCATCTCCTCCAGGAACATGCACTATGGACTAGCTAGAAGACTGTCTGCAGTTAGTATGTGTCTGGCTGGAACACTTTGCAGGGTGCAGCGGCTGGAGGTTTGCTGCTGTAGAATGTCAGATAGTGGTGGGGGGCAGCTGAGCGTTTCCAGGCCTACTGTCTGTCTGCCTTGCCTTATGGATGTGTACAGATTGGCATTGACTGCCCTGTAGGGTGTCTGTTCCCCTGCAGGACTGGGGTTGATGGTCCCCATTGCAGGGAGGTAGAATGTGGATCTGTTGGTGGGAGATTGTGTTTCCCACCCTGAGCCACAGAGGGTGGGTTGGGTGGTGGTACATAATCCAACTATGGGTCCAAACACCCCCCCCCTTTCACCTACATCATGTGACCATGGCACCAACACAGGATATGCACTATTCTGGGTGCATCATATCCCATAAGGGCTAGACATGACTGAGACATACAGATGAATCCTAGATGTGTCTGCAGGAACTACCTATCACACATACACTAGCACTGATGGGGACCTGCAGCATGGCGTATATCAGCCATGAAAGATGCTGTGGACCTGGTGCTGGGTGCCCCACCTCACCCTCAGGGTGAGCACAGTCCCCACACAATGTGACGGTCTGTAGCTACTCTGTGCCAGTAACACACACGGTCTGTATCCCCTACCAGGCTGAGGTGCTGTGGGGGTGCACCCGGTCAGTTCCCCCTACCAGGCCGAGGTGCTGTGGGGGTGCATACCCCATCTTGTGATCATCTGTAGACTGCTGATGTCTATGTGCAGTGCATCATGGGTACGGGTGGGTTAACCCTATCCTGGTAACCACAGCAAACAGTTTGTGTGGTGACCTGCAGTCCTTCTGTAGCCAGCCAGGGGTTTGTTAACAGCTATAGAGCTGTAGCCCACTGGATACTTCACTGCCTGTGGAGCCAGAGGTCATGGGTTCACACCTACAGTGGGGTTATTTGATAGGGCTGTCAGAGGCATTGTCTATTTTTAACATACATTAGTGCTGCCAGCAAAAACACCCTCGGAGTACTGTAGCCATAAGGTGCTTCATAAGGCGCCCTATAAGGTGCCTTCTACGGTTCCTTATAAGGTGTCCTATAAAGAGCCTTATAGGGTGTCCCATAAGGGACATTATAGGGTGCCTTGGCGGACAGTGCACTTTATAATGTGCCCTATGGAGTGCCTTATAGAGTGCCTTATGCAGCACCTTCGGTTACGGCACGTGAGGGTGTGTTTGCTGGCAGCACTAATTAAAATATACATAACATGCCTCAAAATGCAATACTTACACGTAACAGGTAATGCCTCAGCCAGCCATATGCATTAGGCACACTGGGGGATCAAACTCATGACCCCTGTACTATCAGTCAGTGTATTAAGCATTGTGCTACACCTCTGTTTCAGTGTTTGCATGTCTGCACGCCTACTTAAGATTACCGCGTGTTAATGTGCTTAGTGGCATCTCGCCCGATAATGTGCGCAGCGCACGTTATTGTGCGATAATCCCGTTTTGCTACATTAAGACCGACACACCCACTCCTTTTTATGGCAGCCTGCACACTATCGCCGGGCGCACGTTAAGACGGTTTAGTAAACATACCCCTATGTGAAACTTCTATTTTCTGCAAAGTTTTAATATTTTTTATTATTGCCGGTATTTCATAGTTGTTTGAGTGTAACAAATCTAATAAATCATCCAGAACAGAGAGAGAATATGCGAGCTGTCCAAAACGGGTTAAACTGTACCCTCAAAAAATCACCCATATCAATTTTTATAACTTTTCCTGTTGTATACTCAAAGATTTAAAAAAAAAAAAAAAAAAAGGGCGAAAAGACTTCCGAGTTGTTCCTCACACATAAACCAATCTTAATTTAGCTAAGGGAACTTTTTCTGAATAGGTCATAAAGACCCCATCTTTCAATGCATGATTATATTTAAATAATAGACATATCATCTCACTTAGAAGTGTTTATCATTTCTCTTAAAAATATCTTCCAGCCAGTATGTTCACATTCGACGTGGCCGCGTTTCACACATAAGCTGCATCAGGAGTATGCTAACACAATCTCAAAGGCTGCGAATATGTTCTCGTAAATTCAGTGTGCTGATTTCTTCTGAGCGACGCCTACAATGCTATCACCCCTAGACCCATTTATAGGGGATAGCTTGATCACGATGGAACCAGAACCAATATGGCATCACCTATCATCCGTAGTGATAGCATCACCTATCATCAGAGTGGAGGAGTAGCCTAGTGGTTAGAACACTGGCTTGGTAACCAAGCAACCAGGGTTCGATTCCCACTAGCACTCCTTGTGGCCTTGGGCAAGTCACTTAACCCTCCATTGCCTCAGAAGAAAGGCCTGGCAGTCTACTTCCGGTGACACTGCCAAGAAAACCCAGGAGCTTCTGGGTCGCCAGGAATCAGTACTGACTCGAAGGCACACATTGCATTTTGCATCATCCGTAATCCTTTTTCAGATGATATGTCGGATCTCCCTGGCTTAATCACTACTTATCATTGAGAAAATTTCATCAATTCAGTTGATGATTAGTATGAGTTAAAAACCCTCCTCCACACCCATATTTGTTCAGTAGTTATTAAAAAAAAAACACAGAATAATTGAAAAGTTCCCTAAGCTAAATTTAGATTCTTATGTGTGTGGAACAACTCTGAGATTCTTTTCCACTTTTTTATTTTCGAGTATACAACAAAGTAAAATGTTGTAAAGATTGTTTTGGGTGTTTTTTTGAGGGTATAGTTTAGACAATATCTTAGAGGATATAGTAGAATTAGAAAAGGTTCAGAAAAGAGCCACCAAAATGGTAAAGGGGGTGGAAGGATACCCCTATGAGGAAAGGCTAAAAAGGTTAGATAGGGGAGATATGATAGAGGTCTATAAATTAATGAATGGAGTGAAACTGGTAAACGTAGAACAATTGTTCATACCATCAAAATGCACAAAGAATAGGGGACATGCAAAGAAGCTACATTGTAACCCCCCATATAAGACTAAAAAGAGAAAATATTTTTTTCACTTAATGCGTAATCAAACTCTGGAATTCGTTACTGGAGGATGTAGTAAAGGCTTTTTCTTTGCATCTAGCTTTTTATTGATCTACATGGGAATGCCCCAAGCGATCATAACTTAATTTTCTTTCATTTCCTTAGCGTTATGAGCCCAGTGCTTTCCCAGTATGGTGATGTAATGTTTGCAAAGTTCCCAATGGATGAGACGCGCCATTTTTATCGTACCTTTCTCTATAGAAATTTTCTGTCAGGCAACTATGATCTAAGTAACAGTTTTCAGCCCTTTCTTATAGATTCTACATATGTCTCTTTTGCTACATATTTGTCTTACATTGAGAGCCATGTGGTACCCAGATTCCCATTAAGCCCATGCAGGTTGATACATGTCCCTGCAACCTCCTCTTTTCCAGTTCATGCAGGTTGGTGCAGACGCTGCTGATGCTGTTACTGCACCCTGAACCCCATGCCAAGTTTTACAGGGCAGATGTAGTGTTCTGTACAAATTCTGTATTGCATTGAATTCTCCCAGGATTACTTATTAACAGCCTCTGCTGAAGCTTTGAATCTGGCTGACCGTCCTAAAAAGCTGTTCACCATAACTTCCTTTGCAGCCTCAAAATGGGTGAATCAGACCCTGAAAGAATAAGCCGCACGTTGGTGTAGAATTGATTAAGCCTATTGCAGCAATAGATTATGGTAGTCAAGATCTGTTGTGTGCCTTTGATACATTTTCGAATAACAGGCATTTTTTGATAGGAAGGACTTGCACTCTGATTACAAACAGGACTGGGCTATTGTAATTTTCTGTATTGAAGAGTTGCAGATGTCTTATAGCAATTACGACACTTTTGGACATTCAGTGGCATAGACTGTCGTGATGAAAAGACCTATTTAGGAGGAGCTGTCTGAGTTCAGAGTGCTGACACTTATTTTTAAGTGTCTAAGGAGATTATTTTATTTTTTTTTTGACATTTGAAAACTATATATTTCCAGCAAAACAAAGAAATGATGTCAGATAAAAGCAATATAAAATACAGATTAAAAAAAGGAAATTGGGGTTCATGAGCGAGTGAGGCCGCACCTCTGCTCGCTCCGGGGCTGCCTCATGAAAAATCCCTGAAAAACTGCCTCATATTCCCCTACAATAAGCAGAAAAAGAGGGGTACGAGGGAGCAACGGCAAGGGTAGCAGTTCCGATTCCTCAGTGCCCCCAAAATGCCTCTGCCGGCTAAGAAGGACCGCGATAAGGGAAACAAGGCCGGAGCCTTGGCCTCGGCGGCATCTCAGCCCACCTCGCTGGGAGCAGAGAGCACTGATTCTTCGATGGAGGAGGTGGCGAAGGAGGTAGTAAAACTGCTGGAGCCTAAATTTTGATCTAATACTGAAAAAACTTGACGAAATGGGAGAATCGCTAGTGGAGGTGAACCGGCGAGTAGAAGAGTTGGAACATCGGGTGGCTGCCCTGGAAGATGAGGAGTGACATTGCTCCAGGGACTCGGAGGCTCAGAAAGTACAACTGAAGGCACTTCTGATGAAAGTCGATGATCTAGAAAATAGATCGAGGAGGAATAACCTGAGGTTAGTGGGAATTCCAGAGTCCACGACAGATCGACAGTTGCCTCCCCTGATTGAAAGATAGCTCCCTAAGGAGTTGGGCCTGGAAGCATTGGTGGGCCAGATACAAGTGGAGCGCGTGCACCGCTTGGGAATCAGGGTGGAGAACAGACAGAGGCCACGAGTAGTGATTGCGCGGATACTTAACTTCCAACATAAAACACAGTTGCTCCAGGCATACCGGAAAAAGGGTGAGCTGATACTGGAGAACCAAAGACTTTTGTTATTTCAAGACTATTCTGCGGCTGTGGCGGCGAAGAGAAAGGAGTTGCTCCTCTGTGTGCCGAGCTGTTTCGGAGGAAAATGCGCTTTACGTTGGCCTACCCTGCGGTGTTGAGGCTCGCTAGTCAAGGAAAAAATCATGCCTTTGACACGTTGGCAGCAGCTAAGAAGTTTGTAGCGGGCTTGGACAAAGAGAATCCTGGCAAACCAGCAACATGAGCTACCGGAGCGGCCCTAGGAAGGGGAACCTTGGAGTTGCAACATATGAAACATATGAAAGCTGTATATTTTATTTATTTTATTTACATTCTCTTATATACCGCGCTATTCTGCATCAGTGCGGTTTACATTGAACAAACTGAAATTACATTGAACAGGGCATTATTATTAACCATATTATTAACCAGGATTGAGTATCATGGTGCTACCAAGGATTATTGATTATTGACTGAAAATGCTGATGGTGAGGAGGATGAGGGAGGCTCGGAGCAGTAGGGGATTACAGGGAGAATCGCCTTGACTGAGAAAAAGATGGCGAGTTCTAGCATGTACATCTTGAGGCAGCCCTGCAGCGTTGGCTCAGACTAAGCCTCAGCAGTGGAAGGCTGAGGAACATAACATAAGAACATAAGATATGCCATACTGGGTCAGACCAAGGTCCATCAAGCCCAGTATCCTGTTTCCAACAGTGACCAATCTAGGTCATACGTACCTAGCAGTTTCCCCAAAAGACACAGGTTCCACAATGCTTGTACTGGGAGTGGAAGATGGAACTTTTGTTGGAGAATGTGGGGGAGGGCGGGAAGAAGGGGGGGTAAAATGGGTGGGGGGGATGGTAAGGAAGTATGATAAAAGGGGGAACGGAGGGTATCATAGAAGGGGAATGGAGAATGGACGGAGAGGGGTGGTGGGAGGGGGAAGTGGCTAAATCATAGCTTCACTATAGAGGGGTAGGTCTGCATGCGAGATGAGAGAAGATGTGGAATAGGAGAGGCCGCTACACTGAGGGCTCGGGGCCGAGGCTGGGTGGCCCCGGGCAGGTGAAAAAGAAGGGGAAGAATAAAGATACAGTGAGTAGGACAAGGAGGGCTAGAAAAAAGCAGTGAGGGGGCTAGTGATATCTGTATGATCACATGGAATGTGGGAGGAGTAAGCACCCCCATTAAGCGTACTAAAATTCTGCAAGCATTAAAGCGGAAGGGGGCTCAGGTTGCTTTTCTGCAAGAAACCCACCTTAGTCAGCTTGAACATGTAAAGCTAAAATGTGACTGGGTAGGGCTGGTGTGTGGGGCCTCATCGGGAATGAGGAAAAGGGGGGTAGCAATCCTGGTGCATAAAGGAGTCCCGTTTGAGGTTATCTCGGAGGAAACCGACCCCCAGGGGTGCTTTATTTTTATGCATGTGAAGCTAAGGGGAGAGGAGTTGGTCCTAGGCAATGTTTATGCACTGAATTGCTATGATCATGGGTTCTTCCGGGGTATTCTAAGGTGGATACTACGGGCGCCCAAAGCACCCTTGATACTAGCAGGAGATTTCAATCGTCCCCATGACCCAATACTGGATAGGACGGGGGTGTCGGAGAGGGGAGACTGGAACTGTAAGGGTATAAGTTACTTACGTGAATTGGGTGATGTCATGGATGTTTGGAGAGTGCTGCATGGAGAAGAGAAGGACTACACGCACCTGTCTAGCGCGCACCAAACCTGGTCTAGAATAGATTATATTCTAGACTCAAAATGCAGCCTCGGTAGAGTTAAGGATATTAAAATCGATCCAATTATAATTTTGGATCACGCAATGGTACGGATGAGTTGGAGGGGAAAGGGCGCGTCAGGGCAGAGATGGTCTTTCCCGAGACACTTGTGGAAGAACGAGGAGTTTCAGAAATATTTAGCACAATGTTGGGATGAGCATGTAAGGTTTAACGAAGATCAAACAGGTTCGACAGCCCTCTTTTGGGAAGCCGGGAAAGCAGTAATAAGAGGGCGCATCATAGCGTACGTGGCGAAACAAAAGAAGCGATTAGATAGTAAAATTCTGCAGCTGACTCAGGAGCTTCGGAGTTTAAGGAGCGTAGCTTCAGAGATAGGGGAATACGTACGGGTTCAGGCCCGACTTAACGCATTGCTCCATGAAAGAGCAATACAGTCTATGCAATAGACATCAATTTTTTAGATTTGGGGACAAGTCAGGAAGGCTGTTGGCGAGACTGGTTAGGGGCCTGGGAAGCACCAAACTGGTGGCAACAATTAAGGACGCAAAGGGAGTGAAGTGCAATGAGCAGTCTTCAAGTTGTTCTATGAGAAACTATATACCCCAGATAATGAAGACAGGCAAATAGAGAAACGGTTTCTGGATGAGGTTGCGCTTCCGAATTTAACGGAAGAGGAGCGGGTAGAACTTAACTGGCCTATTGAAGGGCGGGAAATCCAAAGAGTCATTAAGGGGGGTACTCCTCATAAGGCTCCAGGGTCTGATGGGTTTGGGGTAGAATTTTATAAAATTTTGGAAGCGAAAGTGACGCCCACCCTAGCTGCTCTGTATGAGGAGGCAGCAGGCCAGGGGAAATTTCCCAGAGACATGAGGACAGCAACTATCTCTGTTATACTCAAGCCAGGGAAAGATTCTTACCGGCTGATATCGTTAATTAATTACGACATGAAACTTTTGGCATCAGTGCTTGAGACTCGCTTGAAAAATATCCTCCCTAGATTAATTAATTGGGCTGCATCAGTCAGGATTCGTGAAAGGGCGAGACGCCTTTTTGAACAATAGTAAAGTCCTGTTGGGCATGGAAACTTGTCTACTGAAGGACACCCCCTTATTGTTGGTGAGTCTAGACACCGAAAAGGCATTTGATCGTGTGTCATGGGCTTATATGTTTGAAGTTATGCGCCGTTTTGGATTTGAGGGTCTATTTTTGGACTGGGTGCATGCATTGTATGCAGACCCGTTGGCGCATATCATGGTTGGGGGACAATGTTCTAACACGTTCTCGCTGAAAAGAGGGACAAGACAGGGTTGCCCGTTGTCCCCCCTCCTATTTGTCCTACAACTAGAACCGTTGCTGAGGACGTTGGTCAGCATGGAGGAATTTAAAGGAATGGGGTGGAAGAACGGAGGTATAAAACTAAGTACATTTGCGAATGACATGCTTCTGTGTCTTGTCACCACCAGGTGGGCAGACTGCCTCCTGGCTAGCAGGCTTGCGTCTGGTGGCAATGAATGTAGTTGCACGACACGAATGGTTGAAGGCAAAAAAGGATTTATTCCCCTCCCGGGGTCGGATTATTCAAATTAACAAAACACAAGTACTCAAAAGAAATGAGCCATGCTTTCTGGCAAAAACATAAAGGAACATTAGAACAATTTCTTCTTGCTTCAAAGTAAAGTATAAAGTTATGCATTCAACTTCAGCACACAGTCTCACTGTGTGGAAACTAGCATTCAGTAGTTATAGTGTTTTCCTTTCACACTATGCTCAGCTCTGACTAGCACAAAGACATTATTTTATCTGACAAAATCAGTGTGCAGTCCATTGGGTCACTGTTAGAAGAACACTCACTGAGTGTGTCAATAATCATTGGTTCTTGCACGCATTCAGAACTCTCCTTATTAAAATGTGCTTGTAAGTTCCCCTGTGCCGTGCCGTCACAGTGTCTCTCAGCTGCACTCGCTCTATGGCTAGAATAACTGCTCTCGTAGCCTCTTGTGTCTGGGAGAGAGGGAAGCCACCACTTGGGGTTCTTATAAACTCCCTTCCTATAGGAGATTCCACCCCTGGAGAGCTTATTAGTTCTATCCTCAGGTTGGGATAGATAATGTCCTTCTCCCCTCTTAATATCAGGTTTTAGCCTGCGGGGTTTTCTCTGAGGCTTAGGAACGTCTATAAGGTCATCTTCAGACATGCACACATCCTCTGGATAATATCTTTCTTTCTCTGGAGGTTTCAATTGCTCTTTGCTCAGCTCTCTGCTCAAATCCCTCGGCTGGGAGTTATAGCCCAGCCCCCACCTTGGATTTCCTGCATGAGGCTGCTCTGCATTCACACTGTAGGAATTTCTATCATTCACAACTCTTAACTTCCCACTATAATCATTCCTCAGGTCACAGCTTCCTGATACATACAGTTTTGCTTTTGGCTTCCACTCACTCACTCCGGCTGGAACATAGCCTCCGTGCTCCAAAGTGTTTGCAATCAGCAGAACATTCACACCTGTTCTCTGCTCTTGCTAGCTGCTTCCTCCTGTAGGACTCTGGGTAGTTACTCGGGTGAATTCTTCCTGGCTCTATCTCTGACTCACTTCCTGGGTCAAAGTAGGAAACTCCTCCTGCTTCCTCTCGGCCAGCTGCTTCAGGTAAGACAGCCTGTTCTCTTTGCTCACGTTGTTCTAACAGTTCTCGCTGTCCTGCTAGTTCTCCTCATTCAGCCAGTTCTAACCCTGTGTTCCCTGCACTGTCCTTATAAGGGCTGTAAGCTCTTCCCCTTTTCAGGTGCACGCTATCAGGAACTAGGGAATGTTTCTCAGCTGAGTGTTTTTTTCAGGCCTCGTGGCTGAGTTTGTTTCTGTTGTCCCTGACAACAGCTGCTCACATGGCCTGCTTGCCTGTCAGCTTCAGGACTAAAATGCCGTGAATCTTGTGCTTTTAAGGTAGAGAATGGGGCTTCTTCATCACAGTCTCCAGGATCCTGCCCAGTCTTTAGAGGCAGCACTGTGGCAAATTGAGGAGTTTGGTGCGTTCTCTGGGTTGAAAGTTAATAGAGCTAAATCTATTGCATTAGATGTAGGGGGTGGGTCAGGCCGCGGTGGCAGGGGACTTTTCCATTAGTATGGGCGGAAGAACAAATCCGGTACTTGGGGATCCAGATACCGGGGACGATGGAACAACTTTATAAGGTCAATATTATATCGCAGCTGGAGAAGACAATTGCAAGACTGACGTGGTGGCGGGAGCTTCCCATTTCCCTTAAGGGCCGGATAGCTCTCTTTAAAATGATGGAGCTTCTGCGATGGGTCTATTTACTAAGACACCTACCACTCTGGATTAAAAGGAAGGATCTGGTAACCTTGCAGAGCCATATTGGCAAATTTCTATGGAGGGGGAGGCGGCCACGTGTAGCGCTCTCTGTGCTGATGGGTTCCAGAGAGTCTGGCGGGGCAGGTCTACCCTCAATTCGAGCCTATAATTTGGCATGCCTGGCCAGACCGTTGAGGGACCTATTGATGGGCTCTACAGAGACCCTGCCGGTCGAGCTGGTAGACGATATGTCAGGAGGCCTGCATTGGGCCTTTTTACTGCACCAACCGAGAAGTAGGTTGCCAGTGGCTTGGCGGGAATCGAGATATCTATGTGCCCTGCTCCAGTTGTGGAGGGCTATATGTCAACACAGAGGGTTAAATTGGAGGGGGACGGATTGTCTTCTTTTATCTGGCAATAGAGATTTCCCCCCGGGTATGCAGGAGAGTGTATCAAAGCGATGGGCATTGCAGGGGTTGATCTACGTGGGGCACCTGAAGATGAAGAGTGCGGTAGAGTTGGACTCCTTTCAATCATTGCAGAAGAGATATCAGCTAGGGCCAAAGGAATTTTATCATTATCTGCAGGCCAGACACTATGTAAGAGACCTTCAGAGAGCGTTTCCGAGGCTCCTACAACCAGAACTCTGGGACTCCCTAGAGCAGTGATGGCTAACCTTTTTGAGCCCGAGTGCCCAAACTGCCGCACAAAACCAAAGGATTTCCTCAAAGTGCCAGCACGTCAATTAAACCTCAGCTCAGTTACACATGCAGAACATAGACCATCACCAAACAAGGAATCACAATTTAGAAACAGGAAGGCAATAATTAAACTGGGAACCCCAAAAGCCAAACTTGGAATGTACAACACTGTAGAAATAAAACTATAAATTAATTTCCTCTTGTACCAAACAAAGCACAGACGTTAATGATGCACATTTCCCAGAGGTTTCATATTCCAGTTAATAAATTCAAAATAAAGAGATATCTTTCTACCTTTTGTGCATTTTTTTTCAGTTGCAATTGCTCCAGCCACTTTCTTCTGGTTTCTTCATGTTTTCTAACTCTCCATCGTCTGCTGTCCATTTGTTCTTTCTTCTCTTTTCTAGTCTTTTTTTCCATTCTCTCTCTCTACATCTGCTTTAACATACTAATCTTTCTCCTTTTGCTCTTTCCTCATTCCTATTTCATCCACACAAATTTTACCGCTCCATCCTCAATCCCCACTTACTCTCCCAATACCCGGCCAATTGTAGATTTTTCATTCCTCCCACACAAAATATTTTTCCCCTCTCCATTTTACTCTCCCAGCCCCATCCCATTCTAATCCTCCCCCAACATCAGCTCCCTTCTAGTTCCAGTCTCACCCAGCATCCATTCCTTTCTAGTCCCTGCATCAGCCCATTTCCAGTCCTAGCCCCCCATCAACCCATTTCCAGTCCTAGCTCCCCCATCCATTTTCAGTCTGAGTCCCTTCATCAGCTCATTTCCAATCCTAGCCCCCCATCAGCCCATTTCTAGTCATTTCCTAGCCCCATCTTCAGCCCATGTCAAATCATAGCTCCCCTCCACTCAGTACAATTCCAGTCCAAGCCCCCCCATGAGCCTACTTCCAGTACTAGCCCCTCCATGAGTCCATTTCAATTCAAGCCCCACCAAAGCCCATTTCCAATCTTAGCTCCCCCCAACAGCCCATTTCCAGTCCTATCCTAGCTGCTCCATCAGCCCATTTTCAGTCCTAGCTCCCTTCCCTCACAGCCCATTTCCATTCCAAGCTCCCTCCCCATCAGCTATTTGCAGTTCAAGCCTCCCCTTCCACTCAGCCCATTTCCAGTCATAGCAACCCCCAACCCATTACCAGTCCTAGCCCCCCATCAACCCACTTCCAGTCCTAAACCCCCATCACCCCATTTTCAGTTTAAGCCCCCCTATAACCCATTACCAGTCCTAACCCCCATCACCCCATTTCCAGACATCCCCCATCAGCCCAAAGCCCATTACTAGTCTTAACCCCCCCATAGCCCATTATCAGTCCTAACCCCCCCATAGCCCATTACCAGTCCTAACCCCCCATCAGCCCACTTCCAGTCTTAACCCCATCAGCCCATTTCCAGTCAGCCCCCCACAGCCCATTGCCAGTCCTAACCCCCCCCCATCAGCCCACAGCCCATTACCAGTCCTAACCACATCAGCCCACCTCAAGTCCTAACCCCTCCCCATCAGTCCATTTCCTGTCCTAGCCCCCCCCCTTAGCCCATTATCAGTCCTAACCCCCCCATAGCCCATTAGCAGTTCTAACCCCCATCACCTCATTTCCAGACAGCCCCCAATCAGCCCACAGCCCATTACCAGTCTTAACCCCCCATAGCCCATTACTAGTCCTAACCCCCCCAACATCCCACAGCCCATCCAGTCCTAACCCCTCCCCATCAGCCCATTTCCTGTCCTAGCCCCCCCCCCATAGCCCATTATCAGTCCTAACCCCCATCACCCCATTTCCAGACAGGCCCCATCAGCCCAAAGCCCAGTAGCAGTCTTAACCCCCCCATTTCCCATTACCAGTCCTAACCCCCCAACACCCCATTTCCAGACAGCCCCCATCAGCCCCCAGCCCATTAGCAGTCCTACCCGCTCCCCCCCCCCTTGCCCTGTAGCCGTCCTCCCCCCCCCCCTCGCCCCTTAGCTGTCCTACCCCCCCCCCCCCCCATGGCATATTTAAAAAAAAAAAAAAGCTGGCTTTGGCTGCTGCCGCTGCCGCGGCAGCGGCAGAATGCAATGTCCCGAGGGGCCCCCTCCGCCCGCTAAGCCCCTCTGCAAGGGCTTTCAGATTCGCGAGGGAGAGCTTCTCCCTCGCGTCTCTGTTAAGCCCGCAGGGGCTAATGGGAAATTTCCCATCAGTCCCTCGCGTCTAAAGGGGCTGATGGGAAATTTCCCATTAGCCCCTGCGGGCTTAACAGAGACGCGAGGGAGACGCTCTCCCTCGCGAATCTGAAAGCCCTTGCAGAGGGGCTTAGCGGGCGGAGGGGGCCCCGCGGGACACTGCACTCTGCCGCTGCCGCGTCCGCGGCAGCAGCCAGAGCCAGCTTTTCCTTTTTTGCGGACCTACCCGCGTGCCAGCTGCAAGGCCTTCGCGTGCCACAGCTGGCACGCGTGCCATAGGTTCGCCATCGCTGCCCTAGAGGGTAAGATCACTAAACCTAGGTTTTGGAAGGAGTTTTCCCACACAGTGGATCTGAGAGCTATGGAGAGGTTAGCGCGGCAATGGGAACAGGATGGGATCTTGGGGATCACAGTGGAGACTCTGCAGAATGCATTCCAGGCGGTGACGAAGCTGCCTGAATCAGCAAGACTTCAAGAAATACAGTATAAATTCTTGTGGCGGGCCTATGTCTACAATGTGTGGGCCAAGTGAGCAGGTTTGGCTCCGACAGATACGTGTAGACTTTGTGAGATGAGTAAGGGGACACTGGCACATAGATTCTGGAGTTGCGCTCAAGTTCAAACTTTCTGGTGAGAGATTTGTACCAGTTTGAGTGGGTGGATGTTGCAGCAAATAAAGGGTTCCCCAGAATGGTGTTTGTTTGGCAAGTTGGTGGGGGGGGGGGGAATCGTTATCGAGCCATCAAAGAAAGTTGTGCGAGAAGGGTTTTGTCCTGGCCAAACAATGTATTTTACAGCAATGGCTATCGGGGAGGACCCCAAAGGTTAGAGTTTGGAAGCGGGCAATGATAGACCTGAAGCTGATGGAAGGGAAATCTGCGCATTTATTGGGTGCAAGCAAACTGGCAGTGTTCAAAGCAACCTGGGACCCTGTAAATGATCAGAAGCTGGGAGGAAGTGAGGAGGAGGCGAGAGGGGATTAGGGGGTCAGGGCCTCAGCGGGTAAGGTAAAGGGTAGAAGTAAAGAAGGAGTGAGGGAGCAGGGTACAGATATGATAGAGGAGGTACCAGACACACCCTAGGGAAGGGAAGGGAATAATGGTGCATGGTTTAGTCACGGGAGGGGAGGGAGGGTTGGGGGGGGTTGGAGTTGGGAGGGTATGAGGAGGAGGAGGAATAATTGGGAAAGGAACGATTCCGGCATAACACAACACAATGCATGGGGTGACTACCAAATGTAGTAAAGTGGTGAACGCAGTCTGTGGGAACCTACAGGACAACTGTTGGTGGGTTACAATAACTGTATTGAGCTGTATAGTATGAGGTATAGGGGCACCGTAAAGTATTGTACCCGGTAAAGTATGCTAATGGTGAGGGTGCTGTTGGTTTGTATAAAAATCCGAAGTTATAAGAGTTAAAAGTTTGATTGGCCTAGAATGGAAGGAAATGGTGATCTTTGATCGATGGTCATTGTTAGATTACAACTGAGAATTGTTAGGGTTTTTTTTTTTTTTATATACAGGATTCCTATTCCCTTCTGCGGGCCTCTGAATCCTCCTGTACATACACTTTAAACTTTAAACCTTATTTTATTTTCCTCTATCAAGTATAATGAATAAGGGTTCAGCTACAGGTATGAATAGTGATGTAAAAATTATCCTGAGGATATTGGGGATTGTAAAAATAGAGTCAAGGAGTAATTAGGGGGGGGGGGGGGAGAGAGAGAGACAAGGTATACTGATGGATCAATGTTCATTGTATCATTTTGTGTTTGTGTTGGTGGGGTTTCCATTGTTGTTTGAGTCCATATCATGGAAGGAAGACTTTGGTTAATTCGATGGAAAATACAAAACAAGGAAAAAAAGGCACAAGACTAAAAAAACACCCACCCCCCCCGTAGCATTTATCCTACATCTTCTAATAACAAATTATCTTTTATTTCTTCCTATCCAGCAATTTTTTTTCCAGACTCTTGGAAAAATAAAGGTAATCTCCAGGAACAAGCAGGAATGTAGTCTTCACATATGGGTATCGACGGAGCCTGCGCGGGAACGCTCTCCAGTGTCCAAAAGGAAAGCTTTTGGGAGGATCCCACCACGCGTGCGTGCTGCCTTCCCGCCTAACTACCTCTCTCACTTCAGTTCTTCGTTTTCCACGGAGCCAACAGGACATGTCCCCTGTCACCACAGAAAATCTTCTCTTACTTTTATATTTTTTGTGGTCGCGTCTGCCTTCCGCGACGCCTACCGGTACCACCGGTGCTTTTCTTTCTTTTCTTCTAAAAATAACTCAATTTTAGTGCTTTTTCTCAGGGATCTCTTCCCTGTTCTGGTGCTTGGTGCCATTTTTGGCATTAGGCCCTCTTTTCCCTTACCATGGAAAAACTAGCCACTGGTTTTAAAAAATGTTCAAAATGTGGCAGTACAATTTCTATTACCGACACCCATGACTGGTGTCTTAAATGTTTAGGTCCTGACCATTGCCCTACGAAGTGTCTCTCCTGCAGGAAGATGAGTAAAAGAAGTCTTCAGAATCGAGCAAATCAACTCGGTGCCCTATTTGCTTCAGATACGATGTCTGTAGCATCAATGTCTTCCAGGGCTTCTACTTCTTCCCAGGGATCTCAGGTAACTAAACACAAGTCTTCTAAGACTAGCCTGTCCTCGAAGGGTAGATCTCCCTCTAAACATCGAGATGCCAATGGCGTTGCCCTCGAGGACATTTCACCGGCAAAACAGCCCCGGTGGGCTCTTTGGGCTCGAAAGCTTTATCGGGGCTCCAGGATGTTCCTGAGGCCTCGACCTCGATGGAACTACTGGTGCCATGCTTGGGGGTTGTGGCCGCTTCTACCAGTACCGACACCCCGGCATCGGCAGTAGCGATGGACAAAAGACTCCTCGCTATCAAACGCAGCCTAGTGACTCTTTTAGCTACTTCAGTACCGCTAAAGTCGCTGCAGATGGTTCCGCAGGCACCAGTACCGATGCCGGTACTGGTGCCAGTGCCCTCCGTACCTGTTTCAACAGGCATGCTTCCCCCGATGCCAAGCTTGGAATCTCTCTCCAGCATGGGGGATCAGGTACCGACTCATTTCGGTACCAACATCGTGTGGTACCGACGCCATCTGCTTCGAGAGAACCCGGTGCTTCCTCCTTTTGAGGATTCCGATGACTCGGATGATTCCACCGGTACCAGAGCTGAACTTTTACAAGATTCAACTCCTTCTCCTCAACGCAGAATGTCCCCTCCTGAGGATATGTCTTTTTATAATTTTGTACATGATATGGCAAAGGGTCTTGCCATTACAGTAGTACCAGAAAAGGAGCCTAGGGCAGAAGAATTGAGAATTCTTCAATATCCTTTGGCTCCAAAGAAGGCAGCTATGCTTCCTATACACCAGATCTTACATGATCTAATGTTAAGAATGTGGGAAGCTCCTTTAACAGTATCTCCACATTCTAGACTTCTTGACTCTATGTATCGAGTACCACCTTGTCCAGGGTTTCAGAAGACTCAGTTACCACATCATTCTATGGTGGTAGAGTCCGCCATGAGGCGGATCAAGAGTGCTAAAAGACACTCTTCCAATCCACCAGGTCGTGAGTCTAGAACACTGGATGCCTTTGGTCGTTGATGCTTTCAGTCCTCCATGCTATCAGCAAGAATCAGTTCCTATATATTATACATGGGAATGTTTCTTGAAGAGGTTACAAAAGACTTGGAACTTTTGAACCCTTTTCTTCAAGAGGATAAACGGACAGATCATTTGACTTTGGTCAAACATGCTCAAAATGTCTCTAAGTTTATGAATCGTGCTACCTTTGACTGTTTTGAATGTATTAGCAGAACGTCTGCTATATCCATAGGAGCACGTCATATTGCCTGGCTCCAAGCTTCAGACTTGGAGGAATGGGTGCAAGATAAGCTGGGAAACATTTCTTGCACAGGAGAAAATCTCTTTGGCAAGGATTGGCAGCTCAAAGTTAATGAAACTGATACAACTTTAGACAGATTGTCAAAATCTACAGCTAACCCAGCCAAGAAAAAGATTTTCAAAAAACCTTTTTCTCTAAAAAGAAAAAATTGTATCCATCTTCCATCCAGCAAACACATGTTCCCCAGAAGGGGCAACAACAAACTAGACAAAGAAAGACACAAGCTCAGAGGGCTCAGCAGGCTCAGCAGACCCAGCCTCCTCAGGGACTTTGACTGTTGTCTAGAGAACTTAGCCATTCTTCCTGCTCTAAGCCTAGAACCTTTAAATATTCCAGGCCGTATCTGCTATTTTTGCCAAAAGATGGCAACAAATCACAGAAAATTGGACTCTATCGTGAGTCTGAGATACAAGCTTCATTTCCTCAGCTTGCCCCCATCCACGCTAATAAAACAGTTCAAATCTCAACCACCAGTCTCAGACCTGTTGTGGCAAGAGGTCACCACTCTTCTGGCTCAAGGGGCTATAGAAGAGGTTCCAATGTCCCAGCAGGGCACAGGATTCTATTCCCCCTATTTTCTCATTCCAAAGAAGTCAGGGGGACTAAGACCAATCCTGGACCTCAGAGAACTGAACAAATATTTAGTCCGAGAAAGGTTCAAGATGATCTCCCTCGGCACACTTCTTCCATATCTTCACGAGCAAGATTGGCTATGTTCTCTAGATTTAAGGGATGCTTACATGCATATCCTTATTCATGTAGATCACAGAAAATTCCTTCGATTCCTAGTCAAGGGAAGACATTTTCAATACAGGGTCCTTCCTTTCGGACTGGCCTCTGCTCCAAGGGTCTTCACAAAATGCATGGCAGTAGTAGCAGCATTTATGAGGACTCTAGGAATTTTTGTCTTCCCTTACTTAGACGATTGGCTCATTCGAGCACCGTCAGCTCTAGAGGCAAGTCATGCTCTTTCCCGAGCAATGCAAATACTGCAGTTCTTGGGATGGATCATAAACCTTCCAAAGTCCCAGCTCACCCCATCTCAATCCCTTGAGTTTATAGGGGCTCGCTTGGACACACAGCAGTCAAAGGCTTTTCTGCCTCAACCTCGCTGTCTGCCATCATCGAACTAGCATCTCAAGCCGTGCTACAAACCTTCCCCACTGCCTGACAGATGCTTCGACTTCTAGGACACATGGCATCTACGGTCCATGTGATTCCTTATGCACGCCTTCACATGCGAGCGGCCCAGTGGACCTTAGCTTCCCAATGGTCCCAGGCCTCAGGATGCCTGTCAGGCAAGATCAGAGTTACCACATGCCTGATTGCATCTCTGCATTGGTGGCAATCTCTGGAAAACCTTACAGTAGGTTCTCCTTTTCTGCAACCCCTACATCAGGCTGTCCTGAAGACAGATGCATCCAAGTTGGGTTGGGGAGCCCACTTGGGCGATCTGTCTACCCAGGGTCTCTGGACCCCACAGGAGGCTTCTCTTCAAATAAACCTAGAACTGAGGGCCATTTCCAGTGCTATTCGAGTCTTTTGCTTCCATCTCATAAACAAAACGGTTCTGGTGCAAACCGACAATCAAGTGGCCTTGTTTAACCTAAACAAACAAGGCGGAACAGGCTCTCTGCAATTATGCAACGAAGCTTTGCAACTGTGGGCCTTTGCCAGAAAGCATCACATTCATTTGTTGGCAGTATACCTTCCAGGCATTCAAAACGTTTGGGCGGACAGGCTCAGCTGAGTCCTGTTGCCACACGAGTGGTCTCTCCACTCATATCAACTTGCTTGAGTATTTCACCAGACATAGACCTCTTTGCAAGTCCACAGAATGCCAAACTTCCCTGGTACTGTTCCAGACTTCCAGCTCAAAATTGTCAGGCGAGGGATGCATTCCTGCTCCATTGGGGCCAGGATTTTCTCTGCCTTCCCACCAATTCCCCTAATTCCCAAAACCTTATTCAAACTCCAGAGAGACAGAGGTCGCATGATACTCATAGCTCCCTGTTGGCCAAGACAAACATGGTATCCTCTTCTCTTAGGTCTCTCTCGAGCCACTCCTCTGGAGTTGGGGAGTGCTCTGGATCTTCTGTCCCAGAACAACGGATCCCTACTGCACCCCAAACCCCAGTCCCTTCATCTCAAGGCCTGGCTGCTCAAGGCATAGAATTTCAAGATCTAGGCCTGTCACAACAAGTGAAGGATATTCTTCTAGCTTCCAGAAAACTTTCCACAAGGTGTTCTTACGCTTTTAAGTGGAAGAGGTTCTCAGTCTGGTGTTCCCAGAGGGGACTTAATCCCCTCTTGGTACTAGCAGAGTCTCTTCTGGACTATCTCCTTCACTTATCAGCTTCTGGTCTCAAGACCAATTCTGTTAGAGTCCATCTTAGTGCTATTGCTGCATCTCATAAACCCTTCAATGGACAACCAATTTCCTCTCATCCTCTTGTTTCAAGATTTATGAGGGGTCTCCTTTTAACAAAACCTCCCATCAAACCACCTCCGGTGGCATGGGATCTTAATCTTGTTCTGGGTCAACTCATGAAACCACCCTTTGAACCTTTAGCTACTTCGGACCTAAAGTTGCTTTCATGGAAAGTCATTTTCCTAATTGCTGTCACTTCTGCAAGACGCATTAGTGAACTGCAGGCTTTAGTGGCTGACCCACCTTATACGAGGTTTCATCATGACAAAGTAGTCTTGAGGACTCATCCTCATTTTATGCCAAAGGTGGTATCACCTTTTCATTTAAATCAATCGGTTTATCTCTGTTTTCTTTCCTAGGCCTCATGCCTCTACCGTGGAAAGAAATCTTCATACCTTAGATTGTAAACGGGCTCTGGCTTTTTATCTTCACAGAACTCAGCCATTTAGAAAGTCTTCTCAGCTTTTTCTGGCTTTTGACTCTAGTCATTTAGGACTTCCAGTCACTAAGAGAACTCTCTCTAAGTGGATTGCAGACTGTATTTCCTTTACCTATCAGAGTAAAGGAATCCCTCTTGAAGGCCATGTCACGGCTTATAATGTTAGAGCCATGGCAGCCTCAACAGCTAATCTTCGTTCAGTTGCTATTGATAAGATCTGCAAAGCAGCAACTTGGGCTTCTGTACATACTTTTACTGCCCACTATTGTTTAGACAAGGACTCCCTTCGGGATGTCTTGTTCAGTCAGGATGTTCTACAGCATCTCTTCCATTCCTAGATCAACTCCTTCCCACCATCCACTCTTGGATGCCTGAGGTGCCTGGGAGGAAGCATGGCCCATCTTACATAGATCTGCAACATGCTGGGGTCATCCCTAGGCATTTTTAGGTGGGGAGTCCCCATATGTGAAGACTACATTCCTGCTTGTTCCTGGAGATAGCGTAGTTACTCACCTATAACAGGTGATCTCCGGGAACAGCAGGAATAAGTCTTCACAACCCACCCACCTCCCCTAGGAATTGTCTCTCTCTCTTTCTATTTTTCTTCTACTTCTCTCCTTTGGTCTCAGCTTTCAACTCAACTGAAATGAGAGAGGCAGTTAGGCGGGAAGGCAGCACGCATGCGTGGTGGGATGCTCCCAAAAGCTTTCCTTTTGGATGCTGGGGAGCGTTCCCGCTCAGGCTCCGTCAGTGTTAACGGTACCCATATGTGAAGACTTATTCCTGCTGTTCCCGGAGATCACCTGTTACAGGTGAGTAACTACACTTTACCTTAATAAGCAACAGCACATTTACATGGAAAATGCAGATAGAAAGGCACCTCCAGGGATAGTTGGGGGCTTGTTTACAAAGCCGCGGTAGCGGTTTCCGATCGCTATCGGAGCCGCGGCCCCATTGAAATCAATAGGGCCGCGGCTCTGATAACGATCGGAAAGCGCTACCGTGGCTTTGTAAACAAGCCCCTTGGTGTCTCAAGGCTAGAGATTACTTATTGTGGAGTTGTGTATTTCAGAAACACAAACAATTTATCTCCGCAAAATAGTCTCCTTGTTCTTAAAATAAGCCCTGAGAATATTCATTTTGTCATTTTGAGATCTTGTCAGTCAAATGCTCAAAGAAAGCTGTAAGATTCTGATTCTGTTACCTGAAGACTATCAAAATCACCCTCCTTCCACTCAAGAGATTTAACCTTTCTAGGCAAATAAAAACATTTTTATTCTTACTAGGCAAAAGAAACATTCGTAAGGAGAATCCAGGGAAAAAGGAGATGGGGAGAAGGAAAATTTTAAAAAACTGCAAGATTCTGGATCTGCTAACATTTTCTACTTATCTGATATTTTTATGGACTAGTATTGAATCCTTAAATGCAGAAACACTCATAGCCTGCAGAACCTGTAACTGGGTATCAACCCTTTTGACAGAACGATCGAATCCAAGCAATTTAGAGTTTACATTTTGTCGTTTAGCAGCCATGTTTTGAGAAAAGACACACAAAACAGATACAGATGTTGAGAGGTGTGTCTGTACGAGAGTGGATTCTCCAAAGATCCTTTAATGTCTCATCCTGAGCAAGGGAGGCAGAATTCACCTCTGGGGCTCGAGGTAAAACAATTGGGCAGGGCAAGAGACAATTCCAACTTCCGTGGAAGCAGGATTCTCAGGTTCCTGATCAAACAGTACTTTTGAAGACAAAGAGATCAGTAGGGGGAGAGGGGAATGCTCAACAGAGCTTAAAGAAGCTCCTTTTGGAGAAGGAAGCGAGGGGTTCCTGGACAGCATTATATGCTTATCCATAAGGCTGCAGAATGTACTCACATTTTTGGTTACCCCAGATTGACTCTTGTACTTCCACTTCTTCTGCTCCCCAGCAGATCTTCAGCCAGCTGTTCAAAGAAAACTCCCCTTAAGGTTTAAGGTTTAATCATTTGATAAAAACCGCCTTTCTGTAACAATCAAGGCGGTGTACAATAATAAAATACATAAAATAAATAAAATACATAATACATAAAATTTTGGCCAGAGCCAGAAAAGGAAAGGAAATATACAAATTTGTAAAGGACAGAAGACAAAAGTACAGGAGGTACAGGACAGGATACAAAAGGCAGATAAGTACACTAAAGGTAAACTCATACAAAAGGAGAAGGAACGTTAAATGCTAGGGAGAAGAGATGGGTTTTGAGGTTTTGTTTGAAGATGGTATATTGTGATTCCAGGCGGAGAGAGGAGGGGAGAGAATTCCAATGAGCAGGACTGGCAAAGTAAAATGCAGAGAGACGGGCGAGCTGCAGATGGGCACGGGAAGGGGAGGGAAGGGCAAGACGGTTAAGATGGAAAGAGCAAGGTGTATACCGAGGGGAATGGAAGGAAAGAAGATCAGTCAGATAAGATGGAGTACTGGTGTGGTAGACTTTGTGTAGCAGGGTCAATAACTTAAACTGAAAGTGAAACGAAACTGACAACCAATGAAGATTAAAGAGTAAGGGAGTGACATGATCCCGAAGAGTGGAGTGTGTGACAAGACGTGCAGCAGTATTCTGTATTCTTTGAAGCCTAGCTACCTGGTTTTTGGGGAGACCGAGAAACAGTGCATTGGAAAAATCCACCCGTGACATAACTAAGGATAGCACCAGTGTAGACAGAGCAGAGGAAGAGAGAAAAGGGCGAATTGAGCAAATTTGACGAAGAAAAAAGAAAGAAGTTTTAGTAATATGGGAGATATGAGAACGAAAGGAAAGATCTGAATCAAAGTGAACACCTAGGTACCGAAATGTAGAAACCAGTGGGACTGGGGAATCAGAGAAAGAAGGGGCTAGAGAGGGGGGGGGGGGATCGCCATGAGTAAACCAAATAGCAAGAGTCTTAGTAAGATTGAGGTGAAGACAGTTAGTAGTGAGCCAGCTCGCAACAGATGAGAGACAAGAATTCAAAGGAGTGAGATCAGGACAGGAAGGGGAGGTGCGATGAAGTAGGAGAATATCGTCGGCATAGAAGAAAGCTGAAATACCTGACTGCTGTATGAGAAGAGCAAGGGGAGCCAGAAAAAGATTGAAAAGAAGGGGGGTGAGAACAGAACCCTGTGGAACCCCACAACGAAGGTGCTGTGGATCAGAAGAGGGGAGAACGGATGAGGAAGGGAGGACTGTACAAGAACGAGAGGAGAGAAAAGAGTGAAACCAGTGGTGGACAGTGCTACAGAGACCAGCTTCCCGAAGCCGGTGAAGAAGAAGAAGAGACTGATCAACTAAGTCAAAAGCCGCTGAAAGATCCAAAGCAACCGCCACCGAAATGTCACCCCGATCGTGAGCTACATGCAGTGCATTAGTGAAGGCCAGAAGAACGGTGTCGACGCTATGCCCAGAGTGGAAACCTGATTGACGGGGGTGAAGAAAATTAATAGAATCAAGGTGATGGGAAAGTTGTGCAAAAACAAACTTCTCCAGAAGCTTAAACAGGAAAGGAAGATTAGAAACAGGACGATAGTTGGAGGGAAGGGAAGGGTCGAGGGAGGGATTCTTCAAGATGGGACGAACCAACGCGTGCTTCCAGGAGCTAGGAAAAATCCCTGTGGAGAGACTAGAGTTGAACATGATGAGGACATAAGGGAGGACACCCAGAGAGGGAGTGAGGAGCCAAGAGGAGGGAATAGGATCGAGCGAGCAGGAGGTCTTTCTAGAAGAAGAGATAAGATGATGAAGTTCAGGTGCAGTGATGGGCGAGAAGGTAGCCCATAAGTGAGAGAGCTGAGAGACAGGCGGTGGCAAAGGAAGAGGGGGGGGGGGGAAGTGATAGGAGCAGGGCATGAGGGTAAAGAATCTCTCAAAGAGGCAACCTTTGAGATAAAGAAAGAAGCCAGTTGCGTAGGGGAAGGAGAAGACTGGATAGTAGGAGTTGACGAAGGGGTATGTAGAGAAATAAGGGAGCGGAGGGTGGAATAAAGATGGCGGGTTTGGTTGGGAGCATGTGAAATGGCATTTGAAAAGAAGTCACGTATAGCGGAATGGAGTTGAGAGCGGTAGAAAGAGTGATGGGATTTGAAAATAGATAAGTTAGCGGGAGAAGGGTCCTTACGCCATAGTCGCTCGGCCCTCCGCAGGTGTGTACGTAAGAGCCACAAGCCATTATGGAACCAAGGATGAGAGGGACGTCGACGAGAAGGCCGAGGACGTAAAGGGGCTAAAAGGTCAAGAGTGGCGGAAAGGGTAGAGGACCAAAGAGCAGCTTGAGAATTAGGCGAAAGAAGTGAGAAATCATTGGGCAGAAGCTCAGAAGCAGGGGGGAACTTTTGTAATGTGAGAGGAGTAAGAGCTCGGGATAAATGCACTGGGGATGATGGCGTGGAAGAGACCGAAGCAGTAGAAGATGAGACATCTAAGGGGGAGCAGGACAGGCTAATGCATCTTATTTGTTTAATATATTGCTATTGTAAACCACTGAGATGCATGCCCTTTGGGTGGCTACTAGCGGTATAGCAAATATTTTTAATTAATACTAGTAATAAATAACAAATCTTCACTCCCTCCCTTCTTCGCTTTGTCCACCATCTCTTTCTCCCCCCTTTCGGCCTGCATCTTCCCCCTCTCCAGCATCCTCTGTCTCTTCCCACCCTTCATCCAACAGTCTCTCTCTCCCCCCCTCCACTCTCTTGCATATTTTCTCTCTCTCCCTTTCTCACCTACCCTGTTATGCTTCCCTCCAGGATTTCCCCTATCATTCTGCCTTTCCAAGTCCATAGTAACATAGTAAATGATGGTAAATAAAGACTAGCATGGTCCATCTAGTCTGTCCAGTAAGGTAGCTAGAGTTATAGAGCTGCGTCTGCTGCTCTGTGCAAGTTACTCCTCCCGATGCCTTTGCTTAAGGTTGTAGCTGCTGCTCTAAGCAGATTACCCCTCTCTAATTACAAAGGTCTGCAAAAAAATTTTTTTCGAGAGCTGTTTTGGTTATTCCACGTAATCTTTATGTTTTTTGGTGCTCTGAATCCGAAAATTACCTCCATTTTGTCATAGGACATCACGTTTCCTGACAGTTTAGGTAAATATGTTAAATAAGGCAATACTTCAAAAATAGATGGAAATAGACTTATAAACTTTTTAAGTTTTATTACAATATTTTCATGAAAATCCTTTTTTGAACTGAAATGAGCTCACCTACACACACTAAACTCGATTCTTCTTCCTTGTGAGGCTCCTCTTGGTGCATTTACGCTTGTGAGTAGCATCTGGAATGTCTCTCTGAAGCATCCAACAGTAGTCTGCCATCATTGTAATGCTCCATTTTCCCTGGTATCTCCTTTCCATCTCTTTAATGTCTTGGTGGAATCGTTCACCTTGTTCCTAACTCACAGCTCCCAAATTTTCAGGAAAGTAGTCAAGGTGGGACTGGAGGAAATGCACTTTCAAACTCATCAGGCAACCTAAAGCTTGAAATGCTTTCAGTATTCGTCCGATGATCTTTTTGTAGTGAGGATCTTTGTTATTGCCTAAAATTTTCTGTATGACTTCTTTAAATGCAATCTACCCTTCTTTTTGAGGATCCGTCATGGTATTGATCAACTATAAGCCTTCTAATGTTTGGTCCGACGAATACACCTTCCTTCAATTTTGCCTCTGACAGGCCTGGAAACTTGGTGACCAAGTATTTGAAGCATTCTCCATCTCTTGGAAGTGATTTTACGAATTGCTTCATCAATCCCAATTTTATGTGGAGAGGTGGTAGAAGAACTTTATGGGAAGGTACCAAAGTTTCTCGGAGGACATTTTTTTCACCGACTCTTAGCACCCTCGGCTGCCAACTCTTCTTGGTCCAGTGATTTTTTCGGTCTCGAATGTCCCATAGACACAGAAAACAAGGATATTTGGTATACCCAGCTTGTTGCCCGAGCAGCGTGCACAAGACCTTCAAGTCCCCACACACTTGCCAACCATGGTCTTCATATTTAAGTTTACGAAGAACCAATTCCAAGTTCTCGTAGGTTTCCTTCAAGTGTACGGAATGACCTACAGGTATGGAAGCGTAAAAACCGTTGTGGAGTAAAACTGCTTTGAGACTTCTTTTTGAAGAATCTATAAAAAGACGCCATTGCTCTGAATCATATTGGATTTTAAATTGACCCATCAGACCTTCGACATCGATGCAATAAACCAACTTGTCTTCCTGGGCGAAGTAAGGAACGAACTCCTTTTCATGATGTCTGAACCATGAAGATGACACTCCTGGCAACAATAAATTCCTGCTTTTCAGCCTTGATCCGAGTAACTCAGCGGCATCTTTGGGAAGATTCAAGTCTCTTACCAAATCATTCATCTCCTCCTGAGAAAACAATTTTGGTCTTGTATCATCTTCAAAGTCAACTTGATTCGTCATCTGGTTCAGGTATGACTTCACCTTCATCGGAGCTAGGTATCTCTTCCAAGGTAGCAGGGGGCTTGGGTACTGGTATATCTGTGCCATGGGAGATGGGACGAATTGCCGAGTGAAGATTGCGATATGAAATGGAATGCTTCCATTTGGAATTAAACCCTTTCACATCGCATGAACAAAAGTAACAGTTCTCACTATGGTTCTTTTGCTCTCGCCATACAATAGTGTGATAGGCGATGGCCTAGCATGTAGCAGAGCTAGGTCTGAAGCCCTTTTTCTCCTGCTTTAAAATGTTATTGCTGAAGCCCTTTTTCTCCTGCTTTAAAATGTTATTGCTGATTTTGGAAAATTACAGAATGCTGTTAGCTGTTAGAAAGAAATACTGTTCTATTCTGGTTTAATAACATGTTCTGCTCTCCTGGAGATAAGAGAATTAAAACTTTTACTGTTTATTGTTTAGGTAAGCCAGATGTCTGCTTTAGTAGGAATATCCTCCACTGTATCTGTGCACTGACCTCGTAATTAGGATGAAAATATAGTAGAGAAGCTGAACAGTGTAAGAATATTTTGTCTAGCGTTTTGATTGTTTAGAATTTTGAGCCAGGGCTAGAGATATGTGCCTGGAATATTACAGAAATCACCAGTAGCTATTAGAAACACGTCTTAACCTTGCTTTGTTTGGCCTCGCTTTGTTTTGCTTTTGATGAGAATGCTTCTGATATGCCTTCCACTATCTTTGTGGCTAACTGACCTTGCAAGAGTAGTGAAATATACTGTATACTTTAGCAGAAGTATTATGTTTAGTGTTATGTCTAGTTGCTGACCCGTGGCTAGTAAGACCCAAGCAGGGGGAGCGAGTCCTGGGCCCGGTCAGAGATGTCTATTGGATGAGAGTAAGTGGGCCACTGTGGCCAATGAGGAGTTTTGCCTGTATTAGACTGGAGAAGAAAAGTATATAAACTGTCATTTTTCTGAGCTCTGTGCTCAGACATTTTGTATGCCAGTGCTGAGACTGTATATACAATAAAAGGGAGTTGAATCCTCGTCCATTGACTCCGGGTATTATTGGGGTTGCGGGCCCTTCGCTATTACAATAGGAATCCCATAACGGAAAGATTTTTTCTTATCCTTGAACCAGTTTCGGAGGACCTCAACACACCGTTTGCACACTTTATGAGGCGCCCAGACTTTATCTTGATCTCCAATTTTTAGTCCAAAGTATGCAAAGTATACTTTTTTCACAAAGTATGTAATATTCTGCTGTTGCTTCAACACTGTATATTCACCACAGATGAAACAGAAACTGTCTGGCGAATTAATACACTTTCGCGGAGCCATAACCTAACGGTTGAAGAATGACGAGCTAACACAAATTGCGATGAAAAAGTGTAAACAGCCTAGAACCAAGAACCTGATGATGATTCGTACACAAGTGTGGCATGCAGGAGAGAGCAGCTCTGTGTCTGTACACGAGACGTCACAGTGCTGGCCACGCCCCCCTGCACTGACCGGAGCTACTGCTATCTGCCCTGTGTCTCCCTCCCACTGGATTCTTCAGGAAAGATTAACCCCTTCTACCATTAGAAGCACGGACTTAAAACTTGCTTAGCTTATGTATATATTGCTGACCATCAGATTCACAGTGCTATTTTTTTTTTACATAACTCGGACAACCCCTTTAAGGCTTTTTTGGCATTTTATATCTTAAATGCACTTATGTGAATTAATTAATAGTAATTTGAATTAATTAATAGTAATTTGAAAAAATTTGATAAATTTGAAGACAATTTTGCATGTTGTGGCAAATCATGACGTCTAGGAGTTTTTTCAATATTTTATTTGTTTTCAGCACACCAAAATACATGGAAATTAGATGAAAATAATCAAACAGCTTTTTAGTCGCAGACCTGTGTTATGAGGTATTTTTATGTTTGCTTTGTTTCCATCCTCTTGCTAAGTAGCGATTCTCTGTGTCTATCCCATGCCTTTTTGAATTCAGTCACTGTTTTTGCTCCCACCTCCTTCGGGAGGATATTCGAAGGCATCCATCACTCTTTCTGTGAAAAAGTATTTCTTGATGTTGCTTTTAAGTTTACCTCACTGCAGCTTCATTTCATGTCTTCTAGTTTTGTAGCTTCCCTATCTTTGAAAAAGGTTTGTTCATTAATACCCTTTAAGTATTTAGAGGTCTGTGTCATATCCTCCTGTCTCTCCTCTCCTCTAGGGTATACATATTTAGGCCTTCAAGCCTTTTCTCAAAGGCCTTCTGGTGCAGGGCCCACATCATCTTGGTTGCCCTTTTTCTGGCCCTGTCCCCTGCCCCCAATGTCCAGCATTCCCTTTCTTTATCCTTATTCCCTCCTCCCCACCCCCAATGTTCAGTATCCCCTTTTTTTGTTTTACCCGCCCCCTTAGTGCCCAGCATTACCACTGCCACATTATCCCTTCTCCAGTATCCTCCTGTGGCTCTGTCTTTCCTCTGGGTCTCTTCTCTCCCATGGTCACCATTTCCCTCATCCCTGTAATCCAGCATCTCCTCTTTTTCCCCCTTCCCCAAATTAGCATCCTCTCCCCCCCCCCCCACACTAGCACCTTTTCTCTCTTCCTCCCATCCTGATGTCTCCCTTCTATCACCTTACTCATTGTGACACCTTGTCCAACAGCCCCCATTTTTCCCTCCAAGCAAGTATTTGTGTTCCCCCCCCCCTCCACTGATTCAGCACCCTTTCTTTCCCACTCCTACCCAGCATTCCTAGCATCATCGCTCTGTTACTTGCAAACCTGCTGCCATTTTCCTTAACATATGACTGAAATAAGAGAGAGAAATCAGTGCCAGTCCATCAAGCTTGCATGCAACAACTGCTCCCTCAGAAACAGGAAGATATGTCAGAGGGGGTGGAACTGGGAGAGACTTAATCACACAGGCAAGCTTTGATGGTCCTGCGCTTCTTCTGTTTTATTGCTGCTGCTGTAAGTCTTGCAAAATGGCAGTCAGTGGACAGAAGAGAGGAAGAATGCCAGATCTGGAAGAAACAAAATATAAATGCAGTGGCCTCACGGGATTCAGGTGAGGCAGCCACTGTAAGGGCATGTTGGGAACACTTTATATTCCCATTCCCTCCTTTTCCCCAACCCCCCCCCCCCCCAACACCAATTTTGCCACCTAAGATGGCTGCCTTACTAGGCCTAATGGTAAAGTTCTACCTGTTATCAAGATCTGGAAAAGGATTGCCAAGAAGGAATGTTTAAAATTTTCACCTTATTCTACCAAATACAAAATGTGGAGTCTTTTGTGAAGTATTTATAAGGTTGCAATGTGTATTTGGTGTCACTTAACAGCGGGAACAATCAATTTGCAAAAAAAGAAAAAATAAATTGAAAAAAGTGCTATTGTAACAGCTAACGAGGAAGGAAAGGAGACGCGGGAGACACTTTCTCAGGAAGCAAGCTGCGTTTAATGTGCACAAAGGCTCAGAGAAAATAAGTTTCATAAATTCTGAACCCCGCTCTGAGGGCTCATAGAGACTATATAGACATCTTATCAATTCATCACAGCATTTCTCCATGATTGGTCCTACTTTATTAAAATGTAGTCCCGATTGGAGAAATTCTACTATACTCTTATCTCTAGCGAAGCAGAGAGAAACGCAGGACAAAGGAATAGGGGAGGGATAAGTATGTATCAGGGTATGACTTCAACAAGGGGGGTGTATCCTTTTTCACACAATATCACCAAATTAACCCTTACCTGTCTGGATTCCACCTCACTATCACTCAGGCTTTTTATAAGTAAGCAGTAGATTTTGCTACTTACATGTGCAAGTGCTGGCTTTTCTAAAAGTGCGTGCTAATTAGGGAGCCAAGCTCCAAAACTCAAAATTTTTGGTGTTTTTTCAACACCTGAGGTTAAACACAATTCAATCTTCATGTTGTCGTACAAAGCCAAGGTCCAAATGAGTAGTTGGCCTACACGTATTTGTGACTCAGAGCAAGTGTAAATGCCAGTAGGGAAAATTTCGTAAAATACAAGTACACCCAAGCTATGTCTCTTTAAATCTATGCCTGCAGCAGGCATGCAGATAAAACAGTGCCTACAGTGACCTGCCTCTTGTGAAATATAAACCGAGCCTACTCAGTTTATGCAGAAAAACAATCAAAAGTTTTAAAGAATATTTTCATTACTATTTATTTTTCACTTTCCAACAACGATATTGAGAATTCATTTTTTGGACAGGGATGGTGATTCCAGTATTTTTGCAGATCTTCTTGAAGAGCCTGGAAAGACAGGGTTAGTTGTGGCACATGGCACTGTGAGAGGCTGTGATCACTTACACATCAGTAGGTCTTGAGAAGGACTTCAGTTTAAGTAGCTGAATGTTCTTTCTTTGAATGCCAACTGTAGTTTGTAGGCTCAGAGCACAAACCCAAGATCTTTTGGCTCATCCTGTTCCTTCCCTTATTTTGTGAAAGGTCACCACTTTGAGCGTGAGAAAAAAAAGGAGCTCATTGAAATGCAAAACAGCATGCATGACTTAAATAACAAACCCCAGAGAAATCATGCATGCTTAATGCTTCTGTGCATTGGCCTGCAAATTGTAAATGGAGTATCATAGTAGTTCATTTGGAAAAAGTAATTTTATATTGTCTTCACAGAGAGGAACCAAGAGCCTAATGTTAGAAAATGTTTTAGGCTTGTTTTTGCAGCACTGCTGTCTAATATTCTGCCCATTCCCAAGTTAGCATGCCCAGAAGACACTAGAGATCCTTTTTTAGAGGGACATTTCTGTAACAGATCTGGGGTTTATAGTGCATTACAGGCCATAAAATTCTATTGCCTGTCACCTTTTCATCACCCATTTATCACCGCCTCCCAACCTTTCCCCTTCAGATTATCATTGATTTGCTTTTAATGTTTTTAATGATTCTGTCATCGTCCCCTTTGGCTCATTCTGTCCTGAGCCAAGGAAGGAGATGTTGGATCTTGAAACGTATAAAATTAGTCCTTTATAAAGGTATGGCCTTTTTAACTCACAACTTTTATTTCTCTGTATTCAAGTGGACTAAGACATCTACCACACTGCTTTATGCTTATTTAATTTTTAATTGAAATTCAAGAAAGGGTTTAAGACTTACTTTATAGAACTTGCCTAAAATCCATCATCTGACCCCTAATTCATTTGACCTGGCCTTGGAAGGAGACAGCAGTTTAAATCTTCACTCCCCTGCTGCCCTCTGCCCTCTTCTTGTAACCTTCCCTTTTCTATTCCCTTTGCTCTTCGTTTCCTCTTTATTTTTCTTTTAACTTTATTTTAAGAATTTCCTTTTTATTTATAAACCTCTCTGATAGATTGTGAAAGGGTGGTATATCAAGTTTTAAATTGAACTATAAACTATAATTTGACACTTTATATTTCACTTTTACACAGTTTATGGGTTCAAGGTAGACTACAATAAAAAAGTCCCTCAAAAACTTCCCTAACCCAGTATACCACAACCAAGCAGATAACATAACAAGGTACAAAACTGAAACAGCGCAACAGCTAAATCCAAATATAACATTTAGAAAAGGATATAGCGATTTTAGAAAAGGTTCAGAGAAGAGCCACCAAAATGGTAAAGGGGATGGAAGGATACTCCTATGAAGAAAGGCTAAAAAGGTTGGGGCTCTTTAACCTGGAAAAGAGACGGCTGAGGGGAGATATGATAGAAGTCTATAAATTGATGAACGGAGTGGAACGGGTAAACGTAGATCGATTGTTTACCTTATCAGAATATAGAAAGACTAGGGGACATGCAGTGAAGCTACAGGGTAAACTATTTAAGACTAATAAAAGAAAATATTTTTTCACTCGACGTGTAATCAAACTCTGGAATTTGTTACCGGAGGATGTAGTAAAGGCTGTTAGTGTAGCTGGGTTTAAAAAAGGTTTGGACAAGTTCCTGGAGGAAAGGTCCATAAACCATTATTAAGTAGGGACCCAGGATATCAATGCTTGACCCAATACAAGCATTGTGGAACCTGTGTCCCTTGGGGAAACTGCTAGGTACATATGACCTAGATTGGCCACTGTTGGAAACAGAATACTGGGCTTGATGGACCTTGGTCTGACCCAGTATGGCATATCTTATGTTCTTAAAGCAACTTTCAAATTAAAAAAAGATCAGATCAGGCTAATTCATTTATTTAGTTTTATTTAGATTTAGCTCACGCCTTTTAAGTAATAGTCAGGGTGAGTGACATTCGGGTACTATTCAGGTTGCTGCAGGGTTTCTAATCTGTTTGTATCTGAGACAGTGAAGGGTTAAATGACTTGCGCCCGATCACAAGGAGTGTCGGTGGGATTTGAACCCTGGCTTCTCTGGATCTCCTCCCATTGCTCTAAGCACCAGGCTACTCTTCCACTGTAGGTATTGACTTCATTAAAAATGGTATCTAAGGTGGACACAGTCCAGTTACTATTCCAGAATGTGAGATGAGGTATATGATGGTTATTTATATCAGCCTCTGAGATGGCCTCATATGTTAATCACAGTGGTGTAAATTCCGCCCAATCAACCCCCGCAGTTGGGGAAGGAGGCCCGACAGACAAATAGGGGGCCCATATAACAGCGGCGGCAGCAGTGCGGCAAAATTATTATGTTTCTCTTGCTGCTCTGCTCTTATTCGTCTGCCAGGGGCCCGGCACCTGTTCTTTGCTGGGCCAAAGCCTCGCGATAACATCCACACCATGAGACTTTGGCCTGGAGGTGAAGAGTGGAGCAGTGTGGGAAACAGTTTACCATGCTGCTGCTGCAGCCGCATTTGGGGGGCCTGCATGGGGGGACTTCCACCACCACTGCACAAAGGGGACCCCATATAGGGTGGTACCACTGCCAAGGAAATGGGGGCCCCTCTGCAAAGATTTGCTTGGGGCCCCTCATTTTTCACCATCCAATACCCAACTCAGCCCCTGAAACACCTTCAGACAATACAGTGCCCAAGAGACACTGATCCACAACCATTACCTCTCTCCAACCTAAATATAGTTTCGCCTGTATATCGTTTTTTTGTGTTATAATGAGCCTGCATGCCACCCAACCTTTTCTTTTCATTTCACTGTAAAACATATAAATTGTAATGTAAACCTCTTTGACTTAAGGATAAAGAGGTATAAAAAAACCTGTTAAATAAATATTATCAGATCAAATATGCAAAATTTACAGTGAGTATATAAGGATAGAAGGATATATATCAGACTTAACTACAATCATAAGAACAAAAGAAATTCCATACTGGGTCAGACTAAGGTCCATCAAGCCCAATATCCTATTTCCAACAGTGGCCAATCCAGGTCACAAGTACTTGCCAGGTTCCCAAAAAGGTACAAAGATTCCACAGTGCTTATCCTGGGGTAAGCAGTGGATTTCCTTGGTCGTCTTTAATGATGGTTTATGGACTTTTCCTCCAGGAAGTTGTCCAAACCTTTTTTTAAAATAAGCTACACTACCAGCTTTTACTACATCTTCCGGTAATGAATTCTAGAGTTTGCTAATTCGTTAAGTAAAAAAAAATATTTTCTCTTATTTAGCCCTAAATGGACTACATTATAGCTTCATTGAGTGCCCCCTAGTCTTTTTACATTTTGAAGGAGTAAACAACTGATCTACATTTATCCATTCCATTCCTTAATTTATAGACCTCTACCATGTCTCCCTTCAGCCATCTTTTTTTCAAGTTGAAGAGCCTTCACCTTTTAGGCCTCTGCTGATAGGGGTATCCTTCCATCCCCTTACCATTTTGGTGGCTCTTCTCTGTACCTTTTCTAATTCTGCTATATCCTTTTTAAGATATGGCAACCAGAATTGCACCCAGTATTCAACATGTGGTTGCACATTGGAACGATACAGAGACATTATAATATCCTTGGTTTTGTTCTCCATTCATTTCCTTATGATTCCTAGCATTCTATTTGCTTTCTAGGCCACCACTGCATACTGGGCAGATGGTTTCAAGATATTATCCACGATGACACCTAATTCCTTCTCCTGGGTGGTGGTTCCTAATGTGGAACCTTGCATCATGTAACCATAGTTTGGGTTGTTCTTCCCTAAGTGCATATCTTTGCACTTGTCCACATTAAATTTCATCTGCCATTTGAACGTCCACCCTTCCAATTTATGAAGGACCTCTTGCAATTTTTCACAACTTTGAATAATTTTGTATCTCACTCATTCCCATTTCCAGGTCATTTATGAAGATGATAAAAAGCAGCGGGCCCAGCACAGATCCCTGGGGTATGCCACTATTCACCTTTTTCCATTGAGAAAATTGACCATTAAGCCCTGCTCTCTGCTTTCTATCTTTTAACCAGTTTCTGATTCACAATAGTACACAGCCTCCTATCCCATGGCTTTTTAATTTTGCCAAGAGTCTCATGAGGGACCTTGTCAAAGGTTTTCTGAAAATCCAGATACACTATATTGACTGGCTCACCTTTGTCTACCTGTTTATTCAGACCTTTGCCAAATCCATGTTGACTTTCTCCCATTAAACCATGACTATCTACATGTTCAGTAATTTTTTTCTTTATAATGGTTTCTAACATTTTGCCTGGTATTGATGTGGGGCTCAATGGTCTGTAATTTCCCTGACCTCACCCCCCGAATCCTTTTTAAAAATTGGCGTTACATTGGCCATTCTCCAATCTTCAGGTACTACAGATGATTTTAATGATAATTCACAGATTACTAATACTAGGTCTGCAATCTCATATTTCAGTTCTTTCAACATCCTTGGATATATATCATCTGGTCTTCAGTTTATGAAATCATTGCAATAAATCTTCCCGGTTTATCAATATTTCTTTCAGTTTTTCCAATACCCATGCTTGAAATGGTAGTTAAAGGTGATGTAATATTCAGTAAAGACCAAAACAAAGAATCATTCAGTCTCTCAGCTATGGCCTGGTCATCCCTTAGCACCCCTTTTACCACTCTTAACATCCAGTGGTCCAACTGACTCACAGGTTTTTTGCAATGAATGTACTTGAAAAAGGTTTTATTATGCATTTTTGCTTCCTCCTCAAGTTTTATTTTCAGATTATCTTTGCCTGCCTTATCAATGCCTTGCATCTAACTTGCAAGTGCTTATGTTTCCCATTTTCATGATTTGGCTCCTTTTTCCATTTCCTGAAAGATGCTTTTTGGCTACAACAGCCTCTCTGACCTCACTTTTTAAACTATGCTGGCAGTTTTTGGCCTTCCTTCCACTTTTCTTAAAGCATGGAATACATATGGTCTGGGCTTACAAGATAGTATTTTTAAACAATGCCGATGCTTGATGTAAATCTTTAATCTTTGCAGCTGCTCCTTTTAGTTTTTTCTTAACTATTTTCCTCATTTTATCATAGTCTCCCTTTTGAAAGTTAAAAGTACTGTGGATTTCCTTACCGTCCTCCCTCCATTAAGTCAAATATATCATGCTATGACCACTATTGCCAGGTGGCCCCAACACCCTTATTTCTTGCACCAGATCCTGTGTTCCACTAAGGGCTAAGTCCAAAATAGCTTCCCCTCTTGTTGATTCATAAAGGGGCTGCCTCAAGAAACAGTCATTTATTTCATCTAGTAACTTTATCTCCCTAGCATTGACCTGTTCAATAATGGGGTAATTGAAATCACCCATTATTACTGTGTTGTAGGTTCTGTTAGCTTCCTTGATTTCTTATAGTATTTCATCATTCATTTGTTCATTCTGACCAGGCAATCAGTAGTACACACCTACTGCCATCACCTTCCCCTCTTAACATGGAATCTCTATCCATAGAGATTCTACAGTATATTTTGTTTCCTGCAAAACTTTAATCCTATGTGACTCGATGCCCCCGCTAACACAGAGCGCAACCCTTCCACCAATTTGATCTACTCTGTCATTGCTATATTGTTAGTACTCAGGTATCACGGTGTCCCATTGGTTTTCCTTCTTCCACCAGGTCTCTGAGATGCCAATTATATCTAACCTTTTATTTAGTGCTATATATTCTAACTCTCCCATCTTATTTTTTTAAGACTTCTAGCATTTGCATACAGGCATTTTAGAAGTTGTATTTTATTCATATTAATCTGGCTATCAGTTGATGGGTAATTTGGAATCTTTCAGCTCTGTCTGCTCAGTATGTAAGAGCATCTGGGTTACTTTTCTTCTTTATTGGAGTCTCTCTATTTGCGTGTTCTACCTTCCTCTTTTGCTAGGGTCCTTCAAGGATACATTCTTCCGCTGCTCACTCTTTTTGTAAGGTTAATGCCAGCAGCCTGGTTCCATCCCAATTAAGGTGGTTCCCATCCTTTCGGAAGAGGATCCTAAATATAAAAATTAATAATAATTAATACAGCTCCTCATTTTAACAGCAATATGAAATTAATCAAATAATTTAAAACTGAGAAGATAAATTGACAGATTATCAAAACTGGAGAAACAAATTTGTTTCATACAACATGGGGGAAATCTACTCAAATGGAAGTAATAGTGGTAGTAGGAAATGTACAGTGACCTTAGAAGTGTGACAAAATCATGAAATCATTAAATGTAACAAAATCAATAATTGAATAAACCAGCAGCACAAAAAACCATAATGCTTACTTTATCAGGAAAACCATAATGCTCACTTTATCGGGAAAACCATAATGCTTACTTTATCAGTGCTCACTTTATCAGGAAAACCATAATGCTCACTTTATCAGTGCTCACTTTATCGGGAAAACCATAATGCTCACTTTATCAGTGCTCACTTTATCGGGAAAACCATAATGCTCACTTTATCGGGAAAAAGGCTAAACATTCTATTCTGTTCTTTATTATTTTTTCCAACGTAGTGGTGGTTGGAAAGAAAAAGGGTCAAGAATGTCTTTCTGTCCGTCTGTCTTTCTAAGGGCAAAATAACGAAAATGTAATGGAACTAGATGAAATATGATATGTAGGGGAAAAACTGTGTTTCAAAAATGGGCATATCAGACTGAGGGGGGGGGGGGAGGGGGGTAGTTCCCAGGGTAGCAAGCCCTCCAAAAAAACTAGCCCAGTGTATTTCTTGGAGTAGAAGTTCCAGCTTCTGTAGCGTATAAACTTATATATGCTGAAAGATAACAGTTAAGAAGTTGCTTCTTTCAAACCTCTCTCTGTTCTCTGCTCTCTCAACTCCCCAAATTGCTGTCCCCCCACTCCCAAAAAGTACTCCCTGGCAGCTGCTCTATCAGCCTGCTAAATGATGCTCCCATGAAAAAAAAACCCCTTCCCCCACAAATGTCTCACCGCCCTAAAAGCTGAACCACCCCCACAACTGTGCTAGTAGAAGATAATCATAGAGAGATTTCATTTGGATTGTGCTGACTTTGTAAATCTCATATTTATGTTATATGGATGTTCTTCTGTAGTGTGATACTGTTGCGGTATCATATTTATCACTATTGTCGTTTTATCTATCTATTGCCAAGTTTACCCACTATTGTAATTGTGTATTATGTTGACATTTGGACATCTTGCTATAGTAACATATGCAAGTTACGAATATCCAGTTACTGCCTTAGGTGAATCTCTTCATAGAGGTAGTTGGTAAATCTAGATCATGTATAGTCTGTTTCAAGGATAATAAGTGAAACGCCGTCAGCAAGGTGTGGTAGAGGTGCACAAGTTCAGTCCTCGAGGGCTGCAGAGAGGTCAGGTTTTCAGAATATCCCTAATGAATATACATGGCTAGATTGGAATACAGTGAAGGAAATATGCATGCAGATCTATTTTATTTATATTTCTTCATGATATTCTAAAAACCTGACCTCTTGATAAAATAATCAGTATGTTTTGTTTGTGATTTTATTATGTGTGTTCACAAAACATTTAAAAAAATGTATATGTTGTGATGGAATCCACTGAGAAATGGCAGTAATTGGTGGAATATAAGTTTTTTTAAAAAATAAAACTAAATAAAATAGAAAAGATACTTCCACCCACTTGCGGATAGATGTTAGGGATTGAGATGTTTGGTTTACCCATGCCTCAAAAAAAACAGTTTTACCCAGATTTAATTTGTTTGCTTAGTTCCATGCAAAGGATTAAAAGTGGTAAAGTTCAGAAGTAGGGTTACACTAAATGAGATGTTAAGGAAAATGTTGACTTAGAATTACATCAAATTTTTTAGCCATGGCCTTGCTCTCTTAATTCAAAGTTCTTTAATTGTTTCTTTATTGTGTGCCCAGTTTGTCTTAGTTAGATTTTCAGCTCTGAGTAGTGAGGTTGTCTATTTTATAATGTTGCCTTTTATTAAATAGGCTGGTATAACGGGGACGGATTGGAGGCACATAGTGGCCGGTGGGATAGTGTATCAAATTATGCAAAAGTCAAAACATGTTTTATTTAACTTAACTTTCTAAACGGCTCAAATAAAATAACCTGCAAATTCAAACATTTGAAATTCTCTGTAGCCCCCCACACCCCAACAGAAGCCGCCCTCTTTCTCCTTTCTGCACCCAAATCTCAAGTCTCTGTTCTCTCGAGTCTCTACACAATCATTAAACCATAGAGGAACACAAATAGAAACAGAAATCCTGAGCAGTCATACTATATGGGGGTAATTGTATAAGGGGGTGCCTAGTTTAAGACTGCAAGTAGGTGACTGCAAGTAGGTGACTGCAAGTAGGTGACCTACCTCTACACCCCATGTCAACACGTTAAACCCATGCTCTCCTTAGTCTTAACGCGAAGAGCTGCAATCTCACCTTGCTTCTTCCCTCATCAAGAAACATATAGCTGCGCCTAGTTGTTCTGTACATAGTTGCTTTTTGTACATAGTTATTATGTTCCTCTGTTTATGAAACCTGTTGAATGTAAACCTGTTTAATGTATACCCAGCTGTTCATTGTAAGCACTGATCAATTTTTGGTAAGTGTAGTTTCTGTTCATTGTAAACCGCGCTGATGTCGAATAGTGCGGTATAAAAGAAACTGTAAATAAATAAAAATAAATAAATAAATAAAAATCTATTTTATTAAGACACTCAGGTACCTGTGCTACCATAAACAGCAGAAATTGTGCACACATTGCTGGCACCTAGAATTTTACAGTACATGTGCAGACCAGCATGTTTTGTAATCCGTGTATGTACTTGCAAACGCCCCCTAAACTCTGCCCAGGAAGGTATGCACCAACACCTGTCTGAATGTTGTACTAGGCCATTTATATACGTGTGTCCATATGTGCCTGAAAATGACTTTATAAAATTATCCTTTAAATATAGTGCAACACAGGAGGAATATTTTGGAAATATATATCAACTTCGCTTTCTTCCCTACTCTCTCTTGCCACCTCCCCAGTCCTCCTATCCCCCATTCTTACTCATCATTCCCCAGGTCCCCAGGGACTGGTGATAGATGAAAAAAAGGAAAAAAGTAGATGAGAGGGTAGGGCTAGAGTGAGAACTTTCTTCTGCTTTTCATCCCTCACCAGCTCAGTCCTGGATAACCCCGTCAATGGCCTAGTTACCACTCGCCACAATGATTCTCCACCCAGTCATCATTCCCTCCCCCATCACCTAATTGCTGCTTTCCTTTCCTATCCATACTGAAGCCTCCAGTTCTTGTATGCTCAGCTTCCCCAGTCATTACTAACCACCTCCTTCGAGTTGCCGCTTTCCCCCACTCAGCCCAATCCATGCTTCCTAGGCCTCTTCTCTGTACTGCTGTTCCCCACACTCCCACCCAGTACTCTAAGTACTGATACTTCCTGCATCCTTGGGACCCATTGCTGAAAGAGAGCAGAGCTGAAGCCTTTGCTTCTCTTTCTTCCAAGACTGAACTGCCTGGGAATGAGGGAGAGTGTAATGTGTTGCTGGTGACAAAGTACAGAAAATGGATTAACTGGTTCAGTATGGGATCAGGAACAGAGGTGCAGAGTGATGGCGGCAATGGCTTTTGTTTTTTGCAACCCTCTACTCATTCAGTATATCCTGCCCTGTTTCCTTTGGGATAGGTGATATATCAAATGAAATTTAAGTAGAAATTCCATTCCCGAGTCTGCTTGCCCCTGGACTCTTCCTACTTGAGTCTGTCATGGTCCAATGGACTTGTTGGGAATTGCTGTGAGACTGTCTTTGAGTCTTGTTGTTGCCATCTTTATCTTTATTATTAGTCTTGATTAACCTTCAAAACATCAAGGTGGTTTACAGAGTTGCAAAATGCACAGTGGCCATGACCAGAAAGAGAAAAGAAACTACAATTTTGACAGGAAAGCACACAGTCGCACCAAAGAGAACACAGAGGAAGGGGAGCAGAAACACAGGAGACTAGTATTCTCACAGGTCGGAGGAGGGGCGGTCATAAGGTAAGCATAAGAGATGCATTTTGAGAAGGGCCTTAAATTTAGTATAGGACTGTTCTTGGCAGAGGGCGGAGAGAAGGGACCCAGAAAGAAAAATGCAGAATGGCGAGTATGTTCCAGATGGGCACGTGCCATGGTCCATTGGACTGGCTTGGAATTGCTGTGAGACTGTCTTTGAGTCTTGTTGTTGCTGCTGTCTCTTTTGCTTGACTTAAGTGACTCCTGTTGCCAGTGTCTCCTGCAGCCCCTGACATAAGGGAGAAAAGGGACTGGCATGGAATTTACTGGCCTGCCCTGGGTTGAAAAATTAGCCAAATATATTTCCTGAACAAGCAGGCCCTAAGTTCAGTTTTGAGCTCTCATTTTCACTGTCTACTCTATTCCAGAGTAACTGTGGCCTACTTATGCCTTCTGCCTGCATGAGAACAGGACCCACACAATGTTCTGATCTGTCCTTCCGCTCTGCCTGGTGCTGTGCTTTGGAGTGAAGCTGCATTCAGTTCTTTTTGGGCAGTCGCACAACATGTCCCTCAGCCATGGGACCAAGCCGGCAGGAGAAAGCAGAGCTCAGAGATTCGGAGCAGACACAGATGCATGCAATCTTGCACCAGCACTGAAGCAGCCAATCAGTGATGCTCCTGCTGCTCCACTCAAAACCACATCAGTCAAGCCTCCTCCTTCAGTACAGGCTAATAGAGAGGAGGTCTGCACTGCTCTGTCTTGCACGTGGGTCACTCATTTCAGCAAGCTACACAGAACTGTTGCCACTTCAACAGAAAGCCTAGGCCGAAGTAGGAGGCAGGACTCGATGAGGCTTTGAATGGGTGCATCTGCTCAGAGGTCATGTGCTCTTTTGCATTTGTAGTTCTTGTGCTGTCATAAAGGGCAGCCTTTAAAACATATCGGCAGAATTCACCAACTTTGCTCTTGTGGTAAGGAACCCAGTCCCAGCTTGCTGCCATGTGACCAACTAAAACAGCCTATCAGGATATTTATTTATTTATTTATTTATTTACATTCTCTTATATACCGCGCTATTCTGCATCAGCGCGGTTTACATTGAACAAACTGAAATTACATTGAACAGGGCATTATAACTTGGAGATAACTATTTAACAGGGAACATGGGCTATGGAGGGTTAAGTGGCTCGCCCAAGACTACAAGGAGCACCTGTGGGACTAGAAACCCCAGTCCTTCCAGCCCAAGGTTGCTGTCCTCTAGTGGGATTTGAACCCCCGACCTTCTGGCCTGAAGTACCTTGCCCCAACCACTACGCCACTCCTCCACTCATGCCTAAACACACCTAGGACAATCCATCCCTGTCGTACAATGAACCTCTAGTAGCATACACAGTCTCTCACATATATTTGCACTTGTTCCAAAAAAGGTGTAAATGCATGCATATATTCTGTGAGTATATATGTGTATTTCATATGTGGAAATTGCTTAGAAACATAGGCCATGTGGTCTTTTTCTGCTGTCATGTTTCTGTCTAGTCTACTCTTCCATATCACCCACTACAAGAGTCCCCTTTTTTCCTTTAGAGAGCCTCTGTGTTTGTCCCATGCTTTTTTGAATCATCTCTACCACCTCTACTGGGATATTATTTGACGCATCTACCACTCTTTCTATAAAGAAATATTTCCGCATATTACTCCTGAGTCTATCCTCTTTCACCCTCATCCTATGTCCCCTCATAGCAGAGCTTGCTTTCAATCGAAAGAGGCTCTCCTCCAGTGCATTTATGCCACAGTATTTAAATGTCCCAATCATATCACCTCTGTTCCGTCTTTCCTCTAAAGTGTACATATTAAGGTCCTTAAGTCTGTCCTCATATGCTTTATAACAAAGACCATTAATGATTTTAGTAGCTACCCTCTACTCAGACTCCAACCGTTTTTATCCTTTTGAAGGTGCAGTCTCCAGAATTACTCCCAATACTCCAAATGAAGTCGCACCAGAGATTTATACAGGGACATTATCACCTCCTTTCTTCTGTTGGCCATTCCTCTCCCTATGCACCCAAGCATCCTTCTAGCTTTCGCAGTCACCTTTTCTACCTGTCTGCCAGACCCTCACCATCCCAACCCTCGACTACTGCAATCTCATCTATCATGGCCTTCCTAAGAACAGCCTACATCCCATCCAAATGGCACAGAACACAATAGCTCGGCTCATCACTAATAACCCTAGACGCTCACACATAACACCAATTCTCTACGATCTACATTGGCTCCCCATTCAGTCCAGAGCTAAATTCAAAGCAATCACCCTCATTCACAAAATCATTTCCAGTGAGTCAGCTCCTTGCTCCTATCCAACTCCAATAACAATAGAACACGCCGCACCATCACCAAAAACCTTCTATCCATCCCAACATCTAAGAGAACATGTAGCCAAACTACTTGTAATCGTGCATTCTCCCTTTATGCCCCCTCTATCTGGAATGCCTTACCATACGAATTACGGAACTGTCCCAATCATAATCATTCCGAATTCCGGAAGAAATTGAAAACTCATCTCTTCCAGGAACACTTTTCCCTACTTACATAGCTCCCTCTAACCTCTTATATATTCCTCCATGTAAATAGCCCTTTAAGCCTCCATATAAATAGCTCTTAACCCTCCGCAAGGAGTAAGTTTCTTGTTAATCATTTATACTGTGATCCTTATTGTTACAATGTATTCAGTTGAAATATACTGTCTGTTGTGTTCCTTGTAAACCGTCTTGAATTGTAGAAATTCGGTATATAAAAGCTATTAAATAAATAAATAAATAAATACCTGTTTAGCTGCTCTGAGATTGTCAGACACAATCACGCTTAGATCCCATTCTTCTTTCGTGAACAGAAGTACATCACCCCCTATACTGTACAGCTCCCTTGGATTGTTGCAGCCCAAATGCTTTACCCTAGATTTTTTAGCATTAAATCTCAGCTGCCGAGTTCTAGACCATTCTTCAAGCTTAGCTAGATCCCTCCTCATGTTATCTATACTTTCCTGGGTGTCTACTCTGTTACAGATTTTGGTATCATCTGCAAAGAGGCAAACTTTACCTGACAGCCCTTCCGCTATATCACTAACAAAGATGTTAAAAAGAATTGGACCAAGGACAGATCCCTGCGTCAATCCACTGGTAACCACATTCTCCTCAGAGTGAGCTCTGTTTACTTGTACCTTTTGTCTCCTCCCACTCAACCAATTTCTAATACAATCAGTAACTTTAGGGTCCATCCAAAGAATGCTTAGTTTGTTTATAAGCTGCCTGTGCAGAACAATGTCAAAAGCTTTACTGAAATCTAAATACACCACATCTAGGGCTCTCCCTCAGTCCAACTCCCTGGTCACCCAATCAAAGAACTCAATCAGATTTGTCTGACAAGACCTGCCCTTGGTGAATCCATGCTGCCTCAGATCCTGCAATCCGTTGGACTCCAGAAACCTCACTATTTTCTCTTTCAGCAGCATTTCCAATAATTTACTTACCATAGAGGTTAAACCAGCCTGTAGTTTTCAACAACATCCTTACTTCCGCTTTTGTGTAAAGGGACCACATGTGCCTCTCTCCAGTCCTCTGGCACCATCCCTGACTCCAAAGAGGCATTGAAAAGGTCAGTCAGTGGAGCCGCTAGAACGTCCACAAGTTCCTTAAGTATTCTTGGATGTATCCCATCTGGTCCCATTGCCTTGTCCATTTTTAGTTTAGCTAGTTCCTCATGAACACAGTCCTCTGAAAATCGTTTGAAATGTCCCTTGCTTTTGTTCCTGTTTGAGGGTGTTGTCTGAGTCTCTGCTCCTGGCCCTTCATCTGTGAACACAGAACAGAAATATTTGTTAAGCAATTCCACTTTAACCTCATCAGCTTCTACATATTCCTCCTCTTCACCCTTGAGTCTGTCAATACCACTTTTGCCCCTCCTCCTCTCACTAAAATATCTGAAAAACGTCTTATCCCCCCATTTTATTGCATTGGCTATTTCTTCTTCTTTTTGTAGTTTTGCTTTCCTGACTACTTTGCAAGCCTCCTAGGTTTTTCCAAATATAGATGCCTGTCTTCCTCTCTCTGTGATCTCTTGTATTTCATGAAGGCCTCCCTCTTTTTCTTCACCTTTTCAGCTTCCTCTTTTGAGAATCTTAGCGGCCTCCTTTTCCCTTTATTTATCATTCTAAGAAAAAAGGTTGGTTGCCCATATAATATCCTCTTTTAGTTTTGTCCACTAATTTTCTACATTCGCCAGCTGTTCCCATCTTCTATATATTGTGTTTACTCTTTATGCCTGTATATCTTTTGTGCAGGTTTATATGTATCAGACATTTTTCATGTGTAAAACATGCCTTAAATGTGGAAAATGCCTTGTACAATTACCTGTGTGTCTCTTTGATGCTGTGCACATTTGCTATGTGGTATACAAGTAATGACAATAAAATTGTAGTCACTATGGCTCCTAATGGACCAAACCATAGTTGGACCGTAGATACCGCAGCCTCTTCAAGACTGTCACTTGGGATCCTTTTAGATCTCCAGGAACAAGCAGGAATGAGTCTTCACATTATGGGTACGTCGGTACTGATGAAGTCTGCGCGGGAACGCTCCCCAGCGTCCAATCAGAATGCTTTTTGGGAGCATCCCAACACGCCTGCGTGCTGCCTTCCCGCCTTTCCCAACTGCCTCTCCTCAGTTTTCGTTTTTCCGCGGAGCCAGCAGGACGTCCTTCTGTCACCGCAGAAAATTCTTCTTTTATTTTTTGGTTTTCTTGTGGTCGTGGCTGCCTTCCCCGATGCCACCGGTACCGCCGGTGTTTCTTTTCTTTTTTCTTCTAAATTTTCCTTTATAAGGAATATCTTTTTCCTTCTTAGTGCCTGACGGTTTTTTTCGGCCTGTTAGGCCTACTCTTTTTCCTCATGGAAGCGCCAGCCACTATCCCTAAGAAATATTCAAACTGTGGCTGTACAAAATTCATTTTAGACACTCATAATTGGTGTCTGCCCTGCTTGGGTCCTGACCACTATCCGCTGGAGTGTCCCTCCTGCAACAGTATAGTCGGAAGAAGTCTTCAGCATCGAGCTCACCTCGATACGCGGTCCCCAATCAACTTCAGGGCACCGACCACCCTTTCTTCTTCACAGGATCAGGTAACCCAAAAACAGTCTGTTAAGACTAGCCAGCCCTCGAGTGGTAGATCTCATGCACAGCATAGAGATGCCTTTGGCCTTGCCCTTGAGGACACACTGGCTTTAAAAGCCCGGTGGGAGTCTTCGGCCTCTAAATCCTTAGTGGGGTTTCAGGTTGTTCCTGAGGTTCACCCCTCTCCGAACATACCTGAGCCATGCTCGGTGGTGGCATCCGCTTCGAGCGGTACCGATACCCCGGCATCGGCAATGGTGTTGGATGAAACATTCCTCACCAAAGATCGTAGTCTGGTGTCCTCGGCTGCGGGCCCGTTGGATACGCTACAGACCGATCTTCCCTCGATGCCGAGTCTAGAATCGATCTCCAGTCTGGATGACTGGGTACCGACTCGCCTTGGTACCGATACCGGACGGTACCGAAGGCACGGTTCCGATGATCCATGTCGGGCACTCTCGGTTTCTTCAATACCGTTAGAGCTGTCACCGACTGGCCTTCATCTACCGGTATCGGATACGGTGCCGGAGTCGGTACCGGTATTCACATTACCATTGCTGTCGGTACCTTCCATGCTTCTCTCGTCAGGCTCGCTTCCCTCGGTACCGAGTTTGGAATCGATCCCTAGCATGGACGATGTGCTACCGACTGTTGCTGGTCCCGACCTCCTGCGGTACCGGCGACCATCCTCTAAGGATCCGATATTCCACCCTTTAGGGTCTTCTATTCCTCTAAATTTGGATAGATCCCTGGGTGCCAATGCTAGTTCTTCAACAGATCTAGCCTGTCCTCCTCTTTCTAGAGGATTTCCCTCTGGGGATTTTTCTTTTCAAGCATTCCTGCTTGATATGGCAAAGTCACTTGCCATTTCTATACCTGGTCAGGATTCTACACCAGGGAATACAGAATCCCTGTATGTTCCCTGGAGTCCAAAGGAGAACATCATGCTTCCTTTGCATCAGACCTTGCAGGATCTCCTCTTTTGAATGTGGGAAACTCCTTTAATGGTACCCCCACCTTCTAGGGCAACTGATCTTCTATATAAGGTGCCCCCCTCTCCAGGTTTTCAAAAGACTCAACTTCCTCATCATTCCATTGTTGTAGAATCAGCAATGAGGCGTATTAAGAGTACTAAAAAGCACTCTTCTTATCCGCCAGTTCGTGAGTCTAAAACTTTAGATGCCTTTGGACGCCAAACTTTCCAGGCATCCATGCTTTCAGCAAGAATTCTCTCATATATTTTCGATATGGGATTATCTCTTGAGGAGGTCACAAATAAATTACTACTTTTGACCCCTTTTCTTCAAGAGCCCAAAAGAGCAGACTATTCCTTATTGGTTAGTCATGCTCAAAATATCTCTAGGTTCCTTACTTGTGCTTCTCTAGACTCCTTTGAGTCTGTTAGCAGAACTTCCGCTATAGCTATAGGAGCACGACGTAAAGCCTGGCTCCAAGTTTCAGACTTGGACAAATGGGCACAAGAAAGACTGGGAAATACTCCTTGCACTGGAGAAAATCTTTTTAACAAGGAGTCTTTACTCCAAGTTGCTCAGTTAACCACTGACATTGCTGTTTCCAGAGGCTGTTCTACGCCTTCCTCTTTCCCAGTTGGTAGGAAATTTCCTAACAAACTTTCTTCCCCTAAAGGGAAAAAGTTTTATCCATCTTCTGCCCATCATACAGATGTTCCCAAACAGGGGAAACATCACACTGGTCTAAAGAAACCACAACCTCAACAGGTTCAGCAAACCCAGCAGTCGCAGGGTTTCAGATAGATTATCATTACATCTCCTGTTTGGTGGTTAGAGTTTGCAGTCTGCTTCTTTTCACTTGAAGCATCTACACTAATTTCATCCTAAATTCTCATGGATCTCTCTTCACGAGACATCCTTTTCTTTTTGCTAAGAATCTTTATGATGATCATGCCTATAGTTAACAGGTTTCTCTTCCTCCTACTGGGAAAAGAGATGTGACAACTATCAATAAGACAGTTTTCCCTGTACTAGCATGTATCATCTTACCTTTCAGAGACTTACTACATAGTCAGTCTCCTTCAACTCTGTCTTACCTCCCTCTTACTACGACATTCGGTTTGTAAGAGTGGCTCGATTAAACTGGTAAGCCCCTATGGTCCTCTACCTATTCCACAAAGGGATTTTCTCTTCCAGAGTTGTCTCCCCCTTTTTTCAGTTTCTTACTTTAGGGCAGCTTATCAGACAATAAGGAAGTCTTACCACTCCTACTATGTCTGTTGCTTCTATTTCCAAAAAAAAAAAAAGGAAAAAGATTTTTTTTTCCGCTGCCCTGGTAGTTGCTGCAAATGCAGCAATTCCTAGTGGTTAAGCCACTGGTTCTGTTCACCACACAACCAGAGTTTCTCCTCCACTAGCAATCCTTCTAGCCTCAGTGCTAAACTCCAAACAGGTTATCAACCTTTTTTGGAAACCCTATTATCACAGACTTGTTGGTTGACTTCTATTCTTCGCCATCTCCATTTCCCTGGTTTTTGGCAGAATAGTTTAGGTTACCTACTGGCTTTAAGCAGCCAGCTTTTTCTTCTAACCAACCTCTAACATGCTCTCTGCAACTCTACAGAGTAGCTTTGCACTATGGGCCCTTGCTAGAGAGCATTAGTATCTTGCCTAGCAGATAATCCCAGATGGTTAGGAGGGGTTCGCCCAGTCATGTTCCCATGACTGGTAGGTGTTCCCTACTCTTACCATCTCATCTAAAATCTCTTTTCGAGAAAAAAAAGACACAGGTCTTATATCACGTGAAAACCTAAAGAATAGCCATTTCCCTGGCTTGGTCCATATCTCCTTTGGACTTCTCGCCAGGGATACTTTTCTTTCAGTTGCAGCTCAAGGACGCCTGATACCCATCTTGCCCTCATAGGCGGGTCAATATGGTATCTTATTCCAGTGGCGTCCTCTATCCATTCACCATACTGCAGTTCTAGAGAGATCTGGACTTGCTGCCTGCAGACTGAAGTTATCCTCTGCATTTTTCACGTAGGCCATCCTGGTTATTCAAGAGCTCGAATTCTTAAAGGAATCTAGACTCCTCCTTGTCAGGGAGACCACTCCTCTGACTCTGTCAATCATAACCAGGGAAAGAAGATTTTCTATGCATCTATTCAAGCAGGTATCACCCTTCTTGCTATTAGATGAATCTTTCTCTCTCCCCATATTCCTATGGGGATCTAGTTATATAGCCATGTCTCCATCTACATACGTGGAGACATGTGTCTATATGTCCACATATGTATATATGTGTATCTGTGTATCTTCTGCCCATGTATATCTCTGTATATATGTATATTTATAAATAAATAAATATATATATATCTGTCGAGATATATCTTTTAGGTAGATATGTATCTACGTACTTATCTATCTGTCTGTTTAGGTTCATATATCCATATATTCCTATATGACTCTGACAGATGGGCACTACCCCTATTAATGCTGTGCCAGCATACTTAGGGTTCTACACATACAACCACTCCCTGTGGTAATTAGAAAATTTTTTTGTTTTTCTTACCATAACCTTTCAGGTTTAGGTACCTCTGAAGCTCTCCATGTACCTTTTTCTTTCCTAATTGACCTCATTTAGGAAAGACATTACGGCTCTTCAGTTAATCTAAAGCTGTAATGCTTCATAAGTCTGTCCTTACTTTGTTATCGGATACAGGGGTCTTCCATACCCCTTCCCTCCTACATGGACTATTTCTATTGTCGGTCCAAATCGGTCAGACTTATTTTTCCTTTTGGTCCTAGGATTGTACTGTTCTTCGGCCAAAAGAGCTTAAGCTTTGTCTAATAGTACCTTCTGCGTTTCCCGCTGAAGTCCTACCTCATTATACTACCCCAGTTTCCCCTGGGGCTATTTCTCACCCTGTAGGGTTCTGACCTCCACTTGTTTTTCCTACAGTTTATTACCTCTACTTCACAGTGAGGTACTCCTTGAGGGTCTTCTACTGGCTCTTCTAACAGATCCATATGAACCTCAATAGACTTTTTACAATACCACCAAGGGAGGTCCATATTGGAATATTGCACTCAATATTTTTACTACTAAAGGTCATCTATACAGGGTCTTCCTCTATAGAAGTCCTGTTCTAGTCCAGCTGTTCCACAGTACCTTTCTGTAATTCAACTCCTACCCTCCATCCCCAGGATGCCTGAAGTTCTGAGGAGTAGCATGGCTCATTCTACATTCGCAACATGCTAGGACTCCCTCCGGGCATCTTAGCTTGGGGAGTCCCCATATGTGAAGACTCATTCCTGATTGTTCCTGGAGATAGCACAGTTACTTACCTGTAACAGGTGATCTCTGGGAACAGCAAGAATAAGTCTTCACAACCCACTCACCTCCCCTAGGAGTTGCATTTCTCTATCTCTATCTTTCCCTTTCTCTCACTCTCTCTCTTGGTCTCAGCTTTAAAACTTAACTGAGGAGAGGCAGTTGGGAAAGGCGGGAAGGCAGCACGCAGGCGTGTTGGGATGCTCCCAAAAGTGTTCTGATTGAACGCTGGGGAGCGTTCCCGCGCAGACTCCGTCGGTACCGACGTACCCATATGTGAAGACTTATTCCTGCTGTTCCCAGAGATCACCTGTTACAGTTAAGTAACTGTGCTTTATTGTATTTCAGTTTCTTTTTTTTTTTTAATTTGTAAAGTTTTATTAATTCTTTTAACGGGTGAGATACACCGCATTCCATTTAACAGTTAACATCAATTGATTAACACTGGCCCTCAGGCATGCCCAATTCAACATCACTTTCTTCCCCTTACCTGCGCTCCACCCTCCCATGCTTCCCCCCCTTAAGCTCCCCCTTCCCCCCCCACCTCCCCCCTTCCCCTTCCCCTCACCTCCCCTACCCTATCCTAACCCTAACCTTCCCCCGCCCCTCTTCCTGCCTCCCTCAATCCACTAAATAGCCTACTGCTATCTTGGCTCTAACCCCCCTCCTCCTCCACCCCCGCATCCCTCCCCCTGCAGTCACTCCATTCTTCCACGTGCTCTCTCTTAACCATCTCCACACCCCCTCCCACCTCTGCTCCATTTGTTCCTCCCTTGCCATGTTTTTCCCCCGTAATTTTATACATGAGATAAATGTTTGCCATTCTCTTTGCATAGTTGTTCATAGATGGTAAGGCCATTCTTTTCCAGTGCCAGGCTATTTCGCATCTGGCTGCAGTGAGACAATACCAAATAATATTCCATTCTCCTCCCCACTGCCCATGCTTCTTTTGCAGGAGACACATTTCAGGAGTCAGCACTATTCGTGCTCCCACGATTTTCTTGATATTGTCCCCTATTTTCCTCCAATACCTTTGCACCACTGGACAGGACCACCACATGTGCATCCATGTACCCTCCTTACCACACTGTCTCCAACATTTATTCGTCTTCAACACCCCCGCTCTATACAATCGCTCGGGTGTGAGATACCATCTACTCAGCACCTTAAATCCATTTTCCCGAAGCGTCGTAGCACTAGAGAATTTAGCAACTCCCAACGCCACTCCCTCCCACTCCTCCACCTCCCACTCCACCCCCAAATCCCTTTCCCATGCTTCCATATAGCTCAATTTCCCTAATCCCTGCGCTATGAGCCCTTTATATATTCTAGACAATATACCTTTCTGCCCCATGGACCCCAAACATGCCCCCTCAAACCAATCCATTCCCCCCCTCCATCCTGCCCCCTCTGCTTTTTAGGCACAACTGTTCAGAATTACATGTTCTGTAAATCCAGGGCTGGCCCGTCCACTAGGAGAACTGGGTGGCCGCCTAGGGCATGTTAATTAATCCTTCTTTTGAAGCAACGCATGCAGTCATGGCCTGCTGCTCCTGCCCCCCTCTAACAGAAAGATGCATTGGAGCAGCAGCCTATAAGTACATGCACTTGCACAGGCACCTTAAAGCCTGATGTGATGCTGAAGCAACAGCTGTCGCCACTTCAAAGGAAGAATCAGCCTGCTGCCCCCCCCCCCCCCCAGGAGAGTAGATGGAAGCAGGGGTATGGCGGCAGCATGGTTAGCAGGGCGGCGCCTCAGGCATCTGAGGGGGGAGGTGGTGGCACAGGTGGCCTGCCTAGGCTAGCAAAAACTCTTGTGCCACCTCTGTAAATCCCTAAGTGACTGAAACTGACACAACTCCTGAGCGGCACAAAGCTAAAGATGACACCTTTCTGCGAATTTTAATGCGCAATTACCATGTATTTATAGTTCCTTACAGATTCAAAATAAGAAAATGGTCTATGACGTGCAGACGTTTAGACACCTTTCGGTTAACTCTTCATAAGACCTCCTTTGGCAGAAGAAATGGTTTGCAGGTGTTTCCTGTAGCCAGCTCATTCTGTGCTTGCTTTTGGAATTCTTTCTCTCTTCCTTGCAGAGCTGTTCCAGCCCAGAACAACAGTAGCAAGCTGAGCCGTTGGAAAGGTCAATATTTGTTCAACTATAGAATTGTCTTCACTTGACTAATTGAAAGCCTGAGTCACTAGATATTTTGGCTGTTATTAATTTTAAAGAAAAAAATGTAGTAGTGTATGGTTTCTTGGTGCTTGATAATACCACCCTTTACAATATACCAGAGTGGTGTACAAATAGGATAAAATTACAATAAAATATATAACATTAAAGGAAAAGGAACGCGATAGTAAAGTAATAGCAGGGCAGGGAGGCTAAGGCGAGAGGGGGAGGAGGAAGAATAAGAAAGAGAGGGGATCAGAATCTGGTGTAAGCTAGGCTGGAAGAACGTATGCAAGCTGAAAGTGATATGTTTTTAGGGCGGATTTGAACTTTGGGAAGGAGTGCTCAAGACAGAGGTCAATGGCAAGGGAATTCCAAAGACTGGGGCCAACAAAGTAAAACACAGCATGACAGGTGGACTCGTCTGCAAGAGTGTCCATATTTTAGCACCTGTCATATTCATTTTATTGTGTTCAATCTGTTTAAATTAGCAAATAAGGGGTAATGATATATTAACATTTACTGAAGAATGTTATGTTTAAACATTGTGCCATGTAGAGGTTGTCCACTTCAGTTCACACACAGTTTCACTGGGGGTACCTTAACCTGTTCACACTACTAAAGGGAGCAGGAAGGTAAGCTCCTCCCTGCTCCCCACCACCAAGGACAATCAGGCCGAAGAAAGGAGGACTTTTAAATGTAAAAGTAGAGCGTCTTCAGGCGCACTCACGCCTGGCGGGCCCGTGCCTGAGGGCCTCACCAGAGGGCCCTTAGGCAAGGAATGCAGGGGAGGACCTTGACGAAATACATAAGACTGCCACAGCCCTATCTGCATCAACAAAATTACGGCACCAATACTGCATGGTCTCACTCACTACTGATGTGACTCAGCCAGACAACACAGACCAAGGCAGCAACAGAAGGTAACAAAAGGTCCCTCTCCTAACAGAGACTATCCAGACAGACCATACCATCCAAAGCAGCAACAGAATGACTCGTACAATTATGGAAATCGCTACATACTACTTACTACCTAGCAGCAACAAACATGCTTCCCATTTATGCTACCATATACAGCTTACTAGCAGTCCTCGCACTATGTCTCACCTTCGAGACCCTAGCTCTCACACTCACTTTTACACCTCTTTCATACCCTATGACCTCCACTAGTCGCACCATAAGACAAAGGAACCTGAACAACTTAATCCATGTACCAGTAAACATTCTCCCTACCCTGGCTACACTCAACAACCACCACAGTGCCCAGGTTTCTAAATGTGCGCTTATCAAAGCATGATTGATATTGGTATTTTATTTTGAACCAATGACTATATCACATCCAATAAACTTGATATCCTATGCTTCACGGAAACATGGCTCACAGAAATAGACACAGTGTTACTAAACCAGCTGAAACCACACAGCTCCTCAATATACCACTGTCCACATGCCCACCAGAGAGGTGGAGGAGAAATGGTAATATCAAAATCCCACTTCAACTTCAACCAACTATGTGCCAACAGCATGGATGGAATAGATTACATCTCAATATCAAACAGATACGTAACTCTGTGCCTCATATACAGATCCCCCTCCACATCAGTCGATGACTTATCAACTATACTGGGAATTGCACTCAAACTTTCACTCAAACAAGGACCTCATACTCCTCAGGGACTTCCGTCTCCCCTCAATCTCCCCCAACCAAGTCACATCATTCCTGGATGCCATGTCTTCAATGGACTTTAACCAAATAGTACGAATGTCAACTCACAAAAAAGGAAACACGCTGGACCTCATTTTTGTTAACTCAGTCTATCCACACCTCACCCTTCTCCCCCCCCCCCCAATCCTACTATATATCCCATGGTCAGACCACATGCTTATCAATTTTCAACTACCATGCGCCACCACAACCAGCTATGCCTACCAGAATCAAGCAAAAAGACACTTGAAGCTGTTTGACAAAAAAGCCTTCACAGATGAAGTACTCCCTGTACTAGACAATACTACCTCTGACATCGATGCCCTAGCACTGAACTGGAATCAGGTCACTGGAAAAGCAGCTGCTGAAACCTCAAGCCAATGTTCCTTCAACAGACTGCAAAAGACATAATGGTACACCACAATACTCAGATCTCAAGTGACAACTATGTAAGGTGGGACCCAAATGGAGAGAGACGAAGTCAACAGAGGATAAAAGCTCCTATATGGTGCTACCAATGGAATACCACCAGGAAACTGACAGCTGCAAGAGATCACAAAAGTTATAAATCCCTCAAACGGCCAAAGCAGCTCTTTCAGATAATAAAGAGTCTAACATAGCCCCCACAATCAGCTGCCTTAGAAACCCTTTCTGACCCTCAAGCCCTAGCAAATCACTGTAAAACAGCTCCACACACCTGTCTCCATTACAGATCCCACCACCAACCAACAACTGCTACTCCTGGTCCACCTTTAGTATCAGCCGAGAAAACATGGAATTCACCATCATCACATTAACCTCAACCACATCCCCACTTGACCCATGTCCAGTGAACTGGATTATAGCATCCAAAGATGAGCTCAGTCCAACCCTATTGAGAATCACCCAGCTCTCCATCACTCAAGGCATTATGCAACAGCTTAATTCCTCCTCCATCTGCCCCACCATGAAGAATACAAACCTTAATCCCAATGATCTTGCAGCATATAGACCTATAGCAAGCCTACCATTCTTGACCAAGATAATTGAAAAGACCATTTAGCAGCAACTCCAGGAACACCTATGCTCCTCTGGACCCCCAGCAACACAGCTTTAGGACAAACCATGGTGTGTCAACTCTACTAACCTCACTGCTTAATACCCTAATAAAAGGAACTCAGAAGTCAAATCAAGGTTTCATCTTAATATTTCTAGACACCTCAGCTGTCTTAGATACCATCAATCACAGCATCCTCCTGCACAGTCTCCAGTCCATCGGACTCCAAGACAGTGTCCTGAGCTGGTTCCACTCATACCTCAGTGATCATCAACAGCAAGTTATAATGGGAGCTAACTCATCTCCCTATCTGCAAACTCAAGTTGTCCCACAAGGCTCTTCCCTATCAGCCCTGCTATTTAACATCTACCTACAACCATTATGCTCAATTATCCACTCACACAACATCTACTTCCATATCTATGCAGATGATATAATTATCTACGCACCATTCATTACCAGCAATCCAACATATAAAGGAATACAAAACTGCCTCACAGACCTCTCTCCATGGTTTAATAACATTTCCCTAAAAATAAACTACAAGAAGACCGAAATGCTATTCATAACAAAAGATACCAGTTTCCAAACACCAACCTCCATAACCCTTAACGACATAAACGTGAATGTTCATCCAAAGGTCAGGTATCTGGGCATTACTCGACCAACAACTCGCCTTTAAACCTTGCATAAGCAACTTAACGAAACAAATATATCACAAAATCAGAATTCTCCGCCATCTCCGCCCTCTATAGGACCTATCCAACTACCGCTCAACTTTCCAAGCAATCATAACACCCCACTTTGATTGCTGCAATTCAATCTACCAAGGGGCTGTGAAATCCACTCTTCTTCCACTAAACACTGCCTTGCATACTGCAGCACGCACAATTCAAGAGGTGTCAAAGTATGAGCATATAACTCCTATCATCAAATAGCTTCATTGGTTGCCACTACTCAGCTGCATACACTACAAGATCCTACTCCTGAATTTCAAAATCATACAGAACCAGTCCTTACACTACCTACAATCACTACTGAATACCACCAACCCTCGAAGGACAAAAAGACAAAACACAATAAACATGTTGAGCATACCACAAGAAAAAAACAAAAGCACCCAGTACGCCTGCAACAGAGCATTCAAACTGTATGCGCCATCCCTCTTGAATATTCTGCCTGGGACCCTCCGATTGGCAAATGATCTGTCCACATATAGGAAACGTCTCAAAGCTCATCTGTTCAATGAACACTTTGATCCCATAACATAACCCCCTTACCCTTGCTGCATCCCCCTCTGTTCCAACAATACAGCAGTCGATTTTATACCTAACCTATTGCCCCTACTGCCCCTCCCATCCAGGTATCCCTTATGTATATAAGTTATTCTGTTCTATGTAATATTTATTGCATAAAGTAACTAGTCCTGTAAATAAGTTCCACTGTTCTATGTAATACCAGTTTTTGTAATGTATACCGCTTTGCCCCGGGGAAAAGCGGTATTAAAAAAGTCAAAATAAAATAAATAAAATAATTTACAGTGCTCAGATTTACCCTCTTTTCCAAGTTTGAAAGCTACCTGGTTACTGTCTTCATGCTGTAGGATGAAAGAGGTAATCCGATTCTTGCAATTATGATCAGGCAGTGGGGATGGCATTGTTGAAAACAAGCTAGGTTCTGAAAGAGTCGACCTGTTGCCCGATAAATTTCACTGTGCAGTTATGACTTTTTTTTTATTTATGCAATTTTACAAAATCAAAACAAGAAAAAATTGTACAGAAAAGGTCTGAATTAAGTAATACACAAGCCCTAACCCAATTTAGAAGGAAAACAGAAACAAATAGGCCACAAGTCCACAATACATGCGGAAACAAGACAGGTCACAAAATACAGGAAAAATTCACAAACAGTAAATTAAGGAAATTAACAGACATCAGGAGAGGTATTTTCTAACATACCAAGCGTAGCCTACCTAATTAGGGAGGGCTACCAAGGGGGGGGGACTGGAGTAAAAGCTTGCATAATGAGCAATTTAGAGGAAATAAAGGAGGCCAGTTGGGATGGGTCAAAAAATATATAAGTATGCCCAGCTAAATTCACCAGGCATTTACAAGGAAAACGTAAATAAAATAGCCCACCCAACTGAACCACCCCCGACCGATACAATAAAAATTGCCTCCTCCTCTTTTGGGTCGCCCTAGATACGTCAGGAAAAATTCTAATATGAGAGTCTAAGAACACTTTACAGGGAGACCTGAAATATAGTTTCAAAAGCCAATCCCTATCTGCCTCTAAAGCAAATATTATCAATAAAGTAGCGGTCATCCCTGGATCTGAGGGAGACCACTCTAGAAAGGTAAGCAAGTCCAGACTATCTAAAGATACCACAGACTTCTCCAAATTAGCAGCAGTTACAATTTTTGCAGAAGGTAAATAGAAAGCTTTCAAGATAGGTGGGACCGAATCAGCCGGAACCTTCAGTGTAGTAATCAAACTTCTTAAATAACTCCAAGGCCGACACAGAAGGGACCTTGGGAGAGTTCAAAACTCACAGGTTACTACTCCTTGCTGCGTTCTCCATAAATTCCAGCTTCCTATGTAAAACCACAGAGTCTTTTACAAAGGTTTGTGCAGTCACTTGTACCTGCTCCAAGCCCCCCTCCAATGTGGCCACTTCAGCAGTTAGAGTAGATTGCCCCAAATCATAAGACATCAGTTGCAGCCCAAATACCTGTAGATGCTGAGATATAACCACTGCCTAAGTACTTTTTGGTTCACAACATGGCAATTTGTTATATATGGACATTTTAGCTTTTTATCACCACTTTCATCTTCATTTTTTCCAAGTTTACCTGTACATATTTATATTTTTATATTTTTATCTTTTTTGATACTTTGTCAGTAGTTATTTTCAGCGAGCATTATTTAGGTAAGGTATCTTTTGCCATTAGGGGGAGCCCTGTAACCTTCATTCTCTCGAAATGATACGTTTTAAACATGCTGCCTGCTATCACCTAAAAAAAAGAGCTTATCTCCAGTAGGGGGAGCCCCTTACCCCTCCTTAGTCCCTTTAAATAGCGTTTACATGCTCATGCGCGGCAATTTCCCGCCTTCACTTTTTGTGCAGGTAAAGTTCTCCCCCTTCGAGCTCTAATGACATACTGTTGTCTCTTTTAAGGTTTTCTGGTTACTGCAGAAGGCACATGCATAACTAACTGTTCCCGTGGTGGTATCTGTCTTTCTTCTTTTTGTATCTCACAGTTTATATTGTGCAGCCTTTCTCATGCGCATCTTTTTCACCACCTCCAAGGTTTGTGATGCACATTGCAGTATTTATTTTCCACTATTGGCACATTGTTGTCAACCTCTTCATTGTTTTTGTTGAATTTGCCTTTGTTTTTGCAATATCTCTTATTTGCCCATCCCCTGCGTGTTTTCAGTTTTGATCGTTACTTTCCTTAAGGCTAGATTGTAGATCCTTATGATCTTTTATAATTTTCCTACACCCATGGTTTAACAGCCGCTATTGTTTTTTATACATTCCTTCACAGTAGGTTTCTGCTTAACTTTTGATCTTCTACGGCGTTTTATTTCATTTTATAGTGCGATGTTTTTCTCCTGCATGCTTTATAGTATAATTTTGGAGTGCATGTGCACACATTTTTCACTTACAATTCTTTTTTATATGGCCCGTTATGTCTATTTCCAGTTTCTTCTTTTTAGTGTCATCTTCTTAGCATGAAGTTCTTACTGAATTTTACAGCCGTTATTGGTGTAATACGCTTCCTGATAGTAGGACGCGGTTTCCAATTTTTGATCTCTTACGGTTTTTCCGACATCAGTTTTATGCATGCTCCCTGGTGTACATTTGAAGTGCATGCGCTCATAATGCTTATTAACGTGCAGTCTTCTTTCAACGTTTATTTTTATTTTTATCTTCGCAGCATGAAGATTTTCCCACCTTCGTTCCATGCATGCACGGCGCGGGTAACGGCTCACCCTAGCTGTTACAAATGTAATGTGTTGAACGCCGTTTTAGCACAAGTACTCCCTTACTCTTATGCTCTTGTATAAGCCCATACTTCTACTGATTTTCATCTGCATACGGCTTGTTATAATAACTTTTGAAGAACTGGGTGTTTTAAAGTGCACATGGCTCACTTGAATCGTTTATGCATATAATTATTTGCAACTCCAAGCAATCATTTGGCCCTTTGCACTTCCACATTGTGGTTCACATTACATGATACAATGTTGCTATTGGTCAAATGACGAGTTTTCTTTGGCCATCCCGTTTTTGAGGAATTAGATTTTACGTGCCTTCATGTCTTAATTAAGTATGCACACGCATTATTCTCTTTACATTGTCAAAATGTATGTTTGTTCTGTTTTTTCTAACGTGGCACAATTTCGTTAGCTGTTAATTCATCATTTGTATTTCCATGTGTACACAAGCCGTCATTTTTACCTTGTTCTCCTGCCCCCCCTTTTTTTATTCTGTTCCCCTGATTCTCTTCTGCTCTTGCATAATCTTGCACTTTTTTCTGACAACAGCTCATTGGCAACACACGTTAGGATATCTGCAATGTTGTCTTTTTCAACCTCTCCTATGTACATTACTCTGTTTTATCCACATTCCCTAGACTCTGTCCACATTTTAGTTTATTTTACATATAGGTCTATCTTTGTTTATGCCTTGTATTGGCTCTAATATGGTTCAATTCTTTAACTAGCATCTTTTATGTCGTATTATGCCCTTTTTATAGTTTATGTTATGGACGTAGCTTTATGTTTGCTATTTACTTTTGGCTCTATAATTTGTTAAGTATTGTAACATGTATTTACTTTTACACATTCATATATAAAAATTTTTAAATGTTATGCTACACACTATTTTTATTTTTCTATTTATATTTGTAATTTTATTATTTTTCAGATTGGGAAAAGTGATTTCTTCACCACATAGACGAATCTGTTACACTCTCTATGTGGTATTCTGGTAACTTTAATTTTTTCAATTTTTACTTTTTAATGTCTGTTCTTATGATGTCCATATTTCATTGTTTTTATTTTTTGACCCTTGGTTCATTTTATGTATGTTTGTATCTCCAGGAACAAGCAGGAATAAGTCATCACATATGGGTACGTCGGTACCGACGGAGCCTGCGCGGGAAAGCTCCCCAGCTTTTCAGATGAAAAGCTTTTGGGGCCTCCCACTGCACATGCGCGCTGCCTTCCCGCCTTCCTGACCAGCTCTCCTCAGTTCTTCTTTTTCCGCGGAGCCAGCAGGTCGTGTTCCTGTCACCGCTGAAGAATTTGTTACTTTTGTTTGTTTCTTTAGACCGCGTACCTGCCTTCCCCATACCGAAACCGGTATCGCCGGTCTCTCTTTCTTTCTTTCTAAAAAAAAAAAAAAAAAGACTTTTTTATTTTCTTCAGCACAGCTTGGTACCCGTTGTTAGGCCTTAAGGCCTACACAAATTCTCCTCATGGAGAAGCCAGTCCCTGGTTTTAAAAAATGTACCAAATGCAGTGCTGTCATTTCTGTCACAGACACCCATGAATGGTGTCTCAAATGTTTGGGACCTGAACACTCCATACCGGACTGCCCATCCTGCACCCAGATGTCTAAACGCGGTTTGCAGAACCGGGCTAACAAGCTCCATGTGCTGTTTCCTTCAGAAGCATCACAGTCATCCAGGTCTTCCTCTCCGGATGGATCTCAGGTAACCAAAACTTCTGTGGGCAAATCCTCTAAAAGCAAATCTCTTTCTAAAGATCGAGAGGCTCTCAATTCTGAGTTCGAGGATTCTGCCCAGGCCAAAAAACCCCGGCGGGAGGTTCCGGCCTCCAAAGCAATCATGGGGTCACAGGTTGACATCGATGGCACGGCCTCGACAGATCACCTGTTGGACTGCTCTGGGGTACCGGCCCATACCGGTACCGACATCCAGGCAGTAGTGGCGTCTATGGGCAGTACTGTCCAGACCATGCAGCAAGCCGTTCTGGCATTCATTAAGGCTGCGACGCCCTCGGTACCGATTTCATCGGTACCGACCCCGGTTCCGGTATCTACACCGGAACTGAGACCATCGACTTCTAAACGTCGATCGGTTCCGCATGCCGGATTCCGGCTTTCGCCCGGTACCGATCCCATGCCCGATACGCCCGATGTCGATACCGATCGGTATGCGTATCGTACATTGGCAGTACAGAGGGAAGACTCAGATTCTTCTGATGAATTCAATTCCTCTGATGACTCTGCTGAGCTTACTCTTCCTGAGGAGCCCTCTTCTCCCAAGAGGAGGATGTCTCCTCCAGAGGATTTATCCTTTCAGGATTTCATTGTTGATGTAGCTAAAGCACTTTCTATTGCTACATCTTCTGAAAGAGAACCCAGATCAAAAAAATTGGACATTTTAGGATACTCAAAAGCTCCTAAAGAGGCAGTCACTCTGCCTGTCCATGAAATCCTTCAAGAACACTTGATGGATTTGTGGGAGACTCCTTTAACACTGTCTCCCCATTCCCGCAGGTTGGACACCATGTATCGGGTCCCTCCTTCGCCTGGGTTCCAGAAAACTCTGCTGCCTCACCACTCCATTGTGGTGAAGTCTGCCATGAAGAAAATAAAGAGTCCTAAAAGGCATTCTTCTACCCCTCCAGGGCGAGAATGTAAGAACCTAGACTCTTTTGGAAGAAAGATGTTCCAGGCTAGTATGCTTATAGCCAGGATCAACTCTTATAGCCTTTATATGGGCATGTATCTTGGGCAACTTGCCCTAAAAATACAGAATTTTGCCCCCTTTATCCCTGATGATCAAAGGGCGGACTTCTTTTCTATGGTGACACAACTTTCAGAGGTCTCCAAGTTCTCCAACAGGGCAGCCTTTGATTCTTTTGAAGTTGCAGGCAGAGCTTCGGGAATTGCTATTGCAGCCCGACGTCTCGCTTGGCTCCAGGCTTCTAACCTAGAACCCTGGGTTGTAGATGGCCTCAGGAATCTGCCCTGTACCGGTGAGAACTTATTTGGGAAAGACTGGCAGATTAAAGCTGCTCAAATGGATGCAGAAAATGCCACTCTAGATAGACTTTCCAAGTCTACTTCTACCCCTACCAAAAAGAAGCCTTTTAAAAGGCCTTACTATAAAAAGACCAGATTTCCCACAAATACTGGCCAGCAATCTGCTCAGCCTCGCCTTGCGGCTAAGCGTCAACAATCTAAGCAGGTAAAGTCAAAGCCTGCAGTGTCTGCTACACCCCAGCAGGCTCAACCCCCTCAGGGGTTTTGACTTCCCTCTAGAGAACTTGCCGTTTCTGGCTCTAGAACAACCAGAGCCCCTCACCATTCCTGGAAGGCTAGCTCATTTTGCTCCCAGATGGGAACAAATCACATCAGAGCAATGGACCCTCTCTATTATCCGAGAGGGCTACAAACTTCATTTCTCCAGCCTTCCTCCCCATACCATGGTGAGGCAATTCAGTTCTCCCCCATCTCTTCTGACCCTGTTGGGTCAGGAAGTCTCTTCTCTTCTTGCCCAAGGGGCAATAGAGGAGGTTCCTCCTCCACAACAGGGGTTAGGTTTCTACTCCCCTTACTTTCTCATAACAAAGAAGACAGGGGGCTTCAGACCTATCCTAGATCTGAGAGAATTGAACAGGTTTCTATTCAAGGAGAAATTCAGAATGCTCTCTCTGGGCCTTCTCCTTCCATACCTTCAGAGTCAGGATTGGCTTTGTTCTCTAGATCTCAAGGATGCGTACACTCATATACTCATCCATCCATCCCACAGAAAATATCTAAGATTTCTGTTCCAGGGAAAACATTTCCAGTACAGAGTACTACCCTTCGGTCTGGCCTCTGCTCCAAGAGTCTTCACAAAATGCATGGCAGTCGTAGCCGCATTTCTCAGAGGCATGGGAATCTTTGTCTTCCCATATCTGGACGACTGGCTCATCCGAGCTCCATCTCAATCAGAAGCCCAGATTTCTCTGGACCGCACAAGGCGTATTCTTCAATATCTGGGACTTGTGGTAAACGTTCCCAAGTCCCAACTCATCCCTACTCAGTCCCTGGAATTCATAGGGGCCCAATTGGACTCCACCACTGCAAGGGCCTACCTCCCTCTGGTCCGAGGCCAAAGGCTAATAAGCTTGGCCTCCCAGGCTCAGTCCAGAAGTCACTTGTCAGCCAGAGAAATGCTGCAACTTCTGGGCCACATGGCCTCCACGGTTCATGTGGTGCCCTATGCTCGTCTCCATATGAGAGCAGCTCAATGGACATTGGCCACCCAGTGGTCTCAAGCATCGGGACTGCTGTCAGACCAGGTACTCACCTCAAAACGTCTGTTTTGGTCTCTCCAGTGGTGGACATCCTCCAAAAATCTGTTGTTGGGGTCCCCCTTCCAACCTTCGTTGCCCCAAGCAACCCTCACAACAGATGCCTCCCAAACAGGGTGGGGAGCTCATCTTCAACATCTCTCCACTCAGGGAATCTGGTCTCCCCAAGAGACCACCCTTCATATCAACCTTCTGGAACTGCGAGCAATCTTCCTTGCCCTCACAGTCTTCCATACCCTCCTTGCCAACCTGACTGTCCTAGTTCAGACAGACAATCAGGTGGCCATGTTTTATGTCAACAAACAAGGAGGGATGGGCTCTCTGTCGCTTTGCAACGAAGCTCTCAGATTATGGGCCTTCGCCAGAGAGCACCAAATTCATCTTCTGGCAGTATATCTTCCAGGAGTTCAAAACTCTCGGGCAGACAGACTCAGTCGAGTTCTGCTCCCACACGAATGGTCCCTACATATGGACCAGATACGCAGAATCTTTCAGGAATGGGGGACCCCGGACATAGACCTCTTTGCAAGTCCATGGAATGCCAAACTTCCCCGGTTCTGTTCCAGGACTCCGTGTCAGGGAGCTCAGGCCAACGATGCCTTTCTCCTGCATTGGGGTCAGGAATTCCTGTACGCTTTTCCACCCATTCCTTTGATTCCCAAGACTCTGTTCAAACTTCAGAGGGATCATGGATCCATGATCCTCATTGCTCCACGCTGGCCACGCCAAGTGTGGTTCCCTCTCCTTCTACAGCTCTCCCAGGGCTCCTCCCTGGACCTGGGAGCTGCACCAGACCTTCTGTCTCAGGAGCAGGGGACTTTGTGGCATACAAACCCCAAGTCCCTACATCTCCGAGCTTGGTTACTGAAGGCTTAAGCCTTCAAGAGTTTAATCTTTCTCAACCAGTGAAAGATATCCTTTATGCCTCTAGGAAACCCTCTACCAGGCGTTCCTATGCTTTCAAATGGAAACGTTTTTCCATTTGGTGTGCTCAACAGGGTCTTGACCCTCTGGCACTTCCTTTGAATTCTCTACTAGACTATCTCCTGCATCTTTCCAATGCAGGCCTCAAGACGAATTCAGTACGAGTCCATTTAAGTGCTATTACAGCATCCTTAAAACCTATAAATGGACAATCTGTTTCCTCTCATCCTCTTATTGCAAGATTCATGAGAGGCCTAACCCTCACTAAGCCTCCCATCCGGCCTCCTCCGGTAGCATGGGACTTGAATTTAGTTCTGGGTCAACTTATGAAGCCACCTTTTGAACCGTTGGTATCTACCTCCCTGAAATTTCTTTCCTGGAAGGTCCTTTTCCTTATTGCAGTCACTTCGGCTCGCCGCATCAGTGAACTGCAGGCTTTGGTGGCAAATCCACCTTATACCAGATTTCATCATGATAAGGTGGTCCTTAGGACGAATCCCCACTTTATGCCTAAAGTGGTCTCGCCTTTTCATCTTAATCAAGAGGTATATCTACCTGTCTTTTTTCCGGCTCCTCATGCATCCAGTGCAGAGAGGAACCTTCATACTCTTGACTGTAAAAGGGCTCTCGCCTTTTACCTCAATAGAACTCAGCCACATCGAAAGTCTTCTCAGCTTTACGTGGCTTTTGATCCTTCTCATTTGGGACTTCCAGTCACCAAACGCACACTTTCCAACTGGATTGCTCAGTGTATTTCCTTTGCTTACCAGAGTAAGAACATTTCTCTGGAAGGCCATGTCACAGCTCACAATGTGAGAGCCATGGCCACTTCTATGGCTCATCTTCACTCTGTATCCATAGATCAGATCTGTCGAGCAGCCACTTGGGCCTCGGTTCATACCTTCACAGCCCATTACTGCTTGGACAAGGACTCCCGCCGGGATGCCTTGTTTGGTCAGGCTGTCCTCAAACACCTGTTCCATACTTAAACAACTCCTGCCCACCTTCCCAGAATGGATGCCTGAGATCCATACGAAGATGGTTACCCTTGGAGGGGGATCTCCCAGGCATCTCAGCTAGGGAGTCCCCATATGTGATGACTTATTCCTGCTTGTTCCTGGAGATAGCACAGTTACTTACCTGTAACAGGTGATCTCTGGGAACAGCAGGAATTAGTCATCACAACCCACCCACCTCCCCTAGGAGTTGTCTCTCTATTCCTCTATCTTCCTGTCCTCTCTCTCTATTGTCTCAGCTTTAAACTCGAACTGAGGAGAGCTGGTCAGGAAGGCGGGAAGGCAGCGCGCATGTGCAGTGGGAGGCCCCAAAAGCTTTTCATCTGAAAAGCTGGGGAGCTTTCCCGCGCAGGCTCCGTCGGTACCGACGTACCCATATGTGATGACTAATTCCTGCTGTTCCCAGAGATCACCTGTTACAGGTAAGTAACTGTGCTTTTTTAGACCCCTGATGAAGGCTTCGGCCGAAACTTGTTAAGTTGGGTCCTCAATAAAGGATTTTAATTATCATCTGGTAGGCCGTGGTTAATCCTTCCGAAAACTGTTCTCCTCTGGTTGTCCAATTGTGGAAGACTTTCTTCTTTTCTTCCCGCTGCTGAGATATAGCCTGAAGTTGAGAGGAAATGGTAGCATACATAGAAGAAAATGCTTCCCACAAAGTATCCATTGTAATAGAAGCAGGTCTCACCAAAGCACAAATTTGTCCACTCCCTGTAACTTGAACTTGAACTTGAACTGGATCATCCAAAACCATGGGAGGCAATGTTGAAACAGTATGCAAAGATGAAAGTACTTCACTCACCTCCACCCCCTCCGCACCGGAGCCAATAGCCAGAAAGCCCTGATCCCGGTTCATTCCCCTGGGACAAGGCATCTGCAACGGTTCTCCCATGGATGAACCGGCCGCAACACTCGTGCTCACACCAAGGTCTCCAAGCAGGATCCCACCATCTGGCTGCTCCGGCAGTCGACAGAACTCTGGGCTGAGCGAGACCTCTGACCCTTCAACGCTCGGGAGCCTTCCTTCCGCTCCATTAGCGTTCAGCGGGTCCACCGGAGCTGTTACACCTCTCACCACAGGGCACACGAAAAGATCCATGGGCCCACAAACCGCTGGCTTTTCAGCCCCCAGAATCTCCCCGGACGGCAGTTTAGCCTTACGCTTCCTGCCCGTATGTGGCATAGGGCAAGGAATGGAGGAAACAGAAGAAACAAACACCAAAGGGAAGACTCAACGAAGCGAGTTCAGCAGGTGTCTATTGCCAGCGCCATCTTGAATCCTGCCCATGCAGTTAGGACTTTTAATCGGTAGAGTTGGTGTTGTAGCTTTCTCAGTCAGCCCCCGGATCTGAATTTTCTGTAAATGAGTTTTACTTCTAGAAGGACTCTTTAATAAAATGTTCTCATGTTTGTGAACTGATAGTACATTCAGTGTGATTTTGAATTGCATCACTAGGACTACCATGTACAAGATGAGTGGTTCACAGATATTGCAAATTTAGGGGGCCATTTGCTAAATGCTTTCTCCCATTTTTGTGTCTGAGAATAGTGATTAGTAAATAGGGTCCTAAGTTAGCTACAGTATATATTTTAGTTCTTCAGAATTAGTGGTGTACTAAAACAGATCAGTTTGCACATGTTTTAGCAGGGTCAGCATGGAAGGAAAGCATTGGATTTAGAAGCTAAAACAGACATTTTATTAGCCTTCCACTTCCTGAATGTGGTGATTGATTTGCTGCATATCTGCGACTGTCGTTGGTAACAATGAGGGTGTAATTTGAATTTTAAATTAGAGTGTGGAGGAGATTTATTTGGCTTTTCAATTCCTTACAAGAGCAAATTAACACTTGTAAAATATGTTATTTATTACTCGTGTAATTAAGGTTGTTGGCTGTAATCAGGCCCTGTGAATGGAGAGTGGTGTGCAATCACAAGCTGTGACAGTACACTCAGACTCTGAAGCTTAGCGCAGCAAGCACAAACCTTAGACCACTTTTATCCTGGTCATTGTCAGTATGCCTCTTTTCATGTCACTTGCTTTCACCGGTACCTGCCTTCCAACAGTTATCTACCGAAATGGCTTTTTGATTTGTGTGCAGTAGGAAGCACAGAGACTGAAAAACCTGTAGCAGAGAGAGGTGTTTTCCAGGGATCAGGTTGCAACTACCAAATGTGTTCTATTCCAGATCTGAGTCAGGATGGCTTCCAGAAGCAAATGGGCCTGTGGTATACTGCAGCACAACAAGTGTTTCTCTCTGTGATCTGCGGTCTTCTAATCAAGCGTCCTTTCTATTTTCTAGCCTTCAAGTATCTTAAAAGATATGAAGAACAGGCAGTATTGACAATACAATTAAAGCTGGATGAGTGCCAACGTATTTAAGTAGCGATTTAGTTTTTCTGAACTTCTTTGCTGCCTAAGCTAATAAAAAGCTTTATTTTTTGTTTTGTTTTTTCTAAATGTTTTCTGCAGAGCATCATGAATTATTTCTTATAAAACAAATAAATCAGGTAATATGAAATATGATCTAGGAAGACGATTTCAAGAACCCATTTCAAGAAGTGTGAGTGACTACTATTACTGCTATTAATCATTTATATAGCACTGCAAGGCATATGCAGCGCTGTACAAACATATAAAGACGACAGTCCCTGCTTATAGAGCTTACAGTCTAATCAAGACAGAACAATACAAGAGAAAACGGGGGATTCAAATAGGGAAGGAAACACAAGGAGAACAAGAGATTAAGATCCAAATGCGGCCTCAAAGAGACTTGACATAAAGTTAGAGCATTTAGTATTTGCAGAGGGTTATCTAGGCGAGGGCACTGAGAGAGATTCAGCAGCACTATCTGTTCCACTTTGTTTCCACAGACTGCTTCGGCACCGTTCGGTAAGTCGAGGGGTGGTCCATGGGAGGAATGAAGGTAGATAATTATGGTGGTTATCCAAATGGTAGCAGTTTTCAGCTGCTATTCGGGTAAGTTATGCTGGCAACTTGGGCCACAGAAAGAGCTGGTCTAAGTTGCTGTCCGGATAACTTAATCCAGATAGCGGCTGTAAATCATCACTATCTGGATAAATACCACAAGTATCCGGCTAGTGGCCACATAATAAAGAAATTCAGTAGCAGCTATTACCTGGATACTGCTGCTGAATATCTAGAGGTATTTAAATATCCAAAGCTCTGAATATCGGCCCCAGGATTTTTTGCTTTGAGACTGAACTTTTGAATTCTATCTACTATCATTCCAAGTTAGTTGTATAGTCGAACAGTGATCACCAAGCCTGTCCTGGGTGGTACACCTAACTTGTCTGATTTTAAGGCTGTTCACAGTGAATATGTATGATATAGCTTTTGTGTGCATTGGAGACCTAACATATACACACTGATCTTATTCAAATTCACGATGGCTATTGTAAATGCCTACCTACCTGGTCTGGTTTTGTGATTGGGTTGGAAACAGTTATTGCTTGACTGCATTCAGGTTACCTTGATCAATTTTTGGTAATATTCCCAGAAAGTCTGTGTGTTTGGTTTATGCATGGCAACCTTAATGATTTGTGGCCTCAACAATATCCTTGTGAAGACCATTTTTTTCAATATTATCTGACTCCTGTAGAAGAGTAATCATTTTTGGGAATGCACAATAACTCAAAGGAACATGTAGATTTTGTTGTGTCCCTTTTCTCCTTCCTCCTGGCCTGGGAAAGGCTAGAATGGGACAAGTAGGAGGTACTCATGCCCTACAACTGGACTTTCCTTCCACCTAACAAAGAGGTGGAATTTGAATTTGAACTGCAGCGTGTCAGACCAGCAATATGGATACTAAGAAACATCTATATGCTCATCAATACAAAAGACACCATGGAACCTGTCCACAACCCACATGCACCTAGATATATATGGCAGATCAACAGATCCAAGGATCTGACAAACATAGACACCCTCATGAATGTTCCAACTTCAGGAGATTCATGCACAGTATTTTAAGTTGGCTGAACCTTTGTGGGTCATAAAAGCATGCCTTATAATTTCCATCCTTCTGCAGGAAAACCGCACACTTTGTTGTCCTGTATATACATAATTTATGTTGGCGAGTTATGTTGCCATCCAGTGGTTGTATTAAATATTGTAGTTGAAGATTTACATTATATATGCCAGTGGTTACATTTACATTATATATGCATTTTGGTTAAGACAAGGGTGGAAGCTGTCTATTCTGAGAGTTCAGACTCTGCTACTTTGAGAGAATCCTCCTTATTAGAAAGCATATCCTCTAGCTCCCTGCTGCTTTGGCTTCGAGATCCCACAAAAAACATTGATTTTGTATCTGGTTCAACTGAATGTTAAAAGAAGACCTTAATTCTTTTCTGATGCAATTCAGAGACTTGCTTTCAGATGTTTTTGTTTTCATTTCATCTTTCAGCAAGATCTGTTTTTCAGTTTGCATTTTTAGTAAAGAGTTTATTAAACATGCACCTATGAATGCTAAAGTGTGCTAACAGTATGGTATGGGCTTTAACCTGAGCTAAGCACTATGTTAACAGTTACCATGGGGCAGTGTGCTAAAGTCTCATACTTAATAATTGGTGCGGGCTGGGGTGGTGACTGGGTGGATCAGGGATGGAGGGTGGGCATTGATTTTCCATCACGGTTAGCATGGGCATCATTGCACTCATGGTAACTGCGATAGCTGCTCTTAGAGTGGGTGTACTTACCGTTTCCTCAATAGATGGCAGTAAGTGCACCCATGTTAGGTGTGCTCAGCGATTAGCATAGTGAGGTACTATTACTACATATCATAAGAGCATAAGATGTGCCATACTGGGTCAGACCAAGGTCTATCAAGCCCAGCATCCTGTTTCCAACAGTGGCAAATTCAGGTCACAAGTACCTAGCAGGTTCCCAAAAAGGAACACAGGTTCCACAATACTCATCCCGGGGTAAGCAATGGCTTTCTCATGCCCTCTTTAATAATGGTTTATGGACCTTTCCTCCAGTAACTTGTCTAAACCTTTTTTAAACCCAGCTAAACTAACAGCTTTTATGACCTTCTCTGGTAATGAATTCCAGAGTTTGATATGCGTTGAGTGAAAAAATATTTTCTCTTATTACTCTTAAATAGGTTGCGTTGTAGCTTCATTGTGTGTCCCCTAGTCTTTCTACTTTTTGATGGCATAAACAACCGATCAAAGTTTACTCATTCCATTCCATTCATTAATTTATATATCTCTATCATATCTCCCCTCAGCCATCTCTTTTCCAAGTTGAAAAGCCCTAACCTTTTAAGACTTCCCTCATAGGGGTATCCGTCCATTCCCTTTACCATTTTGGTGGCTGTTTTCCATATCTTTTCTAATTTTGTTATATCCTTTTTAACATACAAAATTCAAGGTGTGGTCACACCATGGAATGATACAGAGGCATTATAATATCGTTTGTTTTATTCTCCATTCATTTTCTTATGATTCCTAGCATTCTATTTACTTTCCTGCCTGCTGCTGCACACTGGGCAGACTGTTTCAACATATTATCCACGATGCCACCTAAATCTTTTTCCTGGGTGATGGTTCCTAATGTGGAACCTTGCATTGTGTAACCGTAGTTTGGGTTGTTCTTTCCTAGGTGCATAACTTTGCACTTGTCTACATTAAATTTAATCTGCCATTTGAGCATTCAGTCTTCCGATTTATCAAGGTCCTCTTGCAAGTTTTCACAATCCTCTTGCTTCTTAACAACCTTGAATAATTTTGTGTCATCTGCAAATTTGATCACCTTACTCATTATTCCAATTTCAGGTCATTTATGAATCTATTAAAAAGCAGCGGGCCCAGCATAGTTCCATGGGATAGTCCACTATTCACCTTTCTCCATTGAGAAAATTGGCCGTTACTTCTACTCTCTGCTTTTTATCTTTTAACCAGTTCCTGATCCACAATAGTACACTGCCTCCAATCCCATGATTTTTTGTAATTTCACCAAGAGCCTCTCATGAGGAACCTTGTCAGGCTTTCTGAAAATCCAGATACAGTATATCAACTGGTTCACTTTTATCTACCTGTTTATTCACATCTTCAAAAAAATAAACAGATTAGTAAGACAAGACTTTCCTTGGCTAAATCCGTGTTAGCTTTCTCCCACTAAACCATGACTGTCTACATGTTCATCAGACTTATTCTTTATAATGGTTTCTAGCATTTTGTCCGGTACTGATGGTTTTACATTGGCCGTTCTCCAATCTTCGGTTACTACAGATGATTTTAATGATAGTTCACAGATTATTAATGGTAGGTCTGCAGTCTCATCTTTCAGTTGTTTCAACACCCTCTGATGTATACCATTCATTCCAGGTGATTTACCACTCTTCAGTTTATCAATTACTTGCAACACATCTTCCCGATTTATTGATATTTCTTTCAATTATTCTGATATATCACTTTTAAATACCATTTCAGGCATGGGTCATTTCCCTACATCTTCAATAAAGACCAAAGCAAAGAATTAATTCAATCTCCCTTAGTGCCCCTTTTACCCCCCTATCATCCAGTGGTCTAACTGACTCTCTCACAGGTTTTTTTGATATGAATGTTCTTGAAAAAGCTTTTTATTATGCATTTTTGCTTCATCTGCGAGCTTCTTTGCTAGTGCTTATGTTTCCTGTTTTCGTCTTTTGGTTCCTTTTTCCATTTTCTGAAAGATGCTTTTTTTTGTCCACAACAGCCACTCTTGCCTTGCCTTTAAACCATACTGGCAAGTTTTTTTTGGCCTTCCTTCCACTTTTCTTGAAGCATGGAATACATCTGGTCTGGGCTTCCAAGATTAGTATTTTTAAACAATGCCTATGCTTGATATAAATCTTTAAACTTTGCAGCTACTCCTCTTAGTTTTTTCTTAACTATTTTCCTCATTTTGTCATAGTCTCCTTTTTGAAAATTAAAAAGTAGTATCGTGGATTTCTTTGCTGTCCTCCTTCCATTTATTAAATCAAATGTGATCATGTTATGATCACTATTACCAAGTGGCCCCAACACCATTCTCTTGCATCAGGTCCTGTGTTCCACTTAGGACTAGGTCCAGAATAGCTTCCTCTCATGTATGTTCATAAACCAGCTGTTCCAAGAAGCAGTCATTTATTTAATCTAGAAACTTTATCTCCCTAGCATGTCCTGCTGTAACATTGACCCAGTCAGTACTAGAGTAATTGAAATAACCATTATTATTGTGTTGTAACTTTTGTTAGCTTCCCTGATTTCTTTTAGCATTTCATCATCTATTCATTCTGGTCTGACAGTCATTAGTTCACATCCTAATTAGTGGAGGAGGGATAGTACGGAAATCCACAGTACTACCTTTTAAGTTTCGAAAGGGAGACTATGATAAAATGAGGAAAATAGTTAAGAAAAAACTAAAAGGAGCAGTTGCAAAGGTTAAAGACTTACATCAAGCTTGGGTGTTGTTGAAAAATACTATCTTGGAAGCCCAGACCAGCTGTATTCCACGCTTTAAGAAAAGTGGAAGGAAGTCCAAAAAACTGCCAGCATAGTTTAAAGGTGAGGTCAGAGAGGCTGTTGCCAAAAAAGCATCTTTCAGGAAATAGAAAAAAAAGCCAAACGACGAAACCTGGAAACAGCACAAGCATTGGCAAGCAAAAACGCGAAATAAAGACTTTTTCAAGTACATTCGTAGCAGAAAACGTGTGAGAGAATCAGTTGGTCCATTAGATGATAGAGGGGTTAAAGGGGCACTAAGAGGCGACAAGGCGATAGCGGAGAGACTTAATGAATTCTTTGCTTCGGTCTTTACTGAGGAAGATGTAGGGATGTTACCCATGACTGAAGTGGTATTTAAAGGTGTGGAAGAATTGAAGGAAATATCGATACATCGGGAAGATGTATTACAACTATTAGATAAACTAAAGAGTAGCAAATCACCTGGGCCGGATGGTATACATCCAAGGGTGTTGAAAGAACTGAAATATGAGATTGCAGACCTGCTATTAGTAATCTGTGAACTATCATTAAAATCATCTCTAATACCTGAAGATTGGGGGATCGCCAATGTAACACCAATTTTTAAAAAGGGTTCCAGGGGTGATCCAGGAAACTACAGACTGGTGAGCCTGACGTCAGTACCGGGGAAAATGGTAGAAACCATCATAAAGAATAAAATTACTCAGTATATAGATAGTCATGGCCTAATGGGAGACAGCCAACATGACTTTAGACAAGGAATATCTTGTCTTACTAATCTGTTATGTTTTTTTGAAGGTGTGAATAAACAGGTGGACAAAGGTGAGTCAGTTGATATAGTGTATCTGGACTTTCAGAAAGCCTTTGACAAGGTCCCTCATCAGAGACTTTTGGCAAAACTAAAGAGTCATGGGATAGGAGGCAGTGTACTACTGTGGATCAGGAACTGGTTAAAAGATAGAAAGCAGAGGGTAGGGCTAAATGGCCAATTTTCCCAATGGAGAAAGGTGAATAGTGGTGTACTCCAGGGATCTGTGCTGGGTCCGCTGATTTTTGACATATTCATAAATGACCTGGAAAGTGGAATAACGAGTGAGGTTATCAGATTTGCAGATGAAACAAAACTATTTAAAGTTGTTAAAACCCAAGAGGATTGTGGAAAATTGCAAGAAGATCTTGATAAATTGGAAGACTGGGCATCAAAATGGCAGATGAAATTTAATGTGGACAAGTGCAAAGTTATGCACCTAGGGAAGAACAACCCAAACTATGGTTACACGATGCAAGGTTCCACATTAGGAACCACCACCCAGGAAAAAGATTTAGGCGTCATTGTGGATAACATGTTAAAAACCTCGGCCCAGTGTGCAGCGGCGGCCAAGGGAGCAAATAGAATGCTAGGTATCATAAGGAAAGGAATGGAAAATAAAACAAAAGATATTATAATGCCTCTTTATCGTTCCATGGTGAGACCGCACCTTGAATATTGTGTGCAATTCTGGTCACCGTATCTTAAAAAGGATGTAGCGTTATTAGAGAAGGTTCAGAGAAGAGCCACCAAAATGGTAAAGGGAATGGAAGGATACTCCTATGAAGAAAGGCTAAAAAGGCTAGGGCTCTTTAACCTGGAAAAGAGATGGCTGAGGGGAGATATGATAGAAGTGTATAAATTAATGAATGGAGTGGAATGTGTAAACGTAGATTGATTGTTTACGTTATCAGAATATAGAAAGACTAGGGGACATGCAATGAAGCTACAGGGTAAACTATTTAAGGCTAATAAAAGAAAATATTTTTTCACTCAGCGTGTAATCAAACTCTGGAATTTGTTACCGGAGGATGTAGTAAAGGCTGTTAGTGTAGCTGGGTTTAAAAAACGTTTGGACAAGTTCCTGGAGGAAAGGTCTATAAACCATTATTAAGAAGGGACCCAGGATATCAATACTTGACCCAGTACAAGCATTGTGGAACCTGTTTCTTTTGGAGAAACTGCTAGGTACGTATGGCCTAGATTGGCCACTGTTGGAAACAGGATATTGGGCTTGATGGACCTTGGCCTGACCCATTATGGCATATCTTATGTTCTTATGTTGCGAGCCGAAGAAACGGGGATTAGTGTTATCTACAGAAATAGAGAAGAGAGGAAGGAGGAGGTGGGTTTAGGGGGAAAGATAGGGAGCTCAGTTTTGGCCATGTTCAGTTTCAGATGGTGATGTAACATCCAGGCAGCAATGTTGTATAAGCAGGCAGAGATCCACGCTTGGATTCCTGGAGAGATTGCAGGCACAGAAAGGTAGATCTGAGAGTCATCAGCATAAAGATGCGACTGAAAACTATGGGAGGAAATAAGTGTACCAAGAGACAGAGTGTAAAGAGAGAAAAGGAGAGGTCCCAAGATAGAGCCCTGAGGGTACACCAACTGAAAGCAGGATGGCAACAGAGAAGGAACCACCAGAACATACACTAAAGGTGCGATGGGAGAGATAAGAAGAAAACCTGGACAGAACAGAGCCCCCTAAATCCAAGCAAGGAAAGGGTATCGAGGAGAAGGTGGTGATCAACAGTATGAAAGGCAGCAGAAAGGTCAAGAAGGATGAGAATAGAGTAGAAACCTTTGGATTTGTCGAGGACCAAGTTGCTGGAGACTTTGGCAAGAGCAATTTTCGTGAAATGTAGAGAATGAAAACCAGATTGCAGTGGGTTGAGAAGGTCTTGAGAGGAAAGAAAGTGAAGATAATGGTGGTGAACTGCTCATTTAAATAGTTTCGAAACAAAGGGGAGGAGAAAGAGAGGTCGATAACTGGAAGGACAGGTAAGATCTAGTGAAGGCTTTTTGAGGAGAGTTGTAATCACAGCATGTTTGAAAGCCACAGGAACAGTTGCGGTGGAAAGCTATAGGTTAAGGATATGACAGTTGAAAGGAAGGATGGCATAAGAGAGAGAGCTTAGTAAATGGGTGGGGATGGGATCAGAGGAGCAGGTAGGTAGTTTGGAGGAGGAGAGAAGATTTGCAGTTTCTTCCTCAGTGATTTCAAAAAAGGAGGAAAGGGTGACCAAAGTTGAGAGAAGGATTTGGGATTGAAGAGGGGAAAGATGAAGTGGCGGTGACTCTGCAGAGAATTCAAGGCTAATCTTCTGAACCTTGTCATGGAAGTAGTCATCCAAGGTCTGGGCAGACAGTGAAGGAGGGATTGGGGGAGGAGGGACCTTGATGAGAGAGTTGAGCATAGCAAAGAGACGGCAAGGATCAGAGACAAGGGAGTTAGTCAGATGGACATAGTGCTCTTGCTTGGCAAGTACTAGGGCCAACTGGAAGGAGGTTAGCATGAATTTGAAATGTAGGTAGTGTGAGCCCCGCCCCTGTGCCAAATAGCTTGACCAGCAGGAGGCGCTGCACCTTAACCTTGAGGTTGTATAAGAATTTGTAGTTGAGCCGTTGGTTAAAGATCACAGATTTTTATTTGGGTTCTCAGAGACTCACAACAGGTAATGTCCATAGGAAAACAAAAGTAGGGATACTCCTCCCAAAGAAAATATATGCAAACTTTGCCAGGTCAAAAATAAAGTCTTTTAAACAAGCTTTTCTTCTTAGCTCTTACAAAAGGTATTTTCCCTCTTAACAGTTATTCACATACAGTGCAACAATCACATTCCATGTCAGTGACTGAAGGATCTGAATCCCCTTTGAAAGAGTCAATTTCCATGCTCTCTGGAGGACTCTCAGGTAGCGGTTCTGGACTCTTAACTGGAATGGTATTAGTCCCATACATTAACAGTTTCTTCAGTCTTGGCCACCTAATAGGTTTCTCCCCTTTAAGTAAAAGCTCATGGGGTTTCAAAAGCCGTGGTTTAAAAGTTCCTTTCCTTTCATGTAAATGTCTACAGGTAATCTCCTCCTCATCTGAAGAACTATCCCTGTGTTCAGGTTTGGGCCTATGCTTTCTCCTGGCTTGATGCTTAACTTGCACAGTTTTACATACAGGCCTTCTATCAATAAAACCCTCTTCTGAGCTGTAATCAGAGGACCGGTCAGACCTCCTTCGGGCTCTATAAAAAGTTCTTGCTTTGGAAGCTTCCCTAGCAGAGCAATGCCTGCATCTAGGTTCCAGCAAGGGTTTTGCCTGGGTAAAAGTTCTGCCTTCTTGTGGCTTCTTTAAGCTTCTTTCAAATACCGGGTTTAGCTTGCCCACTAACCTGCATTGTGGTTTCACTGCACTAGCCGTGTATCTCTGGGCCTCGCAACAGCAGCTGCCTGGCCTGTGAGTATTTCTTCCTGGAGAGCAGCAGTATTTCCCTTTCTCCTGGGGAGCGAATCTGGCTTCAGGTCTTCCCTTCCTCTCAGCATAGAGCCTGGGAGCCTTGTTCCAGTCAGGTTCAGAATCCTCGTGCTGGTAAGACAGGTGATTCTCTTCCTCTGCTCTCCTCTCTCTCTCCCTTCTCCCTTCCGTTTCTGTCTGCCCTTTTTTACAAGCAGCTACGTGACAAGGGAACTCCCTTGCAGGCTCCTCCTCCGAGTACCTGCTTCTCTGATTCCTATCTGGTGTGTAACGTGGGAATGACTCAACACTAGTTTTGGCCCACTGACTATCAACCCTGGGGTTTTTCTGCTGTGAACTTCTAACCCTGGGTTTTCTCTGACTAGTGTTTTCTAATGTGCCCATCCCCCCAGCCAAGGTAAAACCTTCAATGTTTCCTGCTTTTCTAGGTGGCACTACTCTCTCCTTGCCACAGTAGTCAGCAAGGGTACATGATTTAAGCCAAAGGTACTCAGCTGAGTGAGCACAGGGAACGTAGGTAGCGGGTTGTTGAGGACAGCCAGGGTTGAGGTGTGGTACAACTCACAGGGCATGGAATGGGAGGAGCAAGTGCATTCAGAGCAGAAGAGAGCATGTGTTAAAGGAGGGTAGTGACCCCATCAATGGACTCGGATGACATATTGGAGGAAAAAGGTAATAAGACAGCTGAAGGGTCAACGATGTGCAGATTCCTAAACATGTTGGTGGAGATTGGGCAAGACTAAAATTGGGGGGTGGATAAGAGTGAAGGTTAGCAGGTGATAGTCAGATAAGGGCAGGCATGAGGTGGAGAAGCTTGAGGGTGAGCAGTTGGAGGAGAAGACAAAGTCAAGGCAGTGGCCATGCTTCTGAGTAGGAGCGGTAGAGCACAACTGGAGGTTGAATGAGGAGGTTAGGGAAAGTAGCTTTAAGGCATAAGGTCCAAAGGGTTATCAAGAATAAGGGAAGGGAAGACTGATCAAGAAATGAGGAGAACCAGGAGTCAGTCTGTGAGAAAGGTAGAGGTGGACTTGTTGGGGTGTTTATAAATGATAGCTGCATTCTGTTTTGTCTGCTTGGAAGTGATATTGTTGCTGTCACGAGATGGATGTGCATCCGGGGGACCTGGGTAATGACTTTTCTTCAATTCTCCACACCTTGTTGCTGAAACCTGGAACTAAAGTGTCCCTTCTTCCCCACCCCCACCCCCACCCCCACATTTCCCATAAGTGTCCCAGATTTGCCTGACAAAAATCCGGTAACCTTGTATTTGGCAGGCTAGAATAGCACAACATTCCTAAGTTGTGTGCAACTTGTTTATTTCTTTTTCCTTTCCTTTTTTTTTTTTACATCTTTTTACTGCTTTGTTTTTATTTTTGTATTAACTGAAAAATTGAAAAGGTACAGTTGAATTCCTATAATGTACCTTTTAACAAGCATGTGACACAAAGTTTGTATCAGTACATTGGCAGTGTTTCTCAAGCCAGTCCTGGTCTACCCCCTTTGCAGTTTTGTTGTCAGGATTCCCAAAATGAATATGCATGAAAGAGATTTGCATGCACTGTCTACATTGCATGCAAATCCGTTTCATGTGTATTCATTGTGGTTATCCTAAAAACCAGACTGGCCAACGGGGTGTATACCAGGACTGGCTTGAGACACACTGGGCTAGAGCAGTCCACCTCTGCTGTTTTGAAGCAACTGGGATCAGAGGTAGATTGAAATGGTTTTGGAGAGCTTCTAGGTAGATAGAACCAATGTACAATGTTTTATCCTTGCTGTCTGCTTTGAGGAAAAGCTCTACAGTTGATATATGAAATATAATGCTGTCACAAACTGTGGGCCTATTTTGTCTTTCCAGAGGGAGCTATGAGTGAGAGTGTGAGGATATTGTATTGAACATTAAACCAGGCGAACTTGGCTGCATCCTGCATGCTGCGTGAGGAAGGTGAGTCCTCTATTAGAAAGCTCTACCAGTATTCATGAAATATATGAAAGCTTTAGTTCTCTTAATTTTCATTTTCCCAACCTGTACCAATGAGCTATTCGGCACTTTATATTGCAGCACCAGGTATGCCTGAGAGATTGATGGATTTTTAACATTTTTAAATTGCATCACATTCCTAGCAAATCCTTTGTGTATATATTTATGGTCCTTTGACTATCCATCTTATAGGATTACTGTGGCAAGAGGAAATTTAGCAGCTCGGTGATGAAAAGCAAGCCCAGAATTGAACCAATGCTTCTCTTAACAATTTGGGCAAACACTTCTTGAAACTGTCCAATTGAATATGAAGCTGTCGATACAGTGTCTCTCTACATGTATATGCATAAACTACCTGCAGAGAATCAGTTGCCATAAAGTCTCATACCTGCATCTGGCAACTTCTTCCCAGTTCTCTGTTGATATTTCCTTCCTTCAAGTTCCATGTCAAAATGTTCACCTAATGCAGCTTTTCACCTCCTCAGTCATGTTCCCTACAACTTTCATTCATCATGAAGGGAGAACCTTTGGGAGCTGAGACTCAGGCATACGAACAGAGCCTGGTTATATCAGCTGTTCAGCTGCTACAAAGTACCTCAAAACAGAGCATGGCCAGCTCTTCTAATTACTTCAATGTCTAGAACATGATATTGCCACTTAATTCTGAAATGCTCCCACAGGTGGCTCGTGGGAGCAGGCTTGTACGATTTTAATGTGTGCACTGCATTCCTACGGAAGAGAGAAGTGTAGCAAGCACAGCGGTGTGCTAAGCCTTATTCCATTACTATACTGATGATCTGCTAATAGCAAAAATGTTTTGATAACCTTCCAAACACTTTGCATACTGACTGAACGCAATATACTGCATCTGCGGGAGTTCTATCAGTAAACGTTAATGCCACAACACAACATATTATTGACACATTGGAGGTGGTCTCCACCAACAAATACTATCTGTGATTTGCTTATTAGATGATTGATATATATGTTTAATTTTACCACTAATAGCCCCCCCCCTGTATTTTACACTGTATCAGTGACCACTGATGGAGAATGGAGGCCCATGTTTTCACTTTACTATGCAGCTCAGCTGGATATCCCCCTTACGCTACCTTGCCTGCGATGGACATTGTCGACCCAAGCGTCCATAATGGGGATGTCTGTGGCCGCTTGTGTGCACGTCCAGGTCGGTGATGTCTATGTTCCTGAAATCAGCTGGAATCATAGATGTCCCTGGCATTTTTCTGCACATTCTACCCTGGATGTCCTCGATTTCACTTGGATGTCCTTTCTATAATTCCCCTCATAACATTTAATGTTTAATATAATTTGATTGACCTCCTTTCAATGTTGCTGTATGGTTTAGTTGAATTAAACTTAAGCCATGAATCACAGAGTTACTAAAAAATGTTGATTTATAAATATTATTCTTTTTTGCCTAGCTTGTCTGCTACTAATTCAGTCTTGACATTTCAGTTTGCCATAAATACTGTGCTGTAACTAATAAAATGTCTGAATAAATTTATGTTGCTGTTCCTAAAAGATCAGGGCAGCTGTTTTGCCAGATTTGGTCAACCAGTATAGATATATATAGATATATATATATATGGGCTGAGTGCTTTCTGTCCATTAAAGGGCAACAGAGGCAGTGTTTGAAATTTCTTGTTTAAAATCGACTTAATGCTGCTTTGAAAGGCACGAAAAGGATCCACCCAACATGGATGTAGAAAGATGCTGAATTGATTACTGCAGCCTTTTCTCAGTATACCTTGGATATGGTGTGATTTTCTTAGTGGGTGTAAAAATAAGGTCTTGTTTGAATTCATTGGCCATACTTTATTGAGGAGAAAAATAGCCCTTGCCACCCTTGTGCATATATGTTAAACTGTGTTTTTCCTTCATGACTTTTACCCCCATCCTGGTAATTTTGAGTTCAGCTGTCTTCTGATGAAAACTGGAAGATGAGGCTTGACCATTGTCACTGATACTTTATTCCTGGAATGTTCCTGCCTGCCAATTTGGTAGCATCCAAAACTGCAACTTTAGGCAGGCTTGGAACAGATGCAGAAGGGTGGTAGTAAGGGCAGGGCAAGGAGGTGACTGGAAATAGGATAGAGCAGGGATCTGCATCTCCAGTCCTGGAGGGCCGCAAACCAGTCAGATTTTCAGGATATCCCTAATGAATATGCATGACAGAAATTTGAATACAATGGAGGTAGTACCGGCAAATATAAAATCATGTATATTCATTAGGGACATCTTGAAAACCTGATTGGTTTGCGGCTCTCCAGGACTGGAGTTGGAGACTCCTGGCAATAGTGCCTCTGGTGACACTGGTAGGCAGAGGCTCAAGGACAGCTGGGCAGACTATGGACCAAGAAATTCTTATCAGCTGACAAATGCTAGGTCTGCTAAGATTTTACAGATTAGCATTGTTTTAAGAGGTTGTTCAGAGAGTCAGAGGATTAAGAGGGATGGAAATGTATTAGCGTGCTGGCAATTTTTATTCTTCTAATTTTGTATTGCAATCAATATTTAATACGTTTGAAAGACGAAATATATTATTACAGGACTTACATTTCTTGAGCATGTGCTTGGGCAGAAGGTGATGGGATCAGTTGATTAGATCTATGATTTAATGAAAACTTGATAAATATAAGGTCATTTCTATGTTCAACCCAGTAATTATTTAGTAGTTATTGCAGAAATTGTAATTGGTGTATTCCAATAGAGCATGTAATTGTTGTGTAATTTGCATGGTATAATTTGCAAGTGCAATCAGTGTCCTTGCGACGTAGGGAAATAATTAAAGTGGTGATACTTGTTCCTGGTCAAACTAATACGTCTCCGATTGAAATATATAAGGGCTCTTCTTGTTTTCTAGGTATGAGGGCCTATTCTGCGTGGATGGAGAGATTAAGCCGAGAGTAGAATAGTGGAGGAACCAGGTGTGCATCAGGAGCTAGGAATAGGAAGCACTTAGCAATACTTAAGCAGGAACCAGGTGACAGGAGCTGAAAGTGCTTAAGTGAGCAAGAGGAAGAAGCAGGTGAACACTTGGAAAGAAACACTGTGCTGGAAAAGAGAAGGGAGCTGGTTTGGCAGTAGATGCAGGTCAGCCTACTGAAAACTGTTGAACCAGCATAGGTGTGTTTGACTGAGCTTTCTTATATATGGTGTACAATAGGATGTACCCCTTGCTGGTCCAATGGGCTCCTTTGGGGTGGGGCTTCTCCTTCACTACTTCTGGGCTATCTTTCCTAGACTTCAAATTCAGGTTGAGTGACTTCTGTGGCTCCAGCTGCAAGCCAGCAGTCACTGGTCCACAAAGTCATGGGTTTGAGTCTTGACTGATGCACTAGGCAAGAACTTGCTCTTTTGGGGCTTCCTGGAAGCCTAGTGATGACAATGGTGCTCTTTCCATACTTGCACCCTGTATGACTGCACTGCTCGCACAGCCCTTGGAATGGCCCTCTTTTGGACATGTTTTTGTGGTGTGAAAGAAGAATTGCATTGCAGAAATGAGAACTTACATTGGGCTCCACGCTTATTTTGCACGAGCAGAAGTTGAAATTAAGGGCCCCCAGAGTAGGGGGATCCACCTCAGAAGACACAGGAGCCATCGGTAAGTGGGATCCCTTCTTCCTTGGGCCCATGTACTGCCAGAGCTGGAGTGTATACTGGCCATAATTGCTTCCCTTTGGTCACATTTATACGCTTATTGATTATACAATAAAATGGAGTAAGAGGCTAGACTCCAGCCTTTATTGGTATCATTAAACATGATCTGAATTCTGGAAAGAGCTTCTCTTGAGATTTGCTTTCTCACTTCACTGATTTTAATTTCTTTCATGTGCTTGATAAAATGGAAACTGTTAAATTAACCAGACATTACCCAGACTAATAGGGGAGCTCCCAAAGAGAAAATCCTTCATTTGTTTGTTTTCTAAATTAAATTTTTGGAAATTTTACAATGTAACTTTAAAACTTGAAAACCGGGAGAACATTGGTAGAAAAAATTGTATTTGAGCTTGATGTGTATGTCCGAAAGAGCACATTTTTTATTTTTCATTTGTTGATTCGATTCTGCATAGTCTAGCAAAGAGTGGCCACCTATGATTAGCTGGTATTAGTCAGATAAAGGGTCATTCTGAGTGGTCATGTTGGAGCCTAGCCAGTCACTGTGGGAGGAGAACAGGTGAATTCTTAGCTTGTCCTCCCACCTCTCTCTCTGGGGCATACGTGTATTGTTCCTGGATGAAGTTTATCAGCATCTGTCATTTCAAAACTGCAAACCATGTTCTTAGCCACTAGAATCCGTTTCTTAATATCCATTGTGGAAGCTTTGGCACTAGGAAGATACCTGCCCTCTTTCCCTTATTCTTGATCACTCTCATCCTCTGTCCTCCAATTCCTCATCAGACAGACAGCCATTACGAGGTTGTGTCCTATATCATGGTAGCATGCAGACATTTTCTTCCTCTCCACTATCAGGGCAGTTTCTCCAAAAGGGTTAGTTTTGCGCATATCATGACAGTCATGAATCTTGTTTCTAAGCTAGGGTGTGTGTGGTTAGTGCCTTATCCTGCTACACACTCCTCAGCAGTGATGTTTAGATATGGTGCAATATTTTTTTCTTTTATAATCTTTACTCCATCTTATTGCTAATTCTTTGTGACACATGCTGTCCTTCTCTTAAAATAGTTAGCTCTGGACATTGACAGCTATCATGTAGCTCTATATATGTCTCTTTGTCAGTATGACTAAATACATTTTTGCTTCAAGAGTGTTCTATATCAGAAGACAAATGTACGATCTGGTACTAATTATGCAGTGCCAGTGACAGATTAAGAGGAGGGGAGCATGAGAGAGGGGTTGATGAATACAGTTGCCGGAGGTCTAAGCCTGGGGGGACACTTGCAGAATCGGATTAGGGGCTGAAGAAAGAAAGGGCCTCCATACAGCCACTACCCCATAGCAACTAATAGTCTGCAGCATCTTCGCATTTCAGAGGGATCCCCATCCAAAAAAAAATGCTCTCTGATGTTCTCTGCTTTGGGATGCCTATGGCTGTGGTTCCTGCTAGGGCCTTAAACATCCTTAATTCATCCCTGTTTATAGCGTACCAGATATTATTGAACTTCCACTATGCACTCCTATGCAAATGTTACGTTACGAAACAACTTGTTTCTCTGCAGGAAAGGAAACATTATCAATATAGAAACACTACAGGGGCTCAACAAATGAACAAAATGTTCTTAGCTGCTCAATTATCGTCCTCATCGTCCCTAAAGTAGTAGTGTTTAAAACACCCTGGAGAGCATATAAATCCAATCAAAATATCATAAAGTAGCTGAATAATGTCAACAGATGATAAATATAAAGATTTCTATGGGTTTGTTATACTTAACTTAAGCGTTGTAGCATTTCATATCCACTGTATAACTTTAACAATTTCAGCAATGCCATCTACCAACCCCAGCTGTATCGACCAAGGTGACCACGGCCATTGGTTTCGCTATGTTAAGCAGCTTCTTCACAACCTATGGTGTCAGATGGCAAAACATAAAACTATAGCCAATTTTCTATATTAAATAAATTCCCCATCAAAATTTTACCCCTTCCACACGTTCACATTAAATTCCCAAAATTATCTTCCTTCATGTAGAGAGAGCCTGACAAAGACGCCAGCTCATCTATGCCACTTTTAAATCCGCCCTACTCATACATTCAACCGATGAGAATCAACTACCATAACTCAAAACCACACATTCAACCAATCACACTCATTTTAATCCAATTGGTCCACTATTCAACCAATCATATTCATACACACAATCATTCACTATTCTCTAACTTCGTTCTGGTCAGAGGTTTTGCCCCTCGTTACCTTTCTCATCTCCTCTCTCCCTACACCCCTCCTCATGAACTCTGCTCCTCCTCTGCCTCTCTTCTCTCCAATTGTAGGTGATAACTTTTTATTGAACTACTACCAATATTAAGGCAACTTTAAAAATTCTTGATGACCTCCCTGAAGTTCAGCCTACCTGGCCTATAGAAAACCCAAAGAAAAAGGGATTCTTTGTGTTGGAGGTGTTGAGGGTACATAAATGTGAGCTGGGAGTAATTGGGGAAAATCTATGGCCAATATTTGAATGAAAGTTATGGAGTAAAAAGGTTGTGGGCTAGCTAGCCAGCTTTGATGATATTTATAAATGTAGGGCCTGGTATTTGAAACGATTAACACGGTTAACAGACCTACCAACCACATTAATTGTGGTGAAGGGGATATTTGCAGCATTAACACGGCTAGTGCCATTGAATATGCACAGGTGCTGTTTCTGCATGCCCCGATGCTAACCGGCGAGCACTGGGGCAGTCCAAGGATGGAGCGGGAGCAGCTCCCAGGATAGCCAGTCAGCAGCAATATTCAGCCCCTACCTGGTTATCTCTCGGCAGCGAAAGTCAGGTGCAGTAAAGGCTGGCCTAACCTTCGCCAGCGAAGCTAACTGTGCAGCGGCTGAATATTGCTGCTGTTTAGTTAGCTTCCTGACTGTTCGGCTGACCCAGATATTCAATGTTGGATATAGTCCTGGCATTCAATATCTGGGTCTAGGACTCTCAGGGGCAACAGCAAGCTGCTGTAATCATGCTAGCTGCTGTCGCCGCTGCCGAATATTGGGCCTGTAATTTCCTTGTAGGAAACAAGGCTAATAAATTAGTACCCTAATACCAGCATTTTGCGAGCTGTCAGTTATCCTGCACTTTTAAATTCCCAGCTCATTTGGAACTAGGGCTGAGATCCTGTTGCCAAGAGTTTTCATTCACTTCTACCCAGGGTATTTTTCCCCCATTTTGTATCCCTTCAACGAAGGACTGCCCTCATGTGCGCTGTCAGTGAGCTGGCCCACATTAATACCGTTTTCCATCTGGAAATAGAAGGGAAGGGATTTTGGCTTTAACTCGTGCCTTTTTCAAGTTCAGGAAAAGTAGGTTTTCCCTATTCTTACAGGAGGGCCTATAATCTTAACGCTCTGCTGCCAGGTACAAATTTAAGTGACTTGCCCAAGATCACTAGGAACAGAGTATGATTCTATTCTAGCTTCCTTAGTTTTCAGCCTGCTGTTCTAACCCTTAAGCTACTCATGGAAGTGAACCATTCACAGATCCTCTGAGAGGCGAGTTCTACATCAACATGTCTGTGGAGCTCTTATCCGAATTGGTTTGATGTGCACTAGGAACCGATACGATCAAGAAATGTTTTAAATTGTGGGTGATTGTATTCTGAAAATTAAATTTGATACTTACATAAAGTTTCCTGCTGTTATTCTTCAGGATGCTCTTTCAGCGTTGAGCCATTGCTATTGCCAGCTCTTGGTAGGATACTTCTCAGAATCTTTAATGAGAATGCTTTGCTGCTAAGCGGCTGCCATGGTAACAGATGAGAGATGACATGTGAAGGCATACAAAAATTGTGCTTAGTGACTCACCTAAGTTATCGCCCTTCTCTTTTTCAATCCATTTCTGTGTAGTGTTATCCAGCTTAATAAGGAGAGAACATTTTGGATCAAGATGCTTTGGGACAGAGAAATGTTGTTGACACTGTGCTGGTGGAAAAATAAGACCACAATGCAAACTGTGCCCTAGATGTCACTAGTGGATGGCAAACTAGTCTGCTATTGGGTTAGTCTCCCTTCTCCCTTTCTGAAAGCTTTTCAGGCACTTCTCCCATCATCAACAAACCCACTTTGCAGGAAGATCATCAATTAAGGATAAATACATTAATAAATTACAGAATAGCCTTGTAGGCATAGGATTGCTTTTGTTTCATTTCTGAGCAGAAGGTATAGAATTATCTCCAGGAACAAGCAGGAATGCAGCCTTCACATATGGATGATGTCCTGGATGGAGTCCGCACGAGAACGCTCCCCAGCATCCAATAGGAAAGATTTTGGGAGCACTCCACTGCACCTGCATGCCTACCTTCCCAACTCCTCTCCTCAGTTCTTCATTTTCCGCAGAGCCAGTATTTCGCACCATCCTTTCATCGCTGAAAAGCTATTTTTTTCTGTGCCCTTCGGGATACATCATGCTTTTTTGCCTCCCTGTCGATGCCGGAACCATTGAATCCGACACTAATCCCGATATTTCTTTCTTTTTATCTTCAATCTTTCTTTTTCTTTTCTGTTGATCCTCACCATGGTTCTCACTGCTAGCCTAGGCCTCCATAGCCTCATCTTCACTCTGACAATTTTTTCGGGCATGGAAAAGCCAGTCAGTGGTTTAAAAAAAAAAAAAAAAGTAGCAAATGTGCCAGTATCATTTCGGCCACTGAAGCATTACTGGTGTTTAAAATGTTTGGGTCCTGACCATGAACCCACTTCTTGTCCTTTGTGCCAGAAAATGACAAAGAGAGGCCTTAGGAACTGAGCCAGGCAGGTTAAATTGTTGTTCGCCTTGGACACTGCTTCAGTGACTTCCACTTCATCGAGAGCATTGACTTCCTCTCATGGATCTCAGGCTTCTTCAAAGTCCAAACACAGAACTAGGTCAAAATCTGTGGCTGTTTCCAAATCTTTGGCATCGAAGATCGACTCCAATCGACTCCAGGGAAATGTCCCAACATAAGCATCGCGACTCCCCTAGAGATGCTTCGAAGAAGATTGTCTAGCCAAACAGCCCCAGCTGGAGGATCTGTCCTCCAACGCAGAAGTGGGGCTCTGGGGTGCTCCCGAGGAATCAACCTCTGGAGAGCTACTGGTTCTTTGTTCTGGGACGGTGGCTCAAATCCCTGTACGTGAGGCCACCCAGATATCTGCGATCTCTAATTGCATTAGGGCCCAAAAGAGAGGAGGAGTACTAATACTAACCAGAAAAGAATACAGATTCAAAACAATCTCTACTGCAAACACGATACAATCCAACACAATCATCATAGCCAACAAACACCTTAGCATCTCCCTCACCTATAGACCCCCTGGAACCACAACCCGAATATCTCTCTACGATACTTGAAGCAATATGCGCCCACAGCAAAAAACTCAAACCACTCATGGCACTTGGAGACTACAACCTAACCTCCACATCCACCAAGGAAGCTGCATCATTCCTAAAAGCCATGGAATCACTAAAATACTACCAAACCATCGAAGCCCCAACACACCAACATGGTACAACCCATCCCAAAGCACTTGGTGGAGCAGGGCAAGACCACAACACCAAGAATCACACTGGTTCCCCGATCAGATCACCATCTAATTGAATTTACATTGGCCCTAAATGACCCCATCCAACACATGGAAATTGAAACCACATCCAGGAGATTTAGAGCTTTCAAAAAAGAAACATTCATAGACGAAATCGAACCACAACTTCAGCAAGATTATGAAAACCTTGATCCTAGGCATAGAGAAGTGGAACTTCATAATATCAAATGCAGCATCAGCCCCTACAAGTATAAAAGCACAAACATACAGGAAACCCAATGCCCCCTGGTACTCAAGCGATATTAGAGACGCAAAACGCACCATCCGAAAACTGGAAAGAAAATGGAGAAGAAACAAGTCACATGACTCCCTAACTAAATACACAGACAAGCAATTGGAATACTACAATCTAATAAATGAATGTAAACAACACCATACCAACCTAATCATGAATTCAGTCAACAAACCAAGAGAGCTATTTAGAATTGTCCAAACACTAACCAAGGACACCACACAGCATGAAACTCACCATCTCAACCCACAGGAATATGCAGACTACATAAAAACAAAAAACAACACCATCACATGCTCCATCGCACCACAAGCAGATTACCATGAAAGAATAGAGGAGCATCAAACCTGGGAAGACTTCAGCATACCATCAAAACACCAGATTGAGGACATAATAAGTCAACTCAACACAACAACCTCACCATCAGACCCATGCCCAGTAGCTTGGATAAAAGCCTCTAAAACCCAGCTCTCCTATTGCATTCACAAAATCGTCAAAGATTCACTCCAACAAGGATACATGCCGCAAACTCTGAAACACGCCATGATAAGACCGATACTTAAAGGCAACAACCTCAGCCTCTCTGAACCAAAATCATATCAGCCTATCTCCAGCCTACCTTTCCTTACAAAGATCATTTAAAAAGCAGTACAATACCAACTACAAGACCATATTGACATCAATGCCCCACTGGACATCCATCAGCACGGTTTTAAACCCCGACACGGAGTTGAAACACTACTTGCCTCCCTCTTTGACAATCTCTTAAAAGGAATGGACAACATAAAGAACGGATTCCTACTTGTATTCATGGACATCTCTGCAGCCTTCGATACCGTGTCACATGCCAGACTACTGCAACGCCTGAAGCAAATAGGATTACGCAAAAATACTCTAAAATGGTTTACTTCGTACTTGGAAAATAGAACACAACAAGTCAAATACGCACAAAAGAAATCGACACATTTCCCGTCATGCAGGGAATACCACAAGGCTCAGCACTGTCATCAATGCTCTTTAATATTTACATCCAGCCCATATGTAACATCATCAAAAGTCACAACCTCCAATATCACATTTATGCTGATGACATCATGGTATATACCCCAGTCAACCTATTAGCACTCAACATCACGACTATAACCAGATGCCTTGAAGATATGAACAACTGGTTCACAGATAATAACATGACGGTCAACTACGACAAAACTGAAGCAATTTCCAGGGACTCTACTTTCACTCCACCACAAACCATCAGTATCTTAAATAAGCATATAGTAGTTAAAGATGAAGTTAAATATCTGGGCATCACAATGGACAGAGCACTAAACCTGAAATCACACATCACAAAAACCGCAAACAAGGCCTATCATCACTTAAGGATCATCAGAAAACTCAAGCCATTACTCCACCAGGATCACTTCCGCACAGTATGCCAAGCACTCATTACACCACTGCTTGATTACGGAAACTCGTTATATCAGGGCCTCCCTCAACAAACCTTACGCCAACTTCAAATGGTGCAAAACACCGCAGCACGCATTCACAGACACCCCAAGATCTGAACACATCACCCCAGTCTTACAACAACTACACTGGCTACCTATGATGGCCAGAACAAAATTCAAAATGATCCTAATCATCTTTAAAATCATCCACCAGCTCTCAGCAGAGGCCCTACAATACATCATAATGAAAGATACTTGCAACAGACCGAGAAGAACCAATAAAGACAACATGATTGGCACACCTGCAGGATTCCACAAGACCAAACAAACAACTTCAAAAAGAGCTCCCTCCTTACTGGCGCCCGCGCTGTGGAACTCCCTCCCAACAAGCCTGAGAGCACTGAATAACCTAACAGACTTCCGAAAGGACCTCAAAACCTACCTTTTTGTTGAAACTTATCAACAGACAGAAAGCGGTCTCCACCTAAACGGTAATGCATCTACTGCCGATAACTCGATGCTCACTCATCCCTAAATAGACATACACTATCTCCAGGAACAAGCAGGAATGAGTCTTCACATATGAGTACGTTGGTACCGACGGAGCCTGCGTGGGAACGCTCCCCAGCGTCCAAAAACGAAGCCTTTGGGAGCATCCCACACGCATGTGCGCTGCCTTCCCGCCCATTCACTTCCCTCTCATCAGTTTTTCATTTTCCGCGGAGCCGGCAGGACGTATTCCTGTCACCGCAGAAAATTCTTCTTTTTTATTCTTGTTTTTTGTGGTCGCATCTGCCTTCCCTCGACGCCACAGGCGGTCCGCCGGTGCTTTTCTTTCTTTTTACTAAAAATTTCCTCTTTTTTCTAAGGAATTTTTCCTGTTTAGTGCCTGACGGTTTCTAGGCCACTAGGCCTCTATTCTTCCATTATGGAAATGTCAGCCACTATCCTTAAGAAATGCTCAAAGTGTGGCGGTGCAAATATATTTTTAGACACTCATACTTGGTGTCTAAAATGTTTAGGTTCTGACCATTGCCTACTGGAGTGTCTCTCCTGCTGGAGCTCAAACAGAAGAAGTCTTCAGGATCGAGCACAACTCGATACCTGGTTCACATCGGACTCGATGTCACCAGCCAGAATATCTTCTTTTTCACAGGATCAGGTAACCAAACAAAAGTCTGTTAAGACTAGCCAGTCCTCGAGTGGTAGATCTCCTTCTAAGCTTCGAGATGCCTCTGGCGTTGCCCTCGAGGACATTTTGGCAATAAAGCCCCGGCGGGAGTCTTCGGGCTCCAAAGCATTAATGGGGCTTCAGGTTGTTCCCGAGGTTCTTACCTCCATGGACATACCTGGGCCATGCTCAGTGGTTGTGGCCGCTTCGAGCGGCACCAACACCCCGGCATCGGCTATGGTGATGGATGAAACACTCCTCACCGATGAACGTAGTCTAGCACTCTCAGCTACTTCGGTACTGCTAGAGTTGTTGCAGACCGTTCCTCCAGTATCGGTATCAGCTTTGGTACCGGTATCGACATCGGCACCGGTGTCGGTACCGTCGATGCTTGCTTCGACAGACTCGCTTCCTTCGATGCCGAGCCTGGAATCGCTCTCTAGCATGGAGGATTCGGTACCGACTCGTCTCGGTACCGACCTCGGGCGGTACTGAAGACATTGCTTTAAAGAAAATCCGATGCTTCATCCTTTCAAGTCTTCCGATCCCGATGACTGGGATGAATCCATCGGTACCAAGGCTGAATTTTCAACAATTCCAGCCTTTACCCCTCATTTCATGGGGTCCTCCTCAGGAGAGATTTCTTTTCAAGCTGTTCTGCTTGATATGACAAAGTTACTTGCCATTTCTATACCTGGTAAAGAATCTCTATACCAGGGGATTCAGAAACTCTGCAATTCCCCTGGATTCCAAAGGAGGTGATCATGCTTTCTTTGAATCAGATCTTACAGGATCTACTATTAAGAATGTGGGAAACTCCTTTAACGTTATCCCCAACTTCTAAAACACTTGACACTATGTACAAGGTGCCACCTTCTCCAGGTTTTCAAAAGACTCAACTTCCTCATCATTCTATTGTTGTAGAATCAGCAATGAAGCGTATTAAGAGTGCAAAGAAGCACTCCTCTTATCCGCCAGGTCGTGAGTCTAGGATTTTAGATGCCTTTGGACGTCGATGCTTCAAGGCATCTATGCTTTCAGCAAGAATTATCTCATATATTTTCTATATGGGATTATCTCTTGAAGAGGTCACAAAGAATTTAAAGCTTTTGACCCCTTTTCTTCAAGAACATAATAGAGCAGACTATTCCTTAGCAGAACTCCAGTCCAGTCCCTTTACTTTCGGGTTGCGCAACCCTTCCAGCAGCTTGGAGGCTGAGCCCATCATCGTTTTGATGATGGTGTGGTATAAATACCACTGGCACCACCCCTAGGCACCAGTATTCTCAGCCTCCAAGCAGCTGGAGGGTTCCCGTAAGCCAGGAGCTTACTGGAGTTTAGTTTGCTTATTTATACCTTTTTTCTTTACTTTTCTTTACTTTTGTTAATTTCTTTTACTTTAGTTGGGGAGTTCGTCTTACTCCCGGGCATTTAAAACCGCGGTTGTCTGAAGATTTTCAATCTTTCTCTCTTCCCCCTCCTCCCCCTCCCCTCCGGTCCTCTTCCCGGGGCCCTTTGCAAGGAGGGGGTTTACCTTGGCAGCGGGGAGATTTGTGGGGTTCTCCTCCCGCAGTGCGTGGTCATCCGGCTCCTCCACGGCCTTCCCTCCGCTCTCAACTGTCTCGCGCTGAAGCCCCGATGGTGGGCTGAGCGCTAGAGACAGCTACGCTCCGCTTACTTAAGCTCCCCAGCCTCGCGCTTTCAGTTTCTGTTCCGGCGGAGCGCTAGAGGCAGCATTGAGGGAGCGGACTATCTTCCTCAACATCGGGGAATCCGGGGCCCGGCGGCGAGGACACTTCCGCCAGCCGCAGGCCCTGACTCCACGTGGCTGCGGCCTACCACGTGGAGCCTATCAGGAGACTCCGGATCCAGCGTGAGGAGCGGCACGCAGAGGAGCAGGGCAACAAAATCGCAAGTATACAGAGGGTGTTTGCCTTATTAGGGATCTGGTCAATTTGTAGTTTTAAAGTATATATTTTTATCCTTTTGGTCATACAGAGTGCCGTTTTCAGCCTTGGGGGAAGGTCCTCCCCCCCCCCCCCCCTTCCCTTCTGGTTGGAAGTTTTCTTTTCCTTTGCACTGCTGTTATTTAATTTTCATTCGTTCTCATTTGTTTTCATTTATTTTAATTTTGATTTAAGTCAATTTCTAGGGTCTTTTTAGGCTTGCCTTGGAGCTTCCTCTAGGTGGGCTCAAAAAAAAAAAAAAAAAAAAAAGGAGGGAGGATGACGGGCAAATTACGGTGCCCGTCCTGTGGCACACGTAGAATTGCTGATTCGGAAGCCGGGATCTGCAGGTGTTGTGCGGCAGAAGCAGCGTCTGTGGAGCAGGAAATCCAGTTGACCATGGACCAGACTTCTCAGGGGTCTCATGGTCTCCGGGAAGGGGGAGGGGATTCTTCCTCCACTCCTCCTCCTTCTACCTCAGGTTTACCAGCCCCCCCCCAGTCCCTTCCCCCTGCTTCCAACGGGGCGGAGGGAGGCTGGGAACACTTTTCTCCAGAATTTGTCCTGCTATTACACAAAGCCTATTGTATGCGTCAGCAAGGACTCGTGGAGCCTTCGGTGGGGAAGGAAGGTGGCCGGGCCGGCCCAGGGAAGACAAGCTCCCATGACCCCGGAGCCCCTCCCAAGCGCTCAAGACTAATGAGCGAGGAACCACTCACGTCACTATCTCCGATCACTCCGGAAGAGGAGGGATCAGACAGAGAAGTGGAGGAGGAAGAGGAAGAACTTGAGGAGGGAGAGATCCCAGAGGAAGAGCAATCCCGAATAGTTAGAGTATTTCGACGAGAGGAGCTTCCAGCTTTAATAAATGAATCACTGAAGGTGCTCAACATGACCTCGGACATTCCTGCAGAGGAAGAAATGCTAGAGGATCCTTTGATCCAAGCCGTTAGGAAATCTCAGAAAGTATTTCCGGTCCACAGGGTGGTACGCCAGATGATCCAGGAAGAGTGGAACCAACCTGAGTCGAGTTTAAGGGGAGTCCGGGCCATGGCCCGTTTGTACCCTTTACCGGAGCCTGACAAGGATCTGCTGAAGTCCCCAAGGGTAGACGCGGCGGTGTCAGCGGTGACAAAGAAGACGACCATTCCGGTCGAGGGCAGCGCAACTCTTAGAGATAGTCAGGATAGAAAGTTGGACACACTGCTAAAGCAAACCTTTGATGTTAGTGCCCTCGCCCTGCAGGCCTCAGTTTCAGGAGCGTGGGTAGCAAGAGCCTGTTTGAGGTGGGCTCAGCAGCTTCAGCTAGCTGACGGTGCCGCTGCCGACGCGCAGGCTAGTGCTGCTCGGTTAGAGTCTGGTTCCGCCTTTCTAGCAGATAGCCAGTACGACCTTATTAGGAGTCTAGCAAAGAACATGGCCTCGGTGGTAGCAGCCAGGAGATATTTGTGGCTATGCAACTGTGCGGCGGACCCCTCCTCGAAAGCTCGCCTGAGTCGCCTCCCTTTCAAGGGGAAGCTGCTATTTGGTGAAGACCTGGACAAGTTGGTTAAAGACCTGGGCGAGTCTAAGGGAGGTTGGCTCCCGGAAGATAGGCCTAAACAAGGCCACTCGATGGTTCCGGCTCGCAGTCAGCCTAGGGATTTTCGTAGGTTCCGGTCGGCCAGACCGAACTTTTTTCCTAAGGGTCGCCCCCCTCCTAGAGGGCAAGGCTTCCGAGGGTTTCGAGGGGCTGGAAGAGGTTTTGGCGCCCCCTCCTCCTCCTCAGGCCCTAGGAAACCGCAATGAAACATCGGTGGCCCAGGAGAAAGGCCTGCTGGTGGGGGGTCGGTTAAGGCAGTTCCTTCCCGCCTGGGCCCGAGTCACATCGGATCGATGGGTTCTGGAAGTGATCCGAGAGGGGTACGCTCTCGAGTACACAAATCAAGTCCCCCCCAGCCTTTATTCAGTCTCCCTGCGGCTCTCCAGAAAAGAGGGCAGCAATAGAGGACACTCTTTCAAGGCTGATCGCACTGGGAGCGGTGGTGCCCGTTCCGAGAGACCAATACGGTTTCGGTCGATACTCAATCTATTTTGTGGTACCAAAGAAAGAAGGATCCTTTCGTCCAATCTTAGACCTAAAGCAAGTCAATCGCTGCCTCTCGGTCCCTCATTTTCGAATGGAAACCCTGAGATCAGTCATTGCAGCGGTAAGGCAAGGGGAGTTCCTGACATCCTTAGATTTGACGGAAGCATACTTACATATTCCGGTCCGAAGATCTTATCAGCAGTTCCTGAGATTTGCAGTACCGAGGGGTCATTTTCAATTCCAGGCCCTTCCCTTTGGCCTAGCAACAGCCCCCAGGACGTTCACCAAGGTAATGGTAGTGGTGGCCGCGGCTCTTCGCAAGGAGGGAATTTTGGTACTTCCCTACCTGGACGATTGGCTGATTTGGGCAAAATCGGAAACGGAGAGTCGTACAGCTACAGCCAGAGTGGTGGAATTCCTGGAGGAGTTGGGTTGGGTCATCAATCGAGCAAAGAGCAGATTAATTCCCTCGCAGGAGATCGATTACCTCGGAGCAAGATTCGACACCAGGAGAGGAAGAGTTTTCCTGTCAAAACAGAGATTACGAGACCTGAGAAACCTGGTCTCTCTCTTCATATCAAGACGGATCCCCACCGCCTGGCATTACCTACAGCTGTTGGGCACCATGGCGGCGGCGATAGAGGTAGTACCGTGGGCCAAGGCTCATATGCGACCCCTCCAACACGCCTTGTCACGGCGTTGGTCCCCTCAGCATCATCCCTTATCCATGCAACTGCCCTGTCCTCTTCGGGTCAGGAGGGCTCTCCTCTGGTGGAAGTGCCCAAGGAACCTAGGCTGCGGGATGCCTCTCGAGCCACCCCAATGGATACAGCTGACGAAGGATGCAAGTCTAGCAGGCTGGAGGGCGCATTGCGAGGGCCAGTTTGCACAGGGAAGCTGGACTCCGAGGGAATCACGGTGGTCCATCAACAGACTAGAGCTGAGGGCAGTGGCATTGGCACTCAGAACTCTCGAGCTCTTGGTTCGACAAAGGGCAGTCCGTGTCCTTTCGGACAACGTCACCACGGTGGCCTACATCAACCGCCAAGGGGGAACAAGCAGCCCCTCGCTGGAAAAGGAGGCGGATAGCCTTTTGCAGTGGGCCAAAGCTCATCTCTTGGACCTGTCAGCGCAGCACGTGGCCGGGACAGAGAATGTGACGGCCGATTACCTCAGCAGGTACAAGATAGACCACGGAGAGTGGGAGATGGCGCAGGAAGTGTTCGACCAAGTAGTAGCCCTGTGGGGGGCACCGATCATGGACCTTATGGCGCGCTACGAAACATCCAAAGCAAGCCGGTTTTTCAGTCGAAGGAAGGAAAGGATGTCAGAAGGCTTAGATGCCCTGGTTCAGAAGGTCTCCTGTATGTGTTCCCGCCCTGGGCCCTCATAGGGAGGGTTCTAAGGCGAATAAAGGCCCACCAGGGTCTTGTAATTCTCATAGCTCCAGATTGGCCTCGTCGCCCGTGGTATGCAGTCGGCCTCCTGGGCAGAGCGTAGCTTGGTTTCGCCGCTGGACATTTGTAAAGCGGCTACCTGGTCCTCGCTACATACCTTTTCCAAGCACTACAGACTCGATGTCCAGAGAAAAGCGGACACCAGGTTTGCGGATGCAGTGCTTCGGTCCGGGATGGCGAACCCCGCCCAGGGTTGAACTGCTGTTACATCCCGAAAGTAAAGGGACTGGACTGGAGTTCTGCTAAGGAAAGAGTAATTAGTCCTTACCTGCTAATTAGTGAAGGAACTCCAGTCCAGTCCCTGATCCCGCCCAGGTTCGGTTTCTAGTGCTCAGAATGGAATAACGGACCGAAGTCGGTGAGCGGAGCGGAAGCAGGGAATCCCGTTCTGAGGAGCCCTAGCAGCGGGGCTACACGCTAGGGAGGTACGGTGGGGAGGGGGTAAAAGGCTGGGTCGGCCTCAGGTAAGCCTTCTCCTTCCTTCCTCCCTCCTCTCCCTTACCACTGTTTTTTTCCTTGAAAAAAAAAAAGTTTTTTGTTCCTTAGTTGTTTGGTTTTGGTTTTTTCGCGTGTTATAGTTATGAGTTCTTAAGGGTACCTGTCAGGACTGCTGTTTCATCAGATTACTGGTGCCTAGGGGTGGTGCCAGTGGTATTTATACCACACCATCATCAAAACGATGATGGGCTCAGCCTCCAAGCTGCTGGAAGGGTTGCGCAACCCGAAAGTAACGGGACTGGACTGGAGTTCCTTCAGGAACACTAATTAGCAGGTAAGGACTAATTACTCTTTTCTTATTAGTCAGTCATGCTCAAAATGTCTCTAAGTTCCTTAATCGTGCTTCCCTGGACTGTTTTGAGTCTATTAGCAGAACTTATGCTATAGCCATAGGGGCACGACGCATGGCCTGGCTCCAAGCTTCAGACTTGGACAAATGGGTACAAGAAAGGCTGGGAAATACTCCTTGTACTGGTGAAAATCTCTTTAACAAGGGTGCCTTATTCCAAGCTAATCAGTTAAACACTGATATTGTTGCTTTCACAGGATTGTCAAAACGTTCCTCTATCCCAGCTACTAAAAATTCTCCTAAAAAACTTTATCCCCTAGGGGAAAAAAGTTTTATCCATCTTCTACCCATCATGCAGATGTTTCCAAAGAAGGGCAACATCAAACCAGGCTAAGAAAATCAAAACCTCAACAGCCTCAGCAAACCCAGCAGTCGCAGGGTTTCTGATATTTTATTCATTAAATCTCTTTTTCCTGTTTGAGGTTTAGAACCGCTAACCTACTTCTTATCAACAGAAGCATCTGCAGTTCATCTCATCCTTACTGATAGATCAGTGATACACTGACTCAATCCTCGACTCTAGGCATGAATCTCTTGCCACAAGAGAAATCCATTCTTTTAGCTCCTAGAGCTATTGAGGATAATCATGCCCTACAGGTTTTCTCCTCTCCTTTTTGAAGGAAAACGAAGAGAAACAACTAATAACAAGATAGGCTATGCCCTTCACCTTGACAGTTTTCCTGTACAAGGATATCTCATAGTTTTGACTGCAGGGGGCTTTACCTTTTGCAGAGACTTACCAAATTATTACTTTCTATTCCTTTTAGTCGAGACATCCAGTCTAAGAGTGATACTATTCAACTGGAGGGCTTACTTTTTAAGCCCATAGGATTTTCTTCAATATCTACTCCAGTAAGTGGTTTCCATACAGAGCTTTCTTCCCCTTTGCAATCTTCTCAAATATTTATTTTAAGACAGCTTATCAGACCATAATTGAGTTTTACAACTCCTAATTATGTCTGTCGGTCCTTTTCCAAACTATAGGACCTAACTTTTTCTGCTGCTTTAATAACAAATAATTCCAAGAGAGGTTCCAAAACCTACTTGGACAATTTATCATTGCAGGCAACCGACCTGTCTACTATTCTTAGCCATCTTCAATTCTTTTTGGCTCCAACAGAATAGATTAGGTTGCACACTGGCAATTAAACAGCCAGATCTCACCTAAGCAACCTACAATATGCTCTCTGCAATTATACAAAAAAGCTCTGCAACTATGGGCCTTTGCCAGAGAGCGTCAGAGCCTTTCCTAGTGAGTAACTTCCAGATGGTTAAAAAGGCTTTGCCCAGTCATGCTCCTACATGACTGGTTTTTCCTACTCTTACCATCTTCCTTAAAATTTCCTTTTAAGGGAAAGGAACCAGGGCTTAGACCACGTGAAAGCATAAAGAATTGCTCAATTCCCTGGGTTGTTCCAGATCTCCAGTGGAACTCTTACAACAGGGATGCATTCCTTTTCACTGCAGTCGGTCCTTGTCTAGTGCATTCCTTCTAATTCCCAATACTTCATTGAAGCTTATGCTGAACAAAGAACGCATGATACTCATATTGCCCTAATAGAGGGGCAAACATAGTATCCCCTTATATTGCGTCTTCTTCTCCACACTGAAGTTATAGAAGGATTCAGACTTGTTATCATAAGACTAAGGATCTCCTCTGCACCCCTTCACGTAGGTCTCCATTTCTGGTTATTCAAAGGTTAGAATTTTTAAAGAAATCTAGACCTCTCCTTCTAAGTAAGAACATTCCACTGGTTTCCATGTAATCTTCTCCATGGTTCTTCCACGTGTAACCAGAAAGAGATTCTCTATTCATATTCTCAAGCGGGTCTTACCCTTTCTTGTTATTAAGTGAATCTCTCTCTCTCTCTATCTATCTATCTACACATATATATCTGACTCTGAAAGATTTGTTACTGTCCATATTAATGCTGTTCCAGCATACGATAGCGTTTTAAATGGACAGCCAATTTCTATGGTAATTAGAGACTACCTTCTTTTACCATAACCTTTCCGGTTACATTACATCTGAAACTCTCCATGTAAAGTCATTATCCTAAGTGTCATCACTTAGGGAAGACATTACTGATCTTCAAGAAATTGGAGGCTACACCGCCTACTACAAACGTTTCTTTCTTTCATTTGGATAGAGGGGTCTTAAAGACCCATCCTTTTCCAGCAAACCAGTCAGATTTATCTCCTCTCTTTCCTAGAGCCTTTTTCTGCTCCAAGGACAAAGAACTTCAAACTTTGGCCTACAGAAGCTTTAGCTTCTCCTCCAAGGTCCAACCTCATTAAACTCCCCCAGTTTTTTCTTCTGGGATTAGTTCTAGCCATTAAGGCTTCTGACCTCTGCCTGTATTGCAAAATTTATTTTCCTCTACTTCACAGGGAGGTAATTTCTTTGAGGCTAATGTACTGGCTCTTAGCACCAGATCCATATTAGCCTAAACAAATACTTTCGCAATACTCTTGAATAAGGTCCACATTAGAAAATTGGAATTCAATATTTACTAACATTTATGATCTACATAAGGACTCCCCTCTAGATGCCTTGTTTAGTCAAGCTGTTCCACAGCACACCCTTTTTAATTCAACTCCTACCCTCCATCCCTTGGATGCCTGAGGTTCTCGGAAATGGCATGGCCCATCTATTAGATTTGCAACATGCTGGGACCTCCTCTAGGCATCTCTAGCTTGGGAGTCCCCATATGTGAAGACTCATTCCTGCTTGTTCCTGGAGATAGCACAGTTACTTACCTGTAACAGGTGATCTCTGGGAACAGCAGGAATAAGTCTTCACAACCCACCCACCTCCCCTAGGAGGAGTTCTCTCTCTCTAATTTGTCTACTTCCCTCCTTCGGTCTCAGCTACAAACCCAATTGATGAGAGGGAAGTGAATGGGCGGGAAGGCAGCACACATGCGTGTGGGATGCTCCCAAAGGCTTTCTCTTTGGACGCTGGGGAGCGTTCCCGCGCAGGCTCTGTCGGTACCGACGTACCCATATGTGAAGACTTATTCCTGCTGTTCCCAGAGATCACCTGTTACAGGTAAGTAACTGTGCTAACCCCAAACAAACATAATATAACACTGTTGATTACCTTGTAATATCCAAATGTGACCTATATGATAAGTGTAACCCTCCAATTGTACTGTCTAGATCAGGGGTCTCAAACACGCGGCCCGCGAGAGTATCTTGTGCGGCCCGCGAAGCACTTACCGGCGTGTTAAAAAAAAAAAAAAATCCAAACTTGCCGCCGCCGCAGTATTAATCGTCCCGCGGGCCCCTCTGCCTGGCAGAGTCCTCTCCTCCCTGCAGCATCAGCTCCAAAAGTGGCGGCTTTCAGAGCCGCGAAGAGAGAGACTTTTTCTCGCGCGGTTCTGAAGACTCTCTTGCTGCTCTTCAGAACCGCGAGAGAGAAACTCTCTCTCTTCACGGCTCTGAAAGCAGCCGCTTTTGGAGCTGATGCTGCAGGGAGGCGAGGACTCTGCCAGGCAGAGGGGCCCACGGGACGATTAATACTGCGGCGGCGGCGGCAGCAGCAGCAAATATACATTTTTTAAAAATCTACCTTGGCTGATGGTGGGAGGGGGGTTAGGACTGGTAATGGGCTATGGGGGGGGGGGGTTGGGACTGGTAATGGCCTATGAGGGGGGTAACTGAAAATGGGGTGATGGGGGTAACACTGAAAATGGGGTGATGGGGGGGTTAGGACTGGTAATGGGCTATGAGGGGTAAGACTGGAAGTGGGCTATGGGGGGTTAGGACTGGTAATGGGCTATGGGGGGGCTAGAACTGATAATGGGCTGGGGGTTCTGCTAGGACTGGAAATGGGCTGAGTGGAAGGGGGGCTTGAACTGCAAATGGCTGATGGGGAGGGGAGCTTGGAATGGAAATGGGCTGTGAGGGGAGGGAGCTAGCACTGGAAATGGGCTGATGGGGGGGAGCTACGATTGGAAATGGGCTGATGGGGGGCTAGGACTGAAAATGGGCTGATGCAGTGACTAGAAGGGAGCGGGTGCTGTGTGGGACTGGAACTAGAAGGGAGCTGATGTTGGGGGAGGATTAGAATGGGATGGAGCTGGGAGAGTGAAATGGAAAGGGGAAAAATATTTTGTGTGGGAGGGAAGACAAATCTACAATTGGCCAGGTATTGGGAGAGTAAGTGGGGATTGAGGATGGAGGGGTAAAATTTGAGTGGATGAAATAGGAATGAGGAAAGAGCAAAAGGAGAAAGATTAATATGTTAAAGCAGATGTAGAGGGAGAATGGAAAAAGCTAGAAGAGAGAAGAAAGGACAAATGGACAGCAGACGATGGAGAGTTAGCAGAAGGCACGAAGAAACCAGAAGAAAGTGGCTGGAATAATTGCAACTGAAAAAAAATGCACAAAAGGTAGAAAAATCTCTTTATTTTGAATTTATTAACTGGAATATGTCAGTTCTGGGAAATGTGCATCAATAACGTCTGCGCTTTGTTTAGTACAAGAGGAAATTAATTTATAGTTTTATTTCTACAGTGTTTTACATTCCAAGTTTGGCTTTTGGGGGTCCCAGTTTAATTGTCTTGTTTCTAAATTTTGATTCCTTGTTTGGTGATGGTGTATGTTCTGCATGTGTAACTGAGCTGAGGTATTCTGTTTATGTAATTCCTATTTGACATTGCTACTTGTTCTCTGTCCCCAGTAGGTCATGTATTGTTATTCTCTGAAATGTATTGATTTAATATTTGCAGTGTTGCCTTTTGATAGGTAGGGTATGGTGCTTTGTGAGTCCTGGTAGTGCTGTTAGGATATGGCGGGTTTGCTATGGGTTCTAAATGGGCAGTGTTTGTTTGTAGTAGTTCCTAATGTGCCTGGCGGTTGGCACTGGATTATAGTAATGTAGAAATCTTTTAGTCTTTCTTTATTCATGCACTCATTAAGAGGCATGTTTACTAAAAGTTAGGGTATGGTAACATTATGCAAATATTTATGCAAATGAGGTCCCACGTCTCATGCGGCTTCCGGGTTATTTTACAAGTCCTCATTTGGCCCTCAAAGCAATTTGAGTTTGAGACCCCTGGTCTAGATCTTCTAAGTTCCCTTATGTTAAATGTTGTTGAGTTCCCTTATGTTAAATGTAACACTCCATTGTGATGTGATGTGACCACTTTGATTGAAGGATAAGGTGGTATACAAATCTGTTTAAATAAATGAATAAATAAAATCTCCCTGGACCAGCACCTGATGACTCTTGAGGGGAGCTTGGCAGCACTCTGGAAGCTCTCGATGTTACCAGTATCGAGGCTGTCAGGAGTACAGGCTTGGTACCGAGCCCACAGCAGAGTGTATCTGCCATGATACTGGCCCTCGAGCCGGCATCGTCTGAGCACCCAAGGCTGATTCCTCATTTGGAACTGATTGATTCCCCCAGTGTCCAACAGACTCAGGCTCCCATTCCTCTTGGTTCCGATACCTCTGAGTATTGGTATCTTGATTGACTGTCAACTTCCACAAAGCATTGAGGTCAAACCCATGACCGCTGATACTTTGATTTCTTGCTGGACTTTCATTCAAGTTCTTCAGAATCTGACATGGAGTCACTCGATTCCTGGGAACTTATGAACATCCCTTCAGACCCTTTGCCACCTCAGGAAAGGCATCAGCCTCCACCAGAGGATATGTCCTTTCAGGACTTCATCCATGATATGGCAGTGGGGCTCTCCATCACGGTAGCCTCAGAAAAGGAACCGAGGGCTGAGGAATTAGAGATACTTAAATACCCTCCAATGCCCATGGAGGCTTCTACCTTACTGGTGCATCGTATCCTCAGGATCTTATGCTCTGTATGTGGGAGGCCCCGCTCACGGTTCCTTCTTTTAGCAAGAGAATCAATACCATGTACAGAGTACCAGAATGCCCAGGTTTCCAAAACCTCAGCTTTCCCATCACTCAATGGTGGAATTGGCCATACGCCAAATAAAGAGCTGAAAGAAGCATTTATCCATGTCTCCTGGCAGAGAATTGAGGACACTCGATGCCTGGGTTGCATACAGAAAGGAATTACCAGCAGAAAGGAAGCGGTACTAATGCCACTGTACAAGTCGCTGGTGAGGTCTCACTTAGAATATTGCATTCAGTCTTGGAGATCATATCTTGCAAAGGATATAAAAAGTCTGGAAACTGTTCAGAGGAAGGTAACCAAAATGATTTTGAGCCTGCATCAGAAGACGTATGGGAAGAGACTTAAAGACCTAAATATGTACACTCTGGAGGAGAGGTGGGACAGGTAAATATGATTCAGACCTTTAAATACTTAAGAGTATTAATGAACAAACAAACCTCTTCCAAAGATGGGGAAGCTGTAAAACTAGAAGGCATAAAATGAAGCTGCAAGGGGGTAAACTCAAAGGCAATGTCAGGAAATACTTTTTCACTGAAAGGGTGTTTGATGCTTGGAATGCCCTCCCGATGGAAGTGGTGGGGGCAAATACAGTGACAGAATTCAAAATGGCAGGAGACAGACACAGTGGATCCCTTTTATAGCAACAGGATAAAATCAAAATAAACATAACTATATCTTATCTCAGCAAATAGGGGTGTTCTACACAGATCGGTGGGTTCACCTCTAAAGAAAGGCATGGGGAGGGGTGACCTGCATGGAGCAGCAGAGGCACCTACTTTTGCCACCTTGCTGGGCAGAATAGATGGACCATACTGGTCTTTATCTGCCGTCATTTCATATCTTATGACGTTTTCATGCATATTGGCCTCCAGAATTAACTCTTACGTACTTTAGATGGGTATGTTTCTGAAGGATGTCACCAGGGATCTGGAGGTTTTCTCCCCCCTGCTTTCAGAGGATAAGCAGAGTGCATTCCAGACCTTCATTAAGCATAGTCAGAACACTTCTATGACCAGGGCCGCTTTTAATGCCTTTGAGTCCACCAGCAGAGCTTTAGCAGTCTGCATTGGGGCTCTCAGAATGGCCTGGTTACAAGCATCAGACAATGAGCAGTGGGTCCAGGATAAACTGGCCCAATATCCCATGTACTGGTGAAAACCTTTTTTGTCAAGGATTGGAGGGGAAAAAGCAGGAGAGATTGAAATAGATGATCTTGCTCTAAAACACATTTCCAGGAAGACAGCTGACCCATTGTAAAAGAAGGCTCTTCCCAAGAAACGTTTTTATTCTAAAAAGAAGAGATACTATCCTTATCTGCTTTATGCTGCCTATCAACTTCAGTAGAGGCAGCAGGGTCCTCGCCAACCTAAGAAACCCAAAGCTTCTAAGCCTCAACCAGCTGCACAGGCACAGCCTGCACCTGTTTTTTCGACTAGTTCTTAGAAAACATTGCCAGTCTGGCCCCGGAGTGTCCCCAGTCCCTCCACATTGCAGACAGACTTTGTTATTATGCCCACAGGTGGCACCTCATAACATCAGAGAAGTGGACACTTCAGATTGTCCAAAGAGGTTATCGGCTTCCCTTCGAAACCTTACCCGCCACCCCCTGCTTTACAAGGGATTTATCCCATATAACCCCATTCACAGCACCCTATTAAAAGAAGAGGTGACCATCCTGTTGTCCCAGGGTGCCACTGAGAGTTCCTCCTCATCAAGAAAAGTTGGACTTTTACTCTCCATACTTTCTCATTCCAAAGAAAACAGGAGGTTTCAGGCCCATCTTGGATCTGAGACCTAAACAAGTTCTTGGTCCGAGAAAAATTCAAAACGATCCCCCTAGGAATTCTTCTACCATACCTCCAGAGACACGATTGGCTCTGTTCTCTAGACCTAAAAGAAGCATACACACATTTAATGTTACATCCCTTGCAGAGACAGTATCTGCGTTTCATGTTTCAAGGAAAACATACCGGGTTCTCCTCTCCTCCCCTATGAGTTGTAGGGTTCTTTTGGTTTTTTTTTTCTTCTCAGCTACAAACTCAACTGAGACTAGGAGTTGAAGGCAAGCACGCAGGCGCAGTGGAGTGCTCCCAAAGTTTTTCTTATTGGATGCTGGAGAGAGCGTTCCCACGTGGGTTCCATCGGCGACGTCACCCATATGTGGTACAGGTGCAGGTTACGTTAGATCATATTTTCAGTACTATTGGTGAGGAACTGTAGATTTTATCTGAATTTTCTTTCTGTACCAGGTGTTCTGTTGAAAAGTAATAAAGAAAACAAATAACAAAAAAGTGCCATAGTATCCTAGTGGTAGAACAGGGGATTGAGAACCAGGGAGGCCAGAGTTCAAATCCTGCTGATACTCCTTGTAACCTTGGCAAGACACACTTCCACTGCCTCTGGAGCTGAAGGCTTTGAAATGCTCTCCCATATCCAGTGGGAGAATATACTTTCTGCTTGCTAACCAAATGGAATGTTACTAAGCCTTAGTAAATCAGATGCTTTATGTGCAAAGGTTTGCACCATTACACTGCAAAGAAAATGATTTTAAACAGGTAGGATGTGTGACATATAAAAACTAATTTTGCGTCACTAACCAAAGTCATTTTCATGTTTGTCTTATAATCTATACCATAGTACTTACATAGTAGTTAACTATAATTATTCCTTCAAGTGCTTAGTGGCATTTCTGTTCAAGTCACAAGGACTTATGTAGGACCATTCTGCCTTTAGCAGTTCTTCGTGACATCATGTTTTCCTACCCAGGGAAATATGATCTTTCTTTGACCCCTGTTTGTGAAAGTGCAGTAGGATTTTGCAGTTAATGTATGTCGATTGCCAAAATCAATATGTAGTAACTGCAAAAATCTCTATGTTAACTGTTGAGGCAGTCCCAGCAATTTCTCATTCAGTTAACGCAGAGAGAGCTTTTAATGTCGGTAAACTGCATTTTAGAAAACACGGTGCTGTTAACTAGACCTAGTCAGGTGGCATTAACTGAGCCGAACTTCCTGTTTATGGTTTATTAGAACTTGATATACCGCCTTTGGCGCACATACAAAGCAAAGCAGAAAAAAAGGAACTACAATATGTGATAGGATAGAAGAGGGCAGTGGAGGAGGGACAGAGACAGGTCTGCAGCACGCTATGCCTGGTGGGCTAATCTGATCCCGAAGGCCTATTCAAAGAGGTAGGTTTTAGCAGGGCCTTGAAACTTTTAAAATTGGTTTCCATGCAGGCTTGAGTGGGGAGGCAATTCCAAAGAGATGGGGCGAGAAAGAAGAAGGCTGCATTTCTTGTGCTCTCATATCAAGCTTTGGAAGGCAGGGGAATGAATAATCTGTTTCCATGAAGAGATCAGAGGCAGTGTGTGGGGAAGGGGAGGGAGCATAGGAATTAGGATTTCCAACCGGCCGGTTTTCAGCCAGTCTGGCCGGTTTTTCCGTGGCCAGGCCGGCTGCCGGCAGAGATCGAAGACCGACCCTTGAAAAGCCTGTTTTTTGCTCTGGTCGTGAGACCGGGAGTGGCCAGAGCCGAAAGCCAGTTTTTCATTTGCATTCCTTGGCCCCCCATGCAGCTGCTGCTCCTGCTTCTTACAGAGCAACAGCTGCAATGAGGCTAATTTAAAAACAAAAGGAAACCTGTGTGGAGCCCTCTGGCCCTATGAAACCTCTGCTGCAGCGTCACCTCCCTGTAGCGTCACTTCCTTTTGAGTGCGGGCACTGCAGCAGGGGTTTCATGGGGCCAGAGGGCTCCGTACAGGTTTCATTTTGTTTTTAAATTAGTTTTATTGCAGCCGCTGCTCTGTAAGAAGCAGGAGCCATGGCTGCAAGGGGAAGGAGGTGGCAGAAGGGACTGACACAGAGGGAAGGTGAGGGCTGGAAGGGACTGACAGGGTGAAGGAGTTGGCTAGAAGAGAGCTGAAAGGGGGGGGGAAGAAGGTGTCTGGAAGGGAGCTAAAAGAGGAGAAAAGGTGAGGGCTGGAAGGCAACTGAAAGAGGGGGGAAGGAGGTGACTGGAAGGGAGCTGAAAGTGGGGAGGAAGAAGGTGGCTGGAAGGGAGCTGACAGAGGGGGCTCGAAGGGAGCTGACACCTGGGGATGGTTCTGGTAGGTGACTGGGTAATGGGGAGGAGGCTGGAAGGGAGGGGGCACCGGGACTGGCACTGGAAGCAGACACGTGGGGATAGCACTGGAAGGGATGGAAAAGAGGGTAGGGTGACTGGAAGGGAGCCAACACAGGGATGGACTGGGAGTGGAAGTGAGCTGATACCTGGGATGGTATTTTGGACTAGAAGGGGCTGGACAGTGAGGAAGGAGGGGGACTAGAAGGGAATGGGCACCACTAGCAGTCCTGGGAACGCAAGGGGGGTTGACATTGGAATGTAGTGGGAGGGAGGACTGGAAAGAGGGCTGATACTGGGGAGGGTTACTGGGTCTGAAAATAGGCTGTTAGCAGGAAGTGAAGAAAACAAAAGAAGAGACAAGAAATGGCAGATGGACCATAGAAAGAGAGCGAAGAGAAGACAGGAAAGCAGAAGCCTCAGATCGGGACCAGCATGATCAGGGAATAAAATGGTCAGACAACAAAGGTAGAAAAAGTAAATTTATTTTCAATTTAATGATTGGACTTTGTGCTACCTTTTATATTTTGCACAGTATGGGGAACTGCATCTCTTTTTTTTTTTATCCGATATTGCACTGCATGTGGAGTCTGGCTTCTTGGGGTGTCGGTTTAATTTTTGTCTATATATTTCTCTTTTTGTTTTGTGCTCATTTATTGATGAAGACCTGTTTGTATTTTGTGTGTGTGTGTGTGTACAACCAATGCTGCGTATTCTGTCAATACAGAATTTCTGTTTAAGAATGTGTAGCAATCTTGCTAGTTCAGTTTACATATTGCCCTCTCTGCAGTTTTTTTGGGGGATGGGGTGGAGCAAGGGTGGGGTGGGGGTGGGACGGGGGGAAGGGAAGGGTGGGGGTTGGCATGGGCGGAGCATGACTAGCCATAGGTGGCAGGTTTTTCTCTTTCAAAAAGTTGGCAACCCTATATGGAATCACTAAAGCAGATAGATTGTACAAGGATTTATGGGTTAGGTTTAGGATCTTGTGGAGGATCCGAAATAGGATTGGAAGCCAGTGGTACTGAACCATAAGGGTAGTGATGTGGTTGTATTTCCTTGCACGAGAGAGAATGCAGAGGGTGGTGTTTTGAATGGATTATAGTTTCTTCAGCTCATAGGCTGGGATACCTGCATAGACTATTACAATAATCTAAGCGGACGATGACTGTACTGAGCATGATTGAAGTTTGAGCTTTTGGGCCTAGGAAAGGGCAAAGAGTGCAGAAATGTCGCAAGGCTCCAAAAGATGATCAGATAATATGGGGAGAGAAAGACAGATGTCTTTGTGGTAAGTACCTACATTAACTGTAAGGCACAGTTCCCACTCATGATAGCTGTTAACCTAGACTGACCCTGTGCCACAGAGGAAAGTGACATGCCGTTAAGTGCTTTTTCTCATGCATGCTGGATGCAGGGAAATTGATGCTGAGTTATGGCCGTTAGATAAGTATGGAGGGGGGGGGGGAAGGGGGAGGCCCAGATGGGAGGTTTACCTAAGGTGCCTGATACTCTTGCACTGGTCCTATCCATAGCTTGCACTCTCTCTCTTTCTTCCTCCTTTTCTCATGCCAAACCCCACCAACTAATCCCTGCTAGTAGGGGGCACTGAGGAACTAAGAATTTTGCACTCTGGATTATGGCTGCTCTGGACAAGTTCATAACGTTATCTACTATATATATATAATCCTTACCAAGTTTTGCTATGAATCTGTTTATTAGATTCTGTTCTAGAGGGGTATCGGATAGTACAGAGATGCATCACAGACCGGTGAAATTAGATAATCAGGGCCCAATGTTCAGCACGATTAATGCAGTTAGCAGACCTGTTGACTGGGATATTCATGGGCACTAACACGGTTAGTATCACTGAGTATCTGCAGATGCCACCGCTGCATGCTCCGATGCTAGCCAGCTAACATTAGGGTGTTCTGGGAGTGGCACGTAATAACTGGTTAGTGACCATATTGAGCCCCCTGCCTGCTTATCGCTAAGCAGTGAAAATTAGGAATTTTAAAGGTTGGCCTATATTTCACTGGCGACGCTAACTGGGGAGCAGCTGAATATCGCTGCTGCCTGGATAGCCTCATCGTTGCCTGGTTGACCTGGATAAGTCAATGCTAGGGGTGACTAACTACTTTAGGAGCGCTAGACACTGCTGCTGAATAGCCGGCCCTTAGAACTTAGAAAATACAATCATCCTCTCACCAAATATTAGGCATGCCAATAACTAGTTCTAGCTAATTCACACTTGTAAGGTAACGTATCTTATATAGTACCTCTGTAGGATGCCTTGCAGTGGATTAGCCATCAGGCAGCACTTGTCATCTCAGGTTGAGATAAAGAAGCATGCAGTTAGCCAGACTGCCAGCAACAGTTTTCTTCTTATGGGTCTGGGTGAGAGAGAGACTTACATGCAGTTAGAGCTAGAGAGAGGTTACAGGGAAGGGTCTTGCATCTTCTTGGTCAGCGTAACCTCAGTAACAAAGACCCGCTGATTCCCTCCTGCAGTCCTTAGAAATACCTTTCTTAGTTGCCATGTGGCCTGCTGATCACAGGTGTGGCTCCAGAATGATTAGTCGAGGTCAGGTATCTGAGAGTTGAATCAGCCAATCAGAGAATGTCTACAAGCCATGGGACACTTGCATAAAAAAGCCATAGTCTGATCAGGGCTGCTAGTCCCATGCACTTTGATGGGCCAGTTTCTGGTACTGGACCCCAAGAAGCAATCACTAGCAGCGTGTGTTTCCAGTTCCAGACCATAGCCACCTTATCTCAGGTTCTGAGATTCAGCTTGTGTACATGCAGGCTGTCAGCATCTTTGGCTCTGTCACTCTTTCAGTATGGCCAAGCTGGCACAGACTCCATTTTGTGTAGCTGACTTCCATTTTGTTGAGCTTGCCTAGGCAGTAGCCTTTGTCGTTTGCTCCGTTGCCCCTACAATCCAGCCACACATTCACTCTCCAGTTGGTCCCCACCTATTTAGGCTGATGCTGTACCTGGTGTGCCAGCTTTTGGCCTCCATGGCTGCTTCGGATCACACACCCACTGTTGCCACTTCCGGCTTCACCATTACAACCACGTCTGTGTCTGGTCTGCGTAGCTGCCTATTATCTCACCCTCATGGCTGCTAGTGCTTCAGTCCTATGCAGCCACCCAGACTGTACCAAGGGCTGCACAAGTATTGCGGCCATACAGGGTGCAAGTACGGATGTTATCACTGGGTTTCCAGAAGTCCAATAACAGTGAATTCCTGCTTGTGCCATGGACCTAGCAAAGGTTTTTTTCTCCCTTGGTTGCTCCAGCCTCATCTCCCTTCCCCCAACTCCATTTAATCCAGCCACTACAATAATAATGATGCCACTAAGGTTTATCTTTTTTATTTGTACCAATTGATTTGCAAGCATTTAAGTACAAACAGAATTAAGAGACCAGCTTTTGAAATGGCAGTGATACTCGTATAAATTGTATGCAGATCTTGTTAGAAACATGGAAACATGACTGCAGAAAAAAAACACATGGCCTATCTAGTCTACCCTTCAATAATATACAATAGTCCCCATTTTACCTTTAGAGATCCTCAGAGTTTTTCCCATGCTTTTTTGAATTCAGATACTATCCTCATCTCTACCACCTCCACTGGGAGATTATTCCATGCATCTACCACTCTTTTCGTAAAGAGATATTTCCGCATATTACTCCTGAGTCTATCCCTTTTCACCCTCATCCTATGTCCCCTCGTAGCAGAGCTTGCTTTCAATTGAAAGAGACGTTTTTCCTGTGCATTTATGCCATGGAGGTAATTAAATAGCTCTAACATATCTCCTCTATCCCGCCTTTCCTCCAAAGTATACATATTAAGATCTTTAAGTCTCTCCTCATATGTTTTATAATAAAGACAACTAACCATTTTCGTAGCCTCTCTCTGCACCAACTCCAGCCTGTTTATATCCTTTTGAAGGTATGGTCTCCAGAATTGCACACAGTACTCCAAATGAGGTCGCACCAGAGACATGTACAGAGGCACTATCACCTACTTTTTTCTGCTGATCATTCCTCTCCCTACCTTCTGGCTTTCGCTGTCGCCTTTTCTACCTGTCTAGTTACTTTAAGATTGTCGGACACAATCACACCAGGTCCCGCTCTTCTTTCATGGGCAGAAGTACTTCACCCCCTACACTCTACCGTTCCCTTGGATTTTTGCAGTCCAAATGCATGATCCTGCATTTTTTAGTATTAAATCTCAGCTGCCAAATTCTAGACCATTCTTCAAGCTTAGCTAGATCCCTTCTCATGTTATCTACTCCTTCTTGAGTGTCTACTCTATTGCAGATTTTGAGCCCTTCCACAATATTACTAACAAAGATATTAAAAAGAATCGGACCAAGGATTGATCCCTGTGGCACACCACTGATAACACCCTCCTCCTCAGAGTGAGCTCCATTTACCTGTACCCTTTGTCGCCTAACCCAATCAATAACTTTAGTGTCCATCTTTAGAGTGCTCAGTTTCTTTATAAGTATTGAATGGTATCAAAAGTTTTACTGAAATCTAAGGATACCACTTTTAGGGCTCTCCCTCTTTTGAACTCCCTGGTCACCCAGTCAAAAAATCAAACAGATTTGTCTGATGACCTGCCTCTGGTAAACCCATGTTACCTCAGATACTGCAATCCATTGGACTCCAGAAACCTCACTATTCTCTCTTTTAAGCAGCATTTCCAATAATATACTCACTGCAGAGGTTAGATTAACCAGCCTGTAGTTTTCAATCTCATCCTTACTTCTGCTTTTGTGTAAAGGGACCACATGTGCCTCTCTCCAATTCTCTTAAGACCACTCCAGACTCCAAAGAAGAATTGAAAAGGTCAGTCTGTGGAGCTGCTAGAACGTCCCCAAGTTCTTTCAGTATTCTTGACTGTATCCCATCTGGTCCCATCGCTTGATCTACTTTTTAGTTTAGCTAGTTACTCACAAACAGTCTTCTGAAAAACGTTCAAGCTCCACGTCACTTATGTTCCTATTTGTGGGTGTTTTCTGAGGTCCTGCTCCAGGCCCTTCATCTGTGAACACAGAACAGAAATATTTGTTAAGCAATTCTCTTTATCCTCATCAGCCTCTACATATTCCTCCCCTTCACCCTTTAGTCTGACAATACCACTTTTGCTCTTCCTCCTCTCACTAACATATCTGAAAAAGGTCTTATTCCCCCCCCCCCCCCCCATTTTATTGCATTGGCTATTTCTTCTTTTTGTATCTTTGCTTTCCTGACTTCTTTGCTAGCCTCTAAGTTTTTCTAAATATAGATGCCTGTCTTCCTCTGTCCGTGATTTTTTATTTCCTGAAGGCCTCCCTCTTTTTCTTCACCTTTTCAGCTACTTTTGAGAACCATAGTTGCCTCCTTTTCCTTTTGTATCTATTTACCTTTCTAACAAAAAGGTTTGTTGCCCTTAAAAATCACCTTTCAGTTGTGTCCACTGTTTTTCTTCATCACCCAGCTGTTCGTTTCCCACTAACGACTCCCTGACGTAGTCTCCCATCCTGGCAAAGTTAGTTTCCCTAAAGTCTAAGGTCCTCACTTTTGAATGGATTTTATCAGCCCTAATCCTAATTTTGAACCACACCATGTGGTGATCACTGGATGCGAGATGATCTCCCACTATAACATCAGAAACATTTTCTCCATTGGTAAGCACCAAGTCTAGTATGTCCCCTTCACATGTGGGTTCTGTGACCAGTTGCCTGACTACTTCTCCCTATAGAGAATCCAGGATCTCATTTCTAGATGACACTGTAGCAGGGATATGCCAATCAGTATCTGGCATATTGAAATCACCTATCAGTAGCAGTTCTCCTTTCGAGATTCTCTGTTTGTCTTCTATTAAATCTCCGTCCACTCCTCCTCCCTTTGAGGGAGATCTGTATATCACTCCAGTGGAAAACGATTTCCCTTTCCCTCTTTCTAGTTTTACCCCCCCCGTGTCTCCTCTCCCTTTTAAGCCCTGTAATTCTATAGCTTTAATATTATTTTTACATATAGTGCCACTCCTCCTCCCCTTCTTCCTACCTTTTCTGAATAAAGTATAGCCTGGTATAATTACATCCCAGTAATGATTGTCCATGAACTATGTGTCTCTGTAACCACCACTAAATCCAAGTCAACCTCTTCTATTAAAGCCTCAATATCTGAGATCCTATTTCACATGCTACAGGCATGTGTACACACTGCTTTTCAGATGTTGCCCTTTTTACCCATTTCTGCAGACATATTTAATGTTTCACTTACCTGGGAGCTTTCTGCACTCATCCCAATGAATCTAGTTTAAAGCCCTCTTCAGTAGGTAAGCCAGTCCGCTGCTGAAGACACTTTGACCCTTCTTGGACAGAGGGACACCCTGCAGCCCTTGGAACATCATCCCATGGTCCAGGAAATCAAAAGCTCTTGATGGCACCATGCACACAGCCATGCATTCATCTCCAGGAGGTAAGCTTCTCTGCCTCGGCCTTTACTCTCAACAGGGAGGATTGAAGGTAATACCACCTGTGCAACTATTTGCTTCACCCTCTTTCCCAGAGTCATGAAGTCACTTTTTGATATGCTTAGAGGGATACCTAACAATATAATTTGTGCCAACATATATGAGCAACACCTCTCTGGACATCGTCTGGTTGGCAAATGGATGCCTCACTACCCCTTAGAAGAGAGTCACCAACCACCATCACCTTTTGCTTCTTTGTGGGCACTGATTCTGCAAATTTGGGATGCTCAAACTCTTCTTCTTACCTTTCATGGGATGCTTTCATCTCCTCCACTTGCAGGGTGGCATACTGGTTCTTCAATTCAAGGGCTGCAGGAGTTGGATTACTAATTCTGCAGGCTCTGGTGACTCGTGTCCAACTCTCTTCATTCTGTAGCCTCTCATTTTCACCTCTGTTGGAGAGCTTGGATGTTTCAAGAAGCATCTCATCAATCTACTTCTCACTATCTCTAATGCTTCTCAGCCTTTCCACTTCTTCTCTGAGTTCCTTCACTTGTTTTATGAGAGCTTCAGCTTGCAGGCATCCTGCACATAGAACTGGTCTTCAACTGGCTCTCTGTCTGGACAGAGGCAGAAGCTGTAATGGGGGCAACAGCTTTGGCAATACAATTTTTCCCAGCCATTGTTCAGTTCATGGAGCTTTGGTACCTATAGAAGTAAAGGAGAGAGACCTATCAAAGTTCCTACCTTGTTCCTTAGTTGTCCTTTAAGAGAAAAGCAGTTAACCTCGCTGTTCTATGTCCCTGTGTGTAGCTAATTGGGAAATTGTCCTATAAAGCAAGAATGCTCACATGGAGTGGTGGGAACTGCATGTAAAAAAAAAAAAAAAAAAGTGTATCTGTATGTCAATAGTATGGAGTATATATCTCCATGAGTATAATTTAACTGTTTATGGGGATGTGAAGATGGAATGTCAGAGACTGAATGGGGTGGTGAGGCATGTCATGAGTGTTGTATGTTGGGGTTATGTGCTTTTAGGCAGTGTATGTCAGGAGCTCTGTGTATGTGTCTGTCCTGGGTGTGTGTGTTAGGATGTGTGTGGATATGTAGTGTTAAGGAATAGAATAGTCACAATGTAGTATATAGTAGTCTGTGTAAATCTGTGTGTACATAAGTAACTGAGAATGTGGGTAGATGAATATGTAAACTGGGCAGGGGTCTATTCATAAATACCATTATCTCAGACGTTTTTATCTGACTGCTTGAAGCTAGCTGTAAGTAGTTGGTCTGTGGTCTGAGACATGCCGAATGAACGCTCTCTGAACTCATGGCCCAGTGAGTGTAAATGTACAGGATTTGGTTGTCTCTTTTATGTTCTGTGCAGCCTCTAAGTTAGTTTATAGTTTATTTGGATTTGATATACTGCTTAGGGCACACCAACAACTGGTTTACAACATAAATATAAAGATACGGAAATGAAAAAACTACAAATGTTGACAGGAAAGGGGAGTAAAGAGATAGGTGTGGAGAGCTGTGGCACGACAGGCCAGCTTGGAAGATCTCCTCCAAGCCGAAGGCCTCCCAAAACAGGACAGTCTTAAGAAGGGTTTTAAATTGTTTGAAGTGGTCCTCCAGGAGAACAGGGGTCGGAAGCACTGTTCCCTCTAAGCTGTGCGCGTGTGCGCGCGCACACACCTTGCCAAGTGAGCGCACATACTTTACAACAGAGCGCACAAAAATTACGGTTCTGATTCTGATAGAAAACAACACAAACGTCTTAAACTTTAAAAGTTGTGTATTTATGGTTTTCACAAGTTCTACAATATTTTCTAGTGCAATCAATGTGGTGTACATACTGTATTCTGATGTGTAGTCAAATTTTAAAGTATATAACTCCGAGTGTCGTTATGTGGCGCACAAAAATTTAACCTTCCTTCAAAAGCTGCACAGCTGATATTTTATGCGCACACAGCCTACAGAAAATTAGAGGGAACGTTGGTCGGAAGGCAATTCCATTGCGTGGGGGAGGGGGGGCATATGGGATCACCAAATCGGATCACCAAATCGGACAGGTATACAGAAGCGTGATTACGTAGGGACTTGTGTGTTAAGGTTAGGTGTCAGATTTGAGTCGAGACAGGAAGCCAGTGGTGCTGGATCATGAAGGGGTGATGTGGTTGTTCTTATTTGCTTGAAACAGTATACGAATGACTGTGTTTTGGATGGCTTGCAGTTCTTCAATTCATAAGTGGGTATTCCTGCATATACAGTGTTGCAGTAATTGGAAGGAGGGGTACCCTAGTGGTTAAGGCAGCAGTCTGGGGCCAAATCCCACTGATGCTCCTTGTGGCCTTGAGAAAGCCACTTAATGTCCCATTGCCTCAGGTACAAACTTAGATTGTGAGCCCTCTGGGAACAGGGAAACATCTACAGTGTCTGATTGTAGCTTGCTTTGAACTACTACTGAAAAGGCATGAGCTAAATACTAGTGATAAATAACTAATCTAAACAAGCAATGACAGTGAGGATAACTGAAATTTGAGCAGGAAGGTCGAGGAATGGACGTAGGGCATGAAAGTGATGGACTCCACAGGAGGTTTTAACAACCTGTCTGACTTTGGCAGAGGAGAGATGTGAGTCAGTAAGGATGCTTAGGTATCAGAAGACTAGTTGAAGAGTGATGGGGGAATTATCTAAGAGGGGGGAGAGAAAGGGAATAAAGCCACTACTAGTAATCCAAGTGGTTGTAGTTTTGTTGGCATTGAATCGGAGGGCGTTAGAGTAGAGTCAGGTGGAAATTTCACATAAGCTTGAGTTAATATGGATGAGGTCTGGGTGGTAAGGGTTAGTGTATCCATGAGAAGAATATCATCTGCATAGAAATAAAAGAATAAACCGGTGTCTTAAGAAGCGTAGCTAGGGGGCTTAAAAAGAAGTTCAACAGAAGAGGGGAAAGAGCAGTCTCACAAATTTAAAGGAACGGGGGTGGCGGTTGAGTTGTCTGAGGATACCTGGAAGAAGCGTCCTGAAAATACTTTGCTACATAGACCAGTACTATAAACAATCCAAAAAGATAGTGAATGCAGCCTAGCTGTTAATGAGTGAACAAATGAATAGGGTCATAAAAAGTGGGGCACTTTTATGGTGCTGCAGTTTTGACTCAACTCACTGCATGTCCAACGGGAAACAACTAAGCATATGAGACATCACAAGAGGATAAAGTAGGAAGAGAGGTCAGAGCAGGTGAAGCAATGTACATTTAAAAGGTTCCATGAGCATCCTGCTCAGCAGGAAATTGGATGCAGCTTAAGGGGGAGCAGTGTTTGGGGAATAATTGGATTGATTTTGATGTCACTATTACATGCAGAGACGTGGTTTTTCTTTCCTGCAAGGAATTAGATCAACTGATAGCAGTTAAATAGGCATGGAGCCCGATACAGGAAGAGACACGTCTGGGCCATCCGGACGTTCTTGAACAGGACGACCGGTCAGTATCCGATTCTGCACCGCTGGAGGTAGACATTTATTTATTTATAGTTCTTATATACCGCACTCTTAAAAATCAGCGCGGTTTACATACAACAGTTTTGTGCCAGATAGATTCACTATAGGCACTTACAATGAACAGGATGTTAACTTGGGTTACAACCGGGGGGCAACTAGGGCAACTATATACATCAAATTTCAGTTATTTACAGTATGTACATACATTGATGGAAGCAAATGTGTTTCTAATTGGGTGTGCGGTAGATGGTATCAGGTTGGTGGGTGCCCAGTGGGTGCAGGATCAGGCACTGTGATGGCCCGGTATGCCCCAGGATCCGCCGTGGGGATGTCCACCCCGCAGCACAGACAGACCATGGCAGTGCCAACCCCCTTTCCCTGCTAGGGCCCAGATCAGGCAGTGGTGACTCGCCTGCCCCTCCACTGGCCATATGTAGGGGTTTCGTGGGTCTTCTGCTGCTGCACCTGGGGCTTATACCACCTCCGAAGTGGTATAAACCCTACGTCCAGACCGCATCCTAGGGACATACATGGTAGAGACCTGAATTGACCCTGTATGTCCGAGTGCCAGGACCGCTCCTGCTCCACCCACTTTCCACCCCCGTGCCACCCCCATCCACTGCAGCATGCATACCGGCTTTGTGTGTGCAAGGAGTCCAGGAAGCGGAATACGGTGCCAGTAGATAGTGGGACTGGATGTCCCACCGGGATGTACAGCCCTGCTATCTGTCTTACAGAATCAGGCTCATAATGAATGTGATTTTACCTAAGCTCCTTATGGCAAATATATGCAGCTACTTTTGTAGCCATGTAAGAGTAAGATTGGGTATTTATTTATTTATTTATTTACAGTCTCTTATATACCGCACTATTCAGCATCAGCGCGGTTTACATGGAACAAATGCTCATTACAGTTAACATGTATGAGTTTACATATAACAGGGGACAGAAACTTGGCTAACAGGGGAAAACTATTTACAGACTATTGCATGAAGTCATAATCAAAGCAGTTGCATAGAGAACACATTTCACTTCATAGGTTTGAGTATCCACATGGTGAGTTGCTTGTGGTACTGTAAATTTGACTGAGAATGGTATCGGTGGTGTCCTGAGGTTCTAGGGGATGCAGTCAGGGTCTATCAGGTACTTGTTGAAGAGGTGGGTTTTGAGGGCTTTCCTAAACTGTGGTAGGTTCTTAATAGCCCGGATGTCATGGGGTAATGCATTCCAGTATCTTGGTGCACTGAGACTGAAGGCCCTGTTGGCTGTTGATTTGGTGCAGGCAGTAAGTGCCTTCGGGACTTTTAAGGAATTTATAGCCGTGGCTCTTCTTATTCTATTTGGGGATGTGGAATGGATGAGGGCGGATACGGATGCAGGTGAGAGATTGTGAACAGCTTTAAAAGTGATTATCAAGGTCTTGAATACAGTTCTTGCACGAATTGGTAGCCAATGTAGCTGTATCAGCAGAGGTGTCACGTGGTCGCTCCTGGAGGCTCCGTGGAGGACTCTTGCTGCCGCATTCATGGCTAGCTGCAGCGGGTTTAACGTGGATTGGGGAAGACCTTGTAATATTGCATTGGCATAGTCAAAATGAGGTATGACCAATGCCTGGAAAATCGTCCGAAAATCAGTTGGTTCGAGGATGGAACGTAGATGCCTAAGTGAGCGGATCTTGTGGTAGACTGATTTGACTATGTTCCCTATGTGGGCCTTCATATCCAGGCGTTGATCTAAGGTGACTCCCAGGTATCGTATTGAGGATTTAGATTGCAGCTCAGCTTCTTTTACTTTAAGATATTGAGGTGGGGTAAAGTTGGGGTTCCTCGTAATGAAGAGTACTTCCGTTTTCTTATGTTGTATTCTGAGGTTTTGAGAGAGAAGCCAGTCAGATATTGCATTGAAACAACTCGTCAGTGGGGAGAGGTCCAGATGCTCGGTAGAGAAGGGTATGTAGAGCAGGACATCGTCTGCGTATAACATGCAGTCAACATTGAAGGATCGGATAATATTACAGATTGGCTGCATGTAAATGTTGAACAAGAGCGCCGAGAGGGAGGATCCTTGTGGGACTCCTTGACTTTGGTGGAAAGGTTCAGAATTTATCCCTCCAGAACGAACATGTTGCCATCTTTCGGACAGGTAGGATCTGCACCATTAGAGCGCTCGTCCATTAATGCCTTTGTCAAACAGTCGTCCTAATAGAAGCTCATGATTTACTGAATCAAAGGCTGCAGCTATGTCCAGAAAGATGAGAGCAAATCCTTGCCGGATGTCATCTATGCCAGTGAGTATCTTGCAAAATAGAGTGGTAAGGAGGGTTTCAACGCCATGGCCTTCCCTAAAACCATGTTGGCATGTGTCTAAAGGTGCAGCAAAGTCGATGTGCTCCTGCAGTTGACGTTGAGCTTCCTTTTCGATGATTTTCTCTTTTGAAAATTGTTACCTTTAATGTGGCTACCAATATACCAGCATACACACCTGCAATATCTGTGGATAAGTTGTGTGGTGCATATAAGTTTGAAAACTATTCTAAGGGTGAAGTTTGCCACCTTTCCCTGGGAATATCTATTTTCCATGCAGTTAGATGCATGCACATTAGGAGCCAATTTGGTGGCTCTATGGTAGAGCTGTTTGCCACCTAGCCAAAGCTTCCCAGTTCATTCCTCAAGTCAGATTTTGCTTCTTGGGTCTGCCTGGTTACTGTGAAAGCAGTGTTCATAGCCTCCTGAGGCGGGAGGAAGTCCAGGTGGAGAGAGTCATGGTGATTGCCTTCTGTCCATGAATAAAAAAAACGTAAGCAATGTGAAAAAAAAAAATCTCCAACAGGGGGTATTAATATTATATCCACAGTTGGGATGCAAAGGGAATGCGTGGTATAAAATTACCATATGGAGCAACTGTGTTTGGATACACAGCCGCTCCATTTTTGTCCTTGTTTAAGGTTGACATCTGGAGTAGTCAGACTCAGGGAGCCATGATTTAGGCATCTGGAAGGAGCAGTGAAACGTGGCTTTTAGTCCGTCACTATGATGACTATACTAGGCATATTAGGGGAAGAAGTGGGGTTTTGATATAAAATAGGGAAAAATCCCCTTGGTAGCTGCAAGTGAAGGATTATGGTTCAAGATCCCAGTGCTTGTTCCAACAGAACAGAAAGTATGTGTAGGATTTTGTCACTGGGAACTACATGCCTAGTTTCAGTTAGCAAATGGGATCCACAGATCTAGCCAATTAAATTTCTCTTTAGCTGTTAGATCCCTTTGAAGATTTCCTTCAAAGTAACCTAGGTATTAAAATGCAGAGATTTCAGAAAATCTTACAGGCCTTTAAAGTGAACTGTTAGAAATGTAATACTGTATTGTAAATACATTTGGTTATTCAACTTGTGCAGGCTTTCCCCCAAATTTTGTATATAATTATTTATTTATTAGCTTTTTTTTTTTCTACCGCCCCTTCCAGAGATCAGGGGCGGTTTACATGGAACTGAAAACAATAATAATGCTTACATTGAACATAAACATATGAAAAACATAATTAACATAGTAACTATTTACAAGGAAATAATTAGTAGTAGAATGCATTATGTTCAGTTTCCACTGGAATTTTAGGTGGCTGGAAGGATGCTACATTGGATGGAAATGGAAAGCTTAAACACTTTGGGTCAGATATTTAAAAGGGTGTAGTCAGCTAAATGAGCAAATTAACGGGCTACAGCTGAGCCTTTATAAAAATAAAATTTCACCCGCAAAGTAACTATAAAAGTCTTCAATGTTCACTGGGTGGCTAATATTTAGCCACTTGAAATCTTAGATATTCAGGAGGTGTGGTGGTGAGGGAAACCTAACTAGTTAGTGCAGATTTTTAGTAATATCAAACTACTGTAAGTTTAGTCAGCTATTCCTGTACACAGAACTGTACCATGCTTTGCAGTCACAGACCAAGAAAATGTTGCAGAAAGATACGAGAACTATTTCTCATTGTATTGGTTAAAAGCAATATTCAATCATCTCTTGATAGTTTTCCTATACATCACATGAAGGAAGCTCTGTTTGTCTTGAAGCAAGCACTTCAGCGAATGTTAAATAGTACTTTTGAGAGAATGAGATTATTTTCCCCGTACCCTGGCTTAGGAGTGAGGTTTATACCCATCTAAAGTCAGGAAGATGTTCATCTGCAACCTTCTTGACTAGACTGTGGTTTAAACCTTGTCCTTAGTGGGTTATATTATAGGCAGCTATTTATGCTTCTGAGCAGTTTAATGAAAATTTACCCCTGACGTTTCTATTTTGGCACTAGGTAGGCGGTTGAATTTAGTGGAGAGGAAGTCAAATTTTAGTATTTTTAGCACACATCCAACAGGATTCACAGCAAGATCTGACAAAGAATTTCCTCTCTGCTGCTGGTGAATCTTAGATTTTGAACATTAGAAACTAATTTGCGTTTTTGGGGGTCTCAGAAGGAAGCAAGTTATAAATTATGTAAAAACAAAAATATGTCCTCTTTATTAGATGATATTTGCTGGTCATAATCTGTATTTCACTGGAATATGCAACACCTTCTGCCACCTGAAGTCTAAGCTTTTTAATTCTGATGAATCTTTTCCTCTTGATTATACAGTAGAAGCCAGCTATCCAGCATGCAAGAGAATAGGCAGTGCTGCTTAATCAAAAATACTTGTTATCTGGGAGCATTTTTCATTCTAGTATTTTTTCTTAAAAGCATCATCCAGCCCTAGTGCTTGTGCTTTACCCAGTGCTCCCTTCCTGCATACCATCTATATCGGTAATTCCACCCTACCTGCTATAATCCAGTCTTGTCTGTGGCGCCACAGTGTTGTAAAGGAGAATGTGCTTGCATGCACCCTGCTTTGTGGAAGTCTCTGTGATTGTTTTTATTTTTACCAACAAAGTGAAATGCCAGTTAGTTGAGTAGGAGCACTAGATAATGTCAAACATTGTGATTTTCTTATAACAAGAATTATCAAACTTGAAGTAAATCAAATCCTGACTTTGTTTTGGAAGACTACAGGCAAAAATGTCTTAACTTGCCAAAAAAAAAGGATCTACACATCTCTTTGGTGGCAAATCCTAGAATGATTTTTAGGTCATGATCAACAGGAAAGTGAACATACATGTTAGATTTTGGCGATGCCTCACTGAGTCTTGGTGCAGAAATTATGGTTTGTGATTTTCAAGTTCTTTGAACTTTATGCATGAATGAGACTGACTGGTATACTGTTGGGGTTTATATGGAGACCACAAGGCCAATGGGTTGAAATGCCTGCTGTTTTGGCAACTTGATATTTTTAACTACTGTACCCCACTGAAAACTGAAGTTGATAGTCCTTAGATTATGATTTCATTTATCCAATTCTAGTGAATTATGAATTACTCAAATAGGGATGTACATTTTCATGTTAGTGTGTTTCAGTCTATTTATCACGTTATTTCATGTTAGCATTTCTAAAATGGAAGAAAACTTGCCAAAACCTGGAAGAAAAGAGGAGTGGGGGAAGAAATGAAATAAACATTTTCCTCCTTCACATCTCTACTATCCAGATAGGAATTTTCCATTAATATGATTCCGTTTCTAAGGGTGTGCAGAGAAAAATATTCATTTTTAGTTTCCTTTGTCATTTTCAGAATTTTTTTTCCATTTTGTTTAATTTTCATTTCAGTGCAGTTTTTTTAAATTTAAAAAATGGCTAAAAGGTTACAAGAGTTTTCAGGTAAATAAACCCCTCAAATCTTTGCTTGTTTTCAGTTTTGTTAACCATTGTCATGGGCTGGTCTCAAAACATTACTACTTGGGTTGGAAGACACTGATCACACAAGAAATGCTGGTTGTTTGGTCTTGAACTCCTGGATTTTTTTTTTGTCTTCTGAATCTATGGACTCCTGCTCCAAGAGACCCCTATTTGAAATCACTCAGATTGCTGATAAAAGCATAAGAGTTTTAAGAGTCATTTTAGACTTGGGGACATATTTACTAATGTGCACCAACAATTAGCATAGTTTTTGCCATACCGCGGTAAGTGCACCATACTTTTATATGGTGCCCTGCAGTAAAAATTCCATGCTAAATGTATAGGGCATGATTGGGTAGAGACTGGACATGTTAGGAGCGGAGCATGGGTGTTGATGGTGCATTGTGGTTCATGTGATCATTATGGGTGCACACTAATGGCAGATGTTGCTATTAGTACAGGTACACATAATCCCACCTCAAGGGGTGATGATAAGTGCTCCCAAATGTGATTGTAAGATAAGGCGGTATAGAAATACTGTTAAATAAATAAATAAATAAAGTGGTATTGACATGGGGGTGGCCGCACACTCTGAAAATTTAGCATTGGCCTCTGCTCTAGTTTTACACCACAAACATGTGCTAGTGGTATGACATTTAGTAAAGATGCCTTTTGGTATTTACTATTGAAGCTTATGTAGCATATAAAGTAATTCAGGCCCTGATTTTTACCTCATTTATATTTGCAATATACAGTAGTTTGTTTAGGACTACCAAATAAGCTATTCAATAGACTACAGATGTAGAGCTGATCTTGAATGATTGAACTCGAAAACAGGCCACCCCAGTCTTAATTCATTTACACTGGTTAATCTAATTTAATTTAACTTCCGAACATTTATATTCCATTTTTAACAGCACTGCTATTCCAAAGTGGATTATAGTTCAACTAAATACCTTAAATACAGAGTCAAGGTACAATATCCATCAATAAAAATGTATCACAAATAATTCACACATCAACAAAATTAAAAAGAATCAGAATCAACCGTAAAGGCTTCTTGAAGCAAATATGTTTTAAAATTCTTCCTAAAAGTAAGTTAATTAAATTCCCTTCTCACATTTTCCTATCCCTATATTTAACTGTCCCTATCAACTTGGCTGCCTTATTTTGTAAAAATTGAAATTTTGAACATAATTTCACAGATAATATTACATTTAAAAGTTTCAAAACCCGCATGGCTAATTCCAAGATGGCAACACTGCAGAAGCAAGGATCACGCAGAACGAAGAACAACCAATCCAAGACGTGATAAAAGGAAAGACAGAGTACTTTATTGGGCAGTTGAAGGTTTAATAAAGTACTCTCTCCTTTTATCACGCCTTGGATTGGTTGTAATTCCAAGATGGCGAAAGAACAATGCTGAGCCGAAAATGCCTAAACGAAAAGGCAAGCAGAAAGTTTTTCCCGCGGAGCCTCTGCTTCCTAGTGTGGGACCCATGGATCGGTCCATTCGGCTAACCGAGCAACAAGTTGGGGAGATATAAGCGGGCTTGGTTTCGCCGGCTGAGGAGGTTCCGGCGTTTCCTGCCCTTGATGTGTCTCTATCCCCTGATGGGCGCGCTCCGGCTCCGAGCCTTCCGGTGACTCCTCTTGCGGGTGGAGCTGACTCTCTCTCTCCAAAGTGGTGGGAGCGGTAGCTCATGAGCGGGGCCTGCTCGAGGGGGTCTCCGGTGAGCAGTCAATTACAGCAGGAGCTGCAGGCTCGGTGGAGTCTCCAACTTCAGTGGCAGCGGTTTCCACCCAAGGATTGAGTGGGTCTGGGGAAGGGAAAGATCTACGTCCTTCAACGATAGAGTCTGAGTCGCCATTGGGTTTCATTTTGCCGCGTCCAGCAGTGATCTCTCTGGAGAGCATTTGGGAGGCGATTTCTCAGCTTTCCACAGTCGTAAGTCAGCAGTTGGCTTTGTCTACCTTTGGGTGGATAAGCTTGAAGATTCCTGCTCCAAACTTAAGTCTGATGTGGTGGATATTAAAGGGAAAGCAGATATTGTAGACCAGAAACTGTTGCGGGTTTCTGAAGTATCGGAGTCCTTAGTAAAGGATAATATGGCTATAAGGCTGAAGCTGGAATCATTAGAAAATGCCACCAGGTCTTCTAATATTTGTTTGCTTAATTTTCCTATAGTTCCTGCGGTTGCTCCTTTGGAACTGTTTAAGAAGTACCTTCAAGAAGCATTGTTGGTGCCATATGATTTGATTCCTCCAGTATCTAAAGTATACTTTTTGCCATTGGGTAAGAAAGTGGGGAGAAGGTTGTTGGATCGATGGATATGGATTTCCTGGATGTATCGGCTTTGCTTCAAACTCCTAAGGACGATGAGTTAGCTGTTTCCACCATGTTAGTTACTTTTGTGTTACCATCAGATAGAGATTGGATTCTCAAGCTATATTTTAAAAAGCGTGCCAACTTGTTTATGGGTAAGAGAATTTCGATCTTCCCAGATGTGGCCAGAGAGACTCAAAAAAGACACAAATCTTTCTTACTATTACGTCCTGGGGTGACTCAGATGGGGGCCTCTTTTGTTCTTCATTTTCCATGTACATGTATAATTGTATTTCAGTCCCACAAATATGTTTTCTTTCAGCTTGAGGACTTGTCCTCCTTTATCAGTACTCATATTGTTACATCTTCTCCTTCTTGAGTGGTTCCCCATTACTATGGAGTAGAATGCTTGGTTCTCAGCCCTCTCTTGGATTTTCATATAACTTTTCTTTTTTATCAAATCATACCGGGGAGTTCCTGTCCTCTATATGTTTGTGATGTTGCTCCCCCCCTTTATGAGGACTATTGATACTCTTGTATTATGTTCTTGATTTGTTTTTCTTATTTTGTTATTGAGATAGGTGTATCTTTACTGTACAAGTGTGTTGCTTGATTAATTGTAAAATGTATAAATAGAAAAAAAAAGTTTCAAAACCGATCTGAAAATGTATTTGAGCTACTTTCTTGACTGGGGAGGGGAGGGTCAGTGGGCGATGCGGTTTCGCCATACCTGGGTGTCTTTTCCTCTCTTATACTTTCGTTTTACTGTTTATAAATTGGTGTTCTTTTTCCTGCTATTTTAATGTTTTAAGTAATTTTATTATAAAGATTTGTAAATCACCATGTTATCCTTCAAGAACAGTATATTAAGTTTTAATAAACCATCCATACTATTACAGTAATCATGATATTGGGTCATGTTGACAACTAACATGTGAGAAACACTTAGGGGCAATGTTCTTCTCAGTCCCTGGCAGCTGGAAAAGCAGACATCGGGGCTGTGCTAGTTTCTTTTAAGTAGGTTTGGACCTTTACTCCCTCAAGGTTTAGATTGTGGCCTTGATGTGCTGCCGGGGGGGGGGGGGGGGGTGGGTGAGTATGAGGGGATGTTCTTGTCAACCCATTCTGATATCGCTTGCTTCCATAGGGCAGCTAAGCATAGTCGGCCTCCTATGCACCCCTCGGTGGACCCTCTTATTTATGGAGTTGAAACACTCTTGATAGCACTGATGAACAACCTCCTCAAAGGTCTAGAGGACAAAAAGAAAATGTTCATACTCATTTTTATTGACATCTCCGCCGCCTTTGACACCGTGCATCATGGGACCCTCCTCAACAAACTAAAATCCATAGGAGTGGTGGGAACCCCCCTCAATTGGTTCTCCTCCTACATATCGAACAGAAGGCCACAAGTACAATTCAATGGCGAACAAGCTGAACATTCTCTCAAACACAGGGCATACCCCAGGGTTCAGCTCTATCGGCGCTACTGTTCAATGTCTACATGCAACCCCTCTGCGACATCTTTAAAAAACACAACATCAACTACCATATCTACGCGGATGACATCATGCTCTACACACAACTGGACACCGCTGACCCCAATTATTCACAGCTCGAAAGCTGCCTTGATGAAATGTTGCTATGGCTACAGAAAAACAACATGGCTATTAACCACAAAAAAACAGAGGTCATGTATATGTCCAACAAAACCGACCTTCAAGCCCCCAGATACAATCACCCTGTGCAATAACACGTACAAAGCAAAGGATAAAATCAAATATCTAGGAGTCACTCTAGACTGCAATCTAAAAATGGAAAACCCACCTGCGTAAAAACGAATAAAGCCATCTTCCATAAACTAAGAATAATACAACCTCTAAGGAAAATACTAGAACCAAATGGACTTCCGGACCATAGCCCAAGCTCTCATCATGCCACACTTGGACTACTGTAATGCCATCTTACAAGGTCTCCCCAAGAAATCATTAAATATCCTTCAAAGGCCCAAAATGTGACCGCCAGAGTCATAAAGGGTGCAAGGCTTTCAGATCACATCACCCCAATTTTAATCGACCTACATTGGCTTCCAATAGCAGCTAGAATACAATACAAGATGCTAGTAACCACATTCAAACTGATCAACAAACATATCCCCCTCTTTCCTGACCTCACTTATCGCAACACAACCTGCAAATAGGGACAGAAGAACTGCCAACTTGGGCACCCTACAGGTCCCCACCACCATCAGAACTGTGAAAACAGGTACATCTAGAAGAGCCTTTTCATTCTCTGCACCAACCATATGGAACCAACTCCCTGTTGAACTGCGATCAGTCACGGACATTACAAGATTCAGGAAAGAGATAAAAAACATACCTCTTCAAATGCCACTACAATCAGCCATGACCCTCAAGTTCCAGGAAAATCATAGCAAAGACTGTGGATAATTATACGCATTTGGATACACTTTAAGTAAAATATGGAAAATATGGAAAATATAAACACAAAAATACAAAACCCAACTATGTAAATGTAAAACTGCGTAAAGGTGTAAATGTTCAATAGTAGCCAGCAATATGTAAATACGTATGTATAAATGTAAATATGTATATTTTCCCCCTAGACACTCAACATGTGTGCTGTGACTTCCCTCCAATCCCATGTAATCACTGTACCCTCCCAGTCCTGATTTGACACCCCAAATAGATGAATCAAACCGCTGCTGATCGCTGGAAGCGGCGGTATATAAGTGTGTATTAAATAAATAAATAAATAAATGTTGAAGTGGCTGAAGGGTTTGTCAGTCAAACCCATTTGTAAGGCCACTCTGAAAGATTTGACTCTTAAGGTGGGTTTTCTGGTGGTGGACGCTTCTGCCAGATGGATCTTCAGGCACTGTGTCCTATCAGGAACATTTTCTGCTGATTTTGACAACCTCCATTGCCTTGTGTATTGTTTCATCATTCCTTCTGAAGGTGATTTCCCCTTTTCACTTATATCAGAAAGTGGTTTTGCCCTCCTTTGCAGAGGATGATCTGCAATCGGATCCCTCGCTATATCTCTTAAATGTGACAGTGTTGCTCAAATACCTGAAGGTGACTAACACTTTCTGGCAATTGGATCATCTGTTTGTGCTTTTCAGTGGCCCGAGGAAGAGTCAGGTAGTGGCCAAGTCCACCATTTCCCGCAGGATCAAAGAGGCCATTGGTTCAGCTTATTTTCTGGCCAGTAAGCAGATTCCTGAGAGAGTCAAAAGCGCACTTGACTAGGTCACTTCCTGTGCTGAGTCTGCCTTAGTGTCACCACAGGATATCTGTATTGAGTACTTTTGTGACACACTGGTGTTTGCATATGGGAGCAAGTGCTGATGATGATACATTTGCCAAGGCTGTTGTGGCCAGAGCATCCTCTTCGTGACACCCGGTGGGTGTCCTGACTGCTTGGGTACATCCTGCTCATCTGGACTGGTCTAGGAGGATGATGAGGATGGAGAAATTGTAATCATACCTGATAATTTCCTTTCCTTGAAATCTATTAGACCAGTCCAAGACCCACCCTGGAAGACTTTGCTGTGGGTTAGGGTGTCCTACTACTTTTCAGTTCTTAGTTGTTGCAGAGCCAGATCTGAATTCCAGTTGTTTTCAGTTGTTGACTGTTTTTTGCTGATTATTTTGGAACTTATCTCTGAGTGTTTTTCTGTTTTGTGCCTATTGCGTGGGAAGAATCTTACTGTACCAGTGGTTATACCCCTCGATGACATCGGTGAAAGTTGCTCATATCTGCTGCCACCTGCTGGCAAGGAAGCATAACCTGTTAGACCAGTCTGGACTGGTCTAACAGGATTCAAAGAAAGGAAATTATCAGGTATGATTAACGCTTCTCCATATTAAATAATTTTTAGGTAATGATACTGGATCTGTCAGTCATGTATGTAATTTGTTCTTGCTGTATTTTTGCAGTTGTTAGCGGCCAAGGTCAAGGGTGTTAGATTGGTTGTAAAAGAAATATGTGTGGTCTTAAAAGGAAATTTGCTACAGCTTCTTTGTTGTTGGTCCTGTAAAAGTCCAGAAACTTATACGTTTCCAACGAATTGAAATTTTACATTACTGCAACGGTAATATTAAAATTTTAGTAAAATTAATTTTTATATCCGTTATCACTATAAGAAAGTGAAAAATATTTTACTAGAGGAAGAATGTGTGAAAAATTAAACAAACAAAAAGCAGAAAAAATAAACCCAAGTTCAACCTTTTGCCTTTTAAAAGTCCTGCAGAAAGGTTTTAGATGGACACATTTCTGTTATTGACAGCATACGCAGAAGAAAAGGAACACATTTTTGTAAAAGGTCTTTTGTATTGTTGTGCTTCTGCACAGGTCTAAGGTTTTTTTATTTTAGCTGCACAAAGTTTAAATATTCTGCCTTTCCTTTATTTAAATACATAAGATAAATATATAGAAACTATTTTCATAATTATAATTTAGCAGAATTAGGTGGGGTTTCTGCATAGTTTTTACATATGGTCGTAAGGACCCTTTGTACTAAGGATTCTCTAATGGAAGTTGGTGTGTGCTATCTGATGCTATGCCCATAATATGCATTAACGCCATTAGTGTGCCAAGCTCTGTTGAAGATTTAGGGCCGGTTTCACTATCAAGCCTTTTAAAAAATTTAGAACACAAGCTGGAAAGCCTTGTTAAGGCCCAAACTCAGATTCTTCTATTCTGATTGGCTATGACTCGTATGTGGAAAGCTCTCTGCTATAGACCCGCGCTTTCTCCCTTCTTTCCTCCAATTAACAGCAGATGCTGCCATCTCTATCTGTTCTCACATTTGAGGGGGGGATGAACATGGGGATGATGAATTCCCCCTTCACCCCTCCTGTAAAGGGCTGGCCAAACTGGGCACTTTTTGCAGAGGTAAACATGACAGGGAGCAGGGGTAAATCTCCCACATGCACAATTTTAGTAGATTTTTACCCTGCCCACCCACTCCATAACCATGCCCTGACAGTTTCGACATAGTAAAGACATCCACATGTAAATTGTGTCTTTTTTAAAATTACTATTTACATCGTGAATAAGGCTTTTAAATTATCCTTCGGTGCATCATAAAAAATACAATACACAATTCAGATATACCAGATGTAAAGGGCAGACTAGATAGGCCATGTGGTCTTTTTCTGCCATCATGTTTCTGTGTTTCTAAACCTGGTTGCAAATTGTTTTCTCCTTGCGCTATTGTTTAATACAGATTATATTCTCAGGTGCTTCTGTTTAAATTGTGTGCAAATTTGGAAAAAAAAAAGTCTTTTATTTCTGCATGATTTTTATGCTGAAATGAACTTAATTTTGGCTCTGACAGCTCAGGGAATGTTTTTTTTTTCTTTAAGTTTTTATTTCCTGTGTGCTTTAAGGTATTAGTAGCAGATAAATTGCTGAAAATGCTTGCCTGTTCCTTGACTAGAAAGACACTGTACTGTCATGTCATCAACCTTAATCCTACCCTTTTGCAACTTTCTGCAAACGTAGCTTAGTCCAATTTAAAAGGCCTTGCCTACAGCTAGTTTGACCTCCCCTCCCCCAATACAGCTAAGTACAAGGTGGGGTGGGGGTGGGGTGGGGGGGGGGGGCTGATGGCCTTGTAACGAAACAGAAAGCTACGGGCACACTTCCGTTCCAGAGGCCGAATGATCTCTGTGCAGTTTCGTTTTATTTGGTACCTCTGGAACCAAAGTGTGCCCTTAGCTTTCTGTTTCGTTACAAGACCAGAGATTTATGAGCCCCTCCATCATAGACTATTACAGCAACTACACTACTTTCATTCGGAACTGACTGTAGTGGAGAGAAGTTTGCACATTTGATTTTTCATACTTTTATGATTAAATATAAGGCAACTTGTTTTAAGGGACCATTAAATGAGTTTTGACTCTCAGTTTCCCACGCATTCTTGCAGGGGAAAACAATATTTTAGGCTCTGAAAATATGTTTGAGTTGATATGCTACAATAAGCTTACACATAGCAAAATTCTGTTGAGATCTGGAAAAGAGAGATCGTTTGAGTATGTTCAAATGATAGCCGAAAGCCTGTTTCTCGGAACCATGAATCCAATAAACCTATATGTAAAATTTCTTGCAATGGACAATATGCTTTATTTAAAAACAAGCAAGAGAGTCAAAACCCAGGTTTATTTGGCTTTTCTAGTGCTTTTCAAATTTTCCTCTTTTGAAAATCATCTCACTTTTATCAAATTGAGGTATTTTTAATAGTTTAGGTGCATAGCCCATTTTGGGATGTAGCCATAGAATTGTTGAGAATGTTGTTGCGGCTATGAACAGATATGAATCACTGATGTAGCAATGATGTAACCCTGGTTGAAATTTTCTAAAAAAAGTAGAGCAATCTAGAACAGCGGATTATGTTACCCTACCAGCAGATGGAGAGAACCTGGAACTTTCTAGTGATGACAGAAGCAGTATTAAAAGCTGTGCAGCCCTGGAACTTAAACATGAGACCTCTTGAGCTTGGCCACCCTTATCACCCTTGCCACAGGAGTTTGAGGTCAGGATCAGCAAATGGGCACTAATCTGGTAAAGGTCTTCACACAGTCTGCCCCAGGGAATGGAACTGGAACCACTCAACTAGATTGTAGTGATTGCCAATGTGAAGCTGTTGGATTGAGGGAGGCTTACTGCCAGATCAGGTCCCAAGGCCTATGGTCATGTCTGGAAGCTTCATGGAGCATCAGTAGGCTAGAGACCAGGCTCATCCATTTGTGGATGAGAAGGTAGTCCAGGTTCTCTTTGACAATGCCATGTAAGTAGCTAATGTCAGCATACAAAGGGGGAACTTTGATTGTGACTGTGGCTGTGGCTCAGGAGGTCAGTCTCCCTTGTCTGTGGGTAGGGGGTCAGCCTGATGGGGATTGCTGAGGCTCACATAGCTGAAGTGCAGAATGTGCAAGTAAACTTTCTCAGCCAGAATGTCCTAAACCTGGTGGAATGGGAATTGAGGCCAATGTGCATCATTAAGGTTACCCAGCTTTTAACCTCATGGCAATGCATCAGAATACCAAGGTAGTCCAATTCAGAGGGCATAGACACACTGCTTTAAACTTGGTCTGGGAAAGTCCACTGTACATATTTCTCCCACTGGCCGCTAGTTGGGTGCTATACAGAATAGTGAATCATCCCTATCTGGTCATCCCAATTGTGCCTAACTAACCTTGCAGGCTGTGGTATGCCAATGTGGTCAATCTGTAGATAGGAGACTCTGTCACTGCCTCAGGGTTGGGGATTTCAGTACAGTTTAATACTCTTGGAGGACCCAAATTCCTTTTGGCTTACAGTCTGGCCCTTGAAAGGATCTAGTTAAAAAGCCAACATTACTTAAAGCACATAGGGTATTGACATTGCTGGCACATGTTCGTGTCTGGCAACTGAGTAATGATGTATGTGACTTGGGGGCTTTCAAGTTAGGGGGCATTTCTGATGTTTTAGTGTGTTTCTTTTTACAGGGAAGACACTATGAATGATGTCTCTTATGGTTCAAGTACTAATGTTACCCTGCCATAGGAGATGGATTAAGGGTGCCTTCTTGGCAACCCACCCTGATATTTTTCATTTCTTATGAGGGTTCAACCAATTTGACCTCCCCTCCATCTTATGTTTCTGCACTGGGATCTCAATTTGGTGTTAAATGCTTTAGCTGCTCTGCTCTTTGAGCCATTGAATCAAGTGTCTTAAAAATTGTCCTATCGCAGGCTGTCGTGTAGGGATCTGTATTTGTCCTTCATTGTGGTCTCAGTTTTGTTGCATACAGTGCTGGCCGCCTTTCCCAAGGTTTTGTCTCCCTTTCATGTCACCCAAGCAATCTTCCTACCTGCTTTCCCTCAGCATCAGAAGTCCGTCATTCAAGAGCCTATTCACAAGTTGGATGTTCATTGACTATTTCTCAGTTATCTGAAGGTCACAAATTCTTTCCAAAAGTTAAACCATCTTTTTGTTTTATTGTTTTGCATAGAGAGACGAGGTCTAAGTGGATGAAGGAAGTGAATAGGATCTGTGTATCTCTTGAATTTGAGGTTTGTTTGGTGGGACTTGTCAGACGGCTGCCTAGGGTGAGAACTTACACAATCTTGACGATGCATATAGTCATATGATTCTTGCAAGGTATTGTGGGTATTGTAGTTCATTCACTCCCAAACACAGCTGATGACAATAATTTGAGTTGTGAAACCAAGTGGTAAGATCAATAAAATACTTCTTTTATTGATGGGGTTTAATTCACCCAGCACATGTATGCTTGATAGCACTATAAATGAGGTTACTTGCTTGCAGTGTTTAAAATGGATAACAAAAATCACAAAATAAACCAGAAAACAACCTTCAGCTTGTCAGGCAATTAGCTAATGTTTTCTTAGCAAGTAATTACCAAATACAAAGGCACAAAGTAAAGAATAAACTTTGCTGGTTAGGTTAACTTCTGCTTATTTTCCACGCCGATCTCAGCAGTGATTCTCCCTTGCTCACACACACAATCAGGTGCAGCCCTAATTACTATCAATGGACCAGCTGAAAGCCTTTAGCTGGCTGGCTGCTACTGTGTGAGCCCAAATCCTGCTTTAAGAGCTGTTTGCAGTGGAAATAAAGAACAAAGTTAGGTTTCTTTGTGATGGCTGATGTGTTTGCTCAGAGAAAGCTAGCAATAGCATTTAGATAGAGAACAGTCCATATAAATAGTTTCATCTGCTGTATCTCCCCCTTCATCAACAATCATAGGGTCAATATCATACATTGGCACAGATGAGTCTTTCATTAAGGCACTATCATGAGAATGCTTATTCCCTTGCTGCCATTCTCTATTATAGATAGGGTCTGGATCAGTGTTCATACCTGAGCCTCTCCTGCCATCATAATTCCTCTCTGTAAAGCCTGGCCAATATGTAATCCAATTCTGATGTCCAGCCTTCCAATCTTGATCCCTGGACACTGGATCTCCTCTCACATACCTTCTGGCCTTGGTCTGAAAGTCCCTTCCACATGCAGTCTTCTCTCTTCCAGGTAGCCACTGGTGATTCCTATCTCTGCCACTCCATTCCTCTGGCTGAATCCAGTCTAATGGACTCTGCTGGCTTTTGGAATACCTCCCAGTATGAGTACTGCCTTGGAATCTCCCAGACCTTCCAATGGCCTTTCTTCTCTTCCTTCCAGAGAGTTTCCTTCTCTCTCTATCTGCTTGGCTTGGCTTCTGTTTCTCCAGGTGATACTGGTGCTTGTAGCCGTTGCTGAAGCTCTCCCCTCTGTATCTCTTCCTGAAGCTGTTCTTGAAACTGTTATCTGAAGAATAAGCTCTATTCTTATCCTGTTCTAATGTGTGCTGCTCCCTAACACAGCGCAGCTGTGTTGAATCAGGCCCTGCCCTTTGAGATGAGTGCTTAGGGATTACCTCATAGCTCTCTTGATTGCACACACATTTTCTCACTTCAGCCTCTCTCATGGCTGCTGGAAACCTGGTGCATTCTGGGACTGGTAGTCTTTTATGTGAAAACTCTGTTTTCTCACTTCTACCAGAACTGACAGGTTGCTTGTTCAGAGTCACATCATCTTTTCTATAGCTCCTACCTGAGCTATGATAAGCTTCCTTATCACAGACTTCAAGGTCACTTGATGAGTACAGGCAGCATCTTGGGCAAAGTTAAGGGTAGTTGCTCCAACTAATATTTGCAAAACAGTGATGCAGTCTTCTCAGTATTTTTTTATTAATCATTACAGACAGAATGTGCATGCCAGAGAAGAATGGTGCCTTTGGCAGGGTGGTTCTAGAGGGGGCTTTATTTCTACACACCAGAGGTCCTAGGCTTTGTATGTCTCACTGGTCTGGACTGGTCTAGAGGGATGATGAGGTGAAAATTGTTTTTACCTCCTAATTTCCTCTCATTGAATTGTCCTAGAGCAATCTAATTCCTGCGTAAGAAGACATTGACTTTACTGCTACTACTTCTTATCATTTGCATAGCGCTACAAGGCATCTACAGCTTTCCCCACATATCTGTGAAACTGTTTTGCTGTTAGGATTCTCATTTTTCAGTGTATCCTTAGCAAAGGAATACTGCACAGGAATCCTTATGTTGCTATTGCATTCTGGGCCCGATTCTGCAAGATGACTAGCGGGGCTGTATGTCCCGGCAGGACTTCCAGCCCTGCTAGCTGCCTGAGCCATATGCTGCCTCTGGACCCCCCTGCATGCACAGAGCCACTATGCATGCTGTGGGAGAAGGAGGCAGCATGGGGGCGGAGAGTGGTGGGACCAACCTCCAGACATACAGGATGGATTCTGATCATGGCCCTGTACGTCCAGGCATCACCAGGGGGATGGCCAACTTATTCCACCTCCAAAGTGGAATAAGGGGTGGCTGCCCCTCCGGGTCGGCCGGCCAGTCCTCCAGCATTGATGGTGGCGAGTAGGGTGTCCCTGCCACCCTATTTGGGTCCCGACTGCTCCCATCAGGGTTGGGTGGCAGGGAAATGGGGGCTCCAAGGCAGCAGGCAGGTTGTGCTGCGGGGAAGATGTCTCCGAAGCGATGCAGGGGTATGCTAGGCAGTCTCCCAGGTCCCAATCCTGCACCCGCAGGAATATCTGGCTCCTGTGGTGCAGAATTGGGTCCTAACAGGCCCATCCTATTCAGGGCCGTACAGATGCGCCCCTGCTGGAATCGGGCTCTCTGTGTCTTTCCTTGTTTGTTTACATTTTTTTGTAGCAAGTTCCACGGCTGCCCTACTCCTTATGCTGCTGCTGATGTCATGGGAATGTTTCAGTTTCTTTGTTTCCATCTGCTGGTAGGGCAACATAATTGTATCTGGATTGATCCAGCAGGTTTCAAGGAGAGAAAATAAACAGATAAGGACACATTTTATCATTGAATGCAAGTCCTGGGAAGTAGTTAGAAGGAAGAAATAAGCCAGTCTCCAGCGGAACAAATGGAGCTGAACCTGTGCAGCCCCTCAGCCTGCTAGTTTGTCCTGCCATATCACTCCTGCTACTGTTCAGCACTTTCCTCCCGCTAATCAACTTTTTCCTGCAGATTTTTCCGCCCTTGCTCCAGCGGAGCAAGCACTTCTCTGGCACTCCAGTCTCTCCTCAGCCCTGGACCACCTTGCCCCCTTACATCCATGCCGCCCGCGATCCACCTCTTACCACCCATGGTACCATCCAAGCCTTCTACTGCAATGAGCGCAACTCCGATGCGCAGAACGCATCTGGAGAAGAAAGAGAGATTCAGAGTCCCTTTACCATTTCTAAAGTTGTCACACTCACTATCGGTCCCTCATACTAGAGGCAAAGCAATCTCATTTTTCCTCTATCATCTCCTCTGCATCCGACTCCACCCGTCAGTTGTATACTTCCCTCAGATCCCTCTCCTCGTTGCATCTTTCCCCTACTCATGGGGAGACCCACCCAGAGCCCATTCCTTTCTGTCTTACCACCTCCTTTGCTACTAAAGTTCAGGAACTTCATTCCTCCTTTAGTATCAATCCTCTGCCACTTACTTCGCTTCTCCTTCCCCCCATCCCTATTTCTCTCCCATGTTTGCCTTCCAGCCTGTCTCTGCCACTGAAGTTGCCAAACTGGTCACCTCTTCTCATAAAACCATTGCGCCCTGGATCCGGTCCCTTCCAACTGGCTTCTGGAACCTTCTCTTGCACTTCTCCCAGTTCTGCTTACCATGCTCAACTCCTGTCTCACTGCTGGCATTGTTCCATAATCCTGGAAGCATGCACTAGTGCGTCCCATCACTAAGAATCCTTCCCTCAGTCCTGGTGACACAGTCCGTTATCGTCCTGTTTATCACCTTCCATTCATCTCCAGACTCCTTGAAAAGGCCGTCTTTGCACAGCTCTCCGCTCACGTGGACTCCACTCATTTCCTGCATCCCCGTCAGTCCAGTTTCCATTCGGGCCATAGTACTGAGACCATCCTTCTGTCTTTCCTCAACAAACTCCACACCTCTCATGACCGTGATGACATTTCTCTAGCTGTCTCTCTGGATCTCTCTGCTGCTTTCGATCTTGTTGACCACTCCATTCTCCTCTCACGCCTCAGAACTGCAGGTCTTCAGGGGACAGTTTTCCAGTGGTTCTACTCCTTCCTCTATTCCCACTCCTTCTCTGTAGTTTCTAATGCCCACACCTCCTCTCCTTTACCACTTAGTTGCGGGGTCCCCCTTCTATTTAACATTTTCCTGGTTCCCTCACCCTCCTGGTGCAACAATCTGGAATCTCTGCTTACTACTATGCTGATGATATTATCCTTCTACACCACACCATCTCCAGGAACAAGCAGGAATGAGTCTTCACATATGGGTATCGTCGGTACCGACGGAGCCTGCGCAGGAACGCTCCCCAGCGTCCAAAAGGAAAGCTTTTGGGAGCATCCCACAGCGCCTGCGTGCTGCCTTCCCGCCTTTCCTAACCGCCTCTCTCCAGTTCTTCTTTTCCGCGGAGCCAGCAGGTCGTGTTCCTGTCACCGCTGAAGAATTTCTTTATTTTATTTCATTTCTTTGGTCGCGCGTCTGCCTTCTCGACGCTGGACCGGTACCGCCGCCTTTTCTTTCTTTCTTCTAAAAAAAACAAAAAACCTACTGTTTTTCTCACTTCAGTGCATTTTTTTCTTTGGCCTTAGGCCTAGGAAATTTTTCCTCATGGAAAAGCCCGCCTCTAGGTTTAAAAAATGCACAAAGTGCAGCAGCACTATTTCTGTCACAGACACCCATGAATGGTGTCTAAAATGTTTAGGTCCTGACCACTCCATTGCGGATAGTGAGTCCTGCTCCATGATGTCTAAAAGAGGCCTACAGAATCGAGCAGCTAAGCTCAGTACCCTGTTTCCCTCGGATGCAGCTTCGGTTGCATCGACGTCTTCCAGGGCTGCTTCTTCCTCACATGGATCTCAGGTAACCAAACTCAAATCCAGCCAGTCCTCAAAGGGTAGATCTCCCTCCAAGTATCGAGATGCCTCCGGGTTTGCCCTCGAGGAATCCGCACCGGCAAAATTACCCCGGCGGGAGGCTCCGGCTTCCAAAGTTTTATCTATGGGGTCACAGGTTGACATCGATGGCTCTGCCTCGACCGATCACCTGTTGCCATGTTCTGGGGTACCGGTGGTTCCCACTGGTACCGACATCCAGACATTGGTTGCGTCAATGGATCAGAATATCCTGACCATGCAGCGTGCCTTCATACAAGCTGCGACGCCTTCGGTACCGCAACAAACTCCGTTGCAGGTACCGACATCGGTTCCGGTGCCGGTACCAATTGCATCGACATCCGCTTCGGGGTCGACTGCAGCGGTACACTGTTCTGTGATGCCCATTGGTACCGAATCGGTACCGATCACTCCCGATGTCGATACCACCCGGTACGCGTATCGGGTTCTGCAGGAGCATCCAGACAGACGATACTTCGATTCCTCTGAAGACTCTGATGAATCAGAGGTCTCTGTCGAAGCATCGGTGATTCATCCTCAGGAGCCCTCTTCTCCAAAAAGGAGAATGTCTCCTCCAGAAGACTTGTCTTTTCAAGACTTCATTAGGGAAGTGGCCAGGGGCCTCTCCATCTCAGCGGCCCCTGAGACAGAGCCTAGAGCCAAAAAATTAGATATTTTACAATATCCTAAGGTTCCCAAAGAGGCAGCCACTTTACCAATACATGAGATTCTTTATGATCACATGTTGGGCATATGGGAGACTCCTCTCACCACTTCCCCTCATTTTCGCAGGTTGGACACCATGTATCGTGTTCCTCCTTGTCCTGGGTTCCATAAGACTCAGCTTCCTCACCACTCCATTGTGGTGGAGTCTGCTATGAAGAAGATAAAGAGTACAAAAAGGCACTCTTCTGCTCCTCCAGGAAGGGAATGCAGAACCTTAGATGCCTTTGGCAGGAGAGTTTTCCAGGCTAGTATGCTTGTTGCCAGAATCAACTCCTATAGTCTCTATATGGGGATGTTTCTAAAAGGTTACAGATCACCTGCAAACTTTATCTCCTTTTATTCAAGAAGATAAAAGGGAAGAATTCCTCACCTGGCTCAAACATTCCCAGGATGTTTCCAAGTTTTCCAACCGTGCAGCCTTTGACTCTTTTGAAGGTGCCAGCAGAGCCTCGGCTATTGCCATAGGTGCACGCAGAGTTGCTTGGTTACAAGCTTCTGATTTGGAACCTTGGGTTCAAGATGGACTAGTAAATCTTCCTTGTACAGGTGAAAACCTTTTTGGCAAAGATTGGCAAGCAAAGGCCACCCAAATGGATGCTGAAAATTCTGCTTTAGATAGACTTTCAAAGTCTACTTCTGCTCCTTTTAAGAAAAGGTTGTTCAAAAAGGGTTATTTTCCCAAAAAAGGGAAATATTATTCTGCTTATGGTCAGCAGTCATCTTCTGCAGGTCGTTTTGCTACAAAGAGACAGCAACAACCGAAACAGGCCAAGCCTAAGGCTGCTAGGACTGCTACGGCCCAACAGCCTCAGGGCTTTTGACTTACAACTAGAGAGCTTAGCCTTTCTGGCTCTAGAACATCCAGAGCCTCTCACCATTCCAGGAAGGTCGGCTTACTTTGCTCCCAGATGGGAACAAATCACAGCAGAGCAATGGACCCTCTCCATCATAAGGGAGGGGTACAAGCTTCATTTCTTAAACCTTCCTCCTCACACCATGGTGAGACAGTTCAATTCTCCAGGACCAAGCAGGAAGTCAGTCCTCACTTATGGGTGACGTCGGCGCCGACGGAGCCCTCGCGGAGCAATTTTCTCCAGCTTTCGCAGAAAGCTTTTGGGAATTGCAGCGCGCATGCGCGGTCCCCTTCCCGCCCAACGGTGCCATCTTGCTCAGTCTTCTTTTTTCCGCGGAGCCCTACAGACGTAGTTTGTTTTCGCCGCAGAAAAAGTTGATTAATTTCTTAGTTTGTTTTCTCGGTTCGCGTGTCCCCCCCCCCCCCCGGTCCGGTCTCGATATCCCTATCGAGTCCGTTCTGATCCCCTTTTTCAGTTTTGTCTTAACTGGCGTTCCCGCCATTTTCTTCTTCACCCCTGGCAGCACGGTCTTTCGACCTTGCCGGGGCCCTTTTTCCCCCGACGGCTGCCAGCGGGTTTAAAAAATGTGGTCGTTGTTCCAAGATAATGTCCCTTACGGACATGCACGACTACTGCCTCCGTTGCCTCGGACCCAACCATGACTCTACGGGTTGCGGCCCGTGCAGCAGACTGTCCTCGAAGTCTCTGAGGAGTCGGCAGTCACAAAAGGATCGTATCTTCTCTGACCCCGAGTCCGGTCAGCCTCGGACCTCGTCGGAGGCTTCGACGTCTCGGGGCTCCGGCCACGAGTATCATCGGAGTTCCTCTGAGCGGGGGTCCCCCGACCGGGAACATCGTCGGAAGAAGAAGCCCGCTCGGGCGGCGTCGGAGGACGCACCTGGTCCCTCGATGGCCGGGTCGCTTAGCCCCGTCAGCCGCCCTGAGCCCTCGGAGACGGAGAGGCCTTGCAAACTTCTTCGCCTAGAGGTGGAGTCGCCTGGACACGTGAGTGCTATAGTCCTCCTGGACTCCCCTCCGGAACCGATGTTGGGCCCGACGGTGTCGGGCCCCGAGTCGGAAGCTGCCGAGTCATCTGAGTTTGGCCTCAGCTTGACATCCTTGGAGCGCAGTATCACTGCCTTCTTGGACCAGCAGCGGGCATTGATGACCGGCCTCGCCAGTGCATCTGCCCCGACCACCGGGACGTCGACGCCCAAGTCGACACCAGCGGCCGAGTCGATCCTCGAGTCCACACGTGCTCGAGTCGATCCTCGGTCGAGGTCCCCCTCGGCCTCCCGTTCGGGACCAAGGTCGTCGACGCCGGCTTCGGCGTCGGGGCGCACCCTCGCCCACACGGACCCTCTCGACTCCTCCTCGGAGGCGTCGGGCTGGGACACGGAAGGGGACGAATCACCAGGTTCTTTTCAGACCAGGTGCGTCCCCTCCGACTCGCCCGAGTCGGAGCCTCGGAAACGATCCCCTCCGGAGAATACCTGCTTCTCCGATTTTGTGAGGGGTATGGCCAAGGCGTTGGCCTTCCCCGCGGATCCCGAGGAGGAGCCCCGCGCCGAAGAGCTCGAGGCACTCCAGTATGACTCAGCCCTGAAGGAGGCCTTTACTGTACCGGTTCCCCCGATGCTGGAGCGGCTGCTCTTTCGCATGTGGGAATGCCCGGCATCGATGCCGGTGCTGAGCAGGCGGGTCGATTCGATGTATCGAGTCCGCAAGAGTCCCGGGTTCCAGAAGGCACAACTTCCGCACCATTCCATGGTGGTGGAATCGGCAATGCATCGGCTTAAGAGTCAAAAGATGCACTCCTCGGTGCCTCCGGGTAAGGAGGCCCAGAGCCTGGCTGCACTCGGTAGGAAGTGCTTCCAGGGCTCCATGCTGGCCTGCCGAGTCCAGACATACCAGCTATACATGGGCATGTTCCTCCGAGACCTGGCAAAAGAAATCGCCGGGTTCTTGGCTGGTCTCTCCGAGGAACCCTTACAGAGGTCCCAGACCTTGTCCGATAGTATTCAAGAGTGCTCGAAGTTTATTTCTCGAGCGGCATACGATGGCTTCGAGGCGTCAGCCCGAGTTGCGGGAGCCGGCATCGGTGCCCGCCGACAGGCCTGGCTTCAGTCATCCGACCTCGAGCCGTGGGTGCAGGACAAGTTGATCGATGTCCCGTGCAGAGGTGAAAACCTCTTTGGCAAACCCATGGCTGATAAGGCGGCGGAACTCGAGTCCGAGACTCTCACTAGGACTCGCTTATCCAGAAAGACCTCTACTCCCTCACAGAAGAGGAAGCGCTCGGGGAAAAAGCCTTTTTACCCGAGGAAGGTGCCCGCCTATAAGCAACAGCATCTTCAATACCAAGCGTCTGTAGCTCCCAATCGGGGTCCGCAGGCTAAGAGTCAGGGCAATGGGCCCCGTAAGCAGAGGGCCCCTAAGCCCACTACACAGCCCCCTGCTCAGCAGGGTGGGGGTTTTTGACGATGCCAGCATAACCCCTTTACCCTGCACGGGGGGCAGGCTGATCCACTTCGCTCACAGGTGGTCAGCCATAACCTCCGATTCCTGGGTGCGGCAGGTGGTTCAAAAGGGCTACCTCCTACATTTTCACCAGGTGCCTCCCCCCTACTTCCCAGGGGAGCCGCCAAGGCCTCCCCTGCACAGGGACTTACTCCTGCAGGAGCTGCAGGGTCTGCTGGGGGAACAGGCGGTGGAGCCAGTACCCCAACACCTCTGGGGCCAAGGGTTCTACTCGAGGTACTTCCTGGTGCCCAAGCGAACAGGAGGCCTCAGACCCATCCTGGACCTCCGCGACCTCAACAAGTTCCTGCAACGGGAAAAGTTCAGGATGCTTACCCTTGGAATCCTACTGCCCTACCTCCAGCAGGGAGACTGGCTATGCTCCTTGGACCTAAAGGATGCCTATACCCACATCCATCCGGACCACCGGCAATATCTGAGATTTGTGGTGGCAGGAAGGCATTATCAGTACCGCATGCTGCCCTTCGGCCTGTCCTCCGCTCCCAGGGTGTTCACAAAATGCCTGGCAGTGGTGGCGGCCTTCCTGAGGCTTCAAGGCCTCTTCGTCTTCCCCTACCTGGACTATTGGCTCATACGGGCGCAGTCCTCCGTAGAGGTCACCCAGGCCACTCAACGCACAGTGGCTTTGCTTCAGCACTTGGGCTTCGTCATAAACTTCGGAAAGTCCACGTTGCGCCCCTCTCAGGATCTCGAGTTCATAGGGGCACGGCTGGACACTCTGCGAGCTCGTGCCTTCTTGCCTCGGGAGCGAGCCGACAGGCTCATAGCTCTGGCTGGCAGGTTCCACAGCGCGTCGCCGGCCCCGGCCAGGCGATTCTTGCAGCTGCTCGGTCATATGGCCTCCACGGTCCATGTCACCCCGAATGCCCGCCTACATATGCGGCCTGTTCAGTGGAGCCTTTGTACTCAATGGCATCAGGCCACAGGGAGTCTGACGGACCTGCTACGGATCTCCGACCGTCTGGTCTCCTCTCTGCAATGGTGGCTTCACCTGCCCAACCTGATGCTCGGCATGCCTTTTCAGCCTCCCACACCCTCCCAGGTGCTCACGACGGATGCTTCTCTCCTGGGATGGGGAGCGCATTGCCAGGGAGCGCGCACCCAAGGCCTTTGGACCCCTTGGGAGGCGGCTCAACAGATAAACTTCCTGGAGCTGCGGGCAATCCGCCTAGCTCTGCGGACCTTCTCTTACCTCACTTCTCGTCAGTCTGTGCTGGTGCAGACGGACAATCAGGTTGCCATGTTCTACGTGAACAAACAGGGGAGCACAGGCTCCCTCCTTCTCTGTCAGGAGGCCCGGAGACTGTGCTCGTGAGCAGTCGACCACGACATCCTCCTCAAGGCTGTTTACCTGTCCGGACAGGACAATTGCCTGGTCGACAAACTGAGCCGGATCCTGCAGCCGCACTAATGGAGGTTGAACCCCTTAGTTGTCCGGCAGATATTCCGCCGGTGGGGCTTCCCCACCGTGGATCTCTTTGCCAGTCCTCTGAACCGGTAACTTCCCAGGTTCTGCTCTCGGCACCTGCATCCTCTCAGAGTAGCGCCGGATGCTTTCCTCATCTCGTGGTCCACGGGCCTACTGTATGCCTTTCCTCCCACGCCACTTGTGTCCCGGACGCTGTTCAAAGTTGTCCAAGACAGGGCCTCCGTGATCCTAGTAGCACCCAGGTGGCCGAGACAAACCTGGTTCCCTCTGCTCCTGCAGCTAGCGGTGGACACCCCCTCTTCCTCTGGGGTTTCAGCCCAATCTCCTGACCCAGGATCAGGGCACCCTTCTACACCCCAACCTCCGGGCCCTTCATCTGATGGCCTGGCTGCTGAAAGGGTAGTCCTAGCTCCGCTCCTACTTCCTCCGGAGGTGGAGGCTGTCGTCCTGGCGTCTCGGCGACCTTCCACCCGGAAGTCTTACGCCCTTAAATGGCGCCACTTCTCGGCCTGGTGTTCTCAGCGCTCTGAGGACCCCTTCGCCTGCTTAGTATCGGTGGTACTGCAATATCTGCTTTACCTCTCCGATCTAGGCCTCAAATCCAATTCTGTCAGAGTCGACCTCGGTGCTCTCTCTGCGCACCATTCGCCGGTGGAGGGCCAACCTCTTTCCTCGCACCCCTTGGTGGCGCGTTTCCTCAGGGGCCTGCTCCTGCTCAAGCCCCCGTTGCGCCCTCCGGCTCCCGACTGGGATCTCAATGTGGTTTTACAAAGGCTTACCTATCCGCATTTTGAGCCCATGGCTACCTGCCCTCTTCGTTTCCTCTCCTGGAAGACTCTCTTCTTGGTGGCCCTTACCTCCGCTAGGCGCATTAGTGAACTGCAGGCCCTAGTGTCGGAGCCCCCTTATACTAAGTTCTACAAGAATAGGGTTGTCCTACGGACGCACCTGAAGTTTCTTCCGAAGGTGGTTTCCTCTTTCCACATCAATCAAGAGATGGTTCTTCCGACCTTTTTTCCCAGGCCGCATACCAGCCGAGCTGAGACTGTTTTGCATACCCTGGACTGTCGAAGAGCCTTGTCTTTCTACCTTGAGCGTACGCGTGAGCACAGGAAAGCTGCTCAGCTTTTCGTATCTTTTGACCCCAATCGGTTGGGGGTCCCTGTCTCCAAGCGTACTCTGTCCATCTGGGTAGCTGACTGTATCGCCTGGGCTTATGGGGCAGCCGGCCTCTCCTTAGAGAGTCGAGTCACGGCCCACCGTGTCAGGGCGAAGGCTGCGTCTGTGGCTCATCTCCACTCTGACCCATTGGCAGACATCTGCTGGGCCACTACTTGGTCTTCAAGCCAGACTTTTGCGGCTCATTACTGCCTGGAGAGGGAGTCCCGCAGGGACAGTGCTTTCGGACAGGCAGTCCTCCACAATCTCTTTGAGGTTTAGGCAACTCCTACCCTCCGGCCCCGGTAATTGGCTACCGGCCGGATGCGTATTCAGAGAAGATGCCTTCCTTCTGTACTGCTGAGCTTGTGGAAGCTCTTTTAGGCTTGAGGTCTCCGGTAGCCTTAAGCTTGGGAGTCCCATGAGGACTGACTTCCTGCTTGGTCCTGGAGAAAGAGTAGTTACTCACCTGTAACAGGTGTTCTCCAGGAGCAGCAGGAATCAGTCCTCACTACCCTCCCTCCTCCCCTTGGAGTTGCAGTCATTCTTATTGCATATTTTTGCTAACTTTTTGCTGTCTTTCCGCTATGTCATCAGACTGAGCAAGATGGCACCCTTGGGCGGGAAGGGGACCGCGCATGCGCACTGCAATTCCCAAAAGCTTTCTGCGAAAGCTGCGGAAAATTGCTCCGCGAGGGCTCCGTCGGCGCCGACGTCACCCATAAGTGAGGACTGATTCCTGCTGCTCCTGGAGAACACCTGTTACAGGTGAGTAACTACTCTTTCTCAAACATCTCTCCTCGACCTTCTGGGTCAGGAGATTACTACCCTTCTTGCCCAAGGGGCAATAGAAGAAGTACCCCTTCTTCAACAGGGCTCAGGGTTCTACTCCCCCTACTTTCTTATCCCAAAGAAAACAGGGGGCTTCAGACCCATATTAGATCTCAGAGAATTGAACAAGTTTCTATGCAAGGAGAATTTCAAGATGATTTCTCTCGGTACTCTTATTCCATACCTTCAGAGTCAGGATTGGCTTTGCTCTCTAGACCTCAAGGATGCGTACACCCATGTCCTCATCCATCCAACACACAGAAGGTTCCTTCGGTTCCTTTATCAAGGGAAACACTATCAATACAGAGTGCTTCCCTTCGGTCTGGCCTCTGCACCAAGAGTGTTCACAAAATGCATGGCAGTAGTAGCTGCATTTCTACGCACTCTAGGGATAGTCGTATTCCCATATCTGGACGACTGGCTCATCCGAGCTCCATCCCAGTGAGAGGCCCAGACTTCTCTAACCTGCACAAGGTGTATCCTTCAGTATCTGGGACTTGTAATAAACTTTCCAAAATCCCATCTCACCCCTACTCAGTCTCTAGAGTTCATAGGGGCCTTGCTGGATACCACAACTGCAAGGGCCTATCTTCCCCAGGCCCGTTGCCTACGCTTGGTGCAGTTAGCCTCACAAATTCAGTTAAAATCCCATTTAACTGCTCGAGAGATGTTACAACTGTTAGGCCACATGGCATCCACTGTGCATGTGGTTCCTTACGCTCGCCTTCACATGAGTGCAGCTCAGTGGACTCTATCCACCCAATGGACCCAGGCATCAGGTTGCCTGTCAGACAAAATAGCAACCTCCAGTCGCCTCTTTTGGTCCCTCCACTGGTGGAAGTCCACTCAAAATCTGTTGTTGGGGTCCCCCTTTCAACAGGTGTTACCCCAAGCAACCCTTACAACAGATGCCTCTCCAAGAGGTTGGGGAGCTCATCTTCAAAATCTCTCCACTCAAGGCATCTGGTCTCTAGAGGAGACGTCTCTACATATCAACCTCTTAGAGCTCAGAGCAATTTTTCTAGCTCTGAGTCTTCCACACCCTGCTCAGCTACAAGATAGTCCTCATCCACACGGACAACCAAGTAGCCATGTTCTATGTGAACAAGCAGGGCGGGACTGGCTCTCTGTCACTTTGCAACGAAGCTCTGAGATTGTGGGCCTTCTCCAGAGAGCATCAAATTCATCTCATGGCAGTGTATCTTCCAGGAGTTCAAAACTCTTGGGCAGACAGACTCAGTCGAGTTCTGCTCCCACACGAATGGTCCCTCCATGGGGACCAGATAGCCAGGATCTTCCGACTTTGGGGAACCCCGGACATAGACCTCTTTGCAAGTCCGTGGAATGCCAGACTTCCCCGGTTCTGTTCCAGGATTCCGTCTCAGGGAGTTCAGGCCAGGGATGCCTTCCTCCTTCATTGGGGGCAAGACTTCCTCTATGCCTTTACACCCATTCCCCTAATTCCCAAGACACTCTTCAAACTTCAGAGAGACAAGGGGTCTATGATCCTCATAGCACCACATTGGCCACGCCAAGTGTGGTACCCTCTACTTCTGCATCTCTCCCAAGCTCCCTCCCTGGACTTGGGATCTGCTCCAGACCTCCTGTCCCAGGAGGAGGGAGCGTTGTGGCACCCAAATCCCCAGTCTCTTCACCTCAGAGCCTGGTTGCTAAAGGCCTAGACCTTCAAGATTTGCATCTTTCTCAGCAAGTGAAGGATATCCTTCATGCTTCCAGAAAGCCTTCCACTAGACGTTCCTATGCTTTTAAATGGAAAAGGTTTACCATTTGTTGTGCAGAGAAGGGTCTTAACCCTCTTGCAATACCTCTGAATTCTTTACTAGAGTATTTGTTGCATTTATCCCATGCAGGCCTTAAAACGAATTCAGTAAGAGTCCATTTGAGTGATATTGCAGCATCCCTTAAACCTCTCAATGGACAACCTATTTCCTCTCATCCTCTTATAGCAAGATTCATGAGAGGCCTTCTTTTGACTAAACCTCCCATCAGACCCCCTCCAGTGGCATGGGACTTAAATCTGGTTCTTGGCCAGCTTATGCAGCCACCTTTTGAACCCTTAGCCACCACCTCCTTGAAATTTCTTTCCTGGAAGGTTATTTTTCTCATTGCAGTCACCTCAGCTCGCCGCATCAGTGAGCTGCAAGCCTTGGTGGCTAATCCTCCTTATACAAGGTTCCATCATGACAAGGTAGTCCTTAGGACTAATCCACACTTTATGCCTAAAGTGGTCTCACCTTTTCATCTGAACCAGGAGGTATATTTACCTGTCTTTTTTCCAGGACCTCATGCTTCAAGTGCAGAGAGGAATCTTCATACCCTGGATTGTAAAAGAGCTCTTGCTTTTTATTTACAAAGGACACAGCAACATAGAAAGTCCTCTCAACTCTTTGTTGCTTTTGATCCCTCTCATTTAGGACTTCCAGTCTCTAAGAGAACTCTGTCCAATTGGATTGCTTAGTGTATTTCTTTTGCCTACCAGAGTAAGAACCTTTCTCTGGAGGGCCATGTCACAGCTCACAATGTGAGGGCCATGGCAGCCTCTATGGCTCATCTAAATTCTGTGTCCATCGACCAGATCTGTCGAGCGGCCACCTGGGCCTTGGTTCATACCTTCACAGCCCATTACTGCTTGGACAAGGACTCCCGCCGGGATGCCTTGTTTGGTCAGGCTGTTCTCAAACACCTGTTCCATACCTAACCAACTGCTACCCTCCATCCCTGACTGGATGCCTGAGATTCATGGGTGGAGGTAGAGCCCTTCCCAGGGACTCACATCCTGGGTGATCTCCCAGGCATCTCTAGCTGGGGAGTCCCCATATGTGAAGACTCATTCCTGCTTGTTCCTGGAGATAGCACAGTTACTTACCTTTAACAGGTGATCTCTGGGAACAGCAGGAATAAGTCTTCACAACCCACCCACCTCCCCTAGGAGTTGTATCTCTCTCTCTTTCTTTCCTTTCCTCACTCTCTTTGTCTCAGCTGTAAAACTCGAACTGGAGAGAGGTGGTTAGGAAAGGCGTGAAGGCAGCGCGCAGGCGCTGTGGGATGCTCCCAAAAGCTTTCCTTTTGGACGCTGGGGAGCGTTCCCGCGCAGGCTCCGTCGGTACCGACGATACCATATGTGAAGACTTATTCCTGCTGTTCCCAGAGATCACCTGTTACAGGTAAGTAACTGTGCTTTCCCTGAGAATCTAGATCTCTCCCCCCTCAATGCCTTCTCTCACTTGTCACCACCTGGCTATCTTCTAATCTACTCCACCTCAAAACATCCGCAATGTGGTTCACCCACGGTGGTCCCCAACCGACCCTGTCCCCTCTTCTTTTGGATGCCCCAATCCCCTTTGTAACCTCACTCCAGTACCTGGGAGTTATCCGGGATCCTGACCTCTCCTTCCACACTTACATCTCCTTTCTTGTGCGCTGCTCCCATGTTTTTCTTCATCAGATTAGAGCCATCAGTTCTGTGCTCTCCCCAGCATCCCTCACAGCTCTTCTTCTCTCTCTAGTAATTTTGCATCTCGATTACTGTAATGTTGTTTTTGCTGGTATCCCCCACCATCAACTTCACCATCTACCGCTAATTCAGAACACTGCTGCTCGCCTCCTCACTCATACTCCTCACTCATACTCCTCACTTCAATCACAGCACTCCTTCCTTGATCCACCTGCACTGGCTCTCCCTCCCCTACCGTGTTACATTCAAACTCCTCATCCTCACACACAGGACCCTGCATCAGCCCACTCCTCAGTATCTCGCAGACTCAATACACTTTTGTACAGTACCTCGTAGTCTCTGGTCCCTCCACACCAACCGCCTTGACCTCCCCTCTCCTGCCCCTGCCCGCCTGGAGCAAACCCGGCATTCCGCCTTCTCTTTTCTAGCCCCATCACTGTGGAATTCCCTTCCTCCCCTAATCCGTCAAGAAGAATCATTTCCCAAATTCAAGTCTCTCCTGAAAATCCACCTGTTCTGTACTGCCTATGACCTCCCTTTCCCTGACCCCCCCTGTTTCCTCCTCTTCTTCCACTTAGGCTCTTTTTCTCTTTAGTCCTGTACGGGTGTGCACTTTCCTGTTTGGCATTGTAGTTCTTTTTCTGTTTCTGGCTTTTCTTATATATATTGTTGTTGTTGTAAACCGCCCAGATGGCTCCCGATGGGTGGTCTATCAAATGTTTTAATAAAGACAAAGGAAGATAAAGATTGAGAACACAGGCATGGCACTGTGTGTGAACATGCCAATTTCATGCTGCTGTTTCAAAGCCAGATCAAGTTTCCTAAAATTGTGATTATAAAACAACTAATGGGTGACTTTCAAGTGGGTTTAATATTTATTATGAAGACATTGTCGTCCAAGGACCTTTGCTGAATGTTCCTGTACTCTGGACTGTAAAATCTTCACGGCACTTGCATTCATAAAAGGAGGGGCGGGGCTGGCTGTAATTAGAAATATTTTTTGCCTGTAAATGGCATTAACACTATGCAAGTATCTGAGATGGAAATGAGTCATTAAACTGTAGCTTGAGTCACCATATACAATTGTGGTAATTCTTTCAATTTATAAGGCTTCTGGTTTATGGGATACAATAAAAAAGGTATTACTGTAATGCTTAAGTATATTGTGACATTGGGCAATGTATTTAAATTTTCTACTTAGAAGACTAGAATGATCTTGTAGTGTCCTCTTTGCTTGCTATAAAAGACATCAATTTAGTTTAAATAAATTCCACAAATGCCCATCAAGGAAGGCTTCAATTAGACTGTATATTTTCCTCTTATATAGACTCAGATGTTCTTACCATAATAGCATTAAAACTTCCACTGTAAGACCATTCTTTGTTAGAATTTACTGTAAATACATCAACTAAAACATCTTAAAATAACATGAAATAAAATTTATTTCATGGGCCACAATAAAGATAGACTTATTTGGCCATTGTCTCCTTATTGAGATATCTTAATAATGAGGTAGTCTTAGAAATTCCATAGACCTCATGCTATATGGAAGGTGTACATAACACGAGGATGGATCTAGCAAAGCTTGAAGAGTGATTGAGAATTTGGCAGCTGAGATCATTTGCTAAAAAAATGCAGGGTCAAGCATTTGGACTGCAGAAATCCAATAAATTACAAAAGGTTTTGCAAAAGTAGATTTCTCCATGGTTCAGAACTTCACTATTACAGAAGAAATCTATGTGTAGATGCTTAGAGCACCTATGGAAAATCTTTAATAATCTAACTTTAAAATCAGAATAGCAAATTCAAATAAAGCTATAAGCTATACAAATTAATGATCACCGAGGCAAAGAAATCATATTACTCTAAGCTGATTTTGCAAAGCACCAGTGATTTGAAAAAGTTATTTAAAACCGTGTGACCAATGCCTACCACTACCTACCTCAGATTATTTGGTTTTCTTTAGATGTAAAATAGGTACTTTTCATGGAACAATTATGGATAGAAGACAAAATTTTCATGAGATGGTTATTGATCACAGTCATACTTTGAGTCTTGATGGCACAGAGAGATGATTCAGTAATAACTGGAAATAACATTAAAGCTGACTGTATGTGGGAACATTTTGTCCCATTTTCGGTCAGAGAAACTCAAACCTTGTTAGGAAAATTTGCTAAGGGCTTTCACCACTGTTACCATTCTCCGGCAGGTTTGCTTAGGCTTTCTGATTGAAGTTGCATGCTAGATAACCATATCTGTAGCTACAGTATTACAAGAAGGAAGCGTTCCATATTTCCAGATGTAGTGCTGATTCCACTGCTTAAACTTAATTGTAAAGAAGTTTATCATTGTGCTCATCAATTAGAGCAATAGCTAGTCTTCAGATTTTGGGTTAATTGAAGCAATTGTTTCATCCCAGTTGCAGTTACTTAGATGATCATGAGCTGCCTTACATTTACGTATAGGAGAAGTCTGTTCAAGCTTTGCTGTGAATCGAAAACAGGTTACGAGAGGATTCAGATAAGTTGAACTCTGTTTTCCTTTCTTCTTGCAGTATCTTTAGCTTGGGCTTCCCAATTACATTAAGAATTTTTACTGAACCATTACACAATTGTTTTTTATTGGTGACAATTTGCTGTGGTGTTTCACCTAACTTATCGTTAGCTCCGTGGTGAGCTCAATAAAATTTTGAGCAAAATGGAAGGTTAGCTTCAAGAGGCGATTACAAAACCTCAAGGCTATACTTCCGACATTATTATATACACGTCAGCTTTGAAACATCTTTTTTCACACTTCTCTACTTTTGTTTTGGTTACATTTACGTACAACACTGAGAATTATCCACTGCTTTCATCCTTGGAGACCATGATATATTGTTACTAAAGATAAATAATTTAGGCATATCAGTGGTCATGTTGAAATGGTTCACTGAATTTTTGACCAACAGAAGATGTACAATGAACTAGTGCTCCAATCTCTCTGAAATTGGTGGAGAATGGATTGCAGTGTCCCTCAGGGCACCGTTCTTATCTCCAATTTTATTAACATCTTTTTGAGCACATTCGGCAGTGAGTTAACTAGAATGAATATATTTTTTATAAATGCAAACAATATCCTTTGGATAGTACTTTTTCAGGATAATTTACCCCTGACTTACGCTTTATTACAAGCTTGTTTATTGCAAGTAGGAAACTGTTTGATTGCTAATCACTTAAAATTTAATCCTGAAAGAATAAATTATTCTGCATGGGAGATCAAAATTAACATGTTCTACCAATGGCAGGATTCTTTGGAACACTTACTAAGAATTGTGGGTGTTGTCTTAGACTCTGCTTTGATGATGAATATTCAAATCTGCCAGACGTTTAGGAAAGTTCTAATAGATTGTTGTCATGTACAGCAGGGTTAGGGCCTATTTGTCAAGAAACTCATTATACAAGTTGTGTGGGTGATTATTCTATTGCAGTTAGACTATGAGGCACATTTCACAATGGGACATCAAGGCCAGAATGTCTGGGGGGAAAAAAGCAGGCACGTGCAAGTTCAGGCATGATTTCAGAAACGTGGATGTGCCTGACGTGCCATGTATATTAAACATCTATATAGACATTCCCAGGATAGCATTTCACAACCAAGACGTCTAATAGCATAATGGTTAGAGTCATGGCTTAAGACAGTGTGGCCTTTGTGATCTAAGACTAGTCACGTAATTCTCCTTTTCTAGACTCTGGATGTTTTAAGCACTTTCCTGATGCCTATTCATGCCTGAAGCAGGTATAAACATGGACTTATCTGCAGATGTCTCTGATGTTTTTGAGATCTAAAAGGGGCATGTAAGTCAATTGCTCCTCCCAGGACATGCCTGTGCTACACCCTCATACTCCCTGCACCAGAGATACCTGTGAACATCATTTGTGGAATGGCTAAGGAGACGTGTCTGTGATTTTGACGTGCACGTTGTCAGACATCCAAATCACGACTAAACATTTTAAAATAATCCTCTATGGCAGTGGTTCTTAACCCAATCCTCTGTGACACCCAGGCCAGTCAGGTTTTCAGGATATTCACAATGAATATGCATGAGATAGGTCTGCATGCACTGTTTCCATTGTATGCAGATCTATCTCATGCATCTTCATTGTGGATACCCTGAAAACCCAACTGGACTAGGGGTCCTAGAGGACCGGGTTGAGAACCACTGTTCTGTTGCAATTTAGTTTTAGATTGCAAGCTCTGATGAGCAGGGACCATCTTTTACATGTGTCTGTGCAGCGCTCTGTACGTCTTGTAGCCCTATACAGTGCTCAGTAGTAGTAGTAGTAGTAGTGGTATTTCTAGCAGTCTATGCCTAGAAAATAAGCAAGAAACAAGAAAACCCAGGGGGTGAGTCCCCAGGAGTTAGCATTGACTCAGTGGCACACAACAATGACATATTGATTAGGTTATAGACCCTACAGAAAAATGAGCTGTGACTTGATTGAGAGGCAAACAATGGGAAAGAGCCATCCCATTTTTTTAAAGAACTTCACTGGTTGCTGATTTATGCAAGAGTAATCCTTAAACTGTTAAGTTTCACTGTTAAAATGGATTGGACTCTCACTATATACTTTCATTGGTTGAATTGGCCATTTGCTTCAGCTTACTGTGATCTCTATAATAAGTTACAATTCCCTTCCTTTAGACATCACTCATGCATAAGTGGTCACATGATAAAATTGAGTTATAGTGCCACATATCATGGAACAAGCTCCCCACAAAGATTAGAAGAGGATTCTATGAGGTTTAGGGGCTTGTTTACAAAGCCGCGGTAGTGGTTCGCGATCGCGATCGCAGCCGCGGCCCCATTGAAATCAATGGGGTCGCGGCTCCGATTACGATCGCAAACCGCTACCGCGGCTTTGTAAACAAGCCCCTTAGACTCCTTCTTAAAACTTGGCTATTTCGGCAATATTTAATATATTTCCTTAGATCTATTTTAATGTTTTTCTCTGATGCACGATATAATTTACTCGGTCAATGATTTATTTATTTATTTATTTACATCTCTTATATACCGCACTATTTGCGATCAGCGCGGTTTACATAGAACAAACAATATCCGACAATAAACAAGAGTCAGGTCATTACAATGAACAGGAGCAGTAAACTTGGATAACAGGGGAAACTATCTACATGTGTGGAACATTGAACAAGGTAACTGTATATATGAGAGATGGAATTATTGTGTGTTGACCTTTTCATCCCTCCAAGCACTCGAGAATTTTCTGTATCGTACTATGTAAATGATTATGATTTATATATTTATGACATGAAACAATATTTTTTTATTTCTGATTCTTATCTTGTTGCTTATATACATTGTTGCCTGTATCTATTTACCTTTTGTAATCTGCCACAGTACTTTAATTAAATTAAGTTTTAACTATAAAATTACTCCGTTCATCTGCTGGCTAGGCAGGATATGTCTGTGAGACAGATATTGGCAAAATGTCTTCTTATTTTAGAGTGAATAGCATGAAACTAAAATATTAATTAGCACTTCTGTTTCAGATTAAATTAATGCTTGGAGAATGCTAGGTTATCATGGACAGTCTGTGGGCTTTATTGATAAAACTCAAGCTTTGTATTCTTTTGCCTGTGATGTGATTTTTGTCAACATCTACCACTATGATCCTTCCTTTCTTTAGCCTTAAAAAAATCATTTTTTTTTAAATGGGTACAAATTGATTCATTTCAGATCCCTGACAAGGTTAGCTTACAGTTTATCTCAAGGGATGATTGCAGGCATGGAAAAAGGGCTTTAATAATTAATAACTTCTATCAATTATATATTGGGCAGATAACCATAACAGAGCAGCTAATTCCTTTACTTAGACATGAGAGAGAATACAGGCATAGCAAAGGAAGGCAGACATGATAGAATTAAGATCATACATTGGGTTATTGACGTGCTTTACTACCTTGGTCAGCAACTATAATGTATCAGTTTGAGCTGTTCCCGGATTTCTTCTGGTACACTCATCTTCCAGACCTTGATAATTTTAAATGTTTAGTTTTCAGTTTTCCTTTCTCTTTTGCCTTGTATCATGCTGTTTATCACAAGACAGGGCTGGCGCTAGCCATTAGGTGACCTAGGTAGTTGCTTACAGCTCCAAGAATTTCTAGAATGGCCCATTACTGCCACGGCCGCCCCTCTCAGGGACTTTAAAACAGCAGCGCAAGGTTTGCTGAAAGCCTACGGCGCGGTGTACTGTTGATACTTCCACCCCCTCCAATGCAGGCTTTGCATGCTGGCGGAATTCTGCATGGTGGGGGCAGAAACGACCAGAGGCTTTTGGTAAGCGCTGTGGTGCTGTTTTAAAGTCATTGCTACCACTGCAGATCCCAGTGGGGGGCAGAATCGGAGGGTGGCAGGAATGAGGTTTATCTAGGGCGTCTCATATTCTTGCACTGGCCCTGGTACTACGTAGATTAATTAATTTGCCACATCGCAGGCAAAACTGTTTCATTCTAGCCCGGTCCTCTACCACGGTTCTTCATCTCTCATCATCTCATTGCACCTGTTCACATGTGAGCATATCCTTTCAACTCATTTTCAGAATTATTGCATAAAACTCCTTTTCAAATGCATCAGTGTGTTTTTCACTTCCATATGCTGCCCCAAAATGATGTAGCATGACCACCTTGAAAGAGTGTAAGAGAGAAGTATATTCTCTGTAGTGTTTATGTAAAGGAATTTTCCATGCGATGACACTTAACAGCAACAAGTGCTAAAATGGATAAGTATTTGTGATAGTTTGTTACCTTGTAATTTACCCTTTGACCAAGCAATTTTGTCCCGCTCCAGGTGATTTCCAGTAGCCGTTTCTGGATATGGAACCATGAGCCTTCGTTCACAGCTCTATCCAGAGCATTGGTTATGTAGAAATATTTATGAATAAAATTGCTTTGAGTTTAAGAAAATATAAGGCGATATCTTTTCCTTTGATTTGTTAACCTGGAGCGGTATTAGTGCCTGAAAGATGTATTTGTTTGACACTTATTTGTATATCAACATATTTAAAATTGAGACTCTTTAATGTGTGGATTGTAGGGTCTCCATTTTTCTTTATCTAAAGTTTTCTTTACCAAAGCTTTTCTTAAGGATTCATAGTTTTCTGTGGAACATGGCGTATTTAAACATTTTCAATATTTGAATTGTTGGTTTAACTTTAGCTTCTAGGTATATATAGACTGAAAAAATAAATTTTGCCTTTTTGGATGACCAAACTTCTGTTGCAAAAACTGTTTCATATTCCATCATGTTATGTAGTTTATAGAAATAATTTAATGTTGTAGCATGATCCAGAAAGGGCAGTGTTGGTTTCCAGTTTCCTTATTTTGTTAGGCTGTAGTTGCTGTTCCTCGACCCCTTGTTTCCTTTGTGGAAACTATTACTTGCTTGTCTGCTGCTTGGGGAAGCAAAACAGATGAACATATTTCTAAAGCAGCAAGCCTAGGACTGTATGTGTGGGCTGTTGTCCCAGACCCTTCTGCTGCCTGGGACCAACTCATTTGGGAAGGGTGGCAAAGCCACTAATCCCAGAGCAATGATTGAAATCTCTTGCAAAGTTATTATCAATGTGATGCTTCACTCATAGAGTCAGGGATTCCAACAGTGTTTTTTTTTCAGGACTATGAAGAATAGTGGGAGGAGGAATGTAAGCCTAATGTGGAAGAAAATGGAAATTTTAAATCCCCAGGTCAAGGTGTTTCTTTCTCAGTTTGTATTGTGCTTACTGATACCACACTCTGTATTTTGCAGAAGGGAACCATGGTGATGAATTGGCCATCATCCTTTTTGGTTCGGCCCAGACTCTGAAATGCCCTGATAAATCCTAGGGTTGCTTTTGCTAGAGTATTGGGCCTGTATCCAATAGTAAATGCAGAATCTACATTCTGCAGTGCATGACTGCTGTGTTTATTACCAAAACTGGTCCCTAGTCATTTGTTGTTCTTGCATAGTGCAAAGTGTATTGACTTCTAGTAAATTTTCTAAGGGCCCATATTTCTTGTTTGTTTATTCAGTATATCACCATATATTAAAAATATTGGTGGTTTACAAATGCATATAGGAAAGAAAAAGAAATCTCCATATTAATGATAGAAAAGTAGAAACACAATAGAACCTAATAGAATAACACTAAGGTAGCAAAGCTGCGAACAAGGGATAGCAGCTGAAGCACTATGTCCCTGCAAGTATGAGATCAACCACAGCCATAGAAACATGACGGCAGAAAAAGACCACATGGGCTATCTAGTCTGCCCTCCCATATCACCCACTACAAGAGTCCCCTTTTTTCCTTTAGAGATCCTCTGTGTTTGTCACATGCTTTTTTGAATTTAGATACTGTCCTGATCTCTACCACTTCCATCAGTAGCGGTGTGGGATCTCAATGTGGTCCTCACGAAGCTCATCACTCCACCCTTTGTGCTTTTGGCTTCTTGCCATCTCAAGTATCTGTCCTGGAAGGTGATTTTCCTTGTGGTGCTCACGTCTGAATTTAGGGTCAGCAAGCTCCAAACTCTGGTGGCTCAAGTCCCCTATACCAGGTTTCATAGGAACAGGGTGGTACTCTGGACGCTCCCTAAGTTCCTCCCTAAGGTGGTCTCCCCATTCCACCTCAACCAGAAAGTGGTGCTTCCCACTTTTTTCCCATGTTCTCATGCTAGTAGGGTGGAGGCCGCTCCCCATATGCTAGACTGTAAACGGGCATTGGCCTATTATTTGGAATGGACCAAGTCCCATCGCCGCTCCTTACAACTCCTCATTTCCTATGACCCTAATCACCCAGACATAGCGGTCTCCAAGCATACTCTGTCTACCTGGGTGGCAGACTGCATTGCCTTCACCTATGGTCAGGCTGGTCTTTTGCTGGTGCGTTACATCATGCCACACATTATCCGGGCCATGGTGACTTCTGTGGCGAGCTTCCACTCAGTTTCCTTGATGCAGATCTGCTGGGCTGCCACCTGGTCCTCAGTTCACACCTTTGCAGCACATAACTGCCTGGAGGAGACATCCTGGCGTGACAGCGCCTTTGAACAGGGGATACTCCATCATTTGTCCTCCGGTCCTTCTGTGTGTCCTGGCTACCAGAGAGCTGGTTTCCATGGTCGATGATGAGGTCGCTGCTGAGGTCTTATGACAGAACTGCACTCTTACTGTTCTTCACAATTCACTTTTTGGGTTGCCCATGGCTTACAGGCTTTTTTGGTAGCTTGTTGCTAGGGAGTCCCATATGTGAAGATTGACTTCCTGCTGGTTCCTGGAGAAAACGTAACTACTCACCAGTAGCAGGTGTTCTCCAGGAATAGCAGTTATCAGTCCTCAAAACCATCACTCCTCCCCATCGAGTTGCTTTTCTTTTTTGCCGTCTTGAGATATGTCATCATGCTGAGGCAAGATAGCACACTGGGGGGGAGAGGGGGGGGAAGGCATCCACGCATGCATGGTGGATCTCCCAAAGGCTTTCTTTGAAAGCTGTGGAGAGGTTACCATGCGGGCTCAGTCAGTGCCGATGTCACCCATATATGAGGACGGATTCTTGCTGTTCCCGGAGAAGATCTGCTACTGGTGAGTAACTATGCTTTCTCTACAGTGAGAACTAGTCTGGCAATTTGTAACAGAATCCACATGTGAAGGAGCCATACAAAACTTAGTGCTTACCAATGGGGGAAAGTATTTCTGATGTCATAGTGGGAGATCATCTCGCATCCAGTGATCACCAGATGGTGTGGTTCAGTATTAGGACTAGGGCAGATAAAATGCATTCAAAAGCAATACCTGAAGGAGTCGTTACCAGGCTGGGAACAGCTGGGGAATGTAGAAAAGCAATGGGCAAAACTGAAAGGGGATATGTTAAGGCCAACAAACCTTTTTGTTAGAAAGATAACTAAATGTAAAAGGAAAAGGAGGCCACTATTGCTCTCAAAAGAAGTAACACAAAAGGAGCAGGAGAGCCACGCCACTGGAAACAAGAGCTTTATTAATCTAGGCAGGTCAGCCCAATACGTGTTTCGGCACAATGCCTTCCTCAGGGATCTGCGGATATACAGATAGGATTCATTACTAATCCATATCTAGAGGTGATTCTCTAGTGGTGAGTTGTCATCCATATATATCTTTTGACTTAACATCTCACTTGTACTCTCTTTTGCTTGTATTTCTCTATGCATCATCACCTTTGACATGATTTTGTGTATATGTATGCTTCTTTCATGTATTTTATTTATATTTTTATAGTACATTTTATTTATTTATTTATTTATAGTCTTTTCTATACCGCGCTATTCAGCATCAGCGCGGTTTACAATAAACAATGAAATCACACATTTCCAATAGTACTTTGTGTTTACAGATGAACAGGACATTTAACTTGGCTAACAGGGGAACTATATACAATTCACAACATATACAATTCACAACATGGTCATGTGCTCATTTTGGTTTCAGACAAGGGAGATTTGGGTGGTTTCAGCAGTTGGTGCTGAACTTCTATTGGTTTCCGGGTAATGCAGGAGAAAGAGGTAGTGTTTCAAGGCCTTCCTGAATTGGAAAATGTCTGGGATTGCTCGGATGTTGTGGGGGAGGTTATTCCAGATCATTGGTGCATAGAATTTGTAGGCCCTGCTGGATGTTGACTTCGTGCATTGAGTTATTGATCTTGGGACTATCAAGGTGTTTTGTGCTACTGACCTTCTGTCCCTGTTGTGGGGTGTCATCTGGATTAGCTCTGCTAGCGATGCTGACGAGAGACCTTTGGTGGCTTTGAAGGTGAGTAGCAAGGTCTTAAATGTAAGTCTACCTTGTATCGGGAGCCAGTGGAGTTGTTTCAGAATGGGTGAGACATGGTCTTTCCTGGATGCTCCGTGTAGTACTCTTGCTGCGGCATTCATTGCCATTTGCAGTGGGTTCAAAGTGGTTTGGGGGAGTCCTTGCAGTATTGCGTTTGCATAATCGAAATGTGGGATGATTAGTGCCTGATAGATGGTCCTGAAATCATCTGGCTCCAGTAGGGATCGCAGGTATCTAAGGGATCTAATTTTATGATATACTGCCCTTACAGTGTTACTTATATGCGCCTTCATATTCAAGTTCTGGTCTAGTGTGACGCCGAGGTACCTGATAGCGGGTTTGATCTGAAGGTCTGCGTCCTTCACTTTTAGTACTGCCGGCGCAGTGAAGTTACGGTTCCTTGTAATGAACATCACCTCCGTCTTCTTGTGTTGAATCCGGAGGTTTTGGGATTGTAGCCAATTGGATATTTCGTTTATGCAGCTTGTTATTGGTGAGAGGTCGGGGTTCTCTGTTGCAAAAGGCGTGTATAACAGCACATCATCTGCGTATATCATACAGTTAACGTTGAAAGACCGGATCAGGTTGCAGATAGGCTGCATGTATATATTGAACAGCAGGGCGGAGAGGGAGGATCCTTGTGGGACCCCTTAGCTTTGGTGGAATGGATCTGATGATGTGTCTCTGGATTGTACCTGCTGCTATCTGTCCGAGAGGTAGGACCTGCACCACTCGAGTGCTGTACCGGAGATTCCTTTCTCTTTGAGGCGTTCTAGGAGGCGCTCATGGCTCACGGAATCAAACGCCGCAGCGATGTCAAGGAAGACAAGGACAAACCCTTGGCGGATATTGTCGATGCCTGCTATTATGCTGCTGAAGAGTGTGGTGAGAAGGGTTTCAACCCCGTGGGCTTCTCTAAATCCGTGTTGGCATGGATCCAGTGGTGCGTTGGAATCAATGTGATCTTGTATTTGTCTCTGAACTTCCTTTTCCATTATTTTTGCTAGCATCGGTATGCTTGATATCGGTCTGTAGGATTCCGGCTTCTGTTGGTCGAGTTTGTTGTTTTTTAGTAGAGGTCTTATTGATGTGTGTTTGAGGGTGCGTGGGAAAGCCCCCGTTGTGAACGATTGTTCCATGAATCTGGATATGACGGGACTGAGGTCAGTCCGTAGTTCTTTGACCCAGAAAGCCGGGCATGGATCAGATTGTGCAGTGGTCGTGTTGATGGCCGCTATGGTGTCTTCGATACGTTGTTTGGGTGGTGTCGTGAAGGTAGTGAGTGGTGTTTGAATGCAAGGCTGAAGGATAGTGCTGGGCGCAGGGTTGTTGTTTATCTGACAGAGTTTGGTTTGTAGATAGTCAGCATATGTTTGAGGATGGATTCCGTTTGCTTGTTCTGAAGCAGGTTCTGTTGTAAGTCGTCTAACGAGGGCAAACAGGTCACGAGGTTTGTTCAGGGATCTCTTTAATGTGTCAGCGTGGTAACGTCTCATGGCTTCTGTCACTGCGGTATGATGCGCTGTGAGTTGTAAGTTGTATGCACTTTGGTCTACTTCTAAGCGTGAGCGGCGCCAGCGTCTCTCAAGTTTCCTTAGCATCGCGAGTGAGGCTTTCAACTCCGCTGAGTACCATGCTGCTGCGGGTCGTTTCCCTTGTGGTTTGTTATTTGATGGGCGAACAGCGATTGAGCTGAGTATCTCATTCCAGTCAGAGACTAGCTCGTCTGGGTTGTGTGCTGGTGAGGTTATTAGTGGGAGTGCTGATTTCAGGATTACATTATTACAATTACTTTATATATGTTTTTTTAGTACATTTTTTAATAGTTTTGTATGATATTTTTATTTGGCTCCTCTGTGTTTAGCTCTTTGTTTTATCCTTGGTTTATATTTTTGTTCTAACATATGTTTTTAATGGTATTACATCACTTATTGTTATTTATATATACATAGGTTTTTTTATGTTTTTATGTATGTTTTTATGCATAAGGTCACAGTCCCCTGAGGAAGGCATTGTGCCGAAACACGTGTTGGACTGACCTGCCTAGACTAATAAAGCTCTTATTTCCAGTGGCGTGGCTCTCCTGCTCCTTTTGTATTGCTCTTAGAATGCAGGAGGAGGCTTCTTCCTGCGTTCTCAAAAAAAGTAGCCAAAAAGGTGAAGAAAAAAAGGGTGGCCTTCATAAAATATAAGAAATCACAGAGAGAGGAAGACAAGCATCAGTATTTGTAAAAACTTGGAGAAGCTAACGTAGTCAGGAATGCAAAGATACAAAAAAAAAAAGAAGAAAGAGCCAATGCAATACAATGGAGGGACAAGACATTTTTCAGATATGTTAGTGAGAGGAGGAAGAGCAAAAGTGTTGTTGTCAGACTCGGGAGTGAAGGGGAAAAATATGTAGAAGCTGATAAGGATAAAGTGGGATTGTTTAACAAATATTTCTGTTCTGTGTTCACAGATGAAAGGCCAGGAGCAGGACCTCAGAAAACACCCACAAATGGGAACAGAAATGACGGGGATCTTGAATGATTTTCAGAAGACTGTGTTTGTGAGGAACTAGCTAAAATAAAGGTAGACAAAGTGATGGGACCAGATGGAATACATCCAAGAATATTGAAGGATCTTGGGGACATTAGCGGCTCCACTGACTGAACTTTTCAGTGCTTCTTTAGAGTTGGGAGTGGTCTCAGAGGATTGGAGAAAGGCACATTATTTATTTATTTATTTAACATCTTTTATATACCGCACTATTGTCACCAGCGCGGTTTACATGTAACAAACATATACATACAAAGAACTGTAATGCATTTTACAAGTAACAGGGTTATTGAACTTGGGAATAACAGGTACAACTATATAAGGCTAGTTAACTATATACAGATTATTGAAATACATTAGTCAAATTTGGATATCAGTTGGGGAAATGTCTTGGTCAGAAAAGTGTCTGTGATATTTTCATGTGCGAAGGTTAGATTGGGAAATAGCTTAGGAAGAGGTGGTGTTTGAGACTCTTTATGTATTTTGTTATGATGGTTATAACTCTCAGGTCTAGGTGGGAGGCATTCAGGTTTTGTGGGGCGTGGATACTGAAGGCTCTTTGGTTGTTTCCTTAGTGTATCTGACTGTTTGTTTCGGGATTATTAATGTATTCATTGCAATTGATTCTTCTGGATCTATTAGGGGTCTGTGAGTGTACAAGGTTGGTAATGGTTGATGGTGCTTGGTTGTTTATGGCTTTGAATGTAGTGATCCAGTATCTTGTAGTGGATTCTTGCGTTGGTTGGTAGCCAGTGGAGTCTTTTTAGAACAGGGGTTATGTGATCTGTCTTTGATATTCCTTCAAGTACTTGGGCAGCAGTGTTCATCGCTAATTGGAGAGGATTTAATGTTGCTTGAGGGAGTCCATATAGAATTGCATTTGCAAGAGCGATGTGAGGCATTATCAGGGCTTGGTAGACAGTTCTGAAATCTGAGGGTTCCAGTAGAGGTCGCAGGTGGCGTAATGGTGTAACGTATCTTGTGGTAAATTAGTTTTGTTATGTTTTTTATGTGGGCTTTCATATTGAGGTGCTGGGTCAAGGGTTATACCTAGGTAGCGTAGTGTAGGCTTTACTGTTAATTCCTTGTCCTTTATCTTCACGGAGGTAGGAGGTGTGAAGTTTTGGTTTCTTGTTACAAACATCACATCAGTCTTGCTGTGGTTGATTCTTAGATTTTGGAGATGAGCCAATCTTCTACTGCTTCGAGGCATGGTATCAATGATGTATAATCAGGGTGATTGATGGAGAATGGCATGAATAGTAGAATGTCATCTGCATGCTAAACAGGTGACATTAAAGGAACGAATGAGGTCACAAATGGGTTGCATGTATATATTAAACATCAACGCTGACAGAGAAGATCCTTGTGGTACCCCTTGGTCTTGAAGAAATGGTTCGGAAGTAGTTTCGGTCAATTCGTACTTGTTGCCAACGGTTAGTTAGTAGATATACACCAGTCAAGTGCAGCGCCAACTATTCCTTTTTCCTTGAGGCGATCGATAAGTATTTGGTGGTTTACTGAGTCGAACGCCGCTGAGATGTCCATGAATATAAGTATGAAATCCTTGATGAATGTTATCTATTCCTGTGATTAGTGTGTTGAATAGTGTGATGAGGAGGGTTTCAACTCCATGAGCCTCTCTGAAGCCGTGGTTGTGAAGGGTCAAGTGGAAGCTCATTGTCTATGTGCTGTTGTATTTGCCGTGGACTACTTTCTCAATTATTTTCGCTAGGAGTGGGATACTGGATATTGGCCTGTAGGATTCTACTTTTTGGGGGTCTAATTTACTGTTTTTTTAGTAATGGTCTAATTGAGGTTTGTTTGAGGCTTTTAGGAAAGGTTCCAGTTGAAAAGGATGTTCAAGGATATTCTGTATGAAGAAGCTTACTTCATGTTTAGATTTTTTATCCAGGCTGCCGGGCATGGATCGCTTGCAGCGGGTGGTAGCATTTATTGATGCGATAGTGTTCTCAATTTCTTTGATTGATAGTGTATTAAACTTGGTTAATGTGGTTGACTGCGAATATAATCATTCTTTGTTGGTCCAGAAAGTAAAAAATGTTGGATGTTTTGTCATCTTTGAACTGTAGGTATTCGGCATATTCTTGCGGGTGTATTGCTTGTGTTTGATGAGGTGTTGGTTCCTTTGCCATTGTTCTTACGCGATGTTTGAAGAGGTCATGATGTTTATTTAGTGATTTCTTTAGAAGGTTGGTATGAATTGTTTCCTTCGATCTGCTATATTCTTTGCGATGCTTATCTAAGTATTTGCAGTACAGCTGTGTAGGCTTCAGTAGAGCGTGATCTTCTCCAATATTTCTCGAGTCTCCGGAGAGATGGAGGAGGGATGTTCTTAGCTCCTTGGAATACCAGGCTACGTGTGTACGATGGTTGGTATTTTTTGCCATGTTTGATGGTTGAGAATTGAATCTAAGGGAGTGATCCCAAGTGTTGATTAGACTGTCCAAGTCGGGTTCAGACGCATGTAGTGTTGGGAGGAGATTATTAAGTATTTCCTCTTTGACAAAGGGGCGGAACCTCCTAGTGTTGGTTTTCGCTTTGAGTAGGTTGGGATTTTAGAGGAATTGGAGTAGTTGGGGATTTTGAATAAAATGAGACTGTGGTCAGACCACGGTACTGGTATTATTGAAAGGTCGTAATTGTGGTTGGTGTCTGGGGTAAACTTGTGTGAAGAATATCAGATCAAGTATGTTTCCCATATTATGAGTAGGGTCTTTGACTATTTGGTTGTATCCAAGGTTGTCAATTGCTTCTATAAATGCTGTGGCTTGCGAGTCCTGTAGGGAGGGAAGGTTGAAATCTCCCATTATCCAATTGGATAGTCTTGGTTTTTCAGTGTTGCAGGCAAGGTCAACTATCGTTGGTAGATCCTCAGCTGATGCTGTTGGAGCTCTATAGACTAGGCTGATTGAGTGTTCTTTGTTTGATATATTTAGTATATTTAGATGTGTTGAACTGATGTTGTCAATTTGAAATTGTAGTTGGTTGTTAGAGATAATAAGTACTCCGCCTCCTCTTTGTTGGTTTCTATGGCACGTGTGTATAGAGAATCCTGGCGGTAGCATCTGGTTAAGAATGACATTGTCAGAATCGGTTAGCCAAGTTTCTGTGATCAGCAAGATGTCAAGGTTTATGTGCAGTTATGAGATTAGTTATCAGAGGCCATTTTGTGCGGATGGACCTTATATTATAAGGGCACAGTGTAATGGTGGATGATACTGTTGTTTTGGTGAGGTCTTTTGGTAACGTGAAGGGCAATGTGAAGTAGATGTGAGTAGTGGGTGTAGTTAGGGTTTGTTTGATTTGTTTGAGTTTTGTTTGGACCATCTCCTCCAATTATTTCGTAGTATTGGTATGGTATTTTTTGGTCGTCATTAAAGGCACTTGCTTGACCAGATAGTGCAGTGAGGAGGTAGGTGATGGTAAGGGTTACTAATGTGTGCATTCTTATAGTGAACATGTGTGTTCTGAGAGGCGGTAGTGTTGCTAGTTTGCACAAGGTTGTAGACTATTGGTTTTGGGGTTGTAGTAATTTGTAGATAATATTGATGGAACCTTAATTGTGGTGAAAAGACGTATCAACAATATATTTGGCTGCTGAGAAAAACAGTAATTGAAAAAATTTGTGGGTAATGATACAGTATGTCTCTCTATCTACTGACAACAGTATATCTATTGGCAACAGTGTATCTCTCTGGGTAGTGGTAGCAGTATGTCTCTCAATCTACTGACAACAGTATATCTTTCTGGGTATTGATAACAGTATGTCTCTCTAGCTACTGACAACAGTATATCTTTCTGGGTATTGATAACAGTATGTCTCTCTAGCTACTGACAACAGTATGCCTCTCTGAGTAGTGATAACAGTATGTCTCTCCAGACTACTGACAACAGTATGTCTCTCTATCTACTGACACAGTATATCTCTCTGGGTAGTGATAACAATATGTCTCTCTAACTACTGACAATAGTATGTCTCTCCGAGTAGTGATGACAGTATGTCTCTCTAACTACTGATAACAGTATATCTCTCTGGGTAGTGATAACAGTAATGTCTCTCCAAACTACTGACAACAGTATGGTTCTCTATCTACTGACACAGTATATCTCTCTGGGTAGTGATAACAATATGTCTCTCTAACTACTGACAACAGTATATCTCTCTATCTACTGACACAGTATATCTCTCTGGGTGGTGATAACAGTATGTCTCTCTAGCTACTGACAACAGTATATCACTCTTGGTGCTGACGATAGTAAGTTCATTCTGGCTACTGGGAACGATAATTTGCAACTGATGTGTACTGATACTTATAATTATTAACAGTAGTATGTAAACTTTATGGGAGATGTGCAAGAAGTCAGTTAGAGATAGTTCCTTTATACGTGGTATACTTGCTGTGCTCAGAGAGGGATCCAATTCTGAGGGGTGAGAGCGAGCTCAACCGTGAGGGAGCTCAAGCTTCTCGTTTTTGGATGAGCTTCAAGATGGCGCTTTTGCTTGTAGAATGTTGAGGCGTTGGGTTGACGTTCTTTTTCCGCCTATCGTGCCCCGCCTAAGGGCCACGCCAAAGGGCCCTCTTGCGAGGCCCTCAGGCGCGGGCCCGCAAGGCGCGGGCGCGCTTGCGCGCGGCTGCTTTTTGTTGCTCCTCTGGGTCCTCCACGGCCCGGATTTGGGCCGGAGTTGTAGGAGCGGGAAAGCGCTCGTTGCTTGCTCGACCCCGACTGGGAGCTAATGTGGGCTGGAAGCTGGAGCCGAAAAAGGGCCTTCTCTGCCCGCGGCTGCTGTTTGTTGCGCCTCTGGGTCCTCCCACGGCCCGGATTGGGCCGGAGTTGTAGGAGCGGGAAAGCGCTCGTTGCTTGCTCGACCCCGACTGGGGAGCTAATGTGGCTGGAAGCTGGAGCCGAAAAGGGCCTTCTCCTGCCCGCGGCTGCTGTTTGTTGCGCCTCTGGGTCTCCCACGGCCCGGATTGGGCCGGAGTTGTAGGAGCGGGAAAGCGCTCGTTGCTTTGCTTGACCCCGACTGGGGAGCTAATGTGGCTGGAAGCTGGAGCCGAAAAAGGGCCTTCTCCTGCCCGCGCTGCTGTTTGTTGCGCCTCTGGGTCCTCCAACGGCCCGGATTGGGCCGGAGTTGTAGGAGCGGGAAAGCGCTCGTTGCTTGCTCGACCCCGACTGGGGAGCTAATGTGGCTGGAAGCTGGAGCCGAAAAGGGCCTTCTCCTGCCCGCGGCTGCTGTTTGTTGCGCCTCTGGGTCCTCCCACGGCCCGGATTGGGCCGGAGTTGTAGGAGCGGGAAAGCGCTCATTGCTTGCTCGACCCCGACTGGGGAGCTAATGTGGCTGGAAGCTGGAGCCGAGAAAAGGGCCTTCTCCTGCCCGCGGATGCTGTTTGTTGCGCCTCTGGGTCCTCCACGGCCCGGATTGGGCCGGAGTTGTAGGAGCGGGGGAAAGCGCTCGTTGCTTGCTCGACCCCGACTGGGGAGCTAATGTGGCTGGAAGCTGGAGCCGAAAAGGGCCTTCTCCTGCCCGCGGCTGCTGTTTGTTGCGCCTCTGGGTTCCCTCCCACGGCCCGGATTGGGCCGGAGTTGTAGGAGCGGAGGGGAAAGCGCTCGTTGCTTGCTCAAACCCCGACTGGGAGCTAATGTGGCTGGAAGCTGGAGCCGAAAAGGGCCTTCTCCTGCCCGCGGCTGCTGTTTGTTGCGCCTCTGGGTCCTCCCACGGCCCGGATTGGGCCGGAGTTGTAGGAGCGGGAAAGCGCTCGTTGCTTGCTCGACCCCGACTGGGGAGCTAATGTGGCTGGAAGCTGGAGCCTTCCAGCCACATTACACAAAAGCGGAAGGAAAGATAAGGTTGAAAACTACAGGCCGGTTAATCTAACCTCTGTGGTGAGTAAATTATTGGAAATGCTTCTAAAAGAGAGAATAGTGAGGTTTCTCCAAGGCAGCATGGATTTACCAGAGGCAGGTCTTGCCAGACAAATCTGATTGATTTCTTTGACTGAATAAGCAGGGAGTTGAACCAAGTGAGAGCTCTAGATGTGGTGTACCTAGATTCCAGTAAAGCCTTTGAGATTGTTCCGCACAACCAACTTATCAACAAATTGAGCACCCTGGGGATAGACCCTAAAGTGACTGACAGGGTTAGAAATTAGTTGAGTTGGAAACGACAAAGGGTACGGATAAATTGAGCTCTCTCTGAGGAGAAGGATGTTACCAGTAGTGTGCCACAGGGGTCAGTTCTTGGTCAGATTCTTTATAAGATCTTTGTTAGTGATATTGCAGAAGGACTCTCTGAAGAGGTTTGCCTCTTTGTGGATGGTACCAAACTCTGCAATAGACACCCAGGAAGAAGTAGATAACATGAGAAGGGATCTAGCTAAGCGTGAAGAATGGTCAAGAATTTGGCAGCTGAGATTTAATGCTAAAAAATGCAGGGTCATGCATTTGGGTTGCAAAAATCCAAGGGAGCAGTACAGTGTAGGAGGCGAAGTACTTCTGTCCACGAAAGAAGAGTGGAACCTGGGTGTAATTGTTTCTGATGATCTTAAAGTGGCTAAAAGTGGAGTGGAGGAGTGGCCTAGTGGTTGGGGCAAGGTACTTCAGGCCGGAAGGTCGGGGGGTTCAAATCCCACTAGAGGACAGCAACCTTGGGCCGGAAGGACTGGGGTTTTTAGTCCCACAGGTGCTCCTTGTGGTCTTGGGCAAGCCACTTAACCCTCCATAGCCCATGTTCCCTGTAAAATAGTTATCTCCAAGTTAGTCTCCCAGTGGAGGTGGTAGAGATGAGGACAGTAACTGAATTCAAAAAAGCATGGGACCAACACAGAGGATCTCTAAAGGTAAAAAGTTGTTGATCTCTAAAGGTTGTAGTTGTTGATATGGAAGGACAGACTAGATAGGCCATGTGCTCTTTTTCTGTCATCATGTTTTTATGTTTCTATGTTTATAATGCCCTGTTCAATGTAATTTCAGTTTGTTCAATGTAAACCGCACTGATGCAGAATAGCGCGGTATATAAGAGAATGTAAATAAATAAAAATAAAATAAATAAATAAGGTTAAGTCTACAATGGAATTGGTAGCAGACCTAGAGAAGAAGGTCTCTGACGTTTCTATGGAATGTGCAGTTCAGCAGACGAGAATTTCTAACTTGGAAGATCAAGCTGATGGATTTAAAAAGAACTTCATGTTTGTGCAAGTAAAGTTGGAACAGTTAGATAATTCCACTCGTGTCAATAATTTGAGAATTGTTCATTTTCCTAAGGTGATGTCTATTTCTGCTAAAGATATGTTTAAGGAATATCTGACTGTGACTTTGGGGGTTTTCCCAAACTTAATGCCACCTCTTGTAAAAATGTATTACTTGCCAAAAGCTAAGCGTGTGTCTAGTGCTGGCATATCGGGAGACGCTCTCAATGTCACAGATTTAGTAGAAAATTCTGGTCTTGAGTCACAGGAACCCTCCACTTTATTAGTTACATTCGCTTTGTTATCCGATAAGGAGTGGTTGCTGAAGCTTTTCTTCCATAAAAGGAAGCTTTTGTTTAGGGGCTTAGCCGTTCGCATCTATCCAGATTTGTCAAGGGAGACTCAGAAACGGCGTAGAGAGTTTCTATTGCTCCGTCCTGGAATTTTACAACTGGGCGGGTTGTTTTTTCTCAAGTATCCATGTAAATGTTTGATTAAGTATCATTCTGTTTCATATGTATTTTTTGAACCTTCCCAGCTACTTGCTTTTATCTATGCCAGGCGTTTAGAATCTTCTATAGTCCCCTCCTAGTGTTCACTATTGATATTGGTCTGGATCTTCGACTGCTTCCTTTTCTCTCAATCTTTCGTATGTTAGTTTGGTGAAATGGTAATCCCCTCTCTCTTCTAGTGGGCTAGTTAGGGTAAGCACTTTAATTGTTTTTCTCTGTATTTTTTTTCTTCTTTTTTTCGGTAGGATATATGGTATTACGCATGTATCTGTATATTGATTTCTGGAGCCGCCCTGTTTCTTTGAGAAGGGTTTTTTGTATAAACCTTCTTCAACTTATTGTAAAATTGCATAAATATAAAATAAAAATAAATAAATAAATAAACAGGTAGAAAAGGTGACAGTGAAAGCTAGAAGGATGTTTGGGTGCATAGAGAGAGGAATGTCCAGCAGAAAAATGGAGATGATAATGCCTCTGTATATGTTGCTGGTGCAACCTCATTTGAAGTATTTTGTGTGTGATTCTGGAGACCACACCTTCAAAAGGATATAAACAGGATAGAGTTGGTGCAAAGGGTGGCTACTAAAATGGTTAGTGGTCTTTGTTATAAAGCATATGAGGACAGACTTAAAGATCTTAATATGTTTACATTAGAGGAAAGGTGGGATAGAGGAGATATGATAGAGACGTTTAAATATCTCCATGGCATAAATGCACAAGAAAAGAGCCTCTTTCGATTGAAAACAAGCTCTGCTACGAGAGGGCATAGGATAAATATGAAAGGGGATAGACTCAGAAGTAATATGCAGAAATATTTCTTTATGGAAAGGGTAGTAGATGCGGGGCATAGTCTCCTGGTGGAGGTAGTAGAGTCGAGGACAGTATCTGAATTCAAGAAAGCATGGGACAAACACAGAAGATCTCTAAAGGGAAAAATGAACTATTGTAATTGTTATGGAAGGGCAGGCTAGTTAGACCTTGTGGACTTTTCCTAACGTTACGTTTCTAATGGGCAGACTAGATGGACCATGAACATCTATCTCCAGGAACAAGCAGGAATGAGTCTTAACATATGGGTATCGTCGGTACCGACGGAGCCTGCGCGGGAACGCTCCCCAACGTCCAGTAAGAAAGCTTTTGGGAGCATCCCACAGCGCCTGCGCGCTGCCTTCCCACCTTTCCCAACCGCCTCTCTCCAGTTCTTCTTTTCCGCGGAGTCAGCAGGTCGTGTTCCTGTCACCGCAGAAGAATTCTTTATTTTTTTCTTTATTTTTCTGTGTCGTGTCTGCCTTCTTCGACGTCAGACCGGTACTGCCGGTCTTTTCTTTTCTTTCTTATAAAAACAAAACAAAACTTTTTTTTCTTCAACTGTGCATTTGCGGTTTGGGCCTTAGGCCTGAACATTTTTCTCCTCATGGAGAAGCCCGCTTCTGGGTTTAAAAAGTGCACGAAGTGTGGTGGTACTATTTCTGTCACCGACACTCATGATTGGTGTCTAAAATGTTTGGGTCCTGACCATTCCATCACGGATTGTGTGTCCTGTACCATGATGTCTAAAAGAGGTCGGCAGAACCGAGCAACCAAGCTCAGTATCCTGTTTCCCTCTGATGCAGACTCGGTGGCATCGACGTCTTCCAGGGCTTCTTCTTTCTCCCATGGATCTCAGGTAACTAAACATAAATCTAGCCGGTCCTCGAAGGGCAAATCTCCCTCTAAGCATCGAGATGCCTCCGGGCTTGTCCTCGAGGAATCCGCACCGGCAAAATTACCCCGGCGGGAAGTTCTGGCTTCCAAAGCATTATCTATGGGGTCACAGGTTGACATCGATGGCTCGGCCTCGACCGATCACCTGTTGCCGTGTTCTGGGGTACCGGTGGCCTCCACCGGTACCGACATCCAGACTCTGGTGGCATCGATGGATCAGAAGCTTCTGTCCATGCAGCGCACCCTAACGGCGTTTATGCAGGCTTCGACGCCTTCGGTACTTCAACAATCTCCGTTGCCGGTACCGACTCCAACACCGGCATCATTTCTGGTGCCAGTACCGATTGCATCGACATCGGCTTCGGTGTCGACTGCAACGGTACCCTGTCCTATGATGCCCATCGGTACTGAACCGGTACCGCTTACTCCCGATGTCGATCCCACTCGGTACGCATATCGGGCTTTACAGGAGCATCCAGACAGGCGATACTTCGATTCCTCCGAAGACTCTGATGAGTCGGAGGCTTCTGTCGAAGCACCGGTACTTCTTCCTCAGGAGTCTGATTCTCCAAAACGAAGAATGTCTCCTCCAGAAGACTTGTCTTTTCAAGACTTCATTAGGGAAGTGGCTAGGGGCCTCTCCATTACAGTGGTCCCTGAGTCAGAGCCTAGAGCCAAGCAATTAGATATTTTGCAATACCCTAAGGCTCCTAAAGAAGCAGCCACCTTACCTATTCATGAGATTCTCTATGATCTCATGTTGAGCATGTGAGAGACTCCTCTTACTATTTATTTATTTATTTATTTATTTATTTATTTATTTATCTATTTCTTCTATACCGCCCCTTCCAGAGATCAGTGGCGGTTTACATGGAACAAGTAAACAAATTTGTATACTAATGTATACATTACATGGAACAGAGATTTTTAACTTTATACAGATAATAGTTATTAACAGAGATTTATAACATTGTAACTTTATACAAATAACTGTGCATTAATTGTCGAAACTATTTACATTTTATATACATTAATAAGTTTCTGTATCATAGTGTTGATCAGAATTTTTCTACCTTTTTACAGGTAGTCAGAGTTTTCTACCTTTCATATGTGTGTGTGTGTGTGGAGGAATTTATTTCCTTTTTTTTTTCATCTCTTGGGAGTATTTTGGGGTGTATGTGGTGGGAGTATGTGGTGAGTGTATGTGTGTGGGTAGTTGAGTGTGATTTTAGGGCTTTGTGTTTGAGTGTTTGGGGATGGTGTGTGGTTGGACTTGGGGGTATGGGATTTCATAGTGTTCGGAGAAAAGATTACTACCTCTCCTCATTCTCGTAGGTTAGACACCATGTACCGTATCCCTCCTTGTCCTGGCTTTCATAAGTCTCAGCTTTCTCACCACTCTATTGTGGTAGAGTCTGCCATGAGGAAAATAAAGAGTGCAAAGAGACACTCATCTAATCCTCCAGGACGTGAATGCAGAACCCTTGATGCTTTTGGCAGAAGGGTTTTCCAAGCTAATATGCTTGCTGCCAGAATCAACTCCTATAGTCTCTATATGGGAATGTTTCTAAAAGAAGTCACAGATCATCTGCAGACTTTAGCCCCTTTTATTTCAGAAGATAAAAGGCAGGAATTTCTCACTTGGCTTAAACATGCCCAAGATGTTTCCAAATTTTCCAACCGTGCAGCCTTTGACTCTTTTGAGTGTGTAAGTAGAGCCTCGGCTATTGCCATAGGTGCACGCAGAATTGCTTGGTTACAAGCATCTGATTTGGAACTCTGGGTCCAAGATGAACTGGGAAATCTTCCTTGTACAGGTGAAAACCTTTTTGGCAGGGATTGGAAAGCAAAGGCCACTCAGATGGATGCTGAGAACTCTGCTTTGGATCGACTTTCAAAGTCTACCTCTGCTCCTGCTAAGAAAAGATTGTTCAAAAAGACACCTTTTTCTAAAAAAGTGAAGATACTATCCTGCTTATGGTCAACAGGCAATCTTCTGCAGGTCGTTATGCTGCAAAGCGTCAGCAACCGCCTAAACAGGCCAAGTCAAAGGCTGCCAGGCCTCCCACGGCCCAGCAGCCTCAGCCTCCTCAGGGCCTTTGACTTGCAACTAGAGAACTTATCCTTTCTGGCTCTGGAAGAACCAGAGCCCCTCACCATTCCAGGAAGGTTAGCTTACTTTGCTCCCAGATGGGAGCAAATCACAGCAGAGCAATGGACCCTCTCCATTATAAGGGAAGGGTACAAGCTTTGTTTCATAAACCTTCCTCCCCACACCATGGTGAAACAGTTCAATTCTCCAACATCTCTCCTCAACCTTCTGGGTCAGGAGATTGCTACCCTTCTTGCCCAAGGGGCAATAGAAGAAGTACCCCTTCTTCAACAGGGCTCAGGGTTCTACTCCCCTTATTTTCTTATACCAAAGAAAACAGGGGGCTACAGACCCATTTTAGATCTCAGAGAATTGAACAAGTTTCTATTCAAAGAGAAATTCAAGATGATTTCTCTCGGTACTCTGCTGCCATACCTTCAGAGTCAGGATTGGCTTTGTTCTCTAGATCTCAAGGATGCGTATACCCATGTCCTCATCCATCCAACACACAGAAGGTTCCTTTGGTTCCTTTTTCAAGGAAAGCACTACCAATACAGGGTGCTTCCTTTCGTTCTCGCCTCTGCACCAAGGGTGTTCACAAAATGCATGGCAGTAGTAGCTGCATTTCTGCGCACTCTAGGAATATTTGTTTTCCCATATCTGGACGACTGGCTCATTCGAGCTCCATCCCAGTCAGAGGCCCAGATTTGTCTAACCTGCACAATGCGTATCCTTCAGTATTTGGGACTGGTAATAAACATCCCAAAATCCCATCTCACCCCTACTCAGTCCCTGGAGTTTATAGGGGCCTTGCTGGATACCACAACTGCAAGGGCCTATCTTCCTCAGGCCCGTTGCCTACGTTTGGTGCAGTTAGCCTCCCAGATACAGTTAAATTCCCATTTAACTGCTCGAGAGATGTTACAACTATTAGGCCACATGGCATCCACCGTGCATGTGGTTCCATATGCTCGCCTTCACATGAGGGCAGCTCAATGGACTTTGTCCACCCAATGGACTCAGGCATCAGGTTGCCTGTCAGACAAAATAGCAAACTCCAGTCGCCTATTTTGGTCTCTCCAGTGGTGGAAGTCCCCTCCAAATCTGTTGCTGGGGTCCCCTTTTCAGCAGTCGCTACCCCAAGCAACTCTGACAACAGATGCTTCTCCAATGGGTTGGGGAACTCATCTGCAGGATCTCTCCACCCAGGGCATCTGGTCTCTACAGGAGACTTCTCTGCATATCAATCTCTTGGAACTCAGAGCAATATTCTTAGCTCTCAGAGTGTTCCATTCCCTGCTCAGCTACAGGACAGTCCTCATCCATACGGACAACCAAGTAGCCATGTTCTATGTAAACAAGCAGGGCTGGACTGGCTCTCTGTCGCTTTGCAATGAAGCTTTGCGACTCTTGGCCTTCGCCAGAGAGCATCACATCCATCTTCTGGCAGTATATCTTCCAGGCATTCAAAACTCTTGGGCGGACAGACTCATGTGGAGGGACCACATGACTCATGTGGAGGGACCACACGAGTGGTCCCTCCACATGGACCAGGTAGCCAGGATTCTTCGAATTTGGGGAACCCCGGACATAGACCTCTTTGCAAGTCCGTGGAATGCCAAACTTCCACGGTTCTGTTCCAGAATTCCGTGTCAGGGAGTTCAGGCCAAGGATGCCTTCCTCCTTCACTGGGTCAAGACTTCCTTTATGCCTTTCCACCAATTCCCCTAATTCCCAAAACACTATTCAAGCTTCAGAGAGATCGAGGGACCATGATCCTCATAGCTCCACATTGGCCACGCCAAGTGTGGTACCCTCTACTTCTGCATCTCTCTCAAGCTCTTCCCTGGACTTGGGCTCTGCACCAGACCTTTTGTCCCAGGAAGGGGGAACATTGTGGCACCCAAACCCCCAGTCGCTCCATCTCAGGGCTTGGTTGCTGAGGGCCTAGATCTTCAAGATTTTCATCTCTCTCAGCAAGTCAGAGATGTTATTCATGCCTCTAGAAAGCCTTCTACTAGGCGTTCCTATGCTTTCAAATGGAAAAGATTTACCATTTGGTGTTCAGAGAAGGGTCTAAACCCTCTTGCAATACCTCTGAATTCTCTACTAGAGTATCTCCTGCAGCTATCCCATGCAGGCCTGAAAACAAATTCAGTAAGAGTCCATTTGAGTGCTATTGCAGCGTCCCTTAAGCCTCTCAATGGACAACCTATTTCCTCTCACCCTCTTATAGCAAGATTCATGAGAGGCCTTCTTTTAATTAAACCTCCCATTAGACCACCTCCAGTGGCATGGGACTTAAACCTGGTTCTTGGCCAGCTTATGAAGCCACCCTTTGAACCTTTAGCCACCACCTCCTTGAAATTTCTTTCTTGGAAAGTTGTTTTTCTCATTGCAGTCACCTCAGTACGCCGCATCAGTGAGTTGCAAGCTTTGGTGGCTAATCCACCTTTTACAAGGTTCCATCATGATAAGGTAGTCCTCAGGACCAATCCACACTTTATGCCTAAAGTGGTCTTGCCTTTTCATCTGAACCAGGAGGTATATTTACCTGTTTTTTTTCCAGGACCTCATGCATCAAATGCAGAGAGGAATCTTCATACCTTGGTTTGTAAGAGAGCTCTCGCTTTCTACTTACAAAGAACACAGCAACATAGAAAGTCTTCTCAACTCTTTGTTGCTTTTGATCCTTCTCATTTAGGACTTCCAGTCTCTAAGAGAACACTGTCCAACTGGATTGCTCAGTGTATTTCTTTCGCCTACCAGAGTAGGAACATTTCTCTGGAGGGCCATGTCACAGCTCACAATGTGAGAGCCATGGCAGCCTCAATGGCTCATCTAAACTCTGTGTCATCGACCAAATCTGTCGAGCGGCCACCTGGGCCTCGGTTCATACCTTCACAGCCCATTACTGTTTGGACAAGGACTCCCGCCGGGATGCCTCGTTTGGTCAGGCTGTCCTCAAACACCTGTTTCATTCCTAATCAACTCCTACCCACCTACCCTGGTCGGATGCCAGAGATCGATGGGGGGAAGTGGAGCCCTCTGCAAGGGCACACAACCATGGGGTCTCTCCCTGGCATCTGCAGCTAGGGAGTCCCCATATGTGAAGACTCATTCCTGCTTGCTCCTGGAGATAGCACAGTTACTTACCTGTAACAGTTGATCTCTGGGAACAGCAGGAATAAGTCTTCACAACCCACCCACCTCCCCTAGGAGTTGTATGCCTCTATCTATCTTTCCTTTCCTCTCTCTCTCTTTGTCTCAGCTTTAAAACTCGAACTGGAGAGAGGCGGTTGGGAAAGGCGGGAAGGCAGCGCGCAGGCGCTGTGGGATGCTCCAAAAAGCTTTCTTACTGGACGTTGGGGAGCGATCCCGCACAGGCTCCGTCGGTACCGACGATACCCATATGTGAAGACTTATTCCTGCTGTTCCCAGAGATCACCTGTTACAGGTAAGTAACTGTGCTTTATCTACCGTCATTTACTATGTTATGTTACCATGTTTCCTGTATGCTGCAAGAGCAGGCTTGTTTGGATGCATTATTTTAATTCCCCCATTTCCTTGCCTACACACAAAATAGTCATCTTTTAAATTGTTTTTATTGGCATCACAATTATATAATAAACAAGTAAGGTTCTGTTGTAAGTGAAGTGCTGCAGAAGATACCCATGTCTTCACTTGTGTAATGTTGGGCTTCACATTGCATAACCAGATATAAAGATACTCCAATATATGTAACTTTCTAGAAAACATTTGCTTCTCACAATCAAAGAACATATTCTCAAAATGGGCCTGCACCTTAATGTAAAGAAGACAAAGATCATGACAACTGGCATAATCAACAGGTTCATCGTTGAAGAAGAAATTGAAATCGTGAACAACTTTACCCTACTTGGATCAACTGTCAATAAAGAAGCAACAAGCAGTCAAGAAATCAAATGGCGCATTGCTCTTGGCAGAATGGCTATGAAAGACCTAGATAAGATTCTCAAGAGTAGAGATGTCTCTCTCCATACAAAGATTTGACTTGTTCAAGCCATGGTATTTTCAATAACATCCTATGGATGTGAAAGCTGGATAGTGAAAAAGACAGGAAGAAAATCGATGCCTTTGAATTATGGTGCTGGCGGCACATACTGTGTATACCATGGACTGCCCGAAGAACAAACCAGTCGGTACTAGAGAAGATCAAACCTAAGCTTTCTTTAGAAGCTCAGATGACAAGACTTTGACTTTCATACTTTGGACACATCATGCGAAGAGAGAGATCATTAGAGAAAGACATCATGCTTGGCAAGATAGAAGGTCAACGCAAAAGAGGAAGGCCAGCAATGAGATGGATCGATACAACAACAGCAGCTGCGGGTACCAGTCTGTCAACAATGAGCCGCCTGACTGAAGATCAAACACAATTTAGGATAGCTATCCAGAAGGTCGCCATGAGTCGACTCCGAGTTGACGGCACTTAACAACAACAACAGAAGCAACAAACAACAAATAAAAAATATTCATCCATACCTCAGCCATACCACTAATGCAATGCATCTACTCTTCATGGTTGTCATAAAAACATGACTTCAGAAAAAGACCATATGGCCTATCTAGTCTGCCCTTTCATATCAACTACAGTAGTCCCCTTTTTTCCTTTAACGATCTTCTGTGTTTGTCCTATGCTTTTTTGAATTCAGATACTGTTCTCATCTTTACTACCTCCACCGGGAGACTATTCCACGCTTCTACCACTCTTTCTGTAAAGAAATATTTCAGCATATTTTGCCTGAGTCTATCCCCTTTTACCCACATCTTATGTCCCCTCATAGCAGAGCTTGCTTTCATTCGAAAGAGGCTCTCGTGCATTTATGCCATGGAGGTAGTTAATGTCTCAATCATATCTCCTGTATCCCACCTTTTCTCTTCATATTGAGATCTTTAAATTTGTCCTCATTTGCGTTATAACGAAGACCACTAACCAATTTAGTAACCACCCTCTGCACCGACTGCATCCTGTTTATCATTTTGAAGGTGTGCTCTCCAGATTTGCACATAATACTACAAATGAGGTTGCACCAGCGACTTATACTGAGGCAGTATCACCTCCTTTTTTCTCCTGGCCATTCTTCCCCCGTTGAACCCAAGCATCCTTCTGGCTTTTACCGTCACCGTTTCTATCTGTTTAGCCACTTTAAGATCATCAGAAACAATCACACCCAGGTCTCGTTCTTCTTTTGTGGACAGAAGTATTACATTGTACCACTCCTTTGGATTTTTGCAGCCCAAATGCATGACCCTGCATTTTTTAGCATTAAATCTCAGCCGCCAAATTCTGGTATTCTTCAAGCTTAGCTAGATCCCTCCTCATGTTATCTACTCCTTCTTGGGTGTCTACTCGATTGCAGATTTTGGTATCATCCGCAGGGAGACAAACCTTATCCGACAGCTCTTCTGCCATATCACTAACATCTATTGTAATAGCCTATACATTTTTCTTTATCTTCATCCAGTAAGTTATGATTAGCTTTTTTTGCAATGGCTTGGTAATCAATGAATTTGTCCCATACATCTTTGATTCTTCACTATACTGGCAGTGTTTTTAACAGATAACTCATAATACTTAATACTAACATCTGGTGGCATTTTCTCTCTTCATTTTCCTAGCCACAATTATACATAATGAAATTAACTCTTTAGACATGTTTTTCACAATGTAGTATGTTTTTGCATAATGCTACTAATATGTGTTTCATTAAGTTGTAATTGGATGCTGATAATACTGTTCCTGAGAGGAATGAGTTCCAAAATCTCTTAATATGAAAACATCTTATTAAGTTGGATATGTTAGGAGTCAGGAGTGGAGATCTTCTCCCCTCTCAGTGCCGGGAAGGAAGCAGAGCATGTGTAGTTGCTGAAAGAACCGTTATCATAGGAACATTGTGAGAACAGCTCCGGTAGAGGAAATCTTGTTGCTTTGGTGAGGTAATCATCATGTGCTTGCTGCTTTCCATAAATTAGCAGTGTTTCACCGCAAGAGTTTGGAGTGGAAACCCCTTCTTGGAGCCAGAAAGGAACCAGGTAGCATGTGTAGTGGCTGAGAGAAACCAGTGCTTTAGGGACATTTGTGTGTTGGAGTCCCGCCTCTTGGATGAGGTCATCAAGCTCCTACTGCTTTCCAGAAATTTACAGTATTCTGACACGTGGCCATAGGCATATGACCAAAGTAATGTGACCTTTTTAGCACCTCTTTGTTATCAATTTGGGTGCCTGGTGACTCTTGGCCCAAAATTGAAGTGCTGAGATGCCCAAGGGAGGCAGTAAGTTTGAGTGTTTCCACTCCTGTGGCTGTATCTGGCCCAAAGGACACACATTTAGTTTCAGCTGGAACTTCTGGGACAATGGTGTCTGGAATGAGTTTTCTTGGTTAAGCCTCCCCTTCCCCTCTGGGATATTTTTAAACCTCATAGATAGGACTCCAGATCTCCCCTCCTGGAGTAAGGACTGAACATTTACCTGAGACTGTTATCCCCATCCTGGTGTCTGTATCAGGTACTAGGGAATCAGTTTCTCCACTGGCTTTTGAATCTGCACATTCACCTCATGATTTAATGCCAAAAATGATTTTGTTTCCCAAATTTGATTGTGTTCAATCTTTTGAGATTTCTGCACTGGTAATATGATCCTTTTGGATATTTGGAAAATAGTTTCCTCAGCTGCCTTTTGAAGGGAGTTCAGGTTGCTATATTTTTAGAAGAGCTTGTGATTTAGACCCATAGAAAGAGCACAGTTGTGAGCACCTTTAGTAAACATGCTCCTAAGTTATCAAGATCTGAAAATGCAGCAGGTAGAACAGAGGCTGGATAGGATTGATTCCCATCTGGTTTTATTTAAAATGTCAGAGCCTCTATTATAAAAAATGGTATTTACTTCTACAGTCAATTTCAGATTTCTCAATTTTCATAGGGCACGTTATTTGTCTCCTCTCATTTTGCTTAAATATTTCAAAGAGATTTTTTTGCTTGCTAATTTAGATAGTTTGATTATTGTTCGTTGTTATTATTTGCCTAATAAATTATCTAATGGTGCCACTGGTGAGCGTCAAGATGAGGATGAATTACCTACTGAATTGGATATTTCTAATTTCTTTGAGTCTTCGCAGGAAGACATCAACTCTAGAGTTACGTTAGTGGCCACCTTATCTAGTGAAGAAGATAAGGTGTCCATTTTGAAGGCTTATTTTAAAAAGAAATTGTATCTTTTTATAGGGGCAGTAGGTGACTGTTTTGCCTGACATTTCTAGAGTTACTCAGGCACACAGAAAGAGTTTCCTTCAGCTCTCTTGGCCTTCTTTATCTGGTTTCCACATAAATGTTTGATAACTTTTCATGGTGGTAAATATATTTTTGAGGATTCCTTACAATTGGAGATTGTTTTTTGAAAGACAAGGAAGTGTAAACATATGTTTTAATTTCTGTTTTTTGTATAATTGCAGTCTTCAGGCGAGCACGCCATATTAGTCAGTTCATTTAGTATTGATTTTATGGCTCAAAAGTATTTAGCTGTTTTTTTATTCTCCCATTGATGTAGGCTACTACTTCTAGTTTTTTTCCTTTCAGAGTATGTTGGCTCATTTTCCTGGATGTAAAATTTATAAATTTCAATTAAAAAAAAATAGTAATAGTGTTAGGAGTCACCGCCCTGGTATGAGATCTTGGAGTAATTGTGGACAATTCATTAAATTGTTCAACCCAGTGTGTTGTGACGGCCAACAAATCAAATTGGGATTATTTAAAAAGGGTTGGAGAATGAAACTGAGAATATCATTTTGTATCTCTGTATCATTGTGACTGTACCTTGAGTATTATGTACAATTCTGGTTGCCACACATCTCAAAAAGGATATAGAAGAACTAGAAAAGGTTCAGAGAAGGGCAACTACAATTATAAAGAAGATGGAACACCTCACTTATGAAGAAAGGCTAAACAGAGTAGTGCTCTTGAGTTTGGAGAAAAGTCAACTGAAAGGGGATATGATGATGATGTTAAGTGCCGTTGAGTCGATGTCGATTCCTGACAACCCTTTGGATAGTTGACCTAAACTTTGTTCGGTCTTCAGCCAAGCGGCTCATTGTTTTTAGAGTGGTATCCATAGCTGCTGTTATTGTATCAATCCATCTCATTGCCGTCCTTCCTCTTTTATGGTGATCTTCTACTTTCCTAAGCATTATGTCTTTCTCTAATGATCTCTCTCTTCACATGATATGTCGAAAATATGAAAGTCATCTGAGCTTCTAAAGAATGTTGAGGTTTGATCTCCTCTAGTACTGACTGGTTTGTTCCTCGGCCAGTCCATGATATACATAGTATTTGTCACCAGCACCATAATTCAAAGACATCTTTTTTCTTCCTGTCTATCTTTTTCACTGTCCAACTTTCACATCCACATGACGTTATTGAAAATACCATGGCCTGGACAATTTGAATTTTTGTATGGAGAGAGACATCTCTGCTCTTAAAAATCTTTTCTAGGTCCTTCATAGCCATTCTCCAAAAGCAATATGTTGTTTGATTTCTTGACTGCTAGTCCTTTGATTGTTGGTTCAAGTAAGTTCAAGTTGTCAACTATTTCAATTTCTTATCCATCAATGATGAACTTATTGATTTTGCCAGTTGTCAGGATCTTTGTCTTCTTAATGTTAAGGTGCAGACCCATTTTAAGACTATGTTCCTTGATCTTGAGAGCAAATGTTTCAGATTGTCTTCACTTTCAGTCAGTAATGTGGTATCATCAGCAAAGCAAAGGTTTTTGAGTCTTTCACCAATATTCACGCCCCGGTTGTCTTCATGTAGTCCTGCTTCTCTGATTTGTTTTGAATATAAATTAAAGAGATTGGGAGAAAGTATGCAGTCTTGTCGTACACCTTGGATTTTAAACCATTCGGTTTCTCCTAGTTCCGTTCAAACTGTTGCTTCTTGATCAATGTAAAGATTGTACAAGACAACTATCAGGTGTTCTGATATACCCATGCTTCTTATTTTTTTCTTAAGAGAAATATATAAAAAAACATGCAAGAAACTAGATGCAAGACATCCATTAAGGAAACAATTTAAAAAGATAAAAACAAATATTTGCAATTATAACACATTAAGAAGATTAGAGGTCATACATTGCCTGGATGCCCTTAAACACACTAAAGCTCAATTCCCACCTCCCAAGCACAGAAAACAGAAGAAAATAATAACAACATAATCAAACTACCACTCCAATACCACTGGCGGCCATCCCCTCCCTCCCCCTCAAAAATTCCTCGAGCTGCAGGGGATCCGTATAAACGTAACGGGCACCCTGCAACCCCAGCACACATTTGCAAGAAAATCTTAAGAAAAAAGTTGTTCCTAACACTATCACACGGGATTTTAATTGAAGAAAACCTTTGTCTCACTTGAGTTGCTCTAGCCATATCTGGGAACACCGGAACTCTCTGTCCACAAAAAGAATTTAATTTATACTTAAAGTATGATCTCATAACCTGAGATTTCTCAGCATCAACAGCAAAAGAAACCACCAGGGTAGCCCTACCAGGAATTTCATCCACCGATTGTTCCAAGAACTGGGGCAGATCAATGGAAGCCTGGGGGGACCTGGTGGCTGCTTCTAACATCACCTTATCTGGTAAAGAATACATCTTAGTAACCTGTATCGTATCTGTATTTTCCATTTTCAAAAGCTCCCTAAAATATTTCCTTAATATCAAAGATGAGAGGTAGTGGGTTCTAGGAAAATAAAGAAACCGTAAATTTTTATTTTCCAATGATTCAAACTGCCTATGCAATAGCAGGTTATCTCTCATCCCTGCTGCGCTGGCTGCCTGGACGTTGGAGAGCTGCCGTTCATTCTTAGACATACCCACTCCCAGCTGAGATAACATTAACTCATGCTTCTCAAACTTAACTACAACTTCTTTAGAAAAGGAGGCTGTCTGATCTATAACAGTTTTAAGCTACACATTTGTTTGGGCAACCATATTCCAAATATCAGTTAAAGTAACAGACGCAGGAGCGGACCCCAGCGAAGGTTGAGGAGTTAATGGGGAAACATCAAACTGCAAACGTGTCGGCATCGGAACTGAAGAGACATTGGAAGAGGACGCCACAAAGAGGTTAAGCTCAGGGCTATCTACCCCTGAGACTGTCTTCTCTCTTCCAATGGCAATGGGGCAGTTAATGGCTGAGGAGATGAGGTACGAGCAATGGGACTTAAAGTAGCCCCAAACAGAGTGAGATAACAGCATGGGAGAGCTTTCCAAAGTTAATGCACCAGCAGAGGAAACATACCTGTCCTTAGGGCCCACAACTTTACTCACGCTTGCTGAACTTGCCGCTAGTGCTTGTCCTTTGATCTGTCTCTTGTGCGACATACCTGCAGATCTCTATTGTTGACAACAAATTGACAACTAAGGAGCAACAAAGGGGCTTATCCCTTTGTTTCATGTCCCTTAGTTGTAGTGCCTATGGCCACGTGTCCATGGCCGCTCAGAAGAGCCCCAGTTCTTATAGAGGAGTTGTACTGCGATGAGAAGGCAATGTGGGTGGAGCCAACACCCCTGTGCTGATCTCCAGGCTCTAAGAAGGTGTTCGAGAACACCACAATGCTGGCTATGACCTCCTCGAGCTCAAGGCAAGCACCCTCTGTTCCCTGTACCCATGCTTCTTAATGTGGCCCAGAGTTTCTCATACTTTACAGCCTTGCTGTAGTAAATAAATCATATATGGATATCCTTTTGGTATTCTTTTGTCTTTTCAAGGATCCATCTCGCATCCGCAATGATGTCTCTTGTTCCTTGCCCTTTCCTGAACCCTGCTTGCAGTTCTTGTTCCAGGTATGGTTGTAGTCTCTGCTGGATGATCTTGAATAGAATCTTGCTGGCATGTGGGATCAGAGTGATTGTTCGGTAATTTCCACAGTCAGTCAGGTCACCTTTCTTCAATATTGGTATAAACACAGATATTTTCCAGTCAGTTGGCCATGATTTTGCTTTCCAAATTTCCTGTCAGAGCCTTGTAAGTATGGTAACAGCTTCATCCGATTGCTGTAATACTTCAATGGGAATGCTATCAATGCCCAGTGCTTTGTTCTTTGATAAGGGAACTCCCTCCCACCCTCACTCCATGCAGAGCACTCAAACTCAAGGTTTAAGGTCCTACTGAAGACTCATTTCTTTTGCCAGGCATTTGACCCACCCTCCGCCTCCCCTTCCTAATTCTTGGTATCTCTTTGTTTATCTTATGATTTGTGTGTGTTCTATCCTCCTACCTTTCTGGGCATAAATTTTGGTATTCCTTTTCTTTTTTTTCTGAGTGCAGCCATTTACTTACTTTTGTAAACCTCCCTGATGCCTTCGGCCTGGATGGTCAATCAAGCAAAGTAATAAAGATAAAGATGAAAGAAGAAGTCAAAGCAACAATTATCACAAGTGGTTCATGATCATAAGGTACAGGTTGAAACGACTGTTGGTCCACTTGATCTTTATGGTATGACTCTGTATATTCTTTCCACCTTTTGTTGATCTTCTCAGCATCATTCAACATGGATCCTTGCGCATCTTATAGCATTCCAACTCTCGTAGCCTGAGAAAAGCTGATTTTGTTCTTCCTCTAATAGTTTCTGATTCTATTTCTTTGCATGTGCCAATGTGGTATTTCTTCTTGTCTTGTCTTGCTGCACGTTGGAAATCTCTGTTGAGTTCTGCGATTGCCTCTTTTTCTTCTCTGGCTTTAGCTTCTCTGCGTTTCTGGACAATTTTCAGAGTTTCTTTAATCATCCATTTTGGCCATTTTTGCTTTTTCACCTTGTGTAGAGACTTCGCGCTTTCTTCCAACACAACCTTCTTTATGTCATCCCACAACTCTTCTGGGACTTTGTCATTTGTATCTAAAGCAGCAAATCGATTTTTCAGGCAGTCTTTAAATTCCAGTGGTATATTCTCAAGGTCCTATTTTGCAACATTCATGAGTGGCTTGCTATTTTTCAACTTTAGCTTGAGTTTGCATACTTGTAGTTGGTGATCTGTACCACAGTCAGCTCCAGGTTTTGTCTTTGTGATGTTATCGAGCTTTTCCATTGTCTTCCACAGATGTAGTCAATTTGATTTTTGTACAGTCTGTTGGGTGAAGTCCATGTGTACAGTTGGTGCTTGTGTTGCTGGAAGAAGGTGTTTGAGATGAATAGATCGTTGGTCTTGCAGAATTCTATCGGTCTTTCTCCAGTTTCGTTTTTGTTGACAAGTCCATATTTTCCAACCATTTTGCCTTCTTTTTTGTTGCCAACTTTTGCGTTCCATTCACCCATGACTATCAGGATATCCTGTTTGCATGTTCTGTCAATTTCAGCTTGTACTTTTTCATAGTCGAATAGAAATTAAGAGTTCACTAACTGCATTGTATTTCATTACAGTTCTTGCAAGTTTCTTCTTAATTATAAATGCAACACTATTTCTTCTTTGTCTTTCATTTCCAGCATAGTAGACCATATGATCATCAGATGCAAAGTAACCAAAGCCAGTCCATTTCAGTTCACTGACACCCAACAGATCAAGTTGTACACATTCCATTTCATTCTTGACCATGTCAGACTTCCCTTGGTTCATGTTTCGTTTATTCCATGTCCCAGTATGTAAGACATCTTTGCAACTTCTGACTCATTTCGTGCGCGGCTACATCAGCAAATCAACCACATCATAAATGCTGGCTTTACACTGAGAAATCTTCAGCTCATCCCCAGTAGCCATTTACGTGCCTTCCAACCTGGGGGTCTCATCTTCCAGCACTATAGTGCGATTTATAATGTGGCTATCCATTGGGTTTTCGTGAAAAGATACAGAAGTACATTTGCCAGGCCTTTCTTCTGCACAGTTAATTCCAATGTTGTTGCATTTGTCATAGAAATGTAATCCTCTGCTTACAATACCGACCCATTCTGCTGCTGCCTAGAATGGGTGGTTTGTCTGTCTGGCACCTCAGCTGAGATCTGTCTAGCTTGGGAAACCCTGGCAGTAGCTAAGCTATAGATAGCTTAGCTCTCAACATCACTGATGCACATAAGTCCTCACAGCATGACAAGCTACAAACCAAGTGAGGGGGGATATGATAGTTTTATAAAATCTTAAGTGAGGTGAAACAGTTAAATAGAAGATGGTGGTTTAACCTTTCAAACCGTGCTAAAACAAGAGAACATTCCATGAAATTAACAATTAGATTATAGAAATTTTTTTTTCCATGCAGCGCACAATTAGGCTGTTGAATCGGTTTCTGGAGGATGTAGACAAGGTACTAGCATAGCTCAAAGGTGGCTTGGCCAAGTTCCTAGAGGAAAATTCTTAAAATGTTATTAACCAGGTAGATGTAAAGAAAGCCACCACTTTCCCTTGGAAATGATTGATAATGAGCTATGAGAAATATATCGACTTCATAGGGATTTGCTGGGTACCTGTGACCTTGACAGGAGACTTATCTACAGCTTTTTACATTAATGTCTGGACGCTAGAAGGGAGGCTAACATGTCTTGGCATTTTTCACATTTCAAAACCTCTGTCTGCAGTTCTCTAATTATTTCTCCTGTTTGAGTGAGGCTCCCCTGGCTTTATTTCAGTGTAACTAAGGGAGGCTGTGGGTACAGTCCTGCCATTGGAAAGGCTGTGGTGACAGAGCGCCTGTATGCTCCTCTGGCCACAGAAAAGGGAGGAGGGCAGCTAAGGGGAGTTCCTGTGCTGTACATATTTAGTTTGTGTGTGTGGTGGGAGATGGAAGAGAAATGAAACTCCCAGCCTCAAAAATTATCTCGATACATTTCTGGAAAAGCTGTTCTAACAGCTGCAGTGCATGAACAGCAGTTCACAGTACATAGTGATTACAGACTTGCTGTGAAACAGTCCTCCCTTCCCTTCTCATCTCCTCTCCTGATCAGACATACAGAAAAACGCAGATATAAATGCACACACACGCTTACACTCTAACATGTCTGTGCATGCACAAACACATACATGCACACGCACAAGCAATGCAGATACAAACAGATGGTTGTGCCTACACACACACAAGGTTGGGAGTCATACCCTGCATCCCTACTTGTTTTTTTTCCCCTCTGTTATCCTTTTCTCATTTCCTTTTTTTTTGTGTTTAGTTGACACGGTTATATTTTATCATACATTAAAATACAGTATGCATTAAAATGAAATGAATGCTTACATTTTTATCATGCTCTAAAACAAAACGATACAAAAATGCCCACGCCTTCTTTCCTTTGGCTTTTTGAGTGCTGCCTTAATTCCATCCACATCCTGCGGAGCATAAGTAAGTTCCCAGAATCATACCCAAATCCACTGCAAGGTAGTATGGGGCACTACTGTGGCGCCCATATACTTAAGTTTCTGGATGCTGAAAATATAGCGGGCAAAGCGACCACTCACTTGCATTGTCTGCTTCCTCCCCCCACCCCCATCACCACTTTTGATCAGTAGAAGTTTAATCACTATGTGGAATAAATCCTGTAAAAGTGGGTACAGGGAAAGAGCTTGTTTATATGAGCATGGATGGTCTGAAGTGACTCAAGAATTGTTGAAGGGTGAGTGAATGATTTTGAAAACGTGCTGCTCAGTAATTAATTTTCCATTTAGATCTGAGCTTCTATGTTGGGAGTTGATACCTTTCTTCACACTTGTGGTATAAAATTAAAAAAAATATGGAAATGTTTTAAAGGATGTTTTCTCTTGTTTCCTCAACAATTGAACACTTCATTCTCAGAAGTAGCAATTCACATGTCTTCTTTCCTTATTTTTCACTTATAAGCGGGCATTGAATTTGTTATTACAATACTGTTCCTTATTTCTCTGCCAGTGGTTTGATGCCTGACTGCCCGCACTCCTTCCTACCATCTGTCTGGATGGTGCTATGCATTTCAGGCCTACGTATCTTTGCTTTTCTGTTCATGGGTGAAGGAACACTAGCCTTTATGTGCTCTCATTTCCAAAGAAAGGAGCACATCAGAAGCCACCGTGGAGGAGGAGAGGTGTGTGCGTTGATTACGGACTGACCCTTCCACCAGAGTAGATAAGCATTCTTTTATGACTGTTTAGGGTGGGACTGTAGTGATCACGTCATGCAGGACTGGCATCCCCTGCAAAATGAAGGAGGAGCGGCCTAGTGGTTGGGACAAGTTACCTCAGGCCAGAAGGTCGGGGGGTTCAAATCCCACTAGAGGACAGCAACCTTGGGCCAGAAGGATTGGGGTTTCTAGTCCCACAGGTGCTCCTTGTGGTCTTGGGCAAGCCACTTAACCCTCCATTGCTCATGTTCCCTGTAAGTATTAGTGTATGTGTCTCATATTCCCTCGTGTTAAATGTATCCCCCAATTGTGTTGTGACCACTTTGATTGAAGGATAAGGTGGTATGCAAAACTTTCTAAATAAATAAATTTAAAAAAATCTTGCCGATTCAATTCATTTAAAATCTAAGTCCATTTGGATCTGAGGCTCATTAATGTTTAGCACCAACCGATTCTTTTAAAAATATTATAAAATAGCTCACCTGATGGTTTGGTGTCAGAGCATCATGCTTCTATGCCAGAGACGTAATTTTGCTTTCCAAGTCTAGACTCTGCTTCTTGACTTAGATGAGGCTAAAACACAGCAGGGGAAATTCTTGGTTTGCCATCACCATGACAGAAGGAGTCTTCTCCTTCATGCAACAGGTGACAGGCAGTGGCTGAACTCAGGGTGAACATGGATTTTGTTTGAGGGTGTTCTAGTCTGTAGGCCCTGCCTGAAGGTGGTTGTTCTAGTGACTGTGTCAGGTGGGAAGGAGAAGAAAACTTGTTTGCATGTGAAAGTTGTGGTTCCACAGCCTCACTGTGCTGTTCGGACTGACCTAGAAGCCCAAAGGAATAGGATAACACTGCTATAATAAATTCCTTTCCATCAAAAACAAAACTTCATTCCCAAATGGCTGCTTATAGCAATATTGACATTCAGAGGGTAAGGCATCACAGTTCTAATGCCCTGACAGATTGCTCTCTCTGTAAAGACCAAAATCCTGCAATAGCAATAAACTTTACTTATTTACTGTGGGTGAGAATGCACTATGAATTAACTTGTACTCTTATTGCATTCATCTGCCATCAAGAATTTGTTTAAAAAAGCTTACTTTTAAAGAGGCACCCTGGGAGTTATGGAAAAAAAAGGAATCGTAGGAGAGCATATATGTAGATTTGGTTTGCTGGATGAAGAGGAGTTCACAGAGACATTGAAATTGTCATAGTAACTGGATCTGCAGTACTGGAAGTGAGCCAAGGCTTACTGTGACTCACAGCTAAAATGTGGGTGTCAGAGAGGAGAATCTGTTCGCTTCTTTTTTCCTTTGATGTATCATTAATGTAGCTTCCTTTTTTTCTTTTTAAATTTCAGATAATTTTAAGATGTCAGATCTATTATGAATTCACTTATTTTTTCCAGAAGCAGAGATTCTGTGATACTGACTTTTAAGCCTTTTTTTCAAATGTATTTGGGATTTTAATGGTGAATGAGATTCATAGTTTCAAAGTCAAGCAATTTTTGGAGAGCTTATTTGTTAACTCATGTCATACAGGACATTAGTGCAGTGTTTCCTAATCTAGAATATAATTTCTGCACTGCTTGTGGTGCTTTACAGGCAAAAATAAATTTCATAAATCTGATACAAGGTACTTTAGGGGCATTTTCTCCAAATGGGTGAGTTTTGTGTATCACACAAAAAGCTCTAAACCTAAGAATAAACTCAACCTAATAATTCAAAAAAATAGTCTCTAAAACAATTATGCTACCAAATCAATCAAGGCATCAATGACCTCAGGATGGCTAAGACCCTACATGTAGTGAAAAAATCACTATAGGGAATAGCAGACGTTCACATCATAGGTCAATTAGCCACCATATTCACACATTCCATTCCATTATATTTTTAATAATTTCCAAAACCACACCATTACTTCTGGGAAACCATAAACACTAACCCAACTAAATCCACACATACACCATTCACGACATACATAAATACATTCCAAGCGTCACTATAGCATACTGAAACGATGCTACCAGGGGAACGGACTGTAACTCCCTAGTTATTCTTAGGTTTAGAGCTTTTTGCATGATTTGCTTTTTGGATTGCTCTTTACGGCTGGTGGTTTGTGAGTTTTGTGTATACCATTCTAAACCAGGGTATATGGAGTATGATCTCCGTCTCTCAAATTTACTGCTAATTCTCGGCGTAGGACTAGCATTGTGTCGACGAGAGCCTCCCTCTGGAGTTTGTAAGATGCTACATGTATGGGTAATTTATCAAGCTGTGCTTGGAAGTTCTTCTTAATTAGGCCTGTGGCACCCAACACAATGGGAAATAACTCTGTATCTTTCTGCCACATTTTCTTGGTTTCCAACTGCATTTCTTGGTACTTGAAGAGCTTCTCTCTCTGCTTTACTTTGAAGGGGAGTTAGTGTTGGTTGTAATTTATATCTTCTGTACTATATTTTGAGCTTGGTGCTTGTAGTGTTTTTTTCTCCTAACTTTATGGTTCATATGTTTTATCTGTGATAGCAAGGCTCAGCATGATCTTGAAAAGTGAAAGACTAAGAATTGGAGGGGCCACTGGGGTATAATTTCTGTGGTAGGCTAATCCTTTACCACTGATATCTGAAGTTATCAGCTTAAGAACATAAGATTTGCCATACTGAGTCAGACCAAAGGTCCATTAAGTCCAGCATCCTGTTTCCAGTAGTGGCCAATCCAGGTCAAAGTACCTGGCAGGATCCCAAAAGGCAGACAGATTCCATACAGTGGATTTCCCCCAGTCTACTTTTATTGTGATTTATGGACTTTTCCTCCAAGAACCTACCCAAACTGTTTTTAAACACAACCACACTAAAGGGGTCATTTTAGAAAACCCTATTCATGAGTTAGATGACTGAAAAGGGCACCTAGACATGCAAAGCATGGAGACGTTTCTGGGGCCATCTCAGAAGCTGGGTATATAGATGTTCCCAGCTGAGAACATCCATTTAGAACGGGGGTGTGATAGAGGCATGGCCTGAACAGAGCAAGGGAGATGCACATTGCAATTTCAGAATGACATAAGTACATCTGGCCGTGGTTGGTGAGGTGTCCATACTTATACCCGCTCCTGACCATGAATAAAGTGGAAAACCGTGCTCATTTCATGGATTCAGTGCTTACAGTGTGAAGCTCAAAATGGGCTTTCATTAATGCAGTAATTATTTCCTGCCTGAAGAAACCTGCACATAAATACGTACTGCAGATATATTATAGGACGACTGCTGCACGTCTAAGTATTTAATCTGAAATGGCTGGCCAGGACGTGCTAGTCTCAGTTCAAAACACAAAAAAACAGGATATAGTCGTCCCCTTCTGAAATACCCTGGCTAGGACGTCCAGGTACCCGGTTCTGTGGATGTCCAATTTGGGGATGTCTACATTTGTGAAATGTTATACAGCCTTGCTATGTGTGTGGGGGAAGGGGATGGAAAGGTGTGTGTCTCACGAACCAGTTATGTAGATGTTCATTTTTCATGGTGAAGATGAAGCAATTTAAGAAGGTATTTAAATGGCCCTCCCTTCACTGCTGCCATTCCCATGGTTGACATTCTGCTCATGAAATCCCAGATTCTTCCTAGACATCCCTTCTAAAATGCCACTTTAAGTATTTACTTCAACCTTCAGCAACAAATTCCAGAGCTTAATTAAGCATTGAGTGAAAAATATTTTCTCTGATTAGTTTGAAATATACTACTTAATACAGTGGTCTCAAACTACAATCCTGGAAGACCACAAACCAGCCTGGTTTTCAGGGTGCCCAAAATGAATTTTCATGATATATTGGAGTGGAGCAGTAGCTTAATAGTTAGAGCACTGGCTTGGGAACCAAGAGACTAGGGTTCGATTCTACTAGCACTCCTTGTGGCTTTGGGCAAGTCACTTAACCCTTCATTGCCTCATTTATCAATGTCCCTGTTTAATGTACATTACCAAGTTTAAGTTACAATGTATAAAAAAAAATGGTTAAATTTGCGTACAGTGAGACAGTACATGGAAATATCTCATGCATGTATATTAGGGATAACCTAGAAACCCAGCTGGTTTGATGCCCCTGACATAGTAACTTAATTGTGTGTCCCCTAGTCTTTGTTGGAAGCTTTATTTCAAAACATGAAAAAATCAGAATCAGAGGTGTGCTGCCTGGTCTTTGAGATTTTTTTCTTAACCTGGTAATTGACCTTTGCTTGTCAGCATTCCCTTAATCCTGAGGGAGCACTGATAAGGAGAAGTGACCCCTGGTTATGAGTAAACAAGACTCATTTTACAGTAGGACATAGTTGGAAGGTTTTTTAAAATTCAGCTAGTTCTGTGTGAGCGCATGTAAGTTAAGTATAATGCACTTACAGCAAATATCCAGCAGAGGTGGTGATGAGCTGCTAGTATCATCAGAAGTACGGCAATGTAGATTGGATTACTTTTGTTCCTTTTTTCTCGCCCGCATTCCACGCCTAAGGGCTATGCCAAAGGGCCCGATGGCATTGCTGAATTGAATGTCCATCGTCGGCCCTGATTGGCCTTGGGCCGGTGAGTGGGGAGGGGATCTCCTTCCTGCTCCCTCGCCCGATGCCGGTCAGGGAGGAGGGGGTGCTCTTCCTGCTGCTCTACTCTGCATATAAATGGTATTTTATAAATTACGGGTGTACATGTGTGCTTTGCCCAAACTCTGCCCATGCTCACACCCACAGTGAAAGTGTGCACCATCGGCCCAATGTGTGTACTTTCAGAACAGCAACTACTTCAGTTACAAGCATTAATGCATATTTATGCATTTAACTCACTAAAATACTGTGATTTATGCATGAAAATGGCAAGTAATTTTAGGAGGCTCCTTATAAAATTATGTTCTAAACAGAGATATAGACATAATAGACATTTTGGACACACTAATTGTAGGTATAAATTAAATAGAATACTTAAACAGATAATTATTGGAGGGATGGCATTACATGTTCAGGTTTCACACAAAGTCAAGAAGGCTATAACTCCTGAAGGAAACAAAATATACTATAAAATTTTTATGGATCGAAATTTCATATCTGCTTGGGAAAAGCATAATCTACTTGGCCATGAGGATACAATACAAATGCTAGCAGAAATTAGAAAATAAGAACATAAGATATGGCATACTGGGACAGAACAAGGGTCCAAGCCCAGTATTCTATTTCCAATAGTGGCCTATCCAAGTCATAAGTACCTGTCGGGTTCCCAAAAGGTATATGGATTCCATGCTACTTGTCCTATGGGTAAGCAGGGCTCTTCAACCTGGAAAAGAGATGGCTGGGGGAAGATATGATAGAGGTTTATAAATTAATGAATGGAGTGGAACTGGTAAACATAGATTGATTGTTTACACCATCAAAATATAGAAAGACCAGGGGACATGCAATGAAGCTATAGTGTAACCTGTTTAAGACTAATAAGAGAAAATATTTTTTCACTCAACGTGTAATCAAACTCTGGACTTTATTACCGGAGGATGTAGTAAAAGCTGTTAGTGTAGCTAGGTTTAAAAAAGGTTTGGACAGTTTCTTGGAAGAAAGGTCTATACATCTAAAGGAGATCCGGGAAATCCCCTGCTTGCGCCAATACAAGCATTGTGGAACCTGTGTGTCTTTTGGGGAAACTGCTAGGTACGTATGACCTAGATTGGCCACTGTTGGAAACAGGATACTGGTCTTGATGGACCTTGGTCTGACCCAGTATGGCATATCTTATGTTCCTCGGTCCTCTTTAATAATGGTTTATGGACTTTTCCTCCAAAAATGTGTCCAAATGTATAAACTTAGGCTTATATACTGCTTTTTCTACCAGTCAAAGTGGTGTACATTCAGGTACTATATATTTTTTTTTCACGATCTATGCTTTTGTACCTGAGGCAACGGAGGGTTAGGTGGTTTGTCCAAGGCCTCAAGGAGCACCTGTGGGACTAAAAACCCCAGTCCTTCCGGCCCAAGGTTGCTGTCCTCTAGTGGGATTCGAATCCCTGGCCCTCCGGCCCAAGGCAATTTTCCCCAACCATTAGGCCACTCCTCCTTCCTGTTCAAGGTGTAGTCATACCATTGAGCGATACAGAGGCATTATAATATCCTTCATTTTGTTCTCCATTTCTTTTTTTGATTCCTAGTATTCTGTTTGTTTTCTTGGCTGCCACTGCACACTGGGTAGAGGGTTTCACTGTATAGAAACATAGAAACATGATGACAGAAAAAAACCACATGGCCTATCTAGTCTGTCCTTTCATATCAACAACTACAACAGTCCACTTTCTACCTTTAGAGATCCTCTGTGTTGGTCCCATGCTTTTTTAAATTCAGTTACTGTCCTCATCTCTACCACCTCCACTGGGAGACTATTCCATGGATCCACTACTCTTTCCGTAAAGAAATATTTCCGTATATCACTCCTGAATCTATCTCCCTTCACCCTCATCCCATGTCCCCTCATAGCAGAACTTGCTTTCAATTGAAAGAGGCTCTCTCCCTCAACATTTATGCCACGGAGGTATTTAAACATCTCAATCATATCACCTCTATCTCGCCTTTCTTCTAAGGTGTACATATTAAGATCCTTAAGTCTGTCCTCATATGCTTTATAATGAAGCCCACTAATCATTTTAGTAGCCACCCTCTGCACCGACTCCATCCTGTTCACATCCTTTTGAAGGTGCGGTCTCTAGAATTGCACACTATACTCCAAATGAGGTCGCACCAAAGACTTATACAGAGGCTTTATCACCTCCTTTTTTCTGCTAGCCATTCCTCTCCGTATGCACCCAAGCATCCTTCTAGCTTTTGCTGTCACCTTTTCTACCTGTTTAGCTACTTTAAGATCATCAGACACAACCACGCCTAGGTCCCGCTGTTCTTTAGTGGACAAAAGTACTTCACCTCCTATACTGTATTGCTCCTTTGGATTGCTGCAGCCCAAATGCATCACCTTACATTTTTTAACATTAAATCCCAGCTGCCAAATTCTAGACCATTCTTCAAGCTTAGGTAGATCCCTCCTCATGTTATCTACACCTTCCTGGGTGTCTACTTTATTGCAGATTTTGGTATCATCCGCAAAGAGGCAAACCTTACCCGACAGCCCTTCCGCTATATCACTAACAAAGATGTTAAAAAGAATCGGACCAAGGGCAGATCCCTGGAGCACACCACTGGTAACATCCTTCTCCTCAGAGTGAGCTCCATTTACTTGTACTCTTTGTCGCCTCCCACCCAACCAATTTCTAACCCAAGCAGTAACTTTAGGGTGCATCCCTAGGGTGCTCAGTTTGTTTATAAGTCGCTTGTGAGGAACCGTGTCAAAGGCTTTACTGAAATCTAAATACACCACATCTAGAGCTCTCCCTCGGTCCAACTCCCTGGTCACCCTCGGTCCAACTCCCTGGTCACCCACGATCCTGGGCATCATCGTGGATTGTCAAACCAGTAATAAAGGGAGATTTCTATTACCCTGGTGTTGATTAGGTAAATGTCTCTTCAGGATATATTAGGGAGCTAATGTTTCTGCATGCTATAAATAACTTCTTCATGGAGTAGCTGGTCCTCAGACCAACGATGTGGGGAGAGGGGTGTTGTAGAAAGAAGAGGGGCTACTATTTATGAAATCATCACTGCAACACAGGATCTGGTGTGAAAGATATCAATGGCAGAACTGCTTGGCAATAGTACATAATGTACTCAAATTTAACATTAACACCGAAGACAGGACAATAAGAGAAATTTAATAGTACAGATAAAGGTCAACTAGCAAGTTGTAGGTGATACTTTTTATTATATTTTTGAAAGCTTTTAAGACTTTAAAAAAGAGACACTATGACAAACTGAAGAAACTAATTAGAATGCAGTTGCAATAAATAAGAGCAGTTGCAAAGGTTGAAAATTTTACATATAGTGAGGACACTGTAAAGACACCATCTTGGAAGTCCTGACTACATGCATTCCGTGTATTAGTAAAAATGGAAAGAAAACCAAAAACCCTGATGGCAAGGTTAAATGGTGAGGTGAAAGAGGCTACAAAAGCCAAAGGGATGTCTTTCAAAAAATGAATAACGGATCCAAATGAAGAAAATAAGAAAGAGCATAAGCACTGGCAAGCTGATGTAAGAATTTAAAAGGCACGTCAAAAGAGAATTTGAAAAGAAACTTGCCAGAGTGCAAATACTTAAAACAAATGCTTTTTCAAGTAGATTTGAAACAAGAAACCTCAGGATAAAAAGGATTTTCAAAGAAGACAAGGCCATAGCAGGAGAAAACAAAATGAATTATTTACTTCAGTCTTTATTAAGAAGGATATACAGAGATACCTACACTGGAAATATTTTTTGGGGCGATGATTCAGATAAACTGAAGCTCATCTTGGTGAACTGCCTTGCTTGTTTTCAATGTTATAGAACAAACTGACAAACTAAAGAATAACAAATTACTTAGACAGGATGGCACATGCCATCTGAAAGAACTCAAAAATGCAATGGAGGAGTAGCCTAGTGGTTGGGGCAAGGTACTTCAGGCCGGAAGGTCAGGGGTTCAAATCCCACTAGAGGACAGCAACCTTGGGCCGGAAGGACTGGGGTTTCTAGTCCCACAGGTGCTCTTTGTGGTCTTGGGCAAGCCACCTAACCCTCCATAGCCCATGTTCCCTGTAAAATAGTTATCTCCAAGTTATAATGCCCTGTTCAATGTAATTTCTGTTTGTTCAATGTAAACCACACTGATGCAGAATAGCGCGGTATATAAGAGAATGTAAATAAGCCGGTAGAACTCTAACATGGTGGGGGGGAGTGGTCTATCTAAGATGGCGGCAGTGGAAATCTAACCGACGACGATGCCTAAGAGGAAGGGTAAAGCTAAAGCTCCTCCCGCGGAGCCTTTACCTGTTGCTGATGGGCCCATGGACCACTTTGTTCGGTTATCCAAGGAGCAGATGTTGGGGATCCGAGAGAGCTTGGAGACGCCGAAATCTTCCAGTTCGGCTTTCCCCGCTCTGGACACCACGCTCTCCCCGGACGGACGTTCTCCCCCGGAACCTCCCAGACCTCCTGTTGCCCAGTCGCTGAGTGCGGACGTCCCGCCGCCTGACCAGGAAGTGGTGTCGTCCTCTGAGCGGGGCTCGCTGCTGGTGAGTGCTCGACGTCAAGTGGAGGATACACAGGCTCCTGGTATGCCGGAGTTGTCTTCTTCGCCTGCTACCGGGGGTATAGTTACAGCTGTGGAGGCATATAAAGTTTCGATGGATAAATCTCAGGTAGCCTCATCTACATTTTCTTTTGCCGCTTTTGGGTTGCCTCGTCCAGCGTCGGTCACCCTGGACAGTATTTGGGATGCTATATCCAACCTTTCCACCATGGTTGCAACACAATTTACTGCACTTTCAGACCGAGTTGCTGTTAATGAAGCGGCGTGTTGCTCGGTTCCACCTGCCTTGGAAGGTATTATTCTGAAGCAGGCCTCCTCGGACCAGCAGGTCAGTGCTGTTAAGGCTTTAACTGATTCTTTAGTCAAGGATAATACAGTATTGCATGCTAAAATAGAGTCTCTAGAGAATGCTGCTCGTGTTTCCAACATTCGTTTACTACATTTTCCTGTTATTCCTGGGATTGCACCACTGGAAACGTTTAAAAAATACCTTCAAGAGGTTTTGTTGGTCCCTCCGGAACTGATTCCTCCTGTTTCCAAGATTTATTATCTCCCATTGGGGAAAAGGGAACGGAAAGTTTCTGAAGGGGCCTTGGACATGGATTTTCTCAACGTCTCAGCACTTTTGTCGACCCCTAAGGAAGAGGACTTAGCAGTTTCCACTTTGCTTGTCACATTGGCTCTTCCTTCCGATCGTGAATGGCTATTGAAGCTTTTCTATAAGAAACGCTCTGTTTTGTTCTATGGTAAAAAGGTGTTATTGTTCCCAGATGTTGCCTGGGAGACTCAGAAACGGAGAAGGGCTTTTCTTCTGTTAAAACCTGGGGTGCTCTCTATTGGCGCCACGTTTGTCCTTCGTTTCCCTTGCAAGTGTTTAATTACCTATAAAGCGCAAAAGTATGTATTCTTTTCTCCTTCTGATCTTTCTGCTTTTTTGAATTCTCACTTGTTAGTTGCTTCTACTCCTGAAACTTGAGTCTGTCGAAGTTTTGTAGCCCTTGGAGCGCTGCCCTCATCGTGTATTTTCTTGTTTAATTTTATTCTTTCTAGAATTTTGTGAATACCGCTTCCCCCAAGTTTTGAGGACTAACTATGATCCTTGCATTTTGTATTTCCCGCATTTATTGTTTCCTTGTTTATTATTGCAAGTATTGTTGTTCTGTACAAGTTTTTCTGCTTGATTTATTGTAAAATGCATAAATAAATAATTGAAAAAAGAGAATGTAAATAAATAAATAATACTAACCTGTAACTTCTCATTCAAGTTTGCTCTGGTACCTGAGAATTGGAAGATGGTCAATGTAACAGCCATCTTTAAAAAGAGCTGTAGTGGTGATCTGGAAAATTGCAGAATGGTTAGCCTCATGTCGGTGGTAGAAGTTATTCTGAAAATCAGTGGATGTAATGTATCGTGATTTTTTTTTTTTTTAATTTCAACCTCTTTATTAAGGTAATATAAAGGCAATACAAAGCAATATGTATCGTGATTTTTAAAGGCATTTAACAAAGTCTGTAATGAGAGACTCATCAGAAAATGAAAAAGTCACAGGACAGGAGGCAGTGGCTTGTTGTGGATTGATAGTGGGCTTAAAAGATAGGAAACCGAGAGAAGATCAAAATAGTTCTCTCTTTTAATGTGAAGAGTAAAGGAGTAAAGTATTGTTAACATGGTGAAATATGCTGATGATTGATAGAAAATTATTCAGAATAAAAAAAATCACAAGGTGATTGCTAGGAATTGCAGAAAGACCTTGTTGGACTGGGAGACTAGACATCTAAATGGCAGATAAAATTAAATGTGGGCAAGTGGAAAGGGATGCCTATAAGGAAAAATAATCAAAATCATAATACAGGACCCAGTGATCATATACCTAGGCATCACCATCTAAAAAAAAGGATCTTGGGATCAATGTGAACAATACATTGAAACTTCTGGTTTAGTGTGAGCAGTGGTCAAAAAAGCCAATAGAATGTTAGGAATTATTAGGAAAAGACTAGGAAATAAAAAACATGATATCGTAATATCTTGATATAGATCCATGATGTGATCACATCTTGGCTATATTCAATTCTGGTTGCTCCATCTTAAAATAGATATAATGGAACAAAGCAAGGTTCAGATAAGGGTGACCAGAATGATAAATAGGGTGGAATAGCTCCCCTCCAAGGAAAAGCTATCATTCATTATATCTTTACAGCCTGCAGAAGAGATGGCTGAGACTGACGGATATTTTTGGCCAGCCTTGAATTTCTGACAACCCTTTCTTTATGCATTATGAAAGTAGTTTTATAGAGGCATTTTTGCATGTGTATGAGAGTATATGCACATTTAAGATGATAATTTTCCGAAGATGCCAGTCTGTCATTCCTCTTATTTATTTGGCTATGCTTTTATTCCACTTTTCACAGAGGTCAAAGCGGTGTACATAAAACTTAAATAGGTTTAACAATGTTTACATAGAACAAAGCGATGCACATAGAACTTGGAATTTAAGCAGATTAAACGATGTTACAGAGAACAGTGACTTTGTACATTATATTTAACAGGGGCATGTTGCCATAGAACTACTTACAAAGCATTGTTAGTGGGGGGGGGGAGGGAGATTGCAGACTGCGGAGGTCAGGGGATGGGGTCAAAGTGCAGGGTGAACAGATGGATTTTGAGGAGCTTGCAGAGTGTAAGTAGGCCTTTGGTGTTCCTGGTCGTGTTGGGGAGGGAATTTCATATTGTGGGGGCACAGAGCTGTCAGTAACTCCTGGGCCTTCTCCTCACACTGCCATCTCTACAGTTCAGACCACCTCTTCTATGCTGCCAACACCATTTATGATGCTGCCACCAGGCTTTGGCGTCTCTCATACACTGCCCATACAGCCTGCAGATTCTGGTGGACCCTCCAGTGAGTTAATGTGGGCACCCTGCCCAGAATACAGATAGAATATATTTTTTGAACATACCCTGATGCCACTTTTTTTCTTAAAGGTAGGTATGGGCCATAGGTTGGGGACCCTTGTCATAACCAATCCAGAGAACCTCCAGTTTCGATTGACATCCTTTTTTCCCCTGCCTCTTGAGGGAAGAGAGGCATCTATTGATGGTCTGAAGTTACACAAGGGAATGACCAGTAACGAATCCCTTTGCTTTCACCAGTGAATATCAGTGTAGACTAATTTCATCAGTGGTATGAAGAGAAACATTGGTGTCCTTAATCATGTGCAAACTGATAGTTAACACTTTTATAACCAGGAAAACTTTAGTTAAAATGTTTAATACAATATATAGCATAACAGTACAATATTATAGACTCTTGGAATGATAACCTAGTCCTTTTTTATTAAATGAAAGTTTGCCCTTTGAACTGACTCTTGGTGAATACCAGAGAGCTGCAAGTTCCTCTTAGTTAGGTTTTTCTCTACTGCTGAGCCCCCAGTACGTCTCCATATCCAGAATCACTTTTTGATAGGTCTGACAGATGATTTACAAGCCTCAAGATATGTGGTGCTTGAAAATAAACCATAAAATTACTTTTAAAAAACCTTTTGCTTTTGAAGTGTCTGTAGCACCATAATATTGTACTGAGAATATCTATGGGAGCTTTGTAGTCTCACCAAACTTTGTCATTATTCATCTCTAAAGTCATCACAGTGCCTTGAACAAATGCAGTTAGGATTTGCATAAGAAACCAAAATCCATTTCCTTTTTTTACATGATTTTTAATTAATTTCTGCTGTTCAGTTGGTTTCCCATATTTTTTTAATAGAGAATTTTTAGTGTGTAGTAAATTGATTTAATGCTCACTAATTGCTGAATTAAGGCACGTTAGTTGATTAGTTTTATTAAAATATTTAGTGTACGCTAAATTGATTTAAGGCACACTAACAGATCGCAAGCATACCTACAAATGCAAACTATTAGAATACAGAAGTAAATAAGTGAATAAGTAAACTTGTATTTCCATAATTTAGGTAAGATTGTTGTAGTTAGTTATGCTTTTTCAAATACTGTAAATTGAGCATATTTGTATCTGTGGCATTATCTTTACACATTTTTCCTCAAACCAGGCGAGAAAAATAGCAAAATCAGCACTTTGGACTGGGGTTGTTTAAATCTTGTTGATTACTGTTATCTATTAATGAAATGCTACACACACAGACATGTATAATTTATTTAGAAAACCATGTGGGAGTTTCTGCATGAATGAGATGCTATAATCAAAGTAAACATGTTCCTGCATGCTTAACAATAGTTGCTGAACTGGACATGTAAACTACATTCAATGCAGTCTGCATTGATGGAAGCCCGGGGATGTAGTGCGCATTGGTGAGGTGAGCCGAGCCATGCTCTTCTATCCAAAGCATTTTGGGAGGTCTTTCTACTTGTTGGTGACTGCTGTTCACTCACTCAGGAACACTCAATAGGAATATGCAATCACTGACTATGCACCTTTCAATTCCCAGAGACAAAAATGCATTTTTTCAGATCTTGGTCTCTGGGAATTGAAAAGTGCACTATCTGTTGATGAAATCCTAGTCATCAGATGTTTCTAGCAATCTACAGCGTTAAGCGAGAGTCGCCTTTTATACTGTATAATTTTAAACTGTAGATGGTTAGTCTGAAAGCCTCATGAAGCTGGTCAACTTTTAGATATTTAGACATGGAGATGGTAAAAATTGTATCAGAATGTACTAGTATTTCATGTCTTCCCATTTATAGTACTTTTAACTCTTTAGGTTCTGTCTCTCCTAGCAATTCTCTCTTCCTCCGTTCATGCCCCCATTACTTAATACATATTGAATTTTGCAACCCTCCTCATTTTATTGCTTGATATTAGATCTGTTTTTTGGGTAATTCCTCAAAGTGATCTGGATTGACTACTGTTCCAGACAGGATTCTGGACATTATGGGCCATTAGTTTGACACAACATCACATTTTTTATGTTGTTAAATGCGCGACATATAGAAAATAGTGTGACCACTAATAAATAAATTTATTCAACATGCAAAAAAGAGTCAAACAGCACAGCATACAAAGGTTTGAAAAAAAAGGGGGGGGGGCGTCAGAGGGGGACAGACCCTTGCCAAGGCAAGTTTTTAAGAACGAGTCATGAACTTCCCCAGAATCTTTCACCGGCCCACAACCAGAGGTTTTCAGTTTTTGAATGCATTTAAAAGTCAAAATAATCACTTATCTGTAAAGTTTGAAGAAAGCCAATGAGCGCTGTTGCAAAAAGCAGCAAACAGATAAACCAACTCGAGTTTCGCCAAGCAGATTTTCAATGGCTGCCTCAGGACTCATCTGCCACTAGATGAAAAGATGACTCAGATGCATGGAACATCAAACTCAGCCTGAATGGACATTTAAATAGAGACAGGAGTGAATAAGCGATGTAAAACACATCAGCAACTGATGCCAGAGGGCTGAAAGCCATTCAAGCTTTTCATTAAGTCCATTAGGTTGCAAAGCATCCAGGGCAAAAATCCAGCGTTGTTTGAGCAATGCTAGGCAGCCCTCACTATTGCCTTGATATCGATTCTGAATGCAATCAATCACCAACTACCTCAGATCTTCCCATTGGTGCAAAGTATCAAGGCAATGTTGAGACAGTGGAGCAGTAGTGATACAGTTGGTAAGTCTAGACTTATGTTCGATGAGCCTAGTTTTAACTATTCAGCAAGTTCTACCAACATAGACCTCGGCACACAGGCAAATAATTAAATAAATCGCCCATGAAGTACAGCAATCCATAACAAATTTCAAGGGATATTGAAAGCCAGTTCTAGTATCGACCCAAATGGTAGTGCTCAAGGAAGTGCCACACGTAATACAATGGCCACAAGGCATATGATTGCCAGAATGGAAAGTGACACTATTATTGTAGTGAAAGTCCGATTGTACCAAAAAAATCCAGCAATTTCTTGCCTCTTGTAAATGCAATGCAGGGGTACTCTGTAAAAACAGAATGTAGTGATGAATTATGCCAGTGAGAGAAAATACTTCGTGCCACTTCTTGCGCCCTATCAGTATAACGCAGGATGCACACCTGGCGATCCATAGGAGGTGCATTATGCTTTTGTAATATCCTATTAGCATACCAAGCACAAAAGTATGCAGCCCGAACAACACCCAAGGGATAGCCCCTGTTCAAGAACCTCTTTGCAAGCTGATGTGCTTGATATTTAAAGTCCTGATCAAAGGAGCAAATATGTCTAAGATGTAAAAATTGTGCAATCGGGAGAGCTTTCTTTAGCTTAGGTGACTATCAAATAAGAGAAAATTATTGCAATCTACCGACTTTCTAAAAAATGCTCTAACAATTTGGCTATCCTGTAATTTAACAAGGACATCCAAAAAGGATAATTTCAAAGCTGAACAAGACATCATGAACTACAGATGGACATCTTGAGCATTCAACTAATTTGTAAATTCATTCAGAAGATGTTTAGTCCCCAGCCAAACACAAAAATATCAAGGATAAATTTCACCCAAAAAGGAATATATTGCTACAAGAACTTTCTCCTCAAAATCTGCAACATAAAGATTCACTAAACTGGGGGCTACTGAAGGCCCTCATCGCAAGCCTATGGTTGTGGGTCGGTGAAAAATATTCTGATGACGTTCATGATTCGTTCTTAAAAGCTTGTTGTGTGACAGGTCTGTCCCCCTCTGAGGCCCCGTACACTGTGCTGTTTTTGACTCTTTTCATGTTGAATACATTTATTTATTAGCGGACTGACTATTTTCTACATTTTGTTTGAGCGTGAGTACCTTGTTTTAGGAGTTTTATTTCTAGTGATGACTTAAATGGGTAACAGCATTCAACTGAAACACAAACAACACAAATTGTAACAAAGATTCTTGCTTTTTTAAAACCATCTCCACTCGAAACCCAAGCTTTCTAAGCTACGTAGATTCAGAGACTGAATGATTAAGGATATAGCAGACCAGGTAAGTAAAAACAGGTTATAGACTTGATGAAGAGCATTAGTACCACTTTCAGATATTTCTATGAATTTATTTGTTTAACAAATTTGAGATGTCATATCTCCATGGTTCAAACTGGGGTACAATAAATTATGCAAATGATCAATCTCTCTCTCTATACATACAAATACACACACACAGCCACATACGCATATAGTTAACATAGTAACATAGTAAATGATGGCAGATAAAGACCAGTATGGTCCATCTAGTATGCCCAGTAAGATGGCAAGAATAGGTGCACCTGCCGCTCCGGGCAGGCCACCCTCCCCATGTCTTTGTTTAGGGGTGAACTCACCACTCCGTGTAGGACACCCCTATTTGTTGAGAAATTAGATAGTTCAGTTTATTTTGATTTTATCCTGTTGCTGTAAAGGGATCCACTGTCTGTCCCATGCCATTTTGAATTCCGTCACTGTATTTGCTCCGACCACTTCCATCGGGAGGGCATTCCAAGCATCCACCACCTTTTCAGTGAAAAAGTATTTCCTGACCTTGCCTTTCAATTTACCCCCTTGCAGCTTCATGTTATGCCCTCTAGTTTTACAGCTTCCCTGTCTTTGAAAAAGGTTTGTTTGTTCATTATTTCTCCTTAAGTATTTAAAGGTCTGAATCATATCTCCCCATCCCTCCTCTCCTCCAGAGTGTACATATTTAGGTCTTCAAGTCTATTCTCATAAGGCTTCTGACACAGGCTCCAAATCATTTTGGTCGCATTCCTCTGAACAGTTTCCAGTCTTTTTACATCCTCTGCAAGAAATGGTCTCCAAAACTGAACACAGTATTCCAAGTGAGGCCTTATACCTCTTCCTTTCTGCTGGTAATTCCTCTTTGTATGCAACCCAACATCCTCCTGGCTTTTGCCACCACCTTGTTGCACTGTTTTGCCACCTTGAGTTCCTCAGAAATAATCACACCAAGGTCCTTCTCCTGTTCCATGCACACCAACGTCTCGCCCCCTATCGCATACATTTCCCTTGGATTTCTGCTTCCCAAGTGCATGACACTGCACTTCTTCACATTAAATCTTAACTGCCAAGCAGTAGACCATTCTTCCAGCTTTTGTAGATCTTTCCTCATGTTATCCACTCCCTCAGGGGACTCCACTCTGTTGCAAATTTTCGTGTCATCTGCCAAAAGACAGACTTTTCCATTCAGTCCTTCAGCAATATCACTCACAAATACATTGAACAGTGCCGGGCCTAGGACGCCCCACCACCGGACCCGACACCATCCCCAATCGGGGGACTGAGCCGGCTGAAGCCAGCTCCGACGAGCAGGGCCCAGCCTCCTCCTGCTGCTGCTCTGCCCAATCGGGGCAGGCAGCCAACAATTTAAAAGGAAGGCACCATCCGGCGCGCCCATGCCTGAGGGCCTCGCCAGAGGGCCCTTTGGCACGGCCCTTAGGCAACGGCTCACATCGGGACACAAAAGAAACTCATCGTGACCCCAGCCAGCGTCATTTTACCTCAGAAGGACCCATCCTCATCTCTACACTTTACCAACAGCTTGAGCTCCCCAGGCCGAGCTCGCTCTCGACAACAAAAACAGCTACTTTTCTACATACTCTACAAAAACTGCAAGTATATACCACCTTAACTAACTGAACATAAGTACTTATTGTAGGCTCGATACTGTAACATTGCTTCCATCTCAAATCTGATAACTGCAGTCTACTGCAACATGGTTACATATTGTAGGTAGGATACTGTAACATTGTCTCCATTTCAAAGTGCTCATACTAACGAATTGCCACCTGCCCCACACATAGCACAATCCCAAATCTCATTCTTGCCTCTGACGCACATCTAAGCTGCCTGACGTCAAAGGTTCCATCCCACCTTGTCTCCGGTGCAATATCCTGAATCAGAGCAACCCTCCAGCTACCCACACCCAAGGCCCCACACACGAAAGACATTTCTACCACAAAATGGCTCGCACCATCTCAGCAATAATTTGTGGATACCTCCTCTTAGAGCTGATTAGCAGCACTCTGGCCCTAACCAACCCTCACAAACACATACATATCCTACACAGCGGCGGGAGGAGATGGTCAAGAAACCCTCCCCTCAAGGCACCAGATGATATGCTACCACCCTATCAGCACCTGCTTCACGTTGCAATTAAACACAACGCAACTGCAAAAAAAGGTATCCTACAGCCCCGATATTTAAAGGCCGCCCTCATAAATGTGCGTTCAATACGCAAGAAATGACCTATCATCACTGACCTGATAATCAAGCACAACCTGGACATGCTTCTGATCACAGAGACATGGTTATCAAATGAAAACACTGTACTCATTAACCACCTTCTACCTCCCAACTTTACAGTCCATAGCTGCCATAGAAGCAACAAAAGGGGAGGAGGAGTTCTCATACTCACAAAAACAGACCTCAATTTCCACCTCATCAATAGCACCAACTCAACAAACCTTGACATAGTAGTCATAACTAATAATCATTGCTTCATCAATCTAATATACAGAGCCCCGACATCATCCTCTGACGACCTAGCCATGATAATTGAGCTAGCCTGCAATACTCCAAGCCTGCGCGCCCCAAACTGGATACTAGCAGACCTCAACCTGCCATCGCTACAAGATTCCCAAGCCTCTGCATTTCTAGACGCACTCAAAGACCTGGGTTATCAGCAGCTAATCAGCGAACCAACCCACACAAAGGGAAACATATTGGACTTGATCTTTGCCCCACTATCTACCTGCAACACTGCCAACTTCACCGCACCAACCTACACCGAAGTACCGTGGTCAGACCATAAGTTAATCCTGTTCCAAATTCCTTTGGATAACAAGTCCATGAAGCCTCCTGAGAGTAAGTTGAACTCCACGAGACCGCCCGCACGAAGCTTCCAACCATTCATCAAGGAGTCCATCATAAACCACACACAACCCCTCCTAAGCCTGACAACAACAGACCCCGACAGGCTAGTATCCAGCTGGAACGACAGTCTCAGTACTATCGCGCAACGCACAGTACTCAACAAAACCCCAAGGAAAAGACCCACGGCGCCCTGGTTCTCCAACGAACTGCGGACCTCTCTTCTCAAACTTAGGAAACTCGAAAGGCGATGGAGGCGCTCACGATCCACCGAAGATCAGGAAGCTTACAACCTACAACTCACAATTCACCGAATCGCGATATCCGAGAAAATGAGGCAAGCACACACTAACACTCTAATGCGATCGCTAAATAAACCACACGACCTATTCACCCTCGTCAAAAACCTAACGAAGGAACCAGGACCGGAGCAAAAAACAGAGATTCACACCCAAGACTATGCCGACTTCCTTCAATCAAAATTACTCCAAACCGACAAGACCGACCTTACCTGCACCAATAAACCAGCATGCATAACGAAGCTAGCAACCTTTACCACCCCCTCCACTAAGCAAATCATAGACTTAATCTCAACAATCAACATGACCACTGCCCAGACCGACCCCTGTCTGGGTTTTTGGATAAAAGAACTACGGACAGAGTTCAGCCCTTTCATAGCTAAACTCTTTAACACATCATTCTCTTCAGGCTCATTCCCCCTAAGTCTCAAACACACATCCATTAGACGTCTGCTAAAAAACTCCAAGCTCGACTCCCAGAAAGTGGAGTCATATAGGCCAATTGCCAGCATTCCACTACTGGCCAAGATAATCGAAAAGGAGGCCCAAGGTCAGCTCCAACAACACATCGACAACGCTGCACCACTTGACCACTGCCAACACAGCTTTAGAGAAGCTCATGGTGTGGAGACTCTACTTACCACCCTTTTCAACAACATACTCACCACAATAGATAACATCCATCGGGGAGTTGCCCTGATATTCCTAGACATAGCCGCAGCATTCGACAGTATGTCACCAAACCCTCCTGAAACGGCTCGAAGAGAAGGGCATCAGCGGCTTAGCACTAACTTGGTGCAAGTCATACCTAGTCGATAGATGGCAGCATGTGCGAACCGAAACCTCCACATCCAAACCATTCCATCAGAAACAAGGTGTCCCGCAAGGATCCTCCCTTTCAACCCTAATGTTTAATATCTACATGCAGCCTGTCTGCGACCTCGTTCGCTCATTCGACATCAAATGCATGATATATGCAGACGACGTCCTGCTCTACATGCCGTTCAAGACTGACCAAACTGACCTCTCACCCCTAACGGAATGTTTCAGCGCAGTAGAAAGGTGGCTCCAAAATCAGAATCTTCAAATACAGCACAAAAAGACTGAAGTGCTGTTCTTCACCAGAAACTCTAACTTCTCCCCACCAACCCACCTAAAAATCGGCGAAGTAGAGCTGCAAACCAAGCCCACAATCCGTTACCTGGGTGTTACTCTAGACTAGAAACTTGACATGAAAACACACATTGGCAACATGGTCAAATCAACCTATCACAAAATCAGGACACTCAAACACCTACGCCCCCTTCTACAACCAGACGACTTCAGAACTATCTTCCAGGCTCTGACCATTCCACACCTTGAATATGCCAACGCGATCCTCCAAGGGCTCCCAAAATCAACCCTGAGCCCGCTCCAGCTTGCCATGAACACTGCAGCCAGAGTTCTGAATGGGGCCTCGAGGCAAGACCATATAACACCCATCCTCAAAAGTCTCCACTGGCTCCCTATCCACTGTAGGATCGTCTTCAAAACATTACTACTAACATTCAAGGCCATAAATGGGCTCTCCTCCCCGTCACTCACTTGCCTCACACACATAACTCTCCCCAATAGGGCCAGACGAACCACAGCAATGAACACCTTGGCAATCCCCAAACATTGACCCAGTGTACACAGGCAACAGCAAGCAGGGCCTTTAGTATCAGCGCTCCCAGATACTGGAATGCCCTGCCTCCCAACATGCGAGCAATCCCGGAACTAACTAAATTCAGAAGGGCATTGAAGCACCACCTTTTCCTCGAATGTTACCCAAATGAAGATGCACCATCTCGACCTACCCCCAAATAAGCTTCATGTCCACTGTAATCATCCCTCAAATATTGTATAATATGTAAATACTACTATGTGTTCAAATATGTGTAAATAGTTAATTACGGTTATCCAAGTTGAGCTACCTGTTATCTGTAATTTACGGTGTAACCCCACCGTAAAACCTAAATGTTCCATGTAAACTGCGCTGATGTTGAAGAGCGTGGTATATAAGAGAAATAAATAAATAAAATAAAACCCTGGGGCACCCCGCTAATCACAAATAAATGAAAAAAATAGCTTCCTAACATCACAGCATAACATATCAATATATTTCTCAACACAAAGCGTATATGGAACTCTGGAAAGACTGCCCTGTGACTTCAGTTAGCTCAGAATGCTGCAGTCTGGATTATTACAGGCTGTAACGTGTCTGAACTACTACTACTACTACTACTATTTAGCACTTATAGAGCGCCACGCACGCAGCGCTGCACAGCTAGCCTACAAGAGGTGGCTAACATACAAGAGACAGTCCCTGCCCGTCAGAGTCATGCTCATCGGAGCTTACAATCTAGTTAGAACAGTACAGAGCATTAGTCAGTTCTGCAGAAGGTACGGTGTGGTATAGTTTGGTACAGTTTGGTCTAAAGTTTGGTCATAAACGTTAATGGGGGTTAGGGTAGGATGAGTATGGAAGTCAGGATCTGAATGCAATGGTGAAGAGGTGGGTCTTCAACCTGGATTTGAAGAGGGCCAGGGAGGGTGCCTGGCGCACAGACGCAGGAAGGCTGTTCCAGGCGTGTGGCGCAGCAAGGTGAAAGGAGCGCAGTCGGGAGTTCGCGGTGTGGGTGAAAGGCATTGAAAGAAGCGATTTGTTAGTGGAGCGCAAATTTCGAGAGGGGACGTAGGGAGAGATAAGAGATATGAGGTATTGAGGGGACATAGAGTGAATCCATTTATAGGTCAGCAGGAGAAGCCTAAATTGGATGCGGAATTGGACAGGGAGCAAGTGAAGTGACTTGAGGAGAAGAGTAATGTGGGTATGGCGAGGCTGGCAGAAGATTAGTTGAGCAGTGTGATTTTGTATAGATTGAAGGGGAAGGAGGTGGTTCACGGGGAGACCAACGAGGAGTAGGTTGCAGTAATCGAGGCGAGAAGAGATTAAGGAGTGGATAAGCGTTTTGGTAGTATGTTCAGAGAGGAAGGGGTGGATCTTGCTGATGTTGTAGAGGAAAAAGCGGCAGGTCTTAGCTACAAGCTGGATATGAGCGGAGAAGGAGAGAGAGGTGTCAAAGATAACCCCTAGATTGCGGGCCAAGGGAACAGGAAGGATAGTAGAGCCATCCACATGGACTGAGAGAGGGGGAAGTGGGGGGAGGAGATGGGTGGAAAGACAAGGAGTTCAGTCTTGGCCATGTTCAGTTTCAATCGGCAATGAGACATCCAGGCAGCGATGACCGAAAGACAGGCAGAGATCTTGGACTGGGTTGCCGGAGAAATATTAGGTGTAGAGAGGTAGATTTGGGAGTCATCGGCATAGAGATGGTACTGAAAGCCATGGGAAGAGATAAGCGCCAAGGCCTTGGGTATAGAGAGGGAGGGAGCCCAAGACAGATCCCTGGGGTACACCTACATGGAGCGGGGTAGGGGAGGAGGAGAAGCTGCCAGAGCATACACTGAATGAATGATGGGAGAGGTAGGAGGAGAACCAGGATAGTACAGAGTCCTTGAAGCCAAGCGAGGAGAGGGTGGTGAGGAGAAGGTCGTGGTCAACGGTGTCAAAGGCAGCAGAAAGGTCAAGAAGGATGAGGATAGAATAGAGGCCCTTAGATTTAGCAAGGAACAGGTCATTGGTGACTTTTGTGAGTGCCGTTTCAGTGGAGTGTAGGGGACGGAAGCCTGATTGTAGTGGGTCCAGGAGGGCCTGGGAGGTGAGGAAGTCGAGGCAGTGACGGTGGACTGTTCGTTCTAATAGTTTGGATATGAAGGGAAGGAGGGAGATGGGTCGATAGTTAGAAGGGCATGTGGGATCAAGTGAGGGTTTCTTGAGGAGGGGTGTGACAACAGCATGTTTGAAGTCAGCGGGGACAGTTGCAGTGGAGAGTGAAAGGTTGAGGATATGAGTGATGGAGGGGACAGTGGTGAGGGAGATGGAACATAGGAGATGGGTAGGGATAGGGTCTGATGGACAGGTGGTGGGTTTGGAGGCGGAAAGAAGAAGTGCGGTTTCCTCTTCAGAGATCGGGGGAAGGAGGAGAGGGTGGCAGGGGGAGTATGGATGGGGGAGGAGAAATGGGGGGAGGGGAGGTAGATGAGGGGGTAGGGAATTGTAGGGTAATTTTGAGGATTTTGTCATGGAAGTAGTCAGCTAGGATTTGGGCAAAGAGGGAGGGCGGGATCGGGGGCGGGGGGACCTTGAGGAGAGAATTGAGGGTGTTAAAGAGACGGCGAGGATCAGAGGCAAGGGAATTAGTCAGATGGATGTAGTAATCTTGTTTGGCAAGTGCTAAGGCTGACTAGAAGGAGCCAAGCATGAATTTGAAGTGTAGAAGGTCTTCCGGGGAGCGGGATTTGGACCAGGCTCATTCAGCAGACCGGGCACAGATACTTAGGTAACGGATTGTGGGTGAAAGCCAGGGTTGGGGAGTAGATCGTTTTACAGGACGTGAGGTGGGAGGGGCAAGCGTGTCAAGGGCTGAGGATAGTGTAGCATTGTATGAGGATAATGCTTCGTCGATGGACTCTGAGTATAAAATGGAGGAAAGAGATGGAGAAATGGTGGAGGAGAGAGTCAGGGGATTAATATTATGAAGGTTTCTAAATAGGTCGGAGGAGACAGGATGAAGTTGGGATGGCGGGAGCTGAAGAGTAAATGTTAGTAGGTGATGGTCAGATGAGGGAAGGATTGATTTACAGAAGTTTGAAGGAGAGGAATTAGAGAAGAGTATTAGGTCAAGGATGTGGCCGTGTAGATGTGTGGGGGCAGTGGAGCAAAGTTGGAGGTCGAACGAGGAGGTAACAGCGAGGAGCTTTGAGGCATGGGGGATGGAGGGGTTGTCGATGTGAATGTTGAAATCAAGAAGGTGTAGGGCATTAGACATGAAGAGATCGTGAATAAAAGTAGTTTTTTAAATGACTGAGCATGCGTTCCATAGGGCGCAAGTAAACGGGAGAGTGGAGGGGGGGAGGAGAGGGATGTGGATAAGGTTGGATAAGTTACATGTGGATTTCCTATCAGAGTAGCCTGGGGGTCTATTTCTAGGGTAGTACCGAGATTTGGAGGGAGTAGGGTGTGGGGTGGGTATGTCTGGGTGTATGTGCTCTCCAAGAGGGACATGAGGGAGGGGAAGTGAGGGCTAAATTGATGGTATCAGGTTATGTGAGGAATTATATTTTGGGGTAGTGATGGAGTTGATATCTTTGGTAACATATTACATCTAATTTTTCACTGCTGCTTTGGTCCTCCATTGTTAATTATTTTGTTGTTGAATTATTAGTAATTGTATAAGACAGTTTTGGGGAAATAAACCTTCTGCATTAACTCAGTACCAACCTTTATATTCTAGTAAACAAGATCCGTGTATCCATCAATAAGAAATATAGAAATGGAGAAAACTGATGGCAGATAAAGACCATAACAGCCTATCCAGTCTTCCCATCCATATCAATTACTAAGCTCTACAATGCCCTCCTTTCCCTTAGAGATCCTCTGTGCTCGCCCCATACTTTTTGAATTCAGATACAGTTCTGGTCTCTGCCACCTCCACTGGGAAGCTATTCCATGCATCCACTACTCTTTCCATAAAGAAATATTTCCTCAGGTTACTCCTGGGTCGATCCCCTTTCACCTTCATCTTATGCCTCCTTGTTCCAGAGCTTTCTATCAATTGAAAGAGGCTCTGCTCATGTGCATTATGCCACTGAAGTATTTATTTATTTTATTTATTTATATTCTCTTATATACCGCGCTATTCTGCATCAGTGTGGTTTACATTGAACAAACTGAATTTAAATGTCTCTTATATTTCCCCTCTCCCACCTCTCTTCTAAAGTATACATACTGAGATCTTTAAGTCTGTCCCACATGCTTTATGATGATGACCATTGACTCTAACCCACAAGGCCCTTCATGACGGGGCCCTTGGCTACCTTTCATCTTTGATCACCTGCTATGCTGATACCCATACCCTTCGTTCCCTTCATGGCAATCTGTTACACATTCCTCCCCCTGCTAAAGCTAAATATGAACCCACTTTCAATCTGCTGTTTTCTTCATAACCCTACCTTCTGGAATAGCTTGCCTGCTCGCCTGCCACTAGAACCCATTTTCAAACATTTTAAAAGTACATTAAAAACACACCTCTTTGAATTAGTCTTTGAAGGTCCTGGTTAAGGTATTGGATCCGTGTTGACTCAGCCTTCCCTTCTTTTTGCAGTTTCCTTTGGCTTGCTCTCTGAACTCTCTATTCCCACTGAACTTACTCTTTTCATCTTTCCTATATAATGTATGGTGTTCATTTCCTTTGGCCTTGTATCACAAGAGCTTTATTGTAAACCTAATTGATTGAATTCATAAATGCAGTATATCAAATTCAGTAAACCATAAACCATTTTAGTAGTCGCCCTGTGCATTGACTTCATCCTATTTATATCCCTTTGAAGGTACGGTCTCCAGAATTGCACACAGTACTCCAAATGAGGCCTCATCGGATACTTTTACAGAAGCACTATCATCTCCTCCTTCCTGCTGGTTATTTCTCTCCCTATGCAGCCAAGCATCTTTCTTGTTTTTGCTTTCATCTTTTCTATCTGTTTGTCAGCTTTAAGATTTTCAGATATGGTCACCCTCGTGTCCCTCTATTCTTTTGTGGACAGAGGTGCTTAAATATTTGTAGCCCAGAATCCAAGATGACTGCACACAACTCTTGTTGCTCTGCTGGCAGTTTTTGATGGGGAGAAGAAGGAAAGCGAAGCTGGGAAAGCAGCCCCAGACTGCCCAACTTACCTTGACCCCAGTTGCCTCAGGTCCGATGGATGCCTTTCTGAGCCATTTTGAGCATCAGTCAATGGTATCTGGTGCGGCTTTCTCAGCTATGAGATTACGAGTTGAGCTCAGGGTATGCAGTGGTGTCGGGCTTCTATATTGCTGGTGCTCCTTTGCCTCTGCTAGGGTTGTCTGCGAAGCTTGTCGCAAGTGTTGGAAGTTCCTCACAGTACCATCTACATCTTTGCCTGTTGCCCAAGAGTGGAAACTCACCGGGGTCGGCTGGTTTAGTCAGTGTCTCCCTCTCTAAGAGGTCCATGGCTGAAGCAGCTAACCTGGGCACTGAATGGAGTCTAGCACCATTTTCCTTTTAATTGTTCCGGCCTGAACGGTTCACTTTGGAAACTATTTGGAACACTATCAAACTGCTTGGGGAAGTCATTACCCCTCAAGTGAAAAAGCTTCATTTACTGGTACAACAAAATTCAGAGGCTACTGTAACAAATGCTACAGAGATTGGATCACTCCAAATCTCTGTTTTTGCATGCTGATTGTTTTAACTCTTGTTCAGAAGCATGTATTAAAGATGCTGCTAGTCTGAAGGCACATTAGGAGCAGTTAGACAATCAATGTAGACTGGCTAATTTACGAATGATAAATTTTCCTCGGTGTTCTAACATCTCCACCAAGGAAATGTTTGTTATATTTATTAGAAGTTCTGGATATTCCTGCAGACTCTTGTCCACCTTTTGTGAAGATTTATTATCTGCCTATAGACTGGAAGGTCATGGCTGGTGCCGAGATCCCAAGGCCTCAAGTTGCAGATGTGCTAAATGTTACTGCTTTGCTAGAATCCTCAGAGTCTGAGGTAGTTACTCCTACTACATGTATTTTAGCCTTAACTCTTATATCAGATAGAGAAAGGCTTCTCACATTTATTCTTTAGGAAGCATAATGTATGATTCAAAGGCTGTTTCATCCAGATATTTCCTGACTTGGCTAAAGATACTCAATGCCGAAGAATTTCAGATTCTGAGGTCTAAGGTTCTGCAGCTAGATGGAATTTTCTTTCTTAAGTACCCCTGCAATTGCCTAGTAAAGATGCAAGGTAATTCATATTTTTTGTATCCCTCTCAATTCATTTCTTTTTTGAATACCCATGGGTCCCCTGGGGTAGGGCAGGGGGAGGTTCCAAACCCGTGACTTTTGGATTTTGCTGACTGAGAGTGCTGTGTATTTCCATGTAGGGTATCGATACTGATTTCCTGTATTTGGTCCCCTTTATTGTGGGCTAAAGGGATGCATGTAATTGTTTCCTTTCTTTGTTTTTCTTTTGTACATGAATGTAATATATTATGTTTTTTCCCTTGTAACCCACATTTCTGCTGTAAGTTTAGTTGCTTGTGAAACTATAAACATTAAATTAAAAAAATGTATTTATAGCCCAAATGCATGACCCTGCATTTTTTTTAACAATAAGTCTCAGCTGCTTATTTCTTGACCATTCTTCAAGCTTCTCCAGATCCTTTCTTCAAGCTTCTCCAGATCCTTTCTCATGTTATCTACATCCTCCAAGGTTTCTATCCTATTGCAGATTTTGGTATCATCCACAAAGAATGCAAAAACCCCCCACAAAAATATAGGTTGACTACAGCTGTAGCACCAGATGTTCTTCAGTTGGTAATTTATTAATGGACCCAACTCAGCCCACTTTCAGCAAATATGCCTGAATCGGGGTCTTAGCTGAGTTTCAGCAAAGTCGGGTCCATTAAAACATTACCAATTGAAGAACATCTGGTTGCTATGGCTGTGGTCAATCTCCGTTTTTTTTTGGGGGGGGGGGGTTTGCATTCATATACTGCTTGGTTATGGAGATCTCCTTCCCCACTCTTTCATAACTTAATATGCACAAAGAGGCAAAACGTTACCCAACACCCCTTCTGTAATATCACTTATTAAAAAAAAAAGCCTGGACAAAGGACCAATCTCTTGTGATACACAATGGTAAAACCTTATCCTCAGAGTGAACTCCATTTATCACTATCTTTTGTCACCTCCCACTCAATCCATTTCTAACCAAGTCATTTACTTAGGATCCATCCTAACTGGTACTCAGTTTATTTATAAGCCATCTATATAGAATCATGTCAAAGGCTTTGCTGAAATCTAGGTATACCACATCTTCCCTCTCCCTCAATCCAGTTCTCTGGTAACCGAGTCATAAGAACATAAGATATGCCATACTGGGTCAGACCAAGGTCCATCAAGCCCAGTATCCTGTTTCCAACAGTGGCCAATCCAGGTCACAAGTACCTAGCAGTTTCCCCAAAAGACACAGGTTCCACAATGCTTGTACTGGGTCAAGCATTGATATCCTGGGTCCCTTCTTAATAATGGTTTATAGACCTTTCCTCCAGGAACTTGTCCAAACCTTTTTTAAACCCAGCTACACTAACAGCCTTTACTACATCCTCCGGTAACAAATTCCAGAGTTTGATTACACGTTGAGTGAAAAAATATTTTCTTTTATTAGTCTTAAATAGTTTACCCTGTAGCTTCATTGCATGTCCCCTAGTCTTTCTATATTCTGATAACGTAAACAATCAATCTACGTTTACCCGTTCCACTCCGTTCATTAATTTATAGACTTCTATCATATCTCCCCTCAGCCGTCTCTTTTCCAGGTTAAAGAGCCCTAACCTTTTTAGCCTTTCTTCATAGGAGTATCCTTCCATCCCCTTTACCATTTTGGTGGCTCTTCTCTGAACCTTTTCTAAAATCGCTATATCCTTTTTAAGATACGGCGACCAGAATTGCACACAATATTCAAGGTGTGGTCTCACCATGGAACAATATAGAGGCATTATAATATCTTTTGTTTTATTTTCCATTCCTTTCCTTATCATACCTAGCATTCTATTTGTTCTCTTGGCCGCCGCTGCACACTGGGCCGAGGGTTTTAACATGGTATCCACAATGACACCTAAATCTTTTTCCTGGGTGGTGGTTCCTAATGTGGAACCTTGCATCGTGTAACCATAGTTTGGGTTGTTCTTCCCTAGGTGCATAACCTTGCACTTGTCCACATTAAATTTCATCTGCCATTTTGATGCCCAATCTTCCAATTTATCAAGATCCTCTTGCAATTTTCCACAATCCTCTTGGGTTTTAACAACTTTAAATAGTTTTGTGTCATCTGCAAATTTGGTAACCTCACTCGTTATTCCACTTTCCAGGTCATTTATGAATATGTCAAAAAGCAGCGGACCCAGCACAGATCCCTGGGGCACACCACTATTCACCTTTCTCCATTGGGAAAATTGGCCATTTAGCCCTACCCTCTGCTTTCTATCTTTTAACCAGTTCCTGATCCACAATAGTACACTGCCTCCTATCCCATGACTCTTTAGTTTTGCCAAAAGTCTCTGATGAGGGACCTTGTCAAAGGCTTTCTGAAAGTCTAGATACACAATATCAACCGACTCACCTTTGTCCACCTGTTTATTCACTCCTTCAAAAAAACATAACAGATTAGTAAGACAAGATCTTCCCTGCCTAAAGCCATGTTGGCTGTCTTCAATTAGGTCATGACTATCTACATGCTGAGTAATTTTATTCTTTATAATGGTTTCTACCATTTTTCCCGGTACTGATGTCAGGCTCACCGGTCTGTAGTTTCCCGGATCACCCCTGGAACCCTTTTTAAAAATTGGTGTTACATTGGCGATCCTCCAATCTTCAGGTATTAGAGATGATTTTAATGATAGTTTACAGATTACTAATAGCAGGTCTGCAATCTCATATTTCAGTTCTTTCAAAACCCTTGGATGTATACCATCCGGCCCAGGTGATTTGCTACTGTTCAGTTTATCTAATAGTTGTAATACATCTTCCCGATGTATCGATATTTCCTTCAATTCTTCCGCACCTTTAAATACCACTTCAGTCATGGGTAACATCCCTACATCTTCCTCAGTAAAGACCGAGTCAAAGAAATACATCAGATTTGTATGACAAGAACTGCTTCTTGTATATCCATGCTGCCTTAGATCCTGCACAATCCTTTGCTTCAGCAGAATTTCCATTAACCAGCCTGTAGTTTCCCACCTTCCTACTTCAGCTTTTGTTTAGAGGGACCACATGCACCCATTATCAGCCGTCTGGGAACACTCCCAACTCTAAAGAAATATTGAAAAGGTCAAACAGTGGAGCCAGCAGAACTTCCCTGAGTTCCTTTAATACTCTTGGATGTATCCCATCTGGCCTCATCGCTTTGTCTACTCTTAGAGGGTCTTATATTAACAGGCACTAAGTTGTCACACGTAATGTGCCAGTAACGCTGAAATCATGATGCTTTATGTGCAACACCACCATGTTAACTGTCAGGGGCGTGTAAAGCTTTTTCCTGCCAATTAACACTGAACCCTGTCCCCTAATGTGTGCTGCATTAATGCGCTGAGCTCACCATGTCCACTCTTCGTCCCTAACCTGCCCCCTTACGACCCTAACGCGGATTGCATTTAGTATGGGAATCATCCTATGCTGTCATGGCCCTGCGCTAAATGGCAAATCATGTCCCAGCATGCCTTCAGTGCTCGCTAGAACAAGCGATGTCAGCTAGTGCCCAGTCTTCCAAGATCCTCTTGCAATTTTCCACAATCCTCATGGATTTTAACAACTTTAAATAGTTTTGTGTCATCTGCAAATTTGATAACCTCACTCATTATTCCCTTTTCTAGGTCATTTATGTATATGTCAAAAAGCAGTGGACCCAGCACAGATCCCTGGGGTCCTCTACTATTCACCTTTCTCCATTGAGAAAATTGGCCATTTAGCCTACCCTCTGCTTTCTATCTTTTAGCCAGTTCCTGATCCACAATAGTACACTGCCTCCTGTCCCATGACTTTTTAGTTTTGCCAAAGTTTCTGATGAGGGACCTTAGCAAAAGTTTTCTGAAAGTCCAGATATGCTATATCAACCGACTCACCTTTGTCTACCTGTTTATTCACACCTTCAAAAAAACATAACAGATTAGTAAGACAAGATCTTCCTTGTCTAAAGCCATGTTGGCTGTCTCCCGTAAAGCCATGTTGGCTGTCTCCCGTTAAGCCATGACATGTTCAGTAATTTTGTTCTTTATTATGGTTTCTACCATTTTTCCCAGTACTGACGTCAGACCTCACTGGTCTGTAGTTTCCTGGATCACCCCGGAACCCTTTTTAAAAACTGGTGTTACGTTGACGATCCTCCAATCTTCAGGTATTACAGATGATTTTAATGATAATTCACAGATTACTAATAGCAGGTCTACAATCTCATATTTCAGTTCTTTCAGCACCCTTGAATGTATACCATCCAGCCCAGGTGATTTGCTACTTTTCAGTTTATCAAATAGTTATAATATATCTTCCCGGTATATCAATATTTCTTTCAATTCTTCTACAGTATCATCTTTAGTCATGGGTAGCATCCCTACATCTTCCTCAGTGAAGACCAAAGCAAAGAATTCATTCAGTCTCTCCGCTATGGCCTTGTCCCCTCTTACTGCCCCTTTTACCCCTCTGTGAAAGTTGAAGTCTTGTCATCTAAGCTTCTAAAGAAAGCTTAGGTTTGATTTCCTGTAGTATTGAGTGGTTTGTTTAGTACCTCTCAAGAAATCCCTGGAATTACCATTGAATTTGTATTTAGATAAGCTTTACTTACTGGAGTTTTGGCAGTGGTTGTTAGCTATCAGAAGTGTCATATAAATTCAATTTCATTAATTAAAATGTCTAACCTATTTGTAGGTTCTCAGAATGAAGTGATCTAAAGGCATGTCAAAACTGTATAAAACCATTGTATGCTATATCTTTCCAACACTGAGAAAGTCATATGGAGGTAATCTTATCAGCAATTCAGCATGCAGAACAGCATTTTGCATGTTCAGAAAGAGAGGATTTCTATTGAATTTATTTAGTAAGAAGAAAATATTTGCAAAATATCCAAGACATCTAGAAAAATGATTTACTTACCTTTCTAGGTTTCCCAAACACGGTTACTGGTTAGCTGCTTTTGTTGGTGGAGGAGGGGGGAGGGCAGGCAGATGCAGTCCTAGTTGTTCCCTATTGCACTGTAAAGGCTTTTTCACTTGCTGATGTAAATAACCTGTGGTGACAAATTTCAATTTTTTACTCTCTGTTGGGTAACTGACTACAAATTAAAGGATGTGCCTGGAAAGGGTAGTTGGGGAAACTACTATCTCCAGGAACAAGCAGGAATAAGTCCTCACATATGGGTACGTTGGTACCGACGGAGCCTGCGCGGGAATGCTACCCAGCTTCCCAGAATGAAAGCTTTTGGGGCATCCCACAGCGCATGCGCGCTGCCTTCCCGCCTTTCCTACCAACTCTCCTCAGTACTTCTTTTCCGCGGAGCCAGCAGGTCGTGTTCCTGTCACCGCTGAAGAAGTTCTTTATTTTAATCTATTTCTTTGGTCGCGTGTCAGCCTTCCCCGACGCTGGTCCGGTACCGCCGGTCTTTTCTTTTCTTTTCTTCTAAAAAAAAAAATATATATATATAATATTTTTCCCTCACTTGGTGTATTTTTCTTCTTAGGCCTTCAGGCCCACAAGAAACTTTCCCTCATGGAAAAACCAGCCTCTGGCTTCAAAAAATGCACTAAGTGTAGCGGTACAATTTCTGTGACAGACACCCATGAATGGTGTCTTAAATGTTTGGGGCCTGAACACTCCGTCCCGGATTGCCAGTCCTGTTCTCTAATGTCTAAACGAGGGTTACAGAACCGAGCAGCCAGCTCCATGTGCTGTTTCCCACGGATGTACCGGCGGTGGCATCGACATCTTCCAGGTCTTCCTCTCCTGATGGATCTCAGGTAACCAAACATACTTTTAGCAGGTCCTCAAAGGGCAAATCTCCCTCTAAGTATCGAGATGCCTCCAGGCTTGCCCTTGAGGATCCTGCCCAGGCCAAACAACCCCGGCGGGAAGCTCCGGCTTCCAAAGCTCCTCCTATGGAGTTACAGGTTGACATCGATGGCACGGCCTCGACCGATCACCTGTTAGACTGCTCTGGGGTACCGGCACAATCTCCCGGTACCGACTTCCAGGCAGTCGTGGCGTCCATGGATCACACTGTGCAATCCATGCAGCAGGCCGTACTGGCTTTCATCAAGGCTGCGACGCCGTCGGTACCGCAACAAGCCATGTTGTCGGTACCGGCGCCGGTACCGGTACCAACCTCGATACCGGTACCGGCTGCATCGACATCGGCCAGGATGCCGATTCCGGCTCCCTGTCCTGGGCTCTTTCTCGGTACCGACCCGGTACCGGGGACACCCGATGTCGGTACCGATCGATACGCCTATCGCTCTTTGGAATCGGGCAGACGATATTTCGATTCTTCTGATGATTCTGAGTCATCGGATGAGTCTCCTGCAGTATCTGTCACCCTTCCTGAGGAGCCTTCTTCTCCAAAAAGGAGAATGTCTCCTCCAGAGGATTTGTCCTTTCAAGACTTCATAATAGAAGTAGCTAAAGGACTCTCTATTTCAGTAACCTCTGAAAAGAACCTAGAGCAAAAAAATTAGATATTTTGGGATACTCTAAGGTTCCCAGAGAGGCAGTCACCTTGCCAATTCATGAAATTCTTCAAGAACATTTGATTGACTTGTGGGAGACTCCTCTCACCCTTTCTCCTCATTCTCGTAGATTGGACACTATGTACCGTGTCCCTCCTTCTCCTGGATTTCAAAAAACTCAGCTTCCTCACCACTCCATTGTGGTGCAGTCAGCTATGAAGAGGATAAAGAGTTCCAAAAGACACTCTTCTACTCCTCCAGGAAGAGAATGCAGGACCTTGGATGCTTTTGGTAGGAAGATCCTCCAAGCTAGCATGCTTTTTGCCAGAATCAATTCATACAGCCTTTATATATGGGTATGTTTCTGAAGGAGGTTGCAGAAAAACTGCACAACTTTCTCCCTTTTATTCCAGAAGATAAGAGGGATGAATTCCTTCTTTGGCTTAAGCATACTCAAGACATTTCAAAGTTTTCCAACAGGGCAGCCTTTGATTCTTTTGAAGGTGCCAGCAGAGCCTCAGGCATTGCTATAGCTGCTCGTAGAATTGCTTGGCTCCAGGCTTCTGATCTAGAACCCTGGGTTCAAGATGGTTTAGGAAATCTGCCCTGTACAGGTGAAAACCTATTTGGCAAGGAGTGGCAAATTAAAGCCACTCAAATGGATGCAGAAAATGCTGCTCTGGATAGACTTTCTAAGTCTACCTCCACTCCGGCCAAGACAAAATCTTTTAAAAAGTCTTTTTACAAGAAGGGCAGATTTCCTTCCACTTCTGCTCAACAGTCTTCTACAGGTCGCTTTGCTACTAAGCGTCAGCAACCTAAACAGGCCAGGCCTAAACCTGCAGGGGCTGCTGCAACCCAGCAGTCCCAAGCCCCTCAGGGGTTTTGACTTGGTACTAGAGAACTTAATCTTTCTGGCTCTACAACAGCCAGAACCTCTCACCATTCCAGGAAGGTTAGCTCATTTTGCTCCCAGATGGGAGCAAATCACATCAGAGCAGTGGACCCTCTCCATCATCAGAGAGGGCTACAAACTTCATTTCTCAGACCTTCCTCCCTACACCATGGTGAGACATTTCAATTCTCCCACATCTCTCCTCGACCTTCTGGATCAGGAGGTAACCTCCCTTCTGGCCCAGAGGGCCATAGAAGAAGTTCCTCTTCTTCAACAGGGGTCAGAGATTTACTCCCCCTATTTTCTCATTCCAAAGAAAACAGGGGGATACAGACCCATTCTAGATCTCTGAGAATTGAACAAATTTCTATACAAGGAGAAGTTCAAGATGCTCTCTTTAGGCACTCTCCTTCCATACCTACAGAGTCAGGATTGGCTTTGTTCTCTAGATCTCAAGGATGCGTACACTCATATACTCATCCATCCATCCCACAGAAAATTCCTACGTTTTCTGTTCCAGGGCAAACATTACCAATACAGAGTCCTTCCTTTCGGTCTGGCCTCTGCTCCAAGAGTGTTCACCAAATGCATGGCAATAGTTGCTGCATTTCTGCGCACTCTGGGAATCTTTGTCTTCCCATATCTGGACGACTGGCTCATCCGAGCTCCATCCCAGTCAGAAGCCCAAATTTCCCTGGACAGCACCAGGAGCATTCTGCAGTATCTGGGACTTGTGGTAAACCTCCCAAAGTCTCAGCTCACCCCTACTCAGTCCCTAGAATTCATAGGGGCCTGGTTAGACACCACTACTGCAAGAGCCTATCTTCCCCAGGCTCGTTGCCAACGTCTAGTGCAATTAGCCTCCCAGATTCAGTCAAAGGACCACTTAACTGCCCGGGAGATGCTACAACTACTAGGCCACATGGCTTCCACAGTACATGTGGTGCCCTATGCTTGCCTACACATGAGAGCAGCTCAGTGGACTTTGTCCACCCAATGGACTCAAGCTTCAGGAGCTCTCTCAGACCAAATAGCAAACTCCAAACGTCTCTTTTGGTCTCTCCAATGGTGGATGTCCACTCAAAATCTGTTGCTGGGGTCCCCCTTCCAACCTTTGTTGCCCCAAGCAATCCTCACAACAGATGCCTCCCTAACAGGTTGTGGAAGCTCATCTACAGGACCTATCCACCCAAGGCACTTGGTCCCCACAGGAGACCTCCCTTCATATCAACCTCTTGGAACTTCGAGCAGTGTACTTAGCTCTCAAGGTCTTTCATACCCTCCTCAGCTACCAGACAGTCCTCATTCAAACAGACAATCAGGTAGCTATGTTTTACATAAACAAGCAAGGAGGAACTGGCTCTCTGTCGCTTTGCAACGAAGCTCTAAGATTATGGGCCTTCGCCAGAGAGCATCAAATCCATCTCCTGGCAGTATACCTCCCAGGAATTCAAAACTCTTGGGCAGAGAGACTCAGTCGACTTCTGCTTCCGCACGAATGGTCCCTGCACATGGATCAGGTACTCAGAATCTTCCAGGAATGGGGTACCCCGGACATAGACCTATTTGCAAGTCCGTGGAATGCCAAACTTCCCCGGTTCTGTTCCAGAATTCCGTGTCAGGGAGTTCAGGCCAAGGATGCCTTCCTCCTTCATTGGGGTCAGGACTTCCTGTATGCCTTTCCACCCATTCCTTTGATTCCCAAGACTCTGTTCAAACTTCAGAGGGATCAAGGATCTATGATCCTCATAGCTCCACGCTGGCCATGCCAAGTGTGGTACCCTCTGCTTCTGCATCTCTCCCAAGCCCCCTCCCTGGACTTAGGAGCTGCTCCAGACCTTCTGTCTCAGGAGGAGGGGACTTTGTGGCATCCAAACCCCAAGTCCCTTCACCTCAGAGCTTGGGTACTGAAGGCCTAGACCTTCAAGACTTCAATCTTTCGCAGCAAGTGAAGGATATCCTTCATGCTTCCAGGAAACCTTCCACTAGGCGTTCCTATGCCTTTAAATGGAAAAGATTTTCCATTTGGTGTGCTCAAAAGGGTCTTGACCCTCTGGCACTTCCTCTGAATTCTCTATTAGAATATCTCCTGCATCTTTCCAATGCAGGCCTTAAGACGAATTCAGTAAGTGTCCATTTAAGTGCTATTGCAGCATCCCTTAAGCCTATCAATGGACAACCTGTTTCCTCTCATCCTCTTATTGCAAGATTTATGAGAGGCCTAACTTTAACTAAACCTCCCATTCAACCTCCTCTGGTGGCATGGGATTTAAATTTGGTTCTTGGTCAGCTTATGAAGCCACCTTTTGAACCATTAGCCACTACCTCCTTGAAATTTCTTTCCTGGAAGGTTATTTTCCTTATTGCAATCACTTCTGCTCGCCGCATCAGTGAACTGCAGGCCTTAGTGGCTAATCCACCTTATGCAAGGTTCCATCATGATAAGGTAGTCCTTAGGACAAATCCTCACTTTATGCCTAAAGTGGTCTCACCTTTTCATCTTAATCAAGAGGTATATTTACCTGTCTTTTTTCCTGCTCCTCATGCATCAATTGCAGAGAGGAACCTTCATACTCTAGATTGTAAAAGAGCTCTAGCTTTTTACTTACACAGGACACAGCAACATAGAAAGTCTTCCCAGCTTTTTGTTGCTTTTGATCCTTCTCATTTAGGACTTCCAGTCTCCAAAAGAACACTATCCAATTGGATTGCTCAGTGTATTTCTTTTGCTTACCAGAGTAAGAACCTTTCTCTGGAGGGCCATGTCACAGCTCACAATGTGAGGGCCATGGCCACCTCTATGGCTCATCTTCATTCTGTGTCCATCGATCAGATCTGTCGAGCAGCCACCTGGGCCTCGGTTCATACCTTCACAGCCCATTACTGTTTGGACAAGGACTCCCGCCGGGATGCCTTGTTTGGTCAGGCTGTCCTCAGACACCTGTTCCATTCTTGAACAACTCCTGCCCTCCTTCCCTGAATGGATGCCTGAGATCCATAGGAAGACTAGGAACCCTTCTGGGTCTCATACCCTTGGGGATCTCCCAGGCTTCTTAGCTAGGGAGTCCCCATATGTGAGGACTTATTCCTGCTTGTTCCTGGAGATAGCACAGTTACTTACCTGTAACAGGTGATCTCTGGGAACAGCAGGAATTAGTCCTCACAACCCACCCACCTCCCCTAGGAGTTGTATCTCTCTCTTTGTCTTTCCTTTACTCTCTCTCTCTCTATTGTCTCAGCTTTAAACTTGAACTGAGGAGAGTTGGTAGGAAAGGCGGGAAGGCATCGCGCATGCGCTTTGGGATGCCCCAAAATCTTTCATTCTGGGAAGCTGGGGAGCATTCCCGCGCAGGTTCCGTCGGTACCGACGTACCCATATGTGAGGACTAATTCCTGCTGTTCCCAGAGATCACCTGTTACAGGTAAGTAACTGTGCTTTCCTTTTTGTTTTTAGGACCATAGAAGCCTAGTTAAATCTAGGAGAAATTCATTGTAAACCTTTAAGCCAAAATAACTATTTTTTGCTTCTTAATGAAATTAAAACCTTGAATTTTCCAAATAGACCCTCAATCTTTCCTCTCTCCCAAATTTCCCAGCAAAGTAATGCTCACTTACAAGCAGAGGATTCATCTGCTTTTAGATTTTATTCAAGAGAGCTTAGTGGCTTTTAGCACCTTTTGTCATGACTGCTACATCAGCAACACAGATGTCATCGCCCTCAGACTGAAAAGCATAGCTACAAATCCTAGCAGCCCCCAAATACTTTGAGATAGGGATGTGGGAATAAAACAAAAAAGTAAAAGTCTTTAAAGAGAGAGAGGAGTGATTCAAAATGATCTCATGTTATTTAAAACTATGGTCTTTCTTCTAACCCTGGACTTGGATTTGATGTGCTTTGTTCATTTGTTTCATTTCACACGTTTGTTTTAATAACTTTTTAAAATGTGCATTAAAACATTTTGATGCATATGAATCAAATTCTATGTGTTAATTTGTAGGTTAATGTGCATTAAAATTTTTAAGTTGCATAAATGAATTACATGTGTGCAGAGTCATCTAGAATCAAGGAGATCCTGGATTCTTTACAGGAAGAATGTTTCAGGCAACTAGAAACGGAACCCACACGTGAAGGGGCCATACTGGACTTGGTGCTTACCAATGCATAAAATGTTTCTATTGTTATAGTGGGAGATTATCTCGCATCCAGTGATCACCAGATGGTGTGGTTCAGTATTAGGACTAAGGCAGATAAAATCCATTCAAAAGCGAGGTCTTAGACTTTAAGAAAACTAAATTTGCCTAGATAGGCCAATACATCAAGGAGTCATTAGCGGGATGGGAACAGTTGGGGGATGTAGGTAAAAAGTGTGCAAAACTGAAAGGAGATATTTTAAGGGCAACCAACCTTTCTGTTAGAAAGGTAAATAAAGGTAAAAGGAAAAGGAAGCCTCTAGGAGTCTCAAAAGGAGTAGCTGAAAAGGTGAAGGAAAAGAGGGAGGCCTTCATGAAATATAAGAGATCACAGAGACAGGAAGAGAGGCATCTATATCTGGAAAAACTTAGAGAGGCTGCCAAAGTAATCAAGAAAGCAAAGATACAAAAAGAGGAGGAAACAGCTAATGCAATAAAATGGCTATTATAAATAGGATAAATATAAATGGGCTAAGATATTTTTCAGATATGTTAGTGAGAGAAGGAAGGGCAAAAGTGGTATTGTCAGACTCAAGGGTGAAAGGGATGAATATGTAGAAGCTGATGAGGACAAAGTGGAATTGCTTAACAAATATTTCTGTTCTGTGTTCATAGATGAAGGGCCGGGAGCAGGACCTTAGACAACACCCACAAATGGGGACAAAAGCGAGGGGCATCTCAAACGATTTTCAGAGGACTATGTTCATGAAGAACTAGCTAAACTAAAAGTGGACAAAGTGATGGGACCGGATAGGATACATCTAAGAATACTGAAGGAACTTGGGGATGTTCTAGCAGCTCCAATGACTGACCTTTTCAATGCCTCTTTGGAGTCGAGGATGGTGCCAGAGGACTGGAGAGAGGCACATGTGGCCCCTTTACACAAAAGGTGAAGTAAGGATGTGGTTGAAAACTGCTAGCCAGTTAGTTTAACCTCGGTGGTGAGTAAATTATTGGAAACGCTGCTGAAAGAGAAAATAGTGAAGTTTCTGGAGTCCAATGCGATTGCAGGATCCGAAGCAGCATGGATTCACCAGGAGTGGGTCTTGTCAGACAAATCTGATTGATTTCTTTGACTGGGTAACCAGGGAGTTGGACAGAGGGAGAGCCCTAGGTGTGGTGTATTTAGATTTCAGTAAAGCATTTGATACTGTTCTGCACAGGTGACTTATAAACAAACTATGCACCCTTGGGATGGACCCTAAAGTTACTGCTGGGGTTAGAAAGTGGTTGAGTGGGAGGTGACAAAGGGTACAGGTAAATTAAGTTCATTCTGAGGAGAAGGAGGTTACCAGTGGAGTGCCGCAGGGATCTGTCCTTAGTCCGAATTTTTTTTTAACATCTTTGTTAGTAATATTGCGGAAGGGCTATCTGATAAGGTTTACCTCTTTGCGGATGATACCAAAACCAGTAAGGTGTAGAAAACATGAGGAGGGATCTAGTTAAGCTTGAAGAATGGTCTAGAATTTGGCAGCTGAGATTTAATGCTAAAAAATGTAGGGTAATGCATTTGGGCTGCAACAATCCAAGGGAGTGGTACAATATAGGAGGTGATTTACTTCTGTCCATGAAAGTAGAATGGGACCTAGGTATGATTGTGTCTGATCTTAAAGTAGCTAAACAGTTAGAAAGGTTGACGGCGAAAGCTAGAAGGATGTTTGGGTGCATAGGGAGAGAAATGGCCAGCAGAAGAAAGGAGGTGATAGTACTCGTGTGCAATTTTGGAGACTTCATCTTCAAAAGGATATAAACAGGTTGGAGGCGGTGCCGGGGTTGGCATTGGTCTTCATTATAAAGCACATGAGGATAGACTTAAGGACCTTAGTATGTATACTTTAGAGGAAAGGTGGTATACTATGTATACTTTAGAGGTGATATGATTGAGACATTTAAATACCTCCATGGCATAAATCTACAGGAGGCGAGAGCCTCTTTCTATTGAAAGCAAGCTTTGCTACGAGGGAACATAGGATGAGGGTGAAAGGGGAGTAATATGCGGAAATATTTATTTACAGAAAGAGTGGTAGATTTGTGGAATAGTCTCCCAGTGGAGGTGGTAGAGATGAGGACAGTATCTCAATTCAAAAAAGCATGGGACAAACACAGAGGCTCTCTAAAGGATAAAAGGGGACTCTTGTAATGGGTGATAGGGAAGGGCAGACTAGATAGGCCATATGCTCTTTTTCTGCAGTCATGTTTCTATGCTTCTATGTAACAAATTCATTTGCACATCCGGAACAGATATACCTGATAGCTTTGTTAATGCTGATGGAAGGTTCAAAATTTGTACCTTAAAGGCATGGTAAGCTCAAGTCTCATACCTTTCAAGGGCCAGTATGTTGGAGACAGCTAATTTCATCTAATTGACTAAGTGATTCTAGAAGGATAGCTTTAATGTGTTCTTGATATTACAGTGCCTTGCAAAAGTATTCATCTCCTCGGTTTTTGTCCTGTTTTGTCGCGTTATGTACAACCTGGAATGAAAATGGAGGTTCATTTGGATGTTAGGTAACAATATAGACCAAACTGGTGAAGTGGAATGACAACAAAATATCTTGTATATATCATAAAAAGAGTCAAAACTGAAAAGTTGGGAGCGCATATGTATTCATCCCTTTTGGTATGAAAGCCCTAAATAAGATCTGGTCCAACCAATTAACCACAAAACTCATATAATTTGTTGATTAGGATCCACTTGTGTGCAATCTGTCTCACATGATCAGTCACATGTTGCCTGTATAAATATACCTGTTCTGAAAGTCCCCTGACTCTGCAACACTACTAAGCAAGCAACATGAAGACTAAGGAGAACTCCAAACAGGTCAGAGACAAAGTTGTGGAGTCAGGGTTGAGTTATATAAAACATATCCCAAATTCTGAATGCCCCACGGAGCAAGATTAAATCCATTATAACAAAATGGAAAGAATATGGCACCACTACAAACCTGAAAAAGAGAACGCCGCCCACCAAAATTCACAGACTGGGCAAGGAGGGCATTAATCAGAGATGCTACAAAGACACCAAGGATAACACTGAAGGAGCTGCAAAGATCCACAGCAGAGATGGGAGTATCTGTTCATAGGACCATTTTAAGCTGTACACTCTGCAAAGTGGGGCTTTATGGAAGAGTGGCCAGAAAAAAGCCATTGCTTAACAAAAGAAATAAGAATACACATTTGGAGTTTGCACAACAGCATGTGGCGGACCCCCCTCCCCCAACACATGGAAGAAGGTTCTCTGGTCAAATGTGACAAAAATGAACCTTTTGGACCATCATGGGAAATGCCCATATGTGGTGCAAAACCAACACTTCCCATCACTCCACAAACAACATTCCAACAGTGAAACATGGTGGTGGCAGCATCATGTTGTGGGGATGTTTTTCATCATCAGGGACAGGCAAAATGGTCTGGATTGAAGGAATGATGGATGGCAATAAATACAGGGCAATTCTTGAGGAAAACCAGTTTGTCTGCCAGAAATTTGAGACTGGGACGGAGGTTCACCTTCCAGCAAGACAATGACCCTAAACATACTGCTAAAGCTGGTTTACAGGGAAATATTTAAATTTCTTGGGATGGCCTTTTTTTTTTTGTTTTTTAGTGCCATCAAGTCAGTGTTGACTCAGAGCGACCCAGCTACCTCTGGTTTTTCTTGGCAATGTATCACTGGAAGTAGATTGCCAGCCTTTTCTTCCGAGGCAATGGAGGGTAAAGTGACTTGCCCAAGGTCACAAGGAGTGCCAGTGGGAATCGAATCCTTGATCTTCTGGGTACTAGGCAGTTGCTCTAATCACTAGGCGGCTACTCCACAAATTTCTTGGAATGGCCTAGTCAAAGCCCAAACCTCAATCTAATTGAGAATCTGTGACTTGAAGATTGCTGTACACCAATGCAAACTATCTAACTTGAAGGAGTTGGAACAGTTTTGCCTTGAGGAACAGGTGAAAATCCCAGTGACTAGATGTGCTAAGCTAATACAGACATACCCCAAGAAACTTGCAGCTATAATTTCAGCAAAGTGTGGCTCTACAATCTGTTGACATTGGGGGGGGGGGGTGAATATGTATGAACACTCCTGATATTCCTTTTTTTTTTTTAAATTATTTGTGTCACAATAAAGAATATTTAGCACCTTCAGAGTCATAGACGTGTTGTATATATCACATGGTGCTAAACCCCCAAAACTCCATTTTAATTCCAGGTTGTAATGTGACAAAACAGGACAAACATCAAAGGGATGAATACTTTCACAAGGCACTGTAGCTTCAGTGCTGCAGCTGTTACCACATGTCTTTGAGGGACAAGCAGGATAGAGACAGAATGAAATCCTTCCCAAGGAGTTTTTATTATGTTTTGTTAAGTTGCTATACAGCGGGTTCAAGCAGAAAGTCTTTTGTAGGCCACTGAAAATTTAGCCGAGGATAGGTTACAGGGCATTTCTTTTTCTTTTCTGAAAAAAGGTAGCAGGTGAAGGCTCTTCTAGTACACATTCTCCTTGGACACTTGTAAATCTCATTGAAGAAAAAAGCATGAGCCACATATCAGACTGATGTGTGCCAAACAGTTAAACACTGTTAATTTCCCAACTATATTAAGCAAAATTAACTGGCCTAAGCCCAGGGCTGGCCGCCCCCTCCCCAGCTGCTGCCACCCTTCCCCAGCTGCCACTGAATCCATCTCGGGAGGGGAAGGTGGGCCGCCGCTTTTGGAAATACTGCCATTGCCCGCCCCCCCCCCCAACGGAATCGGTTGCAGCTAGGGGGGCGTGGCCACCCATGTGTGCAGCTGCCACCGGCTACCCTAGGTGGCCACTTAGCTCACCTAGTGGACGAGCTGGCCCTATGGCTTGTCTTTATGCTGCCCACAAAAAGCCAAACCCCCCCCCATTGTTGAGCAGAAATGGCAGCATGGAGGATAGTGAATGTGTGGGCTCGGAACTAAATCTCAATAGATTTAGTAAAAGGAATATTGAAACAAATGTTTTCTTCCCTCCCCTCTCCCCTTTCCGATACTGGAATGAGGCACATGGTAATGGGAGGAAACTTGCATTTAAAACCTTTTTCCTGAACTGCAGCATAATCAAATCTGTGTTTATGCAGAAAGAAAACTTAACAGTAGCTGAGTGGTTTGAGATGAGGTGCAGAGTTTCCAAGATACTGCTGCTGTATTAAGTTATCTTATAAACAGCCCTCTCGTCCTTCCTCTATCTGCATACGCACTGCAATACGGCCAGCAATTCACAGGCATGTCATGGATATTGGAAACATTTGGCTATGATTTTATTGGTAAACTTAACAAGTTTACTATATTTTAAAGAGCCAGAGCTCTGACCCTAGGCCATTTCCTCATTTGAAGGATTTGCTCATTTCTGGATAGGAAAGGAACAGCACCTGAGAATGGGCAGTAAATATAAATAAGAAGTAAACCGCTACAGGAGAGTATAATAGGATTTTTCTTGTGTGAAGATAAATAACCCATGCCAAGGGGGCTCCATCAGGGGAATGAAACCGATTCACCTAACTGTAAGCTTGGCTACCACAGAGTTTGATAGAGTAAAAGAGCTTTGTCAGACAGGTTCTGCCATCTCCATGGCAAACACAAAAAATGCATGACAGTCTTTTGACTAACTCGAGCAGAAAAATGGGTGTCAGCTGTTGAATGTTCTTCTTAATCTCTCAGCCTTTTTTTTTACCCAAGTAATTGGGCAAAACCTTGTTACTTAAGAGGTTCTGTGACTTTTCCCATGTGCTGCATTATGTGGCCAATTTAGATTCTCTGATGATTCAGGGTCAACTAAAATGCTAAGGATTGGAGATCCGCTGCTCCAGGCATAGATGTTCATGGAAGGGATCTCCTTCCTAGTCACCAGATTTTACAACGATTGCTATTGTGGGTTGCGATGTAATTACATAGCAATTATTAGAACACTGCATTTCACGTCGAGATTTTAATGGTAATCCTGTTTATATATGATTTATCTCACAGGCAAAAAGTTTGAATTTTTTTGTGACCTGTTTTTATTAAGTTTTCAAAGCCCTTTCTGTCCGCTTCGCTGCCTGTTAATTAAAATCTCCTTCCCTGTCAGTTACATTAGGTGTGCAATCATAAAATTGCCATTTGATAAAATAGGATATTTTAAGGACTGGGGGCAGCTGGAAATATTTTAAGTGATAATAATTAAGAGATTAGCCTAATTCTTATTTTGTTCCACTTCACATGGTGAGATCAGCAAAACTAATATTGGCTTATTGTGTGTATTTGCATAGTAAATTTGTGTGAAATTTAAAAATAGGTCTTCCCTCTAGTTTGTGTATATGTTGCATTGATACTGTTGACTGCTACCTGGGGAACACTGGGATGTCCAGGATTATGGAATAAACTTAAATGCCGAACTTTAAGGAAGAGACAATTTGTAGGCAACTTAATGTAAACAGTATAGAAAAAAGTTTTAACTTACCTCTGAGGGGTGGACGTGGAGCTCCGGGACACTTGACAGCCCAAAGCAGGTAGCAGGAAGAACCTTATGCCACTCAGACACGTAAGTGGCATCAGTGGTGAACAGAAACCAGGAAGGGGAATGAAGGTTCCCATCAGCCTCAGTTGCCCACATCAAACAAAGTTGCATACCTGTAATGGGTGTTCTCTGTGGACAGCAAGACAGCAAGGATCGTTACAGCCACACTGATAGTGACTCCCAAGCAAAGGTGACCAGCAAACCTCTTGATAGACTATCAGCTGCTACCCGCAGTCATGGAGAAGGAGGCACGTTGAAGTGTGATGATGCCACTTTAACTGCTTTAGCAAAGTTTGTATGATTATGATCTGGTTGATATAGAAACATAGAAAAATGACGACAGAAAAAGACCACTTGGCCTATCTAGTCTGTCCTTCCATATCGACAACTACAACAGTCCCCTTTTTTCCCTTTCGAGATCCTCTGTGTTTGTCCCATGCTTTTCCTTATCGTTCCTCCAGTTTAGTCTTCCACCTCTGGGTTGTGTACCTCCTCCTCCTGCAGCTTGGAGACTGGCATGTCAAAGTCATGACATCACTGGATATAGCCTGCTGGTATCTCCCATCAGCCTCCAGTGTGTCCAGTCTCCAGGCAGCAGGAGGACATAGTGAGCCTAGCTTCTGGGCTTACTTGGGGGAACAGATAAGGAGCATTTAGTGTGACAAATTCTATTCAGATTTTACTTTTGATTTTTACTTTTACTTTTACTTTTAATTCAGTTAAATGGCAATCAGGGATTAGTTCCCTTTAGTTATTAGAAACAAATTTCCTTATATTTACAGTAATTTTAAATTTGAGCCTGGCTCTTTAAATTAGTAGCAGCTCTCGCCTTCCCTCCTTGTCAGTTATTTTCACTTGCTGCAGGCATTCGCCGGTGCGGATCTCTCTCCCTGGACAGTACGGGAGAGAGCTCCGGGACCCATACAGCCACACTGAAGCTGTGTGAGATGGAGCCTCTCCGTTGCTGCAGGATTTTAATTTTACTCTGTGGAACTGGCTGAGCAGTCCTCGCCGCGGCTGACAGGCGCATCAGCGTGGCTTGAGGATCGGAGGAATTCATGGCGGTAGGAGCAGGCTGCGTGGCTTACGGCCCTGCAGGTAAGGCCTTCGGGCTCTGTCAGTCTGCTGAGGCCTCCTTTTTGCAGTGGCTGTTGTTCTTGGCACCAAAATTCATTGGCGAAGGGGCAGCCATTTTCTCTCTAGGTATTTGGACCGCATGGCGAGAGTTGCAGGGAGCCTGTGTGAGGAAGACAACAGGTAGAATAGCTAGATTTTTGGGCCTAGTGTTTCTTTCTTTCTTTGGTTTGTAGGTTTTTTGAGGCTCGGGGGGTTCCTCAGCCTTAAGGGGGCTGTTGTCAGCCCTCTTTATTTTTAAGTTTATTCTTAGTTTTATAGAACAGCAGTTTTGGCATTGATCTCTGATACCACATGTTCTTTCCCTCCTAATCATGTCTCTGAGGAGCATCTGTTAAGTCCCGGGATATTAGGCAAATTGCCAGCTTTTAGGTCTGACTTGTAGTTGGAAGGAGGGACAGGCTGGAAGTGTGCCTTTGTGTATTCTATAGTGAAAGTTGCCCAAATGCCTGTGGTTTCACCGGGACAGGTTTAGGAAACCTTAGGATATAAAAAAGTATATAACAGTTAACTGTCAACCAAGAAGTGCCTGTGCTACGGTCTATGGCCACCAGAGGGCAGCTGGTACACTCAATAGTGCCTTTCTGTGACCCTGTGTTTGCAGCCATATCAGATTGATCATTCTCTGCAAGTCAGGGAAGAAATAACCACAGGGCCACCTCATGGGCTCTCAGGAGTTAGTGACTAAACAAGCAACTGACTAAATATTCCTATCAAATGCTATATAATACATGACCATAGCAGAAGAAAAATCACTATTAGAACATATTGAATAAGACGGGTGCAATTTTCCTGAAATATGCAAAAATTAACCCGGCTGCAGAATGTGGATTAAAAATTTAAAGTAGGCCTTCAAAGGGTTAATTAAAGCTCTTAACTTCTGGATCGTTTGTTGGGCTCTGGTGCCCTAAAGGCCACCGGATGGCAGCGCTGCTCATGAAGCACATATAGTATTCAGTGCCCCCATCCCTGGGGGGAGGGGGGTGGTAAAATGCAAAATCGTATTACTCTTCAGGTTCACACAGGCAGCAACCTCTAAGACCTCCATTTGCAAGGTTGTCGGTGTATCCCACTGCTATTTCTCTGACTGCAGGAAGGTTGGGGGGGGGGAGGACGGGTGCCTGTGTGTTTCATAACTCCACTTAGCATGCCCTTCCCAGGAAATTCTCATCTATTTCTAGAGCAGGATTTCATTTCATTTCATTTCTCTGGTTATGGTTAATGCACAGCATTAAGGGGCTGTGTTCGATGCTTGGGTCCCACGGACTTCGGTGGGATTTCAAAAAGAAAAAGAAACTCTTTAGTGAGAGATAGCCTTGTTCATTTTTAGCTAACACTGTTGATTTATTTGGTGGCCTTTTGCGTCCTGAACGCCAAGGTCGGGACACTGTTTGCTTCCAGGGGTTCTACTCTCTATTTCACTCTTCAGCTCCCTGGCAGGCGCAGCAGGCTGGCAGGGGGTGCGCAACGCGTCCTGCAACGCTGAATCCCTCAGGATAAGGGGGGAAGGAAAGCTGGGTGCAGCGGGGGCTGGTAGCTTCTTGCAAAGCTATAGGAGCAGTTCGGGTGATTTTAGCTCTTCTGCTTTGATTTCATTGTAGTTGGCGGAAACTTGGTTGTTGGAGTCCTATACTTTAAAAAAAAAAAGGGCATAGCTATGTTGATTTACAAGAATCTCCTTCTGCTATCCATAGAAGGTCCTATAAAGCGTTAAAGTCGGTTTATATGGCAGGGTAATATTTTGGCTTAGCTGCTGTGATCTGCTGTAAACATATTCAAGTCAAAAGGAATTATGGTGATAACTCTATTGGACAGTTGTAACAGGTGCTTGAGTGAGCGTCATGGCCAGTCCACAGATGTGGAATGCTCTGCCATAAGCATTATGTCATGAGAGGGGTTTTATAGTTGTGTGGTTTCTTATTGGAAAATATTCCCGTTTAGTTTGGCTTTGCCCAAATTTTAAGATTTTACGGTAGATTTGTAATGTCTTAATTTTGTCTATATGTGGTTTAATTTTACATATGGAAAAGGCAGCTCAGCGGAGACAGGTTGCAAAATAGAACTCTGGCCTTTGAAGCTATCTATGCTCCCATTCCATTTAGCAGAGGTTCTCCAGTACAGAGAGTATCTGCTAGTGTTCAGCGAATGCCTTAATGGGGGCCAGAAGCACGTAGCCAGGCTAGTTCTCTAGCAGCAATATCAGCAGCTCAGATTCTAGTAGGCATACATCATATGCTGGGCTTACAAGATGGCTTCCACACTGATCGGCATCAGCCAAGATGGCTGCCAGTTTAGACTGTGAATGTTGAGGCAGCCTGGATGAGGGACCTTGCGTTCTCTGGAAAATGCCCTGCATACACTGAATCATTTAAATTTGATCAGCTACTGGCAGGACACAATGCACTCTCGCATGCTTTTTTGCTTCAGTGGTCTAAAAGTGGAGTCTTTACCAGGTGATATAATGGGAACTTGTCTGCAGTTTCTCGGCTTCTTCATTGCTGACTCAATTGCCACTGCAGAATGAGAAAGCTGTATTTCCTAACACCAGGTGCTAGTTGAACTTAAAATATAAAGTCCATCTTTGGGCAGTCAGACGGAATGGGGCGTTACTCTAGCAGGAAGGCCGTGGATTAGTATGCCTGTGATTGGGAGTTCTTTCTACTTCATATTGTTGGCACGGAAAGAGCTTCTCTTAACATATGCTGAAGGAATTTTTAGTTAACAGATGTCTTTGTAAAAAAAAAAAAAGTATTCAGCTGTCCTGAATTCGCCTCTTCTTGATTGACATTTTGAGGCTAAGCAGGGGCAGGCCTGGGTACTACGTGGGTGGGTGCACACCTTGCACTACCAAGGGGTGTGGACTCACTGCATGGAAGAGAGCCCTAGCAATCTTCTTTAGCGCAAGATAGGAAAGTATATGGTTCACTGAAGCAATCGTTGGGGGCAATGCTCTGTCCTTACAAGCTCCTATTGTGGAGCCTGGGGGGGCGAGAGCATGCTTCAGGTGGTCGCAGTGCTTACGGCAGTCTACTCGCCTGGAACAGGAAAGGATCAGGGAGTTGAATCGACTAGAGCCTGATTTGCTTTGTGGCAAATGTGCATTATGGTTTAATTCGAGCGCTAGCTAATATTATTGGCTTCCTTGGGGTTCACCCGGAGGTCTCTTGGTGGAGGAATGGGACGGCTGATGGTTCGTCCAAGTCGAGGCTCAGTAAGCTCCCAGTTAAAAGTCTTTGTCTTGTCCTTTCCCCGTGGGCTCTCATAGGGCAAGTAGTTAGCGTATCGAGACTTTCGGGGAAAGGTACTCTTGGTAGCGCCCGGTTGTACAAGACGGCCGTTCTAGGCTGATCTCATTCGCCTACTCGACGGGCATTTCCTAGAAGTTGCCGGTAGCAGACGTTCTGCTGTGGCTAGGTCCACGACGAATGTCTCAGGTGGATCGATGCCCGCCTACGGTTTGGCCTTTGAATGGGCGGGGCTGAAGAAGAAGGATTATTCTGCAGCAGTCTTCGCCACCTTGTTGAGAGCAACGAGGCAGGCTGCGTCTGTTACATAGGTCTGTGCTTAGCGCCTTTTTGAAGGCTGCTGTTCACGGCGGCTAGTCCGGGCGACATAGGTGTCTGTATCCTTGATCTGAGTTTTCTGCAGGACAGTGTCTGAAGGAACTAGTGGCCAGTTCCTTAGAGGGTCCAGCTGGTGACTGTTTCTGGCTGTAGAGGTTCTGTGGAGGGAATAGCGCTAGGTGTTCGGATCGATGTATGGCATTTCCTTAAGTTGGGACACAACTGCGCTCCTCAAGGAGAGTTCGGGTGCCGCCATTGGATCCCAATTGGGCCTTAGAGGCGTTAACAAAAAACCTGTGAGTCAGTTGGTCCATTTAGATGATAAAGGGGTTAAAGGAACACTAAGAGGCGACAAGGCGATAGCGGAGAGACTGAATGAATTCTTTGCTTCAGTCTTTATTGAGGAAGATGTAGGGATGTTACCCATGACTGACGTGGTATTTAAAGGTGTGGAAGAATTGAAGGAAATATCGATACATCGGGAAGATGTATTACAACTATTAGATAAACTGAAGAGTAGCAAATCACCTGGGCCGGATGGTATACATCCAAGGGTGTTGAAAGAACTGAAATATGAGATTGCAGACCTGCTATTAGTAATCTGTGAACTATCATTAAAATCATCTCTAATACCTGAAGATTGGAGGATCGCCAATGTAACACCAATTTTTAAAAAGGGTTCCAGGGGTGTTCCGGGAAACTACAGACCGGTGAGCCTGACATCAGTACCGGGAAAAATGGTAGAAACCATCATAAAGAATAAAATTACTCAGCATGTAGATAGTAATGACCTAATGGGAGACAGCCAACATGGCTTTAGACAAGGAAGATCTTGTCTTACTAATCTGTTATGTTTTTTTGAAGGAGTGAATAATCCGGTGGACAAAGGTGAGTCGGTTGATATTGTGTATCTGGACTTTCAGAAAGCCTTTGACAAGGTCCCTCATCAGAGACTTTTGGCAAAACTAAACAGTCATGGGATAGGAGGCAGTGTACTATTGTGGATCAGGAACTGGTTAAAAGATAGAAAGCAGAGGGTAGGGCTAAATGGCCAATTTTCCCAATGGAGAAAGGTGAATAGTGGTGTACCCCAGGGATCTGTGCTGGGTCCGCTGCTTTTTGACATATTCATAAATGACCTGGAAAGTGGAATAACGAGTGAGGTTATCAAATTTGCAGATGACACAAAACTATTTAAAGTTGTTAAAACCCAAGAGGTTTGTGGAAAATTGCAAGAGGATCTTGATAAATTGGAAGACTGGGCATCAAAATGGCAGATGAAATTTAATGTGGACAAGTGCAAGGTTATGCACCTAGGGAAGAACAACCCAAACTATGGTTACACGATGCAAGGTTCCACATTAGGAACCACCACCCAGGAAAAAGATTTAGGCGTCATTGTGGATACCATGTTAAAACCCTCGGCCCAGTGTGCAGCAGCGGCCAAGAGAGCAAATAGAATGCTAGGTATGATAAGGAAAGGAATGGAAAATAAAACAAAAGATATTATAATGCCTCTATATCGTTCCATGGTGAGACCATACCTTGAATATTGTGTGCAATTCTGGTCGCCGTATCTTAAAAAGGATATAGCGATTTTAGAAAAGGTTCAGAGAAGAGCCACCAAAATGGTAAAGGGGATGGAAGGATACTCCTATGAAGAAAGGCTAAAAAAGTTAGGGTTCTTTAACCTGGAAAAGAGACGGCTGAGGGGAGATATGATAGAAGTCTATAAATTAATGAAAGGAGTGGAACGGGTAAACGTAGATCGATTGTTTACCTTATCAGAATATAGAAAGACTAGGGGACATGCAATGAAGCTACAGGGTAAACTATTTACGATTAATAAAAGAAAATATTTTTTCACTCAACGTGTAATCAAACTCTGGAATTTGTTACCGGAGGATGTAGTAAAGGCTGTTAGTGTAGCTGGGTTTAAAAAAGGTTTGGACAAGTTCCTGGAGGAAAGGTCCATAAACCATTATTAAGAAGGGACCCAGGATATCAATGCTTGAACCAATACAAGCATTGTGGAACCTGTGTCCCTTGGGGAAACTGCTAGGTACATATGACCTAGATTGACCACTGTTGGAAACAGAATACTGGGCTTGATGGACCTTGGTCTGACCCAGTATGGCATATCTTATGTTCTTATGTTCTTAACTAAAGAGCCCTTTGATTCTTTACTCCAGGCGTCGGTAATGGATTTGCTGTTATAGACAGTGGCTTTGATAGCTCTTTGTTCGGCGTGACGAGTTTTGGAGTTTCAGGCGTTGTCATGTAATGAGCCGTTTTCACCCTTTCTGGATAGAGGGTGGTGTTTGCAACCAGTCCCATCGTCCTTCCAAAAGGTGGTATCTGATTTTTCTCCTGAGCCTATTGGTTTCTCTTCCAGTTCTTGTTTTTTCTGGAAGGGGAGGTGGTTATTCGTAGCTTACGCCGATAGGAAACATAAAATGTAGGGTGCAGCATTCGTTTCTTTGTTTTTGTGTGTTGGTTGGAGGTCGCCGCGAAGGGGAAGCAGCAGCGAAGGCGGCCATTTCACACTGGGTTAAGGCGTTGGTTGCCTCAGCATTCTTGTGGCGAGGTTGTACGATTCCGGGGGGCTTTCTGACTCTTGCTACCAGGGCGCAAGCAGCTTCATGGGTGGATCACTGTGTCATTCCACCAGGGGGGATTTTTAGAGCAGCTTCCAGGTCGTCTCTTCATTCCCTCAGTAGCAACTACTGCCTAAATGTTCTGGCAGTAAAGGATGCCTGTTCCGGGTCGACGGTGTGTGGTGAGTTGGCTGGATAGGTCCCTCCCAATGATTACTGCTCTGTTACATCCCAGAGGTGGAGGACTAAACTGGAGGAACGATAAGGAAATAGAAATTACACTTACCTGGTAATTGTCGTTCCTTGAGTGACGACAGTTTAGTCCTCATACCCGCCCAGGGGTGTGATTTCTTCAGAGTTTATTTTCAGGCAGAGTGGAGCATCAATCTCAAGGCTTAGACAGATCCTGTCATATTCTAGATCGCAGTGAGTATCCCTCTCTGTTGTTTCTTCCTTCTCTCTTATTTAAACGAGGGGATGGTATAGGAAACGTGTTTGCATAGGGGGGACGTGAATGTAAAGTTAAAAAATATATATAAGACTGATAAGGTTAAAAAGGTTCCTCAAGTTGAGGAATGGAGAGTTATTTAAAGCTATGGTATAGTTACTTATTTGTTGTTCCTTTGAGTTTGCTTTGTCAATAGTACACTGGAGGCTGATGGGAGATACCAGCAGGCTATATCCAGTGATGTCACGACTTTGACATGCCCAGTCTCCAAGCTGCTGGAGGAGGTACACAACTCAGAGGTGGAGGACTAAACTGTCGTCACTCAAGGAATGACAATTACCAGGTAAGTGTAATTTCTATTTTTGAATTCAGATACTGTCCTCATCTCTACCACCTCCACTGGGAGACTATTCCACGGATCCACCACTCTTTCCATAAAGAAATATTTCCGCACATCACTCCTGAATATGTCCCCTTTCACCCTCATCCCGTGTCCCCTTGTAGCAGAACTTGCTTTCAATCAAGAGGCTCTCCCCCTGTGCATTTATGCCATGGAGGTATTTAAACATCTCAATCATTTCACCTCTATCCCGCCTTTCCTCTAATGTGTACATATTAAGATCCTTAAGTCTGTCCTCATATGCTTTATAATGAAGACCACTAACCATTTTAGTAGCCACTGACTCCATCCTGTTTATATCCTTTTCAAGGTGCGGTCTCCAGAATTGCACACAATACTCCAAATGAGGTCGCACCAAAGACTTATACAGAGGCACTATCACCTCCTTTTTTTCTGCTAGCCATTCCTCTCCATATGCACCCAAGCATCCTTCTAGCTTTTGCTGTCGCCTTTTTTACCTGTTTAGCTACTTTAAGATCATCAGATACAACCATGCCTAGGTCCAGCTCTTCTTTAGTGGACAAAAGTACTTCACCCCCTATACTATATTGCTCCCTTGGATTGATGCAGCCCAAATACATGACCTTACATTTTTTAATATTAAATCCCAGCTGCCAAATTCTAGACCATTCTTCAAGCTTAGCTAAATCCCTCCTTATGTTATCTACACCTTCCTGGGTGTCTACTCTATTGCAGATTTTGGTATCATCCTCAAAGAGGCAAACCTTACCCGACAGCCCTTCTGCTGTATCACTAACAAAGATGTTAAAAAGAATCGGACCAAGGACAGATCCCTGGGACACACCACTGGTAACTTCCTTCTCCTCAGAGTGAGCTCCATTTACCTGTACTCTTTGTCGCCTCCCACTCAACCAATTTCTAACCCAAACAGTAACTTTAGGGTCCATCCCTAGGATACTCAGTTTGTTTATAAGTCGCCTGTAAGGAATGGTGTCAAAGGCTTTACTGAAATCTAAATACACCACATCTAGGGCTCTTCCTTGGTCCAATTCCCTGGTCACCCAGTCAAAGAAATCAATCAGATTTATCTGACAAGACCTGCCTCTGGTGAATCCATGCTGCCTCGGATCCTGTAATCCGCTGGACTCCAGAAACCTCACTATTTTCTCTTTCAGCAGCATTTCCAATAATTTACTCACCACCGAATTTAAACTAACCGGTCTGTAGTTTTCAACCACATCCTTCCTTCCGCGTTTGTGTAAAGGCACCACATGAGCCTCTCTCCAGTCCTTTGGCACCACTCCTGACTCCAACAAGGCACTGAAAAGGTCAGTCAGTGGAGCTGCTAGAACGTCCGCAGGTTCCCTCAGTATTCTAGGGTGTATCCCATCCGGTCCCATCGCTTTGTTTACTTTAAGTTGAGATAGTTTCTCACGAACACAGTCTTCTGAAAATTGTTCAAGATGCCCCTCGCTTCTGTTCCTGTTTGTTGGTGTTTTCTGAGGTCCTGTTTCTGGTTTTTTATCTGTGAACACAGAACACAAATATTTGTTAAGCAATTCTGCTTTATCCTCCTCAGCTTCTACATATTCCTCCCCTTCAACCTTGAATCTGACAATACCACTTTTGCCCTTCCTCTTCTCACTAACATATCTGAAAAATGTCTTATCCCCCCATTTTATTGCATTGGCTATTTCCGCCTCTTTTTGAATCTTTGCTTTCCTGACTACTTTGCTAGCTTCTCTAAGTTTTTCGAAATAGATGCCTGTCTTCCTCTCTCTGTGATCTCTTGTATTTCATGAAGGCCTCCCTCTTTTTTTTCACCTTTTCAGCTACTACTTTCGAAAGCCATAGTGGTCTCCTTTTCTTTTTACCTTTATTTACCATTTTAACAAAAAGGTTGGTTGCCCTTAAAATATCCCCTTTCAGTTTTGCCCACTGTCTTTCTACATCCCCCAGCTGTTCCCATCCCGCTAACGACTCCCTGAGGTATTGGCCCATCTTGGCAAAGTTAGTTTTCCTAAAGTCTAAGACCCTCGCTTTTGAATGGATTCTAACAGCCTTAGTCCTAATACTGAACCACACCATCTGGTGATCACTGGATGCAAAATGATCTCCCATGATAACATCAGAAACACTTTCACCATTGGTAAGCACCAAGTCCAGTATGGCCCCTTCACATGTGGGGTCTGTTACCAATTGCTTGAATAGTTCTCCCTGTAGAGAATCTAGGATCTCTTTACTTCTAGTTGATACTGCAGCAGGAATGCGCCAATCAACATCTGGCATATTGAAATCCCCTATCAGTAGCACTTCCCCTTTCCTAGCAATGCTGCGTATGTCTTCAATTAACTCTGCCCACCTCTTCCTTTTGTGAGGGAGGTCAGTATATCACGCCAATGCAAATAGATTTCTCTTCCCTCTTTCTAGTTTAACCCACAATGCTTCCTCTCTCCCTTTTATGCTCTGTAATTCCAAAGCTTTAATATTATTTTTTACATATAGTGCCACTCCTCCCCTTCTTCCTACCCTGTCCTTTCTGAATAAAGTATAGCCTGGTATAGTTGCATTTTAGTCATGGTTTTCTGTGAACCATGTTTCTGTAACTGCCACTAAATTCAAGTTGGCCACTCCCACCAAAGCTTCAACATCAGGAATCTTATTTCCCATGCTATGGGCATTTATACACACTGCTTTCCATATGGTACCCCTTTTAACCATTTCCATAAAGGTATTTAATGTTTCACTTACCTGGGGGCTTTCTTCACCCATCCCCAATGAATCTAGTTTAAAGCCCTCTTCAGTAGATTAGCCAGTCTACTACTGAAGATGCGTCAACCTTTCTTGGACAGATTGATGCCATCTCTGCTCTGCAACCCTTGGAACAACATCCCATGGTCCAGGAAACCAAAACGCTCTCGATGACACCATCCACGCAGCCATGCATTCATCTCCAGAATGGGAGCCTCTCTGCCTTGGCCTTTACCCTCAACAGGAAGGATTGAAGAGAACACCACCTGAGCACCTACAGTATCTGCTTTACCCTGTGTCCCAGAGCCATGAAGTCACTTTTGATATGCTCAGAGGGATACCTGGCAGTATCATTTGTTCTGACATGGATTAGCAACATTGGGTAATGGTCAGTGGGCTTGATGAGTCTCGGCAAACTCTCCATAACATCTTGGATTTTGGCACCAGGCAGAAAACATACCTCTCTGGACATCAAGTCTGGTCGGCAGATGGACGCCTCAGTACCCCTCAGAAGAAAGTCACCAACCACCACTACCCTTTGCTTCCTTGTGGTCACTGATTTTGCAACTTTGGGGTACTTGAGCTCTGATTCTTCCCTTTCCAGGGATGCTTTCACCCCCTCCCCTTCCAGGGCTGCATAATGGTTCTTCAGTTCAAGGGATGGAGAAGTTGAATTGGTGATTCTGCAGGCCCTGTTGGTGTGTGTCCAACCTTCATTATTCTGTAGGCACCCATCTTCTCCTCTGCTGGAGAGCTTGGTTGCTGCAAGAATCATCTCATCAATGTACTTCTCACTGTCTTGAATGCTCCTCAGCCTCACCACCTCCTCTCTGAGTTCCTCCACTTGTTTCCTGAGAGCTTCAGCATGCAGGCACCCTGCACATGGAAGAGGTCCTTCAACTGGCATTGGGATCTCTGTCTGGACAGAGGCAGAAGCTGTAATGGGGGCAAGAGCTTTAGCGATACGATTTTTCTCAGCCATTGTTCTGTTCGTGGAGTTTAGGTATCTGTTAAAGCAAAAGGGAGAGATCTACTAAAGTACCAGCTGGTTTCCCAGCTGTCCTTTCAGAGAAAAAGCAGTGAAATCTCTTTAATTATATTCAAAATGTGCTGTTCCAAGTCCCTGTGTTTTGTTAATTGGAGAGGTGCCCTATAACACAAGGCTGCTCACTAGGGGTGGGTGGGAGCTGGGGGGGTAGGGAGGGAACTTACTCCTAATTAGGTGTCAGTAGCTCCCAAGAGATGAGAAAGTTACCAAAGCAGAGTTTTAAACCTACCCCACTAAAGAAAATATTTCTCCTTTTAAACTAAAAGCACCAAAAAGAATGTAACTTTGTTTTAAAAAAAGTACCACAACCCTTTTAAGAGCTCCCAGTCAGACAGCTAGCAATTTAAAAAAAAAAACAACCCACAAATTCTTACCTTTGTTTGAAATGTATAGCCGCTGTTAGGAATAAACAGTGTCTCATAAACATGTGGATACTGGATTATGTTGTGGCTTTATAAATGTCCTGAGATGACAACAACATAAGATGTGCGTTGTAATTACTGTTGCTTTAAGGTTCTTTGAGGTGGAGGTTTCTCTGCCGCTTTGTAACAAAAAGTGATACAAGACTATATCCATGTGGATAAAGTTTTCTTGTTAACTGTTATGTGACTATCTGAAGTCATATGAGAGAAGTAATTGTGAAAGTCGCTGTGAGAAATTGGTATGTCGTAGATAAATTTTAAGAGCCCTTCTATAGTCCAAAATATGGAGAGCCTGCTCATTCAGTGTCGTATGCACTGGTGAATAAAAAACAGGGAAAATTATAGGCTGGTTATATAAAACGTCAAGACCACTTTCAGAAGAAATATGGGGTATATTTTTAAAATAGCCCTTCCTGCCCATAATTAAGTGTAAAGTCTGTAAAAGACTAATGCCTAAATTTCACTAATGTGTCTTGCTGTTTTAATTGCCATGAGGAAGAGTGTTTCTCCAGAAACAAGCAGGAAGTCAATACTCACATATTGGTGACGTCGGCACTGATGGAGCCCGCACAGAAACATTTCCCCAGTTTTCAAAAAAAGCCTTTGGGAATGCCACCACGCATGCGTGGTCCCCTTCTGCCCAAGGGTGCCTTCTTACTCAGTCTTCCTTTTTCTGCGGAGCCCTTCGGACAGGTGTCTCAAATGCAATGCAATGTGTGCCTTCGAGTCAGTCCTGACTCCTGGCGACCCAGAAGCTCCTGGGTTTTCTTGGCAGTGTCACCGGAAGTAGATTGCCAGGCCTTTCTTCCGAGGCAGTGGAGGGTTAAGTGACTTGCCCAAGGCCACAAGGAGTGCTAGTGGGAATTGAACCCTGGTTGCTTGGTTACCAAGCCAAGTCTTCAGGCGCGAGATCTTCTTGGGCGAGCGCTTCCGGCTCTGGGCAGGCTTTGGTCACTGACCCATCTCGAGCCGCCCGACCTTGAGTCCTCCACGTACTACTCAAAGTGGGAGTCTGACAGGGAAATCTCCCTGGAGACAGTCCCACCAAGACCTCCCCTTGGACCCCTCTCCACCGACCCAGAGGTGGCAGTCACCTCCCAAGGATACCTCTTTTTTAACCACTAAGTGTTCTAACCACTAAGCTAAAGAGCCCGAAGACTCATTCTTTGGTCCCGCTGGGCAGAGAGTCTCATACCCTCGACGCCCTAGGGTGCAAGGCTTATCAGGGCTCCATGCTGCCATGCCGCATCCAAATTTAACAATTATACATTGGGATGTTCCTCTGTGACGTTGCTAGAGAGCTCAGAGGCTTTGCGGTGAGTCTTGATGGAGACCATCTCCGATGTTTTCAGGCTCTCTTGAAGTCCGTTGGAGAATGCTCGAAGTACATCTCGTGAGCGGCCTACAACGGCTTTGAGTCTTCTGCCTGGGTGTCGGTGACTGACATCAGAGCCCGTCGGCAGGCATGGCTCCAGTCCTTGGACTTGAAACAGTGGGTCCAGGAGAAGCTGCTGGATGTCCCTTGTCTCGAGGAGCAACTATTTGGCAAGCCCATGGAGGATAAGGCAGCGGAGATTGAAACGGAGTACGTGACTCGTACTTGTCTCTCCCGGCAAACTTCCTCCGTCCCCAGGAAGAAACAGCAGAGCAAAAAGTCTTTCTTCCACTGGAAGGGGCTCCCATACAGAGGCTACCTGTCCTACCTGCCGGCATCAACCCCCATTCAGGGCGGTGATGGCAAGAGCTTGGCCCATGGCCCTCGTAAGCCGAAGGGTTCCAAGACCCAACCCCCAGCGCCGGTTCAGCCTTCCTCGGGGTTTTTGATGCCATCGGCATAGCCTCTCATCTGCTAACAGATACTGTCCGTCAGGGGCCTTCTGGTTCACATCTCCTACAGGTGGGAATCCATCTCCACAAATGCTTGGATCCTCCAGGTTGTTCAGGAGAGCTGTCTTCTCCATCTGGACCAGCTCCCCCCTCCGTACTTCCCCGGGGAGCCAAGGTGGCTTCCCCAGCACCAGTCAGGAGCCAGGAGCTCGCAGGCCTCCTCGAGGATTGGACGATAGAACCAGTCCCACTAGACCTCAGAGGGCTGGAGTTTTACTCATGATACTTCCTCATACCAAAGAGGACAGGAGGCCTTCGGCCCATCCTTGACCTGTGGAACCTAAATAAGTTCCTGGTTTGGGAGAAGTTCAAGATGCTCTCCCTTGGAATGTTACTGCCCTACTTCCAGCAGGGCGATTGGCTATGCTCCTTGGATCTAAAGGATGCTTATACTCACATCCTCGTCCATCCCAAACACAGAAAGTACCTCTGCTTCATGGTTCAGGGAAACCATTACCAATACAGGGTGCTTCCCTTCGGCCTCGCGTCCGCCCCGCAGGTCTTCACAAAATGCCTGACCGTGGCTGCGGCCCACTTCCGGCTGCAAGGCATCTTCATCCTATCCCTGTCTAGATGACTGGCTCCATAACAGGGGGCAAGGTCTCCGAAGCCTGGGAGGCCACGGACCGTACCATTCACCTCCTGGAGCATCTGGGATTCATGATCAATTACCCAAAGTCCCACCTCACTCCAGTTCAGTCCCTGGAGTTCATCGGGGCTCGCCTGGACACCCTGCGGGCCATGGCTTTCCTTTCTCAGGACAGGGCGGACCTCCTCATGTCCCTGGTGTCCAAAGTGCAATGCTGCAGCGCTGTCTCGACCCAGGTGATGCTTAGCCTTCTTGGCCACCTGGCCTCCACGGTCCATGTGGTGCCCAATGCCCGCCTCAACATGCGGGCAGTGCAATGGTGCCTCCAAGCGCAGTGGGCACAATCGACCGGCTGCCTCCATCTCAGTAACGCCCAGCGTGGTGGAGTCTCTTGCATGGTGACGGGAGGTTTGGAACCTGCTTCGAGGCATGCCCTTCCAAGTTCTGATGCATCAGATAGTCTTGACTACGGAAGTCTCCCTGGTGGGCTGGGGAGCCCACTGTGAGGGGCGGCAAACTCAGGGGAGCTGGTCCCTCGAGGTCCCAGCAACAGATCAACCTATTGGAGTTCCGGGCTGTCTACCTTGCACTCAAGGCTTTCAGGAACTGCCTACAGCACCGAGTGGTACTTGTCCAGATGGATAGCCAGGTCATAATATTCTCTGTGAACAAACAAGGAGGTATCGACTCCTGCAGCCTCTGTTCGGAGGCCGTGGTCCTGTGCTCCTTTGCCACGAGCCAGGGCATGACCATCCAAGCCCCCAGCCTCCCAGGCTAGGACAATGTATTGATGGACTGGCTCAGCAGAGCCCTCCAACCGCACAAGTGACACCTGTGTCCCCGGACGGTGCAATGGCTCTTCCAGCATTGGGAGACCCCAGTCCTGGACCTCTTTGCTAGCCCCATGAATTCGCAGCTCCCCTAATTCTTCGGTCCCTTCCCTCACCCGGACAAGGTGGCCCCAGACGTCTTCCTCCTTTCATGGGCAATGGGCCTGTTGTATGCCTTCTACCCCATGCCCCTCATTGCCTGGACCCTTCTCAAGGTCCATTGGGACAAGGCCTTTATGATCCTCATGGCCCCGAGATGGCCCAGGCAACTGTGGATTCCCCTGCTGCTCCACCTCTCAACGGAACACATGCCCCTCTCGGGAACTCACTGGAGCTGCTGTCGCAGGAGGGGGCTCTGCTACTCCACCCCAACTTGAGTTCTCTATCCCTCACAGCATGACAGCTGAGTGAGTCGCTCTAGCCCCCTACCATCTCCCCATGGAGATCAAGGATATTCTTTTGGCCTCACAAAAGGACTCGACCAGGCGGGCATACACATTCAAGTGGCCCTGGTTCTTGGTGTGGTGCTCTGAGCGGACCCGTTTTCCTGCCCTACCAGTTTGGTCTTGCAGTACTTACTACACCTCTCGTGGACTGGTCTGAAGTCTAACTTGGTCAGGGTTTACCTGAGTGCCATCTCAGTGAACCACTACCCTGTCAAGGGTTAACCCCTCTCAGGGCAACAGCTTGTCTCCCACATCATGCAGGGCCTGCTCCTATCCAAGCCCCCTACCCACCCTCCCCTGGTGGAATGGGACCTCAATGTGGTCCTCACAGCTGACCTAGTGGCCCTTTGAGCCCGCGGCACCTGTCATGGAAGGTGGCCTTCCTGATGGCTCACCTCTGCCTGGAGAGTCAGCAAGCTCCAGGCACTGATGGCCGAGGCACCATACATGAGGTTCTATCGGAACAGGGTGGTTTTGCGCACGCACCCCAAGTTCCTCCTGAAGGTCGCCTCAGACTTCTGCCTCAACCAGGAGACAGTGCTGCCCACTTTCTTTCCAAAGCCCCATGCTGGGCGTTGGTGATTCTCCATATGCTGGATTGCAGGAGGGCTCTTTCCTTCTACCTGCAGTGGACTCGGGACCACCGCAGATCCGGGCAGCTCTTTGTCGCCTATGATCCCAGCCGCCCGGGGCTGGCAGTCACCAAGAGTACCTTGTCCATCTGGGTGGTGGACTGCATTGCCTTTGCCCAGGCTCAGGCTGGGCTTCCCCTAGACTGCCGAGTCATGGCTCACAATGTCCGAGCAATAGCAATGTCTGTCGCTAGTCTGCACTGGGTGCCACTGGCAAACATCTGCCAGGCCACCACCTGGTCCTCCTCTTACACCTTTGTGGTGCATTACTGCCTGGAGAGGGAGTCCTGTTGGGATAGTGCCTTTGGCCAGGTCATACTCCGTAATCTGTTCGGGGTTTAAACAACTCCTGCCCTCCGACCCTTCTTGTTCTGGCTACCGGGAGTTTAACCAACCATGGACCTGGGTTCCTCGGGCTGCCTTCGGCCTTCACTCATGGCTCTGCCATTGCTTTTTCCTATATGTCCTCGGTAGCCTGTAGCTGGGTAGTCCCATATGTGAGGACTAACTTCCTGCTTGTTCTGGAGAAAGCGTAGTTACCCACCTGTAATAGGTGTTCTCCAGGGACAGCAGGAATCAGTCCTCACAACCATCCCTCCTCCCCTTGGAATTGCTATCCTTTTTTGCCATCTTCTAGGAGGGGCTATAGCTATGGCACCTGACTGAGTAAGATGGCATCCTTGGGAGGGAAGGGGACCATGCATACATGGTGTCATTCCCAAAGACTATCTTTGAAAGCTGGGGAAATGCTCTGCAGGGGCTCTGTCGGTTCTGATGTAACCCATATGTAAGGACTGATTCCTCCTGTCCCTGGAGAACACTTGTTACAGGTGAGTAACTACGCTTTTCCAACTGAGTACCTTGCAGCCAGTATGAAACAGCTGCTTGAATGCAGGTCTGGTGAGAACCTGGATTACCATATTGAGGTCCCATGCAGGAAGGGACAGTCAATGAGGAAGAATGATAAGAAATTCCTTAGAAAAAGCTATTTTGTGATGGGTTGCTCATGGATATCGATATGGTAGGCTGAAATATTCAGGTGAAGATGTACTGAAGATGTGCTAGGCTCGAGTTTGATAAGTGCAGAAGATACTATAACAGAAGGTTGATAGGACAGAAGAAAGAGTCTATGGCTCGAGAGGTACAACAAGAATCTGGTGGACGACCTCCTGGTTTGTACTAAGAAGTCCTTTACAGCCTACAGTAAAGTAAACTGGGCAAGCATGGAGGATTCAATATCCATGCTGTGAGTGAGAGTACATGAAGATGGGATATAGGAGTCGACCTTTGTTTTGTTTTAAGTCTAGAAGCTGAGGGATGTGTATTGGGCCTTCTTGAGCTAGGTGATGCAAGAGGGGAACCATATTTTTCTTGCCAGAATGGAGCAATCAGAATTAGGCAAGCTGAGTCTGATATTAGTGGGAATATATATAGAGTAGTTCAGACTGCCATGGGAGTGTGAAGGCATTCAGTGCTAGTCAGTTCAGGCTTGGATGATGAGAGAAAAATAATTTTTTATTCTATTCAGTTGCAAACAAGTTCATGTTAGTCGTTCCCATTTTCTGAAAAAGGGTCTTTTTCAACTGTGTGATGGAGAGACCATTCTTGTGGGTCTGTTTGGCAACTGAGCCAGTTCACTAAGTAATTGTTGTCCACTGGAAGATAAGTGGCTGTTAGAAAAATATTGAATAACAGCACAAATTGCCAGATGAGAAGGGCCTCGTGACAATGGTGTAGGGAGCCCATTCCTCTTTGTTGATGTAGAACATCGCTACTTGCTTTTTGGTCTGTACATGAAGAATGCAGCCCATAAAAGATTGAGCAAATGTTTTTAGTGCACTTCAGATTGCTCTGAGTTCCATTTGATAGATATGGAGGGATGTTTCCCAAGGAGACCATACCCCTTGTGTCTGCACCCCAGTCCATCTTTGAAGTGTTGGTTGTTAGTGCTTTCTGTGGGCTAGGGGGGTGCAGATCTTTTCTGCAAAAAAGCTGCTGGCCGAGGTCCTGCTCCTTGGGTGAACTCCTTGGTGCGGCTCCGGTGGCTCCATGATGTACTCTGGGCAATGGAACACCATCACCAATCCTCAGGCTCTATGTTATCACTAATGCAAGCTTCTATCATTAAAGGTACCGTTTTCACTATTCTCTCAGAAAATGTGGCTCAGGGACGGTGAGGAAGCTTACCTCCCAGCTTCTCAGCATTGTCAACATCATGTTCCTCCATGTCGGGGGGGGGGGGGATAGCAGTCTTGTACCATGATTCTCTGAACATTACTGAAGTCTGCTCCCCTTCTGTACACTACCTGGAGTCCCTTCTTGTCTGGTTCTCCTCTCTGCAAGCTTTTCATGCACTACCCGTCTGTTTCCCCTTCTCTCTCTCCCCATCTTTAGGATTCCCTTCTGACCACTCTGATCAAATCCTCCACTACATACCCAGATTTGCTCATACTTGGTGACTTCAACATTCATGTGGATTTGCCTACCCATCCCCGGGACAAGATTTTCCTTTCGCATATGTCTGATCTTTCCCTATCTCAACATGTTCTCTTCTGTACACACACTGCTGGTCACACACTGGATCTTTTTTTCTCTACCGCCATCTCTTGCATACAACTCTGGTCTTCGAAGTTTACCTTTTCCCTGGACAGACCATTATGACATCCTCTTCCAACTTTCCCATCCTTACATCCTCTGATTTCACAGTTTCCTCGCACCTTCCCTCTCCTTCATGATGTCATATATGCGCTTCTATCCTTCAGGCTTTTCCGCCATTTGATTCCCTGTTTCCATCAGATTTTGACTCCCTTTCGATCGATGAACAAGCATCCACCTGGAATTCTAGGTACTGCACTTGATTCTCTTGCACCCCCCATCTCTAGACCTCATCCACATCATTGCCACTGTCATTTCTGGTTCCACTCTGATCTCCACAACCCTAGATGTCAGATGCATAGAGCAGTGCGCATCTCACACCGCTGTCATACCCCATCCACTTTCACCTCTTTCCAACAGGCAACATTCCACCTACCACCTGGCCATCCTTTTGGCCAAAAAAGATTACTACAGCCACCTTCTCTACTGCTGACAGTCAGCCTAAGAGGCTTTTTTCCATGGTCTCCAACCTTCTCCATCCACCCTCTTCAATTCCCCTCTTGATTGCTGCCACTGTGGAGCAGCTTGTCCAGTTCTTCTTCGACGAGGTCCATCAGTTGCAACATGACTTTACTCTCCTGACATCCCTTCACTCCCCCTTGATATGGATCCTCCTTCTCAGGACCCATCGACTTCTGATTCTGGTAATGAGCACACTGACACCATGCTCCCCCACGTCTGGTCACAGTTTGACCCCATCACAATGACATCAATTACTAAAGCCATCACATCCTCCTCTAAAACCACCTTTGCTGTTGACCCCTTTCCTTCGGCATGAATTTCCCGAGGCCTCCCTCACACTTTTGCCCTTTGACCTTTCTCTCTTTTTAGTAATAGTCTTTCCTCTGGCATTTTTCCCCAGTGCTGGAAATCTGGCATTGTCCGCCCCCTTCTGAAGAATCCTATCCTTGATCTCCTCCCGTTCACTTCCATCCTGTTTCCAGTCTTCCCTTCCTTTCAAAAATTCTGGAAAAATTAGTATTTTTTCAGCTCTCTCATTTTGAGCACAGTAATTTCCTGCACCCATGTCAATTGGGTTTCTGGGCTGGCCACAGCACTGAAACTGTACTATTGTCTGTTCTTAGTGAAACACAGGCTTCTCTGGATAGGGGTAACATTTCACTGGCTGTCTGTCTATCTCTCCTGTGCTTTTGATCTTGTCAACTGCTCTCTTCTTCTGTCACGTCTCTCCTCTGCTGGTCTGAGTGCAACTGTTCTACTCTGATTTCATTCCTTCCTCTCATTTCTCTTTCTTGTTGAGTCCCCTCAAGGCTCTGTCCTGGCCCTCCTTGGCATTTTTATCCAGCAGCAGGGTGTTTCTGCATATTATCATGCAGATGACATCCTGCTGCTATTCCCTACTCACCCTATCTCTCCTGATTTCACTTCTATCAATTCTTGTCTATCTCTGGTTGCATCCTGGCTTTATTTTAATTGCTTGAAATGTAATCCTTCTGAAACCTCTGCAATCTGGCTCACTGGGTCTTCCAATTCACCTCCTATATCACCTTCACTTAATGGCTTCCCTATTCCTGTTGCTCCCTCTCTCAAATACCTTGGAGATACTCTTGATTCATTCCTTACCTTCCACACACACATCTGAACTGTTGTGAGGCGTTTCTTTGCACTCTGCCAGATACGCTCTGTCCGGTCTCTTCCCTCTTCTTCCATTATCATTCTCCTTCTGGCTCTGGTTATCTCAAGACTTGACTATTGTAATGTTATCTATTCTGGACTACCTCGTTACCAATTCAAATGCCTTCAGTCTATTCAAAATACCACCATCCGCTTACTCCACAGTCTCTCCACTTCTGATCAAGTCCCATTGGCTTCCTCTGACCTACTGTATTCAATGCAATCTACTTACCCTTGTTCACAGGATTATCCACTCTGGTACACCTGCCTATCTGTCACTTTTCCTTATTCCATATGCTCCTTCTTGGGTTCTTTGTTCTATTCATGCAAATCGATTTCACCTTCTCTCCCCATCTCAGGCTTGTTTTGAATTCACTTGGCACTTGGCGTTCTTTTTCTTAGGTCCCAGCCTATGGAATTACCTTCCTGCTGACCTCCATCTTGAGCCCTCCTTCCCTGAGTTTAAAGACTTCTTTGAAAACCCACTTATTTCATAGGCCACTCTGGATTCTGCTCCTCCTCCCCTTTACCTTACTTTCTCTTTACTCTTATCTTTCTTTCCTATCCTATTAGTTTTAATAGTGTTGTTTTTTTTTCTTAATTTGATTGTTTATTGTATACCGCCCCGACATTACGAAGGGCAGTATATAACGTTTTTAATGAACCATAAGCCACCATTGAATGGCTTGGTAGAGAGTTGTGGTGACTGTGACACAATGCAATGGGTAAGAGAGTTGATTCCATTGACTCTTGTAGTGCCACTGAATATTTCACATTTGCAGACAAGCCCGTGGGATTACATGAACTGTTTCTGCCACAATGGGAGCTATCCCATCTTTTACACTGACTGCTGCATGATTATCTTCCAGTTGGTGAGAGGTCATATGTATGCCCTCAGTGCAAAGAGCTCCTGGCTCTCAGAGAATGAGTCCAATCTCTGGAGGCTAGAGTAGAAGACTTGAAGGAGTTGAGGCAAACAGAGAGATACATAGAAGACACCTTCAGGGACATAGTAGAGAAGTCCCATTCTCAGAAATGCTTCCTGTTCTACCTGCAGGACCCAAGATGCTCCTGCTTCCCTATTATGCTCTGAGCCAAACGCTTCTTAAGAACTGTCAGCTTTCACCCTGGTTCTAGTTTAAAAGCAGCTCTATCTCCTTTTTGAATGTTAGGAGCACTAGCAGCCTGGTACCACCCTGGTTAAGATCAAGCCTATCTTTATGGAATAGGCTTCCCCTTTCCCGGAAAGTAGCCCTATTCCTAACAAATCTAAAACCATCCTCCCTGCACCATCATCTCATCTATATATTGAGACTCCAGAGCTCTGCCTGTCTCTTGAATCTTGTAGGTTGAACATAAATTTACCCAAGGGAAGTCTTGCCTCACTAATCTGCTCCATTTCTTTGAAGGCATGAATAAACATGTAGATAAATGTGAGCCAGTTGATATAATATAGTTAGACTTTCAGAAAATGTTTGACAGCATCTCTCATCAGAAACTCCTGAAGAAGTTAAAAAAAAAATCATGGCATAGGAGGCAATCTTCTTGTGGCTTGAAAACTGGTTGAGCGAGAGAAAACAGAGCACAGATAAATGGTCAATTTTCTCAACGGAGGAAGGTGAATAGTGGAGTACCCTAGGGATCTGTATTGTGACCAGTGCTTTTTAACACATTTATAAATGATCTGGAATTGGCAACAACAAGCTAGGTGATTAAATTTGCAGATGACACCAGATTATTCAGAGTTTTCATATCACACGAATTGTGAGAAACTGCAGGAGGACCTTGGGAGACTGAGCAAGATGATGGCAGATGAAATTTGATGTGGATAAGTGCAGAGTGATGCATTTAGAAGAATAACTCAAACTATAGGTACGCAGTGCTAGATTCCATGGTAGGCATTGCCATCCAAGTAAGGTATCTAGGTGCGATCATAGACAATACATTGAAATCGTCTGTTCACTGGCATGAAAAAGCAAATAGAATGTTAGGAATCATTAGTAAAGGGATATAAAATAAATCAAAGGATATCATAATGCCTCTGTATTGCTCCACGGTATGACCTCACCTTGAGTATTGTGTGCAATTCTGATTTAGCATCTTAAAAAGAGATATAGCAGCATTAGAGAAGAGCAACCAAAATGATAAAGGGCGTAAAATGACTCTGCTATGAGGAAAGACTAGAGAGGATCTCCAGGAACAAGCAGGAATGAGTCTTCACACGTGGGAGACGTCTCCGACGGAGCCCGCACGGGAATGCTCCCCAGCATCCAATCAGAAAGCCTTTGGGAGCATCCCCCGCGCCTGCACGGTGGCTTCCCGCCCTTCCTACTGCCTCTCCCCAGTTTTTCGTTTTCCGCGGAACAGGCACGACGTCCCTCCTGCCACCGCAGAAATTTTTTCCTTTGTTCTTGTTTCTGTAGTCGCGGCTTTTTCCCGCTGACGGTGGCACCTCCGTGCCCCTTTCTTTCTTTCTTTCTTTTCAATTAATTTTCATTTAAATTTCATTTATTTTGGTCGCCCGGAGGGACCCTCCCCTCTGGGCGCCGAGGCCTACCGGGCTTACAGCATGGAGCCTTCTTCTCCCCAGCAGTGCCCTCACTGCGGGGACCTAATTTTCCAATTGGACTCCAATGCCTGGTGCCTCTCCTGTTTTGGGCCTGACCCTTCTTTCCCGGATCCCCCGGGCTACAGTGTCGGGAGAAGACCCTCCCTTTTTCGGATATCCCTCGACAACGTCTTCGCGCCCAACGCGCGGTCGTCGGGTTGTGCTTCTCTCCAGGATCAGGTATCCACACAACAGTCTGTTAAGACTAGCTGAGTCTTGGGCGAGTCTCATGCGTGGCATGGCGACAGCTTCAGCCAACCCCTCAAGTCCCCCTTGGCTAATATACCCCGGCGGGAGTCCTCGGGCTCCAAAGCATTTACGGGGTTTCGGGATGTTCCTGAGGTTCGCTCCTCACAGAACATTCCCGAGCCATGCCCGAGGGAGGTACCCACTTCGAGCGGTGCCGATTCCCCGGCATCGGCGTCGGCGTCGAGTGTTCCACTCTTCGCCAGGGATCGTCAGCTGGTGTCATCGGCGCCTCCGGGGCCGATCGACTCGACCGGGTCAGACCTCCCTACATCCCAGCCATGCTCGGGTGTGGTACCCGCTCCGGGCGGTACTGAGACCCTGGCATCGGCGTCGGTGTCGAGCGTTCCGCTCCTCACCGAGGATCGTCGGCTGCTGTCCTCGGCGCCTCCGGGGCCGATCGACTCGTGCCGGTGTGGCGTCCCTACGGGGGTAGTATCCGCTTCGGGCGGTGCCGACCCATGGGCGTCGAGTGACCTGCCCCCCACCGGGGATCGCCAGCCGCTGCCTTCGGCACCTCTGGGGCCGATCGGCTCGACACAGCCTGGCCCTGCGTTCTGGCCATGCGTGGAGGCGGTGCCGGCGTCGATGGTTCCACCCCTCGCCGGGGATGATCTCCTGGCCTCGCTCCCCTCGGAGCCGCTCGTTTCGACCCGAGCTGGGTCGCCGGTACCCCAGCCCTGCGCAAGGGTGGTACCGGTTTTGAGCGGCGCCACTCCGCCGGCGACGGCAGGGGCGTCGAGCTCAAGGAACCGCCATCAAGCTTCCCCGGGGACCTCGGGTTGTGTCGACCAGCACATGGGCGACCCGCCGGCATCGATGCGGCCGTCGAGGGCCCCGCCCTTTCCTGGAAAAGGGGCCAAGGGGTCTTCGATCGCCTCGATCCCACCGCAGGCTTCCCCCCCCCATGGGGACTCGTCGGATGACCTGGCTCCCCTCGGGGACGGGCCGTATGCCCTGGCAGTTTTTCCCTCCGGGCAGGACGGGTTCGAGAGGGGGCCCGGCATCGGGCAGCGCCCGCCGATCGACATCAGCGCCGGCGTCAGATGACCCCCTCTCCTCAGAGCACCGTCCTCAGGGGCCCTTGATGCTCGCGGCACCAGTCGGCACGGTTCCGATCCGCGCTCCGGGATCTCCACCACCGGCGCGGTCACTCCCGCCGGGGGCCTCGAGGAAGGAGTCGATCTCCTCGCTCGGTTCGATGCCCAGCCTGGAGTCGTTGTCCAGCCTTGAAAGCCTGACCACGGCACGTCTCGGGATCGGCCCCTGTCCTCTCCCGCAGCGCAGAGCAGAGACCGCTGGCCCCTGCCCTCAGGCGGCCGCGGATTCGCTCCAGTCACGGGGGGAAGCGCCGCCCCCGGGTTCGGGGCCGAGGCCAGTTCCTGCGGCGCCGTCGGTGCCATCGACTTCTTCGATGCCTAGCTTGGAATCAATTCCAGGAGCCGACGACGTCATGTTGACTGCCCCGATCCGGGTCGGTTGGTCCCCTCTTCTGCCCAGCAGGCATCGGCCCGAGCGGCCTCTTAGTGCCCTGGCAGCCTCTCCCGCCATAACTGCTCCGGCAGAGCCGCCTTTTCAGGATTTCCTCCTTGACATGGCGGACTTGCTGGCCATCCCTATCCCGGACCCGAGCCCAGGCCCTGCGGAACATGCAGCCGCGATGCTTCCTCTGCATCCCGCCCTGCAGGATCTCCTGGGGGCTTGGTGGTCGCCTTTGAGGGTTCCGGCGCCGCCGACTGCGATGCAGGCTCTGTACCGGGTGCCTCCGTCCCCGGGGTTTCGGCAGCACCAGCTTCCACATCGGTCCATTGTGGTGGAATCGGCGCTGAGGAAGGCCGGAAGCAAGGAGAAGCATGCTTCTCGCCCTCCAGGCCGCGCCTCGAAGACGCTAGATACTCTAGGACGTCAAGCCTTCCAAACGTCTATGCTGGCGGCCAGAATTATTTCATATATATTTTATATGAGTCTGTCGCTTCGGGAGGTCACCGAGAGGTTATCTCGGTTATCCACCTTCGTATCTGCAACCAAGGCCTTTGAATATTCCCTGCTTCTTTATCATTGCAGGAATATCTCCGGGTTCCTTTCTCGTGCTTCGCTGGACTCCTTCCGGTCGGTCAGCAGAGCCTCTGCTGTTGCCGTTAGAGCACGCCGTACGGCATGGTTGCAGGCGTCCGAGTTGTGTAGATGGGCACAGCACATCCTGGGTAATTCTCCCTGCGACGGAGATCACCTCTTCAATAGCGAAGCCTTATGTCAGGTCGCACAGTGCTTCGCTAACCTTCCCAGAGTTAGCAGCCAGCCTAGGGCCCGGCTTCCCCCCGGCAGTGGTAAACGCCCCTCCAGACCCCCCTTCCCTAGGAAGAGGAAATGTCAGCCCTCCAGGCGCGCCCAAGCAAGGGACCTCTCACCCCGGGTTGATGTCCCCGGGCCCGCGCCAGGACTCTCATACTAAGCATTTTTAGGCTCAGGTGGGCGGCTGCCTGCACTTAACCTCCTTACCAGAAGTTTAGACTAGAGCTCTACTCTGGGGCTCGTCCAGTTGGAAAATGGTTCGGGGACTTATCTAGGGGTTCAGGTCTTCTCCTCCGTGGGAAAGGGAGACCACCTTACGCCGTGATAGCTATGGCCCACGGTCACCCTACTTACTCTTCGGTACGTCCCTGAACCCCTCTCAGCCAGTATCCTCTTGCTGATTGCTTCCGTACCGGAATTCCCCTCCAGCCGCTATAGTTCCCCTATACTCACCAGGGACTATACCCTCATGTCCCCCGATTGTGCGAGGGACAAGTTCTACGTGCAGGTCCTGGGGACACATTAGGGCCTCCAACCCCTGCGGCGTTCTAACGGACTGATGCTATCCTCCGTCCCCCGCGCTACTGCGCTCTTAGCTCGCCGATCTGCCCTTGCCCTCCGGGAAAGATCCCTCCCCTGACGGATCTTGCGGCCACCTCTCCAGGTGGATGTTCTGGGGATCGATGGCAGATCCGCCTTACCTGAGTGCTGCTCATGGAGGCAGGCCCCCCGGCGTGCCTGCGTTAGTACCGGAGGGGGCGTCCCCATGTCCACCGGCTTAGATATACTAGATATCACCTGCTTGGCAGGCGCCTTTGGGGGATCCCCACAGTACCTGTGTTTACCGCCTTTTTCCCCCTATGGCCGGTACTCACCCCCCCCCCTGGGGGTCCGGCCAGTCCGCCTGCCTATTCCCCGATCGGCCCGCGGACTGGTGGTACCCTACTGCTGTGAAGTCAACAGCTCCCTTTTTCAGTTAGGTCCTCCTCCCGGAGGTCCGGACCCTTGTCTCCCTATCTCTCGCTAGGGCAGACTGTGTACCTCTTCTGCTCCGGGGTACACCTCTACTCTTCTCCGGGATAGGCTCTCTAGTTCGGCCTGTCTTCCACTGTTGGTCCTCTGAGTTATGGACTCTACTCCTAAGGGAGTGCTCAGCTTGCCGTGAGCCCCCTGGAAGACCTGCCGTCCTTCTCCTGACCCAGCTGACGCCTGGATCCCATGGCCTTCCGGATTTGGAACTTCCTCCTCGCTGCGGTGAAGTTTCCTTGATGACCTCGCTACTGCGTCTACAGTGCCTTCATCACAGGACTACTGCCGACAACCCGGTGGGTAAACAGTACAGGGTTCTAAACCATTAATTAATTAAAACTTAATGGTCGGTAAGCTCTGTATGGTACTAGGTCATTTACTCATTACATGCTTAATGATTCTCTTCATGCACCCCTCTGACTACTCCCGTAGCCTGGGTTTTTTTTTTGCTGTATCCTAGTGGTACCTGTTCTGCACTCTAAAGACTTGCCTCCGTAGTCTTTGGATTCGCTGTTCCTCTATTCAACTCCTGCCCTCCATCCCTCAGGGGATGCTGGAGATTCAGGCTGGGCAAATGCCATCCCGGCCTGGGCTGCGCTTATGGGATCTCCCCGGGCATTCTAAGCTAGGGAGTCCCCACGTGTGAAGACTCATTCCTGCTTGTTCCTGGAGATAGCACAGTTATTTACCTGTAACAGGTGATCTCCGGAGCAGCAGGAATTAGTCTTCACAACCCGCCCACCTCTCTTTTTCTCTATTCCTTCCTCTCCTCTCCTTCCGGCTCAGCTATGAAACTCAACTGGGGAGAGGCAGTAGGAAGGGCGGGAAGCCACCGCGCAGGCGCGGGGGATGCTCCCAAAGGCTTTCTGATTGGATGCTGGGGAGCATTCCCGTGCGGGCTCCGTCGGAGACGTCTCCCACGTGTGAAGACTAATTCCTGCTGTTCCGGAGATCACCTGTTACAGGTAAGTAACTGTGCTTTACGGCTCTTAAGCTTGGAGAAGAGAGACTTGAGGGGAGATATGATAGGTCTATAAAATCCTGAGTGGAATGGAATGGCTTGAAGTGAATCGATTGTTTACTCTTCCAAAAAAAAAGCTCAAGGACTAAGGGACACGCCATGAAGCTACAAAGTCGTGTATTTAAAACAGATAGGAGAAATATTTTTTCTGTCAACATACAATTAATCTTTCAAAGTCACTGTTGGCAGATAAGGTAAATGCAGCTAGTGTAGCTGAGTTTAAAAAAGATTTGGACAAATTCCTGGAGGAAAAGTACATAAACAGTTATTAAGATAGCCAAGAGAAAACCACTGCTTATTTCTGGAGATAAGTAGCATGGAATTGACTACTTTTGGGGTTTGTCAGGTACCTGTGACCTGGCTTGGCCACTACTGGAAACAGGATACTGGATTTGATGAAACTTTGGTCTGACCCAGTATGGCAGTTCTTATGTTCTTATAGGTCCCAATAGCTTTAGTATGTGGACTGCAGTAGTGTAGTGGCTGGAAGATTTGCTGTTGATTAGAATCAAAATCATACAGCTTTGTGGGGAAGTAGCATAGCTGTGGTCAAGAATATATGAATTATTGTCCCTATAAACAAATTAATATTTGGCTAGGATTCATCATCAATCCACATTTGTGAGCAGTTGCAGGGTGCGTTGCGAGCAATCCAAGACCATCTGTGGGGTGGGACCAATAATCAACCAGTCGTCAAGATAAGGGAAGATGTTACACTCGAAGTCTGCAGAGGTGGGCCGTGACTACTGCTACACCGTTGGTGAAAACACGCAGGGCTGAAGATAGGCCAGAGGGCAACACTTTGTACTGATAGTGCTTTCTGAGAAAGAAGCAGCATATATACTTGTGATGGTTTGGATGGATGGGCATGTGAACACAAGCATCCTTCAGATCGAAAGCAGTCATCCAATCATTGATACGGAGAAGTGGCAGAATGTTTGCTGGAGAACTCATCTTGAACGTTACCCTGATAAAATACCCATTTAACTTCTGCAGGTCTAGAATTGGCCTCATGCCTCTTGTTTTTTAGGTATAAGGAACTACTTGGAATAAAAGTCTGTTCTGCTCTTGCAATGACACTACTTCTATCATGTTTGCAAATAACAGCAAAATGATTTCTTCTTTAAGACTCTCTCACTGATGAGATGCCGATGCATGGGACGAAGGAGGTCTGACAGGAGGTATGGAAATGAGATGAAGGTGGTAGCCATGCTCTATGATATTGATAACTCATTTATCTGTAGAAATGCACTTCCAATTTGCCAGAAAGCAGGATAGCCTGTCCCCTATTGGTATCTCTAGGCACTGGACAGAGTCAAAAATCCCAGAGCTAGCTTGGCCACATTTGAGGTGGACAGTATTTGTGATTTCTTGTTTCTGTTTATATTGCTTAGGCTGATAGGGTTGTGTGGGATGGCTGGATCAAGGTCTGCTGTGATTTTACAAATAGGTATGATAGCACTGATAAGGGTAAAACAGTCTCTTGTAACTAAGGTATTGATGATAATTATTTTAGATGACATCTCGGATTGGTCTGTCTTTTCTGCTAGAATCTATATGATTGAATAGGCTTTAATAAGTGAGACTGTTTTTTTTTTCATCTTCTCTCCAAAGAGGTTGTCTCCCGCACAAGGAATATCTACAATTCATTCATGAACGCCCTCCCACAATTCTACTTGCATGCTTTTGTCTTTTTCTATGTATATTATTGTAATCCGTAATGTACAATGTTTTGCAGTTAGACTTGAAACTGGATGAATAGATAGGTAATTAAGATTTATAAATTGGAGCTAAATAGCTATAAATCCACACTACACATCGCCATCTCTTAAACTTTTCTTTGGGCCAGCTCTTTTATCCCCCCATAGACATCTGACCCTTTATGTGCTACTAGTGAAGAAGGGATCCTTGAGTGCTTTAAAGAGACAGCTGGGGATTTGGAAATATTAAATGCCTCAGCTCAGCTGTGTTCAAAAGCTCCCATTTCATTTCCCTTAGGTAAAATATAAAAATGAGCTGGGCGATATTTTATCCTGGCAGCCTGTTTATTTATTTTTAACACTGGCTGTTGTGGATAAATAAAATCCGGATGTTCGGTGCCAGTTTTCAGATAATGGCTTGTGTCGGGGTAGTTTCTCCAAATGAGTTAGTTTTGCGCATACCATGACAGTCATGAACCTCGCTTCTAAGCCAGGGCATATGGCTTGCGCTATCTGGATACTGTGATGACTGGCACTGCTATCCGAATGACAGTGATCTTCAGCCCACTATCTGGATAGCAAACGGCCGTTTTGCTGTCCTAACTTTATGCGGTTAGCTATCCAGATAGCCTGCTGAATTCTGCCACTGTCTGAAAAACTATTGTCTCCACCCTAGCTACTGCCACTGAATATTCCTCTCACCGGCACTTATCTGGTGCTGTTATTTGGGTAAATGACTTTGAATATTGGGCCTGAAAAGTCCATGTAAATCCCCCAAAACATTAATCTACTTTGGACCTAATAGTGAGGAAGGCATTATATAAAACAGATTAGTCATGTCAAACACCATTATGGGAGTAATTTCATAGATTTCTTTTTTCCTGTGGGTAAATCTGTAGGCATGAAGTTCTATCTCATGTCTATTCATTGAGGATATCCTAAAACCCTGGCTTGCTGGTGGCCCTTGAGGACTGAACTTGTGAACCCCTGTTCTATATGCACCCTAAGGGATTTCATGATCACATTTCCCAGGTGTCTCGACGCTCCTTCTTCTGTCTCCAGCATATCCGAGCTATCAGACCATTTCTCTCTCCGCAGGCCCTGGCCACCCTTCTTCTCTCTTTAGTTATCTCTAGATTAGACTTTTGTAACTTTGCGCTTGCCGGGGTCCCCCAATACCAACGTCATCTGCTCCAGTTAATACAAAATACTGCAGCCCTGCTAATATCTCACACTTCTTCTCGGGATCATATCACCCCTATTCTTCATCACCTCCACTGGCTTCCGTTGGATTTCCGGATAAAATTTAAGGTCCTCATATTAGTTCACCAAGCCATTTACACTCATAGTTCCCAGTACCTAGCTGATCTTCTGGTATTTCATACCCCCTCACGTAGTCTCCACTCGGTCCATATCAACCGACTCCTCCTCCCTTCCCCTACCCACGCACACCTCCAATCCACCCGGCAATCAGCCTTCTTCTACCTTGGCCCCTCCCTGTGGAACTCCCTTCCTACTGCTCTTCTTCTAGAGGAATCCTACCCCAAGTTCCGTTCTCTCCTGAAAACCCACCTCTTTTCCTCTACCTTCAACCTCCCTCCATGATCCCCTCATCCGCTACTCTGCTCACCCTTATCTAAGCACCCTTGAATGAATGTATTTTTCTTTCCCCTCTTTCCTGTCTATGAATTGTAGTTCCTTTTCCTTTCTGCTTTGTAATGTTGTAAACTGCCCCGATGTTATGGGGGGCGGTATATCAAGTATCTGAATAAACATAAACATCAGCTACTGTTTCTCGTGAGTAGAGGGAGCCACTAGTGGAGTGAGACATTTGCTGAGTGAACTGCTGAGAACTGACTTTCCAAGAGGGGAGGTAATACTGCTTAAAATTAACCCTTTACTGTAATTTAAATCTTAGAACATTTTGAAGGTCATTCACAATCGCGGGTTGTGGGACTGCACGTCCTGGCAGGATGTGCAGCTCCACAAGCTGTCCTGCACGTCCTGGCGGGATGTACAGCCCCGCAAGCCGTCCATGCCCGATCTCCCCCTCCAGCTCTCCCTGTACGTCCTGTGCATTAGGACAGGGAGAGTGGGTGGGAATGGAGCGGAGCAGGGGTGGGCCAGCCCAGCAGCACGTACAGGGTTGATTCAGGTCATGGCCCTGTACGTGCTGTATATACCACCTCAAAGGTGGTATAAGCAGCACTTTTAGCCCAATCAAGCCCGAGCATCTCCCGGGGCCGGGTGCAGGGGTCTCCGCTGCCCAGTCCAGGCCGCGGCAGGCCAGACTGTGGGGAAATGGGGCATCAGAGTCACAGACGTCGGGGGTGCCTGCAGTGAGGACATCCTCGTAGGTGGAAAGAGCATGCTGGGGTGTCCTCGGGTTCGGTTCTGGCTCCCATGGCAACGCTTTTTTCCTGCAGACCAGAATTAGGTACACACAGCCCTGTCTTCATCGGGGACGTCCAGACGTCCCCCTCCATGAATCAGGCTCTATATGTTTAAAAAATGTTTATTGAAAACTGAGAATACACGCCCCAGCCTGTGGGGACGCTTCCACAAGGCCAGGGGTCTCAACAGTAGCAACATAAACAGTGGTTTGTTTTTATTTTCTCTCCCCCCCCCCCTCCAACAGGTACCCCTTCCACCCCCCCCCCAACAGGAGTGCAACCTAGATAGCCAGGTGGTCAACCAACCAACCTACCCCCATAGCACACACTTTCCCACACAACACACACAACCCCCCCAACCTCTTCCCCCATCCACCCCCTCCCCCGCAGGGGACAACAGCACTAAACAGAACACCAGACTAGCCCCAGAGCAGAGAGTAGGAACGTGTATAGCAGAAGGGGAATGGTCTATCAAATGAACCTTAGAACATTTAAAAAGGAGGACAGTTTTCTTATTTGAATTTGAAGGCCAGGATTAAAATAGAGGTTAAATATCGCAAGCTTAGTTTGCATGGGCTACCCAAAGCTTTATTATTTTTTGCTAGGGTTGAAAAAAGTTTGAGAATTTATCTTGACCGAGAATTTTATGTGACTGATTAGTTAAATGGGATGCCTTATTGGAGCTCAAAGATGCTAATGTCCAGGTGATAGTTTATATTTAAATTGAAATTTCCCTGTGAAAGCCCTCTATTCAAGGGGAGGCACATTCCAGTTCCTGCATGTCCACATTGTCTGGGCAAAAGCTGGATGTGCGGGAGATGGCCCAATTCTGCCGCCACAGGGCCCGGTCATATCCGTGATGGCAGAATTGGGGACATAGATGTCCAGGAGCTCCCTGTATGCTAATGAGATTGGCATATGGCGAGCTGCCCGTCACGATGCCAGAACGATACTGCTGGGGTGCAGGTGAAGTGGCATCCTGGCTCCATGGCAATAAGCCATCTATCTGAAGGCTCGGAATGCCATAGGCCAGGTCTGCCCCTGCAGACCACGATCCTGCCGACACCGGAGGCCCTCATGGCCCAGATAGTGGGGGGTGCGGCACATGCTGTGGGAGGCACATGGGACTTATTCCACCTACGTTTCACTCCCTCCCATCCCCTTCCAGTGCTCCCCACACAAACACTGTATACATGCAGTGAGCGCTTAGACCAGAATCACGTTCCAGGGCTGAGCGCAGGTTGGACGTCCACACCAGACGTCCAACCCCCACTATTAGTTTTTCGGAATGCCATCCATACTGAATGGAGAGGTTTTCGGAATACCGGCCATACTGTATGGAGAGCCTCTGGTGGAGTGAGATGCTAGCAGAATGAACAGCTCAGAGCTGAGCTACAGGGGGAAGCAGGCAGCTTTGGTGTCTAAGCAATAGACCAAGGGTCTACAAATTACAGCTTGTGGGCTAAATCACGCCTGCTGAACTATTGAAGCTATTGTTATGGGCTGTCTAGTTTCACTTTAAGTGCAAAGTCATGTACTGTAAGTACAATATCCCAGCACTGGTTGGTTCTTCACAACCCCAGGCTCCAGTGTGCCTGGTCCACCTTTATCCATCGTACAGTCTCTCCATCCAACCCTCTGAATTCAGAAGGGGCCCCACAAATTGCTTGCAATGTGGCAACTCCATCTACAAATGCCTCCAATTTGGGGATCAGAACAACAGGAGCAAGGAGACCAGCACACCCTCTCAAAATTGGAATAGACTTCATTGGAAACTCCAACACCAGCAGTGTTTCAGCAACTCGTGCCTTCATCTGGGGGTATAACTTGAATCCTCCAACACAAACAAACAAACAAATAGAACTTTTAATAAATAAGTAAACAAACAGACTGACTAAAAACAATTCTGATAAACAAATAAAAGAAACCTTAAACATATATATAATAAAAATGTTTAAGAATATGTGACCAACCATTAAAACATAGCTGCAATTGGCACAGAGTACTATAAAAGGAACATAAATACATGTAAAAGTAATACTAAAATACCACCATATCGTTTAAAAGGGATGAACAAATACTACAGAAAATGATGGATTGTAACTACTAATAACATCAAAAGACCAACATATTTAGATAAAAGGTAAAGAACTCATTCCTTTGCATACACAAATGTGTGCTTGACAAGAGAACCCAATGCGTTTATAATCTTACTGTAACAGGACAAAAATAAAGCCATTAATAATGAGCAAACAGAAATATACCAATATTTTCGGTGAAATTCATTCTATAACAGTTATGTGAGGGGAACAAGCATCAAAAGAAAACACAGGACTCACCGCAGCAAGTGTTTCTAAAACCGCAATGAAGTAACTGAAAGCAACCGTTCCGTGCATTTAAAGGGACTCTTTTTGGTGCCAAAACAGCAGTCCTAAACTCATCCAAACCTCTTCTAATGTCCCGTTATGTAGTTGCTTTAAACGGAAAGAAATTGTTGTTATATATATTTTTATCCACTTTTCTAGCCTCTAAGGGTATTTTCAATAAAATACGCCTTAAATATAGTATTTCTTCTATTGACTTCACAACCACATTGAATCCCGTGGTCCTAATGGCCTCCTTATGAGGCATAGCAAGGACACAACAAGTGTGGGCGCTGCTCGATATGCACCCACAGTTTGGTTACAAAAGTTTTTTTCATTCACCCATATTCTAATACGTTTTTTTTTCTCATGGATTATTCTAATTGTGAGGCCCAATATGTTATATATATGATAACCTGTCCCTGTGAATTGATATATATTGGCAAGACGAAATGGGCTATGCGGACCAGAATGATAGAACACAAAAGTTGTATCAAAAGAGCCCTTATTGGCAAACCTCTGATGTCACACTGGATCTCTGAACAGCATTTACTTTCAGATCTGAAATTTCGTGTCATTAGGGTGGTACATCCACACTGGAGAGGTGGGGTTGTGGACCACATTCTTTTAAGGATGTAACAGAGGTTTGTTTTTGAAATGGGCACTTTGGCTCCAAAGGGTCTTAATGTGGATATAGATTGGTCCGTCTTTTTATAAAAACTTCTTAACAATTTTTTGAAGTATGGGGTTTTCTAAGTAGGCTTTCCTTCTTCCTTTCCTCTCTCCCCCACCCCCTCCTTCCCCCCTCCTTTAATTCATTTTTCACTTTACTAAAAGTTTATGATTCCTTCAGGATTTTTTCAGGATTCTCTTAGGATTTTCTCAGGATTTTCTCATGATTTACTTGGAACTCATGATGGCCCCTTTCCTTATTTGTGATATGAGTGTAGATCTGTTGGCCGTTCGGTCCATTTGAATATGGCTTGTTAGTAAGGGATATACAGGTTGGCCCAAGAAAAGTGAGAACATATATATATATATGTGTGTGTGTGTGTGTATATATATTTTTATTACTTACACACTTATTTGCCCTTTTCCCCCCTTTTATCATCTAATGATTGACCACATCCCATGCTAACTGGCAAAATCGTACCACAATAGTATGATATGTAAGTTTACCAAGTTATGATTTTATTATGATTTTATTGTCTTTTAACTACACTTCATGGGTACACACTACATTTTTACATAATTACTGATGTTTAAGTCTGTGGATTATGATGACTTCTCAAGTGTTATTACTTCTATAGTGTTTCTATGTTTTCTAATCATTCTATGATTTTATTTACTTATATTTTTGTATCTATGTTCTTCTGTGGTCTAATCAAATTTTATATGATTCATAGGTTAGTTTCAGTTATGCTTTTATTTTAAATGAGGAGTTCACTATTTACATATCTATACATGTAAATTATAATTGATTTATTTTTTAAGTGAATGTACATGATGTATCTGTACACAAGAGATGTGTCTTTACGGAATCTGTCTGTTTTGTATGTCCCAATGGATATATTTTTGATATCTTTTGATATAATTAGATTGAACCATTTTTATTTGATGTATGATGAAAACGTATTTGTTTTTTATTTGTATTTCAGCAGACCATAGCCCCTGAAGAAGGCCACGCTGAAACACGGCCATGTTGGGCTTTGCTCTTTTGTAGATTTGTTGCCTTGGCATTGATCTTTCAATAAAGTTTGTATTTGGATGCTCGCTCTTTCTTTTGTGTCAGTTTCTATGTCCAGAAGTTGGAATTGCATTTCTTTTAGAACTGCATTGGGCTATTTTTTGTAGGGAAAGGGGGGTATTCCTGGTCTGATCTGGCCATTTTCAAGCTCTTTGTGTATTTTCAGTTTTTCTAACCATGCCAAACTTTTTCCCACTCTGTAAAGTCTTGGTTTTGGAGAGTTACTTTCCTCCAGACCGACAAACATTCTCAACTCCTTTTGTATAATTCTTTTCCAACATCCATTTGGTCTGGAAAGAATAAACAGCTTTCGCTTAAGTTTTCTGATTTGTCTGTTTGTGGCTGTTTTATGACATAAGAACATAAGATATGCCATACTGGGTCAGACCAAGGTCCATCAAGCCCGGTATCTTGTTTCCAGCAGTGACCAATCTAGGTCACAAGTACCTAGCAGTTTCCCCAAAAGACAGTTTCCACAATGCTTGGATGTTGATTAAGTTGATATGCCTTCAGTCTGCACCGGAAAATGGATTGCTCAAAAGAGAATGCATCCTTAGCTTAACTTACTGAGCTGTAAGATAGTTAGCATTAAATGAGGGACCTTGTTTAAAAAAGGACTTTTACCATTTCATACCTACGGAAAAAAACTTTATTGAATAAGGACCAATATTTGCTAATTTCTGTAAAAGTTGGGGGGGGGGAGGGGGGGAGAGAAGGTGGAAATCACATGGTGAGCTTTTCGGTCTAAATATGATTTTTGGTATGTGTTCCACACTGGCCCATAATGAGGTCCTGGCTCGACTGCTCCCAAGATCCTCCTCTCCACAACTTTCCATGCTGTCACTGTGGGAAAGACTCCTTGCCCTCTCCCTTCCCCCTTTGAGGGGCCTCTGCTGCAGTCTTTGTCTGCAGAAGCTCAAGGCGCAGCTGCAAGAGGATGTCACTGGCGTATAGTTTTTCCACCTGTAGATATCTTATGGAAGCCCTTTCTCTTGTCCCAGAAGGTTACACTACGTGACTTCTCTCATATAAGCGTTCCTACCATTACTTGAAAGATTAGCGGATCACAGCAGATTCTTCCTGTCATGCAGCTTAAACAGAGAGATGTATCAGTTAAGAGTGCAACTGTCACAAAAACACTAAGCAGCTTGACATCCTGGTGTTTCAGCCAAGGGCAGTTTAGGAAGACTGAGTTCTTGAGGGGAAATTCCTAAGTCTTTGAAATTCTAAAGCTAGTTGATAGGCGTGACCCTGAGATACTCACATGCCCAGTGTGGTACAGATCAGGGCTTGTTCTTTGCTGACTTGTATGAAAATTCAGCTCCCACAGGGCGTCTCTGCCCACAGCCATGAAGCCATGCTGCTTGGAACGCTCACATGGCCCATTTTTATCTGAATGAATCCCGCTGTTTGGCTGCGCTCTTTCTCAGAAAACTGTAGGTCAAATTCTTAGTGTCCAAATCAGGTAAAGTGTAGCATGCAGTCTAACGTCTTTAATATATCCATCTTCTTGTTTGCTGTCACCTGATTGAACAGTAATGTAGAAAGCTGATTAGTTGACAGCTCTGTCAGATAACATACATTTACATAAATTATTAGAAAAGCAGAGAATGTTAATGTGCTCTGGCTGACCCTGACAAGCCTGTGGTCCCTTGTGTACAGGTTTTCTGGGTAGATATGTTACATATTAATTAGTTTAGTCTATTTTTTTCATCTTTGGAGTAGGTTCAGCAGGGACTGAAATTTCATTTCATCTATGTTGATGATACTTTCATGAACTGCAGAATTTGCTGTGATTCTCCGCATTTGAATTACAGATAAAAGATGAAATCAAATGAGCTAATTGACTCGTTCCCACATTGTTCCTGCCTCTGTCATGCATGCCAAGAGAATTTTCTTCTATCAAATTTATATCATTCTCCAGGCGACCTCCAAACCAATTGCCTTGCCAGTTTTGGTGTTACATGCGCAAATGTACAACTGCAGGAGGTGACAGATCTCTATCTGTTGTGGCTATGAAGGGGGAGAGGTAGCACACTGGGATTAGTGTGGCATCCTTGTCCCCCTCTTGAAAACTCTGAGGGAAACATGAATATGTGGTAGAACCTTTAATGTAGAGAAGTCTATCTGTCCTTTCTTGCCTGGCTGTGAAAAGAGGGAAAGAAGGGTCAAAGGACAGAAGGGACCAAAGTGGAGTGGTAGACAGGACCTGGAAGTAATCTTTTTGGTGGTATTCCTGCTGGCTATATTCACACTCAAGACATTTTCTCCACAGAAAGCTGGTCAGAGAGAGGGGAGTCTATGACATTAAGAACTGTAAAGTGGACCTAGCTATGGAAGAGGCTTCTGGAGTGATTTGAAGAGGTTTGGCATGTCTAGCATTAGCCACTTTCAAATTTTTATGGGATTCATTTGCAGTTTAAAATTATATGAAGGCTCTCATATGGTTTTGGCAAAAATCGGTAGGCCGAGTCTGTGCTGGAACAGCATGCATCAAGACTTGTAGTTTGGAGCAGTAGATAAATGATTTAAAAACGTGTAATCCTGCCCACTTGTAATGCTATACAAATGATAAGAAGTGGTAGTAATAATAATGATGAGGCTTTTCATCATAAAGCAGAGGATATGGAGACAGAAAGTTCAATTTCCCAGGTCTTCCTTGCTTACTTCTGGAGATATACTGGAGAATCTTCTACACGTGATCTTGAAAATACCCATTGAGGCTATGCTTCCTTTTGTGTCTCGTGTTTTTTAGATAGATCATGACAAGGAAGGGGGAAATCTCTGCAGACAGTCTTATCAGGACTCCTGGAAAACTCGCAGGAGGTGGTGTTCATGAAGATCACATGTTTCTGCCATTTTTCATTAGAATGGGACCTTAATGCTGTATTGCTTTTATACTTCAGAAAAATGAATGAGATGTTTTTGAGGTCTCATATTAGAGTTTTTGAGCTCCACAGTAAAGGCTTAGAGAATTTTAGCATTTTGACCAACAGTCCTAACTTTGGGTGCAGATTTTGCGCTTAGATTACTTTCAATTGCTTTGCGTCTTTGGGGGGTGGCTAAGAGGCTTGATTTTAAGTGCTAAGCAACTTGAAGTTTGTCTTGGATAGGGAAGTAGTTTCAACATTGGGGGGTTTCTAGTCCCACAGATGCTCCTTGTGGTCTTGGGCAAGCCACTTAACCCTCCATTGCCCATGTTCCCTGTAAATATTAGTGTATGTGTCTCATATCCCCGCATGTTAAATGTATCCCCCAATTGTGTTGTGACCGCTTTGATTGAAGGATAAGGCGGTATACAAAACTGTCTAAATAAATAAGTCTAAATAAATAAACATTGTTATGACATCTCGTGAAGTGAGCATACCTTTTCTGTTTGGGATATATTCCATTTATATCCTTTTTCTTTTTGCTCCCCTGATCCCTTTGAGTAATCTATTGAAGAAAATTCATTTTACTAGTTTATATTTGTTTTTCTTTGTGGTTTTACAATATTTCTAATTTTTTTATGTTCATTCAAGTTCATCATTTCTGGAATGTAAATTAAAAAAAAAAATCCATTTTGAAATATTTTCTACACTGCTTGGCTAAATTTGTCTGCCTAAATTCTTAGGGCAGACAAATTTAACTAGTCACAAAAGGGGGAAGTATGCGATATCACCATAAGTAAGCAACTTTGGCCACATAAATAGGCCCAGTTTGCAAAATCTACCAGGTTAATTTATTTACTTAACTCACTAACATTTAGAGAGCTAACAGTATTTAACTAACTATTAACAGCTACAGCATCTGGCTAAATTTAGGTGGGCAAATCCAGATACAGCAATTATCAGTATGTGGGGTGAAGCATTTTACTTGATACCGTTACCATAACCGATACCTATATGTTTTCACTGTACTTTTTTTTTTTGTTGTGAAACACAGAGCAAGAAGTTACAAACACCTCCAGGAGGAGATGTTGGCATAATTCTTAGGTCCGGAAATGAGTATGTGTAAATCAGCAGCAGTGGCTAGAGCTTGTGCTTCAGTAACAAAAGATGAAAGCAAATCTTAAAAGTTAGATTAAATGGCAGATGGTCAGTACCCTGTGCTGGAGTGATCTCGTTTGCAGGGCCCGAAACAGAATGGATGACAGGTGAGAATGGATAGCTTAGGAGGGTGAAACACATGCAAAGCTAGAGGCTGGAAGAATAAAATAATTATTTTTGGGGCTATAGCCGTAGTCCCTGAAAACAGAAGAGCTGTGTATCTCTTTGTCGACCTAAAATGCTATCTGGTGGTCACACAGTGAGTGAGCAATTCTTGCTTTTTTTTAAAACTGCAGGGAAAGTTATGATTTTATTGCCTCAAGTATGAACTTACATTGTAAGCCCATCCAGTGACAAGGAAATATCTACTGTAGCTGAATGTAACGTGCCTTGATCTACTACTGAAAAGGTATGATCTAAATCTGCAAAGTTAAATAAAAGTCCTTCAGTTCCTGTTATAGCAGGTGGCAGTAGAACAATTAAGACTTTTTTTTTAAAAAGACATGTCCCAAAAAATATGGGCTTAAAATGCCTAAATGGATTGCATTTTCAATATTGATTCTTAAGATTGCCTTCTCAGAGTCAGATCCAGTTGCAGTAAGCAGGAGTCATAACTGCAGGACCAGATTTTCATTGCGGGTGCCCATTAGCAATGGAGCAGAAGGCAATGTAGGAAGAGAGATTTTGATTATCCCCTCTGCCAGATCCTGCCCTCTCTCAGCATCCCCCCTGTACTACTCCTCTGTCCTCTCAGCAGCCTGATCTCCAAAGAGAAACAGCAGTAATCAAGTCTGTCACAAAATTCAATATGGGCACCACCAGCCCTGGTGCTCTGACAGGCCCTGTAATACCCATCCCCTTCTTCTTGCATGTGCCAGAGGAGGAGTGGGGGACCACAGGCCCAGTCATGCAGGAGGGCATAAAATGAAGCTGCAAGGAGGTAAACTTCAAAGCAATTTCAGGAAATATTTTTACATTGAAAGGGTGGTGGATGCCTGGAATGCCCTCTCGATGGAGGTGGTGGGGGCAAAAAACAATGATGGAATTCAAAAAGGCATGGGGTAAACACTGAGGATCCCTATACAGCAAGAGGAGGGAATCAAAACAAATGTGAATATCCTTTATACTTCAATAAATAGAGGGGGTTACCTGCACGGAGTGGCAGGTACAACCTTAAACAAAGGCATAGAGGGAGGTGACCTCCACAGAGTGGTGGGTACAACCATTCTGGTCACTGTATTGGGCAAACTAAATGGACTTTACTAATCTTTATCTGCCGTCATCTATTATATTCTATGTAAGTACTCTCAAGCCCTGCACTAAATTTTGTAACCTGAGTTGCCACTGCTGAATAGGATAGTGACACTGTGGCGGCAAGCCATTCTTTGAAGCACAGCAAAGAGACGTTCAGATAGGTTTTTTATACCTTGCTTGTGCCTAAATCCAGTTCTGCGTAGATGGTATATCTTGGAACCCTCTCTTTTTTGTAATTTAATATTTATTAATATTTGTATAAAGCAAACACACATCCCAGGTCATCCTGGGACATAGCCAGTATGGTTTCATATGTTTGTTTAACATCCTACCCCCACCTACCTAAAGTACACCCCCACCCCCCGCCTACTCTACTAAGGCCAAAACTCATGCCAGACGTCATCTGCCTTCTCTCGGTAGGCTATAGAAGTCATGCAACCTTGCACAAAATCCAACAGTTCCCGACTGCATCTCTGGCTCCAATGAGCCGCAATTTCACAACAGACAGTTACAGTCGCAAATTTTAAGACGTCCCAATGTTTCCTCTTCACTGAAGAATCAAAATAATGCAACAGAAAAATGTTAGCATCATGCTTCAAAGAAAACCCAACAATCCGCTCCAAAATAACAATTCATCTTTCCCAAATTCCTTACCCCCAGGCATTGGAGTGGAGGAGTGGCCTAGTGGTTGGGGCAAGGTACTTCAGGCCGGAAGGTCGGGGGTTGAAATCCCACTAGAGGACAGCAACCTTGGGCCGGAAGGACTGGGGTTTCTAGTCCCACAGGTGCTCCTTGTGGTCTTGGGCAAGCCACTTAACCCTCCATGGCCCATGTTCCCTGTAAAATAGTTATCTCCAAGTTATAATGCCCTGTTCAATGTAATTTCAGTTTGTTCAATGTAAACCGCACTGATGCAGAATAGCGCAGTATATAAGAGAATGTAAATAAATAAATAAATTCCCACCACATATGGTAAAAGGTCCCCTGTTGCCCACACCCCCGCTAACAAAACACCATCTTCAGCCCATTCTCCACAACATTAGCAGCCATCGAAATGCACTATATATTAAAAAATACTGTCCACCACTTCCTCGGCTCAAGAGCCACTCCCAAGTCATCCTCCCATTTCATAAGGTGTCTTGGAGGAACCTTCACCACCCCCCCCAGGCCCCTTATAAAATGTGGAGATAATCCCATTGCCCCTCCCCCAAAGGCCCTCACAAAGGGCTTCCATAAAGGTGTTATTCACCTTCATATCCCTCCCAATCTTATCGCTTTTCACATAGTGACTAATCTGCAAATACCCATAGCTATCCTGTCACTCAAGCCCATATTCCTCCCGAAGGGATTCAAAGGACTTAAGCTCTCCCGACTCAAACAAATGACACAGCCTCGTTAGCCCTTTGCTCTCCCACCTCCTAAAAAAGAGGATCAGTTAACCCAGGGAGAAACTCAGTATTCCCTCATATGGGGGTCAGAATAGACACCTGTTTATTCTTCACTACCTTCCCTCACTCCTTCCCTCACAGCTCAAGAGTGAATTGTTTATAAGGATTCTGCCACCCCAATCTTCACCCTGGAATCCAGACCCAGTGGTTGAAATCCACCCCTCCCAGCTAGCCTCCTCTAAGACCATCCAAGGCTTGCCCGGGTTTTTTGTCCACTCCCAAATTTCTTTTAACTGCGCTGCCTGACAATAGCTCTTCCAGTCCGGGATCCCAAATCCCCACTGCCTCTTATGAAGAACTAAAATGGCCATGGGGGACCCTTGGAAGACAATGACATATGTATCAAAGTACCTTTTTACTAAGGAGTCAGAAGGCTCCTTTTGGGACAGCTATCGGGAGAGTCTGGAAAAAATTTTGCATCCTTTGCAGAAGTGTCATCTTTACACTTGCAATGTGTCCGTGTCCAGACACATTCAATCTTTGCCAGCTGTCCAGATCTTCCAAAATCGTACTCCAAAGCCCCTTATAATTAGCTTGATGGATACCAGCAGGATCTGGCGTGAGCTTCATCCCAAAAATACTTCACATTCCTCGTTGCCCATTTAAAGGGAAAACTGTCCCAAAGTCACGCTTCCAGATCAGGAGATACTCTAAGAGGGAGTATCTCAGACTTCTGCATGTTAATTTGAAAACCCAAGAGCCGCCCATACTCCTGCAATTCCCAAACAATGAGAGGGAAAGGTATGAGGTCTACCCACAGAAAACACATCATCTGCAAAAAGAGTAATTCTGTAGTCTACTTCACCTACCTCTATGCCCCAAAAGTCAGCACGTGGCTTCATACAAGCTGCCAAGGGTTCGATAACCAGGGCAAACAGCAAAGGGCAACCCTGTCGGGTCCCTGCTCAAGCCAAAAGAACTGAGAATAGGACCCATTAACATAAACACATGTCTGTGGATGAAAATACTTAGCCTGAAGCCAGCTCAGAAAGGCTGGCCCAAACTCCATCTTCTCCAGGGCCCAGAGCATCAAACTTCAACCCACCTGGTCAAACGCATTCTCCGCATCAATAGAGAGCAAAAGGGTCCATTAAGTTCAAAATCTTACAAATATTGTCCTCTGCCTGCCTATCAGGCATAAAACTGGTTTGGTCTGCATTCATCAGGGACAAGATAACCTCATTGAGGTGCCCCGCAAGAATCTTAGCCAAACTGTTTATATCCAATTTCAATAAAGATATTGGATGGTAGACCCCACACTCATGATGATCTCTGCCCAACTCAGGTATAAGGGCAATGCCTGCCCAACCCATGGTATAAGGCAATTTACCACCCTTCTTCACTGTATTGAATACACTCGCCAGGGGTCCCACCAACAACTCCACAAAGATCTTATCTTATAAAATGTAAGTGACAGACCATCCAACCCTGGGGATTTCCCAGCTTTAAGGGCAACAATTGCCCCCCGCATCTCTAGCATATCAGCTGCCTCCTGGGATAATCAAGCTAGGACTACTGAGTCCAAATAGCTATCTATGTCACCAGCAGGCGCACCCTCCCTCCCTGCATACAAATTAGTGTAATACTGCCTGAATCTCTTCCGCATCTCACTGGACTCACTAATAAGGTTACCCTGTTCTCCCCAGAGACTCATATCTCTGCTCATACTGCTTCCGCAGTCTGTGCAAAAGTTGCCCTGTCTTACTATGTTTGTAGTACAGTTGGTGCATCACAAAAGATCCCAATCAACTTGCTCCATAGTTTCTGCTCTTAAATTTCTGTGCAGCTTTGCCAACCACACGTGAGTTCTTCTATGATGGCACCCCCTTATCTATAGCCTCCATTTCCTATGCACCCTATCAAGTTCACTGACAACACCATAGCACTTTCCGACTCCTCTCCACTCAGCAACTCAGCACACACCTCCTGGACCACCAGCACTGCATACGCATAGGCTGCCATTTACAGGATTCCCCGAATCCTGATGTTCTGTCGGTGAGAGCGATTCTCCAGGTCTTCCATTTTATCGTCCCACTGTCTTTGGATCTTCAGCAACTGGGCCACCTGCTTCTGAAGACCGGCCACCGCCTCTGCCTGCTCATATGCCCTCATGCCCAACTCCTCCACCTTCTGCCCCATCTCTTCCACCTCCTTCTGCAGGGCAAACATAGACCCCCATCAGCTCAGTCTTTGCCTCGGCCAAACTCCTAATAATGGATTTCTTCAGCTCAAGAAACCAACTCTGCAATTCCTGCTAATTCACTGGCCCTGCATCCCCCGCCACTTCAAAGCCTGCCTCGCTCTTGGAGCAGGAGCTACTAGCTTTCCAGTCAACCATAGCTCTTGCCAAACAAGACTGTTATGTCCATCTGAGCAACTCTCTTGCCTCTGATCCTCGCTGTCTCTTTACTACTCTCAGCTCTCTTCTCAAAGTGCCTCCGCCTCTGATCCCTCCCTCCCTTTCTGCCCACACCCTGGCTGACTATTTCTATGACAAAATCTACAAGATCACCCTCCAATTCCCCACAAAGTCAGCTACTTTCCCTCCTCCCCCTCCTCACTCCCAACTCTCCCCCCCCCCCTACCTCTGCTACCCTCTCTTCCTTTCCTGTGATTTCTGAAGAGGAAACTGCACACCTTCTTTCTTCCTCCAAACTCATCACCTGCTCCTCTGATTTTATCCCCACCTATCTCCTAAGCCCCATCTCCTCCATCATTGTCCCTTCCATTTCTCATATTCTCAACCTATCGCTCTCCACTGCAACAGTCCTTGCAGACTTCAAGCATGCTGTGGTCACATCTCTCCTCAAGAAACCCTCACTTGATCCCACCTGTCCTTCTAATTATCGATCTATCTGTCTCCTTCCCTTCATTTCTAAATTACTTGAACATGCGGTTCACTGCCGCTGTCTCGACTTCCTCTCCTCTCATGTCCTCCTGGATCCTTTACAGTCTGGCTTTCGTCCTTTACACTCTACTGAAACGGCTCTTGCAAAAGTCTCCAGTGACTTGTTCCTGGCAAAATCCAAGGGACTTTACTCTGTCCTCATCCTTCTTGACCTCACTGCTGCTTTTGACACTGTTGACCACAACCTTCTCCTTGATAACCTGTTCTCGCTTGGTTTTAGGGGCTCTGTACTATCCTGGTTCTCCTCCTGTCTCTCTCATCGCTCTTTCAGGGTGTGTTTTGGTGGCTCCTCCTCCTCTGCTACCCCGCTCCCAGTTGGTGTACCCCAAGGATCTGTCCTGGGTCCGCTCCTTTTCTCTCTCTACACCCAGTCCCTTGGTGCGCTTATCTCTTCCCATGGCTTTCAGTACCATCTGTATGCTGATGACTCCCAGATTTACCTCCCTACGCCTGAAATCTCTCCAGCAATCCAGACCCGGATCTCTGCCTGCCTTTCTGACATTGCTGCCTGGATGTCTCACCGCCGCTTGAAACTGAACATGGCCAAGACTGAACTTCTTATTTTTCCCCCTAAAACCTCCCCTCCTCTTCCACCTTTCTCAGTCTCTGTGGATAACTCTGTACTCCTTCCTGTTTCCTCAGCCCGCAATCTGGGGGTTGTCTTTGACTCCTCTCTCTCTCTCTTTCTCCACACTTATCCATCTGATAGCTAAGACATGCTGTTTCTTTCTCTATAACATCAGCAGAATCCACCCTTTCCTTTCTGAACACACTACTAAAATGCTTATCCACTCCTTAATCACCTCCCATCTTGACTACTTTAAACTACTCCTTGCTGGTCTCCCTTTGAATTATCTCTCTCCCCTTCAATCTGTTCAACACTCTGCTGCACAGCTAATCTTCTACCAGCCTCGTCATGCCCATATTACTCCTCTTCTCAAGTCACTTCATTGGTTCCCTATACGTTTCCACATCCAGTGCAAACTTCTCCTGCTGACCTATAAATGCATTCACTCTGCGGCTCCTCACTACCTTTCTTCTCTTATCTCTCCTTACAACCCGCCTCGGGAACTCCGCTCTTCTAGCAAACTGCTTCTATATGTGCCCTTCTCTTCTACTGCTAACTCCAGACTTCGCTGCTTTCACCTTGCTGCGCCTTATGCCTGGAACAAACTACCTGTGTCTGTACGCCAGGCACCTTCTCTAATCCTCTTCAAATCCAGGCTGAAAACTCACCTCTTCTCTGCTGATTTTGGATCTTGACTCACCTGATTTCCTTTTTCTTTCTCCTTGCTTTATCCCTGCCTACACCTTCTGTGTTTGTCTTGTCTAGATTGTAAGCTCTAATGAGCAGGGACTGTCTTACATGTCTGTGCAGCACTGTGTAGGACTTGTAGCGCTACATAAATGCTCAGTATTAGTGCATAAGAACATAAGATATGCCATACTGGGTCAGACCAAGGTCCATCAAGCCCAGTATCCTGTTTCCAACAGTGGCCAATCTAGGTCATACGTACCTAGCAGTTTCCCCAGAAGACACAGGTTCCACAATGCTTGTAATGGGTCAAGCAGTGATATCCTGGGTCCCTTTTTAATAATGGTTTATGGACCTTTCCTCCAGGAACTTGTCCAAAACATTTTTAAACCCAGCTACACTACATCCTCCGGTAACAAATTCCAGAGTTTGATTACATGTTGAGTGAAAAAATATTTCTCTTATTAGTCTTAGTTTACCCTGTAGCTTCATTGCATGCCCCCTAGTCTTCCTATATTCTGATAACGTAAACAATCGATCTACCCGTTCCACTCCATTCATTAATTTATAGACTTCTATCATATCTCCCCTCAGCTGTCTCTTTTCCAGGTTATAGAGCCCTAACCTTTTTAGCCTTTCTTCATAGTGGTATCCTTCCATCCCCTTTACCATTTTGGTGGCTCTTCTCTGAACCTTTTCTAATAACGCTATATTCTTTTTAAGATACGGTTGTTCTCTTGGCCGCCGCTGCATACTGGGCAGAGGGTTTTTTTTTTAATTTAAATTTTTATTAGAATATATAATAAACATCCAAGTAAACACATGAATGACAGAAAAATAGGAATCGTCATATATTATCACACAATTATTTCAAATAAGTAAATTAACATCTATCTATTAGACCAGAAAAGAAATAGGGGGGGAGGGGGGGCAGCAGGAAATTAAATTGTAATTCTACCTAATACACAGTAGAAATCAACATAGAAAACATACAATAGGCAGGATAAGACTTAAACGTCAGCCGTAGGAATATTCACATCCACCTTAACCTCGTCCCTAGCATTCATGAAATCAAGAAGCTGTTTAGGCTCGAAGAAAAGAAAATTCTGCTCATGCAAGGAAATAAAACATCGAGAAAGGGTATTTTAACAGAAAATTTGCTCCCAGGGAGATGGCCCTAGCTCTAAGGTTAAGAAACTCCTTTCTCCTCAACTGGGTCACCCGAGAAAGATCAGGAAATATCCGCACTTGCGAGTCATATAACTTCTCATTTAAATTCTTGAAAAATATTTAAGAATCATAACCTTATCTGGCTCAAGTGCAAGGGAAACAAGCAGGGTAGACCTTTCAGTTACTACTTCCAAAGAACTTTCAAGAAAACCAGTTAAATCACTTATACCACCCAACGATGTTTTGGATTCATTCCACCCCCCTCCTTTATTACCAGCATTGAGATACTGTGCCCTAACCACAGGTGGTAGGTGTTCAGTTGGAATTTTAAGTACCTCCACAAAATACTTTCATACCATCTCCAGGGGGGAAAACAATGGGGATCTCAAAGTTCAACAGTCTCAAGTTGTTCCATCGTGCCAAATTTTCCAAATACTCAGTCTTTCAAGCCAGCATCGACCTTTTTTTCATCAACATTACATGCTCCTCACGAAGGCTCCTCAAATCTTCCCTAACATGTAATGCAGCAGCTGCCTGCTCCACCTGTGCACTTGAAGCCTCAGAAACAGCCAGTTTAACATTGGTAAACTCCACGGTAACCATTCCCATAACTGTAGAAAGAGTCGACGACAAAGCAGATATTGCATCCCATAGCGCATCCAAAGTCATTACCGCGGGTCTTATTACTTGCCGATGAACTGGTAATATTTCTCTTCCAGGCTCCAACAGCCGTGCAGTCACCAAGACCGAAGATGAGTCCTTCTCTTCACCTTCAATCAGCTGATTCCTTCCTCCGGAATCCAAGAGAGTCTGTTGTTGCGCCACTCCCACCTCCAAGAGCTCCAGGGTACTCGCCCGCAAGCACGGCAAGGCACAGAGAAAGACGCCATCGGGGGTTGACCCACTCCCCGGCTGTTTTGGGGGAACCAGCTGCTCGGGTGACAAACTCACCCCTGAAACGCCCAGCGCAGCCAACAGTTCTTCCTGCCGTGCTGGCGAAGACGCTGCTCCGGGGCTGGTGGTCACAAACCCACACGAGTCCAAAGTTCTCTGGCCAGTAGCAGAAGGCAGCGAGGGAGCACCAGGTAGGCTTGCTTGCTTTCTTTTCCTCCACCCCATATTACTGAGGCAAGATTCACTCCATAGCACTAACAACTCAGGAACTCACTGCTGGGCGACTGCCGACTCACCACTTCCTGCCGCCATCTTGCCCCCCCCCTTCACCTATTTTAACCTGGAGTCATCCTGAGCAGAGGGTTTTAACATGTTATCCACAATGACGCCTAAATCTTTTTCCTGGGTGGTAGTTCCTAATGTGGAACCTTGCATTGTGTAACCATAGTTTGGGTTGTTCTTCCCTAGGTGCATAACTTTGCACGTGTCCACATTAAATTTCATCTGCCATTTCGATGCCCAGTCTTCCAATTTATCAAAATCCTCTTGCAATTTTCCACAATCCTCTTGGATTTTAACAACTTTAAATAGTTTTGTCATCTGCAAATTTGATAACCTCACTCGTTATTCCACTTTCCAGATCATTTATGAATATGTCAAAAAGCAGCGGACCCAGCACAGATCCACGGGGTACACCACTATTCACCTTTCTCCATTGGGAAAATTGGCCATTTAGCCCTACCCTCTGCTTTCTATCTTTTAACCAGTTCCTGATCCACAATAGTACACTGCCTCCTATCCCATGACTCTTTAGTTTTGCCAAAAGTCTTTGATGAGGGACTTTGTCAAAGGCTTTCCGGAAAGTCCAGTTACACTATATCAACCGACTCACCTTTGTCTACCTGTTTATTCACACCTTCAAAAAAACATAACAGATTAGTAAGACAAGATCTTCCTTGTCTAAAGCCATGTTGGCTGTCTCCCATTAGGCCATGACTATCTACATGCTGAGTAATCTTGTTCTTTATGATGGTTTCTACCATTTTTCCCGGTACTGGCGTCAGGCTCACCGGTCTGTAGTTTCCCGGATCACCCCTAGAAGCCTTTTTAGTAGTAGTAGTAGCCGCCATCTTGGTTTTTCGTGGTGGCTGGGAGCAAGTTCTGTCCCCAAGGTTCTCCTCCTCCACAGCAAACTTAAATTTCTCCAAGCATTTGCACAACAACATGATCTCCAGTATCTTGGGGGGTTCTATTCGCCACTCTCAGCCAGGTAAAGCAGATTTTAGCACATTAAATCCCCAACCTGGTGCGGAGCTCAGCGTTCATGTGGCCATCGGCATCATGCCATCACTTCCTGTCCATTGGAAACTTTGAAAGCAAATTGCTGTCCTGTCTGACTTGAGGTGGCTCTCATTTCCTTATTTAGCAGTGGGGCCCCTTTTGGTAGTTACTAACAAGCAGTGCTCTGGCAAATATTCCTTTCAACTCGAGGTGAGGTGCCGAGAGACCAGTTTTTCACTACTACGAAATGGCTGTGAGATCAAAATAAGTTTGTTTTTAATAGCTTGCAAGTGCGGCTGAGAGAAGAGGTACTTAGAGAAAGTAATTATCTACAGGTAATATCCCTGCTGTTGGCTGAAGCTCCAACTAGTTTAAATATAAAGTTCTGGTTCTGCATTATAGACCTTCACCTTGCTTGCTGGATAACTTTGCTAATATAGAAACTTCCAAAGGAAGTAGCCAATTTAGTCTGAAATACCAAATATGAGAAGGTGGTGGCAGCTTTTAGATTTGCCCAGAAACGTTTGTGCCTCAGTAAATTGGTTAACCTATTAGGTGCTAACAGCTTCTGTCAACGTTTTGCTATGTCTCCTTGTACAGTAAGAGTGCAGAGTTAATTCTGGAAAGTCATGCATGTGTCTGAAATGAGGTTGTCTTTTTTTAAAAATTAAGTACAGATATTGATTAATTGCCATTGTTCTGAGAATCCTCACAATGAGACATTATGCTCCAAATCCTTTCTGTATTTTAGAACAAACCTATTACTGATTTTTGTAATGTGCATATTGATATCTGTTGTTTCTGGCACCAATTTCTTTACCTTCAACTTTCCGGTTTAATACAGAATAGCACATCTAAATCAGCTGTAAGCCACCTTTTTTCATGCCATTTGTTGGACATTTTGCCGAATTTTGATTACTAAAATTACAAAAAATTACCCCATTCATTCACCAGTATCAAAAATACAAAATTACTTTTTTTGTAGGAACAGGTTTCAGACTTCAGTGGGGAAAACCCAGGAGGTATACCTCTGCTGTGGTTAACATGCCCCCATAGCTTGCATCAAGGACCTTATGTTCTCTATTTTTTTCCTTTTATTCCTTTTACTGAATTGCTCATAAAAATAGAACGTATTCAACTGATGTTCCTTTAAACCAGAGCTACTCAATTCCAGTCCTGGTGGCCCGCAACCCTGCAGGTTTTTGGGATATCCCTAATGATATGCATGAGATATATATGCATTAGAGATAGCCTGCCAACCTGACTTGTGTTTGGCCCTCCAGGGCTGAATTTGGAGACCCCTGCCTTACACCTCTGTCATTAAAGATTGTAAGTGGGCAAGGTGCAGATGTCCAAGACATCAAAAAGGTTAGAATTTGTCACATTCCTCCTTGCTTCTCACCACCACCAAATATTGTCTATTAGACAACTTTTTGGTGGTGTTGAGAATCTAGGAGGAATGTGACACATTCTATCTACCCTTTTGATGTCTAGAACATCTGTACCTTGCCCACTCACAATCTTAAATGACAGAGGTGTAAGGCAGGAGTCTCCAAATCCAGCCCTGGAGGGCCACAAACCAGTCAGGTTGGCAGGCTATCTCTAATGCATATATATCTCATGCATATCATTAGGGATATCCCAAAAACCTGCAGGGTTGCGGGCCACCAGGACTGGAATTGAGTAGCTCTGCTTTAAACACAGCTACATAACGAACTTTCTCTCCAACAGTCCAATTGAAAACAATGTTTCACTTCTAAATACTTTCTCATATAAATACTTATGGTCTGTTGTACTCTTCAAGCTGTGTTATAATTACAATGACGGCACTTTTCATAAAACCGAACTTATCTGTAATCTCTGAATTTTGATTACTGACTGGTGGATCCTGGGACTTAATGTAGTAGTTCCCAGATCTATCCAGGTGTGAACCCTGCTTCACTATCAAGTAGTTAAATGCACAAACATGGGAGTACTAGGCTCAAGTATCCCCTTTGCCTGTCATTTTTTATCTTTTTTTTTTGTATTTGAGGACTTCTTTTATTTTACCTTCTAATGCTCCAATCTGTGGTTTATAAATGCATGCATATAAAGAAATAAATACAGCCCCTGTCCCCCCATGTGTGTGTGGATTTCACATAGGATATTTGGCCCTTAGTGAACTTTCGACCCAGGATGAGGAAAAAGCATTATCTTCAGCTGTGGGCATCAACGCCCTGAGCTTTCATATCTATCTTTTTTTCATTTTTCTTTAAATTTCTTGTAGCACTGGTGGTGATAGATTTTCTAGTCAGGCCTGTGCTGAAACTGTAGCATAGGTTTTGAGAGGTCTGATTTTTGCTGTGAAATTCCTGTTTTGTTCCAGTTATGAGTAAGATATAGTTGCTAAATTTTTCTAGCGAGTATTGAATGCTGCCTTCATCTGTCCCTGTCTGATTTAGAAATGATGTGTTAAGCTGTTAGGGATAAAAGTCTGTGTCTATTTACTTTTTAATTGCTGATTTTAAATCGTTTGTGCCTATCAAACTGATTATATTTTAGCAGGGAATAGCCGAAGGTTGGGGCCGGTTTCTCCTTATTTGTGAGGCTTTGGCTTCTCCTTCTTCCCCAATGATGCTGTAAGTTTTAGAGTTTGGACAGAAAACACAAATAAGTCTCTCTATGTCTGGACTTTGAGCTGCTCACCAGAAAGCATGCAATCGAAGATCAGGATTTTGTGCAGTCATACAAGATGGAAATTCCTTTGACTGTTTCACAAGCTGATCATGCAGGAGGACAGATACGTCAGAAAATAAAGTAAAAATTGAGTTGTGCTTTCTACATTGTGATGAATTGAACATTGAGCATCTTAATATAACATTTATGTCAACCTTTTTTTTTTAATAATGTAGGTTGCATATGGCTTCCAGTTGGATGATGGGCTTCATTTATTATGTAATAATGCCCACAGGGGCGAGGACAGATAAGCCTAACTGCAAACCCATAGCTCTACATGAGACGTGATGTAATCATGAACTGTAAATGCATTGCCTGGAGTTCTTTTTTTTTCATTACATAACATTTAAGCTATTCATTCATTCATAGTGGATTATTATGCTGCCTACTTGAAAGAGCAGTTCGTTCCCATGTCTTTTGAGAAGTGCAACTGTTTCTATAAATATATTTCCTAGGACCAAGGTAGGCAACTGGTTCTCATGTGTGGTAATCACTGCAAAAGGTGGTGTTCTAAGGGAAAAATAATGCCAGCTCATAGATGTCATTATTTTTTCCTGGATGGGAGCATTCATGAAATCAAAGGGGCCACACTTAGCAATGCAACAAGTGATCTAGGGTTCCCTTCCCACAGCACAGCCAGTGACTGTTTGCCCCCCCCCCCAAATGAATCCTCTGCCCTAGTGCCCCCACAAGCCCTAGCAGAGCCCCCCTCCCCAGGACGCTTTCTCTCACTGCCTGATTTCAAAAGACAGCCATCCTGAAGACTCCTCCAATCCCTGAAGGCTACCAGAGCCTACCTTTGAAGTCTCTGTGTGTCTAGGGCAGTGATTCTCAACCTTTTTTGTACCGTGACCCCTTTTACCATTGGTCAACTTGTGATGACCCCCAATGATAAAATCAAATGTGTCTCTCTTCCTTTACCGTTAACGCATTGTCGGTGTAATCATTTGTTGAATTATTAATATATTATAGGCCTTTGCATTGTTTTTATTTATAAAATTTACTTATTTAAACCACAATAATTAATCCCAATAACAAGTAACAATATTTGATTTCAAAATTATTATGATTTTGTAGTCAAATCACTAATATGAAATAAAATTATTTTTTCTACCTTTGTTGTCTTACCAATTTATTCAGTGATCATGCTGGTCCCGATCTGAGGCTTCTGTTTCCTGTCTTCTCTTAGCTCTCTTTCTGTGGTCTATGGTCCATCTGCCATTTCTTATCTCTTCTTTTGTTTTCTTCACTTCTTTCCATCAGCCTATTTCCAGTCCCAGTAACCAGTATCAGCCCCTTTCCAGTCCTCACTCCCAGTACCTTCCAATGTCAACTTGCATTCCCATGACTACCACTGGTGTCCATTCCCTTCCAGTCTACCTCCTTCCCCACTGGACCAGTCCCTTCTAGTACAAATACCATGGCAGCCCCTCTCAGATCCACTCCCTTCCAGTTCCATTCTCCCATCCCCTGGTATCAGTCCATTTGTAGCCTTAGCCCCAAGTTTTCTTCCAGGGCCAACTGCTCTATCCTCCCCTCCCCACAATCAGCCTATTCCCAGTCGAAGCCCCCCAATCAGCTCACTTCCAGTGCTAGTCCCCCCTCAACCCCATTACCAGTGTTAGCCTCCCCTAATCAGCCCAATACCAGTCCTACCCCCATCTGCTCATTACCAGTCCTAGACTCCACTAATCAACCCATTTCCAGTCATAGCCCCCCGGTCAGCTGATTTCCAATGCTAGCCTCCCATCAGTCCATTACCAGTCCTACCCCACCCAATCAGCCCATTACCAGTCCTAGCCTCCCCTAATTAGCTCATTTCCAGTGCTAGTCCCCCCTCACCCCCATACTCAGTGCTAGCCTCCCCTCCTCAGCCCATCACCAGTCTTACCCCCCCATCAGCCCATTACCAGTCCTAGCCTCTTCTAATCAGCTCATTTCCAGTCCTAACCTCACCAATCAGCTCATTTCCAATGCTAGCCCCCATCAGTCCCTTACCAGTCCTACCCCCCCTCTCAGCCCATTACCAGTCCCAACCCCCCCCCGTTGATCAGTCCATTCACAGTCCTAGCCTTCCCTAATCAACCCATTATCAGTCCTAGCCCCCCCATCTGCCCATTACCAGTGCTAGCTCCCCCATCAGCCCATTATAATCCTAACCCCCCACTGTCTCTCCCCTCTGTCCAGCATTTATCCCCTGTCTGTCCAATATGTCCCCCGTCTCTCCCCCTCCCTCCCAGCCCCCCGTCCATGTCAGCCCTCTCCATCCATCCATATCAGTTCCCCCTCCCTCTCCTCATGTCAGCCCCCCTCCGTCCCTCCATGTCAGCCCCCTCTGTCCATGTCAGCCCCCTCCCTTCCTCCATCCATGTCAGCCCCCATCTGTCCATGTCAGCCCCCCCTCCCATCCATGTCAGCCCCCCATCTGTCCATGTCAGCCCCCCATCTGTCCATGTCAGCCCCTCCCTCCCTCCATGTCAGCCCCCCCTCTGTCCATATCAGCCCCGTTGCAGGTTCCCTGCCCTCCCCTCTCCCCATCTCTGCCTCCTCCGTCTGCAGCCACGGCTCTCTGTCTCTTAGGGAACCGCGGCTGGGCCTGTGAAGCCGTTGCGGAGCCTTTCTGTCTCTAAATGGGCTCCGTGCCGCATTGTCCCGCCTCCCGAAGTGGTAAACAACTTCCTTTGGAGGTGGGACAATGCTGCACGGAGCCCGTCGAGAGACAGGGAGGGCTCTGCAACTGTTTCACAGGCTCAGCCGTGGTTCCCTAAGAGGCAGGGAGCCGTGGCTGCATTAGAAGGGAGGCGGTGAGTTTGCCGCTGCTGAGAAGCAGACTCGGCAGCGGCAGCAACTTGTGCATTTTTTTTTTAACTTAGCGGAATGAGGCGACCCCTGCTAAATCCTGTGGCGATTCCCGTGGGGATCGCGACCCACAGGTTGAGAACCGCTGGTCTAGGGGGTTAGACCGACAGGAGCATTCTTCCCTCACTACTCCTGCCAGCTCTGGCTCTGGATTCAAAATGATGCCCAGGATCCCCTAGTGGTAGTCTCATAGTATTGCTAGTCATGGCCTCTTTGGAAAAAAGTGGTATCAGCTTTGAGCTGGCATTATTTTTCTTCAGTAATGTGGCTTTTGGTAGATTACTTCAAGCCACATTATTTATTTGAATACTATTGAGGGTGTAATGCATGCATTTTCATGCTTTGCATTTCATTACTATTCAGCGTGTGTTGTGGTGACAATTCATATGTTATGGTAAAATAACACACAAATTAGCACTTGTTATTGCTATTAATGCACTTTATTAACCCTTTGAAGGCCTACTTTAAATTTTTAATCCACATTCTGCAGCCGGGTTAATTTTTGCATATTTCAGGAAAATTGTACCTGTCTTATTCAATATGTTCTAATAATGATTTTTCTTCTGCTATGGTCATGTATTATATACCATTTGATAGGAATATTTAGTCAGAATTTTGGATCCCGAGAGTTTTGGGCTCGGCCTGGAAAGGGTTAAGGAGAGTACATAAAAGCAAGAGGAAAACGCAACAGATATGGTTCTCCAAAGAAGTGGCTGCAAAAATAAAGGCAAAAATGGCAGTGTTCACAATTTTCAGAGAATCCCAAAGAGGAACACAATAAAGAATACCAGATTAAGCTGAAAGAAGCAAAAAGAGAAATTTAGGATGGCAAAAGCATACGCAGGAAAAAAAAATGGCTACAGATGTGAAGAGAGATGTTGGGATATTTTCAGGTATATTTGGGAAAGGACAAAGGCGAGAGGTGGAATTGCAAGACTCAAAGATGCTGAGGACAGATTTGTGGAAAGTGATAAGGGAAAAGTGGGATTGCTAAACAAATACTTCTGTTCTGTGTTCACAAAAGAAAATCCTGGAGAAGGGCCAGATGTGACTGACAAAGGTAACAATGGGAATGTAATAGATGTAACAGCATTCACAGCAGAAGATGTTGTTGAACAGCTTGCAAACCTGAAAGTGGACAAGGCCATGGGACAGATCAGATACATCTCAGGATACTAAAGGAGCTCAAGGCGGTTTTGGTAGGACCTTTAAAAGATATGTTTAATAGATCCCTGGACACTGGGGAGGTGCCACAGGATTGGAGAAGGGCTGATGTGGTCCTTTTTCACAAATGTGACAATAGAGAAGAGATAGCAAATTACAGGACAGTAAGCCTTACCTCAGTAATGGAGATGCTGCTGAAAGAAAGGATAGTGGTTTTTCTGGAAGCCAACAGGTTACGAGATCCAAGGCAACATGGATTTACCAAGGAAAGATCGTGCCAAACAAAACTGATTAATTTCTTTGGCTGACCAAAGAACTAGAGCGAGGATATGATGGATGTAGTTTACTTAGATTTCAGTAATTCTTTGATAGTGTTCCTCATAGGAGGCTTGTGAATAAACTGAGCAGCCTGGGGGCGGATTCCAAGGTGGTGAACTGGATCAAGAACTGGTTGACTGACCAGACTACAGAGGGTAGTGGTGAATGGAACACACTTTGAAGAAAGGAGGGTGAGTAGTGGAGTGCCTCAGGGATCAGGCCTGGGCCGCTACTGTTCAGTGTCTTTGTAGGTGATATTATCAATGGGCTAAAAGGTAAAGTTTGCCTTTTTGCAGATGACATGAAGATATGCAACAGAGTGGACACTTCGGAAGGAGTAGACAACATGAGAAAAGATCTACAAAAATTAGAAGAAGGGTCAAATTCTTAGCAATTGAGATTTAATGCAAAAAAGTATAGGGTGATGCACTTGGGATGTAGAACCACAAAGGAACTGTACATAATTGGGGATGAGAGGCTGGTATGTACGGACCAAGAGGAGGACCTCAGGGTTATAGTATCTGAGGATGCAAAGGTGGCAAACAGTGAGAAAAGGCAGTGGCCAAAGCCAGAAGGATGTTAGGCTGCATACAGAGAGGACTAATCAGCAGAAAGAAGGAGGTAATAATGCCATATACAGGTCGTTGGTGAGGCCTCACTTAGAGTATTGTGTTCACTTTTGGAGACTATACCTTACAAAGAATATAAAAAGACTTGAAATAGCTCAGAGGAGGGCAACCAAGGTGATTTGGCGCCTGCACCAGAAGGAACGTGAGAAAAGACTTGACCTAAATATATATATCCTAGAAGATAGGAGAGATGTTGGATATGATGTAGACATTTAAATACTTAAAGGGTATTAATGAATACACAAACCTTTTTCAAAGATGGGGAAGCTGTAGAACTAGAGGACATGAAATTAAGCTGCAAGGAGGTAAATTTAAAAGCAACATCAGGAAATACTTTTTCACAGAAAGAGTGGAGGATGCCTAGAATGTCCTCTCAAAAGAGGTGATGAGAGAAAAACAAACACAGAGGATCACTACGTAACAAAAGGGTGGAAAAAATGTAAATAACTTCTAAATAGAGAGGGGTAACCTGCCTGGAGTGACACGTACAGCCCTACAATTATGGCACCTTACTGGGCAGACTAGATGGACTATGCTAGTCTTCATCTGTCATCACTTTGTTGCTATGTTACCTCTCTCAAAATGCATGATATGCATTTCCATTCACTGCCTCCATTGTATGCAAATGCATTTCATGTATATTCATTGTGGATATCCTGAAAACTTGACTGGCCTATGGCATTTCAAGGTCTAGTGTTGCCTACCCAAGCCCTAGGGTGTCTTATTGCTAACAATTTAAGGACAAAAATGTTCCTATCTTCCAAATCTTCTTGATAATGAGTCTGATCATCATTATCTGTGTTTATATAGAGTGCTGAGCTGTCCCTCAGTCTCTGGATACCAGGCTCCATAGATCTTCTCCTGCAGGCATCTGGTTGGCTAGTCCTGTCCAATATGCCTGTCCACCTTAAACTCTACCTTTAAATCATTAGACTTGTATAAAGCATGTTAGATCTGATTCCGAGTCCCACCCAGCTTCCTTAATCTTGCTCTGGGCTTCTGTCCTACAGTTTATTCTCCAGGACCAAGCAGAAAGTCAGTCCTCACATATGGGTGACATCGGCGCCGATGAAGCCCCAGCGGAGCATTTCCCCAGCTTTCTATGAAAGCCTTTGGGAATGCAGGCACGCATGCGCGATTCCCTTCCCGCCTAAAGGTGCCATCTTACCTCAGTCTCTTTTTTTCCGTGAAGCCCACTGGACGTGTGTCCAGTTTTCCCGGTTAAAAGTAGATTTTTCAGCGATTTTTTTGCTCTTTTTCTACCGGTTCGACGCCGGTCCCCCTCCTGCCGGGTTCGGTACACCAGTATCGAGCCCGATTCTTCTTTTTCGGTTTTTGCCCTTCGTGGCTGGCGTTCGCGCCCTTTTTTCTCTTTTTCCCTGGAAGGCCGCTCCTTTGACCTCGCGGGGACTCTTTTTTCCCCGATGGCTTCCAGTGGTTTTAAGAAGTGTGATCGGTGTAAGAAACTAATGTCTCTCACCGACACACACGACTGCTGCCTTCAATGCCTCAGCCCCGACCACGATCCTAAGTCATGCGGGGCCTGTGGAAAAATGTCTTCCAAGGCACTACGAAGTCGCCAGCAGCAAAAGGAAAGGCTTTTCTCGGACTCAGCCTCCGGCCGGGCACGGACCTCGTCTGAGGCATCGACATCTCGGGATTCTGATCCCGAGCGCCGTCGAAGCTCCTCGGACAGGGGGTCCCCCGACCGGGAATGCAAGAGGAAGAAACGGCTTGCGAGGGCGTCGTCGGAAGAGGTCCCTGGCTCCTCGAGGGCCAGGTCTGACCGTCGCCCCGGGCCTGTGGAACCGGAGAAGCCTGCCAAAGTTCCTCGTGTGGACCCGGAGTCTGCTGGACACGTAAGCCCCGTAGTCCTCGTGGACTCTCCTCCCAGGGAGCCGACGTCGGGCCCGGCGCCGTGGGGGCCCGAGTCGGTGGCTGCTGCGTCTCCCGAGCTGAGTCTCAGGATGACAGCCTTGGAGAGCAGAATGTCTGCCTTCATGGAGCAGCAGCGGGCACTGATGACCAGCCTGTCTGGCGCATCTGCCCCGACCACCGGGACATCGACGTCGAAGTCGACCCCGGAGACCGAGCCGATACGCGAGTCCATCGTGGCTCGGAGTCGACCTCGGTCGCGGTCCCCCTCGATCTCCCGTTTGAGACCGAGGGCGTCGACGCCGGTGCTTCCAGCATCGGGGTGGGTGCTCTAGGGCCCCGCGGGGTCGGACCCCGACTCTTCCTCAGACGAGTCAGCTTGGGAGACGGAGGACGAGGAATCTCCTGATACCTTTAAGACTCGGTGCGCCCCTTTGGACTCACCGCAGTCTGAGCCCCGGAGTAGTTCGTCCGGGATATGGCCACTGCCTTGGCTATTCCGGCGGATCCCGAGGAAGAGCCTCGAGCTGAAGAGCTCGAGGCGCTGCAGTACGACTCTCCTCCGAAGGAGGCCTTTACTGTCCCGGTTCCTCTGATGCTGGAACGGCTCCTCTTCTGTATGTGGGAGGCACCGGCCTCGGCGCCGGTTCTTAGCAAGCGAGTCGATTTGATCTATCGACTCCGAAAGAGCCCTGGCTTTCAAAAGGCACAGCTACCACACCATTCCATGGTTGTGGAATCGGCCATGCATCGTCTGAAAAGTCAGAAGATGCACTCCGCGGTGCCTCCTGGCAGGGAGGCCCGAAACCTCGATGGCGTCGGTAGAAAGTGTTTTCAGGGCTCGATGCTTGCTTACCGTGTCCAGTCTTACCAGCTGTACATGGGCATGTACTTGCGGGATCTGGCCAAGGAGTTGGCCGGGTTCTCTGCTGGTCTCTCCGGGGAACCTTTGCAGAGATTTAAGTCCTTGTCCTCGGGGATTCGGGACTGCTTGAAGTTCATGTCCCGCGCCGCCTATGATGGCTTCGAGGCTTCGGCCCGAGTTGCGTCAGCTGGCATCGCGGCTCGACGCCAGGCATGGCTGCAGTCATCGGACCTCGAGCCATGGGTTCAGGACAAGTTGGTCGATGTCCCTTGCCAAGGTGAAAACCTTTTTGGCAAGCCCATGACCGAGAAGGCCGCTCAGCTCGAGACCGAACACCTCACTTGGACAAGGCTGTTGAGGAAGACCTCTGCCCCTTCTCATAAAAAGAAGGGCTTGGGTAAAAATCCCTTTTACCCGAGGAAGGGCACTGCCTACAAACAGTACCCACAATATCAGGCCGCCCAAGCTGCCCCCCAGGGTCAGCAAGCCAAGGGCCAGGGTAATGGGCCCCGTAGGCAGAGGACCCCCAAGCCTCAGGCCCCTGCTACCACTCAGTAGGGTGGGGGCTTTTGACTCCTTGAGCATAGCCTCTCCTCCACTGCTCTCCCAACCCTGCACAGGAGGTCGCCTCGCCCTCTTTGCCCACCAGTGACCCCTTATCACCGGGGACAGTTGGGTGCTGGAGATAATCCACAAGGGATATGCCCTCCATTTCCACCAACTACCACCCACATACTTTCCAGGGAAGCCTCCAAGACCTCCTCTGCACACAGACCTTCTCCATCAGGAGCTTCAGGGTCTGTTGGTGGACAGGGCGGTGGAACCTGTGCCTACCCACTTGCAAGGTCACAGATTCTACTCCAGGTATTTCCTGGTGCCCAAAAGGACCGGTGGCCTTCGTCCCATTCTGGACCTCAGGAATCTCAACAAGTTCCTAGTGAAAGAAAAGTTCAAGATGCTTACTCTTGGAACCCTTCTGCCCTACCTCCAGCAGGGAGATTGGCTATGCTCCTTAGATCTAAAGGATGCGTACACTCACATCCTCATTCATCCAGACCACAGGAAGTACCTGAGGTTCATCGTGGGAGGAAACCATTATCAGTACAGAGTGCTGCCTTTCGGCCTCACTTCCGCCCCCAGAGTCTTCACAAAGTGTCTAGCAGTGGTGGCGGCCTACCTGAGGAATCAGGGCATTTTTGTCTTCCCCTATCTGGACGACTGGCTCATCAGGGATCAGACAGGTCAGGAGGCCAATCAAGCCACCCTCAGAACCATTGCTCTTCTACAACGCCTTGGGTTTGTCATAAACTTTGCAAAGTCCACTTTGCTCCCTTCCCAGAACTTGGAGTTCATAGGGGCAAGGTTGGACTCTCTCTCCTGGCAAAGGCATTCTTGCCGGAAAACAGAGCCCAAAGGTTTATGGCCTTGGCAAGTCAGTTTCTCAGCAGCTCCCTGGTCTCCGCCAGACTCTGTCTGAGGCTGCTTGGCCACATGGCTTCGACAGTACATGTGACCCCCAATGCCAGGCTCCATATGAGGCCTGCACAATGGTGCCTTCGGACTCAGTGGTCACAGGCCACAGGCAGCCTCAGAGACAGGATAAGGGTGTCCAGACCATTTCTGCACTCCCTCAACTGGTGGCTGCACCCACCCAATCTTCTGAAAGGGGTGCCCTTTCAGGTTCCAGGTTACACAGTGGTGCTGACAACAGATGCCTCCCTGCAAGGCTGGGGAGCACATTGTCTGGGCAAGTGCACCCAGGGCCTTTGGTCTCCCTGGGAAGCTGCACAGCAGATCAATCTCCTCAAACTCAGAGCTATTCGATTAGCACTCAAAGCTTTCACTCCTACCCTGGCTCAACAGACTGTCCTGATTCAGACAGACAACCAAGTTGCCATGTTTTATGTGAACAAACAGGGCGGAACTGGGTCCAGGATCCTTTGTCAGGAATCTCAGGACGTTTGTTCTTTTGCCCTCAAGCACAACATGCTCCTCAGGGCTGTGTACCTTCCAGGCCAGGACAACTACCTGGCAGACAGGTTGAGCAGGATACTGTAGCCCGAGTGGCAGCTGCATCCTTCAGTGGTTCAGAAGATCTTCCTGAAATGGGGTCTCCCTTTGATGGATCTCTTTGCCAGCCCCATGAACAAGCAACTGCCAAAGTTCTGCTCCAGGCAACCACATCCTCTGCGGAAAGCAGCGGATGCTTTTCTGATATCTTGGTCTCAGGGCCTCCTTTATGCATTTCCTCCCATGCCCTTGGTGGCCCGAACCCTATTCAAGATTCTTCAGGACAAGGCCTCCGTCCTGCTGGTAGCTCCCAGGTGGCCGAGACATCCTTGGTTTCCTCTTCTGCTTCAACTGACGGTGGATCCTCCACTGCCTCTGGGGTTCCAACCCAACCTTCTCACACAGGACCAGGGTTCCCTTCTGCACCCCAATCTCAAATCTCTCAATTTGATGGCCTGGAGGCTGCAAGGGTAGTTTTGGCTCCCTGGGGCCTACCTCAGGAAGTTGAGGAGGTTGTCCTAGCCTCTAGGAAACAGTCCACTAGGAAAACCTATGCTCTCAAGTGGAAGAGGTTTTCTGTGTGGTGTCACCTACGTACAGAGGATCCTTTCTCCTGTACTGTGCCAGTAGTTCTTCAGTACTTACTGCACTTATCCAATCAGGGACTTAAGTCTAATTCTGTTCGGGTCCACCTCTCAGCTCTAGCAGCTCACCACTCTCTAGTGGAGGGACATTCTCTAGCTGGTCACCCCTTGGTGTCCCGCTTTCTTAGGGGCTTGCTTTTGCTCCCATCTGTCCTCCTGCCCCTGAGTGGGAGCTGAATGTGGTCTTGCAGCAACTGACTCACCCACCTTTTGAGCCGATGGCTACTTGTCCACTCCGCTTCATCTCCTGGAAGACACTCTTCCTGATTGCCCTTACCTCGGCTAGGCGAGTGAGTGAGCTTCAGGCCCTGGTCTGTGACAGGCCTTACACCAGGATTTATAGGAGCAGAGTAGTCCTCAGGACTCATCCAAAGTTCCTCCCTAAGGTTGTCTCCTCTTTCCACCTCAATCAGGAGGTGGTTCTTCCAACTTTCTTCCCTAGGCCTCATGCTAGCCAGGCTGAAGCAGTCCTGCATACCCTGGACTGTAGGAGGGCCTTATCCTTCTAACTTGATCGTACGCAGGGGCATAGAAGGGCTACTCAGCTCTTCGTATCCTTTGACCCCAATAAGTTGGGGTTGGCTGTGTCCAAGCGTACCTTGTCCATCTGGGTGGCTGACTGTATCACCTGGGCTTACAAGGCGGCTGACCTCCCTTTGCAGGGTAGGGTCACGGCCCATCGTGTCAGGGCAATGGCTGCCTCAGTGGCTCATCTCCGCTCTGTGCCCTTGGTAGACATCTGCAGGGCTGCAACTTGGTCTTCAAGACAGACTTTTGCGGCCCATTACTGCCTGGAGAGGAGTCCTGTAGGGACAGTGCTTTTGGCCAGGCAGTACTCCGGAATCTCTTTGAGGTTTAGGCAACTCCTGCCCTCTGTTGGGCTACCGGTAGAGGTTGTGTCCTTGAAAAGCCTTTCTTTGCTGCTGAGACTAGAGGGAGTTCTCTTGTTCAGCCTGGGTTCCTCGATAGCCCAGAGCTAGGGAGTCACCCATATGTGAGGACTGACTTCCTGCTTGGTCCTGGAGAAAGAGTAGTTACTCACCTGTAACAGGTGTTCTCCAGGAGCAGCAAGAATCCGTCCTCACAACCCTCCCTCCTCCCCTTGGAGTTGCAGTTGGACATAGTTTATTTTTCATTTTTGTGTGCTGTTCTTAGCTATGTCATTTAACTGAGGTAAGATGGCACCTTTAGGCGGGAAGGGAACCGCGCATGCGTGCCTGCATTCCCAAAGACTTTCATAGAAAGCTGGGGAAATGCTTCGCTGGGGCTTCATCGGCACCGATGACACCCATATGTGAGGACTGATTCCTGCTGCTCCTGGAGAACACCTGTTACAGGTGAGTAACTACTCTTTTCCCTCATTGGAGCCATCTCTTCGGGGCTGGCTGGAGTTCACAGACTCCCCTTAAATACTCCCGGCCACCAAGTCCCAAATCCTCTGCACAAACGTTCAGGAGTCCATAGTAAGCTGGTATAGCTCAGTTCAAACAAGAGAATCCATAAACATTCCTGTTCTTCACATTCAGGGTTTGAACTGCACTTTCTTAAAAGGGTCAGGCTAGTGAATCTGTCTGCCCCCATCCACTGAGTGTATGGTTTCACCTGCTTCCCAGAGCTACAGCCTGGCAGGTAATTCCACCCAAAATAATGAAGACATTCTGCAGGTGAATCCAAGAGCCCCTTATTATAAAGAAGCAATTCCTTTACCTTGCATACTCTGGTCCATTTAGTCTAGTCTATACCTGCTTTCCTTTTGGTTCGCATAGTTAAGACACAGCCCTCTTTCCTTTCTGGTTCCACCCTCACGGGTTACAGGGGCAACTAGCCTCATCTGGTTTCCTCTGCTTTTTCTTTTCCCTTGTCCTGAGGATTTGATTCTGTAGTTGTAGTTGTAGATCCTCCTTTTGCCTTTTCTTTTCCTTTAGCCTTTTTAATGTCCTCTCTAGATTCCTCTGCCCGAGACTTCAGTGATGGGATTGCATAACCCATCATTGTTTCTCTGATTCTGGTTCCTGTAATAATGGCACAGTGATTCCTCTCACACTAACTGAGATGAGCCTATAGTTGCTAGGACTACAAATTGCACTGTTCTTCAAAAAACTGACACCAGTTCTTCTCATGGAAGTTTATAATTTTTCATTGTCTGCAAGTGGAAGGATAGATATTAGAGATTAGAAGCATAGTGGGAGGAGTAGCTTAGTGGTTAGAGCAACAATCTAGTACCCAGAAGATCAAGGGTTCAATTCTCACTGGCACTCCTTGTGACCTTGGGCAAGGAGTGCCCTCCATTGCCTCAGAAGAAAAGGCCTGATGATACATTGCCAAGAAAACCCAGAGGCAGCTGGGTCACCAGGAGTCCGCATTGACTTGATGGCACCAGGGACCCCAAATAAGGCCAGGGAAGTTATTGGCAGGTGCGAGGGGTGGATGATGTCGGAGACCTTGGAGGTGGGGGTGGATGGGGGGGCATGTTATTGCTGGTAAGCTTGTAAAGAATACAGAGAGAAAAGTTTGGGGGGAGGAAGAGTAGGGGGATTGAATGCTTTGTTGGGGTAATTAGGGGCAAATGGATATCTTGGGAGTTACAGAGGGGGGAGGCACTAATGAAGTGTGGGGGAATGAAGGAGAGGGCAGACAATCCAATGGGGCTGAACTATATGCATGTGGGAAGCAGCAATTTTTAAGAAGCTACTCCCGACAAATATATATGGTTTTAAAATGTTTTTGCCCCCCACTGCAGCTTCTTAAGATAGATGCTCCTGCTGCCAGACACGGAAAGCCATTCTCATGCAGTTCTGCACCTATTTTAGAAGAGGCTTTGTCTGACAGAGCCTTTTGTAAAATACTATAGAAATTCTCCATGTTCTTACCTAGATGTGAGAATTCCCCTCTTTACATCCTATCTAAAATGTGCCTTCATGAAAATAGAAACGTTGGTCCAGTGAAAACCACATCTTTGTTTTAGTCTGTGGCATGCATCATAGGAGACTTCATTAGTCTTTGCCATCTGGGCTTTTTAGTCTTTCCAGCCTAATGAAAACTGGAAAGAATTATGCATAAAGAGTTGAGAAATGTCTTTCTGGGGGCAAAATGACTCGTTGGACATTTAACAGAACTGGATCAAATGGCAGGAAAAATTGTGAAAAGACATTGAGTTTGAAAATGGGCCAGATCGGTCTGGGAGTTTCAGAGCAATAGGTTTTCTCCCCTCCCCCTCCATGACATTCCCTCCCAAAAATAATTGGCTCAATACATTTCTGTGAAAGAAGCAGTCCCACCATCCCTCACCGTCTAGGCCACGCTATTCAAAGCAGATTTTTGCACAGTCACCATGTCTGCTTACATTCAGCCACACCCAGGGCCTATGGTTTTATGTATACCATTTCTGGATAGGTGAACAGTGGCGGGAAAATCTTGAACAAAGCCATCCCTTTCCCTCCCCCTCTCTAAATCAGACACAACATGTAGACAGAGGAAATAGACTAGCAGTTGCAAATAAAGACTTGTAGAACTGTAGCACAATTCTGTAGAGGTGGAAGTCCAAAGCAGCAGAAGGAAACTGTCAGGTCAGAAGTAAATGGAAGAGGAGCAGAAGTATGCCCTCTGCGTCCACAAAGAGGAGTCTTCTGAGTGAGGTCCCTGACTCCTAAGCGGAACCAAGTTTGCAGTTTAATATAATGGAGGCCAGACTTGCCTGTCAGTCGCTGGACAGGATTGATTGGAGGGAATTTTAAAAGGACCTTGCATGCAAGTGCTCGTGTCTTTCTTTCTCAAGGAGTCCAGGGAAGGGGGAGAGACTGATTGAGACTGGGGCACAACATAGCCTAGTTGCTGCATCTGATGTGACCAACTCAACCACTTCAACAAAAATCACATTTCATCCACAAACTGGCAAGGCTTGACCTGACATCACGTCGACTAAAAGAAGAAGATCATGGAAGCTCTGTGGAAGAAAATGCAACAGAGGAAGCAGTGGTACCAAAGGAAGAAGTAGCAATGTAACCATTTGTTGGGGTAAGAGGCAAACCATATCAGGTACCTGCTACCCAGGCACATACTTGCTGTCTCCAGGAACAAGCAGGAATGTAGTCTTCACAGATGGGTATCGTCAGTACCGATGGAGCCTGCGTGGGAACGCTCCCCAGCGTCCAATAGGAAAGCTTTTGGGAGCATCCCACAGCACCTGCGTGCTGCCTTCCCGCTTTTCCCAACTGTCCCTGTCCAGTTCTTCGTTTTCCGCGGAACCGACAGGTCACACATCCTGTCACCGCAGAAAATTTCCCTTGTTCTTCTTTTTTGTGGTCGCGTCTGCCTTCCCTCTATGCTATACCAGTACCGCTGGTTCTTCTTTTCTTTTTTCTAAACAAAAAAAACAACAACTTTGTTTCTGGAGTCTTTCTCCAGTAATTTTCTTTTTGGGTGCCATGTGCCATTTTGGGCACTAGGCCCAATTCTTTTCCCTCAAAATGGAAAAACCCGCTTCGGGTTTTAAAAAGTGTTCTAAGCATGGGGGTACCATCTCCGTCACTGACACCCATGAGTGGTGCCTCAAATGTTTAGGTCCTGACCACTCTATTTCAGAGTGTGTTGCCTGTGGGATGATGTTGAAAAGGGCCCGGCAAAACCGAGCTGCTAAACTTAGCACCCTTTTTCCCTCCGATGCAGCCTCCATGGCATCGATGTCTTCCAGGGCTTCATCTTCCTCCCATGGATCTCAGGTAACTAAACATAAATCTAGCTGGTCCTCAAAGGGTAGATCTCCTTCTAAACATCGAGATGCCTCTGGCGTTGTCCTTGAGTGACTTTCACTGGCAAAATTGCCCTGGCGGGAGGCTTCAGCTTCCAAAGCACTAACAGGGCTCCAGGATGTTCTCGAGGCCTCAACCTCGACAGAACTACTGGTGGCATGCTCTGGGGTTCCGGCCGCTTCATCCAGCACCGATATCCAAGCATCGGCAGCGTCGATAGACCAGAGATTCTTGGCTATTGAACGCAGTCTGGCGGCTCTTCTCACAGCCTTGATGCCCCTAAAACCGCTTCAGACAATTCAACCAGTACCGGCACTGACTCCGGTACCGGCACCGACTGCATCGACATTGGCAGGTATTTTACCCGGACCGAGTCATGCGTCTCTATCCGGCATTGACAAGTCGGTACCGGACCACTCCGATGCCGACTTCGATTGGTACCGGTACCGTGCCTTGCATGATCACCCGGATCGGAGATACTTCGAATCCTCGGATGAGTCTGAAGACTCTGAAAGCTCTGCCGATACCAGAGTACTTCTTCCTGAGGATTCCTCTTCTCCTCAGCATAGGATGTCTCCACCAGAGGATATGTCCTTTCAGGATTTTATCCGAGATGCGGCCCGAGGTCTTTCCATCACAGTGGCTCCTGAAAAAGAGCCTAGGGCAAAGGAATTAGAAATCCTACAATACCCTAAAGCTCCCAAGGAGGCAGATACCTTACCTATTCATGAGATCTTGCATGATCTTATGTTAAGGATGTGGGAAACACCTCTGACCACATCTCCTCACTCTCGAAGACTTGACACCATGTATCGAGTTCCTCCTTGTCCTGGGTTTCAGAAGACTCAATTACCACACCATTCCATGGTGGTGGAATCAGCCATGAGACGGGCAAAGAGTGCAAAAAGGCATGCATCTAATCCTCCAGGACGTGAGTGTAGGACTCTTGACGCCTTTGGACTTTTATCCTTCCAGGCTTCCATGCTTTCTGCTAGGATCAGTTCCTATATCTTGTATATGGGAATGTTCCTTAAGGAGGTCACAGGAGACTTAGAGCTTATGAGCCCTCCCCTTTCTGATGATAAAAGGCAAGATTATCTTGCTCTTCTTAAACATGCTCAGGATGTTTCTGAGTTTGTGAATCGTGCAGCCTTTGTCTGTTTTGAATGCATAAGCAGAACCTCTGCTATTGCCATAGGTGCACGTAGAATTGCCTTGCTCCAGGCATCTGACTTAGAAATCTGGGTACAGGACAAACTGGGGAATATACCTTGCATAGGAGAGAATCTCTTTGGCAATCTGCTCCAGATCTCCTTTCTCAAGAGGACGGAATGCTGTGGCATCCCAATCCCCAGTCTCTGCATCTCAGGGCCTGGTTGCTGAAAGCCTAGAACTTCATGGTCTTAACCTTTCCCAGCAGGTAAAGGACATCCTTCATGCTTCCAGGAAACCTTCCACAAGATACTGTTATGCATGTAAGTGGAAAAGGTTTATCATATGGTGCTCGCAGAAGGGTCTTAACCCTCTTGCAATACCTCTAGAATCATTACTGGAGTACCTCCTTCATTTATCAAATGCAGGGCTTAAGACTAATTCAGTGAGAGTCCATTTGAGTGCTATTGCAGCTTCTTTCAAGCCTCTAAATGGGCAACCTATTTCCTCTCATCCTCTCATAGCGAGATTTATGAGAGGCCTTCTTTTAACGAAGCCTCCCATTAAGCCACCACCGGTGGTATAGGACTTGAATCTGGTACTTGGGCAGCTCATGAAACCGCCCTTTGAACCATTAGCCACTACCTCTTTGAAATTCCTTTCCTGGAAAATTATCTTTCTCATTGCAGTCACATCAGCACGTCGCATCAGTGAATTGCAAGTGTTGGTGGCTGATGCTCCTTATACAAGGTTCCATCATGATAAGGTAGTCCTTAGGACTCATCCACACTTTATGCCAAAGGTGGTTTTGCCCTTTCATTTGAACCAAGTGGTTTACCTTCCTGTATTCTTTCCAAGGTCTCACGCCTCAAATGCAGAAAGGAACCTTCATACTTTGGACTGTAAAAGAACTTTGGCCTTTTACTTGCAAAGGACACAGCAACATAGAAAATCCTCTCAACTCTTTGTTGCTTTTGATCCTAGTCATTTGGGACTTCCAGTCTCCAAAAGGACACTGTCCAAATGGATTGCACAGTGTATCTCTCTTGCCTATGAAAGTAAGAACCTTCCTCTTGAAGGCCATGTCACGGCTCACAATGTGAGAACCATGGCAGCCTCAGTGGCTCATCTTCACTCTGTGTCTATCGACGACATCTGTCGAGCAGCTACTTGGGCTTCGGTTCATACCTTCACAGCTCATTACTGCTTAGACAAGGACTCCCGCCGGGATGCCTTGTTTGGTCAGGCTGTTCTTCAATGCCTGTTCCAGACTTAATCAACTCCTACCCACCATCCCTGGTAGGATGCCAGAGATCCATCGGGGGAAGTGGAGCCCTTTCACAAGGGCACACAACTTTCTGGGGCCATCTCCCTGGCATCTGCAGCTAAGGAGTCCCCATATGTGAAGTCCCCATATGTGAAGACTACATTCCTGCTTGTTCCTGAAGATAGCATAGTTACTCACCTGTAACAGGTGATCTCCGGGAACAGCAGGAATTTAGTCTTCACAACCCGCCCAACTCCCCTAGGAGTTGTATCTCTATCTCTCTCTCTTTTTCTTTTTCCCTCTCTCTTTTGTCTCAGCTATAAACTCAACTGGAGAGGGACAGTTGGGATAGGCGGGAAGGCAGCACGCAGGCGCTGTGGGATGCTCCCAAAAGCTTTCCTATTGGACACTGGGGAGTGTTCCTATGCAGGCTCCGTCGGTACCGACGATACCCATATGTGAAGACTAAATTCCTGCTGTTCCCAGAGATCACCTGTTACAGGTGAGTAACTATGCTTTACATCTTAGAGGACTCACCCCTATGGTGGGGAGGGACCCGTCTCCCAAGTACATCCCTCACCTGCCAGTGAGTGTTCACTTTTGAATGTTATGCTGTCTATTTTTACACTTGCACTCTTGGGGAAGAGAGCAAGTGAATCCCTATTCCACGTCTCCAAATGGGGGACATACTCTTCAATAATTAGAGGCACAGAGGGAGAGTTTAGGTATGTTATTGTCCAGAATATAAACACATTGACAGTGCCTAAATTAAATAAATAAAGTAGGCACCTAAATATCTGAAGGTGAAACTACAAACTCTTCAAGGAGAGCTGCAGCTTAGAGGAGAGTGAGGAAGAAGGTGCCCACCTAGAGACCAGGCTGAGAGGAGAAGGAAGAAGAGCATTGAGGACAACTTCAAGTCCAAAAACTTTGAACAACTATGTAAACTTTATCCTTTATCTTGTTTTGCCTGATTGACTTTAGTAATTACATAGGGGGTTTCACTTACTAAAAGCATGTTAATACTTTGTGCTCTTTTTGCCTTTTGTCTCTTTTATTTTGCTCCACTTTAGGCCTTGAGTGCTGGCGCCCCTCCCCCCCCCCCCCATCCCAATCCATTAGGACCCTTTATCTTAATTTTGGTGCACCTTTCTGATGCCTTTTTCCCCTATTTTCTCCCTTCTTAAAGTAATATGTACCCCTGTAAATTAATTTTGTGTAGGACTTCCAGGGCTACCCTCACCCCCTCTGCCCGTGAGAAACCAGCTACATAAAAATAAAATATTTATTATTTCTAAGTATCCATTAACAATAAATTCTGCATTTGAAATTCAGAAACTAAGTGGTGCTAGGTCAGCATGCTTGATTGATCATCTGGATGCCAGAGGTCAGGAAAGAGGGCTTTTTTCACTTTAATGTATGAGTGCATGGTCTGTAATATACCTCATTAATAGATTTTGAAATGGAATTATATTGAAGAGGGATGAACTTAATGGACTGTTCTTCAATCTTAAGCTGCTATATTTTACGGTGTAGCAAGATAACATCATACCAGGTAGCTTTTGCAACAGGAGCTAACATCATAGGACTTGCATTGACTCAACACATTCTACCATGGAGGAGCAAGTATAATTTGGTTGACCCGTGGTTTCATAGTGCTAATTAGAATCATTTTGGAGGTTTCTTGAAAAGCTTAGGACCCCCTGTAGACCTGTCGTGTGGTCCTGTTGAAAGGCTGCAAGTTCTTGAAATGCTCTCCTAACTCTGATGCATGGTTGGACAACATATATCCTAAACCCTGTACCATGCATAAATGCTCAATCAATGCATTCTTAAATATTGGTAACAGGCAGGTAGAGGGTGACAAGTTGTAAGCAACATGCTCCTTCCTTCCTTCCTTCTTTCTTTTCCCTTTCTTCTGCACTTCTCCACTGTCTAGATCAGGGGTCACCAACCTGCGGCCCGCGGGCCGCATGCGGCCCACGAGGTCCCTTCGTGCGGCCCGCGAGGCTCTACCCCGGTTAACATTACGTGCGGCCCGCCAAGGATTCCCGCCATTGTATCCACGCGCTCGCAGCTCACCGACGACCACCTGCAAGTGTCCCTTCTCCTGTCAGTGTCATCTGTGAAGCCGGACTTTAAGCGTTTGTCTGCTAGCATGAATCATCAGCCATCTCATTAAATTCAATAAAGGTGATCAGCCATTGTTTTCATCATTTTGCGTTTGTTGTTTTTTTTCGCGGGGGCGGGGAGAAGGGGGGTGCGGCCCGCGAGGCTCCCGGTAGTCGGCTGTGCGGCCCGCGGCCCTCTGGAGGTTGGTGACCCCAGGTCTAGATCCTTTATAAGGTAACTTCTGCAAATCAGGAATGTTTTGTTCAGTATGGCAGCACACAAAATTGAAAGCTGTTAGCTGAGGCAAGTAGGCGTTTGGGAAAACTAATTAATGCTAATCTCGTTAAGTAGTCCCCTTTTCTGTGATAGGTGCAGACAGGACTGTACTAAGCTAGAAATGCGCCCTGTGCAACCAATGAATTTGGTCCCCCCCTCCACTTAGCCACATTCAGTAACGCACTCTTCTTGAGCTTCCTGGAAACTTAGTGATAATATTGGTGCCCCTTCTGTGCATGTGCCCTGTGTGGCTTCACCGCTTGCACAGCCCTCGGTACAGCCCTGGGCGCAGATGCTCTTTGTTGAGAATGGATATAGATTGAGCAAAACTCGCTGCCATCATATAATGATCAGGAAGCATTAGAATTTTATTTTATTTTTTTGCTTTTGTGTGTGTGTGTACATGTACTCTGCAGTAGGGATGTGCACAGGCAAGAAACATTTGGTTAGTTTTCATCTTATTCACAAATTTTTCCTGATGTTTGGATGTTTTTCAGTTATGTTACAGATTTGTTTTAATAGGGAATTTTTAGTGCACACTAAATTTATTTAATGTGCATTAACTGACAAATTAAGAGGTCTAGTTACTAAGGTGCGCTAACGTTAATATATGTTGTCACGATTAATGAGCACTGTTAGTAACTAGGTCCCATTGAATAACATGGGACCTGTGTTAAAATAACACGTAATGGTGAATTAATGCACATTAGGGTTAGCCTTTCTTAGCTACTATACTCCTAAGGCATGCTGTCGATTATTGTGCATTTAATCATTTTTGCACAGACTAATTTTTTTAAGGCACTCTAATGAACCAAATGCGCATTAACGAATGCACGCCTCTACCCCGCAGACTGTTTGCCAAGTAAAACTACATGGATCTTTGCTATTTATTTACTTATTTTCTTATTCTCTTACATTTTGAATGATGTTTTAACTGTAAATAATAATTACTACTCAATTAATTTTACAAGAATTCAAGTTAGAGACAAATGTTAGCCCATAGAGTATTGTATACTGCCATTCCATTATGACGGCAGATAGACCAGTATGGTCCATCTAGTCTGCCCAGCAAGGCGGTATCTCAATTCTCTTGTAAATCCCTACTGTCCACATCATAACTTACACTCATTTCAACAAAATTGTTTGGCAATGCCCGCACTTCTCAATCTGGCTAGAAATGCTACTTTTAGATTCCTGACCCCCACCCTTTGGAACATGCTTCCATTCGATCTGTGTTCAGAAAGTTTGGCTTTTTCAGAAGACTTTCTCCCTTGATTGAATTACATGCTTAACTTTGGAGTTGAGTTTTTGTTTTGTTTTTGTGATCTCCAGCTGCTTTTATACTGTTTTAGTATGAAATGTACCATACATCCACTCCTTTTGTCTCATGTGTTGTATGGCTGTTGATATTTTATGATGTATGGTTTTTATAGTAAATTGCATAATTTAATGCTCAGTTTTTAAATCTGGTGCTGTAGACTACCCTATTGTCTATTGTTAGTCGAAGAGTGGTATTGCAAATACCACCAAATAAATAAAAATAAAATTAGATTTCTTTATAACAAAATTTCATGTCAGTGAGGACAAGTGGAACCAGTCCTGGGTTTGCCCCACTGCATGCAGGGAGATGTAGTTCTGGTTTGCCCCACTGCATGCAGGGAGATGTAGTTCTGATTTGCTAATTGATTTTGCCAAGAAAGGCAGAACTATCTTTTCTTGTGTATGGTGGGCTAAAATCAGGGCTAGCATAGCTTGTTCCCACTTGGCATGCAGCTGTATTCTCCCCCCTTGTTTATAGCATCACTTATCATTTATTTGTTTCTAGTCAGTTATTAGCATGTTCATTTTTCCATTGTTAGAGATTTTTCAAATTGCTTACATTTTACATAGTATAATTTTCTGAACAGCAGAATCTTTGATGTTTAAAAAAAGGCTCAAAAGAGGAAATGTTACACGAGTCTCCTCAGTACAGGAAAATTAATAGCATAACCTCAAACTAGAATTCCAATGGCCCCTTTCATTAACCATTAGCTGGAGCTATCTGCTGCATGGCCCATTTTATTCCTATGGGCTGTGTGGCAGATAGCTCAAGCTAAGTGCAAGTAAAAGAGCAGCAGATGCATGAGGCAGATATCGAGGATGATGAAATGGAAAGAATGGGGAAGAGGGTTAGTGGGTTTGGGCAGAAGCCATGTTAAGTTTAAAGTGACAAAGGCATGCAGGCAACAATGTCACATAAGTAGGGTACAATTTTGCATTAGATTTTTGGTGATATTTCTGGTGTACAGAAGTAGATATGGGAATTTAAGGGTAAATCACTGTAAAGGTTGTCAGAAATATATTATGTTAATAACATAAAATGGTACCACCGTTATTTCTACCTATTCAGGAGGAAAGTTTTCTGAATAAGTAAAATACTGATTTAACTAACTATTTTCTATTGGTGAAAAATATATTCATTTAAAAAAAATCTTTCTTTAAAACACCTCACAAGTCCTGCATTTAAATAATGTTGATCAGTTCTGAGCTAAAATTGATTGTTGACCTAAACTGTGTTCAGTCATCAGTAAGGCAGCTCATTGTTGATAGAGTGGCATCCATAGCTGCTGTTATTGTATCGATCCAACTCATTGCTGGCCTTCCTCTTTTGCGTTGATCTTCTACCTTGCCAAGAATTATGTCTTTCTCTAATGATCTCTCTCTTTGCTTGATGTGTCCAAAGTATGAAAGTCAAAGTCTGGTCATCTGAGCTTCTGAGAAAAACTTAGGTTTGAGCTCCTCTAGTACCGACTGGTTTGTTCTTCGAGCAGTCCATGGTATACACAGTATTCATCGCCAGCACCATAATTCAAAGGCATCAGTTTTCTTCCTGTCTATCTTTTTCACTGTCCAACTTTCGCATCCATATGATGTTATTGAAAATACCATGGCTTGGACAAGTCGAATCTGGTATGGCGAGAGTCATCTCTGCTCTTGAGAATCTTGTCTAGGTCCTTCATACCCATTTTGCCAAGAGCAATGTGTTGTCAGATTTCTTCATTGTTGTCCTTTCTTTATTGTTCCAAGTAGGTTAAGTTGTCAACTATTTCAATTTCTTCTCCATCAATGATGAACTTATTGATTTTGCCAGTTGTCAGGTTCTTTGTTGTCTTAACGTTAAGGTACAGGCTCATTTTAAGACTATGTTCCTTGATCTTGAGGAGCAAATGTCTCAGATCATCTTCACTTTCAGCCAGTAATGTGTTATCAGCGTAGCGAAGTTGTCGGTGAGTCTTCCACCAATCTTCACACCTCTGTTGTCTTCATACAGTCCTGCTTTTCAGATGATTTGTTCTGCATATAAATTAAAGAGCTAGGGGAAAGAATGCAGCCTTGTTGTACCCTTTGCTGGTTTTAAACCATTTTGTTTCTCCTAGTTTCATTTGAACTGTTGCTTCTTGATCAATGTAAAGGTTGTGCAAGATAACTATCAGATGTTCTGGTATACCTGTGCTTTTTAATGTGGCCCAGAGTTTCTCATGGTTTGATTAGCACCTGTTAAGTATGAGTAGCAGTATTGCTCTGCTAATCAAGGTAAAATGAAATCTCTTATAGAACATGTTATAGATTACTAGTCTTGTCAGCAAAGATTGTGAAGTAGCTTCTGAATTCCACAGATCTCTATAACCAGCTTTTACAGTTCATAGCTTAAGGGATGAACTGTTGACTCGTCACACAAAATGCTTTGAACAGAATACTGTGTGGATAAATCCTTTAAGGACTGATATTAAGCCTGTGGCAGTGAGCTTTTTCTTTAAATGCTAGCCACTGAAGGTAAATATAACTGGATATGAAACCCCAGTATCCAGATAGGGCCTGATTCATCCCGGACATAGATCTCCTTTGTACGTTCAGGCTGAGCCGGGCGTACAAAGGAGATCGTGATTCTGATCCCGCGAGGCACATCTAGCCCCACGGGATCAGAATTGCAAACAGGCATGTATGTGCAGGCCGGGACTGCGATTCAGTCCCGGCCTGCACGTATATGCCCTGCCTGACTAACTCAGTCAGGGCATTTAAATGGAGCCGCAGCGCCATAGCGTCACATTGCCATGGCACCGCGGCTCCATTTAAAAGCCGTGATGCCGGCCACCTGCAAAAAGAGTTAATTCCCTGCAGCCCGACCCCTGATACGGCCTCCTAAGACCAGGGTCAGGCTGTGGGGAATGAACTCTGGCTCCCCCAGCCCCATCCGTGCCCCGATGACAACAAATAACATCCAGGGAAGTTATTCCTTGGCCATTTTGCCGGCCCTGGACATACAGGGCCGGTGACCGCCCACTGCCCGCCCACTCTCCGCCCTCGGGCCCTCTTCACTGCCCCGACTAACTTCCCCATACAACCGGCGGGGACGTTAGTCAGGGCCTGCAGCCGCCACGAATGACCCTGATAGTGTTTGGCATGGAATATCTGGATATCACAGCAAATGGCTAGCACTGTCTGGATAGGGCTGATATCCCAATAGCTTATCTGAATAGCGCTTTTTTTGTTGTCCTAATTTATCGAGATGGTTATCTGGATAGTGTCGCTGAATATCGCTGCTGTCCAGATAATTTATGTCTCCACCCTTGGATTGCTCTAGCACTATCAGGGTAGAGCCCAGGCAGTCTGTAAAGATATTCAGTGGCACTGCATAGTGCCACTGAATGTCCCTCTTAGCAGCACTTATCAGGGTAGCAGGCACTGCTTTCTGGATAGTTCCCTTTAAATATTGGGCCCTTAGATTTTCTTGTGTGTGTGTGTGTCTGAGTTTTTCATTTTGCCATTAAAATCATCACTGACTTGATGAAATAGAAAGAAAAAGAGACTGATGCTTAAAATTTGTTTTCCTCCTCCTTCATTTTCTCTGGTTCGCCTGGAGAACTTTATACCTGAGGCTGTTTTGCATGCAATCTCCAAGCTGGGTGAGGCTTTGGTACCCTAGATGCAGAATTTGACATTACAAGTTCAAGGTAACTCTTTCATTAAAAAAAAAAATTCTGAAGGGATCTTAGCATTTAAAGGTTCGTTGGCAGGATTGAATTTAAAAGCTAAGCATTTGGAAGAATGTAATGCCGCGTTTATTAAAGATTCCTCTCTGACTAAATTTAAGTTAGAGATATTAGAGAACCAAGTTTAGGTACTGTAATTTGTGGCTGATTAATTTCCTAAGATCATCTCTGATTTCTGCTAGACATCTTTAAAAATATCCTACAGAAATTTTGAATATACCTAAAGAATCACTTCAACTTCTAACTAACGTTTATTGTCCCAGCTTACCGAGCATGTCCTGGAAGCATGGATTTGGATTTGAATATTTTAGATTCATTACTCGCCTTTTCCATAATCCAAGCTAGAGGCAAGTGACTTGCCTGCTATGTGACACATTTCCCTGCCCAAATGAACTCACAATCTAAGTGGTACCTGAGGCAATGGGAGATGAAGTGATTTGCTGAAGGTTTCAAAGGGTATCAGTATGAGAAGCAGTATTTTAACTCTGGCTTCTCTGGTTCACAACATGCTTCTCACCACTGTGGTGCTCGTCCACTTCATACTGAATCAATTCTTAATCCTGAATGTGATCTTTGTTTATATGAGACAGGAAAACAAGTTTTCTCTGGATTCCTTCATAGCTAATTGCCCTCCCTCTTCCCATCTGACTTTGGTCAGAGTTGCCCTGACAAGCACTAGGTGCAAGGAGCTCTTTGCTCTCAGGAAATGAGTCTGATCTCTGGAGGATAGAAGAGCAAACTTGGAAGACATAAGGAAGACTGAGAGGTATATAAACAAGACCTATAGGGACGCAGTACTGACATACCACCTACATTCTGGCAGCCTCCCTGTTGCCATGGAGGAGAGGTAATGTGACAGGAGAGCATCACCCTGGTGGGGCAGGAAGTGATCCTATAGCTAGCACCATTCTTCTAGGTGATGTAAAACCATCGTGCACTGAGAAAGTTTGTCCAGGATCATGTACCCATGAGGGAAGGGTTAGGGCAGCCGTTATAGTTGGTGATTCAATCATTAGGCATTTAGTTAGCTGGGTGGCTGGTGGACATGAGGATCATCTGGTGACATGCTTGCCTGGTGCAAAGGTAGCGGACCTCACACGTCACCTAGACAAGGTTTTTGATGGTGCTGGGGAGGAGTCTGCTGTCTTGGTACATGTTAGTACCAAAGACATAGGAAAGTGTGGTGGGGGGGGGGGGGGTTCTTAGGGCTCAAATTATTCTTAGAGGTAGGAAGGTAAAATCCAGAACTTCCAGGGTAGCATTCACAGAAATGCTTCCTGTTCCACATGCAGGACCCAAAAGGCAGGCAGAGCTCCAGAGTTTCAATGCATGGATGAAACAAAGGTGCAAGGAAAGAGGGTTTTGGATTTGTTAGGAACTGGGCAACATTCTGGGGAAAGGAGGAGCTTTTCTGAAGGGATGGGCTCAGTCTTAACCAGGATGGAACCAGGCTACTGATGTTAACCTTTAAAAAGGAGATTAGAGCAACTTTTAAACTAGATAATAGGGGAAAGCTGACAGTTGTGCAAGAGCACATGGTTCGGAAGGATGTTAGGGCATGTCAACAGAGAGGTTCTAATAAAAACAAAAGTACCCAAATGCCCTGAAGTACAGAGAGCCAGACAGAGCTTGAAAATTAATATAAATAAAATACAACCTCCAAAAAGCTTGTATGCTTTAAGAAAAGTGGAAGGAATTCGAAGAAACTGCCAGCATGGTTTAAAGGGGAGGTCAGAGAGGCTGTTGTAGTGAAAAAAACATCTTTCAGAAAATGGAAAAAGGAGCCAAATGACAAACTGGAAACATAAGCACCGGCGAGTTAATGCAAGGCATTGATAAGGCGCAAAGAGAGAATTTGAAAAAAAGCTTGCCGTGAAAGCAAAAACACATAATAAAAACGTTTAAAAGTACATTTGTAGCAAACGTTCTGTGAGTCAGTTGGACCATTAGATGATAGGTTTAAAAAGGGCACTGAGAGGGGACAAGGCCATAGCGAAGAGACTGAATGAATTCTTTGCTTTGGTCTTACTGAAGATTATGTAGGGAAGTTACCCATGACTGAAATGGTATTTAAAGATGATGCATCGGAAGAATTGAAAGAAATATCGATAAACCGGGAAGATGTATTACAACTCTTTGATAAACTAAAGACTAGCAAATCACTTGGACTGGATGGTATATATCCGAGGGTGTGAAAGAAGTGAAATACGAGTTTGCAGACTTAATATTAGTAATCTGTGAACTATTATTAAAATCATCTGTAATACCTTATGACGGATGCCAGTCTCTTGGGATGGGGTGCATTGTGAGACAGCGCAGGGGACATGGTCACAGGAAGAGGCCACTTGGTCCATCAACATGTTGGAGATGAGAATGGTGTTCTTGGTGATTCAGGAGTTCCGCAGTTTCCTGCAGGGGAATGCAGTCAAAGTGTTCTCTGACAATACCGCCACGGTGGCATACATAAATTGGCAGGGGGCACAGGCAGTGTCCTGTTGGAAGGTGAGAGTACCCCGTTAATGGAATGGTCGGAAGAGAATGTGCAGGCCCTGTCAGGAGTTCACATGGCCGGCAGGGAGAATGTAGTGACAGACTATCTCAGTTGTGCACGGATGGATCCTGGAGAGTGAATGCTCAATGAAACAGTGTTTGCTCAGTTGGTCAGGCACGGGGGCTACCATTCATGGATCTAATGGCAATCTATGAATCAGTGAAGGTCGGTCGCTTTTAGTTGAAGACAGGAGCTGATATTGAAGGTCTTGATACGTTAGTTCAGTGCTGGCCCAGGGAAGGGCTGTTCTGTGTTTCCTCTGTGGACACTCATCATTCGAGTGGTACAGAGGATTGAGGTGGATCATGGACTGGTTACTCTCCTTGCTTCTGATTGGCCATGCAGACTGTGGTATGCCGATCTGGTCTGACTAGTGCGGGGCTGGCCTTGGTGTCTGCCGGCCTGAATGGATCTACTGGTTTAGGGCCCTGTATGGATACCTTAGGTGGATTGTTTCTCACTTACAGCATGGCTCTTGAGAGGGCTCGGTTAAGGAAGAGGGGCTACTTGGCCCAGTAATCATGACCTTATTGAAGGTATATAAATGCTCTACAATGCTGTCCCGTGTTCGGGTATGGAGAGTCTTCGAGAACTGGTGTTTAAGGCAGAACTGTCAATCCTTGACCGCCACCATGCCAGAGGTCCTGTCCTTTCTTCAGGCCTAGTTGGAAAAGAGTATGGCATGTAGTTCACTATGAGTACAAGTGGCAGTTTTAACCTGTCACCGTGGTAGTGTACAAGGTATATGTCTCGGTTCCTCTGAGCTGTGAATATGGTGCAACTGCATTGAGGTCGATAGTTGCATCTTGGGACCTCAGTCTGGTGGTGTTGATATTAACGGGAGCACCTTTTGAGCCGCTGTTGACTTGTATTCTAAAGGACTTGATTTTGAAGATGGCGATTTTTATGGCGATTAGTTCGACCAGGAGAATTTCAGGGCTTCAGGCACTGTTGTCCACTAGCCTTTCCTTGCCATCTCCAAGGAGAAAGTGGTTCTGCGTCCAGTTCCCTCTTTTCTGTCTAAAGTGCTCTTGGCCTTCCATCTCAATCAGTTGGTAACACTGCCTGTTGTTTAGTAGGCGGGTGAACTCCTGAGGACTCCTGCCTGTGGCTCTTGGATGTGTGCTGCGTGCTTCGCCTCTATTTACGGGCTAAGGAGACATTTCGAAAGTCAGATCGGCTGTTTGTGCTGTTTGGTGGCCCACGTAAGGGGGCGGCAGCTTCCAAGGCTTCCATTTCTCTGTGGGTGAGGGAAGCCATTTCCTCAGCCTTTGTGTTGCAAAGAAGAGCGGTGCCTGATGGTTTAAAGGCTCACTTGACAAAAAGCCCAGGCTGCGTCATGGGCGGAAGCTAGTGGATATTTGTAGGGTGGCAACATGGTCATCCTTGCATACCTTTGTCAAGCACTATTGCTTAGATGTCCAGGCAGTGGGGGACGCACAGTTTTTCAGCCTCATAGGTCCCTCCTGAGGTTAGTACTGCTATCCTGTGAGGGAGTCTGGGAGGAGTAGGGTGGCCATCGGTGGTTCAGGACTCCTTGAGGGGTTCCAGGGTTTTTCTCCTCACTCCGTAAGGGCGAGGATTCAAGGAGAAAAAAAAAAGATTGCTCCCTCACCAGACGAAGGAGTGAGTTTGGATAGGGGAGGCCGAATGTTCTGGTTTCTTGGTCCGCTTTGTGGGTCAGCCTAGTAGGTAAGCAACTTTCCTTGGTATGGGGGAGGAGTACTCTCTGCCAGTTTAGGGGAATGCAGTTCTAGGTCCTTCTTGGCAAGTGCTATTTTTATTTGTTGCTCCTGTGAGTCTGTTTTATCAATAGTATACTGGGGGCTGGTGGGAGGTGCCAGCTGCCTATATGTGCTGATGTTATGACATTTGACATGCTCAGTCTCCAAGCTGCAGGTGAAGTGTGAGAACTCACAGGTTGTGGCTGGACTTGGAGGTTCTCAAGGAAAGCCAATTAGCAGGTAAGGCTTAATTTCACCACATAATGTCCTTAAGAGCAGGTACATCATTTCACCATGGTTATGTCTTCTAGCTTTGATCTTGTGGCTCCTCTTCGTATGGTTTCTTTTCCCTCTCCTCCATCTTAGCCCTGGTATCACCCTGGGCTTCGCCTCCTTCGCCGCTAGGTTTGTCAACTTGAACGCTGTTGGCGTAAATCACGGTCGCCCGCCTTATTCTCCTTTCAACTTACTTCTCGCTACTATCACGACGCCATTGTCAAAGCCAAGAAGTCCCATTACTCTGCTCTGGCCCACCAAGACACTTCCTCTTTCCGCTTATTCAGGCTACTGCACTCTTTGACTGATCCCCTTCTCCCTTGTCCCCTCTGCTGCTTCTATCCACTCTCAGGCATTTGCAACTGCCTTCTACCAGAAAATCATTGCCCTCCAGTCTTTCCTGACTCCTGCTATCGTTACCCTGCCCCCCAGCCTTGTCTCCTCCCCTCCTGCTGCTAGCCTTTCTACATTCAACTCTCATGATTTCTCTGAGCTGTGCCATATTATTGCTTCACCCTGCCCTACCACTGCTCCATCTGACCCGATGCCTTCCTGACATTTTAAGTCACTCAGCGGCGACTCCTTTTCTCAAATCCTTTTTATCATCACATCTTCTTTTTTATCCAGCATCTTTCCCTGTTCTTCGAAAGAGGCTGTTGTTATCTCTAATCTTAAGCTTGCTGCTATGGACCCTTCTGATTCTCTCCCCTCCTACTACCACCCTATTTCCCTCTTATGCTTTCTCTCTAAGGTCACAGAATGCCTAGTTGCCCATCAGCTGCAGGATTTTTTTCTTTCATCCCATGCTCTTCACCTTTCCCAGACTGGCTTTCATCCCCTACTTTCCACTAAACACTCCTTGCTTGCTATCACTGATTACCTCTGCATGGCTCTGGATTCTCATCACCAGGTTCTCCTTGTTTCCCTCAACCTCTCCATGGCTTTCGACCTGGTCACTCCTCCTCTCTCAACTCTCTTCTGTTGGCATCACTCTTGATAGGTTCTGTTCCTTTCTGCTCAACCGTTCCTACTGCTTCGTATGTGGGAGACTCCGGCATCGGTGCCAGTGGTCAGCTGATGCCTTGACGCCATATACCACATCAGGAAAGGGCTGGGGTTTCACAACCCCAACTCCCACATAACTCCATGGTCATCAAGTCAACCATGCAGAAACTCAAAAGACAGAAGACTTACTCTTCTGTTCCCCCTGGATGGGATGCAAGAGCCTTCGATGCCCTCAGGTAAGTGCTACCAGGGCTCGATGCTGGGGTGCCAAATCCAGGCCTATGAGCTATACATGGGCATGTATCTAAAGGTCCTGACCCCGGAGTTATCTGGGTTCTCAGCAGGGCTGGCGTGGGAACCCCTCCAACAGATCCAAGCTCTAACCTCCGGGATCAAGGACTGCTCAATGTTCCTCTCCCAGGCGGCCAAAGATGGATTTGAGTCAGCAGCTCAAATGGCAGCAGCCGACATCGGAGCTCAACACCAGGCTGGCTACAGTCCTCGGACCTTGAGCATTGGGTCCAGGACAAGCTGCTCGATGTCCCCTGCACTGATGAAAACCTGTTCGGCAAACCCATGGCCGACAAGGCGGCCAGATAGAGGCCAAAGTGGTGACCTGCCAGAGGCTCTCAAAAAAGACCTCTTCCTTTCCCCGCAAGAAACCCTGGGGGAAAAGGCCCCTATTCTAATGGAAAAAGGGGCACTTCCAACAGAATCACCACTACCTGCCCTTCTCAGGCCAGTAGCAGGGTTCTCAACACAAATGGCAGATCCAGGAAGCCTAGAAGCCCAGTCTCCAACTCCAGCCCAACTAGGGGGGAGCTTTTGACTCCCAGGGCAGGGCCTTCCCTCCCCCAGGAGGCCTTCACCATCCCACAGGGGGCCGCCTGGCACTCTTTGCCCACAGGTGGGCCAAAGTCACCTCAGACCAGTGAGTACTGCAGGTGGTAAAGGAGGGATACTCCCTCCACTTCCAACAAGTGCCACCCAGGTTTATTCCAGGAGAACCAGTGTGACCTCTCCTTCACCAGACCCTTCTCTGAGAGCTCGCAGGTGTTCTCAGGGACAATGCAGTAGAGCCTGTACACAAGCATCTGTGGGGAAAGGGCTTCTACTCAAGGTACTTCCTTGTCCCCAAAAGAACAGGGGGGCTCAGGTCCATACTAGACCTGAGAAACTTGAACAAGTTTCTGGTGAGGGATAAGTTCAAAATGCTCTCCCTTGGAACACTGCTGCCCTACCTCCACCTGGGCAATTGGCTGTGCTCCTTGGACCTAAAGGATGCATATACCCATATCTCATCCCTCTCACAGGCAGTACCTACAGTTTATGGTGGAAGGAGTACACTACCAGTACAGAGTGCTGCTTTACTAAGTGCTTGGCAGGGTGGCCGCCCACTTAACGCCTGCAAGGGGCTTTCGTCTTCCCCTACCTGGACAGCTGGCTAATCAGAGGCGGTATGGCTTCAGAAGTCAACCAGGCTGCAGAGCGTGCAATTCTCCTACTGCAGCACCTGGGGTTCGTTATCAACTACCCCAAATCCCATCTATCTCCGACCCAAAGCCTGGAGTTTATAGGGGCTCAGTTAGACACGTTACAGGCCACGGCCGTCCTCCCAAGAGAAAGGGCAGACCGTCTCATGCAGCTGGCAGGAGAGGTACAAGGTCACCGGTCGTTACTGGCCCACCTCCTCCTCCGCCTGTTGGGCCACATGGCCTCAACATTCCACATCATGCCATAGCCTGCCTGCATATGCAGACTGCCCTCCCTACCTTTTTTTTTTTAGTTTTTACTGCCATCCTAGCTGTGTCACCTGACTGAGCAAGATGGCACCCTTGGGTGGGAAGGGGACCACACATATGTGGTAGCATATCCCAAAGGCTTTCTTTGAAAGCTGGGGAAATGCTCCGTACAGGCTCCGTCGGTGCCGACATCATCCATATGTGAGGACTGATTCCTGTTGTTCCTGGAGAAACACCTGTTACAGGTGAGTAACTATGCTGTCTTTGTCCTTCATGTTATCTTCCCACTCTCCTCTTGGGTCTTTTGTTACTCTCACTCGCCATTACTTTGTAACCGGCCCCCCTTCCCTCTTCCTCCCATGTCTTCTCGTCTTCGTTCTCCCTTGCACCTATGTCCTGTTTGTCTGCTTCCCCTGCTATTTATGTGTAACCACCTAGTTGCCTTGCTATAGATGGTATATCAAGTCGAATAAACTGTAACTGTAATAGAAGTCATCATGTTTTCCTCTCCCTGATGGTGTATTGTTTAAATGAGCTTTTGATATTTTAGTTATGATCAACCAACAATGTATTTTCACTGATTCTCAAAATGTAACATCTCTGTTATTATGGCTTCCAGTAGATCAACCATTTTTTATTGTGGTATCTACTTTTAAGTCATTTGACCCTCATCTTATCTGTACAGTGATTGTTCTTTGCAATTTGAAGAGATGCCCACACTCCTATTCTGGAAATAGATATACAGTCAAACCTCGGTTTTCATTTGCCCCGGTTTTCATACGTTTCGGTTTTCAACGTCTTTTCTGACTGAGATTTTGTCTCGGTTTTCATGCATTGCTTCGGTTTTCAACGTCTTTTGACTGAGATTTTGTCCCGGTAGCAGGGAAGAAAAGCTGTCAACGTAAGCAGGAGATGTTGCATGAATGTGGGAGGCAGTTCTTTCTCTTGCAGGGTACGTCTGAAGCTATATCATTAAGATTTTCTGCCATTCTGAAGCATTGAGCAGATAATGTAAAGGTATTTTAATGGGCTGAATTCAATGTGATTCCGAAGAGAGCTGGGCACAGCAGCTTGTCAGGGGTGGCTAAGGCCAGATGTTAACATACTGCACTGTACAGTACTGTACTTAGCTTGCTTTCAGTGATGTTAAATGTTCATTTATCCATTTCATTAGTCATTTATATTTATTTCTCATTGTTTTCTGTATGTAAAAATATAGTTATTCTCTATAAAATGTATTTTTTGTGAATATTTTTGGGTGTCTGGAACGGATTAATTGGATTTACATTATTTCTTATGGGAAATATTGCTTCAGTTTTCATACGTTTCGGTTTTAGTCAGACTTTTTCGAACGGATTAATCATGAAAACCGAGGTTTGACTGTAATCAAGTCTAAAATTTAAGGGCATATCACTCTATAAAGGTTGTCCGAAATATATTTAAGTTATTAACATATAATGGTACCACCTTTATTTCTACCTATTTAGGAGGAAGGTTTTCTTTTTGTAGAATCAAAAAAATATTTTCACCCATATCCTTTATTTTTTTTCATCATCGTCAAACAGTACATTAAAAAGCAGACTATGAATTAAGTGGGGTACACCAGATGTTAGCAGGGTCAATAACTGAAAGAAATTAACAGGAAAAAAAAGGTTAGATGTCAGAATCCTACTAGGGAAGGAAAAACCTGAAGGGATATAGTAACAAAAATATTTTTCCGCCTTCCTTCAAAAAAATATCCATAGGCTGTAGAGTTCACAATGATTACTGGGTCATTTTTCAGTACTTTAGGCAACTGTCTTGTTTAACTTTCTCCACCATCCCCCAAATCACTTATGTTTATTTACAGAAAAATGTTATCTCGATAATTATCTGATTGGTCTATCATATATGTCATGTCAATGACAACTACTAGGAACCAATCAGATCTAGTGAATGCAAGGGTAATTTGTGACTCCTTCTAACCTGTCTCCTCCAAGAAGGGACCTGGAGAGGAGAAACAAAGAATTTCAAAGATGCCAACTTAATAGTAAAATCTGTGGTTGAGAACGTACTTTTGAAATACTGCATAGTGCACAACAGTCTCAGGTTTCTTTTTATACTGGGTGGTTAAAAAATTGTTGTGAAGCCAGAAGTCTGTATGGTTCCTTCTATGAAGCAAGATTTTAACTTAGGGGTTTTGCAGTAAGATTATAAACAGGAAAACTAAGGGGTGAAAAATCTACAGCAAAGAACAGAGGAATCGTAAACTATAATTAAGTATAAATCAATTAGCGGTGAAATGACAGTTAGAGGTTTCCGGTGCTGCTTCATATTCAGCACCAAAGTTCACCAATTTATTTGTTCCTGTGGTTATGCTGGTGAGTAGTAAATGAGTCTGTTTTTGTTTCTCCATTCATTTTCCTTTCTTAACTTCCCATATAGTTGACTGATTGCTTTGTGTCCATTCCTTCCGTTCATTTCTCAGACATGATGGAAGAGTGAGATCTGCCGCCTAATATAAGGGTCAGAACTTTTCATTGGGTATGGCCATTAATAAGGGGTTATTCTTTTTCACCCCTGCACGACAAATGAAGCGTAAGTTTTTAATTTGTTGGACCCATTTCTTAAATTTATATTCTTCTACTTGGGTGGTTAATCTCTTTTCTCTGCCTGACTTTCAGCTTGCATAATAGTAGCATCATAAATGCCTACGGATAAAGATCAAAACAGCCCACCCAGTCTGCTGAGTTGAGATTTGTCCAGTTTGGGTTGAATATAGGTAATTTATATGTGCATCTGCTGAACACCAACTCCGCTTTTCCCCATGTCTTTTTTCCTGGCGTGTCAGTACTTTTCCTTTCATCCTCCTCCATATCTGCCCCATGCATGTCTAAAATGGTTTCCTCCACCTCTGCTAATAGACTGCTTTAGGCTGTGCGCCTTCTACATTGCTTCTTACAAGGCCAACACTTACGCCTATACTCAGACCCCCTTCTGTTTCTTATTACTAAGTTCTGTAATAATCCTTACAGCCATCAAGGTTAGTAAGGTTGTTGAAAAAGAAATATGAACCCCCCCCCTTGTTTTTTAACTATAGTTCCTCAGTAAACATCACACCAACCTTCTTAGAAGCCTGCTGCTATCCTACACACTGCTGTTCATAAGACTAACATGAAAATGAGACTTCATTTTCCTTCCCTCAAGAACACCAGCAATACTCTGCTTAATGATAAAAACCAAATTGGAGGAGAATGTCAGCATGGGTGGAAAGAAGTGTCACTTGGCTACCAAATATCCCCAATGAACATTTATGGACTTGTGGTTCTGCTTTTTGTATAGAAATTGGAACCTTAGGATTTCAAATGCAATTGGTGGGCTTCTCATGGCATGGAGTTCATTGGCAGTCCTTGAATGGGCTCTTCACTTTTGGATGCTGTGGACTCTACTCTTCTCTCCCACAGCAGGAACATAACCTAAACTACTCCACAAAGCAAAATTCCAGCCATATTGCGGAATGATCATGGTGGCAGCACTCTCCTGTTTTCTTAAGTTGCTACCAGAGTGTATTATAGTAAAGGTCGCACAAACCACTCACCTTCTTCAAAGAACACAACAAAAAATGAACTGTCTTGAAAATTGGCTATGTTTTCTGGGACAAGAATAGGGTATTTGCAGCAACATTGCTCTTGAGCTTCAAAATATTCTAACTCATCCAACCTTTACTTCTCTTTCTGGAAGTCTCTCATGCTCCTCATTGTCATTGCACATTCACTTCTCTATCTTTCTTCTCTTCCTTCTGCTTTGTACATTGCAAATTTAGGCTGACGACTCCTGTAATTGTTCTGTTACAGTTGTCGACCTTGCCTCCAATCCCCAGCATCTCTTTGCCATACTCGCCTCCCTCCACTTCCCAACATCTCTTCACTTTCTGCTCAGATAATGGCAGACTTCTTCCATGACCAGATTCACAAGATTAATTGTGACTTCTTTGCCAGGCTGCCGTTTTCTCCCCTACTTCATTCATCTGTTATTCTTTTACCCCTTAATAGGCTTTCTCTTTTCTGGAATCAGAAGAGGAAACTGCCTACTTTCCCTTCTCCTCCAAACTTACTGCTTGTTCCAGTGATCTCATTCCCCAAAATCCTCTGTTCTTTTCTGCAATCATGCCAGTCATCAGTCTCATCCTCAGTTGATTGCTACTGCAACTGTTCCCTCTTTCTTCAAGCCTGCTGTGATCATATCACCTAAAATATTCACTGGACCCTACCTGGCCTGCTAGCTATTGTCCCATCTCCCTCCTCCTTTTGGCACATATGCTGTTCATCTTTGTTGTCATGACTTTATTCATCTCAAACTGTTGTAGATCTGTTCTCTACATTTCACAGAAATTGCTCTTGTCAAATCCACTGACCTCTTCTTGGCCATGGCCATGGCCATGGTCATGGTCAAGGACCTTTACTCAGTCCTCATTCTCCTTAATCTATAATGCAATTTTGACACAATTGATTGCCATCAGCTCTGTCTCATTTTTCTTACTAGCTCACCTGTCTTTTGTTGTTGTTTTTTAAAGTACGTCAAGTCAATGCTGACTTCTGGCAACCCAGCAGCTCCTGGGTTTTCTTGGCAAGGTATGACTGGAAGTAGATTGCCAGGACTTTTCTTCTGAGGCAGTGGAGGGTAAATTGACTTGCCCAAGGTCACAAGGAGTGCCCGTGGGAATCAAACCCGGATCTCTTGGGTGCTAGGCTGTTGCTCTAACCACTGTCATATGTATAGATTAATCTATGACGGTTCAGCCAGTGTACCTCCGGGATCTGTCCTGGGACCATTTGTGACTCTGACCCCTTGCACTCTGATCTCCCATTTTAGGCTATTGGTTCCTGTATCTACTTCTGTACACCAGAAATGTCACCAAAAACCTAATGCAAAATCATACCCTACTTATCCGATATTCTTGCCTGCTTGTCTCATTGTCATTTTAAACTTAATGTGGCTCCTGCCCAAACCCACTAACCCTCTTCTATCCATTTCTGTGAATGTCACTCTCATACTTCTTTCCATTACCAACTGCCTCCCTCTCTGTACACACATGTTTCTTCCTTTTTTACAGAGACATTTTTTACATCGGGGGTTGCACCGATCCCCCTAAGACAGCCCCTGATGGGGATCGGGAGATGTCCAGGAGGGATTGGTGCTGAAAGGTGGGCCACCAGAGTTATTTTTAATATTGTCTGTGCCATGGATCATAGCACCATGGCACCATCAATATTGGGGGGGGGGAGGGGGACTGATTGCCTGCAGGGTAAAGCCCACGTTATCTGCCACTGCTATTGGCCCGATTTTGGCAGCCACTGCGTGAAATCTTTTTCGCACATTGGCTTCCAACCATGGCCACCCCCAATGCCCGCCCTGGTCCTTCCCCAAAGGAGCTGCACTACGCAAAAATCAGTTGTTATGGAAAATCTGTGATATCTGATTTTTCTTTTCGTGGGTTAGGTGCTACCATTTAGCGTTAAGCCTGCGTTAGCCCCACGGTAGGAGCTAAGTATTCCTGGGGAAATAGTTGAGGCAGAATGGAGGTGGAGTTGCAATGTGCACATGTATTTTATAAAGTATATTGGTACACGGACACAGCTCAGATGTAAATTTGCATGCCATTGTGGCTTATCTGGGTGTCTATTTTATAAAGGCAGATAGGGGTCTGCTGCCTTTGTAATATAGGCTTAAAATCAGCATCTTTCTGGACTTTTCACCTAGGCATCCTGTTATGAAATTACATTCATACTATGGTATAAAAAGAGAAAAGGAGAATTCCATCTCGGAGCAGCCTCTCTCTCTCTCTTGATGCAGGTTCTAGCTCTTTTAGTCCCTTCCTAGTTTCTATTTCCCTCTCCCTCTCTTCCACTCTTTCTGCCTCCTGTTAGCTCCCTCTTCCTTATTCTCCCCACCCACGCTTCCTTTTTCTTCCTCCCACTTGCCTTCTCTTGCTTCCTCCCACTCTCCCTTTCTCTCCCCATCGCCCTCTCAGGCTCTCTCACGCCTGTGATCTCTCTCTCTCTCTCTTTCTTTCTCTATGCATTTCTAGCAAGCTGCTGTTGCAGTGACTGTGCACCATGGAGGGAGGGACAGCAGCTGCTGCATCTATTCCCAGTATCTACAGAGCAGCTCTGGCTGCACAAGCCATGGGAACCGGGAGCACGCCTGATGAATCTGAGAGGTCAGTGCCATCAATACATAATGCTAAGCTGAGGTTTTACTTTCTCATAGGAAGAATATTTTACAAATGTTTTTTGCAAGCTAGAGTAAACGGGATTGTGGTAAGCTCAGGTCGGTAATAGCTATTAAGCCTTTGAAGTCAGTGAATCTTCAGAGCTAGCTACTCATTCTGAATAGACTAATGCAACAGAAAGTATTGAGCCAAAAACTGACATGCTAACCTGTCTTGCTTTTCCGAGCAAATGATGTATTTTCTGTCATTATCAGGGCTTACTAGCAAACAGTGGCGGCATAGGAGAAAGTAGGCAAAGCACAACCCTGTTTTTTTTTTTTTTCTTTTTTCACACACTCATTCCAGCAAATTCTGTGTGGGATGCAAAAGGTCTGATGATTCAGAAGTCCTGTTAATTAGCAAGGGAGACGGAAACTAGCCTGGGCTGTTGAATGGATTCTACAAAGAGAAAGTATTCTGTAACAACAGCATAAAATGAATTAACTTTTGGGTTGTTTTTTTAAATGGCTTTGATTCCCTTGAAATCTGTTAGTGTCAACATTTCTGTTTATTGGTAAGAAAACTTAAATAAGTTGAACAATTATTACTTTTTAATTGTATTTTTGGGGGAGGGGCTTCCCTCTGGCCTTTGGTTGGGTTTTTCTAGTAGGAATATGTTTTCAATGCCTGCTTGCTTGTACTGTCACATGTTTAACGACGGAGCAGTATTTCCTTATTGAGAAATGAAAGGGTGTAGAAACTATTGAAAAAAGAAGAAAAAAACTTTCACCTTCTTCCTGGTTTCTTCCTCCGCTGGGCTTTTATTTTGTCTCGGCCTGCTGCTGTGCTGAAACAGATTATACAAGTTGCTGGTGGTATGAGATGACGGTTGCCCTGGTGTAATGTGGATACATGCTAATTAACTGGCAAGCTAATTTGATGTTTGGCAGCCCCACCCCCTTTTGGCACATGTACCACTGAGAGTAGCATGAATGTCTCCCCAACTCTGTGCTGCACCCAGTAGGAAAGTAATAATTGTATTTGTGCTTTTATTGTGTCTGTGGCAGTAAATCCATTCAGGGAGAGTCTAAGGTTGCCACCAGCTGATTCCAGTTCAGGCTGATCCAGTCCTGATTTTAACCCACTGTATACCTCTGCTTGTCCTGTTTTTAGAAGGGAACCAGAACCGCAGGTCCATGCATGCAGAAAGGGATATATTCGGGACTGGATCAGCCTGTCTTGAAAAAAATTAAGCCAGCTGGCAACCCCACTCCTTCATTGTTTCATAAGGATTAAGCATATCCAGCTACCATATCTTTTTATTTTTGCTTTACCGCGTCGATGCACATACTCAAATACGTGCATATTTGTAGTCAGCTCTGCAATCTAAGGTGACTTTCATGTCATTTTGTGAACATGGCTCACGTGGTTACTGCAGTGGTGTGTTTCAAGCTTTTAAATTGTTTTTCTTTTCATGAAATGCAGGTATTGCTGCTTATTTACAAGTTCTTGTTCAAAGTAGCCCAATTTTACTTTTTTTTACAAAATGCATGAAATTATTGGAAGTGACTGATAATTTTTACCATGCTTTAATGAGATGTATTATGCATATATTTGAATTTGGATTTTAGGTTGATACTTGTCTTACAGTACTCGAGATAGGTTCAGTTGGATACAATTTGTAGGTTCCTTCCACAGAAGGCCTACAATCTAAGTTGGTATCTGATTAGTGGAAATGAAATGCTTGGCTGAGGTCACAAAAAGCATTGGTGGGAGAAGCAGGATATGAACCCTGCTTCTCTGCTGTCCTTTAACCACTAGGCTAACTCTTGAAAACAGAATGGCAAGTGGGCAGCAATGATTACCTCGCACCAATTTCAGTGAATCTGTTTTCGGCTTCCTACTTCTTGTTACCATGGTGTTCTCTTTGTATTTCTAACATTTTTTGGATGGCACTAAGGTCCCTCACTCCTCACTAGCTGTTGTCACGTGCCAGCTCCATGGATGCAGTTGGCATTTGGCTACCTCCATTACTGAGCAAACTCCTTCATTGTGTAGGGAAGGGTGATTTGTGTAGGACTTAGGAATCTCACTTGTTTTGAAATATTGACGCCTATGGCTGCCAGAATACTGAAGTCCAAAATTTCGTACCATAGACCATTTTTCTTGGTCAGTCAGGTATTAAGCCATTGCAGCCCCTCTAAAGTGTTCAGCTGCGTGAAGGTGATCTCAGTATTGTGTATGAGTAACTTGTGCAGCATGTTGTATTTGCATTAATTCATCATTTCAGACTATTATCAATTATCACCATAATGATACTAGCCCTTGTTACTGTACTGATGGAGAGTCTGCTTTCTTTTTTTTTTATTTGCAATTTTACAAAAATATACTTACAAAGAAGCATAAATAAGAAAATGGATTGGAAAACAAACAACAAGAAATAAACTGATAGATAATACTATACAATAAACCATCAGCCCTCATCTCGGGGGGGGAAAAAACCTAAGGCAATTACTAACACAGAAAACAGGAAAATCCTTCCCACAAAACCAAAGCAGCCATTTACAATTAGCCCACCTAACTAACCCCCAAACATTTAAACCCTATGATACTTTCCCCTGCAGAAAGGTTTCCAACTGAGAGGAATCAAAAAACATCTAGATCCCTGAAATGTAACTAGGCATCTTCATGGATACCAGAGGAAAAACGATGCTCCCAGAGCCAGAACCTTTGGCCTGAGAGCCAATAAGGCTCTTCTGCAAAGTTGCGTGGCTCTGGAGACAGCAGGAAACACCTGAATTTTGGTACCACAAAATAAGGCTTTATTTTTAAAGTAACTTTTAAATACAAAAGACCTATCCTGCTCTGAGATAAATGTAACAACCAGAGTTGCCCAGGAAGAAATATTGTCAGATGAATCCTCCAAAAACTGAGTTAAATTTAAAGCAGAAGCTGGCTATAAGATATCAAATTCACCAGTAGGATCATCTGCAATTTTCCTGCCCGTTAAATAGTACAAATTTGAAAAAGTCATCAGTTCAGAATTAGGAAGAGACAAAATCTCTTTAAGATATTTACGCAGGAGGATCTCTGATGATAATAAATGACAAATAGATAAATGACAAACAGCAGCACATAAAAGCGGCGTCCCTTCTCCGTGGGAGCCGCTGTATACCGCGAACCCTCCAGCCACCCCCGGTGAAGCTCCTGCCCTATCCGGGCAGTGGGAGACAGACCAGCAAGCACTCCTGCCCTATCCGGGCAGTGGGAGACAGACCAGCAAACACTCCTGCCCTATCCGGGCAGTGGGAGACAGACCTGCAAGCACTCCTGCCCTATCCGGGCAGTGGGAGGCTCACAAGCACACAAACAGCAGCACATAAAAGCGGCGTCCCTTCTCCGTGGGAGCCGCTGTATACCGCGAACCCTCCAGCCACCCCCGGTGAAGCTCCTGCCCTATCCGGGCAGTGGGAGACAGACCAGCAAGCACTCCTGCCCTATCCGGGCAGTGGGAGACAGACCAGCAAGCACTCCTGCCCTATCCGGGCAGTGGGAGACAGACCAGCAAGCACTCCTGCCCTATCCGGGCAGTGGGAGACAGACCAGCAAGCACTCCTGCCCTATCCGGGCAGTGGGAGACAGACCTGCAAGCACTCCTGCCCTATCCGGGCAGTGGGAGGCTCACAAGCACACAAACAGCAGCACATAAAAGCGGCATCCCTTCTCCGTGGGAGCCGCTGTATACCGCGAACCCTCCAGCCACCCCCGGTGAAGCTCCTGCCCTATCCGGGCAGTGGGAGACAGACCAGCAAGCACTCCTGCCCTATCCGGGCAGTGGGAGACAGACCAGCAAGCACTCCTGCCCTATCCGGGCAGTGGGAGACAGACCTGCAAGCACTCCTGCCCTATCCGGGCAGTGGGAGGCTCACAAGCACACAAACAGCAGCACATAAAAGCGGCGTCCCTTCTCCGTGGGAGCCGCTGTATACCGCGAACCTCCAGCCACCCCCGGTGAAGCTCCTGCCCTATCCGGGCAGTGGGAGACAGACCAGCAAGCACTCCTGCCCTATCCGGGCAGTGGGAGACAGACCAGCAAGCACTCCTGCCCTATCCGGGCAGTGGGAGACAGACCTGCAAGCACTCCTGCCCTATCCGGGCAGTGGGAGGCTCACAAGCACACAAACAGCAGCACATAAAAGCGGCATCCCTTCTCCGTGGGAGCCGCTGTATACCGCGAACCCTCCAGCCACCCCCGGTGAAGCTCCTGCCCTATCCGGGCAGTGGGAGACAGACCAGCAAGCACTCCTGCCCTATCCGGGCAGTGGGAGACAGACCTGCAAGCACTCCTGCCCTATCCGGGCAGTGGGAGGCTCACAAGCACACAAACAGCAGCACATAAAAGCGGCGTCCTTTCAGGGCGCGCCTGCGCCTGGCGGGCCCGCGCCTGAGGGCCTCGCCAGAGGGCCCTTTGGCGTTGGCCCTTAGGCGGTGGAGCGTAGGCGCGGCAGATGAAAAACAAAAACAAAACCATCCAACCGACCCGACAAGACGACAGGTATCAGGAAGACTGACTCACACGACCAAGACTCCGCTGACGATCAAAAGGATAAAGCGCAACAAACAAATGACTGTTGGCTTGAGCTCCCCAGGCCGGGTCTGAGCTCGCCGAACCTGCCGAATCCGCCGAACCCGACCACCAAGCACCATGAGTTTCCCATAGCTGGAGCAAGTTTGACACCGAGAGCTTTCAACCTCAACCGGCATCACCCAGGTAAACAACTACTGGACATTTCTAACTCCTAACTCATAAGCACCCCTACCAACCTTAAAGGTTACTACTGTTTCATTTAGAACTATGTGAAGCAATGTATCTTTAACCCAGCAACCCAATAACTTTCTCGCAATAACTGTATCTCACAACTTTGTATCGGTTTAATTAGAGTGATAAGTAACATTAAGACTGTATCCCTGCATTGTTTAGTGCAATAAGGAAACACTGTACCCCTGTAGCAGTTTATCTAGAGCGATAAGTAATGTATCTCTGTATTGTTTAGAGCAATAAGGAAACACTCTACCCCAAGCCATCCTTCCCTGCTAAACCATTGGTACACAACAAACTATTCTGCAGGTCTACCCTAAATTACCTTCTAGTCCTGTTTTCACCCTACACTGCACCACACGAATCCAAAGACCCAAAAATTTCTGGCATAAAATGGAACCTGCTTACGCCTTCCTGATACTGTGCATATGTATGCTGACATCTTCTTACAGAACCATCCCACACACTCAATACTTCATTCCCCTGCCATATGCACCAATCTACCTCCTCCACCCCCCCCCTCCACTACCCATCCTGCATCAATACAGCTTAAGTACTATCACCACCATACAAACATCAAACAAACTACCCCAGCAGCACACCCATAGCAAAGAAAATAAGCCACATAAACACACTAAAACCAAAACAAAGAACACTAATAAACCACAAGCACAACCCACACAAACAGCACACCCAGAACATCACACATGTAACATTATCCTTATCAATGCTAGGTCTATAAGGAATAAAACACATATCATCCACAACATTTTAACTGACGACCAACCAGATATCCTATGCATAACAGAAACATGGCTCACTGACTCAGACCATGCAACATTGAACCAAATACAAAAGCCCGGATACCAACTATACAACTGCCCACGCATCAACCGAAGGGGAGGCGGAGTCCTTATAGCAGCCAAAACCAGCCTCCAACTCACAACCACATCCACGGTCACAAATCCCGATCTCGACCTGCTTAAAGTCGAAAGCATGGCACTATCCATCTGCCTAATCTATAGACCTCCCTCACCGCAGCATGAAGCGCTATCCGCAGCACTTGAAACCATCACATCCACCCAAAGAAAGAAATTCCAAATCATCCTTGGAGATTTAAACCTAGCATCAATCCCTCCGTCCCACACAGACACCTTCTATGAAGCCATGGACCAACTGGGTTTCCAACAAATAATAAACGACCCCACACACGATAGAGGAAACACACTAGACATGATCTTCATACCCAGAAATTCACGACAAACCGTTGAACCACCTACAATAAACATAACCCAAGTACCATGGTCAGACCACCACCAAATCAACTGCAAATTTAAACTAAAGTGCCTACCCAAAAACACAAAAGAGATGAGAATGACCAACCCCATCAGGAAATTCGGGAAAACTCAACGAAGAACACCTCATAAACGCCATCGCATCCCACATAACCCTTGATTCCACAGACCTTGTCGAACTAACAAACAGATGGAACACACACATCCAAAACACTTCTAACCCAACACTGAAACACTCAACAAACCTACGTAAGAACAACTCGGAACCCTGGTACACAGGAACTCTAACAAAAGCGAAAAGGGAGCTCCGTAAAATAGAGAGAAAATGGAGACAAACCAAATCCTCCGATCTCAAAACCAAATACATGGCCCATCTTGCAAAATACAAAAACGACGTGAACAATGCAAAAAAAAACACATCACACAAACATTCTAAACAAGGCGATCAATCGCCCAAGAGAGTTATTCGAATTAGTCAAATCACTAACCAAAACCGACCAGACTGCCAATCACAACAACTCCATCAAAGCCCAAACCCTGGCAAACCATTACGCGAACAAACTGACGGCCCCTAATCCCCCCCCCCCCCAAGCCCCACCAACACCACAAATTAAGAGTGAGAACAACATAACGCAAACCCAGTCCTGGAAGCACTTCCACAAAATTGGAACCAAGCAAATCACAACCATTGTCTCAAGCCTGAAAAGCACCACCTCCCCTCTAGACCCCTGCCCTGCAACCTGGATCAAGACGGTGAAACAAGACATAGCACCCCACATCACACACATAGTTAACCTATCCCTGCAACAGGGACTCATGCCCTCAGAACTAAAGAGATCAGTCATTAGACCAATACTAAAAAACAATACACTCAACAAGGAAGACCCAGCCTCATACCGTCCCATATCAAGCATCTCCTTCCTGGCAAAGATCATAGAAAAAACAGTCCTTCTACAACTCCAAGACCATCTGACAGACAGTGCTCCTCTAGATGACCAGCAATATGGCTTCAGGCAACATCATGGAGTGGAAACCCTATTACTAGTCCTACTTAACAACCTCCTAAAGGGCCTTGAAAACAAAAAGAAAATGTACATTCTTGTATTCATCGACATCTCAGCTGCCTTTGATACAGTTAACCATGAAACACTCATAAACAGGATAAAATCAATAGGAATAACTGGAACCCCCCTAAAGTGGTTCACCTCCTACATATCCAATCGAACACAACAGGTTCAATTCAACGGAGAACAAGCAGAACCTTTCACCCAAACACAGGGAATCCCCCAGGGCTCTGCTCTCTTGGCGCTTCTATTTAACATATATATGCAGCCACTATGCAAAATTTTCACACGGCACAAAATTAATTATCACATCTATGCCGATGATATCATGCTATACTCGCAACTAGACACTGAAAACCCAAACTACAGCCCACTGGAGACATGCATTGAAGAGATGCAAGACTGGTTACAACAAAGCAGTATGTCGATAAATCACAAAAAAAACCGAAGTAATGTATCTCTCCAAAGAACCGAACTTTGTCCCACCCCCATCAATCACACTATGTGACAACACTTACCAAACGAAAAAAGAAATAAAGTATCTAGGAGTCACTTTTGACTGTGACCTAAAGATGGAGAAACACCTCCGAAAGACCAACAGAGCAGTTTTCCACAAGCTTAGAGTCCTCCAACCCATCCGGAGTATTATTGATCCCCAAGATTTCAGAACCGTGGCCCAAGCACTCATCATGCCACATTTTGACTACTGCAACGCCATCCTTCAAGGTCTACCTAAAAAAACCCTAAACATATTACAAATGGCACAAAATGTAGCTGCCAGGGTCATAATGAAGAAAAAACTAAACGACCACATCACACCAGTACTAATTCAACTACACTGGCTACCCATAACAGCTCGCACAAAATATAAAATACTAACAACTACATTCAAACTCATCCACAACTTAGCACCTTCTTTCCTCAACAACCTAGTCAGAATGCAACCTCCTACCCGAAGCAGAAGAACCCACAACGCCAACATCCTCCACACTCCAACAGACATAAGATCTACCAAAATTAACACCAGCCACAGAGCTTTTTCATATGTGGCACCAACGCTTTGGAACCAACTACCAACAGAGCTACGAGCTAGCAATGACCTTCTAGACTTCAGAAAGAAACTCAAGACGCACATTTTCCAAACCCACTTCAACCTGAATTAAACCCTCAGTTGGGGGCAGCCCCCTGTCCACATTGAACAAGAAACCTATCCTGTGTATATGTATCTATGTATATATGTAAATATTCTTCCCCATAGCTACGATTTGTTAGCTCTGTGTGACGTGATGTTCTGATAATCTGAAACTCTGTGTGACGTGCTTTTCTGATAATCTGTATGTAAACAAAATTTGTACCTGCTTTGATCTGGCAGTTTCGCAATAATAATCTTACCGCTTCTGATCGCTGGAAGGAGCGGGATACAAATACTCTCTAAATAAATAAATAAATAGGAAAATGAACAAAGAGAATATTTTTCCATCTAAGAACATTTTCAAAGGATTCTAACTTTTTATGAATAATTAAATTATCCTTCATACTAGAAGCACTAACTGCCTGGAGAGAAGCACACTGATTTTCCCATTTCAAAACCTGAGCAGATAAAGATTCCACACGTGCCACAAAGTTGAGACACCATGGAAATCAAGGTCTTCTCCATTCTAGTAACCACTGTCTAAATGTCTGCCAGGGAGATCTGCACATCAGAATCTACCCTGAAGTCCATTACAGGTGGAGGCTAGGTCTCAGGTTGATAAACGTCAGTAGAACATACAGGAGTGCTCTGCTGAACAGAGTGACCATGATCAGCTGGGTCGGGTGGAGTCACTGCTGATGGGGGAGGAGGTGGAATGCATTCTGAGAAACTCAGAGGTCCCCAGAAGAAGTGAGGATGGAGAAACAGTACCTGGAGGGCTAATTCACCATGTCTTTAACCACCACATGTTGATCCATTGGCTCTATGACCAGTTCCAAAGCAAACACTTTCTTCTTCCTCTTTCCCATGGATCAACCGAGTGATCCCGAGGCAATTTCAGGGCACTTTCAGAGCTCCAAGGATCTCCCAAGGGGCCTTACCTGCCCTTTGTAACTTGCCACGGCTGCGCACCTAAGAGAGATGTCCTTTTGAAGCCCCAGCTGGTGTCGGGACAGTCCTGCAAAGAGCCTGCTACTCCCACCGCGCTCCTGCTCTGGCTGTACAACCAGCGTCTCCCTGGAGAATCTGCCTTCTGGTATTCCAGCCAGCAGGACCTCTCCTCACTGTTCTTTCCATTATCTGAATTTTGCACTACGCATTACTGAGGAACATGGACTACAATAATGTCTTTCAGGATATCATGAAAGTATTTATTTATTTTATTTAAAACACATTCATATGCCACCTTCCTGAAAGCCCATTCAAAATGAGTACACAAAATACCATAAGTTAAAAACATTTAAAAAAACAAAATACACAATGCTAAAAATAGCAACAAATTAGCATGAAACAATAGACACACAACAGGCAAACACGGCTAATACCATCTGTACTGCCACCCCAGACATCTTATGCAAGCTCATCATTCCTTCAAAACTGACACCTAGTAAAGAAATGTTTTCAATATCCATCAGTGCCAGCAAAGACCTCTCAGACTGCAATTCCTCAAGCAGCTAGTTCCATAACATAGGAATTATTATTGAGAGAGCCTGGCTTGTCATCTTTTATCTCCAGGAACAAGCAGGAATGTAGTCTTCACATATGGGTATCGTCGGTACCGATGGAGCCCGCGCGGGAACCCTCCCCAGCGTCCAATTAGAAAGCTTTTGGGAGCATCCCACAGTGCCTGTGTGCTGCCTTCCCGCCTTTCCCAACTGTCTCTCTCCAGTTCTTTGTTTTCCGCGGAGCCGGCAGGTCGCACTTCCTGTCACCGCAGAAAATATTCCATTTATTCTTCTTTTTTGTGGTCGTGTCTGCCTTCCTTCGACGCTACACCGGTACTGCTGGTTCTTTCTTTCTTTTCCTTGTAAAAAACAAAAACAAACCCTTTTCCTGGAGTCTTCCAGCTTTTTTTCTCCTCTGGTGCCACGCGCCATTTTGGGCACTAGGCCCAACTTTCCTCTACAATGGAAAAACCCGCTTCGGGTTTTAAAAAGTGTTCCAAGTGTGCGGGTACCATCTCCGTCACCGACACCCATGAGTAGTGCCTCAAATGTTTAGGTCCTGACCACTCTATCTCCGAGTGTGTTGCCTGTTGGATGATGTCGAAGAGGGGTCGGCAAAATCGAGCTGCTAAACTTAGCACCTTTTTACCCTCCGATGCAGCATCTGTGGCATCAACTTCTTCCAGGGCTTCGTCTTCCTCCCATGGATCTCAGGTAACTAAACATAAGTCTAGCCGGTCCTCAAAAGGTAGATCTACTTCTAAGTATCGAGATACCTCTGGCGTTGTCCTTGAGGGACTCACACCAGCAAAATTGCCCCAGCGAGAGGCTTCGGCTTCCAAAGCATCATCGGGGCTTCAGGATGTTCGAGGCCCCAACCTCGGCAGAACTACTGGTGCCATGCTCTGGGGTACCAATACCCAGGCATCGGCAGTGTCGATAGACCAGAGATTCTTGGCTATTGAACGCAGTCTGGCGGCTCTTCTCTTGACGTCGATGCCCCCGAAACCGCTTCAGACAATTCAACCGGTACCAGCAGCTACATCAGTACCGGGGGCAATTGCATCGACGTCGGCAGGTGGACTACCGGTACCGACGCATGCTGTGCCCTCCGGTACTGACAAGTCGGTACCGGACCCTGTCGATACTGACTTTGATCGGTACCGGTATCGTGCGCTGCATGATTACCCGGACAGGAGATACTTTGAATCCTCCGACGAGTCTGAAGACTCTGATAGCTCTGTCGATACCAGAGTACTTCTTCCTGAGGATTCTTCCTCTCCTAAACGTAGGATGTCTCCTCCAGAGGATATAGCCTTCCAGAATTTTATCCGGGATGTGGCTTGAGGTCTTTCCATCACAGTGGCTCCTGAAACAGAGCCTAGGGCAAAGGAATTGGAGATTTTACAGTATCCTAAAGCTCCCAAAGAGGCAGCTACTTTGCCTATTCATGAGATCTTGCATGATCTCATGCTAAGGATGTGGGAAACACCTCTCACCACTTCTCCTCATTCTCCTAGGCTCGATACCATGTATCGAGTTCCTCCCTGTCCTGAATTTCAAAAAACTCAGCTGCCCCACCATTCCATGGTGGTGGAATCAGCTATGAGAAGGATCAAGAGTGCAAAAAGACATGCATCTAATCCTCCAGGACGTGAATGTAGAACTCTTGATGCCTTTGGGCGTCAAACCTTCCAGGCCTCTATGCTTTCTGCCAGGATTAGTTCCTACATTTTATATATGGGAATGTTCCTTAAAGGAAGTTACAGGAGATCTAGAGCTTATGAGCCCTCTCCTTCCTGATGATGAGACAAGATTATCTTGCACTTATCAAACATGCTCAGGATGTTTCCAAATTCGTAAATCGTGCAGCTTTTGATTGTTTTGAGTGCATAAGCAGAACTTCTGCTATTGCCATAGGCGCATGTAGGATTGCCTGGCTCCAGGCATGTGACTTGGAACTTTGGGTACAGGACAAACTGTGGAATATTCCTTGCACAGGAGAGAATCTCTGTGGCAAAAATTGGCAAGAGAAAGCTAATGAGCTAGATGCTGATAATCTCACCTTGAATAAATTATCAAAATCTACAGCTGATCCTGCAAGGAATAAGTCCTACACAAAAACCATTCTTCACTAGAAAGAAGAAGTTCTACCCCTCCTATACCAAGCAAGGGCATCGTTCAGGTCAGTCTGCCCAAAAGGGTCAGCAACAACCTAAACAAAGAAAAACAAAGGCTGCTAAGCCTCAACCAGCTCAGCAGACTCAGCCTCCACAGGGGCTTTGACTCAGATCTAGAGAACTTTGTCTTCCTGGCCCTGAATGGGCCAGAGCCTTCCACCATTCCAGGAAGGTTATGTTATTTTGCCCCCAGATGGGGGCAGATAACAGCAGAAAGTTGGACTCTGTCCATTGTAAGAGAGGGATACAAGCTTCACTTCCTCAGTATGCCCCCTCCTACAATGGTAAGACAGTTCAATTCTCAGACCTCTTTCAACTCCCAGTTAGATCACGAGGTCAGTCTGCTTTTTGCCCAAGGGGCAATAGAAGAAGTACCTATTCATCAACAAGGTGCAGGGTTCTATTCCCCCTTTTTCCTTATTCCAAAGAAAACAGGAGGGCACAGACCCATTTTGGACCTCAGAGAATTGAACAAATTCCTGTTCAAAGAGAAATTCAAAATGATTTCTCTGGGAACTCTACTGCCATACCTTCAGAGTCCGGACTGGCTTTGTTCTCTAGATCTCAAGGATACGTACACTCATGTTCTCATCCATCCAACTCACCAAAGGTTTCTTCGCTTTCTATTGCGATGCTTCTGCTTGGGCCCATGAGCTTACAAGCAGGAAACAGTCTTATGTTGTCCACTTTTGAATAGAGCTTCCCTTGTTGTCACCAGAGGTATGCTGGGACTTGTAGTTAGTTTATTCTTTAAGGACAAATTGTAGTTGTGAGTCGGTGGTTCAAGACAGCAAGAAAATTTATTTTGTGGGGATTTCCAGGGCATTTAAGCTCAATACACAAACAAGGCAAAAAGGATGCTTCTCCAACATAAAGGATAAATCAGGTAACAGAGAGTGACATAACAAAAACCTCTTTTCACTGTTCAGCTGTTCTTATTCCCACAAGCTTACACCGAGGACTGCCTCGTGTGGTCATTCAACAGAAATACAGATAAACTTGCAACAACTGTGATTTTCTTTTCTCAAAGCAAACTTCTTCTAAGCACTGCTTCTTAGCTTCAGAAGGCAATTAAGCTTAGTAAAACACAGTATTAGCTTTCCTTAATTCTAAACAGGAACTGCACTTATTCTCTATATTGTTTCACAGTCTCTCAGCTCAGTTCTATAATGCAGACTCTTCTTTTAAACACAATGAGCAATCCATTGGTACAGGTTCACATTCAGAGCTTGGCAAACAGGAATCTATTTGCATTCCTTCTATGGCATCAGGATATATGGTATCTCTATCAAAGTTACAAACTCTCCCAGACTTTCTGTCCTTTAGAAATTCCTGCAACTGATTCCACAGCAATTCAGTTTGTAAAGGCACAGTTGTATTAGGGGAGTGAACTTTTCCCTCAGCAAACAACTCTCTCAGTGCTTCTAGCTTTGAAGACTCAGCTGTTCTGCTTTTATAAGGGCTATGACTTTTCCCATACGTAAAACTTTCCACCCACCTCTTAGCAGTAGACGGTGAGGGCTCTGCTTCCTGGACCTTAGCAATAGCAAACTGTTTCTCTGTTGATTTCTCAGCTCTGAAACTGCTGGCTTTACCTTGGGAATGGTTCCTCAGGCAAGCGCTGATTTCTTTCTTCCTGGGATCCTCCAGGCTCTGAAATTCAGCCTCCTTATGTCCTTCTCCAGGCCCTCTTAGGTAGCTGCTTTCCTGGGAGTTTTCTTCTTTCTTTCTCCTCCAGCTATGCTCAGCCTTGCTCTCTCTGTTGTCCTTTGCCTTCCTCCTTCCCTCCCTGTTCTGCTCTGCTCGTGGTTTTAAGAACCGTTGGCTGCAAGGCACTCCCTGTACTCTGCACCTGTGTGACCAATCATCAGGCAAGCTTGTCTCCACCCCTGAGCTAGGGCGTGGCCTGGCCTTAGCAGGGAGCTATGTTTTTTTCTGATCTGGCTTGCGAGTCTCATGCACAAGTGAACTGTCATTCATTTCAAAGGGGAAACTAGGATTTTCTTCCATTTCCATGTCTTCCTGGGAGCTTTCATCACTACACATCCCCCCCCCCTTAAGATATCACGGGCTGGCATAATGTCATTAGCACTGCTCGTGATACAACTCAAGGCCTCTGTGGTTTTGTGTGTCCTTTCTAAGCTCTCCGCTCCAGGGTCTATCGTGGCTAGATGGGCCAAAGCTACTCTGTCATGGCAGGGCTTCAAAACATTTATGTGATAAACTTGCCGGCGGCCTCTTCTATTCTCAACTAGATAGGACACTGGCCCTACGGGCTTCACTACCTTATAAGGCCCCTTCCACTGGCTCTCGAATTTTGGAGCGGGACCGGCCACCATGACAATGACCTTCTCCCCCACTGCCAACTGGCACTGCCTCGTGCCCCGATCGTAGTAGGTTTTCTACTTTGTTTGACTATTTTTTAAATTCCCTTTCGCGACCTGGGAAGCGCGGTGTAATCTGCCCTTCAGGTCTCTTAAAAATTCGGGAACTCCCACTTCTTTTATATCGGGTTCTACCCATTGTTCCCGTAAAATATCTAGAACGCCGCAAGGGGATCGGCCATACATTAATTCATACGGCGCTGTCCCTAGGGATGCTTGTTTTCTCTCCCTGAAGGCATAAAGGACAAATGGGAGCACTGTGTCCCAATTAGCCATATTGCCTTCTAAACTACGTCGTAGCATTCTCTTTAGAGTTTGATTTTGCCTCTCTACCAGTCCATTCGTTTGGGGATGGTAAGCGGAGGTCTTAATGTGCCGAATCCCGAACGCGTCCCACACCTGGGCTAGATATCTCGACATAAAGTTGCTCTCTCTATCTGTAAGCACTTCACGTGGGAATCCTATTTCGCAGAACAACTTTATCAGCTCTCCCACCACTGCTTTCGCTGATATGGTACGGAGGGGGTATAGCCCAGGGAAATCTTGTTGCGTGGTCTACTACTACAAGTATATATTGGAACCCACGGGGTGTCTTTGTTAGCGGTCCTACAATGTCCATCGCTATTCTATGGATGGGCTCCGAAATTAACGGTGAGGGTACCATAGGCACCTCCCTCGGATGAGCCGCAGAAACACGTTGGCATGCCGGACAAGCTTCACAAAATTTGGCTGTTTCTTTGAAAACCCCTGGCCAATAGAAACGGGCCAAAATTTGGTCTAGGGTACCTTGTATACCCTTATGACCCCCAACTGGGTGGTCATGTGCCAGCCTTAGAACTAAAGTTTTAAATGTTGCGGGCACTACTAATTGCTTACGCTCAGTTCCTGTATGGGGATCCCGGCTTTCCCTGTAGTGTATCCCTGTGTCTAAAAGGAATCTAGATAGGATATCCCTTCCGCTCTGGGCATACTTAAATGCCTGGGTCAGAGTGGGATCGGCCTGTTGCTCCTTGGGAAACATGGGGAATTTGTCAACTAGTTCCGCCGGTACCCATGGCAAGCCTTGTCCGGCCTGCGCTTCCGCCCTATGCCGGGAGCGAGACTGCCTCTTCCTACCCTTCTCTCCTTTTCCCTTTTTGCTCTTATCTACTGGGGAAGCTATCAAGTCCTCATGCGAGGGAAGATCTTCTACAGGTTCTTCTAGGGATTCCTCGTCACTTTCTAGGGCCTTCAACTGGGCTCTCGTGGAGACCATGGCTTCTTTTGAAAGCAGGCCCTGTTCCAGGCCCCTATGAAATTGTGGCCAGTCTCTCCCCAGTACTAGATTATGGGGCAGCCTGGGTACCACAGCTATGGGGATCGCTCTGCTTACGCCTAAGCCTTTCACTTGAAGCTTATAGACAGGATATAGGGAGATGCCTCCATGGATACATCTAATTTTTACATTACTTACAGGCTGAATTGCTGCGTCCTTACTCCTGGCCTCAATTTGTCGCCAGAGCAATTTAGACAGCATGCTATGTTCGGCACCTGAGTCTAAGAGCGCGGTGGTTGCAATTCCCTGTACCTCCACTGAGAGTAAAAATCCTCCTCTGACTTTCCGGGGGTTATCCGCTATTAGTGCTGTCTTCACATAACATTCTCGTTGGAAATGGCCCTCTTTACCACACTTGAAACATTTCGTTTTGGTAACATGGCCTTTCAACATTGGCATATACATATTCAGAGATTCATTATTCAACCCCATCTTCCTTTCTGATACACCGCATACTGCAACCCTGGAAGCACTGCCACCTTCATGTGCACTTAACTCTGCCTCCATGAAACGCTCAGAAAGCATTATGGCCTCTTGTGGGGTTTTGCAGTTTTGGAGTATAAGGAAGGTGCGAATTTCTCGGGGTACAGCAGCCATGTATTGCTCCAACACAAGGCTATCTAGAATTTGCTCCACGGATTTTCCTTCAGGAGTCCGCCATTTGTTCACTAGGGTATGGACTCTTTGACATAGGGCCTTAGGAGTCTCGCCTGTTTTTAATCTTACAGCCCTTAGTAGGCGATGATAAACTAGAGGTGTTAGCCCCAGCCTCTCTCTAACCGTCTTTTTAAGCTCGTCATAGTTACTGGCGAGCGCAGGTGGCATGGCACGGTATGCGGCTAAAGCCTCCCCAGTAAGGGATGCCGCGAGGCGGACGGCCCAATGCTCTTTAGGCAAGCCACTGAGGTGAGCCACCCGTTCAAATCCTTCAAGGAAATCGTCAATGTCGTCCCTATCTGTGAGCTGTCCAAAATTGAAAGTCCCACCAGCTTGCAAACCAAGCACAACCGAAGAAGCTGATATACTGGAACTGGGGGTTGTTGCTGCTGGTCCGGTCTGCTTTTTCTGCTCCGCCAGCCATGCTTCCAACATCTCAAGAAGTGGTTTCTGTTGAGCTTGCATCTGCGCAGCACTTCTCTCCTGCGCCTGTAATGACAAGTCTGTCTGTCGCTCGAATTGATGTGCCATCCATTTTAACACGTCCTGAGCCTCGAGAGTCATCTTGGAATCCTGTAGGAAGAAAATACACAGACCAAAGTGCGATACCAAAAAAAAGTTTCTTCACTCTTTTTTTTTTTTTTTCAATAGCTAGGCTTGCACCCTTGCCCTGGTATCCTAACCGGCCCTGGCTAGGTACCCGTTACCTGGCTTAGGTTAAGCTTCGCGCTTAACACCAGTGACGGTCTTGTAGTCTTCTCGGCACTGCTGTTTCACTTCCTGGACGCTCCTCAGCTTGGCTCCACAGCGAAGTTACTTTTCCAGCAGGTATCCTGATGATGATCCTTTTGCGCATTCATGAAATCCTTAACACTACACCACTTGCGATGCTTCCGCTTGGGCCCAAGAGCTTACAAGCAGGAAACAGCCTTATGTTGTCCACTTTTGAATAAAGCTTCCCTTGTTGTCACCAGAGGTATGCTGGGACTTGTAGTTAGTTTATTCTTTAAGGACAAATTGTAGTTGTGAGTTGGTGGTTCAAGGCAGCGAGAAAATTTATTTTGTGGGGATTTCCAGGGCATTTAAGCTCAATACACAAACAAGGCAAAAAGGATGCTTCTCCAACATAAAGGATAAATCAGGTAACAGAGAGTGATGTAACAAAAACCTCTTTTCACTGTTCAGCTGTTCTTATTCCCACAAGCTTACACCGAGGACTGCCTCGTGTGGTCATTCAACAGAAATACAGATAAATTTGCAACAGCTGTGATTTTCTTTTCTCAAAGCAAACTTCTTCTAAGCACTGCTTCTTAACTTCAGAAGGCAATTAAGCTTAGTAAAACACAGTATTAGCTTTCCTTAATTCTAAACAGGAACTGCACTTATTCTCTATATTGTTTCACAGTCTCTCAGCTCAGTTCTATAATGCAGACTCTTCTTTTAAACACAATGAGCAATCCTTTGGTACAGGTTCACATTCAGAGCTTGGCAAACAGGAATCTATTTGCATTCCTTCTATGGCATCAGGATATATGGTATCTCTATCAAAGTTACAAACTCTCCCAGACTTTCTCTCCTTTAGAAATTCCTGGAACTGATTCCACAGCAATTCAGCTTGTAAAGGCACAGTTGTATTAGGGAAGTGAACTTTTCCCTCAGCAAACAACTCTCTCAGTGCTTCTAGCTTTGAAGACTCAGCTGTTCTGCTTTTATCAGGGCTATGACTTTTCCCATACGTAAAACTTTCCACCCACCTCTTAGCAGTAGACGGTGAGGGCTCTGCTTCCTGGACCTTAGCAATAGCAAACTGTTTCTCTGTTGATTTCTCAGCTCTGAAACTGATTGGGAATGGTTCCTCAGACAAGCGCTGATTTCTTTCTTCCTGGGATCCTCCAGGCTCTGAAATTCAGCCTCCTTATGTCCTTCTCCAGGCCCTCTTAGGTAGCTGCTTTCCTGGGAGTTTTCTTCTTTCTTTCTCCTCCAGCTATGCTCAGCCTTGCTCTCTCTGTTGTCCTTTGCCTTCCTCCTTCCCTCCCTGTTTTGCTCTGCTCTGCTCGTGGTTTTAAGAACCGTTGGCTGCTAGGCACTCCGTGTTCTCTGCACCTGTGTGACCAATCATCAGGCAAGTTTGTCTCCACCCCTGAGCTAGGGCGTGGCCTGGCCTTAGCAGGGAGCTGTGTTTTTTTCTGATCTGGCTTGCAAGTCTCATGCACAAGTGAACTGTCATTCATTTCAAAGGGGAAACTAGGACTTTCTGCCACTTCCATGTCTTCCTGGGAGCTTTCATCACTACACTATTTCAAGGGAAGCACTACCAATAGAGTTCTTCCTTTTGGCCTGGCCTCTGCACCAAGGGTGTTCACAAAATGCATGGCTGTGGTGGCATTTCTCCGCACCCTAAAAGTATTCGTCTTCCCTTACTTGGACGATTGGCTCATTCGAGCCCCATCAGAGCCAGAGGCCAGGTTATCTCTATCTCACACAATGTGTATCCTTCAATATTTGGGACTTGTCATAAACTTCCCAAAATCCAACCTAGCTCCCACTCAGTCTCTAGAGTTCATAGGAGCCCTGCTGGATACCAGACAGACAAGGGCCTATCTTCCACAGTCCTGCTGCCTTCGCATTATGCAGTTAGCTTTCCAAGCAATGCTAAAGTCTCACCTCACTGCTCGGGTAATGTTACAATTGCTAGGCCACATGGCATCCACCGTGCATGTGGTCCCTTATGCCCGCCTCCATATGAGGGCAGCCCAGAGGCGTTAGGTTGCTTGACAGACAAAATAGCAACCTCAGATTGTCTTATTTTGTCTCTCCAATGATGGCAGTCATCGCACAGTTGGTAGGGTCCCCTTTTCAGCAACCCCCACCCCAAGTAACTCTAACAACAGATGCCTCACAGGTGGGTTGGGGAGCCCATTTGTAAGGCTTCTCTACCCAGGGTTCCTGGACTCCACAGGAGACCGATCTATACATCAATCTCCTAGAGCTCAGAGCAGTCTTTCTTGCTCTTCGAGTGTTTCACACCCAGCTCAGCTACACTACTGTCCTAATTCAAACGGACAACCAGGTAGCCATGTTCTATGTGGACAAGCAGGGCGGAACAGGCTCTCTGTCGCTCTGCAACGAAGCTTTGCGACTTTGGGACCTCGCCAGAGAGCATCAGATTCATCTCCTTGCGGTGTATCTTCCAGGAATTCATAACTCTTGGGCAGACAGACTCGGTCGAGTTCTGCTTCCACATGAATGGTCTCTCCATGCAGACCAGGTGGCCAAAAGTTTCCAATTTTGGGGAACCCCGGACATAGACCTCTTTGCAAGTCCGCTGAATGCCAAACTTCCCCAGTTCTGTTCCTGAATTCCGGCTCAGGGTTGTCAGGCCAGGGATGCCTTCCTCCTCCATTGGGGTTGGGACTTTCTGTATGCCTTCCCACCCATTCCCCTAATTCCCAGAACTTTATTCAAGCTTCAGAGAGACAGAGGCCATATGATTCTTATAGCCCCACATTGGCCATGACAAGTGTGGTACCCTCTGCTCTTACATCTCTCTCAAGCTCCATCTCTGGAGTTAGGATCTGCTCCAGATCTCCTATCCCAGGAGGACGGGATGCTGTGGCATCCCAATCCCCAGTCTCTATATCTCAGGGCCTGGTTGCTGAAAGCCTAGAACTTCATGGTCTTAACCTTTCTCAGCAAGTAAAAGATATCCTTTATGCTTCCAGGAAACCATCCACAAGACGCTCTTATGCTTTCAAGTGGAAAAAGTTTACCATATGGTGTTTTCAGAAGGATCTTAACCCTCTTGCAATACCTCTGGAAGCATTACTGGAATATCTCCTTCATTTGTCTAATGCAGGGCTTAAGACCAATTCAGTGAGAGTTCATTTGAGTGCTATTGCAGCTTCTCTCAAGCCTTTAAATGGGCAACCTATTTCCTCTCATCCTATCATAGCGAGATTTTTGAGAAGCCTTCTTCTAACTAAGTCTCCCGTTAAGCCACCACTGGTGGCATGGGATTTAAATCTGGTTCTTGGCCAGCTCATGAAGCCGCCTTTTGAACCATTAGCTACTACACCTTTGAAATTCCTTTCCTGGAAGGTTATTTTTCTTATTGCAATCACATCAGCACATCGCATCAGTGAATTGCAAGCATTGGTGGCTGATCCTCTTATACAAGGTTCCATCATGATAAGGTAGTCATTAGGACTCATCCTCACTTTATGCCAAAGGTGGTTTCACCTTTTCATTTAAACCAAGCTGTTTACCTTCCTGTTTTTTTCCCAAGGCCTCATGCCTCTAATGCAGAAAGGAATCTTCATACTTTGGACTGTAAAAGAGCTTTGGCCTTTTACTTGCAAAGGACGCAGCAACATAGAAAGTCCTCTCAACTCTTTGTTGCTTTTGATCCTAGTCCTGTAGGACTTCCAGTCTCCAAAAGGACACTGTCCAACTGGATTGCACAGTGTATATCTTTTGCCTATCAGAGTAAGAACCTTCCTCTTGAAGGCCGTGTCACAGCGCACAATGTGAGAGCCATGGCAGCCTCTATGGCTCATCTTCACTCTGTGTCTATCGACGACATCTGTCGAGCAGCTACTTGGGCCTCGGTTCATACCTTCACAGCCCATTACTTCTTGGACAAGGACTCCCGCCGGGATGCCTTGTTTGGTCAGGCTGTTCTTCAACACCTGTTACATACTTAATCAACTCCTACCCACCATCCCTGGTTGGATGCCAGAGATCCATGGGGGGAAGAGGAGCCCTTTCAAAAGGGCACACAACCTTTGGGGTTTCTCCCTGGCATCTTTAGCTAGGGAGTCCCCATATGTGAAGACTACATTCCTGCTTGTTCCTGGAGATAGCGTAGTTACTCACCTGTAACAGGTGATCTCCAGGAACAGCAGGAATTTATTCTTCACAACCCACCCACCTCCCCTAGGAGTTGTATCTCTGTATCTCTCTCTTTTTCTCTCTCCCTTTCTCTCTCTCTCTTTGTCTCAGCTTTAAACTCAACTGGAGAGAGACAGTTGGGAAAGGCGGGAAGGCAGAATGCAGGCGCTGTGGGATACTCCCAAAAGCTTTCTAATTGGACGCTGGGGAGCATTCCCACGCGGGCTCCGTCGGTACCGATGATACCCATATGTGAAGACTAAATTCCTGCTGTTCCCTGAGATTACCTGTTACAGGTGAGTAACTACGCTTTATAGAAGGAAGAACCCAATGCCTACTGCCACTAGATTGTAGAGGACATGCAGAAACATACCACTTCAACCATTCCAACAAAAACAAAGGTTTAAAATTATTCAAAATCTTAAAGCCCAAAATCAACTGTTTAAAATGAATATGCTCCCATGTCATGAGCCAGTGAAGAACATACAATGCCATCAGAGCACTTTCCTGCCAAGGTATGTCTAGCAAAACACATGCCGCTATATTTTGAACAACCTGCAACCTAAGTGTGGTCTTAGCAGGCAATTCCACATAAAGGCCCCACATAATTGTTACAATAATTTAATGAATTATCCAGTAACTCACAGGGCAAAGTTATCCAAGTATGACTTCAATTGCTTGGTCAAATGTACTCATCCAATAGCACCCCCAAATCCCTAATGATCTTCTTTATTTATTTAATTAACAGATCTTTTATACCACTTTATCATTTTGATCAAAGCCGTTTACATTATAACTTAAACTTGGTAATGCACATTAAAAGGGGACATTGATAACTTGGAATTTTCTGAGGCAATGGAGGGTTAAGTGACTTGTCCAAGGCCACAAGGAGTGCTAAATGGGAATTGAACCCTGGTGTCTTGGTCCCCAAGCCAGTGCTCTAACCATTAGGCTACTCCTCCACTCTTGAATGGAATTGGCGCTCTCCTAGTCAGAGGCTTCTGCAAGAAACCACCCAAACACACCTCCCCAAAGCAAACCATCTCAGATTTTGCAGCATTTAGTTTTACACAACTTGCATGTAGCCAGCTTGTCACCCCCCTCCAAGCACCAATTCAACTAAAAAATAGCCTGATCAGGGGCTCTACCCAAAAGGACTACCTGGATATCATCCACATACAAAAAAGGCAGCACATTCCAAGCCCAAATCAACTACCACAGTGCTTGCAAAAAGATGTTAAAAAGTAGAAGAGATAAGGAAAATCCCTGTGGGACCCCCTTCCCTCCAGACTAATTCCTTTGAAGAAAACCATTTGGTCCCTATTCACTCCTGAAAAGCCTGAGCCTTCAAAAATGAAGGAATCCGCGGCACGATCTTAACTGTAATATCCAAACATTTACAGCATATCAGAAGCATATCAAAAGCAAACTTAAGTCCAACATAATAAATAGAACAGAATGATTTTGGTCCAGGTAAGAATACACCATATCTTGCACGGCATTCAAAAGAACCTTTATTTCACAACCGACCCAAAAGCTAGCCTTCTCTACATCAAATGCCTGTGTATCCTCCAAGCAAACACTAAGTTGACTTACCACCTCTTCTCCACCAACTTGGCCAAAAAATCCCAAGTTTGAAATAGGCTATAATATCCCTACATCATAGGATCCTCACTCACTTTTTTCAGGATGGGAGGTCATTTCACGCCACTTCATTTTTGATGGATAAATAACTGAAAGAAGCATTCACTAGACCACACATCTACAATAATAAGTCACCCAGACAACCCTTCAAAACAGTGGCTGGTACTGGGTCAGCTGAGAAAAAAGAAGCCTTTATAGATTCAGATAGTTGCTGCATCCTTTCCAAAGATATTAATTGGAACTCTTCTAAAGGATCTACAACCATCTGATTCAGCACACGTTTTTCCTTCTCTGTACTACCTTCTCCCTATCAACCAAAGACTATTTCAGACAAGATATCTTAGCAACAAAAAGCTCTGCTAGATTTTCAGCACTAAAACCTCCCGGCCTTTCTGGTTCTGTAAACCTTCCTTCACCTAACAACCGCTTTACAATTCTAAACATTTCCTTAGCCTCATTTACTGCCTTCCCAGTTGTCTTAGAAATATAAATTCTTTCTTTTGACCTGCATATTTCTGAAATACATATTAGATTTTTGTTTCCAGTGATATTTCTGTTCGGAAGTGTCCTGAATTCAAGACTGCTTCTGTAGTATATCCATTCCTAGCAAGCTACCCAAGAAATAGACGGCAACTCTAGGAAAGTACCATTGGTCTCCTGTATGTAGTATGCCATGGCTGAATCTGATCGCAGCCTTTTACTGGCTGTGATGGAAACCTTCAGGATCAAAACTTGCAGATATATAAGCCAGAAAGTCTTAAGAGCTTAGAACATTTAATTTCTTAGCCCAATAGGCTACATTAAGTAAATATTCTCTTTCACATAGCTTGTTTTCCGCTAGTTGGTGTTCTGTGGAGTAATGCTATGTCCTGCATTTTGGGATGGATCAATGGTTTCTGTCCCACCAAACTGCTAATGGCCAAGAATGCTACTTCCAGGTTTGACCTGGGTTCCAGGAAAATCTCTCAAAAATGGCATTCCCTGTAAGGATTCCCAGCCCACTTGCAGCAGGTAAGGAGGAGCTGTTAGTATTAGGAACAGGAGAATGATGAATGACTACAGTCGAGACCATACCAAGCTAGAAATGCATCCTTTGTGATTCACGAACCTGCTGCCCCCCAGTTGTGTGCAGAAACTCTCTCTTTTTGGTCTTCCTGGAACCTCAGCATCCTGTTCTCTGTAAACTTAACATTTGTTTTATGTTTAAGTACAAAATTTGTTGAAATGTAAACCGCGCTGATGTCAAAAGTGCGGTATATAAAAGCTGTTAAATAAATAAATAAATAAATGTACTATGGAACCGTACTGCTTGCATAGCTCTTTGTATGGCCCTGAATACAGTGGGACTTTTTGAAGGTCTGGTACAGTGCTGATTTGCTTGTTCCCATGCTCAAGTCTTTCAGCTCCCACTTAATCTGCCAATTTTGACACAAAGACGTCGTCGCCTTAAAGAGAAGGAAGGCTATAGGTGAGTCCTTCGGTACAGCCTTTGCTGTTCTTGCAGATGAAATAGGCCATGCTAAGGAAAAAGGCTGAGAGACTCTTCTTGATTCTTGAAAACCACATGCTTGGAGACAGAAAAGCACAAAGAGCCAAGATAGAGAGATGGGCTGAGGTGAGAACAGATTGAAGGAATGGATAAAAATAAGCAAGGATGGGGGGAAAAAGCATACGCCTGGCACTCAGCTGAATTTATTGATGACCCAGATATATTTGTTTTTCAGTCTACTGGTTGTTTCCTTTCTCTCTTTTCTTTCAGCTCAGTAAGAACAAGTAGAACAGGGATTCTACTGCCATGAGCCTTCCTTTGCGAGTACCCGGTTTAGTAGACCTTCCTTCCGGCCCCTGCTCCTATCTGAGATAGATTTGCATATAACACAGGTACACTAAAAAAAAAATTTTTTAAACTGCCTCTAATGTTTCGATTGATTTTTACGTTTTTTGGTGCGCTGAATCCAAATCTGGTAACCAATTTGCTCCATCACGTACAGATTTTTTGCTACTTTGGGTTAGCAGTTTGAGGTGAACGTTTCAGATTGAGTGCGATCGAGATAAAAGTTTCTTGGATGAATTCTTTATACTAATTGTTTAGTAGTTATTCAAATAAGAATAAAGAAAATTGTAACAAGGCAGCACATAAGAATACAGTAATGTCAACAAAACACACTGTGATGGTAGCAAAATTGTCTGCACTTAAAACAGCCACATACATGTGCACAAACATTGAGCATATAAGAGCGAGGTTAGACACAAAGCAAAGCAAAGAAATGTGCAAAAAATGTTGTACAGGTATGTATGTAAGAATAGAAAATGCAAACCGCACCATTGCAATACATGAAGACAAACACCCGATGGTGTGAAAATAAAATTCTAATAAATGAGATCCGACACTGTGGTAATAACTAGCAAATTTTTATTTCAAAGTTTAGTAAAAACACGATATTTGTCAACACAGTTTAGATTTTAAAGTCATTCTTGGGTCAATCAATCTCCTGGTGGGCCCGTTTCTTCTTCCCCCGAATGCTTCTCTTGGTGCGCTGCTTGGCGTATTTTTCATCTGGGGTTTCCCGCAGCAGCAACCAGCAGAAATCAGCCATCATAGCGGTGTTCCATCTTCCTTGGTACCTTCTCTCTCTGCGTCCTTGATGTCCTGGTGAAACCTTTCACCTTGTTCTTCACTGTACGCCCCCAAGTTTTCGGGAAAGTAGTTCACATGGGAGTGCAAGAAATGGACTTTCAGGCTCATGTTACAGCCTTGTTCTTTGAAGGCATTGAGCATCCTGGCAACAATATCCTTATAGTTCTCATCCCGCCTGTTCCCCAAGAATTTGAGAACATCATCCTTGAAGGAATCCCAGGCTTCTTTTTCCTTCTCAGACATCGTTTCAGCAAATGCTCCATCTGAAATGAGTTTCCTTATATCAGGGCCAACAAACACTCCTTCCTTTAGCTTTGCTTCAGAAAGTCGGGGGAACTTTGAGCAAAGGTACCGAAAGCACTCACCATCTTTTGGAAGGGACTTGATGAATTGCTTAATGAGACCCAACTTAATGTGGAGAGGTGGTAATAGAATTTTATCACGAGGTACCAAACTCTCATGAAGAACATTTTTCTCACCGGGTCTCAAATACTCCCGAATTGGCCAGTCTTTTTTTCCCCCAGTGTAGGTCGCGGGCCCGGCTATCCCACAAGCAAAGGAAGCAGGGATATTTGGTGAAACCGGATTGCTGCCCTAATAGCATGGATAGAATTTTAAAGTCTCCACAAATCATCCACTTATGCTCATCATAACGAATCTTCTGAAGAATCAGGGCCAAATTCTCGTATTTTTCTTGGAGAATAACAGAGTGAGCAATAGGAACTGAAGCGAATGTGTTGCCATTATGAAGAAGAACACCTTTTATGCTGTCTTTTGACGAATCAATGAACAGCCGCCATTCAGCAGGATCATACTTGAGTTTAAACTTTTCCATCACTCCGTATATATCGTTGCAAAATACCAAATCTTCCTCTTTGCTGAAATACTTCAAAAATTGTGTCTCGCGGTTGCGGTACCAATAAAAAGTTGTTCCTGGTGACAATAGATTTTTCTGTTTAAGCCGAGAACCTAGCAGTTGGGCAGCATCTTTTGGGAGTCCTAAATCCCGGACTAAATCATTCAATTCAGCTTGAGAGAAAAGTTCAGGTTTCGGATCTGGTTCAGTTTCAAACTCGGAAGTACTGGACTCATCGGGAAAAGCCATCTGATGAGTCTCATCATGATCAGAACCGTCCACACAAATATGATCCAAAGATTTTGGTGGTTCAGGCACAGGTACTTCATTGCTATGAGGCATAGGCCTAATTGCTGAGGGAAGGTTGGGGTAACTTATTACGTTCTTATTTTTTAAGTTGTATCCCTTCACAATGCAAGAGCAAAAATAGCAGTCACTGCTGTAGTCTCTTTGTTCACGCCACATTATAGGTATTCCGAAACGAAATGCTTGTTTTTTACCTTTCATCCATAAGCGTAGATCTTCCTCACATGTCTTGCACACTTTGTGAGGAGCCCACGGTTTGTCTTGATCGCCTAATTTCAAACCGAAATAGGCGAAATATACTTTTTTAATAAATGCAGAAATGTTCCTCTGCCGCTTTTTCACGGTATATTCCTCACAAATAAAACAAAAACTGTCCGGAGAGTTGACGCAACCTCTGGCTCTGTGAGCCATCACAAATACACAGCACTGCAAACTACAACTGTAGTGAACCACTTCGGAATAAAGCTGGATTACGACTGAGCAAACAAAAGGTAATAATGAACTTGCAAGAAACTGAAATTTGACAGGAACGTTCATGTCGCAACCACCGTGTTTGAGCGAGCGAACGAGGCGAGGCGAGGCGAACAGGAAAGAACATGCGCCAGCGCGAGTACTGGATTTAGCCCCCCGCCTCCCAATTGTCCTGTTAATGTATAAAATGAATACAAAACACTCTAAAATATCATGAGGGAGTGTTTCTAGTTAGTTAACCATTACAACCTCTATTTTGGGCCAAGAAAATAAACTGCAGTCGGCTAAAAAGAAATTATGTGAACATTCCTTATATGGGTAAGAAATCTAATTTTGCAAGAAAACGTGACGTGATGAAACATTTTGGCTATTTTTCCTGGATTCAGCACCCCAAAATCTATAGGAATCAGTTGCAAAACTGGAGGCAGTTTTTTTGGTAGTGTACCTGTGTAATGGTTCACTGCTATATGCAAATTTATTTCATGCATATTCATTGTGGTAATCCTAAAAACAACACCTCCGGGAGAGGGTTGAGAAGCATTGTATTACAGCAGCAATCCTGAGGCCTGAAGTCATAAATTATAGAACCCTCTAGCATGGGCTCAAAATCTGGTCATCAGATTTTAACCTTATTGATGGTCATGACTCCCTGCCTCTTTAGGTACTGTGAATGCTTTCTGCACAACATCCCAGGGCCAATGCAAAGAGATGAGGCGCCCTAGACAAACTTCATGCCTGTGCCCCCACCTTCTCCGGCCCCCATTACCGACACTATTGCCCCTCTCAGGGACTTACAGTGGCAGCAGTGGCCTCAAACAGCCCCACAGCACGCACCTTAAAACCTTGGCGCCAAGGGGGTGTTTGCTTCCTTTTGTTTTGGCTTCCACCCCACTGCAAACGGGAAGTCTGCATCGGCCACTGGAGGGAGCGGAAGCCAAACGGAATCTATGAAAATACAAGGAAGTTGGAAGGTAAGTAATGGAGAAGGGAGGAAGCAATAGAAAACATAAAGCATGAGAAGAGTCTCTACGAAACAAGGAAGTTGAAAAGAAAATCCTCTGAGCAAGGGGCTAGTTGGCAGCACTTCTAAATGGATAAGCGCCGGCCAGCAGCATTATCCCTATAAGCTGAATATTTCCTCTGACTGCCTCGGCACCATCCAGATAATGCTGGGGCAGTTCAGGGTCGGAGCATGGGTAGGCTTGGGAATTATACAGTTGGCAACAATATTCAGTACGCTATCCAGATATTTAGGAGAGCAAAAGGCTGTCCTAACTTTATCCAGTTTGCTATCGGATATCACTGTTATCCAGATAGTGGCACCAGTCACCACTGAATCTGGATACTGGCACTGAATAGCTGGATTAATTTTAACAGCATCAGCCAATCCAATCTTTGATCAGAAAGCAGGCAACCAGGTGAGATTTTGTCAAATGCTTTCTGAAATATGATGTACTAACGGGCTCACCTTTATTCATATGGTTGTTCATGCCTTCAAATAAATATATTGATGAGGCAGACTTCCCTTGGCTAAATCCATGTTGACTTTGTCTCATTAAACCATGTCTGCCAATGTGTTCAGTTATTTTGTTCTTTATAATGGTTTGCAGAAGGGCTCCGTCATTATATGCGCCCAAGCTATGGGATACTTTACCTGATTGCATACGGGCACCTAGAGACTTAAAAGACTTCAGACAAATGCTTAAGAGTTTTCTATTTATACAATATTATGGTCCTACTTAGGATTTAGCATAAGCATGTACTTATACAATTTGTATTCTTGTTTTATGTATTCTTCCTATCCTCCCCAATACTTTTCCTTGCTTTTACCTATATTTGTATACCTTGTCTTGTAACCACTTTGATTGAAGGATAAGGTGGTATATAAAACTGGTTAAATAAATAAATAAAATAGAAACATAGAAAAATGACGACAGAAAAAGACCACATGGCCTATCTAGTCTGTCCTTCCATATCAATCACTACAACAGTCCCCTTTTTTCCTTTAGAAATCCTCTGTGTTTGTCCCATGCTTCTTTGAATTCAGATATTGTTCTCATCTCTACCTCCTCCACTGGAGTGCAGAAAGTGAGCACTCCAAAAATATCATCATCATCCATTTGGGTACAAATGACTTGGCTAGAAACAGTGCCTTTGCAGTTCAAAGGGACTTCCAGACTCTGGGAGAGAAACTCAGGCCCATTCTCAACACTATAGCATTCTCAGAAGTTCTACCTGTGCTCGGTAAGGGGCCAGAAGTTTGTGATGCATCCTAACACATGGCCTAATACATGGCTCCAAACCTAGTGCATACAAGAAGGATTTAGATATATACAGTAGGTGACTGGGGAAACAGATGGATCAACAAGAGATTTAGACTGTGCTGATGACTACATCTCTCTGTCGCAGGGAAAAGGATCCTAAGTGAAAAATTCAGGCAGTATGTGGACAGGCATTTAAACTAGGGAAAGGGGGTGCAGGATGGAGAAGGACAAGTTCAGGAAGTCATTCCCAGCAAAAGCATAATAACATTGGAAACAGCCACACTTTTAAACCACTCATCAATGGCAAGAGGGCAGAGACGTGTGGAACCAAATCCATGCAAAATACAGGCAAGCCAGTCAACAAATGCTGGAAAGCAATGAGCACAAATGCTCAAAACCTAGCCAACAAAGTTCCTGACCTGGAGACCCTAATGGTGGAAATGGACTTAGACATTGTGGCCATTACAGAAACATGGTTTAACGAGCCACATGAATAGGATATAGCCATAGCTAGCTATAATTTATTTAGGAGAGATAGAGCAGGCAGAAAAGGAGTAGAAGTAGCACTGTATCTCAAAAACAATATTAAACCTGCTGAAATACAGGGGACGTGGGGAAAAAAAGAAGTGCTGTGGATTGTGTTTGAAAGAGAAGATGGCACTATCATCCATGCTGGTGTAGTCTACAGGCCTCCAACTCAAACCAAAGAAATGGATACTTGATTATTGATATTGCATAGGTAGCCATGAAGGGAGAAGTGATCATATGGATGACTTTAATCTATCCGATGTGGATTGGAGTATTCCTTCTGTAAATCTGGAAAGAAGTAAAACAATTGTGGATGCCTTTCAAGATGCATTGCTTAGACAAATGTTGATGGAACCGACCAGGGAAAGTTTGATGCTGGATTTAGTACTTGCCAACGGAGAAAGTGTGTTGAATGTCTGGATAGATGCCCTTGTGAGCTGCAGTCATCACACGGTGTGGTTTGAGATAAAAGCCAAGGCAGAGTCCCCTCACAGCAAGCTCAAAGTCCTAGACTTCAAACACGCTGACTTCAGGAAGAAGGCCAAGTGCCTGAAGGAGGAGTTGGCAGGGTGGGAGAAGGTAAGGGAAGTGGAATTGCAGTGGGCTAAACTAAAGGAGGCAATAAAAGGGGCAACAGATACATATGTAAGGAAAGTAAATAAAAACAAAAGGAAAAGAAAACCTATTTGGTTTTCTAAAGGAATGGTTGCATAAATAAAGGCAAAAAACACATCTTTCACAAAATTCAGAAGTTCGCAAACAGAGGAACACCGAAAAGAATACAGGATAAAGCTAAAAAAGACAAAGAGAAATAAGGATAGCAAAATCAAAGGCAGAAGAAAAGATGGCTGAAGATCTAAAGCGTGGTGAAGAAACCTTTTTCAGGTATATTCAGGAGAAGAGGAAGATTAGAGGAGAAATTGCAAGACTCAAAAATGCTGAGAACGGATTTGTGGAAAGAGGCATTGAAAAAGCGAAAATGCTGAATAAATACTTATGTTCTGTTTTGACTTTTGAAAATTCTGGCATTCCCGGAGACTTAGTTTGGGTGGAGCAGGGGTGGAATTGTGATTTATTTGTGTACCCGCACAGAATATATGCAGAAAATTGCAGCTGCCTCAGTGTAAGTTAGACAACTGAAGCCATTTATTAGCATGATTAGCACTTGACTTAGTTGCCCATGTCCTCTTTATCAGTCTTTTGGACAGCTATAATGTACTTTCCATAGGTCTTCCTGCAAAACTTGCGAACTTCATCAGGTTGAACACTGCTGCATGGATAGTGACAAACTGAGGATGAAGAGTGTGTTTAATTGGTGGTGCTACTTTGACTCCCTGTAACAGAGTTAAAATTTTAGTATTAGTTTTCCACATTTGAAGGGTTATTTTAGAAGCCTTATTTGAGATATACACTTGTAGTGTACTTAGATTTCAATAAAGCCTTTGACACTGTTCCACACAGGCAACTTAATAAATTGAGCACCCTAGGAATGGACCCTAAAGTGACTGACCGGGTTAGAAATTGGTTGAGTGAGAGGTGACAAAGGGTGCGATGACTAGAGCTCACTCTGAGGAGGATGTCACCAGTGGTGTGCCACAGGGATCTGTCCTTGGTCCAATTGTTTGTTAGTGATTTTGCGAAAGGGATGTCTGGTAATGTTTGCCTCTTTGCGATTGATACCAAAATCTGCAATAGAGTAGACACCCAGGAAAGAGTAGATAACATGAAGAATGGTCGAGAATTTGGCCGCTGAGATTTAACGCTAAAAACTGCAGGGTCATGCATTTGGACTGCAAAAATCTAAAGGAGCGATGCAATATAAGGGGTGAAGTACTTCTATCCACAATAAAAGAGTGGGGCGTGATTGTTTCTGATGATCTTAAAGTGGCTAAACAGGTAGAAAAGGCGACAGTGAAAGCCAGAAGGATGCTTGGGTACATAGGGAGAGGAATGGCCAGAAGAAACTTTGTATAAGTCTTTGGTGAGACCTCATTTGAAGTACTGTGTGCAAATCTGGAGGCCGTACCTTCAAAAGGATATAAACAGGATGGAGTCGGTGCAGAGGGTGACTACCAAAATGGTCAGTGGTCTTTGTTGTAAATCATAAGGGATAGACTTAAAGATCTCAATATGTAGAGGAAAGGTGGGATAGAGGAGATACGATAGAGACGTTTAAATACCTCTGTGGCAAAAATGCACAAGAGGGAGAGCTCTTCTGCATTGAAGGAAGGCTCTGCAATGAGGAGGCATAGGATGAAGGTGAAAGGGGATATTACTCCTGAGTCTATGTGGAAATATTTCTTTACAGCAAGAGTGATAGATGCGTGGAATAGCCTCCCAGTGGAGGTAATAGAGATGAGGACAAGTTCCTAGAGGAAAGATCCATAAGCCATTATTAAAGAGGACCCGGGAAATCAACTGCTTGCCCCAATACAAGCATTGTGGAACCTGTGTGTCTTTTTGGGAAACTGCTAGGTCCTTGTGACATTGATTGGCCACTGTTGGAAACAGGATACTGGGCTTGATGGAGCTTGGTCTGACTCAGTATGGCATATCTTATGTTCTTATGCTCTAAGAAAGAATGGGACAAAAACAGAAGATCTCTAAAGGATAAAAGGGGACTATTGTAGTTGATATGGAAGGGCAGACTAGACAGGCCATATAGTCTTTTCCTGCTGTTATGTTTCTATGTATAGTCAGGCACATACACATGCAACTTGCATACACGTGTAAATGGCTATTTTAGAAAGGGCTGACTTTACATGTGGATATGCTTACTATGTGAAAGTTGTAAGGGGGCATGTCAGGGCTGTGGTAAGGGTGGATCAAACATCTACACATTTGTGCCCTAGTTCATATAGGGAATATCACATGTAGGATCAAAAATGTCCACATCAGGATTTACACGTGTTCTCAGGCATGTTTAGGTTTTTAACAGGTTGAAAAGTATATGCCAGTAGTGTGACACTATGGTGCGTTATTCCCATTTCCAGAATCAGGCATATGGGGGGTTCATATGTGTATCTCATTGGAAGTGTCGAGGAGTGTGCGTGCGTGTGTGTATGTGTTGGGGAGGATCAAGGGCTGGGTGGATGCCTATTTGGGTGTGTTATAGGGAGTGTCAGGGGTTGCATTTGTGTGCATGTGTGTGTGTGTTTGGGAGTGTCAGAGGTACAAGCATCTGTAAATGTGTGTCATGAGGAGTGTCAGGGACTGTGTTCGTGTGTGTGTCATGGGAAGTGTTGAGGGCCTTGTACATTTGTGTGTGTCTCTCATAACCCCTTATTTGCAGCCTTCCCCCAGTCTCTCTTCTTTCTCATGACCCCCCAGGCTTCATACACTGTCTTTCTCTCTTTCTATAGGCCTCTCTTCTGCTTCACCCCTCTCTCTTTCTCTCTCCAGTTGAGTCTGGGGGGTGTTATATTAGTCTTTCATTCTCTTATACCTGCCCCTTCATCCCTTCTCCTTTTACTCACCGGCCCTGGCTGCAGATCCTTAAAAAATGGTAGTTCACACTTCTGTCATCATGATCAGCTCTTTGTATGGTGGAGGTGTGCAGTGGAAGATGTTTGGGCTGATCTCCTGTTTTTAAGTCTCACAGCCAGAACTTCCTTTACCATGCAGCTCCAACATAGAGCCAATCTTGGTGAGGGAAGGTGAACCGCAGAGGTTTTTGGACTAGGATACACATGCATATTTGCGCAAACATTCATTCAGACAGGCACAATTTGCCTGCCTCTTGAACCCTCAACAATAGGCGCTATGCCTAGGTGAAACATAGCTAAAAAGTGCTCTTTATGGGAGGGTTTAAGGATGTTATCCTTAATCCCCTGTTTGTTCTCTTCCCCCCATCAAAATTTAAATTAGATAAAGATAAGGGCATCTAAAGTTGAACCAGCAGGATTGACATATGCAGGCTTGCAGAATAGTCAGCATAAATGTGTAAATGCTGGCACTTCCCTGTGAAGTTGTGAAATTTGGCACTTACTTGTGGATGTTGGCAGTGTTTCTCCCATTGCTTTTTCCCATGTGTACATCTGGGATCATTCAACTAGGTAACAGAGGACGCTCTCAAAAAAAAAACCTTTGAAAGGTCTACAGCCGATATCCTGCCTCCGTTGCCCTTGTCCAGCAAATATATACAGCTGGCCTCATTGAAGGGGCCACACAAATTGTGAACTCCTCTCTTGTGGAAGCACAGCCGCCAACAGCACTAAAAACGTTTTTTGAAAGGCTGTGGTGCGCCCACTACTGAAAGAATTCCCTTGACACAGTACAAACCTGAAAACTACTGACCAGTATTGAACATCCCTTTTATTGGAAAATCTATAGAACAGGCAGTTTGCTTTCAACTCTGTGACTAGTTAAATTAAAGAAATTGGCTAGACCCATGTCAGTTTGGCTTCAGACCTGGATATAGAACAGCGACAGTTCTTGTATTTCTGCTTGATGATCTCCATAGAAACCATGATGGGATCTGTCTCAATATTAACGCTGCTTGATTTCTCAGCAGGCTTTGACACTGTGGACCACAATATCAAGTTTGCATGGCTGGCAGAAATGGACATTGGTAGCACAATGTTTGCGTTGTTCAAATCTTATTTGACAGACAGACAATAGTCAGTTTTGTTCAACAACAATGCATCATTATCTTGGGAAATTAACTGCAGGGTGCCACAAGAATCTATGCCTTCACCTATCTTATTTAAACTCTACCTGAAGCCTCTAGCTAAGCTGTTTTGGATGATGGACACAGCATCCTCTATAATATGCACAGGGCCGGTGAGACCATCAGGTGAAGTAGGTGGTTGCCTAGAGTGCCAGTGCCCAAAGGACACCCACTGTCTCCGCTGCCCACTTCTCTCTAGATGTGCAGTGCTGGCATTGCTTTTAAAATGACACCAATGCACCAGAGTTACCTTCTACTTCGATCTTGCAATGCCATTTGTGTTATGCGTCCCCCCCTCATTAGATTCCATTTCCTTTTGCCAACAGGAAGTGGAATTCAAGGAGGGGTAGAACATAAATGACGCTGCAGTGCCGGAGGAGAAGGTGCTATTTTAAAAGTATTGCTGCCGCTGCATGACCAGAGAGGGGCCTCAGTGGCAGCAGTAGGAGCGGGGGCTGGGAGGAGGGGTGGCGCTGGGAATGAGGTTTGCCTAGGGTGTCTCGTATCCTTGCACTGGCCCTGTCTATGCTAAGGTTGCCAACTTCTTAAAAGAGAGAAAGCTGCCACCTTTGGCTAATCAAGCTCTTCTCATGCCCGTCCCTTGCCCTACTAAAAATTTGCAGAGAGGGAAATTGTGCAGGCTTTAGCATCTGCAGGCTATATCAAGGGAGGGGGTACAAGAGGTTGGACTCTTCAGCACCTATTCAGCCACAGTCCCCTTCTCAGGCCCCTCCAACACACGTATGCTCTCCTATGTGGTTTAAATCCAAACATATATTCTAAATCTACCAAACCCCACCCCGTTTGTCCATTCCCCAATAATCTGTGCAGATCAGAGCTAGAAACAAAAATAAAAAGCGAGAAACACAGCACAGGACCTATAGACTAAATCTACCATTCCACAACAGTACTAACTTCTTAAACTCGTGCAACTCCTAGAAAATCCATACACCTACTAGGGAAACTGAGCAAGTCCCTACATAGAATCTCCTTGCTAGCGGAACACCTGGCCTGGATCTTGCACTTCACACATACACGGACTCTCTCAAAGAATAGAATAAGGGACCACAAACTAAAACTAGGAATATGTAAACAAGCATTAAACTGAAAACCCAAGAAGCCAGACTCTGCATGCAGCACAACACCAGATACACAGAAAGAGAGGCATGGAAAGACAAAACGTGTTAAATACAAAAACTGGCAAATTCCAATCACTGAATTGAAAATAAAATTATGTTTTCTGCCTTTGTTGTCTGGCTATTTTATTTTTCTAATCCTACTTGTTCCAGTCTCTGGTTTCTACTTTCTTTCATTTTCTCTTAATTCATTCCCTGAAAACCCTAACAAACCAAATTGGCTGATGGGTGACTTTAACCTCGCCTCCCTACATCAGGATTTATCTAGTACCTTCCTGGATGCAATGACAGACCTTGGATACAAGCAAATCATGAACAACCCCACCCACCAACGAGGGAACATCCTTGATCTTATATTCGTTCCACCATCAGTCACAAGCACAAGTAGACAAACTCAACTCTCGATCACCCCAGTCCCCTGGTCAGACCATAGTTTAATTACATTTCTGATACCTGCAGATCCAAATACACTCACCCAACCAGTCACCTCAACAACAGCAAATTCAGGGTGATATAAGCCGCTGGACATAGAGGTGCTCACCAAGCAAGCTCTACCAAAACTGTCCCAGCCAACGGACAACCTGAATGAAATGATCACCATCTGGAATGACACCCTCTATCAGTACGCTCAACAACCAACCATGCACAAGAAACTGCCACCCAATAATTGTCCCAATAAAAAGCAGGATGCTCCATGGTTATCTCCAGAGCTACGAACCTCTCTACGTCAACTAAGGAAGCTAGAGAGAAAGTGGAGATGTGCCCATAACTCCTGGGACCAAGAAGAATACCTTACTCACCTGAAAACTCATCGCGAACTAACTTGGGCTACAAGGAAAGAGTTTCATTCCGAACTACTCAGCCGAGCACTAAACAGACCACGTGATCTCTTCAATTTAGTAAAAACGCTAACCAAAGAGCCGTTGCCACCGCAACAAGAATGCATACAACCACAACTATATGCCGACTTCCTCCAATCCAAATTAGTCAGAACGAATACAACTTCATTACAAGTTCTGACCAAATCCTCCCAGACTCAAACCCCACTCGCTAAATTTTCACCTCCATCAAGAAAAACCATCAAAGACATTATTGCTGCCATAAATACCACCACAGCACCAAATGACCCATGTCCAGCACACTGGATCAAAACCTTGCGTGCTGAACTTAGCCCTTGCATAGCTAGGATCGCAAACCTCTCATACCTAACTGGGGTTTTCCCTGCTGCCCTTAAACAGACATCAGTTCGTCCACTGCTAAAAAACAACCAGATGGATCCAAAGAAGGAAGAGTCTTACCGCCCTATTTCTAGTATACCTTTTCTAGCCAAAATACTTGAGAAGGAGACTCAGAGGCAGATCCAGCATCACATAGACACATCATCCCCTTTGGACCCATGCCAACACGGATTCAGAGAAGCTCATGGAGTTGAAACACTTATGACTTCGCTATTCAACAAACTCATATGCGGAATTGACAACATACAGATGGCCTTCGCAATGATTTTCCTTGACATATCGGCGGCATTTGACTCAGTTGACCATAAGATTCTTCTACCGAGACTCCATGAAAAAGGCATCCAAAGTCTCGCTTGGGACTGGTGCAAATCATACCTAGAAGATCGATGGCAGCAGGTTTGTATAGGCAACAATACATCTGAGCCCTTCTGACAGAAGCAAGGAGTACCCCAAGGCTCTTCCTTATCTGCGCTGCTTTTTAATATATATATGCAGCCAATCTGCCAAATCACCAGAGACTTCGGTATATCTTGCCTATTATATGCAGACGACGTGCTGATTTTCACACCGATCAACGTCTCAAATCCCGATTACTCAGCGCTAATCAACTGTTTCAATGCAATAACTGACTGGCTCCTCATTCAGAACATGAGAATAAATTTCAAGAAAACCGAAGTCCTCATAGCCACAAGAAACAAGCGATTTTCTCCCCCACCGACCCTCAAAGTAAGAGACGCAGAACTTCCAATCAAGGCCACCATAAGGTATCTGGGTGTGATACTCGATCAACAACTTAATCTTAAGGAGCACATAAAAGGCACCGTAAGGACAATTTTACTACAAGATAAAAACACTGCGCCACCTGAGACCCATGCTGGAGACCAAAGATTTCCGTACAGCTTTCCAAGCAATAGTCACACCTCACTTCGACTATGCGAATATCGTTCTGCATGGCCTCCCCAAGAATACACTAAGTCCCCTTCAACTGGCGATGAATGCAGCGGCCCGCATCTTGTCCGGGGCTTCAAAGAGGGATCATATAACACCGATCCTAATGGATCTACACTGGCTCCCGATAAGCTGCAGAATATTATATAAAACTCTCCTCATCACTTTCAAGGCCATTAATAAAATATCCCCTGCATCGATCTCAAATCTCCTCACCCATGCACCAAACAATAGATCCAGGAGACTAGTAGCCGAAAACACACTAGTTACGCCTAGTAATTCCACAAAATGGACGCAACTAACTAATAACAGAGCTTTTGTGTCTTATGCTCCCAAATGCTGGAACAAACTCCCCCCCAGCATCAGATCAATCAGGGACATCATTCAATTTAGAAAGGCCATTAAGCACCATTTATTCACTTTGCACTTCAACATACCTTACCTACCTTAGCATTGCCTTCCGCCTGACCACCCTTAATTGCCTCTCACATAGCTATAACCCAGAACAGAGGTAATAGAACTGCGGAAAGTGCTGCTTTTCTGTAAATATCAAGACACGATGTTACCTGTTTAAAAGTATATAGTTTTCCCCTGTTCATGCCCAGTTTATATTCCCTGTTATCTGTAAACCTATGTCAGTTTTATCCTGTCTAGGTAATATGTTTAATGTAAACCGCGCTGATGATGAATAGTGCGGTATATAAAAACTGTTAAATAAATAAATTAATAAATTCCAGGATCTCAAGTGCATCTACTACTATTTCTCTCCCCTCCTGTCTTCTTCACCTCCTCCCTTACATCCATCTGACACTTATCTTTTTCCTTTCAGCTTTCTTTCTTTGATTTCTTTTTCTGTCTCACTATGGGTTCAAATTTTACTCCTTCTTACTATCCTGTCCTCACTTTACCTATCACTTTTCAATCCTAACCCCAACCCTTCTATTCTCCATCTCTCTCTCCTTTTCCAGCCTCTTATTCCCCAGTCTTTCATCAATCCTTCCCTTTGGCTCTTCTCCTCTCTCTGTTTCCCCACTGTCCACCTTCCCCTGTCCAGCATCTTTCCCCTTCTCTCTCTCTCACATCCAGCATCTCCCCCCACTCTCCTTATCCCCTATTTCTAGCATCTCCCTTCTTTTTCCCTAGCCTCAGCATCTCTATTTCCCTTGGTCTTTCCTGTCGAATGTCCAGCATCACCTCTGTCTTTCTGTGTTCCTTCCATCTCCAGCATCACCTCTGTCACCCAGTGTCCCTCCCCACCACCATTTCAAGCATCTCCTCAGTCTCCCTCCAGCCCACTCCCCCCCCCCTCGTGTCTTGGATCTACTCTTACTCTCTCTTCCCCAGCATTGATCCACTGATGCCTCCACCACCCCTGATCCACATACCTGCATTTTCTTTTCAAATCCAGCCCTCCTCCCCCTCCCCTACTCCCCCTCCCCTCCTCCTCCCTTCCCCCTTCCCTTCCTCCCTCTCCTTCCTCCCCCTCCCCCTATTCCTCCTTCTCCCCGCCACCGGCAATCAAAAATAGTAGAGGTGCGGAACCTTTCCGATACAGGCCTGCGCATGCCTCTAAGTCCCTGTTGGTCCTGCCCACCTCAGATGCAACAATTATGCATCAGAGGAGGCACGACTTGGAGGTCCTTCAAGGCGCGCCTATGTTAGCTTTGATTGTTGGTGGTGAGGAAGGGGAGGAAGGCTGAATTTGTGCATTCACCAATTTCAGCTAGGAGAGCCGGTGACTGCCTGCGGATCCCAATCCCCACAGGCAGTCACTGGCTTTCCTGGCTGCAATCGAGGCAGTTAATGCATGTCTGCTTGCGGAGGTTGCAATCCCCATGAGCAGACATAGGAGCAATCGGTGCCAGCGGTTGGCAGAAAACTGGCACTTCATTGGCTGGTTTTACCATTCTGTCAGCTGCTGGCCTCCAATATTCAGAACTGGCCAGGCCGGCCTAAAACCAGTTGGTTGGTAACCCTAGTCTGCGCTGATGATGGATAGCTATTTATACCCATTGAACCATATCTGCCCACAGCTTTGAGCAAATTGACTGTCTGTCTAATAACTCAAGAATGGGCAAAAAAACCAGCAAACTCTGCCAGAACACAAGTAAAACATAGATTCTGTAGGTTTCTAATTCAAGTGGACAGGCACTTGATATCAAAATCTCTTTTGGGAACTATGTACTCTCCCAAAATCATAGGTCAAGAATCTTGGGCTACTGCTGGACTCATGACGTACTTTGAGTTCACAAATTTAGGCAAACCTCTTTCATGTATGGTGGCACTTACCAAACCTTTATCCAGTATGACCCAAGTTTAATGCTTAAAACTTCATGTGACTCCAGAAGATAATGAAAACAAAATAGTAGACTCCCTCCATTCTTTTCCCCTCTCATGTCTACTTTTCCCCCCTCATTTATTCACATCATGAAGATGACAGCAACAGTGATGGCTACAGTAGAAGCAGTCAGCATTATGGTTTATGGTTTACTTGATATACCACCCTTTACTATGTGTATCAGAGCAGTTTACAGATATGTGCTAACAGGTACATTTTAATCTCCAGGAACAAGCAGGAATGTAGTCTTCACATATGGGTATCGTCGGTACCAACAGAGCCTGCACGGGAACCCTCCCCAGCGTCCAATAGGAAAGCTTTTGGGAGCATCCCACAGTGACTGCAGGCTGCCTTTCCAACTCTCCCTCTTCAGTTCTTCGTTTTCCGCGGAGCCGACAGGACGCATACCCTGTCACTGCAGAAAATCTATTCTTATTCTTTTGTTTTATTGTGGTCGCGTCTGCCTTCATTCGACGCCTACCGGTACAGCCGGTTCTCTATTCTTCTTTTTAAAAAAAAAAAACCAAACAAACTATCTTTCTGAAAGATTTCTTTCTTCAGGGGCCTTTCCCCTCTTGGTGCTAGGTGCCATTTTGGACACTAGGCCCACTTTTCTCAAACATGGAGAAACCAGCCAGTGGTCTCAAGAAATGTTCTAAGTGTGGCGGTACCATATCCATCACCGACACCCATGACTGGTGTCTTAAATGTTTAGGTCCTGACCATTCTCCATCGGAGTGTCTCTCCTGCAGTAAGATGACCAAGAGGGGCCTGAAGAATAGAGCTGGAAAACTCAGTACCCATTTTGCTGCAGATACAATGTCAGTTGCATTGACGTCTTCCAGTGCTTCATCTTCCTCTTATGGATCTCAGGTAACTAAACCTAAGTCTTTTAAGACTGGCCAGTCCTCAAAGGGTAGATCTCCTTCCAGGTATCGAGATGCAACGGGCATTGCCCTCGAGGAAAGTTCACCGGTAAAACAGCCCTGGCGGGAGGCTTCGGCTTCCAAAGCATTAGCGGGGCTCCAGAATGTTCCAGAGGCTTCCACCTCTGCAGAACTACTGGTGCCATGTTCTGGGGTCGTGGCCGCTTCCACCGGTACTGACACCCAAGCATCAGCAGGGGCGATGGATCAGAGAATCCTCGCTATTGAACGCAGTCTAGTGGCTCTCTTAGCAGCTTCGGTACCGCTAAGACTGCTACAGACAGTTCCACGGGTATCGGTACCAACATCAATGCTGGTGCTAACTGCATGTGCCTCGGCCGGTATGCTTCCCCCTATGCCGAACCTTGAGTCTATCTTAGGTATCGAAAGACCGGTACCGAGATACCGGCTTTGAACGGTACTGGTACCGTGCATTGCAGGAACACCCAGCACAGAGATACTTCAAATCTTCCAATTCTGATGACTCTGACGACTCTGCCGGTACTAGAGCAATGCTTCCGGAGGATCCATCTCCTCCTCCTCAGCGTAGAATGTCTCCTCCAGAAGACATGTCCTTCCAGGATTTCATACTTGATCTAGCTCGAGGTCTTGCAATCATCGTGACTCCGGATCATAGAATCTTGCATGATCTTATGCTAAGAATGTGGGAAACTCCTTTAACGGTGTCTCCACACTCTCAACGACTCGATACCATGTACCGAGTTCCAAGCTGTCCTGGTTTTCAAAAGACTCAGTTACCACACCATTCAATGGTAGAGGAATCGGCCATGCGTAGGATTAAGAGTGCTAAAACACATTCTTCCAATCCTCCAGGCCGTGAATAGAGGACACTTGATGCCTTTGGGCGTCGATGCTTCCAATCTTCCATGTTGTCAGCCAGGATCAGCTCTTACATTATCTATATGGGAATGTTCCTCAAGGAGGTTGCAGGAGACTTGGAGCTCATGAGCCCTCTTCTTCCTGAGGATAAAAGAGGGGAATTTCTAATTCTGGTCAAACATGCCCTGGATGTTTCAAAGTTTGTAAACCGTGCAACCTTTGATTGCTTTGAATGCATTAGCAGAACCTCTGCTATCTCCATCAGTGCACGTCGTATTGCCTGACTCCAGGCATCAGACTTAGAAATATGAGTGCAAGATAAACTGGGAAACATTCCTTGCACAGGAGAAAATCTCTTTGGCAAGGATTGGCAAGAGAAGGCTAATCAAATTGAATCTGAAAATACCACCTTGAATAGACTATCAAAGTTTACAGGCAACCCAGCAAAGAAAAGTAAGCCAAGAAACCCTTTTTCAACATGAAAAAGAGGTTTTACCCATCTTACACCCATCAGGGTCACTGTCCAGTTAATATTCCCCAAAAGGGGCAACAACAGACCAGACAATAGAGGAAGCCACAAGTTCCAAGAGCTCAGCCAGCTCAGCAGACTCAGCCTTCTCAGGGGCTTTGACTCCTTCCTAGAGAATTTAGTCTTTCTGCCCCTACAAGGTCCAGAACCCTCCACCATCCCAGGCAGGTTATGCCATTTTGCCAAAAGATGGCAACAAATAACATCAGAAAACTGGACTCTGTCCATTGTATGAGAGGGGTACAAACTTCATTTCACAGCATGCCCCCTCCTACAATCATAAAGAAGTTCAATTCTTAAGTCCCAGCCACCGATCTCTTGGGCCAAGAGGTCGCATCACTTCTTGCTCAGGGAGCAATAGAAGAAGTACCCATACCCCAACAGGATACAGGGTTCTACTCCCCCTATTTTCTCATCCCAAAGAAAACAGGAGGACACAGACTCATACTGGACCTCAGAGAATTAAACAAATATCTGTTCCAAGAAAAGTTCAAGATGATATCCCTTGGAACACTCCTGCCATACCTTCAGAGTCAGGATTGACTATGTTCTCTAGATCTAAAGGATCATATACGTATATTCTTATCCATTCAGATCACAGGAAATTCTTTTGATTCCTTTTCCAGGGAAAACACTTCCAATACAAGGTTCTTCCCTTCGGTCTGGCTTCTGCCCCAAGAGTCTTCACGAAATGCATGGCAGTGGTAGCAGGATTTCTGAGAACTCTAGGAATATTCGTCTTCCCCTACTTAGATGACTGGCTCATTCGAGCATCGACAGCTCCAGAAGCCAACTTTGTTCTTTCTCACACGATACGAATCCTTCGCTAGTTGGGATTAGTCATAATCCTCCCAAAATCTCATCTCACCCCTTCTCAGTCCCTGGAATTCATAGGGTCTCGTCTAGATACAAGACAGTCAAGGGCTTTCCTACCACAGCCCTGCTGTCTTCATATAGTACAGCTGGCATCCCAAGGAGCTGTGAAAGTCTTCCTCACTGCTCGCAAAATGCTTCAGCTTTTGGGGCATATGGCATCCACTGTCCATGTGTTCCCTATGCTCGCCTTCACATGCGAGCAGCCCAGTGGATCCTATCTTCTCAGTGGATACAGGCCTCGGGCCACCTATTGGACAAAATCAGAAACTTCACATGTCTCATTTCGTCCCTTCAATGGTGGCAATCACTGGGAAACCTTCTCATAGGCTCTCCTTTTCAGCAGCCTCTATTCCAAGCCACCCTAACAACAGATGCATCCAAGTTGGGTTGGGGGGCTCACTTGCACGATCTCTCGACAGGGTCTTTGGACCCCACAGGAGGCTTGTCTTTGCATAAACCTCCTAGAACTCAGAGCCATTTTCCATGCTCTTCGAGTATTCCAAGCCCAGCTCAGCTACAAGACAGTCCGGGTCCAGACTGACAATCAGGTAGCCATGTTCTATATGAACAAGCAGGGCGGAACGGGCTCTCTGTCGTTATGCAATGAAACTTTGCGATTGTGGGCCCTCGCCAGAGAGTATCAAATACACCTCCTAGTGATATATCTTCTGAGCATTCAAAATCTTTGGGCAGACAAACTCAGTCGAATACTGCTGCCACACGAATGGTCTCTTCACTCAGACTAGCTTTCTCAAGTGTTTTGAATCTGGGGAGCCCCAGATATAGACCTCTTTGCAAGTCCACAGAATGCCAAACTTCCCCAATTCTGTTCCAGAATTCCGGCTCAAAACTGTCAGGCAAGGGATGCTTTCCTCCTTCACTGGGGTGAGGACTTCCTCTATGCCTTCCCACCCATTCCCCTCATTCCCAAAACGCTGTTCAAGCTTCAGAGAGACAGAGGTCGTATAATATTCATATCTCCACGTTGGCCACGGCAAACATGGTATCCTCTGCTTCTACGTCTCTCTCAAGCCACACCTCTGGAGTTGGGATATGCTCCAGATCTTCTTTCCCAGGAGGATGGGACATTATTGCACCCGAATCCCCAGTCCCTGCATCTCAGGGCCTGGTTGCTGAAAGCCTAGACCTTCTGGATATCAACCTTTCTCAACAGGTAAAGGATATCCTTGTGGCTTCCAGAAAACCCTCCACAAGGCGATCCTACGCCTTCAAGTAGAAAGGTTTCTCTGTATGGTATTCTCAAAGGGGACTTAACCCCCTTTCGGTGTCTGTGGAATCGCTGGCTGGAGTATCTCCTCCATTTATCAAATTCTGGTCTTAAAACCAATTCAGTATGGGTCCATCTTAGTGCCATTGCAGCTTCTTGCAAGCCTCTAGATGGACAACCTATTTCCTCTCATCCACTCGTAGCAAGATTTATGAGAGCTCTACTCTTAACAAAACCTCCCTGTAAGCCACCGCCGGTGGCATGGGATCTAAATCTTGTTCTTGGGCAACTTATGAAACCGCCATTTGAACCTTTAGCCACTACAGCTCTAAAGTTTCTTTCCTGGAAGGTCATCTTCCTAATTGCCCTCACGTCTGCAAGACGAATCAGTGAGCTACAGGCCTTAGTGGCAGATCCACCTTATACAAGATTTCACCATGATAAGGTAGTTCGTAGGACTCATCCTCACTTTATGCCAAAGGTGGTTTTGCCTTTTCATTTGAACCAAGCGGTTTACCTTCCTGTATTCTTTCCTAGGCCTCATGCCTCTAATGCAGAAAGGATCCTTCATACTTTAGATTGTAAACGAGTCTTGGCTTTTTACCTTCAAAGAACTAAGCAACACAGAAAATCTTCTCAGCTCTTTGTTGCTTTTGATTCTAGTCTTTTGGGACTTCCAGTTTCCAAAAGAACTCTCTCTAGGTGGATTGCAAATTGCATATCCTTTGCTTATGAGAGTAAGGGACTTTCTCTCGAAGGCCATGCCACAGCTCACAATGTGAGAGCAATGGCAGCCTCTATGGCTAATCTTCGCTCTGTGTCCATTGACGACATTTGTAGAGCAGCCACTTGGGTTCGGTACACACCTTTACAGCCCACTACTGCTTAGACAAGGACTCCCATCGGGATGCCTTGTTTGGCCAGGCTGTTCTCCAGCATCTCTTTCAGACTTAGTATGACTCCTACTTGCTGTCCTGGGTTTGGATGCCAGAGATCCATGGGAGGAAGCATGACACATCTCATCATGGGTTTGCAGCTTCTTAGGGTCATCCCCCTGGCATCTCTCAGCTGGGGAGTCCCCATATGTGAAGACTACATTCCTGCTTGTTCCTGGAGATAGCCTAGTTACTCACCTGTAACAGGTGATCTCCGGGAACAGCAGGAATTAAGTTTTCACAACCCACCCACCTCCCCTAGGAGTTCTCTCTCTCTGTCTCTTTCTCTCCTTTTGTCTCAGCTAAAAACTCAATTGAAGAGGGAGAGTTGGAAACACGTGAAGTTAGCACACAGGCGCTGTGGGATGCTCCCAAAAGCTTTCCTATTGGACCCTGGGGAGCGTTACCATGCAGGCTCCATCGGTACAAACGATACCCATATGTGAAGACTTAATTCCTGCTGTTCCCGGAGATCACCTGTTACAGGTGAGTAACTACGCTTTACCTCGTCCCTGAAGGGCTCACAGTCGAAGCATACCTGAGGCAATGGAGGGTTAAGTCGTTTGCCCAAGACCACAAGGAGTGGCCATGAAACTAGATACCCCAATCTTTCCGGCCTGAGGTTACTTGTCCCTATATGGGAATTGAACTCCCGGCCTTAGGTATCTTGTCCCAACCACTGAACCACTCCTCTCTCCATTGATTCCTGTGGCAGTGTCTGCCCACAGACCCCAGTACTCTGCATGGGTTTTGAGTCTAACTGGAAGTTCACACAGGAGGATGGGGCAGAGGCTGGAAATGATTAATAATTCACAGGTCCCATGCTGAGTGCCACTACTTTGGCATAGGTCACAGTGGGAGCAACCCTGTTTCTGTGACCCTGATCTGCTGCTGATGTGAACCCATTTGGGGTTCTGACCCACAGTTTGGGAGCCATTGACCTATAGCAACTACGAAATCTCTCTCTGTATATTGAGAGAATGAGTCTAATCATGGTAGTTGATATTGTAATAGTATCAAGGCTAGATTACTATGATGCCCTGTATATTGGTCAGACCACAAATAGTTTGCACCAGCTCCAATTAATTCAAAGTGCTGCAGCTTGATTGATAGAGGGCTGCAAGTGAAATGACCATACCATATCTTTCCTGAAAAAACGCTGTGGCTATCCATAGCCTACAGAGCTAAATTTAAAATTCTACTCTGATTTTCAAGCCCTCAGACAAAATGGGCCAGAATAGCCAAAGAATACGTTAGCCCCCTCTACACACCTTTGAGGCCTCTTAAGGTTATGTTAACTGTACCTTCTCCAAAGGACCTCACACTGTCAGCGATCTTTCTTAGGAGTAGCCCTCACAGTCCAGAGGAACTACTTCTACTTCAGAAAGCACATAGAAGCCTTGCTCTTCTTCCACGCCTTTAATGGCCATTTTCACTGACTTTCCATTTCACTCATACTGCTTCAAGACTAGCTTGTTGCACACCCTGAAACTGTGACCAGATCTGCATACCTTATTCCTCTGTATATATAATTTACACTTAGTCTGGTTACACATTTTTGTTTGTCCCTTTGTCTTTATCTTTGTCCATCTTGCCTGTCTGTATTTCCTGGCTGCACCTATCACCCCTCTACTACCTATTCGGAAGCTTTATTGTATGTTGCCAACGTTGTGAGTATCCTATTTGTCATATGAATGTTCTACCATATTGCCTTTTATCGTATATCATTTTTACTGTGCTGATATTATGAATACTCTATCTGTTATTTGAATACTCTTTAGCTTGGAAAAGAGACAGCTGAGGGGATATGTGATAAAGGTCTATAAAATGAGTGGCGTGTAACGGGTAAACGTAGATCCGTTCTTTATGCCGTCAAGAAATAGAAAGACAAGGGGACATACAATGAGGCTGCAATGTCACACTTTTAAGATTAATAGGAGAAAATATTTTTTCACTCAAGGTGTAATCAAACTCTAGAATTCGATGCTGGAGGATGTAGTAAAAGCTGTTAGTGTAGCTGGGTTTATAAAAGCTTTTGACAAGTTCCTGGAGGAAAAGTCCATACACCATTATTAAAAACAATCAGGAAAATCCACTGCTTATCCCTGGGATAAGCAACATGGAATTGTAAACATTGCAACTGTGACAAATCAGTTCTGATCTCCAGGAACAAGCAGGAATGAGTCTTCACATATGGGTTTCGTCGGTACCGACGGAGCCTGCGCAGGAACGCTCTCCAGCATCCAAAAGGAAAGCTTTTGGGAGCATCCCACAGCGCCTGCGCGCTGCCTTCCTGCCTTTCCTAACTGCCTCTCTCCAGTTCTTCTTTTCCACGGAGCCAGCAGGTCGTGTTCCTGTCACCGCTGAAGAATTTCTTTATTTTATTTTATTTCTTTAGTCGCGCTTCTGCCTTCTTGACGCTAGACTGGTACCGCCGTTTTTTTCTTTCTTTATTCTAAAAAAACCCCAAAAAACAAAAAAAAACTTCTGGGTTTTTTTTTCACTTCAGTGCATTTTCTTCTTTGGCCTTAGGCCTAAGAAATATGTCCTCATGGAAAAGCCCGCTTCTGGGTTTAAAAAATGCACGAAGTGCAGCGGCACTATTTCTGTCACCGACACCCATGAATGGTGTCTAAAATGTTGAGGTCCTGACCACTCCATTGCGGATTGTGAGTCCTGCTCCATGATGTCTAAAAGAGGTCTACAGAATCGACCAGCTAAGCTCAGTACCCTGTTTCCCTCGGATGCAGCTTCGGTTGCATCGACGTCTTCCAGGGCTTCTTCTTCCTCGCATGGATCTCAGGTAACCAAACTTAAATCCAGCCGGTCCTCGAAGGGTAGATCTCCCTCTAAGTATCGAGATGCCTCCGGGCTTGCCCTCGAGGAATCCGCACTGGCAAAATTACCCTGGCGGGAGGCTCCGACTTCCAAAGCTTTATCTATGGGGTCACAGGTTGACATCGATGGCACGGCCTCCACCGATCACCTGTTGCCATGTTCTGGGGTACCGGTGGTTCCCACTGGTACCAACATCCAGACATTGGTTGCGTCGATGGATCAGAATATCCTGACCATGCAGCGTTCCATCACGGCATTCATACAAGCTGCGACGCCTTCGGTACCGCAACAAACTCCGTTGCCGGCAATGTTCCCTCTAATTTTCTGTAGGCTGTGTGCGCATAAAATATCAGCTGTGCAGCTTTTGAAGGAAGGTTAAATTTTTGTGTGCCACATAATGACACTCTGAGTTATATACTTTAAAATTTGACTACATGTCAGAATACAGTATGTACACCACATTGATTGCACTAGAAAATATTGTAGAACTTGTGAAAACTGTAAATACACAACTTTTAAATTTTAAGACATCTGTGTTGTTTTCTATCAGAATCAGAACCAAAATTTTTGTGCGCTCTGTTGTAAAGTATGTGTGCTCGCTCGTCGAGGTGTGTGCGCATGCACACGCGCACAGCTTAGAGGGAACAGTGGTTGCCGGTACCGACTTCGGTACCGATATCGGTTCCGGTGCTGGTACCGATTGCATCGACATCCGCTTCGGTGTCGACTGCAGCGGTACACTGTTCTGTGATGCCCATCGGTACCGAATCGGTACCGATCACTCCCGATGTCGATACCACCCGGTACGCGTATCGGGCTCTGCAGGAGCATCCAGACAGACGATACTTCGATTCCTCTGAAGACTCTGATGAATCAGAGGTTTCTGTCGAAGCATCGGTGATCCATCCTCAGGAGCCCTCTTCTCCAAAAAGGAGAATGTCTCCTCCAGAAGACTTGTCTTTTCAAGACTTCATTAGGGAAGTGGCCAGGGGTCTTTCCATCTCAGTGGTCCCTGAGACAGAGCCTAGAGCCAAAAAATTAGATATTTTGCAATATCCTAAGGCTCCTAAAGAGGCAGCCACTTTACCAATACATGAGATTCTTTATGATCACATGTTGGGCATATGGGAGACTACTCTCACCACTTCCCCTCATTCTCGCAGGTTGGACACCATGTATCGTGTTCCTCCTTGTCCTGGCTTCCATAAGACTCAGCTTCCTCACCGCTCCATTGTGGTGGAGTCTGCTATGAAGAAGATAAAGAGTACAAAAAGGCACTCTTCTGCTCCTCCAGGAAGAGAATGCAGAACCTTAGATGCCTTTGGCAGGAGAATTTTCCAGGCCAGTATGCTTGTTGCCAGAATCAACTCCTATAGTCTCTGTATGGGGATGTTTCTAAAAGAAGTTACAGATCACCTGCACACTTTATCTCTTTTTATTTCAGAAGATAAAAGGGAAGAGTTCCTCATCTGGCTCAAACATGCCCAGGATATTTCCATGTTTTCCAACCGTGCAGCTTTTGACTCTTTTGAAGGTGCCAGCAGAGCCTTGGCCATTGCCATAGGTGCACGCAGAGTTGCTTGGTTACAAGCTTCTGATTTGGAACCCTGGGTACAAGATGGCCTAGAAAACCTTCCTTGTACAGGTGAAAGCCTTTTTGGCAAAGATTGGCAAGCAAAGGCCACCCAGATGGATGCTGAAAATTCTGCTTTAGATAGACTTTCAAAGTCTACTTCTGCTCCTTTTAAGAAAAGGTTGTTCAAAAAGGCTTTTTTTCCCAAAAAAGGGAAATATTATTCTGCTTATGGTCAGCAGTCATCTTCTGCAGGTCGATTTGCTACAAAGAGACAGCAACAACTGAAACAGGCCAAGCCTAAGGCTGCTAGGACTGCTACGGCCCAACAGCCTCAGCCTCCTTAGGGCCTTTGACTTACAACTAGAGAGCTTAGTCTTTCTGGCTCTAGAACATCCAGAGCCTCTCACCATTCCAGGAAGGTTGGCTTACTTTGCTCCCAGGTGGGAACAAATCACAGCAGAGCAATGGACCCTCTCCATCATAAGGGAGTGGTACAAGCTTCATTTCTTAAACCTTCCTCTTCACACCATGGTGAGACAGTTCAATTCTCAAACATCTCACCTCGACCTTCTGGGTCAGGAGATTGCTACCCTTCTTGCCCAAGGGGCAATAGAAGAAGTACCCCTTCTTCAACAGGGCTCAGGGTTTTACTCCCCCTACTTTCTTATCCCAAAGAAAACAGGGGGCTACAGACCCATATTAGATCTCAGAGAATTGAACAAGTTTTTATGCAAGAAGAAATTCAAGATGATTTCTCTCGGTACTCTCCTTCCATACCTTCAGAGTCAGGATTGGCTTTGCTCTCTAGACCTCAAGGATGCGTACACCCATGTCCTCATCCATCCAACACACAGAAGGTTCCTTCGGTTCTTTTATCAAGGGAGGCACTACCAATACAGAGTGCTTCCTTTTGGTCTGGCCTCTGCACCAAGGGTGTTCACAAAATGCATGGCAGTATTAGCTGCATTTCTACGCACTGTAGGGATATTCGTATTCCCATATCTGGACGACTGGCTCATCCGAGCTCCATCCCAGTCAGAGGCCCAGACTTCTCTAACCTGCACAAGGCGTATCCTTCAGTATCTGGGACTTGTAATAAACATTCCAAAATCCCATCTCACCCCTACTCAGTCTCTAGAGTTCATAGGGGCCTTGCTGGATACCACAACTGCAAGGGCCTATCTTCCCCAGGCCCGTTGCCTACGCTTGGTGCAGTTAGCCTCACAAATTCAGTTAAAATCCCATTTAACTGCTCGAGAGATGTTGCAACTGTTAGGCCACATGGCATCCACTGTGCATGTGGTTCCTTACGCTCGCCTTCACATGAGGGCAGCTCAATGGACTCTATTCACCCAATGGACCCAGGCATCAGGGTGCCTGTCAGAAAAAATAGCAACCTCCAGTCGCCTCTTTTGCTCTCTCCAGTGGTGGAAGTCCACTCAAAATCTGTTGCTAGGGTCCCCCTTTCAACAGGTGTTACCCCAAGCAACCCTTACAACAGATGCCTCTCCAAGAGGTTGGGGAGCTCATCTTCAAGATCTCTCCACTCAAGGCATCTGGTCTTTACAGGAGACATCTCTACATATCAACCTCTTAGAGCTCAGAGCAATTTTTCTAGCTCTCAGAGTCTTCCACACCCTGCTCAGCTACAAGACAGTCCTCATCCACACGGACAACCAAGTAGCCATGTTCTACGTGAACAAGCAGGGAGGGACTGGCTCTCTGTCGCTTTGCAACGAAGCTCTGAGATTGTGGGCCTTCGCCAGAGAGCATCAAATTCATCTCATGGCAGTGTATCTTCCAGGGGTTCAAAACTCTTGGGCAGACAGACTCAGTCGAGTTCTGCTTCCACACGAATGGTCCCTTCATGGGGATCAGATAGCCAGGAGGAATTCCAAACTTCCCCGGTTCTGTTCCAGAATTCCGTGTCAGGGAGTTCAGGCCAGGGATGCCTTCCTCCTCCATTGGGGGCAAGACTTCCTCTATGCCTTTCCACCCATTCCCCTAATTCCCAAGACACTCTTCAAACTTCAGAGAGACAAGGGGTCTATGATCCTCATAGCACCACATTGGCCACGCCAAGTGTGGTACCCTCTACTTCTGCATCTCTCTCAAGCTCCCTCCCTGGTCTTGGGATCTGCTCCAGACCTCCTGTCCCAGGAGGAGGGAACGTTGTGGCACCCAAATCCCCAGTCTCTTCACCTCAGAGCCTGGTTCCTGAAGGCCTAGACCTTCAAGATTTGCATCTTTCTCAGCAAGTGAAGGATATCCTTCATGCTTCCAGAAAGCCTTCCACTAGACGTTCCTATGCTTTTAAATGGAAAAGGTTTACCATTTGGTGTGCAGAGAAGAGTCTTAACCGTCTTGCAATACCTCTGAATTCTTTACTGGAGTATTTGCTGCATTTATCCCATGCAGGCCTTAAAACGAATTCAGTAAGAGTCCATTTGAGTGCTATTGCAGCATCCCTTAAACCTCTCAATGGACAGCCTATCTCCTCTCATCCTCTTATAGCAAGATTCATGAGAGGCCTTCTTTTGACTAAACCTCCCATCAGACCACCTCCAGTGGCATGGGACTTGAATCTGGTTCTTGGCCAGCTTATGAAGCCACCCTTTGAACCCTTAGCCACTACCTCCTTGAAATTTCTTTCCTGGAAGGTTATTTTTCTCATTGCAGTCACTTCAGCTCGCCGCATCAGTGAGCTGCAAGCCTTGGTGGCTAATCCTCCTTATACAAGGTTCCATCATGACAAGGTAGTCCTCAGGACTAATCCACACTTTATGCTTAAAGTGGTCTCACCTTTTCATCTGAACCAGGAGGTTTATTTACCTGTCTTTTTTCCAGGACCTCATGCTTCAAGTGCAGAGTGGTATCTTCATACCCTGGATTGTAAAAGAGCTCTTGCTTTTTACTTACAAAGGACACAGCAACATAGAAAGTCCTCTCAACTCTTTGTTGCTTTTGATCCCTCTCATTTAGGACTTCCAGTCTCTAAGAGGACTCTGTCCAATTGGATTGCTCAGTGTATTTCTTTCGCCTACCAGAGTAAGAACCTTTCTCTGGAAGGCCATGTCACAGCTGACAATGTGAGGGCCATGGCAGCCTCTATGGCTCATCTAAATTCTGTGTCCATCGACGAAATCTGTCGAGCGGCCACCTGGGCCTCGGTTCATACCTTCACAGCCCATTAATGTTTGGACAAGGACTCCCGCCGGGATGCCTTGTTTGGTCAGGCTTTTCTCAAACACCTGTTCCATACCTAACCAACTCCTACCCTCCATCCCTGGCTGGATGCCTGAGATTGATGGGTGGAGGTAGAGCCCTTCCCAGGGACTCACAACCTGGGTGATCTCCCAGGCATCTCTAGCTGGGGAGTCCCCATATGTGAAGAATCATTCCTGCTTGTTCCTGGAGATAGCACAGTTACTTATCTGTAACAGGTGATCTCTGGGAACAGCAAGAATAAGTCTTCACAACCCACCCACCTCCCCTAGGAGTTGTATCTCTCTATCTTTCTTTCCTTTCCTCATTCTCTCTTTGTCTCAGCTTTAAAACGCGAACTGGAGAGAGGCGGTTAGGAAAGTCGGGAAGGCAGCGTGCAGGCGCTGTGGGATGCTCCCAAAAGCTTTCCTTTTGGATGCTGGGGAGCGTTCCCGCGCAGGCTCCGTCGGTACCGACCAAACCCATATGTGAAGACTTATTCCTGCTGTTCCCAGAGATCACCTGTTACAGGTAAGTAACTGTGCTATCTCCACATCTTTTCTAAAATGTGCCTTTTTGTATACTAATCGTCCTGTTTAACTTAGAGATGAATTTTGATGGTACAATCTGACTAGACCTTTGTGATCAAGGGCACATTATAGTGATTCCATCTGTAGTAGCAGCAAGAAAAAAATACAGAGGGTAGAGCTTTTTCAGTTGTTCTTGTGCTGTGTAACAGATTCCTATATGAGATCCATTGAGAATCCAGTTTTGAAGCGTTGAGGAAAAACATCAAATCTTTTGTTTTGCAGTGGGATAAGTTGGAAAACGGAGTTAGGTGCATCTCTCTGATGACAATCGATTACATTTGTTTTATTTGTTGTTAACTTTATGATGGTATATATTGTATTTTACCATTGTTATAGACTATTTTGAATGATGATTGGTTCAGATAGGGTGGTATATATAAATTTATAGAAATAAATAAAACATAAACTTTGTGTGGGAGCATTTGTGCATTACTGGTGTTTATTCTAGGAGTATGTTTAATAAAGGCAGATGCATCCGTATGTTGTCTTTATCAAACAGGTGTGCTTTTCAAAATTTTTTAAAGTACTCTAACTTTAGGTGTTAGTACATTTTCAAAGGGACCGATTTAGCTTTAGCTGCTAAAAAAGAGTGCTGCCTCATGGCAGGTTATTGTCAGGAACTGAAAGATGACTGCCTTGATTTGCAGCGTTAGCCTCCTAACTTGGAAGGCTGGGGATAACTGGCTCAAATCTACTGTAGCTGCCATCCTTGAACCTGGAACCAGCAATCTACCCCCTTCTCACTTTTGGATTTAAGAAGACACTTGAGGGGTAAATGAATAGGTTAAGTGAACAGGAAAATGCCAGTGTTGGTGGTGTTTTGTGTGTTTATAAAATGCTAGCGCAAATTCTGCAGCAATTGCACCTAAATTGAAGGCCATGGATATTATACCTGCTTGAGAGCAGGTGCAACTGTCTGTGCATAATTTCCATGTCTGCATGCATATTTTATAAAATACACACATAAGTTATGACTATGCTGTAACTCCGTTCTTTGCATGTGTACATGTGTCATGTGTACGTTTAGTATGACCTAATTTTATGAAAGCTCATTTAAGCGTGAAAATAGTTAATAAAATGATGCTCTTGGATAGTAGTTTTTTTTCGTATGGCACATTAAGGTTAAAAGCATGTGCATGCACATAAACAATGATGTACCAAGGGCAGGGTGTGAGTGTGGTCTGCCCCGGGTGCTGTCCAGTGGTGGTTGCCGTAATTCCAGGCCAACACAGTGGAAGCACGTGCGGCAGGTCTACCTTAACTTCCTTGCTGGCTTGCTGTACTTCCTCCATTCCAGACCTGACAGTTTTTCCTTCCTGGCCAAAGTCTCATGATAACACAGCAAGAGTTTGTCCTGGGAAGGAACAGCTGCTGGACCTGGAGTGGAGACAGCGTGGCAAGTCAACAAAGAAATTAAGGTCTATTTGCTGCATGCGCCTCAACTGTGTAGGCACCATGAGAAGGTGTCTGCTCCGGGTGCTAATTTGTCTTGAAACGCCACTGTACATAATTATAGGTATTTTAGTGATTTGTGTGTGTGATTGAGGCAGTTGCAATTCTGAAAGTATGTGCACAAGACTGATGGCGCCTGCTGTTATAAAATACCATATCTAATGTACATTCTTGAAATATCTAGGCATGTGCATTTACATCTACCATTGCGCAGGTATAAAAACTCATGCCTGGTGGATGCATGTTCTCCACCATTTAAACCTCCCTTTTATAAAGTAAAATATGTGCACACCTTAGTTTATAAAGTAGGAGTGAAATGTGTGCGTTGCCATGCACGGTTAATTAGGTAACACTTAGAAAATTACCCTCTTGGTGCTCAGTTGCCCCCTCTCCCTTCAACCAGTTACAAACTAAACTTGATGCCCAATTCTCCCCTCCTCTTCAGCTCCCCTTAAACCTCGTTATCAGTTGTAAGCTGCTCCAACAGTATAGTCTTCCCTTCCCTCCCACCTTCTCCTCTGGACCCCAAGATTGTCAACCAGATTTTATACTCTGCGATATGTACTATTGAATGCCATATATCTTTGCTGCCTTCTGTATTTTTTTCAGGCTTAGATCTAGAGATGATTTGTTAGGCAGATTTTACACCCTTACTTAGATTTGTCTAGACTCGATTATGAGCTCCATCTGGCAAGACCTTTCTCTTTGTGTATATGTCTAGTAGTACTGTAGAAGTAAAGTATGCAATAGTAATACTTTTGACTGCAATTTTAAAATGCATTGGATGGGATGCCTAATTCTGGTTGTTGATAGTACCATGGTGCTAAGGTATGCGTGCCTGAAGACTGCACTATTTAAATGAATCAGAAAAGGGTGAGTGAAGGACTAGAAAAGGGGACTGTTACTTCTGGAGAGACATCTGCAATTGTGAGTATATACTTCTGGGTATTTTCTGAAAGGAATTCTTTTTATTAAAGCTAATTAATCTGTGAACCCACTATTTTTTGTTAAATCAGTCAGGGCCTAGTAGCAGCAGTTTAAGTTTACATTTAAAACACAGAAGAGAGCTTTCTGGTTAAATTTAGAACCCAGCAGAGAGCTTGTAGTTTAAATTTCATAATAAGTTAGAGCCTAGCAGCAGCAAAGAGCTATAATTTAAATCAAATAAGAATATAGCTTACCTCAGCAGCACAGGACAGGGTACTGTGTAGCAGCCCTCTTTTAATAAGTGATCGCATTTGATTTAATTAGTGGAGGAGGGATAGTACGGAAATCCACAGTACTACCTTTTAACTTTCGAAAGGGAGACTATGATAAAATGAGGAAAATAGTTAAGAAAAAACTAAAAGGAGCAGTTGCAAAGGTTAAAGACTTACATCAAGCTTGGGTGTTGTTGAAAAATACTATCTTGGCAGCCCAGACCAGCTGTATTCCACGCTTTAAGAAAAGTGGAAGGAAGTCCAAAAAACTGCCAGCATGATTTAAAGATGAGGTCAGAGAGGCTGTTGTTGCCAAAAAAGCATCTTTCAGGAAATGGAAAAAAGAGCCAAACGACGAAACCTGGAAACAGCACAAGCACTGGCAAGTCAAATGCAAGGCATTGATAAAGCAGGCAAAGGGAGAATTTGAGAAGAAGCTTGCTGTGGAAGCAAAAACGCGAAATAAAGATTTTTTTCAAGTACATTCGTAGCAAAAAACCTGTGAGAGAGTCAGTTGGTCCATTAGATGATAGAGGAGTTAAAGGGGCACTAAGAGGCGACAAGGCGATAGCGGAGAGACTGAATGAATTCTTTGCTTCGGTCTGTACTGAGGAAGATGTAGGGATGTTCCCCATGACTGAAGTGATATTTAAAGGTGCGGAAGAATTGAAGGAAATATCGATACATCGGTAAGATGTATTACAACTATTAGATAAACTGAAGAGTAGCAAATCACCTGGGCCGGATGGTATACATCCGAGGGTGTTGAAAGAACTGAAATATGAGATTGCAGACCTGCTATTAGTAATCTTTGAACTATCATTAAAATCATCTCTAATACCTGAAGATTGGAGGATCGCCAATGTAACACCAATTTTTAAAAAGGGTTCCAGGGGTGATCCGGGAAACTACAGACCGGTGAGCCTCACGTCAGTACCGGGAAAAATGGTAGAAACCATCATAAAGAATAAAATTACTCAGCATGTAGATAGTCATGGCCTAATGGGAGACAGCCAACATGGCTTTAGACAAGGAAGATCTTGTCTTACTAATCTGTTATGTTTTTTTGAAAGTTTGAATAAACAGGTGGACAAAGGTGAGTCGGTTGATATAGTGTATCTGGACTTTCAAAAAGCCTTTGACAAGGTCCCTCATCAGAGACATTTGGCAAAACTATAGCTCATTACCCAAATCAAGAACTGGTTAAAAGATAGAAAGCAGAGGGTTGGACTAAATGGCCAATTTTCCCAATGGAGAAAGGTGAATAGTGGTGTACCGCAGGGATCTGTGCTGGGTCCACTACTTTTTGACATATTCATAAATGACCTGGAAAGTGGAATAACGAGTGAGGTTATCAAATTTTCAGATGACACAAAACTATTTAAAGTTGTTAAAACCCAAGAGGATTGTGGAAATTTGCAAGAGGATGTTGATAAATTAGAAGACTGGGCATCAAAATGGCAGATGAAATTTAATGTGGACAAGTGCAAAGTTATGCACCAAGGGAAGAACAACCCAAACTATGGTTACACAATGCAAGGTTCCACATTAGGAACCACCACCCAGAAAAAAGATTTAGGCGTCATTGTGGATAACATGTTAAAACCCTCAGCCCAGTGTGCAGCGGCGGCCAAGAGAGAAAATAGAATGCTAGGTATCATAAGGAAAGGAATGGAAAATTAAACAAAAGATATTATAATGCCTCTATATCGTTCCATGGTGAGACCGCACCTTGAATATTGTGTGCAATTCTGGTCGCCGTATCTTAAAAAGGATATAGCGTTATTAGAAAAGGTTCAGAGAAGAGCCACCAAAATGGTAAAGGGGTTGGAAGGATGCTCCTCTGAAGAAAGGATAAAAAGGTTAGGGCTCTTTAACCTGGAAAAGAGACGGCTGAGGGGAGATATGATAGAACATAAGAACATAAGATATGCCATACTGGGTCAGACCAAGGTCCATCAAGCCCAGTATCCTGTTTCCAACAGTGGCCAATCTAGGTCATACGTACCTAGCAGTTTCCCCAAAAGACACAGGTTCTGCAATGCTTGTACTAGGTCAAGCATTGATATCCTGGGTTCCTTCTTAATAATGGTTTATGGACCTTTCCTCCAGGAACTTGTCCAAACCTTTTTTAAACCCAGCTACACTAACAGCCTTTACTACATCCTCCGGTAAGAAATTCCAGTGTTTGATTACACGTTGAGTGAAAAAATATTTTCTTTTATTAGTCTTAAATCGTTTACCCTGTAGCTTCATTGCATGTCCCCTAGTCTTTCTAAATTCTGATAATGTAAACAGTCAATCTACGTTTACCCGTTCCACTCCGTTCATTAATTTATAGACTTCTATCATATCTCCCCTCAGCCATCTCTTTTCCAGGTTAAAGAGCCCTAACCTTTTTAGCCTTTCTTCATAGGAGTATCCTTCCATCCCCTATACTATTTTGGTGGCTCTTCTCTGAACCTTTTCTAATAACGCTATATCCTTTTTAAGATACGGCGACCAGAATTGCACACAATATTCAAGGTGCGGTCTCACCATGGAACGGTATAGAGGCATTATAATATCTTTTGTTTTATTTTCCATTCCTTTCCTTATGATACCTAGCATTCTATTTGCTCTCTTGGCTGCCGCTGCACACTGGGCCGAGGGTTTTAACATGTTATCCACAATATCGCCTAGATCTTTTTCCTGGGTGGTGGTCTATATATTAATGAACGGAGTGGAACGGGTAAACGTAGATCGATTGTTTACATTATCAGAATATAGAAAGACTAGGGGACATGCAATGAAGCTACAGGTTAAACTATTTAAGACTAATAAAAGAAAATATTTTTTCACTCAACGTGTAATCAAACTCTGGAATTTGTTACCGGAGGATGTAGTAAAGGCTGTTAGTGTAGCTGGGTTTAAAAAAGGTTTGGTCAAGTTCCTGGAGGAAAGGTCCATAAACCATTATTAAGAAGGGACCCAGGATATCCATGTTTGACCCAGTACAAGCATTGCGGAACCTGTGTCTTTTGGGGAAACTGTTAGGTACGTATGACCTAGATTGGCCACTGTTGGAAACAGGATACTGGGCTTGATGGACCTTGCTCTGACTCAGTATGGCATATCTTATGTTCTTATACATTTATTTGAAGAGTGTTTTATTAGATGAGTTCTGAAGATTAGCTGGAAGGGATCTCAAATGAAAGAACACATGAGATGATTGGAGGAGGAAAATACTGGTGGAGGACCTGCTAAAAAGGAACCTGAGCTTTGCTTATGGTATATATACTTAGAAGGTCCTGCTGGTAAACTTGCTTATTTAGTATTAAAAGGCATTATAAAAGGGAAAAAGAGAGGAAACATATATAGTAACATAGTATATGATGGCAGATGGTCCATCTAGTCTGCTGACTGGTTAGTTTAACTTCGGTGGTGAGTAAGTTATTGGAAACGCTGCTGAAAGAGAAAATAGTGAGGTTTCTGGAGTCCAGCGGATTACAGGATCCAAAGCAGCATGGATTCACCAGAGGCAGGTCTTGTCAGACAAATCTGATTGATTTCTTTAACTGGGTAACCAGGGAGTTGGGCCGAGGGAGAGCCCTAGATGTGGTGTATTTAGATTTCAGTAAAGCCTTTGACACCGTTCCTCACAGGTGACTTATAAACAAACTGAGCACCCTAGGGATGGACCCTAAAGTTACTGCTTCGGTTAGAAATTGGCTGTGTGGAAGGCGACAGAGTACAGGTAAATGGAGCTCAGTCTGAGGAGAAGGAAGTTACCAGTGGTGTGCCCCAGGGATCTGTTCTTGGTCCGATTCTTTTAACATCTTTGTTAGTGATATAGCGGAAGGGCTGTCGGGTAAGGTTTGCCTCTTTGCGGATGATACCAAAATCTGCAATAGAGTAGACACCCAGGAAGGTGTAGATAACATGAGGAGGGATCTAGCTAAGCTTGAAGAATGGTCTAGAATTTGGCAGCTGGGATTTAATGTTAAAAAATGTAAGGTCATGCATTTGGGCTGCAGCAATCCAAGGGAGCAATATAGTATAGGGTGTGAAGTACTTTTGTCCACTAAAGAAGAGCGGGACCTAGGCGTGGTTGTGTCTGATGAACTTTAAGTAGCCAAACAGGTAGAAAAGGCGACAGCAAAAGCTAGAAGGATGCTTGGGTGCATACGGAGAGGATAGGCTAGCGGAAAAAAGGAGGTGATAGTGCCTCTGTATAAGTCTTTGGTGCGACCTCATTTGGAGTATAGTGTGCAATTCTGGAGACCGCACCTTCAAAAGGATGTGAACAGGATGGAGTCAATACAGCGGGTGGCTACTAAAATGGTTAGTGGTCTTCATTATAAAGCATTTGACGACAGACTTAAAGATCTTAATATGTACATCTTACAGGAAAGGCGGGATAGAGGTGATTTGATTGAAATGTTTAAATACCTCCGTGGCATAAATGCACAGGCGGGGAGAGCCTCTTTCAATTGAAAGCAAGTTTTGCTATGAGGGGACATGGGATGAGGGTGATGGGGGATAGATTCAGGAGTGATAATGCGAAATATTTCTTTATGGAAAGAGTGGTGGATCCATGGAATAGTCTCCCAGTAGAGATGGTAGAGATAAGGACAGTATCTGAATTAAAAAAAGCATGGGACAAACAGAGGATCTCTAAAGGAAAATAGAGGACTGTTGTAGTTGTTGATATGGAAGGACAGACTAGATAGGCCATGTGGTCTTTTTCTGTCGTCATTTTTCTATGTTTGTATGTTTCTTAACCTTAAAAATGATCAAGATCTGAAGAGAGAGCTGGCCCAGAGTAGTTACTAACCTTTACACTGGAAACTGTACTTAATGACGATGAGCAGGAGTTTGAAGTGATCATGTTCTTTCCTTTTGAAGACTGCTGGAAACGTCTATTAGATGCCTGCTCTGCAGGTGCTATATATCTGGTTTAGGTTGCAGATACTTGTCTGCTGATAGTGTTAAGATATATATAATTAGAACCTTGATGCCACGTGCTTGCTTGAAATTGCAGAAAAGGAATTCTGATTTCCCTTGTTCAGTAGGTTCAGTCAGTCCATGATTTTGTAAAAGCTCATTAATAATTTAAAGAATTCATTTAACCATTACCCCATTAAGGGCTGTCGAAACTTGCTCTGGTAAACCTACAGCCAGTCAGGTATTCGGGATATCCACAAGGAATATGGACGTGGTGATTATACAGTTTTTTAAGTACACAAATTTATCCCATGTGTATTCAGTGTGGATATTCTGAAAAACCTAACTGGTTGTAGGGTTCCCAGAAGAAGTTAGGGAAACCCTGCTATTATAGATCATGTGATTATGAAACATTTTCTGGGTTCATGCTCATTTCCTACACTTTTAACCTGGGTTAATTAAAAACACATATCTGAAGAAGGGACCTGGTTAGTATTAAAATCTGATGTACATAGACTGTTCTAGAGAATTCCTTTATAGTGGTCCAAGAAATAAAATAATCTGGTGCATTTATTTACTTATTTAGTCTTAATATACTGTACTTTGAAGCTTCATCAGAGTGGTTTACGATAAAATGGGGGAATGTAATCAAGACATAAAACAACAACAAAAGAAGTCAAATTTTACAAATACAAAACACAAGAAAAGGATAAACAGGATAACCAACTGAATTTGCCAAACACAATGCTTCAGTGCCAAGGCACTTTGAGTAGGCTGACCCATATAAGCATACATTTTTGAACAGGCATTTGACTACCTACCTAGAAAAGGGCAGCACTGCAGATATTGCTGTGAGCCCTACATAATCCATACCGATCTCAGTCAAGACAAAGAAAGGGATAGGGGATGAAAGGAGAGATGGGGTGAAGAGGGAGAGGAGAAAAGGGTGAGTCATGAAACTGGATGCCAGGGAGCAGGTAGAAATCCAAATGTGGTCAATTTTGCGCTTACTCGTGCATTCCTTATATGAAATGGGGAATACACATGTAGATTTTTGTGCTACCTAGGCCACATCCCTAACACGCCTCCGACATGTCCCCTTGTAAACTTGCTGTGATATGGACATGCATGCATGAAATTAGCCTTTTCTAAAATGGATATTTGCATGTGGATGGGATTTGTACTTGTAAATGGTCAATATTTGTGTGTATAAATCATGATTAATGCTTTTTAAAATAACCCTCATATTTAAAATCTTTTTTTTTTTTTTTGTTTATTGAAAGGCTTCCAAAGAATACATAACATCATAAACCACAAAGATCTTCAAAAAGGGAGCAATAACAATAACACAACGCCAGATCACAATGGCATTCAACAGTATGCCTTCACTTTTACAGTTTTAAAGTGATGAACCCAAAAGCTGTAACCCCCCCCCCCCAACCTCCCCCCCCCGACACCTCCCTGGCCCAGGATCCCCCTCCCATCCAACCCCCCAATTCCCCCCTCTATAGCTCGCTAAGGTTCAAGGACAGGGAGGGTGATGAGCAGCAGATATACTCAAGGGACAGACTCCCTTATAAAGTTTTACAAATTCCCCCCTATTTATCCAATACAATCACGCACCATAACGAGAGACAAAAGGCGCCCACACCAACTCAAAGTGTGCCAGGCGCATTCTACTGATCGCCACCCCTCGTTCCATTGTATACATATCCCACATCCGTTCCCGCCAAATCTGGAAGGAGGGGGCTAAGACACTCTTCCAGGCTGCTGCAAGGGATAGCCTAGCTGCATTCAGGCCATGGCGAAGCAGAGTGAGTTGCGGAGCCCGTGCTCCCGGCACCGCGGCCCCAAATAAGAAAATCCCCGGATCCCAGGGGACACTCACTCCCAGAAGCAATTGCATCCGAAATTGTATACCCCTCCAATAGGCGCGAATGCGGGGGCAGTCCCACCAAATATGCCCTAAGGTACCCGATGTCCACAGTTACGCCAGCAGAGGTCAACCGCCCCAGGATAGATGCGCGCGATCCGCGTCGGAGTCATGTACCATCGGTACAATATTTTATAGTTGGTCTCACGGGCATTAATCGCTACCGCGCTTTTCCACAGGTGGGTTTCTGCCCGTTCCCATTGCTGCTCAGTGTAGGAAAGGTTCAGGTCGGAGTTCCAGAGTTCCCTGTGTCTGGTAGAACACGGTTGGGAACCCTGCAAGTGAGCATAGAGGGTCGCCACAAGTCCCTTCGTGGTGGTGCACCCCTCGCAGTAACGTTCCAAATCTGTCAAGGCCCTCGCAACTTGTGGTCGCACAAGCCTGGATCGAACCCAATGTATCACTTGCAGATATTGATAATGTTGCCTGGCTGGAATGTCAAATTCCGCTTGCAACGCACGAAAGGGCTGCAATTGTCCATCGTCAAAAAGCTGTCCGACCCTACTAAGACCTCGATGTCCCCACTGCCGAAAAACTACATCACTCAACCCCGGTGGGAAGGAGGCATTATCTACTAATGGGGCTAAAGGGGTTAGGTCCATGTCGCGAGATCGAAAGTGCCGATCCCAACAGCGAAAGGTATGAAGGATATAGGGATTGTTAATGCACTTACCACGACGCAGTTTCGGGCCTAACCACAGCCAATCTCCCAAGCCAGCTCCCCCCGCCAAATTCATTTCCAGTTGCACCCACCGCTTAGTGCTATCCGCAATCATCCACTCCACCCCCGCCCGGCATTGCGCCGCCGCATAGTACCAATGCAAGTTGGGCATGCCCATGCCTCCAGAGCGCGTCCGGGCATAAAGAACCTGTCGCGCCAGGCGTGGGCGGCGATAGTGCCAAATGAATTTCATGAGCAACTGCTGCCAGGTCGCCAAGGTAGCCCGCGCAATGGGAAGCGGCAGGACCTGAAAAAAATAAAGGAAGCGGGGGACAACCACCATCTTAACTACAGCTATACGCCCAAACCAAGAGAGGAGCAAGCCCTTCCAGATTTCTAGGTCCCGCCGGACCTGGCGAAGCAAGGGATCATAGTTGGCCCTAAGAAGGTCTGTCCGCTCTACAGTCAATTGCACCCCTAGATAACGTAAAGCCCCGGACACCCAGCGAAGAGGGTAGGCCGCTTGGAGCTCCGCACAGACCGCCCCAGAAACCCCAACATTCAGAATCTCCGATTTAGTATAGTTGATTTTGAAACCAGAGACCCGCGCATAGTTATTAAACAGCTGCATCGCAATTGGAAGAGAGGTGGACGGGTCCACCAGGGACAGTATGATATCATCCGCAAAAAGCGCAATCCTATAATCCTCCGGGCCAATGTGGACTCCCTTCAAGCTTAAATGCTCTCGGAAGCTCTGGGCCAAGGGTTCCATCGCGAGAGCAAAAAGAAGGGGCGAAAGAGGGCAACCCTGTCGCGTGCCCCGCTCCAGCAGGAAGCGTCTCGAGTGTCCCCCATTGACCCGAACGCACGCCTGGGGCATCTGATAAAGACTACGTACCCAGCTGATATAAGTGGGGCCGAAGCCCATTTTCTCCAAAACACACCATAAATATTCCCAGTGAACCCGATCAAAGGCTTTTTCTGCGTCAATTCCCACCAGGAGAGCTGGTTGTGGGTCCCGCTGGGCTACGTGAATGACCTGTAACATACGCCTAATGTTATCTGCTGCCTGGCGCCCTGGCACGAATCCCACCTGATCCGGATGAACCAAGCCCGGAAGAACCCGATTTAGGCGCGTCGCCAGTATAGAGGCAAAGATTTTAACATCAACATTTAACAAAGAGATGGGGCGGTAGGACGCCGCATCATGTAATGGTTTACCAGGCTTGGGTATCATAACAATCAACGCCTCACGCTGGGATGGTGGTAAAGAGGCCCCTCCCAAGATCTCATTAAACAAGATGGTCAAGGTGGGCGCCAATTGTGCTCGAAACTGCTTGTAATATTCTGCTGGAAGGCCATCAGCACCTGGCGCACTCCCAGTTTTCAGTCGTCGAATTGCGATTTCCACTTCATCTACCGTTACTGCAGATTCTAGCTGAGCTCGGTCAGAATCTGAAAGATGCGGCAGATCAATCCCCCGCAAATAGTCCTGTACACTATCCCGCTCAAAGGACTCTGCCTTATAAAGCTGCTCCAAGAAGTCAGCAAACAAATCGCGTATCTCCCGTGAGATAACCCTCTTCTGTCCCCCAGCGTCGCGCAGTTCGCGTACCACTCGCGCGGATTGTTGTTGGCGAAGACGCAAAGCTAGGAAGCGGCCCGTCTTATTCCCATGCTCATAAAACGTTTGTCGTAGCTTCCGACGCTTATTATCTAACTCTTTCTGCAAACATGCATCCAAGGAGGCTCGTGCTGCCCGCCACTGACGCAAAACCTGCCGCGAGCCAGTTCGGGCGTGCTCCGCGCCCAAATGGGCAGCCTCCGCCACCAACTGTTCGCGCTCACGCGTCCACTTCTTGCGCGTGGCAGCCGCTTCCGCCATGAGTTGACCACGAGCCGTAGCTTTGTAAGCATCCCACACCGTGGGGAGAGGAACATCTCCAGTATTGTTAAGCTCAAAGAATTCCGTAATAAAACGGACATGATCCTGCACTGCGCCCTGTCTCCGTAGAAACCTCACATCTAGGCGCCAAAGCCTCTGATGCTCACTATACAATCCGGGCGGGAGAGCAAGCCAGCACGGGGCATGATCCGACCAGGTCAACGCTCCATGTCCAGCCTTCACTCTCCTGTCCATCAGGCGCTGATCTAATAAAAAATAATCAATGCGAGTATGAACCTGATGGACCGGAGAGTAGTACGTATAACCTCTTTCCTCCCCATGGGTATCCCTCCAGACGTCTCTCAAGCCTAGATCAAGCATGAGGCTTTGCAGAGCCTTGGCTGGTCCCCCCACTCGCCCCCCAGCCCGACTTGTGGAATCCAGGTGGGGCACCAGGTGCGTGTTGCAGTCCCCCCCCAGGATAATAGGACCCCTTGCAAAATCCGCCAGTGACGCTTTCAATCGTGCAAAAAAGGCCCCCTGACCTGCATTGGGAGCATAAACATTAGCCAAGGTAAGCAGGTGCCCCTCCAGACGGACATTCAAAAAGAGCCACCTCCCCAAAACATCCTGCTTTGTCTCCTCTATCTGCAGTGAGAGGCTCTGGTGAAACAATAAGGCCACTCCCCGCTTCTTTCGTCCCTGTGCATCCGAGGCCACCCGTACCTCAGTGTATGGGGACCTCCTCAACCAGCCCTGCTTACAGGCCTGAATATGGGTCTCCTGTAGGTAAACAATGTCTCCTTGCAAAGTGCGCAATTCGGAGAACAGTAAGGATCTCTTCCTCGGGGAGTTAAGGCCTTTAACATTCAAAGAAACAAAGCGCACCATTAGTAATTATAATCCACTCCCTCGCTGCCGCCCACTGTTCAATAAGTCCCCGTAGCAGCTCCCCCCCATCAAACCCAGGGAAGTAGTTAGTCGAACCCATCCATTCCACTTTCCAAGAATAAGGGCCAGAGTCCCCCCTCCCAAGCCCAAACACGTCCCCCAATTCCATGTTAATAAAAGTTCCCCCTCCCCGTTTGTTCCACCCTGGAAGAGAACCCCCCCTCCCTCCCCTCCCTCCCCCCTTCCCGTCAATACCACCTGCCTGTTTGGATTAGCACAGGACACGGTAAATTGACCACAAACCCCGAATCCCCCAGAACCCCTTAAAGCAAAAGTACAGCTTAAACAATGAAAATACAGAGAAGAACATACTCCCCGATACTCCTCCCCTCCCCCAGATCGTCAAACGCACCACACCCCATCATTAAAGCAATAACATCAACAAAACGTTTGCAGGGCATCCGCCGCCCCTCAAGCGCCAAAAAGGGCCCGGGGGACCCCTATCTAATACCCATTACCCCTTATGTAAGACTCAGGGGACCCACAGGTTGAGACTCCTTAAAGAAAAAAAAAAAAAAAAAAAAAAAAATTGAAGGAGTTCCTCAAATCCACAATAAAAAAGCGATCAGGTGGGCTTGCCCACTCGGGTCCACTTGGAATGCTGGGGCCTAGGGGGTGGCGGATGCGGCTGAGCATTGTCATCTACTAAACCCGCCTGGCGAAGAGCTCGCCAGGCTTCAGTACAGTCCTTTGCAGAAATCTTTTTGTTGTCCAAAAGAAAGTTCATCCTAAATGGAAATGACCAGGAATAGCGAATCCCCTTGCTGTTCAGGACCGCTGAGACAGGTCTCATCTCTCTCCGCTTCGCCAAGGTGAACGTCGAGAGGTCCTGGTAGATGGACACAGATGCGTCCCGAAAACGGACCGTCTTTTTCTCCCGGCCTCGACGGATAAGGAGCTCGGCATCAGAGTAGCGCAGAAATCGTGCGATGACATCACGAGGCTGATTATTGGGGGGTTTCCCCAAAGCGCGGTGAACTCGCTCTACTTCCATACCAGGCGCATGTGTGGCCAAGTCCTCTGCAGAGAGCAATTCTGCTATGAGCGATTTGAGTACAGTTGGTAGATCTTCTCCGCCCCCTTCCGCTTCTGGGATCCCACGGAAGCGCACATTGTTGCGGCGGGAACGGTTTTCAATGTCGTCTAGTTTATAAGTCAGTTCCATTGCTTGCGCACGTTGTCGATCCAGAGCACATTGTAGATCCATCATAGTCCCGTCTTGTTCCACCAGCTTGGTCTCCACATCTTCCACTCGGGCTCCCAGTTCCTTAACGTCGGTCCTGAGTTCAGCGATGTCTTTCATCAGGTCCTCCCGCAGCCCACGGAATTCAGTAGCTAGTTCCGCAAAGCCCTTCCGGAGTTCTTGTTTAAGTTGGGCTGAGGAAAGTTGCCGATGCGGGTCCAAATCTTCCTCGCTCACAGTCTCATCATCGGAACCTGATGGGAGGGGTTGCTCATGTGGGCTACTGGGGGCTCCAGATTTATTCTGCAGGCGCTGTGAGGAGCGCATCCCCTCCCGGGCCTCAGAACTTTTAGCTTTAGTAGCCATCTTACAATGTCACACAGTGTTAGGAGAAGGATATGTCCAATGCCAGTCCAAGTGGAGACAATAAGGAAGCTGTAATGTCCAGGGCTACACACAGCTGCAGTAGGAACTCACAGTGTCAGGAGACAGGCATCTGCAATGTCAGCAAAATGGCAGCAATGAGAGCAGAGGGAAGCGCCACTTCTGCCCTCCCAGAGAAGGGGACTCTCAGTGGGGCTCCCAAGCCCTCTTAGGGGAGCAGCCTATGCCAGATGAGGAGCAGAGAGCAATTTGATGCGCTAGCCAGAGTCCGCCTCTGGAAGTGGGAAAATTGCCACGAAAAGCCCGAGGCCGTGGTTAGAGTGGTTAGCTGTTGCAGCGGCAGCCGCCGCACAGAGTGCACGTGGGTCCGGCCAAGTACTCCGGGCGATCTTTCTGTTCTGTGCGGTGCAGTCCCCCTCCCGCGAAGTGCTCCGGCGCTCAACCCACAGGCAAGGAGAAGGGCTCACTGCGAAGGCCCCGCGGGGGCCTGCCAGAGAATTTGCGGCAGCGTCGGAAGCAGGGACTGATGGCAGAGTCAGGCGAGGAGGCGTCCAGAGGCCGGAGACAATTTTTAACAGGCCGCGGAGCAGAGAGCGTTCCCTCGATGTCCCAGTCTCCGGAAGACCCGCAGAGCCGCGAAATCAGTCGTTGAGGGGGATCGCTGATTAGCGCCGAACCGGGAGAGGTGCTGGGGGGTCAGAATGCGGCTGTACGCTAGTGTTGGCTAAAAGTTAGGGGTTGTGGGGTCGGAGCTTCAGTAACTTGCGGCCATCTTGCAGTGGGCTCACGAGCGCCCCCAAAATCTTTTTTTTTTTTTACCATCATAGCAAGGCATGGCCATATAAGAATGAAAACAGGAAACAGTACAGTTCTAAACGAAGGCATGAGAGAGAATCCGCATGGAACAGTAGCTATAACCTTAATAACCTTACTGGGCCATGGGTGGGCCATTTCCGTTTTTATCTGTTGTCATCTACTATGTTGCTACAGTATGTTCCCCCTCTTCTCAATAAGGTTGCTTGGCTTTGAGCCTATTCCTTCACAGTAATCCACAGCCCCTGAGTCTGCTGCATTAGCAGATGATAGCACATTACTGGTTACAGGACTATATATTTAGAAGCAAATTTAATTCATTTGTCCACTGAGGATTTAAAATCACTTTTGAGCCTAATGTGTGGATGATGAATTGAAGCTCTTAATTGTGATGCTTTTCTTGAAACAGAGGAAATAGGCCTGGTTAGGGAAAAAATGAAGTTCTGAATCTACACTTATAATACGCTAGGCATGACAGGGAAATTCGGACTGTTGGTGCTTTAGTAGCTCTAGGGTTAACATAGCATTTCTTTCCTCTTCCCTTTGGGAAATTGTGAATAACTGATGCCCAGAAGACTGAATTGGAATAATGTGACCCTGGGCATTTATTGGTTTTAGTTATTTGACTTTCTTTTTACCAAGAAATTGATATAAGTGTATCAGGGTGAATAAAGCGTGTATCAGGGTGAATAAAGCATGGAACAACTCTGGTATCTGGAATTAAAAATGCAAAACCAATCTGTATCTTTCATAGGCAATGAGATTATTGCACAACTTTGGAAATGAGAGGTTCTGGGTTCTAGCCCGGTTTTGTTCACAGAGCGGTTAGTCATTTTCTTGGGCCTGCTTTGCTATCTGTAAATGTGTCATAGTAGCAGAGACACCCCCTATGTTGATTCTTTTCTTCCTTACTTTTTGATATGCTGTAGCTATGCCCAAGCATGGCAATTGATTTCTCAAGGAATAGTCAACAGGATACACAGTTCTCGCCTCTTCTATCCAGATGTGTTGCATCTGGTACATTTGTAACCTTTGCATATTTTTTAAAAAGGGGGATTTAAAAAAAGTATACCAGAATGGAAAATGAGCTATAATCCATTAGATTTGGATAATTTTCAATGGCATAATGTATAGGACTATAGTGACCCCTCCCCTTCTCAAATATGAATTGAATCTGTGAAGTTCAGCAAAAGTTATTATGCCGACAGATTTAACAAATCCATGTGTTGAAAATTCAAGTGCGCAGTAAAAGGTAGAACTTTCCAGGGAGGTGCATTTATGAAAAACAAATAGCAATGGACAAACGTTCAGGCACCTCTGGTCAGATTGTACAGTATGTTTCTCTAAATCCTTAATTGAACAAAAGCTGATAGAACCTCTGAGGGTGAGCACTAGATGTGGTGTACTTAGATTTCAGTAAAGCCTTTGATACCATTCCACGCAGGCAATTTACAAATAAATTGAGCACCCTAGAAATGGACACTAAGGTGACTGACTGGGTTAGAAACTGGTTGAGTGGGAGGCAACAAGGGATATAGGTAAATGGAGCTTACTCTGAGGAGAAGGAGGTTACTAGTGGTGTGCTGCAGGGATCTGTCCTTGGTCTGATTCTTTTTAATATTTTTGTAAGTGATATTGTGGAAGGGCGCTCTGGTAAGGTTTGCCCCTACCAAAATCTACAACAGGGTAAAAGGTGTAGATAACATGAGAAGGGATCTAGTGAAGCTTGAAGAATAGTTGAGAATTGGGCAGCTGAGGTTTAATGTTAAAAAAGAATGCAGAGTCATGCGTTTGGGCTGCAAAAATCCAAAGGAGCAGTACAGTATAGGGCAGGGGTCGGCAACCCGCGGCTCCGGAGCCGCATGCGGCTCTTTCTCACCTTTGCCGCGGCTCCGGAGCACACTGCCCGCCCGGTGACAGGCAATAGTGTTGTAAAGATGTATTTAAACGTGGCGTTATGGGCTCCCTCCATGTCAGCTCCCTCCCTTCTTCTGCAGCCGCGGCTCCCTGCCTCTTAGGGAACCGCGGCTGTGCTTTTAAAATCATCTCGGAGCCCTTCCTGTCTTGACGGGCTCCGTGCAGCATTGTCCCGCCTCTAAAGGAAGTTTTGGAGGCAGGACAATGCTGCACGGAGCCCATCAAGACAGGGAGGGCTCCGAGATGATTTTAAAAGCACAGCCGCGGTTCCCTCAGAGGCAGGGAGCCGCGGCTGCAGACGAAGGGAGGGAGCTGACATGGAGGGAGGGGGGCTGACATGGAGGGAGGGAGCAGATATGGATGGATGGAGGGAGGGGGCTGACATGGAGGGAGGGGGCTGACATGGAGGGATGGAGGGGTCTGACATGGAGTGAGGGAGCTGATATGGATGAAGGGAGGGGGGCTGACATGGAGGGATGGAGGGGGCTGACATGGAGGGAGGGAGCTGATATGGATGGAGGGAGGGGGGCTGACATGGAGGGATGGAGGGGGCTGACATGGAGGGAGGGAGCTGATATGGAGGGAGGGGGGCTGACATGGAGGGATGGAGGGGGCTGACATGGAGGGATTGGGGAGGCGGGCTGACATGGAGGGAGGGAGCTGATATGGATGGAGGGAGGGAGGGGGCTGACATGGAGGGATGGAGCACTGGTAATGGGGTTGAGGGGACTAGCACTGGAAATGAGCTGATTAGGGGAGGCTAGGACTGGTAATGAGCTGATGGGGGTAGGACTGGTATTGGGCTGATTAGGGGAGGCTAGCACTGGTAATGGGGTTGAGGGGGGATTAGCACTGGAAGCGAGCTGATTGGGGGGCTTTGACTGGGCATGGGCTGATTGTGGGGAGGGGAGGATAGAGCTGCTGGCCCTAGAAGATAACTGGGGGCTAAGGCTACAAATGGGATGATATGAGGGGATGGGAGAATGGAACTGGATCTGAGAGGGGCTGCCATGGTATTTGTACTAGAAGGGACTGGTCAGTGGGGAAGGAGGGGGACTGGAAGGAAATGGACACCAGTGGCAATCATGGGAATGCAAGTTGACATTGGAAGGTACTGGGAGTGAGGACTGGAAAGGGGCTGATATTGGGGAGGGTTACTGGGACTGGAAATAGGCTGATGGAAAGAAGTGAAGAAAACGAAAGAAGAGATAAGAATGGCAGATGGACCATAGACCACAGAAAGTGAGCTAAGAGAAGACAGGAAAGCAGAAGCCTCAGATCGGGACCAGCATGATCAAAGAATAAATTGGTCAGACAACAAAGGTAGAAAAAATAATTTTTTTTCATATTAGTGATTTGACTACAAAATCATCATAATTTTGAAATCAAATATTGTTACTTGTTGTTGTGATATTTTCTGGCGTATTTTTTTTGGTGTGCGAAGGAAGAGGGGTAGTCTTATACGGCGAGTATAGGCCAAACACCTATATTTTAACAGGAAAAGTAGGGGGTCGTATATAGCATTAAGGTAAGAAACAATATATGCAGTGTTAGATTTGTTTTAAATGTCGCAATGGTTTTGCGGCTCCCAGTTTTTTTTTTCCCTTCGGAAACGGGTCCAAGTGGCTCTTTATGTCTTAAAGGTTGCAGACCCCTGGTATAGGGAATGAAGTACTCCTGTCCATGAAAAAAGAGCTGGATCTGTTTCTGATGATTTTAAACTGGCTAAACAGGTAGAAAAAATGATGATGAAAGCCAGAGAATGCTTGGGTGCCTAGGGAGGAGAAATGATCAACAGGAAGGAGGAGATGATAGTACCTCTGTACAAGTCTTTGGTGAGCCTCATTTGGAGTATTGTGTGCAATTCTGGAGACCATACCTTCAAAAGGATATAAACAAGATGGATTCAGTGCAGAGGGTGGCTACTAAAATGATCACTAGTCTTTTGTTATAAGACATATGAGGACAAAAGAACATAAAAAATGCCATATTAGGTCAGACCAAGTCCATCAAGCACAGTATCCTGTTTCCAATAGTAATCAATCCAAGTCAGAAATACCTGTAAGGTTCCCAAAAAGGTGCATAGGTTCCACAGTGCTTGTCCCGGGGTAAGCAGTGGATTTCCCTGGTCCTCTTTAATAATGGTTTATAGACCTTTCCTCCAAGAACTTGTCTAAAACTACACTGCTTTTACTACATACTCCGTTAATGAATTCCAGAGTTTGGTTAAGCGTTGAGTAAAAAAAAACATTTTCTCTTATTAGTCTTAAATGGGTTACATTGTAGCTTCATTGCATGTACCCTAGTCTTTCTACTTTTTGATGGCATAAACAACTGATCTACATTTACCCATTTCACTCCATTCATTAATTTATAGACCTATCTTATCTCCCCTCAGCCACCTCTTTTCCAAGTTGAAGAGCCCTAACCTTTTAAGCCTTTCCTCATAGGGGTATCCTTCCATCTCCTTTACCATTTTGGTTGCTCTTCTCTGTACCTTTTCTATTTCTTCTATATCCTTTTTTAAGATAGGGTGACCAGAATTGCACACAATATTCAAGGTGCGATCGCACCATGGAACGATACAGAGGCATTATAAATATCCTTGGTTTTATTCTCCATTCCTTTCCTTATGACTCCTAGCATTCTATTTGTTTTCTTGGCTACCACTGCACACTGGGTGGAGGGTTTCACCGTATTATCCATGATAATGCCTAAATCTTTTTCCTGGGTGGTGGTTCCTATTGTGGAACCTTGCATCATGTAACCGTAACTTGGGCTGTTCTTTCCTAGGTGCTTAACTTTGCACTTGTCCACATTAAATTTCATCTGCCATTTGGGCGTCCAGTCTTCCAATTTATCAAGGTCCTCTTGCAAATTTGATCACTTCACTCATTATTTCCATTTCCAGGTCATTTTTGAATATGCTAAAAAGCAGCGAAACCAGCACAGATCCCTAGGGTACTCCACTATTCACCTTTCTCCATTGAGAAAATTGGCCATTTAGCCCTACTCTTTGGGGCAGACTGAAAGATCTCAATATGTATAATTTTGAAGAAAGGTGGGAGAGGGGAGGTATGATAGAGATGTTTGAATACCTCTGTGGTATAAATGCACAGAAGGAAAGCCTCTTTCAATTGAAAGAATGTTCTGCAACGAGGGGGCATTGGATGAAGATGAAAGGAGATAGATGGGGTACTTTGAGGAAAAAATTGTTTATGGAAAGATTGGTAGATGCATGGAATAGTCTCCAAGAGGAGGTGGTAGAGTCAAAGACTGTATCTAAATTAACAAAGCATGGGATAAACACAGAGGATTTCAAAGCAGGGAAAAAAGGGAAAGTAAAGAGTAGTAGTTGATATGGAAAGGCAAACTTGATAGGCCATATGGTGTTTATTTACTGTCATTCTTTTTTAATGTTATGGGCCAAAATATTGCTGTTTTGCTTTTCTGCGTTAGCTTTCCTACATTAAAGCAGACAGTTTAGCTGTTCTTATGGTTCTCCGATCTGATGATGCAGTTTTACTATTTTTCACATTTAAAGTGTGACCCGCTGCTGTCTATAATAGATGGCTTATGCAGTAGGTCACCCTTTTTATATTTATACAGCTTTACTCCCCTCCATCATATTTATGACTTGGCGGACAGGAATGAAAAGCACTGTCTGGTGCCAGCTGGAATCATTCAGGAGTGCTAAATTGACTTACAACAGCTAACAAAAAGTTTGCGATATGCAAAAGGTCATACACTACTCTGTATTGATAGGCAGCATCACAAAAGTATAAATAATATGCATTGAAACAAAACAAAAAAAAAAGCATTGTTGTTAACCCTTTTTAAGGGTCATGTGATGCAGGAACTTTTTCCACTACCTCTTTGTTATATAGGTTTGTTGTGCACAAAATTAGAGCAGCCTTATTTCAATTTTTTAAAGTAGGAAGCCTTATAGAGAGGTTCCAGTGGGTCTTTGCCCCCCCCCCCCCCCCAATCTTCTCCTTTCAGTAGATGGTTGCCAAGTTGATGCTTTCTTTTGGCTAGTAGTTTGGGTGAAGCCCTTATGTGGCTTTGACACAGCCAAACTTTAGCACGACATGTGCTAACGTGTAGTATGAGGGTTGCTAACTAGACCCCTTTGGTTTGTGTGTGAATGCAAAGGTTTACATGGTATTGAATAGGGATATGCCTTCATTCGAAATGGCATGGGAAATGTTAGTGACATTTCCCATTTTGTTTTAGACACTTTCTCTACACCCTTCACAGAGTGATTTACATTGTATAAGTTCTAGCTGCACTAGGACAGTAACATTGTAGATTCAGTAAGAGACAGATAGGGTGGGTTGTAGCTAATGTATAATCTCATAAACTATCCTTCTCCTCTCATATTCAACAAATTGCTAAAACCTGTCGTTTCTTTTTCTATAACATTAATAAAATTTGCCCTTCTACTAAAACTCTTGTCTACTCTTTAGTTACCACCCATCATGACTACTGCAACTTCCTCCTTGCTGGAGTCCCTCAAAATCATCTTCCTTCTTTTCAATGTATTCAGAACTCAGCTGGGCAGCTAATCTTCCGCCAGCCCCGATACAGTCATATAACCCTTCTTCTGAAATCACTTCACTGGCTCCCCTTCCGTTTCCATATCCATTTCAAACTTCTTCTAACCTACAAATGCATTCACTCTACTGCCCCTCATTACCTTTCCTCTCCTCTCTCCCTACATTCCTCCTCATGAACTTCGCTCCTCCTCTGGTTTCCTTCTCTCTATGCCCTTTTCCTATAATGCCAACTCCAGACGTTGTTCCTTTCACCTTGCTGCTCCTTATGCTTGAAACAAGCTTCCTCTATCCTTACGTCAAGTCCCATCTCTTTACCTCTTCAAATCTATGCTCAAGGCTTACCTATTCAAAGCTGCTTTTGGCTCCTAATCCCTTGTTTCCTTTGTCTCCTCTCCTTTTGGACCCTTATTTCTCTTGTATTGTATTGTTATGTATCGTCTGTCTTAACTAGATTGTAAGCTCTACAAGCAGGGACTGTCTTTTTATGTGTTTGTACAGTGCTGCGTATGCCTTGTAGCGCTATATAAATGATTAATAGTAGTAGTAGTAATAGTAGGAATGCACAGCATCCACCTGGTGCCCTCCTGAGCTACAGCGTTCACTTTCCAGGAAAAGCTTCTGAGAAGAAATAGGTTTTGTTGGCCACCTTAAACTGAGGGATGATTTTAAATGAATTTGTTTAGGCAAGGAATTCCACAATTTTGGTGCCAGAAAACAGAAAGCAGCATATCGTCATCTTTCTAATTTAACGCATCCTGGAGCTAGAAGGACTAATGGAGTCCCAGATTGAAATCTGAAAGGTGTAGCAGGAGCGTAGGGTCCTAACACATTGACAAATAGATTGGTAGACCGATGTGAAGGGTCTTGAATAAACTGTATCTTATAGGCAGTTAGGGAGTCAGTCTTGTTTATTAACAGAGGGTGACATAGTTGAAACATTTTCAATGGAAAATCAGTTTCACGGCTGTACTCTGGATGATTTGGAAACGTTTCATGTTAATGTAACAACATTTCCCTTGTTTCATATTACGTTTAACCCAACATGAGAGGAAAAAACCTCAAATTCTAGGGGTTTTCCTGTGTCGTCAATAATGTGCACTGTTGCTCAATGTGCATCTGTTGAAGAATAGTGATAATATTGTCCAGTAGTTGCATATTGAAGTGCTCAATAGGCCTCTATGATTAATAGTGCACACTATTAATGAAATTGGATAAAACGAAGATAGAATTTAAAAAATGTGCGGACACATGAAACTAAACAAAATGACTTTTTTTTGCCTGCCTATCTCTGGTATTTAAACTTTCTTAGGTGTGGCCAAAATGGCTGCGTGATTGTACTGCTCTGTGTTCTTCTTGCTCTATATAAGCTTGTAAATATGTTCCATGTTCTATGTAAACTGCTCAGTGCAGTAAGAGTTAAGTTATCTGTAAACCACCTTGATTATGTGATAAAGCGGTATATAAAATCCATAAATAAATAAATAAATAAATATAGGGGGAAATGTAAAGGCAAACCAGGAAAGAAACCCTTGACAGCTTTGCTGCCTGCCATTCAAGGTCCTATAGATTGTTATGCATCTTACAGACCTCCACAAGTGCAGGACTCCGGGCTTTACCTGATAGTATCAATGCCGAGGTCAGTGGACCCAGCATTTTCAACAGATGCTGAAATATCTTGGTCCCGCAAGGAGCGGCATCCTCCGATTCTATGTGCGCCAACTTCCCTGAAAATGAGCACTGGTAATCCGACATTGCATATGCTGATATAATTGGAGTAGCCATGTGAGAAGGGCTTCCGGCGTGAGTGCTATTCTATCTTTTAACCTGTGGGATAAACAAAGGGATAGCAAAGTCTAAAGAGTTGGTTGGTGAGACGGCTGATGTGGGAGCCAAGCTGGGAGTGGGTATACTTAATGTTTCTGCCTCCAATTCTGTATTAACGTTCCAGAGGCCTTTACATTTTACCTTAGGGGGTCATTCTGCGCCACGATAGGACATACATCCCCACTATTCGTCTCCCTGCTGATCTCAGTGCAAAGGCTCTCATATGTGCAGCGGTGTTGTATGGGGAGCTTGTGACGACGGTGGGAGAGGGTGGTCTGAAGGCAGAATGAGGGCGATCTGTGACACCGGATGCACAGGGCCAATCCTGATGTCAGCCCTGTATGCCGGGACTCGGCCTGTTAGACGGGAGACTTATTCCACCTTAGAGGAATATTACCACCTTAGAGGTGGAATAAGCCCCCCTGGAAGCAGGATGACAGCAGCGGCCAGTAGCAACGGACAAGTGACGGGTGCAAGAGCCCGACTCTGGCCATGGGAGGCCAGATCGTGGATCGGGCTGCAGGGAAAGGAGGTTTTTGGTGGCGGCCGGTGATTGTGGCTCCTGAATGGAGCCACGGAGCCATGGCAAGGGGACGCACTGGCACTGCTGCTCCATTTAGGAGTCTGGCTGAGTTAGCCGGGTAGGTGCCAGTAGACCAGATTCTGATACCGTGGGCACATCTAGCCCCTGTGGGATTAGAATCTGATGCTCTCGCTACATGCCCCGATTTTGACTGGCCGTACAGGGGCAGGACGTCTACAACAGAATTGGCCCCTCATTGTCTATTTGGGAGGCTGGTATTCAGATGACTAATCTGTTGTCAGTACAGCTTCAACAGACTTTTATAAAAGTTCAAGAAAATAGTTCCCAAATAAAGGAATTGCAAGCTATTATTTCTGCTTTAGGCAATATGCTTGTGGGATGTCTGTATCATAACTCCCCTAGAGGAGAGGAGGGACAGGGGAGATCTGATGCAGAAGTTTAAATACTTAAAGGTTATGAATGAACAAACAAACCTTTTTCAAAGAAGGGGAAGCTGTAAAACTAGAGGACATAAAATAATAAGAATAATAAGAGAAAATATTTTTTTCTCTCACCGCATAATCAAACTCTGGAATTTGTTACCAGAGGATGAAGGAAAAGCTGTTAGTGTAGCTGGGTTTAGAAAAGATTTGAACAACTTCCTGGAGGAAAGGCCCATAAACCATTGGACCTGGGAAATCCACTGCTTGCCCCTAGATAAGCATTGTGGAACCTGTGTGCGTTTTGGGAACCTGCCTGGTACTTGTGACCTGGATTGGCCACTGTTGGAAATAGGATACTGGGCTTGATGGACCTTGGTCTGACTCAGTATGGCATTTCTTATGTTCTTATGTAAAATGAAGCTGCAAAGAGGTAAAAGCAACATCGGGGAAATATTTTTTCACTGAAAGAGTGATGGATGCCTGGAATGCCCTCCCAATGAAGGTGGTGGGACAAAAATAGTGACAGAATTCAACATGGCATGGGACAGACACAGTCGATCCCTTTTATTGCAAGAGGATAAAATCAAAATAAAAACTATTTCTTAACAAATACAGGGAGGTGACCTGCACAGAGTGGCGGGTACACCTACTCTAGCCACCTTACTGGGCAGACGATGGGACCATACTGGTCTATCTCCAGGAACAAGCAGGAATGTAGTCATCACATATGGGTATTGTCGGTACTGACGGAGCCTGCGCGGGAACGCTCCCCAGCGTCCAATTAGAAAGCTTTTGGGAGCATCCCACAGCGCCTGCGTGCTGCCTTCCCGCCTTTCCCAACTGCCTCTCTCCAGTTCTTCTTTTTCTGTGGATCCAGCAGGTCGTTGTTCCTGTCACCGCAGAAGAATTCTTTCTTTCTTTCTTTTTTGTGGTCGCGTCTGCCTTCCTCAACGCTTTACCGGTACCGCCGGATTTTTCTTCTTATTTTCTGTCTTTAAAAAATAAATAAATAAAAAATTCTACATTTTATCCTATTTTCTTCAGGTGCATGCGCCTTAGGCCCAAAAACTTTTTCTTACAATGGAGAAACCTGCTTCAGGTTTCAAAAAGTGCACCAAGTGTGGCGGTACCATTTCCGTCACCGACACCCATGAATGGTGTCTAAAATGTTTAGGTCCTGACCACTCCATCACGGATTGTATGTCCTGCGCCATGATGTCTAAAAGAGGTCGGCAGAACCGAGCTGCTAAGCTCAGTACCTGTTTCCCTCTGATGCAGCTTCGGTGGCATCGACGTCTTCCAGGGCTTCCTCTTTCTCCCGTGGATCTCAGGTAACTAAACATAAATCCAGCCGGTCCTCAAAGGGTAGATCTCCTTCTAAGCATCGAGATGCCTCTGGCATTGCCCTTGAGGATTCTGCACTGGCAAAATTTCCCTGGCGGGAGGCTTCGGCTTCCAAAGCATTATCGGGGCTCCAGGATGTTCTCGAGACCTCGACCTTGGCAGAACTACTGGTGCCATGCTCTGGGGTACCGGCGGTCTTCTCCGGTACCGACATCCAGGCATCGGCAGCGTCGATAGACCAGAGATTCCTGGCTATTGAGCGCAGTCTGGCGGCTCTCCTTGCGGCATCGACGCCCTCGGAACCGTGACAGACAATTCCGCTGGTACCGGCACCGGCCCTGGCATCGGTATTGGTACCGGTACCGATAGCATCAACATCGGCATCGGTGTCTGCTTTGCCGGTACCCAGTCATCCGATGCCCTCCAGTACCGATACCCCGGTACCCATTACTCCCGGTACCGACTTTGGTTGGTATGGGTATCGGGCTCTTCAAGAGCATCCGGACAGATGGTACTTCGAGTCCTCAGAAGAATCTGAGGATTCTGACAGTTCTGTCAATGCAGGAATGCTTCTCCCAGAGAATACCTCCTCCCCTAAGCGCAGGATGTCTCCTCCAGAGGATATTTCCTTCCAGGATTTTATCAGGGAGGTGGCTCGGGGTCTGTCCATTACTGTGGCCCCTGAAACAGAGCCAAGGGCCAAGGAGTTGGAAATTCTACAATATCCCAAAACTCCTAAGGAGGCAGCCACCTTGCCCATTCATGAGATTTTATATGATCTCATGTTAAGGATCTGGGAGACACCTCTTACCACCTCTCCTCATTCTCGCAGACTGGATACTATGTATCGAGTCCCTCCTTGTCCTGGTTTCCAAAAGACTCGGCTTCCTCACCACTCTGTTGTAGTGGAATCAGCTATGAGAAGGATCAAGAGTGCAAAGAGGCCTGCCTCTAATCCTCCAGGACGTGAGTGCAGAACCCTGGATGCTTTTGGACATCGGGTCTTCCAAGCTTCCATGCTTTCTGCCAGGATCAGTTCCCATAGTCTCTACATGGGAATGTTCCTGAAGGAGGTCACAGATGATTTAGAAGCTTTAAGTCCTATTCTTCCTGAGGATAGAAGACAGGATTTTCTTACTTTGGTCAAACATGCCCAAGACGTTTCTAAATTTGAGAACTGTGCAGCCTTTGACTGCTTTGAGTGCATAAGCAGAACCTCTGCTATTGCCATAGGTGCACGTAGAATTGCTTGACTCCAGGCATCTGATCTGGAGCTCTGGGTACAAGACAAATTGGGAAACATCCCTTGTACTGGTGAGGACCTGTTTGGTAGAGATTGGCAAGAAAAGGTCAATGAGATGGATGCTGAAAACTCCACCTTGGATAGATTATCCAAGTCCACAGCTGATCCTGCTAGAAAGAAATCTTTCAAGAAACCATTATTTTCTAAGAAGAAAAGATATTATCCTGCCTATGCTCAGCAGGCATGTTCAGCAGGTCAGTTTGTCAAGAAGGGTCAGCAACCACCCAAACAGAAGAAAGCAAAGACTGCTAAGCCTCCACAAGGCCTTTGACTTTCAGCTAGAGAACTTAGCCTTCCTGGCTCTCGGGGGACCAGAGCCTTCCACCATTCCAGGAAGGTTATGTCATTTTGCCCCCAGATGGGGGCAGATAACAGCAGAGCATTGGACACTCTCCATCATAAAGGAGGGGTACAAGCTTCATTTTTCAAGCATGCCCCCTCACACAATAGTAAGGCAGTTCAATTCTCTGACCTCTCTCATCAACCTGTTAGGGCAGGAGGTCGCTATCTTTCTTGCCCAAGGGGCAATAGAAGAAGTACCCATTCATCAGCAGGGTACAGGGTTCTACTCTCCTTATTTCCTTATTCCAAAGAAAACAGGGGGATACAGACCTATCTTGGACCTTGTCACCCAGCGTGGGACCCCACAGGTTAAGGCAGGGTACTACACTGAGGCCTTATCTTGAACTGGCCAGAAAAAGGATATAGAAAGCCTTGCTATGCTCTCTGGGAGTTGTAGTTCTTATAGACCAGCCAAGAAATGAGTTGCGGATGCGTGGTAAGGCTCAAAGACAGGATTTATTCCCCTTCCGGGAGGATTCTTTTTGTAATGAAAAACAAGACAGATAAACCCACTTCCGGTACAAAAATAAAGAGACAAAATGTGAACAAAAACTGCTTCTTTTTCCAGCTTCTTTACACCAGCTGAAAAGGTATTTAAACAGTCCTTCTTCCAACAAACATAAACCCTTTCTCTGTTATTTCCACAGTTAGAAAGTTTCACAGCTCTTTTAACATAGAGAGGAGATCTCGTCTGCAATTGTGAGCGTACAATCCATGTATTCAACAGTGGGTTGGTCCCCCTGCATTTCACACTGCATGTCCTCACTCTCTGTTGCAAACAGTCTCTCTTTCAAATAGCTAGACGTGTTATTTAGCAGTCTCTCCCTATCACAAAGAGACTTCTTTTCCTCCTCTGTTAACATCTGTGAAAAACAATTACCGTATTCACTAGAGTTCTTTTCTTGAGAGCCCTTCAAATGCTGCCAATCATATGGGAAGTTCCTGCATTCAATTCTCCTTCTATTAGAGGTAATAAGCTTACCTTCTGGCTCTCTCAGCTTAGAGTTCCTCGGCACAGCTGAAGCTACCGGAGTGGAACAGAACGGCAATTCCTTACAGGTTTTCCCTTTTGGCTTTTCCCCAGTTACAAAACTGTCTTCAGGACCGAAGACTTTATCCTTTCTGTCCCTGTAGCCTGGGTAATTGGCTTTTCCAGCCTGTCTCAGCCTGGCTTTAAAACTGCCTTCTCTGTTACCTTTTGTATAAGCGTTGCTGTGTTCAGAAGTGTCTGTGCACTGCCTTCTATGGCAGACTCCTGGGTTTTCTCTCTCAGCCTTGGAGCTAAACCTTTCGGTTCTCCCAGCCCTCTCAGTGGCTCTGCTCCAACCCAGACTTTCAGCAGAATATCCTGGGCTTCTGGGGTTCTCTGCCCTTTCAGAGTTCCTTGACCTCTCAGGAGTTTCTGCAGTTGCTGCTCTCTCTGCCTCTCTGCTAACTCCTGTAACTCCTGGGACTTCTCTGGCTTCCAGGATTTCTGTTGCTTCTGCTCTCCCAGCTCCGTCTAACCCGAACCTGAACTTGCACTCGCCCCTCCCTCTAACTCCAGGTGAGTGAGGTTTATCCACGTGTGTCTCAACCCCGCCTCCTTTCAGCTGCTCCTCATTCCCTAATGATTCCTGAGCCTTCCTGCAGCTTGGGCGTGTTCTCAGAGCTCGAGACCTGGTTTGTTTATGTTGCCTATAGCAACTCCCTGTCATGTGCTTGTCTGAAGTGTCAGTGTCAGATCCACTATCTGTATTTCTACTTATTTCCATGGGCTCTGCTAGATCCACTTCGTGACAACCTCAGAGAATTGAACAAATTCCTTGTCAAAGAGAAATTCAAGATGATTTCTCTCGGGTCTCTGCTGCCATACCTTCAGAGTCAGGATTGGCTTTGTTCTCTAGATCTCAAGGATGCGTACACCCATGTCCTCATCCATCCAACCCACAGAAGGTTCCTTCGATTCCTTTTTCAAGGAAAGCACTACCAATACAGGGTGCTTCCTTTTGGCCTGGCCTCAGCACCAAAGGTATTCACGAAATGCATGGCTGTCGTAGCAGCATTTCTCTGCACTCTAGGGATATTCGTCTTCCCCTACTTAGACGACTGGCTCATTCGAGCCCCAACAGAGTCAGAGGCCAGGACTTCTCTATCCTGCACAATGCGTATCCTTCAGTATTTGGGTCTTGTAATAAACATCCAGTCTAACTCCCACTCAGTCTTTAGAGTTCATAGGAGCTTTGCTGGATACCAGAAAGGCAAGGGCCTATCTCCCTCAGGCCCACTGCCTTCACATGGTGCAGTTAGCTTCTCAAGCAGTGCTAAAGCCTCATCTCACTGCTCGAGAAATGTTACATCTACTAGGCCACATGGCATCTACTGTAAATGTGGTTCCCTATGCTCGCCTCCATATGAGGGCAGCCCAGTGGATCTTATCCACTCAATGGACCCAGGCATCAGGATGCCTGTCAGACAAAATAGCAAACACAAGTCGCCTTATTTTGTCCCTCCAGTGATGAAAGTCCACTCAAAACCTGTTGCTGGTGTCCCCTTTTCAACAACCCTTACCACAAGCAACTCTCACAACAGATGCTTCTCCAGTGGGTTGGGGAGCTCATCTACAAGACCTCTCCACCCAAGGCACCTGGTTTCCACAGGAGAGTCATCTACATATCAATCTCTTGGAGCTCAGATCAATTTTCCTTGCTCTGCGAGTGTTCCACACCCTGCTCAGCTACAAGACAGTCCTCATTCATACGGACAATCAAGTAGCCATGTTCTATGTGAACAAGCAGGGGGGAACAGGCTCTCTGTCGCTTTGCAATGAAGCTTTGCGACTATGGGCCATCGCCAGAGAGCATCAGATTCATCTCCTGGCAGTGTATCTTCCAGGCATTCAAAGCTCTTGGGCAGACAGACTCAGTCGAGTTCTGCTTCCACATGAATGGTTTCTCCATGCAGACCAGGTGCCAAAATTTTTCAACTTTGGGGAACCCCGGACATAGACCTCTTTGCAAGTCCGTGGAATGCCAAACTTCCCCGGTTCTGTTCCAGAGTTCCGGCTCAGGGGGCTCAGGCCAGGGATGCTTTCCTCCTTTACTGGGGTCAAGACTTCCTGTATGCCTTTCCACCCATTCCCCTAATTCCCAAAACCCTATTCAAGCTTCAGAGAGACAGAGGCCATATGATTCTCATAGCTCCACATTGGCCACGGCAAGTGTGGTACCCTCTGCTTCTACATCTCTCTCAAGCTCCCTCCCTGGAGTTAGGGTCTGCTCCAGATCTCCTATCTCAGGAGGACGGAATGTTATGGCATCCCAATCCCCAGTCTCTGCATCTCAGGGCTTGGTTGCTGAAGGCCTAGATCTTCATGATCTTAATCTCCCTCAGCAAGTAAAAGATATTATTTTTGCTTCCAGGAAACCTTCCACAAGATGCTCTTATGCTTTCAAGTGGAAAAGGTTTACCATATGGTGTTCACAAAAGGGTCTTAACCCCCTTGTGATACCTCTGGAATCATTGCTGGAGTATCTCCTTCATTTATCCAATGCAGGTCTTAAGACTAATTCAGTAAGAGTCCATTTGAGTGCTATTGCAGCTTCCTTTAAGCCTATTTCCTCTCATCCTCTTATAGCAAGATTTATGAGAGGCCTTCTTCTAACTAAGCCTCCCATTAGGCCACCACCGGTGGCATGGGACTTAAACCTGGTTCTTGGGCAGCTCATGAAGCCACCTTTCGAACCTTTAGCTACTACCTCCTTGAAATTCCTTTCTTGGAAGGTTATCTTTCTCATTGCAATCACATCAGCACGCCACATTAGTGAGTTGCAAGTGCTAGTAGCTGATCCACACTTTATGCCAAAGGTGGTCTCGCCTTTTCATCTGAACCAAGCGGTCTACCTACCTGTGTTTTTTCTAAGGCCTCATGCATCAAATGCAGAGAGGAATCTTCATACCTTGGACTGTAAAAGAGCTTTAGCCTTTTACTTACAAAGAACACAGCAACATAGAAAGTCCTCTCAGCTCTTTGTTGCTTTTGATCCTTCTCATTTGGGACTTCCAGTCTCCAAGAGAACACTGTCTAACTGGATTGCTCAGTGTATTTCCTTCGCCTATCAGAGTAAGAACCTTTCTCTGGAGGGCCATGTCACAGCTCACAATGTGAGAGCCATGGCAGCCTCAATGGCTCATCTGCACTCTGTGTCTATCGACGACATCTGTCGAGCAGCCACCTGGGCCTCGGTTCATACCTTCACAGCCCATTACTGCTTGGACAAGGATTCCCACCAGGATGCCTTGTTTCGTCAGGCTGTTCTCCAACACCTGTTCCATACCTAATCAACTGCTACCCACCATCCCTGGTATGATGCCAGAGATCCATGGGGGGAAGTGGAGCCCTTCTCAGGGACACACAACTTCTGGGGTCTCTCCCTGGCAGCTAAAGCTAGGGAGTCCCCATATGTGATGACTACATTCCTGCTTGTTCCTGGAGATAGCATAGTTACTCACCTGTAACAGGTGATCTCCGGGAACAGCAGGAATTTAGTCCTCACAACTCACCCACCTCCCCTAGGAGTTGTATCTCTCTATCTCTTTCCCTTTCCCTCTCTCTCTCTCTCTTTGTCTCAGCTTTAAAACTCAACTGGAGAGATGCAGTTGGGAAAGGAGGGAAGGCAGCATGCAGACGCTATGGGATGTTCCCAAAAGCTTTCTAATTGGACGCTGGGGAGCATTCCCGCGCAGGCTCCGTCAGTACCGACGATACCCATATGTGAGGACTAAATTCCTGCTGTTCCCGGAGATCACCTGTTACAGGTGAGTAACTATGCTTTATCTGCCATCATATACTATGTTACTATGTTTGTAAATTCCAGTCGCTAAAGGTTCAAATATGGCTTTAATTCCCTTACTAGATCTAAGGTAGAGATTCTGCTCATTCATGCAGTCTACACTTGATAGTTTGTTACCGGTGGTATCACCTAAAGAGATACTTAAAACATATTTTTTGGAAATTCTGTGGATCCCTGCAGACACTATTTCTCCTATTTCAGATGGCTTTCTGTCTCTTATTATGGCACTGAAGTTTTGAATGTTCTTGCATTGTTAGAAAGTTTGGAGTCTGAAGCTTTGGTACTGGCAACCCTGATTATTTCATGTGCTCTTGATGCTGGTAGAGATTGGATACTGAGGCTTTATTGTAAAAAGAGAAATGTACGTTTCCTAGGCTTTTTTCTATCTTTCCTGATTTTGCCAGAGAAACTCAGAAGAGAAGACATGAATTTCTTTTACTTAAATCTGGTGTTCTGCAGTTTGATGCCTTATTTTATCTGAAATTTCCATGTAAATGTTGATTTGGTATAAGTCTAAGTATACTTTCTTCCAGCCTAAGGATCTGCTTCCTTTATTAGTGCCAGAACAATAACACTGTCACTTCTGTTGCTTTGCCTGATTTGTCACCTATTTGACCTCGGTGGTGTTGGTATACTTGGAATATCACTGTTGCTTGGTTTTCTTGATTGAAGGATGAAAATGTTTTCCATTTGTCAGTTCAATTTGGCCATTGCCTCCTCTTATTAAGGGCTTGTGAGGTTGTGCTTATGATGTATTTCTTTTCTCTTTCATATATTTGCAGATATGGCTCTAATCTTTTTTCTATACAAGGGGTTTTTATTGTTTTTTTTTGCTCGGTTTGTATTGAAAAGTTGCATAACTAAATTCTTAGGGCCCAATATTCAGTGGCGACAGCTAGCATTACTAAAGCGGCCTGCTGCTGCCGCCACTGAACTTTAGACTCGGATATTCAATGCAAGAGCCGTATCCATATTAGTACCACTGAATAGCCCAGCTAGGGTGATTAATGCAGTTAGCAGGTTTGCCAGTCGTGTTAATCCTTTTCAATATTGGGCCCTTAAAGTCCAATTTTTCACTATGAAGTATTAATAAGATGTATACCAAGAGCGTATCTAATTGGTATAGGGGCATGTTTACTAACCCATTAGTATGGGGTTCACGTGCTATGGGCCCTGACCTAAAAAGCCGACGCTAAGCAGTTAGTGCATGATTGCGTGGGGACTTGATGGGTTAGGGGTGTAACTTGAGCGTTGATGGCACATCACAGTTAATACAGACGTTTTGGGGGTGTGCTAATCATGGCTGTTGTCATTGGCATGGGTGCACCTAATGTCCCTTCAATGAGGGTGGAGTTATATGCATCTGTGTGCCAATTAGTGCAGTGCTGCACAATAGGATCACACTGTCGGCAGGGGGATGGATGCACTTGCCTTCCAAAATTAGCACGGGCCTCTGTGTTTGTTTGGTAGCATATTCTCATACTACCAACACACACCTTAGTAGGTATGCCTCTTCTCCTTAGTTTCAGTATTTTAGTATTTTTTTTTTAATGGAGACAACTACTTCAGTTTTATGTTGCAGTTCATCATGAGTAGTGCATGTCCTGCAACGAGTTCTAAGATTCTAAATAATTTTACTAGATTTTCTAACAGAAAGAGGAAGGGAGATAGGGTTTGAGTAATAGGCTGAGAATGAGGGAAACCAGGGTTCAAATGCTGTTTCTGCCACTGACATTTCTTGTGAGGTCAGCCAAGTCCTTTTAATATTCTTTTGCCCCAGGTACCCACTTAAGATTCAAAGCTTTTTTATTAAGGAGTATATTGTAGCTGAGTGCTTATCACACGTGTACAGCACTATGTACATCCAGTGTTGTTCAGTGCCGTCAAGTCAATGTCTACTCCTGGTGACCCTATGGATAGTTGTCCATGTTATGACTATCCTCTGTATTTTCTTGTCTAGGTGCAAGCAGAAGCAGATTGCTAGACCTCTTTTCCACACAGTAAACATACAGATTGGATGCACTCAGGGTGGCATGACATAATATAATCAGGCATGTACTCATGTAATTGGCCATTTTGGAACAGGTTCAATTTACAAGTGTATGTGCTTACTATTATAAGTTGTGTGCTTACTATTATAAGTTGTAAGGGGGCATGTTGGCGATTTGGTTAGGGCGTGGCCAGAACAGGTCAAAATATACATTTCATGTGGAACCAGATTTCATAACATGCATATCTGGCTCATGGCCACGTCTAAATTAAAAACGGACCCCATTTCAACCTAATTGTGCATCCGCGGGACTGGACATGCCCGTGGGACCAGAATCGGGGAGATAGAAGTGTTCGGTGTGGTACGTGCAAGTGCTATTTAGCTGGCCTGGGCATGCATCTGTGGCACGATCTGCTTGCAAGTGCAGGCACGGCCCATGCAATCTAATGGAGAAACACGTCCCATCAATATCAGACACGGGTAAATGTTTTGAACATCCCTGTGCCTACCATATTCTGAAAAGTTACGCTTTTTGGATCCTGCCCGTCCCTGCTATCTACCATGGATGCCATGCCCTTCAGGAAAAAAGTGCATCTCCTAAGCTGCTCATCACAGACAATAGTTTGCTGATGCACCCTAGACATCAATACCAATGAGAAATGACAGCTGCTGCAACCTAGGCCATATACCAGTCCCCCTCATGCCCTGAAAAGTGCTAGATAAGTCCAGTGCACCCCAATATGGTATACGAGAATGTAACTATGAACATGTATGTCAGGACATACCTTGCATTAAATTGTATGTGGCATTAGGAACCGGTCCTAGTGATTCCTGCCTTGGTCATCTCTACAAACATGCCTTAAACTACTAGGGATAAGAACATAAGATATGCCATACTGGGTCAAACCAAGGCCCATCAAGCCTAGTATTCTGTTTCCAACAGTGGCCAATCCAGATCAGAAGTACCTAGCAGCTTCCCCAAAGGACACAGGTTCCACAATGCTTGTATTGGGGCAAGCAGTGGATTTCCCAGGTCCCCTTTAATAATGGTTTATGGACCTTTCCTTCAGGAACTTGTCCAAATCATTATTAAACCCAGCTACACTAACAGCTTTTACTACATCCTCCGGTAATGAATTCCAGAGTTTGATTACGCATTGAGTGACAAAATATTTTCTCTTATTATTCTTAAATAAATGACACTATAGCTTCATTGCATGTCCCCTAGTCTTTCTGTATTTTGATTGGGTAAAAAAGAGATTGATTGTTTACACCATCTATGTTGACCCTTACCAAGTCCACAAAACTCTGACCTAACCTTGCAGGTCCTCAAAGGATGCATAGTATTGCTGAGCAATAAATGTATGCCCTTTTCCTGCCTCTGGCCTATAAGTGCACTCGTTCTACTGATTTGCACTTCCATTCCCCTCCTATCTCTCCCTACATCCCTCCCCATGAACAACACTCTTTGTCAGATTGCTTCCATCTGTGCCCTTCCCTTCTACTATCAAATACAGACATTGCTCCCTTCACTTTGCTGCTCCTGGAACAAGCTACCTGAATCTGTATGTCAGGCTTCGTCCCTGGCCCCTCTCAAATCCAGGCTGAGCACTCACCTCATCGGTCCTGCTCTTGGATCAGATCCACTTAAGCTCCCTTGTGTTTCCTGACCATTCTCCCTGGATGTATTCTGTTCACAGATGCTGTGTTGTATGTCCCAACTAGATTGTAAGCTTCGCTGAGCAGGGACTATCTGTTATGTGTGTCTTTGTAGCCCTGTATATGTCTTGTAGCACTATATAAATGATCAGTAGTAGTTGTAGTAGGGCCTTCTCTCTGTGGCATCTGAGGCCCACCTATCTGGGTACTGGCATTTCTCACAGCAGCCACACCTGTCCCATCATGGCGAATGTTGGTCTATATACATCCGCTACCTGTGGGGCAACCCTGTCTGCCTTCCCACAGCCAGCTTTGTGGCACTACTTCCCTGGTCAGGCTGTGTGGGTATGGGAGGGGAGATCCATGTGAAATCACACCATGTAGCCAGACTCCAGATATATCACTACTCTTGCAGCTCTCATTGATCCTGGCCTGGGTAGGGATGTAGGTTGCAATCCAGGGAATGTTGGCACTATATCAGTTGTGTCTCCCTGTGCCAGGCACAGCAGATGTATGGCTGCCCTATCACACTGCCAACAATATTTGATATGATTAGAGACCCTATATGAGTTAATCCAGAAGGAATCAGCATAGGCTCCGTATGGCTATATGTCAAAACATATCCCTGTCAATAATAGGGGACCCTTAGAATAAGAGTACTCAGCAGTGCAAACAGCACTAATCATGCTCAACAGCATCACCATTGGTCCCACAAAATGTGCATTAGGGCCATGTATTAGTGCTGTTTGAGTGCCTTTATTCTTAGGGTCCCTTATTATTGACGGGGATATGTTTTGACAAATAGTTATAATGAGCTTGCTGTGAGTTTGACTGCCCAATCTCACTGGCACCTGGTGATGCTGCAGTCATTTATATGTTCCAGATACTGGCCAGGCTTTCATGTCTCCCCCCCCCCCTTGAATTGCAGGTGAGCACACCAGATCCCCCCATGCACCTCTCAAACCACACACACACACACACACGTGCTCTCTCTTTCTCTCACAACAACGTGATTCTGCCAAAACAATTCCCTGAACCTATTCATGACAGCTATGACATCACCTAATTGCATGGAATATCAGGACTACAAATATGATCTCCGTTTCTCACCCAAAATGGAATCCTTTCCCTGCTCATGCACATACTATCCCTGCATCAGCAATCCCATTTTTCTGAACATGCGAATTGTTAGGGTCCCATAAATTAGCTCCTTTAGCACAAACAGCATATTAGTGCATAGACTGAATAACCACTATTGCTGCTCTTAATATTTCTGTGAGGTTGTTTCTTAATGTACCTTACAATGTTCCAGTTTCTCATGGGTTGCATAGTCAAAAGCCTTGCTGTAGTCAATAAAACACCTATAGATATCCTTTTGGTATTCATTTATCTTATCAAGGATCAATCTAACATCTGCAGTGATGTTTCTTGTTCCTCGCCCTTTCCTGAACCCTGCTTGCACTTCAGGCAATTCTCGTTCCAGGTATGGTTGTAGTCTCTGCTGAATGATCTTGAGTAGAATCATGCTGGCATATGGGATTAGAACGGTCAACTGGATCGCCTTTCTTCAGTATTGGTATAAACGCAAATTTTTTCCAGTCAGTTGGCCATGATGATGTCTTCCAAATTTCCTAGCAGAGCCTTGTAAGTGTGGTAACAGCTGCATCTGTTTACTGTAATACTTACAATGGGAATGCCATCAATGCTGCTTCAACTTCTTCTTTCATCACCAATGGTTCATTATATAAGGTAGATTGAAACAGCTGTTGGTTCACTTGATCTTCTAAGCCCAGTCCTAGAAGGGGCACATCCAGGCTGTCTGGGCAACACCGACCAGGATGGGCCCGTTATTATTATTATTATTATTAAAGACTTATAAAGCGCCGCAACATACGAAGCGCTGTACAAACATAGAAGAGAGACAGTCCCTGCTCATCAGATAGTACAGAGTCTTTGAATCCAAGTGAGGATAGGGTGATAAGAAGAAGGTTATGGTCAACAGTGTCGAAGGCAGCAGAGAGATCAAGAAGAATGAGGACAGAGCCTTTGGACTTTGCCAAGAACAAATCATTCGAGACCTTAGTAAAAGCAGTTTCAGTGGAGTGTAGGGGACGGAAGCTGGATTGTAAAGGATCCAAGAGGGTATGAGAGGAGAGGAAATCAAGACAATGGTGATAGACTGCATGCTGAAGTAGTTTAGAGACTAAAGGAAGGAGAGAGATGGGACGATAGAAGGACAAGTGGGATCAAGTGAAGGTTTTTTGAGGAGGGGTGTAACCACAGCATGCTTGAAAACAGAAGGGAAGGTTGCAGTGGAGAGAGAGAGGTTAAGAATATGAGAAATAGAAGGGACGAGAGATGAAAAGATGGAGCTAAGGAGGTGGGTGGGGAAGGGGTCAGAAGAGCAGGTAGTAGGTTTGGAGGAAGAGAGAAGGAGCGATGTTTCCTCGTCAGAGACCATAGGGAAGGAAGAAAGGGTGACAGAAGTTTGGGGAAGGGAGAAATGGGAAATAGGGGGGGGGGGGAGGAGGGGAACTGGAGGGTGATTGTGTGGATTTTGTCATGGAAGTAGTTAGCCAAGGTTTGGGCAAAAAGAGAGGGAGGAATTGGGTGGAGGCACACGGAGAAGAGAACTGAGTGTGCTAAAGAGATGACGAGGATTAGAGGAAAGAGAGTTAGTCAGATTGAGGAAGTAAATTTGTTTGAAAAGCGCAACGGCTAATTGGAAGGAGGAGAGCATGAATTTAAAGTGGAGAAAGTCAAGATAAGAGCGGGATTTGAGCCAGGCACGCTCAGCAGAGCGGGCACAAGAGTGCAGAAAGTGGGCAATAGGGGAGAGCCAGGGCTGAGGAGGACGGGGGATGAGGGGGGCAAAAGTATCAAGGGTGGAGGAGAGTGCAGTGTTATAAGAGGTCACAGCCTCATCAATAGAATTGGAAAGCAGAGTGGATGAAAGAGATAAGGAGAGAGAGGAGGAGAGAAGGATCAATGGCAAGAAGATTTCTAAATAGGTTAGTGCAGACAGGACGAGGCTGGGGTGGGGGATGATGAATAGTAAGGCTTAAAAGGTGGTGGTCAGATAAGGGAAGGACAGAGTTACAGAAATTGGAATGTGAGCAGTAAGAGAAGAAAATTAAGTCAAGGCAGTGACCATGTCGGTGAGTGGGGGCAGAGTTGAAGGTTATGTGAGGAAGAAAGGGAGAGAAGCTTTAAAGCAGGGGGATCAGAAGGGCTGTCAACATGAATGTTGAAGTCACCAAGAATAAGAGTGGCGAAGGAAGGGTGAAGAAAGGTGGAAAGCCAAGAATCAAAATCAGAAAGAAAAGTAGAGACGGAAATGTCAGGAGGACGATAGATAACAGCGACTCGGAGTGGAAGAGGAGAGAAGAGGCGGATGGAGTGGAATTCAAAGGAGAGAGGGGAATGAGAGTGAGGTGGCATGAGGGTCTGGAATTGACAGAAGGGAGACAACAGAAAGCCAGTACCCCCACCGCAACCAATAGGACGAGGAGTGTGGGAAAACGTATAGCCGCCATGACATAGAGTGGCAATGGATACAGTTTCATCAGAAAGAAGCCAGGTCTCAGGGTAAAGAGGTGAAATGAGCGGGAAATAAAAAGGTCATGAACAAAAGCAAATTTATTAGAGATAGAATGAATGTTCCATGAAGCACAAGAGAGGGCAGATGGGGAGAGAAGAGGAATCAGAACAAGGTTAGATAAGTTGCGAGAAGGCCTAGACCACCGTGAGAGAAATAATTAGGGCGCGCAGGAAGCCTAAGAGAGCAAGATGTTCGTCTAGGGAGACCAGAACTAGGGAAGACATAGATAAGGTTCGCTAGATTACGTAAAGGCCTCATTATAACAATATAAGACTTGGGAGTAACGTACCCGAAATAAGGAAGAAAGGAGGAGCAGAGTACAAAAGAGACAAGAAGGGCAAATCAAATATAAATAAAGAATCAAATATAGGGATGGGAGCATATAGAATCAGCAGGTTAGGGAACACGAGAAAGTCACAAAGTAGAGAGAACATAGTTCAAGTTGCCCAGCATACCAGTGGAGTAGATGTTGCTGGAAGCGGCTAAGGTCCCGTGCCTAAGGGACATGCCTACGGGCCTTTGGTGTGGCCCTTAGGCACGGGTGCGCTCTCTGGTGCTGCAGTTCAAAAGATGCCAATCAGCTGGGCTGGGGGAGGGGACTCGCTTCCGGTTCCCGATCAGGCGATCAGCTGGTGTGCACTGATAGAGTGGGACACAAACCGCCCTCTGGCGCTGCAGAACCCAGAACCTGTTAGAACCCAATTCTGCACCGCAGGAGCAAGACAGCCCCGCGGGTGCAGGATCGGGTCCTGGGAGACAGCCTGGCATACCTCTGCATTCTATGGGGACAATCCTCCCCATGGCACAACCTGCCCGCTGCCTTGGAGTGACCCTTTTCCCTGCCATCTGACCCAGATGAGGGCAGCCAGGGCCCGGATTGGGCGGTGGGGACTCACCCTGCTCACTGCCATCACTGCCGGAGGGGCGACCAGCACTTATTCCATCTCTGAGGAGGAATAAACTGGCCATCCACCTGGCCATCCCTGGATGTACAGGTCATGACCAGAATCGGCCCTATACATCTGGGGGTCAGCTCCTGCCCGCTCTCCGCCTCCATGTTGCTTCCGTCCCCCGCAGCATGCACTGTGGCTCTGTGCATGCAGGGGGGCCAGGAGGCGGCATACGCCTTTCTGGATCGGGCCCTCTGTGTATTCTTTCTACCTTTTCTTGATCTTCTCATCATTATTCAACATGGATCCTTGAGCATCTTGTAGCATTCCAGTTCGAGGCTAGAGTTTTCTCTTTAACTCTTGTAGTTTTAGGAAAGCTGATCTTGTTCTTTCGCTAAAAAGTTTCTGATGCTATTTCCTTGCATCTGTCATTATAGTACTTTTCCTTGTCTCGTCTGGCTGCACATTGAAAATCTTTGAGTTCTGTGATTGCCTTTCTTTCTCCTCTGGCTTTAACTTCTCTGTGTTTCTTTGTTCATCCATTTAAGCCGTTTTTGCTTTTTTCACCTTTTGTGGAGACTTCCCACTTTCTTCAAGCACAACTTTCCCATCACTCGTAATGCTTCTGGTGCTCTGTCATTTATATCCAAAGCAGCAAATCTATTTCAGAGTCTTTAAATTCCGGTGGTATAGTCTCAAATCACATTTTGCTATAGTTTTGAGTGGCTTGCTCTTTTTCATCTTTAGCTTGTTTGCATACTAGTAGTTGGTGATTTGTACCACAGTCGGCTCCAGGTTTTGTCTGTCTTGATGTTATTGAGCTTTTCAATATTTGCCTTCCACAGATGTAGACAATTTGATTTTTGTACAGTCCACTGGGTGAAGTCTATGTGAAGTCGTTGCTTGTGTTGCTGGAGGAAGGTGTTTGAGATAAATAGAATTCTGCAAGACTAATGATCTATCAATCTTTTTCCAACTTCATTTCTGTTACCAAATCCATATTTTCCAATCACTTTGCCCCCTTCTTTGTTGCCAACTTTTGCGTTCCAGTCACCCATGATTATCAAGCTATCCTGTTTGCCTATTCTGTCAATTTCAACTTGTACTTGTTCATAGAAATGATCAACTTCTTCCTTTTCTGCAGCTGTTCTTGGGGCATATACCTGAATAGCAGTTGTTTTCAGGACCAGCCAATGGACTAGGTGGCCACCTGGGGTGGCAGACGTCTGTGGGCAGCAGGCCATGTGCTTTGACACACAGGGCCTGCCGCCCCCCACCCCCATGCATCCAGCTGCACCTCTGTCCCCATCCCCCTGTGATGAACTGTGATGCTGCCCCCCCCCCCCCGCTGCCCTGATTCCAGCAGCAGGCAGCTAGGCATGTACTTAAGCAGATGGCCTGCTGCTACTGTTGAACTGTCCGCAGTTGGAATCAGTGGCGGCGGCAGAGGGGGGAGCAGCAGGGGAGGCATACGGTTCAGCATGGAGAGGAGGGCGGCACGGTGCACATGGGGAGGCAGTTCAGTACACAGGGGGGCAGCACAGCTGGGGCTTCTGCCTAGGGCGGCAGAAACCCTTGGGCCAGCCCTGGTTGTGTTGATGGGCATCTCTCTTAGATGAATAGAAATTAAGCGTTCACTGATTGCATTGTATTTCATTACAATTCTTGCAGGTTTCTTCTTAATTATAAATGCAACACCATTTCTTATTTGCCTTTCATTTCCAATATAGAATATCATGTGATCATCATATGCAAAGTCAGCTTCAGTTTGTTGACACCCAACAGATCGAGTTTTACAAGTTCCATTTCATTCTTGACCACCACCAACTTCCCTTGGTTCATGCTTCATACGTTCCATATCCCAATATGTAAGTCATCTTTACAGCTTCTGACTTTCATTTGATGCGCAGTTACAGTACATCAGCAGTCAGACGTCCCGAGGGCTTTGATCCAACCACATCATAAATGCTGGCTTTACTCTGAAAAGTCTTCAGCTCATCCCCAGTAGCCAGTTCTGTGCCTTCTGACCTGGGGGTCTCATTCCAGCATTATAGTGCAATTTGTTTTGTTGTAACTATCCTTCGGGTTTTTGTGGCAAGATACGGAAGTAGATTTCTAGGCCTTTCTTCCATGCAGGTAATGCTAGTATTGTTGCTGTTGTCACAGAAATGTGATCTTCTCCTGCCAACACCATCCCATTCTGCTGTTGCCCAGATCGGTGGTTTATCTTAGTCTGGCACCTCAGCTGAGACCTGTCTATCTTGGAAGAATCTGCTAGTAGTTAAGTTACTGATAGCTTTGCTCTCAGCATCACTGATGCACACAAATCCTTGCAGCATAACAAGCTGCAAATCAAGAGAGGATGTATAGACTCAGGAGTAATATGTGGAAATAATTATTTACGGATAGCATGGTAGATGTGTGGAACAGTCTCCCAGTGGAGATAATAGAGACGAGGATAGTATCTGAATTCAAGAAAGCATGGGACAAACACAGGATCTCTAAAGGAAAAAAAGGGTCCTTTGTAGTTGGTATAGAAGAGCAGATTAAATAGGCCATATTATGGTCTTTTTCTGCTGTCATATTTCTCTGTGTTTTATTACTGTATATATTTTTTATGTTTGTTTTGGTTTATGTGTCAAGTATGCGTTTTTTACAAAGGGATAAGATGCATGCCGCTTAGAATGCCTTTAGACCAGTTTTGCAGGACAAAAAGATTTATTGATAAAATAAATACTATTTGGCGAGAGGTCGTATGTGTGCACTTAATAGAACTAGCTCCTGGCTTTCAGAGAATGAATGTGATATTTGAGACTGGAGCAGAGGCAAACAGTTATATCGTATAGAGGAGACCTTCAGGAACATATTAGAGCAGTCCCACCTCTACTGAACAAATATTAACAAAAATCCCCGCACTCAAGGTCAAACAAAACTGAATCAAACAAAACCCTGGCGTGATAAAAGGAACCTCTGAAACAATAACGTTTTGTCGGAATGATCATTCAAAAGAGGGAGGAATCAAAATCTTCCCCTCGCCGTGACCACTCCTTTTAATCATTTGAAAAACAGTGTAGTAAATGAAACACTTAGCTTATAGGCTTTTCACAAGCTTAGAAGAACCACAGAGATTGTGACGAATGACGTGGCACATTTCGGGCTTTCACTACTACAGGATCCATCCAACCTGATGCAGGGTCAGAAGTCTTTCTGACCCGAAACGTGCCACGTCATTCATCACAATCTCTGTGGTTCTTCTAAGCTCATGGAAAGCATATAAGCTAAGTGTTTCATTTACTACACTGCTTTTCAAATGATTAAAAGGAGTGGTCACGGCGAGGGGAAGGTTTTGGTTCCCACCTCTACTGAGGCAGCACCTTTGATGCTTTGGAGAACAGTCATCTGGAAAGAAAACATGACCTTGGTGTGGCAGGAAGTGATCCTGTAGTTAGGAACAGCCCTTCGGGTGATTGCAGTATCTTCTTACATTGAAAATGTACCTCCAAGGACATGTGCCCAGGAGGAGAGTTAGGAGGTTTTTGCAGTTGGCAGCTCAGTTTTTAGGAATGTAAATAACTGGATTACTGTTTTGCATGAGGATCGCTTGGTAATTGATGCGCTTGCTGTGAAGGTAGTGAATCTTGCACATTGCCTAGATTGGATTTTAGATAGTGCTGATGAGAAGTCAGCTGTCTTGGTACATGTGGGTACCAGTGACCTAGGAATGTGTGGGAGGGAGATTCTGGAAGCCAAACTTAAACTTTTAGGAAGAAAGTTGAAATTCCGAACCTCCAGTGTAGCATTCAGAGAAATGCTTCCCATTGCATGTGACCCAGAGATAGGCAGAACTCCAAAGTCTCAATGCATGGATGAGACAGTAGTACAGGGAGGAGGATTTAAGTTTTGTAAGTAGCTGAGCAACAGGCCAGAGGTTTAGTGCAGAACAGTGAAATTCCATTTTTTCTGTATATAATTTATACACATTAGGCCACTGAAATAAGTATACTTTAAGACATATGAGTGGTGATGTGCTTGTTTATACATATAGGAAATCATTTTAGAAGCTCTGTTCGTGGTTTGCACGTGTGAAAATGATCATTGGTACATGTGAATCACATCCATGTCCCAGCAGTGATTTTAAAATGGGCCGAAAGTACACGTGTCAGCCCCAATCACATCTAAGACACACAAGGCATGATGGAGACGTGTTCAGGGTGGTTCGGAATGGCACTACACCTTCATACTCTCCGTCGAACATGTTTATATTTAGATTTTTACCCCCAGCATGAACAGGCATTTCAAAAGTGCTCATTACAAGAATGATTGAGGCCTCTTTATTTACTGCCATGCTGCTGCATGTTTGTATTTCCAAAATGTGGCCACATGTAGGTCCTGAAATACTGCCACTGACATGTCTGTATCTCTCACAGTACCCCCATGTCACTTCTTTCACACGTGCATGTTTCTGAAATCGATGGTCTCCCTGCACATGTCCAGACTCTGCCCGTCTCCATTTCCAGAAAAGTTTATTTTGGGGTGGGAACAGACTGATTTTAGACGCATTTCCACCTTCTCTATTGCTCCTTCTACAGAATTTCAGATGCTTCGATTTGTATATCCCAGAGGCACCTAAATGACCTTTCTAAAATGTGTTTTATATTGAACAGCAGCATTGAAATGGCTGGCACCAGTGTATACAATGCTAAAATTCAGCACAGATGCTTAACTTTATACACCAGGCAGCCAGCTGAATATTGGACCCTTGATCTTCACTCATCCATTTATATTGCTAGTATAAATTAAATTGCTCTTATCGGGCCCCGATTGGTAGTAATATTCCATTTACCTTTTCCTTCTTGTATAAATTGACTTCTTGCATTTTGGGCAAGATACTCTGTTGACTTTTGTGTTTGAGCTATTGGTCTCACTTTTGACCTTTGTGCATGACTTGTAATTAATACTAAAGCCTATTGGTTATACTTCTTGAAAATGTGCATTCAGAAAGCAAGATATTAGTAGTGTCTGCTCCTGGACAAAATGCGTGGAAGCTCTTCCTTGTGAGTTATAAAAGGAAAGAATTCTTATGGTTTTGTGTTTGAAGTGAGTGGGTGAAACAGGGCTTTAATTCAGTTAATATGGATGATTTATTTCCTTGTTTTGGAAACCAGATCAAAAAAGAGTTAAAGGCTTCAAAGCTTCCAGATAATATAGTGAGGTTTTTCACATCTCGTTTGTTGGTGAATAGTTGTCCTAAATCTTTCTAATATTTCTAATAAGTTGAATTGTTGGATATATCTTGGCAACTGAGCCAGATATAAGGGATTATTAAAAGCTGGACCATCATTGCACCAGTTAGATATGATCCTTTTATCTTTATCTATCTCTTTTCCTTTCTAGCTGTCTCTTCCCCTGCTTTCCATACCTGGATAGGTCTGGAGGTCCTCACTAGCCTGAGGACTGGAAGGATAATTCTGAGACTCATCCCCAGTCTTTGGCCAGCATTAGAAACAATAAGTACAAAAACCAGTGCTTACATAAAAAATAAAAGTATAATGCAACAAAACAGGTCATCAATCCACAATATTCATTGAAGAAAAAAGACCTCAGCACATTTCGAGCCAATGCAACGGCTCATTCACGGCCAAATTACAGTTAAGGCTATCATAATGAGCCGTTCCTATAGCTTTGACCACAGCATGGGACATCTGGATTTGGATCTCTTGAGTCTCAATCTAGTTGAGTCTGGGTATAGCACAAAGGTGATGCTCTCAGATTGGGAAGGGAAAAGGTGGCTGTCTCTAATGCTGTCCTTACAAGAAAATAAACCTCAAAAGCATCCGGTGAATAAATGACAATAAGTACAAAAGCCAGTATTTACATAAAAAATAGAAACATAGGCCATGTGGTCTTTTTCTGCCATCAAGTTTCTATCTAGTTTTCCCTTCCATATCAACTACAGTAGTCCCATTTTTACCTTTAGAGAGCCTCTTTTTGTCCCATGCTTTTTTGAATTCAAATACTGTCCTTGTGTCTGCCACCTCCACTGGAAAACTATTTCACGTATCTACCACTCTTTCTGTATAGAGATTTCTGCATATTACTACTCAGTCTATCCCCTTTCACACTCATCCTATGTCCCCTCATAGCAGAGCTTGCCTTCGATTGAAAATAACAGCATAATGCAACAAAACAGGTCATCAATCCACAATATCCATTGGAGAAAAAAGACCTCAACACAACAATTCAAGCAGCCGAAGCAACGGCTCATTCAATAGCAGCCGGATTATGCACAGGCCACAGTTGACTCACAAGTGCTGCTCAACTGACAACACTACAGGTCAAATAAACTCCAAAATGGATCACCAACAGGTAATGAGTTTATACATAAAGAATGATGAAGCAACTGGCGATACTTAGCTCAGAACATGGGTTACAACAATGTCTGAGCTCCTATGCTGTGCATTTTTCCGAAGCTGTGTCAGGGAGTCAGACCATATCCAATGCTATTAAGCCACTAGAGAGAGAAAAAACCATCACACGCGTATCAAAAAACCTGTTCCATTGCACTTTTACTAGAAAAACTTTCAAACAGAGGGTTAAACAACAATAAATATAAAGACTGCACATCAGATACCAGAAAATGGACATAAAAAAATACTGTAAAGAAACTTACAGAATTGTTTAGAGCCAAAGAATTAATATGCCCGATGGACCCATTTAAGTGATGAGATGACAAAAAAAAGCCGTGCATGCACAGTTTAATATTCTGATTGATTGGAAGGCCTGTTGGTAGTAAATTATGTCATCAGTGTGTGTGTATAGGCTTTCTAACTTTGCAGCTTTGACTGGCTGTCTGTTTGCTTACATGGTGGGAATCCCTTTTGTCTGGAATGGGTTCCCTGCTTTTCAAAAAAATCTTTAAATAGTGCATGCACGGCGTTTTTTTGTGGTCTCGTCACTTAAATGGGTCTATCGGGCATATTAATTCTTTGTGTCTAAACAATTCTGTAAGTTTCTTTACAGCATTTTTGATGCGCCTTTTCTGGTATCTGATATGTAGTCTTTATATTTATTGTTGTTTAACTCTCCGTTTTGAAAGTTTTTCTAGTAAAAGGTCAATGGAATAGGTTTTTTGATACGTGTGTGATTGTTTGTTTTTTCTTTCTCTAGTGGCTTAGTAGCATTGGATATGGTCTGACTCCCTGATGCAGCTTCGGCAAAACTCCCAGCATAGGAGCCAAGATATTGTTGTAACCCTTGTTCTGAGCTAAGTATTGCCTGTTGCTGCATCATTCTTTATGTATAAATTCATTACCTGTTGGTGATCCATTTTGGAGTTTTTTGACCTGTGGTATTGTCAGCTGAGCAGCATTTGTGAGCCTGTGCTCCAGCTGCTTGTGAATGAGCCGTTGCATCGGCTGCTTGAATTGTTGTGTTGAGGTCTTTTTTCTCCAATGATATTGTGGACTGATGACCTGTTTTGTTGGATTATACTGTTGTTTTCAATCAAAGGCAAGCTCTACTACGAGGGGGACATAGGATGAGAGTGAAAGGGGATAGACTCAGGAGTAATATGCGGAAATATTTCTTTATGGACAGAGTGGTTGATGTGTGGAATAGTTTCCCAGTGGTGGTGGTGGACACAAGGACAGTATGGGCCCGATTCCATCCCACACGTAGATCCCCTCTGTGCATCCAGTCTGAATCGGTCGCACAGAGGGCATCGCGATTCTGATCCCACTGGGCATGTCTAGCCCTGTGGGATCAGAATCGCGAACAGACCTGCACGTGCAGGCTGGGACTGCAATTCAGTCTGGCCTACATGTGCAGGACTGCCCCCTGCTAACTCGGTCAAAGCTCCTCAATGGAGCTGCGGCACCATTTATTTATTTATTTAACAGTATTTCTAAACCGCCTTATCTTAATAATCAAGGTGGTATCACAGCAAGCAATCAGGTAAAGTGTGTGTGTTGTACATGCAGTGAGGATAAAACTTAGTTGTGTGAGGGATGTGTTGGGTGCTTGATTTGTTTGAGCTATATACAGGGGGGCTATTTACAGTGGTGCTAGAATCATATTTTATATATATTCAGTTGTTTGGGAGGATTGGAGTGCTGTTATCCATTCTCTTAGGTTATGTGATGTGACCATAGTGCTCTATGAACAGCATGGTTTTCAGTTGTTTTCTGAAGTCTTTGAGGTCTGGAGTTGCCCTTAGATCGTCCGGTAGATTGTTCCATATTGTTGGAGCAGCCATGGAGAGAGCTCTGTCTGTTGTGTCCTTGCGTGTGTGCTTGTACTCATTTGGGGTGCTGACTCGGTTGCGTGTTTGACTTCTTCTGGGACGTGCGCTGGTTTCCGGTTGTATGAGCAGGTGGAGGCTGTTGGCTGATGTGTGTTCTTTTATCTTAAATAGGTTTATGATAGTCTTGTATCTGATGCGAGCAATGATTGGGAGCCAGTGTAAGTCCTTTAGTGTAGGTGTGATGTGCTCCTGCCTTGCGGCTCCGGATATGATTCGAGCTGCAGTGTTTTGTGCCAGCTGTAGTGGTTTGAGAGCTTGTTTTGGTAGTCCGAGGTATATCGGATTGCAGAAGTCCAGTATTGGGGTTATCAGTGCTTGACAGACTGTACGGAAGTGTTCTGGAGCGAGGAGTGGTTTCAGTCTCCTGATGATTCGCATCCTGTAATATGCTTTTTGGATTGTTTTGTCTATGTGTGGTTTGAGGTTGAGTTTACTGTCCAGAGTAACCCCAAGGTATCTCACCTCCGATCTTATCGGTATCGTGGTGCTTTGTATCTTTATGTTTGGTGGGTGTGTGAAGCTTTGGTTTCGAGTGATGATTAAAGCTTCAGTCTTGTTGTAGTTTATAGCTAGATTGTTGTTTTGGCACCACTTCGCCATTTGGGTAAGGCAGTCTGCTATCTTAGAGAAGTCCGGGTTTTCGATTGATATCGGGGAGTATACCATTATATCGTCTGCGTATATTGTGTATTGGATGTTGTTCTCTTTCATAATGTTGCATATTGGTTGGATGTAGATGTTAAAAAGGAGTGCTGAGAGTGCGGATCCTTGTGGTACTCCTTGTTGGACGTTTATGGGCCGGGAGGTGTCCTGTCCCACCTTGCCACCTTGCCATGTCACTGTGGCTCCATTGAAGAGCCGCGATGCCGGCCACCAAATGAAGGTGTTTATTTCCTGCAGCCCGACTCCCCAATCTGGCCTCCTAAGGCCAGGGTCGGGCTGTGGGGAAAAAACTCTGGTCTCCCCCTGCCCCTTCCACGCCCTGGGCTGTTCAAAAAAATCACATCCAGGGAAGTTATTCCACCTCGGAGGTGGAATAACTTCCCCGGACATTTCACCAGACGTGGACGTAAAGACTGAAATGGGCCAGCGACTGCCCACTGCCCGCCCAGACTCCGCCCCCGGGCCGCCCATTCCCCGCCCTTGTCTAACATCTCTGCACAACCGGCGGGGAAATTAGTTGGGGGCAAGAGCTGGCACGAATAGCAGGGATGAACGACCTGTTGGGCCGTCCATCTTCGCTATTTGTAGCACAAAATAACCCCCTATCTGAATTCAAAAAAGCATGGGATAAACAGAGGCGCTCTCAAGGTAAAAAGGGGACTACTGTAGTTGATATGGAAGGATAGACTAGATAGAAACTTGATGGCAGAAAAAGACCCCCATGGCCTATGTTTCTATTTTTAATGTAAACACTGGCTTTTGTACTTATTTGTCATTTACTCACCGGATGCTTTTGAGGTTTATTTTCTTGTAAAGGACAGCATTAGAGACAGCCACTTTTTTCCCTTCCCAGTCTGAGAGCATCACCTTTGTGCTATACCCAGACTCAACTAGATTGAGACTCAAGATCTAAATCCAGATGTCCCATGCTGTGATCAGAACTGTAGGGACGGCTCATGATGATACTCCATAAATAGCCAAATTTCAGTTAAGGCTATTTTTGTGGCGTATACTCCAGCGCTCAAGTATTAACTCCCTGAATAAAAAGATGTTTGAGAAAAAGAACGCTTCAAATCTTGCTGTCCAGCACTATGAAAGTGCGTTTTAAAAAGGTTGTTTAGGTGAAATCTGGGATGTCCATTTCAAAACGTCTAAAATTCCATGGAAGGGACAGCAGTGAAGGTGGACACTTGTAAATGCTGTCTAAAATCACCCTGTCTCTGCCCCAAAAGATAAATGTGTCCGCCATGATTACAGAGAGGCATGGGGATGTGCAGACTAAGGGGCTAGACACATGCAGAAAATTATCCGACTTCAGAAACGTGGATATGTAAGATATAGATGTTTGCAGAATTTGACACATACATGCCAGCATTGTGATTTCTGGAAGCACACACATGTATGTTATTTGTATTTTGTGATCTTCTTGACTAGATTGTGAGCTCTGATGAGCAGTGATGGTCTTTTCTTCATGTATGTACAGTGCTTCGTACGTTTGAAGCGCTTTATAAATGTTAAATAGATAGATAGATAGAATAGATATACATGTCCTAACCTGCCATTTTAGAAATAGAGATGAGCAGTGGTGCAGTAGCATACAGGCTTCGCTATGTACCTACTAGGTTTGTTTGAGGTAATGAAAAATATTGTGGGAGTGAGGGCCATTTTCCTCTTCTTTGTACTGTTGATTACATGCAGAAACAAGCACTTCTCAAATGTCTGTTAATGCCAGGAGCAGATTTAGATACAGATGTGTCTGCTGCTGGTTGTACACATGCAGGCCCATTTTGAAATCAGGTGCACACGTGTATCTTTACCAGGCATGTCCCCATGTGATATGGACGTGATCGCACAAAACACGTGTAAGGATGGGGCATTCTAAAATGACTGTTGGGACGTGGATGTGATTGGAACGTCTCAATGGCTGTTTTCAGATGTTAAAATCAACAGTAGGGCTTATAAAATTACCCCCTTAGGCTACAGGCTACCAGTTAGGCCTTTCTTCTAAACACCTCTAAGGTTGTATTAAGTATTGATAACAAAATGGGTTTGTTTAATTGGTTTTGGAAGGACATGCTGCTGTTTGTCATATGACCCAGAAGAAAAGATCATGAATGGGAGGGACCTTTTTCCAGAGAACAAATCCCACTGCAGTGCTTTTGGCAAGTCACTTAATCCCCCATTGCCTCAGGTACAAGCTTAGATTGCAAGCCCTCCGGAGACAGGGAAATATCTGCTGTATCTGAATGTAGCCCACTTTGAACTACTCTACCCTCCCTGGCTACATCCCTCCCCGGCAAGTCTGTTCCTTCCAACTTACTGCAATTGCGGGATGGGGCAGGGATTGGGTGACGCATGGGCCTGGAAAGCTTACAATCTGTCAAGACAGACAAACAGAACAGGGGATTAGGGAATTCTTAGAGAAATGATTAAAAATACAGATGAGTGAAGATAGGAGACTAAGGGGGTCAGGATCAAAAGGCAGCCTCCAAGACACGAGCTTTTAGTTTGGATGTGAATAGGAGCAGAGATGGAGCTGGACGTACTGACTCAGATAGTCTATTAGACAGACAGACAGACAGTGTCTACAAACAGTGTATTTCTGGAATAGACTACCTGAGTCAGTGCGTCAAGCTCCATCCCTGTTCCTATTCATATCCAAGCTAAAAACTCGTGTCTTGGAGGCTGTCTTTGGGATCTTGACCCCCTTAGCCCCATAAGTAGTTTTAATCATTTCCCTAAGAATTCCCTGGTCCCCTGTTTGTTTGTCTTGAGAAATCGTAAGCTGTGTGGAGCAGGAACCGTCTTTTATGTGTATTTGTGCAGCGCTGCATATGACTAGTAGCACTATATAAATGATATTATGTAGTAGTAGTACTAGTGGAAAGGCATGAGCCCAATACAAATAAATTAAATAAAAACATCTCTACAGCTTTATTTGCTGGAAGCTACATGGGCTATAGGTTTACCAGTGCTGTGAAATCCAAGTGGGGACATAACGATTTCCAGTTGTAAGGAAAATAACAGAGTTCAGATGGTATGCAACTTATTTCTTAGTGCATGAACTCTTCATTTGTATGCCGTAGGGCTCCTTTTATGAAACCCTGCTATGGATATGCCATTAACTCGCCACGTTCACGCACATTAGTTGCAAAGGCTGTACGTTAGCTGATTGGGGGGGGGGGGGGGTTCAGTATATCTCTGGCAGCTAACGCGTGAAAGGTTTGCCTAATTTGTGCTCCACTACAATAGGTTCACTTGACGACTCTTATAGAGGTGTCGTTATGTGAACCCACGTTAGGTGATGTGTTGCTACTGAGTGCACGGCAGTAGCCCGGGCTCTCATGCTAATACACTTTCCACGCCCATGCACCATTCCCTGCAACATCCTGCGAGTGCTGATTAACGTGCATTTTAGCATGCAGTGGCAGACACTATCCCATGTTAATATTTCCGACTACAAGTTGTCACATGGTAAAATACCCGTTAACCAGCTAATGGGCTTTAGTAAAAGGAGGGACAACTGTGCGTTAGGCTAAATAAACCCAGTTTAAACATAGAAGGAATTCCTATGCTACCCATTGTCTCTTAGTTCTGTTTCTTGTTGCTCTTGATAATGGCACAGTGACTTTTGAGGTACCTTGATTACTTCAGTAATTGACATGCATGGTGTTTGGACAAGAACCAATTAGTCTTGGATAAAGCACACTTGAAGGCTACAGACATATTTAGTGAAAAAAACCCAGTTAATCAGATTTGACAGTCGGAAGCTGCATAGATGGCAGGGCCTCACCACAGCACATGCTTATAGTTCAAGAATTTAATAAGGAATTATTAAGTGTCTATAAGGGAACAGGACTACAAAGAACATAATTTCACTAACTCATAGAATTTCATCTTAATAATAAAGAAAAGTTTATCTTTTGGTACCCTGACTTTTGTTTCTGCTTTTGCTGATTGAATGTAGCTATGTTCTACCCCTACCATCTATTTGGTAGCTGAATGCATTATGCACGTTTTTTCACCCCTGGACATTAGAGAAGCCGGGCCTCCCATCAGATGTTTCAGGAGCTTGCTGATGTTTTACCTACCTAAAACTATCTTTCTTGCTTTGCTTCTTTGCTAGTCTTCGCCTCTCTCTCAGGTTCTGCATTGTGAACATACTACATATTTTCTTTGATTTAGCTCACTGCTTTTCAGTAATCGCCCAAGGTGAGTTACATTCAGGGGTAGTGTTTCCCGTTCCCCAGAGATCTTATGTTCTAATTTTGTGCTTCTGCCGCCAAAATTTGAAATCTGTCATAGCTGTAAGAAAAGGCTTTCCTTTTGCCCTTAATGCTTGAAATTATAGGATTCAAAGATATGTTCTTAATGCTTTGTCTAATGGTGAACATTTCTATATACACACCCACAGATAAAGAGAAACGCATGTGTGTATAGAGATATATATAATATATACATATATGTAGCCTAATGGTTAGAGCATTGGCTTGGTAACCAAGAGACCAGGGTTTCATTTCCACTAGCACTCTTTGTGACTTTGGGCAAGTCACTGAACCCTCCATTGCCTTGGAAAAAAGGCCTGACAATCTACTTCTGGTCACACTGCCAAGAAAACCCAGGAGCTGCTGGATCACCAGGAGTCAGCACTGGCTCGAAGGCACACGTTGCATTGCAATATATACAATCCCCAGGGAATGGGAAAGGAAACATTCGCAATCAACTAAGACGAGGAGCAAGAAGAAGCAAAGCATAGTTTGATAAGGACCTCAAAAGATGTTCTTTAAAAGCAATTTATTGTGGACCCATTTCGGCAAACACGCTTCTGTCAGGGGATCTATAAAAGCACCTACAAAAATACCATATAAACATGTAAAATCTCAAAACATAGGAAAGGAAATGCAATGAACAGAAAACCATACAAAGCACATATAAAATAATACTCATAAGAACATAAGATATGCCATACTGGATCAGACCAAAGGTTCATCAAGCCCAGTATCTTGTTTCCAACAGTGGCCATTACAGATCACAAGTACCTGGCAGGTTCCCAAACAGTAGACAGATTCCATGATGCTTATCCCAGGGGTAAGCAGTGGATTTCTGGAGTTTGTACAAACCTGTTTTAAATCCAGTTGTACTAGCAGCTTTTATTACATCTTCTGCCACCGAATTCCAGAGTTTGATTGGGTGGTGAGTGAAAAAATATTTTCTATAATTAATCTTATATGTGCTGCATTGTATCTTCATTGTATGTCAGCTAGACAACAGAGGTGTGAAGATTGGTGGAAGACTCATCAATAACCTTCGCTATGCTGATGATACCACATTACTGGTTGAAAGTGAAGATGATCTGAAACATTTGCTTCTCACAATCAAGGAACATAGTCTTAAAATGGGCCTACACCTTAATGTAAAGAAGACAAAGATCATGACAACTGGCATAATCAACAGGTTCATTGTTGAAGGAGAAGAAATTGAAATCATGAACAACTTTAACCTACTTGGATCAACTATCAATAAAGAAGCAACAAGCAGTCAAGAAATCAGATGACGCATTGCTCTTGGCAGAATGGCTATGAAAGACCTAGATAAGATTCTCAAGAGCAGAGATGTCTCTCTCCATACAAAGATTCGAGTTGTTCAAGCCATGGTATTTTCAATAACATCATATGGATGTGAAAGCTGGACAGTGAAAAAGATAGACAGGAAGAAAATTGATGCCTTTGAATTATGGTGCTGGCGGCGAATACTGTGTATACCATGGACTGCCCGAAGAACAAACCAGTTGGTACTAGAGGAGATCAAACCTAAGCTTTCTTTAGAAGCTCAGATGACAAGACTTCAACTTTTATACTTTGGACACATCATGCGAAGAGAGAGATCATTAGAGAAAGACATCATACTTGGCAAGATAGAAGGTCAACGCAAAAGAGGAAGGCCAGCAATGAGATGGATCGATACAATAACAGCAGCTACAGGTACCAGTCTGTCAACAATGAGACGCCTGACTCAAGACTGAACACAATTTAGGATAGCTATCCAGAGGGTCGCCATGAGTCGACTCCGACTCGACGGCACTTAACAAACAACAACAAACAAACAATCTATATTTACCCGTTCCACTCCACTCATTATTTTGTAGACCTCTATCATATTTTCCCTCAGCTGTCTCTTTGCCAAGCTGAAGAGCCCTAACCTTTTATGCCATTCCTCATCCTTCCACCCCTTTTATCATTTTGGTTGCCCTTCTCTGCCCTCTTTCTAATTTTGCTATATCATTTTTTTTTTAAATATGGCAACCAGAATAGTATACAGTGTTCAAGGTGTGGTCGCACCATGGAGCAATACAGAGGCATTATAATATCCTTGTTTTTATTCTGCATTCCTTTCCTCATGATTCATAGCATTCTATTTGCTTTTTTGTCTACCACTGCATACTGAGCAGACATTTTCAGTGTATTATCCATGATGACACCTAGATCCTTTTCATGGGTGATGATTCCTATTGTGCAACTTTAGTTTTGGTTGTTCTTCCTTAAGTGCATGACTTTGCACTTGCCCACATTAATTGTCATCTGCCATTTGGACATCCATTCTTCCAATTTATCAAGGTCCTCTTGTGATTTAATAACTGTGAATAATTTTGTCTTATCTAAATATCTGATCACCTCACTTGTTCCCATTTCCAGGTCATTTATAAATATGTTAAAAAACAGTGGGCCCAGCACAGATCCCTGGGAATATTCTACTATTTACTTTTTCTCCATTGAGAAAATTGACCTTTTAGCCCTACTCTTTGCTTTCTATCTTTTAACCAACTCCTGATCCATAATAGTACATTGCTTCCTTTCACATGACTTTGTAATTTCATTGAGGGTCTCTCATGAGGGACCTTGTCAAAGGCTTTCTAAAGATTCAGATACACTATACCCACTGTTTTTTACCTGTTTATTCACACCTTCAAAAAAAATATAACAGATTGGTGAGAAAAGACATTCCTTGGCTAAATCAGTGTTGGCTTTGTCCCATTATACCATGACTATCAATATGTTCAGTAATTTTGTTCTTTTATAATGGTTTCTACCATTCTGCCCAGCACTAATATCAGGCTCTCACTGGTATGTAGTTTCCTGTATCACCACTGGAACGCTTTTTAAAAATTGGCATTATATTGGCCCCCCTCCATTCTTCAGGTGCTATAGAAAGAAGACTCACACTCAAACACACACACACCACCAGGCTAGCCCATCACCTAACACAACCAGGACAAGGTATGCCCAAGGCCACACGGAACCAAACCCTGTCCACCCGAACACAGATCTCCTGTACATAGTTAACCTGTACATAGTTACGTTCTTAAGTTACTGTTCCTAAACTTGTTCACAAGTCAAGTTATCCTGTACAAAAATTGTTCCTGTTCTATGTAACATGTTTTGGGGTTCCCTGTAAACCTCCCCTGATCTCTGGAAGGGGTGGTGTAGAAAAATGTAATAAATAAATAAGAGAGACTATTTTAATAGTAGCTTACAAATTTCTAATAGTAAATCTGCATTTTCATTTTTGAGTTTTTTTAGCACATCTGGTCTAGGTGATTTGCTGTTCTTTAGTTTATCACATTACTTTATTACATCTTCCAGGTTTTTCAAGATTTGTTTCAATTCCTCTGATGCATCATCTTTAAATGTCATTTTTGATATAAGTAACTTCCCTATCCAAAAACTGTACAAAATAGCTAACACTCCTAGCTTCACCAAACGTATACCCAACTACCTTATAAACTATACTTGTACTCAACCCAAATTAAATTATACCAAAAAAGGGTTTGACAGAGAACAGCACCTCAAATGTAAGTTTGTGGGGTCAAAAATCCTCAGAGTGACAATATTTCCCTCTATGTGGTAGCAGAACTACCATGGGGAGGCTGTAAAGATTGCATCATTGGTCTAAAAAACTTCCCACACTTTATTAATCAGATCAAAACCACCAAATTAACAGAGAAGTAATTTTCCAATAACTAGATTATCTTTCATTTAACTTCAATAAGGTAAAAACTTCATAAATTCATCATACAAAAAATTAAAGCTCACTTCCAATTTACGCTATTGCTGTCAAAAGACAGCTCAGGGCTGACCGGCTTATGTCACAGTCCTAGATGGAAACAGAACAATATTGTGATATAAAGTAACATTCAAGACACGCAAAAGAACTGCTTCACTTATTTTTCAATCTGCTGATATCCCATAAGGGATTTATTCATTCAGTTTCTCCGCTAAGGTTTTCCCATCCCTTAGTGCCCCTTTTACCCCTCTATCATCCAGGGCTGGCTTAAGAGGTGAGCCAGTCAGGCATTGGCTCAGGGCACACCACAGTAGGAGTGCAGGAAGCCTGCCTCACTGGCCCACTTCCAGCCTGCCCTCTGAATCCCCAGCTGGAACCTTAACAGGCGGCAGGAGTAAAAGCAAATGCTCCTGCGGCTGTGTTGCTGCAGGGAGGAGGAGGGATGGCTGATACTAGGGCTGGGGGGGGGGGTGGAAATGGGCTGATACTGGGACTGAGGAGGTTGGGACTGGGCCTGTGGGAGGGTCTGGGGGGTCTGACTGATATTGGCAATGGGCTGATATGGGAATGGGGGGCTGGGACTGAAATTGGACTGATGCTGGGTCTGGGGAGCTAGTTGAACCTGGGGGCTGGTACTGGAAATGGGCTGATAGAGGGGCCAAAGGAGCTGACTGATACTGGCAATGGGCTGACACTGGGAAGGGGGGCTGGTACTGGAAATGGGCTGATACTGGGGCTGGGGGATGGCAAGAGTCTTGGGGCTTGGGTGGGATTGTGAATGGGCATTTGGAGTTGCTTGGGGGAATAGTGGGGACTAAGGAAGCGACCAGAGATTAAGAGGACAGTGGGACAAGGTCAGTTGAAAAGGACATAGTGCTATTGAGTGGATGAGAGTCACAGGAAAGTACAGGTCTTCCTTGAAGCAGGTGAAATAGGGTACAAATGAGAGAAGTGAAAGGGAAATGGAAGCCTGGATAGGGATAAGAAAGAGCCTGGAGGCGGAGAGACAATAAATGTTAGTGAATGAGCTGGGGCTGGTAAAGGGATGAGAAGCAGAAGGTGGTAAATGAGACTGGGGAGGACATGGTACAGAGGGAAGAAATGACAGACAGAGGGGGGAGGTTTGGATGCTGGCAAAGGAATGAGGCAGACATGGAATGGAAGGACTAGGGAAGTAAGATTAGGAAATAGAAAGCTGGTAAATAGGTGAATGGCGAAAAGAGGAAGACTGCAGAATGTAGGAAGAAGAAAGAGGAATGAAATGAAGTTATACGAGTAGTTAAGTAAAAGAGAGAAATAGAAGGATCAATGTCAGAGAGAGATGTAGCTAAGGATATGATGAAGATGGAGTATGAAGAAACAGAAAATGGAAATGGGATCTTGGAAAGGACTTGGAAGAAAACCAACAATAGGAAGATATAAAGAGACACTGGAACCATCCCAACTGGAAAAATAAGTTGATCAGATAAGAAAGATACAAAAGCGTGCCAGTTTTTAGAGAATAAAATATGCCAGCTTTGAAAATTTGCATTTCTTATAGTTCATTACAGGAGGAAATCCATTTTGTTTCTCTTTCTTCCATTTTTCACAGCTTGGTGTCTGATTTGGAGGTTTTCTATTTCAATTTTTGTCTATATATTTGTTTCAAATTTTGTAGTTGTTTATTCTTTAATTGGTGATGGTCTGTGTTTTCCATGTGCAGCTGAGATAAGGGATTCTGTAAACATGTAGGTTCTCTCTAGGACTCTGTAGTAATTCAGCTTTTCCCATTTCCAGCTGGGGGTTGCTGGTGTTCTAGAATATTTGCAGTGCTGATTTTCCATAGGTAGGGTTGGTGCAATTTGAGTTATTGATGTTGGTGTCTAGTGTCCGTTTCCAGGGTTTTGTGTTTTGACGCTCATTGTCTAGCTGTGGAGGGGAGTTAGTGGTGTTGTCACTAATGTGAACTAGAATTACAATAGAATTTTTTTCTATGTTGAGATGTAAAGTGAAACACCCTAGTTCTGCTCTGCATTTGTTTGGAGAATTTGATTGGCGAGTCCAGGAGTGTTCCATATGAATAAATAATTATGCCCTATCAGACAGGTGTTCGATAGCAAATGCATAATTAGCCTAGCCATGTATTTTCAAAGGAGATGTAGATAATATCATGCTTTAAATTGCAGAATGGCCAGATATTATCTTTATACTTGTGAGGCATGTTAGGGGAGGAGCAAGGCCAGGAAATTATCCCAATAATGGCAATATTCAGCCATTATTCAGGTAAGTTACACATTTAGCTTAGGTCTGTGGAATATCAGGCCTAGCCTAAACAGATCATACACCATGACTCTCTGTATATTCAGTGCGCTATCTATATGGATAGTGACACAGACTACACGGATTAAGTTAAATGGGGGTGGGCTCAATGTGCTACAATCCCTTGAGCTAGCTCTGCTATCATCTAATGTTCCAACTCGCTCTCACAGGTTGTTTGCAATGAATGTACTTGAAAAAGTTGTGAATATGTGTTTGTTCTCCCTTAGCAAGCTTCTTTTGAAATGCTGTCTTAGCCTTCCTTATCAATGCCTTGCATGTAATGTACCAGTGCTTATGTTGTTTCTTGTTTTTGTCATTTGACTACTCTTTCCATTCTCCGAAAGATGCTTTTAGGCTACAGCAGCCTCTCTAATTTCACTTTTAAATCATGCCGGTAGTCTTTTGACCTTCTTTGTCCCTGTGCATTTTTCCCAAACTGTTCCAATGTATGTTCCTACCCTAGTACCTATAATACGCATTGCAATAAAAGTGCAGTTAGTGCATGCCTTTGACCTGCATGGCCTTAGTGCTCACTGTTGTGATACTTGCCTTAACCCTATCTTCTTCCAGGAAATGTTTGGCCTGTGGAAAGTGAGACACCTCATCTCTGGCTTCTGGATTCTGCCTTTCGTGCATGGCAGCTTCTGAGTCATCCCTGGAGAGCCTACTTCCCTTCTTTCAGCCAGAGGATGCTGTTAGTCTGACCTTGCCTGCTTCAGGGCAGGAGGAAGCGGATGGCACTACTGGTAAGGATATTCAGCCATCCAGAGGCTCCAGCTGCCATGCTGTGGGTCCCTCCCTACCCTTTAGGGGATTGATGGTGACTATGCCCCCTAGGAGAGTTTCCGGAAACCATATTGTCCTCCCTGGGATTCTTTTCCTTTTACAGCAGGCCTAGTCATTCTGGCTTGGAAATTCAGACCCTGCAGCCTCTGGTTTTCCCTGAACACAGCCATCAATCAAACAGGACTTCCACTCTCAGCCTGCCCCTCACGAGACTAAGTGTCCCTAGCAAAGGGCGCCCCTGGAGATGGGGATCAGCTGGGATCTATCTGAGATTTGGACTGTGATTTGGTTTGAGATGTTTGATGTGGATGAAGAAGTTTGCTCATCTTCAGAGGCTTGTGAGGAGGCCAACGTTATCCATCTGTTCTGGGAATAGGAACTGGAAGTATTGATCCCGGGGTCTTAGCCACCTTGAGGTTGGCAGATGCTCCAGACATGGAGCAGGAGCTGAAGAGGCATTCACTCCTGCAAGGGGTATGGAAATCTACTATTGTCTCCCATTCCCAGAGGTGCTTAAGGGCCTATTCTGATTAGAGTGGTATTCCCATAACTCCCCGCCTAAGGGGCTAAAGATGTATAAGAAGATGCATGCTCTCTTGGAGAGGGAGTATGTTTGATTTAATATTTTCAAGGTGGATGCATGGGTCATGGTGGTTACCAGAAGGACCACCATTCCTGTGGAAGGCAGATTGGCCTTGAATGAACTGAAAGATGGATTTGTGTTGAAGAACTAGTTCACTATGGTGGCTGCAATTCTTCATTTGATGGTATGTGCAGATCTGCCGTTTTAGGCTCTGTCCCAGTGGATTCTGTCTCTTCTGCCTTATGATTCTACCCTCTTTTGGAGTCTGCTACAGTCTTCCTATCTGATGCCATGTACAACCTCATACGTCTAGTTGCCAGGGATTGTGCCCTGTTGATGGTGACATTGCATTGGCTTGGTTTGACATGAGGCAGCAGACTCCTCTTCCAAAGCCCGGTTGCCCATCTGGCCTTAGAGGGGTGCTTCTGTTGGGTCTGATTGGGAGAAGCAGGTAAAGGACCTAGGTGAGACAAAATCTTCAACCTTCTGGAGGACAGGTCCAAGGGGTCTGTGTATTGAGCAAGAGCTCCTTTTCCATCAGCCTCTGCTCGCTCCTCATGGGAGCGCTGGTCAGACTCCTGAGGGTCTCAGGAATTCCATTGCTGCCAGCCTGAAAGGGCCTTCTTCCCCTTATAGACTTGTGGCTCGTTCTCAGCCCTTTTTGTGGTGCATGTGGGCCCATGGACTCTGTCCCCCCATGGAAGACCCCTCCCAGACTGCTCAATGAAGGTTTGGGGGCCCATTCCTTGGATCCTCTGGTTGGATGTGGGCTTCGTTTTTTCTTTCAGGAATGGATCTGGGTTACCAAGGATTGTTGGGTGCTAGACACCTTTCAGTTTTGCTGTGTCCTAGAATTTAAAGAGCCGATTCCAGATGCTTTTGTCATCTCCCCTTATGAGTCTGCAATCAAAAGTGCAGCTGTGAAGACCACCTTGGATAAGTTGCAGCATCTAAAGGCAGTGGGGTCCGTCCCCGCAGACAAGCAGGGCATGGGCAGATACTCCAGCTATTTTGTGATGTTGAAAAAAAAATGACGGTTCCTTCCAGCTCATTCTGAACCTCAAGGGGGGTCATGATCACTTGTGTGTCCTGAGCTTCCAGATGGAAACTTTGTGCTCCATGATTCAAGCAGTGTGCAAAGAGGATTCTTGACTTCTCTGGATCTGAATGAGGCATATTTTCATATCCTGATCTGGGCGGAGTAGCAGAAGTATCTGCGTGTTGCCATGCTTGGCTCTGTTTGCCACCCTCCTTTTTGTGCTTTCCATTACCCCAAGGCCTTTCTCCAAGGTCATAGTGGTGGCTGCTTTGATGCTGCAGCGCCGAGGGATCTGTATCCATCCATATTTGGATGACTGGCTGTTCTGGGCCCATTCCCTTTTCAGAGGCATCTCGGGTGACGCCTTGAGTGGTGTCCTTTTTTTAAAGCCTTGGCTCGGTGATCAATTGAGGAAAGAGTCAGCTGTGGCCTTCCCAGTCCCTGGAGTTCCTGGGAGCACGTTTTGGCTCTCAAATGGGCAGAGATTGTTTCCTGCCAGAGGAGAAAGTCAACAGACTGTTGGATTGCCTGATGCTGTTCTATGCACAGCGGTCTCCTGGAATCTGGGATTATCTTCATCTCCTCAGATTGATGGCAATGAACATAGAGATGGTGCCTTTTCAAAGGAAGCTCTTTCCAATTGGCTTGTGCTGTTCTTATTGCCTAAGGTCTTTCTCCTTTTCACATGAACCAGATGGTCTGCCTGTCCTCCTCTAAGGACTTAAGTCCAGAGCGAGATGTTAAAAACAGGTAGGTTGTTTTAGTATAAAAAACTACTGTCCTCCTCTAAGGAGTGGTGCTGGAGAGAAGGAAAAGGATCTTCACCTTGTGGATGTCTGGAGGGTGCTTCTATGATACTTGGAGGTTACGAATTCCTTTCATAAGTTTGACCATCTTTTTGTGCTGTTTGCTGGCCCACCTAAATGTGACATGATGGCTATGTTGTGTTTAGGCTGCTGGATTAAGGAGGCTATTGTGTCACTGTATCTGTTGTGGAACCGGCTTGTTCTGGAGGGTTTGCGCGCCCATTCTACCCAAGCACTGGCATCTTTGTGGGCAGAGCAGAGCTCGGTAGCCCCTACAGACATTTATCGGGCATCAACATAGGCATCACTTTCCACTTTTGTCAAGCATTACCGGTTGGATAGTCACTTAACCCTCCATTGCCTCGGAAGAAAGGCCTGGCAATCTACTTCCGGTGACACTGCGAAGAAAACCAAGGAGCTTCTGGGTTGCCAGGAGTCCGGACTGACTCGAAGGCACACATTGAAACATAGAAACATAGAAACATGATGACAGAAAAAGACCACATGGCCTTTATAGTCTGTCCTTCCATATCAACAACTACAACAGTCCACTTTTTACCTTTAGAGATCCTCTGTGTTGGTCCCATGCTTTTTTGAATTCAGTTACTGTCCTCATCTCTACCACCTCCACTGGGAGACTATTCCATGGATCCACTACTCTTTCCGTAAAGAAATATTTCCGCATATCACTCCTGAATCTATCTCCCTTCACCCTCATCCCATGTCCCCTCGTAGCAGAACTTGCTTTCAATTGAAAGAGGCTCTCTCCCTGAACATTTATGCCACGGAGGTATTTAAACATCTCAATCATATCACCTCTATCCCGCCTTTCCTCTAAGGTGTACATATTAAGATCCTTACGTCTGTCCTCATAGGCTTTATAATGAAACCCACTAATCATTTTAGTAGCCATCCTCTGCAACGACTCCATCCTGTTCACATCCTTTTGAAGGTGCGGTCTCCAGAATTGCACACTATACTCCAAATGAGGTTGCACCAAAGACTTATACAGAGGCATTATCACCTCCTTTTTTCTGCTAGCCATTCCTCTCCGTATGCACCCAAGCATCCTTCTAGCTTTTGCCGTCGCCTTTTCTACCTGTTTAGCTACTTTAAGATCATCAGACACAACCACGCCTAGGTCCCGCTCTTCTTTAGCGGACAAAAGTACTTCACCTCCTATACTGTATTGCTCCCTTGGATTGCTGCAGCCCAAATGCATGACCTTACATTTTTTAACAATAAATCCCAGCTGCCAAATTCTAGACCATTCTTCAAGCTTAGCTAGATCCCTCCTCATGTTATCTACACCTTCCTGGGTGTCTACTCTATTGCAGATTTTGGTACCATCTGCAAAGAGGCAAACCTTACCTGACAGCCCTTCCGCTATATCACTAACAAAGATGTTAAAAAGAATCGGACCAAGGACAGATCCCTGGGGCACACCACTGGTAACATCCTTCTCCTCAGAGTGAGCTCCATTTACTTGTTTTTTTATTTATTTTATTTATTTAGCTGTATTTATATCCCGCTTTTCACCGGGTCAAAGCAGTCAATTGGGGGATACATTTAACATGAGGGGATATGAGACACATACGCTAATACTTACAGGGAACATGGGCAATGGAGGGTTAAGTGGCTTGCCCAAGACCACAAGGAGTGCCTATAGGACTAGAAATCCCAGTCCCTCCGGCCTGAGATTGCTGTCCCCAGGTGGGACTTGAACTCCCAGTCCTCCGGCCTGAAGTACCTTGTCCTAACCACTAGACCACTAACCACTAGACCACTCCTCCCTCCCTACTTGTACTCTTTGTCGCCTCCCACCCAACCAATTTCTAACCCAAGCAGTAACTTTAGGGTCCATCCCTAGGGTGCTCAGTTTGTTTATAAGTCGCCTGTGAGGAACAGTGTCAAAGGCTTTACTGAAATCTAAATACACCACATCTAGAGCTCTCCCTCGGTCCAACTCCCTGGTCACCTAGTCAAAGAAATCAATCAGATTTGTCTGACAAGACCTGCCTCTGGTGAATCCATGCTGCCTCGGATCCTGTAATCCGCTGGACTCCATAAACCTCACTATTTTCTCTTTCAGCAGCGTTTCCAATAATTTACTCACCACCAAAGTTAAACTAACCGGCCTGTAGTTTTCAACCACATCCTTACTTCCACTTTTGTGTAAAGGCACCACATGAGCCTCTCTCCAGTCCTTTGGCACCACTCCCGACTCCAACGAGGCATTGAAAAGGTCAGTCAGTGGAATTGCTAGAACGTCCCCAAGTTCCCTCAGTATTCTAGGGTGTATCCCATCCGGTCCCATTGCTTTGTCTACTTTAAGTTGAGCTAGTTTCTCACGAACACAGTCTTCTGAAAATTGTTCAAGATATCCCTCGCTTCTGTTCCTATTTGTGGGTGTTTTCTGAGGTCCTGCTCCTGGTTCTTCATCTGTGAACACAGAACAAAAATATTTGTTAAGCAATTCCGCTTTATCCTTATCAGCTTCTACATATTCCCCCCCTGCACCCTTGAGTCTGACAATACCACTCTTACCCTTCCTCTTCTCACTAATATATCTGAAAAATGTCTTATCCCCCCATTTTATTGCATTGGCTATTTCCTCCTCCTTTTGAATCTTTGCCTTCTTGACTACTTTGCTAGCTTCTCTAAGTTTTTCCAAATACAGATGCCTGTCTTTCTCTCTCTGTGATGCATTGCATCCATGCGATGGCTGACACAGCCTTTGGCTCTAAGGTAGGGGAGGGCAATTCTGACCCTCGTGCACCACAATCCAGCCTGGTTTTCATGATGTTGCTAATGAATATTCATGAGATCTATTTGCATCCACTGCCTTCCATTGTATGGAAATAGGTCCATGAATATTCATTAGGGACATCATGAAAAGCAGGCTGGATTGTGATGCACGAGGGCCCGAATTGCCCACCCCTGCTCTAAAGTTTTGCAAGCTGCTGTGTCTTCTTTCCGCTCAGTGAAGCTCTAGTGTTGGTACATTTCACTTGTCTGGACTGGTCTGGTAGGACGATATGGAAGTTGACATTTTATTTACCAGTTAATAGTCTTTCCTTGAGGTCTACTAGACCAGTCCAGGGCCCACCCCTGGAACTGTATTGCTCTGTTCTTCTGTTGCAATATTCTTGGGTCCGCTATGATTTTTATACTTGGCTCTGCAGGTTCATTTTCTACTGACAACCTTATGTTTGTTCTTTCCTGTATATAGTTCTCTACTGTTGATCACTCATTGTTGCCCACAGTTGAAGTTGTGTGAGGCTTGCCATGTTTTTCTCATGGGATGAATACTGAAGGGACCTCTGTTGACTGAGGCAAATAGAGGCATGGGAGTGAGGTCATTGAAACCTGGGCTTTTCATTGGTTCTTTGTCTCCACCAATCTGCTGGTAGGGAAACACAATCCACTTGTCTGGACTGGTATAGCAGGACTCAAGGAAAGGATATTAACTGGAAAGTAAAATGTCACCATCTTTCAACTCTGTTCTTTACTTAAAGGTACCTGGGTTACTTTTATCTTTATTGGAACCTCTTTATCAGGTTGCCCTAACTTCTGTCTTTTGCCAGAAATCCTTCATTGGTAAATCATTCTGAGCCATGGAAGGTCAGCATTGAAAGGGGGTGGAAGTGTTGATTTTTTCAAGAGATAAATCACGATGCAGTCCTGGAAATGATGCAAAAGTGCTGCATTGCAGTTTCAGGGCCATTGCCGCTGCTTGGATGACAGGAACACTTACTGCCACATCAAGTCGATGTCCTCCTTTAGGTGACATCTCTTTTCCATGGCAGCAGAGAGGCTTCTCTACTATGTCCCTGAGGGTCTCTTCTCTAGACTTCCCTGTTTGCCTCTGCTTCTCCAAGTCTGCTACTCTTGGTTCTAGAGATTGCGCTCATTCCTGAGAGCAAGAAACTCTTTGCATTTAGTGCACACATGACACCTCCCAGACTGGGAGACTGCAGAAGTCTGGATAGCCTCTGTCTCATTGAACTGTTGTCGGCATCTTAGGGCCTCTTTTAGTAAAGCCCATTAGGTGGTTAACCGGCCTTTTAGTGCATGGTTACAAGCAGTTGGGAACACCAATGTGCAGTAGTGTCTGCCTTGAATGCTAAAAACAGATTAATTGGCGATCGTGGAATGGCTGAAAGTGGATGTGGAGAGTGCCTTGCTGCTAGCACCAGGGCATTTGTGAATTCAGCAGCAACATTGCTCTTAATGTGGGTTCTCCTAATGACTCCTTTATAGGAGTGGTTAAGTGAACCCGACATAATGCAGTGCATGTTATGAAAACTCTTCATGCGTTAGCTGCCGGGGACATACTGAACACACCCTTGACGTTTAACATGTGGCCTTTGCTATTAATGCGCATGAGAACCATGCATTAACATTTACCAGGGTACCAGTAGATTATTCATATAGAACAGGGCTAACAACCTGAACATACACAAAAATAAACATGTAAGTAAAACAAAACTCTTCACAACAATAATAAATATCAAGGAAGTTACAATGACTATAAATCGTACAATAGATATAGCATATGTGATTACATGCATAATAGAACAGAACTTTGAACCTACAGTAGTGACCAAAATTGTGGATACACCTTGATGTTTAGTTCATTTCTAGCAATATGTGCTCAATTACTCAAATGTTTTATGTGCTTTAGGAAGGAAAGTACACAATATTGGTTCAAAAATTATATTGCAATAAAACATCATCAATTTAAGTGTTGTTCTGTCAAAAAAACTGAAGATATGGTGTCAGAAGTATATCATTATGGGATATTATTAAATTGGAACCATTTTACATCATTAAAGTCAATAATGTGTTAGAAACACTTTGGCATCAATGATAGCTTGGCATCTTCTGGGCATTGATTCAGCAAGTTTCTCGAGGTCTTTCTTTTTGATTATATGGAACCAGGAACTGATAATGCACTCAATCAGTTCGTGTTTGTTGCCTGGATGCTTTGATGCCATGGGCTGCCTTCAGTCTGGACCAAAGGTTTTCAATCGGATTGAGGTCAGGACTATTTCTAGGCCATCACAACAATTCCACATTATTGTCAGCAAACCACTTCTTCCAAATGATTGTTGTGTGACATGATGCTCCATCCTGTTGACATATAAAGTCCCAATCACGCCTGAATATGTCAGAAGCAGAAGGCAGCATTTTAGGTTCAAGGATATCTGTAGTGTATTATTTCGCACTGATGGTGCCACTCAAAACCTCAATCCTGCCTACACCATGCCAAGACATGCATTCCCATATCATGACACTCGAGGACTTCTTAACAGTGGTGATGAGGCATTCTGGGATGAAGTCTTCTCCAGGTCTTCTTCACACATATTGAATACCATCACTCCCAAAATTTGAAATCTTTGGAAACGAGTTATTTGGAGCGATGAGACAATCTTCAGTTGACCAACTCAGGTATTCTTTGGCCCAGTCAAGACTTTTCCTTCTTTGAACTGGATTCAGGAATGTTTTTTCCTTGGTCTTCTGGCTTTCAGACTGGCCTCGACTAGTCTATGATGTACAGTTCTGTTTGCCATTGACAATCCGGTATCAGACAAAATGTTGTTTATATCATTCGCAATAATTCTTCTGTTCCCTAGAGCCAGTCTTGCTATTCTCCTGTCAGTTGTAGGTGTTGACTTTTTTCTGCCCTTTCCCTGTTTGTGTGCAATTGTTCCAGTCATCTTAAAGTGGTTGCACAGCTTCTGAACACCGGAGGCTCTTACTCCACTGCCAGATTTCTTTGCTATTTCTCTAAAGCTGTAGCCTTCCATCCTCAATATTGCTGCAGAAGCCCTCTTTTTGGGTGACCAGTCTTGTTTCTTAGTAGTTTTCATTCTTAGTATTTTTTAAGTTGTAAATATTAAGTGAAATCTATATCTTAAATAATTAATTAAATTTTACTGTTTTTAATTTTAAAAACATTAAAGAAAACTATTTTTGAAGAAGTAAATAACAACATGCTTACAAACATTGGTGATAAACATTCAAAAGGAACACACAAATATTAATGGTATAGCAGAGTAAAACTGCATGAATAGCAAGTGGTTTAATTACAGGAAATATGCAAAATTATGCTCACCTCTCATCTTAACATGCAAAATCACAAATTTCCAGAGTAAAGGCATGCTTTTTAGGTCTCTGCTGATTCAATAAACAATAACACATTCAACCATAGATTTTACATCAACTAGAATAGACAAGGGAAGCAAGTAAGAGACCTCAAATACACGAAAGGAATGAATTGCTGCTGTATCCACAATTTTGGCTTCTAGTGTATATATACAAAAAGGTAAATGTAAATAAAGCAAAGCTTTCCACAACAATTACAAAATATCAAACAACTTGCGGTGACTGTAAGATATGGAATGGATTTGTTGAAATGTGAAAAGATTAAACAAAACTCAAAGCCATATTACCAAATTGATCACGTCAACATCTTTTTTGAGCTATCAGAGAACAGCTAATTGGAAAAAAAACAGCTAAAAGAACAAGGTTGTGATTAAAAATAAAGACCAAGATCAAGGATGGCTATATTACAAAACAAAAAATACTACCAGAGTGATAAATAAAACAGTACAAAAATAAATCATAAAAACTTGCTAGTATTAAAACAGACAAACCATAGAAAATTTGTATTTCCAAAAAACAAGTTGGACTCAAATGGGAAGCGCTGCTGATGCCATACTAGTAAACTAGAGAAAGCCTGACACAAGAATTGAAAAACAAAAAATAGCAGTATCATAATTAAAAAAAAAAAAAAATAAAATTATGACACCTGATATGGCTATGGCTAACTACAGCGCTCCTTGCTAAACACAATTACAAATGTTGTGCTGATCATTATTAGAATGACGCTATACTAGAAGCCACCCACCGAATACTTTAATTAACTTATTCATATACCAAGCAGTGAGGGAACTAAAACAAAAGTAAGACCCCCACAAAAGCAATGCAAGTCAAAACATGATTACATGATGCTTAAAAACAAGTATAAATACAGTATATACACTTTAAAAATGTGTTATCAAATAAATAACAATGCAAGTGCAAATAAATCAATGGGAGTTATTAGTATAAAGAAACCCAAAATGCCATCTTACGAAAAATTTCAACTCCAAATGAAAAAAAAACCATATATAGAAAAATAACAAGATAAAAAGGAGTAAAGGGGGGGTGGGGAACAAACGTGGTTTTGGTTCTCCTTGTTTCCCATAATATATGCATAGACAAATATTATGCTTAAAATGCTTCATTTTTTCGTTAGAGCCTGCATTGCATAAGCCAGGGGTGGGTAATTCCGGCCCTCGTGCACCACAATCCAGCCTGGTTTTCATGATGTCCCTAATGAATATTCATGAGATCTATTTGCATCCACTGCCTTCCATTGTATGGAAATAGGTCCATGAATATTCATTAGGGACATCATGAAAACCAGGCTGGATTGTGGTGCACGAGGGCCAGAATTACCCACCCCTGGCATAAGCCATTCTTTAATGCACTACTTCTCCCAAACCCTTTGTATTATGCTAGGTTTAATGCACAGTACTATTCCTACATTGGTATCCTTTTATATCTTTATTTGTAATCTTATACACTAATCTCTTTTGAATCCTGTTTAAGATGATAGACATTCAGGTGGATTGAAGGGCATAAAATGATACATGCAGAAGAGCTCTGTCATTCTCCAAAGATGTTTGTAGTTTTCTGACCATCCCGCACACATCTAATTGGCGTTAAGTTATGGGTTTGGATACACTGAGCAGCCATATTTTCTAGCAGATGGTCACTTTGGTGCACAGAGATAAAATACTGCCTTCCAATCTCATCTTTTGGTTGTGGCTCTTCTGCATGCCATGTTTCATAATGATGAAATGTGTTTGAAGACAGAATTATTTTGTAATCATAGTTTAGAGAGCAGGGCATGCTTTGGCAATAAAATTCTACACACCCAAGATCATGTTGTTGGCCTTTGTACTGTACCTCTGCTACCTGAACATGTACAGTTGTGTTTTCTTTTTAACTTACCCTGCTTTCTAAGGTAAGTGGAAAGGGCAGGGTTGACAATTGACTCTAGATGAGCCTGACAGACTTGATCCAGTCCTGAGTTTCCCCCTTTGCATGTGGACATTGAGTTCTGATTTCTCCATAGCACTCCATAAGAAAAGCAAGACTACACGTCCCTGCATACACTGGATCAAACCTTTCGGGTGCATTTGGAGCCAGTTGACAACACTAGGAAGGGGGTAGAATGCAGCCAAACATAGGCAATTTTATTTTAATTTTATGAATTAAGTAATTAAAAACTCAATTTTGCAATTGCAATAAATCTGCATGGGCTGCCATGCATTGCTAAGGAGACAAATGTCTGCCCAACAATTGCTTGTCATAGTAAGCCACAATACACAAAAAATGGCAGTGGAAGTAGACCATAGTCAAATAGGAAACAAAACTCTTCCACAGAAAATTTATGTAAGCATTTCTGGAGGAATGGAGTAGCCCAATGGTTGGAGCAATGGGCTGAAAACCAAAGAAGCTAACTTTAAATCCCACTTGTGATCTTGGTCAAGTCATTTAACTGTCTATTGCATCAGGTACAAACTTTGATTGTAAGCCCTCCAAGGGAAAGAAAAAATATGTACTGTGATAGAGTGGCATGCGGTGGGAAGGGATTTTCTTTAAAACATAGGCTAGATAGCAATTTAGGGAAAACAAAAGCAGTTTTATTCTGTCCCAGCTTGTTAAACCTTGACAAAGCAAAATCCAGAATAGACAGTAGTTTAGGGAAAAGAAAAATAAGCTTACTTCTGTCCCAGCTTGTTAAACCTCCACAAGCTGGTTCTCCCAGCCCTTCCTCCAGCCCCAATTAAAGTTCTTACCTTAGAATTCTTTTGCACGATTTGCCTTGGAAGGACTTCTTACTTCACAGGTCTTTCTCCCTTCTGCAGCCTTCTGGGTTCTTAACCTTTCCCTGTGAGCCATGCCCTCACAGCCCTGAACTCTGGGCTGCAGACTCTCTTAAAGGGAACTGTTAATAATCCCTTTGGAGAGGGGTGGGTAGCATTCTATATACCCCAACACACGCACCTTGAAAAAGTGTGACCTAAATCCAATTCTGTAAATGGGTGCCACAGAAATCTAAATGCTGTAACTGTGATATAATACAATCAAATGTCTCACATTTAAAACAGAGGAGGCAAAAATCAGATAAGCCCACCAACATCAATTTCAAAAGGGCTTCATTGTAAATAATCAGCAACCCCCCCCCCCTTATTTATTTATTTACATTCTCTTATATACTGCGCTATTCTGCCTTCTATCTCCCTTCTCTTGAATCAATTTTATCCCCCCTTCCAAAAAAAAGTTCCTTACTGGTCTCCCAGCATATCGTCTAGCTTCCCTCCAATCTTTTCAAAATTTATCTGTACAACTAATTTGCCAGTGCTACTCTGCTCGTGTAACCTCTGTTCTCGAATGATTTCATTGGCTTCCCATCCGTTTCTACATACAGTTCAAACCTTTCCTACTAACCTACAAATGCACTCATTCTATAAAGGATGGGTGGTAGTGGTCACTAGGTGGAGGCCTATGCTAGTTCTCAATCCAGTAGTAGAGTTCTTCCCTGCTTATATATGCAAAGAGACCAACTCCAGGGGCAGAGGTGGGAGCTCTTGTGTTCTTAGCAAGTTTCTGTCTCCTCTCTCACCTGGAGTCAAGAGGGTAGGTGGGTGAAAGAGAAGGCCTTAGACCATAGTGGGGTGGGGTTGGCCATTTCAAGGGTACAGAGCAGCAACAAGAAAATAGCTTTCCTGCCCTTGGCTGAAAGAGGAAAAGTTGAGAGTTAATGGTGGCAAGATGACAGGCTAGTAATAACTTTTACAGCTAGAATGAGCCTATTCTTCACTGCAAGTTAGATCACATGCAAGAGGGTTCTGCTCCTGCCCTTTCACAGACTGGAGTGGCAAATTATAAGTTACTGTTCATGGCATCAAAGAATGGATGTAGCACAACGTTGGGGGGTAAGGCTTGTACAGACATAGAGCAGGGTATTACTATTGTGAAAGGGAAACTATAGTATTGGTCATGTGAGTTTTATTCCCCAACAAAGGTTTGGGCCGTTCCCCCTTTAACTGAACTATACTAGTCATGATTAATATGTGTTCAGTTCATTCTCCACAGGGTCACATCCACCCCACCTTTCCCCTCCTCCATTCCTGTCACCCTTTCTTCCTTTTCTAAAATCACTGAGGAGGAAACTTCAAATCTTCTTTCTTCCTCCAAACTTACTACCTGCTCTTCTGATGTCATTTCCACCCATCTACTAAGTTCTATCTCATCCGCTGTCATCCCTTCCATCCTTCATATACATAACCCATCGCTTTTCACTGCAACTGTTCCTGTGGTCTTCAAACATGCTGTGATTGCACCTCTCCTCAAAAAACCTTCACTAAGCCCTACCTGTCCTTCTAGTTATCAGCCTATCTCTCTCCTTTCCTTTGCTTCAAAACTACTTAAATGAACTGTTGTCTTGACTTTCTTTCCTTCTGGGTCCGCTGCAATTTGGCTGTCATCCTCTACATTCTACATAAATAGCTCTTGAAAGCGTCTCCAGCAACTTGTTCCTCGCCAAATCCAAAGGCTTTTACTCCATCCTCATCCTTCTTGAACTTTCTGCTGCCTTTGACACTGATCACCACCTTCTCCTTGATATCCTGTCCTCACTTGGTTTTAAAGGCTCTGTTCTGTCTTGGTTTATTTTTTCTCTCCCATCTCACTTTTAGTGTGTTCTGGCGAATCCTCTTCTCTGCTACCCTGCTTTCAGTTGATGTACCTCAGGGCTCTGTCTTGGGACTTCTCCTTTTCTCTCTCTATACTCACTCCCTTGGTGCACTTATTTCCGTCCATGGTTTTCACTACCATCTTTATGCTGACAACTCTCAGATGTACCTCTCTGCACCTGAAATCTTTCCAGGAAACCAGGCCTGGATGTCTGCTTGCTTATCCGACATTGCTGCCTGGATGTCTCACCGCCATCTGAAATTGAACATGGCCAAAACTGAGCTCCTTATCTTCTCTCCTAATCCCCCTCCCCCTTCCTTCTCTATTTCTATGGATAACTCTATACTCCTCCTGGTTTCCTCAGCTTGCAACCTTGGAGTTATGTTTGTTTATTTATGCAATTTCTTGATATACCGCCAAGGCTGAAGGGCATCAGAGCAGTTTGCAATCACTGCAAGCAGGTACTGGATACATTCCCTCATCCCTAAAGGACTCATAATCTACATGTGTACCTGAGGCAACAGAGGGTTAAGTGACTTTCTCTGCACGTATCCAACAGATAACTAAAACATGTCGCTTTTTATCTATAATATCAGCAAAATTCATCCCTTCCTTTCTGAGCACACTACTAAGACCTAAATAGACAAGCCATGGGTCCAGATGGGATACATTCAAGAATGCTGAGGGCACTTGGGGACATTCTAGTGGCTCCACTTTCTGACCTTTTCAATGCCTCTTACCAGTCGGGAGTGGTGCCAGAGGACAGGAGAGAAGCACATGTAGTCCCTTTACACAAAAGCGTATGTAAGTATGACTTTGAGAACTACAGGTCGTTCAGTCTAACTTCTGTGGTTAGTAAATTATTGGAAAGGCTACTAAAGGAGAGAATAGTGAGGTTTCTGAAATGTAATGGATTGCAGGATCCGAGGCTGCATGGATTCACCAGAGGTAGGTCTTGTCAGACAAATCTGATAGATTTCTTTGACTGTGTGACCAGAGAGTTGGACTGAGGGGGAGAGCCCTAGATGTGGTGTATTTAGATTTCAGTAAAGCCTTTGGCACCGTTCCACACAGGCAACTTATAAACAAACTGAGCACCCTAGGGATGGACCCTAAAGTTACTGCTTGGGTTAGAAGTTGGTTGAGTGTGAGGCAAAAAAGAGTGCAGGTAAATGGAGCTCCCTCTGAGGAGAAGGAGGTTACCAGTGGTGTGCCGCAAGGATCTGTCTTTGGTCCGATTCTGTTTAACATCTTTGTTAGTGATATTGCGGAAGGACTGTCAGGTATGGTTTGCTTGTTTGCAGACAATACCAAAATCAGCAATAGATAAGCAGGAAGGAGTCAACAACATGAGGAAAGACATCTAGCTAAACTTGAAGAAAGGTCTAGAATATGGCAGCTGAAATTTAATGCTAAAAAAGGCAGGGTCATGCATTTAGGCTGCAAAAATTCAAAGGAGCTGTACAGTGTAGGGGGTGAGGTACTTCTGTCCACAAAAGAAGAGCGGGACCTGGGCGTAATCATTTCTGATGATCTTTAGGTAGCTAAACAGGTAGAAAAGGCAACTGCGAAAGCAAGAAGGATGCTTGTGTGGATAGGGAACTATGGTTACACAATGCACAATGTTACACAATACACAATGCATTGTGTAACTATGGTTACACAATGCAAGGTTCCACATTAGGAACCACCACCCAGGAAAAATATTTAGGCGTCATTGTGGATAGCATGTTAAAACCCTCGACCCAGTGTGGATAGCATGTTAAAACCCTTGGCCCAGTGTGCAGCGGCAGCCAAGAGTGCAAATAGAATGCTAAGTATTTATTTTATTTATTTATTTAACAGTTTCTTATATACCGCCCCTTCCAGAGATCAGGGGCGGTTCACATCGAACAAAAATCAATATACTTCTGTATATTTTACATGGAACTTGTGTTAACTATGTACACGTTTAGTTACATTGAACATGTTTTGAACATTAACTAGAATAACACTATTCAAACTATGTACAAGTATCATAAGGAAAGGAATGGAAAATAAAACAAAAGATATTATAATGCCTCTATATCATTCCATGGTGAGACCGCACCTTGAATATTGTGTGCAATTCTGGTCACCGTATCTTAAAAAGGATATAGAGTTATTAGAAAAGGTTCAGAGAAGAGCCACCAAAATGGTAAAGGGGATGGAAGGATACTCCTATGAAGAAAGGCTAAAAAGGTTAGGGCTCTTTAACCTGGAAAAGAGACGGCTGAGGGGAGATATGATAGAAGTCTATAAATTAATGAACGGAGTGGAACGGGTAAACGTAGATCGATTGTTTACGTTATCAGAATATAGAAAGACTAGGGGACATGCAATGAAGCTACAGGGTAAACTATTTAAGACTAATAAAAGAAAATATTTCTTCACTCAACGTGTAATCAAACTCTCGAATTTGTTACCGGAGGATGTAGTAAAGGCTGTTAGTGTAGCTGGGTTTAAAAAAGGTTTGGACAAGTTCCTGGAGGAAAGGTCCATAAACCATTATTAAGAAGGGACCCAGGATATCAATGCTTGACCCAGTACAAGCATTGCGGAACCTGTGTCTTTTGGGGAAACTGCTAGGTACGTATGACCTAGATTGGCCACTGTTGGAAACAGGATACTGGGCTTGATGGACCTTGGTCTGACCCAGTATGGCATCTCTTATGTTCTTATGGGAAAGGAATGGCCAGCAGAAAAAAGGAGGTGATAATGCCTCTATATAAGTCTTTTGTGTGACCTCATTTGGAGTATTGTGTGCAATTCTGGAGACTGCATCTTCAGAAGGATATAGGCAGGTTGGAGTTGGTGCAGAGGTTGGCTACGAAAATGGTTAATGCTCTTCATTATGATGCATATGAGGACAGACTTAAAGATCTTAATATGTATACTTTAGAGGAAAGCTGGGATAGGGACAATATGACAGAGACATTTAAATACCTCCGTGGCATAAATGCACAGTATGGTCTCTCTCTATTGAAGATGAGTTCTGCTACGAGGGAACATAGGATGAGCGTGAAAGGGGGATAGACTCAGGAGTAATATGCAGAAATATTTATTTACAGAAAGAGTGGCAGATGCGTGGAATAATCTCCCAGTGGAGGTAGTGGACATGAGGACAGTATCTGAATTGAAAAAAGCATGGGATAAACATAGAGGATCTCTAAAGGTTAAAAGGGCACTATAGTAATTGATATGGGAGGGCAGACTAGATAGGCCATGTGGTCTTTTTCTGCCGTCATGTTTCTGTGTTTCTTATCCACACTCTAGTAACCTCTCGTCTTGACTATTGTAATCTGCTCCTTGCTGGTCTCTCTCTGAATCCTCTCTCTCCCCTTCAATCTGTTCAAAACTCAGCTGCTCAGCTAATCTTCTGCCTGTGTCGCTATGCTCATGTAACCCCTCTTCTCAAATCGCCTCACTAGCTCCCAATTAGTTTCTGCATCTAGTTCAAACCTCTCCTACTGACGTACAAGTGCATTCATTCTGCAGCTCCTCGCCACCTTTCCTTTCTTATCTCTCCCTAAATTCCTCCTCGGGAGCTCCGCTGCTCTGAGAGATCCCTTTTATCTGTGCCTTCTCTGCCACCATCAACCCTAGACTTCGTTCTTTCCACCATGCTGCTATAATGCTGTCCTGTGCCTTATAAATAGATTAGATTTCAGTATCTATAACTGATGGGAGTCTGTGGTTTGTATCCTTTCTAAACCTTCTCCAGAGGTAAAGAATGATAGGCCTTCATCTGGTGATAATCTTCTTAATCCTATTGTTGTTATTTGGATGATGAAAGTATCTAAATAAGTTCAGTGACTATGTCAGGCCACTCTGCTTTGGATAGCTCTTTAACCCCCTATCTGGGCAAAAGGCATAGCGCCTAACCAACCACTGCCTAAGGAATTAACTCTCCAACTGCAGAGTTCATTCCCCGCAGTGACTGACAGACTGTGCAGTGAGAAGCAGGGGGACTGGTGATCAGCGGGAGCAGTGGCGATCACTGTGGGGAACAAGTTAACTAGTCTTCCCCATTGGCTGAATGGCTAGGGTAAAACGAGTTAACTCTGCTTCCCCAGTTAAGCAAGTTTGGTAATATTCTCACACTATATTATCATTGAGCAGGAAAGTGGACAGAAAATATATTGTCCAAAAACTCCTGACTTTGACCACTCACAGGTTCCACATGAAAACGTGTTGACCGAGTGTGTCCTCCAGTGGCTTTTCCTTGTTCTATAAGTTCTTGATTGCTTTGCATGTTTTATAAGTTCTTGATTGTAAACTGCATTGATGTTATCATAAATTGTAGCATAGCGAGAATGAAATAACAATAAACATGTTCAGCCATCCCTGTCACATTTCAAAAGTTTCAATGATCAAATCTTTCATTCTTCAAATCTGAAAGCTCATATTGTTTATAAACCTTTTATAGTCAAATATGTGGAAAAGCTACCTGGGGAGCGGGGTTGGGGAAAAGGAGACATGCAGGGGCAGTAAAGCCGTTAGCTGTCTGAGGGGGGAGGGGAGTGGGTTGAAGGTTTGTCTAGGGTGGCAAATACCTTTGGGTCAGCACAACCCTGATTGGTGGACATCCAAGGCAAGTGTTCTTTTTGCTCCATTTTGCTACTAGCTTGTCTTAACTACGATACATCAAACATAAGATGTGGACCTTAAATGAAATCTCCGCACATGCAAGGAACATTATTGAAATCCAAAAAGCCCTGAAGGAAGACTTGAAGGGCATCGTAAATTGCTTGTATCTCTTAAGTGTTTAGAGATCCAAGCAATTTATGATGCCCTTCAAGTCTTCCTTCAGGGCACATCAGTTCTAATTCAGACAGACAACCAACTGACTATGTTTTATGTCATCAAATAAGGAGGAATGGGATCACTTTGTCTCTACTGAGAAACATCAAGGCTTTCTTATCCAATTGCATCTAAATACAAGTTGCTTATATTACCGAAATTAAAAAGCACATAGCTGACAAGCTTAGCAGAATATTGCAGCCTCGTGAATGGACCCAGATAAAGTAACAGTACATACCATTTTTCAGGATTGGGGGACCCCCTTAGATTGACCTCTTCGCCAGCAGCAGGAATGCAAAGCTACTTGAGTACTATTCAGTCCTCTCATCCTTCAACTGCTAAGTCCCATATGCCTTGGCTACTGCCAGGATTTGGCTTCTGTTTTATGAGTATCCCCCAGTTCTGCTCATAGCAAAACTCCTGCATGGATTTCAACAGCGGCCAACCACCATAATTCTTATATTAGCCGTGACAGTACTATTTTCTTTGAAAACAACTAGAAGTTCCGGCCTCATGCAGGCTGTATATATTTCCAGCATTTATTCCTCAAAACAAAGGTGGCCTACTTCTTCCCGCTCTGGAGTCGTTAGCCCTCACAGCATGGAGATTGAAGAGCGTTTTGTTTCTACACTGATAGCTGCAAGCAGTCTTCCAATTGTGCCTATGCTTTCAGGTAAAAGATTTTCTATCTAGTGCTTCAGGAACGCATGCCCACCTAGCACCATATTGCATCTCTATCATCTTGGACTCCAAATATCTTCCATCAGTTTGCATCTCGGTGCTCTCTTTGCCTATCATGCTTTGGTTGATAATCTTCTAGCTTTTTGGTGAAGACACCATTTGAACCACTAGAGTCTGTTTCACTTAAACACCTTACATGTAAAGTGACCTTCCTAATAGTTGATACAGTTAAGTTTATTTGATATACTGCTATTATGGGTCACATCTAGGCGACGAACAGTAAAATAAATAAATAAATAAAACAACAAATAAGGAAATAAACAAATGAAACAGACAGGACAACAAATTGTGGGGAGGGAGGGAGGAGGAGGCCTAAGTTGCAAAGTAGAAGAAAAAGTGAACTTCAAGCACTAGTAACCTAGGAGCTGAATGCACAGTTTCATCATAACAAAGTAGTTCTTTGAACTCATCTCAAATTTTTACCCAAGGTAGTATAACACCTTTCCACATAAATTATGAAATATTGTTTCCTGCATTCTGTCCAAAATCATCTAAGAATCCATATGAGAGCGCTGTCCCACGTTATGGACTGTAATTGGGCTGTTGAATACTACCTCAGTAGAACTAAGTCAATCAGGAAGTCTGCACAGCTTTTTGCCCCTTTAACCCAAACAAAATTGGAATATCCATCACCAAAAGAACTATGACCTCTGACGTGTTATGAGCAAACAGATACTCCTCAATATTAAAGTCTTGTCAAATCAGAGTCACTGTAGCAACTGTGGCTCTCCTAAAATCTGATTTGCTGAATACAGTTTGTAAAGCAGTGACATGGTCTTTGCTTCATACCTTTACTTTGTACTATTGCTTGTACCAATTCACAAAAAGGAACGTGACTTTGGACAAGGCGTTCTGGCCAATCTCCCTGCATGATGAGGTAATTCTCACACAGTTTTATCTTTGCAGGCTTATAAATATGAGATATGTAAAGATGTGATCAGCCTAAGTTTGGGAATCATCCACTTGCAGGGCCAAATTTAAGCTCTTTGCTCCCATTGGAACAAAATTTAGAAGCACCTTGTTTTAGTCAGGTTGCAGATTTACCCCCACCCTTCATGCGTTTTAGGGGTTGTATCTACCTTTCTATTTTTCAAAGTGTAAAGGTTACTTAAGTTTGCTTTGACTAAAAAAAAATAGAAAGGGGGGGGGGAGAAACCTTCACAGAACAGCAGGAAAAAAAGCACAGAGGGGGCCAGTCTACAAAGAACAGCCGATATAACTGTAGCCACCTTAAAACTGAAACAAGACTGAAGTAATGTGGTGGGGGAGATGGTGAGATGTATGTTTGTGTCCAGAAGAAAGGAAGTTCTTTTTATTACCTCTGCCTTACTAAGGACAATTAATAGCAATATCCAGGAACAAGCAGGAATGTAGTCTTCACATATGGGTATTGTCGGTACCGACGGAGCCTGCGCGGGAACCCAGCCCAGCGTCCAATAGGAAAGCCTTTGGGAGCATCCCACAGTGCCTGCATGCTGCCTTCCCGCCTTTCCCAACTGTCCCTCTCCAGTTCTTCGTTTTCCGCGGAGCCGACAGGTCGCACATCCTGTCACCGCAGAAAAAATTCCCCCCATATTCTTCTTATCTCCAGGAACAAGCAGGAATAAGTCCTCACATATGGGTACGTCGGTACCGACGGAGCCTGCACGGGAATGCTCCCCAGCTTCCCAGAAAGAAAGCTTTTGGGGCATCCCACAGCGCATGCGCGCTGCCTTCCCGCCTTTCCTACCAACTCTCCTCAGTTCTTCTTTTCCGCGGAGCCAGCAGGTCATGTTCCTGTCACCGCTGAAGAAGTTCTTTATTTTAATCTATTTCTTTGGTCGCGTGTCTACCTTCCCCAACACCGGACTGGTACCGCTGGTCTTTTCTTTTCTTTTCTTCTAAAAAAAAATAAAATAAAAAAAGAATACTTTTTCCTCACTTGGTGTATTTTTCTTCTTAGGCCTCCAGGCCCACAAGAAACTTTCCCTCATGGAAAAACCAGCCTCTGGCTTCAAAAAATGCACTAAGTGTAGCGGTACAATTTCTGTGACAGACACCCATGAATGGTGTCTTAAATGTTTGGGGCCTGAACACTCCATCCCGGATTGCCAGTCCTGTTCCCTAATGTCTAAACGAGGGTTACAGAAACGAGCAGCCAAGCTCCATGTGCTGTTTCCCACGGATGCACCGGCGGTGGCATCGACATCTTCCAGGTCTTCCTCTCCTGATGGATCTCAGGTAACCAAACGTACTTTTAGCAGGTCCTCAAAGGGCAAATCTCCCTCTAAGTATCGAGATGCCTCCGGGCTTGCCCTTGAGGATTCTGCCCCAGCCAAACAACCCCGGCGGGAAGCTCCGGCTTCCAAAGCTCTTCCTATGGGGTTACAGGTTGACATCGATGGCACGGCCTCGACCGATCACCTGTTAGACTGCTCTGGGGTACCGGCACAATCTCCCGGTACCGACATCCAGGCAGTTGTGGCGTCCATGGATCACACTGTGCAATCCATGCAGCAGGCCATACTGGCTTTCATCAAGGCTGCGACGCCGTCGGTACCGCAACAAGCCGTGTTGTCGGTACCGGCGCCGGTACAAGTACCAACCTCGATACCGGTACCGGCTGCATCGACATCGGCCAGGATGCCGATTCCGGCTCCCTGTCCTGGGCTCTTTCTTGGTACCGACCCGGTACCGGCAACACCCGATGTCAGTACCGATCGATACGCCTATCGATCTTTGGAATCGGGCAGACGATACTTCGATTCTTCTGATGATTCTGAGTCATCGGATGAGTCTCCTGAAGTATCTATCACCCTTCCTGAGGAGCCCTCTTCTCCAAAAAGGAGAATGTCTCCTCCAGAGGATTTGTCCTTTCAAGAATTAATAGTAGAAGTAGCTAAAGGACTCTCTATTTCAGTAACCTCTGAAAAAGAACCTAGAGCAAAAAAATTAGATATTTTGGGATACTCTAAGGTTCCCAGAGAGGCAGTCACCTTGCCAATTCATGAAATTCTTCAAGAACACTTGATTGACTTGTGGGAGACTCCTCTCACCCTTTCTCCTCATTCTCGTAGATTGGACACTATGTACCATGTCCCTCCTTCTCCTGGATTTCAAAAAACTCAGCTTCCTCACCACTCTATTGTGGTGCAGTCAGCTATGAAGAGGATAAAGAGTACCAAAAGACACTCTTCTACTCCTCCAGGAAGAGAATGCAGGACCTTGGATGCTTTTGGTAGGAAGATCTTCCAAGCTAGCATGCTTATTGCCAGAATCAATTCATACAGCCTTTATATGGGTATGTTTCTGAAGGAAGTTGCAGAAAAGCTGCACAACTTTCTCCCTTTTATTCCAGAAGATAAAAGGGATGAATTCCTTCTTTGGCTCAAGCATACTCAAGACATTTCAAAGTTTTCCAACAGGGCAGCCTTTGATTCTTTTGAAGGTGCCAGCAGAGCCTCAGGCATTAGAAACACAGAAACATGATGACAGAAAAAGACCACATGGCCTATCTAGTCTGTCCTTCCATAACAACAACTACAACAGTCCACTTTTTACCTTTAGAGATCCTCTGTGTTGGTCCCATGCTTTTTTGAATTCAGTTACAGTCCTCATCTCTACCACCTCCACTGGGAGACTATTCCATGGATCCACTACTCTTTCCGTAAAGAAATATTTCCGCATATCACTCCTGAATCTATCTCCCTTCACCCTCATCCCATGTCCCCTTGTAGCAGAACTTGCTTTCAATTGAAAGAGGCTCTCTCCCTGAACATTTATGCCACGGAGGTATTTAAACATCTCAATCATATCACCTCTATCCCGCCTTTCCTCTAAGGTGTACATATTAAGATCCTTAAGTCTGTCCTCATATGCTTTATAATGAAGCCCATTAATCATTTTAGTAGCAACCCTCTGCACCGACTCCATCCTGTTCACATCCTTTTGAAGGTGCCGTCTCCAGAATTGTACACCATACTCCAAATGAGGTCGCACCAAAGACTTATACAGAGGCATTATCACCTCCTTTTTTCTGCTAGCCATTCCTCTCCGTATGCACCCAAGCATCCTTCTAGCTTTTGCTGTCGCCTTTTCTACCTGTTTAGCTACTTTAAGATCATCAGACACAACCACGCCTAGGTCCCGCTCTTCTTTAGTGGACAAAAGTACTTCACCTCCTATACTGTATTGCTCCCTTGGATTGCTGCAGCCCAAATGCATGACCTTACATTTTTTAACATTAAATTCCAGCTGCCAAATTCTAGACCATTCTTCAAGCTTAGCTAGATCCCTCCTCATGTTATCTACCCCTTCCTGGGTGTCTACTCTATTGCAGATTTTGGTATCATCCGCAAAGAGGCAAACCTTACCCGACAGCCCTTCCGCTATATCACTAACAAAGATGTTAAAAAGAATCGGACCAAGGACAGATCCCTGGGGCACACCACTGGTAACATCCTTCTCCTCAGAGTGAGCTCCATTTACTTGTACTCTTTGTCGCCTCCCACCCAACCAATTTCTAACCCAAGCAGTAACTTTAGGGTCCATCCCTAGGGTGCTCAGTTTGTTTATAAGTCGCCTGTGAGGAACAGTGTCAAAGGCTTTACAGAAATCTAAATACACCACATCTAGAGCTCTCCTTCGGTCCAACTCCCTGGTCACCCAGTCAAAGAAATCAATCAGATTTGTCTGACAAGACCTGCCTCTGGTGAATCCATGCTGCCTCGGATCCTGTAATCCGCTGGACTCCAGAAACCTCACTATTTTCTCTTTCAGCAGCGTTTCCAATAATTTACTCACCACCGAAGTTAAACTAACCAGCCTGTAGTTTTCAACCACATCCTTACTTCCGCTTTTGTGTAAAGGCACCACATGAGCCTCTCTCCAGTCCTTTGGCACCACTCCCGACTCCAATGAGGCATTGAAAAGGTTAGTCAGTGGAGTTGCTAGAACGTCCCCAAGTTCCCTCAGTATTCTAGGGTGTATCCCATCCGGTTCCATCGCTTTCTCTACTTTAAGTTGAGCTAGTTTCTCACGAACACAGTCTTCTGAAAATAGTTCAAGATGTTCCTCGCTTCTGTTCTTATTTGTGGGTGTTTTCTGAGGTCCTGCTCCTGGTTCTTCATCTGTGAACACAGAACAAAAATATTTGTTAAGCAATTCCGCTTTATCCTTATCAGCTTCTATATATTCCCCCCCTGCACCCTTGAGTCTGACAATACCACTTTAGCCCTTCCTCTTCTCACTAATATATCTGAAAAATGTCTTATCCCCCCATTTTATTGCATTGGCTATTTCCTCCTCCTTTTGAATCTTTGCTTTCTTGACTACTTTGCTAGCTTCTCTAAATTTTTCCAAATACAGATGCCTGTCTTCCTCTCTCTGTGATCTCTTGTATTTCATGAAGGCCTCCCTCTTTTTCTTCACTTGTTCAGCTACTTCCTTCGAAAACCATAGCGGTCTCCTGTTCCTTTTGCCTTTATTTACCATTTTAACAAAAAGGTTGGTTGCCTTCAAAATATACCCCCTTTCAGTTTTGCCCACTGTTTTTCTACATCCCCCAGCTGTTCCCATCCCACTAACGACTCCCCGAGGTATTGGCCCATCTTCGCAAAGTTAGTCTTCCTAAAGTCTAAGATCCTCACCTTGGAATGGATTCTAACAGCCCTAGTCCTAATACTGAACCACACCATCTGGTGATCACTGGATGCAAAATGATCTCCCACTACAACATCAGAAACACTTTCACCATTGGTAAGCACCAAGTCCAGTATGGCCCCTTCACGTGTGGGGTCTGTTACCAATTGCCTGAATAGTTCTCCCTGTAGAGAATCCAGGATCTCCTTACTTCTAGATGATACTGCAGCAGGAATGTGCCAATCAACATCTGGCATATTGAAATCTCCTATCAGTAGCACTTCCCCTTTCCTAGCAATGCTGCGTATGTCTTCAATTAACTCTCTGTCCACCTCTTCCTCTTGTGAGGGAGGTCTGTATATCACTCCAATGCAAATAGATTTCTCTTTCCCTGCTCGTAGAATTGCTTGGCTCCAGGCTTCTGATCTAGAACCCTGGGTTCAAGACGGTTTAGGAAATCTGCCCTGTACAGGTGAAAACCTATTTGGCAAGGAGTGGCAAATTAAAGCCACTCAAATGGATGCAGAAAATGCTGCTCTGGATAGACTTTCTAAGTCGACCTCCACTCCGGCCAAGAAAAAATCTTTTAAAAAGTCTTTTTACAAGAAGGGCAGATTTCCTTCCACTTCTGGTCAACAGTCTTCTACAGGTCGCTTTGCTACTAAGCGTCAGCAACCTAAAAAGGCCAGGCCTAAACCTGCAGGGGCTGCTGCAACCCAGCAGTCCCAAGCCCCTCAGGGGTTTTGACTTGATACTAGAGAACTTAACCTTTCTGGGTCTACAACAGCCAGAACCTCTCACCATTCCAGGAAGGTTGGCTCTTTTTGCTCCCAGATGGGAGCAAATCACATCAGAGCAGTGGACCCTCTCCATCATCAGAGAGGGCTACAAACTTCATTTCTCAGACCTTCCTCCCTACACCATGGTGAGACATTTCAATTCTCCCACATCTCTCCTCGACCTTCTGGATCAGGAGGTAACCTCCCTTCTGGCCCAGAGGGCCATAGAAGAAGTTCCTCTTCTTCAACAGGGGTCAGGGTTTTACTCCCCCTACTTTCTCATTCCAAAGAAAACAGGGGATACAGACCCATTCTAGATCTCCGAGAATTGAACAAATTTCTATACAAGGAGAAGTTCAAGATGCTCTCTTTAGGCACTCTCCTTGCATACCTACAGAGTCAGGATTGGCTTTGTTCTCTAGATCTCAAGGATGCGTACACTCATATACTTATCCATCTATCCCACAGAAAATTCCTACGTTTTCTGTTCCAGGGAAAACATTACCAATACAGAGTCCTTCCTTTCGGTCTGGCCTCTGCTCCAAGAGTGTTCACCAAATGCATGGCAATAGTTGCTGCATTTCTGCGCACTCTGGGAATCTTTGTCTTCCCATATCTGGACGACTGGCTCATCCGAGCTCCATCCCAGTCAGAAGCCCAAATTTCCCTGGACACCACCAGGTGCATTCTGCAGTATCTGGGACTTGTGGTAAACCTCCCAAAGTCTCAGCTCACCCCTACTCAGTCCCTAGAATTCATAGGGGCCTGGTTGGACACCACTACTGCAAGAGCCTATCTTCCTCGTTACCAACGTCTAGTGCAGTTAGCCTCCCAGATTCAGTCAAAGGACCACTTAACTGCCCGGGAGATGCTACAACTACTAGGCCACATGGCTTCCACAGTACATGTGGTGCCCTATACTTGCCTACACATGAGAGCAGCTCAGTGGACTTTGTCCACCCAGTGGACTCGAGCTTCAGGAGCTCTCTCAGACCAAATAGCAAACTCCAAACGTCTCTTTTGGTCTCTCCAATGGTGGATATCCACTCAAAATCTGTTGCTGGGTTCCCCCTTCCAACCTTTGTTGCCCCAAGCAATCCTCACAACCGATGCCTCCCAAACAGGTTGGGGAGCTCATCTACAGGACCTATCCACCCAAGGCACTTGGTCCCCACAGGAGACCTCCCTCCATATCAACCTCTTGGAACTTCGAGCAGTGTACCTAGCTCTCAAGGTCTTTCATAACCTCCTCAGCTACCAGACAGTCCTCATTCAAACAGACAATCAGGTAGCCATGTTTTACATAAACAAGCAAGGAGGAACTGGCTCTCTGCCGCTTTGCAACGAAGCTCTAAGATTATGGGCCTTCGCCAGAGAGCATCAAATCCATCTCCTGGCAGTATACCTCCCAGGAATTCAAAACTCTTGGGCAGACAGACTCAGTCGAGTTCTGCTTCCGCACGAATGGTCCCTGCACATGGATCAGGTACTCAGAATCTTCCAGGAATGGGGTACCCCGGACATAGACCTATTTGCAAGTCCGTGGAATGCCAAACTTCCCCGGTTCTGTTCCAGAATCCCGTGTCAGGGAGTTCAGGCCAAGGATGCCTTCCTCCTTCATTGGGGACAGGACTTCCTGTATGCCTTTCCACCCATTCCTCTGATTCCCAAGACTCTGTTCAAACTTCAGAGGGATCAAGGATCTATGATCCTCATAGTTCCACGCTGGCCACGCCAAGTGTGGTACCCTCTACTTCTGCATCTCTCCCAAGCCCCCTCCCTGGACTTAGGAGCTGCTCCAGACCTTCTGTCTCAGGAGGAGGGGACTTTGTGGCATCCAAACCCCAAGTCCCTTCACCTCAGAGCTTGGTTACTGAAGGCCTAGACCTTCAAGGCTTCAATCTTTCGCAGCAAGTGAAGGATATCCTTCATGCTTCCAGGAAACCTTCCACTAGGCATTCCTATGCCTTTAAATGGAAAAGATTTTCCATTTGGTGTGCTCAAAAGGGTCTTGACCCTCTGGCACTTCCTCTGAATTCTCTATTAGAATATCTCCTGCATCTTTCCAATGCAGGCCTTAAGACGAATTCAGTAAGGGTCCATTTAAGTGCTATTGCAGCATCCCTTAAGCCTATCAATGGACAACCTGTTTCCTCTCATCCTCTTATTGCAAGATTTATGAGAGGCCTAACTTTAACTAAACCTCCCATTCGACCTCCTCCGGTGGCATGGGATTTAAATTTGGTTCTTGGTCAGCTTATGAAGCCACCTTTTGAACCCTTAGCCACTACCTCCTTGAAATTTCTTTCCTGGAAGGTTATTTTCCTTATTGCAATCACTCGCCGCATCAGTGAACTGCAGGCCTTAGTGGCTAATCCACCTTATACAAGGTTCCATCATGATAAGGTAGTCCTTAGGACAAATCCTCACTTTATGCCTAAAGTGGTCTCACCTTTTCATCTTAATCAAGAGGTATATTTACCTGTCTTTTTTCCAGCTCCTCATGCATCCACTGCAGAGAGGAACCTTCATACTCTAGATTGTAAAAGAGCTCTAGCTTTTTACTTACACAGGACACAGCAACATAGAAAGTCTTCCCAGCTTTTTGTTGCTTTTGATCCTTCTCATTTAGGACTTCCAGTCTCCAAAAGAACACTGTCCAACTGGATTGCTCAGTGTAGTTCTCTGGAGGGCCATGTCACAGCTCACAATGTGAGGGCCATGGCCACCTCTATGGCTCATCTTCAGTCTGTGTCCATCGATCAGATCTGTCGAGCAGCCACCTGGGCCTCGGTTCATACCTTCACAGCCCATTACTGTTTGGACAAGGACTCCCGCCGGGATGCCTTGTTTGGTCAGGGTGTCCTCAGACACCTGTTCCATTCTTGAACAACTCCTGCCCTCCTTCCCTGAATGGATGCCTGAGATCCATAGGAAGACGAGGAACCCTTCAGGGTCTCATACCCTTGGGGATCTCCCAGGCATCTTAGCTAGGGAGTCCCCATATGTGAGGACTTATTCCTGCTTGTTCCTGGAGATAGCACAGTTACTTACCTGTAACAGGTGATCTCTGGGAACAGCAGGAATTAGTCCTCACAACCCTCCCACCTCCCCTAGGAGTTGTATCTCTCTTTCTCTTTCCTTTCCTCTCTCTCTCTATTGTCTCAGCTTTAAACTTGAACTGAGGAGAGTTGGTAGGAAAGGCGGGAAGGCAGCGCGCATGCGCTGTGGGATGCACCAAAAGCTTTCTTTCTGGGAAGCTGGGGAGCATTCCCGCGCAGGCTCCGTCGGTTTAAAAAAAAACAAAAAAAACCCCTTTCTGGAGTCTTTTCCAGTAATTTTCTCCTCAGGTGCCATGCGCCATTTTGAGCACTAGGCCCAACTTTTCCCTCAGAATGGAAAAACCCGCTTCGGGTTTTAAAAGGTGTTCTAAGTGTGGCGGTAGCATCTCCGTCACCGACACCCATGAGTGGTGTCTCAAAGGTTTAGGTCCTGACCACTCTATTTCAGAGTGTGTTGCCTGTGGGATGATGTCAAAAAGGGGCCAGCAAAACCAAGCTGCTAAACTTAGCATCCTTTTTCCCTCCAATGCAGCCTCCATGGCATTGACATCTTCCAGGGCTTCGTCTTCCTCCCATGGATCTCAGGTAACTAAACATAAATCTAGCCGGTCCTCAAAGGGTAGATCTCCTTCTAAACATCGAGATACCTCTGGCGTTGCCCTTGAGGGACTTTCACTGGCAAAATTGCCCTGATGGGAGGCTTCGGCTTCCAAAGCACTAACGGGGCTCCAGGTTGCTCTCGAGGCTTCAACCTTGGCAGAACTACTGGTGCCATGCTCTGGTGTTCCATCCGCTTCATCTGGCACCAATACCCAAGCATCAGCAGCATCGATAGACCAGAGATTCTTGTCTATTGAATGCAGTCTGGCGGCTCTACTCACGGCCTCGATGCCCCTGAAACAGCTTCAGACATTTCAACCGGTACCAGCACCGACTGCATCGACATCGGCAGGTATTCTACTGGAACCGAGTCATGCGTCTCTATCCGGCATCGACAAGTCGGTACCGGACCACTCCGATGCCAACTTCGATCGGTACCGGTACAGTGCCTTGCACGATCACCCAGATCAGAGATACTTCGAATCCTCGGATGAGTCTGAAGACTCTGAAAGCTCTGTCGATACCAGAGTACTTCTTCCTGAGGATTCCCCTTCTCCTCAGCGTAGGATGTCTCTACCAGAGGATATGTCCTTTCAGGATTTTATCCGAGATGTGGCCCGAGGACTTTCCATCACACTGGCTCCTGAAAAAGAGCCTAGGGCAAAGGAATTAGAAATCCTACAATACCCTAAAGCTCCCAAGGAGGCAGCTACCTTACCTATTCATGAGATCTTGCATGATCTTATGTTAAGGATGTGGGAAACACCTCTAACCACATCTCCTCACTCTCGAAGACGCTTCACCATGTATCGAGTTCCTCCTTGTCCTGGGTTTCAGAAGACTCAATTACCACACCATTCCATGGTGGTGGAATCAGCCATGAGATGGATAAAGAGTGCAAAAAGGCATGCATCTAATCCTCCAGGACATGAGTGTAGGACTCTTGACGCCCATGGACGTCGATCTTTCCAGGCTTCCATGCTTTCTGCTAGGATCAGTTCCTATATCTTGTATATGGGAATGTTCCATAAAGAGGTCACAGGAGATTTAGAGCTTATGACCCTCTCCTTCCTGATGATAAAAAGCAAGATTATCCCGCTCTTGTCAAACATGCTCAGGATGTATCCAAGTTTGTGAATCGTGCAGCCTTTGACTGCTTTGAATGCATAAGCAGAACCTCTGCCATTGCCATAGGTGCACGTAGGATTGCCTGGCTCCAGGCATCTGACTTGGAAATTTGGGTACAGGACAAACTAGGGAATATACCTTGGCAAGATTTGGTAGGAAAAGGCTAATGAGATAGATGCTGACAATATCACTTTGGATAGATTGTCTAAATCTACAGCTGATCCTGCGAGGAAAAGATCCTCTAAGAAACCATTCTTCAGCAAGAAGAAAACGTTTTATCCCTCCTTTACTCAGCAGGGACATCATTTAGGTCAGACTGCCCAAAAAGGACAACAGCAACAACTTAGGCAACAAAGGAAGCCAAAAGCAGCTAAGCTTCAACCGGCTCAGCAGACTCAGCCTCCACAGGGGCCTTGACTCCTATCTAGAGAACTTTGCCTTCATGGCCCTGAACGACCCAGAACCCTCCACCATTCCCGGAAGGTTATGTCATTTTGCCCCCAGATGGGGTCAGATAACAGCAGAAAATTTGACTCTGTCTTTTGTAAGAGAGGGGTACAAGCTTCATTTCCTCAGCATGCCCCCTCCTACAGTGGTAAGACAGTTCAATTCTCAGACCTCTCTCAACGACCGGTTAGGTGAAGAGGTCACTGTGCTCCTTGCTCAAGGAACAATAATAGAGGTACTCATTCCCCAACGGGGTACAGGGTTTTACTCCCCCTATTTCCTTATTCCAAAGAAAACAGGAGGACACAGACCCATTTTAGACCTCAGAGAATTGAACAAATTCCTGTTCAAAGAGAAGTTCAAAATGATTTCTCTAGGAACTCTGCTGCCATACCTTCAGAGTCAGGATTGGCTTTGTTCTCTAGATCTCAAGGATGCGTACACTCATGTTCTCATCCATCCATCTCACCGAAAGTTTCTTCACATTCTATTTCAAGGGAAGCACTACCAATACAGGGTTCTTCCTTTTGGCCTGGCCTCTGCACCATGGGTGTTCACGAAATGCATGGCTGTGGTGGCAGCATTTCTCCGCACCCTGGGAATATTCGTCTTCCCTTACTTAGACAACTGGCTCATTCGAGCCCCTTCAAAGCCAGAGGCCAGGGTTGCTCTCTCTCGCACAATGCGCATCCTTCAGTATTTGGGACTTGTCATAAACTTCCCAAAGTCCAACCTTGCTCCCACTCAATCCCTAGAGTTTATAGGAGTTCTGCTGGACACCAGACAGACAAGGGCCTTGCTTCCACAGCCCCGCTGCCTTCGCATTGTGCAGTTAGCTTCCCAAGCAATGCTAAAACCTCACCTCACTGCTCGGGAAATGTTGCAATTGCTAGGCCACATGGCATCCACCGTGCAGGTGGTTCCTTATGCTCACCTCCATATGAGGGCAGCCCAGTGGACTTTATCCACTCAGTGGACTCAGGCTTCAGGTTGCCTGTCAGACAAAATAGCAAACTCAGATCGCCTTATTTTGTCCCTCCAATGGTAACAGTCACCCCAAAACCTTCTGGTGGGGTCTCCTTTTCAGCACCAAGCCACTCTAAAAACAGATGCTTCACAGTTGGGTTGGGGAGCCCACCTGCAAGGCCTCTCTACCCAGGGTACCTGGACTCCACAGGAGGCCTATCTCCATTTCAATCTCCTGGGACTCAGAGCAATCTTCCTTGCTCTTCGAGTATTTCACACCCAGCTCAGCTACAAGACAGTCCTAGTTCAAATGGACAATCAAGTAGCCATGTTCTATGTGAACAAGTAGGGCGGAACAGGCTCTCTGTCGCTCTGCAACAAAGTTTTTTGCGACTATGGGCCTTCACCAGAGAGCATCAGATTCATCTCCTTGCGGTGTATCTTCCAGGCATTCAAAACTCTTGGGCAGGCAGACTCAGTCGAGTTCTGCTTCCACACGAATGGTCTCTCCATGCAGACCAGGTGGCCAAAATTTTTCAAATTTGGGGAACCCCAGACATAGACCTCTTTGCAAGTCCGCTGAATGCCAGACTTCCCCGGTTCTGTTCCAGAATTCTGGCTCAGGGTTGTCTGGCCAGGGATGCTTTCCTCCTCCATTGGGGTCAGGACTTCCTGTATGCCTTTCCACCCATTCCCCTAATTCCCAAAACCCTGTTCAAGCTTCAGAGAGACAGAGGTCATATGATCCTCATAGCTCCACGTTGGCCATGGCAAATGTGGTACCCTCTGCTCCTACATCTCTCTCAAGCTCCGCCTCTGGAGTTAGGATCTGCTCCAAATCTCCTTTCTCAAGAGGACGAGATGCTGTGGCATCCCAATCCCCAGTCTCTGCATTTCAGGGCCTGGTTGCTGAAAGCCTAGAACTTCACGGTCTTAACCTTTCCCAGCAGGTAAAGGATATCCTTTATGTTTCCAGGAAGCCTTCCACAAGACGTTCTTATGCATTTAAGTGGAAAAGGTTTACCATATGGTGCTTGCAGAAGGGTCTTACTCCAGTAATGATTCCAGAGGTATCGCAAGAAGGTTATCTCCTTCATTTATCAAATGCAGGGCTTAAGACCAATTCAGTGAGAGTCCTTTTGAGTGCTATTGCAGCTTCTTTCAAGCCGCCACAGCTCACATTGTGAGAGCCATGGCAGCCTCAATGGCTCATCTTCACTCTGTGTCTATCGATGACATCTGTCGAGCAGCTACTTGGGCTTCGGTTCATACCTTCACAGCCCATTACTGCTTAGACAAGGACTCCCGCCGGGATGCCTTTTTTGGTCAGGCTGTTCTTCAACACCTGTTCCATACTTAATCAACTCCTACCCACCATCCCTGGTAGGATGCCAGAGATCCATGAGGGGAAGTGGAGCCCTTTCACAATGGTACACAACTTCTGGGGCCTTCTCCCTGGCATCTGCAGCTAGGGAGTCCCCATATGTGAAGACTACATTCCTGCTTGTTCCTGGAGATAGCGTAGTTACTCACCTGTAACAGGTGATCTCCGGGAACAGCAGAAATTTAGTCTTCAGAACCCACCCACCTCCCCTAGGAGTTGTATCTCTCTCTCTCTCTCTCTCTCTCTTTCTCTCTCTCTTTTATCTCAGCTTTAAACTCAACTGGAGAGGGACAGTTGGGAAAGGCAAGAAGGCAGCACGCAGGCGCTGTGGGATGCTCCCAAAGGCTTTCCTATTGGATGCTGGGGAGCATTCCCGTGCAGGCTCCCTCGGTACCGACGATACCCATATGTGAAGACTAAATTCCTGCTGTTCCCGGAGATCACCTGTTACAGGTGAGTAACTATGCTCTCTCGGCAGGAGGCACTGATTTCAAAAGGATTTTTAAATCTTGGCATCCCAGGCAACTTCCTCTGTTGCCTATGCATACATCTGGGCCTGCTCACTTGTGCGCTTGACTCAATCACGCTTGTCAGCGCAAAATACATTCTTGTTCACCTGTAATAGGTGTTTTCTGTAGAAAGCAGGATTGATCAAGCACAGTCGCTCCCACCTTCCCAAGAATTGCCTTCGATTTTGAACTTTGAAATGGAGAAGCTGAGGACTCCTCGGCACGCGAGAAGAGCCACTCATGCTCAGAACTTTACATTAAGTTCTAAGTTTTTGGAGAGCTGTTCAGTTGCGGTGACATGCAGTGACATCACCCACTTGTGTGCATGGTCAGTCCTGCCGTCTACTGAAAATGCTCGTTAAAGGTGAGCAATAATGCTTTGTTTGTCATGGAAAAAAGTTCAGGGGTGGGAAAGTTGACTGATGACATGCAGGGGGTTTTGGTTTGAAATGTCCATAGTTGGTTTCAGCCCTAGGATTTGTCCTGGTGAAACAGGTACGAAGTTCGCCAGTACTCATCTACTTGCCATTATGGTTGTGCCTGTGGGTTTCCTTTTAAAATTGAGCTTGTGGTTTCTCAGCTAAAATGTACCTGTGAGATTTCAAACTTTCCACACTATTTCAAAATTTCTGAGACAGTGTGTGCTTTCACATCATATCACAGCATGCCTGCCCCTAGAGAGTCTGTAGAGCAGACAGATCCCTGATTTGTGCATATAGACAATTCCAACTTATGTGAAGTGCCAAAATAATTTCCTGTTGATTTCTCCCTGATTTAATATACTTAAGGGGCATTTGTGTGTAAGACATAAAAAGAAAGCCTAAGTAAACTGCATCAGTTGTTACAGGTCCCAGAAAATGTGTTTTACAGCATGACACTTGGTAACCAACTCGCGCATCTATCAGATTGCATATATATAGGAAATACTTTACTGGAAAGACCGAGATCCCAGGTGAGCAGATTGATGGAACACTCCACGCATATCCACAGTCTGCTTTAATAGGCATTATTTTAGGAATTATGAAGTTTGCTTGCTTATGTCATTATTTCTGTTGTGAAATAGCTTTGTGCCGACTTATGCCAGTTTTGCCCTTCCCTGAGCTTATCAGCAGTCTTGTTTAGTTTAATAGGAAGTTTACTTGTCAAGAGGTTAAGAGTATATTTTAAATATAAAATAAATGGAACTTAAAATATTCATTGTTAAACATAAGGCATGAGAAATAGAATAAAATAAAAAATATGCACCTTTTGCTGTTTATTGATCGATGATCGAAATCAGTGGGAAAGCAGATATTCTCTAGAACGCAAGCTATATTTCCTTTTGACAGGGCATGTTTTAATTCTGCACAGACACCATTGACAATGGTATTTTAATAGCCATTTTATGACAGAACTGATTGATTACTTTTTTTCTTTAAAAATACATGATACCTTCATTAGCTGCGTGGCCGTGCTTGTCATATTCGTTTTAGAGGGTTAAACTTCCTGGGCAGCTCTAGTTGTTGAGGATCTTATTTTCAGGATAACCAGAATCTGGAAATGAAACTTGCCTATAGGCCACCTTATTGACATACATCTCATGCATATTCATTATGGGTGAATAAAATCCACAGTGTATAAGATTTCTTAAATAAATAAATAAATAAACAAGATCAACAAGTGAGGTGGTCAAATTTGCAGATGATACAAAATTATTTAAAATTGTTAAATCACAAGAGGATTGTGAGAAATTGCAAGCGGATTGTGAGAAACTGGGAGACTGAGCATGCAAATGGAAGATAAAATTTGATGTGGCGAAATGCAAAGTTATGCATATGGAGGCCAATTCCCCATGGGGTGAGTTCAACCTGTCCGGACATCCAAAATCTGGACGGGCTGGTTGTGCACCTGATTCTGCACCCATGGAAGTGCAGAATCAAGTGCAATGGGCCTGGACAGGCAGATCGTGCCCCGATTCTGGCCCGTTCCCCATACAAACACCCAAGGTTCCTGCATGGAGCCTGGTGCCATGGTGACCCATCTGAGGTGGAATAAGCCCCCATCTAACTCCACTTCCCCGGAAGTACAGGGCCACAACCAGAATCGATCCTGTACATTCTTGGTCAGGGACACACCTCGGGCCCGCCCTGGCTCCTCCTCCGGCCCGCCCTGGCTCCTCCTCCGGCCCGCCCTGGCTCCTCCTCCGGCCCACCCTGGCTCCTCCTCTGGCCCGCCCCCTCCTGTCCACGTCCAGAGCTCCCTGCATATCTCCCCTGTACATGCGGGGAGCTTTGGTCAGGAAATCTGGCATAGGCATTTAGTGGAGATATAAGTTCAAACCAGATGTACATCCCCCACTAAACGCTGCTTTGAATGACCCCCATAGGGAAGGAGAATCGATGTTATGGCCTACATAATGCAAGGTTCCACATTAGGAGTCACCTCAGCAGAAGGATCTAGGTATCATTGTGGCTAATATTTCTAAATCCTCTGCTCAGTGTGCAGAGTTGGCCATGAAAGCACATAGAATGCTACAGATTATAAGGAAAGAAATGGAGAATAAAACAGAGAATATCATACTTCTGTATCATTTCATGGTTCCTTTGGAACTTGTTGCGCACTGACTTACATTTGTGACCCTCCTCTAAACATTCCAAGAAAAAGCTGAAAGCTATTACTTTGTAATGGCTTTTAATAATGAATCCAGGTTTAAAGGCACAGCAACAATTATATGGTGCTACTTTTCTTCTTCCTACTAAATCTAATCTATTTTAGCAACTTTTCTGTCTTTTATTTCTCGACTTCCTTTTATCTTTCTGTCACCAAAATTATGTTTCATACTCACTTTTACTATAAACCACTTTGCTATAGCAATGAAAGGTATATAAAATGGATCTGCCAAAAGAGAGGAGTTCCCGAGAGAGAGATAGAAAGAAAAAAGAGAGGAAAGCTAGTGTGGCGTCAAAGAATGAATACACCTGTAGGTCAGTAGAAGGATTTTGACCTGGATGCGGAAATGGATAGGGAGCCAATGAAGCGACTTGAGAAGAGGAGTTATGTGAGCAGAGCGACACTGGGTGGAAGATCAGCCGTGCAGCTGAATTTTGAACAGACTGAAAGGGAGAGAGGTGATTCAGAGGGAGACCAGCAAGGAGAAGGTTGCATTAGTTTAGATAGGAGTTGACTAGAGAATGGATAAACATTTTAGTAGTGTGTTCAGAAAGGGATTTATTTTGCTGTTAGAGAAAGGAATTATAAATTTTAGCTATCTGTTGGATGTGTGCCCAGAAAGAGCAGGAAGAATTGAAGTTGATCCCCAGAATGTGAGCTGAGGGAACAAGAAGGAGTATATTGTTATCCACAGAAAGAGGGAAAGGGGGAGGTGGGTTTAGGGGGAAACATATCAGAACTAATTTATTTTTTTTAGTGCCATCAAGTCTGTGCTGGCTCCTGACAACCCAGCTGCCTCTGGGTTTTCTTGGCAATTTATTACCAGAAATAGATTGCCAGGCCTTTTCTTCTGAGGTGATAGAGGGTAAAGTGACTTGCCTAAGGTCACAAGGAATTAAACCTTTGATCTTCTGGGTACTAGGCAGTTGCTCTTACCACTAGGCTACTCCTCCACTCCATCAGAACTAATAATAAACTATAAACTATTGCTACCCTCTGGTAATTTTAGTATTTATTGTAAACTGCCTTGGTGTTTGAAGAGTGGTTATAACACATGAGAGTTAAACATATAAGCATTCAATTTTGATATGTTTATCTGTTGAACACTTTATGATTTTGGAGTGTCCAAACAGCATTTCCCCATCATGACAAATTAAAAGATCCCCTTCAACATATTCATGCAAATGGGTAGAACACAATTCAATAAAGCATGGGACAAATACAGATCTCTAAAGGGAAAAATAAGTGACTACAGTAGTTGGTATGGAAGGAGACTGGATAAGGCCATATGGTCTTTTTCTGCCATCATGTTTCTTTGCTTCTAAAAAGTAGTTGTCGGGCTTAAAAGAAAATAATCTCCACATATTCATTGGAGTCTGAGATGCACAGATGACCTTAACTAGGAGCACTGGGACTGATAGACTGCTTTTACTGAAAGGCATGGAAGGGGTTGCAGAGGTCTTAAGTACAGTAAATTGATTTTTTTTAACATAACACCCTATCAGGGTCCTTCACATTTAAGAATAAAACACACATAGCAAGTTGAATAATGTAGCAGAACTGATATTTGCATGGAAGGCAAGTTGGAAAATGTAAGTTATTTGTTCGTAAAGAGAGAAGGGTGGGGGGGGGGCATCTTGGACACGAAATGGAAGTTTGGTTCCCATGAGAAAATGCCAGTAAAGAGGCCTGGAAGTAAGTAGTTCATTGTCCACTACAAGAGTAAAAAAGGAGACTATCTGATTGTGAGTAAAGAGAATGGATGTAGCTTGGAGCAAGACCATGAATGCATTTATATATAAGAATTAGCTGTTTAAACAGGGCAGAATATTTGGCCAAGGGCAAGCTCTGAGCAGAGAGTAATGAACATATCTTGGGAGGTGATGAGTAGATATGCAGCAAAGTTTGAAAGAAATTGTGATAGAGTGCAGTCAGGAAAACCAATGAATCCTTTTATAGCAGTCCATCTGGGAAAAGAAGGTAGCAGGTCATCGAAATTTGGCTGGGTTTGACAAGATTAGAGCAGCGGTTCTCTACCTGTCTTCTGTTGTGACACAGCTGACAGACGGTTCATGTGCATGACAAATGGAACACTGCAATCTGAGGCTGAACAAAAAAGACCTCAAATATTTCTTTATAACTGTTACTGAAATCCATGTTATTAGATTTTCTCACATACATTTTAATCTTCATGTACTTCATTAGTTAAAAATCTGGAACCTATGTGATGCAGTATGGAGATGAATAGTAGACAAATGTGCACTATCATAGAGGCATGTTTACTAAGCTGGGTTCGTGGTCAGCATGTGCTATTTGTAAATAGGTCCAGCTTAGTAAATATGCCCCTTAGGGGTATGTTTACTAAACCGTCTTAACATGTGCCCGGCGATAGTGTGCAGGCTGCCATAAAAGGAGTGGGCGTTTCAGTCTTAAAGTAGCAAAACGGGATTATCGCACGATAACGCGTGCTGCTGCGCACATTATCGGGTGAAGCGCCGCTAAGCGCGTTAACCTTAAGTAGGCACCCAGACATGCAAACATAGAAACAGAGGTGTAGCACAATGGTTAATACACTGACTGATGATACAGGGGTCATGAGTTCGATCCCCCAGCGTGCCTAATGCATAAGGCTGGCTGAGGCATCAGCTTTGACATGTAAGTATTGTTTCTTGAGGCATTTTATTTGTATTTTAATTATTGCTGCCAGCAAACACACCCTCACGTGCCGTAACCTAAGGTGCCGCATAAGCCACCCTATAAGGCACTCCATAGAGCACATTATAAAGTGCACTGTCCGCCACGGCACCCTATAAGGCGCTCCATAGGACACCTTATAAGGCACCTTATATGGACTGTAACCATAAGGTGCCTCAGAAGGTGCTTTATAGGGCCCTATAAATCGCCTTCTGAGGCACCTTATGGTTACAGTACTCTGAGGGTGTTTTTGCTGGCAGCACTAATGTACATTAAAAATAGACAATGCTTTGGATAGCCCTATCAAATAACCCCACTGTGGGTTTGACCCATGACCTCTGGCTCCACAGGCAGTAAAGTAACCAGTGGGCTATAGCTCTATAGCTGCTAGCAAACCCCTGGCTGACTGCAGAAGGACTGCACGTCACCACACAAACAGTCTGCTGTGATCACCAGGATAGGGTTAACCCACCCGTACCCATGATGCACTGCACATGCAAATCAGCAGTCTACAGATGATCACAAGATGGGGTATGCACCCCCACAGCACCTCGGCCTGGTAGGGGGAACTGACCGTGTGTGTTACTGGCACAGAGTAGCTACACACCGTCACATTGTGCGGGTACTTTGTTCACCCTGAGGGTGAGGTGGGGCGCCCAGCACCAGGTCCACAGCACCTTCCATGGCAGAAATAGGCCATGCTGCAGGTCCACAGCAGTGCTAGTGTGTGAGATAGGTAGTTCCTGCAGACACACCTTGGATACATCTGTATTTCTCAGTCAGATTTAGCCCTTATGGACCCATAGGCGGATTATGTACCACCACCCAACCCACCCCCTGGGGCTGAGGGTGGGAAACAGGGTCTCCCACCAACAGATCCACATTCTACCTCCCTGCACTGGTGGCAGTAGAGGGGACCATCGACTCCAGTCCTGCTGGGGAACAGACACCCTATAGGGCAGTCAATGCAGCTCTGTACACATCCATAAAGCAAAGCAGACAGACATTAGGCCTGGAAATGCTCAGCTGCACCCCACCACTATCTGATATTCTCCTGCAGCAAGCTTCCAGCCGCTGCACCCTGCAAGACACATATAGCTGCAGACAGTCTGCTAGCTAGTCCATAGTGCATGTTCCTAGAGGAGATGCATGCACCCAGAACTGGGATGTCAGCATACACACCAAGCAGATAAGTCAGTGATTGGGCCCCAAAAGGGAACCCATAAATATCACATGAGAGAAATATTATATAGCACTGTGGGGGAACCTAGCCATGCCGTGGTCACTGCTCAGTCAGGGTGAGAGTGATCTCCCAGCAGGACATGCTGTGGCCACCCTGTCTGTGCAGGTGGTGGCCGGGCACTACAATGTCCCAGCCATTGCCCTATGCCCTGTGCAGATGCATCCTGGCCAGGCCACCCTATCCGGGCTATACCCATGGTACCTTGCTCCTCATTATGCACATTGGCAGGCAATACTGACAACAGTGCTGGCAGTGCTGGCAGTGTGGGCTGTGGAGGGTGTTTGCAGCCACCACACACTGGATAGACAGACACACACTCCCACACCTATGCCAGCATTGTACAACTATAGAGGTGTTTGGCAGCCCTGGCCACCGCTCCAGTCCTGGGCACAGTGCAGGCATGGCTATGGTACACAATACTGTTGGGGTCACTCCCCAGGGTGGTAAACACTGGCAGACACAAGACCTGTAGCACATTCTACAGACATCAGAAAGGTTGCCATGATGCAGCTCAATCAGAAAATTGTACTTAACTTCGGAATTGCTATCTGCCAGTAATCATAGCAACCTTTTGATAGCTGTGTACCGTATTCCCAGGATTAGGGTGGAATTGCTAAGGTATGCAAGTGCTAGTATTGGGAGATGCACACAGGGCCCAATGTCCTGACTCTCCAGGAGGCATTGGATAATGGAGCCTGTGGGTGTGGGTGTGTCTGCCCCTGTTGGCTGCTGCTTTACGGCAGAGGTTCCCAACTCCAGTCCTGTTGTACCAAACACTGTTCAGGTTTTCATGCTGTCCCTCATGAATATGCATGAGATACATCTGCATACCATGGGGGCGGCGCATAGAAATGCAGCACAGGTATCTTTATTAGAGGCAGCATGGAATCTGAATGGTGTTTGGCCCTCCAGGACTGCATTTGGGAGACTCTGCTCTAGGTAATGCGCCTGTTTATGGTGTCTGTGCTCTGTAGGGTAAAATGTAGGTGTTTTGGGCATGTTTACGTCATCTGCAGTAAAGGTTCTGTCTGTATTATAGCACGTTTTAGTAGTGGGTAAAATATGGGGACCAGGTTGGCAGGAACCACAGCTGGGACTTGAACCTGTGACCTTCTGCCTCTGAACACACTGGTTGTGTGCACTGCACCACCGTGTTGCCACAGAGACAGTGCATTCCCTGGTGATACCATGACTGTTTGTCCGGCAGGGCCTGTCTATTGCAGTGCATGGCACCCACCTACACAGGGCTAGGCCATGGTCTGCTCTGGGCAGCTGCCACTGCCCCCCTCCACCACCAGTACCCCTCTGCCACCCTGCTGACATGCCCTTCTGCTGGTGGTGCGCAGTCTCAGGCCATCCAATGTGCAGGTAGGCGGCTGCCTATGGTGCGTGTTCTGGGGTAGGGGTGCCTGCATAGATGTCCACGCTTCGCCCCCCCCCCAACACCGCCTGCCAATGTTCTGTGCCCTTGGAGGTACCTGCTGGGTACTATCCCCTGTGACACTGTGATAAACACACTCGTGCCCATGTTGGGCTCTCATCAGTTGCTGTCTGGCTGCTGTACAGTTTCAGCATTCCTAAGTGCCACCTAGGCATCTGCCTAGTCCGCACTGTGCCCCAGCTGCACCACAGCATGTGCCGCCTGTAGCCCTCTGTATCCCATTTTCAAGCATCTGTCCAGTTGGCCGTTCCGACATGCCCGCCCTGCTGTTGCCGCACATGTGCACGCTATAGGAAACCTGTCCGATGGAGAGGAAAACCCTGCAAAGCGCAATTTCACTGTGGGCTCATTCACCTTGTATGGGGACGGAGCATGGACCCTTCCAGAATTCATATCCTTTTTTTGGTGCTTTCTTGGGAGTGTTTTTTGATGTTTCCCATTGAGATCACTATTGCCCAGCTTGGTTATTTTATTTTTCCATTTTCTTCTGTTCATTTTCACTGTTTATTTGCCCTTTTGTTCCGTGCACATGTATCACACATCACTTTTTCGTAGGTTTCCCTGGTTTTGCTGTACATTGCTGACAGAAATGGTTTCTCTTCCCTTTAAATCAGCTCTAACGCCAGGGTTTCACTGGCGTTAATTTTCAGCCTCGGATTTCACAGTGTTAGTGTGCGGGGAGCCTCTCCCCTCCCACTCTCCACCCATTGACCCCTTCTCTCCGCCCCTGGGGAGCCTTCCTCCGCCTTCAGCGCTCGTTTGCGCCGCTGCGTGCGTTATCACACGCTAAGGTACCTCTGCGCCCGATAAAACGCCATTATCACGCGATAAGGTACCTTATCGCGCGATAACGTCACAGAGCGCACATTAAGACAGTTTAGTAAACATACCCCTTAGTGTCAATATCAAGATTTTTTTTCACCTATTTTGGTGTATACTGAACAGAGAGTTAAGACATTTCTTCTTACAACATGCCATAAAAACGTTCTTATGTATTCACATTCTGTTATCTTGTCAGTCTGTAACAGCAATGTAGCCCTTCCACTACACAAAATATTGCAAATAGGCTTAAAAGGTTATGGAAGTTCCAATTAGCGTTTCTTCATAGGGGTAATCTTCCATCCCTTTTATCATTTTGGTCACCTTTCTCTGTACCTTTTCTTACTCTGCTATATCCTTTTTTAGATACGGCAATCAGAACTGCACACAGTATTCAAGATGTGGTCGCAACATGGAGCGATACGGAGGCAGTATAATAATCTTGATTTTATTTGCCATTCCTTTCCTTATGAGTCTTAGCATTCTATTTGCTTTCTTGGCCCCCCCGCTGCACACTGGGTGGAGGGTTTCAATGTATTATCCACGAGGATGCCTAAATCTTTTCCCAGGTGGTAATTACTAGTGTGGAACCATGCATCGTGAAACTATAATTTGGATTGTTCTTCTCTAAGTTCATGACTGCACTTTTTTTTTTTAGTGCCATCAAGTCAGTGTTGACTCATAGTGACCCAGCTACCTCTGGGTTCTCTTGGCAGTGTATCAGCGGAAGTAGATTGCCAGCCTTTTCTTCCAAGGCAATGGAGGGTAAAGTGACTAGCCCAAGGTCACAAGGAGTGCCAGTGGGAATTGAATCCTTGATCTTCTGGGTACTAGGCAGTTGCTCTAACCACTAGTCTACTCCTCCACTCTGACTTTGCACTTATCCACATTAAACTCCATCTGTCATTTGGATGCCAGTCTCCAAATTTCTCAAAGTCCTCTTGCAATTTTTAACAATCCTCCTGTGATTTAACAACTTTGTCATTTTGTGTCATCTGCAGATTTGATCACCTCACTCATTGTTCCCATTTCTACGTCATTTATGAGTATGTTAAAAAGCTGTGGGCCCAGCACAGATCCCTAGCTTACTCCACTATTCACCTTTCTCCATGGAGAAATTTGGCTATTTATTTCTACTTACATCAAGCTTGGGTGTTGTTGAAAAATACTATCTTGGCAGCCCAGACCAGCTGTATTCCACGCTTTAAGAAAAGTGGAAGGAAGTCCAAAAAACTGCCAGGATGGTTTAAAGGTGAGGTCAGAGAGGCTGTTGTTGCCAAAAAAGCATCTTTCCGTAAATGGAAAAAAGAGCCAAACGACGAAACCTGGAAACAGCACAAGCACTGGCAAATCAAATGCAAGGCATTGATAAAGCAGGCAAAGAGAGAATTTGAGAAGAAGCTTGCTGTGGAAGCAAAAACACGAAATAAAGATTTTTTCAAGTACATTCGCAGCAAAAAACCTGTGAGAGAGTCAGTTGGTCCATTAGATGATAGAGGAGTTAAAGGGGCACTAAGAGGCGACAAGGCGATAGCAGAGAGACTGAATGAATTCTTTGCTTCAGTCTTTACTGAGGAAGATTGTTACCCTTAGCATCCACTCCCTAACCTTGAGGGTTTAAGGAGGGATGGGCCTTTGTAGTTGTGGGGCCAAATGATAGGCGGGCACAAGAATATTTATTTTTATAAGGATTTATTTACCCCGCTCCGTGGTGGAATGGAAACAGGCGTGAGGATTAAACCAAAACAGGAATAAAAGAAAATCAAGGCTTTTCAATGCTGTGCTTGAAATGTCCTTTCATACTGGGATTCACATTACGTCATGTGTCCTCTTACTTTGCAATCACAATAAACAAGGGAAAACAATACTGTTAATGAGTTGTGTCTAAATTATGCTTTAGCTTATTTTCACTGCTTCATAAGCTCTTCATCCAGGTACTTAAACAACATACATTTCAGGATATGCTAGAAAATGACCATTCAAGCTTTGCTTTAGTTAGTTCTATCAATCAGACCGATTGAGCAGTCCATTGGCTGATTGACTTCAATCATGGGCAACGGAGAAGCTAATGGTATTTCTGCCTCAGGATTCTTTCCTGCTTGCACTAACTTCTGTTCAGCAATAGCTCTTTTATCTAAGAATTGTTTAAACTCTTTAAGGAGAACTTCAGCCTGCTTTCTAGCTGGACTGGACTGAGGATTTGCTCCTTCCTTGGGTAAGTAATTGTTTACAGAGTTTACCTCTGGAAAGCAAGCAATGCCGTCTCTGTTCAAACATTCATTCCCTGCAGTGGAGTTACCCCTCCCCCACTTGTCTCTGTATGCAGGTGTCGGGTTAACAAGTTCCTTTGTATGAGGAATGTTTCTACGGAGTGATTCAAAGGTAGGACCTCTTAAAACATCCTGGCTTAATTCTCTCCTGAACAATTCAGCTGGATTCCTTATATCAGCCTGCTTGCTAAAAGCTTCAGCTGTCTGGTGAGAAAAGCTGGGTTTGTTTAAAGGAACTTCAGGCTGCAGCCAACTGCTTTCACAAGGCCTGAAACTGTCCTGAGTTTTAAAGTCAGCATTCACTCTTTCTGGGTTCTCATAAAACTTGTCATATGAATTAAATACACCAGGTACCTTATAATGAGGCTTGTCTGAGAATGCCTTGCCATGCTGCCTTCCTCTCCAAGGGTCAGCTGTGTCTTCCAGAAAGCTAGGTTTTATCCCTGGGTCTCTCCGTGCTTCTAACCTCTGTTGCTCCCAGAAGGTTCTTTCAGGCACTGAGTATCCCCGGTACCTACTTCCTGGTTCTGAATCCCTTTTCCTTGTATTACCGCTGGGCAGTGTTTCTCTTGCTAGGTCAAAGGTTTCTGTATCAAAGAGAGCTTCTTGCCTTATTCCATCTTCACTCTCCTTTCCTTGTTGCTTTTCCAACGTCCTTTGCCTTCTCATTCGTTTTCCCCTTCTGATACTCGTTCCAAATCCACTCCTTCCAATTCCACTCATACCAACACTGTCTTCCTTCTCTCTGTTTAACAAGGTGCCCCTGCTCTGGGGAGCCCGCCTCCAGCTAGGGTGTGCCCAATCAGCAACTCTGCTTCTCTCCTCCCCTGAGGTGAACTGTGTTAGCTGATTAGCTCTGTGCATCTTGTGCTGAGAAGGGAAAACCTTGCATTTACCTGCAGTACCTGAACCTTCCAGCGGGTCAGTATCAGTTTCCATGGCTTCCAGCCGTGCCACTGCGTCACAATATGTAGGGATGTTACCCATGACTGAAGTGGTATTTAAAGGTGCGGAAGAATTGAAGGAAATATCGATACATCGGGAAGATGTATTACAACTATTAGATAAACTGAAGAGTAGCAAATCACCTGGGCCGGATGGTATACATCCAAGGGTGTTGAAAGAACTGAAATATGAGATTGCAGACCTGCTATTAGTAATCTGTGAACTATCATTAAAATCAACTCTAATACCTGAAGATTGGAGGATCGCCAATGTAACACCAATTTTTAAAAAGGGTTCCAGGGGTGATCCGGGAAACTACAGACCGGTGAGCCTCATGTCAGTACCGGGGAAAAATGGTAGAAACCATCATAAAGAATAAAATTACTCAGCATGTAGATAGTCATGGCCTAATGGGAGACAGCCAACATGGCTTTAGACAAGGAAGATCTTGTCTTACTAATCTGTTATGTTTTTTTGAAAGTGTGAATAAACAGGTGGACAAAGGTGAGTCGGTTGATATAGTGTATTTGGACTTTCAGAAAGCCTTTGACAAGGTCCCTCATCAGAGACCTTTGGCAAAACTAAAGAGTCATGGGATAGGAGGCAGTGTACTACTGTGGATCAAGAACTGGTTAAGAGATAGAAAGCAGAGGGTTGGGCTAAATGGCTAATTTTCCCAATGGAGAAAGGTGAATAGTGGTGTACCCCAGGGATCTGTGCTGGGTCCGCTGCTTTTTGACATATTCATAAATGACCTGGAAAGTGGAATAACGAGTGAGGTTATCAAATTTGCAGATGACACAAAACTATTTAAAGTTGTTAAAACCCAAGAGGATTGTGGAAAATTGCAAGAGGATCTTGATAAATTAGAAGACTGGGCATCAAAATGGCAGATGAAATTTAATGTGGACAAGTGCAAAGTTATGCACCTAGGGAAGAACAACCCAAACTATGGTTATACAATGCAAGGTTCCACATTAGGAACCACCACCGAGGAAAAAGATTTAGGCGTCATTGTGGATAACATGTGAAAACCCTCGGCCCAGTGTGCAGCGGCAGCCAAGAGAGCAAATAGAATGCTAGGTATCATAAGGACAGGAATGGAAAATAAAACAAAAGATATTATAATGCCTCTATATCGTTCCATGGTGAGACCACACCTTGAATATTGTGTGCAATTCTGTTCGCCGTATCTTAAAAAGGATATAGAGTTATTAGAAAAGGTTCAGAGAAGAGCCACCAAAATGGTAAAGGGGATGGAAGGATACTCCTATGAAGAAAGGCTAAAAAGGTTAGGGCTCTTTAACCTGGAAAAGAGACGGCTGAGGGGAGATATGATAGAAGTCTATAAATTAATGAACGGAGTGGAACGGGTAAACGTAGATTGATTGTTTACGTTATCAGAATATAGAAAGACTAGGGGACATGCAATGAAGCTACAGGGTAAACTATTTAAGACTAATAAAAGAAAATATTTCTTCACTCAACGTGTAATCAAACTCTCGAATTTGTTACCGGGGGATGTAGTAAAGGCTGTTAGTGTAGCTGGGTTTAAAAAAGGTTTGGACAAGTTCCTGGAGGAAAGGTCCATAAACCATTATTAAGAAGGGACCCAGGATATCAATGCTTGACCCAGTACAAGCATTGCGGAACCTGTGTCTTTTGGGGAAACTGCTAGGTACGTATGACCTAGATTGGCCACTGTTGGAAACAGGATACTGGGCTTGATGGACCTTGGTCTGACCCAGTATGGCATATTTTATGTTCTTATGTTCTTACTTTCTGTTGGCTATCTTTTAACTAGTTCCCAGTCCATACAAGTATACTGCTTACTATCCCTTGACATTTTGATTTCCTCAAGAGTCTCGCATGAGGGACCTTGTCAAAGACTCTGAAAATTCAGATACACTATATCAATCAGCTTACCTTTATCTACCTGTTTATTCACACCTTCAAAAAAATATAACAGATAAGTGAGACAAGATTTTTCCAAGGCTAAATCCATGTTGGGTTTCTTTCCATTAAACCATGACTATCTACATATTCAGTAATTTTGTTCTACCATTTTGCTCGGCACTGATGTCAGGCTCACCTGTCTGTAGTTTCCTGGATCACAGCTGGTGTTAAAGTTGACCACTCTCCATTGTTCAGGTACTACTGATGATTATAATTATAGTTTGTAATTTACACATTTCTAATATTAGGTCAGCAATTTTATTTTTAAATTGTTTCAACACTCTGAGATGTATACCATCTGGTCCAGGTGATTTGCTACTCTTTAGTTTATTATATTACTGTATTACAGCTTCCCAGTTTATTGAGATTTGTTTTAATGCCTCCAATACATCACCTTTAAATGCCATTTCCATATCTTCCTTTTACCTCCTCTCCAATTTCTCTATCTCCTATCATCCCTTCACAGACCTATAACTTTCCTCTCTTTTTATTCCTTCCACTGCATCTCCATGACCATTTCAGTTTCATGCAATCTCTCTACCCCATCCTATCTTTCTGTATTTAGTCTAAAATCTCCTGGCATATCTAACTCATCCTTACTGATGCTCCCACGCAGGTGCCTTGCGCTGACTGCCACACAATACATGAATCTTTGCTCTTAGTCCCTACTTTCACCATTCCCAAGTGTCTGTTTGGTCACAAAGATTCCAAACTCCCACTAGGTCCTCTGAGTCTTTGCCTAATCCCTAGGTCCCTACCTAATCTCAATACTGAAAGCCATTTGTCTATGGGGGAGGCAGTAGATGGGCACTTGCCATCCTAAGGTTCCCCTTCTATAGCAATATCACTGCACCAAGATCAAACCTTCTCTCCCATGCCTCCCAGGCTCACCCCATCTCTCTCAACTTCTCCTCTCTTTTTTCCCTACCGCTGTGTATATTCCCTCTTGTTCCCATTTCAACATCACTTCTCCTTTCCCTCTTTTAAAACTCATTCTCTCCACTCAATGATCAGAGTTGGCAGAAGGAGGAGGAGTGCAGGGAAGATTTCTCAGGTCATCTCTTCTGCAGCCAGCAAACACTGAGATCATGGCCTCAGCAAATTTCTAGTTCGAAAAACATTCAAGATGAATTTCTTACAGATCATCTGAGATAGGCAAGACAGGTTATTTCTCTGGAAGGGTATACATACATTCTGATCTACCTGCATTCTTTTATGTTTTCTGTTTTATCTTCTTTTAATGTTCATTTGTTGTTATTGAATTAGATTTGTATCTTATTTTATATATTTTATTTTTTTATTTTATTAAGGTTAAGTTTATTCTTATACTGATGATGATGTTGTTTTTTAGAATTTTAATCCATTCTATACTTTTTAGTTGCCAGGGTGGAATAGAAATGAATTAAATTTAATTTAATTGCACTAAAAGCAGCATACATTATCAATATTCATTTATTTATTTATTTTATTTATTTAGCAGGGTTTATATATTCTGCTTTTCACCGGGTGAAAGCGGGGTACATGGAATAGAGAACAATGATTGGTTGCATGGAACAGAATTGACTATACACAGTATGCATTGCTTACATAGGGTACGTAATTATATACAGTAGGTATCATCCCTTTGGTCTCTTGGTAGAGAAGAGAATGTTTCTTCCTACCTGTCCATCTAGATGGCAAAGGACCCTTGGGGGATGAGATTAAATATTCCTTCTAGGTTACCCATAAAATCTTCAGGGATAATCCAAATCAAGACCTCATATTCTGTCAGCTGCAGCACCACTTTATTTTGATACGAATGCATCCAACATGGAATGGGAGTACATGTCCTGACCCTGTGCTCTCAAGAGGCTTGGACTAGGAAGGAAGAACCATATCATGTCAACTTTGTCAGACTAAGAGCAATCATCACTGCTCTAAGAACCTTTGACTTCTTATTGTTGAGCAAAAGAATTTTGATTCAGATGGTCAAATGAGCAAGTGGGAACATGTTTCTGTGCTGTTAACATTTCACAACCATTAGTCAATTGTGTTTCCTGCTTTCTTACTGAAACCTCATGCTCACAAGAACGAGCAGGGTCTTTGCACTCTCTCTTGCAAAAGAACACAGGCTTACTACATGGAAAAAACCCAGCCTTGTCATCTACCTACTCACCTTTTCATATCCTATGATTCGAACAGAGTAGGAACTCCAGTAGCTTTGTCAGACTGTCTAATGGATGGCATAGTGCACTGCTACATGTTAGCAGGGCTGCTCCTAATGGTTTCTGTGAAAATGCATCAGATCAGGGCCACAGTAATTGTCTGTTACCCATCTCTGTTTCCTCTCAGTTGAGGAGATCTATAGGATTGCAACATGATCTTCCATTCACGCCATACATCTCACTACTATCTGGACAAGCATGTCTCGAAGAGAGACTACGTTTGAACAAGCAATTCTGCAAAATATCTTCAGTTGAGAGTTAACTCTCCCACATTATCTAATCTGATTGCCTTAGATAAACCAAAACCAGTAGCGCATAGTGGAACTCCCAACTGTTGGATTCCCTATTAGTGTGGTTAATTTCATCGGAGAGTTGCTTACCTCGTACAGGGCTCCCTGTAGACAGCATAGTAAGTCAAACGTACAATACAAACCCTCCTACTTGTACCTTCTGGTGGAGTTGCCTTTTAGTAAGGCAGTAGGTGCATGAGAACTGTGTATGCATGGAAAAATCTTTGTCTCTTAGCTTTAAGAGGGCTGGTCTATACCGATGCCATTGGAGATCATCGCCTACTAACCTGTCTGGTTTATCCTACTGTCTATGGAGTACACCTATTATGAGTGAGCAACTATGCTTTCCTAATTTTGCTTGTTTGCATCTTTGTTTAGACTAGCGGTACTGAGTAGACAGGAAACTCTGTTTCTTAGAAAAAGAGAAAATGAATTCTACATATTAGAAACTTTGTTCCACAGTCTCTGCTTACTCTATTTCAAAGAAAAATAGAATATGGGGGAGGGGGGGAGGAAGAATATTTAATCACAGCGAACTCGCTTTGTTATGATTTTTATTTTACATTCTTCAAGCTCCAATGAAGGTGTGTCGGTATAATTTTGAGATGTGAATTTGTGCTTGAAATATTTATTCTACTGATTTGTATTTGTTTCTCAATTAACCATGAAAAGTAATCTATTCTCCGAGACTGTTTAATTGCTTCTAATGCAGATTGAAAAGTGCTCAAAAAATGTCCATGAACAATTGTATTTGATTTAAAATAGGAAAAAAACAGGATAAAGAGTCCTTTTCAGTAAAGGAGAATGTATTGGAATAGTTTTATTGTCTGAAATTATGAATTCTTTAGTTTCATGTAATGCTGTATAAATATTTTACATTATTATAGGTCATACAAGAGAAGATATGGTAGTATTAAATCTCTTCATATCTTAAAGCAGTTCAAGTGCCCATATCATGCTTTTTTTAAGTAAAACATCTAGGAAGACTGGATGGATTTATATTAAGCTATGTAAAAGATCTGTGTGGGAGCCGGTTAAGAGGATGAAGGAGAATAGTTCCTCCCTTCTGCTCCGCCTTTCAGGATTTCAGTGTAATATTTTTGCACCAGCCTACATTTGAGCATAAATTAAATTATGTCTTTGACCTGCCTCTGAATCTCCAGGTTGGGGTGAAAAAGCCCTCTCCATGCTTTAATATTATTTGCTAATTTTTTTAACATAACATGGTACTTTCTTATAATGCCGGCAGCAGGCAGGAGGTTGAATTTCAATTGCTGGAGTGTTTTTAGCGTGGCATGCTGCAGAGAAAATTTATATGCTCTTCTTAAGTGCCTTTCCTGCTGCTGGGCATGGAGGTGGGGCAGAGCTGCTGGCCTGCTGATGCCCGTTTGCCTCCCCAGAACGTTGGCACTCTAGGTGAACGCCTAGTTCACCTAATGAAAGTGTTGGTCCTTCCTGGAATTAGAGCCCAAATTTCCTCATCCTTGTGACAAAGTCATCTTAGGAAACATGACCCTGGCAAGCATTACCTCAGGAAAAGATGTTTTGTGGGCTTGCCTAGCAATGCCAAAGGTTTTTTCAGTGTTTTCCTTATTCTGCATGGCCCAGTCTCCAAAGACAACATAGAAACATGGACAGCAGGAAAAGACCACATGGCCTAGTCTGCCCTTCCATATCAACTACAATAGTCCCCTTTTTACATTTAGAAATCCTCTTTGTTTGTCCCATGCTTTTTTGAATTCGGATACTGCCCTTTTCTCTACCACCTCCACTGGGAGCGTATTCCATGCATCTACCACTCTTTCTGTGAAAAATATTTCCGCATATTACTCGTGACTCTATCCTCTTTCACCCTCATTCTATGTCCCCTCATAGCAGAGCTTGCATTCAATCAAGAGAGATTCTCCTCCTGTGCATTTATGTCACGGAGGTATTTAAACATCTCCATCATATTTCCTCTATCTCGCCTTTCCTCTAAAGTATACATATTAAGATTTTTAAATCTGTCCTCATATGCTTTATAATGAAGACCTCTAACCATTTTAGTAGTCACCCTCTGCACCGACTCCAACCTGTTTAGATCCTTTTGAAGGTGCAGTCTCCAGAATTCCACACAGTGCTCTAAATGAGGTCACACCAGAAACTTATACAGAGGCACTATTGCCTCATTTTTTTCTGCTGGCCATTTCTCTCCCTATGCACTCAAGCATCCTTCTGGCTTTTGCTGTTGCCTTTTCTACCTGTTTAGCCACTTTAAGATCGTCAGACATAATCACGCCCAGGTCCTGCTCTTCTTTTGTGGACAGAAGTACCTCACCCCCTACACTGTGCAGCTCCTTTGGATTTTTGCAGCCTAAATGTATGACCCTGCATTTTTTAGCATTAAATCTCAGCTGCCAAATTCTAGACCATTCTTCAAGCTTAGTTAGATCTCTCCTCATGTTATCTACACCTTCCTGAGTGTCTACAGTATTGCAGATTTTGGTATCATCCTCAAAGAGTCAAAACTTACCCAACAGCCCTTCTGCAATATCACTAACAACGATGTTAGATAGAATCGGACCAAGGACAGATCCCTACAGCACACCACTGGTAACTTCCTTCTCCTTAGAATGAGCTCCGTATCTCCAGGAACAAGCAGGAATGTAGTCTTCACATATGGGTGTCGTCGGTACCGATGGAGCTTGCGCGGGAACGCTCCCCAGCGTCCAATAGGAAAGCTTTGGGAGCATACCACTGTGCCTACGTCACTGCTTCCCGCCCCTTTCCAACTCTCCCTCTTCAGTTTTTCATTTTCTGCGGAGCCGACAAGCAGCAAACCCTGTCACCCCAGAAAAGTTTCTTTTTGTGGTTGCGTCTGCCTTCACCGTCGATGCCTATTCTGGTACCACTGGTCTTTTCTTCATTTTCTTACTACTTTTCCTAAAAAAAAAGAAAAAAAGAATTATTCTTTTTGGAGGGTCTGTCCCCTCTAAGTGCCAGGCGCCATTTTAGGCACTAGGCCCTCTTTTCTTCTAAAATGGAGAAACCATCTAGTGGTTTCAAAAAATGTTCAAAGTGTAGCGGTACCATTTCTGCTACCGTCACCCATGACTGGTGTCTTAAATGTTTAGGTCCTGACCATTTACCATCAGAGTGTCTCCTCTGTAGAAAGATGACCAAGAGAGGCCTGCAGAACTCAGCACCCTCTTTGCCGCAGTTGCAATGTCCGTTGCATCGACATCTTCCAGGGCTTCATCTTCCTCCCATGGATCTCAGGTAACTAAACCCAGGTCTTCCAAGGCCGCCTGGTCCTCAAAGGGTAGATCTCCTTCAAAGCACTTAAATGCTACTAGCATTGCCCTCGAGGAAAACATACTGGCAAAACAGCCCCTGCAGGAGGCCCCGGCCTCCAAAGCATTAACGGGGCTCCAGGATGTTCCCGAAGCTTCCACCTCGGGAGAACTCCTGGTGCCATGTTCTGGTGTCATGGCCTGTTCCAGTGGTACTGACATACAGGCATCGGCAGGGGCTATGGATCAGCGCATCTTGGCCATCGAACGCAGCCTAGCAGCCCTCTTAGCAGCCTCAGTACCGCTAAGGCCACGTCAAATGGTTCCGCAGTCATTGATACCGTACCGCCTGCACCTGCTTTAACTGATGTGCTTCCCCCATGCTGGCTCTTGAATCAGTATCCGGTATTGAGGGCCCGATATCGAGACAGTCTGATGTCGACTTCGATTGATACCAGCATCAAGCAATGCAAGAACACCCGGCGTGGAGATACTTCAAGTCCTCTGATTCCGATGACTCTGAGGATTCCGCCGGTACCGGAGTGATTCTTCCGGAGGATACCTCTCCTCCTCCTCAGTGTAGGATGTCTCCTCCAGAGGACATGTCTTTTCAGGATTTCATACGTGATGTAGCACAAGGATTCTCCATCACCGTGACCCCTGAGAAGGAACCGAGAGCAGAAGAATTAGAAATTCTTCAGTACCGGGCAGCTCCTAAAGAAGCAGCTACCCTTCCCATTCACCAAATCTTGCATGACCTCATGCTAGGGATGTGGGAAACTCCTTTAACGGTGTCTCCACACTCTCGGAGACTCGATACCATGTACCAAGTTCCACAATGCCCTGGTTTTCAGAAAACACAATTACCACACCATTCAATGGTAGTAGAATCAGTGATGCTTAGGATCCAGAGTGCTAAAACACGTTCTTCCAATCCTCTAGGCCGTGAAGCGAGGACACTCAATGCCTTTGGGCGTCGATACTTTCAATCCTGGATGCTATCAGCCAGGATCAGCTCCTACATTCTTTATATGGGAATGTTCCTTAAGGAGGTTACAAGGGATCTAGAGCTCATGGCTCCACTTCTCCCCGATGATAAAATAACAGACTTCCTCACTCTGGTCAAATATGCCCAGAATGTGGTAATGTTTATGAATCGTGCAACCTTTGATTGCTTTGAGTGCATTAGCAGAACCTCTGCTATTTCCACCGGTGCACTTTGTATTGCCTGGCTTCAGGCACCAGATTTAGAACAATAGGTGCAAGATAAGCTGGGGAATATTCCTTGCACAGGAGAAAATCTCTTTGGCAAGGATTGGCAGGACAAGGCTAATCAGCTTGAGTCTGAAAATACCACCTTGAACAGATTATCAAGGGCCACAGCCAACCCAGCAAAGAAAAAGACAATTAAGAAACCCTTTTTCAACAAGAGAAAGACATTCTATCCATCTTACACCCAGGCTGTCCACTGTCCAGTTCATGCTCCCCAGAAGGAGCAACAGCAACCCAGACAGAAAAGGAAGGCCCAAGTCCCCAGAGCTCAACCAGCTCAGCAGACTCAGCGTCCTCAGGGGCTTGGACTCCTTCATAGAGAACTTGGTCATCCTGCCCCTGAAAGGTACAGAACCTCTCACCATCCCCAGCAGACTTTGTCATTTTGCCAGAAGATGGCAACAAATAACATCAGAAAACTGGACTCTTTCCAAAGAAAACAGGGGGATACAGACCCATACTGGACCTCAGAGAGTTGAACAAGTATCTGTTCCGAGAAAAATTCAAAATGATCTCCCTCGGAACACTTCTTCCTTACATTCAGAGTCAGGATTGGCTATGTTCTCTAGATTTAAAGGATCCATACACATCACAGGAGGTTTCTTCGATTCCTTTTCAAGGAAGACATTACCAGTACAGGGTTCTTCCCTTCGGACTGGCTTCTGCCCCAAGAGTCTTCACAAAATGCATGGCTGTAGTAACAGCATTCTTAAGAACTCTGGGAATATTCGTCTTCCCCTACTTAGACAACTTGCTCATCCGAGCATCAACAGCTCCAGAAGCCAGCTTTGCTCTCTCCCACACAATGCAAATCCTGCAGTACCTGGGACTGGTCATAAACCTCCCAAATTCTCATCTTGCCCCTTCTCAGTCTAGACTCGTCTAGACGCAAGGCAGTCAAAGGCTTTCCTGCCACAACCACGTTGTCTTCAAATACTCCAGTTGGCATCTGAAGCAGCTGTGAAAACTCTGCTAATTGCTCGAGAAATGGTTCAGCTGCTGGGGCATATGGCATCCACTGTCCATGTAGTTCCCTATGCTCGCCTTTACATGCGAGCAGCCCAGTGGAACCTAAACACTCAGTGGATACAGGCCTCGGGTTGCCTGACGGACAAAATCAGAAGCTCGACACATCTCATTTCGTCCCTACACTGGTGTCATGGCTGGAAAACCTCCTCGTAGGCTTTCCTTTCCAGCAGCCACTACACCAAGCCACCTTGATGACATATGCGTCCAAGTTAGGCTGGGGGGCTCACTTGGACAATCTCTTCACTCAGGGTCTCTGGACCCAGCAAGAGGCTTGTCTTCATGTAAACCTCCTGGAACTCAGAGCCACCTTCTATGCTCTTCAAGTATTTCAGGCCCACCTCAGCAACAAGACAGTTCTGGTCCAGACTGACAATCAAATAGCCATGTTCTATGTGAATAAGCAGGGTGGGAAGGGGTCTCAAACGTTTGTGCAATGAAGCTCTACGCCTCTGGGCCTTTGCCAGGGGTCTTCAAATCCACCTACTAGCGGTGTATCTTCCAGGTACACAAAATCTCTTGGCAGACAAACTCAGTTGAGTACTGCTGCCACACGAGTAGAGTCTTCATCCAGAGCAAATTGCTCAAATTTTTCAGATCTGGGGAACTCCAGATATAGACCTCTTTGCAAGTCCTCAGAATGCCAAACTTCCACGGTTCTGTTCCAAAATTCCAGCTCAGAACTGTCAGGCAAGGGATGCTTTCCACCTCCACTGGGATCAGGACTTGCTCTATGCCTTCCCACCTCAGGGTGTGACTGCTGAGAGCCTAGAATTCCAGGATATCAACCTTTCTCAACAGGTTAAGGATATCCTTTTGGCTTCAAGAAAATCTTCCACAAAATGGGCCTACACCTTTAAGATTCTCGATCTGGTGTTCTAAAAAGGAGCTTAATCCTTTTTCAGTGCCAGTGGGGGAGCGTTACTGGAGTATCTCCTCCATTTATCATCCTCTGGTCTTAAGACAAATTCAGTAAGGGTCCACCTTAGTGCCATTGCAGCTTTCCACAAGCCCTTAGATGGACAACCTGTTTCCTCTCAACTACTTGTAGCAAGGTTTATGAGAGGTCTACTCTTGACTAAACCTCCCATTAAGCCACCACCCATAGCATGGGATTTGAATCTTGTTCTTGGGCAGCTCATGAAACCACCCTTAGAACCCTTGGCCACTACATCTGTAAAGTTTTTTTCTTGGAAAGTAATCTTCCTAATTGCTCTCACTTCTGAAAGACGCATCAGTGAGCTCCAGGCTTTAGTGGCTGATCCTCCTTATACAAGGTTCCACCATGATAAAGTAGTTCTTAGAACTCACCCTCATTTTATGCCAAAGGTGGTTTCATCCTTTCATTTAAACCAATCGGTTTACCTTCCTGTATTCTTCCCTAGGCCTCCAATGCAGAAAGGAATCTTCACACTCTGGATTGTAAAAGAGCCTTGGCCTTTTACCTTCAGAGAACTAAGCAACATAGAAAGTCTTCCCAGCTTTTTGTTGCCTTTGACTCTAGTCATCTTGGACTACCAGTTTCCAAGTGAACTTTGTCTAAATGGATTGCAGATTGCATATCCTTTGCATATGAGAGTAAGGGACTTTCTTTCGAAGGTCATGTCACAGCTCACAATGTGAGAGCAATGGCAGCCTCTATGGCTAACCTTTGCTCAGTGTCCATTGACAACATTTGTAGAGCAGCCACTTGGGCTTTGGTATACACCTTTGCAGCCCACTACTGCTTAGACAAGGACTCCCGTCTGGATGCCTCTTTTGGCCAGGCTGTTCTCCAGCATCTCTTTAAGACTTAGAACAACTCCTACTCGTCGTCCCGGGTTTTGATGCCAGAGATCCATGGGAGGAAGCATGACCCATCTCATCCTGGGTTTCGCCATTTTCTGGGGTCATCTTCCTGGCATTTCTCAGCTGGGGAGTCCCCATATGTGAAGACTACATTCCTGCTTGTTCCTGGAGATAGCATAGTTATTCACCTGTAAGAGGTGATCTCCAGGACCAGCAGGAATTAAGTCTTCACAACCCACCTACCTCCCCTAGGAGTTGTCTTTCTTTCTCTCTCTCTCTCTATCTTTCCTTTGTCTCAGGAATAAACTCAACTGAAGAGGGAGAGTTGGAAAGGCGGGAAGGCAGCAATGCAGATGCAGTGGGATTCTCCCAAAAGCTTTCCTATTGGGGAGCGTTCCCGCGCAGGCTCTGTCGGTACCGACGATACCCATATGTGAAGACTTAATTCCTGCTGTTCCTGGAGATCACCTGTTACAGGTGAGTAACTACGCTTTACCTGCACCCTTTGCCGCCTTCCACTCAACCAATTTCTAACCCAATCGGTAACGTTAGTGTCCATCCCTAGGGTGCTTGGTTTATTTACAAGTTGCTTATGCAGAATGGTGTCAAAAGCTTTACTGAAATTTAAGTATCCTACATCTAGGACTCTCCCTCGGTCTAACTCCCTGGTCACCAAGTCAACATTTTATTTGAAAGTTTGTCAGACGGCTGCCTGGGTGAGAATGTTCACAGTCTTGGCAAGTGCATATATCAATATGATTTGCAAGGGATTGTGGGAAATGCAGTCCATTCACACCAGACACAGCTGCTCACAATAATTAGTTGTGTTTGAGTGTAAAGCCAATAAGATATTTATTTATGGGGTTATTTCTCCCAACACAGATATGCTTGGTAGCACATAAAACAGGATACTTGCTTTCAGTGTTAAACTTAGAAAAACAAAATCAGGAAAACAGTTGAACTTGTCAGGCAATCAAATGAAAAGAATAAAGACCTGGTTGGTAACAAACTGGTCTTTTCTGTAGGCTTTAGCTAATATTTTCTTAGCAGTGTATCAAACAACAAACAAAATCCACAAAGGGAAAAACTGTTCTTTTCAGGTTAACTTCTTATATCTTCCCACATAGACTCAGAAGTGATTCCCTCAGAGCTAACAAGCAATTAGGTAAGGCTCAATTGCTAGCAGTTACCCAGCTGAAACCCCTTAGCTGGCTTGCTTTCTACGGCGTGGCTCAAATCCTACTTCAGGAGCTTTTCTGAGTAGATTAAAGAACCAGTTTGTATTTCTTTGTGATGGTTGCTGTACTTTGTAACAGAAAATTACCAAAGGAGTTTAGACAGAGAGCAATCCATATATTCACAGCTTGTATCTAAGACTTCTCCCCCTTCCTCAACAATCATCGGTTCAATATCATGGATTGGCACAGAGGAATTTCTCAATGGAGCACTTTCAGGAGAATACTTGTTTCCCTGCTGTCTTTCAAGGTTATAGCTAGGGCATAGATCAGTGTTCATACCTGAGCTTCCATTACTGTTAGAGTTCCTCTCTAAATAGCCTGGCCAGTATGTAGTCCAGTTTTTATGTCCAGCCTTCCAATCCAGATCCCTGGACACTGGATCTCTCTTCACATACCTTCTGGCACGGGTCCTAGGGTCCCTTCCACGTGCAGCCGTCTCCCTCACAGGTACCGACTGGAGATTCCTAGCTCCGCAGCACCATTCTTCTGGCTTTCCCCAGTCCAATGGTGTAAGCTTGCCTTTTGAATGTCTCCCAGTATACGTACTGCTCTGGACTCCTTTAGACCTCCCAAATGCTTTTCTCTTCTTTCTTCCAAAGGGTTTTTTGCCCTCTCGGTCCGTCCGCTCTGGCTTCTGCTTCTGATGATCCTCCAGATGATGAAGCTGTCCAAGATGAGGATATCCAAGCTGATTCTGAGGATCTCCCAGATGAAACTGAGGATAATTCTCTGTAGAATAAACTCTACCTTTATTCTGCTTTGATGAGTGCTCCACCTTAGCACAGCGCAGCTGTGCTGAATCAGACCCTGCCCTTTGAGATGAGTGCTTAGGGATTACCTCATAGCCCTCCTGATTGAACACGTTTCCCCACTTCAGCTCCTCTAATGGCTGTTGGAAACCTGGTGCATTCTGGGACTGGTAGTCTTTTATGGGAAAATTCTGTTTTCTTATTTCTACCAGAACTGACAGGTTGCTTGTTCAGAGTCACTTCACCTTTTCTATAGCTCCTTCCTGAGCTATGATAAGCTTCCTTATCACAAGTTATATAGTTGACCTTTTATCCTACCTCACCACCATTGGGGAAGAAAAAAAGATAAAAAGATGGTTATGTAAACAAAATGTAATGGTAGAGATTATAAAGTGAAATTAAGAGACCAACCTTGAAGGGCTTTGTGTAGCATTTTTGCAGTAATTCATCCCATAAAGATCACATACAGATATTTCTATTTGTCTAGTTTTCTCTGGGTAGGCAGAAATTTAGTGGTCCCAGGGAAACGCCACAGGTAGGTTGGGATATGCTATTTTTGGGGTCTTGTCTCCAGATGAGCATGGTTTACACACCATGATAAGAGTGAACATCCCTATTAAGCCAGGTTATGCTGAATGCAATCTAAGCCTCTGACATTCACTGCAAGTGTTTCCCCGATTAGCTGCATTGTACCAAAGAGATGATCTTATAGGAACACCTGAAGTAAATTTATATGTGCAGTGGATTAAAATAGGCTTGGAAATTCATTTTTTTCTCAGGCCAGTGGTATCCAAAATAGTTGGGGTAGGAAGATTGGGGTCAAGATGTTGCTCTCGAGAATTCTGTCTAATTTCTTCTCTAAGCATGTTTACCTTATGGCTCTGAAGTGCAGGGAAGGGCCCAGCTAAGTCTCTTAAAGCTGTCATCCCAGGACCTGAACATCAGCTGATAGATGCGCACCTGCAAGAACTCTCAGTAAAACAGAAAGCTGCGCCTGGATCCCCTGCTCCTGGCCTTTCTGATGGAAATTCGGCTTGGGGGAGGGACACCCAAAGATTCATGGCTGCGCACTAAACCACCTTTGGATAGATAGAAACCAATGAAGCTGGGACTGATGAAAAAACACCTTGAATCTCCAGTTGGGAAACAGGATACTGGGCTTGATGGACCTTGCTCTGACCCAGTATGGCATGTCTTATGTTCTAATTCAGATGGTTTACTGCCTCGGACATCTAAGGAGAAGGTTATAACATTGCCTCAGGAGACTGCCATTATTGAAATGGCTGTAACAGCTTCAAGAACTGCTATGGTTGGCTGGGTGTTGGGCTTTCATTGTTGTCTTGGCTAGGAACTCAGGAGATATCTTTACAATCAGTATGGGCACTTTTACTTAAACCTGATTCCCAGTGCTCTAAAGACTTGAACGCTTTGCTTCAAAAGGGAGAATGTATGTCAGAAAGGTAAGACTTGTTAACTAAAGAGACCCAGGAAAAGATTTCTGTCTTAGAAACAGAGGTCATAGATTCAAGAACTGTGGTTAATGCTTTAGGTAAAGATAAAATGTTAATTGGAAACTGGTGCAGTTTTAAAACCATCAGGCATTTGAATATGTGTGTTGAATGAAGGTATCTAATATCCTTCCTGCTGTTCATTTAAGAGGTACTTAACTGAGATTTTGTTGATACTTGTAACAACTTTGCCTCCATTAAAAAAGTTTATTTCTTCCTGTGGGAAGACAAGAGGAGCCTGATTGTGATACAACTCTGGATGTCTCAAAGTCTTTAGAGTCTTCTGTATCTGAAATCCAGGAGAAGGGAGTACTGTCCTGATCAATTGTGTATTCAAGCAAGATATGTGAATTGTGCTTATATTTTAAAAAGATTTAGAAGGCTTTTCTTGGGCAGACTGTAAAGATATATCTGGATATGGTACAGACCATGCAGGAAAGAAGGAAATTATTTCTAGCAATGTGCCAGGAGACTCGGGCTTTGGGGACTGTTCTTCATTTACATTATCCCTGTAACTGTGTCATTAAATATGAGTACCAGATTTTTTATTTTCTTTTTTGCTCCTGAGCAGCTAAGCTTGTTTCCTTATCTTGCTAGCCCAGTCCAGATGAGTGGGTTATACTGCCTTGCAAGCAGGTAGAGACAGCCTTGATCTACTTTCAGGAGCATATTTACTAAACTGTGGCAGCCTTTAGCAATCGCACTAAGTCCAAAACCTCTGCAGTGTATGCAGGGGGTGTTTCTAGTTTTCCCCCTGCAGATACCATAGAGGTTTTGGACTTGCAGGGATCATGAGTCTCTGCGGCAAGTCCAGAGGTAGAACAGGTAGCATTCTGGTTGTCAGAGCTCTCACTAGCTCTGCCTCTCACCCAATCACTACTGTTCCCTCCACCCAGTGCCCTTATCGGGGCTCCCTCATTATCTGACAATATTGTTTGTGTCACAGCTGTACAGATCCACAGTATTGACAATATAGAAATCAGTGGCCTCCTCCTCCCCCTTCAGCACTGATTTTCCACCCTCCCAATCCCCATTGTACCTCCAGGCAATGATCCCCATCCCAGCAAACCAGTCAGACCTCTTCAAATACCACTCCTGATCCTTCAAAGAGTGCCCGGCTAGTCTTTCGGGCCCCCAACCCTCCCTTCTTCAAACTGATAGACTGGCTGACTAGCTGGGAGTTAAGAGGGCCCTCCAACCCTTATCTACTCCACACCCCGATCCCACCTCCCCCCATATCCAAAATGTGAAATGTAGATATCACAGAAAAGGGCCTACATTAGAACAAACATTTGGTCTAGCAGGATTCAAGAGAAGAAAATGATCAGGTATGTAGATTTCTTTTTCAAGGCTTAAAGAAATTTGAGGGCTTGGATGGAGAATTTTGCATCTATTGCCTGATTTGTCCTTTATTCTATTTTCCTTTTTACTTGGTCTGCCTATTTTCCTTTAATTGCTTTGTGCATCATTCTTTCTTTGTTTCTGGTTGAACCGTACTCTTGTATATTATTAAGTTTTAACAAGAAGTATAAGATAAAAGAAGTTTGTAAACAGATGACAGAATAACTGTAAGATTTGCATACTGTTAAAATCCAGAAGTTGTGTGAAATAAAGGAGTAAATGTTGCAGAGGTCATTTACTAACGGTGTGCACTGTTATCACCCACTTTCTACACAGGGCCCATTGCAGAAAATGGGCCCTGGGACCTATATAACAGCATTCATGTATGCTGGGGCATGTTTACTAAAGTGCACTAGTTAGCACAAGGTTTGCCAAGTGGTTAAAATGCAGCCGCTGTACAAAATCACATGCTAAGTGCTTTTTGAAGGATCAGGAGAATGGGCGATTCAGGGGCAGAGTGTGCACATTGCAGTTAGCCTGGTGTCTCTAAAGCGTTATCGCAGGTGCAGTTACTGCAACTACACTTGCTGCCACCTCAGTGGGTGGTGGTAAGTCAAAACTACCTGCCATGTCCCCATCAGTTAGCACAGGTCTAGCCCTGCCTCCACGCTAAAAAAAACAAACAAAAACAAAACAAAACAGATCTCCAGATATTTTAGTAAACATGCCCTGCTGGTAGCAAATGACCCCCGCTCCTCCCTCCAATGTGCAAGTCTGATATACAAAAAAAGATACTGGGGCTGAAATGCAAATATAACAGAACTCCTGCAATACAAGTATAGACACGTACCTTTGGCAGTGAAGTATTTAAAAAATGTCACATCCTTCATTGGGACTCCTATTCCATTAGTATGGATCTCAGAACAATGTAGATTTTGTCCTGGAACAAAACAGTTTTTGGAATTCAAAATTCCAAGTTTGCTTTTAAAATGTAGTTTGTGTTCTTGGGTGCACAGTTAGTTTGTAAAAGGTTTATTTTTAGTGAAGATATAGATTTGGATATTTCCAGTTGGAGGAGAAGGGAGATCCAGTTTTGCTCTTGAGGGAAAATCTCGTCATACATCTGGCATCTATCTATAATGGCAGGAGCAGAGTTTATTGGGCAAAGTGATTTCTGTTATGAATATGTACTGTCAAAAATGGAAAAAAGGCCACATTGCAATAATACAAGCCGCCTCTTTTTCTGTGACTAGAATAATGAAGTCTTCACTGCACCTGGAAGAAGATGATTTTGTACCAGAGCTTCAGAGGAGCATACATCCCCGAGAGAGGCCCGACTGGGAAGAGACCATCAGTGCCATGGTATGCCCACAACGTCTTGTGTCTGTTTCTTGTCTTGGAGCTTTATAGTCAACATTTAACATTTATCTGTCTTCTGCATTTTTTTCACCACATGAATTTAGCGAAAGGGCAAAAGTGAAGCTGAAGCTGGTAGTTCAATTTGTCTTTTAAGGCTCGACCCCAAAAATTAAAGACAAATATTGCTTAAATATCTCAATTTTGCTGTAAGAGGAGAATGTAAGGGTTTGGGATAATGTAAGCATCAGTCTATATCGGTCTTTTTATACCATGGCGAGGTCGTGTCATTAGATGGTGAAACGCAGACCATGAAATATCTGTTCTTGTACTAGATTCTGGTGGAGCCAAGTAGAAAAATATATCTGAGTGGTAGTTATAGGTCAAGTCGTATTATGTGCTTGGCACAGGAAACTCTTGCAATTGCAGCGGTGGAATATGAAAAGACCCATGTAAGGTTTCTTCCACAGCTAGAAATTCTGAACTGGCCCATCAGAAATGGACATTCTGTGGTTTCGGGCTTTCGGAGCAGCAATTTTCACCCTGTAGGTTGTGGAAACTTTCAGGAGGAAATTCCATTTGAAAACCAAACTAAACCACTGGGTGCCAAAGGTGTTTCAATGCTGGCTATAGAGCTGCAGAATTTTGAAAACCTAAAAATTCTGAGGATAATTTTATAAGGATTTCCTAAATTTGTGTGTGTTTTTCAAACTAGGTGCGAGCACTTCTGCCAGCCCAATGGCAAGTGTAAATGCCTGCACCTAGATTTTTCCAGAACACTTTATAACTTAACATGTATAAATTAGTGCTCTGCTCCTGTACATGCCCACATGTGCCATCGGTCCGATGCATGTACCCAGAATGACGACTGACTGGGTTATGCATATAAGTGACCATGTATGTGCAGAAACCACTAACACACCATACTGTCTGTGCAAAAATCTAGGCAACCCTTATATAATGACCCTCCATTTGAAAAACCTGCTCTGAAATTGGAGCAACTCTGTTTCAAGGCTTCTGTAGATTTGATTTACTTTCTCAAGGAGAAAAGGTGGTGAGCTGGACTAAGCTTGCGGTTTGGTATCTGCATGCTGGCTTGCAGGCACATGGGCCGGATTACCAAGTCAGGTCTTCTGCTGCCTGGCGCAGCTGGCGATGCTGTGGAGGCAATGTTCACAGCCTGGTGGGGAAAGGTGTCCCGGTTGTTAAGCAGTAGCAACATCTAGTGGCTGGATTTTAGGTGCCATGGTTATGAAGTACCATCATTTATGATGAAATTTAAAAATATTGCAAAATAGCATAACTCTTGGCAGATCACCGAGTGACAGGCAAAGGGATGCATTTTCCATGTAGAACAGCACAAGGCAGTAGGCGCTGGAATGTACTTGGCTGAAAACCTTTCTTTGACAAGCAAACATCTGTCTTGATTGGCCAGGTATTTGCTTTTCGTATAGTGTGAGTCCTAGTCATTGAGAAAAAGTGAATTTCTGGTAGCCTGCGATGCTTTTTTAAAAATTTGAGCAATGTAAGCATGAGTCAAGAATGGTAAGGTATATATTTTCAAGAGCACATTTGTTGTCTTGAAAACTCATATACTACAGCATCCTTGGGTCATGCTTTTGTTGGCGTAATGACAGGAAAAATGCAGGCAAAAGAAACAAAGAACAGCAGTGTGAGCGGAGACCGCTGTGACTGTAGCTTGAAAACTGTTCTGCTCCTAGATAAGGAGAAATCTTGCAGGCAGTTGAATTTTGCTGCAATGTATCACGAGCAGTGCAGATGGGAAAAAACAGGCAGACTTGGTGGACTGGATCATCTATTTTGTGCCATAATTTATCATGTTACTATGATGGCTACCTTGACAGCAGAGCTAAGAACCAGCATGAGCACTAGGTTCCCTTTCGAGTGTATGAGCAGCTAGCATGCATTGCTGCTGCCTAAGTATTTTTGTGGTTGAGGGGAGAGATTTTATTTTTCTATTGTCAGTGCTGGCACTTTTTTTTGTATTTATTTATTGATTAATATTTAGCTCACACCTTTCCAATGGTAGTTCAAGGCGAGTTACATTCAGGTCCACAAGTATTTCCCTGTCCAGAGGGTTTACAATCTCAGTTTCTACCTGAAGCAATGGAGGGTTAAGTGACTTGCCCAAGGGTCACAAGGAGTGCCAGTGGGAACTGAACCTTGGTTCCAGACTGCTGGCCTAACCACTAGGCCACTCCTCCAATTGCTAAGTTTAATTTGAAAATAGTAATACTGGAAAGGGAACAGTAACGGCTTTGATGTAAAATACAAATTAACTTCAGCGAAACCTGGCATGAATCGGCTCATTTCACCACAGCAAGATCCTTTGCCTGATGATCTGGTGACTCATTGAAAGCTGGGACTGCTTGTTCGTTTGGATATTTTTTTTATAACTATTGAATTGTTTTATGTTCCTCCAATCTGGTGGGAAACTTGTTGTTTTTTTTTTTGTCTTTACAAATCTTGAAACTATATTAAATCTATTCTAATTTCAAGCCAGCCTGATATTGCAAAAAAACAATACAAGGTTTTCCTAAGACGGGTAAGTAGACATCATTTAATTAGTTGATACTTCAAGTTCTCATTTTGCTAGAATCTTTTTAAGTTTGGAAGTAAACTTCATCCTCCTGAGTCTTGAGAAGGAATACATGCTGTGTGTCAGAATTCACATTTTAACTCTGCTGGACTCTTTTTCGTGGTTTCTAAAATGTGCAGCCTAAGGCACTGACTGGGCCAAGACATACACCACATTGATAGGACTTTATTGGAAGTATGACTAGAATAAGGTTACCTGAGGTTTTTTGCAAGAAATCTGAAACACTTATCTGAAGTGTGTGTGTGTGTGTGTGTGTGTGTAAGGGGGTTGGGGTGGGAGGAAAGAACAACTTAGTCTCAGGTTTGAGGAACCAATGTATGGAGGAGGGAAGTCATCGCCCTGTGCCCTCCCCCATCCATCCCATGACTGCAACAATATCACTTCCAAGCAGACAAACCGACAGAGAAATAGAAGCGGCGATGCATGTCCCCTCTACAGTGCAAAATTTAAATATAATGGATATAAATTCTAAAATCTGACATTTAAATCACTAAATTGAAAATCATTCTTTTTCTACCCCTCTATCTCCCATTGCTGAAATCAGGGACAGGCGGCTTCCAAACAAGTGGGAGTCGGGGACACAACTCTAAAATGGGGACAATCCCCAAAAATCAGGGACATCTGGTAACCTTAGACTAGAAGGTAGTTTTTGGGGAGTTAAGCTTTTGTTCATTTTGTTAGTTTAAGCCGCTGTATTGACCAGTCCTCACATTGCAAAGGTTTCATTTGGGGGTCAATCCACTGAAGTCTTATAAACCTTGTCATTAAAAAGCTTCTAGTCGGACATCGTGTTTGCATCTGTGTTTATAGCTTAACAAGACATTGCTCTTCGAATTCCGTATTCTGTAGAAGCTCTTGTGGCAGAACCACCATGCAAAATCTAGCATGTTGTTTAATATTCTTTCTGACTGGAGACAAGATGTTTCTCAGCATTTGGCCTCACCTAATTTCATTTTTATTAAGGATGCAGCTGGCGATGCAGATATAATTGCTTATGCTCTTGCATGGTCTTTTGTCCCCTCAAATCTGCACTCAGATTTTCCTGTATCACGTTAAGAACTGGAAGGTTTTTCCTGAACAGGTTTGGGATTGAACTTTTTATCGTGATGGTAAAAAAATATCAACACAGAGCCACAAGGCTAGATTTAAGGGCAACAAGCCACAAACTGGATAAATAGAAAATCCTTAATTATCAAGTACATAAAACCTAACAAAATTGTTAATATCTGTGTACATTTTAGAGACATCTACCCCATAAAGTGAAACATTTTATGAAAAGAGAAAGGGGTGTTTCTAACAGAGATCCTAAATAAACAGATCATGGGGATAAAAGATGGTAAGTCACTGCACTCCAAAAGCCTTATGCAAAAATGCTGTATAAATTCAAATTTCAATATGTGTAAAAGCTTTACCTGAAGTTAATATTGACAACCGTACTTGTCAAACAAAAATGTAGCAGTAGGAGAGTGGCATCTTTGGACATGGCACCAGGGCTGGCACAAGAAGATAAGGTACTGTAGGTAAATTTTCAGCCTTGTGCCCCCTCCCTCATTAACATATGCTCTTCCTCTCAGCCAGTCCCTGAGTCCCCACTGTCTTCTCCTCTTAATCCTAATCCATTTGACTCTATTTTCCCCTCCAACCAATCCCCTCGGCCCCTGTTCTCTGAACTGTGTTTCTCTCCTCCCCTTAAGAGCTTGATTTTTCTCCGATCTGTCTCCTAGGACCTTCATGGTCCTTCCTCCATTTTTGACTTGGTTGGAGAGAGGAACTAGCGCTGTGATGTCTAACCCTACTACCTATGCTGCAGCCCATGCCTCTCATCTTCTTTCCCTCAGAGTAGTGATCCTCAAGGGTGAAGATGGAGGAGCCCATGTAATCGGGCTCCAGTCACAGAATGGCATAGTCCCAAGGCTGGGACCCAGTCGAGCACTTGGAGATGTTTCCCAGGCTGTGCATGTAGAGAGGCTCCTGGGGGGAGTGAAGGGATAAGCCAGGAATGGTCTACAGATGGGACAGGAAATCCACTGTCACAACAGAATTGGGAGCGAAGCCGGCTCGTTACCGAGATGTGTCTCTTCGTAAGTGGCCAGTGCTCTCTCCATGTCGGGGAGTACAGCTGATTCTCGCTCATGGCCAAGCAGTTTTGCTTCTTCTTCATCTTCCTTTCATTTGTAAAATCTCCCTAGACTGGTGCTAACTGGAGGGAGGGCTCCAGGAACTGGGCACTTCAGGAGCAGGAAATAAAGCTTGCAAGGCAGTGAATGGCCCCAGTGACTGTATCCTAAAGCTTATCCTAGACCCATCTCGCCGGCAGGAGGAATTACACTTAATAATGCGTCAGCTTCCTCCGCCACTAAGGGCCATTCTCGCAGGCATAAGCCACAAGATCCCTTATTCTGTGTAATAGAGAAAGTTGATGCACTGTTAAGCACTGTTGGTGGAGACTGAAGAAGCTCTTAGGATAATGTGGGGAAAGAAAATTAACGTATCATCTCTGAGCCCTTCTAACACCTTGAGAATCTTGGCGTTCTAGGCAACTGCCTAGTTTGCCTAATGGAAGTGCCGTCGTTGCATGGCACCATGTTTCACTAAAATGATGGCTGCATCAGGGAGGAAGGTAGTAATTAGCTATGATGCATATTGTTGCAACAAAACTTTAAATATTTTGTAAAGAATATAAAAATCATATTAAAAAAAATGAATAGTAAGACAGCATGTTTGTGTAGAAAAGGAATGCATTATACACAACAAATTTAAAACAGCAGTGCATAATTGACAATTTACATAGTTGGTGGTTAAAATATGTAACAGATAACAAGTAAAATCCATTACTTAAGTAACCTAAATGAATGAAATAAGAATAAGTCCCAGAAGATGCTTATATTGTGTGGCAGAAAAAAACACACAGATAATTTCTAGCATTATTCAAAGCCAGGAAACATGGCAGTCCAAAATGCACTGAGGTAGAGAAGGATATTTTGTATAAATTTTCTTAGTATGTAACTGACCATGAACCTTTCCGCCTGTGTTTGCATTTAAATGTTGGCTTGCTATACAGCTAAAAGTACGTGTGACAATTAAATGGGTTTAAACAATGCAGAATACACACATGTTCCTTTTGCTTCTCTCTGCGTCCTGTCCCAAACAATTACTTACCCAGCGATTGAACCTGTAGAGGGCGGTATTGGCTGGAGGTGCAAAGGAAGAAACTGACATCAGGGGAGTCCTGTGATGATTGCTAGCTGAGCGGATTCCTGCAGGAGCAGATCCAGACTGGTGCCCCAGAATAATCTATTAAAACTGCAAGTAATTGTGCAATGTAACATAAGGCACCCGTCGGGTAGCATCCTGGAGATACAGTGATGGAGTAGTATAGCGTTAAAACTGTGAGCACAGTACAGATTCCTTGAAAGAGAAATATAAAGTCAGAAGGTGAAATGGTTGCGGAGAATATACAGCTGGTTTTCACTTTTCAGGAAGAAAGGTCAAGGAATCTCACAGCAGTAATAGAGGATGATATCTAAAATGTCATCATCCATTGATGAGATTAAGGGAGGACTTGGAAATGCAAGTGGTCGGGCTAGGCTACATCAAACATAGGAATGAATTTTGCACCAGGAAGCCAACATCGAAACTTGGAAACAAAAATAAATACCTCTTTGAGCAAATTGAGTACCAACATAATAGAGGAAGGTGACACCATACATATACTCAGACTGCTGGAAACAATAATTACCCCCCTCCCCGCCTCCCCCCCTGGAACTGAAGACTCTCATTGCAGTGTGGCTCCCGGAGGCCATGTTGTTACCGAAGACAGACCTGCCAGTGAAGGTTTAAAAGCTACACCGTTTAGGGATTAGACAAGATGGTAACACCCAACTGCAATTATAAATTGATGAGGCTGTGGCTGATTGCAATTTCTGTAACTGTTTTTATAGTTGCCTGTCTTTTTTTCTTTTATATCTTTTGGGTTTTTGTGTGGATTCAAATTCCCCTTTAGATATGTTTTAGTTTGAGGGGGGTTTTTTCTTTTTTTTTTAATTGATGTATTTTCCCACTCCTCTGAGTGTGATTGTTCAGTGCTCTGATATCTATAGTATTACGTGCAGTATATTAAGTACTTTGAAATAAATAAATAAGTAAATAATCACATTAATCTTGAACTATTCAGACCAGCTTAATTTCCTGGCCCTCTATAGAAATAAAAAGGATTTGGTTTATAATGGAACCAAACTTTTATTTATTTAAAAGTATTTGATAGACTGCCATTCAAAATAATATTTCAGCATGGCAATTTACAGCTTCCCATTTCCAGCTGTTTATTACAGTAAAATAAACAAGACCATAGTGGACATATCTCAGATAATAAAAAAAAAATACACAAGGAGGGGAATGAATAGCATAACAATTGTACAAATAAGACATATTAAAACTGGAAGAACATAAGGAAGGGAAAGTAGAAAAAGAAACCAAGATTGGTGAAGTAAAAAGCAGAAATCATAAGTGAGATGCGTAAGAGCATTAGAAGAGCCAGGTATTGACCATTTTTTAAACATTTCTGTAAGATGTTTCAGATCAAATATTTAAGGGTAAGGCATTCCATAATACTGGGGCTTGATAGGCAAATTCTGCTTGACTTGTCCACACAAGATGGAGACTACAAAAGGGAGAGATTTCAAGAAGATACATTTTGGAGGACCTAAGATCTGAGCAGCGCATGTGGAATGGAAATAGATAATGAGGCTAACTAACTAGTATAGAATGCATGGTGGACAATCTTAAGAATTTTAAACTTAATATGACTCAGAATGGATAACAAATATTACTGGATAAGCAGGGGCGTGACATGATCAAAGCATTTTGCATTGTAAATTATTTTAACATTGATATGATAAAGAGGGAGACCAGTTAAAAGAGCATTATAGTAACTGAGACAGCTTAGAATGAGGGAGCTTGAAAAGCTTTTTGATCCAGGAAAAACTTAATAGACTGAAGTAATCTAAGTGCTAAAAAGGATTTTTTCACAAGTGAAGAGAGCTAAGGACTACACAAGCTGCTCCTGAAGGCTTAGCAGTTGAAGTACTGAGAGTAAAGATTACAGCTCTGACCTGTTTACTTTTTGCGCATTTAGCATATTGAAAATTAAGAAGTTAAGGTTGCCATTGATACGTTTTGTAGAGTAATGAACTAGTGTGCTAAACTTTGTGAAAGCAAGACTTGGACACAAGAAAAAAGAAAACAAGGAAGGAGAATGGATAAGGCAGCGCTTTGACTCCCATGCCACCAAAATATGTTAAAATTTAATTTAAAAAATGTATACATGCTCATAGTTATATTTCTAAGAGGTTTACAACATCACATTCATAAATAAAAATCAAACTTACAAGCTTATTTATTTATTTATTTAAAGTTTTATATACCGCCTTTCTACAATTCAAGACAGTTTACATAGAACTCAACATAACAGTGTAGTTACAACTGTTGTACATACAACAATAATTTATTGTAGAAAACTTATCTAGTTAACAAGTAATGGTATATTGCCAGAAAGGCAACTATGTACATTTTGTAAGAATATGGGGGGAGGATAAGGGGGTAAAAAGGAGGGGGGGGGGCAGGAGTGCATAAGGAGGAGAATTTATAGGAGTGGATTAAGTGGGAGAGTGAAGCAACTTACATTGGATCTGGGTTGTCATGGGGATGGAGCCAAAATATTCTTGGAAAAGGAATGTTTTTATTTCTTTTCGGAACTCTGTGTGGTCAGAGCAACCTCGTAGGTCAGGTGGCAAGACATTCCATTCTGAGGGGGCGTAGAGGGAGAAAACCCGATTACAAGTAGCTTGTTTGCTCCGTAGGTTTTATGAAGGGGGATGTGGAGTAGGTTAGCAGAGTTTTTCCTACGAGATCTGGAGCTAGTAGGCTTGGAGAGGATGGGGCAGAGGCAGGGGGCTGATTCAAGGTGGATGATTTTGTGGATTAGGGTGACAGATTTGAATTGTATCCTAGACAGGATGGGAGCCAGTGTAGGTGTTGGAGTATAGGGGTGATGTGGGATCTTCTGGAAGTCTTGAAAATTAAACGCACAATTGTGTTTTGGGCCAATTGGAGTGGATAGGTAACATAGTAACATAGTATATGATAGCAGATAAAGACCAGTATGGTCAATCTAGTCTGCCAGCAAGGCGGCAAGAGTAGGTGCCCTTGCCGCTCCGTGCAGGTCACCTCTCCCCATACCATTTTTTAGGGGTGTACCCACCGCTCCATGTAGGTCACCCCTATTTATTCAGATATAAGATAGTTATACTTATTTTGATGTTATCCTGTTAAGGGATCCACTATGTCTGTCCCATGCCATTTTGAATTTTGTCACTGTGTTTGCCCCCACCACTTCCATCAGGAGGGCATTCCAAGAATCCACCACCCTTTCAGTGAAAAAGCATTTCCTGACATTGCCTTTCAGTTTACCCCCTTGCAGCTTCATGTTATGCCCTCTAGTTTTACAGCTTCCCCGTCTTTGGAAGAGGTTTGTTTGTCCATTAATACTCTTTAAGTATTTAAAGGTCTGAATCATATCTCCCCTGTCCCTCCTGTCCTCCAGAGTGTACATATTTAGGTCTTCAGGTCTCTTCTCATAAGTCTTCTGACACAGGCTCCAAATCATTTGTCGCCTTCTTCTGAACCGTTTCCAGCCTTTTTATATCCTTTGCAAGATACGGTCTCCAAAACTGAACACAATATTCCAAGAGAGGCCTCACCAGTGACTTGTACAGTGGCATTAGTACCTCTTCCATTCTGCTGGTAATTCCTCTGTATGCAACACAGCATCCTTCTGGCTTTTGCCACCTTGAAATCATCAGAAAAAATCACAATGAGGTCCTTCTCCTGATCCATGCACATCAATCTTTTGTCCCCTATCGCATACAATTTCCTTGGATTTCTGCTTCCCAAGTGCATTACACTGCACTTCTTCACACTAAATCATAACTGCCAAGCATTAGACCATTCTTCCAGCTTTTGTAGATCTTTCCTCATGTTCCCCACTCCCTGAGGGGAGTCCATTCTGTTGCAAATTTTGGTGTCATCTGCAAAAAGACAGACTTTTCCATTCAGCCCTTCGGCAGTATCACTCACAAATATATTGAACAGTACTGGTCCCAAGACCGAACCCTGGGGCACACCGCTAATCACCTTTCTTTCATCCGAGTGAGTTCCGTTTACCGTCACCCTCTATTGTCTGTCAGTCAACCAATTTCTGATCCAGTTCACCATCTTGGGACCCATCCCCAAGCTACTGAGTTTATTGATAAGCCCCTATGAAGAACAGTATCAAAGGCTTTGCTGAAAACTAGGTAGATCACATCCATCGCATGCCCTTGATCTAGTTCTCTGGTCACCCAGTCAAAGAACTCAATCAGATTTGTTTGCCAAGTTCGTCCTTTGGTAAAACCATGTTGCCTTGGATCATTCAACCTGTTGGTTTCGAGGAAGTCCACTATTCGCTCTTTCCAGGAGCACCTCTGTTACTTTTCCCACCACTGAGATAAGGCTTACTGGCCTGTAATTTGTCACTTCTTCCCTATTACCACTTTTGTGGATAGGTACCACATCAGCCCTTCTCCAGTTCTGTGGAACTTCTCCTGTCTCCAAAGATCTATTAAAAACATCCTTTAGATGCCCTGCAAGAACTTCTCTGAGCTCTTTCAGTATCCTGGGGTGTATCCCATCTGGTCCCATAGACTTGTCCACTTTCAGTTTTGCAAGCTGTTCTAACACATCATCTTTTGTGAATGGTATGTTATCTACTCCATTTCCATTTGTATATTTGTCAATCGCAGATAGTCCTTCTCCAGAATTTTCTCTAGTGAAAAGAGAGCAGAAATATTTGTTTAGCATTGTCGCTTTTGCAATGTCACATTCCACAAATCCGTTTCCAGCATTTTTGAGTCCTGCAATTCCACCTCTGATTTTCCTCCTCTCTCGAATATACCTGAAAAAAGTCTTGTCGCCACACTTCACATCTTTAGCCATCTTTTCTTCTGCCTATGATTTTGCTATTCTTATTTCTCTTTTTGTCTCTTTTAGTTTGATCTTGTATTCATTCCTATGTTCCTCTGTTTGCGAGCTTCTGAATTTTGTGAAAGCTGTGGTTTTTTGCCTTTATTTGTGCAGCCGTTTCTTTGGAGAACCAAATAGGTTTCGTTTTCTTCTTGTTTTTATTTATTTTCCTTACGTATGTATCTGTTGCACCTTTTATTGCTTTCTTTAGTTTAGCCTATTGCAATTCCACTTCCCTTAACCCCTCCCACCCTACCAACTCCTCCTTCAGGTACTTGGCCATTTTACTTAAGTCAGCATTTTTGAAGTCTAAGACTTTGAGTTTGCTGTGATTGGATTCCACCTTGGCTTTTATCTCAAACCACACCGTGTGATGATCGCTGCTGCTCACATGGGCACCCACCTGGATATTCGACATGCTATCTCTGTTGGTGAGCACTAAATCCAGCACAGAGCTCTCCCTGGTCTGTTCCATCACCATTTGTTTAAGTAATGCATCTTGGAAGGCATCCACAATTTTTTTTACTACTTTCCAGATTTGTAGAAGGAACACTCCAACCCACATCGGGTAGATTAAAGTCACCCAATATGACTACTTCCTCCTTCATAGCTATCTTTGCAATATCAAAAATCAATTCGCTATCCATTTCTTCAGTTTGAGTTGGAGGCATATAGACGACACCAGTATGGATGACAGTGCCATCTCCTCTTTCCAACACAATCCAGAGCTCTTCTTCTTTTCCCCATGTCTCCTGAATTTCAGCAGCTTTAATATTGCTTTTGACATACAGGGCTACTCCTCCTCCTTTTCATCCCTCTCTATTTCTTCTAAATTGGGATATAGCCATAGCTGGCTATAATCTTTCATGTGACTTGTTATACCATGTTTCTGTAATGGCCACAATATCCAAGTCCATTTCCACCATTGGGGCTTCCAGATCAGGAACGTTTTGGCTAGATTTCATGCATTTGTACTCATTGCTTTCCAGCATTTGTTGAATGGCTTACCTGCCTTTTGCATGGGTTTTGTTCTACACGCCCCTTCCCACTTGCCATTGATGTGTTATTCAAGGGTGTGGCTCTTTCCAATGTTGTTTTTCCTTTGCTGGGAGTGACGTACTGATCTTGTCCTCCTCCATCCATCACCCCCTTTCCCTAGTTTAAATGCCTGTCCACCTAATGCCTGAATTTTTCACTTAGGATCCTTTTCCCTGCAGCGGTGATATGTAGTCCATCAGTACAGTATAGTCTCTTGTTGATCCATATGTTTCCCCAGTCACCTATATATCTAAGTCCTTCATATTTGCACCAGGTTTGGAGCCATGTATTAAAGTTGTTTATGCAATGCAGCCTTTCTGCTCCCTTACCATAAACAAGTAGAACTTCTGATAATACTATAGTGTTAGCAATGGGTTTGAGTTTCTCTCCCAGAGTCCGTAAGTCTGTTTGAACTGCAGAGGCACTGTTTCTAGCCAGGTCATTTGAACCCAAGTGGATGAGAATATCAGTTTTGGAGTGCTCATTTTCCGCACTAACTATACCAACAGTTTGGTTTGTATTCCTGCTAGCTGAAGAGCCTGGGAAGCATTTGACCATCCTCTCTCCTTTGAACTGTGTTCCCAAGTTGGTACCTCTGATGATGGAATCTCCAAGTAGTAGTAGTTTTCTGTTTTGTGATTTTTTTTCTTCCTATTTGGTACATTATCAGTAGATTTGGCATTAAGTCTATCATTTAAGGGCACTTCAGTTTCCATCGATTGGACACTCTCATTATCCAAGGCAGAGAAGGCATTATGCAGGGATCTTTCTTTCTTTCTTTCTTTCTTTCTCGCTCTTTAGAATAGTGCGGTTTACAAGTAACAATAAATTGTACAATGCAGGTTTAACGTACATTGAACTTACAGAGAACAGGTAGCAGAACTTGGGTTTCAACAGGGATAACTATTTACATATTGAGTAATTATAGCAGCGGGTATGGTTATCTCAAAAGATAGATTGGGAGGACGTGCCGGGTTGTGTCTTCATGATGTATGGGAGAGTATGTCGGGTTGTATAATGTTACCAGTATGCGAGTAATGCTGGAGGAAAAGGTGGTGCTTTAGGGCCTTCCTGAATTGTGCAAGGTCCGAAATATATCTAATAGTGGCCGGTAGGGCATTCCAAAGTGTAGGAGCGTAAAACATGAAGGCTCTGTTCTTTGTTGCGAGGGAGCATTTTGTTATCTTATTGGGGATAGCGAGTGTGTTAGTAGCGAATGATCTTCTGGATCTATTCTGAGGAGTGGGGTGGACAAGGTCCGTGAGGGATGTGGAGGATAGATTGTTAAGGGCTTTGAAGGTCAGCAGTAGAACTTTGAATGTGAGCCTGCACTGGATAGGAAGCCAATGGAGGTGTTGCAGAATTGGAGTTATGTGGTCTCTTCTGGAGGCTCCATGCAGGATGCTGGCAGCGGAGTTCATTGCCAGTTGAAGTCGGTTGAGTGTGCTCTTAGGGAGACTATACAGAATGGCGTTGGCATAGTCAAAATGGGGGGTTACCAGAGCTTGATGTATAGGGCATCTCTGCGTTACAGGTCGCAACCTACCAGAGCCCAATGTGATCCATTTGTTCCTGGGCTGTTTGATGATTTGTGGACGTGGTGGTGGATTATGTTCAGTTTGAAACCTAGAGGAAGTGTGTTTAATTACAGTTAATTCTTCCCTTAGTAGAGTCAATTCTTTATGCATAACAGCTAACTTGAGGCATATAGGGCAAGCTCTTAGGATCCAAATGATTCTTCTTGGAATGAAAGCACCGCAGTTATTGCATTGAATACACAACATTCTGACTCAGCTGTCCTAGAAGGAGAAAAGAAGAAAAAGAGGGTGTAACACCTAATTAAAGGACAGAAGTCAATGTATATGATGACTATTTAGGCAATGCAGCCCAGGGGTGGGTGGAGTGAAGGGGTAGGGGGGCGGGAACTTAAGTGTCCCTGGCCAGTAGGCCTTCTATGAAATGAAGGCACACTCAGATATCTGATTTAAAGGCTATGCAAGGAACGTAGGCAGGCTGAAGATCCCTAAAAATCTATATGCAACAGGTCAAGTTTATCAAAAGACAGGCAATGATAAAGTTTGAAAGCCTTAGCTGAGAGTGTAGTCTCTTGAAGTTCTGATAAGCAGACTGGTTCAGGTATTTGGTCAGTTGTAGAGCAGCTTTAATTTAATTAGCCCCTCCCTATAAGGCAGGAGCTAATTAGCATGTGCTCTGTTTTGTAAGGCCACAATATATAAGGTTGCAATAATCAAGGGTAGGGGTAGTTAGGGCTTGGCAAATGGTCTGGAAGGAATCTGGGTTTAAAAGTGGGCAGAGGTTTCTAAGGGTTGTAATTTTTGAGTATGTGGAGTGGGTTGTTCTATTTATTTGTTCCTGTAAGGTGAGGTTCTGATCAATTATAATGCCAAGATATTTAACCGTTTTAACAGAAATAGATTAATCATCGAGGACAATTGATTTAGGGGGAGTGTAGGATGCATCAGTGAATAGATGGAGGGCTTCTGTCTTGGTTAGGTTAATGAACAGATTATATTGCTGGAGCCAGTTTCTGATTTCCCCGAAGCAATCGCTGATATTAGTGAGGTTTGGTTCTATTGTGTTAAATGGGGTGAAAAGCATAATGTTGTCTGCATGGAGTTGATATTGGATTTTGTATTCTTGGAAGATTTTACATATGGGTTGAAGAAAGATGTTGAAGAGGAGGGTGGAGAGACTAGAACCCTGGGGAACACCTTGAGATTGAATGAATGGCAGGGAGAATTTATCACCAATTCTTACCTGTTAAATTCTGTGGTCCAGACTTCCGGTGGCATGGTGGGCTAGGCGAGACGCGTCTCTCTTAGCTCCGGAGCTCCCTTCCTCTCCGTACCCGGATTACCCACTTTTTCTGCCTACCTATTGAGCCGGGGAAGAAGGGCTACTTCTTTGTCGACTGGAGCCTGCCCGAAGCGCCTGTCCGGCTGAGCGCACACGTTGCATGGCGGCAAAAACAGTCCGGCGTGAGAGGCCCCGCGGAGGAGACGCCAAGATGGCGGAGGGGGCACCGGAGAGTCCGGCGCCCGTGGATACCGCAGCGATGGTGACAGAGGTATCCCGAGCAGTGGTGGAGGCGCTCGAAGACCGCCTTGGGGGCTTGGCGACGCAGCTCGCCGCTGTGGGGCAAGCAGTGACCGATTTTGCTAACCGGGTTGAGCTAGTTGAGCGCCGCATTGGCTCCCTAGAGGACACGCGGGTGCAGGACGAAGCCCGGGTCAAAAAATTGGAAGAGGCCCTCGTCAAGCAACAAGAGAAATTAGAAGACCTGGAAAACCGGAGTAGACGGAACAACCTCCGATTTATTGGAATTGAAGAGTCTGTGACCGATAGAGATCTGCGGGCATACTTGGAGAGATGGCTGCCGGCCCACCTGCCCCTGGAGGAGGGTATTGGGGGCATAGTCCTGGAGAGAGCACACCGGCTGGGACCCCTCCGAGCGGGAGATAATTGGCCCCGCGCTGTTATAGCACGCTTTTTGAACGAAGCGCAGAAGGAAGGGGTCCTGCGGGCTTCGAGACGTTCAAGTGCTACTGCCCCCCGGATCCTGATTTTTCAGGATTACTCTGCCGGGGTCTCTCTTCGGCGGAAGGCATTCAAGGAGATCTGTGGGCGCCTTGTAGAGAGGGGCATTCGCTTCACGTTGGCCTACCCTGCGATCCTGAGGGTGGACACTGCCAGCGGCCGACGTGTCTTTTCATCCCCGGAGGAAGCGTCGACTTATTACAATAATCTTGGCTGATGGTTGGAGTGCTGATGGGGGAGAGAGCGATGTATCTCTTCGGACACATTCATATTCCCCGTCTCAACTATGTGGAACACTTAGATTGCAGCGGCAGGTCCTAGCGATGCAGCCTTGGCCCTCAGGCACTGGGAGCTCCTGGTCACGGCTTTAGCTGTGTGAACAATGTGACCCGAGGCTTGGTGGGCCTGCCTCCATTATTGGCAGCTTGGGCCTGCGTACGGTCCGGTCTTTCTGCCGAGACATTTGAGGGGACATGGAGTGCTTTTGCTAGGCGTTTAATAGCACCGTAGTACTGTGTGTTTTGCCTTTCACCATTGGTTGTGCCTTGCTGCATAGTTTTTCCCCATCTCCCTGCTGTTAATATTGTTGTGCCCCCCTTATCTATGTTTAATTTTCCTTTGTACTTTTTCAATGCCCTGGCATGTCTTTCAACTATGTGCGGGGCATGTTGTTGTATAAGGGTTGAGGGAATGTAATTCTGGGCGGGAAGTGGCACATAGTTTTTCTTTTCTTTCTTTTTTGTAGACCGGCTCTTTTTACCTTTTTTACATTGTTTTCCATTGTTTCTATTTTTCTTTCGTTTCTTCCTTTCCGTTTTTTGGTTTCTTTTTCCACTTTTTAATATTTGCTTGTAATAATTCTTTTTTACTAATTCTTTCTATTTTCTTTCTTATTTTCAGTCCCTCCTTGCCTTCTACCTCTCACCCCCCTGGTGTCTATGTTATTGGGCATTAATATTCTACTGTCCCATTGTTCACTGTTTCTTACTGCATGTGGTCTTGGGGGGGTGGGGTTTTCTTTTTTTTTCCTTTTCTCCCCTTTTTGAGTGGTACTGGGTGGGTGTTTTTGCGGCGGGGTGCTCCCTTGGCGCTGCCCGTTGGGGCGTGGGGAGGGGACCCCCTGCACTGGGTCTGCTGGCGGTGACCGCTGAGGGCGGGCCGTTCTGTACACAGTGCGGCCCTGCCACTGGTGCCGTGTGGGTTGCGACCATGGGCAGCATGTGCTGTTGTGTTGGCGTTTCCCCACTACATTTGTCAGCTGTCTGCGGGACCACAGGCAGTGGCCCGGAGGAGGTGGGGAGGGGGGCCATCCTCCGGGGTTTTTTTTCCTTTTTCTTTTATGGCCCCCGTTAGGGCACTGCTCACCAGTTCGGAGTCCTTCCGTTTGGGGAGCGGACCCACGCTGGCTCTCTGATTATCGGTAGCTATGCGGCCCAGGACCTGTTTGTGATGCAGGGGGGGTGAAATTAAGGATGGGGAGTGGACACCCGGGCTGGGGGGGGAGGGGGAGGGCTCCTCATGCTCAGGAAGTCACGGTGGAGCCAGAGCTGATTGCCTGGCGGGTGGTGGACGAGAGGGGTGTGGTGGGAAGGGGGGGGGTCTGGGGGAGGGGTGGGGAGGGGTATGTAGGGCTAGTAAGGTCAAGGGGTTAATGTGGATGGGGACTATGGGTATGGGAAGGGGGGGTTTTAACCGTTACCAGGGAGGAGTATGTGCGGTGCAGGCTGGATGTTGGCTGGTGATTGTGTGAGCATGGCTGTCTGGATTAGCTGTGGTGTTCTGGAGGGTGGGGGCCCTAGGCTGGGGGGGTTCCCGCCTCGCTGTCGGTTGGTCTAGTTTTTTCTGGGAGATCCGATGGACCCAAGATCCTGGGTGACACTACTAGAATAGCTTCTTGGAACGTCTGTGGGTTGGGCTCCCCCATAAAACGTTATAAGGTTTTCCAGTATCTTAAACGCCAGCGTTTGGGTGTCATCATGTTGCAGGAGACACATCAGTCAGAAACAGAGCATGCAAAGTTGTGCAAGGGTCCAATTGCGCACTTGTATGGGGCTCCGGCGGTGGGGAGGAAGAGGGGGGTAGCGATCTTAATCACCAAATCTGTGAGTTGGGTGGAGGAGCGGGTGGTAGTGGACCCCGAGGGTTGGTATGTCTGTGTGTGGGGATTGCTAAATGGAGTAAAAGTAGCCATGTGTTCAGCCTATGGCCCGAATGACTATGACCCTAGGTTTTACTTGGGGCTTACCCGTTTCCTAGCGGACACTGGTGGTTATCAGGTAATATTGGGAGGGGATTTCAACGAAGTGCTGGAGGTTGCGATGGATCGATCTGGCGTGGTGGGGGGTGGAGATCGGAGAGCTCGGAGACGGTTGTGGGGGCTCTGCGAAGCGCATCACCTCGTGGACATTTGGCGGGTCCTACACCCGGGGGAACGGGACTACACCCATATGTCTCGTGCCCATGGCACGTGGTCTCGAATAGACTTTTTTCTGGTTTCGGACTCGTTATTCAATTGGGTCTCAAGGGCTGAGATTGGGTCCTCCGTTTTGTCGGACCATGCGATGGTACTCCTGGAGCTCCGGGGCACCGGTCCACGCCGCAGTCGTCTTTGGAGATATCCGCTGGATCTTAGTGGGGATGCGCTCTTTGAGGCACACCTTCGTGCACGGTGGAAGGAGTATGTGGATATCAATGAGCGGCCGGATGTCTCTCCTGCTCTTTTTTGGGAGGCGGGGAAGGCTGTCCTACGTGGGGAGATTATTAGTTTTCACTGCCAGAAGCGTAAGAGGTTGAACCGGCGGATTCTGTTACTCGAGCGTGAATTGGGTAGAGCGCGGCGGGTGATGGCCGGGCATAAGACGGCTGCGAACCATCGCCATATGCGGGAGATCCAGACTGAATTGGAGACACTTCTCCATAGTAGGGCCCAAAAATCAATGCTATACTATCGATATCGGCTGTTTCAGCATGGTAATAAAGCGGGGAAAATGCTGTCCTCTCTGGTGCGGCCCGCGGGGGGGCCCCAGCATATTGGGGCAGTTCGACATGCAGATGGGACTATTCGCAGAAATACGGATGATATTGAGCGGGTCTTTCGAGATTTTTTTCGGGACCTGTATGCCAAGGAGGGGCATGGCGAACAGGAGGGGCGATCATTTTTGGCGGGCTGTGATCTGCCGCGACTCAGTGAGGAGCACTTACAAGCTCTTAATCAGTCCATCTCGGGGAGGGAGGTACAGGTAGGGATTAAGAATCTCAAGAATGGAAGGGCCCCTGGAGTGGATGGCTACAGGGGTGAGTTTTATAAACTTCTGGGGGATGCGGTGGTCGCCCCCCTGGTAGGCTATTTTGATGATCTGATACAGAGAGGGGCCTTCCCTTATGAGCCGAACAAAGCGGTGGTTACTATTTTACCCAAGCCAGGACGGGATCCTCTTCTCCCGGGCTCTTACCGCCCTATTTCGCTCTTAAATGTCGATATAAAGATTCTCGCGAAAATCATGGCGGATCGGTTAGCCAACTTCTTGCCGACGCTGATACACCGCGATCAGGTGGGTTTTGTTCGTGGCCGCCATGCGGCATATAGTCTTCAGCGGATCTTGCTCTCTCTTTGTGCTGGGCAACGGGCAGGACAGAGCTCCCTACTCATCAGTTTTGACGCTGAAAAAGCGTTCGACAGAGTAAATTGGGGTTTTATGTATCAAGTTTTGGACGCGATGGGTTTCACGGGATTGTTTGTTGATGTGATCCGACTCCTGTATGCTAACCCGCTTGGAGCTCTTATGATTAATGGAGTGATGACTGCCGACTTTGAGATCCAGAAGGGGACGCGCCAGGGTTGTCCGTTGTCACCCCTCCTTTTTGTTCTGACTTTGGAGCCGCTTTTAATGCAGATTCGTTCGGCTACACAGTTTCACGGTGTTACAGTGGGGAGGGCGGAATTCCGAGTGGCGGCCTTTGCGGACGACTTATTGGTTCATCTGGGTGACCCCCACACAGGACTTCCTCATCTGTTACAGCTTATTCGGGACTATGGGGTTCCCTCAGGGTTCCGCCTTAATCTTGACAAATCCGAAGCCATGTTGATAGGGGAGGGCGGCCATCAGGGGTGGTTGGGCGCATTTCCCTTGAAATGGGCGAGCGGCCATTTTAAGTATTTAGGTATATATCTACCGGGGAACACGGGGGACCTATATCGCTTAAACGTTTCCAAGGTGTTGCAGGCGGTGGAGACCTGTGTAGGCAAGTGGCGTGATCTGCCGCTGTCTCTGGGTGGGAGGGTGGCCCTGTGTAAGATGGTCATTTTCCCTAAGATTTTATACATGCTCCAAACTCTCCCGTTGCTTTTACAACGCCTCGATCTTCACCGTTTGGACCGTTTGCTGAACGGGTTTTTATGGCAGGGACGTAGGCCGAGGGTCCGCCTTGAGATCCTCAGTCAGCCTCGCACTTTGGGCGGGATGGGCTTTCCAGATATCAAGAAATACAACCTTGCTTGTTTGTTACGAATTGCCCGTGACTGGCTGTGGGATCTGGAGGATTATTCCCCCATGGCGATGATCCGGGGTGCAGTACACCCCTTTCATTTGCGGTACCTCTTACACGCTACCCCGGCTAAGGGGCTTGATGGTAATTTCTCAAAGGTGATACTCACTCCTGTGCGGAAGGCGTGGAAGTCCTTTTGTCAAGGGAAGGGAATATGCGCGAGCTCCTCCCCTTACCTTCCTATTCGGGGTAACCCTGACTTCGCTCCGGGCATGGGGGGCTCGCAGTTCGCACGATGGGAGCGTCTGGGGATACTGAATCTTGAGCACGTGGTCACCCCGGAGGGTGCGATGGTGGGTTTTCCTGAGCTCTGTCAACACTTTTCCTTGGGAGATCGCGACCTTTTCTTATACGCCCAACTTCGTAGCTTTGTCCGTCTGATACCCGCGGTAACTCTGCGAACGGAAATCTGTTCGGCGATTGAGTTGGCGTTATTGGGGAGTGAGACTGGGACACGGGTGTCCTGGTTACACAAAATGTTGTGGGAAGAGGCCTCGCCCCTAGGGGTGGCTGCTCTGGCGGCCGCATGGACCGAGGAGTTGGGTGAGGAGGTTGGGGAGGATGGGTTGCTTTGTAGTATGGCTAGTATTGTCTCATTGAATGGGTCCGTGCAACATAGAGACATCCAATACAAAATTATACGTCGTTTGTATTTTGCCCCCCTGAGGGCTTGGCGCGCAGGAGTGGGGACTACTCACTGTTGCCCCCGCTGTGCGGCACCTAGGGCGTCATTGGGGCATATGTTTTGGAGTTGCCCACTGATCCAGGTCTATTGGGGGCGCATACAGGGATACCTGACGGTGTGTCTCCAGCGCCCGGTAGTTTTGTCTGCGGGGAACGTTGTCTTGGACATTTGGGAGGAATCCTGGGGGGGAGAGTTGGGGCCCGGGATATTGCGCTGGCTCCGCTTGGTGCTGGTGACTGCTCGCCAAGTTCTCCTGCAACGATGGCTAGAGGCTAAGGGACCCACATATGGCCTGTGGCGGATACAGCTCCATCGGCTCTTGCTCTTGGAGATGTTACGTGCTCGAGGGACGGCACGGCGCTGGCAGTGTTTCTTGGACAGTTGGGGACCACATTTACACTCCTTACCCTGGAGGGAGCGTAGCAGGATTTTGAGTATGCCTTGAGGGCCCGGTTCCTTTCTTTTCCCTTTCTTTCTTTCCCTTTTCCTGGTTTTTGACTTTCTTTTTTAAGTCTCTTGTCTCCTCTTCTCTCCCTCTCGTCCTTTCCCACTCCCCTCTCTTTTTCCACCCCTTTCTTTCTTTCTTTCCTCTTATTTCTTTTATTTATGGGGTCCACACCACTCCACTCTTCTGACTTCATGTTTCTGGCTCCTTTGTTCAACTTTCTCCACTTCTTCCCTTACTTTTTCATAACTCCACCATTGGCGTTAGTCTGGTCTCCTCTCTCCCTTCTTTTCTCTGGGATGGATGTGCCTGCCTGCTCATGTCTTGACAACACCGCAGCCTAGTTAGATGGGTGGGGGGGGGGGTGGTAGGGGTTGGTTCAGACCTAACGGGGGGGGGGGGGGGTGGCAGTGGGGTATGGGATGGGTTCTGGGGGGGGGGAGGTAACATAGGGGGACCCCTGGGGAATGTTGCTCGGACGTGGACGGGCCCGGGAACAGAAACCACCCTGGGCTCGCCCGAGCTCTCTGTGCTATTCCTTGTTGGGGGTTCCGGGCAGTACTGGCTTGTTGGTACTTCTGGAGCAGGGGGCAGACACCTAGGTGGGGGTGTTTGCTGCCATGAGGGTGCATACCTATTTGGGTGGGACGATGAGTGCTATATTTCAGGGTTTCCGAGTTCCTACTGTTGGTTTGGTGTGACTCTCTTACGCCACATCTACCGTTTTTATGTCCTAATTTTCTCTTGGTACGGTCATGGTTTGGTGGGATGTAAGCTTTTGTTTACTTATCTTTGCTGTAGTACTGTATGGCTGTTATTGTACTATTGCACTGTGCTGTTGATTGTGTAGGGTGTTGATAATAATAAAATAGTTTTCACATAAATTCTGTGGTCCAGATATGAATGGAACCAGTTAAGAGTGGTACCTCTGAGGCCTATGTCATGGAGTCTGTGAAGAAATTGGTTATGAGGAAGGGAGTCAAATGCAGAGGATATATCTAGAAAGATTAGGAGACACCCTTGGGTAGGAATTTGGATGTATGGGATTACTGTATCTAGGAGGGAGGTTAGAAGTGTTTCGACACCATGGTTCTTTTTAAAACCTTGCTGGAAAAGATCAAGGGGGGCATGATCGTCAATGAAATTCCGAAGCTGTGTTTGGACAATCTTTTCAGTTATCTTTGCCAGGATGGGGATACTTGATATCGGGCTATATGATGTGGGGATAGTGGGGTCAAGTTTGGTTCCTTATAGTATAGATCGAATCGAGGTCATTTTCTAGCGAGTTGTTTGGCTTCTAGTGCGGAGGGAGGATTGTATTATGTCACGTATATAGGGGTCAAGAGATTCCTTGGTGCTTTTTACCCATGAAATTGGACAGGGGTCTAATACTGAGTTAGAGGCATTGAGGTTTTTTATTGTGGTAGTAATGTTTTCTAGGGATGGCAGATCAAACGTTTCCCATGTTACAACAGGGTTGATATTGTGGGGATGAGTGGTCAGTGTGTTGAGTTGTTATAGGTTGTATTGAGAGGAATTTAGAGCAGAGGTGATCAGCAGTGGTTTGTGGGGATATTTTAACTTCAACCGCATGGTTGTTTGGTTCATTTAGGAGTTACTTAGCTATTGAAAATAACTCTCGGGGTTTATTTAAGGAGCACATGATGATGTTCTCATTGTATTCTCTTTTACATTTTAGAGTTTCAGTGCAGTAGGCCTGGAGTTTTTCAAAGTAAGAGGTGTAGGTAGAGGGGTCTTTAGAACGTCTCCAATTGTGTTCCAAACATCTAAAGCCATATAGTGATGTGGAAAACCAGGGGGCTTGTTTGCAGTGGGTGTTGTAGGATGGCTTTGGGGGAACTTGGGCTGCAGAGGCAAGAATTTTGTTCCAGCCTTCAATTTGGGAGGATAGCTTTGGATGACTATTATTGAGAAGGTCTAAGTGTGGAGTGACTTGTTTGAGGAAGCGGTTAATATTAAATGCCTTCAGTTTGCAGGGCATCTGGGTTTGTGTAGAAGGTTGTGTTAGATAGGGTCTGGATGGGATAGCGAATAGGATTAGGGAATGGTCAGACTAAGGAACTGCTAGGTACATATGACCTAGATTGGCCACTGTTGGAAACAGAATACTGGGCTTGATGGACCTTGGTCTGACCCAGTATGGCATGTCTTATGTTCTTAACTGGGAGAATGGAGTGTATGGGTTGACTGTGGAATGTGATGGACTGAGGCATGAATATAAGGCCAAGGGTATTACCTTTGCAATGGGTTGGGGTAATTAGGATTTAAATGACATGTAGTGCATCCATAGCATCTAGAAAGGACGAGGCCTTTTACTGAGCAATTGAGGAGAGGTTGAAATCTCCTAGGAGGATGAGTGGGTGAGTGGAAGTTTGGATGTTACAAGCTGATTCTAGGATTGTAGAGAGGTCTTGAGCCTCTGATTGTGGCGCTCGGTATACTAGGCACAGCGAGATTGCATTGTTGGAGATTTTGAGGGTATCCATACCAGTAGAAGAGGCAGTTTCAATGGTGGTTAAGTTTAGACCTTTTTTAGAGATTATACAAACACCTACACCTCTGTTAAAAGTATGGTTGCAGGTATGTATAGAATGGGTGGGAGGACATAGTTGATTCATGAGTACTGAGTCTGTGTCCTGGAACCATGTTTCAGTGAGGCAAAGAATATCTAAGTATTACAATGAGTAAAACCTATATAAAATACAAAAGCTTAATCAGAAATAGTAAAAGCCTGACACAACAATTGGGACTTAACCTCTTTTCGGAACTTTAGAAAGACATTTTCCAAACATATATTTGTTGGTAATAAGTTCCAAGATTTAGGACCTTAAAATGAAAAAACTACTGCCAGCGCAAGGACTGAAAGATAATCTTTTTGGGATGACCAAAATGTTTGACATGATTGATATCTCTTTAGTGCATCATCACAATCATAACTAGACATTTTGGGGTGTTATTTTAAAAGAGCTATTTGTGCTTCCAGAGTTGAGTAGCGGCTTAGTGGTTAGAGCAGTGGTCTAGTAACCAAGAGACTAGGGTTCAATTCCCACTGGCACTCCTTCTAGACTTGGGAAAGTCACTTTATTATCCATTGCCTTGGAAGAAAGGCCTGGCAATCTACTTCCGATTAAATATTTCCAAGAAAGCCCAGGAGCTGCTGGGTCGCCAGGAGTCAGCACTGACTTGAAAGCACACATTGAATTGCATTTGTACTTTTAAAATCTGCAAATGGGCAAGCAGACATCCAAATTACAGAGATATCTCCAGAGGCATTTTAGAAGATGATCCTTGGTACAAGGATATCCAAGCCGTGAAAGGGGTGCAGTGGAGACTTCTCCAGTGTGTTCCCAAGAATACTGATGACCTAACTCGATTTCAGAAACGCCCTGCGTGTCCTGAGACAAGTCATGTCAAAGTTTATACCTGCTCTAGGCATGAATGGGCATCAGAAAAGCACTCGCTTTGCCAGCCAAACATCTAGAAGGTGTAGAGAAGGAGGTATGCTTATATCCCCTATGATTTCTGTGTTGATAGTGAACACTGATGGGGAATGAGGGCTCTCATTTTTGCTTTGCTATGCCAATGGATGTTCTGATCTCCCCACCCCAAGTTTTATAGTGGAGACATCTATATCGACGTTGGTGTGGGAGTCCACGTCAGGGACTTCTATGCTTCTATAATCAGGCCGAAATATAGACACCCATGTTATTTTTTTGCATGTTTTGTCCTGCTTGTCCCAGATTGCACTTGGATGCATTTTCTAAATTATCACTTTTTATGTAAAATTGCAAAAATCATGTATTAATGTTTAAACATAATATGGTATTTAATAGGCAATCAATGAAGTTGCATCAGCATAGATGTAATTTGGTCATATCATTTTAATCCTCCTATTACTCTAGCAGTGGCACTCTTTGTCATTTGAAGGGCCCTAACTACTATATCTGGTTGTCCAGCGTGTCTCTATACATAATCTAGATAAGGGAAATAAGAACATAAGAAAAGCCATACTGGGTCAGATCAAGGTCCATCAAGCACAGTATCCTGTTTCCAACAGTGGTCAATCCAAGTCGGAAGTACCTGACAGGTTCCCAAAAAGGCGCACAGGTTCCACAATGCTCATCCTAGGGTAAGCAATGGATTTCCCAGGTCCTTTTTAATAATGGTTTATGGACCTTTCCTCCAGGAACTTGTCCAAACCTTTTTTAAACCCAGCTACAGTAACAGCTTTTACCACACTCTCTGATAATAAATTCCAGAGTTTGATTATGCGTTGAGTAAAAAAATATTTTCTCCTATTAGTCTTAAATGGGTTACATACAGCTTCATTGCATGTCCTCTAGTCTTTCTACTTTTTGATGGCAGTTGAACCACCACTCAAACACTATCCGAGTCCAAGAATGGACATAATTGTATTACTGTGCATAATTTAAAAAATCACAGATCATATAACCTTTCTTATGTGCAGGACAGATATTAAATGGACATCCAAAATAAGTCCTGAATACTGAATACACTCATTTATTTTGACAGGTTCTGAACCTCCAGTCAGAGATGACAAACTTGGAGAGTATTCAATGCTTTTAATAACTACCATTGCCTCTGTCTTTAAGTTGAGTGCCACTTCTTTCGATACAAACCAATTTGCTGTTGTAGAAAACTTCTGAATAAGACTAGTTGTTTGGAATCCTTGTATAATAGCAAATGGAGCAATCAAAAGTACATCATCAGCATAAATTCTGAAAACAGTATTTATACCTCTCAACGGATTACATAAAAGAAGCAGATAAATAGTGAAAAGAGTTGGAGAGAGCTGAGCCTTGCAGAACTCCATCAATGGCATCTCATTCTGAAACACCTTTAGAGCTACGAATTTGCTGCCAGCGGCCTTTTAAATATGATTTAAACTGTTGCAAAGCTATTTCATTAATTCCTCTTTTGTTCAGTAATCTTAATAGAATTTGATGACAAACTGTATCGAATGCAGCAGTGATATCTATAAAAATCAACAAGAAAGCAGTATCTTTGGCATTGATCCCTGTGACACAAAGTATCTATAAGAGAAAATTCTGCACCATGAGTAACAAACAATCTGTGCTGCCAGTCATCAAGCAGATTTATCAGAGGTAACATATTCATGAAGATTATACAAACAAGAAAGCATACATTTGTTGGCATGGTACATCATTCCTAGCCTGGATACCACATTCCCCCTCTCCACTTCAGTTGAAACAGTAGTTATGTCCCTTCCTGCCACTGCTGCACAACTTTGTCTAGCCTGGTGGTAAAATATGCATGCTTCACAACGGAGAGACACACCGAGATCTTGACAGTCAGTAATCCCCCCCTCCTCCCCTCTCCCTCCAACTCTTTTTCCTTAGTTGGCTCCAGGCCCTGCTTTCTGCTGTCAGCAGTACATTGTGGCTCATATTCCAGGGGCTCTGTGCACCCTTCAAATGCAATAGAAACATAAGGGACAGTAGCTGTATCATTTCATCCAACAGGCCCAAGGCACAAGCCAAATTGTATAGGTGCAGTGCAGCTTGGAGTGGAGGAGTAGCCTAGTGGTTAGAACACTGGCTTGTTAACCAAGCAACCAGGGTTCAATTCCCACTAGCACCCCTTGTGGCCTTGGGCAAGTCACTTAACTCTCCATTGCCTCGGAAGAAAGGCCTGGCAATCTGCTTCCAGTGACACTGCCAAGAAAACCCAGGAGCTTCTGGGTCGCCAGGAATCAGGACTGACTCAAAGGCATGCATTGCAGTGCAGATTAGGTAATCCCAGGCCTTCCTGCATTTTGCTGAGCATAAACCTGACCAAACTGATGCACCCTTGCTCTCCCTTCCATAGAAAATTTGAAAACAACTGACCTGTATTTTGACAGATTGTTTTTCAACAGCCAGCGAGGCAACCTTTGCTATTAATGTAGCATTTTGGCAAGCAAAATCATTTTGCAAAGGGCTACTCTCCCCAGTAGTGAAAGAGAGATTCCATTATGTCTCCAATTGTTTACACACATTACCCAGGCAATCTTTTGGGTGAAGTAGGTGAGCAAGAAGTGCCCCCTGTGACTTAAAATTAACAAATTTCTGGTGGGTTAAGCAAACCCTCTTCTCACGAATTCTAATAAATTTCAAAACATATAGCAGGCTGCATGGACTGTGCCCTCTGAAATCTCCATATATTAGAGAAAAAAAAGAAAAAGGGTAGTAACTGAGTGGTCCCACCTCCTGACCCCCAGAAGTGCCCACCAAGCCCAGTGGGAGAAAGAGAAGCTATTACCTTCTCCAAGGGGTCTGAATATTGTGTAGCTACAGCCAACCCTTAATATTTCTTTGTTTTTATGGTTTATTAGACGTAATATACTGCCAGTTGACTGAATGGACCAATTATTGCTGAGTTCAAGGAATAAATTAAGTTTTGTTTGAAGAAGGCACCTCCCTGATGCAGAAAACTGTGCATATTACTGCAGTGTTTTGTGCACATTTTTCTGTCTGCAAAAGGTTTTTTTGGTATTACAATAATTTGCATGTAATAAATTTCACACATTTCTTACATGTGCAATCGGAAACTGTATGCTGCATTATACAGTCCAGCTTAATGCACAGTTTATTATCTTGGCCCCTTGAAAGCCTCTAGGACCTCCTGCAAGCCAGCCTTCTGTAAGTTTAGCACTCAAGCCAAGATCCTGAGTCCCCTCCATATTCTATTAAATTCTGAATAATCTCTATAGCTGCTGTTTAAAAGAAAAAGAAAAAATCAAACAAAAAAAGAATAAAATAAAATAATCCAGTCTCCCCTTCTTCATTGAAGTCCTGCGGTTTGCAAGTCTAAATTCTCATCTCTACGCTCATTTCTGCATGCTGTACTCATAAATTACTCCTATGATTTTTCTCTACATATGTTTGCTAACATTGTTTATTTATAAATGGCTCAGTTCTGTTTATTTTTTGCCTTTTAGTTTGGTTTTTTTCAAACCTGTCACTACTTGTCTCCATGGAAGAGATGAAAACACAGATTCCTTAGTCATCAAACCTGAATCTATAAAACATTTTTAAAGACCTTACAAGACTTGTCAGATGTTCTTGTATGTCTGGAAGGTAAAGCTTGTATGGGCTCGCAGAGGTTACAGCATAAATCTGAGATAGTAAAAGAAGAAAAATGTTACATTAGACTGGGAAAACAGCTAAGAATAAATGCAGTGTTTTCCAAATATGTGACTTTAAAACTGGATACAAGAAAGCTGTTCTAGAGATGAGAAAATGGAAAAAGACACATAATACTTTTTCTTTCTCTTTTTCTGGCCCGAAAATTTCTTTGAAGTGATTTTGCATCAGTTTAATCTCTCCTTTAGGTCTTCTTTGGGTCTTCAGATGTAGAAGTAGTAGACAGCACTCTTGGTATTCTTCAGCACTGGAAGAGTGGGATTGGGTAGACTACAGAGCTCCCAACTTAGAAAATTATGAATAAGAATCTGCTGCATTCTTTTAGGACAAAAATGACGCCTAGAAAGCCTTGTGGACAAGATAAGCATGCTGCAGCTGTCCACCAAGAACGTATGACCATTTAAAGTAATGATGATCCCTGTCATATACAGTTGTGTGCAAACATTTGGGCACCCCTGCTCATGCTGTTTCAACTGAATCCCCCATTGTTGTGGCAGTGGTGTGCTCCCCTTGCGGGCCCTGTGCAGCCCCCTCCATGCAGCGTTGGCAAACTTTTTTCATTGTGTTTGATGAGCTGCCTCCACTCTTGTAAGTTTACCTTGTGCCCAGCGCTGTTTCCCGCTGCCCCGCACTCCCATGTTGTGGCTGTTGTTATGAGACTTCGGCCCAGCAAGGAACAGCTGCCGGGCTCATGGCAGACTTTGAATGGAGGCAGCGTGGCAAACATTATAAAGTAAGTTTGCCGCACTGCCACTCCCACCACTGGGTAATCCCCCTTTCTGGCTGCGGCCCCCCCACTTTGTGGGGCCTGCTTGGGCAAAATTTATGCCAACGCACTCAGCTCATTAGTCAGTAGCTAATGTTCATATGTTCATTTGTTTAGCACCTCTGTCATGAAAGCACTTGGGTTTAGGGTTGTTAGCTTTCAGTTCCCCGATACTGAACAGACTCATTTGCTCTCACTTAGGTACCTTGTTTTATTTATTTATTTATTTACATTTCTTATATACTGCACTATTCGATATCAGCGCGGTTTACATCGAACAAAACATTTCAGAACATATACATGTGTCTGAGTTTACAATAAAACAGGATTACAAAACTTGGATAACAGGTAATTACAAGTAACAGGAACAGCCAACTTGGCATATGAGTATAACTATTTACATCATCAAGTTACAGAAAATAGATGTATAATTAATGGTCATAGGACACCTTACTACGTGCGGTATCATGGCTCACTAAGTGATTTGGTGTCACTATCAGTCTTGGAGTGGGGGCATGCTTCTGTGATCGTTGGGAAGTATTTGAGGAATAAGTAGTGTTTGAGGGCCTTTCTAAATTGAATTAGGCTAGTGATTTCTCTAATGTTTGTTGGCAAGGCTTTCCAGAGTTTTGGAGCACAGAGACTGAAAGCCCTGTTTGCTGTCATTGTGGTACATCTTGTGAGTTCTCGAGGCATCGTTAGCATATTTACAGCTATTGATCTTCTTGATCTATTCGGGGTTATGGGTTTGAGGTCAGTTAAAGATGTGGAGGAGAGATTATTTACTGCCTTGAAGGTCATTAACAATGTCTTGAAGATGATCCTAGCATGAATAGGAAGCCAGTGTAACTTCATCAAAAGGGGCGTCACATGGTCACTCCTAGATGCCCCATGTAGAACCCTCACTGCGCTATGCATTGTGAGCTGTAAGGAGTTCAAGGTGGCTTGAGGTAGGCCTAGTAAAATGACATTTGCATAATCCAAGTGAGGCATGATCAGAGCCTGGTAGATGGTACGGAAGTCTTCTGGTTCAAGAATGGGGCGAAGATGTCTGAGTGAACGGATCTTGTAGTATATAGATCTTACAGTATTGGCAGTATTGTTATCTTCTCATTAGTTGCTGAATTTTACTACCTTAGGGTATTCATTGCAGATCTCTGCAGGAACCCTCTTCTTCAGGCTGAGTACCGCCCCTGCATATATTTAGTGGCTCCAGTCCTCTTATTTTCTTCTTGGCTGGTTAGGGTGGTTGGTGCAGATCCCTCTGTTAGGTGGATGATGTATTGTAGTTGGGTGCCAGAAGCACATGCCCCCTTTTGGGGCAAATACCCACTTATATCATATTGGTACATTGCCCCAGGACTAAATATAGGAAACTGCCTTTGGGGTGAGGTTTTCTTTATAGGGAGTGGACCTTTCCCTTCTCAAGGGATTCTCTTCCCATCCTAAATTAATAGCAGAAGGAACCTCCCAGTCTGGAAAGTAACAGTCCTATTCTGTACAATTCTGGCAGTTATTAGTAGGGACACTAGATGATGCTGATTCCTAGTTGCAAAATTCAAGTATGTCTCTACAACAGGAAGAATATTGTGATGGTACCAACACTTGAAATCTTTAGGTCGGGGCCATAGAGTTCCATGTGAATTTTTTTAAGATGGAAGAATGAGTAAAAACTGGTACAATATAGCACTTAACTATAAATAGCTGGGGCTAAGACCATTCCAGATCATGGATTTTACTGGATATGGAAATTTCAAATAACGAAGACTTTATCTTAAAAGTTGGGATAATTATTTATTCATTTGTTATATGCCTATCTCAGTACACTACTAAATATGGTACATATAAATGTAAACAATATATCAACATCCAGATTCTAAAATCAGTTTGTTTATTTATTTATTTAACCAGTTTTCTATACTGCCTTATCCTTTAATCAAAGCGGTTTACATTATCTTGATAATGGGGAAGCCAAACATTTTTTGGATAATAGACGTTTATCCAAATAATGGTCAAGACCCAGGGGCCACAGTTTTTTTCTGGGTAATGAGCTTTTCTGCTTAATGTAGCTTCAGATGAATGGTGCACTGCTGTAATGAAATTAGATCCTAATGAAAATCCTAAATTAAGTCCAGGGACAGTGCCAAAGCCTGAGGCTAGGGAGGGTATGTTTAGATACAAACAATAAGGTAGTGTTGTCTCTCTAGATCCTCCAAAATATCAATATGATGGTACAAAGATAGCGTATTAAACACAAGATGAGTGTAGTAAGATTATCACTATCATTGGCAAAACTGTAATGAAGAGAGTTCAAGCTCAAATAGGTCTAAAAATTGTTAAAAACAAGGAAAGTTGGCTGTTATTTTGTGGCATGAAGATGGGGTGGTTTTTATAATTGCCTTGAGGCTTTCACTTAAACATCCTATTCTAATGAGCTTTTCAAACCCTAGCGTTCTCACAGTTAATTCACATATAATAATGTATCCTCTAGGTAGCAATTGGTTTCCTGTATAGAAATTAGCAGTTTAAGTAGCTGTAACAAACCATTCTCTCTGTTAGGTTTGAAGATGACAATTCAAGGTTTGTTAACTCACCCTACCCCATACCCTCTTCGACGTGCTGATTTTATTTTTTATTGTGAAGGTAGACAAGATGCATCATTATAATAAGATTGAAATATGAGAAATGTTTCATAAACACAGGTGAGAATCTTGTGTAGGCTTTGATAAATATAAAACAAGAGATGATTGAAAAGGTCTTAGAAGCATTTTAAGTTGCTTATTTTCACTGACTTTTGCTTCTTCAAAGTGGTATCTGGAAGAAAATTGTTAGTAGTTGACTTTATCTTCAAGAATTTTGCAGTCGGTGTTGAGAAGGGCGACTAGATAAGGACTTTGTTCGTGCATCATTTTTTATTAAATCTTTTTACCTTCTATTTAAAAACAAAACAAAACATGCAAACCCTAAAAAGCTTTAGAATGAAAGGTGTTCCTCTCAGATTGGACTTTATGAACTTTTCTGATTCACGTTCTGGAAATTTAAAGGTCAGTTGTTGGGATCTCCTTCAGTCACTGGGGCATTGAAATTCAGTCAGGTGATGCATCTACTTTTCAGTCTGTCAGATTTTTTTGAGCTCTTTCATTCTTCCTTGTAACGCCCAAAGTTAAAGTTGATTTCCAGTGCTGCTTCAATAATTTCTCAACCTTTCTATTCATTAGAGTCAACAAGGAGCAGGGAGAAGCACGGCCATCAGTTGATTCTGACCCCTGATGCAGGCCCTATAGCCAAAACTTAGCCAAGTTTGGTCTTTTGAACTTAAGGGTTCTTTGAATAAAATTGCATGTTTGCAACAACTGCTGGTGTGGCCTTGCTTCTCTCTGCTCCTTGTTGACTCTATTGGATAGCTGCAGAGGTTCCCTTCCTCCCCTTTTTTGAACCTGTCTATTCAACCAAGAAATATAATTTATTTATTTATTTATTTATTTAACATTTCTTATATACCGCGCTATTAAGATCAGTGCGGTGTACATTGAACAAAATATACAACAATGTATGCAAGTAACATTGAGTTTACATAGAACATGGGAATATATAACATGGATTAACAGGTAAAACTATGTACAGTCAACATCATATATGTATATGTTTTTACTAAATAAATAAATATGTTAGCTCAAGTGGATATTATAAATAAATATAAATAAATATGTTAGCTCAAGTGGATATAATAGCTGTCAAGGGAGAGCAGACCAAGGGTCAGTTTAGCATGCCATAAACAATAACAATCAGTGGATACTTAGATGATGATGATTAGGAGGAATTAGGGGTAAATTTAGAAATTCAATCCACCAACTACAATCATGATATATAATAATCCAATCTCTTTCAAAACCCAAGTCAACTATTTAGGAATCACACTCTATCAAGAGCTCAGCTTTCAGCCTCAAATAAGCCTTGTCACCAAATCTATCTATTTCAAGCTCTAAAGAATCTACGCAAGCTCTTACCCCATGGATTTCTGCACAGTCTGTCAGGCAGTAATCACACCCGTGATTGATTACTGCAACTCAATCTACCACGGTCTCCCAAAGAGCGCATTATACCTTCTGCAGCTAGCATAGAACACTGTAGTGAGAATCATACAGGTGAAACACCAACAAACCCACATTACACCTCTCCTTAAGCAGCTACATTGACTACCTATTACAATAAGGATCAAGTACAAAATCCTATTCAGCACTCATAAAATATTAACCTGCCAATCTGCAGACAGCCTCGCTTCATTATTAGCGAACAACAGCTCCGCCAGACTCAGAAGAAGCACCACAGTAAACATGCTGGAAATACCCACAGACAAACCCTCAAGCAGCCAAAGAACCAACAACCGAGCTTTCTCTCTATATGCCCCCACCCTCTGGAACTCACTACCACCTCAAATAAGATCCTGTCAACTTACCAGAGACTTCTGCAAAAACCTACTCTATTGTTCCTAGAATACTATGGACCAAACACAAAATAAGGAACAACGCACCCTTTAAATAGTTTCAAATCGTTGATGTTAATTAACTATCTTAACGTATGTTCCTTGTAATGTGCACCTGTACCGTTCAAGTTGTTTTTTGCCTTGAGTTTTCTGTAAACCGTCTTGACTGGTAGAAAGATTGTGTAAAAAAGATGTTAAATAAATAAATAGGGGTATATCTAGAGTTTTTCCATCTTTCCTCTTACCATTCCATTTATTAACGGTCATGGTTTATGGGTGCACGGAATATGTACTATTTCTGATTGTTAAATAGCATTTCTAAAACGCAAAAGGACACCCAGCAAGGCAAACATAATTTCAGAATAATTTGCTGGAAATAAATTTAGTTGTGTAGGCCAGTATTTCTCAAGCTGGTCCTGATTTACTACCTAGCTAGTCTGGTGTTTAGGATATCCACAATGAACATAAAACAGATTTACATACAATGGAGGCAGTGCATGCAGGTCTATCTTACATAGTCATTGTGGGTATCATGAAAACCAGACTGGCTAGTGTTACACCAGGACCTGCCTGAGACACACTAGTATAGGCCATTCAATATGCAACTAGCAAAATATATAGGTATATACTTAAATATATCAAATCAAGAAACTAGATGTCAGTAAACACAATTAATCTACCAGTGTCAGCTTTGTGGTTAATTTAATCACTAGTCATTAAAAACCTGCATAAATATTTCAAAACGCTAAAAATGCTTAAACCATTGTGTCAAAAAAAGGAAAACGTACCTTAAATTTTCCACCTTGATGGCGGCCTCCTTTTTGCCTCCCAGCTTCATCAGGAGTGTTATATTGCATTGCCATATTCTTATTCCATATTAACATGAAATCTGAAAAAATAAATATATAATGTAGCAAGACAAACCTTTTATGTTCAAATTTGTTTATTCAAATTTTCAGATCCACACCAGAACAGTACAACACCAAAACAGTACAATACAAATTGCACAACAGAGTACAAAAGGCATACAACATAAAGGCGCAAATCAGCAAAAAAGGAAAACCACTAACCAAGAATGATACCAAAAGGCAACCCAAGAGACCTGACCCCCGCATAGGCCCCAGAGAAACGCTATCACCTTTGGGCCCCTAAAATAAATCCCACAAGAAAGATAACAAAGCAACCTAAATGTCCCTACCCCCCCCCCCCTTGACTCCAGCAAATATGAAACCCGGCAGCGGACGGGCTCGGGGTGTACTCTTCTCCCATGCCCGTCCCTTACCATCCAGGGAGTCATACTAGCTAATTACCCCACATCCCACACCCCTCCCTCCCCCTGACCCCCCCCTACTCCCCCCCCAACCCAACCCCAACTGGTGTGTGCCAAATCTGAGGTTGTATGTGTCCGTAAATGAACCTAAGGCGACCCTAAGGCCAGGGAGAACAAGAAGCCTCATATCCCTCCCAGAATCCGACTACGGGTTTGCCTGGGCAAAGAGTGTAAATGGGGTCCCCACCTCAGCAAAAAGCGCTGCCACCACCCAGGATGACCACTAGCCCTAAGTCGTTCCATTAACAACACATCATGCAAGCGCCCCTCCACAAACCGTATGTGGGACCCCTAGCATCCACCCACCTATGCAGAATAGTCATTCGAGCAGTCACCAACACCAAATGCACCCATTGCAGTACCACCTGCCCCACCTCTGCCTCCCAGAGTTCCTCCCACACATCGAACACCACATTTACCGCTGTAAAGGTTAACGGGCGCCGCACATACCTCATCAAATAGGCCAACACCCATCCCCAAAAGGCCTGGACCCGCGTACACCCCCAGAACATATGACCCAGCGTAGCTCTACCTTCATCGCATCGGGGACAACAGTGGGAGCTAGCAATCCCAGCCTTCCATGCTCTGAGGGGAGCAAAGTATAGACGATGCAGCAATTTGTATTGCATATCCCGAAAGGTCACCAACACACTAAGTTTCGGAATAGCAGACAAACCACATAACAGCTCTTCACTCTTCACCGCCTCCCCTAAATCCCGAGCACAAACCACAGCCAGTTCGTCCAGAGCAACCGGCGGCACCAATTCCCATAACATTTTATGCAACCAAGCTACCCGCGCCTCTTGCTCCCCCCCCCCAGTAATGCCACCTCTATACCAGAGCTGACTTCCCCGCGCAGCGCTTCCGGAGGCACAGTACGAATGTAGCTATGAACCTGGGCATAGAGGAAAACATCCCATCCCCCTAAAGGGTACTGCCGACGCAACAAGGAGAACTCCGCCACCGCACCCTCTGGCGTTACCACATGCTCCAGATTCACTATCCCCAATTGTGTCCCGCGCAAATAGGCTACCCCCAAGTCCTGGTAAGAACTCACCATTACCCCGAATGGGGAGATAAGGAGAATGATATGCGGCAAACTTTCGGCTTTTACAAAAATACTTCCACGCCCTTCGGATGGGATCCAAAACAATAACGCGAAGATCACGATCCGGCCCCCGCACCGCTCTCGCATGCAAGAGGTATCGTAAATGGAGAGGCTTCACGGCCTCCCGTAACATCCCCAGTGGCGTGTATTCCCCCAGATCCCAAAGCCAATCCCGGACATACCGTAACAAGCAGGCTATATTGTGTTTCCGAATATTGGGAAGTCCCATACCTCCAGAAGCCCAAGGTTGCCGCAACACCTCCAGACGCACCCTAGGCCGCCGTCCCCGCCACAAAAATCGATTGAGCAAGTTGTCCATCTTACGCAGGTCTGAACGTTTCAACAACAACGGGAGGGTCTGTAGCAAATACAAAGTCTTGAACAGTGCAATACGTCCACCTAAAGATAGCGGTAGGTCTCGCCACTTATCTACACTGACCGTCAAAGCGGCTAAGAGCTTACTGACATTCAGCTGATAAAGATCTCCCAACTCTCCCGGTACATAAATGCCCAAATATTTGAATTGCCCCGCGCCCATTTGAAGGGAAAGTCGCCCTGCCAACCCTGCTGCACACCGGGGCCCATTAACATCGCCTCGGATTTATCCAGATTCAAGTGGAACCCTGAGGGCACCCCATATTCACAAAGAAGACTGAGCAGGTGGGGCAACCCCTTCTGAGGGTCCGCTAAATGCACAAGCAAATCATCAGCGAAAGCCGCAACGTGAAATTCCGTCCTCCCCACCGTGATGCCCTGAAACTGAGAATGGGCCCGAATCCTGATCAGCAGAGGCTCCAGGGTCAGAACAAACAAGAGCGGAGACAAAGGACAACCCTGGCGCGTCCCTTTTTGAATAGAAAAATCCGAGGACAGATTCCCATTCACCATGATAGCCCCCTTTGGGTCCGCGTAAAGAAGCCGTAACACATCCACAAAAAAACCTGTAAACCCCATTGCACCCAGAATCTGGTACATAAACCCCCAATTGACCCGGTCAAATGCTTTTTCAGCGTCAAAACTGATAAGCATAGACCCCATTTGAGCCGCCCACCCCGCACAGACAGAGATCAAAAGTCGTTGTAGACTATAAGCCGCATGCCGACCCCTCACAAAGCCCACCTGATCCCCACGGGTCAGGACCGGCAAAAATATCGCCAACCGGTCCGCCATAATCTTGGCCAGGATCTTAATATCAACATTAAGAAGAGAAATGGGCCTATATGATCCTGGGTTAAGCGGGTCCCTCTCCGGCTTCGGCAGTATAGTGACCAAAGCTTTATTTGGCTCATAGGGAAAGCCACCACGCTGAACCAAATCTTCAAAGTCTCCTGCAAGCGGGGCCACTGTTGCGTTCCCCAATGTCATGTAAAATTCGCCCCGTAAGCCATCCATTCCAGGCGCTCACCCGTTCTTCAAATTCCGAATCCCATCCTGCACCTCGCGCAAGGATATGGGTTGATTCAAGGCCTGCACTTGCTTGGCGCTCAGGTGCGGTAAAACACACCCGCCAAAAATTCCTTACTCTCCGTTTCTCTGTCCCCATCACCTGCGTAAAGCTGACGAAAATAATCAGAAAAAACCCTCTCGATCTCTACCGCATCCCTACGAAGGGACCCATCCGGATGCCTTATAACCCCAATATGGCGTGACCCCCCCACCGGCCGCACCAAAGACGACAGCAACCTCCCCGCCCGATTCCCATGCTGGTATAATTGATATCTATAATACAGCAGGGATTTCTGAGCGCACTGGTGAAGGAGCATCTCCAACTCCATCTGGACTTCCTGCAACTTACGCCTGTTTACCGCCGTCCGGTTTGCCGCTACCTGTCTCCGCGCTTTACCCAGTTCACGTTCCAGGACAAGAATTCTCTGGTTTCTCCGCTTCCGCTTTAGACTATAGTAACTAATAATCTCCCCCCGAAGGACCGCTTTCCCGGCCTCCCAAAAGAGAGCCGGAGAGATCCCCGGTTGGTCATTCAGGGCCACATAGTCTCTCCATCTGTCCTGCAGAAACCCGGCAAATTGAACATCCCCACTGAGTTCCAATGGATATCACCAAATCCGGTTTCTGCTGGGGCCTCGATTGCGCAGCTCCAGGATTATCATCACATGATCAGAAATAACCAAGGGACCAACCTCCGCTTCCAGCACCCAGTTAAACAGTGAGTCTGAAATCAGGAAATAATCAATGCGTGACCACGTTCCATAGACCCTAGACATGTAGGTATACTCTTGGTCCCCAGGGTGTAAAACTCTCCAAATATCCAACAGCTTATTCGCCTCACACAACCCCCACAATCTCCGCTTGCTCCTCCTATCTCACCCCCCAGTCGGCCCAGATCTATCCATATAAGACAAACCTTTTAATGTTCTCTCATAGGCTAATCCATTCTAATCCATTTGCACTTGGCGTAACAATCCCCTTTACTTCTTTCGTGTGGAAAAACTATGACTGCTTATTGTGTAGATGTAAGAAAACTTAAACCATAGAATCTAATTAGCACGTGCCCCTTTCAGGCACTCATTTTAATTCATTTCACTATTCATAATCATTCATTTAAAAAAAACCAATCAGCAGCAAGAGCATATAACATCAGACATATATTCCTTTGATTGTCAGCTCAGATACATTCTCAAGCAAAAATACTTTGGGTGTTCAAAAAATATATATATATGCAATAGAATGTGTGACTTTGAGTCAGTGCTAACTCCTGGTGAGCCAGCAGCTCCTGGGCTTTCTTGACAGTGTGACCGGAAATAGATTGCCAGGCCTTTCTTCCAAGATAATGGAGGATTAAATGACTTGCCCAAGGCCACAAGGAGTGTTAGTGGGAATCAAACCCTTGATCTTCTGGGTTCTAGGCAGTTGCTGTAACCATTAGGCTACTCCTCCACTTCTCTTTTGCATTAAGTGGTAGTTTGTTACACATTTTAAATTAAAATAAATAAATACATTTATATTGAATCCTTCTACTTCATTGCTTTGTAATCCAAAACTCTATCTCCGTTCAAGCTGAATCAATTTTTTCCCTCTATTCCCTTCTCTAATGGATTTTGATATTTTATTGGTAATAAATAAGACAGACCAGAGAATTTGGATTTACTATTCATTCCTTTACATGAAACACCATCTGTGATTGGGGAAATGGAAGATATGGTAGGATAGAGAATAGGAAAAGGAATGTTCTAAAATGGGTGCAATATCTGAATAGAGTATTGGCCATTTTAGTTCAGGAGCCTTTAAGGAAACTGTCAGAACTCTTTCTTCCAATATATTATTTACACACAGCTGGTTTGCAATAAAACCAATGCTATTAGAGACCTGGTGGATACTTCCTAATCAGGTTTGGACGGCATCACTGAAATATGGCTGACTGAGGTTGATACTCTCCAAATTCGAGAATTATGTCCTCCAGAATATAGGATCTTGAATTGTTTTAAACAGATGAAAAAGGGTGTGTGTATATGGGGTGGGGGGTGTTTCTCTTTTTTTTTTTTATTTATGGATTAGCTGAATATTAAGTTAATTGAAAGCTGTGCTGTTAGGGACTTAGAAGGCCTTTTCATTGATGTAAGCTTGAACCAAGATATAAAGTCGCTAGGCATATTGTTGATTTATTTATCTCTTGATAAAAATACTGAATCTTTGCAGGCTTTACAAGGTACGATTTATTTATTAGTATTTAGTCACATCTTTCCAGTAGTAGTTGGTATTTCCCTGTCCTCGGAGGGCTTACAATCTAAGTATGTAACTGAGGCAGTGGAAGGTTAAGTGATTTGCCCAAGATCATAAGGAGTAGCTGTGGGATTTGAACCCTGGTTCTTCACTGCTGCCTTAACCACTAGGCTACTTCTCCAGTCCTGTAGCACATGTATCACATTTTAATTCCTCATTAGTGATTGGTGATTTTAATCTGTTCAATAAGTTCTTAGGATTTATGGCGAACTTGGATTTGATGATAGCTAATAAGGAATCGACTCATATTGGCAGCCATATGTTAGATGCTATTTTTGTTTATCAGATGGATGGTAGGCACTGATTTGTTGAGAACTGTTCATTTACTCCTGTGATGTGCTAAGATCATAAATTAATAGATTTTCAGTTTAATCTACCTGAATCTTCAAATAATCCAAAATGCACAAAGTTAGGAAACTGGTCACGAGGGAAGATCGATGTTGATTTGTTCTGCGAGAAGATTTGTACTATGTTTGAGATGATTACTAAGCCTGCTCCTAGAGAGATGTTATCAGAATTGAACCAGGTTCTATCATCCTTGGATTTTATTGCCCCTTTTAAATTGTCCAAGAATAGATCATCGTACTCCCTAAGTGTTAAGTCAGGCAAAAGTGAATGTCAAAAATTAGAACATGTTTGGGTTATTAACTGGGAATTTAGCAGACAAAATATAATGGAGAATGAAGATTGTTATATAAACAGGAGAGTGAGAAAGCTGAAAAGTTATCTTATTCAAAGAGGATGTCAGAGGGAGGGAATGAAGTTCAAAATGTATTCTGCTTAGTTAATAGTTTAAGATGAATGACTTGGAAATTGATGTGATAAGTCCAGCAGCAGAGGCTTTAGGTGAATAATTCTCTTCAAAAATGAATTACATTTGCAAAGATTTAATATCATCACATATTACACTTAATACAGTGAAGTACTGTTGTGTCTAAATTAGATGGGAATGGGTGTCAAGATCTTCATAACATTCGGAGTGATGAATTTTGGGAATCTTTGAACCGGTCCCATTATCAGCTGTAAAGAAACTAAAGGAATGTTTCCAGACCAAGGCAAATAATTCATTTAAGGGTTCATTTTTTTTGTTTTGTTTTTGCTATTACCTAATCCTTTTTAGGCACTTTTTATCTTTTTTACCTCTTGGTCATCTTGTGGTCTAGCTGAAACCTTTACAAGCTTTTTGCTTTAAATATATTTGAAAACATTTTTATTATTAGTTTATGCCTCTACAGCAAACTTCTTTTCACATTCTCTCTTGGCCTATCTTATTATTGTTTTCAATATAACTTGCCAGTGCTGATGTTCATCCGCAGTTTCTTCATTTGGGTCTGCTATGCCTCTGTGCTTTTCTACAGAAAAAGAAGTTTCAACAGTTGCAGTTTACAATCACTTATTCACAGTAACATAGCAATTATGGAATTTCACGTGTCAAACAGTTTTCCATTTTCATCTCCTCTACCGATCAGATACACAGAGAACAAAACAAAGGCTATGCACTGTAAGGCCCTGTTACTCACAAGAGACCGATTACTAATTATCACTAATTTCCTGTATAGTCCATATCCAAAAGTCAGTACAGGTGCAATCAGAATCTCTGTTTATTAGATAACTGATGGACAAATACAGGCAGTAGGGAGGAGAATTTCTGACAGTCACCCGACACCAGACAACTCCAGAATCCCTCCTCCCATGAGTATAATAGTCGTGTTACATATATACATTTTTTTTGCTTCCGTGTATTATTTCCCTATATGCTTTGTGTGATGCAGCAGACCAGCAGGGCATAGAAGAAAATGTTTTAAACTTGAAAAAAGACGTGTACAAGCTGCAGTATTTGCAGGAGCCTGATAGGGGGAGCAAGAGGGACCTCTGGAAGACCGAGGATCCACGCCCTACAGGGTGTAACCTGAAACCAGCCAGCCTCCAATCCAGGAAGACTGGAACTCCTTTTAAAGGAAGTCAGGAAGACTGGAGGGAGAACAGGAGGAGCAGGGAGAACAGGAGGAGCAGGAGAAGAAGTGGGAGCAGTGAGAGCTCTGGAAGAAGTGCTGTACCGAGCAGAAGTGACTGGAAAGGCAGAAGCAGCCTTAAATCCAGAAGCAGCAGAGAAGGCCGCAGAGAAGCTGTAGAACCGTCAGAAGCCGAAGGAGCGGCAGGAGCTGCAGAAGCTACAGACACTGCTGGAGTGCAGGAAAGAGGTACAAGCCAAAGGAACCTGAATGGACAGAGACTACAGAACGGTCCAAGAGATTCAGGTACGCAAAAGCTGCATTGTGATTGCTGTGGGCAGAACCCAAGCCAGATTGCTGGAGCAAGGCAGAATCTCCCTAGGAGTAGGCCACAAGCCTCATCCTCAGGAAAGAAGCAAGAGTTACAAGGTAAACCATATTGTATTGGAAACAGCCTATGGAAAGGGCAAGAGACAGAAGCTCCCTGTACATGTCCCACTGCTCAAAAGAAAAGGTATGAAAAGTTTTTATTGAATAAGAAACTTTTAAGTAAGCCAGGTTTGCAGGAAGTGCATGTAAACCCTTGGAAGAAAGAGAGAGATTCACACTGTAAACATGCTCATGGCCGACGCCCCACCCTAAACTCCAAAGGAGGTCATACAGCATTTGGGTGAGAAACCTAACTATAGCTTGCCGGGAACTGTGGACTTTGTCTCCGATACTTTGCTGGAGGAACCGATGCAAGTGGAAGAGGTAGAATCCCTTTCAGAGGAAGACATGGATTGCAGCTATTGCATCACGGGAAGCGTAGAATGCTTGTGTAACCAGTGAGCACTAAAACCGGTGTAAATAGGAATGCCTGCTTTTGTAACCTTTCTGTGAAAAGAACAGTTTTTGTTTTGAATCTGAGTTGTGATTTTTATAACCTGATGTAAGGAGATTTCTGTTGGTGTTTGAAGCCGATCCTTTGAACCTTTGTGCAAACCAGGGGAAATAAAGCCTTATTTTTCCCTACACTCGATGACCTTTTGTTCTCTGGGTATTTTTGGTAATACAGGATGCTACCGAGGCTATACAACCTTGGGCCCTAGAAAGAGAAACATACCAAACCCAACTTTACTTTTATTTATGTCCGACCTGCCTTGGCCACCTTTTAACCACCAGGGCGGCGTTGTGACAATAGTCTCCACATTCATCCCTCTGTGAGGCCCCCTCTCCTCTCTCCTTCTGTTTCCTGTCATTGACCTTTCTGACCCCTCTGTTCCTGTTTCAACATTTCTAAGGCCTCTCTGTCTTGGTTATACTCACCAACTGTCAACTGTCTACTGTCTTCAGGGCTAACGGCTCAGCTTATGCTCTTTGCATGGTTTCCTGTGTATGTGTTTGCATGACTATTTCTGGGCCTTCCAACTCAGTAATATGCAGTGCAAAGATTTATATGATTTTATACTGGCCTGCTTCTCCTTGCCCACTGTATAGTAGTTTGGTTGACATATATATTTTTATTAGAGCAGAATAAAGGCCATTGAGTGATTATGAACCAGGAACATATACCTAAACCTTATAATCCCTACCATTTTTTTTTTTTTTTTTATTGTGGAGGAGATAAGACCAAATCAGAGAATTCTGAAGTGGGGACTGCAGCATAGGAAACATTCACATGTGTATGGCATGTTTGAACAGGCATAAGGGAAGTGGACACTTTGGTACACTGTTTCTTACAACAGGAAATGGCAAGAGAAACAATACAACAAAAGGACAAGGCAAAAATTAAAAAGATGCCAGCAGAAATTAAAAGGCCTTTTAGGCCAGCACCTAGCGAGTGAAACCAGGAGGTAAGGGATGAAAACCAATTACCTACATTCAGTCCTCCCTTAAATTCATCAATATGTAAATCTGACAGGTGGCGTATCTTATCCATAGCATTAAGCACAAACACTGAATGATTCGCTATGACCGTACAACAAATAGTGGCATTAATAAAAGAACAAAGGCCTCCCTCAGATGCAAGGAGCAAATCTAGGGCTTGTCTATTTTTGCAGAGTCATTTGTGTATTTTGTTCCAGTGACTCTGACAACTTACTAATAGAATCAATAACAGCTTTCATTTGAACATACAGTAAGCATTGCAGACGGCGTATAGCCATACCAAGTTCAGCAGTTATGGCAGGGGTCTGGAAAGGTATCAAGGAAGTCCAGCATCTAACCTACGTGTAATAGCAATGGAGAACACAAGGGTATCTAAAAGTTCAGCAGAATGTTCCAATAAGAATTCAGTTCAAGGCAGGGTTTGATTGAGAACTTCTTTGGAGATGTGGGTTGTACTGTGAACACGCAGAAGTAAAACTAATTGTTCATCAGGATGAAGGAAACAGATGGTGTCCCAAGGAGCAGGTTTGGCAGCAATTATCTTGGTCAGCAACAGTTCATACAGGAAGGAAGTAGATCAAACAGAGCTGACCGTTGGAGAAACCTTCAACTGACTGACATGAGTCCAAGTTCAGTATCATTCAAGTGGGCAGCAAAGGGGGAAGCAACAGTGATAATGGTGAGCTGGATACAGACTGTGTAGCAACCACCCGATAAAAAGGATTAAGTACAACAGCAGTGAAACCCTGATATTCTTGGATACATGACAGCATTTAAAACATAATTTTATTTTATTTATTTATTTATTTAACAGTATTTCTAAACCGCCTTATCTTATTAATCAAGGTGGTATCACAGCAAACAATCGGGTAAAGTGAGAGTGTTAAACATGCAGTGAGGGTGATATTTAGTTGAGTGTGTGTTGTATTGTGTGCTAGAGTGTTTTGATCTATGTACAATATGGGCTATATACAGTGATGCAAAAACATTTTCTATACATACAGTGTTTAGGCGGTATCATGTGCTGTTATACAGCGGGTGTCTGCTGTTATAATGCAGCAGACACCCACCACTCTCCAGAGAGAGAGCAGAAGGAGAGAACACACAATACTGTTTATACCATTATACCATTCTATATAAATTGCAAACAAGCTTGAACCAGTTCAAAAGGTCACACAAAAGTCAGCATTATGTAGTTGCAGTAGGGGTCGCTGTTGTCCACAGGTGTGCTGCATCAGATCTGAAATAACTTCTTATCAGAATGTCCTTAACTTGCTCCACCAATTCAGTTGCCTGAAATCTACAAGCACAAACAAAAGAATGCTATTTCCCTCCCCCCTTCTTCTTCTTGGATTGCGTTCTGGGATTGCTGCTCACACACAACAGCTAATCCTGTTTCTAAAAAATTGTTAAAAGTCAAACAAATGGGAGGCAGAAAATATAAATTTAGATTCTTAAACAGTGTCCCAGTCCCACTAACTTAATTGGTGTAGTTTTGAATGGATATATGTGCTCATTCTAAACAGCAACTAAAGACAGAACTCCTGGAACTGAAATTTAAAAGACTTCCAAAAAAGTACAAAGTACACTTTTGCTCTGGACACTAACACATAACTTTAAAAACAGGTAAATTTATCCTAAAATCCAATATCGTAGCAAATAAAAAACTGGGAAGATGAGTGAACGCCCATGGTGGCACTGGCCTGTAACAACACACACAGTAATTTACCCTAAATCTTACAGTTCGGGGAAGCAGACATTTAAAACTGATATTTTTTTCATGAAAAGACTGGTGGACATCTAGAATGCAAACACTTCCCTTTTTAAGTTATTTCAGAGCAAATCACTGAGAGTTACAGCCAACCTCGACCTCCATGAGGTGCTTGCCATAATATATAAAATCCCTGTTTAACTTTTAATTTTGCTTAATAGCATATACAATCAGAACAAAATCCAAACATGATTAACTTCTTATTCACTCAGGATTTAAATCATTCTCAAGTTGCAATCTGCTCCGAATACCACATTATCCTGCAGGGATCCTAACCTCTACTTTGAAGGTCAAATGAAAAAAGGAAACAGTTTTCTTCTGTTGCACCAGTAGCAAAGAATTCTAAGCAGTTCAATTTCAGAGATCATAAAATCTAATTAAGAAAACATTGATTGCGTGAGTGTTATATAGAACTTCCAGAAGGGAAACGGCTGCACTGGTAATCCTGCTTCAAAAGCAAAGTAACATTTGAATCACACTCTGCAATTATAGCTGTTATTGTTCCTCTATTACCAATTTTTGTTTCTAGAATATATATTACCACAAAACAATAATCCTATATCAAAGCATGGAAGATCTTCCCATTCATTCACAACAATTATAACTATCACACATAGAACAGAATCAGGTCCCTAAGTTTTCTAAACAGTTTTTTTTTCTTTCTCTCAGCGTCATTTCCGTACCTAGAAAGCTAGCAAGCTAATTACAGAGGAAAAAATACTTCACCAAAAGAGTTCTGAACTTCATCTCCTGTCACACTTTGATTGAATGAATTCTTTATTTTAAACAAACAAGTGAAACTGCTCAATCGGGAGTTTCCCCTAGGTAATGCGTCCATTCCCAGAAGAAATGCCCTAACAGCCTTTCTCCCTCCCTCTAGCTGAAACAGGCAACCATCTTATCCTGCTGCAGACGATTAGCTATCTTTCATCAGGCGACATATAGGAGCAATTATTCGTTAAACACAGCCAGGCACTGGCCAGGTGACTGGCAATGTTCAAAGAACAAACCTCAAAGTTCAGAACTCCATAATTACAATTGATGTGTATCTTGTTTACATTGTTATGTAACTAGACTGATTCTTTCAATTGATCTAATTGTCGCCCTCTCTGGTCTGTGAGCATCCCAGATAAGGAGATTTCTTCCATTGTTCTAAAACAAAAAAAAAGAAAACAATCTTTTATTCTCCTTCACTGTCCCTCAGCCTATAATCAGTAAACCTATTGTGTGTGGGTGAAAATAGACAAAACTTTCTCTATTTCCTTTCCTAATAAGGGATTATCTCTCATCATCCGTTCGTCCGGAGTCACTGGGGAAACTTGATTTACCATTATGTCCTGATTGCCATCTTTCTCTCTCCTAAACAGAGACATGATTCATTCAGTCCCAGTTTAAAACAGCAAATTATTCTTACACTTTATTCATATAACAAAAACAAAAATTAAACACTTACCAAGCTTGGTTAAAAATACTTATACTCACGACGCCGTCATCACAGCCGCCGTCATCCTAGGGAATCCGTCACTCACTTCTTCTCCTTCGGTCTCTACTACGCACCAGGAACGTACCTCCCTCTTCTTTCTTGAGGGGAATCCAAATCTTTACATACCTCCCTCTATTTTATTGAGGGGAATCCAAATCTTTAAATTTGTATCTTGGTCATAAAGACCCACCCGTAGCCCAATCCCGGGTGTTCGGCACCAATTGTAAGGCCCTGTTACTCACAAGAGACCGATTACTAATTATCACTAATTTCCTGTATAGTCTAGATCCAAAAGTCAGTACAGGTGCAATCAGAATCTCTGTTTATTAGATAACTGATGGACAAATACAGGCAGTAGGGAGGAGAATTTCTGACAGTCATCAGACACCAGACAACTCCAGAATCCCTCCTCCCATGAGTATAATAGTCGTGTTACATATATACATTTTTTTTGCTTCCGTGTATTATTTCCGTATATGCATAGTCTCCACATTCATCCCTCTGTGAGGCCCCCTCTCCTCTCTCCTTCTGTTTCCTGTCATTGACCTTTCTGACCCCTCTGTTCCTGTTTCAACATTTCTAAGGCCTCTTTGTCTTGGTTATACTCACCAACTGTCTACTGTCTTCAGGGCTAACGGCTCAGCTTATGCTCTTTGCATGGTTTCCTGTGTATGTGTTTGCATGACTATTTCTGGGCCTTCCAGCTCAGTAATATGCAGTGCAAAGATTTATATGATTTTATGCTGGCCTGCTTCTCCTTGCCCACTGTATAGTAGTTTGGTTGACATATATATTTTTATTAGAGCAGAATAAAGGCCATTGAGTGATTATGAACCAGGAACATATACCTAAACCTTATAATCCCTACAGCACACACCTCAAATTCCTCCCAAAGGTGGTATCTCCCTTTTACCTCAAACAAGAGGTAGTCCTCCCCACCTTCTCTCCATGGTCTCACACCAGCAGGGAGGAGCTGATCCTTCATACGCTGGATTGAAAATGGGTCTTGTCCTTCTATCTACAATGAACTCAGGCCCATCACAAAGTTCCTCAGTTTTTGTATCATATGACCCCAGTAGACCGGGGCTGCCCGTGACTAAGCAACAGGGCCATACCGAGCTAGAATCACACCCTGTGCGACTTGCACATCGGGCGCGCGTGCCCCTCTCTTCCCCATACTTCCGTCCAGCCGCTGCCTGCTCTTGCCCTGCTGCTTCCGGTGGTGCTGGTAGCAGGGAAAGAGCAGAAAGCAGCTAGATGGAGGTGGAGGAGAGGGCGCGCCTGATGTGCACGTCGCCGACACTTTAAGCAGATCTGTTCCTCACTACTCTGAGGTTGCATCAGAGGAGGGAGGGGCTGACCTTCTAAAGTGCCTTGAAAAGGCGTAGGGGTGCATTTTGGCTGTCTGCTGTTGCCCTGCTGCCACTGAGAGAAGAAAAAGTGGCGGCGGCAGGACAACAGCAGGTAGCTGAAATGCGCCCCCCAAGCCTTTGTGCCCTGTGCAACTGCACCGCTCACACAGGGCTAGGTATGGTTCTGCCATCATGGTTTCTGTCATCATTTTTCTATCATGGGACCAACACAGAGGATCTCTAAAGGTAAAAAGTGGACTGTTGTAGTTGTTATGGAAGGACAGACGAGATGGGCCTTGTGGTCTTTTTCTGTCATCATGTTTCTATGTTTCTATGTTTCTAAGCGAACTCTGTCCACTTGTGTGGCGGACTGTATTGCCCTCGCCTACAAGCGAGCTGGCCCTTCTCTTGAGCACTGGATCACAGTGCTCATTGCCGATGATGGAGATCTGCAAGGCCGCCACTTGATCTTCAATTCATAAGTCTGCGACTCACTACTGCCTGGAGAGCAAGTCCCACAGGGACAGTGCCTTCGGCCAGGTAGTACTCTGAAATATTCTCAGAGTAGGAAACTCCTGCCCTCTGACCCTTCTGTGTTCAGGCTACCGGAGTGATAGTGTTGCTGGATGCTAGGGTCTCGCAGAGTCTCTCAGCTAAGAACTCATCTTCTGCAACTCACGGCTACCCAATTGGCCACTGTCGGTGTTTTCCTGGTTCGGTCCTCGGCAGCCTGGAGCTAGGGAGTCTCATATGTGATGACTGACTTCCTGCTTGTTCCTGGAGAAAGCGTAGTTACTCACCTGTAACAGGTGCTCTCCGGGAACAGCAGGAATCGGTCCTCACAACCCTCCCTCCTCCCCTAGGAGTTGCCTCTATAAATTATCTTATTTTTACTACCGTCTTAGCTATGTCATCTAACTGAGCAAGATGGCTCCCTTGGGCGGGAAGAGGACCACGCATGCATGGTAGCATTCCCAAAGGCTTTCTGTGAAAGCTGGGGAGTTGCTCCATGCGGACTCCATTGGCATCGGTGTCACCCGTATGTGAAGACTGATTCCTGCTGTTCCCGGAAAATACCTGTTACAGGTGAGTAACTACGCTTTATGGTCAAAGGCATTCAAAGAGGTGAACATAAAAACCTAGGGGCATTTTTATTAGAGTGCAATAAAGTTTTGCACTTACCACATGTTAAATGCAAAAGTTAATGCATGGAAAATGCAAAGCTTGAGTGCTGACTGTCAGAGGGGGTTCCCAGCATGTACCATATGGTTACTTCACATGAAAGTTCTTGTACCGCGTGGTAAATATAGTGGCAGTTAGCACAGATGCATGAATTGGTACATGAATCCACGCTCACTGAAATAGTGACAGCATGCAATGACTATGTACTAATTGCAGTATGCAGTCCATGTCTGTTCCCCACCCATAACCCATTCATTACCTGTCCCTTAACACACTGTACAGTTAGCACATTAATTAACGTCCACTGACTCATGTCAGCGTGGTAACAGCACCCCTAATTCATCTGCTAACAGGTTATCTTTATCTTTTATCTTTATTTGTTTCTTGATATACCGCGCACGCCAAAGACACCAGCGCGGTTTACAACAAGCTTAAAATAAGAGGCATAAAATTGCTGCTAGAAAGAGAGGATAGAAGAAACAGAACTCCATTAGTGCAATAGGAAAGGGACAGAGGTAGAGAAAGGAAAGAGAACAGAAGAGTAGGTTAGAGATAGACATACCGACAAACTGAGGAAAATGAGACAACCTATGAGGGGTCTGTAGGGATGGAGGAGGGAAAGGGAAGGTCGTAGGCAGTACAAAAAAGGTGGGTCTTCAGACTGGCTTTAAATTTACAAAAGGATAATTCAAGACGGAGGGCAGGGGGAAGCAAGTTCCAGAGCCTGGGACCAAGAAAGAAAAAGGCAGAGGAACGGGTGGATTCGAGGTGAGCAGAGGCAGGGGGGGAGGAAACATACGGTTAGCATGGATGGAGCACAGGGAGCGTTGAGGGGCATGGAGACGGACCAAGTTAGAAAGATAGCACGGGACACCAGTATGTATTGTTAGCACACTTTAGTAGAAGGGCCCAATACCTTTAACACATAGGCATCACAATAATAGCAAAATAAAACATGCATAGTTACAAAATACAGAATAGTTTGCCCACAAACTTAAAAATTGGCCAAATTGAGGCTAACCATTTTCCAAAGGACACAAAGTTCCAGTGACTCCATTTGACGTAAGCGTCATCTAAATATCATCTGAACTTCAGTCCCTGCTGTAATTAGGAATAGTAGACCAAAATCCAAATATTCATATTAGCCCATCCACTCTCAGGACCAGTTAATCCCAGATTGTATCCAGGGAAGCAACCCCCTCCCCAAACAGCTGTAGATCAGGAACAATATATAAGCGACACAGCAGAGACAAAGGATGTCTTACTAGCCTAGGGATAAAAAAACACGTCTTTAACTTTCTGGTGTTCAGAAAGAATGTATTCTCTGTCCTAATTTCTTCTGACATTGAGTAATATGGGAGACATGATTCACTCAACCCATACAGGTTGTGTGATTCTTCCACATACCCTTGCTGTGTGTGAGTGGTGACAAGTAAAACAGATGGCTGATAGGCTCCTGGACTAAAGTCTGATGCAGATGAATTGAAAGACAAATATAAGATATTATACTAGTGCTACAGACCTTCAGAGTGGCTGTTTTTGATGGTTCATAATGATCAAACCCCCCAGTTCCTTGCGGCGGAGCTTCTGAAAATCTGTGTCAATTATGGAGGCACATTTTCCTAAATTTGAATTATTTTGCATATTAAATAGTATATAATTTATTCACAAAAATAATGCAAATTTTGCTGCTTGGCTTTGTGTCTGAATATTTTGTTCAATCAGTGTGGAGGAGAAGAAGAAAAAGAGATTTCACAGATGAGGCATTGAGGAGGAATGGGTGTGGAGGTTGGAGAGCGGAGAGAGGCAGTTGAGAAGAAGAGGAGGATGGGTGGAGGAGGAGGTAAGATAGGAGATTTGGGTAGGACAGGTGTGGAAATTGTGGTGGGAAGATCTAGACAGAAAAGAGGTAGGTTTCCTTAGACCTGGTTTCAACTTTATTCCCATACATCGTGGTCCCCTCTCTCCTTTCCCATTCCCATCCCTAGTCCTCTTTTTCTGTCCCTTCCTGCTCCCATTATCAGTGCCTCCGCACACATATACCATTCACTCTCCTCAGCTTTTCGTTCACATAGCCCCAGTCTCCCTAACCACAGTCCTTTCACTCATCTCCCCCATCTCCAGGCCCTCTCTCACACAACCTCCTCCCTACCCAGCCCCTCTGTTTATTCCCCACTTCCAAGACTTTTTTTTTTTTTAGCCAACACCCTTCCCCTCCTTTCCACATCGATTGGGCCAACAGAAGAAGAAGAGTGGGCAGTACCTCAGACCACATTGTCATCCTTTATGGCAGGTGATCCAACTACTGTTTTGAACAGTGCAGGGCAACAGACATGGTTCCTTATGCTGCCACTCTCCTTATCCTGCAGCCTGATCAGTGCTCTGGGGAGGTGGGGAAAGAAATTGGCCACTAGAGGGGTGAGGGACTGCTTACGCCTCTGTGATCTGGGTTCGACTTTCGTCTTTCGTGACAGTTCTATAAAATCTTTGAAGTTCTGTGGAGGGCTGGATTTTATGGACATTGCTTTGGAATTATGGGGGGTCAGCCATGATGGGCTCCAAAAAGACGGATATGTCATTTATAAATGACTATGTGGCATCCATTACTTTATTGTGCTCCTTTTATAAAAGAAAGCCTTGTCCTTTGTAAACTGCTCAGTATTTCAAAAGGATATACATCAATTGTCAGTACCCATTTTAAATCATGTAATTAGATTGCCTAGCCATATCTTTTAACACCTTTAAGCAACAATAGGGCAATTCCTACAAACTCCAAGAGGCTGCCACAATTTGCTAAGTGCCACAAACATGTATCACAGAAAATGAATCCAGTTGGGTCGTGTGATATATTTGATGCCTCCTGTGTAAAACACAGTCTGCATGGTCCAATTAAATTTAGTGAGGATGAGGTAGTTTCCTAGCATGGCGTGTTAAGAGAATGTATTCATTATTTTGGATGTGGCTCATATCTTTTCACTGGTAGCTTAAGATGAGTTACATTCAAATACAGTAGGTATTTTCCTGTCCATTAAGTTTCATTAATGAGATTTAGTGCACGTTAAACAATGTCTTTATCTTTATCTTTATTCCATTTCTTGATATACCGCCCTTCAAAAAAACCCATCAGTGCAGTTTACAAAGAAGCAAAAAGGCATACTGCCAAAAAAGGAAAAGAGCGCCATATTTATATCAGAGGAAAGGAGAAGTGCTAAGGAGGTGAGAAAGGGACAGAACAAAGAGAGGACGAGGGAAGCAGGAGAAAAACCTCAGCTAGAGACAGAGGGGGGAGGGAGGTTAAAAGCATTGCAGAAAAGATGGTTTTTTAGCAAAGCCTTGGACCTGGTGAAAGACAGCTCGAGCCGGAGGTCGGGGGGGGGGGGTGAGTTCCACAGCTTGGGACCAAGGAAGAAGAATGCAGAGTTGCGAGTTGATTCTAGATGAGCTAGGGAGGGGGAGGGGAGAGACATGAGGTTTGTATGGATATGTCGCTGCAAATGATGGAGGTGTGAAAATGGACCAGGTCTAAAATATACTGAGGGGAACTGGAATGAATGGCTTTGTGTACAAAGGTTAGGGCCTTAAACTGGATCCTGTAAACAATGGGAAGCCAATGGAGATGGACAAGCAGAGGTGTGACGTGGTCAGTGCGGGAGGCATGCATGACAATGCGGACTGCTGTATTTTGTAACAGCTGGAGTCTGCAAGCTCCATTCTTTTCTATGGGACATGTTGGCTATCTGTGTGCTTGACTCAGGTACTAAGGACATAGGATGTGGAAAATCAGGAACTTTGACAGGTGGAAACTCTAAGATTGGGTGAGAAGAAAGACCCTAAGATAGACTGGGTTTTGGGATTTTAAGTGGGGACTCGGAGCTTGGATGGGATTGTGAGTGGGAACTTAGAGTTGCATGGGGGATAGTGGGGACATCTCACTGTCTATTTTTGGGGCGGGGGGGGGTTTCTGTTTCAATTTTTATTTGTTTCAAATTTCATAGCTTCTTATTTTTTATTTGGTGATGGTCTGTGTTTTCCATATGCAGCCGAAATAAGGGATTTTGTTAACATCTAGGTTCACTTTAGGAATTTGTAGCAGTTCAGCTTTGTTCTCTTTTTCCAACTGGAGGTTACTGGTGTTCTAGAATATTTGCAGTGCTGATTTTCCATATGTAGGGTTGGTGCAATTTGAGTTCTTGATGCTGGTGTAGAGCATCCATTTGCAGGGGTTTGTGTTATGATGCACAGTGTCTAGCAGTGGAGGGAGTCAGTGGTGGTGTCACTGATAATTTGAATATAATTTTTTTTGTATGTTGAGTTGTGAAGTGAAACATCCTACTTCTGCTCTGCTTCTGTTGGGAGAGTTTTATTGACGAGACTGGGAGTGTTCAATATGAGTGAATGATTATGCCCTATCAGACTGATATTCAAAGGCAATTAGGAATATAGTATCAAGCTGTTTAAATTGCAAATGGCCAGATGATATCTGTATACTTGTGAGGCATGTTAGGGGAGGAGCAAATTATCCAGCTAGTGGCAATATTCAGCCACTATCCAGGTAAGTTACACGTTTAGTTTAGGTCTCCAGAATATCAGGCCTAGCCTAAACAGATAATACAATGACTTACATTATCACTCTCTGTATATTCAGTGCTGCTATTTATATGGATAGTAATACAGAATACACAGAATAAGTTAAATGGGAGTGTGGCATTTAAGAAGCCAGTGGGCTAAAAATTTACCCTTGTTTGCGCAGTTTGCACTGCATGATCGGACCCAAGGGGGGTGGGGTGTAAAAGCAAAAGTTGGCGCAGGGTACTACAACCCACTGTGCCAGCTCTGGCTATCTGTAGACTGGGGTAGTGCTAGCTTGGGGCAGTACTTGTGAACTGAAGTCGAACTGGCTTCCTTGTTTTGAACAACATGCAAAGCTGATATTGAGGCAAACTGGATTTCACAAGCTCACTTCAAACCTTGGGCTGGCAGTGAATTGTCTAGGCCCATGTCAGCAGAGACTCCACGTGAACTGAGCCTCATTGCCAGATTTCAGTAATCTACGTCATGTTATAAAGCTGGAGAGAAGATGGTTTAAAGGAAACACGACAAAATGCTTCTTTATTGAAAGGGACAGATGGCTGAAATAAACTACCAGCAGAATTCAAGGGAGAGGACAGATGTAGGAACAAATTGTAATATTGCAAACAATCCACCCTTCATTCTGCTGGGAGCAGAGGCAAAGGAGGGGAGAGGAAAAACAAGGGAAAGATAAAGAAAGCATGACCTAGCAACATAGCAAGCCATGGGGTAGCCAGCTGGAATCAACAGCCTACAAATCCCCAGAAAATGACCAAGCAGATGCTGGCAGGTCAATGGCAGGAAGAGTATCGTCCAGCAGGGCTATGGGGACCTAGGTGGTGGCTGTTTGGATTATTAGAAAGTTTGTTATAAAACATGGGAAAGGACTGAAGAGTGTGCTGATCTGTCTAGGATGATAAAGAATCAGAGAGACAGCATATTCTGATTACTATAATGGGTATTTTATCTATTTAATTGTATGTATTAATTAGATGCCTGATTCTACCAAGCTCAAGACACCACACAGTATTTGCCAATACTGTTCAAAATGTGTGACTTTGTGCTTCTTTGGATTCTCAGTGAGTCAGGGTTGAAGCCTTAATGACTGGGACACTTCTCAGAAGTCTGAAACTTGTGCCGATTCAGACCCTTTGCATTTCTGTCGCAATACGTGCACAGAATGAGTATAATTAAAATAAGTTAAAATTTAAGATTTAAAAAGCACTCTCTAGATCAGGAGTTCTCAATCCAGTCCTCAGAACATGCCTAGCTAGTCAGGTTTTCAGGATAGCCACACAGAGAGATTTGCACACAATGGCGGCAGTACATGCAAATCTCTCTCTCATATTCATTGTGCTTATCTTGAAAACCAAACTGGCTAATTGTGTCTCAAGGACTGGGTTGAGAACACCTGCTCTAGATATATCTTTTGGGATTTGCTGATTACATGGAAACCTAAATACATGGCAGATGACACACAAGGATGATGTGGTCCACCCAGGCTGCCTGTTTGTGTCTGCTTACCATACTACTTTTAAGATATGTATTTCCCTCACTTTCTCCTTTTGTGTTTCATGCATGCTTGAATTCTGCCTTTGCTTGGACTCCTGCTGGAAGTTTGTTCTGGTGTCTACGACTGTCACAGCCAAAAAGCAACACTCTTATCACCAGTCATTAGCACCATTGGCTAGATTTAGATTAGAACAAGCAGAGCAAAATGCTCAAAGCCTGGAAAGACTAGTGATTTGTATGAGCTGCTGTTGCCCTCTACTGTAGGACCTTGGGTAGTGGTAATTATTGCAATCAGTTTATTCATAAATCCTTGCAAGAATTTCATTGATTTCCTCCTCCTTGTTTTTTAAGGCAAGCTTTTTTCGGGGCAGTTTCTCCATGCCATGACAGTCATAAGAGCGTCCTTCTGGAGTTCGTAAGATGTAACATGTATGGGTTATTTATCAAGATGTGCTATGTTAAAGCAGTGCTTTTTTAACATACTGATATTAAAAAAGTATTTATATTTAGCATCCTTTGAAAGTAATTTGAAGGGAATTTTGTAACAGGCCGCCAACTTTGTGCATCAAATAGGCACATAAGTTATATCATGTAGGTGCCTGCTTTCCCTTCAAAAGTTCTCTCATTTAAAATGCTGCTTATGCACAAAATATTGGAGAATTTGCATGCATACTTTGAAGATTCCAAAAGCTTGCCTGTAAGCCCAAAGCTTCCCTCTGTTCCAGCCCCTGGAATGCCTCTGCTCGCCGCAGGAGACCATATGTGCAAAATGATATGCGGCTGAATGCTTTAAGTAGGTGCCGAAGTCTTCCTGGGAGGCTTGTACCTACCTTTTGCCTATTGTATATAAGATACTAGACTTCTGCACATATGTCCCACCTGAAGTGAAATGTGCAAGTTAAACCTGTTCTGAAGCAAATGTAAATATATGTATGCATCCATTGAGCATTTTTATATACACACATAAAACTGAACTTCAGAGAGTCATTTTATAACAGGTCACCATGGGTAGCTTCTAGGCATGTGCCCACCAAAGATTCTTGGGCTCATTTTTGTTTGTCAGAATATACCTGTTCAGTTAGTCTAGGGCAGGGGTCTGCAACCTTTAAGACATAAAGAGCCACTTGGACCCGTTTCCGAAGGGAAAAAAAAAAACTGGGAGCCGCAAAACCATTGCGACATTTAAAACAAATCTAACACTGCATATATTGTTTCTTACCTTAATGCTATATACGACCCCCTACTTTTCCTGTTAAAATATAGGTGTTTGGCCTATACTCGCCGTATAAGACTACCCCTCTTCCTTCGCACACCAAAAAAAATACGCCAGAAAATATCACAACAACAAGTAACAATATTTGATTTCAAAATTATGATGATTTTGTAGTCAAATCACTAATATGAAATAAAATTATTTTTTCTACCTTTGTTGTCTGACCAATTTATTCTTTGATCATGCTGGTCCCGATCTGAGGCTTCTGCTTTCCTGTCTTCTCTTAGCTCTCTTTCTGTGGTCTATGGTCCATCTGCCATTTCTTATCTCTTCTTTTGTTTTCTTCACTTCTTTCCATCAGCCTATTTCCAGTCCCAGTAACCCTCCCCAATATCAGCCCCTTTCCAGTCCTCACTCCCAGTACCTTCCAATGTCAACTTGCATTCCATTATTGCCACTGGTGTCCATTTCCTTCCAGTCCCCCTCCTTCCCCACTGACCAGTCCCTTCTAGTACAAATACAATGGCAGCCCCTCTCAGATCCAGTTCCATTCTCCCATCCCCTCATATCAGCCCATTTGTAGCCTTAGCCCCCAGTTATCTTCCAGGGCCAGCAGCTCTATCCTCCCCTCCCCACAATCAGCCCAGGCCCAGTCAAAGCCCCCCAATCAGCTCGCTTCCAGTGCTAATCCCCCTCAACCCCATTACCAGTGCTAGCCTCCCCTAATCAGCCCAATACCAGTCCTACCCCCCCATCAGCTCATTACCAGTCCTAGCCTCCCCTAATCAGCTCATTTCCAGTGCTAGTCCCTTCAACCCCATTACCAGTGCTCCATCCCTCCATGTCAGCCCCCTCCCTCCCTCCATCCATATCAGCTCCCTCCCTCCATGTCAGCCCCCTCCATCCCTCCATGTCAGCCCCCCTCCCTCCATATCAGCTCCCTCCCTCCATGTCAGCCCCCTCCCTCCATCCATCCATGTCAGCCCCCCTCCCTCCATGTCAGCCCCCTCCATCCCTCCATGTCAGCCCCCCTCCCTCCATCCATCCATATCAGCTCCCTCCCTCCATGTCAGCCCCCCTCCCTCCATGCATCCATCCATCCATATCTGCTCCCGCCCTCCATGGCCGCCCCCCACCCGCCCAGGCATCACCATCCCGTCTTCTGCGGCCGCGGCTCCCAGCCACGTAGGGAACCGCGGCTGTGCTTTAAAAATCATCTCGGAGCCCTTCCTGTCTTGACGGGCTCCGTGCAGCATTGTCCCGCCTCCAAAACTTCCTTTAGAGGCGGGACAATGCTGCATGGAGCCCGTCAAGACAGGAAGGGCTCCGAGATGATTTTAAAAGCACAGCCGCGGTTCCCTAAGAGGCAGGGAGCCGCGGCTGCAGAAGAAGGGAGGGAGCTGACATGGAGGGAGCCCATAACGCCACGTTTAAATACATCTTTACAACACTATTGCCTGTCACCGGGCGGGCAGTGTGCTCCGGAGCCGTGGCAAAGGTGAGAAAGAGCCGCATGCGGCTCCGGAGCCGCGGGTTGCCGACCCCTGGTCTAGGGGAACTGAAGCATCTGTTTGTTCATCCTGTTCATCCCCATAAGGTCTGTGGGAGAACCTATTTTTTAATGCAACAATCAAGTTTTCCTATTTTCAATTAGACCACCTTGAAAGTTGATGACAGGCATCTGTAATAGCACTGCAAGCAATCAAGAAGATTGCAACCCTCCCCGGGGTACCTTAAGAGGGGTAAAGAATACAGACAGACGGTGGAAGAGGGCAAAGCAGTACAAGTTGTGAAAGCATACCAAGGCACTTTGAGAGGAATAAAATAGCAAGGAGGCCAGCACAGCACCCAGATCAGCTACAAGCCCCTAACCTATGCCAGGAGAACCAGCCTACTCAATTATGTCAGGACGACTAGCACAGCACCTGGATTGGCTGGAAAGCCCTTAAAGAGCAGAGGAACAGAAGAAGAAGCAGAAGTATGAGTCCATACCACAGGACTGGGGTGAGTTCAGCTAAGCTGTGTGCCTACCAGTCAGTGGCACTGAGAACTTTGGTGTTGAAAGCCCCGAACGCATTGGGAGTGGGGCTACAGCACTAGTTTGTCAGTACTCCATGCTCATCCCTCCTGATAAAAATACTCTTCTTCAGTCGAGGGCAGGGGTTCTCAATCCAGTCCTCGGAACACATCTAGCCAGCCAGGTTTTTAGGCTAACCAAAATGAATATGCATGAGAGAGATTTGCATACAATGGAGTCAGTACATATAAATCTATCTCATGCATATTCTTGAAAACCTGGCTGGCTAGGTATGTCCCAAGAACTGGATTGATAACCCCTGGTCTTGGGTATAAAGTAGCTGAGCTCCCCTGCTAAGGACCTCCAAACAGATATAGTAATGGAAATGTGAAAATAACTATGAAGAGAGCTCAAGGTTCGTCGGTGGGGTGTCCCCCCCATTGTGCCGGATTCAGTTTTTCTTGGTCTCGGGTTTTTAGGATCTGCAGAACAGCAGCATTAACAGCAAGCCAAAGGGACCTATGAAGATGCAAATCAGAAGGACAAGGAATGGCCCAGAAAAACCAAGGTGCAGTGGTCACAGACCTACACAGCTAGAAGAGTGCTGACAAACTGGCATGGTATTTCAGGATGATGAGTCGTACAATGACGAGCCTAAGCTGCGCAAAGAGCGGCCCTGAAAAAGCTAAAACACATTGGTTGCAGAGTCATGCAGCAAGAAGGGTGGCATGAAGCACCCAAATCAGCAGGAGAGGGGTGAAGGGCTGCAGCGAGGAAAGTCATGAAGAACAGTGCCAGCAGAGTAACACTAATATAAAAAAACTATATGTCTTATACCACACCTTACTATATATAAACAAGAGATAACCCAAATCCACTTGTTCAGCCCTACTTATTCTAACTATTTATCTTATTTTTGTCGGATCGTTTGCGTGTGAGAAGGGAACCTTCCCTCTCTCTCTCGTAGTAAACCCTCCTTTTTCTCTTTTAAAAAGAGCAAAAGCCCTTTATGAACTTGATTACCAGGCAGAATACAAAATACTCCTCAGCTTGTCAATAACTCCATTACCATGGATGATATAGTCAGCAGTTAAAAATTCACTTAGCTCAAAGTCCAAAGACGCCGAGTCAAGCACCACCTTCAATCGGTGATCACAGCTTCTTTGTCGCATGCAGATTCTCTCCATTTGCAATCTATCCAATTGTAAAATTAGAGTCCCACAAACTCTTCCGGCATCAAGAGCCTCCAAATACTGCTGAATATCCTTCAGTACTCATCTATCATGTTGAGGTACTTTTCAAGAAAACGCATTTGCCCCATATTCTGTGTACACAACGTCGTGTTTCGAACCATGAGAATCCTGGTCCTTCTTCCTGCACTCACGTCTATGCAAATCAACCTTACCTCCCTAATTTTTGAATCCAGCCTCGTTCCCAGATCTAAAGAAAAATGGGCTATCATTGGCTAAAGAAGAACCTCATTCAATCAAACTCCACCAATCAACTGCTGACTATATCATCCACAGTAATGGAGTTATTGACAAGCTGAGGAGTATTTTGTATTCTGCCTTGGTAATCAAGTTCATAAAGGGCTTTTGCTCTTTTTAAAAGAGAAAAAGGAGGGTTTGCTATGAGAGAGAGGGAAGGTTCCCTTCTCACACGCAAACGATCCAACAAAAATAAGATAAATAAATAGTTAGAATAAGTAGGGCTGAACAAGTGGATTTGGGTTATCTCTTGTTTATATATAGCAGAGTAACACTGGCAACAGCAACAGAGGCAGGTAAGGGGAAAGGAGGTTTTCATTTATTTATTTAGTTTAGCATTGCCACGTGAATCTAAATGGACCTACTGGAAATGTGATAGAAGTCCATGGAGTGGCTATGCAGACAGGAGCAGGATTGATTGGTGTTCTTTTCCTTTTTCTTATTTTTAATTTTGATGTTTGTAAACCGCTCTGATGCCTTGCTGCCTAGAGTGGTATATCAAATGACAATAAAGATAAAAATGGCTGTGGTTCGCTCTCAAGAGCAGGACTACCTAGCAACAGTGGTGCAGGTTGTAAAACACATGGCAGGACAGTGAGACTGGCATCAGCTGCCGAGGAAGACTACTTTCAGTTCTTGTTATTTTTATTGCTTTTCTGTTTGTTTTGGTGTTTGCTTTGGTTTTTACTTCTTGTTATTGTTTTCTTTTAAGTTTTGTCATGGGAGGACGAAAGGTAGCCAGCCACTGGAAATGGGCATGATTCTGGAGAGACTGCAGTGCAATCTGTCAAAAGCACAGCTAGTAGACACACTGAAGGCAGAGAGTATGGGCCAGCTGCCCCTCAGTATACTTCTACATGGCTTCCTCCTCCCAGCCACATGAAAATGAAGGGAAACCAAGCAGTTTTGCCTTCAGAAACACTAGCTTTACCACCAACTACGGTGCCAGCCATGAATCAAGGGGAGCCACAATATCCCCTGCCATGCTGAATATATGTTCACTGGGCACACTGGTTGGAGGGCAGGGTGGGAAATGCTTCACAACCTTGGCCTGGTCTGGCCAGACTGCAACTTATATGCCCAGTATGCCTTGATGGACCCTGCAAGGTAGCATGCCACTGAAATCCGTGCAGGAGTCAGACTTGTGTCTGCAGCTTAGCATTATAACTAGGGTTTGTTGCCAAAGATTGTCCCTGGCTGGGGCTCATGGCTCACGGGCATGTAAAGTTAGGGGAGGGAGGGGTAGGCGTCAGGGTGGTACTCATGCTAGCAATACTGCTTGCTGGCCTGTCTGCTGTTTTCCCTACTGCATCACCACTGCCTTGGCACCCTCCTTCTAGTGCTCCCTTTCCTCCACTGCAGTCACCAGCTTTTCTTTTCAGCAAATCAGTGAGCTGCAATGCCGAGGGAAAGTTCCTTTCATCCCCAGGTTACAGCTAGCATATAAGCATCCTCCTTCATGAAGAGTATCAAACGTTTTCCCATTAGACCATGCAAGAATGCCACCATCACCAAAACTTTTTCTGTGAATTTTTTATCGCTGCATAAAAACTCTCTAACTTCGCCTGTAAAATATTTGTTACCGTCCCCTCGTAGCAGAGCTTGCTTTCAATCAAGAGGTTCTCCTCCTGTGCATTTATGCCATGGAGATATTTAAACATCTCTATTATATCTCCTCTATCCTGCCTTTCCTGTAAAGTATACATATTAAGATCCTTAACTCTGTCCTCATATGCTTTATAATGAAGGCCATTAACCATTTTAGTTGTCACTCTCTGCACTGACTCCAACCTGGTTATATCCTTTTGAAGGTGTGGTTTCCAGAATTGCATAGAATACGCCAAATGAGTTCGCAACAAAGACTTATACAGAGGCACTATCACCTCCTTTTTTCTGCTGGCCATTCCTCCCCCTATACACCCAAGCATTCTTCTAGCTTTTGCCGTCACCTTTTCTACCTGTTAGGCTACTTTAAGATCGTCAGACGCAATCGCATCCTTTGTGGACAGAAGTACTTCCCCCTCCCCTACACTGTACCGCTCCCTTGGATTTTTGCAGCCCAAATGCATGACCCTGCATTTTTTAGCATTAAATCTCAGCTGCCAAATTCTAGACCATTGTTTAAGTTTATCTAGATCACTCCTCATGATGATCTTGGTCTCCATTGACATCGGCTGCAAGGACACCCATTGCTTTACTAACCTCTCCAACATGTCATAAGTGGAATTCCACCTGGTTCTAGCATCCTGCTTAAGCTGGTGTGTGGGTGCGCCCTTGTTACTTCCTGCTTCTCGTGCCTTTCATGCCCACTGTTCACATGCCAGCTATTTCTTATGTATTGCCACAAGGTGTCGTGACACAAAGATTGCGCGCCACTATGTAGCGCTATAAAGAACAATAAGACCTGAGTGAAGGGTAATAAAAGGCTTTATTCCCCGTTATAATGCATGGGTTCAAATTAGAGATACGTTGCTTAACAAAATAGTCCTTTGTTTCAAAAGGTGCCAAGGCTCTCTGGCTTGAGAACTGTTACTTCACAGTTTATAGCAGGTTTTTCTTAAAGGTAATATTCTTCACAATAAACAACCAAAAGTATATTTACATTCATTCTTCGTTACAGCAGGCACACTTGGGAGCGTAGGCCGTGCACCAATCGCACTCCATGTCCTCCGGCAAAGATGAGGGAATAGTATGGGGGAAATCTACCTCCATCATATCCTCTTCCTCATATTGGGTCAAAGGGGTTTCACTATCCCTGTCTATGTTAGCCTGACAATCTTCAGCATGGGAGTTTTGCTTTAGGTTAGCAGGGACTCTTATGGCTGGTGGTAAATTAGAATACCAATCTTTATTCAGGTTGTTTTTAGAGAGAAGCTTTCTTTGCGGGCGGCTTCCAGCAGTGCAGTGCTTAGGGTTAAACCTTACTGTTTCAAACCTTGGCTCATGGAGTAAAAACCTCTGTTGTTTATACAACTGTTTTTCCTTCTGACTGGGTAAAACTGAGCAGTGCTTTTCTGGAGATAAACTCCTTACAGAACCTTCCCCTCTGGTTCTTAGCTTCCTTCTCCTTGTATTATAAACAGGCAGAGTAAAAGAACTAGGCGTGGCACCGCCTCTTACCTTGGAGCACCTTCTACCAAACTCTCCTTGCCCAATTGGCTTAGTTTGGATTCTATGGCTTCCCACCTCGTGTGGTCTGTTTCTGTTCCAACTTCCAGCTTGGCCTCTTTCACAGCAAACAGGTTTGTACCTCTGATAGCTTCTAGGCTTTACTGTTGGTTCAGCTTCTAGTTCAGCTCCGGTTCCAGTTCCTTCCTTTCTCAGCTCCTGCTGTTGTTCCCACTGCTTATTTGTCCATGGCTTTCTTTGCAACTGCTGCCATCTCCATTGCTGTGTCTTTCGGTTCTGCTCCTGCTTTTGCCTCTCCTTCTCCTCCTGCCTTTCAAGAGCGTTCTGCTCTGGTTTATAAAGAGAACCTTTGTTACTGACTTCCTGGTTCTCTGTCAGCTGCAGGTCATTACTGTGATTAGATTCACTAGGATCAGTATGTCTGCTCCCGCTCCCTCTATGTGTGCCAGGAGGTAACTGCACCTCTAGTTCCTCTAAATCAGGATTTCTTTTCATAAAATCAGCTTTATTAGTGCCCGCATCATGACAGTATATAGACACTACACTTTGTTAGTTAAATTGTTTTCACATGGTTCCAGTGTAAACTCTCTTTGTTTAATTTATGATATTTTAAGATGTTCTATGTAAAATTAAGATGTTCTATGTAAAACAAACTTAGCTTTGTTAATTGTTGTTATTTGTACACCGCAACTGATCTCTGGAAGATGCGGTATAAAAATGAGTGTTAAATAAATAAATAAATTTCTCCGCATTTCTTAATTTGTTTCCTCAGAACAGGGTTCCTACTTGTCTTGCTGCCCAGATCTAGGAAGTCTTTCACCACCAGATGCACCAACGTGCAAAACAACTGATCCCATGAAAGCCCCCTTCCTTCATTGCCTTGAACATGTTCATCCCACTGCCTGTTACAAAAAAACCTGGATGCACAGTGCTGTGTTTGTGTCCTAAGTGCCAGTCCTGCAGCATTGCCCTTGTTTCTGCTAAGATATGAACCCACATATGGTTCTCATCCATTATCTGATTATGTAGCTCAGCCCATTGGTACACTCCTGCTCCTCCCCGTTAAACCTGCAACCTGTTCCTACCTTGGCCAGCTGCCACCAGTGTGCTATTTTGGAGAAGTCTGTGTGTAGGGTTCTGACTATTCTGGATGTCAGGGGTGAAATACATGCTAGTCCTGACCTACCTGCAGCTAGTAGCTCAAATGATTATAACATAAGAACATAAGATATGCCATATTGGGTCAGACCAAGGTCCATCATGCCCAGTATCCTGTTTCCAACAGTGGCCAATCCAGGCCACAAGTACCTGGCAGGTTCCCAAAAAGGTACATAGGTTCCACAATGCTCATCCTGGCACAAGCAGTGGATTTCCTGGGTCCTCTTTAATAATGGTTTATGGACCTTTCCTCCAGGAACTTGTTCAAACCTCTGTTAAACCCAGCTACACGAACAGCTTTTACTACATCCTCTGGTAACGAATTCCAGAGTTTGATTACGCGTTGAGAGAAAAAATATTTTCTCTTATTGGTCTTAAATGGGTTACATTGTAGCTTCATTGCAATTTCCCTACTCTTTCTACTTTTTGATGGCATAAACTACCGATCTGCTTGTACCTGTTCCATTCCATTCATTAATTTATAGACCTCAATCATATCCCCCTTAGTCTTCTCTTTTCCAAGTTGAAAATCCTTAACCTTTTAAGCCTTTCCTCATAGGGTTATCCTTCCACCCTCTTCACCATTTTGGTGGCTCTTCTCTGTACCTTTTCTAATTCTCCTATATCCTTTTTAAGATGTGGCGACCAGAATTGCAGACAAAATTCAAGGTGCAGCCGCACCATGGAATGATACAAAGGCATTATAATATCCTTGGTTTCATTCTCCATTCCTTTCCTTATGATTCTTAGCATTCTGTTTGCTTTCTTGGCCACTGCTGCACACTGGACAGAGGGTTTCAAAATATCCACTGTGACACTTAAATATTTTTCCTGGATGATGGTTCCTAATGTGGAACCTGTATCATGTATCCATAGTTTGGGTTGTTCTTTCCTAGGTGCATAACTTTGCACTTGTCCACATTAAATTTCATCTGCCATTGAATGTACAGTCTTCCAATTTATCAAGGTCCTCTTGTAATTTTTCACAATCCTCTTGTGTCTTAACAACTTTGAATAATTTTGTGTCATCTGCAAATTTGGTCACCTCATTTGTTGTTCCCATTTCCAGGTCATTTATAAATATGTTAAAAAGCAGCAGGCCCAGCACAGATCCCTGGGGTACTCCACTATTCACCTTTCTCCATTGAGAAAATTGGCCATTTAGACCTACTCTCTGCTTTCTATCTTTTAACCAGTTCCCGATCCATAATGTACACTGCCTCCAATCACATGACTTTTTAATTTTGCCAAGAGTCTCTCATAAGGGACCTTGTCAAAGGCTTTCTGAAAATCCAGCACACTATATCAACTGCCTCACCTCTGTTTACCTGTTTCTTCACATCTTCAAAAACATTTAACAGATTAATAAGACAAGACTTTCCTTGGCTAAATCCATGTTTTCTTTCTCCCATTAAACCATGACTAGTCATTTTATTCTTTATGATGGTTTCTACCATTTTGCCTGGAACTGATGTCAGGCTCACCAGTCTGTAGTTTCCTGGATCATCCCTGGAACCCTTTTTAAAAATTGGTGTTACATTGGCCATTCTCCAGTCTTCAGGTACTACAGATGATTTTAATGAGTTGATGCTGGAACAAACTGAAAATCATGTTTTTTTTTAAAACTATTTTCCAGGAGCTCCCACGTGATACGTGAGTGAGAAAGACGTCTTCTTGCTTGCTCCGGGGCTGTCCCGAGGATTTTGAGAAATAATCTGGCTGTCTAGGCAAAAGAACAACCGTGGAGGAGAAGTGTTTGATTTATAAGGATTGGCTTATAAAACGGAGCTGTAAGGAGGACGGATCCATGCCTAATCCAGCAAAAAAAGACAAGGAGAAGGGGAGCAAGATGAGTGGCCCGAGCACGGTAATGACGCAGCCGACATCCCCGAGCGCATTGTCTACCGACTCAGAGAAGGAAGATCTGGCAAAGGAAGTTGCGAACTTGCTGGAGCCAAAATTTGATCAGGTCCTTAAGAAACTGGACAGCCTGGGAGACTCTATTACAGAGATTGGAGCTAAGGTAGAAGAATTGGAACATTGGCTGGCGAGTGTGGAGGAGGGAGAAGGACGGCACGAAAGGGAGCTGGCTGAGCAGAAAAAGCAGATTGAAGGCCTCCTCCTCAAAGCCGATGACCTAGAGAATAGGTCTCGGCGTAACAACTTGAGACTGGTTGGGGTGCCGGAGTCGATGACTGACCACATGCTTTTGCCCTTGCTGCAGGAATGGCTGCCCAAGGAGTTGGGCCTTCCGTCTCTGGTGGAAGAGCTGAAAGTAGAGCATGCGCATAGAGTTGGAAGGAGACGAGAGGAGCAACAAAGGCCTAGAGTGGTGATCATGCGGATATTGAACTTTCAGCATAAAACGCAGCTTTTGCATGCTTACCGGGAAAAAGGGGAATTGAAGCTGGAGAACCAAAAACTTTTGCTGTTCCAGGATTATTCGGTGCTGGTCACAGAGCAGAGGAAAAAATTCTCCCCTATCTGCGCTGCGCTGTTTCAGAGGCACATTCGATTCATGCTGGCTTTCCCGGCGACGCTGAAAATTTGGCACCAGGGCAGGCCTTCTATATTTCAGACTCCGAGTGAAGCACAGCGCTTTTTGGACACTACCGTTACTAAAAGTGGAGGAGCTGGGGAGGGCTGAAGGCTGCTGGGGCTGAGAAGATGGTAGCGGAGGGTTTCATTGAGTAAACACTGGCAGTGAGGAAAGCCATTGCTCCTTTGGACTGTGTACTGGTGTATTGAGGCTGGGGGGTGGACAGAGGGAGAGAATTTGAAGGGAAAATCATATGCACTTGTGTGTTTTGTTTATACTGTATCTATGCTTTGCCATAGGGGAGATGAGGGGACCTCGGGGCAGCCCTGCTGCATGGACTTGGGGATCCACGCTCAGCGAGGCAGGCTGAGGGTTGCTAGAGTATGTAATGGAGGGGGGAAGGGGGAGGGGAAAGGAGAGGGAGGGGTGGGGAAGGGGGAGGGGGAAGTCAAGAGGGGGGGCAGGACAGTTGTGTGGGCTCCAGGGTGCTCTTTTGTGTGTGAATGGAAAATTTTTGTGTGTTGTGAGCAGACAAAATGGATTCCTGATGGTCTGGGCTGAGGCTGGGTGGCTCGGACCTAAACGGCTGCAGGTATGGCAATGCTGTTGTGTGAGTCCGGGACATGCTGTCCATGGCACATAATTTGAGAATTACTACCTGGAATGTGGGGGGTATAGAGACTCCTGTAAAAAGAACGAAAATCCTGCAGGTTTTAAAAAAAAGCAAAAGCGCAAATAGCTCTGCTGCAAGAAACGCATTTGACCCCCATAGAACATGGAAAATTGTGTAAAGACTGGGTGGGGCAGGTGTTTTATGCCTCATCTGGGGGACGGAAGAGGGGGGTGGCGATGTTAGTGAAACGGGGAGTGAATTTGGAAATTATATCTGAAGAGCAGGATCCTCAGGGGAGATTCATCTTTTTACATGCCAAAGTTAATGGAGAGGAACTGTTTATTGGGAATATTTATGCCCCCAATGTCTATGATTACAAGTTCTTTAATGTGATTCTGCAAAAGATTATGGGGGCACCTAAGATACCGCTGATAATAGCGGGCGACTTCAATTGTCCGCATGACCCACTTCTTGATAGGTCACAAAATCAACGAGAGGGGAGGGGAAGGGGATGGGACAATAAAGGAGTGGGTTTTCTGTGTAAGTGGGGGGATTTGGTGGATGTGCGGAGGGTTTTACATGAAGAAGAAAGGGACTACACCCACCTATCGAGGGCCCATCAGACTTGGTCTCGGATAGATAAACATCTTAGTATCACGGGGTTTATTTGGTAAGGTGTCACGGGCAGAGATTGAATCTATAGTGATCTCGGATCACGCAAAAGTCACAGTAGACTTGAAGGGCTCCTCCCCCCCAGGGAATAGATGGTCTTTTCCTAGACATTTATGGAAGAAAGAGCAGTTCCGCTTGTATTTAGCTCAGCATTGGGCGGAATATTTGTCTTTGAATGAATTTCCAGAGATTAAGGTGGCCACTTTTTGGGAGGCGGGGAAGGCAGTATTACACGGGCACATTATAAGCATATGTGGCGAGAGAAAGGAGGAGGATTAATGCCCACATCCTAGAATTGGCGCGTACCCTCCAGGAGAAAAAGAGAGCCGCTATAGTGAATCCAAGGAGGTTGGGGGTATATATAGACACACAGAGAGCTTTGAATGCTGCGCTACAGGAGAGGGCGATATATTCAGATCAGTACTACCGGCACCAGTTATTTAGACATGGGGACAGAGCAGGGAAACTGCTGGCGCGATTAGTTAAGGGAAAAGGGGGAGTACAAACCGTCACATCTATTAGGGATAAAGAAGGGAAGAGACAGCGGGATGCGGAGGCCATAATGCAGGTGTTTGGACAATATTATCTAGAATTGTACACCCCGGAGCAGGAGGACAGAACACGGGAAGGAGAATTCCTGGAGAGGGTTAATTTACCTAGGCTTACTGATGAGGATATACTGCAGCTAAATGCGAGCATTTCCGCAGCTGAAATACGACGAGTGGTTGCAATGGGGAAACCCCATAAGGCTCCTGGACCTGATGGTTATGGAACGGAGTTTTACAAAATGTTATTAGACTCGATCACTCCTACATTGATGACTCTCTATGAGGAGGCACGGGAAATGGGGTCGTTTCTGAGAGATATGCGCACTGCGGCGATAACAGTAATACATAAGGCGGGACGAGACCCGGAGAATCCTGCTTCGTATCGACCTATTTCATTGATAAATTATGACATGAAGATTATTGTGTCAGTGTTGGCATGTAGGTTACAAGGCCTTCTCCCTCGGTTGATTGGTACGCATCAGTCGGGATTTGTCAAAGGCAGAGATGCTTTTGCAAACATCACCAAAGTATTGCTGGGGATGGAACGGTGCCTCGGACAGAGCACGCCGTTGTTGCTTGTAAGCTTGGATGCTGAAAAAGCTTTTGATCGAGTCTCATGGCCGTATATGTTTGAGGTGTTGACCTGGTTTGGGTTCACAGGAGCATTCTTAGATTGGGTCAAGGCGCTCTATATGAATCCGATGGCATGTGTGACCAGTGGGGGGAGACTCTCTCAACCTTTTCTGTTGCAGAGGGGTACGCAACAGGGATGCCCTCTGTCCCCCTTACTTTTTGTTTTACAATTGGAACCTTTATTGTTGACTATTCTTAAGGAGCAGCGAGTGAAGGGGATAGAATGGAGGGGCGGCAGTGTTAAGTTAAGTGCTTTTGCAGATATGTTGCTGTGCCTCTGTGAACCACAAGGCTAGTTGGCGGCTGCTTTGCAGATCATGGAGATGTTTGGTTCCTTCTCTGGTTTACGCATTAATCAAGAGAAATCCTTAGCCCTCGATGTGCGCGGAAGAGTTAGAGGTCAATGGTTAGGAAGTTTTCCATTGATGTGGGCGCAGGGCCAACTCCAATATTTGGGTGTGCTCCTTCCAGACCATCCAACGCGATTGTATGAGCTGAATGTTAGCACAATGATGGAAAAGATGGCTGCTAGGCTTCTGAAATGGAGAGACCTCCCGATATCGCTAATGGGCCGAGTAGCTCTTCTACAAATGGTCGAATTGACAAGGTGGCTATATATATTACGTCATCTTCCCATTTGGCTGACGCATAAGGATGTGGGGATCATACAGAAACATTTCACCAAGTTTCTTTGGCAGGGTAGGAGACCCCGGATAGCTTTTGTGACGCTCATGAGATCCCAGGAAGAGGGGGGGCTTGGGCTGCCTTCTTTGAGGTACTATAATTTAGCCTGTCTCCTTAGACCGCTTGTGGATCTAGTTCTGGCGACACGGGATCTTCTCCCTTTGGAGTTGATAGATGAGATGGCGGAGCCGTTCCATAGAGTCTATCTCTTGCATGTGAAACAGGGGAGTTTAACAACAGCGTGGAAAGCGTCAGTATATATGGTGGCTCTCAGACAGGCTTGGAAAGTGATGTGTCAGATGAGGGGCCTAAATTGGAAATGTACGGACTGTCTTCCCTTGGAGGGGAATGCAGATTTTGAGCCAGGAAGGCAAGGACTTGCCTCTAAAAACTGGGCGTATGGGGGGTTAGAGTATATTGGTCATTTGTGTATGAAGGGAACTATGGAGTTGGAGTCTTTCCAGTCCCTGAGGAGGAGCTATAATTTAGAGGGCAAAACGTTTTATTTTTACCTGCAGTCTCATCATTATATCAGAGGCCTTCAGAGAGGATCCGGATTGCAGTTGGGGGCAAGAAGGCTTGTGGCAGCTTTTAGTTTCGTTGGGGGATACTGATAATTTATTCCGGGCCCTTAGGCAAGAGGTTATGGCCGGGGGGGGGGGGGGGGAATTGGGAATGCTGGAGAAGTTGAAGCAGCAGTGGGTTGGAGATGATATGGAGCAGGTCACAGTGAAGATGCTTATGGAAGCGTTTGCCAAGATTAAAAGTAGTTCGGAGTCTATAACGCTGCAAGAGATCCAGTATAAATTTTTATGGAGAGCTTATGTTTCCAATGTGCAGGCGGCCAGGATGGGAGTGGCTTTGACAGATATATGTAGGCTATGCTTGGTGGAAAGGGGGACGTTGATGCATCGTTTTTGGCATTGTGTTAAAATACGGAATTTCTGGGAGGCAGTGAATGATAACTTGAGGAGTTGGAGGCCCCAGGGAGGGCAGTTTTCCCCTGAGTGGTATCTCTTTGGTGTGTATTTAGGGACGGACCCGATGGAGAAAGGTTGTAGGAATTTATATGAACGCGGGTTTTTAGTAGCAAAGTAATGTGTTTTACGGCATTGGATGGATGACAAACCGCCGAGTGTTTGTGGGTGGATCCAGGGTATGAAGGAGTTACAGTGTATGGAACGGATGACGGCGGGCCTACTGGGGGGGAAGAAGCTAGAAAAGGTAGAAGGCATATGGGAAGGGGTAGGATAAGGACTTTGAGAAAGGAGTGTCCCTACAGGTAGTGGATCTAAGATGGACTCCAACAAATACACGCACAAGTACATTAGCGTTCAGATGTTCACACGTAACCACACACACACATATGTATAGTAGAGGGAATAGAGGGAAGAGGAATAGGGGAAGGGGAAGAGGAGAATGGGTGGTGAGTGGGTAGCGGGTAGGGGGGGAGGGAGGGATAAGGTTGGGATTCTTTGCAAGGATCTTAGTAAGAGTCTTGGTGTGGCTTATAAGGTTCCTGCTGGTAGTTGGAGATAGGTGGGAATTGATATGACTACGTTGTATGGGGGTTTAAGTTGGATTGTGTTTGTAGAATACGAGGGAGAGTGTTTCAATGTTCTAACTGTTCTAAATGTTTACAGTGATTAGAGATGTAAGGTTCGGGGCAGATTGGGAAGGATGTGGGGGTATATTGGGTATATTGTGTATAATATCCTACTTATAATATTGCCTATACTATACCAGATGGAAGTGTATAACGGTTGTGAACTGTGGATGTTCATATGGAAATAATAAAAATCATTTTCATAAATAAAACTATTTTCCATTCAGATGTAAACTAATGGAAATGCCTAATAGCCACCTACAGAAGTGCCTACATAGGTGCTATTTTATAAAGACAAGAAGGTACCTACTTGTCTTTATAAAATACTAGCATATGTAGCAGAGAATGCACCTTGAATGTAGGCCTGATCACTTACATCTGCTCACCAACAGGTGTAAATGTATGCACATTCTTTCTCTGTGGATAAGCTGGATAAGTGTTCACATATGGGTGTGTCACCAACAAAGACCCATGCAAGAACCTTTTTCAGCTTCTTACAGATGCTTTTAAAAGGATTCTACTGTGTATGTGAGAATCTTTCTACCTGTCATCAATTCACCATTTTCCTCAGTCTTCTTTAGCCACAGAGCCCTAGGGGCATGTTCATCTCTTCCCATTTTTTCTCATACATGTTTCCACATTTGTACATTAGTTTTACCCAGCCTTGCCATTATGTGCTGTATTTACAGTCCCTTATATTCTTTAGTTAGTTTTTTAAAATTAGTTTTCAAGTTTTCCTTTATTTTTTCTACACCACTGCTATAGACTACGTTTTGGTCTCAGTTTGATCCAGCTGTGTTGATTTTTTTTTCTTCTTGCTTTCTAATTGAGTCATTTGGGGGGGAGTTGGGTCTACCATTTTGGGACCATCACCACCGCTAACAAGGAATCAAGCAGGAACGGTGCTTCTCCTGTCAAACCATCAAGAGGCCCTCGGAACAACGCAAATAGGACCTGCAATTTGAATGGTCCTCTGGAGTTGACCTGTGAACAGCCCCTGAGGGTTCATCAATCTCCCTACTATATAAAGGGACAGCATTACCTAGTCTACAGTGAATATTATAGAAAGTACAGTCTATAGACTATATTTCTTAAATGTGTACAGGTACCATGGCTAATGCAAGTAGAAGGGTCAATTACTGTTACAATGTTTCCATCCTGTATCTCTGTCTTATAATACTTATGCTACAGAACCTGTTTGCACATGCTCTAGAACACACGTTTCACCAGTCACCACAACTGATCCCAATAATAAAAAGTTATAGACCCACCCAAACTATTCAGCCATTCCCCCCACCAAATCAGACACATCATAATAGTCTAAGAAGAACTGACCTCTTACCACCACAACACAACCAAAGCACTCAGAAGCTACTGACCACACAGTTAAAGATTGCCTTGATAAATGCCCGATGCATTCAAAATAAATTCCACATAATTACTGACTACATAACAGCCAATCTGGACATAATGTGCATTAACGAAACATGGCTCACTGGCACTGACCACGTCATACTGAACCAAATTTCATCACAATCGTACTCAATTTACAACTGTCAAAGAGCCAATAGAAGAGGGGAAGGAGTGCTTATAATAGCAGAAACTCACCTAGGGTTCATTACGCACTCCACACTTAACAAAGACAGTCTTAATACAATAACAATATCCAACAGGCACATGTTGTGTTGCCTGATATATCATTCTCCCTGCTCCAAAAATGAAGACCTCCCAACTATTCTAGAAGAGGTATGCACCATCACCTCTCCAAAAAAGCCCCTCATACACCTGGGAGACTTCATATTGCCATCACTACAGTACATGGATGCCAATGCCTTCTCTACAGCCATGGTAAACCTGACACTCAAATGATAACCACGCCAACATTTACAAAGGGAGCCACCCTTGATCTTATCTTTGTCATATGACTTACTTGAGCAAAAGGGCAACTGCCAACCAACTGTCTTGCCAGTCCTTTGGTCAGACCACTTCTTAATAAATTTTAATGTGATTCTTCCTGCTACCCCATTCACTAAAGTGTTAACCTAAGAAACACAGATGATTCAAGAAATTTAATAGGGAGTGGCCTAGTGGTTAGGACATGTTACCTCAGGCTGTAGGGCCGTGGGTTCAAGTCCCACCTGGGGACAGCAATCTCAGGCCGGCGGGACTGGGGTTTCAAGTCCTTTAGGCACTCCTTGTGGTCTTGGGCAAGCCACTTAACTCTCCTTTGCCTCAGGTACACATAGATTGTGAGCCCTTTGAGGACAAGGGAATGTATCCAGTACCTGTTTGTAGTGATTACATAATGTAGCAGTTTTGATTGAAGGATAAGACAGTATGGAAAACTGGTTAAATAGATAAATAATAAGTATTAACAAAACTGGATATGAGGCTGTCGAGTTTGGATGATATAATTGGCAATTGGAACAGTACACTCCACAGTGCTGCAGTTGCTCCTTACAGGGCAAAAACAAACAATAGGAATTACTCTGCACCATGGTTTTCTGCTGAAATCAGTGCCATGAAGAGGACTCTGTGTAGACTAGAGAGGAAGTGTAGACTACCAAGAAGACCTCAGAAACAATACCACAACACTTAATTATTATCAACAACAAATTTAACGCATGCAAGAAGCAATATCACACCAACTTAATAATGACATCCCTCTACAAGCCAAGAGAGTTGTTCAAAATTGTTTGCTCCCTCACCAAGGAACGTCCTTCGCCCAACGAGTGAGACTTGCTTGACCCACGTTTATAGCAGACTTCCTAAAACTTAAAATCAAGCTCACCCCAGAAACATCTCCATCCGTTGCAATGGACTCACCATCCACAATCCCTTCCTCAGACCTATGAACTCCTTCCATGTGCCTTCACTAGAACACCTGGAGAAAATTATGTGTATAAACACAACCACGTCATCCCCTAGACTCATGCCCGGTCTCTTGGATTAAGAGAATGATTAAGCAACTCTGCCCTCTCTACTGAACGTCATGCAGCTATCACTCTGTCAGGGCCAAGTACCTGCCACTCTCAAATATGCAACAGTTTGACCAATATTAAAAAATACAAATGCTGACCCCAAGGATCCAAACTCCTATCGCCTACTCTCAAATCTCCCATACCTGATGAAGATGCTTGAGAAAGCGATTCAATACCAGCTACAGAATCACATTGATAACTACTCTCCGCTAAACCAAAACCAACATGGCTTCAAGCCCCAACATAGTGTGGAAACACTTTTCACCTCACTCTTGAACATTCTGCTAGGTCTGAATAACATTAAAATGGGCTTTCTACTCATATTTATTGATATCACTGCAGCCTTCGACTCAATCACAATATTATGTTAAGACAGCTACAGTAACTAGGGCTCCATGGCACTACCCTCCAATGGTTCACCTCTTACTTATCCCACAGGAAAATATAAGCAAAATGTAACAAGAGCCTTTCTGACACAATAGATCTACCACAGGGCATCCAACAAGGATCAGCACTCTCTGCCATCCTCTTTAATATTTACATTCAGCCACTATGTAAAATTATCAATCACTGCAAGATACAATATAGAATTTATGCAGATGGCGTTATGGTCTTGTCCCTTATAACATAGATCAACCTGATTTCTCAAATAAAATGGCATATTTGAAAGCAATGGCGGATTGGCTTCAACAACAAAACCTCAGTATAAAGTACAAAAAAACCTGACGTGCTCTTTGTGACCAGGAACACTTCTTTTATCCACTGAAATTCCTGCATACTGATATAAAAGTTAAAGAACATATAAAATACCTTGGTGTGCACATGGATCAGAACCTATCGTTTCAAACCCATATTACCAGATCCACTAAAGCTGCTTGCTTCAAGCTAACTATAGTGAGAAGGCGCAAGCCACTTCTTGACTAGACCCACTTTTGCACAGTATGTCAGACCATGATTATGTCAATAGACCATTTGAACGTGATATATCAAGGACTCCCAAACAATCCATGTACACGGTACAACTAGTACAGGACATGATTGCTCAGATAATTGCAGGAACGGCAAGAAATGATCACATAACTGCAACTTTGAAACAGCTCCATCGGTTACCGATAGACTCTCGTGCTAAGTACAATCATTAATCATTAATCATTATCTTCAAAATCACCCAACAGATATACCCAGAATCACATCAGTGACTGATCACCAAAGATCCAGCTCTGTGAGCAAAAAGAACACCACAGCAGAATCAGCTACTCACCCGCGCTATTAAAACCAGAGCAAGGCAAGCAACATTTAAGCGGGCATTCTCAATTTACACTCCAGTGATCTGGAATGCACTCCTTTTGGACATAAGATCCATCAAAGACCCAATGGACTTCAGAAAAACCCTGAAAATCTTTCTTTTCCAGGAGCGTTATGAGCAACCAATGTATAATCCTTACACTAGCAATTGATTTCCCCCAGATCGGAGATCGTCATTCCTCCCAGGTCGTAGTTTCTACAGTCAACCGGTCAACAAGCATACTTGCTACCACTTGAGAATTCCCTTTCACAACACCTTACGCATTACACACAAAGACTTATTTTTCACCATTGTCCCTGTGTACCCTACCCCTCTACATTAATTGTATTGTTATTCCCACTTGTAAATCTTGTACAGCATCCTCCCCCTTAATTCCAAGTTTGATTACCTGTTCATTGTAAAGTTCTAAAGCTGCAATGTTGTATGTAAACTGCTTTGAATGTAAGAAAGGTGGTATATAAATAAATAAATAAATTTTGATTTTGCAGCGGCTATTTTTTGATTAATATGTCCCAGAAACCTGCCAGTGTGTTTAAAAGTATATCCAGGGCATCAGGATAGGGAGAAAATGTTACGTTGCAACATAAAATCCATAATCCTCACAGCTTGAATGTTGAGCAGTTGACATTATCCTCCTTCAACTTGCCTGTTGGTGTTGCGATGGCCTCCTGGCTTAGATTCTATTCGGTGGTCCTTTGCTTTCAAGGTTTGCCATCTGGTGAGGGAAGGCCTTAGATACCTTCTATGGTTCCACACAAAATCGGCTTTACCTTCTACATCTTTTAGAGTCTGGGTTGAAAAGGATTTTTCTCAGTCTGTTTTATGTGGGGCTTGCTTCTTGTAAAATCTTCCCTCCAGCTTCCCGCAGTGTCTTGGGATCTCAATGTGTACTGACTCAACTGATGAAAGCTGCCTTTGAGCTGCTGAATATCTGTTCCCTGAAGTTTTTGGCCTGGAAGATCTTGTTTTTAGTGGTGGTAACTTCAGCTGTGGAGTTAATGAGCTCCAGGCTCTAGCAGCTGTTCCCCCTTTCACATAGTTTTTCATCAATAGGATGATTTTGCAGATGAATCCTAAATTCCTTCCTAAGGTAGTACTAGACATCCACCTTAATCAGTCAGTCGTCTTGCCAACATTTTTCCCAAGATCCCATTCACACAGTGGGGATAGTGCACTGCACAAACTGGACTGTAGGAGAGCCTTGGCCTTCTACATGGAGTGGACTAAAACCCATAGACAATCCGCCAAGCCTTTTGTTTCATTTGACCCAAATAGGTTGGGCGCTGCCATCACTAAATACACTTTGTCATTTTGGCTTGCAGATTGCATCTCTTTCACTTACGCCCAGGCAGACATGAGCCTTGAGGGTCATGTCATGGCTCACAGTGTCAGAGCCATGGCTGCATACAGTAGCCCACTTGTGCTCAGCCTCCATGGAAGAGATTTGCAGAGCTGCTGCCTGGACTTCAGTCCATACATTCATCTCTCTCTACTTTTGGATGGGAATTCCTGCTTGTAACTGCAGGTTTGGCTAATCAGTACTTCAGAATCTGTTTGGGGACTAGAATCCAACTCCATCTCCTCTAGGCTCTGTTCTTTTCTGTTCTATGCTACCTTACTACAAAAAAAAGGATGGAATATAGTTTCCTTTGTTATCACAGCCTAGTTGTTGTTTATGGCATCCGCCTGTTGCAATGCTTTCTTCCCTTTTTGTTGCGAGGCAGCCGGTAACTAGGGAATTCCATATGTGAGCACTTATCCTGTTTGTTCATAGAGAAAACAAAGTTACCTACCTGAAGCAGGTGTTCTCACAATCCTCCCTCCTCTCCTGGAGTTGTCTTCTAGCTTAGCTAGTTACCAACTGAGGAAAATGGCATGGTGACAACAGGCTGGAAGACATGTGCATGCATGGGGAGGGGTGACCTAGTGGTTAGGACAAAGTACCTCAGACCGGATTGCTGTCCCACCTGAGGACAGCAATCTCAGGCTGGAGGGACAGGGGTTTCTAGTCCTATAGGCAGTCCTTGTGGCATTGGGCAAGCCACTTAACCCTCTGTTGCCTCAGGTACACATGTAGATTGTGAGCCCTTTGGGGACAAGGGAATGTATCCAGTACCTGCTTGTAGTGATTGTAAACTGCTCTGATGCCCTTCAGCCTGGGCAGTATATCAAGAAATTGCATAAACAAACATAAAAACCCTTCTAAAAGCTGCTGGAATGAGCCAAGAGAGGTTCCACCGTGAGGACTCTGCCACTGATGTCACCCACATTTGAGGACTAATCCTTGGTTTACACACACACACACGCGCATGTAGATTAAGGTGTTTTATAATCAATGCATGCACATACGAATTCCCCTGTGCTTTGCTCAGATCACGCCTCCAGCTACACCTTCTGGAAAGTACAAACCTTCATTCAAAGGTGCATATTTTTATGCTGATCGATATTTTATAAGCAGTCATTTATGTGTGCATGTGAAAATGACTTCACAAAATTATCTCCTATATGTGTATATTTCAAATTCTGGCTCCAGGAAAAGCTACTTTCCAAATGTGGAAATGGCTCTGAAGATGTTCCCTTCGATGTCATAATAGTATAACAATTAACCAGAAGTTAGAATCATGGCGTTACTCTGAGCAAGATTCCAGTTGTGTCATAATATGACAGTGTACTGAATGCTGTCTATGGGTCTTTCTATTTAATATACAATCCTAGAGAGTCTTTTGTGATTCCTTACAGGAACTTGCAGGATAAGCAGATATGCATCATGTGATTAGGATTGTACTGCCTTTATACTTTGAATAAGATGTTTAAAGCATCAGTTATTGAATTGTTTGAGCTTTTATTGAAATATCTGATGACACTTTTCAGCAAACCCTAACATGCAGGAATAATTCTCTCTCTCCCCCTTCCCCACTCCATTTCTTAATGTGTACACTGACGCTGCAGGTATGGTGCATGACATTCATCACCAGGAACCATGAACTGCCATGCTGCTTGACAAGCTGTCGGGAGAGAGTAGCAGCATGAATACGTGACATGTTTCCATAGACCTCTTTCCATGCAACATGCTTCACATCTATCTCTTTCTATGATTTGATTTTTTTTTTTGGCCTATGTAATTGGACTCTTATCTTGGACAAAAATATTTAGTCTTCTGTTCTGCAGAATTGTGAGACATGCAAAATGTTAAGCACAGAAGTAAATCTCTGTATGACTGAGCCTGAGCCAGTATGAGAAAAGAATGCCAGAATGGAATAACTCTAGATAATGGTCCATTGTACATGACTCGGGCAAAAAGCCGGCAAGTCAGTTTCCTGAAACAGCTCTGACATTGCACATCTCCCTATTCCCCTTCCCCCGCCTTCCCCTTATCCCCCATCCAGCTTTGGACAGGAGAAAAATTACACACACACAAAAAAATGCCTGCCAAAAGCAGACCATGGAGCTTTCTCCCAACAGGACCTGATTAGAAAACCGGGCAAAAGTTGCAGTTTGTTTTTTGGACAAGTTTTATTTGCTTGTGTGTGCCAATTTTCCTCTTTCAGAATTGTCAGGACATTAGCTCTATGGGCAAATGATGCAATTTTCAAAATAGTGAAAGCAAGATGACTTTTAGGTTTTATGTTTCCCTCCCTTCCTTTTTTTTGGCCTAAACCTTAAGTCTGTCTTTTGATGTTCTTCTCCTTTGTAACATGCTTGAAAAGAAATTGGAACTTGAGTGAAATTTTCGCTCTGTCAAGAGGTCATTCAATCATAAATCACAGAGGGGAGATCTTCTTTTTATCCAGTTTAGTACAGATCAATCAGTATTTAGGATTATGAAAACAAGACAAGAATTTTGTAATGTAGTAGTGGATAAACCAAGTGTTCTTTCTCCAGAAATTTGTATTTCAACATTTTAACTTGCAAAATCTTAAATCGCATTGTGTATGCACTGGGATAACCGCACTGCCTGCATATATGTGAAAATATTCCCTTGGTAGGAAGGTTTTATTGTGAAAGGACAGTGCTTTTAGAATCTGAGACTAGATTTGTAATGTTCTTTTCCTTGCTTTGTTGCAGGCACGAGGTGGCGATTTCCCTGAGCTCCAGGGTCCTGGGGAACTTCCTCTTCGGTCCTGTAGCAGCACAGCAAGCATGAAAATGAAAAATGTGAAAAAGTAAGAGCTCTTATATTACTGCAGTGTGCAGTGCAATGTGTGCTGTGGAGTCCATGTTAACTTCTGGCGACCCAGCAGCTCCTGGGTTTTCTTGGCAGTGTGACCGGAAGTAGATTGCCGGGCCTTTCTTTTGAGGCAATGGAGGGTTAAGTGACTTGCCCAAAAGCCACAAGGAGAGCTAGTGGAATTTGAACCCTGGTCTCTTGGTTACCAAGCCATTGTTCTACCACTAGGCGGCTACTCCTTTTGCAGTGTAGACTTTCAGTAAGTTTGATTTCCCTCTATTTCTCTTTTTTATTTGGTAAAATTTATGGACCTGAAGTTTCCCATTCAAATACAGGGGGTATAGGAAGCCTTTTTTAGGGGACTATTATTTCAAACTCAGTTGACTGCACACTAGTTTCGGGTTCCTGTGAAGGTCCTGCACCTTGGTACCTGACCTGGAGTGTGCCGGTGGCCCGTAGCTCTTACTGATGCATGATTCACAATAGGGTTTATAGCAGCAGCTACCGCAAGGGATGGGAGATGGGGGTTCTGAGGGTGATAATTTGATTAGTGTCTTTACCGGCAGCTACACACATCTGGAGAAGGGGAAGTGTATAGTTATGAATGTATGTGCTTAGCATCCTGAGAGAATTCTTGAGCTGGTTCAGTAAACAGCCAACCAAAAATTCAGTACCTGGAAAAACATATTGGGGATCTTACACCCAACTTTCATCCCCTGCTGTTTGCTCTATGCTGGGCTATGCTGTTGAAAAAAATTGAACGTTAGTGAAATTTCCATTCTATCAAGAGGTCATTCAATCAGAAATTAATGGAAGAGAGGAGGATGGCATTAGCATTCTTTTTAATCCGGTTTAGCACAGATTAATCCATTTTTTGTGATTATGAAATCAAAACAATTTTACAGTGGATTAGTAGATAAACCATATACTGCCTTGTTCCCAGAGGTTGATAATCCAGCAGGGGGTCAGCATTATTGACCTCCATTTTTTTGATGCATCTGATCAATTAATTTTTTTCTGCTTACCTCAGGTTATCTTTCACAAAGGGACACTTCCCTAAGCTGGCAGAATGTGCTCATTTCCATTATGAAAATGTTGATTTTGGAAGCATCCAGGTAGGTGTTCTGTAACAACCTTTATTGCCAAAAGTGACCTTCCTCTGTTCTCATGTCTGGAGCAAGAAAATTGTGTAGGGGTAGAAGATGCTGTCATGAGAATTTTGTTTTCAGTCTCCGGGTGACGTTATTGCTGCTTTGCTCTGATGTGGAAGTTGAAGGGGGAGTAGTTTAGCTTCCTACTACTACGGAGCATTTGTATAGCGCTACCAGTCGTACGCAGTGCTGCACAGACATGTAAGAGAGACAATCCCTGCTCATCAGAGCTTACAGTCTAGTTAAGACAAGACACAGAAGGTGTAAGCAGGGGTAAAACGAGGGGAAAGAAAAAGGAAATCAGGTGAGTCAGGATCCAAAAGCAGCAGCTTTTCACAAGGCTCCAGTTTGATGCCAGCTTTGTTTTTGTCATTATGAGCTTTGTACGGTATTAAGGGTTGAGGTTTACATTCTAGACAGCATGCAAGTATAGGTTGCTCTGGCTTCAAGGAATGCTAGACCCGATATTTAAAGCGATTAAGCGGATACTCAATGGCGCCGACACATTTAGTGTCGCTGAATATCTGTAGGTGCTGTCGCTGCATTCCGGAGACAGAGCGGGGGTGGCACCCAGCGATAACGAGGCAGCGGCAATATTGAGCTGCTGCCTGGTTATTGCAACATGGTGAAAGTTAGGCACCTGAAAGTCTGGCCTGACTTTCTTCAGAGAAGCTAACCGGGAGCAGCTGAATATTGCTGCTGTCTGATTAGCTTCATTGCTATCTAGCCGATCCAGTTATTCAGTGCTGGTGGCCAGATATGGCCCTAGCATTGAATATCCAATTCTAAATTTCAGCAGCGACGGCTAGTTGCTTTAGTAGCACTGGCCACCACTGCTGAATATCTGGCCTTGTGTTCTTAATTACCTTTTCAAGTGTTTCCTTGTCAACCCAAAAACTGTAAAAAGAAAGGCTGGTCAGTTCCATGCAGTGGCAGGTGTTATCTGCATGATGCCAATGGCCTTAACCATCTCATAACCTTTTTTGAGAAGTATGTGGCATTTTGACTTGTTGCCAGAGTTAACAGATGGGCACATGGAAAGGAGGACTAGCTTCCACTTTTCAGGATAGTCATGCATGGCCTGTGGGGTGTTGCGGGGCTATATGCAGAGGCTTCATTGTAGGACCTTATTTACATACAGTTTGCATTATTTTTCTGCCTAAATCTGACCTTATTAGAAAGGGCAGTGGGATGTTGAAATTAAGATTGATTTAAAGTCTGTATTTAGATCCTGGTTTATAGATTTGTGGGGTTAGTGAGGATGGCTTTGTATTAGTAAGAAGAAAATGTATAATTCTATAATATTTTTGATTGTTTTTTTAATACTCTATAAACTACCTCTATATGCCTATATGCTCTGGGGATAGAAGCAGAATATAAATGCCTATTTAAATTAAATTAAGTCAGCATTAGCTGAAAAAAGGGGCCATTTGCAAAAACCACAGCCGCGCTTATGTAGGGCTGGCCCTGAGGATAAGTAGCCTCAGAGATGATTTTATAGCCCCACGAAGGAAGATAGGGACACATTCTATGTTCTCCTTGTTCCAATCTTTTTTATATTCAATGAAAGAATAGTTCTCATTTCTCACCTTAAATGCAGCAAGCTGCATCCTGTTCCTATCTTTGTAAGTTTTTGTTAGCCACATAGACTTGGCCCCTATTGAATCTAGAGCATATCAGTCCAACTTCAGAATCCTGTGTGTGCTCTTTGTCCTGATGTATTAGAGACGAGTGCTGACTTTGATAAATATATCACTCTCCCAAACAAAAAGAGAGAGAACGATCAAGAATGGAGAATATGACTTACAGTAAGTGCACCAAACAACAGTAATAAATAAATAAATAAATAAACTGAAAGGGGCATTTGCTCAGGATTTGCTAAAGATAGTGGCATCATACATTGTCCACAGTCTACTCCAAAAGGACAGAATTCTTGAGAAACTGATGCCCACTCGATCTTTGTAGTTTTCCGGGTCACACTTTGTCTTAGTGGAACCGACGTTTCATCCATCGTGCTGTGACTTTCTTCAAGGTGAAATGGTTATGCAATGGAAGACTGTTCTTAGACGTGGTTCTCAAACCGGGCTGGTGGGATTGAAGCAGTAAATTTGAATTTTGGTGGGAAAGTTCGTTGGAGAAAAGGTGGAAATTTGAATTTTGGCAGAATAAACTTTCCCACCAAAATTCAAAATTTCCACCTCAATCCCACCAATTCCACTTAAAAAACTTTCCTAGGGTATACTACTTGATAATATAGTTCTGCATGACAATCCTATTACCTGTTGTCCCTTCCTCTCCACCAGCAAAGAAGAGAAATCCATCAGTTAAATTGAAGTGCTTATTTAAGGAGAGTGCATAATGTTGGCTTATTCTGTAATTCTATTTTCTCATTGGGCCTCATAGAAGCGGCGACTTCCACCTTGGATCCTGAGTTTCAATATCTTTTTTAATAGGTTTTTAACACAACAAACCTCCAGTTTCACAACCTAACATCAACCTTGCATTCTAAGGAATATTCTAATTTTGATGATATAGGGGGTAATGTTATATTATGCACTTGCATTATAAGTATGTGCATATGTTTATCTGTGCAGACTTGGTTGGATTTTCAAAACAAAAATATGTTCTTATTTCAGCTTGACAAATTACCCAGGGAAACTGTGCTTACATTTACGCATACTGTTTGGCATTGATTTATGTGCATACTTGTGAATTTTCAAAAGTGTGTGCATAAGTGCAAACCCCTCCTCTGTCCTGCGTCTGGGAATGCCTTTGTTCAGTTCAGGTAAACAATGCATATATAGAGTTATGAAAATTACCTTCATATAGTTTTAGGCATTGCCTATTGAATGCATTTGTAGGAGTTTTTTCAAGGAATGAATAGTTGAGTTCTAGTGAGTAGGCATGGTCTGTCTTGGGTCTGTCTGTGTCATTTTCAAGTCATTGCCTTAGAAAACTTTCCAATATACTATACTTGTCTACACCATTCTTAACTGAGGTACAGCAGTAAGCAAGTCCAGAAAGCACTAGACTTTAAAAGATAAACTGCAAATGTAACTTGGATGCCGTTGACTGACTTTTGACCAAGTTAATGTCACTGGTATGTACTCGGGATTAGCTGCCTGATGGCAAAGCTTCTAAACTTTACACATCCAACAGGTCACAAAAGGAGCATCATTGTGTTCACACATTTATCGCTGCAGTAATGCACATAAGCTAAACACAATTTGTGCATTGACTTTCTTGCCTATTCTAATTATACAAATTTTGTATTCGTTTTCTCGGCATTTTATTCTGTTAAGTGAGTTTCTAGCCCTTTTCAGTACTATAAAAGATGCCAAAAAAATAGCTTCATTCTAATTCTTTTAGAACCATGTTTACTAAAGCTTACCGTGAGGTCACAAAAATTAGTATGTGCTAAGTGCCATGTGGCCCATAGCAATAGAATGGGTCTTGGTAGCAGTTAGCATGCACTGAGCTTTAATAAACATAGCCTCTCATGTTGCATGTTGCTTATAAACTTTTATTTCTAACCATGAGGGTGCAATAGGAACAGTGGTCAAAGTAGCGACACCACATATTTAAGGAGAAAATCCTCCAGTCCTATAGTTTAAAATATACCAGTATCAGTGACTTAACATGTGGCACTCATATGGTGGTAAAGGATGTGACAACTAGGACATGAAAGGAAAATGGAAGACTTGAGCTGGTCCAGCTCTTTTCTTTTGGGGGGGGGGCACAGAGTTAATATATTAGTGGGGTCTTTTGATCACCCTGGACGATTTTCAGTAAGCACTATGCTAATAATTACAGGAAAATGTAGTCTTGCCCCAGACAAGAAGCACTTGGTCATTAATTCAGGTCAGATCTTAAGAAAGGATGTTTGGATACAGGCTGTTGCCTGGCGGGTTGAACAAAATCTGTGATTGCTTCTGAAATTAGCATTTATCTGCAAGCATATTGGAAAAGAAATATAAACTTTGTTATAGTGAACTGGTTTGGTTGGAAGGCACAATTGTTAGACAAAGGATATTTTAGTACTAGTATCACTTAAGGGCATTTTGACTAAAGTATACTAAAGGTTAATGTGGGGTTTAGTGTGCACCAAGCACACCATGTGCCATAAATGTGGGTATGCTAAAAATTGTATGGAAACTGGATGAGTGAACTGTGGCGTACAGGCATCTTTAACGCATGCTAGCTGTCAAGCCATGGTATTTTCAATAACATCTTATGGATGCGAAAGTTAGACAGTGAAAAAGACAGGAAGAAAATTGATGAAACCTAAGTTTTCTTTAGAAGCTCAGATGACAAGACTTTGACTTTCATACTTTGGACACATCATGCGAAGAGATAAATCATTAGAGAAAGACATCATGCTTGGCAAGGTAGAAGGTCAATGCTAAAGAAGAATGCCGGCAATGAGATGGATCATACAATAACAGCAGCTATGGGTGCCACTCTATCAACAATGAGCCACCTAACTGAAGACCGAACCCAGTTTAGGACAACTATCCAGAGGGTCGCCATGAGTCAACACAGACTCGACGGCACTTAATAATAACAACAACTGTCAATGTGGCACTTAGCACTGGAGCACTTTTTGCCACCAGAACGGATGGCGTTAAGTGCACTTGTGGGAATCGTATGGCATACTTAGCATGAGGGTGGCTCGGAATCCATGCTAGCTATCTGGGGACCTGCTGGGCACACTAGGTTTTGGACTGAATGCACGGTAGCTACCACATCTTGGTAAACATGCCTCTTAATTTTGAAGTGGGATTGTGGAAGATGAGGTAAAAAGAAAAGTAGACATTTCTCTATCACTGAGTTCACTTTTTATTTTTAAATAATGGACTGAGAGCATTACAATTTGAGTTCCAGAAAATGATTTTAACTGTACTTCAGGGAAATGCCATGAGCAGCGCTCATCATTTCAGAATAACTCTTGAATGAAGTTCAGCATCTAGGCCACCAATTTTCCTACTGCGTAGATTTTGTCATTCTGTGCAAAACTGTTTATGGATTGTGGTACTTGTCATTTCATCAGAATTATCTGAGATTTTTTTTTTTGAGTTTCAAAATATTTTATTGAGAAAATTCAAAGAATACAAACATTCCAAAAGAAAACATTACCATATAATAAACATACAAATTATAGTCCACGTCATGAGGAGCAACAACTGATCAAGACTATAAGAAGAAATCCTTTACACAAGAAAACTGAGAGAAAGGAGGAAGCTGGTCTAATCATTTTACTCTTTTTTTCCATCTGGTGACAAAGAAATTTAACCAAGAAACTAACTATTTAACCTGCGTAGAACATGTCAAAAGAAAAGTTTCCAAAGCTGACGTTTCCAAGAAGACATACTTGGTGCCTTTAAAGGTAACTAGACATTTGCAGGGAAATTTTAGAAAAAACGTGGCACCAATAGCTAGGACGCGGGGCTTTAACATAAGAAAACCCCGGCGACGCAGCTGAGTCGTCCTGGAGACGTCTGGAAACATATTAATTTTCTTCCCACAGAAGGCAGCTTCTTTATTCGTAAAAAATAAACGCATCACAGCATTCTTTTCCACCTCAGAAGCAAATGATACCAGAAGGGTGGCTCGTGTAGAAATTAAATCCCGGGAGGACTCAATGAACGCTGAAACGTCCAGAGAATCCTGGGATACTACAGGGGCAGCTCCAGGGATCATCTCCTCTGGTGCCGTCCCTTTACGAGAAATATAAAACAATTTTACAACATGTGGTTTTGAGTCTTCCCTATATCCTAAAACTTCCACTAGATATTTATCAAATAAAATTTGGGGAGACAAAAAGCGAGTATACGGAAAATTTAAACATCGCACATTAGAAGCACGCAAACTATTTTCTAATATTTCTTGCTGAAAATGTAAGGTAATACTATCTTTTATCACATACATCGAGGAATTTTGTAGTACATTACACTGAGCTTCCAATTTCTGGCATTTTTGATCTAATACAGCAATCTGAGTATCATGCTGGGCAAATTTCGCCACAGAGTCCCTTGAAAAGTCTGAGAATTGAGATACAATTGAGCCAAGTGAGGAGTCGATCCTAGATAGAACCTGCCATACATCTGCTATGGAGATTTCCTGAGAAGCCGCAGGTACAGACGATAAACCGTCCCTGTGTGCTGAGACAAAACCCTCCGGTACCTTCAACACCCGGGGTAAAGGAACAACCCCATGGGCTAAAGAGGATCCAGAAGGGGATACAGATGGTAAACAATCCAATTGCTACAGCAAAACCTCCCGTACTGGTGAGGAGGTAACTGGGGCAGTCTGTCCATTACCAGCAGAAGGGGAAGAGATACTAACCCCCAAAGATATCGAGGAGCTATCACTAGGGAGCTGTGTGTCAGATGGAACATCTTTCAGAGCCTCCATACTTCCCACAGCGACCAAATGCCTATCCATGGGACCGGAAACTTTGACAACTTTTGTAGGATTCACAATACTCACAGTTTGATGACACTTCCTGCGTTTTCCCATCCTACACGATCACAAACCAGCTCCCAAGCTCCTCGAGCGCCAAGGAGCGTATAAGGAGCATTACCTGCCCCTTGAAAACGCGCCCCTTTGAAACGCGACCGCTACCGCATACCGCGTAGCGGTCGTGCTTTTAAGGCCCCCTGGATGACGTCAGGGGCAGGCGCCGCTCAGGTGAACCGGGTGCTCCGGGCTGCCAAGAAGAATCCCACAGCGGTGCACAGGGTAACCAGCCAACCTCTTTCCTCGCACGCTCCCAACTGCTGGGATATTCCGCCGAGCTTTAAGGCCCCCTGGATGACGTCAGGGGCAGGCGCCGCTCAGGTGAACCGGGTGCTCCGGGCTGCCAAGAAGAATCCCACGGCGGTGCACAGGGTAACCAGCCAACCTCTTTCCTCGCACGCTCCCAACTGCTGGGATATTCCGCCGAGCTTTAAGGCCCCCTGGATGACGTCAGGGGCAGGCGCCGCTCAGGTGAACCGGGTGCTCCGGGCTGCCAAGAAGAATCCCACGGCGGTGCACAGGGTAACCAGCCAACCTCTTTCCTCACACGCTCCCAACTGCTGGGATATTCCGCCGAGCTTTAAGGCCCCCTGGATGACGTCAGGGGCAGGCGCCGCTCAGGTGAACCGGGTGCTCCGGGCTGCCAAGAAGAATCCCACGGCGGTGCACAGGGTAACCAGCCAACCTCTTTCCTCGCACGCTCCCAACTGCTGGGATATTCCGCCGAGCTTTAAGGCCCCCTGGATGACGTCAGGGGCAGGCGCCGCTCAGGTGAACCGGGTGCTCCGGGCTGCCAAGAAGAATCCCACGGCGGTGCACAGGGTAACCAGCCAACCTCTTTCCTCGCACGCTCCCAACTGCTGGGATATTCCGCCGAGCTTTAAGGCCCCCTGGATGACGTCAGGGGCAGGCGCCGCTCAGGTGAACCGGGTGCTCCGGGCTGCCAAGAAGAATCCCACGGCGGTGCACAGGGTAACCAGCCAACCTCTTTCCTCACACGCTCCCAACTGCTGGGATATTCCGCCGAGCTTTAAGGCCCCCTGGATGACGTCAGGGGCAGGCGCCGCTCAGGTGAACCGGGTGCTCCGGGCTGCCAAGAGGAATCCCACGGCGGTGCACAGGGTAACCAGCCAACCTCTTTCCTCGCACGCTCCCAACTGCTGGGATATTCCGCCGAGCTTTAAGGCCCCCTGGATGACGTCAGGGGCAGGCGCCGCTCAGGTGAACCGGGTGCTCCGGGCTGCCAAGAAGAATCCCACGGCGGTGCACAGGGTAACCAGCCAACCTCTTTCCTCGCACGCTCCCAACTGCTGGGATATTCCGCCGAGCTTTATCTGAGATTTTGAGGCCACATAGATGTCGTTTGGTGCATCTGTACAGGCTCAGTGCATGGTGACGCATGAGGTGATGCTGCTGCATTGCATAAGGATGCCTGCCTCTGCGTTTAAGGAATTAGTGTAGGTCAGTGGCAGGGTTTTCAGAATGGTAAGCTTTGTTTTATTTTTCTTGGGCTATTCTATTGCTCGCCCATAACCTAAGAGCTTCCTGGCATTCCATATTTCTGTCTGTTTCTGTGATGGCCGTGTGGCTAAAAATTGACCTCCGAGTACTTTTTGTCCAAGGACCTTTGCTTTGCTGTCATGTTGAGCTGAAAGAAAGTATTTGTTGCCTATTTAAATTTATTTTATTTATTTAGGATCACTTATACTCTACTAATCCTGCTATAGCTTATAGTGGCATAAAATAAAAATGTACATAAAATATATGAAGACATTAACATACGGCAATGAGCATAGATTTAGGAACCCCCAGTCAAACTATATGTTTTGATGAATTTCTCCTTAAACAGAAACTGGCACAACTTCTACACAGTGCAAAGTTGAGCACAACATCTTTCAGCATATTATAATGCATAAAAATTTGCTAATTTTAACAGTTGAAAAAATTATAATCTGAATATGCAGCCTTCAAGTTGATTCATTATTACTTTTTATAAAGAAGTTAACAATACTCTCAACCTTGGAGAATCAGTGAACCATGGACTTGACCAGGGGTGCCTAAACCTTTGCTCAAATTGTAAATAACATACGGATTTGATGAGAAAAAAAATTCATCTCTCTTCAGAACATCTAAACTCTGTCAAAGACTTCCTGAAAGAAAAGAGTATTCAACCCCTTCCTAAATTGCAAATAATTATCTTCCTACTGTGAAAATGCAAGAAAAGGGGATCCAGGATAGCAGCAGTCATGTTCACATCGGTGTGATGCTTTCCTTTGTGTTCTGGATGGGAAAGAAGAAAAGTAAATTGGTGAGATGTCCCTCAGCATCTTGGTGACAAACCTCTTCTGGTCCAATGGATTCCTTTGTTTATTGCCCTGAAACCTAAATGTTGACTGCTTTGATGCTGGAGTCAATGTTCTTGATGTTTTCTTCAGTTTGAGATGTCTTCTCCCCTGAACACTAGCGGCCTCTGTTACAGACGTCCATCTTCGATTCCCCTCCAGAGGCCTTCAGTGAGACACCATGGGAGGTCAGCGTGGGGATGTTCATCACCGGAGGGAACGCCTCCTGTGCTGAAGTGGAGGTTGCTCAGGCCCAGCAAGGTTAGCTCTCAGTTGTAATCGGAAGACAAGAGGTTAAAAAGAAGATGGAGAGTACTCAATAGTGTCTCCAAAATCTGTTTCATTTGGAGAAGAGGTAGATGTTCATAACTTGCCTGTAGATTTGGTTTTGGCTTCTTCCTCTCTTGAATTGGTTTTCCACCCTGTAGCAACCTAAGGAATTTACTCTAGAAACTATATGGTAGGCTATTTCCCAGTAAGAGAAACTCTTATCTAAAATTTAAGATAATACTTCAAGGATTGTTAATTTTGAGTACTGTTCCTGTTTTGAATAATATTCATAAGCGAAAATACAGAGAATCCAGGGTACTAATATTGTTTTAATTAAGGATAATACTATTATAAAAAATAAAAAGTAGATTCTTGAGAATGCTGCTCGAAGGTGCAACATTTGAGTGATTAGCTTTCCTAAGGTTGCATTAATATCCGCTAAGGAGATGTCTTAAAGATCTATGATAGAGGAACGGAAAATCCCTTTGGCATCATTGCCAGCAGCTAAGCAGGGAAGTTCAGGAACTAACATGGAGATCCAGTGATGGCTGTGTTAAATGCGATTTGCTTTGTTGAAAAGCTCTGGAGTGACTGCTGTTCTGTCCACCTTGTTGGTATCTCTTGACTTAAAGGACTGCGGTTTCTTGTCCCACAGGTGCTCCATGTGGCCTTGGGCAAGCCACTTAACTCTCTGTTGTCTCAGGTACAAAAACATAGATTGTGAGTCTTTCGGGGAGAAGGGAAAAATATATATATACAGTACCTGAATGTACACCGCTTTGACTGGTAGAAAAGCGGTGTATAAGCCTAGTTAAATAAATAGATAGTTTGGCTTCTGAGAATATATTTTAAGGGAATGCATGCTTCCTTGATGGACTTTTTAGTCAGAATGTTTCCAGATTTGGCAAGAAAGACTTAAAAGGAAGAGGAAGGAGTTTCTGCTTAAGCCCGGAGTTCTTCAGTTGTGAACTTTGTCTTTCTTAAAATTTAAGAACATAAGAACATAAGATATGCATACTGGGTCAGACCAAGGTCCATCAAGCCCAGTATCCTGTTTCCAACAGTGGCCAATCTAGGTCATACGTACCTAGCAGTTTCCCCAAAAGACACAGGTTCCGCAATGCTTGTACTGGGTCAAGCATTGATATCCTGGGTCCCTTCTTAATAATGGTTTATGGACCTTTCCTCCAGGAACTTGTCCAAACCTTTTTTAAACCCAGCTACACTAACAGCCTTTACTACATCCTCCGGTAACAAATTCCAGAGTTTGATTACATGTTGAGTGAAGAAATATTTTCTTTTATTAGTCTTAAATAGTTTACCCTGTAGCTTCATTGCATGTCCCCTAGTCTTTCCATACTCTACTAACGTAAACAATCGATCTACGTTTACCCGTTCCACTCCGTTCATTAATTTATAGACTTCTATCATATCTCCCCTCAGCCGTCTCTTTTCCAGGTTAAAGAGCCCTAACCTTTTTAGCCTTTCTTCATAGGAGTATCCTTCCATCCCCTTTACCATTTCATTACAAATAGTTAAGCTGAACTCCGTTAATTGTGTTTTTTGAGCTCTCCCAGCTGGTTTCCCTTAGGTACCCTTGTAGTAGGTTCTTCGTAAGTACGTATTTGGATTGTATAGCCTGGATTTGGTCAAATACTCTTGCCTATATTTTTCTTTTTGTTTAAATTTGATATTCGTCTATGTGACTTTGTAATTGATCCCCCTTTTACAGTTGTGGACTAGGGTGATAAGAGTGAACAGTTTATGTTTATGTTTACTACATTTGATATACCGCTCAGGCCGAAGCATCAGAGCGGTTTACAATATTACATAAATGTTACTGAAAATATGAAAAGAACGCCATTTATAAGATAGGACAGAATAAGAGATATAGTGATAGTTAAAGAAATAGAAGAGATAAGAGGAAAGGCACACTATAACATCCAGAGAGGTAGAATATCGTGCCACCCAATGTACAAGTGGTTACCTATTGACCACAGCTCATAGTCCTTCCAAACAGACTTGACCAAGTTGTTTTGTCATCACAATAGTTTCCTTAATCCATCTGGATATGGTCGCTTTCGCCGCAGCTTCCCCTTTCCGGGGACCCCCAAACAAGACAAACAACCGATCCGATTTGCGGAAAGAATCAGTGACTTCCAAATAGTGACGCAACACTCTTTTAATATCTAAGCGACTAAGCCCCCGGTCAGAAGCCTGCTCTCCTGTTGCTCGCAATACCGGTAGAGACACCGCCTGATTCACAGGAAAAGAAGACACCTTAGGCAAGAAACAAAGCCTTCCAGGCTCTCTCTCTTTCTCCCCTTGTCCATGGACCATATTTGCAGTCTCGCTCTCTCTTTCAGCATGAGACTTTCATCGAGGCTCTCTGGCTCACTCTCACACCTGCTCTGCAATGGTTCTCTAGTCCGGCTCTCTCGTTCGGCACACGGCCTTCCTTGAGTTTCCCTAGCTCTCTCTGCACAAGGCCTTCCTTGAGTTTCCCTAGCTCTCTCTGCACAAGGCCTTCCAGGCTCTCTGTCTTTCTCCCCTTGTCCATGGACCGTTTTTGCAGTCTCGCTCTCAATTGCTAATTTTTATGTTTTACTTTATTTTTCTTTTTTGTTTTATCTTGCTGTACAAGTGTTTCAGCTTGGTTTAATTACAATAATTATAAATAAGAAACAAAATTTAAAATTGCAAAAAGGGCTTTCTGTTAATGTGTCTGTGGTCATGAAATGGTTCAGCTACAAGTTTCTACTAATGGTGCCACCTGCCTCTACTGTGGGGATCTGCAACAGTCCTTACACAGATGACCGAAGAGACCTCATGGGAATATAAACATAATTCCATCAAACATTTAGAATCTTTCCCTTCATTGCTTGATAAATTAGGCAGAGTACCTTCAATGTACCATGGTATTCTGCCAGCAACCAGTGAAAAAAAATCCAACAGCAGATGAGAGTTGCGTACTCATATTCTTTCCTGCAATGAAGCGAGAAGCAATATTCCATGCTAATTGCAATGGTTGTCAATAGATCTAAGTAAGATTCAGAAAAACGTTGCTGCCAAATGCTATCTAGTCCATGGCAACCCTATGGATATTTATCCTAAATTGTGTTCGGCCTTCTGTAAGGTGACCAATTGTTTATAGAGTGGGATCCATAGCTGTCTTTATTGTATTGATCCATCACATTGCCGGTTTTTCTTTTTTATGTTGACCTTCAACTTCTCTAAGCATGATGTCTTTCTCTAATACTTTGGTCTATCACATTTTTTTTTGGTTTGTGATTAATAGCATACTGCATGACGGTGAAAAAAGATTGTGCAATTCTGGTCGCAATATCTTATGTTCAAATTTGTTTATTGAAAGTACAACAGCCATAACAAAACAACCGTAAACAAAACCGAAGTATATGTTACAGGCAATCCACCAAAGCAAACAAACCACAATTTTAACCAGAAAGCCCACCCCCGCAAATACATTTCAGCAGCATAAATAAAACAGAGGAAAAGCAAGTAGTGCAGTACAGAAACCAGAAGTAAAAAAAAACCACACACATGCCCCCCCCCCCATAAACCCCCAGAGATACCCAAAAACATTTGCCATATCATTGCCTGCATCCAGTCTCTCTGTGGGAATGAGGAGTCGAAATCAGGGGTAGCCACCCTCCCCCTCCCGCCTCCAAATCCAACACTAGAACTAATACCCCCCCTGTCATCTTCCCCCCCCATTCGACCTGCCCCCCCTCCTTCCCTCCTCCATCCCCTGCCGATGAGGGACAGGCTCGAGGTGGGTTCTTCTCCCGAGCCTACCCTTCCCCTCCCACGGGAAACTACCTCATACCTCCCCTCCCACCTCGTCTCCCCCTCTTCCCTTCCCCCCAGTCCTCTCCTGAAGTACCCCCCCCATCCCCCCCGTCCTGTTCTCTTATCTTACCTACCCCCCCCCCCGGGAGTGACTGGAATCCCCCCTCACATAAAACACACCTAAGTAATGGAACCGGCTGCTAGTACAAGATGGACTCCTCTAGAGACCCCCCAGGATCCGACTCCGGGCACTATGAGGTAAAGAGTGCAGATGTGGTCCCCAAGCCACCAGAAACCTCTGCCAACGTTTGGGATCCCCCCTCGCCCGGAGTCGCTCCATAAGCAGCACCTCATGTAGACGCCCCCGCCATAGTCCATATGTTGGCCCCCGAGCATCCAGCCATCTGAACAAAATAGTCATCCGAGCTGTTTCCAACACCAATCGCAACCACAGCCATACCGCACGTCCCAACCGCGTCTCCCACTCATGCTCCCACACATCCAGCACTGCATTCGTCGCTGTCAGGGAGGGCGCACCATCCACACAACCTGCTAGATAAGCCTGCACCAACTTCCAGAAGACTATGACCCGTTGGCAGGTCCAAAACATATGCCCTAGCGTAGCCCTCTCCTCCCCACAACAGGGGCAGCAATGGGACCCAACAATCCCTGCCCTCCATGCCCGTATGGGGGCATAGTATAGGCGACGCAGCAATTTGTATTGCATGTCCCGATAGGACACCAACACACATACCTTGGGGATGGCAGCCAAACCTTCTAACAGCCCACCGCTAGTCACCTCCACACCCAGCTCCCTGGTCCAAGCCTCAGCCAGGCCATCCACCGAAATCGGTGGTGTCAGATCCCATAAGAGCTTCTGTAACCCCGCCACCCTCACCCCCGACTCACCCCCCAACAAGGTCGTCTCAAGTTGTGAGCTAACTACTCCCTGCAGGGTCGCCATGGGTAAGGTGCGAAGATAGCTTCGAACCTGCGCAAACAGGAAAACATCCCGCCCTCCCAGGGGGTAATGTCGGCAAAGCTCGGGAAAGGGCAATATGACGCCTTCCGGTGAGACCACGTGCTCCACGTTAACTATCCCAAGTAGTTCCCAGCGTCTGAAATGGCCCCCCTCCAACCCGGGCAGGAAGTCCCCATTGCCCCTAAGGGGGAGATAAGGGGAGTGGGTAGCCGATATCTGCTGACTAGAGCAAAAACGACGCCACCCCACCCTAACTGGATCCACTAGCAGAGCGCGAATATCGCGGTCCAGCCCAGGGGAGGCTGTAGCATGTAAGAGGAATCGCAGATGATAAGGTTTCACCGCTTCCTGCAGCAACCCCAGGGGAGTGTACTCCTCCAGGTCCCACAACCAATCCCGGGCGAACCGCAGCAGGCAGGCCACATTGTACTTACGAAGATCGGGTAGCCCCATTCCCCCCGAGGTCCAAGGCTGCTGCAAGACCTCCGCCCGCACCCGAGGTCGCCGCCCTTTCCACAGCAACCGGTTCAACAGCCCATCCAACCTCTTCAAGTCCGACCGCTTCAACAATAATGGAAGTGTCTGTAACACATATAGGACCCGGGGAAACAATGACATCTTATATAAGGAGATGCGACCCCCAAGAGACAGTGGGAGGTCCCGCCATTTATCAACACAAACGGCCATAGAGGCCAGTAGTTCGTCAACATTCAACCGATAAAGCCCAGCGAGATCCGCAGGGATGAACACCCCCAGGTATTTAAAATACTTCAACTCCCACTTTAGAGGGAACTCCCCTGCCATCTCTGAATGTCCCCCGGCCCCAACATCATCGCTGCCGATTTGTCCAAATTTAAACGAAACCCCGAGGGCACTCCATATTCACGGAAAAGCTGTAACAGGTGTGGGAGTCCCACCTGGGGATCCACCAAGTGTACCAAAAGGTCGTCAGCAAATGCTGCAACTCGAAACTCGGACGCCCCCACCCGTACACCCTGAAATTGGGGGTGGGCCCGAATTCTCTGTAGCAGAGGCTCCAAAGTCAAAATAAACAGGAGAGGGGACAAAGGGCATCCCTGCCGGGTCCCCTTTTGGATGGGAAATTCAGCGGACATAGCCCCATTTATCAAAATAGCCCCTTTCGGTTCTGCGTATAAGAGCCGCACCACCTGGACATAGAAGCCCGTGAACCCCATCCCCTCTAGAACCTGGTACATAAAGTCCCAGTTGACCCTGTCAAATGCTTTCTCAGCATCAAAACTGATAAGCATCGATTGCACCCCAGCCGCCCTACCCACGCACATTGATATCAAAAGTCGTTGCAGGTTGTAAGCTGCATGGCGTCCCCGGACAAAACCCACCTGGTCCCTGTGTATCAGAGTCGGCAGAATAGGCGCTAATCGATCAGCCATGATTTTGGCAAGGATTTTGATGTCAACGTTAAGTAGAGAGATGGGTCGGTATGAACCCGGCGCCAGCGGGTCCCTCCCCGGTTTGGGCAAAACCGTAACTAGCGCCTTGTTCGCCTCATATGGAAAGCTACCCCTACGGACCAAGTCCTCAAAGTAGTCCGCCAAAGGGGCCACCACTACCGTCCCCAAAGTCTTATAAAACTCTCCCCTTAAGCCATCCAAGCCAGGGGCGTGGCCATTTTTCAAGTTTCGGATCCCCTCCTGTACCTCTTTCAAGGAGATCGGCAGGTTCAAGACCTGTATCTGCTCCTCGGTCAGCTTTGCTAGAGCACAATCTTTCAGGAAGTTCTTGCCTGCCACCACGCCATCCCCCTCGTGGGCATAAAGCTGGCTATAATAATCTGAGAAGACCTTTTGAATCGCAGCAGTGTCTTTGTGAAGAGACCCATCCGGGTGTCGGATCGCCCCTATGTGACGACCCCCACCGGCCGGCCGTACCAATGCCGATAGCAACTTCCCGGCCCTGTTGCCATGCTGGTACAATTTATATCTATAGTACATCAAAGATTTTCGGGCACGCTGATGGAGAAGCATCCCCAACTCCTGCTGGATTTCGCGCACCTGGCGCCTATGTGCTGCCGAACTGACAGTCGCCAGCCGACGCTGTGCCTTACCCAGTTCGCGCTCCAAAAACAGAATGCGATGGTTTTGTCGCTTTCGCCAAGAGCCGTAATAACTAATGATCTCCCCCCGCATGACCGCCTTACCCGCCTCCCAAAGAAGAGTCGGAGAGGTCCCCGGGATATCATTGAGAGCTTCATAATCTTTCCACCGATCCTGAAGAAATCCTGCGAATTTGGCGTCCCCACTTAACTCCAAAGGGTAGCGCCAGAACCGCTGGCCAGGCGGAGTTTGTTTTTTTCAACTCCAGAGTGATCATTGCGTGGTCCGAAACAGTGATGGGGCCAACCGCCGCATCCACCACCTTACTAAAAAAGGAGGCCGAGATCAGGAAATAGTCAATGCGGGACCACGTGCCATGGGCTCGCGACAAGTGGGTAAACGTCTTTTCCCCGGGATGCAAGACTCGCCAAATATCTAAAAGGTGATGTGCTTCACAAATTCCTAGCAGCCGCCGTTGACTCCTGTGGTCCCTCCCTGCCGCCTGCCCCGACCGATCTTCTCTATCATTCAATACGGTATTAAAGTCTCCCCCAACTATGACCTGGTATCCCTCAACCGGGGCCAATAGCCGCTCGAGTGTCCGATAAAAATGAGTTTCATATACATTAGGCGCATACACCGAGCCTAAAACAACCTTGGTACCCTCAAGAACGCCCCGCACCAAAACATACCTACCAGCAGGGTCAATATCAACCTGCTCCTCCACCCAACCCACGTGATTGGCAATGAGAACTACAACCCCACGCTTCTTTCCCACCGCTGGGGCTCCATAGACCTGAGCTATAAGGCGACCACGCAGCTTTGCATGTTCTGCTTCCGACTGATGCGTCTCTTGTAGCAATGCAACTCCTACCTTCTGGCGCCGTATCTGCTGCATGATTTTATATCTCTTTATGGGGGATCCTATCCCACAGACGTTCCAGGAGGCTATCTTCAAGCCACTAGCCATGGCAGCCCTTTAAGTGCGGTCGCCTGCTATGATGATTCGTCCACCAAATTTGGTGGGAACCCCCCCAGCCTAGGGTCCCCCCCTGTGTCCCTGCACCCCAAGTACCAGCAACCACTCCAAAACATTCATCCATCCATGGTGTGTCCCAGATGAACCAGCAAAACCAGTCACAGTCCCTCCCCCAATCCCCCCCCCTAACTCCCTGCGCGCCCCCCTTTCCCCCCCCCCCCGGCTATTAAAGTCAAGAACAAGACCCCACCCCTCCCTATTCCCCCCAACCCCTGCCCATACCCTTCTCCCACCCCCATATTCCGCCTTATGAATGCTATCCCCAGCCCCCCCTCTCCCCCCTTTCCCTGCCCTCCGTTCCAACTCTCGAACCCGACACCGTCCGGCCAGTCTGACCCGGTCGGCGATTCCTACTGGTGAAGGGGCCACCCCTCCCAGCAGTCCCCCCCATTTTACCATAAACATGAAGCAGCCTGGGAGTCCCAGAACCCGCGTTGTCCGCTGGGCGGGACTGGGGACACAGGCCCGTGGGTTCCCCTCCCGCTACCCCCTCTAGGCCTGGTATTCAGGTAAAATGACTCCCCACTTTAGGAACAAAACCCAACAGCAGTAACATTCCCATTTCTCCCCCCCCTCACATAGACCCCATATCATAGCTGCATCCAAAAAGGGAGAACAAAACTACAACAAAGAAGAAAAAATAAAACAGTAGTGGAAACAAAATTCAACTCAGCACATCATGTAACAGGTAACAAAGTAACAAATCAGAAAAAGCAAGAAAGTACATGCTTTTAACAGGCCCACTGCCATTTTGTTTCACTTTGTTACACTGAGAATGGAGCGTAAGACAGCGAGAGGCCACAGTTTCAATCCCACAGGCCTATTCTCAGCCAGCCTTTCAGCAAATCGGGCAGAGAGGATTTAGGAGCCACGAAGTGAATCGTGAACATGGTAAGCCCACAGTTCCAATCCTGAAATTAAATCCCAGGCCGCGGTCAGCCATATCGTGAGTACCCCTAAGTCAGTACCTCATCTCCAACTGTGTTTTATCATTCATACGCGAGGCACTGCAGACAATCAAGGAACAGTCTCTGCCGCCCCAGCCATGCGGTCCAAAAAGGCGCTTGCTTCCACTGGGGACCCCAGCAGGTGCGTCCGCCCCTGGTGCTCCACTCGCAGCCGGGCGGGGTAGAGAAGCGAAAATCGCATCCCCCTGCCCGCCAACTGCGCGCATAGGGGGGTGAAAGCCTTGCGTTGCTGGCTCACCAGCGCAGAATAGTCCTGGAACACCAGGAGTTGTGCCCCGTCTCCAGACTGCCTCCAATGGTTGCGGGCTGCCCGTAGGACCGCCTCTTTCTGGCGGTAGTCTAAAAATCGAGCGATGACTGCTCGTGGTCACTGGGCCTGCTCCCGCCTCGGGCCAACCCTGTGCACCCTTTCCAATGCAATCTTAGGCGCCCCCTCCCCGGGCATTATCGTGGACATCCAGTCCAGTAAGTAGGCAGAGAGAGCGCCGTCAGCGATGTTCTCAGGCACACCAACGAAGCGAAGGTTTTTCCTGCGGCCCCTGTTTTCGAGGTCGTCCAGTTTCTCTCCATGCGTTTTCACTGCCGCCTCAAGCGCTTGTACTCGAGCCGCAAGGGACTGCTGTCCGTCCTCCAGACCGGAGATCCGATTTTCGGCATGCTCCATGCGGACCGTAAATTCGCTGATGTTTTGAGCCACCGAATTGAGTTGGTCGCCCAGCTCCCTGAAGCGACCATCAAGGGCCCGCACGACTGCTGCGCTCACATCCTCAACCATGCTCTGGTCGCCCTCGGATCTCGGGCTCTGCGGCGCCCCCTCCGCCATTTTGGGGTCCAGGGCAGGGACCTTGTCTCTCTTCGAGGATGATTTTGCGGCCATCCGAGGATTTGCGCCGGGGAAAACACCGAAGCAGACCGCCCGTTCTCCTTGACACTCCGCACTTGGGTGGGGGACATTCAATAGCGAATTGCCGTTAAGGTAGGGCTGCTGGGAGAGTTTGGGGCCCGGATCCGATCAGCACATGTCTGGTCAGCTCATCACCAGACCGGAAGTCTCTGGTCGCAATATCTTAAAAAGAATATAGTAGAATTAGAAAAGGTACAGAGACGAGCCACCAAAATGGTAAAGGGTATGAAAGGATATTCTTATGAGGAAAGGCTTAAAAAGTTAGGGCTCTTCAACTTCTAAAAGAGACGGCTGAGGGGAGATATGATAGAGGTCTATAAATTTATGACGAGTAGAATGGGTAAATATAGATAGGTTGTTTACTCTATCTCAAAGTAGAAAGAATAGGGAACACGCATTGAAGCTACAATGTAACTCATTTAAGAGTAATAATAGAAAACATTTCTTCACTCAACACATAATCAAACTCTGGAATTCGTTACTGGAGAATGTAGTAAAAGCTGTTAGTGTAGCTGTGTTTAAAAAAGATTTGGACAAGTTCCTTAAGGAAAGACCCATAAACCATTATTAAAGAGAACATAAGAACATAAGATATGCCATACTGGGTCAGACCAAGGCCCATCAAGCCCAGTATTCTGTTTCCAACAGTGGCCAATCTAGGTCATATGTACCTAGCAGTTTCCCCAAGGGACACAGGTTCCACAATGCTTGTATTGGTTCAAGCATTGATATCCTGGGTCCCTTCTTAATAATGGTTTATGGACCTTTCCTCCAGGAACTTGTCCAAACCTTTTTTAAACCCAGCTACACTAACAGCCTTTACTACATCCTCCGGTAACAAATTCCAGAGTTTGATTACACGTTGAGTGAAAAAATATTTTCTTTTATTAGTCTTAAATAGTTTACCCTGTAGCTTCATTGCATGTCCCCTAATCTTTCTATATTCTGATAAGGTAAACAATCGATCTACGTTTACCTGTTCCACTCTGTTCATTAATTTATAGACTTCTATCATATCTCCCCTCAGCCGTCTCTTTTCCAGGTTAAAGAGCCCTAACCTTTTTAGCCTTTCTTCATAGGAGTATCCTTCCATCCCCTTTACCATTTTGGTGGCTCTTCTCTGAACCTTTTCTAAAATCGCTATATCCTTTTTAAGATACGGCGACCAGAATTGCACACAATATTCAAGGTGCGGTCTCACCATGGAACGATATAGAGGCATTATAATATCTTTTGTTTTATTTTCCATTCCTTTCCTTATCATACCTAGTATTCTATTTGCTCTCTTGGCCGCTGCTGCACACTGGGCCGAGGGTTTTAACATGGTATCCACAATGACGCCTAAATCTTTTTCCTGGGTGGTGGTTCCTAATGTGGAACCTTGCATCGTGTAACCATAGTTTGGGCTAACCTTGCACTTGTCCACATTAAATTTCATCTGCCATTTTGATGCCCAGTCTTCCAATTTATCAAGATCCTCTTGCAATTTTCCACAATCCTCTTGGGTTTTAACAACTTTAAATAGTTTTGTGTCATCTGCAAATTTGATAACCTCACTCGTTATTCCGCTTTCCAGGTCATTTATGAATATGTCAAAAAGCAGCGAACCCAGCACAGATCCCTGGGGTACACCACTATTCACCTTTCTCCATTGGGAAAATTGGCCATTTAGCCCTACCCTCTGCTTTCTATCTTTTAACCAGTTCCTGATCGACAATAGTACACTGCCTCCTATCCCATGACTCTTTAGTTTTGCCAAAGGTCTCTGATGAGGGACCTTGTCAAAGGCTTTCTGAAAGTTCAGATACACAATATCAACCGACTCACCTTTGTCCACCTGATTATTCACTCCTTCAAGAAAACATAACAGATTAGTAAGACAAGATCTCCCTTGTCTAAAGCCATGTTGGCTGTCTCCCATTAGGACATGACTATCTACATGTTGAGTAATTTTATTCTTTATGATGGTTTCTACCATTTTTCCCGGTACTGACGTGAGGCTCACCGGTCTGTAGTTTCCCGGATCACCCCTGGAACCCTATTGAAAAATTGGTGTTACATTGGCGATCCTCCAATCTTCAGGTATTAGAGATGATTTTAATGATAGTTCACAGATTACTAATAGCATGTCTGCAATCTCATATTTCAGTTCTTTCAACACCCTTGGATGTATACCATCCGGCCCAGGTGATTTGCTACTCTTCAGTTTATCTAATAGTTGTAATACATCTTCCCGATGTATCGATATTTCCTTCAATTCTTCCGCACCTTTAAATACCACTTCAGTCATGGGTAACATCCCTACATCTTCCTCAGTAAAGACCGAAGCAAAGAATTCATTCAGTCTCTCTGCTATCACCTTGTCGCCTCTTAGTGCTCCTTTAACCCCTTTATCATCTAATGGACCATCTGACTCTCTCACAGGTTTTTTGCTACGAATGTACTTGAAAAGGTCTTTACTTTGCGTTTTTGCTTCCACAGCAAGCTTCTTCTCAAATTCTCCCTTTGCCTGCCTTATCAATGCCTTGCATTTGACTTGCCAGTGCTTGTGCTGTTTCCAGGTTTCGTCGTTTGGCTCTTTTTTCCATTTCCTGAAAGATGCTTTTTTGGCAACAACAGCCTCTCTGACCTCACCTTTAAACCATGCTGGCAGTTTTTTGGACTTCCTTCCACGTTTCATAATGCGTGGAATACAGCTGGTCTGGGCTTCCAAGATAGTATTTTTCAACAACAGCCAAGCCTGATGTACGTCTTTAACCTTTGCAACTGCTCCTTTTAGTTTTTTCTTAACTGTTTTCCTCATTTTATCATAGTCTCCCTTTCGAAAGTTAAAAGGTTGTACTGTGGATTTCCTTACTATCCCTCCTCCACTAATTAAATCAAAGGCGATCATGCTATGATCACTATTGCCAAGTGGCCCCAACAACCTTATCTCTTGCACTAAATCTGGTGTTCCACTAAGGACTAGGTCTAATATGGCTTCCCCTCTGGTCGGTTCATGAACCAGCTGCTCCAAGAAGCAGTCATTTATTTCATCTAGGAACTTTATCTCCCTAGCATGTCCTGACGTGACTCTGACCCAGTCGATACCGGGGTACTTGAAATCACCCATTATTATTACTGCGCTGTAACTTTTGTTAGCTTCCTTGATTTCTTTGAGCATTTCATCATCCATTTGGTCATTCTGGCCAGGCGCTCGATACTACACCCCAACTGCCATTGCCTTCCCCCTTTTCCATGGAATTTCAATCCATATAGATTCTACAGCAGATTTTGTTTCCTGCAAAACTTTAATCCTTTCTGACTCAATGCCCTCTCTAACATAGAGCGCAACCCCTCCACCAATTTGATCAGCTCTATCATTTCGATATAGTTTGTACCCAGGTATCAGTGTCCCACTGGTTGTCCTCCTTCCACCATGTCTCTGATATTCCAATCATATCTAACCTTTCATTTAGTGCTATATATTCTAACTCTCCCATCTTATTTTTTAGACTTCTAGCATTTGCATACAAGCATTTTAGAGAATGTATTTTATTCATATTAATTTGGCTATTGCTAGACATGGGTAATTTGGGATCTTTAAGCTCTGTCTGCTCCATACTTGAGGGCATTTGGGCTACTTTACTCTTTTGTGGAACCTCTCTGCTTTTGGTAGTATCCTTCAAAGATACATTCTTCCGAACCATCCGCTCTTGGGCGACTGTCGGCTTTCCCCTTATATCTAGTTTAAAAGCTGCTCTATCTCCTTTTTAAAGGATAATGCCAGCAGCCTGATTCCATCCTGGTTAAGGTGAAGCCCATCCCTTCGGAAGAGCCCCTCCTTTCCCCAAAATGTTCCCCAGGTCCTAACAAATCCAAAACCCTCATCTCTGCACCATTGTCTCATCCACACATTGAGACTCCGGAGCTCTGCCTACCTTTTGGGTCCTGTGGGTGGAACAGGAAGCATTTCGGAGAATGCTACCCTGGAAGTTCTGGATTTCAACTTCCTACCTAAAAGCCTAAATTTAGCCTCCAGAACCTCCCTACCACATTTTCCTATGTCATTGGTACCGACATGTACCAAGGCAGCAGACTCCTCCCCAGCACTATCTAAGACCTTATCTAGGTGGTGCGTGAAGTCCGCTACCTTCGCACCAGGCAGGCATGTTACCAGGCGATCCTCACGTCCACCAGCCACCCAGCTATCTACATGCCTAATGATCGAATCACCAACTATAACGGCTGTCCTAACCCTTCCCTCATGGGCACATGGCCCTGGAGAAACGTCCTCGGTGCGAGAGGGTTTTACATCACCTGGAGGACAGGTCCTAGTTACAGGATCACTTCCTGCCACACCAGGGTGATGCTCTCCTGTCACGTGACCTCTCTCCTCCATGGCAATAGGGATGCTGCCAGACTGGAGGTGGGACTTCAGGACTATATCCCTGTAGGTCTCGTCTATGTACCTCTCTGTCTGTCTTATGCTTTCCAAGTCTGCTACTTTAGCCTCTAGAGAACGGACTCGTTCCCTGAGAGCAAAGAGCTCCTTGCACCTAGTGCACACATAAGACCTCTCACCAATTGGGAGAAAATCATACATGTGACACTCAATGCAAAAGACTGGAAAGCCCCCATCCCGCTGCTGGATTGCTGTCTGCATCTTAGTTTTAAGTTTGTGTTTAGATCTAAGTTCTTTACTTACTAAGGCTTGCTATGGATATTTATACTAATAAAACTGTATCTAATATGTGTAATATACCTTGTTCACTTGAAGCTTAACTAATCTCAGGTCCTTAGTGTATGACTGATTTGGGTTATGAGCTTCACCTGAGAGCACCTCCTGTCTTTTAAGATGTGTAAGTACCTATAAAGCTACGATTATCTCAAGGGTGGGTGGGTGTGTTGAGGGAGGGAGGGAAATGACAATTATTAAAAGAGGGCTGCTACACAGTACCCTGTCTTGTGCTGCTGAGGTAAGCTATATTCTGATTTGATTTAAATTATAGCTCTTAGCTGCTGCTAGGCTCTAACTAGGACCCAAGAAAACCACTGCTTACCTTGGGACAAGCATTGGGGAACTTGTGTACCTTTTTGGGAACCTGCTAGGTACTTGTGACCTGGATTGGCCACTGTTGGACACAGGATACTGGGCTTAATGAACCTTGGTGTGACCCAGTATGGCATTTCTTATGTTCTTATGGTTCCTATGTTCTGCCTAATTACATATGCAACATTAGTTGCATAAAATGGGCCTGATTCAGTGACGGCAGCTCGTACTGCTAAAACGGCTAGCTGTTGCTGCTGTACTAAAGACCTGGATATTCAATGCAAGGACCATTTCAGGCCACCAGCAATAAATATCTGGGTCAGCTGGATAGCGCCAAAGCTTCCTGGGCAGCAATGATATTCAGCTACTGCCCGATTAGTTTCTTAATATGTATACTTTAGACGAGGAAAGGCGGGATAGAGGAGATATGATAGAGACATTTAAATGCCTCCGTGGCATAAATGCACAGGAGAAGAGTCTCTTTTGATTGAAAGCAAGCTCTGCTACGAGGGGACATAGGATGAGAGTGAAAGGGGATAGACTCAGGAGTGATATGCAGAAATATTTCTTTACGGAAAGAGTGGTCAATCCGTGGAATAGTCTCCCAGCGGAGGTGGTAGAGATGAGGATAGTATCTGAAATCAAAGAAGCATGGGACAAACATAGAGGATCTCTAAAGGAAAAAGGGGGACTGTTGTAGTGGTTGATATGGAAGGACAGACTCGATAGGCCATGTGGTTCTTTTCTGCTGTCATGTTTCTATGCTTTCTGTGCTGTGAAAGTTAGGCCAGCCTTTAAGTTGCCTACGTTTCACTACTTAGGAATAACTGGGCAGTGGCTATATATTTCTGCTGTCTGGTTATTGCCGGGTGCTGCCTCCTATCTGCCCACAGAACACCTTGATATTAGTTGGCTAGCATCAGAGCATGCAGTGCACTGTGTTAGTGCTGCTGAATATCCAGGTGACCATGATTAACATGGTTTGCAGGTCTGCTAACCACTTTAATCGCTTTGACTATCACCCCCCTAGTTGTTTTAATGTTGTTAATATTTGTATTTTACTTTCTGTTGGCTGAAGAACTGCACTATTTTATTGGGGTCATAGTTCTGTTTTTAAGATGGTTTCTGCCCTATGCCCAGTGTATTCCTCCTACCTTATAGATAGTGATGAAATTCTCTGGTGGTCAGACAGGGGGCACTGCAGCAGCACTCGTTTACTTTTATTCTTTGCAGTGATAGTGACTGGGAAGTAGGAGCAGAGTACGCTCTCATAGTATTTCTCCTCAGGAATTAAGCAATGGGAATTTTAATCATTTTCATTCAACTGCCAGGTGATTTAGAACTGTTTTGATGGTGCTTCTATTTAAATCTCTACGTACAGATATTTATTTGTGGTGTTCACATCAGGAGGCCGATTGAGCCACTTACGGGACCCTGGGAAAACCTGTGTGGATGGGCCCCCCTTTATTTCTTCCCTATTGGACACCACCCTCCATTTCCTACTTGAAAACCTCTCCTCCCACCAGTCCCTTTTAATCTGATGCTTCCAGCCCACTGCTGCAGTTGTCATCATCATTGTCAGCTGATGAGAGGACAGTGCATAATAATGTCCTTTTCTGGCCATATGAAGGCTAATGCGAACACCCCTCTACCTTCTCATCGCCCATGCAAATGTGCAGGTGGTATCTTCCTCCTCCTGGCCAGTGTGGGCTGCTGCAAGTGTGGAACAAGGTGCTTTCTCCCCTCTGGCTTGTGCTGGCTGGTGTTAGCATGGTGGTAAAAGTTTTGTATTATAGGACCAATGCAAGGAAACCAGGAACCCTAGGAGAACCTTACACTTTGTACCCCTCCAATTAACTATTAGGCTCATGCCCCCTCCCTATACCCACTCCCAAATTTTTGTTAAGAAAAATATCCTGGTTGGTATAGGACCAGATTCTGTCCATATAAATTGCTGTCTAGCTAAAATTCTGGCCATATAATGAGAGATGACATTTTGGACTGATTGAGGGTATTCAGCCACTGAATAGTTTTCCATTTAAAATTATGCTAGAGTATTCAGCTACCCATTTTAAAATCATAGGTTGGCCGAATATCTACCTCCTTACATTTAAATATTAAACCTTGTACAGATCTGTAATGCAAATATATTTCAGAAATCGCATCATAGCATCTGTTGAATATCTCATCTGATTTTTCAGGATAAATTGCAAAAAAACCCCCAAAATCCATAAATAAATTCAGTATATTAATTCATAAATTGAAAGAAATCCATAATCTCTGAAAATACATGGCTTGCCTGAACTAGGATTCTTCCCCTTACTATTCACCATAGAAAACAGCCTTCTGCTTCTACTGCAGTCCCTCCCTTCACAGGCAGCTATAGGGAACAAGACAGAATGAGGGTGAGACATAAAGCAAACAGAGCACGGGGCAAATCAAAGAAGATGGAATCTGCTCCTTAACCCAGCTCTCTTCCTTGTTCTTTTGTCTCTACCCTTGTGTGCAGGTTTTGTTCCTTCACAAAGTATCTGGTAATGAATTTGGTTTGTGTCATCATCAAATAGATTTTTTTCCCTGATTTTATTTATTTTTTTTTATTTTATTTACATTCTCTTATATACCGCGCTATTCTGCATCAGTGCGGTTTACATTGAACAAACTGAAATTACATTGAACAGGGCATTATAACTTGGAGATAACCCTCCATAGCCCATGTTCCCTGTAAAATAGTTAAGTGGCTTGCCCAAGTAGCAGTGGCTAGGCTATTTAGAGTGCCTAGACGCCAACGCCGCTTTATTTAAGCCCAGATAGTCTGTGCCGAAACATAACAGATTTCCAGAGCTGAATATCCGGGTTTGCCAGACAGTTGTGATATTCAGCTGCTAATACAGTTAACGTTAGGACAGCTATTCAAAAAACCTAACTTTAGCCGGTTAAGCTATGCGGTTAAATGCTGAATATCGCCCCAGATCCGCCCCATTTTTAATCAAGTGGGTTTTTATTTACATGGTCTGTGGGAATATTCAGTGGCACTCTGAGGGTGTTTTAGCCAGTTAGTGGGTCTGGTAAGCCTCCCTTTTTTGAACCCACTCCACCAGTTAGCCCATCCATGGCAGTACCTGTGGGACTAGAAACCCCAGTCCTTCCGGCCCAAGGTTGCTGTCCTCTAGTGGGATTTGAACCCCTGACCTTCCGGCCTGAAGTACCTTGCCCCAACCACTAGGCTACTCCTCCACTGATGTCTTGAGAAACGTACATTGGCCAGTAGAGTTATTAGGACAGGGCATTGTGTGCTCGTACAATGGGCCCCCTGCCAAGTTGGACTAGGGCAACTGCCTCTTTTGCCCATTAATGAGAGTGGCCTTGGTTCAGATATCATTCAGATGCTATAAAGTTAAACTCTCTCATCTGGTTATTCTAGAAGAGGGATATTGGAAAACAAAACACACACACACATATACATAAACACCCACACCCACACACCCACCCACATCCACCCACCCACCCCCCCCCCCCCACCCACCCCCCCCCCCCCCACACCCCCCCCCCCCCACACACACACACCAGCGTTTGGGTGCCAGGTTCCCAGGCTGAGCCTTGAACCTTGGTCTCTAGCTGAAGATTCTTACTGCCATGGATGGGCTAACTGGTGGAGTGGGTTCAAAAAAGGGAGGCTTACCAGAGCCACTAACTGGCTAAAACACCCTCAGAGTGCCACTGAATATTCCCACAGACCATGTAAATAAAAACCCACTTGATTAAAAATGGGGCGGATCTGGAGCGATATTCAGCATTTAACCGCATAGCTTAACCGGCTAAAGTTAGGTTTTTTGAATAGCTGTCCTAACGTTAACTGTATTAGCAGCTGAATATCACAACTGTCTGGCAAACCCGGATATTCAGCTCTGGAAATCTGTTATGTTTCGGCACAGACTATCTGGGCTTAAATAAAGCGGCGTTGGCGTCTAGGCACTCTAAATAGCCTAGCCACTGCTACTGAATATGCCCCCCTTTATTTCCTATTGACATGCCTCCTTGTTGTCATGCCTTGACTCATGTCTGTCACTGTCTCAACCTCCACTGGGCTATATAGCCAGTTCCTGCTGCTACACTATTTCTCGCCGGGTTAAGCCAAATACTGAAAATAAAATAGCTTCAAGAGAAATATGTCCCCAAATAACTCTTTCCTATATTTGAGCCATTGTGGTAATTAAAAGGAAAAATTAAATGATACAGTTGACCCAATACTCAAAAGTTCAGTGTAATTTGAAGTCTTTGTCGTTCTCCCAGGTCTGCTGCTTAATGAATTTTACTATTACAGTGTAGATATTGCTTTCTGCAGAGCGTCACAGTGTAGGATGATGGTACAAGAGAGAATTTTGTTCATAAACAGTTTTTCAGTGAAATGCAATGAGGTGGAAAAATAAAAGCCTCTAATAGTCTTATTGATACGATGAAGCAGTACAGAGCTGAGATTGAAGTTTCCGTAAGCTGCCTCAGGGGCCAGCTGTGTTTAAGGCACCCTGTCGTGATGCACATTTCTATTTAATAATGGAATCCTTTTCTGAACCCCTCATTGCAGGGCGTTTGGTCAGTTTATTGAGAAAATAAATTATGTTTATGGTCTCATTGATTTTCTTCTAGTCTGCATCATTGCCTTTTTAAATTTTCTGCTGGAAAGGTCAGGCTCTTTTCCTGTCTCATCCTTGCTATTAACTATAGAGAGGAAAGTGACCCCATATTGCCTTTCTTGAAAGGTCAGCATCCCTGAACGTCTCATGCAGATATGTTGCTCGACTTTTTGGAAGCTGCTTTCTTGAAGGTCTAGCATGGTGAAGAGGGCAAAGAAACTATTTTGAGTTGTCTAGCCACAGTGGTTCCCAAACCTGTCCTGTAGAACCCCTAGCCAATTAGGTTTTCAGGATATCCACAATGAATATGAGAGAGATTTTCATACACTGGCTCAATTGCATTGTGAATATCCTTAAAACCCAACTGGCTGGGGGTCCAACAGGAGAGGTTTGGGAACCACTGGTTAGCAGGATATGCATGACACCATTGACCTCTAACATACTTGCACCAGGAGGCATGCAGCTACTCAGAGGTGAGTATTCTAAAGCCTTTATTCAGGTAACCATGGAGGATATCCGAATAAGGCTCCTGGTATTGAACATAATTCGGCTTTAGATTTGTTGAAATGTTATATTCTTTCTTGTTTTTTCCTGCTTCCTCTTTATCCCTCTGTTCAATAATGACTTGCCTACTAACTGGGATTCCAGCACCATGAGCAATGTTGTCACAGTGGGTGGGCAAGCGGGGCAAGTCTGAGTCTGCAAGTACATAAGCTTGAAAGGGAAGGGGCATACTGAGTATAGCCCTTGCTAGGGCATTGTTTTGGTACAGGACTGCCCTGGTCACGAGCTTGCACTCATAACTACCTGGGAGGAGGCTTCCCCCATTTTTATTTTTCTTCCCTTCCCCACCCAGCCTGATCATTGTAGTGATTGTCTTTGGCTGAAAGGCACAGACTACTATTCCCTTCGGAGCCCTGGCACAGGTGTGCAGTTGAATCAGTCAGTAGATATTCGGGTTGAGTGATTTGTTGGAGGTCCCTCCCTTCCCAGCTTTGAAAACTGCTTTTATGCAGGGCCAGTCCATCCACTAGGTGGGCTATATGGCTGCCTAGGGTGGCAGACTTCTGTGGGCGGCAGGCCATGTGCTTGGGCCCCACACGCCCTGCTGTACTGCCCTCCCTCTTGCTGAAATGTGATGCCGAACCCCGCTGCCACTGATTCCGGTGGCATGCAGTAGCAGCCCGGAGCAGGCCATGTGCTTCAGCAGGGGAGGGCGGCATGGCTCAGCATGGGGGGGGGGGGGGGGGTGCAGCACAGCAGGGTCTTCCGCCTAAGGCGGCAGAATCCTTTGGGCCTGCCCTGCTTCTATGTTATCCCCACCCAACTTTGCCTGCTCTGAGAAGTAAGAGCTTGGTCTGGTAGCTGAATCTACCATAGAGTCTCAGTACATAGAGCGCCTACTGGTTGCATTTAGTAGGTGAGGTTTAAGGTGGTAGGTATTCTTTTAAGCAGACCTGAAATAATTTCTAGGTCATGTATCTTAGTAGCCAGGAAGCTGGGATAATGAACTTATGAGCGATTATTTTCTTTGTGCTATGAATGGAGGGAGGAGGGCTTTAGGCATTATCTATCATGTTAAAACAGTATCCCTCCTGTTAAGCTCACCCCCTAGAGAAGAACAAAAAGGGGAACAGCCAGGAAGATATTTCTCAGAAGCAAGACCACCTAACAGCTATGAAAATCTGTTTTGCATGCTCTCTGGGCACATAATAAGCAATAGAGGAAGTCTTTCTATGTGAATCCGCTTCCTTTTCCCTGCCCGAGCAGCTGCACTGAAGGAGGATGCTCATTCCAAAGCCAGCTGTATTGCTTCAGTACAGAAGGCCATTAGAGACTGAGGAGGTTCCTGCCATAAAGATCCCACTGGCTCGATAGAAAGCACGTCCGAGGTCTGCAAAGGATTTTCTCCATCTTAACTCAAGCTGCAAGATATAAAGTTAGAGGAACGGTAAGGTCACATGTTCAGTTTGTATCAGACTTGCCAAGTTACCTAGTTGCAGGAGTGACATTTTAAGACAGTCCTGGATTTCTGATAATCTTGTCCTGATACATTATAGGACCTGCAGCTGCTTGCTTCCAATGAGTAAAATCAGGAACTACAAGTACCATACTGCATTTCCATGCAAATTTAAAACCAGAACTGGCAAAAAATCTCACTTCAGGAACTAGGTAACATGGCAACTCTGCTGTACACTGATTATTCAAATATGCCTAACAAAATCTTGTATATATATTAAAACGTTTCTGAACTGATTTTTAATATGCCCTAGAGAAGGGGAAAAAACCCTCTACGATGAAGCATTGTGAAGCATTAGTGAATTACATGCAGAACATGAGTTATTCATAGTCAAAGTATTTTAGACTGCCACTGCTACTTTACATGTGTCTGTAGAGATGTGAATAACACTCTTTGCAATGTTAGTGGTTTCACGGGTTCTTGGCATGAGGGACAAGCTCTCAGTGTGCTTGAGACTCAGTGGTGGTTCCTTCTGGAGCCAGCAAGCATCTGCAATCCAATCCAGTGGGTCCCCTTGGAGGGACAGCCAGTTGGCTGTCTATCTGTTACTTTTGGAATGGACCCACATCATGTCAGACCACTGGATCCTCAAAATGCTTGGTCAGGCTTCCATGCCGGAGTTTGCAGAGCCTCTGTGAACTTTGTGTAGTCTCATTGTGGGTTCCTGCTCGAGTGGGTGGCAAAACAGGAAACTCTTTACAGCCTCCTGCAGTTGGAAGCTATTCTAATGCCCTCCATAGAGTAGGCTCTGAGAAAGCAACCACCTTCTCATATTATTTTATAAGAAAAAGCTACCAATCAACCCTTTTTCATCAACGTTATAAAAAATATTGAAAAGAGTGTAAAGAACCATCAGAATGGAGCCTTGGGGAACTTAATACGAGAGTATATGCATGTGTTCACCTCATGCTCCCCTTTTCAAACATCAACTCTCATAACACTCAATCTTGATTTTTAATGCCAGCTAATATTTTTTTGTTATGATTTTGTTTATAATAAAACACTTAATTTGTTCTTTACTAGTTTTTCATCTGTAAAGAACCCAATGAGCTTTAACCTTCCATCCATAAAAAAACATGCATCACAAAGTTTTCTTCTTATTCATTGAAAACTTTATGATATGTCTTTTTTTATGGATGAAAAGTTAAAGCTCATTGGGTCCTTTACAGGCGAAAAACTAGTAAAAAAGCAAATTGAGTGTTTTATTATAAACAAAAACAAAACAAAAACTATATTGGCTGGCATTAAAAAACAAAGATTGAGTGTTATAAGAGTTGATGTTTAAAAAGGGGAGCATGAGGTGAACACACACATACACTGTCGTATTAAGTTCTCCAAGGTTTCATTCTGATGGTTCTTTAAACTTTTTTTTCAATATTTTTTAGAACTTTGATGATAAAGGGTTGATTGGTGGCTTTTTCTTTAAAAAAAAAAATAGTATGTGAAGAAGGTTGCTTTCTCAGCGTGTACGTACTTTACTTCAAATAAAGGGGGCTATAGTTTTTCAAGTTGTTCTCCCTAGAGTATGGCCAGGGGGCACTATTCCATCTATTTCATGGTATCCAAACTTATTTCCAAATGATACCTTTAGGTCTGTCATTGTGTTATTTATTTATTTTATTTCTTTATTTAGTAGGTTTTCTATACTGCCTTCTCTTATAATCAAAGCAGTATCTCCAGGAGCAAGCAGGAATGTAGGCTTCACATATGGGTATCGTCGGTACTGATGGAGCCTGTGCGGGAATGCTCCCCAGCGTCCAATAGGAAAGCTTTTGGGAGCATCCCACAGCGCCTGCGTGCTGCCTTCCCGCCTTTCCCAACTGTCCCTCTCCAGTTCTTCGTTTTCCGCAGAGCCAACAGTTCGCACATCCTGTCACCGCAGAAAGTATTCCCGTTTATTCTTCTTTTTTGTGGTCGCGTCTGCCTTCCTTCGACGCTACACCAGTACCGCTGGTTTCTTCTTTTCTTTTTCTAAAAAAAACAAACAAACCCTTTCTTCTGGAATTTCTTCCAGCTACTTTTTCCTTCAGGTGCCACGTTCCATTATGGGCACTAGGCCCAAATTTTCCTCTAACATGGAAAAATCCGCTTTGGGTTTTAAAAAGTGTTCTAAGTGTGGCGGTACCATCTCCGTCACCGACACCCATGAGTGGTGCCTCAAATGTTTAGATCCTGACCACTCTATTTCAGAGTGTGTTGCCTGTGGGATGATGTCGAAGAGGGGTCGGCAAAACCTAGCTGCTAAACTTAGCACCCTTTTTCCCTCCGATGCAGCGTCTGTGGCATCGACGTCTTCCAGGGCTTCGTCTTCCTCCCATGAAACTCAGGTAACTAAACATAAATCTGGCTGGTCCTCAAAGGGTAGATCTCCTTCCAAGCATCGAGATGCCTCTGGCATTGCCCTTGAGGGACTTGTACCGGCAAAATTGCCCCGGTGGGAAGCTTCAGCTTCCAAAGCACTAACGGGGCTCCAGGATGTTCTGGAGGCCCTAAACTCGGCAGAACATCTTGTGCCATGCTCTGGGGTACCGGCTGCTTCATCCGGTACCGATACCCAAGCATCGGCAGCGTCGATATACCAGAGATTCTTGTCTATTGAACGCAATCTGGCGGCTCTTCTCACGGCCTTGATGCCCTTGAAACCGCTTCAGACATTTGAATCGGTACCGGCACCGACTGCTTCGACATCGGCAGGTGTTCTACCGGGACCGAGTCAAGCTTACCCATCCGGTATCTACAAGCCAGTACCGGACCCCTCCGACACCGACTTTGATCGGTACCGGTATCATGCCTTGCACGATCACCCGAATCGAGATACTTTGAATCCTCAGATGAGTCTGAAGACTCTGCAAGCTCTGCCAATACCAGAGTACTTCTTCCTGAGGATTCCTCTTCTCCTCAGCGTAGGATGTCTCCACCAGAGGATATGTCCTTTCAGGATTTTATCCGAGATGTGGCTTGAGGTCTTTCCATCACAGTGGCTCCTGAAAAAGAGTCTAGGGCAAAGGAATTGGAAATCCTGCAATACCCTAAAGCTCCCAAGAAGGCAGCTACTTTACCTATTCATGAGATCCTGCATGATCTCATGTTAAGGATGTGGGAAACACCTCTAACCACTTCTCCTCACTCTCGAAGGCTCGACACTATGTATCGAGTTCCTCCTTGTCCTGGATTTCAAAAAAATCAGCTACCACACCATTCCATGGTAGTGGAATCAGCTATGAGAAGGATCAAGAGTGCAAAAAGACATGCATCTAATCCTCCAGGACGTGAGTGTAGGACTCTTGTTGCCTTTGGACGTCGAACCTTCCAGGCTTCCATGCTTTCAGTCAGGATCAGTTCCTATATTTTATACATGGGAATATTCTTTAAGGAGGTCACCTTAGATTTAGAGCTTATAAGCCCTCTCCTTCCATGCTCAGGATGTTTCCAAGTTTGTATATCGTGCTGCCTTTGACTGCTTTGAGTGCATAAGCAGAACCTCTGCTATTGCCATAGGTGCACGCAGGATTGCCTGGCTCCAGGCGTCTGACTTGGAACTTTGGGTACAGGACAAACTGGGGAATATTCCTTGCACAGGAGAAAATCTCTTTGGCAAGAATTGGCAGGAAAAAGCTAATGAAATAGATGCTGACAATATCACCCTGGATAGATTGTCTAAATCTACAGCTGCTCCTGCAAGGAAAAAGTCCTACAAGAAACCATTCTTCAGTAAGAAGAAAAAGTTTTACCCCTCCTATACCCAACAGGGACATCGTGTAGGTCAGTCTGCCAAAAGGGACAGCAGCAACAGCTGTGGCAAAGAAATTCAAAAGCTCCTAAGCCTCAACCTGCTCAGTAGACTCAGCCTCCACAGGGGCTTTGACTCCTATCTAGAGAACTCTGTCTTCCTGGCCCTAAATGGCCCAGAGTCTTCGACCATTTCAGGAAGGTTATGTCATTTTGCCCCCAGATGGGAGCAGATAACAGCAGAAAGTTGGACTCTGTCCATTGTAAGAGAGGGATACAAGCTTCACTTCCTCAGCATGCCCCCTCCAACAATGGTAAGACAGTTCAATTCTCAGACCTCTCTCAACACCCAGTTAGGTCAAGAGGTCACTTTGCTTCTTGCCCAAGGGGCAATCGAAGAGGTACCTATGCTCCAACACGGTACATAGTTCTACCCCCCTTTTTCCTTATCCCAAAGAAAACAGGAGGACACAGACCCATTTTGGACCTCAGAGAATTGAACAAATTCCTGTTCAAAGAGAAGTTCAAAATGATTTATCTGGGAACTCTGCTGCCATACCTTCAGAGTCAGGATTGGCTTTGTTCTCTAGACCTCAAGGATGTGTACACTCATGTTCTCATCCATTCAACTCACCGAAAATTTCTTCACTTTCTATTTCAAGGGAAGCACTACCAATACAGAGTTCTTCCTTTTGGCCTGGCCTCAGCACCAAGGGTGTTTACAAAATGCATGGCTGTGGTATCAGCATTTCTTCGCACCCTAGGAATATTCGTCTTCCCTTACTTAGACGACTGGCTCATTCGAGCACCGTCAGAGCCAGAGGCCAGGATTTCTCTATCTCGCACAATGCATATCCTTCAATATTTGGGAAAGCGATAAATATTTGGGAAAGCCATAAACTTCCCAAAATCCAACCTAGCTCCCTCTCAGTCTCTAGAGTTTATAGGAGCTCTGCTGGATACCAGACAAGGGCCTATCTTCCACAGCCCCGCTGCCTTCGCATGGTGTAGTTAGCTTCTCAAGCAGTGCTAAAGCCTCACCTCACCACTTGGGAAATGTTACAATTGCTAGGCCACAGGGCATCCACCGTGCATGTGGTTCCTTATGCTCGCCTCCATATGAGGGCAGCCCAGTGGACTTTATCCACTCAATGGACTCAGGCATCGGGTTGCCTGTCAGACAAAATAACAAACACGGATTGTCTTATTTTGTCCCTCCAATGGTGGCAGTCACCCCAAAACCTTTTGGTGGGGTCCCCTTTTCAACAACCTCCACCCCAAGCCACTCTGACAACAGATGCCTCACAGGTGGGTTGGGGAGCTCACCTGCAAGGCCTCTCTACCCAGGGTACCTGGCCTCCACAGGAGACTTATCTACACATCAATCTCCTGGAACTCAAAGCAGTCTTCCTTGCTCTTCGAGTATTCCACACCCAGCTCAGCTACAAGACAGTCCTAGTTCAAACGGACAGTCAAGTAGCTATGTTCTATGTGAACAAGCAGGGCGGAACAGGCTCTCTGTCGCTCTGCAACGAAGCTTTGCGACTATGGGCCCTCGCCAGAGAGCATCAGATTCATCTTCTTGCGGTGTATCTTCCAGGCATTCAAAACTCTTGGGCAGACAGAGTCAGTTGAGTTCTGCTTCCACACGAATGGTCTCTCTATGTAGACCAGGTGGCCAAAATTTTTCAAATTTGGGGAACCCCGGACATAGACCACTTCGCAAGTCCGCTGAATGCCAAACGTCCCCGGTTCTGTTTCACAATTTCAGCTCAGGGTTGTCAGGCCAGGGATGCTTTCCTCCTCCATTGGGGTCAGGACTTCCTGTATGCCTTTCCACCCATTCCCCTAATTCCCAAAACCCTGTTCAAGCTTCAGAGAGACAGAGGTCATATGATTCTCATAGCTCCACATTGGCCACGGCAAGTGTTTTACCCTCTGCTTCTACATCTCTCTCAAGCTCCGTCTCTGGTGTTGGGATCTGCTCCAGATCTCCTGTCTCAGGAGGACGTGATGCTGTGGCACCCCAATCCCCAGTCTCTGCATCTCAGGGCCTGGTTGCTGAAAGCCTAGAACTTCATGGTCTTAACCTTTCTCAGCAGGAAAAGGATATCCTTTATGCTTCCAGGAAACCTTCCACAAGACGCTCTTATGCGTTCAAGTGGAAAAGGTTTACCATATGGTGCTCTCAGAAGGGTCTTGACACTCTTGCAATACCTCTGGAATCATTACTGGAGTATCTCCTTAATTTGTCTAATACAGGGCTTAACACCAATTCAGTGAGAGTTCATTTGAGTGCTATTGCAGCTTCTTTTAAGCCTCTGAATGGACAACCTATTTCCTCTCATCCTCTCATAGCGAGATTTATGAGAGGCCTTCTTTTAACTAAGCCTCCCATTAAGCCACCACCGGTGGCATGGGACTTAAATCTGATTCTTGGGCAGCTCATGAAGCTGCCTTTTGAGCCATTGGCTACTACCTCTTTGAAATTCCTTTCCTGGAAGTTACATCAGCACGTCGCATCAGTGAATTGCAAGCATTGGTGGCTGATCCTCCTTATACAAGGTTCCATCATGAAAAGGTAGTCCTGAGGACTCATCCAAACTTTATGCCAAAGGTGGTGTCACCTTTTCATTTAAACCAAGCGGTTTACCTTCCTGTATTCTTCCCACGGCCTCACGCCTCAAATGCAGAAAGGAATCTTCATACTTTGGATTGTAAAAGAGCTTTGGCTTTTTACTTGCAAAGAACTCAGCAACATAGAAAGTCCTCTCAACTTTTTGTTGCTTTTGATCCTAGTCATTTGGGACTTCCAGTCTCCAAGAGAACACTGTCCAACTGGATTGCACAGTGTATTTCTTTTGCCTATGAGAGTAAAAACCTTGCTTTGGAAGGCCATGTCACAGCTCACAATGTGAGGGCCATGGCAGCCTCTATGGCTCATCTACACTCTGTGTCTATCGACGACATCTGTTGAGCAGCTACTTGGGCCTCTGTTCATACCTTCACAGCCCAATACTGCTTAGACAAGGACTCCCGCTGGGATGCCCTGTTTGGTCAGGCTGTTCTTCAACACCTGTTCCATACTTAATCAACTCCTACCCACCATCACTGGTAGGATGCCAGAGATCCATGGGGGGAAGTGGAGCCCTTTCACAAGGGTACACAACTTCTGGGGCCTTCTCCCTGGCATCTGCAGCTAGGGAGTCCCCATATGTGAAAACTACATTCCTGCTTGTTCCTGGAGATAGCATAGTTACTCACCGATGACATGGACCTGGTCGATGTGTCTCTATGTTGTGGTAATTTGCTGTTCCTGTTCCTCTTCTTCTCCTATCTTTCTGACTGTCTGTTCTCTATTCTGTCCTATTATATAAATGGCATTCCTTTCCTAATTCCTCAAATGGTGTAGCATTGTAAACCGCTCTGATGCCTTTGGCCTGAGCGGTATATCAAATTATAATAAACATAAACATAAACCTGTAACAGGTGATCTCCGGGAACAGCAGGAATTTATTCTTCACAACCCACCCACCTCCCCTAGGAGTTGTATCTCTCTATCTCTCTCTCTTTCTCTCTTTCCCTCTCTCTTTGTGTCAGCTTTAAACTCAACTGGAGAGGGGCAGTTGGGAAAGGCAGGAAGGCAGCACACAGGCGCTGTGGGATGCTCCCAAAAGCTTTCCTATTGGACGCTGGGGAGCGTTCCCACACAGGCTCCGTCGGTACCAATGATACCCATATGTGAATACTAAATTCCTGCTGTTCCCGGAGATCACCTGTTACAGGTGAGTACCTATGCTTTACAGATCAACATTTCAACTTTTACATAAAACATTGGGAGAGGGGGCATGCATGGGATTGGTTTCAACTATTTACAGAATGAGCTATTTACATTATAGTACAATGCTTGTTAATTAATTGAGTGGAGCTGTGTTATGGAGTCTTGCTGTGTAACGTCTCCAAAATGTTCCACATAGAGAGTTGTTTTCAGCTTCTTCCGGAAGTCCTTATAGTCTGAAGTGGCCCTTAGAGAGTCTAGCAGGGTGTTCCATAGAGCTGGGGCAGCCAGGGAGAAGGCTCATCTGGATGTGGATTGATTTGATTTGGTGTATGCGCCGGGGGTAGCAATGGTGTCCGTGGTGGAGCACCTTCTGGGTCTCGAGCAGTTCTTCATCATAATGAGGTTACTCAGTATGTCTGCTGAAATGGCTTGCTTGATTTTAAAGATGTTTAGTGCGGTTTTATATTTGATGCGGGGGGTAATGGGGAGCCAATGAAGGTGATTCAGGAGGTGGGTGATATGGTCATATTTAGATGAACCAGTTAGAATACGAGCTGCGGTATCCTGTACGATCTGTAGGGGTCTGAGTGCGTGTTTGGATAGGCCTAGGAGTATGGGGTTGCAATAGTCCAAGATGGGTGTGATTATGGCTTGGAGTATGGTGCGGACGTGGTCTGTACTGAATAGCGATTTCAGCCATCTGAAGATTCTCAGTTTGTGATAGGCGCTCCTTGTTGTCTTGTCTATGTGGGAAGGCATATTCAACTCGCGGTCCAGGGTGACTCCAAGGTACTTCACTTCTGGTTTGATGGGTATCGTGGTATTTTTGAGCTGGATTGAGTGTGGTGGAGTAAATCCGGGGTTTCATGTGATCAGGAGGGCTTCCGTCTTGTTGTAGTTGATGTTTAGGTTGTTTTGGGTTAGCCAACTTGTTATTTCTTCTAGGCAGACTGTTAATGTTGAGTAATCCGGGTTGTCAAGGTTGATTGAAGAGTAAATCATTATGTCGTCTGCATATAGTGTGTAGTGGATCTTGTGTCTTTTCAAGATTGCGCAGATGGGCTGAATGTATAAGTTAAATAACAGTGCAGACAAGGAGCATCGCCTTGTACTTTGAGGTGCTTGTTCCGTATTTCACCTGAATTTGTTGGTCATTGAGGTAGGAAGAGAACCAATTAATGGTGGTTTCATAGAGGCCAATATCGTTCAGTTTGTCTAGTAGGATGCTGTGGGACACAGTGTCAAAGGCTGAGGAGTTATCAGTGAATATTAGGAGAAAGCCCATCTTGCTATTGTCCAATCCTCTGATCAAGTTGTCGAGTAGGTATATGAGAAGAGTTTTGACACTATGGTAAGGTCGAAATCCATGTTGGTGCAGGTCCAGTGGTGCATTTGAATTGATGTGATCCTGTAGCTGTCTTTGGGCGATTTTCTCTATAATCTTTGTGAGGAATGAGAGGCTGGAGATGGGGCAGTATACTGCTGGTTCACTTTTATTTAGGGCTGAGTTCTTGGGTATAGGCCGGACTGTAGCAAGCTTGAGGGTACGTGGCATGTAGCCTTGGGATAAGGATTGGCGTACGATGTTGTGGATGATTTGGCTTAGTTCCACTTTGGCTGATTTAATCCACGTTATTGGGCATGGATCAGATGGTGCAGTGCTGGTGTTTAGCTCTGAGATGATCTGTGTGATATCTGGTCAGCCGATGGGATGCTGAACTCAGCCCAGATTTGTTTGTGTTGTGTTGAGCTGGTCTAGGTATTCGCGGTGCCCTCAGGTGGGGAGGTGTATTTGGATTGGAGGAAGTCAGTGAAAATTTGTGGATGTATAATTTTGTCGACTTTGAGGGTGGGTTCTTTAGTGAGTGTTGTAACTATTCCAAATAGCTCTCTGGGTTTATTGGCAGATTTAAGTATGAGGTTGGTATTGTATTCTATTTTATGTTGGTAGATAAGGTTGTTGTATTTCTTTTGTTTCATGTGGTAGAGCTGCAGGATTGTTTGATTCTTGTTTTTTCTCCATTGCCTTTCTATCTTTCGTAGAGTTCTCTTTGCCTTTCATATTTCACCTGTGTACCATGGAGCTGATCTGGGATTTTTTCTTACTGGTTTGGAGTATTGAGTGTCCAGTGCTTTTGCAGCTACGGAGATGGTTGAGTTCCAGTAGTCGATTTGTTTGTCCAGGCCATTGAGGTCTTTGTTCAAGCTTGGGAGGACTTTGTGAAGGAAGTGGTTCTTATTGTATCTCTTGAATCTTCTGCCTGGGTGGGTCTGTTCCTCCTGTTGGGTTGTGTGTGGGATCTGTATATACAGCTGTATCAAGTAGTGATAAGACCACGGCACTGGGGTTATTGAGGTTGATACATTGTTGTAATCGAGGAGTCTTTTTGGTACGAATATGAGGTCTGGAGAGGATCCCATGCGGTGAGTGGGCTCAGTGATAATTTGACTGTAGTTTAGTGAGTCCATCTCATCAAGGAAGGATTCTGCTTCTTTGAGGTTTGTTGATTTGAGATTAAAATCACCAAGGACCATCAGAGGTTTGTGGGGGGAGTTGGCTGCACAAACTGCTTCAAGGGTAGCAGAGAGTTCATCAGAGGTGGCGTTTGGAGCTCTGTAGGTGTGGCATATGGTGATATGCTTGTTTTCTATGATAGTGGCATTGCTGTGGGTTGTGGAGGAGGTCAGGGAGAGTTTAAATCTGAGATCACTTCTTGCTAGGATTAGAACACCTCCTCCACTTTTGTTTGTGCGAGGACAGTTGAATGCTGTAGGCGTGGGCGGGGTAAGCTGATTGAGGATGACTTGATCTGTGGGGGAGAGCCAGGTTTCAGTTATGCATAAGATGTCAGTTCGTTGTGACTTTAGGTGGTCTGAGAGGGTGTGTATTTTGTTTCTTATAGATCTAGCATTAATTAGTTCAATGCTGATAGGGGTGTGAGTGAGGAAGCGATTGTGAAGCGTGTGGGGATGTGGTGATCTACTGGGGTGTATGGTTGTGAGTTTTTTTCTACTAGAGCATTTTTGTGCAGATTGTCAGTATGGGGTATTAGTGGTGAGGATGGAAAGGTAGTGAGGTGGTGTAAGGATTGTGTATGTGGTTATTGATAAGAATTGTGTGCAGCAGAGGAGAAGATTTATGAGAAGGATTGCAGCAAGGAGGTAGTTTGGAGCTGCCATAATGTGCAGTCGTATTGAGAGATTTCTGTGAGAGTTGTAGGTCAGTTGATTGGGTAGCAGTAGAGTATTTGGGTACATTAATTACCTTGTCTTGGTTTGGTGGAAACTCGTCCCTTCTGTTTTCTCTTATGCTGGTTGTGAGCTGGTTGCAGGCTTTGCAGTACTATTGAGTGGAGTAGCGTTGTTGTGTCTTCACCTCGGGTTTCGTGTTTTTTCCCGCCTCCGTGCCCCGCCTAAGGGTCACGCCAAAGAGCCCTCTGGAAGGGCCCTCAGGTGCGTGCCTGCCTGTGCCGTGCTGGCTTTTAAATGCTGTCTGTGCAGGTGGAGACAGAGCTCGGTGGGTGGAGCTTGCTGGTAGAGTGCAGAGTAAGAGCAGGAAGAGGCAGCAGGATGGAACAGTACACATAGTTTGTCTCACCTCTTTGTTTCTGCAGATTGCTGGACTTCTCTTTGTACAGGCAGTGACTAGTGTCACCGCCCCTCACTCCCAGAGGCCTCAGCGTGGGTAAAGCGAGTGGGGTGATGTGTTCCTTAAGCTCGTGAACTTGAATTTGAGGCTTTGCAAAGCCTCCTGGGAATTGTAGTTCCGTGGCTTAAAGAAAAATAGTTGTGTACACGAATGGTAAGGTTTCAAAATGGATTTATTCCCTTCCCAGGGTTGGAATTTTGACCTTTAGAACATCACAACAGAAAAGTCCATACTTCTGGTATAAGGTAACAAAAGGAACCAAACAACTTAGGCAATGCTTATCTTCAGCTTAACAGAAAAATGAAATACAAAAACAGTTTTCCTCCAAACTTGCTTTTGGACTGTTTTTCTCCTGCAGCAGTGGTTATAGCAAGACTAGCACAAGGATTGTATATTATCTGATAACGTGTACGTGCAGTCCATATAGGTTTCAGTGTCTGAAGTTGGATAAAATTCACATTGCATTTCATACACGTTATCTTCAACTTCCTCCGGGGAGAACTCTGCCCTTTGCTCATTCACAGTGTTCCCATCCCCCAACAGCTTAGCTGAACTCAGGTGTTTTGCATAAAGCTCTCGGTCAGCTCTCTCACACAACTCTTGATACGTACAAGGGCTATTATCAAACTCCTCTGAAAAGCTATCTGGAAATATTCTTCTGTCTTCCAGCCACTGCTTATCCAGGGACCTTTCTTGGCTATAATATGGCTCCCTGTAAAACTCTTTCCTTTTAGTTTGCTTAGGGTTTCTTACAGGCAAAAACTCCTCTTCAGAACAACAAGTTTCCCTTCCACTATATTTAGTGCTAGAGGACTGAGACTGTCTTCTCAGGGGATTTAAAAGGTATTGCTTGCCTTTAGGAGAGTGGAGTTCCTCTGTGCTTTGCCCAGCCGTGTATTGCTTTCTCCGTCGTGGAATTGCCTGCTTCCTGGAGTCAGCGTGGCTTTCACAGCTCCCTTCTCTAGATGAGCCTTCCCAGGTAAGATAGGGTTTTTCCTCCCTTCTCTTATCCTGTCTTTCACCTTTTTCCCCTTTCTCATGCCATTCAATCCTTTCCGTCCTCTCAGACCTTGTTCCGTCTGTCCTGGTTCTTGCTCTCCTGGTTCCTGCCCCAGTTCTTTCTCTGATCCTCTCCTCTCCCCTAACTAGAGGATTTTTAACTGTGTTGCTTTTCCCAGTGGCTGAAACTCCGCCCCCATCAGCTGTTTCTCTTTTGCTAATGAGCCATGTGTTAGCTCTTGGCTCGGGCGTTCCCTAGCACTGAGTGACCTCATTTGTTTGGGGTTTCTATGCCAACCCTTCTCTCTGTTTTGCTCTGAGCTGTCAAACATGCATTCGTTCTGATATGAAGTCCCTGTTTCCATGGGCTCTGACTCTTGTTCCTTATGACACTAGGCAGAGAAAGAATGTGTTGCTTGCCTCGAGAGGGTCTCAGATCGAGATCGCAGTCCCCAAGGTGGATCAAAGTGTTGGTTGGACAAGGGAAATTCCTCACCTCCTTGGATCTTGCCAAGGTGTACTTTCATATTCCCCTCTGGGAACAGCATCTGTGATTTTTTTTTCCTTTCTGTGTCTTGGGCCACCTTTTCCAATTCAGAGCTCTACCTTCTGGCCTGGCCATGGCTCCTTGCACCTTCTTGAAGGTTCTGGAGTGGTAGTGGCCTTTTTGCACAGGTAAGGAATCCCTATGACTGGCTGATTCAGTCAGACTCCCTGGAGAAATCCAGAGACTATACAGCCTTGGTGATTCGCTGGCTTGAAAGCCTGGGTTTGGTGATCATCTAAGCCAAGAGCAGTCCAATCACTTTCCAGGAGCTGGAATACCTCCATCATCAGTTCAACACTTTCTTGAGTTTTCCCAGATAGGAGAAATGTCTCAGACTGGAAAGCCAATCTTATTTTGTGCTCGATCAGTACCTCGGGCCTGAGACTGTCTTCCTGGGATCCATGCCATTGACCCTGGAGTTAGTCCTTTGGCCGAGGTGCACATGCTCCTGCTTCAAAGACTTCTGCTGTCCCTGTGATTTCCCTGTTCTCAGCAGTTTGACCAGACTCTTCTTCTCACCTAGGATTGTTAGTATGGTGGTTGCAGTCTCTTCATCTGTTGATCAGGGTTCCTCTAGAAGCATTGTATTGGATGATAGTCACCACAGATGCCAGCCTGAAGGACTGGGGGCCCACTTTCTAGGTCAGCTTGTTCAAGAGCTCTGTTCCTTTCAAGAAGAACCATGGTTGATCTACTGGTGGGAGGCAACGTTACTCTGGAGAGAATCCAGCCTCTCCTTGCAAGCAAAGCAGAATGCATGGACAGCGCCATGGCAGTGGCATACATCAACAAGCAAAGTGGAACTCGCAGTGCCAGAGTGTCTCTTAAGGCAGTGGAGATGTGTTGTTGGGCAGAGGAGTATTTGATTGCTTTGTCTGCTGCCCACATAGCAGATATCAACAATGTGCAGGCCTTCTTCTTTAGTCAAAACACTGTAGATCCTGTTGTTTATGTTTATTCTCATTTTATTGACCGCCTCTCATGGGGACAACAGAGCAGGGCACAAAAACTAAAACAAGAAATAAAAAGAAATGAAAAGAACTCCAATAAAAACAGGAAAGGAGGGAAAGCATTTAAAAATCATTCAAACATCGGGGAGGTAAAAACAACAGTAAAGGCGATCGGAGAGAGAAGATCGGGAAGTAGGGGGCAGGATAACTAGGGGTGCGTGGTTATGAGCTATATTGAAAAGGTATGTTTTCAGTAGTGTTTTAAATTTGGGGAATGATTGTTCCAAGCGGAGGGCTGGGGGAAGTGAGTGCAAGAAAATAGAAGGCTGTGGAGTGGAGGAGTGGCCTAGTGGTTGGGGCAAGGTACTTCAGGCCGGAAGGTCAGGGGTTCAAATCCCACTAGAGGACAGCAACCTTGGGCTGGAAGGACTGGGGTTTCTAGTCCCACAGATGCTCCTTGTGGTCTTGGGCAAGCCACTTAACCCCCCATAGCCCATGTTCCCTGTAAAATAGTTATCTCCAAGTTATAATGCCCTGTTCAATGTAATTTCAGTTTGTTCAATGTAAACCGCACTGATGCAGAATAGCGCGGTATATAAGAGAATGTAAATAAATAAAGATGAGTGAGTACTTTTTAGATTGGCCTGAGTTGCTGCAGGGAAGTGGATATGGTTGGCATGGATATCGCGGAGTGGATGACATGAATAATAAAGGAGATGATCAGAAAGATAATGGGGGCAGCCATTGTGAAGTGTGCGATGAACCATTGTTAAGAGTTTGTATTTCAGGCAATATTCAATGGGGAGCCAGTGGTACTGTATCAGAAGTGGAGAGACATGATCATAATGGGAAGCATGGGCAAGGATACGAAGAGCGATATTTTTGGATAAGTTGAAGATTTTTTTTATTTACATCTTTTCAAGAAGTTTGGAGAGAAAAGGGAGGTTAGAGACTGGATGGTAGTTGGCAGGATCCAGAGGGTCAAGTGAGGGCTTTTTAAGGATTGGGCGGATGAGTGCATGTTTCCAGGAGTGGGGGAACATTCCCGTGGAAAGACTGGAATTTAGCATAGAAAGGAGATAGAGGAGGAGTGAAAGGGAGGGAGTGAGTAGCCAGGAGGAGGGGATGGGGTCAAGAGGACAGAATGTTTTGTTGGAGGAAGAAATAAGATGATGGAGCTCACTAGTGGTGGTTGGGGTGAAAGAAGACCATGTGTGCGAGAGTCGGGACACAGGAGGGGGAGAGGCAACTGGGGGGGGAGAGGGAATAGGAGGGGGACAAGAAGGCAGGGATGCCCTCAGGGTAGAAATTTTGGAGCTGAAAGATGAGGCTAGAAGTGAGGGAGCAGGGATGGGATGGGCAGGCATGGTGGAAGTGGAGGGCCGAAGAGAGGTAAGAGACTTGAGAGTGGAGTAGAGGTCTGGTTAGGAGCGTTAGAAATGGTGTCAGAGAAGTAAGTGTGTTTAGCAAGATGAACTTGGGAATGGTAGTATGAGTGGTGGGCTTTGAAAGAAGATAAAGTAACTGGTGAGGGGGTCTTACGCCAGATCCTCTCAGCTCTACGAAGCTGTGAACGGAGAAGATGAAGACCGGCATGAAACCAGGGCTGGGTGAAACGGTGACTTGCTGGGCCATTGCGATGGGGGGCAATGCGATCAAGTGCAGCAGAAAGGGTGGAGGACCAAATGGAAGCCTGGGAGTTAGGGGATAGGGAGGAAAAGTCAGTGGGCAAAAGTTTGGTTGCTGAGGGAAATTGTTGGACAGTGAGTGGAGTGATAGCACGTGATAAGCGTGTAGGAGGAGACGACGCAGGGGGGAGGAGTGGGAGGGACGCTTTTAAGTGAGAACAGGAGACCGAGAGACAGAGATGATCTGTCCAGGGTAGAGGGAGAGAGGAGAGATTAGAAAGTGTCAGCGTAGAGGAGGATAGGGTCAAGAGGAGGTCGAGAGTGTGGCCGGCGGAGTGAGTGGGAAAGGAAACATGTTGTAGGAGGGACAGGTCCTGTAAAAAGGCGAGAAAGGCATGGTCCCTTGGTGAAGGAGAATCAAGGTGAAGATTAAAGTCACCAGCAATGAGGAGGTGGAGGAAGGTTAAGGAAAGGTTAGAGAGAGTCCGAAGGAGAGAGTCCCAGAGATCGGGACGGAGGGCAGGGGGTGAATAGATAAGAAGAATATGAGTTGGGGGTGATGTGTGAAGATGAAGTAAAAGAGCCTCAGGGTAAGAAAGTGAAGGTGAACAAATCTGAGTGAAGGGGAGGGTGGGGCAGAGGATGGGTGCTACACCACCACCTGACCGACCGATGCGGGGAACAGAAACTACAGAGAAGCCTGCAGGAAGACAGCGGGTGAGAAGGGCATCCTCCCCTTCCTTCAACCATGTCTCGGTGAGGAGGGTAAGGTCAAAAGAAGCTTGTGAGATGAGGTCTTGAATAAGGAGAGACTTAGTTCTGAGGGAGCGACAGTTCAGGAGGCCTATTCTGAGAGAATCATGGAGGGGAGGAGAGGTGATGGGCGTTTGGGGGGAAACGTGAGTAGAAGGCAGGCAGAGATGAAGATTAGAGTAACAGCGAGACCGCGGAGCAACGGTCTTGGCCGGGCGGCGACTCCAGTGAATAGGTATATTGGCCACGGGGTGAGCAGGGGGGGAGAGGGAGAGAGCAAGAGTATGAGAGGAAGATCATACCTGGGGCAGCTGGGGTACCATGTAGTCGGTGAAGCGAGGTGGAAAAGAGAGACAATCTGATCCACTTGCTGTGAGGAGGCAGAACGCTACAAAAGAAGAAAAGTAGAGAGTGGTGTTAAAAACGTGGCCTCCGCTGCCGGAGCGGCCCCAAGGAGCGCACCTAAGGAGAAAACTATCTTACAGGGAACAAGATGACGTAGTTGATAGTGAAGAAGACCAAGTGACATAGTTTGATAGTGAAGAAGTGACGTAGTTGATAGTGAAGAAGACCAAGATAGATGATGATGCAATAGTCATGTCGAGAAATAGCAAGAGAAAGAAGGAGAGTGGTAAGAGAGGAAGGAGCCAGAAAAGGCCGAATGGCATGGCTAAGATGCAGAGTAAAAAAGGAACGACGGACAATAGAGGAAAGGTGAGCATAGAATATGAGAGAGGAGTCAAGAGTGACTCCTAAGTAGTGAATGGTATCAGCCAGAGGAATTGGAGTGCCAGGTAAGGAGGGGGCAATGGCAGGGTTGGGATGAACAAACGTGAACCAGATTGCAGCATATTTTGTTGGGTTTAGGTGGAGAAAGTTGTCAGAAAATCAAGTTAGCATAGCAAAAGACAAGAGTTAAGAGGCAAAAGATCAGGAGATGATGAACTGGTGTGATGAACAACAGGATGTCATCGGCATAGTAATGGGCGGAAATACCTTGTTGCTGGACCAAAAGAGTAAGGGGAGTGAGGAAAATATTGAATAATAATGGAGCCAGAACCAAACCTTGGGGACGCCACAAGGGAAGTGGTCAAGAAGAGGAGGAACAAGAACCAACAGAAACAGAGAAAGACTGAACTGATAGAAAGGAACGGAACCAACTGAGCACAGAACCATGAAGCTCCAAGTCATAAAGCTGAGAGGAGAGTGACATGATCAACTAGATCAAAAGCTGAAGAAAGATCAAGAGAAACTGTCATTGAGAAGTCACCACAATCATGAGTTCGGTGCAGGACACTAAGAAAAGAAAGAACAGTCTCCATGTTGTGCCCAGGACGAAACCCAGACTGACGTGGGTGAAGTGCATTGATAGAATCTAGGAAACAAAAGAGTTGGGAGAAACAAGTTTTTCCCAATAGTTTAGACAGAAAAGGAAGAGTAGAGAGAGGGCGGTAGTTTGTGACAACAGTGGGATCAAGAGGGGGATTTTTTTGGTATTGGACAGGTAAAGGCATGTTTCCAACTGGAAGGGAAAGAACTGGAAGAAAGGCTGTTGTTGAACATGGAAAGGACAAGGGGTAGCAGAACAAGTGAGGGAGTAACAAGCCAAGATGATGGGATAGGATATGAGGGGCAAGTGGTCTTGTGTTAGGGTTTCATGACCTGATGTTATTCAGCGGAGGAAACGGTGGAGAAAGAGGACCAGTGGTGAGACTGGGATAGGTTTGGAGATAATTGACTAGTATGTGGATGCAAGGAGAAAATGTAAACTGAGTTTTGAGAAGCCAGAGAAGATGGAGAGGAGGGATGGGGGTTAGTAGTAGGGATGCCAGGAGAAAGAGGAGTGGGACAATGTGGAAATGTGGAGCGAAGATCATTTACCTTGCTACAAAAGTAGTCGGCAAGCAGAGGGGGAACTACTCATCACAGTGCAGGTAATCGCAGTGGATGGAGTAGAAAGTGTGGCCAGAATAGAAAAGAGTTGCCGAGAGGAGTTTGTAGAAGAAGAAATAAGTTGGGAGTAATGGTCTTTCTTTGCATTATGGATCATGGAGCAATACTGATCTTTAAACAGCTGAAGAGAAGCAGGAGAGGGGTATTTTTGCCACAGACGCTCTGCTCGACGTAAGTGGCTGTGCTGAAGCGGAGGCTGTGATGGAATCAAAGATGAGAGCGCCTTGGGCAGGAAGGACGGGGATGGAGAGGGGCCATGGAATCAAGGGCAGGGGGATAGGGTAGTGAACCATGAATCGGCCTGGGAATGTTTAGGAAATGAGTCAAAATCCAGGGGAAATAGGGAGGAGGCTGGGGGGAATTTCTCCAAGGAAAACTTTGAAAGATTGTGACTGAGGATTTGGGAAGAGCAGCCAGGGGTAGGGGAGGTAGTTGTCAATGAGAAGTGACAGTTAAAGAAAACACAAAAATGATCAGACCAGGGGAGTGGAAGGTAAGAGAACGTAGAGAGTGCTGAATAGAGGGGAGGGGAATGAAGGACAAGATCAAGAGTATAGCCAGCTGTATGGATTGGGAAGGGAATCAGCAACAGCAGGGAAAAAAACAGAGAAAAACTGAAACAGTAGTTTGTCCCGAGACTTCAGGGGAGGAGAGAGATGGGCATTAAAATCACCCAAAATTAACAGATTAGGAGAGAAGGGAAGCTTCAGAGAGAGTGGGAAGGAAACTGTCCCATAGATGAGGGTGAAGATAAGGGTGGGGAGGAGGGTGTAAATTAGAAGAAAGTTCAATGGTAGGTGCCTGCCAATGCAGATAACCAATGCCTCTGTGTAGAAGAGAGATGAAGCAGTCTGAACAGAGGCATGGAGATAGGAGCGGGAAATAACTGCCGGAGCGGGCAAGTCTCAAGGTGGAAAAGGACGCGTAGCCAGGGGGAAAAACGCTGGTGGAGAAGGGGCTCCTTGCCCTCCTTCAACCATGGCTCGGTAAGAAATAACAAATCAAGCTAATGCAGGATTAATAAATCTTGAATTAAAGGTGTTTTTGAGCGAAGAGGCCTGCAATTTAAAAGCACAATGCGGAGCTGGGAACTACCACATCTAATGTTAAGGGAGGGCAGGGCAGGTTGACAGGGCAAGGGCTGAGGTTATCCATGATGCGGGTGGGGCCTGCAGGGATAGAGTGCGTGAATTTTAGGGATAGAATTTTATTTTTCCAAACTTTACAAACTACTAGTGACCAAATTATGCAGTTTTGCATGCTGAAATCTAAAGTTATCTTCAGAAATTGCTTAAAGTAAGTCTTGCCTATGTCTAATCACAGTTGAAATATGTGGTAATTAAGTCATATTTATTTGAACGTACAAATAGACTAAACACCTGTATTTATGCAGTCAATTTAATGTTTAACAAAATCCAGCAGACTTCAATAAATACACTTCCAGGGTTACCTTGGGATTGACCACTTCACTTCCGGTATAGGCGGGCACAGAATCTGGTGGTCTGAGAGGCCGCAGAGACAGGCAAGCAAACAGGTAGTCACAAACAGGTGAAAGTGAGCAGTTACCAAGCAAAGTGCGTGGGAGTTAAGCCCTTACTCATTTGACCTCATAGTACAGAGGCGGGGCCTTCATGTATTTGACTTGATGCTACTCTGTAAAATGCCAAAGCAGAGAATTTTTCAGCTGCAGGCAGGATCCGTGGGTGGAGGGCTTGGATGCCCTTCTTCAGGAGTGGCCCCAGATGGGGCTTCTGCATGTCTTCTGCTCAAGATTTAGTCTCATCAGGGCTTCTTGATTCTAGTGGCTCCGGATTGGCCACACACAGGCCATGGTATACAGATCCTTTGAATCCATTGGGGCCCCTTATCTTGCCTCAGAAGATGGGTTTCCTGCAGCAAAGGCCTCTAATAATGAAAGATTCTGTTCCCTTCTTGTTTACAGCTTGGCAGTTTCTCCAAATGGGTTAGTTGTGCACATACCACAACAGTCATGAGCCATGCTTTTAAGCCTAGGTATGTGGAGTATGGTCTCAGTCTCTCAAATTTACTGCTAATGCTTGGTGTAGTACTTGCATCGTGCCAAAGAGATCCTCCCTCTGGAGTTCATAAGATGTAACATGTGGGTAATTATCAAGGTGTGCTTGGAAATTGTTCTTAATCAAGCCTGTGGCTTCCAACACAATGGTAAATAATTTAATAACTTACAGCTTGGCCCTTGAGAGGCGTAGGCTATCCAGGAAGGGTTACTCTGGAGTGGTGGTGGTGGACACAATTCTTAAGGCCTAATGGGTAGGGCTGGTGAAAGGACTGGAGGCGCCCATGGCGGGCCCTTCATTCCTGCTGCCCTTCCACACCTATTGCTGCTGCTGGCTCCCCTCTCCAGGGCCAACAGTCAGTGGCAACAATTGGCCCCAAAACCATAATGCTGCACTTATCCTCCAAACTCTAATATAGGCCAAGGAGGTAGAGGCCCATTGGCAGGACTGGCACTACCATTAGGTGAACTAGGCAGTCGCCTAGAGCAACATCCCTCTGGCCTCCCCCCCCCCCCCCCCCATGTGCATTGCTGCCACTGTTGCCCCTCTCCAGTGCCAACAACTGGCCCTGAAACCGTGATGCAGCACTTACTCTGCCTCCGGGGCTGTGTTGTAGTTTCATTCTGTTCAGTCTGCCACTTCGGCCCCAGACTTCTGGTTTTGTATCAAATGGGTTTGCAGCAGAGGGGACTTTGAAGCAACAGATTGAATAGAATGAAACTGAGATGCATCCAAAGAGTTTAAGGCTGACCTGGAGCAATCTGGAGTGGTGGTTTTAATCTGCACCATACGCCATACACTAAACAACAAATGACTTCATGGACGAAGGTCAAGTAGGGACCCACTGCTCAAAGACAAACATAAAAAGACACATCTTTGCCCAAACCCACCTTGAGAAACCAGAATTCTTCTGGGAAATGTTCTTTGGACAGATGAAACCAAACTTGAGCTTTTTGGCAATGCAGACGAGCAATACATTTACAGGAGGAAAGCGATGCTCTGGAGAGAACTGCCCTTCCAAAGGTGCCAGATGTCCTGGCTCCCATATACAAGCTTTAGAGCTTTACAGCATGGGTACTATAAGTGGGGCTCATGGATATTTGTTGTAATATCCTCTAAACAAGACTATCTGAAGTACCTGAGGACCAAGTCTGGGAAATTCTGCTCTCAATCATTCATTGTTCAAATTAGTTGCATGATATGAATCACAGAAGGGAGGAATTTAACTTCAGAAATGATGTTTTCCCAGAAAGGACTGGAATGATGTGCATAGAAACTAAACCATTGATTCTCACTCTCTTGCCTATTGGGAGGGATTGAAACACCTCCTCTTTGTAAGCCTTTGAGAATTCAAGTTCTTGCATTAATTTGTAGATCTTGAGCAAATCAGAAACTGACACCTACACCTTTTTACATTCGTATAAATTCCACAGATAGTATTGTGTAAATTATAAACAAAATAAGTTTATCTTGGACCCACTGCAACAGATTTCATTTGATTCATTTGATGCCCTTTGTCTTCCCACCTTCCCTTTTCATCCCATCCTCCAGTGAGCCACCTTCAGGCCTTGCTCCGCCAATCAGCTGTTGCCACTGGACCTCTCTTTCTCTCTGAACGACAGGAGGAAGTATGCTTTCCTGGGAATGCTGCCTCCACTGGGCAGCCTCAATCTGGTGTTTTGAACCCGGGGGGTGTGGGGGTGTGTGTGTGGGGGGGGGGGGGGCTGTGTTCTCACATGACTGTAGGGCTCTTTGTGTTTCAGATTGCTAGACAGAAGCTATCCAGCGAAGGAGGCAGGCACCAATAAGCATCTCTTTCTAGCTGCCACTGCTATGGATTGGAGAATGGGAATTGAAGGACAGAATAATTGCAGGGGTGCCTGTGGCCCCCCTCCCCTGCCAGCATGCAGTGGTTGTAGGAATTGAAGCAGCAACAGAGGAGCCTTCATGCTCAGCATACTTACTGCTTTCCCAGTGGAGTCTGGAGGTTTTAACAAATTGTGGCTGAGAACCAACATTTCATTATCTTGTCAAGAAGAGCCTACATGATTTGGTCTGTGTGTGAGATTTATCATTAGCATAAGAAAGTCAGGTCCTTGACTATAAGGCAAGTTTAGACAGTATTTAAATCCACTTCCTTGGGTGAATTCTTCAAAAAGGAGGTAAATAGATTACAATTGTGGTCAACATTGACACCCTTTCATTTTAGGTATGTTGTGTACATTATCTTGAGAAATAATTGGAAATATTCCAACTATATGTTATCATAATATAATATTTTAAGAGTATGTTCAAAGATATACAACTAAAACAAATGTCTGTGCAAATTAGAAGTAGTAATTTCTGAGAAAAATAAAATAAAATATATGACTTTGACAGGATTAATGGCACCCTTCACTAATATTTGGTTGCACAACCCTTGGCAGTGATGACAGCCTCCAAATGTTTCTTATAGCCATCTATAATGTTCGTATATCTGTCTGCTGGTAGTTTCTCCCACTCTTCAAATGCGATTTGTTCCAGGATTCCTTTCACCAATGGCAGATTTCAACTCTTTCCAAAGGTTCTCGATTGGATTGAGATCAGGATTCATTGCTGGCCAGTTTAAAACAGTCCATTTGTTCCTTTTTAAACATTCTTTGGTACTTTTGGATGTATGTTTTTGGGTCATTGTCCTGCTGGGGGACCAATGGCCTTTGACCCGGACCTAGCTTTCTGACACTAGGTAGGACCAAAATACCTTGGTTGTCTTGTGACTTCATGATTCCTTTAATATATTCCAGGCCTCCAGTTCCTGAAACAGCAGAACAGCCCCACAATGTTATGGAACCTCCACCATATTTAACTGTAGGTAGGTTTTTTTCTCCCTTATAAGCATAATTTCTTTGCCTGTAAATATATCTCTGGTCTGCATTACCAACGAGCTCATTTGGTTTCATCTGTCCACAGAACATTTTCCTAGAAGGATTGTGGTTTCTCAAGGTGGGTTTGGGTAAAGATCAGCTGTGCCTTTTAATGTTTGTTTTTGAGCAGTGGGGTCCTCCTTGGCTTTCACCCCTGAAGTTCTTCTTTGTTTAGTAAATGGCATATGGTGCAGATTGAAACCACCACTCCAGATTGTTCAGGTCAGTCTTAAGCTCTTTGGATGTTGCACGTAGTGTTTTTCTAACCGCTCTAACAAGACCTTTTGGATTAATTTTCCTCTTCCCACCATGTCCTGGGAGATTCTTGACAGTTCAATGTGCAGAAAACTTCTTAACACTGTGAACTCCCACAATGGTCCACAAGACCACAAGGTTTTTGGAGGTGGCCTTGTATCCCTTTGAAGTTTGATGTTTGGTGATAATGGTTTTTCTGATGGTCTGAGGCAACTCTCTTCTCTTCACCATTGTGAAAATGGAATAGGGAGTGAATGTGGCCATTTTATTTTTTTTTATTTCCAACTTTAAACAATATACATCAAGCAACATTAACATACGTGAAGGAAATGGGAGAGGTGCAAAAAAGAAAAGAAATATATTACACAGGAAAATCATCATCAACGTACATAAGGCAACATTATAAATTTGCACCTGACACTAGAAGCCCTAAATAAAGAAATTTGGCTATTTTAAACTTTTGAGCCATTGGTTGATTCAAGTCATGTGAGTACTGACAATTGATCCCAGGTACATCTAATTTTACTGCAATGAAAATGTGATTCTTCTGTTCAAACTGACTTGAATTGTTTATAAGGGTGCCAATAATCATGTCCTATTATGATTTTCAAAGGAATAATGAAACCTACACAAATTATTTTTTGTCTGAACTATTGCCTTGAAGATACTATCTTCTTGTGGCAATAAGTTCCTTTTTATTCTTTTATTAGGGACGCAACCCTCAATATTCCCTAAGGGATACACAAAACCCCTTAGTTAAAAAACGGGAAAGGAAATTTGTAACTAAAGCACTATGCACTTAGCTGTCCATGATACTCCAGCCCGAGAATCGGCGCGGCAGATATAATGCCACTGCCATATAGTGGTATTATGTGATTTCACGAAGACTGTCTGCCTCGCCGATTCTCAGGCTGGAGTATCATCATGGACAGCTAAGTTCATAGTGCTTTAGTTACAAATTTCCTTTCCTGTTTTTTAACTAAGGGGTTTGTATATCCCTTGGGGAATGATGAGGGTTGCATCCCTAATAAAAGAATAAAAAGGAACGGATTGCCACGAGAAGATAGTATCTTCAAGGCAATAGTTCCGACAAAAAATAACCCACGGGTATTGAATAATCATGTCCTGGCAATGTCCCAGTTTTTATATTATTTACTTTTTTAATTGGTCTTGTTTTATTTGATTCTTTTATTTGTCAAATATGTGTGCATAATGACCATTTTTTTAGGAGATATTGGACATTAAGGGGTTGAACTGCAAGAGTGCCAATAATGTTGACCACAACTGTATATACACAAAAATATGCTGCTAGACAATGGGTGCCTCTTTGAAAGTAACAAATTACATATTTAAATTATTACACTTCTCAATAATATACTTCTTTAGCCAAAGTAGTACTATTGTACACAATCGGTGATGCCTAGTGGAACTAATATAGATTCATTTAAGTCCAGCCTTATCGCCTGTTACCATAGTAATTGGACAATTTTTCATGAGTCATTAGAAATACTCAGAAAAATGTCATCTTGGCTGGGCATGTGTGTAGGCCAGATACCCTATACTCTCCCTGCCTGTCAGGTAGCAAGGACCATGTGCAAATGAGATCAGGAATTTGAAGTTGAGCAAGGAATGATATACGATGTAGCCTGTGCTTTATGCCAGAGGTTCTGCATGACCTCACACACTCATTTCACTCTGGGTACTAGAATGGAATTGGATCTTTAACAGCGTGTGAAAGGCCAAGGTGCTATTAATTTATCTTGCCTTTGGTTCATTCCCCCCCCCCCCCACTCAATTGACAAAAAAAATAAAAGAGAAAAAAAATTGTCTTGAGAGGGGAAACGGTGATTTCCCAATTCCCGCTTCTGTATGTAACTTGTTTTAAATGAATTAGAAGACGAATGGCTGTTTCATATCCCTCTTGGTTTCAGACGTGGATCTGTCTGCTTGTTTTGTTTGCACCTGTAAGTACTGCGAAAAGACCTGCTTCTATATTTTCTTTCCTTCAGGAGGTTGCTGAATACTTTTTTAGAACTGGCAGGTAGGAACAGAAGTCGTAGCTTTAGATTTTCTCCTAAGCTTCAAGGGGAAAGAAGGGCTCAGTGGTCACAGGTAATCACTAACGGTTTACTGGCACAGGCAATTTGTGAATATTTTTATTTCCACAATTTATATTCTATTTATATAGAGCCAACCAAGCAAAGCAGATTACAGTATATAACGTAAAAGCATAAGTATTTACAATATAGTATGTGCTGATGCTCCCTCTTCCCAACCTCCTTCCTCCTCGACTTTGCTCCTTCTCTGGTGCTGCTTAAAATGCTCAATCTATCAATAGTGTGGACACTTTTGTCCAGAGTGGGGAGAGGGAGTGGGACAGGTTTCACTGGGGTTTCTACAGTTTTCATTGGGATGTTTCCCACAGGTAAACAACTGTTTGCCCTCAGAATAAACTAATGATCCAAAAGCAAAAAATATCATCAAACAGACTAAAGTACAAAACATAAAAACAAAGTTACAAAATCACATAAATTCATAATTCTGTGTGGAACAAATTAGCGAAGCACGACTTGGATCACAATTTTATATTTTACATTGAGCCACTCGAATACCTTGTAATTCTGTATTTCAGTTTAAAAAAAAAATAGAAAGTAAGTCAGACCCTGTAAGTACTGGTCTGGGCATTAAAAGCACTCTTTTCTGCCTTTCTTCTCCTCTGATATAGCCAGTGATGATTTTAAAAAAAAATGCAACTTCCTTAGTCATGTGCAACAACTGTTATTTGAACGTTCTCATGACTCTGTGCTCTTTGAGCTCTCTCTGGACGCCCACGCTTTCCTTTTCCTCTAAAGAACACTGTACTCTGCTTTGTGTTTCTTAATGCATCTTTAAGCTTCTGGGATGTTCATCCAGTTGAATGGATATCTTTGTTCTTTTGCTTTGTTCCCCTACTCCGGCCTTCCACTTTCATTGTTGCTATGAATCTGAAATTCTATATTAAATGCATGTCATATTTCTCTGTGGTGCCAGAATGAAATGCCTGTTCTGGTCATTAATGCTATCCATGCAAGAAGTAATCCATAGTTGTCCTTTTGTTAAACCTAAAACAGTTTTCTTCTTGTTTACTAGCCTCATGTCATCTTAGCGTTGTATCATGTTGTGTACATTTTGCCCTTGCTGTCTTTGTTCTCCTGTTTGTTGGGCATTCCATTATAATTAACTCAGACTTGGGTACTCTAAGCTTATGTCTCTTTCCCTTCTGACACACTCCAGTTGTCATTGACAGACATAAGGATAGATATGTTTCTCCAGGAACAAGCAAGAAGTCATTCCTCACATATGGGGTAATGGTGTTGATGGAGCCCTGAACGGAGCATTTTCCCAGCTTTCAAAGCAAGCCTTTGGGATATGCCACCACGCATGTGTGGTCCCCTTTCCGCCAAAGGGTGCCATCTTGCTCAGTCTCCTTTTTTCTGCGAAGCCCAACAGACATCGGTCCAATTTCCATGGAAAAATCCTTAAAAAATTAGCTGTTCTCGGTTTGCGTACTGGTTTCTCTTCCCACCTCAAGCTGGTGCCGGGCCCAGCGCTGTTCTCTGCTCCTTTCCCCCTTTTTTGATCGAGCCTCACCTCGACTGGCATTCGTGCCCTTTTTCACCCAGGGATCATGTACCCCAGCTGGGTGTTTCCCCACCATGTCCTCTGGTGGGTTTAAAAAATGTGACCACTGCAGTCAGACCATGTCTGTCACCGAAACCCATGACTGCTGCCTACACTGCCATAGCACCTCCTGCGACCTGTGCCAGGCCATGATGCTTAAAACCAATAAAAAGAGATTGGAGTTGCAGGAGAAACTGTTCCCCAGGTCTGACGCGGCACGGGCCTCCCTGACACTGAGTTCCAAGCCCAGCATTTTCCGAGAGGGCCGAGCATCCTTGGAGTCCCACAGTGGCGGCTCCTCCGAACAGACCTTGGACCCCGAATGTAATGTCAATGCGCTCACCACTTGCCTCTAGTTTTAGAGGGGTGTGGTTATTGGAGGAACCTTCTCATATCAGCCTTAGCAGCCTCTTTCCTTGTGGTGTCTTCTGGGAAATGTAGTACTGCTAAGATGTGTTTGTGCTTCAGGTAGAAAGTTGTAGTTAAGGCCACCGAGGTAAGGCATATAACAGAAAATGTATTTCACACAAAAAGATTCAAAATACCAAATACAGGATTATTTCTGTAGGATTTGCTCAAGGTACAGCAGATGGTTGGCAAAGTAAACAAAAGAACCCAAAAATGGCTGTTTAAAGTCTTCTTACTTTCAGAAGCACAGCCTTTGGTAGCAAAGCTGTCACCTTCCTTTTTGTCCTTGCTAATTATAGCATAAAGTCCAAACAAGGTTAATCTTCTGTGGCAGTTTGGCTTCTATCAGCCTCAATTCCTTCTAGGCTGCATTTCAGGTACAACTGAACTCAAAACAAGAAGTAAACATTCAGACTGCCATCAAAAACTCTCAACAGGCTTTTCACATAACAGAGGAGCAAAGAAAAACTCTTCTAGAAGGTAAATTGGCTTCTTGCCGTTTCACAGTTCAAACCACAGGTGGATAACAAGCATGAATCACAGCTTCCTGCTTATCCTTATACTTCAGTAAACTTCCTTTTTAAAAACATATGGGAATTTACCACCACACTGCCTGTTTCTTATGGTTACCTTTTCAGGGAGGATAATTCTTTCAGGGCTGGCTTTTCCTCAAGACTTCATGTCTAAAGCTTGGCACAGAGAGCAATCCATAAGGATGTCTTCTTCCCCCAACTCTGCCACTGGCTCTCCCAACTGCATGGGTTCTGGCTCACCCACCCAGTCAGAGTGCTCAGCTGACAACCGCTCCAGTGCTCTGAGAGCTTCTCCACTTCCTGGCTCCAAGCTCTGCTGCCAACCTGTTGCAGGGAATTCAGCCCTCAGCTCCTGGTAGCTCGGCTCTTCTGCATGAGTCAGCACCTTCTCTACCTCCTTCTCTTCTCCAGTCTCTGCCTTCTCCTCCCTCTCCTCCTTTCTCTCTTCCTGTATACTTTAGCATAGGCTTATACCTCCAGGGTTCTAGCCCCACCTCCTTCCTTCCCAGGTGTTGGCAATCACCCTGCCTTCTGCTATTTAAGTAATCAGGGAACTTGTTGAAGTAAGGGTTTTGGACCTCGTGCCCGTAATCTCTCTCTCTTACTCTATTAGACACTGCATGAAACCTGTTCCAGCTGGGGCTTTTCTGGTTCTTAGGTGTGGCTGTGGCTTTCTCACCCTGCACTCCTAAAAGGGGACCCTTTACTAGGGTGAATTCTTTACGTTTCTCACCTCCCCCATTCTCAGGATAGATGACCTTGCCACAGTAAATAGAAAAAAAGCCCATCAAGGTTCTACCGGAGAAACCAGGTAAGACACCAAGGTTCTCAGGAAGGACGCCTCGGCTGTTGGAGACCATGCAAGGGTCCTCGAGGCCATAGTCCTCATCGAGGATGCACTCGTGAGAGTGCTGGCACTGGGCCCAAAATCCTTGGTGCCCTGCCGAAAGCTGCAGAGCCTTCTGGCTTGGAATCCAGAATGGATGCCATGGAACAGAACATCACTGCTATCCTGACCATGCAGCAGGCAATGATGGCAGGTTCGGCCGCATCATCTGCCCGACAACCGGGCCCCCGACTGCAGGGGCATCCCTGGTTGTTGAGCCAAGTTCAGAGTGCCACCGTCCTCTGGTAAGCCCTTGGTTCCAGTTGAGGTGTCGGTCCCATTCCTCGGGAATCCAATCCTCCCCAGCAAGTTTCCGAGACTTGGAACTTAGGTCCTCGGGCGGGCCCCGGCCCTTCAGAGTGGACCTCGAGCCAAGGAGGACCGATGAGTAGGTCTCCCCAGAAACCAGATGGCACCGAGACATCCCCTTGGACCCGTCCGTCCCAGTGCCATTCTCCTCCAGAGGACGTGGCCTTCCATGACTTTGTCAGGGATATGGCCAGAGCCCTCTCGGTACAAGCCGAGACGGAGGAGGACCCACTCACTGAGTTGCTGGAGATGCTCCAGTTTGAGTCTCTACCCAAAGAAACATTCATGGTTCCAGTGCAGCCGATTCTCGAGCGGCTACTGCTGTGAATGTGGGAGACCCTGGCATTGGTGGCGGTAATCAGCTGATGCCTCAACACCATATACTGCATCAGGAAGGGGCTGGATTTCCACAAGCTCCAACTCCCACATACTGTAACTCCATGGTTGTCGAGTCAACCATGCAAAAACTCAAAAGCCAGAAGACTTACTCTTCTGTCCCTCCCTGGCAGGGAGGCTAGAACCCTCAACACCCTTGGGCGTAAATGTTACCAGGGCTCGATGCTGGGGCGTCAAATCCAGGCCTATGAGCTATACGTAAGCATGTATTTTAAGGCCCTAACCCAGGAGTTGTCCGTGTTCTTGGCAGGGATGGCCGGGGAACCTCTCAATTGTTCCAAGCCCTGACCTCCAGGATCAAGGACTGCTCAAATTTCCTCTCCTGGGCAGCCTACAACAGATTTGAGTCAGCGGTTTGAGTAGCAGCAGCCAGCATTGGACCTCAATGCCAAGCCGGCTGCAATCCTCGGACCTTGAGCGGTGGGTCCAGGGCAAGCTGTTTTATGTTCCCTGCACCGGTGAGAACTTGTTCGGCAAACCTATGGCCTACGAGGTGGCTGAGATAGAAGCCGAAGTGGTGACCTGCCAGAGGCTCTCAAAGAAGACCTCTTCCTTCTTCCGCAAGAAACCCTTGGGGAAAAGGCCCCTATTACCCAGGAAAAAGGGGCACTTCCAACGCAGTCACTGATACCAGTCCTCCTTGGGTCAGCAACAGGGTTCTCACCCTAATAGGCAGGGCCAAGGAGCTGAGAAAACCACAGGCTCAGAAGCCCCAAGCCCTGGCTCCAGCCCAACCAGGGGGGAGCTTTTGATTCCCTGGGCAGGGCCTCCCCTCCCCCAGGAGACCCTTACCAACACATAGGGAGCTGCCTGGCTCCCTTTGCCCATAGGTGGGCCAAGGTTACCTCAGACAAAGTGGGTGCTGCAGGTAGTAATGGAAGGATACCTCCTCCATAAAAACATAAGAACATAAGATATGCCATACTGGGTCAGACCAAGGTCCATCAAGCCCAGTATCCTGTTTCCAACAGTGGCCAATCTAGGTCATATGTAACTAGCAGTTTCCCCAAAAGACACAGGTTCCACAATGCTTGTATTGGGTCAAGCACTGATATCTTGGGTCCCTTTTTAATAATGGCTTATGGACCTTTCCTCCAGGAAATTGTCCAAACCTTTTTTAAACCCAGCTACACTAACAGTCTTTACTACATCCTCCGGTAACAAATTCCAGAGTTTGATTACACTTTGAGTGAAAAAATATTTTTTCTTATTAGTCTTAAGTAGTTTGCCCTGTAGTTTCATTGCATGTCCCCTAGTCTTTCTATATTCTGCTAATGTAAACAATCTATCTACGTTTACCTGTTCCACTCTGTTCATTAATTTATAGACTTCTATCATATCTCCCCTCAGCCGTCTCTTTTCCAGGTTAAAGAGCCCTAACCTTTTTAGCCTTTCTTCATAGGGGTATCCTTCCATCCCCTTTACCATTTTGGTGGCTCTTCTCTGAACCTTTTCTATAACGCTATATCCTTTTTAAGATACGGCGACCAGAATTGCACACAATATTCAAGGTGCAGTTGCACCATGGAACGATACAAAGGCATTATAATATCCTTTGTTTTATTTTACATTCCTTTCCTTATTTATTTATTTATTTACATTCTCTTATATACCGCGCTATTCTGCATCAGTGCGGTTTACATTGAACAAACTGAAATTATATTGAACAGGGCATTATAGCTTGGAGATAACTATTTTACAGGGAATATGATATGATATCTAGCATTCTATTTGCTCTCTTGGCCACCGCTGCACACTGGGCCGAGGGTTTTAACAAAAAAGTCACAGATCACATAACACCAGTACTAATGGAACTGCATTGGCTCCTGGTGGCCGCTCGCATCATGTTCAAACTTCTCATAACAGCGTTTAAGCTTATCCACAACATCGCACCATCATACCTTGATAACCTAATTACTATTCAACCACACAACAGGAGCAGAAGAACCATAAACCTCAACGCTCTCTGTGTTCCGAACAGCATAAGAACTGTCAAAGCAGAAGAAACAAGCAATAGGGCATTCACATATACAGCACCAATCCACTGGAACCAACTCCCACACGAGTTGCGACTCACAAACAACTTGAGTGAATTTAGAAGGAAACTCAAAACTCACTTATTTCAGGCCCACTACAACCTGACCTAAATGCGACACTCTACCTCAACCAAATGTCTATTGCCCACCGTGCCGGCATTTAAAACACCGGTATGTAATCATGTATATTTGTATATTTTGGGCCCCACGCTCCTGCAATCAAATGTATACTTAGATTTGTGTGCCCTCAATCAAATGTATATTGGATCCAACAGATTTTCCTGTCTTATGTAAATCATTGCCTAATCGTAATGTATATCTAAAAATCACTGTATTATACAATACATAATGATTCTGTAAAGTAAACCGCTGCTGATCGTAGGAAGCAGCGGTATACAAATGTTTACCAAATAAAATTAAATAAATAAATAAAAATGTTATCCACAGTGACGCCTAAATCATTTTCCTGGGTGGTGGTTCCTAATGTGAAACCTTGCATCGTGTAACCATAGTTTGGGTTATTCTTCCCTAGGTGCATAACTTTGCACTTGTCCACATTAAATTTCACGTGCCATTTTGATGCCCAGACTTCCAATTTATCAAGATCCTCTTGCAATTTTCCACAATCCTCATGGGTTTTAACAACTTTAAATAGTTTTGTGTCATCTGCAAATTTGATAACCTCACTCGTTATTCTCTTTTCCAGGTCATTTATGAATATATCAAAAAGCAGCGGACCCAGCACAGATCCCTGGGGTACACCACTATTCACCTTTCTCCATTGGGAAAATTGGCCATTTAGCCCTACCCTCTGCTTTCTATCTTTTAACCAGTTCCTGATCCGCAATAGTACACTGCCTCCTATCCCATGACTCTTTAGTTTTGCTAAAAGTCTCTGATGAGGGACCTTGTCAAAAGCTTTCTGAAAGTCCAAATACACTATATCAACTGACTCACCTTTGTCCACCTGTTTATTCACACCTTCAAAAAAACATAACAGATTAGTAAGACAAGATCTTCCTTGTTTAAAGCCATGTTGGCTGTCTCCCATTAAGCCATGACTATCTACATGTTCAGCAATTTTGTTCCAGTCACTTTTTTTTAAATTTAAAAGAATACTTCCACATGAATCTTTAGATCTCACTTCATGTGTCATGGGGATATGTTAACTAAAGGTTAATGCATGTTAAGTACAATTGATGCCCTTTAAATGCTGCCACTGCTCATCTTTATGTATGGACCCTTGCAGCACTTAATACGTGTTAACCTTTAGTAAATTTGCCCCCTTGGTGTCTGGTCTGCACAGAAAGGTATGAGATGCATTCAGATACGTCAGTGGTTCTCAACCCAGCCCTCTACGACCCCCAGGCCAGTCAGGTTTTCAGGATATCCACAATGAATATGCATGAGATAGATCTGCATGCACTGCTTTCATTGTATGCAGATCTATCTCATGCATGTTCATTGTGAATATTCTTAAAATCTGACTGGCCTGGGGGTCCCGGAGGACTGGGTTGAGAACCACTGAGCTACTTCAAAGGTATAAATAACACACAATAACCACATTTTTCATATGAAAGAATGCTCTAGAACAACAGGTCCTAGTATGAAGCTGTGTGGTGGTAGAACTGGGCAAATGCAAACTGGGAGCAACATCAAAAAATAATTTTCCACTGAAAAGTTGGTGGATGCATGAAATGGGCTCTCGGCAGAAATGGTGAAAGATAAGAACAGTACCGGAATGCAAGAAAGCATGCTATAATTCTGAAAGTGAAGGGGAAGCTAGGGATTGGTCAGGGTCTGTGGTCTTCCTTTGAGAGTGAGGTAGGGTATACTGAATGGGTCTACTCACCTTATCAGGCGCAGATTATGTTGCCTACCCTTTACCACAGGATTTGCAATCCCTATTTCTCTTTCCTGCCCACCTCAGCAGCCTACATCTGTGTCGCCCCCCCCCCCCCACTTCCTCCAATAGCTTCAGTCTTTTTCCGTCATCCTCTCCTTGGCCAGCAGCTGCAGCCTCCACTTCTCTCAATAACCCCCTCCCCCATAGAGGACTCAGCATATTTCTTCTCTTTTCTCCCAAAAATATTATTTTTAAAATTTGTCCTATGAATCTTACCCACTGGAAAGAATATCCAAGTAGCAAATATCTTTTTTGGCTTGATACTGTGCCTCATGGGCTACTGATGCTTCTACTACAGGCACTGATATCACTGTTCCCCTAACCATCTCATGGATTTCGGTGTCACTGTACGTTTTTAATGCTGTATGTTCTCCTGCTTCGCTCTGGTTCATTTATGCCATTGTTTTCCACATAGGTTTTGTCCTATAGGGACTTACAAGGATACTACATTGTTACGGTTTGTGTGCATTGCATCTTTTCACATTTGGAGCGCTTGCTGTCTTATGCATATACCCTTTCCAGACAAAATAGAACTTTTGTGCATTTTAATCTCTGTAAACTGACAGTACATATTAATGTCTATATCTCTGTTCATGCACTTCTTTCATTGTATCTTGTGAAATGGTTTGGATAAGTTTTTTTTTTAATCATTTTACATTCTTAAGTACCTTTTTATTTATTTATTATTTGTATTTCATTATGTTTTACCTCTTCTTACCTGGAGTGTTAGGGTGGCATTTTCAAAGGCATTTACACGGGTAACTGTCCTAGTTAACCGTGTAAATGCCTCATCCGGGATTTTCGAAAGGCACCTACACGGGTAGTGCCCTTTGAAAATCCTGGGTAAGTCCCTAACATGCCCAGATGCTATGTGGTTATCATTGGGGCGTGTTAGGGGTGTTCTGGGATGGAGTGGGGGCAGAGGAAAGGGCTAAATGAGTAGCACTGATTTTCGATGCTACAGATTTAGCCCTCTGCGCCTTAAAGATAGCCTCGGCAGCTGCCAGCACATCCAGCATAACCCAGATTTAAATCCGCATAGCCTGCCTAACTCAAAATCGGGCCCTTAGTGTTTTTTGTTCAGGATGGCATTTGCTCACACAAGTTTTTTTTTAGTGTATTTTAGTGTTTTAAATGTTTTTAAATTTTACATTTCTTGTTTTACAATATATATATATTTATTTATGTCTTCGTAGTGCCTAGTTAATCCTTGATGAAAGCAGTGCCGAAACACGGCTGTGTTGGGTTAGGCTCCTTGTACCACAGGATCAAGATTGTTTTAATAAAGAATTTCTGCTTGTATCTACACCACACTCTGGAATGGTTTGTGTACTTCCACTGTATGTGGTATCCTTGCTTCGCTGTTGGACTGTCTCTTATTTGGGCTATGCAGCTGTACTTTCTGATTGTGTTTGCATAAGTAAACATGTTGTAAAGCAGGTGATATCACCTGGGATCCATCAAGAAAACAGCAGCAGCAGATGCCACTACTTGCGGATATTTCATACTTATGTATATAATGTTGAGAATGTTTGTGAAACCCTTAGGATGATCTGTGTTTTAGCACAGTTTATACTCAATCCTAAGCTAAACCCCAAAAAGAGAATGCAAATCCCACTGAATAAATAACAGAGGAAAAAAGGCGCATTGATTATTAATTCATCAAAAAAATTCAAGAATAAATATCGTTGTCTGAAAGGTACATGGACCCTTCATTTAGTAATTGGTAGCACTTCTCTAAAGAACAATAACTCCAAATCACGAGGTAGTTCTTTAGCCTGGCAGCAGGAGGCGCTGCTTCTTCAGAGAGGTGGAGGGAGGCAGCATGTCAGTTATTTTAAAGTACGTTTATTAGCCCAGGCAAAAATGTGATGCATCTTAGCTATCAAAATCTCATAATGGTTCTTGTTAACAGAAAGGGAAAATGTGAGTGAGATTGGGCAAAGGGGAAGTGGAGCTAACCAGCTTATTTCCTATCTGTACTTCAGCCACCTGCTTACTTCAGATGCACCTACTCTCACTGCCTTGCTGGGCAGACTAGAAGGGCCATACTAGTCTTTTTCTGTCGTCATTTACTATGTTACTATGTGCCACATTTTGGTATGCAAAAGGAAATGAGATGATCAATTGCAAGAGGATCTAATGCTTCCTATCACTATGCTGACTTCAGTAGAGATCTGGAGCTGGGACAAAGTTCACTCTTCTGTGCATGACTCATCAGTTGGCTATATTGGAATTCGGTCTTAGTGAAACCCCCCCCCCCAGCAAACCCTATTAGATAGATCCAGAAATAATTAGTCTGCCTCCCCCTTCATAACAGTAGCTTCATGCTTTGCTGACTGCCCTTCTGCTATAAAATCATGATTTTCCTGCGGTACGTTAACAGATGTGATTGTTACGGACCATTTAGAAAAGGGCATTTTGCAATAATGATCCACTCCTGATAGGTCCTAGTCACTCCCATTGGTGCTAGTAAGAATTATTGTGGCCATGAGGGTATCCTTCCACGACACAAAGTAGACTAACACTGGTTTGAAATGGTTTACTTCTATCAAGGAAATTTAGCAATCCTAATGGCATGCATTCCTGCTGTTTAACTTTGGTGATCTCTGTAGTGTTTGCAGCACGAGTACTACAGAAAAAAACCTTAAAGAATTTGCAGAGGCAGGTATGTTAAACAATAAAGCATTATGTCTACTTGAAGAGTCAACACTACTTCAGTTGACATGAATTTTTCATGCAATAAACAGAATAGCAGGACTATTAACAGAAAGGGAAAATAGTATTTGTGAGTGAGATTGGGGAGAAGGGGAAATGGAGCTAACCAGCTTATCTCCTATCTCCAGGAACAAGCAGGAATAAGTCCTCACATATGGGTACGTCGGTACCGACGGAGCCTGCGCGGGAATGCTCCCCAGCTTCCCAGGATGAAAGCTTTTGGGGCATCCCACAGCGCATGTGCGCTGCCTTGCCGCCTTTCCTACCAACTCTCCTCAGTTCTTCTTTTCCGCGGAGCCAGCAGGTCGTGTTCCTGTCACCGCTGAAGAAGTTCTTTATTTTAATTTATTTCTTTGGTCGCGTGTCTGCCTTCCCCGACGCCGGACCGGTACCGCCAGTCTTTTTCTTTTCTTTTCTTCTAAAAAAAAAAAAAATAAATAATATTTTTCCTCACTTGGTGTATTTTTCTTCTTAGGCCTCCAGGCCCACAAGAAACTTTCCTTCATGGAAAACCAGCCTCTGGTTTTAAAAAATGCACTGTGTAGCGGTACAATTTCTGTTACAGACACCCATGAATGGTGTCTTAAATGTTTGGGGCCTGAGCACTCCGTTCCGGATTGCCAGTCCTGTTCCCTAATGTCTAAACGGGGGTTACAGAACCGAGCAGCCAAGCTCCATGTGTTGTTTCCCACGGATGCACCGGCGGTGGCATCGACATCTTCCAGGTCTTCCTCTCCTGATGGGTCTCAGGTAACCAAACATACTTTTAGCAGGTCCTCAAAGGGCAAATCTCCCTCCAAGTATCGAGATGCCTCCGGGCTTGCCCTTGAGGATCCTGTCCCAGCCAAACAACCCCGGCGGGAAGCTCCGGCTTCCAAAGCTCCTCCTATGGGGTTACAGGTTGACATCGATGGCATGGCCTCGACCGATCACCTGTTAGACTGCTCTGGGGTACCGGCACAATCTCCCGGTACCGACATCCAGGCAGTCGTGGCGTCCATGGATCACACTGTGCAATCCATGCAGCAGGCCATACTGGCTTTCATCAAGGCTGCGACGCCGTCGGTACCGCAACAAGCCCTGTTGTCGGTACCGATGCCGGTACCGGTACCAACCTTGATACCGGTACCGGCTGCATCGACATCGGCCAGGATGCTGCTTCCGGCTCCCTGTCCTGGGTTCTTTCTCGGTACCGACCCGGTACCGGGGACACCCGATATCGGTACCGATTGATACGCCTATCGATCTTTGGAATCGGGCAGACGATACTTTGATTCTTCTGATGATTCTGAGTCATCGGATGAGTCCCCTAAAGTATCTGTCACCCTTCCTGAGGAGCCTTCTTCTCCAAAAAGGAGAATGTCTCATCCAGAGGATTTGTCCTTTCAAGACTTCATAATAGAAGTAGCTAAAGGACTCTCTATTTCAGTAACCTCTGAAAAAGAACCTAGAGCAAAAAAATTAGATATTTTTGGATACTCTAAGGTTCCCAGAGAGGCAGTCACCTTGCCAATTCATGAAATTCTTCAAGAACATTTGATTGAATTGTGGGAGACTCCTCTCACCCTTTCTCCTCATTCTCGTAGATTGGACACTATGTACCGTGTCCCTCCTTCTCCTGGATTTCAAAAATCTCAGCTTCCTCACCACTCTATTGTGGTGCAGTCAGCTATGAAGAGGATAAAGAGTACCAAAAGACACTCTTCTACTCCTCCAGGAAGAGAATGCAGGACCTTGGATGCTTTTGGTAGGAAAATCTTCCAAGCTAGCATGCTTATTGCCAGAATCAATTCATACAACCTTTATATGGGTATGTTTCTGAAGGAGGTTGCAGAAAAGCTGCACAACTTTCTCCCTTTTATTCCAGAAGATAAAAGGGATGAATTCCTTCTTTGGCTTAAGCATACTCAAGACATTTCAAAGTTTTCCAACAGGGCAGACTTTGATTCTTTTGAGGGTGCCAGCAGAGCCTCAGGCATTGCTATAGCTGCTCGTAGAATTGCTTGGCTCCAGGCTTCTGATCTAGAACCCTGGGTTCAAGATGGTTTAGGAAATCTGCCCTGTACAGGTGAAAACCTATTTGGCAAGGAGTGGCAAATTAAAGCCACTCAAATGGATGCAGAAAATGCTGCTCTGGATAGACTTTCTAAGTCTACCTCCACTCCGGCCAAGAAAAAATCTTTTAAAAAGTCTTTTTACAAGAAGGGCAGATTTCCTTCCACTTCTGGTCAACAGTCTTCTACAGGTCGCTTTGCTACTAAGCGTCAGCAACCTAAACAGGCCAGGCCTAAACCTGCAGGGGCTGCTGCAACCCAGCAGTCCCAAGCCCCTCAGGGTTTTTGACTTGACACTAGAGAACTTAACCTTTCTGGCTCTACAACAGCCAGAACCTCTCACCATTCCAGGAAGGTTAGCTCATTTTGCTCCCAGATGGGAGCAAATCACATCAGAGCAGTGGACCCTCTCCATCATCAGAGAGGGCTACAAACTTCATTTCTTAGACCTTCCTCCCTACACCATGGTGAGACATTTCAATTCTCCCACATCTCTCCTTGACCTTCTGGATCAGGAGGTAACCTCCCTTCTGGCCCAGGGGGCCATAGAAGAAGTTCCCCTTCTTCAACAAGGGTCAGGGTTTTACTCCCCCTACTTTCTCATTCCAAAGAAACACATCTACTCATACAAAACCAATCAAAACCCCTATAATCATATCCCCATCATACATAATCGTTACAGAAACCCATATAACAACATTATCACTACCCACAATCCGCACCAAAACACACCACACTGTTCAACCTTTACACACACTCACAATAATTACTCAAGCAATGACTCAAACAGACACCATCGCAGACTCATCCAAATAAAACACCAGCCACACACTGGTTTAAGCGACAACACAACCAAAATAGATACCCAAACAAAGCTCATCTTAATAAACGTTAGATCCATACGAAATAAAATACCAATCATCAACGACATGATAAAAGACACAAACCCGGAAATCATCTGCATTACTGAAACATGGCTCACTCCCACAGACACCGTACTACTAAACCAGTTAACATCACATCAATATGATACATTCAGCTGCCATCGGGATGCAAAAAGAGGAGGTGGCACCCTCATACTCGCTAAAAAAGACCTACAATTCACCTTAACATGCTTAAACAATATAGATGGAATAGACATCATCAACATAGAAAATAGAACCCTTGCACTTACTCTCATATATAGACCCCCTTCAACTGATCAAAAAAACCTCTCCTCCATCTTAGAACTTGCATGCACAGCATCACCAAACAAACCTCTCATAATCCTAGGTGATTTGAATCTCCCTTCCCTGAATAACTCTCAATCAGACAATTTCATAGATGCTATGACCCAAATGGGTTAAACTCAGATAATACATGCTCCCACCCACATAAAAGGCAACACCTTAGATCTCATCTTCCTTCCCTCCTCCCTTCTTAATAACCAACACCAACATACCCCTCCAACAATAACAGAGGTACCATGGTCTGATCACTACCTTATCACACTCCACCTCCCAGCTCAAGCAACACTAAACACAACAAACTCATCACCCCACATATCACGTTTTACACACTTTGACAAAGCTAATTTCCTTGACAAAGTATTACCCATACTCAACACAAACCTCCCAGACATCGAATCCGCTGTAAACCACTGGAATCAAACAGTCCAGAAAGCAGCTACCCCCACACATACCATGCATAAACAAGTAAAAAAGACAGAAAAATGGTTCACGAGAGAACTAGCAAATATAAAAAAACAATTGAGGAAACAAGAAAAGAAATGGAGAAAAACTAAATCTGACGAAAACAAATCCCAATATATGACCACCCTCAACAATTACAAAAATGCAATTAACAAGTCAAAAAAGGATTACCACTCCAAAGTAATAAACATGGCTATCAACCGCCCCAGAGAACTATTCGCAATCGTAAAAACTTTGACAAAAGCTAAAAACCAAGAGCCAAAACAGTCGGCTATAAGCATACAGACCTTAGCAACCCACTTTGCAGAAAAACTAAAGTGCAAATCCAACACCATACCAATAACACTACCTACAAACACTGAATCTAATAACACATGGACCTCCTTCAACACGATAGATCAAAAACACCTTCTTAGGATCATAACACTTATCAACACCACAACTTCTCCACTTGACCCATGTCCTGTGTCATGGATCAAATGCACAAAGGAAGAACTCGCTGAAAACATCCAACAAATGGTGAACCAATCCCTTGTCCAGGGCATCATGCCCAACGCCCTAAAACTCACAACGCTTCGACCAATAATAAAAAACAATAAACTTGACCCAAAAGACCCAAACTCTTACCGACCGATAGCCAGCATTCCATTTATAGCTAAAATAATAGAAAAAAACGTCCAATTACAACTACAAGACCATATCGATGAACACAAACCCTTAGACTCTCACCAGTTTGGCTTCCGCCCCTACCACGGTGTAGAAACCCTTCTAACTACACTGATGGACTTCCTCATCAAAGGCACAGATGATAGCAGTCAAGGCTTCCTACTCCTCTTCATAGACATCTCTGCCGCCTTTGACAACATCAACCACCTTACTTTGATCAATAGACTAGAAAATCTAGGAATAGGTGGGACAGTACTCAATTGGTTTAAGTCTTACATCACAAACAGACTAATACGTGTTCAAATAGACCAGGAAGTGTCAGAAACCTTCCCCCAAGGACAAGGAATACCCCAGGGATCCGCCCTTTCTGCCCTCCTTTTCAACCTGTACCTCCAACCCATTACAAAAATATTCAGAAAACACAAAATTAGTCACTTTATCTATGCTGACGACATCATGCTTGCTCTCCCCATATCCACCAAAAAAAATCCTACCTACGATGCCCTATCAAAATGCATGGTGGAGACCACCTCCTGGATGGAATCTAACTACCTTAGCATCAACCTCAAAAAAACTGAGGCAATGTTCGTAACAAGATCACCCGTGACTGAGGACACCTATCCAACATCAATCTCAATCATAAATACAACTATACCCGTCAAAAAAGAGGTAAAATACCTAGGGGTAATAATAGACCATACACTCACCATGCTACCACATATAAAACAGACGGTAAAAACCATATTCTACAAACTCAAAACCATACAACACCTAAGACCCCTTCTTGACACCCATGACTTTAGATCAGTTGTCAACATACTCATCACCCCACACTTCGACTATTGTAATAGTCTCTTAATTGGCCTACCACAAAAAAGTACATACCTACTCCAAAGAGCCCAGAACATCTGTGCCAAAGTAGTCACAAAAGCCCGCCTAGTAGATCATGTAACCCCAATAATGCTGGAACTACATTGGCTCCCTATAAACAGCAGAATCCGATATAAAATCCTCCTAATCACATTCAAGCTCCTGAACAACATCGCCCCATCATATCTATCCATGCTATTACATGCCCCATCAGAATCAAGAACTCGCAGACTAAACGCAACACACTCACTTGAAATACCAAATTCATTCAAAAAAACTAAAAAATCCACTAGCACCAGAACCTTCTCATTCACTGCCCCCATGCTCTGGAATAATCTCCCAATAAACCTTCGGATCATAAAAGACCTCACCCAATTTAGAAAGGAACTCAAGACATACCTTTTCTCCGAACACTATGAAATCCCATATCCCCAAGTCCAACCACACACCATCCCCAAACACTCAAACACAAAGCCCTAAAACCACACTCATCTACCCACACACATACACCCACCACATACTCCCACCACATACACCCCAAAATACTCCCAAGAGATGAAAAAAGGAAATAAATTCCTCCACACACACATATGAAAGGTAGAAAACTCTGACTACCTATAAAAAGGTAGAAAAACTCTGATCAACACTACACTACAGAAACTTATTAATGTATATAAAATGTAAATAGTTTTGACAATTAATGCACAGTTATTTGTATAAAGTTACAATGTTATAAATCTCTGTTAATAACTATTATCTGTATAAAGTTTAAAAAAATCTCTGTTCCATGTAATGTATACATTAGTATACAAATTTGTTTACTTGTTCCATGTAAACCGCCCCTGATCTCTGGAAGGGGCGGTATAGAAGAAATAGATAAATAAAAATAAATAAATAAATAAATAAATAAGGGGGATACAGACCCATTCTAGATCTCAGAGAATTGAACAAATTTCTGTGCAAGGAGAAGTTCAAGATGCTTTCTTTAGGCACTCTCTTTCCATACCTACAGAGTCAGGATTGGCTTTGTTCTCTAGATCTCAAAGATGCGTACACTCATATACTCATCCATCCATCCCACAGAAAATTCCTATGTTTTCTGTTCCAGGGAAAACATTACCATTACAGAGTCCTTCCTTTCGGTCTGGCCTCTGCTCCAAGAGAGTTCACCAAATGCATGGCAATAGTTGCTGCATTCCTACGCACTCTGGGAATCTTTGTCTTCCCATATCTGGACGACTGGCTCATCCGAGCTCCATCTCAGTCAGAAGCCCAAATTTCCCTGGACAGCACCAGGCGCATTCTTCAGTATCTGGGACTTGTGGTAAACCTCCCAAAGTCTCAGCTCACCCCTACTCAGTCCCTAGAATTCATAGGGGCCTGGTTGGACACCACTACTGCAAGAGCCTATCTTCCCCAGGCTCGTTGCCAACGTTTAGTGCAGTTAGCCTCCCAGATTCAGTCAAAGAACCACTTAACTGCCCGGGAGATGCTACAACTACTCGGCCACATGGCTTCCACAGTACATGTGGTGCTCTATGCTCGCCTACACATGAGAGCAGCTCAGTGGACTTTGTCCACCCAGTGGACTCAAGCTTCAGGAGCTCTCTCAGACCAAATAGCAAACTCCAAACGTCTCTTTTGGTCTCTCCAATGGTGGATGTCCACTCAAAATCTATTGCTGGGGTCCCCCTTCCAACCTTTGTTACCCCAAGCAATCCTCACAACAGATGCCTCCCAAACAGGCTGGGGAGCTCATCTACAGGACCTATCCACCCAAGGCACATGGTCCCCACAGGAGACCTCCCTTCATATCAACCTCTTGGAACTTCGAGCAGTGTTCCTAGCTCTCAAAGTCTTTCATACCCTCCTCAGCTACCAGACAGTCCTCATTCACACGGACAATCAGGTAGCCATGTTTTACATAAACAAGCAAGGAGGAACTGGCTCTCTGTCGCTTTGCAACGAAGCTCTAAGATTATGGGCCTTCGCCAGAGAGCATCAAATCCATCTCCTGGCAGTATACCTCCCAGGAATTCAAAACTCTTGGGCAGACAGACTCAGTCGAGTTCTGCTTCCACACGAATGGTCCCTGCACATGGATCAGGTACCCAGAATCTTCCACGAATGGGGTACCCCGGACATAGACCTCTTTGCAAGTCCGTGGAATGCCAAACTTCCCCGGTTCTGTTCCAGAATTCCATGTCAGGGAGTTCAGGCCAAGGATGCCTTCCTCCTTCATTGGGGTCAGGACTTCCTGTATGCCTTTCCACCCATTCCTTTGATTCCCAAGACTCTGTTCAAACTTCAGAGGGATCAAGGATCCATGATCCTCATAGCTCCACGCTGGCCACGCCAGGTGTGGTACCCTCTACTTCTGCATCTCTCCCAAGCCCCCTCCCTGGACTTGGGAGCTGCTCCAGACCTTCTGTCTCAGGAGGAGGGGACTTTGTGGCATCCAAACCCAAAGTCCCTTCACCTCAGAGCTTGGTTACTGAAGGCCTAGACCTTCAAGACTTCAATATTTCGCAGCAAGTGAAGGATATCCTCCATGCTTCCAGGAAACCTTCCACTAAGCGTTCCTATGCTTTTAAATGGAAAAGATTTTCCATTTGGTGTGCTCAAAAGGGTCTTGACCCTCTGGCACTTCCTCTGAATTCTCTATTAGAATATCTCCTGCATCTTTCCAATGCAGGCCTTAAGACGAATTCAGTAAGGGTCCATTTAAGTGCTATTGCAGCATCCCTTAAGCCTATCAATGGACAACCTGTTTCCTCTCATCCTCTTATTGCAAGATTTATGAGAGTCCTAACTTTAACTAAACCTCCCATTCGACAACCTCCGGTGGCATGGGATTTAAATTTGGTTCTTGGTCAGCTTATGAAGCCACCTTTTGAACCCTTAGCCACTACCTCCTTGAAATTTCTTTCCTGGAAGGTTATTTTCCTTATTGCAGTCACTTCTGCTCGCCGCATCAGTGAACTGCAGGCCTTAGTGGCTAATCCACCTTATACAAGGTTCCATCATGACAAGGTAGTCCTTAGGACAAATCCTCACTTTATGCCTAAAGTGGTCTCACCTGTTCATCTTAATCAAGAGGTATATTTACCTGTCTTTTTTCCAGCTCCTCATGCATCCACTGCAGAGAGGAACCTCCATACTCTAGATTGTAAAAGAGCACTTGCTTTATCTCCAGGAACAAGCAGGAATGAGTCTTCACACGTGGGAGACGTCGCCGACGGAGCCCGCACGGGAATGCCCCCCAGCATCCAATCATAAAGCCCCTGGGAGCATCCCCCGCGCCTGCGCGGTGGCTTCCCGCCCTTCCTACTGCCTCTCCCCAGTTTTTCGTTTTCCGCCTAGCAGGCAGGACGTCCCTCCTGCCACCGCAGAAATTTTTTCTCTTTGTTCTTGTTTCTGTAGTCGCGGCTTTTCCCGCCGACGGTGGCACCTCCATGCCCCTTTCTTTCTTTTCTTTTCAATTAATTTTCATTTAAATTTCGTTTATTTTTGGTCGCCTGGAGGGACCCTCCCCTCTGGGCGCCGAGGCCTACCGGGCTTACAGCATGGAGCCTTCTTCTCCCCAGAAGTGCCCTCACTGCGGGGACCTAATTTTCCAATTGGACTCCAATGCCTGGTGCCTCTCCTGTTTGGGGCCTGACCCTTCTTTCCCGGATCCCCCGGGCTACAGTGTCGGGAGAAGACCCTCCCTTTTTCGGATATCCCTCGACGACGTCTTCGCACCCAACGCGCGGTCGTCGGGTTGTTCTTCTCTCCAGGATCAGGTATCCACACAACAGTCTGTTAAGACTAGCCAAGTCTTGAGGGGCGAGTCTCATGCGCGGCATGGCGACAGCTCCAGTCGACCCCTCAAGTCCCCCTTGGCTAATATACCCCGGTGGGAGTCCTCGGGCTCCAAAGCATTTGCGGGGTTTCGGGATGTTCCTGAGGTTCGCTCCTCACAGAACATTCCCGAGCCATGCCCGAGGGAGGTACCCGCTTCGAGCGGTGCCGATTCCCCGGCATCGGCGTCAGCATCGAGTGTTCCACTCTTCGCCAGGGATCGTCAGCTGGTGTCCTCGGCGCCTCTGGGGCCGATCGACTCGACCGGGTCTGACCTCCCTACATCCCAGCCATGCTCGGGTGTGGTATCCGCTCCGGGCGGTACTGAGACCCCGGCATCGGCGTCGGTGTCGAGCGTCCCGCTCCTCACCGAGGATCGTCGGCTGCTGTCCTCGGCGCCTCTGGGGCCGATCGACTTGGTCCAGCCTGGCGTTCCTCCATCACTGCCATGCGCGGGGGTGGTACCCGCTACGAGCAGTACCGACCCGTTGGCGTCGGTGTCGAGCGTTCCGCTCCTCACCGGGAATTGGCGGCTGCGGTCCTCGGCACCTCTGGGGCCGACAGACTCGCGCCGGTATGGCGTCCCTACGGGGGTAGTATCCGCTTTGGGCGGTGCCGACCCATGGGCGTCGAGTAACCTGCTCCCCACCAGGGATCGTCAGCCGCTGCCCTCGGCACCTCTGGGGCCGATCGGCTCGACACAGTCTGGCCCTGCGTTTTGGCCATGCGCGGAGGCAGTACCCGCTTCGAGCGTGCCGGCGTCGATGGTTCCACCCCTCGCCGGGGATGATCTCCTGGCCTCCAGGTGGACGTTCTGGGGATTGCTGGCAGATCCGCCTTACCAGGATGCTGCTCAGGGAGGTAGGTCCCCCGTCGTACCTGCGTTAGTACCGGAGGGGGCGTCCCCATGTCCACCGGCTTAGATATACTAGATATCACCCGCTTGATAGGCGCCTATTGGGGGATGCCCACAGTACCTGTGTTCTACCGCCTTTTTTCCCCCTATGGCCGGGACTCCCCCCCACCCCCCCGGGGGTCCGGCCAGTCCGCCTGCCTATTCCTCGATTGGCCCGCGGACTGGTGGTACCCTACTGCTGTGAAGTCAACAGCTCCTTTTTCAGTTAGGTTCTCCTCCCGGAGGTCTGGACCCTTGTCTCCCTATCTCTCGCTAGGGCAGACTGTGTACTCCTTCTGCTCCGGGGTACACCTCTACTCTTCTCCGGGATAGGCTCTCTAGTTCGGCCTGTCTTCCACTGTTAGTCCTCTGAGTTATGGACTCTACTCCTAAGGGAGTGCTCAGCTTGCATTAAGCCTCCTGGAAGACCTGCCGTCCTTCTCCTGACCCAGCTGACGCCTGGATCTCATGGCCTTCCGGATTTGGAACTTCCTCCTCGCTGTGGTGAAGTTTCCTTGATGACCTCGCTACTGCGTCTACAGTGCCTTCATCACAGGACTGCTTCCGACAACCCGGTGGGTAAGCTATACAGGGTTCTAAACCATTAATTCTTTAAAACTTAATGACCGGTAAGCTCTATCGGGTACTAGGTCATTTACTCATTAAATGCTTAATGATACTCTTCCTGCACCCCTCTGACTACTCTCCCGTAGCCTGGGTTTTTTTTTGCTGTACCTTAATGGTACCTGTTCTGCACTCTAAAGACTTTCCTCTGTAGTCTTTAGATTCGCTGTTCCTCTACAGCTTCCTCTATTCAACTCCTGCCCTCCATCCCTCAGGGGATGCCGGGGATTCAGGTTGGGCAAATGCCATCCCGTCCTGGGCTGCACTTATGGGATCTCCCCGGGCATCCTTAGCTAGGGAGTCCCCACGTGTGAAGATTCATTCCTGCTTGTTCCTGGAGATAGCACAGTTACTTACCTGTAACAGGTGATCTCCGGAACAGCAGGAATTAGTCTTCACAACCCGCCCACCTCCCCTAGGAGTTGTATCTCTATTTTCTCTATTCCTTCCTCTCCTCTCCTTCTGGCTCAGCTATGAAACTCAATTGGGGAGAGGCAGTAGGAAGGGCGGGAAGCCACCGCACAGGCGCGGGGGATGCTCCCAGGGGCTTTCTGATTGGATGCTGGGGGGCATTCCCGTGCGGGCTCCGTCGGCGACGTCTCCCACGTGTGAAGACTAATTCCTGCTGTTCCGGAGATCACCTGTTACAGGTAAGTAACTGTGCTTTACTTGCACAGGACACAGCAACATAGAAAGTCTTCCCAGCTTTTTGTTGCTTTTGATCCTTCTCATTTAGGACTTCCAGTCTCTAAAAGAACACTGTCCAATTGGATTGCTCAGTGTATTTCTTTTGCTTACCAGAGTACAAACCTTTCTCTGGAGGGCCATGTTACAGCTCACAATGTGAGGGCCATGGCCACCTCTATGGCTCATCTTCATTCTGTGTCCATCGATCAGATCTGTCGAGCAGCCACCTGGGCCTCGGTTCATACCTTCACAGCCCATTACTGTTTGGACAAGGACTCCCGCCGGGATGCCTTGTTTGGTCAGGCTGTCCTCAGACACCTGTTCCATTCTTGAACAACTCCTGCCCTCCTTCCCTGGATGGATGCCTGAGATCCATAGAAAGACAAGGAACCCTTCAGGGTCTCATACCCTTGGGGATCTCCCAGGCATCTTAGCTAGGGAGTCCCCATATGTGAGGACTTATTCCTGCTTGTTCCTGGAGATAGCACAGTTACTTACCTGTAACAGGTGATCTCTGGGAACAGCAGGAATTAGTCCTCACAACCCACCCACCTCCCCTAGGAGTTGTATCTCTCTCTCTCTCTTGTCTTTCCTTTACTCTCTCTCTCTTTTGTCTCAGCTTTAAACTTGAACTGAGGAGAGTTGGTAGGAAAGGCGGGAAGGCAGCGCGCATGCGCTGTGGGATGCCCCAAAAGCTTTCGTCCTGGGAAGCTGGGGAGCATTCCCGCGCAGGCTCCGTCGGTACCGACGTACCCATATGTGAGGACTAATTCCTGCTGTTCCCAGAGATCACCTGTTACAGGTAAGTAACTGTGCTATCTGTACTTACAGTACTTCAGCCAATTAGAACTGTGCCATCTGCCTGATAATAGCCTTGTCTTGGGTGGCTTAATTCTGCTCACTTTGTGACATCATCACTGTGCTCTCCGGTATTTAGGAATGATCTAGCACCTGCAGGAATGACTAGTGAACTCCCATGAAGTAGGATTGGGAAGTAGGGGGGAATGCAGCTTGTTTACCTACCTGCATCAATTTCAGCAGGTAATAAATGTATTTTGCTTTGGGGAGGGTCCCAGCCTTGTATTTGGGGAGGCACCCTGCACCTGGTATAGGTCATCCAGAAGGCACACACCAAAGGAGCATGCCCCTTTTAAAAGCATCTTCAAGAGCCACATATACGATTGGTTTGGTGAATGTTTGGAGGTGTTTGTTTTTGGGTAAAAGAGGCTATAAGAATGTGCTGTGAAAGTAAAATGGGAAAGATAAGGGGTAATAGGCAGGAGGATAGGGTAGGTATGGGAGAATGTAGAAGAGATATTTAGGAGAGATTTACAGAACAAATACAGGAGAAAGTGCTGTTTGAGGAAGGATCCCCGTTTAGTTGCAGATGAAAAGAAAAATATAAAGATGTGGGAAATATTTAAAGATGAGTTGTTAAATGTCTGTTCAACTAATTAAAAAGGGTATATTTTAGTAGATTTTATTGACCAGTATGGGTTGGATTTTTGGTAATTAGTGAAACGAGGCTCCCAGTGGATGGTGGTGTGATATTATGTGAGATGTGCCCAGAGTGTAGAAAATCCTTTGAGTCATGGGTGGTAAAGAGTGGGGGAGGGGTTTGATAATTTTCAAGTTGACTGTTAAGATGTCAAGTTGCCTATAGTCAGGATATGGATCTACTGGTAATCAGGTCAGACACTCTGGGAGCTGATGGAAACTGTTAGTATTTTCCCTGCCTGGAGTTGCTCTTCAGAGATCAGAGGAGGAATTTAAATTGATGGATTTAAGACCAATTCCAAGCATTGTGGGCCATTCATGGGAGATATTTTACCTCCATATTAATAATACTGAAAGTGTTATTTTTGGATGGTTTGTTGGTGTTGAAAATTGGATTTGTTAATAGATAGTCTTACTCATGATTTGGACTACCCTTTGGACTTGGTCATTGGTCCATGGGGAGTGAAAGAAAAGTTTAGAAATGGTTTAGTTAATTGAGAAGGTTCCATGGTCCGATTATTTCTTAGTAACGTTTCTTATGCATATGGAGAAAGTTGAGTTGGGAAGGAAGAAGAGGAAAGAGCAATCTCAATAACATGTTCGAGTTAATCATTGCAAACATTTTTGCGAAGAACATTGGAGGATGTAATGGGTAGGATGTTTGAATCAGGGAATTATGGAAGTATTAGAAGAAATTGTTTTTGGGAGGGCAGAAAAAATCACCAAAGGATATACTGGAGTTATTGGAGCTGAAGAAGGAGAAACATAAGTTGGAGAAGCATTGGCGGAAGTCTGGAGAATTGCAGAAGGTGGCAGAGACAAGAATTGTATCTGAATTCAAGAAAGCATGGGATGAATACAGAGAATGTCTGAGAGAGATGAAAGGATTGTAGAATGTAATAATTCTCATAGATGGGCAGACTGGATAGGTCATATGGTCTTTAGCTGATGTTGTCTTCTGTATTTTGATGCAGGATAAGAGTAAATAGAAGGTATAAAAAATGGTTAAGCAATTTACTAAACATAGAGACATACAAAATGACTGAAGATATAGACCATACGGCCTATCCAGTCTGCCCAGCCATAAGAGCTATTAAGTTCTACAATACCTTCCTCTACCTCAGAGACCCATTGTGTTTGTTCCATGCTTTCTTGAATTCAGAAACAGTTCTCGTTTCTACCATCTCCACTGGGAGACTGTTCCATGCATCCACACCTCTCTCTAAAAATGTATTATCTCAGATTACTCTTGTCTGTCTTCTCTCATTTTCATCCTATGACCTCATTCAGGAGCTTCCTTTCAACTGGAAGAGGGCCTCCTCCTGTGCATCTATTCCACAGAAATATTTAAATGTTTCCATTATATCACCTGTCTCCCACCTTTCTTCCAAAGTCTACTGACTTATTTATTTAATTGTGTTTGATATACTGCATGAAGAGCTAAAGTCTGTCTATGCAGTTTACAAACTACTGAAAACTGAAATTTGGGAAGAGACCAATTAGACCAGAGATGAGGGGCAGATTAGGCAGATAAAAAGCCAGTGGAGGAAGGGGGGAGGTGAAGGTAAAAAAGAAATAGCAAAGTAACCCAAGGAAAAGATTAAGTAGGCATCAGTTGAGGAAAGGCTAGCTGGAATAGCCAGCTTTTCAGGTTCTTCTTAAATTTTGGGACAGAAGGTTTAAGGAGGAGAGAGAAGGGTAGGGCATTCCAGAGTGAAGGGTCAAGGTAAGAAAATGAGTTTCTAGAGATGACTGAGAGGAGGGGTGAGTGGTGGGTGGGAGGGGGGACTGTATTTGAAGAATGGTGGGAGCAGGGAGGGTGATAAGGAGAAATTAATGTGGCTAAGTAAGGAGGGTATGCGGCGTGAAAAGCACAGTGGGCAAGGGAGAGAATCTCAAAGTATATGCAATATTGAATCGGGAGCCAGTGGAAAGAAATGAGAAAGGGAGAAAAGCAGATGGAGAGAGAACGACAATGGATTCGCATTTGGGCACATTTAAGAGAAGAATAATGGTCATTAAACCAGCAGTGTGCTTCCTCAAGACAGGGTTGCAGAGGGGAGATGTCATTAGATGAGCCTTGAACTGTAAAAAGATTTGAAAATCATTGGCATATACAAATTGAGTACAGCCAAGGGATTGAATAAAGAAGGTGAGTGATGCAAGAAAGATATTGAACAGAGTTGTAGCCAAAAGTCTTTCCCCATATGCCTTATGATGAAGATCACTGGCCATTTTAATAGCTGCCCTCTTGACTGACTCCATCTTATTTATATTCTTTTGAAGGTGTGAGCTCTAGAATTGTACATAGTACTCCAAAAACAAGGTCTCACTAGTAAAGTATTTCACAAGGAAAGGAGTTATCTCTTGATATCCAGAGAGAATAAAATAATTTGTATATTAGTAGGGAGTGAATCTGACCTTCTAAAACCACTATTTTTCTTTATGTTCAATGCTTTTCCGTGAAGCCCACCAGACGTGTGTCCTGTCCTCCCGGTTGAAAGTAGATTTTTTTTGGCGATTATCGCTATTTTTTCTTCCGGTTCGACGCCGATTCCCCTCCCACCGGGTTCGGTACACCGGTATCGAGTCCGATTCTTCTTTTTCGGTTTTTGCCCTTTGTGGTTGGCGTTCGCACCCTTTTTTCACTTTTTCCCTGGAAGGCCGGTCTTTTGACCTCGTGGGGACTCTTTTTTCCCCGATGGCTTCCAGTGGTTTTAAAAAGTGTGATCGGTGTAAGAAATTAATGTCTCTCACCGACACACATGACTGCTGCCTCCGGTGCCTCGGCCCGGATCACGACCCTAAGTCATGCGGGCCCTGTGGGAAGATGTCTTCCAAGGCACTCCGAAGTCGACAGCAACAAAAAGAAAGGCTTTTCTCGGACTCAGCCTCCGGCCGGGCCCAGACCTCGTCTGAGGCCTCGACATCTCGGGATTCCGATCCCGAGCGCCGTCGAAGCTCCTCGGACAGGGGGTCCAACGACCGGGAACGCAAGAGGAAGAAGCGGCTCGCGAGGGCATCGTCGGAGGAGGTCCCTGGCTCCTCGAGGGCCAGGTCTAAGACCCCCGACCGTCGCCCCGGGCCCGTGGAACAAGAGAAGCCTGCCAAAGTTCCTCACGTGGAGCCGGAGTCTGCTGGACACGTAAGCCCCGTAGTCCTCGAGGACTCTCCTCCCAGAGAGCCGACGTTGGGCCCGGCGCCGCAGGGCCCAAGTCGGTGGCTGCTGCGTCTCCCAAGCTGAGTCTCAGGATGACAGCCTTGGAGAGCAGACTGTCTGCCTTCATGGAGCAGCAGCGGGCACTGATGGCCATCCTGTCTGGCGCATCTGCCCCGACCACCGGGACATCGACTTCGAAGTTGACCCCGGAGACCGTGCCGATACTCGAGTCCATCGTGGCTCGGAGTCTACCTCGGTCGCGGTCTCCCTCGACCTCCCGTTCGGGACCGAGGGCATCGACGCCTGTGCCTCCGGCGTCGGGGTGGGTGCTCCAGGCCCCTGCGGGGTCGGACCCTGACTCCTCCTCGGACGAGTCAGCTTGGGAGATGGAGGACGAGGAGTCTCCTGATACCTTCAAGACTCGGTGCGTCCGGTCGGACTCACCGCAGTCTGAGCCCCGGAGTAGATCCCCCCGGAGGATACTCGGTTCTCGGAGTTCGTCCGGGATATGGCCACCGCCGTGGCTATCCCGGCGGATCCCGAGGAGGAGCCTCGAGCTGAAGAGCTTGAGGCTCTACTGTATGACTCTCCTCCGAAGGAGGCCTTTACTGTCCCGTTTCCTCCGATGCTGGAACGGCTCCTCTTCCGTATGTGGGAGGCACCGGCCTCAGTGCCGGTTCTCAGCAAGTGAGTCGACTCGATCTACCGACTCAGAAAGAGCCCTGGCTTTCAAAAGGCACAGCTACCACACCATTCTATGGTTGTGGAATCGGCCATGCATCGTCTGAAGAGCCAGAAGATGCATTCCGCGATGCCCCCTGGCAGGGAGGCCTGAAACCTCGATGGCGTCGGTAGAAAGTGCTTCCAGGGCTCGATGCTTGCTTGCCGTGTCCAGTCGTACCAGCTGTACATGGGCATGTACTTGCGGGATCTGGCCAAGGAGTTGGCTGGGTTCTCTGCTGGACTCTCCGGGGAACCCTTGCAGAGATTTAAGTCCTTGTCCTCGGGGATTCGGGACTGCTCGAAGTTCATGTCCCGCGCCGCCTACGATGGCTTCGAGGCATCGCGGCTCGACGCCAGGCATGGCTGCAGTCATCGGACCTCGAGCCATGGGTTCAGGAAAGGATGGTCGATGTCCCTTGCCGAGGTGAAAACCTTTTTGGCAAGCCCATGACCGAGAAGGCCTCTCAGTTCGAAACTGAGCACCTCACACGGACGAGGCTGTCTAGGAAGACCTCTGCCCCTTCTCATAAAAAGAAGGGCTTGGGTAAAAAGCCCTTTTGCCCGAGGAAGGGCACTGCCTACAAACAGTACCCGCAATATCAGGATGCCCAAGCTGCCCCCAGGGTCAGCAAGCCAAGGGGCAGGGTAATGGGCCCCGTAGGCAGAGGACCCCAAGCCTCCGGACCCTGCTACCACTCAGCAGGGTGGGGGTTTTTGACTTCTTGAGCGTAGCCTCTCCACTGCTCTCCCAACCCTGCACAGGAGGTCGCCTCGCCCTCTTTGCCCACCAGTGGCCCCTTGTCACCAGGGACAGTTGGGTGTTGGACATAGTCCGCAGAGGCTATGCACTGCATTTTCACCAACTGCCTCCGCCTTACTTTCCAGGGGAGCCTCCAAGGCCTCCCCTGCACACAGACCTTCTCCTTCAAGAGCTTCAAGGTCTGCTGGTGGACAGGGCGGTGGAGCCTGTGCCTCCCCACTTGCAAGGTCACAGATTCTACTCCAGGTATTTCCTGGTACCCAAAAGAACCGGTGGCCTTCGACCCATTCTAGACCTCAGGAACCTCAACAAGTTCCTAGAGAAAGAAAAGTTCAAGATGCTTACTCTTGGAACACTTCTGCCCTACCTCCAGCAGGGAGATTGGCTATGCTCCTTAGATCTAAAGGATGTGTACACTCACATCTTCATTCATCCAGACCACAGAAAGTACCTCAGGTTCATGGTGGGAGGAAACCATTATCAGTACAAAGTGCTGCCTTTCGGCCTCACCTTAGCTCCCAGGGTCTTTACCAAATGCCTGGCAGTGGTAGCGGCCTACCTGAGAAATCAGGGAATCTTTGTTTTCCCCTATCTGGACGACTGGCTCATCAGGGGTCAGACGTGCCAGGAGGCCAGACAAGCCACCCTCAGGACTATTGCTCTTTTTCAAGGCCTGGGATTTGTCATAAACTTCGCAAAGTCCACTTTGCTCCCCTCCCAAAATTTGGAGTTCATAGGGGCAAGGCTGGACTCTGTCCTGGCAAAGGCATTCTTGCCAGCAGACAGGGCCCAAAGACTGATGGACTTAGCAAATCAGTTTCTCAGGGGGTCAGTGGTCTCCGCCAGACTCTGCCTGAGGCTGCTTGGCCACATGGCTTCGACAGTACATGTGACCCCCAATGCCAGGCTCCATATGAGGCCTGCTCAGTGGTGCCTTCGGACTCAGTGGTCACAAGCCACAGGCAGCCTCAGAGACAGGATAAAGGGTGTCCAGACAATTTCTGAACTTCCTCAACTGGTGGCTGCACCCACCCAATCTTCTAGAGGGGGTACCTTTTCAGATTCCTGGATATACAGTGATACTGACCACAGACGCCTCCCTGCAGGGCTGGGGGGCTCATTGTCTAGGCAAGTGCACCCAGGGCCTGTGGTCTCCTTGGGAAGCTGCACAGCAGATCAATCTCCTCGAGCTCAGAGCTATTTGATTAGCACTCAAAGCTTTCTCTCCTACCCTGGCTCATCAATCTGTCCTGGTTCAGACAGACAACCAGGTAGCCATGTTTTATGTGGAACAAATAGGGCGGGACTGGGTCCAGAATCCTTTGTCGGGAGGCTCAGGACCTTTGTTCATTTGCCCTAAAGCACAACATGCTTCTGAAGGCTGTGTACCTCCCAGGCCAGGACAACTACCTGGCCGACAGGTTAAGCAGAATTCTGCAGCCCCACGAGTGGCAGCTGCATCCTTCAGTAGTTCAGAGGATCTTCCTGAAATGGGGTCTCCCTTTGGTGGATCTCTTTGCCAGCCCAATGAACAATCAACTGCCAAAGTTCTGCTCCAGGCAACCGCATCCTCTGAGAATAGCAGCAGATGCTTTTCTGATTCCATGGTCTCAGGGCCTCCTGTATGCGTTTCCTCCCACGCCCTTGGTGGCCCGAACTCTTTTCAAAATTCTTCAAGACAAGGCCTCGGTCCTGCTGGTGGCTCCCAGGTGGCCGAGACAGTCTTGGTTTCCTCTTCTGCTTCAACTGGCGGTGGATCCCCCACTGCCTCTGGGGTTGCAACCCGACCTTCTCTCTCAGGAGCAGGGTTCCCTTCTGCACCCCAATCTCAAAGCTCTCAATTTGATGGCCTGGAGGCTGCAAGGGTAGTCTTGGCTCCCTGGGGCCTGCCTCATGAGGTTGTGGAGGTTATCCTAGCCTCTAGGAAACAGTCCACTAGAAAAACCTATGCTCTCAAATGGAAAAGGTTTTCTGTGTGGTGTCAGCTACGTACAGAGGATCCTTTCTCCTGTACGGTGCCAGTGGTGCTTCAGTACTTACTGCACTTATCAAATCAGGGACTTAAATCCAATTCTGTTCGGGTCCACCTCTCAGCTCTAGCAGCTCACCACTCACTGGTGGAGGGACATTCTCTGTCGGGTCACCCCTTGGTGTCCCGCTTTCTCAGGGGCTTGCTTTTGCTCAAGCCTCCTCTCCGTCCTCCTGCCCCTGAGTGGCAGCTGAATGTGGTCTTGCAGCAGCTGACTCGCCCACCTTTTGAGCCAATGGCTACTTGTCCTCTGCGCTTCCTCTCCTGGAAGACACTCTTCCTGATAGCCCTTACCTCAGCTAGGCGAGTGAGTGAGCTTCAGGCCCTGGTCTGTGATAGGCCTTACACCAGGTTTTATAGGAACAGGGTAGTCCTTAGGACTCATCCAAAGTTCCTCCCAAAGGTTGTCTCCTCTTTCCACCTCAATCAGGAGGCGGTTCTTCCAGCATTCTTCCCTAGGCCTCATGCAAGCCAGGCTGAAGCAGTCCTGCATACCCTGGACTGTAGGAGGGCCTTATCCTTCTACCTTGAACGTACGCAGGGGCATAGAAGGGCTACTCAGCTCTTTGTATCCTTTGACCCCAATAAGTTGGGGTTGGTTGTGTCCAAGCGTACCTTGTCCATCTGGGTGGCTGATTGTATCACCTGGGCTTACAAGGCAGCTGACCTTCCTTTGCAGGGTAGGGTCACGGCCCATTGTGTCAGGGCAATGGCTGCTTTAGTGGCTCATCTCCGCTCTGTGCCCTTGGTGGACATCTGCAGGGCTTCAACTTGGTCTTCAAGCCAGACTTTTGCGGCCCATTACTGTCGGGAGAGGGAGTCCCGTAGGGACAGTGCTTTTGGCCAGGCAGTACTCCGGAATCTCTTTGAGGTTTAGGCAACTCCTGCCCTCCTGCCCTCTGTTGGGTTACCGGTGGAGGTTGTGTCCTTGAAAAGCCTTTCTTTGCTGCTGAGACTAGAGGGAGTACTCTTGTTCAGCCTGGGTTCCTCGGTAGCCCAGAGCTAGAGAGTCACCCATATGTGAGGACTGACTTCCTGCTTGGTCTTGGAGAAAGAGTAGTTACTCACCTGTAACAGGTGTTCTCCAGGAGCAGCAGGAATCAGTCCTCACAACCCTCCCTCCTCCCCTTGGAGTTGCAGTTGTACATAGTTTATTTTTCATTTTTGTGTGCTGTTCTTAGCTATGTCATTTGACTGAGGTAAGATGGCACCTTTAGGCGGGAAGGGAACCACGCATGCGTGCCTGCATTCCCAAAGGCTTTCATAGAAAGTTGGGGAAATGCTCTGCTGGGGCTTCATTGGCGCCAATGACACCCATATGTGAGGACTGATTCCTGCTGCTCCTGGAGAACACCTGTTACAGGTGAGTAACTACTCTTTTTGCACCTCTGTTTGCTCTATCCAGTGCTGAATTTAATTTAAGGTAGCATTTATATTCTGCTTTTTCAGGTGAAACTAGCACAAAATGGATTACCTGAACAAAACTTAATTCCAACCTAATCCTCCAAAAAACAACTACAAATTAATGCCCCAATATAGGTTACAACAAAAACAAATAACCAGATTTCAAGACAAATTAAAATCAAAATATACAAAACAATCCCATAAGAGCAGTATCTGATATAGAATGGTTGCCTCATGTACATTGCCATACAACAAATAACAGAAAATTCCCTGACTTACAGAACCCTAAAGCCCTGTCTTTCCACCTACACAATTGTCCATTAAGGAGGCAATTTTCCTGTGCATATGTGGCCACATATTTGTGTAAATGTCCTCTTATAAAACACAGACTAGAGTAAAAGTAAGTGCTTTGGCACGCAGGTGCCTACTTTGCCAGCAGGCGTAGCCAGGGATGTAGTCTAGATAGAGCACTGACAGAGTTTGCATGTATGCCCGCAGATTATAAATTTATTTATTTATTTATTTAACAGTTCTTTTATACTGCACTCTTTATCATCAGCGCGGTTTACAGTGAACAAAACTACTCACGAACAGCAATAGGCAGGCATGAGTTTACATATAACATGGAAATTAACCAGGATAAAAATTTTGGGAAACTTTGTACATTTATGTTATACAACTGTATACAGTGATAGTGTATAAACACCTTAATCTACGGACATGTTGTTGTTAAGTGCTGTCGAGTCAGTGTCGACTCATGACGACCCTCTGGATAGCTGTCCTAAACTATATTTGGTCTTCAGTCAGGTGGCTCATTGTTTATAGAGTGGCATCCATAGCTGCTGTTACTGTATCGATCCATCTCATTGCTGGTTTTCCTTCTTTGCGTTGGACTTCTACCTTGCACACATGATGTCTTTCTCTAATCTCCCTAATTTTTATTTGTATTTAGCTCATGCCTTTGCAGTAATAATTCAAAGGGAGTTTTTACCTGAGACATTAGAAGGTTAAGTGACGTGCCCACGATTACAGGGAGCAGCAGTGGAATTTGAAGTCTGGCTTTCCTTGTTCTGGCTAGTGCTCTAACCACTAGGCTACTCGTCTACTCCTAAAATACATGCAGACATAAGTGTTGACTAGCAGGTATAAGTGATCACAGCTGCGTTCAAGGTGCTTTCTCTGCCACATACACCAGTTAAAAGGCAAGTTGGCTCCTACATGTCTTTGTAAAATGGTGCTATCCACAGCACTCTGTTATAACATTACTCTCCAAAGGGGCACTTTTCATCAGGCCAAGAAAGTGCCATTTTATTCTTAGTTTTTAAAGGCAACCTAGCTGTTTATGTGCCTTCATATAATAGGCACTTAGAACTATCCTCAATAAATCCTCACAAATTTTACGCACAATTTTACACCAAAGAAGGTGTAAATATGTGCACATGCTCTGTGCATATGCCCATGTATTTTATAAAACATACATATACATAGCAGCTTCGCCTCTGCTCTGCCCAAATCATGCTTCCTGTTTGCATAAAAATGTGCACAATCTTTTTGTGTGACTATTTTTTGCAAGTTACTAAAAGGCCTTTTCTGCATGCAAGACAGATATTACATGTGGAAAACCCTAAAATGATCCCAAACAAAGTAGGTGGTAACAGAATGGGACAGGAGGGACTGTAGCTTTTTTAAAGTTAGTTACAGGGATTTTCTTGAAACTATTTCTAAAATACTAGTAATTCACAAAGGGGCATTCCTTTAGCCTGCTGAAGATTTTTTTTCCGTTCATATTGCACATTAGCTCATCTGGGTTGCATGCTACCTTCCTTCTGCTATATACAGCACCAGGTTGCTGAGCCATACATAGCCCACCCTGATGCTTACGTAGTTGGGTAGGGTGAAAGAAGACCAGAAGTTCATCAAGTCAAACTTTCTCACTATATTGTAATCCAGGGGAAGGTGAAAAAGTATGGCAATCTGCTCAGAACCTCTAGATTAGTATTGCTCACTAGGATATTGGCTTCCACAGTTCAGTCTTTCCTATAGTTCAGGTCTGCAGTTGTACCATGTTCTCGGGCACCTAGTTACCATTTATCAACCTTTTCATCGATTTATCAGCTGAATGAAACCTGTGTTTTATAGCTCACATGTTCCATGTAGAACAGCTATACTTAGTGGAAAAGGCTGAATTAGCCCACTGGACTGGCAAGCACATATCGTCGTCCTCTGAAGTTGATGCACACTGATTGATTTTGGGGATAGGAGTGGGAGTACATGGTGAGTTTATTTCTTCCTGGAATGTATAATCTCCTAATCCCACCCCCTCCTCTTTCTTGATCCACCCTGGTGCAGCCCTCTCTCTGTCCTCCTGGTCCGCTCTCAGATAGTCTTGCAGCCTGTCATGCATTCTCCGCTTCCAGGCTCTAATGCCACCTGTTCACTACTCCTAGGTCCCTAGGGATGCTGCTTCTGTCTACCACTCCCCAGACCCAGACTGGCATGAAGACGCCTCTGCCACCTTTTGCTTCCATCTTGCCATCCCAGAAAATGCACTTACCCTCGTTGTACAGGCTAGTGCATTTTTATAATACTAGTCACCCTACTACTACCCAGTAGTACATGCATGATCGTTTGTATAGCCATAACATTTTACATAGAACAGGTGGAACTAGGTACAGGTAACAGTATAAAGTTTAAACAGTAAATTTTAAACAGTAAAGTTTAAACAGTAAATAAATAAATAAATAAATAAATAAAATAAATAAAATGTACACAGATATTAACCATTTTGTTAGGTTTTATGTACTTGATAATTAAGGATTTTATATTTATCCAGTTTGTGGCTTGTTGCCCTTAAATCTAGCCTTGTGGCTCTGTGTTGATATTTTTTTACCATCACGATAAAAAGTTCAATCCCAAACCTGTTCAGGAAAAACCTTCCAGTTCTTAACGTGATACAGGAAAATCTGAGTGCAGATTTGAGGGGACAAAAGACCATGCAAGAGCACAAGCAATTATATCTGCATCGCCAGCTGCATCCTTAATAAAAATGAAATTAGGTGAGGCCAAATGCTGAGAAACATCTTGTCTCCAGTCAGAAAGAATATTAAACAACATGCTAGATTTTGCATGGTGGTTCTGCCACAAGAGCTGCTACAGAATACGGAATTCGAAGAGCAATGTCTTGTTAAGCTATAAACACAGATGCAAACACGACGTCCGACTAGAAGCTTTTTAATGACAAGGTTTATAAGACTTCAGTGGACTGACCCCCAAATGAAACCTTCGCAATGTGAGGACTGGTCAATACAGCGGCTTAAACTAACAAAATGAACAAAAACTTAACTCCCCAAAAACTACCTTCTAGTCTAAGGTTACCAGATGTCCCTGATTTTTGGGGATTGTCCCCATTTTAGAGTTGTGTCCCCGACTCCCACTTGTTTGGAAGCCGCCTGTCCCTGATTTCAGCAATGGGAGATAGAGGGGTAGAAAAAGAATGATTTTCAATTTAGTGATTTAAATGTCAGATTTTAGAATTTATATCCATTATATTTAAATTTTGCACATAACTTTACTGTTTAAAATTTACTGTTTAAACTTTATACTGTTACCTGTACCTAGTTCCACCTGTTCTATGTAAAATGACTTGGTATGATACTACCCATACCATATAACATACTGTTAATTGTAAACCGCACTTGATACTTGGGAAAGAGCGGTATAGAAATAATTGTTAAATAAATAAATAAATAAATAAGCTGCCTAATACAGAGAAAGGAGAACATGACTCATAAACGATGATACTTGAAAATGTTAAAAAAATAAAAATCCTACAAAGATAAGTTTGCTAATCATTATACCATAGTGCACAAAGCAGAAGATGCACAGCTTTTTAATAATTGCACAAGAAAAAGGCCCTTTTTTGAATTTCTTTAACTGTATCCTGTGGCTTAGTGCCACCTAGTGCATGAATTGGCAACCCCTTGCGATGTGTGGTTTTATTATCCTTACTATGTCTCATTACCAGTGGCAGTGCAAATACTGAATGCTTCCAATAATGACATTTTTTAATCCCTTTCTGCCTGAGGTTCATCATTTTATTTATAAAATTGGCAGTTCTGATACAAAAGATTTTCCGTGGGGACACATCTGCAGACCCAAGAATGTATGCTGTGTTTCATGTGTCCCTCCGTGTTGATGAGTGACAATGTATTGTGCAAAATGTCGTATTCAAACTGATGCAGTTTGGAGTGTGTTTTGTTTTGAGCTGACTGCATGTTAGTGTGGGAGAAGGCGAAGTGCATATTGTGGTAAAAGTATAAGACAGTTGAATCATGCAAGTAAGTACAGTTACCAGTTGCATTCTCTGTTATGCTTCTGTTCCCCTCCCTTCTTCCAATGCAGAGTTTGCCACAATTTACATATCTGATGTTAATGATGACAATCATAGCTAACAGTCAGACAATTCTTTGAAGAGTAGTTTTCCTCATTGTTAATGTAAAATTATCTTATCAAACCCACACAAGAAGTGAGGTTTTCATATTGGAGTCGTAAGTGCCAACGATTTACTTGTTTTGGGAGGACAAAGCAGAGGACAATGGGAAGTAGTAGGAGTGGGCCACACCGACTTTCTCTCTCTTTTTCCCTCGCCCCCTGAATTTTATGATCACAGAGTCTTCTGCTTTCATCTCTCTGTGCCCCCCCCCCCTCACATGCTCTCTCCTCTTAGTATCTCTTTCATTAGGAGAACTAGGTATCTGCCTAGAGCAGCAGAATTCAGGGGGCAGCAGCACAAGAAAGAGTTTTTAGCACAGTGGTAGGTCTTTGAGTAACCACATGCACTCAAGCTCTGCCACTATGGGGGTAGGGATGTGACATGCTGGATGCTGTGGGGGAGGAGGAAAGCTAGGGAAAGATGCTGTACTATGGTGGCGCACATAGTTGAAGGTTTGCCTAGGACAGCGATGGCGAACCTATGGCACGCGTGCCAGCTGTGGCACGCGAAGGCCTTGCAGCTGGCACGCGGGAAGGTCCGCAATTAGTTTTTTTTTTTTTTCAATTTTACTTGTCTGCTGCCGCTGTCGGGGCCGCCGCGGCAAAATCGAGCGTGCCGCGGGGCCCCCCTGTACCCGGCAGAGCCTGCCCTCCCCGTAGCAGCTCTCTCTTTGGCAGTTCTCTCTTTGGAGCTGCAGTCAGACGCGCCGGCTTGCAGAGCGCGAAGGGAAGAGTTTCCCTTTCGCGACTCTGTTAAGCCCGCGGGGGCTGATGGGAACTTCCCATCAGCCCCCGCGGGTTTAACAGAGCAGCGAGGGAGAAACTCTTCCCTCGCGCTCTGCAAGCCGGCGCGTCTGACTGCAGCTCCAAAGAGAGAGCTGCTACGGGGAGGGCAGGCTCTGCCGGATACAGGGGGGCCCCGCGGCACGCTCGATTCTGCCGCGGCGGCCCCGACAGCGGCAACAGACAGGTTTTCTTTTTTTTTAATTTTCCCGGGGCTGGGGGGGGGGGTTAGGAGTGGGGGTGGGAGGGGCTGGGCTGGGGGGGGGGGTGGGAGTGGTGATGTGATGGGCTGGGCTGGGCTGGGCTGGGGGGGTGTTAGGAGTGGTGATGGGCTGGGCTGGGGGGGTTAGGAGTGGTGATGGGCTGGGCTGGACTGGGCTGGGCTGGGGGGGTTAGGAGTGGTGATGGGCTGGGCTGGGGGGGTTAGAAGGAGTGAGGGGCGGGGCTGGGGGGGTGTTAGGAGTAGTGCTGGGCTGGGGGGATTTAGGAGTGGTGATGGGCACTGGGCTGGGGGGGTTAGTAGTGGTGATGGACACTGGGCTGGCTGGGGGGGGTAAGGAGTGGTGATGGGCACTGGGCTGGCGTGGGGGGTTAGGAGTGGTGATGGGCGCTGGGCTGGGGGGTTAGGAGTAGTGCTGGGCTGGGGGATTTAGGAGTGGTGATGGGCACTGGGCTGGGGGGGGTAGGAGTGGTGATGGACACTGGGCTGGCTGGGGGGGGGTTAGGAGTGGTGATGGGCACTGGGCTGGCTGGGGGGGTTAGGAGTGGTGATGGGCGCTGGGCTGGGGGGTTAGGAGTGGTGATGGGCGCTGGGGGGGCTTAAACTAAAAATTGGGTGATGGGGGATTAGGACTGGAAATGGGCTGGTGGGATTAGGACTGGAAGTGGGTTGATGGGGGGTTAGGACTGGTAATGGGCTATGTGGGGGCTTAAACTGAAAATAGGGTGATGGGGGATTAGGACGGTAAATGGGCTGGTGGGATTAGGACTGGAAGTGGGTTGATGGGGGGTTAGGACTGGTAATGGGCTATGGGGGGGCTTAAACTGAAAATTGGGTGATGGGGGATTAGGACTGGGAGTGGGCTGATGGGGAGGTTAGGACTGGTAATGGGCTATGGGGGGGCTTAAACTGAAAATTGGGTGATGGGGGATTAGGACTGGAAATGGGCTGGTGGGATTAAGACTGGGAGTGGGCTATGGGGGGCTAGGACTGGTAATGGGTTGGGGTTGCTAGGACTGGAAATGGGCTGAGTGGAAGGGGGCTTGAACTGCAAATAGCTGTTGGGGATGGGGCTTGGAATGGAAATGGGCTGAGGGGAAGTGGGGGGCTTGAACTGCAAATAGCTGATGGGGACGGGGCTTGGAATGGAAATGGGCTGAGGGGAAGTGGGGGGCTTGAACTGCAAATAGCTAATGGGGAGGGGGACTTGGAATGGAAATGGGCTGAGTGGAAGGGGGCTTGAACTGCAAATAACTGATGGGAAGGGGGGCTTGGAATGGGCTCTTAGGGGAGGGAGCTAGGACAGGAACTGGGCTGATGGATGGGCTAGGATAGAACTGAGAATTGGGTGTTGGGGGAGCTAAGATTGGAAATGGGCTGTGGTGGGGGCTTGGATTGAAATGGACTCATGGAGGGGCTAGAACTGGAGGTAGGCTCATGGGGGGCTTGGATTAGAAATGGGCTGAGTGGAGGGGAGCTAGGATTTAACATGGGCTGATGGTGGGGCTAGGAAAGGACTAGAAATGGGCTGATGGGAGGCTGGTATTGGAAATGAGCTGATGAAGGGACTCGGATAGGACTGGAAATGGATGGGGGAGCTAGGACTGGAAATGGACTGATGAGGGGACTAGAAGGGAGCGGATACTGGGTGGGGCTGGAACTAAAAGGGAGCTGATGTTGGGGGAGATTAGAAGGGGATGGGGCTGGGAGAATGAAATGGAGAGGGGAAAAATATTTTGTGTGTGAGGGAAGAAAAATGTACAATTGGCCGGGTATTGGGAGAGTAAGTGGGGATTGAGGATGGAGGGGTAAAATTTGAGTGGATGAAATAGGAATGAGGAAAGAGCAAAAGGAGAAAGATTAGTATGTTAAAGCGGATGTAGAGAGAGAGAATGGAAAAAAAAACTAGAAGAGAGAAGAAAGGACAAATGGACAGCAGATGATGGAGAGTTAGCAGAAAACATGAAGAAACCAGAAGAAAGTGGCTGGAGCAATTGCAACTGTGTAACTGAGCTGAGGTATTCTGTTTATGTAATTCCTTTTTGACATTGCCACTTGTTCTCTTTCCCCAGTAGGTCATGTATTGTTGTTCTCTGAAATGTATTGGTTTAATATTTGCAGTGTTGCCTTTTGATAGGTATGGTATGGTGCTTTGTGACTCCTGGTAGTGCTGTTAGGATACGGCGGGTTTGCTATTGGTTCTAAATGGGCAGTGTTTGTAGTAGTTCCTAATGTGCCTGGCAGTTGGCACTGGATTATAGTAATGTAGAAATCTTTTAGTCTGTCTTTATCCATACACTCATTAAGAGACATGTTTACTAAAAGTTAGTGTATGTTAGCCTTATGCAAATATTTATGCAAATTGACGTGCTGGCACTTTGAGGAAATTCTTTGGTTTTGTGCGGCAGTTTGGGCACTCGGGCTCAAAAAGGTTAGCCATCACTGGCCTAGGATGTCAGATACCCTTGTGCCAGCCCTGCTCTCCAGGCAACACACTCCGCTCTCTGTACCCCCTTCCTTTGTTACTGTGGGAGTTGGAGAAAGCTGCCTCATCTCTGCCTACTGATTGGCTCGTTGTGCTGGCCAGGACCAATCAGAGGCAGGAGGAGGGAATTGACACAGCAGCAGCAGGCAGACAGCTTCCTCTGGATCGGATCCGTGCTTTGATCTCTGTCCTAGTGCTTGCCTGTGGGTTGTGTTTTTTTTTTAATTTATAACATTTCAAAAACATTATTACAAGAATAATAAAGATTGCAAAACAAAGAAAAAACAGTCCCTTTTTATATACACTTCAAATTTTGCACAAGCCCACGATACGGAAGAGTGATATCTGAATATATGACACAAACAATAAACACATAACTCAAAATTATCTCTGCAGTAGCCCAGAATATCTTACTATCTCAATCATACTAACTAAGCAATCCAATCAAACTACCCCGTGCTGCAAAACCTATAAGGGTTGCAAACGAGGCTTCAAGAAATCTTCCAATTGCATAGGCTCAAAGAAAACATAATCCTTTCCTAAAGTGACCAGACATTTACAGGAAAATTTCAAAAAGAAAGTTGCTCCCACATCAAGAACACAAGGTTTCAAGGCTAAAAAGGCCTCGCGCCTCACCTGTGTCTGCCTGGAGACATCCAGAAAGATACTAATTTTCTGTCCACAAAATAACTCATTCTTTTTTTTTTTGAAAGAACAATTTCAACACTAAATTTTTATCCATTTCAGTATGAAAAGAAACAAGCAGAGTCACCCTAATAGATATTTCATCTAAAGAAGATACAATAAATTCTGAAACATTCAAGGTGTCCACTGAAACTAGGGAATCGCACCCCACCTTATTCCCATTAATAACTTTTTTAGATTGAGGGAGATAATATATAATGTTAAAAGTAAAAGTAGCGGGAGGAAGTGACGTCACCGACCGAGATGGCGGCTTGAAGGAGAAGCTCCCTTTGGGACGCAGCATAACGCAGCGATATCTATAGATAACGGGCCTCCCCCCTTAGAGAAAAGAAGCGCTATTGAGACGCTATAGACCACATTTACGATGTCGTCCAGGAAAAAGCTGGAAAAATATCGCTCTACCTATGCACCATTGAGCTCCTTGCAGGGGACCGACGAACGGGAGGAGATCGAGTCGGAGGACGAGCTGGACAATGCAGACGAGAACTGCACTAAAGGCGATCTGCGGAGATGGTGTCGCGAGATAAAAACTAAAGTTATTGGGGTGAAGAGTGAGGTAAAGGAGCTGCTGGCACAATTTCGTCAAGATATGCAAACTCTGGGACACCGCGTTGAAATACTGGAAGAGCACGTGGACGAGATGGCCACAGAAGCACAAACGGTACGCGGCCTAAATAGTAAGTGGCAAGATGCGACGGAGGAATTGCGGGGAAAGATTGAAGATCTTGAAAATAGATCTAGGCGGTGCAATATACGCATACGGGGTGTCCCGGAGGAGGAGCAATGTAAGCAGGCCGCTAAAGTGGTACGCAAAATTTGCGGGGCTCTGCTGACCGAGGATGATCAGGTCGAGACGTCCATACAGCGGGAGATTGGACTGGAGCGAGCGCATAGAGCCCTTAAATCTCCGCCGGGGAATCGCCCCAGGGACATTATAGCCTGTTTTACTAGCTTCCCCCAAAAAGAAGCTGTTATGAGAGCGGCGACCAAGAAAGGGAAGGTGCAGTGGCAAGGCCTTGCAATTGAGGTGTATCAAGCGTCGGAAGAATATGCGCCCTGCAACTGAATATCTCAGGTGCGAAAATATCAAATATAAATGGCTCTTCCCTTTTGGTTTGCAGTTTGAGGCGGGGGGAACGAAATATCGGGTCCACTCTCTTTCGGAGGCCTGGGAGTGTCTGAAGAAGGCGAAGGCCCTTAACCTGCCGCAGCTCCACAATCTTTCAGAGACTTCCGATTTGGAACAGGAGAAGTCCACTTTTATGACCAAGTTGAAATGGCAGCGAATTCCAGCACGGGGACGTCGGCTCCATCGTACCTCCAGAGATGCGGCTCCGGAGGGGGAGTCTGAGCTGGAGGGACGTCTAACATCTACCTGATCCGGTGGGCTCCCAGCTTGGGATAAAGACTGACCTTTTGGAGCAGGTTTGCATAACCTGTGGAGGTAAGGCGGTGAGCCGGTTCAGTGGCTCTCGCCTGTCTCCTTACTCTAACATATGCGCATAGACAATTTCCTGCTTAAAGCTGTTATTACCTATTACAATTATTATTTGGTTCGAAACTGCAGGTGTTTCGGTGCTTATGGCTTATGTTATCTGGATGTATGTTGTATGTTTGGTTCTGAAGGGTATAGCGAGATAAAAATAGGCCGAGGTATGCTGATAAGATATGGGTGGTTACTTTTTTGGGGTTACTGGGGGGGGGGCTCACTAGTTCTGGGGAGCAATGAGTCCCGGGAGGTACGTCTCTTCCTCCAGAGAGGCGACACAGGATTTGGGTCTGTGGTGAGAAAGATGGGGTGGGGAAGGGAGGGGATAAGGGGGTAGTGCAGAAGTTGAGGGGGAGGGGGGGAGGGGGGAAAAAGGGTGGCAGGAGAGCTATAGGCCGGAAGACAGTCAGGGGATGGGATGGATCGTGGATTTGAAATTTCCTGATGGCTGGAATTAAAGTGGGTTCTATTAATGTTCGGGGGCTAAACACTCCCCAAAAGCGAAAGGCGTTGTTTCGAGGGCAAAATCGCAGCGCTGGCACGTAATCTTTGTACAAGAGACACACTTGCTGCCGAAAGATGAGTATCGCTTGCAATATGGTCCCTATAGAGATATATGGTTCAATGCTGAAGGCTCGCATAAAAAGGCTGGAGTGGCTATTTTGGTGCACAAAGATGTTCCCTTCCAATTGGGAGGGGTGACCAAGGGGATCAAGGGACGAGTTTTGTTAGTCTGGGGGGAATTATATGGTCAGGAAGTTACCTTCCTAAATGTTTATGGGCCTAATGATTCCTCTACGGATTTTTGGAGCAAATTGGCCAGATGGTTAACCAATAAAATCCATGGAGCTTTCTTGATGGGCGGGGACTTTAATGAAGTCTTGAATCCACAGTGGGATTGCTCTTTGGGGGGCCATAAGGGGGAGACTAGAGGGAGGGCCCAATTGCAGAATTTGATGCAGCACTATGGGTTATGGGACGTATGGTGTCAGGTGTACTCACGGGGAATTGATTATACGCACTACTCATAAGTACACCATAGTTACAGCAGAATTGATTTTTTTCTTGGTGATGCTTCTTCGATTCAAAGGGTTCTTACAGCGGGTATTGACCCTATTACTTGGACAGACCATGGCCCCATTTGGGTGGAGTTTGGTGGAGACAGAGATACGGAAGGTAGGTTATTTTGGCAACTTAATGAAAGTCTCCTACAGGATCAAGCGGTGCTTGATGATGTGGTCAAAGAAATTCAAACTTATTGAGCAGTGAATGACACGGGGGAAGTAGACCCAGAGATTCAATGGGATGGTATGAAGGCCGTCCTACGTGGGGTATTGATAAAGTGGGCGGCTCGCAAAAAGCGGGATAAAGGGGAAAGAATAGCTCAGTTGCTTCAGAAGGTTACCGAATGGAACTTCAACATAAGCAGGGTGGGAGTACCCAGATTAGGGCGCGATTAGAACACACACGAGCGGAGCTAACTTCTCTGCAGATGGACTCAATTAATTTTCAATTGAGACGCATTAATCAGCACTATTATGAATTTCATAATAAGGCGGGAAGGTTGTTAGCCAGAAGGTTGCAAGCTAGGGAACGGCGTTCCACTATCCTGAAAGTTAAGGGTCCTGGAGATAAGCTTCTTTTTCAAACAAAACATATTAGGGAACAATTTAAGCAATATTATAAAACTTTATATACTAGCGAGCTGAAGGGGGACCTAGCGGAGGTGACCCGCTATATACAAGAGGGGGTGGATCTTCCGGTCATTTCGGACTTAGATCTGGAATTACTGAATCAAGAGATTACTTTAGAAGAAATTAATCAAGTCATTAAAGGCTTAGCCTTGAATAAATCGCCGGGCTTGGATGGCTTTACTACGCTGTTCTATAAAAAGCTGAAATTACAGTTAGCCCCACTTTTGCAGCGCTTGTTTAACAATGTCCTTCAAGGATATCAGTTGCCCCCTTCCATGAGCCAGGCCGGGATTTCAGTGTTAGCAAAGCAGGGCCGAGACCCTATGGTCTGTGGTTCCTACCGGCCTATCTCTCTATTGAACACCGATGGAAAAATATTGGTGAAAATTCTAGCAAACAGATTAGGCCGCATCCTCCCAAAGATTATCCATTCTGATCAGACGGGGTTCATTCAGGGCCGAAATACAGGAGACAATATCAGAAGGGCCATACAGGTTATGTGGACAGCCAGACAGCGTCAGCAAGACCTTCTTAAGTTAGCTGTAGATGCCGAAAAGGCTTTCGACAGGGTGGAATGGAGTTTTATGTTTGAAGTGTTAAGAGCCGTTGGGATTGGTCCCAATATGATGGCCTGGATAAGAACAATGTATGCCCACCCGGTAGCTACGGTTAAGATCAATGGGAGACACTCCGAATTTTTTTCATTAGAGAGGGGCACGAGGCAGGGGTGCCCCTTGTCCCCCTTATTGTTCGCTTTAACGATGGAACCACTGGCGCGGCATTTGCGTCAGAACGCCGATGCTACGGGGTTGCGGATAGGGCAGATAGAACATAAATTGGCAATGTTTGCAGATGATTTACTCCTGTTTATCACCCAGCCGCTGCTGGCATTGCCTAATTTTATGGCCGAATTGAAATGTTTCAGAAGTGTGGCTGGGTTTAAGATCAATTGGGATAAGACTGAGGCACTGAGTGTTAATTTACCTGGACCCTTAGTGTCACATCTACGGGAGTGCTTTCAATTTCGCTGGGCCTCCAATAAGATTAAATATCTGGGGGTATATCTTACCCGTGATTCAGGTCATCTATATGGGGCGAATTATCCGGGGTTGTTGGAACGGATAGGTAGAGATTTGGAGAAGTGGAATGATGAGGAGATTTCCTGGTTGGGAAGGATAGCAACTATTAAGATGATGGTCCTACCCCAATTTCTGTATTTTTTTCAAGTCCTTCCTATTAAGGTCCCTCAAATAGTGCTACAAAAGCTTCAACGGAAGCTGTTCCTGTTTGTGTGGCGACATCGGCCTCCACGCATCGCACGTAGTATAATGTTTAGAGCGCGGGAGAAGGGAGGATTGGGAGTGCCGGCGATTGCTGATTATTATTTGGCAGCGCAAATGCAGCAAGTGCTGGAATGGAGAGAGCCGATTTTGTCAAAAGGCTTTCTCTCTATTGAACAGCAAGCGGTACCCCATTATCAACTTCAATGGCTGCCCTGGCTATCGAAGGGCACCCTCAGGGGAGCCTGGACGAGCAATCCCTTTATCCGACATCTTTTGGGGGAATGGGGTAGGGGATGGCGGAGAATTAATGCTCGCCCAGGGCCATCTTTGCTTTCGCCGATGGTAGCCACTCCAGCCTTTGAGCCGGGAAAGGAAAAGATTTTTCAGATCTGGGAAAAGCGGGGCCTAACTCATTTTGGGCAGTTCATAGAAATGGACATGGTCAAGACTTTTGCACAGTTGAAAGCTGAGTTTCATTTAGAAAAGCGAGACTTTTTTGCATACTTGCAGGTGTCCCATTATCTTTAGCGCAAAGAGAATCGGGACCGTATTGTGGATGGTCTTAATGATCTTGAGGCTCTGTGGGTGGGTCATCATTCTTCCCAAAGATTGATATGTTTACAATATACCAGTTTGCGAAACGCGGTGGAAGCCGAAATAAAACTAAAATATATGGTGGAATGGGAAAACGATTTGGGGATACGTTGGGATATGGAGGAGTGGAAGGCCGTATATAAAGTGGCGGCCCGATCCTCGATAAGCACTTTGATTCAAGAGAATACCTATAAAATTTTAATGCGTTGGTACTACACCCCAGAACGATACCATAAGATGTTTCCAGAGGTCCCTGATCTCTGCTGGAGAGGCTGTGGAGATCGAGGAACATATTTTCATATGTGGTGGGAGTGCCCAGTGGTTCGAACATACTGGGAGTGGGTCCGAGATCGGCTGGGGGAAATCTTTGGAGCGCGGCCGGAACTTAGCCCCTCTCTGTATCTTTTGGGTATCTGGCTGACCACTTTGTCAACTAAATGGTCTCGCCCTATGCGAACCTGTATAGTGGCGGCACGGTGTGAAATTGCCTGGAAATGGAGACAGGGAGGCTCTCTTGATACCACTCATTGGGTTACGAGGCTATATAAAGTGATACAGATGGAACACTTAACAGCCATCAGGAAAAATAAAGGGGAACGATTTGGAAATCAATGGAGACCCTTATTAGAATACTTAGCTGCTTCTGGTAAGGGATCATTACCCATGTAAACGAGGATTTTAATGATTGGCAGGGTCTACCAATGAATGCTGGGTGATATTGAAGGCAAGGGGAGGGGGGTGGAAGAGATATGTGGGAGGAGGGGCTGGGGTATATAATTTGTAATATTTTTCCTTTGTAACATAGCTCGGGAGAGCTAGGTTGGGGTTTGAAGAGTGTATTATCATATTCAGTTTTGTTCTTTCTTATGATTTTGGGTTTTTTTGATTGCGTAAAAAATCTCAATAAAGATCAAGTTACAAAAAAAAAAAAAAAAGTAAAAGTAGCAGAATCCTGGTACCCCAAAACTTTTTTTACATAAAAACATAGAATATGACGACAGAAAAAGACCACATGGCCTATCTAGCCTGTCCTTCCATATCAACAACTTCAACAATCCCCTTTTTACCTGTAGAGATCCTCTGTGTTTGTCCCATGCTTTTTTGAATTCAGTTACTGTCCTCATCTCTACCACCTCCACTGGGAGACTATTCCACGGATCCACTACTCTTTCCGTAAAAAAATATTTCCGCATATCACTCCTGAATCTATCTCCCTTCACCCTCATCCCATGTCCCCTCATAGCAGAACTTGCTTTCAAGTGAAAGAGCCTCTCTCCCTGAACATTTATGCCACGGAGGTATTTAAACATCTCAATCATATCACCTCTATTCCGCCTTTTCCTCTAAGGTGTACATATTAAGATCCTTAAGTCTGTCCTCATATGCTTTATAATGAAGACCACTGGAGTGGAGGAGTAGCCTAGTGGTTAGAGCAACTGCCTAGTACCCAGAAGATCAAGGGTTCGATTCCCACTGGCACTCCTTGTGACTTTGGGCAAGTCACTTTATCCTCCATTGCTTCGGAAGAAAAGGCTGGCAATCTACTTCCAGTGATACATTGCCAAGAAAACCCAGAGGTAGCTGGGTTGCTATGAGTCAACACTGACCTGATGGCACTAAAAAAAAAAAAATCATTTTAGTAGCCACCCTCTGCACGTCTCCATCCTGTTCACATCCTTTTGAAGGTGCGGTCTCCAGAATTGCACACTATACTCCAAATGAGGTCGCACCAAAGATTTATACAGAGGCATTATCACCTCCTTTTTTTTGCTAGCCATTCCTCTCTGTATGCACCCAAGCATCTTTCTACCTTTGAAAGAGAATCAAAGGAGACAAGTAATGCATTTTAGGAAAATTGAGGCACCAAAGATTCTTTGCTCTCACAGCATTTTCCATCAGCTCCTGCTGTCTATGAAGCAGGAGACTATCCTTTATAGAAGAGGACACAGCCACAGCCCCTTGTACAGTGAAAACCTGAGCCTCAATTGTAGAACAACGTGACTCAAAAAGCACCATACAATTATCATGTTGAGCGAGCTTATCTACTGTCTCTTGAATAAACATGGCGAACTGCAATACAATGGAAGACAATGAAACATCCATCCGGGTCAATAAAGTCCAAACGTCCTGCAAGGAAACATCCTCTGAATGAGCACCCAAAGCAGCAACAGCCATCAGGTCCTGCGAAAGATTAAGGGCCTCCTTAACTTGAACGACCCGGGAGAGAGGAACATCTTCAACCAGTTCACCCAAGCTCTGAGGAAAAACCTCCTCAACTAATAAACAGGGGAGGAGGTCAACTGGCCAAAATCACCAATGTTGGATAGTGGAGTAGGGATATCACCCCCACTATATTGGAGGGGCTAACTAGAGATGCCGAACTGCTAGACAGAGGCAAGGATGCACCTTCTAGGTCCCTAGGCCCAAGCACAGCATGTTTGTCCATAGGGCCTGAGGCCTTTATAGCCGTCGATGGATTCATATTACTCATGTTAATCTTCTTTTTTCACCTGCCCATACTGCAGTCGAATCCTCTTTAGTGCTTCTCCTTGCTCCGAAGGGGCTCCAGAGGGACAGGACGTGCCCCTTTGGACACACCCCTTCGGACGTGTCCACAGTAATGGGCCACTTTTTAAACCCCTCCCTATGATACAATGGGGATGAGGCAAACTGATTCAAACTGCAAGCTGGAGTCTAAGCAATTGCCTGTTCTGCGAGCATACATGTTGTTCCAGGCAGTTCCTGCAGCAACAGGTAACACTCTTCAAGAGGCTATTGCACAGGGCCGCTCTTTTAACCCCTCCCGATGACGCACTGGGGACGCAGCAAGCTGATTGAATGTAATATATTTGCAAATTATGGTTAGAGCAGGCCAGCTCAAGAGTATCTGACACCCTAGTTGAACCTTCAGCCCCGGGATGGCTCAGGGAGTTACCCTCACCATAGTGAAGGCGTCGGGATTGAAAGCGGAGAGAGCATGAAGAATTAAATTATCAAAAGAAGCTAAGTTTCCTGTACAGTGGAATCTCAGATTGTTTGTGCTAACATTTGAACCGTAGTATAGATAATGTTATTTATAGATGTTTAAAAAAACGAGAACCGAGGAGATGGGGGAACAGTTCTATTCGCTTTCTTGGTCACTGGATATTTTTCGTGAGAAGGTCATTGATGCTATTAGGCACTGATATTGGATGTACAGTAAGTCTGAAAGTGTGTGCCATATAAGTTTGAGACCTTTAACGAATTATAAGTTTAACTCGTATAAAGTAAAGGCCAGAAAAGGTGGTGTAAGGAAGCTTTAAGTTCCACATTGAAGCTCTAAGTTCCATGTTGATAATAGCGTTTTAGGAGGTTCTTCATTACTTGATAGTAAACGCTCAAAGGAAGACCATTATTTAGAGTTACCTCTTTGGAACGTTCCTGTGCTTTTGACCCGGTATCAGTTAAAACTCCTATTAGGAGTCGCTTCTGCAACAACAGGCTTCAAATGCTTTACCGGAAAAAACATCTTCTCTATGGCCTTGGGCAACAGTGGGAAGGAGAAAAAGCACAGACTCTGCTTTTCTCAGTGTGAACCATACTGTCCTCCATGGGCACCAACTGTAGGTCTGGCTGCCTTAAGATGTCATTGTTGGTCGTGCCGCCAGTCCTCAGCAGAAACGCTGCTCTACCAAAGCCTTTTCTTTTCCTTATCGTTCCTTCAGTCCAGCTGCGCATGTCTGGGTAGTGCACCTCCTTCAGCAGCTTGGAGACTGAGCATGTCATTCTTTTGATGACCTCGGGGTACATATACCACTGGCACCTACCTCCAGCTCCTGTAGCTCAGTCTCCAAGCAGCTGGAGGAGGTGGTGAGACAGGGTGCTGTTTCACTGAAGGAACAACTAAGGAGATTTTGGGGTTTGATTTCTCTCTCTTCCATTCTTGGATTCATTTCTTTTTTAGCTAACCTAACAGCATTTGAAAGTTTCAAAACAAGGAAACAAAGTCCTGCATAGAATCAGGAGGAGCCCACCTCTCCCTTCCCCCTCAGGACTCTTCAGAAGGTGTGTGGGGTAGCGCAGAACTGCCGGGGTCTGAAGCGGCTTCCTAACCCTTAGGCAGGTGAGGAGTTCACAGCCAGAGCAAGAGCCTTCACTGCTGTTTCCCGGACTTGCCTCTCTGCTGAAGCTGGAGGCAGAGGACTGAGTGGGGGTGGGGGGGCGGAGGTCCTCATTTCCTTGCAGAGCTTTCATCGGGCAACGGGCTCAGGTAAGGGGGGCTCTTGTCAGCAGGCAGAGAGCATGGGGAGATGCAAGGCCCGAGCACTCACTGGCCTAATGGAGAGGAACACAGCGAGCAGCCAGGTGTTGTACTGAGTGGTGGCTCTGGGCACCGGGAAAAAAAACCAGTGCACCATTTTCACCTGCATTTTTGCATCTGCTCTCCCGCACGCGCACCGGTTTCTTTCTGTGGCTCTGGACAAGGCTTTTTTTTTTCAGCGTCCAGTTTCAAAAAAATATAATAAAATTAAAAAAAAAAAAAGACAATTTAAGGAGGAGGATCTAAGCTCCTCCTGGGGCCCATTTCCCTAGAGCCGGGTAGACTCATTGGCGGGGACCTGAGTCTCTCTCGCTCATTTTGGTTGCCTTTTCCAAAAACCCCCCAAAATATAATAAGGAAAAGAGGGACAGAGAAGAAGGAGCAAAGGAGGACAGCCAGCAAGAGGCGCTATGCTAGCCAGGCCCCAATGCCTTGTGTGTGGAACCCATCGTGGCACTGTCTCTTAGGCAGGCATTTGCCTCGGATGTGTTGCTGAGGCCTCTTTGGTGGAGCAGGACTTACAGGCGGGGGGTGGAGCGGAGCACCTCCCTGTCACAGGAATCCCAGCTTACAATAGAGGTGGAGTTGGGGGGGAGGAAATGCTGCGGCTGCGCTGTTGGAGCCGATGCCTTGCTCTCTGCTGCCCCCCAGACCCTCCACATCTCAGGACATGGGGGACAGTGGAGCCTTGGGAGGGTTCTCCCCTGAATTTGTCCTACTTCTTCATAAGGCCTCTGCCTTCGTAAACAAGGTGAGGGGACCTCCAGCCCGGCACAAGAGCTGGGGATCAAGAGGGCCACACCGAAGGACTCCGGACCGGCCCCTGGTCCCCCCCAAGAGGACTAGACTTGGAGAGGATTGGGAGGAACAATCTCCTGGATGCGGATTTGGATGCGGGTGATGAGGAAATCAAGAAAGGAGAGATTCCGGAGCAGGAGGAACAGGCCCGGATTGTTTGGGTGTTCTGCCGGGAGGAGTTGCCAGCGCTCATAGTCTAGTCCTTAAGGGCCCTGAATATGTTCACAGGTGTCTCGGCCGAGGAGGACGTTTTGGAGGACCCGCTGCTTCAGGCAGTATGGAAGACGCAGAAAGTCTTTCCTGTCCGTAGAGTGGTTAAGTAGATGATCCAGGATGAGTAGAGCCTTCAGGAAGAAGTGTTGCGTGTGGGGGGGGGGGGGTGGACCATGGCATGTCTGTACCCTCTACTGGAGCAGGAAAAGGAGTTGCTGCAATCTCCAAAGGTGGACGTTGCAGTGTTGGCAGTAACCAAGTAAACAATAATCCCGGTCGAGGGTAGTGTAGTGCTCAAGGATCCCCAGGACAGAAAGTTGGATACGATCTTAAAGCAGGCCTTTGATATCAACGCCCTTGCACTGCATGTTTTGGACTGTGGGGCCTGGGTGGCCAGAGCTTGCCTCCGTTGGTCTCAGTGGATCCAACAGCTGGAAGTCCCGGAGATAGGAGCGGAAGGCAAGGCGGCAAAATTAGAATCAGGTGCGGCCTACCTGGTGGACACCCACTACGATCTGATCAGCGGCCCGTCTAAGAGTATGGCCTCCCTGGTGGCAGCACGCCACTACCTAGGGTTACAAAGTTGGGCAGCAGAGAATTCCTCTAAGTCCAGGCTTAGCAAGCTTCCCTTCAAAGACAAACTACTCTTCGGAGAGGATCTAGACAAGTTGGTGAAAGATTTGGGAGAGTCCAAGGGGGGATGTTTCCCCAAGGATAAACAGAGGCCAAGCCTCAATGCACCTCCTGGACAGACCCAGGCACGGGAATTCAGGAGGTTTCGGATGACCCCTTTGCCTCCTACTAGAGGGGCCATTTTTCCACAAGGGGGCAGGGCTTTCATGAGTTTTGAGGAACAGGGATAGGATTTAGCGCATCCTCATCCTTGTCCTCGGGCCCTAAGAAAGCGCAATGAAGCGAGGAGGGCTTAGGTGGAGGTGCAACCTGTGGGAGGTCGTCTGCGGGATTTTTACTCTGCCTGGGCCCGGATTACCTCGGACAAATGGATCCTGAAGGTCATCTGAAAGGGCTAAGCTCTAGAGCTAGCATGGCCAGTACGCCCATCCATCGTTCAGTCCCCCTGCAAATCTTGAAGCAAGGCAGTGGTGGTAGGAGACACTTTGAGGTGGCTCCGCCAGTTAGGGGTGGTTGTGCCTGTCCCCAAAGATCAATGCAGAGGCTGTCGATACTCCATCTATTTTGTGATGCCAAAAAAGGAGGGTTCCTTCCATCCAATCCTAGACCTCAAACATGTGAATCATTGTCTACGGGTGCCACACTTTCACATGGAGACATTGAGGTCTGTGACAGTGGTGGTACGAAGCAGTACCTAACGTCACTTGACCTCACGGAGGCATACCTACACATCCCCATCCGGACAGAACATCAGCAGTTCCTCCACTTCGCAGTATCAGCGGGCCACTTCCAGTTTCAGGCCTTGCCTTTCAGCCTGGCGATGGCCCCCCGTACCTTCACCAAGATTATGGTGGTGGTGGCGGCGGCAGCAGCACTCTGCAAGGAGGGCGTGCTGGTACAACTGGTTGATTCGAGCAAAGTCAAAAGAGGAGAGCGAGCGGATAAATTCAAGAGTGGTGGAATTCTTGCAAGGCCTCGGTTGGGTGATCAACCTGGCCAAGAGTCGGTTGGTGCCATCCCAGGTGATTGAGACTTGGGGGCACACTTCGACACCTGCAGGGGGAAGGTTTTCTTGCCAGAACACAAAGCACAGGGGCTGTGGACATTGGTGCACAGCTTCCTGGGCTTGGCAGACCTGTCAGCCTGGCATTATCTTCAGGTTCTCGGGACCATGGTGGCAACCCTCGAGTTGGTTTCGTGGGCAAAGGCCCACATGAGACTATTGCAGAGAGCACTGCTCTGCTGCTGGTTGCACCAGAAACACCCACTGTCGAGACAACTCCCCTGTCCATCGTCAACCAGGAGAGCTCTCAGGTGGTGGCTGTGTCCAGGGAACCTGGCAGGAGGCATACCCCTCATGCCTCCACAGTGGATTCTGCTAATGACAGATGCAAGCCTGCCTGACTGGAGGGGACCCACTGTGAGAAATGCTTTGCCCAGGACTGCTGGAGTCCAGAGGAAGCCCTTTGGTCCATCAACAGGTTGGAAATAAGAGCAGAGGCCTAGGCGCTCCAGAGCTTCGAGCCTTGGTTACAGGAAAAGCGGTTCGGGTCTTCTCGGACAATGTGACCACGGTAGCCTATATCAACTAACAGGGAAGCACCTCCTTGGAGGAAGAGGTGGAAAGTCTGCTAGGATGGGCAGAAAGCCATCTCCAGGCATTGTCAGCAGCACATGTAGCAGGAATCGACAGCTGAATGGCGGGTTACCTAAGCCGGGTGAAGATGGACCCCGGCGAGTGGGTGCTCTGCCAGGAGGTGTTTTCTCAGCTGATAGCCAGATGGGGCTCTCCAATCATGGATCTCACGGTGACGTGCATGTCGGCCAAGTCCAGTCACTTCTTCAGTAGGAGGTGAGAGAAGGATGTCAGAGAGCCTGGACGCTCTGGTGCAGAGGTGGCCCTCGGAGGGTCTACTTTATATGTTTCCTCTGTGAGCACTCATAGGCAGGGTGGTTCAGAGGATTGAGGCACACCAGGGGTTGGTCATCCTGATCATCCCGGACTTTCCAAGGCACCTGTGGTACACCGACTTGGTTCTGCTCCTGGCGGACTGGCCATGGCGTCTTCCGACAAGAGAGGATCTGTTGACCCAGGGCCTGGTCCGGATGCCCCAGGTGGATCGATTCTTGCTTACGGCATGGCTCTTGAAAGGGCCAAGGTTAAGTAAAAGGGGTTACTCGAGCTCTGTTATCTCTACTCTGCTCAAAGCTCCGAAGAAGTCAACTTGTCTTTCGTATATATGGGTGTGGCGCATTTTTAAGGGCTGGTGCAAGGACTGGCAATGCTGGCCTTACACGGCTTCCATACCGGACATATTGGCCTTCTTGCAGGCAGGTCTCGAGAAGGGGTTAGCCGCCAGTTCCCTGTGGATCTAACTGGCTGTGATCTCTTGCTATCGAGGAAGGGTTGGAGTATCGTTGGGGACCCACCTGGATGTGGTACAATTTCCGAGAGCGGTGGTCCGCCTTCGACCGCCGCAGAGATCGGTGGTACCACCCTGGGATCTTAATTTGGTGCTGACAGCTCTTACGGGGTAGCCCTTTGAGCCTTTGGCCAGGGTTTCGCTGAAGAATTTAACCCTTAAGACTGTGTTCCTTGTGGCAATTTGCTCGGCAAGGAGAATTACGGAGCTTCAGGCCTTGTCTTGCCAAGAACCATTTCTTTCTTTCTCAAAGGAGATGGTGGTTCTTAGGCCAGTACCTTTCTTCCTTCCCAAAGTAGTCTCGATGTTTCATGTGAACTAGCCGGTCTTCCTACCAGTGCAGGCGAGCGCGGGGGAGGGGACTTTGGATGCACGCCTGCGGCTCTTAGATGTTCAGAGAGTTCTGTGGAGGTATGTGAAAAAAACAGCAGATTGGATCCGCAGATCGGATCGACTGTTTGTATTGTTTGGCGGACCTCGCAAGGGTGAGGCAGCAGCGAAGGTCCTTCATTTCAAGGTGGTTCAGAGAGGCGATTGCCTCAGCGTACCGGTTAAAGGGCAGGTCGGTGCCCGCAGAGTTGCGAGTTCATTCTACAAGGGCCCAGGCGGCCTTGTGGGCAGTGTAGCCTGGTACCATCTGTGGAGATTTGCTGGGCTGCCATGTCGTCTTCCCTTCACACCTTTGTGAAGCACTATCGTTTGGATCTTCAGGCCGAGTGGGATGCCTGTTTTGACAGGGCGGCCCTTCGGGCTGGTATCGCGGGTCTCTTCCGTTGATCTAACTGCTCTGTTACATCCCAGAAGTGTGGTACTGGACTGGAGGAATGATAAGGAAAGAGTAATTAGACCTTACCTGCTAATTACTATTCCTGGAGAGACTCCAGTCCAATTCCGGATCCCGCCTGATGTAGGTTTTTTCTTTCTGCGACCCTGGCCCTAACAAGGGACCCGGAGAGGGTGTTGGGGGTCAGAGGTATAGAGGGGACGCCTCTCTGGTGATGGTGGTGAGGGCAGACCGGGAGCTGCCTGGTTCTTGCTCTGGGGGCGGTGTCCTGGACCCAGCAGGTCACAGGAAGGTCACTTCCTCTTTCGAGGACTAGAGGAATTCCTTTCTCAAGGGAGGAGTATTGTTTTTGTTGGGGTCTAAACTATATATAGATTAATTGTAGTTTAGTTTTGCAGTAGATGAATGGAGCTACTGAATTTGTTGCTCCTGTGAGTCTGCTTTGTCATTAGGTTACTGGAGCTGGTGGGGGGTACTGGCAGTATATGTACCCCGAGGTCATCAAAAGAATGACATGCTCAGTCTCCAAGCTGCTGGAAGAGGTACACTACCCAGAAGTACGGGACTGGACTGGAGTCTTTCCAGGAACAATAATTATCAGGTAAGGTCTAATTACTCTTTAATTCTGCAAGAAGAGTTTGTGACAAAGTTCCCACTGCTGACCTCTGAACTAGAGAATACTGTGAGCCACTCTATTTGTTAGGAGTGGTCTCAATTTCTGCCTTTGGAGGTCAAAACTGTTCAAGCAGTTTGTGATTCACAGAAACTTCTGTTTCTGGGAATAAAGTGTGTGTGTTGGATTGGGGGGGAGTCAGAGGCATATGGTGATTATGCTTTTTGATCATTGGTTGAATCTATGGACCTATCTCAGGGCTGTCCCAGTTTGCTGGGCTGGAAGGTAGGAATGGGTCTCAGCACCTCTTGTTCCCATCTTGGTATCCTTATACCCAGGGGCGGCTCTATAATGAGGCGAAATGAGGCGGCTGCCTCAAGCTGCAAAGTTTTGAGGGCAGCAAATGCCCCCAAAACAGCCGCCTCACTTTGCCTTCAAGTTAAAAAAAGAAAAAAAAAAAAGCAAGCCCACAAGTTGCTGCCACTGCCGAGTCTGCTTCTTGGCAGCGGCAAACTCACCGCCTCCCTTCTTCTGCAGCCGCGGCTCCCTGCCTCTTAAGGAACCGCAGCTGTGCCGGTGAAGCCATTGCAGAGCCTTCCCATCTCTTGACGGGCTCCGCACAGCATTGTCCCGCCCCCAAAGGAAGTGGTAAACAACTTCCTTTGGGGGAGGGATAGTGCTGGACGGAGGCCGTTGAGAGACGGGAAGGAAGGCTCCGCAACGGCTTCACCGGCACAGCCGCGGTTCCCTAAGAGGCAGGGGACCGCGGCTGCAGAAGAAGGAGCCACAGGGCGGTAGCAGGCAGACATGGGGAGAGGGGAGGAGGAGGCAGGGAATCTGCAATGAGACTGACATGAAGGGAGGGAGGGAGGGGAGGCTGACGATGGATGGGAGGAAGGGAGGGAGGGACGGAGGGGGGATGATATGGATGGAGGGAGGGAGGGGGCTGGAAGGGAACTGACAAGGGTTCCCTCTCATCCAGCAGGATCAACCGGCATCGCACAAATCAGCCTGATCGCTGCAAGCAATCAGGCTAATTTGTGCGGTGGCGGCACTCTTTAATTTTTGATTTTGCCGCCTCTGCCCCGACTCTGACTTCCCGCCGCTTTTTTTTTTTGCTGTAAGTATTCTTGAGGAAAAAAATGCAGCAAGAAGACAGAGGCAGGGCAGAGGCAGCAAAATCGAAAATTAAAACAGCCAGAGTGCCCTCGCCACCGCCGGATGAGAGCTGCAGGTGGAGGGAGTGGGGACAGGAGGAGGACAAGGAGAGACAAAGGTGAGAGATGGAGGACAAAGGGGGAGACAGGGGACAAGTACTACACAAAGGGGAGAGACGAGGGGGGACATACTGGACAGACAGGGGATAAATGCTGGACAGAGGGGAGAGACAGTGCAGGTTAGGATTATAATGGGCTTATGAGGGGCTAGCACTGGTAATGGGCAGATCGGGGGAGGGGACTAGGACTGGTAGTGGGTTGATTAGGGAAGGCTAGGACTGGGAATGGACTGAAAAAAGGGGGGTTGGGACTGGTAATGGGCTGATTAGGGTGGCTAGGACTGGTAATGGGATGATGGGGGGGTAGGACTAGTAATGGGCTGATTAGGGGAGGCTAGCACTGGTAATGGGTTGAGGGGGGACTAGCACTGGAAGTGAGCTGATTAGGGGAGGCTAGGACTGGTAATGGGCTGATTAGTGGATGCTAGGACTAGTAATGGGCTGATGGGGGTAGGACTGGTAATGGGCTGATTAGGGGAGGCTAGCACTGGTAATGGGGTTGAGGGGGCACTATCACGGGAAGTGAGCTGATTGGGGGGGCTTCAACTGGAAATGGGCTGATGGTGGGGAGGGGAGGATAGAGCTGCTGGCTTTGGAAGAAAACTGGGGACTAGGGCTACAAATGGGCTGATGCAAGGGGATGGGAGAATGGGACTGGAAGGGAGTGGATGCTGAGAGGGGCTGCCATGGTATTTGGACTAGAAGGAGCTGGACAGTGGGGAAGGAGGGGGACTGGAAGGGAATGGACACCAGTGGCAGTCATGGGAATGCAAGTTGACATTGGAAGGTACTGGGAGGGAGGACTGGAAAGGGGTTGATACTGGGAAGGGTTACGGGGACTGGAAATAGGCTGATGGAAAGAAGTGAAGAAAACAAAAGAAGAGATAAGAAATGGCAGATGGACCATAGGCCGCAGAAGGAGAGCTAAGAGAAGACAGGAAAGCAGAAGCCTCAGATCGGGACCAGCATGATCAGAGAATAAAATGGTCAGACAACAAAGGTAGAAAAAATAATTTTATTTAATTTTAGTGATTGGACTTTGTGCTATCTTTATATTTTACACAGTATTAGGGAACTGCATCTCTTATTTATCTGATGTTGCACTGCTTCTTGGGGTTTCAGTTTAAATTTTGTCTACATATTTTTATTTTTACTTTAGATTATGGTTACTTATTCTGTACTTGGTGAGGGTCGATGTTGTGAGTGTGTGACTGAGGCCAGGTGTTCTGATAACATGGAGTTTGTACATAAAGATCTACATATACTGTACTGTAGTAATTTGACTTGTTCAGCTTTTCAGATAGGTGTATGGATGTTCCAGGGCCCACTGTAGTATTTACAGTGATGCTTTTTTTGGATGGGCTCCTTATGTGAGTTTTGGAAGTTTGCGCTGATATGGTATGGTATGGTAGGTTTGCTCTTTGTTGTAGGGTTTTGTGTTAGTTCACAATATGCCTGGTACTGGAAAATAGTGGTGGTTGTTGTTAGTGAGATGATCAGAATCAGATTTTTTTTTAAATATTGAGTTCTGTGGGTGACTGTCCTAGTTCTGCTCTGCACCCACTGTGGATGCAAAATATATGTTGAAAAAGAAAAAGCAAGAACTATAACGCAGTTTATAACAACAAAATAAAAATGAGTTATAATTTAGTTTTATAAATTGTGCTGTTGATTCTTGCTCTCTTTTAGTTCCTTGGTGTGCAAACAGGACCGTACCTAGCCCTGTGCAAGCAATGCAGCCGCACAGGGCGCAAATGCTTGGGGGGCGCATTTCGGCTGTCTGCTGTTGCCCTGCTGCCACTGGCAGGACAATAGCATGCAGCTGAAATGTGCCCCCCAAGCCTTTTCACAACACTTTTAGCAGGTCTGGTCCCTCCCTCCTCTGACGCGATGTCAGAGCAGGGAGAGACAGATCTGCTTAAAGTGCCGGTGCCTTTCAGATTGGGCGCATGCCCCCCTGCTCCTCCCCATACCTCCATCCAGTGCTGCCTGCTCTTTCCCTGTTGCCAGTGCCGCTGTGAAAAAAAAGAGGGCGGCAGCAGCAGGGAAAGAGCAGGCAGCACTGGACGGAGGTATGGGGGAGGAGGTGGGGGGCATGCACCCAAGCTGCAAGTCGCACAGAGTGCGATTGCAGCTTGGTACGGCCTTGTGTGCAAATATCTTGCATTCCCTCCATATAATCTAATTGACTTTTTGGTTTGGTTCAGTCCCTGATTGGAATTCTGAAAAAGCCCCGCCCCCCTCTAAGGGGGGGGGGGCACCATCTCATTTTTCGCCTCAGGCAGCAGATTGCCTTGAGCAGCCCCTGCTTATACCAATGCTTTCTCCAGTATCCACATCTTGCACTAGAGGGTTCTAAGAAGGGAGGGAGGGAACACAGGGCCGGATTTACCTTGAGTGAGGCCCTACGCCAACAAAAATTGTGGGCCCCCAGAAAAAATAAAAACGAGATCAACTTACCAAAACAGAAGTGGCAATAGATGTATAGAATTGACTGACATAAAGAGGCAATAGGGACAAAATCAGCATCGGAATTCAAGAAATACATTAAAAAAGACATATTCCAGTTAATAAATTCAAAATAAAAAGTATTTTTCTACCTTCTGTTTAGGCATTTTTTCAGTTGCAATTGCTCCAGTCACTTTCTTCTGGTTTCTTCGTGTCTTCTGCTAGCTATCCATTTGTCCTTTCTTCTCTTTTAGATGTTTTTCATTCTCTCTCTCTATTTCTGCTTTAACATACTGATTGTTTCCCTTTTGCTCTTTCCCCCAATTCTTTCCTTATTCCTTTATCATCCATTTAAATTTCACCCTTCCATTTTAGAACATAAGAACATAAGATATGCCATACTGGGTCAGACCAAGGTCCATCAAGCCCAGTATCCTGTTTCCAACAGTGGCCAATCTAGGTCATACGTACCTAGAAGTTTCCCAAAAAGACACGGGTTCCACAATGCTTGTACTGGGTCAAGCATTGATATCCTGGGTCCCTTCTTAATAATGGTTTAGGGACCTTTCCTCCAGGAACTTGTCCAAACCTTTTTTAAACCCAGCTACACTAACAGCCTTTACTACATCCTCCGGTAACAAATTCCAGAGTTTGATTACACGTTGAGGGGAAAAAATATTTTCTTTTATTAGTCTTAAATAGTTTACCCTGTAGCTTCATTAGATATAAGTATAGGTGCATGCACTGAAGCTTTGATGTTGTGATGGAAGTGGTATAGCAGGTTCAAATAATCTAAACTGAAAGCTAACTTTTTGAAAATAGAGGTGCTTTAGTCCACATAAAGTCTCTCTCCTTTATGTTCAATTGGAGCTGTTTCAGTATCCACAGCACTTTGTACTGTGTATTTTTAAATGCCAGCAACTTGAATTGATCCCTTCCCTCTCATAAATCCCAAATACAATGCACTAATTATCTTATGACTTAATTTCAACATTCATAAATGATAAATCATAGCTAAAAACGGAGTTGTCTTGAGCCACAGCTAGAATTACCAGGGAAAGTCTCTCTCCGTCCCTATATTCTTTTCAACAGCAAAATGTTAGGTCAGTTCTGGATTTTTGACAATTCTCCTGGTTGTGCATCATGGAACTTGCAACACTGAATTCAACGGGTAGAATCAGGGATTACAAATCTCATACTAATTTAGTACCTAAATTCAAAATAGTTTTCCTCTTGGACCTGGCTCTCCTGGCAGCTCTGCAACATGGGTTTGTTTGGGGTTTTTTTGCCTATTTGAGATACTAATAGAAAGGCGTGAGATAAATCCAACTAGATAACATAAATGAAAACAATAGGCTTCCTGGAAACAGCACCGGTTTAACCACGTTTTCCTGAGGAACTGTTGGTTCAACCTTAACAGTAATTAACAGCAAAGGCCACTTAGCATCTTGGCTGGTCTAACTCCTACTCAACCTGCAGCTTCCCCCCTCCGAATATTTCTTTCCATGGGATGCGTCACCTATTCTTAACAAGCATTACATACAAAATAAAAAAAAGCTAAACCGGGGAGTCGTCGAAGACGCGAAGTCCCAAGCTCAAAGAACACCGGCAGTTGGAGGAGGAGGAGCAGCGCGCGCAGACGGACGGCAAGGAAGTGCACGTAGCTTAACCGAAAACGACCGCCCCGCGAGCGTTCCAACCAGGGTGGCCCTGCGAGTTGCGACTGTAAGGCAAGGAGGCTCTGTATCTGTGAAGCCGCGAATGCTGGGAAAGGTTAAAGGGCATTGCCTTTAACCTTTCCCAGCAATCGCGGCTTCACAGATACAGCCGCCAGCGTGAAGGAAAAGGCTCTTCACGCTGACGGCTGTACAGAGGGAGCCGGGGCCTCGCGCGAGCTTACCCTGCTCCCTCTGAAGTCCTCCGGTGTGTGGGCCGGTCCCGGGTGGGCCCTTGCCAGCTGTGGGCCCTACGCCATGGCGTACATGGCGTATAGGTAAATCCGGCCCTGAGGGAACACCATCTTCCTCTCATATTATCCTCCTATTGCTGCTGCTCTCCTGCATCCACTCAGACTCCCTGGCTACCTCCTGCAGCCCAAGTGCTGGTCTTGGAGGGAGGAAGGAGAAGCAGTATGTGATAGGAACTGAACTGGATGCAGGAAAGGTAGTATGTGAGAAGCAGCAAATCAGGATGCATGCCCAGAGCCCTTCTACCTCTTCCCTTAGAAAAGGCTCAAGGAGATGGTTGGAGAGAGTCGTCATTAATATGCTAAAGAAGTGATTAAGTCGACAGGGGCTGCCTCCAGCACTGGAGAAGGAGACCACGTGACCAGATGAGGGTGGACTGGATGAAAAGGTTCCTGGACTAGAAGTGGCCATCTGGCTATCGTTTGCACACCTCTAGTGTAGAAGAGGTATGCAGTGAGCAAACAATATCATGCACACAGCCAAAATAGAGTGCATGGTGTTGACATGTGAAAAACAAAACATTAAGAATGAATATGTTGGGCTGGCCTAGTGGCTCGGTGACAGTGCTACCCCATGTGCAGGCCCTTCGGTCATTTCCTGAGTCAGATCTTCTGCTCCCAAGTTGGATTGAGACAGTGTTCATAACCCTGGGAGAAAGAATCCCAGTCATTATATATCTGCACTCGAGGACTGTTGCTGTGATAACGAGGCTAATTGAGTTGTGAACGGCTATAAAAAGAACAAAATATCTTTGGGAAGTGTGAATGATGGCTCATTATGCTGTAACCTAATTGTCAGATTTTATTGAACTAGAAGCATAAAGAATCAGGAGAAAACCACTGGGCCAAAAAAAAAAAAAGCGCACAGTATAAATGGTAATGCATATATAAATCAGTGGTCACTAACTGTGCTTAAAATAGCTTTTGCCCAGTCCACTTGAAGCTTGGAATCATCCAAATGTCTTTTCCCATTCTAAAACTGAGGATTCCGGAAACCCTGCTCCAAGATTTCTGCATATCTGCTCGTCTTGTGAAATCATTTTGTTCTGTAGACCTGCAGATGATGATCTTTTCCTGCCTGAACTGTACCAGAAATATAGTATCTAGATTGTAGTTTGGTTATCCTTTGAACATATGCCTTTATAATATTGCATTTATTTTTAATCTTAAAATACCGGTTCTCTCCCGCCACATGCAATTAGTCAGTGACAGTGGGTGGTTTCTTATGGAGTCAGCATGTGGTTGTTTCCGGCTTGTTGAGACAGACTGAATGGAAAAATGAAGCTCTGCAGCCCTGGATCTGTGTATTTCTCAATGATGAAAGAAGATACCTTAATAAATGTTTAGCACCTAAAGAGCTAAATATGTATGTATGTGTGTGTGTGTGTGTGTGTATATATAGATATAGATATATCTATCTATCTGTCTATATATATATATATATATATATATATATATAAAATATGTAAATGGAAGGAAATGGACCACATCTGGTATCTGTGCTATGGACTTTCTTGGAAGGGCAGAGATGCTATTAGCACATAGAGTATGGGGTATGTTTACTGTTTGGGTGGCTGCTCCAATATTGCACGGAAACCGATACCGCCAAATATAAACATACTCCTATGTCTTGCAAGGCAAAGTATGTTTTTAACCCACTGAGCCAGAGAGGTTTACAAGGAACATCTGAGCTGCATTTGAGCTACAGTATAGCAAAATCAGGAATGTTGTTGAGTGAGTCTTAAAGATGGTAAAGAGTATTGCAGGATATGGTTGGCAGTGGACTGTGGTGGCTGTCCATATTAAGAAAGCAAAGAGGTGTTTCTATAATCAATCAAAATTAGCCCCTTATCAAATTTAAAATGTATCTGGGATGCATAGGGCACCGTGGTACTTTTAGAGATAAAAAACGTGCATTAAGAAAGGCTGAAGGAAAATGGTGTAAATCTAAATCTGCAATAAGGTGCATAACTTGTTAAGTCAGAATCTGGTAGTTGAAGCAAAGAAAGTGTGTTATACACCTCAGCTGCATGCATTGGGCCTTTTCACATCCGTGTAAACTGTTTGTCATTGTTCAAAATGTGATCCCAAAAAAAACAGAAAGTAGAGGCAGTTGATCATTTGTTGAAGAGTATGTTCAGTATCTGTGCTCTATGCTGCAGGAGTGCTTTGGGTTAACCAGAATTTCTCCGGGAACAAATAGGAAGTCAGTCCTCCTATATGGGTGACGTCTGCGCCGATGGAGCCCTTGCGGAAGCATCTCCCCAGCTTTCAAAGAAAGCCTTTGGATATGCCATCACGCATGCATGGTCCCCTTCCCACCCAAGGGTGCAATCTTGCCTCAGTCTCCTTTTCTCCACGGAGCCCACCAGATGTCTGTCTGTCTTTCTTTCCCCAGAAAAAGTGCTAGATTTTTGAGTCTATCTCTCTTTCCTCCGGTCTTGCACCAGTACTCTTCCTGCCCCTGAGTTTGCTTGCCTTGGCATCGCATCTCGGGTTCGTCTTTTTATTTTTTTCCCCGTTGCGTTTTCGTGCCTTCTTTTCCACTGGCTGAGCCTCGTGTATTCGACCTAGCTGGGGCTCTTTTTCTCCCCATGGCTTCCACCAGCGATTTCAAAAAGTGTGATCGGTGCTCGAAGATCATGTCCCTCACCAACATGCACAACTTCTGCATCTGTTGCCTTGGACCTGACCACAACCCTTTGGACTATGGCCTTTGCAAGAAAATGTCATCCAAGGACATCAAGAGCTATCAGCAGCAGCATGACAAAATTTTCCTGGAGTCTCCAGTGACACTGCACTCCAAGGCTCCCTCTGGTGACTCTGCATGTCCTGATCAAGGCCACGGGTCCTCCAGATGGGGAACACAAAAAGAAGAAGAAATTTTTGAGGGCCACATCCATGGATGGATCCGGGAAGGTAGGTAAGTTCTGAGCTAGATCCCATAGTCCATGCCGCTCGTCCGAGGGCTCAGAGCGGAAGCAGCCTATCAAGGTAGCCTAAAAAGAATTATTGGCCTCCGGTAATCGGTCTTAGACCCTGAGTTCATCCTAGTCAAGAACACCCCTTCAACGGAACCGGCAACGGACCCAAGCACCTTGGTGCCCACGCCGACGGCTGTGGATTATTCTGGACTAGAGACCAGAATGGCAACCTTGGAGCGCAGCTTGTCTGCCTTCATGGCCCAGTAGTGGGCCATGATGCCCGGCTCCACTGGGTCATCTGCCCAGACTACTGAGCCCTCAATCTCTAGGACTTCCCTGAACATCGAACTGATCCTTGAGAGCCTGCAGCCTCGGGTCAATCCTCGACATCTGTCTTGACTCTTGTCTCATTCCATGGGACCGAGGTCCTCTCCCGGCAAGTCTCCACGGCTCTGGCTGCGGAGCCTCCAAAGGACCTGGACCATTGGTCTTGGGACCAGATCGCCCAGCCCAGTCCTCCCTCGACTCCTCCACCGATTACTTGGACTGGGAGACTGAGGATGAGAAATCCCTGGACACTCGCTGACACCGTGACGTGCCCTCTTATCCATTCCCCTCTGAAACTTGACACCAGTCCCTGCCCAAGGACATGGGGTGAGGAGTGGAGGAGTGGCCTAGTGGTTGGGGCAAGGTACTTCAGACCGGAAGGTCGGGGGTTCAAATCCCACTAGAGGACAGCAACCTTGGGCCGGAAGGACTGGGGTTTCTAGTCCCACAGGTGCTCCTTGTGGTTTTGGGCAAGCCACTTAACCCTCCATAGCCCATGTTCCCTGTAAAATAGTTATCTCCAAGTTATAATGCCCTGTTCAATGTAATTTCAGTTTGTTCAATGTAAACCGCACTGATGCAGAATAGCGCGGTATATAAGAGAATGTAAATAAAATAAATAAATAAATGGTATTCCTCGACTTCATATGGGACATGTCAATTTGCTGGTATTTGCCACCAAGTCGGAGGAGGACCCTCACACAGAGGAGCTCAAGATCTTCCAGTACAAGGCCCCTCTGAAAGTAGCTTTAACAGAGCTCATCCTGGAATGGCTGCTCTTCCACATATGGGAAACATCGGCATCTGTGCTCATCATGAGCCAGTGGCTTGATTCGATTTATCAAATCGGCTGGAGCCCAGGCTTCCAGAAAGCACAGCTGCTGCATAACTCCATGGTGGTGGAGTCAGCCCTGCATCAGTTCTAGAGCTGGAAGATGCAATCCTCCGTGCCCCCGGGTAGGGAGGTCCTCACCCTGGATCCCCTCAGCAGAAACTGCTACCAGGGCTTGATGCTCATCGGCCAGATCCAGGCATACCAGCTGTATATGGAGATGTACCTGATGGACCTAGCAAAAGAGTTTCCGGATTCTCTGTTGGTCTCTCTGAGGAGCCCCTCCAGTGGTTCCAGAACCTGGCCAGAGCCGTCCATGAGTCTCCAAGTTTATGCCTTGAGCAGCCTATGATGGCTTTGAGTCGGCATCTACAGTAGCCATGGCGGGCATCAGTGCCCAATGCCAGGCTTGGCTACATTCATCTGTCCTGGAGGAATGGGTCCAAGACAAATTGGTCGATGTCCCCTGCCAGGGAGAGAATCTCTTTGGCAAATCCATGACTGATAAGGCTGCATGAGAGGACCAAGCTCTCCAAGATGACCGCTACCCTCCCCCGATGGAAGGGCTCGAGTAAAAAGTCCCCTTATTCGAGAAAGGGAACTGCTTACAGAATCTACCCGCAGTATCAGGCCTCACCAGCAGGGTCAGCAGGCAGAGGGACATGGGCATGGCTGTCATAAGCAGAAGGCTCCCAAGCTCCAAGTAACGGCCCCGGCCCAGCCTGGTGGGAGTTTTTGACTCCATGAGCATAGCCTTTCCACCCCCAGGAGGTCAGCAGCCCACAAGGGACTAACAGCGTCTGATCCACTTTGCCCACCAGTGGCCAGCCATCAGACACTTTGGCACTCAGGTGGTTCAGGAGGGTTACCTCCTTCACCTGGCACAGATGCCTCCCCTTTCTTCCCGGGAGAGCCCCCCAGGACTCACCTTCACCGGGATCTACTACTGCAAGAACTCTCAGGTATCCTCGAGGACAGGGTGGTGGAACCGGTGCCCCAGCATCTCCAGGGCAAAGGGTTCTACTCCCATTACTTCCTTGTACCTCAAGCACTTCAATAAACCCACCTAACTCCACAGCATTACTCTGATCTAATGCCCACACTATATGATTTATTACTTATACATCACCTGTACATAATTCATGTTTAGCACTCCAAGTTCCCCCATCCCTTTGCATGCTATAAAGTTGTCCAGTTATGTTTAAATTGTTAGCTGTAACTATTGCAAGTTCTCTGTAAAATTGAAGTTATAATGTAAACCGTCTTGATTACAAGATAAGGTGGTATAAAAAATGTTAAATAAATAAGAGAACCGGGAGCCTTCAGCCCATCCTAGACCTGTGGGACCTAAACGGGTTCCTGGTGAGGGGAGAAATTCAAAATGTTCTCCCTTGGATGGCTGCTGCCTTACATTCAGCAGGGAGATTGGCTATGCTCCTTGGATCTGAAGGATGCTTATACCCACATCCTCATCCATCCCAGCCACAGGCAGTATCTTCGATTCATGGTAGGGAGCGGCTACTGTCAGTACAGGGTACTGTCCTTCGGCCTCACCTCCGCCCCCAGAGACTTCACCAAATGCCTGCCGGTAGTCGTGACCTACCTCCGTCTCCAAGGGGCCTTCGGCTTTCTCTACCTGGACGACTGGCTCATAAAAGGGGATAAAGCCACTGAGGTGCAACAGACCATGGCCTGCACCATCCACATCCTGCAACTTCTGGGGTTTGTGATAAACCACCCTGTCCCACCTTCTCCCGACACAGTGTCAGGAATTCATTGGGGCAAAGTTAGACACTGTTTAGGTCAGAGCCTTCCTCCCTCTGGACCAGGGCCAACCATCTCAGGGCACTGGCCGCAGACATACAGCACTCACCCTCAGTGTCTGCTCGCCTTCTGCTGCGTCTCCACAGTCCATGTTACCCTGAACACCCATCTTCATATGAGGGTGACCCAGTGGTGCCTCCACCCCCAGTGGATGCAGACCAGACAAAGTGTCAGTGACCCGCCGGCTGGCGGAGTCCCTCAGCTGGTGGCAGGCCACAAAGCATTTTCAAGTGGGGATGCCCTTTCAGATCTCCATCCCCAGAGGGTCCTCACTACGGACGCCTCCTTGCTGGGCTGGGGAGTGCATTGCGAGGAACTCTGTACTCAGGCACTTGGTCCAAGGCCGAAAGCCAGCAGCAGATCAATTCCTGGCTCTCTGGGCCTTCTGCCACCGTCTGCAGCTCCAGTCGGCGCTGGTCAAAATGAACAATCAGGTTGCAATGTTCTAAATCAACAAACAAGGGGGCATAGGGTCCTGCACCCTCTGCCAGGAAACAGTAGCTCTCTGTTCCCATGCAATCCGCCAATGGATGCTCCTGCAGGCAGTGTACCTGCCAGGCCAGTACAATGTCCTGGCGGACAGACAGAGCAGGGTCCTTCAGCCACATGAGTGGTGGCTGGACCCCAGATTGGCCAGTCGGCTCTTCCAGCTCTGAGGGACCCCATTAGTGGATCTCTTTGCCAGTCTGGACAACGCCCAGTTGCCCCACCTCTGCTCCCAGCAACCCCACCTGTCTCAGGTGGCTGCAAATGCATTTCTCATCCTGTGGTCAGAGGGCCCTCTGTATGCGTTGCAGCCCCACTGTTGATTTCCAAGACCCTTTTCAATGCTTTTCGCGACAGGGCGTCGTTGATCCTGGTGGCCCAATGGTGGCCCAGGCAACCGTGGTTCCCTCTGCTTCTCCGCTTGTCTGTGGAGGTCCCAGTCCCTATGGGGAGTGCCCCCTGGGTTACTGTCTCAGGAGGAGGGCTCCCTCCTGCACCCGAATCTGGGGTCCTTGTCACTGATAGCATTGCTGCTGAAAGGGGTAGTCTTGGCCCCTTTCAACTTCTCGAGGGAAGTGGAGGAGCTCCTCTTGGCCTCCCATAAGACCTCCACCAGGCAAGCCTATGCCTTTAAATGGCACAGGTTTTCGGTATGGTGCATGGAGTGATGAGTGAATCCGTTCTAGTGCTCAGTGCAGCTGGTGCTGCAATACTTGCTTCATCTGTCACAAGCCGGGCTCAAATCCAGTTCCATCAGGGTACACCTGAGTGCTCTTGCAGTGCACCACCACCCCATCGAGGGCAAACCCTCTCTGTTCAACCTCTCATAACACATTTCCTGTGGGGTCTTCTGTTATCCAAGTCCTCCATCCGCCCACCAGTGGCGAAGTGGGACCTCATTGTGCTGTTGTCATAGCTCACAGGGCCGCCATTCGAGTCCATGGCTATCTGCCACCTGAGGTATCTCTCATGGAAAGTCATCTTCCTGGTGGCGCTCACATCTGCTTGCAAGGTCAGCGAGCTCCATGCCTTGGTGGCAAAGCCACCCTACCACCAGGTTCTACAAGAACAGGGTCGTGCTCTACACACACTCCAAATTCCTTCCAAAGGTGATGTCCCCATTCCATTTCATTCAGGAAGTGGTACTCCCCACCTTCATTCCACGACCCCATGCCAGCAGGCTGGAGACTGTCCTGCACACTCTGGACTGTAAGAGACCCTGTCCTTCTACCTTCAACGTACCCAGGGCCATCTTAAAGCCTCTCCGCTTTTCATCTTCTATGACCTCAGTCAGCTGGGGGAGGCTGTGAAAAAGTAGAATCTGTCCATCTGGGTGGTGGAATGTATTGCCCTTGCCTGTGAGCAGGCGGGGCTCTTGCTGGAATGTCGGGTCACAGCACACAGCGTCAAGGTCATGGCAGCCTCTGTGGTAAAGCTGTGCTCTGTCCCGATGATGGACATCTGCTGAGCCACCACCTGGTCTTCATTCCATACCTTCGCAGCTCATTACTGCCTGGAGAGGGAGTCCCGATGGGACAGCACTACAACCAGGCTGTACTCTGTAATCTGCTGGGGGTTTAGGCAACTCCTACCCTCCGACCCTTCCATGTTCAGGCTACCGGAGTGCTCTTTCCTCACTGGACACATGGGCCATTTTGGAGTCTGTATCCTTGGATTCAGCTGTTGCTGCTTATGGCTCCCCTTTGGGGCATCTGTGTTTTCTACAGGCTTTCAATAGCCTGTAGCTAGAGAGTCCCATATGAGAGGACTGACTTCCTGCTTGTTCCTGGAGAAAGCATAGTTACTCACCTGTAACAGGTGTTCTCTGGGAACAGCAGGAATCAGTCCTCACAACCCTCCCTCCTCCCCGTGGAGTTGCTTCTTTGATATTTTATTTTTGCTGCCTTAGCTATATCATGAGACTGAGGCAAGATAGCACTCTTGGACGGGAAGGGGACCACGCATGTGTGGTAGCATCTCCCAAAGGCTTTCTTTGAAAGCTGGGGAGATGCTTCCACGAAAGCTCTGTTGGCGCAGACATCACCCATATGTGAGGATTGTCCCCGGAGAGCACCTGTTACAGGTGAGTAACTATGCTAATTCTGCTACCTCTCTTTTAAGGTCCCCTTCATGAGGCTCTGTATGGATTCAGTGTTTGTCGCCCATTTCTAAATATATCATTGAATAGGCTGTCCAATTCTGTGCCAAGATTGGATCTCATTTTGCCTTGTCTCTTTAAGAGCTGCAAGTCACTCATGCTGCCATTGTTAACATCATTGGTAAATGATTCACTGGAGTTGCAGTCTTTAACACCAGTTTTGAAATGTTCTGCTGTATGTCCAGTGCTGAAGAAAACTGGTTGATTATGTCTAATTTTAGGCCCTTCTCTAGCTTACAATTTATGGCCAGATTGATAGAAGATGTCATTCTTTATTAGCTTCAGGATTTTGTACACTCACAGTTGGTACTTATCAGTTCCAGTTTGGATTTTATGTTTGTAGCAGAGAGATCTTATTAGCTCAAGTTTTAGATAAATAGCTGTCTATCTTGAGTTGGGGGCATGATGGGGATAGGAGGGACCATATTAGCATGCTTTCGGTCTTGCTTCTCAGATTGAGAAGTGTTATGATGGGTGAGCACCAGTCCAAGTGGTTCAAATTAGAATGTGGTTTACCCAAAGGATCAGCTTGTGTCTGCTTGTGATTTACTACAATTACTGCATATTGAGCACTGTTATGTGGATGATATGTTATTTCTCACCACTGAAGGGCCTCTAAATGCCTCATTAACCTATATGATGGGCTCTGTAAGTAAGGTTACTTCTTGATTGTCCTTCTAGGGCCTGAAACTAAATATTTCCAAAGTAGAGACTTCTATTGCACAGCTTCTTTCATTTGGGATATTGGAGACAATAAGTTGCCCATTGTACAGTAAGTTCGCTATCTAGGGGTGATAGTGGATTCCAGGCTTTCTTTTTGAACACACAAAAGAGTGTTTTGTTTGGTTGGAAGACTGAAATCCTACCTAGACTAAGGTTACCAGACATCCCTGATTTTTGGGAATTGTCCCTGATTTCAGACCTCTGTCCCCAACTGTCACCTCTGGCAACCTCCTGTCCCTGATTCCAGTAATGGGAAACAGAGGTGTCGTGCCAGGTCTGCAGCATCTCATTGGTTTTGTGTCTGCAGGTGAGCTGTCAGTATTTAAAAATAAATAAATAAATAAAAGCACAAGTTCTTTGTGACTCCTCTGTGCTTGGAAGGCTCTGCCCATCCTGTCCCTTTTGATGCATGCGTTTTGCGTCAGAGGGGGGGCAGGACTGTCAGGATCTTCCAAGTGCGAAGTCGCAAAGACTTTGCACTTTTTGTTTTTAATTGCTGCCACTGCCACAGGCTTTGAGAGTCAATGGCAGCGACAGGCTGGGGAGAAGTGTCGGGAAGGGAGAGAGGCAATGTTGGAAATTGGGAGGAGGATGTGCCTTTAGGCAGAGGGCAGATAAAGAGCATAGGATGGGGGTGGAGTGCAGATGCTAGACACGGTATGGGGTAGAGAGCAGGTGCTGGATACAGGGTAGGGGACAGAGGATTTATTTATTTATTTACATTCTCTTATATACCGTGCTATTCTGCATCAGTGCAGTTTACATTGAACAAACTGAAATTACATTGAACAGGGCATTATAACTTGGAGATAACTATTTTACAGGGAACATGGATAGTAGATATGGGGTGGGGAGGTGGAGGACAGATTGTGAACATGGGATGGGATGGGATGGGACAGGACAGATGCTGGACATGGTATGGGGGACATAGAGGGATGGAGGGCAGATGCTGAGCATGGAGGGGGGAGATGGGAGATGCTGGATACTTGGAGGGGGGAGGGGGGATTGTGATGGGAAAGGAATATGCTGGACACCTAGCGGGGAGTAAGGAAGCAAAAGGAAGGGGGATGCTTGACACCTGGTGGAGGGGATAAAGAGAGCAGCTGGACTACAGGGAGGTAGGGAAGGGAAGAAAAGGGGAATACTGGAAACAGTAGGGAGAAGGGAAGAGAGTGTGAATTGCTGGACATGGGGCAATGAGAAGGGCTATAACGAGAAGGTGGAGTTAGTGGGAGGGTGGGGAAAGAGGGAGAGAGATGGGAGATGGAAGGGATGGGGTGAAGGAGATGGAAAGCTATAGGTAAATGCAGGAAAGCAAAAGGAGAGATTGAGGACTGAATGATGAGCAGCAATATCGAATAGAGAAGCAGAAAAATAAATGGAAGAAAGCTGAAAGATAAATGTCACAGCTGGTTGTAGGTGAGGAAGTGAAGATAGAAGTAATGACAGTTTGACAGGATACCCTGGGAAAAGACAAACGGACGAAAGTAGAAGTCAGAGACTGGAAGCAAGATGAGTAAAAAATGGCCAGATAGCAAAGGTAGAAAAAATAATTTGTTTCAATTTAGTGACTGTAATATGTCAGTTTTTGGACTTTACATCTGTAATTTTTATATTTTGCACAGTAGAGTAGGGAATTGCATCAAGGTTTCTATTTCTTTGGCGATTTGTCTGCTTGGAAGTGGTATTATTGCTGTCATGGGGTGGATGAGGAGAAGAGAACGTCTCCTATCCTCCACCCCCTGTTGTGCAATCCTGGGACTAAGGGAGCCCCCCACCCCCTCCCCCTTTGAATAAGTATCTCTCTGGTAATCGTAATCTTGACGCTATTGATTTTAGAACAGTGGTGCATGCAATAGCATTATCTCCCTTAGATTATTGTAATGTTATTTTCTCTGCTCTTCCTACTTTGCATTTGAAATTCCTTTGGATTGTCCAGGTGGCTTTCCTACTGACTGGGGCTAGACTACATGGTCATACCTACCCCTTGATGTCAGCTTGTCGCTTCTTACTGATGGAATACTGGATTCAATTTAGACTGGTTAGTTTGTTTTTTTAAGATGCTGAGGTTGGTTATTGGTCTTGCTATAGTGACACTGAGAATTTCACTGTCCAATATGATGGCTAAGATCCCAGGGGACTCCCCTTATTGAGAATTCCATCTCCTTCTCATATCAAAGGGTCCCACATATTGAAATAGTCTGTTTTCTTTTCATGGCCCCTTAGAATGGAATTCAATGCTGGTTGACATGAAATTAATTTTAGATTTTTTATTATTCAGGAAAAGGTTAAGGCCTACGAACCTCAGCAGGCATTCTGGTAGGAAAATCTATTTTTTATGATTTTACTTAGATACAAAATTTCAGAAGATCTTGAGGTTTTATTTAGAGTCTGTGTTTGATAAAATTTTATAATAAGACAGTAAAGGGCAGCAAATACAGATTTGCACCGCCCATCTGCTCATTTGCATTTGTATTTTTATTGACCATTTGTGATCCCTCTCCAGGATTGTCTTCCATGAACATAGAACAAAAATATTTGTTTAGTATTTCTGCTTTTTTCTCATCACTCTCTAGACAGTGCTCTACCTCATCTTAGTCTTACAAGTCCACCTCTAGCCTTTCTCTTCTCGCTAACATATCTAAAAAAGGTCTCATTGCCTTGCCTTACATCTATTTTTACTTCTGCCCATCTTTTTGTCATCCATAATTTTTTTGTTGCCTCATTGAGCTTTATCTGCTATTCTTTTTTGTGGTGGTCTAGCATTATTTTATATTTTTTGAATGCTACATTTTCTGCCTCTATTTTTTTTTAACTACTTCAGTGGAGACCCATATTGGTTTCCTTTTCCTCTTGCTTTTATTTAATTGCCTTACATAAAGATCTATTGTCATTTTTTAGCTCTTTTCATCTTGGCCTCCTAACTTTCCACTTCTCTCTCTGCATCCTGCCAGCTCTTCAGGTACTTTCCAATTTACTAAAATTAACATTTTTGAAATCTAGCACTTTGAGTTTGCTATGACTGGGCTCTGCCTTGGCTTTTATCTCAAACCACATAATGTGGTGATTACTGTTGCTAAGTGGGCATCCACCTAGACATTAGACGCACTTTCTCCATTTGTGAGCAGTAAATCCAACGTCACGCCTTCCCTTCTGGGTTCCTTCACCATTTGTCTGAGCAGAGCACCTTAAAAAGACATCCAAGATATCCCTACTTCTTTCTGATTCTGCAGAGGGGACATTCCAATCTCCATCTGGCATGTTGAAATCGCCCAGCAACAGCACCTCCCCTTTCATTCCTAACTTTCGAATATCCATGATCAGGTGGTTGTCAAGTTTCTCTGATTGAGCTGGAGGTGTGTAGGTGGCACCTTTAGTGATAGAAGTTCCATCTGCTCTTTTCAAGATGAGCCACGTTGCTTCCTTATTTCCCCAAGCCACTTGCATTGCAGTTGCTCTAATACCGATGTTCACCAACAGGGCTACTCATCCACCTTTTCGGCCATCTCTCTCCTGAAGAGATGGCTCGGTATGGAAGTGCCCCCATTCATTGGACTCATTAAACAATGTCTCTGTAATAAAAGTGGACTTAGATATTGTTGCTCCCATTAAGGCTTGCAGATCTGGAGCCTTTTATTACTTGGACTGCAAGCGTTTGTTCTCACTGCTTTCTAACAATTTCTTGTTGAGTCTGTCTTCATTTGTATAGCCTTTTTCCTACTATCTTCCTTTACCTTGTTGCCGAAATGAGAGTTGCTAAGATGGTTTATTTTGTTTTCTTCACTACTGTCTTGCTTTTGCTGAGGGGAACAGCGCAGACTTATCTGATTCCATGTGCCCCATCATCCTCTAGTTTAATTACATAGCAATATATTGTCTGAATTTCTCACATAAGGAAAAAGGATTCTATCATTACAGTATAGCCTTTTGTTTTTCCATGTTTCCCCAGCCTTCATTGTATCTAAAACCTTCTCATTGACACCAGGTTTTGATCCACTTATTGAAGTTATCTATATGATATTATGTTTCCTCTCCTCTCCCTTTCCATAGTTACTGTATGTAGTACTTCTGAAAAAGCTCCAGTCCTTACCACAGACTTCAGACCCTCTCCAAATTTTTGGAAATCTCTCTGTGCTACAATACTGCTATTTCTGGCCAAGTCATTTGTCCCCAGGTGGAGAATAACAATATTTTTAGAATCCTTACTTTCTTCTCTAATTGCATCCAGTTGTTGGGATCCTTGGATTTTGTTCCCAGGTTAATGCCTTTCATAATGGAGTTTCCTAGCAGTATGAATTTTGTGTTCTGAGATTTGGTTTTGGGAATTACTTTTGAAGTGAGTGACTCTCTTCACCTCAGACTCTACCTCAGATTTCATGTCATGAGCATCGTAATGTTCTAGTGGAGTAAAATAATTTTGTAAGGGCAACAAATGGGAGGATGCCTCAGCATCACAGGTCCTAAATGTAACCCAGTTATTCCTGGATTATTTTAGTTTCTGACAGAGGGGGTAAAATGTCAGGATGGTTAATAGTTCTGGAAACACCTTTAATTGCAGCCAATTTCTGTTTGAGTTGAATTTAGCTCCTTTTCTATGGCAGAGAGTTCAAGACCGATGAGGCAAACTCAGAGCCTGCTTTAGGACTAAGGCACCACAGGTATTGCACTGATTGAAAGACAAGATAAATTACTGGAAAGAGTTAGAACGGCTGTACTATTAAATAGCATGTTGTAGCTTGTTTTGTTGATTATATTTATAATGGATATTGTTTCATATGTTTATATGTAAACCACAGAGTATAAATAAGATCCACGGTATGTAAGTGTTTAAAAAAAATACATCCCAGGTGGTGCAATTACTAGTTAGGCGCAGGAATCCCTTTCCAAGTGAGTGAACTGCTGGGGTAAACCTACCTAATATTACTGATTTCCAGAGAGTCCATTTTTGAACAGAGGGGTTTAGTTTTTTGTGTGTATCATATATGGGGAAGATCCAATTAGAGAACTTAGAGCAGGATTTATTTATGATGTATTTGTTAATTCTAAATACCTGCAACCTGGTCTATTGAGTGTTTTTCCTATAGACACAGAAAGGAAGAGGAACCTTCATAAACCAAGTGTAAGGATGCTTGTCGGAACACCACCTTGATGTCATCAATCATATTAAATCAGTCACAAGCGACTGGCCAGAGATAGTCTTTTAAATGATCGCATTTCCGTTTCAGACTCATGCTTATAAATCCTGAAAGTGAATAGTTGCCGCTTTGGAGGATTTACATTGTGATTATTTTTCCAGTACATATGATGCACATATTCTTATTACATTGCTTAGAAAACATCTTTCCCAGTTCTGACAAAGATCAAGGAAAGAAGATCGACTAGTTTGAACCTCAGTAAATAAATAACCGTCTTGATAGAGTAATCCTCTGAGCTAGGAAAAGCTTTGGGGGGAGGAAAGATAAATTGGCCATTTAAGTGTTCCCATTCAGCTAGGAGAATCACAGGAACGTAAATTCTAGGAATGTGAATGAATGGGAAGAGAGGTTTTATTCTCTTAATTTTACAGGTCATTGTGCAGTAAGGTACTGTACTTAAGAATGCATAGCGACCATTTTGTAAAGAACAGTGCTCTCCTATTCATTGATTTTCCACTGAAAGTCTTGATATGAGAAGGGCACTGGAGCACTCGGGGGCAGTTCCCAGAACAACATTTTAATTTTATCTGTGAGGAGCAGCTGTAATGAAATGAGCCATGCAGGGGAGGTAATCAATCAGATATAAAGCTGGAGAGGAGGTTGCCCAGCCTCCCTGCTTGCAGAACAATAACATTGTGTGTGATTGGGGCAATGTTTAAATTTGAAGTGAAACTTGTTTCTTTCTAACCCAATCAGTAACTTTAGGGTGCATCCTTAGAGTGCTCAGTTCGTTTATAAGTTGCCTGTGTGGAACGGTGTCAGAGGCTTTACTTGAAATCTAAGTACATCACATCTAGGGCTTTCCCTCTGTCCAACTCCCTGGTCACCCAGTCAAAGAAATCAATCAGATTTGTCTGACAAGACCTCCCTTTGGTGAATCCATGCTGCCTTGGATCCAGCAATCCACTGGACTTCAGCTACCTCACTATTCTCTCTTTTAGTAGCCTTTCCAATAATTTACTAACCACAGAGATTAAATTAACCGGCCTATAGTTCTCGATGTCATCCTTACGTCTGCTTTTGTGTAAAGGGACCACATGTACCTTTCTCCGGTCCTCTGACACCACTTCCAAAGAAGCATTGAAAAGGTCACACAGTGGAACCACTAGAACGTCCCCAAGTTCCCTCAGTATTCTTGGATGTATCACATCAGGACCCATCGCTTTGTCTACTTTTAGTTTAGCTATTTCCTCACGAACATAGTCTTTTGATTGTTTCAGATCCCTGCCATTTCTGTTCCTGATTGTGGTTTTTTTCTGAGGTCCTGCTCCTGGCCCTTCATCTGTGAACACAGAACAGAAATATTTGTTCAGTGATTCTGCTTTATCATTAGTTTCTGCATATTCCTCCCCTTTACCCTTGAGTCTGACAATACCACTTTTGCCCTTCCTCCTCTCACTAACATATCTGACAAAGGTCTTATCCCTGCATTGTCTATTTCTTCTTCTTTTTGTATCTTTGCTTTCCTGACTACTTTTCTAGCTTCTCTAAGGTTTTCCAAATATGGATGCCTGTCTTCCTCTCTCTGTGATGTCTTGTATTTCCTGAACGCTTCCCTTTTTTTCGTCACCTTTTCAGCTACTTCTTTGGAGAACCATAGCGGCTTCCTTTTCCTTTTACATTTATTTACCTTTCTAACCAAAAACTTCTTGCCTTTAAAATATCCCTTGTCAGTTTTGCCCAATGTTTTTCTACATCCCCCAGCTGTTCCCATTCTGCTAATGACTCCTTGAGGTATTGTCTCATCTTGGCAAAGTTAAGTTTCCTAAAGTTTATTATTATTATTATTATTTATTATTTAAAGTCTCTTATATACCGCGCTATTTATCATCAGCGCGGTTTACATAGAACAGAACAATCTCAGTACATTTGAAATACGTATGAGTTATCAGCCCTAGTTCTAATACTGAACCATACCATCTGGTGATCACTGTATGTGAGGTGATCTCCAAGTGTAATATCAGAAGCACTTTCCCCATTGGTAAGCACTAAGTTCAGTATGCTTCCATCACATGTGGGTTCTTTTACCAGTTGCCTAAATAGCTCTCCCTGTAGAGAATCCATGATTTCTTTCAGTAGCACTTCTCCTTTCATGGTAATACTGTGTATGTCTTCTATTAAATCTTCATCCACTTCTAATCCCTATGAGGGGGATCTGTATATAACTCCAATGCAAATAGATTTCCCTTTCCCTCCTTTAGTTTAGTAAGCCTCCTCTTTTCCTTTTAAGCCCTGCAATTCTATAGCTTTAATATTATTTTTTACATATAGTGCCACTACACCTCCCCTTCTTCCTACCCTATCCTTCCTAAATAAAGTATAACCTGGTATAATTATATCCCAGTCATGGTTTTCGTGAACTATGTCTCCGTAACCGCCATTAAATCCAAGTCGGCTTCTTTCATTAAAGCCTCAATATCTGGGATCTTATATCCCATGCTACAGACATTTAGACACACTTCTTTCCATATGTTGCCCTTTTACCCATTTCTACAGAGGTATTAAATGTTTCACTTACCTGGGGGCTTTCTTTAATTACCTGGAGTCTTTCTTCATCCATCCCCAATGAATCTAGTTTAAAGCCCTCTTCAGTAGATTAGTCAGTCTCCTGCTGAAGACACTTCAACCCTTCTTGAACAGATAGACACCATTTCTGTTCTGCAGCCCTTGGAACATCATCCCATGGTCCTGGAAACCAAAATGTTCTCGATGTCCTCATCCACACTGAAACCCATGCTGAATACTGGGCTATGTAAGCACCCCATGCACACTGACACAAGGAACCCTGTGCTGACTGCCACTGCTTTCTGCTTTAGATGAGTGGAAGGAGGTTGAAGAGCTGCTATTTTGATTTCATCTTCATCTGGGGTCATGTGAATTTTCAGTTGCTAAAATGGGGTCATAGGGGATAAAAGTTTGGAAAGCACTGCTCTACAGCAATCATGGAAATGGACTTGTTTATCCTTTTTTTCTGAATGCCAAATAAATTTGCTCCTGGTAACTTATTCACATTGGGCTACCAATGAAAATATCCTAGCTTGCAACACAGTATCTTTAATATCCCTTATTGTAAGTACACTTAACTGGGATCCCTGTGAGGAATATAAAACATGCCATACTGGGTCAGACAAAAGTCTGTCAAGCCCAGTATCCTGTTTCCAACAGTGGCCAATCTAGGTCATAAGTACCTAGCAGTTTCCCCAAAAGACACAGGTTCCATAATGCTTGTATTGGGTTAAGCAGTGATATCCCAGGTCCCTTTTAATAATGGTTTATGGACCTTTCCTCCAGGAACTTGTCCAAACCTTTATTAAACCCAGCTACACTAACAGCTTTTACTACATCCTCCGGTAACATATTCCAGAATTTGATTACACGTTAGAGTGAAAGAATATTTTCTCTTATGTCTTAAACAGGTTACCCTGTAGCTTCATTGCATGTCCTCTAGTCTTTCTATATTCTGATGACGTAATCAATCGATCTATGTTTACCTGTTCCACTCCATTCATTAATTTATAGACCTCTATCATATCTCCCCTCAGTCATCTCCTTTCCAGGTTGAAGAGCCCTAACCTTTTTAACCTCTCTTCATAGAGGCATCCTTCCATCCCCTTTACAATTTTGGTGGCTCTTCTCTATATCTTTTCTAATAATGCTATATCCTTTTTAAGATATGATGACCAGAATTGCACACAATCTCCAGGAACAAGCAGGAATGTAGTCTTCACATATGGGTATCGTCGGTACTGATGGAGCCTGCGCGAGAACGCTCCCCAGTGTCCAATAGGAACACTTTTGGGAGCATCCCTCAGCACATGCCCGCTGCCTTCCCTCCTTTCCAACTGTCCCTCTTCAGTTCTTCGTTTTCCGTGGAGCCGATAGGATCTATTCCCTGTCACCGCAGAAAATTCCGTCTTTAAATTTCTTTTCTTGTGGTCGCGTTTGCCTACCGCACAACGCTTACCGGTACCGCCGGTTCTTTTCTTTCTTTAAAAAATAAATAAATAAATAAATAATAAGTTAGACTTTAGACTGTTTCTCTTCAGAAACTTTTCTCTTTGGTGCCAGGCGCCATTTTGGGCACTAGGCCCCATATTCCTAAAACATGGAAAAGCCAACTAGTGGTTTTAAAAAATGTACTAAGTGTGGCGGTACCATCTCTGTCACTGACACCCATGATTGGTGTCTTAAATGTTTAGGACCTGAACATTCCTCAACTGAATGTCTCTCCTGTATGGGGATGACAAAAAGAGGAAGGCAGAACCGGGCTGCAAAGCTTGGTACCCTCTTTTCTTTGGATGCCAGATCCATTGCATCGACATCGTCAAGGGCCTCTTCTTACTCCCATGGATCTCAGGTAACTAAACATAAAAGCCGGTCCTCAAAGGGTAGCTCTCCTGCTAAGCATCGAGAGGCCATTGGCATTGCCCTTGAGGGATTTACCTTGAGTGAGGCCCTACGCCAACAAAAATTGTGGGCCCCCAGAAAAGATAAAAACGAGCACGCCGGATCCGCTGTTGGACCTGACGTCATAATTAAACTGGGAATCCCAAAAGCCAAACTTGGAATGTACAACACTGTAGAAATAAAACTATACAATAATTTACTCTTGTACTAAACAAAGCGCAGACGTTAATGATGCACATTTACCAGAGCTGACATATTCCAATTAAATTCAAAATAAAGAGATATTTTTCTACCTTTTGCGCATTTTTTTTCAGCTGCAATTGCTCCAGCCACTTTCTTCTGGTTTCTTCTTCGTGTCAGTCCACCTCAATTCTTAACCCCCCCAACCCATTTCAAGTCCCAGCCCCCCCCCCCCATCGGCTCAAGTAAAATTAAATTTAAAAAAAAAAAACGCTGGCTGCTGCCGCGGCAGCATGGACTGTCCCGCGGGGCCCCCTCTGCTGTCGTGGCAGCATGGACTGTCCCGCGGGGCCCCCTCTGCTGTCGTGGCAGCATGGACTGTCCCGCGGGGCCCCCTCTGCCCGCTGAATCCGTCCTTCCCTCCCTCCGTGTCGGCTTTGAGAGGCGCGAAGGGAGAGTGTCTCCCTCGCGTCTCTGTTAAGCCCGCAGGGGCTGATGGGGCTTCAGGATGTTCTCGAGGCCTAAACCTCGCAAGAACTACCTGTGCCATGCTCAGGGGTTCCGGCCGCTTTTACCGGTACCGACACCCAGGCATCGGCAGCATTGATAGACCAGAGGTTCCTCTATCGAGCGCAGCATCGTAGCTCTTCTTTCAGCTGCGGTACCGGTGGTCCATCGGGCACTGGTACCGACTTCGACACCGATGCCGGTACCGACACCGACGATACCAGTACCGATGGTACCGGCCTCGGTGGGAACTCTTCCCATGCCATCTCTGGCTGGAATTGACAGATCGGTATCGGGTCAGCTCGGTACCGACTTCGATCGGTACCGGGACCGTGCTTTGCAGGAGCATCGGGGTCAGGAATACTTCGATTCCTCCGATTCCGAAGACTCTGACAATTCTGCTGGCAATAGAGGGTTTCTCCCAGAAAATCCCTCTTCTCCCCAGCGCAGAATGTCACCTCCAGAGGACATGTCCTTTCAGGATTTTATCCGTGATATGGCCAAAGGTCTTTCAATCACAGTAGCTCCTGAAGAGGAACCCAGAGCAAAGGAGTTGGAAATTCTCCAATATCCTAAAGCTCCTAAGGAGGCAGCCACTCTGCCTATCCATGAAATTCTGCATAACTTGATGCTCAGAATGTGGGAGACACCTCTGACTACTTCTCCTCACTCTAGGAGACTCGATACTATGTATCGAGTTCCGCCATGTCCTGGATTTCAGAAAACTCAGCTGCCACACCATTCAGTGGTAGTGGAGTCAGCCATACATAGGATGAAAAGTGCAAAGAGGCATGCAACCAATCCTCCAGGTCGTGAATGCAGGACTCTGGATGCTTTTGGGCGCCGCACTTTTCAAGCTTCCATGCTTTCAGCTAGGATCAGTTCATATATTCTATATATGGGAATGCTCCTTAAGGAAGTCACAGGAGACTTGGAACTTATGAGCCCATTTCTCCCAGATGACAAGAGACAAGATTTTCTTGCTCTAGTTAAGCATGCTCAAGATGTCTCCAAGTTTGTAAATCGTGCAGCCTTTGACTGCTTCGAATGCATCAGCAGAACCTCTGCTATTGCCATTGGTGCACAACGGATTGCAAAAAGAGGAAATTTTATCCTTCCTATATCCAGCAGAGCAGACTCGGGGTCAGGTTGCCCAAAAAGGGCAAACTAGACAGCAAAAGAAGCCAAAAGGCCCGAGAGCCCAACCAGCTCTCCAGTTCCAGCCCCCTCAAGGGCTTTGATTCCTTCCTAGAGAGCTTTGCCTTCCTGCCTCTGAGGGGTCCCCAACCCCCCAATATCCCGGGCAGGTTATGTCACTTTGCCAACAGATGGCATCAGATAACAGCAGAAGATTGGACTTTGTTCATTGTAGGAGAAGGGTACAAGCTTCATTTTCACAGCATGCCCCCTCCTACAATTCTAAAGCAATTCAATTCTCAAACCTCCACAGACAATCTGTTAGATCACGAGGTCTCCACACTTCTTGCCCAAGGGGCAATAGAGGAAGTGCCCATTCTTCAACGGGGTGCAGGGTTCTACTCCCCCTATTTTCTTATTCCAAAGAAAACAGAGAGACACAGACCCATTTTGGACCTTAGAGAATTGAACAAATACCTATTTCGAGAGAAGTTCAAAATGATTTCTTTAGGAACTCTTCTGCCATACCTTCAAAGCCAGGCTTGGCTTTGCTCTCTAGACTTAAAGGATGCATACACTCACATTCTCATCCATCCAGATCACAGGAAATTCTTACGATTCCTTTTCAGGGGAAGACATTTCCAGTACAGGGTTCTTCCTTTTGGTCTGGCTTCAGCACCAAGGGTATTCACGAAATGCATGGCAGTAGTAGCTGCATTTCTACGAACCCTGGGGATATTTGTCTTCCCTTACTTAGACGACTGGCTCATTCGAGCCCCTACAGTTGCAGAGGCCAGCACTGCACTGTCCCGTACAATGCGAATTCTCCAATACTTGGGATTGGTAATAAACTTCCCAAAATCCCAACTTGTTCCTTCCCAATGCCTGGAATTCATAGGAGCCTGTCTAGATACCAGACAAGCAAAGGCTTTCCTTCCACAGGCTCGGTGTCTTCGCATAATACAACTAGCTTCTCAAGCAGCAGGCAAATCCTCCCTCACTGCTCGAGAGCTACTGCAGTTACTAGGACATATGACTTCCACAGTTCATGTAGTTCCATATGCTCGCCTCCACATGAGAGCAGCTCAGTGGACCCTATCCACAGGCCACAGGTCATTTGTCAGACAAAATAATAAACTTTCAACAACTAATTTTGTCCCTCCAATGGTGGCAGTCACTAGAAAACCTGACAGTGGGGTCTCCTTTTCATCCACCCTAACAACAGATGCATCAGTGGGGTCCTCTTTTCAGGCCACCCTAACAACAGATGCATCACAGGTGGGTTGGGGAGCACACCTGAATCATCTCTGTACCCAGGGAACCTGGACTCCACAGGAGGCCAGTTTACACATAAACCTCCTGGAATTAAGAGCAATCTATTTAGCTCTTCGAGTATTCCACACCCAGCTCAGCTACAAGACAGTCCTAGTCCAGACGGACAATCAAGTAGCCATCTTCTATGTGAACAAGCAGGGTGGAACAGGCTCTCTGTCATTATGCAATGAAGCTTTGCGACTGTGGGCCCTCGCCAGAGAGTATCAAATTCACCTTCTAGTGGTATAACTTCCAGGCATTCAAAACCTTTGGGCGGACAAACTCATTCGAGTACTGTTGCCTCACGAGTGGTCCCTCCACCTAGATCAGGTGGCAAAGATATTTCATCTGTGGGGCACTCCAGACATAGACCTCTTTGCAAGTCCATTGAATGCCAAACTTCCCCGGTACTTTTCCAGGATTCCGGCTCACAGTTGTCAGGCAAGGGATGCCTTCTTCCTTCACTGGGGTCAGGACTTCCTTTATGCCTTCCCACCCATTCCCCTCATCCCCAAAATACTCTTCAAGCTTCAGAGAGACAGGGGTCACATAATCCTCATAGCACCACGATGGCCACGCCAAATGTGGTATCCCCTGCTTCTACATCTCTCTCAAGCAGCACCTCTGGAGTTAGGGCATGCTCCAGATCTCCTTTCCCAGGAGAATGGGATGCTATGGCACCCGAATCCCCAGTCCCTGCACCTCATGGTCTGGTTGCTGAAGGCTTTGACCTCCAGGATCTCAACCTGTCCAAACAGGTAAAAGATATCCTTCCAGCTTATAGGAAACTTTCCACAAGAAGATCTTATGCCTTCAAGTGGAAACGTTTTACTATATGGTGCTCCAAGAAGGGATTAAACCCCCTTGTCAGGGCCGGATTTACCTATACGCCAACTACGCTGTGGCGTAGGGCCCACAGCTGACAAGGGCCCACAAAAACTGAAAAAATTGTTAGTGTTCTTAAAATTAAATTAAAAAAAAAAAAATGCTGGCTGCTGCCGTGGCAGCATGGACTGTCCCGCGGGGCCCCCTCTGCTGCCGCGGCAGCATGGACTGTCCCGCGGGGCCCCCTCTGCCCGGCTGAATCCGTCCCTCCCTCCCTCCGTGCCGGCTTTGAGAGGCGCGAAGGGAGAGTGTCTCCCTCTCGTCTCTGTTAAGCCCGCAGGGGCTGATGGGAAATTTCCCATCAGCCCCTGCGGGCTTAACAGAGACGCGAGGGAGACACTCTTCCTTCGCGCCTCTCAAAGCCGACACGGAGGGAGGGAAGGACGGATTCAGCGGGCAGAGGGGGCCCCGCGGGACAGTCCATGCTGCCACGACAGCAGAGGGGGCCCCGCGGGACAGTCCATGCTGCCACGACAGCAGAGGGGGCCCCGCGGGACAGTCCATGCTGCCGCGGCAGCAGCCAGCGGTTTTTTAAAAAAATTTAATTTTACTTGAGCCGATGGGGGGGGGGGGCTGGGACTTGAAATGGGTTGGGGGGGTTAAGACTGGAGGTGGACTGACACGAAGAAACCAGAAGAAAGTGGCTGGAGCAATTGCAGCTGAAAAAAAATGCGCAAAAGGTAGAAAAATATCTCTTTATTTTGAATTTAATTGGAATATGTCAGCTCTGGTAAATGTGCATCATTAACGTCTGCGCTTTGTTTAGTACAAGAGTAAATTATTGTATAGTTTTATTTCTACAGTGTTGTACATTCCAAGTTTGGCTTTTGGGATTCCCAGTTTAATTATGACATCAGGTCCAACAGCGGATCCGGCGTGCTCGTTTTTATCTTTTCTGGGGGCCCACAATTTTTGTTGGCGTAGGGCCTCACTCAAGGTAAATCCGGCCCTGCCCCTTGTCATACCCTTAGAATCGATACTAGAGTATCTCCTTCACCTATCGAATTCTGGTCTAAAGACCAATTCGGTAAGAGTCCATCTTAGTGCAATTGCAGCTTCTTATAAGCCTCTGAATGGACAACCAATTTCCTCTCATCCACTCATATCAAGATTTATGAGAGGCCTTTTACTAACCAAACCTCCCATCAAGCCACCATCAGTGGCATGGGATCTAAATCTAGTTCTCGGGCAGCTCATGAAGCCGCCTTTTGAACCTTTAGCCACTACAGTCCTTACGTTTTTGACCTGGAAGGTCATCTTCCTAATTGCAATCACCTCTGCCCGTTGCATTAGTGAATTGCAAGCTTTAGTGGCTGATCCTCCTTATACTAGGTTTCATCATGATAAGGTTGTTCTTAGAACTCACCCACACTTTAATGCCAAAGGTGGTTTCGCCTTTTCATTTAAATCAATCAATTTATCTTCCTGTATTTTTTCCGAGGCCTCACGCCTCTGATGCAGAAAGAAACCTTCATACTTTGGATTGTAAAAGGGTCTTAACCTTTTACATACAAAGAACACAGCAACATAGAAAGTCCTCGCAACTTTTTATAGCTTTTGACCCTAGCCATTTGGGACTTCCAGTCTCCAAAAGAACGTTATCTAAATGGATTGCCCAATGCATATCCTTTGCTTATGAGAGTAAGGGTCTTCCTCTTCAGGACCATGTCACAGCTCATAATGTGAGAGCCATGGCAGCTTCTATGGCTAATCTCCACTCTGTGTCTATTGATGACATTTGTCGAGCAGCCACCTGGGCTTCGGTACACACCTTCACAGCCCACTACTGCCTGGATAAAGCCTCCCGTGGGGATGCCTTCTTTGGCCAAGCTGTTCTTCAAAATCTCTTTCAGACCTAAATCAACTCCTACCCACCAACCCTGGTGGAATGCCAGAGATCCATGGGATGAAGGATTCCCACCTTCTAGGGTGGCACCTTCCTCTTCAAGACCATGTCACAGCTCACAATGTGAGAACCATGGCAGCCTCAGTGGCTCATCTTCACTCTGTGTCTATCGACGACATCTGTCGAGCAGCTACTTGGGCTTCGGTTCATACCTTCACAGCTCATTACTGCTTAGACAAGGACTCCCGCCGGGATGCCTTGTTTGGTCAGGCTGTTCTTCAATGCCTGTTCCAGACTTAATCAACTCCTACCCACCATCCCTGGTAGGATGCCAGAGATCCATGGGGGGAAGTGGAGCCCTTTCACAAGGGCACACAACTTTCTGGGGCCATCTCCCTGGCATCTTCAGCTAGGGAGTCCCCATATGTGAAGACTACATTCCTGCTTGTTTCTGGAGATAGTGTAGTTACTCACCTGTAACAGGTGATCTCCGGGAACAGCAGGAATTTAGTCTTCACAACCCACCCACCTCCCCTAGGAGTTGTCTCTCTATCTCTCTATCTCTTTGTCTCTTTCCTCTCTCCCTCTATCCTTTCACTCAGCTACAAACTTAACTGAAGAGGGACAGTTGGACAGGTGGGAAGGCAGCACGCATGTGCTGAGGGATGCTCCCAAAAGCGTTCCTATTGGGCACTGGGGAGCATTCCCACGCAGGCTCCATCGTTACCGACGATACCCATATGTGAAGACTAAATTCCTGCTGTTCCCGGAGATCACCTGTTACAGGTGAGTAACTACGCTATATTCAAGGTGCGGTCGCACCATGGAACAATACAGAGGCATTATAATATCCTTTGTTTTATTTTGCATTCCTTTCCTTATGATACCTAGTATCCTATTTGCCTCTTGGCTGCCGCTGCACACTGGGTGGAGGGTTTTAACATGTTATCCACGATGATTCCTAAATCTTTTTTCTGGGTAGTGGTTCCTAATGTGGAACCTTGCATCATGTAACCATAGTTTGGGTTGCTCTTTCCTAGGTGCATAACATTGTACTTGTCCACATTAAATTTCACCTGCCATTTCGATACACAGTCTTTCAATTTATAAACATTCTCTTGCAATTTTCCACAATCCTCATAGGTTTTAACAACTTTAAATAGTTTTGTGTCATCTGCAAATTTGATAACATCACTCGCTATTCTCATTTCCATGTCATTTATGAATATGTTAAAAAGCAGCAGACCCAGCACAGATCCCTGGAGTACTCCACTATTCACCTTTCTCCATTGGGCAAATTGGCCATTTAGCCCTACCCCCTCTGCTTTCTGTCTGTTAACCAGCTCTTGATCCACAGTAATACACTGCCTCCTATCCCATGACTTTTTAGTTTTGCGAAAAGTCTCTGATGAGGGACCTTGTCAAAGGCTTTCTGAAAGTCCAGATACACTATATCAACTGACTCACCTTTGTCTACCTGTTTATTCACACCTTCCAAAATACATAACAGATTAGTAAGACAAGATCTTCCTTGTCTAAAGCCATGTTGGCTGTCTCCCATTAAGCCATGACTATCTACATGTTCAGTAATTTTGTTCTTTATGATGGTTTCTACCATTTTTCCCTATACTGATATCAGGCTCACCGGTCTGTAGTTTCCAGGATCGCCTCTGGAACCCTTTTTAAAAATTGGCGTTACCTGAAGATTGGAGGATCGCCAATGTATTAAAGATGATTTTAATGATAGTTCTGAGATTACTAATAGCAGGTCTGCAATCTCATATTTCAGTTCTTTCAACACTCTTGGATGTATACCATCCGGTCCAGGTGATTTTCTACTCTTCAGTTTAAGCTCATAATCCCCCCTGGTCAAGGCCTGCACCAAATGAGAACTCATTAAGATCATCTCTCTATGAGAATAGATGTTATGAGTTATAAAGTAAAATGGGTAGACCCTGCTCTTGGGATCTTTTCTCTCGCCATCCACCAAGCAATTGCCAGGCTCCTATCAGCTCGGTCAGGGATGTCCTATAGGCTTTATCTCCTCCTCCTCCTCCACCTCCCATTGAGTGGTCAAGACCTGTGTTAACAATCATATTGAAGTCCCCAACGACTACTACAGAGCCTCCTAAGAATCCCAATAGTTCTCTCTGCAGCCATGAGAAGAATAGGCCCTAACCTTGATTTGGCATATAGATGCAAACTAGAGTTATCAGTTTCCCCCAGAATCTTCTCTTTAAAAGCAGTATATCTTCCCTCCCAATCTTTCATTATATTGACCTCCTACCACGGTACTGAGTTCTGCAATAGATTAGCTCCCATGCTTTCCATTTCCTCTAGGGGAGGCGCAATATTTCCAGTGGAAGTGTCTATGAGATAGGAGGCCCTGATCTCGGGCCTCAAATGGATCTCTTGGATACATACCTCAGAGAGACTCAACCTCTGGACTTCCTTGAATAAATGTTGACATTTACAAGACGTATTAAGGCCCTTCAAGCGTCTCATATAGGCCCCGAAATTCTCCTTCCCCTCAGTTCCTCTCACTGTGCCAAGTCCCTCATTATTCCCATCCCTTCTCCCCCCTCCCTCCCCCACCTCCCCAGTTTGCCACCCCCAAACAATGGGTAGGATGCCACCAGCTCAACGCTTCCATGTCCTACCTTCCGCCTACTTGTCCCCACAAGAGTATATCATGCACCCTCCACTTAATATTAGGTTTCCTTGTGGTTCCTGCTACATCCTTCTCAATGCAAACCCCCCTCCCATGGTAGACACTTGTAAACTCTTGTAAACCCCCCAGCCTTCCTCCCGCTTTCCCCTCCCACCATCTTAACCAGCATCAAAACATTCCCTTAGTTATTCCTTGCAACCCCCCTCCTTCATACATTCCAAACCTGACACTGGACCCATCTCTCCAAGCCCTTCGTTCACTTAAAAAGAATCGCCAAGTCAGTTCAAACTAACTGTTCATTGACAGCTCAAACCAATCTAGTTGGCCTTGAGGCATCAGGGGACTGTCCGTGTTGCCATTTCAGTCTCTTGCCCCCTTCAACTGTCTGCCACACAGTCTTCTTGCATGGAGGTGTGGGAGGCTCCTCCCGTAAGTCCTTGGCACCTGTGATACCCAAATCCAGCATCACGACTGAAGCTTTGGCCCTTGATTTAATCTTCACAGTGTGTCTGTCCTTAGTAATCACCAGTGAGAATGGGAATAACCACTTATATTTGATTCCTGCGCTTCGGAGCTTTTGGATAACATGTCGTAGTTCCCGCCTTCTGCAGAGTGTGGTCGGAGAAAGATCGTCATAGACTTCCACCACCTGAGAGTCCCAAGAGATGGAGCCTTGCTTGTGGGCTTGGCCAAGACATGCTCTTTAATTGCTTAGTTGTGAAAGCATACTGTAATGTCTCTTGGTAAGTTAGCTCGCATTGGTCCTAGCGCCCTATGAGCCCTTTCCAATATGATATAGAGACACTCATAGTCCTCCCACAGGGTAGATACAACAGCCAGCACCACTTTGTGGCAATTTAGGTACACAGGCTCTTATAAGATACCCCTAAAGTGGAGATTATTTCATTGACTTCTATTTTTTTTTGTCTTCAGTCTTATCTGCCATCATTGCTTGGCCTTGCTCAAGAGCTTTCACTTGATGTTCTAAGGCCCTACAGGCGCCCACTTGTTCCTCCAGTTGTTTCATATCTTCTATGCACGGGCCAAATTCTGACACTTCCAAGCAGAGGTCTGCTGCCATCGTGGCCACATCTCCCCTCAGGAGTTGAATCTCTGCTTTCATCTCCACCATCCATTGGCGTAGCTCCCCGGCCTGTATGCCTGAGGTTATTGATTGTTCTGCAACAGGGTCCTTTTCACCAGATGCTCTGCGTTTCTGCATGTCTGATGGCGCCATCCTGGGGGAGGGGGGGTCTGCCTTGGTACCTCTGGGGCAGTCAAAGGTGAAATCTGTTAAGTCTACCGCTTTCTTTTTGTTTGCCATCTTTGCTTCGAGCTTTAGATTGCTGTATAGGGAGAGGATCAGCGGAGCCCTGAGTGTAATCCTCCATCTCTCTTGGTGACATCAGGTACAAACCTTTAAGCCCCTTGGGGTAGGGAAATAGGCACTGTCCCTGATTTCTAACTTGCCTTCAGCTTGGCTTTGGAAAAGCGAGTTATTAAATCCAAATCCAATGCAAGTTTCTTTGCAACTCAGGATCTTCTGTGCTCGCTCTGTGCTCTTTTGAATTCATTTCCCATTGTTTTCTGTCTTGGTGCCTTGAGAGGCTTTTCCATGCATGTATCACCAGAGGACTGTGCTATCTCTGGTGATTGATTTACTGCCACTGAGTATTTATATAGCTAGTGTACTTAGACCATGGGCTGAACTGGTGTCTGTTACGTTAGTGACAGAGACAGGATTTGTTTGCATATGTAGGTGATAAAAACAAGTTTAAAGGTTTAATAGCCTTGCTGCTCATACTAAATATTAAAGGGTGTAGAGAAGGATCTCTGCTGGTTCCTTTGTGACTGTGGTATGAAGTGCTGGGAAATCTAGCCCTATATGGCGAACCTAATTTGTGAGATTCAAGTCCTTTTTACTCAGACTTGTGAATTTCAAGAGACGTTTCATAATCTAGATTGCCTTCTGCATCCTCTTGTTCCAGACGTCTGGCAGCTATGGGGCTGATATTCAAAGGATGCATGCTCTGAAACTGGCCTCTCTGAAAATTTACTAAGGCTGAGTTCATAGATTTATACTTAAAATTTCACTAAACTCCTAAATTTAGGCGCATAAAAATTGAGTGGCAACAGGAGTTTAGCACCGATACTTGGCTCATAAATCTAAGCATATGAATGGCAGGCTTAAATTTATAAGCAAAACTTATAATTAAGATGAATTTTCAGCGGAACACTTAAGTTTAGATGAAAATAGGGCATATATTTAGCAGTCTAACTAGGAACCTGAATTTAGGGGCTCACTTTTTTTTTTGGATGTCAGGTCCTTTGTGTGCATTTTCTGATTCCGATAGCCTATCTTGAATTCCTGACTAGAAAATCTGTTACTGCCAATAATATTTAGATCAGAGATAGATGCTGCCTTCTTGCTTAATCCACAAAATGTTGCCATTTAAGTGCTGAAAACTTGCAGCTGTTGAAGAACAAAGAGAAAACTGAAGACACGGATGCACTAGTTGGGAGATCTAATGTGTTCTGTGCAAAGGTAAACACTCACTGACATTAAGCTGCTGTCAGCAGTTTAATACAAAATGCACTTGGGAACAGTTTGAAGTTCACTGAACTTACAATTGTTTGGTTGATATTTAATGTCCATATTTATATTGGGTGCATGCACCCCTTTCCTCCTTAAGATGTCTGCTATGGTGGTTAGAACCAGGTGTAATAATAAACAAAGTTAGTGAAATAAATATCGATTCATAGAGATTAGAAGAAAGCAATCTGGGGAGATGATATAAAAAAAAATCGGTCAAGACTAAGAGCAGTGGTTCTCAGCCTGTAGTCTATGGCCCTGGGAGTCCACGAGATCATTTTATGGGGTCTGCAGGTCACAGCAAAGAGAAAATTGAGAAAGAGGCTGGGGTGGCTTGTCTTGTGGGGGGGGGAGGGTAGGGGGGGAGGGAGATAGTCTGAAGGGAACTGACTGAGGAGAGGTAGAGAAAAAAAGACTGAGCCAGTCTTCTTGTAGTTTAATAGAAGGGGCCGATGTCAGTGTTGTCGCAATCTTTTGGGAATAATGGGCCTCTTTGGTATGTCTCCAAGGTGCCCATAGTGAAGTTCCTGAAAAGGGTATCCACTTTGCCAATTTTTGACCCAGGGTGATATGTGATTGTAAAGTTAAATCTGGTAAAGAACACCATCTGTCAGACCTGGCAAGAGCTTAGCTTCTGAGCGAACAATATATATTTGTAGCCGAGGTCCCACTGGTCACTGGACAGTTCATACCCTGAGGGCTTACTCTAATTTCTTCCTGGGGTCTCTCCCACTCCACCACCGAGTTAACACACACTCTTATCCAAAGGGAGCAGATTCACAACAGGGGGAAAGGAAATTCCTTCAAGGGTCCTAACACACAAGTCCAGAGAAATTCTTGTCACAGAATTGGGTGCACCAATTCACTTTACTGGGTAAAATGTTCAAATTAAACAGTTTCTCCATGAACAAGCAGGAAGTAGATGCTCACATACGCGGTGACATCACCAATGGAGCCCATGCAGAACACTCCCCAGCTTCCATTGGAAGCTTTTGGGAGCAGCACCGCACATGCGTGCCTGTCTTTCCACCTGACACAGTGTCATCTTCACCCAGTCTCTTTTTTTCTGTGGAGCCTTCAGACGTGTCTTGCACTAGCAGAAAAATTTCTTCTGTTACCTCTGGTATCTACATTTTTTTTGACAGTCTTTCTCCACCTGTCATCGGTTAGTCAGCTTCCAGCTGATATTTTTTTGTTTTTCTTTTCTTTTGCCTTTTTCTAAATGCTTTTGTGCTTTTCCCTTGTCCAAACCTTTTCCCTGCCATCACAATCAAGGCCTTCGATTTCACCAAGGCAGTCTTCCTGGCCATGTCTAAGACGGTGAGTGACTTTAAAAAGTGCACAAATGTGGCTGCACTATTTTGGTCATAGACAAGCAGAACTGGTCCGAACAGGTCCGAACACCAGCCCACGTCCTGCAACCTTTGTCTGTAGCTAATGAGGAGGGGCCTCAAGGGCCAGGAAAAATAGGAGTCCCTCTTTGGAACGTCACATTCAGTATCCTTGGCTCCAGTGTCAACCCCATCGTGGAGCCCCATTGAGGCTTCAACTGGGCGGGATGCCCGAGCACAGTCAGAACCGAGGGGCAGGGCATCAAGCAGAATGTTCAACATCTGACAAGAAGCGAGGAGGGACCTAACGCCGGTCCCATCAGCATTGAAAAGGACCCCTGAGCACCAGAACAAGCCCAAGGTACATTGGCACCACAGCCCTTCTCAGTGCCATGCGGGCACTGAGTGCTGGGAGTGGCCCGCCAAGCTTCCCCGGTGGGAGGAATTGACTCCCAAATGCAAGGATTCAACCCCCACTGTCTCTCAATGAGCATGTCATCGTGGAGTTCATGCCAGAGGAATCAACACCAGTGGTCAAAGTTCCTATCCCGGACCTGGTCTTCTCCGAGATGGTGGTAATGGGGGAACACCTGAGGGAACCTCGACGCTCACATGGCTGTGGTTTTGGCCTTGTGACATGCAGGTCCTGCGATGGCTTTGGCGTCATCACTGCACTCCGTCCAGCCCATTTTGGAGACCCATGTGCTGCTTTTCAGAAGCAGGTGCATTGGGGGTGGGGGGGGAGATTGGAATCAACACTGGCTCCCGTGGTGATATCCTTGTCAAGCATATCAGGGTCTGATGTTCTGGGTCACCACCAAATGCGTACGGGGCACCATAGATCCCACCACCACTTGCTCTCCCCGCATGACCGGAGCAGGTGGTGGAAGGCAACCCAGCACCACTACAATTTTCTCTCTGAGTCCAAGTCAGCTATTTCTGATGGGAGGTCTCCTGACCTGCCTTCTGACCTGTCCCCTCTGTACAAGTGAAATAAGTCATGCCCGGAGGACATGTCTTTTCAGGAGTTCATGTGGGATATAGCGAAGGCCATAACCTTTTTCCCTTGAGGATGAGGACGAGCCGAGGACAGAGAAATGTGAGCTCCTATAGTACCCTTTGGCTCCCAAGAAGACAGTGATGGTGCTGATGCACCAAGTCTTGCAGAGACTACTACTGCGACTGTGGGAGAGTTTCCTCAGGGTCCCCGCCTTTGGCTGGAGGCTGGACTTGATATACCATGTCCAGAAGGCACCGGGCTTTGAGAAGCCCCAGCAACCACATAATTCCATAATGGTTGAGTCAGCCCTCAAGTATGTAAAGAACACCAAGATTTTCTTCTCTGTGCCCCCAGGAGGGAAGGCCAGGACCCAGGAGATCCTATCAGGGCGCTCTATACTTGTGGCCCGGATTCTGTCCTTCTAACTTTATATGGGCATATTCCTGAAGGACATCATGCTGGACCTGGCAGAGTTTGCTGCCCATGTCCCTCCTGATTACCTCTATTCCTTCCGTGCTCTGATAGGCCACAACAAGGATTGCTTCAAATAGGCCATGTAGATAATCATGGTTTAATGGGAGAAAGCCAACTTGGCTTTAACCAAGGAAGGTCTTATCTTAATAATCTGTTATATTTTTTTGAAGGCATGAATAAACAGGACAAAGGTGAGCCGGTCGCTATAGTGTATTTGGATTTTCAGAAAGCCTTTGACCTGGTCCCTCATCAGAGACTTTTGGCAAAACTAAAAAGTCATTGGATAGGAGGCAGTGTACTATTGTGGATCAGGAACTGGTTAAAAGATTGAAAGCAGAGGGTAGAGTTAAATGGCCAATTTTCCCAATGGAGAAAGGTGAATAGTGGAGTACCTTAGGGATCAGTGTTAAGCCCACTGCTTTTTAACATATTTGTAAATGACCTGGAAATGGGAACGAGTGAGGTAATCAAATCTGCAGTCGAGAGAAAATTATTCAAAGTTGTTAAAACCCCATAGGATTGTGAAAAAATACAAGAGGACTTTGATAAGCTGGAAGACTGAATGTTCAAATTGCAGATGAAATTTAATGTGGACAAGTGCAAAGTTATGCACCTAAGAAAAAAACAACCCAAACTATGGTTACATGATGGAAGGTTCCACCTTAGAAACCACCACCCAGGAAAAAGATTTAGGCATCACCATGGATAATATATTGAAACCCTCCGCCTAGTGTGCAGCGGCAGCCAAGAAGGCAAATAGAATGCTAGGAATCATAAGGAAAGGAATGGAGAATAAAACAAAGGATGATATTATGGTGGTCTTGTGAATGCACCCACAGTTTCTGCTGAAGGTGGTCTCCGAGTTTCACCTCAACCAGTTGATTGACCTGCCAACGTTTTTGCCTAGGGCACATGCCAACAGGGGGGAAGTAGCGTTGCACATGCTGTACTTTAAGTGTGCCTTGGCCTTTTACGTAGACTGCACCAAGGCCCACTGGTGGTCCACACAGCTATTCATCTCATTTGACCCTAGTAAGTTTGGGACTTCTCAATAAGCATCTTTGTGCACGCTAACCCTGTGGTTGGCAGATTGCATCACCTTGGCATGTTCGCAGGCCAGACTGAGCCTCAAGAGTCATGTCATAGCTCATAATGTTCAAGCCATAGCTGCTTCTGTACCTGCGCTTGGCCTCCATAGAGGAAATATGCAAGGCTGTCACATGATCTTCAGTCTGCACAATCAGTCCACTATTGGATGGGGCCTTGGATGGGGATTCCTGATGGGACAGCAACTTCAGTCAGTCCATTCTCCGGCTCCTCTTTGAGTATTAGGTGCAACTCCTGCCCACCCGCCCTTCTCTCCATCCAGGCTACCTGCAAATTGATTAACCTCAGTGCAGCTGTATGCTGAGGATGTGGAATTGAAGGAGTCCTTAGAAGAACTACCTTTCTGTTCTTACTGTTCTCAGTTTTATCACCCCTGTTGGGTTTGGGCCTCCTTGGGTTTCGGTAACTTGGGAGTCCCATACATAAGGACTTATTTCCTGCTTGTTCAGGGAGAAAGCGTAGTTACTCACTTATAGCAGGTGTTCTCTATGAACAATAGGAATTATTCCTCACAACTCTCCCACCTCCCCAAGGAGTTGTTTTCTTGGTTACTGCTTTGGAATTTGACTGGAAAAGATGGCGCTGCTGGAGGCAGGAAAGCAGGCAGGCATGCATGCATGGTGCAGTTCCCAAAACTTCCAATGGAAGCTGGGAGTGTTCCATGTAGGCTTTGTCGGTGACATCACTCCATATGTGAGGACTTATTCCTGCTGTTCACAGAGTACACCTGCTACAGGTGAGTAACAACGCTATCTGGCTACAGTCCTTATTTTAAAAATTACACCTTCCTTGGTAACATGGATTGTATCTCCTTAGGTCTTTGTGTCTATGATATAAATGTGACCACTTAGCTGTCCTATGATAGGTAAAAGAATTCACTTTTTGGTTCCTGAGAGAGATTGTGGATTACCAAGTTTGTTTCTCTTTTCTCAATGGGATTCTGCTTCCTCTTCCATCCTTCAGCACCCAGAGAGAAACTGTCTCACTGTGCCTTCTCCAGTAGATAAAGTCCAGTCTGGTACTTCAGTCTACTTTTTAGTCTTGAGAATCAAGCCAGTGCTTCTGCTTTCTATTCCACACTCAGGCAGAAGATGGGGAAAATTTCTGTCTTGCGCAGACACTTCACAGTAGGCAAATTTAAGAATCAAGGGGGTGATTCCATACTGGCATCAAATAAAATTAAAAAACAAAACAAAACATGATTCAAGATAAAGTCAATGCACAAAATTCAAAGCTACAACCAACCATCACGCAAAGCAAGACTCCACATCTTGTTCTAAGGGTGGGGCCTGATGGCGCTGATGCTATAATTAGGATAAAAAGAGACTTCCGTAAACCTTTGAGGCCTTCAGTAAAATTTTGAAAAATGTGCAAAAATGTTCATACAGTCGCCCAAGATGGCTACTGTTCCCACCCAGAGAACAAGATAGAGGACAAATTGTACAAAATCAACAAGAAGTGGGTGCTGCACATGGGCCAGATATCACGGATGACCGCACGGATAGCAGACCAACCAGACACCAGTGAGATGTATCAGGTGTGCCAATAAGAAAGCATGAAACTCTCTGCCCGGTGGGCAGCAGCAGCCAAGAAGCTATTAGAATGCTAGGAATCATAAGGAAAGGAATGGAGAATAACACTAAGGATATTATAATGCCTCTGTATCATTCCATGGTTCGACTGCACCTTGATTATTGTGTGCAATTCTGGTCACCTTAGCTTAAAAAAGATATAGCGGACTTAGAAAAGGTACAAAGAAGAGCCACAAAATTGGTAAAGGGTATGGAACAATACTCCAGTGAGGAAAGGCTTAAAAGGTTAGGGCTTTTCAACTTGGAAAAGAGAAGGCTGAGGGGAGATACGAGTATGATAGAAGTCTATAAATTAATGGTGTGGAACAGGTTAACGTAAATCGATTGTTTACGTCATCAAAAAGTAGAAAGACTAGAGGACGCGCAATGAAGCTACTATGTAACCCATTTAAGTCTAATAAGAGAAAATATTTTTTCACTCAGTGTGTAATCAGACTCTGGAATTCATTATCATATAATGTTGTTAGTGTAGCTGGGTTTAAAAAAGGTCCATAAACCATTATTAAATAGGACCCAGGAAAATCCACTGCTTACTTAGGGACAAGCATTGATGAACCTGTGTACCTTTTTGGGAACCTGCCAGGTACTTGTGACCTGGATTAGTCACTGTTGGAAACAGGATACTGGGCTTGAAGGACCTTAGTCTGACCCAGTATGGCATTTCTTATGTTCTTATGACTTTGATTCTGACTAGATCTTAAGCTAGAGATCAGCCAGCAAAGACTGTGCTTAAGTGTTACTGAACTGCTTTGTCAATAGTGATCAAGTTCCAGTGAAATCTAAAGCAAGGACTTTGGACTGTGTCTTAATTTTTGTTTGTTCTTTGCTGTTAGAGTCATCTTGAAAAACTTATCAAGTGAAATTTTGTTTTACTGTTTAAGAAGCAATGCCCAGACATTGGACTTATTTGGAGTACTTGCTGGAGCTGGGAAACATAAAGAAAGAAATCCGTAGAGGCATAGGTTTGAGGCATTGTCTTCCACCTCGCTCAACATGGCCCTAGAGATAGGCCAGCCCCGACTCACATCAGCACCTTAATCCCCAAGCCTATATATGTTAAAAATATGCTATCATGATAAAATAATCTGAGTAAGGAAATTGCATTTGTCTGGAAAAAATAAGTACTTCAGCATCTCCCTTTGTTTATTTCTTAAAAGGTATCACAGTGTACAAGAATTCCAGGTTTCTTTAGGACCAATATATCTCCTGGGTACAAATATTTGCCCGGCTACACAGTAACGTTTTGGCATACTGAAATTTATAATACAGAAAGAAAAATTTAAATTAACCCATACTTACAATTCCAAGAAGTAGCACTGTCAACAAAAAATAGGCCATAAAATATAATGTGAAAGCCAGAAATTCAGTCTCGACTCCATTGCTTAGGCTATAGCATACTGTGAAGACAGTACATTGGCGCAGGGAAGAGAGACAATTGCCACTGCTCTATTAGCCAATAGAAACATAGTGGAAGCATCTGATAAGCTGTCATCCCTGAGTCACCAGGGTGATGCTATCCATGGTGAGGGAATGATAGACTCCCTCCTCCCCCAAGAAAAAAATGCAACTGACAAGTCTGCTTGTCTAATTTTGGAATACTACCTCTTTAGATTTATTGCAACTTCAGGCAGAAAATTAAATCCATAGAACTGAATTGTGTAGAGAAAAATTTTAATTTGTGCTAAAGTTAACTAGGCAAAATTCCCATCATGCTTTTTGTGCAATTTTTTTGCACAGAATTTTATCTCCTCCCAGAAATTGCAGACAAATAAATTCCTAGTCATAAGTGGCAATTTGTCAGAGCTGTGGGATTTTTGCTAATTTTTGGGGATAATTTTATAATAGGCTGCCTAGGATGGGAGGGCAAGAAGGTTCCTATTTCTAGCCAATTTTATAAAGACCTATAGGAGCCTTGTTAGTGCCATTGAGTTGGTGTCTATTCATGGTGACCCTCTTGATAGTTGCCCTAAACTGTGTTTGGTCTTCAGTCAGGTGGCTCATTGTTGACAGAGTGGCACCCATCGCTGCTGTTACTATATCAAGCCATCTTATTGTTAGCTTTACTCTTTTGCGTTGACCTTCTACCTTGCCAAGCATGATGTCTTTCTCTAATGATCTCTCTCCTGGCGTGATGTGTCCAAAGTATGAAAGTGAAAGTCTGGTCATCTGAGCTTCTAAGAAAAACTTAGGTTTGATCTCTTCTAGTACTGACTGGTTTGTTCTTTGGGCAGGCCATGGTATACACAGTATTCGTCGCCAGAAGCATAATTCAAAGGCATCAATTTTCTTCCTGTCTATCTTTTTCACTGTCCAACTTTCGCATCCATATGACATTATTGAAAACACCATGGCTTGAATAAGTTGAATCTTTGTATGGAGAGAGATATCTCTCTTCTTGACATCTGTCCTCTTGTCTAAGTCCTTCATAGCCATTCTGCCAAGAGCAATATGTCTTCTGATTTCATGGCTGCTTGTTGTTTCTTTATTGATAGTTGATCCAAGTTAAAGTTGTCCACTATTTCAATTTCTTCTCCATCAATGATGAACTTATTGATTTTGCCAGTTGTCAGGATGTTTGTCTTCTTTACATTAATGTGCAGGCCCATTTTAAGACTGTTCCTTGATCTTGAGAAGCAAATGTATCAGATTGTCTTCGCTTTCAGCCAATAATGTGGTATCATCAGCATAGCAAAGGTTCTTGATGTCTCCCACCAATCTTCACACCTCTTATCTTCATACAGTCCTGCTTCTTGGATGATTTGTTCTGCATATAAATAAAACAGGTAGGAAGAAAGTGTGCAGCCTTGTCGTACACCTTTGCTGATTTTAAACCATTCTGTTTCTCCTTATTCATTTCGAACTGTTGCTTCTTGATCATTGTAAAGGTTGTGCAAGAGAACTATCAGATGTTCTGGTATACCCGTGCTTCTTAATGTGGCCTAGAGTTTCTCGTGGTTTATACAGTCAAACGCCTTGCTCTGTCAATAAAAGATATAGATATCCTTTTGCTATTCTTTAGTCTTATCAAGGATCCATCTCACATCCCTGGTGATGTCTCTTGTTCCTCGTCCTTTCCTGAACCCTGCTTACAATTCAGGCAGTTTTCATTCCAGGTATGGCTGTAGTCTCTGCTGAATAATCTTTGGTAGAATCTTGCTAGTCATGTGGAATTAGAGCAATTGTGCGATAATTTCTACAGTCAGTCGGATCACCTTTCTTTAGTATTGGTATAAATACAGATCTTTTCTAGTCAGTTGGCCATGATGTTGTCTTCCATATTTCCTGGCTGAGTCTTGTAAGTATGATAACAGCTGCATCAGATTGCTGTAGTACTTCAATGGGAATGCCAAAAGTGCCTGGTACTTTGTTCTTCGATAAGGCTTTCAATGCTGCTTCGACGACGTCTTTCATTACCAATGGTTCTGGATCATAATGTGTAGGTTGAAATGACTGTTGATCCACTTGATCTTTATCATATAAATTATTCTGTATATTCTTTCCACTTTTTCTTGATCTTCTCATCATCATTCAATATGGATCCTTGAGCATCTTGTAACATTCCAATTTGGGGCTGGAATTTTTTCTTTAATTCTCGTAACTTTAGGAAAGCCAATCTTGCTCTTCCTCTAATATAGTTTCTGATTCTATTTCCTTGCATGCTTCATTGTAGTACTTCTCCTTGTCTTGCCTTGCTGCATGTTGGAAATCTCTGAGTTCTGCTTCTCTTTCTTCTCTGGCTTTAGCTTCTCTGTGTTTCTGGGCAATTTTCATAGTTTCTTCTGTCATCCATTTTGGCAGTTTTTCTTTTTCACCCTTTGTAGAGATTTCTTACTTTCTTCCAACACATCTTTCTTCGTCATCCCATAACTCTTCTAGAGCTCTGCCATTTGTATCTAAAGCAGCAAATTGATTTTGCAGGCAGTCTTGAAATTCGAGTGGTATATTCTCAAGGTCATATTTTGCTACATTTATGAGTGGCTTGCTCTTTTTCAACATTAGATTGAGTTTGCATACCAGTAGTTGGTGATCTGTACCATAGTCAGCTCCGGGTTTTGTCTTCATTGATGTTATCAAACTTTTCCATCGTTGACTTCCACAGGATTCAGAATTCTATCAGTCTTTCTCCAGCTTCATTTCTGTTGCCAAGTCCATATTTTACAACCACTTCGTCGTCGTCTTTGTTGCCAACTTTTGCAATCCAGTCACCCATGACTATCAGGATATCCTGTCTGCATGTCCTGTCAGCTTCAGTTTGTTCTTATTCATAGAACTCATCAACTTCATCCCCTTCTGCAGCTGTTGAGGCATATACTTGAATTCTAGTTATGTTTGATGGGCATTCCTCGTAAATGAATAGAACTTAAGCATTCACTGATTGCATTGTATTTCATTACAGTTCTTGCAGGTTTCTTTTTAATTATAAATGCAACATCATTTCTTCTTTGTCTTTCATTTCCAGCATAGGTAGGCCCAATGCCAGTCCATTTCAGTTCACTGACACCCAGCAGATCGAGTTGTACACATTACATTTCATTCTTGACCACCTCCAACTTCCCTTGGTTCTTGCTTCGTACAGTCCATATTCCAATATGTAATACATCTTTGTAGCTTCTGACTCTCATTTTATGTGCAGCTACATCAGCAGTCAGACATCCCTAGGACTTTGATACAACCATAACATAAATGCTGTTTTTACTCTGAAAAGTTTTCAGCTCCTCCCCAGTACCCAGTTTAGTGCCTTCCAACCTGGGGGTCTCATCTTCCAGCACTAGAGTGCAATTTATTTTGTTGTGACTATCCATTGGGTTTTTGTGGCAAAGATTGCCAGGCCTTTCTTCTGCGCAGGTAATTCTCATGTTGTTTTTGTCACAGAAATGTGATCCTCCGACACCAACACCGTCCCATTCTGCAGCTGCCGAGATGGGTGGTTTGTCTTGGTCTGTCACCTCAGCTGAGACCTGTCCATCTTGGGAGACCCTGCCAGTTGTTAAACTACTGATAGCTTAGCCCTCAGCATAACTGATGCACACAAGCCCTCACAGCATAACAAGCTGCAAACCAAGTGAGGAGTCTATGTAACTATAAAATACTAGGGGTAAACTGGTAGAAATTGTGGCTACATTGAAGCCAAAGACATTACACCAGCTCAAGTGCTAGTTGAAATGTACGCATGCACAATCTGTGTGACTATGCATATTTTATAGAGTATGTGTGTGTTGTGATTCTGCCTGCACGCCACCCAAACTCTGCTCCACAACACGCCAATCTTCATGTTTGGTAAGAGTATGTATCTTCTTGTCACCTTATGTACCGTATTTCCCGGATCATAAGCTGCCCCTGTGTATAAGTCACAGTGGCACAATTAGGCGTTTTTACATATAAAATACTAGTATAAGCTGCCCCTGTGTATAAGTTGCGACTTATAATCTGGGAAATACGGTACCTTAGGTTAGTTACGTAATCTATCGCAGCTCTGGTGCTTTAGGGCCTCGCTCTCCTCCCCCCTCCCCTCCTGCTGCCCTATAGTCTAGAGCAGGGGTCTCAAACTCAAATTGCTTTGAGGGCCAAATGAGGACTTGTAGAGTAACCCGGGGGCCGCACAAGATGCAGGCCTCATTTGCATAAGGGCATCATTTGCATAAATATTTGCATAATGTTACCATACATTAACTTTTAGTAAACATGCCTCTTAATGAGTGTATGGATAAAGAAAGACTAAAAGATTTCTACATTACTATAAACCAGTGCCAACCGCCAGGCACATTAGGAACTACTAGAAACACTGCTTATTTAGAACCCATAGCAAACCTGCCGTGTCCTAACAGCACTACCAGGACTCACAAAGCACCATACCCTAACTATCAAAAGGCAACACTGCAAATATTAAATCAACACATTTCAGAGAATAGTCACGGCTTGTCTCTTGGCTGTTAGGCTCCAAATGGAAGCGATAGCTTAATCTAGGAAAGCATCTGTAATTCTCCTTTCAGCCAAGGGCGACAGAAAATGCAAATCATCCTCCCCCCAAAGAAGAGAGAAACAAATTTCACAGCCTCTCTCATAACAATACACGAGCTTTTGGAAAACCAAATAAGTCTGTCGGAGCTCGTCTGATAAATATACCTGTTTTGCTGGCAAAGGAAAGCCTACCATTTTCCCGGCTTCAGGCTCGCGGCTCCCACTGATTGCAGCCTCGTTTCCGGATTCCGGGTCTGCTGGTGACGTCACTGGGAGGGGACAGACTCTCAGCCAACCAGTCTGGCCACTCTCTGCTCAGCTGATCTGTATGAGCCGGGTCAGGAAAGAAGCGCTAACGCGGAGAAGCGTGGTCTCGCGATCAATCGCTATCTGGTCTGACTAATTAAACCTGCACATTACGTATGAGAGGATACAACATAACTGAGAAGGACACAGTTGCAAAGTGTGTATCACTTAAAACAGTAACCAAAAAAGCACGAATCCCATACAAGTAGCGTTTCTGAGCAGCTATGAACCGCTACTTCCAATTCAGGAAACTTTATTCATTTATAAAGGGAGAGGAGCATCAAGTTCTTTGCATATTTTTTATCAAAGACAGAAAAAATGTAGTAGAAAGATACATAAATTGGCATAGTTACAAACAGCTCAAGTCAAGCTCCCTGGTTACCTGCTCTGCGACCTGCTTTCCGATTCTAGTCCCAAATCTCCCAGCTGTCTGAAAATCCCAACGGGCTTAAGGTATCTCATTTCTTCTCAACCACCACAACAGCTAGGGCCGGATTTAAGATTTTGATGCACATAGGCAATACCAGACAGCAGAGACAAGTGGGAGAGTACGGTAAGAGACTGGAGAGCCAGAAAAGCAGAGGGAGGCAGTGATGCACCTGGAGGTGCTTCCTTTTGAATGTTACTGTGTCCAGGGATTATGGTGGCCCTGACTGGCCTTGTGGAAGTGATCGGGGAGGGGCTTTCCTTCCTGCTCACCTCCCCGACGCCGATCAGGCTTGTGGTGGCTGTAGCGGCATTAAGCAGCACCTGGAGGTGCTTCCTTTGGAATGTTGCTGTGTCCGGGGGTTCCGGTGGGCCTGATTGACCTTGTGGAAGTGATCGGTGAGGAGCTTTCCTTCCTGCTCAACTCCCCGATGCTGATCAGGCTTGTGGTGGCTGTAGACAGAGGCTGCAGAAGCCGGGTTTTGTTTTTTTTTTTTTTTTTCTGTGCATCGCGGGCCGCACAAAGGTCTCTCGCGGGCCGCATGCGGCCCGCGGGCCGCGTGTTTGAGACCCCTGGTCTAGAGGACTGTGGCAAGTGGGACAGATACCTTCTGGACCGGCTCTGTGCCGCTTGCTCAGTCGATGCAGTGATTTTTAAACAGGCATGGTCTTTATGGAAGTGCAACCAGTCTTCTGCAAGGCCTGCTAATTATACAGTATCGGCCGCTAGGAAAGCCAGCAGGAAGCGCCCTCATTCAGCTGATGGAGAAAGAAGGTTCGCATCTACATTAATTAATAAGAAGTTGCTCCGGTGTATAGGTCGCACCATGGTTTCCCGATGTAAAAAAAAAAAATGTGACTTATAATCCAGGAAATATGGTACTTTTACATACATAATCCCTGGGGTAATTTTATAAAAGCCCTTTCCTTCAGAAACAAGCAGGAAGTCAGTCCTCACATATGGATGACTTGGTGCCGATGGAGCCTGCACGGAAGCATCTCCCCAGCTTTCAAAGAAAGCCTTTGGGAGATGCCAGCATGCATGCATGGTCCCTTTCCCATGCACCAAGGAACTGGAGATCCTCCAGTATGAGGCCCCTCCCCGGGAGACCATCATGGTGCCAGTGAAACCAATCCTCGAGCAACTGCTCCTACGGATGTGGGAAACACCGGCATCCATGCCCATTGTCAACCGCCGGCTCAATGCGATGTACTGCATCTGCAAGAGCCCAGGGTTCCAAAAAACCCAGTTACCGCATAACTCTATGGTCATCAAGTCAACCATGTACAATCTAAAGAGCCAGAAGTCCCACACCTCCGTCCCGCCCTCGGGCATAAATGTTTCCAGGGCTCGATGCTAGGCTGTAGAGTCCAGGCCTCTGAGCTCTATATTGGCATGCACCTTAAGGCACTAGCCAAGGCGCTTGCTGGGTTCTCAGCAGGCCTCGATGGGAAACCTCTCTAGCGGTTCAAGACTCTCATCGTGGTGGTACAGGACTGCTCAAAGTTCCTCTCTCGAGCAACTTATGACAGCTTTGAGTCTTCGGCTCAAGTCACGGCTGCCACCATTGGGGCCCAACGCCAAGCATGGTTACAATCATCCGACCTCGAACAGTGGGTCCAGGATATACTACTCGATGTCTCCTGTGCAAGGGAGAATCTTTTTGACCAACCTATGTCTGACAAGGCGGCCGAGATCGAGAGAGAATTTGTGATTCGACAAAGGCTCTCCAAAAAAAGACCTCGAGGCTTTTCCTCAGAAAACCACTGTGGAAATTTTTTTTTCCCCAGAAAGAAGTGAGCCTTCTCTCATACCCACTAATACCAAGGCTACTCAGGGCCTCCGCAGGGTACCCAGCCCAAGAGACAAGTTCAGGGAACCCAGAAGGCCAAAACCCCTAAGCCCCATACTCCGGCTCCTGCCCAGTCAGGGGGGAGCTTTTGATTCCCAGGGCATGGCGCCCTCTCCCCCAGGAGGCCTTCCTCAGCCCACAGAGGGATGCTTGGCACTCTTCGTCCACAGGTGGGCCTCAATCACCACAGACCTCTGGGTACTGCAGGTAGTCAGGGAGGGTTACCTCCTCCACTTACAGCAGGCATCTCCAGACTTTTTTCCAAGAGAGTCTCTTTTTTCCAAGAGAGTCTCCTTCACCAGACCTCCCTCTTCACAGAGCTTGCAAATCTCCTCATGGACAAGGCAGTAGCACTGGTACCCAAGCACCTTTGGGGCAAGAACTTCTATTCCAGGTACTTTCTTGTCCCAAAAAGGACTGGAGGCCTCAGGCACATCCTAGACCTGTGAAACCTGAACAAATTTCTGCTGAGGGAGAAGTTCAAGATGCTCTCCCTTAGAACACTGCTGGTTTACCTCCACCAGGGAGACTGGCTTTGCTCCTTGAACCTAAAGGTTGCTTACATACACATCCTAATCCATCCCTCCCACAGGCAGTACCTGAGATTCATGGTGGGAGGAGGGCATTACCAATACAGGGTGCTGCCCTTGGCCTGGCCTCCTCACCAAGGATGTTCACCAAATGCCTAGCAGTGGTCGCAGCCCACCTCCGTCTACAGGGGGCCTTCGTCTTCCCCTACCTGGGCGACTGGCTCATAAGATGCAGCACAGTCATAGAAGCACACCAGGCCACAGGGCATGCTATATTCTTACTGCAGCACCTGGGGTTCGTCATCAACCATCCCAAGTCTCGCCTGACCTCATCCCAAAGCCTGAAGTTCATAGGGGCTCAGCTAGACACTCGGCAGGCCAAGGCCTTTCTCCCTGGAGAGAGGGCAGAGTGCCTCAAGGAGCGAACAGCTCAAGTGCAGTGCCAGAAATTGGTCTCAGCTCGCCGTCTCAACGTTCCATGTGACCCCACTAGCCCACTTACACATGCGGGCAGCTCAGTGGTGCCTATGCTTTCAGTGGACCCAAGCCACTGGCAGACTACAGGACAGGGTCAGAGTAACCTGCCAGCTAACAGAGTCTCTCGATTGGTGGCAGCGCTCCTGCCACTTCCAAGTTAGGATGCCCTTACAGACCTCACCCCCCCCCCCCACAGAGAGTCCTTACATCGGACACCTCACTCCTTAGTTGGGGAGTCCATTGCACACAGGGCTGCTGGTCCCAGGCAGAATCTCAGCTACAGATCAATCTCTTGGAACTTGGGGCAATTTTCCTGGCCCTTTGGGTTTTCTGCCATCAGTTGTAGTACCAGACAGCACTGGTCCAGATGAATAACCAAGTCGCAATGTTCCATATCAACAAGCAAGGGGGCACGGGGTCATATTCCCTCTGCCAGGAGGCGGTAGCCCTCTGCTCCTATGCGACTTAACAGCATGCTCCTCCAGGCATCTGCCTCCCAGGCCAGGACAATGCCTTGGCAGACAGGCTGAGCAGAGACCTTCAGCCGCACAAGTGGCATCTGAACCCCAGAGTAGCCTCTTGGCTTTTCCATCTCTGGGGGCCCAGCTTTGCCAGCTCAGGCAGCACGCAGCTGTCCCGCTTTTGCTCACTGCAACCGCACACATCGAGAGTAGTGTAGGATGCATTCCTAATCCATGGATGGAACGCTACCTCTACACCTTCCCACTGACCCCGATGGTCACCAGGACCCTCTTCAATGGGGCATCACTGATACTAATCGCCCCAGATGGCGCAGGCAGTCCTGGTTCCTACTATTGCTCGAATTGTTGGCGGCACTCCCATTCCTGCTGGGCTGTGCACCGGACCTTCTGTCTCAGGAGGAGGGCTCTCTCCTATTCCCCAACTTCGGGTCCTTGACATTAACTGCATGGCTGCTGAAAGGGTAGCTCTGGCTCCCTTAACCTCCCGCTAGAGATAGAGGTCTTGTTGGTCTCCCGCAAGCCCTCTAGAAGACAAGCGTATGACTTTAAATGGCGCCGGTTCTCAGTGTGGTGTGCAGAGAGGCAGGAGAATCCTTTCTCCTGCGCCATGCAGGAGATTCTCCAGTACCACCTCCATTTGTTGCAGGCCGGACTGAAGTCTAACTCGGTCAGAATGCACCTAAGTGCAATTGCGGCTCTCCACCATCCCACCTAGGGAAAAGCCCTCTTAGTTCAGCCTCTGATCTCTTGATTCCTCTGGGGCCTCTTAATTTCTAACCCCCCCCCCCTGTCTGCCCCCTGGCAGCAGAGTGGGACCTCAACGTGATACTCTCACAACTCACTAGGCCGCCATTGAAGCCTCTGGCCACTTCCCACCTGTGGTATCTCTCCTGGAAGGTTACCTTCCTGGTGGCTCTCGCATCCGCTTGCAGAGTAAGTGAGCTCCAAGCTTTGGTGGCAGAGCCACCTTAAACATGGTTCTAGAAGAACAGAGTGGTGCTCTGCATGCACCCCAAATTCTTCCCTAAGGTGATATTCTCTTTCCACCTCAGTCAGGAGGTGGTCCTCCCCACATTCTTCCCCTGGCCTCATGCCGGTTGGGAGGAGATAGTATTCCAAACTTCTACCTTCAACGGACTGAGGGCCACCGTAAAGCTTCTCAACTTTTTGTTGAGTACGACCCCAGTAGGCTGGGGCTCCCAATGACTAAGTGAACTCTATCCACTTGGGTGGCGGACTGTATTACCCTCGCCTATGAGCAGGTTGGACGCTCCCTGGACCACCAGATCACAGCACATCACATAAAAGTGATGGCCACTTTGGTGGCAAACCTGCGCTCAGTGTTGGTGACTGAGATCTGCAAGGCCACCACATGGTCTTCATTTCACACATTCGCAGCTCATTACTGTCTGGAGAGCGAGTCCAGTCGGGACAGTGTCTTTGACCAGGTGGTACTCCATAATCTATTCAGGGTGTAAGTGACTCCTGCCTTCCGACCCTTCTGTTTTCAGGCTACCGGAGTGATGGCCCTCTGGACACTAGGGTCTTGCAGAGTCTCTCAATCAGGGACTCATCTTCTGCAACTCACAGCTATCCTGTCACAGTCACCCCTGGTGCTGTCATAGTTCGGTTCCCGGCAGACTGGAGTTAGGGAGTCCCATATGTGAGGACTGACTACCTGCTCGTTCCTGGAGAAAGCGTAGTTACTCACCTGTAACAGGTGTTCTCTGGGGACAGCAGGAATCAGTCCTCACAACCCTCCCCACTCCCCTTGGAGTTGCCTCCTTTACCTTATTTTATTTTTATGCCTTCCTAGCTATGTCATCTGACTGACCAAGATGGCATCCCTGGGCAGGAAGGGGACCATGCATGCGTGGTGGCATCTTCCAAAGGCTTTCTTTGAAAGCTGGGGAGATGCTTCCGCGTGGGCTCTGTCAGCGCCAACGTCACCCATATGTGAGGACTGATTCCTGCTGTCCCTGGAGAACACCTCTTTCAGGTGAGTAGCTATTTTTTACATGCAGAAATGTTTATATAATAATCTTCTTATTAGAAAGAAGAAGAGGAACAGATTTGTTGTAGATTTTGCTATAAATTTGTGACTTTATGCTCATAAAATTCAAATTTATTTATATTTGTTTAGATGGTTTACAGATGTTCCACAGTGCTTGTCCCGGGGTAAGCAGTGGATTTCCCAGGTCCTCTTTAATATTGGTTTATGGATCTTTCCTCTAAGAACATATCCAAACCTTTTTTTAAACCCAGCTACACTAACAACTTTTACTACATCCTTCGGTAACGAATTCCAGAGTTTGACTACGCGTTGAGTGAAAAAATATTTTCTCTTATTAATCTTAAATGGGTTACATTGTAGCTTCATTGCATGTCTCCTAGTCTTTCTACCTTTTGATGGAGTAAAGAATCAGTCTATGTTTACCCGCTCTACTCCATTCATTAATTTACAAACCTCTAATATATCTCCCTTCAGATGTCTCTTTTCCAAGTTGAAGAGCCCTAACATTTTAAACCATTCCTCATAGGGATATCCTTCCATCCCCTTTACCATTTTGATGGCTCTTTTTTGTACCTTTTCTAATTCTGCTATATTCTTTTTAAGATATGGTGACCAGTATTACACATAGTATTGTGTGCAGTCGCACCATGGAATGATACAGAGACATTGTAATAGCCTCGCTTTTATTCTCCATTCCTTTCCTTATGATTCCTAGCATTCTATTTACTTTCTTGGCCACCGCTGCACACTGGGCAGAGGTTTTCAACGATGACACACAAATCCTTTTCCTGTGTGGTGGTTCCTAATGTGGAACCTTGCATCATGTAACCATAGTTTGGATTGTTCTTTCCTACGTTCATCACTTTTGCACTTGTCCACATTAAATGTCATCTGCCATTTGGACATCCAGTCTTCCAGTTTATCAAGGTTTTCTTGCAATTTTTCACAATCCTCTTGTGTTTTAATAACTTTGAATAATTTTGTGTTGTCTGCGGATTTGATCACCTCACTCGTTATTGCCATTTCTAGGTCATTAATGAATATGTTAAAAAGCAGTGGGCCCAGCACAGATCCCTTGGGTACTCCACTATTTTACCTTTCCCCATTGAGAAAATTAGCCATTTAGCCCTACTCTCTGCTTTCTATCTTTTAACCAGTTCCTGACTACAATAGTACATTGCCTCCTATCCCATGACTTTTTAATTTGGCCAAGAGCCTCTCATGAGGGACCTTGTCAAAGGCTTTCTGAAAAGCCAGATACACTATCAACCGACTCACCTTTATTTACCTGTTTTTTCACATCTTCCAAAAAAAATAGAACAGATTAGGAAGACGAGACTTTCCTTGACTAAATCCATGCTAGCTTCTCCCATAAAACTGTGACTATCTACATGTTTGGTTATTTTATTCTTTAATGGTTTCTACTATTTTGCCTGGCTCAAATGTCAGTTTCCCGGATCACTCCTGGAACCCCTTTTAAAAACTAGTGTTACGTTGGCCATTCTAGGGGATAGGAAAATACCTACCATACCTGAGCTACCAGTGAAAAGGCATGAACTAAAAAATAGATCTTTTTTAAAAGCAAGCATTAGCAAACATGAGGTAATTCAAAGAAGTACAATATCTTTGTACATTTCGTTTTTCAGCTTCATGCCAATGCAAAGGTTTCCCAAGACAGCAGTTGACTGTCACACTCTGCATGCTGTTCAGGCTGGCTTGAGCACAAGTCTTCCTTGCACGCCTACTGTGTTTCTCTTGGCTCTTGCTAAACTCCACATCTTGTCCTGTGGGACCCTTCTAAAGAAAACGAGAGCGAGCGAATGAACACTACTGCCTTTTCCACTCTGCAAATTGAGCATGAAATTTCTAGTGCAGAAACAGCTAACGGGACGAGGGAGAGAAACAGCACTTGAATGCTGTGCTACGGACGTATTAGCATCAGGAAAAACAGCACCACCAGGTCAGAGAGGGGGGAGGAAGTGAGTGTGTGGAAGCTTTAATTTGATTTTGCTGGCCTGGAGTTCTGGCTTCTTGGCTCTAATGCCTGGAAAGGTTTTGCAGTTGTCTGGCATTTAGAAAGCAGAAGAGCGATCGGAAGCTAATAGGCCTGAGCTGGGGATCCTGGTGGTGAAAAGAATGGATCAGTGTGACAGGGGTAAGTGAGATAGAAGCATGTCCTGTAACCTTTCTAAACAACTTTTTTTCGGTTTGTTTTAAGTTGTAACATGTTAAAGTCTAAAATCTAATAGCAACTGGCAAAAATTCAGGGAATAGAAGAACTACTGTAGATGAAGATATAGATGAAAAAAACAGTAGAGGAGGGTTAGGAAACAAAGACCATTGTTTAAGATAGAAAAAGTGCTTCCGGAAGCCCGGCTTCTCTTCTGTACGATTCGTGAATGTGGATAATAGAACTCGTAGGAAATGTTAAACTTTCTAGCATTTTAAACAGTTGAAGAGAGAAAAGTATGATCCTTTTGGGGGTCTGCTATCAAAATCTGTTTCTTTATAAAAGAGAGACCAGATTTTTCCCTTTCCCCCTTCTGCAGTGGTTTGATGGTAGGCTAAACTACTTAGGAAAAAGCAGCTCACTTTTAACAAAGCCCCCGCAATGTAAGCCTATAGCTGTGCAAATGTTTTGTTTCCTAACTGGAGGAATTTGAGGGCTTACACAGAATAACGTATTTCTTTTTCTGCCAAATTTCTGCTATGGTTACTCGCAAGGAATTGCAAACGTGGTAAAAAGCATTAGCAATATATAGTTCTTTGCAATAACAGGGTCTAGTGGCAAGACAGAAACAGCAGTAATCATAATAGTTAGTCTTGATCTGTTATGAAAAAGTCCTACGGAAAGCATATGTGTATTTATACAACTAGTCAATATTGGTTGAAATGGATGCATCTTGGATCAGCCAATGTATGTAGAAAAAAAATTATAGCACAAGAGATATCTTCTATAATAGGGATTTTTGTCATCCTTGGACTTTGCTGGAAGCAAATAATCCTTTTGAAAATGTTGGACATTTACTGTAACTATGTAGTACATTGAAATGTCTGTACCTATGCTATGTTATAATATGTACTGTACATTGATGCATATCTCCTTATATTTTGCATATACAACTTGTGCGACCTTACATGTTAACCACAAAAGTGAATGTCTTCATTTGCAAATCAAAATTCAGTTCATTATAATGGGTTTCTTATCAACTGCATAGTTGGCATAATCAGTTATTCTCTCTCAATCTCGACAGAAAGAAAATAATTCAAACATTTCAATCTTTCTGTTGCTGAGTGCCATGAAAATGTGGGAGTTTTCTGTTTTATCCAAGCCTTTATCTCCTAAAGTAAGTGCAAACAATTTGAGGATAGTGGAAAATGCTTGAAAAATACACTGGGATCCCCTTAAAAGTAGTGCTTTTCCTTAGTTAGAGAGGCACGGAGACCAAAGAGAAGGCCAGCTCTTGCTGCGTGATAAAGGATCGTATAATTGCTGTACTGTCGCTCACAATAATTCATGAGGGGACTTTCTGTTACATGGTGTTCCTGACCAGTATTGGCATTGGTTCCGCAATGACTCTGTTTCTATTGTTGCCCTCTGTCATGGTGGTTACCATTTCTCCTACTCTTCACGCACCACTGGCCATGGAGGTGGAGGTGGAGTTGGATTTCTTCTTTCCCCGTCCTGCCAGTTTCAGCCACTTCCTCGTCCTCTGTCTCACTCCTCTTCCTCCTTTGAGGTTCATTCCATCTGCCTCTTTAACCCCTTATCTCTCCGAATAGCTTTTAATATATAGACCCTCTGATAAGTCCATCTCAACCTTTCTTACTGACTTTGACTCTTGGCTTTCCTAGAATACTTGCTACATCTTGCTATGAATCCTGTCGCCAAGGTTGATTGGCCCTGAGACATTAACTGCATAATATCTTTGTAAAGACCCCTATTTTCATTCTCATATGGTGCATCACATGCGTACCCCCTGATGAAGGCTTGACGCCGAAACGCATTGGTTTTTTAAATTGAAGTTAGCACCGGTGACCTTCATTAGCCGTCGCCTGTTGTGTTTTCCTGCTGTTTGCTGCGAGGGCTTCGCTCTCCTTGTGTCCCTGAATATCTATATCTATAAATTTATATCTAATATCTATATGTATCATATTATCTGTATAATACATGCATGCACTACTCCCATCATATTCATTGTGAGCATGCACACTGTCCCAAGCAAATCTAGAGGGGCAATTGGATTGTGCTTGGCACTCCACTCAAAGAGGGAAGCTAAAGAACAGCATCATGGAAGATCAAGAGACATCGTGCCCTGAAGAATTGGACTCATAGGAAGAGCCCAGAAGTGAGTATTCTGCAAGGGCTGGGAAGCTAAGGAGAGGAGGGAAGGGAGACACAGTGCCCTGGGAAGAGAGTGACAACTTATTGGGGGATGCTAGGCCACAATAAATATGCCTGGTGTTATAGCTTCTGCTGTTGTCATCTGCATCTCCACTCCTTGACCTTGATGTAGTTTGGGCTTTTAGCATGATAGAAGGTCAGATGTATGCTTGGGTTCCCTCATTGTTGCGGAGACATGTACCTGCAATTTCTGAGATTTAAGGCAGACCTACAAGCCCATGTTTGCATTAAGATGAACATTTTTAAAATGAGGACTGGCCCACTGTGTGTCTGCTGTTTTGGAATGACATATTCTCTGCATGATAGCAGCTGAAGGGGGAGGGATGTCCATGTTTATGTATCTCAAAATTATCTAAATTCTAATTCAAGACAATATAGAGCTTCATTTATTAGGCTCTCATAGAAACAGAATAAAAAATTCCTTATTAAACAGGCCCATAGTGAGATGCTGAAAAGGCCCCAGAGTCTGGGGTACTTATTCTTTTAGTGTAGAGAACACACATTAGCTAGATTATAGGCACCCTCACTTGGTTTGCAGCTTGTCATGCTGTGATTGCTTGGGTGCATCAGTGATACTGAGAGCTAAGCTATCAGTAGCTTAGCTACTGGCAGGGTCTCCCAAGATAAACAAGTCTCAACTGAGGTGCCAGACTAAGACAAACCACCCATCTGGACAGCAGCAGAATTGTACGGAGGATCATATTTCTGTGACAAATGCAACAACACTGGAATTAACTGCGTGGAAGAAAGGCTTGGCAAATCTACTTCTGTATCTTGCCATGAAAACCCAATGAGCAATCACAAAACAAATTACTCTATAATGCTGGAAGATGAGACCCCCCCAGGATGGAAGGCACTTAAATGGCTACTGGGGATGAGCTGAAGACTTCTACCACTCTATCAACAATGAGCCGCTTGGATGAAGACCAAACAAAGTTTAGGTCAGCTATCCAAAGGGATGCCGGGAGTCGACACCGACTCGACGGCACTTAACAGCACATTTATAGGCGATCTAGTGTGGAAGGACCTGGACAGAGCAGGATGCCAAGTGGTTGTGCTCTCAGTATTTATTCATCAGTTTGAGCCAACCATGATTAGCTTCATGGTATTTTTGGTCAGGTGATAGGTTTAGGTCCAGGTGGGGCTGGGGCTGGGGCTCATTTAATGCATGTAGATTAGGAGTAGATCTGTACTTAAAGCATAACACTGGAGGTCTGTGGGTGGTGGATGTGTGAAAAAGCCTCTCAGTATATGTGTTATAGAGTACAGAGGATCCTTAGTTGCAAAGAAGTGAGGGGAAAGCAAAAGATTGATTGGGATCTATTGTAGGCACTAGGAAGTAAATTAGGCAGACTTGATGGGCTTTATAGTCCTTACCTGTCATCATACTCTAGTTTTCTATGGTCATAGTTAGTTTATTAGAATTTATTTACTATCCTTTTGAAGAAATTCACCCAAGATGGTGTACAGTAAGTATAACCTGGACATAGGCAAGAATTTATTTTCAGTTTTAGTTGATTCTGCACCGCTGGGGTCGCTCCGAAATGGATCTGATGGTGACCCACCATTTCCAAGGTTTGCTGCTTCTTCAGTAGCCACACGGAGATGGGGTTCATGCCCTGACTCAGCCTTGGCTAAGTCAGCACCTGCTGTATGTGTTTTCTCCATGGCCCATGGTAGGGCATTTGTTTTGGTGTATAAAACACTACCTGGGCAGGATTGTTCTGGTGGCGTCACATTGGCCAAGAGAGCGTGTTTCAGAAACCTGATGCAGCTCCTGCAGGTGCCTCCATTTTGGTTGTCTCTGTCTCAGGGACTATTGTGGTAAGGACCAATTGTCCTGGAGGAGCCAGTTCACTTCTCGCTTCTGGCTTGGCTCTTTGAAGGAGACATCTAGCGCATAAGGGCTACTCTCCAGTGATGGTCTCCACTCTGTTTGAGCCCGGACGAGGTCTATTAGGTTAGCATATGTGTGGATCTGGTGCCACTTTGGGCGATGGTGCGTCTCACGGCAGTTGGCTCCTAAAGTGACCAAGGTTGCCCCTCTGTTGGCTTTTTTACAGGACGGTCTGGAGAAGGGCCTTTTCTTTAGCTTCTTGAAAATTCAGGTGGCAACTTTAGCCTTTTTCCGAGGTCTGGTGGTGGTAAGTCTCTAGCCTTGCACCTGGACATCTTGCACTTTCTTCAGAGGGTTCGGAGTCTGTGTCCTCCCCTTCGGTCTGTGATCCTTTCTTGGGATCTGAGTCTCATGCTCAGGGCCCTGATGGCGGTATCTTTTGAGCTGTTGAAGCGCACTACCTTCAAGGATTTGATGTTCAAGACTGTCTTCTTGTTTGTAATTTGTGCAACAAGGTGGATTTCCAAAATGCAGGCTCTGTCTTGCCGAGATCCTTGCCTTTTCTAAGGAGGCTGTTTCCATTAGGCTTGTGGCTTTCTTCTTGCCTAAGGTGATTTCTCCCCTTTGTATGAACCAGGTGGTCTGCTGGCCCTCCTTCATTAAGGAGCAGAGTAGTGGGAAGGATAAGGATCTTCGCCTTGTGGGTATCCGGAGAGTGCATTTCCAGTACATGGAGGTTACAAATTCCCTTCGTAAAACTGACTACCGATTTGTTCTGTTTACTGGCCCAGGTGGTGCAGTTGCCAAGTTGGCTTTAGGGCGCTAGATTAAGGAGGCCTTTGCCTCGGCATATCTGTTGCAGAACTGGCCGGTTCTGGAGGGTTTACGCACCCATTCTGCTCGAGCACAAGCATCCTCGTGGATGGAGCAGAGCTCAGTAGCCCCTGCAGACATTTGTTGAGCAGCAATGTGCGCATCACTTTCGGTAAGCATTACCTTTTGGATGTCCACGCATGGGAGGACATCGGGTTTGGCTCTGGGGTTTTGCGAACTGCTGTGTCGTCTTCCCGCCCAGTGGAATTGTAGCTTTGGTATATCCCACTTTTCTGCACTGGTCTTGCAGGACGATATGGAAGGTGACTTTATTTACCATTTAATGTTCTTTCCTTGAGTCCTGCTAGACTAGTCCAGGGCCCGCCCCTGAAATTGTATTTGTTTGTTGTTCTTCGGTTCCCTTGGATCCACTATTGATTTTTATACTTGGCTGTATAGGTTCATCTTCTACAAACAGCTCTCTGTTTATTCTTTCCTGTACATAGTTTTCTACTGTTGCTTGCTCCTTGTTGCCAACAGTTGAGGTTTTGTGAGGCTTCCAGTGTTCCTCCCATATGCTTTGGTATGAATAATGAAAGGGACCTGTGGTGGCTGTGGGACATAGAGGCATGAGAGTGATGTCATTGAAAGCTGGGCTTTTCATTGAACATAAGAACATAAGATATGCCATAATGGGTCAGACCAAGGTCCATCAAGCCCAGTATCCTGTTTCCAACAGTGGCCAATCTAGGTCATAAGTACCTAGCACAGTCTCCCCTCTGATGAGGGACCTTGTCAAAGGCTTTCTGAAAGTCCAGGTACACTATATCAACCGACTCACCTTTGTCTACCTGTTTATTCACACCTTCAAAAAAACATAACAGATTAGTAAGACAAGATCTTCTTTGTCTAAAGCCATGTTGGCTGTCTCCCATTAAGCCATGACTATCTACATGTTAAATAATTTTGTTCTTTATGATGGTTTCTACCATTTTTCCCAGTACTGACATCAAGCTCACCGGTCTGTAGTTTCCCGAATCACCCCTGGAACCCTTTTTAAAAATTGGCATTACTTTGGCAATCCTCCAGTCTTCAGTTATTACAGATGATTTTAATGATAGTTCACAGATTACTAATAGCAGGTCATATTTCAGTTCTTTCAACACCCTTGGATGTATACCATCTGGTCCAGGTGATTTGCTACTCTCCAGTTTAACAAATAGTTGTAATACATCTTCAATTCTTCTGCAGTATCACCTTTAAATACCATTTCAGTCATGGGTAACATCCCTACATCTTCCTCAGTAAAGACCAAAGCAGAGAATTCATTCAGTCTCTCCACTATAGCCTTGTCCCCTCTTAATGCCCCTTTTACCCCTCTATCATCTAATGGTCCAACTGACTCTCTCACAAGTTTTTTTGCTATGAATGTACTTGAAAAAGTCTTTATTACGCGTTTTTGCTTCCACAGCAAGTTTCTTCTCAAATTCTCTTTTTGCCTGCATTATCAATGCCTTGCATTTGACTTGCCAGTGCTTGTGCTGTTTCCTGTTTTCATCATTTAGCTCTTTTTTCCATATTTTATGAAAGATACTTTTTTGGCAACAGCCTCTCTGACCTCACCTTTAAACTAGGCTGGCAGTTTTTTGGACTTCCTTCCACTTTTCTTAAAGCGTGGAATACAGCTGGTCTGGGCTTCCAAGATAGTTTTTTTAAACAACAACCAAGCTTGATGTAAGTCTTTAACCTTTGCAACTGCTCCTTTTAGTTTTTTCTTAACTGTTTTTCTCATTTTATCATAGTCTCCCTTTTGAAAGTTAAAAGGTAGTACTGTGGATTTCCTTACCATCCCTCCTCCATTAATTAAATCAAATGCGATCATGCTATGATCACTATTGCCAAGTGGCCCCAACACCCTTATCTCTTGCACCAGATCTGGTGTTCCACTAAGGACTAAGTCCAAAATGGCTTCCCCTCTGGTCGATTCTTTTTGTCCATCAATCTGCTGTAGGGGAACACAACCCACTAGTCTGGTGTGGTCTAGCAGGACTAAAGGAAAGGAAATTAACTGTTAAGTAAAATGTCACCATTTATTCACTGTACCAGATGGTTTATTAGTGAGATTTTTAAAAATAGTTCTGTGATTTCATTCTTTGCAACCAAAAAAGTATGTATACTTTATAAGTACTGCATTTGAGTCCAGAGGAAAATACCATTGCTCACGTTCAACATGAATTAACTAGATCCATTGAATACATCGGACCTGCGCTCATTGAATATAATTTCCAGTGTGCCGCCTCTGGCATGTCTTCTGAAGCTCTTCAGCTTTCCCTAGGACGCCGCGCATGCGGGCTATTGGTCTTGTCCTGATTTAAATATCCACGTTTCATCTGTCTCTGACGTCACGTGGACTTACTAGTTCTATCAATTGCCTGCACATTCATTTTCTACATTTAAATGCATGCTCCCCATTTGACCGCACTATTTAGTCCTCCTGACTAAATAGTGCGGTCGAATGGGAAGCATGCATTTAGTGCAAACAAAGGTAGGAATAACTGCACTCACAAGACTAGCTACGGGTAGCGATTCCGAAATATCAGTTTTGAATAAGTTGATGTTAGATGGCTATAATCTTTTCACAGATAGTGCTGAGTCAAGATAAAACCCCCTGATGAAGATCTGAAATGCAAAGACGGTACCTAGGAGGTGGCGTTGGGGAAATCAGCATGAAATCTTAAGATAAGCACATTCTTTGTGAATCAAGAATTTGAGTAACATTAAGAATGCATTTGGAACATATATGAAAGTAGAAAGTTTACACAGTCAAACAAATAGTTGGAGAAGACTACAAACGTAAATGGTCGTTGATGCAAAAGGGCACACTACTCATGAAAGAAATATAGAGAGTAGTGCCGATTTAAGTCTGAGACCAAAACGTTCTTACCAACTTTGTAAGACTTAGTAGAAAATCAAGTTTAGGATACTAGTAAATTTTATAGAGATAATCAGGCATAATCTTAATGTAATTAGAGGGACAACATCGATATAATTGGATAGCAAAACCCTCTGTCAGAAGACCATTAGTAGACTGGTAATCTGTAAAGCAAGAAACTCTTGCATAGCTCCTACACCCTGACCGCACACACACACACACACACATACACTAACTCTCATTCACATACTCGCACTCACTCGCATACTCTCACTCACACTCTCACACTCCTCCTTCATAGCCCCTCTCCCAGTTGTCACTCAGTCTCTCTCTCTCTCTCTCACAGCCCTCCACATCATCCTAGTCTCTCTCTCACACACATCCCTCCCCTCTCATCATCCCGTCTCTAGCTCTCTCCTTGCCTCCCTCCCAGCCATCACCCACTGGGTATCTCTCTCACTGACTCTCCCCCAGCCACCACCAGACATCTTTCTCTCACTTTTCCCCTCCACAGCCATCACCTGATGTGTTTTTCTCACTGCTCTCTCCCAAAGCCATCACCAAATATATCTTACCCTTCCTGCCGCATTGCTAGCTACTCCACCGCGATCGGTTCTGCATGAGCTTGAGCTGCATTTTGCAGTAAATTTGCTGATTTCATGAGACTTGAAACCATGAGATTAGCAAACTCCACCCTGCGGCTCAAGCTACCCGGTGCCAGGTGCCAGAGTTCAATTTATAGTCACCATGGCGGCCTGGCGCCCGGGGCTTGTCCAGCTCTGGTTCACATTTTTTTCAGAGTTCAAGGCAGGTTATGTTCAGATACGGTAGGTATTTTTCTGTCCCCAGAGGGCTTTCAATCTAAGTTTGTAGCTGAGGCAGCAGAGAGTTAAGTGACTTACCCAAGGTTATAAGGAGCAGAAGTGGTATTTGAACCAGGCTTCCCTAGTTCTTAGCCCACTGCTTTAACCATTAGGCCACCCCTCCAGTTTGTATTGCATGATTCATATTATTTATTCCTCTAGTGCTACAATATATTAATTGTGGTAGTTACATAATATAATTGAGATTTAGAATAATGTGTTAAAATGACCAACAGTCCCATCAATGGAGCTGTTTATAGCAAATTGTTTTGCCCTGAAATAATATTGCCTTTCGTATTGGAAAAATGTAAATTATAACTAGACTTCATCACAATAATGTCATAGCTCGTGCCAGAAGAAGCATTAACATTTCCATTGTAGCAGAATACCAAAATCTCCAATCTTTTCAAGGAGAACATTGCTTGAGGCCCTGATGCTAGTTTGACCCGCATCTAAAGCAGTGGTTCTCAGTCTTTCTTCTGTTGCGACATACCTGACAGATGCTCGTGGACGTGACACTTCAGTCTGTGGATGAACAAAAAGAGCAGAAATAGCAAAGGAAATATAAACTATTCTTAAGAGAATTTACTCCTTTTTTTATAAACTGTTATTGGAATCAAATATATTAAATTTAATTCTTCTCACAAGCTTTTAATCTTTGTTTACTTCATCAGTGAGAAATCTAGGCTAATATGATGCATACACTTTTTTTGATATGTAGTTAAAGGACAGACAAATTCACACTGAATGTATGCAGATGCTGTTATTATTGAGGTAATACCAGAAATGCAAAATCCCTCCGTGGGCAGATACTTTGTGAACTAACACTAAGCCCTGCCAATAAGCTACTCAGAAACTATGTAGCAAATCATTAGCATCATTACTGCCGGGAGAGAAGAGCATCCAGGCCCATGGAGCGCAAGGCAGTGCGGCAAGCCAGCTTTATGGTGAGTTTGCCGTGCTGTCTCCGTGAGCCCGGTGGTTGTGCATCTCCCTCCTGGCCGGCACACAGGGCAGGCCGCACCCACAGCCCTGCCCTTGGTATGCCACTGATCCCTTTTCTCTCTTATCCCTTCCCTAGCTCCTCCATGTCCTTCACAGTTTCACACCTTCTAGGTCCACCCTACCCCACCTTTCTATGCCTTGTCACAAATAACCCAGCTCATCTAATACACCCTCCACCTGAGTGACTTGCCACACAGTCCCTAAATCTCTATTCAGTCTCCCAGTCTACACTATCACCATCCTGAAGACACCTACTCTTCATCACCTTCTAGTCCTCTCCCATTTTCAGTTCTGAAGGCCATTTTTCAGTGGGTATGGACTATCCCTAGCATGCTTTTTTGGTAGTGAGACCATTGCACCAGCTCATCCTATCTTTCTGAAGCCCACATCATGCTCCCCACACGTATGCATATTCTCTTTCTCCTTTCAACACCCCTCCTTCTTACCAGGCCCTGTACTACAATTCATTCTCTCTATCCAGTGATCAGAGTTGGCAGGAGAGAGGAGGGTTACTTAGGTCATCTCCTCCTCCTCTGCAGCCAGCAATGACAGTGATTGGGAGCCAGGACCCCCCATTTCTGGGCTAGGCTGGCAGCAACAAGAGAAGAAGTGCATTTAAGGTCCAGATTGCCATCGGTGATTGATTGTACCACAAGGGAGGGACAGGATGCATTTGTTCCAACCACGGCTGGTGGCAGCAGTGATTGCAGTGAATGCACTGCTGCCACCAGGATACAGTGGGGGGTGGAGGGGAAAGGGGGAGACACAGACTTGCAATATTGATCATTAGGGGATGGTTATGTTTTTTTCAAATACTCGGCTTCCTGCTACCATAGTAACATAGTAAATGATGGCAGATAAAGACCAGCATGGTCCATCTAGTCTGCCCAGCAAGATGGCAAGAGTAGGTGCACCTGTCGCTCTGTGCAGGCCACCCCTCGCCATGTCTTTGTTTAGGGGTAAACCCACCACGCCATATAGGACACCCCTATTTGTTGAGACGTTATATGGTTCAGAAGTTAGATGGTACCGTTTATCTTGTTTTTATCCTATTGCTGTAAAGGGATCCACTGTGTTTGTCCCATGCCTTTTTGAATTCTGTCACCGTGTTTGCCCCCACCACTTCCATCGGGAGGGCATTCCAAGCATCCACCACCCTTTCAGTGAAAAAATATTTCCTGACATTGCCTTTCAATTTACCACCTTCCAGCTTCATGTTATGACCTCTAGTTTTATAGCTTCCCCGTCTTTGGAAGAGGTTTGTTTGTTCATCATTTCTCTAAGTATTTAAAGGTCTGAATCATATCTCCCCTGTCCCTCCTCTCCTCCAAAGTGTACATATTTAGGTCTTCAAGTCTCTTCTCATAAGACTTCTGATGCAGGCTCCAAATCATTTTGGTCGCTTTCCTCTGAACAGTGTCCAGTCTTTTTACATCTTTTGCAAGATATGGTCTCCAAAACTGAACACAGTATTCCAAGTGAAGCCTCACCAGTGACTTATACAGTGGCATAAGTACCTCTTCCTTACTGCTGTTAATCCTTCTTTGTATGCAGCCCAACATCCTCCTGGCTTTTGCCACCGCCTTGTCGCACTGTTTTGCCACCTTGAGATCATCAGAGATAATCACACCAAGGTCTTTCTCCTGAACCGTGCATACCAACCTCTCGCCCCCTATCGCGTACATTTCCCTTGGATTTCTGCTACCCAAGTGCATGACACTGCACTTTTTCACATTAAATCGTAGTTGCCAAGCATTAGACCAGTCTTCCAGCTTTTGTAGATCTTTCCTCATGTTAACCACTCCTTCGGGGGAGTCCACTCTGTTTCAAATTTTTCTGTCGTCTGCAAAAAGACAGACCTTTCCATTCAGTCCTTCAGCAATATCACTCACAAATACATTGAACAGTGCCGGTCCCAGGACCGAACTCTGGGGCACCCCGCTAATCATCTTCCTCTCATCCGAGTGAGCTCCATGTACAATCACCTTCTGTCGTCTGTCAGTCAATCAATTTCTAATCCAGTTTACCATCTTGGGACCCATCCCCAAGCTACTGAGTTTGTTGACAAGCCTCCTATGAGGAACAGTATCAAAGGCTTTGCTGAAATCCAGGTAGATGACATCCATCGCATGCCCCTGATCTAGTTCCTTGGTCACCCAGTCAAAGAACTCAATCAGATTTGTTTGGCAAGACCGTCCTTCGGTAAAACTATGTTGCCTCGGATCTTGCATCCTGTTGGTTTTGAGAAAGTTCACTATTCGCTCTTTCAGCAGCACCTCCATTACTTTTCCCGCCACCGAGGTAAGGCTCACGGGCCTGTAGTTTGACACTTCTTCCCTGTCACCACTTTTGTGTAGAGGTACGACATCAGCCATTCTCCAGTCCTGAGGAACCTCTCCTGTTTCCAAGGATCTGTTGAAGACATCCTTTAACGGTCCTGCAAGAACCTCTCTGAGCTCTTTCAGTATCCTGGGATGTATCCCATCCGGTCCCATGGCTTTGTCCACTTTCAGTTTAGCAAGTTGTTCTAACACCTCGTCTTCTGTGAATGGCGTGGTATCTACTTCATCCCCATATTTATATTTGGGAGTCACAGCTGGTCCATCTCCAGGATCTTCTTTAGTAAAAACAGAGCAGAAGTATTTGTTTAGCAATTTTGCTTTTTCAGTGTCACTTTCCACGAGTCCTTTCCCAGCACTTTTGAGTCCTGCAATTCCAACTCTGATCTTCTTCTTCCTTTCCCGAATATACCTGAAGAAAGTTTTGTTGCTACCCTTAACATCTTTAGCCATCCTTTCCTCTGCCTTTGATTTTGCTATCCTTATTACTCTTTTAGACTCTTTGAGTTGGATCCTGTATTCATTTCTGTGTTCTTCTGTTTGCAAGCTTTTGAATTTTGCGAAAGTTGTGTTTTTTGCCTTTATTTGAGCAGCCACCTCTTTGGAAAACCAAATAGGTTTCCTTCTCCTTTTGTTTTTATTTACTTTTCTTACATATTTATCTGTTGCCCCTTTTATTGCCTTCTTTAGTTTAGCCCATTGCAATTCCACTTCCTTTATCTCCTTCCACTCCGTCATCGCCTCCTTTAAGTACTCTGCCATTTTATTGAAGTCAGTGTATTTGAAGTTTAGGACTTTGAGCTTGCTATGATTGGCCTGTACCATGGCTTTTATCTCAAACCACACCGTGTGATGGTCGCTGTTGCTCACAGGGGCACTCACGCAGACATTCAACACACTATCACCATTGGTGAGCACGACATCCAGCGTTGAGCTTTCCCTGGTTGGTTCCATCATCATTTGTCTAAATAATACATCTTGGAGAGCATCCACAATTTTTTTGCTTCTTTCCAGATGTGCAGAAGGAGCAATCCAATCCACATCAGGTAGATTAAAGTCACCCAATATGATCGCTTCCCCCTTTGTTGCTATCTTGGCAGTATCTTTAATCAATTCGTTATCTCTCTCTTCAGTTTGAGTCGGAGGTCTGTAGACTACAGCAATATGGATGACGGTGCCATCTCCTCTTTCCAACGCAATCCAGAGCGCTTCTTCTTTTCCCCATGTCCCCTGCATTTCAGTAGCTTTAATATTGCTTTTGACATATAAGGCTACTCCTCCTCCTTTTCCATTTTCTCTGTCTCTTCTGAATAGATTATAGCCAGCTATGGCTATATCCCAATCGTGCGATTCATTAAACCATGTTTCTGTAATGGCCACAATGTCCAAATTCATTTCCACCATTAGGGCTTCCATTTGTGCTCATTGCTCTCCAGCATTTTCCTGGCTTGTGTGTATTTTGCATTGATTTTGTTCTGCCTACTTCTTCCCACATGTTTTTGATATGTGGCTTAAAAGTGTGGCTGTTTCTGATGGTGTTCTGCTTTTGCTGGGGGTGGAATGCAGATGTTGGCCTTCCAACTCCGTCACCCCCTCTTCCTAGTTTAAATGCATATCCACATACTGCCTGAATTTTTCACTTAGGATTCTTTTCCCTACGACAGAGAGATGTAGTCCATCAGCACAGTATAGTCTCTTGTTGGTCCATCTGTTGTCCCAGTTACCAATAAATCTGAATCCTTCTTGTTTGCATCAGGTCTGGAGCCATGTATTAAAGCTGTTAATGCGATGAAGCTTTTTTGTCCCCTTACCAAGAACAGGTAGAACTTCTGAGAATGCAACAGTGTTAACAACGCGCTTGAGTTTCTCTCCCAGAGATTGGAAGTCCTTTTGGGCTGTGGAGGCACTGTTCCTAGCCAGGTCGTTTGTGCCTAAGTGGATAATAACATCAAGTTTGGAGTGGATACCTATGTCAAATTTTTGGAAGACTGATTGAGAACCGCTGGTCTAAAGTGGTGTAATGGAGGATGGACTAAGAGATCAATCAGCATCAGTGGGTGTTTTTCCATCTTGTGTTTTAAAGAAACCATAGGAAGCCCTACATAATGACTTAGGAGGGGTTGTGTTTGCATTTGCCTTCAGCCAGGCGGGGCAGAGAGGCTGTGGATCAGCAAAAGAAGCTGCCTCTCTGCATGGCCATCTAGGTCTTGAAAGAAGGAGAGGAGATTCTCTAGGTTGGTGTGGCTTGAACAAGAAGTTTAGAGAGGGGTACAGACTTCAAGAGGGTCTGGAGTGAAATATCAGCTATGAACAGCTGTTGAAGCAACTGAGGTCTGAAGGGACTCAGCTAAGTATTCCTGAAGGAATCCAGCTGTAGAAGTGATTTTTGAGTACCTCATGAAATTAGTGAGACCTGGAGTATGCAGCCCACTTAACAACCTGGGAAGTCCAGACTATGGTGTGATGGACCATACTTCAGTGTATTCCAAGCACAGTAAGGAATTCTTAGATTTTTATGATGGGGTTTTTTTTTGGCTTTGGGGAAGTGATGTACTTTTTCCTGTCCTGTACCTTTCACACAGGTACTATTTTTAAGTGAGGTTTCCATTTTTTTGTATAGAACCCAGGGCACATAATTTTATACCTAACACAGTGATTTTGTGATATTTTGAGAGTCCATCCTATTAGTGTTTTCTAGAGAAGAAAGAAGAAGGGATGTCTACCCAACGACCCCAGACAAGGGGAGCTGGCAAGGAGACCAGGTGAGTGTGCCTAAGGATGAACAGAAAGATTTAAGGACAAGTTAGAGGATGCACAAGAAGCCTGCCACTTCTACAGAGTTGAAAGTAAAGCAGTTTTGAGCAATTTGGAAGGACAGGATAAATATTGAATAAATAAGCTGTTTTGTGTGTGTGGACTTTATCAGTTTTATTTTTACCATACTTCTTTTCCTATTTTTTTGTAAATATCTTATTTTGGGGGATAAACCTAATAGTTGCTCATAATAAATAAAATATCTGTTGGACTGGACTAGAGGTTCTGTTTTTTTTTTATATTGAACAATGTGAAGTTTCCCATTGTGATTGCTTATAGTGTGAGCCTGACGGCTCCATTGGTAGAGCATTGGGGGACTGCCAATCAGACTATAAGCGATATTCGCTGGAGAGTGATTGATTGCATAAAAAATATCTGGCGAGGAGACAATATTGGCTGTTTGCTGAACATATGTGAGCAATCCTGGATTTACCAATCAAATACATTGAATGGATGACCTCTGTGAAGCCTGATTCTTTTGATTGGCTCTCACACCTGTGGAAATATGACATATAAGACATTGAATCTCCTTTTGGAGCAAAAATGTTAGTGTATTAAAATGCTCTACTGAGTCCATGTTGATAATTTTTAAGGAAAGTTTGATGTGAGTAAGAACATTCATGTCATATTTCAATTGAAGCATTTGCCCTCCCCTGAGTCAGATGGTGTATGTTCGCCATCAAAACGCGGATGCATGCATGCAATGGATTATCTTGGGACTTCAGGGGGGAACTTGAGATGAAGTTATTCTGGGCTCTATGACATGCAAGATTTTACTACACTTTTGGAATTATAAACATTTTTTTCATGAGATAATTTGAGCTGTGATGTTTTGAAATTTAAATAAAAGGACTTCAAATGAGAAGACATTTAAATACTGAATACTCAGTCTGATTTGGGTCCGACATAAATATTTTTCCTTCTCTGATACCTAGATTTTTCTCTTTTATGGGATATTCCTTTTCTGGGTTTCTGGGGGTTGCAGTTGGTTTGCCTTTATCAAAAAGGCTTAAAATAGATAGCTTAACGTTTTCAATTAAGCAACTTGTTAGAAAATTGTGCCCTGAATGGTTTACTATTCTAGATTTCTATAGTAGAGTCAGTTAACATTTTAAACTTATTTATTTATTTAGAAGGATTTAGTATACTGCCTTATCGTTAAATTTAGGCCCGGTTTGCAAAGGATGTCTGCTCCTAACTTTGAGAATTATACCCTCTAAACTGGCCTCTTTGAAAATTTTGCTAGGGCAGAGTTTCAAAATTTATATTCAGAATTTCACCAAACTCCTAAATTTAAGAACATTAAAAATGGCTGGCAATAGGGATGGATTTAGGATAAGCATGGTGAATTTGCATGAAAGATCTGGGTCTTATCTCTAGTATATGCAAAGATAGTTCATGGATAGTGATTGTGAATATCCTGAAACCAGCAGGCTAGCTTCCAGTTCATCTGCCTAGAATATATTCAGGGGATAAGAGGTGAATGCAGTGAAGGCTGTGAATGTGAGGAAGTGCACAAGTGGGCGCCTTCAAAGGGAGCTATATAGCCATAGACAGGGGCGGCCCAAGGGGGGTGCGGGGCCATGTGCGGAGACTCGGTGCAGGGCCTCATTTGCATAAATATTTGCATAATGTTACCATACACTAACTTTTAGTAAACATGCCTCTTAATGAGTGTATGCATAAAGAAAGACTAAAGATTTCTACATTACTATAATCTAGTGCCAACTGCCAGGCACATTAGGAACTACTACAAACACTGCCCATTTAGAACCCATAGCAAACCCGCCGTATCATAACAGCACTACCAGGACTCACAAAGCACAAGACCCTACCTATCAAAAGGCTACACTGAAAATATTGAACCAATACATTTCAGAGTACAACAATACATGACCTACTGGGGAAAGAGAACAAGTGGCAATGTCAAATAGGAATTACATAAACAGAATACCTCAGCTCAGTTACATGTGCAGAACATAGACCGTCACCAAACAAGAAATCACAATGTAGAAACAGGAAGACAATAATTAAACTGGGAACCCCAAAAGCCCAACAACACTGTAGAAATAAAACTATAAATTAATTTCCTCTTGTACTAAACAAAGCGCAGACGTTAATGATGCACATTTCCCAGAGCTGGCATATTTCAGTTAATAAATTCAATTAAGAGATATTTTTCTACCTTTTCTGCATTTTTTTCAGTTGCAATTGCTCCAGCCACTTTCTTCTGGTTTCTTCGTGTCTTCTGCTAACTCTCCATCATCTGCTGTCCATTTGTCCTTTCTTCACTCTTCTAGTTTTTTTTCCATTCTCTCTCTACATCTGCTTTAACATACTAATCTCTCTCCTTTTGCTCTTTCCTCATTCCTATTTCATCCACTCAAATTTTACCCCGCCATCCTCAATCCCCACTTACTCTCCCAATATCAGGCCAATTGTAGATTTGTCTTCCCTCCCACACAAAATATTTTTTCTCTCTCCATTTCACTCTCCCAACTCTGTCCTATTCTAATCCTCCCCCAACATCAGCTCCCTTCTAGTTCCAGCCCCACCCAGCATCCGCTCCCTTCTAGTCCCCGCATCAGCCCATTTCCAGTCCTAGACCCCCATCAGCCCATTTCAAATCCTATCCTAGCCCCACCATCAGCCCATTTCCAGTCTTAGCTCCCCCAACCAAGTCCCTCCATCAGCTCATTTCCAATCTCAGCCCCCATAAACCCATTTCTAGTCCTATCCTAGCCCCACCATCAGCCCATTTCCAGTCCTAGCTCCCCCATCCGAGTCCCTCCATCAGCTCATTTCCAATCCCAGCCCCCCCAACAGCCCATTTCCAGTCCTATCCTAGCCCTCCATCAGCCCATTTCCTGTCCTAGCCCCCCTCACTCAGCCCATTTCCAGTCCTAGCTCCCTCCCCTCACAGCCCATTTCCAATCCAAGTCCCCCTCCCCATCAGCTATTTGTAGTTCAAGCCTTCCTTCCACTCAGCCCATTTCCATTCCAAGCCCCCGTCCCCATCAGCTATTTGCAGTTCAAGCCCTCCTTCCACTCAGCCCAGTTCCAGTCCTAGCCACCCCCCCATAGCCTATTACCAGTCCTAGCCCCCCCATAGCCCATTACCAGTCCTAAGCCCCCCATAACCCATTACCAATTCTAAGCCCCCATCAGCCCACTTCCAGTCCTAAGCCCCCCCATCACCCCATTTTCAGTCTTAGCCCTCCATAGCCCATTACCAGTCCTAACCCCCATCAGCCCATTTCAAGTCCTATCTCCCTCCCTTTACAGCCCATTTCCATTGCAAGCCCTCCTCCCCATCAGCTATTTGTAGTTCAAGCCCTTCTTCCACACAGTCCATTTCCATTCCAAGCCCCCGTCCCTATCAGCTATTTGCAGTTCAAGCCCTCCTTCCACTCAGCCCATTTCCAGTCCTAGCCACCCCCCAGCCCATTACCAGTCCTAAGCCCCCCATCAGCCCACTTCCAGTCCTAAGTCCCCCCATCACCACATTTTCAGTCTCAGCCCCCCCATAGCCCATTACCAGTCCTAGCCTCCCCCATAGCCCATTACCAGTCCTAGCCCCCCCATAGCCCATTACTAGTCCTAACCCCCCATCAGCCCGTTTCCAGTCTTAGCACCCCCATAGCCCACCAGTCCTAACCTCCCCATCAGCACATTTCCAGTCCTAACCCCCCCATCAGCACATTTCCTGTATTAGCCCCCAAATATACCATTACCTCCTAACACCCGTCCATCAGCCCATTTCCAGTCTTAGCCCCCCCATCAGCCCATTACATCCTAACCCATCAGCCCATTTCCAGTCCTAACCCCCCATCAGCCCACTTCCAGTCTTAGCCCCCCCCATAGCCCATTACCAGTCCTAACCCCCCTCCCCCATCAACCCACTTCCAGTCTTAGCCCCCCCCATAGCCCATTACCAGTCCTAACCCCCCATAGCCCATTACCAGTCCTAACCCCCCACCCCCACCAACCCACATCACGTCTTAACCCCCCCCCATAGCCCATTACCAGACCTAACCCCCCCCCCCCCAACAGCCCTGATAGATTAAAAAAAAAAAAAAACGGCTGCTGCTGCCGCTGCCGCCATGGCAGCAGCAGAATCAAATGTCCTGCTGCGGGACCCTGCCTGCCCGGCAGAGCCTCCCTGAGCTTCTGAGTCCCTCCCAATGCGCGGGCTTTCAGAGCCGCGAGAGTTTCCCTTTCTTCTCGCGGCTCTGTTAATCTCGCCGGGGCTGATGGGATTTCCCATCAGCCCCGGTGGGATTAACAGAGCCGCGAGAGGTCAGAGAAGCTCTCGCGGCTCTGAAAGCCCGCGCATTGGGAGGGACTTGGAAGCTCAGGGAGACTCTGCCGGGCAGGCGGGGCCCCGCGGCGGGACATTTGATTCTGCTGCTGCCACGGCAGCAGTGGCAGCAGCAGCCGGGTTTTTTTTAAAAATCTTGGTGCAAATGTAGAATGTTTTTTGCGTGGGGCCCCCTGAAACGCGGGGCCCTGTGCAAAAAACATTCTTGCTCAATGGACGGGCCAGCCCTGGCTATAGAAGGTACTGGGGTACTGGGTGCACTTTTCATGCTACCCACATTGCCACAAAGTCCATGGGTACTTTTTAACTAGGGCCGTACCAAGCCATAACCATACCCTGTGTGACTGGCAAACCTGGTACTCCCCCCCCCCCCGCCAATAACATCAGACTTTTGTCATTTGCCCCAATCCTCCCTTGCCCAGTATAGCCCTTTTGCTCCTATCTCCCAATCTTACTCCACCTCCTCATGTCCAGCGGCTCCCCGCCACGCTGCCTGCCCAGCCTGTCCTTGCCCCCGCTGGCACTTTTCCTGTTCTCTTGGTGGCAGCTGCGGCAGACCTCCAATGTAAACAAAAAAGGTGGGTCTTTCCGATTCCACGCTTGTATGGCTGGTCTGATCCCTCCCTCCTCTGATGTATGCTTGTGTTAGAGGAGGGAGGGGCCAGACCAGCCATGCAAGCGCAGAGTCAGAAAGACCCCCCCCTTTTTTTTTTTTAATTGAAGGTGCTCCGTCGCCTCTGGCCAAGGGAACAGGAAAAGTGGCGGTGGTGCAAGGGCAGGCTGGGTAGGCAGTGTGGGGGGAAGCCGAGGCCGGCGGTCAGTAGATAATCAGCCCTAAATGCACTGCTATTTTTTGCACCCTGTGCGGCTGACCGCCGGCAAAGGTCTAGATTTTTAACCTATGTATTTTGTGACTGTTTTCAAAGTGAATATACACATGCACTTTTCACCCTGAAAATCCCTAATAGAAATGCACCACAGCACCTCCTTTTTCTAGGTTCCTTTTTCCAACCAAAACAATATGCGTGCTTTTGATAATACAGAACTGTGTGCTTTTTCTTCCTTGACCTAATCACAATTCGGGAATGCCCCTGCTAAAGTGCAGGTAAAAAATAGATACTTTGTGAATCCCAGATACAGGATGGGCAAGGTTCAGATAGCCCATTTCCACTGCCCTTGTTTTTTCTGAGTTAGTTTCTGTCCTGTCATTTGTCTCCTAGATGTTTTTTGATTGTGTACGTTTTTTTCTTTTATTCAGTTCTGATATTTAGGATCTTTTTTATTTCATTCAATTGCTTTTATCTGCCTTGTAGTCTGTTTTGTTTTGTTTGTAATACTTTGTGTTTTTGTAATTATATATATTGAGGGAAATTTTAGAAAGGACATCTAAGCCAGAATGCATGGAAAAAAACGGCAGACATGATTTCACAAACACGGATGTGTCTGATGTGGACATCTCTGGGGGTGTCTACATAGATATCCCCAGGACAGTACTTCAGAACCTTGGACGTCTAGGAATAGCTTAATGTTTAAAATAGCGGGCTAGGAACAGGGAAGTCAAGGTTCACGTCCCTCTGCTGCTATCTTTGAAATTGTGCTGGATACTGGGGATGATGCAATGCTCTCTCCTCTACACCTTCTACATGTTTGTCAGCCAAAACGAGCACTTTCCCATTGCTTATTTGTGCCTCGAGCAGGTAGAGACATTCAGGTTCCTGGAAACGCCCCAGCTACGCCTCCACTACTCCCCGGTTCAGACTTGGACGTCCTCAGGTTGGGGACATCCACACACTTGACCTCTAAAATGGCTCTGGAGATGTCTCTGTGCTTTGGACATCACTATGCCCCTTTTCAGACATCCAAAGCATGGATAGGGCTTCCAAACTGACCCCCTTTTGTCTACTTAATCTCTATACATGTGTTAAGAGGATAGCACGTGATTTTTGCCAATTAATGTCCATGAAATGCCAGAATTATTTTATTTTATTTTATTAGTCTTCTATACCTCCTTATCCTTCAATCAAAGCGGTTTACATTACGTAATTACTACAAACAGGTACTGGATATATTCCCTCGTCCCCAAAGGGCTCACAATCATGCAACCCACCTCATTATTATGCAAATCAAATATTGCAGCTTGCAACTTCACAAGCTGCATTACTCCTGGAAAAATAATGACACTTTTGAGCTTGCATTTTTTTACCTCACCAGGAGCATCAGGCCACAAATGCAGGCTTGATGCTCTGGAGAATCCTCTTAAATCAGCCGGCATTAAAGTGTTGTGTGGAACCCCACCATTCGGATCTCCCAGCAAGACCTTCCACCTCCCTGGGACCTACTGTGGGTTTCCTTGGTGTTAATGGGTAGGGCAGGAGTGATCCCCAAGCCTGAAACACTGGGAGGTGTTAGAAGAGGGTCTTCAGAGCATTGGAGGGGTGGACATGCTGTAGGATCAGAGGTGGAGGCCTTTGGGGAGGGGAGTAAGTACTTGATGTAGAGAAGGTCACATGGTACCCGTTCTGTCCTTTTTTTTAATAAGTCTCCCCATCCTGAGGCTTCTAGAGAGAAGAATAATGGAGATTCCAGGTTGAACATGAGTTGTGCTGTTCATTTGCCACAGACATTTTTGAGTTGCCACAGGTTAGTGACTCCCATGATGAATTAAGCTGAAGTAAAAAGGAATATTTTACTGAAGGCCTAGTAATCTTTCTTCTAAATATGTTTTTTCTTAATATTGTATTTAGCTTGCAGTCATTTTAGATAGTTGAAAGAATAAATAAATATATATACAAAAAACAGTTTTACCCATGGGCATGATTTTGAAAATTGTCCACATTAAGACAGGAGCATATCTGTATGTGTTCATTTTTAAAAAAAAATATTAAATCAATTTTTGGTAGCCCATGATGAAATCCTTGGAGTTGTATGTGTGCGTGTGGTGGCTACTTTTTCAAGTTGAAAAGTTGGTATGTGATTACAGCCTTGTGAGTTGTAACCTTTTGTGCCTAGACTTTGTCCCGTATGATGTCTTAACTAGACAGCTCTATTTGGAAGGGACTTTCTGTTATGTATGTCTCTAACGCTATTTCTACTTAGTTTTCTAGAGACAGGTAATTGTAGTAGAGTGTTTGTATATGTCTGTGTAAAGCTGAAGAGCTTTTCTTTCAGCTCCTTTTACTGCACTTTTAGCCCCAATCTTCATACAGAAAGTATGAGGTAGGGAGAAGGGAATCTCAAATTTCTTGATAGTGTAGAAGTTGTTTTTGGTTTGGTTTCCTCTACCTCCCTTCCAGATGTACACAATGTTTGTTTTGGTATGGATTGGGTTGGAGGAGGAAACTGTATACCCATAAGGAAGTGTAGCCCTCCAGCTATCTAGACCATGCAAAGGGTTCTTTCCTGAGGGGTTAAAATTCTCTGTTAGCTCTCTCAATGTGTGCCCCCATTGTGTCTGCTATTTCCCAAAATCAATTGAAGAGAACTGCACAAATGTAGTGCTGTTCCCAGCAAAACTATTAAACTTAACTTGTGGGTCAAAGGAGGTAATTGTATATTCCAGATAGTTTCTGCAGCAGGTGTTCCAAATATAAATATTCACAGTTTGAAATGTCCGCATCCACATCTCACTCTTAAGTAGTCCTTATACAATACTCGTATTATTGGGTATGAAATTTGCAACAGGGCTTCTGACCCCCCGTCAGGGTTTCTCGCTTCCCAACGGGAATTTAGGAGATGCTTACTCGCGATCTCAGAAGGCAAGGTGAAGTTGCTTGATCTCTCTAACCCTTCCAAGCTCCCTAAAGTTTTGCACCCCTCTCAATTAACTTTCTGGCCCCAGCATGCCCCCCGCCCCAACTAAGAATTTGATAATTATGCTCAACAATCATGATCCGCTCAAGACTACCCGTCACAGAACAATGCTGTAAAAATACATAATCTGATGTTGTTCTTTTGTATACAAATGTGCATAAGGAGAGAATTTCCAGAATATCATTTACCCAAGTTCTGCATATGAACTACTTGAAAACTGCCCACCTTCCTTGCAGGAAAACATTTCCACTGATGGCTCTTCGAGTTAGTGTAACTCTAAGGACTTATTTTGCTTTGACTGCAGCTACTCTTTGCTGCCCCTTCCCCTAATAAGCTACTGCCTAGGGGACTGCCTAGTGGTTGGGCCAGCCTTGGCTCCCTCCTTTAACCTCTCTGTTGCTCCTCCACTCTTCCTACTCTTTTGTACTGTAGAAGGAGCAAGGACGCAGACTCTGTGGCCACTTCCCTTCCCTCCTCCACGAGAGAAGAAAGAATATCCCCTTACATCAGTGCGCTCCCTCTTATATATCCTTGTAGTGCTACCATTTATCACGCCTCACATCATGACCCAGAAGGACAAACAAACTGATATGGGTAAAAATACCATATACAAGATACCTTTTAGGCGGGCACATAAATGTTCTGTAGTATGTATCAACACTCTGCACGCTATGCATTTAACAATGAAGGAGAGGGGAGATTTCAGTGAGACAGAGAAATGTGTGTGTAGCTGGATTAACTTCACAAGTGTTGGAAAGCCTAATTGAAGAGAACTGCAATGATTGGAACTGGGAATTCTGTATTCTAAAGCAACCCTGTACACTCCAGATATTTCACTTAGCACTAATTTTGGCAGAATTAAGCTGCCTGATAGTCATTTAGAGCAGGCCTTGATACATTTTGTGTGGATTTAAGAGCCAGGTCAAAATCTTAGGAGCCCAGTGCTTTGTAGCCTCCTCCCCCCCTCACCCCCCTCCAAAAAAAATATATATATCTCTGTCAGTGGTCTTATGATCTCAAATCTCACAAGACCAGTACCAGAATTCCTATACCGCACAGCATCTTTAGAGAGAAATACAGATAACAGTTATATTGTCAGATATTAAGTGTCCGTATGTGTGTAAGAGGCAATGGTGGTGTGCCTGTCTGTGCATAGGATGTGGAGGTGGCTGCCTCTGTGTGGGTGTGGTGTAGTGCTGCGGTGTATGTGTGTGCTGCAGAGATGGAGAGCTTCTGTTTGTGTGGGGGTGAGGAGGGTGTATGTGTGTATGTGGTACAGAGGTGAGATGCCTCTGTGTGTTTGATGCAGAGATGGGGTTATGTGTGTACAATGCGGAGATGGAGTTGTGTATGTGTGTTGTGCTGCAGAGGTGAGGTGCCTGTGTTTGTGTGTGTCTGTTGTGCAGGGGTGAGGTGCCTGTGTGATTCTGTCATGGAGAGGTGGGGTACCTGTGTGTGTGTTGAATGGTGGGGTGCTTATGTGTATGTGTTCTTTGCTTCGGTCTTTACTGAGGAAGATGTAGGAATGTTACCGATGACTGAAGTGGTATTGAAAGGTGCGGAAGAATTGAAAGAAATATCGATACATCGGGAAGATGTATTACAACTATTTGATAAACTGAAGAGTAGCAATTCAACTGGACCAGATGGTATACATCTAAGGGTGTTGAAAGAACTGAAATATGATATTGCAGACCTGCTATTAGTAATATGTCAACTATCATTAAAATCATCTCTAATACCTGAAGATATCCTGGGTCCCTTCTTAATACTGGTTTATGGACCTTTCCTCCAGGAACTTGTCCAAACCTTTTTTAAACCCAGCTACACTAACAGCCTTTACTACATCCTCTGGTAACAAATTCCAGAGTTTGATTACACGTTGAGTGAAAAAATATTTTCTTTTATTAGTCTTAAATAGTTTACCTTGTAGCTTCATTGCATGTCCCCTAGTCTTTCTATATTCTGATAACGTAAACAATCGATCTACGTTTACCCGTTCCACTTCGTTCATTAATTTATAGACTTCTCCGTCTCTTTTCCAGGTTAAAGAGCCCTAACCTTTTTAGCCTTTCTTCATAGGAACTGAATCCTATCTTTTCTGAAGATGGACAATATACTATATTGGACCAGTGTATGAAAAACATACACTATGTGAAACTTCTATTTTCTGTAAAGTTTTAATAGTTTTTATTATTGCCGGTATTTCATAGTTGTTTGAGTGTAACAAATCTAATAAATCATCCAGAACAGAGAAAGAATATGCGAGCTGTCCAAAACAGGTTAAAGATAGAAAGCAGAGGGTAGGGCTAAATGGTCAATTTTCCAAATGGAGAAAGGTGAATAGTGGTGTACCCCAGGGTTCTGTGCTGGGTCCACTGCTTTTTGACATATTCATAAATGACCTGGAAAAGGGAATAACGAGTGAGGTTATCAAATTTGCAGATGAGACAAAACTATTTAAAGCTGTTAAAACCCATGAGGATTGTGGAAAATTGCAAGAGGATCTTGATAAATTGGAAGACTGGGAATCAAAATGGCAGATGAAATTTAATATAGACAAGTGCAAAGTTATGCACCTAGGGAAGAACAACCCAAACTATGATTACACGATGCAAGGTTCCACATTAGGAGCCACCACCCAGGAAAAAGATTTAGGCGTCATTGTGGATAACATGTTAAAACCCTCCGCCCACTGTGCAGCGGCGGCCAAAAGAGCAAACAGAATGCTAGAAATCATAAGGAAAGAAATGGAAGATAAAATAAAGGATATTATAATGCCTCTGTATCGTTCCATGGTGCGACCACTCCTTGAATATTGAGTGCAATTCTGGTCGCCGTATCTTAAAAAGGATATATCGTTATTAGAAAAGGTTCAGAGAAGAGCCACCAAAATGGTAAAGGGGATGGAAGGATACCCCTATGAAGAAAGGCTAAAAAGGTTAGGGCTCTTTAACCTGGAAAAGAGACGGCTGAGGGGAGATGTGATAGAAGTCTATAAATTAATGAACGGAGTGGAATGGGTAAACGTAGATCAATTGTTTACGTTATCAGAATATAGAAAAACTAGAAAAGAAAAGTGCATGCACGGGCATTTATGTGCATTGTCGGGATGGAGTGTGGGCAGAGTTAGCAAATACATGCGTTGATTATAAAATACCTTCATTTATGTGTATACTTGCCTATTATAACTTGTACACGCATTCATTTACACCTGCTATAGTACAGGTGTAAATATCTTGCCTGCTTTTAAGGTGTGGTCCTTGTCACTTATGCTACCATTTTATAAAGACAAATAGGCACTTTATGTCTTTTTAAAATACTATTACTACTATTATACATTTATAAAGTGTTACAAGGCATGCGCTGCGCTGTACGGACATATATAAAGATGGTCCCTGGTCATTAGAGCTTGCAATCTAATTAAGACAGACAAGACAAAAGATAATAAGGAGAAAAGCTTACCCTCTCATCATAGATACCCTGTTATAAAATTACCCTTTTACAGCTGACCATGTCTGTAAATAGTTATTTGTTGTCTCATGATGGTGTTGCCTTTCTGTTAAAATCACTATGTACTGTCTTCTGAGGCCTTGATTTGAAAGTAAAATGGGTAATTTTGTTGCAGTCTTACTGTCCTGGTTTACATACAATATAAATGATGGATAAGTAGCCATGCTGTTATAAAACAGGGAAAAATGTTATGTGAGTGGAACCAAATCTATTTATATTTATTTATTTATTTAACAGGTTTTTTTATACTGCTTTGTTATTTCAGTCAAAGCAGTTTACATTGTAACTAATAACTTGGATTTTTCTGAGGTAATGGAGGGTAAATTGACTTGCCCAAGGTCACAAGGAGTGCTAGTTTCTGCCTGTTCATCAAACCCTCAATTTTCTGGGTACTAGGCTAGTCCTCAGTCTTACCTACAGCTGTTAATAAATGGTAATTACAAAAGGCAAAATATAGCTCATTGCTTCAAACAATTTTTTCAGGGTTTTATTTTTTTACTTTTTGTAAAAAGTACTTTTTTATTTTGTTGTCAGTCTTTCCCAGTTGTAAAAAAGAATAGAAACTATTTGGAATTTCTCTAAAGCTAATGAGCAAAGCCCTCCCCTATATTCAGGGTTCCGTTGACATCACAGCAGTGCGTCTTGATACCGTGTGTCGTGGAACAAGGGAACGGCAAGGAAGCGACAGTATTTCCTGAATTATGACATGCCTACTTTAGCTCATTGCTTGCTGACCTGATCTTTCTCTCTCTCTTCTCCCCTCCCCCTTCCCTCATGTCTTCCTGCACTCTAGCTTGCGCTCCCAGAGGAGCAGAATGAGGTGATGAGAAATGGCTTTGATTCCAAGGAGCTGGTCTACCTCGTACAGATCTCTTGCCAGGTAAGTCCCAGTGGATAGATTTCTTTTCATTTTTTGCTCTGTGTAGCACTGTATTCCACCGATGTGTACCACATCAGGTTTATCTGTGCCGGCATCCTATAGCCAGTGCATTTTTCAACAAATGAATTACTCTTCCTTGGAGAATTTGATTGTGCTTTTTTCTTGTGGATGGCTAACCCTGTGAGGAAAGGAATGCTGTGTTGCTATTATTATACAGGGAAAAATGATTCTATTGCAGAAATAAAAACAACAATATATATATATATCCATAAATATTGCTCACACAGTGGATTAGACTATTATCCTAATGTTTTGTTATATAGTGCTTTTGTTTCCAGCGGTCTGTATCTTTTGTGTCTGTATCGTGCATTGTATAAATTCATTTGTTTGAAGCTATGCTGCACACTATAATCTTTGAATCTGAGGATGAGCTATTATCTGGTAGTTTTTGTCTTTTAGTGTTGTAAAAAACAAGAGGAATATAGAATATTGTGATTTCTCCCACTCTCCCTGCACCAATATCTTTTATAAAATTATCCTTGCATTGCATTACCATTGCTATGCAAGTGTGCAGTAAACTCACCTTAAGTCCAAATACAGCACAAAGCACTGGTATCTAATGATGGCATTGCAGCTCTTTTGATAAAAGATTCAGAGTGATATTTCTGCAGCCACTTTAATTAGGCCTTGTGCTATTCGCTTTTGCAGTAGGAGAATTGATGTCTGTGCTTACTGTCAATGGTGACTGTTAAAAACCACTTTTTAAAGAGCGGGGTTAGTAGGCCACATTCTTTAGATGACCTGTATTTTTCTGTCAAGTGAAGAACACCATACCTATATTTAAATTCTTACTTGGCAGGTCTTCAGCTCAACAGAGCCCACCCCTTTAACCCAACATTGTGAACCCCTTGCTTTAGGTGACTTTGAGCATAAAAGTCTCCAGTTCCCATGTGTGCATGTTATGTTGTACAGCTGTTCTCGACAGGAACATGTCACACACACATCTAATGACATTTGCCTAAAGACTTCATTGTATACCATTATGCATGTTGATGACGATAATGTCATTAGCAGGCCTCAAGGGGATTAATTATTCAAAATAGAAGCAGTTTAAGATTAAGTAACCAGATGTGGCTTTTACTCTGGATTTTTGCACTCTTGTCTTTTTTAGAGAAATTGGAATTTAAAGTCTAGAGATGCAGCGGGATAAAACCAAAACTGATTCATCCAGTCCCTGTAACACAGACAGGTCTGGCCAACTGTTTCATGATCTGTAAAGTAAACCCTGCAGTACTTAAATAGGATTTATTTTTATATATTGACCTGTAAGGGATGAGTTTGCTTTCATTAGGGCAGCTCTACAGGAACTAAGCTGTAGCTAAAAAGCTGGTGGTGTTCATACAGATTGAACAAAGAATTGTTAAATTGCTGTTAGTATAAACTTTTAGCTTGTTTTAAAAAAAACTATAAAAGTCCTTTAAATGGGAAACAGTGGATGGGAAAACAAAGTAGTGACTTTCTGATAGTGTGCAATTTCATGCAGGCGAACCTATCCCCAATACCCATCTCGGGTCAGCCATTCCCTGCATTAGTCTGAAAAGCAGTGTTTGCAACAGTAGAGAAGAGAGTTCGTCTTTCTACAGTGATGAAACCTTGCTACCAGGTTTATGGCCTATATTTGTAGGACAACGAAAGGAGATGACTACTGGCTAACTGTATACGAGGGCAGGTAGTACAGAGAAAAGGGTCCTCTCCAGTCCTTGCAAGATTGTGCTAGCATGAGCTTAGACCGCATGCCACTTTGCAGCAACAGTAGGGTTGCATTGTGCTGCCTTTCCCCCAAGTCTGGCATTTCAGCTATTACCTGTCTCACGTCACCTCTTCCAATGACCCCAGTTGTTGCAGTATGTCATTTATTCCATTTCTTAACCGCCTATCAGTGCATATTGTGATAGGGCTGAAGCTAGTGAAGCTGTGAGTTTGGAAAAAAACACGATCTTTCACAAAGCAGCTGACTTGCAGGAGCTGCAATTGCATAGCAACCCAGCTAGAGGGAGCAGGCATGAGCCTGCAGAGGCTGAGCGAACACACCCAAGTACTGATTATGCAGGGACTAATCAGATGCACCTGAAGAGCAGGCCAGGAAACTCAAGAGGAGAATGGCTTTATAAGCAGAGAGCTTTATAAGCAGAGAGACTAGAGAGGGGAGAAAGAGGAGAAGAAGCCAGGATCCAAGGGAGAGAGACTCCAGAAGAAGCCAGGATCCAAGGGAGAGAGACTCCATGCCTAGAGGGAGGCCTGAGCTCATCAGAAGGATTGAGAAAGGAACTTAAAGGTACTGGAAGGAAAGGTCCTGACAGTGGAATCCCCCATACTGAGAAGCAGAGAGGCCTGGATTCATTACCTGGCCGTCCCAAGCTTCAGGGACGCCAAGCAGTGCCCAGGAGACTCACAGAAACAGTCTGTAAAGGAGACTGTATCCAAGGAAGGGTACCTGGTAAGGAAAATACCAGCAGCACCGACTTCAGGAAGCCAAGGTACAGTGGTACTTTAATTCTAAAAAGAGACTTAGCTCCTAGAAGGGCTTTTGAATCAGATAACCATTCTGAGAGGAATGAAAGAAGGCAGGAGTTCTGGAAGCCACGACATAGAGGCCCAAGAACAAGCCATACTTCCTACTTGAAAAACCTTGAACAGCTTAGCTGGAGGATAGGTGAAGGAAATACTAATTTGCACACTATAGCAGCCAGGGAGAGCTCAAATACAGGAGAAAGCACAGATGAGCTGGAACCCATGCAAGTGGAGCCTGGGGATTTAGAAGCATTGTCACAGGAGGAATTAATGGACTGCTCTATTTGTGTTGCGGGAAGCCTTGAGTCACTCCCAGAGCTATAGTTTACCAGAACATGCACTAACAACGATTTTGCTTACATTGAGCTAAAGGAGAGCTGATTTATTTGTTTCACTCCAAAGTTTAGGAAACCCTTTATATTCTACAAGGAACTGTGAAGCCTGTAACAGTTTTACTTGTTTAACAACACTTTGGCACAAACCTGAAAATAAGGAAAACTTTACTTTTGTTACTTAGCGAACCTCAGTGCTAAAAGGGAAATAAAAGCTTTTTGTTTACCCTCTACTTGGCATCCACAACTCATTTCTATAAGGAGAAAGGACTACAAGGACCAAGGTGCATCTGGCCCAAAAGAGTCTTTTACTTCTACAATTGATTTAAATGCACAACCTGCCCCTGCAGCCACCGTTGGTGGGGGGGGGGGGGGGGTTGGTGACAATATCTGAATGGTGTTACAGTACCACATACATAAAATATATGTGAATCAAGTATCAGTGACTTTGAATACCTCTACCTCACTGCTTAATCTCTGCCTGACTTGTTGGATAAAGTCGGTTAAGTTGGGATCTTGGATGATCTACTTAAAATAGTGTCATTATCTCTCACTACAGGGTAATGTTCCTGAACTTAAATCAAACAAGTATACGCCCAGTTTTAAAAAATGGCAAGTTACGTACTCGTATACCAGGTTCCTATCATGCCATCTCCAGTCTCCCTTTTCTGGCTAAAGTAATAGAAAAAAGAATTCTTCAGCAATTGTATTACTACATTCAGACATATGCATCACTATGCACTAGACTCTTAGCAGCATGGCTTCAGACCACACCATTGTGTGTTTATTTGATAGGTTAATACATAGTCTATAGTGCCAGGTTCCGAATATTTAATGATGGGTTTTCTTTAATCCTTATGAACTAGTTCTTTTACAGTTGCAAACTTTGAGAATTGGATCTGTAGTCCTCCAGTGGGTTCCGCTCATACCTTTCAGGACATCAGCAGCAGGTTAGGTTAGGAACCATTGACTCTGAGTGGTATCATATTAACTCTGCCTTATTGACCTCTATGCAAGATAATTGAATCACATAATTTCCATGTTGATGCTATTATTTTATATGTGCCCTTCTTAATATCTAATGGGTTACAGACACAGGCAATAGTTACTTGTTTTGACAAATATAGCTCAAGTGTCAAAGGACCTCCAATGTAATCCACCAGCTTCTCTCAGAGTGGCTGCTGGTACTGGCATTGGTGTTGGTTATGCTGAGCTGATCACTAAATCAGAAGTCCATTACCTCGATGTCATACTTGATCAGAGGTTATCCATTCACCTTCAGATCAACAGTGTTAAGAATATATTTCACAAAATGAGGGTGATACATCATCTGCAGCCATATCTAACAAGCAATAATTTCCTTATAGATTTTGAGTCTATAGTGCAGCCTTCCTTTGATTATTGGAATATCATCTATCAGGACTTACCGGCTTGCACATTAAAAGCTATACAGATGACTCTTGGCTGCTTGTTTGTTACAGCTATTTAGCTATCCATTCCCAGGGCCAGCCTGAGGGTTTCGGCTACCCTAGACCTGGCCACGCTGCCCCCTCCCGCTATGCTGAGCCGTGCTGCTGCTTCCAGTTCTGCTGCTGCAGATTCCAGCAGGGGAGGGGAGAGGGGTGAGGGGTGAGGCTCGGCAGCAGGCCATGTGCTTCGGCACACATAGCTTCCCGCTTCTGACTCCCCTCTGAAACAACTTTGGGGAGTCAGAAACGTCAGGTCATGTGCACCGAAGCACATGGCCTGCTACCTCAGCTGCTGGAATCAGTGGAAGTGGGGCTGGCAGTGTGGCTCAGGATGGGGGGGGGGGGGAGGGCGCGGCAGGCCATGTGTTCCAAAACACATGGCCTGCCACCCGCAGTGTACGGCCTGGCCCTGTCCATTCCTCTACTCAACTGATGCAGTCCTGTTCACAAAATACCTGTGCTAGCCCATCATTAAATGAGGGTAAAAATCAATCAACCCAAACTAGAGTATTTTCATGTTATGCCCCAGGTGTATGTGACTCACATATGGTACATGTTCTTGTAGATTTGAATTACACTTATTTGAACAAGCACTATTATAATTAGTACCTTTATTAGCCTGACAGCACAACGCATCTCACTATGCAGATTGTGGTATTTGTCAATTTGTCTTGTATTCATTACACAGTATAAATGGTTCATCATAATTCACTTTGAACTTTAGCAACTAAATGAGTAATAAGTTCTATAAAATAAATCAATAAATGAATGAAGGATGTCATACAATACAGAATAATACAAGCATTAGGATTTACACATTAACAGTAATATAAGTGCTACTACCTAAAGGCTATTTGAAACAATATGTTTTCAATCCCTTGTTAAATGTTAAATAATTTTGGAGGTCATGAATGGACCCTGGCAGGGCATTGCATAACTTCGGGCCTACTATTGAGAAGACCCTAGATTGCATGGATTCATTATGGGCCTCAGAAGCCAGTGGGATGATTTACAAACCTTGAGAAATGGAACAAAGCTATTGGAGTGGATTATAAGCCCACAGCAACATGTATGATTCATTTGTGACCATCAGGCAGACCAATTTACGTTTTAAGATCTGAATTGTGCCCTATTCATAACAGGTAGACAATGCAGGTCTATAAGAACTAGCATATTATGATTGAATTTTCTAAATCCCTTTATGGGTCACACTAACGCACTTTAAGCCAACTTCAGGGATGCTAAAACATATTGGGACAGGCTTATATATATATACATTATATTACAGTAGTCCGAATGGTGTAAAGCCTTGAGCAGTCAATCAGTTATTGCACAAATCACCATATGGTCCTTGCCCGTAATTACCAGAATACTGTATACTTCAGCATGCATCTTAGCCTTGAATGAATTCTTACCAGAGGGTAATCCTCCGCTGCAGGAACAGAACCACAATGACATGAAGCTTGATGATGATTGGTTATTCAGTCCATACCTATAACATCAAAGGGAGACCAGTTTGCCCACAAGTTGTCCACGGGGGCACACTACTGTAAGGGAGATGACATGCCACTTGGGCAGTGCACCTCAGAAGGCAGCACGGCTTTAGGATACTTCCAGGGCATGTGATGATGATATCATTTGCTGGGTGGAGTTTGTCGCTGCAACAGACAATTCTGCAGAGAAAAGCTTAGTTTTTTTAAAGGTAATTGTAAGCAAATCAAAGTCCAATGTACACCTCATGAAAAGTTCCATTGTGGGATTTCCTTCCCTACAACATTCTTTTTGTAAAAAAAAAAAAAGCTCATCCTTGCACTGATAACATTCACTTCTGAAGATGGAATCTATGTGACTTCAAATACTCAGAATTTTGCAAGATTTTTTTCTGTTTGTTCAGTAGAATGTATCACAACCTCTACAAGGACTCCAGTTTTCTTCAGGATGAGTACAGCCATTGAAACTTTGTGAAATTCTTTGAGAAGCTAGTATGTCCTGAAATGTATATTTGATTGGTGCATTATTGTATAAAGGGGTGAAAAATGTGTGATGATAATTATCAGCCCTTTCTTCCTACATCTGCTTCCTCTTTCTCTCTAGGTCCATCTAATCTTTAAGACTGCAAATTGCAGCTAATTTTAAAGTGCTATAGGGCAATGCTGAGCTGCAAAATGATGATTTATGCTGTAAAAAGCCTGCCTTTTACTCCTTGGATATTACCAGGCAGATTCCAGATTTGTAGCTATGTCATCCATCCCAGAGCTGTGGTGACTTGCTGTACCATATTGCAGTGGTTTTCATCCCCATTCGGGGGAACACCCTAGCCGGTCTGGTTTACAGACCCTGGTAATGAGAATATGCATGATATTTTTGCATGCATCAGCTTGGATTTTAGACACAATATATGTAAAAATATATCTTGTGTCTTTTTTTATAAAGAGTCTAAAACCAGATTGGCCAGGGTGGTTTCCAAGGATTGGCCTGAGAAACCTTTAGGGTTGCCAGCAGCCTGTAAAATATTATGCATATAAATGGGCCTTTTCTTAATGTCTGTAGATTTCTTGTGGAAGCCCTAAATTTATCTGTCTGTCTCCCGGTTCCCTCTCACTTGGTTTGCAGCTTGTCGTGCTGTGAGGGCTTGCGTGCATCAGTGATGCTGAGAGCTAAACTATCGGTAGTTTAACTACTGGCAGGGTCTCCCAAGATGGACAGGTCTCAGCTGAGGTGCCAGACGAAGACAAACCACCCATCTGGGCAGCAGCAGAATGGGATAGTGTTGACGGCGGAGGATCACATTTCTGTGACAACGGCAACAACACCAAACTTAAACTGCGCGGAAGGAAGGCCCGGCAATCTACTTCTGTATCTTGCCATGAAAACCCAATGGATAGTTACAACAAAACAAATTGTGCTATGGTGCTGGAAGATGAGACTCCCAGGTCGGAAGGCACTCAACTAGCTACTGGGGAAGAGCTGAAGACTTTTCAGAGTAAAGCCAGCATTTATGATGTGGTTGGATCAAAGCCCTCGGGAAGTCTGACTGCTGATGTAGCTGCGCATGAAATGAGAGTCAGAAGCTGTAAAGATGTCTTACACATTGGAACATGGAACGTACGAAGCATGAACCAAGGGAAGTTGGAGGTGGTCAAGAATGAAATGGAACGTGTACAACTTGATCTGTTGGGTGTCAGCGAACTGAAATGGACTGGCATCGGGCACTTTGCATCAGATGATCACATGGTCTACTATGCTGGAAATGAAAGACAAAGAAGAAATGGTGTTGCATTTATAATAAAGAAGAAACTTGCAAGAACTGTAATGAAATACAATGCAGTCAGCGAACGCTTAATCTCTATTCGTCTACGAGGATTGCCTATCAACACAACTATAATTCAAGTATATGCCCCAACAACAGCTGCAGAAGAGAATGAAATTGAAGAGTTCTATGAACAAGTACAAGCTGAAATTGACAGAACATGCAAACAGGATATCCTGATAGTCATGGGTGACTGGAACGCAAAAGTTGGCAACAAAGAAGAAGGCAAAGTAGTTGGAAAATATGGACTTGGCAACAGAAATGAAGCTGGAGAAAGATTGATAGAATTCTGCAAGACCAATGATCTATTCATCTCAAACACCTTCTTCCAGCAACACAAGCGACGACTGTACACATGGACTTCACCCAATGGATTGTATAAAAATCAAATTGACTACATCTGTGGAAGTCAACGATGGAAAAGCTCTGTAACATCAACAAAGACAAAACCTGGAGCTGACTGTGGTACAGATCATCAACTACTAGTATGCAAACTCAAGCTAAAGTTGAAAAAGAGCAAACCACTCATGAATGCACCAAAATATAACCTTGAGAATATACCACTGGAATTTAAAGACTGCCTGCAAAATCGATTTGCTGCTTTAGATACAAATGACAGAGCTCCGGAAGAGTTATGGAATGACATCAAGAAGGTTGTGCTGGAAGAAAGCGAGAAGTCTCTACAAAAGGTGAAAAAGCAAAAACGGCCAAAATGGATGACGGAAGAAACTCTGAAAATTGCCCAGAAACGCAGAGAAGCTAAAGCCAAAGGAGAAAGAAAGACAATCGCAGAACTCAACAGAGATTTCCAACGTGCAGCAAGACAGGACAAGGAAAAGTACTACAATGACACTTGCAAGGAAATAGAAGCAGAAACTATTAGAGGAAGAACAAGATCGGCTTTCCTAAAGCTGCGAGAGTTAAAGAAAAAGTTCCAGCCCCGAATTGGAATGTTACAAGATGCTCAAGGTTCTATGTTGAATGATGCTGAGAAGATCAAGAAAAGGTGGAAGGAATATACAGAGTTTTTATATGATAAAGATCAAGTGGACCAACAGCCGTTTCAACCTATACCTTATGATCAGGAACCATTGGTGATGAAAGAAGAAGTTGAAGCAGCATTGAAAGCCTTATCAAAGAACAAAGCACCAGGCATTGATAGCATTCCCATAGAAGTATTGCAGCAATCTGATGCAGCTGTTACCGTACTTACAAGGCTCTGCCAAGAAATATGGAAGACAACATCATGGCCAACTGACTGGAAAAGATCTGTGTTTATACCAATACTAAAGAAAGGTGATCCAACTGACTGTGGAAATTATCGCACAATCGCTCTGATCCCACATGCCAGCAAGATTCTACTGAAGATTATTCAAAAGAGACTACAGCCATACCTAGAACAAGAACTACCTGAAGTGCAAGCAGGGTTCAGGAAAGGGCGAGGAACGAGAGACATCATTGCGGATGTGAGATGGATCCTTGAAAAGACTAAAGAATACCAAAAGGATATCTATTTGTGCTTTATCGACTATAGCAAGGCTTTTGACTGTGTAAACCATGAGAAACTCTGGGCCACATTAAGAAGCATGGGTATACCAGAACACCTGATCGTTCTCTTGCGTAATCTGTACATTGATCAAGAAGCAACAGTTCGAACGGAACAAGGAGAAACAGAATGGTTTAAAATAAGCAAAGGTGTAAGACAAGGCTGCATACTTTCCCCCTACCTGTTTAATTTATATGCAGAACAAATCATCAGAGAAGCAGGACTGTATGAAGACAACAGAGGTGTGAAGATTGGTGGAAGACTCATCAACAACCTTCGCTATGCTGATGATACCACATTACTGGCTGAAAGCGAAGATGATCTGAAACATTTGCTTCTCACAATCAAAGAACATAGTCTCAAAATGGGCCTGCACCTTAATGTACAGAAGACAAAGATCATGACAACTGGCATAATCAACAGGTTCATCGTTGAAGGAGAAGAAATTGAAATTGTGAACAACTTTAACCTACTTGGATCAACTATCAATAAAGAAGCAACAAGCAGTCAAGAAATCAGACGACGCATTGCTCTTGGCAGAATGGCTATGAAAGACCTAGATAAGATTCTCAAGAGCAGAGATGTGTCTCTCCATACAAAGATTCGACTTGTTCAAGCCATGGTATTTTCAATAACATCATATGGATGTGAAAGCTGGACAGTGAAAAAGACAGACAGGAAGAAAATTGATGCCTTTGAATTATGGTGCTGGCGGCGAATACTGTGTATACCATGGACTGCCCGAAGAACAAACCAGTCGGTACTAGAGGAGATCAAACCTAAGCTTTCTTTAGAAGCTCAGATGACAAGACTTCGGCTTTCATACTTCGGACACATCATGCGAAGAGAGAGATCATTAGAGAAAGACATCATGCTTGGCAAGATAGAAGGTCAACGCAAAAGAGGAAGGCCAGCAATGAGATGGATCGCTACAATAACAGCAGCTACGGGTACCAGTCTGTCGTCAATGAGCCGCCTGACTGAAGACCGAACACAATTTAGGATAGCTATCCAGAGGGTCGCCATGAGCCGACTCCGACTCGACGGCACTTAACAACAACAACTCCCGGTTCCCTTTGAAGTCTCCAAGAACTGAAAGTGATAATGTGCAGGGCTAGTAAACCCTTGCTACAACTCGCCTGCAACCAGGACCAGGCTAACATCATATTGAGCGCTAAACAACTTATGCAAATAATGGCAATGCCGAGAGCACAGTGCAGCACCGGTCTGTTGGCATTGCCAGGATGTAATGTCATAAGTTATGTGCACAACCTGTCCCTCATCAGGCAGCCACACCAAATGCCAGACTTTGGAGTAGGAGAAAACAGATGCCCCTAGCTGGCCTGCCCATGCTCCTATCTGTGGGCTGCAGTCAGTCGCTGGGAGGGGTGGGGGGTTTGCCTGACTCGCACAAGTCTTGGCTCTACACTGAGGAGAGGGTGGTTTTATTTTTGAGGGAATAGTAGTAAAACCAAGACCAGATGGCACATTGCACAGGACCATCTAAACCTTGTAGAAGCTAGTTTGCTAATGCCTTAAAGTGACATAAAATATTTTTTGTCAGACTAAAAATCCAAAAGATCATCCAGTACAGGTATGCCCTATCCAACGTAGTCCATTTTTCTTTTCTGACAAAAACCCCTCAAATCCTGTGTATTCCACACATGCTCAAACATGCATCTATAGAAAAAAGCTGCCAACATGGAACCTGTGTTTCGAACAGTTCTGTTTCAGGGCAAGGTGCTTATCTGAATACAATCCATTGTTGCTGCCAAACTTTAAACACATGATTTTTGTAGTCACAGTCTGAACATTTCTGACACAGCTGCAATTTTATAACATGGTGACTCTCTACTACAGAGCTACACACGGAACAATTTTAAGGAGGTACTACTAACCAGATGGATAAATGAAGCTGTCAATAAATTAAAGACACCCATTCAGCTTCGAAGTTAAGTCCAGCAGGTTGCATAGCCTTTAATTAGTTAGCGCACAAATACATGGTGCCTCCTTAGTGCATTATATTACACAGAAGGGCATTCCGAGAGGATTATGATTGAACAAGGAGCCTGTCTCTGATCAGGAATTTCTTGCAAAATAGAATTGCATCTCGAACAAGTGCTCCTTGGATTTAATGGCTTTATTGCTTGAAACTATCACGAAGGTGGAAGAACAACTTGTAAAATCGATTACTCAGTCAGAAGCATTATTGAAAGAGCAAGTTCAAGAGCAGGAATATACTACCCAGATGGATCAATTGCAGTAGCAGATTGCTCGTTTTGCTGATCAGATTAAGAGTGCTAAACTACACAAGTTCAGTTGTAACAAGAGTGACTATGATCGAGGACCGATTTATGCTTGGATGCATGCACCAGGATTGGGTTATCAGAAAGTCGTGCATTTTCAGTCCATATCATGCAAATCAGATGGTGATGATGATTTGTTCTAACACTCGGCAACATTATAGCCAGAAGGATTTAAAAAAAAATTTTTTTAAAGAGTATCCATGGCATATGGGATGGGGTCAAAGACGCAGCCGATACGCTCACTGCAGCAGGTTCCATGGTAACGGTACGGTCCAAAGCCAGATTACAGCAGTCATCAATCTCTCACCAGTTCAATTAACTGAGCGTCAGCTTCATGTGCTGGATTTGGGCTTGTCATTTGTGCCTACATATAAATATGATCCTTTTACTATGCGGTTTGCTCTATATACTTTCTTCCTGTTATACAGTATATTGTGCTTCCCATCGGGTTGTTTCTGATGACTCTTTGCTTAGACCTCCTTCTCAATGGTGCCCTCCTATGACTGATGCAGCAATTTTGACTTTTCTAAAATTGATTATTGTGAAACTTGGAAATAGTTGAACAGAGAAGAAAGAGATATTTATAGCAACAAGATAAAATAAAATCAAAATAAACATAACTATCTCTCATATCTGAACTATTAGGGGTGACCTGCACGGAGCGGCAGATACACCTACTCTTGCCGCCTTGCTGGTCAGACTAGATGGACCATACAGGTCTTTATCTGCCGTCATATACTATGTTACTATGTTACAACGTTATTTCCTAATAGGATTGTGAGGCTTTGCAGCAACTTACCATAATTCTTCCATTGTGATCCTGGTAGTGGATAAGGGAGGTGCAGTAATGGTACAGTCACTTGATCAGTATCATGCAGAAATGTTGCGGCAACTAGCGATTGCTAAATATTATGTGATCCTCCCTGAAGATCCCACAGATTAGTTGCAATGGAAAATCAGAACTCTCACTGGTTCAACATTGGAAGCAGGTTGAATCACGATTAAGGAACATTAGTTTTTGAATGCTTCACATCCCAAGTTGCCTATTATTATTTGTTAATAGACTCTCTTTTTAGGTACTTTTTTCAGAGTGTGAAATTATTACTAAAAATATCCTTATCCTAAGATAAATTTTTCCAGCAAGTTTCCAACTAGTTTTTGTATTTTGAATAATTTTTAGAAGAAAGTGTTACAAGATAAGATTGAAACTCGAGTGGGAGGATTGAATATGAAAATATAAAAAAGAAATTGCACTGATTTCAAGTTATCTTAAGTGAGGTCGTTGATGCAAATTTGGGACTAAACGAAGGCCAAGTTAAGGCCCCGTTTTTCACCCTAGAGTCTGAGACCTCGTATGATATACTGAGAGTGCATCTTTGGATATATATTACCTGCGAGAGCGACAAGGTTATTCTTATCCACAAATTTTGGAAGTTGTTCTATTTGGAGTGTAAGGATATTATTATTTGTTGCCAAAAATACACAAGTTGTTAATTCAATCACCGGATCGCCCTGTTGTGTCTTCTATTGTGATTCTGTACTTGAACCTGTATCCAAGTTTGTTGATTTATTTTGGAATTCTACAGCCTGTTGAGTACAACCTTATATTCGAGATACCACAGATTTTTTAAATAAATTGGCCCAGATAGGGGAGCTGCCAGCTAACAGTTTACTTGTTACGCTGGATGTTACTTCCCTCTATATGAATATTGATCACAGGTAATGTGTTGAAGATCCTTGATGAAGTTGACCTCGATTTGCCTTCACATATTCCTAGACATTTTGCTTTTTCTTTATTACATCTGGTACTGTTTCATAATTACTTTTGATATGAGCAAGTTTTCTATCAAGTGTTTGGGGTGGCTATGGGTGCCTCAGTTGCTCCTTCAGCGGTGACCCTGTATTTGGATTGGTTTGAACAGATGGTTTCAATATGTTTTGAATTGGTGTCGTTTTTTTTGGATGATATCTGTTTTTTCCTGGCTGGGGGAAATATCCCAATTGGAATTATTCATCTAGCAACTTAACACTCGCATTTTTGACATTTTGTTTACATTGACTTATCATTCTCAGGTAATTCAGCTTTTGAATGTGGAGATTAGGCTGCAGGATGGTGGCCTCAGTACTTGTTATACTGTAAACCGGTTGAATGGAACCATCTGTTGGGCATTATCAGCGTAACCAATGTGATTTCTGTAATGGCACTTGGAAAGAGGTTCAGTCAGGACTGGGAGGGTCTATACTAATCAGTTTGCAGCCTCTTGTTTGAGCACCTTTGCGTGGTATACTTGATAAAGTGTCCATGTGTGTTGCTCTTTGTTTCCGCTCCCGCCATGCTTTGAAGTTTCGGCAGGGTGAGCATCATTCTAAATTGAAAACGCAGACTTTGGCAGCCCGCATGATACAATAGCATGTGGATTTTAATCATACTTTTTCTCAATTAAAATGGCAAGTCATTGATCATGCTACCCCCCCCCCCCCCAAGCCCCTCCTATTCGGGATGGTGATCAGGATAAACTTAGCTTCAAAGAACAATCCTAGATTTTTGTGCAACTTGAGGGACTTAACTTGGAAGTTGAATGGATGTCTTTAATTTATTGACTGGTTCATTTATCCATTTGGTTAGTAGAGCCTCCTTAAAATTGTTCCGTGTGTAGCTCCATAGTAGAATATTGTCATGTTATAAAAGTGCAGCTGTGTTGGAAGTGTTCAAACTGTGAATACAGAAATCAGGCATTTAAAATTTGGCAGAAACTATGGATTGTATTTAGATAAGTACTTTGCCCTGAGTCAGAACTATTTTATAAGGTTCGAAACACAGGCTCTGTGATGGCAGCTTTTCTCTATATATGCACATCTGTTTGAATGTGTGGGGGATACATTGGATTTGAGTTTTATTTTTCACATTTTTAAAAAATGGACTATGTTGGATAGGTCATATCTGTATTGGATGTTCTTTTGGCTTCTTAGTCCAATAAAAAAAACATTTTGTCACTTTGCTACAAGGGATGTTTTTCTTTTTTTGATTGTTTATGGATCCCCTCCATGTGGATTTTAGGACAGCGTCTTAATCTGGTCATGTCTGCAACCAGGCCATGCAAGATGAAGAGGCTGCCAAGATGTAACCATTGTTGGGCATATGAAATTGCTTTAACTATTGGCATCACTCATTGGCACGATGGTCCAGACCAAGTAGCTGCTATGAATACTGGGTGCCTGTGCCAAGACCTTAATGCTGCAGAATGTGTGTGTGTGTGTGTAGGGGGAAGCCCGAGGGGATAAAATGTGTGTGTGTGTGTGCTGGGGAGATTACAGAAGAATGAAGGCATCCATTCCAAGGGAACTGAGAGGGGAGGAAGTAAATGATGTTTTGCCACTAGCACTGGACAGCCATGGCCGCGTCTCTTCCAGTTTCTTCTAATTTATTGCATTATTCACGGTGATGCGCTTTTAGTAGACAGTAAGTTTATGCTAAGTAAAGTGAATTGAGAAAATACCGGTAATGATATGGCCGCAAGAAGATTGCCCAGGCAGACATGCAATGGTGAATGACCTACTCTTCACCCTTTGCAAAATCTCTTGTTACATAGAGCAAAAAAACAATAAACTTCTCATACTGCCAGTAAAAATATTTCTCTAGAATCACTAATTCACTAGCTCTTCTGGGTGGCTGACTACTTTGCCGATACATAATGTTAGCATCTTTCTGGGATTAGGTGGGGTCATACGCCCATTTTGCTGTACTTGACTTAAATGCAGCTGTATGCTTGATGTTTAATCACAGCACTCATGCATTGTGTATAACTTCCTGTGTGAATGGAGTATGGATATGCCGATCTATCTGGTAACCTGAAGTGCCACTGACTTATGGAAGAGCATACTAAGCCAGCTCTTTCAACCAGCAATTTTGAGTTGTGACCAGAGACTCTTGAAAAATGTATGCAATCATTATGCTACTTTTAATTCTAGAAATCATAGTATTCCTTGTGGTGATCCCCCATTTCAATTAAAAGCAAAATTCTTACTCTTTTCTTTCCAACCCAATGGATGTCAGAAAAAAATTAAATATACAAGGGCCGTTTTTTTTTCAACCTCCGATCGCTCCGTGCAGACGCTACGCGGGCAGCAGAAAGCGGGCATGCGCTGTAGGCGACTGCGCAGCTCTTGCACTACACACTCCGCCATTGTTGACATTCAGGCGTCAGTCGGCGTTGTGCTACAGCCACGTAAACATGTCCACCATGATTGATGCTCCCGCCAAGTGTGAATAGCGAAGTGTGATTCGTTTTCTACAGGCTGAAGGCCATAGTGCTGCAGAAATCCATCGGAGAATGAGTCGTGTGTATGGGGAAAACGTCATGAGTGATGGTGTTGTGCGTGAATGGTGTCGAAAGTTTAAAGATGGCCGTAATGATGTGCATGATGAAGGGGGCCAAGGACGCAAATCTGTCATGTCAGATGACCTGGTGCAACGAGTTGACAGAATGGTTAAAGAAAACCGCAGATTCACTATTACTGCTTTGTCTACGGAATTTCCAGAGGTTTCAAGGTCTGTTTTGTACTCTATTGTTACTGAACGGTTAGGCTACAAAAAACTTTGTGCACGTTGGGTCCCAAAAATGTTGACGGACGGCCACAAAACTCGACGAATGGCGTCAGCTTTGGAGTTCCTTGAGCGTTATCATGATGAAGGAGACAACTTTTTAACATCAATCGTGACTGGGGATGAAACCTGGATTCAATACGACACACCGGAAACAAAACGACAATCAAAACAATGGATGCATTCAACTTCACCAAACAAACCAAAGAAATTCAAACAAACCTTCAACAACAGAAAGACCATGGCTACTGTGTTTTGGGACCAACAAGGTGTGTTGCTTGTGGAGTTTATGGAGCCCGGAACCACAATCACTGCAGCTGTTTATTGTGAAACTTTACGACGTTTGCGTAGAGCCATTCAGAACAAACGGAGAGGAAAGCTGACCGCTGGAGTTGTTCTGATCCATGACAATGCCCGTCCACACACTGCTGGAGCAACTCAACGGCTTCTCGAACAATTTGGATGGGACATTTTCGATCATCCGCCATACAGTCCTGACTTAGCACCCAGCGACTTTCATCTTTTTCCTGAACTGAAGACGTGGCTTGGTGGGAAGCGCTTTCAAAACAATGAGGACCTTCAAACAAACGTCAAGGACTACTTGAATTCATTGGCGGCAACTTTCTTTGCAGAGGGTATTGAAAAGCTTGTCCACAGATATGACAAATGTCTCAATCTCTTCGGTGATTATGTCGAAAAGTAACCGTAAGTGTACCAATCTTTTGGTAATAAAATTATTGTTTTATATGAACTTGTCTTTTATTTATAGCCTATCGGAGGTTGAAAAACAAACGGCCCTCGTAAAAGTTTTAGAATGTTTGTCTATCTGGGGACAAAATACATTGTTGGAGAGTTAACAGAACAGGGCTAAGTTTGCTATGGAGGAAAAACTGGTGAAATGTTCAGTGTATGTTTTTGAGAGAAGCGGTTCTATCTTCTGCAGTACATAAATTTTGTTAGACTGCACCATGACAATTAGGGAATTATCATGGGTGTAGTTTGGGGGGATCCAGGGAGGCAGTGCTCCCCCAAATGATGCACTACATAGGTGCTGGAAAGGAGTGCCTTCCTCTCTCAACACTGTTAAGCATCATTCCTCTTCCCTCCCCCCCCCCACACCTCCTGACCTGGTCCAGCATCTCCTTCCCTCCCTCTCCTGTCCACCATGACCCCCCTCAAATCTCCTTTTCTTTCGTGGCTGCGACAGAATCAGCAAGACAAAGAACACTAATGTACTGCACATGGAGCCTCACACTGAAGCGCTCTATGGGTCCCGTCTCCAAAGCAACAAGAAATGTGCGTCAGACAGGGTATGACCCAGAAGAGGGCCTCAGCTTGATACTCCCATGCATCAGGTTGGTATTCTTTGCCAAGCAGCTACTGTTTGTGGAGAGAGAGGGAGCTGCTGGCATGGAGGGAACCATGAAAGAGAAGAGATGCTGGGCATGGAGGAGGGGTAATAGAGAGATGCTGAATTGAGGGGGAGGGGAGAATGGAATGCTGGATTCAGGGGAGGGGAGATTGGAGATTAGAGGTGAGAGGTTGGATTGGGGCGAGAGAAACAAGAAGGCTGATACTGGTAAATAGAGTGGTAGAAGGGGTATCACGTTAGAAAAACGGTCTGATGCTGGGTATGAAAGAAGGGGGGCTTACGCTGACACGCTGACACTAGAGGTTGAGCTGGGAGAAGTGTCTGATACTGGATTGCGGGAGGCAGTGGAAGAAGAGCGCTGATGCTAGGGGAATTGACAAGGAATAGGAGGACAACTAGAGGGGGGGGACCGAGGCATATGCAGGGAAAGGTAGAGATGAAGAGAGAGAGGAATAGGTACTGAGGACAAGAAGGTATAAAACCAGGGTAGTTAACACAGCATACTGGGCACCCTGAAGATGCCAGGGAAAGGATGGAATAAGGAATTCAGAAGTGGGTAAATGAAAATTAGGAGTGGGGAGAGGTGGAACAGTGGATGCTGGGAAAACGGAAAAAATGCAGAGGGCTATGTAGAGGGTGAGAGACAAAGGAAGGGGGACAGGTCTTTGAAGGAGGTGAGAGGGTAGAAATGAAATAAAAGGGGGAATGGCAGCCTAGATAAAGAGTTCAGACATAAGAAAGAGTCTAGAGGTGAAGGGGTAAGTGACAGGGAATGAGTTGAAGTTGGTGAGGGGAGAAGTGGAAAGGTTAGAGGGTGGGCCAGGAGAGATGGAATGATCTGAGTGAGTGCGGAGAAGAATGGAGATGTTTTTTATGATGTATGGTATATAAATTAAATATAATAACAGCAGTAAATGGTAATCCAATCTTTTAAACATACAGCTCCATAAACATGAAATACAACTTTGGAAGAGAATTTGATGTCTGTGCCAGCCTGAGCTGAAACCTTAGCATTGCTTAAAAAAACAAAACAAAAAAACCCTTAAAGGATTTAAAAACTATTTTGCTATGAATACAAGTAGAAGAGGGGGCTTTTGCAAATGTAAGTTTCTGTTTTAAATTTAAATAACATTTAAGTATTAAGAGCAGGGCTTTTTTTTAAAGCCGGTACACACCATTCTGGATGAGAATGAAAATCCGTCAAGTCCAGTAACCTGTTTCTAACAGTGGCTGATATAGGTCCCAAGTACCTGGCACAATCCCAAAAGGCAGATTCCATGCTGCTTATCCCAGGGATAAGCAGCAGATATCCCCCAGTCCACATTAGTAATGATTTATGAACTTTTCCTCCTGCAACTTGTCCAAAATGTTTTTAAAAGCAGCTACACTAACAGCTTTTACTACATCCTCTGGCAATGAATTCCAGAACTTAATTATGCGTTGCGTGAAAAAAATAGATTCTTCGCTTAGTCTTAAATGTACTACATAGTAGCTTTATTGCATGTCCCCTAGTCTTTGTACTTTGTGAAGGTGTAAACTACTGATTCACGTCAACTCCTTCCACTCCATTAATTATTTTATAGACCTCTATCATAACGCCCCTCAGCCATCTCTTCTGAAAACCCCTAACCTTTTAAGCCTTTCCTCAAAGATGTATCCTTTCATCCCCATTATCATTTTGGTCACCCTGTCTCTGTTTCTTTTCTGATTCTGCTGTATCTTTTTTTTTTAAATGTTACAACCAGAAATGCACACAATGCTCAAGGCATTATGATATCCTTTCTTTTATTATTCATTCCTTTCCTTATAATTACTTGCATTCTGTTTGTTTTCTTGGCCACCACTGCACATTGAGCAGCAAAGAGCAGCTCGCTCAGTCTGTCTAAATTTAATAGAAATGAATTTGAAACCTTTCAAGCAAGCTGTCTGCCTAATTAGAGCCTATCTAAATCTACTGAAATGAATCTAACATATTAGCATCTTTTTTCACTACCTGCCCCTCCAGTTCCCATTCAACAATCAGCAGATGGTAGGAAGTTAACTTCTGCAGCAAGGTACGTGGAAAACCACGTTAGACGTTCCACTTTTGAAGCATTAGAGTTTACCACCCTGAAACTCCCCCCCCCCCCCATTTGCTCTACTCCCCTCCCTCTCTCCCTCATTTCTGAGGATCTGGTCCGTTGTACCGCTTCCTCAGGATCCCCAAGGGGTCTGGGGCAGGCAGCAATAGGGGCAAGAACAATCTGCACTCACTCTTGCCGTAGAAGTTGTCTTTGCACAAATGGCGCTGCTTGGGCCCTGCCAGAAGTCTCATGGTACTACTGCAAGCTTCAGGATGTGTCATTTGCTCTTATGGGAGTGCCTGGTGCAGACCAACTCCGAGCCCGGGACTGGTGCACACTTGTGGTGTCTCAGCTCATGCTGCGGCTCTGTGGCTTTTGTGGCAATGCTCCAGGGGGCCCAGTGCAGTAACAGGAGGCAGCCCTAGATGGAGAGAAAAATAGTTTCTGAGAAGACTGACTTGCATGGGTAAGTTTTAAATTGTAGCACAGTGCTGCTAGCCCGGTATCTCTCCTCTCCCCTTTCCCTGCAGTTCCAGCTTCCCCCCTGTCCATTCTGTCCCCTACACGCCCAGCTTCTGAACTCTCTAATCCCCCTCCCCTCACAGTCTGCAATTCTCCCTCTCTATCCGCACCCCCATTCTAGGTCTCCCCTCTTCCCTTTCCCCTCCTCCTTCCCCACCCACAGTTCAGCATCTCCCCTCCCTTCCACCTAAGGTCTGCAAGATCAACTATGTGAACTCGCATAGGGCAACAGCCCAGCTTCAGTGGAGCAGCTTTCAGGAGTGGCAGACACGGGACAGGCTAAGTGGCATGGGGCTCCAGAATCCATGCGCATGCTCAATCTAGTTGAATCAAAATACCAGCATACACCTGGCTAACACTACCACAACCGCCACACTGTACTTTAAGTTAAGTTACTGTAGCCGCCTACTGGCTCTGTTATCTACAGGATATTTACTCTTTGTTACTGTGTTTGTTACCGTTACCATTACTTGCAACTTTATTGCTGTACCTGATGTTGTAAGTTTGAATTTAGTTTAGCGTAAACCATTTATCTCCAGGAACAAGCAGGAATGTAGTCTTCACATATGGGTATTGGTACCGACAGAGCCTGCGCGAGAATGCTCCACAACGTCCAATAGGAAAGCTTGTGGGAGCATCCCACAGCGCCTGTGTGCTGCCTTCCCGCCTTTCCCAACTGTCCATCTCCAGTTCTTCGTTTTCCGCGGAGCCGACAGGTCGCACATCCTGTCACCACAGAAAATGTTCCTTCTTATTCTTCTTTTTTGTGGTCGCATCTGCCTTCCTTCGACGCTATACCAGTACCGCCGGTTCTTCATTTCTTTTTTCTGAAAAAAAACCCCCCTTTGTTTCTGGAGTCTTTCTCAAGTATTTTTCTTTTCGGGTGCCACGCGCCATTTTGGGCACTAGGCCCAATTTTTCCCTTCAAAATGGAAAAACCCGCTTTGGGTTTTAAAACGTGTTATAAGTGTGGCGGTACCATCTCCGTCACCGACACCCATGAGTTGTGCCTCAAATGTTTAGGTCCTGACCACTCTATTTCAGAGTGTGTTGCCTGTGGGATGATGTCGAAAAGGGGCCGGCATAACCGAGCTGCTAAACTTATCATCCTTTTTCCCTCCGATGCAGCCTCTGTGGCATTGACGTCTTCCAGGGCTTCATCTTCCTCCCATGGATCTCAGGTTAAACATAAATTTAACCAGTCCTCAAAGGGTTGATCTCCTTCTAAACATAGAGATGCCTCTGGCGCTGCCCTTGAGGGACTTTCACTGGCAAAATTGCCCCGGCGGGAGGCTTTGGCTTCCAAAGCACTAACGGGGCTCTAGGATTTTCTCAAGGCTTCAACCTCGGCAGAACTACTGGTGCCATGCTCTGGGGTTCTGGCCGCTTCACCGGCACCGTTACCCAAGCATCGGCAGTGTCGATAGACTAGAAATTCTTGGCTATTGAACACAGTCTGGCGGCTCTTCTGACGGCCTCGATGCCTCTGAAACTGCTTCAGACAATTCAACCGGTACTGGCACCGACTCCGGTACCGGCACCGACTGCATCGACATCGGCAGGTATTCTACCGGGACCGAGTCATGTGTCTCTATCCGGCATCGACAAGTCGGTACCTGACCACTCCGATGCCGACTTCAATCGGTACCGGTACCGTGCCTTGCACGATCACCCGGATCGGAGATACTTCGAATCCTCAGATGAGTCTGAAGACTCTGAAAGCTCTGCCGATACCAGAGTACTTCTTCCTGAGGATTCCTCTTCTCCTCAGCATAGGATATCTCCACCAGAGGATATGTCCTTTCAGGATTTTATCCGAGATGTGGCCCGAGGTCTTTCCATCACAGTGGCTCCTGAAAAGGAGCCTAGGGCAAAGGAATTAGAAATCCTACAATATCCTAAAGCTCCCAAGGAGGCAGCTACCTTACCTATTCATGAGATCTTGCATGATCTTATGTTAAGGATGTGGTAAACACCTCTGACCACATCTCCTCCTCTCGAAGACTCGACACCATGTATCGAGTACCTCCTTGTCCTGGGTTTCAGAAGACTCAATTACCACACCATTCCATGGTGGTGGAATCAGCTATGAGACGGATAAAGAGTGCAAAAAGGCATGCATCTAATCCTCTAGGACGTGAGTGTAGGACTCTTGACGCCTTTGGACTTCTATCCTTCCAGGCTTCCATGCTTTCTGCTAGGATCAGTTCCTATATCTTGTATATGGGAATGTTCCTTAAGGAGGTCATGGGAGACTTAAAGCTTATGAGCCCTCTCCTTCCTGATGATAAAAGGCAGGATTATCTTACTCTTGTTAAACATTCTCAGGATGTTTCCAAGTTTGTAAATTGTGCAGCCTTTGACTGCTTTGAATGCATAAGGAGAACCTCTGTTATTGCCATAGGTGCAAGTAGAATTGCCTGGCTCCAGGAATCTGACTTAGAAATCTGGGTATAGGACAAACTGGGGAATATACCTTGCACAGGAGAGAATCTCTTTGGCAAGAATTGTCAGGAAAAAGCTAATGAGATAGATGCTGACAATATCACTTTGGATAGATTGTCTAAATCTACAGCTGATCCTGCGAGGAAAAGATCCTCTAAGAAACCATTCTTCAGCAAGAAGAAAAAGTTTTATCCCTCCTATACCCAGCAGGGACATCGTTTAGGTCAGTCTGCCCAAAAGGGACAGCACCAACAACCTAGGCAACAAAGGAAACCAAAAGTAGCTAAGCCTCAACCGGCTCATCAGACTCAGCCTCCACAGACTCCTATCTAGAGAACTTTGCCTTCCTGGCCCTGAACGGCCCAGAACCCTCCACCATCCCAGGAAGGTTATGTCATTTTGCCCCCAGATGGGGTCAGATAACAGCAGAAAATTGGACTCTGTCTCTTGTAAGAGAGGGGTATAAGCTTCATTTCCTCAGCATGCCCCCTCCTACAATAGTAAGACAGTTCAATTCTCAGATCTCTCTCAACGACCGGTTAGGTCAAGAAGTCACTATGCTCCTTGCCCAAGGGGCAATAGAAGAGGTACCCATTCCCCAACGGGGTACAGGGTTTTACTCCCCCTATTTCCTTATTCCAAAGAAAACAGGAGGACACAGACCCATACTAGACCTCAGAGAATTGAACAAATTCCTGTTCAGAGAGAAGTTCAAAATGATTTCTCTAGGAACTCTGCTGCCATACCTTCAGAGTCAGGATTGGCTTTGTTCTCTAGATCTCAAGGATGCGTACACTCATGTTCTCATCCATCCAACTCATCGAAAGTTCCTTTGCTTCCTGTTTCAAGGGAAGCACTACCAATACAGGGTTCTTCCTTTTGGCCTGGCCTCTGCACCAAGGGTGTTCACAGAATGCATGGCTGTGGTAGCAGCATGTCTCCGCACCCTGGGAATATTCGTCTTCTCTTATTTAGACGACTTACTCATTCGAGCCCCTTCAGAGCCAGAGGCCAGGGTTGCTCTGTCTCGCACAATGCGCATCCTTCGGTATTTGGGCCTACCTTCCACAGCCCCGCTGCCTTCACATTGTGCAGTTAGCTTCCCAAGCAGTGCTAAAACCTCACCTCACTGCTCGGGAAATGTTACAGTTGCTAGGCCACATGACATCCACCGTGCATGTGGTTCCTTATGCTCGCCTCCATATGAGGGCAGCCCAGTGGACCCTATCCACTCAGTGGACTCACGCGTCAGGTTGCCTGTCAGACAAAATAGCAAACTCAGATCGCTTTATTTTGTCCCTCCAATGGTGGCAGACACCCAAAAACCTTTTGGTGGGGTCTCCTTTTCAGCATCCCCTACCCCAAGCCACTCTAACAAGAGATGCTTCACAGGTGGGTTGGGGAGCCCACATGCAAGCCCTCTCGACCCAGGGTACCTGGACTCCACAGGAGGCCTATCTCCATATCACTGTCCTGGAGATCAGAGCAATCTTCCTTGCTCTTCGAGTATTTCACACCCAGCTCAGCTACAAGACAGTCCTAGTTCAAACGGACAGTCAAGTAGCCATGTTCTATGTGAACAAGCAGGGCGGAACAGGCTCTCTGTCGCTCTGGAACAAAGCTTTGTGACTATGGGCCCTCGCCAGAGAGCATCAGATTCATCTCCTTGCGGTATATCTTCCTGGCATTCAAAACTCTTGGGCAGACAGACTCAGTCGCGTTCTGCTTCCACACGAATGGTCTTCCCATGCAGACCAGGTTGCCAAATGTTTTCAAATTTGGGGAACCCCGGACATAGACGTCTTTGCAAGTCCGCTGAATGCAAAACTTCCTCGGTTCTGTTCCAGAATTCCGGCTCGGGGTTGTCAGGCCAGGGATGCTTTCCTCCTCCATTGGGGTCAGGACTTCCTGTATGCCTTTCCACCCATTCCCCTAATTCCCAAAACCCTGTTCAAGCTTCAGAGAGACAGAGGTCATATGATCCGGTACCCTCTGCTCCTACATCTCTCTCAAGCTCCGCCTCTGGAGTTGGGATCTGCTCCATATCTCCCTTGTCAAGAGGACGGGATGCTGTAGCATCCCAATCTCCAGTCTCTGCATCTCAGGGCCTGGTTGCTGAAAGCCTAGAGCGTCACGGTCTTAACCTTTCCCAGCAGGTAAAGGATATCCTTCATGCTTCCAGGAAACCTTCCACAAGACGCTCTTATGCATTTAAGTGGAAAAGGTTTACCATATGGTGCTCGCAGAAAGGTCTTAACCAATGTTCCCTCTAATTTTCTGTAGGCTGTGTGCGCATAAAATATCAGCTGTGCAGCTTTTGAAGGAAGGTTAAATTTTTGTGCGCCACATAACGACACTCGTAGTTATATACTTTAAAATTTGACTACACGCCAGAATACAGTATGTACACCACATTGATTGCATTAGAAAGTATTGTAGAACTTGTGAAAACCGTAAATGCACAACAACTTTTAAATTTTAAGACGTCTGTGTTGTTTTCTACCAGAATCAGAACCGTAATTTTTGCGCGCTCTGTTGTAAAGTATGTGCGCTCACTCGGCGAGGTGTGTGCGCACTCACACGCGCACAGCTTAGAGGGAACAGTGGTCTTAACCCTCTTGCGATACCTCTGGAATCATTACTGGAGTACCTTCTTCATTATCAAATGCAGGGCTTAAGACTAATTCAGTGAGAGTCCATTTGAGTGCTGTTGCAACTTCTTTCAAGCCTTTAAATGGACAACCTATTTCCTCTCATCCTCTCATAGCGAGATTTATGAGAGGCCTTCTTTTAACGAAGCCTCCCATTAAGCCACCACCGGTGGCATGGGACTTGAATCTGTTGCTTGGGGAGCTCATGAAATCGCCCTTTGAACCATTAGCCACTACCTCTTTGAAATCCCTTTCCTGGAAAGTTATCTGTCTCATTGCAATCACATCAGCATGTCGCATCAGTGAATTGCAAGACTTGGTGGCGGATCCTCCTGATACAAGGTTCCATCATGATAAGGTAGTCCTTAGGACTCATCCACACTTTATGCCAAAGGTGGTTTCGCCCTTTCATTTGAACCAAGCGGTTTACCTCCTGTATTCTTTCCAAGGCCTCACGCCTCCAATGCAGAAAGGAACCTTCATACTTTGGACTGTAAAAGAGCTTTGGCCTTTTACTTGCAAAGGACACAGCAACATAGAAAATCCTCTCAACTCTTTGTTGCTTTTGATCCTAGTCATTTGGGACTTCCAGTCTCCAGAAGGAAACTGTTCAGCTGGATTGGACAGTGTATATCTTTTGCTTATGAGAGTAAGAACCTTCCTCTAGAAGGCCATGTCACAGCTCACAATGTGAGAGCCATGGCAGCCTCAATGGCTCATCTTCACTCTGTGTCTATCGACGACATCTGTTGAGCCGCTACTTGGGCTTCGCTTCATACCTTCACAGCCCATTACTGCTTAGACAAGGACTCCCGCCGGGATGCCTTGTTTGGTCAGGCTGTTCTTCAACACCTGTTCCACACTTAATCAACTCCTACCCACCATCCCTGGTAGAATGCCAGAGATCCATGGGGGGAAGTGGAGCACTTTCACAAGGGCACACAACTTTCTGGGGCCATCTCCCTGGCATCTGCAGCTAGGGAGTCCCCATATGTGAAGACCACATTCCTGCTTGTTCCTGGAGATAGCGTAGTTACTCACCTGTAACAGGTGATCTCCAAGAACAGCAGGAATTTAGTCTTCACAACCCACCCACCTCCCCTAGGAGTTTTATCTCTCTATCTCGCTCTTTCCCTCTCTCTTTTGTCTCAGCTTTAAACTCAACTGGAGAGGGACAGTTGGGAAAGGCGGGAAGGCAGCACGCAGGCGCTGTGGGATGCTCCCAAAAGCTTTCCTATTGGATGCTGGGGAGCGTTCCCGTGCAGGCTCTGTCGGTACCAACGATACCCGTATGTGAAGACTAAATTCTTGCTGTTCCCGGAGATCACCTGTTACAGGTGAGTAGCTATGCTTGACTGGTAGAAGAAAAGGTATTAAGAACATTTTAAATAAATAAATTTCCACACCATCTGATGTAACTTACCGAGTGGTGATGACGACACAGACATTCAGCATGCACATGGACTCCAAAGTCCATTGCCAGAGGTGGCAAGGTATGGGAAGGAAAAAAGCAGGGAAAGGTATGATCGGAGGGAGGGAGATAGAAAGCGGCTAGGACAGGGTCAGAATAAATTCCTCTGATCCTTTGAACAACAAAGTTTAAGAAAGCATTCAAAGTAGAAATTATATGTAGCTGATGTTTTTGTATCATTGCTTATTTTATTTTTATTTAACAGGTTTTTTATACCGCTTTGTCATTTAGTCAAAGCAGTTTTCATTGTAACTTCAACTTAGTAATGTATTAAACAGGGACATTGATAACTTGGATACTTCTGTGCAGTGGAGGGATAAGTGACTTGCCCAAGGCCACAAGAAGTGCTAATGGAGATCAAACCCTGGTCTCTTACTTCCCAAGCCAGTGCTCTAACCATTAGACTACATAAGAACATAAGATATGCCATACTGGGTCAGACCAAGGTCCATCAAGCCCAGTATTCTGTTTCCAACAGTGGCCAATCTAGGTCATATGTACCTAGCGGTTTCCCCAAGAGACACAAGTTCCACAATGCTTGTACTAGGTCAAGCATTGATATCTTCGGTCACTTCTTAATAATGGTTTATGGACCTTTCCTCCAGGAACTTGTCCAAACCTTTTTTAAACCCAGCTACACTAACAGCCTTTACTACATCCTCCGGTAACAAATTCCAGAGTTTGATTACACGTTGAGTGAAAAAAATATTTTCTTTTATTAGTCTTAAATAGTTTACCCTGTAGCTTCATTGCATGTCCCCTAGTCTTTCTATATTCTGATAACGTAAACAATCGATTTACGTTTACCCGTTCCACTCCGTTCATTAATTTATAGACTTCTATCATATCTCCCCTCAGCCGTCTCTTTTCCAGGTTAAAGAGCCCTAACCTTTTTAGCCTTTCTTCATAGGAGTATCCTTCCATCCCCTTTACCATTTTGGTGGCTCTTCTCTGAACCTTTTCTAAAATCGCTATATCCTTTTTAAGATACGGCGACCAGAATTGCACACAATATTCAAGGTGCGGTCTCACCATCGAACGATATAGAGGCATTATAATACCTTTTGTTTTATTTTCCATTCCTTTCCTTATCATACCTAGCATTCTATTTGCTCTCTTGGCCGCCGCTGCACAATGGGCCGAGGGTTTTAACATGGTATCCACAATGACGCCTAAATCTTTTTCCTGGGTGGTGGTTCCTAATGTGGAACCTTGCATCGTGTAACCATAGTTTGGGTTGTTCTTCCCTAGGTGCATAACCTTGCACTTGTCCACATTAAATTTCATCTGCCATTTTGATGCCCAGTCTTCCAATTTATCAAGATCCTCTTGCAATTTTGCACAATCCTCTTGGGTTTTAACAACTTTAAATAGTTTTGTGTCATCTGCAAATTTGATAACCTCACTCGTTATTCCACTTTCCAGGTCATTTATGAATATGCCAAAAAGCAGCGGACCAAGCACAGATCCCTGGGGTACACCACTATTCACCTTTCTCCATTGGGAAAATTGGCCATTTAGCCCTACCCTCTGCTTTCTATCTTTTAACCAGTTCCTGATCCACAATAGTACACTGCCTCCTATCCCATGACTCTTTAGTTTTGCCAAAAGTCTCTGATGAGGGACCTTGTCAAAGGCTTTCTGAAAGTCCAGATACACAATATCAACCGACTCACCTTTGTCCACCTGTTTATTCACTCCTTCAAAAAAAACAACACAGATTAGTAAGACAAGATCTTCCTTGTCTAAATCCATGTTGGCTGTCTCCCATTAGGTTGTGACTATCTACATGCTGAGTAATTTTATTCTTTATGATGGTTTCTACCATTTTCCCTGGTACTGACGTCAGGCTCACCGGTCTGTAGTTTCCCGGATCACCCCTGGAACCCTTTTTAAAAATTGGTGTTACATTGGCGATCCTCCAATCTTCAGGTATTAGAGATGATTTTAATGATAGTTCACAGATTACTGATAGCAGGTCTGCAATCTCATATTTCAGTTCTTTCAACACTTGGATGTATACCATCCGGCCCAGGTGATTTTTGTACTCTTCAGTTTATCTAATAGTTGTAAGACATCTTCCCGATGTATCGATATTTCCTTCAATTCTTCCGCACCTTTAAATACCACTTCAGTCATGGGTAACATCCCTACATCTTCCTCAGTAAAGACCAAAGCAAAGAATTCATTCAGTCTCTCTGCTATCGCCTTGTCGCCTCTTAGTGCTCCTTTAACCCCTTTATCATCTAATGGACCAACTGACTCTCTCACAGGTTTTTTGCTACGAATGTACTTGAAAAGCTCTTTATTTCGCGTTTTTGCTTCCGCAGCAAGCTTCTTCTCAAATTCTCTCTTTGCCTGCCTTATCAATGCCTTGCATTTGACTTGCCAGTGCTTGTGCTGTTTCCAGGTTTCGTCGTTTGGCTCTTTTTTCCATTTCCTGAAAGATGTTTTTTTGGCAACAACAGCCTCTCTGACCTCACCTTTAAACCATGCTGGCAGTTTTTTGGACTTCCTTCCACTTTTCTTAAAGCATGGAATATAACTGGTCTGAGCTTCCAAGATAGTATTTTTCAACAACACCCAAGCTTGATGTACGTCTTTAACCTTTGCAACTGCTCCTTTTAGTTTTTTCTTAACTGTTTTCCTCATTTTATCATAGTCTCCCTTTCGAAAGTTAAAAGATAGTACTGTGGATTTCCTTACTATCCCTCCTCCACTAATTAAATCAAAGGCGATCATGCTATGATCACTATTGCCAAGTGGCCCCAACACCCTTATCTCTTGCACTAGATCTGGTGTTCCACTAAGGACTAGGTCTAATATGGCTTCCCCTCTGGTCGGTTCATGAACCAGCTGCTCCAAGAAGCAGTCATTTATTTCATCTAGGAACTTTATCTCCCTAGCATGTCCTGACATGACACTGACCCAGTCGATACCGGGGTAATTGAAATCACCCATTATTATTACTGTGCTGTAACTTTTGTTAGCTTCCTTGATTTCTTTGAGCATTTCATCATCCATTTGGTCATTCTGGCCAGGTGCTCGATAGTACACCCCCACTGCCATTGCCTTCCCCCTTTTATATGGAATTTCAATCCATATAGATTCTACAGCAGATTTTGTTTCCTGCAAAACTTTAATCCTTTGAGTCAATGCCCTCTCTAACATAGAGCGCAACCCCTCCACCAATTTGATCAGCTCTATCATTACGATATAGTTTGTACCCAGGTATCAGTGTCCCACTGGTTGTCCTCCTTCCACCATGTCTCTGATATTCCAATCATATCTAACCTTTCATTTAGTGCTATATATTCTAACTCTCCCATCTAATTCTTTAGAATTCTAGCATTTGCATACAAGCATTTTAGAGAATGTATTTTATTCATGTTAATTTGGCTATTGTTAGACATGGGTAAATTGGGATCTTTAAGCTCTGTCTCCTCCATACTTGAGGGCATTTGGGCTACTTTACTCTTTTGTGGAACCTCTCTGCTTTTGGTAGTATCCTTCCACTACTCTTCCACTCCTTGTTTTATTATAGAAACATGATGGCAGAAAAAAACCGCATGGCCTATCTAGTCTGTTATGCTATGTATGTTCATATTATATATGTTTTTTGCAAACTGCTTTGATCTGTAGTGATTAAGTGGTATATAGTTATAGTCAACATTATTGGCACCCTTGCAGTTCAACCCCTTAATATCCAGTATCTCCTAAAAAAAAAAAAAAAGTGGCCAGTGAAATGGCTTTAGACTTTATATGCACACATAATTTGACACACAAAAGAATCAAATAAAGCACAGCCAATTAAAAAAGAAAACAGTAGGAAATAGTATAACAACTGGGACATTGCCAGGACATGATTATTGTCCTATTAGCGGCTTCACTGATGGGTTTCATATGTTCAAGGACATGATTATTGGCACCCTTATAAGCAATTCAAATCAGTTTGAATAGAAGAACCACATTCCCATTGTAGTAAAATTAGACACACCTGTGATTATTAAAGCCGATGAATGATGATTTTAATGTTTAACCCTTTGAAGGCCTACTTTAAATTTTTAATCCACATTCTGCAGCCGGGTTAATTTTTGCATATTTCAGGAAAATTATACCCATCTTATTCAATATGTTCTAATAGTGATTTTCCTTCTGCTATGGTCATGTATTATATACCTTTTGATAGGAATATTTAGTCAGAATTTTGGATCCTGAGAGTTTTGGGCTCGGCCTGGAAAGGGTTAAAATGGCCACATTCACTCCCTGTTCCATTTTCACAATGGTGAAGACGAGAGCTGCCTGAAGCCATCAGCAAAATCATTATCGCCATCTTCAAAAACCTTGAGATTCCTGTGTGCACAGTTTGCAATGTTGTTAAGAAGTTTCTGCTCATGGAACTGTCAAGAACCTCCCAGGACATGATGGGAAGAGGAAAATTAATCTAAGAAGTCTTTTAAGGTTAGTGTGGACTATTGGGAAAACACCACATACAACATCCAGAGAGCTTAAGGCTGACTTCGAGCAATCTGGAGTGGTGGCATCATATGCCGTGCACTAAACAGAGAAGGACTTCATGGGCGAAGGCCAAGGAGTATCCCACTGCTCAAAGACAGACATAAAAAAGCACACCTGATCTTTGCCCAAACCCACCTTGAGAAACCATAATCTTTTTGGGAAAATGTTCTGTGGATAGTTGAAACCAAACTTGAGCTGTTTGGCAATGCATACAGCGATACATTTACAGGTGAAGAATTTAAGCTTAGAAGGAAAAAAAACATCCTTTCTTCATTTAAATATGGTAGAGGCTCCATAATGTTGTGGGGCTCTTTTGCTGCCTCAGGACCTGGAGTCCTGGAATGTATTAAAGGAATCATGAAGTGAGAAGACTACCAAGGTATTTTGGAGCAAAATGTGCTACTTAGTGTCAGAAAGCTAGGTCTGGATCGAAGCTCAGGGGTCCTCCAGCAGGACAATGACCCAAAACATACATCCAAAAGTAGAAAAAAATGCTTAAAAAGTTAAAAATAGACTGTTTTAAACTGGCCAGCAGTAAGCCCTAATCTCAATCCAATTGAGAACATTTGGAAAGAGCTGAAATCTGCCATTGTTTCCAGGATTCTTTTTACCATTCATGAGCTGGAAAAAATTGCAATTGAAGAGTGGGAGAAACTACCAGCAGAAAGATGTACAAAACTTATAGATGGTTACAAGAAACGTTTGGAGGCTGTCATCAGTGCTAAGGGTTGTGCATCCAAATATTAGCTAAGGGTGCCATTAATCCCGTCCAGGTCATATTTTGTTCTTTTTCTCAGAAATTACTACATTTAAGTTGCACAGATATCTTTTTTTTTTGTATACCTTTGAACATACTATTAAAATATTATGACATACAGTTGGAATATTTGCAATTATTTCTCAAGATATTGCACACAGCCTACCTAAAAGCAAAGGTGCCAATAATGTTGACCACAACTATAGGAATTTGTGAACAAATATATATGGGGTGGGGGGTTCCTTTGCAATGCTTGGTGGATGCAGGAAATTAATATTGTTCTGGTGTGGCACGCTTCATATAGAAGTGCTGAATGATTTTGCATACTTTTCAGTAATTGTTTTGTTGTACTAGCCAGTAGACCTGTGTGAAGTTGTAATTCTATTTGACGAAAGTACTAAATATGCCATAATGTGTTAAAGGGAAATTTTTGCAAATCACACAATTATGGTACACATTTTTAGATTATGGCTTGGTTTCATGTAGCGTGGGCAGGTGCAGAACACAGGTAACTGCCTGATTGTCAGCGAAGGGGATCGCTGACATGCTTTTTGTGTAAATAGTTAACATGTTATCCAAGTTAATCTCCCTGTTATCTGTAATTTACGGTGTAACCCCACCGTAAAACCTCTTTTTGATGTTCCATGTAAACCGCACTGATGTCGAATAGCGTGGTATATAAGAGTATTAAATAAAATAAATAAATAAAATGATCCATCAGCTGTGCCTATTCATGTTCCCTGCACTTCTAAACAGCATCAGCAGGAGGGCCTGTGCCTGAGGGCCTTGCCAGAGGGCCCTTCGGCGGGAACCTAAATGGAGAATTTGCCTCACAGCATTAGAATTATAGGCATGCTTCTGGTTTGTGCTGGTTACTTGTGTCACTCTACCCTGCTGCTATTAATAAACTTGCTGTGTGTCTGACTGAGTTTTGTGTTTCCCGTAGATCTAATGCCTGCTGCCTTTCCATTCAAGATGCAGTTTTGTCCCTTCTATACAGTGTGTTCAGGCTTCGTTTCACCGCGGTCCTCACACTGTTACTTGTGTGAATTGCATACACTTCTTTCAGGCCTCCAAGCAGGCAATAATATTCCATGCATCCTGCAGAGGCAGCTGCAACCGCTCCATATTGCTCTCTTGAATTGCCGATCGCTTAAAACAAAATCCCCACTTATAACAGATACAATTCTGTCCCACTCATTGGATATTCTTTGCCTCACAGAAACGTGACTTCAGGAGGGGGAGGAGGCATATCTGTTCCACTGTCTCCCACCTGGCTACCTGGCGGCTTCCACCCCTCGATCCTTCTATAAGGGAGGAGAAGTTGCCATAATTTGCAAATCCACCTTGACATTTGGTCACTAATCTTATTGCAATCCCTGTGCCCTAGTCCGATCATACCTTTATTGCTCTTTGATTTGGTTTATCTGAAACTGTCCCTATCCGTTGTTTCGACCACCTCTCCTGTGACCTTTTCCTATAGACCCATCACCCCGACTACTCTTGCAGCTTTTCCAGCTGCCAACACATTATTTCCTGCAAATTTCTCTGATCTGCCTGTAGCTTAGCAGGCTTATATATTTATTTATTTAACCCGTTTTATATGCCACCTTTTCCTTCAATCAAAGTGGTTTACACAAAACAGGGTATACAATTATAGGGTAAAAGCAAGGAAAGGTAATAGGGAGGTGTAGGGAAGCATATACTTTAGTAATAAAATCATGTTTCAATAAAAATTACGCAAACATGTACTATGCCCTAGGAAGGTCCATAAAATTGTATAAATAGAATAGTCTTAAGTATTTGTTTAAAGTCCTTTAAATCTCTCATTGCTCGCATATTATCAGGCAGAGTATTCCATAAATCAGGTGCATAAAGGGATGGAGCCCTTCTGGATGTTGCCTGATTTGGGGTTTTTTTGGAAATTAGGTGGAGTGGCTATCCTGTTGTCCATACTCGCTGTAAGCGGTCTCCTACTAGTATGCTTGGTTACTAAACTCTGAAGGGCATTAGCTGAAATATTATTCATAATTTTAAAAATATTTAAAATAGCCTTGTATTTTGATGGCATGCCACACTCTCCGCAGAACTAAATAAACTAGCACCGCTGCAGATTAGGACGCGTGCTCCCAGAGTATCACACAAATGATATCATGCAGGTCTCCAGTTGCTCAAATGACAAATCTGAGCTGCAGAAAGAACTTGAAGGAAGGCTAAATCAACTCAAACCCTACAGTTAAGGCCTGCCAGCTTTTCTATCATTGTAAAATATTTGAGACAGAGAAAGATTACTTTTTCATGCTTATCACCAATTCTCCATCTACAATAAAAACTATATTTTCAGTTGTCTTTCAGCTTCCTACGCAATGCCATCTCCAATGGCATCTGCCCTAGTATGGGCCTACCCCAGAAACACTAGTGGACTACTTTTTGATCAAAGTTCAGTCACTCAAGGCTATGCTATCCTCACCTCCTCCTTTCTCTCCACCAGCTGAAGAGGTGGTACTTCTCTACCAATGCACTCCTGGTCACATTTTACCCCTGTGTCCCTCACCCAATTAGAGAGAGTATCAGAGTCCATTCATAAAACTACTTCCTCCTTAGACCCAATTCCATCAACATGGCTATAAATGAGTCCAGTTTGGAACTCCTCCCGATCTTGCTTTCACTGGTCAACCAAAGTTTATCTTCAAGAGTGGTACCCAAGGCCTGGAAAAAAGCTATACTCCATCCTTCTGCCTTCTTCCATCAGCTTGCAGATCACATGGACCAAATTAATTTTCTCCATCCTCGTCAATCAAGGTTTCACCCATGTCAGTACAGAAATAGTCCTGGCAGCAGTCCTTAATGATATTTATAGGTCACTTGATCATGGGAATTATACTCTTGCAGTTTTGCTGGACCTATCTGCGGCCTTTGATCTGGTGGATCACAGCCTACTTTTGGCCTGCCTTTATGAGGCAGGGATGTGAGGTACAGTGCTTGACTGGTTTCGTTCCTAAATCAAAGATCTTTCCAGGTTCATGTTCAAAGAGAGGGCTTTACCCCCTGAGACATTTTGAGGGGCATCCTCCAGGGTTCTATTTTATTACCTTTATTATTTAACATTTTCCCTCGGCCCATTAATTACTCAAATACAAGGATTACGCGTTTCCTGTTACACTTATGCAGACAACAACATTGCTGTTATACTCTACTGATGATTCGGTAATAGATTTGGCCCCTCTAAACAACTATTTAATAACAATATCCTCCTGGTTATTTGAACACTCTCTTAAACTGAACCCTACTAAGTCGACAGCCATCTGGTTTACTGGTTCAGATTTTCAGCCTGTACTTACCCCTACGATAGAAGGTCAGCCTTTAGTATTACATACCTCCCTTAGATATCTTCGAATTGTGATAGATTCATCCCTTACTTTCTCCCCTCAACTGGCCCAAGTAACTAAATAGATCTTCCTGGCTTTATGGCGTTTTTGTAGCATTCGTTCATTTTTGGATTACCCGGCCCAGATAATTGTGCTTTTACACACTGTGATACAGAGACTTGACTATTACAATATTTATTTAGGTCTTCCACAGGTCCATCTCCGTTGCCTCCAGACCATCCAAAATACGTCTCTTCGCATACTAGCTCGCGCACGCAAATTCAATCATATTACACCACTATTCATCAAATATCATTGGTTACCTATAAATTCAAGGATCATTTTCCAGCTTTTTACACTGACACACAAAATTATTCATGACACAGATCCGGATTACTTGTCTACTATTGTCTCCCTATATACCCCAGCAAGATTACTTCACTTGCTCCATGATTTTCATTTAAACCTCCCCTCCTCACGGGAAATAAAGTATGAATCTACAAGAAAATTATCTTTTTCTGCTATGGCTCCAGCACATTGGAATGGTTTGCCAGGCCACATTTCAAATGCTTCAAAAAATCTTAGAAAAACCTTCCTTTTTAGGACTGCTCTTAAATTATCCAAGTAGCTATGACACCCTTTGGGCATGGTAAGGAGAGCCTTGTCTATCTTTTCAGTGCTGTTCCTATCTCTCCTATACTGTCCTGTCTACACTATGAAGTTCCTTTCACGTCTTTTCTTTTTTAATTATTGTACACCGCATAGACTGTTATGCAATGTTGCAGTATATCAAATAAAATATAACCATAACCATGTATTTATTAATTGTATTTATTAAACATTTTTATACTGCGGTTTACAAAGAACAAAGGTATGAATGGTACAAAAACAAGTACTTATTCAGTTACATGGAACTAGAAGAACTATATACATTGATGGTTCAAATACAAAACATAGAACATATAACAGAGTATATATACAGTAGTGGATGTTAAGGATTGCTCGAACTGGGCTTTTCAATCAAATAGCTATAGGATATTTGCTGTTCAATTTGCACTGGTATGTGAGTGTGATATGTTGTTTTCTGTTTGTGTGTTAGTATTAGTTTGTGAACCATAGTGTAAAGTAAAAAGGTGAGTTTTTAGATTTTTGCGGAATGTCCTGAGGTCATTCAATTCTCTAAGGTCCTCAGGTAGATCGTTCCAGAGGAGTGGGGCAAAGTGTGAAAAATCTGTTTTGTTTAATTTTTTGGCTTTTCTGAAATCCTTCGGTGTTTCAAGTTTGTGTTTTTACTCCTTTGGTTTCGATTGGATGTTTCCTTATTAATTAGTGTGTTGATAAATGATGGTGCTAAATTACTGATTATTTTGAAGGTTGTTAACAGTATTTTGTAGTTTATGTGGCTATAAATAGGTAGCCAGTATAGTTCAGAAAGAATGGGAGTAATATGTTCAAGGGTGCTGACATTCAAGATTGTTCTGGCTGCCACATTTTGTGCTAACTGAAGCCTTCTGAGGGTAGGTTTTGATGTGCCCTGGAGTATGGTGTTAGCAAAGTCGAAATGAGGTGTGATTGCCTGTATTACAGATATGAAGTCATGTAGATGGATTAGTGGACGGAGCTGTTTTAGGAGTTTAAGTTTATAGTGTATTTTTATTGCTGTGTTCTTGATATGGGTTTCCATGCTAAGGGTCTGATCTAGTATGACCCTTAGGTATTTCATCTCCTCTTTTACTGTGATGTTGGAGTCCTGGAGCAAAATTGATGTTGGAGGTACAAAGCATTGATTTCTGGTATGTATGATTCCTGGAATAATTACACAGGTACACTACCAAAAAACTGCCTCCAGTTTTGCAACTGATTCCTATAGATTTTGGGGTGCTGAATCCAGGAAAAATAGCCAAAATGTTCCATCACGTCACATTTTCTTGCAAAATTAGATTTCTTACCCATATAAGGAATGTTCACATAATTTCTTTTTAGCCGACTGCAGTTTATTTTCTTGGCCCAAAATAGAGGTTGTAATGATTAACTAACTAGAAACACTCCCTCATGATATTTTAGAGTGTTTTGTATTCATTTTATACATTAACAGGACAATTGGGAGGCGGGGGGTTAAATCCAGTACTCGCGCTGGCGCATGTTCTTTCCTGTTCGCCTTGCCTCGTTCGCTCGCTCAAACACGGTGGTTGCGACATGAACGTTCCTGTCAAATTTCAGTTTCTTGCAAGTTCATTATTACCTTTTGTTTGCTCAGTCGTAATCCAGCTTTATTCCGAAGTGGTTCACTACAGTTGTAGTTTGCAGTGCTGTGTATTTGTGATGGCTCACAGAGCCAGAGGTTGCGTCAACTCTCCGGACAGTTTTTGTTTTATTTGTGGGGAATATACCGTGAAAAAGCGGCAGAGGAACATTTCTGCATTTATTAAAAAAGTACATTTCGCCTATTTCGGTTTGAAGTTAGGCGATCAAGACAAACCGTGGGCTCCTCACAAAGTGTGCAAGACATGTGAGGAAGATCTACGCTTATGGATGAAAGGTAAAAAACAAGCATTTCGTTTCGGAATACCTATGATGTGGCGTGAACAAAGAGACCACAGCAGTGACTGCTATTTTTGCTCTTGCATTGTGAAGGGATACAACTTAAAAAATAAGAACGTAATAAGTTACCCCAACCTTCCCTCAGCAATTAGGCCTATGCCTCATAGCAACGAAGTACCTGTGCCTGAACCACCAAAATCTTTGGATCATATTTGTGTGGACAGTTCTGATCATGATGAGACTCATCAGATGGCTTTTCCCGATGAGTCCAGTACTTCCGAGTTTGAAACTGAACCAGATCCGAAACCTGAACTTTTCTCTCAAGCTGAATTGAATGATTTAGTCCGGGATTTAGGACTCCCAAAAGATGCTGCCCAACTGCTAGGTTCTCGGCTTAAACAGAAAAATCTATTGTCACCAGGAACAACTTTTTATTGGTACCGCAACCGCGAGACACAATTTTTGAAGTATTTCAGCAAAGAGGAAGATTTGGTATTTTGCAACGATATATACGGAGTGATGGAAAAGTTTAAACTCAAGTATGATCCTGCTGAATGGCGGCTGTTCATTGATTCGTCAAAAGACAGCATAAAAGGTGTTCTTCTTCATAATGGCAACACATTCGCTTCAGTTCCTATTGCTTACTCTGTTATTCTCCAAGAAAAATACGAGAATTTGGCCCTGATTCTTCAGAAGATTCGTTATGATGAGCATAAGTGGATGATTTGTGGAGACTTTAAAATTCTATCCATGCTATTAGGGCAGCAATCCGGTTTCACCAAATATCCCTGCTTCCTTTGCTTGTGGGATAGCCGGGCCCGCGACCTACACTGGGGGAAAAAAGACTGGCCAATTCGGGAGTATTTGAGACCCGGTGAGAAAAATGTTCTTCATGAGAGCTTGGTACCTCGTGATAAAATTCTATTACCACCTCTCCACATTAAGTTGGGTCTCATTAAGCAATTCATCAAGTCCCTTCCAAAAGATGGTGAGTGCTTTCGGTACCTTTGCTCAAAGTTCCCCCGACTTTCTGAAGCAAAGCTAAAGGAAGGAGTGTTTGTTGGCCCTGATATAAGGAAACTCATTTCAGATGGAGCATTCGCTGAAACGATGTCTGAGAAGGAAAAAGAAGCCTGGGATTCCTTCAAGGATGTTGTTCTCAAATTCTTGGGGAACAGGCGGGATGAGAACTATAAGGATATTGTTGCCAGGATGCTCAATGCCTTCAAAGAACAAGGCTGTAACATGAACCTGAAAGTCCATTTCTTGCACTCCCATGTGAACTACGTTCCCGAAAACCTGGGGGCGTACAGTGAAGAACAAGGTGAAAGGTTTCACCAGGACATCAAGGACGCAGAGAGAAGGTACCAAGGAAGATGGAACATCACTATGATGGCTGATTTCTGCTGGTTGCTGCTGCGGGAAACCCCAGATGAAAAATACGCCAAGCAGCGCACCAAGAGAAGCATTCGGGGGAAGAAGAAACGGGCCCACCAGGAGATTGATTGACCCAAGAATGACTTTAAAATCTAAACTGTATTGACAAATATCGTGTTTTTACTAAACTTTGAAATAAAAATTTGCTAGTTATTACCACAGTGTCGGATCTCATTTATTAGAATTTTATTTTCACACCATCGGGTGTTTGTCTTCATGTATTGCAATGGTGCGGTTTGCGTTTTCTATTCTTACATACATACCTGTACAACATTTTTTGCACATTTCTTTGCTTTGCTTTGTGTCTAACCTCGCTCTTATATGCTCAATGTTTGTGCACATGTATGTGGCTGTTTTAAGTGCAGACAATTTTGCTACCATCACAGTGTGTTTTGTTGACATTACTCTATTCTTATGTGCTGCCTTGTTACAATTTTCTTTATTCTTATTTGAATAACTACTAAACAATTAGTATAAAGAATTCATCCAAGAAACTTTTATCTCGATCGCACTCAATCTGAAACGTTCACCTCAAACTGCTAACCCAATGTAGCAAAAAATCTGTACGTGATGGAGCAAATTGGTTACCAGATTTGGATTCAGCGCACCAAAAAACGTAAAAATCAATCGAAACATTAGAAGCAGTTTAAAAAAAAATTTTTTAGTGTACCTGTGTTATTATAATGTAATAGTATTATTGGTCCCGATATTTACACAGCTGCAGATCTGCAAATCGTGTAAATGCCAATGCTAATACTGTTAGTGCCACTGAATATCCGTGAGTGTTGTCGCTATCTGGTTAGCATCGGGCGTTTTGGAGGTGTCATGGGCGGCACCTTGGGATAACTGGGCAGCGCCGATATTTGGTCGCTCTCTGATTATACCTCAGTGGCGAAAGTCATGCACAGCAAAGGATATCCTATCTTTTGTTGCTAAGGCTAACTGGGCAGTGACTGAATATTTCTGCTGCCTGGTTGGCTTTCTGCTTCACCGGCTGACCCAAATATTCAATGGCAGTAGTCATATTTGGTCTCGGCATTGAACATGTAACATTTAGCGGCAATAGCTAGCTGCTGTAATTGTGTTAAGAACTGCCGCTGAATAGTGGGCTCAAGAATAATAATAATGCGTCTTCCAGTGAAGAATCCACTATAATAAAGGATAAGAAGTAAAGGAATATTGAGTAGTTTATTGTGTCATAATAAAATACGACCGTTTGGTGGTGGGGGCATGGCTACTTTGAGAGTGATGCTACTTTAGGGGTAAAGCCACAGTCACCCCGCTGCCTAAAGTAGACCCTATGTATGTGAGTACTAACACCTTTTTTTCCCCTAGGGAAAAAGCACCGGTGAAGAGGATAATTTTGCATTGATCTTCTAGGTCAGAAAGTAAAGCCCCATAGTATTTTGGAAAATCCTTGAAAAAACTAACTATAAGCCTCTTCTAAGAATACATATAGTGCCACCAAAGAAGCATGTGTATTTGGTGCCACACACAACTAGAACAATATTTTAGAAAAAATGTGCTCGGAAATAAAAGCAGCATTGGTAGGAGCATTAGCACATGTAAGCACTGCATTCATGCGTAAGTGCTGATTTTGCTACTGGAGGGGGAATTTTATAAGAAGATTTTATTTAGAGATCTTTGTGAATACTGGTAGCTCAGGTTGGTGATCATGATGTTGGATTGTTCTCCGAGCTTGATGGTTTAATTTGCAGACGTTTCGTCACTATTCGAGGGGACATCATCAGTGCGGGGGTTCCAGATATGAATGTACTTGAATGCTTGCGTTTGTACTTATATTGGAGTTGGTGGTGACTCAGCTCTTTGTTCGCAGGGATTGATTGGTTGGTCTCCCTGAGGGTTGCTGGGGTGTGGTGGTTGTTTCTGAGCCTTGTTGGTGATAACTCAGCTCTTTGGTCTGCAGGGATTGGTTGGTTGATTTCCCTGAGTGTTTCTGGGGTGTGGCAAGGCAAGACAAAGATGAGTACTACAAAGATGCATGTAAGGAAATAGAACCTATCAGAGGAAGAACAAGATCTTCTTTCCTAAAGCTGCGAGAGTTAAAAAGAAAATACCAGCCTCAAATGTGCATGCTAAAAATGCTGAAGGATTCATGTTGAATGATGCTGAGAAGATCAAGAAAAGGTGGAAAGAATTCACTGAGTCATTATACCATAAAGATCAAGTGGATCAACAGCCATTTCCACCTATATCTTATGATCAGGAGCTGTTGGTGATGAAAGAAGAAGTAAAAAGCAGCATTGAAAAGATTATCAAAGAACAAAGCACCGGGCATTGATGGCATTCCCACTGAAGTATTAAAGCAATTAGATGCAGTTGGTACAATATTTACAAGGCTCTGCCAGGAACTTTGGAAGACAACATCTTGTGTTCATACCAATACTAAAGAAAGGCGATCTGACTATTGAAATTATTGCACAATTGCTCAGATCACATGTCCTAGCAAGATTCCACAAATATACTGGGATTAAGAATTGCCTGAAGTGCAAATAGGGTTCAGGAAAGGGCAAGAAACAAGAGACATCATCGTGGATGTGAGAGAAATCATTGAAACGTCAAAATAATAACAAAATATGTTTTATTGACTACTACAATCGTGAAAAATGCTTAGCCCTATTAAGAAGGATATACTAGCACCTGTTAGTTCAAATGCACATTGACATTGATCAAGAAGCCACAGTTCAAACAGAACAATGATACACTTTTTGCTGATTTTAAACCATTCTGTTTATGACAAGGCTGCATGCTTTCCTTACAACTGTTTAATTTATATGCAGAACAAATCATCAGAGAAGCAGGACTGTATGAAGACAACCAAGGTGTGAAAATTGGTGGAAGACTCATCAACAGCCTTTGCTATGTTGATGATACTACGTCACTAGCTGAAAGTGAAGATGATCTGAAACATCCACTTATCCACTTATAGTGGGCCAGCACCTCATCGTGAATAAACTAAAGATCCTGATCACTAGCAAAATCAATCATTTCATCATTGATGGAGAAGGAATAGAAATAGTAGAGATCATTAATCCGCTTGGATCAATTAATAAAGAAATGACAAGCAGTCAAGAAATCTGTTGCTCTTGGCAAACTGGCTATGAAGGACCTAGACAAGATTCTCGGATCAGAGACATATCTCTGCATACAAGGATTCTACTTGTCCAAGCCATGGTATTTTCAATAATGTCATATGGATGTGAAAGTTGGACAGTGAAGAAGAAATATAAGAAGAAAAATCAATACCTTCAAATTATGGTGCTGGTCAAGAATACTGTGTATTCCATAGATTGCTCAAAGTACAAATCAGTCGGAACTAGAGGAGATCAAACCTATGCTTTATTTTCCTTTTCTTTCCTAGTTTATTTTCAGGTTATTAGTCAATACAATGCTAAACAAATACAAATAAGTGAACATGATTTTAGTCCCCTTCCCCCCTTGAAATATATTTTTGAAAAAAGGCAGAAATTATATCATCCAACAACTCTAATAAACCATGAAAATCAGACATTTTACAGATAATTATCTAACGACTTCCAGACTCTTTCTACTTTCCCAATACAGCCGGATGAGATCGATGATGCACCTTCCCATTTGCTGGCAATACATAATGCATATAAAAGGAGAAAAGACCTTGGTGTTTAAGACTGATATTCCTCTATAGGGCAGTTGCCTGCCCAAGGGGAAAGGCTTTTAAGTATATCAATGGTCAGAAAAACTCCTTTATCTATAAACTGAATTTTAAAAGCCAGCTAAACTTAGCGGGATATACAAATACTGCTTATTGAATTTATATTTTTCTTTACTTTTTCTTTTTCCACTTTTATAAGCCAAATGCCAATTTAAGCTTCCATTATTAGAAGGCCTACAATTCATCTGACTTATCTTTAAAAGAATGGTCAGCATCCTATGAAGACAGAGAAGCCCAACAAAGATCTCTGTTTCACCATTATAGGCTTCATCAGGGGCAAGCTTTTACTTAATTCTTAACCAATAAAACTCGAGCTAGAAGTAGTGTGTTTGACTGATAGATACGTTTAACGTAATCCTGAAGTTTTTGTGTTTGAGCTAGATTGTTCGTACTTCTGGTGCGGTTGTTGTTTGATAATGCATGTCGCCAAAAGGTAGCATTTAAAGAGGACTGATCCTTCTAATTACGCAATATATGCTGAACAACGATGGAGATCATATCAAATAAAACCTTGTCATTTTTAGTTAAGGCATCTTGCAAGCATATTGATCGAAATAAAATGACTTGTATCGTAAAAGCAGTACTTTATTTTGAGAATAACCCTCACATATCCCCATACACCTTCCCAGAATGGCTTAATACACACGCAGTCAAAAAGCATGCGAGTTAAGGTACCAATTATATTTGAACAGTGCCCACATATGCTGGAATCTCGCTCTAAAAATGCACACAGGAGTCCATGCCACATGATGCACAATAAAATATAAGGATTGCACAAGGATACTAAACATTGTAGACCAAAGAATGTGACCCCAAAACATACTCCAGTTTAATCTATATTGAGGAATATGTGTGTTATGCTCCCACGCTCTCTACAACCCCACCAATGAAGTCCGCAACAGGACATTGACCGTCATACCAAGGAGAGGTTTGCGCCAAGCTCCAAGCTAAGCAATCCGTTTTTGCAGCCTGCACTGTCAACCCAAATCTTTCAATTAGATGCTCCTGCCCTAACATATTTTCCTCCCCTGAAATAACTGACCTATAGAAAGTATACCTTTTTCAACCCATCCTTTCCAACAGATTTTCCGTTCATTTACCTGCACTAGTCGATTATACCAGATGGACTATACAATTGAGAGAGCATAAGAAGTCTTACAGCAAGAATCAGCGAAAACTATTGCCGTCATAGTGCTACGAACTAGGGGTGACTTTAATTTAACAGCCGGGATACTCATTGTGGGGAGATACTAACATTTTCTCCATTTCAAACCAAGGCAGGGAGGATTTCTCCTGGATTCCCTCTACTCCATATCATAATTGAGAGGCAATATGATATATTCTTAAATCTGGAAAACCTAGCCCCACCCTCCCGCGCCCTAGGCAACTTCAAAGTTGACAGAGCGATACGTGTTCCTTTTTTTTTTTTCCATAGAAAGGAGGTGAGAATTCTATCCAGTTGGGCGTAGAAACTAGGCCTAGAGAGCCCAGGTAGCATACTCAGTTTATAAACTAAACCAGGGAGAATCATCATTTTTAAAGTGTCCAATTTCCCCCACCAAAAAATGTGGAGAGAGGGGGCCAGCATTGCAAAATATTCTTACTTTCTGACAGCATTTTGCTACAATTAATTTTAATTGTATCTTCTGCATTTCTAAAGAATTGCATTCCCAAATATTTAAGACCATGCTCTGCCCACTGAAAGGGGAATTCTCTCATTCCATCCTGAGTGACAAGATCATTAAGCAGGGGTGAGCTCACCTTTGCTCCAGTTTACATTAAATCCTGTGAATTTGGAAAATTCATCTACACAATTTAAAAGACAGTTTAAAGAAGTCTCAGGGTTGGAGAGAAATAATAAAACATCATCTGCATACATGGCGAGTTTCCAGCATTGCTCTCCAGCTGATAACATTTTGTGCTCTAATTTTGATCAGCAATGGCTCCAGCCCTATGTTGAATTGTTCCTCCTCTGCTGCTGACGTCATTCTTCCAGCCAATCAGGAAAGTCGCAGGCACTTTAAAGATTTTCAAGTGATTATTGGCGTTCTTGTGCTTTGGTGTTATGGATCTCAGTTCATAGCTTGTCTGACACTTGAAGCAGGGCCCAGAGTCAGCCCGAAACATGCATGTTGTGTGGGAACTAACTGCTTTTGGAGGGATGGTTCTGCATTATGAGTTTCGTTGCTTTTCAGATAAGTTTCTTCACTATATATAAAAAATAATAAAAAGGGATTTACAATCATACGAACGGAGTGGTTTCCAACGCCCCTCCTGATTGTTTAACCCGACAAACCTTATATAGGTATTTTTGTTTGCTGGTGCACTGCTGTGTTTCAGGTGACCCCTGGTTGTTGGACTATATTGAATAGCAACAGGGAAAGAGGGCAACTCTGCCTGGTTCCTTTCTCTAAACAAACGACCTCTGACAAGATTCCATTAACCACAAAGCATGACTGAGAGCCAGCATAGAGCACCTTGATCCACTTAATGAAATCGGCCCCACAACCAAAGCAGTCTAAAACTCTGAAGAGATATGGACACTCTATCGAAAGCTTTTTCTGCATCCAAGGATAAAGCTACCACAGGATCATTCATATAATCTGACATCTTACACAAATTATGAAATATTCATGAATTATCACTAATATGCCTACCCTTAATGAAGCCTGTCTGCTCTTCACCCACAGTAGTCTAAATCACATTAAGCCAAGAGGCTAAGATTTTCATCAGAATCTTGTAATCAACATTTAATAGCGAAATGGGATGATAATTAGCCTTAACAGATGTATCCCAACCTGGTTTAGCAAATAGAACTACAGTGACTTCTGCAAAGCTCAGTAGAAACCCTGCGTTTTCTAGTAGGCTCTCGTAAAGTCGTTTTAATTTTGGTGCCAAGCACGCCTCATACTGTTGATAAAACTCAGCTGTAAAACCATCTGGTCTTGATAATTTTTTAATGGCTGCAAGGTTTCGCCAACATAGTTTGGGGCACCTAGATGCTTCCCTTGCACTTCCGAAAGCACAGGATGCTCCAGTATATGTAAATTGGCATCACAACCAGAGGAAAATAGCTTTTTATAGTACTTTGCAAAGGCTACCTGAATATCCTGAAGGTCTGTTACAATCCGCTGCCCTTCAACATTAATGGCTGCAATAAAATGTTTCTGTTTTTGTACTTTCAGAAGATTGGCTAGTAATTTGCCCACCCTGTCTTCCCCGTATAGTATCCTGTTCGCTGAACAAATACGGTAACACTTGCGCAGATTGTTGCCATTAATATTTTATTGAGCTCATGCATAGTTGTTGGAAAATAAGTTCTTCTCCAAGGAATGAATAGCTCTCATTCGCTGCTGTCGCATCCAAGAGAGACTGATGATCTCACCACGCAGAGTGGCTTGAAAAGCCTCCCATATAATACCAAAAGGCATATTAACACTTTCATTTCTTTTGAACAAATCCTTAACATTTTTTAACTTATCCACAAAGATAGCTTCCAAAAACAATCTGTTCTGAGATTGTCACCTGGATCCCTTAAAATTCTTAGATCAGAATCTAAACTCAAGAGTAATAGCTGCATGGTTTGATACCAAAATAGGCTGAATGTCACAGTTCCAAACTTCAGGTAACAGAGACTTTGGACACCAAAAGATAATCTATTCTCAAGTATGTTTGATGTTGAAAAGAAAAAAAGGTATATTCTCGTACAGAGGGATATATATTATACCATGCAGCTACTAAACACAGTGCATCCAGAATGTGCTGAAATACACAGGAGGACCGTCCACATATTCTCCTACCACTTCTGCTTCTATCACAAAAATCATTGAGTGGCATTAAAATCACCTCCTAAAATTAGTTTGCCATCCCCTGTAGTTAAAAGAGTTTGAAGCAACCCTTCATAGAATAAAGGGGACTCCATTGCAGACGCATATACATTCATCAACATACATTGTCTACCTGCAGCTTCTAATATCGTACATGCCCATCTCCCCTCATGATCCATTTTCTGTAGCTCAGTCTGAATAGGCAAACCTTCCCTAGTTATTATACAAACATCATGCTTTTTATTGACACCTGGAGAAAAAATATGGTAGTTAGACCACCCTAATTGAAGCTTGGTACATGCCTTATGTGATAGATGGATTTAGTGGCAGTTACAGAAACGTGGTTCACAGAAAACCATGACTGGGATGTAACTATACCTGGCTATACTTTATTCAGAAAGGACAGGGTAGGAAGAAGGGGAGGAGGAGTGGCACTATATGTAAAAACTACTATTAAAGCTTTGGAATTACAGAGCTTAAAAGGGAGAGAGGAGGCATTGTGGGTTAAACTAGAAAGAGGGAAAGAGAAATCTATTTGCATTGGAGTGATATACAGACCTCCCTCACAAGAGGAAGAGGTGGACAGAGAGTTAATTGAAGACATATGCAGCATTGCTAGGAAAGGGGAAGTGCTACTGATAAGAGATTTCAATATGCCAGATGTTGATTGGCACAGTCCTGCTGCAGTATCATCTAGAAGTAAGGAGATCCTGGATTCTCTACAGGGAGAACTATTCAGGCAATTGGTAACAGACCCCACACGTGAAGGGGCCATACTGGACTTGGTGCTTACCAATGGTGAAAGTGTTTCTGATGTTGTAGTGGGAGATCATTTTGCATCCAGTGATCACCAGATGGTGTGGTTCAGTATTAGGACTAGGGCTGTTAGAATCCATTCCAAGGTGAGGATCTTAGACTTTAGGAAGACTAACTTTGCGAAGATGGGCCAATACCTCAGCAAGTCGTTAGTGGGATGGGAAGAGCTGGGAGATGTAGAAAAACAGTGGGCAAAACTGAAAGGGGTATTTTAAAGGCAACCAACCTTTTTGTTAAAATGGTAAATAAAGGCAAAAGGAACAGGAGACCGCTATGGTTTTCGAAGGAAGTAGCTGAACAAGTGAAGAAAAAGAGGGAGGCCTTCATGAAATACAAGAGATCACAGAGAGAGGAAGACAGGCATCTGTATTTGGAAAAACTTAGAGAAGCTAGCAAAGTAGTCAAGATTCAAAAGGAGGAGGAAATAGCCAATGCAATAAAATGGGGGGATAAGACATTTTTCAGATATATTAGTGAGAAGAGGAAGGGCAAAAGTGGTATTGTCAGACTCAAGGGTGCAGGGGGGGAATATATAGAAGCTGATAAGGATAAAGCGGAATTGCTTAACAAATATTTCTGTTCTGTGTTCACAGATGAAGAACCAGGAGCAGGACCTCAGAAAACACCCACAAATAAGAACAGAAGCGAGGGACATCTTGAACTATTTTCAGAAGACTGTGTTCGTGAGAAACTAGCTCAACTTAAAGTAGACAAAGCGATGGGACCGGATGGGATACACCCTAGAATACTGAGGGAACTTGGGGACGTTCTAGCAACTCCACTGACTAACCTTTTCAATGCCTCATTGGAGTCTGGAGTGGTGCCAAAGGACTGGAGAGAGGCTCATGTGGTGCCTTAACACAAAAGCGGAAGTAAGGATGTGGTTGAAAACTACAGGCCGGTTAGTTTAACTTCGGTGGTGAGTAAATTATTGGAAACGCTGCTGAAAGAGAAAATAGTGAGGTTTCTGGAGTCCAGCGGATTACAGGATCTGAGGCAGCATGGATTCACCAGAGGCAGGTCTTGTCAGACAAATCTGATTGATTTCTTTGACTGGGTGACCAGGGAGTTGGACCGAGGGAGAGCTCTAGATGTGGTGTATTTAGATTTCCGTAAAGCCTTTGACACTGTTCCTCACAGGCGACTTATAAACAAACTGAGCACCCTAGGGATGGACCCTAAAGTTACTGCTTGGGTTAGAAATTGGTTGGGTGGGAGGCGACAAAGAGTACAAGTAAATGGAGCTCACTCTGAGGAGAAGGATGTTACCAGTGGTGTGCCCCAGGGATCTGTCCTTGGTCCGATTCTTTTTAACATCTTTGTTAGTGATATAGCGGAAGGGCTGTCGGGTAAGGTTTGCCTCTTTGCGGATGATACCAAAATCTGCAATAGAGTAGACACCCAGGAAGGGGTAGATAACATGAGGAGGGATCTAGCTAAGCTTGAAGAATGGTCTAGAATTTGGCAGCTGGGATTTAATGTTAAAAAATGTAAGGTCATGCATTTGGGCTGCAGCAATCCAAGGGAGCAATACAGTATAGGAGGTGAAGTACTTTTGTCCACTAAAGAAGAGCGGGATCTAGGCGTGGTTGTGTCTGATGATCTTAAAGTAGCTAAACAGGTAGAAAAGGCGACAGCAAAAGCTAGAAGGATGCTTGGGTGCATACGGAGAGGAATGGCTAGCAGAAAAAAGGAGGTGATAATGCCTCTGTATAAGTCTTTGGTGCGACCTCATTTGGAGTATGGTGTGCAATTCTGGAGACCGCACCTTCAAAAGGATGTGAACAGGATGGAGTTGGTGCAGAGGGTTGCTACTAAAATGATTAATGGGCTTCGTTATAAAGCATATGAGGACAGACTTAAGGATCTTAATATGTACACCTTAGAGGAAAGGCGGGATAGAGGTGTAATGATTGAGATGTTTAAATACCTCCGTGGCATAAATGTTCAGGGAGAGAGCCTCTTTCAATTGAAAGCAAGTTCTGCTACGAGGGGACATGGGATGAGGATGAAGGGAGATAGATTCAGGAGTGATATGCGGAAATATTTCTTTACGGAAAGAGTAGTGGATCCATGGAATAGTCTCCCAGTGGAGGTGGTAGAGATGAGGACAGTAACTGAATTCAAAAAAGCATGGGACCAACACAGAGGATCTCTAAAGGTAAAAAGTGGACTGTTGTAGTTGTTGTTATGGAATGACAGACTAGATAGGCCATGTGGTCTTTTTCTGTCATCATGTTTCTATGTTTCTATGTTTCTATAGATGAGTTTCTTGCAGTAAAGAAATATCTGTATTTAAGGAATTATGGTAATTCATAATTTTCCTGCGTTTGACTGGATGATTTTTGCTGTTGACATTTAACAAGGCTATTTTAAGCCCTATTGATGGAGTTTTTAAAAGAAAAAAAGTCTAGTAGGGAAATGGTTAAAAATCGTAGATAATCTCAAAAAACGAATCTCTGCCACAAATATGAAATTCTCTCACTGCCATAGAAAAACATCCCCAACCCATACCCACCCAGTCCCCTAAAACCAGCAAGAACCATCAACATAAAATAGACAGCCTATGCACAGGACTCATATTTATTGTCTTAAAAAGGTGAGATCCAAATTCCCTCTATCCTTGCCCATCCCAAAAACCATTTTCCATCCAGTTATATATCAACACATTTATACTCTCATTCATTCCTTATAGTTAATGTTATCCCATAACCTGCCACCAAGACTAACACTATGGGGTATGTTTACTAAACCGTCTTAACGTGCGCCCGGCAATAGTGTGCAGGTTGCCATAAAAGGAGTGGGCGTTTCAGTCTTAAAGCAGTAAAACGGGAGTATCGCGCGATAACGCACGCTGCTGCGCACATTATCGACGAAGCGCCGCTAAGTGCGTTAACGCGTAGTAATCTTAAGTAGGCGCCCAGACATGCAAACATAGAAGCAGAGGTGTAGCACAATGGTTAATACACTGACTGATGATACAGGGGTCATGAGTTCAATCCCCCAGTGTGCCTAATGCATAAGGCTGGCTGAGGCATCAGCCTTAGCATGTAAGTATTGTTTCTTGAGGCAGTTTATATGTATTTTATTTATTTATTTATTTAGCTGTATTTATATACCGCTTTTCATATTAATTATTGCTGCCAATTAATGCTCAGCTGCACCCCACCACTATCTGATATTCTCCTGCAGCAAGCCTCCAGCCACTGCCCCCTGCAAGGTGTTCCAGCAAGACACATATTAGCTGCAGACAGTCTGCTAGCTAGTCCATAGTGCATGTTCCTGGAGGAGATGCATGCACCCAGAACAGAGATGTCAGCATACAGACCAAGCAGATAAGTCAGTGATTGGGCCCCAAAAGGGAACCCATAAATATCACATGGGAGAAATGTTATAGAGCACTATGGGGGAACCTAACCATGCCGTGGTCACTGCTCAGTCAGGGTGAGAGTGATCTCCCAGCAGGACATGCTGTGGCCACCCTGTCTGTGCAGGTGGTGGCCGGGCACTACAATGTCCCAGCCATTGCCCTATGCTCTGTGCAGATGCATCCTGGCCAGGCCACCCTGTCCGGGCTATACCCATGGTACCTTGCTCCTCATTATGCACATTGGCAGGCCAATACTGGCAACAGTGCTGGCAGTGTGGGCTATGGAGGGTGTTTGCAGCCACCACACACTGGATAGACAGACACACACTCCCACACCTATGCCAGCATTGTACAACTATAGAGGTGTTTTGCAGCCCTGGCCACCGCTCCAGTCCTGGGCACAGTGCAGGCATGGCTATGGTACGCAATACTGTTGGGGTCACTCCCCAGGGTGGTAAACACTGTCAGACACAAGACCTGTAGCACACTCCACAGACATCAGAGAGGTTGCCATGATGCAGCTCAATCTGAAAATTGTACTTTATTTTATTTATTTATTTATTTATTTATATATCTTTTCTATACCGCCACTTCCAGAGATCAGTGGCGGTTTACAGGTAACAAACATTAATAATAGAGCACTATTATTTTACATAGAACAGATTTAGAACAAAGAACATTCAACTATTAAGTGTAACTTAAAAATACAATGAGATAACAGGAGGGGTAGGAACATTTGAACTGGGTATGTATTAGATAATGTTTCAAAACATAACACTTAACATCAGAATTGCTATCTGCCAGTAATCATAGCAACCTTTTGATAGCTGTGTACCGTATTCCCGGGTTTAGGGAGGCATTGCTAAGGTATGCAAGTGCTAGTATTGGGAGATGCACGCAGGGCCCAATGTCCTGCCTCTCCAGGAGGCATTGGATAATGGAGCCTGTGGGTGCGGGTGTGTCTGCCCCTGTTTGCTGCTGCTTTATGGCAGAGGTTCCCAACTCCAATCCTGGTGTGCCAAACCCTGTTCGGGTTTTCATGCTGTCCCTCATGAATATGCATGAGATACTGTAGCAGCAGATAAGCATGCAATAAATAAATCCAGGAGTCTTTTCAAGGATCCAAGCCAGTTTAATGTGCACATGGCTCAAGCAATAAGCAATTTCAAAATGGCTGAGCAATGGCTTCTAGTAAAACAACAACTTTTATAGCTTTCTTGTCCATTCTAAGCATAGGCAAACTTTTCATTGGTCCCAGTACCCCTCTCACCCATCTATTGGTCCCGGTACTGATATGGCTACCCAATCGGGACTCTGGTCTGGGCCCAGCACCTGGTTGCCCCCCTTCTAGTCCCAATTACAATGGTCAGTGTCTCCAACTTGTTACTTCTCTCCTCCAAGGTCGCTGAGCTTGTTAAAACATATGGGAAGCAGGGCACTGTAACCTTGCTTTTTGCAGAGTTAATTAATTCCATAGAAGCTGTGCTCTCTTATCAGTACCAATTAGAGCTGTTTTCTGTCTTTTATAAGTTTCGTTTCTGCTTAGCTATGTTCAGTTAAACTGAGTTAAGTTTCAATTCTATGGTGTCATCATTCAGGGGGGTTTTCATTCCTCTGGGCCTAACTACAGGCTTCAGTTACAGGTCAAGCTGCTCAGGCCTGTCTGCTTAGTTCAATTAGCATGGATCATAGGCCGTCGCCTACCACATTCCCCCCTTTGATTATTCTCACCCGCATGTTAATAAGGTGTGAGAATCAAATCACATAATACTAGGTAAAGGTATCACTCTGTGGTATAGGGTAGTAAGTTCACATAGCTAGCATCTTTGTAGCTGTCTTACGCTCTACAGTGTTATTAATAACTGAAGTTATCATTTGCAAGCAAAATGGCAAGAAACAAGGGAGCAACAGGCAGATAGTCAAAGTCCATAGTTTGGCAAGAGTGGGAAAAAGAACTAAAGGATTAGAAGGTTCGGTTGCATCTTTGTTGTGCTGTCGTAAAGCTTCTGATTTAGACAGACCAGCTGTCCATCCTTCGTAGTAGATTGTGGTCCAGTCCGAACAAAACACAAACTGTCAACAATGGGGTGGGCCAATACCCACTCACTAGTAGTATTATGTAAATCAGTCTGATTGTATAGGATAGAATAGTTCAGTTCTTGCGTCTCCCAGGGCCACTGATCTCCCATCTTAGTTCCTCCACAATAGAAACAGTCAGAAGTGTGGAGACTAGATGCTATTGCTCCAGTAAGTTCAAGAAACAAGTTCTGGTGGTGGTATGAGGAATTGCAACGGTGGCTTGCATAGCCTTGTAGAAAGTCAAGATCTAGAACAACTTTTGGATTGGAGAGTATACCAATGCAAGTATAGGAAGAATGATAAAACAAGGTCTGAGTGACCTTCGGTCCAGTTCATGTTGTACTTATACAGGCTGCCCAGGGAGATAAGGCAAAAGTCATTTCAAAGCACTCCAAGGCTGCTGCCAAAATAAAGCAATAATAATAATTCATAATGGGCATAGTCTCTGGAAAATTGGTGGAACTGTCGACTTCCACAACAGATAACAGATGTAGGGTTGATTGTAGATCCTCAAGCTTCTGCCGTACGTAGACCTACCAGCGTTTTGGCAGGAGTAGGGCTGTAGATTCCAAAGTATCACTGTCCTCTGGGATGTCTCAATTTCTTAAAATATCATAGCATAGTCTCTTAGGCTATTATTGCTTCCTTAGAGCAGTTCACTCTTTAGGAGATCAAAACAGTCTTTTCAGAGTATTTAAACACAGTCTCTTAGAAGATTCAATTTCTTAACACAACACAGTCTCTTTCTGATGATTGCAGGTTTTTTTCAGATGCGAGGCTTACCTTCAGATAAACAAACAGTCTTGAAATAGTGCAGTTTCTGAGGGACCAATAAGTCTTAGGGCCGTGGTTGTTGTCGTAGGGTGAGGTGCAATGGAGTCTCAGGATGCTGTACAGTAGTCCAGTGATCAGGTTCAAGAGCAGCTGCTGGCTTCACTTGATTATGATGGGTCCAAGGTTCAAATTCTGCGACTTTTACTGCAGTTGGAGTTGTTGACAGGATGACGACATAGGGTCCCCTCCAATGCAGGGCTAACAGTATCTTTCTCCACTCTTTGATCCACACCGAGACTCCAGGCTTGAAAGGATGCAGGGGTGCAGGCAAATTGATGAGTAATCGATTTTTGTACCCAGGTATGAAGACTTCTGCAAAACAGAACTTAAAACCAATAGTTCATGTCTAATAATTTCAGATCCTATCTGTCTCATATCTCCTTTTATTTCCTATACAATAGGCAGGGGTTGCGCATACAGAATTTCAAAAGGGAAAACTCCTAAAGACTTAGCAGGGGCTAAGTATATCCTAAGAAGGGCTATAGGAAGAACCTAGGGCCACTTCAGGTAAACCTCTTGGCAAAGTTTAGACAACTGAGATTTCAGGGTTCTATTCATACATTCTACTTTTCCTAAATTCTGAGATCTATAGGCAGTATGTATCTATTAATATCAATATCTTGGGGCTATACTTAATGGACTTGCTTCCTAAGGTTATCCACCCTCATTCTTTGTACAGGGGCCCATATGCATGCAAGGTTGTAAGGGTATACTTGAAATCTGGGTACACATTTAGACAGGGCTCTTTTCCTATTGTTAGTGCTCTAGTGAGGACTATCAGTTCAGCTTTCTGTGGTGAAGTTTCTGGGGCCAGGGCTGAGGACTCAACTACCAAATCAGGGGTCACCACTGCATATCTAGCACAACAATGTCCATTGATGATGAAACTGCCTTCAGCCACAAAGAAAGTCTGTTCAGGGTTCTCCAGAGGGACATCAGTCAAATCCAGGTGGCTTGAGAATACAGTGTCCATAATTTCTAAACAGTCATGATCAGGGGATCAAGACCAACTGATAACAACATAGCAGGATTGAAAGCTTGACTGACCCTTCAGTTGTATCTGGGGTTTTCACACAACATACTCTAATATTTCAACATTCATAGATTTGTTAGCTAGTAATTTCCTTTGTGAAGGGATTTTTCTTTTAGTTTTTGCTTACTAGGAAGGCTGTAGCTGTAACAGCTTCTCAAATAAGGTCCAAGAGATTGAGTCAACACTCCCAGAACATTTCCTTGCGACTCATGAACATAGAGACTGTAAGGTTTTCTGGACATCTGGTAGACCCAGAATTGGTGACAACATCAGAGTGTTTTTTTTCAAAGATCAAAAGACTGCATCCTGTTCAAGTCCCCATTCCTCTGGAGACTTTTCCATTCCTTTGATAGCTTGATACAATGGGTTTTTTTTTTGGTTTTTTTTTTTTTTCTCTAGCAGCGCAAAATTGGGGATCCATATACAACATATTCTGTGGCACCCAAGAAGGCTCTCACTTGCCTCCTGGTGGTTGGAGTAGGAATACTGCATACAGCTGCTTTGCGTTCTGGTAAGGGTTCCAGGCGTCGAATTCCGCTGGACAACTGGAATCCTAGGTATTTAACTTGTTTGACATAATTATGCTTTGGCTCTTGAGACTTTGTATCCAGCCTCATTAAAAAGGTGCAAGAGTTCACTGGTGGCTGGTGGACATTCACTTTCTGAGTTGGTGGTTATGAGCAAGTTGTCCACATATTGAAGTAGAATTTTTTCTTTTTTTTTCTTTTTTTTTTTCTGGAGTTTCTGGATAACTTGTCAAATCTTTTGCTGAGTGAGGCGAGTTCTTGAATTCTTGAGGTAATCTTGTCCAGATGAGTTGGCCCCGCCTCCTTGTAGTGGGGTCTTGGGCTAAGCGTATGCAGAAAAAAACATCTTTTTAAGTCCAGAATGATGAAATGTATAGCTTCAGCAGAGATCAGTTCCAAGAGAATATAAGGATTTTGGTACCACTGGTTGTATAGTTTCAGCTGCATCATTCATTCTTTCTTAGATCCTGCACTGGGCGGTAATCACCTGTCCCAGGCTTCTTGACTGGCTTGAGGGTGACAATGGCAGGGGCTATGTTCTTCGCTAGGCCAGGTGGATTATCTTCTGCCCATCCTCCAGGTGGGGCTATGAGGTTGGTAAGTGTACAGCTTGTTGCTTTGGATGCAGGTGAATAGAACCGCCATTCTTCTTCTTGGGGACAGTTAACACCATCAGGCCAGCAGATTTTGAGTTTCATTTTTTTCTTCCTTCAACAGAGGATATCTGTGCTTGAAGCTTTGCAAGCAGGTCTCGGCCCAAAAATGGAATAGGGCATTCAGGCATATACAGGAACTGGTACATTATTATTATTTTTTTTTCTAGTTCACACATGTGGTTCTGCAGAAAAGGCTTTGCGAGAAAAACACAGGGGCTACTGGCTTTAGTATTCTGCTCCTGTATCCCCCATAAAAGTCCATATATTGGTCCCCTATTTTTCAGACTGACTCCTGGGGACCCAGGGAAACTGGAGAGTCCGGTCTGGCCTAGTCTTCATCCATGCTGTAGCCCTCTTCGGCTGCCACTCACGCTATAGCTGCTTCACTCTCGTGCTGAAACACTGTGCTTGGTTTATTGTTTTATGACTTTGCAATCAAGTACTCCCTCGGGAGTCAAGATACGGGCATTCACTTCTCTAATGTCCTTCTTTTTCTATAATGGGCGTACTCACACCCAGTTTTTCACTTCCTCTGTTCCTTCGATTAGGATAATCTCCTCACATCATTCAACTAAAATATCATTCACTTTCTCTGTTACATTTATTTTCACAATTCACACACCCTCTGATTAACTTTCATTTAACCATTATGCCCGCAAATTCATCCAGTTCTTTGCAATTTCCGTTCATTAGTTCAATCAAGTCCTAAAACTTCTCAGTGTATAATGCAGTTTTTTTCAGTTCTAAACAAGTCTGGTCAGCTGACTTTCACTTCTAGTCCGGAGGGGTGGACATTCCCCTGTTGCAGAGGTGGCTAGCAAACTACTTGGGAATCTGTAGTCCCCCCGCCCCCCCCCCCTCGCCTGGATTCTGTTTCTCCTAGCAATTCTCTATCCCGCAGGTTGATTTTTTTTTTTTTTTAAAGGATCCACTTCTCTGCTGTGGGCACATTAGTTCACGCCCACCGGGGGGGGGGGGGGGGGGGTTGACAAAATCGGTGGAATGGGCTCCAACCCCCCCATAAGCACTCTGAACTGAACTACTTACAGAGAGAGAGAGAGAGACGAGACAGGATATCTAGAAATTCTGGGGCAAAATCCTGATTGGGACAGAGACATTTCATAATCTTCAGTAAATCCCTTACTGAAATTCTTGATCATACTTGAAAAGACACTTATTATTTCTGTAAACATAGGGCAGGCAGGAAACACTTAGATTGAGCACATACATCCATTATGCTTCTTATAGAGAGAACTATAGCTATCTGTCAGCATGTCTCTGCAAAAGAAATTATTTTTTTAGTTCAGGAAGCAAATATTTAAAAGACATTCCGGATATTTTTCATAAAATACAGTACACCTTTCCCTTTTTTTTTTTAGATACAGAAAAGCTAACTGATTTGTTCATTAGTAACCAGCACAGAGGGGAAGCATGCATTCAAATGACTTATACTCATTCATAAAAAGATAAACTTTGTTTTTAAAACTTTTGGTTAAACAGAGCTAGTGAAACCAGAGAAAAAACTAATTATAAATTCATCACGCTTCGATTAAATGAAGAGACTTTTCAAATCGGCAGTCCCTTTTCATTCCTAGGAGAAATTTCCTGCAGTCTCCAGCTGTCTCTCCAGAACCTTTTTTTTTTTTTTTTAAGGATATGTGGAAGCCACACCCCTCTGCTCGCGGGGAAACAATTGAACTGTGCTCATAAAAAGAGACTTCTCATTCACATGGACAGAGATGCCAGAAAAAAACAATTTAAATCAATGTTAAGTCGTGATCTAATTACTTTGTAGATCAAAGGAAAAACAAAAACAGTTCTTTATCATTTCCTATTTAAACTGTTTCAGTGCTTACTGAAAATTTGAACATACAGCCGACAGAAATTCCTCTCACTTGGTCCGCAACCCATAAGGGATTAATACAAACTTAATCCTTTTCAGGCTAAACCCAAAAACTATCGGGACCCACAATCCTGACTAAACATTCTTATTAAATGATAAATAAATGATATATATTACATAACCACAGCAGAAGGAACAAAAACATATTAAATAAAACAGGTACAATTTGCCTGAAATAAGCACAAACTACCAGCATTGAGGTTTAAGCCTGCACAAGATTAGAAAGACGACACTAGACATTCTTTCCTTCAGACACGCCCCCTGTCAGTTTTTCACACTGCAGTAGAAAAACTAACTGGGTCAGACCAGCTTTTTGATTTCTAAAAATGACTGTAGGTGTTTTGGGTCTTCATTCTGCTCTATTAATACAATTTCTTAATCAGTGAACTGTCACAAATTACTCAACAGAATAATCTCACATATATAACAAAAGGGAAACTCGCAGTTTCAACAGATAGCAAAAATCAAATACACAGGACGGACAATACACCAAACGCTTCATCCGTTTCGCGACCTAGACGCAGTCACCCGACTAGGAACTGCGCTAGTCCAGAGTCCACTCTGCTTGGTCCGTGCTGCCAGACCTCTCATTCACACTTCATTCACACAATCATGCTAGCAACGTATCTTAGAATGCATTCCTTTCTATCTATTCTGACTAGTCTTTTTCCCAATTACAAAAAGGATGAGGGTTTCACCCGGCGAATTCCCATGCGGGGTTACTCGGCCCTTCCTTGAGAGCTCTCTTACCAATTCCCAATATCTCGAGATTACAAATTCCAAGTTCCACTGGCAGTACTGCTCTTTCTATTTCTGTCTAGACATACCAAAAACCCAGTCCTGTCTGCTCTGACCAGGCTGAATCATGATTCTCTAAGTTTTCAAACTGCAGTTCTAACTCATCTGTCTAGACAGGTTTTCAAAACTATACTTACCAGATCTGGTTCCCAAGCTTCTGAGTTGGATCCTGGACTCCCCCGGGTCGGAAGTGTTAGCCAGCTGGACTCAGTGCCTGCCGAGGCCAGGCAGAACTCCCTCCGATACAAGAGGATCGGTGGGCCCAGGGAGATTCCCCTGCGTCGGATTGGCATGGTTCCAACTGGACCAAACCTCAAGGCGAATTACGTGGATTTATTCACTTGAACACTATCCACCACTCGCACTTCCCGGCCAACGCACCAAGAATGTAGCAGCAGATAAGCATGCAATAAATAAATCCAGGAGTCTTTTCAAGGATCCAAGCCAGTTTAATGTGCACATGGCTCAAGCAATAAGCAATTTCAAAATGGCTGAGCAATGGCTTCTAGTAAAACAACAACTTTTATAGCTTTCTTGTCCATTCTAAGCATAGGCAAACTTTTCATTGGTCCCAGTACCCCTCTCACCCATCTATTGGTCCCGGTACTGATATGGCTACCCAATCGGGACTCTGGTCTGGGCCCAGCACCTGGTTGCCCCCCTTCTAGTCCCAATTACAATGGTCAGTGTCTCCAACTTGTTACTTCTCTCCTCCAAGGTCGCTGAGCTTGTTAAAACATATGGGAAGCAGGGCACTGTAACCTTGCTTTTTGCAGAGTTAATTAATTCCATAGAAGCTGTGCTCTCTTATCAGTACCAATTAGAGCTGTTTTCTGTCTTTTATAAGTTTCGTTTCTGCTTAGCTATGTTCAGTTAAACTGAGTTAAGTTTCAATTCTATGGTGTCATCATTCAGGGGGGTTTTCATTCCTCTGGGCCTAACTACAGGCTTCAGTTACAGGTCAAGCTGCTCAGGCCTGTCTGCTTAGTTCAATTAGCATGGATCATAGGCCGTCGCCTACCACAATACATCTGCATACCATGGGGGCGGCGCATAGAAATGCAGCACAGGCATCTTTATTAGAGGCAGCATGGAACCTGAATGGTGTTTGGCCCTCCAGGACTGCATTTGGGAGACTCTGCTCTAGGTAATGCGCCTGTTTATGGTGTCTGTGCTCTGTAGGGTAAAATGTAGGTGTCTTGGGCATGTTTACGTCATCTGCAATAAAGGTTCTGTCTGTATTAGCACGTTTTAGTAGTGGGTAAAATATGGGGACTGGGTTGGCAGGAACCACAGCTGGGACTTGAACCTGTGACCTTCTGCTTCCGAACACACTTGTTGTGTGCACTGCACCTCTGTGTTGCCACGGAGACAGTGCATTCCCTGGTGATGCCATGACTGTTTGTCAGACAGGGCCTGTCTGTTGCAGTGCATGGCACCCACCTACACAGGGCTAGGCCACGGTCTGCCACTGCCCCCTCCACCACCAGTATCCCTCTGCCACCATGCTGACATGCCCTTCTGCTGGTGGTGCTGGTGGAGCGCAGTCTCAGGCCATCCAGTGTGCGGGTAGGCAGCTACCTATGGTGCGGGTTCTGGGGTAGGGGTGCCTGCATAGCTGTCCACGCTTCCCCCCAGCACCGCATGCCAATGTTCCGTGCCCTTCGGGGTACCTGCTGGGTACTATTCCCTGTGACACTGTGTGAAGCACACTCGTGCCCATGTTGGGCCCTCAGATGTTGCTGTCTGGCTGCTCTACTGTTTCAGTATTCCTGTGGGCCAGCTAGGCATCACCCTAGTCCACACTGTGGGCCAGCTGCACCGCAGCATGTGCCGCCTGCAGCCCTCTGTGTCCCCTTTTCCAGCATCTGTCCAGTTGCCCATTCCGACATGCCCACCCTGCTGTTGTGGAACATTTGCACGCCATAGGAAATCTGGCCGATGGAATCGGAAACCCTGCTCAGCGCAATTACACTGTGGGCTCATTCACCTTGTATGCGAACGGAGCATAGACCCTTCCAATTTTCTTTTTTTTTTTGGAGCTTTCTTGGGAGTGTTTTTTGATGTTTCCCATTGATATCGCTATTGGCCAGCTTGGTTATTTTATTTTTACATTTTCTGCTCTCCATTTTCAAGGTTTCTTTGCCCTTTTGTTCCGTGCACATGTATCATACTTATCACTTTTTGTAGGTTTCCCTGGTTTTGCTGTACATTGCTGACAGAAATGGTTTCTTTTCCCTTTAAATCTGCTCTAACGCCAGGGTTTCACTGGCGTTAGTTTTGAGCCTCGGATTTCACAGCGTTAGTGTGCAGGGATCCTCTCCCCTCCCACTCTCCACCCATTGACCCCTTCTCTCCGCCCCTGGGGAGCCTTCCTCTGCCCTCCGGGAGCCTTTCCCTGCCTTCAGCGCTCGTTTGCGCCGCAGCGCGCGTTATCGCGCGATAAGGTACCTGTGTGCCTTGTAAAGCACCATTATCGCGCGATAAGGTACCTTATCGCGCGATAACGTTACAGAGCGCACGTTAAGATGGTTTAGTAAACATACCCCTATGTCCCTTGTGTTCAAACTTAAAATGAAGTTCTAAACAATTACCGCTGAATACAAGCCCCTACAAGAAATGAAATAATATTGGAAAGCATAACTCTTAAAGGCGAGTAATGTAATAACCAACCAAAATACACTTATTCCCACCTCCAAACACCTCTAAACTTGAGCTTTCTTTAGGAGCTCAAATGACAAGACTTTCTCATCATATGATATATTCAAAGTATGAAAGTCAAAGATCATTAGAGAAAAGACAACTTGCTTGGCAAGGTTGAAGATCAGTGCAGAGAAGGAAGGTCAGCTATCTAATGGATTGATAGAATGGCATCCACAGCTGCTGTGATTGTATCAGCAATTAGCCATCTGATTGAAGACCAAACACAATTTAGGACAATTATCCAGAGGGTTGCCATGAGTCCACATTGACTCGACGTCACTTAACAACAACAACATGAAGAGTTTCACCCAAGTTGTCAAGCTACAACAAGTGTAGCTTAGCATAGACAACTATGTGGTAGAAAGATACAGAAATATTTTCCATTGTGTTGGGTGCCAAAGGCTTGATAAAGAAAAATTTCTAAGCACACCTTGATCAACTATACATGTTATATCTTACGAACTCCAGAAGGAAGCTCTCTTTGGCACAATGCAAGTACTATGTTGAGCATTAGCAGTAAATTTTAGAGACTGAAATCATACTCCACATACCCTGACTTAGAAGTGAGGTTCATGACTGTCATAGTATGCGCACAACTAACCCATTTGGAGAAATTGCCCACAGCTTACATTGTAGTAACATCATGACACTTATAAAATTACCAAATGTCAGCATAATACACAATTACAAAGTATTACAGTGAGGTTAACTTGCAAATAGGCAAATTAAATGCTAGGAATGGCAATAGCATGATACAGTTCCAGTAAGGTACACATTAAAACAGCACAGTAGAACATTCATATAACAAAAATATGATATAGTGTCAGCAAAATACAAATGATACACCACAATAAGCAGCATGGTGGAGTGTTCATATAACATAGATATGATACTCAGTGTCAGCACAGTACAAATAAATTACCTTAATAGGCAGCACAGTAGAACATTCATGCAGAATAGGTATGATACTTACAATGTCAGCACAATACAGTGAAACATATAAATACAAATTTACTTAGAAAGGGCTGGCACCTTAAAACTCCATAGGCAAAAGAGAGGTCAAGTGCAACTGGAACATATAGATATGATGGATAAGGTAAAGGCACTGGGATAAATAAACGTGGGGAGTAGACTGATGGTAAACTATATATATAAGCTGAATAAGGTAAGGTGAACTATTCTCAGTTGCAGGGTGTACAGCAAACTAGTTCTGATGTGGTATAAATTAAATTTCCACTAGATTGGCCATAAGGTTGCAGGAGTCCTTGTTGAATTTGTCCACTGCAGATCTGCTCAAATTTAGATGTGGGTTTGCTGCTTCAAGGGGTTAATGATCAGTTTAAAAAAAATAGTTCTTAATCTTCGTGCTGGTCTATCAAACGTTTAGCTAAAAGGTTCACACATCAATTACGCTGTAGATATATTTAGATTTCTTTACTTTACATTATGGTTAAGCAGCTGTAATCCAACTTTGGCGTTAAGATGTGGATAACAACTGACAAACAAAATTGGATGGACTACATCTTGGGATTTTTAATTTTTTTCCATTAAATTGATATTGTGACCAGCAGGGGCTGGACTGTGGCAAAGCTAACAGCCAGACTGCTGGGCCTGACCTTTCTTATAGAAAGTTGTAGTTGTGAGTCAAAGTGGTCAGGTTTTTAAGAAGGATTTATTCCCCTCCCGGGGTTGGATTTTCAAAAGATTATAATACAAAAACTTAGGATACAACCATACTTCTGGTAAGTAACTGAAGGAAACATAAATCTAGCATTCTGCTTTCCAAAGAACTTATAATTCACAGCATACAGTTCATCTGCTATTCTGGCAGTCTCTTCTCTGCTTTTCTCAGCACTCTCAAGACACTCTCTTATCTTGGCTTCAGCATAAAGAAGAAATCTTATCGGATGACAGCAGCGTACAATCCATGTCTTCCTCAAATGGAGTTTCAATGCTAGACTCTGTTATCATAGGCTCAAGCTGTGTTTTCTCATTACAAACATCTTCATTACAATAGAAAGTTTGTACCTTTCTTAGTCCTTTCTTCATCGGGTTTCTCTAGACAGCCTTCTCCATAGCAGGGCAAATAGCTATCGTAATACTTGTAATAGCAGGAAGGAGAGAGACACTTCTCTTGATAAGTTTTACCCTTAAAACTTCTGTGCTTCCTGCCTTTCAAGTTTGGCTGAAAATCATAGAACTTCTCTTTTCTATTATGTGAAGATTTCTCTCTAAGAAATCTTCTGCGGTGTTTAACTGGCACCAGCTCTTCAGGTTCAAACATACAAATATCTTCAACTGCGTTCCTTTCCCTCTCTAGGGCTTGTAATGGCTTTAAGCTGCCACACTTCTCAGATACATACGGTTTTCCTTTCACTGCTTTCCATTCACTCTGCATGGCTCGGTGCCTTGGAGAATCAAACTGTGTCACAGGTAGCAAATCCTTACAGCTGACCTCTCTGTGTGAACTTCTTTTCAGCTTTCTGCCTGAAGTTTCATGCAGTTCTGATTCTGTGTCTGTCTCCTCAGAATCTTGTGAGCTTTCTCCTGAGTCTCCTGACTCTGGCCAGTTCCTCTCTGACTCCCCTCTGCCCACACCCTCTGTGTGTTCTAAGCATTTCTTATACTGCTTCCTGGGCGTTCCCTTACACAGGTGAAAGCCATTTGAATCAAAAGCTGGTGAGTGCTTTCTAGCTAGGTGGGGCTGCAGACCTCGGGTCTGAATCTGTTTACGTTGCCTATGGTAACTGGGGATCCTGTGGCTAGCCTGCCTGTCATAAGCTAAGCTGCAGCTAGCAGACTTTTGTGCTTCTGAAGCAAGGGACAGATCTTCCTTGTTACAATATACAAGGCGATTATTAAGCAGATATAGCTATAGATTCTCCAGCGTGCTGTTGTTTTCTATATTGCTTTTGGTTTTGCCCAGAACTGGCCCAAGAGTTTGTTCAAGGTGTTGGCACTCTCGGCAGACCTTAAGCGTTATGCACCCCTGGCTGTCAGAATCTATTGTTTACCTTTGACAAATTTTGTGCAGATTTAGTAGCCAGGCCAAAATATTGGGAGCCAGTGCTTGTGATCTCCTCCTCCTCCTCCCTCTGGTTATCTTGCACTAGTCTCATTCTCGTGAGACCAGCACCAGAATCCCTACACCATGTGTCATCTTTAGATAACAATAGTTATAGCTTCAGATAGCAAGTGTCTTTGGGTGTGTGGTACGACAGACGTGTGCCTGTCTGTGTCTGGGATGTGGCAGTGGGGGCAGGGCTGTGGCACATGTGTCTGTGCTGCAGAGCTGGGGGGAGCCTCTGTGTGTAGCACAGAGGTGCATTACTTGTCTCTGTGTACGTGATGTGTGATGCATAGGTGAGGTGTTTATGTGTGCGAATGTGTGCCTCTGTGTATGTCTGTCAAGCAAAGGTGGAGTGTGGGGGGTTTTGTGCGTTTGTGTATGTTCTGGGGGGGGGGAGGATGCACCCTTTGGCATATACATATTGTCATTTTTGTCCCCATTCATTCATCCCTTCAGCTTCGACCTTGCACTCTTCCCTCCCCCATTTCAACCCCCTCCCCACTCTGTTCCCCTCCAGATTCTCACCTCCCTTTTCCCTACCCCAACACTCCCACCTCCTGCCCTCCATTCACCCATCCCCTGTATTTTTTTACCTTTTTGTTTTTTAAGGTACTGCCCATTTAAATGTTTGCTTCCCCTCTCGCACTCTCTTTTTTTTTTTAATGCTCTGATCCCTATAGTTCTCTGCTGCCTTGGGCTTCCCCTCCTGTTCTGCCTACAGGAATCCAGTCTCCCGCGGACAGAACAGGAGGGAGTTTTGCTACGATCGGGGGGTTAGATGCAGCAGACAGTCCATGGGGATCTGATCTATGGGCTGTCTGCTGCTCTAAGCCCCAATTGCGGCAAAGATCCCTCTTGTTCTGTCCTTGGGAGATTGGATCTCCTGCAGGCAGACATAAGGTGTTTTCTTCCCTGGGGGAGGGGAACAGAGTAAATCCCAGGCACCAGGTATAAATTTCTGGTCACCATGGCGACCTGGCGCCTGTACTTTTTTGAGTCCTACATTTTCCATTGTTTTGAAGAATATTTTCCAGCATCCCACATTCATATTATATTCCTACTTTGCACATATCCTGCTGAACGGAAACCTGTTGAGTTCTGCATTCCCCTCTTTCCCCTACCCTCCCCCAATCTGATCTGGGTGAAATAAGGGGAGATAAAGATACTGGCAAAGTAAAATGAGGATGATTTCTGTTTCTTTGTGTGGGAGTTATCTAAAGACTGTATTTGGGAAGAAATCTGTTCTGGTATTGTGTAAAACAGATAGTCTCTGTTATACTCAGAATTTTAGTAGATGAAGATACGAGGGGGTAGTTTTATAAGCTTTTCCCAAGCATAAAACCCTCTTTGACATGTGTAAAAGGGCTTTTATAAGGTTACTTCAAGTGGCATGTTTACTAAAGGTTAATGTGCGTTAAGTGCTCTAATGGTCCATAGAAATGAATGGGCAGTGGCAGCCCTTAACATGCGTTAACCTTTAGTAAACGTGCCCCTAGGAGTTAACACGCACAAGAGTATGCACAGTGACAAGAAGGTTTGTATTTTTAGATGACTCATATTCTGGGGTAAAGTTTGGGTGGAACGCAGGCAGATAGGTACCATTGGGCCCTATTCAGAAACGCGGGTAGCAGCCCCACAAGCCATCAGGACTCTATTCCCCCCTCCTGCTCTTGCCACACGTCCTGAGCAGTAGGATGGAGAGAGCCAGCGGGAGGGGGCGGGATCTGGGAGGAGCAGGGGTGGGCCAAGCCGGCAGGACGTACAGGGTCGATTCAGGTCACAATCCTGTATGTCCTGCCGGGTCAAAGGGAACATGATGTTTATTCCACCTCAAAGGTGTAATAAGCAACACCGACCCAGCGATCAGTCCTGGGGATCCCCCCCCCGAGGCTGGGGCCAGGTGCAGGGGGGCACCACCGCCCAATCCAGGACCTGCCTGTCCAGCCATGGGTCGAGCAGCGGGGAATACGTTCCCGGAGGCAGGCAGAGGCACGCTGGGCCATCCTCTGGCCTGATTCCATGTAACGTTCCCGCGGTCCAGAATCGGTTCCTAACAGGCCCATCCTGCACAGGGACAGCCCAGACATGCCCCTTTTTGGAATCGGACTCTAAGCATCTTCATAGCATAGACTAGAAATAAGTGCCTTAATATCCTTGTAATCTAACTGACCTGTTAAAAATTACCCCTTAGCGTGTTGGACTCCTAACCTGAGTATATCCTTTCTAGTCTTATTGTGTAAAATGTGTTTACTGCTGCTGCGTACCTGCAGTACTCTTCTGTGAAATATGGTTATGGCTGCCTTTATTTAATATACCGCAGTTTCAGCAATGCCATCAATGTGGTTTACATTGAAAACCACCGAAAATTAGAAACATGGAAAGGAATGCCAGCTTCGCTGATAGGAAATAAGAAAGTAGATGGTTTAGAAGGAGGGGGAATGCCAGATCAGAACAGAGAGAAGGAGAGGGGAGGGAGGGTTAAGGTTCAGCTCTGCCAGGCAGTGGCTCGGCAACACCTCAAGCTTGAAAGAAGACTGCCAGTTGGGGTCAAAAAACAAATAAATATAATTATTTTGCTGCATCTGAGCAAGTTCTGCAATTTGTCAATAAAACAGAAATAATAGCAATTGCTTATTCACTTTTATGACACAGATAAATAAATTCTAATATGCTTGCTGGCTGGGAGCCAGTTTGAAACTACTGATAATAGTGTTAATATTAATGGTGTGAAACATGTTGCAGTGCAGCCGGGTTACCTTCTTAACATAGAAAGAAATATCAATCAAAGAGTCCTTTCCATCAATAGTGACAATTAAACTTTATCTGGGAATCTCAAGCAGACCAAACAAGATTGCGCTGTGGAATCATGCTGGTCATTGGCCTCTGGGAGGAGCTGGTGGACTGCACATGTTTTGTGCATTAGAATTCTTTGCTTAGTGTGCCAGAGGGATGAAGGTTCCTCACTGCAGAATTCTGAAAAACAAACGCGGCCTTTAAGCACCGATAACGCCACGTTTAAGCACACTTTAAGCAATTTTTAAATGCAGAAAACAGACATAAACATCGATGGAAAAATTAGCGCCCAGTTAACCCCACAAGTATTTAAATTTATTTTTTTATTTATTAGTATTTATATACTGCCGCTTCCAAAGATCAGTGGTGGTTTACAGAGAACAAAATGATAACTTTACATTATAACATCGGAAAAACTTATTTACAAGACAAATGTGATAAATAATTAACGTGTATTTAAATGAGCTGCACATAATACTCTGGTATGCAAATCATGGCTACGCCCAATGCAGAGACAGGTGTAGAGGATTTTGCAACCACCAATATTTTTACTGCAGGGTCTGAAGTGACTTAACCCTCTAATGCATTTACTATGTTACTATGTAATGTGTACCCCCGACAGTATTTTGATGGCATTGTGTGCTTTCCCCAATGCCTAGATCAGTGATGGCTAACCTTTTTGAGCCCGAGTGCCCAAACTGCCGCACAAAACCAAAGAATTTCCTCAAAGTGCCAGCACGTCAATTAAAGCCCCATTTGCATAAGGTGCTTCATTTGCATAAATATTTGCATAATGTTACCATACACTAACTTTTAGTAAACATGCCTCTTAATGAGTATATGGATAAAGAAAGACTAAAAGGTTTCTACATTACTATAATCCAGTACCAACCGCCAGGCACATTAGGAACTACTACAAACGCTGCCCATTTAGAACCCATAGCAAACCCGCCGTATCCTAACAGCACTACCAGGACTCACAAAGCACCATACTCTACCTATCAAAAGGCAACACTGCAAATATTAAACCAATACATCTCAGAGAACAACAATACATGACCTACTGGGGAAAGAACAAGTGGCAATGTCAAATAGGAATTATATAAACAGAATACCTCAGCTCAGTTACACATGCAGAACAGACCATCACCAAACAAGGAATCACAATTTAGAAACAGGAAGACAATAATTAAACTGGGAACCCCAAAAGCCAAACTTGGAATATACAACAACACTGTAGAAATAAAACTATATATTAATTTCCTCTTGTACTAAACAAAGCGCAAAAATTAATGATGCACATTTCCCAGAGCTGACATATTCCAGTTAATAAATTCAAAATAAAGAGATATTTTTCTACCTTTTGTGCATTTTTTTTCAGTTGCAATTGTTCCAGCCACTTTCTTCTGGTTTCTTCGTGTCTTCTGCTAACTCTCCATCTGCTGTCCATTTGTCCTTTCTTCTGTCTTCTTGTTTTTTTTCCATTCTCTCTCTACATCTGCTTTAACATACTAATCTTTCTCCTTTGGCTCTTTCCTCATTCCTATTTCATCTACTCAAAATTTACCCCTCCATCCTCAATCCCCACTTACTCTCCCAATACCCGGCCAATTGTAGATTTTTTATCCCTCCCACACAAAATATTTTTCCCCTCTCCATTTTACTCTCCCAGCCCCATCCCATTCTAATCCTCCCCCCACACCAGCTCCCTTCTAGTTCCAGCCTCACCCAGCATCCATTCCCTTCTAGTCCCTGCATCAGCCCATTTCCAGTCCTAGCAGCCCCCCAACCCAATACCAGTCCTATCCCCCCCTCATCAACCCACTTCCAGTCCTAACCCCCCATCACCCCATTTTCAGTTTAAGCCCCCCCCCTATAACCCATTACCAGTCCTAACCCCCCACTTCCAGTCAGCCCCCCATAGCCCATTGCCAGTCCTAACCCCCCCATCAGCCCACAGTCCATTACCAGTCCTAACCCCATCAGCCCACCTCAAGTCCTAACCCTCCCATCAGCCCATTTCTTGTCCCAGCCCCCCCATAGCCCATTATCAGTCCTAAACCCCCCCATAGCCCATTGCCAGTCCGAACCCCATCCGTCCACCTCCAGTGTTAACCCCCCATCAGCCCATTTCCAGTCCTAACCCCACCCAACAGCCCACCTCAAGTCCTAACCCCTCCCCATCAGCCCATTAGCAGTCCTAACCCCCCCCCTAGCCCATTAGCAGTCCTAACCCCCCTCTCTAGCCCATTAGCAGTCCTAACCCCCCCCATAGCCCATTACCAGTCCTAACCCCCATCACCCCATTTCCAGACAGCCCCCATCAGCCCACAGCCCATTAGAAGTCCTAACCCCCCCTAGCCCATTAGCAGTCCTATCCCCCCCTCCTAGCCCATTAGCAGTGCTAACCCCCCCTAGCCAATTAGCAGTCCTAACCCCCCCCCTCCTAGCCCATTAGCAGTCCTAACCCCCCCCCCCAGCCCATTAGCAGTCCTAACCCCCCCCTAGCCCATTAGCAGTCCTAACCCCCCCCCCCCTCCTAGCCCATTAGCAGTCCTAACCCCCCCCTAGCCCATTAGCAGTCCTAACCCCCCCAGCCCATTAGCAGTCCTAACCCCCCCTAGCCCATTAGCAGTCCTAACCCCCCCTCTAGCCCATTAGCAGTCCTAACCCCCCCCATAGCCCATTACCAGTCCTAACCCCCCATCACCCCCATTTCCAGACAGCCCCCATCAGCCCACAGCCCATTAGCAGTCCTAACCCCCCGTGCCCATTAGCAGTCCTAACCCCCCCCCCCTCCTAGCCCATTAGCAGTCCTAACCCCCCCCAGCCCATTAGCAGTCCAAACCCCCCCAGCCCATTAGCAGTCCTAACCCCCCCCCTGCCCATTAGCAGTCCTAACCCCCCATCACCCCATTTCCAGACAGCCCCCATATGCCCACAGCCCATTTGCATTCCTAACCCCCCTAGCCCATTAGCAGTCCTAACCCCCCCCTCCTAGCCCATTAGCAGTCCTAACCCCCCCAGCCCATTAGCAGTCCTAACCCCCCCCTAGCCCATTAGCAGTCCTAACCCCCCCTCCTAGCCCATTAGCAGTCCTAACCCCCCCTAGCCCATTAGCAGTCCTAACCCCCCCCCCTCCTCGCCCATTAGCAGTCCTAACCCCCCCAGCCCATTCGCAGTCCTAACCCCCCCTCCTAGCCCATTAGCAGTCCTAACCCCCCCCCCCCAGCCCATTAGCAGTCCTAACCCCCCCTAGCCCATTAGCAGTCCTAACCCCCCCAGCCCATTAGCAGTCCTAACCCCCCCCAGCCCATTAGCAGTCCTAACCCCCCCCTCTCTAGCCCATTAGCAGTCCTAACCCCCCCCCATAGCCCATTACCAGTCCTAACCCCCCATCACCCCATTTCCAGACAGCCCCCATCAGCCCACAGCCCATTAGCAGTCCTAACCCCCCCTAGCCCATTAGCAGTCCTAACCCCCCCTCCTAGCCCATTAGCAGTCCTAACCCCCCCCAGCCCATTAGCAGTCCAAACCCCCCCAGCCCATTAGCAGTCCTAACCCCCCCCTGCCCATTAGCAGTCCTAACCCCCCATCACCCCATTTCCAGACAGCCCCCATCAGCCCACAGCCCATTAGCAGTCCTAACCCCCCTAGCCCATTAGCAGTCCTACCCCCCCCCCCCCTACCCCAGTAGCAGCCCAAACCCCCCCCCTCCCCCCTTAGCAGTCCTACCCCCCCCCCCCCGGCAAATTTAAAAACAGACACAGCGGGCTCTGGCTGCTGCCGCGAACGCGGCAGCATGCAGTGTCCCGCGGGGCCCCCTCCGCCCGTTAAGCCCCTCTGCAAGGGCTTTCAGATTCGCGAGGGAGACAGCGTCTCCCTCGCGTCTCTGTTAAGCCCGCAGGGGCTAATGGGAAATTTCCCATCAGTCCCTCGCGTCTAAAGGGGCTGATGGGAAATTTCCCATTAACCCCTGCGGGCTTAACAGAGACGCGAGGGAGACGCTGTCTCCCTCGCGAATCTGAAAGCCCGTGCAGAGGGGCTTAGCGGGCGGAGGGGGCCCCGCGGGACACTGCATGCTGCCGCGTCTGCGGCAGCAGCCAGAGCCCGCTTTTTCTTTTTTTGCGGACCTTCACGCGTGCCAGCTGCAAGGCCTTCGCGTGCCATAGGTTCGCCATCGCTGGCCTAGATCATCTTCTCAGATGATCAGGCATTGGGCAAAGCCTCCATTGCCATCAAAATAGTGAAATCAAATCCCTGGTGGCCCAGCAGCCGTGATTCCCCCCCCCCCCACCATCCGTCAGTATTTTGATGGCATCGGGGACGATTGTGGCATTGGGAAAAGCCCCCGATGCCATCAATATACTGTTGGGGGCCATGCCCCAACAGAAAATGACTGCCCGGTGGTCTAGTGACCCCTGAAATCCCCTACCCCATAGTAAAATAAAATAACCTGGTGGTCTAATGGCCCCTAAATTCACTACCCCCACCCGGTACCTTAAAAGAAGTGGGAGCACCAGGGATACTATTATAATCAGGGTACTGGCCCCTGATAGTATTTTGATGGCACCAGGTGCTTTTCCCGATGACACGAATGCCCCTGTTGCGGCTGATATGCAAATTAGCCATACGGTGCCTGTTTCTCTGGGGAAGCAAGCCAAACTAGCGCCAACTTCTTGTGCGCATGTGTTTGGCTTGCTTTCCCAGTTTAACGCTGCGGTGGCTCATTTGCATGTGCATGGTTACCAGATCGTTCATTTGCATACCCTGTCCTTGCTGCATTGCCCGTTAAAAGGTGTGCGTTGTCGGATGCATAAAAAGTCAATTCAATGTGCATCTAGCACTGGCTTTCTGCATCGGCCTGAAAGAAGGGGCATGAAGAACAGCCACTAGACCAGCTTGTAACATCTAGGACCTAGTAATCAGCAGGCCAGTCATATATTTTTTTAAAGCTCTATACGTATATTCAGTGGTGCTAAGTGACCACACTGAATATGCACAGATAACATTAAACAGATGATCTATCCATTTAAAGTTGTACCTGTAATTTGACTGCCAGTTGGACATATAAGGGAGCATCTTGGAACAACACAAAACAAAGCTACACAAAACTACACAACTCAGAACAAAACTACACAAAACAGGCTGAGATAACGGAGAGAACCTGAAATGTAAATAGTACTGAAATGCAAATTTGACTGAAGAGAAGGAAGTAATGTCAAAGAATGTAAATAATATAATATCATTGTAAATATGCTATACCCCCCCCTCGGGTGAAGGTATCCCCCCCCTCCATTTGTATCTGTTCAATGTACTCTCCACATGTTTGTTGTAACTGCTTTGACCCGGCGAAAGGTGGTATAGAAATATGGCTAAATAAATAAATATAAGTTATATAAGGTGCAGTTGAATGTTACTGCTCTTCGTATAACTATAACTTTGATGCTTCTGGCCCACCCGAATCACATTTCTTTTAAAATGCATATATTCTGGCTAGTCAGTAGCTTGGATGGCTAGAATCTATGCATTCACCATGTTCTGAATTTTTTTTTTTAAAAAAGCACTTCTGCAGTTAGCTTCTGCTGCAAACCGCATAAGCAGTTTTAAATATTGGGATGTTGACGGAAAGGACAAGATATAAATGCACTAACATAGTACCAGATGGCAGATAAAGACCAGCATGGTCCATCTAGTCTGCCCAGTAAAGTGGCTAGAGTTGCAAAGTTGTACCTGCCTGTTCATGCAGTTTCCTCCCCCTCTATGTCTTTATTTAAGGTTGTGCCTGCTGCTTCGTGCAGGTTATCCCCTCTATTTATGAAGTTATTTAAGTTTTCTTTGATAATATCCTCTTGCCATATAAGGATCCTCTTTGTCCCATGTCTTTTTTTTATTTCCACAATTGTTTTTGCTTCCATCGCCTCCATTGGGAGAGCATTCCAGGCATCTACCCCCCCCCCCTTTTTATGAAAAAGTATTTCCTGATGTTGCTTTTAAGTTTACCTCCTTGCAGCTTCATTTCAAATCCTCTAGTTCTACAGCTTCCCTATCTTTGAAAAAGGTTTGTTCATTAATACCCATTAAGTATTTAAAGGTCTATATCATATCTCTCTTGTCCCTCCTGTATGGTATACATATTTTGGTCTTCAAGTCTCTTCTCGTACACTAGACTTTGGGGGTTAGAATTCACCAAACCCCCTCTCAGATTCTGGATCAACCCTCAATTATCCTTAAAATTCTCTAGTGACTAATCTTAAAAACTGATCTGGAATCTATATGGAATTAAGGAGCATCTTGTATTCTGCAGTATAGATGCCAAAAATTCAGCACAAGAAGAGTTTAAGGAATAAGTATATCTGCTTGCTTTTAACATTTTTCTCCATATTTTATGAAACTTCTTTGGCCCTCCAAAACCGTATATTAATCCACCCTTTTATTTCTTGAGCTCATTTATCCCTCATTTTTGCTATTACCACAGTTTTGCGCCTCTGTCTTGGTTCAAAGTTTCTTCTTAGCCTTCTGTTCCCACTGTTTTCACTTTCTATGTGCCTCTGCCCTTTTCTTTTGCTACAGAAGTAAGCTTTGGGTTCGCCAGCATAATCCACACTTCATTATATTTTGTGAACCGAATTGCTGTTCTTTTGTATCCAAACAAAATGTATTTGGTGTAAGAGGAAAACTTAGATGTTGTCTCTCCTAAGGGTGAGTTGGAGGAAGATGGGGAGATTCCGCTAATGGAAGGCAAGGATCTCCCGTGATCCACCTGTTTCACAGAAAGGGCCTTCCTATCTTTATTCAGGATGCTATAGTGGCTCTGCATGTTGTAGAACCTGCTCCCATGTATGCTTTGCAAGCCGACCCTAATTTGGAGGGCATCCGGAGTCATCCTGAATTTTTTCCTCAGCCTGAGCCTGTGCAGCAGCTGGTCTCTAAGTGGAAGGCTCTCAGACTGGTCCTTAGGGATCCTTGGCTCTGTCTTGGCTGTCCCTGGGCAAGCTGGTTCGGCTTTTTAGGCTCCCTCGAGTGGCTACCCTTGTCATGGTACTGACAAAGCATATGGCCATTCTGGTGGAAGGGGGTGCAGCAATCAAGAAATAACTGGATTGGGGGGATGGGAGGTTTGAGACTCTCCTTAAGAATGGCTAGGCTACCTCTGCCATAGGTGCTCAAGCGACATGGCTCACGTCATCGTATGCTGGATCCAGCAGCTGCTGGATGGCCTTGAGGCTGCAAGATTGGAGTCTGGATCTGCAAATGTGACTAATGCCCTATATGACTTGGTCAGGCTTTTCTCCAAGGCCATGGCCACAGTAGTAGTGGCTAGGGTGGTGGCTTTGGCTCTACAATTGATCATCTGATACTACTTCCAAGTTGTAGCTGAGCAAATTCCCCTCAAAGACAACTGCCTTCGGGAAGGACCTAGAGAAACTTGTGAAAGACGCTGAGAGGCTCGCTCTTAAAAGTTACAGTTTGCTGCTGCCCGTCTGTGCACCATGCAGCCAACCAATAAGTTTGCTTTTTGATATACTCATTGTGGAAATTGTATCTAATTGCCCCTGATGCAGGCAATCTGCTGAAACATGGCTGTGTTGGGCTAATAAAACATTTTCTGTGGAATTCAATTTTACCCCTGCTGTGCTTTTTTGCTTGAATGTGGTATAGGGGCCGTTCCCTCCCCTTTTCTTGCCGATTGAGGATACTCAACAGTGCCTCCTGCAGTTGCAGACCCTTCCGTTCGTGTCCTCTGCAGAGCAGGGCTAGGGGTGTTATTCCATCTACTGCATGGTGCCCAAAAAGGGAGGTTCCTTTTGGCCTATTGTGGACCTAACGTCCTGAATGCAAAACTCTGAGCCCCTCATTTCCACATTGAGACCATCAGGTTGGTCATTGTATCAGATCAGCAAGGGGAATTCCTCACCTCTCTGTTTCTTGCCGAGATGTGTTTCATATTCATTTCTAGGAGCAACATCAGTAATTTCTCCGTTTCAGTGTTCTGGGTTGTCATTTCTATGGGCTCTATGCTGTGGTCTGATGGTGGCAGGGTTCCTGCACATGCAAGGTATCTGGGTTATTCTTTTTTTTAAAATTAAATTTATTTAAATATGCAGCATAAACCTATGCAAAGTTATAATAGTATTCAGTACAGTAAATAATCCCCCCCCCCAAAAAAAAAAGAAAAGAAAAGAAGAAAGGGAAGAAGAGGAAAGAAAAAGAAAACTAAGGGGGGGGGGTGGCAGCGACCTGTTTATAGACTAATTAAGTATTATTCAAATATACATCAAGGGCTCTCCATATCCTCTCAATCTGCCAATACAATTGGAAGAAATAAAGGCAGCCTCTTCTAATTTGTGGGTTTGACATATAGCATGCCACCAAAAGGTCATATTCAGTGATGAAGTATCTTTCCAACAGTGCATAATATGCTGAAACGCAAAAGACAGCTTTATATCAAACAACATTTTATTGTAGTTTAAAAGTTCATCTTTTAAACACAATGAGCGGCATATTACACTTGTAATGACAAAGGATGATCAAAATGAAACACATCTTTAGCGTATCTCCACACACCAAGCCAGAAGGGCTTGATAAGGAGACAGTCAAATATCAGGAGAGTGCCAATATCAGTGGAGCACTGCCAGCAGTGGTTAGAAGGTAGATGTCCTGCTCTAAACATTCAAAGTGGGAACCAAATCGCATGGTGTGGGATTAAAAAAAAAAAAAGTGTTTGCACCAAACTACTGGACATCGTAGGTCACACTGTGCGACACCAAAAAGTATTCCACTTTAATTAGATCATGTAGTAGATCAAGATTGGTTTCTCAAGTCCTACGCAGTCCCAACAATAATGAGCCTTTAATAGCTTGTAGAAAAACTAAGAGCTTTTGAACAATATCAATCAAATCTGAGGTCTGAAAACTCCATTAAGACCCAGAGGAGGATTGTGCCAAGCTTTGGACCAGATTGTCAAGTTTGGAGGCTTGAGAAGGTGATAGTCCATATCAAGCAATTAGATGTTGGTCAGAGACTAGTACGTTTCCCTCAAAGAATTGGCCAATACAAAAAAATCCCTTTATTAAGCCATCTTGTCCAAAAAGTTGTCTTCCCATTAATATGATTTAATGGATTATACCAAAGGGATTCCAATTTCATTTTTAATCTTTAGCAAGAGGGGTTCCAGGGCAAAGATTAATTGTGAAAGGGAGCAGCCTTGTCTAGTTCTTCGATAAAGTAGAATAGCCTTGGATAAAATGCCATTCACTGCAAACCTTGATCGTGGAGAGGCATAAAGTACCTTAATCCAATCAATAAAAGCAGGTTCACATCCGAACCACTCCATAGCTTGAAATAGTTAGGGCCACTCAATGTAGTCAAAGGTGTTTTCTGCATTTAAAAAGAGCGCGACCTCTAGACCATCTTCTTGCTGCGATAGTGTGACTATTTTATGGAAGATTCAAGTGTTGTCCCCTATGTATCTTCCTTTAATAAAACCAGTTTGCTCATCTCCAATTAATTGTTCTGCCACACAGCTAAGCCATATGGCATCTGGGTTATTCTGTGCCTGGACAAGTCCAGAGCGGACACAGCCCTGGTGATATGCTGGAGTTGGTTATCATATATCACAAAAGCAGCCTAATTCCATCCCAGGATGTGGAGTACCTTGGAGCTTGGTTCAGTGCTCTCTTCGGTCAAGTTTTCCCCATGCTAGAGATGTCACTCAATCTGCAGAGCTAACTTAAGGAGTTTTGTGCTCAGTCATCTCCTTTGTTCTGGAACTCTCTCTGACTTCTAGGGCCCATGGCATTGACCATGGAGCTGGTCCCTTGGGTCAGGGCACTTACGTACCCCTTTCAGAGACATCTACCTTCTCTTTGACCTGGAAAGTGGAATAACGAGTGAGGTTATCAAATTTGCAAATGACACAAAACTATTTAAAGTTGTTAAAACCCAAGAGGATTGTGGAAAATTGCAAGAGGATCTTGATAAATTGGAAGACTGGGCATCAAAATGGCAGATGAAATTTAATGTGGACAAGTGCAAAGTTATGCACCTAGGGAAGAACAACCCAAACTATGGTTACACGATGCAAGGTTCCACATTAGGAACCACCACCCAGGAAAAAGATTTAGGCATCATTGTGGATAGCATGTTAAAACCCTCGGCCGAGTGTGCAGCGGCAGCCAAGAGAGCAAATAGAATGCTAGGTATCATAAGGAAAGGAATGGAAAATAAAACAAAAGATATTATAATGCCTCTATATTGTTCCATGGTGAGACCGCACCTTGAATATTGTGTGCAATTCTGGTCGCCGTATCTTAAAAAGGATATAGCGTTATTAGAAAAGGTTCAGAGAAGAGCCACCAAAATGGTAAAGGGGATGGAAGGATACTCCTATGAAGAAAGGCTTGAAAAGAGACGGCTGGGGGGAGATATGATAGAAGTCTATAAATTAATGAACGGAGTGGAACGGGTAAACGTAGATCGATTGTTTACGTTATCAGAATATAGAAAGACTAGGGGACAGGCAATGAAGCTACAGGATAAACTATTTAAAACTAATAAAAGAAAATATTTCTTCACTCAACGTGTAATCAAACTCTGGAATTTGTTACCGGAGGATGTAGTAAAGGCTGTTAGTGTAGCTGGGTTTAAAAAAGGTTTGGACAAGTTCCTGGAGGAAAGGTCCATAAACCATTATTAAGAAGGGACCCAGGATATCAATGCTTGACCCAGTACAAGCATTGCGGAACCTTTATTATTTATTATTTTATTTATTATTTAACAATCATTTATATCCCGCATCTTCCAGAGTTCAGATGTGGCTCACAATTGAACAACAGTCAACAAAGCAGGGCTTGTTTTACATGGAACAATTTTTGACAGTAAACAATGTAATAGTTAAATACGTAACAGAACGGTGAATGGTTAAATGCATAACAGAACAATGTAAAGGTTAAATACATAACAGAACAAGAACAATTTATGAACTATGTACAGATACAGGTTTGTAGGTTCCTTAGATTTAAATCATGGGTATTTACAAGAGGGTGCAAATCTGTTAATTATGAGGTTTAGCTATACTCAGTTGGGTGTTATTTAGCCTTTTTCTGGGATGATTAGTGTATTATCAATGTTGTTGTAGTGCATGGCAAAGAGGTAGGTTTTCAGTTTTTTGCGGAATTCTATAACTTCTGTTGTGGATCTTAGGTCCTCTGGGATGGAGTTCCAAATGAAGGGGGCCGCATGTGAGAAGGCTCTGTTATTAGTTAGTTTTGTTGCTTTTATAAAATCATTTGGAGTCCTTAATTTATTTGAGTGTCCTTTTCTGTGAGTGACTTTTTGAGATTCCTTGCTTAGAAGATTGCTTAATGGGATTGGAGCCATGCCATTGAGAGCTTTAAATGTGGTTATTGTGGTCTTATATATTATCCTGCTTTGTATTGGGAGCCAATGCAGGGTTGCTAATATTGGAGTAATATGCTGGAATGAGTGTGCTTTCATTACAATTCTAGCTGCTGCGTTCTGTGCTAGTTGTATTCTTTTAATGTTTTGTTTCGTTATACCTAAGAGAATTAGGTTGGAAAAATCAAAGTGTGGGGTTATGGTTGCCTGTATTATGTTAATGAAATCTTTTAAGTAAACTAAGGGGCGTAGTTGCTTGAGTATTTTGAGTTTGAAGTAGATTTTCTTTATAATGTTTCTAATGTGGGTGTTCATCGTAAGGTGTGTATCTAAAATGATTCCTAGGTATCTTATTTCGTTTTTTATTGTGATGTCATGGTTTTGTATTGTTATGTGGGTTGGGGGGACATATGAATGGTTTTTTGTTACAATTAATACCTCTGTTTTTGAATGGTTTATGTGGAGGTTTTTCGCTTTTAGCCAGGTTGCAATTTCGTTAAGACAATCTGTTAAGAGTTTTATCGGTACATCAAAAGACAACAACCTTTGTCTTTTGGGGAAACTGCTAGGTACATATGACCTAGATTGGCCACTGTTGGAAACAGGATACTGGGCTTGATGGACCTTGGTCTGACCCAGTATGGCATATCTTATGTTCTTATGTTTGGTGTCCCTGTTCTCAGGTATTTAACCAGACTCTTCCTCTCCCCTGGGAGATCAAAGAACAGTTGTTATGGGGGTTGCAGTCTCGCCATTTGATGGATACGATGCCTCTGAAAACACCCTATTGGATGCTAGTCATCTTGGATGACAGCCCAAAGGTCTGGGGAGCTCACTCTTTGGGCCAGTTTGCCTATGGTCTCTAGTCTCCACAGGAAGTCTCCTGGTCAAACAATTGGCTGGGGGCCAGAGCAATCCACCTAGTGGCTGTGCTTATGTCAGCAAATATGGTGGCACTCTTATTTTTGCATTGACAGTTAAGATGGCAGAACTGTATCATTGGGTAGAAGAGCATCTGTTTGCTCTGTCAGTGGTCTACATAGCAGGCATTGACAGCATTCAGGCTAACTTATTGACTTGGAACTCTATGGATCCCAATGAGTGGGAACTAAGCCTTCACATATTCGACCTTATTTTGACAAGGTGGCGCCTTCAGTACTCACTTTGATGGTCACTCGGGAGAATGTCAATGTGGAGAACTTCTTCAGCTGCAGGAAGGATCCATGAGTGGTAGACTTGGATGCTCTGTTTCAGGAGTGGTTTCTATATGTATGTCTCCCTTGTGGTTCTTGATGAGCCATCTTCTGTTCAGAATTGAGTTTCACCTGGAGGATTCAGAGTCTGATATAACCACCAGAGAGCATTATAGGTTACATAAGCTTTGGAACATTGTAAGATATGGGTGCTCAAGATGTTCTTCAAATATAGCACTAGTAAGTTTTTGGAGGCTATTTTTTTCCATTTTTTCTGAATATATCTAGAGCCTCGCAGGAGAGTTGTAAGTCATTTCTGGCTGAAAGTGAGTTATTTACTTGGGTGCTACCTTTTTTGTTATGTTTTCCGTGCTTGTGGCTACTAGTATCAAATGATATGTTTATTATTTTATGATGCACAACAATGTCAAAATGTACTTGATAATCATAAGGTACTATGATTTTGCTAATGATTTTTTGTTTTTTTTTCTGGTTGCTAATAAGTACACCAAGGGGTATGTTTACTAAACTGCGGTAATCGTGAATAACGCGCGTTATGTAACGTGTCACCCACCAGGGTCCCCAGAGGCCAGCGGCGTGGGTACGTCAGTGGGGTAGTACTCTAGTTGCTATAGAGTATTGTGGGAAGGCTTTAAAATGCCTTCTGGAACCTGTGGTTCTAAACACCAGTCAAAGAAATTGTAGTTGCAGACCAAGTGTAGGGTTATAATACAGGATTTTATTCCCCGTTCGGGATTGGATATTTTAGCATTTGAAAACAAAGGAAAACAGACCATTCATCTGGCATCAAAATAAAGAAATGCTGGAACAAAACTTGGCTTTAACTTCAGCTTTTGTAACAAATAGAGGGAAAAAGAAAACAGTCCTTTTCACATGAAAAACCTTCTTCCTGTTTTCTTTTAAACAGTTTTCACAGCACTCTAACATAGAGAGGATATGGCATCTGCCATAGTGTACGTACAGTCCATATCTCTGCCATTCAAAGATTCCTCATAAGGCTCATATTGCATCTCTTCACTGTCGGAATAACTTTCTCCTGGAGTAAAGCTTCCGTTGCAAAGTTCCTCTCTGTAACTCACAGCATTCCCCTCCTCCACTGAACTAGAGGGAAATGGGAGATTACCACATTCACTATAATCTCGGTCAAGAGAGCTACACAGTTCCTGGTATGTGCAGGTTAATTCTCTATATTCTGGACCTCTTCTATTAGGGTTAATACGCCTACCCTCTGGCACTTTCTCTTCCTGGTCTCTCAGCCGAGCCGAGCTCCGTTTGTGTGAAAACCTTTCACTGTGTTTCTCTGCTAGCTGCTTCTCTGGTATAAAAGTTTCCTCAGGGTAAAAACTATTCCCTGCTTGGTACCTTGTGCTGGGTAATTTGGCTCCCTTTAGCCTGGCCACCGGACTGCCACCTCTGCTCCCTTCATAGCAAGGTTCCCGGGGATTTTGGAGAGCTGTGCCCTGCTTCTCAAAGCAGTCCCTCCTGGATTCCACTGTTCTGTGTTTCCCTCGTGAGGCTTCTCTCCAAATATTCCCTTGGCTTCTCTCCTCAGCAACTCCAACAGCTCTCTTCCTGAACGTTCCCTCAACGGCTCTCTTCCTGAACGTTCCCTCAGCAGCTCTGCCACTACCTTCAGGTGAGTGACTTTTAACTGTCTTTCTCGTGGTGTTTGTTTGGGCTCCGCCCCTACCCAGCTGCCCCTCATTTCCTAATGAGTTCCTATCCAGGCTTGTGTTTGGGCGTTCCCTTACACCTCGTGACCCAGCTTGTATCTGTTGCCCGTGGTAACCTTTCTCCACGTGTATTTCTGAGCTGTCAGCTATGTTTTGCTCAGAGTTCCCTATTTCCATGGGCTCTGACAGCGCTACCTCATGACAAACGTTAACGATCGTAAGCGCAGCATAATGCGCGTTATGCTGTACTTACGATCGTTAATGTTACATAACGCGCGTTATGATGCGCTAACGATCGTAATGCCCTGCGGCGCGGTAAAACAACGCAGAAGGTGGAGAGAGGGCGGAGAGAAGGGGTCAGTGGGCGGAGAGTGGGTGGGGAGAGGCTCCCCTCACACTAACGCGCTGATTTTCAGGGCTGAATTCCAACGCGAATGAAAACCTGCCGTTAAAGGCACATTACAGGGGAGAGAAACCATTTCAGTGTCAGCAATGTACAGCCCAGGCAGGGAAACAAAAAAAAAGTGATAAGTGTGATACATGTGCACAGAACAAAAGGGCACAGAAACACTGAAAATGACCCCAACAAACTGTAAAAAAACAATAACCAAGCTGGCCAATAGTGGTATCAATGAGAAACATCAACCTCTCCCCTCCCCCGAGTAAGCTCCATAGAACAGATATAAATCGTGGAAGGGTCTATACTCCGTCCCCATACAAGGTGAATGGGCCCACAGTGAAATAGCGCTGCTCAGGGTTTTCCCCACCATCGGGCAGGGTTCGTATGGCGTGCACATGTCCCGCAACATCAGGGCGGGCATGTCGGAATGGCAACTGGACAGATGCCGGAGAAGGGGATACAGAGGGCCGCAGGCGGCACATGCTGTGGTGGAGCTGGGCCACAGTGCGGACTAGGGTGATGCCTAGGTGGCCCATACGAATGCTGAAACAGCGGAGCAGCCAGACAGCAACTGCTGAAGGCCCAACATGGGCACGAGTGTGTTTCCCAAAGTGTCACAGGGGATAGTACCCAACAGCTACCCCCAAGGGCACGGAACATTGGCAGGCGGGGCTGGGGGAGCATGAACGGCGATGCAGGCACCCCTACCCCAGAACCCGCACCATAGGCAGCCGCCTACCTGCACACTGGATGGCCTGAGACTGCGCACCACCAGCTCTACCAGCAGAAGGGCATGTCAGCATGGTGGCTGAGGGATACTGGTGGTGGAGGGGTCAGTGGCAGCTGGCCAGAGCAGACCGTGGCCTAGCCCTGTGTAGGTGGGTGCCATGCACTGCAACAGACAGGCCCTGTCTGACCAACAGTCATGGTATCACCAGGGAATGCACCATCTCTGTGATAACATGGTGGTGCAGTGCACAAAACCGGTGTATTCAAAAGCAGAAGGTCACAGGTTCAAATCCCAGCTGTGGTTTCCGCCAACCCAGTCCTCATATTTTACCCACTACTATAACGTGCTAATACAGACAGAACCTTTCTTGCAGATGACGTAAACATGCCCACAACACCTACATTTTACCCTACAGAGCACAGACACCATAAACATGCACATTACCTAGAGCAGAGCCTCCCAAATGCAGTCCTGGAGGGCCAAATACCATTCCGGTTCCATGCTGCCTCTGATAAAGATGCCTGTGCTGCATTTCTATGCGCCACACCCCATGGTATGCAGATGTATCTCATGCATATTCATGAGGGACAGCATGAAAACCCGAACAGTGTTTGGCACCGCAGGACTGGAGTTGGGAACCTCTACCGTAAAGCAGCAGCCAACAGGGGCAGACACACCCGCACCCACAGGCCCCATTATCCAAAGCCTCCTGGAGAGGCAGGACTTTGGGCTCTGCGTGCATCTCCCAATACTAGCACTTGCATACCTTAGTAATGCCACCCTAAACCTGGGAATATGGTACACATCTTTAAAGAGGTTGCTATGATTACTGGCAGATAGCAAGTCCTAGGTTAAGTACAATTATCTGAGTGAGCTGCATCATAGCAACCCTCCTGATGTCTGTGGAGTGTGCTACAGGTCTTGTGTCTGACAGTGTTTACCAACCTGGGGAGTGACTCCTATAGTATTGCGTACCATAGCCATGCCTGCACTGTGCCCAGGACTTGTGTGGTGGCCTGGGCTGCCCAATACCTCTATAGTTATACAATGCTGGCATAGGTGTGGGGAGTGTGTGTCTGTCTATCCAGTGTATGGTGGCTGCCAACACCCTCCACAGCGCACACTACTAGCACTGTTGCCAGTATTGGCCTGCCAATGTGCATAATGAGGAGCAAGGTACCGTGGGAATAGCCTGGATTGGGTGGCCTGGCCTGGATGCATCTGCACACGGCATAGGGCTATGGCAATTGTAGTGCCTGGCCACCACCTGCACGGACAGGGTGGCCATAGCATGTCCTGCTGGGAGATCACTCTCACCCTGACTGGGCAGTGACCATGGCATGGCTAGGTTCCCCCATAGTGCTTTATAGTATTTCTCTCATGTGATATTTATGGGTTTCCTTTTGGGGCCCAATCACTGACTTATCTGCTTGGTGTGTATGCTGACATCCCCGTTCTGGGTACATGCATCTCCTCCAGGACCATGCACTATGGACTAGCTGGCGGAATGTCTGCAGCTAGTATGTGTCTTGCTGGAACACCTTGCAGGGTGCAGCAGCTGGAGGCTTGCTGCTGGAGAATATCAGATAGTGGTGGGGGGCAGCTGAGCATTTCCAGGCCTGCCGTCTGTCTGCTATTGCATTATGGATGTGTACCGCTCTGTCTGTTCCCCAGCAGGACAGGGGTTGCTGGTTCCCTCTACTGCTGCCATTGCAGGGAGGTAGACTGTGGATCTATTGGTGGGTGATCCTGTTTCCCACCCTGTGCCCCAGAGGGTGGGTTGTGTGGTGGTACATGATCTGCCCATGGGTCCATACACCTCCCCCCTTCACCTACAGCAGGTAACCATGGCACCAACACAGGATATGCAGTATTCTGGGTGCATCATTGCCCTTAGGGACTAGATATGACTGGGACATACAGCAGGGCACAGATGTATCCTAGGTGTGTGTAACGGAACTACCTATCACACACTGATGGGGACCTGCAGCATGGCGTAGTTCAGCCATGAATGGTGCTGTGGACCTGGTGCTGGGCGCCCCACCTCAACCTTAGGGTGGGCACAGTACCCGCACAATGTGACTGTCTGTGGCTACTCTGTGGCAGTACCACACACGGTCTGTTCCCCCTATCTGGCCGAGGTGCTGTGGGGGTGCATACCAAATCTTGTGCCCATCTCTCGACTGCTGATTTGCATGTGCAGTGCATCATGGGTACGGGTGGGTTAACCCTATCCTGGTAACCACAGCATACAGTTTGTGTGGTGACGTGCAGTCCTGCAGCCAGCCAGGGCTTTGTTCACAGCCTTATAAGGTGTCCTATAGGGGACATTATAGGGTGCTTTGGCGGACAGTACACTTTATAATGTGCCCTATGGAGTGCATTATGGGGTGCCTTATGCGGCACCTTAGGTTATGCCACCGTGAGGGTGTGTTTGCTGGCAGCACAAATTAAAATACATGTCAAATGCCTCACCAATCACAACTTAAATGTAAAGGGTGCTGCCTCAGCCAGTCTTATACATTAGGCCCACTGGGGAATCGAACCCATGACCCCTGTACCATCCGTCAGTGTTGTAACCATTGTGCTACAGCTCTGTTGCTGTGATTGTATGCCTGCGCGCCTTCTTAAGATTAACGCGCGGTAACGTGCCCTGTAGCGCTCGTTCATTTATTGCGCCTTGTAACGCGTATTCTCGGCAACGATGTACCACCCATGTCCTTATTTGGGATTTCTGTCTCTAACGCGGCTCCTAATGCGAATCGCACTAACGCAGTTTAGTAAACATACCCCCTAGTATTTGTTGAAGGGCTCTGCTCCCTTTTTGCCTTTCTTCAATCATAATATTTATTTCTTTTTGATTTACATTACAGTCTGAAATCTTTTCTATACTCTGTCTTCTGTTATGGTCTTATTAATAGATGTGCACATAGTTTATTATTCAGTGAAGGAAATATGTTTAATTTTTTTCTGTAATCTCTTTCTATTAGCATCTGATATTTCTGTTACAAGAGTGTACCTTGTAATTATTTTAAATTTGAAAAAAAGCCTGCTCTGGTATTTTATAAAAGGTTCAGTGAACATATCTATAGCACCACCCAACAAACAGCAAAGATCATTTTATAAAAGAACATACGCAGAAAGAAAACCACATCACTGGGAGGTTTGTATATGTAATAGCACTACATACAGGTATAAGACAGGACTTTGCAACTTAAGTGGCCCCATTTGTATGTGAAAGAGCCAGATTTTGTAAACCTGCCCATCTGCAAGGAGTTGATTAGAGGGGCTGTGCTCCAGAACTCAAAGCTTAAGCAATTTGAGGTGGTTTTGAACACCAGAGAGGTAAGCAGACATCCCCCTTCAAACTCCATTTCAAAATGAGAAGGTAGCCACAGGTTATTGGTGAATCGAAACAGGTATGAATGCTGACAGGTAAAAGTGCCTCTGTATTGCGTGTATTGCCATTGTAAAAAATGACGGTACATGCATACTGTGGAGGATGCCCCAGAACACGCCTGTGGAAAATCACTGCATACTCGTGTATGTATATTTAAATAGTGCCTTTTCTAAGATTGACACTTGTACGCATATGCTTATTAACACATGTAAATATGTTTTTTATACATATAAATGGTATCTATGTGTTTTAAAAGGTACTTATTTTATTTTCATTTACAGTTTGTCTTTTGCTTCCTTATTGACCTTTTTAAATACCTCCTCTTGGTTGTCACACTCCTACCCATGCTCAAGTCTTTTGCATAACACATTTTATTTTTTTCTTTTGCATCTTGACAACATTCAGGCACCGTATCCCTTTTGCAAGGCTGCTGGATAGAGCTCATAATGATTTTAGCTACTTTTCACATTTGGGGGCTGCATTGAGGAATACCTCTTGAGTGTAAAATTTCAGATTTTGGTATGTGTGTGTTTTTTTTCTCAGATTGGGATTTTGTTAGCTTTTCTTCAGCGCATCAAGCATCCATTCGGAAGGTACAAAACCTTTTAAATAAAAGCAAGACTAATTGTTACCATTTGGATAGCACTGCCAGGTGAACAACATCTACTAGCAATAGGGCCTTCTCTCTCTATGCCCCCTCCCTATGGAATACCCTTCCCCATGACCTACGTAACTGTGTGAGCCACGCAGAATTTCGAAAAAGATTAAAAACTTACCTCTTCCTCGAACACTTTTCCCTACCACCCTAGCTCCTCCCCATTACTCCCACTCCACTACTCCCACCCTTCTACTAGTCCCTCTAATTGAGATCTCAGTGACCCTTGCTATTTTTAGGTAAACAAACGATTCATATTAGTGTAAATGATATTTTGTACATAGTTATTTATTTTATTAGTTTCCCAGTTCCTATGTTACTTATATAGCCACATATTCTCGTTCTATGTAATCTGTTACCTTGTTCTATGTTCTTTGTAAACAGTTGTATAATACTGTCAGTTATGTTACATGTAAACCGTCTTGAATTGTAGAAAGACGGTATATAAAAACTGTTAAATAAATAAATATAATAGAAAGTCCCAGATCTTGAGCCAAGCCTTAGCCCTTTCGTGGTGCCTGCAGGCCTTGTGACTTTTCCTCCTCCAGCGCCACCATTTACTATTCAGCACAGTGATAGGAAGGAGCCCATTCCAGGTTGCAATTTTTCAAAATCCTCATGGGTGTTTAACAACTTTGAATAATTTTGTGCCATCTGCTAATTTGACTACCTCACTTGTTGTTCACATTTACAGATCATTAACGAATATGTTAAAAAGCAGTGGACCCAGCACAGATCCCTGGGGTACTCCACTATTCACCTTTCTCCATTGGGAAAATTGGCCATCCAGCCCTACCCTCTGCTTTCTATCTTTTAACCAGTTCCTGATCCACAATAGTACACTGCCTCCTATCCCGTGACTTTTTAAATTCGCCAACAGTCTCTCATGAGGAACCTTGTCAGAGGCTTTCTGAAAATCCAGATACACTATATCAACCGACTCACCTTTGTCCACCTGTTTATTCACACCTTCAAAAAAATATAACAGATTAGTAAGACAAGACCTTCCTTGGCTAAAGCCATGTTGGCTTTCTCCCATTAAACCATGACTATCTACATGTTCAATAATTTTGTTCTTTATAATGGTTTCTGCATTTTGCCCAGTACTGATGTCAGGCTCACCGGTCTGTAGTTTCCCGGATCATCCATGGAACCCTTTTTAAAAATTGGCATTACATTGGCCATTCGCCAGTCTTCAGGTACTACAGATGATTTAAATGATAGTTCACAGATTACTAAATAGTAGGTCTGCAATCTCATATTTCAGTTCTTTCAGCACCCTCGGGTGTATACCATCCGGTCCAGGTAATTTGCTACTGTTTAGTTTATCAAATAGTTGTAATATATCTTCCCGGTTTATCAATATTTTTTTCAATTCTTCCGATGCATCATATTAAATACTATTTCAGTCATAGGTAACTTCCCTACATCTTCTTCAGTAAAGACCGAAGCAAAGAATTCATTCAGTCTCTCCGCTATGGCCTTGTCCTCTCTTATTGCCCCTTTTACCCCTCTGTCATCTAATGATCCAACTGACTCTCTTTGAGGTTTTTTGTTATGAATGTTCTTGAAAAAGTCTTTATTACACATTTTTGCTTTCACAGCAAGTTTCTTCTCAAATTCTCTCTTTGCCAGCCTTATCAATGCCTTGCATCTAACTTGCCAGTGCCTATGTTGTTTCCAGTTTTCATCATTTGGCTCCTTTTTCCATTTCCTGAAAGATGCTTTTTTGGCTACAACAGCCTCTATGACATCACCTTTAAACCATGCTGGCAGTTTTTTGGACTTCCTTTCACCTTTCTTAAAGTGTGGAATACAGCTGGTCTGGGCTTCCAAGATAATATTTTAAAACAACGCCCATGCTTGACTTCAGAAAAGAAAATTCAGGTAAGTAAAATTTCACCATGTCATCATAATACACAGTAAGATTAGTGAGATAAACTTGGAGATAAGCAAATGAAATCCTAGTAATAGCAGTAGTATAGTATAACAGAAATATAATACAATGCCAGCAGAATACAAATGATATCCTTTAATAGGTAGAGCATTCAAATAACTTAGACAGGATACTCACAGTGACATCATAGTACAAATAATGTATTATTATGGGCAGCTCAATAGAACATTCACACTGCATAGATAGGATACCCACAGTTCAGCATTATACAGTGAAATATCCTAACAGGCAGTAGAGGGGTCAAATGCAGTTGGGCTATTTAGATAGACAAGATGATAAAGGATTAGGGATGAATAAAAATGGCTCGCTAAATTGAGAGTAAATTACATATGTAGATGAATAAGACATGTCGAACTAGACACACGTACAGCAAGCTAGTCCTGAAGCAGTATGAGAAAATAGACAGTTATCACAGCCATTAAAGACATGGAAGAAGAAACAGGCTTTCGCAAGCTTACTGAAGTAGAGATAGTTTTGAGTTAGGCATAGCCCCTCAGAGAGTGAGGGCTTTCTCTATAACATTTGCAAAATGTGTCTCTTCCTTTCTGAACCCAATATTAAGACCTTTATCAACTCTCTAGTTACCTCCCATCTGGACTATTGCAAGCTGCTGCTTTCTGGTCTCCCTCTGAACCATCTCTGTCCCCTTCAAACTATTCAAAATGCAGCCCTGTGGCTAATCTTTTGCCTTCTAGTGCTATACAAATGATAAGAGTAGTAGTAGTAGAAAGCTTACTGGCGGGTGTTATATTGCGTGGTTTCCTTTGGTGAGGGTACAGTTAGGGATGTTCCTTGAGAGGCCCTTAGACATCTTAAAGATATGTACAATGCTGACTTCTTTAGATATTCTGACCCATTTCATCTGAGGGCCTTGAGAGAGACTTTTAAATTGGCCAGTGCAATTTTTGCACTTTAAACCTTTAATTAATAGGCTCCTTAAAACTGGTATACTCGAAACCTGTTTGCTCACATTAGAGAAATTGAAAAACCACCAAGGCAAAAATAAAAGAAGGAATTCTCTTAAAGCCAAACCCCAGCATAGAGGGAAATACTGCATCCAGCTGTAAGCCAACATTTTTATATGCTCACCTCTAAAGTTATGAATGGATGAGTTTAAAGATTACCACACCTTATAGCTCTGTCATAAGATCACCTTGCCTAACATTAATTAGAATATTTGTTACACCTGTGATCAGATGTGGGTCAACATAGCTTCAGCATGGAATTAGCTGAACGTCTGGCCTGAAGAAAACATACTGAGTAAGTTCTGATGGGGCAAGGTAAAGCGAAATGTATTAAATTAAACTGTATAACCAGGGCAGCTGTGACATTGCAAGTGTGGGTAAAGGGGTGGAGGGTGCCCTACTCATGATTCATGAGACATCACATAATAAAGACACTAAACACAGAGGTCAAGTGGAATAGCATATGATTGCATTTTTTTTTGATAAATTAACAAAATTGGCTATATACCTAATCTGTTGCAACAGGTCTTCCATTCTGGACTGTCTGACCTGCTATTATTCTAAGAGAGAATAATGACCAGGCAGCCCATCCCAAGCAAGCACGGCTGCCTGCCCAGGTCATCACTTTTATTTATTGAGGTTTATTATCCAGCTATATAAAAAGATTCTTCTAGGGCGGAGTACAACAGGTGTACAGTAGCTTGACATAGACAATTTGCATTTTATTAACAGCATGACAATAGTAAAATTACCATATGTCAGCATAATAGATCAGCGAGGTAAACTTGGAGGTAGGCAAATTAAATCCTAGCAGTAGCAGAATATGATACAATGTCAGTACTGTACACATTAGAACAGTCATAGAACAAAAATATAACACTATCAGCAGAATCCAATGGAACGTCTCAATAGGCCGCAGAGGGGACACGTGCAGTTGGGTCATGCAGACAGGCAAGATGGGTAAGATAGAGGCTTTGGGATAAATAAAAATGGCTGGCTACACTGAGGATAAATTCTGGGGATAATTTTAGAAAGTGTTTTTTATACATAAAAACCTTTTATAAAATGATCCCAGGGGTTATGCACAGTGATGATAAGGTATGTATTTTTGTGTGGCCTACGTTTAGGCATGTTTTGGGACGGAGTTTCGATGGAAAAGGAGTGGAGTCTAGATTTATATGCATATTTTATAAAAATGCACATATACAGTTGTGGTTAACATTATTGACACTCTTGCATTTTAGGTATGTTGTGTACAATATCTTGAGAAATAATTGGAAGTATTCCAACTGTATGTCGTCATAATAATTTAATACTATGTTCAAAGGTATAAAACAAAAAAAAGATGTTTATGCAGCTTAAATGTAATAATTTCTGAGAAAAAAACAAAATATGACCTGGACAGGATTAATGGCGTCCTTCACTAATATTTTGTTGCTCAACCCTTGGCAGGGATGACGGCTTCCAAACTTTTCTTATAGTCATCTGTAAGTTTTGTACATCTGTCTGCTGCTAGTTTCTCCCACTCTTCAACTGCGATTTGTTCCAGCTCATGAATGTTTCCAGGATTCCTTTTACCAATGGCAGATTTCAGCTCTTTCCAAAGGTTCTCAATTGGATTGAGATCAGGACTCATTGCTGCATCAGGGGTTCAGCAGCAGAAAAACATAGCTCAGAACAGAGGTGCACCGCTGTTGTTTGAAGCTTGCTGCTTTAAATTCTGAACCTCTGCTCTGAGCTCCGTTTTTCTGCCGCTGAACCCCTGACGCAGATATTTGAAACTTGCGGGCAGGTCGGGTGGAACCAGCATGTGCAGATGCAACATGTGCAATAGTAGTGTCTGTGTGAACTGGGGCCTTAGATAAGTACAAATCAAAATGCTTGATTCATTTATGCAGCAGTATTTGAATGATTTCAACTTACATGCAGATATCTAAATGTAACACATTATTGAGTTTTGCAAGTGGAATTGAAGTATACACCATGGTGTGAATGTCGATATAATTGTGTGTATATGAACTCACGTGGTCAGCAAAAGATTTGCTTGCCCGTTAAGAGAGTACAAGAGTGGGGACACCATAGAAGAGTAGTACCATGAAAGGTTTGATGAAAAGTTAATGTTGTCTGCTTTTTAATTATAAGAATAAGAAAAAGAAAAAAAGCAAATAATAAGAAACTAAAAAATGATGTTCACTTGGTTTGGTGGGGCTATATATATGTATTAAGGAACTGATGACTGAAACTGGGGAGCAAAATTGCAAGGTGATATTGGCACCAGCATGGCTCCATCCTGATGGTTCCATACACCTTTTCACACTTTTTTCACATAGAGGTGCCCTGCTTTGTGATTTGTGGGAGCAAAATATTGCATTGATTACGGAAAAAAAGGATTTTTTGTGGACTTCATATATAGGTGGCCTGATAGAAAATTACTCTCCACATGTACAGCTGAATAAGGTATGTTGAATAGATATCAGTCCGAAGTGTGATGGGGTGTGAGTGACTCGATAGTCGGTCACTTTAGCCTTTAAAGATTTGGGAGAAGAGCCAGGCTTTCACCTGATTCCTGAAATATGAGTGTAGCCCTCTAGGTTTGTAGATCTGCTGCCAAACTGGAATCAGGCCTTTCAAGCAATGGTCAGGTAGCGCCATCCTTCCCTAAATAGATCTTTTCTCTCAGGCTCAAGTATCCTGGTCAAGGTGCAGCTAATTAGGAAGATAAATGACATCACTTACAGAACTGAACAACCAGGGTAGAACTTATGTTATCATTGAAGACCATACCAGGAAGGGGGTTGTGGGGAGGGCATCAGGTGGAGAGAGATGCTGTGACTTGAGAGGGAAGGAGTGCTTAGATTCTGTGTGACAGCCTTTTTTTTAACATGTTAATCTGCATCTCTCTTTCTGCTACCCCCCCCCCCCCATGGTTGTCGTCCTGCTCATGGCAAGTGCCATGTCTGCTGGGCCTGGCTTTTGCTGCTTGGAGCATCACGAGTAGCAGAAGAGATTGATGGGCGGCATGGCCTGATTCCCCCTTCTCCTCTCTTCCCTTCCTAGAGGCTTCCGGGAAGGGGGGGGGGGGGAAGGACCAACATAGACCTTATTGAGTGTCACAGCACAGAGTCAGTTATGGGAACCCTCCCCTCCCCTGAGCTGGTATGTAGGCACCAGGTGACTGCTGGCCCCTCTATTGAAATATGAGTGTTTATTCAGCTACAAATCTTTTGCACAGTTTTTTCTTAACAGTGGTAGGTTCTGATTATTTATATGTACATGGTTATCATAAAGGTGCGTATAGACTAGATGCAACGCAACATCCAATACAAGCTAGCCTGCAACGTTTTTGTGCAGTTTGGATGTATTTGCGAATGGTGTGCGCACATCCTGCGAGTGCATTGCTTCATGCTTGCTTGGATCCGAACATTGCTGTTTTTTGCCACAAACACAAAGACACACTCATTGTCAGTTGGGACTCTGTTTGGAGCACTTCTCCAATTAGTATGTGCTCGTGAACATGGATTAAACTCCCGATTGCTTCTTGAGAAGACATGGTGGCACCGACAAGAGCACGCTTGCGAACTAAGTGGATCACGGCTCGATGCGCGCTTTGTGTCCCAGTTCGATTGAATTGCATTACATGTTCAGATTGCCCAGTCTATACGCCCCTTTATAGCTGTGAAATGCCAAAAAATAACATTCGGATATTAAACTGAAATAAGAGAATAGCTAGAATCATGCTCTTTGGACATAGTTTTGCATACAGCAAATTCAAAATAAAATCCATTTCGTCTTAACTTTAGAAAATGATTTGTCAGGCTGCTGTGATATTTGTAGTTAATATCTGAGCCATGTTTTGCTGTGGCTTGTACTGAAGGGGATTAAAGGGTCATGCTAGAATGCTATCCAAGCAAGTAAAGCCCAGACAGCTGTGAAGGTCAGGAATGACTTATGCTGGAATACCAAGCCATGTTCCAATCCTCTCTTGTTATTTCAGGGTTTGTGGTGGTGACTCCTGCTGTTGGTTTGTTTTTTCCAGACACTATGTGCGGGGACTTGCTGTGGTCAAGGATATGCAGGTTTTAGTTTCCCTCTCCCCGCTTTCCAGTATCCTTAATGATTTGTTCTCTGTGATCTATATAACAAAAATAAAGGCTGATGGCTAAGAATGCACAGTTTTAAAGGAGTATTTTAATTCAATTGACTTCATAAGGAGTTGTTCTCAGAGAATATGAGATGTGGAAATATATTACTGTGCACTTTCAAAAGGAGAAATGGCTAGAATTGCATTTCCAGACATGGTTAATTAAATCCATTTAAATTTGCAAATTGAATTTTTATCGCAAGGCAAGTCCCTGCTGCTTATGTACAGTAGGAATGAGCATTCTCAGCTATACACCCTTTGTCGCAGAAGCTGCCAGCTGTTTTTCTTGCAGCCTTTTTTGCAGTGATGTATATGGCCCTGTTACATCTTTTATGCACACTCTTTTGAAATTGATTGTGAGCTTTCTAAAATAGGCATATTATATATGAGGGTTTGAGACATCCTGGGCACCAGGTCGCCATGCCACCTAAACACTGAACCCTGGTGCCAGGAATTTCATGCTTCAGTTGCTGGGGCCGGGTCTGCTGCCACCTCTGCAGAAAGAACAGCTGCCTGTTCCTGCTCAACTCTGTCGTGACAAGGATGCTGCTGCAAGTCTCGAGATAGCTGAGACCATGTGACTTGCTCCAGAGTTCATGGACTGCGCAGCTTAAGGCTAATGAGAGCCATGACAGATGCAAGCAGCTACTACTTTCCTCAGTGGCTTCATCAGACAACAGCGGAAATGTAACTAAATCCTGTAACCGGGTAGCCGGACCCGGCTTCCCCTCTTTCCATGCCCTCCCCCCCCCTTCATGTCATTTATCCTAATCCCTCCTCCCCCCCCCCAACGAATAACTCCACAAACAACAGTTCTTGGTGGAAACTGGTCGCAGCTTTATTTAACAATCCATAAACATTAACAGATATATATGTAAATATATATATATATATATATATATATGGAGCCAACCAACCCCGCGGGTTGATGGACCGCCAGCCATGCAACTAGCAAAGCGGCCACACCTCCACTCAAGCCATGGTCCCCCACCAACGGCCAAGTTCGGCCCCCCCTATCCGACTTTGCCATGTTACTAGCAAAAGTCTTCCAGGAGTTGTCCGGGTCGAGGGCACCCCGCCCCCTCCCCAAGTCGCCAAAGGCTCCGGACCCCGGACCTCCGGGATCCCGCCCCCCCTAAAACCCCCCCTCCCCCAGCTGCGACACCCCATTGCCTCCCCTCCAGCCCGCCAAGTGGGTGGGTGGGAGGGCTTTCAGGTGAGCGCCCGCAAACATGTGCTCCGGGCAAGCCATGAGCCCCGGAGCACATGCCTTATGCGCCCACCTGATTGACTCTGCTCGTCAATTTCGCAGCGGAGCCAATCAATTTGAAAGATGCCCCCCGGCGTCCTGACGTCGACACGCGATCCTGAGGACGCGCAGGGTCCCGCGCCAGGCCGTGCACCCGGTTACAAAACGGGCCCGGGACCCTGCCCGCGCCCTGGAACCTGTCTGATGTGGGGCTGCCTCCGTGCTAGGGAGATGGAGGGGGAACAGTTGACTGACTGAGGGACTGCCTGGGGGGTGAGGGGGAGGGGTGCCAGGAAGGTGGTGGGGATCTCAGTTAGCTGAATTGCCTAGGAAATTTGTGAGAATGATGAAGGATTAACTGGAAAAAATGAATGGTAAGTTTATAACTGTTCCCCTGAAGCGTAACTTTTGAGATTTGAAACACAACGTTGTGTGGAGGTTTTCTTTAGTATGATATATTTATAAGTACTGTGCCCATAAAGTCTTCAGTAAATATAGTATGTTTTAATGGTGATGCATGAATATAACAAGAACTGTAATACTGATGAATAAATAAAAAATTAAAATGGACCAAAAGATTTCTAGCTTGATCTGAGCTGGGACTGATAAATAAACAATCCAACAAAAATATAGAGCCTGGTTTTCGAAGGCCTTTACATGGGTAACTTCATGGGTAATGCCTTTGAAAAATCCTGGCTAAGCCCCTGATGCGTCTAGATGCTATGCGGGTAGCATAGGAGCGTGTTAGGGGTGTTCTGGGGCGGAACAGGGCGGAGAAAGGGGCTACATGGGTAGCAGCAATTTTCGATGCTACACATGTAGTCCTCAGCACCTTAAAGATAGGTGAGGTTTTATCTCGCCTATCTTTAATGCACACAGGCTATGCAGGTAGCATTGAAAATTGCTGCTACCCATGTAGCCTCTGTGGCTGCCGGTGCATTGAGTATAACCCGTATTTTCACTTCCGCCGCCACGGAAGTGAAAATCCAGGTTAAAGGGGTCAGCGGGCAGGCTTATGTGATCTTGAGATCTCGTATCCAGCTCCAAATGTCCACTCGGTCAAGATCTTCCTCTGCATCGAAGGCCATGCGATCTACCATATCTCTTGCCTCCCAGCATGTCTTTGCCACATAGGGGGCTTTATATTTCTCAAGTTTTTTATGAATATACATTGCCGCTTATATCCCCGATGTGGAGGGCAATGCAACTGGGAGAGGGGAAGCGGGAAGGTAATTGCACCACTTTCTCCATTTTATTCAGTATCCTGATGGGAGGTTGGGATTCAAGCTGCCATCTCTCCCAGTGATGTCACATCCTCCAGGGTTTGATTTATTAATCTTTCTTCTCCTATAGACCCAGCATGGGAAAATGGTCTTAATAACTCAGACCTTGAAGGAGCTGCGATAGATTAGGTGAAGAGGAGGCATTATAAGAGAGGTCACAGTGGCTGACTCCCAAGTTTTAGGATTGTTCCTGAAATCAAACAAAATTTGTCAAGCCCTGGTACTGTACATACCTTTTGTTCATATTCCACATAGGCATCCTCTTATAAAATCAGGCTCCATGTGGCAAAGCATTTTGTATATTTAAAGCATGTTTTACATGCAGAAAATAGTTCTTACAAAAATATGTAGAGTAGGTAGTACATGCCTAGGTATCCCTGGGGACGTAGGATGTGCGGAGCTGTTGTGGAGATCTGATAAATTTTATAAAATACACCCATTTATTATATACATTTACACCTGTATTTTTGTGCTTTTGGGAAGAGTTTTGGGTGCTTATTTTGTAAAGGCACATAGGAAACCGAAGAGTCTATAAAAGGCAGTTTCAGAGAGCAGGCAAGTTGTTGTCATGAAACTTCAGCCTGGCAGTTGAAGGTCAGTTCTCTGGCTACTGGAAGAGTGTATTTTTAGTGGAGAAAGCTGGAAAGAGGTAGCTTGGCAACTAATTTAAAACAGTCATTTGTCATGCTGTGCCTCCATCACCAGTATGGGGTTATTTGATTCATGTCTTCACTACTTTTCCTGCCTTCACAGACACTTAATATAGGAGCTGACTGGATACAATTTATACCATTGCATCTTGTGGTTATTCTTCAGTCTTCTATCCTTTGCAAGGTACAGTCTCCAAAACTGAACACAGTACTCCAAATGAGGCCTCACCAATGACTTGTGCAGGGGCACAAATACCTCCTTCCTGCTAGTTATTCCTCTCTGTATGCAGCCTAATCCCTCTGGCATTGGCCACTTCCTTGTCAGGTAGTGAACAGGATCAGAAATTGGTTGACTGACAGACAACAGAAGGTGATGGTAAACAGAACTCACTCGGATAAAAGGAAGGTGATTAGCGGTGCGTTCCAGGGTTCAGTCCCGGGACAGGTACTGTTCAATGTATTTGTGACTGATATTGCTGAAGGACTGAATGGAAAAAGCTGTCTTTTTGCAGATGACACGAAAATTTGCAACAGAGTAGATTCCCCTGGTGAAGTGAATAACATGAGGAAAGATCTACAAAAGCTGGAAGACTGGTTTAATGCTTGGTAGTTAAGATTTAATGTGATGAAGTACAGTGTCATGCCCTTGGGAAGCAGAAATCCAAGGGACCTGTATGTGATAGGCGGTGAGAGGTTGGTGTGCACCGACCAGGAGGATGACCTCTGAGTGATTGATTCTGAGGATCTCAAGATGGTGAAATAGTGTGACAAGGCGATGGCAAAAGCCAGAAGGATGTTGGGTGGCATACAGAGAGGAATTACCAGCAGGAAGGAATAGGTACTAATGCCACTGTACAAGGCACTGGTGAGGTCTCACTTGGAATATTGTGTTCAGTTTTGGAGACCATATCAAGCAAAAGATATAAAAAGATTGGAAATGGTTCAGAGGAAGGTGACCAAAAAGATTTGGAGCCTGCGTCAGAAGACGTATGAGAAGAGACTTGAAGACCTAAATATGTACATTCTGGAGGAAAGGAGGGAAAGGGGAGATATGATTCAGACCTTTAAATACCCGAGTATTAATGAACAAACAAACCTCTTCCAAAGACGGGGAAGCTGTAAAACTAGAGGGCGTAACATGAAGCTGCAAGGGGGTAAACCGAAAGGCAATGTCAGGAAATACTTTTTCAATGAAAGGGTGGTGGATGTGTGGCATGCCCTCCTAATGGAAGTGGTGGGGGCAAATAGTGACAGAATTCAAAATGGCATGGGACAGACACAGTGGATCCCTTTATAGCAAAAGGATAAAATCAAAATAAACATACCTATCTCTTATATGTCAACAAATAGGGGTGACCTATATGGACTGGTGGGTACACCCCTAAACAAAGTCATGGGGAGGGGTGACCTGCACAGAGCAGCAGGTACACCTACTCTTGTCGCCTTGCTGGGCAGACTAGATGGACCATACTGGTCTTTTTCTGCCGTCATATATTATGTTACTGTGTGTTACTGCTTCACCACTTTGAGATCATCAGACACTATCACTCAGAGGTCCCTCTGTTGTCCGTACATAACGGCCTCTCATTACCTATCATGTATAGCTCCTTTGGCTTTTTACATCCCAAGTACATCATTCTGCACTTCTTTGCATTAAATCTCAATTGCCATGCATTAAACTATTCTAATTTTTGTAGATTTTTCTCATGTTGTCTTCTCTCTCCGAAGTGTTTGCTCTAATGCAAATCTTCATGTCATCTGCAAAAGGCAAACCTTTTTTTTCTTTAGCTCTTCAGCAATATCACCACAGAGACATTGAACAGTAATGGTCCTGGGATTGATCCGGATTGATCCCTGAGGCATTCCACTACTCGTTTTCCTTTCTTCAGAGAGAATTTCATTCACCATCACCCTCTATAGTCTATCAGTCAACCAGTTCTTGATCCAGTTCACTACCTTGGAATCCATCCCCAGACTGCTCAGTTTTTTCACAAGCCTCCTGTGAGGAACAGTATCAAAGGCTTTGCTGAAAGCTATGTAGACCACATCCATCGCATGCCCTTGATCTAATTCTCTGATCACCCAGTCAAATAAATCAATCAGATTTATTTGGCATGATCTTTCCTTCCAGAAAAATCGCTATCTTTTCTTTCAGCAGTGTGTCCATTACTTTTCCCACCACCGAGATAAGGCTTATTGGCCTGTAGTTTGCCACCACTTCTCTGTTGCCACATTTGTGAAAAAGGGACTACATTTTGCCCTTCTCTAATCCTGTGGTACCTCCGCAGTCTCCAGGGATCTATTAAACACATCTTTTAAAGGTCCTACCAAAACCTCCCTGAAGCTCCTTCAGTATTCTGGGATGTAGCTGATCTGGTCCCATGACTTTGTCTACTTTTAGTTTTGCAAGCTGTTCATAAATATCTTTTTCCATGCATGGTGTTACAGGCAACAAGGGGAACGGAGTAGATGTATCAGTCATGCATGGCCCTTCTCCGGGATTTTCTTTTGTGAACACAGAACAGAAGTATTTATTTAGCAATTCTGTTTTTTTCCTTATTGTGTTCCACAAATCGGTCCTCAGCATCTTTGAGTCATGCAGTTCCACCTCTGACCTTCCACCTCTCCCCAGTATACCTCTCTTCACATCTCAAAGCATTTTTAATTCCACATGTGCTTTTACCATCCTCATTTCTTTCAGCTTTGTCTGGTATTCTTTTCTATGTTCCTCTTTTTTGATCTTCTGAAAATTGTGAACACTGCCATTTTTGCCTTTATTTTTGCAGCCATTTCTTTGGAGAATCACATCTGTTTCCTTTTCCTCTTGCTTTTATGTACTTTCCTTACATATAGATCTGTTGCCCTTGTTATGGCCTTTCCACTTCCCAACCTGCCAGCTCCTCCTTCAGGTACTTTCCCAGTTTACTGAAGTCAGCATTTTTGAAATCTAGGACTCTGAGTTTACTGCGATTGGATGCTGCCTTGGCTTTCATCTCAAACCACACCATGCGGTGATCACTGTAGTTAAAAAGGTTAGGGCTCTTTAACCTGGAAAAGAGACGGCTGAGGGGAGATATGATAGAAGTCTATAAATTAATGAATGGAGTGGAACGGGTAAACGTAGCTCGATTGTTTACGTTATCAGAATATAGAAAGACTAGGGGACATACAATGAAGCTACAGGGTAAACTGTTTAAGACTAATAAAAGAAAATATTTTTTCACTCAACGTGTAATCAAACTCTGGAATTTGTTACCGGAGGATGTAGTAAAGGCTGTTAGTGTAGCTGGGTTTAAAAAAGGTTTGGACAAGTTCCTGGAGGAAAGGTCCATAAACCATTATTAAGAAGGACCCAGGATATCAATGCTTGACCCAGTACAAGCATTGCAGAACCTGTGTCTTTTGGGGACACTGCTAGGTACATATGACCTAGATTGGCCACTGTTGGAAACAGGATACTGGGCTTGATGGACCTTGGTCTGACCCAGTATGGCATATCTTATGTTCTTATGTTCTTAGTTCAAGTGGGCACCTACCCAAACAGTAGACACTGTCTTCATTACTGAACACTAGATCCAACGTTGACCCTTCATTGGTGGATTCCTTCATCGGTTGCCTGAACCAAAGCCTCTTGTAGGCCATCCATCATATTTCTTCTACTTTCCATATTTGCAGACTGGATACACCAATCCACATTTGGCAGATTAAAGGCCTCCAGTATCACCACCTTGCCCTTTTATACTACTTTTGTAATATTGATCAAGTCTCTGTCCATTTCCTCCATTTGAGTTGGAAGTCTGTAGACTACACCAGTGCAGATGGTAGTACCATCTCCTCTTTTCAAACCAATCCACAGCACTTTTTCTTTTCTCAAAGTCTCCTGCATTTCAGCTGCTTTAATACTGTTTTTTAACATAGGGAGCTCCTCCTCCTCCTTTCCTGCCTTCACTATTCCTCCTAAATAGATTGTATGCCGGTATGGCAATATTCCATTCATGAGACTCAGTAAACCATGTAGTGTGTCCAATTCCATTTCTACCATCAGGGCTTCCAGGTCAGGAACTTTATTACCTACACAGTGAGCACTTGTGCTCATTACCTTCCAGCAGCCTTTAGTAGGCTTGCTTCTATTCCTGACTCCTCTTCCCCTTTGTTATTGATGCATGAGTTAATATTATGTCTGTTTCTGTTTTCACCAGTTACTGTAATGCTTTGGCTGGGGGTGACATCCTGAACTTGTTTTTATCTGTCACCCCCATGTCCCATTTGCTCCTTTTGTATTTTCCTTTATCTCCAGGAACAAGCAGGAATGTAGTCTTCACGTATGGGTATTGTCGGTACTGACGGAGCCTGCGCGGGAACACTCCCCAGCGTCCAATTAGAAAGCTTTTGGGAGCATCCCACAGCGCCTGCATGCTGCCTTCCCGCTTTTCCCAACTGCCTCTCTCCAGTTCTTCGTTTTCCGCGGAGCCAGCAGGTCGTCGTTCCTGTCACCGCAGAAAATCTTTTCCTTATTCTTTCTTTTTTGTGGTCGCGTCTACCTTCCTCAACGCTACACCGGTACCGCCGGTTCTCTTTTCTTTCTTTCTTTAAAAAAAAAAAAAATATATATATATATATATATATACTCTATTTTTTTCCAAACTTTTCTCCCAGGTGCACGCGCCATTTTGGGCCTTAGGCCCAAAATTTCCTCCACTATGGAAAAACCCGCTTTGGGTTTCAAAAAGTGCACCAAGTGTGGCGGTACCATCTCCGTTACCAACACCCATGACTGGTGTCTTAAATGTTTAGGTCCTGACCACTCCATCTCCGAGGGGGGTCGACAAAACCGAGCTGCTAAGCTCAGCGCCCTTTTTCCCTCCGATGCAGCTTCTGTGGCATCGACGTCTTCCAGGGCTTCGTCTTCCTCCCATGGATCTCAGGTAACTAAACATAAGTCTAGCCAGTCCTCAAAGGGTAGATCTCCTTCCAAGCATCGAGATGCCTCTGGTGTTGCCCTCGAGGGTTCTGTACCAGCAAAATTGCCCCGGCAGGAGGCTTCAGCTTCCAAAGCATTATCGGGGCTCCAGGATGTTCTTGAGGCCTCAACCTCAGCAGAACTACTGGTGCCATGCTCTGGGGTACCGGCTGCTTCCGGTACCGATACCCAGGCATCGGCAGCATCGATAGACCAGAGGTTCCTGGCTATTGAACGCAGTCTGGAGGCTCTCCTTGCGGCATCGACACCCTCGGAACCACGTCAGACAGTTCAACCGGTACCGGTACCGATGCCGGTACCGGTATCTGTACTGGTACCGATAGCTTCGGCATCGATATCGGTGTCTGCTTTGCCAGCACCCAGTCATGCAATGCCTTCCAGTGCCGATACACTGGTACCGACTTCGGTCATTACGAGTATCGGGCTCTTCAAGAGCATCCGGACAGAAGGTACTTTGAATCCTCGGAGGACTCCGAGGATTCTGACTGCTCTGCCAGTACCGGGATACTTCTCCCGGAGGAGCCTTCCTCCCTAAGCCTTTCAGGATTTTATCAGAGAGGTGGCTCGAGGTCTGTCTATTACTGTGGCTCCTGAATCGGAGCCCAGGGCTAAGGAGTTGGAGATTTTACAATATCCCAAAGCTCCTAAGGAGGCAGCTACCCTGCCTATCCATGAGATCTTACATGATCTCATGTTGAGAATGTGGGAGACACCTCTTACCACCTCTCCTCACTCTCACAGACTAGATACCATGTATCGAGTCCCTCCTTGTCCTGGTTTCCAGAAAACTCAGCTTCCTCACCACTCTATTGTAGTGGAATCAGCTATGAGAAGGATCAGGAGTGCAAAGAGGCACGCCTCTAATCCTCCAGGACGTGAATGTAGAACTTTGGATGCCTTTGGTCGTCGTATTTTTCAGGCTTCCATGCTTTCTGCCAGGATCAGTTCCTATATTCTATATATGGGAATGTTCCTTAAAATCTCCAAGTCACAGGAGACTTGGAGATTTTAAGCCCTCTCCTTCCTGATGACAAGAGGCAGGACTTTCTCACACTGGTTAAACATGCTCAGGATGTTTCTAAGTTTGTCAATCGTGCAGCTTTTGACTGTTTTGAGTGCATAAGCAGAACCTCTGCCATTGCCATAGGTGCACATAGAATTACCTGGCTCCAGGCATCTGATTTGGAGCTCTGGGTGCAGGACAAACTAGGTAATATCCCTTGTAAAGGTGAGAACCTATTCGGCAAAAATTGGGCAAGAAAAAGCCAATGAGTTGGATGCTGACAACTCCACTTTGGATAGGTTATCCAAAGCCACAGCTGATCCTGCAAGAAAGAAATCTTTCAAGAAACCATTCTTCTCAAAAAAGAAGAGGTTTTATCCCTCTTATTCCCAGCAGGGACGTTCTGCAGGTCAGGCTGCCCGGAAAAGTCAGCAACCACCTAAACAAAGGAAAGCAAAGACTGCTAAGCCTCAACCGTCTCAGCCTCCACAAGGCCTTTGACTTTCATCTAGAGAACTTAGCCTTCCTGGCCCTAAATGGACCAGAGCCTTCCACCATTCCAGGAAGGTTGTGTCACTTTGCCCCCAGGTGGCAGCAAATAACAGCAGAGCATTAGACACTCTCCATTATAAAAGAGGGGTACAAACTTCACTTTCTGTGCATGCCCCCTCCCACAATGGTAAGACAGTTCAATTCTCAAACCTTTCTCATCAACCTGTTAGATCAAGAGGTCACTATGCTTCTTGCCCAAGGGGCAATAGAAGAAGTACCCATTCATCAACAGGGTACGGGGTTTTACTCCCCCTATTTCTTTATCCCAGAGAAAACAGGGGGACACAGACCTATTTTATACCTCAGAGAATTGAACAAATTCCTGTTCAAAGAGAAATTCAAGATGATTTCTCTGGGAACTCTGCTGCCATACCTTCAGAGTCAGGATTGCCTTTGTTCTCTAGATCTCAGGGATGCGTACATTCATGTTCTCATCCATCCAACTCACAGAAAGTTCCTTCGGTTCCTTTTTCAAGGAAAGCACTATCAATACAGGGTGCTTCCTTTTGGCCTGGCGTCAGCACCAAGAGTGTTCACGCATGGCTGTGGTAGCAGCATTTCTCCGCACTCTAGGGATATTCGTCTTCCCCTACTTAGATAACTGGCTCATTCGAGCCCCATCAGAGTCAGATGCCTGGACTTCCCTATCTTGCACAATGCGTATCCTTCAGTATTTGAGTTTGGTCATAAACATCCCAAAATCCAGTCTAACTCCCACTCAGTCTCTAGAGTTCATAGGAGCTTTGCTGGATACCAAAAAAGCAAGAGCCTATCTTCCCCAGGCCCGTTGCCTTCGCATGGTGCAGTTAGCTTCTCAAGCAGTGCTAAAACCTCATCTCACTGCCCGAGAAATGTTACAACTATTAGGCCACATGGCATCTACAGTGCATGTGGTTCCTTATGCTCGCCTCCATATGAAAGCAGCCCAGTGGACTTTATCCACTCAATGGACACAGGCATCAGGGTGCCTGTCAGACAAAATAGCAAACACAAATCGCCTTATTTTGTCTCTCCAATGGTGGCAATCCACTCAGAACCTGTTGCTGGGGTCCCCATTTCAACACCCTTTACCCCAGGCAACTCTCACAACAGATGCTTCACCAATGGGTTGGGGAGCTCATCTGCAAGACCTCTCCACCCAAGGCACTTGGACTCCACAGGAGACTCATCTACATATCAATCTCTTAGAGCTCAGATCAATCTTCCTTGATCTTCGAGTGTTCCACACCCTGCTCAGCTACAAGACAGTCCTCATTCATATGGATAATCAAGTAGCCATGTTCTACGTGAACAAGCAGGGGGGAACAGGCTCTCTGAAGCTTTGCAACTATGGGCCCTCGCCAGAGAGCATCATATTCATCTCCTGGCAGTATATCTTCCAGGCATACAAAACTCTTGGGCAGACAGACTCAGTCGAGTTCTGCTTCCACATGAATGGTCTCTACATGCACACCAGGTGGCCAAGATTTTTCAAATTTGGGGAACCCCGGACATAGACCTCTTTGCAAGTCCGTTGAATGCCAAACTTCCCCGGTTCTGTTCCAGAATTCCGGCTCAGGGCTCTCAGGCCAGGGATGCTTTCCTCCTTCACTGGGGGCACAACTTCCTTTATGCCTTTCCACCCATTCCCCTAATTCCCAAAACCCTGTTCAAGCTTCAGAGAGACAGAGGGTGTATGATTCTCATAGTTCAACATTGGCTGCGGCAAGTATGGTAACCTCTGCTTCTACATCTCTCTCAAGCTCCCTCCCTGGAGTTAGGATCTGCTCCAGATCTCCTGTCACAGGAGCACGGAATGTTATGGCATCCCAATCCCCAGTCTTTGCATCTCAGAGCTTGGTTGCTGAAGGCCTAGATCTTCATGATCTTAACCTCTCTCAGCAAGTAAAGGATGTCCTTAATGCTTCCAGGAAGCCTTCCACAAGACGCTCTTATGCTTTTAAGTGGAAGAGGTTTACCATATGGTGTTCGCAGGAGGGTCTTAACCCCCTTGCGATACCTCTGGAATCATTACTGGAGTATCTCCTTCATTTATCCAATGCAGGACTTAAGACTAGCTCAGTAAGAGTCCATTTGAGTGCTATTGCAGCTTCTTTCAAGCCTCTAAATGGACAACCTATTTCCTCCCATCCTCTTATAGCAAGATTTATGAGAGGCCGCCTTCTTACTAAGCCTCCCATTAGGCCACCACCGGTGGCATGGGACTTAAACCTGGTTCTTGGTCAGCTCATGAAGCCACCTTTCGAACCCTTAGCTACTACCTCATTGAAATTCCTTTCTTGGAAAGTTATCTTTCTCATTGCAATCACATCAGCATGTCGCATCAGTGAGTTGCAGGCACTAGTGGCTGATCCATCTTATACAAGGTTCCATCATGACAAGGTAGTCCTTAGGACTCATCCACACTTAATGCCAAAGGTGGTCTCGCCTTTTCATCTTAACCAAATGGTCTACCTGCCTGTGTTCTTTCCAAGGCCTCATGCATCAAATGCAGAAAGGAATCTTCATACTTTGGACTGTAAAAGAGCTTTAGCCTTTTACTTACAAAGAATATAGCAACATAGAAAGTCCTCTCGAATCTTTGTTGCTTTTGATCCTTCTCATTTCGGACTTCCAGTCTCCAAGAGAACACTGTCCAACTGGATTGCACAGTGTATTTCCTTTGCCTATCAGAGTAAGAATCTTCCTCTGGAGGGCCATGTCACAGCTCACAATGTGAGAGCCATGGCAGCTTCAAGGGCTCATCTGCACTCTGTGTCTATCGACGACATCTGTCGAGCAGCCACTTGGGCCTCGATTCATACCTTCACAGCCCATTACTGCTTGGTCTCCCACCGGGATGCCTTGTTTGGTCAGGCTGTTCTCCAACACCTGTTCCATATCTAATCAACTTCTACCCGCCATCCCTGGTTGGATGCCAGAGATCCATGGGGGGAAGTGGAGCCCTTTCACATGGACACACAACTTCTGGGGTCTCTCCCTGTCATCTAAAGCTAGGGAGTCCCCATATGTGAAGACTACATTCCTGCTTGTTCCTGGAGATAGCATAGTTACTCACCTGTAACAGGTGATCTCCGGAAACAGCAGGAATTTAGTCTTCACAACCCACCCACCTCCCCTAGGAGTTGTATCTCTCTCTCTATCTCTTTCTCTTTCCCTGTCTCTCTCTCTTTGTCTCAGCTTTAAACTCAACTGGAGAGAGGCAGTTGGGAAAGGTGGGAAGGCAGCACAGAGGTGCTGTGGGATGCTCCCTAAAGCTTTCTAATTGGACGCTGGGGAGCGTTCCCGTGCAGGCTCCGTCGGTACCGACGATATTCATATGTGAAGACTAAATTCCTGCTGTTCCCGGAGATCACCTGTTACAGGTGAGTAACTATGCTTTCTGGCACTGCAAGGTTGAATGCCAGAGGATACGGTACAGGAAAGCATTTGTGCCATTGGCTGAGTGGGTTCACTGATGGGATCAGACAGTAGCTTGAGCTTGATGTAACTTTTTAGCTGGTGCCAGCTTCTGTTTAGTTTATAGTCATATAATCCTGCCTTTAGAGTACCATCTTGTCCTCCATTCTTGAATTTGGAGAGCACTTGTGTGATGTTTTTCAATGTTTATAATCTAAAGTGCCTTTCTGCTGCTTTAAAGAAGGCTTGGTATTTTATTTAGAGTATTTTTTCTCATCCCAGAGGTAAGATGCTGAAATCACATAAAAGAACTGGCACCCTAGGTTATATCAGCCTAGTTCCTTAGCAAGGATGACTTCTATCAGCTCTGCCAATTACAAACCTGCTTAGCAGACACAGGTTTCATGGACTTCTCGTTGCTTAGGACCTTATGCTGTTTGCAGCCTCCTTTCTACTGATGTGGTAAACAGGTAGGTCTTAGATGGGGTACATACACTTCCTGTTTCCTCTGCTTTAAAATAAAAAGTCTTATTCACACTCCTTTAGACATAAGGGCTTGGGCCGTGCTTTTTCCAAATTGATGATGGAGAAACACCCACTTTTTAAGGAGTGTGTTTCAGGTTTCTGAAAAGCGCTATGAAGTTTGATGTGAGCATCTAGTTGTCTCCTTGTCCACAAAGGCAGAAGGTTAGCAATTGACAGTATTGCAGTAGATCTTTCATTGCCCAAGAGCCATTGTTTATTGATCGATCTTGTTCTGTCTGCAGGGCAGGAGCTGGATTGTGAAACGGAGTTATGAAGACTTCCGAGTACTTGATAAGCACCTGCACTTATGTATCTATGACCGGCGTTTCTCCCAGCTCTCTGAGCTGCCCCGTTCCGACTCCTTCAAGGATAATCCAGAGGTAAAACCAGCCGCCTCTTTCCTCTTGCCCCCTCTTCCCCAACAAAGTTACTACTACTACTGTTTATTTATATAGCACTACTAGGTTTCATCGTTTGTTATTAATTTTGTTTCTGTTTAATGTAACAGTTAATTTATTGCTATACATCACTCGTTATACTGTTTAAATTTCATGTTTAATGTAAACTGCTTTGATTGAAGGATAAGGCGGTAAAAAAAAAGGTTAAATAAAAATAAATAAAATTTGAAGCACTGTGCAGATACACATAAAAAAGACATACTCTGCTCCACAGAGCTTGCAGTCTGCTAAGATGTGCGAACAGGGGGCTAGGGAATTCTTAAGGGAAATGATCAGAGAATAAGAGGGTCAGAATTCAAAGGCACCCTAGGCTTGCAGAAAAACACTGCGGGGTATTTAACACTAGTATTAATATGATTGTCCTGAGGTAGGGGGAGTCGGGGAAACTACTTTGCTCCTAGTATGATCATCTCCCCTCCCCATTTGCTGGCAGGAAAGCAGTGCTTCTTACCTACATCAGTCTCCCCCTCCACTAACTTCAGTTTGAAGTGTCGCTGTGCATGGCCTCATAGTTTGCGAATTCTGGTGACCCCTATGCGCAGACTTCAGACTGAAGCTAAAAGAGCAGACGTGAATAAGAATCACTGCTCTCCCGCTGGTGGAAAGGGGGGGGGGGTAGAATTATACTTACAGGATGAGAATCTTGCTATTGGGGGGGAGGAGATAAGAGCAGATAAGTGCACTTGAGTAAGGATCACGGTGATAGGATTAGAGAGAAAGGAACATGTGTGGGATTGTAGAGGAAGGAAGAATGAGGAGCCCCATGGGTTTAGGAGGCTGGCAGGTGAAAGAGGGGTCCTATATGGAATGATTTTCCCCAGGTCCTGCATCCCTCTGGAGTTAGCCCTGGGGCAGGGCTTCCCCAGGCTTGATTCTTGGAAACCCCAGCCAAGGCTTGACTTTCAGAGTACTCCAAATTTGCCAGCTTACCTGGATCTAACACCAAATGTGGTCTGCTTTTACATTTTTGATGTACAGTCAACCTGAGACACCAACCAATGGGAAAGGAGTTCAAATGATGTCCACTGACACCGTAACATCTTCTGACTTCCGTGTCTCCCATTTTGCAGGTCGTCACCCAAATGCTGATGGCTTACTTGTCACGGCTCTCGGCCATCGCAGGCAACAAGATAAACTGTGGACCTGCCCTCACATGGATGGAGGTATATTGAAAGGGCCCAAAGATAACCATATCATACTGAAATAAACCATTACCTGTATGCAATATATAGAGAAATGTTAAAACCTTTAGAAATTAATTTAAAATTAGTAAATTATTAACTTCTAGTGGATATTAGCACAGTACCAAACTTGACTATAGAATTATTATGATAGGAAATTTTGCACCTACTAAGTCAAGATATATCTTCTATTACAACTGTTAGGAATAGCTGTTGTAAGCAAAATAATAGTTTTTCTGAATTCATTTGAATAGCGCGTACTAGCCGTATGTGGCACTATTCAGAGATGCATAATGGACAGTCCCTGCTCCTTGACGCTACAGTCTAGTCAAGATCAACAAACCAGACACACAACAAGAAAAGCAAGTCAAGTGTATAAGGGGTGTTTTTCCGTTTGTTTTAATTTTTTTTGCATCGAGGGTGCTCACTAAACATCTAAACTCAGAAGCCCTAACTACATTTATTTGCTGACGCTACGGAATTCCTGGAGATTCATGTTTATTTCTCTTGCCATGCTCCTGTGACTGTCAAGTCCCACAGCCCGGAATAGCTTCCCCTCTTCCCAAACCCACCTGTCTCCTGTGGTCCCATGTCCCAAACAAGCTTCCTTTCTTGCCCCTCCTACTTGTTTCCCTGCAGTCCCAGGTGCCTCTGTCTTCTGTATCTCTTCTGTGCAGGGCACCATCAAGCTCTCTCTGTGGACTGCACATGTACACTCTACTGCTTGCTGGCCAGCAGACACCATCCTCACTAAGTGCATTAATATATATAGTGCATTATAATATATAAAATTTGGTGCTTATCTTGCATAAACCTACGCCTGGGTATTAACAGAGGTAGGCAGGTAGAGACTTCATCCCTGTGTCAGTGGCATGTTTAGAACACCATCGGGAAACCCATCTCACACAGGCAGAAGAGGGGAAAGAGCCTGCGACCGCTGCCTCAAGAAAGCGATCTGTCAGTGGGGACCCTATAGCCCATTGGCAGTGCAGCAGAAAAAGGCTGCAAGGAGCTGCATGCCGAAAAGTTGAATGAAGTACCCAGCTCACACCAGCACTAAGAGAGGAGCACGGCCTCAGAAGAACCAGCTGGAGAGAGGGCAGTGGCATTGTAAAAGCCACCGGATGTCCCTGACTGCCACCAAAGCAGAGAAAGGGCAGTGGCATTGCAAGAGCCAGTGGGAGTCCATAACTCCCGCTGGCATGGTGAGAATGTGGCAGCATTGCAAGAGCCGGTGGGAGTCCATAACTCCCGCAGGCATGGTGAGAATGTAACGGCATTGCAAGAGCCAGTGGGAGTCCATAACTCTCGCTGGCATGATGAGAATGTTGCAGCATTGCAAGAGCCGGTGGGAGTCCATAACTCCCGCTGGCATGGTGAGAATGTAGCAGCATTGCAAGAGCCAGTGGGAGTCCATAACTCCTGCTGGCATGATGAGAATGTAGCAGCATTGCAAGAGCCGGTGGGAGTCCTAGCTCCTATTGGCGCAGGGAGACAGCAGCAGGCAGAAAGAAGACCCTGTGGAACTCCCCAGCTGCTGCTGGCACTAAGGGGCTGCCAATCAGAGAAGTGAGGAGGCGGGGTTAGAGGGAAGGAATAGAGGAGAGAGTTGATTATGCAGGACATAAGCTAGGGATGGAGTTAGAGAGGGAAATGAGGGATGGGGCAAAAGGGAAGGGGTGGTATTATAGAGGATCAAAAAAGAGAGGGGCAGGAGAACAGGAACAAAGCATAAGGGAAAGATGAGATTAGAAAGAGGAGGGAAGGAAAGTGGGCAAGTAATCTCCGTTTTTTTAAAATAATGCTAATTTCTTTAATTAATAATTGCAGAGAGAGGGAAAAGTCTGCACACATATGCATCATCTGACACCTCTCAAAAGACCCCACGTGCACACAGCATCTGACCCTCCCAGAAACACACACATACTTGCACTATCCATTATACCGCCAGTGACATACACACACATATACACACACATCCATACCCCTAGGAATACACATACCACCCAACACCCCCCATTTCATCCACACACTCAGGTATACATGTACCATTTTACACCTTCCTAACCCCCATCCATACTTGCATCACTCAACACCCTCATGACACACACATGCATCACTTGACATCCCCATCACACACACACACACACACATGTACACATACATAGCCCCGAGACCCTGTGTCAACAGGCACACAGAGGCACACATTCATAGCTCCTGAAATACATTGCTTACAAACAACACCCCAACACCTCAAACATCCATGACACACACACATCTCCCTAGCTTCTGACATCCCAAGAGAGAAACTGTTAAACTTACCCATTGAGACATACATTTTATTCCACTGATGCTCATATATACCATCAGCCATTGCACACACTATGCTCACATGTCAACTCATTAAGACACATAAAAATATGACAGAAAAAGACCACATGGCCTATCTAGTCTGTCCTTCCATATCAACAACTAGAACAGTCCCCTTTTTTCCTTTAGAGATCCTCTGTGTTTGTCCCATGCTTTTTTGAATTCAGTTACTGTGCTCATCTCTACTACCTCCACTGGGAGACTATTCCACGGATCCACCACTCTTTCCATAAAGAAATATTTCCACATATCACTGCCGAGTCTATCCCCCTTCACCCTCATCCCATGTCCCCTCGTAGCAGAACTTGCTTTCACACCTTACCATGGCTGTTTCAAAGAAATTCCCCACAAAGATATGCCTGAGTCTCTGAATGGAGGAAAAAGGAAATTTGCCACTGTGTCATACTGTAGGTTACACTTTTCAGCTTGCTTCATTTATTTGTGGTTAGATGGTAATATAATCCTAGAGCACTGGCTAATATTTGACTCGAATTGTTTGTGAAAATGTCTGCTCTCTGCCTGGGGATTGCATTGTTTAGTTTATCAATTTATAATCCGCATTTCCAGTCAAAAAGAAAAAAGCTATGAGAGACCTCAGCGTCCTTACTCTGTTCCCCTCCCTGCCCCCCCCCCCCCAGCCCTCTGCTTCAAGTCTGCATGGCACATGAACACCATCCTTCTTCCTTTTTAGATTGATAACAAGGGAAACCATCTGATTGTCCATGAAGAGTCCTCCATTAATGTGCCGGCCATTGCTGCTGCCCACGTCATTAAGCGATATAATGCCCAAGCGGCAGATGAGCTGTCCTTTGAGGTAATGTCTGAAAAGTGCATGTTCTGCTATCGGATATCGGGCTATATTTCTCCGGCTTGAAGAGTTAAATATTTTTTTGCCAAAAATGATGTGTTTAAGAGAGAGAATATTATGATTCTGCATTGCATTGTAGAGCTTTGCAGCCAAATTATAGAACTGAAGTAGCTCTGTGATTACTGATAAGTAAAGTAGCAGGAAAACTCCATGACAGAAGAGACAGAGACGGTCTTGGTCTTGGGTTTCTAACTTAGTGCGCCTCCTGCTCAGTTTGTCACTTGTTTTAAAGTTGATGACATTATGATACATTTATACATTCATTGTATCAGACTGCTTCTAACACAGTGGTAGCTAGAGCCATGTAGAAGAATATATATATTAAAATTACATGGGGTGGAGGAGTAGCCTAGTGGTTAGAGCACTGGCTTGATAACCAAGAGACCAGGATTCGATTCCCTCTAGCACTCCATGTTGCCTTGAGCAAGTCACCTAACCCTCCATTGCCTTAGAAGAAAGGCCTGGTAATCTACTTCTGGTCACACTGCCAAGAAACCCCATTTGCTGCTGGGTTGCCAGGAATCAGCACTGACTCGGTCACATATTGTATTGCATATATCTATATATTTTTTTTTAACACCCAAAGTATTTCTGCCTTACAATGTATCTGAGTTGATCATAAAAGAATTTATGTGCGAAGTTGTATACTTTTGCTGCTGACTCTCTCACGTATTATGGAATATTGGTGCTTTAAAAGCCGAAACTTCCCTTCGAGGTGGAGGAGTGTAATTTTCTTGCGTTCTGCTGACCACTAAAGTGCTGAAGGAATATGACCCCAGAAGTGGACAGATGAGTTTTCATTCTGCCTACATCAGCCTGATGATCTGCAGACAGCACCAACGTCCTGCATCCTCTTAGACGCAACCTTACCTCCTCCATAATGAAGATAAATGGAAGGCCCCTGTTCAATCTTTTTTTAAAAATAGTCGCTTCAAGCAAAAGTTAATGATGTGGGCAGAATCTCATCCATCCCTAGTATTATCAGTAGCTTCATATATAGCAGGCCTAGCCTAGTTGCATTTGAAACAGCCTGGTTTATGGAAACCCATTTCAAATAGTCCCTTTCTATGTTAGCGTTTGTCATCTTTCCTTCTGTTATGAAGAGGGAAGTTTTAGCTAATAGTGGCTCTATATCCTGTTTTTTTCCAGGTGGGGGATATCGTGTCTGTGATTGACATGCCTCCCAAAGAGCTTACCACTTGGTGGAGGGGAAAGCATGGATTTCAGGTATGGAAATAGTTATTGACAACAAACAGTTCAATTAATATGATCATGTGTCCAGGAGTTGCTAGCTACAAGGGTGGACAGAATGGTTCATATGAAGTAGACAAGGAGGCTAGGTATGTAGATGTCCTAATACATATAAATATTATGAATAATAGGATTTAGAAGTATGTTTTCTGAGACAATATGTATGTGCATTCAGGAGACTTAGAATAAATTCTTTAGGGAAACATGCCTTGAAGCACTTATCCAAAGTATAGAGACATTAAGGTCACACTTAGAACACATGCATGTTACAAAGAGTCTGGGAAACAGAAATATATAACACTTTCTATGGAGACATCGACCCTGAAGAGAAAACAATAGGACCAACTTGAATGTCACTGGAGTTGACGCTGGCCTTTCTAATTAAGATTTGTTTGAGTGATTAAACAAATCTGTATCCCAGCACTTGTGCTCATGTTCAGAGAAAACAAGTACATTTTTTGTAGTTATAGGGAAGGGGTTTTTTAAATTTTTTAAATTTTCTTTCCCAAGCAATATAATTTATTGTTTATATTTGTTAATGATCTATCTGTGATAAGCGCAAAGATCATTGTTGTTCCTAGAAACCTGTCTGGGAATGCTATGTCAGCTACAGCCAGCATCGTAGCATTGCAACAGGACACAGAATGGGAGAAAGTTGTGTTGCAATGAGCATAGTAGCATAGTAAATGACGGCAGATAAAGACCAGTGTGGTCCATCTAGTCTGCCCAGTAAGGTGGCAAGAGTAGGTGCAACTGCCGCTCCATGCAGGCCACCCCTTCCCATGCCTTTGTTTAGGGGTGTACTCACCGCTCCGTGCAGGGCAGCCCTATTTGTTGAGATATAAGAGATAGTTATTTTGATTTTATCCTGTTGCTATAAAAGGATCCACTATGTCTGTCCCATGCCATTTTGAATTCTGTCACTGTATTTGCCCCCACCACTTCCATCGGGAGGGCATTCCAAGCACAAAACGCCTTTTCAGCAAAAAAGTATTTCCTGACATTGCCTGTCAGTTTAACCCCTTGCAGCTTCATGTTATGCCCTTTAGTTTTACAGCTTCCCCGTCTTTGAAAGAGGTTTGTTTGGGAGGGGGGGGGGGGTACTCATCTATTTTGCCCACTAGTGGCCTCTCGTCACCTCTGACACCTGGGTGCTACAGATCATCCAAAGCAGTTATCAGTTGCATTTCACCCAACTGCTGCCTCTTTACAATCCCAGGGAGTACCTCATGGACCCCGCTCATCAGAGCCTCCTACAGACCAAGGTCGTGGCCCTGCTAGCTGACCTTGCCATCGAGCCAGTTCTCCCAGCCCAGATCAGGCTGGGTTTTTCTCAAGGTACTTCCTGGTCCCCAAAAAGACCGGAGGGTTTTCTCGATTCTGGATCTGCGAAACCTTAATTGGTTTTTGATACGCAAAAAGTTAAAAATCGTCTAATTGGGGATGCTGCTCACATTCCTTCTACAAGACTACTGGCTTTGCTCTTTGGATCTGAAATATGTGTACATGCATATTTTGATTCACCCACATCACAGACAGTCCCTTCCATTAGTGCTGTGTGGTCAGCACTATCAGAACCTGGTACTACCCTTTGGTTGATCAGCTTATGGCAATCTACTGAGCTCACCTTTCAGGTGCTTGAAGGCCTTTGTTTCATGATCAGCTATCTGAAGTCTCATATCCAGCCAGTGCAACAACTGGAGTTCATTGAGACCCTCTTCGATACCACTCGGGCAAGAGCTTTCCTACTTGTGGTCCGCCTGCAGTGTCTCATTGAGGTGGGGGGCGTTGCAGCACCAGCACCACTCCACAGCCTGTGAGCAGTTGAGAGCCCTCAGGCTCATGGTGGCCACAGTGCATGTCATCTCTCAGGCTCTCTTCTGCATGCGGTGGGCTCAATGGACCTTGCAAACACAATGGCAGCAAGCCTTGGGCCAACTGCAGGACAGACTGGTGGTCCCTGCGGCACTCTCACAGTCCCTGATGTTATGGATCATGCCTGAGAACTTGCGTCGGGGCTTACCTTTACAATCAGCAGCGCTCTGCAGGCTGCTCACGACAGATGCCTCTAAGCTCAGCTGGAGCATGTACTTTGAAGGTCTCTGCACCCAGGACCTGTGGTCAGAGAACTAGAGTCTTCATCAGATCAACTTCCTTGAGCTCAGGGCCATCATGAATGCTCTGTCTCTTTTGGGCACACCTGGCAAATCAGCTGGCCCTGATCCAGATGGACAACTAGATCGCCATGTTCTATGTGAAGAAGCAGGGAGGCACAGGCCATACCTCCTGTATTGGGAGGCTGTTTGCCTCTGGAAATTTGCCCTGCTCCATGGCGTGGATCTCAGCGTGACATATTTGCCCGGTGAGAGCAATGGCTTAGTGGATTGCCTCAGCCGGATCCTTCAGCCACACAAGTGGTCCTTCAAGAGGGAGGTGGTGGATTGGATCATTTGGGAGTGGGGCACCCCCAACATGGACCTCTTTGCTAAAGCACAGAATGCCTAGGTATCTCGATTCTGCTCCCGAAGGCCGGCCAGCTATCGCTTGGATCTGTCACCTTCCTTATTCACTGGGGGAGAGGCCTGCTCTATGCCTACCCCCATTTTCCACTAATTGTGAAGACACTTCTGAAGCTCAAGGCCAAGAAGGGGGTCCATAATTTTCCTTACTTGCCTTGACAGCCATGGTTCCTGGTACTGCTGCAGCTCTCACAGAAGGAACCTCATCTTGCATGAGGGCAGCTCCTTGGTGCATTCCAACATCTGCTGCTTAGGTCAACATGGTATCTCATCTCTAGGCGTCTTCTGTCTACTTACCATGCTAGATTCCTGGAAGACTCGGGACTTGCTGGCTGCACTTTGACATTATCCTTTGTTTTTCACGTAACAGTCCTGGTTATTTTTCACTAACTAGCATTCTTGCAGATCATGACCAGGAGGAATAGATTTTCTATATGTCTTCTCAAGTAGGTTCCACCTCCTTGTTATTAGATGAATCTTTCCTCTCCACATATCCTATGTGATCACTGTGCTGTAGGCATATCTCTGTCTGTTTATCTGCAGACACCCATATGTAGGCCTATATATCCATATTTATTTTTTGTGTGTATTTTATGCCCTGCCATATCTCACTATAGATATATTCTTATATGTCTGTCTATCTATCTATCTATCTATCTATCTATCTATCTATATATATATACATATATATATTTATTCGTATCTGTTGAGATATTTTATTATAGATAGATATGTATTCACATACTTATCTATCTCACTGTCTATCCTCATATTAGCTATATGATTCTGTCAGAGGGGCTTTACCCATACCTTTGCTCTCTAGCAGGTTTGGGGTTCTACACACACAACCACTCCTGTGGTAATCAACAATTGTTATACCATAACCTAATGGTTTAGGTACCTCTGAAGCTCTCCGTGCCCAATATCTCTCCTAGCTTACCCCAGTTAGGAGAGACATTGTGGATCTTCAGTTAATTACAGGCTTTAACGCTTCAGGCATTTGTCCTCTCTTTTTGGGATACATGGAGTTCCCACACCCTTTCTCCCCACAAGGACTGTGCCTGTTTGTCCAAATCGGTTAGCCTTGTCTTTTTGCTCCTAAGAGTGGCCCACTCTGCCTCCAAAAGAGCTAAGGTTTTTCTCATAAAGCCTTCCGCCGAAGGCCCACCGTTTTTTGGACTACCCCAGTTTCCCTACTGGGGTTACCTGTTACCTTTCAAGATTCTGACCTCCACTGGTTTTTCTACAGGATTATTACCTCCACTTACAGTGAGGTCCTCTTCAAGGTTCCTCTACTAGGTTTCCCAGTAGATCCATGAACCTCCATACTTCTCTGAAATCCTGTCAGGGGAGGTCCATATTGCAATAACCTTTGCAATATTATTGATGACCATCATCATCCACACATGGACTCCATCTCTGCAGTCCTATGCTAGGTTAGCTGTTCCACAGCATCCTTCTTTCTTCAACACCTACCCTCCATCCTCAGGATATGCCTGGTGTTCTGGGAGATAGCATGTTCCAACCTATGACATGCTGGGACTCCAGGCATCTCAGCTTGGGAGTCCCCATATGTGAAGACTCATTCCTGCTTGTTCCTGGAGATAGCACAGTTACTTACCTGTAACAGGTGATCTCTGGGAACAGCAGGAATAAGTCTTCACAACCCTCCCACCTCCCCAGGAGTTGTATCTCTATCTATCTTTCCTTTCCTCTCTCTCTCTCTTTGTCTCAGCTTTAAAACTTAACTGAGGAGAGGCAGTTGGGAAAGGCGGGAAGGCAGCACGCAGGCGTGCTGGGATGCTTCCAAAAGCTCTTGATTGGACGCTGGGAAGCGTTCCCGCACAGACTGCGTCGGTACCGACGTACCCATATGTGAAGACTTATTCCTGCTGTTCCCAGAGATCACCTGTTACAGGTAAGTAACTGTGCTTTCCCTGGAAGACCTCTCATTCACTAGTTTCATCAAGGAAATAGCTGAATCCATTCCCTTTGAGTTAGAGATGAGGGAGAAACCTAGGACAGAAACATTGGGCATCCTCCAATCCCTTGGTCCCACACCCATCCCAGGAAGCTGTGATAGTGCCTGTTCACAGAATCCTTAAGGATATACAGATGAGAATGTGGGAGACCCCCCCCCCTCCCTTTTTGTACACCCAGGTCATGACCTCGCACAGCCTGGAGCAATCCTCTCCACCTCTTCTGCTGCCCTAGACAGGATCGAAGATCAAGAAGCAGTTGTCAGCAGTTGGGGGAGTGGCTTAGGGCCTTGATGCGTTCAGGGCCCTTCTCATCAGGGATCTTCACTTTTTTCAGCAAGTATGTTGGTGAAGGGCAGCTGAGTCCAAGCCTCAAATACACCCAAGAAGCATCCTAGTCAGTGGGAGGCATTTGATGACTCGCATCTCTCCCTTCCCAAGGAGCCTGAGTTGGAGGTTAGTTCTGAAGGGGAATCTGGGCCATAGGACAATGATTCTCCACCAGAAGAAGAGCAGTAAGATTCCCTCATTATTCGCCTGTTCAGAAAAAATGAATCAGTGGCCCTCGTTTCTTAGGTGGTTATCGCCCTATAACTTGCACATGTTCCTACTAGCTGCAAGAATTCATGGGGACACCTCATCTTGCAGGAAGTCCGTAGACCTTCTAAGGTCTTTCCATTTCCATAGATCCTCAAGAGCATGGCCTCTATGGAGTAGGACTTGCTATACTCCCCTGTGAATGGCATCAGACTTATGAGCAAGCTGTATGCCCTTCTCAGCAGGATATGTGGCTGAGTTTGGATGCACAGGTTGCCGCTGTCACGAGGCATACTATCATTTTTGTAGCGAGTGGATTTACCCTTAGAGATCAGTTGGATCTTAAGGTTGAGACACTATTCAAGACTGAATTCTCAGCCTCTGCCCTTATCCTTCAAGCTTAAAGCAAAACCTAGACAATAATAACCAGAGCAGAGCAAATGTTGGCGTTTCCTGAATATAAAAACCGCGGTCTTCAAAAAATGCTTTTTATGGCTGAATCCTTGTCGAGCAGTGTTTAGACCTGAAGCAGGGGGAGGAATGTGTAAACCCCGAAACCCCGTCGTTTGGAGTACTGCCGTCTGTGATATTTTGAAGCAGCCATCGTTGTTTATGCAGCTAAGTGTAAATGCCATTGTTATAGTGCTAACAATTAGTAGCAAAAAACAGAGTTCTTCTCTTATTAAAATGGAGAGGTCACTATAGTGAGAGGAAATTCCCTCTTCACCTAGATGACCATTCCGACAAAAAAATCTCTTTTTTTTAGGTATTAAGTTGTTCAAGAACGCTGGTTATTATTGTCTAGGTTTTGCTTTAAGGTTGATACTTTTTAACCTAGTTGTGGGTATTATTCTTTGTGCTTATCCTTCAAGCAGCAACTCGCGGAGGCTTGACAACTCCAATGAGTGCAATTACTCCTGAAAACCGATGCTTCAGCTCAGATGGAGCGCCACCGCCTTCTTCTTTCTTCTCCTCCTCCTCGCTAATTCTTGTTGCCCAATTATGGGACTCCCAGTGGTACTGGCCAGGGAAGTCGGTCTCAACCTTTTAAGCTCTTGAGCCCATCAGCCCTTTTTTGGAGACCACAGGCCCAGTGACTCTTCTTCTTCGAGGGTCAACCTCTCCCATCCAGCACAATGATGGGCAGAGGGTCTATTCTGAGGTGCTTCCAGTGGGCAGCCATCTATGTCTTTTTATCAGGAATGGGTTCAGGTTACCTTCGACCGCTGGGTGCTCGACGTTATTCAGCACTGTTAAGTCCTGGAGAGCAAGGAACCTATTTTAGATGTCTTTTTCATCTCTCCCTATGATTCTGAGATCAAGAAGACCACTCTCAAGAAACTGGTATGATTCCAAGCTCTGTTGTACTCATTTTCCCCACTCCAAGAGGCAGTAGGAAGGTATTCCATCTTCTATGTCATGCCAACGAAGGACAGAACCTTCAGGCCCATCCTTGATCTAAAAAGTGTCAATGTCTCCTTGAAGGTCTCTCAATTTCGAATGGAAATGCTGAGTCAGTTATTCAGGTAGTTCAAAGGGGAGAGTGGCTCACATTGCTGGATCTGGCGGAAAGGTAATTTCACATTCCCATTAGGGAGGACTAGCAAAGATTTGTACACTTTGTCACTCTGGATGCTCACTTTCAGTTCCATACTCTGCCATTTGGCCTCAAGCCACAGCCCCAAGGATCTTCACCAAGGTCATGGTGGTTGCAGCCATGGCTCTGTAGCATGAGAGAATCTGTGCACACCCTTATCTTGACGACTGGCTTATCCGGGCTGTCTCAGTTGGAAGTAGTCAAAGTGACAAAATGATCCAGTTTCTCGAAGGCCTTGGCTGAGTAGTCAATCACAGCAAGAGTCATCTTGGACCCTCTCTGTCTTTGGCATATTTTTGATACCCACACTGACAAAGTCGTCTTGACTGCCGAATGAACAGCCATGTTTCTAGTGCAGCAGTGAACTCCCAAGGTTTGGGACTATCTTCATCTCCTGGGTTTGATGGTGGCCACTCTAGAGTTTGTCCCTTGGGCAAGGGCTCATATGAGACTGCTCCAAAGGGCTCTTCTATCACATTAGTTTCCTTGCCTGCAAGGCTGCGAGATCAGGCTTCCCCTTCTGCCATCCATAATGTATAGCCTACTTGGAAATCTTTGCCATCCAGTTTGAACAAGGGAATGCCTCTGGACAATCCTCAGTGGCTCATCTTGATGTCAGATGCCAGTCCGTTCAGCTGGGGGAGTTCATTGTGAGGGACATTTGGCTCAGGGATATTGGACCAGTTGCGACCATCAGTCATCTCGAAGTGCATGCCAATCACTTAACTCTTTGGTGTTTTCACTACCTGATCAAGGGCCAAGTGGTTTGAGCTTTCTCAGACAATGTGGCATATGTCAGCAATCCAAGGAGGCACCAAATGTGGGATTGGCCCTGGAAATGGCCCTCTTGTTTCCATGAGCAGAGTAGAATCTTCTGGTGCTCTTAGCACAGCTTATTTTGGGTGTGGACAATATAGGAGTGGGTTTTCTCAGTTGCCACACCCTCAATTGTGAAGATTGGAAGCTAGCTCTGTCTGCATTCCAGACTGGTGGGGCTGTCCCTGGATGGATCTCATGGTGACCTAGTCCCATGCAAAGGTGAAAAGATTTCTTCAGTCACCACAAGTTCCAAAGGTGTTGAAGCCCTGGGTAAGCCAATGGCTTGGAAGCTTTTCCTGTACACTTTTCCGCCATGGCCTCTTATAGGCAAGTGATTCACCAGATAGAGCATTTTCTGGGTCTTGTGATTCTGATGGCACTGGATTGGCCATGGAGGCTCCTGGTGTATGGATCTGATGCGGTTCCTGGAGAGAATACCTTTGTGCCTCCGCAAGTCCCAGGACTTGTTGCGTCAGGGGCCTGTCCTGTTAGATAGCCCAGCTTCCTTCTCGCTTATGGCTTGGTCCTTAAGAAGCGTCACTTAATGCCCAAAGACTACTAGCTGGCTGTGGTTCCTACCCTCTTGTAGGTCAAGTGTGGCTCCATCTGCCTTCCTATATGCAGGTATTGTGTCTCTTTGTAGGATGGTCTCTTTGTAGCCCATGTTCCCTGTAAAATAGTTATCTCCAAGTTACTGTGCCCTGTTCAATGTAATTTCAGTTTGTTCAATGTAAACCACCTTGATATCATGAAAGGCAGTATATAAGAAATGTTAAATAAATAAATAAATAAAGATGGTCTCAGGAACTCCATTGGCCCCTCTGAAAGTGGAATTGCCATCCTTGCTCGCCTTTTTGCAAGATGGCTTTGAGAAGGGTCTGTCTCTTAGTTCCTTGAGGATTCAGGTTGTGGCCTTCTCATGTTTACTCCATAGCTTCGCACCCGGATGTGGCCTGCTTCCTTAGGGGGGTGCGCCACTTATGTCCACCTCTATCTCTATGGTCGGTTGTACCACTATGCAACTTGGGTCTCATTCCTCAGGCCCTGATGTCTGCTCTCTTTGAGCCGTTGAAATGGGCTATACTCAAGTCTGTCTTTTTGGTCACAGAGCATTGCATTTCTGAATTACAGGCTTTTTCATATAGAGACTCTTATTGATCCTCTTCAGAAGAGGCTGCTTCCATCTGGGCTGCTCCTTCCTTCTTGATTAAGGTAGTTTCTGCTTGTTCATTTCAATCAGGTGGTCTGCCTTTCTCCATTTCGATGGAGCAGTGTAAAAGGAAGGACAAGGCTCTGCATTCAGTTGACATTTGTAGGGTGCTTCTCATGCATCTGAAGGTCACTGATTCTTTCCAATTATTTTTGCCCTTTGCAGGTTTGTGTAAGTGGGAAGCAGCTTCTAAGGCTACCTTGGCCCGTTGGATGAAAGAAGGCAGTGTCTTTGGTGTATTCTTTACGTACTTAAATTGTTCCAAAGAAATTGTGGGCGCATTTTACTTGGACACAAACCTCGTCCTGGGTAGATCATAATCCCTTTCACCCCTATTGATATTTATAGGGTTGGGACTTGGTCATCCTTCTGTTCCTTTCTCAGGGCAGATGTGGCTTTCGGTGTAGAGATTTTGAAAGCAACCATATCTTCTTCCCACCTGTTGGAGTGTTAGCTTTAGTGATTCCCAATTGTCTGGACTAGTCTAGCAAAATGATTTGGAAGGTGAAATTTTACTTACAAGTTAATTTTCTTTCCGGAGTCCTGCTAAAGCATTCCAGGACCCATCCCTTGGTGTTCTGCTGTCTCTGCAGTTTGGCCTTGTAGACCCTACAAATATCAATAGGGGTGAAAGGAATTATGATCTACCCAGGACGAGGCTTTTGCCCAAGTGAAATGCGCCCACAATTTCTTTGGAACAATTTAAGTACGCAAAGGATATACCAAAGACACCGCCCCCTTTCATCCAACAGGCCAAGGTAGCCTTAGAAGCTGCTTCCCACTTACACAAACCTGCAAAGGGCAAAAATAATTGGAAAGAATCAGTGACCTTCAGATGCATGAGAAGCACCCTACAAATGTCAACTGAATGCAGAGCCTTGTCCTTCCTTTGACACTGCTCCATCGAAATGGAGAAAGGCAGACCACCTGATTGAAATGAACAAGCAGAAACTACCTTAATCAAGAAGGAAGGAGCAGCCCAGATGGAAGCAGCCTCTTCTGAAGAGGATCAATAAGAGTCTCTATATGAAAAAGCCTGTAATTCAGAAATGCAATGCTCTGTGACCAAAAAGACAGACTTGAGTATAGCCCATTTCAACGGCTCAAAGAGAGCAGACATCAGGGCCTGAGGAATGAGACCCAAGTTGCATAGTGGTACAACCGACCATAGAGATAGAGGTGGATATAAGTGGCGCACCCCCCTAAGGAAGCAGGCCACATCCGGGTGCGAAGCTATGGAGTAAACATGAGAAGGCCACAAATATCAATAGGGGTGAAAGGAATTATGATCTACCCAGGACGAGGCTTTTGCCCAAGTGAAATGCGCCCACAATTTCTTTGGAACAATTTAAGTACGCAAAGGATATACCAAAGACACCACCCCCTTTCATCCAACGGGCCAAGGTAGCCTTAGAAGCTGCTTCCCACTTACACAAACCCGCAAAGAGCAAAAACTAATTGGAAAGAATCAGTGACCTTCAGATGCATGAGAAGCACCCTACAAATGTCAACTGAATGCAGAGCCTTGTCCTTCCTTTTGCACTGCTCAATCTTAATGACAGAGGGAGGGAGGAGTGGCTCAGTGGTTGGGACAGGTTACCTCAGGCTGGAGGGCCAGGGGTTCAATTCCCACGTAGGGACAAGTAACCTCAGGCTGGATGGACTGGGTCTCTAGTCCCATCGCTACTCCTTGTGGCCTTGGGCAAGCCACTTAAACCTCCATTGCATCAGGTACACTTAGATTGTGGGCCCTTTGGGGACAAGAGAATAGAAAGTGCCTGTTAGTGTATATCTGTAAATTGCTTTCACCCAGTGAAAAGTGGTAGATAAGCACAGCTAAATAAATAAATGTTCTGGTTTTGGTGGCTGTCCGTAGATTGTTATCTCTGTTACCTTCAATGAAGTTGTGTGTAGTCAGGTTCTTGACCATGTTCTTGGGTACAAATACTGAAGTATGCCCCTAGCTGCACCAGCTCAAGTTGCAGTGATGATGTAAGTAGAAGTTCCTAGTTCTTTTGTCTCCACCTCTGCTGGCAGGGGGACACATCCCACTTATCCAGACTGGTCTAGCAGAACTTAAGGAAAGGACATTATCTGATAAGTTAAATTTCACCTTAATCACATGATTAAAATGCCTAATCTTGAACACAGGAAAGTTGAATGTTCTGATCAGAGCCTTATAGTAGTTAGATAGAATCAAAATATGTCTTTACAGCAACTTTTGACTGCAAGCATTAAAAAAAGCTATGTAATACCACTGCTGTAAGGTTATACGCCATACTACTTGGATATTACTTTGAAGTTAAAGGTATTTAATTAGATCCATTTTTAATAGAAGTTGCATAGAAAGAGAGAAGATAAGAGCTAGATCCACGGTATCTCTGATGTTTAGAGATGTGCATTTATGATTGCACATGTGGTTCGTTAATGTGCCTTTAAAAATTAGTGTGTATTATATAGATTTACTGCTTGTTAATGTACAAATTAGTGCATATAAAATCACCTACGAATTAACTAACATAAAAATCGATTAGAGTACATACAATTTTTTTACCATGACTATATGAAACAAACTAACAAAAAAGTCTGAAAAACATGGATTGAGTCTGAAAATGATCTAAAATGGAATGGAAATTCTTTTTCTGTGCACTTTCATAATGATGGTTGATTTATGGCTATAAAGATGCTGTTTCCTTTCACTTGTGACTTTTAGCATTTATCTGTCATTGCTTCAGATATACAAATTATTAAACTGCCAAGGAAAGAAAACAGCAGGAAATAACCCAAACCAATTGCAGAATTTTAAAAAAAGTTTAAAATGCTATCTAATTTCAGAAAAGTCAGAAAATTGCTGCAAAGCCTGAAAGTTGTGACATTTTGAAATTTTATTGAGATCAATTTGTCAGCTGTAGTTGAATATCTGTAATCTCCACTATCTGTGCTTCTATGTATGATGCTTTTCTTATGCTCTTTCAAACAGAGCAAATAGAGTGTTGGAAATAGAAACATATTTATTTATTATGTGTATTTCATACCCCACTTATGTTCAACAGAGGCACCAAAATGGCTTACATTTTAAAACAGAATTCATTAAAACATAAAATACGGAATAATAATCCTCCTCAACCCCTTCCAACCACTTCCTCAGTACTCTTAACTGCTCATCCCCCCCTTCCCCCCTACGAATGCCTTATGGTCGCAGTCATGTCTTAACCCACTTGTGAAATTGCATATAATTCCCTTCAGAGTGCACCTCGTCTGGGAGGCTATTCCACAGCTCTGGTGCAAAACAATAAAAGCTGCACTGCTGAAAAAAAATTAAATGCCTCTGCGGGAATTGGGCACCTCTGAGGCTCCAAATTGACTCATTCGCAAGGAACGTATAGTCCTAAAGGAGTGCAACAGCTTAGTTAAATACACTGGAACATCCATCCACAAGCATTTTTATACTACACATATAGCTTTAAAATTAACCCTTTGTCTTCCTGGCAACCAATGTAATTTTTGCAACAAGGGGGTTCATGCTTCCCCGTAGCATAAATCATCCTGGTTGCCCAATTCTTTGCATACTTAAGTCGCTGTAACTGATAATCTGGCAGGCCAATATCACCCTGTTGCTGTAATCAATGAGTGACATCACCAAGGCAATAAGATCAGAATGCAATAAGCAAATATGTTGTAATGCTCCAAAGGCATCCTTCACTACTACAGTCTGTATATTCATTTGTAACTAAGTGCACATCCAGAAACGGGACCATCTCCTGAAACTCCAGTGCCACCCCTCTTTCACATCAAATTCCTGACCAACCCTGCTGCCTACAACATTTCAAACTTATAGAATGAAAGAGTGGCGTAGTAGTAAGAATAGTGGACTGAGACCAAGAGACCTGGGTTTGAATCCCATTGGCACTCCTTGTGGTCTTTGGCAAGTCACTTAACCCTCCATTGCCTCAGATACAAACTTATGGGCTGATGCAGAAAGCCAGTGCTGATGTTGTGTGCTATTAGCCAGGCCTTTCTTTCAATTGAAAGAGGCTCTCCTGCCGGGGCATTTATGCCATGGAGGTATATAAATGTGTCCTATTTCTTCTCTTCTGCCTTTCCTCCAAAGTACACATATTGAGATCTTTGTTTATTTATTTATTTTTAACATTTTTTATATACCGCACTATTCATCATCAGTGCGGTTTACATTGAACATCAACATACCTGTCAATCCATGACTGATCTAGGTTTACAGATAACAGGGAAGATAAACTGGGAGTTAACTGGGGAATAACTATCTACATAATTATACATAATTATATATACATTGAATAGGTTACATCAAGTTTTGATATTTGATAAGAATATAGTGTATTCACATTTTGATCCTTTGTTCTGGATTGTTTTTATGTGTAGTAGTTATCTGAGTGATGCGGGAGACGGATTCTATTGTGTGTATGGTAGCTTGAAGTGTAAAGTGAATAGATAGTGCTTGATGGACTTTCTAAATTGGGTGATATCCCTGATTGATCTGATGTTTGGAGGTAGTTTGTTCCAGCACTTTGTCTGTCTCCATATGCCTTATGACAAAGTCCACTGACCATTTTGGTAGCCACCCTCTGCACGTACTCCAGCCTGTTTATATCCTTGTGAAGGTGCGGTCTCCAGAATTGCATACAATACTCCAAATGAGATCTCACCAAAGACTTATTCAGAGGCACTATCACAACCTTCTTTCTGCTTGCTATTTCTCTCCCTTTTTTTGCGTTAAATCTCAGCTGCCAAATTCTTGACCATTCTTCAAGCTTAGTTAGATCCCTCCTCATGTTATCTACTCCTTCCTGGGTGTCTGCTGTATTGCAGAGTTTGATATCATCTGCAAAGAGGCAAAACTTACTTGACAGTCCTTCTGCAATATCACTAGCAAAAATGTTAAAAAGAATCATATTAAGGACAGATCCATGCTCCACACCACTGGTAACATCCTTCTCCTCAGAGTGAGCTCCATTTATCTGTATTCTGCATCACTTCCCTCTCAACCAATTTCTAACCCAATCGGTCACTTTAGGGTCTATTCCTAGGGTGTTCAATTTATTTATAAGTCGCCTGTGCAGAACAGCGTCAAAGGCTTTACTGAAATCTAAGTACACCACATCTAGGGCTCTTCCTCAGTCCAACTCTCTGGTCGCCCAGTCAAAGAAATGAAGTAGATTTGTCTGATAAGACCTGCCTTTAGTAAAACCATGCTGTCTTGGATTCTGCAATCCACTGGGCTCCCGAAATCTCACTATCTTCTGTTTTAGCGGTGTTTCTATTAATATCTCCAGGAACAAACAGGAATGTAAGAACATAAGAACATAAGAAATGCCATACTGGGTCAGACCGAGGTCCATCAAGCCCAGTATCCTGTTTCCAACAGTGGCCAATCTATGTCATACGTACCTAGCAGTTTCCCCAAAAGACACAGGTTCTGCAGTGCTTGTACTAGGCCAAGCATTGATATCCTGGGTCCCTTTTTAATAGTGGTTTATGGACCTTTCCTCCAGGAACTTGTCCAAACCTTTTTTAAACCCAGCTATACTAACAGCCCTTACTACATCCTCCGGTAACAGATTCCAGAGTTTGATTACACGTTGAGCCTCCAGAACTTCCCTACCACATTTTCCTATGTCATTGGTACCAACATGTACCAAGACAGCAGACTCCCCCCCAGCACTATCTATGATCCTATCTAGGCGGTGCGTGAGATCTGCTACCTTCGCACCAGGCAGGCATGTTACCAGGCGATCCTCACGTCCACCAGCCACCCAGCTATCTACATTCCTAATGATTGAATCACCAACTATAACAGCTGTCCTGACCCTCCCCTCATGGGGACATGGCCCTGGAGAAACGTCCTCGGTGCGAGAGGGTTTTACATCACCTGGAGGACAGGTCCTAGTTACAGGATCACTTCCTGCCACACCAGGGTGATGCTCTCCTGTCACGTGACCTCTCTCCTCCATGGCAACAGGGATGCTGCCAGACTGGAGGTGGGACTTCAGGACTATATCCCTGTAGGTCTCGTCCATGTACTTCTCTGTCTTTCTTATGTCTTCCAGGTCTGCTACTCTAGCCTCTAGAGAACGGACTCGTTCCCTGAGAGCAAAGAGCTCCCTGCACTTAGTGCATATGTAGGACCTCTCACCAACTGGGAGAAAATCATACATGTGACACTCAATGCAAAAGACTGGAGAACCCCCATCTCGTTGCTGGACCTCTGTCTGCATCTTAGTTTAAAGCTTGTGTTTAGGTCTTTTAAATTCGGTATATAATAAGGATTGGTGTAGATGCTTATACTAATAAAAGTGTATCTAATACCCCTAATACACCCTGTGTACCTGAAGCTTAATTAATCTCAGGTCCTCTGTGTATGACTGATTTGGATTAAGAGCTGCACCTGAGAGCAGCCCCTTTCCTCTAAGATGTGCAAGTACCTATAAAACTACAATTACCCCAGGGTTGGGTGGGTGCTGGGGAGGGAGGGAGGGAGATAAGTCCTATTAAAGAGGGCAGTTACAAGGTACCCTGTCCTGAACCCTCAGCAGGGGGATGGGGGTACCACACAAAGCCCAGTTAGTTGAGAGAGGCAAGGTAAGTACAGCTGAGAAGGCTGAACTAGCACACCACTAAGACAAACAATAAATAATTAAACAAACAAACAGTTAGACAAACAGTAAATAATTAAATAAACAGCTAGAACTCACAGTAAGATGTCCCAGGAGGCAAATATCCACTCACTAGCAGAGCTCTGTAAAAGTTCAGCCCCTCTCTGATCAGAGAAAAGCAAACTAAAACAGCCTATGCACACGTGGAGAAAACAGGAAGAAGGCTACACAATACCTCAGGGGGAGGGGGGGAGGGGGAGGATTCACTCAGGCAGGCAAGGACAGGAAAAAAGCTTAACAAACAGCAGGTTCTGGGGAGAGAGATTTAATTCAAAATGGCTACCACACAAAGCCCAGCAGCTGACTTAGAACTGGTGCGGACCGGGGGAATCCGACTGTTTAATTAAATGTAGTCTTAATATATTGATATTGTTGGTACCGACCGAGCTCATGCAGGAACGCGTCCCAGTGTCCAATTGGAGAGCCTTTGGGAGCACTCTACTGTGCTGTGCATTTGCCTCCCTGCCTTCCCAACTCCTCTCCTCAGTTTTTCATTTTCCACAGAGCCAGCAAGAAGCATCTTTCCTGTCACTCCCGAAAAACCTTTTTCTTTTTTAGTATCTGTGCTCTGCCTTTTCGTCGACACTGGTAGCTTTGCTGATGCCAGCCTTGATATTAATTTTTCTTTTCTTATTTTTCTTCAGTTTTTTTCTTTTTTTTTTTCTGTGAGGCCTTAGTCCTCGAGCTAAATTTTTTTCTGTTTGGGCCCTCGCCAGAGAGCATCACATTCATCTCCTTGCAGTGTATCTTCCAGGCATTCAAAACTCTTGGGCAGACAGACTCAGTTGAGTTCGGCTTCCACACGAATGGTCTCTCCATGCAGACCAGGTGGCCAAAATTTTCCAATTTTGGGGAACCCCGGACATAGACCTCTTTGCAAGTCTGCTGAATGCCAAACTTCCCCGGTTCTGTTTCAGAATTCTGGCTCAGGGTTGTCAGGCCAGGGATGCCTTCCTCCTCCATTGGGGTCGGGACTTTCTGTATGCTTTCCCACCCATTGCCCTAATTCCCAGAACCCTATTCAAGCTTCAGAGAGACAGAGGACATATGATTCTCATAGCCCCACATTGGCCACGACAAGTGTGGTACCCTCTGCTCTTACATCTCTCTCAAGCTCCATCTCTGGAGCTAGGATCTGCTCCAGATCTCCTATCCCAGGAGGACGGGATGCTGTGGCATCCCAATCCCCAGTCTCTAAATCTCAGGGCCTGGTTGCTGAAAGCCTAGAACTTCATGGTCTTAACCTTTCTCAGCAAGTAAAGGATATCCTTTATGCTTCCAGGAAACCATCCACAAGACGTCTTATGCTTTCAAGTGGAAAAGGTTTACCATATGGTGTTCTCAGAAGGGTCTTAACCCTCTTGCAATACCCCTGGAATCATTACTGGAATATCTCCTTCATTTGTCTAATGCAGGGCTTAAGACCAATTCAGTGAGAGTTCATTTGAGACCTATTTCAGCTTCTCTCAAACCTTTAAATGGGCAACCTATTTCCTCTCATAGCGAGATTTATGAGAGGCCTTCTTTTAACAAAGCCTCCCGTTAAGCCACCACCAGTGGCATGGGATTTAAATCTGGTTCTTGGCCAGCTCATGAAGCCGCCTTTTGAACCATTAGCTACTACCTCTTTAAAATTCCTTTCCTGGAAGGTTATTTTTCTTATTGCAATCACATCAGCACGTCGCATCAGTGAGTTGCAAGCATTGGTGGCTGATCCTCCTTATACAAGGTTCCATCATGACAAGGTAGTCCTGCAGGAAGCATCCACACTTTATGCCAAAGGTGGTTTCGTCCTTTCATTTAAACCAAGCAGTTTACCTTCCTGTATTCTTTCCAAGGCCTCACGCCTCAAATGCAGAAAGGAACCTTCATACTTTGGACTGTAAAAGAGCTTTGGCCTTTTACTTGCAAAGGACACAACAAAATAGAAAATCCTTTCAACTCTTTGTTGCTTTTGATCCTAGTCATTTGGGATTTCCAGTCTCCAAAGGACACTGTACAGCTGGATTGCACAGTGTATTTCTTTTGTCTATGAGAGTAAGAAACTTCCTCTTGAAGGCCATGTCACAGCTCACAATGTGAGAGCCATGGCAGCCTCAATGGCTCATCTTCACTCTGTGTCTATCGACGACATCTGTCGACCAGCTACTTGGGCTTCGGTACATATCTTCACAGCCCATTACTGCTTAGACAAGGACTCCCGCTGGGATGCCTTGTTTGGTCAGGCTGTTCTTCAACACCTGTTCCAGACTTAATCAACTCCTACCCACCATCCCTGGTAGGATGCCAGAGATCCATGGGGGGAAGTGGAGCCCTTTCACAAGGGCACACAGCTTTCTGGGGCCATCTCCCTCGCATCTGCAGCTAGGGAGTCCCCATATGTGAAGACTACATTTCTGCTTGTTCCTGAAGATAGCATAGTTACTCACCTGTAACAGGTGATCTCCGGGAACAGCAGGAATTTATTCTTCACAACCCGCCCACTTCCCCTAGGAGTTGTATCTCTCTATCTCTCTCTCTTTCCCTCTCTCTTTTGTCTCAGCTATAAACTCAACTGGAGAGGGATAGTTGGGAAATGCGGGTAGGCAGCACGCAGGCACTGTGGGATGCTCCCAAAAGCTTTCCTATTGGACACTGGGGAGCGTTCCCGCGCAGGCTCTGTTGGTACTGACGATACCCATATGTGAAGATTAAATTCCTGCTGTTCCCAGAGATCACCTGTTATAGGTGAGTAACTATGCTTTAATGCACTTTGCCCCTTTTATCTATTTCTACAGAGATACTGTAATACTATTGCAAAGCACATCAGCTGTGGATAACTTCTGTCACTAGGTTCTACCCTAATTTCTTGTATATAGTCCTAGAGGAATATCTGTCTCATTGTTATTTAAAAAAGGAAAAAAAGATGTTTTCTTTAGAGAACAGCACAAAATGCAGAAGTGCAAATGAATAAAGCAAGTTTAAAAAAATGATTAAAAACAGAAGTGGACCCAAAACAATAAAACCTTTTAAGAAAATTTCAACACAAACTGTGCTCGGCTTGCCTGCATCAGGGGTATAAGAAATAAGAACAGAATGAAATGAAATATCAAAGTGAAACAAAATGGAATAGTGCAGTTACTACATTAATGGGAATTAGTACAACATATTCATATCCTAAAAACAAATTAGAACTAGCGTGTGCTTATCCATAATGGGGGTAATTTTACAAAGGATTTTTCAGACATGCAAGGTCGTAAATGCATGTAAAAGGCTTCTTGTAAAATTACCCGACATGTTAAAGTATGCATGGTGGAATTAGGCGTGTGCTTACAGGTGACTCTAGAGTAGGGATGTTCAGGGGAGAAATTTGGGTGGATCACAAGTGGAGTCGGAGCTTACGAGTGTACTTTGTGCTAACATTTATTTATTTTGTTTATTTCTTTATGTATTTATTTGTGCTTATTTACCGCCTTTCGTGAATCAAAGCGGTTTACAAAGAACTCAAAGTATAGAAAAATACATTTAACAAAATTTGTCTCCTTAAATGTCTGCAGCTTCAAACGAGACATTGTTTCTTCTATCTATGCTAGTATTTTATAAAAACACATAAGCATCTAAGTGTGTTTATAAAATAGGCACCTATGTGACCTTCACACTTAGACCACCTGTTATGAAATTACACTCCATAAAGGCTGATAGTGCCAGAGGGTTCAAGTAATGGCACTGATCAGAAAAGTCAAAGGGTCTGCGAAATTTCATCAGTATAGTAATGAAATATTGCTTGGTATTTTTTATGTATAGTCTCGTGCGCTACATGCTTTATTATGTGTGGCTTAGCAGAGTGCTGAATATAATAAATGATTAACAATTTCTTTGGGTAGCATAGTGCCTGCTTTTTCTAGATATATCCTTAGGCATTCCTGAGAACTTGATTTTACCAAGCACACGGTAGGCCGCAGAGCACCCACACATCTATGTACATCACTGCCTGTTGTTCCTGCCCCCTCAAACAGTAAATTGCATTGGAGGGAGTAAGAGCAGCAGGCTGTGAGTGCTTGACGGCCCACTGCAGTGTGGCACTGAAGTGACTGCAGAAAGCCGCCACTTTGGAAAAAGCTGGAGGGATTGCTGTGCCATCCCTTTCCTCCAGGTGAGATGTGGCAGGGGAGTGGCATGGTGGGCTGGCCTAGGACGGCAGAAACCCTTGGGCGCATATGCCCCTGTCCTTGCTGGCACAGACATGCACACAGTTACACCTGCCTCAGAACAGATGTAGATGTGTGCAGCTGCTTTCCCTGGGTTTAATTTTATAAAGTCGCATAAGTGCAGCACGCGCGCCTATGTTCCTTGACTGCCTAGCTGACAACTATAAAATTACCCTCATGTTAAACACATTTGGCAGAATGTTTGTTATGCTTGCATGAAAATAAATGTAATAGCCCTAGAGATGTTCTAGATTCTCTCATTTGTTCATTCAGATTTAGCTTAGCTTTTCATCAGTAGTGAGTTAAATTCATGGGATTCACTAACCTGTGGTACCTCAGGATTGTATCTTGTATTTTTTGTGTTTCTGCATTCTGAAATATTGTACATTCCCAGCTGCAGCAACACAATAGCAGATACCAAGGTGGGTCTGCTATGTTTACAAGGGTACTGTACGTGGATTGAAAAAAAAAATAATATATATATATATATAATAAAATTAATTAATCACCCCACCCACTGGAGGTCTTCCTGGCAGATAGTGAGAGCAGGAGTTATCGCTGGGTACTCTTGCTCTGGTGGTTCCCTGATTCAAATTGGTAGCCTCAACCTCCTAGCAGCAGCCTCGCTATACTACTGCTAGGGTTTAGACTGCCAGATAGGAGAACAAGCCCACATTTGGCAGGCTGACTAATAGCAATTGTACCACAAGATTGCCCTTAGGGAGCCAAGACTTCCTTTTTGAAACAGGGAACTGGCAGGCAGGAGTGCCCAGGGATTGCTCCTGTCCCTTCACTACCCACAAGGGAGATCCTGATGTCAGGATGAAGCGGATAGGGGGATCAGAAGTGAGGGGGGTGGTATGTGAAAGGGGACCGGAGATGAGGAGTATTTTTTACAAGCTACCTGCTCCTTTAAGTTGCTCCTAAGGCGGAAAGTGGAGGAGTAGCCTAGTGGTTAGAGCAACTGCCTCATGCCCAGAAGATCAAGGGTTCAAGTCCCACTGGCACTCCTTGTGACCTTGGGCAAGTCACTTTACTCTCCATTGCCTTGGAAGAAAAGGCTGGCAATCTACTTCCGGTGATACATTGCCAAGTAAGCCCAGAGGTAGCTGGGTCACTAAGAGTCAACACTGACTTGATGGCACTTTAAAAAAAAAAAAAAAAAAAAGAGGAAAGTTACTACTTGAAGTGTTATATTTCCATGAATAATGCAGCTTGTGAGGTTTAATACAACTGTGCTATTAATTTTGCATAATAATGAGGTGCTTTGCATGCATTTCCATGTTTTGTATCTCATTGTTTAATGTGCAGTATGGTAAAAAAAAAAATTGCACGATAAGCCACGTTCTTGGTAAATAATGCACATTATTGCCATATTGGAATTTGTAAATAGACCTATAAGATTGTATATGAGATAGTAAAACGTAAAGTGATGAATATGGTTCACAAGGAGTATCGGAGAGATGGGAACCCTGGCTCGCTTGGTCAGTGTCCCACAGTTCTAATCACGGGGCTACTCTTGCACACCTTGTCAGTCCTTCAGATTATTTCTTGGATGGTAGTCTCTTACCCCTCTTTATAGCACCTGGTGGAGCTCATGATAGAGTTGTACCCTGGAAATTTCTTCAGCAGTCCCTCCATTTTTCTCATCCATGCCCTTTTTTTTTTTTTTTTTTTTTTTTACTTTTGCAGGTGGGGTTCTTTCCTAGTGAATGTGTTGAATTAATTAATGACAAAGTTCCTCAGTCTATGAGCAACTGTGTACCAAAACCAGGTATGTGGCATTAATGAGCATAGGGGCTGAGATCATGCTGTTCTAACAGTTGTGTTTATGGATGTTCCATATCATGTTCTGTGTGTTTTCGATGCATGTGCAAACTTCATTCTGCATTCGGTTGCCTTTGTTTCATGCCATCTCATTTTTTTTTCCTTTAGCTGATATGAATGTGCTTTTGTTAGTAGATGTCAAAGCTGTTTAGAGTTAACCCCTTTCTGCACTACAATGGCACTTTCAATGAATTAGACCATATTTCGTCCATATTTTCCACAGAGACAGCCCTAATATCTGTGCTGGGAGAGCAAATTTGGGTGGTAGACAGGACTCATTCAGAGGCATGAAGAGATGTAAAACTAGAGTTAGGATTATTGATGCCCAAAAGAGAGGTCTTTCATCTCTGCTGACCTGAGTAAGCAACAGGCTGTAACAGACAGATAACGAGTAAGAGCCGGTGGCATGAAGGAAACTGCAGAGAAGCCCTACAGAAAGACAGAGCTATTAGTTTATAACCGTCTGTGACAGCAGTGATATACTCTTCTTGAGAGGATGGAAATGCTTTAAAAATTACATTTAAAAAATGCACATTCAAACTAAAAACACAGCATAAAAAATGAGACCAGGAATAGCCCATTGATTTCTTTGACTGGGCGATCAGAGAACGAGACAGAGAGCATTTGTTGTGACAAGCACAGCTATCCTAAGCCCTTGGAGGAGCCCTATGCAGGCTGTCGCTGCACTACCTAAGGCACTTAAAAGTCAGGGTAGGACCAGCCCCAGAGTTGGTTCAAGGTATTGGCACCCTAGGCAGAATTTAAGCCTTATACCTCCCTGGCTGTTAGAATCTATTGTTTAGCTTTCAGTGCCCTTCTCTTTGCTGCCCCCTAGAAGCTGGCGACTATCTAGTTTGCCTAGTGGTGTGCCCAGCCCTGTCTGTGGAAAAAAAAATGTAGTCAAACCCCTAGGAGGAGAATTTGTTGGGAACTGCAGGTAGGAAATGACTGTCCCTGGGGGAGGAACAGCTTGCAGGACAAGGGGTGAAGTGGGTGACTTCACAGTTTCCCAGGCAACCAGGGGGGAGGGTGTGGCTAAAGTGCCTCCCTAGGAACATAATAAAAACATTATGGAGCCCCTGGAAGAGAAGAGATGTTCCGCCTTGGAGCCTGCCTTTTTCCCACCCAGGCCATCTACACAAGTTGGCTGAACCTATGGAGTTAAACCTTAATGGAAAGTCCTGCTCTTACCCCGAGGAGATGGAACACCAAGAAGCCGGGGACAACAAAACTGTGCATTTGTTTCACTTGCCGCCTTCTGGGACAAGCCAAGCAGTAAGGAAAGGCCTCTGGAAGGTATGGGAGGAGGGCCTTCTCAACCCAGTTCTATGCAGAGGAGTGTAAGAGCATGGATTTGCCCAGGCCTGGAGAAGCTGGATTTATTATTTATGCAAAATGAAAATATTGCTGTGTCTGCTTTTCATGTAAGAATGTATGTATGGTTACATCAGCAAGTATGAGAGGAGGTGGGAAAGTGACTTCCCCTCTGCACCTCAGAGGTGAGGCCATAAGATCTGGGCTGAGCAGTATTATGGAAACTCTGGACTGGCTCAGCTTTCAACCGTAGCAGTTTGGAGGAACAGTCTGCACTCATGATTAGATTTTTTTCTTTATGGACTTTTATCCCCTCCTGAAGGGCTGGACAAGCATGGACTTTGGACTGCAGGTACTGTAAAGACTATGGGAGAATGAGTTGCAGGGTTCATAAGGATTGGAAGCACTGGCGTAAATTACACCCAATGAGCCCCTGTAATGTTTGGGGGGGGGGGGGCCAGGCAGAGAGGGGGCCCACACCACGGCGGCAGCAGCAGCAGTGTGTCAAACTTACTTTAACATGTTTGCCACGCTGTTCCGCTCTTGTAAGTTCGCCATGGTGAATGTGGGCCTGATGTCTGTTTCTTGCTGGGTCGAAGTCACTTCGTCACTGCCACAACAATGGGGGGCCCTCAGCAAAATTTTGCCTGGGGGCCCCTCCTTGTAATTTATGCCACTGATTGGAACTGAATTTTTTTTTTCTTTGGGCAAAAGGCTGAAGCCAGCTGTCAAGATCGGAAATTTTTAATTTTATTTTAAGGAACTTTATGAGAAGTAGCTTTAGTGAACATAAACCATTTTGTTGTTAACAACGGAATCCAAATAACATCGATCCACACCAATTCTCAAACTAACCCAACATAGAAAGGAATAGTCGGTCCAAGCTGGCCCATACGGAATAACACATGGCCTAAACCCAATAAATAAGATGTAATGTATATAATGCTGTAAATAATACTGTAAACATGTTATCCCCTGTTGAATCCAAGTTGAAACCTTCCTTGTTTAATGTAATTCTATGTGGCCCGTCTACATAGTAAGATGTTGTTTTATTGTATTCTCCAGGACCAAGCAGGAAGTCAGTCCTCACTTATGGGTGACGTCGGCGCCAACGGAGCCCTCGCGGAGCAATTTTCCCCAGCTTTCGAAGAAAGCCTTTGGGAATTGCAGCGCGCATGCGCGGTCCCCTTCCCGCCCAAGGGTGCCATCTTGCTCAGTCTTCTTTTATCCGCGGAGCCCTACAGACGTAGTTTGTGATCGCCGCTGAAAAAGTTGATTTTTTTTCGTTTTGTTTTTCTCGGTTCGGCCGTGTCCTCTTTCCGCCCGGCCTCGATACTCCCTTATCGAGTCCGTTCTCATTTTTTCGGTTTTTGTCCTTCGCGACTGGCGTTCCCGCCACTTTTTTTCTTTTTTCCTGGCAGCACGGTCTGTTGACCTCGCAGGGACCCTTTTTCCCCCGATGGCTGCCAGCGGGTTAAAAAGTGTGATCGCTGTACCAGACTTATGTCTCTTACTGACGCACATGACTGTTGCCTCCGCTGCCTCGGACCCAATCATGACTTGATGAGTTGTGGTCCGTGCAACAAAATGTCCTTGAAGGCGTCGAGGAGTCAGCAGTCACAAAAGGAGCGAATCTCCCCTGACTCCGCGTCCGGTCGGGCCCGGACCTCGTCAGAGGCTTCGACATCTCGTGACTCCGGCCCCGAGCATCGTCGGAGTCCCTCTGAGCGGGGGTCTCCCGCCCGGGAACATCGTCGGATGAAGAAACCCACGAGGGTGGCGTCGGAGGACGCTCCTGGTCCTTCGAGGGCCAGGTCGCATAGCCCCATCAGCCGCCCCGGGTCCTCGGAGACGGAGGGCCTTCGAAGCATCCTCGTCTCGAAATGGAGTCTCATGGACACGTGAGTACTGTAGTCCTCATGGACTCACCTCCGAGGGAGCCGACGTCGGGCCCGACGCCGTCGGGGCCCGAGTCGGGGGCTGCTGGGTCTTCTGAGTTTGGTCTCAGATTGACGCCCTTGGAGAGCAGTTCGCTGCTTTCATGGACCAGCAGCTGGCATTGATGACTGGCCTCGCCAGTGCATCTGCCCCGACCACCGGGACGTCGACGTCCAAGTCGACCCCGGAGGCCGAGTCGACCCCGGAGGCCGAGTCGATCCTCGAGTCCATACGAGCTCGAGTCGATCCTCGGCCAAGGTCTCCCTCAGCCTCCCGGGTGGGATGGAGGTCGTCGACGCCGGCCTCGGCGTCGGGACGGAGGTCCTCGGCACTCGCCCGCACGGAGCCACTCGATTCCTCCACGGAGGAGTCGGGCTGGGACACGGAGGAGGACAAGTCACCCGGTTGTTTTCGGACTCGGTGCGTCCTCTCCGACTCGCCGAGTCGGAGCCTCGGCCCGGAGGATACCTGGTTCTCCGATTTCGTGAGGGACATGGCCAAGGCTTTGGCCTTCCCCGCGGATCCGAAGGAGGAGCCTCTAGCCGAAGAGCTCAAGGCCCTCCGGTATGGCTCTCCCCCGAAGGAGGCCTTGACGGTACTGGTTCCTCCGATGCGGGAGCGGTTGCTCTTCCGCATGTGGGAAAGCCCGGCCTCGACGCCGGTGTTAAGCAAGCGGGTCGATTCCATGTATCGAGTCTGCAAGAGCCCCGGGTTCCAGACAACTACCGCACCATTCCATGGTGGTGGAACTGGCCATGCATCGACTTAAGAGTCAAAAGATGCACTCCTCGGTGCCTCCAGGTAAGGAGGCCCGGAACCTGGATGCCCTCGGTAGGAAGTGCTTCCAGGGCTCTATGCTTGCTTGCCGAGTCCAGACATACCAGCTCTACATGGGCATGTATCTCCGAGACCTGGCAAAGGAGCTGGTCTCTCCGAGGAACTTTTGCAGAATCCACGGGTATTCGAGAGTACTCTAGGTTTATTTCTCGAGCAGCTTACGATGGCTTCAAAGCATCGGCTCGAGTAGCCGGAGCCGGCATCGGTGCTCGCCGTCAGGCTTGGCTTCAGTCATCCGACCTCGAGCCATGGGTGCAAGACAAGTTGATCGATGTCCCCTGCAGAGGTGAAAACCTCTTTGGCAAGCCCATGGCTGAAAAGGCTGCGGAACTCGAGTTCGAGACTCTAACCAGGACTCGCCTGTCCAGAAAGACTTCTGCCCCTTCACAAAAGAGGAAGGGCTCGGGGAAAAAGCCCTTTTACCCGAGGAGGGTGTCTGCCTATAAGCAACACCACCCACAATATCATGCCTCAGCAGCTCCCCATCAGGGTCAGCAGGCTAAGGGACAGGGTAATGGGTCCCGGAGGCAGAAGGCCCCCAAGCCCACTACACAAGCCCCTGCTCAGCAGGGTGGGTTTTTTTTGACTATGTCAGCATAGCCTCTCCCCCTCCGCTGCCTTCTCTCAGCACGGGAGGCCGGCTGGCCCGCTTTGCCCACAGGTGGTCAGCCATAACATCAGATTCCTGGGTGCTTCAGGTAGTTCAGAAGGGCTACCTCTTGCATTTCACCAGGTACCTCCCTCCTACTTTCCAGGGGAGCCTCCAAGACCCCCTCTGCACAGGGACTTACTCCTTCAGGCGTTGGAAGTCTTCTTCAGGAACTGACTGTGGAACCAGTGCCCCACCACGTGAGGGGTCACGGCTTTCATTCCAGGTACTTTCTGATACCAAAAAGAACAGGAGGTCTCAGACCCATCCTGGACTTACGCAACCTCAGTGAGTTCCTGCAGAGGGAAAAGTTCAAAATGCTTACCCTTGGAATCCTGCTGCCCTACCTCCAGCAGGGAGATTGGCTATGCTCCTTGGATCTAACGGATGCTTATATTCACATCCTTATTCATCCGCAAAGATTTGTGGTGGCGGGGAATCATTATCAGTACAAAGTACTGCCTTTTGGCCTATCCTCCGCTCCCAGGGTGTTCACGAAATGCCTGGCAGTGGTAGCAGCCTTTCTGAGACTCCAAGGCCTCTTCGTCTCCCCCTACCTGGACGACTGGCTCAGCCGAGCGCAGTCTTCCATAGAAGCCACTCAGGCCACTCAACGCACTCGAATTCATAGGGGCACGGTTGAACACTCTGCAGGCTCGTGCCTTCTTGCCTCGGGAGCGAGCCGACCGGCTCATAGCTCTGGCCGGCGAGTTCCGAAGCGCGTCACTGGTCTCGGCCAGACAATTCCTGCAACTGCTCGGTCATATGGCCTCCACGGTCCATGTCACTCCGAATACCCGCCTACATATGAGGCCTGCTCAGTGGAGCCTTCGCACTCAATGGCATCAAGCCACAGGGAGCCTGGCGGACTCAATACAGTTCTCCGACCGCCTGGTCTCCTCTCTGTAGTGGCGGCTTCACCTGCCCAATCTGGTTCTCGGCATGACTTTTCAGTCTCCTCCACCTTCCCAGGTGCTAACGACAGATGCTTCTCTCCTGGGATGGGCAGCGCATTGCCAGGGGTCATGTACTCAGGGTCTGTGGACCCCTTGGGAGGCTGCTCAGCGAATAAACTTCCTGGAGCTCCAGGCGATCCGCCTAGCTCTACGGACCTTCTCTCGCCGCACGTCTCGTCAGTCTGTACTGGTCCAGACAGACAATCAGGTTGCCATGTTCTACGTGAACAAACAGGAGGGCACGGGCTCCCTCCTTCTGTGCAGGAAGCTTGGAGACTGTGCTCCTGGGCAGTTGACCACAACATCCTTCTCAAGGCTGTTTACCTGCCCGGGCAGGAAACTTGCCTGGCCGGCGAACTGAGCAGGATCCTGCAGCCTCACGAATGGAGGTGAAACACAGTGGTTGTTCAGCAGATCTTCCGCCGGTGGGGCCTCCCCACCATGGATCTCTTTGCCAGTCCTCTGAACCGGCAGCTTCCCAGGTTCTGCTCGCGGCACCCGCACCCTCTCAGAGTAGCGCCGGATGCTTTCCTCATCTCGTGGTCCACGGGCCTACTGTATGCCTGTCCTCCCATGCCACTTGTGTCCCGGACGCTATTCGAAGTTGTCCAGGACGGGGCCTCAGTGATTCTGGTAGCGCCCAGGTGGCCGAGACAACCCTGGTTCCCGCTACTCCTACAGCTGGCGGTGGACACCCCTCTTCCTCTGGGGTTTCAGCCCGATCTCCTGACCCAGGGTCAGGGGACTCTCCTGCACCCCAACCTCTGGACCCTTCATCTGCTGGCCTGGCTGCTGAAAGGGTAGTCCTAGCTCTGCTCCTTCTGCCTCCGGAGGTGGAAGTTGTCGCCCTAGCGTCTCGGCGACCTTCCACACGGAAATCTTACGCCCTTAAATGGCGTCGCTTCTCTGTCTGGTGTTCTCAGCGGTCTGAGGACCCCTTCTCCTGCTTAGTATCGGTGGTACTGCAATACTTGCTTCACCTTCCGATCTAGGCCTCAAATCCAACTCTGTCCGGGTCCACCTCAGTGCTCTCTCTGCACATCATTCACCGGTGGAGAGCCAGCCTCTTTCCTCGCACCCCTTGGTGGCGCGTTTTTCTCAGGGGCCTCCTGCTGCTTAAGCCTCCTTTGCGCCATCCAGCCCCTGACTGGGATCTCAATGTGGTCTTGCAAAGGCTTACCTGTCCGCCTTTTGAACCCATGGCTACCTGCCCTCTTCATTTCCTTTCCTGGAAAACTCTCTCTTGGTAGTCCTTACCTCCGCTGGGCGCGTTAGTGAACTACAGGCCCTAGTATCGGAGCCCCCATACACTATGTTCTACAAGAATAGGGTAGTCTTACGGACTCCCCTAAGTTTCTTCCAAAGGTGGTTTCCCCTTTTCATATCCATCAGGAGGTGGTTCTGCTGACCTTCTTCCTCAGGCCGCATACCAGCCGAGCTGAAACAGTTCTGCATACCCTGGACTGTAGAAGTTCCTTTTCCTTCTACCTTGACCGTACGCGAGAGCACAGGAAAGATGTCCAGCTTTTCGTTTCTTTTGACCCCAGTCGGTTGGGGATGCCTGTCTCCAAGCGTACTTTGTCCACCTGGGTAGCTGACTGTATCGCCTCGTCTTCTGGGGCAGCCGGCCTCTCCTTAGAGAGTCGAGTCACGGCTCACCGTGTCAGGGCGAAGGCTGTGTCAGTGGCTCATCTCCGCTCTGTTCCGTTGGCAGACATCTGCCGGGCCGCTACTTGGTCTTCAAGCCAGACATTTGCGGCTCATTACTGCCTGGAGAGGGAGTCCCGCAGGGACAGTGCTTTCGGACAGGCAGTCCTCCACAATCTCTTTGAGGTCTAGGCAACTCCTACCCTCCGGCCCTGGTGTTGGGCTACCGGCCGGATTCGTATTCAGAGAAGATTCCTTCCTTCTGTACTGTTGAGCTTGAGGGAGGTCATTTTTTCGGCTTGAGGTCCCCGGTAGCCTTAAGCTCGGGAGTCCCATAAGTGAGGACTGACTTCTTGCTTGGTCCTGGAGAAAGAGTAGTTACTCACCTGTAACAGGTGTTCTCCAGGAGCAGCAGGAATCAGTCCTCACTACCCTCCCTCCTCCCCTTGGAGTTGCAGTCATTCTTATTACATGTTTTTGCTAACTTTTTGCTGTCTTTCGCTATGTCATCAGACTGAGCAAGATGGCACCCTTGGGCGGGAAGGGGACCGCGCATGCGCGCTGCAATTCCCAAAGGCTTTCTTCGAAAGCTGGGGAAAATTGCTCCGTGAGGGCTCCGTCGGCGCCGACATCACCCATAAGTGAGGACTGATTCCTGCTGCTCCTGGAGAACACCTGTTACAGGTGAGTAACTACTCTAACTGCACTGATATGTAATAGCGCGGTATATGAGAGAAGTTAAATAAATAAATACAAGGTGCTTCTTATCAAGAGTTTTGCTAAAACTAGAACACAGGTCTCTGCAGCATGAGAAGAAATTGTACCTATCTCGGTTTCACATGCAGAGTCCTGCCTGACACAGCTGGATGTGATCTACTTGGATTTCAGAAAGCCTTTGATAGTGTTCCTCCTAGGAGGCTAATGCATAAAGTGAACAGCCTGGGAATGGGTGCCAAGCTCCTTCACTGACGGATGGCAGAGGGTGGTGGTAAATGGAATTCACGCAGACAAAAGAAAGATGAGTAGTGAAGTATCTCGGGGATCTGTCCTGGGACTGATTCTGTTCAATCTCTTTATGAGTAATATTGCCGAAGGCTTAAAAGGAACTTTACCTTTTTGCAAAAGACATGAAGATTTGTAACAGAATGGACAACTTAGTCAACATGAGAAAAGATCTACAAAAATTAGAATTGTCCAATGCCTGGCAGTTAAGATTTAATATGAAGACGTGTAGCGTGATGCACTTGGGATGCAGAAATCCAAAGGAGATATTTGCGATAGGGGATGAGAGGCTGATATGCAAAGACCAGGAGAGAGATCGTGGGGTGACTGTGTCAGAGTATCTCAAGATGGTGAAAAAATGTTCCAAGTCAGTGGCCAAAGCCAGAACGATGCTAGGCTGCATACACAGATGAATAACCAGTAGAAAGAAGGCAGTATTAATGACCCTGTGTACAAATTGTTGGTGAGGCCTCACTTGGAGTAGTATTGCATCCAGTTTTGGAGAACGTACCTTGCAAAGGATATAAAAAGACTTGAAATTGTTCAGAGGATGGTGATCAAAATGATATGGGGCCTGCCAAGAAGACTATTGAAAAGAGACCTGAAGACGTAAATATGTATACCGTAGAGGACAAGAGGGACAGAGGAGATAGGAGCCAGATGTTTAAAAACTTAAAAGGTATTAATGAACAAGCAAACCCTTTTTCAAAAACAGGAAATGAAGCAAACTTAAAAGAAACAGCAGGGAATACCTTTTCATGGAAGGGGTGACAGATACCTGGAATGCCCTTCTCCGATAGAGGTGATGGGGCAAAAACAATGATTGAATTAAAAAAGGCATAGGACAAACATGGTGGGATCCGTATGTAGCAAGAAGATGGAATCAAAGCAAATGCAACTTTTCCACCTCAAAACATAGAGGGGGCTAACCAACATGAAGTGGCAGACACAATCCTAAGCAAAGGCATAGAAGGGAGGGGAGTTGGGGGGGGGGGGGGGGGTTGTAACGCACATGGAGCAGAAGGTACAACTCTAGCCACCTTACTGGGCAGAATATATGACATGCTAGTCTTTATCTGCAATCATTTATTATGTTACTTTGTTAGGTAGCTTAGATATAAGACAACCAGCTTGCTTTAAGGGTTTTTAATGAATTTGTTAGATTTAGGTAGGCCCTTATAGTTTAAAAGAAAGCAGACAGGTAGTTGGTCTTTTCCCAACCCCCCTACCCCCCAAGGTGCATCCCTTAATTTGTAGTTACTTGATGGGACTTAACAACAACAACTTCCCAATTAAGAGATAGGGAAATTTGACCCCACAGTGTATTTTCATCAGCACGTGATTAATCTTTAACCGATTATTAGCAGTTCATTGTGAAGCCAACACAAAATAATAGCATAAAATATATCAAATAATCCTAAAGGCATTTATATTAGTTTAGGTATCCCTACTTCTTTAGCAGCTTCAAACAACTAAACTCATTAATATAAAGATGCAGGCAGCAGTCCAGCAGTCCAGCAGTGAGTTGGGGCTGTTCAGTCTTTTGCATTGAGTGTCACATGTACAAGTTGGTGAGAGGTTGTATGTTTGTACTCTGTGCAAAGAGCTTTTGGCTCTCAGAGAACAAGTCTGATCTCTGAAGGCTAGAGTGGTAGACATGGAAGAGCTCAGGCAGATGGGGATATATGGAGGAGACCTAAAGGGACATCGTAGAAAAGCCTCAACTCCAGTCTGGCAGCCTCAGTGCTTCCTTGGAGGAGAGAGGTAACCTGGAAGGGAGAGCATCACCTTGATGTGGCAGGACATTATCCTATAGCCAAGTCCTGTGCTCCGGGGGATGCAATATCCTCTCACACTGAGGATGTATCTCCAGGGATTAGGACGGCTATTTTAATTAGTGATTGGATCAATAGGCATGTAAATAGCTGGGTGGCTGGTGGGTGCGAGGATTGCTGTGTCACTTGCCTGTCCGATGCAAAGGTGACAGAACTCAAGCATCACCTATATAGGATTCTAGAGCATGCTTGGGAGGAGCCTGCTGTCTTCGTACATGTAGATACCAGCGACATAAGATAGGATGGGAGGAAGGTTCTGAAAGCCAACTTTAGGCCCTTAGGTAGAAAGTTGAAATCTAGGACCTCCAGGTTACATTCTCATAAATGTCCCCTGTTCCATCCAGCACCCAAAAGACAATCAGAGTTCCAGGGTTTCAATGTGTGGATGATACAGTGGCATAGACAAGAAGGCTTTAGATTTGTTAGGAACTAGGCAGAATTTTGGGGAAGAAGGGCTCCACGTTTTCTGGAGGATGGGCTCCACCTTAACCAACGTAGAACCAGGCTGCTGGCACTAATCTTTAAAAAGGAGATAGAGCAGCTTTAAACTAAAAAATGGGGTAAAGCTGATAGTCATACAAGAGTGCATGGTTTGAAATAATGTATCTTTGAAGGATACTACCAAAACAGGGAAGTTAAGGCATCCCGATAGAGAGGTTTTAACAGAGGTAAAACTAATCCAGATGCCTTTTTACTTTTTACAGAGTTGAAAGATTTCAAATGAATCCTGTCAACTCATAAGCAAGTTATTAATATGAACAAAAAACATACTTTGAAATGCCTGTATACAAATGCTAGAAATCTAAAAATAATAAGATGGGATATTTAGAATAGATAGCACTGAATAGAAGTAGATATAATTGGCATCGCTGATAGCTAGTAGAAGTAGGATAATCAGTGGAACACTGTAATACCAAAATACAAATTATATCTCAGTGATCACATAGATCAAATTGGTGGAAGGGGGACACTATATATTTAAGAGGGCATTGAGTCAAACAGGATAAAAGTTCTGTATGAAGCAAAAAGCACTATAGAATCTTTATGGATATAAATTCCATGTGAGAAGGGGAAGGGAATAACAGTGGGATGTACTACTCTTCTTCTGGCTAGAAAGAAATGTTAACAGAAATTAGGGAAGCCAATAAAATTGACAACACAGTAATATGGATAATTTCAATTACCCCAGTATTGAATCAATATCACATCAGGACATGCTAGGCAGATGAAGCTTCTAAATGAAATAAATGATTGCTTCATGGAGCAGCTGATTCAGAAACCAATGTAAGGGGAGCTATTTATAGAACTAGTCTTTAATGGAATATGGGATCTGGTATGAGAGGTGACAGTGTTAGGGCTACTTGGCAAATAGTGATCTTAAAATAATCAAATTTGATTTAATAAATGGAGGGAGGGCATCAAACTGCCTTGATATCATGAAAGGCAGTATATAAGAAATGTTAAATCAATCAATCAATCAATCAATCAAAGAAATCTGTTGCACTAGCATCTAACTTTCAAAAGGGAGACTATGATAAAATGAGTAAAATGATTAGAACAAAATTAAAAAAGAATAGCTGCAAAGGTTAAGAATTTATATCAGATAGAGCATAGTTTAAATATGTATATGTTTGTTGGGTTTTGATAAACCGCTCTTCACTTGTTGCAGCAGGGCGGTGTACAAAATTAAACCAGGAGAAAGGAATGCCATTTCTTGACAGGAAAGGATAAAAACATTCACACCAGGAGAGAGAGGAGAGGGAGGAGGAAGAGAGCAAAGAAGGGAATCACAAAATGTGTGCTATGGTTGTGATTATGTAATGAGCAAGTCAAATGCAGTGTGAAAAAGATGGGTTTTTAGAAGAGCTTTAAACTTAGGATAGGAAGGTTTGAGTCTGAGGGCAGAGGGGAGTTCATTCCAGAAGGCAGGATAAAGAAAATAGAAAGCTGAGGAGTGGGTGGATTCTAGCCGGGCATGAGAAGCAGAGAGAAGGTGCAAACGGTTTGCATAGATATTGCAAAGGGCACGGTGGGATGAGTGGAAGAGTGGAATGTCAGAAAGATAGCGAGGAGATCCAGTATGTAATGCACAGTGAAACAGTATGAGAAATTTATATTGAAGCTGATATTTGATAGGGAGCCAATGATAATGAATTAGAAGAGGAGTGACATGTTCAAAATGCGAGACATGTGCAAGAAGACTACAGCAGTATGTTGAATGAGTTGGAGATGGTGAAGCTGATATTGTGGGAGACCTAGAAAAATAATATTACAGTAATCGAGTCTTGATATCACAAGTGAAAGGATGGTCAGGGAAGAGACAGAGAGGAAAGGGTGAACAACACGAATCTGAAAAAATGTGAGAAAAGAGCAATGGACCAAAGAGGCAAAGTGCATGTAGAAAGAGAGAGAAGAGTCCAACGTGACACTCACGTAGCGAATTGAGTCGATCAGCAGGATTGGAGAGCCAGGGAACATAGGAGCTAATGATGGGGAGGAATTGCCAAAGGAAAACCAGATAGTTGCAGACTTAGAGGGGTTAAGGTGAAGGAAATTGTCAGACATCCAGGTAGAAATACTAGAGAGACAGGAGTTTAGGGGACTGAGATCAGGGGCAGCTGGGTCAGTGTGTTGGAGTAAAAGAATGTCATCAGTGTAGTAATGTGCCAAAATACCATGTTGCTGCACCAAGAGAGGGAGAGGAATCAGAAGATATTGAATAGAAGAGGAGCCAGCACAGAGCTCTGGGAACCCCACAGTGAAGGGGAGAGAAGAGGAAGAAGAGGTACCAACAGAAACAGAGAAGGATTGGAGGGTAAGGAAGGATTGAAACCAATGAAGTACAGTGCCATGAAGACCATAATCGTGATGATGTGAGAGAAGAGTGACGTGGTCTACAAGATCAAAAGCCACAGAAAGATCCAGAGAAACCACAATAGAGATATCACCATGATTATGGGATTCATGTAGTTCACTCAAGAAGGAAAGGAGAATAGTCTCTCTACTGTGCCCATTACAAAAACCAGATTGACAGGTTAAAGGCATGAGTAGAGTCGAGGTGAGCGGAAAGCTGAGCAAAGACTAATTTCTCAAGTAACTTAGAAAGAAAAGGGAGAGTAGAGATTGGACAAGAATGTTCAGGGACAGCAGGGTCAAGGGATGGATTTTTTAAGATAGGACGTATTAGGGCATGCTTCCAAGGCGTCAGAAAGATACCCGAGGACAAACTATTGTTAACGATCAATAGAATCAGGGGTAACAGCACCAATGACAGGTTGGCAAGCCAGGACAAGGGAATAGGGTCAGCAGGGCAGGTAGTTTTATGGGATGATGTGATGATCTAGAGAAGTTCAGCGGAGGTGATTAGGTGGAAAGAGAACCACGTATGAGAGAGGGGGCTTAGGGGAAGGGGGAGACGCAGACAAATCAGACGAATTGGCAGATGCAGTGGAGGAGAATGTTTGAAGACATAGGGACAAGGGAGGGGGGCATTTCAAAAAGGAGGACTGGGGGAAAAGAACCTTATTCTGGAAGTAATCAGCAAGAAGATGAGGCGTGGAAAAGGTATCTAAGGATCTCCAGGAACAAGCAGGAATGAGTCTTCACATATGGGTACGTCGGTACCGACGGAGGCTGCGCCGGAACGCTCCCCAGCGTCCAATCAGAAAGCCTTTGGGAGCATCCCACAGCGCCTGCGTGCTGCCTTCCCGCCTTTCCAACTGTCTCTCCTCAGTTGTTCTTTTTCCGCGGAGCCAGCAGGTCGTGTTCCTGTCACCGCAGAAGAATTTCCTTATTTTTTCTTTATTTCTTTTCTGTACGCGTCTGCCTTCCTCGACGCTATACCGGTACCGCTGGTTCTTATTCTTTAAAAAAAAAAAAAAAAAAAAAGAAGACCTTTTATTTTTCTTCAGGTGTACTTCAGTTTTGGGCCTTAGACCCAAAACCTTTTCCTTAAATATGGAAAAACCTGCCTCAGGATTTAAAAAGTGCTCAAAATGTGGCGGTACTATATCCGTCACCGACACCCATGACTGGTGTCTCAAATGTTTAGGCCCTGACCATTCCATTAAAAATTGTGTGTCCTGTTCCATGATGTCTAAGAGAGGTCGACAGAACCGAGCTGCCAAGCTCAGTACCCTGTTTCCCTCTGATGCAGCTTCTGTGGCATCATGGTCTTCCAGGGCTGCTTCTTCCTCACATGGATCTCAGGTAACTAAACATAAATCCAGCCGGTCCTCGAAGGGCAAATCTCCTTCCAAGCATCGAGATGCCCCTGGCCTTGCCCTCGAGGAGTCTGCACCGGCAAAATTACCCCAGCGGGAGGCTTCGGCTTCTAAAGCATCATCATCGGGGTTCCAGGACGATCTAGATGGCGTGGCCTCAACAGATCTCCTGGTGCCATGCTCTGGGGTACCGGTGGCTTCCACCGGTACCGACTTCCAGGCATTGGCAGCGTCGACGGATCAGAGGATTCTGTCCATCGAACGCAGTCTGGCGGCCTTCCTTGTGGCATCGACTCCCGTGGTACCGCAACAGACTACTCCGCAGGTACTGGCTCCGGTATCGCCATCGGCACCGATTCCGGTACCGGTGGCATCGACATTGGCATCGGTGTCAGCCATGCCGGTACCCTGCCCTCTGCAGCCCTCCGGTACCAATGCCCCGGTACCGATGATTCTCGATACTGATCCCGGTCGGTACGGGTATCGGGCTTTGCAAGAGTCTGTCGATGCCGCGATGCTTCTTCCACAGGAGGAGTCCTCTCCTAAACAAAGGATGTCTCCTCCAGAGGACTTGTCTTTTCAAGACTTTATCAGCGGCAGGAGGGGCCAGCGAGCACCGGAGCCCAATCCGGGCGAAGCAGACGCTTTTAAATCTTCGCGCCATCAGGCGCCGGCACCAGCAAGCCCCCGCTACCACCAGAAGCTCTCCCCTTCCCTGGGGATTGAGCCGCCAGCGGCAGGAGGGGCCAGCGAGCACCGGAGCCCAATCCGGGCGAAGCAGACGCTTTTAAATCTTCGCGCCATCAGGCGCCGGCACCAGCAAGCCCCCGCTACCACCAGAAGCTCTCCCCTTCCCTGGGGATTGAGCCGCCAGCGGCAGGAGGGGCCAGCGAGCACCGGAGCCCAATCCGGGCGAAGCAGACGCTTTTAAATCTTCGCGCCATCAGGCGCGCCCGCGACTGGCGGGCCCACGCCTGAGGGCCTCGCCAGAGGGCCCTTTGGCGTGGCCCTTAGGCGGAGCACGATAGGCGGCACAACAGAGCCCTCATCTACTACCCAACTGCCCGAGGCCTGTATATCGATCCAGCGACTACCAACGTCTGAACCTTTCGGTATCGGCATACTATAAGGCGCGGCGTGAAGGGCCACTATCCAGGGCGTTCTCTCGACCAGTCCGCTGTGCCCTGCTACCTGCACAAACTCTACATAACTCTCTGCTTAAGGTACCCTCAGTAACTCTGTGTTTTGCACTGTCTGTCTTGTATATTTAACTGCTACATGAGGTTATAGAATAATCTGTTCCATACGCTACATTGTTACCCCTCCTTATGTTAAACCCCACAAGTGTGTAAGTAGCTGATCTTGCTTCTTGTTATCCTAAGCTCTTCCTAAACAACATTGTCATATGATAATTACCACTGTATGATACTATGTAATCATCTCCTTGTACTGCAGAGCTTTTCCTACAAACTGTCGGTAAGGTCCCATTGTACCTCTCTCAACACTGTCTCAACTGTAACTTGTCCCAAGCAACAGCCACCATGGCCATCCCACTATTTACCCTCTCTACCATATTCCTCCTAGCAAACACCTTTCAACACTCAATAGCCCTCTCGGCTGGGCAATATCACATCTCTGCCATACCCTACTTGGGCAAGAGGAATCATTCTAACCCCTTCCACCCTGATACCAGCCCCTCACACCACTCTAGACACTCTCATCTACTGTACGTAGCCCTCAATCATCCCGACAATCCCAAACAGAAACCAGAGTCACAACACTTTCTGAAATGTGCCCTTGTAAACTCACGCTCAGTACGCAAAAAATGGCCAGTCATCACTGACTTGATAGCTGTCCATGGCCTGGATCTCCTCATGGTGACAGAATCGTGGCTTAAAGACACCGATACAGCCCTTATAAACCAACTAATCCCTCCCAACTTCTCCATTCATACCTGCCACAGGGTCAACCGGAAAGGTGGCGGAGTCTTTATACTTGCAAAAACTGAACTCGGATTTCAACTACTCACAGCCAAGAGCACCATAGACACGGACATAATCACCATTGCCAACAAAGAAATTACCATAAACCTAATTTACAGATCCCCCTCCTCTCCACCGGAGGTCATCTCTACCTTTATTGACCTTGCCTGCAACCCAACTAACCCTCGCAACCCCAACTGGCTACTTGGAGACTTTAACCTGCCCTCCCTGCAATCCATCCAAGAAGATGCCTTCCTAGAAGCTATGCAAACACTTGGGTTCGAGCAACTAGTGAACACCTCCACTCATCTTAAAGGAAATCCACTGGATCTAATTTTTGCTCCCCAATCCGCTATCAACCAGAAGGCCAACCTAAACATGGAGATCACCCCCATTCCTTGGTCAGACCACAAGCTAATCACGTTCCAGATACCCACCCATCTTACTCATTTCTCATCCAAAGACTCCAGTACAGAATCCAGACCTACTTCTCACTTCAGAACACTTGATAAAGATGAGTTCGTTAAACTTGCCTTACCTAAGCTTAATCCAATGCCTCTGAACCTTGAAGAAGCAATCACCAATTGGAACATCACGCTGAAAACATTTGCTCAACTACCAGCCATAGACAAATCATTAGCTCCTAAGAGACCTAAAGGAAGGAGACATCCAGCCCCGTGGTTTACAACAGATCTTCGGTCATCCCTCCTCTCCCTTAGGAAGCTTGAAAGAAAATGGAGAAGATCCCGATCCGAAATCGACAAAGAAACATACCTATCCAGCCTTAAACTCCACCGTGAAACCATATACCTCAGAATGAGTGAATACCATGCCAAACTCCTTCTCCGCTCTCTAAACAAACCTAGAGACCTCTTCAGCCTGGTAAAATCCCTAACCAAGGAACCTTCACCTACCCAACTTGACTCTATCTCCCCCCAATCATATGCGGACTACCTCCAATCTAAAACTTCCATAACCAACACAGTTTCAGCAACCACTCCTAGCTATGCACCCACCTCAATTCCACCTATCACAATGTTCACAACTCCAACAGAGAAAAACATCCAAGACCTCATCGCCATCATCAACGCATCTACAGCTCCAAGCGATCCCTGTCCAGCATACTGGATCAGAGCTCTGCGAGTTGAACTTAGCCCAACTCTAATCAACATCATTAAACTCTCATTTAAAACAGGCTGTTTCCCCACATTCCTCAAACAAACATCAATAAGACCACTTCTGAAGAATAACAGACTTGACCCACTAAAAACTGACTCCTACCGACCAATCTCCAGTATACCTATAATGTCCAAGATAATAGAGAAGGTTGTTCAGCGGCAGATTCAACACCACATTGATGAGGTGGCACCTCTCGACCCCTGTCAACACGGATTCAGGGAGTCTCACGGTGTAGAAACTCTCCTCACCACCCTAACCAACGCTTTGAACAGAGGATTGGACAAGGTTGAAAACGGCTTCGCTCTCATTTTCCTAGACATCTCTGCCGCATTTGACTCCGTTAATCACATTCAACTTCTCACTCGTCTCCAGGAGAAGGGCATCTGTGGCCTCGCCTGGGAATGGTGTAGGTCTTATCTATCAGATCGTTGGCAGCATGTCAGAGTTGGTTCCACCACATCCACGCCTTTCCGCCAACACCAAGGTGTTCCGCAGGGCTCCTCCTTGTCTGCGCTGCTGTTCAATGTATACATGCAGCCGATATGCGACATCATTCGCTCCTTCAATATCTCCACTCTAATCTATGCAGACGACGTCCTGCTGTTTACACCATTCAAAATCAAACAACCAGACTTCTCCACCCTTATCAATTGTTTCAACGCCATCACTGACTGGTTACTATCTCAAAATCTCCGCATAAACTTCAAGAAGACGGAAGTTCTCTTCATTTCAAGGAACAAAGATTTCTCACCTCCATCCTCCCTAAAAGTAAGAGATGCGGAACTCCCTAGCAAACCTTCCATTCGCTACTTAGGGATTACTCTTGACCAGCATTTCAACTTTAAGGAGCACATACGAAACACCACCAGAGCTGTTTACAATAAAATTAGAACGCTAAGACACCTCAGGCCCATGTTACCTCATAATGACTTCAGGACCATCTTCCAGGCCCTCATTCTCCCACATTTTGATTACGCAAATGTGGCTCTTTATGGACTCCCCAAGAACACCCTTAATCCGCTACAACTCGCCATGAATGCGGCCGCGCGTGTTCTCTGTGGTTTAACAAGATCAGACCATATTACCCCGATACTCAAGGAACTCCACTGGCTTCCTATTCACTGCAGGTTAACATACAAGATCCTTCTCATCATCTTCAAGATCATCAACAACCTAGCCCCCACAACACTCAGTGACCTTATCACCCTCACCCCGAAAAACAGACTCAGAAGATCAGTAACTGACAATACCTTGATCATCCCCAAAGAATCCATCAAGTGCACACAGACGACCAAGAAAGAACATTCGCCTTCTATGCCCCAAAATGTTGGAACGAACTTCCACCTGAAATTAGATCCATCAAAGGCCTTATGCAGTTCCGTAAGGCAATTAAACACCACATTTTCCTACTTCACTTTGCTCAAGCATCCACCCCACCTCTACTCGCCCACCTGCCAATGTCTACAAACCGCACCCTGTCACAAGTATCTTGAACCCGCCTTAGACCTCCTGTATATACAATCCAAATCTAATTATATTTTGTACATATGTTTTTAGTTCCCCTGTTGCTCCAAGTTTATGCTCCTGTTACAATGTATGTTCCAAGTTTAAACTCCTGTTACAATGTAAGCACAGAACAGACTTCTGACTGTGCACCCTTGTTGTATGTAAACCGCACTGATAACAAATAGCGCGGTATATAAAAGTTATAAAATAAATAAATAAATAAATAAAATCAGAGAGGTGACTCGGAGTCTCTCTATTACAGTAGCCCCAGAGTCAGAGCCTAGAGCTAAGGAGTTAGATATTCTACAATATCCTACAACTCCTAAAGAGGCAGCTACCCTGCCTATTCATGAGATTCTGTATGATCTCATGTTAAGGATGTGGGAAGCACCTTTATCCACCTCTCCTCATTCTCGCAGGTTAGACACCATGTATCGTGTCCCTCCTTGTCCTGGTTTCCATAAAACTCAGCTTCCTCACCACTCTATTGTGGTTGAGTCTGCAATGAGAAAGATTAGAAGTGCCAAGAGACATGCCTCTAATCCTCCAGGACGTGAATGTAGAACCCTGGATGCTTTTGGTAGAAGAATCTTCCAAGCTTCCATGCTGGCGGCGAGAATTAATTCCTATAGTCTCTACATGGGAATGTTCTTAAAAGATGTCACTGACCATTTGCTGACTTTAAGTCCTTTTATGTCGGACAGTAAAAGGCCAGAATTTCTCTCTGGGCTCAAACATGCCCAGGATATCTCCAAATTCTCCAACCATGCAGCTTTCGACTCCTTTGAATGCGTAAGCAGAGCCTCAGCTATAGCTATAGGTGCACGTAGGATTGCTTGGCTTCAAGCATCTGATTTGGAGACCTGGGTCCAAGATGAATTGGGAAATATCCCTTGTACAGGTGAGAATCTGTTTGGTAAAGATTGGCAAGCAAAGGCCAATCAAATGGATGCTGGGAATTCTGCTTTGGATAGACTATCCAAATCTACTGCTGCTCCTGCTAAGAAAAGGTTGTTCAAGAAAACACCTTTTTCTAAAAAGGGAAGATCCTATCCTGCTTATAGTCAGAGAGCATCTTCTGCAGCTCAGTTTCCTTCCAAACGTCATCAATCCTCCAAACAGACCAAGGCAAAGGCTGCGAGGCCTGCTCCAGCCCAGCAATCTCAGCCCCCTCAGGGCCTTTGACTCTCTGCTAGAGAACTTAGCCTTCCTGGCTCTAGAAGGACCAGAGCCCTCCACCATCCCAGGAAGGTTATGTCACTTTGCTCCCAGATGGGGGCAAATCACAGCAGAGCATTGGACACTCTCCATCATAAGAGAGGGGTACAAACTTCATTTTTCCAGCTTTCCCCCTCTCACCAGAGTGCACCAGTTCAATTCTCCAACCTCCCTCCTCAGCCTGTTAGAGCAGGAGGTTGACACTCTTCTAGCCCAAGGGGCAATAGAGGAAGTGCCTTCTCAACAACAGGGCACAGGGTTCTACTTCCCCTATTTTCTTATCCCAAAGAAAACAGGGGGCTTCAGACCCATTTTAGATCTCAGAGAATTGAACAGATTCCTAGTCAAGGAGAAATTCAAGATGGTTTCTCTAGGAACTCTGCTGCCATACCTTCACAGTCAGGATTGGCTTTGTTCTCTAGATCTCAAGGATGCGTACACTCATGTGCTCATCCATCCAACTCACAGAAGGTTCCTTCGGTTCCTTTTTCAGGAGAAGCACTATCAATACAAAGTGCTCCCCTTTGGCCTGGCCTCTGCACCAAGGGTGTTCACGAAATGCATGGCAGTGGTTGCTGCTTTTCTGCGCACCCTGGGAATATTTGTCTTCCTCTACCTGGACGACTGGCTCATTCGAGCTCCAATTCAATCAGAGGCCAAGACTGCTCTAACCTGCACCATGCATATCCTTCAGTATTTAGGGCTGGTAATAAACATCCCAAAATCCAATTTGATCCCTACTCAGTCCCTGGAGTTTATAGGGGCGCTGTTGGATACCACAAAGGCAAGGGCCTATCTTCCTCAGGCCCGCTGCCTTCACTTGATGCAATTAGCTTCTCAAGCAGAGTCAAAACACCTACTAACTGCTCGAGAAATGTTACAGTTGCTAGGCCACATGGCATCCACCGTTCATGTGGTAGCATACGCTCACCTTCACATGAGAGCAGCTCAGTGGACTTTATCAACCCAGTGGACACAGGCATTAGGCTGCCTGTCAGACAAAATAGCAAACACAGGTCGCCTCATTTTGTCCCTCCAGTGGTGGAAGTCACCTCAAAACCTGTTGCTGGGGTCTCCCTTTCAACAGCCTCTACCCCAGGCAACTCTCACAACAGATGCTTCCCCAATGGGCTGGGGTGCTCATCTTCAGGACCTCTCCACCCAGGGCATCTGGTCCCCACAGGAGACTTGTCTACACATCAATCTCTTGGAACTCAGAGCAATCTTCCTTGCTCTGCGAGTTTTCCACACCCTGCTCAGCCACAAGACAGTCCTTGTCCACACGGACAATCAGGTAGCCATGTTCTACATAAACAAGCAGGGAGGAACTGGCTCTCTGTCGCTTTGCAACAAAGCTCTGCGACTGTGGGTCCTCGCCAGAGAGCATCACATTCATCTTCTGGCAGTCTATCTTCCAGGGGTTCAAAACTCTTGGGCGGACAGACTCAGTCGAGTCCTGCTTCCACATGAGTGGTCCGTACATATGGACCAAGTGTCCAAAATTTTTCAACTTTGGGGAACCCCGGACATAGACCTCTTTGCAAGTCCGTGGAATGCCAAACTTCCCCAGTTCTGTTCCAGAACTCCGGCTCAGGGGGCTCAGGCAAGGGATGCTTTCCTCCTTCACTGGGGTCAAGACTTCCTGTATGCCTTTCCACCTATTCCCCTAATTCCCAAAACCCTGTTCAAGCTTCAGAGAGACAGAGGCCACATGATTCTCATAGCTCCACATTGGCCACGGCAAGTGTGGTACCCTCTGCTTCTACATCTCTCTCAAGCTCCCTCCCTAGAGTTAGGGTCTGCTCCAGACCTCCTCTCTCAGGAGGACGGAAAGTTGTGGCATCCCAATCCCCAGTCTCTGCATCTCAGGGCTTGGTTGCTGAAGGCCTAGATCTCCAGGATCTTCCTCTTTCTCAACAAGTGAAAGATGTTCTTTATGCTTCCAGAAAACCTTCCACTAGACGTTCTTACGCCTTCAAGTGGAAAAGGTTTACCATCTGGTATTCTGGAAAGGGTCTTAATCTCCGGTCAATACCTCTGGAATCGTTGCTGGAGTATCTCCTGCATCTCTCTAATGCAGGCCTTAAAACAAATCCAGTAAGAGTCCATCTGAGTGCTATTGCAGCTTCCCTCCGGCCTCTAAATGGACAACCTGTTTCCTCTCATCCCCTTGTAGCAAGGTTCATGAGAGGCCTCCTTTTAACAAAGCCTCCCATTAGACCATCTCCGGTGGCATGGGACTTAAATTTGGTTCTTGGTCAGCTTATGAAGCCGCCTTTTGAACCTTTAGCTACTACCTCCTTGAAATACCTTTCTTGGAAGGTTATCTTTCTCAATGCAATCACATCAGCACGCCGCATCAGTGAATTGCAAGCACTATTTATTTATTTATTTATTTATTTATTTATAGACTCTTATATACCGCACTATTAGGCATCAGCGCGGTTCACAAAAAACAGTGAGATACACAGTACTTTGTGTTTACAGAAAACAGGAGAATATAACTCGGATAACAGGGTATATAATTAATAAACATAGTCATAATATCATCATGGCTTCAGTTTTGTGTGTATGTGGTCTGTGGGGTATCTGTATTGTATGTGTATGAGTGGAAGGTCTGTGGGTTGGTTGAGATGTCTTTATTGTTTACTGGATAAGATAAAAGGAGAGGTAGTGTTTCAAAACTTTGCGAAACTGCAAAAGGTCTGGTATTGCTCGGATGTTTTGAGGGAGGCTATTCCAACACCTTGGTGCACAGAATAAAAAGGCCCTGTCTGAAGTAGTTTTGGTACACTGTGATATTGATTTAGGGACTAACAGAGTATTGAGTGTTACTGACCTTCTGTCTCTATTGAGGGGTGGTGTTAGCTAATCCACCTTATACAAGGTTCCATCATGACAAGGTGATCCTTAGGACTAATCCACACTTTATGCCTAAGGTGGTCTCGCCTTTTCACCTCAACCAAGAGGTCTACCTACCTGTCGTTTTTCCAGGGCCTCATGCATCAAGTGCAGAGAGGAATCTTCATACCCTGGACTGTAAAAGAGCTCTAGCTTTTTACTTACAGAGGACACAGCAACATAGAAAGTCTTCCCAGCTCTTTGTTGCTTTTGATCCTTCTCATTTGGGACAACCATTCTCCAAGAGAACTCTTTCCAACTGGATTGCCCAATGTATTTCTTTCGCCTATCAGAGCAAGAACATTTCTCTGGAGGGCAATGTCACAGCTCACAATGTGAGAGCCATGGCAGCCTCAATGGCTCATCTGAACTCTGTGTCTATCGATGACATCTGTCGAGCAGCCACTTGGGCCTCGGTTCATACCTTCACAGCCCATTACTGCTTAGACAAGGACTCATGCCGGGATGCCTTGTTTGGTCAGGCTGTTCTCAAACACCTGTTCCATACTTAATCAACTCCTACCCACCATCCCTCATGGGATGCCAGAGATCCAGATGGGGAAGTGCAGCCCTGTCCCAGGGACACACAACTTCTGGGCTCTCTCCCTGGCATCAAAAGCTAGGGAGTCCCCATATGTGAAGACTCATTCCTGCTTGTTCCTGGAGATAGCACAGTTACTTACCTGTAACAGGTGATCTCTGGGAACAGCAGGAATACGTCTTCATAACCCACCCACTTGATGGACCTTGGTCTGACCCAGTATGGCATTTTTTATGTTCTTATGTTGGAAGACTTCATATGGTTGACAGGATGGTCAACGCAGTGAAATACATAGGAATTCCATCAGCTGAGCAACTGTTTCCTGGAAGATATTTTTTCCAGGATGACAATGCACCTTGTCATTGAACAAAAACTGTCACCGACTGTAAGAAAATAAACTGAGTTCAGACCATTGACTGGCCAGCTCAATCACCCGATTTGAGAATCTTTATTTCAAAGTATCAGTTGAGATCGCACAGAAGCAGCTGCAGACCAAGCGGGAACTGATTGAGTCACTGATTGCAGCCTGGAATCGCATGATAACGTAAGAACACCTCATCAGGCTGGTCCACTCCATGCCAGACAGATGTCACCTGGTGAGAAAGAGCAAGGGCTGGTACATCAAGTACTGATGGCCACCGACAAAAAACTGCCCTTTTCAGGGCTACCTAATGAAATTAAGAAGAAAACATGTGCACTGCCAACATACATGGAACTTTTGGGCACACATTGCATCTTTATACAAGTATTAGTAATTTGTAATTAGTAATTACCATTAAAATTCTGAAGTACCTGAAGATTGGAGGGTGGCCAACATAATGACAATTTTTAAAAAGGATCACAGGGGAGATCTGGGAAACTACAGACCGGTGAGCCTGACATCAGAGCTCTGCAAAAGGGTAAAAAGCATTATAAAGAACAAAATTTACTGAACGTAGAGATAGTCATGATTTAATGGGACTAAAGGGAAGTGTTGCCTTACCAATCTGCAACATTTTTTTGAAAGTGTGAATAAAGTTGAGTCTATTGATATTAGTGTTTTTGGTTTTTCAGAAAGTGTTTCACAAGATCCCTTATGAGAGACTTTAAAGAAATTAAAAAGTCATAGGATAGGAGACAGTGTCTTATAGTGAAATGGGAACCGGTTAAAAAAGAGTAGGGCTCAATGGTACATTTTTTCAATGGAGAAAGTTAAATAGTGGAATGTCCCAGGAATCTGTATTGTGCCCAATGCTTTTTCCAGTATTTATAAGTGACATGGAATTGGAACAAGTGAGATTATCAAATTTGCAGATGATACAAAATTATTCAATGTTGTTAAATCACAAGAGGATTGTGAAAAATTGGAAGAGGACCTTGAGAAATTGGAGTGGCAGTCCAAGTGGCAGATGAAATTTAATGTGGCTAAGTGCAAAGTTCTGCACTTAGGGAGGAACAACCCAAACTATAACTACATGATGCAAAATTCTACACTAGGAGTTACAACCTGGAAAAATAATTTAGGTATCATCATGGATAATACGTTGAACTCTTGCTCAGAGTGCACCTGTGTTCAAGAAAGCTAATAGAATGCTAGGAATTATAAGGAAGGGAAAGGAAAATAAAGCAGAGGGGATATCATAATGCCTCTGCAATTGCTTCATGGTGTGACCATACCTGGAATATTGTGTGCAGTTCTAGTTGTCTCATCTAAAAAAAAAAATAGCAGAATTAGAAAAAGTGCAGAGAAGGGCAACTAAAAGGATAAAGAGGATGGAAGGATAGGGCTCTTCAGCTTAGAGAAGAGATGGCTGAGGGGAGCTATGACAGTAATCTATAAAATGAGTGGAGTGGAACAAGTGAACATGAATTGGTTGTTTACTCCTTAAAAAAGGTACCAAAATCAAATAAATTGGATCATAAAAACTATGTATATTCATACATTGCTGTAAATTTGCCTGTGCACTGCCCTGGTTGGTTGTGACAGGAGTAGTGTTACAGAATTATTGAGAGCTATTGTGTTGGCATTATTACTGAGGTCTTTTTCCTCCAGTAGTTGATTGTTTGATTTGTATTCAACTGTGGACTAACAGTGTATGCAGGGGCGGCTCTATAATGAGGCGAAGTGAGGGGGCTGCCTCAGGCGGCAAAGTCTTGAGGACGGCAAAAAATGCCCCCAAAACAGCCGCCTCACTTCACCTTCAAAAGTAAAAAAAAATCCCAAAAAACGAAGAGCACAAGTTGCTGCCGAGTCTGCTTCTCGGCAGCGGCAAACACCCTCCTTTTCCAGGCAGCCGCAGCTCCCTGCCTCTTAGAGAACCCCGGCTGTGCTGTGACTGCAGTTCTAAAGAGGAATGAAACCGGTGCGGAGCCTTCTCACCTCCGTGAAAATCACATGCAGCTTTGTCCCGCCCCAAAGGAAGTTACATGGGAAACTCTCCCTTCACGGCTCTGTAAGCCGTGCTGAGGGAGACAGGAGGGCTCTGCCGGGGCGGCCGCGGGGCACTTCCTGCTGCTGCTGCTGCAGCGGCTCCTTCTCCTTGGGTTTGTTTTTTTTGTTTGTTTGTTTTTTAAGGCCGGCAGCGGCAAACTCACCCTCCTTTTCCAGGCAGCCACGGCTCCCTGCCTCTTAGAGAACCGCGGCTGTGCTGTGACTGCAGTTCTAAAGAGAAATTAAACTGGTGTGGAGCCTTCTCGCCTCCGTGAAAGACCCCGTGCAGCTTTGTCCCGGGGGTTAGGACTGGAGGTGGGCTGATTAGGGGTGTTTAGGACTGGTAATGGGCTATGGGGGGGGGCAAGGACTGGAAATGGGCTGATGGGGGGGGTTAGGACTGGTAATGGGCTATGGGGGGCTAGGACTGGAAGTGGACTGATGGAGGGAGATAGGACTGGAAATGGGCTAATGGGGGAGGGGAGGAGGGTGCTGCTGGCCTTGGAAGAAAACTAGGGGCTAGGGCTACAAACGAGCTGATGCGGGAGGATGGTAGAATGGGACTGGAAGGGAGCAGATAATGGGAGGGTCTTCCAGGGGAAGGAGGGGGCACGAAGGGAGCTGACATGGGGGAAGGAGGGGCTGGAAAGGAGCTGACACCTGGGATGTACTGAAGGGGGACTGGAAGGGAGCTGACACCTGGGGATGGGAGAGGTAGGTGGCTGGGTAATGGGGAGAAGTCTGGAAGCGAGCTGACATGCAAATGGCACTGGAAGGGGGATGGACAGAGGATAGGGTGATTGGAAGGAAGCTGACCTGGAGGGTGGCACTGAGAGTGGACATGAGCTAATATCTGGGATGGTATTTGGACTAGAAGGGGCTGGACAGTGGGAAAGGAGGGGGACTGGAAGGGAATGGACACCAGTTGCAGTCGTGGGAATGCAAGGCAGTTGACATTGGAAGGTACTGGGAGGGAAGGACTGGAAAGGGGGCTGATACTGGGGAGGGTAACTGGAAATGGGCTGATGGAAGTGAAGAAAACAAAAGAAGAGATAAGAAATGACAGATGCACCATAGACCACAGAAAGAGAGCTAAGAGAAGACAGGAAAGCAGAAGCCTCAGATCGGGACCAGCATGATCAGAGAATAAAATGGTCAGACAACAAAGGTAGAATAATAATTTTATTTAATTTTAGTGATTGGACTTTGTGCTATTTTTATATTTTACACAGTATTGGAAACTGCATCTCTTATTTATCTGATGTTGCACTGCATGTGGACTCTGGCTTCTTGGGGTTTCAATTTAAACTTAGTCTACATATTATTTTTACTTTAGATTGTCGTTACTTATTCTGTACGTGGTGAGGGGCGATGTTGCGAGTGTGTGACTGAGGTCAGGTGTTCTGTTAACATGGTGTTTGTACATAAAGATCTATACTGTACTGTAGTAATTTGATTTGTTCAGCTTTTCAAATAGGTGTATGGATGTTCCAGGGCCCACTGTAGTATTTATAGTGATGCTTTTTTTGGATGGGCTTCTTACGTGAGTTTTGGAAGTTTGTGCTGATAGGGTATGGTATGGTAGGTCTGTTCTTTGTTGTAGAGTTTTGTATTAGTTCACAATATGCCTGGTACTGGAGAATAGTGGTGGTTGTTGTTGTTAGTGAAATGATCAGAATCGGATTTTTTTTTTAAATATTGAGTTCTTTGGGTGAATGTCCTGGTTCTGCTCTGCACCTACTGTGGATGCAAAATATATGCTGAAAAAGAAAAAGCAAGAACCATAATGCAGTTTAACAACAAAATAAAAATGAGTTATAATTTAGTTTTATAATATGTGCTGTTAGTTCTTGCTGTCTTTTAGTTCCTTGGTGTGCAAATGGGACCGTACCTAGCCTTGTGCAAGCGGTGCAGCTGCACAGGGCAGAAAGGCTTGGAGGGGTATTTCGGCTGTCTGCTGTTGCCCTGCTGCCGCTGGCAGGACAATAGCAGGCAGCCGAAATGCGCTCCCCAAGTCTTTTCACAGCACTTTAAGTAGGTCTGGTCCCTCCCTCTTCTGACTCGATGTCAAGGAGGGATAGATCTGCTTAAAGTGCCGGTGCCTTTCAGATCGGGCGCATGCCCCCCTTCTCCTCCCCAAACCTCCGTCCAGCGCTGCCTGCTCTTTCCCTGCTGCTGGCGCATCCGTGAAAAAAAACAGAGGGCAGCAGCAGCAGGGAAAGAGCAGGCAGCGCTGGACGGACGTATGGGGGTGGGGGGCGTGCGCCCGAGCTGCAAGTCTCACAGGGTGTGATTGCAGCTCTATATGGCCCTGTGTGCAAACATCTTGCATTTCCTCCATATAATCTAATCGGCTTTTTGGTTTGGTTCAGTCTCTGATTGGATTTCTGAAAAAGCCCCACCCCCTCTAAGGTGGGGGGGGGAGCGCCTTTTCATATTTCGCCTCAGGCAGCAGATTGCCTTGAGCCGCCCCTGAGTGTATGGATATACATGGTTTTTATGATCCAGTTTATTTGATTTTGGTATCTTTGTAATCTGGATCTGAAGAAGCATTTTTTTATTTGGAATGTACTCCTTCAAAAAGTACAGACTAGGGGACAAGCAATGAAGTTACTAAGTAGTACATTTGATGCTAAGGGGCTTATTTACTAAAGTTTAACACACATTAAGGGCCTAGAACCCTTTTATTTCAATGGGTGTAGTGGCACATGCCTCTAATTTCAGAAAATAGTTTTCATTCAGCGCACAATTAAGCTCTGGAATTTGTTGTCAGAGGAAGTAGTAAAAGCTGTTGGTGTAGCTGGGTTTGAAAAAGGTTTAGACAAGTTCCTTGAGGAAATGTCCATAAACCATTATTAAAGTGGACTGCTTATTTCTGTCTACCTTTTGGGAACCTGACAGGTACTTGTGACCTGAATCGGCCACTGTTGGAAACAGGATAATGAGCTTGATAGACCTTTGGTCTGACCGAGTATAGAAACCGTATATTCTTATGTTCTAAACCACAAAGGGACGAGGTTGCTTTCCCCTATACTGACATAGTCCCAGAATAGATAGCCCCATCCCCACACACAAACTTGACTTATGTTCCTTTTTCCCCCATGCAGTAATGATGAGCCTTATTATGGTATTTCTGTTCCTTTAATGTTTTGGTTTTCTCCCAGCTGCCACCTTTATTAATGCAATCATTTTATTTATTCATAAATACCATCTCAAAGCAATGGGAGATTGTTTTAATCCTTCCCATCTCTCTCATTGTCTTACTGGTGCACTATGGGGCATGTTTACTAAGGTGTGCAAACCGGTAGTGTGGGCTTTGTTGCATAATAAAGAGTATATTGACTAAGCCCCGCGGTAGAAGCGCAAATGTGGGCCACATTACTAGTGCACAGGGTCAGCACTAACATCAGAGAGCATGTACTTCCCCCCACGGTTAGCACGGGCTCTAGACGTTTATTTATTTAACAATATTTTTATACTGTCTTTCTAACAAGTTAAGATGGTTTACATACAACATTGTGCCATGTAATAATGAAAAAAGCAACTGTGCACATTACATATAACATCATATAATGGGAGGGATGGGAAGTAACTGAGGGAATTAGATTTTAACTATTTACAGATATGACACCATGCAAGCTGGCATGCGGGCCCACTTAACACTACCCACTGAGGTGGTGTTAAGTTTGCCCATGCTAGTAGAACCAAGCGTGGTTAGCTCTGGCCACCAATATCAGCACTAGACATGACAAGCTGGCAAAGCCTGCACTCTGCCCATGTCGCACCCAGTCCCGCCTCTGGCATGTGTTACCAGCATTGGGTAGTGCACTTTCGTACACCTGTACCTAAGGGTGCTGTGGTAGCAGCATGGGGCCCCCATGCTAACTGGTTAGTGCACTGTTGGGTGGGAACTGGGCGAATTAGGGGTGTAGCGTGGACATTGAGGCATATCAGGAGTAGTGCTGGAGTTTTGGGCGTGTCTTAACCATTAATATTGCCATTAGCGTGAGTGTGCTTATTGTCACTTCAGTGGATGGCATTACGTGCATCCGCGTGCCAGTTAGCGTGGTGGTGCGCATTAGCATCATGCTACTGGTAGGGGGATAAATACACATGCCTCTAAATATTAGTAGGGGGCTCCGCACTAAATTGTTGGCCCTATTGTGCACTACTGGCACACACCTTAGTAAAGATGTCCTCCAAAAGAGGTGCTCACTCTGTCCACTCTCCTTCAGTGTAACTAGGAAATAAATGAGGAACTGCAGCTTATTAACAGAGTACATTAACATTCAAAACTGAATCCCAAGCCGGTGCTAAATTTAACAGGGATTAGAGAATAAAGGGGGTAATTGCTAATGAGCTCATCTTTCCTCTACTTGAATATTTTGAATGTTACAAGCATGGTAATTTTTTTTTGGGCACACAGGTATGCCCAATTAAATACAGTATTTCTGCTGCACTAAATTGTATGTGATTAATCTACTATTTACCATGCATTTTACGTGATGGTGACCTTTTAATGAGTTGACCTCTATGAGAAGTAGTAGAAACAGTAGTTTGTTGTAATGGAACAGAGAAAAAGAGAAGCTGCTGGAATCAATGACTTTAGACTTGTGGATAGGCACGTCTGGAGAGGTGACATTGTAACTATGTCAACATCTTGAATGTTGGAGGTGTTTTGTTCCACTGAGAAGGTGCCAGACAGGAGGGACCACAAGCAAAGGAGAAGAGCATCTGTTCTGTAAAATGTGGGTGAGATGCAGAGAGGAAATGCAAGACTGAGAGGCAAATGGAGAGGATTTGGAACAAGTAGAAGGCATGAGAGATTAGAGAGAAATAAGAGCCAGATTATGAACGCATTAGTAAATTAAATATCAAACTTTAATATATGTGCTGGGGATTGAGCATATGCTCTAATCATCATTAGAGGACCATCCAGGGACACTGTTAAACTACTGAAATAATCCAAAACTTAGAAGGATAAGGTTGTATGCTCTCAGGCCCTCATGCCTATTATTAAAGAAGCTGGGCCAATAAGGAGAGCTTTGGGGTTTGGATGAAAAGTTGAAAATAGGCATGAATGCCAATAAAGTTTAGCTGTTTGGCAAGTATGGTTTTTAGCACAGGCTTTTTTCCCTTCAAGATATCTGGAATTCATAAGCAAAGCTGCAATTGGAGTGGAGGAGTAGCCTAGTGGTTAGAGCAACTGCTTAGTACGCAGAAGATAAAGAGTTCAATTCCCACTGGCACTCCTTGTGACTTTGGGCAAGTCACTTTACCCTCCATTGCCTCGGAAGAAAAGGCTGGCAATCTACTTCCAGTGATACATTGCCAAGAAAACACAGAGGTAGCTGGGTCACTATGAGTCAACACTGACTTGATGGCACTAAAAAAAACTGGGCTTAGTTAGCTGCACACTGGCCTTTAAAAGCCTTTCAAAATCTTTTTGTGAAAAAGTGCATTTCTTGCTTTGCAAATAACTGCGGGCCCGATGTTGGATTTGGCAGGCTATGCGCTGTTATGGTGCATAGCCCTGCTCGCATGACCCTTAACCCTGGATATTCAATGCCACAGCGACGACATTGAATATCCACGATTGCCGCACATGCCCCAGAGCCGCTGAAGCTAACCGGCTTGTTGTTGTTGTTAAGTGCCGTCGAGTCGGAGTCGACTCATGGCGACCCTCTGGATAGCTATCCTAAATTGTGTTCGGTCTTGAGTCAGGCAGCTCATTGTTGACAGACTGTTACCCGTAGCTGCTGTTATTGTATCGATCCATCTCATTGCTGGCCTTCCTCTTTTGCGTTGACCTTCTATCTTGCCAAGCATGATGTCTTTCTCTAATGATCTCTCTCTTCGCATGATGTGTCCAAAGTATGAAAGTCGAAGTCTTGTCATCTGAGCTTCTAAAGAAAGCTTAGGTTTGATCTCCTCTAGTACCGACTGGTTTGTTCTTCGGGCAGTCCATGGTATACACAGTATTCGCCGCCAGCACCATAATTCAAAGGCATCAATTTTCTTCCTGTCTATCTTTTTCACTGTCCAGCTTTCACATCCATATGATGTTATTGAAAATACCATGGCTTGAACAAGTCGAATCTTTGTATGGAGAGAGACATCTCTGCTCTTGAGAATCTTATCTAGGTCTTTTATAGCCATTCTGCCAAGAGCAAAGCATGGTCTGATTTCTTGACTGCTTGTTGCTTCTTTATTGATAGTTGATCCAAGTAGGTTAAAGTTGTTCACGATTTCAATTTCTTCTCCTTCAACGATGAACCTGTTGATTATGCCAGTTGTCATGATCTTTGTCTTCTTTACATTAAGGTGCAGGCCCATTTTGAGACTATGTTCTTTGATTGTGAGAAGCAAATGTTTCAAATCATCTTCTCTTTCAGCCAGTAATGTGGTATCATCAGCATAGCGAAGGTTGTTGATGAGTCTTCCACCAATCTTCACACCTCTATTGTTTTCATACAATCCTGCTTCTCTGATGATTTGTTCTGCATATAAATTAAACAGGTAGGGGGAAAGTATGCAGCCTTGTCTTACACCTTTGCTTATTTTAAACCGTTCTGTTTCTCCTTGTTTCATTCGAACTGTTGCTTCTTGATCAATGTACAGATTGTGCAAGAGTACGATCAGGTGTTCTGGTATACCCATGCTTCTTAATGTGGCCCAGAGTTTCTCATAGTTTACACAGTCAAAAACCTTGCTATAGTCGATAAAGCACAAATAGATATCCTTTTGGTATTCTTTAGTCTTTTCAAGGATCCATCTCACATCCGCAATGATGTCTCTCGTTCCTCGCCCTTTCCTGAACCCTGCTTGCACGTCAGGGAGTTCTTGTTCCTGGTATGGTTGTAGTCTCTTTTGAATAATCTTCAGTAGAATCTTGCCGGCATGTGGGATCAGAGCGATTGTGCGATAATTTCCACAGTCAGTTGGATCACCTTTCTTTAGTATTGTTATAAACACAGATCTTTTCCAGTCAGTTGGCCATGATGTTGTCTTCCATATTTCTTGGCAGAGCCTTGTAAGTACGGTAATAGCTGCATCAGATTGCTGTAATACTTCTATGGGAATGCTATCAATGCCTGGTGCTTTGTTCTTTGATAAGGCTTTCAATGCTGCTTCAACTTCTTCTTTCATCCCCAATGGTTCCCGATCATAAGGTACAGGTTGAAACGGCTGTTGGTCCACATGATCTTTATCATATAAAAACTCTGTATATTCCTTCCACCTTTTCTTGATCTTCTCAGCATCATTCAACATAGAAACTTGAGCATTTTGTAGCATTCCAATTCGAGGCTGGAACTTTTTCTTTAACTCTCGTAGCTTTAGGAAAACCGAACTTGTTCTTCCTTATAGTTTCTGCTTCTATTTCCTTGCATGCGTCGTTGTAGTACTTTTCCTTGTCCTGTCTTGCTGCACGTTGGAAATCTCTGTTGAGTTCTATTATTGTCTTTCTTTCTCCTCCGGCTTTAGCTTCTCTGTGTTTCTGGGCAATTTTCAGAGTTTCTTCCGTCATCCATTTTGGCCGTTTTTGCTTTTTCACCTTTTGTAGAGACTTCTCACTTTCTTCCAACACAACCTTCTTGATGTCATTCCATAACTCTTCTGGAGCTCTGTCATTTGTATCTAAAGCAGCAAATCGATTTTGCAGGCAGCCTTTAAATTCCAGTGGTATATTCTCAAGGTCATATTTTGCTGCATTCATGAGTGGTTTGCTCTTTTTCAACTTTAGCTTGAGTTTGCATACTAGTAGTTGATGATCTCTACCACAGTCAGCTCCAGGTTTTGTCTTTGTTGATGTTATAGAACTTTTCCATCGTTGACTTCCACAGATGTAGTCAATTTGATTTTTATGCAATCCATTGGGTGATGTCCATGTGTACAGTCGCCGCTTGTGTTGCTGGAAGAAGGTGTTTGAGATGAATAGATCGTTGGTCTTGCAGAATTCTATCAGTCTTTCTCCAGCTTCATTTCTGTTCCCAAGTCCATATTTTCCAACTACTTTGCCTTCTTCTTTGTTGCCAACTTTTGCGTTCCAGTCACCCATGACTTTCAGGATATCCTGTTTGCAAGTTCTGTCAATTTCAGCTTGTACTTGTTCATAGAACTCTTCAATTTCATTCTCTTCTGCAGCTGTTGTTGGGGCATGTACTTGAATTATAGTTGTGGTGTTAGGCATTCCTCGTAGACGAATAGAGATTAAGCGTTTGCTGACTGCATTGTATTTCATTACAGTTCTTGCAAGTTTCTTCTTTATTATAAATGCAACACCATTTCTTCTTTGTCTTTCATTTCCAGCATAGTAGACCATGTGATCATCTGATGCAAAGTGACCGATGCCAGTCCATTTCAGTTCGCTGACACCCAACAGATCAAGTTGTACACGTTCCATTTCATTCCTGACCACCTCCAACTTCCCTTGGTTCATGCTTCATACGTTCCATGTTCCAATGCGTAAGACATCTTTAGAGCTTCTGACTCTCATTTCATGCACAGCTACATCAGCAGTCAGACGTCCCGAGTGCTTTGATCCAACCACATCATAAATGCTGGCTTTACTCTGAAAAGTTTTCAGCTCTTCCCCAGTAGCTAGTTGAGTGCCTTCCGACCTGGGGGTCTCATCTTCCAGCACTATAGCACAATTTGTTTTGTTGTAACTATCCATTGGGTTTTCAAGGCAAGATACAGAAGTAGATTGCCGGGCCTTTCTTCCGCGCAGTTTAAGTTTGTTGTTGTTGCCATTGTCACAGAAATGTGATCCTCTGCCGTCAACACTATCCCATTCTGCTGCTACCCAGATGGGTGGTTTGTCTTGGTTTGGCACCTCAGCTGAGACCTGTCCATCTTGGGAGACCCTGCCAGTAGTTAAACTACCGATAGTTTAGCTCTCAGCATCACTGATGCACACAAGCCCTCACAGCACGACAAGCTGCGAACCAAGTGAGGGCTAACCGGCTTAAGCGGGTAAAACTAGGCCAGCTTTTGCCACACCTATTTTTACTCACTGATCGCTAATTGGATAGCAATGCAATATCACACTACCTGGTTAGCGACAGTCTCCATCTCCACTTCAACCCAGAATGCCCCTAACACGCCTCGATGCTAACTGTGTAAATGGCTTTCGAATATCGGGCCTCCTGTGTGTATGTTTTTGTTTTGCCTATTTTTGTTAAAATGTTTAATGCCAGGATGAAAATAACTGGATTTAATACAAATTCACTTGTGTGAGTCATCCGTGCTTTCAAACTTAAGATGAAATAAACTTGGTTATAATGAGCAAAAGAAAAAAAGCTAACTTTTTCTGATCATTTAGCATGGCATAGAGGTAAGCCAAGCACAGTCCATAGACATCCTTGTGATCCATGCTTAGCATAGCTGCTGTAGCCCACATTGGTGATATCATATGTGGAAGGAAGTGATATGCTCGTGACTGGAGCTGAAAAAGACATCATTCCACACCCATGAAAGAGTGGCCCAGTGTGACCATAAGGTCAAAAGGTTTGCTTGCCCTTGATATAGAACCATTGAAAGACAACAAGTCCACCCTCCCTGCCTCCAGACATGATATTCCAGACATACTTTGTAATTATTATTGTAATTATTAGTAACAGTTAAAATATCATCCTATGAATTTGGTGTTGTCAAAGTTACCTATTGCACATAATTCTCAAGAGGCAAACTTTCTCTCTAGCTTTTGCACTACATGTTCTAGGTCAGCTAGTTTTGTTTCTCTGTACTTGGAAGCTACTTTTCCTTTTATTACATTTAAAAAAATAATTTTCCAGTAAATCTTGTACAAGAAGTCTGTAGCCCCACCTCCCCCCTCCATTGAAAATATGCGATATAATAAAAGGAACAGCAATGCAAATATATGGAGATAGGTACTTCTGTGCATTTCAAAAATGACTTCGAGTACTTAGACTTGGAAGTATTGAGGATGGCCATGCATGGATGTGCTCTTTCAGGCCTTGAGGTCTAGACTGTGCTTGATCAATTTTCACCTAGTTGAGGCAGGTTTGGACAGCCGCCCATTTGGAATCGTAGGTTATTTTTTAATAGATGTAATGCTTCTACAAACTCATGCCAGCATGAGATATTAGACGCCTTGGCCAAATGAGGAAAAGCTAAAGGTGTCAGAGTTTGGAACTACCATTTTTGTAAGTACAGTAACTCGCTTCTGGCTGTGATACAAGATAGGAGTTCTGTTCTTCCAGGTAGAATGTGCCCAGGACGCTGTGTAATGGTGGCTGTACTGAACACCTGTTTTCAGAATTGTCAGGGGAGCTTTAAACATTTGTTCCTAGAATAGGAGTATTATAAGTCTAGGGAGAACAATGTGTATCTGTGAGTCAAAGGTCAGCTCTTTGGTATGCAGCAGTTTGCAAACACAGGAATGATTGTAGTTAAGCGATTGCTTCTCGCTTTGGCAGTATTAAAGATTCTGATGGAAAACAGATGGAAAGCTCAGAATTTCCTGTCACACTCCTTATTAATTCTTAATTATATCAGAGCAGGTTTTCAGAAGGGATTGGAGTCATTTTTAATATAACTATAAAATACAAGGTTGGTCCTTGGGGCATTGAACTGGACGCAAGTAGTGTATGAAGAACAGCTCTGAAGTTAAAGACAGACAATGTATTTATGGGTATCTAGTGTGTAGGATTTGGGCTTAGCTGATCTATCTTTTAATTTTCTGTAGTCCAATGGTTAAAGCTGCCAGTGCTTCCTGGAGCCTTGTCCAGAGAATTAAAAAGGGCATGGGCATCGCTGCATTACTTTTCCTTAGCTGGCAACATGACGGATGATGATACATGGTCACCCTATCTGGGAGCTCTGGGTCTTTGTTTACTTTGAAACTTGAGGAGGTAAAGGAAGGGAATTTCACTCTGCAGTGTCTGCTACATAGATGGTGCAAGACATCACTGGCAGTGTTCCCTCATGCAGATAGCTGCCATTGACAAAATGGGTCTCGTCCTTTTTCCTTTGACTTTAGGAAAGTTGCATCTTTACCTACATGACAATCATGCAGCAGAAATTATTGAAGAACTCCCTGCTTTTTTCTCCTGGAGAGATTTTTCCTTCTCAATCCCCTCACCACCATCCCCCCAACCTCTATTACCTCCCTTGGATTTATTTATGCTTTTTTTCTGACCCCCTTTGGATAGGACCCTGACCTTTCCTTCCAGGACCGGGAGTGCTGGCTTCTCTTCCCCAAAGGAGTGCTCTCCCTGCAGGGGTATTGGCCATTGGTTCTTCCTACACTAACAGATCAAAAGAAAATATAGGGCTTGCCAGATTTTGAGTTGTCTCTAAATTCAAAAACTTCAGATCAGATCTGACATTTTCTGTATTCCTGTGTCCTCTTTCACCCTTTTACCCTGTTCCCCTTCACCCCCCATCCTTTTTCCCTTCCTCCCCTGTGTTCCTGTGTCGTCTTCTTAGTTTGAGACTTTTATAGTGTTTCTGAGCAGGATCCTGTTGTATATCCTATAGAAGGGGTTAAAATATTTCTACTCCTACACTCACATATTAATTAATCTGATTATCATATGACTGGTTTAGCTTTCTTGAAATGTGCAGACCCGTTGCACAGTCTTACATGTATATGCTAGCTTTGTCTGTTTTACATTATGAATACTGCATATGCCCATTCTTTGTGCATCGTCCATGCTGGCCTGATCTTGCATGCGACCTGGACCTCTTGGTGGTGTCTGCATAGCCTCTTCCGCATGACCTTTGCTGTGCTGCACTTCTTCATCATGTTGCATCTTGTCCATCAAAAAGTGTCAGCGCTGCCGGTACCAGTTTCCATCCCTGAGTGTCTCAGTGCATTGCTGAAAGATGCTCAGTGTTGCATCCTTTAAACTGGTAGCTTGACTGGATGGCTGAAAACATGACTTACTATTTTGCCTTCCAGTGGTGCTTAGGGTCAGACAAATTTAGAAGAAAAGTGGATCTTTATGCGGCATGGTGTACTGTTGCTCAGCATGTTGTTGGGTTTTAGGCACCTATATTTGGCTCTGCTGAGCACAGTAGTAGGTGTAGATTCAGACATGCTGGGTTCTGGGAATTGACATACTTAAACTTTGTAAGTTGAGAGATTATTATACTTTAATTTCAGAAATAGTCATGCAGATATTCAAAAGCACTTTTGTGGTCAGTGGTAATGTCACTGACTTCTTAAGTGCTTATTTTTGTAAACTGGGGACACTTTTAGGTATAACTTTGGCCATTTTACTTGGAGAAATGGCTAATCTTAGATGGTTAGAAAAGTTGATTGTTTTGGGGGCAACATGCTGGTGAAAGACATTTCTAATCAATATTTAGCCAGGGATGTCAGCATTTTTTAAATGCCAGCCACCATGGCTAAATTAAATGTGAATATTCAGCACTGGGATCTGGATAGTGGCTGCCATTGAATATCCATATTTTGAGGTCACTGCCAGCACTATCCCCACAGTGATGACATTTAGTGCTGCTATACAAATAGTTATGCGGTGTCTTAAGCTTAGCCATATAGCTATCTATATAGTGGCGCTGAAAATCACCACCATACAAATGTGTTTCTGCGCTGCCCAAAGGTATCGGAATGAGGTGAGCCACACGGGCTGTGTCCTCACCAAAATTATGCCGCCAGCAGAGAGAAGAGAGCACTCGATCTGTCTGCCCGCAGGAGATCAGATCCCCATGGGCAGGAATGGAAAGCCGCCACGATCACTGCAAAGACTCTTCCTGTCTGCCTGCGGGAGATTGGATCCCCGCAGGAAGAACAGGAGGGGAAAGCTGTGGGGGACTAGGGACGGAGGTAGGGTAGAGCTTGGGGTGGAGTTTGGTTCCCCCATTCAAAGAAGTGTTCCATGGCCCCAGGCTCTGCCCTTGCTCTTTCTCCAGACTGCCCAACGAGGCAATGTACTAATGGGGATCAGGAACTGGTTAAAAGATAGAAAGCAGAGAGTAGGACTAAATACCCTATTTTCTCATTGGAGGAAAGTGAATAGTTGAGTACCCCAGGGATCTGTGCTGGGCCTGCTGCTTTTTAACATATTCATAAATTACCTGGGAATGGGAATAATGAGTGACATGATCAGATTTGCAGATCAGACAAAATTATTCAAAGTTATTAAAACACAGGAGGATTGTGAAAAATTGCAAGAAGACCTTGATAAATTGGAACACTGAACATCCAAATGGCAGATGAAATTTAATGTGGACAAGTGCAAAGTTATGCACTTAAGGTAGAACGACCAAAATTAGGGTTACACAATCCAAGGTTTCACATTAGGAACCACCACCTAGAAAAAGGATTTAGGCATAATCGAGGATAATACATTGAAACCCTCTGCCCAGTGTGCAGCGTCAGCCAAGAAAGCAAATAGAATGCTAGGAATCATAAGGAAAGGAATGGAGAACAAAACCAAGGATATTATAATGCCTCTGTATCGCACCTTGAATATTGTGTGCAATTCAGGTCACCATATCTTAAAGAGGCTATAGTAGAATTAGAAAAGGTACACTAAAGAGCCACCAAAATGGTAAAGGAGATGAAAGGATACCCCTATAAGGAAAGGCTTAAAAGGTTAGGGCTCTTCAACTTGGAAAAGAGACGGCTGAGGGGTCTATAAATTAATGAATGGCGTGGAAAAGTCCATAACCCTTTATTAACGAGGATCCGGGAAATCCACTAGAATCTGTGTACATTTTTGAACCTGACAGGTACCTGTGACCTGGATTGGCCACTGTTGACAAAAAGATACTGGGCTTGAAGGACCTTGATCTGACTCAGTATGGCATTTCTTATGTTCTTGTCCAAAGAGTGGCATAGTGGTGAGACAGAATAATCATCCTTATACTGCCACCGAATGTTTATCTCACTGATGCTTATTTGATTAGCAGGCACTGCTAATTGGATAAGTCTTTTGAAAATTGACCCCTCTTTGTTTAGGGGTGAAATTAAATTGCAAAGCGTATAAGTTAAATTATAAATATAATTTCAAGGTCTAACAAATTTGTATAACTTTAAAGGTATTTTTTTTTTGAAGGGGGGGGGCGTTCATGTGATGAAGGGGAGCCGAGCAAATGTCTTGAGACATGGCTCCAGGAAGCAGCTTCCTAGAAGTCAAGATTTTTCTTTAGAAATCTCCCTGTAATTTCTGGAAGAATCATACCCCCTCATTAGAAGGCAACCCGGTTAGTCAGTGCCAGTGGCCGGATATGACCCTGGCATTGAATATCCGGGTTTAAGTTAAAGCAGCGAAGCCAGACACTTTAAAAGGGCTGGCCACCACAGTTGAATATTGACCCCCAAGTTTTTAAGACTGCCTGGAATTTTTTACATGATTATTCTGAACTTAGACACTGCGATGTAGGAGATTACTAAAATGCTCACTGCTGCAATTGAGGATCAACTTTCTGAAATTCATACCTCCATGGCAAAACATCAAATCTCTCATATCCAGAGAGCAGAACATATTATTCAGCAAGAAGGCTGCAGAAGCTAATATCTGTATGTTGTAACAGCAGAATACAATTTTTTGGAGAGAGTGGAAGACTTTATAAATTAAAGCAGAACAACTTTCGGTTTGTCATCCTCCCCGAAATAATCCCAGATCCATGAACTGCAAGTCCTACTGGTTGCTGGCTGCAATGGACTGGTCTGAGAAAGCAAGCTGTATCGTAATATTATTATTATTATTATTAAAGACTTATAAAGAGCCGCAACATACGAAGCGCTGAAAAAACATAGAAGAGAGACAGTCCCTGCTCATCAGAGCTCACAATCTAATAAGACAGAAAACAAAATAAGTTACATAATACAAATAACAAAAATTTACAGGACAAAGTAAGCAAATGCTGATAGAGAGATCAAGATAGGGTAAGACAGGAACGGAAAGCAACAGTGAAGAGATGGGATTTTAGTCTGGACTTGAAAATGGCCAGGGAGGATGCCTGGCGCACAGAGATAGAGATATTCCAAGCAAAGGGTCCTGCCAGTTGGAAGTCTGGAATTGGCAGTACAAGTAAAGGGCACAGATATCGAAGACTATTAGAAGAGTGAAGCAACCGAGAGGGGGTGTAATGAGAGATGAAAGGTACTGGGGGGCAGAAGAGTGAATACATTTATAGGTCAGGAGGAGAAGTTTAAATTGGATACGGAGACGGATGGGAAGCCATTGAAGCGACATGAGGAGAGGAGTGATGTGGGAAAAACGAGACTGGCGGAAAATGAGTCGAGCAGCGGAATGTTGAATTGACTGAAGAGGAAAGAGGTAGCTTGCAGGAAGGCCGGCAAGGAGAACATTACAATAATCAAGACAGGAGGTGATTAAGGAGTGGACAATCAATTTAGTGGTGTCAACAGAGAGGAAGGGGTGAATTTTGGAAATATTGTATAGAAAGAAACGACAAGTTTTAGCAATGAGCCGGATATGTGCAGAGAAAGAGAGAGAGGAATCGAAGATAACACCAAGGTTAAGTGCTGAAGAAACAGGGAGGGGTACAGAGTTATCAACAGAGAGAGAGAAAGGGGAAAGAGGAGGGGAAGTAATAAAACATATCCACCTCATGGGCCTGCATAAGGACAGGGAGGAGCGACCAAGCCAGGTTTTTGCCCTCATACAGATAGGGAAATGATCCTGAATCAATACAGGCAATGAAAAAAGAGCTGCTCTCTAACGGAGTTAAAATACTGATCTTCCAAGATTATTCCACTCAAATAGCTGCTCATAGGAGGACACTAGCGTTGTATTGCACTACACTTTGACTTGCAATATCCTGCTAAGGCACACTTCATTTAGAAACAAAAACTGCTGACTTTTGACACTTTTCTGAAATCGGTTATCCACTATCTGCAGGGCTTACAGAGCCACTTCCCATAACTGATGGTCCAGCCGAGCTCTTCCCACTTGGTCCATCATAAGACCACACGCCAATGGTTCACAAACAAACATGACTGCCACATTATATGGACATACTCCATATCCAGACAAAAGAATGAGCATTGCTCACAAAGTTCATATGTAATTGTTCCTCTGAACAGCGGTCAGCTCCTTCATACCACCATGTTAGACATCCCCTAAGAGTCGGCTGAGTGCTTCTCTGGAAACAGCCCATTTATAAACTTATGTAATGTTTGCAATTTGTCAAAAGTCAGCTATACTGGTGTGTTATGTTTGATTAGTGACCCAAGGATGGAACATACAGCATAATGAAAGTGGCCATATTGTAGCAATTTCAATGTACGCAGATGTAATAATGCCCATAAGTCTGCATTTTGGGATTGCAACAATGGAGTAATCTTTCTTTTTTGGACATTTTGAAAAAACCCCGTGGATATTTGCCAGAGCATTCACTGGCTGGCAAAAGATTTTCATTTTTGTTATTTCTGCTGCGACATCAGGAGCACAAATAGATATTGAGTTACAAAGGAGCCAGTATATGGATTCACTCATCTCTGAAAGTCGTTTGGAATGGTGGAATCATTAATCATCTTTTCTCTGGAGAATAGAAAACGATTAATGGGTGTCCTGAGCATGGATCAATGGATGACCAGTGTCTTTTCAATCATTTATGCTCTATATAAGATAATTTCTGTTGCTTTCGACTCTGCAAGCTGAGGACAGAGGCCTTTAGGACAGCTTTGATTGGCTAGGCCCTTTTGCATCCTGCACATTCGGACTTACGCTTTGAAGTGAGGAATGCAAAGACAGTGCTATAACTTTCTGGTGAAAGGTGCATCGGCAGCACTCCTGAGACAATTTGTTTTATGTTTGATAGTGTGCTTGTGACAAAAGAGAGGGGACGAATTTCAATAATAGACTGTTAAAGGGAAGAAAGGGGTAACTGGGCATCAAGGAGCTACTTTGGAGGCAGCCACTGAAGAATGTGGATTTGTTGGGAACTTTCTGGGATGGGAGAGGGGAAAGGGAAGTGTGTGTGGATGGTAGTGGGTGAAGGTGTGCCTGTGGATGTTGCAGATGAGGGATTCAAGTGGAATTCAGAAGGAGTTAAGTGTGAACATTGCTGGAAGGGGAGAGAGAATCTTCCTGGAGAGTCTATGGGGGTCCTGCCAGGATAGGTTAAATCATCTTTATGTCTTTTATTTATATTAGCTTACCCTATGATTAAATTGGATGTTCTGACATTAAATGTGGATGACGTCCATTTTCCAGTTAAATGATCAGAAACTAAATGTTTTGAAGAAGGAAGGAGTGCAGTGGAACATGAGATGTTGAAAAGAGATTGGGTTGAGGAGTTGGACTTTTCCATATATAATAAGAAAAATGGCAGGACCTGCCCTTGCTCTTCTAGGGTGAGTAGCCTTGGTAAATATGGTAATACAACCCAGACTACTGTATCCAATGCAAACATTACCGATACAGATCAAAAATGGGAGAGGTTTCCAATTCCATGCTATAATGAGGAAATTAATTTGGAAATAAAAAATGTCAGAATCAATTGTGCCAAAGTGGCAAGAGATAAGGAGTGGAGGAGTAGCCTAGTGGTTAGAGCAACAGCCTAGTAGTACCCAAGAGATCCGGGTTTGATTCCCACTGGCATTCCTTGTGACCTTGGGCAAATCACTTTACCCTCCATTGCCTTGGAAGAAAAGACCTGGCAATCTATTTCTAGTCATACCTTGCCAAGAAAACTCAGGGGCTGCTGAGTCACCAGGAGGCAGCATTGACTTGACAGCACTTAAAAAAAAAAAAAAAAGGCCTAACTGACCTGTGGCTATATAATGTTGCCTCTCTGATGCATGGATACGTGAGGAGTACTTAGATGGTGGTTATGCACCCAAGGATAGGCAATAAAATGTGGTGGGCCACAGCTCCACTAATGTTTTGCCCAGCACAGCATCAGCTACTGGAGAATGGACTGGAGATTGGTTGTTTGGCTCCTCCAATCACAAAAATATTCTGCTGCCCCTGCACCGAAGGATTTAAGGAGGGATCTGTGTCATCTTATGACATTACTGGCAGCTCTGCACAGCTCTAACTGGCATGGGGCAGTTATATCCCTTGCATCAAGCCTGGAAATAGTGATATGGACTGGGGAGGAAAACTCATCCTGTGTCCTCTTTGCTCCCCATTATAGGCAACCCAGACTTGGAATAGGAAGATCTGTATTCCAAATTTGGGAGGTCCAGGGGTGTAACTTTTTAGGGCAGCTGTTAAAACTGGAAAGTGGGAAATTTCCTTCCTTTGACCAACTTAAGGGCAGGTGGGATCATCCTAGTGTGCAGTTGCTGACCTTTTTGTAGGTACAGCATTTTTGTGAGGCCTTTAATAGAAAATATGGCCACAAAATAGCTAAGCAGTAAATTGAATCAATTATCTCCGAAACGTGCCCCAAAATTTATTACATTATCTACATACTATCAACTGAGCAGTGAATTGATGAGTAAAGCATTTAAATGCATTGGCTTGGAGTTGGTCAGGAAGGTAGGAAAGAACCAGGATGAGGAACATATGGCGGAATTGTTTTCCAACCTATACTTACAGGTTAAGACAATAGATTTGCAAGATATGCAATATTGATTTTTTGCATAGGGTCATAGGGTGTATATTAAAGGAACAAATATGGGGCTATTGGATATTGGCAATTGTATCAAATGTAAAGTCAAGGCAGACATGCTCATCCACTCCTTCCTCGAGTGTACACAGTTAACAAATCTTTAGATTCACGTTTTACAGGATATAGAACAAACAGTGCAGCTTTGGGTGGATTGAAATTGTAGTTTGATAATGGTGGGCAATGAGGACTCTTTGAAAGAAGATAAAGTGCCTAGTGCCAAATGTAAGTTTATCCATATTGTGTTCTTAGTTGGGAACACCTTGCCAAGAAAACCCAGGGGATAGTTGCCTATAGGATAACCAGGAGTCGACATTGACTCGACAGCACACTCTTGAAAGGAGATGGCAAGCGCGTACGGGCTACTCTCTGGCAATGGTCTCTACTCTTCTCAGAGTCCGAAGAAGGTCTACCAAGGTAGCATACGTGCAGATCTGGTGCCTCTTTGAGCAATGCTGCAGTGTCCAGCAGTTGACCCCTGAGGTGTCCAAGGTGCCATCTTTGTTGGCCTTTCTACAGGATGGCCTAGAGAAACAAAATATTCCCAGCTTAACAGCATACATATAACAGAACTCACTAACCCAACGCTAACCACTAATACTGGCTGATTCCAATCTCATGTACATAATTCTTATGTGAATCTGTCCTCATGTACATACATCTTATGTAAATATGTTAACTATAGTAATGTTTCAGTAAATAATCATGACTATAATTGTATATTCGCCAAAATTCAGTTCAATGTAACCACACTATTCTAGTTCTATTCACAAGTTTAATATAAAAGTTTTGTTATGTTAACTGTAAACTGCCCTTGATCTCTGGAAGGGGCGGTATATAAAAACACACAAATAAATAATAAATAAATAACAAGAACTCCTCTTCCCATGTATCCATGTATTTTCTAAAATACATGCATACATTGCAACTTTGTCTTTGCTATGTCCAGACTAGGCCCCTGGGAACGCCTGTGCAAAGATGATGTATGAGCAAGTGTACTCTTTCTGCGTGCTGTTTATGCGTACATGTGATCACACAGTTGTATAAAAACCCTTTTCTGTGTGTAGAACAGGCTTTACACACAGAAAAATTACCTCCTAAAATGTATAAGCTTGTGTAATTTAGCTGGTATTCAAAGAGTATTTTACTTCTGTTAAAAAAAAATATGGAAAATGAACACAAAAATATCCAGCTCATTGCTCTGTATTTGGGTTTTTTCTTTCAGAATTTTGTTATCAAGTCAAAATGGATAAAATTATGGATTGAGAGTGTAGTCCCTCTAAATTCTAATATTTTTCATGAAAAACCCCTTGTGTTTTCTTCCCTCATGTTAACCAAATTAAGGGCCTCTTTTATTAAAGCTCACTAAGGCTTTGCACTTAACTTGCCAAACAAACGCATGTTCAGGGCAAAGCCTCTGTGTTATCAGGGATATGATCAGCATATTCCTCACACCTAATGCGCGACAGGCCACCCTAGAGTGCTCTTCTGTAAGGCAGGTTTACCTAGTGCAGTGACGCCCATAGATGCATCATTAGGTAAGGTGAACTCACGTGAAGAGCCACATTGCAGCTGCGCGCACAGCAATTTTCCTGGTGCTAGTGATAATGCGCTCGCATGCCCACACTCTGCCTATCCCGTGATGACTGATTACCATGCAGTGGCTGGCATACTCGTGCGTTAGTGTTCCCGGTTGCCACTTGCCATGTGTTAAAACACACTTTAACTGTGTACAGGGCTTTAGAAAAAAGGACCATAAGTCTGGTGCTCTCTTTGCCTTAATATTATTTCTAAATATCTAGATTTACAGTTGGGTGGAAACGTTCAGGCACTTAATCAAATTGTATGTTTCCATGAATCCCCTAAATGAACAGAAGCTGTCACAAACTCTACATGGTACCAAGTTAAACACACCATCATACTACACATTTTAATGCATAATTACTATTTATTACACCTTCTTCCAGTAACACAAGCGGTGACCGTACACATGGACTTCACCCAATGGATTGTACAGAAATCAAATTGACTACATCTGTGGAAGTCAACAATGGAAAAGCTCTATAACATCAACAAAAACAAAACCTGGAGCTGCTGTGGTACAGATCACTGACTACTAGTATGCAAACTCAAGCTAAGTTGAAAAAGAGTAAGATACTCGTGAATGTAGCAAAATATGAACTTGAGAATATACCACCAGAATTTAAAGACTGCCCGCAAAATCGATTTGCTGCTTTAGATACAAATGACAGAGCTCCAAAAGAGTTATGGGATTACATCAAGAAGGCTGTATTGGAAGAACGTGAGAAGTCTCTACAAAAGGTGAAAAAGCACAAAAGGCCAAAATGGATGACCAAAGAAACTCTGAAAATTGCCCAGAAAGACAGAGAAGCTAAAGCCAGAGGAGAAAGAGAAGCAATCACAGAACTCAACAGAGATTTCCAACATGCAGCAAGAACAAGGCAAGGAGAAGTACTACAATGATGTATGCAAGATAATAGAATCAGAAACTGTTATAGGAAGAACAAGATTGGCTTTCCTAAAGCTATGAGAGTTAAAGAAAAAATTCCAGCCTCGAACTGGAATGCTACAAGATGCTCAAGGATCCATGTTGAATGATGCTGAGATGATCAAGAAAAGGTGGAAAGAATATATAGCCTCATCATAGCATAAAGACCAAGTGGACCAACAGCCGTTTTAACCTGTACCTTATGATTAGGAACCATTGGTGATGATGAAAGAAGTTGTTGAAGCAGCATTGAAAGCCTTATCAAAGAACAAAGCACCGGTCATTGATGGCAATCTCATTGAAGTATTGCAGCAATCTGATGCTGCTGTTACCATATTTACAAGGCTTTGCCAAGAAATTTGGAAGACAACATCATGGCCAACTGACTAGAAAAGATTTGTGTTTATACCGATACTAAAGAAGTGTGATCCAACTGACTGGAAATTATCACACAGTCGCTCTGATCCGACATGCCAGCAAGATTCTACTCAAGATTATTCAGAAGAGACTACAGTCATACCTGGAATGAGAACTTCCTGAAATGCAAGCAGGGTTCAGGAAAGGGTGAGGAACGAGAGACATCATTGCACACGTGAGATGGGTCCTTGAAAAGACAAATGAATATCAAAAGGTTATCTATATGTGCTTTATCGACTACAGCAAGACTTTTGACTATGTAAACCATGAGAAACTCTGAGCCACGTTAAGAAGCATGGGTATACCAGAACACCTGATCCTTCTCTTGCACAACCTTTTACATCGATCAAGAAGCAACAGTTCGAATGCAACAAGGAGAAACAGAATGGTTTAAAATCAGCAAAGGTGTATGACAAGGCTGCATACTTTCTCCCTACCTGTTTAATTTATATGCAGAACAAATCATCAGAAAAGCAGGACTGTATGAAGACAACCAAGGTGCGAAGTTTGGTGGAAGACTCATCAACAATCTTTGCTATGCTGATGATACCACATTACTGGCTGAAAGTGAAGGCGATCTGAAACATTTGCTTCTCAAGATCAAGGAACATAGTCTTCAAATGAGCCTTCACCTTAATTTAAAGAAGACAAAGATCCTGACAACGGACAAAATCAATAAGTTCATCATTGATGGAGAAGAAATTGAAATAGTTGACAACTTTAACCTACTTGGATCAATTATCAATAAAGAAACGACAAGCAGTCAAGGAGCAGTCTCTCTCCTTATAACGTTTTGACTTGTTCAAGCCATGGTATTTTCAATAACATCATATGGATGTGAAAGTTGGACAGTGAAAAAGATAGACAGGAACAAAAGTGATGCCTTTGAATTATGGTGCTGGTGACAAATACTGTGTATACCATGGATGACCGAAGAACAAACCAGTCAGTACTAGAGGAGATCAAACCTAAGCTTTCTTTAGAAGCTCAAATGACAAGACTTAGATTTTCATACTTTGGACACATCATGCGAAGAGAGAGATCATTAGAGAAAGACATGCTTGGCATGGTAGAAGGTTGACGCAAAAGAGGAAGGCCAGCAATGAGATGGATCGATATAATAACAGCAGCTATGGGTGTCACTCTATCAACAATGAGCCGCCTGATTGACGACCGAACAACTATCAAGAAGGTTGCAATGAGTCTACACTGACTCAGTGGCACTTAACAACAACAACTATTTATTTGCAGTTGTTTTACAAATTCATAGTAAGCAAGCAGTGAAAAATCTCAACATCCTTTCAGTCAGTACTTTGCATCACCTATTTTAGCAGAAATAAGAGCTTCCAAATATTTCCCGTAGCCAGCTAAGAGTTTTTATATTCTAGGTTTTGGAATTTTTTCTCCATTTTTCCTTGCAGAGTTCTTCAAGCTCGGAAATATTATTAGGTCTCCTTGCATGCACTGCATGTGTGAGATTTCCCCAGAGTTTAAATAATAATCAAATCTGGGGACTGTGGAGGCCATTCCCAAACCTTCATCTTTCCTTCCTGTGAGTACTTCATGGTCAATTTTGAGGCATGATTCGGATTGTCTTGCTGAAACAATAAAATCTAACAATAATACAGCAGATGTACCCGGTATCAAAAAGAGGAAAAACTGCTGTCTGTATTGAGAGCACCAAGTTAGTATATGAGCTGATTCATTAGGAAAGGAGGAAACCAACTGCAGAGGTTTAAAAGTCCATTATTTACTTTTTCAAGGGCTTATATACTGTTCTCTTCACAGGTCAAGAAAACCTGATATGTGCTTCAGAAATCAGTTGAAGACACTCCTGTACATAGAACACTTTGGCAGCATCATATAGAGCAAAACAAACTGTCCATCCACACACTAACGTACCCTGAGAAATGAACACCACCAAACGAACACTACACAAAACCCCAATTTGTTAATAAGTTATGCTAATTATACTGTTATGTTTTGAGCTTATTAAGCTTCCTGCATCCTGGGCGACCCCACACTGTATATAATATTAAATGTAAGGTTAAATATAAACTGTTTGAGTTGGCTGCAAACCATGTTGTTATAATGTAAACCTGTTGGAGTTGTAATGTAGACCACCTTGCTTTAAGGAAAAGGCAGTATATACATCTTGTTAAATAAATAAATATGGGGATCTTTACATAGACGTCCCCAGAATAACATTTCAGAATGAGGACGTCTAATAGCCTAATGGTTACAGTAGTGGGTTAGGACCAGGGTGGCCAGGGTTCAAATTTCAGTGCTGCTCCTTGTGATCTTTGGCTAAGCACTTAACTATCCTAAACAAGCACTTTCCTGCTACCTCTTGATACCTGGAGCAGGTTTAAATATAGACGGGGTCACACACATCCCCGTCATTTCGGAAATCGAATGGTGATGCCTAAGTTCATTGCAGCTCTCCAGACACGCCCCCTGCCAACTTGAACATCCACACACCGGAGACATCTTTAGAAGTCATTTGTAAAATAACTCCAGGGATGTCTCCATGATTTGGACATCCACCTGCACATCTTCCGATGTCTAAATCACGGCTAATACTTTTAAAATGACGACCTTTCAGTTTTGTGGGCGGGGGGGGCATTAATTTTTATTTTGTGCACTTGTCAGATTTTTATATTTGGTACACCATTTCTTGGCCTATTTTTTTTTTTGGGGGGGGGGTGGGAGGGAGGGGAAGTGGGGAGAGGAAGTGGGGGAGATGTAGAAGCCAGTTGCAATCTTACAACACGGCTATGGGATTTCAGAGATTTTCCTCACATAGAGGGCTAGAATGAGGAATACCTCTGTGCTTTAACTCTTTAATTCTTTTACATCATAATATACATTTTTCCTTTGTTTTTAGTAAGAACTAGTTAAAAGTAAAATTTAAAACAAAAAACAATGAGCGTGATATTAAAAATGTTCATTTTGCATATTCAAACTGTTCTGCGCCATGAAAAGTTTTCTCTTTAAACTTTTTTTACATGGGTAAATCCTGTTTTAGCTGCAGAAAAGAACTTTTATAAAAGTATTCCAGGGGTTACATGTGTATATTGTAGGCTCAGAGGATGTTTGCTCTTGCCTTTTACATGGCCCAGGTAGGGGTGGTAGGGAGAGCAGTTTGGGCATATTTTAGAAAATATGTGCATACAGTTACACCAACTCCTGAAAAGCTGTACATATTAGCGGGTAAATTTACCCACAGTTGTTGCATATTTCTTGAGGCTGATTTATAAAGACACATGGGTGCCTATATGTCTTTATAAAGTAGCCCCAAAATAAACAAAAATTAAAAATAGCATTTTTATCTGCAGTTAAACATAGAAAAAGAGTTAATGGTTGCTTCATTTTTAGGGTTATTTAATCACATTTTAAAGCATATGGATGTAAGACTCTTAGCACTATAAAAGGGGTGAAGGATGCATGTGGTATTGGATTCTATCACACGCTATAAATGTGATCAGTATGTGGTCTATCAGATTCATATTCAGTGTCATTTAAATAATATGCACATCCTTGCTAATCTGATGCATCTTTTTCAGAGTGCTAATTACAGCTGGTCATCTCTTAAGTGGTATCTAATGCTTACTTAATATTTTTTCTTTTTTTTTCTTTTTAATCATGCTTTGACAGTCTCCCATGCTCATGGAACCCGTCCAGCCTCTTGGAGCTACTTCCCCCCTTGTACGTTTTTGTTTCATTTATTCTTTTTTTTATGTATCTTATGTAGGATGTTGCAGAAACGCCACAGATTTTTAGACTTGTATTAGTTTGGAATGCACAACATGGGTACATGTTCTTAGACTATGGAACCAGATCATTCAGATTACAATGTGTGGTACCAGAGGCTAGCCGCTGTATAAGTGAAATATATAAATTTAAAGGGCAACTGCATTAAACTTGGTCTGTCTGGTATTTCCCAGCCTTACTGTTGATTATAGCATAGAGACCCAAAGATGGCTTGCCATCTTGGAGCAGTCCTAAATCAGCTGGCATGGATGCAACGGGAGGGCAAGGCTATGACTAATTTGTGTCACAAGGTGGATAGGCTGTACAAATTCTTCATAGCCTGTAATCAAGAAGTGATGTCCAAGAGTTTATACGCAGTCCCTAACAGTAGGAGTGCCTAGGGCAATCCATGTGACCTCCAAGAGATGGGGAGAAAGGGGAGAAATAAATATAAAAGCAAACAGGTGAGCATTGTTTCTACTTGCCTTAGTACTGCGTATTACTGCCAAAGAAGCAGCGACTTCCCATCGGAGATATGCTACAAACTGGATCCAGGGCTTCCTCGCTTCACATTTCTTAAAGTCCTGTTTTATGATACTTTTGTGTCATCTTTTCATAACAGGATAGGTTTGATTATGATAAACTTGGACCAGTCCCCATCTTTGCCCCAGACACTTTGAAGCCATCCAAGACAATAGCCTCTGATAAGCCTCTTCTGTCAGACATTCCTTATAAATAACAGCCTTCTCAATATATGAAGTGCTGAGACAAGTGAAAGCAGGGCTGACTCAAGGTTTTGTTCCATTTCAGGCAGACCAAAATTTATCACAAACTTAGATTCTTGCAACAGTAGCACTCATAATGCAGGACTATGAGCATGCATTGCACGTCCCTCTCCTTCCTAATAGGTTAGGTTTCTGCCCAGACAGGAATCTTGCAGGAAAAGTGTAAGGAGAGGAAGCACCATGGAGACTGAGAACATACTGGACTCAAGTCTTGGACACTATGTTGCTATTGCTAGTTACAGGGCACAGATGGAATTGGGTCAGGACATGAGACACCACGTCTGACTCTGCTCCCTTAGGCAGCTATTTAGTATTGGCTATGCCTTCATCCAATCCAGGATGCAAACATTTTGGTTAAGGTGGTAAATATCACTAAGAGTTCTCTGATCACATAGGGCCTGATTCTGTCCCGCACGGATATCCCCTTTGTACGTCCGGTCTGGGCTGGACGTACAAAGGGGATCATGATTCTGATCCCGCAGGGAACATCTAGCCCCGCGGGATCACAATCGCAATCAGGCCTGAACGTGCAGGACGAGACTGCGGTTCAGTCCCAGCTGCATATACAGGCACTGCCCGGATAACTCAGTCAGGCTTTTAAATGGAGCCGCGGCGCCATGGCGTCATATTGCCATGGCACCGAAGCTCCATTTAAAAGCTGCGATGCCGGCCGCCACAGAAAAAGATTTATTCCCTGTAGCCCGACCCCCGATCTGGCCTCCTAAGGCCAGGGTCAGACTGCGGGGAATAAACCCTGGCCCCCCCAGCCCCTTCCGTGCCCCAGAGTGCACAAAAAAAAAATCCAATATTTTACTGGCCCTGGGCCTACAGGGCCAACATTAGAATCGGCCCTGTACATCCAGGGCCAGCAACTGCCCACTGCCCACCCACTCTCCGCCCCCGGACCCCCTTTCCCCGCCCCTGACAACTCCGCAGGAAGTTAGTCGGGGGCAGGACCTGCTATGTATAGCGTTGGGACGTCCATCCCTGCTATTCATGGCTCACAATCGGGCCCATAACAAACTGTACCAAGAAACATGAGATGGAATTTAGAGCCTATCTATGCATTTAATCGCAGTATGCTAAATGCATTGCGATACATGCCATTGTTGTAAACAGTCTGACTTGACTTTTTTGTTTCAAAAACTAAATCATCTTTGATAGGTGGCCAATGACACATTTGTAGAACACTGGACAACCCCTTAATCTAAGCCATACTTAACATTGCCATGTTTAAAAAGATTGTTCTCCTCTACCTCCCCTTCTCCTTGACAATCAGATCGGTGGCAATGATGAATAAGTCTGTACCATAGGAACTCGGTAAGCACACACTCCCACTCTCTGGTGCTTATTGCCTATGTTTTCTGAGTAGAAAGCAAGCATGCACCATGCAATGGAAAAGCAGCCAGGGGAACAGGGTGCACATGCTCACTTTGTTTCTATCCTGATGGCCTGCAGTGGCCCCGCCCATAGTACTTAGGATTTGGGGAGAGAGGGTTTTAAGATGGGGGTGATGGAGGAAATGTGTGGGGGAGGAGGGTGAAAAGGAGCCAGACTTGGTGAGAGAGGGAATAGGAGATCAAGGTGAACCTGGTGGGAGTAGGACAAAGGGGAAGATGGAGAGAAACTTGGGGGGGGGGGGAAGGAAAAGCTAGAAAAAGAGCATAGAGGAAATGACGTGAACTTAAAGGGAGAGAGAGACCCAAGAGAGTAGGAAGTGGTGATGAAGAAGTGGGAAAGGATGGGTAGAGATATAGGGGAACCTTCATGGAACAGAGGAGAGTGTGAAAGAAGATGGGAGAAGAAGCAGAACGGAGGCTGCAAGTGAGGGAGGATAATGATGTTTCATGCATCGTATACAGTTAACTTAATTTTTACATGTACAGGCGGACTGACTAATAGGACCCTGGGCTTATGCTTGCTCTAAAAAACCCCACAAAAACCCTAGCCTAGCACAGGCAACTAGTCACCCTATTCTCTGATCAGTGAGTACAAGTGGTTTTAAAGTCCTGCCTTACCCCTCTTTTGTTGTCAAAAGTAGACATATTTGATTTTGTTATGATCAGTGGTGAGATACAGTATTTTGCCATTCTTCCATAACACTGTCAATACTGTACAATAATAAGACTTCAAATTGCATTTAAAGGGAAATTGTGAAGAAAATCACGCCTACGTGCCAAGAAAGCAGGAGCAGTGGAATACCTCAAACCACCTGGGCCGCCAATCCATCCCACTCCCAAGCTCCCTACTAACTGCTGTTATGTGGACTGTGACCCTGTTCAGCAACTTATGGGCAGGGCAATTGCCCTGGAACCTCTGCTATAGGTGGCCCCAAGCCTACCTGAATCTGAAGAGGACATGGCATGCTGGTAGGCTTTGGGGGCACCACCCAAATTTCTGCCCTGGGTTCCAGCATGTTTAATACCAGCCCTTCTTATGGGAAGACAAGCCATGAACCCTTCTTCTGTTCTCTCCATATACCTGTCTATCTTGCTATCCATATTAACTCACCCCAGAAAAACCTGGTTGATCACATGATACAGTGGACCCCAAGTCTGGAACTGCAGACTTCTTTTTCATAGCATTTTTGCTTAAAGATACAAATTTCTTAACATGGGGTTTTCCATACCAGCCAGTTAGATTTTCAGGATATTTAGAAAGGAATATGCATGAGATAAATTGGGCTGCCAATGTATGTAAATATATTGTGTGCGTATTCATTGTGCATATCCTGAAAATATAGTTAGGTGCATAGATCACAAGGAAAGGACTAGGAAGCCCTGTGCTATTTTTATCTTTTTTAGGGAGAGGAGAGTCAAGAAGATGAAGTTTGTTTTAAAAGACATAGTTTTTATGACAATGTGGTGCTCAGACTGTAGACTTTGACAGCCACTATTGACACTATTATAGTATATGGTTTGCCTACTTACGGCTTTTAGCAGATGACTTGATTTAGTTTCTAAAGTGATGCACGCATTATGAAGGAAAAGGCCATTGCCCAACTAGAGATTTTGAGCAGTTAATTGCATCCATATGCATTCTGATATATGTCATAATCTTCTACTTAGAAGTTCCATCAAGTCCAACCTCTTCCAGAGGGGAAAGGCAAATATTCAGCATATGGAAACAAATTCTTCCTAACCCCTACATATGGCTGCAAGAGCCTTTTTAAGAGGCTGGTTCCAACATCACATCCATTGTTCGCTTTATCCTCTAAAAATGTTCTTGTGAAATTGTATAGGCTTTAGCTATGGCCAGTTCTGCTGGCAACATATTTCATAGTGATGACTCTGAGCAATTAATCCCTTCAACTGGTAGTAGTGAAATCTATTTTCTCTTAGCTTCAGAGGATGACACCTTTCTTTGGTTGTTTCTTCAGGGATAAGAGAATCCTTTAGGATTCATCAGTATACAGATACGACATGATTAAATCTTCTGCCAAACCAGCAGTTATATTTTTTAACAAAATAAACCCTACCTGAGCAGTCTTTTAACCCTTGTATGCTGACATATAAAATAGGTAACAGAATGCATTGGGATGAATGTTACAAAAATGTACAAAATTAGTCACAGCTTGGAAGCCAATAAGAGGCTTCCAGTATCGTTTGTTAGCAATGGCATCATAGAATTTGACGTCTTGAGAACTCCCAACTGCATAATTATGCTGTCAAGAAATATATATGTTCAATTTGATATTCTGCCTCATCATAAAAGCTCAAGGCAAAGTACATATAAATAAAAAAACACCCATAGTAAAATATACAACAAATTACTTTCGAGAATTGTGAAACTTTTGCCATTGGAACCCTACATTAACATGGTTCTGCCCAGAGGATGTGATGTGACGATGGCATTAGCTCCCTGATAGAATGATTATATCATGGGACTTAGTCAGCTTTTGACTTCTTATGCATTTGAACCAATGATGGCAGCAGAAAAACTTGTACTGAAAGGCGGGCAAATTTACAACAGTTTTACTGTATTTTCCAACTATTTATGAGTGAGACTGTGCTATCTCTATCCTGTTCTCCATTTTATCTATTTGCAACCAGGTCTCTGACTGGTGCTATATTCCAAGTTCCTAATATCTTAAGTTGTTTTCCAGACATTTGAGATAAGAGGCTTTAGATTAAAAAGAGGTTGCCATTAATTGCAGCCCTTTGCTAGTCTTTGCAGTTTGTTCCATAGCCTTTTTATTTTTCTAATTTAAACTTGTGTGTCCTCTCTCTTGCCTTGTGCTTTCTCTTCCCAAACTGCATGTAGATTTGGAGATGGATAGAGTAAAACCAGGTTCTGCATGCATTACAGAGGCTCTGAACCGGTCCCGACTGAGCACAGGTAGATCCTGTTCTTAGTGTGTGCTAGTCTCTGAACGTATGTCCCTAACTGTATGTCTAGTGCTGTTTGTCATAGTGATCACCCTGTGCTAATGATTAAGAACAGAGGTGTCAAACTTGTCCTGGAGGCCGTAAATCAGTCAGGTTGTCAGGATATCTCTAATGAATATGCATGAGAGAGATCTGCACATACTTCCCCTTTGTATGAAAATATACCTCATGAATATTCATCAGGGACATCCTGAAAATCAGGCTAATTTGTGGCCCTCTAGGACTAGAGTTTGACACCCCTAATTAGAGTGACCACCAAGACTGAGCTCAATAGCAACAGGAAAATCCAGAATTTAGTTTTAATCCGGCAATTTTCTCCTGCTTCTTTATTCTTCCTGCTCAATTGGAACTGGCCTCTGTTGGGCTATGATGGCATGACTTTACTTCACAACTACCTGGGTTTTTCTTCTATCTTGTTATCCCCCTTCCCAACTCAGCCCAACCGTTATAGCGACAGTCCTCGGCTAAGGACCATAAACTGCAGCTCTCTCAGGAACTCAGTTAATGTGGACCCTAAGTCTGGCCACTAGGTGTTACTGTTGCGGGTTGACTGAGATTCCCATACCCCAGTAGTTATCCTGGGAGCAGACGTCCTGACCCAGCACTTAAACCCAAATCATCCACATGGCAGCATGGAGCATCTCCACAGAACCAGTAGACTGGCCCATATCAAACTTTATGTAGAATTTAAAAAAACAAATAAACAGCATTTTGGGACTGTGTTATTAATGTTTGCCTATTGAAGCTTGGATGTTATATCCTAGAGTCAGGTGGTTAACTCGTAACAATCTGTAGGCTTAGCTCTAGAAAGTAGACATAGCTTAAATGAGATACATTTCCTGCAAACTCTGTATCTCAATATCTGATACTTCAGTGATTTTTAGGTTTCTGTAACTATAAAACAGTCACCAAACAAGTTCTAGGTGATGCCTTTTTCTTGTACTAACTTAATACATTTGTGACTAGCTTACAAGGGCTATGCTTCCTTCATCAGGTCGGTACAGAATGAGAAAGATGATGTTACCCAAATATATATGTTTGTTTTTCAGGCAATTAAGTGTGGTTGGAGGATACGAAAATGTGATGTTTTCATGGCATGAACAGTACCACTCAGTGCATGTTTTTCTTACGTTAATCTTTATTCAATTTTGTTTCAGGTTTGTAAATGCATTTATTACAAATTTATTACTGAATTCATGAATAAAAAATGTAAAATTAAAAATCCTCCACAGGCCCAGCATGTTGACTTCCTCCCAGCTTATGTCCCTCCAGTAGTCCAAGCCCTTTCACATCCTCTCAACGCAGCCCCTGCACTCTTCCACTCCCCAAAGCAGCCCCCACTCTTTCCTCTCAAACACCCCCAGGACAGCACTTGTACTCATTCCCCCTTTCCTGCTCCATTCCAGGGCCTTATAGCAGGGTCAGTGGCAATATCTTCTAAAGAATCGCTGCAGAGTATAAGCCAACTCATACTCTGCCTCGAGCACCATGAAGTCTTTGTTCCCTTTTAACATTTTTAACGAAGCAGGGCCTGGGAGAGGAGTATACATTGGCTTATTCCCAAGTCCTTACATATTCAAAGGATGTTGCTTCGGATACTATGATCAGGGCCCATACCAGTCCTAGCTGCTAGATAGAAGATCCAGAAAGATACAGGGAAGGATGGTAGCAGTGTGTATTGGTTAAAGAATGATAAACCCAGTTTTGATATCGGAGATGTTAGATCAGGGATCAGGAAGTTTGATCAGGGTTTAGCAGTTTTAATGGATAACTGGAAGCAGAGCGCTGTGCTCTCTGGAAAGAAAGATGTTGCTGCTGAAATGCAGGGCCACTTCAGGGGAAAGGGAATCGGGATGACTGCCCAGTGCCTTGCACTCCCAAAGTAGTCCCACTGCCAGCAGCTGGCTGCAGGGTTCAGTCACAGTATCGTCGTCGTCCTCACCATCCCCTGTCCCACTGGAGGTGATGCTCGTCGGAGCCTCCTCTACCACCATCATGACATGGGAAAAGCTCTGGGGGAAGGGAGGAGGGGAAATACCGAGAGGGGTATCTCTGAAGGGTTTCTCCTCCCTCACCACTGGTGCTGTCCTCTCTCATCCCTCCCTTTTCAACTGTTTTTGGCATTCAGGAAACTTTATTGGCAGATCAGAATTTGTCTGTTATAAGGAATGTGTAATTTTATAGGCCAGTCTCTGTGGGTGAAACAGCATTTTGAGGGGTAATTTTATAAAGCCATTTTCATGCGTATGTGCCCACGTTGGCATGTAAATGACCTTTTAAGAACTGCCAACCAGCATAAAATGCGTGCATTGGCCTGAAGGTGTGTGTTTTGCCAGTAGGTATAGCTGGGGGGGTGGTCTGTGAGGAGCACAAACAGAATTCGCGGGTACATCGTCTGTTAATAACATACTTTAATCTATGCACATACTTTATTTATTTATTTATTTATACATTTCTTCTATACCGCCCCTTCCAGAGATCAAGGGCGGTTTACAGTTAACAATTGAACAATTTTTACATGGAACAGTGGTATTAACTATTTACAGGGAACGTATTGTACAAACAAACTTGTGTGTCAACTTTCTATTTACATATATAAACTCAGCTTTTTCTTCGGATGGGTGGGGCAAGGCTCTGGGGTTGTTTAAGTAGGGGGCGAGGGAGGGGGGAAGTTAGTAGGCTGGTTCTGTATTTGTTGAAAGATTGTTCGTGGGAGGTGAGGGGTTGCAAATTTACCCTCATTCAAGCAGTGTAAATGTCCACACTTGCACCTAAACTGCGATCTCTGCTTCTTACGCTTGTATTTTATAACATAGGTGCCTATATGTCTTTATTTAATTGCACCTAAATAGACAGCTACTTGCCCTCTTAAACTGAATACTGTTAAAGAAAAAAAATTAACCTTTGTGTTTGCAGAACTAGCATTTGTAAGAGTGCTTGGGCTTTATGGGTGTAAAAGGATATGTTAACAACATCTTAGTGTATATTTTTATCTGGATTGAGCTGAGGCTTTTCTCGGGGGTGGGGAGGGAGGGTTGGACTTATGCACATAAAATAAAACCGGGAGTTTGCACATGCCTTAGAGCAGGCATAATTTTGTGTGGGAACTTTCAGGCGGAGGGGCGTTATTTTATAACTGCGCTTTCACTTGTATCTGTGCCCTTTATAAAAATAGGTGCAATTTCCCTGTATATCTGCTGCACAAGTTAGGCAACCTGCTATAACACTGCCCCCGATGTGATTAGAAGGAGAAAAAAAGAAAAAAAATAATACAATGCTGTCAATAACAGTGATTAAAATTACAGAGTACAGAATAGTTAATAGTGTAGATAGTTACCAGGCTCCGAAGCTGTTTTGTATTATTCCTTGTCCCAGCATACAGTGGAGTGACCTGCAGAGAACAGTCCTCCGCTTTATGCACTGTCCAACCCCCTTCTCTCCAGGCAGCAGCCTCCTGGGAACTAGTGCTGCTGAGTATCCAGATAGCGCTGGATGGTCCGTGGGTGGAGCAGAAGTAAAATCAATAGCGATAATATTCAGCGCTGCTAAATGAATAACCGTCTAGATAACTTAAGAGAGAAAAAATCTGGCCTAAGAGCTATCAGGATGGCCTATTCATATAGCTGCCTGAAGGTTGCTGCATTATAGATGATGCTCACACTGGATAAATTAACTAGATATTCAGTTCCAACTATAATTGGATACCAACACTGAATATCCGGCTTATTTTTAACTGTAGTGGCCGACCTTTAAAAAAACCCTAAACAAAACACAGACCACCCTGACTCAATAGTAGCCCAAGAGTATTCAAGAAAAAAACCCCCATTTCTTTTCCATCATTTGTAGTTTGCAAGGAAGTCAGTCTCCAGGGACAACTATAAATTCAGTCTAAAAGCCAAGTACCCAAAAAAGACTAGATTAAATTAGAAATACCAGTGCCAGCACAGTCCTTCTCACGCATGTAGAGGCGGACTGTCTTGCTGAGTCAAAAGTCTACACAGGTGCCTCCTCCTTCTACTCTGTATTTTGTATCCAGACAGCGAGTCAGCCTAACTCCATAGCTGCACCTTGCAGCAGATTTGAGATAATTTTCCCTGTCTGGAATAAAGCAGCTTTTGAAACAAAAATTTTATCCTGTCACAAATGTCTGTGTTTTCTCCGTGTTTTGAGAGGTCTTTCAGACAGTCCTCTTTTAAAATTAACCTCCTATGATAGGATGGTGGTAAGAAAGGATTCATTCAGTTTTTCCTTGGAAAGTGTTGGTTGCCTTTATATATATATATATATATATATATATATATATATATATATGGTATTTAATGCAATGCAATGTGTACCTTTGAGTCAATGCTGACTCCTAAGAATGCAACTGGGAGATGAATGATCCTATGATGATAGTCAATAATTTCCAAAAACACACATTTTATTTTGGAAAGCAATCTATTTTTATGACCTGCCTAATCTCTTAAACATTAATGATCTTGTCTGAACCACTTGCATGCAGATTTATTCCATATATTGTCTTGCTCTTTGTTGGCAGTCAAAAATATGGACCTGTGTGTCCAGTTTTTGTGCTTTGATGCCTGAGGTTCTGGAATATGAGAGTACAATGCATACAACTGAATATATACTATGGTTCAGAACAAATTTGATTTAAATAAATTCAAATCATGTTCTAACTCAGTTTAAATCATTAATCGAACGGTTCTATGCCGTGAAACTGAAATTGTAAAATGAATATTTGTTTTATTTGAACAATATTAAAATGGATAAGTAACTTAAAGTAAGAGCTATATTTTTCTTCAAACTTGAGAATTCAAGTATTGTAGTACTTTCAGTAGCCTGCCCAAAAGCAACTGCCAGGAAATCAGGTGGTTCTTAAGTGGTATGACATAAGAGCATTTACTACTTTGAAGATCCTGCATGTTCAGACATGCTCCATCAGAATCAGCAAAACAGGAACAAATTTCATGATGCTGTTTCATTTGGGCAAGGGGACCATGCATCTTTTTTTTTGCACTGCTTGCGTTTTAAATGCATTCCTGTCTTTCTAAGGAATGCAACAGATCCATTAAAATATTCTGAAATGGGCTATCTCTTAGGCCTGCTGCCATAATAGGTTTTGCCATCTACAGTTTCCTCTAGGTCTCTAAAATTAATGGAGGGTACATTCAGAATCAGAAACTTATTCCTCAGTACTGCAGGATTGTATTCTGTTGCTCACTTTTAGTTTCCTCTTTCTCGCCTCTTGTATTTTTTATTAAGAAGACTTATCTAGATAGAGGGTAATTTTATAAGAGTCGTCTACATTTACATGCGCGTTTGTGTGGAAAGCACAATATTTTAATGGCTTCTGTGTGTAAATGGTCATTTACACATGTAATATGGTCTGTCGCTGTAATATAAGTATGCACATCAGACTGATGGCATACAGGTGTGGAGTTTGAATGGAATATGGGTAGAGCACAGACTTACATGAATAAATTATACAATACTATAAATTGCATGCGTTCTTAAAAAATATAGGCGCAGGCATAAGTGCTTGCGCCTACTTTAATACGTGTCTTTGACTATTTATACCCTTATTTTAGAAAATAATGCACATACCTTACTCTATAAGATAGGATTGAGATATTTGCGTGAAAACATGCATAATTTAAGCAGTCCTTATAAAATTACCTCACAGACTTCTCTGTTCATTGACCTTCTTTGAGTTTGATGCTGAAAGCCTGCGCTAGAGCCCAGCCCTATAGCTCTACTGCTGAGTTTCCTAACACAAGTTTAGCATTCCAAAACATGCATACAAGTGCCAAACTCTTTTTTTTTTGTGTATGTGCAAGACAGAGGTGCTGCTATGTGCCACACAGCATTCCAGCAAATGCGCTTAACATTACTCCAGCACGCTTCAGCAGTTTGCTTTTTTTGAGCACTCCCTTCACCAAAGGCAGAAAATACTTGTGGGTGCTGTAGCTTAAGGAATAGGCATAAATTCATAGTAACATAGTAAATGATGGCAGATAAAAACCAGTATGGTCCATGTAGTCTGCCCAGTAAGATAGCAAGAGTAAGTGCACCTGCCGCTCCGTGCAGGCCATCTCTCCCCATGTCTTTGTTTAGGGGTGAACCCACCGCTCCGTGTAGAACACCCCTATTTGTTGAGAAATTAGATAGTTAAGTTTATTTTGATTTTATCCTGTTGTGTAAAGGGATCCACTGTGTCTGTCCCATGTCATTTTGAATTCTGTCACTGTATTTGCCCCCACCACTTCCATCGGGAAGGCATTCTAAGCATCCATCACCCTTTCACTGAAAAAGTATTTCCTGACATTACCTTTCAATTTACCCCCTTGCAACTTCATGTTATGCCCTCTAGTTTTACAGCTTCCCCGTCTTTGGAAAAGGTTTGTTTGTTCATTATTTCTCTTTAAGCATTTAAAGGTCTGAATCATATCTCCCCTATCCCTCCTCTCCTCCAGAGTGTACATATTTAGGTCTTCAAGTCTCTTCTCATAAGGCTTCTGACGCAAGCTCCAAATCGTTTTGGTCGCCTTCCTCTAAACAGTTTCCAGTCTTTTTACATCCTTTGCAAGATACGGTCTCCAAAACTGAACACAGTATTCCAAGTGAGGCTTCACCAGTGACTTATACAGTGGCATTAGTACCTCTTCCTTTCTGCTGGTAATTTCTGTTTGTATGCAACGCAACATCCTCCTGGCTTTTGCCATTGCCTTGTTGCACTGGTTTACCACCTTGAGATCCTCAGAAATAATCACACCAAGGTCCTTCTCCTTGTCCGTGCACACCAACCTCTTGCCCCCTATCGTGTACATTTCCCTTGGATTTCTGCATCCCAAGTGCATGACACTGCACTTCTTCGCATTAAATCTTAACTGCCAAGCATTAGACCATTCTTCCAGCTTTTGTAGATCTTTCCTCATGTTATCCACTCCCTCAGGGGAGTCCACTCTATTGCAAATTTTCATGTCATCTGCAAAAAGACAGACTTCCATTCAGTCCTTCAGCAATATCACTCACAAATACATTGAACAGGGCCGGGCCCAGGACCGAACCCTGGGGCACCCCGCTAATCACCCTCCTTTCATCCGAGTGAGCTCCATTTACCATCACCTTCTGTCGTCTGTCAGTCAACCAATTTCTGATCCAGTTCACCACCTTGGGACCCATCCCCAAACTACTGAGTTTATTGATAAGCCTCCTATGAGGAACAGTATCAAAGGCTTTGCTGAAATCGAGGTAGATGACATCCATCTCATGCCCCGATCTAATGTCTGGTCACCCAGTCAAAGAACTCAATCAGATTTGTTTGGCAAGATCGTTCTTTGTATAATTCCTCACCAGCACTGACCGCAGGCCTACAATATAACCGTTAACGTCTCTTCAGACTTTGTGTTAAAATCCTTACATTGAACTTGGCCTTCTCTGCATCTGGGCTGCATAGCTAATTGCTTCATTACCATCCACTGAAATTGATTTAAATGTGCTGCATGCTGCCATTAGCGCAGGCGAGAGCGCATTGATTATGCTCGCATTCAATTGCTTCCTGTATTCGGTGCTCACACTAGCACAGTCCCTGTGCTCTTGCCTGCGCTAACAGCAGTGCACTTTGCTGCCAGCCTCTGTCTCTGGGCTTTAAGAGCAAGAGCTAGGGGCTTGACTGTGTGTGCTTGTGTAGATCTGGGGGGCGCATGCTTGTAGTCTGTTATCTCTCACATCCATATACTGCTGACGACTGGCATGTTCATAGAATTTAATTAGAAGTTATGATTTATTAATTATGATATCTTTTGACCTATATGTTTTGTATAACGTTTTATAAGAAAGTTTTAAGCCAGATTTTTTAAAAATCTTATACCACCAATTTTTATGTAATCCACAAAATTCCTTGTACATACTATCGTATTGTAAAGAAGGAAAATTATATGTATAGGACATCTTGCATGTCTAAGAACTAAAAAAGGGCCATTTCAAAACAGATAATTACACAGGTGATATAAGAAGATGATCTTCTCCAATTAGGAATTTGTTTTCTAATTATCAAGTGCTCCCCTCCTCCCCTTCCCTTCTAGTTGCTAACCACCTAATAAAATTAGGTTCACTCTCACCAATTTGTATACATCCTGGTATGGTCATATCTTTTAGACTCAGAGATTGGCTATAACATAAACAGCACTGAAATTTATAAGGTTGCTAATTTATTTATTTAGACAGTTTTGTATACCGCCTTATCCTTCAATCAAAGCGGTCACAACACAATTGGGGGATACATTTAACATGCGGGGATATGAGACACATACACTAATACTTACAGGGAACATGGGCAATGGAGGGTTAAGTGGCTTGCCCAAGACCACAAGGAGCATATGTGGGACTAGAAACCCCAGTCCTTCTGGCCCAAGGTTGCTGTCCTCTAGTGGGATTTGAACCCCCGACCTTCTGGCCTGAAGTACCTTGCCCCAACCACTAGGCTACTCCTCCCTGGAAGAGCCATGTTGTTTTTTCTTTAATATATCTCTTAATCCGGCAGATGTTCTGCACCCATAGAAAAGAAGCAGATGTGAATTTTTTGGCACGGCCATAAAAGAATAAAAGCTTTCCTCATCTCTTAGTGTTTCTCCAGTAACAGACAGCGAGCATTGTAAATCTTGTTACACATAGCATCTGTAACCTCTGGCTTTTTCGCTTAAATTGAAGAGGATTTTTAAAAAATAATACACATACCTCTTTGAAGTGCTAATGCACAAGAGTTTTGGTACTGCCAAATCGATATTAGTATCCTGGTACCAAGCAGGGTTGCCAACTCTCAGTAAATGTATAGATAGTCAATTTTAAAAGCAAAATACTATTATTTCCTAGGGTATTTTGCAAGTATTTCATAAGAACATAAGAACAGCCATATTGGGACAGACCGAGGTTACATTGTAGCTTTATTGTGTTTCCCCTAGGATGGGGTAGGAGGGCGGGCCAAAGGAGGAACGAGGGTGGGCTGGAGGCGTGACCCTGACCCTGGATGTACAGGGCCAATTCCGGTGACGGCCCTATACATCCAGGATTGGTAATTTAGACAGGGGACTCATTCCATCTCGGAGTGGAATAAGTCCCCTCAAAGTCAGTGGACATCCATCCGGGCCCCCCACATAGAGGTGAGCAGGGGAGGGGGTTCCCTGCAGCCCGATCCCAGCTTTAGAAGGACCGAATGGGGGTCGGGCAGTGGAGAAGACCTTTAGGAAGTTGCGGCCGATTGGGGCTCCTGCATGGCATCCCGGTGCCATGGCGATGGGGCACTGCAGCTCTATGCAGGAGCCTAGGCTTGGCTAGCCGGGGAGGATCCTGGAAATCCAACGGACATGAATTGGGGAACATCCAGGTCGTCCAGGCCCTGTGCCTCAATTCTGCTTCTGCAGGGCCGTCTAGCTCCCGTGGGAGCAGAATTGGGTGCATATCTGGGCCATCCAGATTTTGGACGTCTGGACAGCCTGGACGTGCTCCATGCGGAATTGGCCTTCAATTCAACTGGTCGTCTTGGTCTACCTGTCTATTCACACCTTCAATAAAAAAGAATAACAGATTAGTAAGACAAGACTTTCCTTGGCTAAATCCATGTTGACTTTCTACATGTTCAGTAATTTTATTCTTTATAATAGTTTCTACCATTTTGCCGGTACTAATGTCAGACTCGCTGGTCTGTAGTTTCCTGGATGCCCCCCTGCAGCCCTTTTTTAAAAATTGGCATTGCATGGCCATTCTCCAGTCTTCAGGTATTACAGATGATTTTAATGATAGTTCATAGATTATTAATAGTAGGTTTGCAATCTCATCTTTCAGTTCTTTCAACACCCTTGGATGTATACCATCAAGTTCAGGTGATTTAGTACTCTTCAGTTTATCAAATACTTGTAATAATTCTTCCCGGTTTATTGATAACTCTTTCAATTCTTCCGATATATCACCTTTAAATACCATTTCAGGCATGGGTAGCTTCCCTACATCTTCTTCAGTAGAGACTGAAGCAAAGAATTCATACAATCTCTCCGCTACGGCTTTCTCCTCACTCAGCGCCCTTTTTACCTCTCTATCATCTAATGCTACGAATGTACTTGAAAACGTTTTTATTATGCGTTTTTGCTTCCATGGCAAGCTTTTTTTTTCCTTCATTCAATTTTTTATTAAATGTAATGTGGTGGTGGTGGTGGTCTTAAAAAATTAAAAAAATTAAACCCCTTTTAACCAGTTAACCTTGAGTATTAACTAAATAAATACTTAAAACTTGAGATCTGGGTCTGTTATGCCATTAACCTTTGACCAGACAGCTCAATATCTGGTCAACCAGATAAAAAATAGAGGTCTAGGAGGCATTTTGTGAGCACAATTAACTAGAGAGTACTGATGTTCAGAGCTATTTGGTTCACTTTAACCAGTTAACTCGGAATGCATACATAGCTAGTCTAAGTTAACTTTAACTGACTATATTATGAGGTTCTGCCAGCAGCCTGCAGGTGGCTCAAGTCCCAGAAGAACCTTGCCTGGATGAACGTTTGAACTTCAGCCAGCAGGTGTCAGTAGGTTCCACTTGGCTGGCCGGCCACCTTAGCTTGCTCTTTGTCTGCTTCTTCCTTTTTATTTATTTATTTAACAATTTTTATATACCGTCTTTCTACAAGTCAAGACGGTTTACATAGAACATTTTTGGCAGTATATTTCGACTGTATATTTTGGAGGCCTTCCTGTTCTTGACTAGGATCTGTATATAAGCCCACTCCTGTCTAGACCTCTGTTATAGAGGTTAACGTTTACCAATGCCACCTAGTAGCTCATTGCTATTTCTCACTGTTTTCCAATTTCCTTATTGCCACCTTTGACCCTTTGCCAACTGACGTGCAGTTAGCTACACTGAGAAGGGTAATGGGTGCTGAATGGTGTAATATTTATAAGTACAATTTGAACCTCACAGAGGAGCAGAAGGATGCCAAAATTATCCTAGTTGCATTAGAAGCTTATCTGAAACCCACAAAAAATGTAATATATGAAAGATACATGTTTAGCAGCTGCAAATAAGAGAAAGGTGAATTCATTGATAATTTTGCTATGCATTTGAAAGACAAAGCAGCAACGTATGAGTACAGCCCACAGAAATATGAACTTGTTCTGGATAAAATAGTTCTTGGTATTACCGATGAAGACACATGCCACTGTCTTTTAAGAGTATGTGACTTAACTCTGCGTACAGCCATTGAAACATACTGTATTGTAGAACTCAGACTTGCAGCTCAGAATTATAGAACAGTTCTGGCATTAATGCAACAGACAAACATCAGCAAGGCATGCCTAGCTACTGCAACTCATCTACAAACAAATCTGCATGTAAGTACTGCAGCAACGCACACAAGCGCGTGAAATGACACTGTTTTGCATATGGGAAAACATGTCTGCTATCTGGTGGCCCAAATCATTTTCCAAGGGTGTGTCTGTCACAGCAAGAACACAGCAAGTAAGCTGTAGAAGATAGAATAGATTTTAGTCAAATGATGCAGACTTGCTAAGTATAGATTGTAAGCTCTGATGAGCAGGGACTGTCTCTTGCATGTCTGTACTGTACAGCGCTGCGTACGACTGGTAGCGCTTTATAAATGCTGAGTAGTAGTAGTAGTAAGTATTGATGCAGTTTCCTCAGAATAGTCTGGTGCTATGAAAACAAAAAAGACAAAAATGGTTTGTGAATCTCAAACTGAATAATATGGTATAACCTTATCAGCTGGACTCTAGAGCAACATGTAATATCATATGCCTGAAAGACAGACTAAGGTTAGCACAGCCGTATGATACCAGACTGAAACTATGTTCAGGGACGCTCATGCCATCCTTGGGACTTTTTCACACATAATGCAGTATACATGGATGTATTCATAAGCTTGAATTTGAGATAGTGAAAATAATTCAGAAACCATTGCTGTCTGGCTCAACATGTGAGCACCTTGGGCTGTCCCAGTTAACCATTCCTGCAGTGCTGAATCAGACAGTACATCGGTGCACCAGATCATTATTAAGACAACAGCAGGTTACTGCCTATGTCTTTTATGACCCAGTGGAATCTATTCTGGGAGAAGTTTATTTTAAACTCAATCACAGTGTTTCACCAGTGCAATGTGATCTACACAATGTGCCAGTTGTTATAAAGCCAGAATTGAAAGCCCAGCTAGAAAAGCATGAAGCTGATGGTCATATCGTGCATGTGACTGAACCAACTGATTGGATCAGCAAGATGGTTATAATAAAAAAAAAATCTGAGAAGTTAAGAATTTGTTTCTGTTGCTAGTGGATCACTATTCAGTCTACCAGGCATTCTGCATTCTTTTTTGTTTCCCCCTTCACTGTGGAACAGCCTACCCTGCCAACTTCATCTTGAGCCAACTTACAAAAAATTCAAAACCTCTTTAAAAACCTACCTCTTTGAGCAGGCCTTTGGGGTTGGGCTGGGCCCCAGGGCTGACCTAGCAGCTTCTATCTGATCTCTTGTCTGTCCTGTCAGTAAATATGGAGTGCCCTTTCTTCTTGTCTTTCTTTTAGTTTAGTTGTAAACCACTTTGAATGCTTGTAAAGGGTAGTATATCTACTACTACTACTGAACATTTGTAAAACACTATAATGCATACACAGTACTGTATAAGCATATGTAAAAGACGGTCCCTGCTCATAAAATTAAATAAACTATAACCATATTGATCCAAAGTTTCTAAACCTTGACTGAAGAGATCATATTGTATTTTGCAAAGATGTCTTATACAAACTGCCCAAAGCTTGCTTGTTTACACTTATTGATGTATTCCTGCAGTGTAAGTTAGATGAGAAAAGCAGTCTTGTGACACATTCTGGAACCTCTTGGACAGGAAAAGAAGGCTCAAACTACTATTTTAGAGTCTTTGTAGTACCAAAGGTGTATCAGCAGAAGTGACATGAAATTTTGGCTGGGCCCAGTGGTATTGAATCAGTAGCAGATGACATCCTCTTCACTGGCTGTGATGACTCTGATGAAGAGGCAAAGCATGATCATGATAAAAAGCTCTTAGCACTAATGGATCGCTTGAGGCAGGTGAAGCTATGGCTTATTGTGAAAAAAAATACAATTCAAGGTGAAGGAGGTCTGCTTCCATTGAAAGCCATCCTGGATAAGATTACAGCCATACAGGATATGCCACTGCCTGTAGTTATCAAATTGGTGCAGTGCATCATTGAATTTATAATATACCTAGCAAAATTCATACCATGTCTGAGATATGTAAGCCCTTGAGAAGATTTCTGGGTAAGGATGCAGTTTAATACTTGTTTCTAAAACATGACCAGACTGTATAGGAAATAAAGTACAAGGTCAGAGATGCCCCCTGTGTTGTGATATTATGATGTCACCAAGCCCATTGCAATTCAGAATGACTAGCAAAAATAGACTTGGCTACTGCTTAATGCAAGAAGGTCAACCAGTAGCTTTTGCATCCAGGGTGCTTACTACACCTGAGCAAAATTAATGCCCAGATTGAAAAGGAATGTCTCAGCATTGTGTTTGCCTGCTAGCACTTTCATCATTACCTCTGTGGCCGAGATATAGTTACAGCAGAAACTGATCATAAGCCATTGATAGCAATCTTCAAAAAGCCCTTATTGTGTGCACTTAAGCAACCTCAGAGCATGTTGCTAACATTGCAACATTACAACCTCAATTTGTTTTTAAACCAGGCCCTGGGATGTATGTTAGTGACACACTTAGTAAAACATTGTTGATAACCTCCAGCACCGGCACGAAACTTTTCAGGGTTTGTTGGATACAGCAAGAACAGTCTAACATTATACAGATCAACCAGGTGGATTATCTGAATGTCAAAGATTGGAGGTGGAAACAGATCATACAGCACATTGCAAGAGAGTGATACCTTTCAACTAAAGAGGTCTGTAGTCCTGACAGGATGACTATGCTTGAAGGAGGAAACACCAGCTAAAATAAGGCAATATTGCTCATTCAGGATTGAAAATAGCATACAAAATGGCATCTTGTACAAAGGGACCAGAGTTATTATACCCAAATCACTGCAATCAGAGTTGCTAGCATGGATACATTCAAGCCACATTGATGGTGAAGCATGAACATGCAAGGCGAGATCAAAGACTTCATAAGCAATTATTCTACCTGCAATGAATATGCACATGAGCAGCAAAAGGAAGTGATGATGTCACATAATATCTCTAGGAGCAAGCAGGAATGTAGTCTTCACATATGGTGACATTGATATCAATGGAGCCCGCACGGGAACGCTCCCCAGCGTCCAATTGGAAAGCTTTTGGGAGCATTGCTCTGCACCTGCCCGATTGCCTTCCTGCCTTCCCAACTCACATTCCTCAGTTCTTTGTTTTCCGTGGAGTCAGCAGAAAGCAAATCCTGTCACCACAGAAAAATCTCTTTTTGTAGATAGTGTTTTTGCCCTCCCGTCGGCATCATTTAGGACATTGCTGGTTCACTTATCCTTTTCTTTCCCTTCTTTCTTTATTTCTCTAACTAAAAAAAAAAAAACCTACTTGAGCATCGACGTTCTTTTAGGCCTTAAGCCTACCATACTCTTCATATATAGAAGGTATGGAGAAATCAACTAGTGGTTTCAAAAAAAATGCAGTAAGTGTGCCAGCACTATCTTGGTGACTGACACACATGACTAGTGTCTAAAATGCCTCGGCCCAAACAACCAACCAAAGGACTGTTCCCTTTGCCAGAAAATGACACAGAGAGGCCTATAGAACCGAGCTTCTAAATTAGGATCACGCTTCACGTCGGATGTGGTATCATTGGCGTCCACATCATCGAGGGCCTCATCATCCTCTCATGGATCTCAGATATCCTCAAAGTCCAAGCACAAGGCTGCATTGAAGTCTGCGGGTACTTCCAGGGGAAGATCTCGCTTAAATCACAGACATTCCTCGGGGGTTGCCTCGGAGGCAGATCAACCTGCTAAACAGCCCTGGTGGGAGACCTTGTCCTCCAAAGCCATTGAGGGCTGCTCCTGAGGCCTCGACCTCCGGAGAGATACTGGTGCCATGCTCTGGGATGGAAGCACAAATACCTGTCACCAATACCCAAGCATCAGCAACCTCGATAGACCAATGCATACTGGCCATCAAGCACAGCTTGGTAGCCCTACTTTCAGCCTTGGTACCCATAAACCCTTGGCTACAAGTACTGCCCCATCGGTACTGGTTCCCGATACGTCATCGGGGTTGCTGCAGATGACATCGACATCGCTCCCACTCATACACTTCATGGAAACTCTTACCAATACCAGTGCCAGGCCCAAGCGGCTCACCGAGGCCGATACATTGGAACATCGGTACCAGCATCTAGCTTCAGGGAAGCACCGTACCCGTCAATACTTCGAGACCTCCAATTCAGATTCCCCTGATTCGGATGTGGAGTCACTCGATTCACGGGAGCCCCAGGACCTTCTTTTAGACCCTTCCCTGACTCAACAGCAGCGCATGTCACTGCCGGAGGATAAGTCCTTCCAGAAATTCATTCAGGACCTGATCAAAGGTCTCTCTATCACAGTGACATCAGAAAAGGAGCCAAGAGTGGAGGAATTGGAAATCCTCCAATACCTAACAGCACCTAAGGAAGCAGCCACCTTAACGGTGCACCGCATCCTTCTTGACTATATGCTCAATATGTGGGAGATGCCTCTCACGGTCTAAACCCAAAGTAGATATCTCGATACCATGTATCATGTACCGGAGTGTCCCGGCTTCCAAAAGCCACAGCTTCCTCACCACTCCATGGTGGTGGAATCGGCTATGCACTGAATCAAAAGCTCGAAGACTTGCTCCTCTAACCCTTTGGGTAGGGAATCGAGAACCCTTGATGCCTTTGGGCATTGATGTTTCCAGGCATCAATGCTCTCAGCTAGGATTAATTCATATATATACTCCATATGTAATGATCCTGAAGGAGTCTCCAGGAATCTCGAGGCCTTTGCCCCTCTCCTCCTGGATAACAAACGGGCAGATTATCTCAACCTAGTTAAGCATAGCCAAAATATATCGAAGTTTGTCAATAGAGCCACCTTCGATGCTTTTGAGTGCATGAGCATAGCCTCAGCCATTTGCATCAGTGAAAATCGCATTGCATGGCTTCAGGCCTCAGATCTTGAACAGTGGGTTCAGGATAAGCTAGGCAACATTCCTTGCACAGGGAAAAACCTCTTTGGCAATGACTGGCAAGATATAAGGCCTCTCAATTAGAATTAGAAAATGCTACTCTAAAGAGAGTGTCCAGAGTAACAGCTGACCCTGCTAGGGAGAAGACTCCTGCAAAGAAGTCTTTCTACAATAATAAGAAGAGATTCTTCTCTTCCTATCCTCCCGCTTCTCAGTATCTGGGTCAAGCCCCAGAGAAGAGACAGCAGCCTCTTAAACAAAAGAAGCCACAGGTAGCTAAATCTCTACCAGCCCCGCAGCCACAGCCTGTGCCTAGTTTTTGACTCTTTCTTAGAGAACACCACCATCCTGCCTCTGGAGGGGCCCAAACCCCTCCACATAACAGGCAGACTTTGTCACTATGCCCACAGATGGCACCTCATCACCTTAGAGCAATGGACACTCGCCATAGTTCAGGAGGGGTACAGCCTTCATCTGCAAACTCTGCCTCCCTCCACAATCACGGGGGAATATCAAATGCAGCCCCTACTCACTGCTCTCCTACAAGATGAGGTGTTCTCTCTCCTCTCTCAGTGTGCCATAGAAGATGTCCCAAAATCCCAACAGGGAGTGGGCTTCTACTCTCCTTACTTTCTCATTCCAAAGAAAACCGGAGGGTACAGGCCCACTCTGGACCTCAGAAACCTCAACAAGTTTCTAGTCCATGAAAAGTTCTAGATGATCTCTCTCGGGACTCTTCTTCCCTACCTCCAGAGTCAGGACTGGCTCTGTTCTCTAGACCTAAAAGAAGCGTATACAGATATTCTCATCCATCCAGGACACAGGACGTATTTATGCTTCACCTTCCAGGGAAAACATTATCAATACATAGTCCTTCCCTTGGGACTCGTCTCTGCCCCAAGAATCTTCACAAAGTGCATGGTGGTCGTGGTCGCATATCTAAGAACTCTGGGGATATTCATCTTCCCTTACTTAGATGACTGGCTAATAAAGGCAGACACCTCCCAAGAGATACTGCTTTCCTTGCATCATACCATCATAGTACTACAGCATTTGGGATTTGTCATAAACTTCCCAAAATCTCAGCTCATTCCAACTCAGACTAGAGTTTATTGGAACCCCTACTAGATACCCAGCATTCCAGGGCGTTTCTGCCCCAACTCTGTTGTGTTTGTCTAGTTCAGCTAGCGTCTCAGACACTCCCACGAGACCATCTGACAGCTCGAGAGATGCTGCAGTTCTTTGGGCACATGGTTTCTACAGTACATATAGTTCCGTATGTCCAACACAGGGCAAATTATCACGTGATACAGGCACACAGTCCAAAACGTGATAAGGTGGAAAAACACTTTATTTAATTTCTCAGACCTAGCAACCCGACACAGGCCGTGTTTCGGAGACCTTCATCAGGGGTTGTCTACATAGGTACTAAAAACATAGAAACAAACAATATTAAAAGATCAAATAATAGTGAAAGAACAAATACTCATAAACATTCATTTAACTCTATTATACAGAAATAGAAATAAATATATAATAAATAAATAAAAAATAATAATCATCTCATAATAAATAATTAAAAAATAAGAAATAATAATATATAATAAAACTCAAATGCTCAAAATGCGATACCCAAATATAATATAAATAATAAAATTATATAATAGAAAAATAAATAAAACAGAGTAGACCACAACTAAATCCATACAGACACAATAAAATACAGTCCTTGCGAAGGTGATCAGCATCATACTTGCATTATTACTACCTTATTCGTAGAGATGATGACATGCAAACCTCTCAAGGAGGAACACAGCGTATTTGTAGAGACGATGACATACAATACTCGCAAGGTGGGCCCTCTGCGAGGAAGCGATACACCTATAGTCCTTTGCCATTGCTCATCAAATATACCTCAAAGTGGTATACCTCACAGGGAAGTTCAGTGTCTTGGCAGACTGAGTTGCACACTTCTTCACCATGAATGGTCTCTACATCCAGACACAACGTCCTACATCTTCCAGGCCTGGGGAACTCCAGACGTAGATCTGTTCATGACTCCATAAAATGCCAAGCTTCCTCACTTCAGCACAAGAACTCCGACATCCACCAACCAACAAGTGGATGCCTTCCATCTACACTGGCGTCAGGGTCTGCTTTATGCATTCTCTCCCATACCCCTTATTCCCAAGACGCTTTTCAAGTTTCAGTCCAACAGGCCCCTCATAGCCCCTCACTTGCCATGGCAACTGTGATTTCCGCTGCTACTATGTCAGACTCATCCTCTGCGATTGGGATGTGTGCCGGATCTCCTCTCCCAAGATAATGACTCACTACGCCATCCCAATCCACAGTCTCTCCGCCTCACAGCTTGGCTGCTTAGAGCATAGCTTTACAAGACTTTGACCTTACCCAAGAGGTTAAGAAGATCCTTTTGCCTTCTAGAAAGCCCTCCACCAGACGTTCGTACACTTTTAGTGGCGTAGATTTTCTGTCTGGTGTTCCCAAAAAGATCTCAATCCCTTTTCTTTCTTCAGTGGAGTCACTCCTACAGTTTCTTCTCCACCTGTCCTCGACAGGACTAAAGCCAAAACCGGTGAGAGTCTACCTTAGTGCCATTGCGGCCTCTCAACATCTGCTTGATGGACAGCCCATCTCCTCACAACTGCTGGTAGCGCGTTTCATGAGAGGTCTCCTGCTGGCCAAATCTCCCATTAAGTCACCTCCTGTAGCTTGGGACCTCAATGTTGTTCTGGTGCAGCTCCTCAAGCCACCCTTTGAACTATTAGCCATGACCTCACCTAAATTCCTCTCGTGGAAAGTGGTCTTCCTAATTGCCCTCACTTCAGCTAGATGCATTAGTGAGCTTCAGTGTTTGGTGGCAGATCCTCTCTATACCCGCTTCCACCATGACAAGATAATCGTTCGGACTCACCCACGCTTTATGCAAAAGGTGGTATCTCCCTTCCATCTAAATCAGCCAATTTACCTTCCCGTTTTCTTTCCTAAACTGCATGCTTCTAGAGCAGAAGCAACTCTGCACACTCTTGACTGCAAGCGTGTGTTGGCTTTTTACCTCCAGGTGGATAGCAGACTGCATTTCATTTGCCTATGACAAAGCAGGGCTCTCTCTCGAAGGTCATATTGTAATAGCGAAGGGTCCGCAACGAATAAAACCAGGAGTCTATTGACTAGACTTCAAACCAGTTTAATGTGCACAGTCTCAGGCCAATGTCACATACAAAATGTCTGAGCCCTGAGCTCAGAAAACGACAGTTTATATACTGTTCTTCTCCAGTCTAATACAGGCAAAACTCCTCATTGGTCTTGGTGGCCCCCCTCCCTCTCCTAATAGCCACCTCTGATCTGGCTTGTACCTGTTCTTATTCTGTGCAGGCTTTTCTAACAGCGGCTCAAATCTCTAGACATAATACTTCTGCTACAGTACATTTCACTACTTTTGCAAGGTCAGTTAACCGGCAGAGATAGTGGAAAGCACAGCTGTGAGTATCATAACAGTGGAAAAGTTTTACTTTTGTTTATCAGAAGCATTCTTAGCAAAAGTAGAGCAGAGCAAAGCAGCTACTGGTATTTTCTGTCTGCTTCTGCTGTAATATTGCAAAGTCAGTTATAATATTCTAAAGTAAGGGAGGGGGACTCAGGCCTAGCTGACAGGCCTCTGTTACAGGATGAACTAGGCCATCGCCTATCACAATATCACTGCTCACAACGTTCATGCCATGGCCACTTCAATCCAATAACAAAAACTAAACCCGTAAAGTGAAACCCCTATTTAAACTTAATTTTTGTCAGAAGAGACTGGAGGAGATTGGAATGGACATCCAATCACACCAGACAGCCTTTTCTATTTTTCTTTTTTCGTAAACGCTAAAACATTTTTTACTTAGCTCATCATCATATTCCAGTGAAGTTTCCATATGCCAAACTTTTCTCTCAAATAGCGGTCGGATAATTCATACACGACGTACGTTTCGGGCCATTAAGCCCTGTTTCAAGTGGTTACTTTCTTCCAAAATACACCGCTATGGAACGCTTCCATAGCGGTGTATTTTGGAAGAAAGTAACCACTTGAAACAGGGCTTAATGGCCCGAAACGTACGTCGTGTATGAATTATCCGACCGCTATTTGAGAGAAAAGTTTGGCATATGGAAACTTCACTGGAATATGATGAGCTAAGTAAAAAATGTTTTAGCGTTTACGAAAAAAGAAAAATAGAAAAGGCTGTCTGGTGTGATTGGATGTCCATTCCAATCTCCTCCAGTCTCTTCTGACAAAAATTAAGTTTAAATAGGGGTTTCACTTTACGGGTTTAGTTTTTGTTATTGGATTTCAATTTTACTAACCTGAGGACTTAGTTTATATTGATGGCCACTTCAATGGCAAACCTATACTCAGTAGCCATCGATTACATTTGCAAGGCAGCAAACTTGGTCTTCTGTACATACCTTTGCTTCCCATTATTGTCTGGATAAGGACTCCTGTCAAGATATCATGTTTGGTCAGGCTGTACTCCAACACCTCTTTCCAATTTAGATGCAACTCCTACCCTCCGTCCCAGACTTTGATGATACCAGAAATCCATTTGGAATCCATGGCCTCATCATGCCTACACTGAGGTGAAACGCCAGTGGTTCTGAAGTCACTTTATCTGGGAGCTAGGGAGTCCCATATGTGCAGATTACATTCCTGCTTGTTCCTGGAGATAGCGTAGTTACTCACCTGTAACAGGTGATCTCCAGGAACAGCAGGAATTTAGTCTTCACAACCTGCCCTCCTCCCCTAGGAATTATAGGGTTTCATTTACTCTCTTTCTCAGCTACAAATTCAACTGAGGAGAGGGAGTTGGGAAGGTGGAAAGGCAATCGGGCAGGCACTGGCGTGCTCCCAAAAGCTTTCCACTTGGATGCTGGGGAGCGTTCCCGCACAGGCTCTGTCGGTACCAATGTCACCATATGTGAAGACTATATTTCTGCTGCTCCTGGAGATCACCTGTTACAGGTGAGTAACTATGCTATGCCAGGGTGGCCTTGGCAGATTATCAGCATGGATTATTTACATTTTCTTGAAGGAATTTCTATTAATAGTGGATAACGATTCAGACTAATGGGAAATTGAACTGCTCCCAGATATGTTTTTTGAAGCTACAATCAAGTATTGAAAAGTAGTTTCTGCACTATGGCCAACCTGATCGAATGATCTCAGATAATAGCCCTCAGTTTACTGGCATGCAATTTAAAATGTTTGCTGCTGAGAGGGAGTTTGAACATATTACTACATCAATACACCACCCACGAACTAATGGCAAAGTTGAATCTGCTGTAAAGATAGTGAAGAACATGTGCAAGAAAGCAAAAATGGATGGTGAAGACCCATGGAAAGCTATAATGTATTGGGCATACAGAGAGGGCATAGATAGCAGCTCAGTATAGCACCAGACGTCATGAAGCTGAAGTCATCTCTGCCAATAGTCGGCCTCAAGGTGTATTGGAAAAACTTTAAACAAAAAGCAATGTGTTAAGTCAAGATGTGATGCATCGGTAAAAGATTTATCTGAGCCAAATAGTGCAGACTCAATCTGCATAAAACCCACTACCAGGTGATCATACAAATTGTTGAAGAACTGGTATCTGTGTGAAAAAGTTTGCACCGCATTCATATTTAGTAGACATTGAAGGAACGCACTATTGCTGCAATCATGTGGACTTGCGAGTGGCTGAGCAGCCAGCCTCACAGTGACAGCACACATACAGCTTCATAGTATATCCCCAGATAAGGAGAATACGGGTGCTGCAGGGTATGGCAGTGATGAAAATCTCAAGCCATTAGGCACATCTGTCAGAAATACAGTACCAAATATGTCTGCTGTGTTGGATATTAGCCCACCAATGCCAGACAGTGCATCAGCAGCTGCATGAGAAGGAGAACCCTGTCTACCATTGCAGTGATAAGCTCTCAAAGCCACCTCAGTGACTTGATCTGTAGGACACTTACAAAAGAAGGTTGTCCATAAACTTGGAGAAAAAAAGAGATATTGATGCCACCTATTGGCTCGCTGTTATAGCTCACTCTTTTCCTACTTCCTTCTTGTCATCACCTTTGACCTTCTGCCTCCTGTGATCTAGCTGTGTTCAATGTTTCTTTATTTCTAGCTCTGAAATGACCTCTTTGTCAGACCTTGCTCTGAGGTCTGGCTTCTCTTTGTGTTTCACTGCCCTCTACAATTTGGATCCTGATTGGCATTATTGGACATTCCTAGATCCTGCACCAATTCGTGTTGGGTCTCAGCTTTACTCCTGCTTTGCTTCTCCTTAGTGAGGGCTCTGTGCTTGTGTTTTCTTTCATCTTCAAAACTTTTCTAATCCTGATGCTCACCTTGGATCCTGGGTTTGGGCAGCAGAGACCTGGTGGCCACCAGCATCGGAGAGCACAACCTGAAGGGAAGGTGGTATTTACTGACAGAAGACCGCTCTCAAGCCATTCCTGAACTTGGAGTGCCTCATCCTGTGGAGAACCTGCCCGTGGACGTTCCCCATTCACTATTCTTGAGTCTCTCCTACTGATGAGAACCTACACATAAGTTCAGTGGTGCTGAGTTCATCAAATATCTCTCTGAATATCCAGGTAAAGTTAACTGTAAATGGCCCTGTTGAATATTGGCCCCATTATGTTCATAAAAAATAATGAGTAGATGAATCTGTGTTTCTGCTGCTGTGAACTATCTCGGTGTATAAAAGTTAGGTTGCCATTAAAATTGTTAAGGGCTATCATTAAATAAAATAGTTTTGTGACCTGGCAGTCCTTTACCAAATCTCATTTTGGCTACCAGGGGAACAATGATGAATGGCTTTTCTACAGATAAAATATTACTTTAAACAAAAAAATGAAGGTTTGATTGTTACACAACCTAGTCATCGATAAAGTACTACTTAGCAAGTACTTTTATCAGTGGGGTGAAGAAGCATTGCCAAAGATGCCAGGTCTCACTCATTAGGAGTATGTCACACTCATTTGAAGGCTCTCTCACTCCCAAACTCTTTGAGCCCCTTCTCTCAAGCATTAGAGCCTCAATGTCAATATGCTGATCCCCTGACCACTGCTTTCATTAGAGACAAGAGAAAAAAATCCAAGTGGCCCATCCAGGAGGAAAAATCTGAACTCACTTTCCTGTGTAATTCCTCCTCCAGCACCAGCCCCTGTACTTACGAGTACAGGTGCTGTGAAACCTATGCACATACTTTTAACCACTGAAGGACAAGCACATTTAAGCCCAGAGAATTTGCCCATATTACCTCCACTATGCCTGTATCCGTTCAGAGGCTCTAAAGAAAAGCAAATATAATTTTATGCTGCTTTTTTCATTTGCAAAAATATTTAAATCTTTGTAGGATATATGTCCTGGATGCACCATCTGAAAAAAATCTCACTCTTTGGACTTCAGTCTCATTCCTTGGGGCATTAAATCTTACTCTTTGGGATGGTTCACTCCTGGCATCTCTGCATTCTATGAACAACAGGTAGTTTTGAATATATGTGTGCTGTTTCTTAAAAGGTTAGGGCTGTTCAACTTGAAAAAGAGACGGCTGAGGGGAGATATGATAGAGGCCTATAAATTAATGAATGAAATGGAATGGGTAAATGTAGATCGGTTGTTTACTCCTTCAAAAAGTAGAATGACTAGGTCACACATTGTAGCACATTCCAGACTAATTGGAGAAAATACTTTTTCACTCAATACGCAATCAAATTCTGGAATTTGTTACTAGAGGAAGTAGTAAAAGCTGTTAGTGTAGCTGTATTTAAAAGAGATTTGGATGAGTTCCTGAAGGAAAAGTCCATTATTAAAGAGGACCAGGGAAATATATTGCTTACCCATGGGATAAGCAACATGGAATCTGTATCACTTTTGGGAACCTGATAGGTACTTGTGACGTAGATTGGTCACTGTTGAAAACAAGGATATTGGACTTGATGGACTCTTGGTCTGACCCAGTATGGCATATCTTATGTTCTTATAGTGGCAAATCCTATAGGTTAACACTGTGTGGGATGTGCGATGATATTCTGCCATGAAAACATTTAGGACCTCAGGGAACTCAACTTGTTCCTTTACAGTGAAAAGTTCAAAAGTTTCTCCATCCTCTTCTACTTGATTAAGGAAGGATTAGCTGTATTTATTTATTTATTCATTTATTCTTATATACTGCATTTCCAAGGATCAATGCAGTTTATAAAGAACAGAACTTCAACATTACATGGAACAGTTTTATATGGAACGATTAACATTATAACATGGATGGAACTAGAGATAACACAGAACAGTATGATTATCTACAAAGTAATGGGGTTGCTTGTAGCAAACTATGGTCAATGTTTTATCTTAGGCTAGGCGCAGGGGGGAGGTATAGGGACATTGCAGGAGTGACAAATGAGGGCCGGGTCATGTAATTCCATCAAAATGTTCCATGAATGGGTGGGTTTTCAGCATTTTCTTGAATGTTGTGAGATTGTGAGAGTCTCTGATGTGATTTGTTAAGGTATTCCAAAGGCAAGGGGCATTTAGGGAAAAAGCCTGAGTGCAGGTTGTCTGGTTGTTCTTGGTCATTGCTGGGGGTAGGACCAGAAAGTTAGATGTATTACTTCTTCTTTGGTGATTTTCTGGGGTCTTTGTTAAAATGGATTACAGGTATTGTGAGAATAACTGATGGATTATTTTGAATGTTGTCATGATAGTTTTATACTTAATTTGACTTTGGAGAGGTAGCCAGTGTAGCTTTTTTAGATTGGATGTTATGTGACTGTACCAAGGTGAGCACATCAGGATTCGTGCAGCTTCGTGTTGGGCGAGCTGTAGAAGATGTAATGAGTTCTTTGAAATACCTTGAAGAGATGGCATTACCGAAGTTGAAGAGGGGTAATATCAGTGCTTGGAAGACTTCGGAAATCATGTGGTTCAAAAAGGGGCTATAAATGTTGGAGTGTCCTCGGCTTGTAGTAGATGCATTGAGTTACTTTGTTGATATGCGGTTGAAACATGAGATGTTGATCTATGGTAACTCCAAAGTATTTCATGTCTGACCTAACCTCCAAGTTGGCGTTGTCAACTTTTAAGGACTTTGGGGGGGGGGGGGGAGAAAGGATTGATTCTTGAGGTTGATAGTGAATTTGTGATCTGATAGCCATTGTTTTATGGCGCTGAAACAGTCTGTAATTTTGAGTAGTTTGTGTTCATGGTGGTAAAGGGAGCATATATCATAATATCGTCTGTGTACAAGTGCTAGTAGACATTAAATGATCATATAATGTCACAGACTAGCTGTATGTAGATTTTAAATAATATCCCACTTTTTTGCACCAGGAAGAAATAGTGGCTTACAATTTATTTTTTTTCTAGATTTTAAATTCAGGTATTTTTCTGTCCCTTGGAAGGCTTACAGTCTAATTTAAGTAATTTGATCATAGGAACAGCAGTGGGATTTCAACTAGGCTTCCCTAGTTCTCAACTTGCTGCCCTAACCAATATCCTACTCTATTACCCCATTAGGCTATATGGAGGTACTGTTGGGGGATGCAATATATATTCTTGCAGTGCTCCAGACTGTTTCCCTATGCTTATTATCAAATGTCTTTTTGAAGTTGATAAAGTTTGATAGTGGCTTTTGGTACTCAAGGCTTTGTTCTTATGTTCCATAATGTAATAATTTGCTCATTGTATGATCATTCATTGTGAAAACCTGCTCGCAGTGTGCCCTTAACTCCATGTTGCAATCGCTTAAATAGCACAGAAGACCTTGCGTGGAGCCGGCAGAAATGTAATGCCTCTAAAGTTGCAACACTCTGATGTCACCCTGCTTTGGAAACTTGTCAATTTCTGCTCACTTCTTTACTTCTGGGATATATTGTGGATGCCAACAGGAGTTCTGTACTCTTGTAAGTTCTTTTACTATCTCAGTACCATCATACTTCACCAGCACAGTCACTGCCTTGACCTTGTTTTCTTCTCCAATTATTTGCCCTCTAATTTTTGTATCTCAGTTCTTCCCTTATCTGACCATCACCTGCTAAGCTTCACTCTTCATCGCTCCCCACCTCAATCTCCCCCAGTTTCCTCTAACCTCTTTAGAACATGGTATCAACCCATTGGCTCTCTCCACCATTGTCGCATCCCCTCTTTCCTCTGCTATGTCATCTAAGTCTGTTAATGAGGCTGTAGTTTCCTATAAAACTGCACTCTCCTCTGTTCTGGATGCTCTTGCTCCACCCATGCCACATCCTGTGAGGTGCACTGTACCTCAGCCCTGGCTGTCTTCGACTATCCATTATCTATGTTCCTGTGCCTGCTCAGCTGAGCACATTTGGCTCAAATCCCGCATCCTTGCTGACTTTATTTTAAATTCATGCTTGCCTCTTTCCAGTCAGCCATAGCACTCACCAAGCAAACTACTATGTCCATCTGACTAACTCTCTTGCCCTGATCCTCGTCATCTCTCCTGAACTCTCAACTCTCTCCTCAAGGCACCTCCACCTCTGACTCCTCCTTCCCTTTCTGTCCAAATTCTGGCCGACCATTTCCATAACAAAATCCACAAGATTACACTCCAATTCCCCATGAGATCAGCTCCATCTCCTCCCCCTGTTCACTCCCATCTCTTCTCCTCAATCTCTATAACCCTTTCTTCCTTTTCTAAGATCTCCGATGAAGAAACCACTCATCTTCTTTCCTTCTCTAAACACTGATCCTATCCCCACCCATCTCCTTAACTCCATCTCTTCCACCATCATGCCTTCCATCTCTCAGATTCTCAACCTAACACTCTCCACTGCAACTATCTTAGCAGCCTTTAAGCATGCTGTGGTGATACCTCTCCTCAAGAAACCTTCACTAGACCCTTCCTGTCCTTCTAATTATGGACCCATCTCCCTTCTCGCCTTTATTTCTAAACTACTTAAACGTGCGGCTAGCCGCCATTACCTTGACTTTCTCTCCTTTCAAGCCCTTCTGGATCTACTGCAATCTGGCTTTCGTCCTTTGCATTCTACTGAAATGACTCTTGCCAAAGTCTCCAGTGACCCGTTCCTGGCAAAATCCAAGGGCCTTTACTCAGTCCTCATCCTTCTTGACCTTTTTGCTGCTTTTGACACTGTTGACTACTTTCTTCTCCTCAACACCTTGTCCTCGCTTGGTTTTAAGGGATCTGTGTTATCCTGGTTCTCTTCTTATCTCTCCCTTTCCTCTTTCAATGTTTCTTCTGATGGATCCTCTACTGCTATCCCACTCTCAGTTGGTGTACCCCAAGGGTCTGTCTTGGGCCCACCCCTTTTCTCTCTATATACCCAGTCCCTTGATGCACTCATTTCCTCCCATGACTTTCAGTACCATTTTTACGCTGATGACTCTCAGATCTATCTCTCTACATCTGATATCTCTCTGGCAATCCAGGCTCGGATGCTTGACTGCCTATTTGCTGTCTGGATGTCTCGCCGCTGTTTGAAATGGAACATGGCCAAAACCGATCTCCTTATTTTTCCCTCTAAACCCATCTCCCCCCTTCCTCCTTTCTCATTCTCTGTGGATAATGTTCTTCTATTCCCTGTTTCCTCAGCCCGTAATCTTGGGGTCATCTTTGACTCCTTCTTCTCCTTCTCAACACACACATCCAACTGATAGCAAAACCTGTCGTTTCTTTATAACTCCCTTTCTTTATGAACACACTACTAAGACATTTATCCACTCTTCAGTCACCTTCCATCTAGGCTATTGCCATCTAGGCAACCTCCTCCTTGCTGGTCTCTCTCTGAATCATCTCTCTCACCTTCAATCTGTTCTAAACTCAGCTGTGCGGCTAATCTTCTGCCAGCCTTGATATGTTCATATAACCACTCTTCTCAAGTCACTTCATTGGCTCCATTTCCATATCCAGTTCAGACTTCTCCTACTGACCTATAAATGCACTCATTCTGTTGCTCCTCACTACCTTTCCTCTTTCATCTCTTCCTATACCCCTTCTCATGAACTCCACTCTCTGGTGGATTGCTTCTGTCTGTGCCCTTTTCTTCAACTGCCAATTCCAGACTTCAGTCCTTTCACCTTGCTGCTCCTTATGCCTGGAGCAAACTACCTGAGTCTGTACGTCAGGCTTCATCCCTGGCCCTTTTCAAATCCATGCTAAAAGCTCACCTCTTTGAGACTGCTTTTGGATCCTGATCCGTTTAGTCTCCTATGTGGCACCTTACCTTTCCCTAGCTGTATCCTTCTCCTCAGCTGTTGTATTGTCTGTCTTGACTAGAACGTAAGCTGTGATGAGCAGGGACCATCTTTACATGTATCTGTGCAGCCTTGGATATGACTTGTAGCTTTATATAAATGATCAGAACTTCTCTGACTGAGTGGTATATAAATAAATAAAAAAATAATAAGATGCTGTTCTGCACACTCAGATCTTTTGCAGAATTACTCCCTTAGAGCACAGGTTCTGATTGGTTAACTGTGTAAAGTCCAGTAGCTCACTTTTCCTGTCCCAGTTAATAGCACTAAGCTGAGTTGCCTTCTACAACATATTTATCTATTTACTAACTGCATTCCTTTTACAATTTCTTAACCCACACCCAGTGCCAGGCCTGAGTTGCTTCTGAATGCTTGCCAAATAAAATCGAAGATACATGACTTCAAAACACTGTAACACAGTTAAATAAAAATGGGCATCACTAATAAACAACCATTAAAAATAAAGTGCACAGTCACACAATTATGGGGTGTGCTTACTTGAGGAACCCAAAGGTGTTAAAGCACCTGTCCTACTTGTCAGAATGTTATACAATAAAATATTTTAGAAAGAATGTGTTACCCGGATGCTGCTCTGCACTGGCTATGTCTATTGGGGCTCTTATCAAGAAACAAGCTGCAAGTGAAACCCTTAGTAGATTTTCCCAACCAAAACTGTCCTGGGAAACTCGCACCCAGATAGACTTTCAGAAAATCTATAACGACTATGCATAAGACTAAATCTCATTTGAAGGTGCTCTCATTTATTAATTTATTCTATATACTGCACTTCCAAGGATCAGTGTGATTTACAAACAACTGAACTTCAACATTACATATTATAGTCTCAATGTCAATACACTGATCCTGATCACTGCTTTCATTAGAGGCAAGCCTAAGAGAAAGTGGCCCAGCCCGGAAGAAGAAATCTGAACTTGCCTTCCCATGTACGGCTTCCTCCTGCACCAGCCCTTTTAACTCTGTACCTATAAGTATGGAGCTGCAGAGATTTAAAAGGGGCGTGGCAGGGACTTGGTTTGGGCATGCATCAAATATAGACTGTACTTCCCTTTTTACAGTGGGAAACCATGTCTATATTTTAAAAAATATTCACTTTGGCTTTTGCGCGCATGTGCACATGTTAGCACCCAGTTTAGACCTGGAGTCTAAATGAAGGGGCAGGGTCCAAGGTGTACAAGAACCCCTTCCTTCCCCCAGATCCCCATGACATCAGTCACATCCCTTCCCTCGACCCCTCCCCCTGACAAAAAGCATAGCCTACCTCCCCCCTGAACGTCCCCTCCTCCAGTCTTACTCTGCTGTCTAGTGGGGGGCTGAAGCGATTCCTATTCACTCCTGCCTCTTATGGGTGCCCAGTTCAAAGTGTTGCTTCTAATGCCTGCTGACGGTCTTTTGATACCACCACTAAGGGTTAAGCTGCTAAATAAGGAGCATGGGGAGGAGTGGGAAGGGGTTTTGATATTGGGGGGATCTGGAGGTAACTTGAACCACCGTCGGTGTCTTTCACAGGTGGTGGGTCCAACTTGATGTCTGCTATGTCATTGTTACAGCCAGGAACCTGTGATGCTCCTGGCTGCAGCAATACTAATATGAGAGCATGGGTGCTCTAGTTTTGCACGTTTTTGTTTTAAAATCACCCTTTCCACTGCACACACTGGCAAATTCACATGCACTCCTCTACATAGTCACACATATTTTACAAGACCTTTTGTAAAATGCAGGGGAAATTGAACATGACCTAACCTGACCTGGGTATCTCAATTCTATTTTCAACATTTTATGTAAAATGGGCCTGATGAAATGCAGATGAAATAAAACATTCAGTTTGCTTGTCTGAGGCTTCTTTGCAACTTAACTGCCCTCTGTCCAGTTTGTTAAAGTTCCTCATGTTTTTCCAGATTGAATGATTTCAGTGAGAGAATGGAATGCGCATCTCGGGGTAGTTTCAACTAAACTGCAGAAACCTTTATTGCCAAGGCTGTGTCTGATAGCTTTTGGAATATGTGCCTAACTTTATAGGAGAGATAACAGTCTCCTCAGGCTTGGAGTAATGTGAATTGTAAGTGGTGACATCAAGATTCTTCTGCAAGCAAACTAAAATATTTTCTAGTATTCTTAAGATTTCATGTACCACTTCTATATACATTCTAGCTGATATGGCAACAGCCATTTTGTCACGTATATATTATCTTGCGATACTATAGCCCCCCACCAAAATAACATTTTACGTACTTGCCAAAATTGCTTCTTTAAAATGATAGGTTTGCACAATAGTAAGAAATAAAACAATGCTCTTTCAGTGGACTTATATGGACATGAGGTATAATCTGTCATTTTACTGTTAAAATGACCGTCTCCATGTTTGTTAGTTTGCATAATAAAATGCTGCACAACATTTTGGAGAGCAGAAAATAATTTTTGTTTGATTACTTGGTTTACACTGCTTTTGACTCTCACAGAGTACATGTTTTCAGGTCAAGTAGATGCAGATTTTCTTCAAAAGAAGACTATAAAATTCCATTTGGAATCAGATTGGTTCCCATGATAACTGATGACCATTAGCTGGTACGATGAGCTTCGTATCGGAGTGTCCTGTAATATGTGATATTCTTCCAGATTTGAGCAAGAAATCTTTTACTGAAAAAGTGTAATGGATCTCTCCATTAGGATCTGTTGTGTACCTTCTCCAAACAAACTGGATAAGCCACATTCAGAGAAAAGTTGCAAGTCTTCATGGGCCACAAATCTGATCTGGCATGATGTTTCTTATGGTCTTTTTGCAAAGGATTTCAAAAGCACCAGTGTATGTTCATCAAGACTGCTTGGTAAAGAGGGATTGTTACTACCAGCCGCATGGTTGTTGGAAGATTTTGAAATGATTCATGTTAGTCACATTCATTCCCAGCCCAAAGAATTATTCTGTGAGTGTACAGTGCAGGAATTCCAGCAACCTCAGGCCAGATGTGTACATAGGTCAGGCTAAAGTGCTTCACTGTCCAGCATTCGTTGTGACTGACTGCATTAGTACAGACATAGGATTTCATAGAACGGGAATATTTCCTTAGTGGTATAGCAATACGGTATGTTTGATTTGGAAGCATTTCCATACAAAAATATGTATTGTACACTTCAAGCTTAAATACCACTATTGTTGTCGTTGCCACTATTTCTCCTATATAATCCAGTAACTCATAGGAATATAAGAAGTGTCATGTTAAGCATCCTGTCCAACAGTGGCCAGACTGAGTCACCTGGAAGTATCTAGTAGATCCCAAAAAGAAACTTAGCCCACAATATTCACAAAGGTAAGAGGTAAAGACATTCAGATCTGTTTGATAAATAATTATTTGGGGATGTTTCCTTTAGAAACTTTTTCAAACCTTTTTATTCTTTCCAATCCAATGAATGTTGGAAATAAATTATCCACGAGGAGTTGAGAATGTCTGTCTATATGACGGGGGCAAAATAACTCTCCAAAAATGTAATTGAATGGGATCACACTTGTTACAGGGGAAAAAAACTGATGAAAAAACTCAAAGTTTGAAAATGGGCCAGATTTGACTAGAGGATCCAAAGAAATAAAGTGCATCCAGAATGGACCAGTACATATCTGCAAGAGAAGTACTTCCAACTGTTGCAGGATTGAAACATTGAATACACTGAAACATAGCAGTTAGGGAATTGCTGTTTCAAACTACCTCACCTCTCTTTTCTACTCTTCTGGTCATAGAGGCACACTAAGTCAACAAGGGTGCGCACACACACACACACACACACACACACACACACGAGGGGCTGGAAATAATTCCATGAGGCATGTGGTCCATACTTTCCCATCACATGCACCCACCTCTCCTCCCTTCCCCTCCAACACACACAGTTGCAACCTCCCTATCGATGCTGGGCTGGCTGTTAAGGATCCAGATATGTATTTTTTATTGTAAATTTTACTGTAAACAAATTAATCATATAGCTTTCTTAATGGTAGATATACACAGTGACACTCATATCTCAACCATATAGTCCATTTCTGTGTGTACTACCAACTAGTGATGGAGAAATATGGCAATATCTATTGCCACAGGTCAGTGCCACCTTGTGGATAAGCTGTAAAATCCATCCTTTGAAATCTATAAAGAGTGACATCTAATGGCTTGATATATTATCACAGTTTCTGAGTAAGCCAGTAGGATATTTGAGAAGGTTCTTCCCCTGCCCTCCAGATCAGAGAAACAACACGGATGCGCACACACAGCTGGGCGCATCTATTAATCAGCTGCCAATCCCTGTACCCTTATAGATTGGCCTCTTAAAGATCTTGAAAATCTGGATGTACAAATAAGAAAACGACCAGGCCCAAGAGGGTAATTTATAAGAACCAGGGTATGCTGAGACTGTACATACCTAAAACCAGTGGAGGACTGGGCCTCATAGAAACAGATTGTACAGTTACTATCATAGGCAAAAAGTGCTGAAATATGAAAGTAAGTTTCCATTGTCAAACTTGGACAGACAGTCTAACAAATAAAAGGAATGAGTGAGAATCTACCAGTACACACAGGGAAGGAAGCAACAGAATTCACAAAACTAGAGAAAAATCTCTTCAAAGAATTAAATCCGTGAACAAGGGCAAACATAGTATATGACGGCAGCTGAGGACCAGTAAGGTCTATCTAGTTTGCCCAGTAAGGTGGCTAGAGTAGTTGTACCTGCCATTCCATGCAGGTTGCCCCCTTCTATTTGTTGGCATATAAAAGATAGTTTATTTTGATTTTATCCTCTTGCTATAAAGGGATCCACTGTGTCTGTTCCATGCCATTTTGAATTTCATCACTGTATTTGCCCCCACCACCTCCATCAGGAAGGCATTCCAAGGATCCACCATCCTTTCAGTGAAAACATATTTCCTGAAGTGACAAATGCACTAATACAGTGGGAAATACAAATTGTTGGTCCAGGAATCATTTGCCGATTAAGCCCGGACATGTGAAAGGTTAAGGAGAGGTGAACTGAAACTGAAAGTTGAGAGATTTATAGTTGTAACCCAGGACAGTAGATATGGATGAGATGGTTGACAGCAAGTATAGAAAAAGCTGGCAGAGTAGACCTATGTAGATTCTGTAAGAAAGAACTGGAAACGTTTATTCATCTCGAAGTTCTGATGGCAGAAAATTTCTACACAGAAATGTATAATAAAGTGGCAGGTCTCATCCATCGGAAACTCTTAAACACTACAACGTCACTGTACTGGAAAAGCATTGGGACCACAACCCTGGAGAATTATGTATAATGAAGAGGTTATGATCACCTGAGATACTCCCATAAAAATCTGGATGCAAGGAAACCAGACACAGTGGTGAAAGCAACAGAATGCCATTGATTATATAGAGGTGTCTGTTCCAAGCGATCATGCTGCAAATGCCGTGGAGAGAAGAAAGGCAGTCAGAGACCAAGAAAATGTGACAGATACAGATATATTTCCCATTGCATTAGATGCCACAGGCTTGAATAAAAGGAATTTCTAAGCGCACCTTGATAAAATATACGTTACATCTTACAAACTCCAGAAGGAAGCTCTCTTTGGCACAATTCAAATACTTTGCCGACTGTTAGCTGTAAATTTGAGAGATTGAGATCATACTTCACATCTCTTCTTTCAAATGATTATTACTTAGTCTTTAGGTCAGCATCTTATCAAATAGAACTGCTAAGCAGTGCTGTACCTAGCTCTGTGTGAGCAGTGCAGCCGCACAGGGCACAGAGGATTAGGGGCGCATTTCGGGTTGCTGGCCTCAACTCCCCCACCCCCCCATGCTGCTTACTGATGCCCTGCCATCACCACTTTTTATTTTCTCAGCAGCCGTGGCACCGATAGCAGCAGAGCAGATCTGACTTCAAATTTAAAAAAAAAAAAAAAAACAACAACACAACACACGGCCTTTCCGACTCTGCGCTTGTACGCAAGTCTGGTCCCTCCCTCCTTTCTCTGTTGTAGGTTGCTTCAGAGGAGGGAGGGACCAGTCCAACCACTCAAGTGTGGAGTTGCAAAGACCCGCGTTTGAATGGCTGATCTGGTCCCTTCCTTCTCTGACGCGAACCTATGTCAGAGCAGGGAGGGATCAAATCTGCGTACAAGTGCGGAGTTGAAACACCCGCATGTTTTTTTAAAAAAAATTTGAAGTCTGGTCTGCTCCACTGCTGCTGGCGTGTCTGAGAAATCAAAGTGTGGCGGCAGCAGGGCAGGCAGCCAGCTTGACATGGAGATATGGTTGAGATATAGGGGAGGAAAGCATGCCAGAGGCGCAAGTTGCACAGGGCACAATTACGGCTTGGTATGGCTCTGCTGCTAAGGATTGAAAGATGATCCATCTAGACCGAGGCACACTTCTGGGCCCTTTTACTAAAGTATGCTAAGCGGTTAATGTTCATTTTAACATACAGTAACTGTTAGTGTTGGGCCACAGTGACTGTTACCACATGGGCATAACAGTTACTACAAGCTAATTCCTGCAGTAACTGCTTATTGCGCAGCGGGGGCGGGGAGTATAGCGATGCTTGCAATGTTGCAGTTAGTACGATGCACTTAAGTACACCTGAGTTAATTGCGAATGCTACTGCTGCACATTAGGATACTTTTTTGTGCTCTCCACCTATTTACTAAAAAAAGAAAAAGGCAAGAAGCAACTGCAGATGAGTTTCTTAAAATCAAGCTTTTGGAAGTGCCCCAAGTGTAGCAAGAAGATGAATAGCACCGATGCACATGATCACTGCATCCGACACCTTGGGGCAACCCACCGCATAGAAGATTACTCCTACTTCACCCAGATATCCCCTCCCCCCCAGGCCTAGCATTCCTACAACCACATGATCCAGGATTTTCTTACCTCGCATGAATTCATTGCTTCTGCCGACCCTCGAGCAGTCCAGGATCAGGCCTCCTCACCCTCGCAGGCTGCAGAACTCCACGTGGCTAAGAAGAAAATCAAGCAATGTCCACTGACAAGCATGCTTCAATGGTCTCCAGCGTGGCACCGGATGTGCCAGACAAGGCCTCTATCCCTGGCCAGTGCTAAAAAGACAACACCCGTGGCCGCCCCTCCAGCAGTGGCTCGATCTGCTTACCCACAGATCTTACTCTATTAGCACACCTCCAGCAAGCTTGGCTCCGCCCCTGTCTCAATCCCGGGTCTCCTTGCTGTAAGTCCTGTCCCTCATTGGCTGGCACAATGGCAGCCTGGAATCAGCAGCACAACGTCACTGCATCAAAGGGGAAACCCTGGCCCATCGTAGGGACTGCCTCCATAATGCTAGGAATCCTCCCATGCTCTTCCCAACCAGCTCGTAGATGGATGGTGGGCCCCCTTATGGCATATAAATGACCAGAGGAGGAGCAGGGCACAGCTATGGCAAGAGGCACAGCATCAGCTCCAGTGGGCTCCCATCACCGAATCAGAGGGTGCAAAAGAAGACCCTCCACCAGCTTTAGCAGCTCCAGCAGTTTGCCCCAGAAACGTCTACAGCAACACACCACAGAGAGCATACCGACTCGCCGCTTGCACCGATGAGCCCCCTCCACCTCTATTTTCCTCGCTGGTGAGCATGCCTCCACCTACCGCCATTCTGGATCTCCTCGCCTGCCTTATGTTGTTTTTAATAGATCCTTGGAAACAGGAGAAGTTTTGCAGGATTGGAAAAAGGCCAATGCGGTAACTCTTCACCAAGGTGGTAATAGGGAAGAAGTGACAAACTACAAGCCAGGTAAGCCTTACCTTGGTGACAGCAAAAGTAATAGAGGCATTCCTGAAAGAGAGGATAGTGGACTTTATCAAAACCAATAGGTTCCATGATCCAAGGCAGCATGGTTTTACCAAAGGATGATCATACCAAACAAATCTGATTGAGTTCTTTGACTGGCTGACCAGAGAACTAGATCAAGAGCATGCGATGGATATGATCTACCTAGATTTCAGCAAAACTTTTGATACTGTTCCTCATAGGAGGTTTATCAATAAACTGACCAGCCTGGGGATGGGTCCCAAGGTGGTGAGCTGTATCAGAAATTGATTGACTGAAAGATGACAGAAGGTGATGGTAAACGGAACTCACTCGAATGAAAGGAAGGTGATTAATGGCATGCCACGGGGATTGGTCCTCTGGCCGGTACTGTTCAATATATTTGTGAGTGATATTGCTGAAGGACTGAACGGAAAAGTCCGTCTTTTTGCAGATGACATGAAAATTTGCAACATAGTGGACTCCCCTGAGGGAGCGGATGATATGAGGAAAGATCTGCAGTGTCATGCATTTGGGATGCAGGAATCCAGGGGAATTGTATGAGATAGGGGGCTATAGGTTGGTGTGCACGGATCAGGAGAAGGACCTTGGCGTGATTGTTTCTGAGGATCTCAAAGTGGCGAAACAGTCTGACAAGGCAAAAGCCAGAAGGATGCTGTGTTGCATACAGAGAGGAATTACCAGCAGAAAGGAGGAGGTTCTAAAGCCACTGTACAAGTCACTGGTGAGGCCTCACTTGGAATATTTATTTTATTTTATTTATTTACATTCTCTTATATACCGCGCTATTCTGCATCAGTGCGGTTTACATTGAACAAACTGAAATTACATTGAAGAGGGCATTATAACTTGGAGATATCTATTTTACAAGGAACATGGGCTATGGAGGGTTAAGTGGCTTGCCCAAGACCACAAGGAGCACCTGTGGGACTAGAAACCCCAGTCCTTCCAGCCCAAGGTTGCTGTCCTCTAGTGGGATTTGAACCACCGACCTTCCGGCCTGAAGTACCTTGCCCCAACCACTAGGCTACTCCTCCACTCCAAAACTGAATATTGTGTTCAGTTTTGTAGACCATATCTCACAAAGGATATAAAAAGACTGAAAACGGTTCAGAGGAAACGACCAAAATGATTTGGAGCCTGCACAAGAAGACATAGGAGAAGAGACTTGAATACCTAAATATGTATACTCTAGAGGAGAGGAGTAACAGGGGAGATATGATACAGACCTTTAAATACTTAAGGAGTATTAATGAACAAACAAACCTTTTCAAAGATGGGGAAGTTGAAATACTAGAGGGCATAACATGAAACTGAAAGGAAACCGTTTCACTGAAAGGAAATGGATGCTTGGAATGCCCTCTCGATGGAAGTGGTGGGGCAAATACAGTGACAGAATTCAAAATGGCATGGGACAGACAGTGGATCCCTTTATAGAAACAGGATAAAAGCAAAATAAACGTAACTGACTCTGATATCTCAACAAGTAGAGGTAACCTGCACGGAGCGGCGGGCACACCTACTCTTGCTACCTTGCTGGGCAGACTAGATGGTCTATGCTAGTCTTTATCTGCCGTCATATACTATGCTACAGCACAGCATGTAACCCCGCGCATGCAGGAGGCAGGGGTGACTGCCACTGCACCCACACTGCAGCCTACATCTGAATGCTTGGGATGCAGGCACATGCCATTGACACCGTGCTTGTTGGCACCCTGACATTTTTTGCGAGGACTTGACAATGGACAGTGAAGGGGAGGATGCAGCCACCCATATCTCCATGGGAAGGTCTGACCAATCCTCTCACTTACTAGGCACCCAGTCTGAGTCATTCCCACCGCCGTAAGAATTTATGTACCCTAAATTTCTCAAGAAGTTGGCCACCCACCTCTCACTATCTCCGTTCTACACACATGAGCCCAGGAACGATGTTCTGGGAATACTAAAATATCTACACTCACCCAGAATGTTGGTGATTATTCCAGTCCACAAGCTGCTTCTGGATACCCTACTGAAGATCTGGCAAATCCTGCAATCAGGATCGACCACCTCCAGGAAGTTTGTGACCAAGTACCTGATGCAGTCCACCCTAGGTTTGAGAAGACTCAACTACCCCACCAAACTGCCATGATCAAGTTAGTGATGAAGCATACCCAAAGGCTTCTGTTCCCACTGCATGCCAGGAAAGGACCACAAGATCCTGGATGAGCTGGGAAAGAAGACCAAGCCATTGAGTTGCCCACTTTCTATCCCAAGCACCACGCTATACCAGAAGAGCAACAATTCACCATGGATTGCATACGAGTGTAGCATGCGTACATCCAGAGCCCATCAACTCCGAACCATGGCTACCACCCTGACAAACTTCAACTCTATGCCTGTGAGGGACATATATAAGGCTATAACTCAGTCCTCCATAAACACCTTCAAGAGGCACTACTTCTTAGACCAGTACATGATAGCAGATGGCACCTTCGGTCAAGCAGTCCTTAGCACTGCCGCTCCACCATGAAAGGAGCAGTCGGGACAGAACGATGTCTGACTGGGAAACAGTACCCCTGCGCTCCTAGCTGGATGGTTGTCCATATATCCTCATGTACAAAAATAAAGTAATATAATAAGGGAACAGTATGCTTTGTTCTTAGTATTTTTCCAGGTTGGATAACTTTACTAACTTGATGTTGATTTTATGATGCCCGAATCTCTCGATACCTGTTTTATAAGTCATTGATTGCTACTGTTTGTAAGTCATAAACTATTTGTGCATTAATAAAGTACACTCTGACTTCCTGCTTGGTTGTTTGTCTGTTTTTCAGACCACACGGACCTCCAGGGCCCAAATCACAAGCTTCATCCTACTGCACCACACACTTGGCTGTGGACCACAGCTGTGGAGTCACCAAATGTGGCTGACTCATTCTGTTAGTCCATGGAGAAAGTGAGGTTACTTACCTGTAACAGGAGTTCTCTATAGACAGCAGGATAAGTCAACCCCATAATCCTGCCCACCTCCCCTTGGGATGAAGACAGTACGCATGTTCCTGTTATGGAAAAGTGCTCACTGGCCTACTTTGGAGGCCACTGCTAGGGATGTACTGAGCCAAGTAGGGATGGGTTTTGAGGTAGGGGCACCTTGGCACATACTCAGAAAGATTGAGCCTTTCTGAGTTCTCATGGATCACTTCTATCATGGTGCCATCGGATGATGCCATCAGGTGTGGCTGATTTATCCTGCTGTCCACTGAAAACCCCCGTTGCATGTAAGTAACCTTGCTTTCTTTCCACAATTGCACTCCACACTGTCTTTTGTTTTTGATATCATTCTCCACCTTTTGTAATATGACAGTGTTTAATTTAATGTAAGGCAGTTATATAGTACCTTTCATGAAACAACCAGATCAAGGCAGTGTATACATTTTTACCACTAGTGTAATGTAGAATGCAATGTGTGCCTTCGAGTCCATGCTGACTCCTGGTGACCCAGCAGCTCCTGGGTTTCTTGGCAGTGTAACTGGAAGTAGATTGCCAGGTCTGTCTTCCAAGGCAATGGAGGGTTAAATGGCTTGTCCAAGGCCACAAGGAGTGCTACTGGGAATCAAACACTGCTCTCTTCGTTATCAAGCCAGTGCTCTAACCACTAGGCTATTCCTCCTCACTTCTGTAGAATAATAGAAAATTTAAAATAAAAAATAGGGCTTCTGGGCTCCCTTACTTTCATGAATTCTTTTACTGATTCTTTTGTTTTTCTCAACTCCCTTCACTGGAAGGCTGGTCTATGGCTACCATTCTTTCCATAAGGGAATATTTTTTAAAGTTACTTCTGAATCTGCCCCCTTTAAATTTGAATCTAACTTTCCACAAAGCTTTACAAAAAAAGATTTTTGGTCCTTTGTTTTTCTAATGTGGGTTGAACGTGAAAACATTCTCTGTAGTGTATCATATAACATTCTGGTGTTATTCTGAATGCCAATTTAAATTTTAAAAACCTGGGTGCATTTGGCATAAGAGATTTTAAGTGGAAAGTGAAAGAGATGAGTCATTCCCAGTCTTTTTGGGATTTCAAAACGGACTGTTTATGAGTGAAACAAATTGCTCTCTGAAAGCATTGCTGTTTCAGCAAGAGCTGATTATACTATGGAATTTTTTCAGTCTGTTCACAGCCTTTGTTGTCATATTGGTCCCAGGAAAGGTGAGATACTTTATATGCTTAAGGATTCTATAGGGAGGTTTTACAACTTTTATTTTATGCTAGAACAGGGCTCCTTAGGTTCTTACTTCAAATGCAGCAGGAACTTGAGATGCCCTGAAAGCTGGTATAGAATAACATTCTTTTATCATTTCTTTTGGTTAGGCCAACAAAGGATAACTATAGCCCCACAGCTTTGGAATACGCCCCTAGATCAACTTCGTAAGGAAACTGATTTGTGCCATTTTAAAAAGGGTGATGGGAGGGGGGGGAGGGGTTGAAAACACTTTTTGTTTCGGGGTGTGCATTTGGAGAGGAAGTGGGAACCAGATGTGGGTTATTTATTGTAACTCTTGTATTTTTAACTTGTGAAGTCTTGGAGTTTTCGTTTTATGGCAGCGCTTCCCAACCTTTTTCAGTTTGTGGCACTGTTTTGAGTTTGTTCAGTCTTTGGGGCACACAAGCCAAATTTTGCCTGCAGGGCCAGCGCAAGGATAACAGGTGCCCTAGGTGAAACTTCAGGCTTGTGCACCTTTGCAATTAGCTTTTAGACACCTAGAACCCCCTCTCTCCCCACCCAAGATTTTAATTGATAAACTCAAATGTAATAATTTCAACAGTCTCTCCCAGAACAGTCCTATAAAAAAAGCATATTTGGACATCACACTTTTAGATATTTAACTTTGTTTTGTAAATGTATGTATAATGAAGGAGATTTCAAAAAGCCACTTACAAGGGTAAATGGACTATCTACACATCGCCCATTCTTCCTGCAAGTAAAAGCACATGCTGATGACTCTGAGTTTTTTGTGGTTGCCGGGACCCATTGCTTAGATTTGATTGTAGCTGCTCTTTGCTGAGCTCCCCCCAGAGAAGCAGCTGCCCTAGGCATCCACCTAGTTTGCCTAGTAGATGGGCTGATCCTTTTGCGCGATCTTCGTTGCTCAGTCCCTCTCACCAGCAGAAGGAGAGCAGCATTTTTTACCTGTGGGTACCTTGTTCTGCTGGATTCAGTCTCACATCTGAACATACGAGGCCATCAGGTTATGTGAGACGGCAGGGCTCTATGCATCCAGATGCCAGACTGAAGTCAGCAGAGAAGGCACATAGGTAAGACTCCTCCATGTACCATGGCTTAAGAGTATGGTTCGTTACCGTCATAGTATGCGCAAACTGACTAATTTGTAGAAAAAGTGCTGCTGGGAGGGAGGAGGAGGGATTGCTAGTAGTAAGCTATCAATTGAGTTTGGTGGGGAGTCCAGTGGACTCTCTCTCTGAAAACTTGTGATCTACTCTCAAACTGTACCTGAAAGCACATTGAGTTTTGCTGCTACAAAATAATTTGGAGTTCAATAAAAACGCCCCAGGGCTGGTGGATATGTCCTGCCTACAAGTCAATTAATTATGCACTTGTGAAAAATCAGATTAGCTGACACTGTCAAGATGTTCCACCATGTAAATTCTGTGAAGGAGATAAGCTGAAGTCGGAGATTTTGTACTGGCTTCCAGAGCATCCAGCTTACTCCAGGGAGTTTACAGCGATTAGATCACACATTACAGTCACTAACCTGAAAATAAAGGTTGTTTTCCTACATCTACGAGGAGAAAAAAGGACTAGAGTAGAAAGATCTGTTGTATGTGCTTCAGTCAGTCACATGCCTCTCCTGGAATGGGGGGGGAAGGGAGGGAGGTAGATTAAGAGACAGACTAACTCTTTGCTCTATCTACTCCTAGTTTACACTGTTCTCTACTGGTCTCTGTGTTCTGCGCGGGAAAAGATGGCGCTGGAGCAGGAAGCAGATGGCTGTTCTCAAGAGTACTGTTTAGTAAAGATTGGCAAGGACTTAATTAGCCCATTCCTAGCCCCACCCCTGACTGTCACCATCAAGGCACACCAAGGACTTCCCCAAGGTACACCAGTGCCCCAGCACACTGATTAAGAATCACTTTTTTATGGTATTCTTTTAATTGTTTTTTATTTTTATTGTAAGTCACTGGCATGGTCTCAGATCTGCAAGATAAAAATGTGAATAAATAATAAGTACTTGGTCCCAAATCCATAGATGGCAGCACTGTGGGTGCTTTAGCGAGTCCAGTATTTACCAAAGTCCATGAGTGCACCTGGGGAGAGGTAACTAGTGATGAGTTAGCAGTCCTTATTGCTTTTGAAAAGTTGACTTCCATGCAGGATCCTTTCTTCTTCACTCCACTCCTTCCTCTGCTCTCAAATCCTCCCCGCATCTGCACCTCCATCTTCTGTCCATTGTCAGTCTCTTGTCTTTTCTGCCTTAGATCCTTTCTCAGTTTCTCTCCCCTGATATTCTCTTTCTCTCCCCATCCCCAGATCCTTTCTACTTCCTTTATTCCCCTCCTTACTTGCCACCACTGATCACAAAAATCTCTTGTCACTCCCAAAATAAAACCAAATAAATTAACTGGGAACACAAAAATCTTAGAAAATGACTTTATGTACAATTTTATTTTACCTTATTTTTATAATCTGATATGCAGTGGTTCTCCTTGTACTTTCCAAGTCTCCTTCAGCGCCAGACTTTCTGTATGACTTCCCCTCTGTTCCAGTGTCTTACAAGGATCCCTCCTCACCCCTACACTTTCCCATATCTTTCTGGCCTCTCTTCTCCTTATGATCCAATCCCTGGGCTGTAGCCCCTGTCTTTATGCCAATGATATCCATATCCTTTTTACCGCTTGTCCCCCCGCCTCACCTCCCCCGTTATGGTATTTCCTTTTTTCAGACCTGTCTTAACGCGATGGCTCAATGTTTTCATGAGCACCACCTGGTACTGAATGTCACCAAGGTAAATTAATCTGTTTCCCTCCCCCATGCTTCTGCCAGTCTCTACCTGTCCCACTCCTGTCTGCTTCCCCTTTCCTCTATCATAATTCTATTAAAATCCCATGGAATCATCTTAGACTCTTCTCTCTCTAAAAAACAGCTTAATTCTATTGTCCATTCTTCATTTTTTACCTTTTGTTGAATTCATTCAACCTGCTTTGTTCTTATCCCCTTCCAACTTAAGCTCTTAGTAATTTTTTTAGTCCTCTCTCACCTTGATTACTGCAACACACTTTATAATGGTCTTCCTTCCTACTTTGTCAAACTTCTTTAACTAAACCAATCGACTGCAGCTCCTCTTTGGAACATCTGATTTCATTCACACCACTCCTCTGTTTATTTCACTTCACTGGCTCTTGATCTCTTCCTTGCTCAATTTCAAGATTCTCCTAGTCCATCATGCCTACTACACTGCCTTACCTCCCTATCTGGCCTCCTTCATCACCATCACACACTCTTTGCTCTTTCCAAGCTTTACTCCTAGCCGTCTCTCTCCCTCTTCCCTTCGCGTAGAGTTCTCCAGATACTTCACTGTTTCTTATCTCAAACTGTCTTTTTAGAATTCACTTCATCCTTGCCCTTCCCTCCTATAGTTTAAAAAGTGTCTTCAGAACAAAAACAAAAGATTTGCCGTACTGGGTCTGACCAGTGGTCCATCAAGACCAGTATCCTGTTTCCAACAGTGGCTAATCCAGAGTTGCCAAGTTACCCAGTTCCAGGAATGAGATTTTTTGCCAGTTTTGGTTTGCAGTTTGTATTGCACTGTTGTATAGTATTTGTAGTCCCTGAATTTACCCATTCAAATCGGTGCTACACGTTCCATAATGCATCAGGATGAGATTGTCAGAAATCCAGGACTGTTTCCAACAAGATATAGATGTGATCACCTTTCAGAGCTGAATATACTATCCAGTAACGTAAAACAAACGCTCCACTCTTCACCTGTGAGGTATATTTCTTTTTGCAACTGGGTCTCAGACTAGTAAGGAGCTATTTTTCGGATTTTAAAGCAAGAACTCTAACCCGGTGCTCATCTTTGCATCAATGACCCGTTCACGTTGCTTATGTTACATTAGTAGTGCTCAGCCCTATACAGATCTTTCCCACAAAAATATGATTCAGACTCAAAAGTAAAGCAGAAGTGGTACTTATCTGATTGAGCTGTTCTTCCCCAACGCCAACCTTCGCGCTGGTGCGTTTCACTAGAACGTTTTCTCAAGGGGATTTGTTTCGCACTATGTCAGTTTCCCACTCTTTCAAAACCAAATGCCGTCTTCTATGTTGTCAATGAGTCTTTGGCAAAAAAGTCTCATTGACAACATAGAAGACGGCAGTTGGTTTTGAAAGAGTGGGAAACCGACATAGTGCAAAACAAATCCCCTTGAGAAAACGTTCTAGTGAAACGCACCAGCGCGAAGGTTGGCGTTGGGGAAGAACAGCTCAATCAGATAAGTGCCACTTCTGCTTTACTTTTGAGTCTGAAACATATTTTTGTGGGAAAGATCTGTATAGGGCTGAGCACTACTAATGTAACATAAGCAACGTGAACGGGTCATTGATGCAAAGATGAGCACCGGGTTAGAGTTCTTGCTTTAAAACCCGAAAAATAGCTCCTTACTAGTCTGAGACCCAGTTGCAAAAAGAAATATACCTCACAGGTGAAGAGTGGAGCGTTTGTTTTACATTACTGGATAGAAATCCAGGACTGGCTTAAAATCCCACTGGGCAACTTGGCAACTCTTCTGATATGGATCACAAGCACCTCAGAGGATCCCAAAAGGTAGACAGATTCCATAATTTCCCCAGTCCAATTTAATAATGGTTTATGGACTTTTCCTCCAGGAATGTGTCCAAACCTTTTTTAAACCCAACTCCACTAACAGCTTTTACTACGAACTGCAGAGTTTAATTATTCATTGAGTAAAAAAAAGATTTTTTCCAACACTTTCCCCCAAGATCCCTCTTGCTAGTCTCATATATTCCCACTCTGCGGGTTGCACCTGTTCCTTCTCTGTTTCTCCTCTCCCTTCTCCTCTCTCCCTCCCACCCCTACCTAATTGAAATTGCCTCCCTTTTCTGCGTGCTTTCCCACCTGCTTTCTTTATCTTCTGCAATTTATTTGCACTTCATTGTAAATAAACTGCCTTGATGGATTAAGCACCATGAAATAAATAAATAAAATACAAAAAATAGGAATAAGCAACACACACTTGCATGGTTCCAATCATACCTAACAGACCGCACATAGCAAATCAAAATGGGCGAACATACATGCACCCCATTCAAACAACCCCAAGGAGTACCTCAAAGATCCTCACTATCCTCACTGCTATTCAAAATATACCTACAGCCAATCCGCAACATCATCCAAAGACAAAACATTATGTACCATATCTACATAGATGACATAATGCTGTACGCTCCATTCTCCACAAAAAACCCAGTCCACACAGCAATCAAAAAAATGTTTCAAGGCAGTAGCAGACTGGCCTTCAGACCATCACCTCTCAATAAATTATAACAAGATGAAGGTTTTCCACAAAACTAAAGATCCTTCATTCACCCCCATCAGCACTAAGGATTGTCGACATCAATCTCAAGGTCAAACCAGAAATCAAATACCTGGGAATCACACTAGAGAGCAACTAACCTTACAAATACCCATCAAGAAAACCACAAAAACAGCATATCACAAAATAAAAATCCTACAGAACCAACATCCTCTATTGGACCCGAAACACTTTCTGACAGTCTAACAGGCAATAATAACCCTCCACCTAGACTACTGCAACTCAGTCTTCCAAGGACTCCCAAAAATGCACTACACCCACTCCAACTGACCCAGAACATAGCAGCCCACATAATCACAGGCACATCAAGGCACACCCATATCTCACCAATCCTCAAGTAGTTACACTGACTCCCAATAATGGCACACATCAAATACAAAACAGTGATCAACGTTTTCAAGACCCTCCACAACCAATCAGCAGATCATCTACACATCCTACTCCAGACAGTTCCCAACAACAGATCAAGAAGGCAAACCAATCGACACCTACTCATCATACCAACACACAAAGCAAAAGATACACAGGCTACATGAAATAGAATTTTCTCCTATATGGCCCATCAATCTGGCATGCACTCCCGGACCAGCTGAGATCCATCAATGATATAGCAGAATTCCGCAAGAAACTTAAAACCTACCTCTTCCTAGAATACTTGGAAACCTACATCCAATGAAGACTGCCACTGCCCCAAACCATCCACCCAACAACCACCGCCCCCCCCCCAATTTCACCTCCCCCCACCAAAATGAACCGAACAGCTCCCCTGGACTAACTCCACCCCCTCTCTAAACAAATCCCCACTACCTAACTTCACCCTTAATGGTTAATAACCATGCAATCCACTCAAGGGTGAACCACAGCATACCCTATGTACATAAACGTTCCCGCAATATGTAACTAAACGTACAAACCAGTGTACACTGCAAAAGATAATAACACGCCCTTCTGTTCATGTTATTTTTTCTAGGTGTTTACTTCTGCCCCTAAAGTTCAACTTATTGTTCACTGTTCTAAAGTTTAATGTATCACAAAACCACGTTTATTGTAAACTGCTTGGCTCCATGAAAAGCAGTATAAAAGAGATGTTAAATAAATAAAATTATCTTTTGTTTTATTTTATTTTATTTTATTTTTTAAATGTGGCCCGATATTGAAATGAGTTTGATACTTCTGTCCTATGCTGTTAGCTTTCCCTGTTAAGTTGTTAAACTGAGTGACTACCTTCAGGTTATCTGAAGTGATTACTCCTGGATCTGATTCCTGTATAACTGTTGCTAGGTTTTGTCACCTCAGTAGATACATTGATAATGATTTTTGTGTCCCAGTTCTATGGTTCAAAATGTTATGTTTAATATATATAGTTTAATGTAATACAGGGCTCAACCAATTCCGGTCGCCATGGGCATAGCTTTGAGGGGGGATTGCAGAATGTTTCAGGCACTAATGGTAAACTGGTCCTTCTGCCTCCACGGCCAGTATGACATCTTTACCATTTGCACCCACAGAGTAAGACGGCAAACTACTCTGATGCCGGTCGTCATAATGTCCAGAGATGTGCACCTGTTACCTGGGATTTTCTTGCCTTCCCCCTTAAAAAAAGAAAGAAGTGATTGTGCAGCACAAGACAATTGTGATTGCAGCTTCCCCATCCTGTTCTGCCCATGAGAGATTGGATCCCTGTGGGCAGAAGACAGCCGCAAGTCCCCTTTTGTCTGCCACAGGAGATTGGATCCCCATTGGCAGAAGACAGCGAGAATGGAGGCCTGCCAAACACATCAACAAAAGTTAGCTGGGGGGGGTGGGGGGGTGAAGCAGCAAAAAGTAGTCTAAAAAAAAAAAGGAAGGACGATGGAGGGCAGGGGGAAGAAAAAGGAGGGAGAGTCTGTAAGGGGAACAGAGTTGGGAGGGGTTGGAGGGGGGGAAGGAAGAGTGCAAAGTATCGGAGTTTAAAGGGATGAATGCATGGGGACAAAAGGGCACAATGTATATTTGCCAAAAGGTGCATCACCCTCCCCCCAGAACATACGCACAGGCACTTCCACCCCATACCATACTCACACATACAGGCACCCCACCTCTGCATGACAGACATGCACGCCAGCTGCACACTGCATATACACACATGCACACAGGCATCCTACCTCTGCTCCCTCCCCACACAGGCTCCCCAGCTCTGCAGCGCACACACACACACATCGCAGCCCTGCACCCCCCACACACATCCACCACCATATCCCATGCACAGACAAGCACACCAGCATTGCAAGACACACACACTTGCTATCTGAAGCTATTACCGTTGTTATCTAAAAATGCCACGCAGTGTAGGAATTATGTCACTGGTCTTGCAATACTTGAGAACATGATACCAGCATAAGAGACGATAGGGAAAGGGGGCAGAAAGAGGTCACAAGCACTGGCTCCTAAGATTTTGGCCTGGCTCCTAAATCCACACAAAATTTGTCAAGGGCTGGTGTAATGTACCTTCATGTAACATTCCAAATTATTCACCCCTTGAGGTTGCAAATTTGAAATTTCTTTCCACCTTGAAATGAGTGGAATGATATTAAACGTTTACTTTGAACAGATTATCGGCTGTTGCTAGGGCTGGGCCTAGCAGTAGGGCAGAACTATTTTTGAAGCAGTGCAGCACCAGCGCAGCAGCGGTAGGAGCAGAAGATGGGTGATCCCAGACTCAGCACTTCCCAGGCAGTGCACGGCCTTTATTTCCATGCACATGCTCAAGGCCTGCCACCCCTCAGCAGTAGGAAGTTTGCATCGGATGGGGCAGGATCAGGGCTGGCCGAACCATTAGGCAAACTTGGTAGTTGCTAGAGTGGCAGCTTCTGAAGGGGGAGGGGGTGGCAAAAAGCAGGGCATTCAAAGCTAAACAATAGATTATGACAGCCCGGGGGGCATAAGGCTTAAGGTTTGCCTGGGGCACTAACACCTTGACCCATCTCTGGGGATGGCCCTGGGTGGGACGCATGTGCTCAGAGGCCCCCTTGCTGAGTGTTGCTGCAGGCCCAGATAATGTAGAGTGTAGCAGCAATGACCAACAATGGAATAGAGTGGAGAGAAGGCAAGAGAAGGAGAGATGCTAGACATGCTAGACTATGAAGAAAGGCTAAAAAGGTTAGGGCTCTTTAACCTGGAAAAGAGACGGCTGAGAGGAGATATGATAGAAGTCTATAAATTAATGAACGGAGTGGAATGGGTAAACGTAGATCGACTGTTTACGTTATCAGAATATAGAAAGACTAGGGGACATGCAATGAAGCTACAGGGTAAACTATTTAAGACTAATAAAAGAAAATATTTTTCACTCAACGTGTAATCAAACTCTGGAATTTGTTACCGGAGGATGTAGTAAAGGCTGTTAGTGTAGCTGGGTTTAAAAAAAGGTTTGGACAAGTTCCTGGAGGAAAGGTCCATAAACCATTATTAAGAAGGGATCCAGGATATCAATGCTTGACCTAGTACAAGCATTGCAGAACCTGTGTCTTTTGGGGAAACTGCTAGGTATGTATGACTTAGATTGGCCACTGTTGGAAACAGGATACTGGGCTTGATGGACCTTGGTCTGACCCAGTATGGCATATCTTATGTTCTTATGGAGGGAGAGGTGAAGAGGAGATACTGAATATGAAGCAGGAGAGGGAGATGCTGGACAAGGAGCATGGAAGAAGGGAAGAGAGGAGGGATGCTGGCTACAGGGTGGGGGAGATGAACAGAAAGGAGAATTAGGGAAAGTCTAGGTAAGGAGAGAAAGAGATGGGGAAAGGGAGGACTAAGATGAGGGACATGAAAGGTTGTAGCTAGGTTTTTTTTTTTTAGTGCCATCAAGTCAGTGTTTACTTATAGCGACCCAGCTACCTTTGTGTTTTCTTGGCAGTGTATCACTGGAAGTAGATTGCCAGCCTTTTCTTCCGAGGCAATGGAGGGTAAAGTGACTTGCCCAAAGTCACAAGGAGTGCCAGTGAGAATCAAACCCTTGATCTTCTGGGTACTAGGCAGTTACTCTAACCACTAGGCTACTCCTCCACTAGCTAGGTAACAGTAAAAAAAAAAAGGAGATTGAAATCTGAATGGTGAGAAAGAGGTGTGAAATCTGAGTGGAAAAAGAAGTTAAAAAAGAAATGGAAGAAAGCTGAAAGTAAAAGATCAATTTCATAGATGGGAAAGTAAAGACAGGAAAGGGGGAAAGTAAAGACAGGAGAAGAGAAAAGAAATGTTTAATGAACCAGGAGACCTTGAAAATAAAGTTGAGAAGATAGACATGAAAGTAAAAACCAGAGACTGGGAGTGAGACAATTTAATAACTGGAATGTGTCCATTTTTAGAATTTAAATCTGTTGTCTTTATATTTTCCACAGTTTAGGGGGCAAAGCATCACTGTTTCTGTTTTTCTGATGTTGCACCAGATTCAGGGTATGACTTCTTGGGGTTTCGGTTTACTTTTTGTCTACATATTTCTGTGTACAAAGAATGGGGGAGACAAAATGAAGTTACTAAGTAGTACATTTAAGATTAATTGGAGAAAATATTTTTTCACTCAATGCAGAATTAAGCTCTGGAATTTGTTGCCGGAGGATGCAGTAAAGACTGCTGGGTTTAAAAAAGATTTTGAAGAGTTATTGGAGGAGAAGTCCATAAACCATTATTAAAGTGGACTGGGGGAAATCTGCTGCATGGAATCTATTTACCTTTTGGGATCCTACCGGGTACTTATGACCTGGATTGTCTACTGCTGGAAACAGGATACTGGGCTTGATAGACCTTTGGCTTAACCCAGTATGGTAAATCATATGTTCTTATGTGCACTTTGTAATAATTTCTTCTGTACTTGTCAAGGGTCTAGATGCGTTCAGTCTGTGTGACCCAGGTCAGGTATTCTGTTAGCATGCAGTTTATACGTAGGGATCTGTAGTAATCTGGCTTGTGTTGAGTTTTCCAGTAGGAGTATGGATGATCTCCAGGAACAAGCAGGAATAAGTCCTCACATATTGGGTACGTTGGTACCGACGGAGCCTGCGCGGGAACGCTCCCCAGCTTCCCAGAAGAAAGCTTTTGGGAGCCTCCCACAGCGCATGCGCGCTGCCTTCCCGCCTTTCTGACCAACTCTCCTCAGTTCTTCTATTCCGCGGAGCCAGCAGGTCGTGTTCCTGTCACCGCTGAAGAAGTTCTTATTTTAATTTGTTTCTTTGGCCACGTGTCTGCCTTCCCCGACTACCGGACCGGTACCGCCGGTCTTTTTTCTTTTTACTTTTCAAAAAAAATAAAATATATATTTTCTTTTCACTACTTGGTGAAATTTTCTCTCTTTAGGCCCCTAGGCCTAGAGAACAATTTTCCCTCATGGAAAAAACAGCTTCTGGTTTTAAAAAATGCACCAAGTGTAGCGGTACCATCTCTGTTACCGACACACAAGAATGGTGTCTTAAATGTTTGGGGCCTGACCACTCCATTCCGGATTGCCAGTCCTGTTCCCTGATGTCTAAACGTGGCTTACAGAACCGAGCAGCCAAGTTTCATATGCTGTTTTCCACAGATACTCCAGCATCGACATCTTCCAGGTCTTCCTCTCCTGATGGATCTCAGGTAACCAAACATTCCTCAAAGGGCAAATCTCCCTCTAAGTATCGAGATGCCCCCGGGCTTGACCCTGAGGACCCTGCCCCAGCCAAGCAACCCCGGCGGAAAGCTCCGGCTTCCAAAGCTCCTCCTATGGGGTTACAGGTTGACATCGATGGCACGGCCTCGACCGATCACCTGTTAGACTGCTCTGGGGTACCGGCACACTCTTCCGGTACCGACATCCAGGCAGTTGTGGCGTCCATGGATCATACAGTTCAATCCATGCAGCAGGCCATAATGGCTTTCATTAAGGCTGCGACGCCCACGGTACCGCAGCAAGCGTTACCGACCTCGGTTCCGGTACCACAATCGATACCGGTACCCAGGGCATCCACATCGACCAGGATACCGGTTCCAGTTCCCGGTTCCGGGGCTTTTCCCGATACCGATCCGGTTCCGGGTACGCCCGATGTCGATACCGGTCGATACGCGTATCAACCCTAGAAGCCAACAGACGATACTTCCAGTCTTCTGATGATTCTGATTCATCGGATTACTCTCCTGAAGTATCTCTTGCTCTTCCTGAGGAGCCCTCTTCTCCAAAGAGGAGAATGTCTCCTCCAGAGGATTTGTCCTTTCAAGACTTCATCATGGAAGTAGCTAAAGGACTCTCTATTTCAGTAACCTCTGAAAAAGAACCTAGAGCAAAAAAATTAGACATTTTGGGATACTCTAAGGTTCCCAGAGAGGCAGTCACCTTGCCAATTCATGAAATTCTCCAAGAACATTTGCTTGAATTGTGGGAGACTCCTCTCACCCTTTCTCCTCATTCTCGTAGATTGGACACTATGTACCGTGTCCCTCCTTCTCCTGGTTTTCAAAAAACTCAGCTTCCTCACCATTCTATTGTGGTGCAGTCAGCTATGAAGAGAATAAAGAGTACCAAAAGACACTCTTCTACTCCTCCAGGAAGAGAATGCAGGACCTTGGATGCTTTTGGTAGAAAGATCTTCCAAGCTAGCATGCTTACTGCCAGAATCAATTCATACAGCCTTTATATGGGTATGTTTCTGAAGGAGGTTGCAGAAAAGCTGCACAACTTTCTCCCTTTTATTCCAGAGGATAAAAGGGAGGAATTCCTTCTTTGGCTTAAGCATACGCAAGACATCTCAAAGTTTTCCAACAGAGCAGCCTTTGATTCCTTTGAGGTTGCCAGCAGAGCCTCAGGCATTGCTATAGCTGCTCGTAGAATTGCTTGGCTCCAGGCTTCTGATCTAGAACCCTGGGTTCAAGATGGTTTAGGAAATCTACCCTGTACAGGTGAAAACCTATTTGGCAAAGAGTGGCAGATTAAAGCCACTCAAATGGATGCAGAAAATGCTGCTCTTGATAGACTTTCTAAGTCTACCTCCACTCCAGCCAAGAAAAAGTCTTTTAAAAAGTCTCTTTACAAGAAGGGCAGATTTCCTTCCACTTCTGGTCAACAGTCTTCTGCAGGTCGCTTTGCTACTAAGCGTCAGCAACCCAAACAGGCCAGGCCTAAACCTGCAGGGGCTGCTGCAACCCAGCAGTCCCAAGCCCCTCAGGGGTTTTGACTTAGTGCTAGAGAACTTAACCTTTCTGGCTCTACAACAGCCAGAACCTCTCACCATTCCAGGAAGGTTGGCTCATTTTGCTCCCAGATGGGAGCAAATCACATCAGAGCAGTGGACCCTCTCCATCATCAGAGAGGGCTACAAACTTCATTTCTCAGACCTTCCTCCCTACACCATGGTGAGACATTTCAATTCTCCCACATCTCTCCTCGACCTTCTGGATCAGGAGGTAACCTCCCTTCTGGCCCAGAGGGCCATAGAAGAAGTTCCTCTTCTTCAACAGGGGTCAGGTTTTTACTCCCCCTACTTTCTCATCCCAAAGAAAACAGGGGGATACAGACCTATTCTAGATCTCCGAGAATTGAACAAATTTCTGTACAAGGAGAAGTTCAAGATGCTCTCTTTAGGCACTCTCCTTCCATACCTACAGAGTCAGGATTGGCTTTGTTCTCTAGATCTCAAGGATGCGTACACCCATATACTCATCCACCCATCCCACAGAAAATTCCTACGTTTTCTGTTCCAGGGAAAACATTACCAATACAGAGTCCTTCCTTTCGGTCTGGCCTCTGCTCCAAGAGTGTTCACCAAATGCATGGCAATAGTTGCTGCATTTCTGCGCACTCTGGGAGTCTTTGTCTTCCCATATCTGGACGACTGGCTCATCAGAGCTCCATCTCAGTCAGAAGCCCAGATTTCCCTGGACCGCACAAGGCGCATTCTGCAGTATCTGGGACTGGTGGTAAACCTCCCAAAGTCCCAGCTCATCCCTACTCAGTCCCTGGAATTCATAGGGGCCTGGTTGGATACCACCACTGCAAGGGCCTACCTTCCTCAGGCCCGTTGCCAACGTCTAGTGCAGCTAGCCTCCCAGATTCAGTCAAAGAGCCACTTAACTGCCAGGGAGATGCTACAACTGCTAGGCCACATGGCTTCCACAGTACATGTGGTCCCCTATGCTCGCCTACACATGAGAGCAGCTCAATGGACTTTGTCCACCCAGTGGACTCAAGCCTCAGGAGCTCTCTCAGACCAAATAGCAAACTCCAAACGTCTCCTTTGGTCTCTCCAATGGTGGATGTCCACTCAAAATCTGTTGCTGGGGTCCCCCTTCCAACCTTTGTTGCCCCAAGCAATCCTCACAACAGTTGCCTCCCAAACAGGTTGGGGAGCTCATCTGCAGGACCTCTCCACCCAAGGTACTTGGTCTCCACAGGAGACCTCTCTTCATATCAATCACTTAGAGCTTCGAGCAGTGTTCTTAGCTCTCAAGATCTTTCATACCCTCCTCAGCTACCAGACAGTCCTCATTCAAACGGACAATCAGGTAGCCATGTTTTACATAAACAAGCAAGGAGGAACCGGCTCTCTGTCGCTTTGCAACGAAGCTCTCAGATTATGGGCCTTCGCCAGAGAGCATCAAATCCATCTCCTGGCAGTATACCTCCCAGGAATTCAAAACTCTTGGGTGGACAGACTCAGTCGAGTTCTGCTTCCACACGAATGGTCCCTGTACATGGATCAGGTACTCAGAATCTTTCAGGAATGGGGTACCCCGGACATAGACCTATTTGCAAGTCTGTGGAATGCCAAACTTCCCCGGTTCTGTTCCAGAATTCCGTGTCAGGGAGTTCAGGCCAAGGATGCCTTCCTCCTTCACTGGGGTCAGGACTTCCTGTATGCCTTTCCACCCATTCCTTTGATCCCCAAGACTCTGTTCAAACTTCAGAGGGATTGAGGATCTATGATCCTCATAGCTCCACGCTGGCCATGCCAAGTGTGGTACCCTCTACTTCTGCATCTCTCCCAAGCCCCCTCCCTGGACTTAGGAGCTGCTCCAGACCTTCTGTCTCAGGAGGAGGGGACTTTGTGGCATCCAAACCCCAAGTCCCTTCACCTCAGAGCTTGGTTACTGAAGGCCTAGACCTTCAAGACTTCAATCTTTCGCAACAAGTGCAGGATATCCTTCATGCTTCCAGGAAACCTTCCACTAGGCGTTCCTATGCTTTTAAATGGAAGAGATTTTCCATTTGGTGTGATCAAAAGGGTCTAGACCCTCTAGCACTTCCTCTGAATTCTCTCTTAGAATATCTCCTGCATCTCTCCAATGCAGGCCTTAAGACGAATTCCGTAAGGGTCCATTTAAGTGCTATTGCAGCATCCCTTAAGCCTATCAATGGACAACCTGTTTCCTCTCATCCTCTTATTGCAAGATTCATGAGAGGCCTAACCTTAACTAAACCTCCCATTCGACCTCCTCCGGTGGCATGGGACTTAAACTTGGTTCTTGGTCAGCTTATGAAGCCACCTTTTGAACCCTTAGCCACTACCTCCTTGAAATTTCTTTCCTGGAAGGTTATTTTCCTTATTGCAATCACTTCTGCTCGCCGCATTAGTGAGCTGCAGGCCTTAGTGGCTAATCCACCTTATACAAGGTTCCATCATGTTAAGGTAGTCCTTAGGACAAATCCTCACTTTATGCCTAAAGTGGTCTCACCTTTTCATCTTAATCAAGAGGTATATTTACCTGTCTTTTTTCCAGCTCCTCATGCATCCACTGCAGAGAGGAACCTTCATACTCTAGATTATAAAAGAGCTCTTGCTTTTTACTTACACAGGACACAGCAACATAGAAAGTCTTCCCAGCTTTTTGTTGCTTTTGATCCTTCTCATCTAGGACTTCCAGTCTCTAAAAGAACACTGTCCAGTTGGATTGCTCAGTGTATCTCTTTTGCTTACCAGAGTAAGAACCTTTCTCTGGAAGGCCATGTCACAGCTCACAATGTGAGGGCCATGGCCACCTCTATGGCTCATCTTCATTCTGTGTCCATCGATCAGATCTGTCGAGCAGCCACCTGGGCCTCGGTTCATACCTTTACAGCCCATTACTATTTGGACAAGGACTCCCGCCGGGATGCCTTGTTTGGTCAGGCTGTCCTCAGACACCTGTTCCATTCTTGAACAACTCCTGCCCTTCTTCCCTCAATGGATGCCTGAGATCCATAGGAAGACGAGGAACCTTTCAGGGTCTCATACCCTTGGGGATCTCCCAGGCATCTTAGCTAGGGAGTCCCCATATGTGAGGACTTATTCCTGCTTGTTCCTGGAGATAGCACAGTTACTTACCTGTAACAGGTGATCTCTGGGAACAGCAGGAATTAGTCCTCACAACCCACCCACCTCCCCTAGGAGTTGTATCTTTCTCTCTCTTTGTCTTTCCTTTACTCTCTCTCTATTGTCTCAGCTTTAAACTTGAACTGAGGAGAGTTGGTGAGAAAGGCGGGAAGGACAAAACACAAGATGCAGCTTTAAGGAACAGGGAACAGAAGTGAGGGAATGTTGTAAGATAAAGACACATTAATAAACACCCTTACAGAATTTTCAATTCTCATGTTCAGAAAAATGGCACCGCTGGTGCAGGGATAATATGGGCGTGAACAGGAAAAGGATTCCTTTTTGGGTGAGAAACGGAGATCCCATTTGTAGTCCTGGTCCCCCCATGCAATTATATATTAGTGATTTATGGACTTTTCCTTCAAGTGATGAATGTGAGAAAAAAACCCTTCAAAGCAGTTGGATTATCTGAGACCTAAAAGCTGCAGCTCGGAAACAATAAAGGAAACTTGAAAACAACTGAAAATCCTAACTAAAGAAGCTATGGGGATTCTACATGCGACACAGAACGGCAAGGTTGGCAGAAAACCAAACAAAATTATAAATGTTAAAATATGTAGTGAGAACTGAAATAAAGAAAGAGACATGAACATTTCTGTAGGGCTCCATGACTAAAGATGACTGAGGAGAATGGCATGGAGATGGCATGTTAGAAGATATGTGCATCCATGGTAGGACCCTTGTTATTTATTTATTTTTTTATTTAATTCACATTTATATACCGCATCTTCCAAAGTTCAGTTGCGGTTTACAGGTAACAATAATTTACAAATCAAGTTTGTTTTACATGGAACAATGAAATATAACAGAACTTATTTACAAGGAACTGAGGAGCTGCGAAAGGTTTCTAAAAGGAGCTGCGAAAGGTTCCCACATAAGGGCTCCATCAGTAACGTCAGCCATATATGAGCAGTTATCCTATTTGTCCACGGAGAATTAAACTCTATTAAGGTCACAACCAGAACTCACACAATAAAGACCCTAATCCAGAAAAAGGCAACACCATAAATATTGTAATGGGCCACAGAAAGCACAGTTACTTACCTGTAACAGGTGATCTCTGGGAACAGCAGGAATTAGTCCTCACATATGGGTACGTCGGTACCGACGGAGCCTGCGCGGGAAAGCTCCCCAGCTTCCCAGAAGAAAGCTTATGAGAATAGATTATGAGAATAGCTGGGAAGCTGGGGAGCTGCCTTCTGGGAAGCTGGGGAGCTTTCCCGCGCAGGCTCCGTCGGTACCGACGTACCCATATGTGAGGACTAATTCCTGCTGTTCCCAGAGATCACCTGTTACAGGTAAGTAACTGTGCTTTCTGTGGCCCATTACAATATTTATGGTGTTGCCTTTTTCTGGATTAGGGTCTTTATTGTGTGAGTTCTGGTTGTGACCTTAATAGAGTTTAATTCTCCGTGGACAAATAGGATAACTGCTCATATATGGCTGACGTTACTGATGGAGCCCTTATGTGGGAACCTTTCGCAGCTCCTTTTAGAAGCGTTAACAAGGGTCCTACCATGGATGCACATATCTTCTAACATGCCATCTCCATGCCATTCTCCTCAGTCATCTTTAGTCATGGAGCCCTACAGAAATGTTCATGTCTCTTTCTTTATTTCAGTTCTCACTACATATTTTAACATTTATAATTTTGTTTGGTTTTCTGCCAACCTTGCCGTTCTGTGTCGCATGTAGAATCCCCATAGCTTCTTTAGTTAGGATTTTCAGTTGTTTTCAAGTTTCCTTTATTGTTTCCGAGCTGCTGCTTTTAGGTCTCAGATAATCCAACTGCTTTGAAGGGTTTTTTTCTCACATTCATCACTTGAAGGAAAAGTCCATAAATCACTAATAGAGGACTGGGGAAATCCACTGCTTACTTCTGTGAATCTGTATACCTTTTTGGAACCTGACAGGTACTTGTGATCTGGATTGGCCACTGTTGGAAACTGGATACTGGATTTGTTGGACCATTGGTCAGACCCAGTATGGCATATCTTATGTTCTTATCTTATCAAGTTATTTGATTTGGCAGCGACTATTTTTTTGGACGATATATCTCAGAAATCTGCCAGTGGGTTTAAAAAGTGCACCCAGTGCGACAGGACCATGTCCATTATGGACACGCACAAAAAGTGATCAGCATCAGCCTGCAGTGATGCCAACATGCCATCTTCTCCTCTTCCAGCAGATATGGGCTGATGATACTATCTACTTCTGTGATTTTTTGTCTTCTCTTTAGCGCTGTCTATGCAGGATAAATGTGGAGAGATGGTATCTTTGGCCTGCACTGCCATTTTTGTTCTTTGGTGCCAGCGGTTCTGTGGGAGAAGGCAGTGTGCCTGCTATGCTGGTGAAGAGATTGGACTTTGGAAAGAATCTGTAACCCAGGCTGGGATGAAAGAAGAGGTGTTGCAAAGCAGCATAGTCTGCTGGATTGAGTACCTGGCCCGGGGCAGGAGACTGCGTCTTTGGCTGATGCAGATGAAGCACTTAGAGGTGGATCATGCAGGAAGAGGAAGCACCAGACTGCCTGCCTGCTGACTGAGCGAGGGATTGCTGGGGATGGAAAAGTGATAGCTAAATAAATAAGACTGAAAGGAGTTGAGAGAGAATGCTAGGATAAGGGGTTCTGAGTGCCTCTGGGATGAGGGGAACTTGACTTCAGAGGGACTAACTGAAGAGTCAGACTAACTGCTGGAGCTGTGGGGATAGTGAAAGAGACGCAGACTTCTAGGGATTGATTGATTTAAAACTTTTCTATGGTGCCTGCCTCCCTCCAAATTGATGCTCAAAGCAGTTTACAACTTTGCGAACAAGCAAAAATTATGGGGGTGATATTCAAAGACATTTACATGGTTTGCAGACTGCAAACTATAAATGCCACTCTGCATGATATTCAGAGGCACTAACATTGTTACTGCCGCTGAATATCCACAGGTGCTGCCAATACAAACCCCGATGCTAGCAGGGTGTGCGGGGGGGCATTCTAGGGCGGCACCCATCACTAACCTGGCAATGGCGCTGTTGAGCTGCTGCCCAGTTAGCGATACATGACGAAGGTCAGGCGCAGGAAATCCCGGACAGCTCGGATATTCATTGCCGAAGCCCGGGTATGACGCCAGCATTGAATATACATGTTAGATTGGCTAGCTGCCAGTGTTGAATATAGAGCCCTACATGTATAAAGCATCACAACTGACTTAGGTGAAAGTCAGCCTCCCGCTCCAATTACCCATTTGCCAAAACACCCAACCCATATTCTAGTAATCCACTATGTCAGAGAATCCATAGGGTTGCATCAATCATTAGGCAGACTAGGCGATTGCCTGGGGCAGCAGCTTTTAGTGGATGGCAGTCGAGATAACGTAAACGTTCCTGATAGGCTCACTAAGTCCAGGAATTGCCAATATGTACTCATGTATACACACACATGCATGAAGACCAGTTATGCCTTTTTTCAGGATCTTTCTGGGAGGGATAATCATGATGATTAAAACTCAGGAAAAGGAGCCTAAGAATGTGAAAGTTAATTTGAGGTGGGGGGGGGGGCGGCAAGGCTTGAAGGTTTGCCTAGGGTGCTTAATATCCTTTCAGTGGCTCAGAGTGTGCCGCACTCTGACGCTTTATTATCAGTAAACAAAAAAGTCTTTACAGTTCTCTGAGATGTATTTAATATTTGCAGTGTTGCCTTTTGATAGGTTGGGTTTGGTGCTTTGTGAGTCCTGGTAGTGTTGTTAGGATACGGCAGGTTTGCTATGGGTTCTAAATGGTCAGTGTTTCTAGAACTTCCTAATGGGCCTGGCGTTTGGCACTGGAATATAGTAATGTAGAAATCTGGTAGTCTTTCTTTATCTAGACACTCATTAAGAGGCATGTTTACTAAACGTTAGGGCACATTAGCATTAGGCAAATATTTTTGCAAATGAGGCCCCGCAATGAGTCTCCGTACATGACCCCGCACCCTCCTTGGGCTGCCCCTGCTCCAACCCCCCTACCTCCCCAGCTATCAAATCTATTGTTTAGATTTGAACACCTTGCTCTTTGTGCCCTCTCCGCAGCCCTCCCTGAATTTGCTCTCTAGGCAACCACTAAGTTTCCTGATGGTAAGGCTGGCCCTGTCCCCATCCCATCTTTATTTTCATTCTCTCCTCATCTTACCCAGTCTTATTTTCAGAACCTCCTGGCTTGGAATATGCCAGGCAGGGCGCTTCGTTCATCTCAAAGCTGTTTGCTGCACAACCATCGCATCGTAGGGCATTATAGCATGTGCTCCGTCTCTTGAGATTCAGCAGGAAGTGTTAACTATCTGAAATTCAGGAAATACCAATATATCTCCTATGGGGAAAGAGAACAAGTATCAAATGGAAACTACATGAACAGAAAACCTCAGCTCGGTTACACATGCAGAACATAGACTGTCACCAAACATAGAACAAGGGATCACAATTTAGAAATAGGAAGACAATAGTTAAACTGGAAACCCCAAAAGTCAAATTTGGCATGTACAACACTGGAGAAATAAAACTATAAATTAATTTCCTCTTGTACATTGCTAACATCTTTGCATTTTTATTTAGTACATTTCCCAGAGCTGACATATTCCAGTTAATAAATTAAAAATAGAAAAGTATTTTTCTATTGTTTGTGCATTTTATTTTTCAGTTGTAATTGCTCCAGTCACTTTCTTCTGGTTTCTTTGAGTCTTCTGTTAACTCTCCATCGTCTGCTGTCCACTTGTCCATTCTTCTCTCTTCTAGTTTTTATTCCATTATCTCTGTATATATGCTTTAACATACTGCTTTCCCCTTTAGCTCTTTCTTCAATTTCTTTTATTTCTTTCTATTCACTCAAATTTCACTCTTCCATTCTCAATCCTCACTTATTCTCCGAACACTTGGCCAATCATAGATTTTTCTTCCCTCTCCACAAAATATCTTTTCCCCTCTCCATCCTCACTCCCCCAGCCTCATCCCCTTCTAGTTCGCCTCCAACATCAGCTCCCTTATTTTATTTATTTATTTATTTAGCTGTATTTATATCCCGCTTTTCACTGGGTCAAAGCGGTCGAATAGTTCCAGCCCCACCCAGCATCCACTCCCTTCTAGTCCCATTCTCCCATCCTCTCCCTTCTAGTCCCATCCTCCCGCACCAGCCCATTTCCAGTCTTAGCCCCCCCATCAGCCATTTCCAGTCCAAGCCCCCCATCCCCGCAATAAGCCTATTTCTAGTCCAAGTTCCTCCAATCAGCCCTTTCCGGTGCTGCCCCCAACAGCCATTTCCAGTCTTATCCTAGCCCCCCCATAAGCCCATTTCCAGTCCAAGCCCCCCCCCCCCCATCAACCCATTTCCACTCCTAGCCACCCCATCAACCATTTCAAACCCCCCCATCAGTTCATTTCCAGTCCTATTCTAACCCCCATTATCCCATTTCCAGTCCTACACCCCTCCCCCCGCAAAGAACCCAGCGCCTGTCTGACTGGCTTGAGATGGAGCCGTGAGACCCAAAGCCCCAGCTCACCTCCGCACAGCACCAGAGTGAAGAGCAGTGTGTTCCTTTACTCCAGCAACTGTGTTCTCCTGAAGCACGCTGGAGGTTAAAGGGCATTTCCTGTTTCCCGGCACTCAGCTTGCTTCAGGAGAACACAGTTGCTGAACGCTGCTCTTCACTCTGGTGCTGTGCAGAAGTGAGCCAGGGCTTCGGGCCTCCCTGGATCCCTCTGAAGCTGGCCCTCCCTGCAAACCGAAATCCATGTGCGGAATGGAATTGGCGCGGGGCCCTCTGAAGCGCGGGACCCTGTGCAAACAGCAATCTTGCACAATGGACGGGCTGGGCCTGGGTTGGGCTAGAAAGCTTAAGGTTTGCTAGGGCACCAACACCTTGAACCAACTCTGGGGCTGGCCCTAAATAGAGAAGGTAGGAGAGCGATCAAAGAGAGACAGTGACTTCTGGGGTATTGAAGAGAACAGCGTATGTGTGATCACTGTGGATGAGGTAGGGAGGAGGGAGCAATATACATGAGTGTTCCAGTTTCCAATTCTCAAGGTATTTTGAATAATGGTAAAAAACACCCCCCAAATAAACTAAACTGCTCTTCTATTTTGAAAGTTTGCAAGTCCTTACCTTGGTGTCTTTTGTTCCTAGAAAGAAAAAGGAAATGACCCAAAGTGAAGAGAGAAGTTGTGGGCACTGACATGCAAATGAATCACTAGAGGAAAAATGGTGTTCTCAGGGACAGAGCTACCTGAGCTTGGAGATAGGGCAAGAGGCGGGGCCTGACTGGCAGAACTGGTTTCACAAGGGAGCCGTTTGGGAGGGGATTTCTCTAGGACTCGGAGCTCAGAGGGACAATTTATGTGTTTGTATGTGTATGCATACTGAAAAAAGAGAATCACTGAGGTACAGAGCTCACAGTGGGGCACTTCACTAACCACAAAATGAAAAGCCAGATCATGTGAAAGCGATCCCAGCAGGAAGAAGGGCCTGACACTGAGCTGGATAGGAGCCAGTGTGTCTGGAGTACTTGGCGTTGAATCAACTTTCGCATATAATCCTCCCTGGAATACAGATCTGACTCAGCAGTGCTGAGACTCTTAAGAATCATTAGTAAACTGAGAGAAGTCTGTGTGAAATCACTGTAGACTGAACCTCCAACGTGGAGCAGCAGAACTAGGTAAGGGCTCTCTTTACCTTACAAAAGACTTAAATCCCTCCATGAGTACTGCTCTATTACATAGATTCTACAGTAAAGTACTTCAGGTGTGAAATGTAGTGCTATCTGAGACCTGGTTGTGTTTAACACAACTAATTCCTAGTTAAAATCAGCAGCTCAGATCTCCACCGTGTCTGGTTTTCTTGTGTTCATCTTAGTGACTAGTCTATGGGCCGTAATAACATTTCAAGAAATGAAAATATGATTTTCAACCTGTTAACTGATCCTCAGCATTTTCAGAAGATTGTTTTTACACAAAATCCTCCAGGAATTGAGCTTGGAGCATTATAATGGGGTGTTAGAGCATGTTGTGTTATTGGTGGGATTCGTGGCAATTAGAGCAACCTTTTCTGAAAGGTTTTTGCTATGCTAGGTTGGGAGGCCATTTAAGTTGTTATGACATATAGCAATAGAACACCTTATGGGGGGAGATGGTGTCTGTCTGTGACCTCATATAACAGAAAATTATGGTAGGTAGGCATTTTGTGTTATGGTATGATTTAAGGGTAGGATATGCTTCCCACTGGTCGATTTGGCAATTCCGCAGTTAAAAGAATGCCACTCCCCCAGTTGTATGCTTGACTTAGTGGGAGTGGACTTTTTATGTTTGTTTTCTTCCCAAATGCTGCTTATCCTGTTTGTATTGATGGGTAATAGATGCATTCAAGGGAATGGTAGAAACAGTCTGCTGATGAAATCAAACTGAAACAATTCTGTGTAAACTTTAAAGGCAGTAGGAGCTGACAGTCAGCATTGGTTTATTCCAAGGATCCCCAAACCGTTCAAGAGAAGGGTCATATAAGGTATTCCAAATCACCGAAAGGGACAATGGGAGGTCCCCCTCAGAGCTGGCTGAGTAAGTTGCAGCACCATACTACCATCATCTTCAGTTGATGGAGCCTGGGAACCTTGCTAGCTTTGCTGTCTTTTTTTTGTTTCGTGCAGTGTTACTGCAAAGAAAACTTTCACCATGGGCTGGAAAGATGAGTACTTCTAGCTCACCAGTCATAGGTTTAGGGACCTTTGGTTTACTCCCTTGCAGCTTATTTGGAAAATATTTTTTATTCCATTTCTGTACTTAGGGGAAATGTTTGCCTTCTGGAAAATGATCGATGTAGCTTATGGATGCCAGTCAGAGTACTCTGAGATTATTGCTGTGCATGCGGATTGTAGATATGTCCCTGACCAGTGTGCTATTAAATGTCCGGGGCCTCTTGTGTTTTTTTTTTTTTTTTTTTAAACTTTTATTTTCATTTTGCAACAAACAAAAGAAACAACACACCAAAGGAGACAAAACAAATATACAATAAAGAAAAGTAAACCCAATTACCCCCCACCCCCACGCTTCTTCTCTAGCTGATTATGTCAGCATGTGAGCGCTTCCAAACAACAGTGATTATACATCAAAACAATCAAAAGAGTATCTGCGATACAGAATAATCATGGGACAAAGATATATACAAATTTAGACAGTCAGATGAGAGCATTGAGCAGAATGTACATAGTCATTGAGCATCTTCCATTTAGACCGATGATGAGGAGTCTGAATGGGGGAAGCAAACATACGAGGTATTTGTTCATATTTACTGTAGAGACAGACATGATTCCACCATTCATTGGGGCTCAGATGGGAGCTATTTTTCCAGTATTTCGTAATTAGGGAAATAGCAATGCCAAGCATAAAGTCCAAAAGGAAGTAAGCCGTTTTTGGAAGAGAGGGGATCCCCGCAGCTGAGCGAAGTCCCACTATCCTCCAAGAAAGGGGCTCTTGAAAGTGCAAAATAGACTGGATACGACCCCAGACCCGACGCCAGTAATACTGTAGTGCGGGACATTCATACATAACATGAGGTAGTGAACCAATGGCCGTATGACATGTCCAACAACTATTGCCCTGAGTAGTGTTCCATTTGGCTAATCTGTCAGGAGTGTAAAAACACTGGTGGGCTAGAAAGAAGAGTGTCTGAGTGAGTGAGGCGGATCGGGAGACCCGTGTCACTCTACTCCAGACAAGGCTCCATTGCTCCGGGGTCAAAGTCACATGCAATTCTCTCTCCCATGCTTTCTGCGCTATAGGGGTATCTCTAGTTATAGCATTACATAAGGTTTTGTAAAAATTGGATGCTACACCCGGTGAACTACCGATAGATCGGATAGTCTCCAACCAACCTTGTGTAGGGGAGGCCGATGGCGGGAGCACCTTAGCACTCCGAAGGCAATGCTGAAGTTGCACCAACTGAAAGTAGTGTTTCGCTGGGAGACCAAATTCAATTTGCAATTCACTAAAAGTTTTCCAGCGACCTTCATGGAACAACTGACTAGGAATCCAAATGCCCCTAGTGTACCAGGGGCTCCACGCCATCGGCTTATTTTGTATTCGAAATCGAGTATTGTACCAAAGTGGGAGCTTGTCTAACGGACAGAGTCGGGAGTCTAAAGATTGCATAAGATTATTAAAGGCACCTAAGGTGTCTAAAAGCATTGGTGGAAAGTGGGAGTCTGATGGGAGAGTCATACCAGGAAGAAAAGTAAGAGGAATCGGTTTGCAAAGGTCCTCTTCTATGTCTAGCCACACAGGTCTACTCGGTACTGGATCTTCCAGCCAACGAGCGCCTTGTTTGAGAAGAAAAGATTGATGATACTTCAGGAAATCAGGGAATCTGACACCCCCATTTTCCTTATCTGCTTGCAGCTTGTGTTTCGCTATCCTAGGTGTCTTGTTTTGCCACAAGTATCTAGTCAGAAGGCCCTCTATATCTTTATATATACGTCGAGGTAAGAGACAGGGCAACATTTCTAAGATATAATTCACTTTCGGAACAATCATCATTTTTATGGTTTTTAATCGACCCCACCAGGTAAGTGTTAAAGGAGTCCAGCGGTGAGTAAGCGCCCGGACTTTAGAGGTTAAGTCTTTGGCATTGAAGGAGATAGTGTCTTCCAAAGGAGAACAATAGTGAACCCCAAGGTATTTGACCATGCGAGGTTGCCATAAAAAGGGGAAGGGTTGCATATCTGCCTGATGAAGCAAAGGATTTAGTGGAAAGGCTACCGACTTGGTCCAATTTATCTTATAACCGGACAGTTGTGAGTATTTACCAATTTGCTCTAGGACAGCCGGTACTGAGTCTATAGAGACAAAAAGCATAAGGTCATCAGCATACGCTGAAATTTTGATTTCCCTATGGGTGAAGGGGACTCCATGAATCTCCTCCGATTGCCGGATTAGTAAAGCCAAGGGTTCGAGTGCAAGATCGAAGAGAAGTGGAGACAGTGGGCATCCCTGGCGAGTGCCGCGTTGAAGGGGAAAAGGCTGAGACTTTAAAGCATTGGCACATATACTGGCTGTAGGCTGTGCGTACATGGTGCGAAGACAACGGAGAAAACCTTCCCCGAATCCGTACCAGCGGAGGACTGCAAATAGAAAGGGCCACTCTAAGCGATCAAAGGCCTTCTCAGCATCAAGTGAGAGGCCAACAAATGGGCGATCAAGATTAACTGCGGTAGTCAGTACATGGCATAGAGTCCGAGCATTGTCAGCAGTTGATCTACCAGGAATGAAACCGCATTGATCTGGGTGTATTAAGGTAGGCATCCTATCAGAGAGCCGGGTAGAGAGAATGGTGGCAAATATTTTATAGTCCGCGTTTAGGAGGGAAATTGGGCGGTAATTAGCTGTTAGTTGCGGGTCTCTCCCCTCTTTCTCAAAAACTACCACATTTGCCATTGAAAAGGACCCAGAAGGAGAACCCTCCTCGGCCAGAGCAGAAAAATAAAGTTTCAAAACTGGAGCTAAGTCAGCGTGAAAGGTTTTGTAGAATTCAGCAGGGAGACCGTCTGGGCCTGCGGCTCGACCTGAGGCACATTTCTTGATAGCAGAATGAATTTCTGAGATAGTAAATGGTGTGTCCAAGGCCACTCTATCTTCGTCAGATAGGGTCGGTCTTTGTACCCCTGAAAGTAAGCGTTCAAATACATCTGGCTCAAAATCACATTCAGATTGATAAAGCCGAGTATAAAAATCACGAAAGAGTTCTAAGATTTCGGTATCTTTAGTGACCAAGCCCCCCCCCGACGGATTACGGAGGGCGGTAACACGCTTGGCTTCTTTTTGACCTTTTAGGGCATTTGCTAATAATTTGCCAGCACGATTATTTTCCCGATAATATAGCCCTTGTTGTGATTCAATATTTTTAACAGCAGCAGTGTACAAAAGCTGATTGTATTGAAAACGCAAGCGTTGTAAACGGAGTAAAATACATGGGTCAGTACGGGACGTGAGGAGACGCTCCCCAGCTTGTATCTGCTGCTCTAGAATCAGTAAATGCTGCTTTCTTTGTTTCCCCTGCCGAATTTGATAGCTAGTTATAGTTGCGCGGATAGATGCTTTGAAACCCTCCCACCAAGCCCAGCTCGCTGTGTCATGGGGTGAGTTAAAATGAAAATAATCTTGGATAGCGGCCTTTATATCAACCTGAAAATCTTTTTGACCCAGTAGGGATCTATCAAAAAACCAAGCTCGGGGAGAATCGTCCCGCGCAGTGACATGTAATGATAAAGATATGGCAGCATGATCTGAAATATGGAGAGGATGAGTCCTAGTCGTGTCTACTTGAGAAATCAGTGCTTTGGAAATGAGAAAGAAATCTATTCTAGATTGGGAGTGATGGGGGGCAGAAAAGAAAGTGAACTCTAAGTCGGAGGGGTGAAGCAGCCTCCATATATCTACCAGCGCAAGATCTTGCATCAGAGCTGTAAGGGTAGCAAGACTCTTGGGTGGACTACTCGTTCTAGGCGGCTGTCTATCTATCAGAGGGTCTAACACTTGATTAAAATCACCACCAAGTATTAATGGAGTATTGGCAGAGGCCTGTGCCAACTGCGCAATACTTGCATAGTAAGCAGGGTTGTCCACATTCGGGGCATAAATGCAAATACATGTAAATTCACTATCTCCAACCTTAAGATGTACTCGGGCCCATCTACCCTCCTTGTCAGCGCTAGTATCAATTACAGTAGCTTGCAAAGATTTCTTAACCAGAATGGCTACCCCGCACCGTTTGGAAACGGCGGGAGAATAGGCAGCCACCATGTAAGGCTTAACATTGAGTTTCAGTGTTTCAGCAGAGTTTAAGTGCGTTTCCTGAAGAAACGCTAAATCAGCATGCTCATGGCTAAGATAGCTAAGGATTTTCTTTCTTTTGATTGGACTATTAATGCCCTTTACGTTGAGTGATAAGATTTTACATAAGGCCATTCAGACAAGTTAAAAATTCTGAGCATGATAGCGCACATAATTTCACAATGTCCCTCATATTGACTGTATCTGGCTGTACATATGGCATAAAAGAAAATAAGCTTAGATAATACAATGAAGCGCCCCACATTAAAAAAGAAAAACCGCAGCGCGGTAGAGAAGAAGCAGAACCCCAAAAATTACTGCCGACCATGTGTCTGCGGGGAGAAGCCCCAGAGAAGGCCGAAATTGAAAAAACACATAACCTGTAGGACTGTGCGTGCTCCGAATCCGACCGAGGCACACATCATGGAGGGATAGGAGACCAAAAAACAAAAGTCAGAGAAAGAAAGAAAGAAAGTCCAGGTAGTCTCTGTGCTTGACTATGACCGCCGCATCGGGCCCTTCAAAATGGCGGACAGAGCCGGCAAATAAAAGTCCAAGTCGTTGGATTAGCGCATCTGCTCTGCTTCTTTGGAGTCTAAAAATGTTGATAGTAGATCAGGATCTTCGAATGTCCTGGTTTGGTTGTGGAGAGTCACTCGGAGCTTCGCGGGATACAACAGGCCAAAGCGAGCCTGTAGCTGTTGAAGTCGAGGGCGAAAAGCAAGGAGTTTCTTCCGTCGGTCAACGGTAGGCTTTGCCAAATCAGGGAAGAAGGAGACTTTGTGACCTTCAAATTCCAAATGATGGTTCGCCCGGGCAGCATTTAAAATTTGTTCCACTTGTTGATATCGTAGCAAGCGAAAGATAATAGGCCGGGGGGTCGTTCGGTTGAGCGCCATGTGGGTAGGAACACGGTGTGCACGATCGATTTCCAGTTCTTTATGAAAGGTGATCTTCAGCAAGGAGGGAAGAGTTTTGAGCAGGAATTCTCTCATATCTCCCGCTTCCACCCCCTCCGGTATTCCAATGAGCCTCACATTGTTGCGACGGGCTCGATTATTGCTATCTTCTAACTCCTTTTGAAGATTCTGTATCTGGCTCTCAGCCTTGTCTAGTGTGCCCAAGCGCACCGCGTGCGAGTCGAGGACCCCCGCCATATTGTCCTGCCGTAATGAGAGACTTTCAAGTCGGTCCTGGAGCACTCCAAAGTCTTCTCGCATGGCTCTAAGCGCTTCTCCATTGGACTGCACCAATTCCTTCACGCCGCGTATTTCCTCCAAAATCTCCAGGTGCATTTCGGGGTTTTCCCGAAATGGAGCCATCTTCTGTGGGGAGGACACCTCTGTTTTGGAGCGTTTTCCGTGAGAAGAAGAAGGAGACCCGAAGTCCAAGCGCGCTGGTTTATGGGCCGCCATCCCCCCCGAGGTACCCCGGTCAGCCCGGAGCGAAATAGTAAGTTTGTATAGGTATTAAGTCAGGATTCTAAGTAGGCCTCTCGGGAGCTTCAGCGCGAAGCGTCTTACCCGCTGGACATCAGGCTCCGCCCCCCCGGGCCTCTTGTGTTTTACCAGAATTTCATTTTTAAAGTGTATTTTGTAAAGGTCTCTCTCAGGAACTATTTCTCCAAGTGGGTTAGGTTTGCACATACCATGACAGGAACATAAGAACATAAGCTATGCCATACTGGGTCAGACCAAGGTCCATCAAGCCCAGTATCCTGTTTCCAACAGTGGCCAATCTAGGTCATACGTACCTAGCAGTTTCCCCAAAAGACACAGGTTCCGCAATGCTTCTACTGGGTCAAGCATTGATATCCTGGGTCCCTTCTTAATAATGGTTTATGGACCTTTCCTCCAGGAACTTGTCCAAACCTTTTTTAAACCCAGCTACACTAAAAGCCTTTACTACATCCTCCGGTAACAAATTCCAGAGTTTGATTACACGTTGAGTGAAAAAATATTTTCTTTTATTAGTCTTAAATAGTTCACCCTGTAGCTTCATTGCATGTCCCCTAGTCTTTCTATATTCTGAATGAATGAATGAACCTTGCTCCTAAACCCAGGGTATGTATGACTTCAGTTTCTCAAATTTACTATTAATGCTCAGCATAGTATTGATACTGTGCCAAAGAGAGTCTATTTCTAGAGTTCATAAGATGTAACATGTATAGGTAATTTGTCAAGGTTTGCTTGGAAAATCCTCTTAATCAAGCCTGTAGTACCCAGCAAGATGGAAAATATCACTGTATTTTTCAATTCACATTTTCTTTCTCGCTGACTACATTTCTTGGAACTTAGGGATCTTCTCCCTCTCAGCATAATTCACAGAATAATCACTTGGAACTGATAATGATCCTATCTAGTACTATAATAAATCAAGAAGCAATCTTCAGAAGGGCAGACATTTGAAATAAACTTTTATTTATATACAAGCAGGAAATAAGTCCTCACGTATGTGTGACATCACCAACGGAGCCCCGCACAGAACACTCTCCAGCTTCCAAAGGAAGCTTTTGGGAGTTATGCAGCACATGCGTGCCTGCCTTCCCAGCCCGCCATGGGCACCATATTCTCCAGTTGTCTTTTTTCCATGGAACTCCTAGGCCGTGTTCCTGCAGTCTGGAAAAAAACTTTGAATTTCTTTCCATTGTGGTTGAGCTTTGCTCTTTTTTTTTTTCACCCGCCTGTCATTGGTTAGCTTTTTTTTTCCTCACCCTTTGAGTGTCTTTTTCTATGATTTTTGCGCCTTTTGGGTGTCCTTTTTCCCCACTCACAACTATTTTTCAGTTGAACTTTGCCAAGGCGATATATTTCAGCATGTCTAAGCCTGATAGCAGTTTTAAAAAATGCACCAAATGTGACAAAACCATTTCTTCCACTGACCACCATAAATGGTGCTTGCAATGCCTTGGACCAAATCACCAGCCGGTGTCCTGCAAACTCTGCTTGCAGATGACATGTTGAGGGCTGAAGGGTTGAAAAAAGCAGAAGGAGTCCCTCTTTGACTCATCTGATTCAGTATCCTCAGCCCCGATCCCCTCATCCACGCCTGAGGTGACCAAGGGAAAAGAGCAGAGGGCTAAGTTGGAGCAGAACGGTTTGAGTGGAGAGGGGTGTCCCTCTACAGAGATCCTGTCCATGTCAAAAGGGGAGCACAAGGAGAAAATCTGCGTGTAGCACCATCACAACCCCTCTAGACATAAGATGGACAGTGAGGGCCAAGAAGGGCCGACCAGGCTTCCCCAGCAGGAGGACCAGACTCAAACCCAAACAGCGGAGTCCATTCTCAGTGCCCAAGAGGGCTGCCTGATTTCTCCTGATGTTCTTATCATCGTGGAGTCCCTGCCCAAGGGTTTACTGCCGATGGCCATGGCATCAACATCCTCGTTAGTAGTGGTTCTAGAGGAACCTCTACAAGTCTTAGAAGCTCATGTGCCAGCAGTGGAAACCATGTGGAATGCAGGCATCATGGTGCGGAGTGTGGTGTTACTGCACTCCTTCCAGCCGATTCTGGAAACCCTTGCCCACTGTGGCTGAGTCATCAGGTGGGAGACCGGTATTAACGCCGGTGACCAGAGTCATCTTGCTTTCCAGTGAATTGGAGTCCAAGACCCCCAGACATTGTCATCGGCATGCCAGGCACAAGGGGGATCATAGACATCCACCCTCTCCTGAACCATGCAATTTGAGCTCGGAGGAGACTTGGTATTACTTTGACTTCCTCTCGGAATGGGAAGCAGAGGCAGAATTGATGGTGTCAAACCTTCAGGCCCAGGATCTCCCATCCAACCCGTCGCCCCCAGAAGGCATGTCTTTCCAGGATTTTGTTCAGAATCTGGCTAAGTCCATCCCTTTTGCTCTGGAATCGGAAGAGGAACCAAGGGCAGAGACACTGGAACTTCTCCAATACCCCTCAGTTGCTCATGAGGCAGTGATGGTTTCTGTCCACCATGTTCTGAAGAGGCTGTTTCTGCGGCTGTGGGAGGCACTGCTCATTCTCCCGGTCATCAGCCATAGGCCCAATTCCCTGTACTGAGTCCAAAAGGCTCTGGGGTTCGAGAAGCCTCAATTACCCGACATTTCCATTGTGGTCGAGTCTGCTTTGAAGCGAGCAAAGCATGTGAAGATGCACTCCTTGGTGCTGCCCACGTGGGAGGCGCAGACCCTGGAGTCCTTCGGGAGGAGGTTCTTCCAGGGTTCCATGCTGATAGCTCATATCCTGGCCTACCAAATGTACATGGCCATGTTTCTCATCCCTGAGGATTGCCATGAGTCCTTTTGTGGTCTCATAGCTCACAACAAAGATTGCTCCAAGTTTATGGTCCAGTGTGCTTACAACACCTTTGAATCCACCAGTAGGGTAGCACACATTGGAATCACAATGTGTCAGATGGCCTGGTTGTGGTCCTCTGACTTGGAGCAGTGGGTCAGGATAAGATCGCCAATGTCCCCTGTCGGGGTGAAAACCTCTTAGTTAAGCCCATAGAGGAAAAGGCTGAAGAACTGGAAAAGGAGCAAATGACCCTCACCAGGCTCTCCAGAAAGACTGCTGATCCCACGTAGAAGAAAGCACCAACCAAGGGGCTTTTCTTCCAAGGCAATGGAAGGTACAGTGACTTGCCCAAGGTCACAAGGAGTGCCACTGAGAATCAAAACCTGATCTCTTGGGTACTAGGCTGTTCCTCTACTCTGCTGCCCATCCATACCAACCAATTATTAAGCCCTACAATCCTTTTCTGTCCCTTAGAGATCCTGCTTTCTGCCCCATGCTTTCTTGAATTGAGATACAGTCCTAGCCTCCACCACTTCTGCTGGGAGCTGTTTTATGCACCTACCGCCATTTTCATAAAGAAATACATTCTTAGATTATTCCTGAGCCTATCCCCTTTCATCTTCATCTTATGCTCTCTCGTTCTAGAGCCACCTTTCAATTCAAAGAGGCCTACCTCCTGTGTATTTATGCCATAGAGATATTCAAACATCTCCTCTCACCCTTCTTTCTTCAATAGTTTAAGTTTACATATTAAGATCTTTAAGTCTGTCCCCATATGCTTTATGACAAAGGCCATTGAACATTTTAGTAGCTGCACTCTGAACCGATTCTATCCTCTTTATATCATTTTAAAGGTATAGTTTCTAGCAATAACGCTCATGGCTGGTATTCTAGATTCTGAGGAGAGTGTCAGTCTGTCCTCTCTGCTGAGGAAATAAAAATGGGAGAGGAAAGATTCTGGGTAGCTGCAAATGAAGGCTTTTATTTTATCTTATTTATTTATTTAACGTCTTTTATACCGCTTAATCATTTCACTCAAAGTGGTTTAAATTGTATCTTAAGCTTGGTAATGTACATTAAATGAGGACATTGATAACTTGAAATTTCTGAGGCAATGGAGGGTTATGTGACTTGCCCAAGGCCACGAGGAGTGCTAGTAAGATTGTAGGTTGATGGTGCCTTAGGTCTAGCTGGGGTAGGTTAATTTTGAGCTGGATACCCAAAGGAGCAGGAGCAGGCTCATTGAATGGTGCACTTAAATTTCTTTTGTACCTTCCTTTCTACATTATTGATTATTTGGGATTTGTGCATGCATTGTAAAGTGCTCTCATCTATAAACCGCCCTCTTTTCCAGTTTGTTTTTGTATTGATGTCTGAATCTAGGATATCAAGAGCAAGACCATAGACATTCAGAACATCAGTAGAGCACGGACTGGAATAGAAAAATGAAGTTTAGTTAACATCTCTTGTTCTTTAAAATTGTCCTTATATGGCAGCTTGACCCTTAGCAGTTAGAAGTGCAAGACTATTATTAGGGTTGTAGCAGCGCCATATTGAACCCAGCGCTGGAGGGATCAGGAGTGTCTGGGGATCATTCTTGCTTGGGGAACCCTGGAGCAGGAATAAGTTTAAAAGGTGCACCCAGGGGATTCTTAGGAAAGTCTTCTGGGGGGAATCTTTTGAGGGGGTGGCAGTCTCACCACTTTGAGGGGGGTGCACTGATCAATAAAGGCCCTGGCCCCTTTAAGATGGCGGTCAAGAGCATCGGGCTGCATGTTAGTGACCAGAAAAAAATAACACTGTCTTTGTGCAGGTGTTATTTTTCATCCTCAGAATAACTCAGCTTGCGCTGTTCAACACAAGCTGCATCATTTTTTACGCCAGTAGTCACTTCCTGCAATACTGAGTTAACAGGTTAGCGAGAGTAAATTAAGGGTCTTAAAAGAAAGCTAGCTATCATATGTTTTTTTCTTATTTCAAGAATACATCTTGAACCTAGTATCAGTTAAAAATAAAATGGATATGAACCAGCAGAGAGGCTCGAATGATGAGCTGTGCACTTCCATGTGGAAGGTCCACCATTTCATCCCCAGCCTTGGTTTTCTGCTCTCGCAGTCAGCCAGAGCTGCTGATGCTGTGGAGGAGGGAAACCCAGTCACTAGATTCTAGGCTCATGATTGCGGGGACAGAAGCAGCCCTGGTTCATGGCTCCTGACCCAGAGCCATCGCTGCAGTGACCAGAGTAAGAACAGGAGAAAGGATATAAAAATAGGGGGAAAAAACTCCTCAAGCAGGTACAAATGAAGGCCCAGCTCTAGTTCCAGTTAAGCTGAAAATGCAAAAGAGCAAGAGGAAACTACCAGGGGCATGTTTAGAAGCAAGTTGTGGGTGCGCACTGGTGTCCATTGTTTCTGCCATGTCTGCGATGCCATTTGATGATAGCAAGTGACATCACAGCTAACAGAGGAGGATTTCTAGACAAGCTTCTAAATACAGCAGCTGCCAGACGACCTGCTTAAACAAAGAGACTGTAGAAGCTTCTCAGATTAAACACCACCTTGAATGAATCTTTTTTTCAAAAAGGCAATTTCTAAGCCATAAATAAATAGTTTAGGTTCAACATGGCATTATTACTTGCCATGTTGAACCTCCTGTTACATGGTGTGAAGTGGCTGTAAATTTTCTTACACAGTTACTAATGAAGTCCTAACCCTGCTGGATTTCTTCGTTTAATTAGAGCTTATTTTGTCTGATTTTCAGAAAATGTCCTGTCCTGGAGCATTTCAAGTTTTGTTTTTTTTATTGCACTTTGATAAGCCCTTTATAAGTATTATGGAGGGGATATTCAAAGGCATTTAGATGGTTTGCAGACCTCCATGCATAGTTAAGCTCTGAAACTCTTTGCTGGAGGATGTGGTAAAAGCAGTTAGCCTAGCTTGGTTTAAAAAAGGTTTGGGTAATATATTCCTGGAGGAAAAGTCCATAAACAGTAGTTAAGGTAAACCTGAGGAAGCCACTGCTTGTTATCCTTGGGGGTAAGCAGCATGGAATCTTGCTATTTTTTGGGGATCCTGCCAAATACGTGTGACCTGGATTACCATTTTTGGAAACAGGATACTAGCCTCGATGGACCTTTCATCTGACCCAGTATAGCAAGTTTTATAATTTTACTAAGGCCTCCTATTGAAAATGTCATCCATTTAAATATAAATTTTGAATTTCAATGTAAAATATTTATGCCCACAGTGTTGTGTATTTAGCTGTCTTTTAACCCTTTCCACTCGGCTATCCCACCCCATGGGGCATTTAAATTTTCCCTTTCCTAGTTTGTTTTGTATGTCTTAACCAACATAACAGCATAACTATAGAATGTGTATGTCATATTAGTTGTAACTTGGCCAGTTTCTTGTTAAAATTGATTCCAATCTGGCATGAGCGACAGAAAATTTATCGAAGTGAAAAAGGTTAAACCTGCATGCTTATTACTCTCTAGCGTCATCTTCTCTCCATCTAGATTGGTACTGGAAGGAGATGAGTAATGCTAACTTTTAAAGGGGTGTGATTCAGGCTTGCTGATCTCAAATAGCTTTATTTGTATATGGTTGTGAGCTCCATGAAAATCCCTATGGGTTATTTGTGCTTTGTGATGATGACAGATCTTGAGTCATCATAGAGGAATGCTCGTGAGGCAATCCTGTGCTATGTGTTGACAGCAATTAAAATCCGAAACACATTTGCACTCTGAAAATGATCCTGTTTGATGTGAATAAGACAGTCCAAGCAGTTCCAGAAAAAGCTGCATCCCTTTCCCAGCATATTTTAACACATCACAAAATCCCCCTTTCTCTTTATTGAAGACCTCTTAGAATTTCAGCCCCTTCGCTTAGTTTCAGATCTGTGGAAGAATTTAGGCAGCATCTTTAAATGGCTACTTGAACTGGATGTTTATACCAAAATGTAACATAAACAAAATTCCACTTCTTTGACTGCATTTGGAGCTTACGAAAAAAAAGGTTAACACACTATTCCAAGAAGGATCATTTGAAAATGATGAGTAAATTAATTGTGAAATATATTTGGGAGCTGTGTTTACCTTTGACTTTTATTCATACTAGCTTTTTAAAAAGACATGTCATATGGTAAGGGCTTAATTTTTTACATGGTGGTTGGCATGCATCAGTGCACAAGAAATGTCTCCTCTTTAGGTGGTAGTCCATCATGATCAAGTATAAGAGTTGGGAAAGCTTTCATCTGCCCTGTCATTTCATGAACATAAGAGGCTGAGGTTCCATATATATCACTTGCTTATGGTTTTGTGGTTAGAACTACTTGGACTTTTAGTTAAAATGACGCCTTTTGGGTTGCCTTTTTCTGTGCAGTTGGTTTTCTAGCAGAGTGCCTCAACTCAAGGACAGTGTGAAGATGAAGCACCACGGTCTTTTTTCATGCCCCCAGAGGATTTTGTTTCCGCTAATTTGGCCCCATGATCACAGTGGTAGACCGTCACAGAGTGGGCCAAAGGACCTTGCACTCTGAATCCCATACAGAAATGTTGCTGTTGTACCATGCTTATGGTTTCACTTCCTCCCACCAGGAGCTATACATGCTGTTTCTGTAGAGTTCTCATCTCCCAGAAATCAAGTCTGTCGAACTCATTTACTGGCCAAAGGTATCGTGGGCCATTTCAACAATTTGTATCTCAAAGATTAGGGAGTAGTGGTGGAAGGCCCTGCTCTCTGCAAAAGATGAATTTCCTGCCACCTCTGGGCCCCGCTTGCACACACAGTCATGTTATTAGTAGATAGTAGCATCCCATTAGACCTACAGTATACCCATAAGGTTCAGGTGCTTGAGGGCTCGTGGGGGAACCAGCTAAAATCCTAATTTAATGCATACCTTATGAGAATAGATTGTGTAAAGCTGAAGGAATGTGTCACCTACTGACATTCTCATCAAACAATGGACTAGTCATCTGATAATGGCATGAGCAGGAAGAGGAAAAAGAGGCTGAAGAGGAAGCCTCTGATTATACAGAGAAATAAGTGAGGATGTAACATGATTCCAGCCAGAAAACTGAGCAAACACAGAAAGGAAAAGTTTCAGAGCACGCTCATCTGTGGTGCTCTCTTCCACTCAAAATGTGATTAGGAGACTGGTGTGACTGCAGTCTGGACAAAACACAAGATGCAGCTTTAAGGAACAGGGAACAGAAGTGAGGGAATGTTGTAAGATAAAGACACATTAATAAACACCCTTACAGAATTTTCAATTCTCATGTTCAGAAAAATGGCACCTCTGGTGCAGGGATAATATGGGCATGAACAGGGAAAGGATTCCTTTTTGGGTGAGAAACGGAGATCCCATTTGTAGTCCTGGTCCCCCATGCAATTATGTGATGTCATAGCTGTTATGTATAGGTTCAGGGCATCTTTTTGGCAGAATCATGTTTTTTGTGACAGAAAGGGAGGGTGTGTGTGTGGTTTGAGGGGTACATGGGGAGGATCTGGTGTGCTCATTCGTAATTTGCGGGGTGGGGGGCAGGGACATGAAAGCCGGGTCAGTACCTGGACTGTATGGATAACTACAGCGTCACTAAGTGCCAGTGTGATTGGGCAGTCAAATTCAGAGAGGCACCATAGTTAAATGTCAATAAGGGCACTCAACAGTGAGAACAACACTAATGCATGCCCATACTGCACATTTTGTGGGACTATGGTGTTGCTGTTGAGCATGTATTAGTGCTGTTTGCACTGCTGAATGCCTGTATTCTGAGGGTCCCTATTATCGACAGCGATATGTTTTGACATTGAGCCATAGGGAACCTATGTTGATTCCTTCTGGATCATTTTACAGATGGTACTTTAATAAGATCAGACATTGTTGGTAGTGTGATAGGGAAACACCAATGTATAAGCTGTATAGGGGCAAAAACAACAATACCCACAAAATGCTCCTAAAACAATAAATATATATACAAAGTACAAAATGCTAGACACAAAAAGTGGCAAAGGCCTCAGAAATTCTTACACTCCACAAATAGCGCCCAAGGCACTTTACGGAGTAAAGACGTTCGCATCACCGGTCTTAATGCCACCACTCAACCACCACTAATCACTCATATCATTCAACAGCACCCAATCACAATGGGAAAGCTCTCAACATTACAAACTCTTAACAATTTGTAACATTAACAATAAATACAAACACATACACACAACCTCAAACATACAGCAGCTGCTAATACCACTCACGAACCACATCTTAAAGAAAAGACTCAAAGGAGCCTTAACCATGCAGAGGAGGACAAGGACCACTTAAGGCCAAAAAGAGACCTACAAAAGAATGAAAACAAATTATGTCTACAATGTAGTATTACAATTTCAAAGAAGTCTCAAGCACTTATCTTAATAGAAGTAACGTAGCATCCAAACCGCCTGTACTCCACAGCAAAGAAGTGTCGATTCACATAGGATCACAAAGATCTTCACCAAAATGAAGCGGGAAGCAGACCACTCACAAATATCGCGAATGCAAATAAACCCTACAGAAGCTCCCGTTTCGCCTATAAGGCTTCATCAGGGGAATATTGAAAAATTAGAGAACACTGCAACGCGTTCTATTCACCTTCCCACCTTCCAAAAAAGATGGCGTCTGACGCACTAAATTTAAAGAACCGACAAACAATCAGAGGAAAAATTATGACATCACTAAACAGCAATCAAACATACACCAATCACCACACAGCAAAAACTCTCACAACGATTATCACACAAACTAACCACATGAATGAACTAGTTGGAGAAGCACAGTACACTGCAGAGCACTGTTTACCGTACTGACATCAAAAAAATAAGGACCAATCAATCTTATCATTCAGACCTGAAGGGTGTAAAGTGTCCAAGCGGAAAATCCATTGCTGTTCCTTCTGTAGCAACAACTTGCTGCGGTCTCCACGCCGAATATTAAAAGGGATATGCTCCAAAACTGTGCATCGTAGATCTAAAAATTGATGAGCAAAAGCCACACAATGTTGTATCAAAGGTGTGTCTGTACGCAATTTAGTCAAACTGTATTTATGTTCCGCCAGCCGGGTCCTCAAGGGCCGCGTGGTTTTACCAACATATAATTTAGGGCAGGAGCACCACAGAACATAAACCACGAAGGCTGAATTGCAAGTAGTAGAAGATAATAAAGGACGCACTAGATGTTGAAATTGTGAACAAATAGAGGATTGCATAACAGCACAGTAGGAGCAATGTAAGCAGGCAACATGGCCCGTCCCTGATATAACTGAATCACAGCGTATCACAGCCGAACAAAGGCGATCCCCCAAATTTCGACCGCGACTATAGGACATCCGCAAGGACAAATCAATCAATTTAGGATGTTTAGTGATCACAGTCCAGTGTTTCCGCACAACAGCCGCTATCCGTGGGGAAAGACTTGAATAAGGCAATACACATGGAACTGTAGAAGAGCTTTCAGGCTCCTGACGGCAAGGCTGCAGAAGCCACTCTCGATGATTATACTTAGCCCTCCGGTAGGCATTCCGCAATGCATCGGAAGGATATCCACGATCCGAAAATTTTTTAAGCATACGACGTGCCTGTGTTCTAAAATCCGCTTCTGATGAACAGATGCGCCGACAGCGCAAAAATTGAGAGTAAGGCAAACTCCGCTTCAAATGCATAGGATGAAAACTCTCAAAATGCAATAAAGAATTACGTTCCGTAGGTTTAGTATATAGAGTAGTGACAAAACGCCCAAATTCGTTAATCACCTTGACATCCAAAAAATGAATCTCAGACGCCTGTATATTAATGTCAAATTGAATACAGACTTCACAAGAGTTGAGGTAGCAAAAACATTCTTCCAAAAGGGTTCTAGAACCATGCCACAGCAAAAAGATATCATCAATATAGCGGTACCATTGTACAATATGGACCGCATATATTGAAGAATACACATAACGATCTTCAAAAGTGCCGATATACAGATTGGGAAGGGATGGAGCAAAAGTCGCCCCCATGGCTGTGCCTGATATTTGTTGGAAAAAAGTCTGATCGTATACAAAATAATTCTTCTTTAGCGCAATCTCTGCCAAGGACAACAGTAGAGTGGTGGGGACACGGACCGGGGGCACCCGAGCTTCCCACACAGCTTTCAAGACTTGTAACGCGTCATCCTGTGGTATAGAGGTATAAAGTGCTGCTACATCTAAACTCGCCATCCAGTCAACATGAACAGAAGGGTCCACAGTCTCCAATAACCACAAAAAATGGGTAGTATCTTGAATATAGGAACGAATTTTAGAAACTTCAGGTTTCAAAAACATATCCAAAAAAATTCCCACTCGTTCCAAAAGCGAATCGTTACTAGACAAGATGGGACGACCAGGGGGAGAAACAAGTTGTTTATGAATTTTAGGCAATATATAAAAAGCTGGTACTTTTGGAGAAACCGGATTAAGAAATTTTTTCTTTAGCTGTCAAAAAACCCGATAAATAAGCTTCAGAAGTGATTGACTGAATCAGTCGTTGTAAAGCTTCTGTAGGATCCTCAGATAACACCTCATAATGATTCGAGTTATTCAATTGTCTCCATACTTCCTTCTCATAGTCTACTGTATTCATTACCACCACTGCTCCACCCTTGTACGCTCTTTTGATAACAATTTGAAACATAGTAGACAATTCCTGAAGTGCTTGAAATTCAGGGAAGCCAGGGTGTGATTCAGGGTGTGATAGGGAAGCCATACATCCACTGTACCTGGCACTGAGAGACTCGACTGGATTGTCCTATATGGCCTACATCCCTACCCAGGCCAGAATTAATGAAAGATGCAAGAGTGGTGATATATCTGGAGTCTGGCTACGTGGTGAGGATACACAGACCCCACTTCCTTGCCCACATAGCTCTGATCAGGGGAGTAGTGCCACAAAGCTAGTTGCGGGAAGGCAGACAGGGTTGTCCCACAGGTAAAGGATGTATACAGACTGACATACACTATGGTGGGACAGGTGATAGCTGCTGTGAGAAATGCCAGTACCCAGAAAGGTGGTCCTCAGATGCCATAGCCAGAAGGCCTAGGGTTGCCAACTGGCCGGTTTTCAGCAGGCCTGGCCGGTTTTTCCATGGCCAGGCCGGCTGCCGGCGCAGATGCAAAACCGGCCCTTGAAAAGCTGGTTTTTTGCTCTGGCCGCAAGATCGGGAGCGGCCAGAGCAAAAGACCGGCTTTTCATCCGACCCGATACCCGAAGTAAAAAAAAAAACATCCAGGGCCGGCCCACACACCGGAGGGCTTCAGAGGGAGCCGGGGAAGCCCGCGCGAGGCCCCGGCTCCCTCTGTACAGCCGCCAGCGTGAAGAGCCTTTTCCTTCACGCTGGCGGCTGTTTCTGTGAAGCCGCGATTGGTGGGAAAGGTTTAAGACAATGCCCTTTAACCTTTCCCAGCATTCGCGGCTTCGCAGAAACAGCCGCCAGCGTGAAGGAAAAGGCTCTTCACGCTGGCGGCTGTACAAAGGGAGCCGGGGCTTCCCCGGCTCCCTCTAAAGCCCCTCAGACAGCCGCGGTGCTGGTCGGGGTGGGGGGGAGGCCAAGGACTACAAATGGGCTGTGATGGGGAGGGGGACCTAGACTGGAAAAGGGCTGGGGGGGGGGAACTTGGACTGCAAATGCGTTGTGATGGGGGGGGGGACCTGGACCGGAAAAGGGCTATGGGGGTGGGGATGACTTGGACTGGAAATAGGCTGTGATGGGGGGGGACCTGGATTGTAAAAGGGTTATGGGGGGGGGCATGGACTGGAAATGGGCTGTGATGTGGGGGGACCTGGACTGTAAAAGGGTTATGGGGGGGGACATGGACTGGAAATGGGTTGTGATGGGGGTGAAGGGGACCTGGACTGGAAAAGGGCTATGGGGGGGGGGGGGACTTGGACTGGAAATGGGCTATGGTGGCGGGAGGGGGAACTTGGACTGGAAATAGGCTGTGATTAGGGGGGTAGGACTGCAAATGGGCTGTGATTAGGGGGGCTAGGACTGCAAATGGGCTGTGATGGTGGGGGGGCCTAGGACTGGAAATAGGCTGTGATGGGGGACTTGGACTGGAAAAGGGCTATGGGGGGGACTTGGACTGGAAATGGGTTGTGATGGGGGGGGGGCTGGACCGGAAAAGGGCTAGGGGGGGGGGGGGACTTGGACTGGAAATGGGCTGTGATGGGGGGGAGGGACCTAGACAGTAAAAGGGCTATGGTGGGGGGACAGGGACTGGAAATGGGTTGTGATGGGGGTGGAGGGGACCTGGACTGGAAAAGGGCTATGGGTGGGGGGGGGGGAACTTGGACTGGAAATGGGCTATGGTGGAGGGAGGGGGAACTTGGACTGGAAAAAGGCTGTGATTAGGGGGGCTAGGACTGCAAATGGGCTGTGATGGTGGGGGGGGGGCTAGGACTGCAAATGGGCTGTGATGGTGCGGGGGGACTCAGACTGCAAATGGGCTGTAATGGTGCGGGGGGACTCGGACTGCAAATGGGCTGTGATTGGGGGGACTAGGACTGGAAATGGCCTGTGATGTGGGGGCTAGCACTGGAAATGGGCTGATGAAGAGCTGGAATAGGACTGGAAATGGGCTGATGTGGGGCATGGGAGAATGGGACTAGAAGAGAGTGGATGCTGGGTGGGTCTAGAACTATAAGGGAACTGATTTTGGGGGAGGACTAGAATGGATGGGGAATGAGAATGGAGAGGGGAAAAATATTTTGTGTGGAAGAAAAGTCTATGATGAGCCGGGTATTGGGAGAGTAAGAGGGGCTTGAGAATGGAAGGGTGAAATTTAAACGGATGATAAAGGAATAAAGAAAGAATTGGGGGAAAGAGCAAAAAGGAAACAATCAGTATGTTAAAGCAGAAATAGAGAGAGAATGAAAAACATCTAAAAGAGAAGAAAGGACAAATGGATAGCTCGCAGAAGACACGAAGAAACCAGAAGAAAGTGACTGGAGCAATTGCAACTGAAAAATAAAACGCCCAAACAGAAGGTAGAAAAATACTTTTTATTTTGAATTTATTAACTGGAATATGTCTGGTCTGGGAAGTGTGTATTGCTAACATCTTTGTGTTTTTGTTTAGTGCAAAAGGAAATTTATTTATTTATTTATTTATTTTATTTATTTGAGAACATTTTTATACCGCTCCTTCCAGTGATCAGCAGCGGTTTACAATTAACAAATAACTCTGCAAAGATTAGCAGTTACATAAAACAGTAGAAATCTTAACATTTGAAACAATTAACAAATAACTCCGCAAAGATTAGAAGTTATATAAAACAGTAGAATCATAACGTTTGAACATTAAAAGTTTAAAATTTAGTTTTATTTCTCCAGTGTTGTACATTTCATGTTTGGATTTTGGGGTTCCCAGTTTAATTATTATCTGATCAAGGAAGTTAGCCTACACGTATCCTCGGTAATTTTTGTGGGTGGGGCTGGGGGCGGGGAGGGGTGGGACTAGGGGCGGTGAATGGGTGGAGCATGGCGAGCCACAGGTGTCGGGTTTTTCTCGGTGAAAAAGTTGGCAACCCTAAGAAGGCCCTACTACAACTACTACTGATCAGTTGTATAGCACTGCACAAACATATGTAACAGATGGGCCTTGTTCAACCGAACTTACAATCTAGTCTAGATAAACAACACAGCAGCTGCGGACAGGATACATCAGAGAGAATGGTCGGGAAACACAAGGGATCTTAGATGGATCAGATTCAGCAGCAGCAATGATGTGGTGAGCGCTTAGCCTGGATTTGAGAGGGGCCAGGGACGAAGCCTGACATACAGACTCAGGTAGTTTGTTCCAGGCATAAGGAGCGACGTCTGGATTTGGTAGTATTAAGAGAAGGGCACAGATAGAAGCAGGGGCAGCTCAAGGCAATCTGCTGCCTGAGACAAAGTATGAAATGGCGCCCCCCCCAGCTTAGAGGGGGCGGGGCTTTTTCAGAAATCCAATCAGAGACTGAACCAAACCAACCAAAAAGCAGATTAGATTATATGGAGGAAATGCAAGATGTTTGCACACAGGGCCGTACTGAGCTGCAATCGCGCCCTGTGCAACTTGCAACTTGGGCGCACGTCCCCCTCTTCCCCCATACCTCCGTCCAGCACTGCCTGCTCTTTCCCCGATGCTGCTGCCTTCTGTTTTTTTCATGGTGGCGCCAACAGCAGGGAAAGAGCAGGCAGCGCAGGGCGGAGGTATGGGGAGAAGGAGGGGGGGCATGCGCCCAATCTGAAAGGCACTGGCACTTTAAGCAGATCTGTCCCTCCCTACTCTGACATTGTGTCGGAGGAGGGAGGGACCAGACCTGCTTAAAGTGCTGCGAAAAGGCTTGGGGGGGGGGCGCATTTTGGCTGCCTGCTATTGTCCTGCCAGCGGCCGCAGGGCAACAGCAGACAGCCGAAATGTGCCCCCCAAGCCTTTCCGCCCTGTGCGGCTGCACCGCTTGCACAGGACTAGGTACGGTCCCGTTTGCACAACAAGGAACTAAAAGACAGCAAGAACCAACAGCACAGTTTATACTTAATTTTTATTATAACTCATTTTTATTTTGTTATAAACTGCGTTATGGTTCTTGCTTTTTCTTTTTCACTATATATATTGCATCCACAGTAGGTGCAGAGCAGAACCAGGTCATTCACCCACAGAACTCAATATTTAAAAAAAAAATCTGATTCTGATCATCTCACTAACAATAACAACAACCACTATTCTCCAGTACCAGGCATATTGTGAACTAATACAAAACCGTACAACAAAGAGCAAACCTACCATACCATACCATATCAGCACAGACTTCCAAAACTCACATAAGGAGCCCATCCAAAAAACGTGTCACTGTAAATACTTCAGTGGGCCCTGGAACATCCATACACCTATTTGAAAAGCTGAACAAGTCAAATTACTATGGTACAGTATAGATCTTTATGTACAAACTCCATGTTAACAGAACACCTGACCTCAGTCCACACTCACAACATCGACCTTCATCAAGTACAGAATAAGTAACCACATTCTAAAATAAAATAAAATATTGTAGACAAAATTTAAATTGAAACCCCAAGAAGCCAGAGTCCACATGCAGTGCAACATCAGATAAATAAGAGATGCAGTTCCCCAATACTGTGTAAAATATAAAAATAGCACAAAGTCCAATCATTAAAATTAAATAAAATTATTTTTTCTACCTTTGTTGTGTGACTATTTTATTCTCTGATCATATTGGTCCCGATCTGAGGCTTCTGCTTTCCTGTCTTCTCTTAGCTCTCTTTCTGTGGTCCGTGGTCCATGGTCCATCTGCCATTTTTTATCTCTTCTTTTGTTTTCTTCACTTCCTTCCATCAGCCCATTTCCAGTTCTAACCCCCCCATCAGCCCATTTCCAGTTCTAACCCCCCATCAGCCATTTCCAGTCCTAGCCACCCCCGATAGCCCATTACCAGCCCTAGCCCCCCCTCCCGATCAGCCCATTTCCAGTCCTACCCCACCATAGCCCATTACCAGTCCTAACCCCCCATCAGTCCATTTCCAGTCCTAGCCACCCCCGATAGCCCATTAGCAGCCCTAGCCCCCCCCTCACGATTAGCCCATTACCAGTCCTAAAAACCCATCTCTTTACCCAATACTTTTACAACCTACAGCACAATGACGCCCAGATATCTCAGACTAGTGCTGACCAGCAATCACACACTGACCCTACTTAGACAATAACCGTCACAATCTTATCTCTAACACATATGCCACTAAGTCTTTATACATACCGAATCATCTACCTCTGTAAATAGTTCACTGTTAGTAATTATAAAATACTGGAAGTAGTTTTCTGTTAGTAATCTATAAAATACTGTTCTATTGAAGAGTTTTGAGAGAATTTGTTCAAAATGTTCACTGTATTAAACTGTTCAATGTAAATAATAATAATTCCTTATTATTATCGCTTTGTTATCTGTAAACCGTTCCTGATCTCTGGAAGGGGCAGTATATAAAAAATGTTCAAATAAATAAATAACCCCCAATCAGCCCATTTCCAGTCCTAGCTACCCCCGATAGCCCATTACCAGCCCTAGTCCCCCTCCCGATCAGCCCATTTTCAGTCCTAGCCCCCCATAGCCCATTACCAGTCCTAACCCCCTCTCCATCAGCCCACTTCCAGCCCTAACACCCCATTTCAGTCCTAGCCCCCCCAGCCCATTATTGTCTTAACCCCCCCCATCAGCCCACTTCCAGTCTTAACACCCCCCCCCCAACAGCCCATTCTCACATTCCTCACAGCGATTTGGGAGTGTTGCCGAAGTTAGATGCACAGTGCTTAAAAAACAAAGAAACAGAAACCCCGTTCTCTGTCTCGTCTTTCTTTTTGTCTTTTTCTTACTTTCCCTCCCTCTCTCCGCCTTCGTCTCTCTTTTTCATTCTGCTTTTTTAAAATTTCTGGGTAGGCTGCCCCTCGGCAGAGCAGGAAAAGGCAGGCTTTGTGAGAGCACCCCCCTTGCCTCTCCCCTGGCCCCAAGAGCTGGCCCGCCGAGCCGGATTCTTCTTTTTGACGTGCAATCTTCAAATAGGATCAAATGGTGCCCGGGCAGCAGGACTGTCACCTGCCCACACCGGCGATTGGAGCCGAGCCGAGACCTCCCCAGAAACAATGTGGTCAGGTGAAGAGAAAACCCGCTGTCCGGAAAGAAATTGCCGGCCAGAGACCCGAAGCATCGCAGCACCCAGACTGAGGCTAAGGGGAACCCGCTGCATCTGGCTCTGTGTAGATGGAGCGCAAAGTCAAGATATAGCGTGTTTGAAAGCATAGTGGGGCATGCATTTCTGATTGCTTTTTAATAACCGCTTTTCGGAAGAGTTTTTGTATAGGAAAAGTTGCAGAAAGTTGAAGGATGATTGAAGTAATGTGGAACCTCTGCAAAGGCCCAAGCTTAAAACTACTGAGTGGATAAGCCCATCAGTACTGGCGGGCTTAACAGAGCCGCGAGAAAGGGAAAACCCCCCTTTGCGGCTCTGTAAAGCCGGCGCTGAAGGGAGATAGGAGGGCTCTGCCAGGGCGTCCGCGGGGCACTTCCTTCTGCCGCCGTGGCTCTTCTATCGGCATTTTTTTTTTTTTTGAAGGCCGAGTGAGGCAGGCTTTTGGAAGGCAATTTTTGCCACCCCCAAAAAGTTGCCACCTGAGGCCACCACCTCACTCAGCCTAATGACAGAACCGCCCCTGGATAGAAGCAATCTGACAGAAGAGCAGTATTCATGGGGAGGGGTGTAGGAAGAGATAGGAGGGGAATGGTAGTGTAGAGCAGCAAAATGAGTGTACTTACAGGCCATAGGTACAAAACAGGCATACATTTGTTGCTCAGCAATGTTTTGCATCCTTTGGGAACCTGCCGTGTTAGTTTGGGGTTTTGTGAACTTGGTGAGGGTCCATCCCTAGCTGTTTAAGGTGTTTTTGTAGAAATTACCAGGGTGTAGGAATCACTGGGGCTGGTTCCTAATGCCACATACCATTTGATGCAAGGTATGTCCTGACATACTGTACATGTTCACATTTATATTCTTGTATACCATATTGGAGTGCACTGGGCTTACCTAGCACTTTTCAGGGCATGAGGGGGACTGATATAATAGAATATAATAGTCTAGGTTGCAGCAACTGTAATTTCTCATTGGCATTTAAATCTAGTGTGCATTAGCAAACTACTGTCCGTGATGAGCAGCTTAGGCGATGCACATTTTTCCCGAGGAGCATGGTGTCTGCAGGTTCATCGCGGGGACAGGCAGGACAGAATACGGTGAGGGCGGGAATGTCCAAAACATTTCCCCGCATCCGAGGCACATGGCATGTCTAGACCCACAGATGAGGGGCTGTTTTTTATTTAGATGTGACCATGGGCTGAACGTGCACGTTATGGAATCGCGCTCATACTGTTTTTCATACAAAGATACTTATCATTGGATCGTTTTGTTGAGCTTGCACAAATATTTGCTGAGATCAGTTCAGATGATCCAATACATAGCAGTAAGGATACTCATCAAGAAAGCATTTTACTTCTCATTTAGAAATGGCTGCCTGTGGCCCGGTGAATTAAATTAGACTGTTTATCTTTCATTGTCTTTTAGAAGAAAAACAAAGTATTTGTTTAATGTGTTGATATTGTATGAATCAGTGATTTAATTTGTGATCTAGTGACACAAGATGGTTGGTCATACCCTGCATGGCGGAAGTAAAACTTAGCAGGGTTCAGTCAGTGTCATTACTTCTATTATTTGGAATTCTTTACCAATTCCCTTGCGAATGGGATCTGATTGTTTGGGATTCAACAAGCGGATTAAAGGTAACCTGTTTGCTCAGGCCTTTTTATAGCAGTTTAGCAGGTGAGTTTGGTTAAGAAAGGTAGGCTTTTAGCAGGTTTGTTTTAGTGAATTAACGGGTAGAACTTGTTTGTGTTTTAGGGGAAAAAGGGTATGTGTTTTTGTCTGTTGGTCTTTTTAATATTATATGTTGACTTATGAGCCCTGTAGAATATTTGGGTTTTTCAGCATATCAAAAACAATAAATGAAATGACATGGGCTCAGAAAATATAGCGCCTACTTTTATGTGATATATGTGTAGACATTTTCAGGAGACTGGAGGATGGGCAGAGCAGGTTTATGTACATCTTGTATATAATACGCACATATGTGTTGATTGCTACTGGTGCATCCACACACAAAGTACTTCTGCCTCCAAGCAGTTGTAATTTTATGCGGGAGTTTCAGGGAGTGGGGAGCGGTTTTGTAAAGGCACTATCATATGGTAGTTGTGTTTCATAGTTGGACTCAACCTCCCATCTGATGCCATTGACCTGGGTAATGTGGCCTGATTGAAAATTGCTGTCTTGAAATGCAACTGAAAGTAATATGGCTGTCAGAGCATGTGCACTTTTAGCCACATTAAAGAGAGACATTTTTGTGGGCACTTTTAAATCAGAGACAGAAAACAGCATGCTGACATAGGATTTCCAAAAAGTGCATATTATTTTGCCTCCGCTTGGCCACCTGCACAAATAGCAGAGCAAAGTAAGCGGACACTTGAGGCAATGCAGTGTGGGTTATTTCTCACTAAGTACAGGAGTGGAAGAGTAGCCTAGTGGTTAGGGCAGCAGCCTGGGAGCCAGAAAGACCAGCGTTTGAATCCCACTGACACTCCTCATGGCCTTGAGCAAATCACTTAACCTTCCATTGCCTCAGGTACAAACTTAGATTGTAAACTCTCCAGGGACAGTGAAATACCTACTTTTCCTGATTGCAACTCACTTTGAACTACTACAGGAAAGGCATGAGCTAAATACCAATAAATAAACAAACATTGTGCACTAAAATAGTATTAAAATATGTTGCAGTCTCACGACTGTTGAAAATTTCCCCCATATGGTTTGATTTGCATTAAAACCAGAAAACTGTTGTATCCTTAGCACAAGAAAACTGACAATAAAAAAGAATGTCAGAAAAAGTAATGTGAATGTGACCGCATGAAGCAATTTCAGTAAATAAGCAGTTGTACTTTCACAAGAAGCTCTACCAACTAGTGTTATAGACAGGAGCAGAAGTGAAGGGGTTCTTGATCAATTTTCAGAAGACTGTTTGTGAGGAACTAGCTAAACTAAAAGTAGATAAAGAGATAGGACCGGATGGGATACATCCAAGAATATTGAAGAAACTTGGGAACATGTTAGCAGCTCCATTGACTGCCTTTTCAATGTTTCTTTAGGGTCAGGAGTGGTCCCAGAGGACTGGAGAAAGGTATATATGGTCCCTTTATACAAAAGTGGAAGTAAGAATGAGGTTGAGAACTACAGGCCAGTTAGTCTGACCTACATGGTGAGTAAATTAATGGAAATGCTAAAACAGAGGATTACGAGGTTTCAGGAGTCCATTGAATTGCGGGATGATTGATTGATTGCTTTGACTGGGTGACCAGAGTTGGACTGAGGGACAGCCCTAGATGTAGTGTACTTGGATTTCAGTAAATCCGTTGACACCATTCCACACAGAAGACTTATAAATAAATTGAGCACCCTAGGGATGGACCCTAAAGTGACTGGGTTAAAAATTGGTTGAGTGGGAGGCAACAAAGTGTATAGGTAAATGGAGCTCACTCTGAGGAGAAGGAGGGTACCAGTGGTGTGCTGTAGAGATCTGTCCTCGGTCTGATTCTTTTAAACATCTTTGTTAGTGATATTGCAAAAGGGCTATTGGGTAAAGTTTACAGATGATACCAAAATCTGCAATAGTGTAGACACCCAGGAAGGAGTAGATAACATGAGGAGAGATCTAGCTAAGCTTGAAGAATAGTCAAAAATTTGGCAGCTGAGATTTAATGCTAAAAAATGCAGGGTCATGCATTTGGGCTACAAAAATCCAAGGGACTGGTACAGTGTAGGGGGCGAAGTATCGTCTGGCCATGAAAGAAGAGCGGGACCTGGGCGTGATTGTTTCTGATGATTCTAAAATGGCTAAATGGGTAGAAAAGGCGACAGCGAAAGCCAGAAGGATGCTTGGGTACATAGGGAGAGGAATGGCCAGCAGAAAAAAGGAGGTGATAGTGCCTCTGTATAAGTCTCTGATGAGACCTCATTTGGAGTATTGTGTGCAAGTCTGGACACCGCATCTTCAAAATTATATGTGCAGAGGGTGGCTACTAAAATGGTTAGTGGTCTTATTTATGAACCATATGGTGACAGACAAAGATCTTAATATGCATGCAGTAGAAGAAAGATGGAATAGAGGAGATATGATAGACACATTTAAATACCTCCATGGCATAAATGCACAAGAGGAAAGCCTCTTTCGATTATAAGTAAGCTCTGCAACAATGGGGCATAGGATGAGGGTGAAAGGGGATAGACTCAGGAGTAATATGCAGAAATATTTCTTTATGGAAAGAGTGGTAGGTGAGTGGAATAGTCTTCCAGTGGAGGTAGTTGAGACGAGGACAGTATCTGAATTCAAGAAAGCATAGGGCAAACACAGAAGATCTCTAAAGGGAAAAAAGGGATTATAGTATTTGATATGAAAGGACACACTAGAGAGTCCATATGGTCTTTTTCTGCTGACATGTTTCTATGTTATGAGCCTCTCAAGAGTTTTCCAATCCTTGGAGGTGGGCTGCCTGCTGAGAATACTGATATCAAAGCATGAGACTTGCCGCTTTTTTAAAATTTACCTTTTGTTCTTGTTAGGTAGCACAAGAGTTTTTCCATTCATAAAGGTGTATTTATTAGCCCACAATGTGTGTTAACATGCAAATAATGGGAGCTGCAGTGGAGGTGTTAACCTAGTGTTAGAGCGAGCACCAGGAAAGCCGGGGTTCAAATTCTGTTTTCATATCATCCTGCTAGACCAGTCCAAAAGAGTGGATTTTGCTCCCCAGCCAGCCAGTGGAGGCAGACTGGAACAGCTTTCAGTGATGATGCCAATAGTATAGACCCAGTGTAGCACTGAGCTAGTATTGTCTGCCTCCAGCAGATGGCAAGATGTGTGGACTGGTGCAGCAGTTCAGATAGGCCTGTCTCCCTTGGCCCAGACCATAGTCTTGTAGCCATGTGATTGAGACCTGCGGCACAGTGTTTGCTTGGAGCTTGTGTTAAGTCCATTGTTTTCTCAAGTCGATAGCCATACTGTGTCCAGCACGGTTACCTACAGGTGGACTAGAGCAGAAAAGAAGGACTCTATGGTGCCTCTGAGGGGGAGGTGGTAAATTTGGACCCATGCCCCCTTCCCTCTCACTGTCCTATTTCTGCATTTTAAGTATTTTTCTTATTTATTTCTATTACTTTAATTGGTTCTCTGTCCTTGCTGCTTGAGTAAAGCGGTTCCAAATTAAAAAAAAAACAAAAAACAGGTCGCCCCAGTTTCAAAACAAAAGAAAAATTTTCAAATATCATGATGCCCTAAGACAGTGTTTATTTTTAGGTGCATTTAGCTAAGACTTAGCACATATTGTTGAGGGATCTGGTGGCAGGGAAATTGTACATGTTCATTTGTGCATGCGAGCCAACCCCTTAATTCAGGCTTCCCTCACCGTGTTTGGCTGTTTGAATGGTGGAGCCATGCAGTGCAGGAAGTTCAAGATGATCTTGTGGTTTGAATTCTCATGAGACTTGAACCAGGAGATGGTCCTGAACCTCCTGCCCTACAAGGCTCCACAATTCAGAGAGCCAGTCATGATGGGGGGAAATCTGAACTGCAGCAATTTTGAGATACTACAGCCAGGAACAAGAATGGGTATGTGAAAGAGGAACCAGATGAAGGGGGAGGGAGAGCGGGGGCTGAAACATGGGGGTAATAGGGGTTATGAAAGACAGAGAGAGAGAGACTGGGTGAAGCCTGTTGGGGGAGGGAGGTCATGAGAGATAGAGAGACTAACTGCGATAAGGCTAGGGGGAAGGTTATGAATGAGAGAATGGAGTAAATCTTTGGGGGGGGGGCATGAGAGAGGCAGACATACACACAGCTCCGACATTCTCCATGACACACACTCTCGCATGCAGCCCGCAACACTCCTCATGAAATACGCATGTAGCCCCCAAAACTCTCCATGATGCATGCACATGGCTCACGACACTCCCTATGTCATACATATGAAACCCCCCATATGCCTGATTCTGGAAATGGGGAAACATGCCATTGTGTCACACTGCTAGTGTACATTTTCCAACGTGTTTATCTTTGAGAAGCTGATGGAAACCTCATTATGAGGATAACTTTGTATAGGGTGTCTAAGTAAGAAACTAGATATTAGATTTGTTTATTTAAAGAAAAACCTTAGGGGGTTTCTTCAGCGACAGCGGCCAGCACTATTAAAGCAGCTGGTCATCGCCACTAAATTAAAACCGGATATTCTGTGCAGGTGCATATCTGATGACTAAATTTCCGGTTTGTCTGGATTGAGATTTTGCAGTCTGGTTAGTGGCAATATTCAGCTGCTGGCTGGATTGCAAAATCGCATGTCTTAACTTTATGCAGTTTAGCTAATCAGCAGCTGAATATCACTGCTAACTGGCTGGCTAATGGTGCCAACCCCCCATTCCACCCTCTCGTCGCTAACCAGTTAGCGACAAGGCATTTAACCTAGATAGTACGAGATACTAACTGGGTTAATGCCGCTGAATACTCTAGTGAGCGGCATTGTGCAAACTGCATAAATACCTTTGAATATTCCATCCTTGGTATTATAGAAAAGGCTTGGCAAACATGGAGCCTTTTTTAAAAACATCATAACATCACATGTGTAGGGCGGGATGCACATCAATAGCTTTTGCATTTTGAAGTAGTGCAACTTAAGGGTCATGCTTCTAATAGCTTTAACATGCCCAGAACGCTTTCATTTTTATTGGTGCAGTGACACTTAACCTGCATTATGAATTCCGCACCCAGCTGGATTGCTCAAGGTCTCAAGAGCAGAAATTGCCCCCTTCTCTTTTGCTTCTCTTGTGAAACACCAGGAAAAATTCTAACCTAGCAATTGAGGAATGGCACGCCTTTAAATTTAAAAAATAATTTCAATAACTGGTCTCTAGCTGAATCCAGTGCAAACTGAACTGTTAAGGTAGAGGCTATCATAACTTCTTGTACTGAATGTTCCATGACATTAGTTAACACTAAGCTGTCCAAAGGCTGTTCTAAAGAGTGGCACCTACTCCTGCCATCTTACTCCAGCCTTCTTACTGGGCAGACTAGATGGACCATACTGGTCTTTATCTGCCATCATTTACTATGTTACTATATGTAAAGGAGTTTCTCCCCGAACTGCTTTCTTCTTCGCCTGGGGCACATAACTCTTCTACCTATTTCTAAAATATATTATCTCCAATGCGTACTTCCAGAAGATATCATTTAGACAAATCATAAGTTGAAACCATTAACATTTTACAAAAAACTGACGCACAGATTCTTGCTGTGGCACATTTTCCATGAATTCTATCCTCCTACCTAGATTCAGTTTGTCCTGAACTAGAATGGATTCATTGGTTTCAAGCTTTACAGTTCTTTCTTCCAACTGAGATATGCTTTTCTCCAAACCAGCTACTCATGTTTATCAAGGGAAGAGACTGGTAGGACTTGATTGAGTTTTGGGGACACCGCCTGATTTTGGACCGAAAAAGTCTGTTGCATGCCCTGAATTGCTTGCCATAGTGCCTGGAAGGAAACATTAGGAAGACAAACAATCAAATATCTTAGAAACAGTCTCACTAAGTGTCTGTTCACTCCTAGATGCTCAATGCCCATCCACTGACAACAAATCAGCATTCCATACCAATGAAACACTGTCCTATTGGTCCTCCTTCACTGCCTCCTCATCAGTATCATGCACCCTTCCTTTTGGGGCCTCTGCTATTCTTGTTGTTCTTTGGCCAGCTTTGCAGGAAGTACCAGTGTCCCAGGAGACAACGAAACCTCCTCCAAATCACAGCAAGAAGTGCTCAAACACAAGGAACATTCTGGAGCTAACAAGGCTGCTCCCTGCCTCAAAAAGGTATCATTCGGGCCAGGGACCATAGGCTGTGTGTCAGTACCGGGTTTGGGAGGCTTCCTCCAGGGTTTACCCTTCCTCGTCGCCATCATGCTATTTTCAGATATTCATTCTAATACTAATCAATTGTATGCATGTTAATTTATTGGTATATGTGCATACAAGCAATGTGCACACATTTTGCTTTTATGTGGCCAAACTGAACTGAATGTACAGTCGCAAATGAATATCTCTACAGCACAGATATACCTGCAGAGGAAATGGCGAAAATGACATTAGCCATGCTCCACATGCTTTCCCCACTTGTTATATGCTTTGTTTATAAACTGAGGGCCACTGTATAAGTGAATTTTTATTATTTGTCAGAAATGCTTTATGTAGTGAGTGAGTTTCAAAGGAAGCCAAACAGTTCTGCATACCCCAAAAGTGCAGGTCAGCTCTTAAAGAAAAAGAGACCTTGATGTAGAACAGTGTTTCTCAAGCGCGTCCTGATGTATCCGCTGGTCAGTCTGGTTTTCAGGATATCCACAATGAATATGCATGTGATAGATTTGTATGCAATTTCTCCATTGTATTCATTAGGCGTATTCTGAAAACCAGACCTGCTAGGGGATACTCCAGGACTGGTGTGAAAAGCATTAGTGTAGAACACTATTTAAAATGTATTGTAAACTGCAATTAAAGGAAAGATTCAAGACAGAGCTGAATAAAATCAAATGATATTTGTTCTTCTCTTGTTTATGGTAATGATGCATGAAGTATATAATATCAAATGCAAGGAGATTATGGAATATTACTAGGTACTCTACTTGGAAAGGCAGATTTTTTGAAAATGACTTTGGCCAATTGGTATTTATCTGCTGTCTTCTAATATTTTACCATATAGTTACAAACAGGATATCCTGATAGTCATGGATGATTGGAATGCAAAAGTTGGCAACAAAGAAGGCGGCAAAGTGATTGAAAAATATGGACTTGGCAACAGAAATGAAGCTGGGGAATGACTGATAGAATTCTGCAAGACCAACGATCTATTCATTTCAAACACTTTCTTCCAGCAACACAAGCGGCGACTGTACACATTGATTTCACCCATTGGATTGTACAAAAATCAAATTGACTACATCTATGGAAGTCAATGTTGGAAAAGCTCAATAACATCAACAAAGACAAAACGTTGAGCCAACTGTGATACAGATCACAAACTACTAGTATGCAAACTGAAGCTAAAGCTGAAAAAGCACAGTCTACTTATGAATGTAGCAAAATGTGACATTGAGAATATACCACCAGAATTTAAAGACTGCCTGCAAAATTGATTTGCTGCTTTGGATACAAATGACAGAGCACCAGAAGGAATTATGGGATGACATCAAGAAAATTGTGTGTGAAGAAAGTGAGAGGTCTCTACAAAAAGGGGAAAAGCAAAAACGGCCAAAATGGATGACCGAAGAAACTCTGAAAATTGCCTAGAAATACAGGGAAGCTAAAGCCAGAGGAGAAAGAGGCAATCATAGAACAAAATAGAGATTTCCAATATGCAGCAAGACGAGACAAGGAAAGAAATACTACAATGATGCATGCAAGGAAATAGAATCAGAAACTACAGTATTAGAGGAAGGCATCTCCAAACAGGATCTAAGATGACTCCAATTAGCCCAAAATGTGACAGCCCGCATAATTAAAAACTTAAACGCTATGGAACTCATCACACCCACACTGTATGCCCTCCACTGGCTACTAATACATAGTCGAATAACATACAAAATTCTCGTAACAACATTTAAACTAATTCATGGTATCACCCCCTCTCACCTAACAACCCTCATATGTAGAGAAAATAACAATCGTACACAACACTCCATCAATAAAAACAAACTCTCCTTACTAATAGACTTCAAGAAGGCCAAACAGATGACAACTAATAAGGCCTTCTCCCACAATGCCCCTATTCTCTGGAATGCCCTCCCTGATCACCTCAGACAACTAAGCGATCTGCTAACATTTAGAAAATATCTTAAAACACACTTATTCAACACACTTCGGCGCACATGACCAGCTAGAAAATTCAACATCAATAAAATAGTATATCTAAGACACACCACCAACACAACACATGAACTTAAGCAAAAATATAAACTGTATATAGTTCAATTGTTCGTTTATTATGCACAAATAAATGTTCAGATGATAGCTTATCATCACTATGTACATAGTTAACCTCTGTTTTATGCAACTGAGCATGTTACCTGTTTGTACTACTCATGCCTGTTGTTCCATGTAAACCACAATTGATCCGGAAATTGCGGTATAGAAATTAAACGTCTTTCCTAAAGCTACAAGAGTTAGAGGAAATTCCAGCCTTGAATTGGAATGCCACAAGATGCTCAAAGATCCATGTTGAATGATGCCGAGTAGATCAAGATAAGAAGGGAAGAATATACAGAGTCCTTATACCATAAAGATCAAGTGGCTTAACAGCTTCAACCTGTACCTTATGATCAGGAACCGTTGGTGATGAAAGAAGAAATCGAAGTAGCATTGAAAGCATTATCAAAGAACAAAGCACCGGGTATTGACAGCATTCCTATTGAAGTATTACAGCAATCAGATGCGGCTGTCACCATACTTACAAGGCTCTGCCAGGAAATTTGGAAGACAACATCATGGCCAACTGACTGGAAAAGATCTGTGTTTAAACCAATACTTAAGAAAGGTGATGCGACTGACTGTGGAAATTATCACACAATTACTCTGATCCCACATGCCAGCAAGATTCTACTCAAGATCATCCAGCAGAGACTACGACCATACCTAAAACGAGAACTGCCTGAAGTGCAAGCAGGGTTCAGGAAAGGGCAAGGAACAAGAGTGGAGGAGTAGTCTAATGGTTCGAGTACTACCTTGGGAACCAAAAGACCAGAGTTTGATTCCCCCTAGTACTCCTTCTGGCCTTGGGCAAGTCATTTAACCTTCCCTTGCCTCAGAAAAATCTAAGTTATCAATGTCCTTGTTTAATGTACATTACCAAGTTTAAGTTACAATGTAAACCGCTTTCACTGAAATGATAAAGCGGTATAAAAGACCTGTTAAATAAATCCATCGCAGTGTGAGATGGATCCTTGAAAAGACAAAAGGATATCTGTGTTTTATTGATTACAGCAAGGCTTTTGACTGTGTAAATCCTGGGCTGCATTAAGAAGCATGGGTATATCAGAACACTTGATAGTTCTCTTGCACAACAAGAAGCAACAGTTCGAAGAGAACAAGGAGAAACAGAAAGGTTTAAAATCAGCAAAGGTGTACGACAAGGTTGCATACTTTCTCCCTACCTGTTTAATTTTATATGCAGAACAAATCATCCGAGAAGCAGGACTGCATGAAGACAACCGAGGTGTGAAGATCAATGGAAGACTGATCAACAACCTTCGCTATGCTGATGACACCACAATACTGGCTGAAAGCAAAGACAATCAAACATTTGCTTTTCAAGATCAAGGAATATAGCTTTGAAATGGGCCTGTACCTTAACATAAAGAAGACAAAGATCCTGATAACTGGTAAAACCAATAAGTTCATTGTCAATGGAGAAGAAATTGAAACAGTGGACAACTTTAACCTGCTTGGATCATAATAAATGGCAAGCAGTCAAGAAATCAGACGATGCTTTGCTCTTGGCAGAATGGCTATGAAGGACCTAGACAAGATTCTCAAGAGCAGAGATGTCTCTCTCCATACAAAAGTTCGACTTGTTCGAGCCTTATTTTCAATAAAGTCATATGGATGCGAAAATTGGGCAGTGAAAAAAATAGGAAGAAAAATGATGTCTTTATGGTGCTAGTGAAGAATATTATGTATACCATGGGCTGCTAGAAGAACAAACAGTCAGTACTAGAGGAAATCAAACCAAAGTTTTCCAGATGACAAGACTTTAACTTTCGTACTTTGGACACATCATGCGAAGAGAGAGATCATTAGAGAAAGACAGCATGCTTGGCAAGGTTGAAGGTCAACACAAAAGAGGAAGGCCAACAATGAGATGGATTGATACAATAACAGCAGCTATGGATGCCACTCTATCAACAGTGAGCTGTCTGACTGAAGATCGAACACAGTTTAGGACAGCTATCTAGAGGGTCACCATGAGCCGACACCGACTTGACAGCACTTAACAACAACAGTGTACCAAAGAGAATTTAATTTGGAAGAGAAATATAAAAATTAAATTAAATTTAGTTTAGTTTATTTCTGTATTTGCTTGACTGCCTTTCCCAATGTGCAACAAATTGATTTACATAAGAACAAAAAATTGAAAGGAAAATGAAAAACAAAAATACAAGAGGGGTCATTCTGTACAGCAAATAGCAGGGATGGACGTCCCATTTGGACATCCATCCCTGCTATTTGCTCCCCTGCTGGCCCCAGCTAATAATCCCCAGCTAATGCCTCCCCATACAAACTGCGCATTTGTACAGGGAGGCCTAGTTGGAGGCGGGAGGGGGCTTTTCTGAGGCAAAACAAGGACGGGACATGGGTAGGCCATGACCCCAGATGTACTGGGCCGATTCTGGAATAAGGCCCCCCGGTTGTTGGGGGATCATGCTGACGGGCCTGCTCCACAAGGTAGGGGAGTCAAGTAAGTTCCCCGAAGCTGAACCCTGGCCATGGAAGGCTGGATCGAGGGTCCAGCTGCAGGGAAAGAAGGAAATTGGCAGCGGCCGGCATTCGTGACTCCTGAATAGAGTCACGGTGCCCTGGCAACGGGATGCCATGGCACTGCGGCTCCATTCAGGAGCCTGACTGAGGTAACCGGGCTGGGCGTGCAGGCCGATTAGAATCGGGGCCTGGTCTGCATGTTCAGGCTATAGACCCGATTCTGATTCCGCAGGAATGTCTAGCACCCGCAGATTAGAATGTCAGGGCAATCCCAAAAAACAAGAGATAAAGAGTGATACATATATGACAATAGATAACCCATCTCTACAGGATCAGAAAAACCTGAGACTAGGCCATGAGAGATCAGAGGTTGAGCAACACCATGCCCCAGACCCAGAAGAGTTCGGTGAGTCAGAAATGGCCAATCAAGTTGCAAAAGCATGGATAAAAAAGAGGTTTTAAGACCCACTTTGAATTTCTGTTAAATGGGTCCCATTCTAAATGAATTTGGGTGTGTGTTCTATAAAGGTGGGGCAAGGTAGGAGAAGAAAATCTCAAGTGGTAGTTTCTAGGTGGATTCTAGATGGAGGAGGGACCGGATTGCTGTTAGAAGAATGAAGCAAGCAAAGAAGAAGATACTGGATAAGCAGGTTTGCTAAGCACTCTGGAGAACCGGTCTACAAGACTCGATGAGCCAGCATTAAGATTATAAATTTATGAGATGGTCAGCCAGTGCTGATGTATTAAAAGTGGAGTTGCATGGTCAGATCTGCATGATAGAAGATTTTTCATTATTATGTTTGGAATAAGCTACAATTATTTTAAAGCAAAGGATTATAAACCATTATAAAAGCCATTGCAGTAGGTTCATTTGGTTTAGAATTAGAGTGGATTAGTAATTTCATGTCCTTGTCCTGAAGTAAGTGTCTGATAGCTCCCTCCTTTTCGCAGCATAAAGTTAGTCTTTCATAGTGGCAGAGATTTGCTGGTCAAATGTAAAAAAGAAAAAAAAAAAGATTGAAGATAAATCCCCAGTGTACTACTGTTTTGTGCTGAGAGACCGCATTAGCTAGAATTGAAGGAGATGGACAGTAGTTTTATTCCTTGTGAACCATTTATCTGTAGATTTCTGTGGCATAAGCTGTAATTTATTACACAGTAAGCTAGTGTGCCACTAGGTTCAGGCAAGCGATCAAAGGGACCAGGCTGGTGGCAATGCATCAGGATAGGTGATAAGCTAGTATTGTCTGTATGGATGAAAGCTCTGATCCAAAACATTGAATGTGTAATATTAAAGGAGCCATGAAGAAATTAAAAAGGATAGATACCAATATAGATTCCTGAGGGTGTGATGGAGTTGAAATGTTGTAACATATTTTGTAGCACTATATTTTGAGCATGGGAGAACTTAGTAAGTGTGCATGAAGGATGGCGTGTTTCCTTTGTTCCACCCCATCTTGTGCCTATACAAGATTTTCATTTTGAAAAAAACAACACACCTCTCTCTATGCCACCCACATGCTGGGACTGAATGTACAAATCATTGAAGCAGTAACTCTTAAGTATATCAATCCCATTTTTTTTCATTCACTCAGTCTATATGAAATCCTTACCCTAGCAACCACTGTATAAGATCTGAGACATGAATAGCAATGTTTATTACAGCCTAAATAAGGTGCTGGACAGTGGAATTTGATTTTTTTCTAGGTTCATACTCCTTTTCTCTTTCCAGTTTCATTTAATTTAGGGATTTTAGCTGCCCAGTTTCTTATGGAGAAGGTGTCGTTATAAAGCTATTTTTCTGTTGTCATAGGCTGTCTGGATTATGAACTCAGCACTGTCTTCTCTTTTCCATATATGAGACAGGGCACTGATGTACAGTTTACCTTTGGGAGCACTGCTGCAGAGACTCCTACCCTATTTACTCTTTTATTTGTCAATGTGCAATCATATGTGATTGGATGTCTCTTTCCTTTTTCAACTTTCCTTCTGATACCTAGCCCTTGTAGAATAAATGAACAACTATTACTAAATAGTTAAGAACATAAGAGATGCCATACTGGATCAGACCAAGGTCCATCAAGCTCTGTATCCTGTTTCCAGCACTGGCCAATTCAGGTCACAAGTAACTGTCAGGTTCTGAAAAAGGTACATTGATTCCATGATGCTTATCCTGGGGTAAGCAATGGATGTCCCTCGTCCTCCTTAATAATTGTTTATGGACTTTTCCTCCAGGAACTTGTCCAAACCTTTTTTAAACCTAGTTTCACTAATAGTATTCCATAGATCCTAGTATGCTAGCATATTAATCCCATGGATATCTACACAGACAAACCAATCCCAATATCCTCATTCATAATGTCTTCTGTTGAAACAGGATGCTAATGTGCTGTTACGGTATGCAAATCTTTTAAATGCATATTTGGATGGAAATTCTGTCTACAAATTTTCCAGAGGATAAATAAGAGGAAAACTCTTATTGGTTTTGCTTAAGTCCATTTACCTAAACTGAAGCACAGAAAGATACTGTGATATACTGTCCTGAACTAAATCGGAAGACAAGTCTAGAAATGCATAGAAAGAAAAAAAAAGAACAAATTGTATCACTCCCTAACACATATTATGGTTGTTCCATGAATGTATGTGTGTCACAGTTCCTCCAGGGGTTTGGAGGTGGTGGGAAGGATTGGATGTGGGTTTCAGGAGGGAGTAGGTGGATAAGGATGGAGAGGATTGGATGTGGGTTTCAGGAGGGAGTAGGTGGATAAGGATGGAGAGGATTGGATGTGGGTTTCAGGAGGGAGTAGGTGGATAAGGATGGAGAGGATTGGATGTGGGTTTCAGGAGGGAGTAGGTGGATAAGGATGGAGAGGATTGGATGTGGGTTTCAGGAGGGAGTAGGTGGAGAAGGATGGAGAGGATTGGAGGTGGGTTTCAGGAGGGAGTAGGTGGAGAAGGATGGAGAGGATTGGAGGTGGGTTTCAGGAGGGAGTAGGTGGAGAAGGATGGAGAGGATTGGAGTTGGGTTTCAGGAGGGAGTAGGTGGAGAAGGATGGAGAGGATTGGAGGTGGGTTTCAGGAGGGAGTAGGTGGATAAGGATGGAGAGGAATGGAGGTGGGTTTCAGGAGGGAGTAGGTGGATAAGGATGGAGAGGATTGGAGGTGGGTTTCAGGAGGAAGTAGGTGGATAAGGATGGAGAGGATTGGAGGTGGGTTTCAGGAGGGAGTAGGTGGATAAGGATGGAGAGGATTGGAGGTGGGTTTCAGGAGGGAGTAGGTGGATAAGGATGGAGAGGATTGGAGGTGGGTTTCAGGAGGGAGTAGGTGGATAAGGATGGAGAGGAGTGGAGGTGGGTTTCAGGAGGGAGTAGGTGGAGAAGGATGGAGAGGATTGGAGGTGGGTTTCAGGAGGGAGTAGGTGGATAAGGATGGAGAGGATTGGACGTGGGTTTCAGGAGGGAGTAGGTGGATAAGGATGGAGAGGATTGGACGTGGGTTTCAGGAGGGAGTAGGTGGATAAGGATGGAGAGGATTGGAGGTGGGTTTCAGGAGGGAGTAGGTGGATAAGGATGGAGAGGATTGGAGGTGGGTTTCAGGAGGGAGTAGGTGGAGAAGGATGGAGAGGATTGGAGGTGGGTTTCAGGAGGGAGTAGGTGGAGAAGGATGGAGAGGACTGGAGGTGGGTTTCAGGAGGGAGTAGGTGGATAAGGATGGAGATGATTGGATGTGGGTTTCAGGAGGGAGTAGGTGGAGAAGGATGGAGAGGATTGGAGGTGGGTTTCAGGAGGGAGTAGGTGGAGAAGGATGGAGAAGGGGTTGTGGTTGTGGAAAGGGTAGGAAAGGAGATGGGGTGATGCACCTTTATCTCCACACTTGTATCCTCTTTATACCCTGATTTTCATTCCCTTCTTCCACCTCCCCATCCCAAATCTCTTCTCCTAAGCCTTCTCCCAGTCTCCTCTCCTTCCACCCTAAGAACATAAGAACATAAGATCATAAGATATGCCATACTGGGTCAGACCAAGGTCCATCAAGCCCAGTATTCTGTTTTCAACAGTGGCCAATCTAGGTCATATGTACCTAGCAGTTTCCCCAAGGGACACAGGTTCCACAATGCTTGTATTGGTTCAAGCATTGATATCCTGGGTCCCTTCTTAATAATGGCTTATGGACCTTTCCTCCAGGAACTTGTCCAAACCTTTTTTAAACCCAGCTACACTAACAGCCTTTACTACATCCTCCGGTAACAAATTCCAGAGTTTGATTACACGTTGAGTGAAAAAATATTTTCTTTTATTAGTCTTAAATAGTTTACCCTGTAGCTTCATTGCATGTCCCCTAATCTTTCTATATTCTGATAAGGTAAACAATCGATCTACGTTTACCCGTTCCACTCCGCTCATTAATTTATAGACTTCTATCATATCTCCGCTCAGCCGTCTCTTTTCCAGGTTAAAGAGCCCTAACCTTTTTAGCCTTTCTTCATAGGAGTATCCTTCCATCCCCTTTACCATTTTGGTGGCTCTTCTCTGAACCTTTTCTAATAACTCTATATCCTTTTTAAGATACGGCGACCAGAATTGCACACAATATTCAAGGTGCGGTCTCACCATGGAATGATATAGAGGCATTATAATATCCTTTGTTTTATTTTCCATTCCTTTCCTTATCATACCTAGCATTCTATTTGCTCTCTTGGCCGCCGCTGCACACTGGGCCGAGGGTTTTAACATGGTATCCACAATGACACCTAAATCTTTTTCCTGGGTGGTGGTTCATAATGTGGAACCTTGCATCGTGTAACCATAGTTTGGGTTGTTCTTCCCTAGGTGCATAACCTTGCACTTGTCCACATTAAATTTCATCTGCCATTTTGATGCCCAGTCTTCCAATTTATCAAGATCCTCTTGCAATTTTCCACAATCCTCTTGGGTTTTAACAACTTTAAATAGTTTTGTGTCATCTGCAAATTTGATAACCTCACTCGTTATTCCACTTTCCAGGTCATTTATGAATATGTCAAAAAGCAGCGGACCCAGCACAGATCCCTGGGGTACACCACTATTCACCTTTCTCCATTGGGAAAATTGGCAATTTAGCCCTACCCTCTGCTTTCTATCTTTTAACCACTTCCTGATCCACAATAGTACACTGCCTCCTATCCCATGACTCTTTAGTTTTGCCAAAAGTCTCTCATGAGGGACCTTGTCAAAGGCTTTCTGAAAGTCCAGATACACAATTTCAACCAACTCACCTTTGTCCACCTGATTATTCACTCCTTCAAAAAAACATAACAGATTAGTAAGACAAGATCTTCCTTGTCTAAAGCCATGTTGGCTGTCTCTCATTAGTTCATGACTATCTACATGCTGAGTAATTTTATTCTTTATGATGGTTTCTATCATTTTTCCCGGTATTGACGTCAGGCTCACCGGTCTGTAGTTTCCCGGATCACCCCTGGAACCCTTTTTAAAAATTGGTGTTACATTGGCGATCCTCCAATCTTCAGGTATTAGAGATGATTTTAATGATAGTTCACAGATTACTAATAGCAGGTCTGCAATCTCATATTTCAGTTCTTTCAATACCCTTGGATGTATACCATCCGGCCCAGGTGATTTGCTACTCTTCAGCTTATCTAATAGTTGTAATACATCTTCTCGATATATCGATATTTCCTTCAAGTCTTCTGCACCTTTAAATACCACTTCAGTCATGGGTAACATCCCTACATCTTCCTCAGTAAAGACTGAAGCAAAGAATTCGTTCAGTCTCTCCGCTATCGCCTTGTCGCCTCTTAGTGCTCCTTTAACCCCTTTATCATCTAATGGACCAACTGACTCTCTCACAGGTTTTTTGCTACGAATGTACTTGAAAAGGTCTTTACTTCGCGTTTTTGCTTCTGCAGCAAGCTTCTTCTCAAATTCTCCCTTTGCCTGCCTTATCAATGCCTTGCATTTGACTTGCCAGTGCTTGTGCTGTTTCCAGGTTTCGTCGTTTGGCTCTTTTTTCCATTTCCTGAAAGATGCTTTTTTGGCAACAACAGCCTCTCTGACCTCAACTTTAAACCATGCTGGCAGTTTTTTGGATTTCTTTCCAGTTTTCTTAAAGCGTGGAATACAGCTGGTCTGGGCTTCCAAGATAGTATTTTTCAACAACAGCCAAGCCTGATGTACGTCTTTAACCTTTGCAACTGCTCCTTTTAGTTTTTTCTTGACTGTTTTCCTCATTTTATCATAGTCTCCCTTTCGAAAGTTAAAAGGTAGTACTGTGGATTTCCTTACTATGCCTCCTCCACTAATTAAATCAAAGGCGATCATGCTATGATCACTATTGCCAAGTGGCCCCAACAACCTTATCTCTTGCACTAGATCTGGTGTTCCACTAAGGATTAGGTCTAATATGGCTTCCCCTCTGGTCGGTTCATGAACCAGCTGCTCCAAGAAGCAGTCATTTATTTCATCTAGGAACTTTATCTCCCTAGCATGTCCTGACGTGACACTGACCCAGTCGATACCGGGGTAGTTGAAATCACCCATTATTATTACTGTGCTGCAACTTTTGTTAGCTTCCTTGATTTCTTTGAGCATTTCATCATCCATTTGGTCATTCTGGCCAGGCGCTCGATAGTACACCCACACCCCCACTGCCATTGCCTTCCCCCTTTTACATGGAATTTCAATCCATATAGATTCTACAGCAGATTTTGTTTCCTGCAAAACTTTAATCCTTTCTGACTCAATGCCCTCTCTAACATAGAGAGCAACCCCTCCACCAATTTGATCAGCTCTATCATTACGATATAGTTTGTACCCAGGTATCACAGTGTCCCACTGGTTGTCGTCCTTCCACCATGTCTCTGATATTCCAATCATATCTAACCTTTCATTTAGTGCTATATATTCTAACTCTCCCATCTTATTTTTTAGACTTCTAGCATTTGCATACAAGCATTTTAGAGAATGTATTTTATCCATATTAATTTGTCTGTTAGACATGAGTAATTTGGGATCTTTAAGCTCTGTCTGCTCCGTACTTGAGGGCATTTGGGCTACTTTACTCTTTTGTGGAACCTCTCTGCTTTTGGTAGTATCCTTCAAAGATACATTCTTCCGAACCATCTGCTCTTGGGCGACTGTCGGCTTTCCCCTAATATCTAGTTTAAATATCTCTAATATAAACATTTTCCCCCCATAAAACCTGGTAAAACAGCAAGACAGATTTTCTGGATTTTTTTTTTATGAGAAACGTGCTTTGTATGCACACTGCAGTCAAAGCAACACAAAAGTCTGTTCAAGTATTTCCCAGAGAGTTCACATGAACTTTGAGCCAATATGGAATGGACTGAAAATACAGTTCTGGTAAATGACAGTGTTTGTAATCAGATCTCTGACTGGTATGCGAAGCTGGTGTTTGGGAGGTAATTTTATGAAATTATCAATGCGCACATATGGCAGTTAACCCATAATGCCTGCACTAAGCACATTGCACCACAGTACCCACCTTAATGCCCCCTACCCGCTCTGTCCCTGCCCACTCATGTGCTAACCAGTTAGTACAGGATTGTTACCACAGGGCCCTGTGCTAAAAATTAACATGTGTTGACCGGCCCTTAGAGGAGTCAGTCAATGCCCAATCTCCTGCTAAAGCACCAAATATGAAAAACTCACCAAACTACTACTACTCGGAAGTTCCATCATCAGAGACACCAACTTGGGAACACAGTTCAAAGGAGAGAGGAAAGTCAAATGCCTCCCAGGCTCCTTAGCCGGCAGGAATACAAACCAAATTATTGATGTACTTAGCACGGAAAGCAAACACTCCAAACTTGATGTTGTCGTCCACTTGGGTTCAAATGACCTGGCTAGAAATAGTGCCTCTACAGTCCAAAAGGACTTCCAATCTCTGGGAGAAAAATTCAAGCCCACTGTTAACACTGTAGCATTCTCAGAAGTTCTACCTGTACTAGGTAAGGGGGCAAAAAGGCTAAATCACATTAACAGCTTTAATACATGGCTCCAGACCTGGTACAAATGAGAAGGACTCAGATTTATTGGTGACTGGGAAAACACATGGACCAACAAGAAACTATACTGGGCTGATGGACTACACCTCTCTGTCGCAGGGAAAAGAATCCTACGTGAAAAATTCAGGAAGTATGTTGATTTGCAATTAAACTAGAAGGGGGTGACGGATGGAAGGTCAAGTTCTGGACGTCACCCCCTGCAAAAGCAGAATAACAGAAACAACCACACTTTTAAACAACAGATCAAAAGCAATTGGGAAGAAGTGGGTAGAATAAAATCAAAGCAAAATACACACAAGCCAGTTAAATGCTGGAAAGCAATGAGCACAAATGCTCGAAGCTTAGCCAACAAACCTCCGAACCTGGAAGTCCTAATGGTGGAAAAGGACTTGGACATTGTGGCCATTACAGAAACATGGTTTAATGAAGCGCATGATTGGGATATAGCCATACCTGGCTATAATCTATTCAGAAGAGACAGAGAAAATGGAAAAGGGGGAGGAGTAGCCTTGTATGTCAAAAAGCAATATCAAAGCTACTGAAATGCAGGGGGCATGGGGAAAAGAAGAAGCGCTCTGGGTTGTGTTGGAAAGAGGGGATGGCACTGTCATCCATACTGCTGTAATCTACAGACCTCCGACTCAGATTGAAGAGATAGAAAACAAATTGATTATAGATATTGCCAAAATAGCAACAAAGGGGGAAACGATCATATTGGGTGACTTTAATCTACCCGATGTGGATTGGATTACTCCTTCTGCAAATCTGGAAAGAAGCAAAAAAATTGTGGACGCTATCCAAGATGCATTACTTAGACAAATGGTGATGGAACCAACCAGGGAAAGCTCAACGCTGGATTTGTTGCTCACCAACAGTGATAGCGTGTCTAATGTCTGGGTGAGTGCCCCTGTGAGCAACAGTGGTCATCACACGGTATGGTTTGAGATAAAAGCCAAGGTGCAATCCAATCATAGCAAGCTCAAAGTCCTAAACTTCAAAAACACTGATTTCAATAAAATGGCTGGGTACCTAAAGGAGGAGCTGACAGGCTGGAAGGGCATAAGGGAAGTGGAATTGCAATCGGCTAAACTAAAAGGGGCAATAAAAGGGGCAACAGATAAATATGTAAGAAAAGTAAATAAAAACAAGAACAGAAGGAAACCTATTTGGTTTTCCAAAGAAGTGGCTGCTCAAATAAGGGCAGGATCAAACTCAAGGAGACAAAAAGAGAAATAAGGATAGCAAAATCAAAGGCAGAGGAAAAGATGGCTAAAGATGTTAAGTGCGGTGACAAAACTTTCTTCAGGTATATTCGGGAAAGGAAGAAGATCAGAGGTGGAATTGCAGGACTCAGAAGTGCTGGAAACAGACTTGTGGAAAATGACATTGATAAAGCAAAATTACTAAATAAATACTTCTGCTCTGTTTTTACTAAAGAAAATCCTGGAGAAGGACAACCTGTGAATCCCAAATATAAAAGTGGGAATGAGGTAGATACCACACCATTCAGAGAGGATGAGGTTTTAGAACACTGAAAGTGGACAAGTGAAAACTGAAAGTGGACAAGGCCATGGGACCGGATGGGTTACATCCCAGGATACTGAAAGAGCTCAGAGAGGTTCTTGCAGGGCCGTTAAAGGATGTTTTCAACAGATCATTGGAAATAGGAGAGGTTCCTCAGGACTGGAGAATGGCTGACGTCGTACCTCTACACAAAATTGGTGACAGGGAAGAAGTGTCAAACTACAGGCTCGTGAGCCTTACCTCAGTGGCGGTAAAAGTAATGGAGATGCTCCTGAAAGAGCGAATAGTGAACTTTCTCAAAACCAGCGAATTACAGATTCGAGGCAACATGGTTTTACGGAAGGACGATCTTGCCATTCAAATCTCATTGAGTTCTTTGACTGGGTGACCAGAGAACTGGATTAAGGACACGTGATGGATGTCATCTACCTGGATTTCAGCAAAGCCTTTGATACTGTTCCTCATAGGAGGCTTATCAATAAACTCAGTAGTTTGGGGATGGGTCCCAAGGTGGTAAACTGGATCAGAAATTGTTTGATTGACAGAAGACAGAAGGTGATGATAAATGGAGCTCACTCGGAGGAAAGGAAGGTGATTAGCGGGGTGCCCCAGGGTTCGGTTCTGGACCCGGCACTGTTCAATGTATTTGTGAGCGATATTGCTGAAAGACTAAATGGAAAGGTCTGTCTTTTTGCAGATGACACAAAAATTTGCAACAGAGTGGACTCCCCCCGAGGGAGTCCTTAACATGAGAAAAGATCTACAAAAGCTGGAAGAATGGTCTAATGCTTGCCAATTAAGATTTAATGCAAAGAACTGCAGAGTCATGCACTTGGGTAGCAGAAACCCAAGGGAAATGTACACGATGGGGGCGAGAGGTTGGTGTGCACGGATCAGGAGAAAGACCTTGGTGTGATTATTTCTGTAGATCTCAAGGTGGCAAAACAGTGCGACAAGGCGGTGGCAAAAGCCAGGAGGATGTTGGACTGCATTCGAAGAGGAAATACCAGCAGAAAGGAAGGGGGCAAGCCACTTAACCCTCCATAGCCCATGTTCCCTGTAAAATAGTTATCTCCAAGTTATAATGCCCTGTTCAATGTAATTTCAGTTTGTTCAATGTAAACCGCACTGATGCACAATAGCGTGGTATATAAAAGAATGTAAATAAATAAAATAAAATAAATAAATAAGGGGTACTAGTACCAATGTATAAGTCTCTGGTGAGGCCTCACTTGGAATACTGTGTTCAGTTTTGGCGACTGTATCTTGCAAAGGATATAAAAAAAATGGAAGCTGTTCAGAGGAAGGCGACCAAAATGATTTGGAGCCTGCGTCAGAAACCTTATGAGGAGAGACTTGAAGACCTGAATATGTACACTTTGGAGGAGAGGAGGGATAGGGGAGATATGATTCAGACCTTTAAATACTTAAAGAGAAATAATGAACAAACAAACCTTTTCCAAAGACGGGGAAGCTGTAAAACTAGAGGGCATAACATGAAGCTGCAAGGTGGTAAATTGAAAGGCAATGTCAGGAAATACTTTTTTACTGAAAGGGTGGTGGATGCTTGGAATGCCCTCCCAATGGAGGTGGTGGGGACAAACACAATGACGAAATTCAAAGTGGCCTGGGACAGACACTGTGGATCACTTTACAGCAACAAGATTAAATCAAAATAAACTGAACCATCTAATTTCTCAACAAATAGGGGTGTCCTACATGGAGCGATGGGGGGAGGAGCGGTGTGTTCACCCCTAAACAAACAAAGAAACAAAGATATGGGGAGGGGTGGAGACATGGGTAGGGGTGCACCTACTCCCTAAAAGATATGGGAAGGGGTGCACCTACTCCTGTCATATTGTTGGGCAGACTAGATGGACCATACTGGTCTTTATCTGCCATCATTTACTATGTTACTATGACTGCATATTAAACCCCATGCTAGCTGTTAACATGGTTTATTAAACTTCCCCTTAATTGGCATGGGCATACCATTATTAAATGGGTCTAATATAGAAAAGTGTGGGTCTGCAGAGGGATATCTAATGCAGTAGGATAGGAGAGCACAATAAGTACTTCAATTGATTGACAAAACAAAGCCATCTCTGGTACCCTCTCTTCTAAAATACTTGTTTGTTGTAGATGGAGCGGCACTTAAAACAAAGTGCTTCTGTTAATATTTTATTAATATTTTGAAAAGCAATAGCTATAGAATCAAGCTTGTCTTCTTGAAAACGCCAGCTTTACTACTTTCTCTTTTTATTTCTCCTTCTAAAACAAATATATCCACTTGGTGCTTTAGGGTGCAGGGAGGGGAGAGGGTTTCATTGCTCTGCTCTTAGGAGTGTGGTGTCCTTCAAGGGTCCTCTTTGTCACCTTGATTATTTAATATCTATCTGCAGCCTTTGAGCACCTTGGTGTTTTCCTTTGGGTTGCAATTTTTTTTTTTTTTTTTTTTTAACATCTTTATTTAGGGTTCAGCACCATATAACAGGCAATACAATGTCAAACAACAAAGCCCATGGCAGGGTACACTCTTATCCCCGCCATTGGACACATCACCAAATGGCCCGCAACAAACACTGGGCGCTTAAGCAAATAAAGAACCTAACATTTTACAATTTTGTTTAAATAAACCAGATACCCCCCCACATCCGCCCCCCTCCAACCCCTCCCATCCCCCCTAAACCCCCTGCCACATCCAGGGATTCGACAAAGTCAAAGGAGCTAGCTACCGCGAATATCACGCTCCATCTCAATTGGCCCGGGGTAATACCCCCCTTTTCTAATGTCCCATCTGCAAAATAGCATTCCGGCAATAGGGTCCCAGCTGCTGAATGTAGGGGTCCCATGTAAGCATGAACGTGGTCCATCGCCGGACATGACTCCTAGCCCGCCAACATTCCGCCAGCATCAGCTGATGAAAACTATTGCGCCACTCCAGGAAAGACGGCGGGTCATGGTCTCGCCAATGATGTAAGATGGGGCCTTTCCCCACCAGGCACGCCTTCCGAATCAAAAGGCGGGCTCCCTTCCCCCCAGGGATAGCTGAGGGCAAATAGTCCACTACCACCAAAGACCCTGGCCATGGGAAACGTTGTTGCAACAATTTCACTAAATAATGGTGTATACCCTTCCAATATGGGTGGATTTACTTACACACCCACCACATATGGGCTAAGTCCGCCAGAGGCTCGGAACATCTAGGGCATGACCCATCTGTGGTAATATGACTCCTCAGAGCTCGGCGAGGTGAAAAATGCACCCTGGTTACTGCTTTAAAACTGGATTTCCCGCCACCGGGCTCCCTCAGCCAGCGTAGCAATCCGTCCCAGGGCCTCCGAAAGGGATCCCGAGGGAATCTCCGACCCCATCTCCCTCGCCCAAGCCCTCTCCAAATGACCATAACTCGGTACAGCCCGGAAACCCTCTAACCGCTTCTTAAATCCAGCGATCGAAGGTGGAAGGTCCTCCCCGAGACCAAAAAATTCAATAAGCTGTGTCGAACGCTCCTCCGCCAGCTCCTCCCTAGGTAAAGAAGCCACATAGTGGGAAAGCTGCAAATATGTAAAATACTGAGACGGCTGTAAGTCATATTCGGTACTTAACTCCATGAACGGCTTACAGGCCCCCGTCAATCCGACCGCATGGCCCAAAAGCCGTATCCCCTTCTCGCGCCAACTACGGAAGTCGCCTGTCTCCGAACCGGGCGAAAACTGAGCGTTCCCCCAGATGGGCAACCAGCTAGAAACCCGCCAGTTCCGTTTCCAGTACCCATTTAGTTGCTGCCACGTGCGTCGAGCCGCCATCATCAGTAAACTCCGCTTCACACCGACGGGTAGGTGGACTAAGTCCGCATGCAAGACCCCTAGCAAAGACAGGGGGGCCACCGCCGCTGCCTCTATATGTCGTGGTGTATAGACACTGGTCTCACCTAGCCAATCCCCAAGATGGCGGGCCTGGCAAGCCAAAGCATATAGCCATAAATCGGGGAGGCCAATACCTCCGGAACGCCATGATCCTATCATGCGTGCCATCGAAATCCGAGGTCGGGCTCCCCGCCAAAGGAAACGCTGTATCTCCGATTCTAATCTACGCAGGTCCCGCTTCCACAGCCAAACTGGGAGAGTCTGCAACCAGTATAAAATTCGGGGCAGAATAACCATCTGCACTGCAGCGACTCTTCCCAACAAGGACAGCGGGAGGGGCTGCCAAGCTCGCAACTGAGTAGACATATTCGCCAAAATTCGTTCAAAATTACAGAAGTATAAGTCCTGAGGCAACCGTGTCAGGACAATCCCGAGGTACTTAAAGCTGCGATCCGCCCATTTCAGTGGAAACTCCCCAGGCCAGCGCCCACGCAATTGACCCAAAACGTCCAGGGCCTCGGATTTCTCCTCATTAATACGCAACCCCGTAAAACTACCGAAAAGCCGAAACTCACACATTAAGCTCACCAGAGATTCGTGGGGCGTAGTCATGTGCACCAGCATGTCATCTGCAAAGGCAGATATTTTGAATTCACAACCACCAACCACCACCCCACGTATCGCCCCAGCCCCTTCCACACTGCGAATAAGAGGATCTAAAGCTAGTACAAATAACAGGGGGGACAGCGGGCACCCCTGTCGTGTACCCCGGTGAAGTGGGAATGCATCTGACAAAGATCCATTACACGCCACACGCGCAGTGGGCTGCTCGTAGAGACTATGCACCATCCCACAGAAGGAATCACCCAACCCATAGCGCGGCAATAACGAAAATAGGTATTGCCAGTTAACTCTGTCGAACGCCTTTTCAGCGTCGAAGCTCACCAAAAGTGAGGGCAAACCATGCGAGTGCACCCACTCCAAGGATGTTATGATTTTCCGCAGGTTGCGGACTGCGTATCGGCCCTTAACAAACCCCACCTGGGAGTCATGCACTAAGTCACCAAGTACCGTTGACAACCGGTCGGCTAGTATTTTTGCCAACAATTTCATATCATAGTTCAATAAAGAGATAGGCCGATATGAAGATGCTTGTAAATGGTCTTTACCGGGTTTTGGAATCAAAGTAATATAGGCCTGGTTTTCCCCCCACCGCCGCCCCGCACCGGCTACGCGTTGCCTATATGTCGCTGCCAATGCCGGGCCAACCCCCTCCGACAGTATCTTATAAAATTCGGCACCAAAACCGTCCGGGCCGGGTGCCTTATAACAAGGCGCATTGAGAATCACTTTCTGGATTTCCTGTATAGTAATTGGTTGATCCAAGAAAGCCCGCTGTTGTACCGATACCTGCGGCAGGCGTACCCTCTGAAGATAATCGGCCATAGAGACAGGGTCATGCTCCTCTGCCTGGTATAACTGTTGGAAAAAATCTTTGAAAATACCACTAATCCCGCTTTTGCTACTGCATAGTTTTCCCTGTCCATCGCGTAGGGCAGCAACCAACCTCGTACCCCGGTGTCCCTGTAAGCACCTCCCCAGCAGTTTTCCAGACTTATTCCCAAAGCAGTATAGCTTATATTTATAATATAACAAAGACTTCTTAGCACGCTGATGCAGCAGAGTATTAAGCGCTACCTGAAGCTCCCACCAGCTTTTTTTATTTTGAGCTGTGGGAGAACGCCCGGCAAGGCGTCTCGCACGAGCAACCTGTTGTTCAAGACGTACAATCTGCGCATTTACCATGCGGCGCCTCCGGGCAACATAACCGATAATATCTCCTCGGAGGACCACCTTAGCCGTCTCCCACACCAACTCAGGGTCGTCACAATGACCTTGATGGTTCTCCTCAAACTCTCGCCATCTATCCCACAAGAATTGCCTGAATTGGGCATCCTGGTACAGGTCAAGGGGGAATCGCCACATGCGAGCAGAACCCTGCCCTCCGCCCCCCTGCCAATCGATCCAAACCATGGCATGATCTGAAATCTCTAGCGGACCGATCTGCGCGTCCACTACGTTTGCAAACTGAGCCACTGAGACTAAGACATAGTCAATGCGAGCACTAGTGCCCCGTGCTCGGGACACATGAGTAAAATCTTTTTCAGTGGGGTGGAGTAACCGCCACGGATCTACCAAATGGAGTCTTGAACGAAGCCTCTGCAATATCTTAGCAGATACTTTTCTCTCCCGGGTACCCGACTCCCGCGAGGTATCTAGGTCAGCGTCTAGGACGCCGTTGAGATCTCCGCCCAAAAGTAGGGGGGCATCGGGCAGCTGCTCGACTGTTGCTGCTATGCGATCAAAAAATTCAGGATCTGATATATTAGGACCATAGACATCGCCCAGAATGACTTCTCTATCCTCCAACATGCAATGTAAAAATAGAAAGCGCCCGTGAGCATCCGTGACCTGTTTTAGCAGAGTGAACCGCACTCGCTTATGGATTAGGATAGCAACTCCCCCCTTTTTTTCCCACAGCGGGGGTCCCCCATACCTGGCCCACCCAGTCCCGGGCGAGCTTGGCATGTTCTTCCGCCGTTTGGTGAGTTTCCTGGAGTAGCGCAATATCACATCGCTGCCTAGCTAGGGCTTTAAGGATTTTATATCTCTTAATAGGCGTCCCTAGACCACAAACATTCCATGAGATAATCCTCAACATGTACACGTCTGTTTCCGGTTACTATGCCAGTTGTGAATCACATGTGTGTTCAGAAAGGGGCCCCCCCAGCCTAGGGTCCCTCCCCAGTATATTCTACGGTGCCGTAGCGCTCCGTCGATATAGGAAAAATACTTGGCCCGCACCCTGGATGTGGCATAGCCGCCCCCCCCTCCCTCCCCGCACTCCTCCCCCCATCCCACCCCAAAGCCCCCCCCGCCCCGCCTAGAACCCCAAGGCCCTACCCCTACCTGTAACACCACCCCATCGTCTACACCGACTAACCCCTCCATGACCTCCGGTACCTGTAGAGCTCCCTCCTCCCCCCCGGGGGTGGGGACAGCCCTGTATAACCAACATCCCCCCCGCTGGAACCCCACTGATTACCCCCTGCATAGCTCAGAGACTACCCGATTCCAGGGGCGGCTCAAACATCCAAGCCCCGACGGATCGTCTCGGGAGATAAAACTTTTTCACCAAGTGACAGCCCTGTTGAACCCCCCCCCCTACACCCCCCCCCCCCCGTCGCCCAACCACCCGACTAAGGCCTACACTGGGTATAACGCAACCGCAGTACCTATCTCCCCCTGCCCCGATCCCTCAAAAGTCACCCCCATGATGGTACCCTAAATACAAAAGAAAAGCTTGTAGCAGTTCAACTTTCAGTGGGGGTCCACCCTGCGGCCTGGCAAACTGTAAAGTTATTCCCCGCGCTGCGAACAGCACTCATAGGAAACAACTGTTAGCGGCGAGGCGACCCCCTAGGGCTAGCAGGAGAAACTATCAACTTCCCCAGCACTGGGCTGACCCAGCATTGCCAGGAGAAAGCATATGCTCCAAAGGCCGCATCCCTAACAAGGCTGAACAACCCCTTAGGGCCCGTGCCGGGGTAGAAAGGCATCGGGGAGGAAGAATAAATAAATAAGGAAATAAACTAGCAGAGGCAGCTGAGACAACAGAAGGGGGGAATAAGAGGAAAAAAAAAAAAAAAAGGGGGGGAAAAGCAAGAAGGGGAACACAACCGCATCCCCCAGATTGTGGATGTCTAACAAACAGTCCTGGCTTCTCCCATGTAAGCCGATGCAACGGCTAAAGCCCCTGTGGGCTCCGTCCAACACGTTGTCAAAGGCTGCAGGTACTTAGCTCTTGAGTCTCTGCGACAATCAGTGCAGTCCATGGTAATAAATCATCGCTGCTTCCGGAGTTGCAAAAGTCCGCTTTCCACCTTCAGCCTCCACGCGAAGAATAGCCGGGTAGCCCATTGTAAAGCGCAGGCCACGTGCAACAAGCCTGCCACAGACATCTTTGAAGGCCCGTCTCCGCTGCGAGACCCCAGCAGAGTAATCCTGGAAAATCAGTAAGCTGGTGGTATCGCTTCCTGCCCGGCGCTGCTGTCTCCACGCTCTCAGGACTCCTTCCTTCTGTGAAGCATTTAGGAATCGGGCTATCACTGCTCGGGGCCGATTGTCACCAGCTTTATAAGGCCCCAGCCTGTGCGCCCTTTCTAGGACTATAGCGCCCATCCCTGCTTCCAAAGGTAGGTTTTCTGGCAGCCACGTCTCCAAGTACTGCCTGAGGTCACTCTCCTTCACGGTCTCAGCAATTCCAATGAAGCGGAGGTTATTGCGCCGGCTTCTGTTTTCTAAATCCTCCATCTTCTCTTCCTGTCGCGTTAGAGCCTGCTCGAGTTGTTTGATACGGGCCGCATCTTGTGCACAAGAGTCCTCGAGCGTACCCACTCGCTGCTCCACTAATTCCACACGAGCATTGAAGGCAGTAACAGCCTGACCCACCGCGTCAAGTTGTGTGGCTAATCCGCTCAGACGCCCCTCCAGGGCTGCCACCACCGCCGCTGTAAGCTCCGCCACCATCGGCGCCGCCAGAGACCCCGGCCCTTCAGTAGCTCCGTCAGCCATCTTGTGCTCGCTGAGTCGTGGGCGCTCCCGACGCGTTGTTTTCGCCGCCATACCCTCGTAAACTGCCGGGGACCTTTGGGTGTCGGATTTTCGGGCTAAGAGCAGTCCCCCCCGTATTCAAGGTTAAATTCACAGCATTTGTCGCAGGTATGGACCGGGGGGGAGGGCACGAGCTCTGGAGCTATGCAAGAAGCGTCTTGCCTAGCCCACCATGTCCCCGGAAGTTTGGGTTGCAATTTTATGCGTGTGCAGATGACCTTCAGCTCTTGGCCCCCATGGGGGTTGATGTGGGTTTGGCTTTCTGATGCGTTAATGTCTGGCCCAGGTTGTTCCCTGGTTGGCAGAGAATGGCTTTGTTCTGAATTCTGACAAGACTGTGTGTCTCTGTATGCTTAAGGTGGAACAACGGGATCTGCTCTTGCTGCCAGCGATCGCAGGTTTTCATATTCCATGGACGGAGGGGTTCAGTCCTTGGGGGTGGCTCTGGAGTGGACAGGGATATGTGAGTGGCAGGTGGTAGTTGGCTTGGCTCAGATTGACGCTTGTGCGGCAGTTGCACCCCTATCTGGAGACAAGTGTTGCGGCTGGTTGTACAGATGCTTGTGTGTTGTTTTTGATTATTGTAATGCTCTTTATATGAGTCTGCCCCGGAGGATCACATGCTTGATCCAGGTTGTGCAGAATGCTGTGGGGCGTCTTATTTACGGGGTAGGGTGACAGACAAGTGCTCGCCCTTTATTACACCAGTTACATTGGCTGCCGGTGCGGCAGCACATCTTGTTCAAACTGTTGGTACTTGTGTATCGGCTATTGCCAGATAATTGCCTGGGGTACTTGCGGATTCTCCTTGGTTGGTATGAACCGGCCCAACCGTTGCAGTCATCACTGGCATAGTTACTGGTAGTACCAGGATTGGACATGATGCGGACCTTGGTTCACCGGGAGAAGGCATTTTGTGTTGCCGCTAGTGAGGGTGGAATGCATTACCCATTGAGTTATGTAGTCTTCCTTCCCTGTCACTGTTTCGGAAGACGTTGAAAACATGTTTTATCCCTGAGGAGATGGGGGAGGGGAGTGGTAGTGGGTGGGTGGAGACATGTTGAGGTGGGGTAGTGTGGGTTCTTTTGTACACCCTTTTGAATGACATTTTTGTCAGAAGAGTGGTATAAACTAATATGAATAAATAAATAAAGTTGACAACTCATTTTGATATCACAGCATCTAGCCATCCTGTTCAGTATTATTTCCATAAATATTTAAGAAAACCTTTACAGAAAACTGCTGAAGCTCCATCCTGAGTCTCCAGTATAGTAAATACCCCTAGAGGTTTGGCGTTCACATTATAGCTCAAATTTCATGAATGCTTTTATTTTGCCATTTTGACTATTTTGTTGCTACTTCTTGTGATAATTTCCCCTTTAATGAAGCCTGAAATATGAAATAATTGATGTATAGGATTATCAGTATAGGTTGAGGCAGCTGTGGTAGCATTCCTGGGTTACTGACTATACTATCACAGTAAATTATACAGATTTTAGCAATATTGCATCAAAGGTTTGTCATTCACGGTTGCACGGATATCTGTTCGACAAGTCCACGCAGTCATCACTTGTATGCTAAATGGCATGCAGGCTCTTTGTCATTGTCCTTGCCACCCCTGCTGTATGTGTAATGGTATGGTGGTGTGACCTTTTCTTGCTTCCCATCCCTGAAACAGATTAACATGAGTGGATCTATAATAAGCATTCGCTTTCCAGTTTGTAAGAATTTCCATCCTCATATCTTCCTTCCCCACATTCTTTTGTTTTAGGGGTTAACTTTTATTTCACTCCTGGCGGCATATTAGACAAATATGAGCCTCAGAATATGCATTGTAAGATGAAACATTATTATGGAAATTAAGAGTTAAAAAAGAGTAAAATGTCAGGCTATTTTGATAATTTTGGTCACGTCATTTTAAGATTGGAGTAGTGATTTATGCAGCAGACTACTGAAAAGAAGCATGGGTTAGAAATGATTTGATTTGGTGTCTGATCCTTTGGTTTTGTTAGAAGTGTTGAAGGTCCGGAACAGGTAAAGGGCTCAGAAACAAATAGCCGATGTAGAAATAAATTAATGGATTTTATGATGTCATGGATTGGCTACAGCCATTGTACTGCAAAATATGAGTGCAACTTTCTTACTACAGTCCTGTGAAGACTCACAGATGCCATTTACTGATATTGTGGTATTGCTTTAAAACAACCAGGTAAATGGAACCATAGCAAGACACAGTGCGACTCTTGGAAGATAACCAATGTCTGATACTACTCTATGAAGAAAGGCTAAAAAGGTTAGGGCTCTTTAACCTGGAAAAGAGACGGCTGAGGGGAGATATGATAGAAGTCTATAAATTAATGAACGGAGTGGAACGGGTAAACGTAGATCGATTGTTTACGTTATCAGAATATAGAAAGACTAGGGGACATGCAATGAAGCTACAGGGTAAACTATTTAAGACTAATAAAAGAAAATATTTTTTCACTCAACGTGTAATCAAACTCTGGAATTTGTTACCGGAGGATGTAGTAAAGGCTGTTAGTGTAGCTGGGTTTAAAAAAGGTTTGGACAAGTTCCTGGAGGAAAGGTCCATAAACCATTATTAAGAAGTGACCGAAGATATCAATGCTTGACCCAGTACAAGCATTGTGGAACTTGTGTCTCTTGGGGAAACTGCTAGGTACATATGACCTAGATTGGCCACTGTTGGAAACAGAATACTGGGCTTGATGGACCTTGGTCTGACCCAGTATGGCATATCTTATGTTCTTATGTTTTTTGCGCAACTTCTATTACAATTGCATCAAACAGCTGATATCACTTAGCTTTCAAATACTAACATTGCTTAAGGAACTTTTGCATTATTGGTTTAGCTCTTTTCTGAGAGAGTTTATGAGGCCTGTTCTCTGCATTTTACAGCAAAATTTCAGACTACAGGGGTCATTTTAAAAGTTTTAGTCCTGATTTGGATGTACGAAGACACGCACATGGATGTTGATGTCTCGGAGATGTCTCTGGAGCCATTTTACAGATGAGGTTTAAAGACAGTGCTGGGACATTCAAGTAGGCAGAGGCACGATGGAGGCATGTCTGGGGAGGTGTAATGATCTTAGAAGTCCCCGCTCGATTTTAGAAATGCCGTGGCAGGTCTAAACATGGACATCTGTAGGCATGTCCACGTTTAGGTATGTTCCAGTCAGGAACAGGGATCAGGAAAGTGCTTCTTGTGGCCTTTAAACATCCAAAAGGTGTAGAGAAGAGAGAGAATTAGGTGACTAGCCTAATATCACAAAAGGCCCACACTGGGATTTGAACCCTGGCTACCCTCCTGACCCACTACTTTAACCACTAGGTTATTAGACATCCCCATTGTAAAATGCTATCCTGGGGATGTCTGTGTAGATGTCTGTATAGATGTTCACATCGAGCACATCCATGTTTCTGAAATAGTGTGTGAACTTGCACGTGCCTGCTTTTTTTTTTTTTTTTTGACAGACGTTCTGGCTTTGATATCCTAAATTGCATTGGATGTCCTTTGTCAACTGTGACTTTATATAAATTGCTCTAAGGGGGTTGTAAAGGAAGTGCAAGAATATGGATCACCATATTCCTTCCAGCCTGTCCCACTAGTTAGATGTATGAGATCTAGGCAGAGCCATGAAAAACTCCCACCCAGAATCTGGCTCTGGTCCAGTGCCTTGTCTTAACAAACCAAGAGCGAACGAAGCTACGATTTCTCATGCCTGCACTCCCTTTCCTCTCTGTTTCAAAGCAGTGTAATAGGAAATGCTGTGGGGACACTGAAAATTTTCTGCAGTTTAGGCTCCTCCCAGCCCCAGAGCTCTCCCTTTATCTCAAAGTAGGAACTACATTCTTCATGCCCACACACTACTTCACAAGCAATATAGGGTAACTGTGGCAAGAAAGAGATATGAGATAAGCCAAAGGGAGAAAGAAGAGGGTAAGATGAGATGAGGTGGTGTGAGGGATGGTGAGGAAGAAAGGAATAGAGAGTGGGAAGGGTAGAAATGGAGAGTGGGGGAGTGATATGGCGGTATAGGGATGAGAGGGTGGTTAAGTAAGATGTGGAGGGACGTACGAAGTAGAAATTGAGATGTGGGAGAGATAGAAGTGGAGATGGAGGGGTGGAAAAGACAAGCATGGAGGAGTGGGAGAGTAGAAAGCAAGGAAATAAGTAAGTGACAGCAATGGAGAGGTGAAAGGGGGGAAGGATTAAGTCATAAAAATCTGGAAAGTGGGCAGGGAGGAATTGAAGGGGTAAGCTGGAACAGAGATGTATACAAAGATTGGAGGAAAAAAGGCTGAGGAAAGGAAAGGAAGACAGGAAAATGAGAACACATTGGATGAGGAGCAAAAGGGATAACTGAGATGAAAAGACAAGAAAATAAAGAATTAAACAAGGAGGATAAAAATAGCTTCTTTTTTAACTTTTGGTTAAAACCTTGATTTTATTTCATTCTATGCTAATTAAATCGGTCCAGTTCACATTTGGTTCGTATAGGGAGGCTGAAAGTAGAGCATTTGGTCATGCAAGCGTGAAAACATGTAGCTCAGGCAGATTTTCCTGATTTCTTGCATGGCAGGTTGGATAGGTGTGCGTGGGATCAGAAGATTTCACAGTACTACAGTAGGCTTGAACGGGGCTGTAGTACTAAGCATGGGAATTGTGTCATGCAAGTTTGTGACGAGCATTTTCATTGTCAATATGTTAATAATACTCTAAAATGGCACACCCTTTGGGCACACCTGTATGGATATGAAGAGGCTCTGTCTATGTAAATAGAAATAGAAATACATAGAGATGCTTTGGTAAAAAATTAGGGGAGTAGTTATATAATAGGGTACCCTGTCAAAAGTACATGCTTTGAGCCTTTATTACAAAGGCAACATAAGTGGCTATGTGCCATTATGGAATATCCCCAGTAACACACAAATCCTCACAGTGTAATCAATCCCTGCGCTTATATATTTTCTAAAATATATATGTACATCACAATTCCACGCTTGTTTTCCCAAACTCCACCCCCAGGAATGCTGGCACATTTGTATGTACTATCTTGTTGGTGCATGGACTTATATATACGTACTCGGCTGTGTAATTTTATGTCATTTTGTGCATATAAAATCCATGGGGGTAATTCTATAAAGCATTTTCCACATGTAAAGGCTGTTTTACATACAGAAAAGGGCTTTTATAAATTGTGTAACATGTTTGACTATAAAAAAAAGCCATGCAAACGCAAAAAGTGTGGTTACTTTTACATGATCTGCGCATAGGCGTTCCTGGGGTCATAGTGTGGGCAGGATGGAGGAGGCGTTTCGGTATATATGCGTATCTTTATAAACTGTGTAGAATATGTCCAGACATTTATACTTTTCTTGGAGCAGATGTAAATTTGTGTACACGTGAGCATTTGCAAGCTGTTGAGACAAGTTTTAGGGGCTTGGCGGGGGGGCTATTCAGTGGCAGCTAGCGCTTCTACAGCGGCTAGGCATCACTGCTGAACTTTAAACTCAGATATTCAGTGCCAGGGCTATATCCAGTCACCAGCATTGAATATCCAGCGCGGCCAGATAGCGGCAAAAGCTGACTGCGCACCAGTGATATTCCTGGTCAGACTTTAAGGTGCCTAACGTTTGCCACTTAGTGATAACCAGGCAGTGGCTGAATATTGCCACTGCCCACATCCCTGGGTGCCTCCTCTGCTCCACCCCTGGAATGCTCTGATGCTAGCCTGCCAGCACTGGGGCATTTAGCAGCGGCACTAACCACGTTACTGCTGCTGAATATCCTAGTCGTCGCAATTAATGCAGTTAGCAAGGCTACTGACTGCATTGATCACTTTCAGTATTGACCCCTACATTGCCTTTATAAAATTGGTTTAAACTATGAGAAATACAAAAGAGCACTTAGGTGCCTTGTTATAGAATTACCCCTAGTTTTAAAGGAAAACCATGTCCTTATTCATAGGCATAAGACCTAGATTTGCTTGACCTCGTAAAAGAGAACCTTCTGCGATACACTTACAAAATTTCAAAATGCCCTCAGATACTAAGGCAATATATTTATGTGATATGATCAAACTTTACAAATCCCAAAAGATGGGAGATTTGAATGGGGCTTTCTTGCATGGCTTATTTCCAGACACGGAGGTTTGATGTGTCCCGACCTAAAGTAGTCTGAGCCTCTTTTTCTCTTTATTTTAATTATCAAGCATGTTACGCCTATTTTCATACCCTAGATGGTAAATAACGGACCTTTCCTTGAAAACAAGTTTGTGCTTTTAAATCTTAGCAGTAAACCATTGCTATTGTTGAATGACAATCCAGGTCTCACATGCTAAATATGCAGTCCTAAAAATACTGCTGTAACTACTAAATTGATAGTTTTAAATATTTTAAGAGGTAGCATAATTTTTTCACTCTGGCAAAGATCACAGAACTGGATGAAATTTGTCCAGACCAGCTTTCTATGAATTTATAGTCTTCTATCCCAAATAGTGCCATAAATATAGCACAAAAGTTCATAGGTTATTTGTTAATACATGGCACATGGCAATAATGATCAAGCTGCTGTTACTGGGCATCATCAATGTAGAGATCTTCTAGTGCAACTTGAAAATAACATGACATGTCCAAAAACTGAGAAGACTCTTTACTACAAGAGTGCTTTATCTTTTAATCTCTCTCTGGTTAGTATCAGCGGCCCTTGCTATCATGCATCTGGAATGATTATTCTTCTATTTATTTATTATGCAGTGTCCAGAAAACACGGCAAGCTCATCACCTTCCTGAGATCATTCATGAAGTCTCGCCCAACGAAGCAAAAACTGAAGCAGCGCGGCATTCTGAAAGAGAGGGTGTTCGGTTGTGACCTTGGAGAGCACCTGCTCAATTCTGGCCATGAAGGTAAGAGCCCGTGTTTTTCTTTTTAATGCACTATTGATTAAAAGTCGATAAGCAATGAAAGGATTCAGACCTAGTGGATGTATTGATGTGCAGTGAACTTGTAAGTAGTATCTCCATGATATAAAAATTTTTAAAAAAGCAAAACTGTTTCTATAGTAACACCTAGAGGCCAACTACAGAACAATGCTGGCAGTTGCTTTAAATATTTTATGTAAAAGAAATTTGGAAAAATCTGTAGGCTTTGGAGTAAAAAAAAAAGGACAGTAGGAAAGGCATCAAGAAGAAAGCCAGACGTATATGGAAGAAAATTGCTGCATCTAGTTCTTACTGCTGGGTGTTCTGAACCAGAAAGGAGGAATTCTGAGATTTATCACTTTGGGAAAATGGTGCGTTAGACCTTCGTTAGCCACCTTTCAGAAAGAAGCGGGTTGTGAGGTAGTACTGCAGGTATGGATTCTTTCTAAGATCTCCACAAGTTGAGAGAGATTCCAAAAGATAGAACTGCTTTGAATATGAATCTGAAGGAAGAAACAGACCTGGTGGGTAATGTCTGGATTTCTCAAATCTCCGGGTTGCCAGCTTCTTCATCTCCTGGCTATGTTATTTCAAGCCGTTTGTGTTTCAGTTTAAGAATATAAGAAATATCATACAGGTAGACGTGAATGTTCTAGTGGGGGACCCCCCAAGCACAATTTTGCTGAGGACCCCTCTATTTTGGCCCTCCCATGGTGACTCGCCTCCACCCCCTCTTCTCAACCTCCCTCCTTGCTCTGGGAGGGATGATCCTGTGCGCAAACTTACTTTTATCTGTGCGCTGCCTCTTTTCTAGGCCCGGAGGTAGACTTAGAGATAGCACATTAAAATCTAGTAACAGCAACATTATTGTACAATATCAGTACTACATGCATTAAAACAGCACAGTAGAATATTCATATAGCAGTTGTGAAACATTGTCGGCACAATACCCTGAAACATCTTAAAGGCAACAGAGGGGGCAAGGGCAGTTGGAATACATAGACAGAGAAGATGAATAAGACACAGGTACTGGGCTAAATAAAATGGGTGGCTACATTGAAGGTAAATTATATATGTAGTTGAATAAGGTATGTGGAACTGGTCTGAGTAACAGGGTATGCGGCAAGTTTGTTCTGATGCGGTGTGAGTGATTTGATAGTCATTCATTACAGCTATTAAAGGCTTGGGAAAAGAGAAGACGTTCACCTGCTTCCTGAAGTAGAGGTAGTCTTGAGCTAGGCATAGCTCTTCTGGAAGTGAGTTCAAAACTATAAGGGCTACTTCTGAGAAGGCTCACTGGCAGATGTCCAGTGATTTCCTTTGGCAAAGTTACACTATGACATACAGTATCTTATATTCTTAAGTATTAGCACTTTAGGCGAAGTTAAAAAGGCATTTTATGCATATTTCTATTTTCTCTTTTTTGCGATTGATACTGATGATTTGCAGATAGAGCATATTAATATTTATGAAGAGGCTTGCAGAAAACACATGAGAAGTGCTTGGAGACATAAGAACATAAGATATGTCATACTGGGTCAGACCAAGGTCCATCAAGTCCAGTATACTGTTTCTAACAGTGGCCATTCTAGGTCACAAATACCTAGTAGTTTCTCCAAAAGACACAGGGTCAAGCATTGGATATTCCGTGTCCTCTTTAATAATGGTTTATGGACCTTTCCTCCAGGAACTTGTCCAAACCTTTTATAAACGCGGCTACACTGACAGCTTTTAACACATCCTCGGATTACAAATTCCAGAGTTTGATTACACATTGAGTGAAAAGATATTTTCTCTTATTAGTCTTACAATGAAGCTGTTGTTGTTGTTGTTAAGTGCCGTCGAGTTGGAGTCGACTCATGGCGACCCTCTGGATAGCTATCCTAAATTGTGTTCGGTCTTCAGTCAGGCGGCTCATTGTTGACAGACTGGTACTCGTAGCTGCTGTTATTATATCGATCCATCTCATTGTTGGCCTTCCTCTTTTGCGTTGACCTTCTATCTTGCCAAGCATGATGTCTTTCTCTAATGATCTCTCTCTCCGCATGATGTGTCCAAAGTATGAAAGTCGAAGTCTTATCTGAGCTTCTGAAGAAAGCTTAGGTTTGATCTCCTCTAGTACCGACTGGTTTGTTCTTCGGGCAGTCCATGGTATACACAGTATTCGCCGCCAGCACCATAATTCAAAGGCATCAATTTTCTTCCTGTCTATCTTTTTCACTGTCCAGCTTTCACATCCATATGATGTTATTGAAAATACCATGGCTTGAACAAGTCGAATCTTTGTATGGAGAGAGACATCTCTGCTCTTGAGAATCTTATCTAGGTCTTTCATAGCCATTCTGCCACGAGCAATGCGTCGTCTGATTTCTTGACTGCTTGTTGCTTCTTTATTGATAGTTGATCCAAGTAGGTTAAAGTTATTCACGATTTCAATTTCTTCTCCTTCGATGATGAACCTGTTGATTATGCCAGTTGTCATGATCTTTGTCTTCTTTACATTAAGGTGCAGGCCCATTTTGAGACTATGTTCTTTGATTGTGAGAAGCAAATGTTTCAGATCATCTTCACTTTCAGCCAGTAATGTGGTATCATCAGCATAGCGAAGGTTGTTGATGAGTCTTCCACCAATCTTCACACCTCTCTTGTCTTCATACAATCCTGCTTCTCTGATGATTTGTTCTGCATATAAATTAAACAGGTAGGGGGAAAGTATGCAGCCTTGTCTTACACCTTTGCTTATTTTAAACCATTCTGTTTCTCCTTGTTCCGTTCGAACTGTTGCTTCTTGATCAATGTACAGATTGTGCAAGAGAACAATCAGGTGTTCTGGTATACCCATGCTTCTTAATGTGGCCCAGAGTTTCTCATGGTTTACACAGTCTAAAGCTTTGCTATAGTCGATAAAGCACAAATAGATATCCTTTTGGTATTCTTTAGTCTTTTCAAGGATCCATCTCACATCCGCAATGATGTCTCTCGTTCCTCGCCCTTTTCTGAACCCTGCTTGCACTTCAGGTAGTTCTTGTTCCAGGTATGATTGTAGTCTCTTTTGAATAATCTTCAGTAGAATCTTGCTGGCATGTGGGATCAGAGCGATTGTGCGATAATTTCCACAGTCAGTTGGATCACCTTTCTATAGTATTGGTATAAACACAGATCTTTTCCAGTCAGTTGGCCATGATGCTGTCTTCCATATTTCTTGGCAGAGCCTTGTAAGTACGGTAACAGTTGCATCAGATTGCTGTAATACTTCTATGGGAATGCAATCAATGCCTGGTGCTTTGTTCTTTGATAAGGCTTTCAATGCTGCTTCAACTTCTTCTTTCATCACCAATGGTTCCAGATCATAAGGTACAGGTTGAAACAGCCGTTGGTCCACTTGATCTTTATCATATAAAAACTCTGTATATTCCTTCGATCTTTTCTTGATCTTTTCAGCATCATTCAACATAGAACCTTGAGCATCTTTTAACATTCCAGTTCAAGGCTGGAACTTTTTCTTTAACTCTCGTAACTTTAGGAAAGCTGATCTTGTTCTTCCTCTAATAGTTTCTGCTTTTATTTCCTTGCATGCGTCATTGTAGTACTTTTCCTTGTCCTGTCTTGCTGCACATTGGAAATCTCTGTTGAGTTCTGTGATTGTCTTTCTTTCTCCTCTGGCTTTAGCTTCTCTGCGTTTCTGGGCAATTTTCAGAGTTTCTTCAGTTATCCATTTTGGCCGTTTTTTCTTTTTTACCTTTTGTAGAGACTTCTCGCTTTCTTCCAACACAATCTTCTTGATGTCATTCCATAACTCTTCTGGAACTCTATCATTTGTATCTAAAGCAGCAAATCGATTTTGCAGGCAGTCTTTAAATTCCAGTGGTATATTCTCAAGGTCATATTTTGCTGCATTCATGAGTGGTTTACTCTTTTTCAGCTTTAGCTTGAGTTTGCATACTAGTAGTTGATGATCTGTACCACAGTCAGCTCCAGGTTTTGTCTTTGTTGATGTTATAGAGCTTTTCCATCGTTGACTTCCACAGATGTAGTCAATTTGATTTTTATACAATCCACTGGGTGAAGTCCATGTGTACAGTCGCCGCTTGTGTTGCTGGAAGAAGGTGTTTGAGATGACTAGATCGTTGGTCTTGCAGAATTCTATCAGTCTTTCTCCAGCTTCATTTCTGTTGCCAAGTCCATATTTTCCAACTACTTTGTCTTCTTCTTTGTTGCCAACCTTTGCGTTCCAATCACCCATGACTATCAGGATATCCTGTTTGCATGTTCTGTCAATTTCAGCTTGTACTTGTTCATAGAACTCTTCAATTTCATTCTCTTCTGCAGCTGTTGTTGGGGCAGATACTTGAATTATAGTTGTGTTGATAGGCATTCCTCGTAGACGAATAGAGATTAAGCGTTTGCTGACTGCATTGTATTTCATTACAGTTCTTGCAAGTTTCTTCTTTATTATAAATGCAACACCATTTCTTCTTTGTCTTTCATTTCCAGCATAGTAGACCATGTGATCATCTGATGCAAAGTGCCCGATGCCAGTCCATTTCAGTTCGCTGACACCCAACAGATCAAGTTGTACATGTTCCATTTCATTCTTGACCACCTCCAACTTCCCTTGGTTCATGCTTCGTACGTTCCATGTTCCAATGTGTAAGACATCTTTACAACTTCTGACTCTCATTTCATGCGCAGCTACATCAGCAGTAAGACGTCCCGAGGGCTTTGATCCAACCACATCATAAATGCTGGCTTTACTCTGAAAAGTCTTCAGCTCTTCCCCAGTAGCTAGTTGAGTGCCTTCCAACCTGGGGGTCTCATCTTCCAGCACTACAGCACAATTTGTTTTGTTGTAACTATCCATTGGGTTTTCATGGCAAGATACAGAAGTAGATTGCCGGGCCTTTCTTCCGCGCAGTTTAAGTTTGGTGTTGTTGCCGTTGTCACAGAATTGTGATCCTCCGTCGTCAACACTATCCCATTCTGCTGCTGTCCAGATGGGTGGTTTGTCTTGGTCTGGCATCTCAGCTGAGACCTGTCCATCTTGGGAGACCCTGCCAGTAGTTAAACTACCGATAGTTTAGCTCTCAGCATCACTGATGCACACAAGCCCTCACAGCACGACAAGCTGCAAACCAAGTGAGGCTACAGGGTAACATATTTATGTCCCCTAGTCTTTCTAGGAGGAAAGGTCCATATACCATTATTAAGAAGGGATCCAGGATATCAATGCTTGACCCAGTACAAGCATTGTGGAAGCTGTGTCTTTTGGGGAAACTGCTATTTACGTATGACCTAGATTGGCCACTGTTGGAAACAGGATACTGGGCTTGATGGACCTTGGTCTGACCCAGTACGGCATATCTTATGTTCTTATATTTTGATGGCATAAACAATCACGCTACGTTTATCCATTCCACTCCATTCATTAATTTATAGACCTTTATCATATCTCCCCTCAGCCATCTCTTTTCCCTAACCTTTTTAGCCTTTCTTCATAGAGGTATCCTTCCATCCCCTTTACCATTTTGGCGGCTCTTCTCTGTACCTTTTCTAATAATGCTATATCCTTTAAAATACGGCGACCAAAACTGCACACAATGTTCAAGGTGCGGTCGCACCATGGAGCAATACAGAGGCATTATAATATCCTTTGTTTTATTCTCCATTCCCTTCCTTATGATACCTAGCATTCTATTTGCTCTCTTTGCCGCTGCTGCACACTGGGCACAGGGTTTCAACATGTTATCCATGATGACGCCTAAATCTTATTCCTGGGTGGTGGTTCCTAATGTGGAATCTTGCATCGTGTAACCATAATTTGGGTTGTTCTTTCCTAGGTGCATAACTTTGCACTTGTCCACATTAAATTTCATCTGCCATTTGGATGCCCAGTCTTCCAATTTATCAAGGTCCTCTTGCAATTTTCCACAATCTTCATGGGTTTAAAGAACTCTGAATAATTTTGTGTCATCTGCAAATTTGATTACCTCACTCGTTATTCCCATTTTGAGTTCATTTATGAATATGTTAAAAAGCAGTGGACCCAGCTCTGATCCCTGGGGTACTCCACTATTCACCTTTCTCCGTTGGGAAACTTGGCCATTTAGCCCTACCCTCTGCTTTCTATCTTTTAACCAGTTTCTCGTCCACAATAGTACACTACTTCCTATCCCATGACTTTTTAATTTTGCCAAAGGTCTCTCATGAGGGACCTTGTCAAAGGCTTTCTGAAAATCCAGATACACTATATCAACCAACTCATCTTTGTCTACCTGTTTATTCACATGTTCAAAACAACATAACAGATTAGTAAGACAAGACCTTACTTGGCTAAGTCATGTTGTCTGTCTCCCAATAAGCCATGACTATCTACATGTTCAGTAATTTTATTCTTTATAATGGTTTCTACCATTTTTCCTGGTACTGGCATCAGGCTCATCGGTCTGTAGTTTCCTGGATGAGGCCTGGAACCGTTTTTAAAAATTGGCGTTACCTGAAGATTGGAGGATGGCCAATGTATTACAGATGATTTTAATGATAGTTTACAGATTACTAATAGTAGGTCTGCAATCTCATATTTCAGTTCTTTCAACACTCTTGGATGTATACCCATCTGGTCCAGGTGATTTGCTACTCTTCAGTTTATCAAATAGTTGCAATACATCTTCCCGGTGTATTGCTATTTCTTTCAATTCTTCTGTGGCATCACCTTCAAATACCATTTCAGTCATGGGTAACATCCCTACATCTTCTTCAGTAAAGACTGAAGCAAAGAATTCATTCATTCTCTCCGCTAAGGCCTTGTTCCCTCTTAGTGCCCCTTTTTCCCCTCTAATGGTCCAACTGACTCTGTCATAGGTTTTTTGCTATGAATGTACTTAAAAAAGTCTTTATTGCACATTTTTGCATCTACAGCAAGCTTTTTCTCTAATTTTCTCTTTGTCTGCCTTATCAATGCCTTGCATCTCACTTGCTAGTGCTTGTGTTGTTTCCAGTTTTCTCATTTGGCTCCTTTTTCCATTTTCTGAATGATGCTTTTTTGGCAACAGTAGCGTCTCTGATGTCACCTTTAAACCATGCTGGGAGTTTTTTGGACTTCCTTCTACTTAAAGCATGAAATACAACTGGTCTGAGCTTCCAAGATAGTATTTTTAAACAACACCCAAACAAAGTGACATTGAGCGAGAAGGCAGGATGTAAGCTACTCTCCTTCCTGTTTGCCCTTTTTGAAATGCTTATAAACATAATATAAACATAGTAGATCACAGCATATAAAAACAAGCTGACCCATCCTATATTTCCAGTGTACATCTAGTCATTCAGAAATGAAGTGGTTAGAAAAAGATACACATCATAGTAAAGCATACATGCTTTGGTTAAAGAATAATGAACGATGTTTTGATACACTCCTGGCCCATTAAGAAAGAGAGTTAAATTCTATTAGCATTGGTTTGTAAAGACTAGCTATTTGTGAGAGACGGCAGAAATGTCTGAAAGTGGATGAAGAGAAACATGAATAAGGCTTTTACATCATATCTTGGTTAATTTAACTATGCTGGCTGCCCTGTACGAAGTAGCTGATTCATCCCAGTTCTTTGGTTGTATTTTGCCATTTTTTCAGTAATTCTTTTAAACTCATTTTAGCACCATAGAACCAGCTGCCATCCTTAATAAATGATTTGCGAATTTCATTCTGTGGTGTTCTGCTTCTTGACCTGTTCAAGTGAGACTGGTGCCACCCCCAGAACGCCCTGGAATGCCCACAACATGCCCCGATGCTAACCGCATAGCATCGGGGCGTGTAGCAGAGATAATCGGGGATATTCAGCTGCACTAACCCTGTTAATGCTGCTGAATATCTCTCTAATTGGCTTTTACATGATTTACAGATCTGTAACTACAAAGTTCATGGGTAAATGTCTCACCACAGACCTTGTACCAATTTACAAAGTGAAAGTACAGTGGAACCTCGGTTTTCATGATTAATCCGTTCGGAAAAGTCTGACTAAAACTGAATGTATGAAAACTGAAGCAATATTTCCCATGAGAAATAATGTAAATCCAATTAATCTGTTCCAGACACCCAAAAATATTAACAAAAAATACATTTTATAGATAATAACTATATTTTTACATACAGAAAACAATGAGAAATAAATATAAATGACGAATGAATTGGATAAATGAACATTTAACATCACTTTTACCTTTATTGAAGAATCTTGTTGGCATATGGAAGAAAGTCAGTCAGCAGGAGAATCAAAATAAAGAAAATCCCACTTCTGGCCACAAGATGGTGCTCCATTTTCAACTGTACAAAAACCGAGACAATGTATGAAAATTGGGACAAAATCTTGACGAAAAAAGTCAACGAAAACCAAATCATGCGAAAACTAGGGCATACGAAAACCGAGGTTTGACTGTATGTCCTTAGTTTCACTTTGAAATTTTCCTAAGATGAAAAAATATCTGTAGACGCTTGTACCACTTTTGCTGTATACTTCTGAAACAACCAAAGTATGTTCCTCATTCACTTTGCTTTTTGCCCAGAAATTTGTTAGGGAGAAGGGAAAAATGTTGATACGCTCCAAGGAGGAATTTTTGTCCACCTATTTTTTTTTATTTTTTTAAATATAAGCAATAGCACCTAGTGTGGAGGTGTTTTTTGTCTATGAGTTTGTCCATATGCATCTGTTTGTGCATGCACAAATAAATAGATGGGTATGCCCCTCTCACCTCCAAAGCAGTAAATGGAAGTGCTGGTGGGAGCCCCGGTTCATTGCCATAAAGCATAGGGGGCTGAGGTCAGAAATTGCAGTGAGAGGGCTTAGGTCCTGCTGGGATGAAGAATGGGGCTGCATCCTAAAAAAGCCTTGCGGGAGGCTCCAGGTCCCACTAGCAAGGAGAAAAGCATTGTGGTCAAAAGATGCCAGCAGGAGGCCTCGAGTACCACTGGTGTAATGACTGGAGCTGAGGCTAAAGACACCAGCAGGAGGCGTGGAGATCTGGGCTGTGATCTGGTTACCTGGGAAGGGCCAGGTAAAGGGGGTGGAGCATACAGAGAAGGGATGGGGCAATGTTCCCTCTAATTTTCTGTAGGCTGTGTGCGCTTAAAATATCAGCTGTGTGCAGCTTTTGAAGGAAGGTTAAATTTTTGTGCGCCACATAACGACACTCGGAGTTATATACTTTAAAATTTGACTACACGTCAGAATACAGTATGTACACCACATTGATTTTAATCGAATTAAATGAAAATAGACGACTACTAAATGAAGCGGGAAATTTCTAGTAATTACAATCATAACTTTTAAATTTTAAGACGTCTGTGTTGTTTTCTATCAGAATCAGAGCTGTAATTTTTGTGCGCTCTGTTGTAAAGTACGTGCGCTCGCTCGGCAAGGTGTGTGCGCGCGCACACGTGCACAGCTTAGAGGGAACAGTGGGATGGGGTTAGAGGAAGGAGGCAGTGAATACATAAGAGAATGAATGGGCTACAGAGAGAAGGGCGTGGAGGGGAAGGGTTAGAGGAGGGTTCGATACTTGAAAGAGTGCAAGTGAGGGAGTGAAAGGTAGGAGAAGGAGATGCTACAAAATTGGCTGGTAGGGAAGAGGGAGAGTGCACTCCTGTGTGAAGGGAAAGAGAGAGCGTGCAGGAGGGGAGGGTATTGATGGGCAGGGATGGGAAATTCTCATGACACACAGAGACATGCATGCGTCCCCCAACATCCACAATGATACACACACAAGTGCGAACCACACACACACCTGCCAATAGTCCCTATGACACGGACATACGTATGCTCTATTCTGTCATCCCCATGACACATATGTACACAGACACATACATATACATGTGCATGCATTCTCTCAACACCCCATGACATACAAACATGTATGCGACCTCTGACACTCCCCCGTTATCCTTTTCTTGTTTTTCTGGGGCCAAAGCAAAACATTCGATTTGGATGTTCTTTTAGGTTTCTGTAGCTAGTATCATGATCTCTGCGTGACACTCATTCAACCTGCTAGAAAGATACAAATGAGAAGTAGAAAAATCAGGTTAGCTTCCAGTTTACTCGGAAGCACTTCTGGTACAGCTCAGAAAATCTATTGCTTTCCTGACCCCCATTAACCCCTGGCCCAGGTTTTCATGAGGTTCTTAGTCTTACTTCAGAGCTCATTGGTCAGTTTCATAACTTGATGATGATCTGTGATTTTAACATTCCTGCCGCTAAGCCCTAACAGATCTAAGATAGGGATTTCCTTCTCTCTTTGGAGTCCCTAAACTTCTGCCAATCTGTTAGCTCTCCTACATATTCTGCGTGCCACTCATTCAACCTGCTAGAAAGATACAAATGAGAAGTAGAAAAATCAGGTTGAGTGAGTGGCACCAACTCAATGGCATACAACAATTGAAAAAATTGACCTTTTAATCCTGTTCTGTTTTACACTTTTAACCAGTTCCCAATCGACAATAGGACAGTGTCTCCTATCCCATGACTTTTTAATTTCCTCAGTAGTCTCTCATAAGGGACTCTATCAAAGGCTTTCTGAAAATCTAGATATACAGTGGAGGTCATTTTAAAAGTCTTAGTTGTGAATTGGACATCCAAAGATGTGCATGTCAAAATCACAGAGATTTCTCCAAAGCCATTCCACAAATGACAGCCATCTCTCATGCAGGGGCATCCAAGTAGGCAAGGGAGCATGGTGCAGCGTGTCTGGGGAGGTGCAGTGGACTTGCATATCCCCATTTGATTCCAGGAATGTTGGGGATGTCTGCAGGCATGTCCACATTTAGACCTGCTACAGGCACGAATAGGCATCAGGAAACTGCTTGTTTTGGCCTTAAAACCTCCAGAGAGTGTAGAGAAGATGAAGAGTTAAGTGATTAGTCTAAGATCACAAAGACCCCTACTGGGATTTGAACCCTGACCACCCTGCTCCCAACCTGCTACTTTAACATTATGCTATTAGACATCCATGTTCTGAGATGCTATTCTGGGGACGTCTAAGTAAACGTCTCTATAGGTCACATCCACATTGCTGAAATCGTGTCTGAACTTGCACGCGCCTGCTTTTTTTTCCAATATTGTACCTTCATATCAAGCGGTTCACCTTTATCTACCTGTTTATACACATCTTCAAAAAGCTGTAGCAGATTGGTGAGGCAGTACTTCCTGTGGCTAAATCCATGTTGGCTTTGTCCTATTAAATCATCTATCCGTTCAGTAATTTTGCTGTTGGTAATAGTTTCTACCATTTTGCGTGGCACTGATGCTCTGCTCGCTGGTCTGTAGTTTCCTGGATCATCCTTGAACTCTTTTTAAAAATTGATATTACGTTGGCTACTCTCCAATCTACAGAAACTATAGACTATTTTAAAGATAGCATACAAATTACTAATAGGTGTGCAATTTCATTTTTGAGTTTTTTCAGCACCCTGGGATGTATATCTAGTCCAGGTGATTTGCTACCCTTTAGTTTGTCAAATTGCCCTTTTACATCTTCTAGGTTCACAGAGATGTTTCAGTTTCTTCGAACCATCAACTTTAAATATCATAGAAATAGAAATATGATGACAGAAAAAGACCACATGGCCTATCTAGTCTGTCCTTCCATATCAACAACTACAACAGTCCCCTTTTTACCTTTAGAGATCCTCTATGTTTGTCCCATGCTTTTTTGAATTCAGTTACTGTCCTCATTTCTGGCATGGGTACCTCCCGTACATCCTCTTCAATAAAGACCAAAGCAAATAATTAATTTAATCTCTCTGCTACGGCCTTGTCCTCCCTTAAGGCCCCTTTTATCCCTCTGTCATCTAATTGGCCAACTGACTCCCTCATAGGTTTCTTGCTTTAAATTAACTTGAAAATTTTTGACTTTTGCTTCCATGACAAGCTGCAAATTCTCTTTGCCTGCCTTATCAGTATTGCGCATCTAATGTGCTAGCATTTATGCCGTTTCCTGTTGTCATTGTTTGCATTTGGAGCTGGATGTATTGTAGACAGATATGATTACGATAGATTTTTGGGACTGGACCTGTCTTTAACTGTGCGCTCATGTCCAGAGCTGATCTGCCTGGTTAAGTCCAGAATGCTGGTATATAGCGCTGTCTAAGCTCAAGCAATAGTTATAAAGGCGGGACAGTATGCTTGTGACAAGTGGGCACGGGGGTCATTTTGGATATTCCCACTTGATTGTAAAACTAAGCATGCGCTTTCCATATATTTTCAAAAGAAACTACCTATATTATTTCTTTTTGAAAACTGGCAAGTACAAAGGATATGCACTGCACCTGCAACTTAGAAACGGAGAAAAATGACAGATGATCAGCAGTTAAAGACCAATCAGCGGGGGGCGGGAAGGGGAATTTAAAGGCATTGACGTGGTTTGCAGACCTGCAGCCTGGACATTCAGTGTTGGAGCCTGGATATAGCCCCTGGCATTGAATATCTGGGTTTTAAGTTCAGCGCTGGCAGCTAGTTGCTTTACCCAATAATGTCCTATTCAGTCCGCCCATACACATCAGCTATTAAAATTTACTTTACTTCCCCTTCCTCTCCTATGTGGGCAAATAAGGGAACAGATGCAAAATAGCAGGCATACATTTGAAAATCAAGTCATCTAAAACACACACTTCCTCGTGGTTAAGATGTGCACACAGTGGAACCCACCTGTACTTTTCGCAACATTTCAGTAGGGTAAATTTCAGTTGAGCCATTTCCCCAAAGAAATACCTTTTAAAACTTACTCTCCCCGTATGTTCTTCCAATTCAGTCAACCTGCCAAAAAGAAGTTTTGAGAAAAGTGAGGTATCAAGCTGTATATTCTTATTCCATGTATGAATTGCTAGTTTTGTTGGCAATCTAAACAAAAGAATAATAAAGTGAGATTTGCCCTTTTGGAGTATTTTGTATCCTTAAGCTTATTCTCTATTCTTCTCTGTGTATAACGTGAATAGTGGAAGTCTCTTAAGGGGTTGAGAATGTTGTGCTCCAAGCAGTAACTTTGTACACAATGTTTTTATCTCTTGGAGGTCACTTGCATCCATTCGGTTCCTTATTTTCCATTATCTGTTTTCTCTAAACATGCAATAGTTAAGAACTCCTGGACTTAACAATATTTGAACAGATTTCTAAACCTTGAAGCAGCAGTTCATTTTAGATAAAAGGCTTCCCGGTTCCAACAGAAGATCTGAGTAGATGAGTGCATTTTAGTTTGAACAATATCAGCGACACCTATCACAAAAGCAGTGCTGAAAAGCAGATTTCTTTTTCTCATTCCCAGCTGGAGATGAAATTACAAACCAAGCCATCTAGGAGCAGCTGCAGTTTGTCCATTCCTCGGAAAGCTGCCTGCCTCACAGCTCCTTTCTGATTGGTCAGCACAATTTGCTCATTGGAGATCCAGAAACAAGAATAGGAAATTTGATTTCTATAGCAATAAAAAAGGCATAAAGCAAACATGTTGCAGAAGATATCTTCTTGAATTAATCTATTACATTTGCAACCAGCTATTGAGCGGTACATTTTCGGGTATTCCTCATAGGAATCAAATTTAATATCTACAGAACTTTATGTTCATAATATTCCTAAATTTAGTCATATGATCCAGCACTTAGTTTAAACTATCTCAAAAAAGCATATTAGTCAAGAAATAATACAGTAGAAGAGCAAGGTTAACCCAGGTTGCTTTTGTGACAACATTAAGTGGCTTGAGTTTATACTCTGGCTTCTTAAAGCGTTGACCCGCTTGACCTTCAGTTTCATATCCCACAACACTCCTGAGATATGCGATTAAGTCTATTCTTAGGGTTTACAACTTGTAAATATAAGAATTTATTTTCCAGCTGTGGAATCAAATAAGCGCCTTTGCGTCATTTAGGAGTCTTCAGCTCAGAAAAGTCAACAAAACCAGAATGGAGGACACAAGATAAGCCCGGGCAGTAGTGACAGAGTACCAGGGGAAGTGGTTTTTTTGTCTGGTGTTTATCCAATAAACACCTATTTTTTTAAAACTCTGTTTATTAATACATAACAACACTTCGCAGCAAAGGTCAAATACACACACATCACCTCGAGCGGGGCTGACTCTTGTCCACCGCCCCGAGGCCCGGTACTGGCTCCTGCCACAGACGACACACACAAGGCATGAGTATATTTATATAGACCCCCCCCTTTCCCTCCCACCTATTTTAACTTATTTGCATGGGGAGGGAGTGCTTTATTGTTGTTCATCAGTTAAAGCCTAAAATCAGAAGCATTACTTATGATATAGAAACGCAGATCCTCTTATGCTTATGTATGCTTTCACACATGGACAGCATTAAGATGAACAAATTTTCATTTCCTTTATAATCACATTTTCAGCCAGCAGTCAGAACAGAGCTAAATAAATTATAGGCTCTAATTTATAGCATGTTTGATTATAGCACAAAGCGCTATGCATAGAAAATATAGAAAGATGTCAATGAGGTGATTTGCATATTGATCTGTGATGATGCTGAAATGACCTCATGCTTTGCTGTCCTGTTTATGCTTTTCTGTAACTGCACTTGATTTTACGATTGGCAGTAACTAGACAACTAGCTTTTACCACTCATTTGCTCATGTTCTCTTCCAAAAACTGTAGAGTTCCGTTTTATGACAGTCTTGCTGTTATTTTCTTTGTTAGGTATGCAAGTCTATAAATCTATTTCCTTATGATCCTGCTGGACAAGTCCTTATGATCCTGCTGGACAAAATGAGTGGGTTTTGTTTCTCATCCAACAAGTAGGAGTGGGCCAGAGTAACTTTCAGTGATATCATCACTTGTATATTCAGCAATGAGAGTAGCCTCTGCAGGTGGTAAGGTATAGAGTCCAGTGCAGCAGTATAGATAGACTTTGTTTACCCTGGCCCAATTCATGACCTTCTGGCCTGTGTGTTTGCTTGCCTGGAGCTCTGGTATGCCCATTGTCTCCTGGAGCCGATAGTTGTCCTATGTCCAGCGCTGTTACCCATGACTCCAGCACTGGTGGGCAAGAGGATGCCTTGGGGCCCCAGAGGGGGATTGGTAAGGCGGGCTCTTTCCCTCTCGCTGTCCTATTTCTGCATATTCGGCTTTCTTTGTCCCCCCTATTTTTATTTTTATTTTTTTCTTTCTTTGGCTTGAATAAAGCAGCTTAAAAAACAAAAGAAAACTTCCTTTCAGGCAGCCAGTCTTTGCCAAGCCTGTGTGGGCAGCAGGAGAGGCTCTTCTCGGAGTTCTCTGGCCATTCCGATACGTGCAGAAATTCCCTTATCAGTTGAGGGTTCCTTTTTCATTGTGGGTTTCTTTTCTGTACTTAATTTTCTTTTGCATGTTTTTTCTTTGACCACAGTTGAGCTCTGTTGCAATGCCAAATGCACGGAGATATGCTGCTTGCGGCTCCTGTTGAGTGAGCTCTATAGCTGTTCTTTTTATCCAGAGTGTGATGGAGAAGCCTCGGGATACATTTTTTAGCAATGTCAGGACCCCAATAGAGGGGGCCAGGATCCCAATGCCAATGCTGATCTTGCTACCTCTACAGCATCTCCCACAGTTTTCTGCTAGTGGGAATGATGACCATCTTGGATGGCTTCATGGTCCTGGCTGAAAGAGAGCATGGTAAGGCAGCCAAAGGCTCAAACATTTAGGCTCCTGAGAGTCCTCTGGGGCCCCAGGGCCTGTTCTCAGCTGGGATTGTGGTCTTGGGCAAGCCACTTAACCCTCCATAGCCCATGTTCCCTGTAAAATAGTTATCTCCAAGTTATAATGCCCTGTTCAATGTAATTTCAGTTTGTTCAATGTAAACTGCACTGATGCAGAATAGCGCGGTATATAAGAGAATAAAATAAATAAATATAAATAAATAAATTTGAGCAAAAGCTCCTGAGACAGCTCACAGTTTATTTTCAGCTTCTGGTTGCTGCATGAAAGCTACCCTTGCAGGGATTAGAGACCCTGACCTTACCTATAGGGGACTTGGGACCTCTGGTGTCTGCACTGATGACAAGGAGGTTAAGCGCCTCTTTCCTTCATTTTCCCCTGTCCATTCCTCTGAGATCCCAGCCCAGAAAATGGTGCTTCCTCTGGCAGAGGGAGAGGATCTGTTGGTGATCTCTCTCTTTCACAAGGGAGGACCCATCATAACACCCTGAATATTACAGAGCCCCCTCTGATGGAGATTTCACAAGTAGACCTTTCCTAGAGGGATTGCAGCATCCCTTCAGCTTCTTTTCTCTCCCTGAGCCATTGCAAAAGCTCGAGTTCTGTCAGTGAGACACTGCGAGGTACTAAGGTCCTGGCTTGGCTGTATTCTCTATCCTAAGGAGAGATGGAACAGCTTTTTGGGGGTACCTAAAGTGGATGCCCTGGTCATGACAACAATGAAGTACATGATCATTCCAATGAAAGGTGATGATATGATGAAGCAGTCTCAAGATAAGAGTGTGGAAACCCTTCTCAAATATGGGCTTCAAAGCTTAGGCCTTGGATTCTCGGGCAGTGCTTTGTTCAGGTGTGGTGGCCTGAGCACTCTTACGCTGGATCCAGCAATTGCTGGACAGCCTGGAGACAGCAAGATTGGAGTCTGGAGTGTCATCTTTAGTGGATTCTCGGTACAGCTTGATCAGGATCTCTTCTAAGTCTGTGTGTGTCTGCAGATGTGGTGGTCCGAAGGTAGCTCGGGCTCTGGAATTGGTGTGCCATTGCTATGTCCAAGCTTCAGCTGAGCAGGCTCCCCTTTAAGGTCAGATTGCAATTTGGGTAAGACCTGGAGAAACTAGTGAAAGACCTTAGAGAGGCTGACCCACAGAGGCTTCCAGCAGATAGTCTTAGAGGTTCCAAGGGTTCATCCTGTAGCATAGAGTGTGGGAGTGGTTTAGGGTCAGAAAGCATTCAAGCATGGCATATTCCTTCCCACTATGTGTCTAAACCAGTGGTTCTCAACCCAGTCCTCTGGAACCCCCAGGCCAGTCAGGTTTTCTGAATATCCACAATGAATATGCATGAGATAGATCTGCATCCACTGCTTCCATTGTATGCAGTTCTCTCATGTATATTCATTGTGGATATCCTGAAAACCTGACTGGCCTGGCAGTACCAGAGGACTGAGTAGAGAACTACCAGTCTAAACTGAAAAAAGATCAGACTTTCTGGGTGTCTCAGCAATCTTGGAACTCAGCAGGTGTCTTCTCAGGAGCCAGAAAGCCTTCACCATGAGATCTGTCTGGGCCCTTCCAAAGAACAAACCATCAGGAGGTATCTCTGGCTTTCTTACTCAGAATGGAGCCACTTCACATCAGACCTCGAAAAGGGTATGCACTGAAATTTGTAGAACCTCTTTGGAATACCTTTATGGATTCTTCTTGTGACTCCATTACCAAGAGGGTGGTCGTCAAGAAAGCTCTTTAGCACTTCTTGAAGTTACAGGCTATAGTATATATACCATCTGCAGAACAAGCTCAGGAATGGTATTCCATTTGTTTTGCAGTGCCCCAAGAAAAGGTGGATTCTTCCAACCCATTCTTGACCTTTAAGGCAGTCACTGTCAAGCTAATAGTGCCTCACTTCTTCTTGGAGACCCTCAGTAAGGGAAATATTTAACCTCTCTTGAGCTTTCTGATGTGTACTTCCATATTCCAATACAAGCGCAACATTAGCATTTCTTTCACTTCTGCGTTCTGGGCTGCCATTTTTGGTTTCAAGCCCTGCCTTTTGGCCTGGCCATGGCACCTCACACCTTTTCAAAAGTCATGGTGGTAGTGGCTGCTTTTCCATCCATGCAAGGAATCTGGGTTCATCCATATATGGACGACTGGTTGATCCGGTGGTTCTTCGTGGAGAAGTCCAGGGTGGATACAACTCAATTGATCTGGTGGTTGGAGAAGCTAGGATGCATGATCAACTACCTTAAGAGCAGTCTAACTCCTTCCCAGGACTTGGAGTGTCTAGTGTCCACTTAATATTTGCTTGGGGGAAGGTGTTTCTCACCCTGGAAAGGTTGGAAAAGCTGTAGCTTCAGCTTGTTGGTTTTGTTCTCAGGAAGCACCCAGGACATGGGACTGTTTGCAGCTCCAGGGGTCAATAGTGTAAACACTGGAACTGTGGAAAGTGCATGTGCCCCCTGCAAGAACACCATCTGACTCACTGACCTCCCTACTTCTAGTTGTTTGAACAGTGTCTTCCTTTTCTATGAAAGATCAATGGGGAATTGGTCTGGTGGCTACAAACTCATCCTCTGATAGATGGGATGTCCCTGGAGATGCTGGATTGACTGATAGTCAATATGGATTCCAGCCTACTGGGCTGGGGGGGGGGGGGGACATTGTCTGGGTCAGTTTGTTCAGGGACATTGGTCCTGCCAGGATGCTGCCTGATCCATCAGCAGACTAGAGACCAAGGTCATCTTCCTGGAACTAGAGAGATTTTGGTCCCTCCTGGAGATCAAAGCAGTCAGTGTGTTCAAACAATAACACAATAGTGGCATACATTGCACAAGCAAGGCGGCACTCACAGTGCTGCAGTGGCCACAGAGATGGCAGAGCTCTTTCATTGGGCAGTGGCTCATCTAGTGGCTCTGTCGACAGCCCACATAGTGAATATTGGCAACATGCAGACCAACTTCCTGAGTTGGAACACTGTGGATTCTAGTGATTGGGAGCTAATCACTTGCAATTGATCTCATCAGGTGGAGGTGGGGCCTGCCAGTGTTTGATCTGATGGTTAACTAGGGAAATACCAGTGTGACAAAAAAAACCCCACCTTTTTCAGTTGCAAGAAGAATCCATGGATGGCGGGCTTGGATGCCCTTCTTCAAGAGTAGCCCCAAGAGGGGATCCTCTGTCTTTCTCCCTTGACCTTTGGTGAGCTTCTGCGCAGAATTCAGTCTCACCCAGGCTTGGTCATTCTAGTGGCAGGGCATGGTATATGGATCTCTTGAACCTGTTGATCGGGTCCTCTCTATTGCTACCTCAGGAGAGGGGATTTCTGCAGTAGGGTTCTGTGGTCATGGAGAATCCTATTCCCTTCTTGGTTATGGCCTAGCCCTTTAGAGGCATAAGCTGTATGAGAAAGGATACTCTGGAGTAGTAGTCAACACCCTTCTTAAGGCTGGAGGGCTTCTACATCCTTGGCCTATGTGAGGGTTTGGAGGGCTTTCGAGAGGTGGTGGTCCTCTCAGGCCTTAGATTCCAGGAAGGCAGACATAGTTGGCATTTTGTCCTTCTTGAAGTTTAGGTTGGACCAGGATTTAGCTCTTAACTCTTTCAAGTTTCAGGTGGCAGCCCTAGCAGGCTACTGGGGCTGTGTTCAGGGAGTGTCCTTATTGGCACACCTTGATGTGTCCCGCTTCCTCAAGTGGGTAAAGCAGATATGTCTGCCTGTGTGTCCAATTGTACCTCAGTAGAGTCTTTCTTGGTGTTGAAGGTGCTGAAAGGTCCCCCTTTGAGCTCCTTCAGATGGTCTTTCTGAAGGATTTGACCTGAAGGTGATATTCCTTGGGGCTATTGTGTCTGCCAGTCAGGTGTTAGAACTACAGGAGGAGGCCTATAAAGAGCCTTTTCAGGTCATCTCAACAGCGTCTGCTTCTCTGAGGACAGTACTGTCCTTTCTGCCGAAGGTGCTGTCTTCCTTTCATTTTAATCAGATTGTGATTCTTCCCTCCTCCTTAGAGGACGATATTCAGAAGGACCCCTCACTGCATCTGTTGAACATGATGAGGGTGTTAGTAAATTAACTGAAGCTTACTAATTCCTTTCGTTAGTCAGACCATCTCTTTGATCTGTTCAGTGGTTCAAGAAAATGACAGGTAGCAGGCCAAGTCCTTGATTGCCCGCTGGATTAGTTCAGCTTATTTTCTGCATGGGAAACAAATGCCAGAGGGAGTCACAGCTCACTCCATAAGGGCTGAAGCCTCCACCTTGGTGTTTCCAGGGCACATCTGTAAGGCAGCTACCTTGTCATCTCTGAGTACCTTTGTGAAGCACTACAGATAGCTGGAGCAGATGTCACCTTTGGCAGAGTAGTTCAGTGCAGGTTGTCATTTTCCTCCCATTTTAGATCCTGATTACTTGGGTACATCCCACTCGCCTGGGCTGGTATAGCAGGATGATAATAAAGGAGAAATTTTCTGGCAATTTCCTTTCCTTGAATCCTGCTGGATCAATCCAAGACCCACCTTAGAAGACTGTTCCTTCTGATTTGGGAATCCTGCTGTATTTAACTGCATTTTCAGTGTCAGTGCATGATGCATAGTCAAGTATAGTAAGAGAGCCAAACGTTTGCAGAAAATTATTATTGTTAATGTTTATTCTGAGTTTTTCAGTCTTGTTTTCTGTTTAGGAAGGGTGATACTGGTTTCTCTCAGTGCTGCACCAGCGTATATACAAGTGATGATATCACTGAAAGTTGCTCTGGTCTGCCTCCAGCTGCTGGCTGGGAAGCATAACCCACTCGTCTGACTGATCTAGCAGGATTCAAGGAAAAGAAATTAGCAGACAGTGGCATTCCCAGCCCCTTCCATTACTTGGGGCAGGCATTCCTCCTGTGCTGCCAGCTGCGCTCTGCACCACGATGCACCCCCCCCCCCCCAGTCAGCCCTGTGGAGGCAACATGTCAAACTTATGATTAAGTTGGGTTGCTGCGGTGCCTTGTGCTCCAGGGGCTGATCGCTCTTCTCTCCCGGCCAGAGTCTTGCGATTCAGAAGACTTTGGCCAAGAGAGAAGAGTGGCCGACCCCTGGAGCGCAAGGCACCATGGCAGCCCAACTTAATTGTAAGTTTGCTACGTTGCTTCTATGGGGTTGCACCCCCCCTCCCAGCTGACACTCGAGGCAGACTGCACCTACCACCCCGCCATTCATACACCACTGTTAGCAGGTATAGAAAATGCTTTCTTTGTGTACAAGTGGAGCGTGATTCTTGCTAGCCTGACATGAATTACAGATTCATAAGAATTCAAACAATAACAACTCTGCTACATTCCATTATTATTTCCCCTTGTTGTTTCAATATTTTGTTTTTGCTTTTTTAGGCACATTTCACTCCAGTCGAGCTCCCGATAGGGAAGGGTCTGTTTGTCTGTCCATCTGTGTGCATTCAGAAGTTTTAGTTTCAGAAGTGCATGTGTTAAGGACTGATTAAGCGCCCAGCAGGTGAACCCATGACAGAACAGATTCAGTTGTTAGCAGGAGCCTGAAGTTTCCATTGGCAAGTATCAGGGTCACAGTCATGGTGATGCATGCAGTACAGTGGAGAGCTGACAGGTGTCCTCTGCTTCTTCCAGTGACGCTGGGCCACACATTGTAGCAGCAGAGATTGAAGTGCCATTAGGAGTCCTAAGCGCCCACCAGTGAAGATCGCAGCCAGTGCCAGGGAGGTATAGATTGAGGCATCAGAAGAAGGACCACCAGTTCCCATAGGCCAAGATTGTGATCTGACTTGTGGAAGTGCACTACAATGAAGAGCCTTGGTATTCCCAGCAGCACTGTTCAATTACATCATCAATAGAATTGCTCAGAGTCCCATGAGCATCAGCTTTGCTACCACTGGGTTTGTCTGCAGAGGTTTCAGTACTGGAGTAGGGAGTTGAAGGATGTGGAAGATGTATGAGCTGAGAAGTGTCACAAGGAGACCTTGGGATATTGCAGGCACTGGTAGAAGAATCTACTGCTTTAGTAACATCTTCACATTCATCTGAGTTTCTGCAAGATTTCCTCAGGCTAGGAGTAACTAAGCCAAAAGTTGTAACCTTACACAGCATTTAGGAGGCTATTTGAACTTTCTAGTCAAATAACACTGCTAACGAAGCTGGTCTAGTGTTCCTTGATTACTATTAAAGAATTGGAAGAGGATGCTGAAAGAAATGAGCAGTGATGCTGTGAAATGGAATCAACTTCTCCTTAAGTTGGAGGCTTAGGAATTTTTGTGAAGAAGCCAGATATCAGCATGATAAATGTTTTGAAATGTAAATCTCTTGTTACATAAGAGGTCTTTAAAAAATACACCTTATTTCTATATTTGTGTCCATCTTGAGAGCATAAGTATGTATCTGTGGAGATGTATGAATGGTAGAGCATGTAGTAAGTAGCAGGTAGGTAGTGGATGTGTATGGTATCTATGAAGGGAGGTTTGTGTGGGACAGTAGGGGTGTGTCCCGTGTTAAGAGGGGTAGGGGTGTGCGTTTCCACTTCTTGGCATATAGGCATCATGTCCCACTCCCTCCATGCATTCCCTGCTGCCCCCTTGTGCTCATTGCAATATTCCATTAAAAAGTGGCATAAAGTATACAATTTATGCTGACGATATTATGATTTTCACAACTATCTCCATCGAGAAACCTGATTTTTCCAGCATCACAGATTGTCTATCACAAATGTCCACCTGGTGTAAAACCAACAATATGCAAATTAATTTTAGCAAGACAGAGGCATTATTTGTATCTCGTAACCAAAATTTTGCACATCCACCTGTCATCAAGATAGATAATTCAATTATTCCTATTAAATCAGAAGTGAAATATCTTGGAGTTACTCTAGACAAGGAATTAAATCTCAGATCACACATAAACAAGACGATTAGAAGCGCTTATTATAGAATGAAAATCATCAGAAGACTAAGGCCGCTTCTGGAAACTGTTCACTTCCGCAATGTTTGTCATGCTCTAATTACACCATTACTTGACTTCTGCAATCCAATATATCTGGGTCTAGCTAAGCAGTCACTGAAGCCTTTACAGTTAGCGCAAAACACCGCTGCTCGTATAATTTTTGGTCTATCAAGTAAAGAGCATATAACTCCTATCTTAAAGGAGCTTCATTGGTTACCAATATCATCTCGCATTAAATACAAAACAGTAATTTATATTTTCAAGATAAAGCAACAATGTTCTGCAAAAAGTCTGACGTATCTTATCCGGTCAGATATTAGCAACAGACCTAGGAGAAGTGTATCTGAAAATAGAATCAGCTCCTCAAATGACATCAGAAAAACACGCAAGGAGACCTCTGAGAGAGCTTTCTCGTTTGCTGCGACTTCCATCTGGAACTCCCTACCTAATGATCTGAGAGCAGCTCAGGACATCAAAGACTTTAGAAAACAACTGAAAACAGTTTTGTTTACGGAGCACTACGGTCATGCAATCAACTAATTAATTTTTAAGAAAGCAATTATTTATATATACATTGTACAATAGCTCACTTTATAGTATAGCTCACAATATATAGTGCACCTTTTCCCAAGACATTTAATCATATATTTACAAACTATGTATATATTATCACAGATTTTTTCACTATTACTAATTTTCTCTTTTGTTAAACCGCTTTGATTGTATGATAAGGTGGTATAAAAATCCAATTAAATAAATAAATAAATTTCCTCAACCCCGCACCTCCTTTCACTCAACCCTCTTTGCATTCTTTTCCATTCAGACTTGCTCTCTTCCCTGTCCTCCATTCTCCTCTTAACTGTCCCTATTTCCCTGCTGCTCTTTCCCCTTGCTCCACCCCCTCCAACGCTTTCTTCCTTTCCCCTCTCCCTCTTCGCTCCTCCTGTGCTCTGTCTTTCCTCCTGTTGCCCTCTTGGAAGGGGATAGAAGTGACAGAAGGGCTGGTGACCCTGGAAAGCAAGTTAAAAGAAAATAGAAGAAAGCAGAAAACAGAGACTGAGATCAGCATGATTAGAGAATAAAATGTCAACAAAGGTAGACAAATACATTTTATTTTCAATTTAATGACTGGAAAAGGTCAGTCTGGAATTTACATGTTCTAGCTTTGTTTTGCAGAGTAAGGGCATATACATCTCTTTCTATTGCCCTGGTGCTGTACAGCATGCAGGGGTGTAGCCAGGAGCAGGCCTGTGTGGGCTATGGCTCTCCATTTCGGCATCAGGCCCACGCAGTCGTCAGCAGCAGCTGAATAGTCGAATGACAGGATAACTGGAAGCAGAGTCATCATTTGCACTGCTTTGTGCCCACCCGTTAATCCCAAAGCTCATCAAAATATACGTCCTGACTACGCCACTGATGCAGAGTCTGGCTTCTTGGGGTTTCAGTTTAATTTTTGTCTAGACATGTCGTGGTGGGGGGATAAACAGCGACAGTGGCAGGTGCTAATAAAGCAGCTAGCTGTCGCCAGTGGACTTTAAACCCAGATGTTCAATGCCGAGGTCATATCTGCCCACGGGCATTGAATATTTGGGTTGCCTGGTTAGCATGTTATCTAACCGGTTAGCAGCGATATTCAGCTGCTGGCTAGTTTGCTAAAGCAGCGAAAGTTAGGCGAGCCTTTCAGGGGCTTAACTTTTGCCCCTCCCCGTCTGTTTTTAGTTTGTGGTAATATATTCCCTACTTGGTGAGGATCTATCTGTGTTCTTCATGTGTGACTGAGGCTACATGTGGTTATCATATATTTTTTCATGTAGGGATTAGTAGTAATCTATCTTGTTTGGTTTTCTGGATAGGTGTATATTCTAGGGCCCACTGCAGTATTTATCGTGCAGCTCGTTCCTCAATAGGCACTTGTATGAGTTTTGAAAACTGATGCTATTATGATATGGTAGATTTTCTCTATAGGTCCCGAGTAATTTTTGTAGGGTTTTGTATTATTTCACAATATGCCCATGAGGGTTTATATCACTGTTACTGAGGTGACATCAAATTATTTTGGTATGTTTAGTTCTGTGGGAAATGTCCTAGTTCTGCTCTGCACCCATTGTTGGGAGAGGGGTTTCTTTGGATGCAAAATACACCTTCAAAAAGAAAAAACAAGAACCCTATCACAGTTTAAAACACCAAAATAAAGTTATAATAATTTTATATATAATAAAATTTTATATATAAATAAAGTTATAATAATTTTATTTTGGTGTTATAAACTGCACCATGTTTGTTTTTCCTTTTGTTCCTAAGTGTGTGATCACCTGGCATCTCCTCTGTCTTTTGCAGACATTTAATATCATGCTGATCCAGTGTGTAATGTCAGGAGTCAATGTTTATATTAGATTTCAAGGGTCTAACTGCTACAATTTTTGCTGCAAAGTAAAAAAAAAAATAAAAAAATTATATAAGCTGGGAACATATTGCTTTTTTATATTCTTTGGGCAGCCACCTGATTGATGATCTGAGTGAGGGGGACTCCCTGTTCCTGACTAGAGCTCTGAGGGGGTCCTTCCATTTTGGTTGCCAGGTGGGAGAATGGGGCATCGGCCCTTCCCTCGCCTCAGGTAGCAGATTGTCTTCAGCTGCCCCTGATTTAAGTGGTCAACGGTACTTCCTGCTCCAGGATGACAATCTGCTCTCTGAATGGTGGAGCTGTGCAGGGCAGGAAGGTTCATGCTGCTCTCATGGTTTGAGAGATCAGTCCAAGCTTTCTGTCCTGCGCAGCTTCACCATTCAGAGCCGATCAAAGGTCCAGGAAGCTGCTGAACCACAGAGATCTGGAGGAGCACAAATTGCACAGTAGGTAAGAGGATGCCGGGGGAAGGGGGAATATATGAGAGAGAGAAATAGAGTTTGGAGGAAGCCTGGAGAGTTATGAGAGAGACAGCAAAAAATAGAGACTAGAAGAAGGCTGGGGAATTATGTGAGACTAGGGGAAATCTATTTGGGGTTAGGGTTATCAGAGACACTGGATGAAGCTTAATGGGGCCTTAAGGGAGAGAGAAACAGGTGAGGGGAAGGCTGGGAGAAGGGGTATGAGAGAGAAAGAAGCAGCCTGTGGGGATTATGCGAATGAGAGAGAGAAACAGACTGGGGGAAGGCTGGTGAATTATGTGAGAGAGAGACTGCAGGAAACCTGTGGGGAGGGAAGGGTCATGAGAGAGACACACACACAGAGCCTCCGACACTCTGCATGGCAGACACACACACACACAGAGCCTCCCACAGGTTGCATGACAAATGTGTATGCATGCACATACACACACAGCCTCTGTGACACATGCACATGCATGCATCCCTCAAAACTCCCCTTCACATACACACATGAAGCCCTCGAGGCTCCCCATGACATACACATGCACAAAGCCCTTGACACACACAAACATACACATGCATGAAGCTGCAAAACTTCCTATAACACATGCACGCTCACACGTATCTACAAATCATCGAACATGCTCCAATGTCACATGTTTGCATACATAGAGATGCTGAGCTATGAGGGGATGACAGAGATGGGGGGCTCTGAGGGGTGGACATAGAGGAAAATACTGGACTTAAAGGTGGACATTGAGAGGCAGATGCTGGACTCTAAGTGGTGGATAGAGAGGGTGAGGGATGGACAGAGACCGATATGCTGGGCTCTGAAGGGTGGACAGATGGTGAAATCTGAGTGAATAGAGAGGTAGTAAAGTAAGGCATGGAGGAAGGATCGTTGTGTCAGAGACAGACATATGGGCCGATGCAGAAAACTAGCATGGCCTTTATGCACAGATAATGCAACTTTTAGGCACAACTGCCGCCACGGCCAAATGCAGAAAAGAGATGGACGCACGCATAAACAGCAAAGGAAAAGCTAGTGCACACATAACACCGAGTATTTAAATTATAGGCAAATAAGCTATGCATATTAAAATGGCATGCTACTATTGTCTGCCCCCGATGCAGAGAAATGCGTAAAGGATTTCATAACTAGCCGTAGCGCCAGTATCCCTATGCCTTGTCTTGAGATGGCTTAAACATCTCGCATATGCCCCCAATGGTATTTTAATGGCATCGGGGACTGGATTGTCTGAGGAAAAATATCATCCAGGCATCGGGGAAAGCCCCCGATGCCATCAAAATACTGTTGGGAGGGGGGCCGTGCCTCCGACAGAAAACAAATCTCTGGTGGCCCAGTGGCCCCAATTCCACCCCCCCCCCCCACACACACACACACACTTGCCCAACTAAAAATAACCCTGGTGGCTCAGCAGTCCTGATTTCCTCCCGCCCAACTAAAAATAACCCTGGTGGCCCAGCGAACACCAGGGCTTAGGGGAATGGGACTCGAGGGGAGTTTGTTCTTTCAAGTGGGCGATAAAAGATTGATGCCAGCAGGGTGGAGTGCTTGTGTGTGGTGGGCATTCAAGATATTCTGAATTCACTGGCATGAAAATATGTGATTCACAGAATTAGAATACCACATATATTGTACTTTCCCTGTCAAAGCATGAGGCTGAATTCAAGATTAACAAAGTGAATGTAGAGGGGAATGGCAAGGGAGAGGCACAGAGCGAAAGTGTCAGGTTTATTTTATTTATTTTTCTTATATACCGCGCTCTTCGATATCAGCACGGTTTACATGGAACATAGGAGAGTTTTGCAGTGGGGGTTACACTGTAATTACATAGAACAGGAAGTACAACTTGGATAACAGTATTAACTATTTACATCTGAATGGCTAACAGAAAGAGTATTTACACGTATATACACAACACTTTGGGGGTGGTTACATGTAGCTGTGATGCATTGTTGTAAGTGGGGGGGGGGGGGTTGCTGTAACGTCTTCAGGGTAGCACTTGAGGAAGAGGTAGTGCTTCAGTGCTTTCCTGAATCTGGTTAGGTCCGGGATTGCTCGTATATGAGGTGGAAGAGCATTCCAGCATCTGGGTGCACAGAGACTGAAGGCTCTGTTTACAGTTGCTTGTGTACAATGGGTCATTGCTTTGGGGATTACTAAGGTGTTTATTGCAGTAGATCGTCTGATTCTATTTGGAGGGGTGACGCGAGTGAGACCAGCAAGTGATGAGGGAGCGAGTCCGTTAATGGATTTGAATGTTAGTAGTAGGATTTTGAATGTGATCCTATGATGAATTGGGAGCCAGTGAAGACTTTTGAGGGTGGGTGTTATGTGATCACGCCTTGAGGTCCCATTTAGAGCTCTCGCTGCAGCGTTCATGGCCAGTTGGAGCGGGCTGAGGGTGGATTGTGGGAGTCCTTGGAGGATTGTATTTGCGTAGTCAAGATGAGGGATGGTTAGTGCTTGGAAAATTGTTCTAAAGTCGTCTGGTTGAAGTAGGGGACGTAGATGTTTGAGGGACTTGATTTTATGGTATGTTGATTTTACCATGTTGCTAATGTGAGTCTTCATAGCTAGTCTCTGGTCCATTGTAATACCTAGGTATCGAATTGAGGATTTAGATTGCAGTTCTATCTCTCCAATTTTTAGGCAGGCTGGAGGAGAAAAGTTGGGGTTTCTGGAGATGAACAGCACTTCGGTCTTTTTGTGTTGTATTCAGAGGTTCTGGTTTTGAAGCCATTTTTCCACTGTGCTAAAGCAGTTGGTTAGTGATGAGAGGTCCATCTTGTCAATCTGAAATGGTATGTAAAATAGCACATCATCGGCATAGATCATGCATTCGACGTTGAAAGATCGTATGAGGTTGCAGATAGGCTGCATATAAATGTTGAACAGTAAGGCTAATAGGGAGGATCCTTGCGGGACGCCTTGTTTCTGGTGGAACGGTTTAGAGGTGGAGGTCTCTGTACGTGTTGCCATCTTTCGGAAAGGTATGACTTACACCAGGTTAGTGCTAAGTCGCAGATACCCTTTTCTTTGAGTCACTGTAGAAGGGTTTTGTGGCATACAGTGTCAAACGCTGCAGCTATGTCTAGAAGTATAAGGGCAACTCCATGATGTATGTTATCTATTGCGCTGAGAATATTGTTGAACAGGGTGGTAAGTAACGTCTCCACCCCATGGGACTCTCTGAAACTGTGTTGGGAGTGGTCTAGTGTTGAAGTATTATTGATGTCTTGTTGAATCTGGTAAAGGACTTCTTTCTCGATTATCTTTGCCAATAGTGGAATGCTGGCAATTGGTCTATATGATTCTACTTTCTGGGGGTCCAACTTGCTGTTCTTTAGTAGGGGTCTGACGGATGTGTGTTTGAGATTTCGGGGGAAAGTGCCTGACATGAAGGACAAATCCATGAGTCTGGCTATGAATGGGCTAAATTCTGACCGAAGTTCCTTTATCCAGTAGGCTGGGCAGGGATCTGTCTGGGCAGTACTGGTGTTGATTGTAGAGATGGTGTCAATGATTTGCTCATTGGGTGGGGTGGTGAATATTGTCAGAGTCGTTGTGTTTGATGTGTCAGTGATGAGGGAGGGTGGATCGGTCTTGTCGGTTTGGCAAAGTTTTGATTGGAGGAAGTCAGCGTAGTCTTGGGCGGGGATCTGCGGTCTTTGTTCTGTGCCTGGTTCTTTCGTTAGGTTTCTGACAAGATCAAATAGGTCATGGGGTTTTCGAAGTGATCGCATTAGTGTGTCTGTGTGGGCTTGTCTCATTTTCTCGGTTATCGCCTCGCGGTGTCGTGCGAGGTGGAGGTTGTAGGCTTCCAGATTTTCCCTAGATCGTGATCGCCTCCATCGCCTTTCAAGTTTTCTGAGTTTGAGGAGGCAGGACCTTAGTTCGTTAGAGAACCACGGTGCGTGATCTTTTTTTCTTGGGGCTTTGTTGAGCCCTGTGTGTAGTGCAATGGCACTGAGGTTGTCATTCCAAATGGAGACTAGCTTATCTGGACAAGTTGTTGTCACGCTGAGGAGTGGTTGTGTGTTGTGCAGGATGGTATTCTTGTTGAAAGGTTGGAATCGTCGTGGGGGCCGGTTCGTGGGATTTGCCTTGTTTCCGTGGTGTTTCCTGGGTGGGTGGTTCAAGGGAATTTGAAACAAAATTAGTTTATGATCGGACCAAGGTACTGTAGTGTAGGTGGGCGGAGTAAAATTGGTGGCGTCATGGACGGTTAGTGGGGCAAAGATCAGGTCAAGCATGTTTCCCTTTGTGTGAGTTGGTTCGTCAATTAGTTGTAGGTAACCTAGATCCTTGAGAGCATCAAGGAGCGCTGATGCTTGCGAGTCATGAAGAACAAGCAAGAATGAGTCTTCACATATGGGTACATCGGTACCGACGGAGCCTGTGTGGGAACGCTCCCCAGCGTCCAAAAAGAAAGCCTTTGGGAGCATCCCACACGCATGCGCGCTCACTGAGCCGGCAGGACGTATTCCTGTCACTGCACAAAATTCTTCTTTTTTATTCTTGTTTTTTGTGGTCGCGTCTGCTTTCCCTCGACGCCACCGGTACCGCTGGTGCTTTTCTTTCTTTTTACTAAAAATTCATCTTATTTTTTCTAAGGAATTTTTTCTTGTTAAGTGCCTGACGGTTTCTAGGCCACTAGGCCTCTATCCTTTCCATTATGGAAAAGCCAGCCACTATCCTTAAGAAATGCTCAAAGTGTGGCGGTACAAATATATTTTTAGACACTCATACTTGGTGTCTAAAATGTTTAGGTCCTGACCATTGCCCACTGGAGTGTCTCTCCTGCAGGAGCTCAAATAAAAGAAGTCTTCAGGATCGAGCACAACTCGATACCCGGTTCACATCAGACTCGATGTCACCAGCCAGAATATCTTCTTTCTCACAGGAACCAAACAAAAGTCTGTTAAGACTAGCCAGTCCTCGAGTGGTAGATCTCCTTCTAAGCATCGAGATGCTTTTGGCGTTGCCCACGAGGACATTTTGGCAATAAAGCCCCGGCGAGAGTCTTCGGGCTCCAAAGCATTAATGAGGCTTCAGGTTGTTCCCAAGGTTCTTGCCTCCATGGACATACCTGAGCCATGCTCGGTGGTTGTGGCCGCTTCGAGCGGTACCGACACCCCGGCATCGGCTACGGTGATGGATGAAACACTCCTCACCGATGAACGTAGTCTAGCGCTCTCAGCTACTTCGGTACCGCTAGAGTTGCTGCAGACCGTTCCTCAAGTATTGGTATCGGCTTCGGTACCGGTATCAACATCAGCACCGGTGTCGGTACCATCCATGCTTGCTTTGACAGACTCGCTTCCTTCGATGCCGAGCCTGGAATCGCTCTCTAGCATGGAGGATTCGGTACTGACGCGTCTCGGTACCGACCTCGGGCGGTACGGAAGACATCGCTTTAAAGAAAATTCGATGCTTCATCCTTTCAAGTCTTCCGATCCCGATGACTGGGATGAATCCATCGGTACCAAGGCTGAATTTTCAACAATTCTAGCCTTTACCCCTCATTTCAGGGGGTCCTCCTCAGGAGAGATTTCTTTTCAAGCTTTTCTGCTTGATATGGCAAAGTTATTTGCCATTTCTATACCTGGTAAAGAATCCATACCAGGGGATTCAGAAACTCTGCAATTCCCCTGGATTCCAAAGGAGGTGATCATGCTTCCTTTGCATCAGATCTACTATTAAGAATGTGGGAAACTCCTTTAACGGTATCCCCACATTCTAATCACTTGACACTATGTATAAGGTGCCACCTCCTCCAGGTTTTCAAAAGACTCAACTTCCTCATCATTCTATTGTTGTAAAATCAGCAATGAGGCGTATTAAGAGTGCAAAGAAGCACTTCTCTTATCCGCCAGGTAATGAGTCTAGGACTTTGGATGCCTTTGAACGTCAATGCTTCCAGGCATCCATTATCTCATATATTTTCTATATGGGATTATCTCTTGAAGAGGTCACAAAGAACTTAAAGCTTTTGAACCCTTTTCTTCAAGAACATAAAAGAGCAGACTATTTCTTATTAGTCAGTCGTGCTCAAAATGTCTCTAAGTTCCTTAATCGTGCTTCCCTGGACTGTTTTGAGTCTATTAGCAGAACATCTGCTATAGCCATAGGGGCACGACGCATGGCCTGGCTCCAAGCTTCAGACTTGGACAAATGGGTACAAGAAAGGTTGGGAAATACTCCTTGTTCTGGTGAAAATCTCTTTAACAAGGATGGTTTATTCCAAGCTAATCAGTTAAACACTGATATTGTTGCTTTCAGAGGATTGTCAAAACTTTCCTCTATCCCAGCTAGTAAAAAATCTCCTAACAAACGTTATCCCCCTAAGGAGAAAAAGTTTTATCCATCTTCTACCCATCATGCAGATGTTTCCAAAGAAGGGCAACATCATACCAGGCTAAGAAAATCAAAACCTCAACAGGCTCAGCAAACCCAGCAGTCACAGGGTTTCTGATATTTTATTCATTAAATCTCTTTTTCCTGTTTGAGGTTCAGAACCGCTAACCTACTTCTTATCAACAGAAGCATCTACAGTTTTTCTCATCCTTACTGAGAGATCAGTGATACACTGACTCAATCCTCGACTCTAGGCATGAATCTCTTGCCACAAGAGAAATCCATTCTTTTAGCTCCTAGAGCTATTGAGGATAATCATGCCCTACAGGTAACAGGTTTCTCCTCTCCTTTTTGAAGGAAAAAGAGGAGTAATAACAAGGTAGGCTATGCCCTTCACCTTGACAGTTTTCCTGTACGAGGATATCTCATAGTTTTATTTATTTATTTAACAATTTTTCTATACCGTCTTTCTACAAGTCAAGACGGTTTACATAGAACAGTTTTGGCAGTATATTTCAACTGTTTACATGGAACAAGATAACAATGGATACATATGGCAATGAGAAGAACTAAATACAAAGATCAAAGATCAACTATTTACATATGAGTTTACAATGAGCCAAATGGTTGTATAATATAATTTGAGTGTTGCAGGAGGAGTAGGGAGGAAGGTGTAAAGTTTTGACTGCAAGGGGGCTTTACCTTTTTCAGGGACTTACCAAATTGTAAGTCTTCTCAACTCTGTATTACTTTCTATCCCTCTTAGTCGAGACATTCAGTCTAAGAGTGATACTATTCACCTGTAGGGCTTACTTTTTAAGCCCATAGGATTTTCTCAATACCTACTCCAGTAAGTGGTTTCCATACAGAGCTTTCTTCCCCTTTGCAATCTGCTCAAATATTTCTTTTAAGACAGCTTATCAGACCATAATTGAGTTTTACCACTCCCAATTATGTCTGTCGGTCCTTTTCCAATCTATAGGACCTAACTTTTTCTGCTGCCTTAATAACAAATAATTCCAAGAGAGGTTCCAAAACCTACTTGGACAATTTATCATTGCAGGCAACCAGCCTGTCTACTATTCTTAGCCATCTTCAATTCTTTTGGCTCCAACAGAATAGATTAGGTTGCACACTGACAGTTAAACAGCCAGATCTCACCTAAGCAACCTCCAATATGCTCTCTGCAATTATACAAAAAAGCTCTGCAACTATGGGCCTTTGCCAGAGAGCGTCAGAGCCATTACTAGTAGGTAACTTCCAGATGGTTAAAAAGGCTTTGCCCAGTCATGCTCCCACATGACTGGTTTTTTCCTACTCTTACCATCTTCCTTAAAATTTCCTTTTAAGGAAAAGGAACCAGGGCTTAGACCACGTGAAAGCATAAAGAATTGCTCAATTCCCTGGGTTGTTCCACATCTCTAGCGGAACTCTTACAACAGGGTTGCATTTCTTTTCACTGCAGTCGGTCCTTGTCTAGTGCATTCCTTCTAATTCCCAATACTTCATTGAAGCTCATGCTGAACAAAGAAAGCATGATACCCATATTGCCCTCATAGAGGGGCAAACATGGTATCCCCTTATATTGCGTCGTCTTCTCCACACTGAAGTTATAGAAGGATCCAGACTTGTTGTCTTAAGACTAAGGATCTCCTCTGCACACCTTCACATAGCTCTCCATTTCTGGTTATTCAAAGGCTAGAATTTTTAAAGAAATCTAGACCTCTCCTTCTAAGTAAGAACATTCCACTGGTTTCCATGTAACCTTCTCCATGGTTCTTCCACGTGTAACCAGAAAGAGATTCTCTATCTATATTCACAAGCAGGACTTACCCCTTCTTGTTATTAGGTGAATCTCTCTCTCTCTCTCTCTATATATATATATATGTATATATATATATACATATATATCTGACTCTGAAAGATTTGCTCCTGTCCATATTAATGCTCTTCCAGCATACCATAGCATTTTAAATGGACAGCCAATTTCTATGGTAATTAGAAACTACCTTCTTTTACTGTAACCTTTCCGGTTACGTTGCATCTGAAGCTCTCCAAGTAAAGTCATTATCCTAAGTGGCATCACTTAGGGAAGACATTACTCATCTTCAAGAACTTGGAGGCTACACCGCCTACTACAAATGTTTCTTTCTGTCATTTGGATAGAGGGGTCTTAAAGACCCATCCTTTTTCTGCAAACCAGTCAGATTTATCTCCTCTCTTTCCTAGAGCCTTATTCTGCTCCAAGGACAAAGAGCTTTAAACTTTTGGCCTACAGAAGCTTTAGCTTCTCCTCCAAAGTCCAACCTCATTAAACTCCCCCAGTTTTTTCTTCTGGGATTAGTTCTAGCCACTTAGGCTTCTGACCTCTGCCTGTATTGCAAAGTTTATTTTCCTCTACTTCACAGTGAGGTAATTTCTTTGAGGATAATGTACTGGCTCTTAGCACCAGACCCATATTAGCCTCAACAGATACTTTTGCAATACTTTTGAGTAAGGTCTACATTAGAAAACTGGAATTCAATATTTACTAAGAAACATAGAAACATGTAAATATTGTAAATATTGATCTACACAAGGACTCCCCTCTAAACGCCTTGTTTAGTCAAGCTGTTCCACAGCACACCCTTTTTAATTCAACTCCTACCCTCCATCCCTTGGATGCCTGAGGTTCTGGGAAATAGCATGGCCCATCTATTAGATTTGCAACATGCTGGGACCTCCTCCAGGCATCTGTAGCTTGGGAGTCCCCATATGTGAAGACTCATTCCTGCTTGTTCCTGGAGATAGCACAGTTACTTACCTGTAACAGGTGATCTCTGGGAACAGCAGGAATAAGTCTTCACAACCCACCCACCTCCCCCTAGGAGTTGTTCTCTCTCTCTCTCTCTCTCTAATTTGTCTACTTCCCTCCTTCGGTCTCAGCTACAAACCCAACTGATGAGAGGGAAGTGAATGGGTGGGAAGGCAGCGCGCATGCGTGTGGGATGTTCCCAAAGGTTTTCTTTTTGGACGCTGGGGAGTGTTCCCGCGCAGGCTCCGTCGGTACCGACGTACCAATATGTGAAGACTTATTCCTGCTGTTCCCAGAGATCACCTGTTACAGGTAAGTAACTGTGCTTTCCCTTTCATAAAAGTTAGCCTACACCTTTGCCCTATGTAGATATTTTTTGAGTGGACGGGGGGCAGGAACGGGCATGGGCGGAGCATGTCTAGCCACAAGTGGAGAGTTTTTCTTGTTCAAAAAGTTGGCAACCCTAGTCCCACTAGGAAACCATCGGCCAGTAATTTTATAGTGCAAAAATAGTGCAGGGGACATCCTCTTTTTCAATAGGTTACTGAGTCAGTTCGTCTCCTGAACCCTCATATCTGAGTCATTTTTTTTTTTAGGGGGGAGAGGGGGGTTTGGACAGCTGTTTTTTCAACAAGTATACAGAACACAGCAACTAATCCCCAAACATGGGGATGTAGGCCATAACAGCACCAACTATATCAAGTACCCACCCCCCTCCCCCACTTCTAAGGAAGGTTCAGCCATTGTTCATATAGTCCACTAAGGGTTTTCATGTCGATGCAAATTGATGTGTATTTTAAATCTTTTCTTTTTTTATGGAAGATGGCCTTCTCCCTGTTCCAGATTGCAGAGAATAAATGTCAGGCATTGAAGAGGTATCATATGAAAAATCAAGGTTAAACAGCTGCATAGTCTGGAATAATTTTCTTGCTGTCACTTACCCGACCGTGCTCCCATCTAGATATTTGAGGACATTCCATTTTTGCACTGTGTAAAAATTTGACAAACACTGATGAAGGCGGCTTACACTAATGCAACCAAATCTATTCAACCTGTTATCTAGTTTTGGATCTAAAAACGCTGTTGATCTGGTACCTGGGAAATTGCAAGAAATAGTGCTCTGAAAAGGTTCTACCAGAACAAGTTTAGTCATGCGCACCGACAAGTTAGTAATCTTAGTGCATGCACCTGTTAAAAAAAAAAAATTAGAAAGTGGGCTGATTTGGAGAGAGCATCACGGGATTGACCTGGTGTGGTGCAGGTCCTGATGGAGGATTTATGCAGCTTTGGATGTTACTGCTTTAATGTACCAAGTTGTTGCTTGTGTACTGCTAATTTCTATCTGGACATGCCTTGGAGACATATTTGTGATTGTTTAAATGCCTGGAAAAGTTGTTGTTAAAAACAATTAAAAAGTGAATAAAGGGTCTATGACTTAGTATTAGTTGGCACTCTCTCGTGCAGAAGACCGTGGTTTGGCTCAGCTGCTTCTCAGGTTTGACATTAGTGTCGGAATGCTAGGATGGCCATTCTGCAGGGAGCACAACAGTCGCTGGCCCCTAGTCAGGCGCTATCATCATGATGGCTTGGTTAGAAAGGGGATGATTATAAAATGGAGAAATTACCCATGTAGTTGCGAGTGAAGTTCCTGAGCCCTGGAGGGCTTAGCCCTGATTGAGTAGGAAGCCCAAAGAACCAGGAACACACTGTAAGACCTACCTAACGGACAGATTAATAAAGGGCTTTTTCCCATTTTGTGTGCATGAGCTTAATACATCTTGGCCATTAACTGAAAAACAAATTGTGATGACTAGGACATCCTTTTATTCAATGGTGTGATTTTATTCTTAGGCTTTTTTTTTGTCTGGGACCGCTAAATGTTTGGGCTACACATATGTCTCTCTCTATCTCTACAGTTACAGATGACCAAAAAATAGATTATATTCAGAATATGTATTTTGAAGATTTTTGTCAGTTGTCTGTACTGGACAACGTTGTCTTGTGCAAACATTTATGGCTTCATTAGCTGTGTGTGGAATTTGAACTAACAGCAGAATCTGTGTGTGACACGGCTCATTACACAGCTGGAAAGAAGCAGGCATTGCAGCGCGTTCCCTTTACTGCTGTACTACTGGGCCACGGGGGAGCTCAAGGCCCCAGCCTGACAAGCACATGGGAAAGAAGAAGGATCTTTGGTTTAATAAGGCACATTCCAATCATATTTAAATGGCTGATTCTGAAGAATTCCGTGAAAGAGGGAGGGATTGAGGGAGGAGGCCATCAGCTTGGATTTCGCAGAGAAAAGGTATCCTGGCAGTGCAAGTGATAATTCAACACTCTGGTAAAGAAGGTTTGTTTTTCCAAATAGTCTGACCTAAAAATGACTCTTGAGAGAAATGTATTTAAAAGACAGACTGCCTCACTCCCCCGCCCCCCCCCCGTCCCGCCACAACAAAGGAGGGGGTAATATGGAACTTCTTAATGTAGGACCTTTAAGAAAACCATAAATTAGCCGTACTGAAATCTTGCCTCAGTTACCCATTTAGAATGTAAGCTCTATAGGGAAGTGCCTGAAGTCATTACTACTATAAGCCACCTTGAACATGATTTGGGCTAAAAATCCAAAACTTAAAAAAAAAAAAAAACTGGGCTCATGAGACATGATATTATTAGGTAAAAGGTCATCATTGGGAATTAAATGTATTTTAACTGACCTCTCCCACGGCTTTCTGGCTCGTAATCTAAAGGTTGAAACTTAGAACAATGAAGGCCTCAGGTTACGTCCTATCATAGTAAAATATAACTGGATTCGACAAATCCTGGAACACCGGTGTCATATTACCCAGAATTTTTTCCATGCCTTGATACAACCACAACTGCTGTAGCCCAACCACAGAACAGTTGTTCATTTCGGTGGGTACCAAAAGTATGCTGCTCAGACTCCTGCACTAGTCTCTGTTATGTGAGATTTGAGACTGCTAGACCAGAGTGAGGGTTCGGACACCTCGCAACTCTTAACTTGTTGAGAGTTTACACAGTTTACAAAATGCGTTTACCTAAAATTCACCCATAAAATTAATTTTTTTGTCGGACCCTCTATTTTGCAGATACCAGCTCATTATTAGTTAGTTATGAGGTGTGATCAAAAAGTACTGAGACTTTTGTTGTGTAGCTATATAACAATACGTCGCACCATGATGCTATTAAGCATACAGTGACCTAGTTATATGCTCTGCATATGCAGAATGTAGCGTGGCTGCAGTACACCTGTACTTTTTAAAATCACATGATGTTTGTTATCGTGCAAAAGCAGTTCATCAAATTTATGATGAGTAAAAAAAATCGAACCGTGAATTTACATTAAATTCTACCAGAAACTTGGAGATTCGTGCAGAGACTTACGACAAGTTACAGCACGTGTATGGCGATGAATGCATGAGTCGTGCTCGAGTTTGACTCGAGAGTTGCCAAAGTGTTGACAGTGAGGAATGTTCTGGAAGGCCACCCATGAGCAGGAATGAAGACAAAGTTGAAACAGTGCTTGCCGCAATTTCATTTCATTTAATTGACTATCACGGAGTTTGCTGAGGACATGGGCATCAGTTTCAGGTCAGTACACTCCTTTCTTACTGTCGATTTGGGGTTGAGTGAGACGTGTCTCTGCAAAATTCATGCCAAAACTCCTGTCTCCTGACCAAAAGGAAGATCGACTGTCTGCAGCCAGGGAACTGTTGAAATGCATTGAAATGGCTCAGATTTCATCAAAAAGATTATTACTGGTGATGAATCATGGGTTTATGGTTATGACCCAGAAACTAAGGCTCATTCCTCACAGTGGAAGACTCCAGACTCTCCCAGACCCAAGAAAGAAAATTATTTCTAGCAGCTGCAGAAACGCTGGAGGAAGTGTGTTTTATCAGAAGGAACTACTTTGAAGGAGACTGAGTGCAATAACTGTCAGTGTTATACTTCTTGTGTTATTGCACAAGTCTCGATACTTTTTGATCGCACATCATATCACTAGGTCCATTTTACTTTTATTATAACACTCTTAAAATATATTATTTGCCACAAAAACAGCAAAACTGCAGTGTGTCCAATAATTCTCACTCAAAGAACACATTTATAAATTCATTCAAAGTGTGCCAGTAACTCTCAAGTGTGATTTGTATAGTGCCAATCGGTAGCAAAAGCTGTTCCAGTTATCTCCAGGAACAAGCAGGAATGTAGTCTTCACATATGGGTATCGTCGGTACTGACGGAGCCTGCGCGGGAACGCTCCCCAGCGTCCAATAGGAAAGCTTTTGGGAGCATCCCACAGCGCCAGAGTGCTGCCTTCCCGCCTTTCCCAACTGTCCCTCTCCAGTTTTTCATTTTCCGCGGAGCCGACAGGTCGCACATCCTGTCACCCCAGAAAATAATTCCCTTCTATTCTTCTTTTTTGTGGTCGCGTCTGCCTTCTTTCGACGCTACACCTTTCTTCTGGAGTCTTTTCCAGTTATTTTCTCCTCAGGTGCCACGCGCCATTTTGGGCACTAGGCCCAACTTTTTCCTTTAAAATGGAAAAACCCGCTTCGGGTTTTAAAAAGTGTTCCAAGTGTGGCGGTACCATCTCCGTCACCGACACCCATGAGTGGTGCCTCAAATGTTTAGGTCCTGACCACTCTATTTCGGAGTGTGTTGCCTATCGGATGATGTCGAAAAGGGGCCGGCAGGACCGAGCTGCTAACTTAGCACCCTTTTCCCCTCCGATGCAGCCTCTGTGGCATCAACATCTTCCAGGGCTTCGTCTTCCTCCCATGGATCTCAGGTAACTAAACATAAATCTAGCCGGTCCTCAAAGGGTAGATCTCCCTCTAAGCATCGAGATGCCTCTGGCGTTGCCCTTGAGGGACTTTCACTGGCAAAATTGCCCCGGTGGGAGGCTTCGGCTTCCAAAGCATTAACGGGGCTCCAGGATGTTCTCGAGGCCTCAACCTCAGCAGAACTACTGGTGCCATCCTCTGGGGTACCGGCTGCTTCATCCGGTACCGATAACCAAGCATCGGCAGCGTCGATAGACCTGAGATTCTTGGCTATTGAACGCAGTCTGGCGGCTCTTCTCACGGCCTCGATGCCCCTGAAACCGCTTCAGACAATTCAACCAGTACCAGTACCGGCACCAACTCCAGTACCGGTACCGGTACCAACTGCATCGACATCGGCAGGTATTCTACCGGGACCGAGTCATGCTTATCCATCCGGTATCGACAAGTCGGTACCGAACCCCTCCAATGCCAACTTCGATCGGTACCAGTACCGTGCCTTGCACGATCACCCGGATCAGAGATACTTTGAATCCTCTGATGAGTCTGAAGACTCTGAAAGCTCTGCCAATACCAGAGTACTTCTTCCTGAGGATTCTTCTTCTCCTCAGCGTAGGATGTCTCCAGCAGAGGATATGTCCTTTCAGGATTTTATCCGAGATGTGGCTCGAGGTCTTGCCACCATTGGAGGGACAAAATAAGGTGATCTGAAAAAGAGCCTAAGGCAAAGGAATTAGAAATCCTACAATACCCTAAAGCTCCCAAGGAGGCAGCTACCTTACCTATTCATGAGAACTTGCATGATCTCATGTTAAGGATGTGGGAAACACCTCTGACCACATCTCCTCAGTCTCGAAGACTCAACACCATGTATTGAGTTCCTCCTCCTCCTGGGTTTCAGAAGACTCAGCTACCACACCATTCCATGGTGGTGGAATCAGCTGTGAGAAGGATCAAGAGTGCAGCAAATGGAGACATAAGGTCCGATTCCATCTGGGATGTACAGGCCCTCTGTGTGCCCGGCCAGATCCAGACGCACAAAGGGAGTTGCGATTCTGATCCCGTGGGGCACATCTAGCCCCCTGGGATCAGAATCATGAGCAGGCTTGTACGTGCAGGCTGAACCCCGATTTCATCCAGCCTACACATACAGACCTTCCCCAGATAACTCAGTGCTCGTCAATGGAGCTGCGGCGCCATGACACCGTGGCTCCATTGAAGACCCGCAATCCCCGGTTGCCAGCTTTAAAAGTGAATTCCCCACAGCCCGATCCCGATCAGGCCTCCTAAGGCCAGGGTCAGGCTGCGGGGAATGTCCTCACCCCCTGCCCCATCCACACCCTGGGCCCGCAGTCCCCCGATGACTAGGGGAACTTATTTCACTGTTATATGAATAAGATTTTTGGATAAAGACTCTTATGGAGGCGCTCCTGAAAGAGCGAATACTGAACTTTCTCAAAACCAAAAAGTTGCAGGACCCGAGACAACATGGTTTTACCGAAGGACAATCTTGCCAGACAAATCTGATTGAGTTCTTTGACTGGGTGACCAGGGAACTAGATCAGGGGCATGCGATGGATGTCATCTACCTGGATTTCAGCAAAGCCTTTGATACTGTTCCTCATAGGAGGCTTATCAATAAACTCAGTAGCTTGGGAACGGATCCCAAGATGGTAAATTGATCAGAAATTGGTTGACTGACAGACAATAGAAGGTGATGGTAAATGGAGCTCACTCAGATGAAGGGAAGGTGATTAGCGGGGTGCCCCAGGGGGTCGGTTCTGGGCCCGACACTGTTCAATGTATTTGTGAGTGATATTACTGAAGGACTGAATGGAAGTCTGTCTTTTTGCAGATGACACAAAAATTTGCAACAGAGTGGACTCCCCCGAGCGAGTGGTTAACATGAGGAAAGATCTACAAAAGCTGGAAGAATGGTCTAATGCTTGGCAATTAAGATTTAATGCAAAAAGTACAGAGTCATGCACTTGGGTAGCAGAAATCCAAAGGAAAAGTACGCGATAGGGGGCGAGAGGTTGGTGTGCACGGATCAGGAGAAAGACCTTGGTGTGATTATTTCTGAAGATCTCAAGATGGCAAAATAGTGCGACAAGGCGGTGGCAAAAGCCAGGAGGATGTTGGGCTGCATACAAAGAGGAATTACCAGCAGAAAGGAAGAGGTACTAATGCCACTGTATATAGTCACTGGTGAGGCCTCACTTGGACTACTGTGTTCAGTATTGGAGAACATACCTTGCAAAGGATGTAAAAAGACTGGAAACTGTTCAGAGGAAGGCGACCAAAATGATTTGGAGACTGTGTCAGAAGCCTTATGAGAAGAGACTTGAAGACCTAAACATGTACACTTTGGAGGAGAGGAGGGGTAGGGGAGAAATGATTCAGATCTTTAAATACTTAAAGGGAAATAATGAACAAACAAACCTCTTCCAAAGACGGGGAAGCTGTAAAACTAGAGGGCGTAACAGGAAATTGAAAGGCAATGTCAGGAAATACTTTTTCACAGAAAGGGTGGTGGATGCTTGGAATGCCCTCCCGATGGAAGTGGTGGGGGCAAACACGGTGACTAAATTCAAAATGGCATGGGACAGACACACTGGATCCCTTTACAGCAACAGGATAAAATCCAAATAAACTGAACCATCTAATTTCTCAACAAATAGGGGTGTCCTCCATGGAGTGGTGGGTTCACCCCCTGAACAGAGACATGGGGAGGGGTGGCCTGCATGGAGCGGCAGGTGCACCTACTCTTGCCATCATACTGGGCAGACTAGATGGACCATTCTGGTCTTTATCTGCCGTCATTTACTATATTACTATGTATTTCTGGGAAACATTTCTCCCCTTCCTTCTCCCACTAAAAAGCCAAATAATTCTCCGAAGTATTATGCAATCTCCCAAGGAGAATTAGTCTTTTACTGCTACTACTTATTTCTAAAGTGCTACCAGGCATATGCTGTGCTCTATTAAATATTAAAGCCACAGAACTGCAAGACTTGCAAGGGTGGTCTGGAAAAAGGGAATGAAAAATCTATTGAACATTGGTGTGCTATACAGACCTCCCTGACAGACAGAAGAAATAGATAGAGACTTAATTGAAAACATTCACAATATTGCCATGAAAGGAGAAGTACTATTAGTAGATTTCAGTTTTCCAGATGTTGATGGTGAAATCCCTTCTGCAATGTTATCTAGAAGTAGGGAGATGCTGGACCCTATAGGGAGAACTGTTCCAGCAACTGGTAATGGACTCACGTGGGAAGGAGCGATACTGGACTTGGTGTTTACAAATGGGGAGAGTGTTTCTGATGATATAGTGGGTGGTAATCTGGTATCCAGTAATCATTGGAGGATGGCTTCAGTATTAAGATATAGGTAGAGATGGTTCATTCAAAAGCAAGAGTCCTGGACTTCAAGAAAACTGTGTCAACATGTGGGAATACTTCAAGATGTTGTTAACTAGATGGAAACATCTGGGGGAACTAGCACAACAGTGGGCAATACCGAAAGGAGATATTATAAGGGCAGCAAACTGTTTTGTTAGGAAAGTAAATAAAAGAAAAAAGATAAGGGGGCTGCTATGGCTTTCAAAAGAAGTAGCTGAAAAAGTAAAGAAAGGAAGGTTAGCTTTGATAAACTATAAGAGATCATAAAAAGAGGAAGATAGTAATATCTGGAGACACTAAGGGAAGCTGATAAAGCCGTGAGGAAAGCAAAGATGCAAATAGAAGAAACAAAACCCATATAGTAAAACATGGAAACAAGACCTGATTTTAGGTATGTTGGTGACAGAAGAAAGTGCAAGGGTGGCACTGTGAGACTTAAGGGTGAAGGGGAGGAATATGTGGAGACTGATGAGGATAAAACAGAATTGTTTAACAAATATTTCTGTTATGTGTTCACAGATGAAGGGCTGGGATTGGGACCTCAGAAAACAAAACACAAATAGGAATAGAAGTGAGGTAGAACTTTAATGCTTTTTAGAAGATTGTGTTCATGAGAAGCTAGCAAAACTAAAAGTAGACAAAGTGATGGGGTTGGACAGGATTCATGCGAGGGTGTTGAAAGAACTTAGATTGAAAAGGTCAGTCAGAGGAGCCACCAGTACTTCCTTGTCTTTAGAGTTGGAAGTGATCAAGGAGGATTGGAGATGGGTAAATGCATAAGTAAGGAAGAGGCAACTACTGACTAGTCTGACCTCTGTGGTGAGTAAATTAATGGAAATGTTACTAAAACAGAAGATGGCGCTTGTTCTGGAATCCAGGGGTTACAGAATCCAAAACAGCATGGCTTTACTAGATAGGTCTTGTCAGATGAATCTGATTGATTTCTTTGACTGGGTGACCAGAGAATTGGATGGGAGGAGAGTGCTAGATGTGGTATCCTTAGATATTAGCAAGGCCTTTGACACTGTTCGGTGTCAGCGACTTATAAGTAAATCAAGTGCCCTTGGGATGGACCCTAAAGAGACTGGGTGAGAAACTGGTTGAGTAGGAGGCACTAGAGCAGCGGTTCTCAACCTGTGGGTTGCGACCCCCTATGGGGATCGCCTCAGGATTTACTGGGGGTCGCCTCACTAACATCTGCGCCATGGACTCCAGTTCGTCAATGTTACAAAAAAAAAAAAAAAAAGGCAAGACTTTAAACATAGCTGTGTCGGAGCTTTGCTGCTTCAATGGCCAGACCTGCCTTAGAGCGCGCGGGCTGCTGGTGAGATGGTCTTTAAATCATGGAGGAGTGGCCTAGTGGTTAGGGCAAGGTACTTCAGGCCGGAAGGTCAGGGGTTCAAATCCCACTAGAGGACAGCAACCTTGGGCCGGAAGGACTGGGGTTTCTAGTCCCACAGGTGCTCCTTGTGGTCTTGGGCAAGCCACTTAACCCTCCATAGCCCATGTTCCCTGTAAAATAGTTATCTCCAAGTTATAATGCCCTGTTCAATGTAATTTCAGTTTGTTCAATGTAAACCGCACTGATGCAGAATAGCGCGGTATATAAGAGAATGTAAATAAATCACGGTACCAAGTCTTCACTTGTGTCCCAGGCTCCCCGTAAGTTTTTGTGAGGAGAGACCGGAACTCGTTACGTTTCCCCTGGCAACCGTAGCCAGCGTCGGAGCCGGCAGGTTCCGCTTCCGCTTCTGGTGAAGGATTACATGTGAGAGCAGACGCCTTCCGAGGTCTTGATTTCTGTGTCCCCTGAGAGACGTAAGCGCAGCAATGGTGGACGTGTTCTACTCGTACTTCTCCGAGATCAGTTTGTCTCACATACAGCTTTGTAGTGAGGTCTTCATTGCTAGCTTTATTTGCTGTTCAATTATTTTTTCCTGAATGTCCTTTCCTGCCTCAGCCGGGGCTGCTATTTTGTTCACCCTGCCGCCATCTTAGACTACAAGGCACTCCGCCACAGTTGGTTGGTGCAAACTTTTCTGTGTTTTTCTACTCGCTACATTAACACAGAGTTAATAAGACTCTGGGTTTGAAGCAGCAAATTGCACTATGCTGCAGTGCAGCATTTTGTTAGAGATTTTCTCAAACTAGTCTTGCTTTCTGATGTAGAAAGAAAGGTAGCGCAGGAAAATGGTGAGCAAAACTACTGTGCTAAAGCACAGTACAGTGGATATGCTAATCACATGCAAAAGAATGAATTTTTAATCTCCTATGCATTTATTTGTTCCATATACAATTTGTTATTAACAGATTGTACTGTTATTTTTAGACGCATACCCCCCGATGAAGGCTTTCAGCCAGAACGCACGTGGATTTTCTTAAATAAAAGATAGCACCTGTGACTTCCTCTGCCTTCGTCTTGTGTGTAATATTATATAACGCCAGTGTCTCCATTGAAAATGAATGACAGAGAGAAGAATACCAAGAAAATAAAATATTGCGAGGACTTTATAAGGTATGGTTTCACCTCAATATTTTCAGCAGGGATTGAGAAACCACAATGCGTTATTTGTAACGAAGTTCTATCAGTGGATTCCATGAAGCCAAACAAACTGAAACGGCATTTTGACAGTAAGCATCCCACCTTTGTAGGCAAGGATATTCAGTATTTTAAGAACAAAGCTGATGGAATCAAGAAAAGCAGACTTGATATTGGCGGAAAGTTCCACCAGCAAAACATAGAAACATAGAAACATGATGACAGAAAAAGACCACATGGCCTATCTAGTCTGTCCTTCCATATCAACAACTACAACAGTCCACTTTTTACCTTTAGAGATCCTCTGTGTTGGTCCCATGCTTTTTTGAATTCAGTTACTGTCCTCATCTCTACCACCTCCACTGGGAGACTATTCCACGGATCCACTACTCTTTCCGTCAAGAAATATTTCCGCATATCACTCCTGAATCTATCTCCCTTCACCCTCATCCCATGTCCCCTCGTAGCAGAACTTGCTTTCAATTGAAAGAGGCTCTCTCCCTGAACATTTATGCCACGGAGGTATTTAAACATCTCAATCATATCACCTCTATCCCGCCTTTCCTCTAAGGTGTACATATTAAGATCCTTAAGTCTGTCCTCATATGCTTTATAATTTATTTATTTATTTATTTATTTATTTATTTAGCGTACATTTATATCCCGCTGCTTCCAGTGATCAGCAGCGGTTGTTACACATGGTGATGTTGGCTGTACTGGCCAGGAATTAGATTAAAAACACTCTGATTAGAGGGGGGGCACAGCAGAATACAGGTTACAGGCTTACAGTTGATTGCTATATACATATTTACAATGATTTATAATGAAGCCCACTAACCCTCTGCACCGACTCCATCTTGTTCACATCCTTTTGAAGGTGCGGTCTCCAAAATTGCACACTATACTCCAAATGAGGTCGCACCAAAGACTTATACAGAGGCATTATCACCTCCTTTTTTCTGCTAGCCATTCCTCTCTGTATGCACCCAAGCATCCTTCTAGCTTTTGCCGTCGCCTTTTCTACCTGTTTAGCTACTTTAAGATCATCAGACACAACCACGCCTAGGTCTCGCTCTTCTTTAGTGGACAAAAGTACTTCACCTCCTATACTGTATTGCTCCCTTGGATTGCTGCAGCCCAAGTGCATGACCTTACATTTTTTAACATTAAATCCCAGCTGCCAAATTCTAGACCATTCTTCAAGCTTAGCTAGATCCCTCCTCATGTTATCTACACCTTCCTGGGTGTCTACTCTATTGCAGATTTTGGTATCATCCACAAAGAGGCAAACCTTACCCGACAGCCCTTCCGCTATATCACTAACAAAGATGTTAAAAAGAATCGGACCAAGGACAGATCCCTGGGGCACACCACTGGTAACATCCTTCTCCTCAGAGTGAGCTCCATTTACTTGTACTCTTTGTTGCCTCCCACCCAACCAATTTCTAACCCAAGCAGTAACTTTAGGGTCCATCCCTAGGGTGCACAGTTTGTTTATAAGTCGCCTGTGAGGAACAGTGTCAAAGGCTTTACTGAAATCTAAATACACCACATCTAGAGCTCTCCCTCGGTCCAACTCCCTGGTCACCCAGTCAAAGAAATCAATCAGATTTGTCTGACAAGACCTGCCTCTGGTGAATCCATGCTGCCTCGGATCCTGTAATCCGCTGGACTCCAGAAACCTCACTATTTTCTCTTTCAGCAGCGTTTCCAATAATTTACTCACCACCAAAGTTAAACTAACCGGCCTGTAGTTTTCAACCACATCCTTATTTCCGCTTTTGTGTAAAGGCACAACATGAGCCTCTCTCCAGTCCTTTGGCACCACTCCCGACTCCAACAAGGCATTGAAAAGGTCAGTCAATGGAGTTGCTAGAACGTCCCCAAGTTACCTCAGTATTCTAGGGTGTATCCCATCCGGTCCCATCGCTTTGTCTACTTTAAGTTGAGCTAGTTTCTCACGAACAAAGTCTTCTGAAAATTGTTCAAGATGTCCCTCACTTCTGTTCCTATTTGTGGGTGTTTTCTGAGGTCGCTGTTGAAGCTTCATATATGGTGGCTCTCAGAATCGCCAAAGCCAAGAAAGCTCACACCATTGCCGAGGAATTGCTGTTACCAGCAACAAAAGATATTGTTCGAGTCATGCTTGGAGATGAATTTGTACCGAAATTGAGTCCAATTTCCTTGTCTAATGACACCGTTGGTAGACGAATAGAAGATATGTCTGCTGATATCCTTGACCAAGTAATCCAGGAAATGAAATCTGCTCCACTTGGACTATTTAGCTTCCAGCTTGATGAATCCACAGATGTTTCAAACTATTCTCAGTTACTGGTTTACGTGAGATATATTAATGATGGCGAGTTAAAAGATGAGTTCCTTTTTTGCAAGCCGCTTGTAACGATAACAACTGCTCGTCAAGTGTTTGAAATATTTTGTTCATTCCTGCAAAAACACGATATCCCCATTGACAAGGTTTGTGGTGTTTGCACAGATGGAGCTCCAGCTATGCTAGGATGTTGGTAGGGATTTCGTTTGGTGATCAATGAGTCGACGAAAAGCCATCGGAACTCATTGTATGATTCATAGACAAGTTTTAGCAATGAAAACGCTGCCACAAGAGCTGCAAGAAGTTATGATAAATGTAGTAAGCGCCATTAATTTCGTAAAAGCAAGTGCTTTAAACAGTCGACTTTTTACAAAACTTTGTAATGATTTGGATGCATCCAATAATGTTCTTTTACTACACACTGAGGTGAGATGGTTATCAAAAGGAAAGGTTTTAAAGTGCGTCTTTGATCTTCGCGATGAACTTAAAACGTTTTTTAAGCAAAAAGCAAAACCACAATTTGAAGCACTTTTCAGTGACAAAAAGCAGCTGCTGAAAATTGCTTACTTGGTTGACATATTTGAAATATTGAACGAATTAAATTTATCACTGCAAGGACCAAACGCAATGTGCCTAGATTTGTCCGAAAAGATCCAAGCATTTCAAATGAAACTTCGGCTTTGGCAGAAAAAGTTAACTGAAAATAGAACGTACATGTTGCTCAACTTATCCGCTTTCTTTGAAGAAAACGAGATTGAACTTGACACAAGAAATGGAATTATAATTTCTGTCAAACAGTACTTAGAAATGCTGGAAGAAGAAATTTTAGCATATTTTCCAAATTTACCTTGCACACCATTTGCACTTGTCAGAAGTCCATTCACAGTTAAAGTTGAGGATGTTCCTGAGATTGCAGAAGAAGAGTTCATTGAACTCATTACCAGTGATGCAGCGAAAAATGATTTTTCTTCAATGTCAGTAATTAAATTCTGGATCAAGTATTTTCAGTTGTATCCTGGACTGTCTGAGATTGTGTTGCGTCTATTTCTTCCATTTTCAACAACATATCTGTGTGAAACCGGCTTCTCAAGCTTGTTGCTTACCAAGAGTAAATACCGAAATAGACGTGCTGCAGAAGATGATCTTCGTTGTGCTCTCACAAAGACTTAGCCGAGAATTTCACATCTGGCAAGAAGGAAGCAAGCACAACCTTCACACTGATAGCATAGGCCTCCTTTTTAGATTTGACAATGCTAACATTTTTGCCCTTCGTCGGTCTTTTTGAATAAAGCATACTAAAACCGTTGACTACAAAATCATAATAATTTCGAAATCAAATATCGTTACTTGTTATTGTGATTACTTATTGTTTAAATAAGTAAATTTTATAAATAAAAACATATTGCAAAAGCCTATAATATATTAATAATTCAACAAATGATTACAGTGACAATGCGTTAATGGTAAAGGAAGAGAGACACATTTGATTTTATCATTGGGGGTCACCACAAGTTGACCAATGGTAAAAGGGGTCACGGTACAAAAAAGGTTGAGAACCACTGCATTAGAGGATAGTAGTAAATGAGTTTGCTCTGAAGATAGGGGCATTACTAGTGGTGTGCCTCAGGGATCTGTCCTCTTTTTTTTTTGTAAGCAATATTGTGGAAGGTCTGTTGGGAAAGATATACCTCTTTGCAGTTGATACCAAAATCTGCAACAGAGTAGACACTCTAGAAGGCATGGATAGCATAAGGAGGGCCTAGTGAAGCTTGAAGAATGGTCGGGAATTTGGCAGCTAAGATTTAATGCTAAAAAATGCAATGTCATGCATTTAGGCTACAAACCCCAAGGGAGCGATACAGTATAGAGGGTGAAGTACTTCAGTGCACAAAAGAAGAGGGGGCCCTGGGGGTGATCATATCAGATCATCTTAAAGTGGCCAAAGAGGTATAAAAGGTGATGGCAAAAGTCAGAAAGATTACACAGGTACACTACCAAAAAACTGCCTCCACTTTTGCAACTGATTCCTATAGATTTTGGGGTGCTGAATCCAGGAAAAATAGCCAAAATGTTCCATCACGTCACATTTTCTTGCAAAATTAGATTTCTTACCCATATAAGGAATGTTCACATAATTTCTTTTTAGCCGACTGCAGTTTATTTTCTTGGCCCAAAATAGAGGTTGTAATGGTTAACTAACTAGAAACACTCCCTCATGATATTTTAGAGTGTTTTGTATTCATTTTATACATTAACAGGACAATTGGGAGGCGGGGGGCTAAATCCAGTACTCGCGCTGGCGCATGTTCTTTCCTGTTCGCCTCGCCTCGTTCGCTCGCTCAAACACGGTGGTTGCGACATGAACGTTCCTGTCAAATTTCAGTTTCTTGCAAGTTCATTATTACCTTTTGTTTGCTTAGTCGTAATCCAGCTTTATTCCGAAGTGGTTCACGACAGTTGTAGTTTGCAGTGCTGTGTATTTGTGATGGCTCACAGAGCCAGAGGTTGCGTCAACTCTCCGGACAGTTTTTGTTTTATTTGTGGGGAATATACCGTGAAAAAGCGGCAGAGGAACATTTCAGCATTTATTAAAAAAGTATATTTCGCCTATTTCGGTTTGAAGTTAGGCGATCAAGACAAACCGTGGGCTCCTCACAAAGTGTGCAAGACATGTGAGGAAGATCTACGCTTATGGATGAAAGGTAAAAAACAAGCATTTCGTTTCGGAATACCTATGATGTGGCGTGAACAAAGAGACCACAGCAGTGACTGCTATTTTTGCTCTTGCATTGTGAAGGGATACAACTTAAAAAATAAGAACGTAATAAGTTACCCCAACCTTCCCTCAGCAATTAGGCCTATGCCTCATAGCAACGAAGTACCTGTGCCTGAACCACCAAAATCTTTGGATCATATTTGTGTGGACGGTTCTGATCATGATGAGACTCATCAGATGGCTTTTCCCGATGAGTCCAGTACTTCCGAGTTTGAAACTGAACCAGATCCGAAACCTGAACTTTTCTCTCAAGCTGAATTGAATGATTTAGTCCGGGATTTAGGACTCCCAAAAGATGCTGCCCAACTGCTAGGTTCTCAGCTTAAACAGAAAAATCTATTGTCACCAGGAACAACTTTTTATTGGTACCGCAACCGCAAGACACAATTTTTGAAGTATTTCAGCAAAGAGGAAGATTTGGTATTTTGCAACGATATATACGGAGTAATGGAAAAGTTTAAACTCAAGTATGATCCTGCTGAATGGCGGCTGTTCATTGATTCGTCAAAAGACAGCATAAAAGGTGTTCTTCTTCATAATGGCAACACATTCGCTTCAGTTTCTATTGCTCACTCTGTTATTCTCCAAGAAAAATACGAGAATTTGGCCCTGATTCTTCAGAAGATTCGTTATGATGAGCATAAGTGGATGATTTGTGGAGACTTTAAAATTCTATTCCTGCTATTAGGGCAGCAATCCGGTTTCACCAAATATCCCTGCTTCCTTTGCTTGTGGGATAGCCGGGCCCGCGACCTACACTGGGGGAAAAAAGACTGGCCAATTCGGGAGTATTTGAGACCCGGTGAGAAAAATGTTCTTCATGAGAGCTTGGTACCTCTTGATAAAATTCTATTACCACCTCTCCACATTAAGTTGGGTCTCATTAAGCAATTCATCAAGTCCTTTCCAAAAGATGGTGAGTGCTTTCGGTACCTTTGCTCAAAGTTCCCCCGACTTTCTGAAGCAAAGCTAAAGGAAGGAGTGTTTGTTGGCCCTGATATAAGGAAACTCATTTCAGATGGAGCATTCGCTGAAACGATGTCTGAGAAGGAAAAAGAAGCCTGGGATTCCTTCAAGGATGTTGTTCTCAAATTCTTGGGGAACAGGCGGGATGAGAACTATAAGGATATTGTTGCCAGGATGCTCAATGCCTTCAAAGAACAAGGCTGTAACATGAGCCTGAAAGTCCATTTCTTGCACTCCCATGTGAACTACTTTCCCGAAAACTTGGGGGCGTACAGTGAAGAACAAGGTGAAAGGTTTCACCAGGACATCAAGGACGCAGAGAGAAGGTACCAAGGAAGATGGAACACCACTATGATGGCTGATTTCTGCTGGTTGCTGCTGCGGGAAACCCCAGATGAAAAATACGCCAAGCAGCGCACCAAGAGAAGCATTCGGGGGAAGAAGAAACGGGCCCACCAGGAGATTGATTGACCCAAGAATGACTTTAAAATCTAAACTGTGTTGACAAATATCGTGTTTTTACTAAACTTTGAAATAAAAATTTGCTAGTTATTACCACAGTGTCGGATCTCATTTATTAGAATTTTATTTTCACACCATCGGGTGTTTGTCTTCATGTATTGCAATGGTGCGGTTTGCGTTTTCTATTCTTACATACATACCTGTACAACATTTTTTGCACATTTCTTTGCTTTGCTTTGTGTCTAACCTCGCTCTTATATGCTCAATGTTTGTGCACATGTATGTGGCTGTTTTAAGTGCAGACAATTTTGCTACCATCACAGTGTACTCTATTCTTATGTGCTGCCTTGTTACAATTTTCTTTATTCTTATTTGAATAACTACTAAACAATTAGTATAAAGAATTCATCCAAGAAACTTTTATCTCGATCGCACTCAATCTGAAACGTTCACCTCAAACTGCTAACCCAATGTAGCAAAAAATCTGTACGTGATGGAGCAAATTGGTTACCAGATTTGGATTCAGCGCACCAAAAAACGTAAAAATCAATCGAAACATTAGAGGCAGTTTGAAAAAATTTTTTTTTAGTGTACCTGTGTTATTGGACATATAGGGAGAGGAATGTTTAGCAGGAAAAAGGAGGTAATAGTGCCTTTGTACAAGTCTCTAGTGAGACCTCATTTGGAGTACTGTATATAATTCTGGAGACTGCACCTTCAAAAGGATATAAATAGGATAGAGTTGATCCTGAGGGCAGCTACTAAAATATGGTCAGTGGTCTTCATCATAAGGTATATGGAGGGTAGGCTTAAAAAGCACAATATTTATACTTTGGAGAATAAGTGTGAGAAGGTTCATAGAGACATTTAAATACCTCCATGGAATAGATGCACAGGAGATGGCCTCTTCCAGTTGGAAGGAAATTCTGCAATGGTGGGTCATAAGAGGGAGGTGAAAGGGCATAGACTCAGGAGTACTCTGATTAAATATTTCTTTAGGGAAAAGGTGGTAGATGCGTGGAACAGCCTCTCACTGGAGGTGGTAGAGACAAGAACTGTGTCTGAATTCAAAAAGGTATAAGACAAATTCAGAGGATCTCTGAGAAGAGGAAGGCTTCTAGATCTCAATAGTTCTTATGGATGGGCAGACTGGAGCCATATGGTCTTTATCTACTGTTGTTTTCTATGGATGCTCATGAGGGAGTCCCTTCTCTGTAGAGCTTACAGTCTAGTTAGCATAGTCTTTTCGGCAAATTTGATTGGTTTTGCTCCGAAAGATTACCACTAAAAATTAAGGAGTAAATATTGATCCTTAAATCACAAGCTGATAGACAAACTCAAGTGAATTAACATTTACTTCTTGCTAGCCAGGGAGATGCAGGGGATAGAGTGAGGAATAATCTAAGGAACTATTTCTTTACAGAAAGGGTGCTAGATGCGTAGAATAGCCTCTGAGCAGTGGTGATGGAGACAATGACTGGATCTGAATCAAGAAACATTTGGCAAGCAGAGATGTCCTCTAAAGGGGAGAGGAAAGGATTGTACAGTGCAATATTTGATATGGATGGGCAGTCTGGATAGGCTGTATGGTCTTTATCTGCCACTATTTTCTGTGTTTCTATGTGATCCAGCATGCTGATGAAGTAAGTTTGGGGGGTGGATGGGAGAAAGGGTATCTACAAGTAACTAGCAGAGCAATCTTGGGAACCTGAATAATTAGGCAAAACTATTTTAGATCACATCTGAAGAAGAGATCTATATGATTTCAGCTGTTTACATTACTTTTGAATAACTCTGCTGTCCCTTGCAATAAAAGGTAATTGGGCACACAGTATCATTAGAAACAAACATTAGCTCACCATCCAGACTCAATAAACATATAAATATAAATAAACAAACAAACCTACCTACATCTCCCAAAAAACAAAATGTTAGCAGCCAGATGGTGGTTATGTCAATTTTTTAAAGACATTTTATTGTTGTTGTAGGTGTGCTATGTTTTTTATTATGTGTATCTACGCTGTAATTGTTGGTGTGCGCCCAGTGGTAATTTGTGTAGAAATGTACCTGTTTGTATTTGTTTTTTGGTAAAGGATACTGCAGCTTGCAAAGAATCCAATTTCCTCTGGGACCAATATGGCTACTAGAACTCTAGGCTATAAAAGAGGGGAAAAAAGCCCTTTAGAAAAAATGAACTAATTCCAAGGGCAACCATAGCACCTTGGCTACATGGTGTGTCCCAGCATGTGTGAATCCCGGTAGTTTCAGTCCTAAGTGCAGTGTCCTACAGTTTGTGAACATGCCCTAGAAAGCATGTGTTGGACTGAAGCTGAAGTTTGATGTGTAAAGCAGTGTGAATGTGCAGCTACAACTAAAAAAACACCAAGACACAATTCACAAGAGGAATGACTGGGGAGAGGGTGCTGAAGTCATGAGCCACTAGGAGGAGTGTGCAACTTCAGTCCTGAAAACAGAACTCTGAAAAAGGGGATCTTCGTAACTCACATTTTAAAGATAAAGTGAGACCCTGTTATATGGCACCTCTGAATAGAAAGGATTTGGGTATTCCCGTCTAAATAGGCAGGAGTTCAGTACAGAACAAATTTGATAGTCCATTATTTTCTTTTGTCCAAGTTTCTTCATTTTTCATACATAATAAAACCAACTCTAACAAAAACAATGCTTGAGACAAAAACAGAGGTATGCTTTCATCTAAAGAAGAATCACACGTAAGGATGAAAGTAAGCAGTCGCTGATACCAGTTATGTCAAGTAGATGACAAGTATTTCTCTAAAGGCAACCAAAGATGGTGAGATGTCTGGCTATTTTTCAGTTTGGCTGTCATCGCCATCTCGAACTTCTGTACAGAGGAACAGCATTCCGCCAGAAATGAGTATTTACAACTATCCATTATTTGGGAGTGCTGGTGAAAAGCTACATGCTTTAAAATCCAGGAACTGTACTCCAGGTAGCATATCTGTAGTTTATAGTTTATTATAAGTTTTGATATACCGCCTTTCCTTATTATAGCAAAGCAGTTGGGTCAATATTCAAAGGGAATTATCCGGATAGTGGCAACGGTTTCCGACAATTCCACCAGCCAGCACTGTATGGGCCATGCTGCTAAAAGTTCTCACAGCCCTCCTCAACACTGTCTGGATGGTGCCAGGTTGGTACATAGGCAGAGTGTCAAGTTATCCTGACAGAAGCAATATTCAGTCCGCTATCTGAATAACCAGCGCTTAATTTGTAGACAAAAAGTATGTGGAACTGTAAAGCTAGGGGAGGGGGAGTAGACAGGCCAGGACCAGGAGCAACAGGTGAAGAGGGACAGGATTAGGGAGTTCAGCAACTGTTCTCTGCTCTGCTGCAGGGCCACCTTTTCCCTCCTTTTCCCAGCAGGCTTTCTGGAAGTGAGCGGCTGCTGCTGTATGTACCTTTTTGGGAATCTGATAAGTACTTGTGACCTGGATTGGTTGCTGTTGGAAACAGGATACTGGGCTTGATGGACCCTGGTCTGACCCAGTGTGATATTCTTATGTTCTCTGGAATAAGATGGTGGAAGTAGTGTACGTGTATGTTCTAGGCTGTTTCCTCAGAAATTAAACTCTCTGGATAACTATCCATTAAATTTAGGACTAAAAAAGCTTACCCCCTTCATGTATATTCAACACCATTTGCTAGCCATGCTGAATATCTGTAATTCATTTAAATGCTATAGGCGGCTTTTAAAAATATGCCAACTACGGAGTTTAAATATTGATTGGCATGATTTCAAAGCTCCAAGTAAAAGTCAATAACAGGAGAAAGCTTATAAAGGAGAGGAATGTATGCAATTGTATGACCTGAGGAAGACGGGGGAAAGCTGCGCACTTCAGAATCTTTATGCTCCGTCATGAGAAAGTTATTTGGAATGGGAAGAAGAGAAAATACTTAATCTCTGTATTACAGATTTGAAATGGAACCTGCTTTGCTCAGCAGAAAGAAAGAAAAACTATGTACACTCAAATTGTGCCTATGGCGCCACTGTAAATAAGTCAGATCTGCTTTATAATCAGAGCTTTTAACCAGAGCTTTTAGGGCTGTCTGCAATCATTCCATGTCCTATTACAAATCGGTGCTGCCACGGAGGGAGGAGTCTGTCACTGGTGTTTTCATCCACCGGCCCTGTATCAATTGTTCAACCCCACCTCAAAGATCCTGAAAACTGTCCAGGACATTCCCTCTGAGGGGCCATTTACCCTTTTGTGTGTGCTTTGACTAGAGTATGTCTTTGGGAACTTAAAGGAATATATATTTAGACATTTATGTAACTGGCTCTAATTAGGATGCTTTACAAGAAAACATCCAGATAGCTTTTATCTCCTAAGAAAGCTTATGGTCCATAAGGAACAGCAGGAGACAGTGAGTGTGAGTGGCAGAACCAGGATCAGAGAACATTTTTTTCTTTTTTTATCTGGTAGTTTCCGTCTCTCCCTTGGGTTTCTAGCTCAATCAGAACCAAGGGATCTGGTACCATGAGCCCTAATTCACAGTTACCTGGGATTGTTTCTCCTATTTCAGATCTTGACAGTTATGTTTGAATTTAGGAACCATCCTAAAAATGTAGGAGACAGATTTTCAAATGTTTGTGCATCCATAAGAGAAACAAATGTATGCAGGTAATTTGAATGCATTTACATTTACATTGTTGGCAGTTTCCTTTTGAAAAAGTTCTACAATATATACACAGTAGAATTGTCCATTTGCATTGTCAGTCCTTTGGGCTATTCAAAATTTTCCCCATGGTGTGTAATCAGTAGGATATGGTTTTGCAACTTCAGGACCAGCTACTACAACAAACAAGCCTTTATTTTATCATTTTCACAAATGATTCCGAAACACATTTTAGGTTTTTCCTTAAAGATATGTTTCCTTATCATCCTGCTAAACCAGTCCAGACAAATGGGTTGTGTTCCCCTACCAGCAGATTGGTGGAGACAAAGAACCAATAAAAAGCCCAGGTTTCAATGACATCACTCCTATACCTCTATTTGCCTCAGCCACCAGAGGTCCCTTCAGTATTTCTTTGTCTCCTGCAGATAGTACTTGGATTTTCTCCTCTCGCTATTGTATTGCTTGACTTAACGCTCTTTGTCTTCTTTCAGGAAATATTGTTTGGCCTGTGGCAAGTGTGGGGCCTCATCTATGGCTCCTGGACTCTGCTCTTCTTGCATGGCAGCTTCAAAGTCATCCCTGGAGGGTCTTCTACCCCTCTCAGCTGGGGGATATAGTTAGTCGGCCTTGCCTGACTCAGGGCAGGAAGTGGAAAATGGTACCGAGGGTAAGGATATCCAGCCAGCTGGAGGGTCCAGCGACTGGGTGGTGAGCTGCTCCTCATCCTCTAGGGAATCTGCAGCGATGATGCCCCCTGGTGTTGGGGAGTCTCTTCTGAAAGGTGAGCTTCTGGACTCTGGATTGTCCTCCCTGGAATTCTTTTCCTTTTTACAGCAGACCTGGTCTTTCTAGCATAGAAATTGAGACCCTGCGGTCTCTGTGTGCCCCCCTGACAGAGTTTCGTGGGGGACGGACTGAGTGTGCAAACCCTGTTGAACTGCCTTTGGCTGTGTCCCCGGCAAGGGGCATCCTCTAGAGATGGGGATGATCTTGGACCTGTTCAAGATTTGGACTGTGACTTAGATTCCAATGTCTCGGTGCTGGGCTATGGATGAGGAAGTGCTCTAGTCTTCAGGGGACTCAGGATGAGGCCAGGCTGATATGCCTCTTCTGGAAGGAGGATCTGGCGGCATTGAGTGTGGGGTTCCATCCACTTTGAACTTTGCAGATGCTCGAGGGACAGAGCAGGAGCCGAAGGTGCACCGGCTTCTGCAAGGAGTGCAGAAATCCACTACTGTCTTCCTGGCTCCCCGCCTTGGGGGTTAAAGGTGTGTAAAAAGATGTATGCTCTCCTGGAGGAGGAGTGGTTTGGTATTCTTAAGGTAGATGCACAGGTCATGGCTGTTGCTAACTGAACCACTATCCCTGTAGAAGGTAGCTTGGCCTTAAGGGATCCTCTGGACTGAAAGGAGGATGCCTTGTTGAAGAGCCAGTTCGTCAGGGTAATGGCTATTCTTCACTTGTCAGTATATGTGAGCCTGACTTCTCAAGCCCTGCTTCAGTGGATTCAGTCTCTTCTACTGGATGATAGTTACCCCTCTTTTGGAGTCAGCTGCGGCATTCCTTTCTGATACCATGTATGGCCTGGTATGTTTGGCATCCAGGGACAGTGCCCTGTCTACTGTGTCAGAGAGGTGAATCTGGACTGCAGACTCTAGCTCCAAAACCCAGCTGGCCCACTGGCTTTCAAAGGGAAGCTTCTGTTTGGAGCCGATTTGGAGAAGCTGGTAAAGGACTTGGCCGAGACAAAATCTTTCCGTCTTCTGGAAGACAGGTCCAAGGGGCATCTGAAGCAGGCAGGTGCCCCTTTCTCATCAGCCTCTGCCCATCCATCATGGGCACACTAGCAGGACTCCCAAGGAATCTCGGGACTTTCATTGTTATTGACCTGGAAAGCCTTGTTTCTCCTCTACTTCCAGACCTTGAGCTTGCTCTCAGTCCCTTCCCACTGGCTAGCCGAACCTACCCTACAATTAGTGCCCATCATGGTCACCATTATTAATGCTAGCTTATCCACTGGCCATTTTCCGTCCCTTTGGAAATCTGCCATAGTTCACCCTCTTCTGAAACAACCTTCCCTCGATCCCTTCATGCTTTCCCATTGGTGCCCTGTTTCAAACCTTCCCTTTCTGGCTAAACTGTTGGAACGTTTTGCTTTCGCACAGCTCAATTCTCATGTTGAAACTACTAATGCACTCCATCCCCGGCAAGCAGGATTTTGTCCAGGTCATAGTACTGAAACTGTTCTTCTGGCACTACTGAATGAACTCCATGTCGCTCATGATCGTGGAGACATCACCCTCATCGTCTCTCTTGACCTCTCTGCAGCATTTGATTTGATCAACCATCGGATTCTTCTTTCTCGTCTGTATGATTTGGGATTACGTGGACTCTTCTTTTCTTACAGACCGCTCTTTTACCGTTCATTCAAATAACCAGTCCTCTTCCTCACTCCCTCTCACCTGTGGTGTGCCCCAGGGTTCTGTTCTTTCACCTCTCCTGTTTAATATTTTCCTCCCTCTTCTGATCCAGCAGTATCCGGTCTCATCATATATCTACGATATTATCCTTTTATTCTATACTTCACCGTTGAACCTGGATATCTCCCAGTTCAATTGCTGCCTTTCTCATGTCGCCTCCTGGCTTTCCCTGAACTTTCTTCATTTGAATCCTGCAAAGTCCACAGCTATGTGGGTCTCTCTGAGCGGCTCTTGCCCAACCGTTGCTCCTCAGATTGATCTCATTCCAGTTCCACTTGCCTCCTCCTTCCGCTATCTGGGAGTTACTTTAGACTCCTCTCTTTCCTTCCATAGTCACATCTCCACCCTCACTCGTCGTTCCTTTGCAGCTCTACGTCAAATTAGAGCTGTCCGTTCCCTTCTCCCTCCTACTTCACTGATTACCCTAGTTCTGGCCTTAGTCATCAGCAGACTTGATTACTGCAATATCTTCCTAGCTAACCTTCTCGCTTATCAGCTTAAGCGTCTACAGCTTATTCAAAATACGGCAGCTCGTCTTATCACATTTTCCCACCGCTTTGAGCATGTCACTCCCATCCTGCTTTGCTTACATTGATTGCCTCTCCGTTTTCAATTTCATTATAAATTTCTTATTCTAACACAGAGCCATTTACACATCTAATCCTCTTTACTTGGCTGATCTTATCTCCCTTCACACACCGTACCGTCAACTTCGTTCCCTACATGCCAATCGCTTGTCTTTACCTTCTCCATCACAAGCACATCTGGAACATACCCGTCACTCAGCTTTCTTTTTCTTAGGCCCCTCACTTTGGAACGCTCTACCACCCTCCCTCCGGCTGGAACCCTCATATCCCAAGTTTAAAGAGTTGCTGAAAACCTATCTGTTCCAACAAGCCTTTGACCTCCCCCCTGACGTCCCTCCCTGAGTCTTTGTCCGGCCTGTCTCTCATGCTGTTACCATGTTTGGCTTTGTATAGTCATCTCCCTTTTTGCTGTTATGGTTTCCCCACCCTATGTTCGTTGTCCTTTTTGAGTTTCTGTCTGGTCTGTGTCTCGTGCTCTTATTGTATTTGTTTTATGCTGTCCTTTCTCCCTCTTTCCTATTATACTATGGCGTTCCTTTTCTATAGCTTAGTGGCGTGGACTTTTTATTGTACACCACTCTAATGTTTCGACGAGAGCGGTCTATCAAATGGCGAAATAAAGATAAAGTCCTTTTGAGGGGGCCCATGGGCCGAGTGATTTGGTCCCCTCCAGAGGAGGACGCTCCTGGACTGTGCAATGAGGGTGTGAGGGCCCTCTGGTTGGAAGCGGGCTTTGCCTTCTCTTTCAGGAATGGGCCTGGGTCACCAAGGATTGCTGGGTACTAGACACCATTCAATATGACTGTGTGTTGGAATGCAAGGAGCCAATTCTGGATGCCCTCGTCATTTCCCCTTGTGGGTCTGCAATCAAATGTACCATGGTGTGTTCCACCTTATAAAAGTTGCAGCTCCTGAGGGCCGTAGTGCCTTTTCTCCCAGATGAGTGGGGCAAGGGCAGATACTCCATCTATTTTGTGGTGCCAAAAAAGGATGGCCGTTTCCGGCCCATTCTGGATCTCAAGGGGGTCAACGAGCAATTATGCATAGAAACCTTGCGCTCCATAATTCAAGCAATATGCTGAGGGGCGTTCTTAGCTTCTCTAGATCTGACTGAGGCATGCTTTCACATTCCAGTCTGGGTGGATCAGAAAACATATCTGCACTTTGCCATGCTCAACTATTGCTATCATTTCTCCAGCCTCACCTTCGGTCTATCCACCACCCTGCAGACGTTCTCCAAGTCATGGTGGCGACTGCAGTGCTGTGTTGCTGATTGATCTGTGTTCATCCCTATTTGGACAACTGGTTTATCTGGGCCTCTTCCCTTTCAGAGGCATCTCAGGTGGCATCCGAAGTGGTCTTTTTGGAAAGCCTTAGGTGGGTGATCAAGCGGGGAAAGAACCAGATCTCTGGAGTTTCTGGTAGCATGTTTAGACACTCGAGTGGGGAGAGCTTTCCTGCCACAGGGGAAAGTCAAAAGACTGTTGAATTGCCTGGCGCTGTTCTATGTGGATCAGGCCCCAAGAGTCTGGGATTTTCTTCAGCTGCTCAGATTGATGATGGTGACCATAGAGATGGTGCCATGTATGCATTCTCATATCAGCTGCCTTGAGGTGAGGGCCATCAGGTTGGCTCTTCTGCATTTCAGGCCTCTGGTCGAGGGTCGGGCAGTTTGAGTTTTCTCAGACAATGCCATGGCAGTGGCTTATGTCAATCAGTAAGGTGACATGAGGTTTCCTGAGGTAGCTCTGGAGATGGCTTTCTTGTTTGCGCCAGCAAAGAACCTCCTAGTCTTTTTGGCTCAGTACATTGCCAAGGTGGACAGTGTGTAAGCAGACTTCCTCAGCCAGTACTCTCTGGATCCTCGAGAATGGGAGTTGAGTCAGGGGGCATTTCAGTTGATTCTGCGCTGCTATGGTTGCCTTGAAAGGATGGCAGTCCACTTCTTCAGTTGTCACATGGAGATGGGGTCCGAGGGTGTTGACACCCTGAACCAGCCTTGGCCAAGTCAGTGCCTGCTGTATGTGTTTCCTCCATGGCTCATGGTGGGGCGTGTGATTTGGCATATAGCGCACCACCCGGGCATTAGATTGGCTGAGGAGAGCATGGTTCAGAAACCTGATGTGACTCCTATAGGCGCCGCCTCTCCAGTTGTCTCTGTCTTGAGGCCTATTACAGCTGGGTCAGATCATCCCTTCTTGCTTACAGCTTGGCTCTTGAAAGGAGATAGCTAGTATATAATGATTACTCTCCAGCGGTGGTCTCCACTGCTCAGAGGTCAGAGATCTACCAAGCTGGTATACGTGCTGATCTGGTGCCTCTTTGAGCAATGATTTGGCAGTTGGCTCCTGAGGTGGTCAGGGTGCACTCTCTGGTGGTCATTCTACAAGACGGCCTGGAGAAGGGCCTCTCCCTTAGCTCCCTGAAAGTTCAGGTAGAGCTTTGGCCTATTTCCAAAGGCTGTTAATTCTCTAAACAAATATAAATACAGTCTCTCTTCTAAGTGATTACTGTAATAAGCGCAAATATAATTAAAACTCACTCAACCTTCACCATACGAAAACTCAAACTTTTTTAGTTTTTTTTTAAGACTATTGTATAAATTCCCAAAGGTCTCAGACAAATAACAGCACTTAAAACTTGGACCCAAATTATGAATCCTAATCCTGTGCTTATTGACATCAATGACCTTCTCAGTGGGATTAACTGGTGATATTAATTTTTTTTTAGTGAGAAGAACTCCACTTCATTCATTTCTTCGAACTTATCCAAAAGTACTCAGCTTCATTGACCTTATGTGTCTTTAGATTATTCACTCGTGTTTTCACAATTTGGAAGCACCATTGTTATTCAAAAAAACAGTTCTGTGACCAAAGTTCTTATGCTGCCACTTGAGTACTTAACTTTCCTTTTCTTCTTGAGGTGCTCTCTCACACTTTCTCATGTGTCCCAACGCCTGAATTTAAGGCGCCCATGCATTTCACTATAGTTCGTTTCTTCAGGGGATTACCAACTTCCACCATTATGCTGTGAGTTGATGCTGCACACATATTCAACAGCCGAACTCTTACTCAACCTTCAAATCCGTACTTTCTCTTTCCAGCTGAAAAACGCCACGCAGCCTGTGAAAACACGAGTGAATAATCTAAAGATACATAAGGTCAATGAAGCTGAGTACTTTTGGATAAGTTCGAAGAAATGAATGAAGTGGAGTTCTTCTCACTAAAAAAAATTTAATATCACCAGTTAATCCCACTGAGAAGGTTGTTGATGTCAATAAGCACTCATAATTTGGGTCCAAGTTTTAAGTGCTGTTATTTGTCTGAGACCTTTGGGAATTTATACAATAGTCTTAAAAAAACCTAAAAAAGTTCGAGTTTTCGTATGGTGAAGGTTGAGTGAGTGTTAATTCTCTAGTTTTGCATCCGGACATCTCGCGCTTTCTCCAGGGGTTTGGCATCTGCATCTTCCCCTCTGGTCTATGATCCCTTCCTGGGATCTGGGTCTGGTGCTCAGGGCCCTGATAGTGGCTCCCTTTGAGTCTTTGAAGCTTGCTACTTTAAAGAATTTGACACTCAAGATGGTCTTCTTGGTCATGATTTGTTCCGTAAGACGGATTTCCAAGCTACAGGCTCTGTCTTGCCGAGATTCTGATCTGTCTTCCATTCATCCTGTGCCTTCCTTCTTGCCTAAGGTGCTTTCTCCCTTTCAAGTGAACCAGGTGATTTGCCTGCCCTCCTACTCTAAGGAGCAGTGCCAGGGGAAGAATAAGGATCTCCACCCTGTGGATGTCCAGAGGGTGCTTCTCCAGTACATGGAAGTTACAAATTTATTTTGTAAGTCCAGCCATTTTTTTGTGCTGGTTGCCTGCCCATTCAAGGACGAGGCGGGGCTAAGTCAATTTTGAGACACTGGATTAAGAAGGTCATTGCCTCAGCATATCTGTTGCAGAAACTGCCGGTTCTGGAGGGTTTATGCGCCCATTCTACATGAGCACAAGCAGATATTTGTTGGGCAGCGACGTGAGCATCACTTTCCACGTTTGTCAAGCATTACCACTTGCATGTCCAAGCGAGGGCAGACACAGCCTTTGGCTCCAGGGTTTTGCGAGCTGCTTTGACTTCTTCTTGCCCAGTAGAGTTGTCGTTTTGATACATCCCACTTGTCTGGACTGGTCTAGCAGGACGATATGGAAGATGGCATTTTACTTAACAGTTAATGTCCTTTCCTTGAGTCTGCTAGACCAGTCCAAGGCCCACCCCTGAAATTGTATTGCTCTGTTCTTCTGCTGCAGAACCCTTGGGTCCGCTATGATTTTTATACTTGGCTCTGCAGGTTCATCTTCTACTGACAGTCTTCTGTTTATGATTTCCTGTACATAGTTCTCTACTGTTTAATTACTCATTGTGGTCCATGTTGAGGCTTGCCATATTTCTCTTATGTGCTTTGAAACAAATACTGAAGGGATCTCTGGTGGCTGAGATGAATAGAGGCTTAGGAGTGATTTCATTGAAACCTGGACTTTTCATTGGTTCTTTGTCTCCACCAATCTGCTGGTAGGGGAAAACAACCCACATGTCTGGACTGGTCTAGCAGGAATCAAGGAAAAGACACTAATTGGTAAGTAAAATGTCACCTTTATCTTTCCCGCATAGTTCTTTACAAGATGACCAAATGAAAATAAACTAGGAAAAGCTTTCAGTGCCATCTATGACCTCCACAAGCAACTGATTTTCTTCTTTGTTTTCTTTTTCTTTCTTCTATTCATCTTCATCTTATTCTCCAAAGTCCCCCAAGTCCTCAAGAGTTGTACAGAATTCATCGAGAAGCATGGCATTGTGGATGGAATATACCGTCTATCCGGCATTGCATCGAACATTCAGAAACTGCGGTAAGACTCCCTTATATTGCTTTCTTTCTGAACATGTCTGTCTCACAAAAGTTTTACTTACATCTCACAATTGTGATAGCTCCTAATAAGGATATCCACAGAGAAGATACTATTGAAACAGACCAGTGATAGGAAATTTGGTGTAGGAAAGAGTAGGAAATTGGTAGCTGGGGGTGGGGTGGGGGGGGGGGGTCATTTTTTTAATTAACAGGTAGAGTTTCCCAAATAAGTAGTAGGGAGAGCTGACCGTTATTAATCAGATTAACTGGAATTATTTCTCTTTATCATTTGTAGTAGTTTCAAAAACAGAACAACGCGCATTGACCCACCTACTGCATACAGATATCTCTGTATCCCTTGAAATTTAGATTTAATATAGCTACTGTACAGAGCGGTGAGCCCAAAAGCATTCAGGGTAAAGGAATCTAAATAAACTTATGGACTGACCCTTTTTTAAATGTAAAATCTAATTTCTTGGACATTCACACAAATATTCCAAAATGAACTTTTGAAAGGAACATTCTTGGGACCGTTAAGACTTTTGTGAGGTAGATAATGCAAAGCGCATTCTCACAAAATCTGAAAAGAAGATGCAGCTATGATTTCTGTATGTATCTTGACAAGCAATAAAAAGCAAATATTCACTCCACTAACCTTTGTCAAAAAATTAGGCTGTAGGCTTATCTTTCACTAGGATTTTAGAGAATGCCACTGAAACATCGAGGGCATCTTGTGGCATAAGAGAAGGCCCACCACGCCTATGGTTTGTTCTGTTTAATGAGAGCTGCAGCTGTGGCCTGCTCATTTTTCCAGTTGCACATGGTTTTTGGTACGGGGGGGGGGGGGGGAAGGAGGACAGATGTGTTAATTTTCAGGAGTGGGTACCTTAACTTGTATTTCCATTTTCTGTCACTTTAAACATGAATTGCTGCTTGTAAAACCAAACCCACCTGCGACATTTCTTTAGAAACAGCACGCCTGCCAAAATAAACCACTGAGCAGAAATGAATGTTTGCTCACCCTCATCACTGTTAGGGTGTGTGTGTAGGAAACACAGCTGATTTTGGTAGGTAAGAACCACATAGTCTATCCAATCTTTCCATTTGTATTTGCTAGAGACTGTAACCTCTGGCTGTTTACCTCTTGCTATCATTCCTTAGTGCTTGCATTTTCTGGCTATTCTGGTTCCATCCATCTCTGCTGGAAATGTGCTCAGAGTATCCACCACCCTCTCAGTGAAAATGTTTTCTCACATTCCTTTTCAGGCTTGGTCTCTTGAGCTTCGTGCTATGACCTCTTCTGCATGTGCTGCTCCTTCTGTTGAAAATGCTACACTCATATTTTCCATAGCATGGAAGCTCAAGGACAAAGAGTAATCAATGAAACTGGAGGCAGAGAGGCTTAAAAGGCTTGCAGAGTAGAGTGGCAACACTACAAGAACTGAAATACAAAGCACAAGCCATCGTATCAAAGCAGTTTGAGCTTGTGGTGCTTGGAACTTCTGGATCATTGTTTGCATGCACCTGAAAGGAACCAGCCTTAAGGAACAGTAGTTCAAACATTAATAGGTAGCACGCTAGAGTATTATAACACTTTATATGTAGGCTTACCAGGTAGGTTGATAAGGAGATTACAGGTACCCAAAACATGGTAGCTAGGGCAATAATGGGTAGCAGTAGGTGGGAAGGTGCTAAGCTTTTCCTTCCTAAATTACATTGGCTGCTTATGAAAGAGTATTCGAGATCTAAAATATTGGTCATGGCCCCTAAAAATGCTTCAGACTGAAAGATCCAAATATTTGGAGGAACGCCTGTTTTTCAATGCCCCCAAAAGACCACTGCTTAATTTGAAGAAGTGCAGTGTCATGCACTTGGGATTCAGAAATCCAGGGGAAGGAGGGCAAGAGGTTGGTGTGCACGGGACCAGGAGAAAGGCCTTGGAGTGATTGTTTCTGAGGAGCTCAAGGCAGTGAAACAATGTGACAAGGCGGTGGCCAAAGCCAGAAGGATGCTGGATTGCATACAGAGAGGAATAACCAGCAGAAAAGAGGAGATATTAATGCCCCTGTACAAGTCATTTGTGAGGCCTCACTTGGAATATTGTGTTCAGTTTCAGAGACCATATCTCACAAAGGACATAAAAAGACTTGAAACAGTTCAGAGGAAGGCGGCCAAAATGATTTGGAGTTTGTGCCAGAAGATGTATGAGAAGAGACTTGAAGACCTAAATATGTATACTCTGGAGGAGAGGAGGGATAGGGGAGATATGATACAGATGTTTAAATACTTAAAGGGTATTAATGAACAAACCCTTTTCAAAGAAGGGGAAGCTGTAAAACTAGAAGGCATAAAATGAAGCTGCAAAGAGATAAACTTAAAAGTAACATCTGGAAATACTTTTTCACTGAAAAGGGTGGTGGATGCTTGGAATGTCTTCTCGATAGAAGTGGTGGGGCAGATAGTGACAGAATTCGAAATGGCATGGGACCAGGCAGAGTGTGGATCCTTTTATAGCAAGAGGATAAAATCAAATTAAATGTAACTATTTTTTATATACTTCAGCAAAGAGAGAGGGCAGAGCTGCATGGAGCAGCGGGTACAACCCTAAGAAAAGACATAGAGGGGGCGACCTGCATGGAGTGTGGGTACACCTACTCTAGCCACCTTATTGCTTTGCTCAGACTAGATGGACCATATGGTCTTTATCTGCTGTCATATACTATGTTACTATATAACATTCAAAAAATATTTTTTTTAGTTTTATAACCCTTACTTAAAATTCATTTAATTTTCATTTTAATTGCACTGTGGTTTATTCATATTTTTAATCCACTGTGGTAATTTTGTATAATTCATCAGTTTCAAAAGTCCATTTTCGTAATACTCATGAATTCCACTTAGAGTTCATAGATTCTCCAATTCCATCTACATAAAAAATTCATTCTTCAAATTCATTCATTCATTTAATAATCCCACTAATGCAGTTTAGCAATACTTATCTGTATAGACACCCACGCAGTATGGACACTGGATCTTTGTTTCGGTATTGCTGCTTCTGGGGCTTATGTCAAGGGAATCATGGGCAAGACGGTCTGAATGTTCTTGGGCAATGCCACAACTGTGGCATATGTCAATAAGTAAGGCAGAACTCGCAGTGTGGAATGGCTCTTGAGGTGGCGTATTTATTTTATTTAACTATTTTTCTATTCCACTTTTCACCAGGTCAAAGCGGTTTACAGGGAACGGTGAATTTTTTTATTTTTATTTTTTTACATATGCGGTTTTGTTACAAGGAACTTATAGGCAGGCTTAGATTATCAAATATATCTAGTAACAATGTTGGTCATTAATGTTGTTTAATAGGGGAGACGAGGAAAGCATAGTTACTCACCTGTAACAGGTGATCTCTGGGAACAGCAGGAATTTAGTCTTCACATATGGGTATCATCGGTACCGACAGAGCCCGCGTGGGAACGCTCCCCAGCGTCCAATAGGAAAGCGTTTGGGAGCATCCCACAGCGCATGCGTGCTGCCTTCCTGCCTCTGTACCTCTCTCACTTCAGTGGCTGAGACCAAAGGAGAGAAGTAGAGAAAGAGAGAGATAGAGACAACTCCTAGGGGAGGTGGGTGGGTTGTGAAGACTAAATTCCTGCTGTTCCCGGAGATCACCTGTTACAGGTGAGTAACTACGCTATCTCCAGGAACAAGCAGTAATGTAGTCTTCACATATGGGGAACCCCCAGTTGGAATATGCCAAGGAGTGACCCCAGGTGAGTTGGGTCATGCTTCCTCCCATGGACCTTTGGCATCCAAACTGTGGATGGTGGATAGGAGTTGAATTAAGTATGGAAGAGATGTTGGAGAACAGCCTGGCCAAACAGGGCATCCTGACGGGAGTCCTTGTCTAAGTAATAGTGGGCTGTGAAGGTGTGTACCGAAGCCCAAGTGGCTGCTTTGCAGATGTCATCAATAGAGACAGAATGAAGGTTAGCCATTGAGGCTGCCATTGCTCTCACATTGTGAGCCGTGACATGGCCTTCGAGAGAAAGTCCCTTACTCTGATATGTGTAGGATATGCAGTCTGCAATCGAATTTGACAGAGTTCTATTAGAAACTGGAAGTCCCAGATGCCTAGAGTCAAAAGCCACAAAAAGCTGAGATTTTCAATGTGGCTTAGTTTTTGGAGATAAAAGGCTAAGGCTCTTTTACAATCCAAAGTGTGAAGATTCCTTTCTGCACTGGAGGCGTGAGGCCTGGGAAAGAATATAGGAAGATAAACTGACTGGCTTAAATGAAAAGGTGAAACCACCTTTGGCAGAAAGTGAGGATGAGTCCTGAGGACTACTTTATCATGGTGAAACCTTGTATAAGGAGGGTCAGCTACTAACGCCTGTAATTCACTAATGCATCTCGCAGAAGTGATGGCAATTAGGAAAATAACTTTTCATGAAAGAAACTTTAGATCTGAAGTGGCTAAAGGTTCAAAGGGCGGTTTCATAAGGTGACCAAGAACAAGATTTAGATCCCATGCCACCGGTGGTGCTTTAATGGGAGGTTTTGTTAAGAGTAGGCCTCTCATAAATCTTGATATAAGTGGATGAGAGAACATGGGTTGTCCATTGAAAGGTTTATGAAAAGCAGCAATAGCACTGAGATGGACCCTAACTGAATTCGTCTTTAGGCCAGATGTTGATAATTGTAGAAGATACTCTAGTAGCAACTCTGCAGGTACTAAAAGGGGGTTAAGTCCCTTTTGTGATCACCAGACAGAGCACCTTTTCCACTTAAAAGCGTAAGAACGTCTTGTGGAAGGTTTTCTGGAAGCCAGGAGGATATCCTTCACTTGTTGAGAAAGATTAATATCCTGGAATTCTAGGCTTTCAGTAACCAGGCCTTGAGATGTAGGGCCTGGGGATTGGGATGCAGTAGGGATCCGTCCTCCTGCAACAGGAGATCCGGAGCATTCCCCAACTCCAGAGGAGTGGTTTGAGAAAGACGTAGAAGAAGGGGGTACCACGCTTGCCGTGGCCAAAGTGGAGCTATGAGTATCATACGACCTCTGTCTCTCTGAAGTTTGAATAAAGTCTTGGGAATAAGGGAAATGGGTGGGAAGGCATAGAGGAAGGTCCTGTCCCCAGTGGAGTAGAAACGCATCTCTTGCCTGACAGTTTTGAGCCAGAATTCTGGAACAGAATCGGGGACGTTTGGCATTCTGTGTACTTGCAAAGAGGTCTATATCTGGTGTTCCCCAGATTCGAAACACTTGAGCAAGCTGGTCTGAGTGGAGGGACCACTTATTTGGCAGCAGCATTCGACTGAGCTTGCCCAAGAGTTGTGAATGCCCGGAAGGTATACTTTAGGAAGACAAACTTTGCCAAGATGGGCCAATACCACAGGGAGTCGTTAGTGGGATGGGAACAGCTGGGGGATGTAGAAAAACAGTGGGCAAAACTGAAAGGGGATATTTTAAGGGCAACCAACATTTTTTGTTAAAATGGTAAATAAAGGTAAAAGGAAAAGGAAACCGCTATGGCTTTCAAAAGAAGTAGCTGAAAAAGTGAAGAAAAAGAGGGAGGCCTTCATGAAATACAAGAGATCACAGAGAGAGGAAGACAGGCATCTGTATTTGGAAAAACTTAGAGAAGCTAGCAAAGTAGTCAGGAAGGCAAAGATTCAAAAGGAGGAGGAAATAGCCAATGCAATAAAATGGGGGGGATAAGACATTTTTCAGATATGTTAGTGAGAAGAGGAAGGGCAAAAGTGGTATTGTCAGACTCAAGGGTGCAGGGGAGAAATATGTAGAAGCTGATAAGGATAAAGCGGAATGGCTTAACAAATATTTCTGTTCTGTCTTCATAGATGAAGAACCAGGAGCAGGACCTCAGAAAACACCCACAAACAGGAACAGAAGCGAGGGACATCTTGAACAATTTTCAGAAGACTGTGTTCGTGAGAAACTAGCTCAACTTAAAGTAGCCAAAGCAATGGGACCGGATGTGATACACCCTAGAATACTGAGGGAACCTGGGGACGTTCTAGCAGCTCCACTGACTGACCTTTTCAATGCCTCGTTGGAGTCGGGAGTGGTGCCAAAGGACTGGAGAGAGGCTTATGTGGTGCCTTTACACAAAAGCAAGGATGTGGTTGAAAACTACAGGCCGGTTAGTTTAACTTCGGTGGTGAGTAAATTATTGGAAACGCTGCTGAAAGAGAAAATAGTGAGGTTTCTGGAGTCCAGCGGATTACAGGATCCGAGGCAGCATGGATTCACCAGAGGCAGGTCTTGTCAGACAAATATGATTGATTTCTTTGACTGTGTGACCAGTGAGTTGGACCGAGGGAGAGCCCTAGATGTGGTGTATTTAGATTTCAGTAAAGCCTTTGACACTGTTCCTCACAGGCAACTTATAAACAAACTGAGCACCCTAGGGATGGACCCTAAAGTTACTGCTTGGGTTAGAAATTGGTTGGGTGGGAGGCGACAAAGAGTACAGGTAAATGGAGCTCACTCTGAGGAGAAGGATGTTACCAGTGGTGTGCCCCAGGGATCTGTCCTTGGTCCGATTCTTTTTAACATCTTTGTTAGTGATATAGCGGAAGGCCTGTCGGGTAAGGTTTGTCTCTTTGCGGATGATACCAAAATCTGCAATAGAGTAGACACCCAGGAAGGTGTAGATAACATGAGGAGGGATCTAGCTAAGCTTGAAGAATGGTCTAGAATTTGGCAGCTGGGATTTAATGTTAAAAAATGTAAGGTCATGCATTTGGGCTGCAGCAATTCAAGGGAGCAATACAGTATAGGGGGTGAAGTACTTTTGTCCACTAAAGAAGAGCGGGACCTAGGCGTGGTTGTGTCTGATGACCTTAAAGTAGCTAAACAGGTAGAAAAGGCGACGGCAAAAGCTAGAAGGATGCTTGGGTACATACGGAGAGGAATGGCTAGCAGAAAAAAGGAGGTGATAATGCCTCTGTTTAAGTCTTTGTTCCGACCTCATTTGGAGTATAGTGTGCAATTCTGGAGACCGCACCTTCAAAAGGATGTGAACAGGATGGAGTCGGTGCAGAGGGAGGCTACTAAAATGATTAGTGGTCTTCATTATAAAGCATATGAGGACAGACTTAAGGATCTTAATATGTACACCTTAGAGGAAAGGCGGGATAGAGGTGATATGATTGAGATGTTCAAATACCTCCGTGGCATAAATATTCAGGGAGAGAGCCTCTTTCAATTCAAAGCAAGTTCTGCTATGAGGGGACATGGGATGAGAGTGAAGGGAGATAGATTCAGGAGTGATATGCGGAAATATTTCTTTACAGAAAGAGTAGTGGATCCGTGGAATAGTCTCCCATTGGAGGTGGTAGAGATGAGGACAGTAATTGAATTCAAAAAAGCATGGGACAAACACAGAGGATCTCTAAAGGTAAAAAGGGGACTGTTGTAGTTGTTGATATGGAAGGACAGACTAGATAGGCCATGTGGTCTTTTTCTGTCGTCATATTTCATATTTCTATACCGCAAACAGGTGAATTTGTAACTCTCTCGTGAGGGCCCATAGTCGCAAAGCTTCGCTGCATAGCAACAGAGAGCCTGTTCCGCCTTGCTTGTTCACATAGAACATAGCTACCTGATTGTCGGTTTGGACCAGAACTGTCTTGTTGCTGAGATGGCCCTAAAAGATTTGAATAGCCTTGAAAATGGCTCTTAGCTCTAGGAGGTTTATGTGAAGGGACACCTCCTGTGAGGTCCAAAGACCCTGAATTGAGAGATCGTGCAAGTGGGCCCCCCAACCCATCTTGGACGCATCTGTCGTCAGGGTAGTTTGGAATAGAGGCTGCTGGAAAGGAGAGCCTACACGGAGGTTTTCCAAGGATGACCACCATTGCAGGGACGAAATCAGACATGTGGTGGCTCTGATTTTGTCTATCAGTCGACCCGTGGCTTGTGACCACTGAGAGGAAAGGATCCACTGGGCTGTAAGCATGTGGAGGCGAGCATAGGGAACCACATGGACAGTGGATGCCATGTCTCCCAGCAGTTGAAGCAACCCCCGAGCAGTAAGGAATATCTTTGTAGATGCTTGAGATGCTAGATGTATTATACATAGACAGCGTGGCTGTGGCAGGAACGCCTTTGACTGCCATGTGTCTAGACGAGCCCCTATGAACTCTAGGGATTGAGAGGGGGTGAGATGAGATTTTGGGAAGTTTATGACTAGTCCCAAGTATTGAAGAATTCCCATTGCTCTAGAGAGAGCGAAGCTGGCCTCTGGAGCTGTCGATGCTCGAATGAGCCAATCGTCTAAGTAAGGGAAGACGAATATTCCCAGAGTTGTCATAAATGCTGCTACCACTGCCATGCATTTTGTGAAGACTCTTGGAGCAGAAGCTAATCTGAAAGGAAGAACTCTGTACTGGAAGTGTCTTCCTTGGATCAGGAATCAAAGGGAACCTCCTGTGATCTGAGTGGATGAGAATATGCGTGTACGCATCTCATAGATCTAGAGAACATAGCCAGTTCTGACTTTGAAGGTATGGTAAAAGTGTTCCGAGGGAGATTATCTTGAACTTTTCTCGGAACAAATACTTGTTTAATTCTCTGAGGTCTAGTATAGGCCTGTGTCCCCCTGTCTTCTTTGGAATAAGAAAATAAGGGGAGTAGAACCCTGTCCCCTGTTGGGGTATGGGCACTTCTTCGATTGCTCCTTGAGCTAGAAGTGACGTGACCTCCTGTCACAAGAGGTTGGTGGCAGGGCCCTGAGAATTGAACTGTTTCAGAATTGTAGGTGGGGCAAGTTAAGGAAATGAAGCTTGTATCCCAATCTTACAATGGACAGAGTCCAATTTTCTGATGTTATTTGTTGCCATCTTTTGGCAAAATGGCATAGTTTGCCTGGAATGGTCAAGGGTTCTGGACCATTTAGGGGCAGAATGACTAAGTTCTCTAGGAGGAAGTCAAAGACCCTGAGGGGGCTGGGTCTGTTGAGCCGGTTGAGCTTTTTGAGCTTGTGGCTTTCTCTGCTGTCTGTTCTGTTGTTGTCCCTTTTGGGAAACATGAAGTGGACAGTGAGTTTGATGGGTGTAAGATTGGTAAGACTTCTTTTTCTTACTGAAAAAAGGTTTCTTGAATGTTTTTCTTTTTTGCTGGGTTGGCTGTAGCCTTTGACAATCTGTTCAAAGTAGTATTGTCAGATTCAAGCTGATTAGCCTTGTCCTGCCAGTCCTTGCCAAAGAGATTTTCTCCTGTGCGAGGAATGTTTCCCATCTTTTCTTGCACCCACTGTTCTAAGTCTGATGCTTGAAGCCAAGCAATATGACGTGCTCCTATGGATATAGCAGAGGTTCAGCTAAGACATTCAAAACAATCAAAGGTAGCACGGTTCATGAATTTAGAGACATTCTGGGCATGTTTGACCAGAATAAGGTAGTCTGCTCTTTTTTTCTCTGAGACAGAAGGACTAATGAGCTCTAAGTCTTTTGTGACTTCTTCCAGGAACATTCCCATATACAGAATGTAGGAACTGATCCTGGCTCCCAGCATGGAGGATTGAAAACATCGACAGCCAAAGGCATCGAGTGTCCTGGATTCATGGCCTGGAGGATTAGAAGAGTGTGTTTTTGCACTCTTGATTCTTCGCATGGCCGATTCCACCACCATTGAATGATGTGGTAATTGAGTTTTTTGAAAACCAGGACAACCTGGAACTCGGTACATAGTGTCAAGGCGTCGGGAATGTGAAGATATCGTTAAAGGAATTTCCCACATTCTCAACATCAGATCATGTAAGATCTTGTGAATGGGAAGCATAGCTGCTTCCTTGGGAGCCATAGGGTATTGTAGAATTCTTAATTCTTCTGTCCTAGGTTCTTTTTCTGGAATCACAGTGATTGCAAGACCCTTTACTAAATCACATATGAAGTCCTGGAAGGACATATCCTCTGGAGGAGACATCCTGCGTTGAGGAGAGGGAGTTGAATCTTCTAATAGATTCACTCTGGTACCAGTAGAATCGTCAGAGTCATCGGAATCGGAAGACTCAAGCACCGGGTGCTCCTTTAACGCATGGTATTGGTACCGCTCGAAGTTGGTACTGAAATGTCTCGGTTCCTGATCCCCGATACCGGACATCGGCATGAGGGGAAGCAGTACTGTCGAAGCAGGTACTTTTGGTACTGGTACCGATACCTGTGGAGCCGTCTGTTGCGGTCTTAGCGGTACCGAGGCTGCTAAGAGGGCCACTAGACTGCGTTTGATAGTGAGGATTCTGTGATCCATCGCTCCTGCCAATGCCTGGGTGCCAGTACTGGTGGATTGTGCCACGACCCCAGAGCATGACACCAGTAGTTCCGCAGAGGTCAAGACTTCTGGAACATCCTGGAGTCCCGTTAATGCTTTGGAGCTCAAAGACTCACGCCGGGGCTGTTTTGCCGGTGAAGTATCCTTGAGGGAAATGCCGGAGGCATCTCGATACTTTGAAGGAGACTTTCCCTTCGAGGACTGGCTAGTTTTACTTTTGATTACCTGAGATCCATGGGAGGAAGATGAAGCCCTGGAAGACGTCGATGCAATTGACATCATGTCTGAGGCAAAAAGGGTACCAGGTTTTGCAGCTCTATTCTGCCGGCCCCTCTTGGACATCCTCGTGTAGGAGAGACACTCCGTTGGACAATGTTCAGGACCCAAACATTTTAGACACCAATCATGGGTGTCGGTGATGGAGATGGTACCACCACATTTTAAGCATTTTTTTAAACCACTAGCTGGTTTCTCCATGCTTGAAGAAAAATGGGCCTAGTGCCCAAAATGGCGCCTAGCACCAGAAACAGGGAAAGATCCCTGAAGAAAAATATAAGTGTGTTTTTTTTTTTAAAGAAAGAAGAAGAAGAGAATCGGCGGTACCGGTAGGCATCAAATGAAGGCAGACGCGACCACAAAAAACAATAAATAAAGGTAGATTTTCTGTGTGACAGGGTACCGTGTCCTGTTGGCGCTGCAGAAAATGAAGAACTGAAGTGAGAGAGGTACAGAGGCAGGAAGGCAGCACGCATGTGCTGTGGGGTGCTCCCAAAGGCTTTCCTATTGGACGCTGGGGAGCGTTCCCGCACGGGCTACGTCGGTACCGATGATACCCATATGTGAAGACTACATTCCTGCTTGTTCCTGGAGATGTAACAAGGCAGCGATTGAATAACTTGGGGGAAGAAGGGGTGACTTTCTGATTTTGGGGGGGGGGGGGTAATTATACGATAGGTTCATTGGGTTGCTTGTGTATTCGTTCTAAGATGTTCCAGGAATAATTGAATTATGGCCTGGGCCATTCTTTTTCCCTGACGATGCTGTTTTTTTTCACCTTAAAGAGACCCTCATCCTGCCCCCCCCCCCTTCTCTGCAACCAATAGACATGCAGAGAATGTTGGTCAAATATCTGAAGATTCTCCAGGAACAAGCAGTAAGTCAGTCCTCACATATGCGTGATGTCTGCGCCGACGGAGCTCTCGTGGAAGCATCCCCCCCCCCCAGCTTTCAAAGAAAGCCTTTGGGAGATGCCACCTTGCATGCGTGGTCCCCTTCCCACCCAAGGGTGCCATCTTGCTCAGTCTCCTTTTTTCCGCGGAGCCCTTCAGTTGCCTGTCTGCCCTTCCCCCGGAAAAAGTTGATTTTCTCAACCTGAGTTTCATACTCTCCTCCGGTTGTGCACTGGTATTCTTCCCACCACCCGAGCTTGCCCCGGCACAGAGTAAAAAGATGTCCACCAAGACCCTCAAGAGCCGCCAGCAGCAGCATGATAAGTTTTTCCTGGAGCCCCGGTACCTACGAAGGCTAAGGCCTCCTCCGAAACCGTGGAATCTCGGTCAATACTGTGGTTCCTCGGAAAGGGGGTCTTCCTTGAGGGAACTCAAGAAGAAGAAGAAGCCTAGAAGGCAGTGTCCCTGGTTGGCTCTGACAGGCCGGGTAATTCCCGAGAAAGGTCCTGCAGTCCTAGACGCTCATCCGAGGGATTGGATAAGAAGCAGCCTGTGAAGGTCCCCTGAAAGGACTCGACCTCGGGCTGGCCTCAGTCGCCAGACACCATCCTTGTCGAGGACTCACCTTCGGGGGAACCGGTGCCAGGCCCAATTCCCTTGGTGCCCCCGCCGATGGCTGCGAAGCCTTCTGGCCTGGAGTCCAGAATGGCGGCCCTGGAACGCAGCTTGTCTGCCTTCATGGACCAACAGCGGGTGCTGTTATCCGGTACCACTGGTTCCTCTGCCCAGACCACCCACCGGGCCCTCGACATCGAGGATGTCCCAGGGGACCGAGCAGATCCTCAAGGTCTTTCGGCCTCAAGTCGATCCTCAGCTGAGGTCTTGATTTGGTTTCCGTTCTATGGGGCCATGATCTTCCCCAGCCAGTGCTCTCGGCACCAGCTTCAGGGCCTCCAAGGGCCACATGCAGGGATCAGCCTCGGAGCCAGTGAGCCATCCTTCCCTTGAGTCCTCGATGGACTAGTCTGAGTGGGAAATGGAGAACGAGGAGTCGACAGACACCTGTCACTACTGCAACGTCCCCTCAGACTCCCCTACTTCGGAGCTCAGGTGTCGGTCCCCATTCGAGGACATGGCATTCCTCGATTTCTTCAGGGACATGTCCAAGACTCTAGTGTTCCCAACAGAATCAGAGGAGGACCCTCAGACGGAGGAGTTAGAAATCCTCCAATGCAAGGTCCCTGCGAGGGAATCACTTACAATGCCCACTCCACCCATCCTGGAATGGATAATGCTCCATATGTGGGACACACTGGCATCAGTGCCAGTGGTGAGCAAGCGGCTCAACTCAATGTATCGAGTCCACTGGAGCCCAGGCTTCCAGAAGTCACAGCTGCCGCACAACTCCATGGTGGTGGAATCTGCCATCCATCGTTTGAAGAGTCAGAAGACACTCCTTGTTGCCCCCCCAGCAAGGAGGCATGCACCCTGGATGCCCTTGGCAAAAAGTGCTACCAGGACTCGATGCTCATAGGCCAGATCCAGGCATACCAGCTGTACATAGGTATGTATCTGAGAGACCTGGGGAAGGAACTCTCCGGGTTCTCAACTGGTCTTTCTGAGGAACCCCTGCAGCGGTTCAAGAATCTGGCCAAGGTCGTCCGTGAGTGCTGCAAGTTTATGTTTGGGGCAGCCTTATGATGGCTTTGAGTCAGCGGCTTGAGTAGCGGCGGTGGGCATCGGTGCCCGATGCCAGGCTTGGCTTCAGTCATCCGATCTCAAGCAATGGGTTCAGGACAAATTGGTCGACATCCCTTGCCAAGGATAAAGCCTCTTTGGCAAACCCATGACTGACAAGGCTGCCGAGCTGGAGACAGAATTCATGATGAGGATGAGGCTCTCTAAGAAGACCACTGCCCTTCCCTAACAGAAGGGCTCTGGTAAAGAGCCCTTCTACCCGAGGAAAGGGGCTGCTTAGAGAAACTACCCACCTTTTCCGGCCTCCCTGATGCCCCAGCAAGGGTAGCAGGCCAAGGGACATAGGCAAGGCCCTCATAAGCAGAAGGCTCCCAAGCCCCAGGTGTCAGCTTCGGCCCAACCATGGGGGGCTTTTGACTCCTTGGGCATGGACTCTCCACCCCAAGGAGGTCAGCAGCCCACCGGGGGACGTCTCATTCACTATGCCCATGGTTTATTTTTTCAGTATTTTTTTTTTCACTTTGTGGGTCTATTTTACTGCTGAAGTGTTGAGCCACACAGTCTCCTGCCCCCCTCCATGTTTTTTTCCATGGCTGGTGTGTTTTGTCCTGAGAGCATTTGTGAAGCCTCTGGAAACATTTTTTGGCATGTTCGAGACCTCTATGGGGTACTATTCCAGAGCACAATGCCGATTTTGGTGCCACCTCCTGATTTTTCCCAACATCTTTGATGACTGCGAGTAGCATAGCAGAGTAGCCAGATCCTGAAGCCTGCAGATCCCTGGAGTCCTCCGGGGCCCTTTGTCAGCCAGCCTTGAGAACCAGCTCCTGAAACAGCTCACAACTGTTTTCAGTCTTTAGTAGCTTCAGGACCAAAGCCAGCCCCAGATTTGGTTCAAGGTGTTGGCACCCTAGGCAGACATTAAATCTTATGCCCCCCTCGCTGTCAGAACCTATTGTTTATAATGCCCTACTCTTAGCTGCCTAGTTTGGCCGATGGCTGGCCTAAGTTCAAGGCAACATTTACTCAAGAGGATAAGGAGCCCTGACCTCCCTTTTGGGTGATTTGGGTCCTGTGGCATGGTCCCATCTAGTCACAGGGAGCTTTAGGTCCCCATCTTCTTTACCATTTCTCAAGGAGCCTGGCCTGGTGACCTAGGATGTTTCCCGACTTCATTGGGTGAATGTCGGACATATAAATCCCATAGTATTTGAGAAAATGGTATAGTGCAAAGTTGATCATGAATTGATACCATGGTTCACAGCTGACCTAAGGGCGTCACTAACCCTCCTACGGAGATTGGAAAAGCGCTGGAGGAAATCACGTACCAGCAGTGACCAAGCAGCATACACCCAACACCTACACACACATCGCAGGGCTGTTACAGACAAGATGAAACAACATCACTCAGACACCCTGAAACGTTCACTAAACAAGCCGCATGACCTCTTCAACCTGGTCAAAGCTCTTGCCAAAGAACCTACCCCAGAGCACCCAGGAACCATAGACCCGCAGGATTATGCCGTCTTCATGCAATCAAAACTATGCAAGACTGACAAAATGGTGATACCGGACTCCTCTGATACTCAAGCATGCTCAGCGTATCTAAATACCTTCACCACACCATCTAAGAGAACTATTGAAGAAACCATCGCTACCCTAAATACTTCCACTGCATTCTCAGACCCATGTCCAGCATTCTGGATAAAAGATCTGCGATCCGACCTAGCCCCAATCTTATCTAAAATGATAGGACTATCTTTTAGCACCGGGTCTTTCCCCTCCACGCTCAAACAGACCTCCGTTAGACCACTGCTCAAGGACACCAAATTAGACCCTCAAAAGGTCGAGTCCTACAGACCTATATCCAGCATCCCAATGCTCGCTAAAATCATTGAAAAGATAGTCTACAAGCAATTACAAGATCATGTGGACACTAACGCGCCCCTAGATTCATCACAACATGGATTCAGAGAGTCACACGGAGTGGAAACACTACTCACTACTCTTTTCAACACCATAATCTCAGGCATTGACAACTCACGGACAGGTTTCGCTCTCATCTTTTTAGATATAGCGGCAGCCTTCGACTCAGTCTGCCACGAGATTCTCCTGATTCGGCTAAGAGAAAAAGGCATCACCGAAACAGCTCTAGAGTGGTGCAGGTCTTACCTGTCTGGAAGATGGCAACAAGTCCGAGCAAATGGAACAACATCCGAGCCATTCTTACAAAGTCAAGGAGTCCCTCAAGGATCCTCCCTATCATCACTTATGTTTAACATCTACATCCAACCCATTTGTAACATCATTAGATCATTCAACGTGAGTTGCATGATATACGCAGACGATGTCCTACTGTACCTGCCAATATCGCTGGACTGCCCGGACCTCTCCCCACTAACTAAGTGTTTCAACGCAATATCCGAATGGCTCCTCTCCCAAAATCTGCGCATCCAACATAAGAAAACGGAGGTCCTGTTCATATCCAGAAATCCTGAGTTTACACCACCTAGCCACCTGGTAGTGGACAACGCTGAATTGCAAGTAAAGTCAGCTATACGGTACCTCGGAGTCACATTGGATCAGAACCTCAACATGAAGCAGCATATAGCCAAAACAGTAAGAGCGATCTACTTCAAGATCAAATCTCTCAGACACTTACGCCCCTTACTCGAACCGACCGACTTCCGCACCATTTACCAAGCCCTCATCCTCCCTCATTTTGATTACTCAAACGCCATCCTACAAGGACTCCCTCAGGCAACCTTACATCCCTTACAACTCGCCATGAACAGTGCTGCGCGAATCCTTCTCGGAGCACCAAGGAGAGAGCATATCACACCCCTCCTGAAGCAGCTGCACTGGCTCCCCATTCAAGCCAGAATTAGCTTCAAGACCTTAGTGATGACATTCAAGGCCATCAAGGGGCTCTCCTCTTCTTCACTGTGTGACCTCATTCAACCACCCACAACCAACAGGCTAAGAAGAACCTCAGTTGCAAACATGCTAGCGATACCGAGAGACATGACAAAATGCTCTAAAATAACATCAAACAGAGCCTTTAGTCTAAGCGCCCCAAGTCTCTGGAATTCCTTACCACCACACATCAGAGCCACCTCCAACCTGAGCCAGTTCAGGAAGGCCTTAAAACATCTCCTCTTTACTAAATACCTCACAGACTCCACTGAACCCCAACCACCATGTTTGATCAACGCACAATAACTCCATCTCACATGTATATAGTTATCTATTCAAAGTTCCGCACATGTAGATAGTTTCCCCTGTTATCCAAGTTAATTGCTCCTGTTCTTTGTAATGACCAGACTCTTGTTTATTGTCGGATACTGTTTGTTCTATGTAAACCGCGCTGATCGCGAATAGTGCGGTATATAAGAAATGTAAATAAATAAATAAATAAATAAATAAAATATGTGCAGCAGAAGCTGAACCCAGGAATTAAACAGTTGGTCTAGCCTGTGATTGCTTTTAATTTGTCTGTGTTGGGAGTAGAAATGTAAATGCAACCAAGAGGTGCACAGATGGACCTGACAGTTCAATGGCAGGGCCGTGTACTGCCATGTGGAAGATCTCCAGTTCACTTCCTGAGTCGAGTCTTCCATTTCTTAGATTGGTTAGAGCTGCTGTGAAGGTAGTGTTCACAGCCCTCTGGTAATACCATAATTACAAAGCTCTGGAAAGAGCTTTTGTACACACCTCTGACTAAAGGATTGTTGCTACAGTAATGACACAAGGTACATGGAAGAAGGGTATAGAAAAGGGAATCCCAGCATTGGTTCCAGTTAAGCTGGAGGTCAAAAGAACCAGGAAGAGACTGCCAGGTTGAAAAAAATCCCACTAAACATACTTATGCCATCGTTGCTTCTAAAGGCTGTAAATTTTCATTGTCAAGGACAAAATGCACTTGAAAAAGAAACTTGAACAGGCAATCAGCGAAACTTCTCCAAGTACAAATTGACATTTTACAGAAGAGAAGAGTAGCAATGATAGTCCAAAATGGAACAGTTTTGTATGTCTGTTCAAATGAAGCGCATCTATAGAATCTTGTTAAATGGGACATTGGTTTCTCTTCATGCACAGTGTAAAACTTGGTAATTGCCTTTCCCTGATTTTTCTTGTTGTTAGGGAGAACATTCTCTTGTCCCTTGAGTGAAGCTTCTAATTTTTCTCAGTGTTATATTTGTGCTCATTGTGTTGGCAGAGCACTGGAGCAGTAAAGCACTGCATTGTTGATTCCAGATGTGAAAGGAGAACTGTTTTAGGGATTAGAGGAGAGCAAAAGTCATAGGTGTAGTCCCAACTTTACTATTGTCCCTCAGTGAGAGCTCTATTCAGTACCTGCAGTCCTGTTGTGCGCTCTTTTCAGAAACAGAGAAAATTACCATTTGACCTATTTAGTCTGCCCATCCATATGAACTATTAAGCATTACAATCCCTTCCTCTTCCTCTTCTTCTTCTTCTTGAATTCAGATGCAGTTCTCATCTCCTCACCTTTATCTAGAGGCTGTTCCACACACCCGCCATCCTTTCCATTAAAAAAAATATATATTTTCTTAAATTACTCCTGAGTTTCTCATCTTTTACCTTCATCCTATGACCTCTTATTCCAGAGCTTCCTTTTCATTGAAAGAGGGCTATCTCCTGTGGCTTTATATCATGGAGGTATTAAATGTCCTTCAGCTTTCTCAAATAACATTTTCCATTGCTAAGTTACCTTGACAGTCTGAAAACTGTTCCTATCCCTACTGTAATTTTTCCTATAATAATTTAAATTCCTTTCAGAGGTGGACAGGGAGAAAAAATTGTCTCCATTCTCACTGTGTATTCCCCCTTTGTGTATTTGAAGACTGGTATCAAGTCATCCTTCAGTCCTTTCTCTTTCCCACACTAAAATGATCTTTTCTTCAGTCTACCCTTGGAGGTTAAGTTATCTAAGCATCTATCCGTTTTTATTGCTGTGCTCTGGATTTTCCAGTTTATCTATGTCTTTCATGAAGAGATGGTCCTAAAAACAGGATTCTATACTAAATCGGCATTCTTACCAATGTTCAGTACACAAGAGAGTTACTTCATGCCTTATATGTAGTAATCTGTTAATGTATTAATTTAATTTTTCATGCTGGGTCACAAAACTTCGAGCATATTACAACAATATAAATATTAAAATCAACCATTTCAAATATAGAAAACATAAAACACAAAATAAACCTACACAAGCAAAAAGCCAAACACATCACACTGGCAGCTATGACAGCTTCGGGAGCTGCCAGCCATGCACATAAGGACTGTGATTCTATACTGAACCCCTCTGCGGAATGCGGCACTGGCAGATGCCAGCCAGCAGCTATCTAAAAAACATGCCAAGATTAAACTCATCCGCATCAGACTTGCTTCTCACTGACCCTGATAAAGTTGTGAAAGATACTTGCCGGCACCATTCTTTACTGATACAATTGGCGGTAAATTCCACAGTGAGACAGTTTGTTTCGCTTGGGGTTCCTTCTACTTCCTCCTCCTTGTCACCTCAGCTTTCATTTCCTCAACCAGGGCCGGGCCTCTACCATTCCCTCCCTCACAAGTTCCCTCACAGCATGAATTTCTGCTTTTCTTAATGCAAAGATTTCTCTTAGAAACCACTAACATGTTAAAACAATCTATGCTTCCCCTGCTCCAGTGCCTCGCCAGCCCTCACAAGGACCCCACTCTTGGGTCACAAGAGCTGCACATTTCTTCCATGCCTCTGCAATTATGTCTCAGTCTAATTGGCCACCCACCATCCCCTGGGACAGCCCAGATGATATTCTGTCAGTGAGCCATCTGTCCTCCATGACTCGGATGAGGAGACAGAGGGACATGAAATATCCTCTGTTATCTCTAAAATGCAGCAGTTGTTGCAGCCAGTCCTACCCCAAGTTCTTGCTTAAGCGCACCAAAGTTCTAGCCTTCAGACCTGGTGACATTCCCTCTACCAGAAAGGGTTTCCAAGTCATGCTTAAGTCCATGTCTATGCCCAAAGGTGTCCTAAACCTTACCTCTTCATGAGGTTCTGCAGGATTTACAACTCACTACTTGGCATACACCTCTCTCACTTAATGTCTTCACGTTAACTAGAAGCTAAATATAGATGATGGAAGTCCAGGGCATTTACAGCCACAACTGCCCCATCTGTCTGTTATATCAGAAGCTGTATTTAAAAGCTCAAAATCTCCAAAAGCATCTTCTCATACTCCTCTGGGTAAAGACCAATGCATTTTAAACATAGTAAGAGGTAAAATGTATCAAAGTTCCATGTTAACCTTGATAAAGTAGTGTGATTGCTGTGTTGGTCTACTTTAATGATAGTGAAATGAAAAAGGAAAATAAGGTGATACATTTTTATTGGACTAACTTAATGCATTTTGGAATGCCTTTCAAAGGTTAAATCCATCTTTCATATTATACTATCCAGTTTATCTGCCCTGCCAAAGACCCACGGAGTGCAAGCAACAATCCCGCACCAGCTGCAGTTCCCATAAAAATGAATCTTTCCTTTTGACTATCTACCAGTGGGAGCAGGCATTGCATCCAATCAATGGTGCCTCTTGTTCTTGTGAATCAGGGATATAGTCTCCAGTTCTTGAGCCTCCCTATATCAACACCATCGCTGCAACAGTATCCTTCAGCTCCCCCAGCATTCAATAATCCTGCAGAAGGAACTCCAAGACTTGCTGGAGGTGTGAGCTGTAGAGTCTCTGCTTCCCAGTGTGGAAAAAGTATCTATTCAGCGTTTTTCCTTATTCCAAAGAAGACGAGAGGACTACAGTCTATCCTAGAACTTAGACAGCTAAATCTTAATTTCAAAAAACAGAGGTTCAAAATGAATACTCTAACTACCACTAAGCTCTTCTTATAACACTATACTTTCTTCTGCTCTGGATGCTCTCACTCCTTCTATTCCATGCTCTGTGAGGAATACTGTACTTCAGCCTTGGCTGTCCTCTGAACCTGCTACCTACGTTTCTGTTGCCACTCAACTGAGGGCCTTTAGCTTAAATACTGTACCTTACTGACTTCCAACATTTCAAATTCATGCTAGCCTCTTTCCAATCCATCATAGCAGTTGCCAAACAAGAGTACTAGGTTCATCTGATGAACTCTCATAAGAACATAAGATATTCCATATTAGTTCAGAGCAAGGTCCATCAATCCCAGTAAGTATCCTGTTTCCAATAGTGGCCAATCTAGGTCACAAGTACCTAGCAGTTTTCCCAAAGGACACAGTTTACACAATGCTTTTATTGGGGCAAGCAGTGGATTTCCCAGGTCCTCTTTAATAATGGTTCCTCCAGGAACTTGTCCAAACCTTTTTTAAAGCCAGCTACACTAATAGTTTTTACTACATCCTCCGGTAACAAATTCCAGAGTTTGATTACACGTTGAGTGAAAAAATATTTTCTCTTATTAGTCTTAAATAGGTTACACTATAGCTTCATTGCATGTCCCTTAGTCTTTCTATATTTTGTTGGTGTAAACAATCGATCTACATTTACACGTTTCACTCCATTCATTAATTTATAGACCTCTATCATATCTCTCCTCAGCCGTCTTTTTTTCAGTTGAAGAGTCCTAACCTTTTTAGCTTCTCCTCATAGGAGTATCCTTCCATCCACCTTATCATTTTGGTGGCTCTTCTCTGTACTTTTTCTAATAATGCTATATCCTTGTTTTAAGATATGGGGACCAGAATTGCACACAATATTCAAGGTACGGTTGCACCATGGAACAATACAAAGGCATTATAATATCCTTTGTTTTATTCTCCATTCCTTTCCTTATGATTCCTAGCATTCTATTTGTTTTCTTGGCTGCCGCCGCTGCACACTAGGCAGAGGGTTTCAACATGTTATCCACGATGACACCTAAATCTTTTTCCTGGATGGTAGTTCCTAATATGGAACCTTGCATCGTGTAACCATAGTTTGGGTTATTCTTTCCTAGTTGCATAACTTTGCACTTGTCCACATTAAATTTCATCTGCCATTTGGACATCCAGTCTTCCAATTTATCAAGGTCCTCTTGCAATTTTTCACAATTCTCTGGGTTTTAACAACTTTGAATAATTTTGTGTCATCTGCAAATTCGATTACCTCACTCGTTATTCCCATTTCCAGGTCATTTATGAATATATTAAAAAGCAGCAGACCCAGCACAGATCCCTAGGGTACTCCACTATTCACCTTTCTCTATTGGGCAAAATTGGCCATTTAGCCCTACCCTCTGCTTTCTATCCTTTAACCAGTTCCTGATCCACAATAGTGCACTGCCTCCTATCCCATGACTTTTTAATTTCACCAAGATTCTCCCATGAGGGACCTTGTCAAAGGCTTTCTGAAAATCCAGATATACTGTATCAACCGAGTACTTGCCTCTGACCCTCGCCATTTCTTTTTCAATGCTGAACTTTCTCTTCAAAGTGCTGCCACCTCCGACCCCTCCTTCGTATTCTGTCCAGATGCTGGCTGACTTATTTCCATGATAAAATCCACAAAATTAGGCTTGAGTTCTCCACAGAGTCACTTCCATCCTCCTTTCCCCCTCTTCAATCCCAAATCCTTCACTCAACCTCTTTCACTCTTTCTTCCGTTTCTAAAATCATTGAGGAGAAAACCGCACATCTTCTCTTCTCCTTCAAACTCACTACCTGCTTCTCTGATCCCATTCCTACTAAGCTCTGTCTCTTCTGCTGTTATCCCTTCAATCTGTCATATCCTCAAACTATCATTTTCCACTGAAGCTGTTTCTGCAGCCTTCAGACATACTGTGGTTACCCCTTTCTTCAAAAAAACCTTCACTAGACCCTGTCTGACTCTCTAATCAGCCCATCTCCCTCCTTCCCTTTACGTCTAACTACTCAAATATGCGGTTCATTACTATTGTCTTGATTTTCTTCTCGTCCTTCTGGATACACTGCAATCTGACTTTTGTCTTCCATATTCTACAGAAATAGATCTTGCCAAAGTCTCCAGTGACTTGTTCCTTGTGAAGTCCAAACGTCTTTACTCGGTCCTCTTCCTTATTGACCTTTCTGCTGCTTTTGACACTGTTGATAACCACCTTCTCCTTGATAACCTGTTTTTGCGTGCATTTAGAGGTTTTCTATCCTGATTTTATTCTTATCTCTTCCATCACATTTTTAGTGTATGTTCTGGTAGATACTCCTTTACTGCCATTCTGCTTTCAGTTGATGTACTTTAGGGCTCTATCTTGGGGCCTCTCCTTTTCTCTCTCTACATTCAGTCCCTTGGTGCACTTATCTTCTCCCATGGTTTTCAGAACCATCTTTACGCTGATGACCTCTCTGCACCTGAAATCTCTCCAAGAATTCGGGCCCATATCTTAGCCTGCTTATCTGTCCTTGCTGCTTAGATGTCCCACCACTATCTGAAACTGAACATAGCCAAAACAGAACTTCTTATCTTTCCCCCAACCCACTTCCAACCTTTCTTCATTTCTGTGGATAACACTATGGTCCTCCTTGTTTTTTTTACTTGCAACCTTGGGGGTCATCTTTGACTCTTTTCTCTCTCTATCTCTGCACACATCCAAAAGATAGCTAAAGCCCGTCGCTTCTTTCTCTATAACATCAGCAAAATTTGCCCCTTCCTTTTTGAACACACTACTAAGGCCCTTATCCACTCTCTAGTCACCTCCTGACTAGACTATTGCAACCTGCTCCTCACTGATCCCTTCCCTGAATCATCTCTCCCCCCTTCAAACTGTTCAAAAAAGCTACCCAGCTAATCTTCCACCAATGTCACTATGCAGTTTAAACTTCTCTTATTGACCTATAAATGCATTCATTCTGTGGCTCTTTACTACCTTTCTCTCTTCCCACACCCCTCCTTGGGAATGCCGCTCTTCTGGCAGTTCCTTTTTATCTGTGCCCTTTTCTGCTACTGCCAACTCCAGACTATGTTCATTCCACTTTCTTGCTCCATATGCTTGGAACGAACTACCTGAGTCAGTATGTTAGACTCCATTTCTGGCTCTATTCAAGTTCATGCTAAAAACCACCTCTTCATGGCTGTTTTTGGTTCTGATCTCCTTATTCTCCTGCTCACCACCTATATGTGTCTTTATTGTTCTCCTAGATTTACTCTAGTCCCTAGGTTTTTATGTTGTCTGTCTTGATTAGATTATAAGTTCTATAGAGAAGGGACTGTGTTTTACATGTATATGGAGAGCATTGCATATGCTTTGTAGCACTATGCAAAGGATAAATAGTAGTAGTAGTACTTATCTTCCAGGGGACTGAAACCAGTTAGCTGATTCGTTAAGCAGATGATTACAGCCCTATGAGTGGTCGCTCGAGTCCCTCACAGCAGTGCGCACATCTTTAAGAAATGTGGTATTCCAATAACACAGGTACACTACCAAAAAACTGCCTCCAGTTTTGCAACTGATTCCTATAGATTTTGGGGTGCTGAATCCAGGAAAAATAGCCAAAATGTTCCATCACGTCACGTTTTCTTGCAAAATTAGATTTCTTACCCATATAAGGAATGTTCACATAATTTCTTTTTAGCCGACTGCAGTTTATTTTCTTGGCCCAAAATAGAGGTTGTAATGGTTAACTAACTAGAAACACTCCCTCATGATATTTTAGAGTGTTTTGTATTCATTTTATACATTAACAGGACAACTGGGAGGCGGGGGGCTAAATCCAGTACTCGCGCTGGCGCATGTTCTTTCCTGTTCGCCTCGCCTCGTTCGCACCTCGCTCAAACACGGTGGTTGCGACATGAACGTTCCTGTCAAATTTCAGTTTCTTGCAAGTTCATTATTACCTTTTGTTTGCTCAGTCGTAATCCAGCTTTATTCCGAAGTGGTTCACTACAGTTTGTAGTTTGCAGTGCTGTGTATTTGTGATGGCTCACAGAGCCAGAGGTTGCGTCAACTCTCCGGACAGTTTTTGTTTTATTTGTGGGGAATATACCGTGAAAAAGCGGCAGAGGAACATTTCTGCATTTATTAAAAAAGTATATTTCGCCTATTTCGGTTTGAAGTTAGGCGATCAAGACAAACCGTGGGCTCCTCACAAAGTGTGCAAGACATGTGAGGAAGATCTACACTTATGGATGAAAGGTAAAAAACAAGCATTTCGTTTCGGAATACCTATGATGTGGCGTGAACAAAGAGACCACAGCAGTGACTGCTATTTTTGCTCTTGCATTGTGAAGGGATACAACTTAAAAAATAAGAACGTAATAAGTTACCCCAACCTTCCCTCAGCAATTAGGCCTATGCCTCATAGCAACGAAGTACCTGTGCCTGAACCACCAAAATCTTTGGATCATATTTGTGTGGACGGTTCTGATCATGATGAGACTCATCAGATGGCTTTTCCCGATGAGTCCAGTACTTCCGAGATTGAAACTGAACCAGATCCGAAACCTGAACTTTTCTCTCAAGCTGAATTGAATGATTTAGTCCGGGATTTAGGACTCCCAAAAGATGCTGCCCAACTGCTAGGTTCTCGGCTTAAACAGAAAAATCTATTGTCAACAGGAACAACTTTTTATTGGTACCGCAACCGCGAGACACAATTTTTGAAGTATTTCAGCAAAGAGGAAGATTTGGTATTTTGCAACGATATATACGGAGTGATGGAAAAGTTTAAACTCAAGTATGATCCTGCTGAATGGCGGCTGTTCATTGATTCATCAAAAGACAGCATAAAAGGTGTTCTTCTTCATAATGGCAACACATTCGCTTCAGTTCCTATTGCTCACTCTGTTATTCTCCAAGAAAAATACGAGAATTTGGCCCTGATTCTTCAGAAGATTCATTATGATGAGCATAAGTGGATGATTTGTGGAGACTTTAAAATTCTATCCATGCTATTAGGGCAGCAATCCGGTTTCACCAAATATCCCTGCTTCCTTTGCTTGTGGGATAGCCGGGCCCGCGACCTACACTGGGGGAAAAAAGACTGGCCAATTCGGGAGTATTTGAGACCCGGTGAGAAAAATGTTCTTCATGAGAGCTTGGTACCTCGTGATAAAATTCTATTACCACCTCTCCACATTAAGTTGGGTCTCATTAAGCAATTCATCAAGTCCCTTCCAAAAGATGGTGAGTGCTTTCGGTACCTTTGCTCAAAGTTCCCCCCGACTTTCTGAAGCAAAGCTAAAGGAAGGAGTGTTTGTTGGCCCTGATATAAGGAAACTCATTTCAGATGGAGCATTCGCTGAAACGATGTCTGAGAAGGAAAAAGAAGCCTGGGATTCCTTCAAGGATGTTGTTCTCAAATTCTTGGGGAACAGGCGGGATGAGAACTATAAGGATATTGTTGCCAGAATGCTCAATGCCTTCAAAGAACAAGGCTGTAACATGAGCCTGAAAGTCCATTTCTTGCACTCCCATGTGAACTACTTTCCCGAACACTTGGGGGCGTACAGTGAAGAACAAGGTGAAAGGTTTCACCAGGACATCAAGGACACAGAGAGAAGGTACCAAGGAAGATGGAACACCACTATGATGGCTGATTTCTGCTGGTTGCTGCTCCGGGAAACCCCAGATGAAAAATACGCCAAGCAGCGCACCAAGAGAAGCATTCGGGGGAAGAAGAAACGGGCCCACCAGGAGATTGATTGACCCAAGAATGACTTTAAAATCTAAACTGTGTTGACAAATATCGTGTTTTTACTAAACTTTGAAATAAAAATTTGCTAGTTATTACCACAGTGTTGGATCTCATTTATTAGAATTTTATTTTCACACCATCGGGTGTTTGTCTTCATGTATTGCAATGGTGTGGTTTGCGTTTTCTATTCTTACATACATACCTGTACAACATTTTTTGCACATTTCTTTGCTTTGCTTTGTGTCTAACCTCGCTCTTATATGCTCAATGTTTGTGCACATGTATGTGGCTGTTTTAAGTGCAGACAATTTTGCTACCATCACAGTGTGTTTTGTTGACATTACTCTATTCTTATGTGCTGCCTTGTTACAATTTTCTTTATTCTTATTTGAATAACTACTAAACAATTAGTATAAAGAATTCATCCAAGAAATTTTTATCTCGATCGCACTCAATCTGAAATGTTCACCTCAAACTGCTAACCCAATGTAGCAAACATTCTGTACGTGATGGAGCAAATTGGTTACCAGATTTGGATTCAGCACACCAAAAAACGTAAAAATCAATCGAAACATTAGAGGCAGTTTAAAAAAAATTTTTTTTAGTGTACCTGTGTAATCAATCTCTTTGCCTCTGAAGACAATACCAAATGTCCCCATTTCTGCTCCCTCAGAGCAATGTCACACTGATTTCATCAAGATGCATTTGCAGTCTCGTAGGACAAAGGCTACTACTAATCATTGGTATAGTGCTACAAGGCATGTGCAGCACTGTACATAAAGATATAAGAGACAGTTCCTGCTCATCAGAGCTTACAATGTAATCAAAATAAAAAACATAGCTAAACTTGGGTCTAGAGTATGGTAAGATGCACATAAGGCTTGATGTATGCCTTTTCTCCCTTCCCACTCATATCCAGAGTACTCCAAAAAAATACTTTAGGATCAAGCGTCTGTCATACTCATTGCTTCCAGATGGCTCAGATAGCTCTGGTTACTGCTTCTCCAGGGACGGCTCAGACCAAAAAGCCAATTAGATTATATGGAGGAAATGCAAGATGTTTGCACACCAAGAAAGTAAAAGAAAGCGAGAACCACAGCACAGTTTATAAAACTAAATTTAACTCATTTTTATTTTGTTGTTATAAACTGTGTTATGGTTCTTGCTTTTTCTTTTTCAACATATATTTTGCATCCACAGAAACCCCTTCAACAGTGGGTGCAGAGCAGAACCAGGACATTTACCCACAGAACTCAGTATCTTAAAAAAAAAACAACAACAACCCTGATTCTGATCATCTCACTAACAACTACAACAAACATTCTCCAGTACCAGGCATATAAAAAAAATCACTGTAAATACTACAGTGAGCCCTGGAACATCCATACACCTGTTTGAAAAGCTGAACAGTACAGTATAGATCTTTATGCACAAACTCCATGTTAACAGAACAACTGGCCTCAGTCACACACTCAGAACACAGACCCTCATCAAGTATAGAATAAGTGACTACAATCTAAAGTAAAAATAAAAAATATGTAGACAAAATTTAAACTGAAACCCCAAGAAGCCAGACTCTGCATGCAGTGCAACATCAGATAAATAAAAGATGCAGTCCCCCCATATTGTGTAAAATATAAAGATAGCAGAAAGTCCAATCACTAAAATGAAATTAAATTATTTTTTTCTACCTTTGTTGTCTGACCATTTTATTCTCTGATCATGCTGGTCCCGATCTGAGGCTTCTGCTTTCCTGTCTTCTTTTAGCTCTCTTTCTGTAGCCTATGGTCCATCTGCCACTTCCTATCTGTTGTTTTGTTTTCTTTACTTCCTTCCATCAGCCTATTTCCAGCCCCGGTAACCCTCCCCAGTATCAGTCCCCTTCCAGTCCTCCCCTCCCAGTACCTTCCAGTGTCAACCGCCTTGTATTCCCAGGACTGCCTCTGGGGTCCATTCCCTTCCAGTCCCCCTCCTTCCCCACTGTCCAGCCCCTTCTAGTCCAAATGCCATTGCAGGTATTGGCTCACTTCCACTCTGTGCCACCCCCCTCATCAGCTCCCTTCCAGTCACCCTACCCTCTGTCCATCCCCCTTCCAGTGCCACCCCCACGTGTCAGCACCCTTCCAGCCTCCTCCCCATTACCCAGCCACCTACCAGTCCCATCCCCAAGTGTCAGCTCCCTTCCAGTCCACCTTCAGTACCATTCCCAGGTGTCAGCTCCCTTCCAGTCCCCTTCTTCCCCCCCCATATCAGCTCCCTTACTGGCCCCACCTTCCCTGTGTTAGCTTCCTTCCTGCTCCCACCTCCCCCCCCCCCCATGTCAGCTCCTTTCCTGCCCCCACCTTCCCCTGGCAGACCCTCTCAGCATCCGTTCCCTTCCTGTCCCATTCTCCCATCCCCCTGCATCAGCCCATTTATAGCCCTAGCCTCCATTTTTTTCAGGGCCAGCAGCTCTCTCTTCCCCTCCCTCCTCCCCCCTCCCATCGGCCCATTTCCAGTTCTAGCCACCAGTCTTCTTCCAGTGCCAGCAGCTCTCTCCTCCCCCCATCAGCCCATTTCCAGTCCCAGCCTATTTTCAGTCCTATCCCCCTTATCAGCCCACTCCAGTCGTAGCCCCCCCCCAAGCAGCCCATTACCAGTCCTAGCTCATTTCCAGTGCTACCCCCCACTCAGCCCATTTCTAGTGCTAGTCCCCCATCAGCCCATTTCCAGTTCTAGCCCCCCCCATCAGACCATTTCCAGTGCCAGCCCTTCCATCAGTCTCATTTACCCTCAGCACCAGCAGGCTGAACTTTAACAGAGCCCCAGGAAAGAAGAGAAACACTTTTCCTTCTTGCAGCTCTGCAAAGTTGAGCCAGGGCGTCGGCAGAGCTCTTCCGAGGCAGCGGGATGGGGGGGTGCAGGGCCGCGGGGCGGTTGATTCTGCCTCTGCCGAGAAGCAGCGGCAGCAGCTTGTTCAGTGCATTTTTTTATTTTTTTTTATTTTGAAGGCCGAGTGAGGCGGTCTTTTTCGGGGCATTTTTTGCTGTCCCCCAAAACGTTGCTACCTGAGGCCACTGCCTCACTCTGCCTCATTATAGAGCCACCTTTGTGCTCCTCTTATCCTTGCTGGACAACACCCACTACTGCTTGGCTGTTATCCTTCTCTTCTGACTCAACAGAACAGTCACCTGATTAATCCAATCCTTCAGCTTGGATGTTGAAAGCCAACTAGTACCGATTTCTGAGAGTATCCACCAGGTCATTCTGGTATCTAAAATAGACTCAACCAAGAAATCCTATGCTTTCAGATAATCTCATTTTTCTCACTGGTGTCTGGACCACAACTTCAGCTTTTCTCCTGTCATCTGGCCGATGTTCTTTCCTTTCTCATATTTTTCGGATAGTGGTTTGAAATTGTCATCTGTGCGCAATTGCAGCTTATCATGACAAGACTGTAGGCAAACCTGTATCTCATCACCCCTGGATAGAGAAGTTTATGTACGGTCTAAGACCACCACTTTGAAAGCTGATGTTGGTTTGGGACCTCAACATCATCCTTTCAGCATTGGTCAGACCTCCCTTTAAGCCCTTGGCCTAAGTGTCCCTCAAACATCACTCATGGAAAACTATTTTTCTCATTGCCATCACATTTGTGCTTCGCATCAGCGAGCTCCAAATGCTAGTGGATAGACCGTTTTTGGCAAAGTTGTTCTTAGTACTCATTCCAGGTTTCTACCCAAAGTGTTTTCCTCCTTTCCTTTGAAACAGTCTTGCTTTGGAAGTGGAAATGACTGCATTGCCTTGACTGGTGAAAAACCTCCCAATTTTTTGTTACCTTTAATCTGAACAATCCAGGCCTTCCGGCATACAGACAAACTGTCCACTTGGATCTCTGATTGTATTAATTTTGCATTTCATTCTAAGGGTCATTCTAATTCTGAGAGTCACCCCATACCATTTCGGGGCAGAAGCTTCTAACATAGCTGACCTGTGCTAAGTCTCTATACATGAGATGTGTAACGCAGCCACATGGTCAACAATTCCCACTTTCACCAAGTATTACTGTTTTGATTGTTTATCTTCTTTAGATACTGCCTTTGGACAGTCTGTCCTTCGCATCCCTTTTGCGCTTTAGTCATCCAGTCCACTCCCAAAAGTTTCTGTTGGGTCACCTATGTACCAGCAGTTATACCTTCGTTGGTGACCACCTGCTCTGGACTCACCAACAATTGTGCCTGCATCTTCCCTGCTTGTCCAAGGAGAAAGCATAGTTGCTTACCTGTTACAGGGCTTCTCCGTTTACAGCAGGGTAATGTAGCCACATTTTCCTACTCTCTATTCCTCCATTTTTTGTTTTATCACAAGTCTTCAAAGCTTTGAAATGAGTTATTGGATGACAGAGTTAGGAGGTGCAGGAGCACCCATGTATGCTCAGCGTTTAACAAAATATTTTAAAAAAAAAGAGCTAGGAGAGCGCTCCACACATTGGATCCATCCGCAAGGCTTTACCATCAAGTGTGATGGCATTCCCGTGCTCTCTACGGAGAATCCCTTGTTATGGGTAAGCAATTACGCTTTCTCTTCTTTATCAGTGTCCACTATTCTTAAATATTGTGTACTAAGTAAGAATAGTGCACACTACTGTCAATATAATGTACAAAAAGAAAATTTCAGTGATTTTTTTTTTATGTTTCTGTTTAGAAAATGACATAGGATATGTCACTAACAATATCCTTTGTTGTTTCAAATGACAGTACGTTTCTATTGTGTAGACTAGAATTTCTGTATTTGGATAATATCACCTTACAAGATGGGATTGTGATTCAAGAATCAGGACCAGTTAGTCAGAGGTTATTCTTTGGTGCCTTAGATCCGCTTGGTGGACTTTGTTTTTCTATTTAACGTAAATGTCTCCTGTACATTTTCTGCTGTGTCAAGCTTTGCTAGTTACAGATCAAGCAGTAATTACTAGCAGGCTGGATTATTGTATTGTGCATTTTGAAGAATTACATAAGAAGTGCCTGTAAAGGATAATTTTATAACAGGCCCACCTATATGTTCAGACCAAGCAAGGTGCCTATTTTAAGGGTATTTTATAAACATATAGAGGCCCGATTTTTGAAGACAGTTACATGGGTAACAGCCCATGTTACCCGTGTAAATGCTTTAACTAGAAAACCCTCACCTATCTTTAAGGTGCTGGGGCTAAATGGGCAGCATTGAAAATCGCTGCTACCTGTTTAGCCATGGCAGCTGCTGGTCTGTGCGGCGTGACCTGGATTTTTATTTTCGTTGCAGCGGAAATGAAAATATGAGTAAAGGGGGTTGGCGGACAGGCTATGCGCCCACACGGCGCATAGCCTGCCTAAATAAAAATTGGGCCCATAGGTACTGAGACGCTCCTGCCTGCGCCCTACAGCTTACAGGCAGGAGTGGCCTTATATTGTCCCTTGAAGAATTAGCTGGCACGGTTCCCAATGAATCTTGGGAACCCTAGTGCTCTTGTATATTCCTTAGGGAAGAATTGTAGTCGTGAACAGATGTGGTTAGGCAAGCAAGAAAATTTATTTGTCTTGGGGGATAGTTTCCAGCGCATCAAAAGCTCAAAGCAACAAATGCAAAAAGTGGAACTTTTAGGATAAACAGAAGAAAACAGGAACTCAGGAAGCAGTGAAATCAAATTTGCTTTAACTCAGCTATTCATAAACTTCAGCAGCTTAACTCAGCATTGCCTCATGTGGTTGTTAGAAAATATTGCAGCTTTATATCAATAGCTGTTCTCTTCACAGCGTGACTTGGAAACAGGTGAACACAATCAGGAACTCTTACGATTAAACAACAAGAAAAGCCAACGTTTTATATTCTCTTCATATAAAACTTATGTGCTTCTTTAAACTGTTATTCAATACAGCAGAAAGAGCAATCCATGGCACAAGGCTCAGGATTCAGGGTAGGTAAAGAACTTTCTACCTGCATATATTCTTCTGAACTAACAGAATTACTGTCTGTATCAGGTTCTTTATTTTGCCCTGACTTCAGCTCCAGGAACTTCTGAAATTCCTTCAGTAGCAATTCAGCCTGTGTTTGCTTTTCATCTGGTGGATAGTTATTGGCAAAGGTTACGCCCTTCCCCCACTCACTATCTACGTCGGTAGCAAAGTTAGGTTTGCACAGTTCAGCACTATATGAAGGTTTCTTCAGCCAAGCATACAAATTAGGAAATTGTGCTTTACCTTGTTTAGAGGCATTTATAAAAGAACTTCTCTTAGGAAATCTTTCTCCTGGCTGTAGTTCTCTGTCTTTATAGCACTGCTTGTTGGCATTAGAAGTACCTTTTCTCCACATGCTGCTTTCTCGAGGCTGGCTAGGTCTAGGCTTTACCCGGCAGTAAGAGTTTCTTGCAGGGTACGTTGGACTCCCAGGCTGACTCTTCCAGGGTTCTGTCTTCTCACAAGGTCTTAGTGCTCTTCTCCTAGCTTCTAGGGTTCCAGCACTCTGCACTCCTCTCACAACGTTCTTTTGGACTTGGATATCCTTCCCCACGCTATCCTCTGGGATATTCTCCGTGGTCCTCTCTGCAACAACAACCTGTTCACCTTTCTCCTCCTTCCTCCCCACCTCTCTTTCAGCTCTCTCTGAGGTTTTAAAAAGGGCTTCAATTCCCGGCACTCCCTGCTGTTCCCTTGGGTGTGCCCAATCAGAGCTGAAGCCTAACTCCTCCCCTGTACTGGGGTGTGTCTTCGGCTCAGCAGAGAACTGTGTTTTTTTCAGGTCAGTTTTGGAAATCCTGTGTGATTTAGCTCTGCTCTCAGGATTTTCCTCAACATCCATTTCTTCTGAAGGGCCATCTTCACCACAGTACTTATGTGCTTTTTTAAAGCACTAGGGCCAAAGTGGCAAAAATTGCAGCTAGATTGAAGCTGCGGATATTGGCACTTGTGTGGAAGTGTGCACAAATGTTTGCATATCAAGTATGTGCATAATTTACAAAATATGGCCTTGGGCAGGGAAATACCTACTGTACCCGATTGTAACTTGCCTTGGAAAGGCATTAACTAAATACTAATAAATAAAATATGTAGCTTAATCACGATTCCGCCCATACTCCGCCTCTGAAAATACATTCTTGCAGGTCACATAAACGTACGTGCCATTTGGGCACCCTGCATACTTTTGCAGCCTTTTTGTATGCGCAGAAAGGCCTTTACACGTGAAAAATCATTTATAAAACAGAGTATGTTTTATTTATGATATTCAGAGCACTAAGAAGGATTGGAGCTTGAACTGGAACTATTCTAAGCGAAGCAATTCTTACAGAGGGTTCAACTACAATGTACCTTCTGCTTGGAGTGCACAAAGGTGCACCGTCAAACCTCTCATTTGTTTGTCTGCTTTGACCCCAATAGGGTGGGGGTCACTGTTTCGAAGCATATGCTATCCCTCTGGCTCGCTGACTGCATCGCCCATACATATTCCTTGGCTGTTCTGAGCCTTAAAGGTCATGTCACAGCTCACAAGGTCTGTGCGATGGCTACATCAGCATACAACCTCCATTCTCTCTCCACAGAAGAGATCTGCAGGGCTGTGACATGGTCTTCGCTCCATACCTTCGCAGCCCATTACTGTCTGGATAGAGATTCCCGACGGGACAGAAATTTTGGCCAGGCCATACTCCAGGATCTCTTTGGGTCTTGAGGCTGTTCTGTCCATCCAGACTACCTGCTCAAAATTCCTTTGGTCGATATCGACTGTGAATACAGCATCAGATGAGTACTTTGACAGGACTGCCTCTCTGGTCTTCCTGGCTTCTCCAGTTCTCGTTGCCTAGTTGGACTGTTCTTTCTCCTCGGTTTCTGGTAGCCTGAAGCTTGGGAATCCCATATGTGAGGACTTATTTCGTGCTTGTTCACAGAGAAAGCGTAGTTATTCACCTGTAGCAGATGTTCTCCGTGAATATCAGGAATAAGTCCTCAATCTTCCCACCTTCCTGGGGAGTTGCTTTTTGGCTCCTGCTTTGTTGTCATAATGGAGAATATGGCGCCGTGGAGGGCAGAGAACACTAGAATGCATGCACGGCATATCTTCCAAAAGCTTCCTTTGGAACCTGGGGAGCGTTCCGTGCAGGGCTCCGTCAGTGACAACACCCATATGTGAGGACTTATTCCTGCGATTCCTGGAGAACACCTGCTATGGGTGAGTAACTACGCTTTACTTGAATTCAGATACAGTTTCTTATCTCCACCACCTCCACTGGAAGGCTGTTGCATGCATCCACCACCCTTTCCATAAAGAAATATTTCCTCAGAATACTCCTCAGTTTATCCCTTTTTACCTTCCTCTTATGTCCCCTTGTTCCAGAACTTCCTTTCAACTGGAAGAGGGCTACCCCCAGTATAGAAACGTAAAACAAGGATGATTTGAAGCTCTTCTCAGAATGCAGTCACACCTCAGGTGGGACTTGAATCCACAATCCCAGGCTTAGAAGGCCAGTTCCTTATCCATTAAGCCACAGGGGTCTAACTAGGGCCACTAGCACACAAGAGAGGGAGAGTTTGAGTAAACAGTCAGGGAGAATAACTGCAGCTTTAACTCTTGGGAGATACATCCTTAAACTTACGGCATCTTAATGCATTGCCTATACTGTGGGCACAGGGTGAAAAGTCATAGCTTCGCAAATACTAGACCTAGCCATTCATTTCTTGCTTGCATTGACTTATACAGCTTGTCAGCGTGGACCAGGTTGCTTAATTTGAAGCAGCATTTTCCATCTCCACATACCAGTAAAGATCAAGTGTTGCCAGCACTGCAATTCAGAAGGCTGCTTTTCTAGCATAAGCGTTTGCACTTGGGGGTTTCCTCCCTTGGAAAAGCAAGGAATGTGTGTTGGAGGTTTTCTTTATGTGGTTACTGACTATGTTGGTTAAGACCAACAGAGACTTGCTGAATTGCACAGTTTGTATCTGAAAAAAATTCTGCATAACAGATGCTGAGCAACTGCTGGCGGCTCTGGTGTTTAACTGCAGTAGTTAAGTACATTTACTTAGGCCTTTGCAGCTCAGCCTCCTAGCAAAGAGGAACCTTTCTGTGCATGAAGTCTGATTATAAATCATACCCAAATCATGTTTCTTCTGCTCTGAAAAGTGACACTCTATAGTGGAGTAACCCTGTTAATCAAGTCTGATATTTCAGATGTGTGGCTGGATACAGTAGTAATACCCATTTACATTAGTATGCACAAGTGAAGGAACAACATCTTTACCTGTGGCCATCCTCTGACCAAATAACTGACCTTGATTCTACTACTACTACTATTTAGCAATTATATAGCGCTACGCACGCAGCGCTGTACAGGTATACATACAAGAGACGTCCCTGCTCGTCATAGTCATGCTCGTCAGAGCGTACAATCTAGATGAGACAGTACAGAGCAATAGTCAATTTGGTGCAAAAGCACAGCATGGTCTTTACAATTTGGTCATGAAAATTGACGGGAGTCAGGTTGAAATAAGAGAAAGAAGTCAGGATCTGAAAATGACAGTGAAGAGGTGGGTCTTCAATCTGGATCTGAAGAGGGCCAGGGAGGGTGCCTAGCCACAGACGCAGGTAAGCTGTTCCAGGCGTAAGGTGCAGCAAGGTGAAAAGAGCAAAGTCGGGAGTTAGCGGTGTGAGTGAAAGGCCTAGATAGAAGTGATTTGTTAGCAGAGCGAAGTTCCCGAGAGGGGGTGTAAGGAGAGATAAGAGATGAGAGGTATTGAGGGGCCGCAGAGTGAATGCATTTATAGGTCAGCAGGAGAAGTTTGAACTGGATGCGGAATTGGACAGGGAGCCAGTGAAGTGACTTGAGAAGAGGAGTAATGTGGGCATGGTGAGGTTGACGGAAGATTAGTCGAGCAGCATGATTTTGTATAGATTGAAGGGGAAGGAGATGGCTAGTGGGAAGACCAGCAAGGAGTACGTTGCAGTAGTCGAGGCAAGAGGAGATCAAGGAGTGGATAAGGGTTTTGGTAGTGTGTTCAGAAAGGAAGGGGCGGATCTTGCTAATGTTGTAGAGAAAGAAGCGGCAGGTCTTAGCTACATGCTGGATATGTGTGGAGAAGGAGAGAGAGGAGTCAAAGATAACCCCCAGGTTGCGAGCCGAGGGAACAGGAAGGATCGTAGAACCATCCACGGAGAGTGAGAAGGGGGGAAGAGGAGGGGAGTAGTTGGGAAAGACAAGGAGTTCAGTCTTGGCCATGTTCAGCTTCAAGCGGCAGTGAGACATCCAGGCAGCGATGTCAGAAAGGCAGGCAGAGATCCTGGTCTGGATTGCTGGAGAGATATTAGGTGTAGAGAGGTAGATTTGGGAGTCGTCGGCATAGAGATGGTACTGAAAGCTATGGGAGGAGATAAGTGCACCAAGGGATTGGGTATAGAGGGAGAAAAGGAGGGGGCCCAAGACGGATCCTTGGGGTACACCAACATGGAGTGGGGTAGGAGAAGAAGAGGATCCACCAGAGCACACACTAAAGGAGTGATGGGAGAGGTAGGAGGAGAACCAGGATAGTACGGAGCCCCTGAAACCAAGCGAGGAGAGGGTGGTGAGGAGGAGATTGTGGTCAACAGTGTCGAAGGCAGCAGAGAGGACGAGAAGGATGAGAACTGAGTAAAGGCCCTTAGATTTAGCCAGGAACAAGTCGTTGGAGACTTTTGTAAGAGCCGTTTCAGTGGAGTGTAGGGGACGGAAGCCGGATTGTAGTGGGTCCAGGAGGGCCTGGGAGGTGAGGAAGTCGAGGCAGCGGCGATGGACTGCCAATTCTAGTAGTTTAGATATGAAGGGAAGGAGGGAGATGGGTCGATAGTTAGAAGGACAGGTGGGATCAAGAGAGGGTTTCTTGAGGAGAGGTGTGACAACGGCATGTTTGAAGTCTACGGGGACAGTTGCAGTGGATAGTGAAAGGTTTAGAATGTGAGAGATGGGGGGGACAATGGTGGGGGAGATGGGGTGTAGGAGATGAGTGGGGATAGGGTCAGTGGAACAGATGGTGGGTTTGGAGGAGGAAAGAAGAAGTGTGGTTTCCTCTTCGGAGATCATAGAGAAGGAGGAGAGGGTAGCAGGGGGAAGTATGGATGGGAGGAGAGAATTGAGGAGGGGGAGAGGTAGATGAGGAAGTGGGGAATTGGAGGGTAATCTTGTGAATTTTGTCGTGGAAGTAGTCGGCCAGGGTTTGGGCAGGAAGGGAGGGCGGGACCGGGGGCGGGGGCACCTTGAGGAGAGAACTGAGAGTATTAAAGAGGTGGCGAGGATCGGAGGCAAGGGAGTTAGTCAGATGGATGTAGTATTCTTGTTTGGCAAGTGCTATGGCTAACTGGAAGGAGCCAAGCATGAATTTGAAGTGTAGAAGGTCTTCAGGGGTGCAGGATTTGGGCCAAGCACTTTCAGCAGAATGGGCACAGTTGCGTAAATAGCAGGTTGTAGATGAGAGCCATGGCTGGGGAGTAGAATGCCTGACATGGCGTGGGGTGAGTGGGGCAAGAGTGTCAAGAACCGAGGATAGTGCAGCATTATAAGAGGAAACTGCTTCGTCAACGGATTTGGAGGACATAATGGAGGAAAGGGATGGAGAAATGGTGGGGGAGAGAGTCAAGGGATCAATATTATGAAGGTTTCTAAATAGGCTGGTGGAGACAGAACGAGGGGAAGACAGCGGGAGCTGAAGATTAAAGGTTAAAAGGTGATGGTCTAATGAGGGAAGGATTGAGTTGTGGAGGTTTGAGGGAGAGGAATTGGAGAAGAGTATCAAGTCAAGGCAGTGGCCATGCAGGTGGGTGGGGGCAGTGGAGTAGATTTGGAGGCTGAATGAGAAGGTGAGGGCGAGGAACTTTAAAGCATGGGGATCGGAGGGGTTATCAATGTGAATGTTAAAATCGCCAAGAATAATGGCAGGGGAAGAGGGATCCATAAAGATGGAGAGCCAAGAGTCGAAGTCAGTAAGGAAGGTCGATTTGGATTTGTCGGGTGGACGATAGATAACCGCTACTCATAGGGGAAGTGGTGTGAAGAGGCGAATGGAGTGGACTTCAAAAGAGAGGGAGGAGTGTGACTGAGGCAGCAGGAGGGGTTGGAAATGGCAAGAGGGAGAGAGTAGAAGCCCAATACCACCACCGCGGCTAGTGGATCGAGGTGTATGGGTGAACTGGTAGCCTCCATGGCAGAGAGCAGCAGTGGATGCGGTATCGTCTGGGAGGAGCCAGGTCTCAGTTAGGGCAAGAAGGTGTAGCGCGTTAGAGATAGAGATCGTGAGTAAAAGGAAGTTTGTTAGAGACTGAGCATGCGTTCCACAGGGCACATGTGAATGGGAGGGTGGAGGGGGAAAGGAGAGGGATATGTATGAGGTTGGACAAGTTATGTGAGGATTTCTTACGAGAGTAAGGCAGGGGTCTAGTGGGGCCATTACGTGAGGATCTATTTCCAGAGTAGTACAGAGATATAGAGGGGCCGGGGTATGGGTGTGTGTCTCTGGATGAGTGTGCCCTCCCTGAGGGACATGAGGGAGGGGAAGAGGAAGGAGCATGAAGGGGGGTCTTGATGATATTAGGTTACGTGAGGATCTCTTTTTTGAGTGAGATAGAATGTTAAGGGGGATAGGGGGTTGGGGTTGATGTCTCTGGATGAGTGATTGGGGCATGAGTGAGGGAGGGTGGAAGGAGAAAGGAGAGGGATTTGGATGAGATTAGATAAGGTACGTGAGGAACTCTTCTTAGAGTGAGAAAGAAATTGAGGGGGACCAGGGTTGGGGTTGATATTACCTGATGAGAGAAGGAGGAGGAGTAGTAGAGAGCGGGGTAGAGGGGAGGCAGTGTGGCGGAAGCGAGGGTGAGGTTGCCTTAAAGAGAGGAAATTTGGTTGAATGAGGGGGAGGGTGTGATGAAGCTCAAGAGTAGATGCTAGGTGAGAAGACAGAATGGAGGGAGAACTAAGGAAGGTGGAGGGAGCGTAGGGGGGAGAGGAGTGTGGGTGCTGGTGGGAGGGGAGGCAGTTGGGGAGTATGAGGAAGAGAAGGACAATGAGATGTGGGGCCATAGAAGAGGAGTAGTGGGAGCTATGCAGTGTATGTTCTCTTACAGCAATGAGGAGGGCTAAAGTATCTATAGGTTAAAATATAAGCAGTGGTAGTGGGGCTGCTATAGCCTGTGCAGCAAGGATCAATGTAAGCAATGGATAGCAAGATCAATGTAAGCAATGGATAGCAAGTTCAATGTAAGCAATGACCAGGCAAGCAGCAGATGGTAACCTGCAAGCAACAGATGGTAACCTACAAGCAATGAGGTGGGAGGTTAACTGTAAGCAATGGGTAGCAAGTTCAATGTAAGCAATGACTAGGCAAGCAGCAGATGGTAACCTACAAGCAATGAGGCATCAGGTTAACTGTAAGCAATGGGAAGCAAGTTCAGTGTACAAGTTCAGTGTAAGCAATGTCCAGGCAAGCAGCAGATGGTAACCTAAAAGCAATGAGGCGGCAGTTAACTGTAAGTAGTGGGTAGCAAGTTCCATGTAAGCAATGTCCAGGCAAGCAGCAAAGGTAACCTACAAGCAATGAGGCAGCAATGAACTATGCAGCAATGTATGTTACATTATAAGCAATGAGGTAGTGGGGTCGACACATTATGCAGCATATGATACAGTGTAAGCAATGAAATCATGCAGCATATGATACAGTATAGGCAATAAATAGCAGAGAGGCTGTGCAGTAAAGTAGTTGCAGCAATAATGAGGTAGTGGGGTAGCAGTGGAGTCTAAGGCTATGCAGCGAAGGTAGTTGCGGGCAATGCGGTAGCAGTAATGAGGTAGCTGAGGGTAGCAATGGAGACAGGAGGCTGTGAGTAGCAATGGGGTAGTAGTGGAGCAGACTGGGGAGTGCCTACTTCACGTGGGTGATGGTGGGGCCATGGGGGCCGAACAGGAGGAGCATCTCTACCCGCTCGGCTCCTCGATGCTGCAGCAGCTACCCAGGTGATCAGCTGGTGCTGCGTTTATTTATTTATTTATATACCGCATCTTCCAAAGTTCAGTTGCGGTTTACAGGTAACAATAATTAACAAATCAAGTTTGTTTTACATGGAACAATGGAATATAACAGAACTTATTTACAAGGAACATCATATGAAATATAGAACAAATAATGTGGTATAATACCGAACAGTGTGAAAAACTATATACAAGTTATATATGAATATATATATATGGAATACTTGGGGGGAGGTTAGGTAGAGCCAAGGGCGCCTGTGGTCCCCAACTAATGGCCACACCAAAGGGCCCTCTGGCGAGGACCGCCAGACGCGGGCGCGCCTGATGGCGCCCTCTGAATTAAAGGGCCGATCGCCCACGTGATCCGCGGCATGCTGCCACTTGTTGAAGGGCCGACTGCCTGCAAGGATTTCCGGCGCGCCCGATGGCGCCCTCTGATTTAAAGGGCAGATCGCCCACATGATCTGCGGCGTGCTGCCGCTTGTTGAAGGGCCAACTTTGGCTTCAGTTCTCTAAATTCAAATACAAATAAGGAGGAATCAAATAAAAACAAAACACAGAGAATTATGTTAAACACAGTACTCTTAAGGCCTTAAGGGGAGGGAGCCCACAGTCCTACAAACTTGTGCAGTTTCTGTAAATCCCCTCACCCTCGCTAGGCCAGAGCACCTCATTTATTGAGAGAAAACTGCTACATGGTACAAATTCAGCTCTACGTCAAGCTTCAGTGTCACTTTTGTTTATCTATGTGTTACAAGTCATGTTATAGGTCAAAGTAAGCACAGACATATTGCTCAGCTGATTAGGAGAAGCAAAAATATTCTCTCCCATTCTGCTAGACATGGCCTTGGTTTTGGGTACACACATCTCTCCAGGCTGTTAGTGAATTCCAAACTGCAAGGCTTCAGGCTGTTAGCAAACTCTAAGCCATTCTCCATATTAACCCTTTCAGAGGGCTCTGGTACCCCATTTCAAGTCCCTTCAGTAAAAGACACCCTCCTAAGTCTCAATTTTCTGTTAAACAACCATGGTGGTGTCATTGAATGACTGCACTTGCCCATTTTAAATAAGAGAGGAAGTCAATAAATAAGGTGAATTTAAGTATAGCATCAAAACAGTGAAAATTCATCTTATTTGTGGACATCTCCCCTCCCCCCCATAGACTTTGTAGCCTTAGTGCAAATCTTACTGAGGCCTCCTTGCTCAAGATGTTTGTGCACTGTGAAGTTTGTTTCTACAAACATTTATAGCCAGATAAAGATATTGCCATCTGGTATTTCTCTTGGTATTTCTTAAATTAATTTTATTTCAGATGTATATAATGGGCCCGATTCCATCCCACATGTCCCGGCTCTCTGTTCATCCTGCCAGAACCGGACGCACAGAGGGAATCGCGATTCTGATCCTGCAGGGCATGTCTAGCTCCGCAGGATTAGAATCGCAAACAGGCCTGTACATGCAGGCTGGGACCCCGATTCTGTCCGGCCTGCACATATAGGCCTTCCCCGGCTAACTCAGTCAGGGCTCTTCAATGGAGCTGTGGCACCATGGCATCTGGTTGTCATGGCATCGCAGCCCCATTGAAGAGCCGCAATCCCAAACCTCCGGCTCCTGAAGCTGATTCTCCACAGCCTGACCCCCAATCTGGCCTCCTGCCTCAGCCCTCCCCTGACCCATCCGCACCCTGGGCCCGCCGATCCCTGGCGACTAGGGGAACTTATTCCACCTCAAAGGTGGAATAAGTTCCCCGTGCAAGTCGCCGTCCCAGGACGTACAGGGCCAACATTAGAATCGGCCCCTTATGTCTGGGTGGTGACTGCCCACTGCCCACCCTAATGCCACCCCTGATCCGCCCCTTTCCGAGCCCCGTCTACCTTCCCCATACAAGACACTGGGAAGATAGATGGGACTGGAAAAGGCACGAATAGCGGGGATGGACGTTGCACAGAATGACCCCAAATTTGTTTTCACTATAAAAAAAATGAGAAGACAAAGTAACCCATGGTAATGCATCTCCAAGCTAAAATATAAATGGAGTGGTTTTCTGTTTTTAGGTCTATGGGAGAAATGCTTAGTTTACTTTTGCCACAGGTAACCCATTCTGCTGCTTGTTCATATTTAAGTTATCATATTCATAGTTATACAGTACATGGGCTAGAGTAGACTGAGCAACCCTGAGTTCCACAGGGTCAGTTCTGAGCTGTGGTGGTCAGTGTAGATTTTTTTAAAATGCTGGCTGCCATGCTAAAATTATTCTGAATATTCCGTGCTGGAATCCCGATAGTGGCTGGTGTGGAATATCCAGTTACTGCAGATAGTACCACTGCTATCAGCGTTGCGACAATATTGAGTATAGGCTATCTGGATAGCTTTAGGGCAGCTGTTTTGCTGTCCGGTCAGCAGCATTTATCTGGTTAGCAGATGCTGCTAACCGGATAAATGCCGCAGGATGTTGACCTCAACATTTGTACATGCATAAAAGGGGTTAATCTGTATGCCCAGTGTTGTGTGCTAGGTTTTGGTAAACTTGTCAAGTTTCAAATAAAATGTTTTTTTTTAAATTATTTGCAACTTTAACTGAATGCAAATCATATTAAAACCAAAGATGACTCATTAATATCAGCAAACCTCTTCCCTTGGTTTCCCTCTTCGTCCTACCTACATTGCTGGCCCTTTAGCATTTGCTATGGATATTTGCCATAGTCGCTCATTTTGTAATTGAATTGCTAAGTGGCCTGGCCACATTTTGCTGAACTTGCACTGTACTTGACTCACTGTCTTGATGTTCCAAGAGTAGTTTCAACAGAGACCCTGAAAATTACATATATACTTGTAGATATGCCACTCCCAGAAGGGAAGTGACATGCACTGATTATTTTGATTTGTTTTGTTGATTTATTATTCCATCCTTCGCAAAGTATTGTGGCAGATTATAGACATTACACACGATAGAGCTGCGCGAGGAAAGCTTGTACTGCTATCCATGTTGTAACTGGTGTGTGGGAATATACTGTCATTATGAACATTTCAGTCAGGCAACTTTCAGCAACTCCAAAAGCACGTAAACAAAGAAACAAAATGCTGACGTTATTATTGATACCTAGTTTTTCTCCTTATCCATTTTAGGCATGAATTTGACTCGGAACAGATCCCCGACCTGACGAAAGATGTTTATGTTCAGGACATTCACTGCGTGGGTTCCCTTTGTAAGCTTTACTTCCGAGAGCTCCCCAACCCCTTGTTGACCTATCAGCTGTATGAGAAATTTTCTGTAAGTCATTGCTAGGGTTCTCTATGAATATTTCCTAGGTTGTCAGCTATGTTACCATTTAGAATGAAAGAGAATGAAATGGGAATGATGGGCAGTTTAAAAATAGTTATGGACTCTGTACAGGCTTCCACCCATCTGTGGGAGCATCAAATATTTATCCATGGAGGGCAGAACATTATTTTACAGATGTCCCATTTATACATAAAATCAGAGAGGCTTAACAAATTGTTTTTTTTAGAACTAAACCATTTTGTTTTTTTAAGTTACTTTTCTCTTTGCAACTAAGACAGATGTCTGTTCCAAGCAAAGTATCCAGAAAGAATGTTGGCCGAAATTTGGCACTAAATTTTTAGATACCATACGCACAATGTTGTTTATTGTCAACTGGTATATTGGCTTAAAGCAGAATTTCCTATCAACAAAATTTAAACAACCAGCACAAAAGATTTGTCGGGGAGGAGGGAGACTAGAAGATTAGATGTATCCATAAATAATCAAAGCATTATAGGTTGGGTGGGATTTATGCCTGCTGGATCAAGGATGCATACAGGTTTATGTAGAATATCAAGAAGTAGGGGGGGATGTTCTCTATTGATGCTATAAAATACATTTCTTACAGGGGCAGGGGCAGCAGAACATCTTTTTGGTTGGATGGGCCAAACAAATCAATCTCTGGCCCTGCCCCCAAGCCTTCTAGTTTCTGATGTTGTGCTAGGCAAAATGTTGGTCAGGCCTTGACCCCAGTGTCTGACTTTATTCCGCTGCCTATGTTTCTGTGTATGCTTCAATTACAGTTTATTTAATGGGTCTAGCCACTCATTAGTAAAGACCAGTTGAAAAATTCCAGGTCCATTCACTTTGGAGTAGACATTGAGATGGAGATAGGAGCAAGGATGTTGCCAATAGCATACACATTGGCTGCTAAACCTCTAGTGGTTGCAGATGTGAAAAGCCAGAATAAAAGTGGAAACATTTAAGGGTAAAACGTTTTTTCCCATTTTTTTTCTGCATTTTTCAAAATTTTCCATGTCTTGCCTTGGCTCGGAATGGAAAAGTTCTGTTGGTACAATTGTGACTGAAGTGCAGTGCGTCAGGAAAGATGCATTTGTATGCAGACAGTTTCTTAGTATGATCTCTGAGTTAATTGGCATAAATCAGTATGCTTATCAAGTAGACGACAAATGACTGAAAAATAGCTGTCCTCTCCCATTTAAAACAGAGTAAGAATTTTTTAAAGGCTTGGGTGTTAATATCTCCAGAATACCTGAAAAAATGTTTTCATATGAATTTTATGTGTATATTCTAATTCTAAGTTGATAATCCACCCTTCTCAAAACTAAAACAGAGAGTGATTTACAATAAAAGCATTAGACAGTTTTATAATAAAAAGTATTAAAATACAAACCACATACTATATTATTGATATAATTACTACTACCAACAGAGAATTGGAAAGAACAGCTTTTGACAATAGGGCGTGCCCTTTGCTGAGCTATAGCAGGAATGTCTTAAAAGGTGCTGCTATACCTCTGAGCTGGCATGGTCTGGAAAGAAACCCCAATGGGTCTCAACCTATATTGAGCAAACCATGATCGAATCTAGCCCCTTCACTAGATGAACGCAGGCAGTCACCTAGGGTGCCAGAATTTGGGGGCCAGCAAAACAGTTAGCCTTGCCAACCCAAGAAATTGAGTTGGCTTGGTGTGGAGTTGGCAGCTTGTGCTACAGTTTCCCTTTCTTCCTTAAGGCTGGTGCTATAGGCATGTTTAAAATGCATGGGCACAGGGCCAACGCTTCCCGATGCTGATCCTGTAGTGTATAATGATGCAGTTTGAACCTGCTTATGGTGCTGGTCTTCAGGAAGAGGAGGAGCAGCAAATATGCTGGGGTCAGTGGATCAGGCACAAGGCTGATTTGCCTAGGGCACCAAATGCCCCAGTCCTGGTCATGATGAAACAGAAGCTTAAGTGCTTTCAGCTGAAGGACGCACTGGCCAAGAAGGGAGGGTAGAAAATAAAAAGCTGGAGGAATATTAGGAGATGGACAGAGAGGACCACTCAACACAGTTGTTTTTGGGATTGTGTGATAGCTGCTGAACGTTCTGTTTTTTCCCCCTTGTTTTGTAATATGGCAGGATGCTGTCTCTGCTGCTACTGATGAAGAACGATTGGTGAAAATCCATGATGTCATTCAACAACTACCACCCCCTCATTACAGGTCAGCATTCATTTGTCCCCTTACTATGATACATAACTTTTATCAGCAGGTAAAGTAGGACTTTGTGGCTCACTTAAACTGTCCCGTTGCCACAGCAAATGCTAAGGAATCGTCAATTTCTTCCTCTTTTTCTTGCCGCAGCTGCTAGATTTTTAGAGGCATTTACTATTCTCTTAGTGCTTTCCTTTTAGATTTTCTTCAGCTTCAAGACTGCTTTTGTTATATTGGTAGGACATTATAGGAACAAAACTTTCATCACAGAAAGAGCTGAGTTGGGGCAGAGATTCTGTACAGCTGTAGCTGCCAGCTAAAAATGTGATCAGCAATAGCTGCAGCCCATGTTCAAACGACTCAAGGTCTGAGAAAGCTGTAGTGGTCATTGTGCAACTGTAGTTTCGCTTATAGGTTGTAAGAATTCACAAATAAATGCTTGCAATAGGAACTATGAGGAGGGGCGGATTATTCAAAGGCATTTAGGAAGTTTGAGACATGCAAACTTCCTAAATGCTGCTCAGCATTGCAGCCACTAAGCACCCCGACACAGATGGAGCAGGGACCTCAGCAAAGGTTAATCGGGCAGTGGCAAAATTCAGTCACTGCCCAATTAACTCTAACAACCACTAAAGTTAGGACGGCTGAATGGCTTTTCTAACTTTAGCTGCTTTTGCAATCTGGCTTGCGGCTGAATAGTGCCACTGACCATATTGCAAAATTCCCATCGGCCAACCCAGACGTTCATTGCTAGTGGCCAGATATGACCCTATCATTGAATATCCGGGTTCACTTTACAGCAGTGGTGGCTAGCAGCTGTAACAGCATTAGCCACTGCCGCTAATTATCACCCTACAATTTTTTTAGCTTTTAATATTTAATCTTTTGTCCCCACAAACTATTACTCGCTACTGAATATAGTCTGTGAAATTGCCATATATATTGCAAGGAGCAGGTATTGTTTACCATTTAATTCAGATAGCTCATAGACTGACTAATGGCATGTTTGGCCATCTCTTATTCATTTATATGTCCACATGGCCATTAATTTAGTAAGACTGATTAGTTTACTAAGAAATAAAAATTGCAAAATTGTATTACAGACTGAGTATAGAGGAGGAAAATTAATTATGCTTCACCAGAGACTGGAACGTCCCTGTCAGAGCTTAGAATGAAATCTAGCATTAAAGAATGCACAGCACGTAAATCTTCATGCCAGAACATGACTGCAGTCAGTCTGGCAGGAGGGTGTGCATGCAATCACAGTAGATCGCTGTAGTGTCAGACCTGAAAGATTAGTTGTCCCAGCTCCAGGCTTACATCTTTTATCAGTGCAAGTGGAATGATTGCAGTATTGAAGATGATGAGAGGCGTGAATAAGCTAGGAATGTGCAGTGCTGCTTATATCTAGTACAGTGGTTCTCAATCCAGTCCTCCGGAACCCCGAGTCCAGTTAGGTTTTCAGCGTATCCACAATGAATGTGCATGAGAGAGATCCACATGCACAGCTTCCATTGTATGCAGCTCCATCTCATGCATATTCATTGTGGATATCCTGAAAACCCGACTGGTCTGGGGGGTTCCAGAGGACTGGGTTGAGAACAACCGATCTATAGGAATGACTACTAGTAGTACCAAATATATGCATTAGGTTACTGTGGAGTAATTGTACTGTAGATAAATTGGACAGATATATATAGTAGATGCACCATTGGTTCTCAGAAAGTCTCTCTGAGAAGTCTGTGCAGTGTTGCAAGGTTCTTTCAGTTCTGGGAATTTGGAGGCTTTGGCAAATAGCGATTGTCATTCTGGATAAGATGAACTTGATTAAGAAAGGAGCTAGATTGCAGTGCTTTATAAACCACCTCCCTTTCTTATATACAGCTCCATTTCAATAAGGATAGGCAAAGCCAGCCCTGATTCTCTACCCTGTGCAGGTAGACTTGTAGGGCCCAATATTCATTTGGGCAGGCTATGCACCACATCAGCACATAGCCCTGCTTGCCAACCCCTAACCCGGGATATTCAATGCTGCAGTGACGGCATTGAATATCCGAGGCTAACCAGGTAGCAGCGATATTGCACTGCTATCCGGTTATCATCTGCGGCTAAAACTAGGCAAGCCAAAAGCATGCCTAGTTTTAGCTGTGGATCACTAACTGGGTAGTGGAGTCCAGCGGATTACAGGATCCGAGGCAGCATGGATTCACCAGAGGCAGGTCTTGTCAGACAAATCTGATTGATTTCTTTGACTGGGTGACCAGGGAGTTGGACCGAGGGAGAGCCCTAGATGTGGTGTATTTAGATTTCAGTAAAGCCTTTGACACTGTTCCTCACAGGTGACTTATAAACAAACTGAGCACCCTAGGGATGGACCCTAAAGTTACTGCTTGGGTTAGAAATTGGTTGGGTGGGAGGCGACAAAGAGTACAAGTAAATGGAGCTCACTCTGAGGAGAAGGATGTTATCAATGGTGTGCCCCAGGGATCTGTCCTTGGTCCAATTCTTTTTAACATCTTTGTTAGTGATATAGCGGAAGGGCTTTCAGGTAAGGTTTGCCTCTTTGCGGATGATACCAAAATCTGCAATAGAGTAGACACCCAGGAAGGGGTAGATAACACGAGGAGGGATCTAGCTAAGCTTGAAGAATGGTCTAGAATTTGGCAGCTGGGATTTAATGTTAAAAAATGTAAGGTCATGCACTTGGGCTGCAGCAATCCAAGGGAGCAATATAGTATAGGGGGTGAAGTACTTTTGTCCACTAAAGAAGAGCGGGACCTAGGCGTGGTTGTGTCTGATGACTTTAAAGTAGCTAAACAGGTAGAAAAGGCGATGGCAAAAGCTAGAAGGATGCTTGGGTGCATACGGAGAGGAATGGCTAGCAGAAAAAAGGACGTGATAATGCCTCTGTATAAGTCTTTGGTGCGACCTCATTTGGAGTATAGTGTGCAATTCTGGAGACCACACCTTCAAAAGGATGTGAACAGGATGGAGTCGGTGCAGAGGGTGGCTACTAAAATAATTAGTGGTCTTCATTATAGAGCATATGAGGACAGACTTAAGGATCTTAATATGTACACCTTAGAGGAGACGGGATAGAGGTGATATGATTGAGATGTTTAAATACCTCCGTGGCATAAATGTTCAGGAAGAGAGCCTCTTTCAATTGAAAGCAAGTTCTGCTACGAGGGAATATGCGGAAATATTTTTTTACGGAAAGAGTAGTGGATCCGTGGAATAGTCTCCCAGTGGAGGTGGTAGAGATGAGGACAGTAACTGAATTCAAAAAAGCATGGGACAAACACAGAGGATCTCTAAAGGAACAAAGGGGACTGTTGTAGTTATGTAAGGACAGACTAGATAGGCCATGTGGTCTTTTTCTGTCGTCATATTTCTATGTTTCTAATATTGCCGCTACCTGAATATCAGTACTCTCCGTCTCCCTCTGCCCCAGAATGCTCCTAACATGCCCCGATGCTAACTGGATAGCATCGGGGCGCGTAGGGGACATAGACAGGGATATTCAATGGCACTAACCGGGTAGGTGTCATTGAGTTTTTTTACTGGGCTGTAAACCATGTAAATACTTTTTGAATATTGGGCCTGTAGTTCCTTCCTCTTCAGTTTGATATCCAAGCTTCTGCTCCATTCACAGCACATGGGCAAACTGAATGCCAGAGGGACCTTCAGCTTGTGGGTTTTGGCTGAGCACTGCCAATAAGAACATAAGAAATGCCATACAGGGTCAGACCAAAGTCCATCAAACCCAGTATCCTGTTTCCAACAGTGGCCAATCCAGGTCACAAGTATCTGGGCATGTTTCCAAAAAGGCACATAGGTTCCACAATGCTTGTCCTGGGGTAAGCAGTGGATTTCCTGGGTCCTCTTTAATAATGGTTTCCTCCAGGAAGTTGTCCAAATCTTTTTTTAAACCCAACTACACTAACTGCTTTTACTACATCCTCCGGTAACGAATTCCAGAGTTCAATTACATGTTGAGTGAAAAAATATTCTCTGTTGTTACTCTTAAACGGGTTACACTGTAGCTTCATTGTGTGTCCCCTAGTCTTTCTACTTTTTGATGGCGTAAACAATCTTTCTGAGTTTACCCGTTCTACTGCATTCATTAATTTACAGACTTCTATCATATCTCCCTTCAGCCATCTCTTTTCCAAGATGAAGAGCCCTAACCTTTTAAGCCTTTCCTCATAGGGGTAGCCTTCCATCCTCTTTACCATTTTGATGACTCTTCTCTGTACCTTTTCTAATTCGGCTATATCCTTTTTAAGATATGGCGACCAGAATTGCACACACTATTCAAGGTGTGGTTGCACCATGGAATGATACAGAGGTATTATATCATCCTTGGTTTTATTCTCAATTCCATTCCTTATGATTCCTAGCATTCTATTTGCTTTCTTGGCTGCCACTACAGATTGGGTGGAGGGTTTCCATGATGAAACGTAAATCTTTTTCCTGGGTGGTGGTTCCTAATGTGGAACCTTGCATCATGTAACCGCAGTTTGGGTTGTTCTTTCCTAGATGCATAATTTGCATTGGTTCACATTAAATTTCATCTGCCAACTGGGCTGAGCTGTGGGAGCTGAATGTTCTTGGGTGGACTGGGGGCGGTGGCTAAAATCAGAATACAAACACGGTTGGCTGAGCCTCTATGGCACTATATAGTAAGTTATCAATAGCAGGTCTGAATTGTCCCCATCTACATTTTCTAAGTAACAAAAGAGAAATAGTCTCTGTTGAAAGAAAACTTTGCTGTTGACTGGAGTGATTCCCTCTAGTGGTGGAAAGGGATTTTTTTCCATTATCTTCCTTGGAAAATGTAAGGACACTTGTTTGAATCAGAATGAATCAACTTGTATTACAGGAATAGCGTTAAAAAATATTTCTTCACAGAAAGATGGTGAGTATGTGGAATACCCTCCAAACTGAGGTACTGGAAATAAAAAACATAAAAGGGATCAAGAAAATCAAGGATCCCTATGTTTATCCTGAGTTATGACGCCATTGATCAACTCAGAACTGTGAAGGTGTAATTTTAGCCAGACATCTTATTTATTTATTTATTTAACTGTATTTATATCCCGCTTTTCACCGGGTCAAAGCGGTGTAACAAAAAAGGGGGGGGGGGGGAATCATAGAGGAGGGCCATCACCAGGAGGGCAACATTGACGATTTTGGAGTGGATGGACACAGACATGGACGAGGTAACATAGATTTGATCATAGGTTCTTTAGAGGATTGGTTATTTGTGTGAGTTTGTTTCTGTTTGGAGATATTCTTGGAATAGGATGGTTTTTAGCTGTTTTTTGAATGACAAGAGATCGCTGTTGTTCTTGATGTGGGTTGGTAGAGAATTCCAGAGGGATGGAGCATAAAGTTCAAAGGCTCTGTTGCAGGTCCGTTGTGTGCCTTTGGTTCTATGATGAGGGAGTTGCTGGAGGTCTGTCTGGTTGCCTTGGTGTGGGCTGGACGAGGCAAGAGGGTGCAGAGCTGGGTGCCTTGTGCTTGGTGGATGGTTTTATGGGTGAGTAGAATAGCTTTGTATTTAATTCTTGCTTCGAGGGGAAGTATGTGTAGGTCCCTCAGAATTGGAGTGTTGTGGTCTTGTTTCTTTGCATTTTGGATGATTCTTGCTGTGGTGTTCAATGCGGTTCGGAGAGGGTTGGTCTGTGAGGCGGGTAGTCCGTGGTAGATTATGTTGCAGTAGTCCAGATGTGGGAGTGTCATAGCTTGCATTACTGTCCTAAAGTCCTGAGGTTCAAGGAGAGGTCGGAGTCGTTGTATCATTTTAGCTTTGTGGAATATAGTTCCGGTGGTTTAAGTGATTTGCTGTTTGAGGGTTAGAGCTTGGTCAATGATAATGCCCAGATATCTTATTTGTGGCTGTATCCGAATTTTTGTGGATCCTATGCTGAGGTGTGTAGGTGGTTTGAAGTCCAGGTCTTTTGTTACCATGAGAGCTTCGGTTTTCTTTATGTTAATAGACAGGTTGTTCTCTTGTAGCCAGTTGGATACATCGGTGAAGCATGCTGATAGATGTTCATTTGTTGGGTTTGTGGTTGTAATTGGGGCGTAGAGCATGATGTCGTCGGCATATATGTGGAAGTTGATGTTGTGGGTGCGTATGACTGAACAGAGCGGTCGGAGATAGATGTTGAAGAGCATGGCTGATAGCGTGGATCCTTGAGGTACTCCTTGGTGTTGCTGGAAGGGGGGCGAGGTTGAGGTGCTGGTGCGGATTAATTGCTGTCTGTTAGTTAGGTAGGATTGGAACCATTGGAGTACGGTATCTTTGATCCCAATTGTTTGGAGTATGCGTATGAGTATGTTGTGGGAGATGGTGTCGAAGGCTGCTGATATATCTAGGAAGATCATGGCGTATCCTGAGTGTTTTGCCTGGGTTCCTATGATGAGGGTGTTCAGCAGTGTGGTCATGAGGGTCTCGACTCCATGTAGCGGGCGGAAGCCGTGTTCCTGCGGGTCTAGTATGTTGTTGATGTCTAAATGTTCTTGAAGCTGTCGCTGGACTATCTTCTCGATTATCTTGGTGGTGAAGGGGAGGCTTGCTATCGGCCTTTAGGAGGTGGGGTCTAGGGGGTCCAGGTTGTGCTTTTTTAGGGTTGGTCGAATGATGGTGGTTTTGAGGATGTCTGGCATGCATCCTTGGATGAGGGATTCATTGACAATGTGGGTTAGTGGTGTGGTCAGGTCTTCTTTGGATTTCTTTATCCAGTCAGTGGGGCAGGGGTCTAGCGGGGAGGTGGTGGTGTTTAGGCAGGAGATGGTAGATGATATATCTTCTTCTGTGGTTGCATCGAATGTACTCCAGTCTTTGTTCATGATGGTGCAGTGGTTTGTTTTGGTTGTCTCAGTGTTTTGTTGTGGAGTTTGTGGTTGTTGAAGCTGTTTGTATTGTCGGGCTAGTAGTTCTGGTGGGATATTTGACAGCTGGTCAGAGTTGTTAGGTGTCCTTGACAGCTTTTTGACAATCTGAAAGAGTTCTCAAGGTTTATTTATGGCTGTGTTTATGATTTTTGAGTGGTAGTCTTTTTTCGCTTTGTCGGTTTCTGAGTGGTATGCATCGAGTTTGGATAGGTATTTTGCTTTGTCCTTTTCGTTTTTGGTCTTTCTCCATTTTCTTTCTGTTCGTCTGAGTTTGGTTTTTAGTTTCCGGAGACTGGGGGTGAACCATCGGGCTTTTGAGGAGGTGGGTCTGGTGTTGGTTTTGTTCATCAGTGCACTGGATGCTGAGGAGATTGTGGTGTTCCAGTTGTGAATTAGATCATCGATGTTGTTGGAGTTTGTTTGGAGTTTAGGTAGAGTTTGTGCTAGGAAGTTTTCTTTGATAAATGCTTTGAATCTTCTCGTATGTTGCAGGTTCTCCTTGTTATTCATATGTTGGTAGGTGTGGGATAGGTTGATGATGTAGTGGTCTGACCATGGTATAGGTGAGATCTCTAGGTTCCTGTGAGAGGAGGTGGTATGGGCATTTAGGAATATTAGGTCTAGTGTGTTCCCTTTTTCGTGCGTTGGTTCTTGAATGATCTGTGTCAGGTTCATTGCTGTCATGGCGTTAATGAAGGTTTCTGCTTGTTCTTCTTGGAGAGATGGGAGGTTGAAGTCTCCTAGAATTATTTGCTCTTTTGTAGAGCTGGTGCTTGCGGAGATGAGTTGTAGTATCCTTGGTAGGTCGGTGGTTGTGGTGGGTGCACGGTAGATCAGGCAGATTGAGAGGTGTTTATTGGTGAGGGTGAGTATGTCTGCATCATTGGAGGTTTCTGAGGTATGGATCCTGAGGTGGAGGTTGTCTTTTGCTATGATGGCTACGCCTCCTCCTTTGGTGTGCGTTCGGGAGCAGTGTTGGAAGTTGTATCCTTTTGGTGTTAGTTGGTTCATTATTACTGTGTCGCTATTTGTTAGCCAGGTTTCCATCACACAGAGGATGTCGGCTTTCTTAGATGTAATCAGGTCTTGGAGCATGTGGTATTTGTTTCTGACTGATCGTGCGTTTATTAGTGAGATGGAGAGGTGGTGGCAGTTTGGGGGGTTGGTGATGTGGGTTGGTGTATGCTGTGTGTGGTAGAGATTCTGTGCAGGGTTGTAGTTGCTTGCGGGTTGGGTTGTTGTGGTGTCTGTGTAGAAGAGGTTGTTGAGAGTGTTAGTGGGGGAGGGGTAGAGGGTCAAGAGAGGGGTTAGGAGGTAGATGGGGGCTAGGAAGGGTGGCATGGTGTGCAGGAATACCTTGAGGTTTGTGATTTGTGTCGAGTGTCAGTGCTGGGTCCTTAGAGTGGTGGGGTCCTTTTGTAGCTGTCGCCGTTGTATTCCTCTTGCAGTACTGGATGGTGTACTCTTCTGCGTACCGTGGAGGTTTTCTATATTTGCGTCTTTTTGGTTTCACAGTTTTTTTGGTTTGTTTCCACAGGTCTTCTTAAGGCTTGCTTCTGGTTTTTTGGGGGTTTTTTGTTTTTTTTTGGTTCTTATAGTAATTTTCTATTGTTGTAGTTCACATTTTTGTATTATATGAAGCAAAGGTTATATGGGATTCATTTGAGCAGCATTCTTCATTTGCATGTAATAAGGGGGATAGAGACCCAAGCCTTTGCTCTTAGTTTCTGTGATTTTCAAAGAGCTTCATTGAAACAGACTTTATTGGTTGGAAATTCTACATAGTCGAGATTCTGTTCAGCAGACAATGACTGCAAACCAATGAGATGAAGATGCTTCATATCCCTCCCTCCATTCTTTAGCCTTCTCATTGACTGGTAACCTGGCTTTAGGTGGGCTCCGTAAACCTCTCTCATTCTTGCAACTCAGTCAACTGTTTAATGGTTTGAAAGACTTGGCAGAGTCGAGGGTGGTTGTGATTTAGCCTCTCACTTCTGTGTTGAGTTTCCCCAATCTGCCACCTTACACAGTTTTGACTGCTTGACATTTGCAGGACACTGGAGTACCTCATGAGGCATCTGTCACGTTTGGCTACCTATTGTGCTATCACAAACATGCACACCAAGAACCTCGCAATCGTCTGGGCACCAAACCTTCTCAGGTAATATCCGAGTTCTTTGTTACTTCAAGTCAAAAGGAGATTGAAACCACAAATTACCTGGGTGCATTTTTAATTAAATCTTAAAAAAGCAAGTATATATGAATTTATTGGTAGTGTCTTTATCCACATTTGGATGTGGACTAGAGCATTCATCAGTGCTAAATTAAACTGCTCATATGCCATATCATAACTATAGAAAGTCTTATATACATGTGCTAGAGTTAATAGAAGGAACTATATAATGGAGGTGTGGCAAGGAGGGATATTAGCAAATGGCTCTATTTAGCACAGTTTCAAAACAAGGTAAAAGTAACAAGTATGTTTTGGGCCTGATATTCAGTGCCAGTGGCTAGTGCTGGATCCTAGACCCAGATATTCAGTGATGGGACCATATCCAGCCACCAGCATTGAATATCCGGGTTTGCTGTAGAACCCGGAAGCTAAACGGGAAGGGCGATATTGGGCCACTGCCCGGTTAGCTTCTGCAGCTAAAGTTAAGCCAGCATTTGCTATGCCTTACTTTAGCTGCAAGTGGCTAACTGGGTAGCGGTATCAATATCGCCACTGCCCCATTAGCAACAGGTGACACCCCGACACGCCTCGATGCTAACTGGTTAGAATCAGGACATGGAGCGGCAGCACCCGTGGATATTCAGTACTGCTGAATATCCAACTGAACGGCATTTACACGGTTTGCAGATCTGCAAACTGTATAAATGCCTTGGAATATCGAGCCCTTTGTTTCTAATTTTAAATAGAAAAAAAAAACATTTCTAAGATATCATTTGATATGTTTACTGATTTTCTTGCTTAGATCGAAACAGATAGAATCAGCCTGCTTTAGCGGTACTGCTGCTTTTATGGAGGTACGCATTCAGTCGGTGGTCGTGGAATTCATTCTCAACCACGTGGACATGCTCTTCAGCCCCAAGCTCAGCTCCGTCATTCGTGATGGTGCAGGTATGCTCTATGGTAATTTCCATTTTTTTCCATATTTGGTGGGGATAGGGGCTGTATAGCCTTTTTCAGGATGAAAAGCTTAAAAGCTGCATGGCTCACAATGCCTTCTTCACCTCTAAAGGAGATTTTTTGTTCTCTCTCCTCTCCCGAGCACCACCACTCCTCTCTTATCTAACAGATGTGATTTTAGCTCTGCAGCAATCAGGAGAAATGCTGTTGTAGCTTCTTCTTAGACTAACTTTACAGTGTTTGTCGTTGGCAAGACTAAACTAGTAGTAGGACCCTTATATTCTTGGTTTCTTAAGGGCATGATAGAAACATCAGCACTGACGGCACCATTAAAAAGAAATCCTGATATTCAGCACGGGTATTCAGATAGGGACTGGATAGAGCAGTCGGTGCAGGCATTCACTGGAATGGCCTATCCACATACCACTTAAGACAGCTATTTGTGGTCCTAATTTATACAGTTAGCCTTCCTGCATAAGGATGAAAATTAGGAAGGAACAAAGAAACAGATACCAGGACTGGCAGATAATTCAGGTTTGGACAAACCCCTTTTATTTACCCCTATGCGTTTCGGCCGTGGGCCTTCCTCAGGGGGATATCAAATGAGGGAGCAAACCTTTTTGTAAAAGCTTCCTTGTAAATTAAAGACATAAAACCACGCTTCAGCGTTACGAACCTTGTGTGGACTGTCGCTGCAATCTGGATAGTGCCACTGAATAGCTCTCTCAGTGCCCTTATCTGGATTTATTTATTTTATTTATTTAACAATCACTTATATACCGCACTTTCCCAATGATCAGGTGCGGTTTACAAAAATCAAGTTAAGGGACAGATCAAAGATCTGTGTTTTTACATGGAACATCAGAGAACTATGTACAATCGGCCTGAACCTTAAACAAAACATATTTAGTTACAGTTGAAACGGAGATCAAAGTACAATAACAATAAACTATATAACAACTATATAAAGAATATAGAGTTTATGCTATGTAAAATTGCCTAGTGGGCTAATTGAGATAAGTTAGGATGGGAGATTGCAGAGGGGGGTAAAGAATGTCGGAATAAAAGGGGGTGGGATAGTTTAAGTTACAGCTATTTTATGTCTTTCTTGGTAGGGCCTTCGTTGTCATTTGTTATTCGTTTTAGTGTCTTTCAGAGTTAGGGATCTGAATTGTTATTAGATTATCCGTTTTCATTGTGGGAGAAAGAGTGTGTCATAGGATCAAAGTGTGATGTGAAAAGGTGGGTTTTTAGTTTCTTTCTGAGATCCTTAATTTCTGTTACTGCTCTGATTTCCTCAGGAAGGGAGTTCCATAGGATGGGTGCTGCATGGGAGAATGCCTTTTTGTTGGTTATCTTTTTAGCTTTTGTGAAGTCTTTCGGGGTTATAATTTTGTTTGTATAGCCTTTCCTGTGTACTATTTTATTAGTGTCTTTAGTAATAAGCTTGCTTAGTGTTGGTGGAACCATGTTATTTAATGCCTTGAAGGTAGTTATAAATAGTCTTATAGTTTATCCTGCTTTGTATTGGTAGCCAGTGTAAGTTAGCTAGTATAGGTGTTATGTTTATTTATTTATTTTATTTATTTATTTAACATTTCTTCTATACCGCGCTATGTGTTCGAATATTTGAGACTTCATTATGATTCTAGCTGCTGCATTTTGTGCTAGTTGGAGTCTTAATGTTTTGTTTTGATGTGCCTAGAAGAATTAAATTGGCAAAGTCAAAATGAGGTGTGATGATTGCCTGAATTATGCTCAAAAAGTCTTGTATATGGACAAGTGGGCGGAGTTGCTTTAGTATTCTGAGCTTGAAAAAGATTTTTTTTGTTGTGTTTCTAATATGTGAGTCCAAACTGAGATGCGTATCAAGGATGACACCTAGATATTTCACTTCAGTTTTTAGTTTAATGTCTTGGTTTTGAAGTGTGATGTGTGATGGGGGGATGTATGATTGGTCTTTTGTTACAATTAATATGTCAGTTTTTGAGTGGTTTATATGGAGGTTATAGTCTTTTAGCCATGTTGTTATTTCATTGAAGCATTCGTTTAACAGTTGTATTGATAGGCTAGGGATCGTGAATGGAATGTACATCATTATGTCATCCGCATATAGATGATAGTGGACATTGAATTTTTTAAAGATATTGCAAACTGGTTGAATATATATATTAAAAAGGAGGGCTGAGAGGGCTAATCCTTGTGGGAGACCGATTTCCTGGTTGAATGTGTTTGATGTTTGGGTGCTGATTCTTACAGTTTGTGTTCTATTGGTTAGGTATGGATAAACCCATATGGTTACCTGAATAAGGGCTTCTGACTATTTTTCCCTTTGTCATCAATTTTGAATTTGCATTAGTAGGAGGTGACTTCTAGAACTATTCTAATAGAGGTATCGCAGGTTGCAAAGACAAACAAGTTGAAACATCTATTTTTATTGAAGATGTGGTTGGTGAATGGAGATGTAGAATTGCCTCATTCTCCATTTTGGGAACTAAATACAATTTTAAAAGAACAGTCAGTTTAATGGGTCTGAGGTCATTTTTCCAAAAAAACAGTTGAGTGTCTAACTTATTCGGTCAAGTTTTGACCAGCTCAGAAGAGTAACTACTATGATTTTATAGCATACCACATGTTACTGCAGCTGAACTAGTTAATACCACATATTAAGTTAATACCACATGGTAGTAACTTGAGTGGTAAATTGCAGCTGGGAATATTGCACATTCCTGGCAGGAGCAATGTAAAGATAGCATTTTTAAAGGAGCTTATGGTAGATGCTTGAACCCATCCACCCTCCATTCCTCTCCCTGCAAGCAGATACCCCACTTCCATGAACAGACTTATTTGGTAGCCTGACCCCTAGACACAAGACAAGCACTAAAGACTGAGAGGCACTACTTTGAAGCTGCATCCTATGGGACAGGAGCAAATAGGGATCACTCCTACTTTCCCACTAGATACCAGGGAGCCCTCTGGTAGGTGCTGGGGGAGGGAGAATGCGGGAATCTGATTGGAGGGTTGGGCAGGATCTTTACTAGACCACTCGCCTCAGTTTTAAGAGGTCCCCTGAGTGCACTGGGCCACAGGTTAACAGCACAGTGCATCTGGGAAGTATAGATAATGCCAGTTTTAAGCTGACATTATCTTTTCCATGAATAACACAACTGGAAAAGTTAAATGAAAGCTGTATTATTCAGTTTTCATAACAATGAGATGCTTCACATGTATTTATGTGCTTTCCATCTAAATATTTAGCTCACACTACACTACTAAAAGGGGTGTTAAGGGAAAATAATGCATGGTTTTACTATTTAATGCATGTTATTTGGCCAAAATTGTGTGTTATTCATTTCATTTATTAAAATTTGATATACTACCCCTCGTGGGGACAGTAGGGCAGTTTACAATAAAATAAAAATTACAAAGGTCAGAAAGGAACTCCAAAGTTTGACAGGAAAAAAGATACAAGAGGACACAGCCACATAAGATTGGGTTGAGAGCAGAAAAAAGAAGGGAACGACCAAGGACGCCTAAATGCTCGGGTTAGTATTGTAGGAGAGGAGTTAAGTGGTCATAACGGGAAGCATGAAATATCAGTCTAGCTGCAGTATTCTGGAGAAGTTGAAGACAGTTAAGTTCATACTACAGAAGGCCAGCCAAGACAGAGATGCAATAATCAATACGCAATAGAACAAGAGAAACAACCCGTATAATTATAGCAGAGGTGGAAAAGAAGACCTCACATTCCTTAATACATGTTATTAACTACCCTCTCCAAAACTAAGCTGCTTTTCACCACTAGTTGGTTACTTTGTCAGTTTAAAATCTTTCTAAAGATAGCTGGCATAGGTTTTTTAAAACAGGCAAAACTATCATATACATCATCATAACAACTATATGCCCTCTTTTGCTCATTGTTAGTATTTTGGTTTATGTTCTGCTTTTCCTTAATTTGCTCAAAATGGATCACATAAAAGTTAAAAATATATATATATATATTTATCTGAGTGATTTGCCTTTATAGGTCATGGTTCCTTAGTGAGACCAAAGTCCTTGCTGGTGTCTTCCCCATCAACCAAGTTGCTGACATTGGAAGAGGCTCGTGCACGAACCCAGGCCCAGATCAGCTCTCCTGTGGTGGCAGACAGCAAATATATTGAGGTGGGAGAAGGGCCTGCTGCTTTGCAGGGAAAGTTTCATACCGTCATTGATTTTCCATCTGAAAGGTAAATATATGCAAGAAGGAACGAGTTCCCTGTTTGAAGTTTACAGAGCATACATAGTGGGAGAGATGCATTGTCCTGTCTAGCTTCTGTGATATCTAGCACTTTCATTCAAGCTTCTGATTTATGTTCTTATAATATCACCACCATGTGCTATTTCAGATCCTGCTAGGTACTCATCTAAGATTATTGAAGTAACTTGGGAAAGCATTGGCAGCTCTGCCATTTGACCTTTCAATGCTTCTTTACAGTCAGGACTGGAGATGGGCAGATGTGGTTTCTGCCCACAAAAGTGCAAGTAAGGAAGGGGTTGGCAACTATAAGCTGGTTAGTCTGACCTCTGTGGTGAGTAAGTTAATGGAAACACTGCTGAGTAGAGAATAGTGTGGTTTTTGAAATCCAAGCGTTTACGGGACCTGAGACACCATGACTTTAGTATAGGTAGGTCTTGTCAGACAAATTTGATCAACTTCTTTGACTAGGTGAATTGGATTAGGGGAGAATGCTAGGATGTGCTATACTTAGATTTCAGCAAGGGCTTTGACACTGCTCTGCTCTTGGGAGTTACCCTGAAATGACTGGGTAATAAACTGGCTGAGTGAGAGGTGACAAAGGGTAGCAGTAAATGGAGTTCACTTTAACAATAGGGGCGTTACTTGTGTGTTGCAGGGATCAGTCCTTAGTGCTATTCTTTTTTAAATTTTTGTAAGCGATATTGCAAAAGGTCTGCTGAGAAAGGTTTGACTCTCCGTGGATGATACTAAAACCTGCAACAGGGTAGACACCCTGGAAGGTTTGGATAAGATGAGAAGAGATCTAGAAAAGCTTGAAGAATGCTCTTGAATATGGCAGCTAATATTTAATTCTAAAATATGGACTACAGAACCCAAGGGAGTGGGTATAGTATAGGGGGTGAAGTACTTCCGTTCTTCTTTCATGTGTTGGACCAAAATGTAGAAAAAGTAGGGGGCATGCAATGAAGCTACGTTGTAACCTGTTTAAGACTAATCAGAGAAAATATTTTTTCACTCAACGTGTAATCAAACTCTGGAATTCGTTACTGGAGGACGTAGTAAAAGCTGTCAGTGTACCTGAGCTTAAAAAGGTTTGGACAAGTTCCTGGAGGAAAGGTCCATAAACCATTTATTTATTTAGTTGTATTTATATACCGCCTTTCGTTGGGTCAAAGAAGTTTACATAAAACAAGATAAATAGCAATTATAGAGCACTGTGGTAGAAACAGTAACATTTTAACATTCTTACATTTAACGTTTTAACAATTTAATACTTACAGCATGCAACAGGTACCTAGGAATGATAATATATTCATATGCATTGTGGAACCTGTGTGTCTTTTTGGGAACCTGCTAGGTACTTGCTAGGAGTGGAGGAGTGGCCTAGTGGTTGGGGCAAGGTACTTCAGGCCGGAAGGTCAGGGGTTCAAATCCCACTAGAGGACAGCAACCTTGGGCCGGAAGGACTGGGGTTTCTAGTCCCACAGGTGCTCCTTGTGGTCTTGGGCAAGCCACTTATCCCTCCATAGCCCATGTTCCCTGTAAAATAGTTATCTCCAAGTTATAATGCCCTGTTCAATGTAATTTCAGTTTGTTCAATGTAAACCGCACTGATGCAGAATAGCGCGGTATATAAGAGAATGTAAATAAATAAAAAATAAATAATACTTGTGACCTGGATTGGCCATTATTAGAAACAGAATACTGGGCTTGATGGATCTTGATTTGACCAAGTATGGCATATCTTATGTTCATGTTTCGGAATTAAACATAAAGACACACAGTAGAAGACCTTGGTTTTCTAAATTGATTTTGTCCTTAATGGTTTTCTGATTCAGATTCAGAATGTTTATTGTCTGGATTGATTATGTAAAATTTATAAATATAAAATAAAAAAAAAATAAAGACACACAAAAACAGTGGAGCACAGAGGACCGTGGTGTATCACATCAGAAGGTTATAGGTAACAATAACAAGGAAGAAGGAAAATGGCGAGATATAACAATGAGCTATTAGATGGCATCATTATAAGCTATTACTCATAACACGCACAATCAGTTAGCAGTAAGGTTGCCCAAAAGTTGATCCACTCCTAATTTTACACTGCTGAATACAGAACTACCTAGTTACCCAGCTCCAGGAGGCTGAGTTTTAGGCCAGTCCTTGTTTTGAACTTACATCTCAAAAGCAGCATGTTATTTGCAGCCCTTGATTCAACCCATTGAAACCAGTGCTGCAGATCCCATGAAGCATCAGGATAGGGCTGCCTGAAATCCAGGACTGGCCTAAAATCTTCCTCCTGGAATGGGGTAACTTGGCAGCTCTGCTACTGGATATATGAATTTCCAGCATTGCTTTTCATAGGACACTTTTGGCTCGGGACATCAGAAGCACAAGCTGATACATGAAGTGAGCAAAACCAGGGCAGGATCAACCCGTGGCAAAAGAGAGAAAGGGGAAAGGCTAGGAATTCTAGAAATCAGCATGTGAGAAAGGTAGCAAAAACTCTCTCAACCCATGTCAACTAGTATTCTGTCATTGTTTAGATGTAAATAGTTCAATGTTATGAATCCAAGTTACTATGTCCTGTTCGATGTAAGCACGTCTTATCAACTCCTATTCTGGCACTATTCACAGGGTGTGAAATCACTCAAATTTAATCGTTACACCCTAAATATCTTTCTATTCCAAGCTGGTGGATGAATTAACAAATATTAGATTGCATTATTGTATTATTCCTATGGATGCACTATCTTCACATATCACACTATTCACCATGTTGTTAAGTGCCGTCGAGTCGGAGTCGGCTCATGGCGACCCTCTGGATAGCTATCCTAAATTGTGTTCGGTCCTCAGTCAGGCGGCTCATTGACGACAGACTGGTACCCGTAGCTGCTGTTATTGTAGCGATCCATCTCATTGCTGGCCTTCCTCTTTTGCGTTGACCTTCTATCTTGCCAAGCATGATGTCTTTCTCTAATGATCTCTCTCTTCGCATGATGTGTCCGAAGTATGAAAGCCGAAGTCTTGTCATCTGAGCTTCTAAAGAAAGCTTAGGTTTGATCTCCTCTAGTACCGACTGGTTTGTTCTTCGGGCAGTCCATGGTATACACAGTATTCGCCGCCAGCACCATAATTCAAAGGCATCAATTTTCTTCCTGTCTGTCTTTTTCACTGTCCAGCTTTCACATCCATATGATGTTATTGAAAATACCATGGCTTGAACAAGTCGAATCTTTGTATGGAGAGACACATCTCTGCTCTTGAGAATCTTATCTAGGTCTTTCATAGCCATTCTGCCAAGAGCAATGCGTCGTCTGATTTCTTGACTGCTTGTTGCTTCTTTATTGATAGTTGATCCAAGTAGGTTAAAGTTGTTCACAATTTCAATTTCTTCTCCTTCAACGATGAACCTGTTGATTATGCCAGTTGTCATGATCTTTGTCTTCTGTACATTAAGGTGCAGGCCCATTTTGAGACTATGTTCTTTGATTGTGAGAAGCAAATGTTTCAGATCATCTTCGCTTTCAGCCAGTAATGTGGTATCATCAGCATAGCGAAGGTTGTTGATGAGTCTTCCACCAATCTTCACACCTCTGTTGTCTTCATACAGTCCTGCTTCTCTGATGATTTGTTCTGCATATAAATTAAACAGGTAGGGGGAAAGTATGCAGCCTTGTCTTACACCTTTGCTTATTTTAAACCATTCTGTTTCTCCTTGTTCCGTTCGAACTGTTGCTTCTTGATCAATGTACAGATTACGCAAGAGAACGATCAGGTGTTCTGGTATACCCATGCTTCTTAATGTGGCCCAGAGTTTCTCATGGTTTACACAGTCAAAAGCCTTGCTATAGTCGATAAAGCACAAATAGATATCCTTTTGGTATTCTTTAGTCTTTTCAAGGATCCATCTCACATCCGCAATGATGTCTCTCGTTCCTCGCCCTTTCCTGAACCCTGCTTGCACTTCAGGTAGTTCTTGTTCTAGGTATGGCTGTAGTCTCTTTTGAATAATCTTCAGTAGAATCTTGCTGGCATGTGGGATCAGAGCGATTGTGCGATAATTTCCACAGTCAGTTGGATCACCTTTCTTTAGTATTGGTATAAACACAGATCTTTTCCAGTCAGTTGGCCATGATGTTGTCTTCCATATTTCTTGGCAGAGCCTTGTAAGTACGGTAACAGCTGCATCAGATTGCTGCAATACTTCTATGGGAATGCTATCAATGCCTGGTGCTTTGTTCTTTGATAAGGCTTTCAATGCTGCTTCAACTTCTTCTTTCATCACCAATGGTTCCTGATCATAAGGTATAGGTTGAAACGGCTGTTGGTCCACTTGATCTTTATCATATAAAAACTCTGTATATTCCTTCCACCTTTTCTTGATCTTCTCAGCATCATTCAACATAGAACCTTGAGCATCTTGTAACATTCCAATTCGGGGCTGGAACTTTTTCTTTAACTCTCGCAGCTTTAGGAAAGCCGATCTTGTTCTTCCTCTAATAGTTTCTGCTTCTATTTCCTTGCAAGTGTCATTGTAGTACTTTTCCTTGTCCTGTCTTGCTGCACGTTGGAAATCTCTGTTGAGTTCTGCGATTGTCTTTCTTTCTCCTTTGGCTTTAGCTTCTCTGCGTTTCTGGGCAATTTTCAGAGTTTCTTCCGTCATCCATTTTGGCCGTTTTTGCTTTTTCACCTTTTGTAGAGACTTCTCGCTTTCTTCCAGCACAACCTTCTTGATGTCATTCCATAACTCTTCTGGAGCTCTGTCATTTGTATCTAAAGCAGCAAATCGATTTTGCAGGCAGTCTTTAAATTCCAGTGGTATATTCTCAAGGTCATATTTTGGTGCATTCATGAGTGGTTTGCTCTTTTTCAACTTTAGCTTGAGTTTGCATACTAGTAGTTGATGATCTGTACCACAGTCAGCTCCAGGTTTTGTCTTTGTTGATGTTACAGAGCTTTTCCATCGTTGACTTCCACAGATGTAGTCAATTTGATTTTTATACAATCCATTGGGTGAAGTCCATGTGTACAGTCGTCGCTTGTGTTGCTGGAAGAAGGTGTTTGAGATGAATAGATCATTGGTCTTGCAGAATTCTATCAATCTTTCTCCAGCTTCATTTCTGTTGCCAAGTCCATATTTTCCAACTACTTTGCCTTCTTCTTTGTTGCCAACTTTTGCGTTCCAGTCACCCATGACTATCAGGATATCCTGTTTGCATGTTCTGTCAATTTCAGCTTGTACTTGTTCATAGAACTCTTCAATTTCATTCTCTTCTGCAGCTGTTGTTGGGGCATATACTTGAATTATAGTTGTGTTGATAGGCAATCCTCGTAGACGAATAGAGATTAAGCGTTCGCTGACTGCATTGTATTTCATTACAGTTCTTGCAAGTTTCTTCTTTATTATAAATGCAACACCATTTCTTCTTTGTCTTTCATTTCCAGCATAGTAGACCATGTGATCATCTGATGCAGAGTGCCCGATGCCAGTCCATTTCAGTTCGCTGACACCCAACAGATCAAGTTGTACACGTTCCATTTCATTCTTGACCACCTCCAACTTCCCTTGGTTCATGCTTCGTACGTTCCATGTTCCAATGTGTAAGACATCTTTACAGCTTCTGACTCTCATTTCATGCGCAGCTACATCAGCAGTCAGACTTCCCGAGGGCTTTGATCCAACCACATCATAAATGCTGGCTTTACTCTGAAAAGTCTTCAGCTCTTCACCATACAAACTAATAAATATTTTATTGAACAAATGTTGACATCCCTTGCTATCTCATCTCACAATATATCTGAAACTTAGAAAATCAATATATTTAATACATACATTACTTGTACAATGTTAACATCCCTTATTATCTCACAGTGTGACTATGCATCCTATATAATCATACAATTCCACAATTGTTTTTCCTACAAAATATTAAAATACATTAACATAAATTGCTCACACTACTTTTTTATAAACCTTAAAATATTCAATTAATTATGCTGAATTGAAGGTAAAACTTCCTTCTTGTTAATGCTCATTTGAACTGAATAGCTGATATCCGTGGCTGGTCCCACTATAGTGAGTACTCAAATATTATCCCCAAGTGTCCAGTTCATCAATTTCATAACGTTTTTATAGATGTCCCATAATGGTGTCCAGCTCTCTGTATAAGAAGTACGTCACTTTTTTTCACTTCCTCGTAACTCTTCAGCAGCAATCAGTCCAAAATTTGTCCCAACGCCGTCCACTGGCACTGCCCACGCGTTTCCATATTTAGTTCTTCAGGGGCTCTTCATTTAAATAGCACTACTCTCAGCACTCTCTTTACAAAACCTAATAACAACCAGAAATACAATTATAACTAAATGTAAAAACTATCCGTCCACCTCCCAATCCTTTACTATCTATTATAGTAAGACTTTTGACATAAACTGTTACATTTACCCCCATGTAAGCACGTGGCACCTCCCCCTGCCTGTGCAAAATTGTTAACTGTAAACCGCACTGATGTCAAATAGCGCGGTATAGAAAAGCTAGAAATAAATAAATAAATAAATAAATGTTAACTGAAGAAAACAACAAAAGCCTCTTTGGGATGGGTGGGGTTAGAGCTACTGTTTTCTACTAGTGCTTTATCGGTTTGGGAATGTTAGGGGTTTATTTTAATTAAATTACAATTTAAACAATATACATTTTAGATCATATGACGTTTCTTTCTAATCTTAATGTCTAGGTCTTTACTCCCTGTCCTTGAAGGCCACCAAGAAATAAAGTTTTCAGGCTATCTCTAATGAATATGCATGAGAGAGATTTGCATGCAGTTCAAATAGTGGGCATGTTTTAATTTTTACATATGGTTATGGTTCACATGTATTCGTTTATTGTTTATTTTATTGTTTTTTGTTTGATAACAATCATTCATGCATGTTTGAACACTTATTTTTGGCTGTTCTATGCTCATTGGCATGTTTTTAAACCTGTTCTTACTTATTTATGATTAAGTTTGTCTTCTGAGATTGTTTATTGTTTGAAACATTTCATTTTTATTGTTTTATAATATTTATTAATTTATGATTTTAGTGAGCCATAATACCCCTGAAGAAGTCATACACAAAACACGGCCTGTGTCGGGTTATTTGGTCAACTCTCTTTTTAAATTGGAAGTTGTTGCTAGCCCCTTTACTGCCACGTTTCTGGACTGGTTTTTCCTACTGCTCCCGTGGCAGTCTGCTGTTGTTGTTTGGTATACCAAAGTCACTGGTCAACAAATTTTTACAAAAGTCATGTTACTGAAATAGTCATTTCTTATCACTTTTTATATGCTGAACACGAATATGACAGTGAAATTGCAAAGTTGGCTCTAGTTTTTTTGTAATCTACAAGAATTAATGTTTACATCACGAAATGCATGTCAATAGTGAATATAATAGGCCTTCAGTTAATACCTGTAAAAAATCAAGTCATAGATTACTACTTAGATTTTTTCACCTGTCTCTTGTACAGCTGTTCGGGAGCTTCTCTGGGGAGTGTCCAGCAGTAGTCAGCCAGCATTGTAGTGGACCATTTTCCCTGGTATCTTTGCTCCATCGTTGCGATATCCTGGTGAAAACGTTTGCCCTGTTCATCACTAACCATACCACAGTTGTCAGGAAAGAAATCGAGATGGGAATCAAGGAAATGGATCTTTAGAGACATATTGCAGCCAAGTTTCTGATACTGCATCAGCATGTCTTCTACTAGTTCCTTGTAGTTTTCTGCCCTAACATTCCCGAGAAAGTTTGTTGACACTAGGCGAAAAGCATTACATGCTTGTTTCGCATCACCCTGCAGCAAGTTGTTGAACCAGTCATCTTTGAAGAGCTCTCGAATCTGAGGACCCACAAAAACTCCCTCTTTAATCTTTGCTTCGCTGAGTCGAGGGAATTTTTCATGCAGGTATCGGAAAGCTGGCAAAGTGCGGTCCAAGGTTTTCACGAAGTTTTTCATCAAACCTAGTTTGATGTGAAGGGGTGGTAGCAGGATTTTGTGAGCCTCAACCACCCCTTCACATCAAACTAGGTGGGTGCTGGATATTCTTCTCTCCAACTGTTACATTTTGTCTGCGATTCCATGCCTTCCACAAGTAGTGCTCAGCTATCCCACTCACATAAGAAACACATGTATTTTATATATCCCTGCTGCCGTCCCATTAAAAGGGCAACTACCAGAGGTGCCAGCTGTACTTGTTATAGTTAATGGAAGTCAGTAGATGCTTTAAGTTATCGTATGTCTTTTTCATGTGGACGGCATGTGGAAGGTTTGACGTCCAAAGGCATCAAGTGCTTTAGACGCACGACCTGGCGGATAAGAAGAATGCTTCTTCTTACTTCCTACCTTTCTCAATGCTGATTCCACTACCATGGAATGATGTGGAAGTTGGTTTTTCTGAAACCATGAAGAGGGAGGTACCTGATACAGAATGTCCATGGCTGTAGAAGGCAAGGGAACCCTCAAAGGTGATTCCCATATCCTCAGAAGAAGATCCTGTAAAGAATGATGTAAAGGAAGCATTATATTTTCCTTTTCTACAGGATCTTGGTCAAGAGAAAAACCAGGAATAGAAATGGCAAGAAAGGCTGCCATGTCAAGGAGAAACTCCTGAAAAGAAGGATTTCCAATAGGAACTAATCCTGGGCAAGCTGAGGTTGAAGGAGCAGCTTGAGCACCAGAAGAGATACTGGACTGGTGCAGAAAAAGAATCCTGCTCGATGGACAGTGATCCTGAGAGTTCTGATTTGAAGCAGTTAGTACTGCATCGTGAGTGCCTGGTATCGATTCCAAACTAGGCATAGAAAGGATCGATGGCACCGATGGAACTGCAGGAATCGACCCCGACACCGGTATCAGTATCGGGGACAATAATGTCATCGAAGCAGTATTCGGGGGCTGCTGAAGTGGTACCGAGGCAAGCCAAGAGCCTTGATGAATATCCTCGGTACTGCGAAGCTGGAAACGATATGGATCGGTTCCGAAGCGCGTCGGTATCAAATCATCTAGACTGGATATCGATTCCAGACTCGGCATCGAAGCGAACGAGTCCATCGATACATGTCTAGAAAGTACCGACGTTGTTTGTGGTATCGGCGATGCCGATACAGGAAGGTTAATCGGAGTCGCATCGATCGATACCGAAGGTAGCAAGGATGTCCGAAAAACGATGCCCGGTGAAGGGAGAAACTCTCGATCCCGGCGCCGATACCAACCCCGAGCATGGCGAAGATACAGGACAGTCAATCTGGGACATATCGATCTGCCCCGAAGGTACCGAGGATACCAGATGACGATCCCAGGTGAAGAGTGAAACACTCGACACCAATGCCGCTGCCGGGGTATCGGTACCGCTCGAAGCCGGTACCAATCACGAGCATGGCTGGGATATAGGAAAGCCAATCTGGGTCGTATCGATCAGCCCCGAAGGTACCGAGGATACCAGATGACGATCCCAGGTGAAGAGTGGAACACTCGACACCGGTGCCGATGCCAGGGGATTGGTACCGCTCGAAGCGGATACCACCTCCAAGCACGGCTCACATGCAGGAAAGTCAATTTGAGTCATATCGCTCGGACCCGAAGGTAAGGAGGATGCTCGATGACGATCCCTGGTGAAGAGTGCAGCACTCGACACCGATGCCGATGCCGGGTTATCGGTACCGCTCAAAGCGGATGCCACCCCCTGGCACGGCTCAGGTATGTTCTGTGAGGGGTGAGCCCCAGGAACAACCTGAAACCCCGTGAATGCTTTGGAGCCCGAAGACTCCCGCCGAGGTTTTATTGCCAATGAGGTCTTGAGGGTAAGGCCAGAGCCATCATCATGCTGGGCATGAGACTTACCCTTCAAGAATTGGCTAGTCTTAACAGACTGTTTGTGGGTTACCTGATCCTGGAGAGAAGAATAAACCGGTGTCCTCACCTCAGGAGGAAAAACGGCATCGAGGGAAACTCGAAAAAGGGAAGGTCTTCTCCCAATAAAATAGCCTGAGGTATCAGGGGAAAAAGGGTCAGGACCCAAACAGGTTAGACACCAAGCATTGGAGTCTAAAAAGAAAACTAATTTTCCACAGTGAAGGCACTTCTTAGGAGAAGAAGGCTCCATGTTGGAAAAGGCCTGGTAGGCCCAAAAAAGATAAACAAAAAACTGAGGAGAAATATTTCTCTAAGTTTGAAAAAGAAAATAATAAAGCACCGGCGGTACCGGTATCGGCGGGAAAAACAGCCGCGACCACAAGAAAATAAGGATTTTTAAAGAAAAATGTTTCTGCGGTGACAGGAAGACGTCCTGTTGGCTCTGCGGAAAAACGAAAACTGAAGAGAGGCAGTGGGAAAGGCGGGAAGTCACCGCGCAGGCGCGAGGGATGCTCCCAAAAGCTTTCTGATTGGATGCTGGGGAGCATTCCCGTGCAGGCTCCGTCGGTACTGACATACCCATATGTGAAGACTCATTCCTGCTTGTTCCTGGAGATCATCTAAAACACTTTCTTCCAATATCCTTGAATGACTGGGCAGCTCCACCAAATGTGCATGAGGGTCCCCTCGGCTCCACAGCCCCTCCCATCTCTCACCCCAATTTTTCAGAGTCTGGGGTGTAATACCATCGGTAGTACATCTTATAGTTATTCACCAAAATGTATGTCGCCTGAATCCCTTTGTGTAGGCCCTGTACAACCTGGTCCTAATCCCTGTCGTCTCACTGTACCTCCAAATCCACTTCCCAATTAAGTTGATGGACTGTTTTCTGCTGTTCAGAACTCCTCACGATTTTATAGAGCACGCCTTCACTGGCCCCTCCTGGAGGGTGTGTTCTAGCTCTCCAGGCTCCTGGCCCACTAATCTGTGGGCCTTTGCTTTCAACATAGGTTCCACTACTATCAAGTTTGCCATATCATGTTCCTCTAGCTAATAGAGCTTTCTCATCTCATCAAAGGAAAGGATACCCTTTTCCACCCAAATTACCCCATAGACCAAAGGCCCTTGGCGTCCCACTGTTGGAATCTCGAATCTAGCAACCCCAGTGGGAAGAGTGTGTTAAAACACAGTGGTGTTGAAGCAAAGAGCTGGCGATCACCTAGCAACCTCAGGCCCACCCTTTCCCAACCCCAAAGCGTCAGTCCCATCCATTTGTTCCCCACCTTCTTCCTCCCCATCTGCCTTCCCCCACCCCAAAGTAAATACTCTGCTTCTGCTTGCTCCAGCCCCACCCACTCCTTCCAAGGCAAAGCTGCCATTCTACCACCCTTTGAGTTGGGCTGCATTATGGTATCTGAGGAGGTCGGGTAACCCCAAACCCCCATAAGAACATAAGATATGCCATACTGGGTCAGACCAAGGTCCATCAAGCCCAGTATTCTGTTTCCAACAGTGGCCAATCTAGGTCATATGTACCTAGCAGTTTCCCCAAGAGACACAAGTTCCACAATGCTTGTACTGGGTCAAGCATTGATATCTTCGGTCACTTCTTAATAATGGTTTATGGACCTTTCCTCCAGGAACTTGTCCAAACCTTTTTTAAACCCAGCTACACTAACAGCCTTTACTACATCCTCCGGTAACAAATTCCAGAGTTTGATTACACGTTGAATGAAAAAATATTTTCTTTTATTAGTCTTAAATAGTTTACCCTGTAGCTTCATTGCATGTCCCCTAGTCTTTCTATATTCTGATAACGTAAACAATCGATCTACGTTTACCCGTTTCACTCCATTCATTAATTTATAGACTTCTATCATATCTCCCTTCAGCCGTCTCTTTTCCAGGTTAAAGAGCCCTAACCTTTTTAGCCTTTCTTCATAGGAGTATCCTTCCATCCCCTTTACCATTTTGGTGGCTCTTCTCTGAACCTTTTCTAAAATCGCTATATCCTTTTTAAGATACGGCGACCAGAATTGCACACAATATTCAAGGTGCGGTCTCACCATGGAACGATATAGAGGCATTATAATATCTTTTGTTTTATTTTCCATTCCTTTCCTTATCATACCTAGCATTCTATTTGCTCTCTTGGCCGCCGCTGCACACTGGGCCGAGGGTTTTAACATGGTATCCACAATGACGCCTAAATCTTTTTCCTGGGTGGTGGTTCCTAATGTGGAACCTTGCATCGTGTAACCATAGTTTGGGTTGTTCTTCCCTAGGTGCATAACCTTGCACTTGTCCACATTAAATTTCATCTGCCATTTTGATGCCCAGTCTTCCAATTTATCAAGATCCTCTTGCAATTTTCCACAATCCTCTTGGGTTTTAACAACTTTAAATAGTTTTGTGTCATCTGCAAATTTGATAACCTCACTCGTTATTCCACTTTCCAGGTCATTTATGAATATGTCAAAAAGCAGTGGACCGAGCACAGATCCCTGGGGTACACCACTATTCACCTTTCTCCGTTTTTGTGTAAAGGGACCACATGTGCCTCTCTCCAGTCCTGTAGCACCACTCCCGACTCCAATGAGGCATTGAAAAGGTCAGTCAGTGGAGCTGCCAGAATGTCCCCAAGTTCCCTCAGTATTTTAGGGTGTATCCCATCCTGTCCCATCGCTTTGTCTACTTTAAGATTAGCTACTTTCTCACGAACACAGTTTTCTGAAGATTGTTCAAGATGCCCCTCGCTTCTATTCCTGTTTGTGGGTGTTTTCTGAGGTCCTGCTCCTGGTTCTTCATCTGTGAACACAGAACAGAAATATTTGTTAAGCAATTCCGCTTTATCCTCATCAGCTTCCAGATATTCCTCCCCTTCACCCTTAAGTCTGACCATACCACTTTTGCCCTTCCTCTTCTCACTAGCATCTGAAAAATGTCTTATCCTCCCATTTTATTGCATTGGCTATTTTCTCCTCTTTTTGAATCTTTGTTTTCTTGACTACTTTGCTAGCTTCTCTAAATTTTTCCAAATATAGATGCCTGTCTTCCTCGCTCTGTGATCTCTTGTATTTCATGAAGGCCTCCCTCTTTTTCTTCACCTTTTCAGCTACTTCTTTTGAAAACTATAACAGTCTCCTTTTCCTTTTATCTTTATTTACCATTTTAACAAAAAGGTTGGTTGCCTTTAAAATATCCCCTTTCAGTTTTGCCCACTGTTTTTCTACATCCCCCAGCTGTTCCCATCCAACTAATGACTCTCTGGGGTATTGGCACATCTTGGCAAAGTTAGTTTTCCTAAAGTCTAAGGCCCTCTCTTTTGAATGGATTTTAAGAGCCCCATCCTAATGGATTTTAAGAGCCTAATCCTAATCCCTTCATCTTCTGCCTGGTCAGGATTTTACCTGCCACTCTGTGCTACTTATAGTCCCATATAAAATCTTCAATTTCCCACTGCCATTTTTGGATGGTCTTCTCCAGAATCTCCACTGGCAAGGCCATAAACAGGTAGAGAAATCTGGGCACCACCACCATCTTAATACTATTCATCCTCCCAAACCATGACAGACTCAGCTTCTGCCACTGTTGTTAATCTGCAATTATGGCCTTTCAAAGGGAATCAAAATTAAGTTTTACCAGTCGGGTGCTGTCTGCTGCTAGATTCACCCCTAGCTAGCGTATATGAGAGGGGGGGCCCACCTAAAGGGATAGTCCTTACTCAGTGAGACTCTCTCTAAGGGATCCAACTTTAACTCCAAGAGCTCCGACTTTCCCACATTCATTTTAAACTCCGAGTTGGTCCCAAACCTCTCCAATTTCTCACTCACTGCAGCCAGGGAGGTCACCACATGTGTCACAGAGAACAGTAGATTTTCAGCAAAGAGAGAGCATGTACTGGGCATCTCCTACTGAAATCCCTGCAATATCTTCCCTTGCCGAGACCATAGTTCCATTGCTAGAGCAAATAAAAATGGGCATAGGGGGCTCTGAGGAGCTCAAAGGGGTGCTGAGGATGTCCCATTAACCAGGGCACAGGCCTTGGGTTCCACATATAGCGCTTTGGTCCATTGTTGGAAAGGCTCCCCTAGGCCCATCCCCTCCAAAACCTGAAAAAGATAGGACGAATAGACCCTATCAAAAGCCTTCTCAGTGTCCACTGTCAAGAGGACCACTGAAGCTTTTCCTTTACAGGCCCACTCTATTAAGTTGAGGATTTTCCTGATGTTATCTGCACATTGTCTCCCCAGAATAAACCCAGACTTGTTGAGATGCACCAATTTAGCCATAAGCGGTTGCAGTCGATTTGCCAGAATCCTAGCCAAGATTTTTTGATCAGTGCCTAGAAGCAAAATTGGCAGGTAAGAGCTGCTCTGAGTTAGGATCCTTGACCTCCTTTAAAAGTATTGAAATTCCCGCTTCCCGCATGGAAGGCGGCATAGCCCCTTCTCCACCTCAGGCATTGTAAACTCGGGCCAATAATTCTGCCAGCTGGGGATGGAAGGTTCTGTAGGAAAGTGGTATATCCATTGAGCCCTGGGGCCTTAGTCTTTGCCAACCCTCAGATTACTGTTTGAATTTCCTCCACCATGATTGGCCTACCCAAAGCCACCTCCCTGTCCTCCTCCAGCATCCCTGAAAGGTCACACAAGTCTAGATAATCTTTGATCTGGGAGTCCTCAGCTGTCCACTCAGGAGTATACAGCTACTGGTAGAATTCATGCAACCTGTTTCTAATCCCCTCCCAGTCAACTGTATGTCCCCTAAGGCGCCACACTCAGTTCCATGTACAAGTTTTACAGAGTTGGAAAGCCAGAAGCCAGCCTGCCTTGTTTCGAAGCTCAAAGTGTTGCTGCCCCAATCTCCTCCAACTGTAGCGTCTGAAAATGCTGCCTTAGGGTACTCATCTGTCCTAGCAAGTGAGCCCCCTATCTCCCCTCTTCAGGCGTTTATCCAGCTCCTCAATCTGGACATGCAGCTCCCGAACCACCACCTCTTTTTCTCTTTTATGAAGGAGCCCAGACTGATCAGCTCCTCGTGGACCACTGCTTTAAGGCAGATCTACACTATCCCCGGTGGGGAGGAATCATTATCATTCTCCATTAGATAGGATTTGGAAGGTAATCCACTATTATCACATACTCTCTCATCCTCCAATAGTGTATCCTTCAGTCTCCACACCCCTTTGGACCCCAATCCCGGTGTCAGCTCCAGTTTTACATATACGGGAGCATGGTCAGATCACATGATGTGCAAACCCCTGAGCAATGTGTGTAATCCCTTTCCCCATGATGTTGGTCCCTCCACATATGAATCAGGTCAAAAGGTTTGGCCTATGCACGTAGCCCTTGATAGAAGTGTGACCTTGACCCTCTCTCATTAGTCGTGTCAACCTGGGGGTCTACTGCTAGATTAAAATCCCCATTGATCACCAGGTCTCTCTCACTAAAGCCCACCATTATCTTGGCCACCCCAATCATAAAATATCCCCTGTTCTACACTGGGACTATACATACTCCCTACTGTGAGAGTCTGCCTCCCCAGCATAAGTTTAACAAATAGGTATTGCCTCTTGTGGTCTCAGAGAACATCTACCATCTGGATTGGGAGGTCAGAGGATGCGAGGATTGCCATACCATTCACTTTTTTCCTATCTCTATTAGAAAAAAAACAGGTATATTGAAATATTTTGGACAGAACCCTCACCTCATCCCGAGGCAATAGTTGCGTTTCTTGTTAGCATGCAATGTGCACCTTTAGATGCGCTAATTCCTTAAACAACATACTGCGCTTAACAGGGGAGATTAAACCCCTAACGTTTAGGGTAAATATACACAATGGAGGCATTTTGCTTAGAATTCAGATAAGCACCAGGCTTTGAGAGATTATATTTAACACTCATGCATCCCCTGTCCCTTCCCCCTACCTTTCTGACTCCTCTCCCCCATCTCCCTTTCACCAATGTATAGTCTGGCTTCCATCCACATCACACCCTGGTTCCCATTCATACTGCATCACTCCCCCAGTCCCCCATTGCATTCTCTCCATGCATCTACACAGTTCCCCTTTTAATCAGCCCAGCCCTCCTTTGTCCACAATAAGTTCCACTCATCTCTTTAGTGCATGTGAGGGGTCAGGTACCTGCGCTGCCATCCCAGCCTTGTTGTTCTCCCTGCCTTTGCAAAGGCTTTGTGCCTTTCCAGACGCTTCCTGCCTTTCTGTGAATGTTCCCACCGTGGCTTGGCTAGTCTTGTATGCATTGTCGAGTCCACTTTGTTGGTCTCACTAGTGATGGTTGGTAAATACTTCCAGCCAGCTTTCCTTAATGCATCCAAAGCCTCCATGGGTGTTGAAGCCCTCAATGTCCATCCCTCTACTGTAAACTGAAGGCCACAAGGGAAAGTCAATGGAGGCACTGAGTTATGGGTCTAAATTCTCACCACCACTGCATGGTCATTGTGGACAGATCCGCATACAGCTCTATCTCTACATTCTTCCAAGTGAACTTCCCAACTTTCCGCGCTGCTCAATCACTTCTTTTGTCGCAAATTCGTGCAGACATGTTAACACAATTCGAGGTTTGCCTCCTACAGGCTGCCCCATTATCCTGTGTGCTCGCTCATTCTTAAAGCACAAGTTAAATGAGTCAAGTTGAGCCACCTCCACAAGTGATCTGCAGATACATTGTGTTTCTGCCACATAATCCATCAACTCCAAACTCTCAGGTAGGCCCTGCAGCCGCACGTTGCATCAACGCAGCCAATTCTCCAGGTCTTCTACTTTAACCAGCAACTCCTTTTGCTTCTCCTGAAGTCCTAGAATACTATGGCCCAAATCGGTTAAATTGTCTCCATGTTCGTCCACGTGGGCCTCAGTATCCTCCACTCTCTGACCTACATTGTACATTCCAGAGCGGATGTCTGAAATCCATGCCAGCACATAATTTTTCACTCTTTACATGTCAGCCTTAAGTTCCAGGAACCATTTCCGCATTTCCCCATGGAGGAATATCAGATCGGGAGTATCCACTTCAGCAATACTATGTTTTGGCCTGCCGTTAGAGGCACCCCCTCCATGCTCTAAGCTTGCCATTTTCTGGCCACTTCCTCCGCCGCCCAGAGGACCGTCATTCTTGTAGGCGTAAGCCTTAAGATCCATGCTAACTTTTTTTTTTTTTCTGCCGACGACATCAAAGTTGGGGCCCTGCCCGAACAGTTACCAGTGTTCTGGGCGCAGTCTATAAGCATTATTTCAGGGGCTAACTTTGAGATTCACGGGGAGCCCGCAAATTATGCTGCCGTCTTGGGTGCGACCCAACCAGAAGCCGAGAATTTAATTTTAATTCATTGATCAAAAAAACAATTAACCAGCGCATGTAGATATGTAAGATTAGTAAGATCAATGTCAATAAATCCCACCAATTTGATATCGTCCACATAAATAAATATTTACTAATATCAAAGCCCTAGATCAGGGTGACCAGAAGGACAAGAGAAAGGTTAAATTAAGTGGATACTAGAATTGACCCTTGTGAAACTTCACAAGTAAGTGGCATTTAGTCAGATAAAGAAGTTTTCCATTGTACTTGGATGGAACAATAGAGAGGGGAGGAGAGTTCTGAACCATTCCTAGGCCCTATTTTCAATCCCAAGATCATGAATTCTGGCCATATGAAAAAAAATGATTGTCCAGGTCAGCAGAAATATCTAAACCACATTGATAACAAGGTTTCTTACTGAATTGTGGTATATGAAATAAACGGTAAATAAAAAAAAAAGGATCAAGTTAGCAGTATGACTTTAATCTAATACACTGATAGTTTGTACACAAGCTGGGTTTTCAACTAGGACATAACACAATGTAGAACACGGTTGGGAAAACCTTTAGGTCTGGGGCCACATTGAAATCCATGACTGGGGCGGGGGGCTGGTGCAGTCTGTAGTTGGAGAAACAGGGGTCCCCCCACCCCAGCAGACGTCTTGGGTCTGATGAGCAGGAGAGACAAGTTATAAAGAGAAATGTTAACTCGAGTAAAGTAAAGATAAGCCTGTTATTAAAAGTTCTAAATTGATTTTTACATGTACAGTTCATTAGCATGGTGCACTGTGGAAGCTATAAATTAATGAATGGAGTGGAACGGGTAAACGTAGATCGATTGTTTACCTTATCAGAATATAGAAAGACTAGGGGACATGCAATGAAGCTACAGGGTGAACTATTTAAGACTAATAAAACAAAATATTTTTTCACTCAACGTGTAATCAAACTCTGGAATTTCTTACCGGAGGATGTAGTAAAGGCGGTTAGTGTAGCTGGGTTTAAAAAAGGTTTGGACAAGTTCCTGGAGGAAAGGTCCATAAACCATTATTAAGAAGGGACCCAGGATATCAATGCTTGAACCAATACAAGCATTGTGGAGCCTGTGTCCCTTGGGGAAACTGCTAGGTACATATGACCTAGATTGGCCACTGTTGGAAACAGGATACTGGGCTTGATGGACCTTGGTCTGACCCAGTATGGCATATCTTATGTTCTTATGCTAGCTATGAGACTGCAAATGCAATGTGTGCCTATGAGTCAATATTGACTCCTGACAACCCAGCAGCTCCTGGGTCTTCTTGACACTGACTGGAAGTAGATTGCCAGGCCTTTCTTCCAAGGCAACGGAAGATTAAATGACTTGCCCAAGAGCACAAGGAGTGCTAGTGGAATCAAACCCTTTTCGTTTGGTTACCAAGCCAATGCCCTAACCATTAGACTACTCCTCTACTCTGTTAGACTGCAGCTACATAAAAAAAGCAACACACTAAGCTTGTACCAGTGGTGCAGCAGATGATAGAAGATATTCTTGATGGAGAAATTTACTGTGATAAGGAATGATAACTGAGATATCTGAACACTCTGGATAACTATTTCTAAAATACATGGAAAATATTAACCCAGAGACGCATTCAACTCAGAAACGTTCACTTGATTGCTGTTGCTTGTGCTTCTGTTGGTACTTGTGTTGCTGCAGCTGCCACCATGAGTGCATGTAGTCATTCAGCAGATGTCATCACTTTTAGCTGTAAAAGGCTGTCTTTAATTACATTAGATTCATCCAAAGCAGCTCTTTTCTTTGGTTGCTAGATCTTCTAATCCCACTATTATTCTAGAAGAAAATTTTAACCTTCCTCTTACATTCAACTTGTTTGCCCCTTTCTTTTCTTGGAATGCACTGATTATTGAAACTGGCCGATATTGCCTATATAGGCCAATTTCCAATCTTACATTTGTTGCAAAAGTAGTGAAGAAAGTGATACTGTCCTTACTAGCTGAATACGTAGATAAAATCAATGCTCTACATCAGGGGCAGGCAATTCTAAAGTTTAGTCTGCCAAGCTTCACCACTTTCTATATTGGGCCTGCCTCACCAACACCTACCTGCTGGTCACTCTGCTGAAGTCATCACTTTGTTACCAAGGGCCTGTGGCCACAAACTACTGGAATAACCTATAATGGAACCAGGGCTCCATAATAGGAAGGAGAGAGGCCCACAAGCAAAGGAGTAAAAAATAGGTGGGTAAAAAAGGAATAAGAAAATAGTCTAGGTGGCAATATCTGGCATACATCAGAGGTGCACCAAGGAGCAGATATTGCTCCTAGGGCATGCAACTTCAGCATGTGCATGCTACAGTCTGAGAAATAATTGATTGAGTAGATGATGTCAACTGGGTGTGATGAAATGAGTGTGGCCTGGCTAGTACATGCAGGATTGGAGGGCAAAGGATCAGTAGCAAAGCACTGATCTTCTGGGGAGGAAAATGAGAGAGGAAAAAGTTGAAGACCAGTAGTAGTAGTAGCAACAAGTCTTCGCAAGTAGTTGTAGTAACAAGCCTTTGCGGTCCAGGAAGACATTTAATAAGAACCTACTCTCTTGCAGGAGTCCGCGTTGACTCAGCGACACACACACATATACATACCCTCTTTCATCTAGACAATTTTATTTTATTTTCTAGAACACTCCTAAAAGTATATAAGTTGTATGTTATTTCAACAGGTTTCTTAGACACTCCGGGTGTATTGATATGCCTACAGATAAGACCCTGTGCCCAAGAATTTCTTGTATAATAAGTGGGTAAACTATAATTCTCCTGCAGAAAGAAATGTATATGTGAAGTAGTCACAGTTCTTAGGAAGATTGTATGTAAATATGAAGAGGGATGATGACACTTTTCTTGCTTAGACATCCCCTGATGTTTCAGTGGAAAGGGCAAAGGGAATGTGGAGTAGACACTGAGAAAGTTGTATTTGTTCACATCTGCCATGAGTGGATGCCTTTTTCTGTTCAGTCACCAGTTTCATAGGGAAAAAAAAAGAAAGATAACATGTGCCCTATGGTAACAGGCTGATCGGTTTATCTTAACTGGATAATGTTTACATTTTTCTGCCTTACAGAAAAAGACCCCCTAATAAGGCCAAGAAATCTCCTGTTGGCAGTTGGCGCTCTTTCTTCAACCTGGGGAAGTCCTCATCATCATCATCTGTCTGCAAGCGGAAACTGCAGCGCAACCCGAGTGAGCCCACTGAGATGAAATCCTTGGCATTGGCAGGTTAGCATGATCACCATGCGCTCAAAAAAAAAGAAAAAATACAAATATAGATTCAGCTGCATGAGGAAAACCAGAGATACAAAGGGCTGACATGACTGCCCTATTCATTTAATTCCTCTTGGTTGAGCTAATACCAATTAGCACATAATCTATGTATTGTAAGCATTTTGCCACAGTTTCATGAAAATATTCATATTACCGAACAGTAACTGCTTCATACCAGAACCCCACTGCTAGCCCTCAATGAAATCTCATATTTACTTATGGACAACCCAAAAAAATACATTTAAGACACACAGACAAATGAGCACCTTCAGGAAATTCATTTATTACAGAACATGGTTACAGTCAAGAAAGCTAAGGCAATATTTAAAGCTTAAAATCAGACTAAAAAAATGTTTTTAAGTAGGATTTGAAAGTGGTGAGAGAAGGAGCAGGACATACAAATTCAGGAAGGCTACTCCAAAGAGAAGGCACGGCAAGATGAAAAAAAGAGTCAGGTTTGGCATTAAAGAAGAAGGGCAACTTTCCCAATGAATAAATGTTATGGGGAAGGATATAGAGGGAAATAAGGATGGATTAGTGAAAGATCTGTGAGAAGTAGATTGCAGATGTGTGTAGGAGTCGAGGATAACCCTGATAAGAAATTTTATCTTGGTCAAGTTAAATTTGAATGGTGTAAGACATTCGGATTGAGGATAGGATTTTTGGTGAAATTTCTGGTATGCAGAGGTAGATCAGGAAGTTCTTGACCTAAAGTCTGTACTGAGAGTAATAGAAAGGATCTAGAACAGAGCCATAGAAATATGACGACAGAAAAAGACCACATGGCCTATCTAGTCTGTCCTTCCATAACAACAACTACAACAGTCCCCTTTTTTCCTTTAGAGATCCTCTGTGTTTGTCCCATGCTTTTTTGAATTCAGTTACTGTCCTCATCTCTACCACCTCCACTGGGATACTATTCCACAGATCCACCACTTTTTCCGTAAAGAAATATTTCTGCAAATCACTCCTGAATCTATCCCCCTTCACCCTCATCCCATGTCCCCTCATAGCAGAACTTGCATTCAATTGAAAGAGGCTCTCCCCCTGAACATTTATGCCACGGAGGTATTTAAACATCTCAATCATATCACCTCTATCCCGTCTTTCCTCTAAGGTTTATATATTAAGATCCTTAAGTCTGTCCTCAAATGCTTTATAATGAAGACCACTAACCATTTTAGTAGTCACCTCTGCACCAACTCCATCCTGTTCACATCCTTTTGAAGGTGCGGTCTCCAGAATTGCACACTATACTCCAAATGAGGTCGCACCAAAGACTTATACAGAGGCATTATCACCTCCTTTTTTCTGCTAGCCATTCCTCTCTGTATGCACCTAAGCATCCTTCTAGCTTTTGCCGTCGCCTTTTCTACCTGTTTAGCTACTTTAAGATCATCAGACACAACTACGCCCAGGTCCCGCTCTTCTTTAGTGGACAAAAGTACTTCACCCCCTATACTATATTACTCCCTTGGATTGCTGCAGCCCAAATGCATGACCTTACATTTTTTTTAACATTAAATCCCAGCTGCCAGATTCTAGACCATTCTTCAAGCTTAGCTAGATCCCTCCTCATGTTATCTACACCTTCCTGGGTGTCTACTCTATTGCAGATTTTGGTATCATCTGCAAAAAGGCAAACCTTACCCGACAGCCCTTCTGCTATAATCACTAACAAAGATGTTAAAAAGAATCGGACCAAGGACAGATCCCTGGGGCAAACCACTGGTAACATCCTTCTCCTCAGAGTGAGCCCCATTTACCTGTACTCTTTGTTGCCTCCCACCCAACTAATTTCTAACCCAAGCAGTAACTTTAGGGTCCATCCCTAGGGTGCTCAGTTTGTTTATAAGTCACCTGTGAGGAACAGTGTCAAAGGCTTTACTGAAATCTAAGTACACCACATCTAGGCTCTCCCTCGGTCCAACTCCCTGGTCACCCAGTCAAAGAAAGATTTGTCTGACAAGACCTGCCTCTGGTGAATCCATGCTGCCTCGGATCCTGTAATCCGCTTGACTCCAGAAACCTCACTATTTTCTCTTTCAGCAGCGTTTCCAATAATTTACTCACCACCGAAGTTAAACTAACCGGCCTGTAGTTTTCAACCACATCCTTACTTCCGCTTTTGTGTAAAAGCACCACATGAGCCTTTCTCCAGTCCTTTGGCACCACTCCCGACTCCAACGAGGCATTGAAAAGGTCAGTCAGTGGAGCGGCTAGAACGTCCCCAAGTTCCCTCAGTATTCTATGGTGTATCCCATCTGGTCCCATCGCTTTGTCTACTTTAAGTTGAGCTAGCTTCTCACGAACACAGTCTTCTGAAAATTGTTCAAGATGTCCCTCGCTTCTGTTCCTGTTTGTGGGTGTTTTCTGAGGTTCTGCTCCTTGTTCTTCATCTGTGAACACAGAACAGAAATATTTGTTAAGCAATTGAGAGATACAAATTGATAATGAGGGAGCAGTGGAGGATAGCTTTTGAGGAGTGGTGTTTCAGAGCATGTTTAGAAGCACTGGGGATGGTTGTAGTGGTAAATGTTTAAACTGAAGATGTGACACATGGAGGGATGACTGCAAGAGAGAGAACTGAAAAGAGTAGGCAAGACTGAGGTAAGAGGAGAGAAGATAAGCAATTTCCTCCACTGTGATCTCAGAAATGGAACAAAAGCCTGGTGGAGAATGACAGACCATGAAGGCAGTTTGAGGCAAGTGGGCAGTGAGCAGGGATTGATGGAAGAAGTGCAACAGCAGGAATGAAAGGGGAGGAGTATGGATTTGAAATGTATGAAGTCACCATTGGAATGGGATTTTAGCCAGAATGCTATGCAGTGTGTACAGGAGCATGTGAAGAAAACTCTGGAATTGAGCCAAGGCTCGGTGGTTTGGTGTGTGTTTTGTGATTTAGAGGATGAGGTGTAGAGTTGTAACTAACTTTTTTAAGTGAACTCTGAGTAGCTTGCTAAAGGTGTTCTTGGTAGCTGGATGAAGTGCTGTGGAGTATCCTTCCATACCCTTTATCATTTTGGTCGCTCTTCTCTACCTTTTCCAATTCCGCTATATCTTTTTTTAGATTTGGTGAGTAGAACTGTATTCACTGTTCAACATGGAACAGTACAGAGGCATTATAACATCTTCGGTTTTATTCTCCATTCCTTTCGTTAAGATTCCTAGCATTCTATTTTCTTTTTTGGCTGCTGCTACACACCGTGCAGAGAATTTCAACATATTATCCACTATGATGCCTAGATCTTGTTCCTGGGTGTTGATCGTAATGTAGAACCTTGCATTGTGTAATTGTAGTTTGGATTGTTCTTCCCTAAGTGCATAATTTTGCACTTGTCCACATTAAATTTCATCTGCCATTTGGAATTCCAGTCTCCCAATTTCTTGCAATTTTTCATAATCCTCTTATGATAACAACTTTGAATAATTTTGTGTCAACTGCACATTTGATCACCTCACTTGTTATTTCCATTTCCAGGTCATTTATGAATATGTTAAAAAGCAGTGAGCTCAGCACACATCTCTGGGTTACTCCACTATTCGACTTTCTCCATTGAGAAAACTGGCCATTTAGCCCTACTCTCTCCTTTATCTTTTAATCAGTTCCCAAGCCACAATAGCACCCTATCTCCTTTCCCATGACTTTTTAATTTCTTCAAAGGCTTTCTGAAAATCCAGAGACACTATATCAACTAGGTTACCTTCATGTATGTCTTTATTCACACCTTCAAAAAAAAATGTGAGAGATTAGTGAGACAAGACTTGGCTAAATACATGTTGGCTTTGTCCGATTAAACTATGACTGACTAGCTATAGGTTCAGTAATTTTATTTTTTTATAATGGAGTTTACCATTTTGCCTGATACTGATGTCAGGCTCACTGGTCTGTTTCCTGGATCACCCCTGGAGCCTTTATAAAAATTAGCACTACGTTGGCCACTCTCAAATGTTTAGGAACTATAGATGGATTTTAATGATAACTCGCTAATAGTAAGGCTGCAATCTCATTTTTTTAGTTCTTTCAGCACCGTGGAATTCATACCATGGGATCCAGGTGATTTGCTATTCTTTAGTTTATCAAATTGCCATATTACATCCTCCAGGTTTGCCACCTTAGTCAGTGGAATTCATGAGTTCTTAGAGTCTGGGGGCCCAATATTCAAAAGGGATTAACATGGTTAGTGCTGCTGAATATCCCCGGATGCCACCACTGCATGTTGCATGCTAACTAGTTAGCTTTGGGGCGTTCTGTGGTAGGCAACTGGCCGTTAATTGGGCAGCAGCGATATTGAGCCGCTGCCTGGTTATGGAAAAACAGCAAAAGTAAGGCGCAGCAAAGTCTGAATATCGCTGCTGCCCAGTTAGCTTTCTAGAAATCCAGGCAGCCCTGATAGGATCCCATCATTGAATATCCAGGTTTCAATTTCTGTGGTGATGGCTAGTTGCCGCTGCTGAATATCCACCTTGGCTGAATAGCTCTAATGTTTACTTAGACCTTTCATAGACATTTGATATTGTTGACCACACTCTTCTATGTTGTCTTTAGCTACATGCATAAGGGGCTGATTTTTATAAGGAGACATGTAAAGATATGTATTTACATGCATAAGTCACTTACTTTCAAAGACTTATGTGCATGCATTAGGCAGTCATTATTCTGTAAGTGCACGGGCGAGTCCTGTCGTATGCACTTTCAGTATAGTCGTGCGCAGGAGCATAGGCAGAGTACAAATTTACATGCCTAAGTTGCACATGTTTCTAAAAAATCTAGATGTGGACGTTACGCCTACCCTATGATAGGCATAAAGGCCCACAAGACGTTTGGTGCACGTCCTTTCATGCCCCTGTTTTATGAAATAAAGTACACACATATTTAACTTTATAAAATAGATCCCAAATATAGGCAGAGCAATGAGACTTAACTCTGTGGGCATTCATAACATTTGTACCATCTCTTCTTCATACACTTTGTCCCATGGGGTTCTCCAGGGTTCAATTCTGTCACTGCGTCTTTTCAATATTTTTTTCTTGCACTGCTTGTGACTGTAGCACAAGATCTTGGAATCAGCAGATCTGACAATGTTAAACACATCCTTAAGAGGTTGTGACTTGGCTGGGTAACCATTGTTTAAAATGAAGCCAATGCAAAACACAAAAACAGAGATGGACTACAGCTGTAGCACACAGATGCTTCTTCAGTTGGAACTTATTAATGGACCCAACTTGGCTGAGTTTTAGCAAACACACCTGTCTCAGGGTCTATAAAAGTAATAAAAATATAAATATGATAAATAAAACAATCAAATAAATGTTCCCATAATGAACATTCTTGTACATATATGTGACTTATGCTAATAAACCCATACGAAAACAAAAAAATATATAAAATATTTGTCAATGAAACCAGAGGTGCATTGCATATCAAGGACACTGTGTGACCAAACCTGAATATCATGACTCTTTTCACCAATATTTCATAAACCTATTAGAATTGCCTTGGTGTATTCAGATCCATTATATCTAAGAAAAAACATATAATATGCATTTAAAAAGATTACTGACTACAAGCACATGCCCCAAATTTTAAAAAAAGGAAAAAATTGTTACCAGGTATATCTGGCAGCAGATCTGTGCCATCAGAAAAACAAAATCTAGAAAATACTTGTAAAATATCTGAAGGGAAACAAAAATACATCACAGAGACCAACTGGGCCTTCAAATTGTCCATGGATTCAAGGCCCTCCTGTGACACTGGTAGATCCTCTTACACATTTAGCAGTAACAGAGGCACATTCCAACATGTGCATCCAGGCCCCTATGCGTCCGATAGGAACCGGGACGCACATAGGTAGACAAGATTCCAATCCCGCGGGGCTAGATGTTTCCCGTGGGATCAGAATCGGGTCTAGGGTCTCCCCAATTGTGATGTCATGTAACCACTTTGATTGTAGGATAAGGTGGTATACAAATCTGTCTAAATCAATAAATAAATAAATATAGTGCAGGCTGGGACCTGATTCTGATCAGCCTGCACATATAGATCCATGCCTGGCTAACTCAGTCAGGCTGCATTCTGGAGCTGCGATCCCCAGCCGCTGACCACACTTTCCTTGGCCAGAGTCGGGCTGCGGGGAACCCCCTTCACCCCCTCATCTTACTTGCGCTGCCCAGACCTGCCGTCCCCCGACGTCCAGGGGGACTTATTCCACCTCCAAGGTAGAATAAGTCCTCCATCCGGTCTGCTGACCCCAGATGTACAGAAACGGCCCTGTACGTCCAGGATTGCAGACTGCCCACCCTAACTCTGCCTCCACAATGCCCCCCCCCCCCTCCAGCTCCGTCCAAGCCTCCCCGTACAAACTCCTTGTTCACATGGGGAGGCTTTTGACAGGGCTGGCAGCAGAGTGAATAGCGGGGATTGGGACGCCCAGCCCCGCTATTCGCAGGACAGAATAGACCCCATTGTATATGATGGCTGATAAAGACCAGTATGGCCATCTAGTCTGCCCAGCAAGAGTAGGTGTAGCTACCACTCCGTGCAGGTCACTCCTCCCCATGCCTTTGTTTAAGGGTGTACCCACTGCTCCGTTTTCTTTGTTTTGATTTTATCCTGCTGCTATAAAGATATCTACCGTGTCTATCCCATGCTATTTTGAATTCTGTCAATGTATTTGCCCCCACTACTTCCATCAGGAGAGCATTCCAAGCATCCACCACCCTTTCAGTGAAAAAATATTTCTTGACATTGCCTTTCAGTTTACCCCTTTGCAGTTTCATGTTATGCCTTCTAGTTTTACAGCTTCTCCAGGACCAAGCAGGAAGTCAGTCCTCACTTATGGGTGACGTCGGCGCCGACGGAGCCCTCGCGGAGCAATTTTCCCCAGCTTTCAAAGAAAGCCTTTGGGAATTGCAGCGCGCATGCGCGGTCCTCTTCCCGCCCGAGGGTGCCATCTTAGCCAGTCTTCTTTTTTCCGCGGAGCCCTACAGACGTCCCCGTCTTGTCCCCGCGAAAAAGTCGATATTTCTTCATTATTTTATTCTTTTTCCTTCGGTTCGACGCCGGTCTTTTTCCCGCCCGGACTCGCGACGCCGGTCACGAGTCCTCTTACTTTTTTTCGGTTTTTCTGACTTTGTCAGCTTTCGTTTTCGATTTTTCCCTGGCAGCCCGGTCCTTTGACCTCGCAGGGGCCCTTTTTCCCCCGATGGCTGCCAGTGGGTTTAAGCGGTGTGGTCAGTGTGACCGAAATATGTCACTAACTGACACACACGACTTTTGCCTCCGCTGCCTGGGCCCGGATCATGAGGAACTGATCTGTGGGCCCTGCGGCAAAATGTCCTCAAAAGCGTTGAGAAGTCGGCGGCATCAGCGTGATAGAATCTTCGCTGACCCCAGCCGTACCCGGACCTCATCGGAGGCCTCCGCGTCCAAAGGCTCCAGCTCGGACCGTCGCCGGAGTTCCTCCGACCGGGGTTCTCCCTCCGGGGACCATCGTCGGACGGTGAAACCCGCGAGGGCGGCGTCGGTGGACGCTCCTGGTTCCGCGAGGGCCAGGTCGCATAGCCCCGACAGCCGCCCCGGGTCCTTGGAGAAGGAACACCTCACGAAGCGACCTCGCCTGGAGTCGGAGATGCCTGCTCGGGTAAGTCCTGTGGTCCTTCTGGACTCGCCTCCGCGACAGCCGACGTCGGGCCCGACGCCGTCGGGGCCCGAGTCGGGGGCTGCTGGGTCACCTGAGCTCGGACTCAGGTTGACGGCCTTGGAGAGCAGACTGTCTGCCTTCATGGACCAGCAGCGGGCACTGCTCGCTGGCGCCGCTGCCCCGACCGCCGGGACGTCGACGTCCAAGTCGACCCCGGAGACCGAGCCGATCCTCGAGTCGATGCGAACTCGAGTCGATCCTCGGTCGAGGTCACCCTCGGCCTCCCGTTCGGGACCGAGGTTGCCGACGCCGACTCCCTCGGCGTCGGGGCGGCAGGCGCCGCGTCCTGCCCGGGCCGACCCCACCGAGTCCTCGTCGGAGTCGGTCTGGGAGTCTGAAGAGGAAGAGTCGCCTGATTCTTTCCGGACTCGGTGTGTCCCCTCGGACTCACTGGAGTCCGAGCCTCGGAAGCAGTCCCCCCCGGAGGATGCCCGGTTCTCGGACTTCGTTAGGGATATGGCCAAGGCTTTGGCCTTCCCTGCGGATCCCGAGGAGGAGCCTCGAGCCGAAGAGCTCGACGCCCTCCAGTATGACTCTCCCGCAAGGGAACACTTTACTGTACCGGTTCCTCCTATGCTGGAACGACTACTCTTCCGCATGTGGGAGAGTCCGGCCTCCTCGCCGGTCCTGAGCAAGCGGGTCGATTCTATCTATCGAGTCCGCAAGAGCCCTGGCTTTCAAAAGGCACAGCTACCACACCATTCCATGGTAGTGGAATCGGCCATGCATCGTCTTAAGAGCCAGAAGATGCACTCCTCGGTGCCTCCTGGCAGGGAGGCCCGTAACCTGGATGGCCTTGGTAAGAAGTGTTTCCAGGGCTCTATGCTCGCATGTCGTGTCCAGACTTACCAGCTATACATGGGCATGTATCTCCGGGATCTGGCTAAAGAGCTAGCCGGATTCTCCGCTGGTTTGTCCGAGGAACCCTTGCGGAGGTTCCTGGCCTTGTCCACTGGCATTCGGGAATGCTCAAAGTTCATGTCCCGAGCAGCCTATGATGGCTTTGAAGCATCGGCTCGAGTGGCCGCAGCCGGCATCGGTGCCCGCCGACAGGCTTGGCTTCAGTCGTCAGACCTTGAGCCCTGGGTGCAGGACAAGTTGGTCGATGTCCCCTGCCGAGGCGAAAACCTCTTTGTCAAGCCCATGGCGGAAAAGGCTGCACAAATTGAGACTGAGACTCTCACCAGGACCAGGCTTTCTAGGAAGACCTCCGCCCCTTCCCAGAAAAAGAAGGGCTCGGGGAAAAAGTCCTTTTACCCGAGGAAGGCGGCTGCCTACAAACAATACCCCCATTATCAGGCCTCTGCAGCTCCCCAACAGGGCCAGCAGGCCAAGGGACGGGGTAACGGGTCCCGTAGGCAGCAAGCCCCCAAGCCTGCACCACCAGCCCCTGCTCCGCAGGGTGGGGTTTTTGACTCACTAAGCATAGCCTCTCCCCCCCCGCTGGTTCCTTCCAGCACCGGAGGCCGGCTGGTTCACTTCGCCCACAGGTGGTCCAGCATCACCGCAGATGCCTGGGTGCTTCAAGTCGTGCGAGAAGGCTATCTTCTCCACTTCCACCAGGTCCCTCCCTCCTATTTTCCGGGAGAACCTCCACGACCCCCTCTGCACAGGGAATTACTCCTTCAGGAGTTAGCAGGTCTTCTGCAGGAACAGGCGGTGGAACCGGTGCCACACCACCTGAGAGGTCAAGGCTTTTATTCCAGGTATTTTCTAATACCAAAGAGAACAGGGGGCCTCAGACCCATCCTGGACTTGCGCAACCTCAACAAGTTCCTTGTGCGGGAGAAGTTCAAAATGCTTACCCTTGGAATCCTTCTGCCCTACCTCCAGCAGGGAGATTGGCTATGCTCCTTGGATCTAAAGGATGCCTACACGCACATCCTCATCCATCCAAGCCACCGCCAATACCTAAGGTTTGTGGTGGCAGGAAATCATTACCAGTACAGAGTACTGCCCTTTGGCCTGTCCTCCGCACCGCGAGTCTTCACAAAATGTCTCGCGGTGGTGGCGGCCCATCTCCGGCTTCACGGCCTCTATGTCTTTCCGTACCTCGACGACTGGCTCATCAGAGCAGCGTCCGCTCGGGAGGTCACCAACGCCACGCGCCGCACGGTGACTCTTCTGCAGCACTTGGGCTTTGTTATAAAAACTTCGCAAAGTCCACTTTGCTCCCCTCACAGGATCTCGAGTTCATCGGTGCAAGGCTGCTCACTCCTCAGGCGCGGGCATACCTACCGCTCGACAGGGCTCAACGGCTCATGGACCTAGCCGACCGCTTTCGCAGCCAGCCCCTGGTCTCCGCCAGGCGCTTCCTGAGACTACTCGGCCATATGGCTTCCACCGTCCATGTGACCCCCAATGCCCGCCTGAATATGCGGCCTGCTCAATGGTGTCTCCGCCAGCAGTGGCGACAAGCCACAGGCGGCCTAGCAGACCTAGTGCGCGTCTCCGAGCCGCTGATCTCGTCTCTCCGGTGGTGGCTTCGGCAGCCGAACCTGATATTCGGTATGCCTTTCCAGTCACCTCAGCCGACCCGGGTGCTGACCACGGATGCATCCCTCCTGGGCTGGGGAGCACATTGCCAAGGGGCACGTACTCAGGGCCTCTGGACCACGTGGGAGTCTGCTCAGCAGATCAACTTCCTGGAGCTCAGGGCGATCCGCCTGGCTCTCAAGGCCTTCTCCCACCTGACTTCCCACCAGTCCGTCCTTGTCCAGACGGACAATCAAGTTGCCATGTTCTACGTGAACAAGCAGGGGGGCACGGGCTCCTTCCTCCTCTGCCGGGAGGCACAGAAGCTCTGCTCTTGGGCCGTCAGTCACGGCATTCTCCTCAAGGCAGTTTATCTCCCGGGCCAAGAAAATTGCCTGGCGGACAAACTCAGCAGGATCCTCCAGCCGCACGAGTGGCGTCTGGATCCCTTGGTAGTTCAGAAGCTCTTCCTAAAGTGGGGCCTCCCCACGGTGGATCTCTTTGCCAGTCCTCACAACCGGCAGCTTCCTCGCTTCTGCTCTCGTCAGCCACACCCCCTTCGGGTTGCGGCGGACGCTTTTCTAATTTCATGGTCGGGGAGCCTTCTGTACGCTTTCCCTCCCATCCCGCTAGTCTCTCGGACTCTTTTCAAGGTTCTCCGAGACAAAGCCTTCATGATCCTGGTGGCCCCTCGCTGGCCCAGACAGCCGTGGTTTCCGCTCCTACTGCAATTAGCGGTGGAGGATCCATTCCCTCTGGGGGTACAACCGGATCTCCTCACTCAGGATCAGGGGTCTCTACTACACCCCAACCTCAGGTCTCTCAACCTCATGGCCTGGCTGCTGAGAGGGTAGTCCTTGCTCCCCTTCTCCTGCCGGCAGAGGTGGAGGAGGTCGTCTTGGCTTCGCGACGGCCTTCTACCCGCAAATGCTACGCCCTTAAATGGCGTCGCTTTGCCGTCTGGTGTACCCAACAGTCTCAGGATCCCTTCTCCTGCCCGGTGTCGGTGATCTTGCAGTACTTGCTACACCTCTCTAATCTGGGACTTAAGTCCAACTCCGTCAAAGTTCACCTCAGTGCTCTTTCGGCACATCATGTACCGGTGGACGGTAGACCTCTCTCCAGCGACCCTCTCGTAGCGAGGTTTCTCCGAGGTCTCCTTCTACTTAAACCACCTCTGCGCCCGCCAGCACCTGACTGGGACCTGAATGTGGTTTTGCAGCGGATCACCTGTCCGCCTTTTGAACCTATGGCTACCTGTTCTCTCTCCGTTTTCTGTCTTGGAAAACACTGTTCTTGATAGCCCTCACTTCCGCTAGACGCGTAAGTGAATTGCAGGCCCTCGTGTCTGATCCCCCTTACACTCGGTTCTACAAAAATAGGGTAGTCCTACGGACTCACCCAAAGTTTCTTCCAAAAGTGGTCTCCCCTTTTCACATCAATCAGGAGGTGGTACTTCCAACCTTCTTTCCCAGACCACACTCCAACCGAGCTGAAACGGTCCTCCATACCCTGGACTGTAGAAGGGCTTTGAACTTCTACCTTGACCGTACGCGGGAGCACCGTAAAGCTGCTCAGCTTTTTGTGTCTTTTGACCCCAATAAATTGGGGCTCCCGGTCTCCAAGCGCACTCTGTCCATCTGGGTTGCGGACTGTATCTCTTGGGCTTATGGGGCAGCCGGACTCTCCTTAGAAAGTCGAGTCACGGCTCATTGCGTTCGGGCAAAGGCTACGTCAGTGGCTTACCTCCGCTCTGTTCCGCTGGCAGACATCTGCTGGGCCGCTACTTGGTCTTCGAGCCAGACTTTTGCGGTCCATTACTGTCTCGAGAGGGAGTCCCGCAGGGACAGTGCTTTCGGACAGGCAGTCCTCCGTAATCTCTTTGAGGTCTGAGCAACTCCTACCCTCCATCCCGGATGTGGGCTACCGGTGGGTGATAATTCAGCGAAGATTCTTTCCTTCTGTGCTGCTGAGCTAGAGGGAGCTCATTTTTGTGCTTAGGGTCTCCGGTAGCCTTGAGCTTGGGAGTCCCATAAGTGAGGACTGACTTCCTGCTTGGTCCTGGAGAAAGCGTAGTTACTCACCTGTAACAGGTGTTCTCCAGGAGCAGCAGGAATCAGTCCTCACTACCCTCCCTCCTCCCCTTGGAGTTGCAATCGTCTGCTTATGTTTTTTGCAAATATTTTTATGCTGTCTTTTTTAGCTATGTCATCTGACTGGCTAAGATGGCACCCTCGGGCGGGAAGAGGACCGCGCATGCGCGCTGCAATTCCCAAAGGCTTTCTTTGAAAGCTGGGGAAAATTGCTCTGCGAGGGCTCCGTCGGCGCCGACGTCACCCATAAGTGAGGACTGATTCCTGCTGCTCCTGGAGAACACCTGTTACAGGTGAGTAACTACGCTTTCCCCGTCTTTGGAAGAGGTTTGTTTATACTCTAAGTATTTAAAGGTCTGAATCATATCTCCCTGTCTCTCCTTCTCCTCCAGAATGTACAGGAGTCATTTCTGACTCTGAAATTTCATTTACAAGACAAATTGCAGCTAAAATTCAAACCATTGTTTTTACTTTTTGGCAAATTCACTAATTTGATTATACAATAGCATTCAAGTAGAAAAAGTTTGATTCACACTTTAGTTATTCCAGTCTGGGCTATTGCAACTCCATATATTGTGGAATAGAGGTCTTACCTCAAGCAACTGCAAACCATCAAAAATACTGTTGTCAGACTTCTTTGCAATGTATCCAAATGTAATCATGTCAAGCCTCTGTTATATTGCAAGTATTTGCTATCTATTTCTTATCACACCTGGTTTAAAAACATCACACTCATTGATAAATAAAATGGGAGACCTAAATAGAAAGCGTTATCTTCCGTGCTCATTCCTTATCGTCCAACACAAGTTTTATCTTCCCAAGCTACAAACCTATTGGCAGTACCTCCAGTCCTGGCTCTAGGAAGTCCACTTGAATTCAGCTTTCTTCTTTCTAGCTCCATCTTTAAGGAATGCACTGCCAACTCATATTCATTCTGAATCTTTTTTTTTTTTTTTAATTCAGTAAAACTCTAAAGACACACTACTTCAAGGTGGTCTTTGATAGACAGATACGAGCCCGATCTGGATTGCAGGAAGTAACAAGACCTCACACTCTCCCTTCTCTTCTCTTTGTTCTGTACTATCGCCTTTTCTTTGTATGGAGTTCTTTCCCTCTGTTTTATCAAATGCTGTAAACCGCTTTGCTGCTTCTTCATTGAAAGACCATCTAGAAAGTTTTAATAAACATAAGCAGATGTAAAGCATTATCAGACACTCTGGGTGCATCAGTATATCTAGAGATGACAGCATCCAAGATGCTCTAATCATTTATCCTTGTGGAATAATAATCTTCTATACCACCAATGAAGCATGAGCTGGTTCTAAAGTGAATAATCCTAATCATATTTTAGAAAGAAATTTATAGGTGAGAGAAATAAATGAAAAAAATGAAAGGTGCTTATGGTTTCAAAACAAACAAGTTAAAGAGGAGTATCTCCAGATCTCTTTTGCTGTTACTGACTGACATAAAATAGAGTCGTGGGCGCATTGACAGAAGATCATCAATATTTGCTGATGTTGCAAATAAATCTCTAGATCACGCTTGGTGCTGAGTTTATCATCAGCTATCCTAGTAATGGTGGGGAAATGCTTCAAAATGGAGTCTAGGCGATACACTTTAGATAATATCTAATTCCTGTTCTTTAATAGTGCCTCATAAAGATAAATCTCCAGGAACAAGCAGGAATGTAGTCTTCACATATGGATATCGTCGGTACCGATGGAGCCTGCGTGGGAACGCTCCCCAGCATCCAATAGGAAAGCTTTTGGGAGTATCCCATTACGCCTGCATGCTGCCTTCCCACTTTTCCAACTCTCCCTCTTCAGTTCTTCGTTTTCCGCAGAGCCGACAGGACGCATACCCTGTCACTGCAGAAAATGTATTTTTATTCTTTTGTTTTTTTGTTGTCACGTCTGCCTTCATTCGACGCCTAACGGTACCGCCGGTTCTCTTTTCTTCTTTTTCAAAAAAATCCCCCTATCTTTCTGAAAGATTTTTCTTCATGGGCCTTTCCCCTCTCGGTGCTAGGCGCCATTTTGGGCACTAGGCCCACTTTTCTCAAACATGGAGAAACCAGCTAGTGGTTTCAAGAAATGTTCTAAGTGTGGCGGTACCATATCTGTCACTGACACCCATGACTGGTGTCTTAAATGTTTAGGTCCTGATCATTCTCCATCGGCGTGTCTCTCCTGCAGTAAGATGACCAAGAGGGGCCTGCAGAATAAAGCTGCAAAACTCGGTACCCTTTTTGCCGCAGATATGATGTCAGTTGCATCGACGTCTTCCAGGCCTTCATCTTCATCCCATGGATCTCAGGTAACTAAACCTGTCTTTTAAGACTGGCCATCCTCAAAGGGTAGATCTCCTTCCAGGTATCGAGATGCCACTGGCGTTGCCCTCGAGGAAGGTTCACCGGCAAAACAGCCCCGGCGCCGCGGGAGGCTTCAGCTTCCAAAGCATTAACGGGGCTCCAGAATGTTCCAGAGGCTTCCACCTCTGCAGAACTACTGGTGCCATGTTCTGGAGTCATGGCCGCTTCCATCGGTACCGACACCCAAGCATCAGCAGGGGCGATGGATCAGAGAATTCTTGCTATTGAACGCAGTCTAGTGGCTCTCTTAGCAGCTTCGGTACTGCTAAGACCACTACAGATGGTTCCACAGGTATCGGTACCGACATCGATGCCGGTACCAACTGCACCTGCCTCGGTCAGTATGCTTCCCCCTCATGCCGAGCCTCGAGTCTATCTCAGGTATCGAAAGACCGGTACCGAGACACTCCGATACAGACTTCAAACGGTACCAGTACTGGTACCGTGCGTTGCAGGAACACTCGGCACAGAGATACTTTGAATCTTCCGATTCTGATGACTCTGCCGGTACTAGAGCAATGCTTCCGGAGGATCTATCTCCTCCTCCTAGAATGTCTCCTCCAGAAGACATGTCCTTCCAGGATTTCATACGTGATTTAGCTTGAGGTCTTGCAATCATGGTGACTCTGGAAAAGGAACCCAGAGCAGAAGAATTAGAAATTCTTCAATACTCTAAGGCTCCTAAAGAGGCAGCTACTCTGCCCATTCATAGGATCTTGCATGATCTTATGCTAAGAATGTGGGAAACTCCTTTAACGGTGTCTCCACACTCTCGACGACTCGATACCATGTACCGAGGTTCCAAGTTGTCCTGGTTTTCAAAAGACTCAGTTACCACACCATTCAATGGTAGTGGAATCAGCCATGCATAGGATTAAGAGTGCTAAAACGCATTCTTCCAATCCTCCAGGCCGTGAATCGAGGACACTCGATGCCTTTGGGCGTCGATGCTTCCAATCCTCCATGTTTGTCAGCCAGGATCAGCTCTTACATTCTCTATATGGGAATGTTCCTCAAGGAGGTTGCAGGAGACTTGGAGCTCATAAGCCCTCTTCTTCCTGAGGGCAAAAGAGGGGAATTTCTGACTCTGGTCAAACATGCCCAGGATGTTTCAAAGTTTGTAAACTGTGCAACCTTTGAATGCATTAGCAGAACCTCTGCTATCTCCATCGGTGCATGTCGTATTGCCTGGCTCCAGGCATCAGACTTAGAAATATGGGCGCAAGATAAACTGGGAAACATTCCTTGCACAGGAGAAAATCTCTTTGGCAAGGACTGGCAGGACAATGCTAATCAGATTGAATCTGAAAATACCACCTTGAACAGACTATCAAAGTCTACAGCCAACCCAGCAAAGAAAACGTCAGTCAATAAACCCTTTTTCAACAAGAAAAAGAGGTTTTACCCATCTTACACCCATCAGGGTCACTGTCCAGTTCATATTCCCCAAAGGGGGCAACAACAGACCAGACAGCAGAGGAAGCCACAAGTTCCAAGAGCTCAGCCAGCTCAGCAGACTCAGCCTCCTCAGGGGCTTTGACTCCTTCCTAGAGAACTTAGTCTTTCTGCCCCTGCAAGGTCCAGAACCCTCCACCATCCCAGGCAGGTTATGCCATTTTGCCAAAAGAGGGCAACAAATAATATCAGAAAACTGTCCATTGTACGAGAGGGGTACAAACTTCATTTTCACAGCACGCCCCTCCTACAATCATAAAGCAGTTCAATTCTCAAGTCCCTGCCACCGATCTCTTGGGCCAAGAGGTCGCATCACTTCTTGCTCAAGGAGCAATAGAAGAAGTACCCATACCCTAACAGGGTATGGGGTTTTACTCCCCCTATTTTCTCATCCCAAAGAAAACAGGAGGACACAGACCCATACTGGACCTCAGAGAATTAAACAAATATCTATTCCGAGAAAAGTTCAAGATGATCTCCCTCAGAACACTCCTGCCATACCTTCAGAGTCAGGATTGGCTATGTTCTCTAGATCTAACAGATGCATATACGCATATTCTCATCCATTCAGATCACAGGAAATTCGTTTGATTCCTTTTCCAGGGAAGACACTTCCAATACAAGATTCTTCCCTTCGGTCTGGCTTCTGCCCCAAGAGTCTTCATGAAATGCATGGCAGTGGTAGCAGCATTCCTGAAAACTCTTGGAATATTCATCTTCCCTTACTTAGAGGACTGGCTCATTCGAGCCAACTTTGCTCTTTCTCGCTCGATGCGAATCCTTCGTTATTTGGGATTAGTCATAAACCTCCCAAAATCTCATCTCACCCCTTCTCAGTCCCTGGAATTCATAGCGGCTCATCTAGATAGAAGACAGTCAAGGGCTTTCCTACCACAGCCCCGCTGTCTTCGTATAGTACAGCTGGCATCCCAAGCAGCTGTGAAAGTCTTCCTCACTGCTCAGGAAATGCTTCAGCTTCTGGGGCATATGGCATCCACTGTCCATGTGGTTCCCTATGCTCGCCTTCACATGCGAGCAGCCCAGTGGACCCTATCCTCTCAGTGGACACAGGCATCAGGTCGCCTATCGGACAAAATCAGAAACTCCACATGTCTCATTTCGTCCCTTCAATGGTGGCAATCACTGGGAAACCTTCTCATAGGCTCTCCTTTCCAGCAGCCTCTATGCCAAGACACCCTAACAACAGATGCTTCCAAATTGGGTTGGGGGGCTCACTTGCACGATCTCTCGACTCAGGGTCTTTGGACCCCACAGGAGGGTTGTCTTCACATAAACCTCCCAGAACTCAGAGCCATAAACCTCCCAGAACTCAGCTACAAGACATTCCGGGTCCAGACTGACAATCAGGTAGCCATGTTCTATGTGAACAAGCAGGGTAGAACGGGCTCTCTGTCGTTATGCAATGAAGCTTTGCGACTGTGGGCTCTCACCAGAAAGCATAAAATCCACCTCCTAGTGGTATATCTTCCAGGCGTTCAAAATCTTTGGGCAGACAAACTAAGTCAAATACTGCTGCCACACAAATGGTCTCTTCACTCAGACCAGCTAACTCGAGTGTTTCGAATCTGGGGAACCCCAGATATAGACCTCTTTGCAAGTCCACAGAATGCCAAACTTCCGGCTCAAAACTGTCAGGCAAGGGATGCTTTCCTCCTTCACTGGGATCAGGACTTCCTCTATGCCTTCCCACCCATTCCCCTCATTCCCAAAACGTTGTTCAAGCTTCAGAGAGACAGAGGTCGTATGATACTCATAGCTCCACGTTGGCCACAGCAAACGTGGTATCCTCTGCTAAATCTCTCTCAAGCCACGCCTCTGGAGTTGGGATATGCTCCAGATCTTCTTTCCCAGGAGGACGGGACGCTATTGCACCTGAAACCCCAGTCCCTGCATCTCAGGGCCTGGTTGCTGAAAGCCTAGAACTTCTGGATATCAACCTTTCTCAACAGCTAAAGGATATTTATTTATTTATTTTATTTATTTTGACAGTTTTGTATACCGCCTTATCCTTCAATCAAAGCGGTCACAACACAAGTGGGGGATACATTTAACACGCGGGGATATGAGACACATACACTAATACTTACAGGGAACATGGGCAATGGAGGGTTAAGTGGCTTGCCCAAGACCACAAGGAGCATCTGTGAGGGTTAAGTGGCTTGCCCAAGACCACAAGGAGCATCTGTGGGACTAGAAACCCCAGTCCTTCCGGCCCAAGGTTGCTGTCCTCTAGTGGGATTTGAACCACCGACCTTCCGGCCTGAAGTACCTTGCCCCAACCACTAGGCTACTCCTCCCTTATCCTTGTGGGGTATTCCTTGTAGCTTCCAGAAAACCCTCCACAACGTGATCCTATGCCTTCAAGTGGAAAAAGTTCTCTGTATGGTGTTCTCAAAGGGGACTTAACCCACTTTTGGTGCCTGTGGAATTACTATGGGGTATCTCCTCCATTTATCAAATTCTGGTCTTAAAACCAATTCAGTAAGGGTCCATCTTAGTGCCATTGCAGCTTCTTGCAAGCCTCTAGATGGACAACCTATTCCCTCTCATCCACTCATAGCAAGATTTATGAGAGGTCTACTCTTTACAAAACCTCCCATTAAGCCACCGCCGGTGGCATGGGACCTGAATCTTGTTCTTGGGCAGCTTATGAAACCGCCCTTTGAGCCTTTAGCCACTACAGCTCTAAAGTTTCTTTCCTGGAAGGCCATCTTCCTAATTGCCCTCACTTCTGCAAGACGCATCAGTGAATTACAGGCCTTAGTGGCAGATCCTCCTTATGCAAGATTTCACCATGATAAGGTAGTTCTTAGGACTCATACTCACTTTATGCCAAAGATAGTTTCGCCTTTTCATTTGAACAAAGCGGTTTACCTTCCTGTATTCTTTCCTAGGCCTCATACCTCCAATGCAGAAAGGATCCTTCATACTTTAGATTGTAAAAGAGCCTTGGCTTTTTACCTTCAAAGAACTAACCAACACAGAAAATCTTCTCAGCTCTTTGTTGCTTTTTGATTCTAGTCATTTGGGACTTCCAGTTTCCAAAAGAACTCTCTCTAGGTGGAGTGCAAATTGCATATCCTTTGCTTATGAGAGTAAGGGACTTTCTCTCAAAGGCCATGTCACAGCTCACAATGTGAGAGCATTGGCAGCCCCTATGGATAATCTTCGCTCTGTGTCCATTGATGACATTTGTAGAGCAGCCACTTGGGCTTCGGTACACAACTTTATAGCCCACTACTGCTTAGACAAGGACTCCTGTCGGGATGCCTTGTTTGGCCAGGCTGTTCTCCAGCATCTCTTTCAGACTTAGTACAACTCCTACCCACCGTCCCGGGTTTGGATGCCAGAGATCCATGGGAGGAAGCATGACCCATCTCATCATGGGTTTGCAGCTTCCTGGGGTCACCCCCTGGCATCTCTCGGCTCGGGAGTCCCCATATGTGAAGACTATATTCCTGCTTGTTCCTGGAGATAGCGTAGTTACTCACCTGTAACAGGTGATCTCCAGCAACAGCAGGAATTAAGTCTTCACAACCCACCCACCTTACCTAGGATTCTCTCTCTCTCTCTCCCTTTTTGTCTCAGCTATAAACTCAACTGAAGAGGGAGAGTTGGAAAGCCGGGAAGGCAGCATGCAGGCGCTGTGGGATGCTCCCTAAAGCTTTCCTATTGGATGCTGGGGAGCATTCCCGCACAGGCTCCGTCGGTACTGACGATACTCATATGTGAAGACTTAATTCCTGCTGTTCCCGGAGATCACCTGTTACAGGTAACTACACTATACCTGCTGTACCAGAATAGAGCTTGCCCTGTGCTAGCACTGAAAGGTGATTCTCCTTTGTGGGTTGTTGAAGAATTAGTGTAGGAATTCTTGATGTTCTTTGGATTAACATAAAGAAGCGCATAATGGGTCGTCTGAAGCACGTAGATGAGCTGCGACATCCACAGCACAAGAAAGGGTTGCCAGAGGAGTAGAGATCTGTGAATTTGAGCAGTGGTCAGTAGCTGGCATGATTCAGGTTGCATAACAGTAGCAAAAGCCTCATGTCATCTGCTCTCTCTGGGAATTTGACTGTAGCACAGTGCTACCCAATGCTAAAGGAAGAATCATATCACCATGCTTTATATGGGCAGCCAGCAGATTGTGATGCTATGTAGGAAGTCTACATATGCCACTATGTTCATTCGTCTAGCCATGAGCTTCTAAACAATTAAGAAACTTAATGGTTCTTTCTTGGTTGGGGCGGGGGATCTCTCTACTTCTACAGGTGGCAGAGGAGACACAGGAACCCTGCGCTCAGCTAAAAGTGAAGAGTCCCTCACATCCTTGCATGCCATAGATGGTAAGAGTGAGACAGACTTTGGCTTTGTCATCTTTTGTATAAAAGATAATGTAAAACACAGCAGAATGCAAGGCTGCGGTACTGAAAGGTGGAAGGAATAATCCATCAGCTAATTGCATAATAACTGGTTAGGAAATAGGCCACACGTTGTGCATAAATTAACATTCTCATACACATGGGGGACATATTCAGTGGCAGCGACCAGCGCAAGTAAAGTGGCTATCTGGTTTGTCCTGATAGAGAATTAACTATCTGGTTAGCAGCAATATTGAGCTGCTGGTTAGAGATAGTTAAAACGGCTAAAGTTAGGCCAGCTTTTTTTTTTGGCCTAACTTTAACAATTTAGGGGTTAACCAGGAAGCAGCTCAGTATCGCTGCTGACTGGGTAACCCTGGGTGTTACCCCTGCTCCATTCTCAGAACACCCTGATGCTAAGCAGGACAGTCAATAGGGAATATTCAGTGGCTCAAAATCCCTTTGAAAATGCCCTCCATAATTATTATTTGAGTAAATTAACGTTTTAATTGCTAGTGTGCAAATCCTTTATTCCTTTCGGTATATGACGACATAATGGGAGTATTTTTATAAGGAAACATCTATTTTTAGGCACTAACAAGGCGGGTAAATTACATTTCACTTATTTCCACATGCAAGTGGCCACATACGTGCATAAATTATGTCTTATAAAATATTGAGCAGCATAATGGTATGCAGATTAATACCGTGGTGCCTATTTTCACTGTGGGCATACACAGAGGTAGAGGTTTGGGTAGAGCACGGTAGTGCCAGCGAGTATGCATGTTGATTATAAAATATAATAATTTACGTGCATATTTGCATGCTCATTTATCCAGCTTTAGGGCTGTTGTAAGTGATTGCACTTTAAGGTGCATTCTTTGCCACTTATGCTATTAATTTATGAAAATAAGCTCCTACCTGCCTTTATAAAATAGGATCAATCTAGGCATGTTAAAACACGCTCTAAGTTGCACCATATTATAAAATTACACGCAATGGGCACAAAGCATATAAGAACTTATTCAAAGAGGACTTATGTATATTCTATGCACATGGGAAAAAGCCTGCACATTTTAACTTTATTTAAATTTGATGAAGGGAAGACATGGGGTGACGCCACAAGTTTTTTTTGTTACCAAGGAAGATAGGATTGACATACAAGGTGACTGGCAATGTTTGTGATTTTTTTTTTTTTTTTTAAGTTACTAGAGGGAGGGGCAAGTAGGGTGGTAGACACAGCTTTGTGTTTTGTCCAAAGTAATTGACATTATGTAGCTAGCACTGTAAAGGTGGTTGTTTTGCATTTCATTCAGGTTTTTTTGCGCGTTTAATTATTGCGTTGTGTTGTTTGTTGAGACCAACCTATTCAGCCTGATGGACTATAAATGTTTTTAAATAAAGTCAGTACTAGTCATTTAACTTTCTATCTTACCTAATCACGCTACTTGGAATTTGGCTGACCATATTTAGCCATTTAGTGATATTTAGGGGGCTAAATTTAGCAGTTTTTCTTATCAGTTTTTAAAAGCTTTAATCTTACTGACTAGGTTTCCAGCTGAAAATCTAAATAAGCAGCTGTTACAGTTGTAGTCAACATTAATGGCATCCTTGCAGTTGAACCTCTAAATGTCCAATATTTCCTTAAAAAATGGTTTTGGACTATATATGCACACACATTTGTCACATAAAAGAATCAAATAAAACAAGATCAATTAAAAAGGAAAGAATAGAAAATAATATAAAAACTGGGGCATTGCCAGGATATGATTATTGGCACCCTTATAAACAATTCAAATTATTTTGAACAGAAGAACCAAATTCCCACAGCAGTAAAATTAGACGCATCAATGTTCAATTGTCAGTACTCACATGACTTGAATCAACCAATGAATGATGGCTCTAATGTTTAAAATGGCCACATTCACCCCCTGTCCCATTTTCACAATGGTGAAGACAAGAGAGTTGCCGGATACCTTCAGAAAAGCCATTATTTCCAAACATCAAAGGGGATACAAAGCCATCTCCAAAGACCTTGAGATTCCTCTGTCTACAGTTCTCAATGTTATTTAAATGTTTTCTGCTCATGGAACTGTCAAGAATCTCCCAAGACATGGTGAGAAGAGGAAAATTAGGAGTGGCTCAGTGGTTGGGACAGGTTACCTCAGGCCAGAGGGCCAGGGGTTCAATTCCCGCATGGGGACAAGCAACTTCAGGCCGGAGGGACTGGGATCTCTAGTCCCATGGCCACTTCTTGTAGCCTTGGGCAAGCCACTTAATCCTCCGTTGCCTCAGGTACACTTAGATTGTGAGCCCTTCGGGGACAAGGGAATAAAAAAAGTACCTGTTAGTATACATGTAAACCGCACTGATTCTAAAGAGTGCGGTATAAAAAAGAAATAGCTAGATAAATAGATAATTCAAGAAGTCTTTGAAAGTTAGTACGAACTGTTGGAAAAATACCACGTACAACCTCCAAAGAGCTTAAGGCTGACCTGGAGCTATCTGGAGTGGTGGTTTCAACCCGCCCCGTATGCTGTGCACTAAACAAGGAAGAATTTCATGGGCGAAAGTTAAGGAGGACCTCACTGCGCAAAGACAAACATAAAAAGGCACATCTTATCTTTGCTCAAACCCACCTTGAGAAACCAGAGTCTTTCTGGGAAAATGTTCTGTGGCCAAATGACACGAAATGTGAGCTGTTTGGCAATGCAGACTAGCAATATATTTATAGTGAAAAACAAAACAAAACCCTTTCCTACAGTTAAATATAGTGGAGGTTCAATAATGTTGTGGGACTGTTTTGCTGCCTGAGGAACTGGAGGCCTGGAACGTATTAAATGAATCATTAAGTCAGAGGACTACCAAGATATTTTGGAACAAATTGTATTACCTAGTGTCAGAAAGCTAGGTCTGGGTCAAAGGTCATGGGTCCTCCAGCAGGACAGTGACACAAAACATACATCCAAAAGTACAAAAACATGGTTAAAAAGTACAAATGGACCATTTTAAACTGTCCAGCATGAGTCCTGATCTCAATCCAAGCAAGAACCTTTGGAAAGAGCTGAAATCTGCCATTGATAAAAGTAATCCTGAAAACATTCCTGAGCTGGAACAAATTGCAGTTGAAGAGTGGGAAAAACTGCCAGCAGACAGATGTACGAAACTTACAGATGACTACAAGAAACGTTTATAGGGTGTCATCAACTGCCAAGGGTTGTGCAACCAAATATTAGTGAAGGGTGCCATTAATCCTGTTCAGGTCGTATTTTGGGTTTTTTTCTTAGAAATTACTATATTTAAGTTGTACAGACATCTTTTTTTGTATTGTATACCTTTGAATATATTTAAATATTATGATGACATACAGTTGAAATATGTCCCATTATTTCTCAAGATATTGTGCACAATGTACCTAAAAATGCAAGGGTGCCAATAATGTTGACCACAACTGTAGCTGTGTAATATAACAATTTATAACAAAGATAAGCAGAACTATAATTTATATTTTGTACCAGGTGAATCTAAATTATTCCGTCCTCGAAGACCCCGATCCAGTAGTGATGCACTTTCGGCTTCTTATAATGGCGATCTCCTGGAGAACTTGAACCGCTGCAATTCCTATGATAACTTGCCACATGACAATGAAAGTGATGGAGAAGAGGGACTGATTCACATCCCTACTTTAATGTCCCCAAAGTCACCAGAAGAAGTTGACCTTAGCCCACCAGACATTGGTGTGGCCAGCCTGGACTTTGATCCTATGTCATTCCAGTGCAGCCCACCTCAGATGGAATCTGAGGGTCCTGACAGTAGTGTTTCCCAGCTGGACTCTGTTGGTAGTAATGGTATTAAAGAGAAAAATACCTCAAGTAGAAAGGACCTAGGATCTGGAAGCCACTCTCAGACTGCTGGCAGTGCCACAAGCTCCGAGTCAGTCTCTCCCTTCCAAGAGAGACTAGCAAGCCCTTTCTTTTCCATGGACATGAGCCCATCTGAAGAGAGAGCTTTCAAACCATCCTCCTTTGCAGAGAAAGTTGTCCATGCTTTCTCACCCAAGATAGGAAGGAAATCCACCAAGTCTCCACCAATGAACATTTCAGAGCCCATCACTATCTCTTTGCCTGATCGGGTGTCAGAGATGATTGGAGGAATGGCCACTGCTCCGGGCAACACCTCACCTCCCAACTGGAGCAAGGTAACCAGTGCTAATGAACCCCAAATAATGTCCCTGCTCCTGAAAACAAGTGAAATGGGGGCAAATGAAGGACTGCAACAAGAAAGCCAAGAGCGGAATGTCAGTGCTGTTTCTGAGGTTCAGGGAGATGTTGCAGAATCATCCAGACTGAACAGTCAACATATGGTGGCATCTTCTGTTCAGACTCCAGCAGGTAAGGTTGTATAGGTTGAAAGAGGTCCAGCAACTCCTTCTTCCAAATTGCCTGTGCATGTTCTTTAATAAATGCAATAGATGACTCACCCTGAGCTTAGTTATGTTAAAGGCACATAATGCAGCAGTGGAACTAATATTATTGCTAGTTGTATTAAGCCCACAGTTTAATTTTGTCCCTCTGTTCTTTTCCATTTTACTTGTGAAGTTAAGTTGTGCAATCATGAGTGCGTCCACTGGAAAAATGTTCCATAATTTCACTATGCTATAAGTAAAGAACCAGAGAGATTACACTGAAAATAGAAAGCTTATCTTAAACGCAGCCACTGGAGTAGTTTAGTTCTCCTTCACATCAGTTGCAGCAACATTCTTTTGTTTGCTGTTCCTGCTGTGAAAAAATCTTCCATCTCGTCCTGCTAGACCAGTGCAGACAAGTGTGTTGTGTTCCCCTACCAGCAGATTGGTGGAGACAAAGAACCAATGAAAAGCTTAGATTTCAATGACATCACTCACATGCCTCTATTCACCTCAGCCAGCAGAGGTCCCTTCAGTATTTTTGTCTCCAGCATGTCAGTAGGTGGATGGATTTTCTCCGCTCTGAGGAAGAGATTGATAAAACACTCTTGAATGACCACCTTGAGGGTGATTCTCACTTGAGCACAACGTGGGAAGCTCCACTAGACTGGCAAATTTGATATAGCTTCACACTCTTATGATAAGGGCGGGTCCGACGCATGTATGAGAATGTTGTTCGCACAGGGCCCCGCGCTTCAGGCCCCGCACAGGGCCACACCAACTTCGTCACACATGCTGTCTAATAGACTGAGTGCATCCCGACTCCTGACCGTTTGCAGGGTCGGCCTACACATGGGCCCTGCTCCTCCCTGACTGGCTTCAGCTCACCTCTGCACATCCACCGGAGTGAAGAGCGGCATTTTCCTTCATTCCAGTGGCTGTGTTCTCTTGCAGCCTGCTGGCATGCTGATTACGGGAGGTTAAAGGGCATTTTCTGTTTCACGCAAAATCGGAAATGCCCTTTAACTTCCTGGTAATCAGCGGGCTGCAAGAGAACACAGCCGCCAAAGTGAAGGAAAATACCTCTCTTCGCTTCAATGGCTGTGCAGAGGTGAGCTGGGGCTTTGGGACTCCCCTGCTCCCTCTGAAACTGGTTAGGCTGACACGACACAATTCGGGGGGGGGGGCCTAGGATAGGACAGGAACTGGGCTGATGTGGGGTGCTGGGAGAATGAGACTAGAAGGGAGTGGATGCTGGGAGGGGTTGAAACTAGAAGGGAGCTGGAGTGGAGGAGTAGCCTAGTGGTTGGGGCAATGTACTTCAGGCCGGAAGGTCGGGGGTTCAAATCCCACTAGAGGACAGCAACCTTGGGCTGGAAGGACTGGGGTTTCTAGTCCCACAGGTGCTCCTTGTGGTCTTGGGCAAGCCACTTAACCCTCCATAGCCCATGTTCCCTGTAAAATAGTTTTCTCCAAGTTATAATACCCTGTTCAGTTTGTTCAATGTAAACCGTGCTGATGCAGAATAGCGCGGTATATAAGAGAATGTAAATAAATAAAATAAATAAATAAAAATGTTGGGGGGAGGACAGAAGGGGATTGGGCTGGGGGAGTGAGACTGGAGAAGGGAAAAGATATTTTGTGTGGAGGGAAGAAAAATCTATGATTTGGCCAGGTTTTGGGAGAATAAGTGGGGATTGAGGATGGAAGGGTGAAATTTGAGTAGATGAAAAAGGAATAAAGAAAGAAATGGAGGAAAGAGCAAAAGGGAAAAGATCAGTATGTTAGAGCAGATGTAGAGAGAGAATGGAAAAAATTAGGAGAGGACGGACAAATGGACAGCAGACAATGGAGAGTTAGCAGAAGACTCAAATAAACCAGTAGAAAGACTGGAGAAATGGCAAATGAAAAATAAAATGCCCAAACAAAAGGTAGAAAGATACTTTTTTATTTTTAATTTATTAACTGGAATATGTCCGCTTTGGGAAATGTGCATCACTAATGTCTTTGAATTTTGTTTAGTAAAGAGGAAATTAATTTATAGTTTTATTTCTCCAGTGTTGTACATTTCAAGTTTGGCTTTTAGGGTTCCCAATTTAATTATGGTCTTCATATTTCTAAATTGCAATCCCCTGTTCTATGTTTGGTGACGGTCTATGTTCTGCATGTGTAACCAAGCTGAGGTATTCTGTTCACGTAGTTTCTATGTGACAGTGCCACTTGTTCTCTTTCCCCAGTAGGAGATGTATTGGCATTTTCTGAGATGTATTGGTTTAATATTTGTAGTGTTGCCTTTTGATAGGTAGGATTTGGTGCTTTGTGAGACCTGATAGGTCTATTACGATATGGTGGGTTTACTATGGCAAGGTTTATAGTACTTCCTATTGTGCCTGACAGTTGGCACTGGAGTATAGTAATGTAGAAATCTGGTAGTCTTTCTTTATCCGCACTGCCCAATGCAAATGGTATTCAGACACTCATTAAGAGGTATGTTTACTAAAAGTTAACACACATTAACATTTGTGAATGCACATTAAGTGCAGGAATACCCATTTATTTCTATTGGCGCAGTGGCACTAAACACACATTAATATTTAGTAAACATGCCCCTAAGTCCATTGCCAGGAGAAAAAAAAAAAGAAGCTTCTGAAGGGTTCCTTTCAAAGCCACCTAAAATTTTAGATGGGCAACATATACATTTTAAAATTATAAAATTGTTATGCAAATAAGGCCCTGCATCACCCTTGGGCCACCCCTGCTGTTGAGTAGCCAGAAATTGGAAGGATCTGGAAGAATCCTCAGTGCCCCCTCCCTCCTTCTCTGGCCCCCAGATCTCTCCTGAAGATTGCAGAAGGCTCTGAGGGATCTGCCTGCCAGCAACCTTAAACACAGTGCTGCACAGCAAGCACAACAACTTCAAGGGAATAGAGTTGAGCCCGGCATGGATTCTCTGCCTGGGACTCTCAGGGGGTGAGTACCAAAGCATTACCTAGTCATTGTCCTTGTTGGGGGCTCCCGATTATGTCTTCCTGGGAAGCAACTCTGGGTGGATCACTGGCATGGTATGGAGGTTTCCTGCCGTTTTCTGCATGCGTTAGTAGCATTTTTACCTATTGTGTGCCTTGTGGTCACACAGTCCTAATGTGCATTCCACTGAAGCAGCTCCAATGCGCGTTCCTTCCCTAGCATCTGTTATGCGCATTGCAATAAAAGTGCTGTTTGCGCATGCCTTCTGGCCACCGCAGCCTTAGTTAAACAAGCATCTCAACAATGTGTACTATCTATGTCGCCTTCCAGGAAACATTTTTTAACCTATGGCAAGCAAGGTGTCTCCTTCCCAGATTCTGGGCTCTGTCCTTTTGGCATGGCAGCTTCTGAGTCATCCCTGGAAGGCCTACTTTCCTCTTCCCAGCTGGGGGATAGAGTTAGTCCAACCTTGCCTGCCTCAGGGCAGGAGGTGTCTGAGAGGAGAGCTTCCGAACTCTGGATTGTCCTTCCTGGAATTCTTTTCCTTTTGCAGCAGGCCTGGTCCTTCAGGCTTGGAAATTCAGACCCTCCGGCCTTGGGCGCAGACTCATGAGAGTGGAAGCCCTGTTCAGTTATCTTTCGCTAAACGAGCACCCCTTTGGAGATGGGGAACAGCTGGGAACTGTCTGAGATTTTGATTATGACTGATTCAGATGGCTCAGAAATGGACTCTGATGTGGATGAAGATGTACTCTCACCTTCAGAAGTGTGGAGCGATCTGCCTATCCCGGAAGGAGTAGCCAGTGGCGTTGATTGCCAGGGTCTCATCTACCTTGAATTTATTGGATGTTTCCAACATAAAGCAGGAGCTGAAGGTACACCCGCTCCTTTAAGGGGTGCAGAAATCCACTACTTTCTTCTCATTTTTGGATGTGATCAGGGATTTCATCTGGTCAGAGTGGGACTCTCTCAACGCCCTGCCTAAAGGTGTGTAAAAAGATCTATGCTCACCCGGAGGAGTGCGTCGAGTGTTCTGGCGTTTCCAAGGTGGATGCGCAGGTCATGGCGGTTACCAGATGAACCACCATTCCTGGGGAAGACTGATCAACCTTAAAGGATTTTCTGGACCACAAGATGGATTCGTTGTTAGAGCCAGTTCACCATGTCAGCTATCATCCTGCAGCTGGCGGTATGTACCAGCCTGATGTTTTGAGCCCTGCTCCAGTGGATTCATCCTCTTCCACCGGATGATACTACCCCTCTTTTGGAGTTGGCTATGGCCTTCCTTTCTGATGCCATGTACAAGCTGGTATGTTTGATGACTAGGGATAGTGCCCGATGATGGTTTCAAAGTGTTGTATTTGGCTCTGGCATTTGGCAGCAGGCATAACTTCCAATACCCAGTTGACCCAACTGGCTTTTTAGGGGAAGTTTGTGTTTGGAGCCAATTTGGAGAAGCTGGTAAAGGACTTGGGCAAGACAAAATCATACTGCCTTACAGAGGACAGGTCCAAGGGGCCTGTGAAGCTGGCTGGTGCCCCTTTTTCTAGTCAGCCTCCACCTGAAAACCAAGGGTGCGCTGGCTGGATTCACCTCTGCTTCTGGGCTTCAAGCTCATTCTCAGTCCTTTCGTGGAGCATATGGGCGCAGGGACTCTACCCCTTCCAGAGGAGGACCCTCCCAATCTGCACAATGAAGAAGGTTTGGGGACCCAATTCCAGGTTCCTCCAGCTGGAGGCAGGCTTCGCTGAGTGCTAGATACCATTCAGTTTGGCTATGTCTTGGAGTGCAGAGAGCCAATTCTGGATGCCTTCGTCATCTCCCTGTGTGGGTCTACAAGCAAAGATGCTGCTGTGCGAGCCGCCTTGGACAAGTTGCTGCACCTGAAGGCAGTGGTGCCCATTCTGCCAGATGAGCGAGGCAAGGGCAGATACTCCATATACTTCGTGGTGCCCAAAAAGGATTGTTCCTTCCAGCCCATGTTGGACCGTAAGTGGGTCAATGAGCTCTTCACGTTCTGTTCTTCTAGATGGAAACATTGCGCTCCATGATGCAAGCAGTGCATCGAGGGGAATTCTTGACTTCTCTGGATATAGCCAAGGCATATTAGCAGACTTATCTGCATTTTGCTGTGCTTGGATTTTGTTGTGAGTTTGCTGCCCTCCCTTTCAAGCTATCCACCGCCCCGAGGATGATTGGTGGTGGCTGCGATGTCAAGGGATCTGTGTCCATCCATATCTGGACGAATGGCTCATCTGGGCCCATTCCCTTTCAGAAGTGTCTCAAGTGGCATCCCGAGTGGTGTCCTTTTGGAAAGCCTCGGCTGGGTGATCAATTGGGGAAGGAGCCAGCTGTTGCTTTCCCAGTCCCTAGAGTTTCTGGGAGCATGTTTCGACATGTCTGTGGGCAGACGTTTCCTGCCAGAGGAAAAAAAAAAATAAAGAGACTGTTTGATATCCTGGAGCTGTTCTGTACACAGGAAGTTCCTGGAGTCTGGGATTATCTTTGGCTCCTCGGTTTGATGGTGGTGACCACGGAGATGGTGCCGTGGGTGCATGCTCACATGTGACCACTACAGCGGTTCTTACTGACTCTGTGGCTCCTGAGTTCTCAGGAGCTCAAGTGCAGGTTCCTGCTTCCATTGATTGTGAAGTTCAGCCTGAGATGATAGCAGCAGCCCTGTCATCTGAGGAAAGATGTACCACTGGACAGTTTCTCCTGGATCCTCCTGATGATGGATGCCAGCCTCTCGGGCTGGAGAGCCAATTGCCAGGGCTGTTGGAACTGCAGAGAAGCAGTGTGGTCCATCAACTGCCTTGAGGTGAGGGCCATCAGGTTGGCTCTTCTGTGTTTCTGGTCTCTGGTCAAGGGCTGGGCGATTCGAGTGTTTTCAGACAATGCCACGGCGGTGGCTTATGTCATTGGGGAAGGTGGCATGAGGAGTGCCAGGATAGCTCTGAAGAATGGATCGCCTGTTTGCCTGGGCGGAGAGGAGCCTCCTATCTTTATTGGCTCAGCATATTGCTGAGTGAACAATGTGGAAGTGGACTTCCTCAGCCAGCACCGTCTGGATCCTGGAGCATGAGAGTTGAGTCAGGCAGCATTTCAGTTGATTCTGCACCACTAAGGTTGCCCCAAAATAGATTTGATGGTGACCTGCTCCAATGCTGAAGTTGCCACTTCTTCAGTCAACACATGGAGACAGTATCAGAGGACATCAACTCCCTGACCCAGCCTTGGCCAAGTCAGCACCTGCTGTACGTGTTTCCTCCATGGCCCCTGGTGGGGCATGTACTTTGTTGCAAAGAATACCATCTGGGCAGGATTGTTCCGGTGGCATGAGATTGGCCAAGGAGAGCATGGTTCAGAAACCTGATGCGGCTCCTGTGGGCGCTTTCTCTTCAGTTGCCTCCATCTCAGGGCATATTGCCAGAAGGGACTGATCGTCCTGTAGGACCCAGTTCCCTTCTCGCTTAGCTCTTGAAAGGAGATGGTTAGTATATAAGGGCTACTCTCCTGCAGTGGTCTCTACTCTGCTCAGAGCAGGTCTACCAAGGTATATGGATGGATATGGTGCCTTTTTGAGAGACGGTGCGGCACTCAGCAGTTGGCTTCTGAAGCAGCCAGGGTACCCACTGTTGGCTTTTCTACAGGATGGCCTGAAGAAAGGTCTTTCCCTTAGCTCCCTGAAAATTCAGGTGGCATGTTTCGCCCGTTTCCGAGGTCCGGTGGCGGGTAGGTCTCTAGCTTTTCATCCGCACGTCCAGGGTGTTCGGTGCCTGTGTCATCCTCTCTGGTCTGTAATCCCTTCCTGGGATCTGTGTCTGGTGCTCAGGGCCCTGATATGTGCTACCTTAAAGGATTTGATGCTCAAGACTGTCATCTTCATTGCGATTTGTTCTGCAAGGCAGATTTTCGAGCTGCAGGCTCTTATCTTACCAAGATCCTTAACTGTGTTTTTCAAAGGAGGCTGATTCAATTCAGCATGTGCCTTCCTTCTTGCTTAAGGTAATTTTTCCCTTTCAGAGGAGTCAGGTGTTCTGCCTGCCCTCCTTCTCGAAGGAGCAGTGTCGGGGGAAAGATAAGGATCTTCACCTTGTGGATGTCTGGAGCGTGCTTCTCCAGTATTTGGAGGTTACGAATTCCTTTCGTAAGTATGACCATCTTTTTTGTGCTCTTTGCTGGACCATGCAAGGGTGACGCGGCAGCCAAGTTGGCATTGGGGCACTGGATTAAGGAGGCCATTGCCTCAGAGTATGTATCTCTTGCAGAACCAGTCTGTTCCAGAGGGTTTACATGCCCATTCTATCAGAGCACAAGCATCCTCATGGGTGGAGCGGAACTTGGTAACCCCTGCAAACATTTGTCAAGAGCGACGTGGGCATCACTTTCCACTTTTATCAAGCATTACCACTTGGATGCCCATGTGTGGGCCGACAAGGCCTTTGGCTCAAGGGTTTTGCGAGATGCTGTGTCTTCTTCCCGCCCAGTGGAGTTGTAGCTTTGGTACATTCCACTTGTCTGGACTGGTCTAGTAGGATGATATGGAAGATGACATTTTATTTACCAGTTAACGTCCTTTTCTTGAGTCCTGCTAGATCAGTCCAGGGCCTGCCTCTGAAACTGTATTTGCTCTGTTCTTCTGTTGCGATATCCTTGGGTCCACTATGATTTTTATACTTGGCTCTGCAGCTTCATTGTCTACTGACAGCCTTATGGTTATGCTTTCCTATACATAGTTTTCTAGTGTTGATCACTCATTGTTGCCCACAGTTGAGGTTGTGTGAGGCTTGCTATGTTTCTCCTTTATGCTTTGGGATGAATACTGAGGTGGCTGAGGTGAATAGAGGCATGGGAGTGATGTTATTAAAACCAGGTCTTTTCATTGGTTCTTTGTTTCCACCAATCTGCTGGTAGACAACACAATCCACTTGTCTAGACTGGTCTAGCAAGACTAAAAGAAAGGACATTAACTGGTAAATAAAATGTTATCTTGTAGGGCCCATTAATAGAAATATATATTCTTTGTAATATAATGACCCCAGTTTAGAGATTCTTTCAACCTATTTCAGTTCTGTAATGTTTACTTGCTTGACATTCCCCCATTATTATTATTTTTATTCTAAAGATGAGGGTCCAACTTTCAACCCTATGTAGGTTGTCCTTATGTTTCCACTTTACAAAATTACCCCCTAAATGGGCTATGGAAACTATTTTCACATGTAAAACAGCTGTTATAAAATTAGGTCATGCCTAAAAGTACAGCAGTGCAAGCCAACATGTATTTGTATAGCAGTGTCGTGCAGTGAAATTTACAGTAAATGTTCCCACCAACAAGAGGGGCTAAATGGCACCAACAAAGTACCTCTCACCTCCATAAAAACAAGGGATTGGTGGCCTCAACATAACACCTTCCACTCCAATGAAAAATAAGAGGGTCTCGGTGACCCCAACATAAGTTCCCACCTCTAAGGGCGACAAGTGGAGCTTGGTGATCCCAACACAATACCTCCCACCCCACAAAACAATACCATCTGCATCCCTTCCCAGTCCTTTTTCCCTCCTGCACACTGTTCTCAATAGCATCTTCCCCTCCCTTCCCTCTGTTATTCCTTGCACATCCTTCTGTTCTTGTCTGCCATCCTCCTTCACCACACATTCCTCTCTCACCTTATCTTTCTCTCGCTTCCCCCACCACCATCTCACCCCCTCTACCTTCTATTCCCCTCCTATTGCCATATTCCCCGTCTTCCTATTCTGCTCCTATCCCACACTTTCCTCTTTGCCCCCATTCTTTTGCTCTTCCCTTCATAAGCCCTGCACTTCCCTTATTCTTCCCACCACCCACTCTTCCCCTCTTTCGATCTTGCCCCTACCTTGTCCTCTCCTCTCTTTCCCCTTGCTACCCTAAATTCTCCTCTGTATCTCCTAAGCCTTCCTGCCTCACCCATTCCTTCGCTATTTCTCCTCCTCCCCATTCTCTCTTATTATTTCAAGACTCCAATCTCACCCCACATTCACATCTTTCTGCTCGATGCACACCAAGAAAAAGCAAGAACCACAGCACAGTTTATAATGCCAAAAAAATTAAAACACATTTTATTCTGGTATTGTAAACTGTGCTATGGTTCTCAATTTATTTTTGAACGTATATTCTGCATCCCTAAAAACCCCCTTCCCTGGAGAGCAGAACTCAGTGTACAAAAAAAAAGTTATCTGATTCTGTTGTTATACAGCAACAGAAACATGACGGCAGAAAAAGACCACATGGCCTATCTAGTCTGCCCTTCCATCAACTACAAATGCGCCATTTTTTCCTTTAGATATATTCTGTGTTTGCCCCATGCTTTTTTGAATTCAGATACTGTCCTCATCTCTACCACTTCCACTGGGAGACTATTCCACTCATCTACCACTCTTTCCGTAAAGAAATATTTCTACATATTACTCCTGAGTCTATTCCCTTTCATCCTCATCCTATGTCCCCTCATAGCTGCTGTGCATTTATACCATGGAGGTATTTAAACATCTCTTTCGTATCCTCTCTATCCTGCCTTTCTCTAAAGCAGTGGTTCCCAACCCATTCCTCTGTTACCCCCAGGCCAGTCAGGTTTTCAGGATATCCACAATGAATATACATTAGATAGAGCTGCATACAATGAAAGCAGTGCATGCAGATCTCTCTCGTGGATATCCTGAAAACCTGACTGGCCTGAGGGGTACCCGAGGACTGGGTTGGGAACCACTGATCTAAAGTATACATATTAAGAACTTTAAGTCTGTCCTCATATTCTTCATAACGAAGACCACTAACCATTTTAGTAGTCACTCTGCACCAACTCCAACCTGCTTATATCCTCTAGAAGGTGCGGTCTCCAGAATTGCACACAATACTCCAAATGAAGTTGTTTCATATACAGAGGCATTATCACCACCTTTTTTCTGCTGGCCAGTCCTCTCCCTATACACCCAAGCATCCTTCTGGCTCTCGCAGTCGCCTTTTCTACCTGTTTAGCTACTTTAAGATCGTCAGACACAATTACGCTCAGGTCCGACTCTTCTTTCTTGGACAGAAGTACCTCACCCCCTACACTGTACAGCTGCTTTGGATTTTTGCAGCCCAAATTCATTGACCCTGCATTTTTTAGCATTAAATTTCAGCTGCCAAAATTCTAGACCATTTTCAAGCTTAGCTAGAGCCCTCCTCATGTTATCTACTCCTTCCTGGGTGTCTACTCTATTGCAGATTTTGGTATCATCTGCAAACAAACAAACCTTCCTGATGGTCTTCCGCAATATCACCAACAAAGATGTTAAAAAGAATCAGATCAAGGACAGATTCCTGTGGCACACCACTGGTAACCTCCTTCTCCTCAGAGTGAGCTCCATTTACCTGTATCTTTTTTTGCCTCCCACACAACAAATTTCTAACCCAGTCAATAACTTTAGGGTCAACCCGTAGGGTGCTCAGTTTGTTTATAAGTCGCTTGTGCGGAATAGTGTCAAAGGCTTTACTGAAATCTAAATACATCACATCTATGGCTCTCCCTCTGTCCAACTCCCTGGTCACCCAGTCAAAGAAATCAGTCAGATTTGTCTGACAAGACCTGCCTCTGGTGAATCCATGCTGCCTTGGATCCTGCAATCCATTGTCTGCTTAAACTTTCTTTAGTACCAGACACATTGTGAACTAATACAAAACCCTACAAAAGTCTCTCATGACCTACAGTATAAAGAAAGTCTACCATTTCATAACAGCACTAACTTCCAAAAGTCATACAATAAGGATCCTATCTATGAAAGAGCAGTACTGTAAACACTGCAGTGGACACTGTTACTTCAATACACTGATTGGGAAAATTGAACAAGTCAGATTACTACAGTACATATCCCCACATAGAAACTCCATGCTGAAGGATCACCTGGTCTCAGTCACACACTCAAAACATTGATAGACCCTCACCAAGTACAGAATAAGTGACCACAATCTAAGACTAATATGTAGACAAAAATTAAACTGAAACCCCCCAAGAAGCCAGACTGTATATGCAATGTAACAGAAAGATGTATTTAGTTACAAAAAATGACATATTCCATTCACTAAATCGAAAACACAATTCTTGTCTCTACTTTTATTATCTGACCATTTTATTTTTAATCATATTGGTTCTGTTGCATGTAATCTGTTCCCAACTGCCTGTCTGGGGGCAACAGATGGATTCTTGGTCTCCTATCTCAGGAACCAGTAAGAAGAAAAGAGACCCAGAATTATACCATAACAAAGTCTGCTTAAATCTTTACGTGGAGGAGTTCACAGGTCTGCAGACCTGAGCAGTCTTCTGTACCTCCTCTCTTAGCCTGGCCGCAACACTTTCTTTTATTAGAAAAAACTGCCACATTGTACAATTTCATCTTATCACTCTGCATCATGCTTCTTGCTTTACTTTTTTGTTTATCTATATCTACATGTTACAGGTTAAGCTAGGCACAGTCATATTGACTACTTCTAGTCATGACAAGCATTCTATCTCGCAAGATGTAACCTTCACTTATTCATAAACACCTCCTTGTAATAATCAGAGCTGTTCTCACATTCTGAACCTTTCCCTGTGAGACCCCAACCACCATTAAAGCTCCTTTCTACAGATTCCAGTCTCTAGTTTCTGCTTTCCTCTGTCTTCTATTAGCTTTTATAGGGTCTCCAGTCCATCTGCATTCTTCCCATCTTGTCTTCTTCACTTCCTTCTCAGATACTGATCCATTCATTTCATCTTTCTTTTTAGTTTTCTCTCTATCCACTCAGATTTTAGTCCTCCTTAAAATCCAGTCCTTAGTTCCCCTCTTTTTACTCCTTCTACCTAAATCTTTACAACCCTCACTCCAGACCTCCCATTATTCCCCAGTCATTTACTAACTCTACCCTTTCTCTCTCTCCCCCCACCCTGTGTCCAGCATCTCTTTCCTCTCGCTCTTTCCCTCCATCCAGCACATCCCTGCTGTCAACCCCATGTCCAACATCTCCAATACCCCATCTCTCTCTACCTCTTTGCTGCATCTTTTCCCATCTCCTTATGTCTCCTGAATCCAGCATCTCCCCTCCATCTCCCTAGTGCCCACTATGTCCACCATCTTCCACTGTGCCCCTGTATTTTTTTATTTTTTTTCAAAGCCAATTTTTGTTGCCCCTTCTGTTCAGCATCTCTCTTCCATTTTCCTATGGCTCCCCCATACTCAGTATTTCCCCTTCATGCCCAATATTTTCCCTCTGTGCTCCCCACCCCACCCCATCCCATCCCATCCCAATCATTTCCCCCTTCTTTTTCCTATGTCCAGTATCTCCTCTGTTTCCCTAGTCTCCATCCCCTTGTCCAGTACCCCCTTCCATCTTCTAAGGTCCCCACCGCATGACCCACATCTCCCTGACTCTCTTCCTTTCCCCTGCCAAGTGGTCGTTGCATTGCCTCTCCATCCTCTATTCCTGCATTTTCTTTGTCAACCCATTTGTCCCCATCCATGCCGTGATCACAACTGCGAAGGAAACAAACAATAACCCCCACACAACAAAGCGATCACTGTAAAGTAATCCACAAATCCAAGATCGCTCATATGGCAGATAAAATCCTAGGTTTCATTAATACCAAAAAATCTTTTTAGTTTTACAGAAAGAATGTCGGGTCCAGTAGACCAGGGAAAGAGAAGGTGATCGCTCAACCCCCTGATGTCCACTGTTCCCTTTTAATTATTTTTTAAAACACCCAATGTGTCTATAATGCAACAATATTGAAATTTTTTTTGAAAGATTCCTCTTAACTAATCGCTGCTGTTGAAATCCTTGCAGTATGTCCGATGCACAACACGCGTGTTTCGGGCCATACCAGCCCTGTATCAGGTGTAACTGCTGTACGGTAAGGCAGTAGCCAAAAAATGCCGGATTCTTATACTATGCCCGCCCAAGAAGGAGTGGCCCAAATAAATGACATCACATAGTGGGAGGAACCACGGACTCCAGGTGATGTGAGAAAAGCAGTGTAAAAAGAACATGCTGACATTGCAAAACCGCAAACCTCAAGAAATTCACACACCTACCCACATCAAAATCATTCCTCTTATCATAGAAATGAGGCCAAACATATATGACTTCACTTCAAAACAAACTCCTCCATTCATGTTCAATATTTAAACCCCCGGGATGAACAGTCCGCAAGCGAAAGATCCACTGCTGCTCAAGCCATTGTAATCTATAAGTTCTATTGCCTCCTCGTGGATCAGCAGGAACCATATCTATCACCAGCCACCGAAACTCAGCAAAAGTGTGTTCCCGAGATATACAATGCGCAACCAACTGAGCTGTCAAGGTGGCTGTTCTGATCCGTGAAGAATGCTCACCTAAACGGACCTTAACTGGACGTGTGGTGCGCCCAGTATATAAAAGGTTGCAAGGGCAATACAATAGATACACCACAAAACTTGAGCGGCAGGTACTGTTGCCCGCAAAATGATAAGAATGACCTGACACAGGATGCGTCCAAGGAGTCCCTTCAAGAGTGGTACTAGAAAACTGGCATGAATTACATGCCAAATGCCCCGGTCTCATGTCAGGTGATCAATCGACATGGCAGAGTGGACTAAATGATCTCGTGATTAGACCCACGCTTGAACGCAAAAGAGAGAGACTTGTGAAATAGGGGTGCAGATCCAAAATGGCCCAATGACAACGAAGCATCCTCACAAGAATATTGAGAATATCGATCCCTAATGAAGGCAATTTTCACTACCTTCTTGGGGTAACCACGTTCCAACAGTCGATGTCGTAGCCCCATGGCTTGATGCTTAAAATCCTCTAAAGTGGAGCAGATGCGTCGCAACCTCAGGAATTGGCCGAAAGGAAGACCGTAAAGAAGACGGATGATGGATGGATCTTATCCGTTTGGTTCTAACTCGCAATTATTTCCTTTTCGATGGGAATTTTTACCAACAGTGTGGCGGGATTGCACTGGGAGAAACCGTGGCCCCTTCCATTGCAACCCTGTACCTAGCAAATATGGAGGAGAAATTTATTTATCTAACGGGGGATTTTCAGTTTGTCCCCTTATGGTTGCGTTTTTTAGATGACATTTTTTTCTTGTGGTCAACTACTGTTGAACACCTTCAGTCCTTTTATATTTTGGCTCGACTCCTTAAAGCCTAATATTAAATTTACCTCACACATTGACCAGCATCAGTTGGAATTTCTTGATGTTTTGGTAAAAAAATCTGCTGGTACGTTTCATACCACACTCTTTAGGAAATCTAGCCAATGGAACAGCCTGCTTTGATTTCATAGCCATCATCCATCTTCTTTACGGCGAGGTCTCTCCTTCAGCCAATTCCTGAGGTTGCGGCGCATCTGCTCCACTTTAGAGGATTTTAGAAGGTAGTGAAAACCACCTTCATTAGGGCTCAATATTCTCATCGGGATTGGATTTTATAGGATTGGATGGCTGAAACATCTTCTGTTGATGACCATATAATGGGTATTCTACCCTTCATGTCTCACTCCTCTGAAGTTCTGAGGATGCTTCGTCGTCATTGGGCCATTTTGGATCTGCACCCCTGTTTTCACAAGTCTCTCTCTTTTGCGTTCACATGTGGGTCTAATCTATGAGATCATTTAGTCCACTCTGCCATGTCAGTTAATCGCCCGACCCGAGACTCTTCTCCTCTGGGGCATTTGGCATGTAATTCATGCCAGTTTTATCGTACCTCTCTTGAAGGGACTTCTTGGACGCATCCTGTGTCAGGTGGTTCTTATCATTTTGCAGGCAACAGTACCTGCCGCTCAAGTTTTGTGGTGTATCTATTGTATTGCCCTTGCAACCTTTTATATATTGGGCGTACCACACGTCCAGTTAAGGTCCGTTTAGGTGAGCATTCTTCACGGATCAGAACAGCCACCTTAACAGCTCCATTGGTTGCGCATTTTATATCTTGGGGACACACTTTTGCCGAGTTTCGGTGGCTGGTGATAGATATGGTCCCTGCTGATCCACGAGGAGGCAATAGAACTTACAGATTACAATGGCTTGAGCAGCAGTGGATCTTTTGCTTGTGGACTGTTCATCCTGGGGGTTTAAATATTGAACATGAATGGAGAAATTTGTTTTGAAGTGCGGTCATATATGTTTGGCCTCATTTCTATGATAAGAGGAATGATTTTGATGTGGGCAGGTGTGTGAATTTCTTGACGTTTGGGGTTTTGCAATGTCAGCATGTTCTTTCTACACTGCTTTTCTCACATCACCTGGAGTCCCTAGTTCCTCCCCCTATGTGATGCCATTTATTTGGGCCACTCCTCCTTGGGCGGTCCTAGGATAAGAATCCTGCGTTTTTTGGTGTCTGCCTTACCGTACAGCAGTTGCACTTGATACAGGGCTGGTGTGGCCCGAAACACGCGTGTTGTGCATCGGACATACTGCAAGGATTTCAACAGCTGTGCTAAGTTAAGTGGATTCTTTCAAAAACAAAATTTCAATATTATTGCATTATAGACACATTGGGTGTTTTAAAAAAAATTAAAAGGGAACAGTGGACATCAGGTGGTTGAGCGATCGCCTTCTCTTTCCCCGGTCTATTGGACCCGACATTCTTTCTGTAAAACTAAAAGAAGATTTTTTGATATTAATGAAACCTAGGACTTTGTCTGCCATATGAGCGATTGTGGATTTGTGATCACAACTGCAGCATCTCCAAAGACTTATGGCCACAGCAGCAGTAATATAATAAATATGGGGCTTTGGGACTAGGGCACTTCTTGATGATCTTGATAGTCCTATTTGCTGTTACACAAAAAGTATGCTTGAGGGAGGCATCACTGTCAGGACCTTGAAAGAGCAGCTGAGTTGTAAAGGCCCTGCGTTTATATTATTTTTTTTTATTTCAGCAGGGCTGTGGAGATGGCAACGGGGGGGAGAGAGAGAGAGGGAAGGTGGTAAGGGAAACAGTCACCTGCTGCTTCTCGAGACCGGTTGCCACCTAAGGTTTCCTGCTGCAGCAGCTGCAAACATTGCAAAAACAAAAAACAAACAGATACATCTTGGGCTAGGGATTCACTGAAGACTGTAACTGCATACCGCTGTTGTATAATAAGCATGCACTGAGGCAGAGCAACAAATTATGCATGCGTTTTATATTCTCTGTGGACAAGCAGGGTAAGTGCTTACATATGGGTGATGTCACTGACAGAGCCCTGTACGGGAACGTCTCATCTCCTTCTCTGTGCATATGTGTGTATTCCTGTCTGCTGCCACCGCTCTTCATATCAGTCTATTTTCCGCGGAGCCCCACAGACATTTTTTGCATCAGTCTATGGTATTCAGTGATTTTTGTTTTGGTTGATTTATAGTAACATATAGTATATGACAGCAGATAAAGACAGTATGATCCATCTAATCTGCCCAGCAAGGCGCTGAGAGAGCAGGTGCACCTGCCACTCCATGCAGGTCACCCCTCCCCATGCCTATGTTTAGGAGTGTACCAACCTCTCCGTGTAGGTCACCCCTATTTGTGAAATATAAGAGTTAGTTATGTTTATTTTGATTATATTCTTTTGCTATAAAGGGATCCACAGTGTCTGTCCCATGCCATTTTGAAGTCTATCATTGTATTTACCCCTATGACTTCCATCAGGAGGGCATTCCAAGCATCCAACACCCTTTCAATGAAGAAGTATTTCCTCTCAGTTTACCCCCTTGCAGCTTCATGTTATGCCCTCTAGTTTTACAGCTTCCCCGTCTTTGGAAGAGGTTTGTTTGTTCATTAATACTCTACGTAATTAAAGGTCTGAATCATATCTGTCCTGTCCCTCCTCTCCTCCAAAGTGTACATATTTAGGTCTTCAAGTCTTTTCTCATATGTCTTCTGACGCAGGCTCCAAATCATTTTGGTCACCTTTCCAGTCTTTTTTATATCCTTTGTGAGATACGGTCTTCAAAACTGAATACAATATTCCAACTGAGGCCTCCCCAGCAACTTACACAGTGGCATTAGTACCTCTTCCTTTCTACTGGTAATTCCTCTTTGTATGCAACCCATCATCCTTCTGGCTTTTGCTACCACCTTGTCACACTGTTTCGCCACCTTGAGATCCTCAGAAACAATTACTCTGAGGTCCTTCTCCTGGTCCTTGCACACCAACCTCTCACCCCCTATCGCATACAATTCCCTTGGATTTCTGCTTCCCAAGTGCATGACACTGCACTTCTTCACATTAAATCTTAACTGCCAAGCATTAGACCATTCTTCCAGATTTTATAGATCTTTCCTCATGTTCTCCACTCCCTCAGGGGAATCCACTCTATGGCAAATTTTCATGTCATCTGCAAAAAGGCAGACTTTCCATTCAGTCCTTCAGCAATATCACTCACAAATGCATTGAACAGTACCGGCCCTAGGATCAAACCTTGGGGCACACCGCTAATCACCTTCCTTTTGTCCGGGTGAATTCAGTTAACCATCACTTTCTGTCATCTGTCAGTCTTTGATCCAGTTCACCACCTTGGGATCCATCCCCAAGCTGTTGAGTTTACTGATAAGTCTTCTATGAGGAACAATATCAAAGGCTTTGCTGAAATCTAGGTAAATCACATCCATCGCATGTCCTTGATCTAGTTCTCTGGTCACCAATTCAAAGAACTCAAATCAGATTTGTTTGGCAAGATTGTCCTTTGGTAAATCCATGTTGTCTTGAATCATGCAACCTGTTGGTGTCGAGGAAGTCCATTATTTGCTCTTTCAGGAATGCCTCCATTACTTTTCCCGCCACCAAGGTAAGGCTTACTGGCCTGTATTTTATCACCTCTTCTCTATTACCACTTTTGTGAAGAGGTACATCATCAGCCCTTTTCCAGTCCTGTGGAACTTCTCCTGTCTCCATTTAAAACATCCTTTAATGGCCCTGCAAGAACCTCTCTGAGCTAGCATTGTTACTCTCCTGTAACACGTATTCTCCAGGGACAGCAGGAATCAGTCCTCACGTATGGGTGACATCGGCACCAATGGAGCCCGCGCAGAGCATTTCCCCAGTTTTCAAAGAAAGCCTTTGGGAATGCTACCATGCATGCGTGGCCCCCTTCCCATCCAAGGGTGCCATCTTGCTCAGTCAGATGACATAGCTTAAGCAAAAGACAAAAGGGTAAAGGAGGCAGCTCCAAGGGGAGGAGGGAGGGTTGTGAGGACCGATTCCTGCTGTCCCTGGAGAACACCTGTTACAGGCGAGTAACTACACTTTCTTCAGGAACAAGCAGGAAGTCAGTCCTCACATATGGGACTCCCTAGCTCCAGGCTGTGGGGTCCCAAACCACGACGGCAGCAGCGGTGACCCAAGGGAGGTCGTGAGTTGCAGAAGGTGAGTCCCTTTCAAGAGACTCTGCAGACTCAAGCGTCCAGCATCACCATAACTCCAGTAGCCTGAACACTGAAGGGTTGGGGGGCAGGAGTTGCCTATACACAGAGAATGTTTCTGATCACTGCCTGGCCAAAGGCACTGTCCCTGAGGGACTCGCTCTCAAGGCAGTAGTGGGCTGCGAACGTATGGACTGAAGACCACATGGTGGTCTTACAGATTTCTTGCACCAGCAATGTGTGTAGGTTGGCCACCGATGTGGCCATAACCCTCACGCGATGAGCAGTGGATCCAGCACTCTAGAGAAGAGGCCCACTCGCTCATAAGCGAGGGCAATGCAGTCTGCCACCCAGGTGGACAGTGTTCCCTTGTTCAAAGGTAGCCCCAGTCTGCTGGGATCATAGGAGATAAAAAGCTGAGGAGCTTTTCAATGGTCCTTGGTCCTTTGTAAATAAAAGGACAGGGCTCTCTTGCAATACAGGTTATGCAAGACGATCTCCTCCCTGCTGGTGTGAAGAAGGTGGGGAGAACTACCTTCTGATTGAGGTGAAAAGCGGACACCACCTTTGGGAGGAATTTGGGGTGCATGCAAAACACCACCCTGTTCGTATAGAACCTGGAATAGGGTCCCTCACCAGGGCCTGCAGCTAGCTTATTCTGCAAGTGGACATCAACGCCACCAAAAAGGCCACCTTCCAGGAGAGGTGTCTCAAGTGGCAGGTGGCCAAAGACTCGAACGGCGGCCTAGTGAGCTGGAGAGCACCACATTGAGTTCCCATTCCACTGCCGGAGGGCAGAGAGGGGGCTTGGATAGCAAGAGGCCTCTCAGGAATCTGGAGACCAAAGGCTGGCCTGAGAGGGGCTTCCCCTCTATAGGGTGATGGATAGCCACTATGGTGCTGAGATGCACCGTCACTGAGTTAGATTTCAAGCCCGAGTTAGAGAGGTGCAGCAAATATTGCAGCAGGAGCATTACCTGACAGGAGAACGGGTTCTCATTCCTTTCTCCATGCCAGACAAAGAACCTCATGCGTAAGCTCTTCTGATGAATGGCTTCCGGGAGGCCAGGAGGATTTCCTTGACCTCACCTGGGAGGTTGAAAAGGGCCAGCGCTACCCTTTCAGCAGCCATGCTGTCAGTGTTAGGAACCCCAGGTTGGGGTGTAACAGGGAGCCTCCTCCTGGGACAGGAGGTCTGGGTTCTGGCCTCTGGCCCAGTGGTACTGGGGTTGCCACCAACAGGGAGAGCAGCAGGGGGAACCAGTGCTGCCCGAGCTACCTGAATGCAATCAGGATTACTGAGGCATGCTCGCCGGTGTGGCTGAGGAGAGCAGAATTTGGGCAGCTGTGAGCTGTCCAGGGAGGTGAACAGGTCCAGCCAGGGTCTTCCCCAGAGGCAGAAAAGCCTCCGGGTCACTTTGGGGTCGAAGCGCCACTCGTGAGGCCGAAGAACCCTGCTGAGATTCTCCACCAGGCAGTTGTCCTGGCCCAGTAAGTACACCACTCTCAGATGGATATGGATATGGTTGCACACTGCAAAGGAGTAGAGGGCCACTGCCTCCTGACAGAAGGGGTAAGAGTCCGAACCCCCCTGCTTGTTCACATAGAACATGACAACCTGGTTGTCTGTCTGTCTGTATGAGGACTGGAAGGTCGCTCAGGTGGTGGTGGAAGGCCTGAAGGGCCAGGAAGACGGACCTGAGCTCGAGGAGATTGATTTGCAGGAGGGATTCCTCTAGGGACTAAGTGCCCTGACCCTTGCAATGTGCATCCCAGCTCTACAAGGACCCTCTGAGGGGTCAGTGCCTGGAAAGGCATCCCTGCCCTGAGGTGATGTAGAGACTGCCACCAGGTGAGGGAGGCTGCCAACTGGTGGGTGACTTTCACTCTGTCCCCCTCAGTCTGCCCATTGCCTGCGTCCACAGAGGCGTAACATAAACTGTCGAGGCCAAATGGCCTAGCGGGTGGAGGAATAGGCGAGCTGGCACCGAACTGGAGCTCTACACATCTCTTGCCAGCTGCATCAGGTGGTGGACTCTCTCCAGAGGGAGGAAGGCCCTGACCTGCAAAGTGTCCAGCTGGGCCCCTATGAATTCCAAGTCTTGGGCCGGGGAGAAGCTGGACTTGGGGTAGATAGTGATGAACCCCAACTGCTGCAGGGTGTGGATAGTGAGCCTTGTGTCCTGCCTGACCTCCAGAGGTGTGCTGCCACTGATGAGCCAGTCGTCCAGGTAAGGGAAGACATGGGCCCCTAGGAGGCGCACATAGGCGGCAACAACTACCAGGCATTTTGTAAAGACCCTTGGAGAGGAGGCAAGGCCGACCGGCAGCACCCTGTACTGGTAGTGCTGCCCCCACGAATCTCAGGTAATGCCCGTGGGAGGGGTGGATTAGGATGTGGGTGTAAGCATCCTTAAGATCCAAGGAGCAAAGCCAGTCTCCCTGGCAGAGGTAGGGCAGCAGTATCCCAAGGGAGAGCATCTTGAACTTTTCCCTTACCAGGAACTTGTTCAAGTTGCACAGGTCCAGGATGGGCCGGAGACCCCCCCTGTTCTTTTTGAGACAAGAAAATACCTTGAGTAGAACCCCTGAGCAAGCCTGCGAGTTCTGTGGTGAGCAAGGCCTGGTGGAAGAAACGCTGTGGTAGCTCTCCTAGGAAGAAGTCTGGAGAGTTCTGCTACAGATGGAGGAAATATCCCTCCTGCACCACCCGCAGAACCCACTGGTCTGTGGTGATGCTGGTCCATCTGTAGGTGAAAGAGGCCAGCCGACCCCCCTGTGGGCTAAGGTGGGCCTCCCGGGGTAGGGGAGGCCCAGCCCAGGGAGTCAAAAGCTTCCCCCTGGTTGAGTGGGAGCTGGTAGCTGGGGCTTGGGAGCCTTGGGCTTCCTAGGCCCATGTCCTTGGCCGTTTGACTCTGAGGCCTGGTGAGACTGCCCTGAGTAAGTCTGGTATTGGCCAGCCTGAGAGTAGCCCTTTTTCCTGGGGAAAAATGGCTTTTTCCCCTGAGGATTTTTTTCCTTGGGAAAGCCGAGGTCTTTTTGGACAGTCTCTGCCGGGTCACTACCTCAGCCTCAATCTCCACAGCCTTAACAGACATTGGTTTCCTGAATAGGTTCTCATCGCAAGGGACGTCCAGGAGCTTCTCCTATACCCATTGTTCCAGGTCTGAGGTCTGTAGCCATGCCGGGCGCCGATGCCGGTGGCTCCAGCCCTGGCCACAGACTCAAACCCGTCATAAACAACCCAGGAGAGGAATTTGGAACAGTCCCGGATGCCTGCTGCTAGGGACTGGAACCTTTGTAGAGGTTCCCTGGCGAAGCCCACTGAGAACTCCTGTATCAGGCACTTAAGATACATTCCAATGTACAGTTCGTATGCCTACATTCGGCACCCGAGCATGGCGCTCTGGTAGCACTTGTGCCCCATGGTGTTGAAGGCCCGGGCTTCCCTGCCGGGGGGAACTGAAGAGTAGGTCTTTTGACTCTTCAGTTTATGCATGGAGGACTCAACCACCATCGCGTTGTGGGGGGAGTTGTAGCAAATGGAACCCGGGGCCCTTCCGGACACGATAGATGGCATCCAGGTGCCGACTGACCACTGACACCGAGACAGGGGACTTCCACATCCGGAGAAGCAATCTCTCGAGGATGGGTGGAACCAGCACCATGAGAGTCTCCTTGGGATGGGACTCATATTGTAGAATCTTGAGCTCTTTGGTGCGCAGGTCCTCCTCCAACTCCGTCTGGATCAAAAGAGCCCGAGCCATGTCATGAACAAAGTCATGAAAGGCCACATCCTCAGGCGGGGAGTGGCACAGAGGCTCCAGGGTAGATGGCTTGGAGGGAATGTGCCAGAGTTGGGAGGTCTCCAGAGAGGCCTCGTCCTTTGTCTTCCAGTTGGTGACCGAGGGCGTTGAGGAGTCCGACCCGGGGCCCCTGGACCTCCCCTGGGGTCAGACTTCCGGAAACTCACTGAAGAGGACCAGAACCCTAAGGAGCATGATCGAGACCTCGATAGACACCAAGGACTTACCCGAGGCCAGTGGCACTCGGTGTCAAGTTTGACGACCAGAAGCTCCCCCCAGAGGCCAGGGGGTCCGTTGTTGAGGCCTGACGTCAATGACTGCTGCAAGGCCAAGATGGAAGAGAGCCTCTGCTCCATGGTCGCCATGCGGGACTCGAGGCCTGATAGCTGTGCAGCACTCGGTGTGAACACCTAAGCCGGCACTCTGGAGAGTGCGTCCTCGAGGAGGACTATAGGTTCACGGGTCCTGGCGTCGTCTCCGCTGGCTGAGGACTCTTGTCTTGAGACTTTCTGAGGGTGCTTGCTGGTTTGATCTGAGGCACTTCCTTCGGGACCATCTCCTTCTTTTTGGGAGGGTCTGGAGCCGCACTGGAGGATCCATCGCCACCGCGGGTCTCCAAGTATGCCAGACCTCTCACAAAGGGCCGGCTTCAGGGCTCAGTGATGGGGAAGCCGGGGCAGAGTCAGACCTTGGGAAAAGCTTCCCTTGCAACTCAGACCACCTCCTATTGGCTTTAGGGGTCATGCTCTGGGCCCAGGCAGCAGATGCAGCAGTCATGAGTATCAGTGACTGAGATAGTCTGACTTCAGCAATCGCATTTCTTGAACCTACCAGGAGTCATGGGCTGAGCACACCCGGTCAGGGTCGAGGACCTCAGGTGAAAAAAGGCACGAAGGCTGGTCGAGGTGGAACATCAAGGAAACACAGGAAAAAAGGGAGCCAAGATCGGCACTGGTGGTGCCACCTCGAGGCAGGAAGGGAATCAGTATGCAAACCGGACAAAAGGAAGGAATTAAAGATCTTTTTCCAGGAGAGTAGAAGACCACGTCCATTAGGCTCCACGGAAAAACGGAGACCAAGTAAGATGCGTGGTAGAATTCCCAAAGGCTTTCTTTGAAAGCTGAGGATATGCTCCACATGGGCTCCGTCAGTGTCAACATCACCTCTTTGTTCCTGGAGAACTTTCAGTATCCTGGGATGTATCCCATCCGGTCTATGGCCTTGTCCACCTTCTAACACATCATCTTCTATGAATGGTGTGGTATCTACTCCATTCCCATTTGTATATTTGTCAATCACAGGTGGTCCTTCTCCAGGATTTTCTTTAGTAAAAACAGAGCAGAAGTATTTGTTTAGCATGTTTGCTTTTTCAATGTCACACTTTCCACAAATCCGTTCCCATCACTTTTGAGTCCTAGAATTCCACTTCTGATTTTCCTCCTCTCCCAATTATACCTGAAAAAAGTTTTGTTGCCACATGTCACATCTTTATTTATTTATTTAACCATTTTTCTATACTGCCTTATCCTTCAATCAAGGTGGTGGGCAGTGGAGGGTTAAGTGGCTTGCCCAAGGCCACAAGGAGTGCTTATTGGACTAGAAACCCCAGTCCCTCTGGTCTGAGATTGCTGTCCCCAGGTGGGACTTGAACCTGTGGGACTTGAACCCCTTGCCCTCTGACCCGCGGTACCTTGTCCTAACCACTAGGTCACTCCACCCCCTTTTCTTTTTTCTGCCTTTGATTTTGCTAGCCCTATTTCTCTTTTTGTCTCTTTTTAGTTTTATCCTGTATTCTCTTCTGTGTTCCTCTGTTTGTGAACGTCTGAATTTTGTGAAAGCTGTGTTTTTTGCCTTTATTTGTGTAGCCACATCTTTGGAGAACCAAATAGGTTTCCTTTTCCTCTTGTTTTCATTTCCTTTCCTTACATAGGTATCTGTTGCCCTTTTATTGCCTCCTTTAGTTTAGCCCATTACAGTTCCACTTTCCTTATCCCCTCCCACTCTGCCAACTCTTCCTTCAGGTACTTAGCCATTTTACTGAAGTCAGTGTTTTTGAAGTCTAGGACTTTGAGCTTGATGTGATTGGACTCCGCCTTGGCTTTAATCTCAAACCACACCTTGTGATGGTCGCTGCTGCTGCTGCTCACAGACACCCACCTGAATATTTGACACAATATCTTTGCTGATGAGTACTAAATCCAGCATCAAGCCTTCCCTGGTCAGTTCCATCACCATTTGTTTAAGTAATGCATCTTGGAAGGCATCTACAATTTTTTTTACTTCTTTCCAGATTTGCAGAAGGAATCCTCCAGTCCACATCGGGTAAATTAAAGTCGCCCAATATGATTACTTTCTCCCTTCATGGCTATCTTTGCAATATCAATAATCAATTCGCTATCCATTTCTTCGGTTTGAGTTGGAGGCCTGTAGACTACACCAGTATGGATGACAGTGCCATCTCCTCTTTCCAACATAATCCACAGCGCTGCAACTTTAATATTGCTTTTGATATAGAGAGGGTAGAAAAGGAGGAGGAGTAGCCCTATATCTCTTCTAAATAGATTATAGCCAGCTATAGTTAACGAGTCGCATGAATGGGAAATAAACTATGTTTCTGTAATGGCCACAATGTCCAAGTCTATTTCCACCATTAGGGCATCCAGGTCAGGAACGTTGTTGTCAAGGCTTATAGTATTTGTTGACTGGCTTTCCTGTATTTTGCATGAATTTCATTCTATACGCCTCTTCCCACTTGCCATTGATGTGTGGTTTAAACGTTTGGCTGTTTTTCGAATGTTTTTATGTTTTTGCTGGGAGTGATGTCCTGAACTTATTATTCTCCATCCGTCACCCTCTTTCCCTAGTTTAAATGCCTGTCTACATACTGACTGAATTTTTCACTTAGGACCCTTTTCCCTGCAACAGAGAGATATGATCCATTAGCTCAGTATAGTCTCTTGTTGGTCCATCTGTTTCCCCAGTTGCCTATATATCCAAATCCTTCTTGTTTGCACCAGGTTTTTAGCCATGTATTAAAGTTCTTTATAGATGCAGCCTTTCTGCCACCTTACCAAGAATTAGTAGAACTTCTGAGAACGCTTTCACACTTTATAAGTGACCTGTTCTGCCACTGTTGTTGCCGCATGCTTCTTTCTCTTTGTTTCCTTAGTTCAGTGTTTTTCAGCCATTTAAAAAAAATTTCCTATTTTTCTTGCAACGCTACTATAGGCCATATTAGGTCTCAGGTGTTCTAGTTGCAGTACATACGAATATAAGAACATAAGAAATGCCATACTGGGTCAGACCAAGGTCTATCAAGCCCAGTACCCTGTTTCCACTCCAAGTCACAAGTACCTGGCAGGTTCCCAAAATGCCACACAGGTTCCACAATGCTCGTCCTGGGGTAAGCAGTGGATTTCCTGGTTCCTCTTTAATAATGGTTTATGGACCTTTCCTCGAGGAACTTGTCCAAACCATTTTTAAATCCAGCTACACTAAAAGCTTTTACTCCATCCTCCAATAACTAATTCCAGAGTTTGATTGCGTGTTGAGTAAAAGAATATTTTCTCTTATTAGTCTTAAATGGATTATATTGTAGCTTCATTGCATATCCTCTAGTCTTTGTACTTTTTGATGGCGTAAACAACTGATCTATGTTAACCAGTTCCACTCCATTCATTAACTTATATAGACTTCTATCATATCTCCCCTCAGCCGTCTCTTTTCCAATTTGAAGAGCCCTCACCTTTTAAGCCTTTCCTCATAGGAGTATCCTTCCATCCACTTTACCATTTTGATGGCTCTTCTCTGTATCTTTCCTAATTCTGCTATATCCTTTTTTAAGATACAGCGACCAGAATTGCACACAGTATTCAAGATGCAGTCAGACCATGGAAGAATACAGAGGCATTATAATATCTTTGGTTTTATTCTCCATTCCTTTCCTTATGATTTTATTGGCTTTCTTGGCCACCGCTGCATACTGGGCAGAGGGTTTCAATGTATTATCCATGATGACACTTAAATCTTTTTCCTGGGTGCTGGTTTCTAAGGTGGTACCTTGAATCATGTAACCAAAGCTTGGGTTGTTCTTTCCTAGGTGCATAACTTTGCACTTGTCTACATTAAATTTCATCTGCCATTTGGATGTCCAGTCTTCCAATTTATCAATTGCAGTTTTTCACAATCCTCTTGGGTATTAACAAGTTTGAATAATTTTGTCTCATCTGTAAATTTTATCATCTCCATTCATTTCATCAAAATAGAGTAGTTTTGTTACATTGCAGATATTTTTCTAAGCAAAATGGCCCCCAAAATGGCAAGCGGGATCTAAAAACAGTGTATCTGATGCCTCAGGGCCATAACTGTTTACAGACACATACAAATGGTGCCTGCAGTGCTTGGGGCCCGACCATGAGATGCCTTCTTGTCTTTTGTGCTCACAGATGACAGAGGAGAGGGCTGCAGGGTCAGGAGGTACAGTACAAATGTATTTCCATATCATCCTGCTAGACCAGTCCAGATAAGTGGATTGTTTTTACCTACCAGCAGATTGGTGGGGACAAAGAACGAATGAAAAGCCCAGATTCCAATGACAGAACTCAAGGAAAGGACATTAGTTAAGTAAAATGTCTCCTTTGGACACTGAGAAGACTGATCCATTATTTTTGGCATCGTAGCATTGGTCCCCATGACTTTCGGAACTGCATTGGATGCTGGCAATGCGTGGATATTGAGGAGCTGTCAAGTGCACTCTGAGCTGGCAACAGACACTCACCAATATTGCCTTGAGGAAGAGGAAAATTCATCCAACCTCAAAGTCATCAAGGCCCAGAGATAATGAGCATTGAACAGAGGCATTAGTGCATTGGTATTGAGATCCTTTGAAACACAATGTTAAGGGCACTGAGGTTTTGGACTAACCCTGGCCCTCGAAGTGGCCCTGACACGAGGACCACTCATTCTCTGACAATACTTGCTATCAGATTCCAAAGAAATTGGATGAATCTACTGCGGGTCTTACACCTTTGTCCATGGCAATTTTCAAGGAGCGGCTTATTAAAGAGTATGAACAGAGGATGATGATGTTTTTTGCCCTTCACGAGGTTGCGGCTTTGACGGTATTGACAATGGTGCGATGGCACAGCAAGTCCAACCTCAAATCTTTGTCTGCCTACTGGAGACAAATAGTCATTGAAACCACAAATGGCCTAGACACTGACTTCTGCCTGGCTGATACCACTCTCCAGTGCTTTAGGAGGTGTTCGCTCAATGAGGTACACTGCAGCCTTCAGCTGCAGATTAGAATGTTGAAGACCCTTCCCCCTCTCCGTGCCTCCAGTCAGCAAGGTCATCTACTCTATGTATAGAATTCAGAAGGCTCCCAGATTTGAGAAGCTTCAGCTGCTGCTCCACTCCATAGTGGTTAAATCCACTCAAAAGGGCAAGAGTTCCAAGTCTCAATCTTCAGCACTCAAGGGAAGGAGGCTAGGACCTTGGACTCTTTTGGGAGAAAGTTTTTTTCAGAACATCATTTGCAACGTGAAGGAACTGACTTGACTCTCTATCTAGAGAATGTTGAGCAACATCGCTCCCTAGTGGCACAAGGGAAGGAATGTGGAAAATACATTGTCCAAGCAACATATGATATTTTAGATACAGCATTGAGAGTCTCCTCAATGAGTACTGGCAACCAGAGATGCTCATGGCTCTGGTCCTCAGTGTGCAGGAGTAATTCGTTGATATGATGTGGAGACAGTCCCTCTGGAGAGAGTCTCTTTGGAGACGTTCAAGAGGCCGTGACCATGATCAAGCACCATACTGACACCTTGAAAATGCTCTCCAGGCCTACTTCCAATCTGACCTCTTAATCTAGAAGGTTCCATAGCAGGGAGCAGATGAGATTCTGCTATTCTCATTGGTGTAGGAATCCTTCTCCCTGCCATTCCGCCCAGATCAGACAACTTTTGTGCTCCTGCCTTTGGCAGCAGAAGAATCAGAAGCCCCAACCAGCACCCTAGTGGGATTTTCACTGCTCCTAGAGAACACAGCCAATTCTCCCTGACAACCTACCAATCAGAGAGGCTCGCACCTCTTTTTTAGATCCACTGGCCCCTTCTAATCCCCAACTCATGGTCCTAAACATAGTTTGGGAGGAGTACCAACTGCATCTATTTGAATTCCAGCCAAGTTGCCCCACTTAATCAGCTCTCAGCATCAGGACATACTACTTCTGAAACTCTCCACTTTTAAGGCCACCAGTGCAGTCTGATGCCCTGATGCCACGGGCGGTATATCAAGAAATAATAAAGATAAAGATCCTACCATGACAGGAAGGGCTGGGGATCCTATTCAGGGTATTTGTTGATGCCAAAGAAAATGAGGGGATACTGTCCCATCCTCGATCTAAAGGAACTGAACAAAATTTATCATCGGGGAAAGTTCAGAATGTTTTTCCTGGGCACCTTGCTTTCTTTCTTCCAAAAAGGGGATAGCTACGTTCTCAGGATCTAAAGATGCCAACACCTACATACAGATGCATCCCAGTTATAGGAAGTGTCTACTTTTTGTTATAGGAACACACCATGTCTAGTACTGTGTACTGCCCTTTGACCTCTCCTCTTCTTACATGTTCACAAAATGCATCATGTACTTCTCTACTTGGATGATTGGCTGATGAAAAGCAGCACTCAGGAGAGGGTTCAAAAATCCATTCACACCTGGTTACTAGAGCTACTAAGGTTCGTCATCAGTTATCTCACGTCAAACCTCAGCCCATCTCACCAATTGGAATTCATTAGAGCCCTACTAGACACAACTCAGGTGAAAGACTTCCTTCCTCAAGACAGACTCACCCAACTGGTGGCAATAGTGGAAGGAGTACAACAGAGTCAGCAAGAGGCGTGTTGAGAATGTTGGGCCACAGTTTTGATTGTTCGTTTAACTCCATTGGCACATCTTAACATGAGACAAGGTCAGTGGACCCTGAGCAGTGACAGTCCACTTACAGGCTCGAGGACATCATCTCTGTCACTTCTGTCCACCAGGACAGGGAGTCCTGGAGAGGAGATCATTCCAATTTGACGAAAGGTCTCCCCTTTCAAAATTTCCCTCAACCAAAAATTTGCTGATGACAAGACGAGTTCAAACTTGGCTGGGGAGCCCATATACATAAGTTCAACACCCAGGAAAGCCTTCACTAAATCAATTTCCTGAAATTTATAGCAGTATCAAATGCTCAAAAGACTTTCAGAGATCAGTTGGCCAATTAAATTATCATGATCCAGATGGGCAGTGAAGTTGTGATGTACCTCATAAACAAGCAGGAAGAAACTGGCCCATCCATCTATGTTGGGAAACAGTCAGGATATGAAACTTTGCCATCTCTCATGGGATGATGCTCTGTGCCACATACTTGTCAGATGAGGAGAACATCTTGGCAGACAGACAGGCCGGGCCATGTACTTCCACCTCACAAATGGACCCTGAGCTGGGAAGTGGTTCTGTCCCTCTTTCAAGAGTGAAGCACCCCCTCAAAAAATTTGCTTACTACTCTTTGGAACAGGCAATTCACTCAGTTCTGCTCCAAGGTAGGGACACATGGCAAACTAAACTCAGATGCCTTCCTCCGACATTGGGAAGTGGGGTTTTTAGATACGTATCCTATTTATCTGATAGCCAAAACTCTCCTGAAATGTCAAGAGGACAGGGGCATGCTAGTTGTCATAACATATTATTGGCCCAAGCAAATATGGTTTCCTTTTCTGCAAGAGCTTTCCATCAAAAACCCAGTTTGCCTGGGAGACTCGTCAACTCTGATTACGCAGGATCAAGGAACTCTGTTACACCCCAAAATAAAGTCCCTAGCCCTCACAGCTTGGATGTTGAGGAGGTAACTTTATCCATTCTGAACCTGCTAGTTGGTGTTACTGTCCTCCTCCCCTCCAGAAGAGGATTCCACATGGAGTTCATAAGGCTTGAAATAGAGGATGTTTGCTGTCAGAAGTGAAGGATGAGCCCTAGACCTTTTTCCATATTCCACATAAAACGTCTTGAATACTTTCTATATTTGTCCAAGTCAGGTTTAAATGCCAACTCTGTCAGGGTTCATCTCAGCGCAGTTGGCACTTATCACCATCATGTAGAAAACAAACCCATCTCTCTACATGCTTAGTAGTTTGCTTCATGCAGGGCCTGCTTCTTATGAAGCCTCCCCTAAAACCTCCCACAGTGTCTTGGGACCTCAATGTGGTTTTGACACAGCTGATGAAGGCTTCTTTCAAGGTACTAGATACCTATGGACTGAAGTACTTGACCTGGAAGGTCTTGTTTGGTTGCAGTCATTTCAGCACACAGTGAGCACCAGGCTGTAATAGTGGACACACCCTTTGCAGAGTTTTTCAACAATAAGCCAGTATTACACACTCCTGTATTCATTCCTAAAGTGGTTTCTGAGTTCCACCTTAATTAGTCAGCATTTTTCTCAAGACCTTATATTCACAAAGGAGAGAGTATATTGCACATGTTGGACTGCAAGAGAGCCTTGACTTCTATGTGGAGCAGACTGCAGCACATAGAAAGTCCACCCAGCGTTTCATTTCTTTTGACCCCAATAGGTTGGAGGCTGCAGTCAACAAACCTACTCTTTCAATTTGGTTAGCAAATTGCATCTCTCTTGGTTATGCTCATGCGTCAGTGTCCAAGACATGGCTGCATCTATGGCTCACTTGTGCTCAGCCTCCTTGCAAGAGATTTGTAAGGCTGCAACTTGGGCCTCAGGCTACTTCTGCAAATCACACTACTGTTTGGAAAGGGACTCCCGATGTGACAACAGATTTGGCCAGACTGTACTTTGAAATCTGTTCATGAATTAGCATTCAACTCCATCCCCACTAAGTCCATTTCTTTCTTGTGTTTGCTGCAGCTGCCTCATTCTTACTGCATCCACATAAGGGCTTGTTGCAAAAAAAAAAAAAAAAAAGCTGTCCTTTTAGTGTCTGCCAATTGCAGCATTCTGCTTTTTTTTTTTTTTTTTTTGAGCACGTATCCTGCTTGTTCTGGGAGAAAACAGAGTTACTGATATGTAGCAGATATGCTCCTTACAACCCACCCATCTCCCCTTGAAGTTGTATTCTACTAAACTGCTTACCAGATTGAGGAGATGAGGCATGGCGGCAGCAAACAGGAATATACGTATATGTGCATGCGCAGAGGAGCTACTCTAAAAGCTTCTAGAGATAGCTACGAGAGGTTACCAGGCAGGGCTTTATTAATGAGGTAATCCATATGCGAGGACTTATCCTGCTGTTCACAGAGAACATCTGCTACAACTGAGTAACTTCATTAGAAGCATAAAGAACATACTAACATTTATACCTGCTCTTGAGCAAGTGTAATGTCCATCACTTAAATATAAGCATAATTGCTGCTGGATTTGTTGTTGTTGTTGTTGTTAAGTGCCGACAAGTCTGTCTCGACTCATGGCAACACTCTGGGTAGTTGTCCTAATTGTGTTCAGTCCTCAGGTGACTCATTGTTGACAGACTGGCACCCGTAGCTGCTGTTATTGTATCAGTCCATCTCATTGCTGGCCTTCCTCTTTTACATTGACCTTTTACCAAGCATGATGTCTTTCTCTAATGATCTCTCTCATACTTTGGACACGTCATGCGAAGAAAGTCGATGTCTTGTCATCTGAGCTTCTAAAGAAAGCTTAGGTTTGATCTCCTCTAGTACCGATTGGTTTGTTCTTCGGGCAGTCCATGGAATACACAGTATTTGTCACCAGCACCATAATTCAAAGGCATCAATTTTCTTCCTGTCTATATTTTTCACTGTCCAACTTTCGCATCCATATGACATTATTGAAAATACCATGGCTTGAACAAGTCTAATCTTTGTATGGCGAGAGACATCCCTGCTCTTGAGAATCTTGTCTAGGTCCTTCATTGCCATTCTGCCAAGAGCAATGCGTCATTGGATTTCTTGTTGCTTCTTTATTGATAGTGAACAACTTTAACCTACTTGGATCAACTATTTCAATTTCTTCTCCATCAACGATGAACTTATTCATTTTGCCAGTTGTCAGGATCTTGGTATTCTTAACGTTACGGTGCAGACCCATTTTAAGATTATATTCCTTGATCATGAGAAGCAAATGTTTCAAATAGTCTTCACTTTCAACCAGTAATGTCATATCATCAGCATAGTGAAGGTTGTTGATTTATTTATTTTTTATTTTAATTTTTTATATACCGCACTATTTAGTATCAGCACGGTTCACAGGAAACAACGAACCATAATGAACAAACATCAGTTTTACAGAGAGCAGGGAAATACAACTTGGATAACTTAGGGAAACATGATCTTCACCCCTCGGTTGTCTTCATATAGTCTGCTTCTCTGATGATTTGTTCTGCATGTAAATTAAAAAGATAGGGTGGGGGGGGGGGAAGTATGCAGCCTTGTCGTACACCTTTGCTGATTTTAAACCATTCTATTTCTCCTAGTTCCATTCAAACTGTTGCTTCTTGATCATTGTAAAGGTTGTGCAAGAGAACGATCAGGTGTTCTGGTATACCCATGCTTCTTAATGTGGCCCAGAGTTTCTCATGGTTTACACAGTCAAAAGTCTTGCTGTAGTCAATAAAACATATATGAATATCCTTTTTGTATTTTTTTTGTCTTTTCAAGGATCCATCTCATATCTGTGATAATGTCTCTCGTTCCTCGCCCTTTCCTGAACCCTGCTTGCACTTCAGGCAGTTCTTTTGCCAGATATGGTTGTAGTCTCTGCTGAATGATCTTGAGTAGAATCTTGCTGGCATGTGGGATCAGAGCAATTGTGCAATAATTTCCACAGTCAGTTGGGTCACCTTTCTTCAGTATTGGTATAAACACAGATCTTTTCCAGTCAGTTGGCCATGAATTTGTCTTCCAAATTTCCTGGCAGAGACTTGTCTTGCTGCACATTGGAAATCTCCAAGTTTTGCAATTGCCTCTTTTTCTCCCCTGGCTTTAGCTTCTCTGCATTTCTGGACAATTTTCAGAGTTTCTTCAGTCATCTATTTTGGCCGTTTGTCACCTTATGTGTAGAGACTATAATACAGAAGCACAGGCAGAGCCTATGGAAGTAGAAAGAAAGGTGGATTTTACCTTTAAAAATGACAGTCAGCCAACACACACAGCTCAGGGTCTGCACAAGAGAAGCAAGCAGAGAGAGGGAGCAGTTGAGCTGACACACCCAAGCTCTGACGTAGCAGCAAGCTTGGAGTTTGATTACTCTCACCTGCTTAGAAAAGCGGAGCCAAGCTTCAGAGAGCAGAAATATAAACGCTGCTCAGTAGCTCCAGAAGGGGAGGAGAAGGAGGCAGAGAAGGAGGGAAGCAGAAGGCCTGGCACAGAGCAAAGAGGTGGAAGGAGTGGCAGAGAAGGAAGCAGTGGCCAAGAAGGAGAGACTGGCACACGGAGAGCTTCAGAGAAGTGGAGAGGCTCAGAGACTTCAGAAGGTTGGAGACTCTGTGAAGAACCTGGTTGTAGTTTGGGAAGTGAGACTAACCGAGCAGAAGGAGAGAAGGCACAGTTATTAGGAACCTGCCTAGACGGAGAGAGTTGGGAGCCCTTCAGATCTCACTGCCAGAGGAAAGGTCTCAAGGTCTATAGAGGTGGGAACCTAACACTAAACCAGGGAAGTCAAGAGGCTCAGCTTATACTAAAGAGCTAGGGCAGTGCACTAGTCAGGAATTGAATGCAGAAAGGTATAAAGCATTGCCTAGCAGCTGGAGAGAACTAGGGGAGAGCCAGGGAAGAATCCCCACAGCCACAAACCTTACAAGACCTCACCATCTAGAACTGTACCCAGGGGAAACGCCCCAGTTCTTAGAGAGAGGTTATTCCCAGCCTAGCAGTAACAGCTTGAAACAAAGCTCAGTAAGCCCTGAGGCTGAGGAGATGCAATGGGAATTTAATTCTGCTGACTCAGAAGAAATTCCAATGGATTGTACGCTCTCTCTCGCAGACGACATTAAATCCCTTCGCTAAAGATTTGGGTGAATGAGCTGAGAAAGCAGAGGAAAGGAATCTTCTTCTTTGAGGAAAAAAGAAGAAGCTGTTTTGATTTACTACTTTGTTGTAGAGAAAAATACCTTGCACGTTTTGGAAGCCAGGAGTATGAAAATACAGCTATTTTGTTTCTGTAAATAACCTTCAAGCAAAGCTCCTGTAAAGAGTACTGTTTGTTCTGCACTAAGTCTGTTTGGGAAGGGGAATAAATTTTCTTGTCAATTTTTGCCTAACACTCGACTCACGGCTATCCTTTTATCAGAGGACTAAAAACTACCACTCCCATAAGGCAAAGCGGGAGTAAAAGCTATAGTCATTTTTTGCATAAAGGACATCATGGCAGCCCCAACCCTCTGACACCTAGGCGGAGGGCTGGGGGGCGTATGACCAGACTTATTGCTTTCTTCCAACACAATCTTCTTGATGTCATCCCACAACTCTTTTGGAACTCTGTGATTTGTATCCAAAGCAGCAAATCGATTTCTCAGGCAGTCCTTAAATTCCAGTGGTATATTCTCAAGGTCATATTTTGCTACATTCATGAATGGCTTGTTCTTTTTCAACTTCAGTTGATCTGTTCCTCAGTCAGCTCCAGGTTTTGTCTTGGTTGATGTTATCAAGCTTTTCTGTTGTTGTCTTCCATAGATGTAGTCAATTTGATTTCTGTACAATCCATTGGGTGACATCCACGTGTTCAGTTGGCACTTGTGTTGCTGGAAGAAGGTGTTTGAGATGAATAGATCATTGGTCTTGCAGAATTCTATCAGTCTTTCTCCAGCTTTGTTTCTGTTGCCAAGTCCATATTGTCCAACCACTATGTCTTCTTCTTTGTTGCCAACTTTTACGTTCGTCACCCATGACTATCAGGATATCCTGTTTGCATGTTTTATCAATTTCAGCTTGTACTTGTTCATAGAACTCATCAATATCTTCCTCTTCTGCAGCTGTTGTTGGGGCATATACCTGAATTATAGTTGTGTTGATGGGCTTTCCTCGTAGACTAAAAGAAATTAAGCGTTCACTGACTGCACTGTATTTCATTACAGTTCTTTCACATTTCTTCTTAACTATAAATGCAACACCATTTCTTCTTTGTCTTTCATTTCGAGCATAGTAAACCATATGATCATCAGATGCAAAGTGCCCAAAGCCAGTCCATCTCAGTTTACTAACACCCAACAGATTGAACTGTACACGTTCCATTTCATTCTTGACCACCTCCAACTTCCCTTGTTTCATGTTTTGTACGTTCCATGTCCCAACATGTAAGATATCTTTGCAACTTCTGACTCTTTTCTTGCGCAGCTACATCAGCAGATCCAACCACACCATAAATTCTGACTTTACTCCAAGAAGTCTTCAGCTCATCCCCAGTAGCCATTTGAGTGCCTTCCAACCTGGGGGTCTCATCTTCCTTCTCATTTAACCTAGGCACCCAATCCAAGTTGATTGCTCCTGTTCATTGTAATGACCTGACTATAGTTTATTGTCGGATACTGTTTGTTTTTATGTAAACCGCGCTGATCGCAAATAGTGCGGTATATAAGAAATGTAAATAAATAAAAATAAATAAATAAATAAATATTATAAAATTATCCTCCACACGCATGCTTACATAATACAAGATGATCTTTTACCTAATCGGTGTGTGCATTTCTGCATCAAATGCATTGTCCATATTAAATTGCATATGCCACTGGTCTGCCTATTAGGGATGTCAAATTCCCCATCTCTCCATCCTCTTTTAATCTCCTCTTCTCCCCATGTCCAGTCCTCTCACCTTCTCCTGTGAGCGCTCCTCTTAACAATTCCATTGTGCCAAAACTGTTTTCTTCTAGAGCCTCTATAGGTGTATATATAGGCAATATATTTGAGCTAAACTTGCTCTTAATTTATAAAGGTCTGTTGTATATGTGCTTATAAAATTGCCTCTCTGAAAGCTGGAAAGGGTAGTGGACGCCTGGAAATGCCCACCTGATGGAGGTGGTAAGGGTCAAAAACAGTAAGAGAATTCAAAAAGGCATGGGACAGACACAGAAGATCTCTATATAGCAAAAATATTGAATCAAAGCAAACCTAAGTAACTTTTAGCTTTTAATAAATTCAGGGGGTGACCCGCATGGAGCACCGGGTACAACCCTAAAAAAGGCATAGAGGGGAACCTGCATTGAGTAGTGGGTAAAACCACTCTGGCCACCTTACTAGATGGATCATACTTGTCTTTATCTGCAATCATCTACTGTGTTACTCTGCTGCACAAAGTTATATCTGCTCCGAAACAGGAGTAGGTAATTTGTGTGTATATATGCTGTTAGAAATTGGCACATAAGTGTTGAGCCTGCCTCCACGCCACCCCTGCCCCCTTTCCCTGTCCTCTCGTAATGCCTACACATATGTTATATTCAAGTAAGCATTGTGTATTTCCAGCACCTACTTTTATGCACGATTTTATAAGTGCTTGAGTACATAAAACATTGTTCTACACACAAAGTTGCTTATAAACTTTTCCCCTAAAGAGCAATAATACTATAGTTTGAAGTTTATTATTAACTTGCTGTACTGCTCTTCACTTATGCATCAGAACAATTTACACAATATCCAAATATAGGGGAAATGTATAAGCATGAGTGAGGAGAAGCTGTAAAAGGTAGAGAGAGTTAGGTAGTAGATGCAGACTACAGTGTCTCTATTCTTGACCTGCCTCCCTCCCTCTAAGCTAGATCAAATAAAGTTGTTTAGCTCTTTTTTTTATTTTATTTTCAGAGAGGAAGTGTGTTCTAGAGAGATGGAACTAGGAAAAAAAGCAAGCTTGTCTGGTAGACTTCAAACGGTCTGAAAATTTGGATGGATTAGCAAGGAGGTTGCGGGTGTATAGGCAGGGCCAATAGAAGGAGATGAGGTACCATAGGTGAACTTCATTCCTTGCTCTCCCCCCCCCCCCCCCAGCACCCATTGCCACCACCTCTCTGGGACAGGCAACAGCTATGAGCACAAATAGCCCCTGCAGTGCTTACCTTTAAACTTCGTCACCATGGGCTGTTTGCTTCCGCCCCCCTCTGACACCCATTGCTGACTTCTTACTAGAAATAGGAATTGGCACTGGGTACTGGAGTAGGAGGTGGAAGCATAGAGCCCCACACCCCCAGAGGGCTGGCACTCAAGACAACTGTCTAGTTTGCCTATTGGTAGCACCAGTCCTTCATGTAGGGAATGGGAGGGATCTGGAGCGTATGCAGGGAATCAGTGAATTTTGATAGATACATGGAGAGATCTGTATAGAAAGCTTTGTGAGCCAGTAGTAGAACTTTGAATTTGAATTCTGTAGGAGGATATCAGGAGCAATAATTATCTTTCAGGAGAGGTAACAATCATATTTACAGGAGAAGTGGCTAGTTTGATGGCAGTATTTTAGATTTGCTGAAGATATTTAAACTGACAGGGTGGCAAGTGCTGGTTTGTCTAGTAGTGCCCTGATAGCATGGATAGATCTGAGTGAAATGAAGGTGTACTGGACAACAGAGGCTATCGAGATCATAGTTGGTGACACAACCCAATATCCTCATGGATGGTGCTAGATGCACACTGTGACCAGGGAACTGGGTGCTAGCAGTGGATGTGTTATATGCCCTCTCACACATATTGCCTTGCACATAGAGAGACTGAGTGAACATTGGTTATTTTGGAGCCATGAGGAGACTGTGAAAGACGTGAGTTCACAGGAAGTATATCAGGTACTGCTAAATCCACGTAGACCACCATTTGCATGCCATCTGCTGAAACGTGGCTAGTAATGCCTAAGTACAGGACTTACAGAGCAAGAGAGCTACGAGGATGAATTAAAAATTGAACTGTTGAGCTTTTGGGGGTACCACAAGCTAGACCGTAAATAGAGGAATTTGAAATAACTGGAAAAGTCTTGTTAGACAGGAATGACTTGAACCAGGAGAGGACCTTCCCTCTGAAGCTATGTTTATTTATTTATTTATTATTTATTTAGCAAACATTTATATACCGCCACTTCCAGCGATCAGCAGCGGTCTGATTACATAAGGAGAACTGTCAAATCAGTACAGTAAAATTAGGGGGTGTACAGGTTGATTCGGGGGGTAGGCACATCACACAAGCGGGTTCTGTTTGAGGATATGGGGACTAAATACATATATACATATATACATTTTACATAAATGATCAGGTGTTTGAGGATATGGGCACTAATTACCGATATACATATATACATTTTACATAAACGAGCAGGTGTACATAAATATGTTTTGGTCTCCCGGGGTGGTAAAGCTTAGATCCCTTGGGTTAAATCAGATTGAAATGACTCTGGAATAGATGAGTCTTTAGGTTTTTCCTAAATCCAGTTAGGTCTTTGCAAGCTCGTAACTCTGGCGGCAGGAGATTCCAGAGTGTAGGTGCAGTGTATGAGAACGCTCTGTTACTAGTATTGGTTTTAACTGCTCTAATATCAGCTGGAACGAGGAGGGTGTTGGAGTTGATGGTTCTTCTGCTTCTGTTGGGTGGTTGCGAGCAGATCAAGGTGGAGAGGAAGGACGGAGCAATCTTATGTAGGAGCTTGAAAGTGGTCGTGAGTGTTTTATATTTTATACGAGCAGCAATGGGGAGCCAGTGTAGCTCAATCAATACCGGGGTGATGTGATCAGCAAAACCTTTTTTCGTGATGATCCTAGCGGCTACATTTTGCGCCATTTGCAGAATGTTCAAGGTTTTTTTTTGGGAGACCCTGAAGGATGGCGTTGCAGTAGTCGAAATGTGGACCAAGTAATTCAAGAGAAGATTATGGTTGACAAGATCAGAGGTCACAGAAAAGTCCAAAGAGATAACAGCAGACTCGCCAATGTTAAGAAACTTATGAATTTTGCGGATCATGTAGGTGAGGCAAATTTCAGTGCTGAGGAAAGATCTAAAACCTGATTGAAGTGTGTGGAGAATATTCTTCTCGTCAATGAAGTCCTTGAGCAGTTTAAAAAAATAAAAACCTAAACCCCCCCTCCCCCCACCTGTTTTTTTTTCAGTGATTTTGGCAAGGACACAGAGATGAGACTGGTCTCTAGTTATCGGCCAGAAGTGGATCATTGGAATCTTTTTTTTTTTCAAGATCAATCTGACTGATGTTTGTTTCTAAACAAGTGGAGCTCAAACTGAATCAAGGCTGATCTAGACCATAGCTAAGATACTGGGATGTAAGGATTGTAAATGAGCTTTTAGTATTTTTGATGCAAGAGGCTCAGTAGGAGAGGTGGGGATATTGATTTGTGCTAGAATTTTGTTCAAGTAGATCAATGAAACGAGATTAAAAGCCATCCACAATTTTAACTCAGATATCATGGGGGAAGTGGGAGCGAGGGGACTGTTGCCTGGACTAGTGATTGGGAAATTGGGTTAAGCTAAAATAGAGTGTACATTGATGATGTCTTCAGCTGGCGAAATTCGGCTGAAGGAATATTTGATTTTTGGTGGTCTGCAAGTATTTTAAATAATTCTTTAGCAGAGTTAGTACTGTTGCTAATACAACAAATGTTTGCTTAGCTTTAGAAATGCTATGACTGTTGTAGTGGGCTCTTTCTTTTGCGGGTGCAGGAAATATTTTAACTCTATTCAGCCTTAATAGAGCTAAACACTGGGAGTTACAGTTTCCAAAGATTTTTCTTCTGGGTCTACAGTATATGAAAAACTAATTATCTTTTTAATGAGTACTGAGCATGGAATTCAATGTTTGCATTACTCATTTGTTCTAGAGTTGATGAAAATAAAGCCCAGGTTAGATAATTTCTCTTTTCTGTCTCTCTCAGACTTTAATATTTCCTCAGGAGCACCTTACCTAGATTCTCCCCAAGACCCCATTCCAGTCAGTACGGTATCTTTCATCCCACCTCCCCCTCCTCCCAAAAATGCTGCACGCATGCTGGCTTTAGCATTGGTTGAGTCTGCACATCAAGCATCTGCCCAGTCTCAGAAGAGGCCAGTAAACACCTGTTCTACCTCTGCAAGTACTCCAGAGAGTATTCAGACTTGTATCCCTGAGGAGAAGCCCCAGCCTCAGCCTGGGACACCAGAGAGGACCACTACCACGATGACAGCCACCCCAACCAGTTCAGAATCCATGGGCATCTATGGAGCACCTCCCCCAGGGCCACCTGCCACAACCTCTCCTAGTAGAATGATTGATCTGGTAGCATCTACCATTCAACGTAGTCCTGCAAGTAACCAACCAGCTCAACAACAGCTAGCAATGGGACAGATTCCGACAGGATCAGCTATGGTATCAGGCATATCTAACCAGGTAAGGTGCTAGAATGGAAAATAGAAAACATATTTTTATTCCATTTTTCCTTTTTTGTGAAAAACTGAAATACATACAATGCTTATTTTGTATAATGTTTAACCTTGCTGTTTTAAAGACAAAATTGTGTAGAGCACATTTGTCTACAATTTCTCTTGTTTTAAGATAAAACTAGGGTCCTGTTTACTAACACTCAACATGTACTAAAAGGCATTGTCGTGGGGAAGATAGCACACATGCTATGCTTTAGTAAAAGAGGCCTTAAGGCATTTGGGGGCCCTCTTGCTAAAGGTGCGGTAGGTATTTGTACTTATCGTACATGTGGCGTACAAACTAACATGCAGTAAGGGCAAATGCCATGTGCTAACTGGTGGGACATGGGCAGCTTGTTGCCCTAAGTTACATCCCAGACTGTATCCTCACACATGGCAACGGCATATGCAGTTATGTGCATCAACATTACCGCTACCCATTGAAGTGACAGCCAACGCTTTAAGAATCCCGATCCTCTTATTCTCCTGCTCACCACCTATGTGTATCTTTATCATTCCCCTAGATTTACCCTAGTTGTCTCTGTAGAGCAAGAACTGTCTCTTACATGCATATGTTCAGCACTGCATATGCCTTGTATATGCTATATAATTAGTAGTAATAGTAATTAAGTGCATCCATGCTAATTGCACCCCCCCCCAAGCTAACCATAGCCACTCTTTGCCTTTAACCTGCATATTCCCTGCCCCATGGTGCGATGTATTGGAATTAGCTTGCGCCAGGGGTCTTATGCAATAACGGTTACAGTGGCCCCACTCTAACAGCAGACATGTACTAGAATGTTTATTAAACCCTTGGCTACTTTTAAATGTCATAAGTATATTAAACAGTTATTACAAGTATATCCAGTGCCCCAGTCTAAGTATCTCAACAGGTCTTTGATATTGTCAGTTGAAATTTAGTGTTTGATTTTTAACTCCATTCCTTTAGTAAAAGAAAGATAACTTGTTATTTGATATTAGAAACAGTCTTCCTCTAGTGAGCATTATCTAGATCAGAGGATCCCAACCCAGTCCTCAGGGCACACCTATGCCAGTTAGGTTTTCAGGATTTCTACAATGAATATGCATGAGATGATTTGCCTTCATTGTATACAAATCTATCTTATGCATATTCATTGTGGGAATCCTAAAAACCTGACTGGCTTAGGTGTGCCCCAAGGACTGGGTTGGGATCCTCTGATCTAGATTAGGAAAAGAAACAACTTATTTTGACGACGATGACGACGCCCCCCCCCCCCCCCCTGGTTCTCTCTCTTTCATTTCATTTTCAAATTTTTCCAAAATATTTACAACTTCTGCCACTTCAGGCCTAAAAAAAGTGTTTCCCTAGGATTTTGCATCCTCTAGTTGTTCCACTACAATTTTGTAAAAATCATGTTTGTCTCTGGTACAGGGACAACCTAAGGGTTTCTGCCTTCCCTCTCACCACAGCGATGCCTCCCATTTTTCAAAGCAGCAGCAGAGGTTCAGAGCAAGCCACTTTGATGCCATTGTGTACACTGATGGCCTGCTGATACTGCCCCCTCCAATACAGCTTCACGAATAGGTGCATTAGGGTAACGAGAATGGCTATTTCCATTAAGGCTAAGGGGCAGTCCTTTTATGCTAACAGGTAGCAGATTTTAAACTAATTTAACTGAAAATATACTTTTTCCATTCACAATTATTCTGTAGAATTTGTTGACAGAAGATATGGTCAAAGCATCCAGAATTAGTTGGGCTTGAGGGGTTTGGAAGTCTGTAAACAATTATTAACCAGGTAGATGCAAGTAAGCCACTGCTTATTCCCGGGAGTGAGCAGCAAGAAATTAATCGAAGTTTTGAGATCTGCCTACCACTCTTTGAGAGCCACAAACAAAGCAAGTTTTCAGACTATCCCTAATGAATACGCATGAGGTAGATTTCTATGCATACTACCTCCATTGTGTGCAAATCTGTCTTTGCATATTCATTAGGGATATCCTGAAAATTTGGCCTCTCTGTGACCCTAAAGGACTGGGAGTGAAGCACTTGTTCTAGTGACCCAGATTGGCCGCTGTCGGAGACAGGATGCTGGTCCTTTGAAAGTGTGTTTTGATCAAGCATGGCACATCTTATGTTCTTTTATACTACTCTGAAACATCTGTAGCTTCTTGTTTTAAAAGTGGTACCCTCTTTTCTTTATGATGTTAAAAAAAAATCCCCAGCACGTCAGCAGGTTGTGATACAGATGGAAATAAGAGTAAAAAAGTGCTAATTTCCAATGCTTTATTATTAAAATCTCTGTAGAGAACTGACCTAAAATCAAACCCAAGTCAGACTTATTCACCCTGTCATGTTGCAGAGAAGTTGTAAGAATATCTGCCAGCAAAAACACAAGGGGATGAAAAACATCTATATTTGGGAGATCTATGCAACTGGGGCTTCCTAGTTTTTCAATTTACTTCTCTTTTCCAAGGAAAAGGCCCTTCCAGTAGTACAGTTCACCTTTTGGGTTTATGAATGAATGATATCTTGGGTAGCATCACCTTTCCAAAACACTTTGGCCTAGCAATGTCATTCTGCGCCTTTATACTTCTAGTACAGTCGGAACCAGGGCTGGAGCATACACACTCAACTACCTCAGGATCCCCCCCCCCATTTTAAATTACCCCCCACCACCAACACAGCATGCCGTTCCAGTGACAGTCCTTTGGCCTAGGCTCCTTCCAGAACCCTACAATCAAGGCCTACAATCATGGACCCTAAATCCAGCCACTAGGTGGCACCCTTAAGATATGAGAAGGGCTCTCTCCCATAGGAGCTGTGAATGCATCCCCAGCTCCACTTTCCCTATGAGGAGCAAGAAGAATCGATGTGGGGATCAAAGGCGAGAACCTTTTCATGGCAGTGCTTCCAAGTCAGCCCTCTGAAAAGAAATAAAAAGTGGAATCCTGAAGAGGGGCACTTACACATGCTAAATATATATATATATATATGTAAGGATGATATGATTTTATAATCTAGTTATTTTCATTTATTAATATTTAGCTCATGCCTTTGCAGTACTAGTTTAAGGCAAGTTATATGCAGATGCAGTAAGCATGTCCCTGTTCCTGGAGGGAGGGCTTACAATCTAAGCTTGCACCTCAGGAACTGGAGGGTTAAGTGACTTGCCCAAGGCCACAAGGAGTATGAGTGAGATTTGATCCCTGGACTTTCTGGTCCCAGGCTGCTATCCTTACCACTAGGCTATTTCTCTCAGGGCAGTTTCTCCAAATGGGCGAGTTTTGCGCATATTATGACAGTCATGAACCTCACTTCTAAGCCAGGGTATGTGGAGTATGATCTTAATCTCTCAAAGTTACTGCTAATATTTGGCGTAGTACTTGCATCATGCCAAAGAGAGCCTACTTCTGGAGTTCATAAGATGTTACATGTAATTTATCAAGGTTTGCTTTGACTCAAAGGGACACCTTTGCAAGCCTGTGGCACCCAAAACAATGGGAAATAATTCGATCTTTCTACCACATTTTTGTGGTCTCTGACTGCATTTCTTGGTACTTGAAGATTTTCTCCCCCTCAACGCACTTCACAGAGTAGTCATTTGGAAAAGACACCTCTATAATCAATGCCGTTATAGTATTTTTCTCCTTTACCACTATATCTGGCTTCTTGGCATCCAGCTTTTTAATCTGTTGGAATGGGAGAGAGTATCCCAGGTGACCATAAAAATTATCGAGAATGAAGAGGTTAAGCACAGTGATGTTGTAGTGTTTACAGAGTTTCCAGTGGATGAGGCCAGTTACTTTATTGTGCCTTTCTGTAAAGAAATTTTCTACCATCAGAACTTCACAGCCAGTTATGAGGTGAGTCACCGTTTCAAGCTGTTTCCCACAGAATCAACATGTGTCTGTCTATTTTGCCAGTTTTTTCAATACACGTTGTAAACATCTCATCCATAAGCCACTGTCCTGGGCTGCAACTATCAACCTTTCATCCTTTGATTTCAGTTCACTCCTCCTCAACCATTCATGTGTCTGTTCAGGATCGACAAAGGATTCCTGGAGTAACACTCTGTATTTCCCCACTGCTTTGTGCATTTGCCACTTGTTTTTCCTTGTTTGTTCATCTTATTCTTTCAAGAGTTTTTTCTTTTTCCTGTGTATGCTTGTGGATTCTCCATTATGTTGTGCTTGATAGCGTAGTTACTCTCCGAGAACAGCAGGAATTTAATCTTCACATATGGGGTGTCGTCGGTACCGACAGAGCCTGCGCAGGAACGCTCCCCAGCATCCAATAGGAAAGCTTTTAGGAGCATCCCACAGCACCTGCGTGCTGCCTTCCCGCCTTTCCAACTGTCCCTCTCCAGTTGAGTTTATCGCTGAGACAAAAGAGAGAGGGAGGGAGAGAAAGAGAGATACAACTCCTAGGGGAGGTGGGCGGGTTGTGAAGACTAAATTCCTGCTGTTCCCAGAGATCACCTGTTACAGGTGAGTAACTACGCTATCTCCAGGAACAAGCAGGAATGTAGTCTTCACATATGGGGACTCCCTAGCTGCAGATGCCAGGGAGATGGCCCCAGGAAGTTGTCAGCCCTAGCAAAAGGGCCCCACTTCCCCCCATGGATCTCTGACATCCTACCAAGGCCGGTGGGTAGGAGTTGATTAAGTCTGAAAAAGGTGTTGAAGAACAGCTTGACCAAACAAGGCATCCCGGCGGGAGTCCTTGTCTAAGCTGTAGTGGGCTGTGAAGGTATGTACCGAAGCCCAAGTAGCTGCTCGACAGATGTTGTCGATAGAGACAGAGTGAAGATGAGCCATTGAGGCTGCCATGGCTCTCACATTGTGAGCGGTGACATGACCTTCAAGAGGAAGGTTCTTACTCTCATAGGCAAAGGATATGCACTGTGCAATACAGTTGGACAGTGTTCTTTTGGAAACTGGAAGTCCCAAATGACTAGGATCAAAAGCAACAAAGAGTTGAGAAGATTTTCCATGTTGCTGTGTCCTTTGCAAGTAAAAGGCTAAAGCTCTTTTACAGTCCAAAGTATGAAGGTTCCTTTCTGCACTTGAGGCATGAGGCCTCGGAAAGAATACAGGAAGGTAAACCACTTGGTTTAAATGGAAAGGCAAAACCACCTTTGGCATAAAGTGTGGATGAGTCCTAAGAACTACCGTATCATGGTGAAACCTTGTATAAGGAAGATCAGCCACTAATGCTTGCAATTCACTGATGCAACGTGCTGATGTGATTGCAATGAGGAAGATGACTTTCCAGGAAAGGAATTTCAAAGATGTAGTGACTAATGGTTCAAAGGGCGGCTTCATGAGCTGCCCGAGCACCAGATTTAAGTCCCATGCCACCAGTGGTGGCTTAATGGGAGGCTTTATTAAAAGAAGGCCTCTCATAAATCTCGCTATGAGAGGAAATAGGTTGTCCACTTAGAGGCTTGTAAGAAGCTGCAATAGCACTAAGATGGACTCTTACTGAATTTGTCTTGAGACCCGCATTTGACTAATGAAGGAGATACTCCAGTATCGATCCCAGAGGTATCACAAGAGGGTTAAGACCCTTCTGCGAGCACCATATGGTAAACCTTTTCCACTTAAAAGCATACGAGCGTCTTGTGGAGGGTTTCCTAGAAGCATGAAGGATATCCTTTACCTGTTGGGAAAGATTAAGATCCTGAAGTTCTAGGCTTTCAGCAATCAGACCCTGAGATGCAGAGACTGGGGATTGGGATGCCACAGCATCCCGTCCTCTTGGGACAGAAGATCTGGAGCGGATCCCAACTCCAGAGGCAGAGCCTGAGAGAGATGTAGGAGCAGAGGGTACCACGTTTGCCGTGGCCAACATGGAGCTATGAGGATCATATGACCTCTGTCTCTCTGAAGCTTGAATAGGGTTTTGGGGATGAGGGGAATGGGTGGGAAGGCAGGCATATAGGAAGTCCTGACCCCAGTGAAGGAGGAAGGCGTCCCTTGCCTGACGTCGAGCTGGAATTCTGGAACAGAACCGGGGAAGTTTGGCATTCAACGGACTTGCAAAGAGGTCTATGTGCAGGGTTCCCCAAATCTGAAATATTTGGGCAACCTGGTCTGCATGGAGAGACCATTCGTGTGGAAGCAGAACTCGTCTGAGTTTGTCTGCCCAAGAGTTCTGAATGCCTGGAAGATACACCGCAAGGAGATGAATCTGATGCTCTCTGGCGAGGGCCCATAGTCTCAAAGCTTCATTGCATAGTGACAGAGAGCCTGTTCCGCCCTGCTTGTTCACATAGTTCAAATGGACAATCAGGTAGCCATGTTCTAGGACTGTCTTGTAGCTGAACTGGGTGTGAAATACTCGAAGAGCAAGGAAGATTGCTCTGAGCTCCAGGAGGTTGATGTGAAGACAGGCCTCCTGTGGAGTCCAGGTACCCTGGGGGTAGAGAGATCGTGCAGGTGGGCTCCCCATCCTACCTGTGAAGCATCTGTTGTTAGGGTGACTTGGGATAGGGGTTGCTGGAAAGGAGACCCCACCAGAAGGTTTCTGGGTGATTGCCACCATTGGAGGGAGGAAATAAGATGGTCTGAGTTTATTTTTTCCAAAAGGCAACCTGAGTCCTGTGTCCACTGAGTGGATAAAGTCAACTGGGCTGCTCGCATATGGAGGCGAGCATAAGGAACCTCATGCACGGTGGATGCCATGTGTCCTAGCAATTGTAGCATTTCCTGAGCAGTGAGACAAGGTTTGAGCACTGCTTGGGAAGCTAGTTGTACTATGCGACGACAGTGGGGCTGTGGAAGGAAAGCCCTTGTCTGTCTGGTATCCAGATGAGCTCCTATGAACTCTAGGGACTGAGTGGGAGCAAGATTGGATTTTGGGAGGTTTATGACCAGTCCCAAATACTGAAGGATTTGCATTGTGCGAGACAGAGCAGAGCTGGCTTCTGGCACTGTAGGGGCTCGGATGAGCCAGTCGTCTAAGTAAGGGAAGACAAATATTCCCAAAGTGCGGAGAAATGCTGCTACCACAGCCATGCATTTTGTGAACACTCTTGGCGCAGAAGCCAGGCCAAAGGGAAGAACCTTGTATTGGTAGTGCTTTCCTTGAAACAGGAATCTGAGGAATCTCCTGTGATTTGAATGGATGAGAATATGAGTATACGCATCCTTGAGATCTAGAGAACAAAGCCAATCCTGACTTTGAAGGTATGGCAGCAGAGTTCCTAGAGAGACCATTTTGAACTTCTCTTGGAACAGATATTTGTTCAATTCTCTGAGGTCTAAAATGGGTCTGTCTCCTCCTGTTTTCTTTGGAATAAGGAAATAGGGGGAGTAGAACCCTGTACCCTGATGAGGAATGGGTACTTCCTCTATTGCTCCTTGAGCAAGGAGCATTGTGACTTCTTGACCTAAGAGATTGTCGAGAGAGGTCTGAGAATTCAATTGTCTTATAATTGTAGGAGGGGGCGGGCTGTGAAAATGAAGCTTGTACCCCTCTCTTACAATGGACAGAGTCCAATTTTCTGCTGTTATTTGGTATCATCTGTGGGCAAAATGACATAATCTGCCTGGGATGGTAAAGGGTTCTGAACCCTTCAGGGGCAGGAAGGCGGAGTTCTCTAGAAAGGAGTCAAAGCTCCTGAGGAGGCTGAGCCTGCTGAGCTTTTGCAGCTTTTGGCTTCTTTTGTTGTCTAGGTTGTTGCTGCTGTACCTTTTTGGCAGTCTGACCTGGACGGTGTCCCTGTTGGGTATAGGAAGGATAAAACTTCTTTTTCTTATTTAAAAATGGTTTCTTAGAGGATCTTTTCTTTGCAGGATCGGCTGTAGATTTGGACAATCTATCCAGTGTGATATTGTCAGCATCTATTTCATTAGCCTTCTCTTGCCAATTCTTGTCAAAGAGATTTTCTCCTGTGCAAGGAATGTTTCCTAATTTATCATGTTCCCAAATTTCCAAGTCAGATGCCTGAAGCCAGGCGATCTGACGTGCACCAATGGCAATAGCAGAGGTTCTGCTTATGCACTCAAAACAGTCAAAGGCTGCACGATTAACAAACTTGGAAACATCCTGAGCATGTTTGACAAGAGTGAGATAGTCTTGTCTTTTGTCATCAGGAAGAAGGGGACTCATAAGCTCCAAGTCCCCTGTGACCTCTTTAAGGAACATTCTCATATACAAGATATAGGAACTGAGCCTAGCTGAGAGCATGGAAGCTTGGACGCATCGACGCCCATAGGCATCGAGAGTCCTACATTCACGACCTAGAGGATTGGATGCATGTCTCTTTGCACTTTTCATCCTTCTCATGGCTGATTCCACCACCATTGAATGGTGTGGTAATTGTTTTTTGAAAACCAGGACAAGGTGGAACTCGATACATGGTATCGAGTCTTCGTGAATGAGGAGATGTGGTTAAAGGTGTTTCCTCACATCCTTAGCATAAGATCATGTAAGATCTCATGAATAGGCAGAGTAGCTGCCTCTTTTGAAGCCTTAGGTTATTGGAGGATTTCCAACTCCTTTGCCCTAGGCTCTTTTTCAGGAGCTACTGTGATGGAAAGGCCTCGGGCCACATCACGGATAGAGTCCTGAAAGGACATATCCTCTGGCGGAGACATTCTGCGCTGAGGAGAAGAGGAATCCTCAGGAAGAAGTACTCTGGTATCGGCATAGTCTTCGGAGTCTTCAGACTCATTCGAGGATTCAAAATATCTCTGATTCTGGTGATCATACAAAGCACGGTACCGGTATGGATCGAAGTCGGTATCAGGTTGTTCAGGTACCGATCTGTCGATGCCGAGACAGACGCATGACTCGGTACGGGTGGCATAGCCGCCAATGTCGATGCAGTTGGTACCGGTACCGGTTGAGGTGTCTGAAGCAGTTTCAACGGTACCAAAGCCGTGAGAAGAGCCGCTAGACTGCGTTCGATAGCAAAGAATCTCTGGTCTATCGACGCTGCCGATGCTTGGGTGTCAGTACCGGTAGAAGCGACCGGAACCCCAGAGCATGGCGCCAGTAGTTCTGCCGAGGTTGAGGCCTCGAGAACATCCTGGAGCCCCGTTATTGCTTTGGAAGCCGAAGCCTCCTGCCGGGGCAGTTTTGCCAGTGAAAATTCCTCAAGGGCAACGCCAGGGGCATCTCGATACTTAGAAGGAGACCTACCCTTTGAAGACTGGCTAGATTTATGTTTAGTTATCTGAGATCCATGGGAGGAAGATGAAGCCCTGGAGGACGTCGATGCAAAAGACGCCGTGTCTGAGGGAAAAAGGGTGCTAAATTTAGCAGCTCGGTTCTGACAGCCCCTTTTTGACATCATTCCACAGGAGAGGCACTCTGAAATAGAGTGGTCAGGACCTAAACATTTGAGACACCAATCATGGGTGTCGGTGACGGAAATGGTACCGCCACATTTAGAACATTTCTTAAAACCTGAAGTAGGTTTTTCCATTTTTAAGGAAAAATTGGACCTAGTGCCCAAAATGGTGCCTAGCACCAAGGAAAACAAGTTCCTGAAGTAAACCACTTCAGAAACTATAGGGTTTTTTTTTTTAAAGAAAGAAAGAAAGAACCGGCGGTACCAGTATAGCGTCGAGGGAAGGCAGACACGACCACAAAAACAAAGATTAAAGACGAAATTTTCTGCGGTGACAGGGTATGCAACCTGTTGGCTCCACAGAAAACGAAGAACTAGAGAGGGACAGTTGGAAAGGCAGCACGCAGGTGCTGTGGGATGCTCCCAAAAGCTTTCCTATTGGACGCTGGGGAGCATTCCCACGCAGGCTCCGTCGGTACCCCGTATGTGAAGACTACATTCCTGCTTGTTCCTGGAGATGTTGAGCTAATAGCTGTCTCATTCAGAGAAATATATTGTATCGCGTTGAGTGGGCCCAGCATCCACTCTCCGACAGCAGCCAATCCAGCTCACTAGAGTAGTGCTATTCACTCCCAGTCCTCAAGAACTGCAGGTTAGGAATTAGTAGGTATAAATTTCTCTAAGCAGCCAATTTCTTCAAAAGACTGGAAATAACAGTCAAAGTCCTGGAGCATCCCCAATCCATCAGGAGAAGCATCAGCACATTGACACCCATCACAAGGAATCTGAGGTTTGCCATTCCCTACTCTCTGAAAGGATATAGAGCCTAAGCTCCCTGCAACCCCAGGGGTATGGGGAGGGAATTTTGTGTTTTACAGAATTACAAAAATGTTCCTACTTTAGGGCAAATCTTCAAACATTTTGTTGTGATGACAAAACTGAAGTCTTTGCCTGTCAGGTGCTCAAAAATTTCATCTTAAAAGCTTTGGGGAAATATTCAAAAAGATTAATGCAGATATTCAGCAGCCCAAAACTAACACCATTGCATGTCTTAATGCTAACTGCGTAGCATTGGGGAATTCCAGGGGCCATGCTTGATTTAAGCAGCCACTTGTGATATTCAGCCGCTGGCCTGTTAACACAAACCAGCTAAGGTTAAGCACATAAAGGGCTGGCATAACTTTAGCCGATTTAGCAATTTGGCCAACAGCTGAATATTGCCACTGCCTGGTCAACTGAACCGCTCACCAGGAAAACCAGATATTCAATTCAGATGGGCAGATATGACTCCCAGTATTAAATATCCAGGTTTAATTTTAAATAACAATGGCCAGCCACTTTACAAGTGCCCAGTATTGGTCCCTTTGTGCCTCTAAGTTATACAACAGTGTGAGAGTATAGTACATTGGCTGTACCTCTGGCTTACGTTTCCCTAAATGAATGTGAGGCCACAGGTCTATCCCATGGCTCCAGTAATAAAGATGTTGGAATAATAAAATACCTAGCCACAGACAAAATTTTTCCGATTTTTCTCACTAGATTCTTGAAGAAATGTGTTGGGAAAAACTAAAGAAATTTAAGACATGATTTGGAGAATTAATTTTGTTTTTTTCTGAATACTGTGAAATGCTGTAAGGGTCCCCTCCCAGTTCTTGACTTCTTTAATGATTTGCTTTGCCTATGATGCGATGGTACTTTTAATGAAAGCATCAGATGTGCAAGTAAACTAGTCTGTCTCTGTCCTTGTCCATGTTTATAATGTCTCACAGAAGCGTTACATCAATTCCTATGTAGGTGTTTGTCATACTTCAAACCAGCTATTGATAGAAATACATAATTATGGCCCAATGCTATACTAAATGTTTCTTTCTGTCTTCCTTCCTGGAACCAGGTACAAATGGGAACATCTTCACAAATACTGGAGAAACCACAGCACCATCCTGAACCTAAAATTGCAGAGCCTGCCTCAGTTTTTATCACCGATATGAGTTCTGCTATGCCCCCTGCCACAGTCACGTCACTAGCTCCTCCAGGACTCCCTGTAAAACCTAGAGAGAGTGGCAGGGCTCCATTTCTCCATGTGCGCTCGGAATCCTTCCCCACACACTCATCCTATGCTTTTATGCCACCAGTTCCTCCCGTCCGTTCACTGGAGAGTAAGATCGCTGCAGCCGTGCACTCAAGTAATACTGATGCTGTCAATGGCTCCAATTATCATTCCTTCCTGGCCTCAGCCATGCTGTCATCATCAGTAGAAGATGCCTTACCACCACCGCCGCCACCACCACCACCACCACAAAAACATACCCCTCTGCCATCAGCATATCTCTCCCATTCTAAAACAGGCAGCATGCTGGAGCCCGTGGTACCAGAAAACTGTATACATCATAAACCATCTGCCATCCCTCAGTCCATGTCATATCAGTACAGACCAGAGGGTTCAGCTCCTCCCCATCTCTCTTACCACATCAATAAGACAGATCACCATCAAATCTATGGCTCTAGGGCAGATACTTCCTCTACCATGGCCACCCATTATAATACTTACATGAGCCAAGGGAAAAATGCTGCAGCGCACCACTCAAAATCACACAGTAGGTTTGACTACTTAGCACCCATGAGCCCCTCCTTACGAATCTCAAGGTACGCTGAGGAGGTACCGCCATACCCCACAATCCGAAGAGTGCAGTCACTGCACGCCCCTCCCCCACCTCCTCTAGTTCGTTCTGCACCCATATCTCGAACAGAAGTTCCCCCAGATGATGAACCAATATATTGCCCAAAACCCTTATACCAGTATAAGCCATATCAACCTTTCACGCCCCATTCAGACTACCATGTGACCCAGTTGCAGCCATATTTTGAGAATGGTCGTGTACACTATAGGTACAGCCCTTACTCTGGCTCATCGGGTGCCACCTACTATTCCTCAGATGGTACCTTCTATGACCTGGACCCATACAGCACTGTACGGCTTCGTCAACAGTATTCCGTACACAACAGAGACTTTGCATCCTACACGACCAGACTACCTGGGAAGAATCTCTATCGTTCTCCCACTATGAATCCCTACTCTCGAGCGAGTATTATGGGGCAACTAGCAGGCAAGGAACACAGTTTTATCAGCCGTGATGTGCCACCTGCCCCAGAAACAAAACACATGCATGTCTCCTGGGACCTGGAAGACTTAGAAAAGTACCGGATGCAATCCATCCAAAGGGAGAGCCGTGCACGCCAGAAAGTAAAAGGGCCAGTCATGTCCCAATATGATAATGTGGCCCCAGTGCAGCAGGATGAGATGGGTGGAATGGATGTTATCCATCTCCGCAGCCGCTCAGATCCAGGGAAAACTGGCCTTCTCTCTGTAGCTGAAGGAAAAGGTGGCAGGTACCCTGTCAAGGCATTTACTCCTGAGGGAGATGAAAACTACTGCTCTCCCCATCCTGAAACTGATGGAGATAGAGTCCATTACCATGGGGTCTACGGAAATGGACAGGCAGAGAAACCCTCACTGCCCCAAAAACAAGGCAGCATGAGGAACCGAAAACTGCATGACCCCATCAGTAATGCCCCTGAACAAAGGACACATCTGCATCAGGAAACAAGCCATAGGCAATCATCAGAAGCCAACAGTGGTCCACCATATCCAGTGGGAACCAGCCTCCAATTAGAATATAGTTCAAAAAGTTTGCAAGAGCCCTCAGAATCATTAGGCTACCATCATTCCAGTGGGAAGTACATCTCTGGTCAGGAGCCTTTAAGACTGAATCAGAAAGAGGCCAGGTTATCAGACGAGAGGCCAGATATGGACCGTCCTCGTCCCAGGCAATTTGTTGGAGCAGAAAAGCACCCAAGAGATCTCTTTAAGGAAGAGGAAAAGATATTTCAGCCAGTGGCACCACCTCCAAAGCCAGAAAGGAGCCACAGCCTTCGACTCCGCCACTCTGAAACTATAGAGAGAGATCCAAGCCTGCTCTACCAGTACCATTCAACGCTAGGCAAACGCCAAAGCACGACGACTGTGGTATCCCAGTATGATAACTTGGAGGATTATCATGCCGTAGCTCCACACCAAAGAAGCGGCATTATGGCCCCCGGCTTTTCTCATCCCCACAATAGGACCTACACTACTGCTCTAGCCCAGGGGGCCTTCCTTCCATCTGAACAGTCATTGCAAAGGCTGGAAACTGAAATTCATGCAGAGTGAGCCAGTTACCAGGAACAGAATCTGAGCAGCCTCTGCGGGACAGTGGACTGTTTTATTTTTTCAAAAGACTCAAACAAAAAAAAATTTAAAAAACAAAGTTACTCATTCAGCCCATACTGATTTTATGCAGTAAAGATGTAGGGCTTTTTTGTGCAGTTGGAATGATTGTGTAAGATGCTGGGAGATGAGAAGAAAGGCTAGTTGAGGTCTATGGTAAGATTTTATTACTGATAAACGGTGCAAATGAACTGGTTGGAAAGAAGCATGGATGTGCATGCAGGTCCAGTTTCAAGGTACAGTATTTTTATTTTATTGCTCTCTAGTCACCATGCACAATCTCAAGTGCTAGGATGGTGTCCACCTTACCCAACCATAGCTTGTGTCAAGTGCAAGCTACTTCCATGCCACTGGAATATAGCTGGAAAAAAGTGTACTGGCAAGCATCTTAACTTTTAGTATTAATATATGTAACTGTACATCCCAAGTTACATTAAATAAATTCTAAGTGTCAAACACTTGCTGCACTTGGAGAGGTTTAAAGGTATAGAACTCACATGGTTTAGCAGGCGAGATGCTTGGGTTTCTGAAAATTGTCCCTTTGGCATTGCCGTTGTTTTGCTGACATCACAAAAGCTGACCCCTTGGCTGATCAGCCTGTGACTTCTGAAGAGCCAACACTGAGATACATTTGTAATGAGATAGGTGAAGACGCTGCATAGATGTGATTGCTTGGCCATTATAGCACGTCATAGTGTGGTGCAACAACCTGCATACTGAATAACACGGCAGTGTAGTGTAACAGTTGGTTTTTCAGCATTTAAAAAAAATTGATAAATTTTACCGCTTAAATGTTTTTACTTGGTATTATGCGTCGTCATGAAATCTGTTCTCATCAGCCAACCATAGTGGCATTCATTCATCAGTATCTGCACCTTTCAGGGTGCTGTGTTAAAACCCCTTTGTAAATGGAACAAGGTAGCTTCCCCCCCCCCCTTTATTTCATTCCTTCACCATCAGGGCACTAGCCTAACACTGCAGCCACTGAGTTTAGGAGGGCACTTTTCAAAAAGTATGTACCTGGGTAAAAAGAATTTAGTGAGGTAAAATGGCCTGGCTGAAAGTTTCCTCATCCAGATGTGGCTTAACACACACCTGGCTTCCACTACACATGTATTTTCAGCCATAGGGGAAAGATGTATTATGCGGATGTGTTTAGGCCAGGGTTAGGAATAAAGAGACCAGATACACTCAAGTTTCAAATAGCACGGTGAAGTGCGTCTCCCTGCGGTAACTGCAGAGGAACATGCCCCCCAACAGCACAGGCCTATGCCACCTTCCTTTCTAATTTGGGGAGCTTACCACATGCTAACTTAAATTTTTTATTAAACATGCCGCATAGTTTACATTTGCTAGTTCTCAAAGAAAAAACAAAACATGCAAGCGGTTTCTCTTGAAAATCTACCTACAGTATATGCGTTAAAATGCCTGCAGAGTTTGTGAATCCATGGGTGAATGTAATCTTAAAACATTTCATTTACACTAGGCTGATAGGTATGGAGAAAAGGTACAGCATCAGAGTTTTAAAAAGCTGTCCGATTATGCAGCTGAGAACAGGGCTAGACTCTGAAAGCCAGTTTGGAGAACGTACCGCTTGCTCTCTTTGTATCTAAAACCAGAAGCCAGTGTGCTCAGGTCATGCTGTGACCAGTATGAGGCTGCATAGAGACAGGTTATCACAACTCCTCCCCCCATCTCTCTGATCAAAAATAGATGTATTCCCTGCAGTTATTTGTTGTATTTTTTTTGTGAGTAAATGCTTCTTATGTTTCAAAAAGGGTCAGCATACTTCCAGGGCATAGAGGTAGTCTAAAAAGTACACAGAGGTAAGAGTAAAAGAAGCAAAAATGTATGCCATGTGCTTAAACAGTAAGACCTAACTATATTATGGACCCTTAAATCTGTGAAGCAAATGACATTGGCTTAAAAACAGCTAGACACCAGTCTGAATTTCAGGATTAACTAAAACTGAACATGCTGATTTCTCTCTTTGGTTTATTCCTTTCTGTTTTAAACTATCCCCTTGGCTCTTGGAAATGTGAGGCAATGTGGTTTTGAGGGTAAGAATAATTCTTTGAAAACAAGCAGGAATTCAGTCCTCACATATGGGTGATGTCAGCACGGATAGAGCTCACAGGGGAACATCTCCCCAGCTTTCAAAGAAAGCCTTTGGGAGATGCACCACACGTGTGGTCCCCTTCCCACCTAAGTGTGCCATCTTGCCTCAGTCTCCTTTTTTCCGTAGAGCCCTCCGGATGTCTCTCCAGTTTCCCCTGGAAAAGCGTTTTTTTAAATTCTGGTTTTCTCAGGTACGCGTACCGATTCCTTCCTGCCCCTGAGCCAGCTTGCCTCGGCGTTGCTCCTCTGGTTATTTTTTTTATTCTTTTCTCAAGATATCCTTCAACTGGCGCTTTGTGCCCCTTTTTTGCCGCAGGCTTTGGACCCCTTTTCCCCGATGGCCTCCAGTGGCTTCAAGAAATGTGATCAGAGTGGTAAGATGATGTCCCACACCAACCCACATGATTGCTGCCTCCGGCCGGAGCACAGCAACTCAGATTGCGAGCTCTGCAGGACCATGACCACAAAGGCCATCAAGAGCAGTCAGCTGTAGCAGGAACAGTTCTTTCCCAAGTCAGACTCTGCACCAGAGTTTCCAGCGACATTGTGCTCTGGCGCCCTGCGAGGCATAGGCTGCCTCAGTTCTGCAGCCGCAGGCCCTCCAAGGGGAAATCCCCAGAGGTGGAGTGCAAGAAGTCGAAACCCCTGAAGACCATCTTGGAGGACTGATCCGGGAAGAAGGGAAAATCCTATGTCAGGCCCCGCAGTTCCGGGCATGAGTCCAAAGGGTCGGAGAGGGAGCAGTCTCACAAGCTGGCCCGGAAGGAGTCATCGGTACCTGGTGACCAGCCTCAGACAGCCGAGGACTCCCCCTCTACAGAACCAACACCGGGCCCAGGGTCCTCTGTGCTCGTGTCAAAGGTTGCAGAGCCAACTGGCATGGAGACCAAGATGGCAGTAGGCATTTACGTCTGGTTCTTCCAGTCCATCTGTCCCGATGATGGGATTCTCTAGATCAAGCACTTCCCCGGACATCGAGTTGATCCTCGAGCACCACCAGCTTCAAGACCCATTGGCATCGGAAGAGGTCCCATTCTCGTTCCCAGGAGCACCGGTCCTCTCCGGCACGTGCACACGGTTTGGCAGCAGGTCCCCCAGAGGTCGTGGGCCTTTGGGCTCATCCTCAGACTTTGAGTCAGACTGGGAGACCGAGATGTTCCCTCAGACCAGTCTCCCCCAATATTCAATGCCATTCCCTGCCTGAGGATATCGCTTTCCTCTACTTTGTGTGGTACATAGCTAAGGCGCTCACAACCAAGGCCGAGGATGATCCCCACATGGAGGAACTGGAGATTCTCCAGTACAAGGCCCCCCTCCAAGGAAACTCTTACAGTGCCTGTTGCTCCAATCCTCGAGCACCTCCTACTCTGTATGTGGAAGACACCAGCATCGGTGCCCATAGTAAGCAGGCCACTCAACTATATACCAAGTGCACTGAAGCCCTGGTTTCTAGAAGACTCAACTTCCCCACAACTCAATGGTCATTGAGTCTGCCATGCGCAGACTCAAAAGTCAAATGACCCATTCTTCAGTGCCTCCTGGCAGGGAGGCCCAGACCCTCTGCCACAAGGCCTTCCAGAGCTCAATGCTTGCGTGCCAAATACAATCATACCAACTTTACATTGGTATGTACCTCAAAACAGAGAACCCCTTCAGCAGTTCAAGTTTCTGGCCTCGGCAGTCAAGGAGTGCTCGTTTTTATCCCAAGTGGCTTATGACAGCTTCAAGTCCTCAGCCAGAGTTGCCTCTGCAGGCAATAGGAACCAGATGCCAGGCATGGCTGCAATTGTCTGACCTCGAACAATGGATTCAGGACAAACTATCGATGTCCTCTGTATCGGAGAGAATCTCTTTGGGGAAACCCATGACAGACAAGGCGGATGAAATAGAGACTGAGTTCCCGACAAGGACCAGACTCTCAAAAAAGACCTCAGTGCAGCCCCATAAGTCGGCCCCGGGGATGAAGCCCTTCTTCCTGAGGAAAAAGGGAGGTTTTTGTAATAACTCACAAGTCCAAACCTCTTCAGCCCTGTAGCAAGGCCAACAGCACAAGGGGTAGGAGGGCATTGCCCTCGCAAACAAAAAAAAAACCCAAGTCCCAGGCACTGGCTGTGGCTCAGCCTAGGGGGAGCTTTTGACTCTCTGAGCACAGCCTCCTCTCCCTAGAGAGTCCCTAACAGCCCACAGATGGTCCACTATCACCACCGATTCCTGGGTACTGCAGGTGGTCAAGGAGGGCTACCTCCTCCACTTACATTGGGTACCACCCTCATACTTTCCAGGAGAACCTATAAGACCTCTCCTCCACCAGACTCTGCTCTTCACCGAGGCTAAGGCGGTGGAATCAGTGCCCAAGCTTCTCTGGAGCACTGGCTTCTACTCCAGGTATTTCCTCAGGCCCATCTTGGACCTGTGAGACCTGAACAGATTTCAAGAGGTTCAAGATGCTCTCCCTTGAAGCACTGCTGCCATACCTCCATCAGGGATACTAGCTATGCTCCTTAGACTTGACGGATGCCTATACACACATCCTGATCCATCCCAACCACCAAAAATACCTCCACTTCCTGGTGGGAGGAGGTCACTACCAATACAAGGTACTGCCCTTTGGGCTGGCCTCATTGCCAAGGATTTCACTAAGTGCCTAGTGGAGATCGCAGCCCATCTTAGTCTCCAAGGGGCCTTCGTCTTCTCTACCTGGATGACTGGCTCATAAAAAGGAGGCACAGTTGCAGAGGTACACTATGCCACAGCATAAGAACATAAGATATGCCATACTGGGTCAGACCAAGGTCCATCAAACCCAGTATCCTGTTTCCAACAGTGGCCAATCTAGGTCATATGTACCTAGCATTTTCCCCAAAAGACACAGGTTCCACAATGCTTGTGCTGGGTCAAGCATTGATATCCTGGGTCCCTTCTTAATAATGGTTTATGGACCTTTCCTCCAGGAACTTGTCCAAACCTTTTTTAAACCCAGCTACACTAACAGCCTTTACTACATCCTCCGGTAACAAATTCTAGAGTTTGATTACACGTTGAGTGAAAAAATATTTTCTTTTATTAGTCTTAAATAGTTTACCCTGTAGCTTCATTGCATGTCCCCTAGTCTTTCTATATTCTGCTAACATAAACAATCGATCTACGTTTACCCGTTCCACTCCATTCATTAATTTATAGACTTCTATCATGTCTCCCCTCAGCCGTCTCTTTTCCAGGTTAAAGAGCCCTAACCTTTTTAGCCTCTCTTCATAGGAGTATCTTTCCATCCCCTTTACCATTTTGGTGGCTCTTCTCTGAACCTTTTCTAATAACGCTATATACTTTTCAAGATACGGCGACCAGAATTGCACACAATATTCAAGGTGCGGTCTCACCATGCAATGATATAGAGGCATTATAATATCTTTTGTTTTATTTTCCATTCTATTTGCTCTCTTGGCCGCCGCTGCACACTGGGCCGAGGGTTTTAACATGTTATCCACAATGACGCCTAAATCTTTTTCCTGGGTGGTGGTTGCTAATGTGGAACCTTGCATTGTGTAACCATAGTTTGGGTTGTTCTTCCCTAGGTGCATAACTTTGCACTTGTCCACATTAAATTTCATCTGCCATTTTGATGCCCAGTCTTCCAATTTATCAAGATCCTCTTGCAATTTTCCACAATCCTCTTGGGTTTTAACAACTTTAAATAGTTTTGTGTTATCTGCAAATTTGATAACCTCACTCGTTATTCCCTTTTCCAGGTCATTTATGAATATGTCAAAAAGCAGCAGACCCAGCACAGATTCATGCGGTACACCACTATTCACCTTTCTCCATTGGGAAAATTGGCCATTTAGCCCTACCCTCTGCTTTCTATCTTTTAACCAGTTCCTGATCCACAATAGTACATTGCCTCCTATCCCATGACTCTTTAGTTTTGCCAAAAGTCTATGATGAGGGACCTTCTCAAAGGTCCCTCATCAGAGACTTTTGCACCATCCATGTCTGGCAGCCCCTGGGGTTCATCATAAAGTCCCACCTCCCCCTGACTTAGTGCCTGGAGTTCATAGGGGCTCATCTAGAGACCCTCCAGGCCAAGCCCTTCCTCCCCAGGATAGGTCAGAATGCCTCAAGGGGCTAGTTACAGAGGTACAGCACCACCTGTTGCTACCCGCCCAGCTTCTCCTCCGCCTGCTGGGCCACATGACCCCCATACGCCCACCTCCACATGAGGGTGGCCCAGTGGTGCCTTCCTTCTCAGTGGACACAAGCCATGGACAGGGTACGGGACAGGTTGAAAGTAACCTGCCGGTTGGCTGACTCCCTCTTCTGGTGGCAGAACCCCGCCACCTGCAGGCCGGGATTCCCTTCCAGGCACCCACTCCCTAGAGGGTCCTCGCCACGGACACCTCCCTGCTGGGCTGGGGAGATCATTGCGAGGACCTCCATACACAAGGCAGCTGGTTCCAGACAGAATTCCAGCTGCAGATCAACCTTCTGGAGCTCCGGGCAGTATTCCTGGCTCTCCGAGCCTTTCGCCACCAGCTACAGCTACAGCTCCAGTCAGTTCTGGTCCCGACCGACAATCAAGTCACAATATTCTACATGAACAAGCAAGGGAGCACAGGGTGATTCTCCCTCTGACAGGAGGTGGTAACGCTGCTTGTACGCGCCACACAACAGGATGCTCCTAAGAGCGGTCTACCTCCTGGGCCAAGAAAATGCCCTAGCAATCAGGCTAAGCAGAGTCCTCCAGCTGCACGAATGATGCTTGGATCCCAGGGTGGCATCCCGGCTGTTTCAACTCTGGGCATCCCTCTAGTGGGCCTGTTCACCAGCCCGGACAACACAAAATTGCCCTGCTTCTGCTCCTGCCAGCCGCACCAGTCCTGGGTGGCAGTGGATGTGTTCCTGATTCCATGGACGGAAGGCCTCCTGTACGCCTTCCCACTGACTCCATTGGTTGTAAAGACCTTCTTCAGGTTCAGCGCCACAGAGCATCACTGATACTGATAGCCCCACAGTGGCCTAGGCAACCTTAGTTCTCGCTGTTTCTCTACCTGTCAGTGGCATCACCGATTTCTCTGGGCCATGCCCCAGGACTGCTATCTTAGGAGAAGGGCTCCCTCCTGCACCCCAACTTGAGGCCCCTGTCTCTTACGGCTTGGCTGCTAAAAGGGTAGCCCTGGCTCCCTTCAACCTTCCACGGGTTTTGGAGGAGGTCCTTCTGGCCTCCCACAAGGCCTCCATGAGGAGAGCGTACACCTTCAAGTGGTGCCGCTTCTCGGTCTGGTGCACCAAGAAGCAGGGGAACCCGTTCTTCTGCCCAGTTCAGATGGTACTCCAGTACCTACTCCACCTGTTGCAGTTGGGACTGAAGTCCAACTCAGACAGAGTGCATATGTGGGCTATCTTAGCGCATCACCATGCTGTGCAGGGAAAACCGCTCTTGGTCCAGCCTCTTGTAGTTGAGTTCCTATGGGGCCTCATGCTATCCATACCCTCGCCCCCCATCCGCCCACCAGCAGCAGAATAGGACCTCAACGTGGTGCTCTCGCAGCTTATTAAGCTGCTTTTTGATCCCCTGGCTACCTGCCACTTGTGGTACGTTTCCTAGGTCATCTTTCTCTTGGCACTCACATCAGCTTGCAGGGTCTATGAGCTCCAAGCTCTGATGGCGCAGCCTCCCCTACAAGAGATTTTCAAGAACAGGGTGGTGCTCTGCACACACCCCAAGTTTCTGCCTAAGGTGATGTCCCCATTCTACCTCAGTCAGGAGGTGGTGCTCCCCACAATCTTTCCAAGGCTTTACACCAGCAAGGCAGAGACCCTCCTCCATACTTTGGATTGTAAAAGGGCCTTGTTCTTTCTACAGTAGATTCAGGGCCACCGCAAAGCACTTCAACATTTCGCCTCCTATGACTCCTAGTCGACCGTGGCTCCCAGTGACCACTTGGGTGGCGGACTGTATTGCCCTCGTCTATGAACAGGCTAGGTCTCATTAGACTAGTGGGTCACAGCGCACCAAATCAGGGCCATGGCTTCTTCCGTAGTAAATCTGCGTTTCATTCCTGTGACGGAAATCTGCTGGGCTGCCACCTGGTCTTTGGGCCACACCTTCACAGCTCACTACTGCCTGGAGAGGGAGTCCCAAATGGGACAGCGCTTTCAACCAGGCCATACTCTGTAATCTCATCAGGGTGTAGGCAGCTCCTGCCTTCCAACCCTTCTGTGTTCAGGTTACCGGAATGCTGGTTCTCCACATGAGTCTTGCGACAGTCTCTCCTTTGGAGCAACTGCTGCAGCTCATGGCTCACTTCTCTGGCCACCGTGGCATTTTGTACAGGTTCTCAGTAGCCTGAAGCTGGGGAATCCTGTATGTGAGGACTGACTTCCTGCTTGTTGCCAGAGAAAGCATAGTTACTCACCTGTAACAGGTGTTCTCCAGAGACAGCAGGAATCTGTCCTCACAAACCTCCCTCCTCCCCTTGGGAGTTGCTTCTTTACCATATTTGCATTTTTGCCGTCTTAGCTATGTCATTAGACTGAGGCAAGATGGCACCACGCATGCATGATGCATCTCCCAAAGGCTTTCTTTGAAAGCTGGGGAGATGCTGCCACGCGGGCTCTGTCGGCATTGATGTCACCCATATGTGAGGATGGATTCCTGCTGTCCCCAGAGAACACCTGTTACAGGTGAGTAACTATGCTTATTGTACTACCAATGCCAGTTCTCAAAGACAGAAACTATTTTGCATAGTAGATGGCACAGTGTAGGTACATAGGTTAAAATAGGGATAGCTTGAGTCAGTTTTGGTTGTACTTGGAGTGGAGTAGCATAATAGAGTAGTAGGCTAGAACCAGGGAAGCCAGGGTTCAAATACCACTGTAGCTCCTTGGGATCTTGGGCAAGTCACTTAACCCTCTATTGCCTCAAATACAAAGCTTAGATTGTAAGCCCTGTGGGGACAGGAAAATACATAGTGTACCCGGATGTAACTTGCCTTGTACTTCCGAGAACAAGTGTGGAGCTAAATCAAATTTCCTTTTGTAGTTCATTTCATACAGGCAGTGGATTAAAGCCAAGCCTTTTAACATGGAACTGCATTAAAAAAAAATTACAATTGCAGCAACAATGCAATCATTTATTCCATTATGCTAGTACAAAGCTCAGTTTTAAATGACATGCAGATGAACCCCACCACGTGAGGAACAGAGTTACTTGAGCTGTATGAAAGAACACACAGCACGGGGTTTAATGTATCAGAGGTTTCACCTTTAGGAAAAGAATGAGCTAAATTTGAAGACACATTGCATAAATCAAATAATTTTGCATTAAAAGATTGTGCTTTGCAAGATCAAAAAGGTCAAGTGCCTTCACAACCGAGGAAATGCCTTGAAATTATTTTATAGCTACAGTGAAGGGTTTTTATTGCACCTGTAAAATGTCCTGAGTCAAAAAAAGCCTCTCACCTGCTCCCTTCAAGTTTGCTTTAAAAGTGAAAAAGTTATAGATGTGTTTTTAAATCTTCAAGCAGCTACCCCTCCTCTCCCCAGTATCACCACCTCCCATGTCTGGATTTAGGTCTAGGTGGTTATCCCCTGTAGCATATTTTAAATGTGTTATGTGCTGTTTATTGCTCCAGCCCTTCCTCTTAGGCAGCCTGTAGGGAATAGAGCAATTGTTTTCTGATCTAATATGTTCACTCAGCTTCACCACCTCACCTTCTGTGTCAACAGGCATCACCTGTGTTAGAAAGGGGGGGGGGGGGATATGCTGGAATAAATACAACTCAGCCTGCAGCTGTGTGTAGGGTTGCCAAATGTCTCCAAGTACATCTAGCAGTGATAATCCATATTGCATGCAGGGACTTGTAGTCTTGCTTATTTTAGAGAGAACAATTGAGAAATCAGACTTAACAGGTCCCTGCATGCAGTGAGATAAGCTGGGACTGGATCAGTTCTGTTGGGTGAATCTAGAACCAGTTGGCAACCCTAGCCATCTGTGATCCCAGTATATACTCAGATGAGGGCAGCGTGGGAAAGCAGGAAGGGACTCTTTGAAATACAAGTAGGAGATCCATGAGTGATTTATGCAGAGCTGCCAAATTACCCAGTTCCAGAAAGGAAGACTCTTTTGGCGAGCTCTAGTTTTAAACTTATATTCCAAATCAGTGTTGTAGTTCTTGATTCTATCCATTGAAATTTGTACTGCAAGTCTCATAATGTATCAAGAGAGGTTACCAGAAATCCACAAGTGGCCTAAAATCTACTTTCTGAACAGGCAGCTCTGCTTACAGGGAGAGAGAGATGGGGAAGGGAAGGAGAGGGCTTATCAGGAAGAAATGAAGGGAAAGAGTGATGGGGGCAGGGACAGATAAAGACCTCTGCAAAATCAGCACATTCCTAAGGGCTCAATTTATTTCTTTTTTGAGGGGGAGGACTAACAGATATGCTCCAGATTCAGGGGGTTGCAAATGTCGAGCTTTTTTCAGAACTGTACAGCGTTTTGCATTAATGATCAGAAAGCAGAAGAGGGCTAACGTTTCTGGATATTTTTCAGTTTAGACCTCCATCTGCAGCTTTCCAGTCCTCCCCCTGCTTATTCCACCTTATCCCTGTGACATCAGCAGCAGAGACTAAATAGGATCCAGCCAATGGGAAGACAATGGAATTGGCAATACTGAAAAGAAGCTCTAACCAGAGGAAGGGAGGAGTGAGTGGTGAGGGGGGGGGGAGGGAGGGAGAGTTCCTCTGCTGTGCAAGTGAGGTTAGAGACTGAGCCTTGCATGGGGCACTGGACTGGCCTTGGAGAAAGATAGTGGAATGGTGAATATCCTGGAGAGAGATACTGAGAAGAGTCAGGGATGCAAGAAGGATGGGGGAAGTGTTTGGAGGGCTGTTGCAGGCTGAGGAAAAGGGCTGGCACCCGATTCATGCAAAAAAAGCTTTACATGATGGGCAGAAATGGTTAGGAAGGAAAGGGACACTCACCGAACACACACAAGCTGCAGGCAACAGCAAAGCACCAGAAGACCATGTATGTGAAGTGTGACCGAATGCATATATGTGCAAGTCTGAAGAGCAAGTGTGCATATGTGTATATATGAAGAGAGAGAGAGTGTGTGTGTGTGTGTTTCTGAAGAGTGAGTGCATTTGTATGTGCACATGTCTGAAGAGTCGAAGAGCATGCTTGTGAGCATCTCCTGTATACAGTAATTTTTTTTTAATGTCCGTCTTTGGTGGGGACAGGGATACATTTCCCTTAGAAAATTTGGGCTGGAGACGTCCACTAGTAAAAATATACCCATGTGCACACTAAGTGGAGGGGACATTTTCAGTCTGTGGAATTTACCCAGCTAATTAGTTACTTGAGCAAATTCTTTTGAAAGCTATCCTTTCCTATCCTATCCTAATACTGCCTCCATTATGTATCCTTTCAGAAACAGCAAAGAAAGCTAAATATCATTTTCTCTTGCTTCTTCCATTTGTGAAACCTTTTGACAAAGCTTTCTAAATTTATATCTAGACACAACTCCAATAAGTCTCATTCGTTGGGGCAATCTATCCTTGGTGTATCTGGTTTTGGCAGTGGAGGATGAAAACGACTTGCTCAGGGTTCCCTGGTTCTTGGCCTACAGCTCTAATGACTAAGCTTGTGCACACACAGTCCCCATTTTCGTTTATATCTTGCTCTTGCTGCCATACCCAGAACAAAGCCATGCAGTTTTATTTATGCTAGTTCTTGAGAAGGACAAATGTGGCAGCTTGGGAGAAGCCATGAATGAAGATTTCAAGGGACAGGGAAGCAGGAAAAGCATGGCTGTGATTGTGGGAAGGTGGTGATAAAAAGTAACTGAGGATCGGGTGGTAGGGTTCCATAAACGTATGCTTGCCTAGGGTCCAAGATAGTGTTGGCCCTGCCTGGGGCAAGGAGGAGTTTATGTATGGGAGAGCGTGGAGTAGGAGGAGAATGTTGATTTGCATTCCTCCCCTAAACATGCTAACAACAATCTCAGGGTGACTGTAACTCAAAGTTCCCAGGTAGCCAAAGATAGCTCCAGCACTGGCTCAGAGCTTGAAGCATGTCAGCAAGGATCCAAAATGGCTCTTGGCTTTCTTTTCCTCTAGTCTGATGTGGGATAACAATGAAAGGAAGGACTGTGAGCAGATGAATGCTCGCAGGTCCTGTGACAGTCTCCTTTGCACAGGCTTCCTTGGTAAAAGGATGGCTTGCCACAGGGCCATTGCACACACATCTGCTCACAGCCTTTGTGATAACTTCTTTCTCCTCCTATAGCAGCAGTGGAGAGGGGGAGGGGAGGAGCAAAGAGTGTGTGTGAATGAAGGGTAGCACCTCAGCTAGAGAGATCCTGGTGGTCTCCCTCCAGGGGTGCCCACCTCACTACCTGCAGAGGGTGCCAATGAGTGCCAGAGTCCCAAATCCAGCTTTGCCACCATGGCCAAGTCTATATGTTTGGCTAATTCATTGAATTGTGAATGTATAATAGCATCAAGTATTTTTTTTATAAGAGAAATATTGGCCTGTGATATAAATAATCTCTTCTAACTTGTGGCTGACAGTAAAGCAAGTACTTCAAATGCAGTATTAATTCTCTCTCTCTTTCTTTCTGTTTCATAGTTGAAAACTTTGAGTTCCTAATAGAATACAGATATCAAGAACAGATAACTAGAACCTCCTTATTTTCTTCCTGATTAAAAGTATTCAGAAACTTTCTAGGTAGACAGACTTCATGTCGGCACATAGCCCACATTGTAACGAAAAGATATATGAATATAATGTTATTTCTGAGATACTTGCTGTTGTAGTTGGACACAAGATGAAGAATTATTCTGTCTTGCGTTAATGTTGCATGTGGCTTATGCATGAGAGAGCTTCAGCACCAGCGAGGCTCGTTGCACTGGTTAGCTTTGCTTAGCTGTTTTCTGAGAGATTTTACCACATCTGTTATAAGATAAAAAGCCCACGTTCAAATATATCTTTGGCATCTAGAAAGCATCTAGAAATCTTTTAATGCATTTCAGAGTATTCTCTCTCACGATCAAAACTTGTTCCCTTAATTTACTTTCAAAATTTAAACCTTTTTTTAAAAAGTCATTTGTTTGCACTGTAAGCCTTAGTGAAAATCTGACAGAGCTATGAGGGCACCATGACATCACTGAACATTGATCAGTTTTGCCATCAGATAATACAATTTGTCCCACACACTGTTCCATATCCTTGGACCATAATGCAATGCTTCGTTTCAGATGCTTTCTAATGGGATTTAGTCCTTGGATGTTGGATTACAGAGACGTGAGATGTATGCTGTGGCGTGCCACAGATTGCCCTTTGCACATCAAGCTGGAGAATGGAAAATACTGTGATCTCAATTACCTCAGGTCTAGCTAGTGTCGTCTACCTAAGAATCAGAGACAGAACTTTATAAACTAGAATTCATATATATATATATATATATAAATAAATTTTATTTATTTTAATTATAAAAACATAGCATCGTTAAGAAAACAAATATTACAAAATCAGCCTTATCAAAAGTGACCCTTTATTCCTAAATACTAGCCATACCGAAAAAAGGTGTTTGGCTATCGCCCTTCATCCATAATATACAGTAAGTAGTGTAACAGTAGGAAATGAGTATTTTAACTTAATTATTCTATACTCGAAATACATTGCATCAGTCCTGCAGGGATACAAATTGCTTTGTAAAAAAGAGAACTTTTATTTTGCCATCTAACATGGTTTTGTGACTTTCAGCCAACATCATCTTAAAAAAGAGAACTCCTGCTTTCCGCATGACCCTCCAAGCTGATCTAGCACAGTTTCAATACAGGAACATGTTCAGGATGTGTTTTCCTTAAGCTCAGTTTCAGAAATTCTGTTGATTATTGCCCAATAACTTAACACGGACCAGAGAAAACTATGAGCAAGTTTAATCTGCACATTAAATCTGTACAAATGAACAGTAGTTAGTAAAATGGAAGTGTGAGCCAGTGCCCTGAATATACTGGTCAAACATACACATCATTATCTAGCAAAGTCCTCAGTTTAACAAAAGTGATATAGGGTTAAATTTTCAAAAGATTTTGATGCCTAAACTTAAGGCATCATGCACTTAGAGTTTCATTTATATACCTTTCCCCCTGCTGAATGTCTAAATTTTGAGATCTATGGAGGGTATTTTAGAAGCTTTACACGATGGAAATGCCACTATTTACACATGTAAAAGCTTAAAGTGCAAAGATTCGAAAGGGGTGTGTGATGGGTGCGGTTTGGGAGAGACAAATATTTTGACATATGTTTCCCATTTTACAATGGCAAGACATGTATGTTCAAAATATTTTCCCTCTTTGTTTTTGCATCTCCTTTCAGCACATGTGACCTTCATTAAAGTGCCTGCTTTTGGCCAGGGATTAAACTGATAAATTGGGGGGGGGGGGGGTGATCATTCTTAATCCCCCATTTATTGATTTGGCTATCAAATATGTGGCAAAAATCCCTTTTGTGACCCACTATACATATAATTGCCAGCATTTATACATTGAAGTTGCAAAATCACTACTTCCCTGTATGACTGACTGCACTTAAATGTGGAAACTGCCGGCAAATGTCCCTCTTTCTCCTCGTGTAGTTTCATGAAATCACTGCTCCCGCTGTGTGCGCCAGTGCATTTGCTAACATCCAACATACTTTCCAAAAGGCTGCATGTTCAGAGCTATTTGTAAAATACTTGGGGGAAATGCTTGGTATCCCATGCCCCACAGTAAATCTTAAACCAGAGTTTGCATAAGGTCCCTGAGTGTCTACAAAGTGGATGGGGTGTGGTCAGCTCAGGGAAGAAACTTCAGCACAAAGAGTGTAATTTTATAAAAGTTGTGCCCCGTCGCACGTGGTCTTTATACCTCTTTGATAAAGTATGTGTATGCATTGAGGCACAGTCACGTACACCAGACGTAGAGAAGATATAAATGACTGTCTACGTTTTGCAAGTACATGCATAAATTAGTTTTCTATAATCAACATGCATATGTGCACACTTTACCTAAACAGTGAAAGTTCCGCATATGCACACAAAGCAAAACACACATACATTTATGCTAGTTGGTATTTTATAAGAAGTCATTTATGTGATTAAGTGGCTGAAATATGTGCATATTTGGCACATAAATCTAGATGGCTCCTTATAGAATTATCTCCTTAGTGCCGATTTCCAGTGTTATTCATGATCCTAAATTTAAAAAAAAAAAATTAATTGCAGGCCCACATGTAAGTACCTCTGTTTTATGTTCCTATAATTATGCAAATTTTCAGCCTAAAACGTTCCTTCTTAAGTTTGGCTGAAATTTCTCCTGACCTTAGGCACCTAGATCAGCATTCATTGAACAGCAGCCTGGAGATATAGGAAAATGTGATAAAGCCTAGACATACAAAGTGCCGAGTATATTGGTATGGAGAAAACAAAGCTGCTTGCAGTATCTTCTGATGGGCCAACATAAGATATAGCCAAGATGATGATATATGTAAGCACGTGAAATCACTGTGCAGATCTGAAGAAAGGAAGAGAGCTACAGGATCCGAAAATTCATTTACAGCTCCATCTGAGATTTAGAACTTTCTTACAATTCTGTCTGGTTGGGATGTAGGTCAGGCAGCTGTAGAATAGCCACTATTAAAAGGTAGTAAAACACTCTTGAAATATCTTGCTCCCTTTAAACTGCAGGAAGAGACCAATAGTATAAGGTCATTTTTGTTCTAGATTGACAAAGTGGTTACCGAAATGTTTGTATTGCACCCATTTTTTGTAGACCAAAATGAAGGGTGGATTTTAATGTCTCTTTTGAAAGTTGAGAAGTTTACTGTAAGTGTCCTTCCCAGAGGACCATGGAGCTGTAAAAACGAACTTGTATGCACAAAAAATGCTCATGTGTGTAAGACATCACCTGCCCGCCACCGCCTCTCCTTTCTTTTGTGCGTCTCCCTTACAAGATCTGGTTTGTACATTTTGTGGTGAATAGACTGGTTTTTACTGTTCACAGTTTCCACTGCAGGAGAAAAAAAACTGCATAATTTACACCATGACCTGCATGCGACAAGCATCCCAGAAATACCCAGCAAAGTCTTGGATTACTTGAGCATTCCTGTATATTTAATTTATACCAGTGTCTTAATTTTGTTTTTTCCCCTTGTGAACTGCTGTAAACTGTATATGTTGAGATGCCTGTATTTTTCTGTAAATATTTGTGATTTCTGTAAATATCAAATTTTTTTCTTTTTTGAGCTTGTATGATGGTGATTTAATTTTTGTAATTATTTTTATTTGTACTGTAATGCAATGACTCAGACTGAGGTGTCGTGGTTTATAAATCACCAAATTCCACCAAACTCAAAAACACAAGATGTACAACTCAAAATAACATTAATCAACATCTGGTTCAAACGAATGGACTTAGGAGTGTGTGTTTATTTGTCTCCCTTTTCTGTGGTTATAGACATAAGAAGTTGAGGGGAAGGAGAGATGAAAGTATAGCCACACCTGTATCCAAACTACTGGAGTTTGGTCACAAAACAGATTTAATTCACTTTGTACACTCCAATGTGTGAAAAAGTAGAATCTAAATAGTTAGATTTGTTTTTTATATTTAGCTTGCCTTTACAACTAATGTTCAAGGCTGCTGACAGCATTTTGCTGGCCTTCCCAGGTACAATAAATATATTCCATGTTATCTATGTAGTGTTAGCTTTCACAGCACTATGCACTTTAATAAATTAAATGGTTACAAATTCAACCAGCAATAACCCTTTGGGATGTCACACAGACCACTGATCCTAGAATGTATCTCTGTTGCAGGGAGGGGAAAAGAGTAGTTACTCACCTGTAACAGGTGTTCTCCAGGAGCAGCAGGAATCAGTCCTCACTTATGGGTGACATCGACGTCGATGGAGCCCCCATGCGGAGCAATTCCCCAGCTTTCTAAGAAAGCGTTTGGGAATACTGCGCGCATGCGCGGTCCCCTTCCCGCCTAAAGGTGCCATCTTGCTCAGTCCAATGACATAGCTAAAAAACAGCACACAAAAATGTAAAAATAAACTATGTACAACTGCAACTCCCAGGGGAGGAGGGAGGGTTGTGAGGACTGATTCCTGCTGCTCCTGGAGAACACCTGTTACAGGTAACTACTCTTTCTCCAGGACCAAGCAGGAAGTCAGTCCTCACTTATGAGACTCCCCAGCTTCAGGCTACCGGGGACCCAGAGCTGAAAAATGAGCTCCCTCTATCCTCAGCAGCAGAGAAAGGATTTCACTGAAACATACCTCTACCTGTAGCCCAACCAGAGGGCTGGAGGTTAGAAGTTGCCTAAACCTCAAAGAGATTCCGGAGCACTGCCTGACCGAAATTACTGTCCCTACGGGACTCCCTCTCCAGGCAGTAATGGGCCACAAAAGTCTGGCTTGAGGACCAAGTTGCAGCCCTACAGATGTCTGCCAACGGTACAGAGTGGAGATGAGCTACCTGAGGCAGCCATTGCCCTGACACGGTGGATCGTGACCTGACCCTGCAAGGGAAGGTCAGCTGCCCTGTAAGCCCAGGTGATACAGTCAGCCACCCAGATGGACAAGGTACGCTTGGAGACAGGCAACCCCAATTTATTGGGGTCAAAAGATACGAAGAGCTGAGTAGCCCTCCTATGCCCCTGCGTACGGTCAAGGTAGAAGGATAAGGCCCTTCTACAGTCCAGGGTATGCAGGACTGTCTCAGCCCAGCTGGCATGGGGCCTAGGGAAGAATGTTGGAAGAACCACCTCCTGGTTGAGATGGAAAGAGGAGACAACTTTAGGGAGGAAATTAGGATGGGTCCGAAGGACTACCCTGTTCCTATAGAAGAGAGTGTAAGGCCTGTCACAGACCAGGGCTTGAAGCTCACTCACCCTCCTGGCCGAGGTCAAGGCCACAAGGAAGAGAGCCTTCCAAGAAAGGAAGCGGAGAGGACATGTAGCCATCGGCTCAAAGAGTGGGCGAGTCAGTTGCTGCAAGACCACATTCAATTCCCACTCAGGGACCGGTGGACGGAGAGGAGGCTTGAGCAAGAGCAAGCCTCTGAGAAATCTGGACACCAAGGGGTGAACAGACAGAGAGTGCCCTTCCACCAGTGAGTGATGAGCTGCTAGAGCAGAGAGGTGGACCCGAACCGAATTGGACTTAAGGCCTTGATTGGACAAGTGCAGCAGATACTGAAGCTCTAACTGTACAGTGCAGGCAAAAGGATCCTCCTTGCGCTGCTGACATCAGATGGAGAACCTTTTCCACTTCAAGGCATATGTTTTTCTGGTGGACTGCTTTCTAGAGGCCAAGACCACCTCCTCCACTTCTCGGGGTAGGCCCCAGGGAGCCAACACTACCCTTGCAGCCTCCAGGCCATCAACTGGAGTGATTTGAGATTGGGGTGCAGAAGGGAGCCCTGATCCTGAGAGAGAAGATCGGGCTGCAGAGGGAGTGGTGTGTCCACGGCTAGCTGGAGCAGAAGTGGAAACCAGGGCTGCCTCGGCCACCTGGGAGCTATCAGAAGTACCGAGGCCTTGTCCCTTAGAATCTTGAACAAGGTTCAGGCCACCAGAGGTGTGGGAGGAAACGCATACAGGAGGCCCTGGGACCAAGAAATCAGGAAGGCATCCGCTTCTATCCTCAGGGGATGCGGTTGCCTGGAACAGAACCTGGGCAGCTGCTGGTTCAGGGGACTGGCAAAGAGATCTATGGAGGGAAGCCCCCATTTCAGGAAAATATTCTGAACCACCAAGGGATGCAGTTGCCACTCGTGGGGTTGCAGAATCCTGCTCAACCTGTCCGCCAGGACGTTTTCCTGGCCAGGGAGATAAACAGCCTTGAGAAACATGTTGTGTTTGAGAGCAAAAGAGCACAGGGCCTGTGCCTCCCAACAGAGGAGGCTGGACCCCGTGCCCCCCTGCTTGTTCACATAGAACATGGCCACTTGATTGTCCGTCTGCACCAGAACAGACTGGCGAGCCAAGGTGTGAGAGAAGGTTTTGAGGGCTAGGCAAATAGCCCGAAGTTCTAGTAGGTTGATCTGTTGCGTGGCCTCCCATGGAGACCATAGGCCTTGAGTGCACCGATCCAGACAATGTGCACCCCAGCCCTGCAATGAGGCATCTGTTGTCAACATCACTGTGGGGACAGGCAACTGAAAAGGCACCCACTGTAGGGAGTTCAGGAATGGTTTGGACACCCTCACTTTGTCTGTGAGGCTCCCTGTGGCCTGCTTCCACTGAGTCCTGAGGCACCACTGTGCAGGCCTCATGTGGAGGCGGGCATTGGGGGTCACATGCACTGTTGATGCCATGTGGCCCAGGAGCCTTAGACAGAGTCTGGCGGAAACCCTTGGCAGGCATAGAAACTGGTTTGCCAAGTCTATGAGTCTTTGTGCCCTGTCTTCTGGCAAGTAAGCCTTTGCTTGCAGGGAGTCCAGGCGCGCCCCTATGAACTCCAGGTTCTGGGAGGGGAGCAAAGTGGACTTTGCGAAGTTTATTACAAAGCCTAGGTGTTGAAGGAGGGAAACAGTTCGGAGAGTGGCTTGCCTGACCTCCTGGGAAGTCTGACCCCTGATGAGCCAGTCGTCCAGGTAGGGGAAGACAAAAACACCTTGAGTCCTCAAGTAGGCCGCCACCACAGCCAGGCACTTTGTAAAGACCCTTGGGGCGGAGGTTAGGCCAAAGGGCAGTACTCTGTCCTGGTAATGGTTTCCTTCCACAATGAACCTGAGGTACTTTCTGTGGTCTGGATGAATGAGGATGTGAGAGTACGCATCCTTGAGATCTAAGGAGCATAGCCAATCTCCCTGCTGGAGGTAGGGCAGAAGTGTTCCAAGAATAAGCATCTTGAACTTTTGTTTCTCCAAGAACTTGTTGAGGTTCCTGAGGTCTAGAATGGGCCTGAGGCCACCGGTTCTCTTTGGGACCAGGAAGTACCTGGAGTAGAAACCGTGCCCCTGCAGGCGAGGAGGTACAGGCTCCACCGCCTTGTCCAGAAGGAGACCTTGAAGTTCTTGAAGGAGGAGGTCTGTGTGTAGAGGAGGCCGGGGAGGCTCTCCTGGGAAGTAGGCAGGGGGCAACTGCTGGAAATGGAGCATATAGCCACTGTGGACTATGCTCAAAACCCAAGCATCCCCTGTAATGGGTGGCCACCTGTGGGCAAAAAGGGCTAGATGACCTCCTGTGCAGAAATGGGACAGCAGAGGTGGAAAGGCTATGCTGTGGGAGTCAAAAATCCCCTCCCTGCTGAGCAGGAGCAGGAGCCGGAGGTGGAGGCTTGGGGGTCTTCTGCCTATGGGACTGATCTCTCTGCCCCTTGGCCTGCTGACCCTGCTGGGGAGCTGGGGAGGCCTGGTACTGAGGGAAAGGTTTGTAGGCAGCTGCCTTCCTCGGGTAAAATGGCTTTTTACCCAAGCCCTTCTTTTTGTGAGAAGGGGCAGAAGTTTTTCTGGACAGCCTTGTCCGAGTCAGGTGCGCAGTTTTGAGCTCAGCCCCCTTCTCAGCCATGGGTTTGCCAAAAAGGTTTTCACCTCGGCAAGGGACATCGACCAACTTGTCCTGCACCCAGGGCTCGAGGTCCGATGACTGCAGCCATGCCTGGCGTCGGGCTCTGATGCCGGCTGCCGCTACACGAGCCGAAGCCTTGAAGCCATCGTAGGCCGCTCGGGACATGAACTTCGAGCAGTCCCGGATTCCTGAGGACAAAGTCTGGAACCTCTGCAAAGGTTCCTCGGAGAGGCCAGCAGAGAACCCGGCAATCTCTTTTGCCAGGTCCCGTAAGTACATGCCCATGTACAGTTGGTAGGACTCGACACGGCAAGCAAGCATCAAGCCCTGGAAGCACTTTCTGCCGAAAGCATCCAGGTTCTGGACCTCCCTGCCGGGAGGCACCGCAAAGTGCATCTTCTGGCTCTTCAGACGATGCATGGCCAATTCCACCACCATGGAATGGTGCGGCAGCTGCACCTTCTGGAATCCAGGGCTCTTATAGAGTCGATAGATAGAATCGACCCGCTTGCTTAAAACCGGCACCAAGGCTGGTGCCTCCCACATCCGGAAGAGGAGCCGTTCCAGCATCGGAGGGACCGGTACAGTAAAGGCCTCCTTCGGAGGAGAGTCATACTGGAGGGCCTCGAGCTCTTCGGCTCGAGGCTCCTCCTCAGGGTCCGCGGGAATCGCCAATGCCTTGGCCATATCCCTGACGAACTCCAAGAACCTGGTGTCCTCCGGTGGGGACCTACTCTGGTGCTCAGACTGCGGTGAGTCTGAAGGGACGTACCAAGTCCAAAAAGTATCGGGGGACTCCTCGTCCTCCGTCTCCCACGCAGACTCAACCGAAGAGGAGTCGGAGGGCTCCGACCGTGTGGAGTCTCGGTGGCACCCGCCCCGACGTCAAAGGCACCGGCATCGACGACCTTGGTTCTGAGCGGGAGGTCGACGGTGACCATGATGGAGGACGACCTCGAGCCTTCATGGTCTCGACTATCGGCTCGGTCTCCCGGGTCGACTTCGATGTCTATGTCCCGGTGGTCGGGGCAGATGCACCAGTGAGGCTAGCCATCAGTACCCGCTGCTGATCCATGAAGGCAGACAATCTGCACTCCAAGGCTGTCAGCCTGAGTCGAAGCTTAGGAGACTCAGTAGCCACCGACTCGGGCCGGGCCCGACGTCGGCTCCCTCGGAGGAGAGTCCACGAGGACCACAGGACTTACGTGTCCGACGGGCTCCGGCTTCACGCGAGGCAATTTGGATGGCTTCTCCTGTTCCAAGGGCCCGGGACAGCGGTCGGGGGTCTTAGACCTGGCTCTCGAGGAACCAGGGACCTCTTCCGATGCCGCCCTCACGAGCCTTTTCTTCCTCTTATGTTCCCGATCGGGGGACCCCCTGTCCGAGGAACTCCCGAGACGTCGAGGCCTTAGACGAGGTTTGGGCCCGGCCGGAGGCAGAGTCCGAGAAAATCCTCTCTTTCTGATGCTGACGGCTTCGAAGCGCCTTGGTGGACATTTTGCCACACAGGCCAGAGATCTTAGGATCATGATCTGGGCCTAGGCACCGAAGGCAGCAGTCGTGTGTGTCGGTGAGAGACATTAGTTTTTTGCACCGATCACGCTTTTTGAAACCACTGGAAGCCATCGGGGGAAAAAAGGGCCCCCGCGAGGTCAAAGGACCGGCCTTCCAGGGAAAAGACAAAAAAGTGCGCGAACGCCAGCCATGAAGGGCAAAAAACGAAAAATAGAAGACGGGCTTGATACCCGTGTACCGAACCCGGCAGGAAGGGGAACCGGTGTCAAACCGGAGAAAAATACACGATGAAATCGCAAGAAAAAAACGTCAATTTTTCCGGGTGACACGGACAGATGTCCGGTGGGCTCCACGGAAAAAGAAAGACTGAGCAAGATGGCACCTTTAGGAGGGAAGGGGACCGCGCAGTATTCCAAAAGGCTTTCTTAGAAAGCTGGGGAATTGCTCCGCATGGGGGCTCCATTGACGTCGATGTCACCCATAAGTGAGGACTGACTTCCTGCTTGGTCCTGGAGAAAGTCCATGCTACAGAAAGTTTACATCGCCTTCCAAACAGTTGACATTTTGTTGCAGATTGGAAGTAAAATGTGTCAAAGCAGTATGCTCGACCCACTCCTTGGGACACCCCCTGAGAGAGCTTCACATTCAAAGGGAGAGGGTGCAGTGTATTCAAATCCAGTTCATTCATTGTGGATTGTGTGAAACCCCGAATGGCTGGGTGTGTCCCAAAGACTGGGTTGAAACAGTTTTTTGCTCCATGTACCTACACATCCTGCCCCAAAGCAGACAAGTTGAAAAAAAAGTTATAGTCTAGAAATCAAATTATTTTAACTTCATTTCCTAAGGAATAGCTTGGTTGGATATGGTCCATGCCCTTTTCCTACTGTAGCAGTCCTAAATACTTTGGTTAAACCAGAGTTCAATCTCCTTCAGAAATGCACACTGTATGAACTGTGCCCTCCACCCTCCTTCCTCCCTACCCCCCCCCCCTTCCCAGTATTAAAGTGTACTAATTCACATGATGACTGGATAAATTCAGAAGTTCTTGTTGGTTCCCACAGCAAAGATCCAACTATGAGCACCAAGGAATTGGCAGAAGAATTCTGGGGTAAAGTTGTGAAAAGGAACAGATGGGTTCTGGGGGAGGGGGACTTTGGTTCACAAAAGGGGTAAAATGCCTTCAGACCATCATCTTGTATCCACTTTTATGCCTTACCAGGAACTGCAAGGAATGTATGGATTTACCCCCAATCAGTATTTCTACTGAATGCAGCCAACTCATTATTTGTGGGCCAGCAAGATCTAGCTTTCTAAGCTTGAGGAGTCCTATGAGAGTAAAGATAAGGTGGAATGCTTGGTACAGTTAATGCTTTCAAAGGCACATTTACTAATGTGCGCTAAGAGCATAGTGTTAGCTGCACGCGGAGCATGCTGCTTTGTTAGCATGGGGCCCCATGATAAAAATCCCATGTTAACCAGTGGGCATGGGGAGGGGGGGAGAGAGTTGGGGTGAAACATGAGTTTTCATGGCGCATTGTGGTTAGTATGGGAATTTTACCATTAGGGCAGGTGCACATACTACCACCTTAAGGGTGGCGGAACGTGCACCTGCATGCTGGTTAGTGTTGTGCTGCATGGTGTGCTAATGGCAGGGAATGGGCGCATATGCCCCCAGAAGTTATAGTGGGCCCCCCACTGGTTTTGCAGCCTTAACATGCACAAATAAAATCCCTCTAGTTAACATGCCCCTTTGTGTCCTTGATTCTATAGGACTTTGTATAATTCCAAATAGGGAGAACATTGTGCAATCTAAACATGGGAAATGGGATGGGCAGCTCAGTTGGTCGACTGGCTGTGGTTTTGAGCATGGATGCTTCTGCATTGTCTCTCAGCCTTTCAATCTATCTGTGTATGATTGCTGATAAAATGGTCTGGACCCTGCTTAAATGTACAAGGTGAATTTGTTGACTGCCAGTACCTGCTGGGGATGCTAGAAGGAAACAGGTACTTTTTTGTACATGGGGTGGCATTTTTTTGAACTAAAGTATGGAAAGTGGCTTCTGAGGTTTTCAAACCTGATGAACTTTCCATACTCCACTGTTATTCAAGAAACGTTTTAGTAAAGTATTACTTTGATTTAAGAGTAATGTAATTTATTTATTTATTTTATTTATTTATTTATTACAAATTCTTATATACCGCGCTATTTGGCATCAGCGCGGTTTACATTATAACACAACGACCATAACAACATGCTGTTTGGTTTTACATAGAACAGGGGTCCAAACTTGGATAACAGGGGTAATCTTTTTGCTATCATTTTGCAACAAATTCTTGCACACAGGAAAGGAAGCAGTATGCTCCATTCAACTTTTTGTGGCACACTGTTCTACCAGAAATATAAAGTGATGATGAGAAGCGAAAGGGCATGGGCTGCTTCAGAGTTTTGGCATCTAGTGGAAACTTCACGGTAGAAAGGAGAGAAGAAGGTCTTCCGCAGGAGAAACAGGCAAACAAAGCGGAAGCTAAGGACCACGGCCAAACACAAGGAGTAGTATAAAATTCTTTATTAGCAGACCCAATAATAAAGAATTTTATACTACTCCTTGTGTTTGGCCGTGGTCCTTAGCTTCCGCTCTGTTTGCCCATCTAGTGGAAACTTACCTTGCTAAGCTGCTGACAGCAAGACCTGACCACAGATTGAATTACATATCTGACCTTTCTCCGGTGAATTGTCATTCACAGTATGTCCTATTGATTGCATCAGCTTATGACTCTACTTTTGAACTTTTCATTAGCCCTTGTTGTTCCTTTTTCTTTGTTATATTTGTATTGTATGTTCCTTGATAACTCTGGTCAACATTGAAAGCATTACTGAATTTAAAAGGCCCTAATCTGTAGAATCTTAGTGAGCTGAACACAAATATAACAAAAAAAAATTATTGGCTCTCGTTTTGAAGATATTGCATGTAGTTCATTTTTGACTTTTCACCATTCAAAGTTATCCAGTAGGACATCAACATCATCCCAAATAAGCCTTGAATGATGTAATATTGCATCACATTGCATAATACCAGCATGCACACATCATCCAGAGTTGATTGCATCATTTTCTGATGCAATGCAATACTACTGCCAGACGGCTGCTGAAGCCATCTGACGTCAGCAGTGTACTATAAGATGGAAAGGAAAGTAATCTGGTATTCTGTTCTGACATTGAAAGCCTCATGAATGCCTTAAAAATCACTCATGACCCACAAGACAGGAGACTATTTATAGACTCTTCGAAACTGAGTCTGAAGGCTGTGCTTTTGAACAATGGAAACCGTCTTCCATCTATTCCAGTAGCGCATGCCGTCCACATGAAAGAGACATACGATAACTTAAAGCATCTACTGACTTCCATTAACTATAACTAGTACAGCTGGCACCTCTGTGGTGACTTGAAGGTAGTTGCCCTTTTAATGGAACTGCAGCAGGGATATATAAAAGATGTGTTTCTTATATGAGTGGGATAGCCGAGCAAGGGATTGGCACTACTTGCAGAAGGAATGGAATCGCAGACAAAATGTAACAGTTGGAGAGAAGAATATCCAGCACCCAGCTCTGATTGAGGCTCACAAAATCCTGCTACCACCCCTTCACATCAAGCTAGGTTTAATGAAAAACTTTGTGAAAGCCATGGACCGCACTTTGCCAGCTTTCCGATACCTGCATGAAAAATTCCCTCGACTCAGCAAAGCAAAGATTAAAGAGGGAATTTTTGCAGGTCCTCAGATTCCAGAGCTCTTCAAAGATGACCGGTTCAACAACTTACTGCAGGGTGATGCGAAACAAGCATGGAATGCTTTTCGCCTAGTGTCAACAAACTTTCTTGGGAATGTTAGGGCAGAAAACTACAAGGAACTAGTAGGAGACATGCTGATGCAGTATCAGAAACGTGGCTGAAATATGTCTCTAAAGATCCATTTCCTTGATTCCCATCTCAATTTCTTTCCTGACAACTGTGGTATGGTTAGTGATGAACAGGGTGAACGTTTTCACCAGGATATCGCAACGATGGAGCAAAGATACCAGGGAAAATGGTCCACTACAATGCTGGCTGACTACTGCTGGACACTCCCCAAAGAAGCTCCCGAACAGCTGTACAAGAGACAGGCGAAAAAAATCTAAGAAGTGGTCTATGACTTGTTTTTTTTTACAGGTATTAACCGAAGGCCTATTATATTTACTATTGACATGCATTTCATGATGTAAACATTAATTCTTGTAGATTACAAAAAAACTAGAGCCAACTTTGCAATTTCAGTCATATTTATGTTCAGCATATAAAAATTGATAAGAAATTACTTTTATTTCAGTAACATGACTTTTGTAAAAATTTGTTGACCAGTGTAATTAATATATAAAAAAAAAATCTGTGAATGCAAAAAATGAGACATATCAGGATAGGTATAAAAGAATTTTTGTAATCTGTCGTGAAATGCTAGTGATCAGCGGACTATATAAAATAAAATGGTAGAAGCCTTGATTCTCTCTCAGAGAATGGTCAAAATGATCATTAAGAAGTGAAAGGTATAGGGCACAAGCAGGAACCTGCCTAGATAAGGCTGTTCCTCCTGAGTGGATGATGGAGCAAGGAAGAAGGAAATCAAGAGACCAGTGGCAGTGTACAGGTGACAATCCTACGCCAAACACTCCACAAATCTGGCCTGTATACGTAGTAGGGTGGCAAGAAGTAGGCCTTTACTTAAGAAAACCTACCAGGAATCCTATTTGAATTGCACAAAGGAACACAGAGATACTGTAGCCATGTGACAAAAGGTTTCGTTCTGTGGATGAAACTAATATAAAAAAAAACTTTATGGCCTGAATGCAAGGTGTTATGTTTTGTGCAAATCTAACACAGTGTATTATCCAGAGAACACCAGCGTTAGCAGCATCATACAGGTGGGGTGTTTCTCACCAGGACCGGGGCACTCATCAGAATAGATGGAACAATTGAGAAAAAGTACTGTAAAATCCTTAATGAAAACTTGTGTCCTTTGCAAGACAACTGAAAGTGACTTGGACGTTCCCGTTTCAACATGGCAATAAGCTGAAGCACATACGAATGCTGGTATAGTGGTTAAGGAACACAAGGGCAGATGTTGAGTGGCCCATCAGAGCCCCAACCTCAATACAAATGAAAATTTTGGACATGACTAGAAGATGGCTATTGGTCAATAATTTCCGCCTCACTTCAGAGGACTTGAACAATTTTGTAAAGAAGAATGATCTAATTTGCACACCTACAGTAGATGTGTCCAAAGCTGGTGGTTTCCTGTCCCACTTAATAGCTGTAGTAACTGCCAAAAATGTTTCTGCCAAGTATTGACTTTGTGGGATATATGTCCCTTCCCCCCTCCAATACAACATGGAGTAGAAAAAGCTTATTTAAATGTAGACATGTAAAATACACTGACAGAAAAATATCAAACACACTCAAAAGCATGTAGACTTTCTATAGTCACTGTACCACTCTGTCTAGCTGATTGATCTGCTCTGTTCATCCTTTCCTATGCCATAAACTCCAGGCTACTCAAAAAGAAGAAAATTCTTTAAGGCTTAAATTAGGCCTGTATAATACACAGTACTGTAATGCACGGATCTTGTGCATATTTTGTGTCATTGAGATAATCAGCCTTTCATTTTTGGCCAGCTATTTTCCATTCTAATACAGCAGTGCAAGTAAAAAACGGATCCATGCATGGACATGAAAACACAAAAATTACCCCCAAACAGCACTTTTAAGTTTTAAGGAATTCAAATTGCCACTGGACACCATTTCTTTTAAATAAAATTTCTCCCAAAGCACTATTTGGCACAAAAGCAGCAGTATGCCCCCTGGTGGTAGCACCATGAGGGGTCATGGGTGCCATTTTGACTTCAAAGGTGCAGGAACAACTGGGGATTGTTCCTCCTTCCACTAGACACCAGGGACCAAGTGATCCCTGTAAGAGCCATGGTGGGCTTCTTGTTGCCAGAGGGATTGGATGCTTTTTGAAGGGGCAGATGCAATATAATACTTGGGGGGGGGGGAGGAGGGAGTGCCTGCCTTTACAGTTACTCCTTCATGTAAACACTTATTTATGCCTCAGGAATATGAAAATACAGATATCCAAATTTTTCCCCATCAACTGGGATTCATTTTTTTAAGATGGAAAATCCACATTGGTCATTGTAGGCTTATCCCGAGCATTCCTTTTCCACACCACCTGGTGTGCATTGTCATATGGAAATAACTCCTTTTCACAATTTAGGGCAACTATCTACAGAGTTTCTATGAGTCAATGTTGATTTGATGGCACTTGCATGTGTATGCCAATCTACATACATAAATGCTGCTACTTAATTTGATGTGATTTGATTTCTTAGTATTTGTTATGCCACCCTTTGGCTATGTGAGTTCTCAAGTTAATGCCGACTCCTGGCAACCCAGCCCCAGCAATCTACTTCTGATCTCACCTTGCCGAGGAAACCCAGGGGCTGGGTTGCCAGACGTCAACATTGTCTTGACAGCACACATTGTAGGGTTAGGCTTGCTGTTGAGACTTCAGCTGTCCAGAATGAATCTGTTCTTGGCTGATCTCTGAAGTTAAGCAGGGTCAGTGGAAGCTAATACTTGGATGGGTGACCAACTTGAAATACCAGAGGATGTAAACTCACTATTTAGACAGCTGCTGAATATTGCCACTCTCTGGATACTACCTAACCCTAAGAGCTGGCATTTAAAAATAAAATAAAAAAAACATAACACTGCTGCTGTTTAAATATTACCACCTAAATCTATATATAGGAAATTAAGCAGCATAGGATTCCTAAACTTTTTAATACAGAGAGACACATACATTCCAAAGTCATTGACAGGGCTAGATTAAATTTTTAATGACCTGACATTTCATTCTCCCTTTCTGCTACCACTATGGGAATATCTCCTCTTGATCTTTCCTCTTTTCCAGTATCTATCCTTATTTTTCAGCTTCTCAATTTCTCCCCAGTGCCTCTCCTCTCCCTCGCAGGCTAATGCAAAAAAGCGAGCTAAGCTTTGCACACTGGTCAGCTTTATTTTAGTGCACAATTTTGTGTGCTGTCAATGCAAAAACAAGTTTTGCACAAAGCCTTGAGCAGACAGCACTGCAAAAAGGGCATTTAAAGTCTATTTAAAAGGGAAATAAAGTTTCTAGATTAAATAAATGACTGTTTCTTGGAGCAGCTAGTTCATGAACCCACAAGAGGGGAAGCTGTTTTGGACCTAGTCCTTAGTGAACACAGGATCTGGTACAAGAGATAAGGGTGTTGGGACCACTTGGCAATAGTGATCATAGCAAGATCATATTTGATTTAATAAATAGAGGAAGGACAGCAAGGAAATCCACAGTACTACCTTCCAGATGTATTCCCTCTTTGATTGAAGGATAAGGTGGTATATAAAACTGGTTGAAATAAATTCTATGCATTTAATAGAAGTGGAAGGCCATAAAACTGCCAGCATGGTTTAAAGGTGAAGTCAGAGGCTGTTGTAGCCAAAAAAGCATCTTTCAGAAAATGGAAAAAGGAGCCAAATGACGTAAATGGGAAACATAAGCACTGGCAAGTTAGATATAAGGCAATAATAAGGCAGACAAGGAGAATTTGAAAAAAAAAGCTTACCGTGGAAGCAAAAACACATAAAACACTTTTTCAAGTACATTTGTGGCAAAACACCTGTGAGAGTCAGTTCGGAACATTAGATGACAGAGGGGTAAAAGGGGCACTAAGGGAGGACAAGGCCATAGCGGAGACAATGAATTCTTTGCCGCAGTCTTTATTGAAGAAGAGGTAGGAAGTCACCCATATCTGGAATGGTACTTAAAGGTGATATATCAGAAGAAATGAAAGAACAATCAGTAATCTGTGAACTATTGTTAAAATCATCTATAGTACCTGAAGATTGGAGACTGGCCAATGAAACGCTAATTATTAATAAGGGGTCCAGGAGTGATCCAGGAAACTAGAGGCCGGTGAGTCTGACGTCAATCGCAGGAAAAAATGGTAGAAACCTTGGATCAAGGAAGGTCTTGCTAATCTGTTATGTTTTTCTGAAGGTGTGAATAAACAGGTAGAAAAAGGTGAGTCGGTTCATACAGTGTATCTGGATTTTCAGAAAGATTTTCACAAGGTCCCTCATAAGAGATACCTGGCAAAATAAAAAAAAGTCATGCAAAAGGAGGCAGTGTACTATTGTGGATCAGGAACTGGTTAAAAGATAGAAAGCAGAGAGTAGGGCTAAATGGCCAATTTTCTCAATGGAGAAAGGTGAATAGTGAAGTACCCCAGGGATCTGTGCTAGGCCCGCTGCTTTTTAACATATTCATAAATGATCTGGAAATGGGAACAATGAGTGAGGTGACCAAATCTGCAGATAATACACTAAGCTCAATACTAGGATTTTAATGCTAGGAGATGTTAAGGGTTAGTTCATAATTCTGTGCTCAGTGCTAGTGAGTAATTTATCCCTGACTGAGTGTACAGCACCCACAATGTTTTTCTGGGGTTGCTGAAGGCAGTGGTGGGAAAAAAAGAAAAACAGTAGAGGTGATGGGCTGGAGCAATATTATGTGCATGTTCAATATCCTCCCAATATTGTACTTATGACTGCAAATAACTCTTGCTAACCATGTAAATAACTTGCCATTTTTGGTTCCTTGTAACATAGTTATGTTCCTTTTATTAATAGCTTACACACTGTTTTCTATGTATCATAGTTCTTATGTAATACTTAATGTTTAATGTAATGCAATATTGCACTGTTCTGCTGTATTGTTGTTTTGAGTTCCTTGTAAACCGCCCTTGATCTCTGGAAGGGGCGGTATAGAAAAGCACATAAATAAATAAAAATAAAATGTTCTGGAATGGTATCTGGTGCATAAACGTCAATATTCTGTGACGAATATTGCTGTTTATGAACACCGATATTCTGAATAGAGCTTCAGCACAAAATAATATTGCTGTGCACCAGATAGCATTCCAACACATGTGCACAAAGTGACACTTTTTTTTTCTGCACAAGATACAGATGCTGCTAAAGCAGACCCCTATGTGCATATGCCTGGCTTACTTTCCTTGTTTAGTGTGGACATTCTGTGCACTGCTCATTTGCATGCTGGTTGCTTACAGCAGTGTTTTTCAACCTTTTTTGTGCAAAGGCACACTTTTTTCATGAAAAAAATCACGAGGCACACCACCATTAGAAAATGTTAAAAAAATTTACCTCTGTGCCTATATTGACTATATAAAGTAATTCTCTTGAATAGGAATCAAACACTCACACCAACCCCCCTCCCCTGCTGGTTCACACCAACCCCCCTCCCCTGCTGGTTCACTCACCCCCCCCCCCTCCACTGCTGGTTCACTCACCCACCCCCCTGTCACTTACTCACCCCTCCTGCTGGGTCACTCACTCACTTACCCCCCCCCCCTCCCCGGCTGGTTCACTCACACCAACGCCCCCCCCCCCTTGCTGGTTCACTCACACCACCCCCCCCCTCCACTGCTGGTTCACTCACACTCCCCCCCCCTTGCTGGTTCACTCACACTCCCCCCCCCTTGCTGGTTCACTCACACACACACACACACCCTCTGCCCAAGCCGCTGCTTCTGCTTTGTACAGAGCAGCGGCTGCACTACACTTACATTGAAAAGTAAAGAGAAACTGTGTCAGGAGCCCTCCGGTCATCGCAGAGCCCGAGGAAGTGATGTCATGGGGGCGGGCTCCTCACAGGCTGTCTTTCCTTTTCAAATTAACTTTATTGCAGCTAAAGTTAATTTGAAAAGGAAAGACAGCCTGTGAGGAGCCCGCCCCCATGACATCACTTCCTCAGGCTCTGCATGATCAGAGGGCTCCTGACACAGTTTCTCTTTACTTTTCAATGTAAGTGTAGTGCAGCCGCTGCTCTGTACAAAGCAGAACCAGCGGCTGCACTGCTATAGGGAATCGCGATCACGTTCGTGCCGCGGACTTCGGCACAAAAGCCGATTTTTTGCTCTGGCCGCTTCCTATCTTGCGGCCAGAGCAAAAAACCGGCTTTTCAATGGCCGGTTTTACAACTGTGCTGGCAGCCGGCCTGGCCATGGAAAAACCGGCCGGTTGGCAACCCTAATTTGTGAGCCGAGGCCACATGTTACTGATGAAATTGGAATTTTTCCCCACGGCACACCAGACAATATCTCACGGCACACTAGTGTGCCGCGGCACAGTGGTTGAAAAACGCTGGCTTACAGTGTCACTGAACAAGCTTCTGCATTGAACTTGAGTTAGGAAAATCCTACCCTAAAGCTTTCATGCTGGGATTTTTGCACAGGGCACTAAAAGTGTAGTTTCTGCATCGGCCTCTCAGCATTCTCCCTTCTTGCTAGTATTTCTCCTCTCCAGCATTTTTGCTTCTCCTTTCCCCTCACTGCCCCTCTCTTTTTCTTCACCTCTCCCAGTGTTCTGCTCTCTCTCTCCTGCCAGCAGGATACCATTATCACTCTTGCGGTAGCTTTGACAAACCTTCCTAACTGCAACTCTGACCTCCTTCCACAGTGACAGCTACAACAGTAGCCACTCTAGGTTTGCTCACTGGCTCCAGATTTGCCAACAGGGTAGATTCAATTTTGGGTTTACCCCATTGCATGCAGGCACCTGTAGTTCTGCCTCTTTTGGCTGGGCAGACTGGATAGGCCATATGGTCTTTATCTGTTGTCATTTCCCAGGTTTATTTCCCAATATGAGCTATAAAGTTCTACAATCCCTTCCTCTCTCTCTCTAAGATCCTCTTTATTTGTCCCATTTTTTTTTAAATTCAGATACAGTTCTCGTTTCCATAACACTTGCTGAGAGGCTGTTCCATGCAGCCACTAGGCTTTCTGTAAAGAAATATTTCCTCAGATTACACCTGAGTCTATCCCCTTTTGTCTTCATTTTAGGGTCCCTCATTCCAGAGTTCTCTTCCAGCTGGAAAAGAGCCACCTCTTTTCCAGACTGCACAGTTTCTAAATCCTGCAAAACGCTAAGTTACAGCTTATATTTTCTTTTTGCTTGATGCTAATATAGCTTTTAACTGTTATACCTTACTTTGGGAATATTTTGACTGTGTAGCCCTTAAATCAGATAGCTGTGTGTGATACAGGAAGGAAAGAAAAGGTTCAGTGTAACTATTTGTCTTCCATTGTTTGAATTTTCTGGTCCATGCCAGCTCCCAGGGGAAGGGCTAATTAGATCAGCTTACTGGCTGCCATCGTTCCAGTCTTTTCCAGACTGCACAGTTTCTAAAGCCTGCAAAACACTAAATTACAGCTTATATTTTCTTTTTGCTTGATGCTAATATAGCTTTTAACTGTTATACCTTACTTTGGGAATATTCTGACTGTGTAGCCCTAAAGCCTGCAAAAACTATAATTTTCTTTCTTATCTCTGCTAGTTTCTAGCTTCCTATATAGAGTTTAACTGTCTGTTTTGGGGAACTTGCTAATATAAAGTTTAACTGTGGTTATGCATTAAGCTTGGGGATAATCTGACTGACTGACTGCTTTTCTGCGTAGCCTTGGAGCAGATATCTGTGGATGCCCCCAGTTCAGGAACAGCCTTCTGATAAGAGACACTTAGGTTCCCGCCCACCCTACCCCTCAACCCCCCCCCCCCCAGGGGCTGCATTGCCTATATAGTAGTCGCATACGTTACCATCTATCACACATCTTCTTCTTCCTTTCTTCTTCTTCTTCCTCTTCTCCTTCTAGCATTGCTTATTCAGTATGTCCTGTATTCAGTCCAATAACGGCAGTACATTCATTCCAAGACGAATCATTTGGAAACTAAGAGCTTGTCCTCTGTGCCCCAGGTCAGCTGCCATGCATAAAAAACTAACTCAATTAAGAGAAGACCTAGCTGCCATGCATAAAGAGGTGACTCTACTGAGGGAGGAACTGGCTGCAATGAAGCACACCTCTTCTAGGATACAAACTAAACAAAGTCCACCACCACTCCCACAAAGAATCAAACATCCCAGGAACAAATGGATCACAGTGGGTTCTGGTAGATTGCGATCTGTGACACAGAGGCATCGTATGCATCAGGTGATATCCCTGCATAATGCCTTCTCTGCCTTGGTGAATGAGGATGCCCAATCCAAAGAAACTGAAGGGCCCTTAAACGAGACAGACGATGCCCAATCTCCTGCTAAAGGACCAAATATGAAGAAAACCTCACCAAACAGCAAGCTACTACTACTTGGTGATTCCATCATCAGTGGCACCAACTTGGGAACACAGTTCAAAGGAGAGAAGATAGTCATGTGCCTCCCAGGCTCTTCAGCCAGCAGGAATACAAACCACGTTGTTGAAGTACTTAGAGCAGAAAGTGAACACACCAAACTTATGTTATCCACTTGGGCACAAATGACCTGGCTAGAAACAGTGCCTCTACAGTCCAAAAGGACTTCCAATCCTTGGGAGAGAAACTCAAGCCCATTGTTAACACTGTTGCATTCTCAGAGGTTCTACCTGTTCTTGGTAAGGGGGCAAAAAGGCTGCATCACATTAACAGCTTTAATACATGGCTCCAGACCTGGTGCAAACAAGGAGGATTCAGATTTATTGACAAATGGGGTAACAGATGGAACAATAAGAGACTATACTGTGCTGATGGACTACATCTCTGTATCGCAGGGAAAAGAATCCTAAGTGAACAATTCAAGCAATATGTGGATATGCATTTAAACTAGAAAAAGGGGGTGACGTATCTGGAAGATCAAGCTCTGGACGTCACCCCCTGCAAAAGCAGATTAAAATCAGAAACAGCCACACTTTTAAATCATACATCAAAAATAAGTGGGAAGATGTAGGCAGATCAAAATCAATGCAAAATACACACAAGCCAGTTAAATGCTAGAAAGCAATGAGCACAGATGCTCGAAGCTTAGCCAACAAAGTTCCGGACCTGGAAGCCCTAATGGTGGAAATGGACTTGGACATTGTGGCCATTACAGAAACATGGCTTAATGAATCGCATGATTGGGATATAGCCATAGCTGGCTATAATCTATTCAGAAGAGACAGAGAAAATGGAAGAGGAGGAGGAGTAGCCTTGTATGTCAAAAGCAATATTAAAGCAGGGGGGCATGGGGAAAAGAAGAAGCGCTCTGGATTGGATTGGAAAGAGGAGATGGCACTGTCATCCATACTGCTGTAGTCTACAGACCTCCGACACAAATTGAAGAGATAATGAACTGATTATAGATATTTCCAAGATAGCCACAAAGGGGGAAGTGATAATATTGGGTGACTTTAATCTACCGGATGTGGATTGGATTACTCCTTCTGCAAATCTGGAAATAAGCAAAAAAATTGTGGATTCTCTCCAAGATGCGTTACTTAGACAAATGGTGATGGAACCGACCAGAGAAAGCTCAACACTGGATTTAGTGCTCACCAACAGTGATAGCATGTCAAATGTCTGCGTGAGTGCCCCTGTGAGCAACAGTGATCATCACACGGTGTGGTTTGAGATAAAAGCCATGGTACAGGCCAATCATAGCAAGCTCAAAGTCCTAAACTTCAAAAACACTGACTTCAATAAAATGGCCGAGTACCTAAAGGAGGAGCTGACAGGGTGTAAGGAGATAAGGGAAGTGGAATTGCAATGGGCTAAACTAAAGGTGGCAATAAAAGGGGAAACAGATAAATATGTAAGAAAAGTAAACAAAAACAGGAGGAGAAGAAAACCTGTTTGGTTTTCCAAAGAAGTGGCTGCTCAAATAAAGGCAAAAAACACAGCTTTCACAAAATTCAAAAGCTCACAAACAGAGGAACACAGAAATGAATATAGGATCAAACTCAAAGAGACAAAAAGAGAAATAAGGATAGCAAAATCAAAGGCAGAGGAAAAGATGGCTAAAGATGTGAAGTGTGGCGACAAAACTTTCTTCAGGTATATTCGGGAAAGGAAGAAGATCAGAGGTGGAATTGCAGGACTCAGAAGTGCTGCGAACGGACTTGTGGAAAGTGACACTGAAAAAGCGAAATTGCTAAACGAATATTTCTGCTCTGTTTTTACTAAAGAAAGTCCTGGAGAAGGACCTCCTGTGACTCCCAAATATAAAAATGGGAATGAAGTAGATACCTCACCATTTACAGAAGATGAAGTGTTAGAACAACTTGCAAAACTGAAAGTGGACAAGGCCATTGGACGGGATGGGATACATCCCAGGATACTGAAAGAGCTCAGTGAGGTTCTTGCAGGGCCGTTAAAGGACATTTTCAACAGATCCTTGGAAACAGGAGAGGTTCCTCAGGACTGGAGAATGGCTGATGTCGTACCTCTACAAAAAAGTGGTGACAGGGAAGAAGTGTCAAACTACAGACCTGTGAGCCTTAACTCGGTGGTGGGAAAAGTAATGGAGGCGCTCCTGAAAGAGTGAATAGTGAACTTTCTCAAAACCAACAGGATGCAAGACCCGAGGCAACATGGTTTTACTGAAGGACGATCCTGCCAAACAAATCTGATTGAGTTCTTCGACTGGGTGACCAGGGAACTGGAATAGGGGCATACGATGGATGTCATCTACCTGGATTTCAGCAAAGCCTTTGATACTGTTCCTCATAGGAGGCTTATAAATAAACTCAGTAGCTTGGGGACGGATCCCAAGATGGTAAATTGTATCAGAAATTGGTTGACTGACAGACGACAGAAGGTGATGGTAAATGGAGCTCACTCAGATGAAGGGAAGGTGATTAGCGGGGTGCCCCAGAGATCGGTCATGGGCCCAGCACTGTTCAATGTATTTGTGAGCGATATTGCTGAAGGACTGAATGGAAAAGTCTGTCTTTTTGCAGATAACACAAAAATTTGCAACAGAGTGGACTCCCCCCGAGGGAGTGGTTAACATGAGGAAAGATCTACAAAAGCTGGAAGAATGTTCTAATGCTTGGCAATTAAGATTTAATGCAAAGAAGTGCAGAGTCATGCACTCGGGTAGCAGAAATCCAAGGGAAATGTACACGATAGGGGGTGAGAGGTTGGTGTGCACGAATCAGGAGAAAGACCTTTGTGTGATTATTTCTAAAGATCTCAAGGTGGCAAAGCAGTGCGACAGGACGGTGGCAAAAGACAGGAGGATGTTGGACTGCATACAAAGAGGGATTACCAGCAGAAAGGAAGAGGTACTTATGCCACTGTACAAGTCACTGGTGAAGCCTCACTTGGAATACTGTGTTCAGTTTTGGAGACCGTATCTTGCAAAGGATGTAAAAAGACTGGAATCTGTTCAGAGGAAGGCAACCAAAATGATTTGGAGCCTGCGTCAGAAGCCTTATGAGAAGGGACTTGAAGACCTAAACATGTACACTTTGGAGGAGAGGAGGGACAGGGGAGATATGATTCAGACCTTTAAATACTTAAAGGGAAATAATGAACAAACAAACCTCTTCCAAAGACAGGGAAGCTGCAAAACTAGAGGGCATAACGGGAAGCTGCAAGGTGGTAAATTGAAAGGCAATGTCAGGAAATACTTTTTCACAGAAAGGGTGATGGATGCTTGGAACGCCCTCCCAATGGAAGTGGTGGGGGCAAACACGGTGACAGAATTCAAAATGGCTTGGGACAGACACAGTGGATCCCTTTACAGCAACAGGATAAAATCAAAATAAACTGAACCATCTAAATTCTCAACAAATAAGGGTATCCTACATGGAGTGGTGGGTTCACCCCTAAACAAAGACATGGGGAGGGGTGGTCTGCACGGAGCTGCAGGTGCAACTACTCTTGCCATCATGCTGGGCAGACTGGATGGACCATGCTGGTCTTTATCTGACATCATTTACTATATTACTATGTTACTATGTTCTGCATTTAATAGTTAAAAAGTATCAAACCCTTTCTAATACAGATGTCACCCCTATTAACCCACAAACTCTTGCTGACTATTACATAACTAAGCTCTCTCCACTATCAGACCCTCCAATTCCACTAATTTACTCCAACCCAAAGCCTGAACACATATGGGATAAATTTCATACTGTAACACTAAAAGAACTGGATAAGATAATCTCAGATATTAACACAACCACTTCTAGTCTTGATCCCTGCCCAGTTAGCTGGATCAAAAATATTAAACCACTCCTAGAGCCCTACATTCTAAATATAGCAATTTTTTCTCTCACACATGGTACTATGCCAACCATCCTAAAGAGAGCCTTGATTAGACCTATTCTGAAAAACAAAAAACTAGACAATCTTGATCCCTCTTCATATAGACCTATCTCTAGCCTTCCATTTATGGCAAAGATTATAGAAAAAATAGTATATAATCAACTTCAGGATCACATTGAACTTCATGCCCCCTTAGATTCACACCAATATGGCTTTAGACCATACCATAGTGTAGAAACACGTCTTGCAGTTTTATTTATTTTATTTTTTATTTATTTATCTATTTCTTCTATACCGCCCCTTCCAGAGATCAGGGGCGGTTTACATGGAACAATTTAACAGTTTTGTATATGTTCGTATAACATTACATTGAACAAAATTTTTAACTTTTTACATATAACAGAGCATTAAACTGTTAAAACTATTTATAAGGTGTATACTTTTGTATACTTCTGTATCGTTATATTGATCAGAAGTTTCTAACTTTTTACAGGGAATAGGCAACGAACTGCCATTGCTATTTACAGATGTTATTTACAAAAAGGTTAGGATACAATGTGTTATAGTGTAGAGTATTCGTCATTCAAGTGGGGATGTGTGTGTGTGTGTGTGTGTGTGTGGTGGAATTTATTTCCATTTTTTCGTGGATTTTTTGGTGTGTCTTTGGGAGAACTGTCTGAGAGAGGGCTGTGTATGTTCAATTAATTGTGTTTTTGCGGGCTTTTTGTTTGTGTGTCTGTGGACGCTGTGTGGCTGGACTTGGAGGGTAGGGGATTTCAAAGTGTTCGGAGAATAGGTATGTCTTGAGTTCTTTCCTGAATTGGGAGAGGTCTTTTATGATACGGATGTCTATTGGGAGATCATTCCAAAGTGTGGGAGCAGTGAATGTGAAGGCTCTGGCACTGGTGGATTTTTTAGTCTTCGTGAATGTTTTTGGTAACTCCAGTGAGTGGGTTGCGTTTAGTCTGCGGGCTCTTGAATCAGTTGGGGCGTAAAGTAGTGTGGATAGATGTGAAGGGGCGATATCGTTTAGGAGCTTGAAAGTTGTTAGTAGAATTTTGTATTTGATTCGGCTATTTATAGGGAGCCAGTGTAGTTCTAGCAGTATAGGGGTTACATGGTCTGCTAGGCGGGCTTTAGTGACTACTTTTGCACAAATGTTCTGGGCTCTTTGTAATAGGTAGATAGTTTTTTGTGGGAGGCCGATTAGGAGACTGTTACAATAGTCAAAGTGAGGGGTGATGAGTGAGCTAACAACTGATCTAAAGTCATGCGTGTCAAGAAGGGGCCTTAAGTGTTGAATAGTTTTGAGTTTGTAGAATATGGTTTTTACTGTCTGCTTTATGTGTGGTAGCATGGTGAGTGTATGATCGATTATTACACCTAGGTATTTTACCTCTTTTTTAACAGGTATAGTTGTGTTATTGATTGAGATTGCTGTTGGGTAAGTGTCTTCGGCCACAGGTGATCTTGTTACGAACATTGCTTCAGTTTTTTTGAGATTGATGCTGAGGTAGTTGGTTTCCATCCAGGATGTGGTTTCCGCCATGCATTCGGATAGAGTGTTATAAGTGGGGTTTTTCGTGGTTATGGGGAGAGCGAGCATGATGTCGTCAGCATAGATAAAATGATTGATCTTGTGTTTATCTTTGATGATATTCTAAAATACATTGACAAATCAAAACAAGCAGTATTACTTATATTTTTGGATATATCGGCTGCCTTTGATTCAATTAACCATCGTATCCTTTTTGAAAGACTCAAACAGATTGGTATACATGGCACTATTCTTGCATGGTTCCAATCATATCTAACTGATCGATCGCAACAGGTAAAAATAGGAAACCATACATCTAAAACCTATACGCAAAAACAAGGAATCCCACAAGGTTCTGCATTTTCAGCTCTACTCTTTAACATATATTTACAACCTATATGCCACATCATTCAACAGTGCAAATTAAAATATGCAATTTATGCTGATGTTATGATTTATCTCCCTATGGACATAGACTCCCTGGACTTCTCCAATATCAAATCATGCTTCACGAAAATGACGCAATGGCTAAATGAACACAATCTACACATTAACTTCAAGAAAACAGAAGCATTATTTGTTTCTAGAAATAAAAAATTTACCCCCCAACAGAAAAAAAAATTGAAAACATAAGCATCCCCATAAAAGATGAAATAAGATACCTTGGCGTTATCATAGACAGAAAGTTAAGTCTAACAACACACATCAGGAATACAACAAACACAATATATAATAAATTAAGATATCTTAAAAATCTAAAACCATTATTATCAAATCTGGACTTCAGATCAGTCCTTCAAGCCCTGATCCTGCCTCACTTAGATTTTAGTAACATAATTCTTCAAGGTATTCCAAAACATGCTTTACACCAACTAAAAGTAGCACAACATGTTGCTGCAAGAATGCTTATAAATGCAGGTCCAACTGAACACATAACCCCTATACTGTACAAACTTCACTGGTTACCTATACAAAGTAGGATAAAATATAAAGTTATCATAACAACGTTCAAACTGATAAGAGATATAGCCCCATCATATCTAACTGATCGACTGACAATTCATTCAAGGACCAGAACAGTGAGACAAAAGAACCTGAACACACTACTTGTTCCAAACAACTTTTCAAAACTCAATAAAACTACAACAAATAGGGCATTCAGCTTCAATACCCCTTTAATATGAAACGCTCTGCCGGATAAACTCAGAGATATCACAGATCTTTCAGCATTTCGAAAAGATCTTAAAACTCACCTATTTATAGAGTACTTTGGAGACTCATTCCCAATAGATGAAATATTTCCCACTTAAACTCATGTATACTCATATTCATTAATTCACAACTTATTTTTTCCTTTTTCTTACTCTATCCTACAATACCCAATTCTCCACATTATCACATTTACTCTTTACACTAATAATTCTAGTGAACTACAATACATTTTTCCTTGCTCAGATAAGATAAGATTTTTGAAATTTGTAAATATTTAAATCTGTATATGTTTAAACTATCTATATACCTAATCAGCATTTACTCAGCATTGTAACCCTCAAATTACCATTTTTATTATATACAATTTAATGTTCACTGTAATTTCAATTGTTTGAATAAGTTTCAATGTAATGTTCAAGTTTTGTTCTATGTAAACCGCTTTGATTTTTCTGAAAGGTGGTATATAAAACCGTTCAATAAATAAATAAATAAATAAAATAAATTTATTCACAGAGGTATTTAAATGTCTCTTTCATGTAACCCCTCTCCCACCTTTCCTCCAAAGTATAATTATTGAGATCTTTACGCCATATGCTTATGGTGAAGGAAGAGCCGGCCTAAGGGTTTCTGCTACCCTAGGCAGAAGCTCTGGCTGTGCTGCACAATCCACACTGCCACAGATTCTGGCAGAGGGGTCAAGGGGGAGGGGGAGCATGGTTCAGTTTCAGCACACATGGCCTGCCACTTCTTACCCCCTCAGACAGAACTTGCCGCAGAGTCTAGCTTCCCCCTGCCACCAACGGCAGTGGGAGCGACAGTGTGGCATGACTCAGCAGGAGTCGGGGAGGGCAGCACAACTTACCACTGGCGGGGGGCGGCAGGTCATGTGTTCTGAAGCACATGGTCTGCCCTCTAGAACAACTCTATCCTGTTTATATCCTTTTGAAGGTGCGGTCTCACACAGTACACCAAATGAAATCTCACTAGGGACTTCTACAAAGGCACAGTTACCTCTTCTTCCTGATGGCCATTCCTTTCCCTATGAACCCAGCATCCTTCTGGCTTTTGCTGTTGTCTTTTCTACCTGTTTGGCCACTTTAAGATCATCTGATACAATCAGCCCCCTTGTCCAGCTCTTCTTTCATGCACTGAAGTACTGCTCCCTCTGATTTTTGCAGCCCAAATGCATGACCTTGTATTTTTCAGCATTAAATCTTAGCTGTCAAATTCTCAACTATTCTTCAAGCTTCACATCATCCCTCCACAACTTCCAGTATGTCCACCCTGTTGCAGGCTTTGATATCATCTGCAAAGACGACTCTCTTTCCCAAGAGACCACCTGCAATATTACTTAGAAAACATTAAAACAGGACTAAGGACTCCTCTCTGTAATGCTCCTCTCTTCATTTACTACTACCTTCTGGTTCATCCCACTCAACCAGGTTTTACTCAAGGACACTCAGTTTATTTATAAGTTGCTGATGCAGTACAGTGTCAAAGGCTTTGCTAAAATCGAATAATACACATCTAGTGCTCTCCCCTAATCCAATTCTCTGATTACCAGTCAAAGAAATCATTCAGATTTGTCTGGCAAGACCTACCTCCAGTAAATGACCCACTCAGAGTACCATATACACCAGCAGCTTTCATAAAATTCAATTTTTTGTCTGGATTATTGCATCAAAAGGCTACTATGAACAAGCTGCCCCACTTATCAGTCCTCTTTAATCTTCAATAGTAATAGTGATCATGCAAAATTTCTTTTAAAATATCAATGTCCAATATCAACACAGTGTCACATTTTGTACTTGCTTTTAGGCAAGTTCTGCCTCAGGGTAGCACGGATATACTCATCTGCACTAGAGAATAGCTGTCTTGCAATAGTAAGCTCCTCAAACTGAAGCCCAGAACTTCAACTGTGCTTCACGGTATAGCTGGAATAATCTCTTGCTTCTCCAGTAAAGCCATGCCATCTCGGATCCTGTATTTCCTTGGATTCCAGAAACACCGTCCTGTTTTAGCAGCATTTCCATTAATTTACCCACCACAGAGGTCAGACTAACTGGTCAGTAGTTATCAACCTCTACCTTCCACTTTTGTGGAAAGGACGCACATTTGTCTATCTCCAGTTCTCTGGGACCACTTCCAACTCTTAAGCACTGTTCCCTCTAAGCTGTGCGCGTGTGCGCGCGCACACACCTCGCCGAGCGAGCGCACATACTTTATAACAGAGCGCACAAAAATTACGGTTCTGATTCTGATAGAAAACAACACAGACGTCTTAAAATTTAAAAGTTGTTGTGTATTTACGGTTTTCACAAGTTCTGCAATATTTTCTAGTGCAATCAATGTAGTGTGCAAGCATACTGTATTCTGACGTGTAGTCAAATTTTAAAGTATATAACTCCGAGTGTCGTTATGTGGCGTACAAAAATTTAACCTTCCTTCAAAAGTTGCACAGCTGATATTTTATGCGCACACAGCCTACAGAAAATTAGAGGGAACATTGCTCTTAAGAAGCATTGAACTGGAGCCACCAGTACTACCCCAAGTTCTTTCAATACCCTTGGATGAATCCCATCCGGCCCCATCGCTTTGTCCTCTTAGTTTCGCTAGCTCCTCAAGGAGAGTCTTCTGAAAATCGTTTTGAGTTCTACCTCACTCCCATTCCTTTTTGTGTTTGTTTTATTGAGGTCCTAATTCCTGGCACTTCACCTGTGAATAAGAGCTACAAGTCCCTACATGAAGTGAGGTAAACTGAGGAACTGAATCAATCTTGTCAAGTGAATCTGGCAACAGACTCTGGAAGTGAATCTTGTCACTTTCTTCCTACACGAGCTTCCTTTTTCCAATAATGTGGCCGTAGTTGTAGCATATGTGTGAGTGCATGTAGCATTCTTGAGAGGAGAAGATAAGAACGTAAGATTTGCCATATTGAGTCAGAGCAATGGTCCATCAAACTGAATATTCTGTTTCCCAACAGTGGCCAATCCAGGTTACAAATACCTGGCAGGACCCCAAAAGATAGACCGTTCCATGTTACTTATCTCAGGGATAAGCAGTGGATTTATGCCAGTCCACTTTAATAGAAACATGATGGCAAAAAAAGACGTATCTAGTCTGCCCTTCCATATTAACTACAATAGCCCCCTTTTTTCCTTTAGAGTTCTGAGTTTGTCCAATGCTTTCTTGAATTCAGATACTGTCCTTGCCTCCACTACCTCCACTGAGAGACGCTTCCATACATTTACCACTTTTTCCGTAAAGAAGCATTTCCACATATTACTCCTGAGTCTATCCCCTTTCACCCTCATCCTATGTCTCCTCATAGCTGAGCTTGCTTTCAATTAGAGGAAAGGTGGGATAGAGGAGATATAATAGAGATATAATAGAATCTCAACAACATGCCTAGACAGATTCTCTAACCCCAAGTGGTACATATGATTCTATGAAACTTCCTGTTCATATGACTTTACGCAGTTTGTTTTGTAAATAGTTGCCCCTGTTATCCAAGTTTTCTACCCTGTTATCTGTAAACTCATACGTGTTAACTGTACTGAGCATTTTTGTTCCATGTAAACCACGCTGATGCCGAATAGTGCGGTATAGAAGAGACTGTAAATAAATAAATAAATAATTGAAAGAAGCTGTCCTCCTGTGCATTTACAGCACAGAAGTATTTAAACGTCTCTATTATATCTCCTCTATCCCACCTTTCCTCTAAGATATACATACCAAGATATTTAAGTCTGCCCCCATATGCTTTATAACGAAGACCACTAATCATATTAGTAGCCACTCTGCACCGACTCTATCCTGTTTATATATATTTTTGAAGGTGTGGTTTCAAAAATTTCCTCACAAACACAGTCTTCTGAAAAGCATTCAAGATCCCCCTTCACTGCTGTTCCAATTTGTGGGTTAATGGTTTATGGACTTTACTTCCAGGAACTTGTCCAAAGCTTTTTCAAATCTAGCTACACTTACAGCTTATGATACATCCTCTGGCAACAAATTCCAGAGCTTAATTACATGTTGAGAGGAAAAAATATTTTTTATCTGGTTAGTTTTAAATATAGTATTCTGTAGCTTCATGGGCCCCTAGTTTTTATACTTTTTGAAGGAGTAAACAACCAATTCATGTTTACTTGTTCCAGTCTACTCATTTTATAGACCTCACCTCAGCCATCTCTTTTCCAAGCTTTAGAGTCCTAACCTTTTAAGTCTTTCTTCATAGGGGTAATCCTTGCAGCCCCTTTTATCATTTTGGTTGCCCTTCTCTGTACCTTTTCCAATTCAGTTACTGGTATATTTCTTTTTAGATGTGGTGACTAGAACCATAGGTGGTGGGTCACTCAGCTATTTGGGGAGGCTAAAGTGGGATGGGGCTGAATTGCAGGGCTAATTAAAATCCTTGTGGTGGGGGACCATACCTATGTCAGCAGTAAAGGGACAGTGGGGCAATATGAATATAGCAGGGAAGGATCCTTTCATTGTTTAGCTCTGGGGTTGCTGCATATGCTGCCTCCCCCCAGTATCGGTTCCTGATTGTAATATGCACACTGAATGCACTCGAGGGATTTATTTTCCAAAATAAAAAAATCATCAAAATAATGTACCAAAATAAAGCAAACAGAACAGCATTTGCAGTATTCTGAAAATATATGCAGATACTTGACACCTGGCTCCCAGTCAGCCCTGGCCTCCCCTGTCCCCAATCTCCCTTTCCCCTGGTCCAGCATCTTCCAAATAGCCAACTGAACAGTAGGGTTTAGCAGCACTGCAATAGAAACCCTTTAGTTACTGGCAATCTCTTTTTTGATAGGTTGACAAATGGCCACTAGACTTCAGATCTGCTGGCCTTTAGTTTGTTGCTGATTCACCAAATATGTTTTGAAATATGTACCATCTGTATTAGCTATACCAATGCCTATTAACAAAGCTTCTTCAGTACCAGGTATTTTGCAAATACAAAACTCTATAAAAGTCACTCAGGACCTATCGAGCAAGTCTACCATACCATAAGAAGACGGCTAGTACAAGAGGATAAGGTTTGCCTAAGGTGTGTTCATATCTTGAGCCCCCATCCCTTCCATAGCACCCATTGCCACTTCTGCCCCTCTCCAGGGCCTGCAATGGCTGCAGACAACCCCATGGCACTTAACTTAGAATTTTGGTGCCATGGGGCAGTTTGCTTCCACCCCCTCAGCCTGCCCGATACAGACTTCCTGTTTGCAAACAGGCTTATAGCATGCCTGCGTAAAACGTGTGTACTAAAACTGCATTGCATTTGTGGTCTTTGGCTAATTCCAGCCAGTAGCAAAAATTCCACTCAAGTCGCCCTGCAATATGGGGGCCTCAGGCAAGAAAAGGGGCCACAGGTCCTAGCTACCCCACACTGCGACTGCTGAGGCAGAGCGGGGCAAACATGATTTATTTTAAAATTAGGTTTTCCTGGTCAATTTTTTCTTGCCTGGCACCACCCACTGCTGGAGTGGTGATAGCTGCAAAGTCATGTGGCTTTTATCATAAGATTTTGGCCTGGCTGCTGGGCAAGAAATGTTTTACCTAGAGAACAGAGGCAGGAGGCAGCATGATAAACAAAATAAGTTCTTTCCTGAGATTTTATCTTTTTTTTGGGGGGGGGGTACCCCCCATCATTTTGTTTAGGAGCCCCAAGTTACTCTCTTACTGCTCACCTTCCAATTTCTGTAACTCTATCCTTCCCTTATCTGACCACCACCTTTTAAGCCTTACTATTCATCATCCCCCACCCCAGCCTCGTCCTGTCTGCACTAACCTATTTAGAAACCTTCTTGCCCTTGATCCTTTAGCTCTCTCCTCCTCTCTCTCCTTATCTCTTTCATCCACTCTGCTTTCCAATTCTATTGATGAGGCTGTGACCTCTTATAACACTGCACTCTCCTCCACCCTTGATACTTTTTCCCCCCTCATCCCCCGTCCTGTTAGGCGTTCTTCTCCTCAGCCCTGGCTCTCCCCTATTGTCTGCTTTCTGCGCTCTTGTGCCCGCTCTGCTGAGCGTGCCTGGCTCAAATCCCGCTCTTATCCTGACTTTCTCCACTTTAAATTCATGCTCTCCTCCTTCCAATCAGTCATTGTGCTTTTCAAACAAATTTACTTCCTCAATCTGACTAACTCTCTTTCCTCTAATCCTCGTCATCTCTTTAGCACACTCAATTCTCTCCTCAGTGTGCCTCCACTCCTGATTCCTCCCTCCCTTTCTACCCAAACCTTGGCTAGCTACTTCCATGACAAAATCCACACAATCATCCTCCAGTTCTCCTCCTCCCCCTCCCCCCCATTTCCCATTTCTGCCCCCCCCAAACTTCTGTCACCCTTTCTTCCTTCTCTATGGTCTCTGACGAGGAAACATCGCTCCTTCTCTCTTCCTCCAAACCTACTACCTGCTCTTCTGACCCCTTCCCCACCCACCTCCTTAGCTCCATCTTTTCATCTCTCATCCCTTCTATTTCTCATATTCTTAACCTCTCTCTCTCCACTGCAACCTTCCCTTCTGTTTTCAAGCATGCTGTGGTTACACCCCTCCTCAAAAAAAACCTTCACTTGATCCAGCTTGTCCTTCTAACTATCATCCCATCTCTCCTTCCTTTCGTCTCTAAACTACTTGAGCGTGCAGTCTATCACCGTTGTCTTGATTTCCTCTCCTCTCATACCCTCTTGGATCCTTTACAATCTGGCTTCCGTCCCCTACACGCCACTGAAACTGCTCTTACTAAGGTCTTGAATAATTTGTTCTTGGCAAAGTCCAAAGGCTTTTACTCTGTCCTCATTCTTCTTGATCTCTCTGCTGCCTTTGAAACTGTTGACCATAACCTTCTTCTTATCACCCTATCCTCACTTGGATTCAAAGACTCTGTACTATCTTGGTTCTCTTCCTATCTATCTCATCACTCTTTCAGTGTGTGCTTCGATGGCTCCTCCTCCTCTTCAACCCCACTACCTGTAGGAGTTCCTCAGGGTTCCGTCTTAGGTCCACTTCTCTTCTCTCTCTATACCCAATCCCTTGGCACCCTTATCTCTTCCCATGGCTTTCACTATCATCGCTATGCCGATGACTCTCAAATCTATCTTTCTGCACCTGTTATCTCTCTTAATATCCAGTTTAAGATCTCACTCTGCCTCTGACGTTGCTGCCTGGATGTCCCACCGCCGCTTAAAACTGAACATGGCCAAAACTGAGCTTCTTATCTTTCCCCCGAATGCTTCCCCTCCTCTTTCCCCTTTCTCTCTCTCTCTCTGTTGATAACTCTGTACTCCTCCCTGTTTCTTCAGCATGTAACCTTGGTGTTATCTTCGATTCCTCTCTCTCTTTCTCTTCACATATCCAGCTCATTGCTAAAACTTGTCGTTTCTTTCTATACAATATTTCCAAAATTCGCCCCTTCCTCTCTATTGACACCACTAAATTGATTGTCCACTCCTTAATCACCCCCGTCTTGATTATTGTAACGTTCTCCTTGCTGGCCTCCCTGCAAGCCACCTCTTTCCTCTTCAGTCAATTCAACACTCCGCTGCTCGACTCATTTTCCGCAAGTCTCATTTTTCCCACACCACTCGTCTCCTCATGTCGCTTCATTGGCTTCCCATCCATCTCCATATCCAATTTAAACTTCTCCTCCTGACCTATAAATGTATTCACTCTTCTGCCCCCCAGTACCTTTCATCTCTCATCTCTCCTTACACCCCCTCTCGGTTGCTTCACTCTTCTAACAGTCTTCGTTTATCTGTGCCCTTTACTCTTACTGCCAATTCCAGACTTCGCTCCTTCCAACTGGAAGCACCCTTTGCTTGGAATAGTCTTCCTATCTCTGTGAACCAGGTGTCCTCCCTGGCCATTTTCAAGTCCAGACTAAAATCCCACCTCTTCACAATTGCTTTCCATTCCTGTCTTACCCTATCTTGATCTCTCTATCAACATTTGCTTACTTTGTCCTGTAAATTTTTGTTATTTGTATTATGTAACTTATTTTGTTTTCTGTCTTATTAGATTGTGAGCTCTGATGAGCAGGGACTGTCTCTCTTCTATGTTTGTACAGCGCTTCGTATGTTGCGGTGCTTTATAAGTTTTTAATAAGAATAAGAATAATAATAGAACATGCACCATTACCTAAAGCAATTTGAAAGACACACTTGCTCTGCAGAATCCCCAGCCCTGACTGACCCAGACAGCAAGAGCTGGGTCTCTGAATCACACCAATGTCTTCCAGATACTAAACTACAAGGCTAGTCTTGATTTCCTTAGGGAAATCAGAACTAAATCCCCATGCTTGCAATAGGGGTAAAACCTGGACTGGTCAAGCCTGTGTCATTTGAAACTGAGCTGTGAAGACTATTATGACTTGAAGTTCTGCTTCTGCATTACAGAAGGAAGAACTACTGCAATTTGTTGTTGACAGGTTTTCCAAAGGACTGCATAAGTAGCTTATAGCTGGTGCACCACAGCGGCAGCTTGCATGGTGGCATGTGATGGATTTTAAGAGAATGGCACTAGTTAGCTCGCCATTGCTTTCCAATTAAATATAGAATCTTCTTTAGAAATGTTGTGCCTGGCTTTAAACAGCTTTGGCACAGGGTATTTGAAGGGTCACTTTTACATTGCTAGCCCCTGAACTACAAGTGGTGCTCAGCTCAGGAAGTGCTGTTATTCCAGTCTTCAGTAAAGGAGTTTAAACTAGTGGTAACAGGGATGCAAACATTTGGGGTTTGTTCCACAATTATGGAATCAGCTACCTTTGGAACTACTTGCAATGGATGATAATTTTATATTGCTTTAGTGGAGTGCTAGAGATGCTTTTGTTCAGGGAGACCTTTGATAAATCTGATACACAAATTGCTCTCACATTGCTGCTGCTATTGCTTGAAAGAGCTGGATCTCTCCTACCCCATTTCGAACACACAGATTAGGGTAAACTGGCAGACCTCAATGGGGGAAGAGAAATTATTTTTATATTTTTGGATGGGAGGGAGTGGAACTGTGGATTTGACCATTTTTTAAAATTTTGGTTCTCTCTTTTTTTCTCTCACTTTTTTTTTTATTTTGCCAAATAGAAATTACACTCTGCTAGGACAGACAAAAACATCATAGAGCTCGCACATCTGCTCCAATAAACTAACATTGCCCATCTCTCCCCTTACAAGAGCATTGAAACAAACATAATTCACATATTTGTGTGGGGGACTGGGTGGGGAGAGGCATGGTGAAATGTTTTGATAGGATGATAATTACTATGTGGGCAGGTGATAGGGTTGCCAACTTTTTGAAAGAAAAACCCACCACCTGTTGCTGCCTGTGCCCTGCCCCCTGCTCCACCGCCAACAATAACTGCTACGTCAGCAGCCATGCAGGCTTTAGCTCCTGCAGGCCACATAGGGTAGCGTAGAGTAGGGTAGGGTGGGGTGGGGTGGGGCATAAGAGGTTACATTCTTCAGCTCCCTTTGAGCTACAGTCCCTTTTCTTAGTCCCCCAACACCACTGGCAACATGAGGGTTTCTGCCACCCTAGCAGACCCCCCCCATGCCACTGCTCCCACAAAAAGATTGCATCTCTGTCCAGTCCGCCACGCCATCCTGCCCTTGTGCTGAAGTGGCGGTGGCTGAACTGCTGCTTCAGTGTTGCATTGGGCCTTGAAGTGTCTGCATGCATGTGTGCTCATGGCCTGCTTCTTTGTCCACCGCCCCTCCCCCGATGCAACTTTCTTGAAGGGCGGACAGGAGCAGCAGGCCGGAGCTGTGCATACATACGCGGGCATTTTAAAGCCCACCATGGCGCTGAAGTAGCAGTTCAGCTGCCGCTTCCTGGGGGGTTTGGGTAGTGATGCTACATGTATGCTCCTCCATATATTATGCATCCAGAGTACGCCCTGCCTCTCTCTCAATGATGGATGTTTATGTTTACTGTATTTGATATACCGCCTTTAATTAAATAAAACAGAGCGGTGTACAATTACCAAGATTACAAGAATGGCCAATGGCTGAGAAAATGAAAAGACATTACAATGAAAGAGAGGATAGGGGATAGTATAACCAAGCATACGAGACAGGAGGGGTGGACAACACTGAAGGACAAAAGAATGCAATCACATAGATATGCAGAGCGGAGTTAGGACGTTCCCCCATAGAACTTCCCATACAAAATGATATCCTGATTAGTTTGTCATCTCACTAACAGCAACATGCAGCCTTTGTTTACCGAGCACATTACAAAGTAATACAATGCAATGTGTGCCTTTGACTCAATGCTGACTCTTGGCGACAAAGCACTTCCTAGGTTTTCTTGGCAGTGCGACTGGAGATAGATTGCCAGGCCTTTCTTCTGAGGCAATGTGATTTGCCCAAAGTCACAAGGAGTGCAAGTGGGAATAGAATGCTGGTCTCTTGGTCCCATCATGTCCAACACATCGCCTTTAACTTCTCTATCTTTCTGCCTATCTGTGTCCCTATTCTCTCCTCCCACATCTACCCCTCCTTCCTAGAGTCCATCATTCACCCATCTGTGTCCCTATTCTCTCCTCCCACATCTACCCCTCCTTCCTAGAGTCCATCATTCACCCATCTGTGTCCCTATTCTCCCCTCCCACATCTACCCCTCCTTCCTAGAGTCCATCATTCACCCATCTGTGTCCCTATTCTCTCCTCCCACATCTACCCCTCCTTCCTAGAGTCCATCATTCACCCATCTGTGTCCCTATTCTCCCCTCCCACATCTACCCCTCCTTCCTAGAGTCCATCATTCACCCATCTGTGTCCCTATTCTCCCCTCCCACATCTACCCCTCCTTCCTAGAGTCCATCATTCACCCATCTGTGTCCCTATTCTCCCCTCCCACATCTACCCCTCCTTCCTAGAGTCCATCATTCACCCATCTGTGTCCCTATTCTCCCCTCCCACATCTACCCCTCCTTCCTAGAGTCCATCATTCACCCATCTGTGTCCCTATTCTCCCCTCCCACATCTACCCCTCCTTCCTAGAGTCCATCATTCACCCATCTGTGTCCCTATTCTCCCCTCCCACATCTACCCCTCCTTCCTAGAGTCCATCATTCACCCATCTGTGTCCCTATTCTCATTTTCACAGCTCTTGAGCCCCATTATATCCAGCAGACCAGAACATCTCCTCCATCAGCAGTCTCCTTCCCCAAGTCCAGCACATCATCCCCTCTTCTTCCCAATCCAACCTACTGCACCAGTAACCCAGTGACAACCTGCAGTGGCTGCCACCGAGTTCAACAAATACAGGTCGAAGAGTGATGCAGGTCCCGCCGCCTTTGACACAGGAGGAAGTGCATCGGAGCAGATGGGACCTGGCAACTCTTTTGTGCAGATGTGTCAAGGCAGCTCCTGCATCCCTATAACTCCTCCATGGCACAGGCTGAAACTGGGTAGGTGGTGGGCGTTTGCCTCAGTGCCTGCTGAGTGCCGACTGCTGTTACTAGTGGTAATGAAGCAGCAGCTGCTACTCGGCAGCTTAGCAGTGCAGCAGAGAAAAAACAACTTTTCCATTACCGGTTTTAAGGGTCTACCAGCAGCCGGTCTGACCATATAAAAACTAGTCAGACCAGCTGAAAACCAGCCAGGTGGCAACCCTAGCACGGGATGTATGTTTATTTTGTTAAAAAGGTAATCATTTCCTCCAAACCAAAAGTCTAGCTGAGCAGAGTACAGTAAACTGATAGATATGTGGTGTGTATATTTGTCCATGGGGATCTGTTAGTGGGTAGAGTTGTGTGGTAGGAGGGAGATGGATCGTGCATACAGAAGAAATGGTGGACTTGAAGGTTGTGAGTGGATATTGAGTAACAGACTGGGGAGAGAAGAGTTAGAATTTTCTCTCTCCCCAGTATTTCTCTTCCCTTTTTATCACCTTGCTCAGGGGTGGCCCAAGGGTTTCCTGCTGCCCCAGACAGAAGTCCCTGCCAATACTGTACCACTCCCCCTGCTGCTGCTGCCGCCACCCTCTGAATCCATCTTATCTTGCAGCGGTCCAACTTTTAAGCTGCCGCAGCCACTTTTACAATCGTCAGGCCGTGCTACCGCAAGATATGAGAGATGGATTTGGGGCCGGCGGCAGCTCAACTCCATTTTGAAAGTGGTGGCTTTGTGCCACTGCTTTCTAAATGGAGCCGGGCAACCCTCCAGGGTCTGCAGCCCTAAGCAGTGGGCTGGCCCTGACCCTCCTTCCTTACTGTCCCCTTTCCTTCTCTTTAAACCTTTGCCTCCCCCTTTAATTTCCTCTCACCCAGCTTGCTCCTACAGTTCTTTTTGGAGCACAGTGTGGGTGTGACCCCTATCAGCACTTGAGGCTATGGTGCAGCACACAGTCTCCTGTTCGTGAGCCGCCTGCTCCTTGATGCAAAGCAGCCTGCTATTAGCAGCTCCAGAGAACTATTGAGCTGTTATACCATCACTTTCCCTGGTTCTACAAAGTAGTGGCCCATCCCTTTCCTGATGATGGGGTCTGGGCTCCCTGCCCGCATGGTGCTGTGGGGATTTCTTTATTTCTTCCTATATTGAGGACAGGCTTGCTACCAGGCAACCTGTAGCTCACTGCTCCTTCCCTAGCCTCAGGCTCTCTCGAGATATACCGTACTGTTTGCATATTTGCAAATAAACCAATGTGTACAAAGGGATGGAAACGCAGACAAGCCTGACTTAACAAGCTCTCTTGCTTTTTTTTTTTTTTTTTTAGGGCCAGTACAAGGGTGTTAGATGTAGTAGGTGACCTTTCAGTATGGCACCCTTTAATTACCTTTATGCCCCTAGCAACAGCCCCTCTGCACCTCATAGAAGATTTTGAGAATTAACAATCATGATTACTCCAGGATTGCCCATTCAAGAAAAATCATGCAAAAACGCATAGATAGATATCACAGTTTTAAATATTAAAAACTTTTTTGTATGTATATGTTTAATGAGAGCAATTTCTAAAAGCAGTTTACCTGGATAAATGGACTATTTGAAAATTACCCATCCTCCCTGCAGGTAAAAGTAGGCGCTGATGTTTTTGTTTTGTTATGTTGCTATTAAGATGTATTGTTTTCCTTTGGATGCAGCTCCTCCTTGCCCCTCCTCCCATAGCGGCACTTGACTAGGTGAATGCTGGTTTGCTTTTAGACTGTGGCAAGGTTGGGGATCATTTTTCTTTAGTCTTTCCAATGGACTGGGGTGCCCCTCAGGAATCCTCTCTTTCCCCCCACATTTTTTAAACTGTTCTTAGCACCCTTTGAGATTTTAATCCAGGTGTTGGGGCTAAATGTGCACATGACATTCAGATTCTAATTGCAAAAAGCTCCTGGAACACAGAATTACAAAAAACATTATTAGCTCAGCTAGATAATATTGGAGAATGAATCAACTCACATAAACTGGTGCTGAATACTAAAATCGTCTGCTTTGTGGTTTTTAAAACCTCAAACTTCTATCGGTATGGCAGTATCCCTGTGAAAGAATCTATTGTGCCTTTAGGATTAACTTTGGACCAGGAGTGCTCAATCCAGCCCTCGGGAAACACCTAGCCAATCAGGATAACCACAATGAATATGCATGATGGAGATTTGCATACAATGGAGGCAGTGCATGCAAGTTTCTCTTGTGCATAGTCATCGTGGTTATCCTGAAAACCCGACTGGCTAGGTGTGTCCCCAAAGGACTGAGTTGAGAACCCCTTCTTTAGATAAATTCTCATTCACACTCCATATCTCATCAATTGTGACAAAATCCTTTTACTTTTTGAGAATAAGATTCATATGTCCCTATCTAGATCTCAAAGCATTGAGGATACTAATTTACGAACTAATGCTTAGTGGATTAGATTACTTTAATTCCCTTTTGGCTGATCTGAGACAGCTCTATACAAAAAATTATTCAAATAATCCAAAATACAGCTGTAAAATTGTTCTGTAAGGTTCAGCGCTTTGACCATGCTGCACCTTATTTGATGAAACAGCATTGGCTGCCCATACTTATCAGAATAAAATGTGAAATCTTGATCCTTACTCACCCTATTTATGTTCACTGCCTTCTCATACCCTACTACCCGCAGAAGGCCTTAAAATCTCATAGGCAAATCTGTTAGTGATCTTTTCCCTTTGTCATTTCAAAATGGAATGGACTTGAAGTTCAGCCTATGTTCATCTCCTTAATAATGCAAGTCACTGCCACCAGAAATTTGCTCAGAAAGCCAGAGTTGCTAAGTTACTCAGTTCCAGAAGTGAGATTTTTAAGCCAGTTCTGAATTTCTGATACTCATCCTCATACATTATGGGACCTGCAGCACCGATTCCAGTGGGTAAAATCAGGGACTACAAATACCATACTGCATTGCAATGGAAATTTAAAACCAAAACTGGCAAAAAACAAATCTCCCTCCTGGAGCTAAGCAACTCTGGAAAGCTCACAAACAGACTTCAATAACTTCCACACAGTCTGTCAGGCATTGATAATGCCCATCCTGGACTACTGCAACATCATCTACCAGGGACTACCTACCCAATCTATATACCCTTTGCAATTACTCCAAAATACAATGGCTCGTATCATAACTGGGACATAAGAACCAGTCACATAACCCCAACATTAAAACAACTCCACTAGGACTAAACACAAAGCCACTCTCACTATTTTTAAAATCCTCCACCAATTATCACCACCAATACTACAAACTCTCACCAGCAAAGACCCTGAAAAAGAACAAAAAGGAAAAACAATAAAACCCTATTAATAATACCCAAGAACAAAACAGACAGGCAATCTGTAACAGAGCCTTCTCGATATATGCTCCATCACTCTGGAACGCACTCCCAGAAAGCATAAGAACCACCAATGACCTATGGGACTTCCGAAAAGCTTTAAAAACCCAATTCTTTTTGGAACACTATGGACCAGAAACTGAATCATCATGTGGAACACACCCATTACAATAAAAATATGAACCCATCCACACCTCCATGTGGACAATACCCAATCGCATCCTGTCAACGATACAACAGCCTTCACAACCTGTAGCAAGAAACCATATAATCAACATCATTAATACCCCTGTTTTGTCTAAGTTCAATACCCTTGTTCTATGTAAAGTTCCTTTGTTTATTGTTGAATGTAAACCGATTTGAATATACGAAAAGCGGTATAGAAAAATTGTTAAATAAATAAATAAATAATTGAAAAGGGTCTTTAAAATGTGTTTTTACCAATGTGTGTGCTCTATTCAAACTGTAATTTATGTATCTCAACTTTAATTGCTAATGATACTATTGAATTCACAATAAATTTAAAGTTACCTTACTCTTTGCTTATTTTTTTTAGGGAAGGATTGTTATGCTATGCCGAATTATAGCAGAATTAGAAAAGATACAGAGAAAAGCCACCAAAATGGTAAAGGGGATGAAAGGATATCACTATGAGGAAAGGCTTAAAAGGTTAGGGCTCTTCAATCGGGAAGAGAGACTGCTGCGGGGAGACATAATAGAGGGCTATAAAATAATGAATGGAGTAGAATGAGTAAATATAGAACTGTTTTTTACTCCTTCAAAAAGTAGAACGATTAGGGAGACATGCAAGGAAGTTACAATGTAGCACACTTAAGTTAATTGAAGAAAATATTTTTTTCACTCAGTACATAAACTCTGGAATTTATTACGAGAGGATGTAGTAAAAGATGTTAGTGTTACTGAATTTAAGAGAAGTTTGGACAAATTCATAAACCATTATTAAAAAGCACCAGGGAAATCCATCGCTTATCGCTTGGACAAACAACATAGAATTTGTGGATTGGCCACTGTTGGAAACAGGATACTGGGCTTGATGGACCCTTGGTCTGACCCAGTGTGACATATCTTATGATCTTATATGTATATGTGGCTTCCTCCATTATGCAACTCACCTTGATCATCTCCTGGAAAGGCATGAGCTAAATACTAATACTACTAATATCTCCTGTTGTGCTGATATCTTATGTGGCCAAGCTGTTTTGGTTCCACATATTTTAATTGATGTGAACTGCATTGATATACTTGTCAAATATTGGTATAACAAATATTCCTAAATAAAGCCATCTCTCCTTTTTGTGAAAGTTGCCTAAAAATGGAGAAAAAAACTAAAATAATGTGCAGTCACACTCCTAGAACTTAGTAAATATTCTGCCAAACATACAGTTCTTCTGTCTGACCTCCAGAGAGCACCATTGATCTGCATTTATTGAAAGGGAATTTGGCTAGAAACAGGATTCTCGAATGTTAATACAATTTTCTATAATACAATACACAAAATACAGGTTCAAGTAGACTTCTGCCTTTGGTTAAATATTTTTACTTTTGTAATTAGCATAAATTTTAACACAATAGCATTTTCTTCCTCACACTAAAATCATGGAATGCTGGTCCCAAATGGAGAAGTCTTTGTGTAAGTACCCATTAAGAAAGAAATGATGAAAATCAGCTGACCTTTACAGCGTCAAAAAGTCAAAAGTGGCTATAGGTGCACTAAATTATAGTGAATGAAATCCAGTGGTGGTATAACTTCACTCTGCAGGAGGGAAAGATGGGAGGTGGGAAAAGGCTCAGGTTTATACAAAAACTGACTCTATAAAACAGCACAGAGGAAGGAAACAGTCACACTGCATAAGAATTTTGAAGGATTTTGACTTTCTGCTTAAGTGGCTTCTTCAGATAGAAAGATATTGAGCAGGTGCGCGACAACATGCTAATGACTAGGAAAAGCTCTTTTAGAGCCCAGAAAACCATAGAAGACTTTTTAGTTTTTTAAATTTTTTTTCCAGGAAGCTAACTCAAAATATAAACTAGTCCTAGTGGGATGTAATTGGATTGTAACCCTCAAAGAGACCCTAGAAGAAAGACTGTTCAGACTGTAATGCCAAAAAGCACCTGTCTTGGGTGCTATTAAGAAATATAGAATAATGGGGGTTATTTTGGAAGTCCTATTCATGCTTTGGATGTCTGAAAATGGGTATAGAGATATCCAAAGTACGGAGACATTTTAGAAGCCAGGTCTGTGGATGTCTAAATCTGCATGGGAGCATGGTGGAAGCAAGGCTGGGGGATTTCTATGAATGTCGATGTCACTGCCCGATTTCAGAAAATGTCCTGGATGTCCGGAGTTGCGTCTAAAACATATATCTTCTCCAGGCCCAAGTAGGCATCAGGAAAATGCTTGTTTTGGCCATAAAAATTCCAGAGGGTGTAGAAAAGATGGCAGTCCACTATCCCCAATAGTCTGCACAATCACAGTGACAGCAGCAGTAGGATTTGAGCCCTAGCATCCCTGGTGCTAGCCCACTACTCTAATCTATTCCTAGATATCCAGAGTCTGGAATATCATTCAGAGGATGTCTATGTAGATGCCCTTGTAGATGTCCATATCGGGCACATCCACGTGAAATGGCGCCTGAGCTTTTTTTTTTTTTTTTAAGACCTTCTGACTTGTACGTCACTTGTAAAATCCCACTTCACATGTCAAATACCACCAAAATTTAATTTAGTTTACTGTAAATTTGCTATAGTGCCGTTCAGCCACAAATCAAAGTGGTTTACAAAAAAATATAGCTAGGTTTAAACAACATACAGTAATCAAATTAGTATAGTAACGTGGGCTACCTAAAAGTTAAAAAAAAACAACAGTAGAATGCAGGACATCATCAAGATACAAATGACAATTCAAACACCCTGCAAAACAACAAAATAATTCTTAACAATTAACAGCAGAAAAAGAAAGAAGGACCATCACTAGTAGAAGATTTTAAGGCCTTTTTTAAACTTATAGGATGTCTCTGCAGACAAATATGATGGACGAAAATTCCATAATTGTGGTGCTATAAAGAAGAAAGCTGTCTGACATGTCGATTCAAGCACGCTCTGGTGGGCAGCAGGAGATTTCAAGTTGCAATTCCGAGACCTAGTGGGATGATCTAAGTAGAATATTGGACAAATATGATAGAACATTCCTATTTAAAGCTTTATATGTCAAAAGTAATATTGTCAACCAAATCTGGTAAAGAGCCAATGTTCTGCAGCCTGGAGCAAAAACACATGATCATATTTCCCTGCTGAGTGGAACAACTTAACAGCAACAGTACGCACATGCCCTAGATGTCAGAGACTAGAGAATTTAAGTGCAGAATAAAGGATATTGCCATAATCTGAATGGTTCAGCAAAAGAGTGAACCAGAGTCTTCAATGTACCCATACCGAGGCAGTGGCAAATAGACTGAACTTAACGTAAGGCAAAGAAACGACTTTTTACTGCTGATAAGATTGAACAGAGTTTTGAATCTTAGATCTCTGATTCAAAAATGCAACCTAAGATCATTAATGAATTTGTCAGCTGGATTGGAGAGCCTTGTAACTAGGAGCAACTAATAGCTGGATCTTACTGACTTATAATCCACATGGCTGTAGATTTCATAGAATTAAGAACGTTTATTGGTGGAAAGCCAGTAAGAGAAAGAATACAATTATTTGGATAACCAAAATAAAAGTCAGTGGGATCTACATAATGCACCATTTGAAAGTTATCTGCAAAGTAGTAGCCATTAAGATCTAGTGACTGGATAAGAGCAGCCATCGGACTAATGAATACATTGAAAAGCAAAAAGAGGCCAGTAAGGAGCCCTAAGGAACACACAAGATAGTTGATATACAATAGATGTGGTGGGCCTACACAATACATAGAAGGCTCTAGATTGTAGATATGATGCAAATCAAAATACTTATCGTACACCAATAACAAACAAGCATGTCAAAATTAGCCAATGGTCTACTAAATTGAAAGCATCAGACAAATCAAGAGAGACTAAGATTACAGTTCTACCACCATTGATAGCTGTATGTATGTTAACCAAGTATGATGCTAGAATGGTTTCCATACTACAGCCTGACCTATACCCAGACTGATCTTTGCAGTTTTCCAGGTCATTGGTAAGTGGAACTGATGTTTCAGCCTGTGGCTTTCTTCAGGGTGAAGTAGTTATGTAGGTAAGGTAGGAATAGCAATGCAGTACCCCCTTTCTCCTCCCCCACAAAGAGACACCTCCCCCCACTGAACATAACAAAAGAACATAAGATGTGCCATACTGGGTCAGACCAAGGTCCATCAAGCCCAGTATCCTGTTTCCAACAGTGGCCAATCTAGGTCATACGTACCTAGCAGCTTCCCCAAAAGACACAGTTTCCACAATGCTTGTACTGGGTCAAGCATTGATATCTTGGGTCCCTTCTTAATAATGGTTTATGGACCTTTCCTCCAGGAACTTGTCCAAACCTTTTTTAAACCCAGCTACACTAACAGCCTTTACTACATCCTCCGGTAACAAATTCCAGAGTTTGATTACACGTTGAGTGAAAAAATATTTTCTTTTATTAGTCTTAAATAGTTTACCCTGTAGCTTCATTGCATGTCCCCTAGTCTTTCTATATTCTGATAACGTAAACAATCGATCTACGCTTACCCATTCCACTCCGTTCATTAATTTTTAGACTTCTATCATATCTCCCCTCAGCCGCCTCTTTTCCAGGTTAAAGAACCCTAACCCTTTTAGCCTTTCTTCATAGGAGTATCCTTCCATCCCCTTTACCATTTTGGTGGCTCTTCTCTGAACCTTTTCTAATAACACTATATCCTTTTTAAGATACGGCGACCAGAATGGCACACAATATTCAAGGTGCGGTCTCACCATGGAACGATATAGAGGCATTATAATTTATTTATTTATTTATTTATTTACATTCTCTTATATACCGCGCTATTCTGCATCAGTGCGGTTTACATTGAACAAACTGAAATTACATTGAACAGGGCATTATAACTTGGAAATAACTATTTTACAGGGAACATGGGCTATGGAGGGTTAAGTGGCTTGCCCAAGACCACAAGGAGCACCTGTGGGACTAGAAACCCCAGTCCTTCCGGCCCAAGGTGGCTGTCCTCTAGTGGGATTTGAACCCCCGACCTTCCGGCCTGAAGTACCTTGCCCCAACCACTAGGCCACTCCTCCACTCCACTATAATATCTTTTGTTTTCTTTTCCATTCCTTTCCTTATGAAGAAAGCCCCCCTAACCAATCCCCTTGGGTCCCCAGTCCTATCTATTCAATTGCTGGTGGTGTAGTGGAATATAGCAGGGGTAATCACCAGCCACCCCTACCTCATCTGGCTCTGGATTCAAAAAGGCAGCTTGTGGCCCCCAGCGGTAGTTTTGCAATATTCCTACTAGGGAACAAGCTGCTATATAAGGGCTTTTTGCTGTTTGACCCCTAATGGTAGTACTATGAGATTACAGCTAGGTGCCAAAGTGGTCATTTTGAACCCAGAGCCAGATGAGATGGGAGCCTCTAGTATAAGGCTACGACCCAGTTGTAGTACAAGCTCTGCATGAAGGAATGAGAAGCAGTTGCCGGAGACTATCTCTGAGAGAGAAGATGAGGGGAGCACCATATAATAAGTGATAGGAAGTGGGTGGATTCACAGACTGATTTACAAAAGTTTAACATTGAAGGTAATATAGGAGGTGGACAGATACTGCATGGCAATGACAGGGAAGAAGGGTACTAGATGGATAGGTTTTGCTGATGGTTGCATACAAGCTGAAGGGAGAAGATAGATGGAAGAATAGCTGATGGATAAATAAATGCTGCAAATGGACAGATACTGTACATGGTTGATTTGCTACTCAAGGTTTATGATTGATGCAAAAAAAATATTTGAAATGTAAGTGTGCAAAAAAAACAACAATTATGCACAGGAATAAATCTCTATAAGACAGAGTGGAATGTCATTTGAACTGAACCAGACATCATTTATGGCACAGCTTGAAAAAACATGTTCCAGGCCAAATGTCTCAGGCAGCAAAAGCAGTTAATGTGTCAAAAGACTGTAAAAAAACAGGACGTAAATGATAAATAGTTGATGGATCATTGATGTACAAGTAGCAGGAGTGAAAGGATGAGAGCAGGTAAGAAAGGACACTTGGGGGGGGGGGGGGTAATTTTACAATTGCATGGAATTATAAGTAGTGCATATACATTTTTCCCCATGTGGTGAATTTTAAAAAAATTACATTTTTAAAATGTACATGCTTCCATTTTGAAAATTACCCCATAGAATTTAAATGCATATATTTACAAACTGGCATGCACAAAGTTTTGCAGGTTAGTTTGCATGCATATACATTTGCAATGTCACCACATATCACTGAATGGCAATATTCCAATAGCACCACTGATCGTCATCTCATCACTGGCTTTTAAAAGGATTTCTGGTATGGGGGACATTCAAATAGGCAGAGGGTGTGGTGGGGGTGACGCAATGGACTTCTATGCCTCCACTCGATTTCAGAAACATTGGACATCTGCAACCCTGTCTAGACCTGCTCCAGGCATGAATAGGATCAAGAAAGTGCTCATTTTAGCCGTAAAACATCCAGAGTGTGTAGAGATAGAGGAGAGTTAACTAACTAGCCTAAGATGACAAGGAGCAGTGCTGAGATTTGAGCCCTGGCCACCCTGGTCTTAATCAGCTGCTCTAACCATTAGGCTATATGATGTCCCTGTCTGAAATACTGAGGATGTCTATATAGACACCCCCCAGATGTCCATATTGGGCAATTTTTATTGAATTTTCAAAATAAATCAAATATCCATTTGCTTGGAAAAAGAATAAGCATGAACAAATACAAAGATTGAAAATAATTAGGCAATAGTCAATATACTACATTCCACAAAGCCACAAAATAAAGGGGAGACATGGACCAAAAATGGAAAAGGAAAACCCCCAATTAAGGAGAAACAGAACGAAAGGGAAACCCAGCAATAAAACTGAATTCCCTTGCACATAAATATTGCATCATCGTATCTCAGGAAGGGCAATTTGAGAAACCAATTGATGCCTAGTATTAAGAAAAAAAGAGAGGTTAGGTTAGGTTTGGTTTATTTGGCTTGATATACCACCATTCGTTACAGCAGGGCAGTTTACATACATAAATCAAAATTGGGATAGGGCACAGGACCCCAGAGCATGAAATGAACTACATATTTGGGACAGGAAAGAGAAGAAAAGAAGAGCAAGAAGAGGATAATGCAATAGGCTGGAAAAAAATAGAATTAACAGAATTATATTTAACTAGATATTTACAGGGACGTTTAAGAAAGAATAGCTGCAGAACACCAGGTTTCAAAAGAAAAATTCTCTACTGCTCTTTCATGTCTCATGTGCAAGATCTGGGAAGACCCGGACCACATGGCCTAAAAAAGGACTTGTCTCTTTTTGACAGAGTTTCAGTATCCAGTCCTGATAACTGTTAAGGGATAAGTAACCAAAAGCATCATGGGCATCTCAGTTCCAGATTGTGAGTCCTCCAATAAGTCAGTGACATTCAGTATGTCCATACCCTGAGGATTCTCAAGGGACTCCTTTCTCCCCATGGGAAGATTCTTGATATAGGAGGAATTGACTCTTTAGGAACCTGTAGCACTTAGTCAAATATTTCCGAAACATCTGAGGAGAAACTGTGGGAGACTTTGGAAAATAAATAAACCTGAGATTGGCTGTCCTGGACTGATTTTCCAAATTCTCTAACTTAGCTCTTACATAGACAAGATCTTTCATTATGGAAACATTTGAGTCCTGAACTGAATGAACTTTCTCTTGCTCAGCAGTAGCAGCCTTCAATTCCTCCATCACAATCTGATGTTGAGAAGTAGCATTTGCATTATCTTGACTTTTTGACTGAAGCTGTTGAGTTTGACTGGACACAACAAGAGCTAAATTTCTTATTGCTTCCCAAATAGTCTTAAGGGTAAACTTATTGGGCTTTAACAGAGGCAGAGCCACAGAGAAAACAATAGGCAAACCTGAATGAAGTGAGGAAGGAGCACCAATATTCAAGCTGTTCATTCCACCAGCCTCCAACTCCTGCAAGGAACTTCCCACAGATGCTGGCCATGATCCAGGAGCAACAAGCTCTCTGGTGTCTTTGGGGGCAGCTTCACCTCGAATAGCAAACTCCTTCCTACCGACTTCCAGCAGCGGCCCATCAGAGCCACCCACTGCAGTCGCCACTGTGCTAGGAGGCAGGTGGGGGGAGGAGACAATGCTGCTCCAGGGAGAGTGAAATATCAACGCCTATGAAAGACATCGGGTCCACCAACCTTGGCATCGATACAGCTGGACCCACACTGGAGCTCAGCACTGAGGGCTTTCCATGTATAAACCAATCCATAGGACCAGGTAACACCAGCTGGATATCAGAGGCAGATTTCCCAGTCTTAGCCTTCGCCTTCCTTTTGCCCATCAAGGAAACAGCAAGGAGCAGTTCACATTTAGATTACCAACAAGCCATGCCCCTCTGCTTTTAAAACAGAGACTGATCTAAAAACCATACTACAAAAACATTTTAAGACTGATATTCAATTATCCATTGGCCAGATAATCCCTAGACTCAACTATATGCCTAAAGGATCAATAGTTAAACCTCAGGATCGGTGTTTTTTAAAACACTAGCCACAGTACTTAAATAAAATACATATATGGCATTCATCACTGCTGTCCAGACAGTGACAGGTGCTGAATACACATACAGAGCGGTCAGCGCCTGAGCTATCGGGATAGTAGCAATATTGAGTCCGTGCTCTGGATAATGATCTGGATATATGTTTTGATGTCCTAAATTTATCCAGAGAGCAGACCGATTATGTCCATAAAAAACTTGGCACTCCATCCGCATATTGCCCCAGTACTTACTAGATAGTGTCAAAGCAGTCCATAAGGATTTTCAAAGGCATCAGATTGCCACTGAAAATCCACAGATAGTGAGCCTAGGGTTAAGGGAATGATCCAAATAACAGTGGGCATTATCCACATAATTCCTCTAGGCACCCTATGAGGCCTGTCAGTTTTCATTCTCCACGTATAAACTGTAGATGTATGGTTTACATCTAATAGATGTAATCGCCGTTTGTATGCCAGCACATAGCTATCTATGTTATCAGGCTGATATTTAGTCTGCAGCCGTGCCAGCCACCATGGACAAAATATCTGGTAAATGATAGTGGCAGCATCCAGATAGCAGCGGGCACTGAATTTCTGATACTTACGGTCAAGACCAGCAGCTATCCAGATAGGAGATATACTCAGCTGCTCTCTGGGTCAGGCTTGCTAATCTACATAGACTTCTTACCTGTCTTAAGTTATGCAGATACATATCTGGATAGTGGAGCTGAAAATTGCTGCTATCAGCGAAAGGGCCAACTCCTTCCCAGTTGCACTCATGGACCACTCTGGCATTACTTGGGTAGTGAAGAAGACCAAGCAAGCGGGTACAAAAGGAGACTGGCGAATATTCAGTTCAGGTTAACCCCCCTTCTTTATTGGCCCCTGCACGTTTCGACTTAAAAGCCTTCTTCAGGGGGTCTTTAGAGGGAGCAAACCTCAAAAAAGAATAACAATAAATATTAAATATAAGGATAACCATAAAACAACATTTAAAAACCAATGTGCTATAAAATCATAAAAACATAAAAATTACAATAAATTTAATAATAATCATATAACTTAAAAAATAATGAATAAGAGTGCTCCTATACGTATAAATTGTAGTAGAGCATAAAATAACCATATACTGTATAATAGAAAAAGTCATAACGTAAAACAAATATTGTAGATGCTGTTAATAAAAAAATAAAAAAAAGAGTAATAAAATGTTGAAAATACAAGTAAAATGTACAGTTAGATAAATTCCAAACCATAAAATGTTACTTACTATACTCGAAAGTACAGATAAAGGAAATAAAATAGAGAAAGGGGATGAGGAGAATACAGCAGAAAATAATGTCAAAAGGTTTGTAACATAGCAACATAGTAAATGACGGCAGATAAAGACCAGTATGGTCCATCTAGTCTGCTCAGTAAGATAGCAAGAGTAGGTGCACCTGACGCTCTGTGCAGGCCATCCCTCCCCATGTCTTTGTTTTAGGGGTGATTATAAAAGCCATTATAGATTAGACAAAAATATAGTCTCATGCATGAATAGTAAACCATGGGCCTTATTCAATAAAGAATGTTCTCATAGATACAAAATACAGGGAAGTAGTTTTCTGAAAAAGGCCCTTCGTACTACACAATACCTTTAGTGTCTTGCAGTGTACAAAAAGACCACTAAAAGTGATAAAAAGTATATAAAATGATAATAAATAATAAATAATGATTAAACATAATATTATAAAAATGATAAAACTCATAAAGGCATAAAAACAGAAGAATCAAAATATCTCTTGTTCTTATTTTAACTACCATAAGTTATTACATCAGAGCTTATAAGGATCTATAAAGCTCCATTTATCAGGATTGTTAAAAATAAAACCCAGACATTGCCATAAAAAGTTTTTAAGGATTATTAAACAGACACCGGACATTGCCATAAAAGAATCTCTCTTTAGGAAGGAAACCGCATACCTAAAAGGTCAACATTGTTTGTTTATATAATTTCATAGAGCTTATAAAACTCATGAACACTTACTGTTCCATTGTATAAAAAGTGATAATATTGTTGCAACTTTAAAAAACTTGAATAGCTTACTAGGACCATAGCAATTATATTTTACTGAGTGTTTTGTTATAATGTTAAAAACTTGTAATGGAAATACTCATCAAAGTGACTTGCCAGGACCATAGCAGTTATATTCTGCCAAGTAGGAAATGATCAAATATTGTATTCCTGGTATGATCAAATATTATATTCTTGGTATAATATCAAAAAGTTCTAAATGAATGAAGCTAAAATGTTTTGGGGTATTTCAACAATCAAGCTGTACCTTTCAAATCACCAGATCAAAAAAAAGGGGCATTAAAATCTATGAAGTTTTTTTGCCAACTATTCCAATTAACGAAAAGCCGTGCAATATATTATCAAAAGACCAATATGAGGGCTCTATAGCACAGAATGAAGAACATATTTGCCCAGAAAACCCTATCAAAATTAACGTAATAAATAATGTTGTCTATGACTGTTCATGATTATAAAACTACCGTACCGTTTAATCACCATGCATTGCGGGAGCAGTTTTTTCAAACCGTGAAACATCTAAATAAACATAAACTGAAGCAACTAATGAAAAGCCATCTGATGTAAATCTGTCCAAAAGAATAAAGACACAGCTAACGCATTGTCTTGTACAGTCAAAGGGAACTACAGAGTTCTAAATTTAACTGTGCAACATACGCATTTAATAATCAGAGAGAAAAAAAGAGAGACGCCTTACCGTCTATCGCAGCATTCAATATTCACTGCTTCAGAGAAAAACGCTCTACTGGCATCTGCTAGAGAATATAGGTGTTTTCCCGCCATGGCGGGGTGAAAGGAAGGCCTTCAATGCATACCTGACAGCCCTGAGCTCGAGCAGGTTGATGTGGAGGCTCTGTTCCCTTGTCGTCCATGTTCCCTGAGTACTGAGGTGTAGAAAGTGCGCTCCCCAGCCTGTGGAGGATGCATCCATTGTGAGGACAATCTAATGCTGTGGCTGCTGGAGGCTCTTGCCCCGTGTGAGGTTGGACTGGTGGGTCCACCAGTGGAGGCCTTCTATCTCCCCGCTGTCCATGGGTACCTGCATGGTCAGGGACTGTGAAAGCTGATTCCAGTGGTCGCGTAGGTACCATTGGAGATCTCTTACGTGTAGCCGTGAAAGCGGGAGGACAGAGGTGGTTGCAGCCATGTGCCCCAAGAGGCAAAGGATGGATCGTGCTGAGGATGGCCTGGACGCCGACATCCCTCTGGCTAAGGATACTATGGCTGTTGCACGCTGTACAGGTAAGAAGGCTTTAGAGGCTCTGGTGTCGATGACAGTGCCTATGAACGTCACCCTCTGTCGTGGCTCCAGTTGGGACTTGTCCAAGTTCAGAAGGAATCCGAGGTCGGACAGCAACTTGGTTGTCCTTCGTATCGCTACCCGCGTCTCCGGAGCCGATGGCGCTGAGAGGAGCCAGTCATCGAGGTATGGGAAGACGGCGGTGCCCTGCTTGCGGAGGTCGGCCACTGCTACAGCGACACACTTTGTGAAGACCCGCGGGGCTGGGGAGAGGCCGAAGGGAAGCACTTTGTACTGGTAGTGTTGGTCCCACACCTTGAAGCGGAGGAATTTCCTGTGAGAGGGGTGGATGGGGACATGTGAGTAGGCTTCCAGGAGGTCCAGGGAGGCAAGCCAGTCCCCTGTTCGGATGAGAGGTAGGATGGAGTTGAGGGAATACATCCTGAAGTGCTCCTTTGTGATGAATCTGTTGAGTCTGCGGAGGTCTAGGATCGGTCGAACTCCCCCTGACTTCTTGGGAATGAGGAAATATCTGGAGTAGAAGCCAGAGCCGACTTGGCTGGCGGGAACTCTTTCGATGGCCCGGGACGCGAGGAGGCGTTGTAGTAGCCTGGACATTGTGGAGCATAGTTGTGAGAGCAGTTCGCTTACTGGTTGTGAGTGCTGAGCAGGCGGGGATGCGAAGCGTAGATGGTATCCGTCCTGTATGATATGAAGAATCCACTTGTCTGTGGTGATTGCCTGCCAGGCAGGGACGAACGCGGATAGACGGCCCCCTACCTGGGGGGGGGGGCAGGGGTCCCGTCCCTCGTGGTAGCAGCCCGCCATATGTCAAAAAGATGATTTAGCTGGCTGAGAGGCAGTCTGTTTCTTGGGCTTGTGGTCCCTCTGGTTTTGCCGTCGGTTGTTGGAGGGTTGGTAGGGCTGCTTGTAGCTGCGTGGGGCCTGCCACTTCCGAGTGGAGCTGTAGCGCTTGGTGGGGTAGTAAGGTTTCCGATAGTAGCTGTTTTTCTGTTTAGCAGAGTGGCGTTCCAGGCCCTCCGCTTCCAGGGTCTGCAGGGTGTTGCAGTGCTCCTTAAGGTCATTGATGGTGTCCGTGACCTTGTCTCCGAAGAGATATTCCCCTGTGCATGGGGCATCAGCAATCCTGTTGTGGGTGTCCTCTCTTAAGCCAGAGGCTTTTATCCAGGCCCAGCATCGGGCTGAGATAGCGGTGCCCGCTGTCCGGACGGCAGTGTCAAAGGCGGTGGCCACCAGGTGTCTGCTACATTCAGTGACATCCTGTATGGATGAGGTGGTCTCAGCTTGCAAGTCCTTGGGTAGGGCTGAGAGTCGGCCTTTTAGTTTTGCCAGCACTCCATCCAGGAAGTGAACGTGCTGGAATTGGTGAGCTGCAATTCTAGCGCTTAGCATGGCTCCATGGTATACCTTCTTCCCCACGTTGTCCAGGAGCTTGGAGTCTCTTCCAGGTGGATGGTTGGTGAGGGTCCTGGAAGACTTGACCTTCTTAAGGGCCGAGGAAACAACTATGGACTGATGTGGGAATTGTTGCTTGAGGAAGCCGGGTGTGGGCTAGACTTGGTATTTGGCGTCCAGTTGTCTAGAGCAAGCTTGGCCTGAGGCGGGGGTCTGCCACAGCGAGAGTTGGTTTTCCCACAGTTTTTGGTGGATGGGCAAGGCCAAGGCTGGTTTGGGCCTGTGGAGGTACTTATGGAGCTCCGGCTCCTGATCCACGGCCTTGTCCATTGTAAAGTTCAGAGCTGACATCACCTTCTTTAAGAACTTTGGGTAGGTGAGGTCCTCAGGAGGCTTTTGAGTGGAAGGGTCCTCCTTGTTCTTAGCTGGCGGCTCAGAGTTGATGGACTCCTTGGAAGCAGCGGATCCCACGGGGGCAGAGTCATTGATTTCCCCCTCTCTGGCGCTGGCTTCTTCAGACGGGAGGTCCCCTGGGGAGGGAGACCTGGAAGGCGTCCGAGGGTTGCTGCCAGATGCAGCAGCTGGAGCAGTCACTGGGAATGCACAGTTTACTGCCGGTAGGCTTTGCTTTGATTCCTGAGGAACAGTCTGTTTGACAAGGCGCGAAAGGAGTTCAAGGATGGCTTCAGACCTATCTCTGGATGGATATACCCTGCTGTGCCTGCGGGGGGAGCTGTTGATGGAGCTAGAGTTGCTGCGCCTTCTTCGCTTGCTGAATAGAGCTCTGCTGTCCTCACTGGAGCTGCTCTGTCTTTTGTGCTGCTTCCGGTGAGGGGCGTGCTTGCGAGACCGCTTAGGGTTTCTCCTGCAAGATCTGTTCCGATGCCTACCCAATGCTTCTGGCGCTTATGGCTGTGATGCCTGCTGTGGCACCGTCTTTCTGGGCTGCTACCTGTTGAATCGTGCCATCGGGGACTCCCTCTCCTGGCGTGGTCCTGATGGCTGGGGCTTTTCCTGATAGCGCGGTGATGTTTGGAGCCAGTGGGGCGGTCCCATAGCTCGGGGGAAGCCTCTCTGTGCCGAGGAAAGCCGGTGCAGAGGGAGCCTCCCGATAGGTCCGCCGACTGGCCAATGGAGCTCCTGTGGGCAGGGCTTGCAATCACACTACCGGTGCCATCTTGGGAAGCCCATGCCTGCCTTGTGAAGCCCTCTGGAGGGTCTGCAGAGTGTCCAGGAGTGGCCGCACGCCTGGGAGGCGATGGGGAGACAAGAGCAGGCAGGAGAGCAGACTGATGGCTGGGGAAGGAGGCCGCAGGCGGCGCATCCCGGGCCGGAAAGGTCGGAGCATGAAGCGGAGAGCCCGGAGGTTGCAGGGGGCCTGGAGAGGAGCTGGGAACAGCGTCGATCACCTCCGATGTAGCCAGGAACTCCCGGAGATCGTGGCCTCTATGCTTGCACGCTCTGGGAGACATATGTGAGCACTTTGAGCAGTCTTGTACCTGGTGATCCAGCCCCAAACATCTGATGCAGCAGTCGTGGCTGTCAGTGGTGTTCATCTTCCTGCCACATCGTGGGCACTTTTTGAATCCGGGTTTTGGCATCTTCTTGAGGTAAGAATCAGCGATTCTAGGTATTTTAAGAGGGGACGGAGAGAATCCGTCTTGATGGCAAGGCGGAAGAAGATAGACTGGCTGGGCTAGGGGCGGGCCAGGGAGGTGGTGCCACCTACCATGCTCAGAAATCTGAGCTTTGGAGAGCACTTCCGTACATGGTGCCACCCGGAGGACGTCACCTGGTGTGGCTGACTTATCCTGCTTGTCCATGGAGAAAATGCTATATATATTGGTGTATGTTGTGGCAACCTAAAAACAGTTCCATGAGTTACTGTAGTTAAATGACAATTATGTTGTGCTGAATCCCTTCAGCATATTGTATATTCTCAGCTTAAGTGGGGTATTGTAAATCTGGGTACGAGCTGCCGCTATTGTGTTTTGCTTCCTATAGCTATTCCTACCTTGTCCCCTGCTACTGCCACTGCTACTGTTGCAGCAGTGGACTGGAGAGCAAAGTTATCATGTCTTGTGGCCCATGTTCTAGTTTCTCCAATGCATGCCTATGCAAATAGAGGAGACATGGTCAATCATAAGAACATAAGATATGCCATACTGGGTCAGACCAAGGTCCATCAAGCCCAGTATCCTGTTTCCAACAGTGGCTAATCTAGGTCATGCGTACCTAGCAGTTTCCCCAAAAGACACAGGTTCCGCAATGCTTGTACTGGGTCAAGCATTGATATCCAGGGTCCCTTCTTAATGATGGTTTATGGACCTTTCCTCCAGGAACTTGTCCAAACCTTTTTAAACCCAGCTACACTAATAGCCTTTACTACATCCTTCGGTAACAAATTCCAGAGTTTGATTACACATTGCGTGAAAAAATATTTTCTTTTATTAGTCTTAAATAGTTTACCCTGTAGCTTCATTGCATGTCCCCTAGTCTTTCTATATTCTGCTAACGTAAACAATCGATCTACATTTACCCGTTTCACTCCATTCATTAATTTATAGACTTCTATCATATCTCCCCTCAGCCGTCTCTTTTCCAGGTTAAAGAGCCCTAAACGTTTTAGCCTTTCTTCATAGGAGTATCCTAGGAGTATCAGCCTTTACCATTTTGGTGGCTCTTCTCTCAACCTTTTCTAATAACGCTATATCCTTTTTAAGATACGGCGACCAGAATTGCACACAATATTCAAGGTGCGGTCTCACCATGGAACGATATAGAGGCATTATAATATCTTTTGTTTTATTTTCCATTCCTTTCCTTATGATACCTAGCATTTTATTTGCTCTCTTGGCTGCCGCTCCACACTGGGCCAAGGGTTTTAACATGTTATCCACAATGATGCCTAAATATTTTTCCTGGGTGGTGGTTCCTAATGTGGAACCTTGTATTGTGTAACCATAGTTTGGGTTGTTCTTCCCTAGGTGCATAACTTTGCACTTGTCCACATTAAATTTCATCTGCCATTTTGATGCCCAGTCTTCCAATTTATCAAGATCCTCTTGCAATTTTCCAAGAAGAGTACTTGCTGGTGGAACGGTGACATCACATAAGAGAACGCCATGAGGACATCAAGAGAAAACAGAATTAAGATGAACAGACTTGTAATATAAGTGTGCTGACTTACTAATTGTAAATCATTAGTTTATTATATATTAGAGCAGTTAGGAGTTTTTATTGTTAGGGGCCTAAAATCCTAAATTTCTGCAGGAGGGTGGCTGTAATTCTTATAAAAGGAGATGTACTTTCACTCAGACAGGGAAACTTACTGGGGGGGGGGGGGTAACTGGGAGCACCTAGATGAAGAGGCTGGGAAGGCTAGCCAATATAGGTGCCAGAAGACATTTGTATCCAGAGAGGTTCAGTGGTATCTGCTTGTTTGTACATGAGTAATGCTGTAAGTGAACCAGAATGCTATGGAGCAGTTACTGCCAGCTGGACTGAAGCAGTGCCTTAGAGCTTTAAGGATGCATCACAAAGGAATCAAAGTTTGGTGTTCCAAAGAGAGATCTAGACAAGTTCTTGGAGGAAAAGCCCATATGTGTCAAGTACTTATGACCCAAACTGGTCACTATCGGAGACAGAAAACTCAGTTCAGGGGCCCTTGATTTGACTCAGCAGACTTTTCTGTATCTATGCTGCTGATGTACAGCTACTCATAGCTACTGAACTAAAAAAAAATCACAAGTCTGGAAAACTGGGATACTAATGCACTCATCTCATTGCTCCCACAAATTCAGGCAATCTTTAAAAAAACTGCTATCACCTGCAGAAACTAAGAAATCTCTCTCCATATATCGAGATGAGTAATCACAATGGGCCATAAGACATGGCTAGACTACTGTAATGTTCTGCATAGTGGTTTGACCAAAGTTTTCACCAGCAGTAATTAATACAAAACAGTACATGTCTGATAAAGAGTGGTAAGTGGCATAACCATATCACGCCCTTCCTTAAAAAACTGCACTGGCCACCAGTACCCTGCAGGCCCAAACTTAAAAAACAAAAACCAACACACCTTATTCTCAAGGCCCTCAGATGGAATGAGCCAGAATACCTAAAGAATAAGTTAGCCCTCTACACAACTTTGAGGGCTCTAAGATCCTTTGAAGGAGCATCCCTAACTCTATCCTCACCATAGGAAATCAAAGTGAGACAATCACCAGCGAGCTTTCTCAAGAGCAGACACCACATTCTGGAACTCACTCCGAGAGAGGCTATGCCTAACTCAAGACAACTCTACTGGAGGAAGCACGTTTAAGCCTGATTCTTCTCCCATACCTTCGATGGCTATGATTGATTGACTGGGATAGGAAACATAATCACTCATACCATATCAGCACTAGTCTGCTGCACACCCTCTAACTTACTATATGCATACACACATTTATACAATTTATCCTCGATCTAGCTGCCAATTTTTTTTTATAATTTTTTTTTATTTAGTACATTACAAAAGAACACATCATTTTTCAACTGCTCTACAAAACACTGGTATAACCTACATCCAACTATATCCATCATCACAACATGCACCTGCTTACCTTTCTAGCCTTACTGTACAATACTTTAACAGTCTAGGTTCCTCTCCAATTTACCTGTACAATTATTATTTTACTATTTCCTTCAACTCCCCTCCTCCCCCCCCCCCCCGGATCCTGCGGTGTTCCCCTCCTCCATATTAATGCTTTACTTTGATAATCTTAATTAGTGTCAGCCCACTATCTCATTATCCTCCTTGTGTAACCACTAAATGTACTTTTGCCGGTTAGTTTAACTTCGGTGGTGAGTAAATTATTGGAAACGCTGCTGAAAGAGAAAATAATGAAGTTTCTGGAGTCCAGCGGATTACAGGATCCGAGGCAGCATGGATTCACCAGAGGCAGGTCTTGTCAGACAAATCTGATTGATTTCTTTGACTGGGTGACCAGGGAGTTGGACCGAGGGAGAGCTCTAGATGTGGTGTATTTAGATTTCAGTAAAGCCTTTGACACTGTTCCTCACAGGTGACTTATAAACAAACTGAGCACCCTAGGGATGGACCGTAAAGTTACTGCTTGGGTTAGAAATTGGTTGGGTGGGAGGCGACAAAGAGTACAAGTAAATGGAGCTCACTCTGAGGAGAAGGATGTTACCAGTGGTGTGCCCCAGGGATCTGTCCTTGGTCCGATTCTTTTTAACATCTTTGTTAGTGATATAGCGGAAGGGCTGTCGGGTAAGGTTTGCCTCTTTGCAGATGATACCAAAATCTGCAATAGAGTAGACACCCAGGAAGGTGTAGATAACATGAGGAGGGATCTAGCTAAGCTTGAAGAATGGTCTAGAATTTGGCAGTTGGGATTTAATGTTAAAAAATGTAAGGTCATGCATTTGGGCTGCAGCAATCCAAGGAAGCAATACAGTATAGGAGGTGAAGTACTTTTGTCCACTAAAGAAGAGCGGGACCTAGGTGTGGTTGTGTCTGATGATCTTAAAGTAGCTAAACAGGTAGAAAAGGCGACGGCAAAAGCTAGAAGGATGCTTGTGTGCATACGGAGAGGAATGGCTAGCAGAAAAAAGGAGGTGATAATGCCTCTGTATAAGTCTTTGGTGCGACCTCATTTGGAGTATGGTGTGCAATTCTGGAGACCGCACCTTCAAAAGGATGTGAACAGGATGGAGTCAGTGCAGAGGGTTGCTACTAAAATGATTAATGGGCTTCATTATAAAGCATATGAGGACAGACTTAAGGATCTTAATATGTACACCTTAGAGGAAAGGCGGGATAGAGGTGATATGATTGAGATGTTTAAATACCTCCATGGCATAAATGTTCAGGGAGAGAGCCTCTTTCAATTGAAAGCAAGTTCTGCTACGAGGGGAGATGGGATGAGGGTGAAGGGAGATAGATTCAGGAGTGATATGCGGAAATATTTCTTTACGGAAAGAGTAGTGGATCCATGGAATAGTCTCCCAGTGGAGGTGGTAGAGATGAGGACAGTAACTGAATTCAAAAAAGCATGGGACCAACACAGAGGATCTCTAAAGGTAAAAAGTGGACTGTTGTAGTTGTTGTTATGGAAGGACAGACTAGATAGGCTATGTGGTCTTTTTCTGTCATCATGTTTCTATGTTTCTATCTCCTTTGAAAGCTCTCAATCCTGTCCACTTTATATGCATTAATCTCACTTATCCTATAAATATATGCTATTCTACTTAATATCTTTTCAGGTGCTGGTGCTCTCATGGACCTCCATCCCTTCGCTATTTCGATCCGCACTCCAATTGCAAGCATCTTCAACATATACACCATGTCACTCTTTGGTTCCCCCTCCCCCATTCATTCATTAATATTCCCGCTGGTGTAATAGCTCCCATCCAGCCCACCATCTCCCGCATGAGCTCCTTCAGCCACTGCCATGTTTGCTGTGGGACTGGACAGCTCCACCACATATGCATATACTCCCCCCATTCTCCGCACCCCCTCCAACACATCGCATCATTATATCTCCCCATCTTACACAACCTTACTGGGATTAGATACATTAGGAACAACATCTTATAACAATGTTCTTGGGTTTCTGCCGAAACCACTGGTATTTTAACCTCATCATATACTTTTTCCCCATCTCTGTACATTCCAATGACCCCCCAAGTCTGCCTCCGAGGCCCTCATATGCGTTCCTTGATCCATGGGGCTACTCAAGGCCTTATAGAGCCTAGAAATCACCCCTCTTGATAAGTCCCCCACCCTAAACATCTTCTCAAAGAGTGTCTCTGTGCTTTTCAGGCCTTCTTTTATATCTTTTCCCCCTAAAAAGCGTGCCTGTTGAAAGTAGCCCAACCAATCACTCTTTTCTATTTGGAACTCTTGCTGGAGCTCAGAAAACAGCCTTAATTGACCAGCCTCGGTTAGCACCTGCCCCATACACTGCAACTCTTTCTCCTGCCATCTTTGGAATGTCCCAGAACTTTCTCCCACCAAAAACCCCTCACATTATGTAATCCACTGTGCCCTAATATTTCCTCCCTTATGTGTTAACACCTTATGTTTCCTATCCCAGGCTCTAAATGTACTTATCATATATGGGTTCTTAACTATGCCTCGTTCTCTCGCCACCCTATTCTTCCACAACAAATCCGTAATATAGTTGGGTCTTACCATCACCTGCTCTATTCTACTCCATTGAGGCCCATCCTTCTCCAACCTCCACCCCATTATCACTCGCAACTGAGCCGCCTCATAATATCTTCCAATCTCAGGGACCGGCAGACCACCCTCCTTTTTTGCTCTATGCATTATTTTCCTTTGCACCCTAGGGGGCCTGCGTCGCCAAATAAAGGAGAAGATTCTTCTCTGCACCAAGTTTATCATAGCTGTAGGAACTTCTATAGGCATAAACAGAAAAAGTAGTCTGGGCAGTATATTCATTTTCACTATGGCTATCCTTCCCATCCATGAGAAAATGGGTTTATCCCATCTTACTAAATCCGTTAGCACATTCTTCACAGTTGGTTCATAGTTCAATTTATATAATTCGGACCCCTCCATGCTAATTTGGATCCTCAGATATTTCACACTTTTGCTAGCCCATTTAAACGGAAATGTTTTCCGTATCCTATCCACTTCCTGTGAATTCAACCTTAACTCGAGCACTTCTGGTTTTCCCATATTCATTTTATAGCCCGATACTGCACTATATTTCATAATCTCATGTACTAGCACTGGTAGCGATTTCTCAGGTTGTCCTAGTGTATACATCATATCATCTGCAAATAATGAAATTGTATATTCCTCCTCACCCACCTTTATTCCATGTATTTCCTTATTCTGCCTAACGCTTTCAGCCAAACAGCAAAGGAGAAATCGGGCAGCCCTGCCTTGTACCACTGCCAAACTGCTCTGAATAAGCCCCATTTATGCATATAAGTGCCTTAGGCTCTTTATAGAGGGCCTCTATCCATTTCTGAAAGTTCTCTCCCAATCCCATCTTCTTCATAACTGCAAACATAAAAGACTATTCTACTCTATCAAATGCTTTCTCCGCATCTACTGCAATCATTATAGATTCTGTCTGCTCACTTCACACTTGCCATATTAAATTCAACAATTTACGCACATTATCACTCACTTGCCTGCCCGAAATAAACCCTGCTTGGTCTTCCTTTATTAGTCCTGGAATATATTTCTGTAATCTAGCCGCCAATATTTTAGCTAGTATCTTAGCATCCAAATTTATAAGGGAGATGGGTCTATAAGACTCACACTTCCCATGGTCCTTCCCAGGTTTAGGTATAACTACCACTCCAGCTGTTTCCATAGAGTTTGGTAACTTCTCCCCCTTTCAATACCTCATTAAAAACATCCCGCAGGATTGGACTAACCTCACAGAATATTTTATAAAACCGTGCTGTAAATCCATCCAATCCTGGCCCCTTACCCTCCTTCAAGCTCTTTATAGCCTCAACTACTTCTTCTCTAACTATCTCTCTATTTATCCACTTCTGTTGCTCTAAATCCAATTGGTTCAATGTGGTCTCCACCAGGTACCTCTCTATATCTACTCCCTCTTCTTGTTGCTCTGATTCATAGGGCTTACCATAATAATTCCAAAATACTTTCTGAATATGTTCCGTACCCCAAACCCACTTTCCCTGTTCATCCTTTATTTTCAGGATCTGCTGATGCACCCTTTTCTCCCTTAATTTTCTGGCAAGATATCTACCTGGCCTATTACCCTGCATATAAAACTCGTGTTTTAGTTGGTTTAACCTATAGGCCTCCTCATCTTCATGTAAGGCCCCTAATTCTTCTTGTATTTTCCAAATGCGTTGTAGCCACTTTCTTCCCCCTCTCTGCTTGTGAATTAACTCTTCTGATCTCAACTCTTAACACCCCCCGCTCTTTCTGTTCTTTTCCTCTCTTCTGTCTCGCCGCCAAGGCTATACACTGTCCCCTTACAACCGCCTTCAACCCATCCCATACACCAGCCGGCCCCACTTCACCTCCCTCATTATAACACATATACTCCCTTATAGTGCTCTGTATACTTTTTTGCCCTTCCAACTCATCTATAAGGGACTCATTTAACTTCCAGAAGTGCAAACCTCCTCCTTCCTTTCGTAACCTCAAGGAAGCCTCCACCGGGGCATGGTCTGACCAGCTTATAGGCCTGATCTCCACCTTCTTGACCTGTTCTATTATCCTCCCATCCACCCATATCATATCTATTCTGCTGTATCTCTTATGTGGGTGAGAATAGTGTGTATACTTCCTCTTGTTACCATGCATGTGACTCCAAACATCCACTGAACCCAGTTTATGCAGCAGCTTCCCCAGTTTCTTGCTTACCCTCTTGGTCCACACTTGTTGTCCCCTGTAGTGTCTATTCTGGGGTTCAGTGTTGCATTAAAGTCCCTTCCTAATATTACCGGACTTTGCAAATAGGGTTCCATCACCTAATGCAAGTTCCCATAGAACTGCCCTTGCTGTATATTTGGCGCATATATACTCCCCACTACCACGGGTCTTTCTTCTATTTTCCCTTTCCACAAAATTTAGCACCTTCCTGGGTCTCTCTCCACATGCTTGCTTAGCAGAAGGAAACTCAAAACCCACTTATTTCAGGCTCACTACAACCTGACCTAAGTGCGACACCTTACCTCAACGAGTTCGCTTTTGCCTGCCATGATGGCATTCGGAATACCCTCAGCATATGGATAACCTGTATGTAATCTTGTATATATGTATATTTTACGCCCCTCCCACGCACCTACAATCAAATGTATTTTTAGATTTGTGAGCCCCAATTCAATGTACAAAGTATCTAATCACTATTTCCTGTGTTATGTAAATCATTGCTCAATCAAAATGTGTATCTTAAAAATCACTGTATTGTACGATACATTATGATTCTGTAAAGTAAACCGCTGCTGATCGTAGGAAGCAGCGGTATACAAATGTTTACTAAATAAATAAATAAAAATAAATGCTCTTCTTCCACATTCAAGCCTTTTGCAAATATTATGCCCACTCCTCCCCTTTTTGGCGATTCCCGGTTATGGGCCAGATACACTATCATATTCTTTACTCATCAACCATCTTTCTTGTACTTTTTTTAAATGCGTTTCTTGTATAAGCAGATCATCCGCTCTTACTCAGCTGCCCTCTTTCAATAGGGCCTGTCTTTTAAACCAGGAGTTAAGTCCTTTCACATTTATGTTTACAATCTTGCATTCCTCCAGTTCTTTTTGATTACTACCCATAACTGTCAATCTCTGCACTTCCTCCTCTTACACACACAGGATCCTGGTACTCTCCTTCTTCCCGCCCCTTCCTCCTCACCTCCTCCCTCTCCTCATTCTTTCTACCATTTAGAAGCTTCCGCTTCCTCCCAGACATCATCCTCCCCCTCCCACTCGTGTTACCCATTTCACATTATACTGTCTTCTTATCTTAATCTCCCCCCTTTCTTATCACTTCACATTTAACTTTACACCCCTCTCCCATCACAAACTCAGTCCACCTTTGCGGCTTCTTCAACCTTGCTGTTGGTTTCCATACTTCTTCCATTTTTCTTTCCTCTGCTTGTTTACTCAGTCCCATGTCCTTTCTTTTTTGCATCACATGTTTACTCATTCTCTCTTTGCTCTCCACTCTCTGCCATATTGTTGTCTGTCCATTCGCAGGTTTCCTCACTTCTCCCACCGCTGGTAAACATGTCACTCCTGCCTCCTTCATCTCTGCTGCCAATTGAGTTGCTGTTAACGCCCGCCTTGTGATGCCTTGTCTGGTGAATGCAATTCCTGTGGGGTACAGCCATTTATATTTAATGTTCTCTTCTCTTAACCTCATTGTAAATCCTCTCCATTCTCTTCGGCATTGTAGCGTGGCCGCAACCAAATCCGCAAAAATTGCAACCTTATTGCCTTTCCACTCTAGGTGCCCGCTCGCCTCACCTTATTTACTATTCTTGCCTTAATTTTAAAGTCCTAGAGGCAAATAATAATGTCCTGTGGTGCCTCCCCTTTCCTGCCCAGTGTGCGGTGTGCTCTGTCTATTTTTATTTCCAGTGCCTGCCCCCCATCCTCGGGCTCCTGCAGCACCGCCATACATATGTCTCGTGCAGTCTACTCACAGTCTCTGTCATCCTCATGTTTTGGCACCCCCTTTTTTTCGGAGATTTTGCCTTCTCACACGATTTTCAAAATCTTCCAGCTTTAACTCAATCTGTTCCTTCACAGCTTCTAAACTGTTCACTGCTTTGTTTATTGCGCTCACATTGCTTCACACCTCTTCCACTTGCCCTTCCGCTTCCTCCACTCTTTTCCCCAGCGCCTGCACATCAGTATGAAATTCCATTATGGCCGCCTCCATATCATTTTTGAATCCCGCCATTTCAGACCGCAGCTCATCAAACCGTGACCAGAGATCTTCCTTTGAAATCTACACCATGGTGCTTCTGCTCTGCACCTCTTCCAAGGTATTCAACTGCTCTTCAGCCTCAGCGTACACTTCACCTCCAATTTTTCCTCCTTCTCTCTGCTCACCTCGGCCCGCAGCAAACGTATATTCTCTTATATCTGCCGTCTTTTTCCTCGCTGTCATCATTCCTCCAGCCTCCGCTCCCAGTGACCGTTCCACTCCTCTTGGGGTGTTTAAAACTCTATTTGGGGGGAGATTAATCACTTTTGCGGGGATGAACAGCGGAGCTCGTTTTCAGCCATCCATGCGGTTTGGTGATGTCACTGGAAGCCCCCCTAGCTGCCCATTTTTATTTATCCCTATGCCTGTGTCTTACCAATTTTGTCTGTCGATATATCCCAACTGCACTTGTCCCCTCTGTTTCCTATTAGGATATATAGTGCCAACACTGTAAAGGTTCAAATACCACAAATATTCCTTGTAGCCTTGGCAACAGTTCTTTGCCTCGGATAAAAACTTAAAAGGCACATTTTACAAATGATGTCCAAGTACAATCTGGAATGTCCAAGCCAGAACGTCTGGGAAAAAAAAAAAGCAGGCATGTCCAAATTCAAGCACAATTTCACAAATGTGGACATGCCCAATATGGATGTCCAGGGGCCTTCTACATAGACAACCCCAGAATAGTATTCAAGATTGGAGACATCCAGTCTGCACAGCTTCCAGAGCCCCCACACAGCTAAGCTTTCAGCTCTCTATCTTTTTGCCTGTTGCTAATATAGAAGTTAACTGTTGGTTAAACATTACATTTTAGGAATATTCTGACTGCCTACATTCCTTGTGTAGCCCTTAAATCAGATCTCTGAGTGTGCTCACTGGTCATGTAAGGCCTACTGGCCAGGGACACTTAGGTTCCTGCCCACCCTACCCCTCACCCCACCCACCCCAGGGCTGCATTGCCTATATAGTGGTCACGTACGTTGCCATGTATCCTTTTCAATTTGGTGTTAAGCCCACCTTTTCTTCTTCCCCTTCTAGGACTGCTTAATCAGCATGTCATGTATTCAGTGCAATACATGTGGTGCTTTCATTCTGAATGAATCATTTGGAACCTAAGAGTCTGTCCTATGTGCCTCAAATCAGCTGTCATGCATAAAGAATTGACTCTACTAAGGGAAGAACTAGCTGCAACGAAACACACCTCTTCTAGGATACAAACAGAACAAAGTCCACCATCGCACCCCACAAAGAATCAAACATCCCAGGAACAAATGGATCACAGTGGGCTCAGGTAGATTGTGACCTGTAACGAAGAGACATCCTATACATCAAGAAATATCCCTGCATGATGCCTTCTCTGCTTTGGCTAATGAGGATCCCCAATCCATGGAAACTGAAGAGCCCTTGAATGAGTCAGTCAATGCCCAATCTCCTGCTAAAGCACCAAATATGAAGAAAAGCTCACCAAATGGAAACCTTCTACTACTTGGAGATTCCATCATCAGAGGCACCAACTTGGGATCACAGTTCAAAGGAGAGAAGATAGTCAAATGACTCCCAGGCTCTTCAGCTAGCAGGAATACAAACCAAATTGTTGATATACTTAGCGCAGAAAGTGAGCACTCCAAAATTGATGTTGTCATCCACCTGGGTACAAATGACCTGGCTTGAAACAGTTCCTCTGCAGTTCAAAGGGACTTCCAGACTCTGGGAGAGAAACTCAAGCCCGTTGTTAACACTGTAGCATTCTCAGAAGTTCTACCTGTTTATGGTAAGGGGCAGAAAGGCTGCATCGCATAAACAGCTTTTCTTTTTTTATATCATATTTTATTAAGTTTATTAAGACAGGGAAGTTACATACCTTTGCACACCCATTTCGGTATCTTGTCACATTAACATACAATGCCACCCATCTGTAACATATCATGCAATTTTCGTATACAGATATCTACATTCCTTTTACATACCAACCAAACTTTGTGAACTTCTTGTCCCCTTTTATACCTCAAGGGTTTACTTCCCCACACTTCCCCACTTATGTATCTAATCATAACACATCAATTTATTTCAACTCATAATAGGTAACAGATAACAGAGCTCGTGCTTTCTTCCATTCCCTTATTAACTCTTGTGCTTGTCGCCCCCTCTCTTCAACTACCCCCCCCCCCGTGACCTTTTAAGTAAGGGCCCCATATCTTATGAAACATCCATTCCTTCTCCCTCAACCGATATGTTAACCAGTCAAATCTTACCGCCTCCGCTATTTTTACATTCCACTCCTCCTTAGATGGGCCTTTTTCGCTCTTCCATCTCCAAGCCACAGCCACTCTCGCTGCTAGCTTAATTTTCTCTTCTAGAATTTCCCCCCACTTCCCAATGTGACCAGGCTCCCCACCTCCCAGTATCATATCTTTCATCTTCCCCTGTCGTGATCCTTCTTTTTCCCTTCCAACATTTTCCTTCACCATCCCCCAGTATCTTTGGATCATCGGGCAATCCCACCACATGTGTATAAATGTTCCCACTCCTCCGCAACCCCTCCAACAAAGGTCTATTTGTGTCCCCCTGGCTAAAAATAACTTCCTCGGAGTGATATATGCTCCATGAATAATTTGGAGCTGAGTCTGTCTCCATGAGGAGACCCCCGGTGTTTTTATATACGCTCTCAAGGATCCTTCCCCACTCTTCTTCTTCTAAATCTTCCCCCAACCATTTGTGCCATTTATTTTTGTGCTCTTGCACCTCTCGCTCCTCCTCCTCCCTTAATTGGATTTTATATAACTTCAATATGAGGGCCTTATCTGAGTTTCCTTGAAACAGCGCTAATTCCATCTTCGAACTAGGCCTCTTGAACTGTTGTTTTACCTCCCCCCTTATTTAAGAAATGTCTAAGTTGAAAATATTGGTAAAAAGGAATCCTCCTTTGTGTTTTCCTTTCCAGCTCCCGAAGTGAACACACCACCTCACCTTCCAATAGATCCACAAATTTCCCGGATCCCCCTTTTTTACTCTACTTTCCCTTTGGGGACATGGATTGGTTAAAGAGGGGGATGGAATAGCTGATTTTGGACCAAGGCGAGATTAAGAAAGGAAACCAGCCTTGTTTCATCCCTATTCTTTTTAACTTTGACATGGCCTTTATAAAAGGGTGTTTGTTACTTTCCCCCCCCCTTCTAACCATTGAAACAACGACTGGGAGCCCATCATAATCCTTTCCATCTCTACCCAAGCCACTTCTTCTCCTCTTCGATAATGATCTCTCCATGCTTTAATTATACACGCCCTATAGTACCATTTTAGGGACGGGAATCAAATCCCACCCTGACATTTAGACAGTAATAACTTCCTCTCTTTTATCTGTGCCCTCCCCCCCCACCCCCAAATCTCACCATTTTAGCTTCCCACTTCCTAATAATATACCCCGGGATCTGGATGGGCAACTGAGAAAAAAGGAAAATAAACCTCGGGATAATACTCATCTTAACAGCCTCACCCGCCCTACCCAGCTCAGTTGTAGCGAAGATCACCCCAACAACTGCTCACTAAGCTTACCTGCCATTGGTCTATAGTTCCGCTCAAAGAGCTTCTCCGGGTCCTTTGTAATTTTTATCCCTAAATATTTAATGTCTTCATACACCCACCGAAAAGGAAAATTATTGAATTCCCCCTCTTTCAACCCCCCCCAGCGCCACTGCTTCTGTCTTTGCTAAATTTACCTTAAACCCCCGACACCTCTGAAAAATTTCCCAGCTCTTTCACTAACACTGAGAGAGATTCAGCCGGCTTTGTCATAAAAATCAATGTATCATCCGCATACAAAAGAATCTTATGCTGAGTCTTCTCCACTTTCACTGGCATTATGCTTGATTGTTCCCTTATCCGAATCGCTAACGCCTCAATCACTATGGCGAACAACAGCGGCGATAGGGGACACCCTTGCCTCATCCCTCGTTGAAGCTCAAATAATTCTGAGTGATGTCCATTCACCATGATCCTAGCTAAGGGGCACCGACATAGGGCTCTCACCCCTTGTATAAAATCTGTGCTCAATCCCATCCTCCCCATCACCTCAAACAAAAACGCCCACTCCACCCTGTCACAAGCTTTCTCGGCGTCCAATGCCACACACAACGTTGGTATCTTTTTTGCCTTGACATAGTGGAGAAGTCCCACTGCCCTCCTTACATCATCTGTTATGGCTCTACTTTTAATGAACCCTGTTTGATCAGGATAAATTAAATCTGGGAGGACCCCCTCCAATCTACTCGCCATTATCTTTGCATATAGCTTAGCATCGCTATTAATCAGTGCAATTGGCCTGTAATTTTCGCATCTATTAGGACTACCCTAGCACTCCTCCTGCATCACATGATAATATTCTGCCTGAAAACCATCTTCACCTGCCGCCTTCCCCTTCAGTAACTTCCTGATTCCTTTAATTACCTCCTCCACACTGATGGGTCTCCTCATCCAGGTTGTCGTCTCTTCCTCTACCTTAGGCACTCTAATCTTATCCAGGTATTCTCCAATCTTTTCTCGACTTAGCCCTTCTTGTCCTTGATATAATGACTCATAAAATTTCCAAAATTCTTTACAGATTCCTTGACTTTCTACTACCCTCTTACCCTCGTCGCCTAGAATCTCCACCACTGTCCTCTTCTTTCCTCTTCTGTAATTGCCTGGCCAACATTCTACCCGCTTTATTTCCCCCTTCCATATAATTATTTTTCGAGGCCCTCATCATCCTCTCTACCTCCTCCTGTGTCTAAAGTATTTAGCCTCACCCGAACCTGATAAAGCTGTTGCAAAGAAGTCTTTTCCCCAGTTCTACTATGTTCCAATTGGCATTCCTCCAACTCCTTCATCCATTGCTGCCTCACAGCTTCCCTTTCTCTTTTCTTCTGGCTCCCAAATTGAATCATTACCTCTCTCATGAAGGCTTTCCCACCATCCCATATCATTGTATCTGACACCTCCCCATTATCATTCAAATCTAAGTATTCCCACCAGGCCCACCTAAATTTGGCCTTCCCTTCCTCTGATTGAATCAACGATACATTTCCCCTCCACCCTCCCTGCACTCCCCTCTTCCTTTCAACAGCAGATTCCACTCTCCCGTGATCATTCCATGGTCTGATATTGTTAAAGGATGTATCTTCACCTTCTTGATCACCCCCATTTGACATCTTTTCCCCAGAAACATATCAAGTCTAGAATATGTCCCCTGCCTTATGGCGTAGTAGGTATATTCTCGCCCCCCTGGATTTTCCCATTTCAAATATCCACCAATTCAAATTCCTCTAAGCTCTTCCTTAATTCTTTCCCTTCCTGCCTGTGCAGTTTTGACTGGAAATTAGATCTATCTTTAGGCCCCACCACACAATTCATATCCCCGCCAACTATCCAGTCCCCCCTTTGCCTTATCCCCAAACTCCTTTAATGCTTTTGTAAAAAAGGAACCCTTCTAACCATTTGGAGCGTATAAATTAAGAAGAGACACCTCCGCCTGATCAACCCTCCCCACTACCCACACTATCCTACCCATAGCATCCTCCCCCCCCCCTCCGATTCATAGGGGACAAACTTTACTCTTTTGTGTATGAGGATCACCACCCCTCTCTTCTTGGAATTATATGCCAATCCAAACAATTGCACAAACCCCTGGGATTTTAATTTCTCCTGTTCCTCTTTTATCAAATGTGTTTCTTGCAACATTGCAATATCAATTTTACTTTTGTTCAGTTGTGTGAGAATCCTTTTCCTTTTGATAGGGCTGTTGATCCCCCACACATTAAAGGAGGCTATCTTATACCCCCCGTGTATGGACATCGCAACTCATTAGCAACATATTCACTCTCCCTTTTTTTACATTCCCTTTGGATGTATGACCGCACGAGCTTAACTTCAACTATAACATAACTTAACACATCATTAAACATAACTCTTCCCACCTCCTCCCTCCTTTCACAAATTTTTTATTTATTGACTTCGATTAGCCCAACCCCTCACCCGTTAATGCTCTCTTTTCCCGCACCCTTCTTCCATCCCCCACCCCCCTGTCTTCCCGCTTCACTTAATTCCCCTCCCACATCCCACCACTCCCTTTTACATTACCTTCCCCTTCGTTTCCTGCTGAAAATTAATGGCGGGGAGTAGTTCCTTTTCATATAGTTCCCCCCTTGATTTCTCCTCTCTTCTTCCTTTGTTTCCCTCCCCTCCCTCTCCATTCTTTCCCTCCCAGACCTCTTGCCTGTCATTTCTCCTCCTCCCCCCCCCATGCACCACTTAGCCTCTTTTTATTTTAATAGGTATTCATCCCCTCCTCCCCCTACTGCAGCCCCCACTGTTCCCCATCACGTTCCCATACCAGATTTATCTTTCCCGTCCGCCTTACCCCTCTCGCATGGCGTGTCTCCCCTCCCACCATACATTTAGTTTGACTTATAATTGTTTAAATTTACAACTCCTCTCCGCTTTTCCACCGTACTGCATCCACCCCTGATCATTCCACACTCTGAAATTGTCCTTTCACTCCATCATCGTTGACCACTCGTCTTCAGCTCTTACTGCGACGCCCGATTACTCCTTGCATTGCAACCGTCTCTGACCTCAGCAGCTCTCCCTTTTTGCGCCTTTAGAAACTTCTCCAGTGCATCAGTCGTACTGAAAAATCTCCTCATGCCTCTCACCACCATTGTGAGCCTTGTGGGATACCAGATCGCTACTTGTATTCCTTTTTTTGCTAAAGACTCCTTTACTTTTAATACGTCCTTCCTTCTTTTAAGGGTTTCAGCAGCCAGATCCGGAAACACATATACTCTCCAATCATAAGTCACATAATTCGATCTCCGTGCTGCTCTAACAACATGCTCTCTGTCCTGAAACCGGAGCAATTTTACAATAATAGCAAATGGATTCGCTGATGCCTCAGGCCTGGGTCTCCGTTCCCTGTGTGCTCTTTCCACCTCAAAAGGGGTCAGAAAGGAGGGGGGGGGTCTGGAAAGCACTTCAGCAACAGTTCCTTTACAAATTTCATAGTGCCCCCCCTGCTCCCTCCAGCACCCCAAAGATTCTGAGATTTGACCTCCTGTCTCTGTTCTCCATATCCTCCGATTTCGATTGTAACCATCTAACTTATTGCTGCAGCTAGGTCACTGTATTCTGAAGGACTGCTTGGGAGTCCTCTGTTTGGCTGACCCTTGCTTCTACCTCCTTCAGGTGTTGTCCTATCCCCACAAATGTTTCCTCCAGCTTGCCAAAGGTTCTTTCCACGATTTCCTCTTTAGATTCTCGTATTTCCCGCATAATCGCAGCCAGATCCGCCTCAGTTCCTTCTTCCACTTCTCCCTCTCGCGGCTCCTCCGGATTCAGTCGCGACGCTAGCGCTGACAGGGCCGTCTTTTTTTCCATTGTGCTTTTCCCTGCACTTGTTTTCACTGCATACAAATCCTTTATCATGGCCCCCTGCTTCAGTTTGACCACTTTGGCATCTTCACTCCTTTATCTCTCGAATTCCTCATACGGGGGAACTTTTATTCCCTGTTTTTATGGTGTGGGTTAGACAGCTCTCTTACTAACGCCCTTCTTCCACCATGGCTAAACCAGAAGTCTCGCATAAACAGCTTTAATACATGGCTCCAGACCTGGTGCAAACGAGAAGGATTCAGATTTATTGGCGACTGGGGAAACAGATGGACCAACAAGAGACTATGCTGTGCTGATGGACTACATCCCTCTGTCGCAAGGAAAAGAATTCTAAGTGAAAGATTCAGGCAGTATGTGGATATGCATTTAAACTAGAAAAAGGGGGTGATGAATGGAGAAGGACTAGTTCAGGACGTCACTCCCAGCAAATGCAGAACATCAGAAACAGCCACACATCAACAACAAGTGAGAAGAAGTGGGCAGAACAAAATCAATGCAAAATACATGCAAGCCAGTTAAATGCTGGAAAGCAATGAGCACAAATGCTCGAAGATTAGCCAACAAAGTTCCGGACCTGGAAGCTCTAATGGTGGAAATGGACTTGGACATTGTGGCCATTACAGAAACATGGTATAATGAATCGCATGAATTAGCAGGCTATAAATCTATTCAGAAGAGACAGAGAAAGTGGAAAAGGAGGAGGAATTGCCAAGATAGCCATAAAGGGTGTAAAAGGGGGTGCTTGTTATGGAAGCTACACCACCTTTTGCAAAGATCCAGACTATCTATGCCACAAAGGATTGTGGTAATAGTAATCCAGTTGTATAGTGTTTGCCTTTGGGGTAAATAAGAATGTAGTAGTTGAGTCGAGTATAAGGCAAAATAGAGTTTATTTATGGGGTTAATTATTCCACACACAGATTATACTTGGTAACACCTTCAGGATAACTTTTCCAGGTTTTGTAATCAAAGCAAAGAACACAACTGAAAGTTCCAAGCAAATAGCTTGCATAGTCTTTTCAAGCAACAGAAAAACACTTCCCTTCAGTCACTGCTGACAACTGCTCAAAAGAAAAAAAACTTCCTTACAAACAGCATTCTTCTTTCACATTCAAAGCAGTTCTTTATACAACATGTGCACGGCTTTGAGCAATGCTCTACTCTATCAACAGGTGGATAACAAGCTTTAATCATCATTTAACATATACATGCAACCTATATGTAACATTATCAGGTCCTTCAATGTCAACTGTATGATCTATGCTGATGACGTGTTACTATATATGCCGTTCTGCATAGATAATATGAACCTCACCCCCATAACCAACTGTTTTAACGCCATCTCAAATTGGCTACTGACTCAAAATCTTAGAATTCAGCACAAAAAAACGGAAGTTCTCTTTATCTCAAGGAACTCTAAGTTCACACCACCTACATTCCTTGAGGTTCAAGATGCCAAGTTGCAAGTAAAATTCCACATCCGATATCTTGGAGTGACTCTGGATCAGAATCTGGATACGAAGTCCCACATAGCCAACACAGTAAGGGCAGTGTATTTCAAGATTCGCTCCCTCAGACACCTCCGCCAACTGATTGATCCAGATGATTTCCCTACGGTCTACCAGGCTCTAATTATTCCCCATTTTGACTTCGCAAACTCTATATTACAAGGGCTCCCTCAATCTACCCTAAACCCGCTCCAACTAGCCTTAAACAGTGCAGCAAGAGTGCTTTTCGGGGTACCTAAAAGAGAACATGTAACACCTCTCCTGAAACAACTACATTGGCTCCCTATCCAAGCGAGAATCACCTTCAAGACTCTACTCCTGGCCTTTAAAGCTCAAAAAGGACTCGCTTCCTCATCATTATCAGAGATGATCCAACCAATCCCTACCAACAGGCTAAGAAGAACCACGGAATTAAACATGCTAATGGTACCAAAAGAGTCCTTAAGATACAACTCTACAACAGTAAACCGAGCCTTCAGTTTATGCGCTCCAAAACTTTGGAACACCCTCCCACCACACATTAGATACATTGCTGATCTCTTCCAGTTCAAAAAGGCCTTGAAACATCACCTTTTCATCAAATATTTCCCAGAGACCATAGTAACACAGGCACACTCAAATAGCAACAATCCCGTTCTTTCCACGTAACCTCTGCTATCCCAACAATACTTCACACCTCTCTCTCACATTAACAAGGTTCTTTTGTATACAATATATCTTCCAAATGTAAATAGTTACACTGACTACTATTTGTTGTAAATAATTACCCCGGTTACCCAAGTTATTGTCCCTGTTATATGTAAAATACTCAGATAATTGTATTCTGTCTGATGTTTTCTTGTTCTATGTAAACCGCGCTGATTATGAATAGTGCGGTATATAAAAGATGTTAAATAAATAAAATAAATAAATAAATAAAATAATCAATAGCTGGTTTCCTCCTCTGCACACGTGTTTTCATTTCCATTCCCCAAAAGCCTCTTTTCTTTCCGTATAAAACTTTCTGGGGAGCCAGCAATTAGAACATTTCCTTTTGATGGTTTTAATCCTACTTTGAGGATTTCTTTAGGCTATCAATCTTACACAAAGAACAGTCCATGCAAAAATCATCTCCCTCAGGGCTTGGACCTTGTTCCTCCAATTGCATAGGCTCAATCTCAATATCTGGCATAGAGGGCTTCAATAACTGGCCTCTAGTGGGAGAGACACTGTTTCCCAACAGTTTGCATTGCTCCAGGTTAGTTAAAGGATCAAAGTTCATACCTGAGTCACAACTGTCCTTGGGCTGTCTCCTTAGGTATCCTGGCCAGTAAGCATGGGTGCTTCTGTGGCCTGTCCTCCAGTCTGTATCACTGGACCTCAGGACCTCAGCTCCATACCTCTTCCCATAAGACTTCGTGTTCCTTTTCTCCTTAGCTGCTCCTGTCTGCTTACAGGGTGCTGCTTTAGAGTTCCTACCAGAATCACAGGAATCTCTACAGGAACACGTCTCTCTCCGAGTTCCTCTTGCCTTTTCTCTCTTGGACCTTCTTCTTCTCTCTCATCACTGTGATTGTCGTCTCTGAGCCGGTCCTTCCCCTGGTCTCTGAGCCGGTCCTGGTCTCCGAGCCGGTCCTTCCCCTGGTCCTGGTCTGCCTGCTGAATATTCAGTTCTGCCTTTAAAGTCCTTAGCTTCCAACTCCTTCCTTGCAGGGCTCAGCTGTTGGTGCTTAAACTCTCCTCTGGCCACTGATTGATTAGGTATGACGTAAGGGTATTTCAGACTATGCTTATGCTTCTCCTCTTTAGCTCCACTAGGGGCTTTCTGCAAGTTACTGCAGCTGAGAATAAGCTGTCTTTTAGGGAAACAGGCTGCTCTATTTCTCTGACCTGCCAGAACAGGTCCCTTGATTAATGTAAATTCCTTTCTATTGGCAGTACTCTCAGGGCTCTGATAAGCTTCCTTATCACAAGGGGGAAGTGATCATATTGGGTGACTTTAATCTACCCGATGTGGATTGGAGTACTCCTGTGAATCTGGCAAGAAGCAAAACAATTGTGGATCCTTTCCAAGATGCGTCACTTAAACAAATGGTGATGGAACCAACCAGGGAAAGCTCAATGCTGGATTTAGTGCTCACCAACGGTGAGAGCGTGTCGAGTGTCTGGGTGGGTGCCCCTGTGAGCAGCAGCGATCACCACACGGTGTGGTTTGAGATAAAAGCCAAGTTGGTTTGAGATAAAAGCCAAGTTGTTCCATATACTATTGTACCACTGTTGTATATAGTTAACCAGGATATCCTTTATCAGATAACCCTGCATTGTATTTAGTTTCCCTACTTCACCAAGTTATACTTCCTGTTAAATGTAACGACCAGACACGTGTAAACTGTCGGATGTTTTTCTGTTCAATGTAAACCGCGCTGATGTCTAATAGTGCGGTATATAAGAATTGTTAATAAATAAAATAAATAAATAAAAAAGGTGCAGTCCAATCATAGCAAGCTCAAAGTCCTAAACTTCAAACACACTGACTTCAGTAGAATGGCCAAGTACCTGAAGGAGGAGTTGGCAGGGTGGGAGGGGATAAGGGAAGTGGAATTGCAATGGGCTAAACTAAAGGTGGCAATAAGAGGGGCAACAGATAAGGAAAGTAAATAAAAACAAGAGGAGAAGGAAATCTATTTGGTTCTCCAAAGAAGTGGCTGCTCAAATAAAGTCAAAAAACACAGCTTTCACAAAATTCAAAAGCTTGCAAACAGAGGAACACAGTAAGGAATACAGGAGCAAACTAAAAGAGACAAAAAGAAAAATAGGGAAAGCAAAATCAAAGGCAGAGGATAAGATGGCTAAAGATGTGAAGTGTGGTGACAAAACTTTCTTCAGGTATATTCGGGAGAGGAGGAAAATCAGAGATGGAATTGCAGAACTCAGAAGTGCTAGGAACAGATTTGTGGAAAGTGACATTGAGAAAGCAAAATTGCTAAACAAATACTTCTGCTCTGTTTTTACTTAAGAAAATCCTGGAGAAGGATCATCTGTGACTCCCAAATATAAAAATGGGAATGAAGTACATACCACATCATTCACTGAAGATGTGTTAGAACAACTTACAAAACTGAAAGTGATCAAGGCCATGGGACCGGATGGGATACATCCCAGGATACTGAAAGAGCTCAGAGAGATTCTTGCAGGGCCGTTAAATGATGTTTTCAAAAGATCCTTGGAAACAGGAGAGGTTCCTCAGGACTGGAGAAGGGCAGATGTGGTACCTCTTCACAAAAGTGGTGACAGGGAAGAAGTGACAAACTACAGGCCTGTGAGTCTTACCTCGGTGGCGGGAAAAGTAATGGAGGCGCTCCTGAAAGTGCGAATAGTGGCCTTTCTCAAAACCAACAGGTTGCATGATCCGAGGCAACATGGTTTTACCAAAGGACGATCTTGCCAAATAAATCTGATTGAGTTCTTTGACTGGGTGACCAGAGAACTAGATCAGGGGCATGCGATAGAGGTCATCTACCTGGATTTCAGCAAAGCCTTTGATACTGTTCCTCATAGGAGGCTTATCAATAAACTCAGTAGTTTGGGGATGGGTACCAAGGTGGTGAACTGGATCAGAAATTGGTTGACTGACAGACGGCAGAAGGTGATGGTAAATGGAACTCACTCGGAGGAAAGGAGGGTGATTAGCGAGGTGCCCCAGGGTTCGGTCCTGGGCCTGGCACTGTTCAATGTATTTGTGAGTGATATTGCTGAAAGACTGCATGGGCGAGTCTGTCTTTTTGCAGATGACACAAAAATTTGCAACAGAGTGGACTCCCCTGAGGGTGTGGATAACATGAGGAAAGATCTACAAAAGTTGGAAGAATGGTCTAATGCTTGGCAGTTACGATTTAATGCGAAGAAGTGCAGTGTCATGCACTTGGGAAGCAGAAATCCAGGTGAAATGTACGTGATAGGGGGAGAGAGATTGTTGTGCATGGACCAGGAGAAGGACCTTGGTGTGATTATTTCTGCAGATCTCAAGGTGTCAAAACAGTGTGACAAGGTGGTGGCAAAGGTCAGGAGGATGTTGGGTTGCATACAAAGAAGAATTACCAGCAGAAAGGAAGAGGTACTAATGCCATTGTATAAGTCACTGGTGAGGCTCACTTGGAATACCATGTTCAGTTTTGGAGACCATATCTTGCAAAGGATATAAAAAGACTGGAAACTGTTCAGAGGAAGGCGACCAAAATGCTTTGGAGCCTGTGCCAGAAGCCTTATGAGAAGAGACTTGAAGACCTAAATATGTACACTTTGGAGGAGAGGAGGGACAGGGGACATATGATTCAGACCTTTAAATACTTAAAGAGAAATAATGAACAAACAAACCTCTTCCAAAGATGGGGAAGCTGTAAAACTAGAGGGCATAGCATGAAGCTGCAAGGGGGTAAATTGAAAGGCAATGTCAGGAAATACTTTTTCACTAAAAGGGTGGTGGATGCTTGGAATGCCCTCCCAATGGAAGTGGTGGGGGCAAATACAGTGACAGAATTCAAAATGGCATTTATTTATTTATTTATTGAACAGTTTTATATACCGCCTTTCAGAAAAATCAAAGCGGTTTACATAGAACAAAACTTGAACATTACATTGAAACTTATTCAAACAATTGAAATTACAGTGAACATTAAATTGTATATAATAAAAATGGTAATTTGAGGGTTACAATGCTGAGTAAATGCTGATTAGGTATATAGATATTTAAACCTGTATATATGTTTAAACTATTTACAAATTTCAAAAATCTTATCATCTTATCTGAGCAAGGAAAAATGTATTGTAGTTCACTAGAATTATTAGTGTAAAGAGTAAATGTGATAATGTGGAGAATTGGGTATTGTAAGATAGAGTAAGAAAAAGGAAAAAGTAAGTTGTGAATTAATGAATATGAGTATACATGAGTTTAAGTGGGAAATATTTCATCTCCAAAGTACTCTATAAATAAGTGAGTTTTAAGATCTTTTTGAAATGCTGAAAGATCTGTGATATCTCTGAGTTTATCTGGCGGAGCGTTCCATATTAAAGGAGCATTGAAGCTGAATGCCCTATTTGTTGTAGTTTTATTGAGTTTTGAAAAGTTGTTTGGAACAAGTAGTGTGTTCAGGTTCCTTTGTCTCACTGTTCTGATCATGGGACAGACACAGTGGATCCCTTTACAGCAACAGGATAAAATCAAAATAAACTTAACTAATTTCTCAACATACAGGGGTGTCCTACATGGAGCGGTGGGTTCACCCCTAAAACAAAGACATGGGGAGGGGTGGCCTGCACGGAGCGGCAGGTGCACCTACTCTTGCCATCTTACTGGGCAGACTACATGGACCATACTGGTCTTTATCTGCCGTCATTTACTATGTTACTATCTAAAAATAGCCTAATGGTTAGAGTAGTGGGCTAGGACCAGGGAAGCCAAGATTTGAATCCCACTGCTGCTCCTTGTGATCTTGGGCAGGTCACTTAACCATCCATAGTCTCAGGTACCCTCTAGATGTCTTATAGCCAAAACAAGCACTTTCCCAATGCTTAATCTTGTCTGGAGCAGGTCTAAACTTGAACGGGTTCATAGATGTCTCCAAAATTTTGAAATGAAGTAGGGATGTCCGAGTCCATTGCACTGCCCAAAACACGTCTCCACCATGCCCCCTGCCTACTTGTCTTCAGTGTGAGAGAGGCCATCTTTAAAAGTCATTTGTGAAATGGTTCCTGGGAAGTCTCTGATTTGGACATCTGCATGTACATTTTCAGACATCCAAATTGCAACTAAGGCTTTTAAAATAACCACTTTAAACTGTAAGCTTTCTGGGGAAGGGAGAGTATGTACTGTACCAAAATGTAACTCATCTTGAACTACAACTGGAAAGATGTGAATTAAATCCAAATATTTATGTGGATTTTTTAATGCCCAGTCCATTAGCATGCCATTAGTCTACTGCAGAGGTCTCCAAATTCAGCCCTGTAGGGCTGAAAACCAGTCAGTTTTTCGGGATATCCCTAATGAATATGCATGAGAACAATTCAAATATATTTGCATGCACTGCACCCATTGTATCTCTTGCATATTCATTAGGGGTATCCTGAAAACCTGGTAGGATTGCGGCCTTCCAGGACAGGTCATTAAACGTTTAACCACGTAGGTAATGAAAAATGTCTGTTAAAAATTCACACATTTTAATTCATGCTTTATTACATTGATAAATTAATCTTCTGATGTTCTTGTGGAGTTCTTTGATGCTCTTTGCTGTTTTTTTTAATCTCTATTAACTTTGATGTTCTTTGCTCTGTTTTTAAACTCTACTAGATTTCAAGTTCAAAGAGGCAAGACGACTACTCTTTGAAGCAATTGCACTGTGTCAGATCCCTCCCTTCCCACCTCAGCTCCCACCCACCCCAGTGTTGAATCTTGCTATACAGACAAGATCACCCAATTAAGAGGCTAGATTAGATGATAGTATTTTTGGTGGGTAAATTAGGGAGTTATGGAAATAGGCAAAAATGTAGGTTCTCTGCGGAAGTAAGACAAATATTACTAAATATATTACTCCTGAAATATAGTATATTTTATAAATCATTGAGGCAATTCTACAAAGGGACATATACCCCAGACAAAGTGGCATTTTACTTACCAGTTAATATCCTTTCCTTGAGTCCTGTTAGAACAGTCCAGACAAATGGGTTGCGTTCCCCTACCAGACAAAGAACCAATGAAAAGTCCAGGTTTCAATGATATAACTCCCATGCCTCTATCCACCTCAGCCACCAGAGGTCTCTCCAATATTTGTCCCAAAGCATATGAGAAAAACATGGCAAGCTTCACACAACCTCAATCGTGGGCAACAATGAGTAATCAACATTAGAGAACTATGTACAGGAAAGCATAAACATAAAGCTGTCAATAGAAGAACTTGCAGAGCCAAGTATAAAAGTCACAGTAGATCTAAGGGTACCACAGCAGAAGAATAGAGCCAATACACTTTCAGGGATGGGCCATGGACTGGTCTAGCAGGAGTCAGGGAAAAGACATTAACTGGTAAAGAAAATGCCACCTTCCATATTGTCCTGCTAGACCAGTCTAGATAAGTAGGCCATACAATGGCCTATGATTCCACTGGGTGGGAAGATGACAGCAGCTCGCAAAACCCTAGAGCCAAAAGGCCATGTCCGTCTGTGTGTGGACAACCAAGAGGTAAAGCTTGACAAAAGTAGAAAAGTGATACCCACGTTGCCACCTGACAAAATGTCTGCAGGGGCTACCAAGCTCCGCTCCACCCACAAGGACACTTGCGCTCGGGTAGAATGGGTGCACAAAGCCTCGGGAATCATCCGGTTCCACAATAGACATGCCGAAACAATGGCTTCCTTCATCCAGCACCCCAAAGTCAACTTGTCTGCCATATCACCCTTGCGTGGGCTAGCACACAGTACAAAAAAAGATGGTTTGACTTACGAAAATAATTCCTAACCTCCAAGTACCGGAGAAGCACCCTATGGACATCCAAAAAGCAAAGATCCTTATCCTTCCCCCAACACTGCTCATTAAAGAAGGAGGGCAGGCAGACCACCATGGTTGACATGAAAGGGAGAAATCACCTTAGGTAAGAAGGAAGGCATGGGCCAAATAGAAAGGGCCTCCTTTGAAAAGGCAGATAAGGATCTCAGCAAGACAGAGCCTGCAGCTCAGAAATCTGCCTTGTGGAACAAGTCTCAATGAAAAGACCATCTTGAGCATCAAATCTTCAGGAGTAGTGCTCTTCAAAGACTCAAAGTGCTCTGACATCAGGGTCCCAGAAAAGGATCACTGACCGAAGGGGAGGATGCAGATGCCAAACTCCCTGACAAAGGCATGAAACACCTGGGTGTAAGGACTTACCAGCCAACAAGCCTTTGAAACAAGCCCAAGCTGCCATCTGAACTTTCAGGGAGCTAAGAGAAAAGGCCCTTCTCCAGACCTGCAATTATACCAGGTTGGTAGACCTCCTCTGTGCTCTGAGCAGAGTGGAAAACCACCACTGGAGAGCAGCCCGTACATGCTAACCATCTCCTTAGAGGAGCCCAGCCATAAGTGAGAAGGGAGCCGGGTTCTCCAGGTTAAGCAGCCTCTGACACAATAAGCCTCGAGACAGACAAAGAGCTGGTACTTGTAGGAGCCGCATCAGATCTCCGAATCATGCTTTAATTTGTCAATCCAGTGCTACCATAATAATCCTTCTCAGGTGGTGCTCCATAAACCAAATCACATGCCCCACCGGGGGCCACAGAGGCAGGGCCGTACCGAGGGAAGATCGCACCCTGTGCAACTTGCACATCGGGCATACGCCCCCCCTCCCCGCGGCAGGAGAGAAGAGCCATGCCCGATGTGCAAGTCGCCGGCATGCTAAGCAGATCTTTCCCTCCCTAGGGAGGAAAAGATCTGCTTAGCATGCCAGCAGAACGCTTAAGGGGCACATTTTAGCTGTCCTGCTATTGCCTGCCACCGCTGAGAGAAGAAAAAGTGGCGGCGGCAGGTAACATAAGACAGCTAAAATGTGCCCCTTAAGCCTTTGCACCCTGTGCAGCTGCACCGCTCACACAGGGCTAGGTACGGGCCTGCACAGAGGAAACACATAACAGGTGTTGGCTTGGCCGTAGGTTGAGCCAGGCCACCGATGCCCTCAGACCCCATCTCCATATGGCAACTGAAGCAGCAGCACACTTTGGCACTGGAGTGGGTTGCCATCAGATCCCTTAGTGGCGCAGAAACAAACACCTCCTGACTCAACTCCCACTCTCCTGGAACCAGAGCGTGCCAGCTGCGAAAATCCATTTCCACAGTAGCTACCCCGGCAATGTGTACATTCAACAAACTAGAAGGTTCTTCACCACCCAGGGAAACAGAAGAGCCATCGCCAGGACTACCCTAGCACTCCTCATGCTGTCTTGCTAATGAACATAAGCTACAACTGTGGTGTTGTCTGAGAACACTCGAACCACCTGGTGCTTGAACCAACCTAACGGCCCTCACCTCGATGCAGTTGATGGACCACACCACTTCCCTGCAGTTCCAATGACCCTGGGCCGGTCAGCCTTGGCAATGGACTCCCCAGCCTGATATCTGGCAACAGAAGGATCCATGAGCAATCATCCAGCGCTATGCCCTTCCTCAGAAGACTGGGCTGCTACCATCACTACGAGCTGGCCATCACCATCTTTGGGAGCAGGTACCTGAGTTTGAAACACTGAACTCAGGGACCTCAGAGCCAGCAAGGACCATTGGAGCAGCCACAAAAGAGCACGCACCCATGGCACCAACTTAATTGTCGCTGCCATCGATCCGAAGAGTTGAAGACAATCCCGGACTCTGGGAGTCTGCTGTGAACAGAACAGTACTAGGCAATCCAACAGCCTTTGACTTTATTTTTTCCTGGCAGGAAGACACTGCACACTGGAATATTGAAATGTGCTCCCAGGAATTCCAGGGACTGGGAATACAAAACATGGCTCTTTCCCCAAATGATCACCCAGCCGAGGCTTATCAGAAAGACCACCACTTGGAGAGCTACCTGTAGCGCAGTCACCACCACCATGACCTTGGAGAACGTCCTTGTGGCAATGGAGAGTCCGAATGGAAGGGCAATGAACTGAAGGCGAGAGTTAAGCATGACAAAACACAGATACTTTGCTGATCCCCTAGATGGTGTATTTTCATATCCCTTCAGCCAAATCCAGAGATACCAGGAACTCTCCTCGGTGCGGTGCTTGAATCTGGATGGAAACAAAGTTCCCATCCAGAAGCGGAGATGCGTAAGCACTTGCTGACACACTTGAGGTCCAGAATGAGCTGGATCTCTATAGTTTGTTATTTGAAATATTTTGTTATTATCCTCATTGGTCTTTTTACCAGTTTTACTGTCTCCTATTCCTGACCTCTTATGCACACTCATATATTAGTACTCATCCCAACTTCAAAATGTATAGCTTTCTATTTCCCTTCTTCCTAGTCGGGTATGCTTAGACAATATTATGTACATTGAAACCCTTACTTTAACCCTTAATTTATTTATTAACTCCCATTTTAAGTTTTTTTATGGTGTTACAAGCATAATTTTATAATTTATATTTTACAACCTTATTGTCGTCCTTTACATTCTTTTTTCTTCAGATACTATTCTTTTATTATTTTTTAATTATTGTTTTATATGTATGTGTTCTGAGATATGGTTTTTAACACTATGCATGTTTTATATTTATGTTTGCTTGTTAAAAGGGTCCCTACACTCCTGATGAAGGCTGTTTCCAAGACCCGGCCCGTGTAGGGCGAGACCAATTGATGTAATTAAAGGCTTTATGATTTTTCTAAAATGAAAATAAACTATTAAAAAAAATAAAAAAAGGTTTTATGATTTCTATATTTTCTTCTGTATTTTACAGCAACGCGCTCCATACCTGACTTCTTGATATTTGCAAATGTGCGCTTTTTCTTCTGGATTTATTTTCCTTTAGTGCAGGGATTTTCAACCCAGTCCTTGGGACATAACTGGTCAGTCAGGTTTTCAGGATAACCACAATGAATATGTAGGAGAGAGATTTGCATACAATGGAGGCAGTGCACGCAGATCTCTCATGCTTATTCATTGTGGTTATCCTGAAAACTGACTAGGTGTGTCCCGAGGACTGGGATGAGAACCCTTCTTTAGTGATATTACACATGCTATGGCAATATAAAATTGCCCTTTTTATTGTATAGGAACACAGAGGGAGCTGGGCCCTCGCACAGGAGCACAAGCAAACACAGAATGTGAAATAAGCACCACCTTACCCTTGAGTGTTCTTATAGAAGCAATTTTGACTTGTACCTTTCCTGGATCAGTTTTGTGGCGAGTTTCCTTAGAACTACACTCCTGAAGATATATTTTGAGGAACTTCAATGTGCTCTAACATTGTGCTATGTTTTGGATGGTATGACCTATCTTCTTTTATCTGTCCTGCCTTGGGAAGTTAACATAACATCAAAAATTAACTTTTGTTCCAGTTGCAAGTGTCTTAACCTTTACAAATCCCTTGCTCAGACTTTGATTTTAATGCCAGTCGAGAAAGCCCACTAGTGTTATTGTTCTGTCTGTGGTGTTTTCTATACTGTTCCCTATTTTCCAATTCAGTATCCTGACGACAGTGTTTTCTTATTGCCTATAATGCTTTTCCAAACAGCATAATCTTATACACATTTCCAGTTCCTGCTGGATCCCATCTCTTTATACAGATAGATAGTATATCAGGGCTAACAGGTACCAGTTTAATAAATAGCAGAATAATTAAAACAGACTGCCAACACATTAGACGTCTCATCTCCTTCTTAAAACTCATAATAGCCTATTCCATTCAACTTCTGTGTTCATGTCCCAAAGGGCTATTGTATTTAATCTGTATATCCATTGCTGTTCCTCAAAATGCAAAAGTTTCTCTGTTGCCTTCTTTCCAGTTTAAAGGGCACACGATCAATTATTCTCCAGCATAATTCTGAAACATATTTTGTGCCTCTTCACAATGAGAGACCATGGGGGCTGCCTTGTTCTCCAGGACCAAGCAGGAAGTCAGTCCTCACTTATGGGTGACGTCGGCGCCGACGGAGCCCTCGCGGAGCAATTTTCCCCAGCTTTCAAAGAAAGCCTTTGGGAATTGCAGCGCGCATGCGCGGTCGTCTTCCCGCCCGAGGGTGCCATCTTAGCCAGTCTTCTTTTTTCCGCGGAGCCCTACAGACGTCCCCGTCTTGTCCCCGCGAAAAAGTTGATTTTCTTCTTTAATTTATCCTTTTTTTCCTCCGGTTCGACGCCGATCTTTTTCCCGCCCGGACTCGCGACGCCGGTCACGAGTCCTCTTACTTTTTTTCGGTTTTTCTGACTTAGTCAGCTTTCGTTTTCGGTTTCCCTGGCAGCCCGGTCCTTTGACCTCGCAGGGGCCCTTTTTCCCCCGATGGCTGCCAGTGGGTTTAAGCGGTGTGGTCGGTGTGACCGAAATATGTCACTAACCGACACACACGACTTTTGCCTCCGCTGCCTGGGCCCGGATCATGAGGAACTGATCTGTGGGCCCTGCAGCAAACTGTCCTCAAAGGCGTTGAGAAGTCGGCGGCATCAGCGTGAGAGAATCTTCGCTGACCCCAGCCGTACCCGGACCTCGTCGGAGGCCTCCGCGTCAAAAGGCTCCAGCTCGGACCGTCGCCGGAGCTCCTCCGACCGGGGTTCTCCCTCCGGGGACCATCGTCGGAAGGTGAAACCCGCGAGGGCGTCGTCGGTGGACGCTCCTGGTTCCGCGAGGGCCAGGTCGCATAGCCCCGACAGCCGCCCCGGGTCCTTGGAGAAGGAACACATCCCGAAGCGACCTCGCCTGGAGTCGGAGATGCCTGCCCGGGTAAGTCCTGTGGTCCTTCTGGACTCGCCTCCGCGACAGCCGACGTCGGGCCCGAGTCGGGGGCTGCTGGGTCACCTGAGGTCGGACTCAGGTTGACGGCCTTGGAGAGCAGACTGTCTGCCTTCATGGACCAGCAGAGGGCACTGCTCGCTGGCCTCGCTGGCGCCGCTGCCCCGACCGCCGGGACGTCGACGTCCAAGTCGACCCCGGAGACCGAGCCGATCCTCGAGTCAATGAGAACTCGAGTCGATCCTCGGTCGAGGTCACCCTCGGCCTCCCGTTCGGGACCGAGGTCGCCGACGCCGACTCCCTCGGCGTCGGGGCGGCTGGCGCCGCACCCAGACCCGGCCGACCCCACCGAGTCCTCGTCGGAGTCGGTCTGGGAGTCTGAGGAGGAAGAGTCACCTGATTCTTTCCGGACTCGGTGTGTCCCATCGGACTCACCGGAGTCCGAGCCTCGGAAGCAGTCCCCCCCGGAGGATGCCCGGTTCTCGGACTTCGTTAGGGATATGGCCAAGGCTTTGGCCTTCCCTGCGGATCCCGAGGAGGAGCCTCGAGCCGAAGAGCTCGACGCCCTCCAGTATGACTCTCCCGCGAGGGAACACTTTACTGTGCCGGTTCCTCCTATGCTGGAACGACTACTCTTCCGCATGTGGGAGAGTCCGGCCTCCTCGCCGGTCCTGAGCAAGCGGGTCGATTCTATCTATCGAGTCCGCAAGAGCCCTGGTTTTCAAAAGGCACAGCTGCCACACCATTCCATGGTAGTGGAATCGGCCATGCATCGTCTTAAGAGCCAGAAGATGCACTCCTCGGTGCCTCCTGGAAGGGAGGCCCGTAACCTGGATGGCCTTGGCAAGAAGTGCTTCCAGGGCTCTATGCTCGCATGTCGTGTCCAGACTTACCAGCTATACATGGGCATGTATCTCCGGGATCTGGCTAAAGAACTAGCCGGATTCTCCGCTGGTCTCTCCGAGGAGCCCTTGCGGAGGTTCCTAGCCTTGTCCACTGGCATTCGGGAATGCTCCAAGTTCATATCCCGAGCAGCCTATGATGGCTTTGAAGCCTCGGCTCGAGTGGCCGCAGCCGGCATCGGTGCCCGCCGACAGGCTTGGCTTCAGTCGTCAGACCTTGAACCCTGGGTGCAGGACAAGTTGGTCGATGTCCCCTGCCGAGGCGAAAACCTCTTTGGCAAGCCCATGGCGGAAAAGGCTGCGCAGATTGAGACTGAGACTCTCACCCGGACCAGGCTTTCTAGGAAGACCTCCGCCCCTTCCCAGAAAAAGAAGGGCTCGGGGAAAAAGTCCTTTTACCCGAGGAAGGCGGCTGCCTACAAACAATACCCCCATTATCAGGCCCCTGCTGCTCCCCAACAGGGCCAGCAGGCCAAGGGACGGGGTAACGGGTCCCGTAGGCAGCAAGCCCCCAAGCCTGCACCACCAGCCCCTGCTCAGCAGGGTGGGGGCTTTTGACTCGCTAAGCATAGCCTCTCCCCCCCCGCTGGTTCCTCCCAGCACCGGAGGCCGGCTGGTTCACTTCGCCCACAGGTGGTCCAGCATCACCGCCGATGCCTGGGTGCTTCAGGTCGTGCGAGAAGGCTATCTTCTCCACTTCCATCAGGTCCCTCCCTCCTATTTTCCGGGAGAACCTCCGCGACCCCCTCTGCACAGGGAATTACTCCTGCAGGAGTTAGCAGGTCTTCTGCAGGAACAGGCGGTGGAACCGGTGCCCCACCACCTGAGAGGTCAAGGCTTTTATTCCAGGTATTTTCTGATACCAAAGAGAACAGGGGGCCTCAGACCCATCCTGGACTTGCGCAACCTCAACAAGTTCCTTGTGCGGGAGAAGTTCAAAATGCTTACCCTTGGAATCCTTCTGCCCTACCTCCAGCAGGGAGATTGGCTATGCTCCTTGGATCTAAAGGATGCCTACACGCACATCCTTATCCACCCAAGCCACCGCCAATACCTAAGGTTTGTGGTGGCAGGAAATCATTACCAGTACAGGGTACTGCCCTTTGGCCTGTCCTCCGCACCGCGAGTCTTCACAAAATGTCTCGCGGTCGTGGCGGCCCATCTCCGGCTTCACGGCCTCTATGTCTTTCCGTACCTCGACGACTGGCTCATCAGAGCAGCGTCCGCTCAGGAGGTCACCAACGCCACGTGCCGCACGGTGACTCTGCTGCAGCACTTGGGCTTTGTTATAAACTTCGCAAAGTCCACTTTGCTCCCCTCACAGGATCTCGAGTTCATCGGCGCAAGGCTGCACACTCCTCAGGCGCGAGCATACCTCCCGCTCGACAGGGCTCAACGGCTCATGGACCTAGCCGACCGCTTTTGCAGCCAGCCCCTGGTCTCCGCCAGACGCTTCCTGAGACTGCTCGGCCATATGGCTTCCACCGTCCATGTGACCCCCAATGCCCGCCTGAATATGCGGTCTGCTCAATGGTGTCTCCGCCAGCAGTGGCGACAAGCCACGGGCGGCCTAGCAGACCTAGTGCGCGTCTCCGAACCGCTGATCTCGTCTCTCCGGTGGTGGCTCCGGCTGCCGAACCTGATATTCGGAATGCCTTTCCAGTCACCTCAGCCGACCCGGGTGCTGACCACCGATGCATCCCTCCTGGGCTGGGGAGCACATTGCCAAGAGGCACGTACTCAGGGCCTCTGGACCACGTGGGAGTCTGCTCAGCAGATCAACTTCCTGGAGCTCAGGGCGATCCGCCTAGCTCTCAAGGCCTTCTCCCACCTGACTTCCCAACAGTCCGTCCTTGTCCAGACGGACAATCAAGTTGCCATGTTCTACGTGAACAAACAGGGGGCACGGGCTCCTTCCTCCTCTGCCGGGAGGCACAGAAGCTCTGCTCTTGGGCCGTCAGTCACGGCATTCTCCTCAAGGCAGTTTATCTCCCGGGCCAGGAAAATTGCCTTGCAGACAAACTCAGCAGGGTCCTCCAGCCGCACGAGTGGCGTCTGGATCCCTTGGTAGTTCAGAAGCTCTTCCTCCAGTGGGGCCTCCCCACGGTGGATCTCTTTGCCAGTCCTCACAACCGGCAGCTTCCTCGCTTCTGCTCTCGTCAGCCACACCCCCTTCGGGTTGCGGCGGACGCCTTTCTGATCTCATGGTCGGGGAGCCTTCTGTATGCTTTCCCTCCCATCCCGCTAGTCTCTCGGACTCTTTTCAAGGTTCTCCGGGACAAAGCCTTAATGATCCTGGTGGCCCCTCGCTGGCCCAGGCAGCCGTGGTTTACGCTCCTGCTGCAACTGGCGGTGGAGGATCCAATCCCTCTGGGGGTACAACCGGATCTCCTCACTCAGGATCAGGGGTCCCTACTGCACCCCAACCTCAGGTCTCTCAACCTCATGGCCTGGCTGCTGAGAGGGTAGTCCTTGCTCCCCTTCTCCTGCCGGCGGAGGTGGAGGAGGTCGTCTTGGCTTCGCGACGGCCCTCTACCCGCAAATGCTACGCCCTTAAATGGCGTCGCTTTGCAGTCTGGTGTACCCAACAGTATCAGGATCCCTTCTCCTGCCCGGTGTCGGTGATCTTGCAGTACTTGCTGCACCTCTCTAATCTGGGACTTAAGTCCAACTCTGTCAAAGTTCACCTCAGTGCTCTTTCAGCACATCATGTGCCGGTGGACGGCAGACCTCTCTCAAACGACCCTCTCGTAGCGAGGTTTCTCCGAGGTCTCCTTCTACTTAAACCACCTCTGCGCCCGCCAGCGCCTGACTGGGACCTGAATGTGGTTTTGCAGCGGATCACCTGTCCGCCTTTTGAACCTATGGCTACCTGTTCTCTCTCCGTTTTCTGTCTTGGAAAACACTGTTCTTGATAGCCCTCACTTCCGCTAGACGCTTAAGTGAATTGCAGGCCCTCGTGTCTGATCCCCCTTACACTAGGTTCTACAAGAATAGGGTAGTCCTACGGACTCACCCAAAATTTCTGCCTAAAGTGGTCTCTCCCCTTTTCACATCAATCAGGAGGTGGTACTTTCAACCTTCTTTCCCAGACCACACTCCAACCGAGCTGAAACGGTCCTCCATACCCTGGACTGTAGAAGGGCATTGAACTTCTACCTTGACCGTACGCGGGAGCACCGTAAAGCTGCTCAGCTTTTGTGTCTTTTGACCCCAATAAATTGGGGCTCCCGGTCTCCAAGCGTACTCTGTCCATCTGGGTTGCGGACTGTATCTCTTGGGCTTATGGGGCAGCCGGACTCTCCTTAGAAAGTCGAGTCACGGCTCATTGCGTTCGGGCAAAGGCCACGTCAGTGGCTTACCTCCACTCTGTTCCGCTGGCAGACATCTGCCGGGCCGCTACTTGGTCTTCGAGCCAGACTTTCGCGGTCCATTACTGTCTCGAGAGGGAGTCCCGTAGGGACAGTGCTTTCGGACAGGCAGTCCTCCGTAATCTCTTTGAGGTCTGAGCAACTCCTACCCTCCATCCCGGATGTGGGCTACCGGTGGGTGACAATTCAGCGAAGATTCTATCCTTCTGTGCTGCTGAGCTTGAGGGAGCTCATTTTTGTGCTTAGGGTCTCCGGTAGCCTTGAGCTTGGGAGTCCCATAAGTGAGGACTGACTTCCTGCTTGGTCCTGGAGAAAGCGTAGTTACTCACCTGTAACAGGTGTTCTCCAGGAGCAGCAGGAATCAGTCCTCACTACCCTCCCTCCTCCCCTTGGTGTTGCAATCGTCTGCTTATGTTCTTTTTGCAAATTTTTTATGCTGTCTTTTTTAGCTATGTCATCTGACTGGCTAAGATGGCACCCTCGGGCGGGAAGACGACCGCGCATGCGCGCTGCAATTCCCAAAGGCTTTCTTTGAAAGCTGGGGAAAATTGCTCCGCGAGGGCTCCGTCGGCGCCGACGTCACCCATAAGTGAGGACTGATTCCTGCTGCTCCTGGAGAACACCTGTTACAGGTGAGTAACTACGCTTTATGCATTTTCAATCGCAACTTATGTTCTGCTAACCTGGTTTTCAAAGCTCTACTCATCTGTCCAATATATAAATGTAGGATGTGTAAATTATCATATATATTACATGTGTGTGTTATGATTATTTTCATACGAAAGTACAGTATAAAAGATCTTACCAACTGGAACCCTCAGTTGTTAGTTCACAATACATGCAATTCTGACATTTGAAATGTCCCATCTGTATTCTAGTCAAATGATTCTCTTCAACTGGAGCCACTGATTGAATTACACAGTCTGCTATGTGTTTCTTCTTCTTGTGATAGCTATAGTCAGATATTCTTGAAATATAGAATTGACAGTATTCCAGTATTTATGTATGAGATAAAAAAAATATAAAAAAAGAAAAAGTTTTTATAAAAATTGTCAATAATCATTCAAGGACAACGAATGAAACAAAGACCAATAAATCAATAAAAGATAAAATTATACATAGGAAAAAAATTGTCCACACATTAGGCAAGAAAGGAAAAATATACAGCCTCACATATATTCTGAGTAAAGCTTACTTTAAAGAAAAATTGAATATATGAAAAGGGTAGGAGAGTACAGTGTCAGCTGGATGGGAGCATTACACCTTTACATCAACCTCTTCTAGAGGACAAAACCTCTTGTTTTGGTTCAAAGTAAACATATTGTTATCTGAGAAAATTATACAAAATCTACAGGGAAATTTCAGGAAAAATATTTGCACACAAGGCGAGGACTCTTGACTTTAAAGCCAAGAATTCCCTCCTCTTATTTTGGGTCTTTGGAGAAATCAGGAAATATATGGACCCTAGAGCCCAAAAAACTACTCATTCAAATATTTATAGAATAGCCGTAATACTAAATTATGGTCCGATTGCAAAGAAAAGGTAACAATTAGAGTAACTCAATGACGACATCCAGCAAGCTTTCAAGAAACCCATTAAGATCCAAACCTTCAGATTTGGAGGGTCCCAGGGGGGAAGCCCAATGGGTTAAGAAGCGTACCTATAGACAAATACTGAGCTGTAATTAGTGGAAGCAAGTCATCCTGAGAGATCTTCAGAAGCTCTCAGAAACTCTTTGAGCCATCTCCAAAGGAGATGGCAAGGGAGATTAAGGATAATTAAATAGTCTCAGGTTATTTCTTCTTAGTTGGTTTTCCATGTATTCCAGTTTCTTGGCTAAGAAGTTTTTGTCCTTCACTTGCCCTTCAAAAGGCTGCAGGGCACCTGAGTGCTCTTCAAACTTCGCCACTCGCCCATTTTGTCCCGTTTGCTCTCATGGAGACCTCCACACATTTCTGCTTAGCTACTGCCAAGTCTTCCTTTATAGTAGTCACAAAACCACCAAGAGAATGGATCATACTGGCGATAAAGTCCCATAGTGAATCCAAAGTTATGACTGCAGGTTTCTCAAACCTGCTGCAGAATGCTGAACCCAAACCACTCGGGTCACCAATGGACTGCAGCACACTGAGCTTGACGGTGGATGGAAGAAAAGAACCTCCAGGTTTCTGGCTGCAAGAACCCCCACCTGCCACCAAGGTGCCCTCTTCACTTCCCCCACCCCCCACGGAGAGACCGTTAGAGCACCGGGAGGGAGCACAACGCTCGCCCACAGCAGTACTTCCAGGACACAGTAGGGCACTGCGATTCTTGGGGCCAGGGCTGGTGCTCGGGTTTCTAGTGCCACCCTGTGACCTATAAATTGGCACCCCTCCCTCATTATTATTAATGTTAGCTGCATCCTACACTCCTTTTTCCCAAAACCGCTTTATGAACTCTTTTCAAGTGATATTAGTATTTCTCCTTCAAATCCAGTGTTGTAAGAAAATTGCAGCAAAAGAGCAAATGCATAACCAAAATAAAAATACTTAGCAGTAAATACTTAGCATCATACAAACAGGCTGTGATAGTCCAAAAAAAATAAAAAATAAAAAATAAAACCTGATTCTGGTCATCTCACTAACAACAAACATTCTCCAGTGCCAGGCATATTGTAAACTAATATAAAATACTGCAAAAGTCACTGAAAATCTACAAAGTCAAATCTATCATACGATACCAGCATACACTTCCAAAACTCATACAATAAGGGGCCTACCCAGAAAAAAGCAGCACTACAAATACTGCATTGGGCCCCAAAACCTCCATACACCTATTTGAAAAGCTGTACAAGTCAAATAACTACAGTACAGATCCCTACGTGCAAACTCCATGTTAACAGAACACCTGGCCTTGGTCACACACTCAGAACAAAGACCCTCACCAAGTACGGAATAAGTGACCACAACCTAAAGTAAAAATAAAAATATGTAGACAAAAATTAAAATGAAACCCCAAGAAGCCAGACTCTGCATACGGTGCCACACCAAGAGATGCAGTTCCCCATACCGTTTGAAATATAAAGATAGCACAAAGTCCAATCACTAAACTGAAAATAAAATTAATTTTTTCTACCTTTGCTGTCTGATGATTTTTGATCATGCTGGTCCTGATCTGAGGTTTCTGTTTTCCTCCGTCTTCTCTTGGCTCTTTTTCTATGGTTTATAGTCCATCTGACATTTCTTGTCTCTCCTTTCGCTTTTTTCATTTTCTTCCATCAGCCTTTTTCCAGTGCCAGTAACGCTCCCCAGTATCAGCCCCCTTACAGCCTCCCCTCCCAGTACCTTCCAGTGTCAACCCCCTTGCATTCCCAGCACCACCACTGGTGTTTATTCCCTTTTAGTCCCCCTCCTTCTCCATCATCCAGCCCCTTCTAGTCCAAATACCATCCCAGGTATCAGCGAACGTCCAGCCCCAGTGCCCCCTCCCATGTCATTTCCCTTCCAGTCACCCTCTCCTCTGTCCATCTGCCTTCCAGTGCCATCCCTGGGTGTCAGCTCCCTTCAAGCCCCCACCTTCCCTCCAGCCTCCTCCTTCCCCTCTTTTCCGCTTCCTTCTAGCCCCCACCTTCCCCCGTCAGTTATCTTCTAAACCCCCTCCTATTTCCCAGCCACCTTCCAGCCCTATCTGCAAGTGTCTGCTCCCTTCCAGCTCGCCCTTGTCTGCTCCCTTGTAGCCCCCCACCCAGTGTCTGCTCCCTTCTAGCTCCCCAGTATGTGCTGCCTTTCAGTTCCCCTCCTGTGTCTGCTCATTCCAGCTCCCCCACCCCCTGTCTGCTCCCTTTCAACACCCTTCTCCCCCCCACGTCTGCTCTGATTCATCCTTTGAAAAAGAAAGCAGTCACAGGAACATTTCTCTGTTCCCACGGTTCTGCTCTCAAACTGCTGAGTCGCAGAGTTTCTAAAAGCAGTAATAAGCATTTCCTGTTTCTTATGAGAAACAGGAAATGCTTATTCTTGTTATTAGAAACTCCGCGACCCAGCAGTTTAAAAGAGAGCAGAGCCGCAGGAACAGAGAAATGTTCCTGCGACTGCTTTCTTTTCTCAAAGCAGTGGGTGTTGGGTGGTAGCGACGGCACCCCCCCTGCACACACTCCTGCCACACTTACCCGACTTACTAGGTAGCACCGGCCCTGCTTGGGGCTAAGGAACACCATAATGCTCAGATCTGAGGCACGAAGACTCCCCAGATCCAACGAAGATGCTGCTTTTCTCCCCAAGGCACAAACTCCATGTGCCTCAAGAGTAGCCAGAGTTCCCATTGCAGCTCTAACAGGACCAGAAGGTAAGCCCTTTTGTTTACATTTCCTGGGATATACAGGATGTGAGGAGCTGAAATGCACACACCCTCTCCAGTCGCCATCTTGCCAGAGTCTAGATCACATTCACTTTCCCCCCATCTTGTCTTTGTTATCTCTCTGTGCATAAAGAGCCCTTATAAACCCCTTTTTCACTATTGCTTTATAATATTCAGGTTTTTCTAGTCTCCTCTTTAATTCTCTAGATTGAATTTTAAGACCATGGGATGCTGTTCCAAGGGTTGCAGAGCAGAGATGGCATCCATCTGTCCAAGAAAGGTCAACACATCTTTGGTAGTAGACTGGCTAATCTACTGAAGAGGGCTTTAAACTAGATTCGTTGGGGATGGGTGAAGAAAGCCCCCAGGTAAGTGATACATCAAATACCTTTATGGAAATGGGTAACAGGGGTAACATATGGAAAGCAGTGTGTATTAATGCCCGTAGCATGGGAAATAAGATCTCTGAAGTTGAAGCTTTGGTGGGAGTGGCTGACTTAGATTTAGTGGCAGTTACAGAAACATGGTTCACAGAAAACCATGACTGGGATGTAACTATACCTGGCTATACTTTATTCAGAAAGGACAGGGTAGGAAGAAGGGGAGGAGGAGTGGCACTATATGTAAAAACTACTATTAAAGCTTTGGAATTACAGAGCTTAAAAGGGAGAGAGGAGGCATTGTGGGTTAAACTAGAAAGAGGGAAAGAGAAATCTATTTGCATTGGTGTGATATACAGACCTCCCTCACAAGAGGAAGAGGTGGACAGAGAGTTAATTGAAGACATATGCAGCATTGCTAGGAAAGGGGAAGTGCTACTGCTAGGAGATTTCAATATGCCAGATGTTGATTGGCACATTCCTGCTGCAGTATCATCTAGGAGTAAGGAGATCCTGGATTCTCTACAGGGAGAACTATTCAGGCAATTGGTATCAGACCCCACACGTGAAGGGGCCATACTGGACTTGGTGCTTACCAATGGTGAAAGTGTTTCTGATGTTGTAGTGGGAGATCATTTTGCATCCAGTGATCACCAGATGGTGTGGTTCAGTATTAGGACTAGGGCTGTTAGAATCCATTCCAAGGTGAAGATCTTAGACTTTAGGAAGACTAACTTTGCGAAGATGGGCCAATGCCTCAGGGAGTCGTTAGTGGGATGGGAACAGCTGGGGGATGTAGAACAACAGTGGGCAAAACTGAAAGGGGGTATTTTAAAGGCAACCAACCTTTTTGTTAAAATGGTAAACAAAGGCAAAAGGAACAGGAGACCGCTATGGTTTTCGAAGGAAGTAGCTGAAAAAGTGAAGAAAAAGAGGGAGGCCTTCATGAAATACAAGAGATCACAGAGAGAGGAAGACAGGCATCTGTATTTGGAAAAACTTAGAAAAGCTAGCAAAGTAGTCAAGAAGGCAAAGATTCAAAAGGAGGAGGAAATAGCCAATGCAATAAAATGGGGGGGATAAGACATTTTTCAGATATATTAGTGAGAAGAGGAAGGGCAAACGTGGTATCGTCAGACTCAAGGGTACAGGGGGGGAATATGTAGAAGCTGATAAGGATAAAGCGGAATTGCTTAACAAATATTTTTGTTCTGTGTTCACAGATGAAGAACCAGGAGCAGGACCTCAGAAAACACCCACAAATAAGAACAGAAGCGAGGGACATCTTGAACAATTTTCAGAAGACTGTGTTCGTGAGAAACTAGCTCAACTCAAAGTAGACAAAGCGATGGGACCGGATGGGATACACCCTAGAATACTGAGGGAACTTGGGGACGTTCTAGCAACTCCACTGACTGACCTTTTCAATGCCTTGTTGGAGTCGGGAGTGGTGCCAAAGGACTGGAGAGAGGCTCATGTGGTGCCTTTACACAAAAGCGGAAGTAAGGATGTGGTTGAAAACTACAGGCCGGTTAGTTTAACTTCGGTGGTGAGTAAATTAATGGAAAAGCTGTTGAAAGAGAAAATAGTGAGGTTTCTGGAGTCCAGCGGATTACAGGATCCGAGGCAGCATGGATTCACCAGAGGCAGGTCTTGTCAGACAAATCTGATCGATTTCTTTGACTGGGTGACCAGGGAGTTGGACCGAGGGAGAGCTCTAGATGTGGTGTATTTAGATTTCAGTAAAGCCTTTGACACTGTTCCTCACAGGTGACTTATAAACAAGCTGAGCACCCTAGGGATGGACCCTAAAGTTACTGCTTGGGTTAGAAATTGGTTGGGTGGGAGGCGACAAAGAGTACAAGTAAATGGAGCTCACTCTGAGGAGAAGGATGTTACCAGTGGTGTGCCCCAGGGATCTGTCCTTGGTCCGATTCTTTTTAACATCTTTGTTAGTGATATAGCGGAAGGGCTGTCGGGTAAGGTTTGCCTCTTTGCAGATGATACCAAAATCTGCAATAAACTAGACACCCAGGAAGGTGTAGATAACATGAGGAGGGATCTAGCTAAGCTTGAAGAATGGTCTAGAATTTGGCAGCTGGGATTTAATGTTAAAAAATGTAAGGTCATGCATTTGGGCTGCAGCAATCCAAGGGAGCAATACAGCATAGGAGGTGAAGTACTTTTGTCCACTAAAGAAGAGCGGGACCTAGGCGTAGTTGTGTCCGATGATCTTAAAGTAGCTAAACAGGTAGAAAAGGCGACGGCAAAAGCTAGAAGGATGCTTGGGTGCATACGGAGAGGAATGGCTAGCAGAAAAAAGGAGGTGATAATGCCTCTGTATAAGTCTTTGGTGCGACCTCATTTGGAGTATGGTGTGCAATTCTGGAGACCGCACCTTCAAAAGGATGTGAACAGGATGGAGTCGGTGCAGAGGGTTGCTACTAAGATGATTAGTGGTCTTCATTATAAAGCATATGAGGACAGACTTAAGGATCTTAATATGTACACCTTAGAGGAAAGGCGGGATAGAGGTGATATGATTGAGATGTTTAAATACCTCCGTGGCATAAATGTTCAGGGAGAGAGCCTCTTTCAATTGAAAGCAAGTTCTGCGACGAGGGGACATGGGATGAGGGTGAAGGGAGATAGATTCAGGAGTGATATGCGGAAATATCTCTTTACGGAAAGAGTAGTGGATCCGTGGAATAGTCTCCCAGTGGAGGTGGTAGAGATGAGGACAGTAACTGAATTCAAAAAAGCATGGGACCAACACAGAGGATCTCTAAAGGTAAAAAGTGGACTGTTGTAGTTGTTGTTATGGAAGGACAGACTAGATGGGCCTTGTGGTCTTTTTCTGTCATCATGTTTCTATGTTTCTATGTTTCTATGTTAAATTCCTCCGTTCAGGAACCTATTCTTTGCAAGAGTCAAAATTGTCCTATTGGGAGTCGTCCTTTTAATTTCCCAGATGACTAGGGTATCTTAAGAAATAGATTTGTTTTGCTGGTTTACAATGTAGTAGATAGCAGAACCACTTTCTTAGCTATTATAATATCCAAGAACTCTACATGTCACTGTTGTTTATTCTCTTAAATTGTATACTGGGTTTCTGCGAGTTCATCCATATGAGAAATTGATCTAATTTCCATTAAAGAAAATATCATCTAGGAATCTGCTCCAATTTGTCTATAGCTCCGAACCAAGATGGATATAACAACTTTTCTTCCAAAGCTAACATATAATGTGTGGCAATTGAAGGGGCTACTGTAGTTTCCATAGACACTCCAAATATGTGCAGGTAAAAAATTACCCATATACCAGAAATAATTTCTGGTCAATACCACATGTAGTAATTCCATAATAAAAGCAGTAGAAAGCATATTAGGCTTATACCTATCTAAGGGATTTCTTGAATGGTCTGTAGTTCTTCCTCCTATGCTATATTGGGATATAAAGCTACCCTATCTAAAGCAGCCAGCCAAATAGAGTCCATCAACTCCTGTTGAGACTAAATTTAATCAACATGTACATGATGTCCTTAATGTACAAAGTACTCTATTTTGCTATTGCATTTAAAATTTTATCCTAAAAATTTGAAAGACGTTCTAATAAGAATCTCTTCCTGAAACTACTGGTCTCCCTGGGGGTCCAGTTGAAGATGTATGTATCCCAAGTCATCCAGGTCACCAATGGACTGCAGCATACCGATTGATGGAGATTCCGATTGATGGAGATTCTCTACATGGTATTGGAGATTCTCTACATTTCCCCTCTTATTGGCTTTTTTACTACTATACAGAAAGTCCCTGACTTATGTTAAGTGGATCATTCGGCGATCCCATGGAGTAAGCTGATATTTACGTAACTCTGAGCCATGTTATAGTATATACTATAATAAGAATTGACAAAATAATAAATATTCATATTTGTATTCAAAATCAACAGAAATCATAATACTGTGGGGGAATAATCAACATTGGAGTCACTTTCTTAGGCAAGGATAGTGGCACAGGCAGCAGACGATGGCTCTCCTCCAAATGCAGATCACTGCTGGTGCTCGTTTATTCTTCTCGTCTCGCAATAAATTGATTGAGAGATGTTTGAACAGTTGCCTTTTTCTTCTCTTAATACACCTCTTTATAATATGAGAAGCCATCATTGACTATGGAGGTCATTCTGAAAGGCTATTCTCCTACCAGCTCTCCCTATATATCCTATGCATCAGAACAGGGAGATCTGGCAGGGGGCGGAATCGGGGTGGAACAGGGGCAGGCCAGCCCGTCAACACGTACAGGGCCAATTCAGGTCACGGCCCTGTACGTGCTGCCAGGCCTGTTGGTATGTGCTGCTTATACCAACTCAGAGGTGGTATAAAGCAGCACAGTCAGCAGGATCGGGGCAGGTGAGCCACCTCCCAGGGCCATGGCTGGGTGAGGGAGGGTCCCTGCCACGCAATCCAGGCCATGGCAGGCCAGCTGTGGGTCGGGGATTTGTGGGGCTGGAGCCATGGATGTCTGGAGCACCTGCAGGGAGGATGTTCCTACAGGCAGAAGGGGCACACTGGGCCATCTTCGGGCCCGATTCTGGCTCCCGTGGGAACATTTTGTTTCCGTGGACCAGAATCGGGTCCAAATATCCCCATCTTCTTCGGGGACATCCAGACGGCCCCTTCCTGGAATCGGGCTCCATGCATTGAAACCGTAGAAACCGGGATACGTCAGGGTCCTGTCTGTCTTTCTATAGCTTCATAGAGGTTATTCAATGATTGCACGGGTACACACATCTTTCACCATGAAACATTTGGGCTGCACTTCCAGCTCTTCATTGTCATGCTTCTCGTTATCAGCTACCTTTGCTGCCTCAAACTTGATTAACTCCTCGTTCGATAACTCTTTGTCATGAGACTCCACCAACTCATCCACATCATCTTTGTCCACCTCAAATTGAAGCTTTTCTGCAAGCTTAATTTTTGCAGCCACCTGTTCAAATGTCTTATTGTCCTCAAAACGCCGAAAATCCAGCACAAGATGGAGGAGTTAATTGCTTCCAGACACCATTCATACAGGTCTGTGTCACTTCAGCCCAGGCCAAAACGATATATTTTTATTGCCTCAAAAATGTTAAAAACATTTGCCAGATTTCTTGCAGCATCAGTTCATGGTTGGAGAAGAGTGCGTTGACTGCTTGAGCAAAGGTTCATCTCAGATAGTAGGCCTTAAAGTTGGAGATGGCACCATGGTCCATCGGTTGCAGTAGGGAGGTAGTGTTGGGGGTGGGGGGAGGTAGACCACTTTCATGTTTGGAGAGACGTCGTCGAGATGGATGGGATGGCTGGGTGCGCTGTCCAGGATAAGCAGAATTTTGAAAGGGAGGTTGTTTTCCAGACATTACTTTCCCACTTCAGGCAAAAAGCAATTCACAAACAGATCCTTTTGTTTGATCGGAAATTCACAGGGAGAGTCACCTTTGTGATGCTCTTCAATGCACGAGGGATCTCAGATATGTGGATGGGTAGAGGCCTTACCTTGTAAGTTCTGGATGCATTACCCCCAAACAGAGATGTGCCCAGGCACAGTCTTTTCCTCCTTTGAAATGCACATTCTAGATGGCATTTTGTGGTAGAAAAGGGCAGTTTCATGGACGCTGAAAATTTGTTCCAGAAAATAGGGCCCTTCATCAATTTGTTTTAGCCACTCGAGGTATTGCTTTACAGCCTTGGCATCACCACCTGCAGCATCTCTGGAAACTTTCACGTTGTGAAACCCTGCACGATTCCTGAAATGCTGAAAACTCCTGCTGGCCGAAAAGGTTTGAGTGCCGTCCAGATACTTGGCCTTAATGTTTTCAAAAACGTTTTTGGCCTTAACTGCAGGCTTAGGGGAAAATGCTTTAGAGTCTGATCTTCCATCTAAATTCACAAGTGAAAAAAGACCTCAGTGAATACTGTCACCAAGCTGATGTAATGGCTCTATGTTAAAGTAGCTATTTAACACAGTAAAAACTAGCACATATATCCTGCATAGACACACCATCACAGGTCAGGAAAAAACTCCACTATTAACTACATGAGACCAATGGTTAAGATATTGCATGATTAATATTGTAAATGAGTATCACCAGCACATAAATATAGAGGCACTAAATACAACAGACTGTTTAGCTGAAACATGAGTTGTCAACATTATCTATACTCAGTACAAATATTGCACATGGTATACAGCAAATCACTTAGCTGGAACACAAGTTGCAAACATTGTCCACACTCCATTGTCAGGTCTTTCATTGGAGCGGCATCAGGGACGACACTTTCCCAGTATAATCAAGCTCCTGTGGAAAAACAATATGAATAGCTTCACGTGCCTACAAAACACGACAAACGTCACAACACAGCCCAAAGCCAACCACATTTATATCACTACAACATGAAAATAATGTTCATTATACTCACAAGCTGCGGCAACGGAGCAACACCTCCAACTAAAGTGCCCTCATCAAAATCAAACCGACCAAACACGTCGCGCATGTGCTTTAAAAGCAACCTCTAGGGCAGAGCTTACTTGATGAAACTAGTCCTGGGACCGGTACTGTTCAATGTATTTGTGAGTGATATTGCTGAAGGACTGAATGGAAAAGTCTGTCTTTTTGCAGATGACACCAAAATTTGCAACAGAGTGGATTTCCCTGAGGGAGTGAATAACATGAAGAGATCTACAAAAGCTGGAAGAATGCTCTAATCCAAGTAATCAGTATCCCTGTTTAATGTACATTACCAAGTTACAATGTAAACCGCTTTGATTGAAATGATAAAGTGGTATATAAAACCTGTTAAATTAAAAATAACTAAATAATGCTTGGCAGTTAAGATTTAATATAAAGAAGTATAGTGACATGCACTTGCAAAGCAGAAATCCAAGGGAATTGTATGCAATAGGGGCGAGAGGTTGGTGTGCTGGACCAGGAGAAGGACCTCTGAGCGATTCTTTCTAAAGATCTCAAGTTGGTGAAACAGTGCGACAAGGCGGTGGCAAAAGCCAGAAGGATGCTGGGTTGCATACAGAGAGGAATTACCAGCAGGAAGGAAGAGGTACTAAGTCGCTGGTAAGGCCTCACTTGGAACATTGTGTTCAGTTTTAGAGACCATAAAACTGGAAACGGTCCAGAGGAAGGCGACCAAAATGATTTAGAGCCTGCATCAGAAGACTTATGAGAAGAGACTTGAAGACCTACTACTACCACTACTATTCAGCACTTATATAGCGCCACGCACACAGCGCTGTACAGACATACATACAAGAGACAGTCCCTGCTCGTCAAGAGTCCTGCTCATCCAAGCTTATAATCTAGCCGAGACAATACACAGCATTAGTCAATTCTGTGCAAAACACAATATACAGAGCATTAGTCAATTCGGTGCAGAACACAATATGTACCTAAATATGTACACTCTGGAGGAGAGGAGGGACAGGGGAGATATGATTCAGACCTTTAAATACTTAAGAGTGTTAATGAACAAACCTCTTCTAAAGACAGGGAAGCTGTAAAACTAGAGGGCAGAACATGAAGCTGCAAGGGGGTAAACTGAAAGGCAATGTCAGGAAATACTTTTTCACTGAAAGGGTGTTGGAAGCTTGGAATGCCCTCCAGATGGAGGTTGTGGGGGCAAATACTGTGACTGAATTCAAAATGGCATAGGACAGACACAGTGGATCTCTTTATAGCAACAAAATAAAAATCAAAACATACCTAACTCTCTCTTATATCTCAACAAATAGGGGTGACCTACATGGAGTGGTGGATACATCCCTAAACGACGACATGGGGAGGGGTGATCTGCACAGAGCGTCAGGTGCACCTACTCTTGCCGCCTTGCTGGGCAGACTGAATGCGCCATGTTGGTCTTTATCTGCTATCATATACTATGTTACTCAGGGTAGTTTCTCCTAATGGGTTAGTTTTGCGCAGACCATGGCAGTCGTGATCCTCACTTCTAAGCCAGGGTATGTGGAATATTATCTTAATCTCTCAAATTTACTGCTAATGCTCAGCGTAATACTTGCATTGTGCCAAAAAGAGCCTCCTGCTGGAGTTCTTCCAGCTTTTGGCGGACTCTCTGTGTGTACCCCCTTCATTTAAATATAGGGTTTATAGCATAAAAATAACAGTACATTATCTCCTCTTTATCTGCAGAATTCCACTTAACTGTAGTTAATCCTCTTAAACCACAAAAATTTATGAAAAGGTTATCTCCTGCCACAGTGGGTCCATGAACAGGCTCACCATGGCCTTTATCTGTGGCAGGGATGTTATCTGCTTCTGCAGTACTTGCAGTATCGCAACCATCGTTAGCCCTAGTGCTAAAGCTACGGGTGGGCATGGGCCTTGGGTGGTCTTTCTGCCTGCTCTCTGGCCCACCAGTGCTGGAACCTCTGGGTAATAGCAGTAGACACAGGGCAGCTGTCAGCTCAACGAAAAGAAAGATATACCCATGCTCTGAGCAAACATTGAGCCTTCAGATCTCAGTCACAGGCCAGGTGAAACAGGCCTATCTGCACTGCTGCACCAGCATACGCTCCTTGCCACCTGATGGAGGGAAATAGTGGCTTCTCTCAGTGCTGCACCAGTGATTATATTAGTGATGACATCATTGAAAGTTGCTCTAGTCTGCTCTGACCTACTGGATAGGCAGCATAACTCACTCATCTGGACTGATCTAGCAAGATAGGGAAGGGGGGGGGGGGAGTTTACTTCCCTCCCCAAAGAGGGTAAAATTCAGAAAATTTCACTTAATTCAAAAAGTTCCAAATTCTCCCCGAACATAGTGTTTGAGATGCACCAAGATGACTGGAGCCACTCACCTTACTGAGGAAAACAGCTCCTAGGACAAAATAGATCCTCTCGTATTCCTAAGCCGAGTGGGGTAGCCGAATGGTTAGAACAGAAGGCTGGGAACCAGGGAAGTCTGCTTTGAATCCCACAGCTGCTCCTTGTGATCTTGGCCAAGTTACTCAACCCTCCATTGCTTTGGGTATAAACTTAGAAAACTTTAGTAAAGTGGCCCCTAAGTGGTTAACGTGCATTTTAGTGTAGGGTAGCAGTACAGGGCATGATAAATATCACAGACACGACAGTTACCATGTACTAATTACCACGGTAAGTGCACATTACTTGATGGAGGTGGTGAATAGGCAGGTTAGGGGTTTGGAGAGTACACTGTATTACTGCATTTTCAAGCACATAAAGCACAGTTACTTACCTGTAACAGGTGATCTCTGGGAACAGCAGGAATAAGTCTTCACATATGGGTACGTCGGTACCGACGGAGCCTGCGCAGGAACGCTCCCCTGCGTCCAATCAGAAAGCTTTTGGGAGCATCCCTCAGCGCCTGCGTGCTGCCTTCCCGCCTTTCCAACTGTCTCTCCTCAGTTGAGTTTTATAGCTGAGACAAAGAGAGAGAAAGAGGAAAGGAAGATAGATAGAGAGATACAACTCCTAGGGGAGGTGGGTGGGTTGTGAAGACTTATTCCTGCTGTTCCCAGAGATCACCTGTTACAGGTAAGTAACTGTGCTATCTCCAGGAACAAGCAGGAATGAGTCTTCACATATGGGGACTCCCAAGCTAAGATGCCTGGAGCCCTAGCATGGTGGGGATTGGAACATGCTACACCTCATATGGCCAGGCATCCTGAGGATGGAGGGTAGGAGTTGAAAAGAAAGGAGCTGTAGAAAAACAGCTAACCTAAGGACTACAGGTAAGGAGTCCTTGTATGTATGATAATTATCATGAAAAATATTGAAATGAACAATCACAATATGGACCTCACCTACTGGATTGCAGGAAGTAGAGAGGCTGATGGAGTCTACTGGAGATCCAGTAGAGGAATCCTCAGGGTGACCTCACTGAAGTGAAGGTGAAGGTCCAAATCTGGAATTGACAGGTGACCCAGGTGTCAACTGGGGTAGTACAAAAACGGCAGTCTTTAGTGGAAAGCTTTATGGAAAAAGCTGGGAACTCTTTTGGCTACAGAGTTACTCACATTTAGGAGCAAAAGAGGAAGACTGACCGATTTGGACAAACTAGCCCAGTTCTGGAGGGAAGAAGGGGTATGGGAAAAAAGCCCGTATTCCCAAGGAGGACAGATGTCTGAAGGGTTGAAACCTCAGATCTACTGAAGATCCACCCTGTCTTTCCTAACTGGTGAGAGATAGGAAAGATATTGGAGCATGGAGCTTCAGGGATACCTAAACCTAGGGTTAAAGTAGGAACTGTCAGTACCACAGTAGTGGTTGTGTGCATAATACCCCAGACATACTGAGGGACAGTATGAACATATGCAAGCCCACTGTCTGGAACCTATAGGAAGGTAAAACCTTTATAAGCATAGACAGTTAGAGAGATAAGTATGTAAATACATATCTACCTATAAGGAAGCATCTCGACAGATACACACACACACACACATATATATATATATATATATATATATATATATGTCTATAGTGAGATCTGGAGGGGCATAACATATGCACACACAGCTTACAGACATATGTATCTATAGAGAAGTATATAGAGATATATACATACATGAATATATATGTCTAAAGATAAATGTCTGCAACTAAGCAGATAGAGATATGCCCATAAGAACATTCACATGGGAGATGTGAAGGAGAAAGATTCATCTAATAACAAGGTGGAACCTACTTGAGAAGATATATAGAGAATCTATTCCCCCTGGCTAAGATGGTGCAGGAATGCTATCCAGTGAAATAACCAGGATGGTTGCGTGAAAAAACAGAGGATAATATCAGTCTGTAAACAGCAAGTCCTGAGTCCTGTAGAACTCTCGCATGGTAAATGGACAGAAAACGCATAGGGTGAGATACCAGGTTGACCCACTGGAGGGACACAAAGGGTTATCATGCGTTATTAGTTAAATATGTGCTGTCCATGAAGGAGTAGGATACCATGAGGACAAGCTGCAAGGAAAAAAGAGCATATTCCTTGTAGGAATTGGAGAACTCTTTAGACCAGGGGTCTCAAACTCAAATTGCTTTGAGGGCCAAATGAGGACTTGTAGAGTAACCCGGGGGCCGCACAAGACGCAGGCCTCATTTGCATAAGGGCATCATTTGCATAAGGGCATCATTTGCATAAATATTTGCATAATGTTACCATACACTAACTTTTAGTAAACATGCCTCTTAATGAGTGTATGGATAAAGAAAGACTAAAAGATTTCTACATTACTATAAACCAGTGCCAACCGCCAGGCACATTAGGAACTACTAGAAACACTGCCCATTTAGAACCCATAGCAAACCTGCCGTGTCCTAACAGCACTACCAGGACTCACAGAGCACCATACCCTAACTATCAAAAGGCAACACTGCAAATATTAAATCAACACATTTCAGAGAATAACAATACATGACCTACTCGGGAAAGAGAACAAGTGGCAATGTCAAATAGGAATTACATAAACAGAATACCTCAGCTCAGTTACACATGCAGAACATACACCATCACCAAACAAGGAATCACAATTTAGAAACAGGAAGACAATTAAACTGGGAACCCCAAAAGCCAAACTTAGAATGTACAACACTGTAGAAATAAAACTATACATTGATTTCCTCTTGTATTAAATAAAGTGCAGACGTTAAAGATGCACATTTCCAAGAGCTGACATATTTCAGTTAATAAATTCAAAATAAAGAGATATTTTTCTACCTTTTGTGCATTTTTTTTTCAGTTGCAATTGTTCCAGTCACTTTCTTCTGGTTTCTTTGTGTCTTCTGCTAACTCTCCATCGTCTGCTGTCCATTTCTCCTTTCTTCTTTCCTAGTTTTTTTCCATTCTCTCTACATCTGCTTTAACATACTAATCATTCTCCTTTTGCTCTTTCCTCATTCCTATTTCATCCACTCAAATTTTACCCCTCCATCCTCAATCCCCACTTACTCTCCCAATACCCGGCCAATTGTAGATTTTTCTTCCCTCCCACACAAAATATATTTCCCCTCTCCATTTCACTCTCCCAGCCCCATCCCATTCTAATCGTCCCCCAACATCAACTCCCTTCTAGCTCCTGCCCAACCCAGCATCCGCTCCCTTCTAGTCCCCGCATCATCAGCCCATTTCCAGTCCTAGCTCCCTCCCCTCACAGCCCATTTCCTTTCCAAGCCCCCCGCCCCATCAGCCCATTTCCATTCCAAGCCCCCTTCCACTCAGCCCATTACCATTCCAAGACCCTGTCCCCATCAGCTATTTGCAGTTCAAGCTCCCCCTTCTACTCGGCCCATTTCCAGTCATAGCACCCCCCCCCAGTCCATTACCAGTTCTAGCCCCCCCCCTAGCCCATTATCGGTCCTAAGCCCCCCAACAGCCCACTTCCAGGCCTAACCCTTCCATCGCCCCATCTTCATTCTTAGCCCCCCCATAACCCCATTTTCAGTCTTAGGCCCCCAGTCAGACCACCTCCAGTCCTAACCCCCATCTGTCCATTACCAGTCCTAACCCCCATCACCCCATTTTCAGTACTACCCCCCCCCCAGCCCACATCAAGTCCTGCTCCCCCCCTACATCAAGTCCTGCTCCCCCCCATCAAGTCCTGCTCCCCCCCTACATCAAGTCCTGCTCCCCCCCCCACATCAAGTCCTGCTCCCCCATCAAGTCCTGCTCCCCCCCCACATCAAGTCCTGCTCCCCCCACATCAAGTCCTGCTCCCCCCCAGCCACACATCAAGTCCTGCTCCCCCCCCATCACTTCCTGCTCCCCCCCCCCATCAAGTCCTGCTCCCCCCCCCATCAAGTCCTGCTCCCTCCCCCCCCCCCGGGAAAATTAAACTTTAAAAAAAACCCGGCTTCTGCTGCTGCTGCCGCCGCTGCCGTGGCCGGCAATAGCAGCAATATCGCAAGTCCCGCGGGCTCCCCCCCACCCGGCAGATCCCTTCCTGCTTGCCTGCCAGTTCTCCGCTTCGGCTTTCAGAGCCGCGAAGGGAGACTGAAAGCCGAAGCGGAGAACTGGCAGCATTGGCAGGCAAGCAGGAAGGGATCTGCCGGGTGGGGGGGAGCCCGCGGGACTTGCGATATTGCTGCTATTGCCGGCCACGGCAGCGGCGGCAGCAGCAGTAGAAGCCGGTTTTTTTTTTTTCCCCCCAATGCTTCGCGGGCCGCACAAGGGTCTCTCGCGGGCCGCATGCGGCCCGCGGGCCGCGTGTTTGAGACCCCTGCTTTAGACGTTCACGTAGAAAAGGCTTATGTCCTATATTATAACAGGAGATAATAGGGTGTGGAGAACCCTCACAGTCATGGAAAATGACTGAGGAAGCCTTTTCCAACCATATAGGATAGTCATCAGAGACAAAACCCCATGCTCTCTAGCAAGGGTCCATAGTAGAAAGCTTCTCTGTAAGATTGCAGAGAGCATTATGCAGGAGAATTGGGAAATAAAACTGGCTGTATGTCAACTATGCTGCCAAATCCAAAGAAATTGGAGATGGCAAGAAAAGAAGATAGTGTGATAAGCCTGAAGTGATTAGGATTATCCAAGATAGATGAAAGCACTATCTTGGAATCACTACTAAGGCCAGACAGAAAGTAGTGGAAGACAGACTGGAAACTTGTGGAAAATTACCAGTAGTCCAATCACTGGAACTCCTGCATGGGCAGCTGCTGAATAAGACAGCAGAGAGAATCTTTCTGTGTAAAACAGAGAGAACAGACAGAATAAGAGGAGAAATTCCTGTCCCTGTCTGATGAGCTGCCCAGAGAAAAGAAGGGAGTTTATTCGAGAGAAAAAACTCCACACTGGAATGAAAGAAATGACTAGAAAGGCTAGAGAAGCCCTGCAGTGGTATGGTACCACTCTTTCAGGGGAAACCCTGGATAAGAGGGTAGAGAAACAGGAGCTGAAGGGTGACTTACCATATGGTAAGTCTGTGGAAGGAAAAAATTCATGTTGGAACAGAAAACTATCATGGGATAGTTGTTAAACTTCTCTTCTTGGTAGGAAGAAGAGGAGAAACCTGTGACCCATAGACATGAATATCCTGACAGCTCAGCATACCTAGGAGAAAATGGATGTCCTGAGAAAAGGAATCCATGTGTAGAGTTTTGAATGAAAAAACAGTGAAAAAACTTCTACTGAGAAGAAGTCAACTGTAGGTTGTAAACTTCAGGACCCTATGGTTGCTGGGTTTGTTCAGCCCGGCTAGAGTTTGGATTCTTCAGACCAGGGCGAGGTTTCCCCTGCTTGGGAACATCTGTATGATGGGCAGGAGAAGAGTGAAACCTTCTTCTCCTAGGGAAAGAAGGTTTGGTAGGGCATTTCCTACCTACTGGGGAAGGAGAAGGCTTAGAATAGCCTTCAGAAACAGGGAAGTCAGTGGACCACTGAGCAACCTGATGTAAAGACTCCTTATTGAAGAGATTTTCCCCAGTGCAAGGAGTATTACCCAGTCTTTGTTGTGCCCATCTGCTTAAGTCTGAAGCTTGGAGCCAGGCTCTACGTCGTGCCCCTATGGCTATAGCATAGGTTCTGCTAACAGACTCAAAGGAGTCTAGGGAAGCACGAGTAAGAAACCAAGAGATACTTTGAATATGACTAAGTAGTAAGGAATAGTCTGCAGTCTTGGGCTCTGAAAGAAAAGGAGTCAAAAGATATAATTTCTTTGTGACCTCCTGAAGGGATAGACTCATATAAAAAATATATGAGAGAATCCTTGTTGACAGCATGGATGTCTGGAAGGTTTGACGTCCAAAGGCATCTAGTGTCCTAGACTCACGACCTGGTGGGTAAGAAGAGTACTTCTTCTTACTTTTCACCTTCCTCATTGCTGATTCCACCACAATGGAATGATGGGGAAGTTGAGTCTTTTGAAACCCTGGAGAGGGGGGCACATGATACAGAAGATCAGTTGCTCTAGAAGGTGAGGGAACCCTTAAAGGTGCTTCCCACATTCTTAGAAGAAGATCCTGCAAGGAATGATGTAAAGGAAGCATTATATTTTCCTTTTCTCCAGTAGAAAGAGAGCCTTGTGTAGGATCATAGCCAGGGATAGGAATAGCAAGAGATGTTGCCATTATTCAGGAGAAAATTCTGAAAAGAAGGATCTCCAAAGGGAACCGTCCCTGGGCAGGCTAGCCCTGAAGAACTAGCCTGGGCACCGGAGGATCTAATTGAGAATATAGGAATATAAGATCCAGCACGGTGCAAGAAAGGATCCTTAAGGGATGGATGCTGGTACTGGAGGTCATGACCTGAGACAGTCAGTACTGCATCGTCCATGCCAGGTATCGACTCCAAACTTGGTATAGAAAGGAGCGATCCTGGTGAAAGAAGCATGGAAGGAGCTGGCCCCGATGTTACTGCGGGTACCGGCACCGATACCGATACCAGTAGCTGTGTCGGAATCGAAGGCAACACCGACATCGAAGCAGTCATCGGTGGCTGCTCAAATGGTACCGAGGTAACCGAAAGCCTTTGGCAATCACCCTCGGTACCGAGCATCCGGAACCGGTAAGCGTCGGTACCGAGACGTGTCGGTACCCAGTCTTCCAGACTAGAGATCGATTCCAGAATCGGCATCGAAGGAAGCGAGTCTATCGATGCATGTCTAGAGGGTACCGACGTCGGTGGTAGTATCGGCGTTGATGCCGATACTGGAAAGTCAATCTGGGGCGTATCGACCTGTCCCAAAGGTACCGAGAAAGCCAGATGACGATCTCTGGTGAGGAGTGAATCGCTCAACACCAGTGCCGATGCAGGGGTATCGGTACCGCTCAAAGCGGATGCCACCACCGAGCATGGCTCAGGTATGTTCTGTGAGGGGTGAGCCCCAGGAACAAGCTGAAACCCCTGATAGACTTTGGAGGCCGAAGACTCCCGCCGGGGTTTTGAAGCCAATGGACCCTTGAGGGCAAGGCCGGAGCCATCATCATGCTGTGCATGAGACGTACCACTCAAGGGTTGGCTAGTCTTAACAGACTGTTTGTGGGTTACCTGATCTTGTGGAGAAGAAGAAATAGTTGGTGCCCTGACACTGGAAGGGAACTCGGTATCGAGGGAAACTCAAAATGGAAAATCTCTTCTCACAATATTGTAGCCTAATGGCTCCGGAGGAAAATGGTCAGGACCCAAACAGGTTAGACACCAGTTCTTGGAGTCTAAAAACAAAACTGTACCGCCACAGCTTAGACACTTCTTAGGAAAAGAAGGAGGCGGCTCCATGATGGAGAGGCCTAGAAGGCCCAAAAGATTTAAAACAGAAACTGAGGGAAAAAAATTCCCTGAATTTAAGGAAAAGAAAAGAAAAAACACTGGTGGTACCGGTGGAGTCGGGGAGACAGCCGCGACCACAAGAAAACAAGAATTAAAGAATTAAGAATTAAAAAATTTTCTGCGGTGACAGGAGGACGTCCTGCCGGCTCCACGGAAAAACGAAAACTGAGGAGAGACAGTTGGAAAGGCGGGAAGGCAGCACGCAGGCGCTGAGGGATGCTCCCAAAAGCTTTCTGATTGGACGCTGGGGAGCGTTCCCGCGCAGGCTCCGTCGGTACCGACATACCCATATGTGAAGACTCATTCCTGCTTGTTCCTGGAGATTGCATGCATTATACGTATTTTTGCTGAAACCATGCCCCCTGTACATTATACGTTTGCGCATTACATACATAATTATCAACACAACACAAAGAAATTCAGTCATTTTCAACATTTTTATAACTTCTTTATTCCTGAAATGCAGAATTTCAATGAGAGTAAATGCAAGTAAATTAAGCTAAAAGAAACTAAATTAGACTAGGCCAATTCCAATTCAATCGTCACCATCATCTGACTCCTCAGACCCTTCAAAGTCAGCTCCCTTCTCACTGTTATTGTTGAGATAACTACGAGCCAACTGCAGATGCTTTTTTTCTTTGTGGGCTGCCATGGAATCAAATTTTCTTAGAGAAGGATTCCCCCCCTGCCTGGCCCTATAATATTTATCAACCCATACTTTCATAAGATAAGATCACAGTCCATCCATCCCTTCCTATTGTAAATGGATAACCACACTAGTGGGCAGTTTTTTTACGGGGCATGGTAACTCTTCTGAAAACCACCGGCTTTAAATTTCACCCCACTCACAGTGCATCCAAGGACTACAGTGAAGCAGGCCCTCTCATGCCCAATGATTGTAATGGCTACAGCTTTTGTACCTGAAGCAGCTACAGTCCTAGTGGCAGGGATGTCGAAAGACCTTGGAACCTTGTCCATATTTATAATGTCCACTGCAGAAATACCATGTTCAGAGATTTCTTTGGAAACAAATTCATCTTTTGCTCCCAGTTGTCCAAACGTCGCTGGCCTACAGTGGTTCTCATTCTCACTGAAAGTCTATTTCTTTTCATGAATCGAGAAATCCAGGTGAAACCCTTTTTGAAATCAGTAATTCCTCTTTCATTTGCCAGAAGCTTTGCTTTGATCCGAATTGCAACAGTAGAGAAAGCTTGATTTTGTTCCCTCTGAGAAAAAAACCCAATCTCTCAATATATTCTCCAGTTTAGGTCACTTTGCTTTAGCCCTATGATGTGTGTGTTTTCGGGGATTCATATTCTCTAGTTCCTTTTTTCTCCTCACTTTATTCGGGAATGGACGTCTCTCCAACCTTGAACTCTCTCGCTTCCGCTATGTTGCTTGTTTCTTCCGCTTTCATGATGACTAAGTTTGAAGCGGCGGTGTAGGACTTGTGTTTCATTCCTGGCATGGTCAGCAGCAAAAAAGGTGTGCGCATGCGCATTCGCATTAAATGCATGAGTACATTATCTGAAGATTCTTGAACAGAATAGCACCATTTCTGCGCGTTATATATGTGAAAATACAGTATGCAGTCAATATTGCAATTAACACAGGTTTTGCATAAAAATCATGTGATAAGTGCAAAAAACCATACCTCACCTTAGATTGTAAGCCCTCCAAGTGATAGATATAATATTTACTGAATCTGAATGTAATTTGCCTTGAACTACACCAGACAAAGGCATGAGCTAAATCCAAGATTCCTTCCCCTTCCTCCAAAATCCCCTTCTGCTCCTGGATTTTCTTGTGGCTGCTCCTTCAGCCATGGCACGTTTTTCAGTCTTTTGCACCTAGGATCAGTGCAAGGGTACTGGGTGGGTACCCTAGATGAACCTTCAGCCTTACTCCTGCCTCCCCGAGATTTTGATAGCTGAAATTCAACTATTATGACCACTCCTCCCACATTTCTGGGGGAAAAAAAAGCATGATTGGCTTTCATACTTTGAAATATTAGGCTTTACTTTGTACTTATATGTACGAGGTATGTGCTGACTCTCCTTGCAGGTAAAATAAAGTGTTGATGGCTCTTTGAGTTTGTCTCTCTGTTAGGATCTATAGTTTTGCTTTGACTGCCATTTCTCTTTGCTACCCTAGGTGACTGTCTAGTTTTGCATGATGGTATGCTGGTCCTCTTTCCACCTCCTCTTTCTTGTTAGTATTTACAGTAGCTGGATTTAAGCCTGAGTTAGAGAAAACATCATACTCTGGGTGGGATGGTCTAGTTAGCCATCAGGAAGGCTACCTCTTCGTCTGCCTCCTGAAACCTCTGGGCTCCTGCTACAGACTCCTCTGAGAAAGAAGTAGATGCTCAGCTCCTAGATACAGGATCTTTTTATCTTTACCTCCTGCCTATTGAGTGACAGGAAACCTATCCTCCCATCACTTCACACTACACAAAAGGTCAGATTAGGAGCAGCGATTCCAGAATGTTTCTCTGTCTGAGCACAGAGGACACACTGTGGTGCCCTATACTCCTTTTCCAAATGGTATCATCATGTCTTTCATAAATGTGCAGACACTGACCTCTGGTTTTTGCTGTTATTACTAATCTGTTACTGTCAGATAAAGTGAAGCGAAGTGAACCAAATAGCGGCAGTGTGTAGCTTAGAAGTACTAGTGATTAAGGCAATGGGCTAAGAAGCAGGGATCTTAGGGTTCAGTTCCTTCTGCCACTGTCAAGTTTTGTGACTTTGGGCACGTGATTTTGCCTTCTAGTGCCTCATGTACCCTGTTAGATCGTAAGCTCTTTGGAATTAGGTATATATTTTTATTCGAACACTTACCACTGCACAATGCTGCATATGTTCTGTAGAGCTATAAAACTAATAATTATTGAATCTTGCTCAAGGTCACCAGGGGCGAACCAAGGGGGTGCGGGGCCATGTGCGGAGATTTATTGTGGGGCCTCATTTGCATAGGTAGCCTAATTTGCATAAATATTTGCATAATGTTAACATGCATTTTTAGTAAACATGCATCTTAATGAGAGTCTGGATAAAGAAAGACTAACAGATTTCTACGTTACTATATTCCAGTGCCAACCGCCAGGCCCATTAGGAAATGCTATAAGAACATAAGATATGCCATACTGGGTCAGACCAAGGTCCATCAAGCCCAGTATTCTGTTTCCAACAGTGGCCAATCTAGGTCATATGTACCTAGCAGTTTCCCCAAGGGACACAGGTTCCACAATGCTTGTATTGGTCCAAGCATTGATATCCTGGGTCCCTTCTTAATAATGGTTTATGGACCTTTCCTCCAGGAACTTGTCCAAACCTTTTTTAAACCCAGCTACACTAACAGCCTTTACTACATCCTCCGGTAACAAATTTCAGAGTTTGATTACACGTTGAGTGAAAAAATATTTTCTTTTATTAGTCTTAAATAGTTTACCCTGTAGCTTCATTGCATGTCCTCTAGTCTTTCTATATTCTGATAAGGTAAACAATCGATCTACGTTTACCCGTTCCACTCCGTTCATTAATTTATAGACTTCTATCATATCTCCCCTCAGCCGTCTCTTTTCCAGGTTAAAGAGCCCTAACCTTTTTAGCCTTTCTTCATAGGAGTATCCTTCCATCCCCTTTACCATTTTGGTGGCTCTTCTCTGAACCTTTTCTAAAATCGCTATATTCTTTTTAAGATACGGCGACCAGAATTGCACACAATATTCAAGGTGCAGTCTCACCATGGAAACACTGACCATTTAGAATTCATAGCAAATCCACCATCTAACCATCTAATGTCTCAACAAATAGGGGTGTCCTACATGGAGTGGTGGGTTCACCCCTAAACAAAGACATGGGGAGGGGTGGCCTGCACAGAGCGACAGGTGCACCTACTCTTGCCATCTTGCTGGGCAGACTAGATGGACCATGCTGGTCTTTATCTGCCATCATTTACTATGTTACCATATCATAACAGCTCTGCCAGGACTCAAAAAGCACCAAACCCTACCTATCAAAAGGCAACACTGCAGATATTAAACCAATACATCTCAGAGAATACCAATGCATCTCCTACTGGGGAAAGAGAACAAGTGACATGGTCAAATAGAAACTACATGAACAGAATACCTCAGCTTGGTTAAAATGCAGAACATAGACCGTCACCAAAGAACAAGGGATCACAATTTAGAAATAGGAAGACAATAATTAAACTGGGAACCCCAAGGGCCAAACTTGGGATGTACAACAACACTGGAGAAATACAACTATAAATTAATTTCCTCTTGTACTAAACAAAACACAAAAGACGTTAACAATGCACATTTCCCAGAGCTGATATATTCCAGTTAATAAATTCAAAATAAAGTATTTTTCTACCTTTTGTTGCTTGTGCATTTTCTTTTTTAGTTGCAATTGTTCCAGTCACTTTCTTCTGGTTTCTTTGTGTCTTCTGCGAGCTATCCATTTGTCCTTTCTTCTCATTTAGATTTTTTTCCAAAATTTCTCTATATCTGCTTTAACATACTGATCTTTCCCTTTTTGCTCTTTCCCCCATTTCTTTCCTTATTCCTTTATCATCCACTCAAATTTCACCCTTCCATTCTCAATCTCCACTTACTCTTCCAATTCCCGGACCATCGTAGACTTTTCTTCCCTCCCACACAAAATATCTTTTCCCCTCTCCATTCTCATTCCTCATCCCTTTCTAGTCCTCCCCCAAAATCAGCTCCCTTATTGTTCTAGACCCACCCAGCATCTGCCCCCTTCTAATCCCAGTCTCCCAAGCTTCCACATCAGCCAATTTCCAGTCCTAGCCCCCCATATGTTGTTTTCCAGTCCCATTCCAGCCCATCAGCCCATTTCCACTCCAAGCTTCCCCATCAGCCCATTTCCAGCCCTATTCCAACTCCCATCAGCCCACTTCCAGTCCTATTCCAGCCATCAGCTTATTTCCAGTCCTATGCCAGCCCATCACCCATTTGCAGTCCATGTTCCCCGTCAGCCCATTTCTAGTTCTATTCCAGCTCCTTATCAGTCCATTTCCAGTCCTAGCCCCCCATATGCTTTTTTCCAGTTCCATTCCAGTCCCCCATCAGCCCATTTCCACTCCAAGCTCCCCCATCAGCCAATTTGCAATCCTAGCCCACTCGTCAGCCCACTTCGTTCTATTCCAGCCCCCATCAGCCCATTTCCAGTCCTAATCCAGCTCTTTATCAGCCCATTTGCAGTCCAGGTTCCCCCCCCCCCCATCACAGCCCATTTTATTTTATTTTATTTATTTATTTAGCTGTATTTATATCCCGCTTTTCACCGGGTCAAAGCGGTCAATTGGGGGATACATTTAACACGAGGGGAAATGAGACACATACACTAATACTTACAGGGAACATGGGCAATGGAGGGTTAAGTGGCTTGCCCAAGACCCCAAGGAGTGCCTACAGGACTAGAAATCCCAGTCCCTCCGGCCTGAGATTGCTGTCCCCAGGTGGGACTTGAACCCCCGGCCCTCCGGCCTGAAGTACCTTGTCCTAACCACTAGACCACTCCTCCCTATTTTCAGTCCAAGTTTCTCCCCCCCACCATCACAGCCCAATTCCAGTCGGTTCCCCCTCTACCATCACACTCCATTTGCAGTCTGTTTCCCCCACCCCCCCATCACAGCCCATCCAGTCCTAGCCGTCCCCCCTCCGAATAGCCCCGCACCATCTAAGGGGCTGCAGAGGGAGCTGTGGAAGCCCGCGTGAGGTCCCGGTTCCCTCTGATCAGCCGCCAGCGTGAAGAACTTTTACCTTCACGCTGGCGGCTGTTTCAATGAAGGCGCGAATGCCAGGAAAGGTTAAAGTCAATGCCCTTTAACCTCTCCTGGCATTCGCAGTTTCATTGAAACAGCCGCCGGTGTGAAGGAAAAGGCTCTTCACGCTGGCGGCTGAGCAGAGGGAGCCACGGGCTCCCTCTGCAGCCATCCACTGAGCGAGAATGTGGTTCGCGCGGGGCCCTGTGCAAACAACATTCTAGCTCAATGGCCCTGAAGGTTACTGAGCATGTGAATGGCAGCACCGACATCAGAACTGAAGTCATTGGGAGTGTAGCCTAATGGTTAGAGCACTGGCTTGGGAAACAACAGACCAGAGTTTGATACCTATTAGCATTCCTTGTGGCCTTGGGCGAGTCCCTTAACCCTCCATTGCCTCAGAAAAAGCCAAGTCATCAATGTCCCTGTTTAATGTACAATACCAAGTTTAAGTTATAATGTAAATTGCTTTGACTGAAATGATAAAGCGGTATAAAAATCTGTTAAATAAAGGGAGACTAAAGTGACATGGCTAAGGTGTAAAGACAGACAGTTGACAGAGTGGAAACTAATTCATGTCTTGGGAGATCTGATTCAGCTCTATGTTATAATAATCAATGAGCACAGCTCTTCACTAGTCCAAATCTACATTTTACGCATGAGAGCACTCAATATTACTACTGTTATTACAAAAACGTTAGCAGAAAATGTATTAATCATATGTTTTATATGCTAATTTGATTTCAGCTGTAACAATAAGTTACTGCAAAGGATCTTTCAGCAAATCGATTATTAGCTTTCAATATTCTATGTTCTCTTTATTATAAATGAAAGTCTTAAATCATTGAAACAAATAACACTTTCAATATTCTCCAGGGAAACTGAGCAGTTTCTTTTATTTTGCAAAAATGTTCCGCCTTGTTGTTTTGGCTAAGCAATGATGAATGTGACAATGCAGAGGATTTATGAATGTTGAGGGCCCATACTGTTGCAATGAATTAAATTCTGCAGAACCTTTCCATCTCAGTGGCTCTGTAATGAAGCCCTTCCTCTGCAGTGATTAGCCATATCTTTTTGCAGCTTGTGCAGGGCTTGATGGTTGTCACCAGAATCAAAATGCCTCATTGCAATGCAGATGGGGGGGAAGAGAGAAGGGAAGAGAAAAATGAGTACCACTGTCCCCAAAAACACTGCTATTAACAATGGAACTGCTGTGTTGATACTGCCATGAAGATAATCTATTTTATTGTGAAATATAAAATCCATATCCTGGCAACCAACCATCTTGCATCAACTATATCGACCCATCATTAAAGAATTTTCTGTGTGATATAAATGCAGAATTGAAAATACATTGATCAATCAACTCAGCCACGTGATTGATTTTTTAGCCAATCACTTCATGTCAGCAGTTTAAGGGTGGTAGTTGCTATTACTTATTTATGGTATTTATAAATGTCTACCCACAACATTCAAGGCAGGACACGAGATTACCCACTAGGAGATCATGGGCACTGTTTTGAAACTGGCGCTGCGATGGGCAGGAGTGAGTGAAGATTGCTGCTGCCCCGACTCCTCCTAGACCACCAGGGATCTTAAGTGTAGGCCCCATGGTGGGCAAGGAGTGGTGGTGGTTTTCAAGGGATTGTTGGTATTTCTTGATAGAGGATCTGGGGGCGTGGGTCTTTGCGGATGGGAAACATTGGAATGTGAAATGGGGGCTAGGAAAACAAACATTCTGCAGCCGGGGGTAGGGTGACCCTCAGACAGTGTAGCTCTTCTCCTGAGACCAGCCCCTTCAAAAACCCTGCAGCCTGGAAGCACCGACCCAGGTGTTAGCAGCCTGGTGCTCCTGACTGGAAAAAGCAATGGCAGGTTTGAGCAGGAGTTCTTCCTCTCCCACAGGATTAATTGACCTGCAGTACTGAATTACTGCAGGTTAATGACTGCTGCACAGACCAGGGTTTAGGCAAGTGCTTAGAATACTAATTTTGGAAGGCACCAAAATGCCCAGGTTAAAGAGGAGCTTTACTCCTGCTTACTTTAGGGGCAGATGCATGTCCTGTTTTAAAGGGCTGCCACTGTGGCACTATAGCGGTGGTTACCAACCCTATCCTGGAGCACTCTCTAGTCAGTCAAATGTTCAGGATATCCACAGTATTCATAAGAGATTTGCATGCATTGGGAAGCAGAACATGCAAGTATGTCTCATGCATATCCATCGTGGATATCTTGAAAACCTGACTAAAGGGTACATCAAGACAGGGTTGATAACCACAGCTCTATAGGAGTCTGCTTCTTTGGGACCTTTCATACATCTTCACTCTCCTCCCCCCACCTCAGAGTTCTGTGGGATCTGCTCCCTAGTCTTGTCTATGGGTACCTTAATCTTATATCTGGCTCTGCTCTCGTGGTAAATTAAACTGCAGTAAAGTTCACACTTTTATTGCAGCTTAGTACCTAATCCTCTAAATGATACAGTGGGATAATTATCCACTTATACTATTCCAACAATACCAATTATCATACTTTTTAAGGGGTTTTGATCAAAACTCTATAAAAAATCCATAAAGGGATGGGCATTGTATCCTATGTCCATTTCTAAATGCAAAAAGAGTAAGCCCCACACCTCCAAAAATGGGAAAGAAAGATGGAGAAAGATACAAAGTAAGAAGAAAGAATAGAGAGAGGAGATAAGGAATTAGGGGGTGAGAGGAAGAACTGTAACTTAGGAAGGGCCTGCAGGCCAATTAAAGGCGTTAGATCGAAAAGAGGCTGCCTTGCAGATATCTAGTGGTTATGACAAGCAGGAGGCATATTCAAAGCAATTAATGCAGTTAGCAGCTCTGCTGTGAGTGGGATATGCAGTGGCATTTTGCCGGTTTGTGCTGCTGAATATCCCCTCCCAATGCTGCTTATGTAGCACTGGGGCAGTCTGGAGGCAAGCTTACGATAGCCAGCCAGCGGCAATAGTCAGCTAAACCAGCTAAAGTTAGGCACTTTAAAGGCTGGCCTAACTTTAGCTAATTTAGCTAACTGGGCAGCGACTGAATATTGTTGCTGCTCCGTTAGCTATTCCATGCTGGTGGCTGGATATGACCCTGGCGTTGAATATCCGATCTTAAATTAAAGCAGCAACGCCCAGACACTAAGTGTGCTGGCCACGGCTGCTGAATATAGGACCCAATATAGCTATGTATAGCATGGCAACAATATTAGAAAGTCAGGCCAGATTTCTGAATGTCCTTAAATCTCCTAACATGTCAGCATGGCAGATGTTCAAGAAATACTTCTTAGAGATCAGTCAGTCAACCAATCTATTGCCTGCCTGGCCATTAGAAATGTTCAAAAGGTTAGACAAAACAAAATCAAAAATGGTAAAGAACTTAACATCACTTGCTTAGTTCTTGGTGGGGGAGATTGGACACTTTAAAAATGATGATTCTTCCTAGTTTAGTTTAAAAACCAAGTATGCTACCTGGATTCTGAAGCCTTAGTTTCTACGCCCAACTGGATAGAATTCTCATCTTCTTTCTATGGAGGGAGGAGGGGGGAACCCCCCTCCCAAAAAAAACAAAACAAAACAACCATGTATCTCTCTGTCAACTGAAGTTGCCTAGGAGGCGGGGGTGGGGGGAGAGGCTTTCCATATTTTAGAATACATCATATTGGCTTGCTGTTGCGATATGGTGTAGAGTAGATCCTAGAGAATACCTCCCCGCCTTGGGTTGAAATGGAGAAAATGTTAGCATCTCTTTTAAGCCATCTTCTCTCCCCACAGTGAGTATCCTGGCTGTTAAATAAAAGCCACCACTAATTCGTAGCACTATGAAGGCAATAGTTTTTGCCAATTCTTGCTGCAAGACTTCTTATGCTCTCTCAGCTGTATCGTCCATCTGGTATAATTGGCTAGTGCATGTAAATGGATTGAAAATCTGTTGGAAGGAATGGGTTGAAAAAAGTAAAAATTAGGCCTTACCTGCTAATTGACTTTCCTCGAGGAACTCCAGTCCAGTCACGCACCTCAGGGTAGTCAGCTTGGAGACTGAGCATGTCAAGTTTTGATGACATCAGGATATTTAGGCAGCTGGCACCACCCACCAGCCCCAGTAACCTATTGACAAAGCAGAGTCACAGGAGCAACAAAATAAGAAGTTAACAGTAGAAAAACAAAACAAAACTATATTGGGTTCCCATAAGGAAAAAAACCCTCCCCAGGAAACCCACTCTCTGGCCCCCACCCCCAACTCGGGAGTCGTCCAAATGTAGGACAGCTTACCTGTACAAACCACCACTTGCCCACCTCCCCTTGAGAATGGGACAGGCTTCTTACCGAACAGACACAGGAACCTGCAAGTCTGCTCCTTCGTCAGTGCGATGTCAATTCAAATGTCCTAGGCCTCCCACTAAGTTGAGATTCTTCAGGCCCGGGTCACAAGCATCGCTTTAGAAATGCAGATGGGAGGATTCCAGGACTGGACTGGAGTACTTCAAGGAAAGCCATTTAGCAGGTAAGGCCTAAATTTCACCTTCCCTATCATCCCTCCAGTCCAGTCCCGCACCTCAGGGATGTAACAGAGCCACCTATCTACGGGAGGGACCTATGAGCCCAGCCTGGTATACTGCTGACCTGAATTCTGCATCCCCTGCTGCCTGCACATCCAATCTGTAATGCTTCACGAACGTATGAAGTGATGACCAGGTGGCTGCCAGACAGATAACCCCCGGCAGAACCAAACCACACTTCTCCCAGGAGGCTGCCTGCACTCTAGTGGAATGAGCTTGCAGGTCCTGCAGGACCACTTTGCCTTGTAACATATAGGCTGACACAAAAACTTCTTTAATCCATCTAGAGATGGAGGATTTCACCGCTGCCTCCCCCTTGCATGGCCCTCCAAACAGGACAGACAACTGCTCTGATCTTCAAAAGGAAGATGTTCTCTTTAGATAACTTTTTAATGGCTACCTAATGTCGAGGCAGCGCAACTGCGGGTCCGCCAATTTCTCTGCCCATCCTGCCAATACTGGGAGAGTGACTGGCAGATTCAGATGAAAACAGTGACACCATCTTCGGACAGAAGGAGGGTAACGGTCGCAGGACCACTTTCTCCTTGGAGAAGGATAGAAAAAAAAAAAAGACTCTCTATACGACATCGCCTATATCTCAGAGATCCTCCGGGCAGAACAGATCGCCACCAAAAATATCATCTTCAAAGTTAAGTCCTTCAGGGTATATGCAGCTAACAGCTCGAACGACTCCCACGTCAGTCGAAAGCACCAAATTGAGGTTCCAAGAAGGCACCATCGATCTTAAGGGCGGTCGGAGCTACTTAACCGCCCTCAGGAAATGAGCCACATCCAGGTACACTTCCAAGAAGATCCCCTGGACCTTGCTCAGATAACAAGCTGGTGCGGCCACTTACACCCTCAGAGCCACATCAAGCCCTTTATTGAGCCCCACCTGAAGGAAGTCTAATACCTCCGGAACAGATGCTACCAACAGCCTCTATCTCTTCTCAGTGCACCAGTCCTCAAAAATTCTCCACCCATAAAATGTAGGACAGCATCGTTGACCTCTTCCTGGCCCTAAGAAGTGTGGAGATTATTTGGGTGGAATAATGTCTCTTCCTCAACTGAGCCCTCTCAAGAGCCATGCTGTAAGCAAGAACCAATCCACTTAGGGCATTAAGACTGGTCCCGGGAACAGCAGATCTGGCTGGCTTGGAAGTCTCCACGGATGGGCCGCCTTCAGCCAAATCAAGTCCACGTACCACGGGTTTCTCGGTCAATCTGGGATGACCAGACCGTTGGGCACCTCCACTCTCTGAATCACTTGCCCTATGAGCTCCCACGGGAGGGGGGGGGGCAGCGGGGGGGGGGGAGGCAAGGAAGACGTAGAGAAGCCCTGGGCGGGCCAATACTGCACAAGCGCGTCCAGACTGACATTCTCTCTCTCTGCCGGCTGAAGAACCTGCTTGCTTTGGCCGATGCAAAGGTCGCCATCAAATCCATGACCGGCACTCCCCACTGGCCCACAATTTGTTCGAAGACTGCCGGGTTCAGTTGCCATTTTCCTGGGTCCAAGTGCACCTGACTGAGGTAGTCGACCGTCACATTCTTGGTCTGGGCCAGGTGCACTGCCGAAATCACCTGCAGATGGGTCTCTGTCCATCCCAACAAAATCTCCACTTCACTCTCCATCCTGATGCTACCTGTGCTCCCTTCCCAAATGATATATGCCACCTTAGTGGCGTTTTTAGAAAAGACCAGTACCACCTTTTTGTGCAGTATGGGATGAAACTCTTGCAATGTGAGGAGCATGGCTCTCATTTCTAGCCAATTGATAGGCCAAGCCAGCTCTTCTGCGGTCCACTGACCTTGAGCATTTCACCCCATGCAGTGGGCTCCCTAGCCCAAGAGGCTGGCATCTGTTAGGGGAATCCAGTGTGGCAAATCCAATGGGAATCCCACCACTAGAGTCTCGTGGCAGAGCCATCACTTGAGAGCTGTCTGAACCTGCCGCAGACAAGGCAATGGTGCGACAGGGGGTGTTGCTGATGCGATCACCTGCACAGCAGAATGCTCAGCAATGGCCTCATGTGGACCCACACCCATGGGACCAGTTCTATTGCTGCCGCCATGGTCCCGAATAGCTGAAGATAATGCCACATTGTCAGTTCTCCTATGTGGAGGAACTGTTGGATGAGCTACCTCGGTGCCTGTACTCTCTTTTGTGGCAGAAAAAAAGAAACCCTCTACCGCCGCAGGTGTCAAAGCAAGCCCTGAGGTACTCTAGGTCCTCCGAAGGGGTCAAATGACTCTTGGAGACGATGACCCAGCCAAGACTTCGCAGGAATTCAAGAACTCAAGCCGTGGCTTGGTCGCTTTGCTGCTTGGATTTTGCCCATATGAACCAATTGTTGAGGTACGGATGCACTAGCATGCCTTCAAGACATAGTGCAGTTTCCATCACGTCTATCACTTTGGTGAAAATTTGGGGGGCTGTTGCGAGTCTGAAAGATAACTCTTGAAACTGGAAGTGCCCATGGGCACCACAAATTTCAGAAACTGGTGATATTCTGGATGGGTGGGGACATTCAGGTACGCTTCAGTAGGGTCCACAGAGGTTAGGAACTCCCCCTCTCTCACGGCCATGATCACTGACATGAGGGTCTCCATATGAAACCTCGGTATTCTGAGGCATCTGTTGACCTGCTTTAGGTCTAGAATAGGCTGAAAAGAACCTTCTTTCTTTGAGACTATGAAATAAACGGAGTATCGACCAGTGCCGCACTGATCAGTGGGCACCAGTACTACCGCTTCCAACTTCAGGAGCCATTTGAGCGTTTCCTGCACCCCCTGAGCCTTCCAGCGTTCCTTGCAGGGGAAGTGAATGAAGGGCAACATGAGCGGTGGTGAACTCCAGTACATAGCTGTCCCGTACCACCTCTAGGACCCACTGGTCCGATGTAATTTGGGCCCAAGTAGGATAGAAGTCCCGCAGCTGACCTCCCATGGGCTACACCCCTGCCGGGAGCCCCCTCACTTCATTGCAGTTTCTTTTGGGAAGAGGAGACGGAGACTGAGTAATAACTTCTACATGCCCCTCAAAACCCACAAAATGGTCGCCCCCAGGGGAGAACCGTCCCCTCTGGTATGGCATAAAGTGCACCATTTTAAAACACAAACTCCTGAGGTTACCGTCTGCCTGAGCCAGAGATAAGCAGAAGCAGGGGCGTATCTTCAGGAAAGCATCCCCCTTTGTACTTCCGCAAGTCCTTTACCAATTTTTTAGTTCCTCCCCAAACAAAAACTTACCCTTGAAAGGCAGCTTACTCAAAACGGGCTTTCAAGGAAACATCCGCTGATTAGTTGTGGAGCCAAAGGTAGTGGCAAGCAGCCATCACAGAGGCCATGCTTTTGGAAAGTCCCCTAACAAGATCATAGAAGGCGTCTGCTAAATACAGTAGGCCACTCCCGACTCAAGCCTAGCTGCGGCCCTCTATTCCTGGGATTCCCCTGATGACTCGGGGATGCCTTGTGTCTAACGCAGACATGCGCGCGCTACTAACGCCCCACAAACTGAGGCCTGTAAGGACAGAGCACTCACATCAAAGGCTTTTTTCAACAGGGTATCCAGTTTTCTATCTTGGACGTCCTTGAGCACTGTACTGCCCTCTACGGAAATCGTGGTCTTCTTAGTTACCGCTGACACCGCAGCATCAACCTTTGGGGAACGGAATATTTATTTTTCTTGTTCTGACAACAGATATAACGAGATCATGGTTAGAGACCCTCTGAGCCCAGACTCCGGAAGGTCCCATTCCTCCAGTATCATTTGCTTAATGACTCTATGCAGGGGAACACCTGCTGGAGGTTTGCGCACAGCCTGGAGGATCGGGTCCTCCAGGGTCTCCTCTTCCGGTGGGCATATTGAGTATCTTGAGGGACTTGGGAATAAGGACTGCCAGCTCCTCCCTCCAGAAGACTCTGAGTATGCGAGATTCCTCTTCCTGTGGAATCTCGCCTTCTTCCAGCTCTTCTGGTTCCAATCAGTCCTCAGGTTCCCCTTCTGAGGGAGGGAACCGGTCTTGTTGGCTACCTCGCATTCGAGGCATCTCTTAGCATGAGGCTATGCAGGCCCTGGCTCAGACCCTTGCGGGTCTCCCAGAGACCCTCTCTTCCTGATGTTGCTCACCCGGCTCTCGTCCTGCCATTCCAGACAAAACGTCTTATGGAGCAATAACACAAACTCTGGTGAAAAATCTTCTGGGACCACCTCCCTCTGCACCTGGGAGGAAGAGGGGCCTGGAGAGGCAAAGCTCTGGAGAAAAGGCTGCAGAAAAACGGTAGAGATTCCCCCGGACCATCCATCCTTCTGCAGCAGGAAAGCCAGAGTCTGTGGGACAGCCCCCTCTGAGGTTCCTTATTTGTCTTGCATAGTTTGTTCGGCCATGCATGCCTCTGCAGTGCACCCCCACTAAATCCCCTCTGTGGAGGGTGTGCTACTACGCGCCCATGAGCTACACACTGGGGCCTCGCAGGCATGGCCCCCTGGCACAATTGGGAGGATCTGCCTCACTTTCCTTTGGCTTTTTTTTGTTTTTTTTAAGAGATCAAAATTACCTGAAAAACATTCAAACTCCCAGAAGAAGGCCGCAGGAGCCACTCCCCTCAGCAGTACACTGGGCAGTTTTGGGGGGGGAGAGAGGAGACCCCAAACCACTGAAGAAAAGGAATTAGAGAAATTAAAGAAAATTAAGGAAAATTAAAAAAAAAAAGAACTTCCTAGTTGTCCCTTTAATGAGTCCAGATCTCTGGGATCACCTGCTCCATCTGCTTGGAAACTGAGCTTACTGGGACTGGTGCCAGCTGCCTAAGTATCCTGATGCTCAGTCTCCAAGCTGCTGGTGGGGGTTGACTACCCTGAGGTGCAGGATTGAACGAGGGACAATAAGGAAGGCATATTTTCTATAGGGCAATTATTTCAGGGAGGGAAATATGTCAGAGCAGGAGCATCTAATTGAGAGATTTGTGTTGACATCAGTGCAGGCTGTAAAAATGGATAGCTTGGAGCTTGGCGCAAACCTCCCCTTGGTGTAATGGTCAATGTCCTGTTGCAGACTTAATTGACTTATGTCGTAAAGCTAAAGTTAATGGAAGCTTAGTTTCATACTTTTATAAAATATTAGAGTCAGGACAAAAAACTTCATTGGTGGGGTTGAATAGAGTGGGAGCATGATGCAGATATTCCTCAGGATAGATTAAACTCTAGTATGTTTTGGGGTTACATTATTCAGCCTACAACGTCTAGTAGCCTTGCACAGTCTTTATATTTTATTGTGCATGTGTGGTATAGACTCCTGTGCGCATGTTTAGAGCTAGACTGTGAGATTCAGTATATGTTGGCACTGCTCAAATACGATTGGTACTTTAACTCGCATGCTTTTCAACTGCATGTGTATTAAGCCATTCTGGGAAGGTGTATGGGGATACGCGAGGGGTGTTCTCAAAATAAAATTACTTGTATTGTAAGAGCAGTACTCATTTTGATTGTTATGCTTGCAAGATGCCTTAACTAAAAATGACAAGGTTTTATTTGATATTATGATCTCCATCGTTGTCAGCATATATTGCGCAATTGGAAGGATCCGTCCTCTTTAAACGCTACCTTTTGGTGGCATGCACAACGTATACCAGGAAATGGGAAGGGGCAGCATTGGTCTCATCCGGCTGTATTGGGAAAGTAGAGAGAGTCTGGAAGTTGTTAGATAATTATCTGAAAAATGTCTGATTTTCATGGTTTGTTAGGGTTGTTGGATGATTTAAAAAATAAATAAGCAGAGATTATATATTTCAGGGGGGAGGGGGTAAAATCATGTTCACTTATTTGTATTAATGTATTGTATTGATTAATAACCTGAAAATAAAACTTGGAAAAAAAAATAAAAATTGCAGGATGGGAAGGGCAGCCATGCTTGACCCACTGGATGAGAGAGGACAAGTTTTAAAATACCATAACCATAAAATCGAAACTGATTGTGTGAGAAGGTTAGAAAAGGGGACTGAACAAGCAGCAAAACCAAAGTTCCCTGCCAAGTCCAAGCAAAGAATAGGGGCAAGGTAGAGAACGTAAAATGAAAAGCAGAGACCATAAGCAGTTGTACTGCAGGGGGCTGGATGCTGTATGGAACTTTGTTGCTTAAATTTACGAAGTGTATTTTTAAATTTTGATTAAAGCTACTTAGATGTAAATCATAGAAGTGGAATATCACATTTGAATAAATAAATAAAACAAATATCAGCTTGACTAATTATGGCAGCCATATGATTATTATAAAGCTGGTTGGTGCCCTCCTTCAATTTGTGTTACTATTGTTAGAAATGCCTGGTGTTTCTCTCCTTTGCTGCTGGTATTGCAAAGATGTTTTTATTTGAATGGTACACTAAAGGAGTAACAGTACTAGGTGTTACACAATTACTTGCTTATTAATAGATTTTTGTAAAATAATGAAAACACAGTAAAATACTAATATGAAAATAAGATCATAAAAATATTACACAGGAATAAAAAAAAATATAAGATCTTCAAAGAAAATAAAAAGTTATAACACAATATATTGTGTGTCATTCATTCTCTTCATAGAACTCTAATAAGTTAATAAGGCATGAATTCTCTTACTAAATCCAGTCTGACTTTCCCCCATTAAGCCACGTTTGTCCGTATGACCCTCAATACCATCCACCTTTCAATGACACGATGTAGTGTTGCATAGTAAAACCAGACAATGAGGTCAAGATACTCTGCTATGAGAGAGTTTATACAATATGCAGGATCAGTGCGACTGCTTAAACCTCTGGCACTGCAGGACTATTTGACTCCTGCCCCCACTGAGGCTCGACACAGACTTCTTGTTTGCAAATTCAAACAGCCTCAGCAAGGGCGAGAGTCAAAAAGTCCCGCAATGCTGTTGGTTTAAGCCAAGGACTGCGGGGCTGTCAGACCATTGCTGCATATACCAGAGAAGGCAATTGGTGCTATGGAAGTTGCAGAAGCAGGAGGGGGCGCATGGGATTAAGTCTGCCTACAGTGCCTCATTTGTTTGTACCAGCCCCGATATGATGAATGGATGACTGAGCTTTTGCAAGAAAAAATAAACCCCCATCTAACCTTCATGAATGCAAAGAGATTAAAAATAAGGCGCAAAGTTAGCTGTCAGTGATGAATGTTTATATGATCACCTTTGAAATGTGAGTACTATGTCTAGAAGAGAGCACACCTGCTTTTCTGGCATTGTGCACACAAGTTCAAGGGCCGTTGTCAGACTGCCACATTCAGATAGTAAATAAAGGGCCCCTTTTGCTAACACTTAGTGCATGCTTCCTGATGCACTGACCATTTTATTCCTACGAGTCATGTAGCAGATAGTACATGCTAAACTTCAGTAAAAGGGGCTCAAAACTACTAATGCAATTACTACCTGAGCTTATCTGCTCATTCAAAAACATGTGAAAGCACTTTTATTGGTAGGACTGTATGCTCCTTCAAGCTTTCCAAAAACATCGAAAGTCCTTGCTCAAATCAGCCGGTATTTTTATATTTTATAAATTTCATATACATATAATGACATTTGTACTTAATAAATAATTTTTATATGAAAAATAATGCATGTAAACCCTATTGAAATCTCTGTGTTAACTGCCAGAACAAAAAACATTTAAAATACTGTTTAAGAAAGAAAGACTTACCTAAGCCCAACATGCCATCATGTTTCGTAAAACGTTCCTGCATCAGGGGTCAGACTTCTCTGTAGTATGATGTTCAGTCTTCATTGCATCTAGCTTGACCACTATTTCTGTCATGCTTCTGAAATTTTAAAAAAAAAGTCACAAGTCCTTTAGCACATCTCAATGACTCATAATGTTGTTCTAATTCAACCAATTACAAACTTCATGAAATCTAAAAGGTCTAAGTTCCACCACAGGGCTAACGCATGTATAGTATGCATGCTTACTGCAGCAGAGGTAGCAGCTGTGGTAGATGCAAGGGGCTGCGCTAGTCGCAACACTAGCATGTTAGTAGGGAACATGCAGGTATAGCACAGTTACTTACCTGTAACAGGTGATCTCTGGGAACAGCAGGAATAAGTCTTCACATATGGGTACGTCGGTACCGACGGAGCCTGCACGGGAATGCTCCCCAGCATCCAATCAGAAAGCTTTTTGGAGCATCCCTCGCGCCTGCGCACTGACTTCCAGCCCTTTCCACTGTCTCTCCTCAGTTGAGTTTCCTAGCTGAGACAAAGGGAGAGAACGAGGAAAGGAGATAGATAGATAGATACAACTCCTAGGGGAGGTGGGTGGGTTGTGAAGACTTATTCCTACTGTTCCCAGAGATCACCTGTTACAGGTAAGTAACTGTGCTATCTCCAGGAACAAGCAGGAATGAGTCTTCACATATGGGGACTCCCTAGCTAGAGATGCCAGGGGGAGATCCCATAAAATGCATGTTCCTGGAACAGGAATGCATTTCCCACACAGGAATCCCCGGCATCCCATGAGGGAATGGAGGGTAGGAGTTGAGAATAGAAGAGCTGTAAGGAAAACAGCAAACCCAAGGACTACAGAAGAGGAGTCCATGGCATGTATGATAAGTACCATTAAAATTATTTAATGAACAGTTATAATATGGAGCTTACCTACTGGATTGTAGGAAGCAGAAAGCATGATGGAGTCTACTGGATATGCAGTAGCGGAATCCTCAAGGTGACCTCACAGCAGTGAGGGTGAAGGTCCAGACCTGGAAAAGCAGGTGATCCAGGTGTCAACTGGGGTAGGATTAGAACGGCAGGTCTTCAATGGAAAGCTTTATGAGAAAAAGCTGAAAACTCTTTTAGGTACAGAGTCAAAACATTGAGGACTAAAAGAAGAAGACTGACCGATTTGGACAACTAGCCCAGTCTTGGAGGGAAGAAGGGGTATGGAAAAAAGCCCAAATTCCCAAGGAGAACAATGTGTACTCAAAACAATGAAGATGTACACTATCTTTCCCAGCTGTTGAGAGATAGGAAAGATATTGAAGTTTGAATCTTCAAGGATAGGGAGACCTAGAGTAAAATGGAAGCTGTTATCACCACAGTAGTGGTTGTGAACATAACAGTCCCTTCATACTAAGGAACAGTATGAAAAAGGGAGCTCACTGACTGTAACCTCTAAGACAGGTACAAATTGCTATAGCATAGACAGTGAGGAGATAGTATGTAATACATATTGATTTATAAAAAATCTCCCAACAGATATATATATATAGGGAGATATATATACCTATATATATATGCATATCTAGATATATATATATGTTGATACATATTTCTGCATAAGTGGATATATATATATATATATATATATATGGGCATAAAATATGCACCCACAGCTTACAGACATAGGTATGTAGACAATAAGTCTGAAGATACACTAAGCCCCCTAAGAACATTCACATGGGGAATGTGAAGGGGAAAGATTCATCCAATAACAAGAGGGTGAAAACCACTTGACAGATATATAGAGAATCTATTTCCGTGGGCTAAGAGGATGCAGGAATGCAATCCAGTAAAATAACCAGGATGGTTGCGTGAAAAACAGAGGATAATATCAGTCTGTAAAGAGCAAGTCGGGAGTCCTTTAGAACTCTGACATGATAGATAGGTAGAAACGCATAGAGAAGATACCAGGAGGACCCACTGGAGGGACATAGGGGTATCATGCGTTACTAATAGCCCTGGATATTCACGCAGAAAAAGCTTATAACAGGAGACAAGAGGGTGTGGAGAACCCTCACAGTCATGAAAATGATTTATAAGCTTTTTCCTACTATATAGAATAGCCCTCAGAGACAAAGATCAATGCTCTGCAGCAAGGGCCCATAGTAGAAAGCTTCTCTGAAGATTGCAGAGAGCATTGTGCAGGAGAATTATGAGATAAAACTGACTGAAGTCAGGTGTCTTGCCACATCCTAGGAAAGGAGATGGCTAGAAAGAAGATAATGTGAGAAGCCTAAAGTGGTAGGATTATCCAAGATAGATGAGGACTAGCTTGGAATCACTACTGAGGCTAGAGAAAAATTTTTGGAAGATAGACTGGAACTTGAGGAAAAGTACCAGTAGTTCAATCACTGGAACTCCTGCATGCCCAGCAGCTGAAAGAACAGCAGAGAGAATCTTACTGTGTAAAACAAAGAGAAACAGACAACGGGAGAGGAGATATTCCTGTCCCTGTCTGATGAGTTATCTTGAGAATGTATTCAAGGAAACAAAAAGTCTACACTGGAATGAAAGCTAGAGAAGCTTTTCAGTATGGTACCACTCAGTCAGGGGAAACCCTGGATGAGAGGGGGAGGGTGACTTACCCATATGGCGAGTCAGCTGAAGGAAAAAATGCTCATGTTGGGACAGAAACTATCATGAGATAGTGGTAACCTCCCTTCTTGGTAGTAAGAAGAGGAGAATTCTGTAACCCATGGACAAGAATATCCTGACAGCTTAGCATACTGAAAATGTATCACCCCAGTGTAGAGCTTTAAGAAAAAACAGTGAACAAACTTCTGTTAAGAAGAGGTTAACTGTAAATTGCAACCCTCAGAACCTATGGTTGCTGGGTATGTTGAGACTGGCTAGAATTTGGAAACTTCAGACTAGGACGAGATGTCCCTTGTTTGGGCACCTCTGGATGATGGGCAGGAGAAGAGTGAAACCTTCTTTTCTTAGGGAAAGAAGGCTTGGTAGGACATTTCCTACCTCCTGGGGAAGAAGGCGGCTTAGAATGGTCTCCAGAACCAGGGAAGTCAGTGGAGCAATGAGCAACCTGACGTAAAGCCTCCTTATTGAAGAGATTTTCTCCAGTACAAGGAGAATTACCCAGGGTATGTTGTGCCCATCTGCTCAAGTCAGAAGCTTGGAGCCAGGCTCTACGACGTGCTCCAATGGCAATAGCAGAGGATCTGCTAACAGACTCAAAAGAGTCTAGAGAAGCACGAGAAAGAAACCAAGAGATATTCCGGCTATGATTAAGAAGCAAGGAATAGTCAGCAGCCTTAGGCTCTGACAAAAAAGGAGTCAAAAGAGATAATTTCTTTGCGACCTCCTGGAGTGTTAGACTCATATAAAATTTATAAGAAATAATACTTGATGCCAGCATAGATGTTTGGAAGGTTTGACGTCCAAAGGCATCAAGTGCTCTAGAAGCACGACCTGGCGGATAAGAAGAATGCTTCTTCTTGCTTTTTACCTTCCTCATTGCTGATTCCACTACAATGGAATGATGGGGAAGTTGATTCTTTTGAACCCCTGGAGAGGGGGGCACCTGATACAGAACATTAGTTGCTGTAGAAGGTGAGGGAACCCTTAAAGGAGATTCCCATATTCTCAGAAGAAGATCCTGCAAAGAATTATGTAAAGGAAGCATTATATTTCCCTTTTCTGCAGGAGAGCCTTGGTTAAGATTACAACCATTGATAGGAATAGCAAGAAAGGTTGCCATGTCAAGGAGAAACTTCTGAAAAGAAGGATCTCCAATGGGAACCATCCCTGGGAAGGCTAAGGTTGAAGATGCAGCCTGAGCACCAGAGTGCAGAAAAAGAACCTTATTAGATGGATAATGATACTGGCAGTCACGATTTGAGGCAGTGAGTACTGCATCGTCTATGCCAGGTATCGACTCCAAACTAGGCATAGAAAGGATCAATGGCACCGATGTTACTGCAGGAATCGACATCGATACCGATACCGGTAATGGCATCGAGACCGTCATTGGAGGCTGCTCAAGCGGTACCGAGGTAACCAGAGAGTCTTGGTGAGTATCCTCGGTACTGCGTATCCGGAACCGAAAAGGGTCGGTTCCAAGGCGCGTTGGTACCCAGTCCTCTAGACTAGATATTGATTCCAGACTCGGCATCGAAGGGAGCGAGTCTATCGATGCATGTCTAGAGTGCACTGGCGTCGGTGGTGGTACCGGCGATGCTGATACAGGGAAGTCACTCTGGGTCGTATCGATCGGTCCCGAAGGTACCGAGGACGCCAGATGACGATCTCTGGTGAATAGTGGAATACTCGACACCGGTGCCAATGCCGGGATATCAGTACCGCACGAAGCGGATACCACCCCCGAGCATGGCTTAGATACAGGAAAGTCAATCTGGAACATATCGATCGGTCCCGAAGGTACCGAGGACGCCAGATGACGATCCCTGGTGAAGAGTTGAACACTCGACACTGGTGCCGGTGCCGGGTTATCGGTACCGCTCGAAGCGGATACCACCCCCGAGCACGGCTCAGGTATGTTCTGTGAGGGATGAGCCCCAGGAACAACCTGAAACCCCTGAAATGCTTTGGAGCCCGAAGACTCCCGCCGGGGTTTTAATGCCAATGGGGTCTTGAGGGCAAGGCCAGAGCCGTCATCATGCGTGGCATGAGACCTACCACTCAAGGATTGGCAAGTCTTAACAGACTGTTTGTGGGTTACCTGATCCTGTAGAGAAGAAAAACCCGGTGCCCTCACTGTAGGAGGGAAAACGGTATTGAGAGAAACTCGAAAGAGGGAAGGTCTTCTCTCAGTATTGCAGCCTGATAGTTCAGGGGAAAAAGGGTCAGGACCCAAACAGGTTAGACACCAAAGATTGGAGTCTAAAAAGAAAACTGTGTTGCCACAGTGAAGGCACTTCTTAGGACAAGAAGGCTCCATGATGGAGAGGCCTTGTAGGCCCAAAAAAGTTAAGACAGAAACAGAGGGAAAAATCTCTCCGATTTTAAGAAAAAAGAAAAGAAAAAACCACCGGCGGTACCGGTGTCGGCGGGAAAAACAGCCGCGACCACAAGAAAACAAGAAAAGTAGTATTTAAAGAAAAAAGTTTCTGCGGTGACAGGAGGACGTCCTGCCGGCTCCGCGGAAAAACGAAAACTGAGGAGAGACAGTGGAAAGGGCGGGAAGTCAGTGCGCAGGCGCGAGGGATGCTCCCAAAAGCTTTCTGATTGGATGCTGGGGAGCATTCCCATGCAGGCTCCGTCGGTACCGACGTACCCATATGTGAAGACTCATTCCTGCTTGTTCCTGGAGATAGCACATGTGCACAATGCACATGGTCGCAATGAGTGGCCGGCAAAGGAAAGCCACAAACACGTTAATAGGGCGGCTGTAGTCTAAGGAACCACTGTGAACAGTAAGAATTGCTACTTTCCTGTAGGTGTGGTTGGAGCACAGCTGACAAGTTCAGAACAGAGAGGGCTGACCAGGAAAAAGCACAACTGGCTGCACAGCTCTGAGCATTGATGCCAATTACAAGAGGGCGGGGCATCCAAATCAGGAAAGCAAACACCTGCAGAGAATCTGTGCTGTGTTCCTGTGGGAGATAGGGTGCAAATAGGGCATCTCAAGATGCAGGGTATCCTCGGGGCCCATCATGAATCCCCTCACCCTCCTAGCTGCAGGGAACACAGTACAAAGCCTCTGGTTAGGGGGAGGGGGGACTCCCCTGCTCAATCACTCCTCTGTTAAGTCTTGGAGAGCACCATAGCCATTGTAGATCATGTCCTCCCCCATGTGCTGGAAAGGGAGGTGCCAGAGCCGGGGGGGGGGGGGGGAGGCTAGGGACCATGCACAATCAGCACCTCTATCACAGAGGGTTCATAAGGTCAAGAAGCACTCCTATGGCCCACCATATAGAACACCCACCCCTGTGGCTTAGACGTGTACAATTAGGAGGGGAGGGATGGGAGTGTGAATAGGTTGTCCACCTACAGAGGATCCCCTTGCTCCGTCTTACTGGGAGAAGCTCTGGGAGACCATTAAGTGGGGAAGGAGAATCCCAAACAGCACCAAGCTGAGCACCCCACCTATCAGGCCACTGCACTAACCAACGGGTTACTTCTCCACTCCTCCTTGAAGGATTTTTCATTATTTTGTCTTGAGCTAAATCTGCATTATAAAATATTCTTGTTTCAAGCTGTTCTTGAAATTTAGGTTTAAAAAATTAAAGTAGATAGAGAGGTGGAATAAAATGGTATAGAAGAATTAATAAAAAAAGTGGGGCCAGATTTTCAGCCAACACAAAGACTGTTCTAACTTAAGCACCAGTGCTTAGTACATATATTTAGTGCTGTAGTCCATATAGATAGAGGCACTAAATACATGGATAGTGCTGTCCCCAGGCTGGCTGTGTGTGTTTAGTGTAGGACCATTATCTATCCTAAATAAATAAGATAAAAAAGGGAGAAGGGTGACTATTTTGGGAGGAAGAAGTGACGTCACCCGCTATGATGACCATGTGAGTGGTGAGCTCCGGAACCACCCCAGAGAAATAAAGTGAGTTTAGCCCCAAACGGGTCAGTAGAGACAGAGGAAACGAAGAGGAGGACAGCGCAGAGGTCGGGGAGTATGGTGATGCGAAAGAAAACGGCAGAACTGTGTGATTACACCTTCGGGGCTCTGAGTGCGGCAGCAGGAGAAGCTAAGATGGTGCTGGAGGAGCACACGAGGTGAGAGCTGGCCAAATTGACCAAGAAGGAGCCTGTGAGGAAAGGAGGAGATGCTGGAGAGAGCGCGGTAAAGGTGGCAACGAGAGAGGAGCTATGGGAGTGGTTCGAGGAGTTGAAAGCGGAGGTGCAGTCAGCAAAAAAGACGCTGGGAGAACTTATGAGCAACTTAAAAGAGGAGGTGGAGGTGGTTACCCATAGGATGGGAGATCACGAGAATTGGCTGGAAACACTGGAGCTGCAACAGGAGGAGTGGGAAGCAAGACAGTGGCGAGGAGGAATGGAGAGAACAAATAGCATTAAAGTTGGAGGACCTGGAAAATCGTTCCAGGAGAAATAACTTGAGGATTAAAGGAGTTCCAGAGGAAGTGGAATTTCGGGACTGTGCAAGGGTGGCAGAGGCAGTGTGCCTGGAGGCATTAAGGCAGGGAAGTGAGGAGGCTGTGGGTGAAGGAATACAATTGGATAGGGCGCCTCGGGATCGATTTGGAACAGACCCAGAGACATAATAATCTCTTTAAAAGACTACAAAGTGGAAGAGAAAATAGCAGCAAAGATGAGAGGACTCAGCACCTTTATGTGGCAGGGCTGTTCGGTGGCCATATATGCTGACTTATCTTTAGGGACTCTTCAGAGATGGAGGGCTTTGGCTCCCATTACTGAAATGCTCAGAAAGGAGGAGATGAGATATAGATGGTTGTATCCCTTTGGGTCTGCTGTCTTGGTACATGTTGGTACCAATGACATAGGAAAATGTGGTAGGGAAGTTCTGGAGGCTAAATTTAAGCTTTTAGGTAGGAAGTTGAAATCCAGAACTTCCAGGATAGCGTTCTCCGAAATGCTTCCTGTTCCACGTGCAGGACCCAAAAGTCAGGCAGAGCTCCGGAGTCTCATAGCGGGGATGAGACAAGGGTGCAAGGATGAGGTTTTGGATTTGTTAGGAACTGGGGAACATTCTGGGGAAAGGGGGAGCTCTTCCGAAGGGATGGGCTTCACCTTAATCATTATGGGACCAGACTGCTGCATTAACCTTTAAAAAAGAGATAGAGAAGCTTTTAAACTAGAAAATAGGGGAAAGCCGACAGTCACCCAGGAGCGCATGGTTCGGACAAAGGTATCCTTGAAGGATACTACCAAAAGCAGTGAGGTTCCAAAAGGGAGTATAGTAGCCCAAATGCCCTTGAGTAAGGAGCAGACAGAGCATAAGGATTCCCAATTACCCATGCCTACCAATAGCCAGATTAATATTAATAAAATACAGTCTCTAAAATGCTTGTATGCCAATGCTAGAAGTCTAAACAATAAGATGGAGAATTTGAATATATAGCACTAAATGAGAGGTTAGATATGATTGCACTCTCAGAGACATGGTGGAAGGAGGATAACCAGTGGGACACTGTGATACCTGGATACAAACTATATCGTAATGATAGAGCTGAACAAATTGGTGGAGGGGTTGCGCTCTATGTTAGAGAGGGCATTGAGTCAGAAAGGATTAAAGTTTTGCAGGGAACAAAATATGCTGTAGAATCTCTATGGATTGAAATTCCATTTATGAAGGGGAAGGTGATGGCAGTGGGAGTATACTATCGACCACCTGGCCAGAATGAACAAATGGATGACGAAATGCTCAAAGAAATCAAGGAAGCTAACAAAAGCCACAACAGAGTAGTAATAATGGGTGATTTCAATTACCCCGGTATCGACTGGGACCGTGTCACAGCAGGACAAGCTAAAGAGATAAAGTTTCTAGATGAAATAAATGACTGCTTCTTGGAGTAGCTGATTCATGAACCGACCAGAGGGGAAGCCATACTGGATCTAGTCCTTAGTGGAACGCCAGATCTGGTGCAAGAAATAAGGGTGTTGGGACCACTTGGCAATAGTGATCATAGTATGATCATGTTTGATTTAATCAGTGGAGGACAGATAGTAAAGGAATCCACAGTACTACCTTTTAACTTTCAAAAGGGAGACTATGATAGAATGAGGAATATAGTTCGGAAAAAACTAAATGGAGTGGTTCCAAAGGTTAAAGACTTACAGCAAGCTTGGGTGTTATTTAAAAATACTATCCTCGAAGCCCAGACCAGCTGTATTCCACGCATTAAGAAAAGTGGAAGAAAGTCCAAAAAACTGCCAGCATGGTTTAAAGGTGAGGTCAGAGGCTGTTGCTGCCAAAAGAGCAACCTTCAGGAAATGGAAAAAAGAGCCAAATGATGAAAACTGGAAACAGCACAAGCACTGGCAAGTTAAATGCAAAGCATTGATAAGGCAGGCAAAGCGGGAATTTGAGAAGAAACTTGCTACGGAAGCAAAAAACACGAAATAAAGACTTTTTCAAGTACATTCGTAGCAAAAGGCCTGTGAGAGAGTCAATTGGACCATTAGATGATAGAGGGGTAAAAGGGGCAGTAAGAGGAGACAAGGCTATAGCAGAGAGACTGAATGAATTCTTTGCTTCGGTCTTTACTGAGGAAGATGTAGGGATGTTACCCAAGACTGAAGTGGTATTTAAAGGTGATACTGCAGAGGAATTGAGAGAAATATCGCTACAACCGGGAAGATATATTACAACTATTTGATAAACTGAATAGTAGCAAATCACCTGGACCGGATGGTATACATCCCAGAGTGTTGAAAGAACTGAATATGAGATTGCAGACCTGTTATTGGTAATCTGTGAACTTTCATTAAAATCATCTGTAATACCTGAAGATTGGAGGGTCGCCAACGTAACACCAATTTTTAAAAAGGGTTCCAGGGGTGACCCGGGAAATTACAGACCAGTGAGCCTGACGTCAGTACCAGGGAAAATGGTAGAAACCATCATAAAGAACAAAATTACACAGCATGTAGATAGTCATGGCCTAATGGGAGACAGCCAACATGGCTTTAGACAAGGAAGATCTTGTCTTACTAATCTGATCTGTTTTTTTGAAGGTGTGCATAAACAGGTAGACAAAGGTGAGTCGGTTGATATAGTGTATCTGGACTTTCAGAAAGCTTTTGACAAGGTCCCCCATCAGAGACTTTTGGCGAAGCTAAAAAGTCATGGGATAGGAGGCAGTGTACTATTGTGGATCGGGAACTGGTTAAAAGATAGAAAGCAGAGGGTAGGGCTAAATGGCCAATATTCCCAATGGAAAAAGGTGAATAGCGGAGTACCCCAGGGATCTGTACTGGGTCCGCTACTTTTTGACATATTCATAAATGACCTGGAAAAGGGAATAACTAGTGAGGTTATCAAATTTGCAGATGACACAAAACTGTTTAAAGTTGTTAAAACCCAAGAGGATTGTGGAAAACTGCAGGAGGATCTGGATAAATTGGAAGACTGGGCATCCAAATGGCAGATGAAATTTAATGTGGACAAGTGCAAAGTTATGCACCTAGGAAAGAACAACCCACACTATAGTTACACGATGCAAGGCTCCACATTAGAAACCACCACCCAGGAAAAAGATTTAGGAGTCATCGTGGATAACATGTTAAAACCCTCCGCCCAGTGTGCAGCGGCGGCCAAGAAAGCAAATAGAATGCTAGGTATCATAAGGAAAGGGATGGAGAATAAAACAAAGGATATTATAATGCCTCTGTATCGCTCCATGGTACGACCGCACCTTGAATATTGTGTGCAATTCTGGTCACCGTATCTTAAAAAGGACATAGAGTTATTAGAAAAAGTACAGAGAAGAGCCACCAAATTGGTGAAGGGGATGGAAGGCTACTCCTATGAAGAGAGGCTAAAAAGGTTAGGGCTCTTTAACCTAGAAAAGAGACGGCTGAGGGGAGATATGATAGAGGTGTATAAATTAATGAATGGAGTGGAACGGATAAACGTGGATCAATTGTTTACGCTATGAGAATATAGAAGGACTAGGGGACATGTAATGAAGCTACAGGGTAAACTATTTAAGACAAATAGGAGAAAATATTTCTTCACTCAACGTGTAATCTAACTCTGGAATCTGTTACCGGAGGATGTAGTAAGGGCTGTTAGTATAGCTGGGTTTAAAAAAGGTTTGGACAAGTTCCTGGAGGAAAGGTCCATAAACCACTATTAAAAAGGGACCCAGGATATCAATGCTTGGCCTAGTACAAGCACTGCAGAACCTGTGTCTTTTGCGGAAACTGCTAGGTACGTATGACCTAGATTGGCCACTGTTGGAAACAGGATACTGGGCTTGATGGACCTCGGTCTGACCCAGTATGGCATTTCTTATGTTCTTATGTTCTTATGGCTTCTTCAAAAGGGGAAAAGACATGGAGAGTGCAAACTCTAGAGGCAGCATGGGCTGCATTGAAAGCAGCAGGCATGGAGGTGCAAGCTACGGAGGTACGTGCGGAGTGGTCTCAAAAGGAGCAGGAGGGAGAGCAGATGAAACAGCAAGGAAAAGAAAGAAGGGAGCAGCATGTGGAGACTGAAGGAGATCATCGAAGATTGTAGTGCAGAGGAGCCAAGCGGTGATGGACAGTAAAGAAGCAGCAGGATATAGCACTGTTTTGAGTGTGGTGTGCTGTTAATGGACAAAGAGCATAGAGAGTAAAAATTGATTAAGTGGGGTGGGAGATGAATGGGGAATGTTTCACGAGTATGTAAATGTGTGCAGCTAATGTGGTGGGAGTGGTTAAAGGACGGGAGGGGGGTCTGAGTATTAGATAAGTTTGAGTAGGGGGTTGGGGGAGGGGAGGGAGAGGAGGGTGCAGGGTAAAGGAATTATGGGTGGGGAATAGGGGGAGCGTATAGAGCAATGAGGAGGAGGGGGTAGGGGCAATGTGGGAGCTGGGGGGGTGGCGGGTGGTGCACAACTCCGAGATAGCCTTGGTCTGGAATGAGGAAGGGTGACAGGGGAGGGGGGGAAGGAGGGAGAGCTTAAGGGGGGTAGGGGGGGAAGGGGGATGGAGGGGGAAGAGGGACGGGAGAGGTGGGGATAGAGAACAGTTGATAGTGGATACGGTTTATGTTAAAGGGCTACAAACCTGGCGTAAGCGATACATGTTGGAGAGGGAAGGTACGAGATTAAAAGCGGATATCCTGTGTATACAAGAGACACATTTGAAGGTGGGGAAAGAGGGGTTGATATGCTCGAAGAAATACCCTAGGGTATTGTTGGCGGGACAAAGGAGTCATCCAAGGAAAGGGGGGGGGGCTATTGATAGGGAATGAATATAAAGAGGTGTTAGTAGAGGAAAGGAGAGACAAAAAAAGGGAGGTGGGTGGCAGTACGGATGATAAAGGAGGAGCAGGTGTGGATAATAAGAATTTATGCCCCCAATACACAAAGAGAGGAATTCTTTGAAAAGTTGATGTATGAGATTGGGAGGTGGGGGGGGGACACACCTATCACATACTGGGGGGGGGGGGGATTTTAACCTCACGGTAAACCCATGGTTGGACAATACGGGGGGAGGAGGAGGAGGGCAGAAAGACAGGAGAAGCCTATTGCGGATGAAGGGACGCTTGGGGCTGGTGGATGTGTGGAGATGTCAGCATCAAGGGGAAAGGAGTTACACCTTTTACTCTCAAGTACACGGCACATATAGCAGCTTAGATATGCTGTAGGTGAGTGGGTACTGCGTGTCTAGAACCAAAAATGTGGAAATTGGAAGTATAACATGGACAGATCATGCCCCAGTACATATTGTTTTCGAAGTGGGGGAGAAGGATGGAGGGGTGAAATTTTGGCGCCTGAATGAGGGGCTCTTGGAGGAAAAGAAATATATGGAGCGAGTGCGGGAGGTGATACGTGCCTATATGGAGCATAATCTAAATGGAGAAGTTCCATTGGGGATAGTTTGGGATGGGATGGGATGAAGACGGTGGTGAGAGGGCACCTGATAAGTATAGCGGCACAGGAGAGGAGAAAGAAGAAAGAAGCAGAGAAGAAGTTGATACAGAAGATTGGGGTGTTGGAGAGGAGGCACCAAGAGAGAGCTGATCCAAGGGTGTTATTAGAACTGCAGAAACTACAAGGGGAGTTGAATCAGCTAGGGGCGGCAGAAATTGTGCATAATTTGGCAAAGTTAGAACAGGAGTGGTACGATAGAGGGAATAAAGTGGGAAGGAGGTTAGCTAGGAGGTTGAAAGCGAAACAGTAGTCGAGTATTGGGAGAATGCGCAACCAAAGTAAAATGGTGTATAAGCCTACAGAAATTAGGAAGGTTTTTGTTGTGTACTATGAAAAGTTATACCGAAGTGAAGTTAAAGGGGAGAGTATGAAGAGGGAGGAATTTTTGGAGGACTGTAAGCTGCAGAGCTTATCCGAAGAAGAGGCGGAAGAGTTGGGGAGACTGATAAGCCCAGAGGAAGTAAGGGTACCAATTAAATCTCTCAAGGAAGGAAAAGCACCAGGGTTAGATGGGTTTACTGCCAAATTTTATAAATTGATGCAGGAAAATATTCTGTGATTATTAACGAAAATGTTTAATGGGGTGCTTCAGGGGGAGGCGCTGCCAGGGTCCATGGCGGAAGCGGGTATAACGGTTATACCCAAGACAGGGAAAGATCATGCCACATGTAGAGCATACAGGCCTATTTTGCTCATAAATTTGGATGCTAAAGAGTTGGCCAAGATTACGGCAGCTGGGCTGCAGAAGGTAATGTTGCAACTAGTACACAAGGATCAGACGGGGTTCATAAAAGGAAGGCAGGGAGGGGATAATATCAGGAAGTTGCTGAATGTTATTTGGTCCCTGCAGGAAACTGGGAGGGAGGCAGTTTTTTGAACAGTGGATGCTGAAAAGGCATAATGATGAACTATCAACATACCCTGCGACAACCAGAGAGAGTGTACATAGTTACGATATTAGCCATGTAAGTAATGCTGAGCAGCCCATATAGCCTACAACAGCCAAAGTGTACATAGTTACCCTGTTAGCCCTGTATATTGCACCCTGTTTATTGTAAGTCCAGTGAATCTTGCTTACTTGGGACAAATGCATTACTTGTAAACCGCACTGATTTCAAATAGCACGGTATAAAAGAAACATTAAATAAATAAAAATAAATAAATTTGACAGAGTTGAGTGGAACTTCATGTTGCAAGTACTGGGGAGAATGGGATTAGGGGAGAAGTTTATGAGTTGGGTGAGGGCATTGTATAATCCCAGGGCCAGGATAAGGGTGAACAGAGGATATTCCGAGAGTTTTCAATTAGGTAGGGGAACACGCCAGGGTTGCCAGTTGTCGCCCTTGCTGTTCGCCCTAGTAATAGAGCCTTTAGATGAGTATATAAGGAAGCAGAACGACATTATGGGAGTAGAGTTGGGAGATCAATTAAGCAAGGTGGCATTATTTGCGGATGATGTGATATTCACCTTAAGTCGACCATTTGTTAGTCTACCAAATTTATTGAAAGCTATAGAGCGATATAGTGAAGTAGCTGGGTATAAGATTAACATAAGTAAAACTGAAATTTTGGGGTTCAATTTGGCAAAGGACATAGAAAAGAGGTTGCGAGATGGGTTCGCTTTCAAGTGGGTATGAAGTAGTCTCAGATACCTGGGAATACAAATGGGAAATTCAATAGATAAATTGCATGAGTGGAACTACCGACCCCTGCTTAGGGCTATAAGGCAGGATTTAGCTAGATGGCAGGGGTTACATCTGTCGTGGTTGGGGAGGATAGCAATGATAAAGATGAATGTGCTACCAAGAATTCTGTTTGTATTTATGGCATTGCCGTGTAAAATTACAAGGGCCTGTCTCAAACAATTCCAGGATTTGATTATAAGATTTATCTGGGAGGGGAAGGTCCCAAGAGTGGGGAAAACCACAATGTTTAGGGCAAGGGAGGAGGGAGGGCTGGGGGTCCCAAATTTAGGAAATTACTATGAGGCAGCGCAGTTGAGAGCAGTGTTTGTATGGAGGGAGAGTGGCGAGACGCCGCAATAGGTTTATATGGAAAAAGAGCGAGGGGAACATTTAGAAGCAACAGTGTGGGATAGCCTAGAGAAAGGGTGGGGGAGAGTGATGAGGAATCCTCAAAAGGCATTAACGTGGCAAATTTGGGGGAAGTGGAAGAACTACTTGACACAGGGGAAACGCCTATCTCAGGCAGCACATATACAGAGAATGGGGGACTTTGCACCCGGGAGGATGGGAGGGGTCTTTAAAGAATGGACAGCTAGGGGATTAGTACGGGTGGGCCAAGTGGTTGATAAGGAAGCGGGGATCAGATCCTATAGGGAACTCAAGGAGACATATGGGGTAAAAGACACAGAATATTATGCGTATATGCAATTATGGTATTTCTTGCAGCAAGATGGGGTAAAGAGGGACCTACTAAGCAGCACTACCGAGTTTGAGGAATTAATGGAAAAGAAGGAAAATGTAAAGGGGTTTGTTTCAAAACTGTATAAGATTCTCAATGCTAAACATGAGTGTAAAGTTAGGTGGCAAGAAGAGTGGGAAAAGGAAATAGAAGGCCCATGGGAGGAAGGAAGATGGAAGGGCATTTATGAAGGGGAAAGAAGGCTGGCGTGGGGTAAGGTCCTGCTGGAGAATTGTTTGAAATTCAGATTAAGGATGGCGTGGAGCGTGGACACCGGTCAGATTACAAGCTATATACAATGATAGGAATGCAATTTGTTGGAGGGTGTGTGAGGACCGGGGGGGGGGGGGGATCTGTTACATATGATTTGGGGATGCCCCAAAATCCAGAATTTGTGGGGGGAGCTGGTGAGGTTTTACTGTGAGGTAACGAAGATACAGATGCAGATGAATGTAGCAATAATAGTTCTAACTGAGGGAGACGAGGGAGGGAACATAGGGCTAAATATGTTCTGGCATCATTGTATAGTGGCTGGTTGATTGGCAATTTTGCAAAGGTGGAAAGGGGGAGAGGCGCCCTCGATGCGGAAAGTTATTGGGAGAGTAGAGTTCCTATGGCATATGAGCTTGGCGGGTGCAATTAGACATAATAAGAGAGCAAAGCATGCAGAGGTTTGGCTAGCGTATGAAGAATGGAGGGAGAAGGACTGGAGAGAATGGATGGAGAAATAGTAGAATACAGAGGGGGGGGAAGGGGGTAAACATAAAACATTTTCAGACAGAAGTGGTAGAGGATATCTAGAAGCAGCAGAGAAGGTGTTCTTAGAGTAGAGTACTTACTCCGTTACAATACTGGGGTTAAGTTAAAGGTTTGGAAGGGGGGAGGTGGGGGGGGGGGGTTGGGAACAAAGAGATGCAGGAGCCGAGGAGATGCTCACCTTGTACGGTTAAGGTTTATGTTAAAGCTTTGAGCTAAGGGTTTAAGTTAACGATGTAAGAAGGTGGTAGATGAAGGGAAGGGGGAAGAAAGCGTACTGGAGATATGGGTGGGAAGGGTAAGTGAGGTTATGCTGATCCTATATGAAGTAGCCACCCACATAAAAAGGGTGGTTGGATGGAGGAGAGTGTTATCATCTTGACCATAGTATTAATGCTACTAATGTTAATGTTGTTATCAGTATTGATGTATAAATGTGGGGGGAGAGTTTCCAATAGGATGTGTTATTGTAATATAATATGGCGTTTTGCGATATGGCAATGGGGTAGTAGTAGAAAATAACAGAGTTGGAGATTGTAAGTTATGATGTAAGTCAATTAAAAAAAAGAAAAAAAAAAGAAAAAGGGGAGCAGGGCAAACTAATTATCCCAACTAGAGACAATGTTCAGCTGCTAGCCAGATAAGTTATAAAGAGTAGTTGGTTATGGGGGTTCTTGGAAGGATGGTCCAGGGTTGGGATTTAGATGGTTTAGAGCAGCCTGATCCAAGGTGATTTTCCTTTTACTGGACAGGGATACCTTTCCCTTTGCATAGAAAGGCTTCTCCCCCTTAAGTGACCGTTTGTCCCCAAAATAGATACAGGTCTGCCAATAACCTTTACTCGTTCTAACTCAAACCCTGGAAGAAGGAGCAAGAGCTGAATACATACATATAAATAAAATGAATCTGCTCAGTCCAAAACTATGGCATGGTTGTTCGAGGGTAGTTCTCAGCCCAGCCTGAACTCAGAGACTGCCCACGGATCAGAGCATGAATCGCATCATTCCTGTGATGAATTGGCTACATGTGCACCCACAAAGTTAGACCTCAAAGAGCTCCCAGGCTGATTCCCTGCAAACTGCCACCTGCACTGGTCCAGACGCTCCAGTGCAGTGGCAGCCTGACAAACTCAGTTGCTGCCTCCTCTAACGGTCCAACTTAAACTTAACTTTTTAACTTAACCTACACATAAAACTTTGTGGTCACTGCCCCATTTAGCTGCAATTGTGCGGATGACCCCCTTTAAAAACCTTTGGATGTTGCCACCGCTCAGTGCGACCTCTTCCTAACTGTTTCCAACCTGCTGGAGATGTTTGAAAATCCCTCAGTCCAGGCCTGTCTCGTTCAGGGATTGGCACATGAAAACTGCCTTCACTATCTCTTCTTATGGCTCCACATCACTTTTTCTTCCTACTATTGACACTCCCTAATCTTCTTCCCTCATACCAACAACTTCAAACCCTCCCTCCTTATGCTCTCTCTGCTATCCTCTTTCCTCTCCCAACTTGTCTTCCATCCTTTCTTCAGCTCTTGAGTGTCACCTTTTTCTTCCTCTCATTCATCCATCTCCTCTCTCTCTCTTTTTCTGATAAAACCTCATTCTCGTTTCTGCCATGCTGTCTCCTCTGCACCACACTCTTCTGCTCCTTCTCCTATCATCCAGAGAAATAAATCCCAACCCTGGCCCCCTTAGACTATTCTCTCAATCCCAGGACAGTTCCTATACAACTGCTCCAATCTCATTCATATACCTCTCCTCTCTCATGCACCTTGTGGAATGCACACTCCATATCTAATAAACTTGCCTTTACTCATGATCTCTTTATCTCTAACTCTCTACATCTTCTGGCTCTGAGACCTGGCTCATCCCTGATGACTCTGCCACTGTCGCTGCCTTCTGTCATGGTGGCTACTGATTCTCCCACATGCCTCGTCCCACTGGCTGTGGTGGTGGTGGTGTTGGGTCTCTACTCTCTCATTCCTGCCAATTTCAATCCCTCCAGCCTCAATCTCACTCCTTTCCCTCCTTTGAAGTCCACTCCATCCACCTTTTTAATCTATTACCTCTCTGGATAGCTGCTGTTTTAATCGACCCCCTGATAAGTCAACCTCTACCTTTCTCACCGACTTGTGGCTTTCCTTCATTCTGGATTCATCTTCCCTCTCCCTTATTCTCGGTGACTAATATTCATGTTGATAACCCTTCTGACCCTTATATGCTCTAAAGCTCCTTTTCCTTACCTCCTCATTCCACTTCCAGCTTTGCTCTACTGCCACCACTCATCAGCATAGTCATTGCCTTGACTTCAATTTCTTCTTTAATTGTTTACCCACTAATTTCTGTTCCTCTCTTCTTCCCTTATCTGACCATCACCTGCTTAGCTTTACTTTTCATCATTCCCGCCTCAGTCTCTCCCAGTTTCCTCCAATTTCTTTAGAAATCTTCATGCTATTGATCTATCGACTCTCTCCACTATTGTCTCATCACCTCTTTCCTCTACTATGTCTTCTAAGTCCGTTGATAAGGCTGTAGTTTCCTATAATACTGCACTCTCCTCTGCTCTGCATGCTCTTGATCTGCCCATACCATGTCCTGTGAGGCATACTGTACCTCAACCCTGGTTATCTTTGACTATCTGTTACCTTGTGCCCTCTCGGTTGAGCATATTTGGCTCAAATCCCACACCCTTGCCGACTAACTTCAGATTCATGCTTGCCTCTTTTCAATCAGCTATAGCACTCACCAAATAAAACTACTTTGTCCATCTGATTAACTCTCCTACCTCTGACCCTTATCGTCCCTTTACAACTCTCTCCTCAAGATGCCTCCACCTCTGATCCCCTACTTCCCTTTCTGTCCTAACCCTGGCCAACTATTAACATGGCAAAGTCCACAAGATTACACTCCAATTACCCACAGCTTCAGCTTCATTTCCTCTTCCCCCTCTTCACTCAACTCTTTCCCTCAAACTCTACTACCCTTTCTTCCTTTTCTAAGGTCTCCAAAGAGAGAACCACTCATCTTCTTTCCTCCTCTAAACTCACTACCTGATCCTATTCCCCCATCCATCTGCTTAACTCCAGTTTCTCTATTTTTATCCCTTCCATCTCATATTCTCAACCTATCTTTCTCCACTGCAACTCTCCCAGCAGCCTTCAAGTATGCTGTGGTCACTCCTTGCCTCAAGAAACCTTCACTTGACCCTACTAGTTCTTCTAATTATTGACTCATCTCCCTCCTCCCCTTCATTTCTAAAGTACTTGAACATGCAGTTCATTGCCGCTGCCTTGACTTTTCTCTCAAGCCCTTCTGGACACTCTGCAATCTGGCATTTATCCTCTACATTCTACTGAAATGGATTTAGCAAGGAACAGGTTGCTGGATATTTTGGCAAAAGCCAAGGGCCTTTACTCAATCCTCATTCTTGACCTTTCTGCTGCTTTCGAGACCATCGACCACCACCTTCTCCTCAACATCTTATCCTCACTTGGTTTTAAGGGCTCTGTGCTAACCAGGTTCTCTTTTATCCTATTGCTCTTTCAACGTTTGTCCTGGTGGAGCCTCCTCTACTGCTATCTTCTCTTCTACACCATTGTCAGTTGGTGTACCCCAAGGATTTGTTCTGGACTCCTCCTGCTCTCTCTCTATACCAAGTCTCTTGGTGCACTCATCTCCTCCCATGGTTTTCAGTACAACTTTTACACTGACCTCTCTCTCTCTCTCTCTCTCTCACCCACCCACCCACAATATCTCTCTGACACTCCAGGCCAAAATCTCTGACTTCCTATCTGGTGTCGCTGCCTGGATTTCTCACTGCCATTTGAAATTGAACATGGCCAAAACTGAGCTTATTTTCCCCCTAAACCAACCTCCCCCATTCTTCCTTTCTCTATCTCTGTGGACAACACTCTTTTACTCCCTGTCTCCTCAGTCCGTAACCTTGGGGTGATCTGACTCCTCCCTCTCCTTCTCCACACACATCCAACTAATAGCTAATTCCTGTTGTTTCTTTCTCTATAATAAACCAGCAAAATTTGCCCCTTCCTTTCTGAACACACTTCTAAAGACACTTATCCACTACTTAGTCACCTCCTCCTTGCTAGTCTCCCTCTGAATCATCTCTCTCCCCTTCAATCTGTTCAAAACTCAGCTGCACAGCTAATGTTCTGCCAGCCCCAATTTGCTCATATAATCCCTCTTCAAATCACTTCATTGGCTTCCTGTCTGTTTTCATATCCAGTTCAGTTCAAAAACTTCTCCTTCTGACCTATAAATGCATTCACTCTGCTGCTCCTCACTACCTTTCCTCTCTCATTTCTCCCTACATCCCTCCTCATGAATGCCGCTCTTCTGGTAGTTTGTTTTCTCTGTCCTCTTTTCTTCCACTGGCATCTCTAGACCTCGATCCTTTCATCTCCCTTCTCCTTCTGTCCAGAACAAACTACCCAAGTCTGTATGTCAGGCTTCATCTCTGCTCCTTTACAGATCCATGCTAAAAGCTTACCTCTTTGAGGCTGGTTTTGGATCCTGATTCGCTTGGTCTCTTATGTGTCTTCTTACTTTCCCCTAGTTGTATCCTTGTACTCAGCTGTTGTATTGTCCATCTTGACTGGACTGTAAGCTCTGATGAGCAGGGACCATCTTTTATATGTGTCTGGAGTGCTGCATATGCCTTGTAGTGCTATATACATGTGTAGTAGTAGTAGTAATGCCAGTTTTATTAAACAAAGGGTGTCTTCAACAATTTTAAATGCTACAGGCTTCTACAGCAAACACTGAGCCAGCAGTACACTTTGAACTCATTTCCTGACAATCTAACCCCCGAAGTTCCTCACTGAAAGGAGAGAAATATTAGTCAGCACGGTTGAGATAAAGGGATGAGGCTGTCAGCAAGCAAGACTTTTTCTTCTGTTGTCCTTATATAGTCCTGGGGCACTAACAGATAGTTGGGTCAAATGGCCAAGATGTCAAACTTTGTCTTCATTCCCTCCATGAGCATAGTTATATAGGGGGCCTGCCTCTTACACAGCAACCTCTGCCAACCTCTCTGGAAATCTCCTCAAGCAAAATATGAAATAAAAGACACAGTTCCCTATGGGTAACACCATTTATACCCCTCTAGATGTCAGTACCAACATCACAAATCCCTGAAAGGAACAAAACCCCTTATACCTGCTTTGCTGTTTGAACAACTGAAAGGTGTTGCTCAGTATAGGTAGACGGCAGGTAGAGCTAGAGGCTAAAGATCTTTTGCACCTATAGATCTAAAGATCACATTCCTGGGACCAGGATCACATCAGTACTGGAAAACTCTCTATCCTACTTCTTGAGAGAAATGTAGATTGAGAATGCTGAATATGAAAAATGATTGTTCATTGCTAAGTAAGATGCCACATTATGGCACAGAGGAAATTTTCAAGGAAGGGTGCATTCATTGTCTGTGCTGAAAAAAAATATACTGTACTTGTAGTACAATAGCAGGGGCAGCTCTATAAGGAGGCCGAGTGAGGCAGTAGCCTCAGGTGGCAACTTTTTGGGGTCGGCAAGAATTGCCCCCAAAAAGACCGCCTCACTCGGCCTTCAAAAAAAAAAAATAATAAAAATAAACAAACAGATACGTGAGAAAGGGAAACTCTCCCTGCGTAGCGCTGACAGGAGAGCTCTGCCGGGGAGGCGGGGGGTCCGTGGGGCACTTTATTCTGCTGCTGCTGTGGTGGCAGTAGCTCCGATTTTTTTTCTAATTTCCCTTTGGAGGTCGGGCTGGGCTGCACTGGGGGGGGAGAGTGGGTAGCATTGTAATGGGTTGATGGGGGAGGGTTAGGACTGGAAATGGGCTGATGGGGGGGTTAGAACTGGAAATGAGCTAATGGCGGGATTAGAACTGGAAATGAGCTGATGGGGAGGGGGTTAGGACTGGTAATGAGCTATCAGGAGGGTTAGAACTGGAAATGGGCTGATGGGGGGTTACGAATGGAAATAGGCTGATCAGGAGGGGGGCTAGGACTGGTAATGGGCTGAATAGGGGGGCTAGGACAGGAAATGGACTTATTGGGGGGGGTAGGACTGGTAATGGGCTGATGGGGGGGCTAGGACTGGAGTGGGCTAGATAAGTGGGATAGGACTGGAAATAGGCTGGGACTGGAAATAGGCTAATAGGGGAGGTGCTGGCCCTGAAAGAAAACTAGGGGCTAGGGCTACAAATGGGCTGATGTGGGGGGATGGGAGAATAGGATTTGAAGAGAGCGGATACTGAGAGGGTCTGCCAGTGGAAGGAGGGGGCAGGAAGGGAGCTGACACCTGGGATGTACTGAAGAGGGATTGGAAGGGAGCTGACACTTGGGGATGGGAGTGGTAGGTGGCTGGAAGGGAGCCGACATGTGTGAATGGCACTGGAAGGGGGATGGACAGAGGGTAGGGTGACTGGAAGGGAGCTGACTGGGGGGCTGGCACAGAGTGGATGTGAGCTGATACCTGGGATGGTATTTGCACTAGAAAGGGCTGGACACCAGTGGCAGTCATGGGAATGCAAGGTGGTTGACACTGGAGGGTACTGGGAGAGGAGGACTAGAAAGGGGGTCGATACTGGGAGGGTTACTGGAACTGGAAATGGGCTGATGGAAGGAAGTGAAGAAAACAAAAGAAGAGATAAAAAATGGCAGATGGACCATAGACCACAGAAACAGAGCTAAGAGAAGACAAGAAAGCAGAAGCCTCAGATCGGGATCAACATGATTAGAGAATAAAATGGTCAGACAAAGGTAGAAAAAATAATTTTATTTAATTTTAGTGAGTGGACTTTGTGCTCTCTTTATATTTTACACAGTATGGGGTAACTGCATCTCTTATTTATCTGATGTTGCACTGCATGCAAAATCTGGCTTCTTGGGATTTCAGTTTAAATTTTGTCTACATATTTTTATTTTTACTTTAGATTGTGGTTACTTATTCTGTACTTGGTGAGGATCTGTGTTCTGAGTGTGTGACTGAGGCCAAGTGTTCTGTTAACATGGAGTTTGTACATAAAGATCTATAGTGTACTGTATTAATTTGATTTGTTCAGCTTTTGAAATAGGTGTATGGATGTTCCAGGGCCCACTGAAGTGTTTACAGTGATCTTTTTTACATGGGCTCCTTATGTGAGTTTTGGAAGTTGGTGTTGGTATGGTAGGGTAGATGTGCTCTTTGTTGTAGGGTTTTGTATTAGTTCACAATATGCCTGGTACTGGAGAATGATTGTTAGTGAGATGATCAGAATCAGATTATTATTTTTTTTTTAAGATATTGAGTTCTGTGGATGAATGTCCTGGTTCTGCTCTGCACCCACTGTGGATGCAAAATATATGTTGAAAAAGAAAAAGCAAGAACCATAATGCAGTTTATAAACAACAAAATAAAAATGAGTTATAATTTGGTTTTATAAACTGTGCTGTTGGTTCTCGCTCTCTTTTAGATCCTTGGTGTGCAAACATCTTGCATTTCCTCCATATAATCTAATGGCTTTTCGGTTTGGTTCAGTTCCTGATTGGAGCTCTGAAATAGCCCTGCCCACCTCTACGGGGGGGGGGGGGGGCACCATCTCATCCTTCACCTCAGGCAGCAGATTGCCTTGAGCCGCTCCTGTACCATAGAGTTTAAAAAAAACAGTAGAAAAAGAATATTTCAGGCTGACTTTGCTGGTTATTGCCTTCACTGCCAGATCTGAAATTTGTTCCCTTTAGTAGAAAGGGAGAAAGAAGCACCAATAAATCCAAATCAGTAAGACAAAACAAGATCCTGGAGAGATGCTCAGCTTCACAGAAATATGAATAATTGAAAGGACAAGGAGGAATGCATAATATACACTTCTTCTGACCTGGGAGATTACAGACAAAGACACATTATCATATAGCCCTCGAGCAAAAGAGATTAGAAGAGAAGATAAAATACATTCCAAGCATGGCAAGTTGAGAGTAATAATTAATGAATTAAACAATTAATGTGACAATGTTCCAAAAACGCTACAGTGAGATCAAGCAATTAACAAAGACCATTAGTTAATAAATGGGAATTTAGGATCAACTGCCTGTCAGTTAATTAATAAATTCAGAATAAAGCAGGTCGATAAGGCATTATAATCAGATCCTGGTTTAGAAGAAGCAAAGAACCACTCGACACGTGTTTTGACTGGGGGAGGGAGGGGCAGGAACAAGACTCTCTTGGATCCGTCTTAACACTTAAGCTTGAAGCTGCAAACAAATACATCAAAGAAAAGAAAGTCTTCCAAATGGCAGAGATCTTCTACTTCTTGCCCAAAGGCACTGAATTAATCCGATGAGTGCTAATCAATTCATGCAACAGACTTTTGATGCGAGACTTGAGCTCATCAAAAATTTGTTACAGTCTTGATTTTTGTTTAAAAAAATAAAGGTTTATGTTCACATTCTAAAGTGAGCTTTTAAAGAAATGAAACATATAAGGAGGGAGCCCATGATGTATGTTTTAAAGAGCTTAAAGACCAACTAAGGAAACCCATCAGATGGCAAATCTCCCAAGACCAATTCATGTTGGAACTATTTCCTTCATGTATATGACAAAGTACTGCAATAAATCTGCATATACCATGTATATGAGATGTCAAAGTTCCCTGTTAGCCCTTTATTTAATGATTGCTCTTATGGAAGTTGTAAGGTAGAAATGTGTATGTAAAATGTCCTCCCTATTAGGAAGTTAAGAGGGGATATTCAGATTTTTTGGTGAGGCCATTTACCATAAGAGAAACCCTATAGGGAGGCATTTTTAATCCTTTTATGTCATATCTTGTCTGTTGATCTTACATAGTAACATAGTACATAACGGCAAATAAAGACCAGTATGGTCCATCTAGTCTGCCCAGTCAAGTGGCAAAAACTGGTTCTCCTCATATGTCTTCTGGCGCAGTCTCCAAATCATTTTGGTCACCTTCCTGTGAACCGTTTTAAGTTTTTTTAATATCCTTTATAAGATATATTCTTCAAAACTGAACACAATATTCCAAAGTGAGGCCTCACCAATGACCTGTACAGGGGCATTATACCTCCTCCTTTCTGCTGGTTATGCCTCTCTATATGCAACCCAGCATCCTTCTGGCTTTGGCCACCGCCTTGTCGTACATAGTGTCAAGTGCTAACTATGGAGGTGTTTTGAGTTCTGAGCATTAAGTCAAAGCGTAGAGACCTTTAAGGTTCTGCCTTATTTGAACAGAAGACATCTCTAGTGGCTTTACTAAAATATTGCATTGTGATCTTTATGCCACCCAGTGTTTCCAGAACATGGAAGGGCTTGCCTGACCAGTGAGATAATGGTGGCAGGAGACTTCATTTGGGGGGGGGGGGGGAACCTGACTGGTATAAAGAACAAGCCCAAAACCATTTCTTGTCTTTGGCTGACATAGTCACTGTATCACAGTGGCAAGTGTGTCTGGCTCCACAGCCATGCACCACAAGGGAGAAGGAGAGGTGCCCGATTGGCACTATGAGGGTGCTAACCAACAGAAATAGTGACAAGGTCAATTTAAGCCAACTTAAGGAGTAAGGGAGAAAGCAGGACAGAAGCAGCCTTGGAGAATGAAGGAGCAGCAGGGAGTCCTAATCCTGGAACAGAAAGGACAGGATACGGTGGATGAGGCCTAAAACAGTGCAAGTCTGTGATCACACTCATGTCCAGCATACAAGTTCTACCAGGTCTCCTGCTGAAAGGGAGAATTCCACTAAATGCTGAGTAAATGTAACTTGCTCTTTGTAGACAGCTAGAGGCTCTACAGCTTCAGTGATCAACAAAGTGTGAAACAACTGTGCAGCAGAAAGCTTCTCAGATGGACACCAAAATGACTTTTGGTGTCAAATGTACTAAGGACCCCTTCCTTAGAGGAAAATTGAGCAAAACTGAAAAATCTCCATGACTAATGATTGTGACATCAAGGAACTTGAACAGGAAGGTACATATAAATATCTAGGAGTAGGTGAAAAAGAAGCAACAATCAAATAAAAATAAATTTACTGAGAGAGAACCCCCCCCCAAAGAAAATCAGCTGCAAAGAGTATTACAGGACATTAAAATTGTTGCTGAAAAGTGCTTCAACATCACAAAATAAGATATACAGCAGTAATCAGCTGGCAATTCCTGTAATGTTATATAGCTTTGGGATTGTAGACTGGTCTCAAAGATCTTGAAAAACTGGATATACAAACAAGAAGCTTCAAGTTGAAGGAGAAATGGCCTCACAGAAATTGATTATACATTACAGGTATTCCATCAAGTAGAAGAAATGGATGAGAATCTACCGGTACACATTAGCGGGGAGAGGGAGGAGAAAGCAATAGAATTTGCAAAATAAGACAAAACAAACAAACACTCTTCAAATAATTAGGTCAGTAAACTAGAACAAGTGGCAAATGCATAAATACATTGGAAAATAGAAAGCATTACTCTAGGAGCCATTTGTTGAACAAACCAGGACACATGAGTGCTTAAGGAGAGGTGAATTGAAACATAAGGATGAGAGATGATATTAGCAGCCCAGGACAGTGAATTATGGATGGGATGGTTCACAGTGAGCAGAGAGCACAACAACCAGGAAAACTGACATATGCAGATTTTGTAAAGATCCGGAAACAGTTATTCTTTTTGTAGCTGGCTGCAAAGTTCTGATGGGAGGAAAGCTCTCTACAGAAAGGCACAATAAGGTGGAGTACCTGATCCACTGGAAATTTTACAAACATTACAATCTCACTGTAGCAGAAAAGCAGTGCTATTACGACCCTAAGAAAATTAAGAGGTTATGATCACCTAGGACATTCCCATTCCAGTCGGTAAAATCTGGATGCCAGAAAACTAGATATTGTGGTGAAGGAGAAGAACACAAAATAGCATTGATAGAGGTTTCAGTGCCAAGCAATTTTTCGTACATTGAGTAGAGAGATAAGATCAAGCAATGCAGTCTAAAAAAAAAAGTGGCGGAAGAATACAGCAATTTGTTCTAACATACCGAGTGCCACAATGCCTGCTTAAAAGGAATTTTCAAATACATGTTGATAAACTGCCTCTACCTGCTACATCTTACGAATTTTAGATTGTAAGCTCTGATGAGCAGGGACTGTCTCTTACAGGTCTATACTGTACAGCGCTGCGTACGACTGGTAGCGCTATATAAATGCTGAGGAGGAGTAGTAGTAGTAGAATGCCAGAAGCTGGTTCTCTTTGGCGCAATGCAAGTACTACAGCAAGCATTAGCAGTAAATTTACTCCACATGTCCTAGCTTATAACTATGGTTCATGACCATTATGGTATGTGGTCTTTGGGGCAGTCTGCTGTATTTCAGTGCCGTGGAGAGAAGTTTGCGTATCGCTCCCTAGCAGATAAGTAATGGATTGCTTTCTGCATAATGAGGATTGCTGTTTATCGCTTTAAAATCTTTGTTTGATTCTTTTTTGCAGCGTTCCTGCGGATAGTGAAATTCGATATTTGATATTCGACATTCCATTGATATTTTGCACTTTAAAAAGATTTTTGGAGATTTTTTCTATATTTTCTGCTTTGGAGTAGCTTTGAAATAAATTGGACACTTTTGTTGCTGGGAGATGTGTGATGAGGTTGTCGTTGTATGAATGTTAGTGGATTTGGTTATGTGGTTGTGAATGGTTAAGTGAATCCTTGCGTATAGTTGGGGATAGGGAAAGTTTAAATAAATTATTATATTGGAGAGATTTTGGTTGGTGAAACTTTTGTATGGTGTGAAGGTTTTGGACCTATGATGTAAGTGTCCACCATTTCCCTATGGTGATTTAATTCGCCAGATGGAGGGTGTATAAGTCCTGAGGTCCAAGAAAAACCTGTTATTGTTAGAAATAGTATTGAAATTCTGAGAAATTGAATTAAAGTTGATTTCTAGTTTGATGGGTTACTGAGAGGTGGTGTTTTTATGAATTTGATGTGTAGAACTAACCCAGTTGGGGAAACTGCCCCCAAGAGGATAAGGCAGGCCTTAAATGGCATCATGAGGCTTTGGTGTGAGAGCATAAACTATGAACCTTAAATTGTTCATTTCTGATTTGATATAAATGCCTTATTCAGATATATAAGCAGTTTACAAAATAAAACACTAATTAAAACACCAGGGGAAAGAAAAAGTTAGGGCGAAAAAGAAAGAGAAGGGTAAAAATTACAATAAATATGGGAAGTAAAACAAAAAAAAGAAGAGGAAGCGTTAAGGATCTCAAGAACCAGACCTGAAGGAAAATGTCAAAATTCAGATGTCCTGGAGGAGCCTCTGTTTTAAAGCTGTTGTGGAGGCAGTATGTAGAACCCTGCTGGCGAAGACATGCTAAGGATCGAGACACAACAGATGTTAAAGTGGAGCAGCTTAGGCCCTAAAAGAGGGATGCGGCCTCGGGACATTGAAACATGTCTGCATCACTACACAGCTAAGGAGAGGCTGATCTCAGTAGCACGCAAGAGTGGTCCAGTGAAATGGGCAAGTTATTATGTAGTCATTCAGCAAAAGAGAAGGGAGATGTGGGCAGTGACTTCCTTTCTATGCCAATAAGCCATTTGTTACCAATGGCCCAATCCTTTTAGCTTGGCCTTCACTGTGAAAGGTGTCACGCGAAATGTTAAAATGAAGAAAGAAGTGTGAAAGGTGCTAAGGGACATGGAGATTTAACAATCTGCTTCCCCCACCAGAGAAGGAGAGGAATGACCCAGTGGATATATCCCAGCGACATCATGTTATTGTCAAGGGAAAGAAGCCACAGCACAATGGCAGTGGAGACTGACAGTATGGAGTATGGGGAAGTGGACCAAGACTTGGCTGACATTGAACAGAAGCACATGACTAGCCAAAATGAGACTCTACAGGGTGGTTGACGAGTTTTTGTAGTTTGTTCGCATAATACACAGTAGTGGTGGGAGTGCTAAATCTCAGCAAGGCAACACTACAATTGAATATAATAGGAAACAAAAGGAAAGAAAAAGCTATACATACTGGCCGCACATTACCCAGGTTAAAAAGGTGCCCATTCATAGCTTATGCAATAGGGCTAACGATGATGGTAGCAATTGTGCAGACACTCTGGATGCAGATAACATCCTTGCCACAGAATTATTTTCTGTGGTTTAAGGAGGATTAATTACAGCTAAGTAGACTTCTGCAGATAAAGAAGAGATAATGTACTGCTACTCCAGTACCAAGAGATGCAGTCAGAGACCAAGAAAACACAGCAGAAAGATACGGAGATATTTCCCATCGTGTTGGGTGCTACAGGCTTGATTAAAACGACTTTCTAAGCACACCTGGATAAATTACCCATATATATTACATCTTACGAACTCCAGAAGGAGGCTCTTTTTGGCATGATGCAAGTATTACGCTGAGCATTATCAGGAAATTTGAGAGACAGATCATACTCCACATACCCTGGCTTATGAATGAATCTCATGACTGCCATGGTATGCGCAAAACTAACCCTTTTGAAGAAATTGCCCCTGATAGAAATGCAACAGTGTCTCTATCTTGATGGAAAAAATATACCAAAAGTGGAGTTATTCTATTTCTTCTTGCGATTTCTCTAGTATATTAGCTAAATAAGCCAAATAGAAACTATCTGACAAAACTTCAAAGGAGGATTCTGACACCTGTTGATTATCCTTAAGAGGAAGATAATAGATTTTCTGGAGAGGCGGGATACCAGGCTCAGGATAAGCTGAAACTACAGGATGATCTTAAAGGGGAAGGGGTTACATTAGTCAATGTATATGGCCTTAATACACAATAAATTTTGGGACAACTTACTTTGTATTCTCAGAGGGCTCAATGTGGACGTGGATAAGAACATAAGATATGCCATACCGGGCCAGATCAAGGTCCATCAAGCCCAGAATCCTGTTTCCAACAGTAGCCAATCGGGTCACAAGTACCTAGCAGCTTTCTTAAAAGACACAGGTTCCACAATGCTTGTATTGGGGCAAGCAGTGGATATTCTGGGTCCATTTTAATAATAGATTATGAACTTTTCCTCCAGGAACTTGTCCAAACCTTTTTTAAACCCAGCTTCACTAGCAGCTTTTACTACATCCTTCAGTAGCAAATTTCAGAATTTGATTACACGTGGCGTGAAAAAATATTTTCTCTTATTAGACTTAAATAGGTTACCCTGTAGCTTCATTGCATGCCCCCTAGTCTTTCTATATTTTGATGGTGTAAACAATCAATCTACATTTACCCGTTCCACTCCATTCATTAATTTATAGACCTCTATCATATCTCCCCTCAGCCGTCTCTTTTCAAGGTTGAAGAGTCCTAAACATTTTAGCCTCTCTTCATAGGGGTAATCCTTCCATCCCCTTTACCATTTTGGTGGCTCTTCTCTGTATCTTTTCTATTAACGCTATATCCTTTTTAAGATATGGAGACCAGAATTGCACACAATATTCAAGGTGCGGTTGTACCATGGAACGATACGGAGGCATTATAATACCCTTTGCTTTATTCTCCATTCCTTTCCTTATGATACCTAGCATTCTATTTGTTCTTTTGGCTGCCGTTGTACACTGGGTGGAGGGTTTTAACATGTTATCCACGATGATGCCTAAATCTTTTTCCTGTGTGGTGGTTCCCAATGTGGACCCATAGTTTGGGTTTTTCTTTCCTAGGTGCATAACATTGCACTTGTTCACATTAAATTTCATCTGCCGTTTGGATGCACAGTCTTCCAATTTAATCAAAATCCTCTTGCAATTTTACACAACCCTCATGGGTTTTAACAACTTTAAATAGTTTTGTGTCATCTGCAAACTTGTTATTCCCATTTCCAGGTCATTTATGAATATGTTAAAAAGCAGCAGACCCAGCACAGATACTCCATTATTCATCTTTCTCCATTGGGAAAACTGGCTATTTAGCCCTACCCTCTGCTTTCTATCTTTTAACCAGTTCCTCATCCACAATAGTACACTGCCTCCTATTCCATGACTCTTTAGTTTTGTCAAAAGTCTCTGATGAGGGACCTTGTCAAAGGCTTTCTGAAAGTCCAGATACACTATATCAACCGACTCACCTTTGTATACCTGTTTATTCACACCTTCAAAAAAACATAACAGATTAATAAGACATGATGTTCCTTCTTTAAAGCCAAGTTGACTGTCTCCCATTAAGCCATGACTATCTACATGCTCAGTAATTTTGTTCTTTATGATGGTTTCTACCATTTTTCCCCATACAGACTCCAGGCTCACCAGTCTGTAGTTTCTCGGATCACCCCTGGAACCCTTTTCAAAAATTGGTGTTACATTGGCCATCCTCCAATCTTCAGATGATTTTAGTGATAGTTCACAGATTACTAATAGCAGGTCTGCAATCTCATATTTCAGTTCTTTCAAGATCCTTGGATGTATACCATCTGGTCCAGGTGATTTGCTACTCTTCAGTTTATCAAACAGTTTTAATACATCTTCCTGGTATGTCGATATTTCTTTCATATATGGATATTTCTTTCAAACTGGAGAGATTTATTTTATTATTTATTTATTTATTTATTTAACATTTTTATATACCGCACTATTTATTATCAGCGCGGTTTACATAGATGGATCAGCTGGCTAAAAGCTGGTGCATCATTTGGGATATGCTGAAGGATCTTGACCTTACTGATGTTCGGAGGGCTCTGCCTCCTTAGAGAGAGATTTTTTATTTTTTCCTCAGCTGTATAAACTATTTTTGGATAGATTTACTTTTTTGTTAGATGGATATTCATTGGGGATAGTAAAGGGAACACTATGGAAGCCATCACTAGGTCTGACCATGCCTCTGCATGGTACCAATTTCATGAGGGTAGAGAAGGGAGAATAAAGATCACATTGGAGGCTCAATGATAGCCTTTTGCAGGATCCAAGGGTGAAGCAGGACCTATGGATATTGATGAATATTTATAACCCCTCCCATAGTATATCCAAAACCTACTATCCCGTCATTAAACTATAAAGGCTGTTCTGGGGGGGGGGAGGTTAATATGGGGCTCAAGGAAAAAGAGGCAGAGGGTTGAGAAAAAGCAAGCAATGCAAGCAAAGATTGCAAGATTGGAGGACTTGCATAAGAGCACTCTGTGTCTCAGAATATGGGGCAGTTAGAACATGCTAGGGTGGAGTTGAGGGCCTGGTTCTTAAACTGACAGATTTAGCAACAGATTTTTTGAATTTAGGAATAAAGCTGGCAGTCTTTCGGCAGGCAAATTACAAAAGCAGCAGGTATGTGCTGTAATCAGAGGACTTGGGGGAGGAGGGTATATAGGGATGATGAATTTCTGCAACGCTTTAGCCTCTATTATAGAAAATTATATTCAATGGAGGCACGACTAGGAAAAGGAGGAGATTAATGATTATTTGGCTGGGATGGGGCTTCCTATGGTTCCTCCTGCTTTGGCAAAACATTAGAAGTGCCTTTTTAAACAGAGAGTTGCACCATTTGGTGAAACATCTGTGGGCTTGATGGCTTCATGGGGAAATTTTTATAAATTGTTGGTTGAGCAGTTGGGCCAGGTTCTTCTCTCATCTTTAATGGTATTTTAGAGGAGTCAGTACTGTCTGGAACTACATTGGCAGCCAGTATCTCAGTTTTGCCTAAGGCCGATAAGGATGTCTTGGAAAGCAGGTCCTACCAGCTTATCTCCATGTTCAATACCCCCACTCCTCTTTTTGGCCTCTCAAAACAAGTTGGTTGTTGGCTGCCTATGATCTGGACTTTTACAGTAAGGGAAGCATTGGTAGAAGAATGCCAATTTTCATGGCCAGTGTCCACAGGGAAGGTCCTTTCAAACAAAATCTATACCTGCTCTCCGAGCACTAGACACATAACCACGCAATGGTAAGGATGTAGAGCATGGATGGTGAATTCCAGTTCTGGAGTACCACAAACCAGCCTGGTTTTCAAGATATCTTCAATGACTATTCATGAGATATTTGCATGCAATGGAAAGCAGTGGATGCAAATGTATATCATGAATATTCATTAGGGACACCCTGAAAACCAGGCTGGATTGTGGCACTCCAGGACTGGAGTTCACCATCCCTGATGTAAAGGAAAGATTAGTTTTAAATTTGATTTTGTTTTGGCTTGAAAATCTCAAGCAAAACGTACCTTATAAAACCATAAACTAGAAAAATAATTGAATACTAGATAACTACATGAAAACAAATCAATATTTATTCAAGCAGATCTACCTCTAATTTGAGTAAATAGTCGTTTAAAATTTTTACTGAACCCAAGATAATGGTCCCCTCGATGGATATCATTAGGAACTGGATTCCATAAATTAGGTCCCGTGTAAGCAAAAGGCGGAACACCATGAGCATTCCAGTCTTAAAGCAGGCAAGGGAGGCCATTGAAGATGAACAGAAAGGTCTAGAAGAATGATACATGACAAATTAAGAGTCCCTTCAAATAGACACGTTCAGCTTGATTGAAACAAAGTAATTTTATAAGGGGGTGCCTAGTTAGAGAGGCAATACAAGCCAGTATGTGCATCAATTAGAAGGTCAATTTACACCAGTGGTTCTCAACCCAGTCCTCTGGGACCCCCAGACCAGTCAGGTTTTCAGGATATCCACAATGAATATCCATGAGAAAGATCTGCATACAACTGAAGCAGTCATACAGATCACTCTCATGCATATTCATTGTGGATATCCTGAAAACCTGATTGGCCTGGGGGGGGGGGGGGGGGTCCAAGAGGACTGGGTCAAGAACCACTAATTTACACATTTACTTGCAAAAGGTGGGTGTGGTCATTTATACCAGGTGCAAGATGATCATGCCCAAATCTAAAGCACATTCTATCACTTGACTTTATAAAATAGGTGTAAAAAGGGGCATGCAAACGTACATTGACTAGGCACAACTTTATAAATCTCCTCTCCATGGGGGTAATTTTATAAGAAATCTTTCCACATGTAAATGCTTTGGATTTCGTACATGGGGTAGTTTGGGCAGAGCAGGGGTGGAGTTGTGATGTTCTTGCGTATTTCATAAAATACACGAATACATGGGTAGAGTACATGCACAAATTTACACCTGCTTTGGAGAAGGTGCCTAATTGCCCTCTTAAACCAGGCACTCCTTTATAAAAATCACCCTACAAATATGCAAAACAGAAAGGATTATGCATTAGAAAAAGGAGTGTTCTCTGTGGCAAGCAAAAAAGTTATATTTTTCAGAACTGAATTTCACCACTAAATGTAACTTACCCATCAAAGCGTGAGGGTAAATAGCAGGTACAACGTAAAAGGGGGCGGGGGAGGCATTTTATACATGTTTTCCCATGTGTAACATCAAGAAAAAGCCTTTCCGTTTCAATTATTAATTATTCTCAATAGCAAGTAATGGCAACCAACAATAATTGTATTACCCCAAACCTCGGCATGTAGGGTCACTTACATACACTACATATTGACCATGTAGTTCATCTCCAGTCTGTCCTCTTCTCACCCTGAAGGTACTCTGGGGGCTATCACCAGTCCTTATTCCTGAGTTACACAGGGTGATCGCATCTTTCTTCAGACCCTTTTATAATCAAATATGTGGTATCACACTGCACACTGTGGCAGGCAAAGTGAATATAAGGAAACCAGATGACCACAAATTTATTTATCATAGATCTTGGCTGCACTCTTGCCGTTAGCTGCTCCATTGCCATCAGCTGATGTAGGGTGTTTTTCCACTGTGCAAATAATGGACCCTCAGCAACCAGTTGACCAAAATCACCGTCTTATCAAAAAAATCTCTCTTACTTAAGCATCTCTGGTCCATGTTAAGACATGTCGGTTTAAGATAGGTTGATTTAGGGTAGGATCTCCAAAACAGACATTTCCTTCGAAGGGTGCATCTGCTATGCAAAGGCTATTAAAAACTTCACACTTTTTGCAACAACTGATGTACGGCTGTGTAAGACCAGAAGCAGGGTATAAGTGACCCTCTTTCAAGTTTACATAGCAAATATATTATTTCATTGACTCGACTACCAAATCTGCTTTGCATGCCTATTATGCATATTAGAGAGAGCACAGTTACTTACCTGTAACAGGTGATCTCTGGGAACAGCAGGAATAAGTCTTCACATATGGGTACGTCGGTACCGACGGAGCCTGCGCGGGAACGCTCCCCAGCTTCCCAAAAAGGAAAGCTTTTGGGAGCATCCCACAGCGCCTGCGCGCTGCCTTCCCGCCTTTCCTAACCAACTCTCCTCAGTTCGAGAGTAAAGCTGAGACAATAGAGAGAGAGAGGAAAGGAAAGATAGAAAAGAGATACAACTCCTAGGGGAGGTGGGTGGGTTGTGAAGACTTATTCCTGCTGTTCCCAGAGATCACCTGTTACAGGTAAGTAACTGTGCTATCTCCAGGAACAAGCAGGAATGAGTCTTCACATATGGGGACTTCCTAGCTGAGATGCCTGCGTCCTCCTATGGATCTCAGGCATCCATCCAGGGAAGGAGGGCAGGAGTTGTTTAAGAATGGAACAGGTGCCTGAGGACAGCCTGACCAAACAAGGCATCCCGGCGGGAATCCTTGTCCAAGTAGTAATGGGCTGTGAAGGTATGAACAGAAGCCCAGGTGGCTGCTCGACAGATCTGGTCGATGGAAACAGAATTTAGATGAGCCATAGAGGTGGCCATGGCCCTCACATTATGAGCTGTGACATGGCTCTCCAGAGAAAGGTTCTTACTCTGGTAGGCGAAAGAAATACACTGAGCAATCCAATTGGACAGTGTTCTCTTAGAGACTGGAAGTCCCAAATGAGAAGGATCAAAAGCAACAAAAAGCTGGGAAGACTTTCTATGTTGCTGTGTCCTATGTAAGTAAAAAGCAAGAGCTCTTTTACAATCCAGAGTATGAAGATTCCTCTCTGCACTGGATGCATGAGGAGTTGGAAAAAAGACAGGTAAATATACCTCTTGATTAAGATGAAAAGGTGAGACCACTTTAGGCATAAAGTGTGGATTTGTCCTAAGGACTACCTTGTCATGATGGACCCTTGTATAAGGTGGATTAGCCACTAAGGCCTGCAGTTCACTGATGCGGCGAGCAGAAGTGACCGCAATGAGGAAAATAACCTTCCAGGAAAGAAATTTCAAGGAGGTAGTGGCTAAGGGTTCAAAAGGTGGCTTCATAAGCTGACCAAGAACCAAATTTAAGTCCCATGCCACCGGAGGAGGCCTAATGGGAGGTTTAGTTAAAGTTAGGCCTCTCATAAATCTTGAAATAAGAGGATGAGAGGAGATAGGTTTTCCATTGATGGGCTTAAGGGATGCTGCAATAGCACTCAAATGGACTCTTACTGAATTTGTCTTAAGTCCTGCATTGGAGAGATGCAGGAGATAGTCTAACAAAGAAGTTAAAGGTAGTGCCAGAGGGTTAAGACCCTTTTCAGCACACCAAATGGAAAATCTTTTCCACTTAAAAGCATAGGAACGCCTGGTGGAAGGTTTCCTGGAAGCATGGAGGATATCCTTCACCTGCTGAGAAAGATTCAAGTCTTGAAGTCTAGGCCTTCAGTAACCAAGCTCTGAGGTGAAGGGACTTAGGGTTTGGGTGCCACAAAGTCCCTTCCTCCTGAGACAGAAGGCCTGGAGCAGCTCCCAAGTCCAGGGAGGGGGCTTGGGAGAGATGCAGAAGTAGAGGGTACCACACTTGGTGTGGCCAGCGTGGAGCTATGAGGATCATAGATCCTTGATCCCTCTGGAGTTTGAACAGAGTCTTGGGAATCAAGGGAATGGGTGGAAAGGCATATAGGAAGCCCTGACCCCAATGAAGGAGGAGGGCATCCTTGGCCTGAACCCCCTGACACGGAATTCTGGAACAGAACCGGGGAAGTTTGGCATTCCACGGACTTGCAAAGAGGTCTATGTCCGGGGTTCCCCATTCTTGAAAGATTCTGAGTACCTGATCCATGTGCAGGGACCATTCGTGTGGAAGCAGAACTCGACTGAGTCTGTCTGCCCAAGAGTTTTGGATTCCTGGGAGATATACTGCCAGGAGATGGATTTGATGCTCTCTGGCGAAGACCCATAATCTTAGAGCTTCGTTGCAAAGCGACAGAGAGCCAGTTCCTCCTTGCTTGTTTATGTAAAACATGGCTACTTGATTGTCCGTATGAATAAGGACTGTCTTGTAGCTGAGGAGGGTATGAAAGACCTTGAGAGCTAGAAACACTGCTCAAAGTTCCAAGTGGTTGATATGAAGAGAGGTCTCCTGTGGGGACCAAGTGCCTTGGGTGGAGAGGTCTTGTAGATGAGCTCCCCAACCTGTTTGGGAGGCATCTGTTGTGAGGGTTGCTTTGGGGCAACAACTGTTGGAAGGGGGACCCCAGCAACAGATTTTGAGTGGACATCTACCATTGGAGAGACCAAAAGAGACGTTTGGAGGTTGCTATTTGGTCTGAGAGAGCTCCTGAAGCTTGAGTCCACTGGGTGGACAAAGTCCATTGAGCTGCTCTCATGTGTAGGCGAGCATAGGGTACCACATGTACTGTGGAAGCCATGTGGCCTAGCAGTTGTAGCATCTCCCTGGCAGTTAAGTGGCTCTTTGACTGAATCTGGGAGGCTAGCTGCACTAGACGTTGGCAGCGGGCCTGAGGAAGGTAGGCCCTTGCAGTGGTGGTATCCAATCAGGCCCCTATGAATTCCAGGGACTGAGTAGGGATGAGCTGGGACTTTGGGAGGTTTACTACCAGTCCCAGATACTGCAGAATGCGCTTTATGCGGTCCAGGGAAATCTGGGCTTCTGACTGAGATGGAGCTCGGATGAGCCAGTCGTCCAGGTATGGGAAGACAAATATTCCTAGAGTGCGTAGAAATGCAGCAACTATTGCCATGCATTTGGTGAACACTCTCGGAGCAGAGGCCAGACCAAAAGGAAGGACTCTGTATTGGTAATGTTTTCCCTGGAAAAGAAAACGTAGGAATTTTCTGTGAGTGGGATGGATGAGAACATGTGTGTACGCATCCTTGAGATCTAGAGAACAAAGCCAATCCTGACTTTGAAGGTATGGAAGGAGAGTGCCCAGAGAAAGCATCTTGAACTTCTCCTTGCATAGAAATTTGTTCAATTCTCTGAGATCTAGAATGGGTCTGTATCCCCCTGTCTTCTTTGGAATGAGAAAATAGTGGGAATAGAACCCTGACCCTTGTTGAAGAAGAGGAACTTCTTCTATTGCCCCTTGGGCAAGAAGGGTAGTTATCTCCTGACCTAAAAGGTCGAGAAGAGATGTGGGAGAATTGAAGTGTCTCACCATGGTGTGGGGAGGAAGGTCTGAGAAATGAAGTTTGTAGCCCTCTCTTATGATGGAGAGGGTCCACTGCTCTGATGTGATTTGCTCCCATCTGGGAGCAAAAAGAGCTAACCTTCCTGGAATGGTGAGAGGTTCTGGCTGTGTTAAAGCCAGAAAGGCTAAGTTCTCTAGCATCAAGTCAAAAACCCTGAGGGGGTTGGGACTGCTGGGTTACAGCAGCCCCTGTAGACTTAGGCCTGGCCTGCTTAGGTTGCTGACGCTTAGTGGCAAAGCGACCTGTAGACGATTGTTGGCCAGAAGTGGAAGGAAACCTGCCCTTCTTGAAAAAAGACTTTTTAAAAGTCTTTTTCTTGGCAGGAATGGAGGTAGACCTTGAAAGTCTATCCAGAGCAGAATTCTCTGCATCCATTTGAGTGGCTTTAATTTGCCACTCTCTGCCAAACAGATTTTCACCTGTACAGGGCAGATTTCCTAAGCCATCTTGAACCCAGGGCTCTAAATCAGAAGCCTGGAGCCAAGCAATTCTGCGAGCAGCTATGGCAATGCCTGAGGCTCTACTGGCACCTTCAAAGGAGTCAAAGGCTGCCCTGTTTGAAAACTTGGAGATGTCTTGAGTATGCTTAAGCCACATGCGGAATTCTTCCCTTTTATCTTCTGGAATAAAAGGGAGAAAAGTGTGCAGCTTTTCTGCCACTTCTTTCAGAAACATACCCATATAAAGGCTATATGAGTTGATTCTGGCAATAAGCATACTGGCCTGGAAGATTTTCCTACCAAAAGCATCCAAGGTCCTGCATTCTCTTCCTGGAGGAGCAGAAGAGTGTCTCTTTGTACTCTTTATCCTCTTCATAGCTGACTGCACCACAATGGAATGGTGAGGAAGCTGAGTTTTCTGGAACCCAGGACAAGGAGGGACACGATACATAGTGTCCAACCTGCGAGAATGAGGAGAGAGAGTGAGAGGAGTCTCCCATAAATCAATCATGTGTTCATGAAGAATCTCATGAATTGGTAAGGTGACTGCCTCTTTAGGAGCCCTAGAGTATCCTAAAATATCTAATTTTTTTGCTCTAGGCTCTGATTCAGAGGTTACTGAAATAGAGAGTCCTTTAGCTACTTCTCTTATGAAGTCTTGAAAGGACAAGTCCTCTGGAGGAGACATTCTTCTTTTTGGAGAAGAAGGCTCCTCAGGAAGGGCTAAGGATACTTCAGGAGACTCATCTGATGTATCAGAATCATCAGAGGAATCGAAGTATCGCCTGTCAGGGTGCTCTTCTAACGCTCAATACGCGTATCGAGCGGTATCGACATCGGGCGTCCCCGGTACCAGATCGGTACCGAGAAGTAGCCCTGGACAAGGAACCGCAGCAGTCGGTATCCTGGTCGATGTCGATGCAGACGGTACCAGCATCGGCGCTGGTGCCGGTACCGGAGCCGATACCGACAACGGAGCTCGTTGCGGTACCGCCGGCATCGCAGCTTGAATGAAGGCTGAAATAGCCTGCTGCATGGACAGAACATTCTGATCCATCGCCGCCATGAATGCCTGGAGGTCGGTACCGGTAGATTGTGCCGGTACCCCAGAGCATTCTAACAGGTGATCGGTCGAGGCCGTGCCATCAATATCAACCTGTAACCCCATAGGAGGAGCTTTGGAAGCCGGAGCTTCCCGCCGGGGTTGTTTGGCTGGTGCAGGATCCTCGAGGGCAAGCCCGGAGGCATCTCGATGCTTAGAGGGAGATCTACCCTTCGAGGACCTGCTAGGTTTATGTTTGGTTACCTGAGATCCTTCAGGAGAAGAAGACCTGGAAGATGTCGATGCTACTGCCGGTGCCTCAGCGGGAAACAGCACATGGAGCTTAGCTGCTCGGTTCTGTAACCCCCGTTTAGACATTAGGGAGCAGGACGGACAATCCGGAATGGAGTGTTCAGGACCCAAACATTTAAGACACCATTCATGGGTATCTGTAACAGAAATAGTACCGCTACACTTAGTGCATTTTTTGAACCCGGAGGTTGGTTTTTCCATGAGGGAAATTTTCTTGTGGGCCCTGAGGCCTTAAGAAGAAAAATACACCAAGTGAGGAAAAAATAATCGATTTTTTTTTTTTTTTTTAAAGAAAGAAAGAAAAGACCGGCGGTACCGGTCCGGAGTCGGGGAAGGCAGACACGCGACCAAAGAAATAAAATAAAGAACTTCTTCAGCGGTGACAGGGCTCGACTTGCTGGCTCCGCGGAAAAGAAGAACTGAGGAGAGTTGGTTAGGAAAGGCGGGAAGGCAGCGCGCAGGCGCTGTGGGATGCTCCCAAAAGCTTTCCTTTTTGGGAAGCTGGGGAGCGTTCCCGCGCAGGCTCCGTCGGTACCGACGTACCCATATGTGAAGACTCATTCCTGCTTGTTCCTGGAGATATAATTTTACATTATATAATCACAGCTAGGGGATGCTGTGAGCTATTTTTGGGATGGTGAGCTTCTAGAAAAAGCACCACATCTATGCTCTCTAATTCCCTTTACCAGGTTCTACCTTTCTACATAGAAACCATGTGCACAAAGCAGTGATAGCACATAAAGAGCTTTATCTATCAAGATGAGGTTTGTAATCAAACAAATAATCAAGCAAGCTTAGAAACTGTATATTACCCAGTAAAAAAACAAAACAAAAAAACCCCACAACCAACAACCCAACATCAACGTAAGTACAACATCATGCTTGGCAAGGTTGAAGGTCAATGCAAAAGAGGAAGGTCAGCAATGAGATGGATCAATATAAAACAGCAGCTATAGAAGCACTCTATCAACACTGAGCCACCTGACTGAAGGCCGAACACAATTTAGGCCAACTATCCAGAGGGTCACCATGAGTACAACACCGACTCGACAGCACTTATCAAAAACAAGCATTTTACTAACAGCATGAGATTCCAACCCATTACAGCATGGAAGTCTACCCCCCATGCATTAACCAGCTCCATGAGACTCCAGCCCATCACACTATGATGTCTATACCCCCATGCATAACCTTAGCTAGTTCTACTTCCCCTGCTTAATGCAGGGACCAGAAAGTCCATCCCCAGTTGTCTCCCCCAGGATTCTCCCTGCTTCTCTGGCCTTGTCAGGGACAACCACGACCACACCCTCCTAACTAATCAGGGGCATTCCAATTCTCTCCAGGTGGTTTGTCCTTATCCTAGTCCTTAATGTGCCTCTGACAAGTCTCTGAGGCTTGCCTTGCATGCCATCAATGTGGGAGCTTCCAGCCCTGTATTGGAGCTCCCTCTAGTGCCCGATGGGTGGGAAAAACCTGTGTGCACCTTCCTACATATCACAATATTATAAATAATATTTATATAGAGACAGAGCTCTAGATCTGCAGAAGTCTACTTAGCTGTAGTTAATCCTCCTTAAACCACAGAAATTAATGAAAAAGTTCTCTTGCCACAGTGGATCCATAAACATGTTCACCATGAAGTAATTAGTCCTTACCTGCTAATTAGTGTTCCTGAAGGAACTTCAGTCCAGTCCCTTAACCTCTGGGTTGCGCAACCCTTCCAGCAGCTTGGAGGCTGAGCCCATCATCTTTTTGATGATGGTGTGGTATAAATACCCCTGGCACCACCCACTGGCACCAGTAATCTATTACAAAAGCAGACTTAAAGGATAGATAATTAAGAACTTATAACTATATGACAACATGCAATAACTTACAACTCATCTCCTAAACTAGTAAACCCTCTTTCTTTCTTTTTTTTTTTTACCCATCAAGGAGATAAGGGAAAAGGAAAGGAGGAGGAGGCTTACCTGAGGCCACCATGGCCTTCCCCCCTTCCCAGCTGAACCTCTTTTTGCGGACTGCCACGCCCTCCGGGCCCTAAGCAAGGGACCCCTCGATTTAGCTCCGTACTCTGTCTTTGGTCCGCCAACTGAAAGCCACCGAAATCGGGCGGGATCAGGGACTGGACTGAAGTTCCTTCAGGAACACTAATTAGCAGGTAAGGACTAATTACTTCTTCCTTATCGTCACTTCAGTCCAGTCCCTTAACTTCTGGGATGTAACAGAGCAGTTTGAATCTGGGAGGGGTTCGTTATCTCGGACTGAAGTACTGCGCTGCCAAACCTGGCATCCGTCGCCCCTTGGACATCCAGCCTATAATGCTTGGTGAAGGTGTGGAGGGACGACCAGGTAGCCGCTCTACAAATGTCCAGCGGCGGCACCAAACTATGTTCAGCCCAGGAAGTCGTTTGCGCTCTAGTCGAATGCACGCTAAGACCTCCAGGAACCTGCTTCCCTCTGAGGATATAAGCGGAGGCAATCGCCTTCCTGATCCACCTAGAAATGGAAGCCTTGGCCGCTGCCTCTCCCTTATGCGGCCCCCCAAATTGAACGAATAAACGCTTGGACTTTCGAAAAGGCGCCGTGCGGGAGAGGTACCTCTTCAGAACTCTATGCACGTCTAGAAGTCTAAGCTTCTCTCTGTCCCGTTTGACCCTCTTCCGTGAAAGAGGGCAGAGATACCGACTGGTTTACATGAAAAGGAGAGATGACCTTAGGTAAGAACGAAGGAACAGTACGCAAGACCACCTTATCCCTAAAGAAAGAGAGAAAGGGAGGTCGGGACGACAATGCTTGAAGCTCTGAAACGCGTCTGGCCGAACAAATCGCTACTAAAAATACCGTCTTTAGGGTCAAGTCCTTCAGGGAGGACTTCCTCAGCGGTTCGAAGGGCTCTCCAGATAAGGCATTCAAGACTAGGTTGAGGTCCCAAGGAGGAATAACGGATCTTTGCTGGGGACGTAACCGTCTAACCACTCTCAGAAACCTACCAACATCATAAGAACATAAGATATGCCATACTGGGTCAGACCAAGTATTCTGTTTCCAACAGTGGCCAATCTAGGTCATATGAACCTAGCAGTTTCCCCAAGGGACACAGGTTCCACAATACTTGTATTGGTTCAAGCATTGATATCCTGGGTCCCTTCTTAATAATGGTTTATGGACCTTTCCTCCAGGAACTTGTCCAAACCTTTTTTTAAACCCAGCTACACTAACAGCCTTTACTACATCCTCCGGTAACAAATTCCAGAGTTTGATTACACGTTGAGTGAAAAAATATTTTCTTTTATTATAGTCTTAAATAGTTTACCCTGTAGCTTCATTGCATGTCCCCTAGTCTTTCTATATTCTGATAAGGTAAACAATCAATCTACATTTACCCGTTCCACTCCATTCATTAATTTATAGACTTCTATCATATCTCCCCTCAGCCGTCTCTTTTCCAGGTTAAAGAGCCCTAACCTTTTTAGCCTCTCTTCATAGGAGTATCCTTCCATCCCCCCTTTACCATTTTGGTGGCTCTTCTCTGAACCTTTTCTAAAATCGCTATATCCTTTTTAAGATACGGCGACCAGACTTGCACACAATATTCAAGGTGCGGTCTTACCATGGAACGATATAGAGGCATTATAATATCTTTTGTTTTATTTTCCATTCCTTTCCTTATCATACCTAGCATTCTATTTGCTCTCTTGGCCGCTGCTGCACTGGGCCATCTGAATGGGCCCCTAGATATCTTCCTCTGACCTTCCCCCTATAGCAAGAGATTGCTGCCAGCTGGACCCGCAAAGAGCTAGGCGCTAGACCCTTCTCGAAACCTGCCTGTAGGAACTCCAGGACCTCAGGGACTGAAGCTGAGAGGTGCCTGATCCGACGCTCTGCACACCAGGCTTCAAAGACACGCCAAACTCTCACATAAAAAAGGCAGGTGGAGCGTTTGAGTGCTCAACAAAGTCGAAATTACTGATCCCGAGTACCCCCGCTTCATGAACCGCGCCCTTTCAATAGCCAGGCCGTAAGCGAGAACCGATGCACATGGGGCATGCACACCGGACCCTGCCGTAAGAAATCCTCCTTGCAGGGGAGCCGCCACAGCCGATCGACCGTCAACCTCACGAGGTCTGCATACCAAGGACGTCGAGGCCAATCCGGGGCTATGAGAATTACCAATCCCTGGTGGGCTTCCACCCGCCGCAGAACCCTCCCTATGAGCGCCCAGGGAGGGAACACATAGAGAAGGCCCTCTTTGGGCCAGGGCATCCAAGCCCTCGGACATCCTTTCCTTTCTGCGACTGAAAAAACCGGCTCGCCTACGCAGTCGTGTACCGAGCCATGAGATCCATGATCTGTCTCCCCCACCGGGCAACCACTTGTTCGAACTCTTCTTGCGCCAGCTCCCACTCTCTGTGGTCTATCCTGAACCTACTGAGGTAATCGGCAGTCACGTTGTCTGTTCTGGCCACGTGCTGTGCCGATAGCGCCAGCAAATGGACCTCGGCCCACTGCAAGAGGACATCCGCCTCCTTCTCCAAGGACGGGCTGCTTGTTCCCCCTTGGCGGTTGATGTAGGCCACCGCGGTAGCGTTGTCGGACAGGACACGGACTGCCCTTTGACGCACCAAGAGCTCGAAGGCCCGGAGAGCCAGGGTTACCGCCCTCAACTCCAGTCTGATTGACTGACCACTGAGACTCTCTCGGAGTCCAGCGGCCCTGGGCGAACTTCCCCTCGCAGTGAGCGCCCCAGCCTGCTAAACTCGCATCCGTCGTCAGTTGAGTCCACTGTGGAGTTTCGAGGGGCATCCCGCAGCCCAGGTTCCTTGGGCTTCTCCACCACCGCAGAGACCGCCTGATCCGGGGGGGGGCAGGGAATCCGTCTGGATAAGGGGTGATGCTGATGGGACCACTGCCGCAACAGGGTGCGTTGGAGAGGTCGCATATGCACCCGGGCCCACGGTACTACTTCTATTGCCGCTGCCATGGTACCCAGCAGTTGAAGGTAATGCCAGGCCGAGGGACATCTCGTCAATAGGAAACGAGAAACGAGATTCCTCAGGTCGATTAACCTCTGCTTCGAAAGGAACACCCTTCCCCTTCTGGTGTCGAACCGAGCACCGAGGTACTCGATCTCCTGAGTGGGAATTAAACTGCTCTTTGCCCGATTGATGACCCACCCCAACTTCTCCAGGAAATCCACGACACTGGCAGTCGCCGAGTGACTCTCCACTTCTGACTTTGCTTGGATCAGCCAATCGTCCAGGTAGGGATGGACTAGGATTCCTTCCTTTCGAAGAGCCGCGGCCACTACCACCATTACCCTTGGTGAACATCCTGGGAGCTGTTGCTAGGCCGAAAGGGAAGGCCTGGAACTGGAAATGGCCTCTTGGCACAGCAAATCTTAGGAACTGTTGATGAGACTTTCGGACCGGAATGTGCAAATATGCTTCCGTCAAGTCTAGGGATGTCAGGAACTCTCCCTGATGAATGGCAGCAATCACCAACTTCAGGGTTTCCATACGGAAGTGAGGGACAGACAGCGATTGATTTGCTTTAGGTCCAGAATTGGATGGAAGGAACCTTCCTTTTTTGGAACTACAAAATAAATGGAGTATCGACCGTACCCTCTTTGATCTTGTGGGATGGGCAGCACCGCTCCCAGCGCTATAAGTCTTGAAAGGGTGACTTCCACCGCCGCCTTCTTTTCCGGTGGACCGCAGGGGACTGAATAAATGCTGGGGTTACTCGCTTTGTGAACTCGAGAGCGTAACCCTCTCGGATCACTTCTAAGACCCACTGATCGGATGTGACCTGGGACCAGGCGGGGAGAAACTGCCTTAAGCGACCTCCCACCGGCAGCACTCCCTCCTGGACCCCCGTCCTCTCACTGTGATTTTCTAGGTCCCGAGGAGGAGGAGGAGGCGGCCCCAAAACCTCTGCCTGCCCCGCAAACCCTCTGAAGCTTTGACCCCTGGAAAGAAAATGGCCCCTGGGAAAGAAAATGGCCCCGGTCTGGACTGTCGGAATCTCCGGAAGTCCTTCGGCTGACTCCGGACCGGCGCCGAAGAGCGGCCCAGCTTTGGTCTATCTTCAGGGAGCCTGCCCCCCTTCGATTCTCCTAGATCCTTTACCAACTTATCCAGGTCTTCCCCAAACAATAGCTTCCCCTTGAAAGGAAGTCGACTCAGGCGCGCCTTTGAAGATGCATCCGCCGCCCAGTTACGTAACCACAGGTACCTTCTGGCTGCAACGACCGAGGCCATATTCTTCGCCAGACTCCTAATAAGATCATACTGGCTATCTGCTAAGAAGGTTGAACCGGACTCTAACTTAGCCGCCACCGCTTGAGCGTCGCTTGAGGGACTGTCAGCCAGTTGCAGCTGTTGGGACCATCTCAGACAGGCTCTAGCTACCTAAGCCCCCGAAACTGAAGCCTGTAAGGCGAGGGCACTAACATCAAAGGCTTGCTTTAGCAGAGTATCCAGTCTTCTATCTTGACTGTCTCTCAGAGCCGTGCCGCCCTCGACTGGGATAGTCGTCTTCTTCGTTACCGCCGAGACCGCCGCGTCCACCCTAGGTGACTTCAGCAGGTCCTTGTCCGGTTCCGGTAATGGGTAGAGACGGGACATCGCACGGACTCCCCTCAGGGTAGACTCTGGCTGGTTCTATTCTTCCTGAATCATCTGACGTACCACTCTATGGACTGGGAACACCTTCTGAGACCTCCTGACAGCTTGGATCAATGGATCCTCCAGAACCTCTTCATCTGTAGGAGTCTCCGAGGCCATATTGAGCACCTTTAGAGACTCACTTAACGCCGGGAGCTCCTCCCGCCAAAAAACTCGGACTATGCGGGATTGCTCCTCCTCTGGGATCTCTCCTTCTTCAAGCTCCTCCCCGTCCTCCACCCCTTCTTTGTCTGAGAGCTCCTCTTCAGGGGTGTCCCGAGGCGGGGACTCAAAAGGTTCCTTGCCCAATAGTCTTGCGCGCTTAGGAGGAAGCCCAGTCAAGGGATCTAGAGTTCCCTGCTCCAGCGTCCATGCTGTCCCTCGCTGCTACTGGCTCTGCTGTTCCCTGCCTGCGCAAGCAATAGGTTTTGTGCAATAGAAGAACAAATTCTGGTGAAAATTGACCCCAGTCTCCCTCTGCCCCCGAGGAGAGGGGAGGGGGAGGGACTGGGAAGGGCCTGGACCATCTAAGGATGAAGGCGGGGGAGAATGGGATTCCCTTCCCCCTTCCAGAAAGTCCCCTGACCCCTGAGGGGCTTGAGTCATGCTCAAGTGGATTTCTTGTTCTACTGAAGCAGCTTCTGCTGCACAACCCCTGCAGACCCCTGCTTCTGAGACCGTCCCTCTACGAGTGCCGCAAGAAGGACACCGCAGCTTACCCGTCATGCCCCTCAATTAGAAATTTAACTTCTGTAAAGAAAACCAGGAAAAGAAAATAAACCAGATATAAAGAAACTTAAAATTCAATAAAATGTAATACAATGATGCCAAACTTGTGCCTTTATCAAAACAAACGGCTCCCAACTCCCCCCCTCACTTCCAGCCGTTAAAAACACGGCACCAAAAAGATAAAAATTTAATCTTTAATCTCCAATTAAACAAACGAGGAAATACAAAGCTTTTATTTGTGATACTTGCAGTTTGGAGATTTGGAGCGCGTTGCACTGGAAACGAGGGAACCAGCCGTCCTCTGCTGGTTCCCACGTGGTAGGCCCGACCTACGGGTGGTGGCTGAGCGGCCGCCGAGAACTACGGGCTCTCGCCGCGGGTTCCAGCGGAGAATGCCACACACTCCCGCTTTGCACTCCGATGAAGCCTCAAGCGTCCAGCCGCCTCGGGGCTGTAGCGCGAGGCAGGAAACGCCGCTGCGAGTGATGTTGGAGCTGCCTCCAGCGCTCAGCCATCTAAGGGGCTTCGGAGCGAGGCAGTAGCAGCCATGCCAGAAAAGACCTCGGGGATCGGGTCGCTGCGTGCGCGGGAGGAGAGCTCTCCGGTCCTCCCCGTTGCACAGATAAACCTCCTCCTCCGGAGCCGCAAGGGAGCAGGGTTGCCAGGAGGCAGAGAGAGGGGGGGGGGGGGGGAGGAGAGGAACAGAAATCTTAAAGGTACAAGGATCTCTAAATAAAAGGAAAGTAGAAGAAACAAATGATTCAAATAAATTAAATGAAATAAATGCAAACTAAATAATCCTTTGCTAAGACCCCATAAGCACTCTGGCTTACAGGAACCCTCCAGCTGCTTGGAGGCTGAGATTACTGGTGCCAGTGGGTGGTGCCAGGGGTATTTATACCACACCATCATCAAAAAGATGATGGGCTCAGCCTCCAAGCTGCTGGAAGGGTTGCGCAACCCAGACGTTAAGGGACTGGACTGAAGTGACGATAAGGAAGATATAGATAGAGATACAGATCAAGAGTGGAGTGGAGGAGTGGCCTAGTGGTTGGGGCAAGGTACTTCAGGCCGGAAGGTCAGGGGTTCAAATCCCACTAGAGGACAGCAACCTTGGGCCGGAAGGACTGAGGTTTCTAGTCCCACAGGTGCTCCTTGTGGTCTTGGGCAAGCCACTTAACCCTCCATAGCCCATGTTCCCTGTAAAATAGTTATCTCCAAGTTATAATGCCCTGTTCAATGTAAGTTCAATGTAATTTCAGTTTGTTCAATGTAAACCGCACTGATGCAGAATAGCGCGGTATATAAGAGAATGTAAATAAATAAATAAATATCTGTATATAGATATCAATTTTTTGTCCTGCCATAGACATTTATACTGTAGCTTCTGAAATGCAACACATTCCAACCAGGTCTTAAATTTCCCAAAAATTATTCTGCAATACCTGAGGAGAGGTATTAGAGAATTGGTTCTGTATCTACCTAAATGTCAATAGTTCTATGGAATCCCTATGTCTGGAGAATTTTTCAATATCTTCACATACATTGTGCACGATATACCCATGGTATCGTCACTATCAAATAACTCCCCGTCACCCCTTCCTCACTAAATAAGACCGGTTCCTTGTGGAGCAAGTTCTAAATAGTCACGCCATGTTCTGACCTAGAGAACTTCGACTTTGATTAATGTATATAGTTTATTGTATATGGTTTAAATAGTTTACCTTGTTTCTTCCAAGTTCTCAAACCCCTGTTACTTGTAAAATGCACTACAGTTATCCTGTATGTATATGTTCTGTTCCATGTAAACCGCGCTGATGACAATAGTGCGGTATATAAGAAATGTTAAATAAAAAATAAATAAATAAATGTAATGTTGAATTGTAAATACCTGAAAGAAAGTGTCAGCTCATATCATTGCTTTAGTGAGGGAGGAGTGACTCAGTGGTTGGGACAGGTTACCTCAGGCCGGAAGGCCAAGGGTTCAATTCCCGCATGGGGACAAGCAACTTCAGGCTAGAGGGACTGGGGTCTCTAGTCCCATGGCCACTCCTTGTGGCCTTGGGCAAGCCACTTAACTATCCATTGCCTCAGGTACACTTAGATTGTGAGCCCTTCGGGGACAAGGGAATAAAAAAAAAGTACCTGTTAGTATAACATGTAAACTGCACTGATTCTAAAGAGCACGGTATAAAAAATAAATAAATAAAATAAAAATAAACCAACCCTTGAAAAGACTCCATTGTCTGCCTGTCATCCATGTTGAGATCCACCACCTGCTGTATCATTATCCTCACCCACTGATTTATGGTCAGGCACCACACACCAGGCAGAAAGTCAAAATGCCCCACAATAGAAAACTAGCCATGAGCACGTTCATCTATGGCAGAGGGTTCTCCAATCTTTCTTAGCATAGTAAAGAAAATGCTATGTCGGAGTGTTGTAGATGGCATCTCTGCATTGCAGGTCAGTACAGCAGAGCAGAAATCTGCTTTACCAAGTTAACTGGAATGCAACATGGAGGTGCCGATAATCAAATTGCCTATATATACACCTCATCATACAATTCATGCTAGTCCTTTGATCCATATATTTGATGCCTCAGGTCCTCACTTCTGCTTTTTAATAGCACTTTGAGGGGAACTTTAGATTTCCTTCCTGTTCAAATGAACTAGTACTGAGATTTGAATGGCTTTTGGTTCTCTTGTACAGACTCCAGGGCAGCTGCTGTAAAACATACAGCCATCTTGGCAATGCATGCATCTTGAACAGATGCAATCTACCCATCAGAGAGAGTGGAAGGTACTCCCAACGGCGGAGATGTTCCTTTATCTTCACCATTTGAGGTCCAATATGCACTCAAATTTTTTGGGTGTCTCTATGCAACTGAATACCCAGGTATCTGAACTGGTCTTTACGCCCATTTGCAACAGGAATTGTCCTTGCCACTTTTAAGGCTTTTTAGCACAGATGCTTTACGATGAAGACCACTGACAGTTTTAGTAGCCGGCCTCTACACCTCATCTTCATATCTTTTTAAAGATGAGATCTCCAGAATCGTACATAGAGTACTCCAAATAAGGAGTCACCAAAGACTTCTACAGAGGCATGATCATGTTTTCCTGCTGGCCATTCTTCTCCCTATGCACCCAAGTATCCCTCTGGTTTTGTTGTCGCTTTTTCTACCCATTTGGCTACCTTAGGATCATCAGGTCCCGCTTTTTTGTGCATAGGCGTACATAACCAGTGACTATGATTCAAAGAGCAGCAAGCTATTTTCCACAATTTTGTTTTTTGTTTTCAGAATACTAAAGCATAAAACATTCATGCAGTAATGGAAATACACTGGCCCCTTGGGGGGCATAGTTGCCTACAATATTTTTACTGTATTTGGGTCTGATAAAGTGAATCGTTTAGTCACATAACTGCCTTCATTCTGATTTTTGCACATCTCTTGTTATATCTGCTTTTATTTATTTATTTAACAATTCTTTTATACCGCGCTATTACAATCAGTGCGGTGTACAATGAACAAGAACATACTACAATGCATACAAGTAACATTGAGTTTTACATTAAACAGGGAACTTCAACAATAGGACAACCGGGGGAACTATGTACAGATTAACTTAATGTACTATGTACAGATTAACTTAATGTTATATACAGGTTGTCTGCTTATGTCATTTAAATTAATGAGTTAGAAATGGGTTGGAACTAAGGTATGCCGACTCCCAGTTGGAATCGGTCTGTAGGCCCTGATCAAGAAAGCTCACTGTAATGGTTGGGGGCTAAAATAAGGGAAATACCCAGATAGGAACAAATTAGCGGCTAGTTTTGATGTAACCTGAAGCCCAAAGAAGTGGTTGGAAAATTACTGGGTCATAAATAAGGAATAAATAAGAAAAAATAGCAAGTCAGTAGCTAAACCTGACTTTGGCTGGGTAGAAGTGCTGCAGATATGGAAATTTGGACCATGGAGGCTGTAGGGGAAGGGGTCAGTGTGAACATGTTATAACTGCATGAATAACTGCATGAAGCATTTATCTGAGGAAACTGTTTCCAGAGTTCAGGCAGCCAAGGAGTGACAAATCATTTAATGAACGATGGGGGTAGGGGAATAAAAATAGGGTAAAATGAAATACAAAAATCTGTAATTCACACGGATGGTACTTGTTTGGTGCATGCTCACATTTGCATTTATAAATGAAAAAACTACAATGCTGGCAGGGAAAGTGATTATTTTTTTCAACACCAGAAGGATGCGAGGTACAAAAAGACCAATCATTAAAAAGGCTAAGTGCCCCAGAGAGGAGAGTAATGGATTCTGCTATCAAGTGCAGTCTTTTGTTCCTCTACTCTGCTGCCTTACTGTCATGCCTGTCTTAAATGCAAAATTTCCTAAAGATAAACAAGAGACAGTTTTTCATTCTATGGAGACAAAAGTGTGACCCCCATAATCCCTCTCGCTCTGCTTTCAGCAAGGCAAGCCTGTGTGAGTGCAAGCAAACAAGTTCACAGGTGAAATGCTAAAAAAACCATCAGTAACCAAGGAAACCAATCAAGACCAGCCGACACCACCTCGCTTTTCTCATCACTGAAAGGAGAAAATTTGGACCAGGAAGGAAAAGGCACCTCTGAGAGACATTGTAAGAACAGCTAAAAGAAAAGAAGCAGAATCTTTTTAAACAGATGAAATGCTTCTAGGAGCTTAAGAAACAGGGAGGTGTGGAATAACTGCCTCTCAGGATGACATTGTGCCATCATCTGGTAAAATGGGACACAGGTCAATAGTTTAGAAATAATACAAGTTAGTATAGACCAAAATTATTATCATCTGATTATAATTTAGTGGCCTGTGACCAGTCCTTATTGGACAGATGACTCTATTCTTCAGACTAGCTTCATAAATAACCAGAAGCCAGGTCCTGTGCTCGAGTGTGTCATGGCTGTAGCTTTGCTGGGGATGGCAGAAGGAGTCACGATGGAGCCCAGGCAGGGGATGGAGGCCTCGGGAGGCATGTCCTGTGCCGTAGAAGGGCCCTTACCCTCAGTGTTATCGGCCAGGTACTTCTCCTTGCGGCTCTTCTTGGTTGTGTGTGTGTGGTCACCGGCTGCGATGGGGAGCTTCGATCCTAGGTTGCTGCTGGGGAATTTGTGCAGCATGTGGCTATGGCAATGTTGGACCTTTGGGGACATGCGAGCACAGTGGAGGGCAATTCTCCATGCAGTGGCAGTCCCAAGGCAGCGCTCACAAATCGTCATGGGCATCTATGGAATTCATTTTCCTGGAGCAGAGGACACTTTTTAAAACCAGGTTTTGTCAACTTTTATTCTTTGTTAGAATTGTTTTTTTCTGGCCTTTTTTTTTTTGTTTGGAGGGAGCAGAGTATTTCGTCCTTCTAGGCAAGGTGGAAGAAAGACTGGCCCAGGTTGGGGCAGGCTGGTGGGCAGAGCTCATTGGCACATGCTCACAAAGGAGAGTACTTTCATATGGATGTCACCATCGGATGACATCACCAGGTGTGACTGACGCATCCTACTTGTCCTTGGAGAAGCTGCAGTTCTAGCAGGGAGACCAGGAATTGAATAGCTATGGGAAAAATAAACACATTAACCTTAGGTGTCCAGGGTTCCAAAATAGTCAGGTTAGCAAGTGTGGAGGAAACCTGAAGGATTAATGGCCATGCTACAACTGTTCTGTCTTTAATGAAGGACATCCATTTTCAAACCAGATGCTTTCGCGAGCAAGAGTCATAACAGAACTTGATGAGGGCATCAGTTTCTCCGAGGCCTTTATTTTCTTTACATGTGACACTTATTCTGCAAAAGGTTTTTAAGACAGTACATTTCAGTATAGGGGTAAATTTTCAAAATGATCTGCAGGGCCAGCTCAAGGGGTTGTAGCACCCTAAGCAAACATTTGTTTTTGTGCACCCCCCCTGGGGGCACAAAAGCAAATGTTTGCTTAGAGTGCTACAACCCCTTGAGTTGGCCCTGCAGTGCAAGCTGCGCAAACAGGGGTACATTTTCATCCCACTTGCTTGTTAAATGCCACCCTCCAATTTAACTTAATCTATGTATTCTGTGTCACTATACATATAGTGCTCAAATTCAAAAGGACTCCGCCTCAGGGCATGCCCGCGCCAAAGGGCCCTTAGGCGTGGGCTGCAAGAAATATTCATTAAGAACCCAAAAGAAAACAAGACAAACAAGGTAACCTTATACTAATGAAAAGTGTAACCTGGTACCAGACATGCTCAGTATGAATTGACTCATTCAATATATAATCAATGCCTGTGTATAGATCCAAGTGTATGTCCAATTCTCGCTTTTACCTCTTTATTTGTATAACCCAATTCTGTCAGTGCCCCATAGTTTTGAAAAAAAGGAATGCTTGAACTCCAATCACATTAGCACCATCAAAAACGCCATCTCCTAAACATAACATTCCTTTAAACACTAAAACTAAACACTCTCAGAAAATGGAGTACAAGCCTTTAATCATGATATCTTGCATTTCCAGTCATCCAAGTATAGTTTCCACTGCAATACACCAAACATACCTAATGAATCAGCTAACATACAACATACCTATAATCCCATACAACGATCATTCAAAAGACACAGGATATAGCTACAGACACCTAGGAAAACCACAAAATACACTGCAAAGGCGCACTCACATAATTCCATACAACCAAGTAATTCATGCAAAGGCAGCTAATCAACAATCCCCTACTACTATAAACTGCTTTCTAATAAAATGCTAGATCAATAAAAAATAAAATCCCTATCTTACTCAGCTACATCCATGATAACAAACCGGATATCATGTTCATCACAGAAACATGGTTTGCAGAAACAGATACAGTCATATTCAACCAAACTAACCACCCTGAATATGAATCCTTTCACACCACCAGAAAAGATAAACCTTGAGGTGGAGCCTTGATTATTGCCAAGACAAATCTAAAACCCACCTTAATTGCCAACAAATGTTATGAGGTACTAGACACCCTCCTAACTGAAGCAAAAGAAACAAAAATGTTACCTTATTTACAAGCACCTTCACAGGACACTGACTCCCTAAGCACAATACTTGAAACTACATGCACCAACGACCACCCCAACAAACAGTTAATAGTACTTGGCGACTTTAAGCTCACCTCACTACAAAATTCCCAAGCCATGGATGAAATGGATTTCACACAAATTATAAGTACTGCAATACACAATAAAGGAAATACCTTGGACCTTATTTTCCTCCCATCTAGGATACTGCAAGGTCATACCCCGTCCTACCAGAAACAGCCTGTCCCTTGGTATGATCCCTAGAGCATCGCATTTGAGGTCCCTTACAAGGGCCCAACACCTAGACTAAAACCTGCACTTCTTCCCAAATCACGTTTCAAATTCTACAACAAAGAAACATTCTTCCAAGACATATACTCCCTCATGTAAGCCAAGACACAACAGACATTGATTCACTATTCGACAACTAGAACTATACCATATTTGAAGCAGCAGCTGCCCCATTATCTGCAAGCAAACAGACCTCCAAAAGATCAAACATGGTAACCTTATACCATAAATTCAAAACAATCCTGATCATCTTTAAAACCTTTCACCATCACTCGGCAGATGCACTCCAAGATATCATAACAAGGGATATCAGCAATAGACCAAGAAAGACCAATAATGACAACAGGATCGGCACACCTGCAGGATATCACAAGACTAAACAAACAACCTCAAGAAGAGCTCCTTCGCTACTGGCATCCACACTTTGGAACTCCCTCCCAATGGGCCTGAGGGCCTTGAATGACACCAAAGACTTCTGCAAGGCCCTCAAAATCCTTCTCTTCATGGAAACCTATGAGCAAAACAGACAACCAATAGTCTCCACCCAAACGGTAATTCAACTACCTCCACCAACTCGATACCTACGATACCCACCATCCCAACTAGACGTACGAGTTCAATGTATAATGTTGTTAAGTTCCCTCATGTTAAATGTAACCCTCCAATTGTGATGTTACCACTCTGATTGTAGGATAAGGTGGTATACAAAGCTGTCTAAATAAATAAAAATGACGAGTTGAGATTCCTAAAAAGACACCTCCGCAAGTTAGAAAGAAAATGGAGGAGAACCAAAAGCATAGAAGACAAACATCAATACATGAATAGACTTCACAAATACAAAGAGGCCATAAACATTGTCAAGAAGGAAAACCACACTAAGATTCTAATGAAAAATCGCTCAACAGACCAAGGGAGCTATCTGAGATAGTTGATTTGGTTAGGGCTTTTACTAACACTGATGACTCCTCTATGCAAATCAGTCCACACATTCTAGCTAACTATTACAGTACTAAAGTATGTGCTCCTCCACACGACCCCTCAATTTACAAACTAGAACCCCCATAAGACTTACCAACACTAAACTCATTCTCAACAATCATCCTAACTCAATTGGACAAAATTGTCACTACGATAAATGCACCACAGCCCCAGGAGACCCATACCCTGTTTCCTAGAAAAAGATGGCATATGATGCCTTAGCACCAATAATTCTAAAAAATTGTAAACCTCTTCTCTCAGGGCCACATGCCAAAATTTCTTAAACAGGCATCTATAAGCCCAATACTAAACTCCAACATACTGGACAAAGTACAACCAAGTTCCTATAGGCCAATATCGAGCCTACCTTACCTTGCAAAGATAATAGAAAAAAAAACAGTTCAAAACCAACTACAGGACCACTTAGACTCAAATACTCCTCTTGATCATCAGCAGTATAGCTTCAGAGCACATCATGGGGTCAAAACACTTCTCATAGCACTATTTGATACTCTCAAAGGCATAGAAAACCCCCAAAATGCCTTCATAATGATATTCCTAGATATTACATCAGCTTTTGATTCCATTAACCACAATATACTTCTAACAAGATTACAACAAATTGGAATCTCTGGAGTGGCCCTAACCTGGTTCACCTCATACCTAAAAGACTGCACTCAGAAAGTAAAAACTGGCCAAAACTCATCCCGATCCTTTAGTCAATACTAAGGAATACCCCAGGGCTCTGCTCTATCTTCAACCAATCTGCAAAGTTTTCCATAAGCACAACATTTTCTACCATATTTATGCTGATGATATCATGATGTATCTCCCAATCAGTACTTCAAAATTTAACCAAGAGCAAATCATGGCGTGCTATCATGAAGCCTCTCAGTGGCTTCTAGCAAACAAACAATCTGATGATAAACATCAAGAAAACGGAAGCCACGTTTATAACCAGAGGAGACAAAGAATTCACCCCACCTCCACAGATACACCTTAGAGATGCAGCAATTGCAGTGAAAGAAGAGATAAAATACCAGAATTACCATAAATAAAACCCTCAATCTTACCACTTGCATAAATAAATCTACCCAAGCCATACAGGGTGGCCCAAAAAAGTGAGAACAACTCGTAAATTAAAAGTTTAAATAGATTACTTATTTACCTTTAGCTATATGTCTTTATTTAAAAATTTTCCAGTCGCTATCTTTTTTTTTTTTAAATTTGTCAATCATTTACATCTGTCTTTTTGAAATTTTAAATAACTTATATGCTATGAGATGTTCTCACTTTTTTTGGATACGCAAAGGAGCAAGAGACGATGGAGGTTTGGATGTTCGTGAACCTTTAATGTTAGAAAACCCCAACGCGTTTCGGCGTGACCGCCTTCATCAGGGGGAATACAGCTTAAAAACAAATAGTATAAACATTGTTAAAATACATATAAATACAAAATAATGAATAATAAATAAATGTCAGACATGAAATAAAAATGAGGTTGAAAAATTAAAATTTTAAAATTAATAAATACATCTATATAAATAACAGTATAAATAACAGTACAATTTCACCTTTAAGTTATCTCCAAATATAGACATATATACATTAATACAAGGAATACTGTACATTAATTTTAAGATTCTTATAAAATGGTGCAGAGAACTCCATATGAAAAATGCTAAAAACGCAGGACATGAGGTCGAAAACGTGACTTAAAAAACATAATAGACAAACAAAATAAATGAAATATAAATAGTAATAAAAAAAAATAATAATAATAATAATAAAAATAATAAGAAGGTATAGTGTTTAACTTATGAGGCATTCATAGGATGCTTTATAAAAACTCGCTATTCAGATTGTGTATATTCAATCCAGAACTTGATTTTGGTAATTCTCATCATCATATAGTAAAAAAGCCATGATATTGGCTATCAGACCAACCGAAACAAACTAATCTAAAAACCTTTAAAATGCTACTGTTCAAAAATTATACTAATGAATACGTTGTGAAACACCTATTGAGTTTTAAATCTTTCTAACATATTTATTAGAGATAACCGTTGGGTCTACTAACCTGATGGTACTACTCAGCTTGTATGTATCTTACGCTTGAGATGTACAAAATCTGCTCATCTATAGGACCGAAAGGAGATTGATAAGTACTTATATAAACTGTAGAGTCTACAAGGCATAGGGGAATAACTTATATAAGTATATACAACAAATAATGTCTGTCTGTAAAAAAATAGTGTATGCGTGTACTAAAAGATGACAGTTGTTATGCGTATTGGAGATCAATGCAACTAGGCTCTCTGTGATATATGCGATTATATTGAGAACCAACTTTATGTAGAATGATGCTGTCAGACCGTGCAAAGACAGGAATCGCTATAAATAAATTAAAACCGAACACCCTAGTCTGGTCTTGTAGTTGTGAATAAGAGCTAAACACATCAAACTCAAGAGTCCCTGTCTTGCATCATAATGTGACGGCCAGATTATAAAGGATCACCGTTGTTCTAGTGCTTGCTACTCAATATATAGCCCTCTAGAACTCTGAAATCAATAACGAAAAGAGCATATACATCGTTCTTATAAAAAGTGTCAATATACATAGTAATTTGTGTAGACAGGTCTGACATGGAAGGTTTATTATATGAAATTCAGGTGGATGCTATGGCGGTTTTATACTAAAGTTTACTAACCAGAACTTGAAACACAAAAGAACGCTGTGCCGTCACTGCGCGAGTCAGAAAAAGCGCTATTCTAAAATGAAAGAGAAATTTGGCGTGCATTGTTAGAAATGATAGCTGTATTCTAAAGCGTTGATACATTCTACTTTATAACATATTAATGGTAAGAATCTACTGCCAGCGACATACCTGTGAAACTGAAGGCACCAGCGAACGGTGCTGTATGAAGAGATTTTGTGAAAAACCGGCTTAGTGACAACTTAGCTATAAATCCGTCAGTATTCGTGCCAAAAGGGGAGGAGATACTGAAAGGGGAGGAGCTTGTCTGTCAGAGAAGAACCCCATTGATGATTGCTCTTGCAGCAATGAAATGTTCGTTGGCTACTTTGTCTCGTAAAAAAGATGCAGTGTAATCCACAAAAGTTGGCAACAATATCCATGTTTGTTGCTTTTTCAAAAAGGACATAATATGCAATGATTAAAAACTAGCTGTACTGATCTGCTGAAATAAACCACCAAGATTGATTATACTCCTACTGATAAACAATAGTCAACATTTAAAATCACATAAACTGATTTATCTAGGCAAACTTAGGTGTATTCTAAACACTAAAATACTAAAAAGCATAATGAAAATCAACTTAGTGACCATCCTGACATTGCTAACCAGAACACAAGGTGATCTGCTAGCAGGCCATGGCCGATGACAGAGGAAAACCATCTGCTGATCTATCTATAAGAAAACGGAGAGATCTATCTCTTGATTGAGGCCATTCGGTTCTAAGCTATTAAATTCATATATAAACCTTTGCTCAAGTTTTAATAGAGCTTTATTGATGTCTCCTCCCCTCCAATGTGGTGTAACGTTTTTCAAGACCATGTATTTTAAATCATTGATTTTGTGGCCTGCTGAAATCCAATGCGTTACCAGGGGTTTATCTACGACCTTCCTCTGAATACAGCTCCTGTGCTCAATAATACGTGTGCGCACTTCTCTTGTAGTTTTGCCTATATATACCAAATTACAGGGGCATAAGACCAGATAAATTACATTAGATGTTTTGCAGTTGGTATAATTATGTAAGTATACTTTGTGTTGAGAAGTAGGATGAATAAAACTATTTTTAACTGTGATGGTATGAAGGCAAACCGAACAGTTGCCACAACTAAAATGACCCTTAATCTTAGGCGGAGGGTTGCTCTTTGTGAGAGCTGACGATACTAGGATATTGGATAAATTGGGATTCCTCTTATATGCTACCATCAGCTGTTTAGCAGAGAACTGGGGCAAGGAATGAAGTAAATGCCATTCTTCTCTTAGAATCCTCACTATTGGTTTAGAGAGACGTGTGTACGTGAGAGCACAGACGATTTTATTTGCATCATTACGTCGGTCTTTCTTTTTCAATAAGGAAGAGCGTTCAGTGGTGCACGCTCTAACGTATGCTTTTTTAATGCATTTTTGAGAATAACCTTGATCTTTAAATCTTTTGTGCATCTTAACTGCTTGGTGTTCAAAATCTGCGTCAGTTGTGCACAGTCTCTTGATCCTGAGGAATTGACTAATCGGTAAATTATTCTTGAGAGATGGATTATGATAACTATCATATTTTAACAAGGTGTTACGATCTGTTGGTTTCTGATAAAGATCAGTAGTAAATCCATTATCATCTTTTTTGATCATTATATCTAAATATGGGATGCTGTCTATACTAAAAGTACCTTCAAATTGCAGGTTAGGGTCCAAGGTGTTGATCCATATGAAGAAATGCTGTAATACTTGTTCAGTGCCTTCCCAAATTATGAGAATATCGTCAATATACCGTTTCCATAGACGGATGTTGGATTGATACGGATGATGTGTCAAATATTGTTTTTCAAATTGGGCAACGTACAGGTTAGCAACATCTGGCGCCATGGATGAGCCCATGGCTACCCCTTTAACTTGTTTGTAGTAAATACCTCTAAAGTTAAAATAATTTTCTGTCAATGCTAATGTAGCCAATTGTATCAAGAAAAAGGTAGGAATGCGGACAGATTTAGGTCTCAAAATGAGAGTGTTGGTAAGTACTTCAATTGCTGCTTTTTGGGGTATATTGGTGTATAGAGAACTGATGTCTAATGTGACTAACAGAAGATCATTGTGATATCCTTCAAACTTATGTAAGATATTGATAATATGTGTGGAGTCGTGTACATATGATGGTATTATTGGTACAAATGGTCTTAAGAATATATCCAGAAATTTCGAGAGAGGCTCGAGCAAGGACCCTATAGCGGATACTATTGGGCGTCCTGGTGGATTAACAAGGGACTTATGTATTTTAGGCACCATGTAAATCGTTGGAATGACTGGCTGGGAAACCTTAAGAAAAGAAATCTAATGAGACGTGAGGTAACCAGCTTCCTTACCAATGTATAAAAGGGTGTCAATTTTCTGTTGTAGACTCGATGTCGGGTCATCATAGATTTTTTCATAAAAGGCTTCATTGTTTAGTTGGCGTAGTGTCTCTTTAATGTAGTTTTCTCTGTCTTGGACCACTAAGGCGCCGCCTTTGTCGGCTGGTTTGATAATGATGTTATTATTAGACTGTAGATCTTTTAAGGCCATTTTTTGTGGACCTGTGAGATTGTAATAATTATGCGTATTTTTATGTTGATATAGTTTTGCCACCTTAGATAGAACTATATGCTCGTAAGTAGTAATTATATTATTATTATTAGGAGGGACCCATGTGGATGGATTCCTAGCTATTGAGGGATCTGAGGTGTCTTGTTCAGATTTATTGAAAAAATCTATTATTTTTAATTTCCTAAAGAATTTATAAAGTTCTACATAGGTGGTAAACTTATCATGTTGTCTAGTTGGGACAAAGGAAAGTCCTTTTTCCAACACTTGAATTTCACTATCTGAAAGTTGGTGACTAGACAAGTTAATAATGCTACTCACAGGTCCCAGTCCAGCTGTCTTTTGGCTGCAAAGTCCCGTGTGCGTCCCCTCTCTTGAAACGGAGGTTGTACTGAGGAAAGATCTCTGGATTTGGCCTGCCGGTTGGTTGGTGATCTGAAAGACATGTCCCTTCCACCTCCTTTCCACAGTGTCTCCTTGTGAAAATCCTTCTTTGGACTACGCTGCTGTAATAGCGTGCTCCAAGGCCTGCCAAAGCAAACACTAGCACACCTTCAGCTTGCACAAAACACAGTAGCACATGTAATAATGCAAGCATCTAGATTGGATCATATCAAACTAATCTTGCACAGTCTACATTGGCTCCCTATAGCCAGTAGAATTAAATATAAGAATCTGGTTATTACGTTTAAGCTGTTACATGACATATCACTATCTTACATCACCACCCTGATATCCAAAACACCAGACGACAGACAGAGAAGGGGCTGTACACAAAACTCCCTATGAATACCATCTGATTTCCACAAGACAAACAAAATATATGAGAGAGCATTCTTACATTATGCTCCAATCCTATGGAATTTCCTTCTTACAGCAATAAGAGAAATAAAAAAAACTCACAGACTTCAGAAAAAGAATAAAAACACTCCTTTTCAATGAACACTTTGGTCAACTCGACTCAGAACCACTATCCACCTAACAGAAGATAACGTAATCTAACCTGTGTTCAGACAGCCACTCACACACACCACTTACAGACCATCAAAATGTCTCTACATACTCCACCTCATTCATGCGAGTAAAACCGTAAATAGTTTGCTAGTAATGCTCAATACTCACAATTATATGTATAAATAACATGTTATATTATACAAAAGTTAACATTGTTCGATGTAATGTTCAAGTTCTGTTCAATGTAAACCGCTTTCATTGTTAGATAAGGCAGTATATAAGAATGTGAAATAAATAAATATAGATCGCACACTGAATACACAGAGAGCGATGGTATATTATCGGTTTAGGCTAGGCCTGATATTCCAAAGACCTAAACTAAAAATGCTTAACTTACCTGAATAACGGCTGAATATTGCCACCATCTAGATAATTTTCTAGTTTACCCTTGCTTCTCCCCTAACATGCCCCATAAGTATACAGATATCTGGCCATTCTGTAATTTAAAAAGGTGACATTTTAATTATCAGATAATATCCTTTTCTTGAGTCCTGCTAGACCAGTCCAGACAAGTGGATTGTTTTCCCCTACCAGCAGATTGGTAGAGACAAAGAACCAATGAAAATCCCAGGTTTCAATGACATCACTCCCATGCCTCTATTTGCCTCAGCCACCAGAAGTCTCAAGTATTCATCCCAAAGCATATGGGAGAACATCGCAAACCTCACATACTCATTGTTGCCCACATTAAGGTTAATTGAACAGTAGTCAACTATGTACAGGAAAGCATAAAACAGAAAGCTGTCTATAGAAGATAACCCATGGAACTAAATATATAAAATCATAGTGGACCCAAGGGTACCATAGCAGAACAGAGCAAACAGTCCCAGGGGGTGGGTCCTAGACAGGTCAAGCAGGACTCCAGGAAACGACATTATCTGATAAGTAAAAAAAAGTCAACTTCTAGACCATTCCAAACAAGTGGGACATACCGGGTGGGGGGTGGGGGGTGGGGGGGGGGAGAGAGAAGGCACAGCAGCTTGCAAAAATCTTAGAGCCAAAAGGCTGTCTTCCAGAGTGTGGACATCCAAGCAGAAATGCTTGACCAAAAGGGAAAGTGATGCCCACCTTGCTGCTTGAAAAACACAGAGGCTACCGAGCTCTGCTCCGCCCATGGGGACGCTAGCACTCTGATAAAATGGGCACACAAACCCTCCAGAACCAGCCATTTCTGAATTGATCTGCTGAGGTAACAGCCTCCTTAACCCAGCATTCCAATGCACACTTAGCCATCGCATCACCCTTGCATAGGACAGAAAAACATCACAAAAGGATGGTCTGACTTACGAAAAGACTTGTAACCTCTGGACATTCACAAAGGCAATATCCTGACCATTCCCCTGACTGTGCTCCTTAGAGGAGGGGGGCAGGCAAACCTCCTGGTTCACATGAAAAGGGAGAAAAATCACCTCAGGGAAGAAGGAAGGTACAGGCTAAATGCAAACAACCTCTTCAAAAAAGATAGATAAGGATCTTGGCAAGACAGCCAACAACTCAGAGTCCTCCTTGCGGAACAAATCACAACCAAGAATACCATCTTGAAGCATCAAATCCTTCAGAGTAGTGCATGTCAATGGCCCAAAGAGCTCTGACATCAGGGCCCCGAGCACCAGAGATCCTAGTAAGGGATTACTGTCGGAAGGAGAGAACACAGACACCAAACCCCCTGATGAAGGCATGAAACTTACCAGCCAATGGACCTCTAAAAACAAGCCAAAGCTGCCACCTGAACCTTCAGGGTCCTAAGAGAAAAGGCCCTTCTCCAGACAAGTCCTGCAAAAAGAGGCTAGATATGGCAACTCGGCCACCTCAGGAGCCAGCTGCCGTGCCCCACACCGCATCAGCACTCCATGCATTTGACCTCAACTTTTACCAGGTTGGTAAACCTCCTCCGGGCTCTGAGCAGAGTGGAAAACCACTGACCGAGACTAACCGTAAGCAAGAAGGGAGTTGGGTCCACCAGGACAAGTAACCCCTGACACAATAAGCCACAAGACTGAGGCAAATGAAGAGGTGGTGCTGGCAGGAGCCACATCAGACCTCCAAATCACTCTCAGTCAATCCAGCATCACCAGAATAATCTTTCTTGGGTGACGCTCCATATGCCGAATCACATGCCCCACCAGGGGCCATGGAGAAAAAATACAACAGGTGTTGACAGTCAAGTTTGAGCCAGGGTGCCAGCATCCTCAGACTCCATCTCTGTGCAGTGACTAAAGAAGCAGCACACTTTGGCAATGGAGTAAGTTGCCATCAGATCCCTCTTGGGGGCGACTTCAGCAACGCAGAAACAAAACAGAAATAATTCCTGACTGACTCAACTCCCACTCTCCTGGAACCAGAGAATGCCGGATGAGAAAATCCATTTCCACAGTAGCCACCCTAACAATGTGCAAAGCCGACAAACTAGGAGGTTCTTTGCCACCCAGGCAAACAGGAGAGCCATCTCCAGGATTATCCCAGCACTCCTTGTGATGGCTTGTCGCTTGCCATAAACCACCATTATGGCATAGTCGAAAAACACTCGAACTGCCTAGCCTCAACTGTGGGCTGGAAATGCAGAACAGCCAATCTAATGGCCCTTGCCTCAAGGGTCACATTGCTTCCCTGTGGTTCTAATGGCCCTGGGCCATTCAGCTTTGGCAATGGGCTCCCCAGCGCAAGAGAGACTGACATTCATCGGCAGAAGGGTTCATGAGTCATCGTCCAGTGGTACGTCCTTCCTGAGAAGGCTGGGCTACCGCCAACACTGCAGGCTGGCCATCACCATCATTAGGAGTGAGAGCCTGAGCTTGAAGGGCTGAGAACTTGGGGACCACCGAATCAGCAAGAACCATTGGAGTGGCCACAAAGAGCACATGCCCATGGCATCAACTTGATTGTCACCATCATCAATCCGAAGAGCTGAAGATAATCCTGGATTCTGTGAACCTGCTGCAAAACAGAACAGCACTAGGCAATCCAACAGTCTGACTTTTTTTTTAACCCTAGCAGAAGACACTGCACACTCTAGTACCAAAACATGCTCCCAGGAATTCCCAGGTCTGGGAATGCACAACTGGCTCTTTCCACAAGAAATCACCCAGCTGAGGCTTATCAGAAAGACCACCACTCGGGGAGCTACCCGAAACACCTCTGAAAGAGAATGGACTGATGAGCCAGTAGTTTAGATATAGGTGCACAGAAATCCCTTGGCATGTAGTGCCACAGCCACCACCACCATGACCTTGGAGAATGTCCTTGGGCCAGTGGAGAGTTTGAATGGGGGCGGTGAACTGAAGCATAACAAAGCAGCTCAGGATATAAATATGACTCCAGAGATACCTGGAACTCTCCCCGGCACACCACTTGAATCATGGAATGCAAAGTTTCCATCCAGAACCGCAGATGCACAAGCACTTGACGACACATGAGGTCCAGAATGGGCTGGAATGTTCCTTCCATGTTGGCTCAATGAAATGGATGGAATATCTGCCCTTGTCCTGAACGTCCAGGAAAAAAACGGTTACCACTGCCTTCAGGAAAGGCAACTTGTCAAAGGATCTGGACAGCGACTCTGCTGTTCGCAGCCCACAAGGGGAGAAGACAAAAGCAGCCAAGATTGGCTCTTACATTCCAGAACACAGTCCTACTGAATGGGGACTAGCACTCAGCAATCCTTGGAGACCCAGGCCCATTCCTGAAGGAAGAGGTGAAACCTGCCCCCAACCAGAGAAACCAGGAAATGGTCCTCTAAATTGTCATTGTGCAGCCCGGGAGAGTCCTCCTCTGGATATGACCAGGTTCTTTGGCTCAAGTGCTCCACAAAAAGTAATGAGAATGGAGCCCGAAGTCCATAAGCAGGTGGAAAAATGGCTTTCCAGGCCAGCAGCAATTGGAGTCCCGAGACACCCAGGAGTCCAACCAGCATGCCCATGAGGACAGGCAGAGGCAGACAGAAAAGGGGTTCCTGCCAGCTTCACAGACCCCTTGGACCTGTCCTCTAAAAGGTGGCATGATGTCAACTCATCCGGATTCTTCACCAGCTTCTCCACATTGGATCCAAAAATAGCATCCCTCTAAAGCCAGATCGCTCACTTGGTTTGCAGCTTGTCATGCTGTGAGGGCTTGTGCGCATCAGTGATGCTGGTAGCTAAGCTATCGGTAGTGTCTCCCAAAATGGACAGGTCTCAGCTGAGGTGCCAGACTAAGACAAACCACCCATCTGGGCAGCAGCAGAATGCGACAAATTTGGCGGCTGAGGATAACATTTCTTTGACAACAGCAACAACACTAAACTTAAACTGCACAGAGGAAAGGCCTGGCAATCTACTTCTGTATCTTACCATGAAAACCCAAAGAATAGTCACGACAAAACAAATTGCACTATAGTGCTTGAAGATAAGATCCCCAGGTCAGAAGGCACTCAACTAGCTACTGGGGCGGAGCTAAAGACTTTTCAGAATAAATCCAATATTTATGATGTGGTTGGATCAAAGCCCTTGGGACGTCTGACTGCTGATGTAGCTGTGCATGAAATGAGAGTTAGAAGCTGCAAAGATGTCTTACATATTGGGACATGGAACATACGAAGCATGAATCAAGGGAAGTTGGAGGTAGTCAAGAATGAAATGGAACATGTACAACTCGATCTGTTGGGTGTCAGTGAACTGAAATGGACTGGCATAAGAACATAAGAAATGCCATACTGGATCAGATGAAGGTCCATCAAGCCCAGTATCCTGTTTCTAACAGTGGCCAATCTAGGTCATACGTACCTAGCAGTTTCCCCAAAAGCCAAAGGTTCCACAATGCTTGTATTGGGTCAAGCATTGATATCCTGGGTCCCTTTTTAATAATGGTTTAAGGACCTTTCCTCCAGGAACGTGTCCAAACCTTTTTTAAACCCAGCTACATCATGCATTTTGCATCAGATGATCACATGGTCTACTATGCTGGGAATGAAAGACAAAGAAGAAATGGTGTTGCATTTATAATTAAGAATAAACTTGCAAGAACTGTAATGAAATACAATGCAGTCAGTGAACGCTTAATCTCTATTCGTCTACGAGGAATGCCTATCAACACAACTGTAATTCAAGTATATGCCCCAACAGTTGCAGAAGAGAATGAAATTGGCGAGTTCTATGAACAAATACAAGCTGAAATTGACAGAACATACAAATAGGATATCCTGAGAGTCATGGGTGACTGGAACGCAAAGGTTGGCAACAAAGGCGGCGGCAAAATGGTTGGAAAATATGGACGTGGCAACAGAAATGAGGGAGGAGAAAGACTGATAGATCACTGGTCTTGCAAAATTCTATTTATCTCAAACACCTTCGTCCAGCAACACAAGCGGTGACTGTACACATGGACTTCACCCAATGGACAGTACAAAAGTCAAATTGACTACATCTGTGGAAGTCAACGATGGAAAAGCTCTATAACATCAAAGACAACCTGGAGCTGACTGTGGTACAGATCACCAACTACTAGTATGCAAACTCAAGCTAAAGTTGAAAAATGTAGCAAACTATGACCTTGAGAATATACCACTGGAATTTAAAGACTGCCTGCAAAATTGATTTGCTGCTTTAGATATAAATTACAGAGCTCCAAAAGAGAGTTATGGAATGACATCAAGAAGGTTGTGTTGGAAGAAAGTAAGAAGTCTCTACAAAAGATGAAAAAGCAAAAAACGGCCAAAATGGATGACGGAAGAAACTCTGAAAATTGCCCAGAAACAGAGAAGCTAAAGCCAGAGGAGAAAGAGAAGCAATCACAGAACTCAGATGTCCTGTCTTGCTGCACATTGGAAAAGAAAAAAGTACTACAATGATGCATGTAAGGAAATAGAAGCAGAAACTATTAAAGGAAGAACAAGGTCAGCATTCCTAAAACTACGAGTGTTAAAGAAAAAATTCCAGCCTCGGATTGCAATGTTACAAGATGCTCAAGGATCTATGTTGAATGATGCTGAGAAGATCAAGAAAAGGTGGAAAGAATATACAGAGTTTTTATATGATAAATATCAAGTGGACCAACAGCTGTTTCAACCCGTACCTTATGATCCAGAATCATTGATGATGAAGGAAGACGTCGAAGTAGCATTGGAAAGCCTTATCAAAGAACAAAGTACCAGGCATTGATGGCATTCTCATAGAAATATTATAGCAATCTGATGCAACTGTTACCATACTTACAAAGCTCTGCCAGGAAATTTGGAAGACATCATGGCCAACTGACTGGAAAGATCTGTGTTTATACCAATACTAAAGAAAGGTGATCCAACTGACTGTGGAAATTAGCGCACAATCACTCTGATCCCACATGCCAGTAAGATTCTACTAAAGATTATTCAACAGACTACAACCATACCTGGAACAAGATCTACCTGAAGTGCAAGCAGGGTTCAGGAAAGGGTGAGGAATGAGAGACATCATCGCAGATGCGAGATGTATCCTTGAAAAGACAAATGAATACCAAAAGGATAACTATTTGTGCTTTATTGGACTACAGCAAGGCTTTTGATTGTGTAAACCATGAGAAACTCTGGGCCACATTAAGAAGCATGGGTATACCAGAACACCTTACCATTCTCTTGCACAATCTGTACATTGATCAAGAAGCAACAGTTGGAACAGAACCAGGAGAAACAGAATGGTTTAAAATCAGCAAAGGTGTACGACAAGGCTGCATACTTCCCCCTTACCTGTTTAATTTATATGCAGAACAAATCATCAGAGAAGCAGGATTGTATGAAGACAACAGAGGTGTGAAGATTGGTGGAAGACTCAACAACCTTTGCTATGCTGACGATACCACATTACTGGCTGAAAGTGAAGATGATCTGAAACATTTGCTTCTCATGATCAAGGAACATAGTCTTAAAATGGGTCTGCACAACACCACCACCACAAAGCCAGATGGGCAACCGGGCTATGGATGACAAATCTGTTGCCCTGTGCCAGAGCCAAACCAATGCCATGTCAGCTGATAGGGCATAATCCCTGGCCATTAGATGTATCAGGTCGCACATGGCATCAGAAAGGAAGGCTGTAACAGACTCCAAAAGAGGGGTAGAATCCACCGCAGTAGAGCTGGAAATGTCAGAATTGCACCTACCACAATCTAAGAATAGCATCTACCACAGCAAACTGGTTCTTCAAAATGCATTCACCTTTCAGTCCAGGAGTATCCTTTAAGGCCAATCTGCCTTCCACAGGAATGGTGGTCTGACTGGTAACCACTGTGACCTGTCCATCCATCTTGGAAATATCAAGCCACACAATGTACTCCTTCTCCAGGAGAGTGTGCACCTTCTTATTACACCCTTCGCCCCTTAGGAAGGGAATCATAATACCACTCTGGCTGGAACGAGCCCTTGAGCACTTCCAGAAATGGGAAGCTAGTAGTGGATTTCTGCACCCCTTGCAGGAGTAGATACATTTTCAGTTCCTCCTTCATGCCTGGAGCATCTGCCAAGCTCAAGATGGTTAAGACTCTAGGGATCAATGCCTCCAGTTGCTCGTTCTGGAGCAGACATAACAATTGGCCTCTTTACAATCATCTTTACAATCCTCTGAAGGCGAGTGTACTTCATTCACATCAGAAATCTGAATCCAAGCCACAGTCCAAATCTCAGACAGATCCCAGCTAATCCTCATTTCCAGGGGACATCCTTTGTTGGGGACTCTTAACCATTAGCAAACTGGGCTTCCACTCTCAGCATGCCCCTCATGAGACTGTGCTCATGGGAACTCAGAAGCCACAGGATCTTAAATTTCCACGCCAGAATGACCAGGCCTATTGTAAAAATGAAAAGAATTCCAGGGAGGATATTTCGAACCCCGGAAGCTCTCCTTGCAGAAATGAGCCTCTCTACAGCAAGGGACAGTCACTGTCAATCGCCTAGTGGTCATGGGGCAGCGCACCACATGGTCACTGAACTTTCAGCCATCTGGTTATCCTTGCCTACAGTGCCATCTGCCACCTCCTGCCCTTAGGCAGGCAAGGCAAGACTAATTATATTTCGTGGTGTAGAGAGGGGGGAGCAATCCCTCCAGGGACAACTTGGGAGCTGCTATGCTAGAAGAATAGATCCAGAAGCGAGGCACCACACTTGCCACAGGCCAAAAACAACAATTCCTGGAAGAAGACATGCACTAAGAGTTAGGGCAAGTATCACAACAGCATGCACTAAGGCTGCGGTGGCCTGAAGGTGTGGTTAACTGCACCTTTACTGCAACACATATTACAGGTGCTCACCGGAGGAGCTGGAGCTCCTCCTCTGCCACCTGTATACTTGAGTGCCCTCTTGGCAATTGATGTTAGCTATTGCCTTTGCACTGTCAGAGAGGACCTTCACCACCCTGTCTTGAGCCAAGGGGAAAAAATGCCTTCAGGGACAGACCACCACCTAGGTTTCCAGCTGATTGATCAACCACAGAGCTTCTGCCAGAGATCATATCCCTTGTGCCACCTAAGACCTACAATGGCCCTTCCAACGCCAAAGGCTGGCATCCGTGGTGACCACCATCCAGTCTGGGGGCTCGAGCAGCATCCTGTCAGCATACATCAACATGACATTATGCTTAGCATAGGTGTCATGGCTGTTCCCAGACCTTGGATTTCAAGCAGCTTTGTTACTCTGGTGATATCAGTCTCCAAACTTAATGAGGGTAGTTTACAAGATGAGATTAACTCTGACCCCCTGGTGATGTCAGTCTCCGGGCCTGATGAGATTGGTCTGTAGCCCCTCCTTGCTAAATCAAGAATAGCAGACCTCAAAGGGAGGTGCTAGAGAAAATTCACTATAAAGGACAGAAACACTTCCTCTTGTTCTCTCTCTTCCTATTTTCATCGGACACACCTTGCCATGAGGCTCTGACACCCACTTCACCCCTCCCCCCCTCTCTCTCTGATCTCTCTCACACACACATGCACATACATAGAGTCTTTCATATACTCTATTCTCTCTCACACTTCACACATTCACACACACACACACACACACACACAGATTCATTGATGCACACTGAAGCAGCTCTTTAACCACCACTATATAACTCTGTTCTGTACCTATGTAATAAGCCTATTTCTGTATAAAACTCTTTTTCCAAGCCACACCTGTTTGGTTATCTTATTTGTGCTGCTTACCCTACTGTCCCTGTGAAATGAACCCAGGACCAAACAGAGAATAGACCAGAAGATTACATATTCGGAATATTACATTTTTTGGGGGCCGTCTCAGACTTCACAGCAGATCTCCAGTTGGGTAAGTAATAATTTTGTTTGATACATTAAAGTGGATTTCAGACAGGGTGCGACAGGAAAATCAAAAGCCCTTGTGACCATGTACAATTGACAATTTTGGTTAGAGGCTGGATTTAGTGAAAGGTTCCAGTGAGACCTTTGTTTTGTGGGTTAGACAAGGTGAGATTTTTATTGTCAAAAGGCTCTGTAATAATCCAGAATTTTAATATTACCTACACCTAGGGACATTACATAGAGTGGCTTGCAATTTTCTTATTTGTAGGTAGAGGCTTGTTACGGTTTGTTACAAGGCACAGATTTTTCTCTAGTACTTGAGCTGCTAAGAAAAGACAGAGAGATAGTCCAGCTTTAGTTTGGAAGTGGTACACAGGTAAACATTCCCTCATTGAATACAATATACATCTTTCCTGGTAATATCCTGACCTTCCACCCTGTTAAAAGGTGGTAACCACTTTTTATTCAGGTATAATTTTAAGGCGTGGTCTTTATGCCAGTACTCTACTGAACACCCATAAAATTTATGCCATTCCAACTATAATTCTACGTCTCACTTCTTCATAAAAGTGAGCATTCCTCCTTTCTAAAGTTGCACATTTGGGATAGTCCAACTACAGCCTTTCTGCAGTCTCAAATATGGAAGCCTTTGATTTTAAAGAACTGAAACAAATAGTACTGACATACTGTAAGAGGAAAGGTGGTCCCTTTGAAGGTGAATTCCCTGAGTCATCATGGTATAATATTCAAAGACAAATGTTAAACCATTATCAAGAATTCAAAAAGAAAACAAATAAAAGAAAATGCCTTTTTATCCAAGGCATGTGCAGGGGGCTCATTAGCATGAAACAGGACAATACTGAACTGACTTCTCATTGTACCCAATTGACCAAAGACCTTGAGGAGGCACAAAGTTGCATTGCCATACAAAGGACTCAGGTGATACAAGCCACACATTCTTTTATAACTGTTAGTGAGCAATTAGAAGCACTTAAACTTGAATTGAGGCACGTTAAGGATCAATTGGCCTCTGAAAGACAAAAGAAATATACGCCCTGGCCAACACCCATTTCTCCCTCAGCCCCCTATGCCTATGACACACCCTATGAGCCATGCATCCAAGCTATTGAGAAACAAAAGAATACAAAAGTATGCATAGCTGGACTTAGGAATGGAAAAAATAAAGATGACACAGGAAGAAAATCCTAATAGTTTATCTCAGCCAGAACAGAGCAATAATCAGGATCTGTGTCAGGAGGATAATTCAGATGACTCAGACATGGCACCCAGTACTGAACTCAGAGCACCAGTTAAAGTGATGCTGCAGGACAATTTAAAAGATAGAGACATGGAAAGAATAGTTGAGAAAATTGGCCCTATGCCTTTTAATGTAAATGATTGGTACAAATGGGCCACTGATATTCTGATTCACTGGGGTCTAGGGAAATACAGAAGAAAACAATCAGACTTTGATAGACTTATGCATCTGGCTCTGGGGCCACACTATATTATAAAAGTTGGCTCTCTCTCTCACTCACCCATACCAGTTGGTTAAAAGGGGCATTGAGAAACTATTTCACTGTTCCCCAATGCAAGTATTTAAAATTATTTCACCTCTACCAAATGATACACTGGAAGAGTTTGCATATAGAGCCTGGATTTTAAAAGCAGTTCTTAATGAGCAGGAGTCCTGGCCCAATGCAGAAGATTATGGGGAGAGCACGCATTACAAAACACCTTCTGAGATTACAAAACCCCTTCTGTTATTTTCTGAAGACCCTAAAGCAACCCCTTTTGATACTTTAATGCTCAGAATTGGGTCTGTTTGGAAGACCCAGCCCTCGCAGGTCATAACAGTATCAGAAGCACAGAAGTGGCAAGCTGAGGGATCCTCCCAATACACAAAAAACACAGACAAAGGATATCGAGGACAGACACCTTGGAGAGGACAAAGCAGAGGTACTTTCAGAAATTCCTCAGGGTACATTCCCTTTCAGGAGCTCAAAGCACAGAGAGATGGATTAGAAAAGGAGAAAATTAAATGGGAACAGGACAAATACATACTGCAGGTAGAAATAGATAAATTAAAACAGGACATACAAGCAGCTCAGGACAAACACAAGGCTAGTGCATAGGGGTGTCCTGACCTCCTGGGTTCAGATATCAAAATGTCTCAAGCCTTCATAGCCCAGCCTGCCTCCGTTCTCTCAGCAGAGGACTCAATTCCAGAGCCTCTGGATGATGAAACAGATACAGGCCCAGAATACAGTTTAAGGCTTGTAACATCCTTGATACTGGACTCTTGTGGATGCCCCAATGTTATCAGTAGAATAGGGGGTCAGAATATACTAGCTTTGATTGACACATGGGCTGGAATTAGTTTCACAAACAGAGCTTCTCCCACTGCAGATCAGAAAAATATGGAAATCTATGAAATTCAAGGAATTAATGACACAGCTTCCAAATGTGTGGCTATCCCAGTTAAATGGGGTATATCCCTGTGCACAGTGAACAAAACAAGGAAATGTTGGAAACCACTGCCTCCACTATAGTGAGCACACCAAAAGAAATAATTGGAATTGACATTCTCAACCAGTTAAATTTTGTGGTGGATATGGCTAATCTTAAATTGTGGCAGTATTCAGGAACTTCAAGTGCTTCTAAAACTTTAGTGCATGAAGTCATTCCCAAGCAGTTAGCAACTCAGTGCACCAAGGCAGCTCAGCAGTATGATCTGTGTGTAATTCCCTCAGAGGGGGCTGATATTCCAGTCTGGGCTCAAGACAAGTTAGATTGTGTGAAAATGCACACAGAAATACTGTTGGAAGGCGAGGATCCTCCACCACAGAAACAATACCCAGTACCTCATCAGGCTATAGAACCAGTGACTAAAATTGTGAAGATACTGGAGGAGAGGGGTCTGATTAGACCTATTTCTTCCACATGCAATTCACCAGCCTGGCCGATAGTTAAATCAGGGGGTTCCTTCAGGCTCACTATGGACTTCCGTGCCCTGAATCAAGTTTCAAAATCTGTAGTGCCCGTGGTAGCCTCATACCCTGAAATGATCTCTAAACTGAACCCCAAATGTAAATTTTTCTCTGTTTTAGACATATCCAATGGGTTTTGGAGTCTGCCCCTGGCCCTTGAATGCCAGTACAAAACAGCCTTTCAGTGGCTGAACAAACAATATGCATGGACTGTGCTTCCACAGGGATATAAGGACACCCCCTCAATATTTCATAAATACATGCAGGAAGCCCTGTCACTATTGTCTTGCAGAGATAATATAATTCAGTATGTAGATGACATTCTGATTCAGTCTGAGAATGAAGCTGTACACTGGAATCATGTAAGAGAAGTTTTAAAAGCCCTCTTACAAGCTGGTCTTAAAGGTTTTCCTGCCAAGGCTCAACTGTGCAAATCACAGGTTTCCTTTTTAGGGGTTACTATTGGCCAGGATGGTAAATCTGTAGATTCTCAGAGGATAGAGCTGATACAGAAACTTCCACTTCCTACAGATCAGAAATCACTCCTGTCATTTCTAAGGCTCACTGGTTTCTGTCGTGACTTCATGCACAATTATGCTGAAGTGGCAGCTCCACTTTACTCCCTGCTAAAAAGTAAAAGTTATGTTTGGGAAGAAGAACATACAAAAGCTGTAACTAAATTAAAGCACATTCTGACTTCTGCTCCTGTTCTTGCACACCCAGATCAAACACAACATTTTTTCCTGTACCCTGTAGTTGGAGAGAACAGTATAGGTGCAGCTCTAACACAACGCCTAGGAGGAGTAGTTCGCCCTATTGCCTTCTGTTCCAGAGTTCTCACTTCTCCTGAACTCAAAATGGGAAACTGTGAAAAACATGTACTGGCTTCCTATGCGGCTATGCAGAAACTTACATACATCATTGGTGCTCAAACCACATACATATGCAGCCATCACACACCCCTCAAATTCATTGTAGAGGGAAAGTTAGCATGTAGCAAGATTAGGACTGAGAGAATAGTCCAGTGGACTCTCATGTTGCAAGCGCAGAATGTAAAGTTTGAATTGTTGAAAGAACCTAACGTGCAAGTGGCTGGAATTTTGCTGGAGGGGCAACCTCATGACTGTCAGTCCTCACCCAGTGCCCCCAATCACATGATCTTTAGGGAACTGGGACTAGACAAAATTTCACCTTTTCTTCCTACAGTATATATTGATGGTAGTAGCCAATGTGAAGGAGGCAGGCGACTAGCAGGTTTTGCAATTGTACAATTGGACCCAAATAACCAAGTGGTACTGCAGAGACAGTATTCCTGTGGGTCAGCGTCAGCACAGTACTGTGAGCTGGCTGCTTTTGTAGCTTGTATGCAACAATATCAGGTTCACACCCAGAGATACAAATCATTTTAGATTCTGATTATGTCTTTAAAAGTGCCATTGCCTTGTTACCCTGGTGGCTGGCAAATAAATTTAAATCTACGGATGTGTCCACAGTGAAAAATTCATCACTGTGGACTATGGCACAAGAACTGAGTGAGAAGTTTGAGAGTACATTTAATTAAAGTAAAGGCACATAGGAAGAAAGGCCCTTTAGTGAAAGGAAACACATTAGCAGACTTACTAGCCAAGGAAGCATGCCATGTAGGCCTCATATGGCCCTGGTATGAGCAGACACGCATGGTTGCTATTGCTACACGTTCCACAGATTATGATCTCTTCTCCCTCCAGCCGGCTCCGTGCTCCCCGATCGGGGTTGAGCACACCTGAGCAGGGTGCAGCCATCTTCTCCCGCTCAGGAGCCTCCAGCCCAATCGGGGCTGTGGGAGGCGGGGCCTTACAATAAAAAAGCAAGCCGCCGCCAAGAACAGCTTCTCTTCTCCCTCCAGCCGGCTCCGTGCTCCCCGATTGGGGTTGAGCACACCTGAGCGGGGTGCAGCCATCTTCTCCCGCTCAGGAGCCTCCAGCCCAATCGGGGCTGTGGGAGGCGGGGCCTTACAATAAAAAAGCAAGCCGCCGCCAAGAACAGCTTCTCTTCTCCCTCCAGCCGGCTCCGTGCTCCCCGATCGGGGTTGAGCACACCTGAGCGGGGTGCAGCCATCTTCTCCCGCTCAGGAGCCTCCAGCCCAATCGGGGCTGTGGGAGGCGGGGCCTTACAATAAAAAAGCAAGCCGCCGACAGGCGGGCCCGCGCCTGTCGGGCCCGCGCCGGAGGGCCTCGCCAGAGGGCCCTTTGGCACGGCCCTTAGGCAAAGGCCCTCTCAAAAGAACCCAGAAATCGTCCAAGAATTCCACAGCTCCACTCCCATCCTACAACAGGACCACCCTATACTCACCAGCATATCCACGGTTTAGACGCACAGCAAGTATACACTATCCATAAGGCTGAAGTAAACTCTTCTCTAGTTTCAATATAACCGCCTACATTGTCTTTGATAGTACACTCTCTTGTGGCTCTGTGCCTACGCTACAGCCAATCATATCTGTTACAGTTTGTTACAGTTGCCTGTATTGCCTGATTTGTTACAGTTGCCTGTACTTTTACTATTTCACTATAACTGCCATTGCTACAGTCGCCTGCATTGTATTATACCATCTGTTACAGTTGCCTGTATTGTATTATAACTGCCACCTGATACAGTTGCCGTTATTGCACTATTACTGCCATTGCTACAGTTGTTACAGTTTTCTACAATTGCCTGCATTGTACCATAACATCTTCTATCCATATCCTAATCAGTTGTAAACAATTTGTAATCTGACACATAATTCTCACAACATCTAATACCTCCTCAACAAGGAACCAAAATGTCTCCTCACCTCATCACTCTTCTTAGTTTTTACCTTCTCACAGACTGGCTCGGGACCACCTCTGCCTACTCTTCTTCCACCATTCATATCCCCATCCTCAAAAACCACGGAAAGAAATGGTCAAGTAACTCTTACCAGTATCCAGCTAAGGAAGCTCGAATACGGCACTCCCACTTGATTCACATCGCATTACTCCAAACCAGTAAACCAAAGCGACAAGACTCCCCACCTTCCCAAAGCCTAAAATGTGCCCTTATAAATGCCCGCTCGATTAAAAAAAAATGGCCTGTAATCCAAGATATAGTTACCCATCACAATCTTGACGCACTCTTGATCACTGAAACTTGGCTATCAAAAGAAGATAATGTCCTCATTAACCAACTCATTCCACCAAATTTCTCCATACACACAACTCACAGAGAGAATAAGAAGGGAGGAGGAGCACTCATTCTCACCAAGTCGGAACTCCTTTTCAATACAACTAACTCCTACAGCTCAGACAATCTGGAAATAATCACCATAGTGAACAAGCAATGCTCCATCAACTTGATTTACAGAACCCCTTCAAGCTCCCCAGATGACCTTCCCACCATATTAGACATTGCTGCCAATACCAGCAACCTTAACACTCCAAACTGGATAATGGGAGATCTCAATCTCCCATCACTACAGCAACATCAGTCCTCTTCATTCCTCAATGCCATCGAAAATCTTGGATATCAACAACTAATCATGGAGCCCACTCATATCAAAGGAAACATCATTGACATGGTCTTCGCCCCACAATCGGCTTCTACACAGAACAGCAACATTATAAAATCTATTAATGATGTACCATGGTCAGACCATAAACTCATAATCCTACAAATTCCCTTGGGCAACACTCATTCCCTAAACAACAGAAACCTTGACAACACACTAAGAGCCCCATCAAGAGGCTTTCGGCCCTTCAATAAGGATTTTATAATGACAAATACCCAACCACTCCTCAACAATACAACACTCAACCTAGAAGAAGCAATTGAAGCCTGGAATAACAGCCTCAATGCCATTGCTATTCTACCACACAAAAACAACACATCAAGGAAAAGAACCTCCGCTCCATGGTTCTCTCCCGATCTGCGATCTTCTCTTATGCACCTCAGAAGACTCGAAAAACGCTGGCGCCGATCACTGGCCATTGATGATCGCACAGCCTACAATCTCTATTTAGCAACTCACCGTGAAGCAATCACAACCAAGAGGAAGCAGTATCACACAGAGATGCTCAGAAGATCATTAAACAAACCTCGTGATTTGTTCAACCTAGTAAAATCACTATCAAAAGAACCATCATCAGAACAAAAATATGATATTCACCCACAAGAATTTGCTGATTACTTGCAATCTAAACTCCTACAGACGGATGAGCTACAGAATACTGATATTCAAGAAACAACCTGCCATAACACCTTATCTTCACTTTCTGCACCCTCAGCTAAACAAATTGAAGACACAATCTCCTCACTCAATACCTCCACCGCTCAAACTGATCCTTGCCCAGCCTTCTGGATAAAGGACCTTAGAAGTGCATTTAGCCCGTTCATTGCAAGAATCATGAACCTCTCATTCACAACTGGATCCTTCCCATCTGCTCTAAAGCTCACATCCATCAGACCACTATTAAAAAACTCCAAACTAGACCCAAAAAGGGCTGACTCATACAGGCCTATCGCTAGCATTCCCCTCCTAGCAAAACATTTTGAAAAAGAGGTGCAACACCAAATTTAAGACCACATAGATTCCACAGCTCCTCTCGACTACTTTCAACATGGCTTCAGAGAACATCATGGAGTTGAAACACTCCTCACCACCCTCCTCAATAACATACTCACCAGCATAGACAACATCCGTCAAGGCGTTGTGCTAATCTTCTTAGATATAGCAGCAGCGTTTGATTCGGTAAATCACGATACTCATTACACGGTTGAAGGAAAAAGGCATCGGTAGTTCAGCACTGGAATGGTGTAAATCTTACCTGAACACCAGAATGCAATATGTAAAATCTGCAACGGGAGAATCAAATCTTTTCCATCAAAAACAAGGGGTGCCGCAAGGGTCATCTCTTTCATCTCTCATGTTTAACATCTACATGCAGCCTATCTGCAATATCATCAGATCATTCAACGTGAAATGTATGATATATGCAGATGATATCCTACTTTATATGCCATTTTCTACAATGCAATTAGATCTACTGCCCATAATAAATTGCTTCAATGCAGTATCAGAATGGCTTCTCTCACAGAACCTCCGCATCCAACACAAGAAAACTGAGGTTCTCTTTGTTACGAGAGACCCTAACTTCATTCCACCATCACATATAAGTGTTAAAGGAGCTGATCTATCCACCAAAGAAACAATAAGATACCTTGGAGTCACCCTGGACCACCGTCTCAATATGAAAACACACGTAAACAATATTACAAAGGCTGTGTACTTCAAGATACGCACACTCAGGCATCTACGCTCATTACTGGACCCAGACGATTTTAGAACCATCTTCCAAGCACTCATCCTACCCCATTTCGATTTCGCCAATTCAATTCTACAAGGTCTCCCACAATCCACCCTAAGTTCTCTTCAACTGGCCATGAACACTGCTGCAAGGGTTCTACAAGGAGCATCCAGGAGTGATCATGTGACACCAATCCTCAAACATCTTCACTGGCTCCCGATACAAGGCAGGCTCATATTCAAAACCCTAATTCTCACATTCAAGGCCATCCATGGTTTGTCTGCAAACTCTCTAACTGATCTCACACAAGCATTACCTCCAACTAGATCCAGAAGACAAATTGCGATAAACACCCTAATAATGCCGAAGGCTATAACAACTTGTAGCCGAGCAACAGCGAACAGAGCCTTCATGTTTTGTGCCCCAAAACACTGGAATTCCCTACCACCCGAAATTCGTGCCATAACTGGCATAGTCCAATTCAGAAAGGCCCTCAAACATAACCTATTCATTAAATACTACCCTACATAAAGTGCATAATATTCACTACAAACGTAACCACATTCCCTCCTTTTCCAAACATTTTTGATAATTTTACGTAAATACCTCTCTCTCATGTGATCGGATTAACAGATCAATATTCTATCTATATAGTTTTACCCCATATTATCCATGTTTATCTTATCCAAGTTTATTTTCCTGTTTTATGTAATACCGAGCAGCCTGTTGTTCTGGTCTTTGGTTCTCTGTAAACCGCGCTGATTGTAAATAGCGCGGTATATAAAAAATTGAAATAAATAAAATAAATAAAATAAATAAATCAGATAATACCACCAGATTACTTCGTAGCACTGCAGACAAAGAACCCTGAGCTTTCCAATTTGAGGAAGCTGGTGCAGGACGCCCCAGATAACCTATATCAGCACACACCCTTTCTCACACTCGCTATAGAGAAAGACATTCTATGTGCAAAAAGAGAGGAAGGCTTGGTTATAGCTATCCCTAGAGCTCGAGGTAAAGAGTGGATGCATTGGGTTCATGGTGCTTGTCCTATGGGACACCCTAAAGCAGAAGAAATGCAGACTATCCTCAATAGGTTGGTATGGTGGCCAGAAATGAAACATGATATACAGGATCATGTTTCCTCCTGTGTAATCTGTGCTTCATTTGGGAGGCAACCTAAAAAGAGAAGGGGACAGTTAATGAGAGCACCTCCTCGTGGCCCATTTGAGAGATTGCAAATAGATCATGTGGGCCCTCTTCCGTTAACAGCTAGGAAAAATAGGTTTTTGCTCACTGTTGTTGATTCCTTTTCCCATTGGGTAGAAGCATTCCCTGTCCCAGATCAAACTGCTCGAACCACTGCAGAAATCCTAACTATGCAATTTTTTACACGCTGGGGCATTCCCAAGACTATTGATTCTGATAATGGTCCTGCATTTGTTTCTCAGCTCATCAAGGAATTGTTTGATTTTCTAGGCATAGAACAACAACTCCACATTCCGTACCATCCACAGGCAGCAGGGCAGGTAGAAAGAATGAATCAAACAATTAAGGCCCACCTCAGCCCTATGCTTAATCTGACTGGGAAAAATTGGGATCTGGTGCTCCCTTTAGTCCTTATGCGTATCAGAGCTAATGTCTGTAAATCCACAGGTTTTGCACCCTATGAAGCCTTAATGGAAAGGCCAATGCAACGGTGGGAAAATATGCTGAGTCCTTTTCTTCCAGAGGACCAGACAGTAATTCTCACCAATGAGTGAATGAAATCCCTGCAAGAACATCTAAAAGAAATTCAGACCACTGTGCTAGCTAACACAGAAAAAGCTAGAGATTATTTACAGGAGGTACATGCAAAAGGCTCTGATTTAAGGCCCCTCAAGGTTGGGAGTAAAGTGATGATTCTGAGACCTAGACCAAACCTCCCCTTTGGAACTGCAAAGTGGGAAGGACCGTACTTAGTTACTGATACCTTAGGCCCAAGCCTATACCAAATCCTAATGCCCAACAACCAGCAGTATTGGAAACACATCACCCAGTTGAAACCATATGGGTAATACGTGTTTTATCAGTCTTTGCTTTCAGATACCACCTGAAGACAGCATGGACAGTTGCTTTCTGAAGACAGCACAGACAACTGCTTTCTAAACAAAAGTCGCTTGAGGATGTTAACTATTTACTTCTGCTGTATAGTTGATGTGTCTAATAGTTATGTAAATAAGTAGTAAACATTATTTCTGTTGTTACATAGTATAAGTGGGGAGCACTAGTTTACTCCCTAGTAGAGTGAAACAAGTTAGCTTTTATTATGTCTCGGTTTCCTGTTGTTCTTGTATCTGCTCTCTTCTACCCCCAGTCTCATTACAGGAACTATCATCCGAATATGCACGATTGGCTGGGCTAACTCCACAGGTGGGGCATATCGCTATCAAGAAATACCCCCACCTTTCCCGGAAGGAAAGGATCTGGTCATCCTGAGTTTCTGTTCCATACAGGACAAGCCAGTGTTCTATTCATTAAACATCACTCAAGTACAGTGGGAGCCACCAGTTTCCACTTCTCTAGAAAGGACACAAGAATTGAGGGCACCTCCAGAACATTACTTTCTAGGTCCTCCTGCCTTGATTTTGTACAATATTTCCTGTTAGGACAGAGGTACCTGGAAAATAACTTATACATGGGTTGTGAGTGATCAACAGCACATCACTGAGACTTCATTTCTTTTGGATGTATCTTGTTTACCTACCACCTCTCATCCCACCCCTCCCACCACTTCTGCTCCTCCTGTACTCTACCTTTCTGATATCCACCCATTTCAGGAAGGACATCCCTTTCAGATTAAATATGATGCACCACACGATGTTTTACATGATGTAGAATACCATTTTCTTACTTGGCATCTATTTCCCAAATTGTTTCTAGTTACTCACAAATATCCAAATTGCTCTCAGTTTGTTGCCAACCACATACAAATGCTCAATACTTGGTTTGATATGCAGTCAGTAACACCCCGAGCCAAGCAATTTCGACACAAGCGTGAATTAATTGATACAATTTTAGGTGGCACAGGGTGCCCTTAATATAATTGATATAGAGGTGCTCCGTAATAAAATGGGATCCACTGCTCAGCATGCTGCTGATGGTTTTACCTCACAACATATTACACAGGTACACTAAAAAAAATTTTTTTTAAACTGCCTCTAATGTTTCGATTGATTTTTACGTTTTTTGGTGCGCTGAATCCAAATCTGGTAACCAATTTGCTCCATCACGTACAGAGTTTTTGCTACATTGGGTTAGCAGTTTGAGGTGAACGTTTCAGATTGAGTGCGATCGAGATAAATGTTTCTTGGATGAATTCTTTATACTAATTGTTTAGTAGTTATTCAAATAAGAATAAAGAAAATTGTAACAAGGCAGCACATAAGAATAGAGTAATGTCAACAAAACACACTGTGATGGTAGCAAAATTGCACTTAAAATAGCCACATACATGTGCACAAACATTGAGCATATAAGAGCGAGGTTAGACACAAAGCAAAGCAAAGAAATGTGCAAAAAATGTACAGGTATGTATGTAAGAATAGAAAACGCAAACCGCACCATTGCAATACATGAAGACAAATACCCGATGGTGTGAAAATAAAATTCTAATAAATGAGATCCGACACTGTGGTAATAACTAGCAAATTTTTATTTCAAAGTTTAGTAAAAACACGATATTTGTCAACACAGTTTAGATTTTAAAGTCATTCTTGGGTCAATCAATCTCCTGGTGGGCCCGTTCCTTCTTCCCCCGAATGCTTCTCTTGGTGCGCTGCTTGGCGTATTTTTCATCTGGGGTTTCCCGCAGCAGCAACCAGCAGAAATCAGCCATCATAGTGGTGTTCCATCTTCCTTGGTACCTTCTCTCTGCGTCCTTGATGTCCTGGTGAAACCTTTCACCTTGTTCTTCACTGTACGCTCCCAAGTTTTCGGGAAAGTAGTTCACATGGGAGTGCAAGAAATGGACTTTCAGGCTCATGTTACAGCCTTGTTCTTTGAAGGCATTGAGCATCCTGGCAACAATATCCTTATAGTTCTCATCCCGCCTGTTCCCCAAGAATTTGAGAACAACATCCTTGAAGGAATCCCAGGCTTCTTTTTCCTTCTCAGACATCGTTTCAGCGAATGCTCCATCTGAAATGAGTTTCCTTATATCAGGGCCAACAAACACTCCTTCCTTTAGCTTTGCTTCAGAAAGTCGGGGGAACTTTGAGCAAAGGTACCGAAAGCACTCACCATCTTTTGGAAGGGACTTGATGAATTGCTTAATGAGACCCAACTTAATGTGGAGAGGTGGTAATAGAATTTTATCACGAGGTACCAAGCTCTCATGAAGAACATTTTTCTCACCGGGTCTCAAATACTCCCGAATTGGCCAGTCTTTTTTCCCCCAGTGTAGGTCGCGGGCCCGGCTATCCCACAAGCAAAGGAAGCAGGGATATTTGGTGAAACCGGATTGCTGCCCTAATAGCATGGATAGAATTTTAAAGTCTCCACAAATCATCCACTTATGCTCATCATAACGAATCTTTTGAAGAATCAGGGCCAAATTCTCGTATTTTTCTTGGAGAATAACAGAGTGAGCAATAGGAACTGAAGCGAATGTGTTGCCATTATGAAGAACACCTTTTATGCTGTCTTTTGATGAATCAATGAACAGCCGCCATTCAGCAGGATCATACTTGAGTTTAAACTTTTCCATCACTCCATATATATCGTTGCAAAATACCAAATCTTCCTCTTTGCTGAAATACTTCAAAAATTGTGTCTCGCGGTTGCGGTACCAATAAAAAGTTGTTCCTGGTGACAATAGATTTTTCTGTTTAAGCCGAGAACCTAGCAGTTGGGCAGCATCTTTTGGGAGTCCTAAATCCCGGACTAAATCATTCAATTCAGCTTGAGAGAAAAGTTCAGGTTTCGGATCTGGTTCAGATTCAAACTCGGAAGTACTGGACTCATCGGGAAAAGCCATCTGATGAGTCTCATCATGATCAGAACCGTCCACACAAATATGATCCAAAGATTTTGGTGGTTCAGGCACAGGTACTTCGTTGCTATGAGGCATAGGCCTAATTGCTGAGGGAAGGTTGGGGTAACTTATTACGTTCTTATTTTTTAAGTTGTATCCCTTCACAATGCAAGAGCAAAAATAGCAGTCACTGCTGTGGTCTCTTTGTTCACGCCACATCATAGGTATTCCGAAACGAAATGCTTGTTTTTTACCTTTCATCCATAAGCGTAGATCTTCCTCACATGTCTTGCACACTTTGTGAGGAGCCCACGGTTTGTCTTGATTGCCTAACTTCAAACCGAAATAGGCGAAATATACTTTTTTAATAAATGCAGAAATGTTCCTCTGCCGCTTTTCACGGTATATTCCCCACAAATAAAACAAAAACTGTCCAGAGAGTTGATGCAACCTCTGGCTCTGTGAGCCATCACAAATACACAGCACTGCAAACTACAACTGTAGTGAACCACTTCGGAATAAAGCTGGATTACGACTGAGTAAACAAAAGGTAATAATGAACTTGCAAGAAACTGAAATTTGACAGGAACGTTCATGTCGCAACCACCGTGTTTGAGCGAGCGAACGAGGCGAGGCGAACAGGAAAGAACATGCACCAGCGCGAGTACTGGATTTAGCCCCCTGCCTCCCAAGTGTCCTGTTAATGTATAAAATGAATAGAAAACACTCTAAAATATCATGAGGGAGTGTTTCTAGTTAGTTAACCATTACAACCTCTATTTTGGGCCAAGAAAATAAACTGCAGTCGGCTAAAAAGAAATTATGTGAACATTCCTTATATGGGTAAGAAATCTAATTTTGCAAGAAAACGTGACGTGATAGAACATTTTGGCTATTTTTCCTGGATTCAGCACCCCAAAATCTATAGGAATCAGTTGCAAAACTGGAGGCAGTTTTTTGGTAGTGTACCTGTGTTATTAATGAAGCTTCCTCTAAACTGTCCAATGTAGTTGTAGATACCTTTGCTCTTATATCTCCCATTATAGAACAGGAAATTGTTACCTTAGCACATGCAGAATATAGACTGGGAAAGAATATTTCCTGGGCTCTTGCCTGTGATCAAGTACAGATCGAGCTTATTACTATACTAAAGGAAATTCTGATCACTGCTAAGTTAGGACACTGGCCACCATCTCTCGTCCATATGGCTAGTACCAAAATACCTGAATTTGCTATAGCTCACTTTGATTGGTGGACAGTTAGTGTTCCCATTTGTTCACCACAAGGCTGCTCTATCTGTACTTTGATCCCATGGTCAGGACAACACACAGTTATTTATCCTATTGTTAATATTGGGGTGCAGTTTGATAATATGCTTATGTATCCTGTGGACCATCTCACATGGGTGCAGCCACTGGACTTCATTCAAGCCGATGGACCCCAGTTTGTGTGAGCAGACTACATTTCAGTTCAAGTGTCAACCTCACCAGTTTAAAGAGGCTGATAACTCCTGCTGGAACAACTCCTCCTCCTGCTCCCTGACTGTTAAGCTCTCATATTCCCTGACTACCTCACACAGTTTGTATTACCTTGGAGCTGGACACTTTTGTTTTCATCTGTTCTTTCCCCATTGCTCCCAGAATGCATGACATTCGCCTTCCCAAGAACACTTTGTTGTACAGTTCAAACTATTTACCAAACAATACCTGGTGCAGTCATACACCACTGGTCTCCATCACCATTAACGGGACAACTTATTCCACACCGCTGGTTACCAATGACTCTATGGACATTCCAGACTATCTCATATGCTGTGCATCCATTACCACTTGGCATGGGAGAAGAGACACTACATAAACTGCTCAACTTGACAGAACTCCATGCCTATATTGATCACCTTAAAACAACATCCACTAAAGTGAATCACACCATCGCTTATAAGAATGGACACATTCAACAAATTGTTGGACACTTGCTACAAGATGCTCATGTGTCTGGGTGGGAATTATTTGGTTACTCACCTACTGCTGATCATGTCTTTAATGTTTTTATTCACCCTATTATTATTTTAACTGCTGTACAAATATTGCTATGCATTATCATAATTTTCCTGTGTTGTAAAATGAAACAAATGTACATGTCCTTGCAGCACATGTCCTACAGAACAACAACATTTTAAGGTAGTTACACTGAATTTCTCCAGCATCTACCCCTACATCCAGGCTCATTTGGCCTGCTAATTTGGCTAATTTGGCATTTTCTATTACACTGAATACCAGAGTCAGCTGCAGTCTAGTGTTGCTTCCTATAGCATCCTGGTACCTTTCGGCTTTAACCTCCTCAAAAATTCCTGCAGCCCTTATGCACTGTTCACTCTCTCTAAGACGGGCACGGAGGTAGCATATTGGGTCTCCCCCCCCCCAGTAGTGGCTGCCCTACCTAAGACACGAGGTTTGGACTCATAAGGGGACTTGTTTATCTCTAGAACACTAGAGACAGTACTGTGCAGGACAGGGGATCTGCTAGACATAGCAAGGTATTTAATACAGGAGGTGTTAGACAAGCTGCCTATCATCATGTAATTGCAGCTGGGACAGGTACCACAGGTTTGCTTCCACCATTTCCAGGCACAAATAAATAAAAATAAAAAAGGTGTGGGAGATGTCAGCATACATCAACATGACATTATGCTTAGCATAGGTGTCATGGCTGTTCCCAGACCTTGGATTTCAAGCAGCTTTGTTACTCTGGCGATATCAGTCTCCAAACTTAATGAGGGTAGTTTACAAGATGAGATTAACTCCGACCCCCTGGTGATGTCAGTCTCCAGGCCTGATGAGATTGGTCTGCAGCCCCTCCTTGCTAAATCAAGAATAGCAGACCTCAAAGGGAGGTGACTGGAAACAATAGCAGACCTCAAAGGGAGGTGCTAGAGAAAATTCACTATAAAGGACAGAAACACTTCCTCTTGCTCTCTCTCTTCCTATTTTCATCAGACACACCTTGCCATGAGGCTCTGACACCCACTTCACCCCTCCCTCCTCTCTCTCACACACACATGCACACACATAGAGTCTTTCATATACTCTATTCTCTCTCACACTTCACACATGCACACACACACACACAGATTCATTGATGCACACTGAAGCAGCTCTTTAACAACCACTATATAACTGTTCTGTACCTATGTAATAAGCCTATTTCTGTATAAAACTCTTTTTCCAAGCCACACCTGTTTGGTTATCTTATTTGTGCTGCTTACCCTACTGTCTCTGTGAAATGAACCCAGGACTAAACAGAGAATAGAACAGAAGATTACATATTCAGAAGATTACACATCCCTTCCGCCAATCAAGACAGGTCCAGCCATGAGCTAAGGCTGTCCCGGGCTGTCCAACAATGCCAGACACACCTCCATGGACAAGAGGGTTGACTGCATGGGCTTCTTACGCAACCATGCCCAGGGCACCAGCTCCAGCATCACCGCCATTGAGCCCAGCACTTGCAGATAGGTCCCCCATCTGAGAGTGGGGAACTTCAACAAAGCCCGATCCTGGGCCTGTAGTTTGTTTCACTATGCTGCCCTCCAGCAAAAACACCATGCCCCTCTGGGTGTTCAAGAGGGCTCCAGCCTGCTCTGCGCATGGTTGACTACACAGCCGAGGTCTTGCAGGAGCCACACCATGCTGTGGCCTCCCGGCTCTCTTGCAGTGACTTTGTGTGGATCAGCCAGTACTTCCTGCTGCCGCTGCCACCACCACCACAATGGTGAAAACCCGCAGAGCCATCGCAAGGCCAAAAGGGAAATTCCCCATCAGGACAATGAACTTCAAGAAATGCTGACTGTCGGGGGAAATCTGAACATGCAGGTAGGTAGACCTCCATAAAAAGGTCCAGGGTGGCGAGGAACTCACCCTGCCGCACCGCAATGATGACCTAAAATTGGATCTCCGTCCAAAAACTAGAAACCCACAAAGCCTTGTTGACCTCTTTGGAGGTCCAAGATGGGCCACCAGGCCCCTTCCTTTTTGGGGACCACAAAATTAGATTGAGTATTGAACTAAATCCCACTTGGCTCTGGGAACCGGCGTCGATGCCACCGCACAATATTGGAAAGCCTTAAGGGCATTGGAAAGGGGCCACAGGAACTGGAGTGCCTAGCCCTCATGAATCACCTCCAGCACCCAGGCGTCTGTCATTATCTGGGCCCAGGCGGGGTAAAAATTCTGCAATCAGCCTCCCACTGGCAGCACCCTTCCGGAGCCCCCAAGTCTTCATTGTGCCAGCTTGGGGATTCCAGAACCCCCTTCAGGATGTTCTCTGCCCCCTCCAGCCTCCCCAAAAGGACTGGCCGTGGGGAGGAAATGAGACCACTGAGGGTTGCCATCCTGAGCCGAACGAAACCCCTGGAAATCCTGACCCTGACAAGGAGCCGCCTTCCCGGAGCCCTCAAGTCTGTTCTCCAGCAGGCATGGGAACTTTGCCTCTCCAAAGGTCCTTGAGTAGCTTTTTGAAGTCTGTGCCAAAAAACAGCAGCTGCCCCATGAAGTAGAGCTTACTGAGCTGGGTCTTGGAAGCAAAATCTGCTGACCAGTTCCAGAGCCACAGGAACTGTCTCACAGCCACCACCATGGCTATATTGTTGGCCAAGGCTCTGATGAGATCGTGGAGTAAATCTGCCAAGAAGACAGTACCTGATGCCATCTGAGCCACCTCAAACAGAGCCTCTGCTGAGGCACCTTCTCCACCCAAAGGAGGTAGGCCCTGGACAGGTAGACCCCACAGACCGGGCCAAGGCCAAGACCTCAAAATTCTGCTCGAGGAAAACCTCTATTCTGCAATCCTGTGACTCCTTCAGAGCTGTCCCCCCACTTCCACCAGGATAGTAGGTTTCCGTGTAACCGCTGCCACCAGGGCATTCACCCATGGGAGATGCAACTTCTTTTCTTCCGCAAACATGGGATAAAGGCATGACATAGTTCTGCCCATGCACAGGCCTGCATCAGGCACCTTCCACTCAGGCTCTATAAACTGCTTTACTGCACTGTGGAAGAGGAAGGTCTTGGGGGAGCTTTCTGACCCCTTGCAGGATTGGATCCCCCGTTATTGCAGATTCGAAGGCCAGAAACAAGATGGTAGCCATTCTTGCCATCAATCTGGGCCTTGAGGCACTCTCTTGTTGCTGCAGTCATCAGGCCCCACCATACCCCGAGCACCCTGAATCCCTGCCCAGAAATTCAGCCGCCACAGCACTGTTTGAGGCAGCCACAGCACAACCCCTCAGCAGAGAGGTATGCCTGCCGACTGCTGCAGGTCGTACAGCAGCTCCGCACATCCCCGTTGGCCATCCAAGCAAGCTCTGCACTCCCTCCCTGAGCCACGCATCCCACCATGGTTCTTCCCCAATCAGCGGGATCAGCCGCTACCAGAGAGAGCCTCCCGATGATGCCCTGTGCCACTAATGCGGCTTCCCGCACTGCTCTCCCATGACTAAACTTCTGTTTTTTCTGCAAGCGCAGTTCATGCCAAACCAGCCCCACTCTACTCTGGGGCCTCTGCCAAGAGTTGCAGAGGAAATGTTTTGTGCGGTGGTGGGAGGATCAGGGAAGGGACCCAGACCACTGGGTTTTGCATCCTTGCTGGGGACAAATCAGGCCAGAAAACAAAAAAAAACAAAATTGACTAATAGCCAAAAAGAAACTTCACAGCATAGGCTATGCACATCCACCATCTTCTGAGACTGAGAAATTACTGGTTGGTTGAGGGGGCATAGGCTCCTTATGGGCTGCTTCAGCTCAGTGATGTTTCTCAGTCTCCATCTGCTGGTGAGTGGGTGGGCATAACCCATGCATCTGGACGGGGCTGGAGGGACAATATGGAAGGATATTTTTTCTTTTGTCCTTTTCTATCACTCTTGCAGAATTGCCAAGTCGCATGAAAAGGAGTGCCTGGACTCTGGCAAATAGGGTCCTTAATATTAATCCATTCAAGAACTGATCAGTCTTTTTCCCCTTCAAGTGGAGCGGCTGGGTCGCATGGAGTCAGTTGCTGGATTCCAGGACATTTTTAATAAACCATAAACCATACATTAAAGCAGCATTGGTAGGGACTAGTAGTTACTAGCTGGTTCATGATACCCTTTAGTGGCTTAACTTGCAAGGAGAGATCAAAGACTTTGTGAGCAATTGTTCTGCCTGCAATAAATATGCACTTGAGCAGCAGAAGGAAATTGTGATGCTGCATGACACACTGATATGGCCTTGAAAGATTGTTTTTTTCCCCAAACTCAGGTCAGTCAGAACATAGCTCTAGCAACAATACCAAAAATAAAGTATTACGTCCTAATGAAAAAGGATGATTTCTGACTGGCTAACAAGATATTAGGCACACAGCCAATAAAGTGACTAGACTGTGATATAGTACAAATGAGCCAGTCATCTGTTCATGCTCAAATCTAGTCTTGACCAACAAATCTGTGGATATAATGAAAACCTCTATATATCACATGAGATGCATACTAATAGCCAGTTTGATTTGCAGATTGTGGTTACTTTAAAAGCAGATTCAAAATTTATAAAAAACTAATTTATAGGAGGTCTCAAGACTTCTTCCATAGGTTAGTAACGCTCGCTTGCCTCTGGTCTATTTTAATTTACAAGCAAGCACAAGTCGCTACCATCCCAAGAGGTCCAAATTAATAAGATAGCAAAGCACTCACAGGGCACAATGAAGCTTGTCACAATTATCAAATGGATAATACAGTATGTTCCTTTTCTGCTGGTATTCTGTCCGCCTCACTGTGTGCTTTGCAGAAGTAGATATTCTCCTGAAAATACTTGATCTTGGATCTCATGCCCAGAAGGCCTTTCTTGAAACATTGTAACTGTAAAACAACATGACTACTTTTTCATTGGCACAATCTCAGCATAATAATTACAGAAGGAATTCATCTGGTAATATTAAAGAAATGAGGCAACTATAGGAATTTTTTATGCCATGACTTTGTCAGGCAGGAGGCCTGGATGAATCTCAACACCTCCTACAGTTTAAGGACATGAAAGATCCTAGAAGGCATACTTTGTTTCCAAAGAATAGAAGGAGAGCATTAATGTTTATATGTTCAAGAAAACCGCTTTAAAAAAAAATCTTAACACAAAAATATAATACAAACAAATCATTGTAGAACATTCTGTCTTTCCAGGAAACATTTGGCCAGCTACCTAAAACATGGCAAGAAGAAAAAATGAAAAACCCAACGCCTCCTTCGAAAAAAAAAAAAACCCAACCAGGATAAAACTGGTTTGCAAGCTTGATAATTAGGCATTAGCCTAGCCTCTGAGAACTTATCAGGACAGTGTAGTTACTCACCTGTAACAGGTGATCTCTGGGAACAGCAGGAATTAATTCTTCACAAATGGGTATCGCCGGTACCGACGGAGCCTGCACGGGAACGTTCCCCAGCGTCCAATAGGAAAGCTTTTGGGAGCATCCCACAGCGCATGCGTGCTGCCTTCCCAACTCTCCCTCCTCAGTTGAGTTTATAGCCGAGACAAAAGGAGAGAAGTAGAAAAAGAGAGAGATAGAGACAACTCCCAGGGGAGGTGGGTGGGTTGTGAAGACTTAATTCCTGCTGTTCCCGGAGATCACCTGTTACAGGTGAGTAACTACGCTATCTCCAAGAACAAGCAGGAATGTAGTCTTCACATATGGGGACTCCCCAACTGAGAGATGCCAGGGGGATGACCCCCAGCAATCTGCGAACCCAGGGTGAGATGGGTCATGCTTCCTTCCATGGATCTCTGGCATCGAAACCCGGGATGGAGGGTAGGAGTTGTACTAAGTCTGAAAGATATGCTGGAGAACAGCCTGGCCAAACGAGGCATCCCGACGTGAGTCCTTTCTAAGCAATAGTGGGCTGAGAGAAACGCAGAAGCAGAGGGTACCCCGGTTGTCGTGACCAACGTGGAGCTATGAGTATCATATGACTGTCTCTCTGAAGCTTTAACAAAGTTTTGGGAATGAGGGAAATGGGTGGGAAGGCATAGAGGAAGTCCTGACCCCAGTGGAGGAGGAAAGCATCCCTTGCCTGACAGTTTTGAGCCGGAATTCTGGAAAGGAATCTGGGAAGTTTGGCATTCTGAGTACTTGCAAAGAGGTGTATATCTGGTGTTCCCCAGATTTGGAACACTTGAGCAAGCTGGTCTGACAGAAGGGATCACTCGTGTGGTAGCAGTATTCGAGTTTGTCTGTCCAAAGAGTTTGAATGCCCTGAAGATATACCACTAGAAGGTGGATTTGAAGCTCTCTGGCGAGGGCTCACAGTCGCAAAGCTTCATTGCATAATGACAGAGAGCCTGTTCTGCCCTGCTTGTTCACATAGAACATGGCTACTTGATTGTCAGTCTGGACTAGAACTGTTTTGCAGCTGAGATGGGCCTGAAATACTCGAATAGCATGGAAAATGGCTCCGAGTTCTCGGAGGTTTATGTGAAGACAAGCCTCTTGTGGGGTCCAGAGATCCTGAGTTGAGAGATCGTGCAAGTGAACCCCCCAACCCAACTTGGACGCATCTGTTGTTCGGGTGGCTTGCTATAGAGGCTGCTGGAAAGGAGAGCCTACAAGAAGGTTTTCCAGTGATTGCCACCATTGCAGGGATGAAATGAGATGTGTGGAGTTTCTGATTTTGTCTGTTAACCGACCTGAGGCCTATGTCCACTGAGAGGATAGGGTCCACTGGGCTGCTCGCATATGAAGGCAAGCATAGGGAACCACATGGACAGTTGATGCCATATGCCCCAGAAGCTGAAGCATCTCCTGAGCAGTTAGGAAAGCTTTCATAGCTGCTTGGGAGGCCAGCTGTACTATACGAAGACAACGTGGCTGTAACAGGAAAGCCCTTGACTGGCTTGTGTCTAGACGAGCCCCTATGAATTCGAGAGACTGAGAAGGGATGAGATGACATTTTGGGAGGTTTATGACCAGTCCCGAGTACCAAAGGATTTGCATAGTGCGAGAAAGAGCGAAGCTGGCTTCTGGAGTTGTTAGTGCTCAGATGAGCCAGTCGTCTATGTAGGGGGAAGACGAATATTCCTCGAGTTCTCAGGAATGCTGCTACTACTGCCATGCATTTTGTGAAGACTCTTGGGGCAGAAGCCAAACTGAAGGGAAGAACTCTGTATTGGAAGTGTCTTCCCTGGAAAAGGAATCAAAGGAATTTCCTGTGATCTGCATGGATGAGAATATGCGTATATGCATCCTTTAGATCTAGAGAACATAGCCAGTCCTGACTCTGAAGGTATGGCAGGAGTGTTCTGAGGGAGATCATCTTGAATTTTTCTCGGAACAGATACCTGTTTAATTCTCTGAGGTCCAGTATAGACCTGTGTCCCCCTGTTTTCTTTGGGATGAGAAAATAGGTGGGGAGTAGAACCCTGTACCCTGTTGGGATATGGGTACCTCTTCTATTCCTCCCTGAGCAAGAAGAGATGCGACCTCCTGACACAAGAGATCGGTGGCAGGGACCTGAGAATTGAACTGTCTTATGATTGTAGGAGGGGGCATACTGTGAAAGTGAAGTCTGTACTCCTCTCGTACAATGGACAGAGTCCAGTTTTCTGATGTTATTTGTTGCCATCTTCTGGCAAAATGGCATAAGCTGCCCAGGATGGTAAGGGGTTCTGGACCTTTCAGGGGCAGAATGACCAAGTTCTCTAGGAAGGAGTTAAAGCCCCTGAGGGGGCTGAGTCTGATGAGCCGGTTGAGCTCTTGGAACTTGTGGCTTCCTCTGCTGTCTGGTTTGTTGCTGTCCCTTTTGGGGAGCATGACCTGGACAGTGGCCCGGGTGGGTGTAAGATGGGTAAAATCTTTTTTTCTTGTTGAAAAGGGGTTTCTTGACTAACTTTTTCTTTGCTGCGTTGGCTGTAGACTTTGATAGTCTGTTCAAGGTAGTATTTTCAGATTCAAATCTGATTGGCCTTGTCTTGCCAATCCTTGTCAAAGAGATTTTCTCCTGTGCAAGGAATGTTTCCCAGTTTATCTTGCACCCATTGTTCTAAGTCTGATACCTGAAGCCAAGCAATACGATGTGCACCGATAGAAATAGCAGAGGTTCTGCTAATGCATTCAAAGCAATCAAAAGTTGCATGGTTCATGAACTTAGACATATTCTGGGCATGTTTGACCAGAGTAAGGAATTACCCCCTTTTTCCTCATGGAAAAGAGGGCTCATGAGCTCCAAGTCTCTTGCAACCTCCTTGAGGAACATTCCCATATAGAGAATGCAGAAGCCGATCCTGGTTGATAACATGGAGGATTGGAAGCATTGACGCCCAAAGGCATCGAGTGTCCTCCATTCATGGCCTGGAGGATTGGAAGAATGCATTTTAGCACTCTTAATCCTACGCATCGCCGATTCCACTACCATTGAATGGTGTGGTAAAAGTCTTTTGAAAACCAGGACAGCTTGGAACTCGGTACATGGTATCGAGCAGTCGAGTGTGTGGAGACACTGCTAAAAGGAGCTTCCCACATTCTTAGCATAAGATATGCAAGATTCTGTGAATGGGAAGGGTAGCTGCCTCCTTAGGAGTTGTAGGGTATTGAAGAATTTCTAATTCTTCTGCTCTGGGTTCCTTCTGTGGAGTCACCGTGATTGAAGGACCTCGAGCTAAATCACGAATGAAATCCTGGAAGGACTTGTCTTCTGGAAGAAACATTCTGGCAGAGTCAGAGTCATCAGAATCAGAGGATTCGAAGTATCTCTGTGCCGGGTGTTCCTGCAATGCACGGTACCCAGTACCGCTCGAAGTCGGTGTGTCTCTGTACCGGCCCCTCAATACCTGAGATAGACTCAAGGTTCAGCATGGGGAGGAAAGCATACCGACCAAGGCAGGTGTGCTCGGTACCAGTACCTGTGGAACCGTCTTTAGCGGTCTTAGTGGTACCGAAGCTGCTAAGTGGGTCACTAGACTGCATTCGATAGTGAGGATTCTCTGATCCATCACTACTGCCGATACCTGGGTGTTGGTACCGGTGGAAGTGAGTATGACCCCAGAACATTGCACCAGCAGTTCTGCTGAGGTGGAAGCCTCTGGAACATTCTGGAGCCCCGATAATGCTTGGGAGACCAAGGCCTCCTACTGGGGCTGTTTTGCTGGTGAACTTTCCTCGAGGGCAATGCCAGTGGCATCTCGATACCTGGAAGGAGATCTACCCTTTGAAGACTGGCCAGTCTTAGCAGACTTAGGTTTAGTTACCTGAGATCCATGGGAGGAAGATGAAGCTCTGGAAGACATCGATGCAACTGACATCGTATCTGCAGCAAAAAAGGGTACCAGGTTTTGCAGCTCTATTCTGCAGGCCCCACTTAGTCATCTTTCTGCAGGAGAGACACTCCAATGGACAATGGTCAGGACCTAAACACTTGAGACACCAGTCATGGGTGTTGGTGACGGATATGGTACCGCCACACTTGGAACATTTCTTGAAACCACTAGCTGGTTTCTCCATTTTGAAGAAAAAGTGATCCTAGTGCCCAAAATGGCACCTAGCACCAAGAAGGAAAAGGCCCCTGAAAGAAAAAGCTAGGTTTTTTTTTTTTAAAAAGAAAAGAGAACCAGCCGTACCGGTAGGTGTCGAATGAAGGCAGAAGCGACCACAAAAAACAAAGAAGAAGAAGAAATTTTCTGCAGTGACAGGGTATGCGTCCTGTCGGCTCCGCGGAAAATGAAGAACTGAGGAGGGAGAGTTGTAAAGGCAGGAAGGCAGCACGCTGTGGGATGCTCCCTAAAAAACGTTCCTATTGGTCGCTGGGAAGCGTTCCCGTGCAGGCTCCGTCGGTACCGACGATACCCATACGTGAAGACTGCATTCCTGCTTGTTCCTGGAGATCATGTCACCCCTCTTCTCATCCTTCTTCACTGGCTCCCCATTGATTTATGGATCCAGTATAAACTCCTCTCATTGGTTCAAAGTCCTCTACACTCATTCTCCGCAGTACCTTACAGACCTTATCCAATTTCACATTCCCACCCGCTCACTTCGGTCATATCAATCGCTTGCACCTCCCTTCTCCCTCTCATGCTCACTTGCAGTCTACCCGCTCTTCTGCCTTTTTTCTTCATTGGCCCTGCCCTATGGAACTCCCTACCCACTACCCTCAGGCTTGAGCAGAATTACACCACCTTTAAGAAATCCCTGAAGACCCACCTTTTCTCCTCTGCTTCCGATCTCCCCTCCCCTTTTGTGTGATACCGCCTATCACCCTCCCCTCTCTTCTATGTCCTGTTGTGTGATTGTGCTGTGTGCTGTTCTGTCATATATTGTAATTTTCTTTCTGTTTCCACCAAATTTGGCTATCTGTATATTATCTTTCATTGTAAACCGCTCCGATCTTTTGGATAAGCGGTATACCAAGTAAAATAAACATAAGTTACATCCTAGTTCCCTGACTTCTTTATGCTTCCAAATAAGTTCTTTCCAGATGGTTGCAACATCTGGATAGCTCCAACATTTATAGGCAATTTTTTTCCTAATGCATATAATTCCCATAGTAACAGACGACCTATCAGCTGTGAGCCTCATCAAGATGAGAGAGGGCAGAGGCAGAGTGGAGCAATGGACTTAGAGCAGAAGATAGAGCCTCAGACCAAGTGAGTAGCTGGCCAAGTGAGCAGAGGTTGGAGCAAAAAAGCTCAGCTGCTGGGCCAGATAGTCAACATTAGCTGGGCAGAGGTTAAGAGTGAACTCCCTCCCCCCCCCAGTATGATGAAGAGAGAATGAATTAAAGAAATTAAAGCAAGGAAACTAGAGTGCATTCGGGGAACTGGCTAGAGAGGAAGGGGACCAAGAAACAAGATGATGAAAAGAACGTAATGCAAATGGACATGAGCCAGGAAGACAGAGTAGAGAAATGAGCAGGTAGGAATTAACAGTAGAGAAGACAGAAGAAAACTATGAGGAAGGTTATAACCAAGCTTAAAGAATGGCCTAGAATTTGAGTGATAAAATTTAATGCTAAAAATGCAGATTTATGCATTTAGGATGCAAAAACTCGAATACCTCTGTGCACAAAGAATGGAGCTTGAAGCTGATCATATGACGACTTTAAAAAGGTAGTCAATAACAAATAAAAGCCAAAAAGGATGAGTGCATAGATGGAGGAATGGCCAGCAAGGAAAAGGAGGCAATAGTATCTCAGTATAAGTTTCCGGTGAACCTTATTTGGAATACTATCAGCGCCGATCCAACCACCAGTCACCTAGTATGGCAGCTTCAGGGGAGAGGGAGAGAGAGAGAGAGAGAGAGAGAGAGAGAACAGGGCTTTCAGCGCTAAAATATAGATTTTGACAGCCGGGAGATGGAGTGTAAAGCTTAAAGTTTACCTAGGGCACCAACACCTTACACCAACTTTGGGGCTGATCCTGAATTATGTATACAATTCTGCAGACTGCACCCTCAAGAGATATAAAACAAGAGTTAATCCAGAGTATAGCTATGAAAATGGCCAGTAATCTTTGTCATAAAGCTTATGGGGAGAGGCTTAAAGATCTAAATATGCATACTGTGGAAGAAATGGAGAGGGAGATGATAGAGAAATTTAAATACCTCTGTTAAAATTCATAGGTGGGCCTCTTTCCATTGAAAGGAAACTGGAAAAAGCAGTCAAAGGGTGAACTTGAAAGGGGATAGACCTCATGCCCCCCCCCCCCCCTGCTTATGCCCCTACCCCCCACTGCTTCTACCCTTCTCTGGGACATCCAGCATTGCAGAGCAGTTTGTGCTTCTTCAGTGCATGCTGCCCACTTCCTTTTGCATTGCATTTCTGCCCCCTCCGATGCACCAGCTGCTACCACAGTACCGGAGGTTTCGGTAAATGCTGCAGGGCTGTTGGAAGTAATTGCTGCAGGCTCCTGAGAGGGGTGGCAGCGGGCCACTCTCTGACCATAGATGCTCTAGGCCACTGCCTAATGGTACTGCCGGCCACCCTGCTTATAGGAAAAAGTCAGAGGGGATTAATTCTAGCCGATTCTTAAGCACAGTTACTTACCTGTAACAGCAGGAATAAGTCTTCACATATGGGTACGTCGGTACCGACGGAGTCTGCGTGGGAACGCTCCCCAGCGTCCAATCAGAACGCTTTTGGAAGCATCCCAACACGCCTGCGTGCTGCCTTCCCGCCTTTCCCAACTGCTTCTCCTCAGTTAAGTTTTAAAGCTGAGACAAAGAGAGAGAGAGAGCAAGAAAAGGAAAGAGAGAGATAGAGAAATGCAACTCCTAGGGGAGGTGGGTGGGTTGTGAAGACTTATTCCTGCTGTTCCCAGAGATCACCTGTTACAGGTAAGTAACTGTGCTATCTCCAGGAACAAGCAGGAATGAGTCTTCACATATGGGGACTCCCAAGCTAAGATGCCGGGAGGGAGTCCTAGCATGTTGCGAATCTAGCATGAGCCATGCTACGCCTCAGAACCTCAGGCAACCTGGGGATGGAGGGAAGGAGTTGAATTGCAGAAAGGTGCTGTGGAACAGCTGGACTAGAACAGGACTTCTGGAGAGGAAGATCCTGTATAGATGACATTTAGTAATAAAATATTGAGCGCAATATTCTAATATGGACCTCCCTTGGTGGCATTGTAAAAAGTCTATTAAGGTTTATATGGATCTGTTAGAAGAGCCAGTATAAAATCCTCAAGGAGTACCTCACTATGAAGTAGAGGTAATAAACTGTAGAAAAAAACAAGTGGAGGTCAGAACCCTTCAGGGTGAGAAATAGCCACAGGGGAAACTGGGGTAGTATAATGAGGTAGGACTTCAGTGGAAAACGCAGAAGGTACTATTAGGCAGCACTTAAGCCCTTTTTGTCGAAGAACAGTCCAATGCTAGGACCAAAATGAAAAATAAGTCTGACCGATTTGGACTGACAATAGAAATAGTCCATGTAGGAGAGAAGGGGTATGGAGACCCCTATATCCAACAACAAAGTAAGGACAGACTTAAGAAGCGTTACAGCTTCAGATTAACTGAAAATCCGCAATGTCTTTCCTAAATGGGGTCAAATAGGAAAGAAAAAAGGTGCATGGGGAGCTTCAGAGGTACCTAACCGAGAAAGGTTATGGTAAGAAAAAGGTTTGCTATTTACCACAGGGAGTGGTTGTATGTGTAGAACCCTAAGCATGCTGGTACAGCATTGATAGGGGTAGTGCCCATCTGTCAGGGTCATATAGGAATATATGAATATCTGAACCTAAACAGACAGATAGGTAACTACGTAGATACATATCTACCTAAAATAAAATCTCTCGACAGATATATCCTATATATATATATATATATCCTATATATATATATATATATATATATATATATATATATATATATATATATATATATATATATATATATATATCCTATATATATATATATATCCTATATATATATATCCTATATATATATCCTATATATATATATCCTATATACCACTTCCTTTGGAGGCGGGACAATGCTGCACGGAGCCCGTCAAGACAGGAAGGGCTCCGCGATGATTTTACAAGCACAGCCGCGGTTCCCTAAGAGGCAGGGAGCCGCGGCTGCAGAAGGAGTTGGTGAGTTTGCCTTGGCGGGCCGCACCGGGGTAGAGTCTCGCGGGCCGCACGGAGGGACCTCGCGGGCCGCAGGTTGGTGACCCCTGCCATAGTGCAAAGCTACTCTGTAGAGTTGCAGAGAGCATGTTGCAGGTTGGTTAGAAGAAAAAACTGGCTGCTTAAAGCCAGTATGTAACAAACTATTCTGCCAAAACAAGGGGGCGAAGAATAGAAGTCAACCAACAAGTCTGTGATAAGAGGGTTTCCAAAAAAGGTTGATAACCTGTTTGGGGTTTAGCACTGAGGCTAGAAGGATTGCTAGTGGAGGAGAAACCCTGGTTGTGTGGTGAACAGAACCAGTGGCTTAACCACTAGGAATTGCTGCATTTGCAGCAACTACCAGGGCAGCAGAAAAAAAAAATTCTTTCTTTCTGCCCCCTTTTTTTTTTTGATTGGGAAAAAGAAGGAACAGACATAAGTAGGAGTGGCAAGACTCCCTTATTGTCTGATGAGCTGCCCTAAAGTAAGAAAAAAAGAGGAGACAACTCTGGAAGGGAAAATCCCCCTGTGGAATAGGTAGAGGACCATAGGGGCTTACCAGTGGAATAGAGCCACTCTTACAAACCGATTGTTGTAGTAAGAGGGAGGTAAGACAGTTAAAGGAGACTGACTATGTAGTAAGTCTCTGAGAGGTAAGACGATACATGCTAGTACAGGGAAAAAAACTGTCTTATGGATAGTTATCACTTCTCCTTTCCCAGAAAGAGGAAGAGAAACCTGTTAACTATAGGCATGATCATCATAAAGACTCTTAGAGCAAAAGAAAGGATGTCTCGTGAAGAGAGATCCAGGAGAATTTAGGATGAAATTAATGTACTGTAGATGCTTCATGTGAAAAGAAGCAGACTGCAAACTCTGACCACCAAACAGGAGATGTATTGATAATCTATCTGAAACCCTGCGACTGTTGGGTTTGCTGACTCTGTTGAGGTTGTGGTTTGTGCAGACCAGTGCGATGTTTCCCCTGTTTTGGGAACATCTGTATGATGTGCAGAAGATGGATAAAACTTTTTCCCCCTAGGGGAAGAAAGTTTGCTAGGACATTTCCTACCAACTGGGAAAGAAGAAAGCGTAGAACAGCCTCTGGAAACAGGAATGCCAGTGGTTAACTGAGCAACCTGGAGTAAAGACTCCTTGTTAAAAAGATTTTCTCCAGTGCAAGGAGTATTTCCCAGTCTTTCTTGTGCCCATTTGTCCAAGTCTGAAACTTGGAGCCAGGCTTTACGTCGTGCCCCTATAGCTATAGCAGAAGTTCTGCTAACAGACTCAAAGGAGTCTAGGGAAGCACGAGTAAGGAACCTAGAGATATATTTTGAGCATGACTAACCAATGAGGAATAGTCTGCCCTTTTGGGCTCTTGAAGAAAAGGGGTCAAAAGCAATAATTTCTTTGTGACCTCTTCAAGAGATAATCCCATATAGAAAATATATGAGATAATTCTTGCTGAAAGCATGGATGCCTGGAAGGTTTGGTGTCCAAAGGCATCTAAAGTCTTAGACTCACGACCTGGCGGATAAGAAGAGTGCTTTTTAGTACTCTTAATACGCCTCATTGCTGATTCTACAACAATGGAATGATGAGGAAGTAGAATCTTTTAAAACCCTGGAGAGGGGGCACCTTATATAGAAGATCAGTTGCCCTAGAAGGTGGGGGTACCGTTAAAAGGAGTTTCCCACATTCGTAAGAGGAGATCCTGCAAGGTCTGATGCACAGGAAGCATGATGTTCTCCTTTGGACTCCAGGGAATATACAGGCATTCTGTATTCCCTGGTACAGGATCTTGACCAGGTATAGAATGGCAAGTGACTTTGCCATATCAAGCAGGAATGCTTCAAAAGAAAAATCCTCAGGAGGGAAATCCTCTAGAAAGAGGAGGAGAGGCTAGATCCGTTGAAGAACTAGCATTGGCACCCAGGGATCTATCCAAATTTTGAGGAATAGAAGACCCTAAAGGGTGGAGTATCGGATCCCTAGAGGATGGTCGCCGGTACCGCAGGAGGTCGGGACCAGCCACAGTTGGTAACGCATCGTCCATGCTAGGGATCGATTCCAAACTCGATACCGAGGGAAGCGACCCTGATGAGAGAAGCATGGAAGGTACCGACCGCAATGGTAATGTGGATACCGGTACCGACTCTGGCACCGTATCCGATAGCAGTAGATGAAGGCCAGCCGGTGACAACTCTAACGGTATCGAAGAAACCGAGAGTGCCCGACCTGGATCATCGGAACTGTGCCTTCGGTACCGTCCGGTACCCAGTCCGGTACCCAGTCATCCAGACTGGAGATTGATTCTAGACTCGGCATCGAGGGAAGCGAATCTATCGATGCACATCTGGAGGGTACTGGCGTCAGTACCAGTACCGGTACCGGGATCGATACCGATACAGGAAGATCGGTCTGCAGCGTATCCAACGGGCCTGCAGGTACCGAGGACGCCAGACTACGATCCATGGTGAGGAATGTTTCATCCAACACCACTGCCGATGCCGGGGTATCGGTACCGCTCGAAGCGGATGCCACCACCGAGAATGGCTCAGGTATGTTCGGAGAGGGGTGAACCTCAGGAACAACCTGAAACCCCACTAAGGATTTGGAGGCCGAAGACTCCCACTGGGGTTTTAAAGCCAGTGTGTCCTCGAGGGCAAGGCCAGAGGCATCTCTATGCTGTGCATGAGATCTACCACTCGAGGGCTGGCTAGTCTTAACAGACTGTTTTTGGGTTACCTGATCCTGTGAAGAAGAAACGGTGGCCGGTGCCCTGAAGTTGAATGGGGACCGGGTATCGAGGTGAACTCGATGCTGAAGACTTCTTCCGACTATACTGTTGCAGGAGGGGCACTCCAGCTGATAGTGGTCAGGACCCAAGCAGGGTAGACACCAATTATGAGTGTCTAAAATTAATTTTGTACCGCCACAGTTTGTACATTTCTTAGGGATAGTGGCTGGCGGTTCCATGAAGGAAAGTGAGTAGGCCTAGCAGGCCGAAAAAAACTGTGAGGCACTAACAAGGAAAAAAGTATTCCTTAAAAAGGAAAATTTACAAGAAGAAAGAAAAGAAACACCGGCAGTAACGGTGGCGTCGGGGAAGGCAGACGCGACCACAAGAAAACCAAAAAATAAAAGAAGAATTTTCTGTGGTGACAGGAGGACGTCCTGCCGGCTCCGCGGAAAAACGAAAACTGAGGAGAGGCAGTTGGGAAAGGCGGGAAGGCGGCACGCAGGCGTGTTGGGATGCTTCCAAAAGCGTTCTGATTGGACACTGGGGAGTGTTCCCACGCAGACTCCGTCGGTACCGACGTACCCATATGTGAAGACTCATTCCTGCTTGTTCCTGGACACTGCAGTTTCCACCAGCCAAACCTCAGATCACAAGTTTATTTTGAATTTGTTTCTTTGCATTTCAGACTTGTTCATATGTTCAAATCCACATCTCCCTAATCTTCAATGGCTATTGCTTATTGCTGCAAGTTCTTTCTTGCCTAGTCTCCTGTAAACAAAGTCTTCTCATCAGTCTCCCTCATACAGCATTTCAGCCCCTTTGATTCCCCTTAATTCAGCTGCTCATATGGCCTTAGTTACTCTTATGTTACTGCCTGAAACAATTTTCTATTGAATATCAAGCAAAATGTTCAAACTCTTAAATTAAGACTTCCCAAACTGTCCAATTGACCTCGCAGTGTATCCACATGAACATGTGAAATAAAAGTAATTATGCTGGGGTGTCCGTGTATAAAAATTCCATGCATATTCATTGTGGATATCCTGAGAGTCCAACAGGCTAGCACCTAGAGGTCAATAGGAGAGTTTTAGGAAGCGGTGCCTTCTCTTTTTTTGCCCAATGCTGACCTGCATGCCATTGGCGTTCTGAACCTCATACTTTCCGCTCTGTACTTTGCATTCTGTCTTTATTGGATTTCTATCTCTAGAACAAGTTCTTTCCAGATATGCCCCTTTCCTCTTTTGGTTCAAGCTATAAGCTTCTATTCCCTGACTTGTCGTCTACACCCTACATAGTCTTTTTTCTGCTATCATCTGCTAGGTTACTAATTGGTTCAGTTATTCCTGTCTGTGCTGCCAAGCAAATATCCCAGCTTCCAGTCAGATTTTAATAACTGTGAAACATCACTTATCAGCCAAGTTAATCTGTGTTGTTTTCTCGTTTAGATCTCTACCATCCTCAGTAGATAAACATGAGCATCATACTTAATTCAATCCCATTCCCCTTCTCAGTTTTACTACCAAGTTTAACAACATGATCTCTTTCTTTGGATCTTATCTGCTTATTTGTCATTTAATTTTGTAGATATGTGGAAGAAATAGCAGAATCCTATTAGGACTCAGAGTGATGCATACTCTGCATCTTGGCTTTTCAAGTCCATATTGGACTGGGGTAAGAGGGCAAGTCTCTTATGCCCTTAGGATCACATTATTGGAAGTTCCATCCCTTTCCCGAAGTACAAGGGGACTGATACTCAAAAGGCTTACCTGATCCGGTTAGCAAGACCTGCTAACTGGATATGCCCCAGTGGGCCCAATATTCAGCAGCACTTTCTGGACAGTGCTGGGGCAGTCTATGAGTGAAGTTGGGGAGGAATCGGGACTGAACCGGAAGGCAGTAGTTTTCAGCGTCCCTATGCAGATAAGTATCCGCATAACTTAGAACAGATGTATGCAGATTGGCCTCCACATGAATAGACAATTCTGTAAGGGGCACGTCTGGGCCATCCAAATGGCCAAAAGAAGGATGAGGCCGATTTGTGCCAGATTTTGCAACCGCAGGAGCCATACATTCCCACAGTTGCAGGCTAAGATCACTTGGATGGCGCAGTGTGCCCCCGATTCTGGTGCCATGGATGCTCAGAGCCCTGCCATCCAGCTCTCCTGCTGGCATGCCGGTACAGCGGTGTCCTGTGCCATGGCACTGGCACATCCAACAGGAGTACCCAAATGCTCGAGCCCACAAAAATACCTTTACCCCACCGCCCAACTCTCAGCGGGGACAGCAAGGGCCGGGACTGGGCAGCGGGATGCCTACCGCAGTGGTGCAATGTCATCTGGGCAGCTGCAGATACCAGTCATCCTCATGCCTGGCACTTATTCCACCTCAAAGCTGGGGCTGACAGATGTACAGAGGACCAACTTGAATGGCCTCTGTACATCCGGGTACTTCAGCTCGCCCCCACTCTGTGCCGTCCACTCCTGCCCCCATCCAGCTCTCCCTGCACAAACGCCTTGTACATGCGGGGAGAGAACAGGACAGAATCAGGAGCAGCAGCTGAGCACAGGTTGTATGTCCAATGCGGACGTACAACCCTGCTATTCGGGGCTCTGAATCTACCCCATATGGCTGAAAATGGCTATTACCTGGATGGCCACTACCGCTGCTCTCAAAATCGGGATATTCAGTGGTAGCTAGTGTTTAAAAAAAAAAATTGCTGAAGTCATTGGGCTCAATATTACCCTGGAAAAAACCTCAAATGTTTAGAGAGTTTGCCTGAGATAGCCGAGTGATGGTATGTGTGCGATAATGAATACAACAGTATGTTTATGAGAAAAATATGTTTGTACACAACAGCAATTGGGGGCTAGGTGGTGTCAGACGTGCTCTCTTGAGAGAGAGGAGTACAGGAGACTGGAGACTCAATTTGCTGACAGCAGAAGACCAATTGAGCCTGTCTCATTACTGCAGATCAAAGGGGAAGGGGAAAGGACTATAGTAGAGAGCGCCAGACAACCTACTGATTGGAAAAACAGCAGAGATCGAGCCCTAAGATTGAACACTAGCTCCATACTGATTTGCAGAGAGAAAGCACAGTTACTTACCTGTAACAGGTGATCTCTGGGAACAGCAGGAATAAGTCTTCACATATCGGTATCGTCGGTACTGATGGAGCCTGCGTGGGAACGCTCCCCAGCGTCCAGTAAGAAAGCTTTTGGGAGCTTCCCACAGCGCCTGCGCGCTGCCTTCCCGCCTTTCCCAACTGCCTCTCTCCAGTTCGAGTTTTAAAGCTGAGACAAAGAGAGAGAGAGGAAAGGAAAGATAGATAGAGAGATACAACTCCTAGGGGAGGTGGGTGGGTTGTGAAGACTTATTCCTGCTGTTCCCAGAGATCACCTGTTACAGGTAAGTAACTGTGCTATCTCCAGGAACAAGCAGGAATGAGTCTTCACATATGGGGACTCCCTAGCTGCAGATGCCAGGGAGAAACCCCAGGTTGTGTGTCCTTGAAAAGGACTCTACCTCCCCCCATGGATCTCTGGCATCCGACCAGGGTAGGTGGGTAGGAGTTGATTAGGAATGGAACAGGTGTTTGAGGACAGCCTGACCAAACGAGGCATCCCGGCGGGAGTCCTTGTCCAAACAGTAATGGGCTGTGAAGGTATGAACCAAAGCCCAGGTGGCCGCTCGACAGATTTGGTCGATGGACACAAAGTTTAGATGTGTCATTGAGGCTGCCATGGCTCTCACAATGTGAGCTGTGACATGGCCCTCCAGAGAAATGTTCCTACTCTGGTAGGCGAAAGAAATACACTGAGCAATCCAGTTGGACAGTGTTCTCTTAGAGACTGGAAGTCCTAAATGAGAAGGATCAAAAGCAACAAAGAGTTGAGAAGACTTTCTATGTTGCTGTGTTCTTTGTAAGTAAAAAGCGAGAGCTCTCTTACAATCCAAGGTATGAGGATTCCTCCCTGCATTTGATGCATGAGGTCCTGGAAAAAAGACAGGTAAATATACCTCTTGGTTCAGATGAAAAGGCGAGACCACTTTAGGCATAAAGTGTGGATTGGTCCTGAGGACTACCTTATCATGATGGAACCTTGTATAAGGTGGATTAGCCACAAAAGCTTGCAACTCACTGATGCGGCGTGCTGAGGTGACTGCAATGAGAAAAACAACTTTCCAAGAAAGAAATTTCAAGGAGGTGGTGGCTAAAGGTTCAAAGGGTGGCTTCATAAGCTGGCCAAGAACCAGGTTTAAGTCCCATGCCACTGGAGGTGGTCTAATGGGAGGTTTAGTTAAAAGAAGGCCTCTCATGAATCTTGCTATAAGAGGGTGAGAGGAAATAGGTTGTCCATTGAGAGGCTTGAGGGACGCTGCAATAGCACCCAAATGGACTCTTCGTTTTCAGGCCTGCATGGGATAGATGCAGGAGATACTCTAGTAGAGAATTCAGAGGTATTGCAAGAGGGTTTAGACCCTTCTCTGAACACCAAATGGTAAAATCTTTTCCATTTGAAAGCATAGGAACGTCTAGTAGAAGGCTTTCTAGAGGCATGAACAACATCTCTGACTTGCTGAGAGAGATGAAAATCTTGAAGGTCTAGGCCCTCAGCAACCAAGCCCTGAGATGGAGCGACTGGGGGTTTGGGTGCCACAACGTTCCCTCTTCCTGGGACAGAAGGTCTGGCGCAGAGCCCAAGTCCAGGGAAGGAGCTTGAGAGAGATGCAGAAGTAGAGGGTACCACACTTGGCGTGGCCAATGTGGTGCTATGAGGATCATGGTCCCTCGATCTCTCTGAAGCTTGAATAGTGTTTTGGGAATTAGGGGAATTGGTGGAAAGGCATAAAGGAAGTCTTGACCCCAGTGAAGGAGGAAGGCATCCTTGGCCTGAACTCCCTGACACGGAATTCTGGAACAGAACCAGGGAAGTTTGACATTCCACGGACTTGCAAAGAGGTCTATGTCCGGGGTTCCCCAAATTCGAAAAATCCTGGCTACCTGGTCCATGTGGAGGGACCACTCGTGTGGGAGCAGAACTCGACTGAGTTTGTCCGCCCAAGAGTTTTGAATGCCTGGAAGATATACTGCCAGAAGATGGATGTGATGCTCTCTGGCGAAGGCCCACAGTCGCAAAGCTTCGTTTCAAAGCAACAGAGAGCCAGTTCCGCCCTGCTTGTTTACATAGAACATGGCTACTTGGTTGTCCGTATGGATGAGGACTGTCCTGTAGCTGAGCAGGGAATGGAACACTCTGAGAGCTAAGAATATTGCTCTGAGTTCCAAGAGATTGATATGCAGAGAAGACTCCTGTGGAGACCAGATGCCCTGGGTGGAGAGATCCTGCAGATGAGCTCTCCAACCCACTGAAGAAGCATCTGTTGTCAGAGTTGCTTGGGGTAGCGACTGCTGAAAAGGGGACCCCAGCAACAGATTTGGAGGGGACTTCCACCACTGGAGAGACCAAAATAGGCGACTGGAGTTTGCTATTTTGTCTGACAGGCAACCTAATGTCTGAGTCCATTGGGTGGACCAAGTTCATTGAGCTGCCCTCATGTGAAGGCGAGCATATGGAACCACATGCACGGTGGATGCCATGTGACCTAATAGTTGTAACATTTCTCGAGCAGTTAAATGGGACTTTAACTGTATCTGGGAGGCTAACTGCACCAAGCGTAGGCAACGGGCCTGAGGAAGATAGGCCCTTGCAGTTGTGGTATCCAGCAAGGCCCCTATAAACTCCAGAGACTGAGTAGGGGTGAGATGGGATTTTGGGATATTTATTACCAGTCCCAAATACTGAAGGACACGCCTTGTGCAGGTTAGACAAATCTGGGCCTCTGACTGGGATGGAGCTCGAATGAACCAGTCGTCCAGATATGGGAAAACGAATATTCCTAGAGTGCGTAGAAATGCAGCTACTACTGCCATGCATTTCGTGAACACCCTTGGTGCAGAGGCCAGACCGAAAGGAAGCACCCTGTATTGGTAGTGCTTTCCTTGAAAAAGGAACTGAAGGAACCTTCTGTGTGTTGGATGGATGAGGACATGGGTGTACGCATCCTTGAGATCTAGAGAACAAAGCCAGTCCTGACTCTGAAGGTATGGCAGCAGAGTACCGAGAGAAATCATCTTGAATTTCTCTTTGAATAGAAACTTGTTCAATTCTCTGAGATCTAATATGGGTCTGTAGCCCCCTGTTTTCTATGGAATAAGAAAATAAGGGGAGTAGAACCCTGAGCCCCGTTGAAGAAGGGGTAGTTCTTCTATTGCCCCTTGGGCAAGAAGGGTAGCAATCTCCTGACCCAGAAGGTTGAGGAGAGATGTTGGAGAATTGAACTGTTTCACCATGGTGTGGGGAGGAAGGTTTAAGAAATGAAGCTTGTACCCTTCCCTTATAATGGAGAGGGTCCATTGCTCTGCTGTGATTTGCTCCCATCTGGGAGCAAAGTAAGCTAACCTTCCTGGAATGGTGAGGGGCTCTGGTTCTTCCAGAGCCAGAAAGGCTAAGTTCTCTAGTTGCAAGTCAAAGGCCCTGAGGAGGCTGAGGCTGCTGGGCCGTGGGAGGCCTGGCAGCCTTTGCCTTGGCCTGTTTAGGTGGTTGCTGACGCTTTGCAGCAAAACGACCTGCAGAAGATGCCTGCTGACCATAAGCAGGATAGTATCTTCCTTTTTTAGAAAAAAGGTATCTTTTTGAACAATCTTTTCTTAGCAGGAGCAGAGGTAGACTTTGAAAGTCGATCCAAAGCAGAGTTCTCAGCATCCATCTGAGTGGCCTTTGCTTTCCAATCCCTGCCAAAAAGGTTTTCACCTGTACAAGGAAGATTTCCCAGTTCATCTTGGACCCAGAGTTCCAAATCAGAGGCTTGTAACCAAGCAATTCTGCGTGCACCTATGGCAATAGCCGAGGCTCTGCTTACACACTCAAAAGAGTCAAAGGCTGCACGGTTGGAAAATTTGGAAACATCTTGGGCATGTTTAAGCCAAGTGAGAAACTCCTGCCTTTTATCTTCTGAAATAAAAGGGGCTAAAGTCTGCAGATGATCTGTGACTTCTTTTAGAAACATCCCCATATAGAGACTATAGGAGTTGATTCTGGCAGCAAGCATATTGGCTTGGAAAACCCTTCGGCCAAAAGCATCAAGGGTCCTGCATTCACGTCCTGGAGGATTAGATGAGTGTCTCTTTGCACTCTTTATTTTCCTCATGGCAGACTCTACCACAATAGAGTGGTGAGGAAGCTGAGACTTATGAAAGCCAGGACAAGGAGGGACAAGGTACATGGTGTCTAATCTACGAGAATGAGGAGAGGTGGTAAGAGGAGTCTCCCACATGCTCAACATGAGATCATAGAGAATCTCATGAATAGGTAAAGTAGCTGCTTCTTTAGGAGCCTTAGGATATTACAAAATATCTAATTGCTTGGCTCTAGGCTCTGACTCAGGGGCCACTGTAATGGAGAGGCCCCTAGCCACTTCTCTAATGAAGTCTTGAAAAGACAAGTCTTCTGGAGGAGACATTCTTCGTTTTGGAGAATCAGACTCCTGAGGAAGAAGTACCGGTGCCTCGACAGAAACCTCCGACTCAGAGTCTTCGGAGGAATCAAAGTATCGCCTGTCTGGATGCTCCTGTAAAGCCCGATACGCGTACCGAGTGGGATCGACATCGGGAGTAAGCGGTACCGGTTCGGTACCAATGGGCATCATAGGACAGGGTACCGTTGCAGTCGACACCGAGGCCGATGTCGGTGTAATCGGTACCGGCACCGGGAACGATGCCGGTGCCAGAGTCGGTACCGGCAACGGAGATTGTTGCGGTACCGGAGGCATCGAAGTCTGCATAAACGCCGTTAGGGTGCGCTGCATGGACAGAATCTTCTGATCCATCGACGCCACCAGAGACTGGATGTCGGTACCGGTGGAGGCCACCGGTACCCCAGAACACGGCAACAGGTGATCGGTCGAGGCCAAGCCATCAATGTCAACCTGTGACCCCATAGACAATGCTTTGGAAGCCGGAACTTCCCGCCGGGGTAATTTTGCCGGTGCGGAATCCTCGAGGAGAAGCCCGGAGGCATCTCGATGCTTAGAGGGAGATTTGCCCTTTGAGGACCAGCTAGATTTATGTTTGGTTACCTGAGATCCATGGGAGGAAGAAGAAGCCCTGGAAGACGTCGATGCCACCGAGGCTGCATCAGAGGGAAACAGGGTACTGAGCTTGGCTGCTCAGTTCTGCCGACCTCTTTTAGACATCATGGTACAGGACACACAATCCGTGATGGAATGGTCAGGACCCAAACATTTTAGACCCCAATCATGGGTGTCGGTGACAGAAATAGTACCGCCACACTTCGTGCACTTTTTAAACCCGGAAGCGGGCTTCTCCATGAGGAGAAAAAATGTTCAGACCTAAGGCCCAAACCGAAAATGCACAGTTGAAGAAAGAAAAGGTTTTTTGTTTTGTTTTTTGTAAGAAGAAAAGAAAAGACCGGCGGTACCAGTCTGACGTCGAAAAAGGCAGGCGCGACACAGAGAAATAAAGAAAAAAATAAAGAACTTCTTCTGCGGTGACAGGAACACGACCTGCTGGCTCCGCGGAAAAGAAGAACTGGAGAGAGGCGGTTGGGAAAGGCGGGAAGGCAGCGCGCAGGCACTGTGGGATGCTCCCAAAAGCTTTCTTACTGGATGCTGGGGAGCATTCCCGCGCAGGCTCCGTCGGTACCGACGATACCCATATGTGAAGACTCATTCCTGCTTGTTCCTGGAGATTGAAGCAAAGATTGAAAATAATTCAAAACTGAAAACCCAAAACATAATTGAATGGAGAAGCCACAGATGATCTTGGGGAGAAAGGGGAAAACAGTCAAATGTGATGAAACTTCAAAGGCCCTTGTGGCAGGCTGCCCCAAAAGAGAAATGGGGAAAGAGATTGTAAAAGGAAGCAAAAAAACAGCCTGCAAGTCAGTCTGCTTGTGTAGAGACCCCAAGCATTCCACCAAGGTATTTATGTGTCTATACATCAGTGTATATGGGGAAACTTTCTGGCAAAGTGAGGTATAATGAAATAATGGTGATGGAGGAGGCAGCCATCCCCAAAAGTGGGACATAATATAAAAAAAAAGTGACTCCATAAGTCACAGAATGTGCACAAGATGAGTGAACATGATCCAAGGAGCTTCAAGGAAAAGCAGCAGGCACAGGCGAGGACGAGGTCTGAAGCCCTACTGCTCCGATAAGCAAAGTACCACGACACCCCTTGCCACTTGATGCCTGTGGCAGCTGTCCTGTACCTCCCCTTCTCCCCATCCCACCTCTGCTAATGCTTTTTGCACAAGTTTTAACTTGCGGTTTCTTCCCTGGAAGCTTTTCTGTGATGGGAGACAAATACACCTTGAATCAACAGAAGCACTCAGTGACTCTTGTCTCCAAATTCCCTTCTCTGCAGTTTGTATACCGTACTTGCTGCTACATATGGATTTAGAAAAGCTTTTAAAGCAACAAACACCTCCTGTGTTCCCCCCACCTGTACACTCTATCATCCCTCCTCCATACCTAAGCCTCTAGTTGTTTTTTGTTATGCATTCTGTATGTTTGTATAGAACACACATCACCTGAATCGCATGTCCCTCCCTTCCCCCTCACAGGCCCACCTCGAGTCCACCCGCTCCTCAGCCTTTTTCTTTTTGGGGCCGAGACTGTGGAACTCGCTCCCCGTTGCCCTCCGTCTGGAACCCTCATATAAGACCTTTAAATCCAAGCTAAAGACACACCTTTTTTGCACCGCCTTCAGTCTCCCTCCTCCACCTGCCTCCCCCCTCCGTGATAGTATTGCCTGTATGTTGTTGTCATTTGGCTCTGTTCCTTTTTTGATGTACTATCTACGGCCTCTTGCTTTCTCCTTTCTGTCCTGTTCTTTATACAATGGCGTTCCTTTCCTGTTTCTGCTTCGCAGCGTGTATTTTGCCTACTATTGTACACCGCTCTGATGCCACCGGTAAAGAGCGGTATATTAAATCCGCAAATAAAGATAAAGAAAGATAAAGAAGTTCAAAGTAAGAGCCTCCATGCAAAATATAAGATAGGGCCCCAGGGTAGGGGGAAATCCACTTCAAAAGATACAGGAGTTGTTGTAAGCAGGTCCCTTCCTTCTCTGCTGCTTGGGTGGAATTTACACTAGTAAATGATTATTTTTATTTATCATTCAGTCAAAGCGATTTAGAATGTAAGCTCCAAGGAGCAAGGACTGTTCATTATGGGGGTTATTTTGGAAGTCCTATTCATGCATAGAGACGTTCAAAGCACAGCAACAATTGCCAAAGTGAAGATGTCTATGTCTGAATGGGGATCTGGTGAAAGCGTCGAAGGGGCATTCCCAAGAACCTGGACATCACTGCTTGATCTCAGAAACATTCTGGATGTCTGGAGTCGTGTTAAGTTTAGGCCTCCTCCAAGTACAAAGTAAGCATTGGGAAAGTGCTTGTTTTGCTGAAAAACATCCAGGTGGCATAGAGAAGAGCCTCCATCATTCCCCAATACTCTGCATAAATCACAATGATGGCAGCAGTGGGATTCAAACCTCAACTTCCCTGGTCCTAGCCCACTACTCTATTAGTACTTCAGAACCTGGATGTCTAGAAATAATCCCAGAAAAGATTATGTAGATGTGCCATGCCCCCCACCCCCACCCCACATGTCCATAAATCAGGCACATACACATTTGTGAAGTCATGTCTGCACTTGAACGTGCCTGTTTTTTTTTCCAGATGTTCTGACTTGAACGTCCTTTCTAAAATGCCCCTCCACAACACTGTAGGGTGCCGAGTACATCTAGTACACAGCACTCTACAGCAATCCAACATGGGGTAATAGCTTCATCTTCCTGTCCAGTCCATCACAAGGTACCAAGCAAGTTGTCATTTTACTCTAATGTATCACAGAAAGATTGGAACTGTAGGTCCCTAATACAACAAAACTGGCTCAGCCAATGGTCAGTTTTTAGCATAACCTAATTCCACTGAAAAAATCTCTGCAGTACCTCTCAGATGGGCTGCTAATTTCTGTTAGGATTTGTCACCAAAAAACATTTGCTAATCAAAATCACAATACAGTAAATGGTGGCAGATAAAGACCAAAGCATTGTGGAACCTGTGTTTTTTTGCGGAAACTGCTAGGTACTTGTGACCTAGATTGGTCACTGTTGGAAACAGGATACTGGGCTGGATGGATCTTGGTCTGACCCAGTATGACATATCTTATGTTCTTATTTATTATTTATTTATTATTTATTTATTTATTACAATTTCTTATATACCGCACTATTGTCAGCGCGGTTTACATAAAACAAAATGACCATAACAAACTGTTTGGCTTCACATAGAACAGGAGAAAACAACTTGTAGCCTGACCAGTAACATGGTTAAGATCATAGCTGCTGTTCAGTATAAGTTATGCCCCACTGTCTTTGTTTAGAGTTTACTAGTCTCTCTGTACAGATTACATGCACCACCAAGGCTAGAAACTAGGGTGTGGCAACTGGGATGTTGACTTGGGCACCATAAGTGTGAGCACCAAACCCCAGTCTTTGGGGAGGAAAGCCATGCAGTTGTGCCCTGGAAGCCAGAACACCTAGTTCCAGCACCCCTCTATCCCATGCTTCTTAGAATATAAGTCATTTCACTGCTGTTTTTAGTTCAATCACTCAATAAGCTGTTTCTATCCTTCATCTATTTTGTACCACAATATCCCACTCCTTAATGAATTCCTTCACCATTTTTGATTCCACCTCTGTGGTGGGAAAAGTAATGGAGGTGCTCTTGAAAGAAAGAAGAGTGGACTTTCTGGAAATCAATGGATTGCATGATCCGTGGCAACATGGTTTTACCAGGGGAAGATGATGCCATACAAATTTGACTGGAGTGACCAGAGAACTAGATCTAGGGTATGCAATGGATGCGATAAACTTAGATTTCAGCAAAGTCTTTGATACTGTTCCTCATAGGAGACTTATCAATAAGCTGAGCAGCCTGGGGATAGGTCCCAAGATGGTGAACTGGATCAAACATTGGTTAACTGATAGACAACAGAAAGTGGTGGTAAACGTGCATATAGTAATAGCATGTATCAGGGATTGCTCTTAGGACCAATACTGTTCAATGTATTTGTGAGTGATATTGCAGAAGGACTGAATGGAAAAGTCTGCCTTTTTGCAGATGACATGAAAATTTGCAACAGAGTGGACACTTCTGAGAGTGTGAGCAACATGAGGAAAGATCTACAAATACTGGAAAAGTGGTCTAGTGCTTGGCAGTTAAAATTTAATGGGAAGAAGTACCGAGCCATGCACTTGGGATGCAGAAATCAAAACAAATTATATGCGATAGGGGGAGAAAGGTTGGTGTGCATGGACCAGGAGAAAGGCCTCCGAGTTCTAGTATGTGAGGATCTCAAAGTGGCAAAACAATGCATCAAGGCAGTAGCCAAAGCCAGAAGGATGCTGGGTTGCATACAGAGAGGAATAACCAGCAGAAAGGTGGAGAAATTAATGTCTCTGTACAAGTCATTGCGAGGACTCATTTGGAGTATTGTGTTCAGTTTTGGAGACCATATCTCAAAAGAAAAAAAAAAGAAGATTTGAAATGGTTCAGGGAAAGGCAACCAAAAATGAATTAGAGTCTTCACCAGAAGATGTATGAGAAAAAGCTTGAAGACCCAACTATGTAAGAGAGGAGGGACAGGGGAGTATCTCTTTGATTTGCTACTTCCATACTCAACTCAATATCTTCTCAATGATACTAATAATTTATATTTACCATCATCACCTTCACAAGCAAGATTAGTCTCTACCCCCTTCCTCTGCTTTTTACATTCTGGCCCCTGCACTATAGAATTCGCTCCCCTCTGCTATCCGGTTGGAACCCTCATTTCCCTCCTTTAAATCACTGTTGAAAACACATATTTTTAAATATAGCCTATAATTTGTCCATTACTTAATTTATTGAGTGTCCTTTCGTCTCATCTCTGTTTCTGGTATGAATGATGTTATTTTTCCTGTTTTTAATGGAGTTCTTTCTTGTTTTTATTGTATTTCCTGTTTTTATTGTATTCTTAAACTTTGTTTGTACACCACTCTGCTGAGACCCCTTGAAGGGCGGTTTGTTAAGTATAATAAACCATAACCATAGAGATCTTTAAATACTTAAGGGTATTAATGGAGAAAACAAACCTTTTTCAAAGAAGGGGAAGTTGTAAAACTAGAGGCATATGATGAAGCTGGCAAAGCGATAAACTTAAGAGCAACATCAGGAAATACTTTTTCACTGAAAGAGTGGCAGATGTTTGGAATGCTCTCCCGATGGAGGTGGTGGGGCAAATACAATGATGGAATTCAAAATCACATGGGAGAGACACAGTGGATCCCTATATTGCAAGAGGATGATATTAAAGCAAAAACAGTAAATACTTTTTATACTTCAATAAAAAGAAGAAGGGGATTGACCTGCATGGAACAGCAGTTACAACCACTTGAGCCATCTAACTGGGCAGACTAGATTGCCCATACTGGTCTTCACCTGCCATCATATACTATGTTCTTTGGAAGAGCATACCAGGCATTTACCCTTCCCCATCAAAAAATATTTCCTGATCTCTCTTTATAGTCTACCTCCTTGCAGATTCTCATAATGTCCCCTTGTTCTACAGCTTCCTTCCTTTGGAAAGGGTTTATTATGGAATAATATCTTTCAAAGAGTTTGAATGTCTAAATTATATTATTAATACTTATTTATATAGCGCCAAACAGCATACTCAGTACTGTATAAAAAAAGAGTCCCTGCTCCACAGAGCTTAGAAACTGTTAAGGCAAACAAAAAAGGGGATTAGGGAAATGATTGAAAACGCATATGGGTGTTGACAGGAGAATAGAGGCAGCCTCAAAGAGATGAGTTTTTAGCCTGGATTTGAACAGGACCAAGGATGGAGCCTGACGAACTGACTCAGATAGTCTATTCCAGACATACAGTACAGTACAGCAAGACGAAAGGAACAGAGTCTGGAGTTGGCAGTAGAGGAAAGGCATAGATAACAGCAATTTGGTTAATGAGCAAGTTGCCAGGGAGAGGATGTAGGGAAAGAAAGAGGAGAGATAATGAAGAGCCACAGAATAAATGCATTTATAGGTCAGAAGGAGAAGTTTGAACTGTATGTGAAAATGGATAGGGAACCAAAGAAGCAACTCAAGATGAGAGGTTATGAGAGCATAGAGACATTGGCAGATTAGCTATGCAGTTGAGTTTTGAAGAATTTGAAGGGAAGATACACGATTCTATGGGAGACCGGTGGGGAGCAAAATAAAATAGACTAGACAGGAGGTGATGAGAAATCGCATAAGGGTCATGGTAGTGTGTTCTGAGAGGAAGGGATGAATTTGGCTGATGTTATAGAGAGAAATGATTTGGTGGAGATTCAGCAGTGGCGGCTAGCCCTTGTAAAGTAACTAGCTGTTGCTGAACTTAAAACCCGGATATTCAATGCTTGGGCCATATCTGGCCACTAGCATTGAGTATCTAGGTCAGTTGGATAGCAGCAAAGCTAACCAAGCAGTGGCAATGTTCAGCTGCCTCTGCTTTGCCTCAGAATGCCCTGATACTAGCTGGCTAGTGGCTCCACCTGGGGATATTCAGTGGCACTAACTGCATTAGTGCTGCTGAATATCCCCGTCGCCATGATTAACACAGCTAGCTGACTTGCTAACTCTGTTAAACACTCTGAATATTGGCTCCAACGTGTTTTAGCAATCTGTTGGATTTGTGCAGGGAAAGCGAGGAGTCAAAGGTTGTAAGCTGAGGAAACAAGGAGGATGACAGTGTTGATCACAAAAATAAAGATGGGGGGAGGGGGGGTTGGGGGGGGGGAGAGAGAAAAGAAGTTCCATCTTGGCCATGTTCACATTCAGACCTCACCAATGGCCTGTACGTCATCATCATCACCTTTTTCTGCTGGTTATGCCTCAACGCAGCCTAGCATGCCTCTCATTTTGGCCATTACCCTGAAGCACTGTGGCACAACATTTAGATCCTCAAACACTATCATCCTGAAAGATCTCTCCTGGTCCAAGCACACCAGTCTTTTCCTTCCCATCCATTCATTGCCTACAGCTCCTTTGAATTCTGCATCCCAGAATGTATCATTCTGCACTTTTTTCACATTAAAGTTTAACCAGTCATCCAGTTTGTTGATCATTCCTCATGTTATCTAATCCCTTAGGGGCATCCGCTTTTGTTGTAGAGTTTTGTCATCTGCAAGTAGGCAAAACGTTTCCTTCTGGCCTTTCTGCAATATTGTCGCAAAGATACTGAAAAGAATCAGCCCCAAGACCGATCCTTAAAACATTTCACTATTCTCCTTCTTTTCTTTTGAGAGAATGCCATTTACCACCAACCTCATGTTTCAGTCATCCCATTTCTAATCCAGTTCAACACACTGGGACCAAGCTGCTCAGATTATGAGCCTCATGTGGGGAACAGCATCAGAGGATTTGCTGAAATCCCAAGTATACCATAGCCAGCATGTGCCCTCATTCTAGTTCTTTAGTCACCCAAATGAAGAAATCAACCCAAATATTATGGCACAGTCTCTCTCTCTTATAAAACCAAATAGCTTTTGATCTTGGAAGCCCCTGATCATAGTTAGTTTCCTGTTCTTCAGCAATATCCCCATTTCTTGTTCTAGCACCAAAGGAAGGCTTACTGGCTTGTAGTTTCCAATGTCCTCTCTTTTACCACTTCTGTGAAGAGGGACCACAGCCACTGTTTTCTAGGGCTAGTCCAACCATTAGGCAAACTAGGCAGTCACCTAGGGCAGCAGCAAAGAGCAGGCCATTCAAAGCGAAAACAATAGATTCTGACAGCCAGGTGAGATGTAAGGCTTAAGGTATGTCTAGAACATTAACAGCTTGAACCAGCTCTGGGGCTGGTCTTGCTCTTTTCTAATACTAGGGAACCGCTTCTGTTTCCAGAGATCAAATAAACACATCTTTCAGCTTCCCCCCAAAAGTCTAAATCTTGGGAAGAATCTCTTCTGTTCACTTTTAAACTTATCTAATTTCTCAGCAAACAGGGGTGTCCTACACGGAACAGTGAGTTCACCCCTAAACAAAGACATGGGGAGGGGTGACCTGCACTGAGCAGCAGTTTATGTTTTATGCTTTATTAAAATTTGATATACCACCCACACCAAAAGGTATCTGGGCGGTTTACAATCATAAAAATGACATAGCTGCGAAAGTGGAAAAGAACGCCATCATTTTAAAAACAGGAAAGAGGAGAAAAAAGGACAGAAAACAGGCAAATAAATAATCACATCAAGACACAATAATGGGGAAGCGGAGGAAGGGAGCAAGCGTTATGGGGGGAGGTTAAATGCCAAGCTGAACAGATAAGTTTTGAGTTTTGTTTTGAACAGCCGGAAACATGTTTCAGACCGGAGGGAGGAAGGGAGCGAGTTCCACAACCTTGGGCCCAAAAAGTAAAAGGCGGAAGAGCGGGTGGATTCCAGATGTGCATGTGAGGGAGGAGGAAGGAACACGCGATCAAGGTGAATAGAGCGAAGAGAGCGGTGAGAAGAATGGAAGTGAACTTGATCCACAAGATAGAGGGGGACACCTGTATGGAGAGCCCTATGAACAAATGTAAGAATCTTGCCATCTTACTGGGCAGACTACATGGACCATACTGGTCTTTATCTGCCATCATTTACTATGTTACTTTTTAAGCTCTGATGAGCAGGGACAGTCTTTTACACATGTCTGTGCAGCGCTGCATACATCTTGTAGTGCTATACAAATAGGGCCCGATTCAGTCCCAAACGTAGATCCCCTCAGTACGTCTGGTCTGAACTGGATATACAGAGGGGATCAGGATTCTGATCCTGTGGGGCATGTCTAGCCCTGTGGGATCAGAATCGCGAACAGTCCTGTACATGCAGACTGGGACTGCAATTCAGTCTGGCCTGAACGTGAAGGACTGTCCACAGCTAACTCAGTCAAGGCTTTTCGATGGAGTTGCGGCGCCATGGCATCATGTTGCCATGGGACTGCGGCTCCATTGAAGAGCTGTGATGCTGGTTCCTGGAGAACAAATGCTTATCCCTCGTAGCCCGACCCCTAATTTGGCCTCCTAAGGCCAGGGTTGGGCTACAGAGAATGTCCTCCTGCCCTATTCACGCCCCGGCGTTTAAATAAAATCATGTCCAGGGAAGTTATTCCACCTCGGGGGTTGAATAACCTCCCCACACGTCACCGGCCCCGGATATACAGGGCCAATATTAGAATCAGCACTGTATGTACAGGGCCAGTGACCGCCCAGACTCTGCCCCCAAGCTGCCCCTTCCCTGCCGTCATCTAACTTCCCCACACAACCGGCGGGGAAGTTAGTCATGGCTGGGTGAAGGCACGAATAGCAGGGGTGGACGTCCCGTTGGGCCGACCATCCCCGCTATTCATGGCACAGAATAACCCCCATGGTCAGTAGTAGTAGTAGTAAGTTGTTCATGATCACCTTCAATATAGTTTACCTATGATATTGGAGAATGGGCCACAAAGCAACACCGCCTGGACACATCACATACTGCTCTGTATGACAAAGGACTTGGCAGGTCACAGTGCATGCAGTCCCTGCATTCAGAGAGACAACAGATTGCAGAGGAAGCTAACAAAGGACAACAAATCTGTCAAAGCTGAAATTCACAGTTATAACTAGGGCTACGCAGCCAATAATTTGTTTTGTCATGTCATTTGCAGGCTTTATATTAGTTTTATTTTTTAAAAATTTTGTTTTTGGGGAAACATTGTTAATGGCACTATTGTGTGATAGGGCTTCTAAAATAACCCCCATAATGCATATTATTCATGCTCTGGACATCTGTAGAGAGGGCATACAGACGTTCAAAGCGGCATGAGGATGTCTAAATCAGAAAGCGGCTGTGGTGTAGGCGTGTCCAGGCATTCCCAAGATTTCAGAAACACCTTGTATGTCCCGGGTAGGCTCCAGATGCGCCCGACACACTTGATCCAGTCCTAGGTTTACCCCACTGCATGCAAGGACATGTAGTTCTGATTTTTCTATTGCACTCCATAAGAAAAGCAAGACTACGTCCCTGCATGCCATAGGGTAAACCCAGGACTGGATCAAGACTGTCGGGCGCATCTGGAGCCGGTTAGCAATCCTAGTCCCGGGCCACACCAGGCAGAAACCCCAGCTGTGCTACTGAGCCATACCCCCCGCCGCCATTTGGATTGGTGATGGCAGCAGTTTAAAAGCGGCTGCTTTGTGCCGCCACGAATTCCATCTTCAGTGGCTTGGCTCGGCTCGACGGTGGCAGATTAAAAGCAGCGGCTTTGTGTTGCTGCTTTGGTGGGCACTGTGCTGTGCTGCCCAGAGCTCTGCCACCCTAGACGGGACAGCTCTGCCTTTATGTGCATCGATAGAGCACAGTTACTTACCTGTAACAGGTGATCTCTGGGAACAGCAGGAATTAGTCCTCACATATGGGTATGTCGGTACCGACGGAGCCTGCGCGGGAATGCTCCCCAGCTTCCCAAAAGGAAAGCTTTTGGGGCCTCACACTGCGCATGCGCGCTGCCTTCCCGCCTTCCTGACCAACTCTCCTCAGTTCGAGTTTAAAGCTGAGACAATAGAGAGAGGAAAGGAAAGAGAGAGAGAGATACAACTCCTAGGGGAGGTGGGTGGGTTGTGAGGACTAATTCCTGCTGTTCCCAGAGATCACCTGTTACAGGTAAGTAACTGTGCTATCTCCAGAAACAAGCAGGAATAAGTCCTCACATATGGGGACTCCCTAGCTGAGATGCCCGGGAGATCCCCTGAAGGGTATGAGACCCTGAAAGGTTCCTCATCTTCCTATGGATCTCAGGCATCCATTCAGGGAAGGTGGGCTGGAGTTGTTCAAGAATGGAACAGGTGTCTGAGGACAGCCTGACCAAACAAGGCATCCCGGCGGGAGTCCTTGTCCAAACAGTAATGGGCTGTAAAGGTATGAACCGAGGCCCAGGTGGCTGCTCGACAGATCTGGTCAATGGACACAGAGTTTAGATGAGCCATAGAGGTGGCCATGGCCCTCACATTGTGAGCGGTGACATGGCCCTCCAGAGAAAGGTTCTTACTCTGGTAAGCAAAAGAGATACACTGAGCAATCCAATTGGACAGTGTTCTTTTAGAGACTGGAAGTCCTAAATGAGAAGGATCAAAAGCAACAAAAAGCTGAGAAGATTTTTGATGTTGTTGTGTCCTGTGGAGGTAAAAGGCAAGAGCTCTTTTACAATCTAGAGTATGAAGGTTCCTCTCTGCACTGGATGCATGAGGAGCTGGAAAAAAGACAGGTAAATATACCTCTTGATTAAGATGAAAAGGGGAGACCACTTTAGGCATAAAGTGGGGATTGGTCCTAAGGACCACCTTATCATGATGGAACCTTGGTGGATTAGCCACTAGAGCTTGCAGTTCACTGATACGGTGAGCTGAGGTGACTGCATTAAGGAAAATAACCTTCCAGGAAAGAAATTTCAAGGAGGTAGTGGCTAAGGGTTCAAAGGGTGGCTTCATAAGCTGACCAAGAACCAAGTTTAAGTCCCATGCCACCGGAGGAGGTCGAATGGGAGGTTTAGTTAAGGTTAGGCCTCTCATGAATCTTGCAATAAGAAGATGAGAGGAAACAGGTTGTCCATTGATGGGCTTAAGGGATGCTGCAATAGCACTCAAATGGACTCTTACTGAATTCGTTTTGAGTCCTGCATTGGAGAGATGCAGGAGATATTCCAAAAGAGAATTCAAAGGAAGTGCTAGAGGGTTAAGACCCCGTTGAGCACACCAAATGGAAAATCTTTTCCATTTAAAAGCGTAAGAACGCCTAGTGGAAGGTTTCCTAGAGGCATGGAGGATATCCTTCACTTGCTGCGACAGATTGAAGTGTTGAAGGTCTAGACCTTCAGTAACCAAGATCTGAGGTGAAGGGACTTGGGATTTGGGTGCCACAAAGTCCCCTCCTCCTGAGACAGAAGGTCTGGAGCCGCTCCCAAGTCTAGGGAGGGGGCTTGGGAGAGATGCAGAAGTAGAGGGTACCACACTTGGCGTGGCCAGCGTGGAGCTATGAGGATCATGGACCCATGATCCCTTTGAAGTTTGAACAGAGTCTTGGGAATCAAAGGAATGGGTGGAAAGGCATATAGGAAGCCCTGACCCCAATGAAAAAGAGGAAGGCATCCTTGGCCTGAACTCCCTGACACGGAATCCTGGAACAGAACCGGGGAAGTTTGGCATTCCACGGACTTGCAAAGAGGTCTATGTCCGGGGTCCCCCATTTCTGGAAGATTCTGGAGTATCTGATCCATGTGTAGGGACCATTCGTGTGGAAGCAGAACTCAACTGAGTCTGTCTGCCCAAGAGTTTTGGATTCCTGGAAGATATACTGCCAGGAGATGGATTTGATGCTCTCTGGCGAAGGCCCATAATCTTAGAGCTTCGTTGCAAAGCGACAGAGAGCCAGTCCCTCCTTGTTTGTTTATGTAAAACATGGCTACTTGATTGTCCGTATGAATAAGGACCGTCATGTTGCTGAGGAAGGTATGAAAAACTCTGAGAGCTAGAAAGATTGCTCGAAGTTCCAAGTGGTTGATATGAAGGGTGGTCTCCTGTGGAGACCAAGTGCCCTGAGTGGAGAGATCTTGAAGATGAGCTCCCCAACCTGTTTGGGAGGCATCTGTTGTGAGGGTTGCTTGGGGCAACAATGGTTGAAAGGGGGCCCCCAACAACAGATTTTGAGTGGACATCCACCATTGGAGAGACCAAAAGAGACGTTTGGAGTTTGCTATTTGGTCTGAGAGAGCTCCGGATGCTTGAGTCCACTGGGTGGACAAAGTCCATTGAGCTGCTCTCATATGTAGGCGAGCATAGGGCACCACATGTACTGTGGAGGCCATGTGGCCTAATAGTTGTAGCATCTCCCTGGCAGTCAAGTGGCTTCTGGACTGAGTCTGGGAGGCCAAGTGCACTAGACGTTGGCAACGGGCCTGAGGAAGATAGGCCCTTGCAGTGGTGGTATCCAACCAGGCCCCTATGAATTCTAGGGACTGAGTAGGGGCGAGTTGAGACTTTGGCAGATTGATCACAAGTCCCAGATACTGCAGAATGCGTCTGGTGCAATCCAGGGAAGTCTGAGCCTCGGACTGAGATGGAGCTCGGATGAGCCAGTCGTCCAGGTATGGGAAAACAAAAATTCCCAGGGCTCGTAGAAATGCAGCTACTATTGCCATGCATTTGGTAAATACCCTTGGAGCAGAGGCTAGACCGAATGGAAGTACTCTGTATTGGAAATGTTTTCCCTGGAACAGAAACCGTAGGAATTTTCTGTGGGATGGATGGATGAGTATATGTGTGTACACATCCTTGAGATCTAGAGAACAAAGCCAATCCTGACTCTGTAGGTATGGAAGGAGAGTACCTAGAGAAAGCATCTTGAATTTCTCCTTGCATAGGAATTTGTTCAATTCTCTGAGATCTAGAATAGGTCTGTACCCCCCTGTTTTCTTGGGAATAAGAAAATAAGGGGAGTAAAACCCTGACCCCTGTTCAAGAAGAGGAACCTCTTCTATTGCCCTTTGGGCGAGAAGGGTGGTCACCTCCTGACCTAACAGGTTCAGGAGAGAAGGGGGAGAATTGAAACATCTCACCATGGTATGGGGAGGAAGGCTGGAGAAATGTAGTTTGTAGCCCTCTCTGATGATAGAGAGGGTCCATTGTTCTGATGTGATTTGCTCCCATCTGGGAGCAAAATGAGTTAACCTTCCTGGAATGGTGAGAGGCCCTGGATGTTTTAGAGCCAGAAAGGTTAAGTTCTCTAGAGTTGAGTCAAAAACCCTGAGGGGGTTGGGACTGCTGGGCTGTAGCAGCCCCTGCAGGTTTTGCCCTGGCCTGTTTAGGCTGCTGACGCTTAGGAGCAAAGCGAGCTGCAGAAGATTGTTGGCCAGTATTTGTAGCAAATCTGGCCTTCATATACAAAGGCTTCTTGAAAGATTTTTTCTTGACAGGGGCAGAGGTAGACTTAGAAAGTCTATCTAAAGCAGCATTTTCTGCATCCATTTGGGTGGCTTTGATTTGCCACTCCTTACCAAACAGATTCTCACCTGTACAGGGCAGATTTCCCAACCCATCCTGGACCCAGGGTTCTAGGTCAGAGGCCTGGAGCCAAGCAATTCTGCGAGCCGCTATGGCAATACCTGAGGCTCTGCTAGCACCCTCAAAGGAGTCAAAGGCTGCTCTGTTGGAGAACTTTGATATATCTTGGGTATGCTTTAGCAAAAGAAGGAACTCCTCCTTTCTATCCTCTGGGATAAAGGGGAGAAAATGGCGTATTTTCAATGCAATCTCCTTCAGAAACATGCCCATATAGAGGCTGTATGAATTGATTCTAGCAATAAGCATACTTGCTTGGAAGATTTTTCTACCAAAAGCATCCAAAGTCCTACATTCTCTCCCTGGAGGAGTAGAAGAGTGTCTTTTGGTACTCTTTATCCTTTTCATAGCTGACTGCACCACAATAGAGTGGTGAGGGAGCTGAGTTTTTTGAAAACCAGGAGAAGGAGGGACACGATACATGGTGTCCAACCGACGAGAATGTGGAGATATGGGAGACTCCTCTCACCCTAAGTCCATCATGTGTTCTTGAAGAATTTCATGAATGGGCAAGGTGACTGCCTCTTTGGGAACCTTAGAGTATCCTAAAATATCTAATTTTTTTGCTCTAGGTTCTTTTTCAGAGGTTACTGAAATAGAGAGACCTTTAGCCACTTCAAGGATGAAGTCTTGAAAGGACAAATCCTCTGGAGGAGACATTCTCCTCTTTGGAGAAGAGGGCTCTTCAGGTAGAGTTAGGGATACTTCAGCAGAGTCATCTGATGAGTCAGAATCATCAGAAGACTTGAAGTATCGTCTGTTTGCTTCCAGGGATCGATAAGCGTATCGACCGGTATCGACATCGGGGGTACCCAGAACCGGGATCGGTATCGGGGAAAACCCCGGAACCGGGAACCGGAATCGGTATCCTGGTCGATGTGGATGCCCTGGGTACCGGTATCAGTTGTGGTACCGGAACCGGAGTCGGTACCGCTGGCTGCGGTACCGATGGCGTCGCAGCTCTAATAAAAGCCATAATAGCCTGCTGCATGGATTGAACTGTATGATCCATAGACGCCACGACTGTCTGGATGTCGGTACCGGAAGATTGAGCCGGTACCCCAGAGCAGTCTAACAGGTGATCGGTCGAGGCCGTGCCATCGATGTCAACCTGTAACCCCATAGGAGGAGCTTTGGAAGCCGGAGCTTCCCGCCGGGGTTGTTTGGCTGGGGCAGGGTCCTCAGGGTCAAGCCCGGGGGCATCTCTATACTTGGAGGGAGATTTGCCCTTTGAGGACCTGCCAGAGGAATGTTTGGTTACCTGAGATCCATCAGGAGAGGAAGACCTGGAAGATGTCGATGCTGGAGTATCTGTAGAAAACAGCATGTGAAACTTGGCTGCCCGGTTTTGTAAGCCACGTTTAGACATCAAAGAACAGGATGGGCAATCCGGAATGGAGTGGTCAGGCCCCAAACATTTAAGACACCATTCATGGGTGTCTGTGACTGATATAGTACCGCTACACTTGGTGCATTTTTTAAAACCAGAGGCTTGTTTCTCCATGAGGGAGAATTCTGTGAAGGCCTAGAGCAGCGATGGCGAACCTATGGCACGCGTGCCAGCTGTGGCACGCGAAGGCCTTGCAGCTGGCACGCGTGAAGGTCCGCAAAAAAAGAAAAAGCGGGCTCTGGCTGCTGCCGCGGACGCGGCAGCATGCAGTGTCCCGCGGGGCCCCCTCCGCCCGCTAAGCCCCTCTGCAAGGGCTTTCAGATTTGCGAGGGAGACAGCGTCTCCCTCGCGTCTCTGTTAAGCCCGTAGGGGTTAATGGGAAATTTCCCATCAGCCCCTTTAGACGCGAGGGACTGATGGGAAATTTCCCATTAGCCCCTGCGGGCTTAACAAGAGACGCGAGGGAGACGCTGTCTCCCTCGCGAATCTGAAAGCCCTTGCAGAGGGGCTTAGCGGGCGGAGGGGGGCCCCGCGGGACACTGCATGCTGCCGCGTCCGCGGCAGCAGCCAGAGCCCGCTTTTTCTGTTTTTAAATTTGCCGGGGGGGGGGGGGGTGTTAGGACGGCTTATGGGCGGGGGGGGGGGTGGGTGGACTGCGAATGGGCGAGGGGGGGGGTTAGGACTGCTAATGGGCTAGGAGGGGGGGGGTTAGGACTGCTAATGGGCTAGGGGGGGGGGTTAGGACTGCTAATGGGCTAGGAGGGGGGGGGTTAGGACTGCTAATGGGCTAGGGGGGGGTTAGGACTGCTAATGGGCTGGGGGGCTGTCTGGAAATGGGGTGGGGGGTTAGGACTGCTAATGGGCGGGGGTTAGGACTGCTAATGGGCTAGATGGGGGGTTAGGACTGCTAATGGGCAGGGGGGGGGTTAGGACTGCTAATGGGCTGGGGGGGTTAGGACTGCTAATGGGCTGGGGGGGGTTAGGACTGCTAATGGGCTAGGAGGGGGGGGGGGGGGGTTAGGACTGCTAATGGGCTAGGAGGGGGGGGGTAAGGAAATGTAATGGGCTAGGGGGGGTGAGGACTGCTAATGGGCTGGGGGGGGGGTTAGGACTGCTAATGGGCTAGGAGGGGGGGTTAGGACTGCTAATGGGCTGGGGGGGGTTAGGACTGCTAATGGGCTAGGAGGGGGGGGGTTAGGACTGCAAATGGGCTAGGGGGGGGTTAGCACACCTAATAGGCAAGGACGGGCGGGTTAGGACAGCTAATCGGCTAGGGGGGGTTAGGACTGGTAATGGGCTGTGGGCTGATGGGGGCTGTCTGGAAATGGGGTGATGGGGGTTAGGACTGCTAATGGGCTAGAGAGGGGGGGTTAGGACTGCTAATGGGCTAGGGGGGGGGTTAGGACTGCTAATGGGCTGATGGGGAGGGGTTAGGACTTGAGGTGGGCTGTTGGGTGGGGTTAGGACTGGAAATGGGCTGATGGGGGGTTAACACTGGAGGTGGTCTGATGGGGTTAGGACTGGTAATGGGCTATGGGGGGTTTAGGACTGATAATGGGCTATGGGGGGGCTGGGACAAGAAATGGGCTGATGGGGAGGGGTTAGGACTTGAGGTGGGCTGATGGGGTTAGGACTGGTAATGGACTGTGGGCTGATGGGGGGGTTAGGACTGGCAATGGGCTATGGGGGCTGACTGGAAGTGGGGGGTTAGGACTGGTAATGGGTTATAGGGGGGGGGGCTTAAACTGAAAATGGGGTGATGGGGGGTTAGGACTGGAAGTGGGTTGATGAGGGGGGGATAGGACTGGTATTGGGTTGGGGGGCTGCTAGGACTGGAAATGGGCTGATGCAGGGACTAGAAGGGAATGGATGCTGGGTGAGGCTGGAACTAGAAGGGAGCTGGTGTTGGGGGAGGATTAGAATGGGATGGGGCTGGGAGAGTAAAATGGAGAGGGGAAAAATATTTTGTGTGGGAGGGATAAAAAATCTACAATTGGCCGGGTATTGGGAGAGTAAGTGGGGATTGAGGATGGAGGGGTAAATTTTGAGTAGATGAAATAGGAATGAGGAAAGAGCCAAAGGAGAAAGATTAGTATGTTTAAAGCAGATGTAGAGAGAGAATGGAAAAAAAAAACAAGAAGACAGAAGAAAGGATAAATGGACAGCAGATGGAGAGTTAGCAGAAGACACGAAGAAACCAGAAGAAAGTGGCTGGAACAATTGCAACTGAAAAAAAAATGCACAAAAGGTAGAAAAATATCTCTTTATTTTGAATTTATTAACTGGAATATGTCAGCTCTGGGAAATGTGCATCATTAATTTTTGCGCTTTGTTTAGTACAAGAGGAAATTAATATATAGTTTTATTTCTACAGTGTTGTTGTATATTCCAAGTTTGGCTTTTGGGGTTCCCAGTTTAATTATTGTCTTCCTGTTTCTAAATTGTGATTCCTTGTTTGGTGATGGTCTGTTCTGCATGTGTAACTGAGCTGAGGTATTCTGTTTATATAATTCCTATTTGACATTGCCACTTGTTCTTTCCCCAGTAGGTCATGTATTGTTGTTCTCTGAGATGTATTGGTTTAATATTTGCAGTGTTGCCTTTTGATAGGTAGAGTATGGTGCTTTGTGAGTCCTGGTAGTGCTGTTAGGATACGGCGGGTTTGCTATGGGTTCTAAATGGGCAGCGTTTGTAGTAGTTCCTAATGTGCCTGGCGGTTGGTACTGGATTATAGTAATGTAGAAACCTTTTAGTCTTTCTTTATCCATATACTCATTAAGAGGCATGTTTACTAAAAGTTAGTGTATGGTAACATTATGCAAATATTTATGCAAATGAAGCACCTTATGCAAATGGGGCTTTAATTGACGTGCTGGCACTTTGAGGAAATTCTTTGGTTTTGTGCGGCAGTTTGGGCACTCGGGCTCAAAAAGGTTAGCCATCACTGGCCTAGAGGCTTCACAGAACAAACACACCAAGTGGGGAAAATAAGATATATATATATTTTTTTTGTAAAGAAAAAAGACCGGCGGTACCGGTCCGGAATCGGGGAAGGCAGACACGTGGCCAAAGAAACAAATTAAAATAACAACTTCTTCAGCGGTGACAGGAACACGACCTGCTGGCTCCGCGGAAAAAGAAGAACTGAGGAGAGTTGGTCAGGAAGGCGGGAAGGCAGCGCGCATGCGCAGTGGGAGGCCCCAAAAGCTTTCCTTTTGGGAAGCTGGGGAGCTTTCCCGCGCAGGCTCCGTCGGTACCGACGTACCCATATGTGAGGACTTATTCCTGCTTGTTCCTGGAGATTGCAAACTACCACTCAGTCATACTATTGCTCAATAGAGCACACTATTACACTAATAGACAGGAAGTGATGAAGTGCTACTAACATGCTACTAATAGACAGGAAGTGATGAAGTTTCCGTGTGTTTTCTTTCTTTTTGTTTGAAAAAGTCATGAAGTAGTATAGGAAGTGTCGTTTTAAGACAGCTGCATAACAATAGGTAGCGATTCTAGAATGTTTACCTGAGCTCAAAATCCCTCCATTGTGTAATCTGTAGCAGCAAAGAGAAAGAAAGCTCACAGGACCAGATGCCTTGCTGTCTACAGCTGAAAGCCATTGGAGGAATAATCTACATTTTAGAGCAGTGGGTTGAGAACTAGGGAAACCTGGTTTCAAATTTTGTATTACCCACTGATGCATTTTATGGTTTATTTTATGTTCTATACTGCCTTTTACAATATATGCAAAGCGGTTCACAAAGCAAAACTAAAATAGAAAAAAAATGGAAAGGAACTCCAGTATAATTGACAGGAAAGAAGAAGAAAACAACCCCAATGAACTAGAACAGAAAAAAGTCAGAGAGACAATCATGACATGGAACAACAGGGGTCACATTCTCGTCAAGACTGACGTAGAGAGAGGGCTAAGGACAATCGGACAACAGAACAGTCAGAGACTTTGTAAACATACCCCAAAGCAGCAGTAGCGGCCTCCATACAATATCGGAGCTGCGGCCCCATTGAATTCAGTGGGGCTACAGCTCCAATATTGCACAGAGGCCACTACCACTGCTTTGTAAACATACCCCTTTGTCTTCTGTTGCCTCACACAGGGATGGCAGAACATTTTTTTAGTTAGAAGGGCCAAATAAACCAATTTTTAGACCCATTCCCAAGCTCTCTAGTTGCCGATACTGTATTAGGCAAAATATTGGCAGGGCCACGGCACCAATGGTCCACTCCATTCTGCTACCTATAACCTCACATTCAAATATGCATGTTACCCCTACTATTATTTCTCACATATCTGTGCCGAGATCCCTTTAAGAACTTGGCAGATCCCCTTCAGTCGAGTCTCCTGCTGATGATTTAGTCAGTTGGGGTAAACCCATTGAGGGGATTGCAAGGTGGACTCTCAAAGCTAGATTAGTTTTGAAATTTAAAAATCCTAGAGTGATCTTAATTATTTTATTTGTTTGACAGGTTATCTTTTTATACTATGCTAATAGTTAAAGGGCGCTGAGAAACTTAGCAATGGCATGGTTAAATTTACTGCACAGTTCATCTTGTACCAACAAATTTCCAGTGATAGTTGGTGCAGTTATGCTAGTTCTTTAGCCTCGATGTGTATTGTGGTGGCAAAGCAGGGTTAAACCCTGGAGAAAGTAGGAGAAACCAGTCTTTTTCCCCTGAAGCAAAGAGCAGTTCAGGAAGGGAAAGGGTTAAACCTCCAACAAATGAAAAAAACTCTATGCACCGAAAGCTAGAGAGGGAGTCACACCTCAGCTCCATGGTGACCAAAGGAGCTGACGTGGGAAGCAGAGGGGTAGAGTCAAAGCCCATAGGACAGCCCCAAACACTTAAGCAGGAGGAAACAGTTAGTGAGAGGGACGTGGAGAGAGACAGAAAAAACCACGGGAGGAGCAGCAAAGAGAAGTGGGAGAGAAGAAGAAATAATCCTCAGGAGGAAAGTCTGGAAAGCTTGTCCAGAAGTCAGAGAAGTTCTTCTCATGAGTCTTCTGTAGAAGCTGTCCTGGAAGGTGGGAGAATAGGCAGAAGCAAAGGCCCTATTGGAAAGCTGCCTAAGGATTCTTATTGCAGGCAGCGTGTCTGTGGCTCCAGTTCCGAGAGAAGCCCAGCTGATAGAAAGCTAATAAGCAATTAGCTGACCAGAAGCTTGGGAGACAGGAGTCCGAGCCAGACCCTGCTGGGAAGCATGGTACAAGAGTCCAGGTGAAGCAGTTTGGGGACAAGTGGTTGCCTTTAGCACTACCAGAGAAGTCAAGGAGTGCTAGGAAAAAGGTGAGCCCTTTTGAAACCTTTAAATCTGTGTTAAAGGAGAGTGGTCTCCTTGGTTCTTCCCCTATACCTCAGTTTAATGAAAAGTCTCGCTGGAGACAGCTTAAAAACCTGTTAGAGCAATGGAAGCCTACTGTTGAGAACCCTGAGAATAGGCAGGTTGTATCAGACTCAGAGGAAGAGGCTATGCAAATTGAAGAAGCCCCTTTAGAGAGTGAATGTTCTGATATGGAGACAGACTGTGCTTATTGCCAAAGGGAGTAAAAGCTGCTAACATTCTATGCTGATGTTATAAGTGCTGGAAGAAGCCTGAAACTTGGCTTGAGGGATTAATACTGGGAAAGGCAGTAAGATGCTAGAAGTGTGAAGCCTAGCCAGTTTGGCAACTTCAAATGAAGAGAATGCTATTGTTTTACTGATTGTTATACAAATGCAACAGCTGGCCTAATGAAGAGAAAGAGCTGTTGATTTTGATTGGATGCCTCAACTAACCCAAGGATAAGTAAAGTGAATTTGCAACTGGAAGAAGGTTTTGGGAAAGTTGTTTGAAGCAATCGTGCGTGGATGTATAACACATGGACTTTGCTGTATCAGTTGACTTTATTTCTGTATGGAGAGGAATCCTTTATTCTTTATGGGTAGTAGAAAAATACCTGTGCAACAATAAAACTTATTGTTACCCTTAAATCCTTGGCTGTTTTCGTCTTGACCACAACTACATGGAACATAAGACCCGCAGCACTTATAGGGATATACAAATGTGGTCCGTCCTCTTCTACTAGGCATCAGCCTATACAAAGGAGAGGACGTGACAGTATGAAGGCATTGCTATAGAAATGTAGTATTGTAACGTTCAGCTTTATTGCACTAAAACTTAAATGATGTAACTATTTTAGTCAGTTGGGGAAAAAACCTTTGTGGATGTTGCAAGGTGGAATCCTTCTCAAAGCTAGATTAGCTTTGACATTTAAAATTCCTAAAGGAATCTTAATTACGTATTCTGTTTGAAATAAGCCTGCAAAGTTGCAAGAACAAGTTTCCAGTGAGCCTGGTACATACAGAGAAGGAGTGAGAACCAAGAAGGAAGCAGTCACCCCGCATGGATTATCAGCTTTGCAGAGAAGCCTTTGTCTCAGGTACAGGAGGCCAAACACAGCAAAAAGTTTTTCTTTAGGGACTAAAGGGAATTAAGCTTTAGCATCACAGTGCAAATTTAGCCAGAGACATTGTACACATTGAATTTTATTTCTAAGTTATTATCTTGTGAAATTTAACAAGGTTGATGTTATAATCTTTTATATACGTACAATTGTGATCCAGTAAAGACCAAATCTATTCCATATACAGTACATAGGACTGGAGTCTTGTTGTCTCCCCCCTCCCCCCCCCCCCGAGTACCTGATGCATTGTATGCTGTGATAAGGAAGCTTATCATAGCTCAGGTAGGAGCTATAGAAAAGATGATGTGACTCTGAACAAGCAACCTGTCAGTTCTGGTAGAAGCAAGAAAACAGAGTTTTCACATAAAAGACTACCAGTCCCAGAATGCACCAGGTTTCCAGCAGCCATGAGAGGGGCTGAAGTGAGAAAATGTGTGTGCAATCAAGAGAGCTATGAGGTAATCCCTAAGCACTCATCTCAAAGGGCAGGGCCTGATTCAACACAGCTGTGCTGTGTTAGGGAGGAGCACACATTAGGACAGAATAAGAATAGAGCTTATTCTTCAGATAACAGCTTCAGAAACAGCTTCAGGGAGAGCTTCAGCAACGGCTACAAGCTCCAGCCCAGCTACAGGTTTAAGCATCACCTGGAGAAACAGAAGCCAAGCCAAGCGGATAGAGAAAGAAGGAAACTCTCTGGAAGGAAGAGAAGAAAGGCCATTGGATGCTCTGGGAGAGTCCAAGGCAGTACCTATACTGGGAGGTATTCCAAATGCCAGCAGAGTCCATTGGACTGGAGTCAGCCAGAGGAATGGAATGGCAGAGATAGGAATCACCAGTGGCTACCTGGAAGAGAGAAGACTGCACGTGGAAAGGACTTTCAGACCAAGGCCAGAAGGTATGTGAGAGGAGATCCAGTGTCCAGGGATCAAGATTGGAAGGCTGGACATCAGAATTGGATTACATACTGGCCAGGCTATACAGAGAGGAATTATGATAGCAGGAGAGGCTCAGGTATGAACACTGATCCAGACCCTATCTATAATAGTGAATGGCAGCAAGGGAATAAGCATTCTCATGATAGTGCCTTATTGAAAGACTCATCTGTGCCAATGTATGATAGTGACCCTATGCTGATTGATGAAGGGGAAATTACAGCAGATGAGACTATTACTTACATGGACTGTTCTCTATCTAAATGCTATTGCTAGCTTTCTGTGAGCAAACACATCCGCCATCACAAAGAAACCTAACTTTGTTCTTTATTTCCACTGCAAACAGCTCTTAAAGCAGGATTTGGGTTCACACAGTAGCAGCCAGCCAGCTAAAGGGTTTCAGCTGGTCAATTGATAGTAATTAAAGCTGCACCTGATTGTGTGTGTGAGCAAGGGAGAATCACTGCTGGGATCTGCGTGGAAAATAAGCAGAAGTTAACCTAACAAGCAAAGTTCATTTATTTCTTTGTGCCTTTTTCCTTTGGTAATTATTTGCTAAGAAAACATTAGCTAATTGCCTGACAAGCTGAAGGTTGTTTTCTGATTTGCTTTGTGACTTTATGTTATCCATTTAAACACTGCAAGCAAGTAACCTCATTTATATTGCTACCAAGCATATTTGTGCTGGGTGAATTAAACCCCATCAATAAAAGAAGTATTTTATTGGCCTTACCACTGGTATCACAACTCAATTATTGTCTTCAGCTGTGTTTGGGAGTGAAAGAACTACATTACCCACAATACCTTGCAAGAATCATATGAATATATGCATCGTCAAGATTGTGTAAGTTCTCACCCTAGGCAGCCGTCTGACAATGCTTAAAATAAAGGGAACCCTTCAATCCATACTGGTACCTCCATTACACTATCATGTGAATAGTTGAATGCTTAATGCTTCCTGTTTCCCTGCTTTAACCTCAATGTGTATCCAAGCTGTTATTGTTCTCTGTTCAACTCGTAAAACTCAGTTATTACTGTTACTTGTAAAACCGCTCTGACTTGTGGAAGAGCAGTATAAAAGTACAGTCTAACAAATAGACATAAACAATTAATATCTGTGCCATCTTGCAAAATTTGCAGCCAGATTAACAACCCAAAACAGATTCTCTTTCTTTCTTTGTCTCTGCCTGCTTGGGTAAAGGAAGAAGCTGGGTATGGCAAGGGGTTATATGTATACCTATTCACAAAGGTGAGTTTTCATATGCTGTCATGTGGAAGATGCGGTATTCATGAACAGGCACGAGTGGAAATGAGGCCTGTGATAAAGCTGCTATCTCCAGGAACAAGCAGGAATGAGTCTTCACATATGGGTATCATCGGTACTGACGGAGCCTGTGCGGGAACGCTCCCCAGCGTCCAAAAGGAAAGCTTTTGGGAGCATCCCACAGCGCCTGCACGCTGCCTTCCCGCCTTTCCTAACCGCCTCTCTCCGGTTCTTCTTTTTCCGTGGAGCCAGCAGGTCGTGTTCCTGTCACCGCTGAAGAATTTCTTATTTTCTTTTATTTCTTTAGTCGCGTGTCTGCCTTCTCAACTCCGGACCGGTACCGCCGGTCTTTTTTCTTTCTATTTAAAAAAAAAAAAAAAAAAAAAATGCACTGAAGTAAGAAAAGAGTAAATTTTTTTTTCTGTGGCCTTAGGCCTACAGAAATATTTTTCCTCATGGAAAAGCCCGCCTCCGGGTTCAAAAAGTGCACGAAGTGCAGTGGCACTATTTTTGTCACCGACACCCATGACTGATGTCTAAAATGTTTGTTTAGGTCCTGACCACTCCATTGCGGATTGTGAGTCCTGTTCCATGATGTCTAAAAGGGGCTTACAGAATCGAGCAGCCAAGCTCAGTACCCCGTTTCCCTCTGATGCAGCTTCTGTGGCATCGACGTCTTCCAGGGCTTCTTCTTCCTCCCATGGATCTCAGGTAACCAAACTTAAATCCGGCCGGTCCTCAAAGAGTACATCTCCCTCCAAGTATCGAGATGCCTCCGGGCTTGCTCTTGAGGAATCCACACCGGCAAAATTACCCCGGCGGGAGGCTCCGGCTTCCAAAGCTTTATCTATGGGGTCACAGGTTGACATCGATGGCTTGGCCTTGACCGATCACCTGTTACAATGTTCTGGGGTATCGGTGGTCTCCACCGGTACCGACATCCAGACATTGGTGGCGTCGATGGATCAGAATATTCTGACCATGCAGCGTGCCATCACGGCATTCATACAAGCTGCGACGCCTTCGGTACCGCAACAAACTCCGTTGTCGGTACCGATTCCGGTACTGGACCAGATACCGGTTCCGCTGCTGGTACCGATTGCATCGACATCGACGGCAGCGGTACACTGTTCTGTGATGCCCATCGGTACCGATCCGGTACCGAGTACTCCCGATGTCGATACCTCCCGGTACACGTATCGGGCTCTTCGAGAGCATCCAGACAGGCGATACTTCGATTCCTCTGAAGACTCTGATGCATCAGAGGCCTCTATTGAAGCATCGGGGATCCTTCCTCAGGAACCCTCTTCTCCAAAAAAGGAGAATGTCTCCTCCTGAAGACTTGTCTTTTCAAGACTTCATCAGGGAGGTGGCCAGGGGCCTTTCCATCTCAGTGGCCTCTGAAAAAGAGCCCAGACCCAAGAAATTAGATATTTTACAATATCCTAAGGCTCCTAAAGAGGCAGCCACTTTACCAATACATGAGATTCTTTATGATCAAATGTTGGACATATGGGAGACTCCTCTTACCACCTCCCCTCATTCTCGTAGGTTGGACACCATGTATCGTGTTCCTCCTTGTCCTGGTTTCCACAAGACTCAGCTTCCTCACCACTCCATTGTGGTGGAGTCTGCTATGAAAAAGATCAAGAGTGCAAAAAGACACTCCTCTGCTCCTCCAGGAAGAGAATGCAGAACCTTAGATGCCTTTGGCAGGAGAATTTTCCAAGCCAATATGCTGGTAGCCAGAATCAACTCCTATATTCTCTATATGGGGATGTTTCTAAAGGAAGTTACAGATCTGCAAACTTTATCTCCTTTTATGTCAGAAGATAAAAGGGAAGAGTTTCTCACCTGGCTTAAGCATGCACAGGATATTTCCAAGTTTTCCAACCGTGCAGCCTTTGACTCTTTTGAAGGTGCCAGTAGAGCCTCGGCTATTGCAATAGGGGCAAGCAGAGTAGCTTGGTTACAAGCCTCTGATTTGGAACCCTGGGTTCAGGATGGTCTAGGTAACCTTCCTTGTACAGGTGAAAACCTGTTTGGCAAAGATTGGCAAGCAAAGGCCAACCAGATGGATGCTGAAAATTCTGCTTTAGATAGACTTTCAAAGTCTACTTCAGCTCCTTTTAAAAAGAGGTTGTTCAAAAAAGGATTTTTCCCAAAGAAAGTGAAATATTCTTCTACTTATGTTCAGGCCTCTTCTCAAGGTCGTTTTGCTACAAAGAGACAACAACCACCAAAACAGGCCAAGCCTCAGGCTGCGAGGACTGCTACGGCCCAACAGCCTCAACCTCCTCAGGGCCTTTGACTTACCACTAGAGAACTTAGCCTTTCTGGCTCTAGAACATCCAGAGCCTCTCACCATTCCAGGAAGGTTAGCTCATTTTGCTCCCAGATGGGAACAAATCACAGCAGAGCAATGGACCCTCTCCATCATAAGAGACGGGTACAAGCTTCATTTCTTAAACCTTCCTCCTCACACCATGGTGAAACAGTTCAATTCTCCAGCATCTCTCCTCAACCTTCTAGGTCAAGAGATTACTACCCTTCTTGCCCAAGGGGCAATAGAAGAAGTACCCCTTCTTCAACAGGGTTCAGGGTTCTACTCCCCCTATTTTCTCATTCCAAAGAAAACAGAGGGCTACAGACCCATTTTAGATCTCAGAGAATTGAACAAGTTTCTATGCAAGGAAAAATTCAAGATGACTTCTCTCGGAACTCTCCTTCCATACCTACAGAGTCAGGACTGGCTTTGTTCTCTAGATCTCAAGGATGCGTACACCCATGTCCTCATCCATCCAACACACAGAAGGTTCCTTCGGTTCCTTTACCAAGGAAAGCACTACCAATACAAAGTGCTTCCTTTCGGTCTGGCCTCTGCACCAAGAGTGTTCACAAAATGCATGGCAGTAGTAGCCGCATTTTTAAGCACTCTAGGGATATTCGTATTCCCATATCTGGACGACTGGCTCATTCGAGCTCCATCCCAGTCAGAGGCCCAGACTTCCCTGACCTGCACAAAGCGTGTTCTTCAGTATCTGGGACTGGTAATAAACATTCCAAAATCCCATCTCACCCCTACTCAATCTCTAGAGTTCACAGGGGCCTTACTGGATACCAAAACTGCAAGGGCCTATCTTCCCCAGACCCGTTGCCTACGCTTGGTGCAGTTAGCCTCACAGATTCAGTTAAAATCCCATTTAACTGCTCAAGAGATGTTACAACTGTTAGGCCACATGGCATCCACCGTGCATGTGGTTCCTTATGCTCGCCTTCACATGAGAGCAGCTCAATGGACTTTGTCCACCCAATGGACCCCGGCATCAGGGTGCCTGTCAGACAAGATAGCGACCTCCAGTCGCCTCTTTTGGTCCCTCCACTGGTGGAAGTCCACTCAAAATCTGTTGCTAGGGTCCCCCTTTCAACAGGTGTTACCCCAAGCAAATCTTACAACAGATGCCTCTCCAAAGGGTTGGGGAGCTCATCTACAAGATCTCTCCACCCAAGGCATCTGGTCTCCACAGGAGATATCTCTACATATCAACCTCTTAGAGCTCAGAGCAATCTTTCTAGCTCTCAGAGTCTTCCACACCCTGCTCAGCTACAAGACAGTCCTTATCCACACGGACAACCAAGTAGCCATGTTCTATGTGAACAAGCAGGGGGGAACTGGCTCTCTGTCACTTTGCAATGAAGCTCTGAGATTGTGGGCCTTCGCCAGAGAGCATCAAATCCATCTCATGTCAGTGTATCTTCCAGGGGTTCAAAACTCTTGGGCAGACAGATTCAGTCGAGTTCTGCTTCCACACGAATGGTCCCTCCATGGGGACCAGATAGCCAGGATTTTTCGAATTTGGGGTACCCCAGACATAGACCTGTTTGCAAGTCCGTGGAATACCAAACTTCCCTGGTTCTGTTCCAGGTTTCCCTGTCAGGGAGTTCAGGCCAGGGATGCCTTCCTCCTTCACTGGGGGCAAGACTTCCTCTATGCCTTTCCATCCATTCCACTAATTCCCAAGACACTGTTCAAGCTTCAGAGAGACAGAGGGTCTATGATCCTCATAGCACCACATTGGCCACGCCAAGCGTGGTACCCTCTACTTCTGCATCTCTCTCAAGCTCCCTCCCTGGACTTGGGGTCTGCTCCAGATCTCCTCTCCCAAGAGGAGGGAACCTTATGGCACCCAAATCCTCAGTCTCTTCATCTCAGGGCCTGGGTGCTGAAGGCCTAGACCTTCAAGATCTACAACTTTCTCAGCAAGTGAAGGATATCCTTCATGCTTCCAGAAAGCCTTCCACGAGACGTTCCTATGCTTTTAAATGGAAGAGATTTAATATTTGGTGTGTAGAGAAGGGTCTTAACCCTCTTGCAATACCTCTGAATTCCTTACTAGAGTATTTACTGCATTTATCCCATGCAGGCCTTAAAACAAATTCAGTAAGAGTCCATTTGAGTGCTATTGCAGCATCCCTTAAACCTGTCAATGGACATCCTATTTCCTCTCATCCTCTGATAGCAAGATTCATTAGAGGCCTTCTTTTGACTAAACCTCCCATTAGACCACCTCCAGTGGCATGGGACTTGAATCTGGTTCTTGGCCAGCTTATGAAGCCACCCTTTGAACCCTTAGCCACTACCTCCTTTGAAATTCCTTTCCTGGAAGGTTATTTTTCTCATTGCAGTCACCTCAGCTCGCCGTATCAGTGAGTTGCAAGCCTTAGTGTCTAATCCTCCTTATACAAGGTTCCATCATGACAAGGTAGTCCTCAGAACTAATCCACACTTTATGCCTAAAGTGGTCTCACCTTTTCATCTGAACCAGGAGGTCTATTTGCCTGTCTTTTTTCCAGGACCTCATGCATCAAGTGCAGAGAGGATTCTTCATACCCTGGATTGTAAAAGAGCACTTGCTTTCTACTTACAAAGGACACAGCAACATAGAAAGTCCTCTCAACTTTTTGTTGCTTTTGATCCCTCTCATCTAGGACTTCCAGTCTCTAAGAGAACTCTGTCAAATTGGATTGCTCAGTGTATCTCCTTCGCCTACCAGAGTAAGAACCTTTCTCTGGATGGCCATGTCACCGCTCACAATGTGAGGGCTATGGCAACCTCTATGGCTCATCTAAACTCTGTGTCCATCGACCAAATCTGTCGAGCGGCCAGCTGGGCCTCGGTTCATACCTTCACAGCCCATTACTGCTTGGATAAGGACTCCCACCGGGATGCCTTGTTTGGTCAGGCTGTTCTCAAAACACCTGTTCCATACCTAATCAACTCCTACCCTCCATCCCTCACTGGATGCCTGAGATTCATGGGTGAAGGTAGAGCCCTTTCCAGGGACTCACAATCTGGGTGATCTCCCAGGCATCTCTAGCTGGGGAGTCCCCATATGTGAAGACTCATTCCTGCTTGTTCCTGGAGATAGCACAGTTACTTACCTGTAACAGGTGATCTCTGGGAACAGCAGGAATAAGTCTTCACAACCCACCCACCTCCCCTAGAGTTGTATCTCTCTATCTTTCCTTTCCTCTCTCTCTCTTTGTCTCAGCTTTAAAACTCGAACTGGAGAGAGGCGGTTAGGAAAGGCGGGAAGGCAGCGCGCAGGCGCTGTGGGATGCTCCCAAAAGCTTTCCTTTTGGACGCTGGGGAGCGTTCCCGCGCAGGCTCCGTCGGTACCGACGATACCCATATGTGAAGACTTATTCCTGCTGTTCCCAGAGATCACCTGTTACAGGTAAGTAACTGTGCTTTCTTGAAAAGTTCTAGGCCGATTCCCTTACAATTTCTTTACTCAGAATGACAGGCCCTCCTGAGTAAACAATGTTGACCAGTTGTAAGTCTGTCTTAGATAGGGTCAGCAACTTTTTGAAAGAGAAAAACCCGCCACTTGTTGCTGCCTGTGCCCTGTCTTCTGCTCTTCCCTCCCCCCCCAACAATAACTGCTATGACAGCAGCCATACGGGCAATAGCTCTTGCTGGCCACATAGGGTAGAGTGGGGTCAAAAGAGGTTGCACTCTTCAGCTCCTTCTGAGCTTCAGTCCCTTTCTTAGCCCCTACCACAGATGTGCTCTTCCATATGGAATTAAATCCAAACATATATTCTGCATCCACAGAATCCCCCTGCCCCTCCCCCAACAATGAGTGCAGAGCAAAGCTAGGACTTTTCCCCATAGAACTTAACATACAAAAAAAATATATTCTTATTCTTTTGTCATCTCACTAACAGCAACATACACCCTTTTCAGTAACAAGCATACTACGAAGTAATACAAAACTCTACCAATTAAAAAAAAGTCACCTAGGACCTACTAAAGATCTACCATGCCAGTACTCCTTTCCAAAATTCACACAAGGACCCAACCTAAGAAAAGGCAGTACCATAAGTATTTCAGTGAACTTTAGAACATCAGTGCACCTTTTAAGAAAACTAAACAAGTCTGAATAAATTCTACATTCTTACATATAAACTCCATGCTAACAGATTATCTAGCCTTTGGCAGAAATGTATTTCAAAAACGGACTCTCTCAATCATTAAATAGAAAATAAAATTGCTTTTCTACTTTTGTTGTCTGACTAGCATCCTCTCTCTGTCTTCCTAGTCCCCCCTGCTCAGGTGATACAACATATCCCATTGTTGTCCTTATCCCTCCCCCCATAGCATCACCCCCATCTGCATCTTTTCTTCATCCTAGGTCACCATCATGTCCAACACATCCCCTTCAACTTCTCTATTCCACTCCCCTAAGTCCAGCCTCTCCCTGTGTCCCTATTATCCCTCTCACAAACCCCCTTCCTTCCCACCACTCTTAAGTCCCATTATATCCAGCAGACCAGTACATTTCCTCCATCAGCACTCTCCTTCTCCAAGTCCAGCATTTCCCTTATTCCCTTCTCGCACTGCCCTATTGAGTCCAGCAAAACATCCTCCCCCTCCCAATCCAACCTGCTGCATGTGTAACCCAGTGACAATCTGCAGTGGCCATCACCAAGTTCAACAAATGTGCACCAAAGAGTGATGTAGGTCCCACCCCCTCTGATGCAGGAGGAAGTGCGTCAAAGGAGGCGGGACCCAGCATCTCTTCTGCACAGATGAATTAAAGTAGTCCCTGCATCTCTTTAACTCCACCATAGTGCAAGCTGAAACTGGATAGGTGGTGGGTGTTTGTGTGCCAACTGGTACCTGCTGTTACTCATGGTAATGAAGCAGCCGTTAGCACTCAGCAGCTTAGCACTGCAGCAGAGAAGAACAGTTTTCCATTGCCTTGTTTTAAGGGGTCTGTCGGCAGCCGGCAACCCTAGTCTCAGACATTGAAAATTATGCATTAATCTCATGCACTTGCAGGGAGGATGTCTTAAACTACAAGTTTGTCTTATCTGAATTTCTGGGTGCCAGGTGGACCACATGTTCCCTCCCTCCCACCCCCCCCCCCCCCCCCAGCATCCTGTTGAGGTCCCTTTTTCCACAACCCATCCCATGCGGGAAGGCCCACAGAAGTCAGTGAGATTATGAGTAAGACTAAACCAATTCGAAAACCCCAAGAGCAGCTTTAGTTTTAGGTGTGATTAAGGAAGCTGGAAATTCCTGTGTTGGTACCAGTGAAGCTTTTGTGCAAGATGGTTTGACTGAGCTTTGATAAGTCCTTATTGCATCAATGACCTTTATAATGTATTAACAATTGCTACTGTTTGAAGATGTGCTTACTAGATGTGCTTGTTCCGCAGTAAACAGCTACTATATTCAAAACGTCTCTTTAACTATCAGGAAAACGAATCTTCCAAAACCCCTCCAACAAGGGTTTTTAACCTTAGCAATATATGTTTTTTGTTGAGAGATGAAGATACTTAGATGCACTGCAACTCGGAAACTTCCACCATTATTCAATGGAGATTCAATGGAGAATAATGGTGGAAGTTTCCGAGTTGCAGTGCATCTAAGTATCTTCATCTCTCAACAAAAAACACATATAGTATTTGCTAAGGTTGCTTCAGGGCCCTCCAGTTCATCCCCTTCACTCTTCCCAGACCTCCTGCCCTTAGTGCCAAACATGCCTCCACTAATCCCCGATCTCCCTTCTCCTCTCTCTGGAGGACCTGCCAGTCCATCAATTTCAGTCTCAGTCTCTCTCTCCCTCTAGCTAATCCACTCCAGGCTCTCTCTTTGTGTCTAGTGGATCCCCCTATAATGGCCTTATGCGGCCTCAGGGGTCCATGGACCAGAGTTGTGCCCGATTTGTTCTAGAGTGTTAAGGATCAATGTGTTAGGGGGTTGTTGCAGGCTGGGGAAGGAGTAGCAGCAAGCACTACCTTTACATGATGCTGCTGCAGTGCTGGGGCGGGGGTATTCACAGTGACCATTTGAACAGCAGAGTGGTGTGTGTGTGCGCGCGCGCACACCTCAGTGAAAGAGTGTGAATTACTGTTCTAAACTGTCCTATACTAATGCCTTGCGACAGTGTTGAATGGATTGGGTAGCGGCTACCTCATATCTTAAGCAGTTCTGTACGCTGGTCCAGGGTCAATGACCTCCACAGTAGGAAAGTGACAAACACTTGTGTATGCAAAAAGCCCAGTGGTAGCAGATAAAGATCTCTTATCCTATTAATAAACATGATACAAATTGTAGTGCCTCGTTTACTAACCTGCATAAATGTTTAATCATGTCTTAGTTCAAGTGAAGAGTATAATTAGTTAAATAGGCCTTAAGTTCCACTGAGGAGAATGAAACTTGTTAATGCGATTTGATGCATGTTAATACATGTTTTTTTTTAATGGGTTAATGCAGGTTAGTAAATTAAGGCCTTAATGTGCTTATGGCCCCTCTAAATCTGTTTATTTTGGTGAGAAGAGCTTCTCTGCAAGTTTCTCATCTTTATTTTTTCCACATGGGATTAAAGAGTTACAGTTTAAATGAAGCCAAAAAACCCCAAACTTGATTTTGTTGCTCTTTTGATTTTCTAGATTTATACCTTGGACACATCACCTGAAAATTCTCACTTACTGGGTTAGATCATTTTCCTCTGTGACTGTTCTCATCAATAGAGAGGACCCAAGAACAGTTATCAGGCAAGATCCTCAAAGTAGGTCTCCACTGAACGGGGGCACCCGGGTCAAAGGAAAATTGGGCAGAGTTTCCCACCTGTTGCAGCCACGATTCCTGGCAGCCTCCAGGAATTTAGCTGCTCAGTACCCAGAACAGCGTGCCAGAAGTTAGGAAAACCCAGAAAAATAGTGGAGAAAAGACAAGCCCATAGGAACTCACCGAGAAGACTCTGAATGGTTGCAAGGCTGGAATGCAACAGAGACTTGGTACAAGGTTGAGAACGTTTTTTTTTTGGAGAAGTCTCAGAAATGCAGCAAGGGAGTCGAAGCACTAGGCATAGAGAAGGTGCAGATCTTACCTTGGCAAAAGACGTCTAGCCAGAGCTGGGTTTATATACAGATCTTAGGCAGGAACAAGCAGAAGGCATAGAGAAGGAGTAGAGTAGGCTAATAAGGCCAGTCAGCTGAGTGAAACCTACTGATCTCCAAGATCATTTTCTTTAAATTAAAAATGATTCAGTATCTCAGACCACTCCTGGAAAGCCATGATTTCTGCAAGCCCTTAACTCCATATTTTGATTACTGTAATAGTATCCTTCAAGGTCTATCCCCAAACAAACACCCAGCAACTTCAAATGGCTCAAAACCTAGCAGCCCGCATAATTTTCAATGCCCACCACAATGATCACATCACCCCTTTACTATATAACCTCCACTAGCTATCTATTGCAACCCGAACCAAATATAAATATATTATGATAGTATTTAAGCTATACAACAAAATTGCTCCCTCCTATATCTACCTGATCACACTAGAGTTAGAAGAACCAGCTCTCAAAATATGATAACCATACCCGCACACATCCATAGCACCAATAAAGCTACCAGCTCCAGGGCATTCACCTATGTTTATGGTTACTACATTTGATATACCGCTCAGGCCGAAGCATCAGAGCGGTTTACAATATTACATAAATGTTACTGAAAATATGTCGCCTCTACTCTCTGGAATGCCCTTCCCAACAATTTAAGAATGATTAAAGATCTAACTTTTCGCAAAGAACTCCAAACTCACCTACTCATCCAATACTATGGCCTTACTACCTTGGATCAGTCACAAACAACTTAACCCAGCATCTACTGAACATATCTATCACAATCCATAACACTTCAAATCTCCTAAGAACTACTCAAATTGCCAAGATGCAGATTGCTCAGGTGACACTAAATAAAGCAGTGAATGCTGGGAAAGGTTAAAGGCAATGCCCTTTAACCTCTCCCGGCATTCGCAGCTTCAATGAAACAGCCGCCAGCGTGAAGGAAAGGGCTCTTCACACTGGGGGCTGTTTAGAGTGAGCCAGGGCCTCGTGCAGGCTTCCTCGGCTCCCTCTGCAGCCCCTTAGATGGTGCGGGGCTCTTCGGGGGGGGGGGGGGGTGGCTAGGACTGGGTGGGCTGTGATGGGGGACGGACCGACTGGAAATGGGCTGTGATAGGGGGACGGACCGACTGGAAAATGGGCTGTGATGGGGGAGGGGAATAGGACTGCAAATGGGCTGTGATTTGGGGGGACGACAGAATGGGCTGTGATGGTAGGGGGGGGGGGACTTGGAGTGGAACTGGAAAACAGCATATGGGGGGCTAGGACTGTAAATGGGCTGATATGGAAGCTTGGGAGACCGGGACTAGAAGGGGGTAGATGCTGGGTGGATCTATAACTATAAGGGAGCTGATTTTGGGGGAGGACTAGAAAGGGATGGGGAATGAGAATGGAGAGGGGAATAAATATTTTGTGTGGGAGGGAAGAAAAGTCTACAGTGGGCTGGGTATTGGAAAGTTAGTGGAGATTGAGAATGGAAGGGTGAATTTTGAGTGGATGATAAAGGAATAAGGAAAGAAATGGAGGAAAGAATGATCTAGAATTTGGCAGCTGGGATTTAATGTTAAAAAATGTAAGGTCATGCATTTGAGCTGCAGCAATCCAAGGGAGCAATACAGTATAGGAGGTGAAGTACTTTTGTCCACTAAAGAAGAGCGGGACCTAGGCGTGGTTGTGTCTGATGATCTTAAAGTAGCTAAACAGGTAGAAAAGGTGACGGCAAAAGCTAGAAGGATGCTTGGGTGCATACGGAGAGGAATGGCTAGCAGAAAAAAGGAGGTGATAATGCCTCTGTATAAGTCTTTGGTGCGACCTCATTTGGAGTATGGTGTGCAATTCTGGAGACCGCACCTTCAAAAGGATGTGAACAGGATGGAGTCGGTGCAGAGGGTGGCTACTAAAATGATTAGTGGGCTTCATTATAAAACATATGAGGACAGACTTAAGGATCTTAATATGTACACCTTAGAGGAAAGGCGGAATAGAGGCGATATGATTGAGATGTTTAAATACCTCCGTGGCATAAATGTTCAGGGAGAGAGCCTCTTTCAATTGAAAGCAAGTTCTGCTACGAGGGGACATGGGATGAGGGTGAAGGGAGATAGATTCAGGAGTGATATGCGGAAATATTTCTTTACAGAAAGAGTAGTGGATCCGTGGAATAGTCTCCCAGTGGAGGTGGTAGAGATGAGGACAGTAACTGAATTCAAAAAAGCATGGGACCAACACAGAGGATCTCTAAAGGTAAAAAGTGGACTGTTGTAGTTGTTGATATGGAAGGACAGACTAGATAGGCCATGTGGTCTTTTTCTGTCATCATGTTTCTATGTAAAGAGCAAAATGTTAAAGCAGATATAGAGAAAACATTTGGAAAAAAAAAATCTAAGAGAAGAAAGGACAAATGGATAGCTCGCAGAAGACATGAAGAAACCAGAAGAAAATGACTGGAGCAATTGCAACTGAAAAAGAAAATACACAAGCAACAGAAAAGGTAGAAAAATACTTTCTTTTATTTTGAATTTATTAACTGGAATATATCAGCTCTGGGAAATGTGCATCGTTAATGCCTTTTGTGTTTTTTTTAATACAAGAGGAAATTAATTTATAGTTTTATTTTTCCAGTTTTGTTGTACATACCAAGTTTGGCCCTTGGGGTTCCCAGTTTAATTATTGTCTTCCTATTTCTAAATTGTGATCCCTTGTTCTTTGGTGATGGTCTATGTCCTGCATGTTAACCAAGCTGAGGTATTCTGTTCATGTAGGTTCTATTTGACTGTGTCACTTGTTCTCTTTCCCCAGTAGATGATGCATTGGTATTCTCTGAGATGTATTGGTTTAATATTTGCAGTGTTGCCTTTTGATAGGTAGGGTTTGGTGCTTTGTGAGTCCTGGCAGAGCCATTATGATATGGTGGATTTGCTATGAGTTCTAAAAGGTCAGTGTTTATAGTACTTCCTAATGGGCCTGGCAGTTAGCACTGGAATATAGTAACGTAGAAATATGTTAGTCTTTCTTTATCCAGACACTCATTAAGAAGCATGTTTACTAAAAATGCATGTTAACATTATGCAAAAGAGGCTCCCTATGCAAATGATGCCCTGCAATTAATCTCCGCACATGGCCCCGCACCCCCCTTGGGCCGCTCCTGGGCCCGAGGTGTCCAGAGACTCCATATGTCATATTAAGAAAATGCTTAGTACATCACAGGGCTACCAAACAGATTCATGTCTGTGGGCAGGACTTCCCAGACCTGTCCTGGGGATCACTCAACCAGTCAGGATTCCAAGATATGCACAGTGAATATAGAAGATAGCAACTTTCATGCACTATGTCTCCAACATATCAATTCTAATGGCCAATATCTTGAAAATCTGACAAGCTGTGTGGTCCCCATGATAGCACGGCTTCCCAAACCTGTATTACCACCTCATCCAGGTCATGCTAGAAAGGTTGATCCACTCCTGCTTTTACCCCCACTAGTATTTTTTTTTGTTTTAATTTTCTAATTTTTCCTATGAAAAGTAAGGCTACAAATTGTTACAATGGGGTCAAATTAGGACTTGAAGTGAAAATAATTGGTGGGTGCACTACCCTAGAATGATCATTTGTTCATTATATTTTGTTGTTTCATTATGACCATAAAATATTTCCGGACATACATAAAATTGCCTTATGAACATAAAAATCAAAATTTCACATGTAACACATTTACATACAGAAGTAAAACACAATCCTTAGATTATTAAAACAGCTTTACATGTAAAATGTCTCCTGTGGCTCTATATGCTAGCAAATACACACACAATCCTGCATGGTTCTTAAACATAGTTTAGAAAAGGCTCCAAGTTTGGCAAAGCCTTTTCTAAAAGGCTCTTGGAATGGTGTACATTCTGGCTTTGCTGTTTCAGTTCAGATCTCCATCTACTAAGTAAAATGTCTTCATATGTCACTGACCTCCTGCCATCCAGCCTGAATCCTCTCCTTTTTCCTCACTGTATAAGGACGTGAGTCAGTTTTAACTCCCAAAAGCTAGTCAAAAATATATTAAGTTATTAACATGATGTGGCATTTTAGAAAGGGCAGCCAAGTGCAGTCTGGGATGCCCAGGGAAAGATGTGCAGAAAAACCACCAGGGACGTCTATGTTTCAACCTGATTTTGTAAACACAGATGTCCCGATATGGACGCTTGCACTGGTATCCACATAGATGTTCCCGCTATAAACACATGGTGTGGGAACGCCTATCACATGCAACTTTGCATACTGGGACATGCATTGGTCTGGCAAAATGAAACCTGTTGTAGTTGTTGATATGGAAGGACAGACTAGATAGAAAAATGACGACAGGCTATGTGGTCTTTTTCTATGTTGTTTCTACACCCACCATATATTTGGCTAGCAAAATGAGCACTTTTCCGATGCCTATTTGTGCCTGGAGCAGGTATAACCTTTGATATGGTTCATGATGTGCAGAATGATTCTGAAATTGGGCTACGATGTCCTTGTTCTTAGGAATGCCTCTGACATATCTCTACCATTCCCCCCCCCCCCCCCTTCCCTTCTTCATGGCTTGGATGTCCTTGCACAGGGAACGATTCTAAAATGCCTCCGGAAGAATGTCTGTGTGCCCATTTGCAGACATCCAGAGCAAATAGCTCTTTTAAAATAAATCCTTTAATCTAATAAAATATATATCGCCTTATATTATTTGTTTTATTAAATCGCTAAAGTAGTCTCTCATGGCAACCACACTACTTTACACTAAATCTTGGTGATGCAGGCATCCGAAATCAGTGTTTCCCATCATTTGGGTCATCTGTGTTTTAAGGCATAGAAGCATAGAACCAGTCTGACCTTCCGAACCAGCTACTCTGGATATGCTATCATTTTAAAATTAAACTGGCAATAGTGTGCAAAAGTGCCCCCTATGGCGCACTATTGAAAAAGACGATATGAAGATGAACAACAAAAAAACCCAAACCAAACCAAATTTGGCCCACACATTCCTACCAACTACTAAGCTTTGTTGTCCCCCCCCCCCACGCCCTTAGAGATCCTCTGCGTTTGTCCCATGCCTTTTTCAATTCAATATAGGCCTGATGGATGCATGGAATAGCCTCCCACTTCCACTGGGAGGCTATTAAATGCATCCACCACTCTTTCCATAACAAAATATTTCCTCAGATTACTCCTGTCACCTTCATCCTATGCTCCCTCATTTCAGAGCTTTCCTTCATTTGAAAAAGGCTTTCCTCCTGTGCATTTATGTCTCAGAGGTATTCCCCTTTCCCACCTTTCTTCCAAAAGTATACGTATTAAGTTTCTCCCTATGCCTTATGATGAAGGGAACTGACCATTTAGCAGCTACTTTCTACATTGACTCCAACCTGTATATATCCTGTTTAAAAAGGTGTGGTCTCCAGACTTGCACACAGTACTCCAAATGAGGTCTCAAAGGCTTCTACAGAGGCACTCACCTACTCCTTCCTGCTGGCCATTCCTCTCCCTATACACCCAAGCATCCTTCTGGTTGTTGCCAGCGCCTTCTCTACCCGTTTAGCCACCTTATGATCATCAGAAACAATCACCCACCCTTTTGGCCCCACTCTTCTTTCATGGATAAAAGTATTTCACTCCCTTCTACTGTGCCACTCCCTTGGAATTTTGTAGCCCAAATGCATGACCCTGCATTTTTTAAGCATTACATTTCAACTACCAAATTCTCGACCATACTTTAAGCTTAGCTAGATCCCTTCTCATGTTATCTACACCTTCCTAGGTGTCTACCTTATTGCAGATTTTGGCATCATACACAGAGAGGCAAACGTAACCCGACTGCCCTTCCGCAATCACTTACAAAAATGTTAAGATTCAGATGAAGGACAGCTCACTGTGGCACACCACTAGTAATGTTTTTCCTCCTTAGAATGAGCTCCATTTACCTGTACACTTAGCTGCCTCCCACTCAACCAGTTTCTAACCTAGTCAGGCACTTTAGGGTCCATCCCTAGGGCACTCAATTTATTTAGAAGCTGCCTGTGCGGAAATGTCAATAGCTTTGCTGAAATGTAACTACACCATAGCTATCACTCTACCATAATCCAGTTCTCTGGTCATCCACTCTAATAAAACCATTCTGCCTTCGATCCTCTAATCCAATATACATTTGTACTCTGTAGGTCATCAAATACTTATCGAACGTCTTGAAGAAAAAGGAATCCACGGTTCAGCACTGAGCTGGTGCAAATCCTACCTGTCCAACAGATGGCAACAAGTGAGGATCAACGCCACAACATCAGACCCATTCCTACAAGAACAGGGAATACCTCAAGGCTCCTCGCTATCTGCACTATTGTTTAACATTTACATGCAACCCATCTGCAACTTGATTCGATCTTTTAATGTAGCCTGCCTAGCATATGCAGACAATATTCTCCTCTATATGCCTTTTACGAAGGACCAACCTGATTTTACCCTACTGATCAACTGTTTCGACGCAGCAGCGGAGTGGCTCCTCACACAGAACTTGCGAATCAACCACAGCAAGACCGACGTATTATTCATCACGAAGAACCAGGACTTCGCACCCCCACTCACACTAAAGGTAAAGGACACAGAACTAACAGTTAAACCCACTATCCGATACCTAGGCATCACCCTCGACCAAAGATGGACATGAAAACACCTAAAAAACACAGCAAAATCAATATACCACAAAATACGGACACTTCGTCATTTACGTCCACTACTTGAGTACATGGATTTCAGAACAATCTACCAAACCCTGGTGATGCCACACATCGATTTCGCAAACTCAATCCTGTATGGGCTTCCACAAGCAACTCTAAACCCCCTCCAACTGGCAATGAACACGGCCGCTAGGGTGCTAGAAGGAATGTCAAGGTCTGACCACATCACTCCAATTCTGAAAAGGCTCCACTGGTTACCAATTAAAGCCAGAACCCAGTATAAGATCATAATTATGACCTTCAAAGCCCTGAACAATCAGACCCCCACAGCCATCACTGAGCTGATACACACCTCACCCCCCAATAGAAGCAGAAGATCCGCAGCAGTAAATACTCTGACAGTCCCGAAAGAAACAACGAGATGCACAAAGGCAACAACTAACAGAGCCTTCAGCATCTATGCCCCCAGAGCCTGGAATGCCTTCCCCCCAGACATGAGAGTTATCACCAACCTAACCCAATTCAGGAAGGCCCTAAAGCACTACCTATTCACAAGATACTTTTCGGTGTAGACCCGATAGGGAAATACACTCACCATGTAAATAACTGTAGATATTTGACAATGTAATAACTGTTGATGTTTAGCCTTGTTTATCCAAGTTTCAATCCCTGTTCAAATGTGAATACATTGCAGTTAGCCTGCAATGTATATGTTTGTTTGATGTACACCGCACTGATGTTAATAGCGCGGTATAAAAGAAATGTTAAATAAATAAATAAATACTTGAGACAATGGATGGTTAACTGACTCATCCAAATTCACAAAGAGCATCATTGGGATTTAGAAGCCTGGCTGCCTTGTTTCTTAGCCTGCTGCTCTAGTTGCTAGCCTACGCCTTTATGCTGGTGCTCAAGGTTGAAATATGGAGGCGGCGCCAATGCCTACTGGCAGGCTTTACCTTCTGTACCTATGAAAAAAAATTGACCTACATTTGGGAGCTGCTGCGTACTTGTGATGGATTGGTCACTGTCAAAGGCAGGATGATGGGCTTTATGGTCTTATGTTTTTCAGCTTTGGACAGACATGGGGGCCCGTGGCAATTACCCTGACAGCACCTCTCCTAATGGTATAACAGATCTGTAAGCTAATGTTTCTGCTCAGTCCCCTCCTCCTGTTTCTCCCCACATGACACTTGTTGAAATGGCCCAAAAGAGTAGATGGTAGAGGCAAATCTGGACAGAGTAGGAAAAAACCCCAAACAAAACATTACCCTACGTTCTGCTCCCTTCACATGCTACCCATCGACATGGGGGTTGGAGGAAGAGGACAGGAGAAAAGGATAAGTCAAGAGCAGATATACAGAAGAAAAACAATCACTCTGCTCTCTTCTCCAACTTCTTTCCTCCTAGTCCCTGCATTCTGGCTAGAAGGATAGGACTGGAGCAATTTTCTATGCCTACCCAGAGCTTTCCCTGGAGACCTAGCAATTTATACCAATTCCTTTCAGCTTTCTCAGCTATATACACTGGAACTCTAATTTGGGGCCAGGGGTTCAAATCCCGCTAGAGAACAGCAATCTTGGGCTCAAAGGACTGGGTTTTTAGTCCCACAGGTGCTCCTTGTGGCCTTGGGCAAGTCACTTAACCCTCTGTTGCCTCAGGTACAAAATCAGATTGTGAACCCTTCAGGGACAAGGACAAATATATATACAGTACCTGAATGTACACCGCTTTGACTGGTAGAAAAGAGGTATAAAAGCCTAGTTTAATAAATAAATAAAATAAATTATTTATTTACTTATTTGGAAGAGGATGCTATCAAAACATTCCCTACTACAGGTCTGGCATAATAGATCATTGATCTGCAACAGCCATCACAATCAGGTGCAAAATGCTTTATACAGGGACAATTCCAACTAACAAGTCAGTGTCAATGATGCAGAAATGACACCTGCTGGATTTTGTCAGATAGCCAAAAGGATTTGGTTAACATGGCATGGCTAGAGTTGATTAAATCTTTTTAAAAATGGATGAAGAGCAAAGTACCTATGTTGACATATCTGAGAGCGCACAGCCGGTAGGGATGTGGGGTTCTGAGCTAAATGGACTCCGAGACCTCGTGCATTGTAACCTGGCACTGGCCCACACACCGCTGTGCAGGCTCAAGAGCAGTCCATACGCAGGCTTCACCTGCTTGTGCAGATAAAGGTAGATGCCACTGTCCAATTAGGAATGACGATTGATGAGAAAGTCCCTTGTTATCCCATTTGTTTGTTTGGAAGTTTTACTGACAGAACAAAATTCCAGGACAGCCAAGAAAAGAAAAAAAAAGGAGGGGGGGGGGGGAAAGAGGAGAAAACCCCTCTTTTGAATTTTGGGCTGGGCTTAGGTATAAGCCTAGTCCTCTAAAGACAGTCCTTACTGCTAAGACTCGTTTGCATAAGTATTGTCCCAGCCAGATCAGTAGTCCCTTCCCCCTTTTTTCTCTTAGTAAGCAGGCTGGAGGTCCTAGCTGTAGCCACACCTCAAACTGAGGAGCCTCATAGGAGAAATATGGATGCTCATGCCTTCTGTCTCAAAGTGTCAGTTTACTACTACTACTGAGCATTTATATAGTGCTACAAGTCATACACAGCACGGCACAAACAAGTAAGAGACAGCCCCTGCTCATCAGAGCTTACAATCTAGTTAAGACAAACACAGAAAGTGTAGGCAGGGATAAAGCATGGGAAGGAGAAGGAGATCAGTAGAGTCAAGAGACTCCAAAAGAAGACCAGGAAAGTTCCATTTCGGGGCTTATTCCTCCCCCCTTTATGTCCTCAGCAAACTCAGGCTTCATTCCAGTCTAGTACAGGCCACAAGGCAAAGCTTGATCACTTTCACAACCCCCCCCCTCCCCCTCCTAGCTCAAACCATGGGGTGAGAAAGAAAGGGAGGAATCCACACCAGTGACTAAACTTTCATCACACCTTCCACCTGTAGCAGCCTTTAAACAATCAGGAAAAAAAACAGAAAAAAGAAATTCCACAGCCCACTGGCTCATCCTACCTCTATTTCCTCCTCTGCTGCAGGTAAGTCAGGTGACATCCCATCTGAGGATTCCACTTCCATCTGTTCAAAGGACCCCTTGACTGACTGACTGACTGACTGGCTGTCTGCCTGCAACGGATTCTTCAGGATGTTTAAATCCCTCCTAGTTAGGCTGCAAGTCTTGGACCTCCACATCCCAGGGAAACTCCCTGTCTTTAATCCCTCCTCCAGTTTCCTGGGTTACTGCTAACTCCCTCTTGGGCAGCTCCTGGGAGGGAGATCATACTGTTTGTACGCTCAGGGAAACTGCAGGTCCTCTTCCCCTCCCCCAGTCTTCCTGGCTACAGGAACTCTCCTGCCCTTGATACAATACAGAGGATTTTCCCTGCCTGCAAGGGACTGTGGGTGCTGGCTTTCCCCCAACTTGGGGGCTCCCCTGGCTGCAGGTAAGGACCCCATCCTTTTTTTGCTCTGACAGATGGAATGGGAAGGTCTAGCCATGGAGGGAAGTTCATTACCCACCTTTAGCTATTTTTCCCCTTTCGGTGCCCAGTGTACATCCCAAGGGATGGTGCCTTGATAGGGTTGCCAACTGGCTCCAGATGTGCCTGACAGGCTTGATGCAATCCTGGATTTACCCCACTGCATGCAGTGACTTGTAGTTTTCCTTTTCTTATGGAGTGCAATGGAGAAATCAGAACTACATATCCCTGCATGCAATGTAGTAAACCCGGGATTGGATCGAACCTGTCGGGTGCATCTGGAGCCAGTTGGCAACCCTATGCCTGGACCAGGTGATAACAGGAACAGGTATGAGAGTCAACAAGAGAAGGAGCATCAAGGGCTTCCTGGCCCACCGAAGTGACAAGGAAAAAATGGGTGTGGACTGGCAGGAGGGCCATGCCTGGAATGGCTGAGAGCTCTAGATGACAGCTAGATTGGTATTCTGTGTTGTATAAAATGTTTCTACACATTGAATAAAGTTTTGGCCTTAATTTATTCCACTTAATTACAGTGTATGTATCTTGTGCTTGTTGGGAGGCTAGGAGAAGCATAAAGATGTTACAGCTGTCCCAGTTATGATTAGTATCAGTAAGATGCCTTCCATTCAAACTGGAACCTAAGGATAAATGCGATGACAGTGTTTCAGGAAGTAATGCAGCCACCTCTGTGAGGGAGGGGTGGTAGATCACCTGGTGTTTTATTTCTGTTATATGGAATGTATTCCAGCTTCCAGTTGGGCAGAGGGAAAAGAATAATATTATTACTGAGATAGTTCAGCATTATCCAACTGTACTTACAGGGTACTTCAAAGCACTGCCCCTCTAACCCTTATTATTTAGGGAGTCTGGAAATTGCTTTCAAACTGAGTTTTAAATTGCAGAATAAACAGGTTTCCTTATCATGGAATGCATTTAAAAGTAACTTGAAAATGGTTTCAAGTGCATCTCCAGGAGGTGAAATAGGGAATAGCATATGCATGCTGTATATTCCACCTCACCCCAGGATGGGAATAACACCAAATACCTGAAACCTATTGCCTTCCAGCCCTGCTGTATTATATGTAAGTGGAAGAGGATTCACACATACCATAATACACTGTGGACTGCACAGAGTCTTCCTGATGGGGGAAGAGTCAGTAATGACATTGTTAATCCAGCACAGCACTGCTGAGAGCACTCCATACCAAATATCACATTCAGGTTCTCTAAGGAAATCAAAGAAAATCCCACAAACAAACTCCAATTCTGCTGTGCTGCATGAGCTAGATCCTCCAAAAAAGTTTTATTTCTTATGCCCAGGAGGTTGCTGTTTCAGGCCCGATGACAGCCAGAGTCCATGGACTGAAGCATTCATCTTTAGGTAGGGTTGCCAACTGGCTCCAGATGTGCCTGGCAGGCTTGATCCAGTCCTAGGTTTACCTCATTGCATGCAGGGACATGTAGTTCTGATTTCTCCATTGCACTCCATAAGAAAAGCAAGACTACATGTCCCTGCATGCAATATGGTAAACCCAGGACTGGATCAGGTCTGTCAGGTGCATTTGGAGCCAGTTACGATATTATAGTAACATAGTATATGATGGCAGTTAAAGACCACCATGGTCCATCTAGTCTGTCCAGCAAGGTGACAAGAGTAGGTGCACCTGCCGCTCCATGCAGATCATCATAACTCTGAATGTATGCTCATTCCTATATAGAAACAGACATGGACTTTTTATTTTGTTGGTAAACACAGTCATACCTCAAGAAGAAATTTATCTGTATCTGTATTTCTTAGTGATTCCAAGAGACGGGTGAGAATGCATCTTTAAGCTGCAATCGATAGTTGCCACTTTCTTTTCACTAGATTGCTTCATTTTTAACACTGAAATAATCAAGACTGGGGCTATCAATAAATTAAATTAAGGACATGGGAAAGGAGCCTGCAGACAGCAAGGAAACCTGATTGCTTAATTTTTCTTCCTTATTGGATTAGAGGACTCCCTGTATTTTATTAGACACCTAATCAGAAAATATCGAAATGGGTCATGTCTCTGTGATGTGATGTCAGCAGGGAGGAGTGGGAGGAACTCTGGAAAAGATCAGTTTCTAACATGGTTATTTTGGAATATATATAGCACCCTAGCCCAGGACACTTTATGAGAAATTACATGCAGATACAATATATCTCTGCCCCAGAATCTATGTACCTGATACTATGGAGGAAAAAGTGACTTGTCCAAGGTTACAAATGTCAGTGGTAAAGGTGGGATTTAAACCTATGTCTCCTAGTTTCCCAGTTCATTCTTCCAACTACTAGACCCCCCTTCCATTCCCAGTGTCCTTGGGAAAGACATACTAATTGGAAGGATGAGGAAGGAAGATCTTGATTTTACTAATTGAGATCACCAGTTTGATTTTTAGCACTGTCAAACCAAGACTGAAAGCATCTGTCTCAGACTTAGGGGGAGAGAGAAGCTTAGGCTTGGCTTCTAAGCAGGGCCAGTGCAAGGATATGAGGCAAACATCATTGCCAGTGCCGCCATTGCTCCAGCCTCTGTGCCCTTTGCGGCCCCTCTCCGGGACGTGCAACCGTGGCAATACAATTTAAAAAGGCACCGGAATTACCCTCTCTTCTAGGCCACAGTGCAGTTCAAGCTTCTGCTCCCCCTCCAATTCAACTTTCTTTTCAAAAGGAAGTCAAATCAAATGTGGAGCAGAAGCACGAACAGCATTGACCACTGGAACTCTAGGCAACTGCCTAGTTCACCTAACGGTTGCGCCGGCCCTGTCCTTAACTCTGTTGAAAATTACCTCAGTAGGATACAAAAGAGGTTATTTTCAATTTGATCACATTTTGATAAGCGCTAGAAAGTCCAGTTTTTATAAACATGGTTTTCACTTCTGTTATTTATGTATCTCTCTTTCTTTATATTAATTAGATGTTGCCTGAACCAGCTCGAGGATTGTCCCGCCATTGTGAATGAATGATGCAGCAACAGGTAAGAAAAGTAGGCAGATGGGTGGGATAACATGATATTTTCTTTTTCTTTGTCTGTTGAATCTACAAACCCAGCAGAAAAAAACTCTGCAGAGTAAGGCAGCTGAGGTGTTGGTATGATTATGCAGAGAAAAAATCCATTGCTTTGTACTGGCTTCTTTAGATTAGACTTCCATTATCCAAAGAGAGGGGCAAGACACAGCATTGCTCTCTTCAAAGGTTTTCATTAGCAAAGGCAAGACAAGCCCTGAGATGTAAGCATTTATTATCAAGACCAAGAATGCAATCCAATTTGAAGTTAATGATGTTGACTCTGTGGCAGTTTAGTCCAAAGGATTCAAGGATGTCGTCACCCCACTCCCACCCCACAGCTTTCATTTGTTCGTGTTTTGTAGCACGAGTTCTGGAAGTTATTCCATTAGAGAAGAGAGAGCCCTAGATGCTTGCTCTCTCGTATGGAAGATTGGGGATATACTCCTCAAGGCTGCCCTGTCCTTTTCAGTCAGTGGCCTTCTTTCCAGCACATTTTGTCCTGTTTCTGTTTCCACAGCAACTGTGACGCCAGAGCTGTGAAGTCATATTTGTTCCAGAGCTGGGAATATGGAGGAGGTTATAAAAAAGCTTCAGGATTAACAATGAAATAGAAACATGCTAGACAATTCCAGGAGCTTGGGCAAATACTGTGTGTTATCTCTAAAATTTAGCTGAACATTTTATCTGTCCAAATAGCAATAATTGCTCTTGCATAGCTGGTTCACTTCTCCAACAGCCCACACTAAAGCAACTGAAAACACATTAGTTAACCTGATTGAAACCAGTGTATGGTGGCAGAGGGTCTGTGGAAAGCTGCCCCCCCCCCCTGCAATCCCTGGCACTAATAATTATGGGGGTTATTTTAGAAGCCCTCTTCATATTTTAAATGTGGATGCAGCAGCAGAAAAATATGCAAGCCGAGCACATGTTTAAATGTCATTTTAGAAAGGATGCATGTTTCCATGCCATGCACGTTGATCTCTGCATGTTTCCTCTGGGTGTGTGTCTTAGTGGGGCCTGAATGATGCGTGCAGCAGCATATCCATGATGTATTTCGCATAAGACAGAGATGTGCAGGGTGGATTTTTTAAGTGTGCCAATCTACATCTGCTATAAATCACGAATAAGAATAGAACTTTGCTGTCTTTTGGGACTGCTTGCAGTGATGGTAGCTGGTGGAGTCTGGTGAGTTATTGGTATGACTGTCATCTGTGTCCATGTAGGTGTCTCTTGCTATGCTGTTTCTTCCTCTGCTGTGCAACTTCTGCTCTTCCCACTCTAGTCCTTCTCCCTCTTTCCAAGTCCCTGTTAGATTCTTGCTCCCTCATCTCCTGCACCCAGCTGCATCAATTCCTAACTCTCTCTGACAAATTCTCTGTCTCTTGGTGCATCAGTCTTCCCAGTGCCCAGCCCTCTTCTGCCTGTCTGTGTGTGACTCAGTGTTCCCTGCAGCCTCTGTTTGGTGTGCTGCTGCATGTCTGTGCAGCCCAGTGTTCCCTGAAGTGTCTATGTCTCTGTGGTATCCTACTGGTGTCTGGCTTGGTGTGGCCCAATATTTCCTGCAGCATATCTATGTCTCTTTGTAGTGTTCAACTCCTCTCTGTGTGGGCTTGTGAGTAAGTGGGAATGTATGAGCAGGTGCATATGCAATGCTGGGGTGTTGGTGGTGAGAGTCATGGAGTGTTTGGGGTGTGACACTGGAAACAAGGATGAGTTGAACACATTGATTGTGCTGGCACTGCTGCAGGATGCTCACAGGGAGCACTGGAAAGCCACTAGGAGGCACCCATATCAGAGGGTCTACAGGCCAAGGACCCAATTTCTGGACCTTATAGATGAGCAGTGTTTCACCAGGTTCCACTTTGACAAAACAGTCATCCATCATCTATGCCAGGGAACTAGAGTTGTTGTTCTGCTCCACCACACAGAGGGGCCTATCCAAGCCCATCCATTTCAAGATCCCCAATGGCCATTTCCTTCTTTGCCTGGCAGTTTCCAGTTTGTGTTGGCTGCCACTGTGGATCTCAGCCAGTCAGCTGTCTCACAGTGCATTGCACAGTTTGTGAGGGCCTTTCTAACCTATACTGCACAATATGTAGCCCTCCCACAGACCATGGAGTAGAAGCAAAAACCAGGATCCAGTTTTATGAAGTGGCCCACTTCTCATTTGTACTGGGGCTCATTGATTGCACACATGTGACTCTTAGGCCCCTGTGAGGGAGGGAGGCCACCTACTGCAACTGAAGGCATTCCACTCAACATGCAAGTGGTCTGTAATGCTTAGGGAGAGAGAAAAGATGTCTTCCCCAGGTATGAGTATGCATGAGTATGTAGGTCACAACCCCTACATACTCATGCACTCTGGCATCTATGAGAGGTTTGAGAGTAGAGAGATCACTTGTGGATGGCAGCTGGGTAAGTCTCACAGGGCTGGCCTGTCTACTAAGGAGCCACCTAGGGCAGCAGATTTCTATGGGCAGTAGGCCATGGGCTTTGGCACATATAGCCTGCCGCCCGCTGAGCTGAGCTGCCCTCCCCCCTCTCTGACCTGTGCGGCACTGCTGCTGATTTTGGCAGCAGGGTGGGGGGGGTGCGGCTCAGCGGTAGGCCATGTGCTTCAGCATATATCATAGCCTGCTACTTCTAACCCCCTGAAGTTATGTTGGAGGGGGATCAGAAACGGCAAGCCATCTGTGCTGATGCACATGGCCTGCCGCTGACCTGAGCTGCACCCCCCTCGACCCTACCACTAGAAACAGCGGCAGTGGGGGGGGGGGGCAATAGCGTGGCTCAGCGGGTGGGGGGGGAAGAGCTCAGGGGTAACAGCACAGTGCAATGGTGGGGGGACAGCACAGCTGGGGCTTCTGCCTAGGGTAGCAAAAATCTTTGGGCTGGCCCTGAAGTTCCGTACCAGCAATCTCCATCATCTAGACATGCACACGTATGGAGGTGGTGCTGTACCCTGAGAGCTTCAGCATATGGTCCAAAGAGCACAGAGTTGCAGTGCCCACCCAACACATATAACACCCTGATGCCATAACTTGATATGTGCCCCCTCCCTATGCAGCAGAGATTACCCATTGAGTTGTTGGCTACTAACCCCCATCATGGCATTGCAGAGGAATGCTAAACAGGATGCACACAAAAACATGTGCCATCATTGACAGAACATTTTGTAGCTCAAGAGCCACTTCCAGTACCTAGAAAGATCTGGGGGTGAACTGCTATTTAGCCCTGCCAGGGTATTTTAGATCTTCATGGCTGACTGCATGCTGCACAATCTGGCATCATGAAGGAGACTATGATCATGATGCAGATGGTGAAGGATGAAGGCATGGGGAGACCAGGGAAACATACCAATTATGTATGTTGCAGGAATTATACCAATTATGCAGGGAAACATAGCAATTATGTATGTTGCAGGAAAAGATGACCTCATACCCATGCACATCTTGTGAAGGTTGGTGTTTTATTCATATATGCACAAAACATGAACATTCATGTGCTCATTCTCCACCATCCTCCTGTCGAGCCCCATGACCCTCTCAGCCTGCACCCAGCCTTATGCAAACCCCTTCCCCCCACCCCCCTACCCCCATCCTTTCCCCCTGCACTAGCCCTGTGCAACTACTTAAACCACAACGCCCCCACAACTAGCCCTGTGCAATCCCCGTCAACAAGCCCACTGCCAGGCCCAACAACCTATCTCCCCCTGAAATTGTAAGTATTTACCTGTTGGTAATTTCTCAGACTCTTGGGTTAAAGAGATCTCTTTGGGTTTAAGCTGATAAAATCTCTTGTCTATTTTAAAGTTCTCTGTTTTTTTTAAAGTCATACAGGGCACTGTCTTAACAAATCAGTTTCTTACTAAAAAAAAATTCTAAGACTCAATCAGCACTCTGTGTTAACAAGTTTAGCTTCTATTAAGTGTTTCTTTCCCTCCAACCCAGCCTGACTTCCACCTACCCTAGGCATAATCTTAGACTTATAGGCTCTAAGAGACTTACAGGGATAGAGGTAGTCAAATTCACTTTCAGGCGTAGCTGGTTATCCTCATCAGGTATACTTTTAAGTAAGTAAACAACTTAAATTTCCTAGCAAAATGTTAAAATTAAGATGCAGACAGCAGTCCAACAGCGAGATGGGGCTATCCAGTATTTTGCATTGTGTGTCACATGCATGATTTTCTCCCAGTTGATGAGAGGTCTTACATGTGCCCTAGATGCAAGGAGCTTTTTGCTCTCAGGGAACGAGTCCGATCTTTGCAGACTAGAGTAGCAGACTTGGAAGACCTAAGGAAGACAGAGAAGTATATTGATGAGATCACAGGGATATAGTACAGAAGCCTTACCTTCAGTCTGGCAGCCTCTCTGTTGCCATGGAGTGGAGCAGTCATGTGAAAAGAGAGTATCACCCTTCAGTGGCAGGAAGTGATCCTGTAGCTAGGACCTGTCCTCCAGGTGATGTAAAACCCTCTCGCATCAAGGAGGATTCTCTAGGGACATATGCCCATGAGGAAAGGGTTACGATGGTCGTTAATTAGACAGTTCAATCATTAAGCATGTAGATAGCTGGGTGGCTGGTAACTTGCCTGCCTGATGCGAAGGTAGCGGACCTCACATGCCACCTAGACAAGATTTAAGATAGTGATGGGGAGGAGCCTGCTTTCTTGGTACATGTTGGTACCAATAAGATAGGAAATTGTAGGAGGGAGGTTCTGGAGGCCAAATTTAGTTTTTTAGATAAGAAGTTGAAATCCAGAACTTCCAGGGTAGCATTCTCTGAAATGCTTCCCGTTCCACGTGCAGGACCCAAAAGGCAGACAGAGCTCCAGAGTCTCAATGTGTGGATGAGATGATGGTGCAAGGAAGAGGGTTTTGGATTTATTAGGAACTGGGCAACATTTTGGGGATGGGAGTGTCTTTTCCGAAACGATGAGCTGAACCTTAACCAGGATGGAACCAGGCCACTAGCATTAACCTTTCAGAAAGGAGCTAGAACAGCTTTTAAATGAGATAATAGGGGAAAGCTGACAGTTGCCCAAGAGCACATGGTTTGGAAGGATGTATCCTTGAAGGATATCCATACAAGGCATTGATAAGGCAGGCAAAGGGAGAATTTGAGAAGAAGCTTTCTGCTGAAGCAAAAACGCGTAATAAAGACTTTTTCAAGTACATTCGTAGTGAAAAACCTGTGAGAGAATCAATTGGTCCATTAGATGATAGAGGGGTTAAAAGGGCACTAAGAGGTGACAAGGTGATAGCGGAGAGACTGAATGAATTCTTTGCTTCGGTCTTTACTAAGGAAGATGTAGGGATGTTACCCATGACTGAAGTGGTATTTAAAGGTGCGGAAGAATTGAAGGAAATATTGATACATCGGGAAGATGTATTACAACTATTTGATAAACTGAAGAGTAGCAAATCACCTGGACCGGATGATATACATCCAAGAGTGTTGAAAGAACTGAAATATGAGATTGCAGACCTGCTATTAGTAATCTGTGAACTATCATTAAAATCATCTCTAATACCTGAAGACTGGAGGATGGCCAACGTAACACCAATTTTTAAAAAGGGTTCCAGGGGTGATCCGGACAACTACAAACGAGTGAGCCTGACGTCAGTACCGGGAAAAATGGTAGAAACCATCATAAAGAACAAAATTGCTGAACATGTAGGTAGTCATGGCTTAATGGGAGACAGCCAACATGACTTTAGACAAGGAAAATCTTGTCTTACTAATCTGTTATGGTTTTTTTGAAGGTGTGAATAAACAGGTAGACAAAGGTGAGTTGGTTGATATAGTATATTTGGACTTTCAGAAAGCCTTTGACAAGGTCCCTCATTAGAGACTTTTGGCAAAACTAAAGAGTCATGGGATAGGAGGCAGTGTACTATTGTGGATGAGGAACTGGTTAAAAGATAGAAAGCAGAGGGTAGGGCTGAATGGCCAATTTTCCCAATGGAGAAAGGTGAATAGTGATGTACCCCAGGGATCTGTGCTGGGTCCGCTGCTTTTTGACATATTCATAAATGACCTGGAAAAGGGAATAACGAGTGAGGTTATCAAATTTGTAGATGGCACAAAACTATTTAAAGTTGATAAAACCCATGAGGATTGTGGAAAATTGCAAGAGGATCTTGATAAATTGGAAGACTGGGCATCAAAATGGCAGATGAAATTTAATGTAGACAAGTGCAAAGTTATGCACCTAGGGAAGAACTACCCAAACTATGGTTACACAATGCAAGGTTCCACATTAGGAACCACCACCCAGGAAAAAGATTTAGGCATCATTGTGGATAACATGTTAAAACCCTCCGCCCAGTGTGCAGCGCCAGTCAAGAGAGCAAATAGAATACTAGGTATCATAAGGAAAGGAATGGAAAATAAAACAAGATATTATAATGCCTCTGTATCCTTTCATGGGGCGACCGCACCTTGAATATTGTGTGCATTTCTGGTCGCCGTATCTTAAAAAGGATATAGCGTTATTAGAAAAGGTTCAGAGAAGAGCCACCAAAATGGTAAAGGGGATGGAAGGATACCCCTTTGAAGAAAGGCTAAAAAGGTTAGGGCTCTTTAACCTGGAAAAGAGACAGCTGAGGGGAGATATGATAGAAGTCTATAAATTAATGAAAGGAGTGGAACGGGTAAACGTAGATCGATTGTTTACGTTATCAGAATATAGAAAGACTAGGGGACATGCAATGAAGCAAATAAGAGAAAATATTTTTCCACTCAACGTTTAATCAAACTCTGGAATTTGTTACTGGAGGATGTAGTAAAGACTGTTAGTGTAGTTGGGTTTAAAAAAGGTTTGGACAAGTTCCTGGAGGAAAGGTACATAAACCATTATTAAAAAGGGACCCAGGATATCAATGCTTGACCCAATACAAGCATTGTGGAACCTGTGTCTTTTGGGGAAACTGCTAGGTACGTATGACCTAGATTGGCCACTGTTGGAAACAGGATGCTGTTCTTGATGGACCTTGGTCTGACCCAGTATGGCATATCTTATGTTCTTAAGGATACTAGCAGAAGAGGGAAGTTAGGGCATCCTGACAGAGAGATTCCAATAAAGATAAAAGTAACCCAGATGCCCTTAAGTACAGAGCTGAAAGATTCCAAATTACCCCTATCAATTGATAACCATATTAATATGAATAAAATACAACCTCTATAATGCCTGCATGCAAATGCTAGAAGTCTACAAAATAATATGAGAAAGAATATATAGTACTAAATGAAAGGTTAGATATAATTGGCATCTCAGAGACCTGTTGGAAGGAGGATAACCAATGGGACACTGTGATACCTGGGTACAAACTATATCACAATGATAGGCTAGATCAAATTGGTGGAGGGTTATATTCTATGTTAGAGGGAGCATTGAGTCACACAGGATTAAAGTTTTGCAGGAAACATAATACGCTATAGAATCTCTATGGATAGAAATTCCATATAAAAAGGGGAAGGCGACGGCAGTAGGGGTATACTACCGTTTGCCTGACCAGAATGAACAGATGGATGATAAAATACTAAATGAAATCAGGGAAGCAAACAAAAGTTATAACACAGTAATAAGGGGTGATTTTGACTGGGTCAATATTGCAGCAGGACGTGCTAGGGAGATAAAGTTTCTAGATGAAATAAATGACTGCTTCTTGGTGAAGCTGGTTCATGAACAGACAAGAGGGGAAGCTATTTTGGACCTAGTCCTTAGTGGAACACAGGATCTAGTGCAAGATATAAGGGTGTCGGGGCCACTTGGCAATAGTGATCATAGCATGATTGCATTTGATTTAATAAATGGAGGGAGGATGGCAAGGAAATCCATAGTACTATCTTTTAACTTTCAAAAGGGAGGCTATGATAAAATGAGGAAAATAGTTAAGAATAAACTAACAGAAGCAGCTGCAAAGGTTAAAGATTTGTATCAAGCAAGGGCATTGTTTAAAAATACTATCTTGGAAGCACAGACCAGATATATTCCGCACTTAAAGAAAAGGCCAAAAAACTTCCAGAATGGTTTAAAGGTGAGGTCAGAAAGACTGTTGTAGCCAAAAAATAATCTTTCCAGAAATGGAAGAAGGAGTCAAATGATGAAAACGGGAAACAACATAAGCACTGGCGAGTTAGATGCAAGGCATTGATAAGGGAGGCAAAGAGAGACTTGGGAAAACAAGCTTGTTGTGAAAGTTTTTATTATGCCTTTTTTGCTTCCACAAGTACAATTGTAGCAAAAAATTCTATGAGAGAGTCAGTTGGACCTTTAGATGATAGAGGGATAAATGTGGCACTAAGAGAGGACAAGGCCATAATGGAGAAGAATTGTAATGCATCTTCTCAGTTTATCAATATTTCTTTCAACTATTTGATAAACTGAAGAGTAGCAAATCACCTGAACTGGATGGTATACATCCAAGGGTGTTGAAAGAACTGAAAGATGAGATTGCAGACCTACTATTAGTAATCTGTGAACTGTCATTAAAATCATCTGTAGTACCTGAAGATTGCAGAACGGCCAATGTAATGCCACTGTTTAAAAAGGGTTCCAGGGGTGAAACGGGAAACTATAGACCGGTGAACCTGATGTCAGTACTGGGCAAAATGACAGAAACCATTATAAAGAAAAAAATTACTAAACATGTCAATAGTTATGGTTTAATGGGAGAAAGCCAACATGGATTTAGCCAAGGATAGTCTTGTCTTACTAATCTGTTATATTTTTTTGAAGATATGAATATACAGGTAGACAAAGGTGAGCCAGTCGATATAGTGTATCTGGATTTTAAGAATGCCTTTGAGGAGTTCCCCCATGAGAGGCTCTTGGCAAAATTACAAAGTCATGGGATAGGAGGCAGTTTACTATTGTGGATCAGGAACTGGTTAAAAGATAGAAAGCAGAGAGTAGGGCTGAATGGCCAATTTTCTTAATGGAGAAAGATGAATAGTGGAGTACCATAGGGATCTGTGCTGGGCCCACTGCTTTTTAACATATTCAAAATGACCTGAAAATGGGAATAACAAGTGAGGTGATCAAATTTGCAGATGACACAAAATTATTCTAAGTTATTAAAACACAAGAGGATTGTGAAAACTTGCAAGAGGACCTTGACTTGATAAATTGAGAGACTGGACATCCAAATGGCAGATGAAATTTAGGGGCTTGTTTACAAAGCCGCGGTAGCGGGTTCCGATCGTTAAAGGAGCTGCGGCCCTATTGATTTCAATGGGGCCGCGGCTCCGATAACAATTGGAAACCGCTATTGCGGCTTTGTAAACAAGCCCCTTAATGTGAAGAACTGCAAAGTTATGCACCTATGGAAGAACAACCCAAACTACAGTTACACGATGCAAGGTTCCACATTAGGAACCACCACCCAGTAAAAGGATTTTGGTGTCATCGTGGATAATATGTTACCCTCTGTCCAATGTGCAGCCGCAGCCAAGAAAGCAAATAGAATGCTAGGAATCAAGCGATATGGAATGGATAATAAAGCCAATGATATTATAATGCCTCTGTATTGTTCCATGGTACGACCATATCTTAAATACTGTGTGCAATTGTAGTCGTTATATCTTAAAAAGGATATAGTAGAATTAGAAAAGGCACAGAGAAAAGCCAACAAAATGGTAAATGGGATGGAAGGATACCCCTATGAGGAAAGGCTTAAAAGGTTAGGGCTCTTCATATTAGAAAAAAGATGGCTGAGAGGACACTCGTATGATAGAAGTCTATAAATTAATGAATGGAGTAGAACAGGTAAACGTGGATAGGTCGTTTACTTCCTTCAAAAGATATAAAGATTAGGGGACATGCAATGAAACTACAATGTAACCCATTTAAGGCTAAGAGAAAAAAATATCTTTTCATTCAACGCGTAATCAAATTCTGGAATTTGTTACTGGAGGATGTAGTAAAAGTTGTTAGTATATCTGGTTTAAAAAAGGTTTGGATAAGTTCCTGGAGGAATGGTCCATAAACCATTATTAAAGAGGACCTGATATATCTACTGCTTAACTCGGGACAAGTATTGTGGAACCTGTGGATTCAGTGATTTCTACTTTTCAATCTTTGTTTTTGACAGATCTTCAGCATCTGAAGAGTTCATTTTCCCATCATTATTAGAATATCTCCAAGACTGAGAGGATAGCTATGCAACAACTGGCAACTGATGACCAGATAGTCATCAGGGGGGCGGATAAGGGAGGTGCAGTTGTTCTTCAAACCATGGAAGCTTACCATAGGGGCATATAAGATCAATTATGCAATGACCGATATTATAAAAAATTACCGGCTGAACCCACTATATCTTTACAACAGTGAATACAATCTTTGGTATCAGCTGCATATATGGCTGGCTGGATTTATTTATTTATTTATTAACAATTCTTATATACCGCACTATTAGACATCAGCGCGGTTTACATTGAACAAAAAACATCCGACAATTTACATATGTCTGGTCATTACATTTAACAGGAAGTATAACTTGGCGAAATAGGGGAAACTAAATACAATGAGGGTTATCTGATAAAGGATATCCTGGTTAACTATATACAATGGTGGTACAATAGTACATGGAACAATTTACTATTTACATTGTGAAGTTGGCCTGTTGCGAGGTTCTATCTGTTTGACCACTTCTGCTATTTGCCTGGGGGTTATGTTCGGAGCTGTCAATGAGATATTTAAGGAAGAGGAAATGTTTCAGTGCCTTTCTGAACTGACTCAGATTAGGTGTTGCTCTGATTTGTGCTGGTAAGGTGTTCCATAGAGTTGGGGCACAGAATTGGAAGGCTCTGTTGGCTGTTGATCTAGTGCATCTTGTGGTATCATTAAGGAAAATTTTTTTCTTTGTGTTTCATCTCCTAAGAAACCTATTTTTTAACACGGTACCAAAGATTCACAAGCCCATTAATGATGCTCCTGAGAGACCTATTGTCTCATGTAGGGGTTCAGTATTGGAACTTTTGTCACAATTTTGTGACATCTTTTTGAAGCAAGAGGCATCATTAGTTAAATCTTTTATTCAGGACTCTTTTGATTTTTTTAAGCCAGCTAATGGTATTGGACCATCCGATGGAGATGGTTTGGCTTGTAACATTGGATGTTTCAGCCTTATATACCAACATAGATCAGCAGGAGGCTATGAGTTTGTTATCCACACTTTTTCAGTTGCGCCGTCACGTACACCGAAAACTTTTCTGTTGGATTTAATGTAGTTTGTTCTTATGAATAATTATTTTTTATTTGAAGGCAGTTATTTTTTGCAAACATTTGGCATAGCCATGGGGGCCACAGTGGCTCCCTTGATAGCCGCATTATAAATGACAGATATGGAGGAACGATTTATATATCCATCTGCCTTCTTTAACCATGTACTTTATTGGCACAGGTTTTTGGATGATATTTTTTTTACATGGTTGTCATGACGAATTACAACTTTTTTTGACTTGGCTTAACAGAATAAAATCTAATATTCAATTCACTGCTCATATTCATTACCATCGTATTGATTTTTTGGACATCACAGTCCATAAGGATTCAGGAAAATTATTGTCCACTTTGTTCAGAAAACCTACTCAACATAATAGCTTCCTTCGTTATCACAGCCATCACCCTGGTTCTCTTCGCCGTGGCCTTCCTTTTGGCCAATTTTTAGGATTGCGAAGATTATGTTCTTCGGTCAAACAGTTTCATATTTGTGCAGTTGAATTGTGATCTCGATTACAGGCCAGAGGTTTTCCAAATGGAATTATTATAGGGCTTATAAACGGGCTAGTAATATCCATCATGACTGGCTTTTATTGGAGCAAAAAATCTAAAAAATCTTAAAAATCAAAAAGATCTACATGATTTGGTTACTATAGTGGGTGTTTTAGCCTTTTGGGTTGTCAACTTGTTGAAAAAACATTGGTCGGTATTGAATTTACATTCATGTTTTGCCAAACCTTTAACCATTGCGTACTCCAGCGGTTCAAATTTGCGGGACGTTTTAGTTAAATCTGCTCTGTGGATCATCCTCCACGGTTGACAGGGCAGGTTTTTGGTCATACACCTTGCGGCCAATGTCTATCTTGCATTACTATTTTACCGGATACAAGTTGTGAGGATTTGATGATGGGTTTTTCACTTCGATGGCATTGGAATACCACATGTACTTCTGAATATGTGTTTTATTTCCTTCAATGTCCATGTCGATTATTATACATTGGCCGCATGACTCGATCTATAAAAACAAGTTTGGGTGAACATGCTTCATGCATTCATTCCCAAATGCGCTCTGCCCTGATGGTGGAGCATTGTATGGAGTTATCTCACACATTCAATGATTTTATTTGGACAATCATTGATCATATCCCGTTGCACCCCAGAGATGGCAATTGCATTTTGAAACTTCAATGGTTGGAACAACGTTGGATATATCGTTTAAACACAGTTCATCCTCACGGTGTTAATAGAGAGATCTATTGGCTGTGTTGTTCTAGGATGGATCAATGAGAAGAGGGCTCCTGCAATGATGTGGGGAATTCCCCTGTTTCTCATTGGTGGTTCTACTGAGTGCACATGATAGTATGTAGCCAATGATAATGTATGCAGACTCTCTTATAAGATATTTTCAGCATCTTTTGGCAGTTATATGGAATCCTACGGGAGCAGCATTCCATTGCAGCACTTGATTCAGAGTCCTTAGTTTGACTCGAAACATGCATGTCGTGATTTGGGAGTCACCTTGCATAGATTTGGATGCATTTTTCAAGATGAGATGCATTATGAGATAAGTGTGAATTCTGTGCTTTTAGAACCTTATTAATTAAAATGGATATCAGCATACAAGAGTGAGAAAAGGCTCTTCTGCTGATTCATCCGACAAAAAAAAATCGGATTTAAGAGTGCCTGCATATTTTGGTGGTTTTGATCTTATTAGTTCTCTGTCCATATGGCCCATCATCTAGATCCCAGGTCCTTGTTTCTGAACTCTCCCCACAGCTCAATATGTCTACAGAAACCATGGCCCTGTATATGCCATGAACTATGGGTTGGGGATTTGCAGATCCTGGGCCATAGCATTTGCAGATATGCCAGCATCCTAAACATATCGGTGAGTCTCATGCTTCATCTTCCCTTGCCACAGCTCTGCTTGTATGTGTGTGCTTACTCTCACCTGTACAAGGGATATTGCCCAGTTTGTCCTGTACCCAGAGCTCCAAGTCAGATGCCTGAAGTCAGGCAATCCTACGTGCACCTACGGCAATGGCAGATGTTCTGCTTATGCACTCAAAACAGTCAAAAGCTGCACGATTGACAAACTTAAAAACATCCTGGGCATGTCTAACCAGTGTGAGAAAATTCTGCCTCTTATCAGGAAGGAGAGGGCTTAAAATCTCCAAATCTCCTGTGACTTCTTTAAGGAACATTCCCATATATAAAATATAGGAACTGATCCTGGCAGAAAGCATGGAAGCCTGGAAAGTATGACGTCCAAAGGCATCCAAAGTTCTACACTCACGTCCTGGAGGATTAGAGGCATGCCTCTTTGCACTCCTGATCCTTCTCATAGCTGATTCCACTACAATGGAGTGGTGAGGAAGCTGAGTCTTCTGGAAGCCAGGACAAGGAGGGACTCGATACATGGTATCCAGTCTATGAGAGTGAGGAGAGGTGGTAAGAGGTGTTTCCCACATTCTTAACATGAGATCATGTAAGATCTCAGATCTCATGAATACTGGTGCTGCTCTTTCAGGCTTCTCAGGTGGTGTCACCCAGGGGGACTGGCCTGTCTTGGCTACCTTTTCACCAAGCCCTGGGCACTTTACGTCTCTGCCTGTGCACTGGCCATCTGCCAACAGCTACATGCCCTACTTTGTGCGGTGTCTTTGACTGACTCATCTTGCAAGGGCCACGCAGATTCTCTCCCAGATCCTTTTTGCTGTGGCATGGGGAGGCTTTTGCTTTGGGGGGGGGGGGTGGATGTATATCAGCTCCTCTTCCTCCAGAACTAGTCTGTATAGCATAAGGGTCTCAGGCCTGTGAGAGTTGCGCTACTTGGTGGCCAATATGTTAGTGTTTTTTCTTTATGGGTTCAGCTGTATCTACTGTATAACCATGAACACATGTAGAGGTTCTGTGTGGGGTGGCTTTTCATATATGGGTCCCCCATACACGTGAACTTTGTCGATGCTACACATGCATTTGCGATTTATGTTGTGTCTGCACTTCCCCACTTCCAGTGTTCTCTATGGAGCCCCTGCACATGTGCAGTACTCCATTTTCCCTCACACGCACATGTAAACCTTGCACCAGGGGGCACCTGCATATCTTCAGATGGGAAAGCAGTGATTTCAGAAGGCATGGCACTGTTCATGGGCATGGCACTGAAATTGACACTGCATTCTGCACATTTCCACTGCCATCTGCACAACCTTTCTAAAATGTGCCTTCACATCAATAGGTATTGTAGTAAAGGACTCATTCTTTCAAAATGGCAAGGAGAATATGTAAATAATGTGAATGAAATAATAATAAGATTGTGATGGATGAAATTTAGTAGTGTGCAGTAAACCATTGAACACAGCAAGGGAAGCATTTATTTTTTTGCAAAAATTATTGCAAATGCATCTAATGACTCTCAAGCTGATCCTTGAGTAGGTGGCTCCAGAGGCTACCAATGAGATTTCTTGTAGTTTGGGTCCTGAGGGGTGGAGGGAGAGGGAGAGTAATTTATTTATTTGTTTGTTTACAAATATTTGGTATTCCTAAATTCTACAAGCAGGCTTATTATCATTGCACTTTATAATATCCAAATTATAGTCCAAAACAGATACAATAATTTACTAAAATATTAAATCACATAAATAAGGACCTGGTTTTGAGATGGCTCATTCACACCAATAGTGTCTTCTAGCCTTTAACCCTAATACTTAATTCAATAAGATCACTATCCAATTCCAGAAAACATGGTTAAAAACATAAGTTGCTGAATGAATCAATGTGCAAACAATTCATTTACTAACTCATAAACAAGTCATGAGACAAAATGCCAAAACAAAAGAGGCAAAAAGGAAAAAGAGACATGAAGACACATTTTAGACAGGCCATTTAGATGCAACAAGGATGTCCAAATCAAAATGTCTGAAATCCCATGGGAGAGGCAGCAGTAAAAGTAGGCATATGTATTTGTTTTCTAAAATCAGCCCATCACCTTAAAAGATAAATGTCTCCATCTGATAGAAAGACATGGCGATGTGCAGAATTATGTCCCAAACTTGTTCGAGTTTTGAAGTGATTTTAGGAATTTACTTGTTTCCGATTATAGAGGCCGCAAGTCCAGCAACATAGACATGCCCATGATGGTATTCTAGAACAGGCATGTATATCTCTTGCCACATACAAATCCCGGCCTTCCATTTTGCAAGTGGAGACATGCAGCAGAAAAACATCTGTATGCTTCTTTGGAGTGGCAAAAATTATCAGGGGAGAGAGAGGGCTTTCTCCGCTTCTCTGTTCAGATATTTGTTTGCTAAAAGAAGCACTTTGCAGATGCCTGTTCATGACCAGAGGAGGGTGAACACATGGATGAGCGCCACCGTCAAAATATGCAGTGCTGTTCCAAAATTGGGCATGTCCGTGCATCTTTTTGGGAATACCCTGGCCACGCCTCTGGCTTGCCTCTGTGTGACATAGATGAGATTGCTCCAGACACAGCTAAACCGAGGGTATTCTAAAATGACTCTTTCGACATGTGTGTGATTTGTGTATCTGAATGGGTGTTTCAGATGTGGGAATCACAAATAGTGCTTCTAAAATGACCTCCACTGTGTACTAATCTCTTGAAGTGCTCTTCTCATTTCACCTCTCTTCTTCTCTGTGGATCCGGACTCAACTATTCCAAATCCTCCTCTTCTCAACCTTCTTAGAAATCTTTTAGCAGGACCTCTTGACTTCTCATCTCTTCATCTGGGATCTGAAATGACATCCTATTGTGAGATGATGGTTGAGTTGTATCCAGACTATGAACAGACCACAGGAATATTGGGTACTTTGCCTATTACTAGAATTCTCCTGTATCTATAAATTCTGCCATTACCATTTCTGTTAATTTAGCTTGGTTTTCTCACCCCTCTTTAAACACCTTTCTCCAATTTTTTTACTTAACAACTCTTTATTGCTATTTTAATATCTTTAAAAGGGTAATTTTATAACAGGGCAGCTAGATTTGGAGGTGGAGATGGTATCTTTTATAAGTTTATTTTAGAAAGATGAATAGGTACCTATTGGTGTATATAAAATGCTAGTGCAAATCCAACAGCAATAGCACCTATACTGAATTTGCAGACACTACATGTGCTCAGGAATAGGTGAAATGTCCATGTGTAGAATATGCGAGCACATTCATAAATTAAGGTATTTTATAATCAATGCGTGCACTTCGTGACTTCAGCTGCACTCCACCCAGACTGTACTCCCAGTGGATTATTTATAGAGATCTTTTCATTGTGTGGGGTTACTGTTGGTTTCCCTACTTTTATCTACAGGCAGAATTGGCAATATGCAAATAGTCCATTTACCTCGGTAAGAGATTTTTTAAAATCTCCCTCATTATGCATATATTTACAAGGCAAAGTTTAATATTTAAAAGTGTGATATCCAAATATGCATTTTTATAGGAATGTTCTGAAAGAGATGGTGCTGGAATGATTATAATTGAGTTTAATAATCCAACTCTTGGAGGAGGGTGCTAGGGGTCTAAAAAACACATTGTAAAGGGGCACAAGGCTGAAGTTTCACCAAGGAAGCCTAATACCCTTGCGTTGGCCCTGCTAGGTGTACGATTACTTCTGCCACCTTCTCTTCAAGAGAGTCTCTGGATACCACTAGGCACCATCCTCCACTGGTTACTTCAGGATCTGCACCATCTTCATTGCCATTTGTAGGCAGCATTGATGGAGACTCAGTAGAATCTGTTGTGTCCGGGTCATCCCAGGAGAGCACCAATGTCACCGGTTTGCTGTCTGAGCTGGCTATCTGAACATAAGATATGCCATACTGGGTCAGACCAAGGTCCATCAAACCCAGTATCCTGTTTCCAACAGTGGCCAATCTAGGTCATACGTACCTAGCAGTTTCCCCAAAAGACACAGGTTCCACAATGCTTGTACTGGGTCAAGCATTGATATCCTGGGTCCCTTCTTAATAATGGTTTATGGACCTTTCCTCCAGGAACTTGTCCAAACCTTTTTTAAACCCAGCTACACTAACAGCCTTTACTACATCCTCCGGTAACAAATTCCAGAGTTTGATTACACGTTGAGTGAAAAAATATTTTCTTTTATTAGTCTTAAATAGTTTACCCTGTAGCTTCATTGCATGTCCCCTAGTCTTTCTATATTCTGATAACGTAAACAATCGATCTACGTTTACCCGTTCCACTCCGTTCATTAATTTATAGACTTCTATCATATCTCCCCTCAGCCGTCTCTTTTCCAGGATGGGATTTGAGCTGGACCAAGGGTTTCTGCAACCCTAGGCAGAAACCACGGGGCCACCTCCCCCCTGCTAAAGCTGCCTGCCGATGCCCCTACCCAGCTGCCACCAATTCTGGCTTGGGAGGGGGAGGTTAGTAGCATTTCCAAAAGTGGCTGCTTTTTGCTGCTGCTTTTGGAAATTCAGCTGCTGCCAGCCACCCCCTGAATGGAATCGGCAGCAGCTGAGGGGATGGGGGGGGGGGAGGCAGCATGGCCGCCCATGTCTGCTGCTGCCCACCTGTGCCGCTGCTGCCTCCTACTTGGGCTGGCCCTGGATGGGATGTTCTTCATGCAGAGAGGCCACTTCCACCAGTCCTGTTGATACTTGGTACCCCACTGGCCTGGTGTAATTTCCCCATAATGCATCACTGCAAGAAAATAGAATAGGAGAGATTCATTGCTCCAACCTCCACCACAATCCCCAAATTCACAAGGTGATGCTAGAGGTGAACTCACCAGCTTCTAGGGCAGTAGCAGCAGGCTCCTCTGGTGAGATGACAGTCAGACATGCCACCAATTGTATCTGGCTGTATAGCACTCAATATCAGCTGTTCCTACATACATGCTGCCCCCCCCCCCCAAGTCTGCAACTGGGAACGCCTTATTCTTCCAACCTTATTCTTCACAGTGAGATGCATGTCATGCTACTGGTGCTTCATCTGTTTTGTCATATACACTTTGACCCCCCCAGTGATCTCAACTCCACAGCTCTTTGGTCCTATAGTTTAGGTTTTTTTTGTTACAGAGATGTTTTCGCCAGGCATAGCCTATAATACTGGGAACATATACTTGGTGGATCAGCAGGTCTTTCTCCTAGACAAAGTGCACTGCATGGATGTGCTTTGACTGGCTGCTGGCTCCTCCCTGTTCACTCTCACTGCCTGAACTTGTGCCATCCAGCTCCATCTCCAACCCTACTACTCTTGAAAGTGCACAACAATATTATGTAACAAGACAGAAATTCAGAAAGAGAAAACTGGTAAACAATAAATGCACGCAGGAAAACCAAAATGGACTGCACCAAATACAAATGTAGCAAGAGAAGACCAATGTGTAGCACCAACAACAAAAATGGCGCCTTTCCTGTGGGTATTCCTTAAATACTTCTCACCCTGTGTTCACAGCACTCTTATAACACTTCCTTCCTTTCTGGCGCCCGGTCACTATGCATTTACTTTGTCACATGAGGTCACATTTGATTCCATTCTTTACCTTGCCTATAAAATGCAGGGCTGGCATTCTGTTAGGTGAACTAGGTAGCCACTTAGAATGCCAGCCCTCCAGGGGCACCCATTGCAACCGCTATCATCCCTCTCAGGACCTGCAGTGCCAGCAATGGCCACAAACAGCCTTGTGATGCTTACCTTACAACTTTGGCACTACGGTACTGTTTGCTTCTACCCCCCTCAGTCTGCCCGATGTCAACTTCCTGTTTGCAAACAGGAAGTCGGCGTTGGAGGGGACAGAAGCAAATGGCTCTGTGGCACGGACATTGTTAGCTCTGTGGGGCTGTTTGCAACCATTGCCACTGCTACAGGTCCTGAGAGGGGCGACAGTGGTGGCAGCAATAAGTGCCACAGGGGAGGGGGTGGTGAAGGTGCAGTGGATGAGGTTCGTCTAGGGCACCTCTGACTCTGATAAAGCATATTACAAGCTCTTATAGTCACACTTCAGAAATCACTGTTTTGGGCGCTGCATTAAGCTCACTACCCGATGTACCTCAATGCCGGTAAACAATTACTCTGGACAGACAAATTGTTTCTGTTTTATAATTTTGTACTTACAACGTGCACGGAAACTGTGCTTGCACAGAAAGGTTATGTCATTCAGATGTTATGTGGCTAGAGCATAACATTTTTGCATTTGTGCAGGTTCCTGGCACCTGCTCCTTGTTTAGAGCAGAGGTTTTATGCATATCATCCTCATCTTACCCTGACCCCTGTCTACGTTTACGACCAAACCTTAGACCAAACTATACCACACCGTACCTTGCGCAGAACTGACTAATGCTCTGTACTGTTCTAACTAGATTGTAAGCTCCGATGAGCATGACTCTAACGGGCAGGGACTGTCTCTTGTATGTTGGCTACCTCTTGTAGGTTAGCTGTGCAGCGCTGCGTGCGTGGCGCTTTATAAGTGCTAAATAGTAGTAGTAGTAATATCACATTTGTATATTTTGCTTATAGTATATTGGCACAAAATCCTTGCAGTACCCTTGTACTAAGCTTTTAGTGCTCTAATGCAAGCTACCTGCATCGACTCCTGAGACTGAGATTGGCACAGACTGGATGGAGGGAGAGAGAGAGAAACTGATGAAGACAGGAAGGAGAAGGGAGATAAGAGAGTTAGTGGGGACAGGTTTGGTGCTGAGGGGTGTGATGAATATGAACTGGGGATTCCTGAACCTTTTGAAGGTTAATAAGAGGGCCACACAACCAAAAAAGGTTGGGAACCTCTAAACAAGATTAAAGTTTGCACTAAAGATGCTCTTTCAAAAAGGTGTTTATCTCTTTGGGCTAACACATCTCCAGGCCTGGATGTCTATTTTTATATTGCTAGCAATTATCACCTCATTCCCAGCATGCATGTCCACTTCAGACATTGTTCTCACATAATTTACTCTTAACACCTCTTAATAGCTTTTCAGATAGGCTTGACAGCCAGGTTTAATTTAGGTTTGGACATGCCTCTGTAAAGAAGAGGAGGTGAATTGGAAAGGGTCTGAAAAATAACACCATCAGCACTTCAGCCTTTTGTAGATTATAGATTCTGGAGAGGAGCTGTAGTTTGAAGGGTCCAGAATTGAAAAAAACAAACCAACTCTGTAATGCCATATAGTTTACCACAGCTTTTCCAAGAGCTGAGGCAGTGGGAATAAATAAGTAAAGATTATACAGTAACTCTATCCACTGGATAAAAACTACAGTCAAACTCTACTTTGACTTTCCTAGATCATGCACAGATTACAGCTCCATCCATTGGAGAAAAACTCAACACTAGCTGAGTAAGTAAAAAAAGTTCAAGCAGTGGGCAAAACATAATATCACTGCGCACTGAAGCATTTCCATATCCAAGCCAGAGAAAATACTCCATTAGTACAATGCATTTTGTTAAATATATTCTGAAAGCTTTTGACAGCAAACTAATTTTAACTTGATTGCTATTCTGTGTGAACTCAACTTGAACCTTCCAGTGATCTATGTATTAGCCATATAGAAGGACTTACTGAATTTGGTTGACCAGTCTGGGTTTTTCCACCTTGCACAGTTCTTTGACATGGCAGATATATGACTACGAAAAAGAGGCCTGATATTCAAGCAAAACTTAGCTCTTAAATTTAGGATCTTAAATGTGTGCTTTATTTTAGTTTTCAGTTGACAATTTATCTTAATTTAGGAGCTTTAAAGTTACACAGCGCTTTAAAGTTACACAGCGCTTTAAAGTTACACAGATAATCCCTCAAACGGGATCCAATAAAAACTTTAATTACAAAAAAATAGTTATGCTTATTTACAGACCCCTAAGGTTCTACCTTGAATAGGTGGTAGAGACCTCTAGTGGCTCTACTAAATTACTGTATTGTGACCTTTTTGTGCCACCCAATATTCCAGAATCTGTAATGGCTCTGCTACCAGCGATGCTTTGGTGGGAAAATACCTCAGTTTTGGAGGGAAAAAGGCATGATATAAACACCAAGCTGTGTCCTACTGGCTTCCTTTAGCTACTTCAGCCATTGTACAATGCAGAGGGAGCAGGAGTCTCTGAATAGCAGTTATTGAACCAGAACAAGTATGCCAACAGGGATTTCATAGGCCACTGTGCCACAGTATTGCTTAAAAGTACAGAGATTGAGGGACACGAAGGAGCCTCTGAATATTGAGATGGAGGACCACTGTTCCCTGAAAAGAAGCCAACAGCAGATGACTGTTGGAACAAAGTCAATGAAGGCCAAGTTCTACAGGAGTACAGTGACCGAGTCCAGATGCCAGGAGCACAAGATATTCATAGGGAACTGGGAACATGAGAGAATCCCAGAGGAACCTGTGTCTTTTGGTGAAACTGTTAGGTATGTATGACCTAGATTGGCCACTGTTGGAAACAGGATACTGGGCTTGATGGACCTTGGTCTGACCCAGTATGGCATTTCTTATGTTCTTAAGTAAAATGATCATACTGATATTACCTTTATGCTCTACAGTTTTATTGGATTTTTATTGTTCTTTCTGCCACTTAAAGATTTTGAGTAAACTCTAGATTCAGAGCACAACCTGGACTGGACTTTTGCTTTGTGGAAATATATGTGAGTGGTAGACAGTAGATTCCCAAAGTGAATGGTCTTCCAGCTAAGATGGTCTTGACCTAAAACAGAATCCAGAGAGGTAGACCCAAAGGTAGAGCACTCCCTCTCTGAAGTGTCTGCCCCTCATCTCCCCACACAATACACCCTAGCTGATGAGGGACCACAGACCGCTAGAGGCTATGCTAATAAATTTAGGCTTTCCATCTGCCTAGATTTAGATCCTAACTTTTTCTCTTTCTCTAAATCCTCCCCTTTGCCATCCACTTTATAGGCATGTTTCGCTTAGGCATAGTGCCTATTGTTGAGGGTTCAGGTGCTTGGGCATATCTTGCCTGTCTGTACAGGTGAGTATGTTAGCCCCCAATTTGGCTGCAGCTCCTGAAAAACCCTGTTTCACACCTCCCCCACTGTGACTGGTGAGATCAGCCCGTGACTCAACCATGCAGAGAGCCAATCACAGTGGCAGAAGTGTGAAACGCCATGTTCTTGAGGAACTGCAGCCATGCACAAGAAAACAGAGTTACTTACCTGTAATGGAGTTCTCCGTGGACAGCAGGATAAGTCAGCCACACCTGGTGACGTCATCCGACAGCGCCATGATGGAAGTGCTCTCTAGCTCAGAAGCTTCTGATCATGTGTGAGGTGGACCCACCTCCCCGGCCCGCCCCTAGCCCAGTCAGTGAGTGATTAGCTGTGCCCTGCGGCTAGGGCACGGGCCGCGCATGCCACCCTCAAAGGGGAGGTGGGTGGGATCGTGTGGCTGACTTATCCTGCTGTCCACGGAGAACTCCGTTACAGGTAAGTAACTCTGTTTTCTCCTAGGACAAGCAGGATGTGTCAGCCACACCTGGTGTCTCCCAAGTTACGTGTTGAACGCTGTGGAATGAGGGGGGGCATGCGAAAGACCAATAATACAGCCGTGGAGAACACAACTGATGGAGGCATGCAAAGAAGAACAATACAATTGTTTATTGTGCGACACAACTGGCATACAGAGTAAAGTGCAGAACTCTTAGGCAACCTGCCATGAGGTAGAACAACATCAACTGTGCAAACATGCAATGAGGTAGAATACGTCAATGTGCAATCCAACAAACAGTGCAAAACATCAACTGTGCAACTAGCAGAGTGCAGCGTACAACTAACAGAGTACAAGCACGGATGAGCCTACATACTCAGCACCGGAATAGAGATATCTGAGTAGCTGTCCCGTCAGGCTGGGAGTTGGTCGACTGGTCCGGCAGGGTCCGAACCGTGGTGGACGCTGAGACCGCAGACAGAACTGCTCGGCCAAAGGAGCTGTCGGCCTCCGCATGGAGGTCCAGGCAGTAGTGCTTCTGGAAGGTGAGTTGAGAGGACCAGGTGGCGGCTCTGCAGATCTCGCTCACTGGGACCTCCTGCATGCTGGCAAGAGATGTGGCTAGTGCGCGGAGCTGGTGTGCACTCGCCTTGTTTGCTGGGAGGGCGCCCGCCTTTTGCAGGCTGTAGGCGACGCAGTCGGATATCCAATGGGAGAGTGTGCGCTTGGTGACGGGCCGCCCCGGTCTGTTGGGGTCGAATGACACAAAGAGCTGGGTCCCCTGTCGAACGGCGGACGTCCTGTCCATGTAGATGCACAGGGCTCGGACGCAATCCAGTGAGTGAAGACGCTGTTCTTCGGGTGAGCCGTGAGGAGCTGGGAAGAAGGAGGGAAGCTCCACAGACTGGTTGACGTGAAAAGCAGAGGCGACCTTAGGAACAAACTTCGGGTGGGTCTGGAGGGATGCCCTGTTGTGGTAGATTTTAGTGTACGGAGGGTGAGCCACTAGGGCCTGTAGTTCGCTAACCCTCCTCGCAGATGTGATGGCGATGAGGGTCTTCCAGGACAGGTATTTCCCTCCCGCCGTGGGCAGGGGCTCGAACGGCTCCTGTGTCAACTGCTGCAGGACAATATTGAGGTCCCAAGAAGGTACTGGTTTCCTAACAGGGGGTTGCAGGTTCCTGAGGCCTCTCATGAAGTGCGTCACGATGGGAAGGGCGGCGATGGAGCCCGTGGTTGAGTCGCTTCGAAATTCGTGCAGAGACGCAATGGCTGCGAGATGTACCTTGATGGACTGCAGTTTCAGGCCCAGGCTGAAGAGAAAGGAGAGGTACTGCAGGACTGTGGGAATGGGGCAAGAGGCTGGTGGGACTCCTTGGCCTGCGCACCAGATACTGAAACGTTTCCACTTATGACTGTATGACTTTCTAGTGGAAGGTCTCCTGGACGCCAGGACATCTGCTGCACCTCCGTGGATAGGTGGAGGTCATGGAGGTTTACCCTTTCAGCCTCCAAGCTGTCAAGGCAAGAGTTTGGAGGTTGGGATGCCAGGTCTTGCCGTCGTTCTGGGTGAGCAGATCCAGTCGCATTGGTAATCGAATGGGTGGTTCTTGGGAAAGCTGCAGCAGCAGGGAGAACCACATCTGCCGTGGCCAGTAGGGCGCAATCAGAATGATGTGCGCCTTGTCGTTTGATGATGCGCTGTATCGTGGCTGTCGAGAGGGGTTGGAGGGAAGGCGTAAGCCAATTCCCAATCCCCCCAGGGTGCGGCGAACGCATCCGAAGCCACTCTCTGAGGCGACGGGCGTTTGGAGCAGAAGAGTGGGCATCTTGTGTTGACCTCGGTCGCAAAGAGGTCGATCTGTGGGTTTTCCCAGTGTTGGAAGATGGTCTGCGCCACTTCCTCGTGAAGCGTCCACTCGTGGGGTTGGAGCTGCCTGCTCAGTCTGTCCGCTAGGGCGTTCTGGTCCCCGGGGAGGTAAGTCGCCTGTAGAAAGCAGTTGTAGGCTAGGGCCAAGGACCAGGTCTCGAGGGCCTCCCTGCATAGAGGACGTGAACCTGTGCCCCCTTGTTTGTTGATGTAGAACATGGTCACCTGGTTGTCCGTCTGTATCAAGACTGACTTCCCTGCCAGGTGAGGCATGAACATCTGGAGGGCATACCTGACCGCCCGAAGCTCGAGAACGTTGATGTGGAGGGATTGTTCCGCTCTGGTCCAGGCTCCTTACGTGCTGAGATGCAGCAGGTGGGCTCCCCACCCCATGGAGGAGGCATCCGTAGTCAGGATGAGTTGATAGCCGCAGGGTTGTAAATCCTTGCCTACCGCGAGGTTGGCTGGTTCTATCCACCAACGCAGGCTCTGGATAACCTTTGGGCTGTTCAGGATGCGGGTGGTGAGAGGTTGAGACATTTGCTTCCAGTGCGTCCGGAGGTGCCACTGGAGGGTGCACATGCGCAATCTGGCCAATGGCAGGACCAAGGTCGTCGCCGCCATATGACCCAGAAGGCGTAGGATGTCGTGGGCCTTGGTCTGCTTCGCTGCTGATACCTTCTTGACAAGGTGAATGATGACCTTCAGCCGGTGCTCGGGAAGGAAGGCCTTGGATGCACCGGTGTCGATTATCACCCCGATGAATTCTGTACGTTGAGTGGGGTCCAACCGGGACTTCGCCTTGTTGAGCAGGAAGCCCAGCCTGGTTAGCAGGTCCGTCGTCGCGCGCACTGCTCTCCTGAGCTCGGGAGCAGAGGGCGCCGACAGCAGCTAGTCGTCCAGGTAGGGAAAGATGACGACGCCTTGTCTGCATAGGTGTGCGGCAGCCACTGCTACGCACTTTGTGAAGACTCTGGGTGCCGGGAAGAGCCCGAAGGGAAGGACACGATATTGGTAGTGGCACCCCAGTGCTATGAACCTCAGGAATTGCCTGTGGGAGGCGTGGACTGTAATGTGAGAGTAAGCGTCCTGTAGGTCCAGAGTAGCCATCCAGTCCCCCGCTCTGATGAGGGGAAGAATGGAGTTCAGCGAATACATCCGGAACTTCTCCTTTACGATGAAGTTGTTCAGCTTGCGGAGGTCCAGAATGGGGCGGAGGCCCCCGGACTTCTTGGGAATAAGGAAGTACCGGGAGTAGAAACTAGTGTTGATTTTGCTGGGGGGGACCCGTTCTATCATCTGGGTCAGGAGAAGTTGCTGCAGAAGGTCTGAAAGTGGAGTTTCCAGAAGCAGCGGAGGCTGGCTGGTGGGTTGCGTGCGCTGCCACGGTGGGGTGGAGAAGCGTAAGCGGTAGCCCAACTGGATGATCTGGATGACCCACTTGTCCGTGGTGATTTCCTGCCATGCCGACAGGAAATTGGACAAGCGACCCCCCCCCACCGGCGGGGCAGCCGAAGCACTCAGCACAGGTGCCAGCCGAATTGAATTGTCAGAAGGAGGAAGTGTTCTTACCGGACTGCTGAGAGTTCGCTTGTTTCTGCTTGCTCTCCCTTGGCTGTTGTCTCTGAAAGGACGATTTATTGTAGGTCTACTTGAACTTCGGTGCTTGCCACTGCCGATTGGAGCCGTAGTATCTCTTGGAAGAGGAAAAGGGCTTGCGGTAGTAGCTCCCTTTCTGTGACCAGGAGGGGCGTTCGAGTCCGTCCGCCGCTAGCGTTTTCAGAGTGGTGCAGTCCTCTTTTAGGCCGTTCACCGTATCTGCGACCTTGTCCCCGAACAGGGAGTCACCCAGGCAGGGCGCGTCAGCGATCCTGTCATGGGTGTTGTCCGACAACCCGGACGCACGGAGCCAAGCCCAGCGGTGAGCCGAAATGGCCGTGCCCGCCGTCCGGATAGCAGTGTCAAAAGCATCAAAGGCTGTACTCATCAGGTGCTTGGTACATTCGGCCAGTTCTTGTAGCGTGGCTGAAGCTGCTGGCTGGGATTGCTTGGGAAGAGTATGCAGCTGGCCTTTGAGATCTGCCAGGAGGGCATCTTGGAATAAGACATGCTGGAACTGATGCGCTGATATCTTGGCACCAAGCATCGCTCCTTGGAACACTTTCCTCCCCATGTTGTCGAGGAGCTTGGGGTCTCGGCCTGGTGGGTGGTTAGCCTGCACACATGAAGATTTAGATCTTTTGAGCGCTGAAGCTACCACAATGGACTGGTGGGGCAGCTGAGACTTGTCAAAGCCTGGTGCCATGTGGAGGAGGTATTTGCTGTCTAGGCGTCTGGCGCAGGCCTGACCGGAGGCAGGGGACTGCCAGAGGGTAGACTGCTTGTCTTTCAGTTTCCGCTGGAGGGGGAGAGCCAGAGCCGGTTTAGGGCCGTTGAGGTATTTCATGACCTCCGGGTCCTTCTCGTTGGAGGCTTCCTCCGTGGTAAGACCCAGCCTGGCCACCACCTTCCTCAGGAACTTGGGGTATGTAAGGTCTTCAGGCACCTGTGTCTGTGGCTCCTCCGGTTCGTTTGTTACAGTCTTGGAAGAGGGTGAATCTGGCCCTACCCCCTCTGCATCGCTCCCTCCTGAGTCCAGGCCTTGCACTGGAGAAGGACTCCGCGCTCTGGGAGGTGTTTGATCTGGTGATGACGGGGAGAGGGACCCATCAAGGCTACGCCGGGTTGCTGCTGGAGGTGGTATGTCCGTGGAGGCTACTTGTTTGCTCTCCAGGCACGGAGATGCTGTTTGATGCACAAGGCAGGTCAGCAGTCGCAGGATGGCTTCAGAGGTGCTGGATCCCGCAGAATGGCTGCTCATGTGCCCTCCGCTTGAGTTGGAACTTGACCGCCTGCTCTTCTTGCGGCCGCGGGAAGAGCCGCTGCCAGCACTCCTCCCGCTAGACTGGGAACATCTGTCCCTGTCTTTGCGCTGTGTCTCCTGTGCCTCTTATGTGCGTGGGCACTGTTGCTGCCATTGGCGCTGTCCCGGTTGCTGCCGCGCCGATCGGAGGGTTCCCGGCTGTCGGAGCGGCTTTTGAGATTGCCGCGCCAGTGATCTCCTTCGGCGCGGTGGTCTCTCTCGGCGCGGTGATCCCTTCCGACGCGGTGATCCCCTTCGGCGCGGGCTCCCTCATCACTGGCTCGGGGGGAGGGTTGTCGGCATTGGAGACAAGCGCTGACGTCGGTGTGACTGGAGGACCCGCTCTGACCAATCAGGGCAGGGTGGGAGTCTCTGGAGGCGGAGCCCGGCGAGGCCACGTGGGCGGCGCCATCTTGGCTGAGGGCACGGGAGCCGCATGGCAAAGGGGAAAGGCCCGAGGAGCAGTGAGCTGTCGGGGGGCTTACCCTGTGCACCATGGAGGCAGCAGGGGAGGTCGGCTTCTCCGTAGGAGGTTGTGCGATGGATCCCCGGCATGAGCGATCTGGAGCGGCTTTGAGGGGTGCCTTCCCTTTCGCTGACCTGTTGCGCTCCGAGGTCCCGGCTTGAGCAGGAGAAGTTCGCTCTGATGTGGATGAGGCCAGAAAGTCTTTTAGAGAGTGGTCTCTGTGCTTCCTTGCCCTGGGAGACATACGAGCGCAGCTGGAACAGTCCTCGACTTCATGAGACGCTCCGAGGCATCTGAGGCAACGCTGGTGAGTGTCGGTAATGTTCATTTTGCGATTGCATTGCAGGCACTTTTTAAATCCTGGTTTGGCCATACTTTGACTATTGATAGTAGCAGAGAGCTGAAGATCCGTCTTGAGGCAAAGGCGAAAGAAAAAAGACTGACCGGGCTAGGGGCGGGCCGGGGAGGTGGGTCCACCTCACACATGCTCAGAAGCTTCTGAGCTAGAGAGCACTTCCGTCATGGCGCCGTCGGATGACGTCACCATGTGTGGCTCACACATCCTGCTTGTCCTAGGAGAATCAGTGATAGAGACTGACTGGATGGAGGGGGGAGGGGGGGCTATAAGAGAGAGAGAGAGAGACTGGGGTAAAGTGGGAGGGGGTCATTAGATAGAGAGAAAGAGACTGGGAGAATGCTGGGAGGGAGTCATGAAAGAGAGAGAGACACACACACACAGACACATACATGCAGCGAGCCACCAACACTCCTCATGACACATACACACACATGCATGCAGCTCTTGACAGTTTCCATGACACACACATGAATGCACACAGCCCCTGAAGTCCCCATGACACACATACACATACATAGAGCCCCGACATATATGTATACCTTACACGCCTGATTCTGCAAATGGAGGAAATGCAGCATTGTGTTACCTTACAAGCATACACTTTTCAACTTGCTATGCTCCTTAATTTAGGGGTTCAGTCAAATTTTGGGTATAAATTTAGGCACTCAGCACCAATTAATTTTAGAGGGCCAATTTAGGAGCATGACTCTCAAAGTTAGGAGAACAAATCATTTGACTATGGAGTCTAAGGTCTTTATGACTTGCACATAGATATCAAATCTATAGCTCCAAGCAAAACGTCTGCCACTCCGTATTCTGCCCACAGTTAACATGCCAGTCTCGGAGGTGGCATTCCTGGCACAAAGCACCCAAGCACTTGCTGACTCCACTTAGTCTGGGGCTTAGCACGTCCTATAAATAAATGCCTGCTTTTCCATTCTTTCTTGGCCCTGGTCTATGTACACGTCAGCACTTCAGCCAGCGCTGAGCATCTGAATACCATCTCTCTGGCACTAGAAGAAAGAGGTTAAATATAGAAGTATGTTAGCCTTGGTAAATTTGGATGAGATAAGAGATAATTCAGAGTGTAAATTATCTAAAGGACAAGCTTTTTGATACCTTTATTATGCAATATAATAATGAGCTAGAGACTAGGTAAGGAAAGGAGAAAGAAATGATTGAACAAGAAAATGGAGAAATTTCAGAAAATGTTAGGAAGGAATAATGTAGTGCACTTCTTTATAAGCTTCCAGTTATAGCAGCAGTAGCGGGCTGTGTTTGAAAATGATGCTTACAATGTCTGAGGTCAATGTTTGGTGGCTTAGCACTAATGTACCCTGTTGGCTGAACCTTACTCCCATTTTCTTTAACCTGGCAGTTTCCTCCTCCTTGATAGCTTCCATGGGAGAATGTCTCCATTTTCAACTACCTCAGGGTTTTCACCTCTTTTATTTCCCTTTCAGAACTCTTTTAGCCCAGTCATTGCGACAGCAAACCTCAATCAGGAGTAATATACCAGGGATTCTTCCAGTGCCCTGCAATCATGATTCCTAAAGATGGCTAATAGGTGTCCCTTTTTCCTGATGACTGGGACTCCCTCCCCTCAAGGGGCTGTGAACGCTGCCTCAACAGTATCCCTTACTGCCGTCATCCCAGGGAGCAAAAGGCCTAACCTGGGAACAGAACTCAGGTCCTTCCTGTGGTAGTGCACCGCACTCTCAGTTATTGTGCCAACTCTGCCTCTTTTTCAAACTGATGAAAAACCTAGTAAAATTATTGAAGGAAGGAAGTGCAAAATGCTTTGAATTTTAGGTATTTTTTTCCTCTCATTTAGAACATATGCAGGGATACATATGCATATATTCACCATGTCTTTATCTCTGAATTCTATCTATTGTTGGCTGATCATCATATATGATGATTGTGGAGGACAACCATCACATTTAGGCTGCTTGTATGTAGAGCTCACCTTCATAGACGTACTGCCATCAATTTTTGCCTAAAAGCATTCCCACCATATATAAGAGATAAGAACTGCTGCTCTTATACCCATCATTTTCAGATTTGTTTGGTCTTCTGGAATCCTGATGTATTGATATACCTTGATGTGATGACTGGGAAGACAGAATCTACCCCTCAGTAACCGGTAACTGGCATCATTTCTGCCATCTATTAAGTCAAGAAATTCATCTACTTGCCTGCACAAGGCCCCCAACAGTGATTGAACAGGGTTACTTACCTGTAATGGGAGTTCCCCGTGGACAGCAAGATGAGTCGGCCACACCTGGTGATGTCCCTCGACGGCGCCGTATACGGAAGTGCTCTCTAGAGCTCAGAACCTTCTGAGCATGAGCCAAAGGCCCAACCCACTAGCCCGCCCCTAGCCAGCCAGTGTGCCCGGCGTGTCCATGGCTAGGGGCGAGTGGAGGCCGACTTTGGCCTGGGGAGGTGGGCAGGAATGTGTGGCTGACTCATCCTGATGTCCACAGAGAACTCCCGTTACAAGTAAGTAACCCTGTTTTCTCCTTGGACAGGCAGGATTCATCAGCCACACCTAGTGCCTCCCTAGCTGCGCAATAGCGTGGAGTAGCAGTGGAGAGGGAGGCCTAGTCTAGTGAAGCCAATTAGTGTTTATTTGTACACATGAATTTTCACAATTGACAGGTTTTCAACTTTCACACTTTACAGGTTGACTCAGGTAACTGCACAAGGTAACTGCAACAAGTAAATGGCCAACAGGGCCTAACAGCAAGTAAATGGCCAACATGGCCGAACAGCAAGGCCAACATGGCTGGAGGCTAGGTTTCTGTCATAACACTGAATGAGAGGCCAACATGGCCGGAATATCGCCAGTGTCCCCTATTGGGGCTGTTGTTGGCAGTGGAAAGGACTGCCTGGCCGAAGGCACAGCACGCCTGAGTGTCCAAGTCCAAGCAATAGTGTCTTTGGAAGGTATGGGCAGAGGACCAAGTGGCGGCTCTGCAGATGTCAGTAAGAGGAATGGAGCACAGGTTCGGGATAGTGGTTGCCAACGCTCTGAGCTGGTGTGGTCCCACATTCGGCGCCGCCTGTGCGCCTGCCTGTTTGTGGCAGATACAGTCCGAGATCCTTTCGGCCATGGTATGCTTCGTGACTGGGTGCCCTGGTCTGTTGGGATCATAGGATACGAACAGCTGGAAGCCCTTCCGGAGAGGGCCTGTCCTGAGGATATAGGCTCGGAGGGCTCTGGTGCAGTCAAGGGTGTGTAGCCTCTGCTCCTCGGGGGAGGAGTGTGGCTCAGGGTAGAATGTGGGCAGCTCGATGGTTTGATTGATGTGAAACTCGGAGGCCACCTTAGGAATGCGTGCGAAGGATGGCTCTGTCTCGGAGGAGCTGAGTGTACCAGCGCCTGAAGCTCTCTGACTCTGCGTGCGGAGGTGATGGCTACCAGAAACAGAGTTTTCCATGTTAGATGCTTCATTGAGGCTGCAAGTATAGGCTCGAAGGGAGCCCGCGTCAGCTGTTGTAGGACAATGTTCAGATCCCGGGCCGGGGCTTGTATTGGAGGTCGTAGGTTGTTTAGACCTTTCATAAAGCTTACCACCAGGGGCAAGGAGGCGATGGTTCCATCGCCTTCGTGTTCATGGAAGTCCGCGATGGCGGAAAGGTGCATCCGGACAGAGTTGGTTTTAAATCCGTGTTCGGAGAGTGAGGTAAGGTACTGCAGGACAGATGGAATGGGGCAGCTGGATGGGCTAAGCCCTTTGGCAGCACACCACATGCTGAACCGCTTCCACTTGAGTCCGTATGATTTTCTGGTGGATGGTCGTCTGGCTGACAGGATGATGTGTTGCACCTCCTCTGAGATGCTAAGTGAAGAGAGGGTCATCCATTCAATCTCCATGCTGTTAGCGCCAGGGCCTTCAGGTTGGGGTGCAGGTGAGCCCATCATCCTGGGTGAGCAGGGACTGCTGGAGAGGGAGGTGAAGGGCTGCTCCTGCGCGAGGCATAGCAAAGTTGGGAACCACATTTTTTGGGGCCCGTACGGGGCTGCGAGGATGACATGGATCACCTTCTGCAGCTTTTTGGAGATCAGGGGGGTGGGTGGGAAGGCGTACACAAGAGACTCCCCCAGCACAAGTCGAAGGCATCCGCAGCCACGCTGTGGGCTGACAGGCGTTTGGAGCAGAACAGGTGGCACTTCATGTTCTGGTCTATCGCAAAGAGGTCGATCTCCGGTTGGCCCCAGCGGTGGAAGATGTCGGTGGTGGCCTGGGGACTCAGGGTCCACTCGTGTGGGCTCAGTTGCCAGCTTAACCTGTCCGCCAGGAAGTTCTGTTCGCCCAGGAGATAGGCCGCTTTTATCCAGCAGTGGCTCGCTAGGGTTAGTGCCCAGATGGTGAGTGCCTCCTTGTATAGGGGTTGTGAGCCTGTCCCTCCTTGTTTGTTGATATAGAACATGGCCACTTGGTTGTCTATCTGCACGAGGATGGACTTGTTCTTGATGTGTGGTTGGAATGCCTGCAGTGCGTACCTTACAGCTTTGAGTTCCAGAAGATTTATGTGGAGATTTGCCTCTGTTGTTGTCCAGGCCCCTTGAGTGCATAGCTGACCCATGTGGGCTCCCCAGCCTGTCTAGGACTCATCGGTAGTGATAGTGATCTGGTGACTGGGTTGTTGGAGTTGCTTCCCCACAATGAGGTTTTGTTTGACTGTCCACCACCGGAGGCTCCTCCTGGTGGGAGCGTCGAGAGCAATGTTGGTGGAGAGAGGTTATGTGCGCTGGTTCCAGCATGAGCGTAGGCGCCACTGAAGGGTACGCATGTGTAGCCACGCTAGGGGTAATACATGAGTGGTGGCGGCCATGTGCCCCAGAAGGCGAAGGAGGGTCCGGACCGTGGAGACTGTCTGAAGGGAGGCTGTCATAGCTAGAGTGGCCAACTTCTCTGCCCTCTGTGCTGGGAGAAAGGCTCTCGCCTTCACGGTGTCTATTTTATTTATTTACATTCTCTTATATACCGCGCTATTCTGCATCAGTGCGGTTTACATTGAACAAACTGAAATTACATTGAACAGGGCATTATAACTTGGAGATAACTATTTTACAGGGAACATGGGCTTTGGAGGGTTAAGTGGCTTGCCCAAGACCACAAGGAGCACCTGTGGGACTAGAAACCCCAGTCCTTCCGGCCCAAGATTGCTGTCCTCTAGTAGGATTTGAACCCCCGACCTTCCGGTCTGAAGTACCTTGCCCCAACCACTAGGCCACTCCTCCACTCTATGGATATAATATCTATGGATATTCTATGTCGGCCCCTATGAATTCCAAGCGTTGAGTGGGGACGAGGTGTGATTTTTGGTGGTTCACCAGGAATCCGAGGGAGGTAAGGAGGCGGATAGTCCGACTGATTGCCCACAGAGTTTCCCATGGTGATGGTGAGGATAGAAGCCAGTTGTCCAGGTAAGGGAAGACATGGATGCCCTGTTTCCGCAGGTGTGCTGCTGCGATGGCCACGCACTTTGTAAGTACCCATGGTGCTGGGGAGAGGCCAAATGGAAGGGCCTTGTATTGATAATGGCCTCCCAGGGCTTTAAAATGCAGGTACTGTCTCCTGTGGATGGATTGGGACGTGTGTAAGCGTCTTCCAAGTCCAGGGACGCGATCCAGTCCCCGGGTTGGAGGAGGGGGAGGATCGACCCTAGTGAATACATGTGGAACCTCTCCTTGACAATAAACCTGTTTACGTTTCTTAGGTTGAGGATAGGGTGCACCCTTTCCGATTTCTTGGGCACCAGGAAAATTCTGGAGTAGAAGCCCAGGTTGATCTGATCGGGGGGTACTGGTTCAATAGCCTGGGATGCCAAGAGGTGTAGCAGTTCTTGGTGCATCAGCGGAGGTGTTTTGGTGTTGTTGGATGGTGCTTGGGTAGAATGCTGGCAAGGGGGAGATAGGAAGCGTAGGTGGTAGCCTTCCCAAAAGATCCGCAGGACCCATGTGTCTGTAGAAATAAGACACCAGGAGTCCCAGAAGGCGGTCAATCGTCCTCCCACCGGAAGGATTGCCCGTTCGTCTGCTGGTCAAAAGGACGGGGTGCCTTTCCCCAGCTGGGAGCGGGTGTTTCTTTTGCTTTCTGTTCCTTTGGTGCTTCTGCTGATGTGAAGCTCCATAAGGGGTTCGGCATGCCGTTTGCTTGTAGCGAGGTTGCTGCAATTTGCGGTAAGCAGTATATCCCTTGTGAGTGTGGTGTGATTTGCGGCTGTAATTTCCTTTGGTATTGGAGCTATGCTCGAAACCTTCCTCAGCGAGGGTCTGTAAGGTGGTGCAATGTTCTTTGATGTCGTTGACTGTGTCAGCGACTTTTTCTCCAAAGAGTGACTCGCCGTTGCAGGGTGCGTCCACGATGCGCTCATGTGTGTCTTCGTGCAGACCTGAGGCCCGCAACCATGCTAACCGCCTGGTGGAGATGGCGGTGCCGGCTGTGTGTGTAGCAACTTCAAAAGTATCATGTACAGTGCTGACGAGGTGCTTTCCACATTCCTTAAGGTCCCCTATTGTGGATATTGTTTTTGCTTTCTCCTCTGGTGGAAGGGCTGTCAAGGTGTCTGTGAGGGTTGCCAGCAGGGCGTCCTGGAAGAGTATATGCTGGAACTGGTGTGCGGAAATTCTAGCATTAAGCATGGCTCCTTGGAAGACCTTCTTCCCAACGTCGTCAAGGAGTTTAGGGTCTTTCCCTGGGGGGGAGTTGGCGTGGTTGCGTGACGAATTGATGCGCTTTAGGGCTGAAGACACCACGATGGAGTGATGTGGTAGCTGAATCTTGCTGAACCCAGGCGCTTGTTGGACCTGGTATTTCGTGTCGAGGTTCCTGGGGCATGCCAGAGACGAAGCCGGGCTCTGCCAGAGCTTGACGTGTGTATCCAAGAGATGCTGATGGATTTGCAAGGTGATAGGCGTCTTAGAAGCATTGAGGTACATGAGGACCTCAGGTCCAGCTTGATCAGTCTCCAAGGGTATAAAGTTTAAGGTGGAGGCCACTTTGCGCAGAAACTCGGGGTATGTGAGGTCCTCAGGCGGCGTAGCTGTTGGGCATGGCTGCATGTCTGCGGAGGCCCCGGGGGATCCTCCCGCTGAACTCCGGTAATGAGGCCGCTTTGGCCTTAGTAGGGGATTCGAATCCAAGTGGGGTCGTATCCTTGGATTCGAATGCTTCTAAGAAACACAAACACTATAGCAATACCAAAAGATTACACAAAAGCTAGAAAACAAACCAACAAGAGGGCCTTCTCACATTCAGCAGCTATCCTCTGGAATAATCTGCCTGACAACATTCGCCTACTGTCAGACATAAAGGAATTTAGAAAAAAATTAAAAACCCACTTATTCTCTCTACACTACAATACACTACCTAATCAGAATACACAACGAGACACAGGTTAACAACCATATTACAATACTACATAACAAATAACAAATAATGACATAACCACACAATACGTAACCATACATATATACAGATGACAATTCTCCCAATTTATAATGATGTGATTTGTCACATTTAAATAATTTATGCATCACAATATTGATCCATGATATAATTTGTAATTACCTACAATGTAAATATGTTCTAATATTTTACTGTTCAAATGTTATATTGTTACCTGTAAATAGTTCCATCTGTTCTATGTAAAACGACTAGGTATGCTCTTTCACATACCATATAATTTATTGTTCCTTGTAAATCGCACTTGATACTTGGGAAAGAGCGGTATAGAAATAATTGTTAAATAAATAAATAAATAAATCCTCCTCCTCACCTATGCTGAGGAGGGATGGAGATTCAGAACTTTCAGAAGCGTTGCTTGTATAGCTGCGGTTGGAGTCTGGTGGATTCGTGATGTTTGCGTCTGGGGTGGGAAGACTGCAATCCCGTGGCCCTTCTGAAGTAGCGTTTAGGGTGGGTTTATCCGTGACGGCATCACGTAGAAGGTCTGTGAGGCTGGAAAGCAGCTGCAGAATGGCTCCTTGGTTAGGAAGCAGGCTCGTGGAGGTGGTACGTGACTCTGATTGTTGCGCTGCCTTGGGGGCCCTTGCAGCAGATGAGGCCCTCTTATGTGGCCTGGATCTGGGGCTAGGGCTGCTTGTGTGGTGCTTGCGCTTTGACCCACGGTGCTTGTCTCTCCTGGCAGCACCGGGGCTCCGGGAGCGGTGTTGCCTCTTATGCCTGCTGTGTTACTGGCTCCAATGTCTGTCCCGACGGTGATGGCTGCTCCGATCTCCATGGCGTGCACTTCGCGGTGTCCGATCACTGTTGTGATCACTGCTGCCTTCGTTGTGGCGATTACTGCCCCGTTGCTGTGGATCTGGGGAAACAGCGCTGATGTTGGAGTCTGATTCTGCATCGGCGCTGGGAGAAGGGGAGTCCTCGCGACGTAGAGCCTCGGCGCCAAGAGAAGGGGACTCCTCATGACAACAGGAGGAAGACCCGTTTAGCTGGCCAATGAGAGTCGGGTGGTTGGAACTAGCCGGCCGATGCCGATGGCCAATGGAAGCAGAGGGGCGGAGCTTGAGGCAGTGACATCATCAAGATGGCTGCCCCAGGAACAGCATGGTCAGGCTGGCATGCTTGAGCTCTGCGGGGATCCTAAGGAGAGCCGATAGAGCTGCGGCAGCTGGAGGAGGCCTTTGAAGTCTGCCGTTTTGCTACCAGCTTACCTGCTGGTGTTTTGGCGGTGTTGATGTGTTTTTTCGCCGTGGGAGTGTTTCTTTACTGCAGAAATCTCTGTAGTAGCTGGCCCGTCCAAAGCAGAGCGACTGGGGATGGAGGCCCCTAGAGGCGCATCCCGTGTTGCAGAAACAGTTTTTGCAGATTCCGGATTCAGAGCAAGAAAATCCTTTAATGTGTGGCCTCTGGATTTCAAGGCTCTGGGGGACATCCGAGAGCAGTGTTGGCAGTCCTGGACCTGGTGGTTGGCACCTAAGCACCTAACGCACCAGTCATGGGCATCTGAACTGCTCATCTTCCTTGAGCAGTGGCTGCATTTTTTGAATCCTGGTTTCGTGGAAGGCATCTTCTGACCGTGAGTAGTAATTCTTTCTTTAAAATTCTTCTCTGGTTGTGAGAGAGCAGTCTGTATGTGGTATGCATGGCGGAAGAAGAAAGACTGGCTGGCTAGGGGCGGGCTAGTGGGTTGGGCCTCTGGCTCATGCTCAGAAGGTTCTGAGCTCTAGAGAGCACTTCTGTATACGGCGCCATCAGGGGATGTCACCAGGTGTTGCTGATGAATTCTGCTTGTCCAAGGCGAATAATTGGATTGTTGAGGATCTTATCCAATATCCTGCTGCTGACATTTTCACTATAATCCTAGCAGGGAGGCTAATAGGAACTAGGCCTTGCCCAAGAGCTACCTGGGAACTAGAAGGAAGTGATGCTCTATGGCCATTCCAAGTGTTTATATTAGTAGGGTGCAACCAGGGCAATTGCTCTGGGTTTCCAGGCCACAGGGGTTGCCAAGCCTGCCAGAAGTCTTTCAGTGGGTTATGGGGGGGCCTTCTCTCAAATTTCCACCCTATGCTCCAGCATGTCTAACACCTGCCCTGCCCTTTTCCAACCACTGATGTTGATGATTTGTGCTGCTGCAAAGTCCCTTCTGGAGACTTGGTTAGGCTTGCTTGTGAATAAATGCACCCATAAAAATAATACTCTGTATTACAACCTGAAAGACCAGAATGTATCTTATTCAAGACTGGAAACTATGTAATAGATATATCATAGCTGGCAGGTCTCAGAAAACTCGGGCTGCCATTGACTTAAAAACTTTTAATACCTATTAATTTGTAAACTGTGAATAAATGCAGACAAAATTATGGAAAAAATACTTTATTTTATTTCTTTCTAATATCTGATTTCTTGCTGAGACAGTTTGGGTTAAATTCTGCTGAAGCACCACGACTTATTTACAGACGTATTCAGAAACTTCTATAGGTACTTGCCAAAGTCCTTAGTTTTCTACATTAAACTACACAATTTCCATAAACCATACAATTTTACTGGTCCCTTCAATTTCATATCCTGCAGACGATGCTTCCACAAAACGTTTGCATAGGAATAACCTACCTAGAGTGGCAGCATTTAGCTTGCCTTCTTTGAGATCTGCCTCTTCATTCCTCTCACCTCAGAGAACTCACAAAGGGAAGAAGCCTCTCATTAAGTACAATCATACATGGCCTCACCTCTGCTAACCAATTAACAGTGTAGCTCTGGTGGTACCATATTTCTCTGCAGCTAGTTTCTCCCAAAGAGGACAGGTTTTCTCCTTGTTCTGCATGATTACCTCTAGGGGTCAACACCATTTTAGAAGAAGCAACATGCAAAGCAAGAGTGAGTGGGCATTGCTCCTGCTCTCACTAGCACCATGGAGTCCCATTAAGCCCATGGGACAGAGAGATGGAGAATAAGGGGGGGGGGGGGGGTGATGTCAGAGATCCATTTCTGACATCCATAAATCATTATTAAGGAGGACCAGGGAAATCCACTGCTTATCCCAGGATAAGCATCGTGGAATCTGTGTACCTTTTTGGAAACCTAACAGGTACTTGTGACCTAGATTGGCCACTGTTGGAAACAGGATACTGGGCTTGACCTTGGTCTGACCCAGTATGGCATTTCTTATGTTCATATGATCTTGGGGGAGAGGCAGATGCTGGTGTTATATCTGGCCCCCAGGGGCGGCTCAAGGCAATCTGCTGCCTCCCCACCACTTTAGAGGGGGGCGGGGCTTTTCAGAAATCCAAATCAGAGACTGAGCCAAACCAAAAAGCCAATTAGATTATATGGAGGAAATGCAAGATGTTTGCACACAGGGCCGTATCAAGCTGCAATCACGCCCTGTGCAACTTGCAGCTCGGGTGCACGTCCCCCCTCTCCCCACATGCCTCCGTTCTGCACTGCCTGCTCTTTCCCTGCTGCTGCCGCCCTCTGTTTTTTTTCACAGAGGGGCCAGCAGCAGGGAAAGAGCAGGCAGCGCTGGATGGAGGTATGGGGAGGAGGAGGGGGCATGCGCCCGATCTGAAAGGCGCCAGAACTTTGAGCAGATCTGTCCCTCCCTGCTCTGACATCGCATCAGAGGAGGGAGGGACCAGAGCTGCTTAAAGTGCTGCGAAAAGGCTTGGGGGCACATTTTGACTGCCTGCTATTGTCCTGCCAGTGGCGGCAGGGCAACAGCAGACAGCCGAAATGTGCCCCCCAAGCCTTTGCGCCCTGTGCGGCTGCACTGCTTGCACAGGGCTAGGTACGGTCCTGTTTGCACACCAAGGAACTAAAAGACAGCAAGAACCAACAGCACAGTTTATAAAACTAAATTATAACTCATTTTTATTTTGTTATAAACTGCGTTATGGTTCTCACTTTTTCTTTTTCAACATATATTTTGCATCCACAGAAGGTGCAGAGCAGAACCAGGACATTCACCCACAGAACTCAATATTTTAAAAAAAGATATCTGATTCTGATCATCTCACTAACAACAACAACCACTATTCTCCAGTACCAGGCATATTGTGAACTAATAAAAAACCCTGCAACAAAGAGCAAATCTACCATATCATACCATATCAGCACAAACTTCCAAAACTAACATAAGGAGCCCATCCAAAAAAAGGGTCACTGTAAATACTACATTGGGCCCTGGAACATCCATACACCTATTTGAAAAGCCGAGCAAGTCAAATTACTACAGTATAGTATAGATCTTTATATATAAACTCCATTATTAAGAAGGGACCCAGGATATTAATGCTTGACCCAGTACAAGCATTGCGGAACCTGTGTCTTTTGGGGAAACTGCTAGGTACATATGACCTAGACTGGCCACTGTTGGAAACAGGATACTGGGATGATGGACCTTGGTCTGACCCAGTATGGCATATCTTATGTTCTTATGTTAAGAGAACATCTGACCTCAGTCACACACACACACACAACATCGACCCTCACTAAGTACAGAATAAGTAACCGCAATCTAAAGTAAAAATAAAAATATGTAGACAAAATTTAAACTGAAACCCCAAGAAGCCAGAGTCCACATGCAGTGCAACATCAGATAAATAAGAGATGCAGTTCCCTAATACTGTGCAAAATATAAAAATAGCACGGAATCTAATCACTAAAATTAAATAAAATTATTTTTCTACCTTTGTCTGAGCATTTTATTCTCTGATCATGCTGGTCCCGATCTGAGGCTTCTGCTTTCCTGTCTTCTCTTACCTCTCTTTCTGTGGTCTATGGCCCATGGTCCATCTGCCATTACTTATCTCTTCTTTTGTTTTCTTCACTTCCTTGCATCAGCCCATTTCCAGTTCCAGTAACCCTCCCCAGTATCAGCCCCCTTTCCAGTCCTCCCCTCCCAGTACCTTCCAATGTCAACCGCCTTGCATTCCCACGACTGCCACTGGTGTCCATTCCCTTCCAGTCCCCCTCCTTCCCCACTGTCCAGCCCCTTCTAGTCCAAATACAATCCCAGGTATCAGCTCAGGTCCACTCTCAGTGTCACACCACAGTCAGCTCCCTTCCAGCCACCCTACTCTCTGTCCATCTCCCTTCCAGTGCTATTCGCACATGTCAGCTCCCTTCCAGCCTCCTCCCCGTTACCCAGCCACCTACCATTCCCATCCCCAAGTGTCAGCTCCCTTCCAGTCCCCCTTCAGTACATCCCAGGTGTCAGCTCCTTTCCAGCCCCCTCCTTCCCTCATGTCATCTCCCTTCCTGCCCCTCCTTCCCCTGGCAGACTTTCTCAGTATCCACTCCCTTCCAGTCCTATTCTACCATCCCCCGCATTAGCTCATTTGTACCCAGCCCCTAGCTTTCTTCCAGGGCCAGCAGCACTCTCCTCCCCTCCCCTCCCCTATTAGCCCATTTCCTGTCCCAGCCCATTTCTAGTCCTATCCCCTTTATCAACCCATTCCAGTCCTAGCCCCCCAATCAACCCATTACCAGTCCTAACTCATTTCCAGTGCTAGCCCCCCATCTGCCCATTACCAGTCGTAACCCTCCAATAAGTCCATTTTCAGTCCTAGCACCCCAATCAGCCCATTTCCTGTCCTAGTCCCCCCATACCCTATTACCAGTCCTAACCCCCCCATCAGCCCATTTCCAGTTCTAAACCCCATCAGTCCATTTCCAGTGCTAGCCCCCCTCCTGATCAGCCCATTTCCAGTCCTAACCCCCCATCAGTCCGTTTCCAGTTCTAAAACCCCATCAGTCCTAGCCCTCCCCTGATAGCCCATTTCCTGTTCTAACCCCCCTCATAGCCCATTTCCTGTTCTAACCCCCCTCATAGCCCATTTCCAATTCTAACCCCCCATCAGTCCACTTCCAGTCCTAGCCCTGCTCCTGATCAGTCCATTTCCAGTCCTAACCCCCCAATCAGTACATTTCTGGTCCTAGCCCTTCCCTGATAGCCCATTACCAGTCCTAGCCCCCCTCCCGATCAGCCCCATTTCCTGTTCTAACCCCCCATCAGCCCATTTCCAGTTGTAACCCCCCCCCATCAGCCCATTTCCAGTCTAACCCCCCATCAGCCCATTTCCAGTCCTAACCCCCCATGTCCATTTCTAGTCTTAACCCCCATCAGCCCATTTCAAGTTCTAAACCCCCCATCAGCCCAGTTCCAGTCCTATCCCCCTCCCCACCCAACCCAACCCAGGGAAATTGAAAAATTAATAAAATCTTCTGGGGTAAGAAGAAGCTGCCACTGCTGTTCCATCGGCGACAGCGACAGAATGAGGAGCCCGTGGCTGCCCGCCTCCCCCCCCCCCCCTGGAGAGCCTGCAGTGCCGGTTTCCCCTCTGCCCCGGCTCACTGTTGCAGAGCCGTGGTGAAGGGAGAGTGTTTCCCTTTCGCGCAGCTCTGTTAAAGCTGAGCCCGCTGCGCTGATGGGAACCAGGATTTCCTGTTTCCCATCAGCTTTGCGTGCTCAGCTTTAACAGAGCCACAGTTAAGGTAAACACTCTCCCTTCGCTGCCGCTCTGCAAAACTGAGCCAGAGCGGAGGGGAAATCGGCACTGCAGGCTCTTGGGAGGGGAGGGGGGAGGAGAGGCGGGTGGCCATGGGTTCCTCATTCTGCCGCTGCCACCGATGGAGCGGCAGCAGCAGCTGCTTCTTACCCCAGAGGATTTTATTAATTTTATTTTGAAGGCTGAGTGAGGCGGTCTTTTTGGGGGCAATTTTTGCCGCCCCCAAAAAGTTGCCACCTGAGGCCACCGCCTCACTCGGCCTAATGATAGAACCACCCCTGCTGGCCCTGGCATTGAATATCTGGGTTTGCCACATAGCGCAAGACTAACCAGGTAGTGGTTCAATATTGCCACTGCCTGGTTAGCTAATGTTGCTAAAGTTAGGCTAGGGTTAGCCAATATTGCAGCTGCCTGGCTAGCAATGGGTGCTACTTCCACTCTGCTTTGGAACAATCCCGGAAAGTGCAGATGCTAGCCACTTGATATTGGGGTGTGTACCAGCAGCACTCGGGGATATTCACCAGCATTAACCATATTAGTGCTGCTGAATATCCTGCAAATCATGTAAATGCCTTTGAAAATGCTCCTCTACATCTTTATGATATTCAACATGTTATTCTTCTATCAGTTGATTAATGTGATGGAACATACAGTAACCTGGTGGTTAGGACAGCAGCCAGGGTCCAGAAGGTTCAGGGTTCAAATCCCACTGACATTTCTTGTGGCCTAGAGCAAATCACTTAACCCTCTATTTATTTATTTATTTGGTTTTATATACTGCACTTTTTAAGATCAGCGCGGTTTACGTAAGAACAACTCAATACGTTGAACAGGTACAAATAATACACAGAACAGGTATACAACACATTAAATATGTTTAAATAACAATAGAACATTTCCAAAAGCTGAATGGTTAACATGTGCCCTTAGGTAAGTAACTATTTACAGGCTGAAAAGAAATATGCAGAGAGGCCATAAACAGCCACGGAACATGGTCGAATGAGAACTGGAAAAGATGTGTCTTAATTGCTTTGCGGAAGGTTGAAGATGTATTGCCTCAGGTACAAAATTGTAAACTCCCCATGTGTAGGGAAATACTTCTAATATCTGATTGTAACTTGCCTTGAACTACTAGTGGAAAGGCATGAGCTAAATAGAAAATAATTAATGTATATGTTTGAAAGATGCTATGAAAAACATAAGTTGAGTTTGTTTTCACAATAGCTGTTATGTAAAAGGTTTGTTGTATTGAAACTGGCAATATTCGGACAGTGTTATTGTGTATTGGTGGAAACTCACTGACAGCATCTTTCTTCTTTGAAATAGCTCTTATGGGAGGCATGTCTGTTTTGCTGGAGGATACTGTGAAAATGGAAACTGACGCTGTGACGAGTGGCCTGCTGTAGCGACCTCTGAAACAGATCTGGTGAAACATGAAGACCGCGTCAGGCCTCACAATGGTCAGATAAATAATAAATTATTAACAATTTTAATTGCAGTATGAAAAATAAGAAAAATATATTCGTTTGTTGGTGGTTCACTGATGAACATATGCAGAAAACTATGATTGAATCCGTGCAGCAATAGCAGCTGTTCTAAAATATCCAAATTGTTAAGATTTAAACCACTGACTTTGTTTGGTCATTGCTTGTTTGCTGTGGTGTTGGGAGTTTTCTTTCTGCACTTTATAAAGGCAATGTAGGCGCCTATGCCCCTCTATAAATCAGGCAGCCAGAAGAAGCATCAGTACTACAATAGTCCTCTCGCACAAAATTACACTGGCTCTGTGGCAGGTAGAAATGTGCGTATGCTTTTGTTTATGTGCTTTACAAAATACACATTTATATTGTAACTCTGCCCTTAGCAGTCTCCGTATGAAGCCCCTGGATATGCCTACGTGCAGCCTGCATAAAAGCAGGAGCACACTTTCCATACGCAGACTTGCTATAAGCCCCGGCCTCTGTAAAGCCTTTGCAGCATCTGCACTCGCCGTGTGGCAGACTATAGTCACAACCATCCAAAAGCAATGCTGTTTCTCTATCTCTATTCTAGGGAAATTTTAGTAGATTATTGAACAGGACCAATCTACACTGGGAGGGCTTGACACTTAAAAATCTCCATTCATTCCTCTTCCCTTCCCATAATTACTGAGTCAGACCAGAAAGTGTGTTCTGAAGCAAAAGGCTTACCGAAAGAACTTTAGGGTCACTGATACATTTTTATCTCTGCCAGTTATTGTTACTGTAACTATATTACTAGCAGTCTTCCTTCTGTTACTCCAAATGCATATACTGTAAGTACTTTGTTTTCCTTCTCCTCTGCAATGGTATATATCACCACCAATTAACTCCCTTTACTCCTTGTTCTTGCTGTTGGAAAGCTATTCCATGCCATGACACTCCTCTTTCTCTCTGGAGTTCACTGAGAGGGGACCGTCCTTCTACTCTAACTTCTTGGACTTGGTAGATGTTGTAGATGCAGGTCCCTGATATTGCTCTGGTCACTGGTGTAGCTGACAAACTCCTGTTTTGTTTTCTTCCTTGGTAGCAGATTCCCTTCCTTCACAGGTACAGCTGCACTCCTTCAGAGCCAGCGGAGGTGCTTGGCAGGGTTTGCCCAGTCACACAAAACCTTCTTGGTGTGAGCTTAAGATCCAGACATCAACCTACCCTCTGTTCTTCCTATAGACAGCCTCTTATTCTGTGGTTTGCTCTTGGTGTTACTGGGAAAAGCTACCTGTCCCTTAAGCACAGACACCCTTACTGCTGCATCATGGTGCGGTGGCTGGCTGCCAAAGATGTCTGCCCCTAAGGGAAGACACCTTTACTCTCGCATGGTGCAGTGGCTTACTGCCAAAGATAGGGTAGTGCCTTTGGGAGTGGTTTATATATTGGTTGGATTTTCTCTCCCAGAGGAAGGAAACTGGGTAGGATTATCAATTCATCTCCAGGTTATATTGTTGTAATTTAATAGGGCCACTGGAGGTCTCTGCTGCTCAATGATCTACACGTATCTACTCATTCACAATGTTATTAGAGCCCTTTTCCACATGTAAAGCATCCTTTTACACATGAGCAAAGTTTTAAGATTTCCCTCTATGAGGGTAATAAGCAAAGCTCCTTCCATGGATAAAATAGCATTTTTCCTGTATGTAGCATCAGCTTACCTGATCTTGTGTGAGATGCAAATATGTACATCCAAGGACTGCAGAGGATAGGGAGGGAGAGCCCTCTTGGAGGTATTATTGGGAGAGGGGGTGGGGGGATTGGTGCCGCAGGATAAGGGAGTACATTCACATTGGGAAGCTGAGATCTTAAAAAACTGCTCACATGCACATCTATAGTAGGCTAGAGTAACATGTTTTGTTTATCTATATGCAGCTTTTTAAAATCACTGCTCCTCTGGACGTAGAGAGCCATTAATGTGCAGTCCTGCACCATTGTTGTTCAAATATTTTTATTAATATATCCATAGGCTGAATGACATACATTTCATAAAACATATACGTATAAGTAAACAAGACATAACCTGCCCTCCTACAATAGTATCAACAAGGAAAATTAATTCTCTTTTATTTGTTTATATTAGCTTTATTTCCCCCATTCTAAATTAACTCTTCCCTTTTCCTCCTCCATCCCCCATCCAATACCACCATTCCCTCTCTTCCACTTTATCCTCAGCCCAGTGGCGTTCTTATACTGACCATGGATGACAAGCCACCTGCTAAGGATCAAAATTCACCCTTTCATTCCATCCCTGACCCTGGTAAAGAGCCAGTACTTCCACAACCATCCACTCTCCCATGTTCTCCTTCAGTAGTTCAAACATAAACTACACAACTGATTGGGCAGGTGGCTTCATATTGACTCCCTTAGTTGTCAAAAAGGCTCACCGCCTATCTGGATTAGTCAACTCTACTAACAGTTTTTCCTACACCATCATCTGGAAAAGCAAATTTCTCCACTGCATCACTGTTGGAGGCTCTACACTTCTCCAATTTATCAAAATACATTTGCGAGCCAAGAGGAAAGACTGGCGAAGTAATAACTTGCCCCCCCCCTCCTTTCTTAATCTTCAGACTGGAGAAAAAAATCAACAAATAAAAGCACTAAACTATTCCTCTCGATATCCACTTCTAACACCCTGATCAAGTGCTGGGTCACCTGCTCCCAATATTTCTGAATAGACTCGCATGTCCAGAGAAAATGACCCAAGGGAAGTTTGCTCTTCACTACTTTATAGGAATTTACCATCACTAGGGATACAGAATTTAAGAGCACAATTAGGAGAGATACAAGCTCTTAGTAAAAAGTTATATTGTGCTCTGATAAGGCAACATTCTTTTCCATACGCAGTCCACCATTAATGGCAACGCTTTGTCGTTGATCGAGGCTGTCTTGCGCTTTGTAAAAAGGAATCTGGCAGCAATTTAAGGAATAAAGTGAAGACCCCTACACATATTCCCTCTCCTTTCAAAAACAAGCTTTCCTCCAAACCCATTCTTAACTTCACCCCTAATTTGTGGCCAGACTTGTACGCAAAGATAGCTGATAAGTCTCATCCAGGGTACCAGAGGGAAACACCTTTCCTTCTTCATCCAGCAAGTGCAACATTCTCTCCAAAACATTCCTAGCACAATCCAAAAATGTTTGACATGCAATGCTTCTTGAAAATCACAGATCCCTCGCAGAGGCAGCCTGGAGTTACCATTGCATTATAATCTTGTTGCCTACAAACTAATTCCCCAGTATTTTGGAGGAATTAGATTAACAAGCTATTCCAGAGTCCAGGATGAAGTTGGGATGCTTTTGCATGAATCATATATGTCATATCCAAGGGCTTAACAAACTCTTTTTCCCTGGTCAATGGAGTGAAAAAGGAGGTGTCCTTAAATAGTCTTTCAAATTTCTTATTGTATTGGTCTAAATCTGGTACAGTCAGCCCCCTATGACTCTGAGAACATATAAGCAGTGAATGGCTAAGTCGTGTTTTTTTGACCCCTCCCTCTCCCCCACAGAAACCTTCTTAAAAGAGCTCTCAACTTGGCATTATCTTTATGAGACATAAAGAGTAGTTACTCACCTATAACAGATATTCTCCAGGGACAACAGGAATCAATCCTCACATTTGGGTGTCATCAGCACTCGACAGAGCCCGCACGGAGCATTTCCCCAGCTTTCAAAGAAAGCCTTTGGGACATGCTACCACACATGTCTTGCTCAGTCAGATGACATAGTTAGGACAGGAGTAACAACTAAAACAAGGGGAGGAGGGAGGGTTGTGAGGACTGATTCCCATTGTCCCTGGAGCACACCTGCTACAGGTGAGTAACTATGCTTTCTCCAGGAACAAGCAGGAAGTCAGTCCTCACATATGGGACTCCCTAGCTCCAGGCTGCTGAGGACCAAACCACGACAGCACCAACGTTGACCAATCGGGTAGCTGTTAGTTACAGAAGATGAGTCCCTACTGGGAGACTCTGCAAGACTCTAGCGTCCAGCGACACTATCACTCTGGTAGCCTGAACACAGAAGGGTCAGAGGGCTGGAGTTGCCTACACCCCGAGATTATTACAGAGTACTGCCTGGCCAAAGGCACAGTCCCTGGGGAACTTGCTCTCCAGGCAGTAGTGAACTGCAAATGTATGAATTGAAGACCATGTGGCGGCCTCGCAGATTTCCATCACTAGCACTGAGTAGAGGTTGGCCACTGACACGACCATCGCCCTCACGCGATATGTTGTGATCCAGTGCTTGAGGGAGAGACCTGGTCGCTCATAAATGAGGGCAATACAGTCCTCCACCCAAGTGGACAGAGTTCACTTAGTCACGGAGAGCCCCAGTCTGCTGAGGTCATAAGACACGAAAAGTTGAGGAGCTTTTTAATGGGCCTGAGTCTGCTGTAAGTAGAAGGACAGGACCCGTTTGCAGTCTAGTATATAAAGTACTAGTTCCTCCTTACTGGCGTGAGGCTGCGGGAAGAAGGTGGGGAGGACCACCTCTTGGTTGACGTGGAAAGGAGACACCACCTTTGGGAGGAATTTGGGGGTAAGTGCAGAGCATTACCCTGTTCTTGTAGAACTTTGTACATGGTGGATCTGCCACCTGGCGTTTGCTCACTCTTCTAGCGGACGTGAGGGCCACCAGAAAGGCCACTTTCCAAGACAGGTACTGCAGGTGGCAAGTGGCCAGGGGCTCAAACAACAGTTTGGCGAGCTGGGAGAACACCACGTTGAGGTCCCACTCTGCCACAGGAGGGCGGAGAGAAGCCTTGTATAACAGGAGGCTCCAGAGGAATTTGGACACCAGGGATGGCTTTATTTATTTTATTTATTTATTTACATTTCTTATATACCGCACTATTTGCGATCAGCGCGGTTTACATAAAAACAAACAGTATCCGACAATAAACAAGAGTCAGGTCATTACAATGAACAGGAGCAATCAACTTGGATAACAGGGGAAACTATCTACAGGGTGGTGAGCAGCTATAGCACTCAGATGTATCCTCACCGAGTTAGATTTCAGTCCGATATGTGACAGGTGCAGTAGTTACTAGTTGCACATACCAGGAGAAGGGATTCTCCTCCTTTTCCACACACCAGGCAGAGAACCTTCTCCACTTAAAGGCATAAGCCTGTCTGGTGGAGGTTTTATGGGAGGCCAGTAGGATCTCCTTGACTTCTCCTGGAAGATTTAAAGGGGCCAATGCTACCTTTTCAGCAGCCACGCTATTAGCGTTAGCAATCCTAAATTAGGGTGGAGGACAGAACCCTCCTCCTGGGACAGGAGGTCCAGGGCTCGGCTCAGAGGGACTGGGAAAGCAGCAGAGGGAGCTACGTTTGCCTGGGCAACCTGGGGGCAATCAGTATAACTGATGCCCTTTCACTCTGGACTTTGAAGAGGGTCCTGGCAACCAGGGAGGGGTCGGTGGGAATGCATAGAGTAGACCCTCTGACCACGAGATAAGGAAGGCATCTGCCGCAACTTTCTCTAGGTGCGGCTGATGGGAGCAGAAGCAGGGTAGCTGCATGTTGTCCATAGAGGTGAATAGATCTATCATGAGCCTGCCCCAGAGGTGGAAGAGCTGCTTCATTACTCTGGGGTTTAAATGCCACTCGTGTGGACAAAGGACTCTGCTCAGCCTATCCGCTAGGCACGTCTTGGCCCGCGAGGTACACTGCTTGCAGGAGCATGCTGTTGTGTGCTTCGAAGGAGAGGAGGGCCACCGCCTCCTGGCAGAGGGAGTACAAACCTGTGCCCCCCTGCTTGTTGATATAAAACATGGCGACCTGGTTGTCCATCTGTATCAGCATAGGTCGGTGTTGCAGGCGGTGGCGGAACACTCATAGGGCCAAGAAGATTGCTCTGAGCTCCAGGAGATTGATCTGTAGGAGTGACTCCTTCTGAGACCAGCTGCCCTGTGTGCAGCAGTCTCCGCAATGTGCCTCCCAACCCAGGAGGGAGGCGTCTGTGGTCAGGGTCCTCTGCGGCATGGGTGCCTGGAAGTGCATTCCCATCTGGAGGTAGTGCAAGCTTTGCCCCCAGTTGAGGGACTTCACCAGCTGGCAGGTAACCCTGATCCTGTCCCGTAGCCTGCCCATAGCCTGAGTCCACTGTGAGAATAAGCACCACTGGGCTGTCTGCATTTGTAAGTGGGCTGAGGGCAAGACGTGGGCTGTCGAAGCCATATGGCCCAGCAAGCAGAGGAGGAGACAAGCTGGCACTGACTGGCAGTGCTGTACCTCTTCTGCCAGTTGCCTGAGGCATTCTGCTCTCTCCTGGGAGGTCAGCTTTGACCTGCAATGTGTCCAACTGAGCACCTATGAACTCCAGGCTTTGGGCTAGAGAGAGATGGGATTTGGGGTAGTTGATGATGAACCCCAGGTGCTGCAGATGCAGGGTTGTATGCTCTGTGGCCTGACTGACCTTTGAAGCCATACTGCCCCGATGAGCCAGTCATCCAGGTGGGGAAGACGAAAACCCCTTGTAGGTGCAGGTAGGCAGCTACCACTGCCAGGCATTTGGTAAAGACCCTCGGCGAGGAGACCAGGCCAAAGGGTATCACCCTGTACTGATAGTGCCCTCCTCCCACCACAAAACCATAGGTACTGCCTGTGGGAGGGGTGGATCAGTATGTGTGTGTATGCATCATTTAGATTCAAGGAGCACAGGCAATCTCCCTGGTGGAGGTAAGGCAGCAGTATTCCAAGGGACAGCATCTTGAACTTCTTCCTCACCAGAAACTTGTTTAAGTTTCTCAGGTCTAGTATGGGCCTGAGGCCCCCAGTTCTCTTTGGGACAAGGAAGTATCTGGAGTAGAAACCTTATCCCCATAGGTGTTTGGGTACAGGCTCCACTGCATTTTCCCTGAGCAGACCTGCGAACTCTGAGAGCAGAAGGGTATGGTGAGGGAGATGTCACACTGGCTCTCCTAGAAAGAACCTGGATGGTACCTGCTGTAGGTGGAAGAGGTATCCTTCCCTTACCACCTGCAGTACCCACTGGTCCAAGGTGATACTGGTCCACTTGTGGACGAAGAATGCCAGGCAGCCCCCTGTAGGCTGGTGAAGGTCTCCTGGGGGAAGGGAGGCCCTGCCCCAGGAGTCAAAAGCTCCCCCTCCCGGGCTGGGTGGGAGCTGAGGCCTGGGGCTTCTCTGCCTTCGGCTTCTGAGCCCCATGGCTTTGTCATTTAGGGTGAGAAACCTTTTGCTGGCCCGAGAAGGGCTGGTAGTGGTGATTCTGCTGGAAAGGCCCTTTTTCCTCAGGAACAGGGGTCTTTTCCCCAATGGTTTCTTACGGGTAAAGGATGAGGTTTTCTTGGAGAGCTTCTGTCGAGTCATGATGTTGGCCTTGATCTCAGCCGCCTTGTTTGCCAAAGGTTTGCCCAACAGGTTCTCCCCAGTCCAGGGGATGTCAAGCAGTTTGTCTTGGACCTATTGCTCGAGGTCAGAAGACTGCAGCCAGGCTTGCCATCGGCAACCAATGCCGGCCGCTGCTACCTGAGCCACTGGCTCAAAGCTGTCGTAGCCGCCCAAGAAAGGAACTTAGAACAGTCCTTGATCCCAGAGGTCAGGAACTGAAAACACTGGAGGGGTTTCCTAGTAAGGCCCACTGAAAACCCGGACCACTCCTGTGATAGGGCCTTTAGGTACATGCCTATGTACAATTCTTAGGCTTGGATCCTGCAACCCAGCATGTAGCCCTGGTAACACTTGCGTCCAAGGGCATTGTGGGCTCTAGCATCCTTTCAGGAGAGACCAAAGAGTGGGTCTTCTAACTCTTGTTTCTGCATGGTCGACTCGATGACCATGGAGTTTTGTGGGAGATGGGGCTTGTGGAACCCGGAGCACTTCTGGACACGGTAGATAGTGCTGAGGCACTGGCACCGAGGCTGGCATCTTCCACATTCTGAATAGCTGCTGCTCGAGGATCGGCTGCACGGGCACCATGAGAGTCTCCTTGGGTGGAGATTCATACTGGACACTCTCCAGTTCCTGGGTGCATGGATCTTCCTCCACCTCGGTTTGTACTGAATGGGCTCTGGCCATATCCTTGATAAAGTCATGGAAGGCCACATCTTACAGAAGAGAATGATGCCAGGGGCGATGGGTCTGAGGGAATATCTCGGTGCCGCTTGGCTTCCAGGGACGCCTTGACGTCGGTCTCCCACTTGGGAGTCGAGCGGTGAAGACAAGTTCGAGGCCCTGTGACTCATCATGTTGAGGTTGGGTCCAAGTGGACAGAGGCCTCTGGAAGACCTGGAGTCCAAGTCACGGAAGCTAGCTGGGGAGGATTGGATGCCTGAGTTATGGGACCGAAACCTCAACCGGCACCGAGGGCTTACCCAAGGCTGATGGCGCTTGGAGCTCAGCTCGAAGACCAGGGACTTCCCCATAGTCGGAGGCCCGGTCTTCGGGGCAGATGATGCAGTTGAACCAGCCAGCATTGCCTGCTGCAGGGCCAGGATAGCAGTGATGTTCTGCTCCAATGCTGCCATTCTGTTTTCCAAGCCAGAAGGCTCCACAGCTTTCGGCGCAGGCACAGAAGACCTCGGGCCCAGCGCAGGCACTCTCGCAAGTCAGTCCTTGACAAGGACTATGGTCTTAAGGAACCTTGCATTGTCTCTGCTGGCCGAGGAATCCTTCTTGAGGACCTTGGTAGGGTGCTTCTCAGAGCTGCCAGAGTCCCTATGGGAGGTTTTACCGGGTATCTCCTGTGCAACCTCTGTGGACTTCGAGGATTTTTTCTTCTTTCTCTCGGGGTCTGAGGTCTTCTTTGAGGAGTCACTGCTGCGGGACTCAGAGGACACTCAGGCCTCACGGGACGTGCTGGGCTTAGAGCTCGGTGCCGGGGAGGCTGGTACCGAATCGGACCTGGGGAACAGTATTTCCTGCAACTCCGACCTCTTTTTATTGGTCTTAGGCATCATGGCCTAGCACAGGTCGCAGGTGGTGCTGTCATGGTCTGGGCCCAGGCAGCACAGACAGCATTCATGGGTGTCGGTCACTGACATTGACTGTAGCAGTCACATTTTTTGAGCCCATTGGGGGACATGGTGGGGAACACCCGGATGGGGTCAATGACCCCCAGGCAAAAAAAGGACACGAATGCTGGTCTAGGTGAGCCTTGATCAAAAAAGAGCCGAGAATAGCACCGGTGATGGCGCTGGTGCCGGCTTGAGGTGGGAAGAGGAACCGGTATGCAAACTGGGAAAACTAGCTATTTTAAGGATAATTAGCAAGGATTTTCCCAGGGAAACAGGACAGATGTCTGGTGGGCTCCGCAGAAAAAAAGGAGACCGAACACACATGGTAGCATATCCCAAAGGCTTTCTTTGAAAGCTGGGGAAATGCTCTGCATGGGCTCCGTCGACACCGACGTCACCCATATGTGACGACTGACTTCCTTCTTGTTCCTGGAGAATCAAGGGTACTGTTTAAAATGCATAGAGATAGATGGGTACTATGATGATCTTATACAGGAAAATATTTTCCATCAGAGAATCTGGAAATGATGCCTAGCTCTGGAGTAACGTCTCTGTTTTCCTCATTAGTGGTTTTATATCGAACTCACACAGTTTGGTCAAATCTGCAGAAAGATTTATACCTAAATATTTTAGCATCTCCCTAGTACATTTTAGGAGAAAGGCTGTACCCCAGTTCACCTCTGGAACCAACAGCAAGGGGTACAGGCTCTTAATTTGTATAATCTAATTTTAAAGCTGAAACCTTCCCAAAATAATCAAATTCTACCAGCATTTCCACTAAATATTCCATGGGCCAAGTCATCATCAAGAGCATGTCATCCACAAACATAGGTTTTAGAAAGGGGTGGGCCACATGGGCCCTGGTCCTACCAAAAATCAGGGCCGGAAGGCAGCAGGCTTCCCGCAGGGATCACATACCCCATGGGCAAAAGAAGAATCAAGGGAAAGACCCTTTCTGGTCTGTCTTCGAGGGATTGGATCCTCGCGGGCAGAACAGGAAGGATCTTTGCCACAATCGCAACTTTTCTTTTACTTTTGCCTGTGGGGTTTGGGATCCCTATGGGCAGCCTACTTGCCATGATCATGGCAAAGGACCCTTCCTATCTCCACACGGGCAGAACAGGAAAAGTCTTTGCTATGGTTACGGTTGGCAGGCAGCGGGCTTCCCACGGAGTTCTCATCCCCACGGGCAAAAGAAGGCGAGAAGCCGCAATCACGGCAAAGACCCTGCCTGCCCGCCCATGGAAAGGGTCTCTGCCAATGGGGTGGAGTTAGGGCAGAGTTTGGACCCCCCTATACTCTTTTATCTTAAATCTTTGACAGATTTTCTCTCTATGCCTTAGCTATCTAAATTCATTTTTCAAGGTCTATAAAAGTCCCTACCACATAGGAAAATGTGGTAGGGAGGTTCTGGGGGCTACATTTAGGCTTTTAGGTAGGAAGTTGAAATCCAGAACTTCCAGGGTAGCGTTCTCCGAAATGCTTCCCGTTTTCAAGCGCAGGACCCAAAAGGCAGGCAGAGCTCCGGAGTCTCAATGCGTGGATGAGACAATGGTGCAGAGATGAGGGTTTTGAATTTGTTAGGAACTGGGGAACATTCTGGGGAAAGGAGGGGCTCTTCCGAAGGGATGGGCTTCACCTTAACTGGGATAGAACCAGGCTGCTAGCATTAACCTTTAAAAATGAGATAGAGCAGCTTTTAAACTAGATAATAAGAGGAAAGCCGACAGTCGCCCAAGAGCGGATGGTTCAGAAGAATGTATCCTTGAAGGATACTACCAAAAGCAGTGAGATTCCAAAAAAGAGTAAAGTAGCCCAAATACCCTCGAGTATGGAGCAGACAGAGCTTAAAGATCCCAAATTACCCATGTCTACCAATAGCCAAATTAGTATGAATAAAATACAGTCTCTAAAATGCTTGTATGCAAATGCTAGAAGTCTAAACAATAAGATGGGAGAGTTAGAATATATAGTACTAAATGATAGGTTAGATATGATTGGAATATCAGAGTCATGGTGGAAGGAGGACAACCAGTGGGATACTGTGATACCTGGGTACAAACTATATCGTAATGATAGAGCTGATCAAATTGGTGGAGGGGTTGCGCTCTATGTTAGAGAGGGCATTGAGTCAGAAAGGATTAAGGTTTTGCAGGAAACACAATTTGCTGTAGAATCTCTATGGATTGAAATTCCATGTAAAAAGGGGAAGGCGATGGCAGTGGGGGTGTACTATAGACCGCCTGGCCAGAATGAACAAATGGATGATGAAATGCTCAAAGAAATCAAGGAAGCTAACAAAAGTTACAGTGCAGTAATAATAATGGGTGATTTCAATTACCCCGGTATCGACTGGGTCAGTGTCACGGCAGGACATGCTAGGGAGATAAAGTTCCTAGATTACATAAATGACTGCTTCTTGGAGCAGCTGGTTCATGAACTGACCAGAGGGAGAGCCATATTAGACCTAGTCCTTAGTGGAACACCAGATCTAGTACAAGAGATAAGGGTGTTAGGGCCACTTGGCAATAGTGATCATAGCATGATCGCATTTGATTTAATTAGTGGAGGAGGGATAGTAAGGAAATCCACAGTACTACTTTTTAACTTTCAAAAGGGAGACTATGATAAAATGAGGAAAATAGTTAAGAAAAAACTAAAAGGAGCAGATGCAAAGGTTAAAGACTTACATCAAGCTTGGGTGTTGTTGAAAAATACTATCTTGGAAGTCCAGACCAGCTGTATTCCACGCTTTAAGAAAAGTGGAAGGAAGTCCAGACCAGCTGTATTCCACGCTTTAAGAAAAGTGGAAGGAAGTCCAAAAAACTGCCAGCATGGTTTAAAGGTGAGGTTACAGAGGCTGTTGTTACCAAAAAATCATCTTTCAGGAAATGGAAAAACGAGCCAAACGACGAAACCTGGAAACAGCACAAGCACTGGCAAGTCAAATGCAAGGCATTGATAAGGCAGGCAAAGGGAGAATTTGAGAAGAAGCTTGCTGCGGAAGCAAAAACGCAAAATAAAGACTTTTTCAAGTACATTCGTAGCAAAAAACCTGTGAGAGAGTCAGTTGGTCCATTAGATGATAGAGGGGTTATAGGGGGCACTAAAGTTAAAGGGGTTGCTAAAGTTAAAGGGGTTGGTAACCCCTCAAGACTTCGACTTTCATACTTTGGACACATCATGCGAAGAGAGAGATCATTAGAGAAAGACATCATGCTTGGCAAGATAGAAGGTCAACGCAAAAGAGGAAGACCAGCAATGAGATGGATCGATACAATAACAGCAGCTACGCGTACCAGTCTGTCAACAATGAGCTGCCTGACTGAAGACCGAACACAATTTAAGATAGCTATCCAGAGGGTCGCCATGAGTCGACTCCGACTCGATGGCACTTAACAACAACAAGAGGTGACAAGGCGATAGTGGAGAGACTGAATGAATTCTTTGCTTCGGTCTTTACTGAGGAAGATGTAGGGATGTTACCCATGACTGAAGTGGTATTTAAAGGTACGGAAGAATTGAAGGAAATATCGATACATCAGGAAGATAAACTGAAGAGTAGCAAATCACCTGGGCCGGATGGTATACATCCAAGGGTGTTGAAAGAACTGAAATATGAGATTTCAGACCTGTTATTAGTAATCTGTGAATTTTCATTAAAATCATCTGTAATACCTGAATATTGGAGGATCGCCAATGTAATGCCAATTTTTAAAAAGGGTTCCAGGGGTGATCTGGGAAACTACAGACCGGTGAGCCTGACGTCAGTACCGGGAAAAATGGTAGAAACCATCATAAAGAATCTTTATCTTTATTTAGGCACTTGATAAACCTCCCAGGCCGAAGCATCAGGGCGGTGTACAATGACAAAAATGACAGCTACTGGAAATAAAGAAAGAAAGGAACGCCAAAAACAATAGGACAGAGAGGGACAGCAAAACAGATAGAGGACAGAGGAGGCCTGTAGAGGGGCAGGCGGGAGGGGAAAGGGAGAGGGGGAGAAACGTGGAAATCAAGGGGGATGGGGAGTACGATTAGGGGATGAGGCACCATCAGCAGGGGGAGGAAGATCAAAGGCCTGACAGAAGAGATGTGTCTTGAGGAGGGCTTTGAAACGAGTATAGGACAGTTCGGTGCGAAGTGGGAGAGGAAGAGAGTTCCAGAGGGCAGGACCTAAGAAAAAGAAGGCGGAACATCGGGTGGACTCCAGGTGGGCCTGTGTAGGAGAGGGGAGGAAAAGGCGATTACCGAGAGACGAACGAAGAAGATGGGGGGAAGGCTGAAAACGAATAATGTTGGCTAGATACTGGGGGGGTATCAGTGTGGAGAGCCCTGTGGGTGAGGATTAGTAGTTTGAAAATAAACCGGAACTTAATTTGGAGCCAGTGCAAGGAGAGAAGACAGGGGGACACGTGAGAGCGAATAGAAGACAGGGTGACAAGATGGGCGGCGGCATTTTGAACGAGTTGGAGACGACGAAGTTGAAAAGAAGGAAGGCCAGCATAGATAACATTACAGTAATCGAGATGAGAGATAACCAAGGACAGAACGAGAGTGACGACTGAGGATGGGGGAAGAATGGAATGAACGGCCTTGACACGACGTAGGTGGAAAAAAGAAGAACGAACGACGGAGGAGATGTGGTCATGAAAAGAAAGGGACGGGTCCAGGGTAACGCCCAAGTCTCGGAGGGAAGGTACCAGGGGGATAGAGTAAGGGCCCATGACAGGTAGCAGCTGGGGGGGGGGGAGAAGACCAAAGGAAACCCAGAGTGCGGAGGATTTGGCAGGATTGGCATGCAGAAAATTAGACTCGAACCAAGAGGCGATAGAGGAAAAACAGAGAATAAAATTACTCAGCATGTAGATAGTCATGGCCTAATAGGAGACAGCCAACATGGCTTTAGACAAGGAAGATCTTGTCTTACTAATCTGTTATGTTTTTTTTGAAGGTGTGAATAAATAGGTGGACAAAGGTGAGTTGGTTGATATAGTGTATCTGGATTTTCAGAAAGCCTTTGACAAGGTCCTTCTTCAGAGACTTTTGGCAAAACTAAAGAGTCATGGGATAGGAGGCAGTGTACTATTGTGTATGAGGAACTGGTTAAAAGATAGAAAGCAGAGGGTAGGGCTAAATGGCCAATTTTCCCATTGGAGAAAGGTGAATAGTGGTGTACCCCAGGGATCTGTGCTGGGTCCGCTGCTTTTTGACTTATTAATTAATGACCTGGAAAGTGGAATAACGAGTGAGGTTATCAAATTTGCAGATGACACCAAACCATTTAAAGTTGTTAAAACCCAAGAGGATTGTGGAAAATTGCAAGAGGATCTTGATAAATTGGAAGACTGGGCATCAAAATGGCAGATGAAATTTAATGTGGACAAGTGCAAAGTTATGCACCTAGGGAAGAACAACCCAAACTATGGTTACACGATGCAAGGTTCCACATTAGGAACCACAACCCAGGAAAAAGATTTAGGTGTCATTGTGGATAACATGTTAAAACCCTCGGCCCAGTGTGCAGCGGCGGCCAAGAGAGCAAATAGAATGCTAGGTATCATAAGGAAAGGAATGGAAAATAAAACAAAGGATATTATAATGCCTCTATATCGTTCCATGGTGAGACCACACCTTGAATATTGTGTACCATTCTGGTCACCATATCTTAAAAAGGATATAGCGTTATTAGAAAAGGTTCAGAGAACAGCCACCAAATGGTAACGGGGATGGAAGGATACTACTATGAAGAAAGGCTAAAAGGGTTAGGGCTCTTTAACCTGGAAAAGAGACGGCTGAGGGGAGATATGATAGAAGTCTATAAATTAATGAACGGAGTGGAACGGGTAAACGTAGATCGATTGTTTACCTTATCAGAATATGGAAAGACTAGGGGACATGCAATGAAGCTACAGGGTAAACTATTTAAGACTAATAAAAGAAAATATTTTTTCACTCAACGTGTAATCAAACTCTGGAATTTGTTACCGGAGGATGTAGTAAAGGCTGTTAGTGTAGATGGGTTTAAAAAAGGTTTGGACAAGTTCCTGGAGGAAAGGTCCATAAACCGTTATTAAGAAGGGACCCAGGATATCAATGCTTGACCCAGTACAAGCACTGTGGAACCTGTGTTTTTTGGGGAAACTGCTAGGTACGTATGACCTAGATTGGCCACTGTTGGAAACAGGATACTGGGCTTGATGGACCTTGGTCTGACCCAGTATGGCATATCTTATATTCTTATATGTTCTTATTGTGTAATCAAAGTTTTCATAAAATCTCTCTTTCTTTCAATATCTCAAATTTCTTAACTGGGATAGAAAATATGTAACTTTTCTTCCTTAACTCGTGCTCATTTTTTCTAGTAAATTAAATTTCAGTTCAGCTCAATAAGCTCCCATCCATAATTCACCGCTCTTTACACCAAAACTGATCATCATTTTTCCAGTGTCTTTTTCATACTTCTATTCTGGTCTCTCATCGACAGCCTATGTGCTTATGGCTTTCATCCACTCTTTAGTGCCTAATTGAGGTATTAAGACGCTATATAATCAACTACTAATTATCCATTGCTCCCAATTTTTTATTCAAACCATTCCATTTATATATTTAGTCTTTACTTTTTCATTCTATAATAATAATTTATTATGTATAACTTATATTTCACAATTTTTTCATTTAAATGATCAAGTCAGTCGGACTAATAAATTCCATTTTATCTTTGCATTCATTGCATAAAGGTTAAAGGCATGTAATTTATATAATCACCATTGTTCCCAGTAGTTCAGTGAGCAAGAATATGATCAGTCACTCTCCATTTTAAAGACTAGAAGATATGACCCTTTTCTGTACAGCGAGTAAGCAAAGGAGTTGAGCTGTTACATGTTTTGAAACACGATTTGTGTCCTAATAGCTTTGCTAGTGCATCCTATGTATAAGTTGGGGCATGAGCACATATTCATGTAAATGACATGGGTAGAAGATCTCTAAAGGAAAAAAGGAGACTGTTGTAGTGGTTGATATGGAAGGGCAGACTAGATAAGCCATGTGGTCGTTTTCTGCCGTCATGTTTCTATGAGTAGAAGTACTTGTAGTGTGGTGTTTTGCCTCATATAGTCTATTTTATTATTGGGTCCATCCAGCTTAATCCTTCTAATGTTTTGGCACAGTAAATACAATTTTGGCATTTAAAATGCCCTATTTGTCTGTGGTCATCATCTGATGTTTCCAGCAAGATAGCTGATTTTGTAACCCAATTTGTGATGTTCTTTCCTCTAGTAAAAACCACTATAGGGTAATCTTTAAAAGCTGGATGAATGTCCATGAATTGTGTCTCAGACCTGCTTGTCTTTTGTGGAATGAGGAAGCACACTCACTAGTGCCTCTCAGTCAACCTTCTGTTCGCACATTAATAATTACAGTTGCTGTGCATATAATGCCTTTCTACGACTGATTTGGGATAACTTCTACTTTCCAACCAAAAAAGCCAGCAGGAACTGCCAGGGCTTTGTTAGCTACGTTAACTATCTATCTGACTTGTTATTAAAATGAAAGAGTTAATATTTATAATAGGAGAATTCTTTCTGTATACGTTCATGAATTTGGATATTTAATGTCACCTGTGTGTGTGATATTTTATGCTCCCTAGTGGGAAATTGCTTAAAAACCTATTTACATAATCTGCCTCTCCAGCCTCAGAATATTTTGCCCCATCATTCGTTTCTATTTTACTGTATAAGAAACTATTTCCTCTCTTAGAACTACCTTACCAGTTTCCCCAAAATAAAAGGAGGGGTGTTTAATCTTTATGCACTTAATTATGTCTGCAATATTCTTCCCACTTGCTCAATAAATAGGGTAGGAATTGTGGATCAAAATGGAGAAATCATGGAAGTACCCATTATCTAGTAATTTGAAAACCTTCCTGACCTTCTATGTATACCCAAATTAGGGCATGATCAGACACAGCTAGGGGGCCAATTTCAGCTTTCAATACCCTAGAGAACCATCCTTTAGAAACAAGATGTAAACCAATCTGGATGCCATGGGATGGGCCCTTGATAAGTGAGTATATCCTCTCTCAAGAGAGTGCAATACTCTCCATGCATCCACCAGGTCTAAGCTGGTCTTGAATAACAGCAGACCTCTAAATCTTCTCTGTCTATCTTTTGCTTGGGCAGACAATTTGTCCATCCCTCTCTAGATTTATAACCATATAAAAGTCTCCTACCATAATGATAGGCAGATTGCTTAACCAGTGCTCTACCTAGCCCTGTGTGAGCGGTGCAACCACACAGGGTGCAAAAAAATAGGGGTGCATTTGGAGTTTCCAGCCTTGGCTCCCTCCCACGCTGCCTGCCCTTGCCCCACCTCCACTTTTCATTTGACGGCAGTGGGGCAGTGATGGTGGTGGCAGCGCAGCGAACCTCCAAGTGAAAAATAAAGTACGTGGGTCTTTCCGACTCCGGACTTGCATGCTGGTCTGATCTCTCCCTCCTCTGTATGCGCGCTTCAGAGGAAGGAGGGACCAGACCAGCCATTCAAATGCGAGTCTTTGCAATTCTGTGCTTGAATGACTGGTCTAGTCCCTCCCTCCTCTGATGTGAGCCTGTCAGAGGAGGGAGGGATCAGACCAGCATGCAAGCGTGAAGTCGGAAAGAACCTGCATGTTTTTTTTCAATTGGAGGTCTACTTTGGTGCTGCCGCCACCAAAGGAACACAAAAGGTGATGGTGGTGGGGCAAGGGCAGACTGGGCAGGCAGTATGGGGGGGTGGGGGGAGGCTGGCTGGACATGGAGGTGTGGGGTAAGATGGGCATGGGGCAAATGACAAACATGTGATGTCTGAGGGGGAGGGGGTGGTGTGCCAGATTTTCAAGTCTCACAGAGTGCATTTATGGCTTGGTCTGGCTCTGCACTTAGCCCAATGAGTTTTCTAGCAATCCCCCACAGGAACTCGTTACCATCAATATTTGGGGCATACACATTAGCTAACAGTAGATTTCCCCTTCTAATTAAAATAATAACACATATCATCCATTAGAATGGGTTATCACTTTGTTAACATTGCCAGCAACTGCTTTTCCCACCAAAATTGCAGCTCCTGCATTGCATCTCCCTGAGGCAGCAAAATGCAATTCCCTTGCCTTACTTTTGCACAATTTTTGGTGTGCCACATCATTCAACAAAATTTCCCGTAAGTAGGCACTATGGATGTTTTGGTACCTCAGTTCTCTCAAACCTTTGTGGTGCCTAACAGGTAAGCCGATACAGAGTACATTCCAAGAAGCTGCCCTAAGTTCATTCACACCCATTCTTAATCACAATAGCCAAACTTCCTTCACATCTAAGTGGAAGAGTAGCCTAGTGGTTAGAGCAGTGGCCTCTGACCAAAGAGATCAGGGTTTGACGCCCACTGGCACTCCTTGTGACCTAGGGCAAGTCACTTAACTCTCCACTACTTGGGGTACAAATTTAGATTTTAAGCCCTCCTGGAACAGGGAAATACCTTCTGTGCCTGATTGTAACTTGCCTTGAACAACAGCTGGAAAGACATGAGCTAAATACTACTAATAATATGCTATTCAAACATTCTCTAGGGCGTTGGGTGCCCAGCCACCACACACCGCCCTGTCCCCATCCATATTAAATTTCCAAATGATGATTGTGGTGACCCCTAACATATCCTCTATCTTTCCCAACTTGTATCCCACCCATGTCTTCCCTCACCCAACTCTCCCATCCCACTAACCCCTCCAAAACAACTGCTCATCTAAGAGGTAATCACATTCAGATGGGTCCACTGCCCTTCCAACTACTCTTTCCCCCTACCCTCCAGCCCCTCATTTCATGCATGCCACTATGGACTGTGGAACTAATCTCCTTCTTCTCTTTATCTAGAACCCCCATATAAAAAAATTCAAGGTGGCAGTAAAAATCTACTTATTCCCCTTGGCGTTTGGAACATAGTGACTGGTAGGTGCCTTAATGGCACCTTCCCCAGCTATTCCCTTTGTTTCTCCTTTTCCTTAATTCTCTTTCTTGTCTATTAAATGGAGTTATTTTCACTATAACTTATTGTTTTTAATATTGAAACTACTTTGTAGTAATTGAAATGCAGTATATATCAAGAATTAAATAAACCATAATGTATAATATATGTTAACAATAATGAGAAAAGGACAGGCAAAGAGAACATTCTGTAAATTGTTATAACCTCCCAGCCAGGTATAAAAAGCAAAGGCTACCATAATGTCAAAATCTCACTAAAAATATAACCTTTATGAAATCTTGAAAGGCTCCTCTCAAGCACATCTCCGTGCACAGTCTATTTACTGGGGTTACCTCCAAGCAGAAAGGTCATCAATCAAAAACTTAAATCAAAACTGCAACCGCATTTAATATTCTAGAAACACTAGCACAATGCCAATTCTTCACCGAGGTTGTCCTGATTGTTTCCAAGTGATCCAGGCTCACCTCTTTACGTTGAAACTTAGCCCCTCTATTTGAAGGGTTATGTTTTCTATTCCACATGCCAACACATGCTCAGATCAGAAATGCTGTGCCTGGTGGTCAAAATAACTCATACATTTCCTGCTGATTATCTACTATATGCAGGAACAGTAGGGAACCATCCAAAAGCAAGAGTCTCAGTAACCAGAAAATCCCCGGGCAAGTCTGCATCTACCATGCAGTTCAAAATGGCCCCGTCTTTATCATCTAAATGCTCCAGTGATTCCATCACTGCCTGGTGCCTACAGTGAATCCAGCACACGAGTGATCCCATTCTGCCACACTTCAGCTTTGCAAGATAAAACACCGAGACATCAATCTTATATTCACTTAATTTGCCACTTACCTCGGCATATGCCTTTCTAAAAGTTGGGATTCATCAGTACTTTTGCTTTATTATAGAGAAATTCTCCTGCTTGCCAGTAAGTAAGCAACAACCCAGTCTTGTACATATAACTGAGGATGCTGGCAATGGCAATCCTCGGCCTACTCACTTCCGCTTTTTTGGGTGCAGCTTGTGTGCTCTCTCAGTTCGTAGCTTCCCCATTTGCTGATCAAGGTTTAATGTTGCAGGTAACCAGTACTCTGAAAAAATGATTGACTTGTCAGCTATTCAGGGAGCCCCATGAACTGTACATTTTTTTGCCCTCATTAGTTCTCTAAATTGTCCAATTGTGGTAGTCTTCAATTTTCCTCTCAATGGCCTTTAATTGGGTCTGGACTTCAAGCACTGAGCCTTCATTATCAGAAACATGGTGCTCAAACTCTGCTACTTGGGAAATATAATCAGTTAACATTTAGGACATAATGCGAGCTCACCCATAATTTGTCAAACCTGCACTCTAGTGCTTACAGCACAGATATGGTTAGGTGGGTTATCTGTAAGCAAGAGGGCTTCGTTAAGGGTTTCTACCATTTCAGTGCAGGGAGTGTTTTTTCCATTATGTACAGTATCATGAAACCTTTCATAACTTTAGAAAAGTTGTGTGACTGGATTATGCAAACACAAATGATTTACCTAAGAAATCCTTGCACCCACTTCGAAATATGGAGACATGGTTGTTGGGTGGCCTAGAGATTAGAGATCATATTGTGCCTCTGCTTGAGTAATTGCATTGGCTTTCAGTTGAGCAAAGAGATGGTTTACAATCCTAGTACTATGTTTTAGCTTGATCTATGGGCAAGATTTATTTATTTATATTCTCTTACCTATTTAGAGGGGTGGATAGATAAGATCTCACCTATTTAGAGGGGTGGTTGGTTTCATATGGTCTAGGATTGAATCTTTGATAAGGACAGGTAAGCATTGTGGAGGGTTCCCACTATAAAGGAGGTTCAGTTGCAATTTGCAAGGTCAAGAGTGTTTTTGATGATAGCTCTGACACTATGGAATTATTTACCATTAATAATAAGGGTTGGTTATGGACCAGCTTTACAATTAAATCAGCAATATATTGGGATTGTGCAGTTTTAGGTAGATTTATTGTTATCTTTTATGTTGGAAATTGTCCATGTTGATTTAATAGGGGTGATTAATAAATCATATAAATCAAATCAAATGAATAAATAAAATGTGTGTCATCTAAGTAGGGAGAGATAGAGGTCAAATATCTGGAGATGTGTCACAACTGGGAAGAGACATTTTATGAAATCCCTGAGCACTGAGAAAGTCTGTAGTGGTCAATTATGAAGGTGAAGTGAAGGAACTTCCAGTGGAGAGGGTGGATCAGGACATGGGTGTAAGTACCTCTTAAATTCATTGAAACCAGCCAACTAGAGAGTGCATTTTGAGCTTTTCTTTCTTCAGGAAGAAATTGAGATCTTGAGGTCTAAGATGGGTCAAAATTCACCAGATTTCTTGGAAATGAGGAAGTATCTTGAATAGAGGCCCTAGCTCCTCTCTTGTGGGGGAACGTTGCCCACCACATGCGCTTGAATGATGGTTCTTATTCTGCTTCTAGCTGGGGAAAATAAAATTAGGATTGCTTTGAGATTGGTTTGAAAGGGGCGTCTGGTGGGGGTGGGCCTGTACAAGTGAGCTTGTATCCTTGAGTCAAGATCTTTAATACTGAACAGGCTGATGCAGAAAACTAGTGCAGCCTTTAAGCACAAAAAAGCCACTTTTAAGTACACTTTCTGCTACCGACAAATGCAGAAAAGAGACGGACGCACATATAAACAGCAAAGGAAAAACTAGCACACAAAACTAGCACCAAGAGTATTTAAATTATAGGCAAATGAGCTGTAAATAATGAAATGGTATGCAAATATTGACTGCGCTCGATGCAAAGAAATGCATAGAGAGTTTCGCAACCAGCCTTAGCGCCAGTATCTTTATGCCTGAGTCTGAGGTGGCTTAAACATCTAGCATGTGCCCCTGACAGTATTTTGATGGCATCAGGTGCTTTCTCCAATGCCTGGATCATCTGAGGAGAAATGTCAAAGATGATTGGGGAAAGCCACCGACACCATCAAAATACTGCTGGGGACATCTTCCCCCAACAGAAAACATATCCCTGGTGACCCAGCAGCCCCGATCCACCCCCTCCTAACTAAAAATAAACCTGGTGGCCCAGCAGCCCCAACCCCCCCCCCCACCTCACTAAAAATAAACCTGGTGGCCTAGCAGCCCTAAACCTCCCACCCCCTCCTGGTACCTTTAGAAACGAGTGGAAGTGCTGCCCACATGCTCCCGCTCTTATCCACTATCTTGAAAAATGGTGGCACCTGGCCCTGTGTGGTGCATCCTGAGATGCACTGGACAGAGTCAGACTGCCATATAAGGCATATTCTACTTTATATGACAGTCTGACTTTGCCCAATGAACCACAGGATGCACCGTGCAGGGCCAGGTGCAGGGTTCTTAATGAGAGAGAGTATTCTTTATTTTCTCTCCAGAAAGGTTGGCCCCAAGAAATGGGGCATCTGCAAGGAAGTTGTGCAGGTCCTCTTTAAGCCGCGAGGCTTGAAACCATGCAGCTCTTTGAGCTACAGCCATGATAGCTACCCTGGAGGCTATATTGTTTGCATCATATATGGAGCATGTGAGGTGGTATTGGAATACCTGAATTTCATTCAAGAGGGGGAGCAATGCTGAAGAAAGTTTGTTAGACAATAATTTAATGGCATCCAGAAATCATCGGAGGAGGGTATGGTGGTATTGCAACATCTGAAGCCAATAAGATATGAGGTGCAAGCTCAACATGGAACTCTGGTAGACCTGATTGACTACTGTGTCTATGGTTCTCATAGTTTTGGTCTTCTTAAAAGGCTACCTCTTGAAAACTGAGTGATGGAGAAGCTGTGGCAGTGCATGCTCCAGGGCTTTCTAAGGTTTATGTTTCAGGTTCAGTCTCATGGACACTGCAGAGGTCATGAGAGGCATTTGCAATTTTTCAGTTGTAATCAGGGCTGTGGTAACCTCTAGGCAAATTAGCTGGTCACGTAGCAGCTTCTGGGGGGAGAGGACAGCAGCTACAGTAAAAGAAGAAAGTGGGTCCTAATGGCCACATAAATGAAGAGTCATCAGTGTGTACCTTTACCTGCAGGAAGAATGGGCAATATGCAGATAGTCCATTTACCATTCTAAGTGGTGTTTTGAACTTGCCCTCATTATGCATATATTTATAAAATAAAGTTTAATATTTAAAAGTGTGATGTCCAAATATGCATTTTATAGGATTGCTCTGGGAGGGATAATGTTGAGATGATTACAAATAAGTATAATAATAAAATCTGAAGGGGGTGCTAGGGTCTAAAATCTAATTGCAAGGGGGCTCAAGGCTGAAGTTTCACCTAGAGCAGCCCTGGCTGTAAGTCCTGAAAGATCTAGAGGAATGGTAATGCTAAAGACTCCCAAGGCAAGTTAATTGATTATAGGGTATTTTTTCAAGTTGGTCCTCTGATTACAGCTCCTATAGCATGTTCCCCCTTCCCTCCTCGAACCTCAAGACTTCAGGACGGTAATGCAAACTATGACACTCCCACATCTGGACTACTGCAACATAATCTACCATGGACTACCAGCCACACGGACCAATCCCCTCCGAACCGCACTGAACACCACAGCGAGAATCATTCAGAGAGCAAGGAAAAGCGACCACATCACCCCAATTCTAAGAGACCTGCACATACTCCCCTTCGAAGCACGAACTAAATACAAATCCATCCTACTCACCCACAAAGCCATCCACCAAACACAGAACACACAGCTCCGCAACCTGCTGTCTCATCCAGCCCATGGCAAAACCACCAGACTGGCCTCCAGCAACTCCCTTACCATCCCTCACAAAAGAACCAAATGCTCTCAATGGACATGCAATCGAGCCTTCGAACTTTATGCTCCATCCCTATGGAATTCTCTGCCGAGCCACCTCAGAAACAACAACGATCTAATGTCCTTCAGAAAGCAACTAAAAACCATCCTATTCCAAGAATGCTTCGAAGCAACCCCCACCAGAAAGTGCACCAACCCCTGATCTCACCCATCATGGACCTCTGATCGAATACTGAACTATACTGTCCATGTCTAAAGTCTGTCCTATGTCGAAATCATCATTGTTGCCCACCTGGTGATGGCCCCACCCTTATACTTAATTACCCCCACCCTTGAATGTAGCGCCGCTTTGACCCGGTGAAAAGCGGGATATAAATATAGTTAAATAAATAAAATAAATAAATTAAGGGGTCACCAAGCCTCCACCTTCATAATGGTCTAACTCTCCAAATTCTAGTGGATTAAAGGGGTCCTGCAGATCCTTGAACCATGGTAAGAGTTTTGGAATACCCCTCCTGAGAGTGTGCAAAAGAGGGCAGAAGTTGCCAGACTCAGGAGCTGGGTGGTAAAGCTCTGAAAACTGTAGCATCTCTGGCAAGGCAGGTAAGGTAGGTGGCATAGAGATGCATTGGAGGAGAGCTGAGGTTTTCTTTAAGAACTTTTGTATAAGTTGCAGCCAGGATTATAGAACTTTTTTCCTCAGTAGGCTGAGAGGTGGTTGGTGACTGCTCTCTTTGAAAGATAGGTATAGCACATGATGTGCCTCTTTCAGCGCAGAGTTCTTAGTTGTTGGTGGTAGAGCATCTCCCTGGTCATCCACTTTCAGGCATTTGAAGCTTTTGGTAGGAGTAGGTGTTACTGTCTTTTTAAGACTATAATTTTTTCTGAAACTTTTTCTTGTGCTTTTTGTTGGTTGCTTTTGACTCAGCATTTCTGGGAGTTCTTCAAGGGTTCAGAAATATGGTTGGGGGGCTTTGGAGAGGTCAGAGACCCTGTTGGTGGTTGGATGGATCAAATGGTGGGAAATAGGGGGATGAGAGGAGTGGCTATCTTCCTTATACTCTTATCTCCTTAGTTTGCCCTCTGCATTGTTCTCATCCAGTGGTGAGGACCGCTGTGCTTGTAAAGAGATCAGCAGATTCATGGCTCTATCTGCACAACAGTAGTCTTGTGACTACTTGGTATGGGTTCTTAGAAAGAAGGCAATTGTCTTCTGACCCCACAGATATATATTGTGTCACAGCCCCTCCTAGTGACAGTGTGCCAAAGGGTCAGGGTGGACATTTTAATTTTGTTGAAGAAAGAAAAAAACTTTTAGACCAAGTGCATTCTGGTCCTTGCAGTCCCTCTTCACAAGAAAATAGATGTGTGCCTTGAGCAGGGTGAAACAAAAAGGTTTTTATTCCCTTGTTACGCAAAAGGTTCTTCAGGAAACAAAGTAGAATTACCTTACTTCAGGTTTAGTGCCAAGAATATTTACAAAAGGTCAGCAACTGTTACAAATGCTTCACAGTTCTCTGTATCCAAGCAAGTTTCTCCAACAGCAAGAAAAACAAGACAAAACTTCTTCCTTCAGTTTTAACACAAGCAAAAGGTACTTTAAAACATGTGCTGCTGTTATATCTCGGTAAGAGATTCCAGGCTCTCGGTAATACACAGAGAACAGTCCATTGGTTCAAGCATCAACAGTTCTGGGTCTGCAAACTCAATTTGCATGGGTTCTAGCTCACACGTGGTGTCTTCTAATCCTGAGCTTTCCTTGGTTAACACAGGTTGCAGTTCAGTATTTCTTTCCCCCACTTTCCAGCCTTGCTGGCCTGGGTTTAGCAAATAACTGTTAGGGATTTTCCCTATACCTCTCTGTACAGGGTTGCAAAACTTCCTCCAGCTTTGTTTCTTCTCAGAATGGCTTTTTAGGTTATCAGCCTTCCTAGGACCTGGCATCCATTTAATAAATGAAGTATCACTGTACCTTGGATCTCTGTAGTGTTTGCTGCTGGTGTTCTCTCCACCAGAGACTCTCCCTTTGTCACCGTCTTCCTTGAAGACTAGCTTCTGGAGCTTTCTAAGCTGGGCTTGTTCTCCCTGGAACCTAGCTCTGCTTTTCCATGTATCCAAGCTTCTCTGCCTTTTAGTTTATGAGGTTCCTTCCTCAGGTCCTTCCTTCAAAGATCCTCTCTCTCTCTCTCTCTCTCGCGCTCTCTCTCTCTCAAAAGTCCTCCCTCGAGTTCCTTCTCAGATCCTCTCTGTCTGCTTCCTTGTGAGCACTGCTTAAAAAGGCGTTCTCCAACTGAGTTTCCTGGCTTTCTACCCAGGTGCCTTTGATTAGGTACTGCATTGCTACAACCTGGGTGTGTCAGCTTAACTTCTGCAGCCTCGTGCCTGCTCTCTCTAGCTGCACTTCTAGGTAATTGCACCCTCTGTAACAGTTGCTTCATAAGAAAGAGAGTTTTTTTCTACATCCATCGCTTCAATGGCTTCAGCTCCATCACAATTGGCATCCTCTTTGGAATGTGAGTCTCATCCTTTGTGCTCCTCTTGAGTCTGACTCTCTCTCTGTTTTCTCTCTTTTTTTGCGGAGAGATGAGAGAAACCCATCTGCTGGGTCTATGTGGGAACTTCTGAGCAAGTTGCTGTTGCTTCCTTAATTTCTATACATTGCTACTACAGATTCATACAATGACACAGTTCTGCTAGTGGCTGCCAAGTCTTTTTTTTTCAGTCTTGAAGGACTGCTGAGAGAGCAGCTGCTACTGCTGGGAAGCAATCTGTACTTGTATCTACCTGCTGGAAAATTTTCAAAATCTTGGGGAAAAGGGAATTCTTTGGGTATAAGCTGATAAAATCTGTATCTACTTTAAAATTTTGTGTTTCAATTATCTTGGTATCAACTGGATCAATGTCATATCAGGACATGCTAAGGAGATAACAATTTCTTGATGAAATAAATGACTTCTTCATGGAGCAGCTGGTTCAGGATGACCTGATCCCTTGTGGAACACATGAGATGATAGTGTTGGAGCCACTTGGAAATAGTGATCATAACATTATCACATTTGTTTTAATAAATAGAAGGAGGACAGCAAGAAAGTTCATGGCACTAGCATTTTACTTTCTGAAAGAAAACTATGATAAAATAAGGAGAATGGTTAAGAAATAATTAAAAAGAACAGTGCAAAGGTTAAAGGTTTACATCAAGCCTAGACTTTGTTTAAAAAATATTGTCTTGGAAGCACAGACCAGATATATTCCATGCTATAAGAAAAGTGGAAGGAAGACTAAACGACTGCCAGCATGGTTTAAAGGTGAGATCAGAGAAGTTGTTTTAGTCAAAAAACGCATCTTTCAGAAAATGAAAAAAGGAGCCAAATGACAAAAACAAGAAACAGCATAAGCAATGGCAACTTAGATATAAGGCAGACAAAGAGAGAATTTGAAAGGAATCTTGGAAGGAAAAACTCACAATAAAATCTTGAAGTAATTTCATAGCAAAAACATAGAAAGATAGAAAATGACGGCAGAAAAAGACCACATGGCCTATCTAGTCTTCCCTTCCATATCCACTGCAATAGTCTCCTTTTATCCTTTAGAGATCTTCTGTGCTTCTCCCATGCTTTCTTGAATTCAGATACCGTCCTCTTCTCCACTACTTTTACTGGGAGACTATGTGACGCATCTACCATTCTTTCTGTAAAGAAATATTTCTGCATATTATTCCTGAGTTTATCCCCTTTCACTCTCATCCTATGTCCCTTCATAGTAGAGCTTGCTTTCAATTGAAAGAGGCTCTCCTCTTTGGCATTTATGCCATGGAGGTATTTAAACATCTTTATCATATCTCCTTTATCCCGCCTTTCCTCTAACATATGCATATTAAAATCTTTAAGTCTGTCACCATATGCCATTTTAGTAGCCACCCTCTGCACCGACTCCATCCTGCTTATCTCCTTTTGAAGGTGTGGTCTCCAAAACTGCACACAATACTCCAAATGTGGTTGAACCAGAGACTTGTACAGAGGCACTATCACCTCCTTTTATTTCTGCTGATCATTCCTCTCCCAATGCACCCAAGCATCCTTCTGGCTTTTGCCATCACCTTTTCTATCTGTTTAGCCACTTTCAGATCATCGGAAACAATCATGCCCTGGTCCTGCTCTTCTTTCATGGACAGCAGTACTTCGCTGCCTATACTGTACCACTCCCTTGGATTTTTGCAGCCCAAATGCATGAACCTGTATTTTTTAGCATTAAATCTAAGCTGCCAATTCTTGACCATCCTTCATACTTGGATAGATCCCTCCTCATGTTATCTAGTCCTTCCTGGGTATCTTCTCTATTGCAGATTTTGGTATTATCTGCAAACAGACAAACCTTACCTAACAGCCCTTCCACAATATCACTATAAAGAAGCTAAAAAGAATCAGACCAAGCACAGATCCCTGTAGCACACCACTGGTAACCTCCTTCTCCTCAGAGTAAGCTCCATTTTCCTGTACCCTTTGTTGCCTCCAACTCAACCAATTTGTAACCCAGTTGGTCACTTTTGGGTCGATCCCACCTTTGTGGAATGGTGTCAAAGGCTTTACTGAAATCTAAGTACACCACATCTAGGGCTCTCCCTCGATCCAACTCTATGGTCACCAAGTCAAAGAAATCAATCAGATTTGTCTGAAAAGACCTGCTCCTGGTAAACGCACGCTGCCTCGGATCCTGCACTCCATTGGACTTTAAAAACCTCACTATTCTCTGTTTTAGTAGTATTTCCAACTTACTTACCACAGAGGTCAGACTAACTAGCCTGTAGTTGTCAACCTCATTCTTACTTCCACTCTTGTGTATTGGGACCACATGTGCCTTCCTCCAATGCTCTGGGACCACTCCCAACTCTAAATAAACATTGAAAAGGTCAGTGGAGCCACTAGAATGTCCCCAATTTCCTTCAGTATTTTGGGATGTATCCCATCTGGTCCCATTACCTTGTCACTTTTAGTTTAGCTAGTTCCTCATGAACACAGTTTTCTGAAAATCTTTCAAGATCCCTGTCACTTCTGTTCCTCCTTGTGGGTGTTTTCTGAGGTCCTGCTACTGGCCCTTCTTCTGTGAAAACAGAACAGAAATATTTGTTAAGCAATTCAACTTTATCCTCATCAGCTTCTACATATTCCTCCCCTTCACCCTTGAGTCTGATTAAAACCACGTTTGCTCTTCCTCCTCTCATTAACATATCTGAAAAATGTCTTATTCCCCTTTTTTATTGCATTGAACCATTAGATGGCAGAAGGGTAAAGGGAGCAGTAAGAAAACAAGGCCAGAACAGAGAGACTGAATGAATTCTTTTGGTCATTTTTTACTGAAGATGACATAAGGAAGTTACCCATGCCAGAAATGATATTTAACAGTGATATAGCAGAGGAATTGAAACAAATCTTGACAAACTGGGAAGAAGTAATGCAGCAATTTAATAAACTAAAGAGTAGCAAATTACCTGGACCAGATGGTATATATCCCAGGATGATGAAGAAACTCAAAAATGACATTGCAGACCTGCTATTAATAATCTGCAAACTATCATTAAAATAATTCATTTATTTAACAGGCTTTTTTATACTGCTTTATCATTTCAGTCAAAGTGGTTGACATTGTAGCTTAAACTTGGTAATGTACATTAAAAAGGGACATTGATAACCTGGAATTTTCTGAGGCAATGGAGGGTTAAGTGACTTGCCCAAGGTCATAAGGACTCATACTCACTAAAAAAGACTTACAATACACTCTAACGAACTCAAACAATGTTGAAGGCATGGACATCATCAACATTGAAAATAGAACACTAGCATTCTCCCTAATCTATAGACCCCCATCAGCGGATCAGAAAAACCTTTCCCCCATCCTTGAACTCGCATGTACAGCATCTCAGAGCAAACCCCTCATAATCCTAGGTGACCTTAACCTCCCATCCCTAAACCAATCCCAAAAGGACAACTTCATAGACTCAATGACCCATATGGGATTTAACCAGATAGTCGTTACCCCCACCCATACGAAAGGAAACTCACTAGATCTCATCTTCCTCCCTACCCCTTTTAATCTCCATCAACTCTACTCTTCCCCAATAAGAAGTACCATGGTCTGACCATCACCTGATAACCTTTCACCTCCTAGCACAAGCACCCTCACAATCTGCAAATACAACATCACACCACTCACGTTTTACCCGCTTTGACAATGATACATTCCTTGAAAAGGTATTACCCAAGCTCACTACAAACCTAACTGACATCAACCTAACCATAGAGAACTGGAACCAAACAATCCAAGAAGCAGCAACCCCTACACGAACCATGCAGAAGAAAATGAAAGAATCACAAAAATGATTCACAAAAGACATTGCCCTGCTAAAAAAGCAACTACGTAAACAAGAAAAAACCTGGAGAAAAACAAAATCATATGATAACAAAACCAAATACATAAACATACTTAATAGATATAAGAATGCAATCAACAAATCAAAAAGGGATTACTATTCCAAATTAATAAATCTCGCTCTCAATCAGCCAAGAGAACTCTTCTCAATTGTGAAAACACTAACAAAAATGCACAACCCAGAACCGAACCAAGATACAATAAATGTACAAACCCTAGCATCACATTTTGCTGAAAAACTAAAGAAAAAACCTCATACTCCAACCACAACAATAAAATCAAATCATGACAGTAATTATGAATGGACAACCTTCCACAAAGTCAAACGAAAACACATCCTTAAAATCATAACGATGATCAACACCACAACCTCCCCGCTTGACCCATGCCCGGTGTCATGGATCAAGTCTACTAAGGACTTTCTTGCAGAAAACATCCAATACATAGTGAACCAATCACTGTCTCAAGGCACTATGCCCAACGCCTTTAAGCTCTCCTCGATCCGCCCCATTATAAAAAACAATAAACTAGACCCAAAAGACCCAAACTCATACAGGCCAATAGCTAGCATACCACTCATTGCCAAAATAATAGAAAAAAACCATACAACTCCAATTACAGGACCACATTGATGAGCACAAACTCCTTGATGCACATCAGTTTGGCTTCCGCCCCTTCCATGGAGTTGAAACTCTCCTAATCGCACTGACGGACCTCCTCATCAGTGGTACTAATGACAACAACCAAGGTTTCCTACTACTTTTCATAGATCTATCTGCCGCATTCGACAGCATCAATCATAATACACTCATCAACAGACTAGAAAATTTAAGAATAGGAGGGACAGTCCTTGAATGGTTCAAGTCATACATCTCACATAGATTAATACGGGTACAATTGGGTCAAGAAACATCAGAAACTTTCCCTCAAGGTCAGGGTATCCCCAAGGCTCAGCCCTCTCCGCCCTCCTCTTCAACCTGTGCCTTCAACCCATTACAAACATATTCAAGAAACATAAAATCAACCATTTCATATACGCAGATGATATCATGCTTGCCATCCCCATAAACCCCAACAACCCCAAATACGATAGCTTACTCCAGTGCATGAATGAGACTACTACATGGCTTGAAGACAACCATCTAAGCATCAACCTCAAAAAAACAGAAGCAATGTTCATAACGAGAAAGCCAGACACTGACTACAACTACCCAACAACAATCACAATAAACAACACGCCTATACCTGTTAAAAAGGAGGTAAAGTACCTTGGAATAATATTAGACCACTCACTCACCATGCTCCCACACATAAAACAGACAGTAAAAACCATATTCTATAAACTCAAGACAATACAACACCTGAGACCCCTACTTAACACACAAGACTTTAGATCAGTAGTCAATACCCTCATCACCCCCCACTTCGACTATTGTAATAGTCTCCTAAATGGTTTACCACTAAAGAGCATCTACCTACTTCAAAGAGCCCAAAACATATGCGCCAAGATGATCACAAAAGCTAAACTAACAGACCATGTGACCCCAATACTGTTAGACTTGCATTGGCTCCCTATAAGTAGCCGAATAAAATATAAAATCCTCCTAACTACTTTCAAACTCCTTAATAACATCTCTCCCTCACAATTATCTACTCTAATACACCCCCCCATCAGAAACTAGAACGCGCAGACATAATGCAACTCATTCCCTCAACATAAAAACAACCTTCAGAAAAACTAAAGCAACAACAAGTGATAGGGCCTTCTCCTTTGCTGCCCCCACTCTCTGGAACGAAATACCACTAACCCTCCGCATGATAAAGGACCTTCATCAATTCAAAAAAGAACTTAAAACCTACCTCTTCACAAACCACTTTGAAATCCCCTATCAACAAAAAACCTCTCCCCAACAATCACAGAAACTCATACACAGTCCTCAAGACAGAACAAACGACTAACACAAGAAACCTTACACACTCCACCCAACACGCAAAAGACTTACCCAATCTGTTTGTTCTATCGCTCTTGTAAATAACTACTTGTAATTAGTTATGTTATGTTCCATGTAATATAACCTGTATATAGTTTAAAAACACTGTTCCAGCTAACGTATAAAAGTATGTTCCCTGTAATAACACTTGTATATAGTTAAAACCATGTTCCATGTAAAGTATACAGAAGTATACAAATTTTTGTTCACTGTTCAATGTAAACCGCCCTTGATCTCTGGAAGGGGCGGTATAGAAGAAACTGTTAAATAAAATAAATAAATAAATAAGGAGTGCTAGTGGGAATCAAACCCTGGTCTCTTGGTTCCTAAGCCAGTGTTATAACCATTAGGCTACTCCTCCACTCCATCTGGTGTACCTGAAGATTGGGGAGTGGCCAATATAATGACAATTTTTAAGAAGGGTTCCAGAGAAGAACTGGGAAACTATAGACCAGTGAACCCGACATCAGTACCAGGCAAACTGGTAGAAACCATTATAAAGAACAAAATTACTAAACATATAAATAGTCATGTTTTAATGGGACAATGCCAACATGGATTTAGCCAAGGAAAGTCTTGTCTTACTAAGCTGCTATATTTTTTGACTGTGTGAATAAACAGGTAGGTAAAGGTGAGCTGGTTGATATAGCGTATGTTTATGTTTATTAAAAACTTAATATACTGCCCATAACCAAAGCATCTGGGCGGTTTACAAACAAAATATTAACAAAGCTGCAATAAAGGAAAGAGAATGCCATTAAAGTTTTTAAAAGGACAGGAAAGATAAAAACCAGGAAACAAACAAAAATTAGACATCAGCGAGGGGGAGGGGAGAGAGGAAGGGAGGGGGAGGGAGGTCGAAAGCAGAGCAAAAGAGATGAGTTTTTAGTTTGACCTTAAAAGTCTTAAATGAGGGTTCTAAATGGAGGGAGAGGGGGAGCGAGTTCCAGAGTCATGGGCCGAGGAAATAGAAGGCAGAGGAACGGGTGGATTCCAGGTGGGCTTGGGATGGGGAGGGAAGGGACATGCGATTGGCGTGAATGGACCAGAGGGAATGGTGAGGGATGTGAAGGTGAACTTGATCAGCAAGGTAGAGGGGGGTGCCTGTGTGTATGGACATATGGACAAATATGAGGAACTTGTACTGGATCCGGAAAGAGATAGGGAGCCAGTGCAGATGGAGAAGGAGGGGGGTGACGTGGTCAAAACGAGAGGCGTGGGTGAGGAGACGAACAGCGGTATTTTGGACACATTGAAGATGAAGAAGCTGGGACTGAGGGAGACCAGCCAAGGAAACATTACAATAGTTGAGGCAGGATATAACAAGAGAAAGAAGCAAAGTGGTCAAAGCAGAGGGGCGAACCACACGGAGTTGTTTCAGGGAGAAGAAAGAACATTGGACAACAGAGGAAATATGTTCTTTGAAGAAGAGAGAGGAGTCAAGGGTGACATCCAAGTACCGAAGGGAGGAAACAATAGGAATGGGCGAGAAGGAGAGTGAGGGGGCAAGAGAGGGGGGGGCTCCCAAAGGTAAACCAAATAGCGGAGGTTTTGGATAGATTAATGTGTACAAAATTAGAAGAAAGCCATGAAGCCACCACGGAAAGACAAGTGTTGAGAGGCGTGATATCGGGGGTGGAGGAATCTGTGTGGTGAATGTGAAAAATATCATCCGCTTAATAATAGGCAGAAACACCATGTTGTTGAATTAGAAGGGTAAGGGGCGCGAGGAAAACATTTAACAGAAGGGGGGCGAGAACAGATCCCTGGGGGATACCGCAGGGGAGGGGGGTGGAGGGGGAAGAAGAAAACCTGGAAATGACTGAGAAGGACCGACAGGAAAGAAAAGAATGAAACCATTGAAGTACCGTGCCGGCAAGGCCAGCTTCCCGAAGAAGTGCTAGAAGGGTGCGATGATCAACCAGGTCAAAAGCAGCAGATAGATCAAGAGAGACAGAGAGGGAAAAGAGACCGTGGTCATGAGCAGCATGCAATTCATTAAGGAGAGAGAGAAGGACAGATTCCATGCTGTGACCGTGATGGAAACAAGATTGCCGCAGATGAAGTGTGAGGGAGGCTTCAAGGTGAGAGGAAAGTTGAGGAAGACCAGTTTCTCCAGGAGCTTCGAGAGAAATGGAAGATTGGAGATGGGGTGCCAATTAGAGGGGGAAGAGGGGTCAAGGGAACCTTTCTTCAGAAGTGGACGGACGGAGGCATGCTTCCAAGATGAAGGGAAGATACCAGAAGATAAGCTAGAATTGAAAAGGGAGAGAATGTGAGGGTAAAGAGCTAAGGAGGGTTCAAAGAGCCAGTGGGAGGGAATGAGATCAGCAAGATGAGTAGTTTTCTGGATGGATGAAAAAGCATTTGATAAAACTGAAGCAGAGAGTGGCATAAAGGTAGACCAGAGATGCGAGAGCGGAGGGATAGGGGAGGAGGGGGAAGATGGGAGGGAAGAGCTGGAAAGTGGGGATGGAGCAGGGGAAGAGAGGGGAGGAGGACAAGAGGGAAAAGAGAGATGAAGAGAAAGGACCTTGGAGGCAAAGTGAGAGGCCAGGGAGGCAGGGTCGGGAGAAGAAGGAGGGGAGGGGGAGGGAGAAGGAGTAGAGTGGAGTGCAGAGAGGGAACGGAGGACAGAGTAGAGTTGACGAGAGGAATTAGCAGAGGAAGAGATAAGATTAGAAAAATAGTCTAGTTTAGCCAAGTGGAAAAGGGAGCGGTAGTGACAGTGACAAAGATGAAAGTGGTGCAAACTAGAGGAGGAAGGATGCTTACGCCAAAGTCGCTCTGCATGACGAAGATGCCTACAGTGAAGGAAAAGACCAGAATGGAACCAGGGATGGTGAAAACGGTGTCGAGAAGGAGAACAGGGCTGAAGGGGGGCAACAGTGTCAAGAGCAGCTGAGAGAGAGGAGTTCCAGAGGTGCGCCTGAGTGTCGACAGAAAGTAAGTGAAAATCTGCAGGAAACACGGTGTCGGAGGAGGGAAACTAGAGAAGGGTGTATCTTGGTTTTCAAAAAGGCTTTCACAAGGTCTTTCATTAGGCTTTCACAGGGGCTTTCACAAGGCTCTTGAGGAAATTAAAAAGTTATATGATAGGAGGCAGCATACCATTGTGGATTAGGAACTGGTTAAAAGAAAACAGAGTAGGGCTAAATGAACAGTTCTTTTCAATGGAGAAAGGCGAATAGTGGAGTACCCCAGAGATCTGTGCTGAGCCCATTGTTTTTTTTAACATATTCATAAATGACCTGAAAATGGGAATGAGTGAGGTAATCAAATTTGCAGATGACAAAAAAGTATTCAAAATTATGAAAACACAAGAGGATTTTGTAAAATTGCAAGAGGATTGCAAGAGGACCTTGAAAAATGTGGAAATTGGGCATCCAAATTGTGGATAAAATTTAATGTGGATAAGTGCAAAGTTATGCACTAAGGAAAGAGCAATCCAAACTATAGCTGCACTTTGCAAGGTTAAGAATTACCACCCAGGAAAGCACAGTTACTTACCTGTAACAGATGATCTCTGGGAACAGCAGGAATAAGTCTTCACATATGGGTACATCGGTACCGACGTAGCCTGCGCAGGAACGCTCCCCAGCATCCGAAAAGAAAGCTTTTGGGAGCATCCCATGCGCATGCACGCTGCCTTCCCACCCATTCACTTCCCTCTCATCAGCTGGGTTTGTACCTGAGACTGAAGGAGGGAAGTAGACAAATTAGAGAGAGAAAGAAAGAGAAAGAGAGACAACTCCTAGGAGAGGTGGGTGGGTTGTGAAGACTTATTCCTGCTGTTCCCAGAGATCACCTGTTACAGGTAAGTAACTGTGCTATCTCCAGGAACAAGCAGGAATGAGTCCTCACATATGGGGACTCCCAAGCTAAGATGCCTGGAGGAGGTCCCAGCATGTTGCAATCTAGTTGATGGGCCATGCTATTTCCCAGAACCTGAGGCATCCAAGGGATGGAGAGTAGGAGTTGAACTAAAAAGGGGTGTGCTGTGGAACAGCTGGACTAAACAAGGCGTCTGGAGAGGAGTCCTTGTGTAGATCAGAAAAGTTAGTGAAAATTGGATTCCAATTCTCTAATGTGGACCTCAGACTGAAGTATTGCAAAAGTATTTGTTGAGACTAATGGTCTGGTGCTAGAAACCAGTGCATTATCCTCAAAGAAAATACCTTACTGGAAACTAGAGGAAAATAAACTTCACAAAACAGGCAGAGGTCAGAAGCCTAAAAGGCTAGAACTAATCCCAGAAGAAAAAACTGGGAGAGTTTAATGAGGTTGGACTTTAGATGAGAAGCTAAAGCTTCTGTAGGCCAACGTTTGAAGCTCTTTGTCCTTGGAGCAGAAAAAGGCTCTAGGAAAGAGAGGAGATAAATCTGACTAGTTTGCAGAAAAAGGAATGGGTCTTTGAGACCCCTTTATCCAAATGAAAGACAGAAAGAAACATTTGTAGTAGGCGGTGTAGCCTCCAATTTCTTGAAGATCAGGAATGTCTTCCGTAAGTGATGTCACTTAGGATGACCTTACATGGAGAGCTTCAAATGTGACGTAACCGGAAAGGTTATAGTAAAAGAAGGTAGTTTGTGACTACCATAGAAATTGGTTGTCCATTTAAAATCCTATGGCATGCTGGAACAGCATTAATATGGACAGTAACAAATCTTTCAGAGTGAGATATATATTTATATACACACACACACACACACACACACACACACACATATATATATATATATATATAAAAATAAGAGACTCACTTAACAACAAGAAGGGGTAAGACCTGCTTGCAAAATATGGATAGAGAACCCCTTACTGGTTACACGTGGAAGAACCATGAAGAAGGTTACATGGAAACCAGTGGAATGTTCCTAGTCAGAAGGATAGGTCTAGATCTCTTTAAAATTCTAGACTTCGAATAACCAGAAGTGGAGATCTATGTGTAAAGAAAACCTTAGTCTTAAGACAACAAGTCTGGATCCTTCTATAACTTCAGTGTGGAGAAAGACGCAATAAAAGGGAATACCATATTTGCCCGTCTATGGGGGCAATATGAGTATAATGTGTTCTTTGTTCAACATAAGCTCCAATGAAGTATTAGGAATTAGAAGGAATGCACTAGAGAAGGACAGACTGCAGTGAAAAGAAGTGCATCCCTGTTGGAGAAGTTCCACTGGAGATGTGGAACAACTCAGGGAATTAAGCAATTCTTTATGCTTTCACGTGATCTAAACCCTGGTTCATTTTCCCTAAAAAGAACATTTTAAGGAAGATGGCAAAAGTAGGAAAAAACCCGGTCATGTGGGAGCATGACTGGGCAAGCCTTTCAACCATCTGAAAGTTACCCACCAGGAATGTTTTATGTTTTATGTTTTATTAAAATTTGATATACCGCCCACACCACAATAGGCATCTGGGCGGTTCACAATTAAAATTAAAATTTACAGGCTGCGAGAAGTTAGGAAAAGAACGCCATCAAATCAGACAGAATAGGAGAGAGGAAGTCAGCAAACAAATAGACAAAGACATGGAACTGGGGGTGGGCGGGGAAACAGATATGAAAGAAGGACAAACACAAGAGCAAGGTATATGGGGGGAGACCAGGACTGTAACATTAAGGACAATACAAGTATAAAAATATATGGAGGAAAGGCTTAAAACTGTAACATAAAAGCAATTATAAGTGTAAAAGAAGGCAGACAGAGGGGCAGGACGTAGGGAATGGGCTAAGCTGCAGTGTAGGGAAACAAACACAAGGGTGGGGTCTATGGGGGAAGGTTAAATGCTGTAATAAATAGATGGGTTTTGAGCTTTGTTTTAAAGTGCTGGAGAGAGGTTTCAGTACGGAGGGTAAGAGGGAGCGAATTCCATAGTCGTGGCCCCAAGAAATAGAAAGCGGATGAGCGAGTGGATTCCAGGTGGGCATGTGAGGGAGGGGGAAGAAACATGCGATTAAGGTGAATAGAACGGAGTGAACGATGAGGGGTGTGGAAGCGAACCTGATCGGCAAGGTAGAGAGGAGAACCTACATAGAGAGCCCTGTGAACAAAAACAAGAATCTTAAAGTGGATGCGGAAAGGTACCGGTAACCAGTGTTGTTGTTGAAGAAGAGGAGTGACGTGGTCAAACCGGGAAGCGTGAGTGAGGAGACGGACTGCAGTATTTTGGATGCGTTGAATTCGAGTAATTTGGGATTTCGGAAGACCTGCCAAGACAACGTTACAATAGTCAAGCCGAGATATTACTAGGGATAGTAGAAGTGTAGCTAGTGCAGAAGAAGAGAGAAAGGGGCGGACAGCTTGTAATTGTTTAAGAGAATAAAAAGAGCGCTGGACTACTGAAGAAATATGTTCCCGGAAGGAAAGAGCAGAGTCAAGAACCACACCGAGATAGCGGAAAGAAGAGACCAGAGGAATAGGTTGGGAAGAGAAAATTGGTGCACACGTGGGTGAGAGGGTGCTCCCCAGAGTAAACCAAGTGGCAAACGATTTGGAAGGATTAACATGTAGATAATTAGAGGAGAACCAAGATGCAACGGCGGAAAGACAGTTATTAAGAGGTGTAATATCCGGGTTAAGAGAATCAGTGTGAAGTACAAAAAGAATATCATCCGCGTAATAATACGCGGAGATACTAAATTGCTGAACAACCAGTGCAAGAGGAGCCAAGAAAACATTAAAAAGAAGAGGAGCAAGAACAGATCCCTGGGGCACACCACAGGTGAGGGGGGTGGGAGCAGAGGAGGAAGATCCGGAGACAACAGTAAAAGAACGGTTAAAGAGAAAGGAGTGAAACCAGCGAAGAACAGTACCTGAAACACCAGCGTTGTGAAGGCGATCTAGAAGGGTACGGTGATCCACCAGGTCAAAGGCCGCAGAGAGGTCAAGAGAAACAACAAGAGAGATAAGACCATGGTCGTGCGCGTGGTGGAGTTCGTTAAGGAGGGAAAGGAGGATAGATTCGGTGCTATGGCCAGGACGGAAACCAGATTGTCGAGGGTGGAGAGTGAGGGAAGATTCAAGGTGAGAGGAAAGTTGAAGAAAGACGAGTTTTTCAAGGAGTTTAGAAAGAAAGCAAAGATTGGAAATGGGACGCCAGTTTGAGAGGGTGGCAGGATCAGAGGTATGAGATTTCTGAATGGGACGGACAACGGCGTGCTTCCAGGGCGTGGGAAAAAGACCAGAGGATAGGCTAGTATTATAGAGAGTGAGTATAAGTGGAGACAAGAGCAACGATGGTTCTAAAAGCCAACGTGAGGGGATGGGGTCAGCAGAGCAGGTAGTCTTACGAATAGAGATAAAGGTCTCATGTAGTGTTGCTGACGAGATTGGTTCAAAGGAAGACCAGGAATGTGATAGAATAGGGAGGGGAGAGGTAGGGGAGGGAATGGAGGTAGGACAGGGTAAAGGGGGAGGGGAAAGTGGTGAGGGACAGGTGGAGAAAGACTGACGAAGATTATGAACCTTAGACACAAAAAAGGAGGCAAGTGCAGTGGGGTCAGGGGGTACAGAGAGGGAGGGAGAGAGACCGGAGGAGTGAGTAGCAGTGAGAGTACGGAGAACAGCATACAATTGACGAGAGGAATTGGAAAAGGTAGAAATGAGATTAGAATAGTAGTTGCGTTTAGCGGAATGGAGAAGAGAACGATACTGTCTGTGACATTCGCGAAAGGATTGCAGAGAAGATGGCGATGGATGAGCCCGCCAGTAATGTTCAGCCCGTCGAAGATATTTCCGTTGTAATAAGAGACCGGGGGGATACCAGGGGTGATGCGGATGACGTCGGGGAGATGGGCGGGGGCGAAGGGGAGCAACAGAGTCCAGGGCTGAAGAAAGAGAAGAGTGCTCTGACGCTCTCTGGCAAAGGCCCATAGTTGCAGAGCTTCTTGTAGAATTGCAGAGAGCATGTTGTAGGTTGCCCAGGTGAGATTTGGTTGTTTAATTACCAGTGTGCAACCTGAGCTATTCTGTGGAAGCCAAAGAATTGCAGATTTTTATTTTTATTTAATTTAATTGTTTTTCTATACCGCACTATTTATTATCAGCGCGGTTTACAGGGAACGTATTTGTGCAAAGAGGGTACTTCAAAGCACTTACAATAAACAGGGTAAATAAAACATGGATAACAGGTTAACAGGTAAACAGGTAACAACTATTTACAATTATGTATGCAGGCTTATTACACCTATCTCGTCAGTAAGTACAGATGATACAGCAATAACATTCTGACAGTTAAATAGAGGTGGGTTCGGGAAGTGGTGTCGTGGACAGGGGACTCGTGCGGTGAGAGTTGGACATGAGGGGTGGTGGTTGGGAGCTGTGATTTGGGATGGAGAAGTGCTGGGTAAATAGGTGACGTTTCAGCGCTTTCCTAAATTGAGGAAGGTTGTTGATGGCGCGGATGTCAGGTGGAAGAGCATTCCAGCAGGAGGGTGCGTAGAAGGCAAAGGCACGGTTGCTCATAGTCTTGGAGCATTTACTGATGGCTTTGGGAAGGATGAGAGTGTTAGTAGCAGCTGATCTCCTTGTCCTGTTGGGGGGGGGGTTATCTGGACTAGGTCAGAGAGGGAGGTGGCCGTGCAATTATGGATGGCCTTGAAAGTCATTGTAAGGATCTTAAATGAAATCCTGTAGTGAACGGGGAGCCAGTGTAGGTGTTTTAGTATGGGGGTAATGTGGTCTTTTCTGGAGGCTCCGTGTAGAGTTCTTGCTGCAGCGTTCATTGCCAACTGCAAGGGATGTAGGGTGCTCTTTGGAAGTCCGTGCAGTATGGAGTTAATGTGGTCGAAATGAGGCATTACCAGAGCTTGAAATACTGTTCTGAAGTCAACCGGGTCTAGCAGTTGTCTAATGTGGCGCAGTGTTCGGATTTTATGATATGCTGCCTTTACCATGTTGGATATCTGCTCCTTCATATTGAGGTGTTGATCGAGAATGATACCGAGGTATCGTATTGTAGGTTTGGCGAAGAGTTCAGCATCACGTACTTTTATGGATGATGGTGGAGTGAATGCTTGGTCTCTGCAGACGAATAGGACTTCTGTTTTTCTAAAGTTTATTTTGAGCTTCTGGGTTTGTAGCCAGTCTGTAACCGCGTCGAAGCATGAGGAGAGGCGGGAGAGATCTGGGTGCTCATTTGATATTGTTGTGTACATCAGAACGTCATCAACGTAAATTAGACAGATGGCTAAGAATAGCAGATAGACAGGCTGCCTGCAACGATAAACTGTCCAAGTAGGTTTTGGAACCTCTCTTGGAATAATGTGTTATTAAGGCAGCAGAAGAGGTTAGGTCCTATAGATTGGAAAAAGACCGAGAGACCGAACAGAAGTGATAACTTTCACTTATGGTCTGATAAGCTGTCTTAAAAGAAATATTTGAAAGATTGCAGAGGGGAGAAACTCTGTATGGAAATTATTTACTGGAGTAGGTATTAGGGACAATCCTATGGCTTAAAGGTAAGCCCTCCAGTCAAATAGTATCACTCTTAGATTGAAAATCTCAACTAAGAGGGATGGAAGTAATACAGAGTTGGAAAGACTTACAATTTGGTAAGTCTCTGAAAGGGTAAGCTCCCCTGCAGTGAAAAGTATAAGATATCCTCGTACAAGACAACTGCCAAGGCAAAGGGCATAGCATACCGTATAAGTAGTTGTAACTCCTCTGTTTACTTTTAAAAGGAGAGGAGAAACTTGTTACTTGTAGGGCATGATTATCCTTAATAGCTCTAAGGGCTGAAAGGATAGACTGCTCTTAGCAAGAGAGTCATGCCTAAAGTGGAGGATTAAGGCAGTGTATCACTGACCTCTCAAAAAGGATGAGAAGAACTGTAAATGCTTCTGTAGTTAAGAAGTAGTGGTTCTGAAACTCAACAGGAAAAAAGATTTAATGAATAAAAATCAGAAACTCTGCGACTGCTGAGTTTGTTGAGCCTGTTGAGACTTTGGTTTCCTTAGCCTGGTATGATGTTGCCCTTCTTTGGAAACATCTGCATGATGGGTAGAAGATGAATAAAACTTTTTCCCCCCAGGGGAATAAAGTTTGTTAGGAGATTTTTTACTAGCTGGGGCAGAGGAAAGTTTTGACAATCCTCTGAAAGCAACAATATCAGTGTTTAACTGATTAGCTTGAAATAAAGCATCCTTGTTAATGAGATTTTCACCAGTACAAGAGTATTTCCCAGCTTTTCTTGTACCCATTTGTCCAAGTCTGAAGCTTGTAGCCAGGCCATGCGTCATGCTCCTATGGCTATAGAGAAGTTCTGCTAATAGACTCAAACAGTCCAGGGAAGCACGACTAAGGAATTTAGAGACATTTTGAGCATGACTGACTAATATGAAAAAGTCTGCTCTTTTGTTCTTGAAGAAAAGGGTTCAAAAGCTTTAAGTTCTTTGTGACCTCTTCAAGAGATAATCCCATATAGAAAATATATGAGATAATTCTTGCTGGAAGCATCGACGTCCAAAGGCATCTAAAGTTCTAGACTCACGACCTGGCGGATAAGAAGAATGCTTCTTTGCACTCTTAATATGCCTCATTGCTGATTCTACAACAATAGAATGATGAGGAAGTTGAGTCTTTTGAAAACCTGGAGAAGGTGGCACCTTGTACATGGAGTCAAGTGTCTTAGAATGTGGTGATACCGTTAAAGGAGTTTCCCACATCCTTAAAAGTAGATCTTGTAAGATCTGATGGAAAGGAAGCATGATAATCTCCTTTGAAATCCAGGGGGATTGCAGGGTCTCTGAATCCCCTGGCAAGGATTCTTTACCAGATATAGAAATGGCAAGTAACTTTGCCATATCAAGCAGAAAAGCTTGAAAAGAAATCTCCCCTGAGGAGGACCCTCTAAAATGAGGGGTAAAGGCTAGACTTGTTGAAGATTTAGCCTTGGTACCAATAGATTCATCCCAGTCATCGGGATCGGAAGACCTGAAAGGATGAAGCATTGGATTTTCCTTAAAGCGATGTCTTCGGTACCGCCCGAGGTCGGTACCGAGACGAGTCGATACCGAATCATCCATGCTAGAGATCGATTCCAGGCTCGGCATAGAAGGAAGCGAGTCTGTCGAAGGAAGCATGGACGGTACCGATGCCGATGTCAATACCGGTACCGGTACCGAAGCCGATACCGATACTGGAGGAACGGTCTGCAGCAACTCTAGCGGTACCGAAGTAGCCGAGATTGCTAGACTGCGATCCTCGGTGAGGAGTGTTTCATCCATCACCATAGCCGATGCCGGGGTGTCGGTACCGATCGAAGCGGCCATGTCAGCACGGTGTGGGGGGGTATTGGAGGAGGGGGCAATGGCACCTGCCTGCAGCAGACCAAGGCCATGCCCTGATCCAGTGTACCATGCACAGTGCAACAATTGCCAAGGTTTGTCTGATGGAAAATATGTCATCCCTAGGGACTGCTGTAACCATGTGGTAACACTGTGGCACACTACACACAGTTGGTGTGTATATGAACAGAGGGTCACAGGTTTGGGTCTCGGCTGTGGATCATGCAGTGTATGTCCCTGTGGCTAAATTTTATCCCACAATGCAGGTGCAACACCAACATGTGCAACACCCAATGAATCAGCGAACAAGGGTACCAACACCCACACAGACAGGCTCCATTATCCTCATCAGGATGGAGAGTCAGGCTGACAGCAGCGGCACACTGAGTGGCTGTTAACATCAGATCGCACTACTAGCTCCTGCACAATGAGCGCACCTTAACAATGCCTGAGCTGAGATTGGGACCAGAGTGGCAGGCAGGAATGCCAACCATCCCCATTTTTGCACAGTGCGTCAATATGAATGTTTGTGTGTGTGTGTGTGTGTGTGTGTGTCTGTCCATTGTTTTGTGGCTTTCTACACCTCACTGAGTCTTGCAGTGCCTAAGCTGTTTCCAGTGTTAGCCTGCAAATGTGCATGATGAGGAGCAAATTATTATGGGTATGGCCTGAACAGGGCAATTGGCCAGGATGTGTCTGCATCGGGGGTAAGGCTTTGGCTAGGATATCATTGCGCCTGACTGCCACCTGCATGGACCAGGTGGCCACAGCATGTCATGCTGTGAGGGCACTCTCATCCTGACCGAGTAGTGATCATGGTACGGCTATGTATCCACATAGTGCTGTATAGTGTCCTCTGGCTCTAGTAATGTGGATGCACTTCCTGTCTTGGGGGCCCAATCACTGAACCAAATGTATCACACACTGTCAGTGCCTCTTACTGAGCTGAGGTGATGGATAAGTGCATTCTCCATTCAGTGATCAGCTGTAGATTGCTATTCTGCTTGTGCACTGCATCATGGGTACTGGTGGGGGCTACCCTATGCCGGCACACACAGAAGACATTTTAGGCAGTGACCTGCAGTCTTTTTGTATTCAGTCATTGCTGTGCAGAGAGGTGTGGAGGTGTTGTTGTTAAGTGCCGTCGAGTTGGAGTCGACTCATGGCGACCCTCTGGATAGCTATCCTAAATTGTGTTCGGTCTTCAGTCAGGCGGCTCATTGTTGACAGACTGGTACCCGTAGCTGCTGTTATTGTATCGATCCACCTCATTGCTGGCCTTCCTCTTTTGCGTTGACCTTCTATCTAGCCAAGCATGATGTCTTTCTCTAATGATCTCTCTCTTCGCATGATGTGTCCAAAGTATGAAAGTTGAAGTCTTGTCATGTCTTGTCTAAAGAAAGCTTAGGTTTGATCTCCTCTAGTACCGACTGGTTTGTTCTTCGGGCAGTCCATGGTATACACAGTATTCGCCGGCAGCATATTTCAAAGGCATCAATTTTCTTCCTGTCTATCTTTTTCACTGTCCGGCTTTCACATCCATTGAAAATACCATGGCTTGAACAAATCAAATCTTTGTATGGAGAGAGACATCTCTGCTTTTGAGAATCTTATCTAGATCTTTCATAGCCATTCTGCCAAGAGCAATGCGTCGTCTGATTTCTTGACTGCTTGTTGCTTCTTTATAGTTGATCCAAGTAGGTTAAAGTTGTTCACGATTTCAACTTCTTCTCCTTCAATGATGAACCTGTTAATTATGCCAGTTGTCATGATCTTTGTCTTCTTTACATTAAGGTGCAGGCCCATTTTGAGACTATGTTCTTTGATTGTGAGAAGTAAATGTTTCAGATCATCTTCACTTTCAGCCAGTAATGTGGTATCACCAGCATAGCGAAGGTTGTTGATGAGTCTTCCACCAATCTTCACATCTCTGTTGTCTTCATACAATCCTGCTTCTCTGATGATTTGTTCTGCATATAAATTAAACAGGTGGGGGAAAGTATGCAGCTTTGTCTTACACCTTTGCTTATTTTAAACCATTCTGTTTCTCCTTGTTCCGTTCGAACTGTTGCTTCTTGATCAATGTACAGATTGTGCAAGAGTACAATCAGGTGTTCTGGTATACCCATGCTTCTTAATGTGGCCCAGAGTTTCTCATGGTTTACACAGTCAAAAGCCTTGCTATAGTCGATTAAAGCACAAATAGATATCCTTTTGCTATTCTTTAGTCTTTTCAAGGATCCATCTCACATCTGCAATGATGTCTCTCGTTCCTCGCCCTTTCCTGAACCCTGCTTGCACTTCAGGTAGTTCTTGTTCCAGGTATGGTTGTAGTCTCTTTTGAATAATCTTCAATAGAATCTTGCTAGCATGTGGGATCAGAGCGATTGTGCGATAATTTCCACAGACAGTTGGATCACCTTTCTTTATTATTGGTATAAACACAGATCTTTTCCAGTCAGTTGGCCATGATGCTGTCATCCATATTTCTTGGTAGAGCCTTGTAAGTATGGTAACAGCTGCATCAGATTGCTGTAATACTTCTATAGGAATGCCTGGTGCTTTGTTCTTTGATAAGGCTTTCAATGCTGCTTCAACTTCTTCTTTCATCACCAATGGTTCCCGATCATAAGGTACAGGTTGATACGGCTGTTGGTCCACTTGATCTTTATCATATAAAAACTCTGTATATTCCTTCCACTTTTTCTTGATCTTCTCAGCATCATTCAACATAGAACCTTGAGCATCTTGTAACATTCCAATTCGAGGTTGGAACTTTTTCTTTAATTCTCGTAGCTTTAGGAAAGCCAATCTTGTTCTTCCTCTAATAGTTTCTGCTTCTATTTCCTTGCATGCATCATTGTAGTACTTTTCCTTGTCCTGTCTTGCTGCACGTTGGAAATCTCTGTTGAGTTCTGGGATTGTCTCTCTTTCTCCTCTTGCTTTAGCTTCTCTGCGTTTCTGGGCAATTTTCAGAGTTTCTTCCGTCTTCCATTTTGGCCGTTTTTGCTTTTTCACCTTTTGTAGAGACTTCTCGCTTTCTTCCAACACAACCTTCTTAAGGACAGACTAGATGGGCCTTGTGGTCTTTTTCTGTCATCATGTTTCTATGTTTCTATGTCATTCCATAACTCTTCTGGAGCTCTCTCATTTGTATCTAAAGCAGCAAATCGATTTTGCAGGCAGTCTTTAAATTCCAGCAGTATATTCTCAAGGTCATATTTTGCTGCATTCATGAGTGGTTTGCTCTTTTTCAACTTTAGCTTGAGTTTGCATACTAGTAGTTGATGATCTGTACCACAGTCAGCTCCAGGTTTTGTCTTTGTTGATGTTATAGAGCTTTTCCATCGTTGACCTCCACAGATGTAGTCAATTAGATTTTTATACAATCCATTGAGTGAAGTCCATGTGTACAGTCGCTGCTTGTGTTGCTGGAAGAAGGTGTTTGAGATGATTAGATCGTTGGTCTTGCAGAATTCTATCAGCCTTTCTCCAGCTTTATTTCTGTTGCCAAGTCCATATTTTCCAACTACTTTGCCTTCTTTGTTGCCAACTTTTGCGTTACAGTCACCCATGACTGTCAGGATATCCTGTTTGCATGTTCTGTCAATTTCAGCTTGTACTTTTTCATAGAACTCTTCAATTTCATTCTCTTTCGCAGCTCTTGTTGGGGCATATACTTGAATTATAGTTGTGTTGATAGGCATTCCTCGTAGACAAATAGAGATTAAGCGTTTGCTGACTGCATTGTATTTCATTACAGTTCTTGCAAGTTTCTTCTTTATTATAAATGCAACACCATTTCTTCTTTGTCTTTCATTTCCAGCATAGTAGACCATGTGATCATCTGATGCAAAGTGCCCGATGCCAGTCCATTTCAGTTCGCTGACATCCAACAGATCAAGTTGTACATGTTCCATTTCATTCTTGACAACCTCCAACTTCTCTTGGTTCATGCTTCGTACGTTCCATGTTCCCATGTGTAAGACCTCTTTACAGCTTCTGACTCTCATTTCATGTGCAGCTACATCAGAAGTCAGACGTCCCGAGGGCTTTGATCCAACCACATCATAAATGCTGGCATTACTCTGAAAAGTCTTCAGCTCTTCCCCAGTAGCTAGTTGAGTGCCTTCTGACCTGGGGGTCTCATCTTCCAGCACTATAGCACAATTTGTTTTGTTGTAACTATCCATTGGGTTTTCATGGCAAGATACAGAAATAGATTGCCGGGCCTTTCGTCCGCACAGTTTAAGTTTGGTGTTGTTGCCGTTGTCACAGAAATGTGATCCTCCGCCATCAACACTATCCCATTCTGCTGCTGCCCAGATGGGTGGTTTGTCTTGGTCTAGCACCTCAGCTGAGACCTGTCCATCCTGGGAGACCCTGCCAGTAGTTAAACTACTGATAGTTTAGCTCTCAGTATCACTGATGCACACAAGCCCTCACAGCACGACAAGCTGCAAACCAAGTGAGAGATCAGGCACCTGTCCTGTGCCTGATATGCACGTAACCACTATGACTCTGTCCTCCTGTGGAGGTGTAGCCTACTGGTTATTGCAAGTTCTCTGTAAGCAGGGGTCAGGGGTTTGATTCCTACCTGTTCTTTTTGTGACTGTGCAACTCAGGTCATTTTTATGCTTGTAACAGTCAGGGCTCTGTATATTGGTGCTGCCAACCCTTACCACCCTCTCCTCAGCAGCCATCCATCCTTTAGCCCATCTATCTGCCTCTGTCGGCTGTGTACAGTTCTGTCTTCTTGTCCAGGCTGCTACTCCATGACCTACATTAGTACTCTTCCGCATTACGGCTCTTTGTGCTCACCTCTCCTGTGCCTGATCTGCACATAACCACTATTACTCTGCCCTCCTTTCACTGCAAACATCCTGCCACTTCTGCCTCCGCTGGGAGACACGTCTTCCCCATCCATTGCCACACACTGTCATTGCAGCACTTTACATTGGCACCACCCTGTGCATAAGTACAGCTGCCTCCCACTGCTCATCCGCTTTGCTGGCTGCCACATACGGTGCCCACAGACATGGCAGATCTATCAACTCCCACCTGTCCTTCCTTCCATCACATGCACATTGACATTTCTTGGTGCTCTATCCAGAGTTTGGGTTACAGCTGTTTTCCTGCTTTAAGGTGCATGCTTTCCACCTTAGGGCACCATGTCTATCCTTAGGATACCTTTTCTCATCTTAGGTCACCTTATCTCCTATTAGGGCACCTTATCACATCTTAAGATGCCGTATCTCACCTTAGGACGTCTTGTCACCTTAGAACACTTGGTCCTGTTAGCTCACGGTAAATGGCCAAGGCACCCTAACACTAGCATACTCCTTACCCGCCCACTGCCTTATATGGCTTCAGGCACCTTAACGCTGCCCTTACTGCCAGTGACCTTACCGCAGTCTAGTAAACATAGCCCCAAGACTATGTTTTCTTTCCTTGCAGAAACTTTACCCTTTACCAGGTAAGTTTGTAAAAATCCAGAGTACCCTGTGTTCTTCAACTTCAGTTTAAATAAACAAGCTCATTAAATTTTCTTTTGTGCCCTTTCAGGTGTGTGCAATGAGGTACCTCGCTCCTCCCAGTTCCTTTCTTGGGATGGGGCCCAGTTCATTACTGTGTTCCAGGATCATCATCTTCTCAGGATTCAGGCTCCTCTGATCCGACGAATATCGTTCCCACCGCCTACCTTTTAAAGGAAAAACCCTGTTCTAAGGTTGAGGCTGCTTTTGGAATTAAAGATCAGACTGAATTTTTGTCAGGTTACTGTCCTTATACTAAATTTTAAAAAATGATCATTTAAGACCCCTACCTAAATTTCCATTCTCACTTAAACAAGCATACTCTGGCCAGATCCATTCATTCATTTTCAAAAATAAACCCTAAAATTCCTGTAAGGTTTTAATTAAAAATTTTAAGAATCCTTTTCCACATAAGGGAGACACAAGGGACTCCAGGCTTTAAATCCAGTATCAGCTTTCAGCTCCAGTCAGCTCTGCAAGCTGTCACGGTTTCAGCATTCTAAATGAGCAGAGCATGGCTCAGCCACAGCAGAAACAGATTTTTAAACCCCCCTTTTTTCTTTTCCAAATAAATCGTCTTTTTGGGCTATTTTTTAGCTTTAATTTCAAATATTTCCCGTGCCCAAATAGTTTATGGTGAACAGAACTCCCTCTAAAACAGAGGTATTACGAAGGGCTTTCTTTTCTTTGGATCTCAATCCTCAAAGTTCTCAAAGCTGTATCACTAATTCTTTATATAAAGGTAAACAGGTTTACAGCCAGAATCAACCCTTATTCACCAGGATAATCAAAAATTTTCACAGTATCTTCAATTCAAATTGATTACAGACCACTACAATCTACTTTCTCTTCCTTCAGAGAGACATCTGATTCAAGAATCAGTCAGAATTTCTTTTAAAATGATGTCTGTGACAGTTTCTGTCCTCCACAGCAACAGCTGCCTCAGTTAAATCAAAGCAGTGCTCAATTGAATTACTCAAGAGAGTTTCCAACCACTCTTTTTCTTCTCAATTTTCACTGGAACTAGAATTAATCACATTTCTAGTACTTTTCCAATCAAATATCCCAGTTTTAAACCTAAAGTTCTCTTTCTTCAATTCCCCACCTCACACACACCACCTAACAATTTCCTTCTGCAGCCCCAACTGCCAGATTTCAGACCTTGTCACAAACATTCTTTTCTTGCTGTTAAGTGCTTTTCCTGATCCGCATCCTAAATATATCCCTAGCAACCATCCTTAAAAATCATGAAAATTCAAGGTATCAACTTAAAAACTATTTTTCCCCAAAAGGATGGATCAAGATTAAATTTTCTTTACATTCTTTTACTTCTCCAGAGTAGTCAAAAACAAAAGTACCTCACAAACTGCCTATTCCCGCCTGAAATAGAACCCCTTAAAGGGATCCCTACACCTTCCCCATTGCCTGCAATACAGCTCTAGAGAGCCGGGACTTGTTTTTACATAAAACCTTACTTTTTATCAATAAAAGAAGCTTTTAAAGCTCAAAAACACAGATTGTCTCTATTTAGAGCAATTTCAATCTTTTAAAGTTGTTTTTAAACTTTGGGGAAAACAAGTAATTTTTCTGCCAAAATAAACATTCAAAAATTACAACAAACATATCTTCAGGGTGAGCAGAGCTCCTACACCTGAAACCAACAACCAAAACATTAAAAATCAAAATTTTAAAAACACCAAAAAATAGACACTTTTCATATGAGCTGCTATTACTTTAAGGCATCCCAGTCTCATTAGCATAAGGCTATTCAGGCCCAGTGCAAGCCTGAAACCTCAGGCTCCTTTCAGGCCTGATTATTTTTAATAAAGGCCAATTGGGCCAACAATCAATTTCGGGGTCTCTTATGTCCCTTCCCCACATGGTGAACACTTTTATTTATTTATTTATTTATTTGGGCTCTCTGCATGGCCTGTTACAATTTTGGGCTAGCTAGCCCAAGTTATAAGATTCCCTGCCTTATTTTATATAGTCGGGACTTCCTGGTCCCACTTCCAAAGCCCCCCAGCCACTTTGATATCTTTTTGGGCCATCTAGTGGCCCCCGGTATTCTTTTAGGTCCTACTGAGCCCATTTTTTAAAATTCTGGCCACTGTGGCCACCTTAGGGGTGCTCCAGGCCCTACCCCCATTCACTTTGGGCCTTCCCAGCCCTTCCCCTGACTTCAGGACCCCTCCCTTCTATTTTAAACGGGCTCTTTGTTGCCCAGTGTACCTCCGGTCCCCCTCCACTCTCCTTCCTTACATCGGGGAGAGAATGGCACCCACCACCACTGTCCCTGATGGCAGGAAGGCTTCTCTGGCTCCTCCTTTAACATCAGGGACAGTTGCACAAACCCGCAGCTCCCCCCCCCCCAATGCCCCCAGGCTCTCTCACATGTTATTGGGGCAGCTGCGCAAACCACGACTGCACCCGATCACAGCCAGAACACCTCCCTAACAGTTGGGACCAGCTGCGAATACCACGGCTGCACCCGTCTGCCAGAAACCTGTTCCTCTGCTTCCACCAACCCTCGGGCCAGGTCCAGAAGCACGCTGCAGGATCATGGTCCACCTGGACCTGAGCCCTCAGCCTCCCCAGTTCTCTCTTTCTTTTATTTTTATTTTTTTTAAATAAAGCTGCCATTAATTGGGCTGAAGAACAGCCCAAAGGACTAAAAAAATCTGGCAGCCATCTGCTGCCCCGGAGGGCTCTTGCCACTCTTACGCACCATCAGGCTGGCAGGGGTAGCCACAGACCCCCTCAGCCAGGTAAATTTTATTTAAATTTTAACCCCTGGTTACACTAAATTGCTGGCATAATAAAAATCTGCTTGTTTACTTTGGTGTGTTTATTGACTCTCATACAAACAAAGAAAAGAGGGTCAGGTGCACTGTTAATATCCTCATTTCAGGGACAGTTCCCCTTTAGAAGTCCATTCGGCTGAGGGGACTCCATCGGTGCATACAGCACGTTTCTGGATAGGGCTTTACACAAATGCTAGGGCTTTGATCATTGCCCAGCCTGTCTGTAGATAAAATTATACATATTGTTCGACAACGCACAAACTTTAACCTGCCAAAAGAAGTGTTACGCAGGGGGTAAAACTCTGGATAATCAAACCAACGTGTATATTTTCCAATGGGAAAATGACGTGCAGAGAAGGCAGCTGCAGTCTCTGCACATTATTTTCACTGGGGTGATAATCAAGCCTAAAGCCTGTGCGGACTTTTCATTAATTATTGGTGCTAACCTTAAGGGTAAAAGCAACCAGACAGTTGGCACTGTGCAGCTGGTTTTGATTACTGCTCCCTTTGTAAACTTGAGTAAATCAATTGACTTCCCTGTGCTCTAGATGGTAGAGGACCCAAACAAATGCCGTTCAATGGTGGTGCCCAACATGTGTGTCATACGGTTGAGCTCAGGCAACCATTGATACATAAAAAATCTGTGGCACCCCAAAAATCCATGGATAAAATTTCATAGAGGAGTGAGGTGTCTAATAGTTCAAACATATGTGGCAAGGGAACTCTTGAGACTTTATGAGTTCAGATTCTGCATTCCCACTAATTCTCTCTCGCAACTTTGGGCAGGTCACTTAAAGCAAAATCCCACAACATTATGGGGTCTTTTTATTGAGGCATTACTGAGGTTAATACATTACTGATCATAGAAAAATTTAATTCCTAATTTGCATGAGAGCAGCTCATTATTAAAACAGCCGGCCTAGGACCATGATAAACCTTTGTATTGGAATTAGGCTGCAGAAAGATAACTACCCCTCACATGTGGGGCAAAAGGGAACATTAGGAAAATGACGACTTGGTATCCCTTTTTTCTTCAGGGATCTGAGCAAGCCATTTTGGGCCACTGAATGTTGTGATGGGATAGAGGACCTGGAGAAGGCCATTGCTGGCCGGCAGGAGGCTTTTGTATTTTTCTGCGTGGGGCATGGTTTACCAACTAGAGGTGGAGTTTATACAGGGTAGGGTTAAATTTGTTGGAGTGAAGGGAGGAAAGGAGAGTTTCTTCTTTGAGGGGGCTATGTACCCCTTTTTATGATTGTGGGATGGAACCTATGTGCCCCTTTTATGATTGTGGGTTGGGGCAATAATAGGATGTGCATTCATCTGAAAATGAAATGGAAATTTAAGAAACATTTTCCGGTTTTGTTTCAAAATTCAAGAAAAATAAGCAAAATTTCATTTGTTTGTTATTTAATTTTAATGAAATTAAGGCCACCATTGCTTCAAAAACAAAAAAACATTCCCAGGCCTTGTTCCCAGAAAACTAAGAAAGGAAAGATTAAGTCTTCTGTTCAGATTGTCAAGAAAATGCTTTTTCTAATGTATTGATAAACTGGTCTTTAATCACAACTGTAGTGCATTTCTGCAGATCTAATACCTTATGTAATATTTCCTCCATTTCAGTCTATTGCTTAACCAAGCATATAATTCGCTGATGAGCTTCCACATTCAATTCCTGTGTAGCCCCTAAAAACTGATCACTATGAGCAGATAAGGTCTTTTTCCATGCAGTTAACAGTGAACCACAAAGTTTCACGAGTTATAACAGAAGGCTGATTACTATTAATGGAAGACATTCTTCCTACCTTGTCCTTGCTTCCAGTTAGGCTGTCAGCTGTTACAGTGGGAGACCCTCGCTGTCCAGCTTTCCGAATCTCACCATTAGCCACTATAGGACCCAGTGAACGGCTAACCCAGGGGGTGCGACACCCCATGGGTGGGCCTGGAAGGGCAATTTTCCCAGCCTCTTTTACCCTAGTGAGGGATCTCTTCTATCCACCGATGCTGCCATTACAAATGGCATCCAAACAATCAAACAAAACTCCTTTAAAATCTGTTCAAAACCCCTATCATAGGCCTCAAATTCTTAATGAACTACAAAAACCTCTCTTGTAGCAAACACTCCTTTTATTCTTTATTATGAGCCTAACACACAGCTCAAAAACTATTAGAAATAATAGTAAAAAACCGAGGGGAATCGCACAATGCAACCCCACCCCCCCCCCCCCCCCCCCCCCCGGTATACCTTGCCCAACTGGTGAAAAGCAATGACAAAACTTTGCTGAGAACCTCGGTCCAGAAAGTGACACATTATTGTGGGGCAGGCTGGACTCTCCTCCAGAAGCTTTATACAAATAAATACCGCTTCCAATCCCCGGGCTTGGGCAAACAGAGCAGTCGTTGCCTTTAACTTTCTTCAATTAAATCACCCTGCTAAATCACGCCGCTTTTTTTTTCTGTTGGATCATTTGCCATGAGAGGAAACCTCTCTTGTAGCAAACACTCCTTTTATTCTTTATTATGAGCCTAACACACAGCTCAAAACTATTAGAAATAATAGTAATTACCAATGCATGGCAGAGCTTCTGTACAACATGGCACTGGCCTGGGCTGCTGCTACTGACCTCTCCGTAGATGTTGTCTTTGCAAACATATTCCAAACTTGTGAATTTTGAACATGCTAGTATTAGTATTTATCTCGCGCTTTTCCAGTAGTAGTTGAAGGCAAGTTACAGTCATGGACTTTTGGATTTCCCTGTCCCTGGCGCGCTTACAAGTTTTATACCAGAGGCAATGGAGAATTAAGTGACTTGCCCAAGGCCACAAGGAAGTGGGATTTGAACCCTGGTCTTTCTGAGCCCAGACTGCTCTCTTAGCCACTAGACTATTCCTCTATTCCAGTAGTGCTGGTACAGATGTGCCCAGAGCAGCAACAGTCTTGAACAGCCAGAAGTGTGCTATGCCTGGCCACAAGAATGACAGGTGCATATGCACATGTGCATCTTAAAGGAACATCGCTGCTAACATGCATTACCAAGCTGCACTCAATGCTGCCTGTTGAGGTGGCATTGAATGCAGATGCGAAATCATCTGTTGTGACAACTAGCATGCAGTGCTGTCTTGCGCGTTAGTTGTTACTGGCTGACACGCCTGCTCACCACCCAATCCTGCCTCATTCCACAGCAAGCAGTTAGTATTTGAAATAGCACATGCTAGCTTTCATGCCGGCATGGTAACAGTTTCCATGGATGTGCACTAACAGCATATACTAAACCCCACAGCAACTGTTACTGCAGCTTAGTAAAAGGGCCTCAGTTGAACTGTATTCTTTCCAAACCAACAGAATAATGGGTACCACACAGGGCCAGCTCTACCAATCCTTAGGTGAACTAGGCCTCCACCTAGAGCGACAGACTTTGAGAGAGGCAGTGTGCCATCTCTCCTTCCACCTACCATTGCTGCTGTAGCCACCACCAGTCTACTTCTGCAGGAGACTCAAAATCTGAGCTGCAGAGACAGCAACATAGTGCTGGGGAAGCTCTTTAATGCTGCTATTAGCAGCAGGTCTTTCAGCGTCTATGCACATCAGAGTGGGCAGGATGTAGTAGGATCTTGAGCACATACACGTATAGATTCTGAAAGGTCTGTCTCCCTCCCGCAGCCTGATCCTTTTGCTTCCCATGGAGGTAGGGTGGTGGGGGTGGCAGCAACGATGATAGGAGGAAGATGCTGGATACCTTGGAGGATAACGAAAGAAGGGAGACATGGTGGATACTTTGTGGGGAAGGGGAGACAGGAAGGGAAGAAGAGAGATGTTGGATACCTGAGTGGTAGAGGGAAGTGAAGGAAAGAGATGCTGGACACCCAGTGGTGGGGGAGATGGTAGGGAAGGGGAAAGCTGCTGGAGACCTGGGTGGGAGTTGGGAAAGGGGAGATGTTGAACTATGGATAGGGGTGGAGAGAGGGGCAGGGTGGGGTGCTTGGCTGGTGGTTCGCCTAGGGCATCATATACCCTATGGCTGGCCCTGGCATCACACCATTCAAGACATTCCCTTTTGTCCTCCAAGTCCAAGGCCTACAAATAGACAGAGCTACACATATACAAACTTGAGCTATGTTTTCCATGCTAACCCTACTGGCTGTATGATTCATTAAACAGCTATGGTTATGAAACTACTATCAATAAGAAATGATAAAGATGTCAATGGGAAGTCTTTAGGCCATTGCCCACGCCTGTTGTCACAGACTACAAAATGAATCTTGTTTTCATAAAAAACAAACTATGCAAGTTTGCCTCCCTTTAGACCATATGTAGGCAAATATATTTTTTTGAGCAGGAGGTTTAGCAAGTGGTTGTTACACCATCGTGTTCTCAATGGGGTTGGGTGGCAGGGAATTAACATTCCATATTCAGCAGTATGTGAGCCCTCTGGGGACAAGGGAATGTATCCAGTACCTGCTTGTGGTGATTGTAAACCGCTCCGATGCCCTTCAGTCTGGGTGGTATATCAAGAATATTTTTTTTTATTCAATCTCAGCATAAAGAACAAGAAAAGAAGTTGCAAGCTTTTTGCTTAAAACCCTTTCTTATACTATGATCTTAGCTAGAAAGAGATGCAATTACATCCACATGAATATTTATTGTGAATATCCTGAAAACCAGACCTGTCTGCAGCCTGAGAGTGAGTGCCTTATTTATGAAACCCAATGACACATGAAGGCAATTTATAGATTGTTGTTTTATGTGAGGAAATCCACATGGAAGTGGCTTCCTAGAGATTGTTGATATTATTTTAGAAGAGCAGATTTGCAGGTGTAAGTGTGATATAAAATTGACATATCTCCACCCCCAGGAGTAGATATAAGAAAAACAACATCAAGTGAAAAATACACATGGAGCCATCTAAAATTGGGTCAATTTCATGTGTAATACCCATGTACCTATGGGGTGGGGGGTGAAAAATATGCAATTGGTAGCAAGCTACTTACCAATATCTAAATAATAGATATACATTTATATCTGGAACTGGATAGCCACTTATACATCTGAAAACTGCCAGCCTCAATGGATGCTTCCTCGTGGACGTGGTAGCATTTCTGAATGCTATAGGGCTTATTTTAGAAGAGATAAATGTGAAATGGATGTCCCAAAAAGCAGACGTGGATGTAATTGCAATAATGTGCCGAAGGTGATCTTCATGTTCCAGCGATAGTTATGCCCAAGACTGGACGTCCTGGGGTTCATGTGTTTGGGGGCATTTTTGGGCGCAAATGGAGCAGAGCAAGCAGCCACATGTCCAAGGCATATTTTGCATAGCATTGGGGATGTGCCGGGTGTGGTTTCCAAATGTCCATCTCCTCATCTGTTCTAAAGGATGACTAGGTAAAGGACTATGCTATCCATGCTGACTGCGGTTTGCGATTGTGACTGAAGAATCTTGTACTAGAGAGAGATTGGTGTGCTTTGTCATCTATGTCTCTTGAACAGTCATTGTAGCAATTCCTCTGTGTCTCTGTTGTGCATCCCCTCCCCCAGCAGTTCTCATGGTACCCTGTTCTTGCCAACTAGTTGGACCCCAGCCCATAACCACCCCCATTCTCTTCCTAAACCCCACGGCTCACCCCTTGGTCTGCAGCCGTGCATCCCTCTGTGTTCCACCACAGCCCATGTATTGCAGTCTGTCTGTTTGTGTCCATGTGTCAGTATGGGTCAGCATGCTGGAGAGGCGGTGTGTGAGTGGCCTATGGTAGGAGTCTATCAGTGAATGTGTGTTGCTGTCTGTCCATCTGTCTGTGTTTTAGTGTCACACTACGTGTTGGTGATAGTGGCACAAGGGTATTGGTGGTGGGACATCAAGGGTATTGGTGGTGGCCTATAAACAATGGATGCCGTGTTTTTGAAGTGGATAAAAATGTCATTTAAATTTGGATCAATCCATTTTAGAAGGCAAGACATTTGTGGTGCTGCACTGTTTAGCATGGTCTCACATAAGAAAATCCTCACCAAAAAAGAAATAAGTCCAGCAGAAGTTGATGTAATGTCAGAGAGATCATAAAACTGAGAACCTGATTTAGCCATCCAGGTAGAGAATAAGTGCATATAGCAAACAAAAACCACGGGTGGGATCTGCCACAACATCAACTCCATCTTTTACAACAACAGAGACTGTGAAGATCTAAAAGGAAAATGGAGGGAATTGAGACACACAGCAAAAAAAAAAAAAAGGCAAGTGGCAGATTGCAACCTGGCAGACAGAGGCATTCACTGACCAAGAGTGACAGGTGTTGGAAACCCTGGATGAAGACTCTCTAAGGAGGGGTTGGGCAGTAGGACACAGCATGCCCTACAGAGATGCACAGTAAGTAGATATCACACCTCTCTGCTCTCTGACCTGTGACCCATTCTTTAAGGCATCCTCCAGACCGAGTTCTGATGCTGCATCTTGCTGTTCTGTAACACTCACAGGGACTTTGCCTTGTGCATTGGCCCACAACTGGGGGCATCCTTTTCCTCAGGTGTGGCCTGCTATTCACATGTCTCTAGAGCTCTATGCATAACTCTTCTTCCTCACTGTCATGGTACTGTTTGTCTCTACTTCCTTGCATAAAAAATTAAGTGATAGTATGTCAGCTGCAAGTGATATTTTGGACGGGCTATCACATAAGGTTTCCTCTTTACACATGATACCAAAATCTGCAATAGAGTAGACACCCAGGAAGCTGTAGATAACATGAGGAGAGATTTAATAAAGCTTGAAGAATGGTCAAGAATCTGGTAGCTGAAATATAATGCTAAAAATAGAGGGTCATGCATTTGGGCTGCAAAAATCCAAAGGAGCAGTACAGTATAGGAGGCATAAGAACAAGAACATAAGAAATGCCATACTGGGTCAGACCAAGGTCCATCAAGTCCAGTATCCTGTTTCCAACAGTGGCCAATCTAGGTCATAAGTTCACCTTGGGGAATGGCTTCTGCAGCAAAATCAACAACTGCCTGCACAGAGGACATGAAAGCTTGAACTCCAAGAGTGGCTGATGTCACAGAGTGGAAGGTGGAGCTGCAAGTTAGAAGTAAGCTAGAGGCTGGTGAGTGGGATGTGATCCCTGTTGCAGGAGGTAATGGCCCTGTGGCAGAAGATGAGAAAACTGTGCAAGACCTACAGAAAGTAGAGACTCCCCTCCCGCACTCCAGCAGCCTACAAGCTCTCCAGACACATTGTCAGGAAGACCCAATTCTGCTGCCTCTCCACCATAGTGTCCTGGAAATCCATAGTGTCAAAGGCTGGCACCTTCTCAGCTACATTGCAACCTATGCCTGCTGCCAACTCTGAGGCCTCTCCGCCAATACACCAATTGTCAGTGTGTCGAACTGCCCCATGGTCTTCCTGAACATTCATTGAGCTACATGATGTTGAAGACTTATGGATGATGAGTCTCAAAGCTCTTCTGAAACCACTGAGACCTCATCCAGCACTCCTCCACATCATAGTAGCCACAGTTTGCAAAGGGTGTTATGAACCCTGGGCATTGTAGTCACTTACATGTTGAGAAAATTAAAGGTCTTTTTGTGGCAGTAGGTCCCCTCTCACCCTTGTGGAGGCCTGACAGATGTGTGCAATCTATGACCCCCAACACAGATGGAAAATGTGCCACATAAAACTGATCATTGCTGCTTGTTCTGCCCACTCTGAGGAAAGGCTATATAGTAAAGGAAGTGGGTGAAAAAGGCCCTCAGAAACTGCATGATGGAAGATGGGCTTAGGCCCATGATGACAGTCAAAACAGACTGGAAACTACCAGTGGCAAAAAAGCCAATTCACAAGAGTATTGCAAAAAAATACAGTCCAAGTAACCAAAGCATACACGCAAAATCCGAGGAAAAAATAAAATAAAGATATTCTTAAAACATATACACTCTAATTCCACTTAAATTTAAACAGATCTTCATAACACAATGTTTAGACAGGTCTTCACCAACATTTAAGCAGATCTCCAATCTCTTTGGAGTTGGGAGTGATGCCAGAGGACTGGAGAGAGGCACATGTGGTCCCTTTTTCACAAAAGTGGATGTAAGGATGGCATTGAGAACTACAGGCTGGTTAGTCTAACCTCTGTAGTTTGTAAAATTATTGGAAGGGCTACTAAAGGAGAGAATAGTGAGGTTTCTGGAGTCCATTAAATTGCAGGATCCGAGGCAGCATGGATGCACCAGAGGCAGGTCTTGTCGGACAAATCTGATAGATTTCTTTGACTGGGTGACCAGGGAGTTGGACCGAGGGAGAGCCCTAGATGTGGTGTATTTAGATTTCAGTAAAGCCTTTGGCACCATTCCACACAAGTGACTTATAAACAAACTAAACAACCTAGGGATGGACCCTAAAGTTACTGATTGGTTTATAAATTCGTTGAGTAGCAGACGACAAAGGGTACATGTAAATGGAGCTCACTCTGAGAAGGAGGTTACCAGTGGTGTGCTGCAGGGATCTGTCCTTGGTCCAATTCTGCTTAACATCTTTGTTAGTTAGGACTTAGAAACATAGAAATATGACGACAGAAAAAGACCACATGGCCTATGTAGTCTGTCCTTCCATATCAACAACTACAACAGTCCCCTTTTTACCTTTAGAGATCCTCTGTGTTTGTCCCATGCTTTTTTGAATTCAGTTACTGTCCTGATCTCTACTACCTCCACTGGGAGACTATTCCACGGATCACTACTCTTTCCGTAAAGAAATATTTCTGCATATCATTCCTGAATCTATCTCCCTTCACCCTCATCCCATGTCCCCTCATAGCAGAACTTTCTTTCAATTGAAAGAGGCTCTCTCCCTGAACATTTATGCCATGGAGGTATTTAAACATCTCAATCATATCACCTCTATCCCGCCTTTCCTCTAAGGTGTACATATTAATATCCTTAAGTCTGTCCTCATATGCTTTATGAGGAAGACCACTAATCATTTTAGTAGCCACCCTCTGCATCGACTCCATCCTGTTCACATCCCTTTGAAGGTGCGGTCTCCAGAATTGCACACTATACTCCAAATGAGGGCACACCAAAGACTTATACAGAGGCATTATCACCTCTTTTTTTCTGCTAGCCATTCCTCTCCATATGCACCCAAGCATCCTTCTAGCTTTTGCCGTCGCCTTTTCTACCTGTTTAGCTACTTTAAGATCATCAGACACAACCACGCCTAGGTCCTGCTCTTCTTTAGTGGACAAAAGTACTTCACCCCCTATACTATATTGCTCCCTTGGATTGCTGCAGCCCAAATGCATGACCTTACATTTTTTAACATTAAATCCCAGCTGCCAAATTCTAGACCATTCTTCAAGCTTAGCTAGATCCCTCCTCATGTTATCTATACTTTCCTGGGTGTCTACAATGTTGCAGATTTTGGTATCATCAGCAAAGAGGCAAACCTTACCCGACAGCCCTTCCGCTAAATCACTAACAACGATGTTAAATAGAATCGGACCAAGGACAGATCCCTGAGGCACACCACTGATAACATCCTTCTCCTCAGAGTGAGCTCCATTTACCTGTACTCTTTGTCGCCTCCCACCCAACCAATTTCTAACCCAAGCAGTAACTTTAGGGTCCATCCCTAGGGTGCTCAGTTTGTTTATAAGTCGCCTGTGAGGAACAGTGTCAAAGGCTTTACTGAAATCTAAATACACCACATCTAGGGCTCTCCCTCGGTCCAACTCCCTGTCGGGTAAGGTTTGTTTGTTTGCAAACGATACCAAAATCTGCAATAGAGTAGACACACAGGAAGAAGTCAACAACATGAGGAGAGATCTAGCTAAACTTGAAGAATGGTCTAGAATATGGCAGCTGAAATTTAATGCTAAAAAATGTAGGGTCATGCATTTAGGCTGCAAAAATCCAGAGGAACTCTACATTGTTGGGGGTTAGGTACTTCTGTCCACAAAAGAAGAGCGGGATCTGGGTGTAATTGTGTCTAATGATTTAAAGTAACGAAACAGATAGAAAAGGCGACTGCAAAAGCCATAAGGATGCTTGGATGTATAGGGAGAGGAATGGCCAGCAGAAAAAAGGAGGTGACAATGCCTCTGTATAAGTCTCTGGTGCGACTTCATTTGGAGTATTGTGTGCAATTCTGGAGACCGCACCTTCAGAAGGATATAAACAGGATGGAATCAGTACAGAGGGTGGCTACTAAAATGGTTAGTTGTCTTCATTATGAAGCATATGAGGACAGACTTAAAGATCTTAATATATATACTTTAGAGGAAAGGGGGGAGGGGGGATAGAGGCAATATGATAGAGACCTTTAAATTCCTCCATAACATAAATGCAGATGAGGAGAGCCTCTTTCAATTGAAGGCAAGCTCTGCTACAAGGGGACATTGAATGAGAGTGAAAGGGGATAGACTCCATATATTACTTCCACATATTACTTCAGAATTAATATATGGAAATATTTCTTTATGGAAAGAGTGGTAGATGCATAGAATACTCTCCCAGTGGAGGTGGTAGACATGAGGACAGTATCTGAATTCAAAAAAGCATGGGACAAACACAGAGGATCTCTAAAGGTAAAAAGGGGACTACTGTAGTTGATATAGAAGGGCAGGCCATGTGGTCTTTTTCTGCCGTCATGTTTCTATGTTTCTAAAATAATGTCATGTAGCTACATATCATGAAGCTAGAAAGTAGTAGTATTTAAAACAAAATGAGAAAATATTTTCTCTGTCAATGTATAATTAAGCTTAGGAAAATATTGCTAGAGGATGTTGTAAAAGCAGTTTGTGTAACTGGGTTTAAAAAAGATTTGGACAAGTTCCTGGAGAAGAAGTCCATAAATTGTTATTAAGGAAGACTGAGAGAAAACCACTGCTTATCTTTTGGGACAAGTAGCATGAAACTGGCTACTTTTGGGATATGCAAGGTACTTGTGACATGTGTTGCCACATGGAAATGGGACACTGGGCTTGATGGACCTTTGGTATGATCCAGTATGGCAGTTCTTATCTGTTCAGATCAATCATCTTCCATTGTGCACCCAGTGACACCCACCACCACACACAGACATTCAGTTGCAGACACAAATAAACAAGCATGCCTACACACACATACACACAATCAAGCAGCAGATACCTACCCAGAGTTTAAGAGAAGCACAGTTGGGATGGGAGATTGAGGAGGGGAGTAGATGGAGAATGAGACATACATGGGTTTGGAGGGGGATGCAAAAAGGTTAATGAGAAGGACAGGACAGAGGACCAAAAAGTAGCCAAGGACTGATATAGGTGAACAGAGATGACAATCAGTCTGAGGAATCATAATCAGATCTTCTCCAGTCACCAACACAACAAGCAGCCCCAAAACCCAAATGAGGTTGGCATTTGTATATAATTTATAGCAGTTGTAAATGCTGACATTTAAATATAACATCCTCCACAGGATAAAATCAAACCAAACTTAACTATTTCTTATCTCTCATCAAATAGGGGTGACCTGCACGGAGCGGTGGGTACACTCCTAAACTAAGGCATGGGGAGGGGTGACCTGCATGGAGCGGTAGGTGCACCTACTCTTGCCACCTTACTGGTCAGACTAGATGGACCATACTGGTCTTTATCTGCCATCATATACTATATTACTGTGCAAAATATGTCCCACATGAGTAAACGTCAGCACTGACCAGACTATTCGCCCAATCAGGGCCGTACTGAGCCATAATTGCGCCCCATGTGATTTGCACATCTAGCGTACCCACTCTACCCCCCCCCCCAATCATCATCTCACCACCTTCATGTCCAGCCAGCTGCCTGCCCTTGCCCTACTGGCACCACTTTTTTTTGTCTTCTTGGAGGCAGCAGCAGCAAAACATACCTGATTTCCAGTTGAAAAAAAACACATGTATTTTGTAGACAGTTCTGGTCCCTTCCTCCCTTCTCTGATGTAGCTCACTTCAGAGGAGGGAAGGACCAGGCCAGCCATTCAAACATGGGTCTTTGCAACTCTGCATTTGAATGGCTGGCCTGGTCCTTCCCTCTTCTGACAGAACCTACATCAGAGAAGGGAGGGAAGGACCAGAACTGTATACAAACGCAGAGTTGAAGGATCCGCATGGGGATTTTTTGTTTTAAATTGGAAGTCAGGTCTGTTTTGCTGCTGCCAGTGCCGCCGCAGCTGAGATAACAAACAGTGGTGGTAGCAGGGTAACAGCAGGCAGCATGGAGTGGAGGAGTGGAGGAGTGGCCTAGTGGTTGGGGCAAGGTACTTCAGGCCGGAAGGTCGGGGGTTCAAATCCCACTAGAGGACAGCAACCTTGGGCCGGAAGGACTGGGGTTTCTAGTCCCACAGGTGCTCCTTGTGGTCTTGGGCAAGCCACTTAACCCTCCATAGCCCATGTTCCCTGTAAAATAGTTATCTCCAAGTTATAATGCCCTGTTCAATGTAATTTCAGTTTGTTCAATGTAAACCGCACTGATGCAGAATAGCGCGGTATATAAGAGAATGTAAATAAATAAATAAATGGTGGGTAGTTGAAGCCGGCAGCCTGAAATGTGCCCCTAAGCTTTGTACCCTGTGTGGCTGCACCATTCGCACAGGGCTAGGTATGGCACTGTCAGCTCCATTCCAGTCCCTGTCCCTCCCAGCGTCAGCTCCATTCTAGTCCCTGTCCCTCCCAGCATCAGCTCCCTTTCAGTCCCTATCCCGCCCAGCATCAGTTCCGTTCTAAGCCCTCTCCCTCTCAGCATCAGCTCTCCTTCAGTCCCAGTCCATCCCAGCATGAACGTCTTGTCCCAGCCATTCCCAGGATCAGCTCCCCTCCAGTCCCTCCCAGCACGAGCTCGCTTCTTGTCCCAGCCCTTCACAGCATCAGCTCCCTTTCAGTCCCTATCCCTCCCAGCATCAGTTCCGTTCTAAGCCCTATCCCTCTCAGCATCAGCTCTCCTTCAGTCCCAGTTTCTCTCAGCATGAGCTTCTTGTCCCAGCCCTTCCGAGCATCAGTTGCATTCCAGTTCCTGTCCCTCTCAGCATCAGTTTCCTTCCAGTCTTTGCCCCCAAGCTGCAGTCCTTCCATGCCTTCCTCTCCCCCCACCAAGAAGCAGTCCTTTCATGCCCCCCCCCCAAGCAGCAGTTCTTCCATGCCCCTTCCCCCCAAGCAGGAAGAGACAAAAAGTTCCCCTGTTTCACTTTTAACAGTGCAGGCAATGCGATCATACCGGCAGCTGCAGTTTAGTAGAGCTGCGGAGCAAAGGAGAAAGGTCCCATGGCTGTGTGTTGACTGCGAGTGCCACGAGGAAGTGCAGTCCCTTGGGAGGCTGGAGGATAGTAAGAAGTGAGTAACTGAGGTGAGAAGGCACAGGGGTCTAATGCTGAAACCCCCACTGGAAGTAAGGGCTTAATTTCCATTCTCTGGCATGTCCATGTGTAAATCATACTTTTCCGAAATCACAGCATGCATGTGGATGCAGTTCCCACATCTAAATGCTGGATTTTTCAAATATAAATCATATGTAAGGCTTCTAGAAGAATCCTCTTGGTGAAGGCTGACAGCTGTCCATGGTGCTGAAATCCATTATGCCAGCTTGGGTTTGAGCATTGCTGATCTCTTTTAAACCTCACGGGAGTATATTCCGATTGGCCCGATCCCAACATCCTGTACCCTTCAGCAGCCACAAATTCCACTGGGAAGGCACATTGAGTAAACAATGTTCTACATGAGAGCTCTAAAATAGATTTTAAATTAAAACAGTGATTTCAAACCTTTATTTTAATTTAAAAACTCCAGGAGGAATTCTACAATAATAATAATCGTTAGGGTTTGGCATTTCCAGCTGCTAATATCCTGATGGGTTAAGGGCCCTCATTTTTAAGCTTTGAATATCTCCTACTAGGAAATTAATTGTAGGCAGTGCCCTCCTCATCACTCATTATTATTTATTATAACACAGTTTTGGGCTAACACAAGACTATCATGCAGCAAACAGCATTATGCAATTTACGCCTTCTTATCCAACATTCCAAAAGAGACATCAGTTCAAACTTTGAGTACCTCACCATTTTTTTCATGCCTGTTAGCCAAGTGCTATTGTCACATCCTTTTGCTCACATAGCAAGTAGTCAAGTTGTCAAGCTTTCTTTCCAGCATAGCTTTCTTTCTAAAAACATTATTATTGCAACAATTTTCATTCAGCATTCATGTACCTTTTCCCACCTACACTTGATGCCACAAGTGTCTTGCAAAATCATCACAGCTTTAGACTAACTGCTGCCTAACAGCTTTGAAGAGCGAATGGCCATAATGATTACTATGCAGGTAGACTGAAGTAACAGAAGAATAAGCAATTTTGTCAAACACTGTAGGGCTCATTCTGAGGCATGCTATTCAGGCCCTTCCTTACCCCATCTGCCTTCCCCGGAGTCGGAAAAGGGCGGATTGGGGGCAGCGTTAGGGCAGGCAGTGGGGGGTCATCGGCTCTGAACGTACAGGGCCGATTCTAACATCAGCCCTGTATGTTTGGGGCCAGCGGCTTGCACGGGGAATGGCTGATGGCTCCACTGAACTGCCCTGACTGAGTTAGCCGGCGAAGTCCTGTAGGTACAGGCCAGATGGAATCGGGGTCCCGGCCTGCACGTACAGGTCTGTTTGTGATTCTGATCACGCGGGATCAGAATCGCAACTCCCTCTGTGTGTCTGGTTCCGACTGGGTGCACTGAGGGTCAGGGCGTCCTGAATGGAACTGGGCCCTGAATGTCCACTGGGCTAGATTTCCTGAGAACTATCTCTGTTCTTCTATGTATATGAAAAATGCCTCTGGGGATAATATTCAACCATAACACATGAATTAAAATGGGGAGGATATTTTAGAAGGCTTGCAGAGCTTTTATAAATATAAATAGTAGTCTTTCACATATAAATGCCCATGTATGTAAAGAACTATTATAGAAAGGCTCTAGTTACTCATGTAGATCTACACATATACCTTTTCCAAGGGTTACCTTTTGGGCAGGTTGTAGGTTTGCCAGAGAGGTATGTGTGTATTTCCAGTTTTGCAACAGCACAAGGAAAGCACGTAGAACATGGCTCATATAGTTCTTTCCAACCCCTCTGTGTGTGTCTGTGTGTCTGTGTATTTGTATTGTTTCTGTTGCCAGCCTGGGTGCAAAATGGCAGTTCTGACCCCAAGTGGTAGTCTTGAATTATTATCACTAGTAGTCAGAGACAACATTTTGAACTGAGGTCAGTGGTGATATAGGTGTGTCTGTGGATCACTCCTCCCCCCCCCCCTCCACTAAACAGCAGGGACTCTGCCGGTACATGCTGGGTCGGATTGGAGCTGGGGTGAGGGTCAGGAGCCTCACTGTGAGAGTGGAAGTGGGGAGTCTGTAGCCTCATCAGTGGAGTAAGGGGGGATTCTGGTGGAAGGGATTCTAGAACCTGATCAGGACGGATCATTTATTTTTATTTTTATGCTGTAGGCCATGGCAATTGCATCGGCAGATAGCATGGATGCACTTACTGCCTTCTCTGCTGATGCATTTATTATGTGACAAATGTCTACCCTGTAGAGAGCAGATTCTGGCCACACCCCCAACAGTTACTGTCCAGAATTTTCAATTGTTTATAAATCTTTTCATATAATGATCAGCAAGTACAAAACTTTAGTGTACATTAGTAAATAGGCCCCTAATAAACTGAATGCATGCAAAGAAATTCATATCCTTATCCATAATGGTGACAGGACAGTTCCGAGAATGACACTTAAGGTTGAGGTTATATGGGAGAACCTGCAATAGAAATTCATGTTGTCAATACAGTGGAGCCCTGGATGGGGTTTCTGAATAGCGAATTGTTTTCCTGTATATCCTTGGATCCAGCATGGTTGCATTTTATCTACTGACAATATTTGATCCTGGAGAGTCTTAGCAGCTGATTAAATTCTAATGGGAACCCTTTTTTATTTCCTAAAGCTATATGTTAGAACATAAGATGCTTACCACAACAAAAATTGGACCCCCCACAACAAATTGACACACGTTCTGAAAAATAAATTATTACCAAAAAGATTTATGTTTAGGACCAAAATTCAGTGTGCAAAATAAAAAAGCCACAGTCACCCATGTGATCTAGTTTAATGATAAATTTAAAGTTAACTTTTCTTATATATTTAATAAAGATTGACTCAAGCACTGAGCTGTGACCGACAATTGTCACTCTTATGAAATCCATTGTAACAGCGTTATCCATGTACCACATACTGGTCTTGACATTCTATTCTGATACAGAGCTGTGTTTCGAACACAGACATAAATATTAAGTTTCTACTTCAGGGAATCCTCATTTTATATTCTGCTTGAAGGAAACACCATTATAAAGTTCTCACACAACTGGCACAGAAAATTTTCAAAGCATAAGATCTGCTATACTAGGACAGAGCAAAGGTCCATCAAGCCCAGTATCTTGTTTCAAACAGTGGCCAATCTAGGTCACAAGTATCTATCAGGTTGTCAAAAAGCAGGTAGATTCCATTCTGCTTATTCTAGGGTAAACAGTGGATTTCCCCAGCCCACATTAATAACTATTTATGGACTTTTCTTTCAAGAACTTGTCCACACCTCTTTTAAATCCAGTTGCACTCAGAGCTTTTGCTACATCCTCTGATAACAAATTGCAGTGATTATGCATTGACTGAAAAAAATATTTTCTCTGATTAGTCTTAAATGTGCTACATTGAAGCTTCATTGCATGTCCCCTAGTCTTTCTAGTTCTTGAAGGAAAAAATAACCTATCTATGTTTACCTGTTCCACTCCACTCCACTATTTTTGTAGACCCTCTATCAGGAGTGGGAGGCAACAAAGAGTACAGGGTAAATGGAGCTCATTCTGAGGAGAATGAGGCTACCAGTGGTGTGCCCCAGGAATCTATCTTTGGTCCAACTCTTTTTAACATCTTTATTAGTGATATAGCGGAAGGGCTGTCGGGTAAGGTTTACCTCTTTACGGATGATACCAAAATCTGCAATAGAGTAGACATGACATTCAGGAAGGTGTATATAACATGAAAAGGGGATCTAACCAGGCTTGAAGAATGGTCTAGAATTTGGAAGCTGAGATTTAATGTTAAAAAATGCAAGGTCATGCACTTGGGCTGCAGCAATCCAAGGGAATGATATACTAGAGGGGGTGAAGTACTAAAGAAGAGCGGGACCTAGGCGTGATTGTGTCTGATGAACTTAAAGTAGCTAAACAGGCAGAAAAGGTGATAGCAAAAGCTAAAAGGATGCTTGGGTGCATAGGGAGAGGAATGGCCAGCAGAAGAAAGGAGGTGATAGTGCCTCTGTATAAGTCTTTGGTGCGACCTCATTTGGAGTATTGTGTACAATTCTGGAGACCGCACCTTCAAAAGGATATAAACAGGCTGGATCAATACAGAGGATGGCTACTAAAACGGTTAGTGGTCTTAATTATAAAGCATATGAGGACAGACCTAAGGATCTTAATATGTACACCTTAGAGGAAAGGCGGGATAGAGGTGATAAGACTGAGATGTTTAAATACCTCCATGTCATAAATGCACAGGAGGAGAGCCTCTTTCAATTGAAAGCAAGCTCTGCTATGAGGGGATATGGGATGATGGTGAAAGAGGATAGATTCAGGAGTGATATACAGAAACATTTCTTTACGGAAAGAGTGGTGGATCCATGGAATAGTCTCCCAGTGGAGATGGTAGAGATGAGGACAGTATCTGAATTCAAAGAAGCATGGGACAAACACAGAGGATCTCTAAAGGAAAAAAGGGGACTGTTTTAGTGGTTGATATGGAAGGGCAGATTAGATAAGCCATGTAGTCTTTTTCTGTCATCATGTTTCTATATCTCCCCTCAGCCATCTCTTTTCCAAGCTGAAGAGTCCTAACCTTTTAAGTCTTTCCTTGTAGGAGTATCCTTTCATTCCCTTGCTAACTGTGTGCTGTGTTATAGGGTGCGAACAGGGTAATTATAGGCAGAAAATGGGCATGGACTGCACTGAGTGTGTGGTCACTCTTCTCTGTACCTTTTCTAATTCTGCTATATCCTTTTTAAGATATGGCAACCAGAATTGCACACAGTATTCGAGGTGCAGTTGCATCATGGAGCGATACAGAGGCATTATAATATATTTGTTTTATTCTCCATTTCTTTCCTTATGATTTCTGGCATTATACTGTATTTGCTTTTTTGGCCACTGCTGCATCCTGGACAGAGGGTTTCAATGAATTATTCATGATGATGCCCAGATTCTTTTCCTGGCTGGTGATTCCTAATGCGGAATTTTGAATCATAAAACTGTAGTTTGGGTTGTTCTTCCTTAAGAAGGTCATTCTGATAGGGAAAGCCAGCAGGGGGCAGAGTGGGATTGGGCCATCTGGCAGCACGTACAGGGCTGATTCAAGTCACAGTACTGTACAAGCTGCCGGGCCCGTGGGGACATACTGCTTATACCACCTCCAAGATGGTATAAGCAGCACTTTATGCCCGATCGGGCCCAGGGAACCCCCACCGGGGCCGGTTGCAGAGGGATCCCTGCTGCCCGATCCACCTGTGGGGAGGTCATTCCCACAGGCGGTAGGGGCATGCTGGGCAATTCATGGGCCTGATTCTGGTGCCATAGGAATGTTTTGGACCCGTCTTGTGTGGGGCCATCTGATGGCCCAGACATGCCCCTTTTGGAATCAGTCTCCATGTGCATAACTTTGCACTTGTCCACATTAAATTTCATCTGCCATTTGTAATTTTTCATAATTCTCTTGTGTTTTAACAACTTCGAATTATTTTGCATCATCTTGAGATTTGATCAGCTCACTCATTGTTCCCATTTCCAGGTCATTTATGAATATGTTAAAAAGCAGTGGGTCCAGCACAAATCCTTGATGTATTCCACTATTCAACTTTCTCCATTGAGGAAATTAGCCATATAGCCCTACTCTCCAGGTGTGCAGGTGGTGTTCTCTTCAATCCTCCCTATTGAAGGTAAAGGCTGAGGCAGACAGGCTCTCATCCTGGAGATGAATGCAAGGTTGCATGGATGATGTCACTGAGAGCATTTTGGTTTCCTGGACCATGGGATGATTTTCCAAGGGCTGCAGAGCAGAGATTGTGTCCATTTATCTAAGAAAGCTCAATGTGTCATCTGTAGCAGACTGGCTAACCTATTGAAGAGGGCTTTAAACTAGGGAATGGGTGAAAAAAGCCCCAAGGTACAGTAAGTGAAAGCCCTCAGGTAAGTAAAACATGAAATACCTTTGTAGAAATGGGTAAAAAGGGCAACATCTGGAAAGTGATGTGCATAGTATGGGAACTAAGATCCCAGATATTGAGGCTTCAATGGAAGAGGCCGACTTGGATTTAATGGCAGTTACAGAGACATGATTCACAGACAACAATGACTGAGATGTAATTATACCAGGCTATACTTTATTCAGGAAGGACAGATCCTGTCTTTCACTAAGGTGTAGGTTTAAAATAATCTCCCCTCATGCCGGATCCTGAACCAGCTGCATCATGAAGCGGTCATTTATTTCATCTAGAAGGTTTATCTCCCTAGCATGTCCTGATATGACATTGATCCAGTTGACACCAGAGTAATTGAAATCATTCATTATTACTTTAGACTGAAAGTTAGCTTGTTACACTATGTCCTGCTGTAGGGTAGTTCAGCCCCAGATCTGTTGCGGCACCAGAAATGGCTCTTGAGCTGGCCATAGGTTCTCTCTGTAATTGCCCATGTATGCCTGGGAGCCCAGTTGTTGCACTCTTCTGCCTGTGTCTGCAGTGCCATAATGGAGGGTCAGCAGCCAGGTTCTCAGTGAAAGGGCATGAAGGACATGTTAGGCTTGGGATTCGGGTGCGTCATATGGCGGATGCACAGTGCAGGCCTGACCTCTGTCTACCAGGTGCTGCATCTCTCAGGGAATGGGGGTACCTCCATGGATGTGCTTTTCTGGATGGGGGAGTGGGAGGGTACACGACTTACATAACAGCTATCTACTGGTTATTTTGTCACTCTCAAAATTCTCATAGATTCTGGAGTGGAAAAGGATATAGGCATCATGGCCTCCCTCCCTTGTTGGGGGTCTGAGGGCCACATGTATACAATCAATCAAACCTAGCACTGATGCAAATTCTGCTACCTCATCGAACTGTACTGTGGCTTGTTGTCTCTGCTGCACAGCATGTAGGAAGACCACATATTCAACTATGTGTGTTAGGAAGGCCCTCAGGAACTGGGAGATACATTGCGATAAAACTGACTGGATGAAGCCTGCAGTGGCAGCCAAAACAGATTGGAAACTGCCAGTGGCTAGGAATGCAAGGACTATGGTGATTTTGAGGTGCACAGGCATAGGCTGGCCCCTGTATGTGGATGAGTGGCTCAAGCTCCTGGCAGAGATGGTAGATGGTTGCCTTATGAAAATGGAACCTAATGAGGTGATACTCATCCATGAAGTCCATAAATTGGGTTCTGGGCCTGTGTACCCTGTGATATGGGCAGCTCCTGGTGGCCCCTTCTGTTCTCCCAGTGACCCTCATGCAGCAACCCAGTGCAAACAATGTATTTATTTCATCCATGGCTGCTACTTCCAAGAACTAGCACTGAGTGACTCCCACCATCATCAGCCAAAGCACTGCACATACACCTCCTCACACTCCCACACAACCATTTCCCCAAGCACTCACATTCACACACTGACAGTCATACACACATCAGGGACCCAGACAGAGACACAGGGGCTGCGGGTTACAGTAAGGCACACAGTCACAGGGCACCTGAGCAAACGGGAACACTGAGAGTGAGAGCCATGGTGGGGTACACAGGTGTGGGGGATTTACAAGGCTGGAGAGTTAGGAGTCTGGGTGTTGGTGTTAAGGAGATCTTGCAGGTGGTGGTTTACAGACAGGGACAGAATAGGGTGAAGGGACAGAGAGGGTAACTCAAAAGGCAGTAGCATGGACACAGACAACCTTCAAGCCAATGATCCAGAAGCCCATCTCCTCCAATTACCAAACAACACAGCAAGTCCCAAAAGACCACAAATCCCCTGCTTGTTCATGCTCCATAGCAGGTATAGTTTGGCACATTTAGGAATAGCACCCAGCATGACTCTGGTCATTTGTAAAATATGTCATAGACATGCAGACGTAGAGCACCCATGCCACACCAGGAGATTATTTATTTAAACTTAATTTTTGTACCGTCTTTCTGTCATTCATGCCCCTGGAACATATGGAAGTTTCAGAGACTGAACTGTGCAGCCAGAAGTCTTTCCATAATCGTGATGTACACAAGTCTGCGGCTTGCATGGTTTTCTGGCACCACTGACAATTTTAGATTGAGAATAGGGCTTCTAAAATGACCTCAGCCTCTTTCTGGCTCGGTAATTCCTCTTTACCATTTTTCTTTCCAGCTCAATCAGAACTAGTGCTAGGATTTGGACTCCATGAGCCTTCACTCACATCTCCCTGAGTATTTTTCCCCCCACTTTAAAAGTTTTCTCACACCATTCCTAGTCTGGTCATTGCAGCAATGGTACTGAGGTCAGGAGCCATGCACCAGGGTTCCTTCTGGAACCCTGTATAATTGGCCTTAAATCTAGCCATCGGGTGCCACTATTAGTGAGGACTACAACTCCTTCCTTCCAATGGGGTGTGAGCTCTACCTTTGCAAAATGTCTAGGCCCAGATGCCTCAGGGTGCACAATATAAGATCTGGGCGTTGAACCAAAGACTTTCTACTTGGCAGCACATATTGTCCCCTCAAGTTGCTCAAAAATAAGTCTGTAATCCTCTGGGAATGTATTATTTTTAATTTATAATACCACCACCAAAACAGTCTGACTATAGGGGGTGTGCATGGTTATGCTTTTTGCTTCATTTGTTTCATTCATTTTGTCTTAGCAGTTATTTTTTTGTGTCATTTTGGAAATAGTGCACACTACTTTTCAAATAACATGTGGTCTTTCTGAAATGAAACAAAAATAATTCTCTTTTTCCTCTAGCACTATGTTTTGAAATGAAACAAAACTATTCATTACGTTTTTTTTTCATTTCATTTCAAAACACATACACTCCCTTATTTTATTTATTTATGTTTCTCTCTTTATGAGCTGATATTCAAAAGGGTTTATCCAGTTAGCAACTTTGCTGAGAGGGATATTCAGAAGCACTGAATTTGTGGAATTGTCCGGAGAGTGTCAGGGCAGTCTGTGCTTGGGGTAAGGGTGGTCCTAGCACTTATCTGCTTTGCGGTAATTTTCAGTCCATTAACTGGATAGGTGGCCACACAAAGTTACATCACAAAAAGCAGTTTGGCTATCTGGATAGTGGCTGAACATCACTACTATTCAGATAGCCGCCTCAATCAGCGCTGAGATCAGATATTCAGTGCTGGAGGTTATGTGGATTCATGCACTGATTGTTTCGGTTTTGCCTGTGCTGGCCAAGCTCTTTAAAAACGCTCACCGCCGCAGGCTGATTATCAGACCCTTAGTATTTAGCGCATGCCTTTCCGGTAGTAGTTCAAGGTGAGTTACAATCAGTTACAGCAACAAGTTTGTTAGATCCCAGGTCTTGCATTCAGGAAGCCTCCTGTCATGGAAACTAACAATCCCCTTGGAGCTCATCAGATTGTCTTCACCTGTCAAAATAACATTTGTGCAGTCCTCATGGGCTATATTTAAACTGTCTGCAAAGTGATCGGCACATTCTGCTTCTCTTTTCCTGCTTACATCAAGACGCCGACTGCTTTTATACTCTATGCTATCTCCCTTCTTTCCTGCTGATATGAGCACGCTGACTGCTGGCATGCTGCGCGGCATCCCGTCCTTTCCCCCACAGATGCTCAAATGTCAAAGTCAAACACACACATTGTAAGGTGGCATAATGGGCATCCAGCCGTAAATGTGGCTAGCCTGATTCAGCAGAACTCAGGTGCCGTAAAGTTGAGGATTGTCTTACAAGGTGTCTAGTCTGTCTCTTCTTGCATGTACACAGATGTTACTTATTAACAATTTCTAATACCTTTCGTAATACTGGTGGTGTTGCAACTCCTGATAAGTGAATCAAGTTCAGCTGTAGGGAACGAGCGAGCAAGAAGAAAAAGACACCAAGAGGAAGATAGAAAGAGAAAAGAGGTGGCCACTGGTCAGAGGAGTTAAGGAAGAAAGTCAGAGAAGCAAATAATGAGCAACAGAACAGGAGCATGCAGAGCTATTAAAGCTCAGTATGCAGGCTTGCAAAAATATCTGATAGTACAGCTTAATGTGCCAGCGAGTCAACTCTCGGCGTACGGTACTGGACGATGGCAGCAGTGGGATCTTGAGCATTATCCAGAAAGGCGGTAAGATGACTAAAGTTGAATACGTGCATCAGGAAGTCATAAGAGAACAATGAGGAGCATGGAGGTTTCAGCTAAACAAAAGGAGCTGCTTTTTCCATAGAATGTAGACTTCGGAGTATCATGGGAAATAAGTCTACTTGCTGGGATCTGCTGGGCACTGACAAAGATGGAATGCTGGGCTGAAACCTTGGTACGACTCAGCATGGATTTTCTTATATTATGTTCTTATGTATAGAGTTGCAAGAATCTTTCAAAACAATGAAAAATTCAGGCATTTTCTGGGAAACTGAAAAAGATCTAAAAAGTTTAGAATTTATTTTTAAATTCAATAGGGAAGCTGGAATGCTGTAAACAGGCATTTCCAATATTCATGTTGACTACCCACAAGAAATATTTCTATGTGACAAACCAAATGTAAATAAAATTAAATTTTAATACTGAGATTATGGGCCCAATTCTAGAAGGGCACTAGTGCTTTCCGCCCTGGCGGTATTCCACCTGACACCCCCGCTGCAAGCACAGAGCCGCTGTGTGTGCAGCGGGGGATGGGGGAGGGGTGTGGGCGGGGCATGGATGTACAGGGCTGATTCCATTGACGGTCCTGTACGTCCTGGGGTCAGCAGGGGAAAGCCTGGTTATTACACCTCGGAGGTAGAATAAAGGCAGGCTGCCCCCCAATCCTGCTCAGCAGCCCCCCACAGGAGCACGGAGGCCCATCACTGGAGCAGCAGGCCACCAGAACTGTGTCCCGCCGCCACCCGATCTGGGCTCTGGCAGCCCGCAGTGGAGATCACGCAACGGATTAAGTGCTAGGGCACTATGAGCCTGTGGGGTGGATGTCCTGATGGCCATGCTGGGCAATCTTCGGGCCTGAATCTGTATGCCACGGGAATGTTTTGCTCCCATATTACAGAATTGAGTCCTAACAGGCCTGCCTATTCAGGTGCCTTCTGGACAGCCCAGATGTGCCCCTTTCTGAATTGGGCTCTATACTAACTGGTTGACTTATTGGCGGCCTATAAGAAGAGGAGGAGTTAGTTAACTCTCTGTTTGTAAAACAGAGATATCTCAGACCCTTAGTCTCCAGGACTGAAGTCTAATTTCTTGAACTATCAGGACCTAGAGCTGTCTGTGGAGTTAGGTGGTGACCTGGGCAGGAATCATTGAATGTGCCTCTTAGCCGATCCCCGTCCTTGGTCCTAAAGTCTGAGCAATATGGTAACCAAAAGCATTTCCTGTTTCTTACTAGTCTATAAAAGGACATGGGAAAAAGCAGAAAACATTTCAGAAAGAACGACAGAACACATTTAGAAAATCCAACTGTTAGTAATAAAGAAAAATGGAAAGTGCCTGATAAGGAAAATTGAAGAAGGTACCGAAAAATGTGTCTAGCTAAAGTGTATGCTTGAGTGGTTTAGTGAGGGGTGGGGATGTGGGGTACATGTAGGCTCTCTTTGCTTCCCTGAATTGGTGGGGGTCAGAGGGCGGTGGATTTTCTGTCCCCGGTTCATGTGTGTTTTTGCTTTCTTTCTCATCTCTCTCTGGTGGGCAGTGACCCTTGCCTAGTGGTGCCTCTCTACGCATGGCATCCAGAGTGACAGTCCTACTCACCCTTCCATAAAACCAGCCCTGTTGGGGCCTTGATGCTGATATTTTCTGCATCGACCTAAAAATAGAGAGCTGGACTACAGAATCCTTGGGAATAAGAAAGGCAGCTGATGCAGCAAGTTTGCTCGCAAAAAGCTCTAGAGACCCCTCCCCTCCTCATCAAGTAGCACTTCCAATCTGCCATGGTGGGTGATTTCATCTCTCCTTGCACAGCCCATTAAATTCTTGCATTAAAGAGGTAAAGTATTCCCAAAACATTCTGACATGGAGGGAAGCACAAATCTCAGGATACAAAGGCCGAGCAAAAGGGAGACAATGAACCAGTTTTTGTATTTGGTATCAAATAACAAATGCATAAGGGTTCACATCCCCTTTTTTTTCTATGTAAAATAAATAGTAGCTTCTTAAATACACGCCTCTCTCTCTATATATAGAATATGGACCAGGCCAATATTCAGCCACAGCGATTAGCTTTTTTAAAAAATGCCATCCACTACAGCAAAAGCCCCACAGTATTAGATCTAGCCTGATAGTGGTGAAATTCAGTGCCTGTATCCAGATAGCTAATGACAACCCTTTTGCTGTCCTAAGCTATGCCGACAGTAAACCTGAATATTATAATTCACCACTCCACCCTGGGCTGTCCTGGCACGATCTAGATATTGCCAAGGCGGTGAGTAAAGATATTCAGTGGCACTATCCAGCTAATGCCACTAAATAGCCTGGTCAGCAGCACTTATCTGGATAAGTGTAGCTGAATGTTGACCCATGTATATACCTAAACATATTGGCTAATCAATGCCCACAAGCAAGGGAAGGATAACTCTGTATAAGTCATCTAGTTGCAGAAATAGATGTCCAAGGCTATTTACTATGGTTTATGGTTTATTGGTCATTTAATATACCATAACACTGTATACAAACTTTGTGGTTTACAATGTCATAAAACATTAATCGAGGAAACAGGAAAACAAGAACTTCCATTCAATAACTGGAAAGTATAGAACAGAAAAGTGAAGACATCCAAAACAAGGAGAGGAGAACAGTTCCTAGGATTGCGTTGAAACTGAGACGTCTATGTAGCTTCAGGGGGCAGGTCAAAAGAGGTTTTAAAAATAAACATCTTGAGAGCCTTTTTGAAGCTCTTAAAACTAGGCTCTAAGCAGACTGGGGCTGGAAAGCAATTCAGAAAGTAGGGGGCCGCTAATGAAAAGGCTGATTTACACGTATTTTCATAATTAACTGATGTGGGAGAACGTTACTGCAAATGCTGCCCATGAAGTGTATGCAAAGCTCTGACTGGAGCATGGAGAGAAATAATAGCCGACAGTCTGGAGCAGAATCGTGTGGAATTTTATGCACCAGGGATATGCCTTAAATTGTATTCTTGCCGCAAAAGGCAACCAATGGTTTTGAATTAAAAGTGGAGTTACATGGTCTGAACAACTAGCATGGTGTAGAGTGCAAATTGCAGAATTTCGGATAGTTTGTACTCTTTTTAACTGATATTGCAGAAAACCCAAGTATGCTATATTACAATAGTCCAGGCAGGATAGTAGCATATGTACCAGCACCGTAATTTGTGCTTGTTTATCTATAAATAGCTGGATGGCATGAAATCTCTATAAGCCCAGAAAAGAGAGCTTTGAAAACAAGAGTTGAAGTGAAAAAGAGAGCTCAGAATCGAGCACCATGCTTAAGTAGTTCAAGGTATTCTGTAGCTGAGGTGGCAAACTATCAAGAACAGGAGCTAAGGAAGGGGATGAGTGTCTACAAATTAGCCAAATGGCTATGGATTTTGAGGGATTTAGTTTTAATTGTATAACCAGGCTGAGACCCAAGTCAAACAATTGCTGATTGGTGTAAGGTCTGGTGTGATGCTATCTGTGGAATGGATTAATAGTATATCATCAGCATATACATAATTTGATATATCTAAACTCTGGATTAACGTAAGGAGAAGACTAAGAAAGATGTTAAACAGCAGCGGGGACAACATTGAGCCCTGGGGCACCCCACGAGTAAGACTCTGTGGAGCAGATAGCTGAGTACCAGTAACTACCTGGAATTCTTAGCCATGCAGAAAAGAGGTGAACCAGGACAAAGCTGAGCCATGAATACCTGTCTCGCAGAGGCACATTAGCAAGCATTTATGATCAATAAGATGAAATGCCACAGAAATTTCCAAAGAGATCGCCAAGACAAATTTCCCGTGGTCAGTGGCACTATAGGCCTCATTTAAGACTGCTGCAAGCATCATCTCGGTACTATGATTTGTCCGAAAACCTGACTGCCGTGGATATAAAACATGTGTTTGTTCTACACAATTAGAAAACTGATTAAATACAATCTTTTCTGTAAATTTTGCTAAAGTGGGCACGTTAGAGATAGGCCGATAGTTTTGGGGGTCAAGATGATTGCCCATTTGATCCTTGAGAAAAAGGCATAAAATAGTCTTCTACCTGCTTGGGACTGTCCCACTAGAAAGACTCAAGATTATCATTATCTGTATAAATGGCAGCAGGCAGAGAGAAGGCTCGGCCAACCAGGAGACAGGGATAGGTTCTATTAATGGCGAAGGTTTATGGGCCAATTGGACCAGTCTGTTGATTTCAGATAACCTACGGTTATAAAGTTCTTACTTCTATCTTTAATGGTCTGCATCATATCCTGGACCGGGATTCATTTGCTCTCACCATTTTCTTAGATCTCATGGCTGCATTTGATGACGTGGATCACAACATATTACTCATCTGTTTATCCGATATTGGTTTACACAATAAGTTCCTTTCTTGGTTCTCTTCCTTTCTCAGTAACTGAACATATCAAGTCTTTTTGCTCAACTCATATTCCACTTCATATTCTCTACCTTTTAGTGTTCCACAAGGCTCTGCTCTTTCCCCAATTCTTTTTAATGTATTCCTTAATCCTCTGGCTACCTTAAGGCAATCTCTGGGCATCCTGTTTTATATTTATGCAGATGATATTTTGCTCATCTTCCCAGTCGTTAGCTGTCTGCCTGATCTTTCATTTGCGACTGGCTTTCTTCCTGCTGTTTCTTCCTGGCTGTCAAACAATCTCTTAAAATTAAACCCCTCCAAAACCACAGCTACCTGGATTACAGGGTCTGATTTCTCACCATCTCTAGCACCAGTTCTTGATAGCTTCCCCATATCTCTTTGTCATACCTTTAAATATTTAGGAGTCTATATTGACTCTGCACTTTCCTTTTCAACTCATATTAGTGCTATTACTAAATCCTCTTTTGTTGCCCTTTGCCATTGTAGAGCACTACAAACACTTCTTGATTCATCTGCATTTACCACTATACTTCTGGCTGCAGTAATCTCACAGATCGATTATTATAACGTTATCTTCTCTGGACTCCCTCGGTATTCATTAAAGAAAGGTTAATCAATTCAAAATACTGCCGCTTGGCTGTTTTCATACGCTCGCAAATATGATCATATTGCTCCGTTATTTATTAATCTCCATTGGCTCCCATATCCTCAATGGGTCTCATTTAAGATTCTGACTCTTAGCCTCAAAACTCACTCTGGAAAGGTTCCTTTGTATCTTTCTTCTCTTATCTCTCTCTACATCCCTTCTCACTGCCTACGTTCCCTTCAGGACCGTAGGCTAGTGATCCCCTCTCTGGCCATCATTAATTAAACGTTCCACTTTTTTTCCCTGGCTCCATCTCTGTGGAACTGTCTCCCTTCCTATATCCGACCTGAACTTTCTCTACCAAAGTTTAAGTCTTTGCTTAAAACTTACTTGTTTGAACAAGCTTTAGGTCCTTTTACTTAGTAGGCCACAGGTACCAGTGGTGCAGATTGAGTTTGATGAATCTGATGTGTTTTAAATTAATTTATGATCTTTGTTTGCTATCAGTGTCTTAATTATTTAAGTTGCTTGTTAGTAGTATGATTGATTTCTGCTGGTTGATGTATGTTCGTGTATCTATCCTATCATATATTGTAGTTCTTTTCTCGTTCTTTATGTTTTTATTTTGTTTTGTAAACTGCTTTGTATGCCCCACAAAGGGTGGTATATTAAGCTATAAAAAACCATAAACCATAAAGTTAGCCCATGTATGCATTGGTACAGGGCTGTCATCTCGCTCTCGCAGAGAGAAAATGTGAGAGGATGAGAAATTGTGTCCAAGGAGTTGGATTTCAGTGCAAAAGAAATTTTTCAAGACTTCTGCAGAAGATCCAGCCCAAGATATTTCTTGATGACTATGTTTTTGAGTTGAGAGGTGTGATGCTACCATGAAAATAGCTTTTGCAGGTGAAGCTGATTTATTAATAATAGAGCAAAAGTAATTCATTTTAGTTTTAGATCAGTAGTGGGAGTGACAATTCCTAAACCTCAGCAAGTTGGTAGAAGATCTGGATCAAACCCAGGCTCTTTCAGCAGCATGCATTTGGCATTTAAGTCGATGAAAGTCCGCATGGTACCAAGGATTAGATTTACCATAGAGTGCTTTTGAGATTGTGAGGGAGCAATACTATCCAGGGCTTGGGGTAGAACATCGTGCCAGAGTGAGGTCTGAGCTTCCAGAGTCAATGAGTCAAAGTTGGAGGGGAAAAGTATATCAGTAGATGAGAAAGATGATTTTGCTTCTATGAGCTTATGACTAGAGGCAGTATTATCAGTAGGAGCGGTAAAGGTTGTAGATTGTTGGGAAGAGTAACCTTCAGAGAAAAAGTAAATCAAAACATGATCCATCCAAGGAAGAGGAGAGGAGGTCAAATTATAAGGAAGTAGTCTTGCATCTCGATGGGCTAGAATGAGATCAAGCATATGCCTGGCCTTATGAGTAGGGAAGAAAAGATATTGATGAATGCCATGATCATCCAGAAAAAGTACAAAAGGCCTTATCACATGACTGTGTTGGGGTATCAATATGAATATTAAGATCACCAAGGACTAAAAGGTCTGAATAAGCGGTCATCAAGTTAAGAATATATTGCTGGGGGACATTACTACCTGCATTGTCTTGCTGTGGAAATCACAGAGGTAATTTGAGCAGGCAGTCAGCTGGAGCTCCTTTCTGCCACCTGGACCAACTACTCAGCGATTAGCCTCCACGAGAGCAGGGGGCCTTTAAATGCTGTTTAGTTCACTCTTACTTGAGACATTACTACCTGCATTGTCTTGCTGTGGAGATCGCAGAGGTAATTTGAGCAGGCAGTTAGCAGGAGCTCCTTTCTGCCGCCCGGACCAACTACCCAATGATTGGCCTTTATGAGAGCATAGGGCTTTTAAACATGGCCACTTGCTGTGGAATGCAGCTATGGGTGCGATCTAAGGGGTGTGACCAAAGGAGCATGAGGAGCTGGGCCCGTAGATATGGGCAAGCGAAAAAAGAAGATTCTTGCAGTATTGTATCGTTAATCTGTCCTAGACCATCAAGGTTACTGGTCCTCTGGACAGACATTTTGGTAGCTCGTAAAAACATGGATGATTTGTCATTGCCCTTCTCTGGTGGTCCTGACTCTCCAGGTGCTTCTTCTTCTACAATGGGGGATAACCTACTCCCGCAGGTTAATGCAACTCCTGTGGGTCCTGCGATATCCTCACCTGTCAACAAGGGTCAGCCGCACTCCCTAGACGTACTGTCTTTGGTGGGGTCTTCTGGAGGTTTCCTGTCCTTGGTTTAGTTCCATTGCCTCGGGTGTTGCAGGTCTCAGATGTCTCTACTAGTTTGCAAGTTATTTCTTGTCCTTCAGTGTCTGGTGATAACACTTTTGCTATTTCGTTAGTAGATATATGGAAGGCTCTTTCCCGAATTGAAGTTTTTTAGGTGGTACTATTTCACAGTTTTCAGAGTTCACAAAAGAAACAGTGGCAAAATTAGCCCAGCAGGAATCTCAATTGGTTTCTATTCAAGCTCGTGTTCAGACTCTGGAGACTCAATATCCTATTTTGCAGAGTACTTCTATTACTTTTGTGAAGGATAGTTTTACCCTTTATCGGCAATATGAATCTGTAGAGAATGCCTTAAGGGCTAAGAATTTGAGGTGTCTCAATTTTCCTATGACACGTTATCTATCGCCTTCAATTTTGTTTTCAAAATATTTGACTAAAATTTTACAAATTTCTGATGTGGATAAACCATATATTGATAATTTGTATTATTTGCCCCAGGCAGTAAAGGCTTTGAATAAGGAGGATGAGCGATATAATGTTTTTTCATTAGTACATAATTTGAATATTTCTGAATATATTAAGTCATCTAATGATGATGTACCTACTGGGCCACTTTACTTGTTTCTTTTAATTCTGCTTTGGATAGAAACAAGATTCTTTGGTTATTTTTTTTTTGAAAAAAAGGTTTATTTTTGTGGACAAAAGATTAATATCATCCCCGATGTCTCCAGGCAGACTCATGCTCATCGTAAGGCTTTTCTAGCCCTTAAGCCACATGCGCTGGCTTTAGGCACTACATTTTTCTTGAAATTCACCTGTAAATGCCTGGTGACGGAGGTGGGGGGGGGGAAGACTAATTATGTGTTTTTGGATCTATCACAGCTTGAGAATTTTCTTAAAGTATCTGTTGTTAAGTGAATGTTGTCACCTGGGCAACTGAGTGACCGATGGAATGGTTATTTTGAGTATTATTATTAAAATGTATGATTTTCTTGTTAATCTGTATGAAAATATGGGTTTGGGATAGATAAGTCGCAACAGAATATATTTTCAGTTTTTCTTATTTCTTCTTGGTTCAGGTAATAGTTTCCTCTTGATGTGGGCTTTAGAGGTGAATGTATCTCCTTCTTAATTTGCTGTATTTCTTAATGGTTATGTATTTGTTTAATTATTTTTGTATATGTGATGTAAGCAATGGAAAGATTAAAAAAAAAGAAATAAAACTAAGATATTGTGAACCTGGTCCTCTGCAGTCTGTTGGTATGCAGGGGGACAATAGAGCAGTAACAAGAAAACAGCTGAGTGGGATGAGCCAAATTTCAAAAGCAAAGTCTCAAAACCTTGGGGTTGTGTCAAAGAAAGTTCTGAGACCAACAATGAGGATCTGTATATCACAGCGATACCCTCCCTCCTCCCCTTTGCGAGAGGACCTGGGAATTGCCACAGATAGATATCCCTAAGGGAGCCCATCCTGGAGCCTACGTTAGGGAGAGAACTTCTGTTCTGTTTTTACTAAAGAAAATCATGGAGAAGGTCCACCTGTGATTGACAAATAAATAAATGGGAATGGAGTAGATAATACACCATTCACAGCAAATGATGTGTTAGAACAGCTTGCAAAACTGAAAGTGGACAAGGCCATGGGACCAGATGGGATACATCCTAGGAAATTGGAAGAGCTCCGAGAGGTTTTTGCAGGGGCAGTTAAAGGATGTTTTTAATAGATCTTTGGAGGCAGGAGACGTTCCACAGGACTGGAGAAGGGCTGATGTGGTACCTCTTCACAAAAGTGGTACTAGGGAAGAAGTGACAAACTACAGGCTGGTAAGCCTTACCCTGGTGGTGGGAAAAATAATGGAGGCGCTCCTGAAAGTCCACTATTCGCTCTTTTTCGAAACCAACAGATTGCATGATCCAAGGCAACATGGTTTTACCAAAGGATGATCTTGCCAAACAAATCTGATTGAGTTCTTTGACTGGCTGACCAGAGAACTAAATCAAGGGAATGCAATGGATGTGATCTACCTCGATTTCAGCAAATCCTTTGTTATGGTTCCTCATATCAGGCTTATCAATAAACTAAACAGCTTGGGGATGGGTCCCAAGATGGTGAACAGGATCAGAAATTGGTTGACTGACAGATGACAGAAGATGATGGTAATGGAACTCACTTGGATGACAGGAAGGTGATCAGTGATGTGCCCCAGGGTTTGGTCCTGGGACTGGTACTGTTCAATGTAAAGGACTGAATGGAAAATCTGTCTTTTTGCAGATGACATGGAAATTTGCAGCAGAGTGGACTCCTCTGTGGGAGTGGATAACATGAGGAAAGATCTACAAAAGCTGGAAGAATGGTCTAATGCTTGGCAGTTAAGATTTAATGTGAAGAAGTGCAGTGTCATGCACTTGGGAAGCTGAAACCCAAGGGAATTGTATGAGATAGGGGTCGAGAGATTGGTGTGCATGGACTAGGAGAAGGACCTCGGAATGATTATTTCTGACACTCTCAAGGTGGTGAAACAGTGCGACAAGGCAATGGCAAAAGGCAAAATGATGCTGGGTTGCACACAGAGAGGAATTACTAGCAGAAATGAAGAGGTACTAATACCACTGTACAAGTCGCTGGTGAGGTCTCACTTAGAATATTGTGTTCAGTTTTGGAGACCATATCTCGAAAAGGGTATAAAAGGACTTATAATGGTTCAGAGAAAGGCAACCAAAATGATTTGGAGCCTGCGTCAGATGACGTATGAGAAGAAACTTGAAGACCTTAATATGTACACTCTGGAGGAGAGGAGGGAGAGGGGAGATATGATTCCGACCTTTAAATACTTAGAGTATTAACGAACAAACAAACCTCTTCTAAAGACGGGGAAGCTGTAAAACTAGAGGGCATAACATGAAGTTGCAAGGGGGTAAACTGAAAGGCAATGTCAGGAAATACTTTTTCACTGAGAGTGGTGGATGCTTGGAATGCCCTCCTGATGGAAGTGGTGGGGCAAATACAGTGACAGAATTCAAAATGGCATGGGACAGATATAGTGGATCCCTTTATAGCAACAGGATAAAATCAAAATAAACATAACTCTCTTATATCTCAACAAATAGTGGTGACTTACATAAAGTGGTGGGTTCATCCCTAAACAAAGTCATGGGAAGGGGTGACCTGCACGGAGCAGCAGGTGCACCTTCTCTTGTCGCCTTGCTGGGCAGACTAGATGGACCATACTGGTCTTTATCTGCCATCATATACTGTGTTACTATGTAAGTAAATCTGTACCTTTTGTTTGTAAAGAAATCACAGGTGACCTTTGCGGTTGCAAAGTACTTCAGACCAGGTTGCCCTAGTGGCATGATCGAACCAGTTGGGTGATGTGCTGTTGGGACCAGCGTTGCAAAATATGGACTGGTATCTGGGCCATTGTATCAATGCCAGAAATACGATCCACAAGTGCCAGAGCAAGCATGACTAGTAAGCAAACTGACGGAAGAGCATACCTTCCATGGCATGTCCTAGGGGCCGCTCTAGGAGTTACCCCAAGGAGCCACCCCAAGGAGCATGACAAGCTCCTTGGGTGCATGCCTATGGCATGCAGTCACCGCTGCTAACATTACTTTTAAAGAGTTTGTTATCCCTTGTCAGTCACCTGATGACATTGGGGGAAAGATGGGCGAGTAAGCTCTTAGGAGGAGTCGTCTCAACAGCGATCCTAAGAGTGTTCCCTATAAAATATATAGAGGTAGCACAGCTTAAATGAAAATATTCACAGAACATTTAAAAGATAACATTTAAGAATAACAACTAAAAGCTGGATTACATCAAACACTTAAATCATAAAACAAAATGGGCAGCAAAGCAGCAGTACAGAAAAACAGACCAGTGAATGCAAAGTGTTTTATAATATAGAAGACCACCAAAAAATCATGTCTATCAGGTGTTACACACAACAGAAAAGCCTACTTTATAAAGAAAGATATTTAAAAAAAGAGTGACATTACAATTACATTTGTTGTTAGATAGTATATCAAGTATGACAATAACATAAATAAAACTAATAGATTTATATGTACAGTATAAATAGCACTACATTCAGGGTAAAATATGATTTTGCAATTTATATAAGCAATAGCAGTTACATTCCTAACTGGTAGATTTTGTACACTTGCGTGTCTGTGAGAAGCTGATAAGGGAACTATCCGCTGAAACTCAAGCTTGTTGCAAAGGAAGGTAGATTGGAAAGCAAGAGAGGTGAGCACTATTTTACCTACAAAGAAGAAGTTAGCTAAGAGTTATATGTGACTCAAACCAGGTGTAAATGTCAAGTAAAAATGCCACTGCATGTGTGTATTGCACTTCTAAAATATGGAGCACACACATACTTTAAAGGATCACTTATAATATCCACCCTTAGAAATTGTTAGTGTTCCCTATATGCACATGACGATAATTTGATGAAGCTTTTTCTATGTAGAAAGCCTCTTTTGCATGTGGAAAAGGGATTTTATAATCTTGCAGTCACACAAGCTTATAAAATAGTACACTCACAGAAACTGTAGGGTCAGTATTTAGCCACTTTAATGTGGACCCGAATATCCAATACCAGGAGTCATATCCGGCCACTGGCATTGAATATTTGAGAGACTGGATAGCGCTGAAGCTAACTGGGAAGCAGTAATATTCAGCCACTGTTCAGTTAGCTGAAGCATTTATTCTGCTTAACGTTAGCCACTTCAAGATAACCGATCAGTAACTGAATATTGCCACCAGCTGGTTTTCTGCAGCCTCAAGGGGTCTAGCGGTGTGAGAGGGGGATATTCACTGGCACAAACCAGCTACGTGGTGCTGAATATCCTGCTCAGCACGATTAAAGTGGGTGGCAGTTGTGCTAACCACATTTAATCACTTTCTATACGACCTCCCTATTTTTACACAATCTGTGTATAAGTGTTCCTGAGGTGGAGTTACAATTTATGTGCCTGGTGTAAACATATCTGACTTCATTATAGCTGTGATTTCTGCAGATTTTGTGAGGCGATTTTAGCAAGAGTCGTGAAGGCCCATTTTACATGGAATGTTGAGTCAAACATCGAGATGTCTAGGTTGGGTCGTGCTCTGTTCTGACAGTCTTTCGCAAAAAGCTGTGCTCATTGAGGAGTGTTTTGTAAAATACATTTAAAGATATACAGGAGTGTACATAGATTTGCAGACATGCAGAGTGAGAGGAGCCATTTTACATATCTACATGTGAGAAAAATGAGCGTTACGAATTTGACAGTTTCCATGTGGCAGTGGCATTGATAATTTTACAACTTCCACATATAAGTGTCAGCACTTCTACATTTATCCTGCTTATTTTGTGAATCTGTATGTATGTATTTATTTATTTATTTAGTTTTTTAGGGTCAACAAGTCAGTGCTGACTAGCTGCCTCTGAGTTTTCTTGGCACTGTATCACTGGAAGTAGATTGCCAGGCCTTTTCTTCCAAGGCAATGGAGGGTAAAGTGACTTACCCAAGATCACAAGAAGTGCTAGTGGGAATCAAACCCTTGATCTTCTGGGTACTAGGCAGTTGCTCAAACCACTAGACTTCTCCTCCACATATGTATGTGTTAGCGCTGCCAATTAATTATGGCACAGGAGATTTGATGCGGTTTTTTTGGAAGTGGAAATAAACAACAGGGGATTAGAGTAAATGTCTCCCTTAATCCCTCATGAAAAGCCCTTGATAAAATGAGCTTGTTTGTAAATTCTATCCATGCCCCCGGGCTGGTGTAAATCCCGATAAGCGTAATTTTCCCTCATATATACGGGATTTCCTTTGTGATATGAGGATACACGTTTGCATTTTTGGCCCACCCAAACCAAATCCTAACCATGACCCCTTGAAATCTGTGTGCTGTGGATCTGAAATTGCCACTGCTGTCTGCATTCCAGCTACACATATATAAGCCAGTATTTCCACACTGAAAAGATGCATATGGCATCTAAATCTCCATTTTTTGTAATTCTAATATACTTATTAATGGATGGGAGAGTACTGCTTTTTTCACTGTCCTTCCATCAAAATAAACAATACAGTATAATGTGCATTTTTTGGTTTGAATAATAAAAAAAACTAAGTTAAGGTGCCTATTGCCTTTATAAAGAAAGGTGCCTTTTTGGACTTCTCGCATAGACATCCTGATATAAAGTCAGGCCCTAGTAGCACTTTTTCTTAAATCACAACTTGGAATCAACAGTAGCAGATAATATCAGCAAATAAAGACCAGTGTGGTCCATTTGGTCTGCCCAGTAAGGTGGTTAGCGTGTAACTGTGATTCTATGCAAGCAATCCCTTCTATACCTTAGTTTAGGGTTGCAACTGCTGCTCCATGTAGGTTACCCCCACCCCAGGCCTTTTATAAAGTGCACTCGTCATTTAAGTTTGACTTTGAGCGGAAATGCTATACATTTTGATTCCATCCTCTTGCCATATGGGGATCCTTTCTGTTGAACGCATACATTTTTGAATTTCATGTTTTTGTCTCCACCACTTCAATTGGGAGGCACTCCTGCATCCACCATCCTTTCCTTGAAAAACATATTTCCTAATGTTGCTTTTCAGTTTATCTCTCTGTAGCTTATTTTGTGTCCTCTATTTCTGCAGCTTCATTTGTTTATTAATATCTTTCAACTATTTAATTATCCGATATTCAAACACCTTGACCATCAGTCATGGCACTTAAATATCAATGGATTATTCAGTGGCAATTTTAGGAGCTGCTGCAGAATATCTGGGCTGAGTGGTGCTAATTGGGTAAGTGCCAGCATTGACCCGGTTAGCAAGATTTTCAGCCGGCGCTTATCTGTATTGCAACTTAGACCTGCCTTTCATGTGGCCTAAGTTGTCCAGACAAGGGCCATTGCAAATCATGCTAAACAGGTAAGTGCTGACACTGCCCCTACTCTTCCCAGGGATTGTCCCAGCACTAACAGGATACTGTCACTGAATATTGTGGTCCATCCCCTTAGGCAGCTAAGGACTTTGAATATCAGCCTGTAAATGTCTGTTTCATATCTCCTTATCCCCCATCTCTTCTAAAGTATCCATATTTAGCTTTTTAAGTCTCTTCTGCTAGGTCTTCTGATGCAAGTCCAGTACCATTTCAGTGTTTTCCTCTGGACTGCTTCCAGTCTTTTTATATCCTTAGTGAGATACGGTCTCCGAAACAGAACACAGTATTCCAAGTCAGATCTCTACAATGATTGTTACAGGGCATTAGAACTTCCTCTTCTCTGCTGGTCATGTCCCTCTCTTTGCAGGCTAGCATCCTTCCCCCTTGTCACATTATTTTGCAACCTTGAGATCCTCAGACACTGTCACCCTGAGGTATCTCTCCTGCTCTGTTCACATCAGCCTCTTGCTTCCTATTGCATGCAGCTCCTTTGGATTTTTGCACCTCCAGTGCATCACTCTGCACTTCTTCACAGTGAAGCATAACTGCCAAGCATTAGGTCATTCTTGTAAGTTTTCTACATAACTTCTCATGTTGTCGTTTCTCTCCAAGATATCTACGCTGTTGCAAATATTTGTGATATCTTCAAAAAGGCAAACTTTTCCTTCAAAGCCTTTGGCAATATCACTTACAAAGATATTGAACAGAATGTATCCCAGAACCAATTCCTGAGGCACTTCCCTACTCACTTTTCTTTCTTCTGCATGAATTACATTTAGCACCAACATCTGTCAGTCAACCAATTTCTAATCCAGTTCACCACTTTATGTCCCATCCACAAGCTACTCAGTCAGGGGCAGCCCAAGGGGGATGCAGGGCTGTGTGCGGAGACACATTGTGGGGCCTCATTTGCATAAATATTTGCATAAATATTGAACCTTGTACTTATAATATTAGGTACATAACTCCCCACAGAAACACGTTGGTAAATCAGAGCTCTTATGCTTGAAGGAGTCGGCTAGCTGGCTCCAAGGACTTTAAAAAATTCAAGCAGCAGTCAGTGGCAGGAAAGCGGGCAAGTAAAGTAAGGCGACTAGCTTCAGTTGATGCTGGCTTGTTAATTCATAAAAGCCTTGAAAGAGACAGGGTACCCCTCACTATAATAAATCACCCAAGCAAAGACAGCACCAACCTGCTCCTTTCACCAACACATCTCGGAGTCACAGCTACATATATCAGATGTATAGTTATGTTGATATAAACACATCTTTCACTGGAGATTAGCACTGAACATGGTCATGAATTTTGTGGCTGGAGGTCATAGCTTTTATCCACTGACTTAAGTCATCAAATCACCCTTTCAAATAAATTTTTAAAATCTGAGTATTTCTTCCTGACAAGACATAATACATTATACACTTTGCCTAAGGGGAATAAAATCCAGGAAAAGAAGCCTTAAAGTTACAGTATATGATGCTGGTAGAACAGTGATTCTCAACCTTTATTCCATCACGACACATCTGATGGACAATGCTTGAATATGTGACACACTGCACATGTGACCCTCACAGACCTTTGGTCTGACACAGTATGGTAGTTAAATATACACATGTTCTGCTCCTCAATAGGTGCAGATGAGAACTAGAATATTTCTCCCTGGAACTATCCATACAAAAAATATTCTGATACACACTTTGTTTGAGTAACAGCAACATAACTCTTCCAACTACTAGGCACATTATAAAAGAACACAAAACCTGAAAAAACAAACAACCCTCACATAAGTAGCAAATGTGCTATACCATAGCAGCACTATTTCTTATGATTCAAGCAGCTATTTATTTGTTTATTTAACTGATTTTATATACTGCAAGCTGCACGAGGAATGCCCATCAACACAGCTATCATTCAGATATATGTCCCAACAATAGCTGCAGAAAAGGATGAAGTTGATGAGTTCTATGAACAAGAACAAGCTGAAAATGACAGAACATGCAAAGAAGACATCCTGATAGGCATAGGTGACTGGAATGTAAACACTGACAACAAAGAAGATGATACAGTGGTTGGAAAATATGGACTTGGCAACAGAAATAAAGCTGGAGAAAGACTGATAGGATTCTGCAAGACCAATGATCTATCCATCTCAAACATCTTCTTCCAGCAACACAAGTGGCAACTGTTCCCATGGACTTCACCCAATGGATTGTACAAAAATCAAATTGACTAGATCTGTGGAAGTCGACAATGGAAAAGCTCAATAACATCAACAAAGACAAAACCTGGAGCTGACTGTGGTACAGATCACCAACTACTAGTTTGCAAACTCAAGCAAAAACTGAAAAAGGGCAAGCCACTCATGAATGTAGCAAAATATGACCTTGAGAATATACCACCGGAATTTAAAGACTGCCTGTGAAATTGATTTGCTGCTTTGGATACAAATGACAGAGTACCAGAAGAGTTATGGGATGACATCAAGAAAGTTGTGCTCTAAGAATGTGAGAAGTCTCTAAAAAAGGTAAAAAAGCAGAAAATGGCCAAAATGGATGACTGAAGAAGCTCTGAAAATTGCCCAGAAGCAAGACGAGACAAGGAGAAGTACTACAATGACGCATGCAAGGAAATATAATCAGAAACTTTTACAGGAAGAATAAGATAAGTTTTCCTAAAGCTACGTGAGTTAAAGAGAAAATTCCAGCCTTGAATTGGAATGCTACAAATGCTCAAGGAGCCATGTTGAATGATGCTGAGAAGATCAAGAAAAGCTGGTAATAATATATAGAGTCATTATACAGAAAGATCAAGAGGACTAATAGCCATTTCAGCCTGTATCATATGATCAGGAACCACTGGTGATGAAAGACGTCAAAGCAGCATTGAAAACCTTATCAAAGAACAAAGCATCATGCATTGATGACATTCCCATTGAAGTATTACAGCAAATAAATGTGGGTGTTGCCATACTTACAAGGCTCTGCCAGGAAATTTGGAAGACAACATCATGGACAACTGACTGAAAAAGATCTGTGCTTATACCAATACTTAAGAAAGGTGATCAGACTGACTCTGGAAATTATTGAACAATTGCTCTGATCCCACATGCCAGCAAGATTCTACTGAAGATTATTCAGTAGAGACTATAACCATACCTGGAACAAAACTGCCTGAAGTGTAAGCAGAGTTCAGGAAAGGGAGAGGAACAAGAGATCTCATCGTGGATATGAGATGGATTCTTGAAAAGACAAAAGAATACCCAAAGGATATATACATGTGTTTTATTGACTACAGCAAGGCTTTTTACTGTGTAAACAATGAGAAACTCTGGGCCAAATAAAGAAGCATGGGTATACCAGAATATTTTGATCGAACTGTTGCTTCTTGTTCAATGTAAAGGTTGTGCAAGAGAACTAACGGAACAAGGAGAAAAGAATGGTTTAAAACCAGCAAAGCTGTACAACAAAGCTGCATATTTTCCCCCTACCTGTTTAATTTATATGCATAACAAATCATCAGAGAAGCACATCTATATGAAGGCATCTGTGCTGTGAAGATTGGTGGAAGACTCATCAACAACCTTCGCTATGCTGGTGATACAACAATATTGGCTGAAAGTGAAGATGATCTAAAACATTTGCTTCTCAAGATCAAGTAACATTCTTAAAATGGGCCTACACCTTAATGTAAAGGAGAGAAAAGAACCTGACAACTGGCAAAAATCAATAAGTTCATTGTTGATGGAGAAGAGATTGAAATAGTTGACAATTTTAACCTGCGTGGATCAATAGTCAATAAAGAAAGACAAGCAGTCAAGAAAAACGATGATGCATTGCTCTTGGCAGAATGGCTATGAAGGACCTAGACAAGATTCTCTAGAGCAGAGATGTCTCTCTCCATACAAAGATTAGATTTGTCCAGGTCATAGTATTTTCAATAATGTCATATGGATGTAAAGTTGGACAGTGAAAAAGAAAAACAGAAAGAAAATCGATGCTTTTGAATTATGGTGCAAAGAATACTGTGTATACCATGGACTGACCAAAGACCAAACCAGTTGGTACTACAGGAGATCAAACCTAAGCCTTCTTTAGAAGCTCAGATGACAAGACTTTGACTTTCATACTTTGGACACACCATGCGAAGAGAGAAATCATTAGAGAAAGAGAAAGACATCATGCTTGCCAAGGTTGAAGGTCAACACAAAAAGAGGAAGGCCAGCAATGAGATGGATAGATACAATAACAGCTATGGATGCCACTTTACCAACAATGACTGAAGACTGAACACAGTTTAGGACAACTATCCAGAGGGTCGCCATGAGTCGACACCAAATCAGCAGCACTTAATAACATATACCACAATATGTGACACATTCTATGCAGTTCACAAACTCTATCAAAGAAAAGGCAGCATTACAAATATTACATTGGACCATAGAACACCAATATACCTACTTCTGGTAAAACAGAACATGTGAGACTACTACAAATTTCTAGAGAAACTACATACTAATTCCTCTCCACTGCGGTCACATGCAAAAATCTGACAGATTCTTACCTATACAGAACAAGGAACTACAAATTAGAAATGGAAATCCCAAGAACTAGTTGTAAAACTAAAAATAGAAATGTATTTCCTCTTGTATTGAACAAAATACAAAAGGATCGGCAATGCACATCTCCCAAAGTTAATAAATTCTAAATAAAATACTTTTTTCTAACTTTGTTGTCTGAACATTTTATTTTTTAGTCATGTTGATCCCAGTTTCTCTTTTCTGCTTTCTCCATCTGTCTTCTACCAACTCTTTACAGTGTTTCTAAATTCTAAAAAGCATGTGACAAACACAGAGGCAGAAGGGCAGACTAGATAGGATAAATAGAAACATGACGGCAGAAAAAGACCACATGACATATCTTCCTTCATTCCCTCCCTTGTAGGCAGGGTTCCAACCTACAAAATGACTAACTAATCACCAATTGCTCCTGGGCACCTGGGAGTCCTGCACCAGGAGGAAAAACAAAGAGAACTCAGATCACAGTTTCTTGTCAGCAAAAAGTCTGTTTATTGGGACAAGCAAACACCATAAGCACAGGAAAAAGGTCTGTCTTAGAGATCTGAATGTGGGCAGCACTCTCCCTCTACACAAGGTTGGGACAGGGGCAATTAACTTCGCCTTTTACTAATACACAAATCAAACCTCTTTATTTACAGAGGTGCGCATAGCTTCGCTTTTACAGATGGCATTTCAAACCTCTTTATCTGCAGAGGCGCGTAGCTACGAATCCAAGACACACAATTCTTATGCTTCATCCAAACCCAGCCAATCCCCTCGCGGGGGTATGGAAACATGGATAGGGACACACACTCACTTCGTATCAATGATACGTACGGTCTCAAGCATACACCAATCAATCCTGGAGATATAAAGACCAAATGTCTGGACAAAAACTTTCTTTCCCTAATCTTTCCCTAATGTTACAACTAAATACAGAGACACTCTAACAGTTTTCTACATAACAGAGCAACATTAATTACATAAAATACATATGCATATGTGTAAATTTGGAACTCACCCACCAACCAGACCGGGCAAGTCTTCTGTCCTTGCTTGTAGATCGGGAACTCAATATACTCACCAACGGAGTCTTCCGAGGGATTCAAATCACACCGTCACTCAGGGACAGTTCTCTCTCTGTCAAATCACACCCATCACTCAGGGATGGTTCACTCCCTGTCACTCAGGACCTCGTCTTCTGGACCAGGAGAAGGTATTCTTCTTCTTCCCCTAATGAGAAGGTATCCACATCTCCTGCTTTTGACTTTTAAAATAGGAGGTATCCTCTCTGACAGAACACAGCCAAAAGCGCAGTCAGAGGAATCCTTGGGCAATTTGGATAAAAATAATTTAGGAGCCTATTGCTCGGGCCCCTGGGTCCCTCTAGGGCCCCTCAAGTCCCTGTTCGGGCACCAATTTGTCCGCCAGGGTGCTCGGACAAATCTTCCCTGGGGTGGATACAATAATCAATCAGGCAACACTCTGTTTATTCCATAATAAAATAATTTATTTGGGCAAAAATAAAAAGTAAGAAAATTGTAAGCAAAGCTGTAATCAGTCTACCTGAGCTTGATGCAGGCAGCCTCCTCTTGCGCTGTGGAGCTAGAGAACGCTGCCTGCATCAAGCTCAGGTAGACTGATTACAGGTTTGCTTACAATTTTCTTACTTTTTATTTTTGCCCAAATAAATTATTTTATTATGGAATAAGCAGAGTTTCGCCTGATTGATTATTGTTCACCCCAGGGGAGATTTGTCCGAGCACCCTGGCGGATACCCTACATCTATTTCTGACATAGATCATTCCCTTTTCTTTCTTTCCTGCTCTCTGTCCATTCCAATTTCACCTTCCAGTCTTCCACTCTTCCTTTTTAATTTTCATGTATCTATCAATTTTCCATCTCCTACCCAGCCCATCTCCCCAGGCTCTTCCATTTCCCCATCTAAATCTTCCCCTAGTCTCTTATTCCCTTCTATCTTTCACTCACTTCCCATTAACACATTTCTACTCTCTGTACTCACCAGTCTCCTCTCACTTGTGTCTCATTGACAATCCCCCACAATGTTCCACACCATGCCCAACATCTATGTTCTCCCTCTCTTCCCTACCCACCCACCCTTGTAGCCCAGCATCTCCCCTCCCTCTCATTCTCCATCCCTCCTGTCTACCATCCACCCATGTAATGCAGCAACTCCCCACTTTCTCAGTTTCCCACCTACCCATGTAGCCCAGCATCTCCATACTCTCTGTTTCCCACCCACATACCTTATGTGGCCAGGCATCACCCCTCTCCATTCAACCACCTATATAGCCCAACATCTCATCTCTCTCTATCCCCCCCCCCCCCCCCCCCTCCACAGTTGTAGCCTGGCATCATCCCTCTCGCTCTCCCATCCCCTCATGTAGACATTTCCTTGTCTCTCTCCTCTCTCCCCCAAACAGAGCAGCATTTTCCCTCTCAGCCCTTCCCTCTTAATTAAAATCATGGCACCTTCCCTTTTCCCTTCCGGCCATAACACTGCAGCTTCTTGTGTTGCAGAGCTGTGCAAGCAATGGCAGGATCAGGAGCCATGACTGCCTCGATCCTGGCAATATCTGTCTAATATAGGTTCAGCTGTGCTTCCTCCTCCTGGCTGCTTAAGCAGCAACTGGCACTTAAGTGATTTCACTTCTGGGTGTGTGGAATGCAGCCAGAACTGAAATCATAATAAGAGTCCCAGGCACTGAGAAAGGAGCATGGCTGAATTTACATTAAACAAGAATTGCCAGGCCCGGTGCGCTTGCATCTGATGTCCCTGCAGTACTTGTCCCAGGGGGCTGGGGCCGATCAGTGGAGGGCCCGGTGATAGCAGCAGTAAGGCGGCTTGGCAGCAGGCATGAGCAAAGGCACTACATGTGGCCCGAGGTTGGCGCGGGGTCTCCTGTACAGCAGGGCCCTGTGCTAACAACATGCTCACACATACATAGGGCCGGCTCTTGATCTAATTCTGTTGTCATCCAGTCATAGAAATCAATCAGATTGTTTAGGCATAAACTGTATTTGTAAAAACCATGTTGCCTCACAGTATTCAACCCACCACACTGTAGAAACTTCACTATCCTTTCTTTCAGTAGCATTTGCCATCACTTTTCCTACCACCAAGGTAAGGCTTACCGGCCTTTAGTTTCCAACTTTATCTCTTTTAGCACATTTACGTTGATGGACTACATCGGCCCTTCTTCTATCCTGTGGAACCTCTCGTCTCAAAAGATCTATCAAATACATCCTTTAAGGGACGTGTTATACCCTCTCTGGGCTCCCACAGTATTATTGGATGTATTCCATCTACCCCGTAGCTTTGACCATGTTCAGTTTTGCAAGTTCAGAAACACTTTCTTCTGTTAATGGCATGGTGTCTACTTGATTTCCTTATATATCTTTGTAAGACATCTGTGATACTTCTTCAGGTTTTCATCTGTGAACATCATCCAGACGTATTTGGTTATCATTTCTGCTTTTTCATTGTCACTTTCCAGTATTGGTCCTCAGCACCTTTTATTCTTAAAATTCCATCTCTGGCTTTCCTCCTTTCCCAGACATACCTGAATAAAGTCGTGCCACCTCACTTTATATCTTTAGCCATTTTTTCTTCTGCCTGGGCTTTTGCCATTCTGTTTTCTTTGTCTCTTTCAGCTTTATCTGGTATTTTTTTCTCTCTCTCTATATATATATGTAATGATTTGCACATACAGACCTGCTTTTTTGCATGTAAACAGTACCTAAAGTTTCTAAAATTCATTCCTAATATTCCAAATAGTTGAAGAAACAGGAAAAGTCCAAAAACCAGAAAGTACTTTTTATCTAAATGCAAAATGAGCCTCCAATATTTTCAATGCATATTTTGTAGTGAAGCGGATGAAACTGTAATACGAGGGCTATGAAAAACAGCATTTCAGAATCAGAAATCAAACTTTTTATTTGCTCAAAGACGAAAGTGCGATTGCTGGTTAATGTGCTTTTTAGCATGCGGCAACAGGCAGCAAAGAATGCTAACGGCGTAGGCATACTGGTTACCTGCTGGCCATCGCATGCTGGGAGGAAGGTGGGTGGGTTAGGGGCAGAGTGTGGGTATGGAGATCACAGTACCACTAGCATGAAGGCAATTACTGTGCACTCAGTGGCAATTAACATGCGTGCGTGGGTGCATACAACAAGAGCTCTGTGGGCAGCATTATGTGCACATGCCTCATGGTGCTCGATCGTGCACTAACAGCTGGGAACGTTTTGGGCACACCCAACAAGTAGTGCACGACGGCTTCACTTACTGCATGATTAGCAGCAAAACTAACATGTGACAAGCGCAAGCTTTTAATAAAAGGGCCCCTAAGGGTAGTTCAGAAATAGACGCGAGGGTTGGGCTAGATTTAATTTTTAATTCTTTTCTACATAAGTTATTTTATTGAATGTGAATCTTGCCCCTCCCACCTCCAAAGAAAAACAAAATTAGCCATAAGAATTTTAAAAACATAATATAGTTAATCTCAGCCACTGCTTAAAAGTGACATCTGCTTCACAGGATCAGGGAGTAGTGGGCTATTGATTCTGGCTGCAGACAGTCACCAAGATAGTTAGTATATATATATAGGGGAGATGAGATGAGAGAGAAAAATTAGGAGCAAAACAGGGGGTGTAGCCACAGCAGGGGAGACCTGGAGGGGCATAGGCCTCCACCCCTTTTCTCTCAGGTCCCCCCAAGAATCTAGTCAATTAGGTGCCCGAGTTTTTGGCAGCAGGCACACACATGCTGGGCCCTCAGGACTGGCACAGATTGTGCGGTTGTGGCTTGCCAGGAGCATGTGATGTCATGGTTAAAGCAGCTGAGATTGCACTGGGTTTCCTAATTCACACCAACCCTGCTGTGGTGGCATGATGGTGCTGCTATATTACCTTTTTTCCTCCTCAGGTGGCTGCAGCCCCACACAGCATTAGAAGGAGCTCACTTTCGGTCCCTAGCCCACCACTAATGTTGGGATCATCTGCCCATCATGCCCACTGACACCAGCAGCACGACTATGAGTGAGCAGGGCCCTTTCACCTGTTACCAATAGGGGGCGCTCTGTATGTATTACAGAAGGTGACACACTAGGTTAGGTGTCTCTATATTAGGAGCACTGGATATAGGAGACTAGATAAAGACACTTGAGTTCTTTAAAAGCTAAACAAGCTCTTTATTAGCACAAACCAAATGCTTATCTTCCTGAAACAGTTATGGGTGGAACTGTATCTGTCAACAGTTTAGATCTCTCCTTCACCCAGTTGGATAGCAGAATTTCTCTTATGACTTTGAAAGCAAAATAATTCCTTCAACTTCCCCTTTTAGACAGTTCAAAATTGAATGTCCTTAGTATCCATGGTAAAACAGCAAGTTTCCCCTTTACACTTGTCCAATATACAGTATTTCTCTTTTGTGTAGCAGTTTAAACTGCTCACATCTTTCCAGCCCACCGCTAGTAAAAACAGTTCCTGGGTCTTCATTCCCCTCACATAAGGCACAAGAAAATACTCAGCACAAATAATAAACCCACTATTTTTTCAGATCCTAACTAAAAACGCTTCATTCAAGTGCTGCCAAGCTCCTTACCTTGCTTGATAGTGTTGCACCATATTGCACCAGTTGCCTGGAGGCAAGTCCACGCTGGTGCTTGATTGCAGCCTGTCAGCTGCCTTAATTAGGCCCCTATGGAGCTTGCTGCATGGCTCCAACTGCTTTTAGTCTCTCTCCTCAAAGAGCAATCATTCAACAAAAAGTAAGTAGAAAAGTCTTTATAGTTCCTTTACTGTTAGAAACAAAGAAAGAGACAGCCCTTTCCTCTTGCAAGCTGGTGTTTTCCCTGTGCTTAGCCTGCACCCACCCCATGACTGCCTTTACACAAACAAATCAACTTCAAACATTTCCATTCTTAAAAGTTGACATATCTCCTACTCAGGGAGCAGGCCACAGGTTCTGACTCTAGAAGAGTTGAGTCTACTGAAGTTTGCTCAGTTTTCCTCTTCCTGCTGTGTGCTATGGCCATTTTTCTTTCTAGGGTACAACATTTCAGCACCAGCAGCAGCCCTCCATCCCATCTAGGGTTGCCAATTGGCTCCAGATGCATCCCCTAGGCTTGATTAGTCCACGTTTCATCCCATTGCATGCAGAGACTTTTAGTCTTGCTTTATTTAGGGAGTACAATAAAAAAATCTGTATACACATCCCTGCATGCAATGGGGTAAACCCAGGACTGGAACAATCCTGTCGGGCACATCTGGAGCCAGTTGTCAACCCTAATCCTAGCCACTAAGTGCTGCTGGTTAAAAGGTCCTGGCCCTCTCCTCTGCCCTCCCCGTTTCTATCAGACTCCTATTCAGCTGAGGTTGTGATCTTATTTGTGGGGGAAGGGAGGTTAAAGAAAAGAAGACCAGTCAAATGCAGATTCAGCAGAGATCCCAGCCAGAATACATGGTGGATCGGCCCTAGGCCTGACCTGAGCAGGAGGAGGCACTCAGAGCTGCAGGTGCACCCCCTTCCCATAGCCACAGCCACTCCACTACCACCAGTTGCTTACTGGTTCTGGATCGTCATGCCCTCACTTGAGTCACTACTGCTATTGTTGCTTCTCCTTCTCTCTGCCTTGAGGTAAGGGCTAAGGCCCCCATTATTAAGACATTTTGCCTGGTGGATGGAGATGAGGCATGGGGAGAGAGGACTGGCAGAGATGGGGAGCATGAAACCGGAAAAGAAAGACACTATACTTTATGTTTGGGGTTAGTGTGAGGACAACTGCCTCAGGGAGAATGGAAATGGTGTCCATCCATGTTAACTCTAGCTCCCTTCCTCCAAAAACTCATGTCTGGCTATGCCATGCCGCTGGCGTAACGTACCCTATGTATTTGTAAATGAAGGTTCATGGCTTAAACTCCCAGCTCTGCTTGCAAGTGAACTAGAAGAAACGTATTGGGCCAAAAAAGCTGTAAAAAATAAAATTGATTCAGATCATTCCTCTATAATCCCATAACTTCTGCATCTTAATCTTTAGGCATATTTCTAGGAAGTAAGGAGCTGCTGATCATTAAGAGGGGCTATTTTAGAAGTCCTGTTCTTGATTTTGATATGTGGAAATGACCTTTCACATGTGCAGAGCACATCTATGTCCAAAATGCCATTTTAGAACGGCTGGAATTTGCATGTGTCTGCTCCATACAAATCACGTGGGGCATGTCAGGGTGTGCTGGAGGAGTGGCTTGGCTTTCCAATTTCATATAAGGATTGCACATGGCCAAAGGAAATTTTCCACGTCTCCATTTACACCTGTCCCAGGCAGCCCTTTACAAGAGGGATTGAGTGGAACATCCCACTTGATCCTTGAATGTTTATTTCCCTTCCATATGTTACTTTGGCAGACATTGATCTATATGACTCGTCACAGACTCCATCGGCCCAATCAGCACTGAGGAGGTGAGAGGGATGTACAGCCCACCCCGATTGCCTCCACAAGGCCCATCAGCACACTGGACAACTGCAGTTCAAATAGAAGGTGCCTCCAGGTGCAGGACAAACCCGCTGCAGACTCCATCAACCCGATTGGCACTGGGGAGGTGAGATGGAAGTAGAGCCCTCCCCGATTGCCTCCACAAGGCCCATTGGACCAATCAGTGCCCTGGACAGCTGTAATTTTTTTTATTTCTTTAGTTAACAGGTTTTATATACCACTTTATCATTTCAATCAAAGTGGTTTACTTTGAAACTTAAACTTGGTAATGTACATTAAACAGGGATATTGATAACACTCCATTGCCTCAGAAAAATCCAAGTTAAGTGACTTGCCCAAGGACACAAGGAGTGCTGGTGGGAATCGAACCCTGGTCTCTGGGTTCCCAAGCCAGTGTTCTTAACCATTAGGCTACTCCTCCACTCCACAATTCAAATAGAAGGTGTCTCCAAGCATGCCCGTGCCTGGAAAGCCCATGCCTGAGGGCCTTACCAGAGGACCCTTAGATGCAGGCTTTTCAAACACAGAAGAACGCCAGCACACCTAACAAATGCCCTTACTGGCCATACAAGCACACCTTGAACTAGTATCATGATGCAAGCAAGTACAATTACTAAGAAGCTAGCTTCACTGGCATCACCAAGCAACAAGAGCCTGGTAAGCTGTTCCCCATACCACACCGATTCTCCAGCACAAAGAAAGAAATCACCTCACAAACAGCCCTGCTTAAAACCCAGAACTTCAAACCAACCGATCTCCCATCACAAGGATTTAAAAATGTCTACCTCAAAACTACCAACAAGAACATCCAAGAACATCCAAAAACATCAGCTACCCAACCCAGTTCGCAGGCCACAGCCACACAACACGAAACCCACCATCACCCACCACAAGAGTCATCACACCTGGAAATTCAGCTCTACAAGCTAGCTAATCACAGATCCTCTGCCTCTACCCAAGCCACAGTACTCCATAATTATTAAACAACCTTCAACTCTCCCTCAGCAAACCATCATGTTCAGCCACCATCTACTTGCGACCCTTCTTCTGACACTTATCTTTACACATCATCACTCCACCATACATACCGCCATAGCTCAACATATCTCAGTAATCTTCAGAACACATTGCCATCAGTACAACTCCTTACAGCAGGGTTCCTGGACCAGAAACCAAAACAGACTCAAACAAATTCAACCCACCCTATATACCTTCAACAAGCAAAGAACCAGTCCAAACAACAAGCAAAACCTAAGGTGCTCCCTCATCAATGCACACTTGGTGCACAACAAAATTCCAATCATACTGACATATTCCTAAAGGATGAAACAGATCTACTCTGCATAACAGAAACCTGGCTGACATCTACAGATACCGTACTCCTCAAACAACTTGCAACATTGTAATACACAGCCCTCAACTGCCCTGGTACAAGCAAAAGAGGAGGGGGAGTCCTAATTATTGCTATAACCAGTTTACACTTCAGAATCTCAGAGACTGCATCAACAGCTGACCTAGACAGGCTATCAATAACCAACAGCCACATCACCATATGCCTAGTTTACAGAGCCCCTTTAACCAACACCAGCAACTTGGCCAACATCCTAGGGACAGCAAGAGTAAGCACCACTCCAAGCAAACCATTACTTCTTCTAACCACACTCACCAAAAACCATGCAAATGCATTCCTCAAGGCAATGGATACTCTAGACTACCGACAAATAGTAAACACCTCACCCATGAAAAGGAAACATGCTAGACCTCATATTCATGCCAAAACTCCTAACATCAGACAATACCTAAGTCACACAAACATCTCCAGTCCCATGGCCTGATCACATCAGGATTGACTTCTCCATCCCCGTCTTATCCAACACATCCGCCAAATACCCCATTCACACCTCAGAATGCAGATTCCATACCTTCGACAAGAAAGCCTTCCTTGAAGAAATTGCCCCCCACCTATAATCCACCACCAGCAATATAGAAACTACAATCACAAACTGGAATCAGATGCAATACAACGCAGCATCAATGCCTCACCAAAACACAAACCAAATGCCACTTGGTACAAAGACCTCAGAAACTTAAAACAAGAACTAAGAATGATTGAAAGAAAATGGAGAGCATCCAAGCAGCCTGAACTAAAAACAAAATTCATGCAAACACTAGACCAATACTGTAATAAAGTGAAAAATGCAAAAAGAGAGCATCATACTAAAATTCTAAATTGTGCCCTAAACCGCCCAAGAAAGCTATTCAGCATAGTGAAATCCCTAACCATGCCTCCCAGTTAGGAGACACCAAGACTGTCCACACCTGTAAACCCTAGCAGACTTTTTCCAAACCAAGATGGGATCCACAAACAATGCACAGCTCACTACAATAAATAACATACCCGTCAGAAATCATTGGATAACCTTCAACTCCATCTTCGAAAAAAGCATTGAACACATAATCAGCAAACTCAACACAACAACATCACTAGAACCATGCCCTGTCAGCTGGATCAAGTTGACTAAAACTGAACTGTCCCCCTTCATCTGCAAACTGACACAGATCTCGCTGGAACAAGGTATTCTCCCAAATAACCTAAAAATGGCATCAGTCCAACCATTACTAAAAAAACTTACAGCCAACAAAAGAGACTCTTCCTCATACAGACCCATCAGCAGCCTACCTTTCCTCTCCAAAATTATTGAAAAAATAGTACTCCAGCAACTCCAAGACCATATAGACAAACATGCTCCACTAGATCAACACCAGCACGGATTACGACCACAGCACGGAGTTGAAACTCTCATCACATCCTTAACTGACACAATAACAAGAAGCATTAACAAGATCAACCACACATTTATCCTGATCTTCTTGGACATAACCGCTGCATTAGACTCCATTCCTCACAACCTACTACTCACCAGACTAAAGTCCCTAGGAGTTGGAGGCACCTCTTCAAATGGATAAAATCATACCTCACAGACAGGTTACAAGTACGCATGGAATCAAACACATCAAATCCATACAAACACCCAAGGGAGTCCCACAGGGCTCCGCTCTATCCTCACTTGTCTTCAACATTTTCATCCAACCCATCTGCATCATTTTTCACAGACCCAACATTTAGTAAAAAATTTACACAGACAATATTATAATGTTCATGCCCTATGAAATCAGCAACCTAAACTTACACAAAATTTCTTCATGCTTCCAAGAAATATCACAATGGCGGTTCGAACATGGCCTACAGATCAACCACAAGAAAAGGGACATCCTACATATCTCCAGAAACAGATCACTCACCCCCCCCCCCCCCAACTAGCAAAATATATAACATCGAACTAGAAACCAAACATGGAGTAAGATACCTGGGGCGTAACAATCGATCAATATTTCACCTTCATTCCCCACATCAACAAAACAACACAATCAATATACCACAAAATAAAGACACTGCACAACCTACAACCCATTCTAGCAACCTCAGGCTTCTGCTTTGTACTCCAAGCACTCATATTCCTCATACTGGACTTCTGCAACAGCATATACCAAGGACTCCCCAAGCACGCTCTTCAGAAGCTAAAATTGGCCCAAAACCCTACAGCAATGCCAATGCAAGAAGGAGTGATCACATCATACCAATTTTGAAAAACCTACACTGGCTACCTGTACACAGCAGAGTGAAAAACAAATCCTCCATGATCATCTTCACAGCATTACACAGTCAATCCTCAATGTACCTAGAATCCCTCATCAGTTCATCAATCCCCAACAGAACAAGGCGCAAACGTAATGCTAACCTGCTTGACCTACCAGCAGAAATAACTCACATAAACCAGAACACTTGTAATAGAGCCTTCTCCACTTACGCACCTGACCTGGAATAAACTCCCCAACAGCCTCATGGAAACGCAGGACTTAAAAAACTTTTGCAAAGACCTCAAAACGCTTCTTTTTAAGGAACACTTTAACACTTGAGCACTGTTCTCCTCTGATCATTACTCTCCCTGCAACAGTCCATTGGACACGCACATGTCCACCCCCCCCCTATTCTCTCACCCCCCATCCAGCCCCACCCCTTCTTCTGTACATAGTTTGCTATACATAAGTTCAACTGTTAACATGTTTCTACTGTTATTCAATTAAATGTTCAATTTAAACCTTTTGAGTTCTTGTTCCATGTAAACCACCTTGATTCCCAGATAAGGCGGTATAGAAAAAACAGTTAAATAGATATGGAATTAATAATGGATGGTGCTGACATCTGCACATGCGTGTTCTTAAATACCACCACTTACACATGTCCATTGCCAGGGGTTCCTTTGTACATATTTATCACATGTATGTTTGTATAGCAGCATCTTCCACTGCATGTTGTTGTCTATCCCTGTGTGTACCTGTGCTTCCTGGTTTGCTATATCACACACGTCTATGGTGAGAGGTGGCAATATGTCAGTTTTAGATCAGACTTTCACATGCCCAATGTCACCATTTATAATTGAAATAGAATTGAAGACATTTTCATCTGGACATGGCCGCAGTCACACGAACAGACTTTCTAAAATGTGCCTTTAAAAAATTATAATGATGTCAAATTTTGCCCTTGTGTGATGTGAAGTAGGTCAGAAGAAGCATGGTGGAGCGAAGCAGGAGGAGGACAGGGATAATTAATCTAATGCTTAGCTTGTAGAACTACACATGTGTGACCAGAAATTCAGTTAAAGCTGCACTACAGCCTAGCCCAGTTCCACAGTGAAATATCCTCTAAAATGAATACAATAAAATATTTGAACACTTTTCCTGTTTGGTGTTTGAAATTTCCCACTTAATGTGTGATACAGTTCTCAGCTTTATACAAGATTGTTGGGGAAAAGTATGCAAATTCCCCCCTTTTATCTCCAACCCTCCCTCTCCCATGAAAGTCAGAAAAAAAAATCAAACCTTAGCATATACTGAACGCAGAATTGCCAAGTTACCCAGTTTCAGAACTGAGATATTTTGCCAGTTCTGGTTTTATATCTGCTTTGCAATGCAATATGGTATTTGTAGTCCCTGATTTTACAATGCGCTTGTCAGAAATTATAGGATTGTCTTAAAATCTCACTCCTGGATCTGGGTAACTTTACAACTTAGCAACTCTGTGAAGGTCCCAGCAATACTTGGGGGGGTGTTTACTAAACGGCAGTAGCGGACTCTGTGTGATATCAGAGCCAATATTGCACAGAGTCCGCTACCGCTGTTTAGTAAACACCGCCCTTGGAGTCTGTGGAAACCAAGTGGGTCTGTTTTAGACTTTTCCAGCAGTAGGTCTATCTTTTAAAAGAAAGACAGCTTTAGAAACCAAACCAACTTGAACCTTTGAACTTTGTGTGTTTTCACAGAACTGATTTGCAAAACTGTTAACTGCAATGGCTTCCTGACACAGTGGTAAATCCTGTTTCATGGCAACATCCCTCAAAAATAATTATAATATGTAACTAATAATAATTAATTATAATTGGGCCTGATATTCAATGCAAGTTACGTATTTGCCAGCAGGTGGCGAATGTATTGCTCACTTACAGATGTATTGTTAACCCTTATATGGATAAAGTCGGGCCATTTAACTTGCTAAATGCCCAGTTTTTATCCATATAAGAAGGGACCAGTATTGCTGAAGGGCAAAGGCAGAACCAGCAATGATATATTTATCAGCAGTATTTAGAACTAAAGAGATAACTTATGTATTTAAAATTAGACCTGTGAAATAGCAGGGCTAAATTTAAATGGATAGTCACTGGTGCGATCACTGGTTGGATATTTATTCAGTGGTACTAGTTAAACAGACAGCGCCGCTGAATATTTATCACCTCCCTTAACAACCTGAGGCGAGTTACCAGGCAACTCCCCACCTCTCATCTCCACAATATTGATTTCCAGCTCCTAATTAACCTGTTTGACACTGGCATGCCCAGCAGTCCTAACCACAGCTCTTCTAATTTAACTTTATGATGCCTCTGCTGGCCTAAAAAGCCACATTTTTAACACTCTGCAGAACCACAGTGTACACAACAGGATATCATCTGGCAAGGTATTCCCACCAGCAGAGTCCTTGGATGGAGACACCCATTTTCTGGGCCTCTACTTATTCTAGGATCACAAATTCTTTCCCTGCTGACTGTGGCTTCACTTGGGAATAGACCTTTCCAGTCTGTTTAGCAAGTAACCTGGACCTGCCACATGTAATACCTTAAAATCACTGTCAACCATTTAAGATGGATATGACAATTGATCAGCCGTCAGTGCAGCTGCTGGAGTACAGGGATGAATGAAGTTACATGATGGGCTGGTGCTAAACCTTAAGCGCTGGCCGGCCCAGCTGAATATCAGGCCCATTAAGAATACAGCAAAGCAGTGTGAGAAATCAAGACTGACGACAAGAATATTGTACTACTAACTACAGGGGGAGAATATTTGGCCCAGTCCGCCTCCCCAGCCCAACACCGGTTGGGTAACTCCCAGCACTCTTCATCAGTTTTCTGACCTTCTTGTGCACCTCTCAGCATCCCATTTCCTTGCTACCTCTCATCTCTCTGAGAATAGGGCTGAGGTTTTCAGCAGCATGTGCAGTTTTCTAAGGGTACTTGTTAGACAGCTTGCAGCACCCCCTGCTGACCCCGGTAAAACATCACAGACAGACTGAGAACCAGCAGCCAAGAATTATTTATTATTTTACGTTTAAATAAAAAACATATATTTGATGCCACTATCCAGAGCAGCACTGAATATATGTCTAGAGCAGTCACTGCTGTTCATTATCTGGATAGCAGCAATATTTAGTTAGCTGTCTGGGTAGCATTAGGGCAGCCCTAAAGTTAGCAGTTAGTGAAATACATATTGCTACTATCTGGATAATTTCTGGGAACATTTATGCAGTGTTCCTGCCAAGCTTCATGGGGGTCCTCCAGACCTGTGCTGCTAAGGGTAATGGGCAGTGCTAAAAACTTAATATCAGGCCAATGGATGCTGTGCATAGTCCAAAACATTACTACAGAAATATCATCCTCAAAGATCTACCATAAGAGATAAAGTGAGCCCACATTGCAGCAATGAGTGATCCCATTTTTAGTGAAGAGTAAGTGTGATATGCAAACCGCTCACATAGGAGAGATGCCCCAGGTGTTCGAGTGGTAAAAGCATGGTTGTTTTGCATCCATCTCTGCCAATGTCTTTCTTCGACACTGAGCAAACCATGCAACTTTTCCAGCTCTTTATATGGGGCTACAGTGTAATCTCAGGAGGTGGCTGCATGTGAATCGGAAGGGCTCCACTTTTAGAGGAGTGCTGAGATCTGATGCAAAAGGATCCTTGTATTTAACAAATGTATAAATCAGACAGCCAAATCATAGCTCAGTGAATGCACGAGTTCACACATCAGAGCAAGGATTAATGCTAAAGAAAGTCATGTTGGACTTAAAATGAAACGAAAATGCATCCAAAATACAGATGATACAGATTCTGATGAAGCAATAGCTTTTAGTTAAACCTTAAGCGCTGTGTCCCAAAGTCTCTAGGGACAATTTTGTTTTTAAAACAAAGATTCTTGACTATATGTACATAATGTTTCCAAAAACATTTGTCTCGAACAACTGTATCATACAAACATATCATAGCAAACAAAGCCAACTCTGCCTGAAGGAAGAATTCTCCAAGCACGTTTGTTGCAGTAATTATCAGACCATTATTATAAAATTTAAACATTAACATTTTGTGGATCATTTTTCTCTTCATCAGCATCATTTTTGCATTTCCTTTGCCAGGAAACATTTTGTGTCTAACTGGCTGCCAACATGGTAGTAGTGGAAGCCGAGAGCATGGCAGTATCTTCTTAACTAGATTTGTGGAAGTTCTTACAGATCCTCAAGGTACTGTAGAGGATCATTGCATTAACCTCTTCAGTAAAGCTCTGGAAATGCACAGGTGGAACAACAACAAAACTAAAACTACTCCTAAGAATAATAATTTAGCTACTCTGTGACTTTTTTCTCTCTCGGTAGCGAGCTCCATGGTCAACAAGAAAATCCTGTCAGTTACAGTATCAAATAAAAGAAAAGATTGATCACAGTTATCTACTTGCTACCACAAGAACCATATAGGGCACAAGACCATTATAACTATATATATATATATATATATATATATATATATATGAGGGCTCAGTTTTGAAGCCCTATTGGTGCTTTGCACACCATTTTAGAAGACTACTCTAGAGATGTCCAAGTCTGAACAGGAGTGTGGTGGAGGCATTCCTAGGAACCTGGATGCCCCTGTCTGACGTCAGATGTCTCCCCTCTTCCCCTAATTTCAGAAAGACATGATGCCAGACTGACCTAACTTTAGACCTGCACCGCCAGGCATGAATAGTGCTTGTTTTTGCTGAATAACATCCAGAGGATGTAGAGAAGGCGGCACTCCATTATTCCCAGTACTTGGCACAATGTCAACAATAGCAGCATGTTCCTATCCCACTTCACTAACCATTAGGCTATTCTGGATATCCAGGTTCTGAAATATGGTTCTAGGGATGTCCAGGGGCGGCCCAAGAGTGGTGTGCGGCAGGTGTGGAGACTTATTGTGGAGCCTCTTTTGCATAGCCACTGGACCTCATTTGCATAAATTTAATTTAATTTTATTTTAAAATATATATGTTGCCATCTAAATTTTTAGGTGGCTTTCAAAGGAGTCCTTCACAAGCCTCTCTTTTGTCGTGGCAAAGACTTAGGGGCATGTTTACTAAATGTTAATGTGCGTTAAGTGCCACTGTGCCAATAGAAATAAATGGGTGTTCCTGCACTTAGCACACATTAAAATTTGTGAATGCACATTAACTTTTAACCATGTCTCTTAATGAGTGTCTGAATACCGTTTGCATGGGCAGTGAGGATAAAGAAAGATTACCAGATTTCTACATTTCGGTGTCAGCGAAAAAAGTCCCTTATGGAAACCCCCGCACGACGTGCACGTTTGGAGCCGCCTCTCAGCTCAGCTTCAGGAGCAGTGGGACAATATCACTCGTTCTAAGTGGTACCCCCTATGGCCTCTGATTCAGCAACTCACTTGGAACGAGTGATATTGTCTCGCTACATCTAAAGTAGAGGTGAGGGTTTCCATAATGGACTTTTTTCGTTGACGCCAGACATGTCGATTATGGGCCATCATTAGATAAATTTGTTGATGTTTCTTTAGAACCAAAATTGAATAAAAAGATGTTTTAGTCATTTGAGAGGGATTTTTCCTCTCCTGACTATCTGACAAAAAATGTTATGTTTGAGTGATCTGCATTCTACGGGGTGATCTTTTCCTTATTTGATATTTTTGTGATTTACCTCCTGGAGGTTCTCTTTTGAATTGCATTTAGAACCCATAGCAAACCCGCCATATCATAACAGCACTACCAGGACTCAAAAAGCACCAAACCCTACCTATCAAAAGGCAACACTGCAAATATTAAACCAATACATCTCAGAGAATACCAATACATCTCACTGGGGAAAAGAGAACAAGTGGGACTGTCAAATAGAAACTACATGAACCGAATACTTCAGCTTGGTTACACATGCAGAACATAGACCGTCACCACACAAAGAATAAAGGATCACAATTTAGAAATAGGAAGACAATAATTAGACTGGGAACCCAGAAGCCAAACTCGGAATGTACAACACTGTACAAATAAAACTATAAATTAATTTCCTCTTGTACTAAACAAAGTGCAAAGATGTTAGCGATGCACATTTCCCAGAGCTGACATAGTCTAGTTAATAAACTCAAAATAAAATAGTATTTTTCTAACTTTTTGTTGTTTTGGGCATTTTATTTTTCCATCACAACTGCTCCAGTCGCTTTCTTCTCTTTTCTTCGTATCTTCTGCTAATTGTCCATTTGTCCGTTCTTCTCTCTTCTAGTTTTTTCCATTCTCTCTCTACATGTGCTCCAACATACTGATCTTTCTCCTTTGCCCTACCTCTATTTCTTTCTTTATTCCTTTGTCATCCCTCCATTCTCAATCCCCACTTACTCTCCCAATACCCGGCCAATTGTAGATTTTTCTTCCCATCTACACAAAATATCTTTTCCCCTCTCCACCCTCACTCCCCCAGCCCCATCCCCTTCTAGACCTCCCCCATCAGCTTCCTTCTAGTTCCTGACTTACCCAGCATCCGCTCCCTTCTAGTCCCATTCCCCTGCATCAGCCCATTTCCAGTCCTAGCCACAACAATCAGTCCATTTCCAGTCCTATCCTAACCCCCCAAATCAGCCCATATCCAATCTTAGCTCCATCTCCCCCGAAGAGCCCTGTGCCTGTCTGACTGGCTTTAGAGGGAGTTGGGGAGGCCTGAAGCCTCGACTCACATCTGCACAGCTGCCGAGAGAAGACCGTCATTTTCCTTCACTTCAGCAGCTGTGTTTTCATGGAGCCTGCTGGTGCACTGAGTACCGGGAACCAGTAAATGCCTTTTAACTTCCAGCGTGCCAGCGGGTTCCATGAGAACACAGCTGCTGGAGTGAAGGAAAATGCCAAGAGAGGCACTCCAGCAGCTTGCAGAGGTGAGCCGGGGCCCTGGGCCTCTCCGTTTCCCTCTGAAGCCGGTCCTGCAAACAGTAGGGAGCCAAATAGCATGTGCGGGATAAAGTTGGCATGGGCCTCCTAAAGCACAGGGCCCTGTGCAAACAACATTCCTGCATGACGGATGGGCCGGCTCTGGGGATGTCTATGTAGATGCCCCCACAGGTATCCATATCGGGCATGTCAACATTTGTGAAATCGTGCCTGTACCTGGACATGCCTGCATGTTTTTGTCAGATGTTCTGGCTTAGACATCCCTTCTAAATATTCCCCTCATACTACCTTCAGGCTATAATCTCTAGATGTTCTAATGCCTTTTGTGTGGACCAATATTTTCCCAACTGGGAACAAAGCTAATAGAATATTCTTTTGGGCTCAATATAAACTAGGCACTCTGAATTCCAAACTGAAAATATATTTTATTGCTTCAGCACAGGCTGGCTCCATATTTCAGAGGAGCCCTGATGAATATTACAATTGTAGAATTAAAATTTTGGTTTACACTGATGGGACAGTGTGTGTGTATGCATAAAAACAACCACCAGGCCTCCATGTTAGGAGAAAATCTAATATGCCATTTGTTTTTTCTCCCATAGTCAACCAGTCGACTAAGAGGCTGATGCAGAAATGCTGTGCTATGCTCTAGTGCATCATTTTTCTTGCAATTTTGTCCTGCTATTCTTGCAGAAAGCATGCTAGTATGGAAAAAATGCCACTAAAGCATAGCACAGTGGGCATGCTGACTGTATTATTTTGCATGCATTTTAAATTGCACCCAATGTAAGAAATTGCGTTGAAACTTAACACTGTTATTTTCTTTTAACACTGTATTTTTATACCTTTTTCAAGCTGGTGTAAAGATACAGTGGGAACCAGAAGATCCCCCCCCCACCCCCCATTTTGGCATCTCTGATCATGGCTCCCTGATTGCCTCCTGCCTCCCCCCTCCCCTCGAATACAACAAAATTACCTAGTGGCCCCACTGATCTCCACCCTGGATCCAACAAAATTACCTGGTGGCCTAGTGGCACCTACTGTCACCTTCTACCTCCCTGAGCCAAGAAAATGGCCCAATGGCACCTACTTACCACCCATGAACCCTCCCAGTAAGCTCTGATATTCCCCTGGTACCTTAAATGTCAGGGGCAAGAGCAATGCCCACATGCTCCCACAGAACCATCTTGAAAAACAGTGGTGCTTGGCCCTTTGTGGTGCATCCTGGGATGCACCAGGTAGGGTCAGATTGCCATATAAGGCAAAACTATCTTATATGGCAGAATGAACCACTGGGATGTATCCTGGGACAGCTAACCCCGCATCATGCATCCCTGAAAGCCCCTGGTGGGAGAGAGGGGGCACTCTGACCCTAGCCATTGCATCCCAGGATACACTGTATGGGGTCAGATGCCACCATTTTTCAAGATGGTGTCATGGGGGTGGGAATCGCTCCCATCCCTGACTTTTAAGATACCAGAAAGACATCAGGGCTTACCGGGAGGGTTTGGAGGGAGGGGGAGAGGAAGCTATAGACACTAGGCCATTTATTTTTACTTTCACTTTTTCTTTTTTTTCGTAAAGCAAATCATTATATGCACAGGTGCCAGACTTAATGCAGGCCCCTGTGCACGTGTGCCTGGCTTTCTCCTATTGTTTCAATGCTGATTTTTTTCTGTGCATCTGATTTGCATGCTGTTTGCTTATAGTATTGCTGCACAAAAAAATCAGCCTTAAACTCGCATTAGGAAACGCTACACTAGAGCTTCAGTGCTAGTGTCTGGCGCAGGGTTTCTGCATTGGCCTATAAGAGTATAAGAATCTAAAAATTCCTATTCTATAGTACCTTACGAAATATGACAATTTATCCAAAACCAGATATTTGTCTTCCAAGGACTTAGGGGGCTAGTTACTAAGGTGTGTTAAGGGAATAACACACAATGTGTTATTTTATCTTAATGCACAGCATTTTACTCAATGTGGGCTGCATAATAATAAGGTGCAAAGCACACAAATACACGAAAAACTATCATTATTATGCAAATGAATAACAGTTAGCTTATGCTAAACAGCACATGCTGCATTATATCTGGAAAAATAATGTCAGCTTAAAGCTGGTGTTATTTTTCCACCCAGGAGTATCAGGCTGCTAGTATGGGGCCTGATATTCCTGGGTGCATTCTTGTAGGGGCCACAATCTCATGAAAAGGTATGTGGTCTAGGGGTCGCCTTCCCCCTCCCAACCACAGCAAACATTTAATGCCCTTGGCCACCCTGAACTGACATTGAAAGTTCCTACACCTCCAAGATCCCAACTCCCTACTATTCATTGCCCATCCCAGGGCCTACTGGCATTATCCGTGGTGGTCTAGAGTGTTTCTGAGCAGCAGTGATCCCCAGTCACTGCTGCTCATCACAGCACTGGGTTCAAAATGGTTCTTGTGACCTCTAGCAGTAATCTTGTAGTACTACTGCTAGGGGTCAAGCTATCACATATGGGAAAAGCAGCGTATAGGACAGCTTGACCCATAGTAATAAAACCTTGAGACGGCTGCTAGGGGTCATGGGTGCCATTTTGAACCCAGCGGTGATCCCATCATATCATAAAATAATATATGAATAGTTTCGAACATTGACCTTTGTATATTGGACCCCCAAGTTGTGGAACTTGCTTCCACTGGACATCCGAGACGAAAGTTCCCATAAAAAGTGTAAGAAACACATGGAAACCTGGCTTTTACTAAAATATTATAGTGACTATCTGGAATATGCTGTGTCATGGTCTGTCTGTCCCCTTCCCCTAATGTGTCCTGCTTGATTTAGAGGTATGGTAGATTGTTTAGAAATTGTGCTATTCATTTCTTCCCTTCTACTGTTAGACCTTCACTTGTTTTGTCTAGACTTTTAGTTCACTGAACCTGTCCATATAATTATATTTTATATTGTTTTAGTTGTGCTCATGGGATTTGTTTGTCTTACCTTATGTTTCTCTGCCACCGACTCCTCGTTGAAACCATCCTGCTGCCAGGCCACTGTTCAAATGGTGGTATAGCAAATAAATAAAATAAATACCAGACAATTCTAGAATGCATACTGACTGTAATAGTGTTTTATTGTCTTTTTGTGCAGTATTTTTGATATTCTAAATATGAAATTCTAACCTCACATTATATTGGAGTAAATGCTCATGAACACTACTAAAGATGGTTTTAAGTACTTGTTAAATAATATTCTACATTGCATGGTATCTTAGTGCCAACCCAGGTGTTCTTTGGTATTATGCTTGCCCCAGTTTCATTCCTTCATGTTGAAAACTTCCCCAGGGCCTATTCCAATCAATGGCTCCCTCTTTTAACCTTTTCCTTGATCTGTTAATGATTGACAGTTGCGTTAGTGTTTTTCCTTACTCTTCAAGTAAAGGGACAGCTGGGCTGTAAATATTAACATATGCTCGTAAGTAATGATATCATTCAAATAATATCATGTAGTATTAAGAAGAGTAAAAAAGAAATGTTTGCTGGGCAGAGATAGAGCACTAATGTCTAATACGTGCGAAACCAGTTTACTTGTTAAATTATCTGACTGCTGTATTAGTCTAGTTGAATACCTTGAAGTAAAGGTGAATAAACCATTGCAGATGATTCCTTTTTACTGGACTAACTTAAGACATTGGAAGCTAGCTTTTAAGAACCGGCTTGCAGTGCTCTGATGAAAGAGGCAGAGATCTCTAAAGCTGGTCACAAATATGTTGCATTAATCTAGTTAAACGATCCACAAATAAGTTGTAGTTGGTATTATGTCTACAACAGAAACAATGTCTAAACGAGTGTTTAAAGCTTCAGAGAAATAAATAAAACACGTTTTAAATACCCAAGGAAATATGAATTGACCAAGAGAGAAGGTCTCCGAGAGTCTGGACTAGAGACTGTCAGGGAAAGGAGAGTCAATGGGATTGTGCCGAGTATCCCCATGTCACTGCCTCTTGGGGGAAAGAGCACATAGTAGGGAAATGCTGTCTACTAAACAGTACGGGAGGATATTCAGTGGCAGCAGTGCTAGCCATTGCCACTGATCTTAAAACCCAGATATTCAATGCCAAGGCATATCTGCTCACTGGCATTCAATGTCCGGGCCGGCGATATTCAGCCGCTGCTCAGTTAGCTACAGCTATGAAAATTAGGCGAGCCTTTCGAGGGCCTATCTTTTGCCGCTTTGGGATAACTGGCTGGCGGCTGAATACTGCTGCTATCCAGTTATCCTTGCATGCCGCCTCTGCTTTGCCTTCAGAACAGCCCGAGGCTAGCTGGCCAGCATCAAGGTATTCTGTAGCGGCAGCTGAATATCCCTATCACAGCAATGAATGCAGTAGGAGGTCTGCTAACTGCTTTCAATATCAGCACCTATGTTTTTTAGAGATGATCAACTGTATTATACAAATGAACTGTATTATGAAAATGAATTGTGACTTGATGTTTTTTGTCATGTTTTTATTATCATATGCCACACCTATTTGTATCCCCAGGAGAAATTAGTTCTCCATTGAGAAAAGCACATTTTTTTTGCATTTAACTTTGAGGCACCAGTCTTGATTGCACTACAGTCCAAGCACTCTTGTAAAAATAGTAGAGAGATTGTAGTCCTGTTTCTTTGCATTCTGTAGATTTAGTGCTATTATTGGTATATCTACTAGGGTTGCAATGGACTTGTTTAAAGAGACAATTGATCCAGTGCTCACACAGGTAGATTTCCATGAAGTGTCTAAACAATAAGGGCTTATTGTGCCCAGGAACTGTTTCCAGGAATGGTTGATACACAACATTCATTGCACAGATAACACCCTTCCTTTGGGGTCAGTCATCTTTATACCACACATCATCCATTTTCATGGAGTTCAAGAGCATCGACTTGTCATAAAAGATTTGGAGTTTTTCTATTTTAACTACAGAAAGATAGAAAATCTCCTTTATCAATGGAACTGCAGTTCAGTTCTAGCACGTCTGCTCAAAGTAGGAGGATCCATATGACCCCAAGGGTGCTTTTTGGATAGGTCATCGTAAGGCAAAGGAAATGGCAATTCAGGATTCCATTTGGAAAGAGTTTTGTTTCAAATCGGCAATATGGTATTCTCATTCACAATGTATTCAGTTCAGAATGTCTGTCTGTGAAACACATCCTCAAGAATCTGTACTGAGGGTTATGTTTAAAATTCACCTGAAGCACAGCTAAAAAAGCATTTACACTGATTATAAAGCAGACAATAACTGAATAGTTATGGAAATCGACTTGGGATTGAGTCTCATAAATTCACAGGGCTAATGGAGGAGCCTTGTCCAGGAAGGAAGAAGCTGAGGACAACCTTTCCGTCTTCCTGCTATAGCTCTGTTGCTCTAATCGGAAGCATCCACCTGCACTTTACTTGCTGTGCCATTGGCTCCAGTTAGCTCAGCCTCCTCCTGCACCAACTCTACCTCCACCTCCATGTTGCTGCTCTGCAGTGTGATGCTGGAGAGACGGCTGAGGAGGTCGCCTTCCTGAACAGATGCTGCTAGGTCTTTGGCACAGCAAATAGGTGTGTTCGTTTCATAGGTGTCATGGAAGCTGTTGTAGTCTACTTCATAAAAGTCTTTCTCCAGCGTGAGAACAGGGGTAAAGCGGTGACCCCAAAGCACCTCTGTGTCAAGATAGGAACTACGAGCCTGGCAGGTCATTCCTAGGGTTCCAAAAAAGAGAGTACATGTTAAAAACAGATCGACACGTGACTACAATAGTTTTTGCCTCTCCATATCTATCAGATGACCCAATACCTCATCATGACCCTGCCTGGTACGTACAGTGCTGATTTAAAATGATAGAGGCAAGAACTACAAATACCATGATGTACTGGGGTAAAATAAGCAGATCTGGTCTAAAGTTTTCTCTTCAGTAACTGACTTAGCAGCTCTGCCTCTAATTTGTTAGCTGAAACTAACTCGAAGTAAAACATAGTTATCAAAGCAACTGAGAGGCAGTGAAGCTTTTTAGAAATAGGAGAGAAGGACTAGCCTAGTGGTTAGAGCAGTGGTTTGGTGACCAAAGAGACCAGCATTCAACTCCCACCAGTACACTTTGTAGGCTTGGGCAAGTCATTTAACCCTCCATTGCCTCAGGTAAAAACTTAGATTCCACGTCCTCCCAGGATAGGAAATACCTGCTGTATCTTATCTTGAACTACTTCTGGAAAAGCATGAGCTAAATACTACTAAAAATGAATAGCCCTCTTATCTGGTACTATTGAATCTGGTTGGCAGGATGACATTTATTTCCCCAGCCAATCAAAATCTCAATTCAGTCCTTTGGACACTAAGCTTATTTATATGCTGTGTTTAATATGAGCCATCTTATAGCATCATAATGTCAAAAATATACACATTAAAAAAATGTATATAATCCACTATGCTGGGGATTAGTAAGTGCAGAATTGGGCATTTCTTTTAAGCTGATGGTCTGCAACAGTGCTTTTAGGTGCCCATTAGTAGGGCTCTTTAAATCAACTTTCTAATTATCTGTTGGCTCTTCATACCTGATTAGGAAAAAATAAAGCGCATTTTAGAAAAGGCATAGAGATTGGAATTGAGCCATCAAGGTTGGGATGTTTACAGTTGTGGTGGAATTTTAGAAGGGTGTCTGCTAAAAATGGAGTCATTTCTAAAATACCAAAAAGGCTGTGCAGGAGAGCCTGTGGATAGGCACGCACATACTGTGGAAGAGCATTTTACATCCTAATTTATAGAGAACAAGCACATATCCTTTTATCTTGTGTACAGGCTGCCCAATCTAGACACAGATAATCTAGCTGCAATGCTAGAAACTGCTCATTCACAACAAATAAGAAACTAATACTATTAGGTGACTTTAATCCTTACACAATGTCCATGTGAAGTCCTTCCTCGATGCAATAACCGATATGGACTATCAGCAACTAATCAACATTCCTAACCATAATAGAGGCAACTCACTTGATCTTATATTTATGCCTGATGAAATATGCAAAAATAATAGTACCCACAAAACACAAATGGAGCAAGTTATCTTACTGGGCAGACTGGATGGACCATACTGGTCTTTATCTGCCGTCATTTACCATGTTACTATGTTCCTTGGTCAGACCACTACTTAATCAGCTTTACAATTATGAATACACCACCTCCCCCTATTAACAATAATAGAACAGAAACGCACCAATGATTCAGAAAATTTGACAAAGACTCTTTTCTTAAGGATATATTACCAAGTGTCATATCTGAGTCAGAGGATTTTGATAACATAATTAAAACTTGGAACCCAACCATATCTGATGCAGCGAATACACCTACTCCTAAAAACAACAAAAGGCAAAGACGATCAGAAGTATTGTATTCGCAGGAGATCCGGACAATTAAATGACTTTTAAGAAAACTTGAATGGAAACTGGGAATATCCAAAAACACAGAAGATAGGATATTATATATGAATGCTCTCCGTGATTACTGGGAAGCAATCATCAACAAGAAGAAAGAGTACAAAAGCCTCATGAATTCCCTTAATCACCTTAGGGAACTATTGGAAATAGTAAAATCCTTCATTGGTTCACTCAATATTGAATGAAATAATGATATTATTAATCTACATGATCTAGCAAATCACTACAGCAATAAGTTAAGGTGCCCAAATTCTACAGCAGTATTTCATTCAAATGACAACATAAATCACCCTACCATATGGCAATCATTTTCTCAAATTGATCTAGAACATCTATGTAGAATACTATCCAACATTAATACAACTACCTCTGCTCTTGATCTCTGTCCAGTTAGCCGGCTGAAAATAGCTCACACTGAAGTGGCCCCAAACATTTGGAAAATAACTAATCTATCCTTGTCACAGGGCTACATGCCAAGCACCCTGAAAAAAGTGATAGTCTTCCCTGTCCTCAAAAATGGATCCATGGATGAGGCTAATCCGCTCTCATACAGACCAATCTCAAACCTACCATTTTTAGCAAAAAATAATTGAAAAGATTGTCCAGATCCAACTACAGGATCATATTCACCTACACATCCCACTGGACATTCACCAATATGGTTTCTGGCCAAACAATGGGGTAGAGGCACTTTTAATATCTCTTTGTGACACATTCTTAAAAGGTCTCGAAAACCCCAAGCAAGCATTCATACTGTTCTTCTTAGATATTGTGTCTGCCTTTAACACAATTAGTCATAATATTTTAATACAGAGGTTTCAACAAATTGGTATCTATGGCATGACCCTTCTTTGGTTTCAATCCTACCTAACGGACCGCACCCAACAAGTCAAAATCGGCCACTCATCATCAAAAGCAAGGTATTTCCCCAGGGTTCAGCATTATCAGCATTGTTGTTTGATATCTATTTACAGCTAATCTACAATACAATAATGCAATCGAGCCTTTGAACTGTATGCACCATCCCTATGGAACTCTCTACCGATCTGTCTCAGAAACAACACCGATCTACCATCCTTTCGAAAACAGCTGAAAACCATCCTGTTTCAGGAATACCTCAACATGACACCCACCAAAAAGCGAAATAACATCTGATCTCACCGACCATGACCAACTAACTCAAACTATACTAACCTGACCATGTCCAAATTCTGTCTAAGTCCAAAGTCTGTCCTATATCTGTCTAAGTCCAAAGTCTGTCCTATATCTTATGTTAAAATCATCAATGTAGCCTCCCCGGTGATGGCCCCACCCTTATACGTAAATTCCCCCCCCCCTTTCTATGTAACGCCGCTTTGACACGGTGAAAAGCGGGATACAAATACAGCTAAATAAATAAATAAATATCTTCCAAAAGTTCTAAATAGGATATCGCATCTATGCGGACGACATAATGCTATTCCTACCTTTTGATGTCACAAAACCCAACCTTAGCCAAATCATAGTATGTTTCGGTTAGACCTCACAATGTCTAATCTCACATAACCTACAGATAAATTGTAACAAAACTGAAGTATTGTATGTCACTAAGAACCAGCAATTTAACCCACCTTCATACCTACAGGTCAATGAAGCTCACCTTGAAATAAAAGATGAAATAAAATATCTCAGGGTTACCCTTGATCGAACCCTCAGCCTCTTCACACATATCAAACTACCTACCAGGTCTATCTACAATAAACTAAGGATAAGTACCAGGGCGCGGGCAGGGTCCCGGGCCCGCCCGTAACCGGGTGCGCGGCCCGGCGCGGGACCCTGCTCGGCCATGTGGAGGCCGTCACGCGCGTCAGCGTCGATACGCTGCGCGCGTCATTCAAAATGATTGGCTCCGCTCCTTCAGACCTGAGCGGAGCCAATCAGGTGAGAGGGACGCCATGTGCTCCGGAGCTTGCGGCTGGCCCGGAGCACATGCGAGCGGGCACCCGACTGGCAGGCAGGAGAGCCGGAGGTTGGCGGCCGGGAAAGTGCAGGCGCGGTAGCGGCGTCGGCGGCATCTGGCAGTGGAACTGCGGGACCCGGTCGGGACGACGATTTCCAGCGGTTCTGGGGCAAGTACAAAGCACTTGTTTTCTTGCCGGGTTCGGGGGGGGGCTGCTCGCTCCCGCGACGCGCCACCTTCCCTTAGGCCCGAGGGCAGCTTAGGGCAGTCAGGGCTAGGGCAGGTAGGAATAACTAAAAAAAAAACCAAAAAAAAAAAAAACCAACAACACCGTAAAGTCCGCGGATCACCCCTATCGCTGTCGGCCCGGTTTCGTTCGCGCGGTGAGGGGCTGCTGGGACTCGGATGGGGTCCAGACGGGCTGGGGTGGTTCGGGCAGGTGGGGGGGCAGCTGCACGAGGGCGGGCTGGAAGGCAATCAGGAAGGGGGGGAAGTACCAGGGGGAGAGTGCGGCAGAGAGGTAGGGGGAGAGAGCCAGCCGCAGGGGTAGCGCGGGGGGCTCCCAGGGGCACTCAAAGGGGGGCTTCTACCTCCCCGGTGGTAGAGAGGGGGTGTGGTAGAGGGCGCTCTCCTAGGCCACGGGGGGCACGGACCCCAGGGGGGTTAGTCCGGCCCATTGGGGGGCCTTCGGAGCCGGTGGCTAGTGAGCTGGGGCTGGGGGACGAGGGGGCCAGGGGTCCCTCTGCGGCAGGGGGGCCGGCCTTAGGGAGCATGGGGGGGTGGGGGATTGGGCGGCGGCGGGCCTTGGGACTGGAGCAGCCTATGGGCCAGTGCCTTGCGTGGGGGGGGCAGTGGTGGGGATGCGTTTAGGGGGTATACGCCTGCGCTTGGCGGTGCAACGCCTCATCAGCAGCGACCCACGTGGGATAGGTGGCAGGCCGGGGGGCAGGGGTCCTCGGGGATGGATTGGGTGGGGGCATGGCAGCCTGCTTGGCCCTCTCTTGTCTCCCCACCTTGTCCCCCTTTTTTCTCTCCGCAGGTGCCTTTTCTCGCGGCTCCGCGAGGTGTGCCGCCCGGTATGGAGTCCGAGAGTGGCGTGGCGGGACCAGTACCTGATGGGGAAGAGCAGAATCAGGAGGCCCGTGCGCAGCAGGTGGCGGAGGAGCCCCGCGCCGGGCTGCCCGTGGTGTCAGACAGTGCATCGGCTGGAGGCGTGGAGGGTGAGTTGCTGGGGGAGAGGGAGGTGGGGGCGCTCGGGCGGAGCGAGCTGGGAAGGCGCGGAAGAAGAGAAAGCATACCTGTCGGCGGCGGCATAGCTCGGACTCCTCTTCCTCTTCCTCTTCGGTTAGTGCTGAGTCGTACTCGGATGAGGCGCGGGGGCAGGTGGCGGCTGTTGGCGGGGGTACGTCAGGGGTGGGGGGCCTAGGTTCGGCTTCGCTAGCGGCCGTGGCCGAGTTACGGGAGGGCGTCCCGAAGAAGTTGCGGCGGAAGATCCTTAAACGTAAGTACATCGACATCTTTCGTCTGCTGGAGGGTCGGAAGCGCTCCGGGGATAGCCGGAAGAAAAGGAGGGAAGATGAGAAGGCTGGGCGGGTTCGTTCAGTGTCCCGTAATGTCGTGAACTGGGTCCGAACGTTCCTGCGGTTGGCGAGCGTTTGGGGGCATCATTTTCCCGAGCAGTACGGCAGCTTGCTGTCGTATTCCGACTCTATTTTGGGAGCTTCTCAGGCGCACGAGGGCTGGTCGTGGCTTAATTACGACGAGAAGTTTCGGGATAAAATGGAGGAAAACCGGCTCTTAACTTGGGGGACGCAAGACATTAATCTGTGGTTGACACAGATGTCAGTCAAGGCGGGGCCGGGCGGCACGGGAGGAATTAAGCTGGGGCAGGCGGTTGCGGGCGGAGCGGGTCGTTCCTTTCGTGGGGCGCCCCTCGGGGGGCAGCCTAAGTCGGCTCTCGGAGCCAGTACCGATTTGTGTTGGCGATTTAATAGGGCCTCCTGCCCCTTCCCGGACTGTAAATTCCGGCATGCCTGCTCGATGTGCGGGGGCCCTCATTCTGCGGCGAAATGCGTTGAGAAAGGCGCCGCCCCACCTTCCGTACCGGGAGCCAAATGAGGTTGCTCTTACGGACTTGGCGCCTTCTCCAATTCGGGTGCAGGTGCTGGGTCAATGGCTTCTTCGGTACCCGAGGAAGACGGCTAGAGTAACGTTGCATTTAGGTTTTAAATTTGGTTTTGTTATTCCGCTGCAAGGCGAAGTGGTCACCGGTTCGGTTAGGAACTCTCCGAGTATTCGGCGCTGGGCGGAAGTAGCGCGGGAGAAGTTGGCTGGGGAATTGCGCTTGGGGAGAGTGGCGGGGCCCTTCCGCTACCCCCCGTTCGCAAATTTCGTCATTTCTCCATTGGGAGTTATTCCCAAGAAGGAGCCAGGCAAATTTAGGCTTATCCACAACTTGTCTGCGCCCTACGGGGCTTCCGTTAACGATTCTATCCCGCGCGAGTTCTGTACAGTACGGTATGCCTCCTTCGATAAGGCGGTCGAGTTGGTATCGGAGGCAGGGTGCGGGGCGCTTATGGCAAAGGTGGATATCGAGTCGGCCTTTCGGTTGCTGCCGGTGCACCCGACGGCTTTTCGGCTGTTGGGTTTTCACTTTGAAGGTGCATTTTACTACGACCGGTGTCTGCCGATGGGTTGCGCGATCTCTTGCGCATACTTCGAGATGTTTCGTAGCTTCCTGCATTGGATGCTGGTGCAAAGGGTGGGTGAGACAGCAGTGGTGCATTACCTCGATGATTTTCTGTTCGTTGGCGGGGCGGAGTCTGCGACCTGTGCGAACCTGTTGGACGGTTTCGTCGGAATGGCTCGAGAATTGGGGGTTCCCCTGGCTGCAGGTAAGACGGTGGGCCCAACCACGCAGCTTACCTTTCTGGGTGTTGAACTCGATTCGTTGAACATGGTGGCACGGTTGCCGCGAGAGAAGGTACGAAAGCTGCGGATATTGGTAGCCACGGCGTTGGCCTCATCTAAGGTGACTCTGAAGGAGCTGCAGGCCTTGTTAGGGTCTCTTAACTTTGCTTGTAAGGTTATTCCCATGGGGCGGGTATTCAGTAGGCGCTTGGCGGCGGCGACGGCGGGAGTGCGCCGGCCGCACCATCGCATTCGCGTGTCTCGGGTCATGCGGGAGGATCTGCGTGTCTGGGATGCCTTCTTAAGGGACTTTAACGGGACGTCCGTGATGCGGGAGGCGGAGATCTCCAGTAGCGACCTGCAGCTTTACACTGACGCGGCGGGCGGCGCAGGATTGGGAATCTATTTTGCCGGGGCTTGGTGCGCCGAGAGATGGCCGCAGGCTTGGGCGGACGAAGGTTTGTTGAGCAATATCACCTTCTTAGAGCTCTTTCCGATGTTGGTGGTGTTAGAATTATGGCCGGAGAGGCTGGTGAACCGCCGGGTGCTGTGGTGGTGCGATAACGAGGCAGTGGTTCACGTCGTCAATCGTTATTCCCCTCGCTGTAGTAGGGTGGCGGCGCTAATGCGACGGGTAGTTCTGGCCTGCTTGCGATTGAATATTGATTTGAAAGCGCGGCATATTCCTGGACAGGTTAATGAAATTGCTGATGCTCTCTCCCGTTTTCAGATGGAGCGTTTTCGAGTCTTGGCCCCGGAGGCGGACGAGGCGGGGCTGGTGGTCCCCTCGAGCTTGTGGAGCGCTGGCCAGCAGCAATGAGGCATCTCTTGAAGAACTCAGTGGCAGCTAACACCTGGGAAGCGTACCGGCGGGGTTGCGCGCGGGTGCAGCAATTTTTGTGCGAGAGGGGCTGGCAAGGGGGGGGGGCGCCGGACGTGTTGTTGGGGCAGTATGTTGTGTGGGCAAAGGAGCGGGGGGTCACGAGGTCGGCGGTGCGCAGTCATCTGGCGGGGTTTGGGTTCTTCACTAGGGCAATCGGGGGGAACCTTGGTGGCCGAGGCTCGCTAGCGCGGCGGTTGCTCCAAGGCTGGGAGCGTTCTCAGCCGGCTCCGCAGGATCGCCGCCGGCCGATCACTCACGCTTTACTGGAGAGGGTGTGCCAGGTTCTGGCGCGGGTGGCGAGTGCTCCATACGAGTGCGTGCTCTTCAGGGCCGTATTCTGTTTGGCCTTTTTCGGGGCTTTCAGGGTCAGTGAGTTGGCGGAGGCTTCGCGGGGATCTGATAGTGGGAATAGTTTGAGGCGGCGGCACGTCTGGATCGAGGGCGAGCGCATGCGGGTTTTGCTGGCTAAGTCCAAGACGGACCAGACGGGTAGAGGGTTATGGGTGGTCCTTAAGGCGACGGGTGGGCTTACGTGCCCTCTCACCGCCATGCGTGAGTACCTGGCCGTTCGTCCGGTGGGTATAAGCGGGCTGTTCGTGCATGGGGACGCCTCCTCGGTCACGCGTTTCCAAGTCACTGCAGTGTTGCGTTTGGCGCTGCAGCGGCTGGGGGAGGACCCGCGCCTTTTTTCATCGCATTCTTTTCGGATCGGGGCGGCGACCAGTGCGGCCGCGGCGGGGTTGTCGAGTGAGCTTATTTGCAGTATAGGCCGGTGGCGCTCGAGGGCATTCGAGGGCTATGTCCGCTTATGACTAATCAGTCTGGGGGGCCGGGGGGGTTGCTAATGCTGTGCTCTTCTCTTGCAGATGGGGGTATAAGTGTGCGGGCCTGTTGGATGTTGGGGCACTCTTTCGTCTATTGGGCTGGCCGGCGGGCAGAGCAGCGACCTTGTGGAGCGAACTTGGGTCTGGATCCTGCGGTGGTGGCGGTGGCATGGCTGGGCGAGCGGGGTCTGCGGTGGCCGCAGCTGATGCCTTTGCTTCGTCACCATCAGCGCGTCAGAGGCCAGCCGGCGATTGTCTTGGTGCACTTGGGGGGGAATGCTCTGGCATCTTGGACGTGCAAACAGCTGATCAGAGCCGCCAAGAGAGACTTTTCTGTACTGTTTCATATGTTTGGAGGGGTGCTACTGATTTGGTCTGACATCATCCTGAGGCCAGCGTGCTGGGGGCAGCGGCGTTGGTCTCGTGGCCTGACTAAGATTAATAGGCAGATTGGGAGATGGGTCTGTGGACAGGGCGGGGTCCAAGTTCAGCACCCTTGGGTGGAGGTGGCCTGCTCGGGATTGTACAAGGATGACGGGGTGCACTTATCTCCGGTGGGCATGGATTTGCTCCTGAACGATTGGCAGGAGGCCCTGGAGAAAGTGGTTCGAGAAAGGCCACACTGGTCGCAGCTTGGGGCTTTTGGGGGGCGGCACAGGTATTGAGTGTCCCCTGTGCCGGTGGCGGGATCCCGGAGGTCCGGGGTCCGGAGCCTTAGGCGACTTGGGGGAGGGGGCGGGGTGCCCTCGACCCGGCCAACCCCTGGAAGACTTTTGCTAGTAACATGGCAAAGTCGGATAGGGGTTGGCGGAAATTGGCCGTTGGTGGGGACCACGGCTGGAGCGGAGGCGTGGCCGCCTTGCTAGTGACACGGCGGGCGGTTCACCAATCCGCGGGGGTTGATTGGTCAATGTACCTGTTTAATGTTAATGAGTTGTTTTAAATAAAGCTGCGACCAGTTGTCACCAAGAGTCGATGTCAGTGCCGTTATTGGGAATGAAGGGGGGGGGGTTGGGGTAAGGGGGTGGGGATAAAGAGAGAGGGGGCGCCGGGTCCGGATACCCGGTTAGTACCAGGGCGCGGGCAGGGTCCCGGGCCCGCCCGTAACCGGGTGCGCGGCCCTGCTCGGCCATGTGGAGGCCGTCACGCGCGTCAGCGTCGATACGCTGCGCGCGTCATTCAAAATGATTGGCTCCGCTCCTTCAGACCTGAGCGGAGCCAATCAGGTGAGAGGGACGCCATGTGCTCCGGAGCTTGCGGCTGGCCCGGAGCACATGCGAGCGGGCGCCCGACTGGCAGCCCACCCGCCCACCCATTAAGCAAGGTGGGAGTACTTAGTCGGGGTGTCGCAGCTGGGGGGGGAGGGGGACAGGGTGTTTAGTGCGGGCGGGATCCCGGAGGTCCGGGGTCCGGAGCCTTAGGCGACTTGGGGGAGGGGGCGGGGTGCCCTCGACCCGGCCAACCCCTGGAAGACTTTTGCTAGTAACATGGCAAAGTCGGATAGGGGTTGGCGGAAATTGGCCGTTGGTGGGGACCACGGCTGGAGCGGAGGCGTGGACGCCTTGCTAGTTGCACGGCGGGCGGTTCACCAATCCGCGGGGGTTGATTGGTCAATGTACCTGTTTAATGTTAATGAGTTGTTTTAAATAAAGCTGCGACCAGTTGTCACCAAGAGTCGATGTCAGTGCCGTTATTGGGAATGAAGGGGGGGGGGGGTTGGGGTAAGGGGGTGGGGATAAAGAGAGAGGGGGCGCCGGGTCCGGCTACCCGGTTATACAGCAGTTAAGACCACTCCTATCAAGCCAAGACTTCTGCTCAGTACTTCAGGCAATGATTTGCCCCTATTTTGACTACTGTAACAGTCTATATCAGGAGCTATCTAAACAAGCAAAAAGGCAACTTCAATGGCACAAAACACAGCTGCAGTGGACTGTTGTAGTTGTTGTTATGGAAGGATAGACTAGATAGACCATGTGGTCTTTTTCTGTTATCATGTTTCTATGTTTCTATGTAGTCTTTAAAATTCATAGTTCTGAACATATCAACCCTATACTTCACCAGCTACACTGGTTACCCATTCAAAGCAGAATCGTTTATAAAATAATTGTGATAACATACAAACTAATACATGACATAGCAGCTTCCTATCTAACCACCTTTATAAAAAACAAACAAACCTCCAAATGACAGACTGAGAAGAGCTTTCACTCAGAACATGCTTATCGTTCCTGAAGACTTTTCAAACACAAAGAGATCAATGAGTGGCGTGGAGGAGTGGCCTAGTGGTTGGAGCAAGGTACTTCAGGCCAGAAGTTCAGGGGTTCAAATCCCACTAGAGGATAGCAACCTTGGGCTGGAAGGACTGGGGTTTCTAGTCCCACAGGTGCTCCTTGTGGTCTTGGGAAAGCCACGTAACCCTCCATAGCCCATGTTCCCTGTGAAATAGTTATCTCCAAGTTATAATGCACTGTTCAATGTAATTTCAGTTTGTTCAATGTAAACTGCCTTGATATCATGAAAGGCAGTATATAAGAAATGTTAAATAAATAAAAATAAATAAATAAATGAGTGATAGAGCCTTTACATTCTTCACACCAATCCTCTGGAACTCTCTACCAGATAACCTTAGAGCTTTGGCTGACCTCTCAAACTTTAGGAAGCAACTCAAGACTCACTAATTTAAAGAATATTTTGGCACTCAGACAGACACAGAAAAAGTTTACCCAATAAACCTTACTCTTATCTCCCAGGTTTTCTAACTTGGTCACTTTGTGCCAGTTGCATTTTTGTAAATATGTTCATAATCCTTGTGTCAGTTGCTACTTTATTTATTTATTTGAACAGTTTTTTTTATACCGCTCCTTTCAGCGATCAGGGACTGTTTACATGGAACAAAAACTTGAAGATACCTGGAACATTCTTAATAATAACATAACATAATAGGAACTAGGTATCTAGTTGAAACACAAACTATATACACACCAATAAACACGAGTTGCAGAGGCATAGTGATAGCTGGTTCTCTGGTTCTCTTATCTATTTAGAAAGATACATCTTGAAAAAAGGAAGGATTAAGGAATTTGGGTGGTAGAGAGGAGGATTGATGAATTGGAAGTGTTGTAAATATGTTAAGTTATAATGTTTCAATGTACTGTTCAGCTTGAGCAGATCTCAGCGAATTTGATAGACTGACAAACTATGTTAATCCACTAACAATGTTCCTCGTAAAAGTTACGTTCACACCCTGTTCCTTTTTTATCTAAGTTGGTTAATTGTAAACCACTTTGATCTCATGGATTCTTGTTTTTGCTCTTCTTGTTTATTGTATACTTTGTCTTACTTGATTGTATTTGTATTTTGTGATCTTCTTGACTAGATTGTGAGCTCTGATGAGCAGGGACTTCTTTTCTTCATGTATGTACAGCGCTTCGTACATTTGAAGCGCTTTATAAATGTTAAATAGATAGATAGATAGATAGATCTCATGAAAAGGTGGTATAAAAAAGCACATAAATAAATAAAAAAGACTTAGAATAACCCCCAAGAGGTTACATAACAGAACAACAAATACAATGCCAATATGAATATAAAATGTTGCTTTGTGGAGGGGTAAATGTCTAATAACCAAGAAAGGTACATAATTGCGAGGCCGCGGGGCAGGGTCCCCGATGGCCGATTGTAACTGGGTGTGTGGCACGGTGCTGGGACCCTGTGCGCGTCCGGCATCGTTGTCAAGGCGATGGGGGGGGGGGAGCCTAATTCAAACCCATTGGCTCTCGTATCCGTGGGGTGGCGAGAGCCAATGGGCGAGGTGAGGCACGGGGGCTGATTGGCAGTAAGGAGGGGCTTATGTGGCTCGGCGGCGTGTGGAGGAAGGGGTTTGAGGTGCGGGCTTGGGCTTCGCCAGTTTCGGGAGTTGTGGTGTCGGTGCATTTATTTTCACGAAGGTCCGATTTGGGGGCTTTTGCCGTGATAGCCCGGAGCTGCAGTCGGAGCCACGGAGGTCCAGTCGAGGCAGAGGGAGCGCTTGGTGTGCAGGTGTCCCAGGACTGCAAGGCACACGGAAGGCCAGTATTTTCTGAGAGCGGGGGTATAATAATAATAAAAAAAAAAAACATAACAAAACAAAACAGGTGAAGGTAGTTTCTGGGATTCAGTTCAGGGGCATAAGGGTGGGTGAGGGTTTCTGGCTGGTGGGGTGATGCCTTCTCGGAGGGGCCAGTAGGGGAGGGCTAGAGGGCCCAGTGGAAGGGGACAGGCCACAGCGGGCACGCTGGCACCTCCACTGTGGGATGGGGTCCACAGGGAGGTAGAGGTGGTTGTAGCGGATAGGGGCGGATGGGCCGGAGGGCAGCAGGTAGGCGTGCTGCCAGTGCAAGGGGGGCTGGGAAAGGAAGGGGGAGGGCTGTAGCCTCGCCAGAGCCCGGCAGGGGGAGGCCTTCCCTGCGGGGGGGCTAGAGGGCTCGGGGGGGGGGGGTGCGAGGTAGGGCTGCAGGCTAGCAGGACTGGGCCAGTGCTAGATAGTGGTTCAGGTGGTCTCTCGGCTAGCGCTACTGCAATGCCTAGTCAGGGACAGGCCGGTGGGATCAAAGGGGTCGTAAGAGGCTCCGTGGGAGGGGCAGCTGGGCAAGGTCTGGGTGGGGTGGGATGGGGTGAGGGAGCTGGGATTGGGGGATGGGTCACGCCATGGCAAGGAGCCCCAGCCTTTGGCAGCCAGGGACTTTCTTTCCCCATGGGCTGGTCTGGAGCTCATGGAGGCTGTCGGATACCTGGTGCCTCGGCGCCATGGGAACATTGGGTGGGGGGTGGGCAAGGTTCGTCTAGGGCCGAGTGGCTGGGGGCTTGGCAACCCGCTTGGCATCCTCCTGCCCCCTCCCCCTTCTTTTTCTCTTGTGCCTCCACAGGATCCAGCAACATTGCAAGCGGCGGGGCGAGGAACCAGACTACAGCGGGGTGCAGAGAACATGACTGCGGCATCAACACCGTGGCGCCCGGTGGGGATGGAGGATGGCATTGTGGGCAATGGTGGGCTGCAGCAGATGGAAGCAAAGGTTTGCGAGTCTATGACCCTTCCAAGGGCGGTTTCGGCTGCGGACATGGCGGTGGGAGGTGAGTTTCAGGTGCAACCCGGGGGGGGGGGGTGAGCAGGTTAGCACGCGGGAGGGTGCGGGGTCTAAGGCAGGGAAGAAGAGGAAGCATTCGCGAAGGCGGCGTCACAGGTCAGATTCTTCCTCTTCCTTGGTTTCCAGCTCCGCGTCCTCCTCCTCGGGACAGGAGGGCTCATCTCCAGGGGGGTGGGGGGGGGGCAAGGCGCTGGCAGAGTCTGCTGCGGGAAAGGGCATCCCTACGTTGGTGTCATTCTCTGAGCTTTGGGAAGGGGTTCAGAGGAATCTTCGTAGGAAGATCTGGAAACGGCGGTATACAGACATCTTCTGGTTATTAGAAGGCAGGAAGCGGTCGGGCGAGAGTAGGAGGCAGAGGAAAGAGGATGAGAAGGCGGGTTGGCTTAGGAAGATGTCGCGTAACGTGGTAAATTGGACAAAAGCCTTCTTGCGATTGGCGAGTGTCGGGGGTCAGCACTCGCCCGGGGATTATGGAATGTTGTTGGCATATGCAGATTCCATTTTGGAGGCGGCGCAGACGCACGAGGGGTGGGCGTGGTTGAACTACGATGAAACATTTAGGGACAAGATGGAAGAGAGTAAAGCGTTGACATGGGAGACATAGGATATCAATTTATGGCTGACTCAGATGTCGGTAAGGGTGGGTTCTGGGGGGGAGGGGCTGGGGCAAGAGGAGGGTCCGGGATTGCGGCTGAGTTGGGTCATTCCTTTTGGGCAGGGGGGCTCCCCCACCCCCCCAGAAGAGAGTGGGAGGCGGGGCTGGTGGGGACATTTGTTGGCGATTCAATAAGTCCTCTTTCCCGTTTCCTGACTGTAAGTTCCGGCATGCCTGCTCGGTCTGCAGTGGTGGACATTCAGCAATTAAATGCATTAAAAAGGGGACCCCTGGCATGCCCTTGCCAGCCCCCAAGTAACAGGACGTGTGGGGGTTGGCTCTGACACCTTTACATTGGGAGGTAATGAGGGAGTGTTTGCAGCATTATCCAAGGTGGAAGAACAGAGAGTTGTTGGAACAGGGGTTTCAGTTTGGTTTTGTTATACCGGTGCAGGCGAGGACGGCTCGCAATTCCCCTTCGGTGCGTCATTTTGCAACTGTGGTGCGGGGCAAGTTGGCAGTGGAGTTGAGCTTGGGGAGAATCACGGGCCCTTTCGCGGAGCAGCCGATAGTGGATTTAGTGGTGTCTCTGCTTGGGGTAGTACCTAAGAAAGAACTGGGGGAGTTTTGGTTGATCCACAACTTGTCGTTTCCGTTAGGAGCATCAGTGAACAATCATATACTGAGGGAATTGTGTTCTGTTCGTTATGTGTCATTCGATGAGGCTGTGGATTTGGTGAGAAAATGTGGCGTTGGAGCTCGGATGGTGAAGGTGGACATTAAGTCTGCCTTTCGCCTGCTGCCGGTGCACCCATCAGCTTTTCGCTTTGAGAATGAGTTCTACATGGACAAATGTATGCCCATGGGGTGCTCCATCTCTTGTGCCTATTTTGAGAAGTTTAGTTCTTTTTTGCATTGGGTGTTGGTGTCTAGAGTGGGCTGCGTGAATGTGGTCCATTATCGGGATGATTTCTTTTTTGTCGGTTCTGTTGAGTGCCAGCAATTATTGCAAGGCTTTGTGGACATGTCCAGCGAATGGTGTCTGCCGGGAAGATGGAGGGCCCAGCGACGAGAATCACTTTTCTGGGGGTGGAGCTGGATTCGTTGGAGTTGGTGGCTCGTCTCCCAAGGGAGAAGGTACTGAAGCTGCGGGAGTTGGTGGTTAACGGGTTGGCTTCCGCTAAGTTAACTTTGCGGGAGTTGCAAGTATTGATTGGCTCCTTGAATTTTGCGTGCCGAGTCATACCGATGGGCCAGGTGTTTTTGCGACAGTTGGCGGTGGCTACAGTGGGGATTCAGAAGCCACATCATCGCATAAGGGTGTCCAGAATTATGAAGGTGGACTTGAGAGTGTGGGACGAATTTTTGGAGGGTTTTAATGGGACATCGGTCATGATGGAGCCGGAGATGTCTAGCGCAGATCTGCAGCTGTACACGGATTCGGCAGGTGGGGCGGGACTGGGTATTTACTTCAGAGGAGCTTGGTGTGCCGATAGTTGGCCTCAGTCTTGACATGCATCCGGTTTGACTAGCAATATTACATTTTTGGAACTGTTTCCCATGTTGGTAGTGTTACACTTGTGGCCCGAGAAGCTCAGGAATCGCAGGGTAGTTTGGTGGTGCAATAACGAGGCAGTGGTCAGCGTGGTGAACCGTTATGCCCCATGTTCCGTTCCAGTAGCGGCATTGATGAGGGAGGTGGTTTTAGGTTGTTTGCGGCTGAACGTTTTTGTGAGGGCCAGACATATACCAGGCTGTACTAATATCATTGCTGATGCGCTTTCTCGTTTCAAGTGGGAGCTGTTCCGGACCCTGGCACCGGAGGCGGACGCAGAAGGGTTGGTTGGAAATTATGGCAGGTTGGCCAGTGGAGATGGTGAATCTGCTGCGGAGTTCGGTGTCTGCAGCAACATGGTCGGTGTATCTGCGAGGTTGCGTCAAGGTGTTCGAGTTTTTGGAGGCCCAAGGCTGGCAACTGGGTTTCACCTCTGACAGGCTGTTAGGACAGTACATAGTTTATGCAAAAGGAGCCGGGGTTTCCAGGGCTTCAGTGCGGAGTCATTTGGCCGGCTTTACCTTTTTTGCTAAAGCAGCTGGTTGGGGCCACTTGACTCCAGGGTTCTTGGCATGAAGAATGTTGCATGGTTGGGAGCGATCCTGTCCTACCCCGGCGACTCGCGGCGGCCAATTACACATGAGTTGCTTGTTAAGATTTGGACAGCGTTACCCAGAGTAGTGGCATCACATTACGAAGCCACACTTTTTAGGGCAGTTTTCTGTTTAGCTTTTTTCGGTGCTTTTTGGATGGGGGAGTTCTCCGGGTTTGGAGCCTTAAATTTGAATTGGGGCGGGGGCGGTGGCCCCCAACCCAGATAACCCCTGGCCGGCTTTTGCTAATAACATGGCGAAGCCGGGGGAAATGGGGGTGGAAAGTTGCTGCTGGCATGGCCGCGGCGTAAGCGGAATGAGATCACTTTGCTAATAGCATGGCTGGTGAAGGCTCGTTTCGCTGGTGGGTTCAGTAAGTGGATTATGTTGTAACGGAAATGTTCTGGAGCGTTTGATTGTTAATAAAGCTGTGACCAGTTATTGCCCAAATTGAGTCTGTTGTATTTTGTTGAAGGGAGGGGGGATGTAATAGAGGTGGTGGTTGAGGATTGGTAGGGGTATGTGGGGGGTCACAAGGGAGCATTGGGTCTGACCTGCCTCGGTTATTGCGAGGCCGTGGGGCAGGGTCCCCAATGCCAATTGTAACTGGGCATGCGGCCTGGTGTGGGGACCCTGCGCGCGTCCGGTGTCGTTGTCAAGGCGACGGGGAGGGGGGAGCCTAATTTTCAAACCCATTGGCTCTTGGATCAGTGGGGTGACAAGAGCCAAGGTGAGGCACGGGGGCTGATGGGCAGTAAGGAGGGGCTTATGTGGCTCGGCGGCGTGTAGAGGAAGGGGGCTTGAGGTGCGGGTTTCCCACCCTCCCGCCCTTTATGGTGAGTATGAAGGGGGTGTCGCAGCTGGTGGGGGTGTCGGGATCCCAGAGGTCTCTGGGGTCTGGAGCCTTAAATTTGAATTGGGGCAGGGGCGGTGGCCCCCAACCCGGATAACCCCTGGTCGGCTTTTGCTAATAACATGGCGAAGCCGGGGGAAATGGGGTTGGAAGGTTGCCGCTGGCACGGCCGCGGCGGAAGCGGAATGAGGTCACTTTGCTAATAGCATGGCTGGTGAAGGCTCGTTTCGCTGGTGGGTTCAGTAACTGGATTATGTTGTAACGGAAATGTTCTGGAGTGTTTGATTGTTAATAAAGCTGCGACCAGTTAATGCCCAAATTGAGTCTGTTGTATTTTGTTGTAGAGGGGGGGAGATGTAATAGAGGTGTGGTTGAGGATTGGTAGGGGTATGTGGAGCGGGGGTCACAAGGGAGCACCGGTTCCGACCTGCCTCGGTTATTGCATATGTTGCATTTAGGGATATGCATAGGGTAACACTTTTGGTTTATTTTCACTGGATATTTTCCAAATTATCTGATTTTGTTTGGTTTGCTTCATACATTCATTTTAATGATAATGTTTTAATGCACATTAGAACTTTTTAACATGTACTAATCAACCTAATGCATGTTACTTTGTGGTTAATGTGCATTAAATTGATTTAGCATGCATTAAATTTTTAGATTAATGAACCTACGCTAATGCATGCTAATGAATGCTCATCCCTAGTTGCATTTATTTTATAAAGGCAACATATGTGCCTATATACCTTGATAAATTAGTAGTTATGTACATGCCAAAAATTTTCTGGATTGTTTTGATTCATTAGAATACTCCTGTTTGGTTAGTCTTCATAAATCAAAACATAGGAATGGATCAGACAAACAAACCAATCAAAGTCCATAGGGGAAGCTGTTTCACAATGTGGCAGTTAGGTTTGCTATCTATTTTCAATTAAACCACCTTGAAACTTGATCGCAGACATCTCTAGCAGCACTGTAAGCCATCAAAAGTGTCATAAACTCCCTAGAGTCACCACAAGAGGGGCAAACAAATATGTATAGTGGCCAGATGAGCAACAGAAACCACATCAGAAAGGCTAAGTGGTACAAAAGAACTCGATGAACACCTCAGGATAGTGGAAGAGGGCAAAGCAGTACAATTTGTGCAAGCATATGAGGGCACTTTGAGAGATGGAAAATAGCAAGGAGATCAGCACAGACCCCAGATCGTCTGCAAGGCCCTAAATTATGCCAAGAGGACAAGCACACATAAAAATAGAGCGGAAAAATAAGATCATTAATGTGTAAAAATATATTAATGTTGGAAGATTAGCCTTGAGAATGTTTACAGACGATGAGGCTTTTTATACAAAATGGAATAGTTTTTTTGAATAAATGTAGTATGGACCTTATTGCTTTATTAGGTGAGCGTTTAAATACTGAATCAATTAAATTAATACAGGATGTGAAACAATTACATGAATTAATTCGTACGAAAATTACTAAAGATCGGTATAAGACACAAATGGACGATTTACAATCACAGTTAGATCAATATCGTGATTATAAGAAATCTATTAAGATAAAAAAATTTAATCGAGACAAAATGGATTATGATCTCGATCAAGTCTATACTTGGATGAAGAAAAATCAGTCATCACAGAAACGGGTCACTTTTGACTCTCTTGATATTTCTTCAGATGATTCAGAACATGGCGGCTTTTCGGATAGTTCCTCAAAGATTCCCAATCAACGACAAGAGCAGGTTTTTCACCGGGGACGATTTCGGGGCCAGGGCAGAAATCGTACATGGAAGCCTGTAGAAGGTTTCCAACAAGATCGAATTTGGAAGTCTCAAGACAATTTCCATCAAGAACACCCACAGGGCCCGATGACCAGGAATCATTCCAAACAACAGTAGTAAACATTTCTTCGACAACTCTGTCTTGTCAACAACTATCTGTACTTAATTTAGGTCTCTCTTTTGTGCCGGTTGCTCACTACAGTTCTTTTCAGATGAGACTGGCTTTACATTGTTTTTTTCGAAAGCTAATAGTAACTCATTTTTGTGCTACACATGATTTGGGAACAGACATGTCTGTGGTTTGTGCACCTTCGAAATGGATCCCTTCAGGGAATCCGGATTATCTTATTGAATCATATCAGAAATTAGTATTACATGATGTGGCTAGTTTGGAACAAAGTAATACAATGTCTAGATTTCATAATTTAACAAAAACCCAATGGTTAGCCTTAGGTGAATTAAAGAAAAATCAAGACATCATTATTCGGAGAGTGGATAAGGGTGGAGCTACAGTTATACAATCCTCCGCTCAATATCTGTCTCATCTTTTAAGTCAATTGAATGATACTAAACATTATGTGAAATTATCTGAGAGTCCAATGAGAAATTTACAACAAGAGATATTAACGGCGGTACAAGAGGCTTTTTCACGAAATTGGATAACCAAACGGGAATTTAAGTTTCAGGTCATATCACATCCAATAACTCTGATTATATACACGGTTCCAAAAATTCACAAATCATTATCGATGCCTCCAGGCAGACCGATTGTGTCTTGCCATGGATCGATGTTAGAACCTTTATCTAAATTTTGCGATGTGTTCCTTCAACCATGCACTCAAAAAGTACCATCTTTTCTAAAAGATACTACTCATTTTATTAGTAAATTACATGGACTTACAGATCCAATTGACACTTTTTGGCTGGTATCGCTTGATGTAGGAGCAATGTAAACCAATATTCATCAGGATCAAGCTTTAGAGGTGATTTCCCAACTTCAAATTCCTCTTCCAAATAGGATTCCCAGAACATTTTTTCAAAAACTTTTGAGTCTAGTACTCACTAGAAATTATTTTCAATTTGAACAGCAATTTTATCATCAAATTCAGGGCATAGCCATGGGGGCAACAGTGGCCCCATCTATAGCCACATTATATATGGCCGAGTTTGAATCTTCAATGATTTACCCTTCTTCATGGTTTCAAGATGTGGCCTCGTGGGTTAGATTTTTAGATGACATGTTTTTTCTGTGGAAAGGTTCAGAGGAGACTTTAAAGGCTTTCATACAATGGTTAAATGCTTTACGGCCTAATTTGTCTTTTTCCATGCATTATCATTTTTTGAAATTAAAATTTTTAGATGTATTAATTGTGAAACGTGATAATAAGTTACATACTACTCTGTTTAGAAAATCTGTACAGCGAAACACATTATTAAATTATTCAAGTTTCCATCCTACATCCTTAAAAAAAGGTTTTCCATTTGGACAATTCTTGTGTTTATGACAAATATGTTCAAGTATTGAGGATTTTATTGATCATGCACGGGAATTATCTGAACGTTTGGCACAGAGGAGATACAGAAAAAGTTATAAAAAAGGCATTTCTACGAGCTAAATATACTCATCGTGAATGGTTACTTCCTTCAGAAAATCTAGGGGGTTCAAATAGCCAATCATCATTTTTACCGTCTGATGTACTAGTCGGAGTATTACCATATATGTCGCATTCAGATAAAATTAAGAAGATCCTTCTTAAACATTGGCATATTTTGCAACTCCATTCATGTTTTCAAAAGAGATTACAAATAACTCATACTCGAGGTCCCAATTTGCGTGATTTGGTGGGGAGTACTTCCTCCCCTATTGATAGACAATCTGTTGAGCAGCACACCACTTTGGGGCATTTTTCTTGCAATACGTGTGATTTTTGTCCATTGTCCATAATTGGCAAAGATTGGCAGATACTTCATTCTGATTTTGTGCATGAAGCTAAATGGCACACTACATGTTCCTCTTCTTTTGTAGTGTATGTTTTGGTTTGTCCCTGCCATCTTTTGTACATTGGGAGAATGATTCGTCCCATACGTATTAGATTGCGAGAACATGCATCGAGAATAAAAACAAAAACTACATCTGCTCCCATTGTTCAACATTTTTTGGACCATCAACATTCATTTATGGAAATTTTTTGGAGAGTTCTTGATCATGTACCGGAAAATCCACGAGGGGGCAATCGTGAACAATGCCTTCAATTGCATGAACAGATGTGGATATTCAGATTGTCTATGGTGGAACCTTTGGGACTTAATAAAGAACTGGACTGGAATAGTCTTCTTTAAATGATTGGCATCTAGAAGGGACATGATGTGTACAACTGTGATTGGTTTGAATTGGGCTTTAAATCTTGGGCTTTGTTTTTGTGGCTTTAGATCATCAATGAGCATGCGCTGGCATCCTGAATACTCAGGCAAGCCAGAATATTGTGTTTGCAGTTGGAGAAACATTGAAACAAGGCATTAGGTTTGGCTTGCCCGAAACGCAGTACTCTGTCCTGGTTTGAAATAAACTGCGGACATTGGAGACATCGATATATTTATGGAGGTGATGTAAAATAATTGTACCACACTCCACAATGAAATTATCTGGATTGAGAGCAGAAATTGGAGACATCGGTAGAGAGTGATTTCTCATGAAAGTTTCTTCGGGGACTATACTCAACATTTACAATAGGTAAGTAAGAATTTTGGGGTATTTTTTAAATATATTGGAAGCACTTTATTTTTGGATACGTTTGGTGTAGGTCACACTATTATATGGTGTTTTTACCTACGTTTAGAGCTCCAGTAGGGGCCTTGACTAATTGAGTAAAATGGAAGTAAAAGCCACGAGACAGTGATTGAATTCTCAAGGCTAGTCTTCCAACATTAATATACTTTCACACATTAGCTCATGATCTTATTTTTCCGCTTTATTTTTATGTATGATTATTATGGTATAGAGTTACAGTTATTTTGTATTATAAGAGGACAAGCACAACATAGCAGCCATATTGCATTAAAGACTCTAAGTTATGTCAGAAGGACCAGCACAGAACCCAGATTAGCTGGAATGCCCTATGTTATGCCATTAGATCAGCACAGTAGAACAACTGGATTGGCTGGAAGGCCCTAAAACAGCAGAGAAGAGCCAATGCAACAGCCGTAGAAGTGTTAGCAGCCCAAGCCGCAAGAATGGGGTGAGTTCAACTATGCTATGTGCCTGCAAGTTAGGCACCGAGGACTTTGGTGCATCATGGAGAGATTTTAATCATACCTGATGATCTCCTTTCCTTGAATCCTGCAAGACATCCAAGCAAGTGGGTTATGCTCCTTTGCCAGCAGATGGAGACAGACTTGAGCCACTCTCAGTGATGTCATCACTTGGTATATCCTTTGGTACAGCACTGAGAGAAACCAGTATGACACTTCCCAAGCAGTAAACAAGACTGAAAAACTCAGAAAAGAATTAGAAAGCATTAGTAAACTTAAACAGCTTTTCCATGAAGACTGTGAACAAGTACTTGGCTCTCTTACCATGAAGAAATTGGAGTCAGATCTCAAGACTGACTATGCCTTCTATGGCAGCGGAATCCCCAAACTTGCAAAAGGAGTTTCCCAAGCATTGATATCAACCTGCAAAAGAAATCTTCCAGTGCAGGTCTTGGTCTGGTCTAGCAGGATTCAAGGAAAGGAGATTATCATGTATGATTAAAATCTCTTACCACTCGAGATATGTTATGATACTAATTTCAAGGATTTTTTAATAACAAAATGGAATGATTATGATTATTTTAATGGGAAGCATAAAAATGATCCAGAGTTATTTTGGGAGGCTTCAAAGGCTGTTTTGAGAGGAGACATAATTTCTTATATAGCTCGAAGGAGAAGAATGCTTGCTTTTAGGATTCTTAGATTGGAGAAACAAATTTGTAGAGAACGTAGGCTCCTGGCTAATAAACCTAATAACTTCAACAAAGAGCAGTTACTTGCTACTCAAGCAACTTTAAATACTTTATTACAACAAATAGCTAAAAAATCTCTGTTATATTATAAACATAATTTATATCAATATGGGGATAAGTCGGGGAAACTTTTAGCTCGTTGTTTGGCACGAAGTAAGGGATCCAGATTTGTTCCACTTTTGAAAGATAAAGGAGTAATATGTAAAATAGTGCGGATATAGGGAGAATTTTTGTAAATTATTATACAAAGTTATATAGGGGAGAAGATGTTTCTAATGAAAATATTAAAAAAAATTTTGGAAAAAATACATTTACCGCATCTTACAAAGGTTCAGCAAATGCAATTGGAAGCTCCTATAACAGCGGATGAAATACAAAGTAAAATTGATAATGCCACAAGATATAAAGCTCCAGGATTAGATGGTCTTAGAGCAGAATATTATAAATTGCTGCAAGTTCAGATTACACCAGTGTTAGTGACCTTATTTAATAGGTGGATGAATGAGGGAGTTTTTAAATATAATAATAATCTTGCTCACATTGTGGTTCTGCCTAAACCTGGTAAAGATGTAACTGAGGTTGAGTCATATCGACCAATTTCGTTAATAAATTGTGATCTAAAATTGTTTGCGAAGATTTTAGCAGATCGGTTGGCAGGTTATCTGCCTATTTTATTACATGATTGTCAGACTGGATTTGTGAGAGAACGGTACCCTTCAAAGAATGTAAGAAAAATATTAGGAGCATTGAGCTGGGTTAGAAAAATGGATGTCCCATCTTTATTGGTAAGTTTTGATGCAGAAAAAGCTTTTGATAGAGTAGAATGGAAATATTTATTTGAAATATTAAAAACCTATGGCATAGGTGAAAGATATATAAAAGGAATTAGTGCTTTGTATTATAAACCAAATGCAGTAATAGGAGTTAATGGACAGATTACAAATAATTTTTATATTACACGTGGAACTAGACAGGGTTGTCCTTTATCACCATTGTTGTTTGTGCTTTCTTTGGATCCTTTACTGAGATTGATTTATGCTTGTGATGAAATACAAGGAGTGAAAGTTGGGACATGTATATTTAAGATTTCTGCTTTTGCAGATGATTTATAAGTCATGTTGTTAAATCCTTGTGAATCTTTAAAAAGACTTCTAGATATGATTAGACGATTTGGGGAAATTGCTGGTTTAAGATTGAATATGACTAAATCAGAAGCTTTGGATATTAATGGGGGGTTACAGAGAAAATGGGGTGATGAGTTTCCATTAAAATGGGCTATTAACAAATTTAAGTATTTAGGAATTTGGTTGCCTAAAAATCCGAGCCATTTGTATAGGCAGAATGTTAGGCCTTTGATGCGAGATATACAAAATAAATTACAGGTTTGGACACCTTTGCCACTTTCATTAGGTGGTAGGATAGCTGCATATAAGATGATGATTTTTCCCAAAATTTTGTATATTTTACAATTAATTCCGTTGCGACTTTTAAGACAGGATGTGCAGAAATTAGAGAGATTGTTGCAGCGATTTTTTTGGAGAGGGAAACATCCAAGATTAAGAATTGATCGTTTGTATGGTTCATGGCAACAAGGTGGTATGGGGTTACCTTGTATAGAATTATATAATATGGGTTGTTTACTTCGTCACGTACGTGATTGGATAGGTGGTACTTCGGTTTATACTCCTTATGATTTTGAATCAGCATTAGTTGCTCCTTATTCTCTTCGGTCAATGTTACATGTATCGAGCATGAAGTTTCCTAAAGTATTTAAAAGTAATATATTATGGCAGGGGGTTCGATGGAGTTGGAAGAAGCTTTGTGAAATATTGGGTGTTTCAAGTGAAATTTCAGGTTATTTGCCACTGCAGGGTAATATTGACTTTCATCTGAGTACAAAGTCAATTTTATTTAAAGGTTGGGAGAAAAAGGGTCTTTTTCTGCTGTATCAAGTAATTAATGAAGAGGGTGTACTTAAACCATTTAGTGAATTAAAAAGAAGTTATGGTTTGTCTCAGGGGCATTTTTATGCATATCTACATTTAAAATATTATTTGATTTCCATAGCTGATAGGAGAATTGGTTTGAGATCAGAAAATTTTAGAAAATTGGAAGATTGGTTTACGTTGAAGGACAAGGAAAGGATAACTGTAGCAGAATATAATAAGGCTTTATTTAATTTAGTTCATGTCAAGAATTTTGACCATTTGAGTTTGCATTGGGGAAAAGAATTAGGAATCAATCTTGAAAGGTTTGCCTGGGAAAAGGCCATTGGGTGTATTCCTAGACAAATAGCGGGGGCAAAATTACGTGAAATGCAATTTAAGATAATAGAACGTGCTTACATATCACCATATAGAGCATGGAGAGGGGGCTTTGCTCAATGTAGTGAATGCCCAAGGTGTAGAATGGAGAAGGCACATTTGGGGCATATGTTCTGGACTTGTATATGTGTGAAGAAATTTTGGATTAATATTCAAAAATTTCTAAGTGGTATATTGAGGCAATCTTTAATTTTGACTCCAGGGTTTGCAATTCTTGATGTTCCAGATTCTTTAGGGCTTTCATTATCAGGGAATAGACATTTAGTGAGGAAATGTTGTCTGCTTGCTAAACAATGTATACTTCGGAATTGGAGAGATCCTAAAGGTCCAGAATTTTGGGAGTGGAGAAACGTATTACATCAATTGATTTTATGGGAAGGAGTATCTACTAGGAAACATGTGCGTAAAAGAGCTTATTTTTTAAATGTTTGGTCTCCTTATCTTGATGGGGTTTCAGCAAGGGCAAGGAATGATATTTTAACAATTTAAATTGGCTAAGTTAGAATTACATAAGGGTTAGGTTAGAATTGGTTTAGTAGGGAGGATGGGGATTGGAAGGGGAAAGTGTAAAAGGGTGAAGGTGCAGGAAGGAGAAGGGGAAATTATAATGTATTAATTGACTTTTTTTTTTAATGAATTATTATTGAGTGGGCGGGGGGGATAAAGGTAAGGAATGGGAGGGAGTATGGGAGTATGGGATGGGGTGGTGGTATATGGGGGGGAAGGGGATAAAGGTAAGGAATGGGAGGGAGTATGGGATGGGGGTGGTGGATAAAGGGGGAGGAAGGGGAGAAAAATAAAATATGTTTAACATTGTTAATATGTATGCTGTTTACATTGTTTCAATATGTATGCTTTTTAAGTTATCTTAAAGTGTATATTGTCTATAATGTTTCAATATGTTAGCTTCTTACAATGGAATCAAAATGTATGCTGTCTAATATGTAAACTATTTACAATAAATAAAAAGATTAAATACTAAAAGATAAAAAAAAAAAAAAAAAAAAAAAAAAAAAAACTCTTCTTCCTTATCATCCAGCTAGACCAGTCCAAATGAGTGGAACTTACCCAAATAGTGAGGACCCAAGGTAGGAGGAAGATGACAATCAAGACAGACTACCTTGCCACAGGCATCATCTGAATAAAATCTACAAGCACCCTGTAGGGCTTTACAAAGGTGATCAATGAAGACCAAAAGAAAATCTTAGAAATGTCCTCTGGGGACATCAAAATGGACTCCATCCCCTAGAGTGAACTGCAACACACTCCTGAATGGTCTCACCAGGCAGGATGCACCCTGCTCCCAAAAGCCTCCACTGATCAACAGGCAATGGAGGATGTGACCTCTGCCAGCACTGCTCTTGAACTGCTGAGGAAGATGGAGATGATCTAATCAGCGGGAGGAATGAGCCATTGCTATCAACCTGAGCAATACCTTCCACACATTCACCAGAAGTATTGAGGGGTCCATTTGAAGATCCTCTCTATGAAGGAAGGCAGGACCACAGTCTAGTCAGGATGATAAGGAGCGGAACCATCCCCCTTGAAGGAAGGGCAGCATAGGCTTCAAAGTGAAAGAAGCTGTTGAAAGAAACAGAATAATGTACTGCAAACCAAGGACACTACTTGGTGGATGTTAAAGTTTCTGGGAATGGATAATAAGGAACCAACATACCAGGGAGGCCTTACATATGGATCCAAAAATGGGTCCTTCTGGGGACCTCTACCACAGGAGCCCACTGGGATTCAACAGGACACTCAAGCAGACAGAACTGCTTCATTCTTGCTGAAGGGTGCTGTGCCAAAATACACCTCAAGGAATCCCTTGGAGATGACTCCTGTAGCAGATCAGGGCCACCACTTGAATCATGAAAATTCAGAGCCAAGCTGTGGTACAGGTCAAATTGTTAAAAAGCTCTAACATCTTCTAAGGGCCAAGAGACTCATCAGGTCCCAAGCAAGGAGGTTATTACTATTCCCAAGCAGCTTATACCAACAGACATGCACCAGCAAGGGTCAGGACCTAAATGAGAAGGAACTGGCAAACTGTCTTACCAGGAGACCCTTCCATGTTTCTTATTGCAGACCTGTATTTTGAAGAGCAAGAGAGAGAGGTCACACCATTTGGCTCAAGATCCCATGTAACATAGTGCGCAAGGGCAATCTAGGGTTCCTAGGATCATTAGGTCTAGATGGGCAAATAAACCATGCAGAAGATGGCTCACCAAGGGTCAGAGAGGAATACCCATAGCATTTCACCAAGCCTGCCATCTGCAGAATTGTTCCACTTCTAAAGTAGCACCCCAACTGGCATTCGTTGAATTGGTGAATAAATGGAGTATTGGAAAGCCTCATCTTTGCACTATGAGATCACATTTGGGAGGTTGAGCTCTCACTTTACCCAGAGTTCAGACACAGAAAGCCAGATTGCATGCTAACTAAGCTTTGATATTTATTTAATTTATTTATTTAACATCTTTTATATACCGCGCTATTTGTTATCAGTGCGGTTTACATTTAACAAAGGTTGCTCAATTCAGTCGAGACTGTTTTGCGCTTACATTGTAACAGGAGATAAAACTTGGAACAAATCAGGGTAACTATATACATATAAACATAGAGCATAAGATTATAACTTGGCCGGAATTGTCACAAAGTCTATAGGCGGGGCTGCTATTACTTGAGATCCATTTGTTTATGTAGTATATGGAGAGTTTGTGGGGGTTGGGGGGTGATTGATCGGGGGCGGGGTGGATGCTTGTGCAAAGTGTAGCAGGAAGATGTGGTGTTTGATTGCCTTCCGGAACTGAATGAGGTCTTTGATCAATCTTATTTCAGGTGGGAGATCGTTCCAGCATTTTGGGGTGTAGAAGGCGAAGGCTCTTCTCCTGGTTGTTTGGGTGCACTTTATGGAGTCTTTAGGGATGATCAAAGTGTTGTCCGTTATTGTCCTCCTCGTTCTGTTATTCGGGGTAGGGCTGATGAGGTCCTTGAGTGTCGTGGGGGCTAGGTTATTGATGATCTTGAATGTAATGAGAAGAATTTTGTATATTAACCTGCAGTATATTGGTAGCCAGTGGAGCTCCTTAAGTATCGGGGTAATATGGTCCATTCTGGCAAGACCACAGAGAACGCGGGCCGCCGCGTTCATCGCGAGTTGCAGTGGGTTGAGGGTGTTCTTGGGGAGACCATACAGGATTACATTTGCATAATCAAAGTGTGGTAGTATGAGGGCCTGGAAAATGGTTCGGAAATCATTAGGGGGTAGCATGGGTCTAAGGTGCCTTAATGTTCTGATTTTATTGTATATGGTCCTGGTTGTGTTTTTTATGTGCTCCTTGAAGTCGAAATGCTAGTTCAGTGTAATCCCTAGGTAACGTATGGCGAGTTTACTTGGAAGCTCTGCATCTCTTACTTTTAGAGAAGATGGAGGGGAGAATGTTTTGTTCCTTGAGATGAACAGAACTTCGGTTTTCTTGAAGTTTATGCGGAGATTTTGAGTTAGTAGCCAGTCAGTGATTGCGTTGAAGCAGCTGACAAGGTTAGTGAAGTCTGGATGTTTGACTTTGAAAGGCGTAAACAGCAGGACGTCATCTGCATAAATTAGAGTAGAGATTTTGTAGGAGCAGATGATGTCACATATCGGCTGCATGTAGATGTTGAATAGCAGCGCAGATAGAGAGGAGCCTTGTGGAACACCTTGATGTTGGTGGAAAGGTGCTGATGTGTTGGACCCAACCCGGACATGTTGCCAACGATCCATTAGGTAAGACCTATACCATTCCCAGGCGAGGCCACAGATACCCTTCTCATGGAGACGGGTGAGGAGTTGATTGTGATTGACGGAGTCGAAGGCGGCAGCAATATCCAGAAAAATGAGAGCAAAGCCATTTTCGACATTGTCTATTCCTCTGTTCAAAGTATTGGTTAGGGTGGTGAGCAGAGTATCTACTCCATGAGATTCCCTAAACCCGTGTTGGCAGGGGTCAAGAGGGGCCGCTACGTCAATGTGTTGCTGGATCTGTCTTTGGACAACCTTCTCAATTATTTTGTCTAACAGAGGTATACTCGAGATTGGGCGATAGGAATAAGACTTCAGTGGGTCAAGTCTGTTATTCTTCAGGAGTGGTCTTATTGATGTTTGTTTGAGGAGTGAGGGGAATGAGCCTGTTGCAAAGGATAGACCAATGATGTTCATTAGAATTGGACTAAGCTCAACGCGCAGGGTTCTGACCCAGTATGCTGGGCAGGGATCATTTGGAGCCGTAGAAGTGTTGATGATGTTGATGAGGTCTTGGATGTTTTTCTCGGTTGTTGGGGTGGGAGTATGGTTGGGTGTGGATACAGAAGCTTTATCAGTCATGAGGGTCTTGGATTGGAGGTAGTCAGCATATGACTGGGGGGGTATTGGATCGGGTTGGGTAGGAGATGGTTCCTTAATTAGGGATTTTGCTAGGCTGAAAAGATCTCTGGGTTTGTTGAGTGAGCGGAGTAGGAGCTTGGCATGGTATTCACTCATTCTGAGGTATATTGTTTCGCGGTAGGGCTTCAGGTGTTCAAGGTATGTTGATTTGTCAGTTTGAGAGTGGGAGCGTCTCCATTTCCTTTCATGCTTCCTGAGATCGAGGAGAGATGCTCGAAGTTCTGCTGTGAACCACGGAGCTGGTTGTCTTTTACTTTTACATCTTTTGGGGGACGCAGAATTGTCCATGTCTGGTAGTTGAGCGAATGCTTTCAGTGTGATGTTCCAGTTGGTGATTGCTTCATCCAGGTTAGTTGACGTTAGTTTGAGAGCAGGAAGAGCGTGTTTAGTGAACTCTTCGATATCAAGAGGTCTGAAATGAGAAGTAATTGTGGATTCTGTTTCGGCATCATTGGGTGGAATTTGAACTTGATGAGAGGGGGGATCTGGAATGTGATAAGCTTATGGTCAGACCAAGGGACAGGGGTGATAGCGATGTTGAGGTTGGACTTGTGACTTGTGGCAGAATGGGGAGCGAAGATTAGGTCTAGTAGGTTTCCTTTGAGATGGGTGGGGGCCCTCACTAGTTGTTCAAATCCAAGAGCTTGCATTGCTTCCAGGAAGACGTCTGCTTGGTTGGACTGCAGGGAGGATAAGTTGAAGTCTCCGAAAAGCCAGTTGGGGTTGCGTGGGTTAGCAGGGTTGCAGGCTAAGTCAATGAAGGTAGAGAAGTCCTCTGACGGGGAGGAGGGAGCTCTATATATGAGGTTGATGGTGTATTTGTTGGCAATGGTGACAGTGTCTGTGTGCGTGGTGCTCTTGGAGGAGAGCAGTTGAAATTTTAGCTCTGTTTTTGCAAGAATAAAGACTCCTCCACCTCTACGGATGGTTCTATGGCAGGTGTGAATGGAGAAATTGGGCGGGATAAGTTGGTTTATGAGGGCTGTATCAGTATCAGTGAGCCATGATTCTGTCACCATGAGGAGATCTAGGTCATGGACAGCTATAAGGTCAGAGATGATAGGCCATTTCTTGCGAATAGAGCGTGAATTTATGAGGGCACATTTCAGGAAGTGTTTTGTTTTTTGGTGGAGCTGCTTTAGTGTTATCAGGATGATTGAGGGCCACGTACAGTAGGTGTGAGTGTCAAGAATGGTGTGGGAGTCCGGTGGCAGAGTGGTAGGGTTTACCATGATTTTTCTTGCCCAGGTGAGGTAGGGTAGGGATGTGGCTATATCCGTTTGAGAGGGTGATGGAGTTTTGTATGGTGTTTGCTAGGAAGTATAAGATGGTGAGGGTAAGTAGTGGGAGGGCCATGGTGGCTTGGTGGATGCTGAGTCAGGTCTTATGGTAAGGGTGTGGTGATTCTGTTTGCTCGTGAATAAGTTAACGAGTGTGGTTAAAATAGTGTAAACACTTAGAATAAAAGTGCAGTGGAAACAGCATGTGAAATAGCAACACAGTAAGAGACTTTACATAGTGGTTGAAGCATTCAAGTGGTAGCAGGGGTGTGATAACATAACACAGGAGGAGTAACACAGTAGCACAAAGGAATGAATACTTTGTAGCACAATGGAGTAATTACTTGTAGCGGTATTGCTGAGAGAAGTGCTCGGGAGAAAATACAGCAAAGGAATCAAAGCTACTGAGAGTACCTCATTCAAAATGCTGAGAGATGCTGGGTTTGGGCAGCGGCAGATCTCAGAGGGTTGGTTCGGGAGATAGCCCTGGACAATGGCCTTTCACGCCCTGCCTAGGCGTGGGCCCGCCAGGCGCGGGTGCGCCGGACGGCGCTTCCTTTTTGAATGGCCCGCCGGCGCTGGAGGGCAGTCGTCGCTGGAGGAGGCGGTCCCGGTGCCCCGGCTCGCTCTATCCCCGCCGGGAGAGCTGAAGGAGAGCCGGGGTGCTGGAGAGGAAAGGGCCACGCACCCGATGGCGCTTCCTTTTTGAATGGCCTGCCGGCAGCATGTGCTGCAGCTAGGGCAATCAGATGCTCCTCTGCCCAACAGCCCAGCTGTACAGCTGCGAGAATCACTCCGGACCGGACCCACAACTTTTGCTGCAGCAGAAAACATGTGTGACAGTTTTATGTCCAAGAACACACAACCTGTTGTGTTGCCTAGTGATTAGAGCAGCAGCCTGGTAACCAAGAGACTACTCCTTGTGGCCTTGGGCAAGTCACTTTGCTAGGTCTTTCTTCTGAGGGAATAGAGGGTAATCTACTTCCAGTCGCACCTTGCTACGAAAACTCAGGGGCTGCTAGGTCACCAGGAGCCAGCATTGACTCAACAACACACATTGCACTGCAGTTTGCATTTGGGCTGCAAAAATCCAATGGAGCGATACAGTATAGGGGTTGAAATACTTCTGTTCATGAAAGAAGAGTGGGACCTACAGTGGTGTGCAAAAGTCTGGAATCACTTGTGAGTTTTGCATTTTTCGTACTTTCTAACTTTTTTTTAAAATTTTGCATTTAGCCCAGCATATTCATCTTTCTACCACGTTAAAAGGGATACATTTGGCAATTAGAGTTGACATTTTTGCATTCCTTTCTTCCAATTTAAATACTTTACAGACACTGGGAGATAGCTACTGCTATTTTTGTGGATCCTGTGTCAAAACTGGATCGAGATTATCCAATATGCACATGTTATTTCTGACCAATCAGGAGGCTGATTTCACTAACCAATCACAATGCAGATATCTAGCCAAGAGTGCAGCTAAAAAAACACACGGAATTTTTGAATTTCATACGCTTTCTGGATCGACCATGAAGATGACTCGGACCCTGACATTGGAGGAGGGTGTTCATGTGTCCTTTATGAGCGAGGAAGGATTTTCAAGCCGTCAGATAGCCAGGAAAGTTGGCTGCAGTCAGAGTGTTATTGTTAAGATTGTACAGAAGAAAGAAACGGGTTCAGTGATGAACAAGCCTCGTTCAGGTCATCCACGTGCATCAACATCATGCCAGGACCGCGCACGATGCATTTCACTGACTAATCGCAAGTTGACCTCTCCTCAACTACTTCGAGAGTGGTCAGACAAGAGTGAGGTCAGTGTCAGCTCATCAACAGTATGTTGCCAGTGCCTGCAGTTTGGTCTCCAGGGCTGCAAAGCACAGAATAAGCCACTGATGACTGACATACAAAGGTGCAACCGGATCATGTGGGCGAGAAAGCACTCAACCGGGTGGACTGAAATGTGGGAAAAGGTGCTATTCAGTGATGAAAGCACCTTCTGCTTGTTTGGTAAGCAGGCCCACACCTATGTGAGGAGATTTCCTGGAGAGGAATTCAAGCCTGAGTGTCTCAACCTCACTGTGAAGCATCCTTTGAAGGTCATGGTCTGGGGCTGCATGGCTGCCAGTTGCGTTGGACGTCTTCACATCGTCGATGGAATGGTCAACGGGGCCAAGTACATCATCATACTGCAAAAGTGCATGGTGCCATCATCACACCAGCTGTTTCCTGGCCAGTTCCTCTTCCAAGGTGACAATGCACCCTGCAATCGCTCCACACAGGTGATCAGCTGGAAGCAGCGGAACAACATCAAGTCAATGGACTGGCCTACCCAGTCTCCAGATCTGAATCCAATCGAGAACCTGTGGCACAAGGTGGCCTTGGAAATATCAAAGTGGCATCCGACATCAAAGCATGAGCTGATTGGAACCACGTTGTCACCAACGATCACCTTGTCAGACTGATTCATTCAGTGCTGACAAGGTGCAGTCAGGTGATCAAGAACAAAGGGTGGCCCATCAAATACTGAGCCATCACTGACACATACAAATGGCCTTTTTCAAGGCCACATACATTAATTTGAAGGAAACCTGGCGTGTGTCCATAATATTTTAAAGCATACTTACAATAATATATTGTTGGCCAATGATGTACATTACACAATTTCACAGAAAATCTAGCAACAGGACAACTATGGGGAACAAACTCAGAAAATAAGGGCCAAACCAATACTAAAGGTTGGCCTTAATAGCCAAATTTATCATTTATCATGAGATAAACAGAAAAAGCCACTGGGAGGAAAATGAAATTAAGATATAAGGTCACGAAGTTGAAAAAACGTCAAATTTACAAGTGATTCCAGACTTTTTCACACCACTGTAGGTGGTATTGTTTCTGATGATCTTAAGGTGAATAAACAGATAGAAAAGGCAATGGTGAAAGCCCGAAGACTGCTTGGGTGCATAGGGAGAGGAATAGACAGCATAAAGGAGGAGGTGACAGTGCCTCTGTATAAGCCTTGGTCAGACCTAATTTAGAATATTGTGTGCAATTCTGAAGACCACCCCTTCAAAAGGATATAAACAGGATGGAGTCGGTGCAGAAGGTGGCTACAAAAATGATCAGTGGGCTTCGTCATAAGGCATATGCAGACAGACTTAAAGATCTCAATATGCATACTTTGGAAGAAAGATGGGAGAGGGGGGAGATATGATAGAGAGATTTAAGTACCTCCGTGACAATGAAGGGGCATAGGATGAAGATGAAAGAAGATTGATGCAGGAGTATTTTGCAGAAATATTTCTTTACGAAAAGAGTGGTAGATGCATGGCATAGCCTCCCAGTGTAGGTAATAGAGACAAAGACTGTATATGAATTCAAGAAGGCATGGGACAAACCCAGACGATCTCTAAAGGAAAAAAGGGACTGTAGAGCTTAGTAGCTGGTATGGAAGGGCGGACCAAATAGGTTGTATAGTCTTTATCTGCCATGTTTCTATGTTTCTACATTTTACATACATGCATATCCTATGGGGTGATTTTATGAAAGCTGTTTGCGCAAACAAAACTTTATAAAATTACCTCCGATAAGGCCACAAAGAAAAGCCCAGAGTTGCCAAGTTACCCAGTTCCAGGAGTGAGATGTTTTGCCAATTCTGGTTTTAAATTTGCATTGCAATGCAGTATAGTACTTGTAATCCCTGATTTTACCCATTGGAATTAATGCTGCAGGTCCCATAATGCAAAAGGATGAGATTGTCAGAAATCCTGGACTGGCTTAAAATCTCACTCCTGGAACTGGGTAACCTGACAACTCCTAAAGTCCTTTTTTAAAAGAGATGAATGGTTTTCCACAGAGTTCAAGAATAATCGAGCTTTTGGCCAATCAGAAAACAGGAATGAAGATCACCAGAGTTAAGAGCAGGCTGGCTAAACCCAGTCTTCTATGAGATGTAATGGCTCATCTTAGAAGTCAGCTGCCTTCTGCCTCCAAGTTACAGTATGGCAACTATTAATAAAAGCAGAAAAAAATAAAAGATGGGTTTTATTTTTTTTTGCCCGGAAACCTGTAATAACCTTTCAGTTGTGGGTTTTTTTTTTCTGGGCAACAGTCACAGCTACAGCCACCTCTTAATTACCAAAATGACCTGCAATGAAAATTTTATACAAACAAAATGAAACGAAACAAAAATTTATAAAATTATCTAGATGTACTATGTTGGTCTTTTATGTGCCATCATTTTACTATGTTACAAAATGAAACAAAACAAAAACAATCTGCAAATAATACAGGAAGCTAAAGAAAATGATTTTTTTTTGCCTGCATACCCCTAATCAAAACCAGACATATGAATTGCTAAAGAGAAGTGAACTTAAGTCTAAGGATATGAGAGTGATTATCGTAACTCACAGCCGGCATAGGAAAACAGGGAAACAGATAAATGCAGATTTTATAAAACAGAAGTGGAAACAGTTACTCATATCATTGCTAGCCACAATCTTTTGATGGAAGAAATTTCCTGTAGTATAAAATATAGTAAGATGATACATTTCATCCACTGGAAATTGTGCAAACACTATAACATTGCAGCACCAAAAAACATTGGGATCATGACCCTAAGAGAATGAAGAGATTATAATCACCTGGGACATACCCATTCTGACGAATCAAAATCTTGCTTGCAAGAAAACCAGACATAGTGGTAAAAGAGAAAACCTTGAGAAAAGCATTAATAACACGCCTGTGCCACGTGATTGTTCTGTTCATTGTGTGGGCAGAGAGAAGATCCTCAAGGGTCAAGAAAAGAAAATGTGGCAGAAAGATACATAAATATTTCCCATCACGCTGGATACCACAGCTCTGATTAAAAGCAATTTGCAAGAACATCCTGATAAGTTGATTAAACAAATTTCATCCTGTGAACTCCAGAAGGAAACTCTCTTTGGCATAATGCAAATCCTATGCTGAATGTTGAAGAGACTGAGATCATTCTGCATATATTCTGGTTTAGGAATGAGTTTCATTATTTTAGTTTATAGAGCGCACACCGTGGATTATGAAAAATAGACGATATAAAATTACTATCATATGTGCAAAATGAACCCATTTGGAGACATTGTCCCTGGGTTGGTTATTGCACAGCCCAATGATCTCACCTGTAAGAAGGAAAAACAGACGCTGGGGTATGTTTACTAAGCAGCGGTAGCGGCTTCTGTGCAATATCAGAGCCGTGGCCCCATTGAATTCAAGGCAGGAGTGGCCTAGTTGGTTGGGGAAAGTTACCTCAGGCCAGAAGGTCAGGGGTTCAAATCCCACTAGAGGACAGCAACCTTGGGCTGGAAGGACTGGGGTTTCTAGTCCCACAGGTGCTCCTTGTGGTCTTAGGCAAGCCATTTAACCCTCCATTGCCCATGTTCCCTGTAAAATAGTTATCTCCAAGTTATAATGGCCTGTTCAATGTAATTTCTGTTTGTTCAATGTAAACTGCCTTGATATCATGAAAGGTGGCATGTAAGAAATGTTAAATAAATAAATATCCCACAGTTTCCATTCTGGCTTAAGCTCTGCCCTAAAGTTCCCTCTGCACTGACAGCAGCATTACTGTGCATGCCCCAGAGAGCTCATCTGTGTCTGATTTGTTCCATGAGTCACATGATGACTGTTCAGAGAGGGCGAGCTGAGGGATGGAGAGAGACCAGGGCAAGGGGAAAGTTGGAACAGTAGAGGGTAAGGTGAGAGACTGAAGAAGGGGGAAAGATGGCAAGGAAAGAGACTGATGAAAGGAGTGTATAACGTTAATGTAGGGAATGAAGGAGGGAGAAAGAGATGGGGAAAGGTGAGAGGCTAGGAAAAAAGAGATAGTACTGGGCCCCCCTCCCCAATTCCTTACACCCCAGGTGCACTCAAGTGCACTGGAAGGAATTGCCTATTGTAATAAAAAAATTCAATATAAAATAGTTCCACACTATCTTGTAGTATTAAAGTTTTCATCCCATTACCATGGAAGAAAAATGGCAGGTAAAGACCAATATGATCCATCCAGTCTGCCCAGCAAGGCAGCAAGAGTAGGTGCATGTGCCTCTCCGTGCAGGTCACCCCTCTCCCATGCCTTTGTTTAGAGGTGTACCCACTGCTCCATGTAGGTCACCCCTATTTGTTGAGATATAAGAGATAGTATGTTTATTTTGATTTTATCCTGTTGCTATAAAGAGAGCCACTGTGTCTGTCCCATGCCATTTTGAATTCTGTCACTGTATTTGCCCCCACCACTTCCATCGGGAGGGCATTCCAAGCATCCACAACCCTTTCAGTGAAAAATTATTTTGTGACGTTGCCTTTCAGTTTGCCCCCTTGTAGCTTCATGTTATGCCCTCTAGTTTTACAGCTTCACCGTCTTTGGAAGAGGTTTGTTTATTTAACAGTTTTTTTTATACCGCTTTATCATTTCAATCAAAACAGTTTACATTGTAACTTAAACTTGGTAATGTACATTAAACAGGGATGTTGATAACTTAGATTTTTCTGAGCAATGAAGGGTTAAGTGACTTGCCCAAGACCACAAGGAGTGCTAGTGGGAATCAAACCCTGGTCTCTTAGGTTCCCAAGCCAGTGCTCTAACCATTAGACTACTCCTCCACTCATTGTTCATTAATACTCTTAAGTATTTATAGGTCTGAATCAGACTCGTATCTCCCCGTCCCTCCTCTCCTCCAGAGTGTACATATTTAGGTCTTCAAGTCTCTTCTCATACGTCTTCTGACACAGGCTCCAAATAATTTTGGTCGCCTTCCTCTGAACCATTTCTAGACTTTTTATATCCTTTGCGAGATATGGTCTTCAAAACTGAACACCATATTCCAGGTGAGGCCTCCCCAGTGACTTGTACAGTGGCATTAGTACCTCTTCCTTTCTGCTGGTAATTCCTCTCTGTATGCAACCCAGCATCCTTCTGGCTTTTGCCACCGCCTTGTCAAACTGTTTCGCAATCTTGAGATCCTCAGAAATAATCACTCCGAGGTCCTTCTCCTGGGCTATGGACACACACCTCTCACCCCCTATCACATACAAATCCCTCGGATGTTTGCTTCCCAAGTGCATGACACTCCACTTCTTCACATTAAATCTTAACTGCCAAGCATTGGACCATTCTTCCAGCGTTTGTAGGTCTTTCCTCATGTTATCCACTCCTTCAGGGGAGTCCACTCTGTTGAAAACATTTCATGTCATCTGCAAAAAGACACACTTTTCCATTCAGTCCTTTAGCAATACCACTCACAAATACATTGAACAGTACTGATCCCAGGACTGAAACCTGGGGCACACTGCTAAACACCTTCCTTTAATCCAAGTGAGTTCCGTTTACCATCACCTTCTGTTGTCTGTCAGTCAACCAATTTTTGATCCAGTTCACCACCTTGGGACCCATCCCAAGCTGTTGAGTTTATTGATAAGCCTCCTATGAGGAACAGTATGAAAGGCTTTGCTGAAATCTATATAGATCACATCCATCGCATGCCTTTGATCTAGTTCTCTGGTCACCCAGTCAAAAAACACAATCAGATTTGTTTGGCAAGATTGTCCTTTGGTAAAACCATGTTGCCTTGGATCATGCAACCTGTTAGTTTCGAGAAAGTCCACTATTCGCTCTTTCAGGAGTGCCTCCATTACTTTCCCCACCACTGAGGTAAGGCTTATTGGCCTGTAGTTTGTCACTTCTTCCTTATTATTGCTTTTGTGAAGAGGTACCACATCAGCCCTTCTCCAGTCCTGTGGAACTTCTCCTGTCTCCAAGGATCTATTAAAGGATGCTTATGACGCCTGCAAAAACCTCTCTGAGGTCTTTCAATATCCTGGAATGTATCTCATCTGGTCGCATGGCCACTTTGGGGGTTATTCTGTGCTATGAATAGCAGGGATAGAAGGCCTGATGGGACATCCATCCCCGCTATTCGTGCCGGCTCCTGCCCCTGACTAACTTCCCTGCCGGTTTTGTGGGGAAGTTAGATGGGGCGGGGCAGGGGTGGCTCGGGGGTGGAATCGGTGCAGGCAGTGGGTGGTTGCCAGTCCTGGACATACAGGGCCGATTCTAATGTCAGGGACATAATGTTTTGAACAGCCCGGAGCATGGATAGGGCAGGAGGGGCCTGGGTTTATTCCCCACAGCCCGACCCTCGCCTTAGGATATCAGATCAGGGTTCGGGCTGCTGGGAATAAACACTTTCATTTGTCAGCTTTTGTGCTTTTAAATGAAGCCGCGGTGCCATGGCAACATGACGCCATAGCGCTGCGGATCCATTTAGAAGCCCTGACTGAGTTCACTGCGGGCAGTCCTGCACTGTTCACGATTCTGATCCTGTGGGGCTATGTGTCCTGTGGAATCAGAATCATGATCCACTCTGTGCGTCTGGTTCAGACCGGATGCACATAGGGGATCTACGTGCGGGACGGAATCAGGCCCTTTCAGTTTTGCAAGCTGTTCTAACAAATCATCTTCTGTGAATAGTGTGGTATCTACTCCATTCTCATTTGTATATTTGTCAGTCACAGGTGGTACTTCTCCAGGACTTTTTTTTAGTAAAAATAGAACAGAAGTATTTGTTTAGCATTTTTGCTTTTTCAATGTCATGTTCCACAAATCTTTTCCTGGCACTTTTGAGTCCTGCAATGCCACCTCTGATTTTCCTACTCTCCCGAATATACCTGAAAAACGTTTTGATGCCACACTTCACATCTTTAGCCATCTTTTCTTCTGCCTTTGATTTTGCTATCCTTATTTCTTTTTTTGACTCTTTTAGTTTGATCTTGTATTCTTTTCTGTGTTCCTTTGTTTGTGAACTTCTGAATTTTGTGAAAACTGTGTTTTTTGCCTTTATTTTTGCAGCCACTTCTTTGGAGAACCAAATAGGTTTCCTTTTCCTATTGTTTTTATTTACTTTCCTTACATATGTATCTGTTGCCCCTTTTATTGCCTCTTTCCATTTAGCCCATTACAATTCGACTTCCACCCTGCTAGCTCTCCCTTCAGGCACTTGGCCGTCTTCCTGAAGTCAGTGTTTTTGAAGTCTAGGACTTTGAGCTTGCTGTGATTGGACTTCGTCTTGGCTTTTATCTCAGATCACACCATGTGATGATTGCTGCTGCTCACATGGGCACCCACATGGATATTCAACATGCTATCTCCGTTGGTGAGCACTAAATCCAGCATTGAGCTTTCCCTGGTCGGTTCCATCACCATTTGTCTAAGTCTGGGGTCACCAACCTCCAGAGGGCCGCGGGCCGCACAGCCGACTACCGGGAGCCTCGCGGGCCGCACCCCCCTTCTCCCCGCCCCTGAATTTAATGAGATGGCTGATGATTCATGCTAGCAGACAAACGCTTAAAGTCCGGCTTCACAGATGACACTGACAGGAGAAGGGACGCTTGCAGGAGGTCGTCAGTGAGCTGCGAGCACGTGGATACAATGGCGGGAATCCTTGGCGGGCCGCACGTAATGTTAACCGGGGTAGAGCCTCGCGGGCCGCACGAAGGGACCTCGTGGGCCGCATGCGGCCCGCGGGCCGCAGGTTGGTGACCCCTGGTCTAAGTAGTGCATCTTGGAAGGCAGCCACAATTTTTTTTTACTTCTTTCCAGTTTTGATGAAGGAATACTCCAATCCACATCGGGTAGATTAAAGCCACCCAATATGATCACTTCCCCCTTCATGGCTACTTTGCAATATCAATAATCAATTCGCTATCCATTTCTTTGGTTTGAGTTGGAGGCCTCTAGACTACACCAGTATGAATGACAGTGCCATCTCCTCTTTCCAAAACAATCCACAGCGCTTCTTCTTTTCCCCATGTCCCTTGCAAATTCAATGAACTTGCATTATTTATATGGCTTTAGATATTTTTTAATCTCTTTCTATCTTATTTAAATTTAACTTAGTTTTATTCCACTGATCTTTTTTACTTCCCTTTTTCTTAGAAAGCCTTTGAAATTCGGGAGTTGACATAATGGGATGCTCCTAAGGCCCTTTCCTAAGAAATAATTAGGTAACTCTCAAGAACTGATGGATTTCATTCTCAAAAAATCCCAGCCAAAATAATAAGAAATTCATTTCACTGATAAAATAAGAAGGGGAAGGGGATGGGATAAAGGAAAATGATAATAAAGTAAATTATTTTTAAAATCTATTATTTGACAGGACAGATTTACATCCTTGTTTATCAACCTTTACAGATTACATCAATAACTTTAGCGCCTGTCAGTGTCGTTCCAAGCCTCATGTGCACCTGGGGTAGATGTCCCCCCTTGCAGTGGCTGGTGCACCCCTCCCCCCCTGGCCCAGTGGAGCCAGCGTGGCAAACTTCACTTAAAGCCATAGGTAGCTTTCTGCCTGTTCTCGCCTGGGCTGAAGTCTCGCAATTCATAAGACTTTGACTGGGAGAGAACCACCACCAGGTCTGGAGCGCATGCAATGCAGCAAGCCACTTATGGCTTTAAATTAATTTTGCTGTGCTGGCTCCGACATGTGGTCCCGGCTGGCCAGGACCAAGGGTGGGCTGCACCTACTGCCCCCTTCCTTTGTCTGCCACTGGCCCCTGGGATTTCTTGCTTGTTGCAGGAGTTCCAGAATCCTGCCATTTCTATCCACAGAGATTCTCGCTTTAGAAGAATGAATCGGTTATCATCCCTCTTTTAGGTACAAGAGCGCTCTAATGCTTAGAGGGAGGCTACCACAATAGTGCAGGGCCCACAACTGACACTCTACATACACTTAGGGACATGTTTACTAAGAGGTATGCTGCTAGCATGCAGTTGGTATCAAAAAACAGCATGGGGGTGGTTCTCAATCCACACTAATAAATGGAGGCATATCCAACAAGTCTTTATGTTGCTAACTTGGATATTGTGCCACTCCCATTCTTGTTGTCTTTGGCACAATCAACACAGGTGCAGGTAATGCCACCATTGAGATGGCGGTTAAGGGCATGCACACTAAGTGCCACAGCAATGGTGAGTGCACGCCAATACTACGATTTGGATACTCCATCCAGCAACTGCATATTCTCTGTCTCAACCTGCGCTGCTCTGGTAGAACAGGATTTTTAATCGGCCACATTTTCAGCACAAGGCACTTTTTACCACAGCACACTTTATTCATGCTAAACCGTGCACTACCCAGTAGAGCACTTTAGTAAACATGTCCCTTTAATAACTCGGTGAATACTTTCTAGAAGAATGACGGGGGAAAAAGGGCTTGCGATAGAAACATTCTAGCAGAAATTTGAGCCCTGGTTTCCATGATTTACAGACTGCTTCTCTGACCACTAAACTGCTACTGTGCATGAAGGTTAGCTCTGAAGCTATAAAGGAGAGAGGTAGGGAAGTTATACCACTCTGAAAAGAGGGGCGAACAGAAGAAAAAGCTGTGGAGAAGAACATGATGGTGAAGGTACAAACCATGCAAACTCTTTCTCATTGGCATTATTTAATATGTCTTATAGGATAGCACCTATACATCACAGAAGGTACGCTGTGCACTCAAACCAAACATATTTTTCAATTTCTTCAGATTTTAAGCTAGACCTGAACTTGCAGTTTGACTAATGTGTTATTTTGCTTTTTAAGGATGATGCATCAGTCGTTGTCCCAGTTCTGTTTAAGTCTACTTAAATGTGCATTTAACTTACTTCCACTAATGCGTGACTGAGGTGTACGGTAGTCATTATTGAAAGAAAGCCGTATGAACAGGGGTAAAAGGTGGACTGCTGCTATTTTAATGGACTTCTACTAAAGGGAGGAATTGTGTGTGTCAGCTGTATGATACCACTATAAAAACCAATAGCTCTCACCACACTAACTGCTTTGCATAATATTGCCCAATATAAAATTCCATAAGTGGGAAAAAATAACCATAATTTTGATCACAGATTTGTGTCATTATTGCCTTGAAATGCTTGCATGATTAATGCTGAAATCTCTTTCAAAGCCCAACACAATGGCTCCTCCTGACCCTGTGAATGCTGTTTTCTGAGAGAGGGAGAACGAACCCATGGTACGTTCTCCCTTGTAAGTGCAGTAAAAGCTTGACACAGCTTTGTTCTCCTCCTAATGTGATAACATGCTGTTCTGTTGAAGCCCTCAGGAAAGCGTCTCATTTGTGAAAATTTAATTTCCCTGCCTGGCTTTTAATTTGGGGTTTGTTATTGGTAATGGCTTCCTGCAGCAAATCATTATTGGTAACTGGATTTACACAGTTGTGTTTCATATGTCAGTTTCTTTCAGTTTACTGGTGCTGTTTGCAGCCCTGAGCTGGAGACCTGTTCCAGTGTGCTGTTGGTGACTATTCAAGAATGACAAGGGACCTGTCTGTGACATAGTGACCATGGCATTGATGATGACTTTTAAAAATGTCTGCAAATATGTGAGCAAAAGCAGCCAACTTCAGAAAGGTATTTTGAAAGGTATCTGGAGACTTCCAGGGAAATATACTGGACTAGATTATTTTATATGTTTTTTACAGAACGAGAGCCTTAATATAGAGTATCTAGCTTTCTTTACACAATCGTAGGAAGGTACATTTCAGTAGTTTATTCAGGGACATACTACTAAAGTTCACTATTAATGTTCCACGCTAACCGTTAGCATAGGATTTTTAGCACAGGGCTCTGAGCTATTTGGTTAGCTTACGATTGGGGGAGGGGGGACTTGGTGGGTTGGGGCAGAAAATGGGTGTTGATGGTGCATCACAGCATGGGCATTTTAGGAATGTGCTAGCTGTGGCTTCTGCAATTAGCTCGGAAGCACAATTCAGTGGGTGATGTTAAGTGCACCTGAGTTTCCATTAGCATGATGCCATGTGCACATTCCGTGCTAATGGCCAGGGGACAGATGCACATCCCCCCCTCCTCTCTCCCCTTCTCAAGTGCCTTATGGAATGCTCCCTCCATCTCTAATAAACTTCTCTTACCCATAATCACTTCATCTCTCACGCGTTCCATCTTCTCGTTCTTACTGAAACTTGGCTTCTCCCTGACGACACTGCTTTAGTTGCTGCCTTCTGTCATGGCAGCTACCGATTTTCCCACTCTCTCCTCGTACCAATGGCTGTGGTAGCTTTCTCCTTCTTCCCAATTTCAACCCATCCTTCTACCTTAATCTCAGTCCTTTCCCTCCTATGAAGTCCATTCCATCCGTCTTTTTTATCCCCTACCTCTCCGGATCACTGTCATCTATAGACCCCCTGACAAGTCCTTTTCTACCTTTCTCACTGACTTTGACTCTTAGCTCTCCTTTTTCCTGGATTCTTCTTCTCCCTCCCTTATTCTTGGTGATTTTAATTTTCATATTGATAACCCCTCTGACCTCCCATATGTCCAAGCTCCTTTCTCTTTCTTCCTCTTTCAACCTCCAGCTTTGCTCTTCTGCCTCTGCCCATCAGCTTGGTCACTGCCTTGACCTCGTCTTCTATTCTAATCATTTACCTTCTAATTTCCATTCCTCAGTTCTTCCCTTATCTGATCATCACCTGTTAAGCTTCACTTTTCATCGCTCCCCCCCTCAATCTCTCCCAATCTCCTCATATCTTTTAATGAATCTTCATGCTATCCATCCAATAACTTTTTCCTTAGTCTCATCTCTTCTTTCTTCCTCTGTATCCTCTAAATCTGTTGATGATGCCATAGCTTCCTATAATACTGCTCTTTCCACTACTCTTGATACCCTTGCTCTGCCCATAGCACGTCCTGTGAGGTGCCCTTCACCTCAGTCCTGGCTATCTTCAAATACCCGCTATCTATGTTCCTGTGCCCGCTCAGCTGAACGTACTTGGCTCAAATCCCGCTCTGATTTTCTTCACTTTAAATTCATGCTCCACTTCCTTCCAATTGGCCATCATACTCGCTAAGCAAAACTATTTTATCCAGCTGACTAACCATCTTGCCTCTAACCCCACCGTCTCTTCTCAACTCTCGTTTCTCTTCTTTAGGCACATCTGCCTCCTATTCCTCCTTCTCTCTCTGACCAAACCTTAGCAGACTATCTCCATGACAAAGTACATAAAATTGCTCTTCAATTCACCATTATATCTTCCTTATCTCCTCTTCCCTTTCTCCAATACCAACCTTTCCCCTCAACTTCTATCACGTTTCATCCTTTTCTAAAATATCCAATGAGGAAACCTCTCTTCTTCTTTCCTCCTCGAAACTCACTACCTGCTCTTCTGATCCTATCCTCACCAATCTCCTCAACTCCATCTCCTTCTCCCCTTCCATCTCACATATTCTCAACATTTCGCTCTCCCCTGCAACCTTCCCTACAGCCTTTAAGCATGCTGTAGTCACTCATCTCCTCAAAAAGCCCTCCTTGACCCTACTTGTCCCTCTAATTATCAACCCATCTCCCTTCTCCCATTCATTTCTAAAGTTCTTGAATGTGCAGTTCTTCACCACTGTCTCAAATTTCTCTCCACTCAATCCCTCCTTGATCCATTTCAATCTGGTTTTCACCCTTTTCACTCTACTAAGCCAACTCTTGCCAAGGTCTGCAGTGATTTGTTCCTGGCTGAAACCAAAGGCCTCTACTCGGTTCTCATTCTTCTTGATCTTTCTGCTGCTTTTGATACTGTTGACCATCTCCTCCTCCTCAACACATTGTCCTCTCTCTGTTTCAGAGGCTCTGTGCTGTCCTGGTTCTTGTCTTATCTCTCCAATTGCTCTTTCAGTGTTTGTTCTCAGTGGCTCCTCCTCTACTTCCATCCCCTTCTCAGTTGGTGTACCCCAGGGGTCTGTTCTAGATCCTCTCCTCTTCTCTCTGTACACCCAATCCTTTGGTAACCTCATCTCTTCCCATGTTTTCAATATTATTTTTATGCTGATGATTCTCAAAACTCTTTATCTACACCTGCCATTTCTCCTTCTCTCCAAGCTTTCTGGATGTCTCACCACCATCTGAAACTGAATATGACTAAAACTGAACTTCTTATCTTTCCCCCTAAACCCTCCTGCCCCTTCCTCCTTTCTCTATCACTGTTGAAAATACTCGTCTTCGTGTTACATCTGCCCACAACCTTGGGGTCATCTTTGACTCCTCCCTTTTCTTCTCCTCACATATTCAACAAATGGCAAAATCTTGTCGCTTCTTTCTCTACAACATTAACAAAATTTGCCCATTTCTCTCTGAGCATACTACTAAAACTTTCATTCACTCCCATCTTGACTATTGCAATCTTCTCCTTGCTGGTCTCTCTCAGTTTCATCTCTCTCCTCTTCAGTCTGTCCAGAACTCTGCTGCATGGTTAATCTTCATACTATCCCTCTTCTAAAATCGCTTCACTGGCTCCCCTTCCCTTTCTGCATCCAATCCAAACTTCTCCTTCTAACATATAAATGCATTCATTCTTCTGCCCCTCATTACCTTTCCTCTATCCCTACACCCCTCCTCATGAATGCCATTACACATCTGGTCTTCTTCTCCTTATGCCCTTTTCTTCCACTGCCAACTCCACTTCTGTCTTTTCACCTTGTTGCCCTTCATGTTTGGAACAAATTCCCTGTATCTCTACGTCAAATCTCTTCCCTTCCCCTTTTTAAGTCCATGCTAAAAGCTTATCTCTTTGTAGCCGCTTTTGGATCCTCATCCCTTATTCTCCTTGTGTCTCCTTTCCCTATTGAACCCTTTGCTTCTCTTGTTCTATACTGTCTGTATTGATTAGCTTGTAAGCTCTACGAGCAGAGACCGTCTTTTATATGTGCATGTACAGCATTGCGTATGCCTTGTAGCACTTTATAAATGATTAATAGTGGTTGTAGCATCCTGAAGTTAGTATGGGATGCTGCACTAGTTTTGTAGCTCACTGTGTGCTTCTGGCTGCTCTTTAGTAAACATTTTAGTAAACAGATAAAATATTTGAGCACATTATTCAGTAAAGGGGTCTTTTTTGTGCAGAAATCGTGCTTGGTGATGAAGCGATGTATAATGATTCATTGGATTAGGGGGGAGCCACTGATGCTATGCCATTGGAGGCTGCACGTGCATGAAATGGTGTGTATGGAGTGGATGGCATTGGGTGGCAGTGAAAAGGTTGCGGTTGCAAAGGCAAAAAGGTTTTGTACGTTTTTGGCACCCTTTCCTAATGGCACTCACTGAGGCATCAAAGTGTGATTCTTAATGGCCTGGCTTTGTCATATGGCCCAAAGCCTGCAGAATCAGCATCCTGATTCCATCTCTTGAACTGAAAAACTATGTAGCCCTGGAAGTGAAGAACACAAGAACATTCTAGGAAAAGAAAGAAATGAAGTACAACCCCCCCCCCTCAAAGTTGCCAAATCATTGACCATTAGGAAGGGGCGAATAATGGTGGTTGGTGATTCCCTTTTGAGATGTACACATGTGTCCATCTGCTGACCAGACATACTTTCTGAGAGAAGTGCTGTCTTCCAGGTGCCAAAATCTGATATATTATAGAGAGTTTGCCATAACTCATCAAGCCTACCGACTATTTATTATTCAGTACTGCTCATCCATATTGGTAGAACTGACTACTATTATTTTGCAAGGTCCCCCTTTGACCATATCCAGTGTGGCTTTATCACTCTGGGAGAGAAGGTGAAGCAGGTAGGTGAGAAGCTGATGTTTTCTTCCATCCTCCTTGTTGAGAGTAAAGATCAAGGCAGAGAAACTTGCATTCTGAAGATGAATGCATGATTGTGAATAGTGTCATCAAGAGTGTTTCAGCTTCCTGGACCATGGGATGATTTTCCAAGGGCTGCTGAGCAGAGATGGCAACCAGCTATCAAAGAAGGGTCAAAGTGTCTTCCACAGCTGACTGGCTAACCTACTGAAGAGTGCTTTAAATTAGGTCCATTGGGAATGTGTGAACAAAACCCCAGTTAAGTAAAACCCTCAGACAGGTAAAACATTAAACCTTTCTGTAGAAAAGGGAAAAACTGGCAACATCTGAAAATCTCTAAATACTATTGCGCATAGTATGGGAAATTAGATTCTGGATCTAGAGACTATAATAGAAGAGGCTAACTTGGCTTTAGTGACATCATAGAGACATGGTTCACAGAGAACAATGACTGGGATAGAATTATATTGGGCTATAATTTTAATCAGGAAGGGCAGGGTAGAAAAAAAGGAGGCAGAGTGGCACTATATATAAAAAATAATATTAAAGCAACAGAACTGCAGCAAGGCCTCTGAAATAATCTATAGAGTTGACTTATAAATAAGCTGAGCATCCTTGGGATGGATCCTAAAATGAATGACTTGGTTAGAAAGTGGTGTCCACAACAGGCACCTGTACCAGCTAATCACCAAGGCAACAATAAGAGCACGACAAAGAAGAAGTCCATCTCTCTAATGTCCAAACAGCTTTATTAGGTTAGAAATTGGTTCAGTAGGAGGCGACAAAGGGTAGTGGTAAATGGAGGATAAGGATGTTACTAGTGCTGTGTTGGAGGGATTTGTCCTTGGTCCAGTACTTTTTAACATTTTTTGTAAGTGGAAGGACTGCCAGCTAAGGTTTGCCTCTTTGCAGATGATACCAAAATCTGCAATAGAGTAGACACCCTGGAAAGTGCAGATAATATAAAGAGGGATCTTGCCAAGCTTGCCAAGCACAGCCTTTCTTTCAACAACAAAGGAAAAAGGCTATTATTAAGCTACAAAACTCTTAAAAAAAATTTTTTTGGAAATGAAGATCAAGACCAGACACGTCATCACAAAAGTTAAGTGATCTTTCTGTTTATACAGAGCACTGTTTTGATTTATTCCACAAGCAGTTGACGGTCGTTAGGTTCTTCACCAGTCATAAGCCATTGATGTACAAAACCCTGCACGCGTCCAAGATATTTTATTTTAGTCTTGGTTTTGCAGTGCTAAAAGGGGATTTTCTGAGGCTTATGTAGGACACAAAAAGAAACTGAACAGCAATACGAAGGTGAATTGTTGAATGAGGTACTTTTTTCATTTGTATCATTATCATTCATGAAACACGGCCAAATTTTGATTAAGCTTGAAGAATGGACAAGAATTTGGCAGCTGAGATTTAATACTAATAAATGCAGGGCCATGCATTTGAGCTGCAAAACCTCAAGAGAGTAGTACAATATAGCAGTGAAATATTGTCCACAAAAGAAAAATGGGACCTGGGGTGATTGTATTTGATGATCTTAAAGTAGTAAAATGGGTAGAAAAGGTGATGGCAAAAGCCAGAAAGATGCTTCAGTGCATAGGGAATGGAAAGGCCAGCAGGAAGAAGAGGTGATAGTGCCTCTGTATAAGTCTCTGATACAACTTCATTTGGAGTATTGTGTGCAAGTCTAGAGACCGCACCTTCAAAAGGATATAGACGGGATGGAGTTAGTGCAGAGGGTGGCTACTAAAATGGTCAGTGGTCTTTGTGATAAAGCAAATAGGGACAGACTTAATGATCACAATATACTTTGGAAGAAAGGCAGGAGAGGAAATATATGATGGAGAAGTTTAAATACCTCCATTGCATAAATACACAGAAGGAGAACCTCTTTCAATTGAAAGGAAGCTTTAGAAAGGGAATCAATTCAGGAGTAATGTAAGAAAGTATTTCTTTATGGAAAGAGTCGTGAATGTATGGAATAGCTTCCTTGAGGAGGAGGCTGAGGTAGGAGCTGTATCTGAATGCAAGGAAGCATGGGACAAGCATAGAGGATGTCTAAGGGAGAGGAGGGGATTGTGGAGCTTAGTATTTGGCATGGATGGGCAGATTGGATAAGCTGTATGGTCTTTATCTGTCATAATTTTTTTCTGTTTGTTTCTATTCAGACCAAACCTTGAAGTAAATGTAACACTGTCCTCTATTATCCAATTGAAGTTGGAAAATCCTGAACTGTGTTTTAAATCTGAGCCATCAAAAATATTGTCAGTGCAGTAAATGGGTTCACATGGCTTTGTAAGAAAGCATATTTACTATCTTGTTCAGCAGTAGAATCCCTCTTATTTTCTAGCCTTAAATAGAATTTTACATATCATTTGAAGTATAGTACAATATTTGCAAGTATATGAACACAATGAGGGCCAGGCTAATTTAATAAATATTGTTTCACAGTTTTTACACTTGTACTTAGGAGGATAATTCTATAAGCAGCAGCTAGTTGACTGTACGTTGTCACACGAGTACTTGCCATCTATTCTATAAAGCAAAGTACACGTACCCTTTACCTTATAGAATAGGGGCATAAGTGGTCAGAGAAACATGCCAAATCTAGGCGTAACCACTTGCGCAAACCCTAGACTTGGTGTAAATGCTGGCAACTAGATTTGTAGGAAACACACGTAAGTCACAATATTTTTATGAGTGCAAATTTGTGCTCCCCCAAGTTCTCCAAAACTATATGCCATCATCTTGACATGCATACTTACAGCATAGCAAGCACCTACACTCTGAAAGTAAGTGCCCACCCCTGCTCATAGGCCATCTAAAATAGGTGACTTACGTGTGTTACTGGCACGCAAATGTTTGTGGCTCTTTATAGCCTCCTCAATGATTATATTTCACAAAACATGTCAGTTTTACATTCTCTGCAATTTTGTGTACCAACTGACAAGATTCTTTGCATATGTTTATATCCTTTTTCCATAGAGAATTGAAAAATCACAAGCTAAATAAAACTAAATATTTAGTGGTGTCCCTTTCATTTGTATGCAACACAATGTGCAGATCTTTCCAAATTCATGCACCAAATGCACCTTAACAAAAACTTTGATCATTGAGGTGGTAAATCTCATTCTTTGAGATGAGCCAGCCTTGGCATCTCTGATGTTGGCTCTGCTCTCAGGTCTTTTCAATACTTCATAGGACTAGAGATGGACAGATGTAGTTCCTCTCCACAAAAGTGGCAGTATGGCAGAGGAGTCAAAGTGGCGGCATCTCAGGAGGTTCTCTTCTGAACTGCTCTGCTTTTCTATCTTTTTAAGCATTCCTTATGGCTCCTAAGCATTGGGAAAAGGCCATACCAAGATGACCAAGGCGGTTTCCTCCACCGCGGGACAGCAAAAGATTGAGGCCCATCTCCTGAAGGCTCTGGCGATTGAGGTTGCTGCAAAGGAGAGCTCAGCTGCGTGGGTCTCCGATGGGTGGATTGTCATGCTCAGGCAAGTGCCATCAGGCTGCTGATGTTGGCCTAGTCTCCGTTGAGGCAGTAGCTGCAGTGGGGCCTTCACGTTCTGCCCTGATTGTGGAGCGGAAAAGCAAGCTGGAAGTTCTCCCTGTTCTTGCAACGAATGAAGTTCTACAGTATCAGAGGTATCTCCACATTCTATATGGATTATATTAGTTAAACTGGATGGGACTGTTGCCAAGTGTTCTCTGGACATATCTGCTCTAGTAAAGTCGGGCAAGTTTCCTCTCAGCCAGAGGCTCTGGTTAAGGAGACCCAGGCAAAGCTATTTTCAATGGGGAAATATGTTTAAAAGATTTTAAGGAAGTAATTGATCAGTTGCTAAAAGAGAATACTCTGATTCACTATAAATTAGAACAATTTGAAAATAAGATCCGAAGTCTAAATCTACGTCTTTTAAATTTCCTCAAAGTGGTAAATATGTCACCAGTGGAAATCTTTAAAAAATACTTGCAGGACGTTTCGCAGGTACCTGAAAGTGCTTTTCCACTTGTAAATAGAGTTTATTTTCTGTCATGGGGAAAGTCTTCATAAAATACTCCAGCTGAATCTGCTGATTTGCAGGATTTGAGTAACTTTTTGGAAATGGTCATTGGTTGAAGTTAAGGAAAGAGCGACTTTGTTGATAAATTTTGTTTTTGAGTCGGACCTATTCAGAATATTATCACATTATTTCAAGAACATGGATAAACCTTTTTTTTTGGGTCAAACAATTAGGATCTATCCAGATGTTAGCTGTCCTATTCAGGAGAGGAGACGTTTGTTTTTGTCCATGAGACAAGAGACAATATCGTTGGGAGTGACCTTTCGCTTGCGATATCCCTGTAAATGTTGCATTTCCTATTTGAATGTTAAGTATGTTTCTTTTTTTCCTCTCCTGAGCAACTTCATGCCTTTCTGGATCTCAAGAAGATTTCTGTGCAGTGACTCTCGAGCCCTTTGGGGGGGGGGGGGTGGAGGGGGGGGGCGATGTATGAGGGGCGGCATATGCTTTCTGTTATTTTCCAGAGCATTAGTGCCTATGCCTTATGTTAGTTATTTTTGTTTTTTTCTTCTTGCTATTTCCCCATCTTTTATGTACCTACACCCCCTATTCTTATTGTGGTCTAATGAGAGGGTACTTTTTTTTTATTGTTACTTTTGATATTGTTACTTTAGATTTATGCTTTGTACTATGCACTCTTGTTACCTGAGCAAGTTGATTCTTGTGAAATATTTTTAATTTAACAAAAGTGGCAGTATTGAAGAGGCTTAAAATTGCAGGTTGGTTAGTATGACCTTGGGGGTGAGTAAGTTACTGAAAACGCTATTAAAACAGAGGAGAGTGCAGTTCCTGGAATCCAGTGGATTGCAGGGTCAAGGCAGGTTTTGTCAGATGAATATGATCAATTTCTTTGATTGCGGACCAAAGAGTTGCATCAGGGGAGGGCACTAGATGTGGGGCATTTATAATTAAGCAAGATATGGGCCCTCAAATGGCTGAGTCAGAAACTGAGTGGGTGAAAAAAAACAGTAGCAGTGAAAGGAATTCTCCTCAAGAATAGAGGTGTTACCAGTGCAGTGTACCTGGTCTTTAGTACGGTTCTTTAAATCTCAGCTGCTAGATTGTTGAAATGTTAAAAGCTCAGGGTTATGCGTTTCAGCTACGAAAATCCAAGGGAGCAGTACAGTAGTGGGGGTGAAGTACGTCTATGCATGAAAGGAGAGTGGAACTTTGAGCAATGGTGGGAGAAGGAAGGGACACTTTAGCACAAGGTTTGAGCAGCGGGGCATGGAGGAGGGAAGAGGAGTCATTAACCTATTCCCTGCCACATCCATCCCATGTCAGCCACAAAATCACTTCCAAGTAGACAAATCAACAGAGAAATAGAAACAATGATGTATTTCCCAGTACTGTGCAAAATATAAAGATAATGGATGTAAATTCTAAAAACTGACATATTCAAATCATTAAATTAAAAATACATTTTTGTACACCTTTGGTCCCTGTTGCTGCAATCAGGGACAGAAGGCTGCCAAATATGTAGGAATCGGGGACATCTGGTAACCTTACTTGTTTTGCAAAAGGAACTGGTGAGGTAAGTGGAAGCCCTAGAAGACCAAATAAAACTTTAAGTGAACTTGCAATGTGCCTGAAGCTGGAAGTACCTGCTCTTGGCATGCTCACAAGTGGAGGATTTGCAGAGTTTGCATGCTGCACAAGCTCTCTGCTAAGTAGCGGAGGGATACATGAGTGAGAAGTCCACCCAGAGCTGGAATCATAGAAGTAAGATGCTATGTTTCTGCGTTGTTGAGTAGAGTAATCTTAATTAAACTGACAGTAGCCCATTTAAAATATGAGAATTTACTTTTTCTCTTGCTGGAGGCAATTACTGGCCCTGCAGCTGATTGATACAGTCACTGAGGGTGCCTGGAATTATTTTTCTGGGTGTAGGGTGTTCAGATCTTGTCAGAAGTGTGTGTGACTTAGGAGTTCAATTGTCCACCATTGAGACAGATGGGGCTTTGCTACACAGACAATAGGTGGTGTGTCATGCATGCAAGTGTGAGGGCTGATAAAATACTAATATTTGGGAGAAACATTGCTGACAGTGTACTAGCAAAAGGCTGTGTGGTAGCTGTATTTTTTATAGTTTAGGCAATCTTGAGTGACAGAGACTGAGCCTTGGGGAGGTTTTGCCTTTGAAAGAAAAACAGAGCCTATCCCTGCTTTAAAAAAAAAAAAAAAAAGACAAGAAGGTTTGAAGCCGATTTAAGATTTTCTGTCAAAGGGAAAGGAAAACCGGCTGTAGTATTTTCAATCTGAATTAGGCTGACCTGATTGGTGAAAACCTAATACTCCTGTAATAGTTCAATACTACCCTGTTGTTAAATATTTTGGAATTTGATTGGTTGTTATTTGTACAATTGTTCCTTATAAACTATTCTACATTGTTTATTGTAAACTGTCTTGTGCAGTAGTTAAAATGTTATATGTAAACCTCTTTGTTTACCATGACAAAGCGGTATATAAAAACCAATAAATAACTAAATAAATAAAATACTGTCTTGGCTGAAGAATTTTTATTTATTTATTTGTTTTTGTATACTGCCCCATCAGGAAATCAAGCCAGTTTACGTTGAACAATTATATATTACATAGAAAGGTCCATAAACCATTATTAAAAGGGACCCAGGATATCACTGCTTGACCCAGTACAAGCATTGTGGATCCTGTGTCTTTTGGGGAAAATGCTAGGTACTTATGACCTAGATTGGCCACTGTTGGAAACAGAATACTTGGCTTGATGGACCTTGGTCTGACCCAGTATGGCATATCTTATGTTCTTATGATATCCTTTTGTCTTTAAGGATCCATCTCACATCCGCAATGAATTCTCTCATTCCTCTCCCTTTCCTGAACCCTGCTTGTACTTCAGGCAGTTCTTGTTCTAGGTATGGCTGTAGCCTCCGCTGAATAATCTTGAGTAGAATCTTGCTGGCATGTGGGATCAGAGCAATTGTGCGATAATTTCCACAGTCAGCCGGATCACCTTTCTATAGTATTGGTATAAACACAGTTCTTTTCCAATCACTTGGCTTTGATATTGTCTTTCAAATTTCCTGGCAGATATGGTAACAGCTTCATCTGATTGCTGCAATACTTCAATGGGAATGCCATCAATGCCTTGTGCTTTGTTCATTGATAAATGTTTTAATGCATCTTTGACTTCTTTCATCACCAGTGGTTCCTTACCATAAAGGTACAGGTTGAAACAACTGTTGGTCCACTTGATCTTTATGGTATAATGACTCTGTATATTCTTTCCATCTTTTCTTGATCTTCTCAGCTTCATTCAGCACGGATCCTTGAACATCTTGTAGCACTCCAATTTGAGGCTGGATTTTTTTTTGACACTCTTAGCTTTAGCAAAATCGATCTTGTTCTTCCTCTAATAGTTTCTGATTCCATTTCCTTGCATGTGTCAACTGTAATACTTTTCCTTGTCTTGTCTTGCTACACATTCGAAATCTTTGCGTTCTGTGATTGCCTCTCTTTCTCCTCTGGCTTTAGCTTCTCTGCATTTCTGGACAATTTTCAGAGTTTCTTCAGTCATTCATTTTGCCCGTTTTTGCTTTTTCACCTTTTGTAGAGACTTCTCGCTTTCTTTCAACGCAACCTGACATTGACACTGTTTTTTATTATATTGTTATCATTACGTTCTATGTAACAAGTTTTGTTCACTGTAAACCAGGGGCGGCCCAAGGGGGGTGCGGGGCCATGTGCGGAGACTCGGTGTGGGGCCTCATTTGCATAAGGGGCCTAATTTGCATAACTATTTGCATAATGTTACCATACTCTAACTTCTAGTAAACATGCCTCTTAATGAGTATATGGATAAAGAAAGACTAAAAGATTTCTAAATTACTATAATCCAGTGCCAACCGCCAGGCACATTAGGAACTACAACAAACACTGCCCATTTAGAACCAATAGCAAACCCACCGTATCATAACAGCACTACCAGGACTCACAAAGCACCAGACCCTACCTATCAAAAGGCAACACTGCAAATATTAAACCAATACATTTCAGAGAATAACAATGCATGACCTACTGGGAAAAGAGAACAAGTGGCAATGTCAAATAGGAATTACATAAACAGAATACCTCAGCTCAGTTACACATGCAGAACATAGACCATCACCAAACAAGGAATCACAATTTAGAAACAGGAAGACAATAATTAAACTGGGAACCCCAAAAGCCAAACTTGGAATGTACAACAACACTGTAGAAATAAAACTATAAATTAATTTCCTCTTGTACTAAATAAAGTGCATATGTTAATGATTCACATTTCCCAGAGCTGACATATTCCAGTTAATAAATTCAAAATAAAGAGAGATATTTTTCTACCTTTTGTGCATTTTTTTTTTCAGTTGCAATTGCTCCAGTCACTTTCTTCTGGTTTCTTCGTGTCTTCTGCTAATTCTCCATCATCTGCTGTCCATTTGTCCTTTCTTCTCTCTTCTAATTTTTTTCCATTCTCTCTCTACATCTGCTTTAACATACTAATCTTTCTCCTTTTGCTCTTTCCTCATTCTTATTTCATCCATTCAAATTTTACCCCTCCATCTTGAATCCCCACTTACTCTCCCAATACCCAGCCAATTGAAGATTTTTCTTCCCTCCCACACAATAATATTTTCCCCTCTCCATTTCACTCTCCCAGCCCCATCCCATTCTAATCCTCCCCAACATCAGCTCCCTTCTAGTTCCAGCCCCACCCAGCATCCGCTCTCTTTTAGCCCCCGCATCAGCCCATTTCCAGTCCTAGCCCCCCATCAGCCCATTTCCAGTCCTATCTGAGTCCCTCCATCATCTAATTTCCAATCCCAGCCCCCATCAGCCAATTTCTAGTCCTTTCCTAGCCCCACCATCAGCCCATGTCAAATCCTAGCTCCCCTCCACTCAGCCCATTTCCAATCCAAGCCCCTCCCCATGAGCCTACTTTCAGTTCTAGCCCCTCCATGAGTCCATTTCATTCCAAGCCCCCACCACAGCCCATTTCCAATCTTAGCACCCCTCAACAGCCCATTTCCAGTCCTATCCTAGCACCTCCATCAGCCCATTTCCTGTCCTAGCTCCCCCCCACTCAGCCCATTTCCAGTCCTAGCTCCCTCCCCTTACAGCCCATTTCCATTCCAAGCCCCCCTCCCCATCAGCTATTTGCAGTTCAAGTCCCCCCTTCCACTCAGCCCATTACCAGTCCTAGCCCCCCCACCATCAGCCCATTTCCAGTCCTAGCTCCCCCATAGCCCACCTCCAGTCCTAACCCCCCATCAGCCCATTTCCAGTCTTAGCCTCCCCCCATAGCCTATTACCAGTCCTAACCTCCCCATCAGCCCATTTCCAGTCCTAACCTCCACCATCAGCCCATTTTCCAGTCCTAGCCCCCCATAGCCGATTACCAGTCTTAACCCCCCCCCCATCAGCCCTCCAGTCCTAGCCCCCCCATCAGCCCACCTCATCCTAACCCCCCCATCAGCCATTTCCAGTCTTAGCCACCCCCATAGCCCTTTACACGTCCGACCGCCGCCATCAGCCCATTTCCAGTCCTAGCCCCCCCATAGCCCATTACCAGTCCTAACCCCCCCATCAGCCCTTCCAGTCTTAGCCTCCCCCATAGCCCATTACCAGTCCTAACCCTCCATAGCCCATTGCCAGTCCTAACCCCCCCATCAGTCCATTTCCAGTCCTAGACCCCCCCTAGTCCATTAGCAGTCCTAACCCCCTTCCCCCCATCAGCCCAGGGACTTTAAAAGAAAAAACAAACTTGCTGCTGCTGCAGCAGCGGCAGAATCAAGTGTCTCCCACGGGGCCCCCGCCCCCCGCCTGCCCGGTAGAGCCCTCCCTCAATCACTCTCCTCGGCATGGCTTTCAGAGCCGTGAAGGGAGAGTTTACCTCTCGCGGTTCTGTTAAGCCGGCCGGGGCTGATGGGAAACAGGAAATGCCTGATCGAGGGAGGCCTCTGCTGGGCAGGAGGGAAGGCTCTGTTGGGCGGGTGGGGGCCCTGCGGAAGACACTTGATTCTACCACCGCCATGGCGGTGGCGACAGCGGCAGCAGCAAGTTTGTTTTTTCTTTTATAGTTTCCCTGGGCTGATGGGCAGAATGTTGTTTGCGCGGGGCCCCCTGAAACGCAGGCCCTGTGCAAACAACATTCTTGCTCAATGGACGGGTCGGCCTTGCTGTAAACCACCTTTGAACTCTGGAAAAGGCAGTATAGAAAAAAGCATAAATAAATAAATAAAACCTTCTTGATGTCATCCCATAACCTTTCTGGAGCTTTGTCATTTATATCTAAAGCCTCATATGTAGAAACAATCACTCTACCAGCTTGCAGACTTAGATCGGACTCATCTTATTCCCAATAGAAGGAAAAAAAGGCTTGTGTATATGTTTACCTTATGCCTATGCTCTGACTTCATAAAGTTCTGAGATCCCTTTTCTCCTTCTATTGGGAATAAGATGAGTCCGATGTAAAAGTCTGCAAGCTGGTAGAGTGATTTTTCCTACTTTTGAGGTGATCAGTTTCCCTCTGGAAGTGGCATTATTTTTGATTTGTATCTAAAACAGCAAATCGATTTTGCAGTTGTCTGGGAAGCTGATTCTGGAATCGGGCCCGCAAATGTCCATATGTTGGGCGCATCTATGCAAGCAGTCCATTTTGGATGTGGCGACATACATTTTTGAGATATGTAAGTCCGAATTGGCTGGATCTGCATATGTGCCAGTAAATATGCCAAAGGTCAATTTTGAAATACAATCCATCAGGAAATGCTACTGTTCTTTCACCATGGCACCCAAAGTCAAGGTTTCTTCCATATAGTGCTGCAAGGCATACGCAGCACTAAACAGACACATGTAAAAGACAGTCCCTGCTCATCAGAGCTTACAATCTAGTCAAGACAGATAACACAACAGCTGAGGACAAGGATATATCTAAGGAAATGGTAAGGAAAAACAGACTAAGTCAATCAGCATCCAAAAATGGCCTTGAAGAGGTGAGTTTTCAGCTTTGATTTGAAAAGGGCCAGAGATGAAGCCTGACACATAGACTCAGGTAGGTCCTCTCAAAACACTGCATCCTCTTTGGCAATGCAAAGCATAGGCCAGTCCTTGGACACCTTCCTTTTGCATTTTGATCATCTAGTCCTCCAGGCACCATTACAGGCTCCTGTACTATCTAATGTTCTCCCAGACTCTGCACCAACCATTGCAGGGCCAAATAACCATTAGTAGTAAGCATGGTCTGAAAGCTTCTGGTTGCTAGAAATGCGAGGATTGTCATGATCTTGTTATGCACTGGGATGAGATTGCCTCTGTGTATGGCGGCCCTTGACATAGTTGGTGTATGGTGGCTTTGTCCAATCTGAATTGTGTCAGGCACTGGTCATCCATGAGCCCCAAGTATTGGGTCCTCACCTGGTACACCCTCTGATAGGGGTGCTTTCTGTGCCCTCTTGCACTACCTGTCCAGTTCCTCCTCTATGAATGCTGCAAACCAGAAGTTCATGCGCTGCATTGCTCCTACCTCCTCCAACACCCATGGGGACTACTACCTACACCTCCCCCCATGCCCTACACCAGCACCATAGTGCTACCTCCACCAACATGCAGTGCTCTGTGCTGTGTGAGACACAGACGGATATGAACACTCCCTCCCGGTCACATGGACACCGATATCTGCATCAATACCGACAGTCGCGCAGACTCCTAAGCTTCTTCACTTCTATACACACAGACACATACGCACTCCCAGTACCCTAGCAGGCATAAGTGGTGGGACACAGGGGAAAGGAGTGTAGGGGAAAGGAGTGCCTGGGATAGGAGTGCTGGGTAGTGGAAGGGGCAGGTGAGGACCTTTGGCCTGGTTGAGGGATGGCGGGTCACACAATATGGTACACAGCAGACAGGGACAATGGGCAAACTCCTCTCTCTCGACTTTACGCTCCTTCATGCCCATTTTAACACAATCACATTTGTAGTCAAAATGGACAGCAAACTCATATATCTGTTCATGCTTTATAGCAGGTCTAGGCTAGGATGTCTGGCTGCTATTCACGGCACGTCTAAGATGCCATACAAAATATGTCTTGGATGTCTGCTCCCTTGCTCCATCTTGGCCGCACCCCGGAATGCCCTCAGAAGATCCGATGTTAGGATGTCCAGACTTAGATGTTTCATCCACAGGGATGTTCAGATCTATCTGGTTCTGTAATAGCACTTTGTACATCCCTGCCTTTTAGGCATCCACATGGCATATTCAAGACATATAAGCCACGCCATCTCTTGTAAAACTACCCCCATAGTGCCTTAAAATGCACCTGGCAATGAAGTTCTAAGTAATCTGCAACATATGTCAAGGTCACGCATCATGGATAACACTTTAAATATTTTAAACTAAATTATTTCAAGCATCTACCATACTAAACCACAGACATATATTGGAAAACAATTCATTTATATATAAAAGATGTCTCAAGAAGCAAATAACCTGTAACAAATTTATCTTTATAGTAGATTTATATCTAGTCAAACATCAGTGTACATCATACCCTGCAAAATGCTTTCAAACATATCTGATGTTATGGAAATTACCATAATTTAGCATATATCCTTTGACAGGCTTATTAATCTCCCATGACTCCAACAGAAAACACTTTTCCTATGAAAAGGCAACAAGGCAAATATTATATCAAGCCTTGGAATCCCAAATACCTCCTAGTGTAAAAACAGAACAAACGAGACTATTACAGATTCCTACACGGAGGCTGCATGCTAGCAGAAATACTGTACAGAACACAACTGACCTTATCTAAATCACAATAAGGGACTACGCATTAGCAACAGAAACACATGCAAAAACTGTAGTAGAAATCCCAATAAACCAGACAGTGAAGCGTGGAACACTGAAGAAAATGCATTTTATCTTGTTCTGATCAAAAACAAAACTATAAGAAATGCACATTCACAAAGTTAATAATATTCCAATCACTAAAATCTCAAAATAAAATGCTTTGTGTGCCTTTTTTGTATCTGATCATTTTATTTTTCTAATTAGGCAGGGGCTGCGGAACATCTCTCTGATTGGGGGGGGGGGGGGGTTAAGATCTGCCTTGACTCTGCCCCAAGCTCCATGCTGACTTCACCCCTAGCCCCCTGTGACCTTCCCCTCCTGTTCTTATTTATTTTACATTTCTTATATACTGCCTTTCATGATATCAAGGTGGTTTACATTGAACAAACTGAAATTACATTGAACAGGGCATTATAACTTGGAGATAACTATTTTACAGGGAACATGGGCAATGGAGGGTTAAGTGGCTTGCCCAAGACCACAAGGAGCACCTGTGGGACTAGAACCCCCAGTCCTTCCGGCCCAAGGTTGCTGTCCTCTAGTGGGATTTGAACCCTTGACCCCTTGACCTTCCTGCCTGAGGTATTTTGCCCCAACCACTAGGCCACTCCTCCACTCTGCCTGTGGGGATCTGATCTCCCCCAAGTAGACAGGAGTAGTCTTTCTGCGATCGGGGCTGCCTCCCCCTCCTACCTGCAGGGATCCAATCTCCTGTGAGCAAAAGAGAAGGGAATAGCTGTGATCATGGCAGACTCCTTCTGTCTGCTCGCGGGAGAGCGGATCTCCATGGGCAGGAGGGGAAGGCAGCTGCAATCGCAGCAAAGACTCCTCTTGTCTGCTCGCAGGAGATCCGATCTCCCAAGGGTAGACAGAAGGAGTCTGCTGCGATCTGTTGGCTGGTAAAATTTTGGTGTGGCCAGGGCCCATGTGGCCCACCCCATTCTGGCACCTATGTTAGGTTATTCTTGGTTTCTCTTTTCCACGTGTTGATCTTCTCCTATGGCCTTTCCCAGGATCTCTTTTCCATTTTCTTTTTTCTTCCCATATCTTATATTCCTTTCCACCTTTACATCTGTCTCTGACAATGATTTTCCCTTTCATCTTTTTCTCCATTTATTTCCCTTTTCTTCCTCTCTGAACACCCATAGCAGTGTCTTCGAGGCTGCTTTTAGAGTCAGCTCTTCGAGGCCGCCTTTGGATCCTGACCCACTTAGTCTCTTATATGTTTCCTTACCATTCCCCTAGTTATATCCTTCTCCTCAGCTGTAATGTTGTCTGTCTTGACTAGATTGTAAACTCTGATGAGCAGGGACTGTCTTTTACATGTCTCTGTACAGCGCTGCGTATGCCTTTAAACACTATATAGATAATAAGTAGTAGTAGAAGTATTTTACTCAGTCTTCTTTCTCTTTATCATCCTCTAATCTTAAAATCTTCCTCTTTCACTTCTGCCCTTCTTACCTGCTTTCCATCTCTCACTCTCACCTTCCTAGTGCACCCATTCCCCCTTCCTTAATTCTTTTCCACTGTCCATCCCCTTCACTACTCTCTATTCCCTCTTTTCCATCTTCCATATTCATTTATTGTTCTCTTCCTCTCATTTTTTCTCCAGCCTTGGCTCCATTCCTGTCACTAATTGAGGGAGGAGTTGGCTCAGTGGTTGGGACAGGTTACCTGAGGCCGGAGGGCCAGGGGTTCAATTCCCACATGGGGACAAGCAACCTCAGGCCAGAGGGACTGGGGTCTCTTGTGGCCTCTCCTTGTGGCCTTGGGCAAGCCACTTAACCCTCCATTGCCTCAGGTACACTTAGATTGTGAGCCCTTCGGGGACAAGGGAATAAAAAGTACCTGTTAGTATACATGTAAACCGCACTGATTCTAAAGAGCACGGTATAAAAAATAAATAATGCCCTTCCCTATCTCCAGGCCCTTTCAATTGTCTTTTGGTCAGTCTCCAATTTCCCCTTTTACCTTTTATTTTCCTACCCTCTCTCCCTCCATATCCCCCCGTTTCTACTAAATCCAATCCAAAGGGAGGTTTAGAAGAGACTTTATTTGAGATGGTTGCGGGGATTTTGTGAAATATGGCTTTGTTTGTAGGGTGTTGGAGGCTTGGGGGAATGGGGGAATGGTAGATGTCGGGGGGGGGGGGCGGGGTGCAAAGAGTGAGGGAGCATGGTAGATGTAAGGAGCAGACTTTGCTTCGCTTGGGGGACATTTGAGAGGGTTGGTGAGGAGGTGTCGTTGGCTTTGGCATCCGCATCTTGGTAGTGACCTCCCAGGTCTATTCTGGGAACTAGTATTTGTGCAAGCCTTGGGGAAAGTGGAAAGACTAACTAGGATTTTTAAAAACCTACATACGTCTTCCCATTGTGAAATATGAAGTAGAGGTCTATGTTTAAGCACACCTAAATTACACCTCTGCTATTCCCGCACCACACCCCCTTTAAATCTCTGTGTCTTGGAGGTATGCACGTTCAAAGAGCCGCTCTCTAAAATCACTATTTAGACATGCATACAATCTAGACATGTGAATGCTGCTATTTATACATCTGGTGCTTATAAAACTACATCCAAAACTTTGCAAGACAGCCACTTAGAGGCTTACCATACCAAACCCACACCTCAAACTGCACCAATTCTACCTATGAAATACACCACTAATAGGTTAAAAGACGGTTTGACAAACTCAAGGTGCCAGGTCACCATGGCAACTAAAATATCAAACCTGGTGCCTGGAGCTCAGAACACCTGTGCAGCATGAGGATCGCTGGCTGCCTGCAGGGATCCTACCCCAAAGGCTGCAATTGTGACCTATGGCAGCACTTCTGCCTGCGGGGGAAGGGATCGCTACAGGCAGAAGTGCTGACTTTGCGGCCAAGACTGCCCGAGAGCTAGGATCGCCTGCAAAAAAAATGTTACACTCCAGGCAGAAGGAGTTTGCTTAAAAGAATGCTGAAGACATATAAAGGGACAGTAGGGTTAATAAGAATGCTGAAGACATATAAAGGGACAGTAGGGTTAATAAGAATGGTAAGGAGGAATGGTGGGAAGAGCAGTGAAACGGAAGAGGAAGAAGGGGGGAGGGGAGAGTCTGGGAAGAGAAATAGAGAGTTAGTTGGTGGAGGAGGGACAGCAGGAGAGGGGTTGGGGGAGGGAGAGGGAAGAGTGCAAGGGATTGGAGGGTGAAGAGATGAATGCATGGGACGTAAAGGGCACAGATGTGTATGTGCAAAAGGCACACCCTCTTTTATCACATATACACATGCAGGCACTCAACCTCTGCACCACACACATAAACAGGTCAGTGGAGGTTGTGGGAGAGGGAGGAGGAGGAGGAGGAGTCGTGGGGCCATTGCCTTCTGTTGGCACTGTGTAGTGGGCCATTAAGAGTTTGATTTTATTAAGCTTTTTTGCATAGAAAATCGGAATACAGTCTTCATAAATCAGGCCCTAAAACCTACGAAAGTAATTGCGATACAACTTTGAGGGGGGGAGGGGGATTGGGGCATATACTGTAACCTAAGCTTCAGGAGATGGCTCCTAGATTTTTAAGCTCCTAGGTTCCAAGAAAATTTGCCAAGGCCTGTGTTAGAACACTAGTATACCTCCAGCTAGGGAAAGAAAACAAGCCAGACTGCTAAGATTCCTACACAGGGCCTGCATACTAACAGAATCACTCACTCTGGTTCAGCAGCCTTCCTCCCAAAACACAGCGCATCACCTAGTAAAGAATGCGACTATAAATTAGAAAGAAATATGCAGACAAAAAATTAATTGAAAAACTCTGAACCATAGAAAAATGAAGAAAAAAAAATTTCCTCCTGTACTGAATAAAATACAAAATTATGCACATTTTCAAAGATGACATAGTTAGGTTAGGTTGGTCCTGGTTTCTCATTACCACTTCTTGTTGGTTTTCTTCTAAGTCCTTTTCCAGGATCTCATTTCTATTTCTGCTTCTTCCCACCTCCTATCTTCTCTTCTTCCCCTATATCTCTGGGGTAGATCCTTCCTTCTGCATCATCTTTTTCTTCATTCCTTTCATCTGCCTTTTTATCTGATTCTAGCTAGATCTCACTCCTTCTTTTCCCCCTCTAGTCGTCAGTCTCCCTCTTTTTATAAGAGCATAAGATATGCCATTCTGGGTCAGACCAAGGTCCATCAAGCCCAATATCCTGTTTCCAAAAGTGGCCAATCTAGGTCATACGTACCTAGCAGTTTCCCCAAAAGACACAGGTTCCACAATGCTTGTACTGGGTCAAGCATTGAAATCCTGGGTCACTTCTCACTAATGGTTTATGGACCTTTCCTCCAGGAAACCTTTTTTAAACCCAGCTACACTAACTGCCTTTACTATATCCTCTGATAACAAATTATTTTCCATTCCTTTCCTTATGATACCTAGCATTCTATTTGCTCTCTTGGCTGCCGCTGCACACTGGGCCGAGGGTTTTAACATGTTATCCACAATGACGCCTAAATCTTTTTCCTGGGTGGTGGTTCCTAATGTGGAACCTTGCATCGTGTAATCATAGTTTGGGTTGTTCTTCCCTAGGTACATAACTTTGCACTTGACCACATTAAATTTCATCTGACATTTGGATGCCCAGTCTTCCAATTTATCAAGATCCTCTTGCAATTTTCCACAATCCTCTTGGATTTTAACAACTTTAAATAGTTTTGTGTCATCTGTAAATTTGATAACCTCACTCATTATTCCCTTTTCCAGGTCATTTATGAATATGTCAAAAAGCAGCGGACCCAAGCACAGATCCCTGGGGTACACCACTATTCACCTTCCTCCATTGGGAAAATTGGCCATTTAGCCCTACCCTCTGCTTTCTAACTTTTAACCAGTTCCTGATCCACAATAGTAAACTGCCTCCTATCCCATGGCTCTTTAGTTTTGCCAAAAGTCTCTGATGAGGGACCTTGTCAAAGGCTTTATGAAAGTCCAGATATACTATATCAACCGACTCACCTTTGTCCACCTGTTTATTCAAACTTTCAAAAAAACATAACAGATTAGTAAGACAAGATCATCCTTGTCTAAAGCCATGTTGGCTGTCTCCCATTAGGCCATGACTTTCTACATGCTGAGTAATTTTGTTCTTTATGATGGTTTCTACCATTTTTCCTAGTACTGACATCAGGCTCACCGGTCTGTAGTTTCCCGGATCACCCCTGGAACCCTTTTTAAAAATTGGCATTACATTGGCGATCCTCCAATCTTCTAGTATTACAGATGATTTTAATGAAAGTTCACAGATTACTAATAGCAGGTTTGCAATCTCATATTTCAGTTCTTTCAACACCCTTGGATGTATACCATCCGACCCAGGTGATTTGCTACTCTTCAGTTTATCTAATAGTTGTAATACATCTTCCCGATGTATCGATATTTCCTTCAATTCTTCTGCACCTTTAAATACCACTTCAGTCAGGTTAACATCCCTACATCTTCCTCAGTAAAGACCAAAGCAAAGAATTCATTCAGTCTCTCCGCTATCGCCTTGTCGCCTCTTAGTGCCCCTTTAACCCCACTATCATCTAATGGACCAACTGACTCACAGGATTTTTGCTACGAATGTACTTGAAAAAGTCTTTATTTCGCATTTTTGCTTCCGCAGCAAGCTTCTTCTGAAATTCTCCCTTTGCCTGCCTTATCAATACCTTGCATTTGACTTGCCAGTGCTTGTGCTGTTTCCAGGTTTCGCCGTTTGGCTCTTTTTTCCATTTCCTGAAAGATGCTTTTTTGGCAACAGCCTCTCTGACCTCACCTTTAAACCATGCTGGCAGTTTTTTGATCTTCCTTCCACTTTTCTTAAAGTGTGGAATACAGCTGGTCTGGGCTTCCAAGATAGTATTTTTCAACAACACCCAAGCTTGATGTAAGTCTTTAACCTTTGCAACTGCTCCTTTTAGTTTTTTCTTAACCATTTTCCTCATTTTCTCATAGTCTCCCTTTCGAAAGTTAAAAGGTAGTACTCTGGATTTCCTTACTATCCCTCCTCCACTAATTAAATCAAATGCAATCATGCTATGATCACTATTGCCAAGTGGCCCCAACACCCTTATCTCTTGCACTAGATCTTGTGTTCCACTAAGGACTAGGTCTAATATGACTTCCCCTCTGGTCGGTTCATGAACCAACTGCTCCAAGAAGCAGTCATTTATTTCATCTAGGAACTTTATCTCCCTAGCATGTCTTGCTGTGACACTGACCCAGTCGATACTGGGGTAATTGAAATCACCCATTATTATTACTCCGCTGTAACTTTTGTTAGCTTCCTTGATTTCTTTGAGCATTTCATCATCCATTTGTTCATTCTGGCCAGGCAGTCGATAGTACACCCCCACTGGCATTACCTTCCCCTTTTTACATGGAATTTCAATCCATAGAGATTCTACAGCAAATTTTGTTTCCTGCAAAACTTTAATCCTTTCTGACTCAGTGCCCTCTCTAATATAGAGCGCAACCCCTCCACCAATTTGATCAGCTCTATCATTGCAATATAGTTTGTACCCAGGTATCACAGTGTCCCACTGGTTGTCCTCCTTCCACCATTTCTCTGATATTCCAATCATTTCTAACCTCTCATTTAGTGCTATATATTCTAACTCTTCCATCTTATTTTTTAGACTTCTAGCATTTGCATTCAAGCATTTTAGAGACTGTATTTTATTCATATTAATCTGGCTATTGGTAGGCATGGGTAATTTGGGATCTTTAAGCTCCGTCTGCTCCATACTCGAGGGCATTTGTGCTACTTTACTTTTTTTTGGAACCTCTCTGCTTTTGGTAGTATCCTTCAAGGATACATTCTTCCGAACCATGTGCTCTTGGGCGACTGTCGGCTTTCCCCTATTATCTAGTTTAAAAGCTTCTCTATCTCCTTTTTAAAGGTTTTTAAAGGTTAATGCCAGCAGTCTGGTTCCATCTCAGTTAAGGTGAAGCCCATCCCTTCGGAAAAGCCCCTCCTTTCCCCAGAATGTTCCCCAGTTACTAACAAATCTAAAACCCTCAACTCTGCACCATCGTCTCATCCACGCATTGAGACTCCGGAGCTCTGCATGCCTTTTGGGTCCTGCGCGTGGCATGGGAAGCATTTCAGAGAACGCTACCCTGGAAGTTCTGTATTTCAACTTCCTACCTAAAAGCCTAAATTTAGCCTCCAGAACCTCCCTACCACATTTTCCTCTGCCATTGGTACCGACATGTACAAAGACAGCAGACTCCTCCCCTATCTAAGACCTTATCTAGGTGGCGCGTGAGGTCCGCTACCTTCGCACCAGGCAGGCATGTTACCAGGCAATCCTCACATCCACCAGCCACCCAGCTATCTACATGCCTAATGATCGAATCACCAACTATAACGGCTGTCCTAACCCTTCCCTCATGGGCACATGGCCCTAGAGAAACTTCCTCGGTGTGAGAGGGTTTTGCATCACCTGGAGGACAGGTCTTAGTTACAGAATCACTTCCTGCCACACCAGGGTGATGCTCTCCTATCACGTGACCTCTCTCCTCCATGGCAACAGGGATGCTGCCAGACTGGAGGTGGGACTTCAGGACTATATCCCTGTAGGTCTCGTCTATGTACCTGTCTGTCTTCCTTATGTCTTCCAAGTCTGCTACTCTAGCCTCTAGAGAACAGACTCGTTCCCTGAGAGCAAAGAGCTCCTTGCACCTAGTGCACCCGTAAGACCTCTCACCAACTGGGAGAAAATCATACATGTGATACTCAATGCAAAAGACTGGAAAGCCCCTGTCTTGCTGCTGGACTGCTATCTGCATCTTAGTCTTAAGCTTGTGTTTAGATCTTTAAGTTCTTTACTTACTAAGGGTTGCTATGGATATTTATACTAATAAAACTGTACCTAATACGTTTAATATATCTTGTTCACCTGAAGCTTAATTAATCTCAAGTCCTTAGTGTATGACTGATTTGGATAACGAGCTTCACCTGAGAGCACCTCATTTCCTTTAAGATGTGTAAGTACCTATAAAGCTATGATGATCCCAGGGGTGGGTGGGTGTTCTGGAGGGAGGGAGGGAAATAACACTTATTAAAAGAGAGCTGCTACACAGTACCCTGTCCTGTGCTGCTGAGGTAAGCTGTGACCAACCTCCTGGGTGATTAACAGTCCTTGCTTGGGTAGAAGGAGTCTTTCAAAATGGCCTTTTGACCTACCACCTGGTGTTTACACCTATTGAAAATGTTTCATAGGTCTCTTGCCCCCTAGGTAGAAGGCCTCTTTGTAAAGGTCTCTAGAAGACTTTATTTGTTGCTCAAAGGTACTGACCCTGTTTTGCCTTTTATGCTAAGTTATATTCTGATTTGATTTAAATTACAGTTCTTTGCTGCTGCTAGGCTCTGACTTATTATGAAATTTAAACTACAAGCTCTCTTCTGGGTTCCAAATTTAACCAGAAAGCTCTCTTCTGTGTTTTAAATTTAAACTAAAAGTACTTTGCTGATACTAGGCCCCGAGTGAGTATTAAATTTAAACTACAAGCTCTCTGCTGGGTATGAATTGTAACCAGAAAGTTCTCTTCTGTGTTTTAAATTTAAACTTAAACTGCTGCTACTAGGCCCTGACTGATTTAACAAAAAACAATGGGTTCACAGATTAATTAGTTTAAATACAAAGAGGTCCTTTCAGAAAATTCCCAGAAGTATATACTCACAATTGCAGATCTCTCTCCAGAAGTAGCAGTCCCTTTTTCTAGTCCTCCAAGACCTTCCAGCTACTTACCAGCTTTTTACATTTTACTCTTACCTCCCTAGTCCTCTTATTCCCCACCTCTGACTCATTTGCTCGCCAGCCTCTCCCCCTTCCCCCTTTGTTTCACCTATTTTCTAGATCCCCATTTCCATCTCTTCTGCTCATCCCCTCCCCAGCCCCAGTTTCTGCACCTCCACTCTCTTTTGTAGTCTTACTCCCTAGCCAGGTTCCCATTCTCCCTTTTGCCTCCCCATTTCTACCCTCTCTCACATCCTCCCTTTCTTTACCTTCCTCTCTATAGCCCTGTGTCACTTTCAACCCCTCCAAGTCCTTCAAACCTTCTCCTTTATTATTTAACTGGTTTTAATATACTGTTTTTCTACAAGGCAGAACGGTTTACAGTAAACAGATTAGTAACAAATGCAGGCAACTATGTACAGGCAGCTAGAAACAGCGATAGCTAATTGAGTACAACGTTTGGCAAGGGGGAGAGGAGGTAGTACAGAGGAGAATTGAGCTGGTAATTATATTACAGAATACTAAGAAAGGTATGGAGAGGGGGTGGGAAGCAGGGGGAGGGAATGCTTGGAGTATGTTAAGTAAAGTTATCTTGGTTGAGGTTTTTGTCATGGATGATGTTAAATAAGAGGAAAAAAGAAAGAAAAAGAGTTATGAGGGAGGGGAGAGAGGAATTGTGTGTGAGAGTGTAGGATACTCTTGCTGGGGGTTGGTTGCAGTGGAAATGCCATAATGTTCTTCGAAGAAAAATGTTTTAAAGGTGTTTCTTGAAGAGGGTGTGGGATTGTATGCAGGTAAAGGTGGAAGGAAATTGGTTTCACATGGTGGGAGCATAAAATTCAAAAGCTCTGGTGCATGTTTGTTGGAGTTTCTTGCGGACTTGCATTGGTTGAAGGAGTAGATTGGATGTGTTTAGTTGGCAGAGTCTGTTGTTTTCAGGATGTTTGATTAGTAATTGAAGCTGCTCAGTAGAGGTATTGAAAAAGGCTCTGTGAATGATGGCAAGTATCTTGAATTTGATTCAGGATGCAATGGGGCGTCAGTGAAGAAACTTTAAGGTAGGAGTTATGTGACAGTGTCTTAAGACTTCAGCTATGATGCGGGCGGTGGTGTTTTGAGCAAGCTGTAGAGGAGCAATGTAGCCTTAGGGAGTCCTTTGAGAACAGAGTTACAGTAGTCGAGTAGTGGTGTGTTGGTGGCTTGGCAAACTGTACAGAAGCTGTCAGGTGATAGGAGGGTTCATAGGTTGTGGAGAATTTGGAGTTTGAAATAGATGCTTTTGGTGACATTCTTGATGTAAGGTTGGAAGGTCATATGTTGGTCCAGTGTAATGCCGAGGTATTTGGACTGAGATTTGACTTGTATGTCTATGTCTCTGAGCTTTATACTTGGGGGAGGTGTGAAGGTGAGGTCTCTGGTCATGTGAAGAATCTCTGTCTTGTTGAAGTTTACTGCTAGGTTGTGACCCTGTAGCCATAAGACAATTTCTTTGAAGCATTCAGTGAGACAGGAGTAGTCAGGGGAGGAGGTATGGAAAGGAGTGAAGATCATTATATCGTTGGCATAAAACTGGTAACCGACCTTGAATTTCTGGATGATGTAGCATAGAGGCCTGATGTATTGAATAATAGGGAAGAGAGGGCAGATCTCTGAGGGACTCCTTGGGGAAGGGTATAAGGTACTGAAGATTGGTTGCCAAGCCTTACTATTTGGGTTTGGTGGGACAGGCAAGAGTGGATCCATTTGAGTAGGGCACCCTGTACACCAATAGTGTTGTTGGTTGAGTACGATTTGGTGGAATACGGTGTCAAATGCAGCAGAGACCTTGAGAAATAGTAATACGAAGCCAGAGAGGGGTCTTTCAGTTCCAATGATGAGAGTATTTAGTAGAGAGGTAAATAAACTTTCAGCACGGTGGTAAGGGTGAAGCCATGCTGCCTGTGGTCCAGTGGGGCATATTTATCAATATGTTCTTGGAACTTAATTTGAACTGCTTTTTCAAAAATTTTGGAGAGGTAGGGTATGCTGTAGGATGCAGGAGAGGAAGGGTCAAGGTTGGTTTTCTTAAGTAAGGGTCTCACAGAGGCTTGTTTGAGAGCAGGTGAGAGATACGCTTGAGTGAGTGAAGTTTGAAGGATGGTAGAGATGAATGGTCTTTCTGCACTTAGTGTCACAACTCTACTTATACCCCTCATCCAATCACATAGTCCCCATTGTCTTCCTAATCTCTGCTCAGATTTAGTTCCCTCTATCCCTCACTTAATCCCCAAATCCCAACTCTTCCATACTACCCAATTCCTGAGTTCTCACTAAGACACAGTTTCATTCAAGTCCTAAGTCTCCACATATACTCCCAATGCATAGAGAGACAATCTGACTTCTCTTGGTATACCATTCATTCCTAGAGTGTCTGCCTACATTGGAGTCCTTGCTCTCCTGCATCTCCAAGTCCCTGGTATCTGCCTCTTTCCTCTTTCTCCTCTTTCCCAGCTTCCATTGCTCCTGCCTTCTCCCAACACTTTACTTCCATTTCCAGTAGTCATTAATTCCACTTTTCTTTTTCTTTACTCCAGCATCCATCCTTCTACCCCTCCTGCACTTTCCCTGCTTACATCCTTGCTTCTCCCTGTCCAGCAGTGTCTGTCCTCTCCAGTAACATAACTTCCTTCTATCACCCCCAATATTTTCTAGCCTCAGCCCCCTTCTCTGAGCCCCAGCTCCCTTCTAGCCTCAGCCCAATTCAGCCCCAGCATCATCATTAGCCCCTTCTAGTTCCAGTATTAGCTCCATTCTATTTTCATCCCCATCCTCAAACCCAGCAACTGCCTTAGTCCCCGCCTAACCCCATCTCCAGCCCTAGTCTCTGCATCAGTGATGCGTTAGCCCCTTTCCAAGACCAGAACCAAACCCAAACTCAACATCAGCATTATCTCCCTTCTAGCCCCAGTTCTAGCATTAGTCCCCTTCAAGTTTCTGTTCCAACCCCAACACCATTATCAGCATCAGCCACCTTTTGGCCTCAACTTCATCTCAACCCTAGGATCAGTATTAACCACATTTCAGCTTCAGCATCAGGATTAGTCCCCTTCTAAGTCCATCCCCAGCCTCAGCCCTCGCCTCCTGAAAGATGCTGAACATAGCAGTACGTAAGAATATAAGATATTTTATTTATTTATTTGACATTTTTTTTCTATACCGCGCTATTATAATCAGCGCGGTGTACATCGAACAAAACATACTGCAATGCATACAGGCAACATTGAGTTTACAATGAACAGGGAAAATAGCACATGGGAAAACCGGGGGGAACTATGTACAAGTTAACTTGATACTATATACAATACTCTAAACTCGTTTGGATATTGAAAGAGATTTCGTGTGGATGGTGTAGGTAAAAGGTTATCAGGTGGGCTAATGTATAGGCTAGCCATTTTCTGGTTGTATTAAGGTGCTAAGGCGTCTGGGGTATGTGGGAAGCTTGCCAGATGTGTGAGTGTCTGGGATGACTTCTGGGTAACATTTTGTGAACAGATGGTGCTTCAAAGCTTTTTGGAATAGGATTAGGCTTTTGATACCACGGATTTCATGGGGAAGTGCATTCCAGTTTAAAGGAGCGAATATTGAAAAAGCTCTGTTTGAGGTAGCCTTAGTGCATGATGTCATCATCCTAGGAACTATTAAGGTGTTCATTGCAGTAGGCCTCCTGTTTCTATTTTCGAGGGTGCTGTGAATTAGCTTGCTGATTGGTGTAGGTGGGTAGTTATTCAAGGCTTTGAAAGTAAGGACTAATGACTTATAATGGAGTCTGGCATGTAAAGGTAGCCAATGCAGATCTTTCATGATAGGCGTTATGTGGTCGTATCTTGATGACCCAGAGAGGACTCTTGCAGCTGCATTCATAGCCAGACGAAGTGGATTTAAAGTTGATTGAGAGATACCGTGGAGGATGATATTCGCAAAATCCAGGTGTGGGAGGACTAATGCCTGGAAGGTTGTTCGGTAGTCAGTAGAATCCAGTAGGGGGCAGAGGTGGCATAGTGTTCTGATCTTATGATATATAGTCTTTGTCACATTCCTCACATGTGTTGTCATATCCAGGTGCTGGTCCAATGTGATGCTGAGATATCGGATTGTGGGTTTGGACTTCAATTCTACATTGTTGACCAGTAGCGATGGAGGAGGTATGAACTTACGGTTCCTCGTAACAAAAAGAACATCAGTTTTGCTATAATTGATCCGTAGGTTTTGTGTCAGCAGCCATTCCGCTACTGCTCCGAAACAATTGATTATTGGGGAGAATACTGGTTGGTCAGTTCTGAACGGCATATAGAGGAGGATGTCATCTGCGTACGCCAGGCAATGTACGTTGAAAGATCTGATCAAATCACATATCGGCTGCATATAGATATTAAACATCAGTGCCGATAAGGATGATCCTTGAGGTACCCCTTGGGACTGCAGGAAAGGTTCTGAGGATGCCTGGCCTGTTTTGACTTGTTGCCACCTATTGGATAGGTAGGATTTACACCATTCTAGTGCTGTGCTTCGAATCCCCTTTTCTTTCAGGCGTTGCAGAAGTATATCATGATTCACAGAGTCGAAGGCGGCGGAGATGTCCAGGAAGATGAGGACAAATCCTTGTTGGATGCTGTTTATTCCAGTGACCAGATCATTGAATAGGGTTGTAAGGATTGTGTCGACTCCATGTGCTTCCCTGAAGCCATGTTGTGATGGGTCTAGTGGTGCTTCCATGTTGATATGATGCTGGATTTGTTGTTGAGCCGCTTTTTCGATGATTTTTGTGAGCTGGGGGATGTTCGAGATTGGCCTAAATGAATCAACTTTGGATGGGTCAAGTCTACTGTTTTTCAGTAGGGGCCTGATAGAGGTGTGTTTCAGACTCTGTGGGAACGAGCTTGTTAGAAAGGACTGGTTCAGTATCTTGCACAAGATTTGGCTTAGATCATGTCGCAGATCTTTGATCCAGCTGGCTGGGCAGGGGTCGTTAGGCGCTGTGCTAGGATTGATAGAAGCAATAATGTTCTCAATCTCACTAGTTGATACCATATTGAAATTGCATAATGGTATTGCTTGGGATGCCTTAGGTGATACGGAGGAGTTGCTGATATTTATGTTTGAGTTGGTCTTAATCATTTTTGACTGCAAGTAGTTTGCATAGTCCTGTGGCTGAGGCATTGCAGGTTGGGCTGAAACCAGCTCTCCTGTTATGGATTTTACTAACCTGAACAGTGCATGTGGTTTATTGATGGAGCATTTCAATAGGTCTGTGTGGTAGAGTTTCCTACTCTGTGTTATCTTCCCATGGTGGGTAATTAACTGTGAGTTGTACGCAGCAAGGGCCTCTGGTGAGCGGGTTCATTGCCACCGTCTCTCAAGTTTACGTAGGTGGTGGAGAGATGTAAGAAGGTCTGTAGAGAACCATGGCGCGTGTTCCCGTTTTCTTATTTTCTTTTCAGTGTGTAATGGACATGAGGCGGCTCTGAGGTTCTCGTCCCATTTGGATATAAGATCGTCTAAGTTGAGGGAAGAGTTGGTCATAAGTGGTCGAAGGTTTTCTAGGACAACGTCCCGGTTGAGTGGTTGGAAGTGGGCTGTGGGGGTTCCAGGTGTGTTAGATGGCATTTGGCTCTTGTGGGAAGTATTAGTGGGTATATTGAATCGGAGAAGATTGTGATCTGACCATGGTACTGGTGTAACAGACAGTGCAAGGGCTTGGTTTGTTGAGGCGTTGAAATGAGGTGCGAAAATGAGGTTTAGTTTACCTCCCTTAGTGTGAGTGGGTGAGTCAACATATTGTTTGTAGCCTAGGTCCTCTAGTGCGTCTAGGAATGCTGCTGAGAGGCTGTCATGAAGAGATGGGAGGTTGAAATCACCAACTAACCAGATTGGAGAGCGTGATGTGGATGTTGTGCACGCAAGTTCAATTATTGTTGGAAGGTCATCTGGTAAAGGAGTGGGTGCTCGATAGAGAAGGTTGATTGTGCAGAGCTCATTAGATATGGTGAGGGAGTCAAGGTGGGTTGAGCTGGAGGAGTTGCATAGCTTGAAATGTAGATCCGCTTTGGCAAGGATGAGCGTCCCGCCCCCTTTCTGAATGGACCTGTGGCATGTGTATAGATCAAATCCTGGTGGCAGCATCTGATTCAGGAGGACGTTGTCACAATCGGATAGCCATGTCTCCGTGATCATCAGGATGTCGAGATTGAATAGTGAAATCAGGTCAATGGCTGCAGGCCATTTTGATCGTACTGATCTGGCATTTATCAACGCACATTTCAGTAGACGCTGGCGATGTTGCTTCTCGGCTTGTGTCTTGTTGATGATTTGTAGAGGAATGTTAAGTAGATGGAATAGAGGAATGTTAAGATATGCCATACTGGGTCAGACCAAGGTCCATCAAGCCCAGTATCCTGTTTCCAACAGTGGCCAATCTAGGTCATAAGTACCTAACAGTTTCCCCAAAAGACACAGGTTCCACAATGCTTGTATTGGATCAAGCAGCAATATCCTGGGTCCCTTTTAATAATGGTTTATGGACCTTTCCTCCAGGAACATGTCCAAACCTTTTTTAAACCCAGCTACACTAACAGCTTTTACTACACCCTCCGGTAACAAATTCCAGAGTTTGATTACATGTTGAGTGAAAAAATATTTTCTCTTATTAGTCTTAAACAGGTTACCCTGTAGCTTCATTGCATATCCCCTAGTCTTTCTATATTCTGATGATGTAAACAATCGATATACATTTACCCGTTGCACTCCATTCATTAATTTATAGACCTCTATCATATCTCCACTCAGCCGTCTCTTTTCCAAGTTGAAGACCTTTTTAGCCTCTCTTCATAGGGTTGTCCTTCCATCTCCTTTACCATTTTGGTGGCTCTTCTCTGTATCTTTTCTTTTTTTATTATTTTCTATTTATCAAATTTTACAAATACACCAAGCAAAACTTGGAACAGGAAATACAATTGATGGTCTTACACAAACAGAAAAAGGATAATCATGAACTAAATCGCATAACAAACCCAAAACCCTAACCAGGAAATACCAGGCCATCAACCAAATAGACCACAATAGAAGAGATCCAAGAAAACACTATTCCAGAGGAGTGGAAACGAAGAGGAAAAATTCAAGCACCAAAAGCAACAGGGCTATTGTGGCTAACATAATACATTAATGTCCCACAACATACCCACACTCCCACCAGCCCCAGTCAGCCCGTCAACTTCTTAGCATCCAAAAAGAAGCGGTTGAGAAGGTTCAAGGAAATGAAATACAGAATTCTGGTAGCGAACTATACATTTACAGGGAAATCTTAACTGGAACTTCGCTCCCAGAGATAAAACCTCTGTGCAAAGTTTCAAGAATTTCTTTCTTCAGATTTGTGTCCAACGGGACACATCCGGGAAAATCTGGATCTTACCCCCCAGAAAGGAAATATCCGTTTTCTTAAGAAACAAACGTAACAATGCATCCTTATCAAAAAGAAAAACAAAAGAAACTAAGAGTGTTGCTCTGGACCCTACTATTTCAGAAGACTGATCCAACAACGAAGACAAGTTCCCCAAATCCAAAGAGTCCAAAGAAACTTCGGCTTGAGGAGCAGGACTCGTAGTAGTGGTACCAGCAATGAGAACAAATGGAATATAATAAATCTTCTGTGTTGGAGGAAATCCAGCCTCAGGATACCCAAAGATATCCTTTAGAAATCTGTGAAATAGAATTCTAGCCGGAGAGCCAGAGACACGTCGAAAGTTCAATATCCTCAAGTTCAATATCCTCAAGTTCAAGGACCGGGAAGCAATCTCCAAATTTTCAATCTTCCGAAGAAACATCAATTTATCTTGGGAAATTATCCCTTGCTGCCCTTGTACCTGTTGAATTCGCTGGTCAAGAACAATTAGTTGACCCTGTTGCTCCATAAGGCTCTTCTCCACACTTTCTACCCGAGTAGGAAGCGGGGTCAGTGCCTGGAAAGCTGCAGCACAGACCTGGAGAATCGACTGAAGAGCAGACCAGATAGACGCTAAAGTCACTTCTTATGGGCTGAGCTGAGAAGAGGAGGGAAAACCAGCTGGGGGTTTGTAGAAGCAGTGGGAAGAACAACACTTTCCTGCTCCACCACACCTACCCCAGGAGCTGGAGACAACACCCCCCTCGAGGACGCCGATTCCACACCAGAATGGATATCCTCAAACACCGCTCTCTGCCTCCCCTCCACATTGCCGGCGTTTACTTTGACAGGTGGAGGAGGAGTGGAGGGACCTGTAGGGCTCAGAAAAACATCGCTGTCCAAGCAGAGGCTCACCTCCGCCGCTGCTGTTGGGATGCCCTCTGTCGCCACCGCGTAGGTATCGATGGTTTGCTGGCCAACTGGTAAGCCTCCTTTGCCCTTAGCCTTCCGCTTTGGCATAGGGCAAGGAATAAAACGCACCACTTCAAGAAACAAAGGAATGGTGCAGCGAACAAATGCATCCTGCTACACTGCCGCCATCTTGGATCTTCCCTCTGTATCTTTTCTAATAACTCTATATCCTTTTTAAGATATAGCGACCAGAATTACACACAATATTCAAGGTACAGTCGCACCATGGAATGATACAGAGGCATTATAATATATTTTATTTAATTTTCCATTCCTTTCCTTATGATACCTAGCATTCTATTTGCTCTCTTGGCCACCACTGCACAGTGGGTGTAGGGTTTTAACATGTTATCCACGACGCCGCCTAAATCTTTTTCCTGGGTAGTGGTTCCTAATGTGGAACCTTGCATCGTGAAAACATATTTTGGGTTGTTATTTTCTAGGTGCACACTTGTCTACATTAAATTTCATCTGACATTTGGATGCCCAGTCTTCGAATTTATCAAGATCCTCTTGCAATTTTCCACAATCCTCATGGGTTTTAACAACTTTAAATAGTTTTGTGTTATCTACATATTTGATAACCTCACTCGTTATTCCCTTTTCCAGGTCATTTATGAATATTTCAAAAAGAAACAACCCAGCACAGATCCCTGGGGTACTCCACTATTCACCTTTCTCCATTGGGAAAATTGGTCATTTAGCCCTACCCTCTGCTTTCTATCTTTTAACCAGTTCCTGATCCACAATAGTGCACTGCCTCCTATCCCATGACTTTTTAGTTTTGCCAAAAGTCTCTAATGAGGGACCTTGTCAAAGGCTTTCTGAAATTCCAGATACACTATAACTGACTCACCTTTGTCTACCTGTTTATTCACAACGTCAAAAAAACATAACAAATTAGTAAGACAAGATCTTCCTTGTCTAAAGCCATGTTGGCTGTCTCCCATTAAGCCATGACTATCTACATGTTCAGTAATTTTGTTCTTTATGATGGTTTCTACCATTTTTCCAGTACTGACTTCAGGTTCACTGGTCTGTAGTTTCTCGGATCACCCCTGGAACCCTTTTTAAAAATGGGCATTGGCCATCCTCCATGCTTCAGGTATTACAGATTAATTTAGTGATAGTTCACACATTACTAATAACAGGTCTGCAAACTCATATTTCAGTTCTTTTAGTACCCTTGAATGTATACAATCCGGTCTAGTTGATTTGCCACTCTTCAGTTTATCAAATAGTTGTAATACATCTTCCTGGTGTATCGATATTTCTTTCAATTTTTCCGCAGTATCACCGTTAAATGCTATTTCAGTCATGGGTAACATCCCTACATCTTCCTCAGTAAAGACTGAAGCAAAGAATTCATTCAGTTTCTCCACTATGGCCTTGTCACCTCTTAGTGCCCCTTTTACCCCTCCATCATCTAATGGTCCAACTAACTCTCTCATAGGGTTTTTGCTATGAATGTATTTGAAAAAGTCTTTATTATGCGTTTTTGCTTCCAAAGCAAGCTTCTTCTCAAATTCTCTCCTTGCCTGCCTTATCAATGCCTTGCATTTAACTTGCCAGTGCTTGTGCTATTTCCAGTTTTTGTCATTTGATTCTTTTTTCCATTTCCTGAAAGATGCTTTTTTGGCAACAACAGCCTCTCTGGACTCAGCTTTAAACCATGATGGCAGTTTTTTGGACTTCCTTCTAAAAGCGTGGAATACAGCTAGTCTGGGCTTCCAAGATAGTATTTTTAAACAACACCCAAGCTTGATGTAAGTCTTTAACCTTTGCAACTGCTCCTTTCAGTATTTTCTTAACTATTCTCCTTATTCTATCATAGTCTCCCTTTCGAAAGTTAAAAGGTAGTACTGTGGATTTCCTTACCATCCCTCCTGCATTAATTAAATCAAACACAATCATGCTATGATGACTATTGCCAAGTGGCCCCAACACCCTTATCTCTTGCCCCCATCTGGTGTTCCACTAAGGACTAGGTCCAAATGGCTTCCCCTCTGGTTGGTTCAGGAACCAGCTGCTCCAAGAAGCATCATTTATTTAATCTAGAAACTTTATCTCCTTGGCATGTCCTGCCGTGACACTGACCCATTCAATACAGAGGTAATTGAAATCACCCATTGTTATTACTGTGCTGTAACTTTTGATAGCTGCCCTGATTTCTTTGAGCATTTCATCATCCATTTGTTCATTCTGGCCAGGCGGTCAATAGTAAACCCCCAACTGCCATTGCCTTCCCCTTTTTACATGGAATTTCAATCCATAGGGATTCTACAGCAAATTTTGTTTTCTGCAAAACTTTAATCCTTTGTGACACAATGCCCTCTCTAACATAGAGCGCAACCCCTCCACCAATTTGATCATCTCTATCATTACGATATAGTTTGTACCCAGGTATGACATTGCTCCACTGGTTGTCTTCCTTCCACCATGTCTCTGAGATACCAATCATATCTAACCTCTCACTTAGTGCTATATATTCTGACTCTCCCATCTTCTTTTTTCAGACTTCTAGTATTTGGATGCAAGCATTTTAGAGACTGTATTTTATTCATATTAATCTGGCTCTCGGTAGACAGGGGTAATTTGGAATCTTTAAGCTCTGTCTGCTCCATACTCAAGGGTATTTGGGCTAATTTTGCCTTTATTGGAACCTCTCTGCTGATATGCCCTAACTTCATTCTTTTGGTAGTATCCCTCATGCGCTCTTGGGTGACTGTTGCCTCTCCCCTATCTAGTTTAAAAGCTGCTCTATCTCCTTTTTAAAGGTTAATGTCAGCAGCCTGGTTCAATCCCAGTTAAGGTGAAGCCCATCCCTTCGGAAGAGTCCCTCCTTTCCCCAGAATTTTCCCCAGTTCCTAACAAATCCAGAACCCTGATCCTTGCACCATTGTTTTATCCACGCATTGAGACACCGGAGCTCTGCATGCCTTTTACGTCCTGCGTGTGGAATGAGAAGCATTTTGGAGAATGCTATATTGGAAGTTCTGGATTTCAACTTCCTACCTAAAAGCCTAAATTTAGCCTCCAGAACCTCCCTACTGCATTTTCCTGTGTCATTGGTGCCGACATGTACCAAGACAGCAGACTCCTCCTCAGCACTATCTAATACCTTGTCTAGGTGGTGCATGAGGTCCGCTACCTTCACACCAGGCAGGCATGTTACCAGGCGATCCTCACGTCCACTAGCCACCCAGCTATCTACATGCCTAATGATTGAATCATCAACTATAACGGCTGTCCTAACCCTTCCCTCATGGGCACATGACCCTGAAGAAACTTCCTCGGTGCGAGAGGGTTTTACATCACCTGGGGGGCAGCTCCTAGCTACAGGATCATTTCCTCTCACATGACCTCTTTCCTCCAAGGCAACAGGAGTGCTGCCAAACTGGAGGTGGGACTTCAGGACTATATATCCCTGTAGGTCTCATCTATGTACCTCTCTGTCTTCCTTATGTCCTCCAAGTCTGCTATTCTAGTCTCCAGAGATCAGACTCGTTCCCTGAGACCAAAGAGCTCCTTGCACCTAATGCACATGTAAGATCCCTCATCAACTGGAAGAAAATCATATATGTGACATTCAATGCAAAAAACTGGAAAGCCCCCATCTCGCTGCTGGACTGCTGTCTGCATCTTAGTTTTAAGGTTTTGTTTAGATATTTAAGTTCTTTACTTACTAAGCGTTGCTGGGGATACTTATACTAATAAAAATATACCTAATATGTTCAATGTACTTTGTTCACCTGAAGCTTAATTAATCTCAGGTTCTTAATGTATGCCTGATGAGGATAAACAGCTGCACCTGAGAGTGAATATAGCACCTCCTTTCCTTTAAGAGGTGTAAGCACCTATAAAGCTATGATTATCCCACGGGTAGGGGGGTGTTGGGGAGGGAGGGAGGGAAAGAAGACCTATTGAAAGCTGGCTGCTACACAGTACCCTGATCTGTGCTTCTAAGGTAATTTGTGACCAATTTCCAGGGAGAATTCCACAGTCCTTGGAGTCTAAATTTAACCATAAAGCTCTCTGCTGTGTTTTAAATTTAAACTGAAGGCTCTTTGCTGCTACTAGACCTTAAGTGATTTAACAAATACACTGGGTTCACAGATTAATCAGCTTTAATCTAAAGAATTCCTTTTTCCCCAAGATTTAGAAAAAATCCCAGAAGTAAGTACTTACAATTGCAGATCTCTCTCCAGAAGTAGCAGTCCCCTTTTGTAGTCCTTCAGTAGGAACTGCTTCCTTTATTTTAGCTGCTCTGTGTTGCCAGCACTTTGGCAGTTTTGAAAAATGAGAAGAGGCACTTCCCGTTCCTCATGAAGGAGAAACGAGAAACAGGAAGTGCCTCTTCCTGCATTTCAGACTTGCCATGGTATGTATGGCAGCAGTAGCATTCAGGGCCAGCCCAAGGGTTTCTGCCACCCTAAGCAGGCCCACCGTGCTGCCTGGCCCCTGGCCCACTCTACCACTCCCAACATCCAGCCTCTTAACTGGGGAAGGTGGGTGGCATGGCAATCAATTTTTTGAAGTGACGGTAGGCCTTAAAGCACGTGTACACACTCATAGTCTGCCACTCCTGCACCCTCTGACACAACTTTCTATCAGAGGGGGGCAACAAAATCAGGCCGTGACTGTGCACATGCACATGAGCACTTTAAGGACCACCATCACATTGACGAGGATGGGATCGCTGCGCCACTCATCAGGGTGTGCTGCTCTAGGCAGCCGGCCCTGGTAGTGTTAGAAGAACAGATGAATGGGAGCAAAGGAGGAAACTCCTGCGCTGGCAGGGGTGAGCCAGTGAGCCAGCTTTAGGCACCCTCAGTCAGCGCCTCATCGGCTTACTCCTTCAGCTGACCCTGAGTATGCACACCACAGGAAGACAATTATCTTTGGACGTTGTATTTTCTGTGCAGATGTTAAGTACACATGGTGATTTTCAAAATGAAATCGCAGTTCATATTCTCTTCTCGAGACCTAATCCTGCCCTTTTTACCTAAGGCAAAAGTATACATGTAGTGAAATAGTATGCATACCTTTACCTGAACTGGGGAAGAAACAATATTCCAAAGCCTTTTTTATGTAGGTAAACATGTTTTGGCCCATGTAAAAAATTCAGAAAATTGTTATCTATGAATCTACGTAAATTGGAGGTATTGATGTGCTGTTTAACATCATATTTTCCCCTTTCCATTCACTTTCTGTCTGACACATCTATAATGGGAATAAGGCACAAGCAACTGGAAGGTAAGACTGGGGAACCAGGCTTTCAAAACAAGCACCATATTTAACATTCTTTCCTCTAAAATGACAAACGTTTTAAAAACATAAGAAATAAAATAAAATCACAAAAAGGAGATCTGATAAGACCAGTACAAGAAGCTAAGGAACTAGGGAACAGGTGAGTTGTATTTTGTAGTAGTCTAGATACTATAGAAATGCTGCTTTTAAGAAAGAAAACAAAATGTCAGAACCCATCATAACATCAAAATCCTAGATGATTACAGTTTTTTGGTTATTTTTTTAAGTTACTCAGCTCTTCACATAAAATACAGTCAGAAAATGATCATTTGCTTTTGGTTTTTAAGACATCTATAGAAGGCAGCCTCATTGTCATGTGTTGTACTTCTAATTATTTGTGGCCTACCCACAAAGGTTTTTTAGAAGACATTTTAAAGACACAGTGAATTATAGTAATTATTGAGAAAATATATGTGCCTATATTTTCTAAAACTCTCACTGGATCATAATGGTATGTGTGGAATAATGCTTAATATCTGTTCTAAGATAATTATTTTATATCTTACCTGTTGCTTCAACCATTCCTTCCAAGATGACAACAATTTCAAATTCCTCCTGTTCCATCTGAGAACGGGACATCTCCCAGAAGGGGCTCTTCTCATTGATTTCATGGGAGATGATGAGTGGAGATACCAAGAATAGCCGATCATCCCCTGTATCAAAACCTACATTGATATCTGTCTGGTTCAGGGGTATAAACTCCCCTTCTTTGGTCTGTTTAGACTTGATAAGCTTAGCCCTGATTGAAGCTTCAACAATATGAGAATTTCGTAGATCCCCCACACGAAACATCAGACAAAGCTTCTCATCCCTCATAGAAATGACTGCTTTGTTGGAGAACATGAGAGTCTCTGCCCTCTTCTTTGGTTGGCTGATTTTGACAAACATACATCCCACCATTAGGGCATTAACAATGGAACCCAGAATGGCTTGAACCAAAAGCAAAATGATACCCTCTGGACATTTCTCTGTAATGACTCTGTAGCCATATCCAATGGTGGTTTCTGTTTCAATAGAAAAGAGAAATGCCGAGACAAATCCATTGAGATTGTTGACACAAGGGATCCAGTCCTTATCACCAATGTGGTCTAAATCACCACGGATGTAAGCTATAAGCCACCAAATGAACCCAAAGAACAACCAGGTGACAGTATAGACCAGTGTAAAGATGAGAAGGCTGAAGCGCCATTCGAGGTCTACCAGAGTAGTGAAGAGATCACTAAAGTAACGGTAGGTTTCTTGTACATTTCCATGGTGTACATTGCATTTGCCATCTTTCTCCATATAACGTTGGCGTGGTTTCTTAGTTTCTACTAGGAGACGAGTCCGGTCAGTTGTGATAGGGGGATCATTCCGGGCCTGTTTGGGTATCTTCTTGCCTTCCCTTGGAGTGACTCCAATTTCCATGTCCTGGTTCATGAATATCCTTGAATCTCTAGCCATGCTGGGGCTAGGTCAGAAGAAAAACCAGTGTTAGTTAAAATTTCTGAAGCATGAAAGTAAGAGAAACAATACTTTTTAGGTGGTCTATTCCAGATTTCACTACAGCAGCAGTACAATCTCCCCTCAAATACATTGTCCCATCATGCAAGATGGGCATTATAGGCAGCAGCAGCAGCAGCACAATTTTCTCACACACACTTTAACCCACTACAAAACATGCTGGTAACAGCAACATAGTTCACACTGCACTATATTCAGAGCCCCCTCAAGAGAAATACAAGCATACATGCCACACTGTTATTCTATCATTTTCCTGTCCAGAAGGAATGAACTGAGACACTTAAGTCATAGCTCATAGGCACAGGCCACTGATCTGTCAGCAGGTAGACTTTTAACCTGGACCAGACCTGAACTAGCGATGTACAGATGGAGGTTCTACTTCTTACCGCAAGCACCCTAAGATATTTACTAACAAGCATCCAATCCATCTCCTAGAGCAAGGGTTCTCAACCCAGTCCTCAGGAAATACCTTGCCAGCCAGATTTTCAGGATCACCAAAATGAATATATATATGAGAGATATTTGCATTCAATGGAAGTAATTCATGCAAATTTCTTTCATGTATATGCACTGTGATTATCCTGAAAACTGACTGACTAGGTGTGTCTAGAGGACTGGGTTGAGACCTCTGTCCTATAATAAAGAAAACCAGGTTTTATAGAAAAGCAGGTTAAAGTAGCAGCTCATAATTGTTTTATTTTTTTATTTTTATTTTTTTTTAGAGATGGTAAGGGTAGGGGTTTTCTTTCTGTGATACTCAGTGAGAAAGGTAATGAAATGAAATGGGTCTTTTTACAATCTCCATTCTTCAGCCTGCAGTACAAGTGACCAGCCACACTGTCACTACAGCATTCAGATTTGTAGATCCAAAAGGGCAGGTTATGGTTGACTGATTTCTTAGTGACCTTTCTTAGAAAGGAAATTCTTTTGAGATTTTATGTCAACAAACTGCAGAACTATACATAAGAACTGGAAGAAACTGCTCAGCCAACAGAGATTTCTACGATATCTGAGCTAAAAGGATTAAGACATGCAAAAATTAAAACAAAAAAATTGTGAGACTGATTTTCAATGGCTGTAGCCACTTTATTTGTATATTCAGGGGTGCTGACTTTTAATTAGCACTTCCGAATATAAATGTAAGCGGCAATTATACTGCTGCTTCTGTTTTGCTGGCCTAATCTAGCCTTTGAAGGTATTTGCAGAACGGCCAAATTTCATTGCTCTACATATAACTTTACTACTCTCTGATGCCCTTTCCTAGATGCTGCCACCTGATCTACACATAACAATGGAGTGGCCTACACATAACATTGTGTGTTAAATGGGGGAAGTTTTAAAGAAACTCTTGGCAAAATTAAAAAGTCATGGGACAGGAGCCAATGTACTATTGTGCATCAAGAACTGCCTAAAAGATAGAAAGCCGAGTAAGTTAAATAACAAATTTTTTCAATGGAGAAAGGTGAATATTGGAGTACCCCAGTGATGTGTGCTGGGCCCGCTGCTTTTTAACATATTTATAAACGACCTGGAAATGAGAATAACGAGAGAGGTGATCTAATTTGCAGATGACACAAAATTATTCAATTAGGGGGTTATTCTGAGCCTGCTATTCGTGCCTTCCTCTATCCGCGAATAACTTCCCCGCTGGTTGTGATGGGGACGGTCACCAGCCCTGGACGTACAGGGCTGATTCTAATGTTGGCCCTTTACATTCAGGGCCAGCGACATGTTTGGGGAAGTTATTCTACCTCCGAGGTAGAATAACTTCGCTGGACGTTTGTTTTTTAATATGCCAGGGTACGGATGGCGCGGGGGGGGGGGGGGGCGGGGGAACATTCCCAGCAACCCAACCCTAGTCTTAGGAGGCCAGCTCGGGGGTTGGGCTGCAGTGAATAAACACTTTTTGCAGGCGGCTGGCATCATGGCTTTTAAATGGAGTTGCATTGCCATGGCAACAGGACTCCATGGCACCGCGGCTCCATTTAAAAGCCCTGACTGAGTTAGCTGGGCTCGGCATGTATGTGCAGGCTGGACTGAATCACACTTCCAGCCTGCATGTGCATGCCTGTTTGCAATTCTGATCCCGTGGGGCTAGACTTGCCCCGCAGAATCAGAATCGCGATCCCCTCTGTACGTCCGACTCAGACTGTATGTACAGAGGGGATCTACGTTCTGATTAGAATGAGCCTGTTAGTAAAACACAAGAGGATTGTGAAAAATTGCAAGAGACCTTGATAAATTGAATGACTGGGCATCCATATGGCAGATGAAATTTAATGTGGACAAGTGCAAAGTTGTGCACCTGGGAAAGAACAACCCAAACTATGGTTCCACAATGCAAGGTTCCACATTAGGAACCACCAACCAGGTAAACGATTTAGACATCATTGTGAATAATACATTGAAAGCCTCCGCCTAGTATGCAGCTGTGGCCAAGAAAGCAAATAGAATGCTAGGAATCATAAGGAAAGGAATGGAGAATAAAACTAAGGTATTATAATGTCTCTGTATCGTTCCATGGTGCGATTGCACCTTGAATATTGTGTGCAGTTCTGGTCGCCGTATCTTAAAAAGGACAAAGCAGAATTAGAAAGGGTACAGAGAAGAGCCACCAAAATGGTAAATGGGATGGAATGATACCCCTATGAGAAAAGGCTTAAAAGATTAGGGCTCTTCAACTTGGAAAAGAGACAGCTGAGTAGAGATATGATAAAAGTCTTTAAATTAATGAATGGCGTAGAATGAGTAAACATAGATTGGTTATTTACTCCATCAAAAAGTAGAAAGACTAGGAACCACACAATGAAGCTACAATGTAATCCATTTAAAAGTAATATTTTTTCACTCAATGCCTAATCAAACTTTGGAATTCATTACTGGAGGATGTAGTAAAAGTCGTTAGTGTAGCTGGGTTTAAAAAAGGTTTGAACAAGTTCCTAGAGGAAATATCCATAAACCACACTGGGCAGAGGGTTTAAACATGTTCTCCACAATGACGTCTAAATCTTTTTCCTGGGTGGTGGTTCCTAATGTGGAACCTTGCATCATGTAACCATAGTTTGGATTGTTCTTTCCTAGGTTGTGACGCAGTGGCAACTTCAGAAGCCATGGAAACTGATACTGACCCTCTGGTTGGTTCAGGTATTGCAAGAAAAGACAGGGTTTTCCATTCTCAGCATAACCTACAGGCAACTAATCAGCTCACCTCAGGGGAGGAGAGAACCAGAGCTGTGGATTGGGCACGCCCTAGTAGGAGGCGGGCTTCCCAGAGCAGGGGCCCCTTGTTAAGCAGAGAGAGGGAAGACAGTAGTATGATGAGAAGGAGAAGGAGTAGGACGGTGATGAGAAGGAATGGAGAAGTGAGCACTACAAATGGAATGAGAAGTGAAGGTGGTTTGAATCCACAAGAGAGAAGGCAAAAGGCATTGGGAAGGCAAGAAGCTCTCTTGAATGCAGAACCCTTTGACCCTGCTACAGAAATACTGCCCAGCTGCAACAGAAGGGAAACTGATTCAGAACCAGGAGTAAAGCCTAGGTTGTTGGGAGACAGCATTTACCCTTGGAGAGAAAGGCAAGCTGGCAAGGCATTTTCTGACAAGCCTCATTTTAAGGTACCTGCTGCACTTAATTCCTTTAACAAGTTTTATGAGCCAGAAAGAGGGAATCCTGATTTTAAAGTACAGGATAGTTTCAGGCAATGTGAGAGACGTTGGTTACAGCCTGAATGCTCTTTAACTAAGCCAAGCTTTTCTCAGCCAGCAGTTCCTGCTTTTAACAAGCAAGCTGACGAGAGGAACTCAGCTAAACTGTGTACAAGAGAATTAGGCTATACTGATACAGAAGGTCCTACCTTTGAAGCTTTCTTTAAGAGCAGAGCTCGTGCAGAGGAACATGTGATTCCAACACTCACTAACAGAGATAAGTGGGGGAGGGGTAACTCCACCACGGGCACAGAGTGTCTAAACAGGGAGAGCATTGTTTGTTCACCAGAAGCAGATAATTACTTGCCCAAGCAAGGAGAAGGTTCTCCCAGTAGTCCTGCTAGAAGACAGGCAGAACTACTCTTGAATGAATTCAAACAATTTCTAAATAGAAGAGCTGTTTCAGAACAGACTAGCATTCAAGCAGGAAGTAATCCTGAGATAGGATTTCCCACACCGGCTCCAGTTCCCATGATTGAAGTTAATCAGCCGATGGACTGCTCAATTGGTCTAATAGATAGAGCTGAGAAGAGCCAAGCTTCAATGATTATACCTGATATTTTATTCTGGTTATGTTAACCAAGGATATGTGAAAAGCTTATGAAATGAATACTGTTTGAGCAACTGAAAGGAAAGCTTATTGAAGCACTGAAATAAGCTGGACTGTAACCTGATTGCAAGAGAAAACAATATTATTTCTTACCGGAGTATTTGTAAATACAGCACAGAGAAGACACATGGTGTAATGTGCTTCCTCAGTGAAGATTAGGCTGACGCACAGTATTGAAAGCCTGTAATTTGCATTGTTCCTGATTTGGTTATTCTTATCACCTGTTCCTGTCCACCAAGGAGCGGGGAAAATAAAATCCTTGTAAATATAAATGTCTTGTTCCTGACTTTCATTGGCCCCCACAACTACACAAGGCCCATCCCTCCTTAACCCTCAAGGTTAGGGAGTGGGTGCAGGGTGACAAGTGGCGTAGCACTGAGGATTTCAGCGCAGGCGCAGAAGAAGCCGCATCAGGAGCTGCAGAGAACCTCTTCTTCAAAGTGGACCCCGGCTGAAGAGCTGACGAAGCCCAGCAGAGGAGGAGGGACCGCAGAGGGCTGCAGGAGCCATTTCCTGAAGTGCTTGTTACACACCTAAGCCAGGTAACGGGTACACACCCTGGGTTGTGTGGATACCAAGGCAGAGGGTGTCCCCTAGTGGTAGCTGGGGAGGAAAAAAAAAAAAAGTTTGTTTCTGGAGGAACCCCAGAGATATAGTCAGAGATACCGCACTTGGGTTCCTATTTGTTTTTGTTTGCATTTCAGTGAATCCCAAGGATGGCGATGGACCCGAAGGACATCATCCAGTGGATGGCGACGCAATTTGAACACCAAGCCGAGCTAGCGCTAGAGGCGCAGCAGAGAGCCAACGCGTCTTTAAAGGAGCAGCAACAACCGCTTCTAGCTCTTCTGGAAGAGTATGTGAAAGGAAAGAAGCAGGACACTGTTCCAGCATCGGAAGCAGGTTCCTTAGTCGCTAACATGATACCATCTGTTAACATGCCGACAGGGACTTTGTTCAACTTTGGACCTTTAACTAGTCAGGATGACATAGATGACTACTTAGAGAGTTTTGAGAGGGTGGCACGCCTGAGCTTATGGCCAAGGGAACATTGGGCCTTAAGGCTAGCTGCATCCCTTACAGGGGAAGCGAGAGCAGCATACCGAGCCATGCCTCCAGACCTAGCTGGAAGCTTTGAGGAGTTAAAAAAGGCCATTCGGGAGAGATTGGGTCTCACTCCACTCGTATATCACACTCGTCTAAGGAATGTGAGACTCGGGCCGAGTGAAACTCCCAAGTCTCTATACCACCGAATAAGAGCTTTATTGTATAAGTGGTTCACTCCCGAAGGGAGATCTGTGGAATCTATCCTAGATGATTTGATATTAGAACAATATATGGAAGCACTGCCACAGGAGATTTGCACCTTCCTGATCCTGCAGAACTGCAAGAAACCCCAGGAAGCGGTTGCTCTCTCAGAGAGATATATAGAGGCAGAGTTAATGGCCCAGAGAGATAGCACCCCATTCTCTGAATATGGCAGCAGCGGATCAGAAAGGCGGCGGAGGGTCCAAGAGGATCCAGTAAAAATGTCCATGCCTGGTAGAAAAAGTTCTATAGGTAAAATGAGATGTTTTAAGTGTGGGCAAGTAGGCCATGTGCAAAAGCAATGCTTGATAAAGAATGCCTTAGTAGCTGATACGTATGTGGAGGACAGACCAGGTTTTCTGTTAGCCGTCTGCGTGCAAGGTATAACCACTCAAGCTTTGCTGGACTCGGGTGCTGAATTAAGCATGATATCCGAGGAATTCTGGAAGGCCATAGAAGCCAGAGAAGCCCCAGAGATAATACACCCCATAGATGAGGTGAAGATAAGATGTGTTCACGGGGGAACATCTTCCTACCCCGTCTACAACCTACATATAGCAGGCTTAGAGGCACAAAGATATATCCCGCTAGCAGTTGTCCCACACCTCCCACACTCAATGATCTTAGGCCAAGATTGGCCCCAATTTCATCAGGGTCTAGTGCAAGGAATAAGGGAGAGAGAGAGTTCCCATATCGAAGAAGGCCCTGAGGAAGTGCAGGCCCTGGCCACGCAAAAGGTAAATTCGGTACTCCGACCCTTAGTGCCTCAGGTCAAGAAAAACAAAGGGGGAGAAACTCCGAAAGATAGCACTACCGAGAGGCTCCGGTTTGTTTTGAAATATTGTAAGATGACCCCTAGTGCTCAAGCACCCAAGAGAGCCACGCCTAATGCCGCAGGGTTGGACCTCAGCAGTGCAGAGGATGTAATTGTTCCTGCGGGCGGAAAGGCGCTAGTGGATACGGCCCTGCAGATAGAGCTGCCTGTGGGGTGTTATGGCCGGCTAGCTCCCCGGTCAGGCTTAGCACTTAAACATTTCATAGACATAGGGGCAGGTGTAATTGACCCGGACTACCGAGGTTCCCTGAAAGTGCTTCTCTTTAATTTTGGAAAAGCTAACTTCCAAGTAAAAACCGGAGACCGCGTAGCCCAACTCATTTGTGAGCGCATTGGGATTCCCCCGTTGGAAGAGGTGCCTGCTCTGTCCACGACCATGCGTGGGACGCAAGGCTTCGGGTCAACAGGAACTAATAGCCTGCAAGGATTGGCGGCTTCAGTGGAGAGGGAGGACCTGGAAGAGGAGGACCTCGGACCCCAGTTGACAGACTGCCAGCAAAATCCGGAACCCCGCTTGGATGAAGGACTTTCTTGGGCACAAAAGCAGGAGTTGAGGCAAGTGTTATCTAGGTATAAAGATGTCCTCACCTCGCTGCCAGGTGAAACTAAATTAATAGCCCATGAGATAGTGACAACCCCCGGTGAAGTGGTTAGGCAGCGGCCTTACAGGCTTCCAGAGGCCAAGAAAAAAGAAGTGGTCCGGCAAGTAAAGGAAATGCTCGCCATGGGGGTTATTGAAGAGTCCCGGAGCCCTTGGAACAGCCCAATTGTGATGGTTCCAAAACCGGATGGGTCGATTCGCTTTTGCATAGATTTTAGAAAAGTGAATATGATATCTCGCTTCGACTCTTATCCTATGCCAAGAATTGAGGAGCTGCTCGACCGCCTAGGGCAAGCCAAGTACCTCACAACCCTTGACATGTCTAAGGGGTATTGGCAGGTCCCCCTTACGAGAGAGGCTAGGCCGAAAACCGCCTTCAGCACTCCTATAGGCCTCTACCAATTTCGAAGGATGCCCTTTGGCCTGCATGGCGCCGCAGCTACGTGCCAGCGCCTCATGGATATGGTCCTACGGCCTCATCACGCATATGCTGTGGCTTACATGGACGACGTGGTGATCCACAGCGAGACCTGGACCCAGCATGTCCAAAGAATTGAAGCAGTACTTCTGTCAATTCGAAAGGCGGGCCTTACCTTGAACCCAGCGAAGTGCCTCTTTGGGGGACAAGAGGTGAAATACCTGGGTCACGTGGTGGGCCGAGGGATGGTAAAGCCTCTCCTTAGTAAAATCGCCAGTGTGCAGGCGTTCCCAGAACCTGCTAACAAAAAGCAGTTACGCAGCTTTTTGGGGCTAGTGGGCTACTATAGGAGATTCATCCCGCATTTTTCTGAGAAAACATCCCCACTGACAGAGATGTTAAAGAAAAATGCCCCCAACAAGTTAAAATGGAGTACAGAAGCGGAAGGGGTGTTCAACCTTCTGAAGAAACAGCTGTGTGAAGCACCAGTGTTAAAAGGAGTGGACTTCTCCAAGTTGTTCATTGTGCAAACAGACGCTTCCGATACGGGTCTCGGAGCGGTATTATCACAGCGACACGAAGGGGTAGAACACCCGGTCTTGTTCCTGAGTAGGAAGCTGACACCACCGGAACGAAATTACTCCACAATAGAACGCGAGTGTTTGGCCATCAAGTGGGCTATCGATGCGCTGCGTTTCTATTTACTGGGGAGAAAATTCACCTTTATTACGGACCACGCACCCCTGAAGTGGTTGAACCAAATGCACAACCATAATTCACGGCTCACACGGTGGTTCATGGCACTTCAAGCTTTCGAGTTCCAGGTAGAACACCGTGCGGGAAAACTCCACCAGAACGCGGATGCACTGAGTCGTATCGCGTGCTGTCCGGATTCTCCTGAAACAGCCCGTGATATCTTAAGGGGGGGGATCTGTGACGCAGTGGCAACTTCAGAAGCCATGGAAACTGATACTGACCCTCTGGTTGGTTCAGGTATTGCAAGAAAATACAGGGTTTTCCATTCTCAGCATAACCTACAGGCAACTAATCAGCTCACCTCAGGGGAGGAGAGAACCAGAGCTGTGGATTGGGCACGCCCTAGTAGGAGGCGGGCTTCCCAGAGCAGGGGCCCCTTGTTAAGCAGAGAGAGGGAAGACAGTAGTATGATGAGAAGGAGAAGGAGTAGGACGGTGATGAGAAGGAATGGAGAAGTGAGCACTACAAATGGAATGAGAAGTGAAGGTGGTTTGAATCCACAAGAGAGAAGGCAAAAGGCATTGGGAAGGCAAGAAGCTCTCTTGAATGCAGAACCCTTTGACCCTGCTACAGAAATACTGCCCAGCTGCAACAGAAGGGAAACTGATTCAGAACCAGGAGTAAAGCCTAGGTTGTTGGGAGACAGCATTTACCCTTGGAGAGAAAGGCACGCTGGCAAGGCATTTTCTGACAAGCCTCATTTTAAGGTACCTGCTGCACTTAATTCCTTTAACAAGTTTTATGAGCCAGAAAGAGGGAATCCTGATTTTAAAGTACAGGATAGTTTCAGGCAATGTGAGAGACGTTGGTTACAGCCTGAATGCTCTTTAACTAAGCCAAGCTTTTCTCAGCCAGCAGTTCCTGCTTTTAACAAGCAAGCTGACGAGAGGAACTCAGCTAAACTGTGTACAAGAGAATTAGGCTATACTGATACAGAAGGTCCTACCTTTGAAGCTTTCTTTAAGAGCAGAGCTCGTGCAGAGGAACGTGTGATTCCAACACTCACTAACAGAGATAAGTGGGGGAGGGGTAACTCCACCACGGGCACAGAGTGTCTAAACAGGGAGAGCATTGTTTGTTCACCAGAAGCAGATAATTACTTGCCCAAGCAAGGAGAAGGTTCTCCCAGTAGTCCTGCTAGAAGACAGGCAGAACTACTCTTGAATGAATTCAAACAATTTCTAAATAGAAGAGCTGTTTCAGAACAGACTAGCATTCAAGCAGGAAGTAATCCTGAGATAGGATTTCCCACACCGGCTCCAGTTCCCATGATTGAAGTTAATCAGCCGATGGACTGCTCGATTGGTCTAATAGATAGAGCTGAGAAGAGCCAAGCTTGAATGATTATATCTGATATTTTATTCTGGTTATGTTAACCAAGGATATGTGAAAAGCTTCTGAAATGAATACTGTTTGAGCAACTGAAAGGAAAGCTTATTGAAGCACTGAAATAAGCTGGACTGTAACCTGATTGCAAGAGAAAACAATATTATTTCTTACCGGAGTATTTGTAAATACAGCACAGAGAAGACACATGGTGTAATGTGCTTCCTCAGTGAAGATTAGGCTGAAGCACAGTATTGAAAGCCTGTAATTTGCATTGTTCCTGATTTGGTTATTCTTCTCACCTGTTCCTGTCCACCAAGGAGCGGGGAAAATAAAATCCTTGTAAATATAAATGTCTTGTTCCTGACTTTCATTGGCCCCCACAACTACACAAGGCCCATCCCTCCTTAACCCTCAAGGTTAGGGAGTGGGTGCAGGGTGACAAGGTGCATAACCTTGCACTTGTCCACATTAAATTTCATCTGCCAATTGGATGCCCAGTCTTCTAATTTAACAAAATCCTCTTGCAGTTTTCCACAGTCCTCATTGGTTTTAACAACTTTAATTTTGTCAAATTTGATAACCTCACTTGTTATTCCCTTTTCCAGGTCATTTATGAATATGTCAAAAAGCAGCGGACCCAGCACAGATCCCTGGGGTACTCCACTATTCAGCTTTCTCCATTGGGAAAATTGGCCATTTAGCCCTACCCTCTGCTTTCTTTTAACCAGTTCCTGATCCACAATAGTACATTGCCTCCTATCCCATTACTTTTTAGTTTTGCCAAAAGTCTCTGATGAGGGACCTTGTCAAAGGCTTTTTGGAAGTCCAGATAGACAAAGGTGAGTCGGTTGATATAGTGTATCTGTTTATTCAGACCTTCAAAAAAACATAACAGATTAGTAAGATAATATCTTCCTTGTCTAAAGCCATGTTGGCTGTCTCCCATTAAGTCATGGCTATCTACATGTTCAGCAATTTTGTTCTTTATTATGGTTTCTACCATTTTTCCCGGTACTGACGTCAGGCTCATGGGTCTGTAGTTTCGTGGATCACCTCTGGAACCCATTTTAAAAATTGGCGTTACATTGGCTATCCTCCAATCTTCAGGTATTACAGATGTTTTTAATGATAGTTCACAGATTACTAATAGCAGATCTGCAATCTCATATTTCGGTTCTTTCAACACCCTTGGATGTATACCATCCGGTCCAGATGATTTGCTACTCTTCAATTTATCAAATAGTTGTAATACAATTCTTCCGTAATTTCATTAGGGATTTATTATTTTTTACTTAGTTTTTTAAAAATGCATTTTATGTTGTTGATATGTTTGTGGTTTTATGTGATTTTATATATAAATTTTGTAGCCCGCCTAGAATTTTTTAGATTGCATTTCTTTTAAACATTTGTAGCCCATGCTATCAATGCAAGTTTTCCATGCTTGTTCAAGTTGTGGGGCCACACATTCCACTATTGCAGTGTAGGGATAAATGTCATCAAGGTCAGCAATTCCATCATCTCCATGATAGGCTTGGCCCAATCCCCAGTCAGTCTTCAGGCTATGACTCCTTGGCTGGACCAATAAATAGAAATTACACAATTGTAGAGAGTTTTCTGTAGTGTTTCTGCATACCGTATCATATGCCCACACCAGTAAGTTTTTGTCTCTTAACAAACTCCAGCTTGTGGCTAGACAAAAAAAATTAAAAAGGATGTGACATTAAGTAGGGTGGCAGGATCTTTTCAGGATATTCATTACATCATGTGATTATGGAGTGGAGGATTGGTTAGAGCACTGGCTTGAGAACCAAGAGAGTAGGGTTCAATTGCCACTTGTTGCCTTGGGCAAGTCACTTAACCATCCATTGCCTCAGAAAAATCCCAGTTATCAATGTACCTGCTTAATGTATATTACAAGTTTGAGTTACATGTAAACTTCTTTGACTGAAATGATAAAGTGGTATAAAAAACCTGTTAAATAAATACATGATTATATCTTTGTCAGGCTAGTCCAATAATGATCATGCTGAACCTCATTTATGTTTAGTCCAGTATGCCACCCTCAATCAAGTGATTGCCATATACAGCACTTCATTAGTAGCACTCAATTAACAAAGACTGATATTTCATGCTCCCCCAGGTATATCTTGATTCATTCCATCTCTTAGGTTTCATAGAAACGTAGAAAATGAAATCAGATGAAGACCATATGGCCTATCTAGTCTGCCTACCCATGCTTGTACTTGTCCCATGCTTTCTTGAACTCAGATACAGTTCTTGTCTCAAACACCTCTACTGGGAGGCTGGTTTCACACATCCAATACCCTTTCCATAAATAAATATTTCCTTAGATTACTCCCAAGTCTATCCCCACCACTGCCACCATTGTGCTACCACTACCATTGTACAGTGCTGTGTGTATTGTGAGACGCAGGCACGGACAGATATGGACAGACACACAGACAATGGCACCTGTACCATTGCAGATACTCATGCACCTTCCTCATTGCCTCCGTTCCTGCACACACAGAAAAATGCCCACTACCACCTCACATGCTTTAGCACTAACGAACTGAACTTGTGCAGACGTAGGGATCGGGGGTCTGGGATTGGCAGCATGGGAGGGGATAGGATGGATGCCTATGGCCGTGGAAGGGGTTGTGGGATTGTGACAGTGCCTATTTGGACTGGGTTAGCAGGGGCACACAGCAGATGGGAACGACGGGCAGACTCCTCTGTGTGTGTGTGGGTGTCTCTCTCCTTCTCTCCTCCTAGCACAATCACTTTTACCATCATCATGGGCAGTAAAGTCCCCTACCTGTTAATGACTTATAAGACGTCTAGGCCAAGACGTCTCGCTGGTGAGTGCAGCATGTCCAGAAAGCTATAAGAAATACACTTTGAATGTCTGCATGCTTGCTCCACCCTGGCCTTACTCCAAAATGCCTTCGGACATGCCCATTTTGGGACACCAGCACTTAGATGTGCTGGTCATGGAAACATTCAGATTTACCTGGTTCTGTAATTGCATTTTTACGTCTCAGTTGTTTACTTATCTATATCGCTCAGTTTGGATGTCCAGACCACAATCATCACTTTCAAAATAACCCCCGTATTTTTCAAAAGATTTCCCCTCAGCTTTTACATCTCCTCCTAGGTATTCATAAATGTCACTAAACTGCTCATTTTGGCCAGGACTTTATAGGAATGATCAAGGGGGCAATTATCTTTAACTTGTCTTGTATCTGGGCTGAAGATCAAAGACAAGTTAAAGATAAGTTTTGTTATGGGTCTTTTTGAAATTTGAAGAATTTTTAAAATGAGAATCATAAAGTTACAAATATTTGTAACTTTTTATAAATATTTTATAACATGAAAGGTTCTGGACCAATGAATGATAGACAGCTGAATGGGGTGGAGGAGTAGCCTAGTGGTTAGGGCAGCAACCTGGGATCAGAAAGATCAAGGTTCAAATGCCAACTCTCCTTATGGTCTTGGGCAAGTCACTTGACCCTTCATTGCCTCAGGTACAACCTTAGATTATTGTAAGCCCTCTGGGGACAGGAAAATACCTACAGTACCCGATTGTAACGTGCTTTGATCTACTACTGGAAAGGCATGAGCTAAATAAATACTGAATTTTATCTCCACTGGCTTATGGTGTTCTAAAGCCAAAAGGTGTTTGAGGTCCTTTTCCCCTTAGAAATATAAAACAACTGCAGTATTTAATTTCGTAACATTGCCCTGGCTGTGCCCAAATGACACCCTCAGGAATGCCTGTGTCCAGTGTGTCTACATCTGTGCCATCTTGTTGACTAATGCTTATACTCGTGTATTCAGTCAGGACCACTTTATATCAGTTTTATTCAGCATGTCGTGTATTCAGTGCAATAAATGTGGTGCTTTCATTCTCAGAAGAATCATTTGGAACCTAAGAGCTTGCCCTTTATGCCTCAAGTTAGCTGCTATGCATAAAGAACGGACTCTACTAAGTGAAGAATTAGCTGCACTTAAACACACTTTCTCAAGGGCACAAAAGTGTACAAAATCTACCACCACTTCAACAAAGAATCAAACAGCCCAGGAACAAATGGATCACAGTAGGCTCTGGTAGCACATGGAGACAACCTCTACATCAAGAAATATCCTTGCATAATGCCTTCTTTGCCTTGGATAATGAAGGTGTCTAATCTGTGGAAACTGAAGTGCCCTTAAATGAAAGACTTAATGCTAAATCTACTGATAATGTACCAAATATGAAGAAATAAGCACAAAACAGGAAACTACTACTACTTGGAGATTCCATCATCAGAAGCACCAACTTGAGAACACAATTCAAAGGAGAGAAGATGGTCAATTGCCTCCCAGGCTCTTCAGTCAGCAGGAATATGAACCAAATTGTTGGTATAGTTAGTGCAGAAAGTGAGCACTCCAAAATTGACATTGTTATCCACTTGAGTACAAATGACCTGGCTAGAAACAGTGCCTCGGCAGTTCAAAGGGACTTCCAAACTCTGGGAGAGAAACTCAAGCCCGTTGTTAACACTATAGCATTCTCAGAAGTTCTACCTGTTCATGGTAAGGGGGCAGAAAGGCTGCATCATATAAACAACTTTAATCCATGGCTACAAACATGGTGCATACTAGAAGGATTTGGATATATAGGCAACTGGGGAAACAGATGGACCAACAAGAGACTATACTGTGCTGATGGACTATATCTCTCTGTCACAAGGAAAAGGATCCTAAGTGAAAAATTCAGTCAGGATGTGGACAGGCATTTAAACTTGGGAAAGGGGGTGGCAGATGGAGAACAATAAGTTCAGGATGTCACTCCCAGCTGAAATATAATAACATAGGAAACAGCCAAACTTCTAAACCACATATCAGTGGCAAGAGGGAAGAGGCATGTAGAACAAAATCCATGCAAAATACAGGCAAGCCAGTCAACAAATGCTGGAAAGCAATGAGCACAAATGCTAGAAGCCTAGCCAACAATGTTCCTGATCTGGAAGCCCTAATGGTGGCAATGGACTTGGACATTGTGGCTATTACAGAAACATGGTTTGCATCACATGAATGGGATATAGCCATAGCTGGCTACAATCTATTTAGAAGTGATAAAGAGGGTAGAAAAGGACGCAGAGTAGCCCTATATGTCAAAAGCAATATTAAAGCTGCTGAAATGCAAGGGACGTGGGGAAAAAAAGAAGCGCTGTGGATTGTGTTGGAAAGAGGAGATGGCACAGTCATCCATACTGGCATAGTCTACAGGCCTCCAACTCATACCACAGAAATAGATAGAGAATTGATTATTAATATTGCAAAGATAGCCATGAAGGGGGAAGTGATCATATTGGGCGACTTTAATTTACATGTGGACTGGAGTATTCCTTCTGCAAATTTGGAAAGTAAAAAAATTGTGGATGCCTTCCAAGATGCATTACTTACACAAATAGTGATGGAACCGAACAGGGAAGGCTCAATGCTGGATTTAATACTCACCAACGAAGATAGCATGTCGAATATCCGGGTGGGTGCCCATGTGAGCAGCAGCGACCATCACACCGTGTGGTTTGAGATTAAAGCCAAGGCGGAGTCCAATCACAGCAAGCTCAAAGTCCTAGACTTCAGAAACACTGACATCAGTAAAATGGCTAAGTACCTGAAAGAGGAGTTGGCAGGGTGGGAGATAAGGGAAGTGGAATTGCAATGGGCTAAACTAAAGGAGGCAATAAAAGGGGCAACAGATACATATGTAAGGAAAGTACATAAAAACAAGAGGAAAAGGAAACCTGTCTGGTTCTCCAAAGTGGTTGCACAAACAAAGGCAAAAAACAGAACTTTCACAAAATTCAGAAGTTCGCAAACAGAGGAACACAGAAAAGAATACAGGATAAAACTAAAAGAGACAAAAAGAGAAATAAGGATAGCAAAATCAAAGGCAGAAGAAAAGATGACAAAAGATGTGAAGTGTGGCAACAAAACTTTTTTCAGGTATATTCGGGAGAAGAGGAAAATCAGAGGTGGAATTGCAGGACTCAAAAGTGATGAGAACGGATTTTTGGAAAGTGATATTGAAAAAGAGAATATGCTAAACAAATACTTCTGCTCGGTTTTTACTAAAGAAAATCCTAGAGAAGGACCACCCGTGATTGACAAATATACAAATGGGAATGGAGTAGACACCACACCATTCACAGAAGATGTTGTGTTAGAACAACTTGCAAAACTGAAAATGGACAAGGCCATGCTACCGGATGGGATACATCCCAGGATACTGAAAGAGTTCAGAGAGGTTCTTGCAGGGCCTTTAAGGGATGTTTTTAATAGATCCTTGGAGACCAGAGAAGTTCCACAGGACTGAAGAAGGGCTGATGTGGTATCTCTTCACAAAAGTGGTAATAGGGAAGAGGTGACAAACTACAGGCCAGTAAGCCTTACCTTGGTGGTGGGAAAAGTAATGGAAGTGCTCCTGAAGGAGCGAATAATGGACTTTCTCGAAACCAACAGATTGGTAAAACCATGAGTCATGCAAAGGACAATCTTGACAAACAAATCTGATTGAGTTCTTTGACTGGGTGACCAGAGAACTAGATCAAGGTCATGAGTTGGATGTGATCTACCTAGAAATCAGCAAAGCCTTTGATACTGTTCCTCATATGAGGCTTATCAATAAACTCAATAGCTTGAGGATGGGTCCCAAGGTGGTGAACTAGATCAGAAACTGGTTGACTGACAGACAACAGAAGGTGATGCTAAACGGAACTCACTCGGATGAAAGAAAGGTGATTAGTGGTGTGCCCCAGGGTTCGGTCCTGGGGCCGGTACTGTTCAATGTATTTGTGAGTGGTATTGCGGAAGAACTGAATGGAAAAGTCTGTCTTTTTGCAGATGACATGAAAATTTGCAACAGAGTGGACTCCCCTGAGGGAGTGGATAACATGAGGAAAGATCTACCAAAGCTGGAAGAATGGTCTAATGCCTGGCAGTTAAGATTTAATGTGAAGAAGTGCAGTGTAATGCACTTGGGAAGCAGTAATCCAAGGGAATTGTATGTGTTAGGGGGCGAGAGGTTGGTGTGCACGGACCAGGAGAAGGACCTTGGAGTGATTGTTTCTGAGTATCTCAAGGTGGCAAAACAGTGTGACAAGGCGGTAGCAAAAGCCAGAAGGATGCTGAGTTGCATACATAGAGGAATTACCAGCAGAAAGGAAGAGGTACTAATACCAATGTACAAGTCGCTGGTGAGGCCTCACTTGGAATACTGTGTTCAGTTTTGGAGACCATATCTCACAAAGGATATAAAAAGACTGGAAAGGGTTCAGAGAAAGGCGACCAAAATGATTTGGAGCCTGCATTAGGAGACGTATGAGAAGAGACTTGAAGAACTAAATATGTACACTCTGGAGGAGAGGAGGGACAGGTGAGATATGATTCAGACTTTGAAATACTTAAGGAGTATTTAATGAACAAACAAACCTCTTCCAAAGACGGGGAAGCTGTAAAGATAGAGGGCATAACATGAAGCTGCAAGGGGGTAAACTGAAAGGCAATGTCAGGAAATACTTTTTCACTGAAAGGGTGGTGGATACTTGGAATGCCCTCCCGATGGAAGTGGTGGGGCAAATACAGTCACGGAATTCAAATTGGCAAGGGACAGACATTGTGGACCCCTTTATAGCAGCAGGATAAAATCAAAATAAACATAACTATTTCAACAAATAAGGGGTGACCTACATGGAGCGGCAGGTGCACTTGCTCTTGCTGCCATGCTGTGCAGACTAGATGGATCATACTGGTCTTTATCTGCCGTCATATACTATGTTACTGTGTATATCTTAATCTACAAGGGAGCATGGTTAGTTTGGTTTAAAAATAAAAAGAAGAAGAACCAAGACTGAGGAGGCTTTGTAAATCGTTATACCTATGTAAATTAATATGTAATGGGTAACATGATTCAAATGATTGGGAGGGGCACTGAATAATTAATATTGCTGTTTTTATATTAGAACATGGGGCTTTTTTCCTAACATTTTTAGCCATAACTTCTTCAGGTGCCTGGATTATCCTTCAAATGCAGGCAAAAGCTTAGATTAAAATGGAATAATTTGATTAAGTGCCGTCTATTTTTAGGTGCCGACAACATGCAGTCACTACACACATACCGACTAGCATAAAAGTGAGGGCATTGTTTACATCACACATATTTTCACTATGGGCAGAGTTTGAGTGGAGTATAGGAAGAGTACACAAGTATACGTGTTGATTAAGAATACTATAATTTACCCACGTCCTTGCAAAAAGTAGGTGTGGTCATTTACACCACCTCTGGGGCTGGTGTAAGTAACATGCCTTAATTTGGGGCATGTTCCCTGCAATTTAAACTAGTATTTTATATACCCAAGTATGTATGAACTTGACTTTATAAGATAGGCATGTAAAAACGCACATTAACTAGGCATGCCTTTATAAAATTATACTCCACATGCATATGGATTTAAAATTAGGATTGTATAGCACAGTCAGTATGTACAGTACCATACAAAACCACTACTTTGTCTGTCTCCATAGACTATATAATGAGCAGGATTGAATAAACTGGGTACACTGCAATTGTTCATAAAAAACTATACCAGAAAGCCAGGAGTAGTAGCAGCTTTTGCTTCCAGACTGGATAACGGTCCTAATGATTACTGGCTAAGCAGAGGAAAAGATGGGATATGATAGATGCATTCAGATACTCCAAAGGTATACGAAAATACCCAAAAGCAAACGTTTTTTTACTAAAAAGAAAATTCTACAACAAAGAGTGATGATATGATGATGAAAGGGGGTTGACTCAGGAATAACATAGAGAAAAATGTAATTACATAGAGGGTAGTGGATGCATTGAGTAGACTTCCAGTGGAAGTGGTGAAATAGGCTCAGAAGGCCCTTGATGGTAGGAAAAAGAAAAAAAATGTAGAAGGCAATTGAAGAGCAGAACAAGATAGTTGGCAGAGTAAATGGGCCTAGTGGTCTTGTCTGCCATCATATTCTTCAATTCTTTTACCATGAAGCAACTTCTTGATTCAGTCCTTTAAACCATAATTGGCTGAATTACACTGTAGGGTCATGAATGAAGAGTTATGGCCTGGAATTCTGAATCCACAGAACTGCTGGGATAAAACATTTCTAATACCACCTTTACCACTGTGTGACCCATAGAACAAGAACAATAATTGAATGTGTCAACACAAAAAGCCAGCCTATAAGAAAAGTATGTTTTTTAGTTGGGTCCCTATGCAGCGGGAGGTTAGTGTCCTGCCCAAGAACATCTGAGATGGTGAAAAAGATGAACCTTGTGCTCAAGGCCCAGATGCAAGGCTCTTGCTACTAAGTTATACCTACTCCTTTAAGGAAAACTCTGTATTGTCATGTCTTTGCTTTTCCATTTCCAACAGGGAACACAATGTCAGTCACATGGTTCTCAAAACATTCCACCATTCTGATTATTTCCCCCATTTTGTATGGTACTTGCACGTTTTCCTTCTTTCAAATATCTGGGCGAAATACTGGATTCTGGCCTTACATTCCATGAACAAATTAGCTTAGTTATTAAAGTCCATTCTGCTCACTATATCAGATTTGATCTCTTTCTTGCTTTCTTAGCTCTCCATCCTTAGCCCTACTCATCCTCAACTTAATCATCTCTAAACTAGACTACTGCAACTTCGCTTATGCAGGTCTTCCCAATTATCAGCTGAAAAGGTTGCAGAGGGTCCAAAATACTGCTATTAGATTTACTTGCTCATGTTTCTAGATTTGATCACGTCACTGGCTTCCAATCGCTTTTTTGATTCAATATAAAATTCTGACAATAACACACACGACTCTCCACATTGGTATTCCCTCTTATTTTTCTTCCCTTTTTATTCTACACTCTTCTAGTCTGACTCTTCATTCCATTCATACTGTGCTAATCAACTTTTTATTTCCCCAGTTTCCAAAGCTCTATGTGACACAACTTAGCAGTCAGCCTTCTATTATCGTGTCCCAGCTCTTCGGAACTCTCTCCCATATGATCTCCACTAGCGACTCTCATTTCGTAAATTTAAGCCTGATCTCAAGACACATCTCTTCTGACAGGCTTTTAACACTGAATCATAGTCACTCCTCATATGTTGTGCTGCTTGCTGTCTACTCATGTATATGTATATCTATATATATGTGTTCTGTATAGACCTAGACTTTATTTTAATTAGAGTTCCTTTCCTGTCTCTTTTATAATTGTTTTTAACTGTAACCCATTTTGATGTTTGAAGGGCAATATAGCAAGTTCTTAATATACCAAAAACCATAAACTATTCTTATTCTCCTCTTTCCAAGCTTTCCCCCACCTAAGTGAAGCTGTTGGCTCATGTAGCCCACTGCAGTTGCAACAGCATATCCTTTAGTGGTGGTGGGGAACACTGTGGTTCGGAGATAATATGATATTATTTCAGAAATTACAGCCGATGTTATCATGTAAGGGGAGAGCGAGTAAGCAAATCTACTGAGAGCAAGAGGCATACATGTTTGATTTTATAGCTGAGAGCTGCAGCTGCTACCCCTGTTTCTGTTTGCATTAAAAATGAATGTGGATTAAAGCCAGCACACTGTGCGCTGTATGGGTTGCCACTAAATTTTATTTTATCACTTGACACACTTTGGAAAAATACACTGTATTCAACCAAGCCAATGTCATATTGATTTAAGAGGGTCTATTGAAAAATGCAAGCACGATATGGGGAAAGCAAGAGGCAGGCTATTCAAACGGCACTACATTAAAAATAACCCGTCTCTTAACCTTGAAAGTGTGTGCGTTGGGGGGAGAGGAGATAATTGTACCACTCAGATCGGACTATGCAAAAGACATGGGGTAGGAGATAGGGGGATGGGATGGGGACAGTGGCATGAAGACTGAGAGGGAACATCCAGATATTGGAGAAAAGAATGGACAGAAGCACAGCCCCTGGTTTCCTGCGCCAGATTTTTCAAGAATCTGCATTAAGAGTTTGTGGCAAGTGCATTGTGAAGTGGCAGGCTCAAAGTGTAAGGACATTCTTCAGCTTTTTTTTCAAAAATCTTTAGCAATTATGTGGCACATTTCCATATATCAATATATACTTTCATGATATATTAATTTTTTGTTTTTTGGTTGGTTTTTTTTTAAACAAAAAAGGTGTAGTTCAAAGAAGTCAAGCCTGGGGTGGTAGGAAGGGAGGACACAGTTGATGCAGTGCTGCCCTTCTCCTTCTAAACAATCAGGTTTGAGGTTAAAAAAAACCCCCAAAAAAACCACCCCACCCTGCCAGCAGTTTCCTACCTTTAAATCGGTCTCCATTCTCCCATGGTTATTTCACTAGAGCAGGCTGATTTTCCAGCTCTTCCTGCGACTGTGGAATTATAGGAGACAGGGAACTCCAGCCACAGGTATATCATGAAGCTTAAACTGCCAACTCATCTGTGTCAATCCAGAGTATCTAATATAATCCTAATTTTGCCACAATAGCATGCATGAAGATACAGTCCTTACTTTTCTTTTGAGAATAAGAATCACATTCCCATACATGCCATTAAAAGAAGCACTGCAAGATGATACCTCACCAGAATTCACCACAGTTCATTCAAAATTATATATTCAAATTGCACAACCAAAGGCGGTCTTATGAAAGTATATGCATCATGTCTTTATTGTCCTCTGAAATATGAATGAAATGATTGAATAGAAAGCCAAAGAGCACATTTATAGCAGCAATTCATTCATAGCTCATTTATTCAACCAGGGCCGGTTCCCTTGGCTAATCCCAGAATGAATGTTCGAACAATGAATTCTTCACTACAAGATAATTCATAATTTACATCAAATAGAACTTATCAGAGCCCTGATACAGAAGTGAGGGATTTCCTTTTGAAACACAAAGTTGTGGTCGGCTTGATGACAATTAAAGTGTTATTAAGTGAAGTGAAGGGTTTAAATGCAACTTACCTACTAAATACTAATTATTTAATCAAAAATATTAAAATGGTTGCATTCAGCTTGAATTAAAAGAAGTTGAATGCAAATTGAAACAAATGTTAATGCTGAAGTTCTGTCTTCATGATAGTTTAGCTAGATATTATAGACTTGCACAGTACTGCAACCAGCAAGTGAAGATGACAAGAATTAAGCAGTGCTCTGTCTCTATTTCAGTGTGGCTGTGGACTGGGTAAAAACCTGGTATGGATTCAAGTGCTACTATACCTTTGAAGGCTGTTTGCTGAAACAGGTTAAAGATTGAACTAAAGTCCAGGGCTTCCAATAAAAGGAAGGACGACATGAAATAAATGAACTGTCTGTAGTGTATTTTACCCTGTTGGTTATAGACTGGAGAAATGAAGTCTTGCAGGAATATACAGAGAAAGTGGGCGACTTAAAGAGACAGTGTTTTGGTTCAGAGAATGCATATACTGAACTCGAGCTATATCTGAAACTGAAGATATTGTCATAAACTATCCTGATTAAAAATGAAATTGTTTTTTAAGTTGTGTTACACTTGTGCAATAAAACTTGTATGTTCAAACTGAATGTGTTTGGGAATTTGCCTCTATATTGATAAAGAAATATTTATTTATTTAGATGCATTTATATCCTGCTTTTCACCGGGTCAAATAGGTAAAAGAAGTGGCAAATGTTCTAGTGGGAGACCCCCTATTTTCATCCCTCCCCATGGTGCCCCTCCCACTCCAGTGGCAGCATAACACTTCCCCCCCTTTCCCCGCTCTCTGGTGTGGCATGAAACACCCCTCCCACCCTGCTTTCCAGTGGCAGCAGCAGTGGTGGATGCAGGGGCTGCCCAAGGGCGGTACGGGGCCATGTGTGGAGACTTGGTGCTGGGCCTCATTTGCATAAGGGCCTCATTTGCATAAATATTTGCATAATTTTACCATACGCTAACTTTTAGTAAAAACATGCCTCTTAATGAGTGTATGGATAAAGAAAGACTAAAAGATTTCTACATTTCTATAATCCAGTGCCAACCGCCAGGCACATTAGGAACTACTACAAACACTGCCCATTTAGAACCCATAGCAAACCCGCCGTATCCTAACAGCACTACCAGGACTCACAAAGCACCAGACCCTACCTCTCAAAAGGCAACACTGCAAATATTAAACCAATACATTTCAGAGAAAAACAATACATGACCTACTGGGGAAAGAGAACAAGTGGCAATGTCAAATAGGAATTGCATAAAGAGAATACCTCAGCTCAGTTACACATGCAGAATATAGACCATCAGCAAACAAGGAATCACAATTTGGAAACAGGAAGACAATAATTAAACTGGGAACCCCAAAAGCCAAACTTGGAATGTACAACAACACTGTAGAAATAAAACTATAAATTAATTTCCTCTTGTACTAAACAAAGCGCAGATGTTAATGATGCACATTTCCCAGAGCTGACATATTCCAGTTAATAAATTCAAAATAAAGGGATATTTTTCTACCTTTTGTGCATTTTTTTCAGTTGCAATTGCTCCAGCCACTTTCTTCTGGTTTCTTCGTGTCTTCTGCTAACTCTCCATCGTCTGCTGTCCATCTGTCCTTTCTTCACTCTTCTAGGTTTTTTTCCCATTCTCTCTCTACATCTGCTTTAATATACTAATCTTTCTCCTTCTGCTCTTTCCTCATTCCTATTTCATCCACTCAAATTTTACCCCTCCATCCTCAATCCTTACTTACTCTCCCAATACACGGCCAATTGTAGATTTTTCTTCCCTCCCACACAAAATATTTTTCCTCTCTCCATTTCACTCTCCCAGCTTCATCCCATTCTAATCCTCCCCCAACATCAGCTCCCTTCTAGTTCCAACCCCACCCAACATCCTCTCCCTTCTAGTCCCCGCATCAGTCTATTTCCAGTCCTAGCCCCACATCAGCCCATTTCCAATCCTATCCTAGCCCCCCCATCAGCCCATTTCCAGTCCTAGCCCCCCCATCAGCCCATTTCCAATCCTATCCTAGCCCCACCATCAGCCCATTTCCAATCCTAGCTCCCCCATCCATTTCCAATCCTATTTGAGTCCCTCCATCAGCTCATTCCCAATCCCAGCCCCCCATCAGCCCATTTCTAGTCCTTTCCTAGCCCCACCATCAGTCCACGTCAAATCCTAGCTCCCCTCCACTCAGCCCATTTCTAATCCAAGCCCCCATGAGCCTACTTCCAGTTCTAGCCCCTCCATGAGTCCATTTCAATCCAAGCCCCCACCACAGCCCATTTCTAATCTTAGCACCCCCCAACAGCCCATTTCCAGTCCTACCCTAGCCCCTCTATCAGCCCATTTCTTGTCCTAGCTCCCACCCCCAACTCAGCCCATTTCCAGTCCTAGCTCCCTCCCCTCACATCCCATTTCTATTCCAAACTCCCGTCCCCATCAGCTATTTGCAGTTCAAGCCCCCCCTTCTACTCAGTCCATTTCCAGTCCTAGCAACCCCCCAGCCCATTACCAGTCCTAGCCCCTCCATAGCCCATTACCAGTCCTAACCCCCCCATCAGCCCACTTCCAGTCCTAACCCCCCCCATCAGCCCATTTCCAGTCTTACCCCCCCATCAGCCCACCTCCAGTTCTAACCCCCCCATCACCCCATTACCAGTCCTAACCCTCCTCCCCCCCATCAGCCCAGGTAAATTTAAAACTGAAAAAAAAACCTGGCTGCTGCTGCGGCAGCGGCATAATCAAGGGCCCCACGGCCCCCCCACCTGCCCGGCAGAGCCCTCCATCAGCACGGGCTTTCAGAGCCGCGAAGAGAGTGTTTTCCTCTTGCAGCTCTGATAAGCCCACCGGGGCTGATGGGAAACAGGTGTTTCCTATCAGCCCCGGCAGGCTTAACAGAGCCACGAGAGAGAAATTCTCTTTGCGGCTCTGAAGGCCCGCGCTGATGAAGCTGATGCCGGGAGAGCTCTGCTGGGCAGGCGGGGGGGGGGGGGCCATGAGGCCCTTGATTCTGCCGCTGCCATGGCGGCAGCAGCAGCAGCAACAACCAACAGCAGCAACAGCCAGTTTTAAAGTTTTAATGCAACTGTTTGCGCGGGGCCCCCTGAAACGCGGGGCCCTGTGCAAACAACATTCTTGCTCAATGGACGGGCCGTCCCTGGGTGGATGCCCTGTGCAGCAAACATACAATTGTTGCCGTGTTGATGTAGTCTGGTAGCTGGATTTGCACTATTTTCTCTATGACTTTCTCTGGGAACGGCAGACTGGTCTGTATGAACTTGGTTGGTTGGGATCGTTATCTGGTTCTTTCTTTATGGGGCAGATGGAGGCTTCTTTGAGGGGTTTAGACATATAATCTTATAAGACTGATCTGTTTGAAATATCAAGGATTGCATGAATTAAAGCTTCTCTGGCGATCTTGATCCAGCTGACTGGACAGGAATCAAGCGGAGAAGTTGTTGTGTTGATGCTGATGATAATTGTCACTAGTTGCTCCGAGGAGATGGTTGAAAAGAATTTGCACCTGTTATTTGCTTTGCTTTTGCTTTTGCAGGTTTACTGGCACAGAGTGTTGAGGGGATGTTTGTTTTTGGAAGAAGTCAACCATGGTTTTAGGGGAGATAGGGATTGCTTATTTTGTCTGAGAAGGGTTTCTTGTTATTTCAAAGAGTTCTCTCGGGTGGTTAAGGGCGCTTTGTAATTGTTTGGTGAAAAATTCTTTCTTTGCATGGTTCTTAGTTGTTTGGTAGGCCATGTAGATATTCAGACTTTCTGTTTTGGAGTGTCGCCATTTTCACTCAAGCATCTTGAGTTTATGTTTTAGATCTTTCAGTTGATGGGCATACCATGATGTAGTGTGTCTCCTGTGGGGAGTAGAGGTATGAGATTTGGTGCAATCTTATTTATTGTTTGATTCCAGTGATATATTGGTGCATCTAGGTCATTTGGAGCTTGTTTTAATTTGGGCAGAAGTTTGTTTAGGAAATCTTTTGTTTCTAGGTGATGAAATCTATGGGTAAGGGGGGGGGGGTGGCGGCGGCGGCGGCAGCGGCATTATGTGTATGTAATGTTAGGCTGACCTTGTGGGATGTGGAAGGATATTTGTTTTGTGGTCTGACCATGGAACAGCAGTTAGGGTGGTCTTGGAGAGGTTATAGTTTGTGAGCATATGCTGTGGGGCAAATATGATGTCCAAGGTGTTGCCTTTGATGTGAGTTGGTAAACTGACAATTTGAATGTAGTCCAGGGCTTCCATTGCTTTGAGGAATGCCTTTGAGGTCTTGGGGGATGCAGAGGCAAGGTTAAGGTCTTCAAGTAGCAGGAGTTGTTTGGACTGTGTTTTGTGATTGCAGACTTTTTACGGTAGAATTGTAAGTTCTTCTGTGTGAGTGTTTGGGGATCTATATGCCAGGCAGAGTGTTAAGGATTTCTTTATGATGGAGATTGTGTTCAAATTTTTCTCTGAGCTAGATGACAGTAGTTGGATGTTAAATTGCTTATTAGAGATGATCAGGACTCCTCCGCCATTTCAACTGCCTCTGGGACAGTTGAATATGTTGTGGGTAGAAGTTATCAGCTGATTTACTAGCACATTATCAGATACAGTGAACCAGGTTTCCGTGACGCAGAGGAAGTTTATCTTATTGTCGGTGATGAAGTCTGAGAGTAGCTGGATTTTGTTTTGCGCTGACAGTTAAAAGCTTACTTTTTTAGGCAAGCATTTGATACATTATGTTAAGAATTGTATAGTTAGAACAGCAATCTGGTTGTGGCCTTTGTGTTTGGTTTTATGTTGTGTTAATTATATCTTTATATTAATTTGATGTTTTGTTTTATACTACTTTGTCATTTAGATTTTAATATTGTTTTTAATTCATATGATTTTGTATGTACTTCTTGTAATCCACCATGTTAGTGAGCAGAATATAAATTTTTAAATAAATAACTAAATAAATAAAATCTCAGGTGGAGTGAGGTGTCTAGGGGTTGTGTGGTGGCTTGTTTGGACCTAGTGTGAAGTGATGAGTTATATGTTGGAGTGTTGATTAATCTGTTGAGTTGGTATGGATGTCTGTTGTGTATTCTTTGTTCGAGATGGGTTAGTCTGTCACGTGTAGGTGTATATTATAGGGATGGGTAGTGGATGCATGGAATAGGCAGTTGTGTGTGTGGGAAATAGGAAGTAGTAGTTTAGGAACTGTTTTGGTTCCATTCCGATGGATTTCAGTGGATACTAGAAGTTTAATTTATGTTGGATCTCTTGGAGTTGTATTTATGTTAAATTGTTCTGGAGCTATGGCTAAGACATGTCCTACTGTCATGTGTTGTATAGAGGGAGTCACGTGTTGGAGTTCATGAGTTGCAGAGGTCCAAGCTGCTTTGGAGGGGTTGTTGCTTCCTTGCTCAAGGGCCCTGTGGCATGATCTTAGGGGCAGACAGTTGCGGGTATGCCGGTTGGCTCTTTAAGTTTAAATCTGTAGGTTAGGTTTGGCGAGGAAGCAGAGAGGAGTTCACCTCCAGTTTCCCGTTGCTTCTGGCTGTTAGCTTGTCAGGATGAACTAGTGGTGGAGTGCCCATGGGTTGGGTGGTGGTTCCTTGAAGGGTTAAGTTAGTTTGATCCATGTTTCGGTCCATGCCTAAGGGCTATACCAAAGGGCTCTCTGGCAAGGCCCTCAGGCGCGGGCCTGCCTGGCATGGGTGCAGCTTCAGCGTGCTACTTTTTAAATGTCCAAGCTTCAGCCCAATTGGCCTTGGTGTGGGGGAGCAGGGAGGAGCTCACCTGGCATGCTCCCTTGCTCTGATGCTGATTGGGAGGGCAGAAGAGGTCAGCTGCTTCAGTGCGCTGCTTTTTAAATGCCCAAGCATTGGTCCGATTGTCCTTGGTGTGGGGGAGCGGGGATTAGATAAAATGAATGCCTGCCTATTGTTAAGTGCTGTTTGTGATACTATAGAGGGTAATTTTATAATAGGCTGCCTATGCGTGAAGGCCAAGTGCGTGCCTATTTTTAGCTTATTTTATAAAAACACACAGGTGCCTACGTATCCTTATAAAATATTAAGGATAAGCCAGCAGCAATAGTGGCTAGCATGAAGCTGTGGACACTTAAGCCTGCTTGAGAATAGGCATTAATATTAGCACCCAGCCAGTCGGGTTTTCAGGATATCCACAATGAATATGCATGAAAGAGATTTGCCTGCACTACCTCCATTGTATGCAAATCCCTCTCATGCATATTCATTGTAGATAACCGGAAAACCCAACTGGCTGGGGAGGTTCCAGAACAGATTTGGGAACCCCTGACATATGGTATGCACATACACATGTAGAGTGTGACTCTGCCTATGCTGTGCTCAAACTCCTCCCCTGAAGATGCCTACTCTAAAGTTGCATGCAAGTATGCTCCTAATTGCACTGCATGCGCTTTTACACGCTAGTTAATCTTATAAGATATTTTGTATGCATGTATACTGGCATATAGTATGAATAATCCTTTGTAAAATTTCCTTCTCTGTTAGCAATTTTATTACAGGTCACTTGTATGGGGAAGCAAAGTAGGCATCTATTTTGGCCCTATTTAATGAAGGCACATAGGTGTCTATGGTGCTCTTTTACAAAATCCCAGTGCAATGCATGTTAAATGCCAAGCCTCCGCGTTAGCTGTCAAGGGCATGAGCAACATGGTCCAGCACTTAAAGTGCAAATGACTATGCTAATGTGCAGTATCTTCATTGCATAGAACTATCATTAAGTGCACCCATGCTAACTGCCACATTAATGGTGCTCTTACCTGGTGTGCTCTCCACACTCGCACTCTGCCCCAACCCACCCAAGCTCCACATTAGCAAGCGAGTGCCAGTTAATGTGTGCCTTGGCAGTCAGTAGCTGGCATGTATGGGTGTTAGTGTTAACCATAGCCAGTTACCACATGCTATAACACACGTTAACTGGTAGTGGTGCTTCATAAAAAGAGCTCCTATGTCTATATAAAATATCTATTACTGCAGCTATAGCACGTCACCAATAATGTCATACTTTAAAGTCTATTTAAAGTAACTTTATACTTAATATTGATATTGATTTTCAATTTGGTAGGCCTACAAAAATCATTTTAGAGAGTAATATATATACTCTATGGCGGTTATTCTGTGCGACAAATAGCGGGGATGGATGGCCCTACGGGACGTCCATCCACGCTATTCATGCTAGCTCCTACCCCTGACCAGGGGCGGCCCAAGGGGGGTGCGGGGCCTCATTTGCATAAGTGGCCTTATTTGCATAAATATTTGCATTATGTTACCATACACTAACTTTTAGTAAACATGTCTCTTAATGAGTGTATGGATAAAGAAAGACTAAAAGATTTCTACATTACTATAATCCAGTGCCAACCGCCAGGCACATTAGGAACTACTACAAACGCTGCCCATTTAGAACCCATAGCAAACCCGCCGTATCCTGACAGCATTACCAGGACTCACAAAGCACCATACCCTACCTATCAAAAGGCAACACTGCAAATATTAAACCAATACATTTCAGAGAATACTGGGGAAAGAGAACAAGTGGCAATGTCAAATAGGAATTACATAAACAGAATACCTCAGCTCAGTTACACATGCAGAACATAGACCATCACCAAACAAGGAATCACAATTTAGAAACAGGAAGGCAATAATTAAACTGGGAACCCCAAAAGCCAAACTTGGAATGTACAACAACACTGTAGAAATAAAACTATAAATTAATTTCCTCTTGTACCAAACAAAGCACAGACGTTAATGATGCACATTTCCCAGAGCTTTCATATTCCAGTTAATAAATTCAAAATAAAGAGATATCTTTCTACCTTTTGTGCATTTTTTTTCAGTTGCAATTGGTCCAGCCACTTTCTTCTGGTTTCTTCATGTTTTCTGCTAACTCTCCATCATCTGCTGTCCATTTGTCCTTTCTTCTCTCTTCTAGTTTTTTTTCCATTCTCTCTCTCTACATCTGCTTTAACATACTAATCTTTCTCCTTTTGCTCTTTCCTCATTCCTATTTCATCCTCACAAATTTTACCCCTCCATCCTCAATCCCCACTTACTCTCCCAATACCCGGCCAATTATAGATTTTTCATCCCTCCCACACAAAATATTTTTCCCCTCTCCATTTTACTCTCCCAGCCCCATCCCATTCTAATCCTCCCCCAACATCAGCTCCCTTCTAGTTCCAGTCTCACCCATTATCCATTCCCTTCTAGTCCCTGCATCAGCCCATTTCCAGTCCTAGCCCCCCATCAGCCCATTTCCAGTCCTAGCTTCCCCATCCATTTCCAGTCTGAGTCCCTTCATCAGCTCATTTCCAATCCTAGCCCCCCCATCAGCCCATTTCTAGTCATTTCCTAGCCCCATCATCAGCCCATGTCAAATCATAGCTCCCCTCCACTCAGCCCAATTCCAGTCTAAGCCCCCCCATGAGCCTACTTCCAGTTCTAGCCCCTCCATGAGTCCATTTCAATTCAAGCCCCCACCACAGCCCATTTCCAATCTTAGCTCCCCCCAACAGCCCATTTCCAGTCCTATCCTAGCTGCTCCAACAGCACATTTCCAGTCCTATCCTAGCTGCTCCATCAGCCCATTTTCAGTCCTAGCTCCCTTCCCTCACAGCCCATTTCCATTCCAAGCCCCCTCCCCATCAGCTATTTGCAGTTCAAGCCTCCCCTTCCACTCAGCCCATTTCCAGTCCTAGCAACCCCCCAACCCATTACCAGTCCTAGCCCCCATCAACCAACTTCCAGTCCTAACCCCCATCACCCCATTTTCAGTTTAAGCCCCCCCATCAGCCCACTTCCAGTCCTAACCCCATCAGCCCATTTCCAGTCAGCCCCCAATAGCCCATTGCCAGTCCAAAACCCCCCATCAGCCCACAGCCCATTACCAGTCCTAACCACATCAGCCCACCTCAAGTCCTAACCCCTCCCCATCAGCCCATTTCCTGTCCTAGCCCCCCCCATAGCCCATTACCAGTCCTAACCCCCCATCACCCCATTTCCAGACAGCCCCCATCAGCCCACAGCCCATTGCCAGTCTTAACCCCCACCCATAGCCCATTACCAGTCCTAACCCCCCATCACCCCATTTCCAGACAGCCCCCATAAGCCCACAGCCCATTGCCAGTCTTAACCCCCCCCATAGCCCATTACCAGTCCTAACCCCCCCCATCAGCCCACAGCCAATTACCTGCCTTAACCCCCCCCATAGCCCCTTACCCCTCCTACCCCCCTCCCCCCATCAGCCCACAGCCCATTGCCAGTCCTAACCCCCCCCCCATCGGCTCATGGAAATTAAAATAAAAAAAAGCTGGCTGCTGCCGCCGCGGCAGCATGGAGTGTCCTGCGCGGCCCCCTCTGCCCGGCTGAACTCTCCCGGCGCGGCTGAAGCCCTCTGCTCCGGCTTGCAGATACGCGAAGGGAGAGTGTCTCCCTCGCGTCTCTGTTAAGCCCGCAGGGGCTGATGGGAAGCAGGGGCTGATGGGAAATTTCCCTCTGCCCATGCGGGCTTAACAGAGACGCGAGGGAGACACTCTCCCTTCGCGTATCTGCAAGCCGGAGCAGAGGGCTTCAGCCGTGCCGGGAGAGTTCAGCCGGGCAGAGGGGTCCCCGCGGGACACTCCATGCTGCCGCGGCGGCCCGTTTCTTTTTTTTTTAATTTCATTTTTAAAAAAAGCAGAATGTTCTTTGCGCGGGGCCCCCTGAAACGCGGGGCCCTGTGCAAAAAACATTCTTGCTCAATGGACGGGCCGGCCCTGCCCCTGACTAACTTCCCCGCTGGTTGTGCGGGGAAGTTAGACGGGGGCAGGGAATGGGTGGCTGAGGGGCAGAGTCTGGGTGGGCAGTGGGCAGGCGCTGGCCCTGGATGTACAGGGCCAACTCTAATGTCGGCCCTATATGTCTATGGCCAGCAACATGTGCTGGGGTTATTCCACCTCTGAGGAGGAATAACTTGCCTGGACATTATTTTTTGCTGTGCCCGGGGCACGGATAGGGCAGGGGGCCAGGGGAAATTCCCTGCAGCCTGACCCTGGCCTTAGGAGGCCAGTTCAGGGGTCGGGCCATGGGGACTAGGCAGTTTTTGCTGGCGGCTGGCATCATGGCTTTTAAATGGAGCCACGGTGCCATGGCAATGGCACACCATGGCTCCATTTAAAAGCCCTGATTGAGTTAGCTGGGCTTTTCATGTACGTGCAGGCTGGACTGAATCGCAGTCCCAGCCTGCACATACATGACTGTTCGCGATTCTGATCCTGTGGGGCTAGATGAGCCCTGCAGGATCAGAATCGCGATTCTCTCTGTGTGCCCGGTTCAGACTGGACACACAGAGGGGATCTAAATGCAGGACGGAGTCAGGTCCTTTATAAATAATCTCTCTTTATATATTATTTATTTATTTAACAGGCTTCTCTATAGCACTTTATCCTACAGTCATGGCGGTTTACAATGAAACAAAACTTGAAACTTGTAACAGGGCAAAGAACTTTGGAGAGGAGTTAATATATGGGGAGAACAATAGTTATGGGGGGGGGGGGAAGGGGAGGGAGATAGAAGGGGGGACATAGATGGCTGCATGAAGGCATTGGGGGTCATACCGTTCAGGACAACAAGGCCCCTGTGCGTCCGATCGAAATCAGATGCACAGGGGTAGACGCGATTCTGATCCTATGGGGCACATCTAGCCTCCACAGGATCAGAATCACAACTAGGCTTGTACGTGCAGGCCCCTACCTGGCTAACTCAGTCAAGGCTCCTGAATGGAGCCGCGGCACCATGGCGTCCAGTTGCCATCACACGATGGTTCCATTCGGGAGCTGCAATCCCAGGCTGCCGACAAATATCTCCTTTCCCCACAGCCACAGCCCAACCCCCAATCTGGCCTCCCATGGCCAGGGTCGGGCTGCGGGGGAATCCCCTGCACCCACCTCACTTTTCTTCTGTGGTTGGAGCTCCCTTCCCCTGACATTTAGGGGGACTTATTCCACCTCTAAGGTACAGGGACGTAAAGGGCCGATGTCAGAATTGGCCCTGTATATCCGGGGCCAAGGACCGCCCATTGCCTGCCCTAACTCTGCCTCTGCACTGCCCCTGTCTGGTCTCTGTACAAACATCTAGGTACATATGACCTAGATTGGCCACTGTTGGAAACAGGATACTGGGCTTGATGGACCTTGGTCTGACCTAGTATGGCATTTCTTATGTTCTTATCTTATTTGTATGGGAGGTTAGCCGGGGACGCAAAGGGGGCCAAATAACAGGGATGAACATCCTGATTATGTCTTGTCTTTAGTGAAGAAGGCTGTAAATAGGTGAGTCTTGAGAGTCTTTCTGAATGTTAGTAGATCCTTTGTGGCCCGGAGTTTGTATGGGATTGAGTTCCAGAGAAAGGGCACATATAGGAAGAAGGCTCTAGTGGATGTGGTTGTGCTGGATCTGGTGAAGGATGCTGGAGTTGCTAGGGTGTTCTGGGTGCTGGTTCTTCTTGTGTGGTTATCTTTGGTCTCGTGTATTATGGTTTAAGGTGAGTGGCTGATAGACCATTGAGGATCTTGAAATTTGTAAGGGTGGCTTTAAATTTTGTGCATATAATGACAGGTAGCCAGTGAAGCTGTTTGAGCTATGGAGTTATGTGCTCAGTTATGCTGGCATAGCAAAGGGTACGTGCTGTACTGAGGGCTAGTTGAAGTGGATGGACTGTTTTCTTAGGTAGGCCTTGGAGGATGAAGTTGCAGAGGTCCAGATGTGGGAAGATGAGACCTTGAAGGACTGTGCAGAAGTTTTGTTGAGTTAGGAGAGGCTTCAGATGTTGTACAGTCTTGAGTTTATAGTACATGCACCTGGTGATGTTTCTTATATGGGCAGAGATTATTAGGTATTGATCTAGTGTGATACCTAGATGAAGTATCCCTTGTCATAAATGAAGTTGGGTGCCACTTAAGTTTATGGTATCCAGTGGGATGAAGCTGCTGTCTCTGGTGATATAAAGGGCTTCAGTTTTATTGATATTCGTGGTCGTGTTGTGGGTGATGAACCATGATTTGACTGCAGAGAAGCATTCTGTTAAGGTTGTGATGTCAAGGTTTTGTGTATTGATGAGTGAATAGATCGTGACATTATCATCATATATGTAATAGAGGACATTGAAAGTTTGTATGATAGTGCAGATTGGCTGTATGAGGATGTTGAATAATAGTGCAGAGAGGGTGGATCCTTGGAGGATTCCTTGGGTTTGAACATATGATCTTGATTTTGTAGAGCCTAATTTTACCTGGAGGTGTCTGTTTGCTAGATAGGATTTGGACAAGTTCGGGGGGGGGGGGATCTCTGTTAGTCCTGTTATTTGCTGTCTTTTGATGACTAGGGTGTGGGGGATGGATTTGAATGCTGCCTCAATATCAAGGAATACATGTAACTAGCTGGTGTGCGGTCTATCTGTGCCTGTTATAGGTGTGTAGGAGTGCTGTTATGAGGGATTCTACTCTATGGTGGGGTTGAAAGTCGTATTATTGGAGGGTTGAGAGGGAAGCGTGTGTCAATGTGGTCTTGTAGCTGGTGGAAGGCTCTTGGCCATAAATCGAAGACTAACTATGGGTCTGTAGGATGCTGGATGGTTGATGTCATTGGTAGTACCTTTTCTTATTGGTCGGATGGAGGCTATTTTGAGCTCAGGTGGTATGTATCCTTGCAGTAGTGAGAGCTGTGTGATCTTGAGGATTGTCGGCAAGAGTTATATATTATACTGTTATATATTGTTACTGTTACCTAACGTTCTATACCTTGTTACTTTCTAAGTTAGGTTATACCTCCTTCATTGTTTAATGTAAACCATAACACATTAATCTAATGTTAGGGCTTGTTCATGTTTTCTGTAACTTGCTTTGACTTTAAGATAAAGCAGGATATAAAAACAGTTAAATAAATATATATACTGGACAGACTTGAGGACCAGGATGTCTTTATGTGCCATCTGTTACTATGTTACTATGGGAGCTATTTTAGAAGTCTTTGGGAGTTAGTTACTAAGGTGCATTAACACGGATGCACATTAATCAAAATAGAAACATGATGGCAGAAAAAGACCACATGGCCTACTAGGCTGCCCTTCCATATCAACTACGACAATAGTCTCCTCTTTTCCCTTAGAGATCCTCTGTGTTTGTCCCATGCTTTTTTGAATTCAGATACTGTCCTCATCTCTACCACCTCCACTGGGAAACTATTCCATGCATCTACCATTCTTTCCATAAAGAAATATTTCTGCATATTACTCCTGAGTCTATCCCCTTTCACCCTCATCCTATGCCCCCTCATAGCAGTGCTTTCATTTAAAAGAGGTTCTCCTGTGCACATAGGCCATGGAGATATTTAAACATCTCTATCATATCTCCTCTATTCTGTCTTTCCTCTAAAGTATACATATTAAAATCCTTAAATATGTCCTTGTATGCTTTATAAAGACCACTAACCGTTTTAGTAACCACCCTCTGCACTGACTCCAAACTGTTTATATCCTTTTGAAAGTGTGGTCTTCAGAACTGTGCACAATACTCCAAATGAGGTCACACCAAAGACCTATACAGAGGCATTATCACCTCCTTTTTTCTGCTGGTCATTCCTCTCCCTATGCACCAAGCATCCTTCTAGCTTCCGCCGTTGCCTTTTCTACCTGCTTAGCTACTTTAAGATCATCAGACACAACCACGCCCAGGTCCCGCTTTTCTTTTGTGGACATTATTTTAGCATAGGTCTCATGTTATTCAGTGGAACCTAAGAATTAATGGCTTGTGTGCAAAATATTCAGCCCATATGCAAAAGTTTCCACTGACTTAGTTTGCTGCACACTGTTAATTGAAATTAATTAGGAGAAAGTGACAAAATTAAGAAAATTATTATATTTTTATTAGTACCTTAATAGTAATACATTAATATAATTTTTATCTTGCTCTTTCATTTACATTGCAGAATTTCTTTCTGAAAAGTGATTCCTTCAAGGATACATCTTTTTCATTGCTAAGAAATTGTAACACTTTTATAGACCTGAGTTGAGTGCTATCAGTCCCCCACCATCCTCAGGAGGAGGAGGCAGGGAGTGTTGTGAGCAACAGGGAAGAAGTGGAGCTGAAGCCGGGTGGAAGTTGGAGGGGATGTGGTGAGCTGCAGGGTGGAAGTTGGCAGTCATGGAAGCCATGCTCTGCATGACACTTAAAAATTTATATGCAGCAGAATTATTTTCTGTGGATGGCTGCATTCCAACTCAGCTTGGAGGGAAGACTGCTGGTGACACATATTAACTCTTGCTAATCTATGAATAATATTACAGCACCATCCTATGGATGGCACCTGAACAACCAACTCAGTAGAGTGCCATTAGAGAAAGACATCATGCTGAGCAAGGTTGAAGGTCAGCGCAAAAGAGGAAGGCCAGCCTTGCAATGGATGGATAGATACAATTACAGCAGCTATGGATGCCATTCTGTCAACAATTAGCCGTCTGACTGAAGACCGAGCACAGTTTAGGACAACTATCCAGAGGGTCACTATGAGTCAGCATTGACTTGACGGCACCTAACAACAACATCATGCTCAGCTGCTATATCAGGAAGATGTGAATAGTTGATGTCTCTGAGCTGCTTTATAACAGCTAATTGCAATTTGTCGCAGTATTATAATTTTTGTGCGTGCTGCTGTGCCATGTGTGCAGGGTTCATAATCTGTGTGTATGTGGATGCACACACAGCTTTGAAGAAACACTGGTTAGTAATAACATGCATTAAAGGTGAATTAAAACACCTTAGTATCTGGCCCCTTTATTTGCAATTTCCATCTGTAAAATCAGGCATTTACACATAGAAATGGCATTCATATATAAATAAAGATTTTAAAAAAGCTGAATTTACACATGGATGTCCTTACTACATAGAAATTGCAAGAGGGCATGTTGGGCATGGTTAGAGAATGGACTGAGTGGATCAAAAATCTACATATGTATTCCCCATTTCATATAGGGAATACACATGTATGACTGCCATTTTCCACATCAAGATTTACAGCTGCTCCTTGGTCCATTTAGATTTTAAAAAGTGCTTCTTTCCACCACCCATTTACAGGAGGGATTCCCCATTGTTTGTTTACCACTCCAAACTGAAATTTAGATAACGTTAGGGCATGAGATAAATTACCCTAACAGAGCACAATATGACACGCATTTCCAGTGACTGTTCCCCTCTTCCACTTCCATCTGCATTCATATACTCATCAGCATCCGCTTAAGTTCAATACTGGCTCTCCAAGATGGCTTGCTAGGGCTGGGGGTAGAGTCTTTGCAGCCTTCAATCGAGTCTGAAGAGAAGGTATCAAGGTGAACTTTGGAAGTGAAGTCTGGTGTGAGTGCTTTCAGAACCCTGTCTACTATGCCTTATTCAGTCAAGCTTGATGGCGAGTTGAGTGTACCTTTACCAAAGGAGATCTCAAGGTTGTCTCAATGTGTATAGCAGATAGCCCCCTCCCCTCTTGTAAGGTCTCTCTAGAAGATATATGACTGCTATTAACAAAGACTGTAAAGACTTTGATTCATCCAGTTGCTCAGAATATTGAGTTTTTTAAAGCCACTGTATCTAAATTTAAAGACCATGAAACAAGGACGATCAAATTGGAACAGCAGTTGAGTTTGTTGCAGACTCAGGTCCAGTCATTACAAGCTGTGTGGGTTTCTCATATGAAGGATAGTTTGTTGCTGCATTCAAACCTTGAGATGCTGGAACAGCTGAGGAGCTCTAACTTACATTTGCTGAATTTCTCTCAAATTAGACTGCTTTCCCCTCAGGAATCCTAGAGTTGGTTATTTCCATTACTAAAATGTATTGTGTACCTATTGGGAAATGGCAGGAATGTGAGAGTTTAGGGGAAATGGATACACTTGTCTCTACAATTGTTGGGACATATATGCCTTCCTTGAACCCTCTGATAACAAGATCACTATAAGAGCTACATTACTGGTTTCGTTAGCCTCATATAGTGACAAGAGCTTGCTTTTTAGCAGTTACTTTCATCATAAGGATATTGCCTATTTGTGGCCAAAAGGTGCTTCTTTTTCTGGATTTGACCAAGGTGACACAGGATGGCTTTTTTTACTACTTTTTCTTAAGTTCCCCTGCAAGTGCCTGGTCAGTCATGTGGGTAATAGATATAGGTTTTTTTTTACCCCATTTATTTGGAGAATTTCCTTAAAAATAGAGATGCATGAGTGAATATTCCTTGGTTCAGAGTTTGGGAGGAGGGCTGTTGTTTTGGAAACTAAGGAATGGTAAATGGGTAATTTTGGCACATTTTGTTATTTTCTGATTTCTAACTATTCTTTTCTGTACCTCTCCTTGATATGGGCTTGAGATTTTTGGGTACTTTTTATAGTTTTCTACTTGTTTATTTGATAAGTAATTTATGTGATTTCTTCTATTTATGTATGTAAATTCGTGAAAATTGCAGTAAATGTAAAATAAAAAGAAATGAGATAAAGATGGTGACATCTGTAGTTCCTTATCGTTCCTCCAGTTTAGTCCACACGTCTGGGTTGTGCACCTCTTCCTGCAGCTTGGAGACTGGGCATGTCAAAAAAGTGACATCACTGGATGTAGTCTGCTGGTATCTCCCATCAGCCCCAGTGTGTCCAGTCTCCATGCAGCAGGACGAAGTAGTGAGCCTTAGTGCTGGGCTCACTGGAGGAACACATAGTATAGGATAGGAAAGGAAAGGTTTCAGTTTGGTTTGTGGGATCCCTTTAAAATTTATTGATTTGGGGGGTCTGTAGCTTTAAAAAAAAAAAGTAGAGGCTGTTTTTTCTATACCTGTTCTTGTTTCTGCCGGGTCCTGCCTTGCCTGTCTGTGGGTGTCTGAGCCTGAAGGAGATTTGTTCAGAGCCTTCTTGGTGCAGATCTCTCTTCCTGGAGGGTTCGGGAGAGAGCTCTGTGGCCGCAGAACTGCAGTTGCATCCGGCGCTTCGGGGCAGCCGTGATCCTGCAAGAGCCAGTTGATTGATGACAGCGGGGAGCTCATCCGCAGCAGCTCGCTCACTGTTTAGCTGAGCGCAGCTGCGCGGATTTGAGCCCAGATGCAGTGGATCGCTCCGGCAGACTTGCAGGTAGGCGGGGGCAGCATTTCGCCGGTGCTGTTGGGGCTCGGAAGGCCGCAGGTAAGGGACTCTTCCCGCTGCGATTTTGGCGCCCTTTCTCTTTTCAGTTAGCGGCGGACATTTTAACAGCATGGTGACCGCGTGGCGCCACTCAGCCAGGGATCACACAGGGTAGCAATTTTAGCACTGTTAGTTTGTTTTTTGTTTTGTCTCTCTCCCGGGGTCACTATTTGGTAGTTTTGGGACTCCATAGGTGTTCATTGTAGTTTCTTGGGGGGAGGGGGGGTTCTATTTCCTATGAGGGGTAATAGCAGCATATCCTAGATCCCTGGAGTGTCTTCCCCAGTACTGGGGACTTGGAAATTTTGGGTGAATCCCCTGACTGGAGCAAGGACATTGTTGGAGTTTATGTAATAAAAAAAAAAAAAACACCTTTTCTTGTGGTGCGACAAAGTTGCTCTTGTTGCTTTTACCGCTGGGATTAGTTGCCTGAGTGGTGAGAGATGGTGTCCCGTCCGCTTTGCATTGTCTGCGGTGCAAGTAGAGGCGCTATTGTGGATTCAGAGATCTGTAGAGGCTGTACTGCGGTGTCTGCCAGCATGGAGCAGCAACTGGACATTCAGGGAGTGTCCGCTTCACCTGAAGGGGATGTCCTGCTAGCCAAGTCACTGGGGGACATTCCAGAGTCCCAGGCGGGTCCTTCAGCGATTCCTCCAGCTTCAGACTCGGAGTCTCAGCTTGGGGATTTTTGCCCTGACTTCGTGTTAATTATGCATTGGGCCTTTTGTTTACGGAGGCAGGGGAAACTGCCAGAGCCATTGTCCTTGCCGGCGAAGCTGCAGCAACCGGTGCTGGCGCAGGCAGGTAACGGTTCTGCAAGGCCACCTAAGTGGGCCAGACTGTGGGATCGCTCCCCCTCTGCGTTGGAGTGGCAGGAAGCCGACGAGGCCGACGTGGACCTGGAGGCCGGATTGGAAGAAGGAGAGATTCCAGAACCGGAGGATCAGGCAAAAATTATTCGGATCTTCCGGAAAGATGAGTTGACGCCTCTTATCACGGAATCCCTTCAAACGCTAAAGCTGGCCACGGAACGCCTGGTGGAGGAGGATTCGGGGGAAGACCCGATCATTCAAGCGGTGCGGCAAACTCAGATTGTGTTTCCCGTCCACAAGGTGGTAGATCGGATGATCCAGGACGAATGGGATCAACCGGAAGCAGGGCTCCGAGGAGCTCGGGTTATGAATAGGTTGTATCCTCTGGCAGATAAGGACAAGGAAAGATTTCGGTCTCTGCGGATTGATGCAGCGGTGTCAGCGGTAACCAAGAAGACCACTATTCTGGTGGAAGGTAGTTCAGCCTTGAAAGATGTACAGGATAGAAAGGTGGATGGGTTGCTGAAGCAGTCTTTTGAAGCCAACGGCTTGTCATTGCAAGCTTCCATATGTGGGGCTTGGGTGGCGAGAGCGTGTCTGCGCTGGTCGCAGGGGTTGTGACAGTCGGTACAGCTGGAGCCGGAGGGCTTACGTGAGCTGGATTATCTGGAGTCAGGATCAGATTATTTGGCAGATGTGCATTATGATTTAATTCGGACTCTAGCTAATAGCATGGCGTCATTAGTGGCTGCCCGTAGGTCATTGTGGTTGAGAAATTGGGTGGCAGATGGTTCTTCTAAGGCCCGTCTCAGTAAACTGGCATTTAAAGGACGGCTGTTATTCAGTGAGGATCTCGATAAGCTGGTTAAGGATTTGGGGGAGTCTAAGGGGGGTAGACTCCCGGAGGATAAGCCTAAGCAGGGGAAATCCTTGCCGGCCTTTAGGGGCTCTTTTAGGGATTTTTGAAGATTTCGGACCTCCCGCTTGGGTAGTTTCAAAGAGGGAGATTTCCATCTAGAGCCCAGGGGTTTCGTGGATTTCACAGTGCAGGTAGAGGTTTCGCCGCGGCGGCCACTGCCACCGCTTGTAAGCCGCAATGAAGCGAGGGGGGCTCCGGTAGGAAGCGATCTGATAGGCGGGCGACTTTGGAATTTTCTTCCTGCCTGGGCCCAGATAACGTCTGACCAGTGGGTCTTGGAAATAATACGAGACGGCTATGCTCTGGAGTTCGCAAGGCCAGTTCGCGAGTCATTGTGATGTCTCCCTACAAAGGTCACCAAAAAGTTCTGGCGGTTCGCGACACCTTGAATCGAGTCTTGCAATTCGGAGCAGTCGTGCCGGTACCCAGGGAAGATTACAGCAGGGGTCAATACTCAATTTATTTCATGGTCCCGAAGGAGGACAGGGCTCTTTGCCCAATCTTAGACTTCAAGGGAGTGAATCGGTGTCTCCGGGTGCCGCATTTCCGAATGGAAACGTTGCGGTCTGTCATTGTAGCGGTGCATCAAGGGGAGTACTTGACATCTCTCGACCTTACGGAAGCATATTTACATATTCCGATCAGAGCAGGGCATCAAAAATTTCTGCGCTTCACTCTATTCAGCAACTGGTGCGCCAGTTCGTGGCAACTCCGGCACCTTTGGCGTGGTGTTATCTCAGGGTGCTAGGCACAACAGCGGCGACCTTGGAAGCAGTGCCTTGGGCCAGGTTTCATATGCGGCAGCTGCAACGGGCTTTACTTCGCCGATGGTCTCATCAATCCGACTCATTGAGCAGGCATCTACCCTGTCCTTTCGGGGTCAGGCAGGCACTGGAATGGTGGCTACATCCGGTTTCTCTTTCGGCTGGGATGCCCCTGGAACAGCCAGAGTGGCTTCCGTTGTTAACAGACGCGAGTCTCGTGGGATGGGGAGCTCATTGCGGAGAGCTCTTCATGCAAGGTCTTTGGTCAGGAGACCGCTTGGTCGATCAACAGGTTGGAGCTGCGAGCGGTGAGGTTAGCCCTGCACGTGTTCAAGCCGACGGTGCAGGGTCATGCGGTGCAAGTTCTATTGGACAATTCTGCTGCAGTAGCTTACATCAATCGGCAAGGCGGTACAGGGAGTACAGCCATGGAAGAAGAGGCCAAGGCACTGTTTGCTTGGGTAGAACAGTGGCTGGCGGCGATTTCAGCAGCGCACATTGCAGGAGAGGACAATGTGATGGCGGATTTCCTCAGCAGAGTTCAAGTGGAGGCCGGAGTATGGGAATTGCATCCGGAAGTGTTTGTGCAATTGATTCAGCGATGGGGTCCGCCGATCATGGATCTCGTGGTGACCTTTCAGTCCACGAAAGTGAGTCGGTTCTTCAGCAGACGACAGGAGCGAATGTCAGAAGGGATCGATGCTCTGCTGCAGCCTTGGCCAGTGTCCGGTCTTCTATACGTATTTCCACCGTGGGCGATGATAGGTCGGGTGGTTCAGCATATAGAGGCGCATCGGGGGAGAGTGTTGCTAGTGGATCCGGACTGGCTGAGGCGTCTATGGTACGCCGATCTCATATATCTTCTCGACGAGAAGCCGTGGAGGCTGCCGGTCTCGGAGGGTCTGTTGATTCAGGGGCCTCTGCAGGTGCCTCAGGTGGATCAATTCTCACTTACAGTCTGGCCATTGAAAGGGCGAGGCTAAGAAGGAAAGGTTATTTTGGGGCAGTTATCTCTACTTTGCTTAAAGCATGGAAGACGTTTACGTCTTTGGCCTATGTGCGTATATGGCATATATTTGAGGACTGATGTTCGAGATGACAAGTGCGTGCGGCGAAGGTGTCCATGCCGATAGTCTTAAGCTTTCTTCAAGAGGGTTTTGATAAGGGCCTGGTGGCCAGTTCCTTGAGAGTTCATTTGGCGGCGCTGTCTTGCTATAGAGGTAAGGTTCAGGGAATGACGCTCGGCGAGCATGTGGATGTTCTGAGGTTCCTGAAAGCCATGACCAGGTTGCGTCCCTCTTGTAGCGTTTTGGTGCCTCCATGGGATCTCAATTTAGTTTTGGGCGTGCTGGCTAAGGTGCCCTTTGAACTGTTGCAGAAGGCATCTATAAAGGATTTAACTCTGAAGACAATGTTTTTGGTGGCTATTTGTTCAGCGAGGCGTGTTTCAGAGTTGCAGGCATTTTCTTGCCGGGAACCATTTTTGTCTTTTTCTTGTAAAAAGGTGGTGCTGAGGCCCGTTCCGTCCTTTTTACCTAAGGTAGTCTCCCCGTTTCATTTAAATCAGATGGTATCTCTTCCGAAGCGACTTCTTGGGCGGAGCATAGTTTGGTTCCGCCTGTGGAAATTTGTAGGGCAGCTACATGGTCGTCCTTGCATACTTTCAGTAAGCATTACCGCCTAGATGTTTTGTCAGCAAAGGATGCTGTGTTTGGTTCGGCGGTATTGCAAGCAGGCTGGAAAGGTCCCTCCCAATAAGTACTGCTCTGTTACATCCCAGAAGTGTGGACTAAACTGGAGGAACGATAAGGAAATGGAAATTACACTTACCTGGTAATTGATGTTCCTGGAGGAACTCCAGTTTAGTCCTCATTCCCACCCGGGATCGTACATTGGCAGTGCAAGTTCTGTCGGAGGAAGGCTTGGATAACCGGTAGGTATCCCTTTCTCTTTCATTTTCTGTCTCTTCTTGTGATTTTGGTCTGTCCCTCTGGGGAGGCGCAAGGAAGTGGCGCAAGGAAGACGTTTTATTTGTCCTGAACAGAAGTTTGTTTGTATAAAGTTGTATTACAGTTAATTGGTTATGGTTGGCTACTTATTTGTTGCTCCTTTAAGTGTGCTTTGTCAATAGTTCACCTGGGGCTGATGGGAGATACCAGCAGACTACATCCAGTGATGTCACTTTTTTGACATGCCCAGTCTCCAAGCTGCAGGAAGAGGTGCACAACCAAGAAGTGTGGACTAAACTTGAGTTCCTCCAGGAACATCAATTACCAGGTAAGTGTAATTTCCATTTAATTAAGAAACCTCATTCATATATATATTCATACAACTATATTTCCAAATTTCTTAAATACAGAGTGCCAACACATTCATTACAAATCTTTTTAAGTGTATTATACTTTCATGATCCAATTCATAATTTATGGTGATTTGTTTTAAGTGATCTGTAGTTAATTGGCATTCATACATGTAAGGTTAGCAAAATGGCCGACATACACATGTAAGAGCCAGCACTTACACAGTTAAATCGTGAAATACCATATTCCAACATGTAAGTGTGAATATCTACATATAGAAGTTGTCAAGTTTTCCATGTTGATTTTTCCTACCTGTAGATTTGCAAAATTGCTCTTCCAGCTCCATGTTTCAGCAAATACACTTTCACTCCTGCACCATTTTAGAAAAACATTCCACGATTAGCAGTCTTTTCTAGAATATTGCTAGAATTGTGTATGTCACAACTTTGATGTCTCAATTCCAGCCTCCAAATGCTATCTAAAGTGTGCTTTCATGTTACTACTGGGCCATTATACTAAAGTGCATTAAGCGTGGGGCAGTGGTAGCTATTACTTTCTGGGCATGACAGTCAACTGCACTCTAATTCCTGTGGTAACTGCACATCGCACTATGGGGTGGGCAATGGGAAGGTAAGGATCAGAAGTGGGCATTAAGCATGGGAGTACATATCCCGTGCTGTCAATGTTGCAATTAGTGTGGATACAGTAAATTGACACCTTAATGAATGGTATTAAGTGCATCTGCATTAATTGTGACTGTCACTGCCGTATTAGGGTACTTCTCAGTGTGGTAACTGCCATGAACATGATAGTTACACCCCCAACAGCTAGGGCATGACATTTGCACTTACTATTGTGGGACCCTAGCCTGGGCCCTAGGCCAGGGCTGCCTTGTAATGTCCTTAAATAAAGCTTTTCTGACTGTCCCCAGTGGAATTCTGGGACTTGTAGTTAGGCTTTTCTTGAGCAAGGACAAAATGTAGTGTGAGACCGTTGGTAAGGCATACAAGAATATTTATTTTTCTATGGGGATTTCCAAGGCATTGAAATTCAAACACAAGGCATTAGGATACTTCTCCAACACAAAGGATAACAGAAGATAACTAGCCACTGAGGTAAACGGAAACAAAAAGTCCTGCTAACCTTAGCAGCTGTTTTTCATTAAACAAAACAGTACTCAGCACAGCTTCTTATATCTCTTTCAAACAAAAGGTAAACTTTCTTCTTGACACAACTGTTGTTTTCCCTTTTAAACAAACTTCTGGTAACGCACAGCTTTTGCACAACTGTGGTTTTTCTAGTTCAAACAAACTTCTGGTAACACACAGGATACTGGGCTTAATGGACCTTGGTCTGACCCAGTATGGCATATCTTATGTTCTTATGTTATGTTCTTTAGAAGAAAATTCTCACTTGGTAAAACACATCCTTGGCTTTAGAAGACTATTAGCAGTTACAGAGTTATGCACAATACAGCTTCTCACTCTTTCTCAGCTCTGCTTAGTAAGGCTCAGTCTTCTTTTAAACAGAATGAGCAATCTATTGGAGAGATTCCTAGGTCAGACTCTGGCACATAAGAATTGACCTGCATTTCCTCCTGGGCTAAAGAATGCTCATTGCCTTCTACAGTCTTAAAAGCTTCCTCAGCTTCTCTGTCTTGTAGGAAACCTTTGAAACTGGCTCCATAGCAAATCTTTCTGATTGGGCACAGTTACTTTGGGAGAATAAGCCTTTCTCTCAGGGAACACTTGTGCTAATGTTTCTAGTGTTTTCAGCTCAGCTGCTCTGCTCACTGCTGGGTTTTGACTTTTTCTACTCTCAAGAGTCTCCACCCTCCTTCTGGCAGTTGTAGGGCTCAGGTCTGGCTCTTGTACACTAGCTGTTGCAAACTGTTCCTGTTCATCTGTAAGCTGTTCAGCTATACATCTGTTGGCTTCACTTCTAGGAGCACTTCTCAGACATCCACTGCTTCCTTTTCTACTGACCTCTTTCAGCTTCTGGAAGTCAGACTTCTTGTGCCTTTCTCCACTCCTTCTCTCATGAGATCTCTCCTGAAAGCCTTCCTGGAATCCTTCTTCCTCTCCAGGATCTCCCAGGGCTCTGGGATATCTCTTCCCACTGGAATCCCCTTGCTCCAGGATCTCTCCTTCTCCTGTGGAAGTGACTCTCCCTTCCTTCTTCCCTCTCTGGTCAGAGTGAGGTTTTAAAAACCATTTCTTCCCTGCCACACCCTTGCCTTCGCACAGGCCTTTCCAATCAGTATCTAAGCCTGCCCCCACTTCAGAGTCTGGGCGTGGCTTAGCCTCAGCCGAGACAGGATTTTTTTTCTTTCCTGCTCTGCAAGCTCTGTGCACAGCTTATCTGTCACTTGTTTTAAAGGCGGAAACATGGTTTTCTATCTCCATCTGTTCTTGGCCGCTCTCATCATCACACTATGCATTATAGTTGACTCAAAATGCATATTAAGTATAAAAACCTAACATATTTCAGTAAGAGGGCCCCTAGGTGAATAGAATTTATATTCAAACATAGAAACGGCTGTTAATACAAGAAATATGAACTTTACAGAGGATTTTTAAAATTAATATATGAAATAAGACATTTACAGAGGGGTTGTTTTTTTTAAGAGGACCTATGTAAACTATGGCGAAGATACTGGGATTGATGATATAATCTCAAATACTCTCCTTATATGATGTCCATTAATAATTTAAAAATATGAAAATTTACAAATTTTATAAATTAGTTAATTCAGTATTAAATATAAAGTTGCTTTAAATTTGCTTTGCATTGTTAAAATATGATTTATTAAAATTATTGGTGAAGTGTGATAGCTGCATTAATAATGAGAATCAGATTGGTGAGAATAATATTTTGATAGTGATTAGAAACAGCACTCATCTCACAATATGGATCTGAATCGATTTCTTTCTAAAATACCAGCATAAATCCTGCAGAAATTGAGGGTAAAATAAACCCATGGACGTGTGTATACCTGCCCAGTAACAGATATAAATGGACAAATGTATTTTATAAACAACATTCATGGGGACGGGTCGAAGATTGCATCTGGATAGGATGCATTTGGTTTTGCTGCTCTGCTTTTGGCTGTTTTTCCTGACTCTTCTTTGCCATCCCTTCATGCCAAAGCGTAAGTCTAAGCTGAAGGGAGCCTCTGCCCCCTGAAGCCCAAGACATTGCAGCAGGGAAGAATATCATGGACTATGCAGTGGCCAAGCTGGTTGCAGGCATTCCTGCTGTCAGGGCAGAATAGATCCCTAACTTGAGAAGCAATATCTTGCTTAGCCCATTGGGTCAGGTTACTCCTCCAGACTAGTTGCTTTGGCAGTTGGGCATTGGAACTGAGAAGAAAGTTCCTGTTGCTTTGGCAGAGGAGGGGCCCCCTCACTGTACCAAATGGGCAGTACATCATATCAGGAAATGTTTCTTCCCATTAATCAGAGAAGTGTTTGCAGAGTCAAGTACTAGGAGCTGTGCCAGTGGATAAAGATGTTTCATCTGTTCTTTCATTTTCACTGCTGTACCCGAATCACTCCTAGTAAGTGACCCTGGACTCTGTCTATAAGTTCTGTGGGTTTATCCACATGGCTTTAAGAAACTCTGGTGTTCTTGTTAAGTTGGAGACCACTCTGACCATGCAGAAAGAAGACATGGAAGCAATGAGGTCCTCTATTAAGCATTGAACGCAATTTAGGACAACTATTTAGAGGGTCGTCATGAGTCGACAACGACTTGACGGCACTTAACAACAACAACATTAAGCATATTGAAAAAGTACAGAGTAACATGGCTCAGGATAGATTGATCTTCCAATGAAAATTGAGAATTTGGAAAACCAGAACAGGAACTTAAGCCTGTGTATTTTGAACTTTTCGCCACTGTCTATGGTAGCTTCTAGGAAATTATTTTCCAGGTTCCATAAATAAGTTTTCCATTATCTGGAGTCAGGCCTAACTGTACTTCAGAATAACTACAAGGTATGATCAAAAATTATCAAGACTTGTTGTGTAGCTATATAACAATACGTTGCACCATGATGCTATTAAGCATGCAGTGACCTAGTTATGTGCTCTGTATGTGCAGAGTGTAGTGTGGCTGCAGCACACCTATACTTTTTTAATCATATGATGTTTGGTATCATATAAAAGCAGTTTCTCAAATTTACGATGAGTTAAAATAATTGAACATGAATTTGTATTAAATTCTGCCGAAAACTTGGAGATTCGTTCAAAGAGACTTATGACAAGTTACAGCAAGTGTATGGTGATAAATGCATGAGTCATGCTCAAGTTTATGACTGGTATAAATGTTTTCATGAGGGTTTCCAAAGTATTAACAGTGACAAGCATTCTGGAATGCCATCCACGAGCAGGAATGAAGACAAAGTTGAAGCAGTCATATTGCAATATGCTCGAATTGTTGATTGACTGTCAGGACATGGACGTCAGTTTCAGTTTGGTACAGTCTATTCTTACTGTTGAATTGGGGATGAGACGTGTGTCTGCAGCATTTGTGCCGAAATTCCTGTCCCCAGACCAAAAAGAAGATCAACTGACTGCAGCCAGGAAGTTGTTGAAATGTATTGAAAATGATTCAGATTTCATCAAAAAGATTAGTACTGGTGATAAATCATGGGTTTATGGTTATGACCCAAAGCCTAAGGCTCAATCCTCATAATGGCAGACTCCAAACTCTCCCAGACCCAAGAAAGCTCGTCAGGTGAGGAGCAACATCAAGGTCATGCTCACAGTTTTCTTTGACTACCAAGATATTGTTCATCATTGAGTATGCTCCAAAAGGCCAAACCATCAATAAGGAGTACTACATCCAAATTCTGACTCATTTGAGGGATGCAGTTCATTGTAAGAGGCCAGAATTGCACAGAAATGGTGAATGGTTGCTTCATCATGATTATGCCCCAGCTCCTGCATCACATCTTGTCTAGCAGTTTTTGGCCAAACACCAAATCAAGCAATTCTGTCAGCCTCTGCACTTACCTGATCTCACACTCTGTGACTTTCTTGTTTTCAAAACTTAAATTACCACTGAAAAGAAGGAGATGTGATGACTTGGAGACCACTAAGCAAATTCGACACAGCAGTTTCACAACATAACGAAAAAGGCATTTCAAATTTGTTTCCAGCAGTGGCAGGAACCCTGGAGGACGTACGTTTTATTGGAAGGGGACTACTTTGAAGGAGACTGAGTGCAATAGCTGTCAGTGTTCTACTTCTTGTGTTATTGTACAAGTTTAAATACTTTTTGATCGCACCTCATATCTTCTTTCTTTTTTTAAGGATATCCCTGAGAAGATGGAAAATTCTTTGGCTGAGGTCTTCTCTGATAGGCTTTATTATGTTTGTATTTAAAGAAGTCTGATGTTAATTCCTTGGGAGGAAGAATGTGAATATTTCCAGATGTCTCAGAATGGACACAGGAGAAGAGGAAACTTTTTTGTGAAGTTGTCGCTTTGGAAGCTAAATTCCAGCAGAGGTTCCCATATAAATGTGTGATATCATATCAGGACAAAATGTATTATTTTTTTGAATCCTCCCAACTTTGTTTCTTCTTGGATGCTAGACAGCTGAAGGATGAACCTTAAGAAACTTGTACCGGAATTATTTTTGTTTTGACTTGGCTCTTACCCTATCTTGTTTCTTACTTTGGACACATCATGCGAAGAGAGAGATCATTAGAGAAAGACATCATGCTTGGCAAGACAGAAGGTCAGCACAAAAGAGGAAGACAATGAGATGGATCGATACAATAACAGCAGCTACGGGTACCAGTCTGTCAACAATGAGCCGCCTGACTCAAGACTGAACACAATTTAGAATAGCTATCCAGAGGGTCACCATGAGTCGACTCCGACTCGACGGCACTTAACATCTTTCCATGCTTTTGTGATTTCTTCTCCCCTCTTTTATTGTGGACTATTATATCCCATTTATTCTTAATTTTTAGCTTATTTCTTAGGTTTTCTAATGTATATTTGAGTATATTTCTTATTTCAAAGTTGCACTTTGATGTATATCAGAAATTTTTGAATAACAAAAAACAAAACAAAACAATTCTGATGCTCTCAAATTGACCTCTGTACTTGCCTACACCCAAGCCATGTAAAAATGCACTTGCTTTTACATGATAGCAAATTTAAAAGAGGCATTTTATATGCATATATTGGCATGCGCGTGCAAAAAAAAAAGGCTTTATAAATTACTTCCTAAATGAACAATAAGATCATATTTTGCTTTTTGCGAAGTTTTATTACATAATTAACACTACAATAAGGATTTTCATAAAGGGAAGTCAATGTCAGTACAGACTACTGTACAGGAAAGCAAGCTCTGTTCCATTTTATGTACTTTTAACCCCTTTCGTATTAGTGAGGGTCCTGAATGGTTCTTTACATTCTATCTCAGTGTGTTCCAGGCAGCAGGACCATACCACCTTAGAGTAGTAAGGAGGTGTAAACTGTGCAGCTACAGCATCACCCCAAGGGCTTACTGCAGTGGCTCTACCTCAATCTGTTTAGGCCAGTGACCTCTAGCTTTAGATGTGGCAGTTGGATTTTCTGCGTTTAGTATATACGTTTTCTTTGTATTCTGTGTGACCTTATTAGTCTTGTTGGGTGAAAGAATCTCCCTTGGAACTTGACATTTTGTTCAGTGTGAAGTGACCTGACCCACCCCTCTGGTTTTCCTGTGAGCAAGAAGGAAGCAGTGGAGATATGGAGATTTTGGTTTGTCACACAACAGAAAAGAGGCGGCAAGAGAGACCTCACCCAGAGCTGAAATAAGGAAAGAGATACACTTTTGTGGAGGAGAGTAGTATAGAGAGAGATAATGAATTTGGAAGCCTGCTTCAAAAAACTAGGTTTGCTCTGCTGTCAGGAAGGCCCAGAATTCTAAAACAGCCTGGCGAGAAAAGGATCATAGACACAGATGGAGAAATGATGTGGTTTTTTTCGGGGGCAATTTCTCCAAATGGGTTAGTTTTGTCCATTCCATCACAGTCTTGAATTCCACTCCTAAGCTGGAGTATATGGAATACCATCTCAATTTCTCAAATTTACTGCTAATTACAGGCAGCAATACATTATCTCCCCTATATCTGCAGGGGTCCACTTAATTGTAGCTAAACCTCTTAACTTTTTCATTAACTTCTGTGGTTTATTTTCTGCCACAGTGGGTCCATGAACAAGGTCACCATGGCCTTTATCTGCAGTAGGGATGTTATTTTCATCTGCAATGTCTGCACTATTGCTACCACCATCATTAGCCCTAGTGCATAAGCTATGGGTGGGCACCTTTTTATCCTGGACGACATGCAGCCAGTATATATTTTTTTTCTTTCCTACCATACTTCGATTGTAGCATCACCTTACTGAGATTTGGTATAGTTTTTATTCAATGGGGTCACCATGTGGTCTCTTCCCTTAAGAGTTGCACAGCATTTCACCAACCACAGTTAGTGAATTGTGTGTTACATTTTCCTTTTGATCCCAAGTGTTTTCATAATGAGAAAGGAAGTATAGTGAGGTTACTTACCTGTAACGGGAGTTCTCCATGGACAGCAGGATAAGTCAGCCACACCTGATGATGTTAAATGTACACCGCACTGATATGAATAACGCGGTATAGAAGAGAAGTAAATAAATAAATAAATGAATTAAATAAATGTCATCCGACGGTGCCGAGGACACGGAAGTAGCTCTCCAGAGCTCAGAAAGGTAAGCTTTCTGAGCATGTGCTGGTAACTCCACCTCTCTGGCCAACCTCTGGCTAGCCCAGTCTGTTCCAGAGCAGTACCCATGGAGTCTGGCAGGAAGGGCCGAGGGGAGTCTGATGCCCTCATCTGAGGGGGAGGCGGGCGGGAATGTGTGGTTGACTTATCCTGCTGTCCACGGAGAATTCCTGTTACAGGTAAGTAACCTTGCTTTCTCCTAGGACAAGATAGATAAGTCAGCCACATCTGGTGACTCCCTAGCCACGCCGGGCTATGTGGATGTTGAGGTGGATGAGAGAGTCAGAGACACAGATACTTCAAACACTTTTGAGTATTTTATTGAACGTGCAACAAGAACTTGCATATATGCAACTTATGTATGTAATGACCCCTGGTGCAACAGTGGTTTTGGATAGCACTCAAGTAACGGAACGTAATGAGCATTCACCAATCAGAAGTCGAACAATGCGGACATACTGATGCTACACCGACTGTGGAGTGCATATGCATCGTGAGGGGGCAGTGCTGCTGAATTTAGGATTGCCCGGCCATGCATTATCCACCTCTACAGCCTGGTCCAGGCAGTAGTGCCTCTGAAATGTGGAGGAGGAGGACCAAGTGGTGGTCCTGCAGATGTCCTGTACGGGGACTGAGCGTAGGTTGGCCAGCGTTGCTGCCATGGCCCTGAGCTGGAGTGCAAATACACGTCCCTCCAGCTGGATCCCTGCCTGGTCATAGCAGAAGGCAATGCAGGCTGATATCCAGACTGACAGTGTTCTCTTGGTGGCGGGGCACCCAGCCTGTTGGGGTCGTATGAGATGAACAGCTGGACCCCTTGGCGGTGGTGCTCCATTCTACTGATGCAGACCCACAGGGCATGCATGCATTCCAGAGAGTGGAGACACTCCTTGGGTGAGGCATGCGGTCCTGGGTGAAAGGTCAGTAGCGTACTGCTAGGTTGACATGGAACGGTGAGGCCACCTTGGGGACAAATTTCGGGTGGGTTCACAGGCTGACGTGATCTTGGTGGATGACTTTGTAGGGGGTTGCACTACCAGGGCCTGCAACCTGCTGACCCAGCAAGTCGAGGTGATGATGATGAGGAACAGCACCTTCCAGGTGACACACTTTAGTGTGACTGAAGGCATTGGCTCAAAGGGAGGCTGTGTGAGCTGGTTTAGCACAATGCTGTGGTCCCAGTGGGGCACTGGCTGCCTAACAGCAGGCCTGAGATTAGCCAAGCCCCGCATGAACCGAGAGGCCAGTGGTTGCGTGGCAACTGAGGAGCCATCGTGGCGGTTGTGGTATGCTGCGATGACGGATAGGTGGCAGCGGGTAGACATCATCTTGAGCCCAGCACAAACAAGGGTGGTGAGGTACTGGAGGACCTACGGTGATTTGCATGAGTAGGGCATGATGCCCTCTGTGGCACACCACGTGGAGAATCGTTTCCATTTTAGCCTGTAAGATTTTCATATGGAAGGCTGCCTTGCGACCAGGATAATCCACTGTACTTCACAAGTCAGCCCATCAAAATCCAGGCCATCAGGGCCAGGGCTTGCTGGTTGCGGTGTAGAGTTGCGCCACTGTCTTGTGTGATGGGGTCTGGTGTTTGCGGGAGCCAGACTGGGGGCTCCCGCACTAGGCGGCTCAGGAAGGGGAACCACATCTGCTGCAGCCAAAACGGGGATATGCTCTATCCTGCATGATCTTCTGTATGGTCTTGGAGATGAGAGGTGTGGGCAGAAATGCATACAGAAGTGGCCAATTCTTCCATGGGAGGCTAAGTGCAGCGGGAGTCAGGCTGTGCAGTGTCGGGCACTTTGAGCAGAAGCGAGTGCTCTTGGTGTTGTCCTTGCATGCAAAGAGGTCTACGTGTGGCTGGGCACACTTGCAAAAGAGGTCCGCTGATGTCTTGGGGTTGAGCAACCACTCGTGAGGGTCTAGCTGGCAGCTGAGGTGGTCCACCAGTATGTTGTCTACTCCTGTTAGGTATGAGGCCTGAAGCAGACAGGCAAGAGCCCAGAGCTCAAGGGCTACTCTGCAGAGGGAAAGGGATCCCGTCCTGCCCTGCTTGATGTAGAACATTGCAACCTGATTGTCCGTTTGGATCAAGATGTATCGTCCTGTGATGAGGTGGCGGAAGGTCTGCAAGGCGTAGTGTACCACCCTCAGTTCCAAGAAGTTGATGTGTTGACATCTTTCCACGGCATTCCAGGTGCCCCTGGTCCAGAAACTGAGCATGTGGGCCCCCCAGTCCGTCTTCGAAGCATCTGTTCTGACCGTGAGGTGATGGCTCGGTGATTGCAGCGGCCTGCCCATTGACAGGTTATCCTTGGATATCCATCATGTCAGTGACTGCCGCATCCATTCATCCAGAGGAATGCGGCTAGAGAGTGGCTGAGAGTGTTGCTGCCAATGCTTGCAGAGATGCCACTGCAGGTGTTGCATGTGAAGCTTGGCAAGGGGCAGTTGCAGGAGGGTCCTTGCTGAGGCATGACTGCTCGAGGTTACTCTCCTGGCCAGGGCGAAGATGGTGTCAATGCATTGAACTGGCAGGAACGCCTTGGCTAGGGTGGTCCTGATTTCCGCACTGATGAATTCCAGAGGTTGTGACGGTTGGAGATGAGACTTCGGCTGGTTGAGCAGGAAGCCAAATGCAGATAGCAGTGTGGTTGACTGTATGATTGAGTCCTGTAGCTCCTGCCGGGTAGGTGCTGTGAGGAGCCAGTCATCCAGGCAGGGGAAGACACATATTCCCTTTTTGCGGAGTGCATGGCTGCCACAGCGACACATTTTGTGAATACTCTCGGGGCTGGGGAGAGCCCAAAGGGAAGGACCCTGTACTGAAAGGGTTTCCCAAAAGCCCAGAAGTGCAAGTACTTCCTGTGGGCAGGGTGAAAGCATCTTGTAGGTCCAAGGATGTCATCCAGTCGCTGGGCTGCACCAGAGGCAGGAAGAAGCCAAGAGAGTACATCTTGAACTTCTCCTTGTGGATGAACTTGTTCAGCTTGCAGAGATCTAGGATAGGTAGCACGCCCTCTGACTTCTTGGGAATTAAGAAGTAGTGGGAGTAGAAGACAAGTGAGACCTCGTTTGGAGGTATGGGATCGATGGCCCTCGCCACCAGGAGGGTGGCTATTTCAGCAGCCATAGCGGTGCTCATATCCTGAGGTGCACTGGGACTGCCTCTCTGCCCTGGAGTATGGAGAAGCTGAGCTTGCATCCCTTGGTGATGATGTCCAGGTCCCACTTATCCATTGTGATCCGGCTCCACGTGTTGAGGAAAGCAGTGAGCTGTCCCCCCACTGGGAGCATGGGGGGACTGAGCTTGTATAAAAGAGGGGTTGCTCTTGTTGGAGGGAGGCATGATGGCAGGTAGCTTTTTCGCTGTGGGAGCGACGTCTTCTTGAATATGGAGGAGCGTTCCAGACCATCCTCTGCAAGAATCTGTAGTGTGATACAATGGTCCTTTAGGTCATTCACAGTGTCTTTGACCTTATCGCTGAAGAGTTTGTCTCCCACGCAGGGGGCGTCAGCAATGCGCTCATGTGTGTCCTCCCTGAGTCCTGATGCATGGAGCCAGGTTATGCATCTGGCTGCTATGGCGGTGGCAGCCCCTTGCGCCGCTGTATCAAAAGTGTCCGAAGCAGAGCGGACGAGATGTTTCACGCACTCGGTAAGGTCCCCAAGGATCATTGAGGCCGCCTCTGTAGCTTCCTTGGGAAGTGAACTGATGGTTCTTTTTAAACTCTCCAGCAGATATCCTGGAAGAGGACTTGCTGAAGCTGATGTGCTGCAATCCTGGCACTGAGCATGGTGTTTTGGGAAGTCTTCTTTCTGACGTCATCAAGGAGTTTGAGGTCTTGGCCGGGAGGGGCGTTGGCATGTGAACGTGACTTCTTGGCCTGTTTTATAGCCAATTTCACCACAATTGACTAGTGTGGTAGCTGCTGCTTCTCAAATCCTGGGGCAGCTTGAACCTGGTATTTGGTCTCCAATTTTCGTAACGTGGCAGAGCCTGATGAGGGGGTTCACCAGACCTTGAAGCGGTTGTCCATGAGGTGCTGGTGTACTGGAAGAGTGATGGAATTCTTGGGGGGTCTCCAGGAATTGTAGGGCACTGGTGGTTGTAGCCGATGGAGCCAGGGCATCTGCTCGGGTGAGGGAGAGTTGTGTCGCCAGCTTCAAGAGAAACCTGGGCTATGAGAGATCCTCAGGTGTTGTTGGAGGAGGCAGCATAGGATCCATACTCCCACCCGGCAAGCTGGACAGGTCCCTAGAGGAGCCATGCGCGGCCGCCTCCTCATCCCCCTCCTGCTCGCCCTCTGAGTCTGTGTGCTGGGGTGAGAAGTGTTTGGGCATTTCATTTTAGTATTACTTCTGCTCCTAGGCCCTTATTCAGATAACTAATGATGGCAGCAGTGATGACACAGAGCAGATGGCAGGTAAGGAGGGAATTTTAATTTGCACATGGCTCATGTAGCTGTGGCCATCCCTCACCCATGCTTTTTGCTCCTGCCTGATCAACATTCCACTCAGGCGATTGCTTGAGTCCAACGGCTTCCCCCAATATGCCGCCTGAGGGAGGGCTGAGGAAATATGAAGCTCTGGGTTTGGATGGGTAATGAGGGGATAGCAGGAGCTTGAGAATTGTGGAGAAGATCAAAGTAAGCATGGGAAGTCAAGGATTAATTGGAGAACGGGAACTCAGAGATAATGTGGAAGAGCAGAGCAGACATTTGAAGACTGGGGGAGCTAGGACTTGGAAACTGAGTGGATATTTGGAGAGTAAGTGGAAATTTGGCAGTTGAATGGATATGGGTTAGGTTGTGTTGTTTTGGGCTGGATCTATGAGTATGGGTGTGAGATGGAGTTCAGAGAAGAGGGATGAAGGGTGGAGAGAGACTGAGGTGGTATCAATGACCTGAAGGAGTGGGAAGAGGGAGGCAAGCTGGACGTTCAGGAGGGTGAGAGTAAAGGGATGAATCTGAAGAGAGTGAGGATGTGAATGGGGCTGTGGAGGTGGTGAAAGAGGGGTACTAGAAAGCAGGGTATAGGGTAAAAGATAAGATGATGCTGGAGGTAAGGGAAAGCATGAACAACAGAGGGATTTAGGGCTGGTTAGGTAGGCAATTAGGAGCAGATAAAAATATTTGAGGACTGCAGAAGAATTAAATAGAGTGGATATAAGGGAGTAGTAATTGGGGGACTAGGATACTTGGAGAAGTGAGAGCAGGGAGAAGGAAAGTTGGATAAGTGAGATGTGAAAAAAGGGAGATTGAGGACTGGCATGTGAAAGGAGAGGAATTTATTTATTTTTTTAAACTTATTTTTATACTGCCTTTCTACCGTTCAAAGCGGTTTACATATAACCAAGAAACTGAACAGTGCATGAAGATGCAAGCTGTAGTACAATGAAATGGATCATATTAGTATTAACATGTTAACAATACTTGGTCAGAATTACAAGGTCATAATAACTATATACAAAGGAACTATATACAAAGGAACACTCTTACTGAAATCAGTTAGCCTTATACATTGCGGATACCTTGAGAGTCTGAGTAGATGTTTGATCTAGTTCATTGGATGGATTCTCAAGGTGTGAAGGGGTTAAAGAGCTCTTGGAACAGAAATGTTTTCAGTCTCTTCCAAAAGTCCTTTTGGTCCGAGTATCCTCTCAGATCAGGTGGCAATGAGTTCCAAATTATAGTGGCAAAAAGAGAGAATGCACGGTTACTTGTGGCTTGTTTACATTTAGTCTTTTGAAGTGGGATGGAGAGTAAGTTGAGTGACTTCTATCTTCGTAGTCTATCGTCTTTGGGTCTTAATAGTAGGGGTTGAATATTGTGGTGAGTGCTTTGTATCTTATTCTTGCTGGGATAAGAAGCCAGTGGAGGTATATTAGTATTGGAGTGATGTGTGTCCTTCGAGTAGTTCCGTGGATAACTCTTGCTGCAGTGTTCTGTACCATTTGTAGAGCGTGTAGAGCATGCTTGGAGAGACCTTGGAAAATGATGTTGCAGTAATCTAGAATGGTGTAATCATTGCCTGGCATATGGTCTGGAATAGATCTGGTGAGAATAGAGGGCGAAGGGTCTTCAGCGTTCTTAGTTTGTGGTAGACGGAGCTGGTCGTTCTTTTTATGTAAGTTTGGAAATTTAGTTTCTGGTCTATCACTGAAACCTAGATAATTGACTTCAGATTTCACTTGTATGGTGCAGTCATAAGGAATAACATCCTACTAGGGGCGAATAGAGGCAGAAAAGAGAAATGAAAGTAGAAGATGAATCTTAGAGCAGGGTTCTCAACCCAGTCCTCAGGATGCACTAGTCAGTCAGGATTTCAGAATAACCATACTGAATATGCTTGAGAGCGATCGGCATACAATGGAAGCAGTAATGGCAGATCTCTCTCATGCATATTCATTGTGGTTATCCAAAAAACCCGACTGGCTAGATATGTCACAAGGACTGGTTGAGAACCCCTGATCTTAGAAAGATGTGAAGAAGTGAAGAAGACAGATGGAGAAACAGTAAATTGAAAGAAAACCCTGGACAAGGCAGATAAGGAATGTGGAAATATGATTAGTCAAAATGTCTAGACAACAAAGATAGAAGGTAAGAAAAACACACACTTTGGGGAGCATCTTCAGTGTCAACAGCTAGGCTAAATAAAATGCCTAGCCACCACCGCTTTAAGATCAGATATCCAGCAGTGGAAAATATTTGGCTTCCAGTCCCGAATATCTGAGGTTGCTGGATAGTGGCATTGCTATGCAATTAGCAGTCATATTCAGCTACTAGCCAGATAGTGAAAACCGGCTGTTCATCTGTCCTAACGTTAACCAATTTAACTATCCAGTTAGTGGCTGATTATTATCATTAAGTGGATTACGGCCCTCACCGCCACTGTTCCACCCACAGACTGTTCTGGTTTTAACCGAGTACCTTTTCCATGGTCTGTGAATATTGCAGTAATCGCATTTTAGATGGTTAACAGATCTGCTAACAGGATAAAGCACTTTAACAATGCTCCCCTATATTTTCAGTTTTGCAATCAAAATAGGACAACTTTGGGACTGTGCACATCTTGTGTCATTCTACTTTGCTCAGTACAGGAGAAAATGCATTCCGTTAGTGTTTCTCCAGTGCCGTACTACATGCAGAGTCATAAGAACATAAGAACATAAGAAATGCCATACTGGGTCAGACCGAGGTCCATCAAGCCCAGTATCCTGTTTCCAACAGTGGCCAATCTAGGTCATACGTACCTAGCAGTTTCCCCAAAAGACACAGGTTCTGCAGTGCTTGTACTAGGTCAAGCATTGATATCCTGGGTCCCTTTTTAATAGTGGTTTATGGACCTTTCCTCCAGGAACTTGTCCAAACCTTTTTTAAACCCAGCTATACTAACAGCCCTTACTACATCCTCCGGTAACAGATTCCAGAGTTTGATTACACGTTGAGTGAAGAAATATTTTCTCTTATTTGTCTTAAATAGTTTACCCTGTAGCTTCATTACATGTCCCCTAGTCCTTCTATATTCTGATAGCGTAAACAATTGATCCACGTTTATCCGTTCCACTCCATTCATTAATTTATAGACCTCTATCATATCTCCCCTCAGCCGTCTCTTTTCCAGGTTAAAGAGCCCTAACCTTTTTAGCCTCTCTTCATAGGAGTAGCCTTCCATCCCCTTCACCAATTTGGTGGCTCTTCTCTGTACTTTTTCTAATAACTCTATGTCCTTTTTAAGATACGGTGACCAGAATTGCACACAATATTCAAGGTGCGGTCGTACCATGGAGCGATACAGAGGCATTATAATATCCTTTGTTTTATTCTCCATCCCTTTCCTTATGATACCTAGCATTCTATTTGCTTTCTTGGCCGCCGCTGCACACTGGGCGGAGGGTTTTAACATGTTATCCACAATGACTCCTAAATCTTTTTCCTGGGTGGTGGTTTCTAATGTGGAGCCTTGCATCGTGTAACTATAGTGTGGGTTGTTCTTTCCTAGGTGCATAACTTTGCACTTGTCCACATTAAATTTCATCTGCCATTTGGATGCCCAGTCTTCCAATTTATCCAGATCCTCCTGCAGTTTTCCACAATCCTCTTGGGTTTTAACAACTTTAAACAGTTTTGTGTCATCTGCAAATTTGATAACCTCACTAGTTATTCCTTTTTCCAGGTCATTTATGAATATGTCAAAAAGTAGGGGACCCAGTACAGATCCCTGGGGTACTCCACTATTCACCTTTTTCCATTGGGAATATTGGCCATTTAGCCCTACCCTCTGCTTTCTATCTTTTAACCAGTTCCCGATCCACAATAGTACACTGCCTCCTATCCCATGACTTTTTAGCTTTGCCAAAAGTCTCTGATGGGGGACCTTGTCAAAAGCTTTCTGAAAGTCCAGATACACTATATCAACAGACTCACCTTTGTCTACCTGTTTATGCACACCTTCAAAAAAACAGATCAGATTAGTAAGACAAGATCTTCCTTGTCTAAAGCCATGTTGGCTGTCTCCCATTAGGCCATGGCTATCCACATGCTGTGTAATTTTGTTCTTTATGATGGTTTCTACCATTTTCCCTGGTACTGACGTCAGGCTCACCGGTCTGTAATTTCCCTGATACGTCTAGTTTAAATATCGTCTGTACATTTCTATTTCCAATATGTGGTCACTTATTCTGTATTTGGTGAGGGTCTGTTTGTCTTCTGCATGTATGACCGAGGAATTCTGCAAACCTATAGGTTCTGTGTAGGTATTTGTGTTTTAAAAAACGGAGATATCTTTTGATGTGATGGGATGCTAAGAATAAGGGAGATTATGGATTGGAGGGGGACCTTAGCTAGGTAATGCATGATTTCTTGTGATATTGAAGGCATTTTAATGTTATACTAGTGTTAATTTGAAGGCTGTGCAAACGATGCATAGGTGTTTATCATTCTGTAGCCCAGCACACATGAAATAGTAGCACATTGAGATTCTAAGCCAGAGACGTGGTCAGATATAATTCCCCTGAAACATCTGGAAATTTTTGTTTTTGAGCAACACTGCAGCAGCAGCAAATGATTTGGTGCACAAGCAACTTAAGTAGTCATCTTACACCCTTGTTTGGGACTGGTTGCCCATCACGGGCCAGTGGATGTCTACTTGTATTTTGGAGGGCACTGCTTAAGACACTGCTCAGCCTGCAGTTGCAATGGAAACTTTGCTACTTGGCAGATGTGCTGCAGGACCAAGGGGGTTCAGTAGCAGCAAGGGGAACTGACTCCCCAATGGGCAGTTGTGCCATACGGGATGGGGAGAGCTGCTTCCTTATGCCAGCTAATTCTAAGCTGACTGAAAGAGGAACAAAGGAGTCTGGAAGACTCAGAGGGTCTGACGTGAGCAGCCGGGTAAGGAGAGTTCCTGCAGCACAGACGATGGGGAGTCACACCTCAGGTCCTAAAGAAGTTCCGGCTGCAGCCGCAGGGGTTTTGTTTAACTCTGCTGTGTGAGGACCTCATCTCCCCAGTGCATCCTGAGCACACAAGCAGGAATGTTATAAAAGAAGCTTTTAAGGAATTCATGATGTTTTACTCTCTTGGAGAGGAGAGTGATTTCCCTATCTTTGTATTTCCCCAGAGGAGATATCTTAGAAGTGATTTTGGAGATTGTGGTCATGTGGCATGCGGTGGGAAGGGGTTATCTTGAAAACATAGGCCAGACAGCAGTTTAGGGGAAACAACATCAGCTTTTTTTTTCCTGTCCCAGCTTATTACACCCTCCACAAAGCAAAACCCAGTACAGACAGCAGTTCAGGAAAAACAAAAGCAGCTTTACTTCTGTCCCAGCTTGTTACACCTCCACAACCTGGTTCTCCGGGCCCTTCCTCCAGCTCCAGTTAAAATTTCTAGCTCAGAGCTCCTTAGCACAGCTTGCCATGGAAGAACGTCTGGCTTCACGGCCTCCCTCACCCCCCTGCAGCTTGCTAGGTTCTTAGCCTCTCCTTGTGAGCCACGCTGTCTGAGCCCTGAACTCTGGGCTGCAGACTTTCTTGAAGGGGACTGGGTAATATTTTATAGACCCACACAGGATTATTTTTTCTGAGAGTCGACAGAGCATTAGTATTAACAATACTTACTTTGGAGGATGAGGAAATTGTGTGACATTTTTGAACTGTTCTGTGAGAGTGTCTTACAGGAGTATCTACAAGAATTTAGGTTACCCAGCCTGGGACCTTGAAGATGAGAAAAAGGGGAATGCTACTACATCCTCAGAAGGGGAGTTGACTAAAGGAGCCTCACGAACCTAAGGACTTCTTTTTGGATGCTTTTATTGTTTTGATTCTTTTGCTTTTATCTATTTTTACCTTTTATATACTTTATTTTAGATATACATCAAATAAAAGTGGACTTGTATTTTTGGAGTGTTCTAGTAGGTGGAAGTCATCCAGCAAAAGCTTTGGGTAACTGTCTCTCCCAGAATCCATTTATTTTCTTGGATGTTTTTCCCCCTTAATCTTTTCTTCATACCCCTCTTGGGCTACTCTTCCTCATCCCATTAGTGAGAGCTGGGCTAGACCTGCATGATTACCTCTGAACACCTAGACCTGGAAAACTCCTAGGGGTTTGTCAACTAAAGGATTTTCCCATTTTGTGTGTCTGGGGAAAATTCTTAGCAAACAGGGCTCTAGTGTTTACGTAGTAGAAAAATACTTCAGTGGAACACTAGGGATGTGAATACAAAGATTGAACTAACAAGGAAAGCAGAACGCCCTAAATGTAGTATCTCAGTCACAGTATAAGTAGGGTTGCTGAAATCCCAAAGCTACTCTTTCACACGTGCATGTGGGTGTTGGGGGGGGGGGGAGGAGGGAAAAGAGGGAAGGGAAAGAAGTGCTGACATCTACCACAGAAGGAAATGTGAGACCGAGTTATCGGGATTGCAAAGAGGTTCTTATCGCTCTGACCTGCTGCATCTCAGCTCTCACTCCTGTCCCAGCCAGGACGTGGGGTGTTGCTGGAACAGAGAAAGCTTCTCTCTGTACTAATGACTACGTTCTCCACAGAGACATTAAACTAGATTGTGCCAAAATGTTTGCCTCTGCTCTTCCTTTTAACTCATTGGAAACTGTTCAGTCTGCAGCCTTGGAAACCAAATATGTGCAGGCTGCTCCATATAGAGCCATGATGTTTCCTGCCGGCACACTGTGAAACCTGCACCTCTTTATAGAGAGCACGGCATATACACAAAGTATGTCTATCCACTAGCCAAATAGAAACAGTCTCTGGTCAACTGTGTTTATGGGAAGGAAAGAAATCCCCAAGAGCTAATGTACTAGTGGGCCAATGGGTTTCGTGCTAAATGATCTTACATTGTGACTGCAATGAGCAACTGAGATTTGGTTACATATAATTCCTGCACTTATCCAAGTTTTAACACAAGATCTTCTGCTGCTTGAAAGCAAATTTCATTTATGTATTCTAGTTTTCTATACCAAATACCAGCTTTCACTCTGTTTCTTTGAGATGCCTCCTACCATTACAGCCAAGTTAATGAGGAAATGAATAGTTGGAATATTAAGAGGATAGGGGAGGCTAAGCACTGAGCTGCAAGTTGCCCAGTTCCAGGAGGAAGACCATTTGGCCAGTCCTGGTTTTGAACTTGCATCCCAAAGCACTGTGGAATTCGTAGTCTTCCAATTCCACCCACACTCAGAAATTAGATTGTAAGCCCCCTTTGTAGCAGGGACCTAGCTATGTAATTTATCTGGTTAAGCTCTGCATGCACTGACAGGGGAACATTAACAAACATTAATGTAAAGAGGAGAAGCTTAAGAGCAGATGCTCAGTACTTTGAAGGAACGAGAGAGAAAACCTATAATTGACAGGCACTAGAAGAGAAGTCCAGAGGCAGCTGAAGTGGTAACATGAATAAATGGATCTTTTTACTAATCGCAACCGATAAGAAAAATATTGGCATATTAATATAGGCTGTGGGGTGGAGGAGGAGAGGCAGAAAACACTGAAAAGCAAGAGGCATACAGAGGATTTGGGACGCTTCAGAATTGCCAAGTTGCCCAGTTCAAGAGGGTGATTTTAGGCCAGCCTTGGCTATGTGGCAGTCCTTCTTCAAGGGTGCCCTAGTTCCCCTTGCTAAGTGCCTGGGCTTCTCCACAGGGCAGTACAAGGAAAGCAGGATGCAGACTGAACCATTCTGTCCAGCAGTGTTCCTAGCGGAGCTCTCCCTGGGCTATCTAAAGACGCGCCACATGAGCTTTCTGGGCATATCAGTATGCTGACTGCAGTTGCAGTGCATCTTTGGAATACAGAATCAGCAGCATGAGTATCTCTCTCTCTCTAGATGTGCCTTAGACTGCGATGTTTTTCTTATGTATTGTTCTATTTTGAAATCTAATATGAATGTTTTATTATAAACCACACAAATGTGTATAGCAATGTGTGATATATAAATGCTATAATAATAACAATAGTGTCTTCCAATGAAGAATCCACTATAGAATAGATCCCTTGAGGGAGTCGGCCCATGAAGGTGTCTCTTATCCTTGAGGAGTTTGCGACTTTGGAATAAGGAAGTAAGTCCACCTGCTTGTTCCCTTCATGCAGGAGAAAAGAGCCAGAAAGGACGGACTCCATCCTTTGTTCCATGTCCAAAGAGCAGACCTTAGAAGACTAGGACAATACAGTTCCAGATTTTCAGTGTATAAATCTGGGACCTGTGGGCTGGGCAGATAGGGTGACACCCAGATGTGACAGTACTGATAAAAAAAAAAACAACTGCTTTTCTTTGCTGGAAAGAGTTTTCTAAGAAGAGATAGAAATTCATCATGATACTGTGGGCAATTTTCACACGTATATTCCTTTGACAACAGAGTAATCAAATTAGATTACAGATCTTAATATGTATTGGTGGTTTTTCAAAGTGAAGGAGAACACATTCTTTTACTTTACATAGTACATAACAGTAGATAAAGACCAGTATGGTCCATCTAGCTATAAAGGGATCCACTGTGTCTGTCCCATTCCATTTTGAATTCTGTCACTGTTTGCCCCCACCACTTCCATTGGGAATCATTCCAAGCATCCACCATCCTTTCAGTGAAAAAGTATTTTCTGATGATGTTTTTAAGTTTACTGCCTTGCAGCTTCATCATATGTCCTCTAGTTTTACAGCTTTCCCTTTTTTGAAAAAGGTTTGTTTGTTCATTGACACTCTTTAAGTATTAAGCCAGAAGACTTATGAGAAGAGACTTGAAGACCTAAATATGTATACCTTAGAGGAGAGGAGGGACAGGGTCGATATGATACAGACCTTTAAATCGACCCTGTGCCTCCTCTCCTCTAAGGTGTACATATTTAGGTCTTGAAGTCTCTTCTCATAAGTCTTCTGGCGCAGGCTCCAAATCATTTTGGTTGCCTTCCTCTGAACCATTTCAAGTCTTTTTATATCCTTTGTGAGATACGGTCTCCAAAACTGAACACAATACTCCAAGTGAGGCCTCGCCAACGACTTGTACATTAATACATTCTCATTTCTGATGGTTATTCCTCTCTGTATGCAATCCAGCATCCTTCTAGCTTTGGATACTGCCTTGTCACATTGTTTCGCTACCTTGAGATCCTTAGACACTAGCACTCCGAGGTCCCTCTCCTGGTCCATGGACACCAACCTCTCTACCCCTATCACATATGATTCTTTTGGATTTCTGCATCCCAAGTGCATGACTCTGCACTTATTCACATTAAATCATAACTGCCAAGCATTAGACCATTCTTCCAGTGTTTTTAGATTTTTCCTCATGTTGTCGATTCACTCAGAAGTGTCCACTCTGTTGCAAATTTTCATATCATCTGCAAAAAGGCATATTTTCCCATTCAGTCCTTCTGCAATAATCGCTCACAAATACATTAAACAGTACTGATCCCAGGACCGATCCCTGAGGCACGCCACTATATACTTTCCTTTCTTCTGAGAGAGTTCCGTTTACTACCCCCTTCTCTTGTCTGTCAGTCAACCAATTTCTGATCCAGTTCACCACCTTGGGACCTATCCCCAGGTTGCTCAGTTTATTGATAAGCCTTCTATAAGGAACAGTATCAAAGGCTTTGCTGAAATCCAGGTAGATCACATCCATCGCATGCCCTTGATCTAGTTCTCTGATCACCCAGTCAAAGAACTCAATCAGATTTGTTCGGCAAGATTGTCCTTTGGTAAAACCATGTTGCCTCAGATCATGCAACCTATTGGTTTCGAGAAAGTCCACTATTCTCTCTTTCAGGAGCACCTCCATTACTTGCCTGCCATTGATATAAGGTTTACTGGCCTATAGTTTGTCACCTCTTCCCTATTACAACTTTTGTGAAGAGGTACCACATCAGTCCTTCTCCAGTCCTGCGGAACTTCTCCAGTCTCCAAGGATCTATTAAAAAACATCCTTTAAAGGCTCTGCCAGAACCTCTCTGAGCTCTTTCAGTATCCCATCTGGTCCCATGGCCTTGGCCACTTTCAGTTTTGCAAGCTGTTCAAACACATTATCTTCTATGAATGGTGTGGTATCTACTCCCTTCCCATTTGCATGTTTGTCAATCTTACTTTGAAAATTACCAGAGGATTGCTAAGGAATAGGCCCCTGTTTTTTAAGTTGGTACATTTTCCAAGTAAAATAGCTTATCTATATAGAAGCTAGGCTTGCTATTTTTGTGGTTTAATTTATAAGGCTAAGTTATACAGATAGAGGCAGAATATCACTGCTCTCTCTCCAGAGTGTTCTGACCCCTCTTTCTGCTATCCATGTAAAGGCTGGTCATATACCAACATGTATGGCCAAATTTTATAAGGTTATCAGCCTGGCAATTACAAAACAGTCACTTATGCTGACCTTCTAAGTGTTTCTGAATATTAGCCTTATTATTTTTAAATACTAAACTTTGCTTTATATCTGCACATATATTTATATGTGTGTATAGACAGAAACATGATGGCAGAAAAAGACCACATGGCCTATCCAGTCTGCCCTTCCATATCAACCACTATAGTCTCTGTTTTTAATTTAGAGATTTTATGTGTTTGTCTCAAGCTTTCTTGAATTCAGATATTGTCCTCATCTCTACCACCTCCACTGGGAGATTATTCCGCGCATCTACCACTTTTTCTGTAAAGAAATAAATACTTCTGCATATTACTCCTGAATCTATCCCCTTTCATCCTCATCCCATGTCCCCTCGTAGCAGAGCTTGCTTTCAATCGAAAGAGGCTTTCCTCCTGTGCATTTATGCCTCGGAGGTATTTAAACATTTCTATCATATCTCCTCTATCCCACCTTTCCTCTAACTTAGACATATTAAGATCTTTAAGTCTGTCCCCATATGCTTTATAATGAAGACCACTAATTATTTTAGTAACTACCCTCTGCACAGAGTCCATCCTGTTTATATCCTTTTGAAGGTGGGATCTCCAGAATTATACACAGTATTCCAAATAAGGTCTCACTAGAGACTTATACAAAGGCACTATCACCTCCTTTTTTCTGCTGGCCATTCCTTTCTCTATGCACCCAAGCATCCTTCTGGCTTTTTCTGTCACCTTTTCTACCTGTTTAGCCTCTTTAAGATCATCAGAAACAATCATGCTCAGGTCCCATTCTTATTTCATGGACAGAAGTACTTCACCCCCTACACTGTATTGCTTCCTTGGAATTTTGCAGCCCAAATGCATGACCTTGCATTTTTTAGCATTAAATCTCAGCTGCCAAATTCTTGACTAGTTTTCAAGCTTAGCTGGATCCCCCCCTAATCTAATCTACTTCCTCCGGGGGGGGGGGGGGATCTACTCTATTGCAGGTTTTGGTATCATCTGCAAAGAGACAACCTTACCTGACAGCCCTTGGGCAATATCACTAACAAAGATGTTAAAAAGAATCAGACCAAGGATAGATCCCTGAAGCATACCACTGGTTAACATCTTTCTCAGAGTGAACTCCATTTACCTGTATACTTTTTGTTGCCTCCCACTCAACCATTTTTTAACCCAGTCACTTCAAAGCCCATCTCTAGGGTGCTCAATTTATTTATAGGTCATCTGTGCGGAATGGTGTCAATGGCTTTACTAAAATCTAAGTACACCACCTCTAGGGCTCTCCCTTGGTCCAACTCTCTGATTGCCCATCAAAGAAATCAATCAGATTTGTCTGATAAGACTTGTCTGTAGTAAACTCATGGTGCCTTGGATCTTTTAATCCACTAGACTTCAAAACCTCACTATCCTCTGTTTTAGCAGTGTTTCCATTAATTTACTCACCACAGAGTTCAGACTAACTGGCCTGAAGTTCTCAACTTCATCCTTACTTCCGCTTTTATGTTTTATTTATTTAACATTTCTTATATACCGCCTTTCATGATATCAAGGCGGTTTACATTGAACAAACTGAAATTACATTGAACAGGGCATTATAACTTGGAGATAACTATTTTACAGGGAACATGGGCAATGGAGGGTTAAGTGGCTTGCCCAAGACCTATGTAAAGGGACCACATATGCCTTTCTCCAGTCTGCAGGGACCACTCTCAATTCTAAAGGAGCATTGAAAAGGTCAGACAGTGGAACCACTTGAACTTCCCCAAGGTCCTTCAATACCCTTGGATGAGGACCATTAGTCATTTGTAGCAGGCAATGTTAAAGGTGCTGGTACTCAGTACCAAAAAGTACTCAAACAAAGCCCTGCTTACTCATCTGTTGAACATGGGCCTCCAGGGCAATGTCCTGGCCTAGTTTGCTTCTTTTTGAGTGTGAAATCCTTCTATGTATCTTGCAGATTGGTCTCATCTTCTCTCTGAAACTTACAATGTGGTATCCCTCCGTGTGCAGTCCCTGCACTGTTATTTTTCAATCTACTTCTTAGCCCTCTCACTACCTTAATACAATCCCTTGCATCAACGTTATTAAAATGCAGATGACTTACAATTAACATTCAGACTCTAATCACATAGACTTGTCCCTGCTAAACACCTGCCTTGATATTATCTAAGACTGGATGGACTCTAATAATTTGAAGCTGAACCTTAGAAGTGATGGAGTGTGTAGAGAGATTTACAGATGGTATGTGTAAGGTGATCGTGGAAAGCTAGTGTGGAATCCAAGCTAATGCCAAGGTACTGGATAAAGTGAACCAGGGGGATTGTGACACAGAGGATAGAAGGGCACAAAGAGGTGGGGAAATAGGCCCTGCCAGCCAAACGGCGGAGGTTTTGCTGGGATTAAGAATGAGCCTGTTATTGCACAGCCATGTAGCAATATGGGAAAGACAAGTATTATGAGGGGAAAGATCAGGAAAGGAAGATCTCTCTGAAGAAGCAGCAGAATATCATCAGCATAATAATATGCAGAAACACCAAGTTGTTTAACAAGAAGGGCCAGAGGGGAAATGAATACATTGAAAAGCAGTGGAGCAAGAACAGAGCCCTGTGGAACTCTGCAACCGAGGGGTAACATGCAGAGACAGAAGAGCCAGACAAGATCAAAAAAGAGCATCCAGAAAAGAAAAGATTTAAACCAATTGTGAATGACACCGCGAAGACCAAGATGGTGAAGACAAGGAAGGAGGGTGGAGTGGTCAATGAGATCAAACATTGAAGATAAGTCAAGAGAGACTAGGAGAGTGGCATTGCCAGAGTCCAGTGATTGCCGTACCTCATTAAGGAGAGAAAGAATAATTCTCTGAACTATGACCCGGGTGATATCCTGCCTTGACGGGGATGAAGGGTGTTAGTGGCATCAAGGTGAGAGACAAGTTGTGAGAAAACAAATTCTCCAGGATTTTGGATAAAAACGGGAGTTTGAAGCTGGAGGATAACTGGAAAGTGTAGTGATGTTGGATGAAGATTATTTGAGGATTGGGCAGATAAGAGCATGTTTCTAGGCTGTAGGAAAAATACCTGAGGTGAGACCAGAATTAATGATGGGCAAAGCAGGAGGAAGAAGAGCACGAGCAGGACCGGAGAACCAAGAGGAAGGGATGGTGTCAAGCTTGCAGGTAGTTTCCCATGAGGATAAGATTGCCTTGGAGAATATCTACAAAACAAAAAAAAGAACCCGGAACTAATTTTGTTGTATAGTCCTTCATAACTAGCTAGATATCTATCCACAACCCCAAATTCCAACCCAACTGCAGAATGACCAAACCAGAGCAAAGTGTTTCTTTTCTTTAAATGTAATTCCACACACTATTGTTTAGCAGAGCTTCTCTTTCACTTCCTCAGCCACTGTCAGATCATTTTTAGAAAATGACAATACCAGCTAGATGTCATCCCCATAGATGTAAAACTTAATTCCTTCTGACCACATCTTCCAACATAAAGGAATAAGATAAATTAAAAATATAAGGTGACAATATTGCATCTCAGGGGGACCCCATACTTAAGCGACCAACTCCTGGAATAAATATCCCCTGTCTGAACTCTTTAACCCTATACACCAGAAAAGACTGAAACCATTTAACCACACAGCTCCTACTACCCAACTGTTGCCCTTTTGTCTTCTCTTTATAAGTATTCTGTCACCACTGATGCCGAAGCGAAAGAGTAAAAGCAAAGGTAGAGGGTAATGTGGCAAGTTGAAGGACCTATTGATAACCATCTGGACGGTGACTCCTCTACAGCTTTGTGTACATTGAATGCATTTCCAGATGGAGCCACTTTGAGCTGCTTCCTTGAACATGTTCTCTGTATCTTTAGATAATTCATTGCAGTTGCCAAGTTCTGCAGTTTCTCAGTTAAAGGGATTTTCTGTCCCTATTCCTCAACCAGTTCAATTTCCAAACCATGCTTCTCCCAATATACCTTTACATGAAGCTTCAGGCTCTGAGATCTCATTGAGGAATATTTGAACAGTGGCAATCTCTACTGAGGAGATTCTTAAAGATACTGTGATCAATTATGCAAAGTTTCTACCGATTCTTCTTCTATGTTTTTGGAAATTGATTCATTCTTTATATACAAACATAACTCAGCTATTAAAGATGCATTTACCAACATTTCTATTTTATAATGTATCTCGTGGTAGGAACTTCTGATTTTAAAATTTTCCTTCTTGTCATTTACTATCCACTGAAATATTACTTTGCAAATATTTCAAGGAAATCTTAGCTCTGTCTCATGAAGATCTGCCTGGCCAGAATGAACAAATGGATGATGAAATGCTCAAAGAAATCAGGGAAGCTAACAAAAGTTATTGCACAGTAATAATAATGGGTGATTTCAATTACCCCGGTATCAACTGGGCCAGTGACATGGCAGGACATGCTAGGGAGATAAAGTTTCTAGATGAAATAAATGGCTGCTTCTTGGAGCAGCTGGTTCATGAACCGCCAGAGGGGAAGCCATTTTGGACCTAGTCCTTAGTGGAACACAAGATCTGGTGCAAGAGATAAGGTTGTTGGGGCCACTTGGCAATAGTGATCATAGCATGATCGCCTTTGATTTAATAATTGGGGGAAGGACAGCAGGGAAATCCACAGTACTACCTTTTAACTTTTAAAGGGGAGACAACAATAAAATGAGGAAAATAGTTAAGAAAAAACTAAAAAAAGCAGTTGCAAAGGTTAAAGATTTACATCAAGCATAGGTGGTGTTTAAAAATACTATCCTGGAAGCCCAGATCAGCTGTATTCCACGCTTTAAGAAAAGTGGAAGACCAAAAAACTGCCAGCATGGTTTAAAGGTGAGATCAGAGAGGCTGTTGCCAAAAAAGCATTTTTCAGGAAATGGAAAAAGGGACCAAATGACAAAAACTGGAAACAACATAAGCACTGGCAAGTCAGATGCAAGGCATTGATAAGGCTATCAAAGATAGAATTTGAAAAAAAGCTTGCTGGAGAAACAAAAACACATAACTTTTTCAAATGCATTCATAGCAAAAAAAATACCTGTGAGAGAGTCAGTTGGACCATTAGATGATAGAGGAGTAAAAGAGGCACTAAGAGGGGATAAGGCCATAGCGGAGAGACTGAATGGATTTTTTGCTTCGGTCTACTGAGGAAGATGTAGGGGGATGCTACCCATGACTGAAATGGTATTTAAAGGTGATGCCACAGAAGAATTGAAAGAAATAGTGATAAACCGGGAAGATGTATTACAACTATTTGATAAACCGAAGAGTAGCAAATCACCTGGATCAGATCGTATACATCCAAGGGTGTTGAAAGAACTGAAATATGAGATTGCAGACCTACTATTAGCAATCCTTGAACTATCATTAAAATCATCTGTAATACCTGAAGATTGGAGGATGGCCAATGGATCGCCAATTTTTAAAAAGGGTTCCAGGGGTGATCCAGAAAACTACAGACCGGTGACCAGGAAAAATGGTAGAAACCATTATAAAGAATTGAACATGTAGATAGTCAATGCTTAATGGGAGACAGCCAACATGGCTTTAGCCAAGGAAGGTATGTCTTAGTAATCTGCTATGTTTTTTTGAAAGTATGAATAAACAGGTAGACAAAGGTGAGCCAGTTGAAATAGTGTATCTAGACTTTCAGAAAGCCTTTGACAAGGTCCCTCATCAGAGACTTTTAGCAAAACTAAAAAGTCATGGGATAGGAGGCAGTGTACTATTGTGGATCGGGAACTGACTAAAAGATAGAAAGCAGAGGGGTAGGGCTAAATGGCCAATTTTCCAAAAGGAGAAAGGTGAATAGTGGAATACCCCAGGGATCAGTGCTGGGTCTGCTGCTTTTTAACATTTTCATAAATGGGAATAACGAACAATGTAATCAGATGACAAAAAATTATTCAAAGTTGTTAAACCCCAAGAGGATTGTGAAAAATTTGCAAGACCACCTTGATAAATTGGAAAATTGGAAGACTGGACTTTCAATTGGCAGATGAAACTTAAATGTGGACAAGTGCAAAGTTATACACCTAGGAAAGAACAACCTAAACGATGGGTACAAGATGCAACGTTCCACATTAGGAACCACCACCCAGGAAAAAGATTTAGGTGTCATCGTGGATAACACATTGAAACCCTCCGGCCCAGTGTGCAGCAGTGGCCAAGAAAGCTAATAGAATGCTAGGAATCTTAAGGAAAGGAATGGAGAATAAAACAAAGAATATTATAATGCCTCTGTATCGTTCCATGGTGCGACCGCACCTTGAATATTGTGTACAATTCTGGTCGCCATACCTTTAAAAGGATATAGTGGAATTAGAAAAGGTACAGAGAAGAGCCACCAAAATGGCAAAGGGGATGAAAGGATACCCATATGAGGAGAGGCTAAAAAGGTTAGGGCTCTTCAACTTGGAAAAGAGATGACTGAGGGGAGATATGATAGAGGCCTATAAATTAATGAATGGAGTGGAACGGGTAAACGTTGATTGATTGTTTACACCATCAAATTATAGAAAGACTAGGGGACATGCAATGAAGCTACAGTGTAACCCATTTAAGACTATTAAAAGAAAATATTTTTTCACTCAAAGCATAATCAAACTCTGGAATTTGTTACTGGAGGATGTAGCAAAAGCTGTTAGTGCATCTGGGTTTAAAAAAGGTTTGGACAAGTTCCTGGAAGAAAGGTCTATAAACCATTATTAAAGGGGACCTGGGAAATCCACTGCTTGCCCCAGTAGAAGCATTGTGGAACCTGTGTGTCTTTTGGGGAAACCGCTAGGTACTTGTGACCTGGATTGGCCACTGTTGGAAACAGGATACTGGGCTTGATGGACCTTGGTCTGACCCAGTATGGCATATCTTATGTTCTTAAGATCAAATATCTATTGATGGTTTGTATTATATTTCCTCTAAAGTTCGCTCTGGTGGTCTCCCGAGGGTGAATTTGAGCAGCTTGTCGACTTGATTTGATAGCATTTTTAAAAAGCTCATTGAATGACGTAACTGCTCTTGCAACTCTTGTGGTTGCATTTGCCAATGAAATGGATAAAATAATGGTTTTAAAGTTTTATTTTAATAAGAAGGACTCCCCATTTAGTGGGTAATCAATTCATCTGTTTCGTGATGTCTCTCTCCCTACTCAAGTGAGTTGAAAGACTTTTCTTTCTTTGAAATCTAAAGTGTTCACACTAGGTGGATCCTTTTTTCTTCGTTTCCCCTGCAAATGCTTGGTAACGATTGCTGGTGTAAAATATAGTTTTACTGATCCCACTCATTCGAAGAAGTTATTGCACAGAAATCTCACCCTTCTTCATTTAGTGGCAGCTAAGCGGGAGTCTTGGGATTTTGGTTCATTTGTAATTGCAATAATGCCAGAATCTGCACAAGTTGTATTAGTTGCATTTTTCTTTTTATTTGCCTTGAAATATTGGTCCTTTTCTCTTCCTACTATGGGCTATGAATGTACAGAACTGTTCCTGATATTGTTTCCAGGGTACATGATTTATGTTTTTTTTCCTATTACTATTTTGGAGTATATTTCAATAAACTTTAATTACAAAAAATTTTAAAAATACGACGACTCACTATGCCAAATGCTGCACTGATGTCTAACATATACATGGTACCCTGAAACTAACAGGGCAGAATTCCTACATATATGGTGTTTGTGAATTGTATTTTTTAGGGTCTAGGATGGTCATCATTTTATAGGTTGTATACCACCTTGAATGTGCTTGGCATATGGAGGTATAGAAATGTTTTTAAATAAATAAATGTTGCGGAACTTGAAAAATACCACTGTCAAGTTGCTCTACTTGGCCTCTAGATTTGACCATTTCAAACCCTTACTCATCACTGAACATTGGCTCCCAGTTATCTATTGTATTCAGCTCACAAAGTCTTCTTTACTGGTGTCCCTGCCTATCTTGCCAACCATCTGCTTCCACTCTCATCTGCCTAATCTAGAAAAACTCAGCATGTGAATCTACTTTATCTACCTCCTGTCTCCTGATCCCATTATGAGTCTAATCGTCGTAGTGTTATTTTTCCCTTTTGGCCCCTTAACTTTGGAACTCACTGCCCAAATAACTTGGAGCAGAATCCTCTAAGTTTCAAAAAAATTGAAAACTTATTCCTTTTTTTTAAGGCATATGGGGAGGCATTGGGAACAGCCACATAACTCCCCTTTGTTCCCAAGCCTCTTTTCTTTACTCCCTTGCAGCAATTTGACAGCGCATGTCCCGTCTTGTCTGTCCTGTGCTTTGTCTGCTTTAACCCAGTTTAATTTTTAATATGGTATTTGAATATGAGTAAAAAAAAAAAATTGTCTTGATTTGTCTTGTCCTTGTCAATTGTACTTCTCCTCAATGTGCTTTTATAAATTGGGAACCACTTTGCTATAGTATTGTTTAAAGGTAGGATAACAAGATTATGAATAAACTGAAATAAAGTGTGGATACCAACTATGCAGAAACTCAGTATACTGAAAAAAAGCAAATCCTCTTAAAAAGTAAGAAAAAGGCAGCATGTTCAGTTCAGTTGCCTTGACTTACTAGTACCAGGACTGGAGAAAGATTGAGCATCTCAATAACGTTCTTATGCCATTCCTGCAGAAATTTGGAGGAAGCCCCAGCACTGCTGGAACAAGGCTGTCATTACTATAGAAGGACTTTGTGGATACATTTAGTGTTTCTTTTTCATGTTATGTCAGGGGCTTAGAACAGAGACCACTGCTGTAGTTAACATGATCTTCTTTAATTGGGTTGCCAAATTGTAGGAAGAAATCTGTAACAGCTTTACTCTTTTTGTCTGGTGTAGGGATCTCCCTGACCTATTGCCAGACAATATTTCACTTTCTTTCCTTTTCTCAGAGCAGCAGACACGGGAAAACTTCTCTTATGAATCATGAGAGAATATGTTTCTGTTGACTTCACAGCCAATCTGTCACTTGAAAGTGATAAATATATAGAGGACATCTAAGGATACACGTCTTGGCTCATCTTTAGGAAGCTTCTTTGGGAGCAAGCCCAAATGATGGAGGAAGGATTTATACCGAGTCCTGGAGCTCCAAGCATCTCTGGCCTGGATGCAAACTCCAAAGTATCTTGGAAACTCAGGGGCTTAATTGATACTAGATACCCAGTTCTGCTGCAGAAACTGGAAACCATCATTGATCTAAAGCCAACTGCATTTTGGAATCTCTGCACTGCATGCAGTATCACCAGTGGCCCTGCATTTGTCCCCTTATGGCTGAATGCTTGATCTTACATACTTTACACCTCGTGTTCTCTCCCTTTAGTTCTCTTAGGTTTAACACATCTCCATTGTCTCCAAATGTATTCATACGTTCCAAACTCAGCTAATAGAGTCATTACTAGCCAAGGCTGCCACCTCACTCATGTCAACCCAGTGGTGCGGGACTTTTTTTGTCACACTGTGAGCAAGGATTTGCAGCTCAAATTTTTAAAAGAAAATCAGAATAACTTAAGCAGGGGTATGGATGGTACTTCAAGTGCTGGAAAAATATTGCCCCCACCAAACTAAAAGTCCAGCAGGAGGATTTACCCTTCCTTCCTGCCGCCTCTGCATCCTGGGCTTGCTTTCCACATATTTCCAGGATGTGGAACCAGCAAGAGGGAAAAGCAAGTCCTGCTTCTGGCTCTTTTTTTAGGCCAGTTTTATGAGTTTGGTGAGAAATATAAGGGATGTAGGTGAAGGGGGATCAGAGATCTAATATTTTCCATATGGCTGAGATAGGGGCATATTAAGGGGGCCCTTTGGCTTCCCCTGCTTATGAAAGGGAGGGAGAATGCCAGGTATGTTGTCAGGCAGAAGAGGGTATGCCATCGAGTCGCCTGGCTTAAGTTCAAAAAATCAGTAGGTGGAGGGCAATTGGTGTTCCATCAGCAAAACCTTTTTGAAGCTGCGAGAGAGAAGTGGAATCTAGGTGGATAGATTTTGGCATCCTCTGGCAGTGTCTAGAGTACGTCAGCCAAGTTATGTGCCTAGTGCTGATTTCCAGAGCTAGGTACCCAACATCCTTTCCCTGATCTCACCTCTGCTCCTGACCACATCCATTTTTTAGGAGCTTAGATTAGGTTGTCAGAGGGATGTAAGGATCCTCTGTTCATGTCCATACCATCTTAGCCTAGTTACAATCAGATGGCATGCACTTCCTATCACCCCCCTTGGGAGAATGGACACCTTGTCCTGTCTGCCCTTATATAACCCCTAAAATCCTAGAGTTGTGTAGTCAAGTGCATTGCATGTGTTGTTCAATATAGAAGTGGCCATGTCTTGGATCATATTTTATTTTGTGCCCAATGTAAAGTCTCCATTGATCTTAAGTTTGTTTGCCTGTGAAGTGTCTTTACAAATAGAGGTTTTACCCACTCCTCTGCCTGAGTCTTGGAGAGTGGTCCAAGAGTGGCCTCGTAGCACAGGCCTAGAAAAGAGTGAGAAGCTTGACTGCAGGAGAAGGTATTTTAGGAAAAGGCTCTCCCAGCAAGGAAGAAGAGCCTATTTAAGAGGATCTCATGATGGAGGGAAGAGACTGTTAGGTCCTGCTGAATGAGGAATTGGAGCCCCTGCCCAGGGAACCTTCCTACCAAGTTTAGGACTAGCAAGACATGGAAAGGGATCACAGACAAAAACAGTGAAGGTGTTTGAGAAATGGCAATACAGTTAGTGTTACTGAATACTGTCCAACCTTCAGAAGGAAGGACTGTTATTTGGGTAATCTTTGTGTTGCACTTGGAGAAAACAGTAAAGTTAGCTGTGTGTGCCTCCAAGTCAGTGCTGACTTCTGGCAACCCAGCAGCTCTTGGGTTTTCTTGGCAGTGTGACCAGAAGTAGATTGCCAGGCCTTTCTTCTGAGGCAATGGAGGGTTAGGTGACTTACCCAAGGCCACAAGGAGTGCTAGTGGGAATTGAACCCTGGTCTTGCCAGTGCTTTAACCATTAGGCTACTCTTCCACAGCTATTTGAAACATGTCAATTCAGACTTTGAGCCTTTATGGATATGTGTGGACAGTTGTGCCTAGGCCTTGAAAGGAAATCCCTTCCTGACCCCTCTCCCTGGAGAGAACCTTCCCCTGGGATAAAAGGGTGTGCGAACCAAGCAACATTGAGGGGGAGGACTAGAAGAAGAAATAAGTAGTTAAGAGGTCTTTGGATTATAGACTGCTCTGGGATGAACTCCTCCTAAACAGGCAGCATTTTACAGACTTTACTGAAACATTGACTGAAAGCAATGATGCAGAACATTGACTTGCCTATTCCTTAGCGTTACATTTCCCCCTTCTCATCCCATCCCCTTCTGAAGTCCTCTTTTTGTTTCTTTCCTATATACTTCTTATATTGGCAAACCTTTTAAAGCTCTCTTTCCCCCCAGATTCATTCTTCTACTGTCTGTTCTTTATTCATGTTTTAGTTGCATCAGTGTGATGCGTGTACGCTGTTGGGATGAAGATTTGTTCTTCAGTGTCTGTGTTGTATTCATGCATGAGCATGATGCTCGCATGGTGTTCTGATAAAGATTTGCTCTTCGGCTGTTTGTGCTGTATTTGTGCTTTGCGTGTGTCAGTACGATGCCTGCTTGGGGTTCTGATGAGGCTCACAGAAGTGCATCAATTCATTAAAATAGATAAGTGGGAGAAATTTTCAAAACATTCTAAATATGATTGCCTTCACAATAGTAGGGGAAGAATCAGAGCTAAAAAGGACAGCTGAATAATAATTTTTTTGTTAAAATGATAGTTCTAATTTAGCACGTCTGCTTTGAAATTATAAAAAAATACATTGAAAACAGAAAATCTAAGTACCTCATGACATTGAGCCATCTCCTCTTAGCATTAGGCAAGATCAGGTGGAAACCTGGCAGCTTCTGAGGGGCGGCAAAGAGCTGCAGCAGTGAAATCCAAACAATAGATCCCGACAGTGACACAAACTCAAAGAGCCATCAGCACCTTCTTTTACCCGCAGACATACAAAATAAACTTTAATATTTTAAAAGCATGATGCTCAATTCTGCATTTTTTATAGGACTATGTGATGGGTGGTGCTTGGAGGATCATGATTGCTGAGTTTTAATTATTAAAATCTCGGGGAGGTGGAAGCGTAAGACTGAAGGTTTGCCTACGGCACCCAGTACCTTGCACTGGCCCTGTCTCTTACAGATGTGCCTCACTGATCCTCTCAGCTACTGCTGATTGTAACACTGCAACAGTGTTTCAGCTCCATCCCAGCTCCTTGGATTCCAGTCCTTTCCTAACTCTCACAGAGTATGATGAACCAGAGCGAGCCAATACACCAGCGCTGAATCTTAACCCAGTGACCGCATCAATCTAAGCATGGCAAGGAGGAATTCACTTCCTGCGTCTGTATGCAAAGTCTAGAAACTTCTGGAGATGACGAAGGGCTGCCAACATCTTAGGCAGTACTTCTCAACCTTCTCCTGGAGCACACTTAGACAATCAGGTTTTCAGAATTACCATAATGAATATGCATGAATAGATTTGCATACAATGGGTATCCAATATATGTAAATGTATCTCATGCATACTCATTGTGGAAATGCTGAAGACCCAACTGGCTAGGTGTGCCTCCAGGAGAGGGAAGAGAAGAACAGTCTCAAGAGAAGGCTGTAATCCAGTCCTGGTTTTCTCCTGCTTGTAGCATGCATAAGCTAGTATGCATGGAGCCTAACCCTTGCTTTTCTTTCTGTTCTTTGTTAGCCGAGCATTTCCTTTGGATTCCATCTCCATCAGAACCAGTCTCTATTTGGCTTTGGTGCTGCGATCCTTCATTTGCAAATACCCAGGGATTTTTGTCCTTTCTCATCTCTCCCGAGCCATCTCAATAACAGTCCTTGGCCAGGGGCCATAGTCCATGATTCCTCCACAGGTCCATCAAACGTTTAGTTTTCTAAACCATTTTTGTGCTTAAAATGCTGTTTTAGTCACCTTATAGAATTAAGTTGGCTGTAAACGTACACACAGTGCAAGCCGGCATGTACGTTTACAGTAAGCGTAAATAGGGACAGCATTTGGGCAATGCATGAATGGAGTCATGAAGAACGCACAGATTTTATAAAATGCATGCATATGTGCTTAAAATAAGAGTTATGTGCTGACATTTATACCTGCTCCCGATTGGGCACAATGTCTGTGCCTGTAATATAAGCACGATTTATGCATGATCTAGGGACCTACTTGTCATCTTCCTTCCCTAGATGCCCTGTTATAAAATGATGCCCTAAGTGAGGAGTGTCAGGTGTCACAGATAAGCAATGGCTCAGACTTCCTCTCCAGCTAACAGAGGCAGCTAATGCTGCTTCCACAGCATCCTTAGTACAGCAGTTCGGGGAAGCAGAAGCCTGGCCCAAATGTCGTCCATGTGGAAGGTGAGAACACTGACAGGCCCCTTGCAGACTGGCTTAGTCCTAATTTTGAGCACACTACTAAGACCCTTATCTACTCTCTAGTCACCTCCCATACAGACTGTTGCAACCTGTTGCTTTCTGATCTCCCTCAGAATCATCTCCCGCCCCTTCAGTCTGTTCAAATCTCAGTCGCATGACTAATCTTTTGCTAGTCTCGCTATGCTCACATAACCACTGACTTCCTATCTATTTCCACATTCAGTTCAAATGTCTCTTACTGACTCAGCTCCTCACTACCTTTCTTTTCTTATCATTCTTTACACCCCTCCTCGCAAACTCTATTTCTCTGGCAGATCCCTTTTATCTGTGCTCTTCTCTGCCACTGCCAATTCTAGACTTCGCTCCTTCTATCTTGCCTCTGCATATGCTTGGAACAAACTACCCCAGTTAGTACACCAGGCTCCTCCTCTGGCCCTATTCAGATCTTCGAGGCTGCGTTTGGATCCTGATCTCCTTATTTTCCTGCTTCTCATCTATCTGTATCTTGCCATTGCCCTTGAATTATCCTAGTCCCTGTTGTTGTGTAGCCTGTCTTAATTAGACTGTAAGCTCTTCTGAGGAGGGACCGTCTCTTACTTGTAAATGTACAGTGCTGCATACTACTCCAGAATGATGTAGGTTATGGAGTGTGAATCAGATGTAGCGTGGTCTTCTCCGCTGTTTCTGAGGTACTAGTGAAACTAATGAGAATCTGCAAAAAATGTTCCATGTATAAACAGCCTCCATCTCGCCTTTCTCAAAGGGTTATTGTAACTAAGATTTCCAGCCTTTGGCTGATTATCCAAGTCAAAACGTCATTACATTTAGAGAACAAGAAAAACGGTAGTATTTCTGATAAATTCATAATGCAAAGCAGATCTCCACATTCCCCCATTTCATATGAATTCTGGGAAAGTTAGATTAGTGGACAAATCTGTAATTTCTCATAAAATCTATATGAACTTTTTTTCTTTTTTTAATAAATGATTGCATAGTGGCCAAAACTCACATGGCATTTGCCACAATCTGCGGCAATAAACATCAGATAGAGGTTTTGCTGCATGTTCTGGAAAGGTCTGCAGATTTCTATGGCAGAGAAAAAGGCTAAACCACTCCTTACATGGTAAGCAAATCTGAAAAAGTCCCTTAATCCCTTCCCCTGTGGGTGCCACAAACGGTCTGGCATCACTGCCCCCCCCCCCCCATCTTATTCAGCATAGTGGATTGTAAGGTCTTTTGGGTAGGGACCTGCAACTTTCTAGCCCTATGTTTGCTTTATATCCTCTAACTGTGGTGTGTAATAGCTCCCTTTTTTATATGGTGCTCAGTACACTGGGGGATAAGCAATAATAACAATAGTAACAGAAAGGAATGATTTTCATAAGCTGGGAATCTCTTCTCTGGCTATCACTGAGTTAATGTTTAAACATTACTATTAGAATACAGGATACTGGAGAGGATAAACCAAATGGTTGCAAGTAAATGCTACAATTCCAATCTGTAGATTGGGAGGGTTAAGTTGCTTACTTCAAGGTAATGTGGTTTTGAACAACTTTCGTTCAACAGATAAATCCACACTTGCAACAATCATTTCAATACAGAACACTAAGGGGATTATTTTGGAAGTCTTATTCCCTCTTTTTCACGTGTAGAATCAGGTACGTATAAACACGTGTCAATGGCCATTTTAGAAAGAGTTCAGTTTACACATCATTGTCCATACTATGCCGAAATTGCAGAGGGGTGTGCTGAGTTGTGTCCTGGGTGGGAAAAAACTGACGTGTGTATTCCCCATTTCATATAGGGAAGGCACCCGGAAGCCCAAAATTGTTCATGTCCAGATTTACATCAACACAAATAGATATAAAAAATTAGCATTTTGGCCATTCCTTTATATTCCCCCTTATTCCCCCAATGTTTCTTTCCCTCTCCAAATTGAAAATAGGTAAAGACAGAGACCTCTGTAGTAAATTAAGGGCCTCTGCGCTTCTAGGTTTGCAAAATGATTCATCGGCACGTGCAAATGCCAGTGCTTATATGTGCACATTGTGACATACCTGCGCTTACACGTGTTCCGTCATCGATTTTTCCCACTTGTACACTTGTGAACTGGCTCCTCCCACTGCAGGTGGATATACATTCCTGTATGCCCCTGCACTTCCTTATTCATATTTTAGAAATGACTCCTCCTCTAGCAAAGCGGTTTCTAAAATATCAGCAAATTGTAAATGTGGTAACTGCAACATATCATTTCTGATCTAGGATGTGCCTTTAGAGGCTAGATAGTGGACAACTGCTTCTGGTGGACAAGGTAATGGGATAAGTACTTCTAAAGGAGAAAGGTGATGACGAGCAAAGTTATTATCCAAATACAACCAGATAAAAATCAGCACAAAGTAAGAAAATATTTTGGGCAAAATCATAGAGTGAAGGGCAGAGTTGGGATTTGAACTCAAAAGCTCGTGATACCAAATCCTCTACTGTAAACAACAGAGCAGACCTCTTGCTCCATGGCAGAGCTGGGATTAGAGCCCAGGTCTTGCGTCTCTGTGCACCATCAGCCCCAGGTTAGCCCATCCTTGGCCCAAACTCCAAGATTAACAGTAACAAATTTGCAACTTGGTTCTGCAAGGGGTAAGGAAAGCTGAGGTTGAAGGGGGGGGGGGGTACTAATGGGTGGCATTGCAGAATGCTGACAAAAGGCTTAACTTGCAAATTTCTGATATATTAAAAGAATGGGAGCCCCATGGGCAGCTCTGTATGGCATGGGCACCGTTGTGCTCCGAGTTCCCAGGCATCCCTTGTGATGGGGGAAGGGGAAGTGGACCCCATTCTAAGAACATTCAGCACTTCTGAGTCATGGCCAAGTGGTAGGAGAAAAGGAAGAGGGTAAAGCAGAACTTACGTGCCCAGACTTATAGCCGCAAAGTTTCATTTACAGAGAGAGTTTAGTCCTGGCATGAGGCAGATTGATGCGTCTCCTTTGGGCTCCCATTCCTCAAGCCATCCTGTGAATGCTGCAGCCTGTGTTGTGTCCCCAGGGGTCTTTCCTCAAACCCTTTCCTCACATTTGTGCCTTGCTGTTTCCAGGCTTGGATGGCTGCGATATTCCATGCTGTCTTCAGAATCCAATGGTCGCTGCTGCCTGTCAGTTCAAGCTCGCCTTCAGTTCCCGATCGTCTGTGCTCTCTCCCTCTGTAGTACAAATGAAATCTGTGTTATAAATCTTTTTAAAGGGGTGGGGAAAGAGTAAGCAAGGGAGAGGAGAGAATGATGCCATGTGATCAGCGGCATCATCTGTTCTGAATGAACAGGAGCCTGAGAGAGGGAGAAGGCAAAGCAGAAAGTCAATGGGAGAAGGACATGCTTTGTAATGTTCCCTTTGTACTGACAGAATCAGACTGATGTTCCCTACCCTGAGAGAAGGCGGAAGAAGAGATGGCACACGTATCCAGTCTCTCTGGTTCCAGCGCCAACTGCAACAGGACTGAGTGCCCTGTGTTACTGCTGCCTGCCTCGGAGCCTGCAGAAAAGAATTTCCTTCTCTCTTGGTATCCTACTGTCACGAGTCTCAGTCCGTGTGTGTGCACGAATTCTTATGCATGAGTGCAATTGTCTGTGTCAACCTTGTGGTCAGTATTCAAAAGCACTTCAACAGTCGGCTGCACTTACGTGGACTGCCTATGCACCTTTTTCAATAAAAGGGTGCACAAAAAAGATACATTTTGGATGAACCACTTGATGCCCATCCAAAATGTATCCAATTGTGAAAAGGCTATGGACATTACAAAGGCAGGGCCAACATTTTAAGTGGGTAGTGGAAATATTCAGCCCATTATTACAGAAAAATGTATCCATTTAGGTGGACTACAGAAATAGCAGTCATAGCTTTAAAAGGATAACTTATCCTGAAGGGATAAAGCCACTGAATATTAGGCATAAAAATATAAGCAGACCAATCATTTATGCAATAACTGTCTTTGAATATTGATCTTCTGGTGCGTGCATGCATGCATTTATTTATTTAGACAAATTTGTATGCCACCTTATCGTTCAATCAAGGTGGTCACGTCACATCACATCACAATTGGAGGGTTACATTTAACATTAGGGTATTTATACACATTTAGACAGTACAGTTACTTGACAGCATTTGTGAGATTGTGTCTGAATCTTTAAATTTGTCCATGCATGTATCAATTCTTTTGTCTGTGCACCAGAGGCTTGACTATATAGTTTAAACATTCATAGTAAAAAAGTTCATGATGGCATAACAAAGGTCATATTGCTCTACCCATTCTGCTCAGTTCAGATCCTTGGCACTGTCCCAGATTTAGGGCTTGGGCTCAGATCCAGCCTTAGCCCAGGGGCAGCCTCTGTAGAAGGTCAGAGATCCTGGGTTCCTTCCAATGATCTGCAGTTCCTGGGGCCAATAGGAAGCTTGTATCCCTCCACCTGTTTGCATGAGCCCATCGGCCTTCTCACTGCTTGTATCCCTCCACCTGTTTGCATGAGCCCATCGGTCTTCTCACTGCTTGGATAGCAGCATATGCAGAGGAATACGGGACACAGCACCTCACGGATAAGCAGAGATCGACAGTAAGACATTCCTGGCACAGAAATACCCTACCTCTGTTCCTGTGTATGATTATTAATTTTAGTAGTGTTGTCTTCTATCATATTTCTTTAGCTTAACGCTACTGTACGATGTCCAAACAGTCCTCCAAACGTTTTCAAAATGTAGACAGCCAGCAAGATTTTCAAGTTGCCAGCCAAAATAGGGTATCAGAAATGCTTCATTCAATTTGATTACACATACAATTTCAAATAATTACACATTGCATTACAAAATTTACTAGCTTAATAATACAATATGTAGCACTTTCAGTGACTACCAAAAATTAGGAATGTGCATAGTCAAAAAGTACAGTTAGCATTCCTTTAAAACAAGTTTTAGCATTTTTTTGTGGTGGTTTTTCATTTTTCATCTTAATTACGTGCCTTGTATAAGCCCTACATTTTTTTTTGCATGATTGTACATGTGTTAATTTGTAGGCATACATGCACGTTAGTGGTTTCTACACACAGATTTTTTAGGCACCCAGATAACTGAATAAACTGTGACAAAAGCACACCCTTATCAAAAATTAAAATGGTTTAGTTTTGTTGTCTAAGGCATGCTTTCTATTACAAGGTGTAGCAAACTATATTCTTGTCAGTCTTCTGAATTCTTGTTTTCTTTGCATTTTTCCTTTCATCTCTCTTTCTTCTCATTTTGCTCTGCTTTACCTCTGTCTTTCTGCTGTCCAATATGTCTTCTCATCTCTCCATCTTGTCCATCATTTGTCTTCCACTCATCCCCTTCCATCGCCTCATTTCCTACCTCTCTTCCCCTCTCACTTTTTCTCACTCTCAACTTCTTGCTTGCCTTCCCAAACCTGCTCTCGCTCTCACTTGTATTCACATCCTTTACCTTCTATCTCCCCCTTTCAGTAATTTTCATCTTCCCCATTCAGTTCCTCCCCATCATCCTATCTTTCTTTACTTCCCCCAACCCAGTGCTCACTTATCCACCCACAATAATTTTCTCTCTCCAGTCTCACTCAGCCTCTCCAAGACCGTCTGTCCTAGCCTTTCTCATTCTGCCCCTGTAATTCCCTCCCTAGCTCAATAATTCTCCCCAATGCTTCTCATCTCCACTCAGACTTAATCATCCTCTTCCAGGGCTTTCCTCAATCTCAGTAATTCTCCTCAATGAGAATAGTAGTAGCCTCACTCATCCAACCCCAGTAAGCTTCCTTCCCTGACCTCACTATCCTCAATTATCTGCCACCATTACTCTCCCTCACCCTTATTCCTCCTTCCCTGAAGCTTCTCCACCTTAGCCCTGCTCTTCTTTCCATAGTGCTTGCCCCACCGCAGTCACACTCATTCTCTTTCTACTAGTACTACTACTAATCGAAATAGTGCTACAAGGCTTATGCAGATCTGTACAGAGACATGTAAAAGACAGTCCCTCCTCTATAGAGCTTCCAGTCTAATCAAGACAGACAACACAACAACTGGGGACTAGGATATATCTAGGGGAATGTTAAAGAAACAGATAGGAGATGAATAGGAGACTAAGTAGGATCACGATCCAAAAGAGCCTCAAAGAGATGAGTTTTTAGCCTGGATTTGAATAGGGCCAGAAATGGAGCCTGATGAACTGACTTGGATAGTTTGCTCCAGGCATAAGGAACAACAAGGTGGAAAGACTGAAGTTGGCAGTGGAAGAGAAGGGTGCAAACAGAAGGGGTCTGTCACAAGCACGGAGTTCCCGAGGAGGGGAGGTGGGAGAGGAAAGGTAGTGAGTAGCAGTGCTAATAGTGGCTGGTTATCTTTAGGAAAACACTCAGCTGATCCTAACTAGTCAGGCTTTCAATTGAATATTCACCTAAATCTAGTTGGCCAATTGAACAAATCTGACTGGCTAAATTTAGCATGGCTGGGTTCCCCAGCTTAACTTAGCTGATGAATGCTGAAAATCAGGAACTAATTGACCAAGTCCTCTTTAAAACAAAACCAAACCAAACCAACCATCCTACAGTTTAATGTTACAGAATTTCCCAGGGCATAATCCAACCCTCTCTCTTCATCCTAGACCCTCTTTAATAGGAGCTGGGACCCGTCCCACCTTTCTTATGACTGTAAAAAAATATCCCCAGTGCAATCCGATGCATTCCCTTCCTACTTTTATCTGTTTTAAAAATATTGCCCAATACCTTCCCCCCTCTCTCCTGGCTGTATTTCCTGCAAGGGGGGGGGGGGGCTATTCTTTTCTATCTTCCTCCCTAATATCCAAAAAACGGAGAGAGGAACCCCCTTGCTGTAGGACATTTTTTTTAGATATAATGTCAGGAGAGAGGGTGGAAAGCTGTTGTGCCACTGTAGGGACATTTTCTGAAATTTAGGGTCTAATATTCAGTTAGATGAACAACTTAGGTCATCTACATATGCAGCCACACTTATCCAGCCCTGAATACTATAATCACACCCCTGGCATATCTCACACGCTGCCTCTACTGAATGCTTTCTTGTCATGTCTAGGAAAAGACCCCCTAAGCTCCTGCTTTATCAATTTATGCAGCGACCTCTAGTGGTTCTACTAGAGAATGCCTTTCTGATTCCTCTGTGCTAACAGAGCAATCACACTACTTCAGAACAGGAAGGAATGGCCTTGTGGGTACCAGTGATGTCATAAGCTGGGAGGGTCCCTGGCAAATAGGGAAGTAAAAGGTGGAGGAGCTGTGAAATTGGAGGAAGTTTGCAAAGGGTATAAAGATCAAGCCCAAACTCAAATCTTGTCTTTGCACCGTACAGTGGTGCCCATGGCCTCCATGCCATGCAGGAATGGCACTATCAGGCAAACTAGGCGGTTGCTAGAGTACTGGAGTTCCATAGCTGCCCCATTGCTACCATAGTCTCCCATCTCTGGGACCTGCAGCGACAGCAATGGCATTGAAACCGTGACATAGCGCTTAGCTGAACTCTCCAGCACTGCAATGCACGTCCTGCCTTCTATGACCTCTATCGGAAGGGGCAAAAGTGGCAGATCATAGAAGGCAGGAACTGCACTGCAGTGATGGAGAGTTCAGGTAAGTGCTGTGTTGTGATTTTGACATCATTGCCGCCACTGCAGACCCCGGAGAGAAGTGGCAGTGGTGCCAATGCGGGGCGAGAGTGGCTGCGGGGGGGAGGGGGCAGGGTGGCAGGATGAAGGGCTTTCCTAGGGTGCCTTTAATTTTTGCACTGGCATTGGGCCATGCACCTGGTGGAGAAGGATTTGTGTGACTGGCCAGACCCCAGGGACAGCTGGAAAGAGGTGACTGAGGCCACTTCTGAAGTACCACAGGGGACCATTCAGTGGATCCAGCAAGAAAAGTGCATCTGAGGAGAAAGGAGCAGAGCGAGCTATAGCATCTACAAATCCTTTTTTGTTCTTGTAATTTTAGGTTTTGTATTATTATTATTATACAAACTTTCCAACTGTTCAAATAGTAATATCTTTTATGATACACTGTAAACTGTTATAGGACGGTGTATGTAACAACTTAGGATGATAATAGCATTATCTTTACTTTCTCCCTCCCTTTACCACCCCTCACATCCAGGGCCGGCCCGTCCATTGAGCAAGATTGTTTTTTGCACAGGGCCCCGCGTTTCAGGGGGCCCCGCGCAAAAAACATTCTACATCAGGCCAAATAGATGTAAAAGCAAACCGGCTGCTGCTGCCGCCGCCGCCGTGGAAATCCCATCAGCCCTGGTGGGCTTAACAGAGCCGCGCGAGAAAGGGAAACTCTCGCGGCTCTGAAAGCCCGCGCTTTGGGACTCTGTCCGAAGCTGATGTTTCTGGGAGGCTTTGCCGGGTGGGGGGGGGGGGAGGCCCCACGGCGGGATGCTTGATTCTACTGCTGCCACGGCGGCAGCGGCAGCAGCAGCCGGTTTGCTTTTTTAAAAAAATCTATTTGGCCTGATGGAGGGAGGGGGGTTAGGACTGGTAATGGGCTATGGGGGGGGGGAGCTAAGACTGGAAGTGGGCTGATGGGGGGGTTAGGACTAGTAATGGGTTATGGGGGGCTAGGACTTGAAATGGGGGGGGGTAGGACTGGTAATGGGCTGATGGGGGTCTAAGACTGGAAATGGGCTGATGGGGGGTCAGAACTGGAGGCTGATGGGGTGGCTGACTGGAAATGGGCTAATGGGGGGTAGGACTGGAAATGGGCTGATGGGGGGGCTAAGACTGGATATGGGCTGATGGGGGGTTAGGACTGTTAATGGGCTATGGGGGGCTAAGACTAAAAATGGGCTGATGGGGTTAGGACTGGAAATGGGCTGATGGGGGGTAGGACAGGAAATGGGCTGATGGGGGGTTAGGACTAGTAATGGACTATGGGGGGGCTTAGGACTAGAAATGGGCTCTGGGGGGGCTAGGACTGGAAATGGGCTGATGGGGGGGGTTAGGACTGGATATGGGCTGATGGGGGGGGGGTAGGACTGGTAATGGGCTATGGGGAGGCTAATACTAAAAATGGGCTGATGGGGGGGTTAGGACTGGAAGTGGGCTGATGGGGGGGTTAGGACTGGTACTGGGCTGATGTGGGGCTTAGGACTGGTAAGGGCTATGGGGGGGGGCTAGGACTGGTAATAGGCTGGGGGGTTGCTAGGACTGGAAATGGGCTGAGTGGAAGGAGGGCTTGAACTGCAAATAGCTGATGGGGACGGAGGCTTGGAATGGAAATGGGCTGAGTGGAAGGGGGGGCTTGAACTGCAAATAGTTGATGGGGAGGGGGCTTGGAATGGAAATGGACTGTGAGGGGAGGGGGCTAGGACTGGAAAAGGGCTGAGTGGGGGGGGGGGTAGGACAGGAAATGGGCTGATGTAGGGGCTAGGATAGGACTGGAAATGGGCTTTGGGGGGTGCTAACATTGGAAATAGGCTGTGGTGGGGGCTTGGATTGAAATGGACTCATGGAGGGGCTAGAACTGGAAGTAGGCACATGGGGGGCTTGGATTGGAAATGGACTGAGTGGAGGGGAGCTAGGATTTGACATGGGCTGATGGTGGGGCTAGGAAAGGACTATAAATGGGCTGATGGGGGGGCTGGGATTGGAAATGAGCTGATGGAGGGACTCGGATAGGACTGGAAATGGATGGGGGAGCTAGGACTGGAAATGGGCTGATGGTGGGGCTAGGATAGGACTGGAAGTGGGCTTATGGGGGGTAGGACTGGAAATGGGCTTATGGGGGGCTAGGACTGGAAATGGGCTGATGCGGGGACTAGAAGGGAGCGGATGCTGGGTTGGGCTAGAACTAGAAGGGAGCTGATGTTGGGGGAGGAATAGAATGGGATGGAGCTTGGAGAGGGGAAAAATATTTTGTGTGGGAGGGAAGACAAATCTACAATTGGCCGGATATTGGGAGAGTAAGTGGGGATTGAGGATGGAGGGGTAAAATTTGAGTGGATGAAATAGGAATGAGGAAAGATCAAAAGGAGAAAGAATAGTATGTTAAAGCAGATGTAGAGAGAGAATGGAAAAAAACTAGAAGAGAGAAGAAAGGACAAATGGACAGCACACTCTGGACATTCTCTTTCTAACCAAGACGTGACTACGTGATGGTGAGGAACCCTTACTTAATCATTGCCATCCTCCCCAGTTTTTCTGCTCTTTCAACTTCCCAGTGGGGTTAGAGCAGTGGAGTCAGGGGCGGTTCTACAATGAGGCCACTTGAGGCAATGGCCTCAGGCGGCACTCGGATGGGACCAGCACTCAGATGCCAGCAGCACTTCGGCTCTGTTTTAATTTTAGATTTTGCAGCCTCTGGCCTGCCTCTGCTTTCTCATGTGGGAAGGCAGAGGCAGACCAGAGACTGCAAAATCTAAAATTAAAACAGAGTCGGAGTGCCGTTGCCAGACAAATCAGCCCGATTGCTTGCAGAAACCCTGCAAGCGATCAGGCTGATTCGTCTGGCGGCAGCGGCACTCCAGGTGTTTTCATTTTTAATTTTGCTGCCTCGCTTTGTAATCGGCTGCGAGTGTGCTGGAGGTGTGTGGGGCCTGACCATCGGCCATAGTGACTGCTGCCACCAGGGGCGGCTCAAGGCAATCTGCTGCCTGAGGCGAAGAATGAGATGGCGCCCCCCCCCACCTTAGAGGGGGCGGGGCTTTTTCAGAAATCCAATCAGTGACTGAATCTAACCAAAAAGCTGATTAAATTATATGGAGGAAATACAATATGTTTGCACACAGGGCCATATCAAGCTGCAATTGCACCCTGTGCAACTTGCAGTTCAGGCACATGCCCCCTCTTCCCCCCATACCTCCGTCCAGCGCTGCTTACTCTTTCCCTGCTGCTGCCACCCTCTGTTTTTTTCATGGCGGTTCCAGCAGCAGAGAAAGAGCAGGCAGCACTGGACGGAGGTATGGGGAGGAGGAGGGGGCCATGCGCCTGATCTGAAAGGTGCCGGCACTTTAAGCAGATCTGTCCCTCCCTGCTCTGACATTGCATTGGAGAAGGGAGGGACCAGACCTGCTTAAAGTGCTGCGAAGAGGCTTGGGGATGCTTTCCGGCTGCTTGCTATTGTCCAGCCAGTGGCAGCAGGGCACCAGCAGAAAGCCAAAATGCACCCCAAGCCTTTGCGCCCTGTGCAGCTGCACTGCTTGCACAGGGCTAGGTACGGTCCTGTTTGCACACCAAGGAATTAAAAGACAGCAAGAACCAACAGCACAGTTTATAAAACTAAATTATAACTCATTTTTATTTTGTTATAAACTGCGTTATGGTTCTTGCTTTTTCTTTTTCAACATATATTTTGCATCCACAGTAGGTGCAGAGCAGAACCAGGATATTCTGTTTCCTATCAGCGCCAGAGGACTCAGCATTAACAGAGCCACAGGGAAGGGAAACACTCTCCCTTCCTGTGGCTTTGCAAAGCTGAGCTGGCATGGAGAGGAAACCCTGGGCTCTTCTGGCGAGGCGGGGGGGGGGGGGGGAGGCCACAGCCACGGGGCAGTTCATTCTTCCTGCTGCAGCAGCAGCAGCTTCTGAAGATGGAGAGGTTTTTTTTGTTTTTTGTTATTTTGAAGGCCAAGTGAGGCAGTCTTTTTGGGGCCAATATTTGCTGCCCCCAAAAAGTTGCTGCCTGAGGGCTACCGCCTCACTCGGCCTCATTATAGAGCCGCCCATGGCTGCCGCTTTGGATGCCATTGCTGATGCTGCTATTCTCCCTACAATATCGGGCAGGCACAGTGGGGCAGCCTGCACCCAGCGAGGACATTGGGGTCTATAAGATCAGAACGTTAGTGGCTTGTTCCTCGGAATCGGCTGCGAGTGTGCTGGAGGTGTGCGGGGCCTGACCATCGGCCCTAGTGACTGCTGCCGCTTTGGATGCCATTGCTGACGCTGCTATTCTCCCTACAAGATTGGGCAGGCACAGCGGGGGGCAGCCTGCACCCGGCAAGAGCCCCTGCTTTTTGCCTGTAAGTTTGAATGGATCTTCTCCACGACCGCGGAGCGTGACTGCGGGGCGTGATCCAAAGGGGCATGTCTAAAGGGGTGCGATCCGCCCCTTTAGCGCCCCTTCGGCATCACTGCGGCGTTCTGAGTCTTCAGTTCTCCTTGACTATTTAATTTATTTTGTGTTTGTTTTATTATGGGGAAACGGAAGGCTAAAGCCAGGAGCAAAGTCCAGGGCACTGGTGCCGTGGTTGCTAAACCGGCCAGCCCCCTGGATAAGCACTTTGCTCCCTTGCCGCTGGCACAGTCCTCTCCTGATGGGGTCTCCCTGAGCTCGGATGGGAGATCCCCACCACCTTGTCCTGTGCCTTTGCTCTCTTCCGCTCTTTCTGGAGGGTTCTCAGAGTTGGCAAGGAATATTAAATTGTCAGTTACTCTGCCTAAACCGGTTAGGTTTACAGCTCTTGGTAGCTCTTCTGATCTCTCAGTTCTGCTCCCAGATGCAGAGATTACGTTGAAGGATGTTTGGGGGGCTTTAAAGTGTATTGATAAAATGTCTTCGACGTTAAATTCATTGTGTGCTTTCTCTAAAGAAGCTGCTGTTTCCTTGCAGCAACTTGATGAGAAGGTTTCATCTGTGGATATGGCTCTTACTAAGCTAGAGTCTCAAGTCCTTCCACTACATGCAGTAAATGTTGCTGGAATTAAAGATTCTTTGATCCTTCATGCTAAGTTGGAAGCTCTTGAAAACTCTATGAGTTCATGTAATTAGAGGTTTTTGAATTTTCCTCAATCTTCTCTTCTTTCACCTAAGATTCTGTTGGATAAATATTTGAAAGAAATTTTAGTCATATCAGAATCAATTGAAGTTTCACAAATTTACTATATCCCTTCAAGCCTCAAAAAACTAGTCCTGTTGAGGGCAGACTGGATGAGGTGATTCCTTCTATGTCTAATTTGACTGCCTTCTTAGAGGACTCTCTGGATATTATTAATTTGCATTCCATTTTGTTGGTTACTTTTCCGTCTGTAGACATTAAACAGCGGATCCTTAGGGCTTTTTGCAAGGTTAGGTCTGCCAAGTTTTGTGGACAGATTGTGAATGTTTTTCCAGATGTGTCTCATGGCACCCAACTTTGACGGAGGCAATTTTTAAATCTGAAGCCTCAGGTCTTAGCTTTGGGTGCCACCTTTTTCTCACGTTTCCCTTGTAAATGCATCATCAATTTGGATGGTGCTTCTTTTGTTTTCGTTGATGTTACACATCTGGAAAAATTTCTGTCTGAGAGACAGGGTATAAAGCAGGGTAATAATGGATGATTGAATTTACCTCCTAATTGTGGGCATATTCCCTTATTTTCTATTTTGTTCATTGCTTTCTATTTCGGTATTGCTGTCGAGGTCTCTTGATGTGGACTTTATCGAAATATTTTCTCTTGGTTTGAAATTTTGCCTTTTATTGTATTTTTGGTTATTGTAAATTTATTAAAATGTATAAATAAAAAAATAAATTTGGCTGCCTCTGGCCTGCCTCTGCCTTCCCACTGTGATTTTTTTCTTGCTGCAAGCATTCTTGAGGAAAAAAAGCAGCGGGAAGGCAGAGGCAGGCCAGAGGCGGCAAAATCTAAAATAAAAACAGCTGGAGCGCTGCTGCCGCCACCGGATGATCGTTTGCAGGAAGAGAGGTGCAGGTGGGGGGAGGAGGGACAGGAGGACAAGTGCTAGACAAAGGGGAGAGACATGGGGACAAGTGCTGGTCAAAGGGGGAGACAGGGGTCATACTGGACAAAGGGGGGAGATGGGGAACAAGTGCTAAACAAAGGAGAGAGACGGGGCAAATGCTGGACAAAGGGGAGAGATGGGGGCAAATGCTGGACACAGGGGAGAGACAGAGGAGAGACAGGGGGACAAGTGCTGGACAAAGGGGGGAGACGGCTCATACTGGACAAAGGGGGAGACAGGGAACAAGTGCTAGACAAAGGGGGAAGATGGGGGGGGCAAATGCTGGAGAAAGGGGAGAGACGGGGATAATTGCTGGACATCAGGGAAATGGGGCAGGAAGACAAATGCTGGAGAAGGGGAAACGGAGACAAATGCTGGGCAGAGGGGAGGGGGAGACAAGAGGACAAATGCTGGGCAGAGGGGAGGGGGGAGACAAGAGGACAAATGCTGGACAATGGGGGAGGGAGACAAGAGGACAAGTGCTGGACAATGGAGGAGGGGGAGACAGGAGGACAAATGCAGGACAACGGGGGGAGACAGGAGGACAAATGCTGGACAACGGGGGGGGGGGGGGGGGAGACAGGGGGACAAATGCTGGACAATGGGGGAGACAGGGGGACAAATGCTGGACAACAGGGACGGCGGCAAGAAGAGAAATGCTGGATGGGGAAAGCAGGAAGACAGGAGAACAAAGGCTGAACACCACAGAGGGGAAGAAGAGCTGGGGAATGGAAGGACTGGGGGGTAAAGACTGAAAAGCGGTAGGTAGATGGAGTAAAAAAGAGGGAGATTGAGAACTGGATAGTAAGGAGTAGTGAAATTTGGGTGGTCAGAGAGATAAATAAATGGAAGAAAGTTTAGAAAGAAAAAAATAAATATCCAAGATGGAAGGAAGTGAAGAAAACAAAAGGAGAGACAAGAAATGGCAGATGAAGTAGAGACCGTAGAAAGAGAGCTAAGAGAAGACAGAAGAAAGCAGAAATCTCAGATCAAGACCATCATGATTAGAGTATAAAATGGTTAGACAACAAAGGTAGAAAAAATTATTTTATTTTTCAAATGAGTGAATGGACTTTGCACTATTTTTATATTTTACACTGTAAAGGGAAATGAATCTCTTATTTCTCTGGTATTGCACTGCATGCAGAATCTGGCTTCTTGGGCTTTCAGTTTAATTTTTATCTATATATTTTTATTTTCACTTTAGGTTATCCTCACTTATTCTGTACTTGGTAAGGATCTGTGTTCCGAGTGTGTGACTGAGGCCAGGAGTTCTGTTAACATGGAGTTTGTATGAAGGGACTTCTTCTGTAGTAATGGACTTGTTTAGTTTTTCAATATGGATGTTCTAGGGCCTGCTATAGTATTAATAGTGCTGCTTTTATCTGGGTAGGACCTTGTATGAATTTTGGAAGTTTATGCTGGTATGATATGGTTGGCCTTGTAGATAATCAGTGACTTTTGTAGAGTTTTGTATTAGTTCACAATATGCTTGGTACTGGAGAATGTTAGTGAGATGGCCAAAATCAGATTTTTTTAAAATTAGATACTGAGTTTTGTGGGTGCATGTCCTAGTTCTGCTTTGCACCCATTGTGAATGCAAAATATACGTTCAAAAAGAAAAAGCACAACCATAATACAGTTTATAACAAAATAAAAATGACTTATTTAATTTGATGTTATAAACTGTGCAGTGGTTCTCGCTCTCTCCTTTAGTTCTGTGGTGTGCGAACATCTTTTTATTTCCTCCACATTATTTAATTGACTTTTTGATTTGGTTCAGTCCCTGACTGCAGTTTTGAGACAGCCTCCCACCCGGCTCGGGGGTGCCATCTCATCCCTCTCCTCAGACATCAGATTGCCTTGAGTCACCTCTGGATGGAGGGGCGGCAGTCCTACAATGTTCCATCCTTCCACTCAGTGAAATCTACTCTCCCACCCTTTATTACCTTACAACTCTCTTATTCTGCTTGGACTCTTCTCTCCCTCTATATTTCCTTCTCATCTACTCCCCTCCCTCTCTTCAAACCCACTCATGGGATTCCCTCCTACTCACCCTCTCTGAGGTCTCTCTCTTATATCTTCACTTCCTGATTCTAGGGGATTTTAACATTCATCAGGACTCCCCCACTAGACCCCGTGACTCTGCCTTCCTCTCCCTCATTGCTGATTTTTCACTTCACCAATACATTCAATGTGCTACCCATGCCACTGGCCACATTCTTAATCTGCTCATTACTCCCTCTGACTCCTCCTTTGCTCCCACTGCCCTTACTACTTCCCTAGTCTGATGGATCAATCAGCTTTCTCTTCTCCATACCACTCTACTCCCCCTATCTTTGCCTGAGGGCTCCCTCACTTCTGGCCCAACGGCTCTGTCATGTTGCATCACCTCCTCTACCCTTCAAAAGTTTCCCTCCTCTAACATACTCTTTTCGCCAGATTTCACCTCCCTCCCCTTCGATGTCCAAGTTCAGACCTGAACACTACTCTGACTGCTGCACTAGATGAACTTATCCCTCTTCACTCTCTCTCTCACTCAGCTGCTACTGCCCGTCATCCCTGGTATCATCCTGGTCCTTATCTTCATTGTACTTATCTCTGCTGTGCCAAACACATCTGGCGCAAACACCCCTCTCCAGAATCCCTAGCCCACTTCCATTCCTACCATTTTCACTCTCTCTCCCTCATTCATTCTGCCAAGCAGTTGTACTCCTCTGATCTAATTGCCTGTTCCTCTAACTCCTCCCCTCAGCTATACTCTGTTCACTTTCGGCCCCCACGCCCCTGGCTATCCATTTTGCTGATAAAATCCAAGCCCTCCATCTAACCTTCCCAGACTGTGCCCCTCTTGTCTCTCCTCCTGTCCCTGGCTCTGCGACCCTTACATCCCCGTCCCCTATGTCAGCCTCTTCCTATCCCATTCCTGGTCCTCCTTTCGTCCCATATCCTCCACAGAGTTTTCCAAAGCTCTCTCTACCTCCCATAAGACCACCTGCCCTTCTGATCCCATCCCCTCCCTCTGGCTTTGTGACCCCTCTCTTGCTCTCCTCCTACATATCTTCAATACCAGTCTCTCTTCTCGCTTCTTCCCCTCTCGATGGCAGCACGCCATGATTCATCCCATACTTACAAAACCCTCCTTGGACTCTTCTAACCCTGCACACTGGCGCCCCATTTCCAATCTTCCTTTTCTGTCCAAGGTTCGAGAAAAACTTGTTTTCATGCAGCTATTTTCCCATCTTGATGTCATGCTTACCCTACACCCCTGACAATCCGGTTTTAGATCCAGACACAGTACTGAGACTATTCTTCTTTCCTCCTTGAATGAGTTCCATGTTTCACACAACTGCACTGATAGTTCTTTGGCTGTCTCCTTGGATTTATCCTGTCTTTCAATTTGGTTGATCACTCTACCCTCCTTAACCAACTCCATGACTTTTGGGTTTGTGGCAATGTCCTTCTCTGGTGCCATTCTTTCCTCTCTTCCAGATCCTTTTCTGTTCTTTTGGGGTTCCTCTTCCTCCCCCTCTCACCCACCTGCCCTGTGGTGTTCCCCAAGGCTCTATCCTGGCTCCTCTTCTCTTCCGTGCTTTTTTTGGCTCCCCTCATCCTTCTTATCCAGAAACATAGTGTCTCAGCTTATTTCTACATGACTGATATCATTCTCTTACATCGCACTAGCCCCACTGCTCCTGACTTGTACCCTTTGAATGCCTGTCTTTCCTTTATTGACTTGGATGGCTACCAACTTCTTGCAAGATAAAGTGTATTGCTTACATTTGGTGGGCATGCTACCAATACCTGTGAAGTTGTAAGTTTCATCAGGTTTTGTGACTGTGTAATAAGCAGAGTTGGGACTCTGGATAGTACTTGGATGGGAGACAACCTTGGAATACCAGGTGATGTAGAATACTGAGTGGAAGAAAGGTCTAGCAATCTACTTCCAGTTACTGCTTGCCAAGAAAACCCAGGGGACTGGGTCACCAGGAGTCGGCATTGACTCTATGGCACACACAATTGACTTTAAGTATAGTTTAGTAACACATTTTTTTTTATTCAGAGCAATCTTTCCAGCCTGGACTGAATTTTGGTGGCCATGTGAGACCAAATGTGACTAGAGATTGAGTCCAATAAGCCTCCCAGCACTTGCTGGTCCCAGTCCAGGAACCCAGAGAACACCCTTTTCCAGGAGCCTAGACCTAACAGCAAGTTACTAGTCCCCTAATGTTGTGCCTTCAGTCTGCTAAGCTGTGGGAAATTCACACTGTGAAGGCCATCAGGATGTTAATGGTTACATATATGAATATGGACATTTTGGGAGTGGATGGTGCAATATTTAAGTACATTAACCCTGGAATTACCGAGATTTTTTGCACACACTGAATACCGTTGGGGTCATAAATGACCCCACGACAAATTTTAATTGTTAACCATGAAAATTTTAAACTAAACAGACAAAATATTATTCTGAATTAATTATTTATTATATGAAGGTTAAATGTTTTGAAATTTAATACTTTATCATAAAACTACATGAAGAAGAGTTGCCATGAAAGCAGTTTTTGCATGCACTTGATGAACACAGTAAAGTACTACAGTCATTTGCATGAGATACAGACAATTTCTGAATGTTCTTTGCAAACATTGCGCTTGCAGGAGGTGCAAACTATGTTGCTTTTCTTGTCTTTTTCTCTGGAACAGCAGTGACACCTTGCCCTTTTCTTTGGGATCCCGACATTGCAAACAGCATCAGTGGCTTTTTCAATGCTGGAAGAAGTCTCGCTGCAATTACTCTGAAGCAGCTGCTTTCCTAATTCCAAGAGGAATAGATGTCTGTGCTTTGACTTGGACTGCCATTCTGGATTTAGTGACATCCAAACAATGAAGGCGTTCAAAGCACCGATGTCCAACATGTTGTAGAAGATTGTCACTGGCCAGCGTCTTGTCATTTGTTTTGTGGTATACGTGCGCAACATTTGATCTGCCGTATCTACTCCACCTTTACTAGAATTATAGTCCAAGATCATCTGTGGGTTTTTTTGTCTGGACATCTTTTATCTACTTCTTCTTGATCATGCAAACTGCTCAGAAGAACAACCACTTTTCCTTTCTTCTGGCAATAGGAAACCAGAGTGGCGTCATCGCGAAAGGCAAACAGTGAAGTGAATACCTCTCGGCCCTTTGCTGTTACCAGTTCTGGAGGTAATTCTTTTCTGTTCTTTCAAATTTTCTCCAAAAGTGTCATTTGTTTTTCTAGCAATTTCCGTGACAGGGATAAACTGCAGAAGAAATTGTCAACAGTAACATTTCTGCCAGATCGCCTCAATCCTTCAGTGAGTTGCAGCACAACCCTTTCACCCTGATTCTGTTCCCTGTTTTGTCCGAGTTCCCTTCCTGTATATACTTGAAGACGCAGAACATATGTCGTTGCACTGTCACACAACATCCATAGCTTTATGCCAGGTTTGCTGGGAATATATTGTCTGAATGGAACACGGCTATGAAATGTAAGCAGTTGCTCATCCACGGTAACATGCCTCGTTGGAGTCGGGAGTGGTGCCAAAGGACTGGAGAGAGGCTCATGTGGTGCCTTTACACAAAAGCGGAAGTAAGGATGTGGTTGAGAACTACAGGCCGGTTAGTTTAACTTCAGTGGTGAGTAAATTATTGGAATCGCTGCTGAAAGAGAAAATAGTGAGGTTTCTGGAGTCAGGCGGATTACAGGATCCGAGGCAGCATGGATTCACCAGAGGCAGGTCTTGTCAGACAAATCTGATTGATTTCTTTGACTGGGTGACCAGGGAGTTGGACCGAGGGAGAACTCTAGATGTGGTGTATTTAGATTCCAGTAAAGCCTTTGACACTGTTCCTCACAGGCGACTTATAAACAAACTGAGCACCCTAGGGATGGACCCTAAAGTTACTGCTTGGGTTAGAAATTGGTTGGGTGGGAGGCGACAAAGAGTACAAGTAAATGGAGCTCACTCTGAGGAGAAGGATGTTACCAGTGGTGTGCCCCAGGGATCTGTCCTTGGTCCGATTCTTTTTAACATCTTTGTTAGTGATATAGCGGAAGGGCTGTCGGGTAAGGTTTGCCTCTTTGCGGATGATACCAAAATCTGCAATAGAGTAGACACCCAGGAAGGTGTAGATAACATGAGGAGGGATCTAGCTAAGCTTGAAGAATGGTCTAGAATTTGGCAGCTGGGATTTAATGTTAAAAAATGTAAGGTGATGCATTTGGGCTGCAGCAATCCAAGGGAGCAATACAGTATAGGAGGTGAAGTACTTTTGTCCACTAAAGAAGAGCGGGACCTAGGCGTGGTTGTGTCTGATGATCTTAAAGTAGCTAAACAGGTAGAAAAGGCGACGGCAAAAGCTAGAAGGATGCTTGGGTGCATACGGAGAGGAATGGCTAGCAGAAAAAAGGAGGTGATAATGCCTCTGTATAAGTCTTTGGTGCGACCTCATTTGGAGTATGGTGTGCAATTCTGGAGACCGCACCTTCAAAAGGATGTGAACAGGATGGAGTCGGTGCAGAGGGTTGCTACTAAAATGATTAAGGGGCTTCATTATAAAGCATATGAGGACAGACTTAAGGATCTTAATATGTACACCTTAGAGGAAAGGCGGGATAGAGGTGATATGATTGAGATGTTTAAATACCTCCGTGGCATAAATGTTCAGGGAGAGAGCCTCTTTCAATTGAAAGCAAGTTCTGCTACGAGGGGATATGGGATGAGGGTGAAGGGAGATAGATTCAGGAGTGATATGCGGAAATATTTCTTTACGGAAAGAGTAGTGGATCCGTGGAATAGTCTCCCAGTGGAGGTGGTAGAGATGAGGACAGTAACTGAATTCAAAAAAGCATGGGACCAACACAGAGGATCTCTAAAGGTAAAAAGTGGACTGTTGTAGTTGTTGTTATGGAAGGACAGACTAGATAGGCCTTGTGGTCTTTTTCTGTCATCATGTTTCTATGTTTCATTTTCACCAGGAACAAAGTACGTCACTTAGAGTTGCTTCCCAGGTATCAAAAACGTATCTGATTGGAGCAAGCTTATCCATGCCTCGTTGTTCACATCTGTTGGTTGCATCATCAAATCTGAGAGCACAAGAAATTTGCTGAAAACGGTTACGGGTCATATATTTGCCGAAAACAGAATGACCATCTTCAAGGTTCCACAACGGAACTATGGATTCATTTCGTGACTTGTACACGCCTGAGAGGATCAGAAGTCCAAGAAAATGTTGAAATTCTCCATCTGTCAAATCTTTCCAGGTGTCGTCATAAATGTGTCTTCCTTGTTTGCTCATCCACATCATGATTTCATTCAGTAAGTTCTTCCTCATGAACAAGTGGAATGCTGCGAGAGGGCCATCAACATTTCATACAGCATACCTTGTAGGACCTTGTTGTACGGGCATAACATTAGCTCTGGCGTATCTTCCAGCAGCTTGCTTTATAGGTTTCCTGTTCCATGATGTGGTATCCTTAGATACATAGGCTTCAATGGCAACATTTGTGCTTATAGTTGATGACCTCTTAGCTCCTCTACGACCACAACTAAGATTCCTCACAGATGATACTGATACCGAGGACTTCTGCCTTCTTCCCCATCCAGCACAGCCTCGACCTTTGCCTTGACCTGTAACTTGACTCTTTGCTGCAGGCGATGTTACCGGCTCAAAATCAGTCTCACATTCACTTGGCGACCAACTGCTGTCGCCATCTGAATCATGACTGTCATCATCAGATTTATCACCCGAACTTGGCTGATATGCTTCTTCGCTTGCTGAATATGCTGCATCAGACGACTCAGAGCCGTCACTGTCAGCATCTCGTTGCAATATTTCTCTTACTTGGGCAGCTGAATACTTTCGTTTTGACATCATAAACAATAACCTAAAATAAATAAACAAAGATAAAGTTGAATAAAACGCAAAGCAGTTTTACTATAGGTGTACAATAATCATGAGGAATTAGCTGAAAGCCTTTAGATTTCATCGGAAATAATGAGAGAACGTATGATATCAATTACAGAAAATGTGTAATTTTCATAAAATAAGAGTACAAAAAATAAATGATACATAATTAATGATAAATACCTTTGTCAGATCAAAAAATTTACAAAACTGCAAATTGTATCACGATCCAAACCGGACGTAAGCAACTGGGGTCAAAAATGACCCCACTGGTACTCTGTGCTGCAATTCATCACTAGCGTCACCTAGCGGATGAAAATTATTCCTCTCATGGCGCAATATAAAGAGAATATTGACATGTGAAAAGTCATAAAAAGATTGCATTCTTGAACAACTAGTTTCTGAGATACGCGTTGTGAAATTTGCAATGGAGTCACTTTTGACCCCATCGGTACTCCTAGGGTTAATGAGGCAGACAATTACTTTGTTAGTAAACAGCATAGCATTTGAAGTTGGTCTATGAGCATCAAGGGGTGGCACATGGGTGTGCTTCTACAACAAACCTTTCTAATTGCCTATAAGATGATATTTTGGAACTGGAGAGATGAGATATCCTATTTTTTTTGCTTTCCATGGATGTGTGTAAATGGAGCAGATTTCTATCTGGGAGTTGCCAAGGAGGAAGTAGGTCATCTAGGGTGTGTGGGCTAGTTATATTCAAACAACTCAGCTTTACTTTTTTTCAGACAATGTGAAGAATATTAGAAAATTTCAATAAAAAAATTTAATTGGCACAAACAAAGCTCTTCAAGATTTTATGGCTGTAATAGTACTGAAAATTGTGGAGCACCCTAGGACTGTAATCCTAGGAGACTTCAGCATCCATGTGTATGATCAAGGTCTAGCCTTGGATGGGACTTTCTCAACTCATGGAGCAAACCCCATACTTGTTCTAGTACTTGCTAAGGATGTGCTGTCATTAAAAATGAAATTTCAACATGTTCTCTTTTCTTTCCAAAATGAAACAAAATGAAAAACAAACAGTCATTTATTTTTTTCTTTCATTTTGTTTTTGGCAGCCATGATTTTTTTTGGGCTGTGGCACTCCTCTCTGCAAACTGCCTCAGCTACTGCTTCTTCTGCCCCTAAATATGTAAAATAAAAGCCCCACCGGACCTCCCTTGATTCATCAGACACCCCTCCCCTCTCCCCCCATTTTAAGGTGAGTTTTATTACAGCGATGGCCTCTATTGGGGAGGGTTGATCTGTCTGTCTGCTCATATGCATAGGAATTTTTGCACAGGAAAAGCAGGAGCCATCAAAAAGCAGCACGGTGATGAGGTGGTAAAGTACCACCGTGGGGAAGAAAGCTGGTATTGAGAAGAAGCAGCCTGCCAAGGAAAGAATGGAGCAGAATGGTTCAGAGTGCCCAAATTCTGTAGCACAAGAAGATGGAGCCTGTCATGGCTAGAGCTTCAGCAAAGAGTGGAACAGTGTGCCGGGGTGAGTGGTGTGTCTCTAGAGGGAGTATAGGTACGTCTTATGGGGAGCAGTCTATGCAATGCTTTGGAGTATTGAGTTGTTTAAGGGTTGCTTGGGTATGTGGTGGCATGTGGAAGGGTTTTGATATATGTTTTAGGATGTAATCATGCCTCTTTCCCCTCCCACATTCTTTCACATTTTTCTTTTTTCCTTGTAGACTTTTCCATTCCCCCCCCCCTCCTCCTCCATGCACTCACTCCAACTCCTCCCCCCCCCCCATTTTCTCCATTACACTCACTTCCTTTCTCTCCTGCCACCTCCAAGCTTTCTTTTACCTTTTGCCTGGGACTAGCCAGCAGCTTCAGTTCCGCCAACAAGAGTCAGCTCTACACAGCACAGTTTTTAATTCTTTGCCATAGAATGGCAGGCTGCATCTTTTTGTATGTGGGGTTTGGGCTTTCTGAAGCACACTACCTCTTAGCACAGATTTTCTTCCCCATGGTGGAACCTGATCCTCCGGCCAGCTCCTGCTCTGCCTAGGTAAAGAAACTTATTTGTATAGACGAACGAGCAGACAGACAGGCCAATCTTAATCAACAGGTTCTATCGCTACAGCAAAGCAAAATGAAAAACATTACAATGCACACCCCAGTTGCCCCAAAATCTGTGGTGTAAGAATTGCCTGTTGACAGCATGAAGATCATAGTTCTGATCAGACTATCATGGTTCTCTTTGAACTACAACAGTTCTCCTTCAGGAACAACAGAGATGTCAATTGGTCAGACTAATTAAGAGCACACATCCCAGTACCCTACTAAAAACTTTGAAAAAAAGAAATGACTTCCAGCTCATGCCTCATCACTACCATCTCATCATCACTCTTGAGATAGAGAGCTCAAAATAGCCATAAATGCTCTGACCCCTGAGAGAGTCTGCCAAATCAAAAAAACAAACCTATGGCGTAGTTCACACCAGAATTAAAAGAACTAAAATAAGGTGACAATGTAAGAAGCGGAAATTAGCACTGTATTCTGTCAGAATAGACTTGCAGATACCATCAAGCATTGTATTGCAAAGTTGTCATCAAGGCAAAGAGACTATTTTTCAAAAACAATTGACCAAGTGAAAAAACTCACCCAGAGGGCTATTTCAGACAGTAAACAAGCTATTACGATCTATGCCAGCCAAACTCCCTGACATAGCATCAGGGACAAACTACAATAAACTTGAAACATTTTTCTCAAAGAATTGTACACATCTGTCCTGAGATAGACTTTGACAGAGACGATGATCTACTGCTTGCTCACCAGGACACATCTAGCCTTCATCCCTACTAGAAAAAGATATCAACCACATTCTGGATTGATCCCACAGCTCTGTACTGCATCTTGTAAATAGTTTGAGGGCTTCCCCTCAATTCAGCTGTTCTATGTATGAAGTTCTAAACCTGTTACATGTAACTGTTACTGTTAAAGTTCATTGTTACAATGTAAACCGCTCCTGATCTCTGGAAGGAGCAGTATAAAAATGTAACCAAATAAATAAATAAATAAAATAAATAAATTCTATTCAACCTTAAAGCCGCAACATGCCATGAGGACCCCTAGCACTCCTGGACCATCAAGGAGGCTAAATATGAACTATTTGTTTGTCTCCCATTTATTGTAAATACTTTATTAGCTGTGAATCATCTACCAGGCTACATAAAAAAGTAAGAGTCAGACGAATTTTAAAGAAACTTAGACCTAAATATGCTGAGAAATTATTAACCATTTCCTAGGCAAGATCATTGAAACGTGCTGACCTGAGATTTTAGATTCATCTTAGCATATAGACCATACCACTAAGCTTAGTTGATGAACTTCAGTTATCCATGAATTGGGGACAGGCAACTCTGTTGGTACTTGTTGACACTCTCTTTGGCATTGAAAACATACTAATCACTTGCCTCAATGATCTGGGATTTGCAGGCCCTTGCCATACTGGATTAGACCAAAGATCCATCAAGCCCAGATTCCTGTTCAGGGGCCACAGAACATATTTTTAGTTGAAGGGGCGAAACAAAGCAATCTCTAGTCCTGCCCCCAGACTCTCTAATTCCTGATGCTGTTTTGGGCAAAATATTGGTAAGGCCATAGCTCCTGTGGCCCACCCCATTCCGCTGCCTATGATCTTGTTTCCAACAGTGGAAAATCTAATTCACATATACTTGGTAGGATCCCAAAAGGTAGCCTGATTCCATGTTATTTACCCCCAGGGCTAAGTGGCTTTTATCCGATCTACCATAATAACAGTCTATTGATTTTTTTATTCTCCAGGAACTTGTCCAAACCTTTTTAAACCCAGCTCGATGTTAACTGCTTTTACCACATCCTCCAGCAGCAACAAGTTCCAAAGCTTAAGTATATGTTAAGTGAAAAAAAAATTGTATTTGTTTTAAATGTATTACTTTGTAACTTCATGACATGTCCCCTAGTCTTGGTACATTCTGAAAGAGTAAACAATAGATTTGTGTTGACCACTCAGGATTTTATAGACTTCTAACTGCTTCAGCCATCTTTTCTCCAAGCTGAAGATCCCTAACCTCTTTAATCTTTCCTCAGGAGTTTTGTTCTATCCCCTTTATCATGTTGGTCACCCTTCTCTGTATCTTTCTAATTTTACTATATCCTTTTTGAGATGTGACATCCAGAAATACACACAATACTCAAGGTATGGTCACACCATGGAGTGATAGAAACATTACAATATTCTTTGTTTTATTCTCTTTTCCTTTCCTAATAATTCATAATATTATTTTTGCTTTTTTGCTGCCACTGCACCTTGAGAAGAAGATATCAATTGTTCATGATGATGCCTAGATCCTTTTCCTGCATGGGGACTCCTAATGTGGAATCCTGCATCATGTATCTATAACTTCTTCCCTTTTTGCATTACTTTGCAGTTGTCCATATCTCCATTTGGATGCCCAGCTTCCCACAGTTTCTCACAATCTGCATGTGATTTAACTACTGTGAATAATTTGGTGTCATCTGCAAATTTAACGACCTTGCTCATTGTTCCGAATTCTCCTTCCTTCTCTGATTTAGCTATCACCCACGTTGAGGAGCTACTGCTGTTGCTGCTGTTTGTTTTCATCCACTCCAGTGGGGTCATGCTTGCGGTGGTGGTATCCACTTCTGATTCTCTTTGCATGGCTGCCACTGCTGGTGGTGGTGGCAGCAGCAGGGATGCTGAGGGTGGTGGTAGTGGTGATGATGGCAGAGGTGCTGGCAGTGTTTGTGGTAGTAGTTCCACATCCGAAGCTGCCATTGCAGCTACAAAACAAATCGTTCCTGATTAGTGCTATGCAGTGATCAGGTGTGTCACAGGGCTGCTGACTTTCCATCTATGTTCTCATTTACTCCCCTATGCTAACTGCTGTATATGCATCCTGACCCTGACCTGTTTAGATGTAGACCATTGCAGATGTGGCATGTTACAGTTGTGCTGTTCTTCTGATACTTAATGTAATGTATGGGGGGTGGGGTGGGCAGAAGCACCACACATTCATTCATTGATAGGACCCCTTTGGGTGCCCAATCCACATTTGAATATGTTGTTTGTATGGCAGCAATATCACTATTATGTCATTGTTCATTAGATAGCTGTTTATACCCTCAGGATCCATGACATAGGGTATCATAGGTGGGAAGCTATTGAACCTGCAGCCCTCATAACATTTGGTACCTGTGTCAGGGGAGCCATTACATGCCATACCCATGATGCTATTCACTGCCTGCCATCAATGTGGCCATTCACATTTGTGGCCTACAGATGTGCTTGGGTGCTGACACTGGCACCTGTACATTGCTTCTGTAATTCACCTTCTCATGCCATCACCACCAACCACATCTGAGCATCCTGACCTGTGTCCCCTACACTGCCTTTCTCTGTTCATTTGGCCTCTCTTATGGGTCCCATGCTACTTCCCCTCCCCTGCTGCCACTCCATGTATTTTGTGATATCATGTCCTGTTGTTCAAACCTTTGGTCCGCTACATGTGCCAAAAGCTATGCAGGTCTTGTTGCTGCATGCCACCATTCCTGCCTATGCTCTGGCTGGTGTAACAGTATGGCACTCCATGTCATGGATTCATGGTGTTGACATGCATCACATGTTGACATCCTTCACATGTAGTGAGGGAACCATGCATCCATGGTTCCCTCACTACATGTATTATCAATGCCACAAATGCCATGACTTACCTTGTTTCTGTTACAGCTCGTGCCAGAAGCGCTCTAGCAATCAGATTGGGTCCTCCAAATGAAGAATCGTGTCTTCACCAACTCCAAGTTGCAGAGTATATGGAAGCGTATATTGGGATGAATGTAGAACTCATGCTTAGGACTACACTCATTTCACCAGATGCCCCCTACCATTTACCTGACTTCTCTCCCTCTATTGCCTTTGGATTGGAGCTCTGCCCTGTGCAGGAGCTGTGGCATATAGATATTGAGGGTTCCATGGTATCAGGTGCATGGATATTGGGGGTTTCATGTTACCAGGTATATGGCACTTCCGACATCCTGGTTTCCAGCACTCACTATGCATTAGCCCTGTCCTGCCAGTTTATGGCACATTTTACCTTGCCACTGCTGTCCTTGCATGTGTATGTCTATTCTCTTGCCAGGCTCAGATTGTGCCTCTAAATGTCTTGTATCTGTGGGTCAACTGCTGTCTTTGATTGCTGCGACTGCTGCTTCTCTTTCCTGATCTTATGAGAGTGTCACCCTGAGGAACCGGCTTGTCATGGCTCTTTTTTGGTCCAGCCTGGCTACCTTATTTCCCTGCCTACACCCTGGGTATCTGCGTGCAGCTAGGTGTTTTTCCCCGTGAGCTGTGTCTTTAGGTGAGAAATGGTGATTTTACCTTGCTAGAGCCATGCAGAACCTCACCCAGTCCCTTCTTGCTGCAAAGAGGGGAGGCCTAGGTCATCATGGGGGGGGGGGGGGGGGTACAGCAGCTCCTCCTCCTTGAGAATCATTGGGCAGAGTATCAAGGTCTCTGTCTTGGAGAAGTTGGTCTCTCTCATAACCATTCTGCTCTTCTGTGGGCAAGGCAAATTATGCATGGGTACCACCACGCACTTGAAAAACAAAACAAATTCCATATATGCATCTGTATTTCAGCACACAGATGCACATCTCCCTGGCTACTAACCCCTATTGGTCTCTGCATGTGCAAGTCATGACATTTTCCATTGCATGCGCATGCAAATTCCTACAGGTCTGTATGGGTATCTTCGGCTCTGTGGATATGTCGATTTTGGAAAACCTTTGCACATGCATGACCCCTCTTCTGAAATCACCATTGCTTTTCTCCATGTTTTCCTTTATATCTCCTTGCCACCATTTGTGAAAGCACATTTAGAAAGGTCATCCATCAAATGGTTCACTTTTATCTACATATTAGTCATACCTTTAAAAAATATTTTGCACATTGGTAGGGCAACACTTTCCTTGACTAAATCCATGTTGACTTTATCCCATTAAAATGTATCTGTCTATTTGTTCAATGCTTTTGTTCTATATAATAGTTTCTCTCATTTTTCCTGGCACAAACGCTGGGCTCACTGGTTTGTAGTTTCTTGGATCACCCCAGGAATCTTTTTTAAAAGTTGGCATTACATTGACCACTCTCCAATATTCTGGTAGCATTGAGGATTTTAATGATAGGTAACAGATTACTGAAATTTTGTTTTTGAGTTCAACACTCTAGGATGTATACTGTCCTCTCTGGGCGATTTCTTGCTCTTTTGTTTGTCAATTTGGGCTCTTATATCTTCCAGGTTCACTGAGATTAGTTTCAGCTCCTCTGAACTGCCACTATTAAATCCCATATATTTCCTCAGTTAAGACTGAAATACAGAATTCATTTAGCCTCTCACAATGGCCTTAATTTTTTATTTATTTATTTTTATTTTATTTACATTCTCTTATATACCGCGCTATTCTGCATCAGTGCGGTTTACATTAAACAAACTGAAATTACATTGGACAGGGCATTATAACTTGGAGATAACTATTTTACAGGGAACATGGGCTATGGAGGGTTAAGTGGCTTGGCCAAGACCACAAGGAGCACCTGTGGGACTAGAAACCCCAGTCCTTCTGGCCCAAGGTTGCTGTCCTCTAGTGGGATTTGAACCCCCGACCTTCCGGCCTGAAGTACCTTGCCCCAACCACTAGGCCACTCCTCCACTCCTCATCTCTGAATACCCCCCCCCCTTTATCCCATGATCATCTAATTGTCCAGCTGACTCCCTCACAGGCTTTTTGCTTTGAATATACCTGAAAAAGTTCTTGCTATGAGTTTTTGCTTCTAGAAAAGTTTTTTTTTCAAATTCTCATTTGACTTCCTTATTGATGCTTTGTATCTAACTTGCCAGTGATAATATTTTTTCCTGTTTTTTATTTTTTATTGTATTAGATGTTAAGCTTTACAACAAAGCAATAGATACAAGCAATGACAGGAAATAAGTTTAAAAAAAGAAATATAATATTTAGCACAAACAATAAAACATTCATGTTTTCTAGACCCCATTCCAAAAAGCAGCATTAACCCTAATATTATGGGGTAGAAAAAAAAGTTTGAATTACTCCAACCCCAATAAAGAATAAAACACTAGTTAAAAAGGAAGTCCTCATTTCCCATCAAGAAAAGTTTCAAGTTGATCAAGAAAAGTTTCAAGTTGCATAGGGTTCATAAATGGATTAATTTCTTACCAAGGGGTGTGTTAACACAAGGAAAACGTAGGAAAAAAATGTCTCTGGTCCCCCCCCCCCCCCGAACCTGTGGCTTAAGCTGGAGTAAAGATTTTCTCCTGGCCTGAGTAAAGCTTGAGACATCAGGAAAGATAATAATATTTTGACCACAAAACAATTTATATGAAAATATACTTTCACTATAGTAACCTATCTAAATCGGAAAGAAATCAAACAATTAAGGTGGCTCTGGAGGGTATTTCATCATTTGATGATTCAAGAAAATTTGTTAAGGTCAAATTAGAATCTTCCCCCACCTAAGCTATCTTACCCTCAACTTGAGAAAAAGGTCTTGTTGAAAGATAGTACATATTAGACATTACCAAATTTTCCAATTCTGGAAATAACAGTCTCTTTACATTATTTCTTCAATAATAACAATCAAGACTTTAGAAAATTCAAAAATCTTAGATTCTTAGAATGGAAAGAGGTCTCCAAAGTATAAAATTGCCAATGTAGAATTAAACTGTCCTTAATACTCAAAGTACCAGCTGATTGTAAAGAAGCCAAATGATCCTCAATTTTAACTGATCTTTGAGTTAAAGCAGTTATCCTTGACTTATGAGACTTAAATTATTTTACAACCTGAACAGAAAAGCTCATTGTTTGATCCATAAATCTTTGTCTAAGATACAACTTTCCAAATGTCCAACAAAGTTACCTCGGAAGCCACCGCTCCTGAGGTAGAAGCAGAAATAGCAGACCCAGAAACCTGAATCAGCTCCAAAACAATGTCCCCAGGAGGGCTTTTGGAGGCGTCTGAACAGAGGCAGACCCTTTCGCTTCCTCAGACCCCATTAATGGATAGAGTTACTCCTCTCCATTGAGTCCAGAACACCCCCAGGTGGAGGTGGAGGGGTCCTAACAATCTGGCTAAAGGATGCCCCAGACATAGCAGACAGGGAGGGGTCCAAAGATGAAATGCCAACTCCTTCCTGCTGCCCAGCCCCAGCTGACAAAAGCCGATCCATAGGTCCCACAGTTACCTTAGGGGTTGAAGGAGTGGATGATGACGACTTTTTCTCCTTGCTTTTCCCCTTCCTGGCTCCTTTGGGCATCTCTTAACAAAACTCCAAGGCTCAAAGGCTCAAAGTGGCACCAAAGAGGCATCCCCCCCCCCCATTTGGTCACATGCCCCTTCGGGCATGTAAACATGAGCCTTCAAACAGTAGACGATCTTTTGAAGGTGTCCAAAGGCACTGCGTGATGACATCAATGAAAGGGTTGGCATATCCTCCCAATTGGGCCCATACACTGCATTCAGGTAACAGGTGGCCTCTAACACAGCCAACACCCAGAGACAGGGTCTCCTACTCCCCTTTTCGCTTTTTTAAATTCTGACCTGTTTTTCATTTCTAGGTGAATTTTGCTTAGGCAATAGCATCTATTGGGCAGTCTCCGTCTTTCTGTCTCTCTGTTTGCCCACCTGTCTGTATGCATGTTTGTTGGTGCTGGTCCTCAGGTCCTGCTGGTAGAAGAGGTTGAAGGGATGCTGAAGAGCCAGTGGGAGTCCCCAGCATACACTGGCACAAGAAGAGAAGTAGCAGCAAACAGAGCTGGAGGGAGTCTCCAGATCCTGTCAACTCAAGAAGAAGAGGGGCAATGCGGACCAGATGGTGGGAGCCTTGAGAAGGGCTGGTGCTAGGGTTCCTGGTGCCCCCCTGCAACCTATACCTTACCCCCCTTTTTCCCAAAACTCCTTCTGAACTTTTTTTGCATGATGCCAAACAACAAAAAGGGCTTGGCAACGCCAGCATAACTCCTCTGAAACTGCAAACTGGACCAGCATGGTGTTAATGTAAATATATATTCTGCACAAAAAAAAAAAAAATAAAAGAGAATAAAACCTAAAGGAAATGCAAGATGCTTGCACTCCATGGAACTAAAAGAAAAAGAAAAAGCAAGAATCGGAGTGCAGTTTATAACACAAAATTATAAAAATATAACTCATTTTATTTTGTTGTTATTCTGGTATGGTTCTTTGGTTTTTTTGAACATATATTCTGCATCCACAGAAACCTTTCCCTCGACAAGGGTGCAGAGCAGTACTTGGAAGTTCACCTATAAACTCTCTCTCTCTCTATCTCTATATATGTATATCTCTCTCTCTATATATATATATTAAAAATTCTGACTGATTTTCTCCAGTACCAAGCATATTGGGGATCATTCTGAGTCACATTTAGTAGGGATGGATGTTTGGTTTGGATGTCCATCCCCGCTAAACGTCAGGGGTCCGATTCTGAACACAGAGCTCCCCACAGTTATAGAGACGATGTGCAGGGAGCTCTGGATGGGAGCGGGAGGCAGCGAGCCAGAGGAGGAGCGAGGTTGGGCCAGAGGCGGGACCCTGACCTGGATGTAGAGGGCCAATTCCTGTTGTGGCCTTCTACGTCCGTGTCCGCCGACTTAGATGGGGGACTTATTCCACCTCAGAGGTAAAATAAGTCCCCCTGGGGGTAGGGGATCACCATCTGTGGGCCACCAATGGCAAGTAAGGTGCAGCAGGTGTTCCCTTCCGCCCAATCCTGGCCATGGCAGACCCGATCGGGGCTCGGACGGTGGTGAAATTAGTGGGGGGAGCTGCTTGCAGGCAATCGGGACTCCTGCATGGTGTCCCGGTGCCATGACAATGGGACGTCAAGGCACCAGTCTCCATGCAGGAGCCCTGGGCAGGTTGTACGGGGAGCGGTCTGGACGTACAGAGGTCCAGAATAAGGGCACGTCCTGCCTGTCTAGGCCAGTTGCATCCAATTCTGCTCCCGTGGGGACGTCTAGCCCGGCAGGATCAGAATCAGGTGCAGATCTGGCCTGTCTAGATTTTGGATGTCCAGGCAGGCCACAATAGGAATTGGACCCATTGTGAACTAATGCAAAACCCTTCAAAAGTCACTGTTGATCCACGAAACAAATCTACCATACCATATCAGCAGCAACTTACCAAACTCATACAAGGAGCCTACCCAGAACAAAACAGCACAGTAAATATCATAGCAGGCCCTAGAACTTCCATACACCTATTTGAAAAGCTGAACAAGTCACATTACTACAATATAGATCCCTATGTGCCAACTCCATGTTAACAGAATACAAGGCCTCAGTCACACATTCAGAACACAAACTCTCAACAAAAACAAAATAAACTACAACCTAAAAATAGAAGTATGTAGACAAAAATTAAACTGAAACCCCAAACAGCTAGAGTCTGCATTCAGTGCAATACCAGAGAAATGGAAAAAGATGCATTTTCCTGTACTGTGTAATATTTAAAGGGGCATGTTTACTAAGTGCGTTAGCTGATAACTCGGTGATAACATGGGATTATTGCCAGGTGGTACCAGCTAACATGAGTAAATGTAGATAGCACAGGGCTTTCCTGCACTATCTGCAGATCATGTATTAACTGATCACCTGGGCAGAGAGTGAGTGTACCTGTAACACTTTATTACCATGGGCATTGACAGCAAATTGGGCAGACATCACAGGTGCAGTAAATGCCACCTCAATGGGTGGTGGTAACTGCGTCTGCACTATTGCTTCTCTGCGATCCCTACAGTTTGGCAGCATTATCTGCTGGGGAAATGCACTCCCAGCAGATAACACATGACTTTTGCAGTGAATGTAGCGCTAGCAGCACTAACGCATGTCGTTAGCTGCAAAAGCCTAATGCACCTTAGTAAACATGCCCCAAAGATAGTGCAAAGTCTCATTTCTAAATTAAAACTGAAATTATTTTGTTCTACCTTTGTTGTCTGATCATTTTATTTTCTGATCATGCTGGTCCCAATTTGAGGTTTCTTATTTCTTCTGTCTGTTAGCTCTCTTTCTATAGTCTCTAGTCCACCTGCCATTTCTTGTCTCTCCTTTTGTCTTCAATTCTTTCCCATCTTGGATATTCAAATTTTCCTTTCAGCTTTCTTCCATTTATTTTTCTGTCACTGTCCACTCGGATTTCACTACTCCTTCTTACTATCCAGTCCTCAATCCCATCTTTTTTTATTCCATCTGCCTACCACTTTTCAACCCCCACCTCTACATCTCTGGTCCGTTATTGCCCAGTCTTTTGCTTATTCTCTTTCCTCTCCATGTCTAATATCTCTCTCCCTCCCCATCCAGAGTCTCTCCTCTCTCTCTCTCTCTCTCCATCATCTCCACTCTCTCTCTCTGTATCCTTCTGTGTCCCCCCTTCCTATCCTCGTATGCAGCATTTCCCCTCTCCTTTCCTATCCCCCTTTGTCCAGCACCTCCCCTGTCTCTGCCCCACCCCCTCCTTATTACTCCTATATTCAGCATCGCTGTCTCTCATCCTACCTACCCCATGTCAATCTTCTCCTCTCTCTCTCCCTATTGCCCTGTATCTCCCATTTCCCTCTGTTCCACCTCCATTTCCAGCATCTTCCCATAACCCCCCATGTCCAGTATCCCCATTCCATCTCAAAAATCTCCACTCCTTGCTTGTCCTTGTGCCCATTCTCCTTATGTCCACATCCCATGTCAAGTATCTCCCTAGCCCCAGCGTTTAGCATGTCCCTTCTGCCTCCCTATTCCATTCCTGCATCTACCATTTCCCCTCTGTCTCCCTTTGCCTCTCTGTTTCCCTAGCCCTCCATCCCCACTACCTCCAGTATCTTCTGTCCATCCGCCTGCCCCTCTCCTGCTGTCCCCTTTCCAAGACTCTGTCCCTTTCTCAGTTGCCCTTTGCGGTCTCATTCCTACACTCCCAACTCTGTCAATCACTAGCCCTTTAAATCAAATCCAGCTTCTTTGCCCCTCTCTCTCTGGCCTTCAACAACTGCCCTTGCTTTCCCTCCTTGGGCTTGCAACCAGCGCAATCTGGTTGGCAGCTCTTATGCCCATGGGACTTGTTGCTCCTGAGGGCACAATCTTCCCTTCTGGGCTGCAAAGACAAGAAGATCATGACTACAGGAACATGTTCCTGTGGGCATCAGAGCTCTGCATGCAAGGCCGCAAAGACAAAAAGATCTGCCCACAGGACTTGCTGCTCCTGCAGGCACAAAGAACTCTTCCCGCTGGTACAATCTTCTTGTCTTTGCAGCCATGCATGCAGAGCTCTGATGCCCACGGGACTTGCTGCGACCACAGGCATGATCTTCCTGTCCGGATGGCGATCACAATGCAGATCACGGCCCAGACAGAAAGATTATGCCCATGGGAGCAGCAAATACCTCAGGCAACAGAGTTCTGCATGCAAGGCCGCATTTGCAGCTCAGAAGGGAAGATTGTACGCATGGAAGCAATAAGTCCAGTGAGCAGCAGAACACTTCCTCTCTGGACCTGGCAGGAAATGCGGAAGCGGGCTGGGCATGGAGGGGCACTAGCACCGGTGCCCCCTGATATTGCTGCCCCCTTGTAGTGCTTACCAGGTAGTGCCAGCTCTGGGCCTGGTGTCCTGCTGGCAGAAGAAGAGAAGAATGCTGAAGAGGAGAGGTAGTGGCTGGAGCCATCGCAAAAGAGAGAGGTAGAACATAAGGGAAGGACAGGGTTAAAGAAGGAATAAAGAGGAGGGCTGGAGCAAAAGGGATAGGGAAGGGTTTCAGAGGGAAAGAGGTGTGGTTAAGAGGAGAGGAAAGGAAAAGAGGACTGGAGCAAAAAGGAAGGGACGAGGTAGAGAAAAAGCGAGAGGGGAGGGGCCTGAGAGGAGGGAATGAAAGGAGAAAGAACAGGAAGAGGAGGGGAACTGGAAGAATAGGAGGTGGCAGAGAAGGTAGGGAGAGAGTGAAATGGGATGGCAGGAGGAGGAGAGAGAGTAGTGAAGAGCGGGAAGGGGCAGGGAGTGAGTAAAGGAGGACAGAAAACAATGTAAGGGGGAGAGGCGCCAACATGCTTTCAGCCATACGCATACACTGCGAACATGGACACATCACACTCAACCACATCTCCACGAAACAAATATACACAGAGGCTGATTCAGAACAGTGCATGCCTGGGCCGTCTGAACAGCCAAAATCCAGATGGGGCTAAGATGTACCCGATTCCACAATCGCAGGAGCTGGACGCACACGAGATTGCAGAATCGGGCACTTAGATGGGCCCATGTGCACCGTATTTCATGGTACCAGATGTCTGAACTACTACTCATTCACTGCACAGCCCACTCTGGCATTCTGTTGCCATGGCACTGACATGTCCAGCCGACTGACAGGAATAGTGTGGCCGACATAGCCACCAGCAGGATGCTGTTTGCCCACCAGCAAGGGCCCACAAGGGCATGCCATTCCAGCAGGCTCCATTGGGGCTAGGTGCCGTAATGAGCGGGGGGGGGGGGGGGAGGATTGCAGGCCACCATCAGAGATGCAGCCTGCACTTTTTACACCCTTGGGGTGCAATAGGCAGGCCATCCATCTCGCTGCTGGTGGACGTTCAGAAGCTCTTCCTGAATAGCCTCTGTATGTTCTGCTGCCATGCCCTGCCTGCTCTGCCCCCTCCCACCCAGCGCTCCCTGCACAAATACTAAATAGCGTACCAGGGCTAAACAGGGATTTGATATCCAACCCCACTATTTGCGGGTCAGAATGACGTCCATAGCCTCCAAGACACACTGCCAACACGTATACACACCCCTAATATATAAAGCCTTCAAAATATACATACTGTATATATACACATACAGAGCCTTTAACACACTCTGCCAAGCATACCCCAAAACATATACACACCCACACCCAGCCCCATGGAACCCTAACATACATTGCTAAGATTCACAAAACCCCAACTGTTGTGCTGTAGGTTCACACTGTAGGTGCACACTTTCCAGCTTATTTGAAAGATCTTTGGGGGGCTATAGTAACCTCTCTCACCTCACCTTCTAATCATGCTGAATTTTTTTTTGCCTTTCCAGTTTTTTTAAATCTATGGAATACATCTGCTCTTGGCTTCTAAGATGGTACAGTATTTTTGAACACCTTCAAGGCCTGATGTAAACTCTCATCCTTTGCAGCTGCTCCATTTAGTTTTTTTTTTTTTATAATTTTCCTCATTTTAACTTAGTCGCCTTTTTAAAAGTTAGCTACCCAGTGCAGTAGATATTCTTTGTATTCACACTCCGGTTATTAAGTCAAATTTGATTATACTATCATCAGTATCCCCAACACCATAACTTCATGCACCAAATCCTGTGGCCTAGGTCTAAAGCAACACCCCCTCTTGTCCCTTCCCCAACCAACTGCTTCATGAAGCAGTCATTTACTTCATTTAAGAACTTTACTTCCCTAGCATGCCCTGAGGTGACATGCTATTAAAAACCTTCTTAGGAGTTATCAGGGGAAATTTGCAATCTTTCAACTCTCTCTTCTTTACTTAAGGTCACCTGGGCTATTTTAGCTTTTATTGCAACTTCTCTATCAGGATGCCCTAACTTCCCTGTTTGGATTGTATCCTTTAAAGATACTTCACTCCAAATCATGTGCTCTTTGGCGACTGTAGGCTTTCCCCCATGTTCTAGTTTAAAAGCTGATCTATCTGCTTTTGAAATGTTAGCTCCAGCTACTTGGCTCCATCCTGAATAAGGTAGAACCTTTCTTTCCAGAATAGGCCCCCCCCCCCTTTGCCAGAATGTTGCCCAGTTCCGAACAAATCTAAATCCCTCCTCCCTATACCATTGTCTCATCCATACATTGAGAATCTGGAGCTCTGCCTGCCTCTTGGGTCTGGCATATGGAAGAGGGAGTATTATGCTCCTGCGCTTTCCTATATCATTGGTACCCTTATGTACCAAAACAGTCGGCTCCTCCTCAGCACTGTCAAACATTCTATCTAAGTGATACATGAGATTCTCTTCCTTTGCACCAGGCGAGGAAATCTTCCACCAGCCATACAGCTAGCTACATACCTAAAGACTGAATTGCTGACTACACTGGCCATCCTAACCTTCCCGTTGCCTCGCACTAAGGCAACATTTTTGGTCACATTGCAACTGTTTTCAGACTGTATCAATGGGATCATCACAGCACCATGCTGTATTTTGTTAGGGATTGTATCGCTAAAATGATTCAATAGCCCAGTCGCTAGAGCAAAAGACTTGAGCCTAATCAGTACGGATGGCAGACTGGGGCTCTATGGTCTTTATTGGTCTTTATCTGCCATCATTTTCTTTTTCTATGTGACTTTCTCTGTATATCGATGACATACAGATACTGGACCCTGACAAAATGATTGCCAACCCAAATGAATGTCTGAAGAAAATTTCCAGTTTCCTGAAGAATGGAGGAGGAGCCTAATGATTAGAGCAGCAATTTGAGAGCCAGGGATGCTAAGGTTTAAATCACTTTACCACTCTTTGTGATTTTAGCCATGAGTTAAATCCCGTTCCCAAACTAAATTTAAGATGAATCCAAAAAAGCATAAATACTGTGGATATGCATAAATGATCTTAAACTTCAGGGTGATCACTGAAAGGGTAGCTCTCAAGTTCATAAAATGTGATTTCTACTGGACTCTAAAACCATTTTGGAAACTTAAGTGCTAGCAGTACCTAAATTAGCATTATTTTTTTCTAAGACATCCCTTTTTTGATGGGTTTGACTTTGTCACAATCTTGTGTAATTTCCTGCCTTGATTACTGCAACTTCAGAGATGCCACGTTACCCAGTTCCAGAAGCGAGATTTTTTGCCAGTTCTGGTTTTAAATCTGTGTTGCAATGCAGTATGGTATTTATAGTCCCTGATTTTATCCCCTGGCATCAGTTTTGCAGGTCCCGTAATGCAGCAGGATCAAATTGTCAGAAATCCAGGACTGGCTTAAAACCTTACTCCTGGAACCGAGTAACTTGGCAGCTCTGGAGCTTGTTGCACACCGAAAGCTCAGAGGCCTACAGCTCGTTCGGTGTTCTGCAGCTCGAATAAGGTTCAGTATGAACCTATGTGAAAGGATCACCTGTCTTAAAATCTCTGCACTCACTCCTAAGCCAAGTTCAAAATCCTGGTAATTGCATTGAAGGCCCTCAAGAAGAACTTATACCTCCCTATGTCAGACCTTGACTTGCTCTTCATATGCCTTCCTACTTTCTGGTGATTTGTCCCAAACCTGCCTAGTCTTCCTTCTCGGGATCAGTTCCAACCCTCTGAAACTCCTTGCTACTTAGAATGAAACTAGCTCCCAGCCTGCTAATTTTCAGAAAAAAAACACCCAGCTCTTGCAACCTGCTTTGAGACCAGAAGCTGAAATAAGGCCCACGTCTCAAGCTCTGCTCCCTGATCCCTAATGTGACTATTTGATATGCAGCACAGCTGCTCTTAGACTGCTCCGGTGCTGTATCCCTGCACTTTTTCATGCCTTTGTCTCACTGTGCCTTATCCAAATGCCACGTAGAAGACTGTGAATTACAGGAGAATCTGCTCGTAAGCATTTTCAGTACTGTGTGTTTTATTTCATGTCTCTCTCTCTCTCTTTTCAGTTGTTACCCTGAAGCTTTGTCCAATATGTATCTTTTTTGTGTAGATCTAGCCTGACCATTATTGCTTTCTTCTACTATATCATTTGGTATAGTTTGTAACTTACTATAACTTGAGTTCTTTAGCTGACAAAGCATGGAATCAATGATAAGGATTGTGACGGTGATAAAAATGAACAAATTTCCTGATCTTCCTATTCCAGTGGCAAACATCTGTCAGTTTGAGTTATTCTAAAGGAACTGTCTTTGTGCAATACGTACACCTGCTTGAATGCATCAAAGTTCAATGACAAAGGGACCATAATTCACCAATTACAACCTACTATGAAGGGAGCAGGAAAGGATCTCCAGGCTCATGTGTAACCTCCAACACTGGCAGAATACACCTGAAACACTGTATTCCCATCTATCACAGACAGGAAAGACATGAACCCGTCCCTATACAGTATATTTCCAGGTAAAAAATGTTTTATTACTCAATAAAAAAATAAACACACGACAAAAGAGGGGAGGTAGGTGTGTGTGTGTCTGGGGGGGGGGGGGGGGAAGGGGTGGAGGGGAAGGGACAAAGTGTGTTGGAGGGAAGAGGAGTCATTAATCCAACTCCCCCCCCCCTCACATCCATTTCATGACAGCAGCAATACCACTTCCAAGCAGACAAAATAACAGAAACAGTGATATATTTTCCCGTACTGTGCAAAACAGAAAGATGCTGTTGTTAAGTGCCATCAAATCAGTGTCGTCTCATGATGACCCTCTGGATAGTTGTCCAAAACTGTGTTCGGTCTTTATTCAGGCAGCTCATAGTTAATAGAGTTGTATCCATAGCTGCAGTTATTGTATCAGTTCATCTCATAGCTGGCATTCCTCTTTTACATTGACCTTCAATCTTGTCAAGCATGATGTCTTTCTCTAATGATCTCTCTCTCCGCATGATGTGTCAAAGTCTTGTCATCAGAGCTTCTAAAGAAAGCTTAGGATTTGTCTCCTCTAGTACCGAATGGTTTGTTCTTCGAGCAGTCCATGGTATATACAGTATTCTTTACCACTATCATAATTCGAAGGCATTGATTTGCTTCCAGTCTATCTTTTTCACTGTCCAGCTTTCACATCCATATGACACTGAAAATACCATAGCTTGAAAAAGCTGAATCTTTATATGGAGAGAGACGTCTCTGCTCATGAGTATCTTGTCTAGGTCTTTCATAGCCATTCTGCCAAGAACAGTGTGTCATCAGATTTTTTGACTGCTTATTTTTTTTATTGATTATTGATCCAAGCAGGTTAAAGATGTCGACTATTTCAATTTCTTCTCCATCAATGATGAACTTATTGATTTTGCTAGTTATCAGGATCTTTGTCTTCTTTATATTAAGGTGCAGGCCCATTTTAAGTATATGTTCCTTGATCTTGAGAAGCAAATGCTTCAAATTTTCAGCCAGTATTATGGTGTAATCAGCAAAGAAAAGGTTGTTGAATCTTCCACCAATCTTCACATCTCAGGTGTCTTCATACAATCCTGCTTCTCTGATGGTTGTTCTGCGTATAAATTAAACAGATAGGGGGAAAATAAGCAGCCATGTCATACACATTCGCTGATTTTAAACCATTCCGTTTCTCCTTGTTCCATTCAAACTGTTGCTTCTAGATCAATGTAAAGGTTGTGCAAAAGAACTATCAGGTGTTCTGGTATAGCCATTCTTCTTAATGGTTTACACAGTCAAAGGACTTGCTGTAGTCGATAAAACACATATAGATATTCTTTAGGTATTTTTTGTCTCTCATTTCTGAATCTTTCCTGAACTGTACTTGCACTTCAAGCAGTTCTTGTTCCAAGTAGGATTGTAGTCTCTTGCATGTGAGATCAGAGTAGAATCTTGCTGGCATGTGAGACCAGCGCGATTGTGCGATAATTTCCACAGTCAGTCGGATCACCTTTCTTCAGTATTTGTATAAACACAGATCTTTTCTAGTCAGTTGACCATGATGTTGTTTTCCAAATTTCTCGGCAGAATCTAAGTAGGGTAATTTTAATGAGAATGCCATCAATGTCCGGTGCTTTGTCCTTTGATAATGCCGCTTCAACTTCTTCTTTCATCACCAATGGTTCCTGATCATAAGGTACAGGTTGAAATGGCTGTTGGTCCACTTGATCTTCATGGTATATTCTTTCCACCTTTTCTTGATCTTCTCAGCATCATTTAACATAGATCCTTGAGCATCTTGTAGCATTCCAATTCGAGACTGGAATTTTCTCTTTAACTCTCTTAACTTTAGGAAAGCCGATCTTGTTCTTCCTCAAATAGTTTCTGATTCTATTTCCATATATGTGCCATTGTAATATGAGGGTCATTTTTAAAGTAAGAACCGATTGCGCATCGTGTCCGCGCGATCTGTCAAGTGACGTCCGTTCAAGGTCAGCCACTCTTGGCCAGTCTCTCACTACGCCGCCATTACGTTTCACGTCTCTGCCGGTGTTGGTTGTATGGTTGGTTATACTGCTTCGTTTGTCGCCATGTCAATCAGTAATCCCTCCGATTGTGAAGTGCGCTCAGTTATCCGGTTTTAATGCAAAACAAGTTCATCCAGCATTTTCGGCACCCATCTCGCACACATTTTTTTGTAGTGCAGTTTGTCAGTAACAATGTGATAAACTACTGATCTTGAACCTTGTGGAAATGTCTGATGCAGCTCGTCTATAGTGAAGCACCTGTTTTGGCGAATTTCCTCATCAACTTCTTGTGTCAGGTCTTCATTCATGACAGTAGGCCATCCAGATCGTTCTTCATCATGAACATTTGTCCTTCCTTCCTTAAACATCATTCATTACACCTTCCCCATACACTTCAACAAGCTGCCGGTGAATTTCAGCTGGACGAACTTGTTTTGCATTTAAAAAACGGATAACCGAGCGCACTTCACAATCGGCGGGATTACTGATTGACATGGCGACAAACGAAGCAGTATAACCATACAGCCAACACTGGCAGAGACGTGAAATGTAATGGCGGCGTAGTGAGAGACTGGCCAAGAGTGGCTGACCTTGAATGGACGTCACTTGACAGATCGCACGGACACGATGCGCAATCGGTTCTTACTTTAAAAATGACCCTCGTACTTCTCCTTGTCTCATTTTGATGCATGTTGGAAATTGCTATTGAGTTCTGTGATTGCCTCTCTTTCTCCTCTGGCTTTATCTTCTCTGTGTTTCTGGGCAATTTTCTTAGTTTTTTCAGTCATCCATTTTGACCATTTTTGCTTTTTCACCTTATGAAGATTTCTTATTTTCTTTCAGCACAACTTTCTTGATTTCATTACATAACTCTTCTGATGCTCTGTATCCAAAGCAGCAAATTGATTTCACAGGCAATCTTTAAATTTCGATGGTATATTCTCAAGGTCATATTTTGCTATATTCATGAGTGGCTTACTCTTTTTCAGTTTTAGCTTGAGTTTGCGTACTAATAGTTAGTGATCTGTACCACGGTCAACTCCAGGTTTTGTTTGATGTTATTGAGCTTTTCCATTGTTGATTTCCAGAGATGTAGTCAATTTCATTTTTGTACAATCCATTGGGTGAAGTCCATGTGTACAGTTGCCGCTTGTGTTGCTGGAAGAAGGTGTTTGAGATGAATAGATGGTTGGTCTTGCAGAATTCTATCAGTCTTTCTCCAGCTTCATTTCTGTTGCAAAGTCCATATTTTCCAACCACTTTGCTTTTCCTTTGTTGAATGCAAATTCTTAAAGCTGACATATTCAAATCATTAAGTTGAAAATATATTTTTTTTCTTCTTCCTCTGACCCATTGCTGAAATCAGGGACAGGAGGCTGCCAAACAGGTGAGAACAGGGGACACAGTTCTAAAATCGGGGACAATTCCTGAAAAGTGGGGACATCTGGTAACCTTAACTGTGCATCAAATCTCTTCCTTGTAAAAATGTTTAAGATAATGATTTATATCCTTCATGTTACTATATTATTATTTAAAATAAAGTAATTCTAGTGAAATGACTCTAGTGCAATTGCTTTCTCTTTGCAGACAGTTTTAACCTTTTCCTGCTATAATAATTTCATCTGAACAGATACGTCATTCTGACTCAGCTGTCCAACATTTTTCCTGCAGACTAATAAGAATAGCTTTTCGCATAAGTTAGAAGGTGATATGTAATTTCTCCTTTACTGATGTTATGATGCTAAAGGAATAAAATATCTTATTAGTTTTCTTTCATGTTTTGAAAAGTTTATTCTGATCGTTCAGACTACTAAGGCAATCAGAACAGGCCTCTGTTGGGCTGTGATAACATGAGCTTTTATTAGCAACAACTGGGGAATTTCAGCAACAATTCTCAGCTAGGGGCCCCAGACCATGGCTATCTCTGGAACCTGATCCATATATACTGTTAATCTGCTCAATAGGCGACAACATTGTATGATGGTGAAGACTTCCTTCCCTAGAAGTTGGAGATGCTGCATCCCCAGGCCTAGCTGGCCTGTGGAGTTGAATCCAGTCCCAGGAAATAGAGCAGTGGTCTGAGAACCAGGGAAGTCCAATTTGAACCCCAGTGCCACTCCTTGTGATCTTAGGCAAGCCACTTAAGCCTTTATTGCCTTAGGTACGAACTTAGATTGTAAGCTCTTCAAGGGATAAGAAAATATCTACTGTACCCGAATGTAACTTGTCTTGAGATATTCCTGGAAAAGGAGTGAGCTAAATCCCTTCCCTTTCCCTTCCCAAGTCTTCTACATGACAACATCCAATATTGTCTGAACAATCAGGCCAGACCAGAAAATGGCTGGTTAAAAATCTTTTTATTTTTATTTGCTTAGGTTCAGTATCAGGGGCCCGATTCCCTTGGGCATCCAGCTCAGGATTCTCATGCTGAACTATGACACCATGAGTTTTCATTTTCAGCTACCTGGATTCCTGCCATCTCCTCCCCTCCATCAGGGCTGGTCCAGTCATTAGGCATACTAGGTGGTCATCTATGGTGGCAGCTTCTGAGGAGTAGCAAAGGAACTATTAGTACTTCTTCTGGAGCGAGGAGGATTTTAAACTAGATGTAATGAGCAATTTCTTCTTTTTTGTGTCCTTACTATATACTATAGTACAGAATAGCTTGTTATGAGTTTTAATTTGCTAACAAAATTTTAAAAACTCACCAGGCTAGGAGGCAAGATAGATTATGCCTGACAAGAGGACATAAGATGAGGGTGAAAGGGGATAGACTCAGGAGTAATATGCAGAAACATTTCTTTACGGAAAGAGTGGTAGATACATGGGATAATCTCCCAGTGCAGATAGTAGCGGCATGGACAGTATCTGAATTCAGGAAAGCATGGGACAGACACGGAAGATCTCTAAAGGAAAAAAGGAACTATAGTAGTTATGGAAGGGCAGACTAGATAGGTCATATGGTCTTTTTCTGCCGTCATGTTTCTATGACATTTAAGGGAAAGGAAAATCAAGTACTCTGAACATCAGACACAACATTCTATGATTAAAGGGGTGGTGGTAGGTCCATTTCATCAGGGAAACGATCTACAAAATGGTTGATATTCAGATGACATGGCAATCAGCTGTGGTGCTTAAACATTGGTGGGCTATCAGCGGCAGTATCCAAACTGGAGCTGTCACTGAATATCCTGGCTGGCAGGTGCTAACTGGATAAATGGGGACGTTGTCAGATTAACATCGATATTCAGCTGGCATCTGTCTGCCTTGAAGGAGTAGCCTAGTGGTTAAAGCAGCAGCTTGGCGCCCAAGAGAGCAGCGTTCACTTTGCACTGACACTCCTTAAACCCTCCATTGCCTCAGGTCTGGCAATCTACTTCCAGCCACATCTTGCCAAGAAAACCCAAGGGCTGCTGAGTTGTCAGGAGTCAACAATGACTCGGTGGCACACATTGCACACCTATGCATATCTTGCAACTTAGGCTTACTTTTCAAGTGGCCTAAGTTCAGCAGATTACTGCTGGCTGATTCGGGCTGATTGGATAAAGTCACCATTTGTCTGGTTAGTGGCAACACTGCCCATGGACTGCCCCTGCACTAACCTGATGGTGCCAGAACAGTCTGTGGAAATTTCCAGTGGCAATATCTGAACAGTGTTGCTGAATAATATGGTGAGTGCCCCTAGTTGGCTGACCTCCCATTGGCCGCTGGCTAAGTGCTTTGAATATCGACCCCAATGTGTTCTATAGTGACCATCCCTCTCTCTCTCTATATATATATAACACAGGTACACTAAAAATTTTTTTTTTTAAACTGCCTCTAATGTTTCGATTGATTTTTACGTTTTTTGGTGCGCTGAATCCAAATCTGGTAACCAATTTGCTCCATCACGTACAGATTTTTTGCTACATTGGGTTAGCAGTTTGAGGTGAACGTTTCAGATTGAGTGCGATCGAGATAAAAGTGTCTTGGATGAATTCTTTATACTAATTGTTTAGTAGTTATTCAAATAAGAATAAAGAAAATTGTAACAAGGCAGCACATAAGAATAGAGTAATGTCAACAAAACACACTGTGATGGTAGCAAAATTGTCTGCACTTAAAACAGCCACATACATGTGCACAAACATTGAGCATATAAGAGCGAGGTTAGACACAAAGCAAAGCAAAGAAATGTGCAAAAAATGTTGTACAGGTATGTATGTAAGAATAGAAAACGCAAACCGCACCATTGCAATACATGAAGACAAACACCCGATGGTGTGAAAATAAAATTCTAATAAATGTGATCCGACACTGTGGTAATAACTAGCAAATTTTTATTTCAAAGTTTAGTAAAAACACGATATTTGTCAACACAGTTTAGATTTTAAAGTCATTCTTGGGTCAATCAATCTCCTGGTGGGCCCGTTTCTTCTTCCCCCGAATGCTTCTCTTGGTGCGCTGCTTGGCGTATTTTTCATCTGGGGTTTCCCGCAGCAGCAACCAGCAGAAATCAGCCATCATAGTGGTGTTCCATCTTCCTTGGTACCTTCTCTCTGCGTCCTTGATGTCCTGGTGAAACCTTTCACCTTGTTCTTCACTGTACGCCCCCAAGTTTTCGGGAAAGTAGTTCACATGGGAGTGCAAGAAATGGACTTTCAGGCTCATGTTACAGCCTTGTTCTTTGAAGGCATTGAGCATCCTGGCAACAATATCCTTATAGTTCTCATCCCGCCTGTTCCCCAAGAATTTGAGAACAACATCCTTGAAGGAATCCCAGGCTTCTTTTTCCTTTTCAGACATCGTTTCAGCGAATGCTCCATCTGAAATGAGTTTCCTTATATCAGGGCCAACAAACACTCCTTCCTTTAGCTTTGCTTCAGAAAGTCGGGGGAACTTTGAGCAAAGGTACCGAAAGCACTCACCATCTTTTGGAAGGGACTTGATGAATTGCCTAATGAGACCCAACTTAATGTGGAGAGGTGGTAATAGAATTTTATCACGAGGTACCAAGCTCTCATGAAGAACATTTTTCTCACCGGGTCTCAAATACTCCCGAATTGGCCAGTCTTTTTTCCCCCAGTGTAGGTCGCGGGCCTGGCTATCCCACAAGCAAAGGAAGCAGGGATATTTGGTGAAACCGGATTGCTGCCCTAATAGCATGGATAGAATTTTAAAGTCTCCACAAATCATCCACTTATGCTCATCATAACGAATCTTCTGAAGAATCAGGGCCAAATTCTCGTATTTTTCTTGGAGAATAACAGAGTGAGCAATAGGAACTGAAGTGAATGTGTTGCCATTATGAAGAAGAACACCTTTTATGCTGTCTTATGACGAATCAATGAACAGCCGCCATTCAGCAGGATCATATTTGAGTTTACACTTTTCCATCACTCCGTATATATCGTTGCAAAATACCAAATCTTCCTCTTTGCTGAAATACTTCAAATATTGTGTCTCGCGGTTGCGCGGTACCAATAAAAAGTTGTTCCTGGTGACAATAGATTTTTCTGTTTAAGCCGAGAACCTAGCAGTTGGGCAGCATCTTTTGGGAGTCCTAAATCCCGGACTAAATCATTCAATTCAGCTTGAGAGAAAAGTTCAGGTTTCGGATCTGGTTCAGTTTCAAACTCGGAAGTACTGGACTCATCGGGAAAAGCCATCTGATGAGTCTCATCATGATCAGAACCGTCCACACAAATATGATCCAAAGATTTTGGTGGTTCAGGCACAGGTACTTCGTTGCTATGAGGCATAGGCCTAATTGCTGAGGGAAGGTTGGGGTAGCTTATTACGTTCTTATTTTTTAAGTTGCATCCCTTCACAATGCAAGAGCAAAAATAGCAGTCACTGCTGTGGTCTCTTTGTTCACGCCACATCATAGGTATTCCGAAACGAAATGCTTGTTTTTTACCTTTCATCCATAAGCGTAGATCTTCCTCACATGTCTTGCACACTTTATGAGGAGCCCACGGTTTGTCTTGATCGCCTAACTTCAAACCGAAATAGGCGAAATATACTTTTTTAATAAATGCAGAAATGTTCCTCTGCCACTTTTTCACAGTATATTCCCCACAAATAAAACAAAAACTGTCCGGAGAGTTGACGCAACCTCTGGCTCTGTGAGCCATCACAAATACACAGCACTGCAAACTACAACTGTAGTGAACCACTTCAGAATAAAGCTGGATTACGACTGAGCAAACAAAAGGTAATAATGAACTTGCAAGAAACTGAAATTTGACAGGAACGTTCATGTCGCAACCACCGTGTTTGTGCGAGCGAACGAGGCGAGGCGAACAGGAAAGAACATGCACCAGCGCGAGTACTGGATTTAGCCCCCCGCCTCCCAATTGTCCTGTTAATGTATAAAATGAATACAAAACACTCTAAAATATCATGAGGGAATGTTTCTAGTTAGTTAACCATTACAACCTCTATTTTGGGCCAAGAAAATAAACTGCAGTCAGCTAAAAAGAAATTATGTGAACATTCCTTATATGGGTAAGAAATCTAATTTTGCAAGAAAACGTGACGTGATGGAACATTTTGGCTATTTTTCCTGAATTCAGCACCCCAAAATCTATAGGAATCAGTTGCAAAACTGGAGGCAGTTTTTTGGTAGTGTACCTGTGTTAATTTGCTAGATGTATAAGTTGGTCACTGTAGGGGTAATTTTATAAGAAGCCACCTAGTTGGTATTTTAGTAACTTATGCACATACAGTAAGTGGCCACTTATGCCTGTTAATGCCCTCTTATAAAAAAGGAAATAGCATAGAACTGGGTGCAGTATTTGCATACTTTCACCGTGGGTGTACACTTGGTTGAAGTTTGGGCCTTCTGCAGGCAGAGCATGTATGCACATTGTTTTTTTTTTTTTTTTAGTGTGGTCAACAGGGCCGGATTTACCTTGAGTGAGGCCCTACGCCAACAAAAATTGTGGGCCCCCAGCAGGGGCGGCCCAAGGGGGGTGTGGGGCCTCATTTGGATAAGGGGCCTCATTTGCATAAATATTTGCATAATGTTACCATATACTAACTTTTAGTAAACGTGCCTCTTGATGAGTGTATGGATAAAGAAAGACTAAAAGATTTCTACATTACTATAATCCAGTGCCAACTGCCAGACACATTAGGAACTACTACAAACACTGCCCATTTAGAACCCATAGCAAACCCGCCGTATCCTAACAGCACTACCAGGACTCACAAAGCACCATACTCTACCAATCAAAAGGCAACACTGCAAATATTAAACCAATACATTTCAGAGAACAACAATACATGACCTACTGGGGAAAGAGAACAAGTGGCAATGTCAAATAGGAATTATATAAACAGAACACCTCAGCTCAGTTACACATGCAGAACATAGACCATCACCAAACAAGTAATCACAATTTAGAAACAGGAAGACAATAATTAAACTGGGAATCCCAAAAGCCAAACTTGGAATGTACAACACTGTAGAAATAAAACTATACATTAATTTGCTCTTGTACTAAACAAAGCGCAGAGTTAATGATGCACATTTACCAGAGCTGACATATTCCAATTAATAAATTCAAAATAAAGAGATATTTTTCTACCTTTTGTGCATTTTTTTCAGCTGCAATTGCTCCAGCCACTTTCTTCTGGTTTCTTCGTGTCTTCTGCTAACTCTCCATCGTCTGCTGTCCATTTGTCCTTTCTTCTCTCTTCTAGTTTTTTTCCATTCTCTCTCTACATCTGCTTTAACATACTAATCTTTCTCCTTTTGCTCTTTCCTCATTCCTATTTCATCCACTCAAATTTTACCCCTCCATCCTCAATCCCCACTTACTCTCCCAATACCCGGCCAATTGTAGATTTTTTATCCCTCCCACACAAAATATTTTTCCCTTCTCCATTTTACTCTTCCAGCCCCATCCCATTCTAATCCTACCCCAACATCAGCTCCCTTCTAGTTCCAGCCTCACCCAGCATCCATTCCCTTCTAGTCCCTGCATCAGCCCATTTACAGTCCTAGCCACCCATCAGCCCATTTCCAGTCCTAGCAACCTCCCAACCCAATACCAGTCCTAGCCCCCCATCAGCCCACAGCCCATTACCAGTCTTAACCACCCCCCAAAGCCCATTACCAGTTCTAACCCCCCAACAGCCCACAGCCCATTACCAGTCCTAATCCCATCAGCCACCTCCAGTCTTAACCCCCGCAGCCCATTTCCAGTACTAGCCCCCCCATAGCCCATTACCAGACAGCCCCCATCAGCCCACAGCCCATTACCAGTCTTAACCCCCCCATAGCCCATTACCAGTTCTAACCCCCCCCACAGCACACAGCCCATTACCAGTCCTAACCCCATCAGCCCACCTTCAGCCTTAACCCCCCCAGCCCATTTCCAGTCCTAGCCCCCCCATAGCCCATTACCAGAAGCCCCCATCAGCCCACAGCCCATTACCAGTCTTAACCCCCCCCCAAAGCCCATTACCAGTTCTAAACCCCCCCCAACAGTCCACAGCCCATTACCAGTCCTAACCCCATCAGCCCACCTCCAGCCTTAACCCCCCCAGCCCATTTCCATTTCCAGCCCCAGCCCCCCCAATAGCCCATTACCAGTCCTACCCCCCCCATCGGCCTAAAGTAAATTTAATAAAAAAAATAAAACTGCTGGCTGCCGCCGCGGGGCCCCCTCTGCTGCCGCGGCAGCATGGACTGACCCGGGGGGCCCCCTCTGCAAGGTGAATCGGTCGGTCGGGGGGCCCCGCGGGTCAGTCCATGCTGCCGCGGCAGCAGAGGGGGGCCCGCGGCGGCAGCCAGCAGTTTTTTTTTTTTAATTTTATTTTTTAAAAAAGCTTATTAGTTCGATTTTTGTGGGCCCTTGCCAGCTGTGGGCCCTACGCCACGGCGTAATGGGCATATAGGTAAACCCGGCCCTGGTGGTCAAGTCAGTGCTAACTCCTGGCAACCTAACTGCCTCTGGGGTTTCTTGGCAATGTATCACTGGAAGTAGATTGCCAGGCCTTTTCTTCTGAGGCAATGGAGGATAAATTGACTCGCTCAAGGTCACAAGGAATGGCAGTGGGAATCAAACCCTTGATCTTCTGGATACTAGGCAGTTGCTCTAACCATTAGGATACTCCTCCACTCCACATTGTTTATGTAAATACTATAATTTAAATGCTTACTTGCCAAAAAGTAGGTATGGTTGGCTCTAGGGCTGGTGTAAGTCGTTACATCTTAACTTAAGGAAATTTTCTCTACCACTTGCATTAGTATTTTTATAAAGCCAAGCACAAGTGTAATTGACTTCTTAATATAGGTATAAAATGCACATTAGCAAGGTGCAAATTTGCAAAACTACCCTTCACAGGCCTCATGCTGGAAAAAGCATATTTTCCTTCACAGTTTGGAACATATCAAAATCTATTTCAGTTCCATAGGCTTTCTTCTCGGTATTCCACCAAAATTGTCCTTTAGGAATGTTAATTAAGAAATCAAATGATCATTTTATGTGTCTCCCATGAGTGAAAGTATCCATGGTATGCCACCTTCTGTGAGAGATACACATGCTATGGTCTGATGGGGGTGCAGTAGGAAACTTTGGCTTGCTCTCTGGGCACCGCATGGCTAATTTGCATATCAGCCCTGACAGTATTTTGAAGGCATCGGGAAAGGCCCCCGATGCCATCAAAAGACTGTCAGGGGCTGGTGCCCCGACAATAAATGAATCCCTGGTGGTCTAGTGGCCCTTTTACCCCACCATTAAATACAAAAAAAGGTAACCTGGTGATCTAGTGGCCCTTGTACCCCCCACTCCCATTAAATACAAAAAAATAGCCTGATTATCTAGTGACCCCTAAATTCAGCCCCTCACACCCGGTACCTTAAAATAAGTATGGGGGGGGGGGACGCACGCCCGATGTGCAAGTCGCAGGCAACAGATCTGATCCCTCCCTGCCCTGACATCGTGTCAGAGGAGAGAGGGACCAGACTTGCAGAAAGACCCGAAAAGGCTTAGGGGGTGTATTTTGGCTGCCTGCTATTGCCCTGCCACCACTGAGAGTACAAAAAGTGGTGGCGGCAGGGCAACAGCAGGCAGCCAAGATGTGCCCCCTAAGCCTTTGCGCCTTGTGCAGCTGCACCGCTCGTACAGGGCTAGATACAGTAATGGTCTTACTGCCCTCATTGCTATACTGATTCAAACAATCAGAAATGCAACAAATTTTGAACTTATAGGAGAAATTCTCTATCCAAAGAAAAAAAAATTTCGGATCACCTTTGACCAAGTGGTCTATAATAAGTCTATATGGTAAACCTGTAACCCTTTTTATTCTTATATAATGATACCATACAAGAAAAGTCTTCATATTGATTAAAATATTAGCTTACTCCACTAATATGGCATCAGTCCAAACAGTGACTGATGCCATAACCAACTGAAAAGAAAAAAACAAACATAGTACAATCAATCAGCATGCAGAATTTATTCATCTGTTTTTCCAGGACTAATTAAGCTCTACCTTGGTCCACATACCATGCAAAAAATCCATCTCCTCTGTTTCATTGAAGATACATGGTTTGTAAGAGGTTCTAACATGAAAATATTTCTTTTTACAGGTGTGGCAGTGGCTGAAATTTTTAAGCACCTTAGGCCAGTTTACAAAGGGAGCATGATACCAATCTTTTCCTCTTCTGTTTTGTCCTGGGTTTTACCTGCTGCTGAAAGTTCTCAGTATGAATCTGCTCTGGTCAATGGATAAAGCCAAGAGATAGATCCACTCAGCCTGGAGCACTATGTTGGCATCACCCCCTTTACCAGCCTGATCAGGAACCTGGGGAACTTCTTCAGGCTGGGGCTCACACTCAAATCCCAACAGTACCATGAGAGCTGCAAGGGGAAGCAGGGGGAGGGACAGTTCAGCTTCTACCTGTGCCGCGCCCTTTCCTCCTTGCCCATCTTCTACCTATATGAGTACTTTGAACTCCCCATGGACCTTGAACTACTGTTCTGCTTGCTGTCATTCTGTAAAAGCGTGACAGCGCCTCTGACATCCATGATGATGCTTCCTTACTGTGTGTCAAGTTTTATGGGGTCAGGAGAGACTGTAGGAAATCAAACAGATGGCCTTACAAACAGAGTGCTCACAATTTTATAAAGGAAGCAAACAACCATCTTCCTTCAATGCAATACAATGTGTGCTGGTGTGTCAATGCTGACTCCTGGCTACCCAGCCCATGGGTTTTCTTGTCCAGGTGCAACTGGAAATAGCTTGCCAGACCTTTCCTCGGAGCAGTGAGCTCATAGCCCCTGCTATTCCAAGGTGGTCTCTCATCTAAGTATTAGTCAGACCCAACCCTGCCTAGCTTCAGAGATCAGTCAAGAGCAGGTTCATTTGGGCATCTTACCCTCTCTCTATTCAGCAGCATGCCTTGTAGAGTGACTTTTTAAATTAAATTGTATTTTTAAGAGTATTGCCTTTTAGTGATTGAAAAGAGAGCATATTAGCTTTTTAGATGAACAGAAGGTCACAACTGCAAACGGTGCATGGAGAAAGACAATGAGTATTTCTTAAGGGAGCCAGATATTGTGGGGCTGGATCTTAAAATATGCATTTTTTTAATGTTGCCCCATAGCACACATTCCAAAATATAGGCGATACCACAACATGGAACTTAAGAAAGACAAACACGAGGATAGAGCTCTGGGCCTGCTACAAAGAGAAACTCCCCATCTGGACAGCATCTGAGGAAGTTACTCTGTGCTGCCGTACAGTAACCGGGAAGTAGAAAGCTGTGTGATTTATAGTTGGTAAAACAGTAGATCATTCAGCCCTTGTTGAAGTCCATGATTATTTCTAAAAGCATTTCATCTGAGGTTCCGGAGTCTGTCCATTCAAAGGCTAAGAGTATGTTGTAACTTGCTTGTATATAAACCAACTTATTTGTATAGCGTTACAAGGCATATGCAGCAGTGTACATATAGATGTAAGACACAGTAGTAAAAGGTATGGGCCCAACTATCATGCTGATGTTTAAATTAATTCATATATTCAGCACTATATAAGTATGAGCAGTGGTAGTAAATATATATACACTGAGGTCATTGTGTTAGTGCTATTCATTTGAAGTGGGATTTTAGAAAGGGCATTCCGACATTGGTATGGATGAGCAGGTGGTGAAGGGACCCTTCTATCCTCTGTTCCTTGTGTCCACCCTAGAACCAACTAATGAACATATGAGGCTGGACTCTGGCACATCACGCCACCCATCTAGAAAGTGTGCTGGGGAGGAGAGGGAGGGGTGATGGTGAGGGTGGAGCAGCGCAGGAGAACAGCACAGAGGGCCGTGCTGCAACACCGAAGCCTCATCAATGGTGGAGCATGACTTCTTTGTGCTCATATAGCAGGTGCACTACTTTAAGGTCCTCCATGGGTTGGGTGAGCTAGAGGTCCTGCTGCATCTTGAAGCCATCTGGAAAAAGATGCAGCAGAGCTTTGGTACCATCACCTAGACTGAGGACCTAATGTTGGGCACTTGGAGGAAATAAGGGCAGAGATGTATATGCCCTATCTGAAGCTGTATAGCAGCTGCTGGCATGCATCTCCACCCTTATTCCCTCATGACACAGGGGGAGGGCTGTAGTTAGGAGGGAGATGTGTTTGTACATATATTCTCACTGTGTTTGTTAATAAAGGTTATATACTGCATATATATATATATGCTGGGGATGAAAATGTTTCTGTGTTTGATTATTTCCGAACAGTACCACAGTGCCCTTGAGAGTGGCAGGTGCATGGTGAGGGCTGGATAGCACACAGGGGATACATTGATGCAGCCACTACATGGGAACAAGATTGGATGATGTGTAGGCCACAAGTGTCAACCAGGAACTGGGGACACCTAATGACACTAATACACATATGCATGAACCACCTTTGAAAGATTGTGCGAATTTCCCAGTAGCCTATTTCCTAAGGCTACATGCCACAGATCTGATTAAGATGGGGACATTTAATAAATGCAAATTGGTTGACCAGACCTGGTTCTCTAAAGTCTCTAATTTAAATTTAATTCCAGTTAGGACTTTAACAAGAACAGTAGTCTGATTCTCATGCTGTTGAACAATAACCTTAAGGTCCTCTACTGTTTTTTTCACAGCCACAATGTCACTAGAATTCTTTTGAATAAACATAACATTACCTTGTACTTGAGCTAGAACTTTATTTGACTGCAACACCATTAGGTCACTCTTCTTAGCGATGGCATTCCAGATTGTCTCTAATGTGAAGTTCTCCGCATGTTTCAAAGGGAGAACAGACCACTGCTCAACCAGTACCACCTCACTGGACAAAGAGCTTCCATTCACTTCAGACTGTTGCATTGCTGGCACCAACCCATTCACCAGCTTCTCCACTCCTTGCATCACTCCTGCAGCCGAAAAAGATGGACCCAGCCTCGACTCCAATGCCAGAGACAATCCGGAAACACCTCCTCCCACCAGGGCACCCAGCAACTCTCGAATAGGGCTGGATGACCTGGGTGCATCCAGGCTAAGAAATCCGGTGGACAAAACAGAAAGAAGACAAAGCTCCAGCGACAATTCACAGCCCAAGAAAGACGCCGGCCTTCCCTGCACTGTTAGCGACACAGCCGGTATCTTCTTGATGACTTTCCAAATGCTGAATAAAAGAATCCATCGGACCCTTAGAAGCAGCAGGTCTGGAGAGAATCTCCTGCAGCTCGGGAAGCTTCCACTGCACTTTCCCCTTCCTCTTTGGCATCAAAGGTAATAGATTCTGGAGAAGCGACAGATCACATGGCCATCTTTGGAGAACCAGGTCCAGTCAACCAATTTGCATTTATTAAATTTCCCCAGATCATCTTTGATCTCGGCTAGGAACATGTTTAAGAGTTATTTGATAGAGGTTCTTGGGGTCTTTCTGTATCCCATCCACCCTCACCAAGATGTATTGTATACCTACTGGTAAAAAGATCTCAGCTAATAATCTGCAGCCACCTCTTGGGGAACGGCAGCATATGGACATTCTGAATATTTTGGAATCTTCTGGTTCAGAATCTGTGGTTCCTGTAACTCTTATAATAAGTTTGGCTCTCTACTCTGATTGAGAGAGGCTACTCAAATTATACTTCAAGAAACACACTGCACCATTTAAAGTAGTGGTTCTCAACTCAGTCCTCTGGGACCCCCCCCGGCCAGTCAGGTTTTCAGAATATTCACTATGAATATGCATGAAATAAATCTGTATACAATGGAAGCAATGCATGCAGATCTATCTCATGCATATTCATTGTGGATATCCTGAAACCTGACTGGCCTGGGGGTCCCAGAGGACTGGGTTGAGAACCACTGCGTTAAAGGATTGCTAGTGCATATTTTCCCGGACTTACCCCGACATACACAAAGACACTTTCTGCTCCTTAAGCCTGGGGTGGTTCAACTGGGGGTCTTTTCTTTCTCAAGTTTCCTTGTAAATATTTGGTAAAACTACAGTCTGTAGCTTATGTTTTTTATGATTCCCCTCATTTTGTTGCCTTTATAAGTGCTTGCTTGCCTGCTGTCTCCTAGGCTTATTTTAGCAATTCGCAGTGAAAGCCCCCAGGTAAGTGAAACATTAAATACCTTTATGGAAATTAGTAAAAGGAACAACATATGGAAAGCGGTGTGTATAAATGCCTGTAGCATGGGAAATAAGATCCCAGATGTTGAAGCTTTAATGGGAGAGGCTGACTTGGATTTAGTAGCAGTTACAGAAACATGGTTCACAGAAAACCATGACTAGGATGTAACTATACCAGGCTATACTTTATTTAGAAAGGACAGGGTAGGAAGAAGGGGAAGAGGAGTGGTACTATATGTAAAAAACAACATTAAAGCTTTGGAACTACAGAGCTTAAAAGGGAAAGAGGAGGTACTGTGGGTTAAACTAGAAAAAAGGAAAGAAAAATCTATTTGCATTGGCGTGATATACAGACCTCCCTCACAGGAGGAAGAGGTGGATGGAGAGTTAAGAAGACATACACAGCATTGCTAGGAAAGGGGAAGCGATACTGATAAGGGATTTCAATATGCCAGAAACAAGGAGATCCTGGATTCTCTACAGGGAGAACTACTCAGGCAACTGGTAACAAAACCCACACATGAAGGGGTCATACTGGAATTGGTGCTTAACAATGGTGAAAGTGTTTCTGATGTTATAGTGGGAGATCATTTTGCATCCAGTGATCACCAGATGGTGTGGTTCAGTATTCGGACTAGGACTGTTAAAAGCCATTCAAAAGCGAGGGTCTTAGACTTTAGGAAAACTAAGTTTGCCAAGATGGGCCAATACCTCAGGAAGTCGTTAGCAGGAAGGAACATCTGGGGGATGTAGAAAAACAGTGGGCAAAACTGAAAAGGGATATTTTAAGGGCAACCAACCTTTTTGTTAAAATGGTAAATAAAGGTAAAAGGAAAAGGAGATCGCTATGGTTTTCGAAAGAAGTAGCTGAAAAAGTGAAGAAAAAGAGAGAGGCCTTCATGAAATACAAGAGATCACGGAGAGAGGAAGACAGGAATCTATATTTGGAAAAACGTAGAGAAGCTAGCAAAGTAGCAAGGAAAGCAAAGATTCAAAAAGAGGAGGAAATAGCCAATGCAGTAAAATGGGGGATAAGACATTTTTCAGATATGTTAGTGAGAAGAGGAAGGGCAAAAGTGGTATTGTCAGACTTAAGGGTGAAGGGGAGGAATATGTAGAAGCTGAGGGTACAGCAGAACTGCTTAACAAATATTTCTGTTTTGTGTCACAGATGAAGAACCAGGAGCAGGACCTCAGAAAACCCCCACAAACAGGAACAGAAGCAAGGGGCATTTTGATCAATTTTCAGAAGACCGTGTTTGTGAGAAATTAGCTAAACTTAAAGTAGACAAAGTAATGGGACCGGATGGGATACACCCTAGAATACTGAGGGAACTTGGGGACATTCTAGCAGCTCCACTGACTGACTTTTTCAATGCCTTGTTGGAGTCAGGAGTGGTGCCAAAGGACTGGAGAGAGGCACATGTGGTCCCTTTACACAAAAGCAGAAAAAAGGATATGGTTGAAAACTACAGGCCGGTTAGTTTAACTTCGGTGGTCAGTAAATTATTGGGAACGCTGCTGAAAGAGAAAATAGTGAGGTTTCGGGTTTCCAGCAGATTACAGGATCAGAGGCAGCATGGATTCACCAGAGGCAGGTCTTGTCATTCAAATCTGATTGATTTCTTTGACTGGGTGACCAGGGAGTTGGACCGAGGGAGAGCCTTAGATATGATGTATTTAGATTTCAGTAAAGCCTTTGACACCGTTCCTCACAGGCGACTTATAAACAAACTGAGAACCATAGGGATGGATCATAAAGTTAATGCTTGGGTTAGAAATTGGTTGAATGGGAATTGACAAGGGCTACAGGTAAATGAAGTTCACTCTGAGGAGGAGGAGGTTACCAGTGGTGTGCCCCAGGGATCTGTCCTTGGCCCGATTCTTTTTAACATCTTTGTTAGTGATATAGCAGAAGGCTGTCGGGTAAGGTTTGCCTCTTTGCAGATGATACCAAAATCTGCAATAGAGTAGACACCCAGGAAGGTGTAGATGACATGAGGAGTGATCTAGCTAAGCTTGAAGAATGGTCTAGAATTTGGCAGCTGAGATTTAATGTTAAAAGAATGCAAGGTCATGCATTTGGGCTGCAGCAATCCAAGGGAGCAATATAGTGTAGGCGGTGAAGTACTTTTGTCCACTAAAGAAGAACAGGACCTAGGCGTGATTGTGTCTGATGATCTTAAAGTACTTAAACAGGTAGAAAAGGTGACGGCAAAAGCTAGAAGGATGCTTGGTTGCATAGGGAGAGGAATGGCCAGCAGAAGAAAGGAGGTGATAGTGCCTCTGTATAAGTCTTTGGTGCCACCTCATTTGGAGTATTGCGTGCAATTCTGGAGACCGCACCTTCAAAAGGATATAAACAGGCTGGAGTCGGTACAGAGGGTGGCTACTAAAATGGTTAGTGGTCTTCATTATAAAACATATGAGGACAGACTTAAGGATCTTAATATGTACACCTTAGAGGAAATGCGGGATACAGGTGACATGATTGAGATGTTTAAATACCTCCGTGGCATAAATGCACAAGATGAGAGCCTCTTTCGATAGAAAGCAAGCTCTGCCATGAGCGGACATGGGATGAGGGTGAAAGGGGATAGATTCAGGAGTGATATGCAGAAATATTTCTTTATGAATAGAGTGGTGGATCCATGGAATAGTCTCCCAGTGGAGGTGGTAGAGATGAAGACAGTATCTGAATTCAAAGAAGTATGGGACAAACAAAGAGGATCTCTAAAGGAAAAAGGGGGACTGTTGTAGTGGCTGATATGGAAGGACAGACTAGATAGGTCATGTGGTCTTTTTCCGTCATCATGTTTCTATGTTTCTGTTAGTTATAGGCTTGGTGATTAGGCAGATGCATCATTCTTGCCTCTCATGTTTTTTGGATCTCTCCTTATTGTGAAGGACTAGAGGAATCTGGGCTATATTTTGGTTTAGAATTAGTTACTTGGGATATGTCTGTGTCTCATACTACACTGGTCAGCTAATTTTTACAAAAGTCATGTTACTGAAATAAAAATAGTCATTTCTTATCAATTTTTATATGCTGAACATGAATATGACAGTGAAATTGCAAAGTTCGTTCTAGTTTTTTTTGTAATCTACAAGAATTAATGTTTACATCACGAAATGCATGTCAATAGTAAATATAATAGGCCTTCGGTTAATACCTGTAAAAAAAACAAGTCATAGACTACTACTTAGATTTTTTTCGCCTGTCTCTTGTACAGCTGTTCGGGAGCTTCTCTGGGGAGTGTCCAGCAGTAGTCAGCCAGCACTGTAGTGGACCATTTTCCCTGGTATCTTTGCTCCATCGTTGCGATATCCTGGTGAAAACGTTCTCCCTGCTCATCACTAACCATACCACAGTTGTCAGGAAAGAAATCGAGATGGGAATCAAGGAAATGGATCTTTAGAGACATATTGCAGCCAAGTTTCTGATACTGCATCAGCATGTCTTCTACTAGTTCCTTGTAGTTTTCTGCCCTAACATTCCCAAGAAAGTTTGTTGACACTAGGCGAAAAGCATTCCATGCTTGTTTCGCATCACCCTGCAGCAAGTTGTTGAACCGGTCATCTTTGAAGAGCTCTTGAATCTGAGGACCCACAAAAACTCCCTCTTTAATCTTTGCTTCGCTGAGTCGAGGGAATTTTTCATGCAGGTATCGGAAAGCAGGTGAAGTGCGGTCCATGGCTTTCACAAAGTTTTTCATCAAACCTAGTTTGATGTGAAGGGGTGGTAGCAGGATTTTGTGAGCCTCAACCAGAGCTAGGTGCTGGATATTCTTCTCTCCAACTGTTACATTTTATCTGCGATTCCATTCCTTCCGCAAGTAGTTCCAATCCCTTGCTCGGCTATCCCACTCAGATAAGAAACACATGTATTTTATATATCCCTGCTGCAGTCCCATTAAAAGGACAACTACCTTCAAGTCACCACAGAGGTGCCAGCTGTACTTGTTTTAGTTAATGGAAGTCAGTAGATGCTTTAAGTTATCGTATGTCTCATTCATGTGGACGGCATGCTCTACTGGAATAGATGGAAGACGGTTTTCATTGTTCAAAAGCACAGCCTTCAGACTCAGTTTTGAAGAGTCTATTAATAGTCTCCAGTCTTGTGGGTCATGAGTGATTTTTAAGGCATTCATGAGGCTTTTAATATTGGAACAAAATACCAGATTACTTTCCTTTCTGAAGAAAGGCTCCAACTGCCGGTGGCACTTTCGATATGAAGTAATGTTGACATCTTCTTCTAGAAAATTCCATTGTTGGAATCTTGATCCTAGCAATTCTGCCTTGTTCTTGGATAAGTCCAATTCACGAACCAGGTCATTTAGTTCTTCCTGTGTAAAGTTGATAATGCATCCCAGTGAAAATCTGGGTCACTGCATGCTGACGGACCAGGAGAAGAACAGGTCAGCTCACCCTTGTCCTCATCAAATGAATCAAGAGAATATTCTGATGGAGGTTCTGGAATAAGAAGTCCCTCACCATGTGGACATAGTCTCAATGCAGACGGAATGTTTGGGTAGACTATGCTTGACTTCTTTTGCTTTGTTATTCCTCTGGAAAGAGGAGGAACCAAGCAGAAGTAACAGTCATTTATGTGGTTGCTTGGCTCTCTCCACACCATGGGGACTGCAAATGACATTGATGGTCTTTTGCAATTCAACCACTGTGAAAGCTGTGTTGTACATGTAGTGAAGCATATATGCGGGGCCAAAGGCTTGTCTTGGTCACCAAGCTTGCATCCGAAGTAAAGATGATATGCCTTCTTCAGTTGAGAAGTGATACTTTTCTTCTGGTTGGCAAATGTCACTTCCCCACAAACATAGCAGAAATTGTCAACGGTATTAACGCACTTTCGCGGCATTACTGTTCTGTTCTGTATTGTACCTAAATGACTAAAATTATATGATTAATAAAAGTTACATGTAACGGGGCCTGGGGGGGGGGGTAATCAAGATGGCGACAGGATGCTCTGACCTGTTGAGCTGCGTCTGTTGAAGCTTCTGTGTGTCCGTGGCTGGCCTCGTTTGGATTCAGATGGGGCGGAAGAAACGGAAGCAGGTCACCCTTCCTCCTGGGGCTGACTTGCCGGTGCCATTGACCCAGCGAACGTTGCCTGACTGCGGCTTTGGGGTCGGAGGATGGGCCACCTCTTCAGCAGCGGCGAGGGTAGAGGAGTCGTCGCTGAGTGCATTGGGTATTCTTCTCTCTTCGGAGGAATGTACCCCTCCACCACACCCTGGAAGTGTTTTCTCACCAGAGGCTGCCTTTCCCACTGGTTTGCTGGGGAGTACACCAGGGGATGGGGCGGCAGGAGGTGCTCTGGGTGTTGGAAATTGCCCTGTAGAGGCTGGGAGGCAGACAGGATCTGCGGAGTCGGCGAGTTCCGGGCAAAGAAGTATGCTTGGGATGCCCGGTCAAGTAGAGGCTCTTTCGGGCTTCCTGTTTTGGAGAGACCTGCGGTGATATCTTTGGAGGCACTCTGGGATGGTCTCGCAGCGCTCAATACTTCCCTAAAGGATATTTTTTGTCATGTGAGTACTGAGATGGTAGAGATTCGAGCTTCATGTGTGCAGCGGCGTGCAAGGGAGCAAATAGAATGCTAGGTATGATAAGGAAAGGAATGGAAAATAAAACAAGAGAGATTATAATGCCTCTATATCGTTCCATGGTGAGACCGCACCTTGAATATTGTGTGCAATTCTGGTCACCGTATCTTAAAAAGGATATAGCGATTTTAGAAAAGGTACAGAGAAGAGCCACCAAAATGGTAAAGGGGATGGAAGGATACTCCTATGAAGAAAGGCTAAAAAGGTTAGGGCTCTTTAACCTGGAAAAGAGACGGCTGAGGGGAGATATGATAGAGGTCTATAAATTAATGAACGGAGTGGAACGGGTAAACGTAGATCGATTGTTTACCTTATCAGAATATAGAAAGACTAGGGGACATGCAATGAAGCTACAGGATAAACTATTTAAGACTAATAAAAGAAAATATTTTTTCACTCAACGTGTAATCAAACTCTGGAATTTGTTACCGGAGGATGTAGTAAAGGCTGTTAGTGTAGCTGGGTTTAAAAAAGGTTTGGACAAGTTCCTGGAGGAAAGGTCCATAAACCATTATTAAGAAGTGACCGAAGATATCAATGCTTGACCCAGTACAACCATTGTGGAACTTGTGTCTCTTGGGGAAACTGCTAGGTACATATGACCTAGATTGGCCACTGTTGGAAACAGAATACTGGGCTTGATGGACCTTGGTCTGACCCAGTATGGCATATCTTATGTTCTTATGTTCATGTGGAACTCTTTCCAGTGTACAAGTGCAGCAGGCAGAGAGACTCTCTACAGTGGAGCATGAACCTGGTCAGCTGCGGGAGACGGTGGCTGCCCAAGTAAAAGACAGAGCTGTAACCGCTAGGAAATTAGAGTATTTGGAGAACCAAGTACGGCGTTGTAATCTACGCTTTTTGAACTTTCCACGTTCTCCCATATTGTCACCGATGGAGATGGTTAAAAAATATTTTGGAGAGATTTTGCAGATCCCTTTGGATCAGTTTCCACCTATGGTGCGTATGCAGCATCTGTCTAGGGGCCAGGGGTCCGTTAGATCCAATGGCCCTGAGTCTGCCCGTGTTAGAGATGACCTTACGGGGTTTTTAGAATCTTCCCTGGAGGTCATCTCAGAGAAGTCCACACTACTTGTTACCTTTGCACTAGAATCTGATAAATTTTTTATCCTTAGATTATACTTTAGGAACCTCAATGAGGAATTTCTGGGGTCTAAAATACGTATTTTTCCTGATATAGCCCGCAATACGCAGCTGAGAAGGCAGGAGTTTCTAGTACTGCGCCCTAGGGTGGTGGCACTGGGAGCCTCCTTCCAGCTTAAATTTCCTGCAAAATGTTATGTGATGTTTAACCAAAAATGTTTTTTGTTTTTTGACCCTGGGCAATTGTTGGAGTTCCTGGTGGCTAGGGAAGTTGTAACTGTTGCCCTGTAAGTCCCTACCTGTTGCAAATATTGTTCAATTCCCTTTGTATGTGGATAGTTCAGGTCTTGGTTCTAGACCTTTACTTTCTTGTTTTTCCTAGAACCTCCCCCTATTTCCTTTTTCTATTGTGGTCTATAATATGAGCGTTAATTATATTTAGGTTGTTGTGTTGATAGCCTTTAGGGGGGTTGTTGATTACTTGTGTATAGTTCATTTCTTTTGATAACTATGCTCATGTCTGTAACATTCAATGTTGTTTCTTGGATGTATAATTGTTAAAGTTGAATAAAATTTAAATTAAAAAAAAAAGTTACATGTAACAGTAGCTTAAACTGTCTTGCACACAGTCTGAAATATTTTATATGCTCAACTTTCTGACTGCATATAGTACACTGCTGACGTCAGATGGCTTCAGCAGCCGTCTGGCAGTAGTATTGCATTGCATCAGAAGATGATGCAATCAACTCTGGATGATGTGTGCATGCTGGTATTATGCAATGTGATGCAATATTACGTCATTCAAGGCTTATTTGGGATGTTGTTGATGTCCTACTGGATGAAACGTCAAAAATGAACTACATGCAATATCTTCAAAACGAGAGCCAATAAAATTTTTTTAATGTTATATTCATGTTCAGCTCACCAAGATACTATAGATTAGGGCCTTTCAAAGTCAGTAACGATTTCAATGTTGACCAGTGCTATTTCTTTGCCCATTGTATTGCTGTTCAAGTATCACTTCTTGGATGTATTCGAAAATTTGATAAATAAAAAAAAAGGATGGGGACATTTATGGGATAATCACATATGTCTGCTGAGAGCATAAGACTTCACAGAGACTTCACATATAGAGAAACTAGGGAAACTGCCCAACATTTATTTTTTTATTATTTATTTATTTATTACAATTTCTTATATACCGCACTATTCGCCATCAGCGCGGTTTACATTACAAGAAAAGACCAGAACAGGCTGTTCAGTTTTACAGAGAACAAGGTGTACAAACTTGGATAACATGGGTGAACTATTTACATGAAATATCTACAAATAGGCGTTATGACAAAGCTCTAGAAGTATCATGTAGTTACTTTCTCTGGTGGGGTTAGCTAGGCGTCATATTTCTTCTGTTGTACAGCGGTCCTTTCACACCTTATGTCAACTCCGTGCTATTCGTCCCTTTATATCTGTACCTTCCCTGGCTACACTGCTACTGTCCCTGGTGGTATCCCGCCTGGACTACTGCAATGTTGTCCTGGCCGGTCTCCCTCAAACCCAACTGCGAAGACTACAACTGGTCCACCACACAGCTGCATGTATTCTCACCCATGCTTCCCGCTTCGACCACATCATCCCCATCTTGATTCACCTACACTGGCTTCCCCTTGCTTACCGTATACAGTTCAAAATCCTTATAAATGTGCACAAAACCATCCATACCGGTATTCCCCTCTACCTTGCCAATCTAATACATCTTCACTCATCTCACCACTCCCTTAGATCAGTCCATCTGAACCACATGTCCCTCCCCTCCCCATCACAGGCCCACCTTGAGTCCACCCGCTCCTCAACATTTTTCTTCCTGGGCCTGCGACTCTGGAACTCGCTCCCCGTCGCCCTCCATCTAGAACCCTCCTACAAGACTTTTAAGGCTAGGCTGAAGGCCCACCTTTTTTGCACCGCTTTTAACCTCCCTCCTCCTCCTGCTCCCCTTTCTCCCCCACCCCGTTGAACTAGAATGTTCATCATTTTGTGTTTTTGTCTGCTTCGTTGCTTTATCTGTTGCTTTACTCTCTCTCTCCACCCTATCCTGTCTCTTCATTATTTTTGGCATTCCTTTTCCTTTTCAGCAGCCTATATATTTTGTTGTTGTACACCGCTCTGGTGCCACTGGTAAAGAGCGGTATATTAAATGCACCAATAAAGATAAAGATAAAGATTGCTGACTGGGTAGTCCTTGAGGAACAGGTGATATTTGAGTGCCTTCCTGAACTGGGCTAAGTCAACGATAGCACGAATGTTCGATGGTAGAGCATTCCAAGGTACTTCAGGCCGGAGGGCCGGGGGTTCAAGTCCCACCTGGGGACAGCAATCTCAGGCCGGAGGGACTGGGATTTCTAGTCCTATAGGCACTCCTTGTGGTCTTGGGCAAGCCACTTAACCCTCCATTGCCCATGTTCCCTGTAAGTATTAGCGTATGTGTCTCATATCCCCTCGTGTTAAATGTATCCCCCAATTGACCGCTTTGACCCGGTGAAAAGCGGGATATAAATACAGCTAAATAAATAAATTCCAGCATCTTGGATATGGGCTGCAGATAAGGCACGCAAAACTACAAACAGACCTTAAGCACTGCTACCCCTGATACACTGCAACAGCTAGCAAGTCACATGGATCAAATCCAAAATGAGCATAACTACACAACCTACTTTGCATGCTACTACATGGAAAAAAAGAAACATAGGAGGACGTGTTGGACTAAGATCTACCAGCACAGGTATACCACATGGAGGAATAGCCTAGTGGTTTGGCCAGTAACCTGAGGTCAAAAAGACTAGGGTTCTAATCTCACCAACACTCTTTGTAGCCTTGGGCAAATCACTTAATCCTCCATTGCCTTGGTACAACCTTAGATTGTAAGTCCTCTAGGGACAGATAAATACCTACAGCATTTGATTGTAACTGACTTTGATATACTACTGGAAAGAAGCAACTTAACTAGGAAGAGGGAGGAGTGGCCTAGTGGTTGGAGCAAGTTACCTCAGGCTGGAAGGTCAGGGGTTCAAATCCCACTAGAGGACAGCAACCTTGGGCCGGAAGGACTGGGGTTTCTAGTCCCACAGGTGCTCCTTGTGGTCTTGGGCAAGCCACTTAACCCTCCATTGCCCATGTTTCCTGTAAATAGTTATCTCCAAATTATAATGCCCTATTCAATGTAATTTCAGTTTGTTCAATGTAAACTGCCTTGATATCATGAAAGGCAGTATATAAGAAATGTTAAATAAATAAAATACTAATAATAAATACAATTCTAGTGACATATATGTGGCTATAGCCAATATACAGGCCCATCCCATGTGATGGTCACAATATTAACATGCAAAAGTGAAATGTGTAGCTCTCACAATGTCCTTTAGATATGCCGGCCCTGTGTACCTATGTCCCACAGTTTGCAATGTGTGGGGGTGTTTCCTGGACCCATCCATTTAGACACCCTTAAAAGCACAGCCGCTTGTCTGCCCTCATAAAGTGTCTGCTAGTGTTCCAGCTCCCACCATCAACACCCTTGATATCCCACTACGAATACCCAGACCCTCCCAGTGTCATCTCCCTTCCAGTTCCAGTCTCCCCATTACCAGTCCTAGCTCCCCATCTTCTTCAAGTGTCAGCCATCCACCCAAAAGCAGTCTTCTTGTGCCAGCCAGCCCCCCATAGCCCCCCTCAACATCAAACCCACCCAGCCATCTTCTTTGCCTCTCCTCCCTGCAGCCCTTCCTCAGCCTGCACACATTGCACAGCTGCATTCCCATGACTGTGCTAAGTTGCAGCCGCTGCGACTGCAGAGCCTCTAAAAGTGAAACAGGGCACTTCCTGTCTTTTGTGCAACACAGGAAGTGCCTTGGTTTCACTTTTAGAGATTCCATGGTTTGGGTGGCTGCAACTAAGCACAGCTATGGGAATGAGGGAAATCTCTCCCGCAGCTGCGAAGAAGTGAGTCGGTGAGACAGGCTCTGGGTATCATTGACTGACCTCTTAAGCTAGTGAGGTCGCAGAACCCCTCGGAGTGGGGCCAAGAGCAGTAAAGCTCATAACTATCCTTGACCTACAAGCAGTCAGTGAGGACATGCATGTAACTGGTTCTGAATTGGGTCTGCATGTGTCTATACTACATGAATGTCTCCAGGAACAAGCCATTTTATATATGGGGTGTTTCCTGGACCCATCCATTTAGACACCCTTAAAAGCACAGCCACTTGTCTACCCTCATAAAGTGTCTGCTAGTGTTCCAGCTCCCACCATCAACACCCTTGATATCCCACTATGAATACCATTGTGACTAACACGCTGTGCTCTGTGCAACACCGACAGGCAGACAAATGGACAGACAGTGACAAACCTTCAGTGATATTCAGACTCACACCACTAGCCACTCACACATCTCCTCTCTAGCATGCCAACACACACTGGCATGCACATAGTGTTACAGCACAGTCACACATTGCCACAGACAGCAACACACAGGCTTTAGGGGAGCACGGGTGGATACATAGCTGCAGGGCAAAGGGTGGCCCGTCAGATCTGGGAGAAGAATGGGTTGTTGAGAGCTGGGGGTCAGTAATTGGGAAACAACAGAGTATGGTGAGCACTCCTGGGGGGGAATGTATAGAGGAGATGCGGGGAATCACTACAAAGGCTGCTCATAGACATTGATGACAGGCACAGCAATCCCTCTGCAGTACAGGCTCCTCAGGTCACAATTACAAACAGAGGTCAGCATGGACAGAAAAGGTACCTTACTTATTTGTAATTTACAGCAGGTGTAGTGAGAGATGTTTGGCATAATCAGCTCCCTTGTAAGCTGCTAAGACAGAAACGGGCTCTTCAGGGTCGGGTGGGGGCTAGGATAGGACTGGAAATGGCTGATGGGGGCTAGGAATGGAAATGGGTTGATGGGGGGCAAGGATAGGACTGGAAATGGACTGATGCACAACTTGGACTGGAAATTGGCTGATGGGGGGGGGGGGCAAGGATAGGACTGGAAATGGGCTAATATGGGGCTTGGACTGGAAATGGGCTGAAGGGAGCTAGGACAGGAGTGGAAATAGCTGATGGGGGACTAGGATAGGACTGAAAATGGCCGATGGTGGGGCTAGGAATGGACATAGGCCAATGGAAGGCTGGGATAGGACTGGAAATGGGCTGATGATGGCTAGGATAGGACTGGAAATGGCTGATAGTGGGGCTAGGATTGGAAATGGGTTGATGGGCGTGCTAGAACTGGAAATGGGCTGATGCGGGAGATTGGAGAATGGGACTAGAAGGGAGTGGATACTGGGTGGGGCTGGAACTAGAAGGGAGCTGATGTTGGAAGAAGATTAGAAGGGAATAGGGCTGGGGGAGTGAGTATGGAGAGGGTTAAATATATTTTGTTGGGAGGGAAGCAAAATCTACAATTGGCCGAGTACTGGGAGAGTAAGTGGGGAGTGAGGGTGAAATTTGAGTAGATGAAAAAGAAAGAAAGAAAGAAAGAAATAGGGGAAAGAGCAAAAGGGGAAGATCAGTATGTTAAAGCAGATGTAGAGTGAGAAGGGAAAAATGCTAGAAGAGAGAAAAAAAGGACAAATGGACACCTGACAATGGAGAATTAGCCGAAGACATGAAGAAACCAGAAGAAAGTGACTGGAACAATTGCAACTGAAAAATAAAATGCCCAAACAAAAGGTAGACAAATATTTTTTTTATTTTGAATTTGTTAGCTGGAATTTGTCAGTTCTGGGAAGGTGCATTGCTAATGTCTTTACATTTGTGATTAGTACAAGAAGAAATTAATTTATAGTTTTATTTCTCTAGTGTTGTTGTACATTCCAAGTTTGGCTTTTGGTGCTCCCAGTTTAATTATTGTCTTTCTATTTCTAAATTGTGATTGCTTGTTCTTTGTTTGGTGACGGTCTGTGTTCCGCATGGGTGACTGAGCTGCGCTATTCTGTTCATGTAGTTTCTGTGTGACCGTGACACTTGTTCTCTTTCCCCAGAAGGAGATGTATTGGTATTCTCAGAGATGTATTTCTGCCAATCATCAAGCCTGTTGAAAAGAGTGAGATTGAAGGCCAAAGAGTAAGATTTTTCAGATGATGAATCTGTGGTATCAATGTAGAAAGATTTACGTGTGCAGGATTGCTTAGAGAGAGAAAAAAAACTCTCCTTGCTTTTCTTTAGTACCTCTAAAAGAATATAAACTGCACGGAGGCAATGTCTGACAATTTTCAGAGGAATTTGCCCAGTAGCTAAAATTATGCTCATAGTGGCGACAGCTAGCCATCGCTGCTAACGTTTAACCCTTACTATTCAATGTCGGGGACAAATCTGACCACCAGCATTGAATATCTGGGTCGCTGCACAGCCGGGAAGCTAACCAGGCAGCAGCTCAATATTGCCGCTGCACGGTTAGCTCCCGCAGGTAAAGTTGGGCGAGCCTTTGCCATGCCTATCTTTGCCCGCGAGTCACTAACAGGGTAGCGGCTCAATGTCACCACTGCCTGGTTAGGTACAGGTGCCACCTCTGCTCTACCCCAGAACGTCCATGACACAGGGCGGCACCCATGTCTGTAAACTGTGTGAATGACTTTGAATATTGGGCCCATAGGTACTTGTGGGTGCAGGGGAAGGAATTGGGGCAGGGGGAGTGAGTGGGCAGAAAGGTGTGCTCAGATTAACTCCTACTGGTACAGCCACTTGGCCTTTCTCCTTTTAAACTCTTTGAGCCCCATCTCTCATGAAAGTAGTGATTGGGTTCAATGCACTACCCCTGAGTAGTGAAATCTCCACTCCCGACATCCTCTTCATCAGTCCCCCCAGCACTTACCAGGGGATGTTCCTGGTAGGAGGGGGGGGGGCAGCAGTGATCCCCAGCTGCTCCTGTCCCATTGGTGCCTGGGTTGAACATGGAGCCTCTGAGTCTTCATGGTTGTCTTGTGGTAGGGATTTTGGGCATTAGCTCATGCCTTTTTCAGGAGTGGCTCTTCTAGGGGTCAAACTGCCAGCTAAGGAGCATGCACTGTGCCTGCTATCGTGGGGGGGGGGGGGGGAGGGGGGGATGGTATTTAAGCTTGGGGTGGGTGGGGAGGAAGAATCTTTTTCATTGCATAGGTGGCGGTAAGTGCATTGCCAATAACACAGATGCATCCTCGTCATCATCATAGCACCTACTGTGTTGTAAAGGTTTGTACCATGTTTTAACTGAATGGGCTGGTACAAGCCATATCCCCAACAGTTACCACAGAGGCTTTGCAAGTACTGTTCATTAATTTTTACAATTAATACATGGTAAATGCAAAACTTCACCTCACTGTAGTGAACTGGACCCCAAGCATCCATTATGTGATACATTTCCTGGGAGGTTAGATGCAGATCCCCAGCTCTTATCCTACATTTTCTCCTGAAGAGATATCAAAACTTTATTATTTATTTATTTACATTCTCTTATATACTGCGCTATTCTGCATCAGTGCGGTTTACAGTGAACAAAGTGAAATTACATTGAACAGGGCATTATAACTTGGAGATAATTATTTTACAGGGAACATGGGCTATGGAGGGTTAAGTGGCTTGCCCAAGACCACAAGGAGCACCTGTGGGACTAGAAACCCCAATCCTTCTGGCCCAAGGTTGCTGTCCTCTAGTGGGATTTGAACCCCCGAACCTTCTGGCCTGAAGTACCTTGCCCCAACCACTAGGCCACTCCTCCACTCCTTGTAATGTGGGAAGGCTGACACAGCCCTGGGCTCTATTACCCACTGCCCCCCCCCAAAGTTTCACATTTGTAAATAATAGCATCGGCCAATGCAGCCTTCATGTGGCCAGCTACTGTTCATTTGTGCATCTTTCATTAGATTCATAATTCGACCCATGAATAATTTGATTATTTTAAATAGAAAATAAATCTTTAAAGTAAATCTTTTTCTGTCTGTTACCCATTTATAATGTCCTTGAAATTTCAGTCACTAAGGGCTAGGTATGTATTTGCACATTAGAACTCATGCACACCCCTTTGTGGAAATTCTCCTTTCGTGGCCATAGATGGCATGCGGCAGCGACCCTGCAGCCAATGGGAGAATGAGAATATGGGAGACGTCCGTGCCCTTGCTGGCTCCTTGCAAGTGATGTAAGCGGTCCAGTACGGCTGAAGAGAAAATAAAGACTTGAGGCGACAGGCTGTAGTGGGGAGAGGGAGGGAGGGAGTGTGGTGGGGACAGGATAAATAACAGAGTGAGAGAGTAACTATTGGGGAAAGAAGGGGGCTTTGAGAAAGAGAGAGACATGGAGGGGAGGTTGAGAAAGATTACTGCATTTGATGAGGAAGTGAAAGAGTGTGATTGGGGACTGAAAAAAGTGACTGCTGGAGATGAGAAGAGATTGAGAGACAGCAATTTGGCTTTATTATTACTTCTTATCATTTGTATAGCGTTACTAGGCATACATATAAGAGACAGCCCCTGCTCCACAGAGCTTACAAACAGAACAATCAGGGCACTAGGGAATTATTAGGGGAAATGATTAATGCACATGTGCTTGCATCAGGAAACAGGTGAGGGGTCAGACTGGGGAGAAGTGACATAGTAGAGGCAAGGCGAATGAACATATTCCTCTGATGGATTCCAATTAGCGTATTAAATATATGTGCATGTATTTTTCTGAGAAAAGCAGGATTGCAAGTCACAAATGCCATGGGATAAATCTGTGACTGACTCAACCACTTGACAATCTCTAATTAACAAGTGATTTTTCAATCATTATAGCGTCGTGTTTAGTACAAATGGCATAGAAAATACTTCCCAGGAGGGTTTCAATGGTATGGCTTACACCAAGGCATGCAGTGTCTGGTAACATACTCAGCAATATCTCTTTGCTTATTACATTATAAGGTAGCCAGATGGTGGTAATATTAGTACTAGACAGACAGTGTGGAACACAGGTCGCCACAATGGAAATGGCAGAAGCATCTTGTGGTCCATAGTTTTCCCATCTCTTTTATTATATAGCCAAGGAACTTTCCATCAGATAAAGTTTTAATAACCCATGGGCCGATATTCAAAGGCCCTTCTCCGGATAATAGCAGTTGCTATCTGGATAAGTCCCTATGTCAAATTCAAGAACTCACTGAAAATTGTACTCTTTGAAGAAGTCTAAAACCCAATAATAATTATGAACGATGAAACATGAGTAGCTCATCTCAAGGATAGATGACACCAAAAAGGCATTGGGATAAACTCAAGATGATCTCTAAAGGAAGAAAAGAGACCATAGTAGTTGGTATGAAAGGGCAGACTGGATAGGCTGCATGGTGTTTATCTACCCTTGTGTTTCTATGTTTCACTCAGCGATGAGATAAAATAAATTTTTACATGCGCACACAGGGCTCTTTTTATGAGGGAGTACTTGGTGGTACTGAGTCATGGCATCTTTATCATTGCCTATTAAAACTGACCCCTTAATTGTACCATGTATTAATGAAAGAAACCTGCATATGAGTATCAATATCTTTTGCTAGGAAAAAAGCATTGTGCACAAATATGCCAAGGTAATTGCTCTTGTATATAACATTACAGTTTTATTGTCTGTCAATATTCTTTAGCCAAACACTGATGCGAGAACAAAATTGAGGATTAATTGTTTTGTAATGTTCTGACCTGATCGTTTAATTTTTCGTTGCTCTGATTAAATTTGTAAGCTGCTCTGTACTTCCTTCGAGTGGAAAAGCAGGTAATAAATCTGTGAATTAAATTCAATTATATCAGTCAATTTTCAGCAAAAACTAGCCATATAAAGCTAATGAACATTATTACAGATTGCCGTTGCAGTGTCTGGAGTGAGGGTGGCGTGTGGACATTCTTCTCATCTACATGGAGGGCGGCAATATTCCGTCCATGATCCGTATTGCTATTGGGATACATTTAGGACAGTACTCAATACTGTATATTTATTCAGCGCCATCACTTCTGTGCAGAGCAGTGATGAATATACATGTAAAGGGGAATTTTAGAAAAGGACATGGAAAGGAGAATTCCCATGTTCATCTCAGGATGTGGAGATTTAAGCCAGCATTTTACAAGAGGTTCTACTAAATGTAGAGCCCCTTGTAAAATAGCCACAGGACTGCATGGGCATTGCCCCTGTATATCTGGCAGGAGCAGCAATTTTAGGAAGCTGCATATGGGAAAAAAGTCATTTAAATTCCACGTACTTAGATGCAGCAGTAATCTCCTAAAATACAGGTCTAGATCCTCTCCAGGCCCCCTGTCTGCCCCAACCAGATATGTTCCCACAAAGCATCAGCCCAATCCAACCCCACCCATCTTTCCCAAGGCATCACCCTGATTCCCCTCCCACCCCCAAAGGCTAATGTCCTCTCACCCTCTCGAAGCATCACTTTGATTCCCCCTCCCCCGAAGGTCCCCCCAAACAAAAGCTTCCCCAATCACACTCTTTCACTTCCTCATCAAATGCAGTAATCTTTCTCAACCTCCCCTCCATGTCTCTCTCTTTCTCAAAGCCCCCTTCTTTCCCCAATAGTTACTCTCTCACTCTGTTATTTATCCTGTCCCCACCACACTCCCTCCCTCTCTCATCTGGTAACATCAATCCCAACCCTGCCCCCCCCCCCCGATTTCTTTCTCACACTAGAAAAAGTTCCTCACGTACCCTATCTAATCTCATCCACATCCCGCTCCTCCCTCCTTCCACCCTCCCCCATTCATCCCACAATCAAATATCCTTAGATATCAACTCCAACCCCCATTCATCCCACAAACAATTATCCATAGATATCAACTCCAACCCTACCCCCAAAAATAATCCCTCACATAACCTACCTGATACCATCAATTTACCCCCATTTCCCCTCCCTCATGTCCCTCTTGGAGAGCACACTCACCTAGACACCCACACCCAAACCCTGCCCCCTCTAAATCTCGGAATTACCCTAGACATAGACCCCCATGCTACTCTGATAAGAAATCTGCATGTAACTTATCCAACCTTATCCATATCCCTATCCCCCCCCCCCTCTGCTCTCCCGTTTTCATGTGCCCTATGGAACGCATGCTCAGCCATCAAAAATACCCCTTTTATTCATGACCTTTTCATCTCCAATGCCCTACACCCTCTTGCCTTGACCGAGACCTGGCTCCCCCCAGACGACACTGCATCCATTGCATCCCTCTGCTAAGGGGGCTACCAGTTCTCCCATACACCCCGACTTACTGGTCGCGGTGGTGGTGTTGGCCTCCTACTCTCTCCCTCCTGACAATTCCAACCCCTTCTGCCACCCCATGGAGACTCTTTCAAAGTCCACTCCATTCGCCTCCTCTCATCACTTCCCCTCCGAACAGCTGTTATTTATCGCCCACTGGAGAAATCCAAATCAACCTTCCTCACCAACTTCGACTCCTGGCTTTCTGCCTTTATGGATCCCTCCTCCCCCACTCTTATTCTTGGCGATTTCAACATTCACATCGACAACCTCTCCGACCCCCATGCCTCAAAGTTCCTCGCTCTTACCTCCTCGTTCGACCTCCAACTTTGCTCCACTGCCCCCACACATCTACACGGCCACTGCCTTGACCTAATACTATTCTCCAACTCCTCTCCTTCAAACTTCCGCAAATCAATCCTTCCCTCATCTGACCATCACCTCTTAACATTTACTCTTCAACTTCTGCCGTCCCAACCTCGTCCTGTCTTCTCCATCCTATTTAGAAACCTTCAGAATATTGATCCCCTGACTCTCTCCTCCATCATCTCTCCATCTCTTTCCGCCATTTTATCCTCCAAGTCCGTTGACGAGGCATTATCTTCATACAATGCTACATTATCCTCAGCCCTTGACACTCTTGCCCCTCCCACCCCACTTCCTGTCAAACAATCTACTCACCAACCCTGGCTTTCACCCACAATCCGTTACCTACGCATCTGCGCCCGTTCTGCCGAACGAGCTTGGTCCAAATCCCGCTCCCCGGAAGACCTTCTATACTTCAAATTCATGCTTGGCGAGTTCCAGTCAGCCTTAGCACTTGCCAAACAAGATTACTACATCCATCTGACCAACTCCCTTGCCTCTGATCCTTGCCGTCTTTTTAATACCCTCAACTCTCTCCTCAAGGTCCCCCTGCCCCGATCCCGCCCTCCCTTTCTGCTCAAACCCTAGCCGACTACTTCCACGACAAAATCCACAAGATTACCCTCCAATTCCCTACCCCCCCATCTACTTCCCCTCCTCCCCAATTCTCCTCCCCCATCCATACTCCCTCTGCCACCTTCTCCTCCTTCCCTCCGATCTCTGAGGAAGAAACTGCACTCCTTCTGTCCTCCTCCAAACCTACCACCTGTTCATCAGACCCTATACCCACCCATCTCCTATGTTCCATCCCCCTCACCATTGCCCCATCACTCATATCCTCAACCTCTCACTCTCCACTACAACTGTCCCCATTGACTTCAAACATGCTGTTGTCTCACCCCTCCTCAAGAAACCCTCACTTGATCCCACATGCCCTTCTAATTATCGACCCATCTCCCTCCTTCCCTTCATATCCAAACTACTAGAATGAGCAGTCCACCATCGCTGCCTCGACTTCCTCACCTCCCAAGTCCTCCTCGACCCACTTCAATCCGGCTTCGGTCCTCTACACTCCCCTGAAACGGCACTGAGAAAAGTCACAAATGACCTGTTCCTGGCTAAATCTAAGGGCCTCTATTCTATCCTCATCCCTCTTGACCTATCTGCTGCCTTTGACACCGTTGACCACGACCTTCTCCTCATCACCCTCTCGTCGCTTGGCTTCAAGGACTCCGTACTATCCTGGTTCTCCTCCTACCTCTCCCATCGCTTATTCAGCGTATGCTCTGGTGGCTACTCCTCCTCCCCTACCCTGCTCCATGCAGATGTACTCCAGGGATCTGTCTCAGGCCCCCTCCTCTTCTCTCTCTATATCCAAGGCCTTGGAGCGCTTATCTCCTCCCATGGCTTTCAGTATCATCTCTATGCCGATGACTCACAAATCTACCTCTCTACACCTAATATTTCTCCGGCAACCCAGTCCAAGATCTCTGCCTGGATGTCTCATTGACGACTGAAATTGAACATGACCAAGACTGAACTCCTTGTCTTTCCACCTAACTCCTCCCCCCCACTTCCTTCTCTCTCAATCCATGTGGATGGATCTATTATCCTTCTTGTTCCCTCGGCCCGTAATCTAGGGGTTATCTTTGACACCTCTCTCTCCTTCTCCGCTCATATCCAGCTTGTAGCTAAGACCTGCCGCTTCTTTCTCTACAACACCAGCAAAATCCACCCCTTCCTCTCTGAACACACTACCAAAACGCTTATCCACTCCTTAATCTCTTCCCGCCTCGATTACTGCAACCTACTCCTTGCTGGTCTTCCCGTGAGCCACCTCCTTCCCCTTCAATCTATACAAAATCACGCTGCTCGACTAAATATTCTGCCAGCCTCGCCATGCCCATATTACTCCTCTTTTCAAATCACTTCACTGGCTCCCTGTCCAGTTCCGCATCCAATTCAAGCTTCTCCTGCTGACCTATAAATGCATTCACTCTATGGCCCCTCAATACCTCTTATCTTTTATCTCTCCCTACGTCCTCTCTCGAAATTTGCGTTCCGCTAACAAATTACTTCTATCAATGCCTTTCACCCGCACTGCAAACTCCCGACTACGTTCCTTTCACTTTGCTGCACCTCACACCTGGAACAACCTACCTGCATCTGTGCGCCAGGCACCCTCCCTGGCCCTCTTCAAGTCCAGGCTGAAGACCCACCTCTTCACCGTTGCATTCAGATCCTGACTCCTTCCTCATCCCACCCTAACCCCCGTCAATGTTTATGACCAACGTCAGACCAAACTGCACCACACCGTACCTTGCGAAGAACCGATTAACACTCTCCACTGTTTTTAACTAATGTACTACTCTAACTAGATGGTAAGCTCCGATGAGTATGACTCTGATGGGCAGGGACTGTCTCATGTATGCTGATTACCTCTTGTAGGTTAGGTTAGCTGTGCAGCGCTGTGTGCGTGGCGCTCTAGAAGTGCTAAATAGTAGTAGTAGTAGTAGGATCGTTTCTGGTTGGTATGTGCATTACCAAACCTTTGGTCAATTTCCTCACAAATGAACTGAAACTTTTCTCGTTTTCGTTGTGATCATGCCTCCTACTGGGCACACAAATTGCTTGAGCGCGTGTATAACTATGAATTTATGCACAAACTATTGATACATGTATGCCCAAGCAATGTAAGAGCACGCTTAATTTTTAGGAGCGCAAACAAATAGCCAAAAGAGCCCGAAATGCACAAGCCTAGTTCCTGGTGCTGCTTGTACTTCTCCTCTAACCTGCAGAGATGCCAAGGGCAAACCATTGCAAAGAGGGAGATTTTTCAAATCGTGCATCCAAGGTATAAAGCTAGAAAGATTTAAATGTAGCGTTGAATTGTAAATGAAAAAAAAAATTATAAAATGATATTTACTTGCCTTTTGGAGCCTCTGAAAGCATAGACATAGTGGAGGCAGTGGTGTAAGTTCTAATAAGGGCCCCCCCCTCCCAGTCACCCATGCGGGCAAACTTACTTTCAGCTACTTGCTGCAATGCCTCTGCTCTTCTTTTAAGTTTCCAGACCTGGCAGCTGTCGAGTCTCGCTGTGAGGCTGTTAATCCGAGACGTTGGTCCAGCAACAGGAGGTGATGGCTGATAGGCCTCAGATCTTGAAAAGAAGGGAGGAGCAGAGCGGACACAGCGCAGCAAATATTTCAAAGTAATGTTTTACCATTACCTTGTGGGCCCCCTTCGTGCCTGAGCATCCCCCTCCCCCCGCTAATGTGGGGGCTACATGGGCAGAATTTACACTGAGAGGAGGCAATATCGGTAAATTCTGAAGGCTGAAAATTGCTCTCCACACATTGGCTAAATGGATGTGCAGAGGTTTCACAGCACCCGTTCTTGCAGATACAGGGAAAAGGGGGCATGCAGGAGGAAGCAGGATGGTGAACATGGGTTCAGACGCCTCCCTACTGGCTGGGCCACTTGGCTTTTCTTCTCTTAGGCTTCTCTCTCATGAAAGCAGTCATCAGGATCAGTACTGAGGCTCTAGTGCTTGAGAGAAGGGGCCAGCTGAGCGTGGGAGTGAGAAGACCTTCCACTGACTGTGGCACACTCCTAATGAGTGAGACTTGCTTTCTCTGAACCTGGCCTTTTTTATTTGGATAATATCTCATGGTTTAGTGAATAAAACAGCGTGATATTATCCTATAAGAACTTGCTTGGAAAATTTACCATTTTGCTTGTCTACTACTACTATCAACAGCAGCTGCGGGTGCCACTTTATCAACAATGAGCCACCTGACTGAAGACCGAACACAGTTTAGGTCAACTATCCAGAGAGTCGCCATGAGTAGACACAAACTCGATGGCACTTAACAACAACTACTAATGATTTGTACAGCACTACAAGGCATACGCACAGTGCTGTACATATAGATATAAGACACAGTCCCTGCTCATCAGAGCTTACAATCTAATCAAGACAAAACACATAGAGCCCGATGCAGTAAGGGGCATGTCCGGGCCATCCAGGAACAGGATGGGCCTGGATGGTACCCAATTCTGCACCGTGGGAGCTAGACATTCCCACGGCTGCAGAATCAGGCATGTAAACTGCCTGGTGATGCCCCAATTCTGAGGTGTCGGATGTCCACACAGCACCACATCCAGCCCTCCCTATGCTTCTGCCAGAGTGCCAGTATCGTGGCGTCCTGCCGCCATGGCACTAGGATGCCCAACAGGAGTCCAGAATGGCCACCACAGCAACATACCTCCTTTCCCCTCCACCCAACCCCTGGTGGGGTCTGCCAGGGCTTGGATCAGGCAGAGGGGGCCTCCGTGAAGCTGAACCCTCCTTGGGGGGCTTCCGGGCCTGATCTCCAAGGTGGAATAAGCAGCATGTCATTCCCCCACAGGCATACAGGGCCGTGACCTGTATCGGCCCCGTTCGTCCAGGTGCCTCAGCCTGCCCCTGCTCTACCACTCCCCACCCTCCACCCGTCCTGTCTAGTGGCTCAGTGTGTGTGGGGAAAGAGTGAGGCAGCACATGCTCCCTACGACTAGCGTCTCAGAATCGGGCCCATGGTGAAACTGGGGACTAGAGTATGGTAAAATACACATAAGTAGTGAACAAAAGAGTGAGGAACATCAGGATCCAAAAGCAGCTTCAAAGAGGTAGGTTTTTAGCCTGAATTTGAATAGGGCTAGAGAAGGGACCTGACACAGAGACTCAGATACTCAGATAGTTTGTTCCAGGCATATACTCATAGAGCAGCAAGGTGGAATGAACCAACTCTAAAGTTGGCAGTGGCTGAGAAGGGTACAGATAAAAGGGATCTGCCAGAGGAGCGGAGCTCTTGAGGAGGGGTGTACAGTGAGATAAGAGAGGAAAAGTAGTGAGGAGCCGCAGAATGAATGCACTTGTAGTTCAGTAGGAGGAGAAGTTTGAACTGGATGCTGAAGAATCCTTAATAGAACAACATATATTTACAGCCAAACTCCTTAAGCCCAGCAGTGCCATCTGCTGCTAAGAAGTATCAACATATGCCTGGATTCAACACTGCAAATGCAATGTGTGCCTTCTAGCCCATGCTGACTCCCGACAGCCCAGCAGCTCCTGCATTTTTTTGGCAGCGTGACCAGAAGTTGACTGCCAGGCCTAATTTCTGAGCAATAGAGGGTTAAGTGACCTGCCCAAGGCCACAAGGAGTACTAATGGGAATCAAACCCTGGTTGCTTGGTTCCCAAGCCAGTGCTCTAACCATCAGGCTACTCCTCCACTCTGGGTTCAACAATAAAGATCAGTAAACAAACAGTTACAGTGAACTGCAAAAGGCTAATCAAAGCATGGCTTTCAGAGACACTATGCAACCGAGGGTGTTCTCTTAGGTGAGCTACTAAACAGAGATCGTATCTGCTCTAGGTATTAAAGAAACCATGATATTTTGCAAAAATAGAGATTGTATTGTGATGCTCTATTTTTGCTAAATTTTAACTTATAGACCATGTAAAGTTAATACGCTCTAATCAAACATAAATGAGATTTGCTATAATATATCTGGTACGTTTGTAATGAATCAAATATAAGCGAATGAGGTCTCAGACTTATGTGGGGCCGAAATTCAGACTTTAAAACGTCAGACTCTCATATGCCCTCTTTGCATCAATGACCTCAAAAATCGCTTGAATCAAATTTATTTTTTTTAACTTATGACATCTGACACCTGCTGAAATTGCGCTTGTCATATTAGCATAAAAACACCATCAGTTTGTGTTGTCTAGATTCACAGTTAACTCTCCAGCGCTTTAAATACAAATATTTAATTTAATTTAAAAAAGCATTTGCAACTTGTCTTTAAAACATAGAACTGCATAGTTTAAATTATGAGACTCTGCATGGGATTTGAAAACTGCTCCTTAATCTTTTCTTTATAGAATAATACTCACAACGACGAAAGGTACTTTCCTTGGCAAATATATTTTACATTAGCCAAGAGGCCACTGCATGGAAGTCTTTTTCGAAGCTTTGCAGGACATCCCCACATGTAAATAGTAACATACATGTGTAAATAACAGTTTCAGAATGGAGCTATTCTTCTTCGTTGAGATCTTTACAATCCTCTACTCGTATATTAGTTCTGCCGTCCGTCTCCTCCTTTTCATGAGGTGAGGATTAGAGAGAGATGTTTTTCTGGTGTGGTTTAGAAACTATGGAATAGTTTACAATAGAGATTAGGGATTTTATGGACTATCTCCGATTTCAAAAGTCATTAAAGACTTGGTTATGAAAGAAATATTTGCCAGATATTGTTTGATGTGTTTTTGATCGTATAGGAATAGTAAACAATGGCTTTGTATTCCATTTTGTATATTCTTGGATGGTCAAAGTAGATTATAAATGATGGTCCAGAACGTACAGATTTAAAGTGGGCATGGTTAGGGCAGATCAAAAAATGATGGACATGATGTTCAGTAGCAACTATCAGATAAACCCTGCTGAATTCGATATTCAACAGCACTATCCAGAAAGGGCAGCTGAATATTCTCTCTAAAAAAACAGGGCATGGTCCAGATAGTACTGGATCATGTTGGGGATGGAAGGATAGCCCTATGGGGGGAGGCTGGAGGGGTTGGGGCTCTTCAACCTGGAAAAGAGACGGTTGAGGGGAGATATGATAGAAGTCTGTAAATTAATGAATGGAGTGGAACGGGTAAACGTAGATCAATTGTTTACGTCACCAGACTATAGAAAGACTAGGGGACATGCAATGAAGCTACAGGGTAACCTATTTAACAAGAGAAAATATTTTTTCACTTAACGTTTAATCAAACTCTGGAATTTGTAACTGCAGGATGTAGTAAAAGCTGTTAGTGTAGCTGGGTTTAAAAAAGGTCTGGACAAGTTCCTGGAGGAAAGGTCCATAAACCATTATAAAAGGGGACCTGGGAAATCTACCGATTGTCCCATTACAAGCATTGTGGAACCTGTGTGTCTTATGGATTAATTGCTAGGTTCTTGAGACCTAGACTGGCCGCTGTTGGAAACAGGATACTGAGCTTGATGGATGTTGGTCTGACCCAGTGTAGCATATCTTATGTTCTTATGCAGCAGTCCATGCACAGGACAAGGGCAGTGCCAGCTCTTATCTGGTTAGCAGCCATTTTCAGTCAGCCAACCGGATAACAAAGTCAGGCCAAAAACCCCCCCAGAAAGCCTAACTGAATTCAGTCTGGCTACCCAGGCACTTTCACTGACTATCTGGTTTCACTTTTGTCCTCAGCGGCCGGCATTTAAAAAAGGCTGACTGCTGTGGACTGAAAATCAGCCTGGATACACTCTATCTATTTTATGTGTAAACTGATAAACGCCTACCTTCACATGAAGTGCCAGTGTATGATATGGTCTTTTGCAACCAAGCCTAGTTGGTACAGCTGGACAATTTTCTCCTGCCTTGGCCCTTCTCCACCTTTGTCAGTGTCTGGGTCTGCCTTGTCCTGTCCTTCAGGGAGGGGTTGTCGGAATCTCAGTGTCAGAGTAAGGAGCACGCATCAGGCCATGAATGTCTGGCATACCCTGGCAGGGCTGTACAGCCTATTACCCCCTGCTCACTCAAGGCAATGGAATTGGCTCTTGAGCTGCCCAAATGCCCTCTTGATGATGGTGCTCGTGAGCCTGTGGGACCCGTTGTACCACTCCTCTGCCTTTGTGTGCCACATCACGATGGGGGTCAGGAGAGATTATCCGCTGAGGTGGTGGCTATCACCTGCATAAGTAGAGGAAGAGTGGACACATGTTACAGTATTGTACCAGGCGCTTCATGTGCTGGGTGGGCATTGATGACCTGGGCTCTTTTGGCCAGATGCTGCAGCAACTCAGATACAGTGCAACCTCCAAACATGTGATGAAGAGGGCTGGTGTGGGGCTTATTTATGAATGGTGGCAGAACCTGGGAACCTTGGAAACACATCAGTTATCTCCCCCTGCCCCCCATGCATTGCAGAACACCTGCATGTTAGTGAATGGAATGCCTTCCTCTTTCAGTAGCTGACTTCTTTCCCTCATGGGGTCTGAGAACCACATGTGTGCAATCAGTGACCCCTAGTACCAATGGAAATTGGGCCACCTCATGGAATTGGATCATGGTTTGCTGCCTCTGGGGTATGGTCTGTAGGAAGGCTAGATATTGTGCAATATGAGTTAGAAAGGCCCTCAGGAACTGTGAGATCCACAGAGAGATTGCTGACTGGCTTAGACTCACAGTGATAGCCAACACAGACTGGAAACTTCCAGTGGCTAAGATGAAGAAGGCTGTGGTGACCTTAGTGTGGATAGGAATGGGAAGGCATGGAGAAAGAAGGACTTGCCTGACTGAGAATCCTGCAGAGGTTTTCACACCGTTTAGTGGCTGCCCCAGCATCCTGTGGAGCAATTGGAATCACGCTAGTGTGCTAAGCTCTGCCCACATTGCCATGTCATTAAAGTGCAACTACCCTCTAGAAAAGCCGGTGGTCAGCTGTGTAAGAGCTAGGAGAGGATGACTTGCCTGCCTGAGAACCCCACAGAGGTTTTCACACTATTTAGTGGCTGCCCTGGCATCCTGTGGAGCAATTGGAATTGTGCTGGTGTGCTAAGCACCATCCACATAGCCATGTCATCAGAGCGTGACTACCCTTTAGAAAGGCCGATGGTTGGCTATGCAGTCATGGGCATTTGACTGAAGGGGCATGTGAACAAAGGGGTAACCCCTTTGTTGCTCCGTCATTGCCAGTTTGAAGGTGGGAGATAACAGGGTAAAATGCCCAAAGGAACCAACAAGAGGAAGAACAAGTCTCAGAAGGCAAACTATATCCCTATCGTGTCGACCATGCCCTCTGGACTAATCAATAAATGTGGTTCTCTTTTGTCTGGGGCAAGTGTGGTAGGCACTCCCAGATTGTCATCTTCCTCTGTTTCTGGGGCTACATTGCCCTGAGCCCCATTGTTAGGACTCCTCCACCTCAGCCAATGGCTACTTCAGACCAATTGGGAGGGAGTGAATGTCTGACTAAGGATATTGCCATTGTGCTCTCCCTCTCTGTGGCAGTACCCTCTGAGGTCTTTTCAGACACTATGGAGGTCATTCATGAATGCGGTTTGTGGGGCTGCACATTCCGGTGGGACGTGCAGGCCCGTAAGCAGTCCATGCTCGAGCCTTCCTCCAGCTCTCCCTATATGTCCTGTACATCAGGCTGGGGAGAGTCGGAGCGGGGCAGGCCAGCCCAGCAGCATGTACATGGCCGATTCAAGTCATGGCCCTGTATGTGCTGCCAGGCCGTGGGGACATGCTGCTTATACCACTTGAAAGCTGGTATAAGCAACACTATTGGCCCGATCAGACTTGAGGATCCACCCCCGGGGCTGGGGGCAGGTATGGGGGTCTCCACCACCTGATCCAGGCTGGAGCAGGCAACCATGAGTCAGACAGCGGGAAACTGGGAGTTGGAGCAACCGATGCCAGGGGTGCCTGCAGAGGGGATGTCCCCGCAGGTGGAAGGGGCACACCAGACCGTCCTTGGGCCGGATTCTGGCTACCATGGGAACGGTTTGTTCCCGCGGACCAGAATCAGGTTCAGAGAGCCCTATCTTCATTGGAGAGAGCCCTATCTTCATTGGGGACAGCCAGGCAGCCTGGACATCCCACTCCATGAATTGGGCTCCAGCCCAGATGTTTGGAATTTCCTGTTTCCAGGCTTCACTTGCAGTTGCCCCTGTTTCTGTCTCTTTGGTTGATATTTGGAAAATGTTAGTGAAAATTAATACATACCTTAAAGTTCCTATTGAACAAACTGCCTCTTTTTCTAAAAAGAGGTAGTTACAATACTAAGTTTGACCTGCAAGATAAACAAATTTCCCAGATGGGTTTAACACTTGGGAAATTGGAGTATCAACTACCAAATTTTCAATCTGCTGTTGTGGTATATATCAAGGATAGTTTACTTTTCACAGACAGATTGAACTTTTGAGAAATGTTATGAGAAATTAAAACTTAAGATTTATTTATTTTCCAAAAAATGCATTACCTTTCTCCCACTATATTGCTTGGGAAGTATTTTAAAGAAATCTTGAATTGACCAGTGCTCATACCATTTATATTTTGAACATTTACTATTTGCTTGACAAATTGACTCTTGATTCTGCCTCTGAAGCCCCTATGGAATTCTATTGATTTATCTCAATGTCTGGAAATGTCTCTTGAGGAGATTCCAATTAGGGCTACTTTGGTAACATCATTTATGTCAGAGCCTGATAAGGCTAATTATGAAATCTTATTATCGGAAGAAAGCAGGAGTTGTTTTGTGGACAAAAAATGATGATTTTTCCTAATGTTTGAAGGGCCACCCAGTTGAGGCAGAAAGACTTTCTTCAATTAAAGTCACATGTGATGGCCTTGGGAGTCTCTTTTTTTACGTTTTCCTTGTACATGTTTGGTTGGACTACAGGGAACCACTGTTCCCTCTAAGCTGTGCGCGTGTGCGCATGCACACACCTCGCCGAGCGAGCGCACATACTTTATAACAGAGCGCACAAAAATTACGGTTCTGATTCTGATAGAAAACAACACAGACGTCTTAAAATTTAAAAGTTGTTGTATATTTACGGTTTTCACAAGTTTTACAATATTTTCTAGTGCAATCAATGTGGTGTACATACTGTATTCTGACGTGTAGTCAAATTTTAAAGTATATAACTCCGAGTGTCGTTATGTGGCGCACAAAAATTTAACCTTCCTTCAAAAGCTGCACAGCTGATATTTTATGCGCACACAGCCTACAGAAAATTAAAGGGAACATTGCAGGGGACCCATTATATTTTATGGACTCCTTCCAACTGGAAGAGTAAGGAGGGATAAGACCCTTTTTATAATGAAGATGGTCTATTCTTCCCTAGCTATTTTCTTTCTTGTTGTTTGCTAATGGTGTAGGAGTACCTTAGCTTAATTAAAAAAAAAAATATATCTTTAGGCTTGACATTTAATTTACTATCCTTGACATGGATTACATTTTAATTATGTGATTGTATTTGGCTTATGGTGCCCCTTGTGGGTTAATTAATTTATGTATTTCCTATACTTATCTGTTGTGAAAATGGAAGACATTTCAATTTAGGAAAAAAAAAGAAGGAATGGGCAGGAACCTCTCTGGAGTGGAGTGGAGGGGTGCCTTTAGCATCTGTCAGAGATGATGTATGCCAGCTTTATCAAAGCGGAAACTGGTGACGCTAGAGCCTATGATATGGACGCAAACCATGTGTTCATCTCATCCATAGCTCCAGCCTCACACCACCAGCATCCATGACCCCCTGCAACAGCGCCCAGTGATTCTTGCCATCAAGAAACATAGCACTGCACACGCTTACACACACACAATGGGCAACAGGGAATTTGTCAACAGGGGGACAAGATGCACCAAGAACTAGAGAGTGTGTCACTGGATGTTTGGAATTGGCACAGCTGGGGGTGGAGGGGATGGGGAAATGGGAATCTAACGGGATCTTGGAAAAGGGGAGGGCAGATTTGAGAAAGGCACAAGATACACTACAGAGAAACAAATGATAGCTCAAAAGGCCTCTATGTGGACATAAAAGATAGTCAAGTCAAAAACTCCCAAGCCAAGCTCCTTTAGTCACCGACTCTGCAAGCAGCCCCAATAGGCAAAGTCTCATCTTCGTTCATGATTTTTAGCAGGTATAGAATGGAATGTTTAAAAAGCCCCCCTGCATGCTGCTGCTCTATAGGAAATATGTCATGGATATGCAGACACCATTGCAGCCCAGGCCATGCCCAGAAATGCCCCCCATGGAGATGTGCAAAGATCGACACACCTGACATGGAAACATGCATCTCGCAGCCTCTCTAAAATGCCATTTTACACAATGGGTGCAGCTTCCACATTTTTATGGTGCCACATCCAATTTTAAAATGCAAATAGGGTTTCTAGAGTAATCTCCTTTTTCACTAGCTTTAGAAAGTTAAAATCTTTTTTCCTCAGGTCAGGATAGTATGAGCAAAAGATGACAATACTGAAATATAAATGAATCACAAAAGCATCCCATTGATAGTCTGAAAGGGAAAAGACATTGAGGAGGGTTGGGGGTCATTGATGCTGTGGTCAGAACACTAAGACCAAATCAATCCAGGAATGTAAGACTTTAAAATGATAAGACATTTTGAGGCTGAGAAGACAGGATTTAACGAAGATCTAATTTTCCTATCACATCATAAACCATACATTTGTTTTGTTTTGTCACCTTCTGATCACCCCTCCGCCATGCCTTTTCCCCTCGAGGCTATCACTTATATATTCTGGCACCGTCGTCCTTTCCTCATACTGGCCTAATCTGAGGAAGAGTTTTAACCTTTGAAAGCTAGTCAAAAATGTATTTAGTTCAATAAAGTAAAACAAAATAAGAATATAAAATGATAGGCTTTCTTTGAGGTCTGGTTGATAAAACAATAATTTGAATAAAGTGTAAAATTTACTCCAAAATAATTGAACTCTGGCCTCTCGGGGCATAAACACCGGGCATAAATCAGAGAAGGAATTCACATACAAAATTTCACCCATTACCAAAAGTTGTTCACCATTCTTAAATGTTATCAAATATAATTAATATTGTATCAGCCAAATGTGGCAGCCATTGTACAATAGATTTCAAGGGTTCTCGTAGACAAACAGTGCCATCCAGTGACCACTGGTAAAAATACATTAGAAAAATTCCACCCTCTAGTAGTCAAACTTAAATGATTATTTTCATGATCTGCAGTAATATAAATGATAACTATTTAGCTCTATAGTTACAGAGCTGAATAATATTTTTTGGGAAATTAAATAGTAATTCAAAAGCAGCAGTTTATGCTGTTAACAACACTGCAAATGCAATAACTTGCAGTCATGTTATATGCAGGAATCTGAATAATTTCCCAAGTACTAGATGCATGACATCTGGGCTACCTGCACTAAAACAGACATACAGACAGCAATGAACAACATGGAGAGATAAAAGTCCAATCCAGGTTTTTACTCATGATCTTCTCCAATGTGGCTGTACTACTCTTAGTGTGGCTGTTCAATATAATTCCTCTGGGCAGTACCTCTCATTCCCTGTGGCTTTTAACAAAGCCATCTCTGTAAACAATCCAGACTTCATGCATACAAATGCTCAGGCCTCTATTCCACTTCTGGCTATAGGTCTTCAAGATGTTTTGGACCACTGGCATGCAGCGACATTTAGGAGCATCGTTATTATGTGACAAGTGTCTCTCAACGTGATAGATAGCATGTGCATTAACACATATTGCAGGGGAAATGCAGATAGTGCCACAATTTTCTTAATTATCTGCATATGTATCCCGTAGTAAATGTGCGGTGGAGAGAAGGCATAGTGACAGGTGACAGCCAGTATGAGGGCTCTTGCGGCATGCTGGCTGTCTGGACTGCCCAGAGTACGATTGCAGATAGTGCCATTGCAAAAGGCAGGGGAATATGCAGCCGTGCTACTGGCAGCCCTGCTCATAGCTGATGCCAATCACAGCAGGACAACAGCGGCAGCAGCATCCCCCCCCCCCTTCTCCACAGCCTCTCTGGTTCCCCTTCACTGATGTTCAAATCAAGTCTTGTGCCATGAATCCTAAGATCCTTGGCACCCCAGAGAGATCCCCCCCTTCCCCCCCCCAAACATCAGTACCCCATCCCTGGACAGCACCCACATTAGGTAAGTGGCTGCCTCCCACCAAGCCATCTCAAATCATAATACATGGAAGGCCAACCTCCTATATCTCCCCAAAGCTCCACTTTGACTTCACTGAGGTCGCCCTGGTGGTTCAGTGGTGATCACGGCAGGAGTAGTCCTCCTCCACTCTCGCCCCGCCTTTGGCGGTTGTCATAATGGCACCATCTTGCAATGCGAACTCCTAGCCAGATACACCTCATAGAACTGTTCCTTTATCCTTCTTCCCTTCCCTTCTATGATTTATGTTTTTCTAATGGCACTATAACCTCTGAATCTTAACATAATGAAGCCAAAGATCCTAACAATTGGCAAACGCAGTAATTTCATCCTTGATGGAGAAGAAATAGAAATAGTAGACAATTTAACCTACTTGGGTCAATAAATAAGGAAATGACAAGCTGTCAAGAAATCAAATGACATACTGCTTTTGGCAAAATGGCTATGAAGGGCCTAGACAAGATTCTCAAGTGCAGAGATATACCTCTTCATACAAAGATTCAACTTGTCCAAGCCATGATATTTTCAATAATGTCATATGGATGTGAAAGTTGGACAGTAAATAAAGAAGACAGGAAGAAAATCGATGCCTTCAAATTATGGTGCTCGCGATGAACACAGCGTATACTATGGACTGCCCGAAGAATAAACTAGTCAGTGCTAGAGGAGATAAAAACCTAAGCTTTCTTTAGAAGCTCAGATGACAAGATTTTGACTTTCCTACTTTGGATACATCATGCGATGAGAGATCATTTGAGAAAGACATCATGCTTGGCAAGGCAGAAGGTCAATGCAAAAAGAGGAAGGCCAGCAATGAGATGGATCGATACAACAGCAGCAGCTACGGGTACCAGTCTCTCAACAATGAGCTGCCTGACTGAAAACCGAACACAGTTTAGGACAACTATTCAGAGGGTCACAATGAGTCAACATCGACTTAATGGAACTTCTCTGTAATGATACACTGTAATCTTTTATTTCTCCTTTTACGATTTTTGTTTTTGATGAGGCTTTTCAGATTTTAAATTTTTTAAAATATATTTATTTATTGAATCACTGCACAAGATGAACAACAATCCAATTTCTCAGTATAAAGAGCATTCAATTATACCTCAGATCATAACCAAACAGAGCCTTTCATTTGTAAGTATAGTTGAACAGCCAGTGATATAAGCTACAATGAGGAGCCCCCAAGCAAACCTTTGCTGTGGGCACCCCATTGTCGCTGCAGTGATGCGCCCCTCCATGCGGCGGCAGAGGAAACAAACATGATAAAGTAAGTTTGCTGTGCTGCTGCTGCCGCCGCTGTGTGGACCCCTTTCTGCCCACGTCCCCCCCCACATTGTGGGGACTGCTTAGGTGGAATTTACACCACTGGTAACAGCTTCTTTGCAGCAACACATTCCTTACCCCAATTGCCTCTCATTCATCCATCCCCTCACAGACAGACATTCTTCCACCCCCACCCAACCTGCTCCTCAGTTCTCTTACTCCAGATACTAAGCTCCGTAAGTCTGACAGAACTTGTGCCATAGTTGTAATTCACAGAAACCCATTTTGTGCCTCAGCTTAACCCATTCCTTCATTGCTGGCACACTCTTTTGATCCAATTCTTCAAAATAACTTCTTTACCATTATGAAAGCCACTCCTTCAAATTTTTGTTTGCCATTTTGTAATTTGCTATCTCTCAAGGGAGCAGTGTCTCCCATAACAGTAATTTGTAGGACCAACAAATATCCATTTGTATTACCACCTTTATGGCCTCCAATACCTCCCACCATAGGTGCTCCAACCTACAACACACTAACAATGAATGTCTATAATTCTCTTCCTTAATTTTGCATTTTAAATAAGGGTCCTCCTCCCTTTATTCTCCACCATCTCCAAGCCATTCTAAAGGGGTACAACAGTAAATTTCTTCCCTGCAATGATCTTGCTGCAGTTTCTGCATGTGCAGTATATTGAAAAATGAGATGGTTGGCAGCACTCCTGCAAGAAGCCTTCCGGTTGCTTACCAAGCCTCTCCTTTGTGTTCCTCAAAACTCCAATACACGAGGGCAGCAACATTATAAATGCTAAGATCAGGCAACCCCAGTCCCCCTTTATCCTTCCCCAAGACCAACTTATGATACCCAATCTTTGGGAGCCTAGAATTCCAGATGAATTTCCCTAGAATGCCGTTATATTTCTTTTCATCCACTTGCTTTACTCATACTGGCATAGTCTGCAGCAGGTATAACAATTTCGGTAGTAGTCTTACTAATGCCTCTTGTCTATACAAGGGCAAGGGTAAATCCTTCCACTTTTCATAGAGATATCTAGTATGATCAAGATTTTGCCTAATAGTTTAGTGATATATTACTGCTCAGCTTTTGTGCGGGTAAATCCCTAAGAATTTCAGGTTACCTTTTATCCAAGAAACTCAGTCATCCAGGAGGGGTTTTATCCTTTAATAGGTCCATTACCTCTGATTTCCCATAGTTAATTTTCAGGCCCTCAAAGCTACCAAATTTTTCTATAATACAGCATTTTTAAGGTTAACCATATTCGCATTAGCTTTGCTCCCCTCACTTGCTTGCAACTTGTCATGCTGTGAGGGCTTGTGTTCTTCAGTGATGCTGAGAGCTAAGCTTCCAAGATGGACAAGTCTCAGTTGAGGTGCCAGACTAAGGCAAACCACCCATCTTGGCAGCAGCAGAATGGGACAGTGTTGGCTGCGGAGGATCACATTCCTTTGACAAAGGCAATAACACTAGCATTACCTGCGTGGAAGAAAGGCCTGCCAATCTACTTCCATATTGTGCCACAAAACCCAATGGATAGTCACAACAAATTGCACTGTGATGCTGGAAGATGAGACCCCAAGTTCGGAAGGCACTCAACTGGCTATTGGGGATGAGTTGAAGACTTTTCAGAGTAAAGCCAGCATTTATGCTTGGCAAGGTTGAAGGTCAACGTAAAAGAGGAAGGCCAGCAATGAGATGGACTGATACAATAACAGCGGCTATGGATGCCGCTCTATCAACTATGAGCCACCTGATGGAACACCGTTTAGGACAACTATCCAGAGTGTCGACATGAGTCGGCACCAACTTGACAGCACTTAACAACAACAACATTAGCTTTTCTCACATACAGGAACATATCTGTGAACATGCTAATTCTGTACTCCCTCCCTAGCCTAGCACCCATCATCCCCTTGTCCTGATGTATCTTGATAGATAGGGGCTCTAAAATGAGTAAAAGAGCATTGGTGTGAATGGGCAGCGCTGCCTGGTTTCCTTCAAGTGCAAGTTATCAGTCAGTTTCCCATTTACTAAGATTTGGGCTGACGGGTTTGAGTATAACCATAAAAGCATGCTCTGCTTGCCTGACTCCTGGACTGATTTAGAGATCATACTAGTTATGATACACACCATCTAGCCAATTTAACAGCTCACTGCTCTGCTATGGATTTCCACAAGGTCTCACATTTAATAGGGTGTCAGTCGCTGTCACTATTTTAGGATTTTCTAGGTGTCTTTGCGGGAGAGAGAGATACTTGGGAGTCCATTCAGTTTGCCATCATCATGTGACCCCCCCTTAATTTTTTTTTTAAACACTTAAGCAGTAGATCAAATTTACAAATAAACTAAACATATCACTCTCCTCCACCCCCACAGAAGCATCAAGAGGGGTTCAGTGGCTCCAACTGTTAAGCAAACAAAGTAAACAAACATATCACCTTCCACCCCCATGCAAGGACTTAGCTCTTCTCTGAAAGTGTTTTCTACATGTTTTGTTTGTGACTTGGCAATTATGTCTCAGAACATAGTGGATCAATCTCTGGTGCTGGGAAATTTGGCTGCTAGGTATGATGCACTGGAACAGAAAGTCAAGGACGTTCAAGTGGTGGGAGAATCCTTGGTGAAGGACAGAAATCAATAAGGCCATAATCCCCCCCATAATTCCACCCCCACAAAAGCAATGAGAGGGTTCAGCGACCCCAACATATTCCCTCTCACTCCCACAGAGGCAACAAGATAGGCTTGACAGCCCCAATGTATCACTTCCAGTGGGAGGTGATATGTTGGGTTTTCCAAGTCCTCCTGTGGGAATGGGAGGCTCTCACTACCAGAGAAGCAACAAGAGGACCCCAACATACTATCTCCCAGCCCCTGAGAAGCAACAAGTGAGGCTCAGCAGCCTCAATATATCACCTCCCACCCTCCCAGCCCCTATAGCTCTGGGCTAGTCCTCACCAAGAAAGCCGGTATGCCATTCCCCTACCTCAGCAAGCTAATCATACATCCTCCAGTCCTTTCCCCTGCCCAAGCTAGGTAATCAGCCACCTCCCCCTGCTCCCTAACCATTGAGTCAGGCCTCCTGGCTCTTACTCCTGCCCAGAAAACCTGTCAGCCACCACCCACAATCCCAGTATCAGCTTCCATATCCTTTCTCCCAAACTCTAACATCAGCCAGAAGCCTCCAGACCCTTTTTTCCTAATCCCCAACCCCAGCTCTTATGTGCCCCACTATGCTACTACTCTTCCTTGACAGCTGACAGATTTGAGCAGGAACTGCCTCCTCCCTGCACAACACGGCTCTGAGTGAATCTGAGCAGTGGCAAGAAGGAACTCTTCTGTTGGTCTCCAGCTTTCAAATCTTGCAAGATAAAATTTAGAATTCCTGCACAGGATGGCTCAGACTCACATAGAGCTGCACTATGCAGGGAAGAGGCAGTTCCTGCCCAAATAGTGGTTACAGCTAAGAAGAAAAAAAGTAGCTGTGGGTCAGAAATATTTTGGGCATCAAATAGAAATTTTTTAGTTATTATAGTGACCTGGCATCTGGGATTTGTTGAGCCCTGTATTACACATAGATTCATTATTGGTTCACATGGCGACCTGGACCATCTCATCTAGGCAACCTGCAATGAAACACAGTGGGCTACATTGAAAGTAATGTCAATCATCAGTCCTCCCATATGGCTACACCACTCTTGATGGTCCCACCTGGTAGTACCTCCAAGTCTCTGGAATGTGGGATGACCCATCCTTGTGAAAGACTTGCACCACATGCATCCTAATGCTTCTTCTCTAGTGCTAAATCTAGGTATATGTTTTCAAACCATGTTGTATTACAGGATAACTTCGGAAAATCACTGTAGAATTTAGCACTGCAAATTCTCTCCAAAAGTTCTTCATGTAACCAGTTATTCTAGTTCATCTCTACAAAATGCATCACATTCAAAGGGACATATGAATCATGGAGGCTGAAATGGTCTTACACATAGTTGCACACCTATTTCTCTGCTTGCAACCACTGAGACAATTTTTGACTGTCTGACATTTCCTGGGGCACACTAGGGATGATCTTTCAAGTCAGGAGTTATATCCCCTTATAAAGTTTCTTCACTAGGCCAACTAACCGGGAACTCAGGTCTAAATGAAGCCTACAACTTTCTCTGAATCTTACTCACTGGTGACTCCACCTTCTCGAGATATAGCTTGTGTGTATTTGTAGAATAATGGAAACCATCCTTATAGAAAAGAGGCAAAGTTCGTAGTCAGGCAGTCACCAAAAAAACACCATAATGATATTGTGAATTAACTCTTCCTTTGGATCCCTTCCATTTCCCTCTAATATATTGATCTTTTCAACTGAGGATGGAAGCACCAAATGAATTTTCCCTACTCCAGTGGCTGTAGTGGCTCAATAGACATCAAGAATTTCCTGCTCACTTCCTCGCAGGGACCAGTAGTCTTGTCAAGAGATAGGGAAACCGCTTTGAAAAACATCTTGTCATTAGGTCCCTTGTCTGAGAAGCTCAATGGCTTGGCTTCTAATCTCTTGGGAACTGCCTGACTCTTGTTGATCTCTAGATTAGGACCAACACCCTTCTCATGCTGTCCATGACCTGCTACCCAATTCCTAATGAACTTTGGTTAAATTTTTGCTTTTTGGGGGACATTCTTGGACAGACTCCCATTTTAAGCAGGCAAAGGTATCCTTACTTTGAATGAACTGGTGCCTCTACTGTATCTTACCTCTTGATTCACATAGATATTCAGTGCTCAGTCTGAGGGCATCTCTATTGAGGAGGCCTCGTGTACATTAACAGGAGCTTCCCAGGGATCTGTACACCATTTTCACTAAATGATTGTTTCATTAGAATCTGCTCAGAAGCCTGGGATCCATGATGGCGTTGATCTAGCCGTACCGGTCTTTGGTGGTGGTGAGCTGTGCCTGTGTCATGGGCAAGCAAAAGGGGAAAGGACGGACTGGGCTCCTGGATGGCTCCCAGACCCAGCCACTGAATCAGACAACTTTGGAGGATTTTTGAGTGGCTGCCAGCCCTTATGGGGTCCCCTTCCTGAATCAGCCCATGGCTCTGCATGCGAACAATGGTGATGGGGCTTCGTTGAGCTAGATTGTATGCATGCCGCTGCCCAGATCACAAAGCAGTTGAACTGCAGGGTAGCAGAAAGGCTCTCGGACCGAAGTGGCTAGTGTAGTCGTCTTACCTGGAGACTCTTCTGTGGCAGTATCTTTCCCCCTTCTGGAAGCGAGTTCAGCATCTTGCTTGGAACCCATACAGTGGACCATGAGTGACATAGCATGAAGAGGAGGAGAATTGACTCCAGTCTTGTTTCAACTTCAGGATGGTAAGGCGGGTCCGGTGATGAAGTCTCTCTGGAAGGCCATGCAAGGACTTAGCTCTTCTCTGAAAGTGTTTTCTACATGTTTTGTTTGTGACTTGGCAATTATGTCTCAGAACGTAGTGGATCAATCTCTGGTGCTGGGAAATTTGGCTGCTAGGTATGATGCACTGGAACAGAAAGTCAAGGACGTTCAAGTGGTGGGAGAATCCTTGGTGAAGGACAGAAATTTAATCCTGCAGTGGTTGGATTATTTGGACAATCAAGTACGAAGGAATAAATTTCCATTTCTGAACTTTTCTAGGTCTCTTTTGATTACTCCAGTGGGAATGTCCACTGAGATGCTCCCACCTCTGGTTAGGGCCCAGTACTTGTCACTGGCAGGGTCTTTTCTCCCTGATGAAGGTGGGAGAACAGAGGGGTTAAACCTTACAGATTTCCTCGAGTTTTCACTAGATGTTGTCACTCAAAGGACCACACTTATTGTCACCTTTGCATTAAAGTTTGATCGCAATTCTTTTATATGTTTATTTTTCCGCAATATGAATAAGTTGTTTTTCGGTACAAAGATATATATTTTTCCTGATTTGTCTAAGTCTACGCAGAAGAGACACCAGGAATTTCTGGCGCTATGGCCGAGGGTTGTGGCCCTTGGTCTTACATTTGCTTTATGACTTTCCTTGTATGTGTGTGGTTATATTTGAGGATAAAACATTTGGTTTTTGTTTTTTTTAACCAAGACAACTTAATGATTTTCTTGTGACAAGAGAGGGTGGTAAGGTATAGGTGGCACCCCAGGGGCACACTGTGATTTGCTGGAGGTGGTCTCTTGAGGGGGATGTGTTAGATCTAAATGTTTAATTTCCTTCTTGGATCCATATTTCCTGTATTTGTGGTCTAATAAAGCATATTCTTATTTTGAAGCTTAATGGGGTATATTGTGGTTTATTGTATTTCTGAATTTCTTCACTTGATTGTTATATTGAAGTGTATTCTTGAAAGTGATAAAGAAAACATTTTAAAGAATTTGCTCAGGAACCTGGTGTGTCAGGGAACAACACGCTCTCCAGAGTCTGGGGGATTCTCTACAGCCGCCACTCTCTTCTTGCATTTCACCTGTATTCTCCTTGTTAGCTTTTGGTCTAGGAAAAAAAGGAAACACTCACTGGTGGGCTGAGATCATCAGAATTGCTGGAAGCTGAAGAAGCACAGGATCATTGGTGGACAGGGAGGTGCACATCTGACTTTGGGCTCTTGAGTCACTCTGCTATTGGTATAGTCGCTTGAGTACACTTTCATTCTGGCTCATAGATCTTCAGCTGGCAGACTCTGCAATTGATGTGGACTCCTTCTGAGGCCTGCTGCATGTGGCATCATGGATATTCTTCATAGCTCATTGTCTTGCAATCATCCATCATGATTCATCTTCACTGAATTTGGGTCTTATCTAAATCTCTACTGAACTCTGTCAATTCTGGAGCTACTCCAGAGGAGGTAAAGGCTACAGGATCAACTTAACCATTAGACAAACTAGGTGGTTGCCCAGGGTGGCAACATCTGGGCAGGAGAGGTGAAGAACACTTGCATTCAAGGCAAAGCAATAGGTCCTGACAGCTACATCATCACAAAAAACTATCAGTATACTGTTACCCACGGGGTGAGGGAGATGGGGATAATTTTCAAGTAGTCTATTTACTTGGATAAGTAGCCATTTATTCAGGTAACTGGCTTTCAGAAATTGGTTTCATTATTTATGTACATTCAAAACAAAGCTTCATTTTTCAAAAGTGTCATGTCCATTTACGCAATTTTATGGTCTTGGGTTGGGATGGGTATTGTTGGGCTAATCATGATCGTTGAGTTTAATTATGAAAATCTCAGGTATGGGCCTAGTAGCATGAAAGATAATTAAGAGGGGGAAGAAAGCTGACAGTTCGCCTAGGACATCTAATACCCTTGGCATCATCCCCGAAAGGCTTTTGGGATCTGCTGAGGATGAGAATTCGGCATTCTCAATTCTTCGTCCTCTGATGCACATAGGCAATGCCAGTGCTTATCATTTTTTCTCAGCTTTTTATTGGTTGACAAGTGATCACCTTCTCCATTTCCTTCTTAAAAGGGAGGGGCCATTACTTGTTTTTGCAAAAACTTTGTGGGCTTCTCCACTGCAGGCAAAATAAAGGCCATTCTCTGATGAACTGTTTAGGGTTCTCTCTAAATAGTTTATTTTGATTTCTTTCTTTCTTTGTTTTCTTCATATCTCTGCAGTTTTTGTGCTTCTGTTGCTACTTTCCATGCATTGTAGGAGCTTATGAATTTAAGGTCTTCTTCTGTTAATGTATCATGTTTCATTTTGATGTTTTGGATTTTTAGTGGCCCTATTCCTTTGAGTTACACATCTATCAAGGACACCTCATCACACACTGATTTTATTTTTTCTTCAATATATTTTTCCATGGAGAAGTTGTTATCTTTCTTCATCTTTTTCTTCTAGCCCTGTTTACGTTTGGGATAGAATTGCTTCAGTAACATGTTTTTTTGCTACATAGTACTGGATCCTTTATCTCCGTAATATCCATTGATGGTTCCTTAATGCCATTATGGCCTTATTGATTTTACTTATGTTTTTGCCTTAAATGTAAGGTGTAACTGGCAGCCAATCCCCATCTTGAGTCCACAGAACCTCTAGGAGTTTGTGAAGACATCCTAATCCCATTCACTAGGTAAAGACCTTTTTTTATTTGTTCATAAGCTGGTTTTATTCAGAAGACCCAGTTATTCAGAGTCTAGGCACTCTGGCCATTCTATAGGGAAAACAGAAAGATTAAGAAGGAAGACTTAGCACCCCTCCCCACCTCTTTAATAGAGGCATTAGTATATCATCAATATATTCATATAAGCACACTTGCTTTATTACAATTTCTAGAGACTGAGGAGTCCCTAAGCTTCACCCCAGAGATTTATCTATACCCCAGAAATGTATCTAATCTCTAAAGTGATTCTTTGTTAATCTAAACCCCTATACCCACCTCCCCCCTTCTCTATTTCTGTGGATAACACACTACACTCTCCCTGTTTCCTCCGCTTGCAACCTTGGGGTCATCTTTGACTCTACTCACTTTCTCTGCACACATCCAACAGATAGCTAAAACCTGTCGTTTCTTTGTCTATAACATTGGCAAAATCCGTCCCTTCCTTTCTACACACACTACTAAGATTCTTATCTACTCTTTAACCTCTCATCTAGACTACTACAACCTCCTCCTTGCTGGTTTCCCTCTGAATAATCTCTGTCCCCTTCAGTCTGTTCAAATCTCAGCTGCATGGCTAATCTTCTGCCAACCTCGATATGCTCATCTAACCCCTCTTCTCAAATCGCTTCACTGACTCCCTATCTGTTTCCCATCCAGTTCAAACTTCTTCTACTGACCTATAAGTGCACTCATTCTGCTGCCTCACTACCTTTCCTCTCTTATCTCTCCCTACACCCCTCCTCGGGAGCTCTGCTCTTCTGGCAGATCCCTTCTATCTGTGCTCTTTTCTTCGACTGCCAACTCCAGACTTCAATTCTTCCATCTTGCTGCCCGTTATGCCTGGAACAAACTACCTGAGTCTGTGCATCAGGCTTCATCTCTGGCCCTTTTCAAATCTAGGCTGAAAACACACATCTTGGAGGCTGCTTTTGGATCCTGATCCGCTTAGTCTCCTATGTGTTTCTTCACCACTCCCCTAGCTATATCCTTGTCCTCAGCTGTTGTGTTGTCTGTCTTGACTAGATTGTAAGATCTGATGAGCAGGGACCGTCTTTTACATGTGTCTGTATAGTGCTGCATATGCCTTGTAGAGCTATACAAATGATAAGCAGTAGTAGTTAAAGCAAATCCTAGTTAAGGGGGTTATTTTAGAAGCCTTATTGATGATTTGTACATCTGAAAACAGCCAAACATCCCAATCGCATCCATGTTTCAAGAGCCATTTTAGAATAACTCGAATTTACACTTGTCTGATGCAATAACCTCTATGTCACATGGGGGCATGACAGAGGCATTTCTGGGACATTCTGAAAAAGATACACGTGTGGTTGATTTTAGATTACTGCCACATGCTTACATCAGCCAGTGGACACGTCCATGTCCAGGCCGGCGCAAGAAGATGAGGTTCTCTAGGTGAATCTCATACCTTCCGCCCTACCCCCCTCCGGTCCCATTGCTGCCGCTTCCCCTTTCTGGGACCTGCAGTGGTGGCAATGGCTGCAAACAGGAAGTCTGTATTGGGTATCGGAGGGGGCAGACGCAAACAGCCCCATGGCGCCAAAGTTGTAAGGTAAGCACCATGCGGCTGTTTGTGGCCATTGCTACTGCTGCTGCAGGTACTGAGAGGGGTGATCACAGTGGCAAGAGGTAGCCCTGGAGGGCTAGTGCTCTAGACAACCACCTAGGTCACCTAATGGTAGCACCATTTTTGTCTATGTCTGTACTTGCCCTTAGGTAAAATGCTCATTTTGGCCAGCTCACAACAGTACAGAGAAGGGGAGAATGCCCTCCCGTTCCCTCTATGTTTTTTGCCAACTCAAAATAAACTATCAGGTCAATATTGAGGCCTTATTGCCTACTTCCGCACCACTGCACGTCGCTGTTTCCAAAATGGGAGGCTGGGACGCCACCTCCAGATCTCGCAAATCCATGTTTCTAAAATCAACCAGCCAGGCTTTTTGCATGTATCTGAGCCCTTCTGCATATCCTCGCTCTCTGTACATTGTGACGGACATATGTCTCATTCTGGGGCACAGATGTGTCTATTTTAGAAAGCACTTACACATGCACCCCTTCACTGCTGTCCCTCCCAAAACATTTCAGAGGTTTTGACATGAGCATCTCAGATTTTCCTAAATGGCCTTTCTAAAATGGGCCTTCACGCTAATACCGCTTATTTTTTTTGGCAAAGGCTAAACGTGAGACCCCTTTACTCTCTCACTCTCTGAAAGCAGGGCCTTTAAAGATGGTCAACCACAATGAAACAAAGAATCCTCCAGATACGAAATCAGAGCTCACTTTTCTGCACCGGTTTTCACATAGCATAGATTTTAAGAATGTGATCAAATGTTTAGGGGAAGGGAAGAGAAATGAAGAAGAAATACCCAAATGGACTGCTTCAGCAGGACCATGCCAAGCTAGAAATGCGCCCTGTGTGACTAATGAATATGACGCGCCCCCTTCCACCCAACCACGTTCAAGAACTCACTCTTTTTGAGCTTCCTGGAAGCCCATTGCTGACATTAGTGCTCTCTTCTGCGCTTGCATCCCGTGTGGTCGCACTGCTCACATAGTCAGGTGCTTCAATATAAAACATTAAAAAATAAGCAAGCATCAAAGCAGCCACCTAAAAGTCTTCAGAATAGCAATGGAATGCCTCCTAGTTTTGCCACTTTTTCTTTCGGTCTTCGTCCTAGTGCTCCACTATCCAAGCACATTCTGTTTTGCATATTGTCATGCTTTCAGTAATGGACAGGCAGCTTTTTCTTACAGTTACCTCATCACCCACTTCTAAATATCTCCCTAGTTCATTCTTCAGCTGTCTATGTCCATGTTCCTGCTTTGCATATAACGGTATGATTTCTGCCTGACCGGAATAAAATAGGGCAGTTGTTTGGAGAAGCAAGGTGTTCTCGGACACTTTTCTCACACACTAAGTGCTGCATGGTATGTTCTGCTTTCGAATTAAAGTTCAAAGTCCTTTACACTTTCTGGGTTGACAATGTTTGCTTAACAGTAATGGAATAATCTTTCACCGGTGATTCAGGTGGCCAAGGCTCTCCTGTGTGATCTGCGGCATGAGGTGTTCAAAGAATTTTGAGAGACTACTTGTTCTTCTCGCTTGGTCTTTGCCGTCCAAAAATAACAGCATTCTGGCTAAAGGGTAATGCAGCTGAAGTGCTGCTCTGCTGTTCTGTTTGCATATATTGCTATATTGTGTACATGTTTTAGAGGGCTGAAAATCTCTTCCCCCTTATATTTTTAACCTTTTATTCATCAGATATTTTTTTCTTTCTGGGAGGGGGGCAGGGCAGTTTCCTGCGGCTCCTTTTGGGCTTAGGAAGACTGGGCTTAGTTTCAAAGGTATGCAGGCAACTGCCAAATTATGCCGAATTAGGTAAAAAAAAAACATGTTGATATGATTGACAGATTTAATAAATGTTTCATGTCCATCTGGGAACTGACCAACACTAATAAACTTATGCTTAATCCTCAAAAGATGGAGGTCCTTTGTATTAAAAAAAGAAATTAGAGTTTTCCTCCACTTCAGACTTATAATAGTGATACTTTCTCCAGACCAAGGTCTCCCTGCTTATGGAACTTAAACCTAAGCAGAGGATTAATGCAGCTTTCCGACCTGGGGGGAGGGGGGCACTGGGCCATTCCATCTTTCCCCTCTTGCTGTCTGTGGCAATGTATAGCTGCCCATGTTTACATGGACTGGCAACAGGGGGAGGAGGCACCGTGTATTTGAATTCAGTTTTTAAGCATGTTTCACCATAGCGTGAATGCCCGTTTGTGAGAAAAGAAACAGAAGCAGTAGTTGATATTCAGCAGTGGAAAAAGAATAAGTAGTTGACACGTGGCAGCAAATCAGTGAAACGATAGGTGGCATGGTGCCCAGGGCTGGCATTAGGGAGTGACAAACAGGGCAATTGCCCCGGGATATAGGGGCCCCCAAACCTGCCTCAAGCTGAAGGAGACATAAGCTGCAGGCAATTTTTGCTCTTGGCCCCTACACGTCTAACACTGCCCTCTGGTAGCCCACTCCTTGCCACAAAAAGAGGAACTAGCAATTGTGGTTATTTGAATGAGTGAGCAGCAAGGAGGTGGTAACAGACTTATTAGGGGTGAAAAGGGGGGAAGATAGAGAAGGGGCCTACAGGAGGAGAGAGGGAAAAGCAAGAATACCTTTGAGACTGCAATGGGGAAAGAATGTGCCCCCACACTCTCTCCAACACATCCACTCCAACACAAATGCCTCCCCTCATACTGCCTGCTCCCCAACATATGCAGACAGTCCATGGCACAACTTCTCCGACACAGACACATGCAACTCCTACGAGAGAGTTCCCTCTGCATCTCGGGAGAGACTGGAAAGTACACGATGATCTGTTTTTTCCTTCACCAATTTTGTGGAATACATTAGCTTTGCAGCTGCAACTCGAGACCTCTTCTAAAGGTTCATTTGAAAACTCATTTGATTGGTATAGCTTTCAGTTCATAATGGTGGCACTTATGCAATCTCTGGCGCTTTCATGGCTGAGTTTAGTCTTACGTGTAAGGTGTTTTTTTATGGTTCATTATCAATATTTCTTTTTTACTCTTTTATACTGTATTAGTGTTATCTTTTCTGTTTTTTATTAAAGTTCTTTTCCTGTTCGTAATATTGATTATGCACTACCTTGCCGTGTCATGTCTACTAAAGGCTGACCAGACTTGATGTCAAGGGAGGTGTGCTGTCAGCCAGGTGCCAAAATTCAAGATGTTACGGAAAGTTTGCCGAGACTCATAAAGCCTTCTGACTATTACTACTGATACTCATCCATGTCGGCACAAATGATACTGCTAGGTATCCCTCTGAGCATATCAAGTGCGACTTCATGGCTCTGGGAAAGAGGGCGAAGCAGATAGATGTGCAGGTAACGTTCTCGTCAATCCTCTCTGTTGAGGGTAAAGGCCAAGGCAGAGAAGCTCACATCCTGTAGACAAATGCATGGTTGTGTGGATGATGTCATTGAGAGCATTTTGGTTTCCTGGATCATGGGATGATTTTCCAAGAATTTCTGAGCAGAGATGATGTCTACCTAAGAAGAGTCAAAGTGTCTTCAGTAGCAGACTGGCTAACCTACTAAAGAGAGCTTTAAACTAGATTCACTGGGGATGGGTGAAGAAAGCCCCCAGCTAAGTAGAAGCCCCAGGTAGATGAAACATTTTATACATCTGTAGAAATGGGTAAAAGAGGCAATGTCTGGAAAGCAGTGGCACTAATGTCCTTAGTATGAGAAATAAGATGCCAGATGTTGAGGCTTTAATGGAAGAGGCTGACTTGGATTCAGTGGTGGTTACAGAGACATGGTTCACGGTCATTCATGACTGGGAGATAGTTATATTGGGCTATACTTTATTCAGGAAGGATAGGGAAGGAAGAAGGGGAGGAGGAGTGGCATTATATGTTAAAAATAATATTAAGAGACAGGGGGAGTGGCCTGGTTAAGATGGCGGCAGTGGAGTGTTAGTCAACTGACTATGCCTAAGAGGAAAGGTAAAGCTAAGGCTAAAGCTCTCCCCGCAGAGCAATTACCTTCTTGTGAGGGGCCTATGGACCGCTTTGTTCAGTTGTCGAAGGAGCAGGTTCAGGGGATCCGAGCGGGCTTGGCGGCGCCGATGGAATCAGACTCGGCGTCCTCCGCCCTGGACACCACGCTCTCCCCTGATGGACGTCTTCCCCCGGTGCCTCCTGGGTCTTTGGCTGCCCGGTCGATGAGTGACAAGGAGACGTCTCCCAGAGCGGTAGCAACTCCGTCGTCGGAGCGGGACTCGCCTCCAGAGCAGATTCAAGATCGTGCAGGAGGATTGCAGGCTGCTGCTTCGGCATTTCCATCTCAGCCTGAGACCGGGGCTTATACTCAGGAAATGGAAGGTGCTACTTTGCCTCAGAGCGGCGTTGATTGGTCTCCACCTCTTTCTTCAGATTTTTCCTTCGTTCTGGTTCATCCGGCTTCAGTAACTTTGGATAACATTTGGGACGCTATCTCTCACCTTTGTCATATGGTGGGCAATCAGTTTTCTGCCTTTTCTGCTCGGATTTCTGCTCTTGAAGTGGTTTCCCCGTCTGTGCAAGTCTCTATTGAGGATTTGAGTACCAAGCAAGCAAGTATGGATCAACGATTAGCAGGACTTTCAGATCTAACTGACTCTTTGGTTAAAGATAAATGTTCTTTTGCAGGCTAAAGCGGAGTCATTGGAGAATGCTGCTCGGGCAGCTAATGTCCGGCTTTTAAACTTTCCTATTATACCCGGGCAGGCACCTTTAGATTTATTTAAGGGTTATCTTCAAGAGGTACTTTCGGTTCCTCCGGAATTGATGCCTCCCGTCTCTAAAATTTATTATCTCCCTTTAGGGAAAAAAACTGGGAAAGTTTCAGTGGGACCTTTGGAGATAGATTCTCTTAATGTTTCTGCTTTGCTTTCTACCCCCAAAGAGGAGGACATAGCGGTATCAACTTTGTTAGTTACATTAGCTCTCTCCTCAGATAGGGAATGGTTGTTAAAAATGTTTTATAAAAAACGAGATAGTTTGTTCCATGGGAAAAAGATACTTATTTTCCCTGATGTTGCGCGGGAAACACAGAAACGAAGGAGGGCTTTCCTATTATTAAAACCAGGGGTAGTGCGCATTGGTGCGTCCTTTGTGTTACGATTTCCATGCAAATGCTTAATTACCTTTCTGCTTTTGTTAATTCACATTTACCTATTAGCTCCTCTCCTGAGTTATGACTCCATCTAATTTATATTAGTTCTCCTTGGCACACTGTCTCCTCTTATTTTCTTTTTTACTTATGTGATAGGGGTTTTCTCCTTTACCTTCGGCTTACCCCTCCATTTGGGGGGACTACTTATAATTCTTGCAGTAATTGCCTTTTCATGTTGTTATGTTGCTTGATATTACTAAAATGCAAGTATTATTGTTCTGTACAAGTTTTGCTTGATTAATTCTGTATAAAATTCATAAATAAATAATTAAAAAAAAATAATATTAAAAGTTACAGAATTACAGGGCTTACAAGGGAAGGAGGTGGCACTGTGGGTTAAACTAGAAAGAGGGAATGGGGAATCCAGTTGCATTGGTGTGATATATGGATCTCCTTCACAGAGAGAAGTGGATGGAGATTTAACTGAAGACATTCACAGTATTGCTATGAAAGGAGAAATGCTGGATGTCAATTGGCACATCCCTGTTGGGGTGTCATCTAGAAACAAGGAGATACTGGATTTTCTACGGGGAGAATTATTCCAGCAACTGGTAACAAAACCAACACATGTTTCTGATGCTCTAGAAGGGGATCATCTAACATCCAGTGATCACCAGCTGCTGTTGTTCAGTATTATGACTAGGGCTGATAAATTCCATTCAAAAGGAAGGGTCCTAGACTTTAAAAAAACTAATTTTGCCAAGATAATACAATATCTCAAGGAGTCATTAGCGGGGGGATGTAAAAAAACAAACAATGGGCAAAACTGAAAGGGGATATTTTAAGGGCAACAAACCTTAAGAACATACTGTAAATAGTAAGAAATGCCATACTGGGTCAGACCAGTATCCTGTTTTCAACAGTGGCTACACAATGCTTGTTCCAGGGTAAGCAGTGGAATTCCCAGGTCCTCTTTAATAATAGTTTATGGACCTTTCCTTCAGGAACTTGTCCAAAACTGTTTTAAACCTAGCTACATTAACAGCTTTTACTACATCCTTTGGTAACGAATTCCAGAGTTTGATTATGTGTTGAATGAAAAAATATTTTCTCTTATTACTCTTAAATGGATTACATTGTAGCTTCATTGGGTGTCCCCTAGTCTTTCTAAATTTTTGATGGAGTAAACAACCTATCTACATTTACCTATTCTACTCCATTCATTAAATTTATATACTCTATCATAGCTTCCCTCAGCTGTCTCTTTTCCAAATTGAAGTCTTTCCTCATAGGCGTATCCTTTGTCAGACGGCTGCCTGGGTGAGAATCTTCACACTCTTGGCAAGTGCATATATCTATATGATTTGCAAGGTATTGTGGGCAATGTAGTTCATTCACACCAGACACAGCTGCTGACAATAATTTAGTTGTGCTCTTGGGTAAAGCCAATAAGATATTTATTTATGGGGTTATTTCTCCCAACACAGATATGCTTGGTAGCACATAAATTAGGTAACTTGCTTTCAGTGTTAACTTGGAAAAACAAAGTCAAAATCAGGAAAACAACAAATGAAAAGTCACAAAGCAATAAACAAACTGTTCTTTTCAATGTTAACTTCTGATTACTTCCCACATAGATACAGAAGTGATTCTCTCCTAGCTCACAAGCAATTAGGTAAGGCTTAATTGCTAGCAGTTACCAGCTGAAACCCCTTAGCTGGCTTGCCTTCCACTGTGTGGGTCAAATCCTGCTTCAGGAGCTTTTCTGAGTAGATTAAAGAACAAATTTGTATTTCTTTGTGATGGTTGCTGTACTTTATAACAGAAAGTTACCAACGGAGTTTAGATAGAGAGCAGTCCATATAAACAGGATCCTCATCTGCTATTATTCCCCCTTGTTCAACAAGCATGGGTTCAATATCATGGATTGGCACAGATGAATCTCTCAATGGAGCATTTTCAGGAGAATACTGGTTTCCCTGCTGTCTTTCAAGGTTATAGCTAGGGCATAGATCAGTTCATACCTGAGCTTCCATTGCTGCTAGAGTTCCTCTCTATATAGCCTGGCCAGTATGTAGTCCAGTTCTTATGTCCAGCCTTCCAATCCAGATCCCTGGACACTGGATCTCTCTTCACATACCTTCTGGCACAGGTCTTAGAGTCCCTTCCACGTGCAGCCGTCTCCCTCAAAGGTAGCCTCTGGTGATTCCTAGCTCTGCAGCACCATTCCTCTGGCTTTCCCCAGTCCAATGGTGTATGCTGGCCCTTGGAATACCTCCCAGTATACGTACTGCTTTGGACTCTTCTAGACCTCTCAAAGGCTTTTCTCTTCCTTCTTCCAAAGGGTCTCTTTCCCTCTCTGTCCGTCCGGTTTGGCTTCTGCTTCTGATGATCCTTCAGATGAAACTGATGATCCTTCTCTGAATATCCAAGGTGATCATGAAGATGGTCATCTGTAGAATAAACTCTACTCTTATTCTGCCTGGATGAGTGCTCCTCCCTAACACAGCGCAGCTGTGCTGAATTAGGCCCTGCCCTTTGAGATGAGTGCTTAGGGATTACCTCATAGCCCTCCTGATTGAACACACGTTTCCCCATTTCAGCTCCTCTAATGGCTCTTGGAAACCTGGTGCATTCTGGGACTGGTAGTCTTTTATGGCAAAATTCTGTTTTCTCATTTCTACCAGCACTGACAGGTTGCTTGTTCAGAGACACTTCACCTTTTCTATAGCCCCTTCCTGAGCTATGATAAGCTTCCTTATCACACCTTCCATCCCCTTTACCGCTTTGGTGGATCTTCTCTGTAGCTTTTCTAATTCTGCGATATCTTTTTTAAGATATGATGACCAGAATTGCACACAATATGGAACAATACAGAGGCATTATAATATCCTTTGTTTTATTTTCCATTCCTTTCCTTATGATACCTAGCATTCTATTGGCTTTCTTTGGCTGCGCTGCATACTGAGCAGAGGGTTTCAACATATTATCCACAATGATGCCTAAATCTTTTTCCTGGGTGGTGGTTCCTAATGTGTAACCTTGTATCATGTAACCATAGTTTGGGTTGTTCTTTCCTAAGTGCATAACTTTAGACTTGTCCACATTAAATTTCATCTGCCATTTAGACATCCAATCTTCCAATTTATCAAGGTCCTTTTGCAATTTTCCACAATCCTCTGGTGTATAATAATTTTGCGTCATCTGAAAATGTGATCACCTTACTTGTTATTCCCATTTCTAGATCATTTACAAATATGTTACAAATATGTTAAATAGAAGTGGGTCCAGCACAGATCCCTGGGATACTCTGCTATTTACATTTCTCCATTGAGAAAATTGGCCATTTAGCCCTATTCTATGATTTCTATCTTTCAACCCTATCCCTTGACTTTTTAATGTCACCAAAAGTCTCTCATGAGGGACCTTGTCAAAGGCAAAGAGGAAGGCAAGCATCAATATTTGGAAAAACTTAGAAAAGCTAGGAAAGTAGTCAGGAAAGCAAAGGTACAAATAGAAGAAAAAATAGCCAATGCAGTCAAATGGTGGGAAAGGATATTTTTCAGATATGTTGGCAAGAGGAAGAAGTGCAAAAGTGGTATTGTCAGACTCAAAGGTGAAGGGGGAGAATTTGTAGGAGCTGATAAGAATAAAGCAATCCACATCCAGAAGAGCACTTTCACTATAAGCCCTATCTATATGGAACTTCCTACCAGATGACATGCGAGCGATAGCAGACATCAAACTTCAGGAAGAAGCTGAAAACTCTACTCTGCACAAAACACCTGGGACATATCTCTTAAGCACCTGACCGCGAAAAGACCCAAACTACCACCTGTTTACCCTCGGCTATGGATGAACAACTTCTCTTTAACACCATGGACTGAACTGTATATAGTTTCTGTCATACACGCATGACACTGTACATAAGTTAATCCTGTTACTGGCCTACCTTTCCCCTTCCCCTGTTTAAGTGTTCATGTACACTGTTGAGTTATAATGTAAACAGCTTTAATTAAAGGATAAAGAGGTATAAAAAATGGTTAAATAAATAAATAAAATAAAGCAGAATTGCTTAGCAAATATTTTGTTCTCTGTTCATAGATGAAGGGTCAGGAGCAGGACCTCAGAAAACATCCACAAATAGGAACAGTAGTGAAGGGGATCTTTAATGATTTTCAGAAGACTGTGTTCATGAAGAACTAGCTAAACTAAGGGGTATGTTTACTAAATGGTGGTAGCAGCTTCTGTGCAATATCAGAGCCGCAGCCCCATTGACTTCATGGTGGTAGCGGCTCTGATACTGTACAGAAGCCGCTACCGCCATTTAGTAAACATATCCTTTAAAGTATTTATTTATTTATTTATAGAACAGGTTTATATATCGCATTTCCAAAGATCAAGCAGTTTACATTGCACATAATTTTAACATTACAGTAAACAATGGTAAGCAACAGATGGAGGGATACACTCAAATTTAGCAAAACAGTAAACCTAATAACTAGGTCAGGGGAGACAGTTGAAAGACAGTTCAGAAGTCATGTGTCTCTAGGAGTAGCTGGAGGTGTTGAAGAACCCCTATTTTATTGTAAATGATTTGTGCTGTTTTGCTGATATGGGATTATAGTGTGAGGCATTGGTCAATAAGGACACCAAGTTAGCGTACTTCTGGTTTTACTACTAGATCTGCGTTATTTACCTTCATTGATATTGGTGGGGAAAAGGATTGATCTCTAGTTATGAAGAGCACCTCAATTTTCTGGTAATTAATAGTGAGCCTATGTTCAAATAACTAGTGGAGATCACATTAAAGCAGTTTGTAATTGCTGCATAGGTTCTTCTTGTGGTGGAGAAAGGTGCATAGATCATAATGTTATCTGCATATAAGTGGAAGACTTGAATGATATTGCAAACTGGTTGGATATAGATATTGAATATTAATGCTGATAAAGAACCACCTTGGGGTACTCCTTGTTTTTGCATGTGTGGATCAGATGTATTGGGTCTCGATTAGACAAACTGCTGATGACCAGATAGGTATGAGCGAAACTAGTTTAATGCTGTACACTGGATTCAGATGTTATGCAGTCACTGTAAGCGAATGTCATCGCATATTGTGTCAAATGCGGTGGCTACGTCCAGAAATATTAGGATAAATCCCTGCTTAGGGTTTTCTATGTCTTTTATGGAGTCTGTCAATAAAGTGAGATTGGTAAGGTTTCAACTCCATGGCCCAGCCGTAATCCAAGCTATTGTAAGTCAAAGGGTGCATTAGAGATAATGTGATCCTGTAACTAGTGTTGGATTGCTTTTTCAATTGTTTTTGCTGAAAAGGGTAACCTTGAGATTGGCCTGTATTAGCTTGGGTCACTCGATTCTAACTTGGGATTCCTTAGAATTGGGTGGATAAATGCAGTCTTTAGGATAAAAGACACATATCCTTGGGTGAATAAGAGGTATATCATCTTGCATAGGATTGGGGATAGCTCAGCCCTTGAGATTTTTAGTCAACTTACTGGATAGGGGCCCAATGGAGACGTTGTGTTGAGACTGAGGATTATATTCTCTAGATTTTCAGGGATAACTGAGCCAAAGGACTGAAGTAGGGTGCTAGTTAGGATCTGGTTGCAAGGTTTAAGTATACCAAGAGGGGAGGTTAACAAGTTTTGATTGGAAGTAGTTAGCAAGATCCTGTGCTCTGGGAGTGGTATTTGGAGCCAGTTGGTTATTCTCTTTCACTATGGATTTTATGGTGCCAAACAGTTCCCTAGGTTTACTTAGTGATTTCATTATTATTGTGTGGTACTCCCTTTTTGCCTTCTTGGTCTTGATCCGATAGTCCTCTAGGGTGAGCCTGTAACTGTTCTTGATTTGTTCCTGCAGGGTATGTTGCCATTTGCACTCTAGTCTTCTGAGTTCTTATTTAAGTTTAAGATCAAGGGTATACCAAAGGGATGGTGGTTGCGGCAGGGACATGTTGATTTGGAGGGTGGCGCAGTGGCATTTTTATGTATGATATCATGCCAATTGTTGATGATGAGGTCTGTCAGAGTCTGTGTTCAGTTGGGGGATGACTTTATCTAGAAAGGAAATCTTATCAAAGCATTTGAAATGATGGCAGTTTGAGTTGTGGTGGTTGTTGGTGGCAGGAGGAGGATTATAAGGAAAGTGGAAAGTGATTGTATAGTGATCTGACCATGGAACTTGGGCTAGCTGAGGACTTGGCAAAATGAGCCCACCTTGGAGTTGGGATGGCAAAGATAACATCCAGGGTATTTCCTTTTTCATGTATCGGGTAGTGGACCATTTGTGTATAGTTAAGATACTCCATTGCCTCAAGAAAGGCCTTAACTTATTCTCTGTACCACAAAAACAAGTTAAGTTCATCCTTGAGTGTTAGTTGACAAACTGGATTTAGATGCGAGCATTTTACTTTAAGGAGTGCAGCTAGTTCATCGTTATTAGCCACGGGGGATCTGTAGGTGTGACATAGGGACAAATGCTTGTTGGAACTAGTGATTATATCTAGGCCATCTATACTGGTTGTAGACATTTGGTTGAAATATAAATTGCTTTTAGTAAGAATGCAAAACACCACCATCCATATGTTGAACTCTTGGGCAGTTAAATATGTCACAATTTGGTAGCTTTAGTTGATATATGAGGATGGTGTCTGTTCCGGCAAACCTGGATTCAGCTAAAGTGATGGGGCCGAATGGGATACATCCCAGAGTATTGAAGGATCTAGTTAAACTTGAAGAATGGTTGAGAATTTGACAGCTGAGATTTAATGCTAAAAAAATGCAGGGTCATGCATTTGGGCTGCAAAAATCCAAGAGAGCTGTACAATATTAGGGTTGAAGTACTTCTGTCCATGAAAGAAGAACGGGACCTGGGCGAGACTGTTTCTGATGATCTTAAAGTGGCTAAACAGGTAGAAAAGGTGACGACAAAAGCCAGAATGATGCTAGGGTGCATAGGGAAAGGAATGGCCAGCAGAAAAAAGGAGGTGATTGTGCCTCTGTATAAGTCTTTGGTGAAACCTCATTTGGAGTTGAGTGCAATTTTGGAGACCACAACTTCAAAAGGATATAAACAGGATGGAGTCAGTGGAGAGGATGGCTACCAAAATGGTCAGTGGTCTTCATTATAAACCATATGGGGACAGACTTAAAGAGCTCAATATGTAGAGGAAAGGTGGGATAGAGGAGATATGATAGAGTCTTAAATAAATCGATGGCATAAATGCACAGAAGGAGAGGCTCTCAAATGAAATTAAAGCTTTGCAATGAGGGGATATAGGAAGAGGATGAAAGGAAAAAAAGACTTAGGAATAATATGCGGAAATATTTCTTTATGGAAAGAGTGGAGGTAGTGGAAACCACTTTGACTGAAATGATAAAACCGTATTAAAAAAACCCTGTTAAATAAATAAATAGTAGAGATGAGGAAAGTGTCTGAATTCAAGAAAGCATGGGATAAGCACAGAAGATCTCTAAGTGAAAAAAAGGGACATAGTAATTGATATGGAAGAGCAGACTAGATAGAAACTTGATGGCAGAAAAAGACCATATGGCCTATGTTTCTATGAAGGAACTTGTGAACGTTCTAGCAGCTCCACTGTCTAATTTTTTCAATGATTCTTTAGATTTTGGAGTGCTCCCAATACTGGAGAAAGGCACATGTACTCCCTTTACACAAAAGTGGAAGTAGGGATATGCTTGAGAACTACAGGCCAGTTAGTCTAACCTGTGGTGGGTAAATTAATGGAAATGCTGCTAAAACAGAAGATAGTGAGATTTCTAGAGTCCAATGGATTGCAGGATCTGAAGCAGCATGGGTTTACTAGAAGCAGGTCTTGTCAGACAAATCTAATTAATTTCTTTGACTGGGCGACCAGAGTGTTGGATGAGTGAGAGCCCTAAATGTGGTGTTCTTAGGTTTCAGTAAAGCCTTTGACTCCATTCTGCAAAGGCAACTTATAAATAAATTGAGCACCCTAGGGATGGATCCTAAAGTGACTGACTGGGTTAGAAATTGGTTGAATGGGAGATGACATAGGGTACAGGTTAAAAGAGCTCACTCTGAGGAGTAGGATGTTACTAGTAGTGTGCCACAGGGATCCATCCTTGGTCTGATTCTTTTTAACATTTTTGTTAGTGATATTGCAAAAGGGCTGTCAGGTAAGGTTTCCCTCTTTGTGGATGATACCAAAATCTGCAATAGAGTAGACACCCAGGAAGGAATAGATAACATGAGGAGGGATCTAGCCGAGCTTGAAGAACGGTCAAGAGTTTGGCAGCTGAGATTTAACACTAGGCAATGCAGGGTCATGCATTTGGGCTGCAAAAATCCAAAGGAGCTGTACAGTATACTGTAGGTGGTGAAGTATTTCTGTCCACAAAAGAAGAATGCGACATGGGGGCGATCGTTTCTGATGATCTTAAAAGGTGGCTAAACAGGAGAAAAGATGACAGCAAAAGCCAGAAGGATGCTTGGGTACCATAGAGAGAGGAATGGCCAGCAGAAAGGAGGAGGTGATAGTGACTTTGCATAAATTGTTGGGGAGACCACATCTGGAATATTGTATGCAATTCTGGAGACCACACTTTCAAAAGGATTTAAACAGGATGGAGTCTGCAAAGGGGTGGCTACCAAAATGGTCAGTGGACTTCGTCATAAGTCATATGGGGACAGACTTAAAGATCTCAATATACTTTGGAGAAAAGGCAGGAGAGAATAGATATGATAGAGACATTTAAATACCTCCATGGCAAAAATGTATAGGAGGAGAGTCTCTTTCAATTGAAAAAAAGCTCTGCAGTGTGGGGGAAGGGTATGAAGGTGAAAGGGGATAGACTCAGGAGTAATATGCAGAAATATTTCTTTACAGAAAGAGTGGTAGATTCATGGAACAGTCTCCCAACCAAGCACATGGGTGCACAAAGGCCCATTGTCACACTGTTTCAGTTATTGAAGTTTGGGCCTAGTGGGAAGCTGGCAAGCAGTGTGTGTGTGTGTGTGTGTGGGGGGGGGGGGTCGAGAAAGGTTGCCTACTCTGGGGCCTGTGCTGGTTCTCAGCACCCCTGGTGTAATGTGCACAATTCCAAACAGCCCCCATTATAGTATATTGGGCGAGATAAATGCCTCCGCACTGTAGCACCTGAAATATTGCAATTAGAAAGGTCCCCATTTAGTGGCTGGGTCACACCTGTCTTTCAGGAGGGGTCGGGCATCATCCATGCAGGAGAAAAGCATGGTAGAGATGAAGAACGTGAGCCGATCAAAGGTTTTCTTTCTAAGTTACATTCCGTTTGCATTTTTCTCTCTCTCATCACTATAACAATCAGGAGTTCATGCGGCGTTACAATCCAGCACACACAAGCATGGCTTCAATATCACAGGGACTGCTAAGGGGCGCTTAACTCAAACTTCAATTTGCAGTTAGCAAACAGAAGGAGAAAATGTTGTCATGTTTGTGTTTCTATACCCTGAACTACAAGATCTGGGAGGTTACTTGGATTTGTCTTTGGTGGAAAGACTGCAATGAGTGATAACAGCAGAAATCCCACAGAACACAAAGTTGGTTAATGCCGTCGCCTTTCACGTCTCCCCTCGAACTATCTGCTGCATGGTCCATTTTATTCCTCTCGGCTCTGTGGCAGATAATAAAAGGGGCCGAAGTCTGCTATTAGCATAGCTAAGTGGTTTAATTTAGGACAGCAATCGGATTAAGCTAGTTAACTATATGCATAGCAGACGAAATACTACCATTATCTCTAGAACAGTGGTGGTCACTACCTTGCATGTATATTCAGCACTGCTGCATAGTCGATTAGCAGCATTGCATATATGTGAACGATTTAAACACTGTTTAAAAAATTGCTGACTGTCGTTTTTATTTATTTTCTTCAATTTGAGAAGAAAGGGCCTGTTGCCCTATTAGATTCAAGGATTTGTAAATTTCTTTTACAGTGAAATACTGAGACACAGCATTTCTTATCAATGGGACCTCGCTACCAGCTCAGTTCCTCTACCCAATGAAACTCTTTGGTTTCACAAATAATTTAACAAGATTTCCAGCCTTTCACAGCAGCATTCCCTTATACTGATTTAAACATTCATTGACTAAAGATAGCCAGAATAAATGGAGGAAAAAAACCACCTCTTTTGTTCTGTGCCGGGTGCTATAATCGGATTTAGCACTAGCTGTCTTGCAAGGAGAGCATGCCCTGGTTTCTTGATGGTGTTCCAAGGTCTCTGTGGTCACCTGTAGCCTCTGAAGCTCAGGGGTAAGGGCAGCTCACCTGTACATCGGCTGTTAGCATCTCTTTCTAATTCGCTCGCTGCGGCCACTCCTCTCTCTCATGAGCCAGGTCACTAAAGCAAATTGCAAATCTTAGCATGCCACTGCAGAGCAAGGAGCCCAGCAACCAGTTCTAGCTCACCCAGTAGCTCATAAAAAAGTCCCAGGGGTCCAAGAGTTCTCTCATTTTCCTCGGCAACCGTAGGAGTGAAATTAAAGCTGTCCTGCTCCTCAGCTTTTCATCAAACCATTTTCCGGAAGGCATATAGTATACTTTTGCAGGTCTTATTTTGTGCAGAGGTAAGGGAGAACTGTTTTTTTAAACAACATACTTTGTAAAGGGATAGAATTAAAACTGAAACTTTCCGATTTTTAAGGCAGAAGCACATAGGGTCTCGCGTTATTGTTACTTACAAATTTCAGCTGTCACTTCTCTGCCTTTTGATTCCACAGCTACTAGATAGAGACATTCAGAGGATCTGAACTTGGGTGTTCATTTTTCCAAATTCAAACTCAGATTTAAGGTCTGTATGCCTGAGGGCATTTAAGTATGTGCCTGAGGTAATGGAGGGATAAGTGACTTGCTCAAAGGTCGCCGGAAGTATCAGTGGGAGATGTAGGGTTCTAATCCTGATGGGGAAGCTGTAAAACTAGAGGGCATAACATGAAGCTGCAAGGGGTAAACTGAAAGGCAATGTCAGGAAATACTTTTTCACTGAAAGGGTGGTGGATGCTTGGAATGCCCTCCCGATGGACGTGGTAGGGGTAAATACAGTGACGGAATTCAAAATGGCATGGGACAGACACAGTGGATCCCTTTACAGAAAGAGGATAAAATCAAAATAAACTTAACTGTCTTTGATATCTCAACAAGTTGAGGTGACCTGCATGGAGCGGTGGGTTCACCCCTAAACAAAGGCATGGGGAGGGGTGACCTGCATGGGGAGGGGTGACCTGCATGGATCGGCGGGTGCACCTACTCTTGCCGCTTTGCTGGGTAGACTAGGTGGACCATGCCGGTCTTTATCTGCCGTCATTTACTATGTTACTATGTGATCCTGACTTACCTGGTTTTCCGTCCACTGCTTTAACTATTAGGCTACTTCCCCTTGATGGTTTTGCTTGCTGATGGGACTGCCAGGGACATACTGCATGAATCTGGGGCTAACTCTGCCATAGCTGCCTTTTATTTTTCTTATGTTTGTTCATTAAGCAACCGTGGTTACCTTTGCTGCCAAATGAGTAGGATGCAGTTTTATTCAGAGCTGTGTCCTAATGATCCTTCTTCCTGTTTTCCCTGGAAGTTTCTTTTACATCGCCATTTAGAATCATATTTCCTTTCAGCAAAAATTGTCATTTTCAATAAAGTGACCTAATCCGCAATTGTTTATTGTTGACTCTGACGTTGGCTGTATAGGGGTGTCTGACATGCTGGGGCTATAAAGTGCTCCAAGAACCTGCTTGAATGACAAATGCTAATGAAAAGGGCGTGCAGTGTATTTAAAAGGACACTGTAGTCCCAGAACTGTAGAATGCATCCATGGCTTTGTGCCCTGAAAATGGAAGGACATTTAACGGTAACCCATTCTTGTGCTCCCATCCCCTCTTCTCGGATATACTATACTGAGTGTTGAATGCACAGTTAGTAAGAAAAACCACAGAATAAGGGAAAATGCAAATTATTGAAACAGCATAAATATTGCAGGCTTGCTAGCCCATAGAACGTGGGACATTGACATCAACTATTGCAGTTGATATGGAAGGGCAGACTAGATAGCCCATGTGGTCTTTTTCTGCCGTCATGTTTCTATCAACTAGTCATAAGCAAAATTAGTTAACATGAACTGTACTGAAAGGATATAAAACTTACGATTAATGTCACTGATAATTTTTTGAGCCAGAGATATTATAGAAAATTTTGTAATGCTTCTGTGGATGTGCATTTCTAAGCCAGAGTTCCTGCAAGTCTGAGAATGTGCAATGAATTTATATCCATAACAACTTCATAGGACATGGATGGTGCAGCAACATCTGAATCTGCATAGCAAGTTACTTTGTATCAATTTTAACATTAAAAATCAAGCGAGTCAAAGCAGTTTTTCTCTGGTTCACATTATTATAGAAAGCAGTGTAGGCTCCGATTCTATCTCAGTTGAGCCTAATTAGCATTCCTAGCTATAAACCTAAATCCTTTCAGTCAGATTCTTGCATTACAAATATATCTATCTAAAACACTTATTAGATACCTTATCGTTCATAGAAATTCAAGACAACATACATTAACAGCAGAGAAATAATTTAACTGGCTTACAGTGTACCAGCTACTCTCAATGCAGAACTCGGAAACAGTTTTCACAGTAGCACTATAGACAAAATGGTAGCACATTGGGATTGTGTGTATCGTTATTTACTGCTTTTAATAACTTCAAGACAAAACATTCATTGAAAAGAGCTGGGGGCTTGCCATACAAGTGACCCTTGCCTAAAAGCAATACCATAGACCCTGCAGATCTCTGAGGCAATTACTGACCTCCGTCAATAAATCTGAAATGCTTGGTTTAGCAGATACCGTTTCCATGCCACCCACCCAACAGCTAGAGACTGCAACAACATTAAAATGGATTCTAAAATCTCATGGACCCTGCAGATTAGCACTATATTGTTCTGAGCTACTGCTGTAAGAGGTGCAGTGACAGCCTGCATACCAACACTTCCCCTCGCCCAGTTCTCCCTCTCCACACCCCGATACATTTTCCTAAATATAAGATACCCATATGCCTGGGTCTTGCTCAAAAAGGCAGTCATATAGAAATACAATGACTGTCAAATTATTCCAAAACAGTTGGCCCCAGAAGTCATTCCAATAGTATAAAAGAACTTTAAAACATACGGCTGGATACTTACTTACCAAACATTCTGTAAAAAATCTGGGCCTGATATTCAAAAGGACTTAGCTGGTTAGCAGGATCTGCTAACCAGCTAAGACCCACTGAGCCCAATATTGGACAATGCTGCTTAATATTTTTTCTGACCACTGCAGCACTATATGGATAGTGCTGGGGTATTCTGCGGGAAGAGCTGGGGACAAGCTAGTACTTATCTCGATAGCAGCACTGAAAACTGTTGCTGCCTGGATAAGTTTCTGTACATTTGAGGATAGGTAGAAGGCTGTCCTAAGTCTAGGCAGATTGAGCTATCACCACAATCAATATAGCCACAGCACTGACCACAAAATCTGGATATTCAGCTGCAGTCACTATCTGAATACTTCCACTGAATATCTGGATTTTTTTCTTTTAAACTGTGGCAGCTGGTGCTTAAAAAAACGCTGAATGTCACAGGCTAAATATTGGCTTGGGAGAGTCTTCATAACCTGAAAATAAAAAAGATTTTTGACAGTTATAACGACAATGAAGCAAATAAAGCATTAACACAGCATAAAGAGCAGGAAGATGCCCATTTTAAGCCCACGTGGGTAATTTTACAAGAGAGGGATGTTTCTTTGACATCCAAAATGAGCAATGTGGACATGCAAACGACAGGGACTTATAAAGTGCAATTATATAACCATGCAGATCTGAACGTCCCCGTGACAGAATGTTCAAGTTTAGCAGTCCAAAAATGGGCATGACTGGGCCACACTCCTGGGCATGGCCAGGGCGGAGCATGAACAGTGATGTCTAAAGCATATTTCAAATAGGGTCCTGGATGTCCCAGCCTAGACCTGCTATAAAGCACAAAACAGGTAGGAGACTTTGCTGCCCATGCTGACCAAGAATGTGAGCTTGCCAGGAGACGCGTGAAGTCAACAGAGAAGGCGAGGGAAAGTATGCCTGTCACCCCTGTCCGCTATGTAATGTGTCGTGCAACCTCCTGTGTCCCAAATGTGCTCCCCATATGCTCACCCCTGCTGACCGATCTCAGATGGCCATCCCCCATCCCAACTCCTGGCCACAGGCCACTGCTGACCCCCCAACCAACACAACTGCCCCCAGAACCCCACTTCTTGTGTCCCCCATCTGTGGTCCAGCAGTCAAAGTGCTACTGCACCTGTCTATGTGTATAAGAGCAAAGGTGCTGAGGAGGGTGCATGACTGTGTGGGTACAGATCTCGGGTTTGTGTGTCTCTGAGCCATTGTCTCTATCAGTCTGTGTCTGCATATCAAACAGCACAGAGAACAGATTGTTGGTGGTGGTAGTCCCCAGAGTGCTGGTGGAGGCCAGCAGCAATGAGAAGTGGATGAGATGGTTGTTTCCCACAGTCATAGAAGAGGAAGCACAGAGGGACCCCCTACCAGAGGATATACTGGCCAAGGGCCCAGTGTATGGGGCTTACTAATGAATAGTGTCTGACATGGTTCTGATTTGATAAATCCACCATACACCAGATCAGGAGCTAGAGCAGGACCTCAGTGCCACCACACATAGAGGTAATGTCCTGGTGACTGGCAGCTTCCAAATTGTGCTGGCTGCCATGGCAGGCATCAGCCCATCAGCTGTATCGCTGTGTCTTACACAGTTCCTTGCAACGTTTCTCCCCAGGATGGTGCAATACATAAGTTTTCCAAGCACGTTACAGCAGTGCCAGCAGACCATATTCAACTTCCATTGGGTAGCAAGCTTTCCCACTGTGCTGGGTATAATAGTCTGCATACATGTGGCCCTGCACACCACCCCTCCACTCTCCCTCCGCAGGCATAGGAAGCCACATACAGGAATAGGAAGTTATACTATTCAATGAAAATGCAGGTGGGTCTGCAATGACAAGGGTGAAATAACTGATATGTTTCCCCATTTCCCAGGGTCACACCACGATACCTACATCCTGGCATAATCAGGCATTCATAAACGCTGCAGCAGTGTGGGAATCATGGGTGTCTCGCTCCTCAGTGACATCCTCCCCCATGTATCTGTCTATGCCACTAACACTTAGGATGGTGCTGCAAAAAGGGGGGTAACAGCTTGTTGTACCAAATGCTGGCAGCAAAGCGGGCACTGTGTCTGGAAATGGCTGGGTGGGGATTGTGTAGCCACAAGCCAAAACTGTGAGGGCTCGGAATACAAATCATACCTCCAGCCCTAGCCAGGATGCAAAGTAGAACACAGCAGCCACTTGGAGCAAGTTGCATGAACAGCAAGGTCAGCAAAGCTATGTCCCATGCCAGGAAAGGTGGGCACTCTGAGATGGCATATCACTGAAGGAGGTCAAGGGTTGGAGGCATGCTCTGCGGGAGCTACAGCCCTGTACACTGCTAGGCCCAGGGGGCCCAAGGGAGATATATAAGTCACACGGCAATGGTGGAAGGAGAATAATGGATGTGGGGAATGGCCACTTCCCATGAAAGGACAGACCGCAAAAGAATGCTGGTCAGAACCCCATCTGGTGCACCCTGAATATGAGGGCACAGTGGAATGAAATGGCAGGGCCCATGGAGCAAAGGAGGGAGGTATACCAATGTGTGCACACTCCTTCAGGGACAGTGACAGCGCAGTCAGTGACATGGTCAACTCATCAAGGTCTCCTCATCTCCCCTCTCATCTACCTCCCCCCTTCTGTCCCATCCTGCAGGAGACCACAGCTACACTCTGAAGAGCTGGCTGATGAATCCCATCATTGCAGCCCAAAATGAGGCAGAGGAACACTGTAACCAGCCTCATAATACCACTTATTTGGTCACTGAGAGAACCTTCAGACAGCATAAAATAAGCTTTTGTTGTCTGGACAGGTCAGGGGACAAGCTGTTGTATAGCCCGCAGAAGTTCTGCAAAATATTTACGGCATGCTGTATGTTGTTACACAACCTGGCAAAGAGGAGGCGCCTATCCCTGCCCCTGCTCCCAGAAAATGCATTAGAGGAGGCCAACAGAGGAGTACATAACATTGAAGAAATCAATGCCTAGCCCTACCATCAGGGAGAGGGATCAAGGAACAGACTAATCCAGAACCACTTTACCCAATGTACATTTGTATTAGCATGCAGCCAAGTTACTGTACAGACATACCTCAGCTGCCAGGCCATCCCCTTACCTGCTCACCTGCCTGCCTCTCTAGTCACCTTCCTGCTCATCCCCTGTCCTTTAATAGTGCACACCCGCATCTCAGTGCCACACATTCACCACCTCTCTGTGTCCCTTTAGGAGTCATTGCCAGCCTCCACTGGCCCTGCCCCAACACTGTCCCAGCAGCAAATGGCCCCGTCAGAAGGCCACATACATGCCCTTCCTCAAACACATCCACTGACACCTCAGTTGTACTATAGACAGCCCAGTCAACACACCAAGTGGCAGCCAACACACATACCAGCACTCAGCCCTGGAAGCATGCATGCATGTATGTAACAGACATACCTACAATGACCTTGCCCCTTCCCCTTGCTCCACATTCCCTCCCACCCTGTCCCAGAGGGATGGGTAGGGACTGTGTAGAGATGACAGAGGCCTCCTCACTGTTAGCAGTGGACACCAAGATTTCTCCTCCTCTTCTATCTCATCACTCTGTCCCTTGGCAGCATCAAAGTCAGGGAACTGTAGGGATGAACTTGTGCCCCATAGCGGTACCCCCAGATATTGGTAAATTTTGGCTCCTGGGTCTCACATTGCCTTCCCCTTGTGCTTCTACTCTCTCTGAGGGTAGGTGTGGGGACCGCAATGGCAGGGGCAGGGGCAGAGGGCACACTGCAATGGTCTGCCTGAAGTGGGGTGCCTTGGAAATGAGAAGGCCCATATGCAAAAGGAAAGTGTCCAAGGACTGGCTTATGTGTTCCAGCTTCTGTAGGCAATGATAAGCCATCTCCTTTCTCTTCCTCTGCACCTGCAGGATATCATGAAGAAATTTTGGTTCATTCCATCTTCATCATCGGGTATTCTTAGTTTTGCTGGAGAAGGCACGCCCCACAGAAGAGCAACTGATGTCTGCAATGATTCAGCTGTGCCTCCTCACCAGATGGGTCATATGTACCATTGGGTGCTCTCTGTGGTGCTTTGTGTAGCTTCTGCTTATCTAACAGTTTTTCGCTGCCTCTCTCTTCCAGGTCATGCCTTGCTGCCTCTGTTGGCCTGTCCACAACTGTGCCATGCTCCTCCTACCTATGGCTGTGATCCATGTCTACAACAGAAGCATCAGGATATGGCTAGGGGCTATCCCTCTCCCCTGTCTGTACATAGTCATCCATGGAGGCCTGTAGTCCAATTAGTGATATCACCTTCACCTGCAGGTGAGTGAGGATCATCCAAATAGCTGCTCATATGATGCTGATACTGGTGTTGTCAGAGTCAGGAAACAGATGACTGTCATTGCCTCACCCAGTCTCAGATGGGTCCTGCATAGGGGTCAACACCAATGTCACAATGCATGCAGGGCAACCACAGGCTAGGAGCTGCATATGCACAGGAGGTTGGTCGCATGTGCATGGGTTACATGGGACACTGGTAGTGGGGAAGGTGGATATATGGGATACTGTAGCTGTACTCTCCCACCTACCCTATGTTATCACAAACCCCCAGGTGGGCAGCAACCCTCACTTCTCCCACATTCATATGATATTATCATATCTACAGTCCAGCTGCAGATGTTAGACGCCCAGGGATAGCCCCAGATTTGGTTCAAGGTGGTAGCATCTGGGGATAGCCTTCCAACCTCCCCCCCTACCCCAGCTGTTAGGATCTATTGTTTAGCTGTCATGCCCTGCTGTTCTCTTCCCCCCAAATGATGGTCCTCTGGCAAGCTTATATTTTGCTTGGTGGTTGGGTTGGCTCTGTTGCCATTACCTAGCCATGTCATGTCAATGACATGCCAGTGGCAGAGACTATGCAGCCTCATATAACAAACTTTGTTCAATGTAAACCTTTAAACTTTGAGTTCCTTGTAAACCACTTTGATTCACGAAAAGCGGTAAATAAGCACAGATAACTAAATAAAATAAATAAATAAATAGGCTGGACACACACATTTGGATGCAGTGGATAGGTGCTGTACAATTGTAGCTGCAGAGCTGTGTAGTGTGTGTCCATGACCCTAGAAAGAGGGGGCCATAATGCATGCGCTATGCAGACCAGTGCCATGGCCAACAAGTAGATTGTGTCACATGAATGTGCCTACCAGTGCATGTGCCTCAGGTGCAAACGTGTCTCACCACACATAATATATTGCAGAAGAACACTAACCACCTGGTTGCTATGAGGATCATGATGTATCTAGATCGCTTAACTACTCCTCATCCATGGTGCCCAGGACCCTTTCCTCCAGTTCTCTAACCACAGTTTATCTCCCATCTGGACTGCGTATGGCTGCTTTAGTCTTCACCCTGTGCTTTAATCACCCTCCATTTGTACTTGCAATCCAAGTCTCGGTTGTGGTGGTAGATGGCATTCAGCTTGATGCTGATGCCACACTAGAGCCTCTCTTTCTGGTGTGTGCTATAGTTAGTGCCAGCATTTCCAAAGAGGATATGGTGTTTATCAAGGGACCTCATGCAGCAGCAGGTTGACTTTAACAGGACAGAAGTTCTCCTTCCTGCTGGATGGTTTGGTGCCATGCTAGACAACCCATCGCTTTCACCTTAGGTTTATGTTGCAAAAATCAACCATATGCACATATGCCAGCACAGTTATGTAGGTCCTGATTGCTTGCATTTGCACATCTTGAAGATGTACGTTGCCATGAATGACAGAGACACAGTGGTTGTACTGTACAATGATACATTTTTATTTAAACAACTTGAGAGACCATACCCCTAACTGACAATCGTTCCTCCCCCCTGGGTGTGGGTAGCATCAGGGCAGAGCTGGAGCCCTGCAGCTCAACACTACCTGCAGGACTCCAAAAGGAACATAAGGTCCTGGGCTCAGGAGATGGTAATGAAGCCTAGCTACAACTCATGCCTGAGAACCTGAAGATACAGCAGGACATCTTGGTCACTGGAGTATAGGGCAACCTCAAAATAGGGCATCTGGGGTCCACCCACAGGGATCCCCTACTGTGCCACAGCCATAGACAGCTGTGAAAGAGCAATACTGTCAGTGACATGCACCCCAACTCTCCTACCTCTATACTGTATCTTTCCTCTCCTACCTCTAAATCCTGCCTCCCACTACTCCTCTCTGAGCTCTTTCAGAATCCTGGGATGTATCCTATCCGGTCCCATGGCCTTGTCCATTTCAGTTTTGCAAGTTGTTCTAACACATCATCTTCTGTGAATGGTGTGGTATCTACTTCATTCCCATTTTTATAATATTTGGGAGTCATAGGTGGTCCTTCTCCAGGACTTTCTTTAGTAAAAACAGAGCAGAATTATTCGTTTAGCAATCTCGCTTTTTCAATGTCACTTTCCACCAGTCCGTTCACAGCACTTCTGAGTCCTGCAATTCCACCTCTGATCTTCTTCCTTTCCCGAATATACATGAAGAAGGTTTTTTCGCCACACTTAACATCTTTAGCCATCTTTTCCTCTGCCTTTGATTTTGCTATCCTTATTTCTCTCTTTGTCTCTTTGAGTTTGATTCCTGTATTCATTTCTGTGTTCCTCTGTTTGCGAGCTTTTGAATCTTGCGAAAGCTGTGTTTTTTGCCTTTATTTGAGCAGCCACTTCTTTGGAAAACCAAATGGGTTTTCTTCTCATCTTGTTTTTGTTTACTTTTGTTACATATTTATTTGTTGTCCCTTTTATTGCCACCTTTAGTTTAGCCCATTGCAATTCCACTTCCCTTATCTCCTTCCATCCTGTCAGCTCCTCCTTTAGGTACTCGGCCATTTTATTGAAGTCGGTGTTTTTGAAGTTTAGGACTTTGAGCTTGTTATGATTGGCTTGTACCTTGGCTTTTATCTCAAACCACACCATGTGATGATCGCTGCTGCTCACAGGGGCACTCATGCAGACATTCGACATGCTATCACCATTGGTGAGCACTAAATCCAGCGTTGAGCTTTCCCTGGTTGGTTCCATCACCATTTGTCTAAGTAACACATCTTGGAGAGCATCCACAATTTTTTTGTTTCTTTCCAGATTTGCAGAAGGAGTAATCCAATCCACATCAGGTTGATTAAAGTCTCCCAATAAGATAGCCACAAAAGGGGAAGCAATCTTGGCAATATCTATAATCAATTCGTTATCTCTCTCTTCAGTTTGTGTTGGAGGTCTGTAGACTACAGCAGTATGGATGACAATGCCATCTCCTCTTTCCAACACAATCCAGAGTGTTTTTTCTTTTCCCCGTGCCCCCTGCATTTCAGTAGCTTTAAATATTGCTTTTGACATACAAGGCTACTCCTCCTCCTCTTCCATTTTCTCTGTCTCTTCTGAATAGATTATAGCCAGGTATGACTATATCCCAATCATGCAATTCGTTTAGCCATGTTTCTGTAATGGCCACAATGTCCAAATCCATTTCCACCATTAGGGCTTCTAGGTCAGGAACTTTGTTGGCTTAGCTTCGAGAATTTGTACTCATTGCTTTCCAGCATTTACCTGGCTTGTGTGTATTTAGCACAGATTTTGTTCTGCCTACATCTTCCCACTTGTTTTTGATTTGTGGTTTAAAAGTGTGGCTGTTTCTGATTTTAATCTGCTTTTGCAGGGGGTGACGTCCAGAGCTTGACCTTCTACATTCGTCACCCCCTTTTTCTAGTTTAAATGCATATCCACATATTGCTTGAATTTTTCACTTAGGATTCTTTTCCCTGTGACAGAGAGATGTAGTCCATCAGCACAGTATAGTCTCTTGTTGTTCCATCTGTTACCCCATTCGCCAATAAATCTGAATCCTTCTTGTTTGCACTAGGTCTGGAGCCATGTATTAAAGCTGTTAATGCGATGCAGCCTTTTTGCCCCCTTACCAAGCACAGGTAGAACCTCTGAGAATGCAACAGTGTTAACAATGGGCTTGAGTTTCTCTCCCAGAGATTGGAAGTCCTTTTGGACTATAGAGGCACTCTTTCTAGCCAGGTCATTTGTGCCAAAGTGGATAACAACATCAAGTTTGTTCACGTTCTGTGCTAAGTACTTCAACAATGTGGTTTGTGTTCTTGCTGGCTGAAGAGCCTGGGAGGCACCTGACTATCTTCTCTCCTTTGAACTGTGTTCCCAAGTTGATGCCACTGATGATGGAATCTCCAAGTAGTAGTAGTTTGCTGTTTGGTGAAGTTTTCTTCATATTTGGTCCTTTAGCAGGAGATTGGGCATTGTCTGTCTCATTTAAGGGCCCTTCAGTTTCTTTGGATTGGGCATCCTCATTTGCCAAGGCAGAGAAGGCATTATGCAGGGATATCTCAAGATGCATAGGATGCCTCTGTGTCACAGGTTGCAGTCTACCAGAACCCACTGTGATCCATTTGTTCCTGTGGTATTTCATTCTTTGTGGGAGCGGTGGTGGACTTTGTTCAGTTTTTTCTTAAAAGATGTGCGCTTCATTGCAGCCAGTTCCTCCCTGAGTTCCTCATCCTCATTAGCCAAGGCAGAGAAGGCATTGTGCAGGGATATCTTTTGATGCATAGGATGTCTGTGCATTACAGGTCTCAATCTACCAGAACCCACTGTGATCCACTTGTTCCTGGGGTGTTTGATGCTTTGTGGGAGCGGTGGTGGATATTGTTCAGTTTGTATCCTAGAAGAGGTGCGCTTCATTGCAGCCAGTTCCTCCCTCAGTAGTGTCACCTCCTTATGCATGGCAGCTAGGTCTTCCCTTAGTACAGTCAGTTCTTTATGCATGGCAGCTGACCTGAGGCACATAGGACAAGCTCTGAGGTTCCAAATGATTCGTCTTGGAATGAAAATACTGCAGTTATTGCACTGAATAGATGACATGCTGAATAAGCAGTCCTATAAGGAGAAGAGGAAGAAGAAAAAAGGAGGAAGAAAATGTGGGCTCTAACCCAAGTTAAAGGGATAGATGGCAATGTATGCGAGTACTATATAGACATTCCTTGCTAGCCTCCTGCACGGTCCTTTGGCTTCTCTGGCCATGCTCCCCTGTGTCTACTGCCTGCTCATCTGCCACCCTGTTTCCTTGACTGAGTTTGCCCTTCTGCACCTGCTGTTGCCCACACCCCGTACCCTTCAACACGCTTACTGCTGGAGGGTCTAGTGGATCATTCACTAGATGGTGTGCACCTCCCATCGGCTGGCTCGTTGGCCACATGGTGGATATAGCTGTTCCTTGTGGGCTACCACTAGGCGGCAGAGGCTCTTGGTCTCCTCTTTGGAGAAATTCATTAGCCTGCTTGCCATCAAGCCAACTTTTTAAGGACTCCTTTTGCTCAGACCCTATGTGCTCGTACATGCTTGCAGATCATTGCTGGTACCTGGACATCCATGGGCCCATGTTGCTGAATGGTTCCTTGGCCATCTTCATCACTGTATTCTGCATGGGATGGACATGAAGTTGCCTCATCTGGCTTGTGTGTCCATTTCACTATATGTCCAGCTTCCTATTTTGCTCTCATGTTAGCTGTCCCCAGGCTCAGTTCCAGAATCTATTGCTACTATTAATCATTTATATAACATTACAAGGTATATGCAGTGCTAGATTTGCTGGACGTCCCCGATTAGGACATTCCAGCTGCTCGCAATATGTTCTATGTAAAATTCCCCTCCATATATCAATATAAAATATTAGCACAAATCCAGCAGAAATGGCACCAAGATTGAAGGTCTGGATATTTGCCTGCTTAAGAGCAGGCATAAACGCTAGCACATACTTTATATGCATGCACATACATTTTATGGTTACAGTTAATTTAACATTTTGTACCGCCTTTTTTCCGGTTAAAATACAAATATAAAATTACGACTCCACTCATGCTCCGCCCAGATTCCATCTTTATGCAGTATACTATACAAGTATATACTGGCTTGCACCATGCATACTTTTAAAATGCAAACAATGGTTTATAAAATTACCTAAACATATACTGTAAAAAAAAATCTCTTGCAACAAAGTAATCATAAAAAAAAACCCCTCTCCTAAGGAGTTGGAAATACAGAAGCCCCCGATGCAGCTACATAGCGAAACAAAGATCTTTGTCGGGCTGTTTGGATGAAAAAGAGCTTTCACTGAGGACAAGAGGATTTCAGCTTTTCTACAGATGTGATATTAATGCTCTTTATAAGTCAAGGTTCTATTTTAGTGTCATGTGGGATTTTGCTCTATTTTTGTAGGTTTGGTGATTGTTGATAAATAAATAATTAGTAGACTAAGATAGATAAAAGATTACAGATGTTTACATTATTGTGGATGTTTTCTTTTGAGGATTTTTTTCTGACCAATTATGTTGGTGTGAATGTTCAGTCCCCTCTGGCAAAGGATTTCCTCCAGTGCTGTATTGAGGGACTAGATATAAAATGACACTTTGGTCTTTTTCTCCTCATAAAAGTGATTGTATGTTTTTTGGGGGTTTTTTCAAGTGCCCTCAGGAGAATTTTTTATGGTTCCTTTGTTGGATGGGACTTTTTGTATATGTTTTGATTTTTGGTCCCCTTTTTGGTATCACTTGGTGACTGGTTATAAAATTACCCTCCACCTGCTGAGGACTGGACTCCAAAACAATACCTTTGGACATGGAACAAAAATGAATCAGGTCAAAAAAAGCAAGGGACGTTTATAAGATAAAAACAAGAAAAGGAATGAAAAGTAAAGCAGCAACAAGCTGAGCAGTTTCAATGGTGCTAGTACTTGGAATGATATGCAGTAGAGTGCAGAAAAGGTAAAGTAAAGCAATTACAAGAATGGAACACAGCACCATGCGAACCCCCCCCCCAAAAAAAAAAAATGTCCGATATTCAAACCCCATGGTGGCACTTAAATATCAGTATCTGGATAGGAGCAGCCGCTGAATATTTGGACTGAGTGGGGCTAGTAGATAAATGGCAGCTTTATCAGCTTAGCGACTATTTTCAGTTGTCACTTATTTAGCTTCCAAATTAGGACAGCTTTTCCAGTGGCTCAAGGTGTCTGGATAGGTGGTAACTGAAAATCACTAACTGGATAGAGTGCTAACACTGCCCTCATTCTGTCCCTGCACTAACAGGATTGTTTTGGTCTGTGGAGATATTCAACAGAAACAGCTCTTGCCAAAGTTCCCAGTGACTTGTTCCTCGTCAATCCAAGGGCCTTTACTCGATCTCATTCTTCTTGATGTTTCTGCTGACTTAGACACTGTTGATTACCACCTTCTCCTCAATACCCCATCCTCACTTGCATTTATGGGCTCTGTTCTGTCCTGGCTTTCTTATCTCTTCAATCCCAAATCCTTCCCTCACCTTCTGTCACCCTTTTTTCCTTTTCTGATATCACTGAGGAGGAAACTTCAAATCTTCTCTCCTCCTCCTAATTGACTACTTGCTCCTCTGATCCCATGCCCACCCATCTACTAAGCTATATCTCTTCCATCGTTATCCCTTCTATCTGTCATATTCTTAACCTATCACTTTCCATTGCAACTATTCCTGTGACCTTCAAGCATGCTCTGGTGACACCTCTCCTCAAAAAGCCCTCACTAGACTCTGCCTGTCTTTTCAGATATTAGCATCACTCTCTCCTCCCCTTTGCTTCAAAACTACTTGAACAAGCAATTCACCACCACTGTCTTGACTTCCTTTCCTCTCAAGCCCTTCTGAATCAATGCAGTCTGGCTTTCATCTTCTACATTCCACAGAAACGTCTCTTGCCAAACTCTCCATTGACTTGTCCCTCGTCAGTTCCAAGAGCCTTTACTCAATCCTCAACCTTCGTGACTGATCAAGAAGGTTGTATTAGAAGAAAGCAAAAAGTCTCTACAAAAGGTGAAAAAGCAAAATTGGCCAAAATTTGGCCGATGGAAGAAACTCTGAAAATTGACCAGTAATGCAGAGAAGCTAAAGCCAGAGGAGAAAGAAAGACAGACAATCGCAGAACTCAACAGATTTCCAATGTGCAGCAAGGCAGGACAAGGAAAAGTACTACAATGATGCATGCAAGGAAATAGAAGCAGAAACTGTTAGAGGAAGAACAAGATCGGCTTTCCTAAAGCTACAAGAGTAAAAGAAAAAATTCCAGCCTCGAATTGGAATGTAACAAGATGCTCAGGGTTCTATGTTGAATGATGCTGAGAAGATCAAGAAAAGGTTGAACGAATATACAGAGATTTTAAATGATAAAGATCAAGTGGACCAACAGCTGTTTCAACCTGTACCTTATGATCCGGAACCATTGGTGAATAAAGAAGATGTCAAAGCAGCATTGAAAGCCTTATCAAAGAACAAAGCACCAGGCATTGATGGCATTCCCATAGAAGTATTATAGCAATCTGATACAGCCGTTACAATACTTACAAGACTCTGCCAGGAAATTTGGAAGACATTTTTTTATTTATTTATTTACAATCTCTTATATACCGCACTATTCAGCATCAGCGTGGTTTACATGGAACAAAATGCTCATTACAGTTAACAAGTATGAGTTTACATATAACAGGGGACAGAAACTTGGATAACAGGGGTAAACTATTTAACATATAACATCATTTAACTATAATGATAACAGGGGTAAACTATTTAACTATAACATCATGGCTAACTGACTAGAAAAGATCTGTGTTTGTACCAATACTAAAGAAAGGTGATCCAACCGACTGGAAATGATCGCACAATTGCTCTGATCCCACATGCCAGCAAGATTCTACTGAAGATTATTCAACAGAGACTACAACCACACCTAGATCAAGAACTACCTGAAGTGCAAGCAGGGTTCAGGAAAGGGCAAGAAATGAGAGACAACATCGCAGATGTGAGATGGATCCTTGAAAAGACTAAAGAATACTAAAAGGATATCTATTTCTGCTTTATTGACTACAGCAAGACTTTTGACTGTGTAAACCATGAGAAGCTCTGGGCCACATTAAGAAGCATGGGTATATCAGAACATCTGATCATTCTCTTGCACAATCTGTACATTGATCAAGAAGCAACAATTCAAGCAGAATAAGGAGAAACAGAATGGTTTAAAATAAGCAAAGGTGTATGACAAAACTGCATACTTTCCCCCTATCTGTTTAATTTATATGCAGAACAAATAACACAGGTACACTAAAAAAAATTTTTTTTTAAACTGCCTCTAATGTTTCGATTGATTTTTACGTTTTTTGGTGCGCTGAATCCAAATCTGGTAACCAATTTGCTCCATCACGTACAGATTTTTTGCTACATTGGGTTAGCAGTTTGAGGTGAACGTTTCAGAATGAGTGCGATCGAGATAAAAGTTTCTTGGATGAATTCTTTATACTAATTGTTTAGTAGTTATTCAAATAAGAATAAAGAAAATTGTAACAAGGCAGCACATAAGAATAGAGTAATGTCAACAAAACACACTGTGATGGTAGCAAAATTGTCTGCACTTAAAACAGCCACATACATGTGCACAAACATTGAGCATATAAGAGCGAGGTTAGACACAAAGCAAAGCAAAGAAATGTGCAAAAAATGTTGTACAGGTATGTATGTAAGAATAGAAAACGCAAACCGCACCATTGCAATACATGAAGACAAACACCCGATGGTGTGAAAATAAAATTCTAATAAATGAGATCCGACACTGTGGTAATAACTAGCACATTTTTATTTCAAAGTTTAGTAAAAACACGATATTTGTCAACACAGTTTAGATTTTAAAGTCATTCTTGGGTCAATCAATCTCCTGGTGGGCCCATTTCTTCTTCCCCCGAATGCTTCTCTTGGTGCGCTGCTTGGCGTATTTTTCATCTGGGGTTTCCCGCAGCAGCAACCAGCAGAAATCAGCCATCATAGTGGTGTTCCATCCTCCTTGGTACCTTCTCTCTGCGTCCTTGATGTCCTGGTGAAACCTTTCACCTTGTTCTTCACTGTACGCCCCCAAGTTTTCGGGAAAGTAGTTCACATGGGAGTGCAAGAAATGGACTTTCAGGCTCATGTTACAGCCTTGTTCTTTGAAGGCATTGAGCATCCTGGCAACAATATCCTTATAGTTCTCATCCCGCCTGTTCCCCAAGAATTTGAGAACAACATCCTTGAAGGAATCCCAGGCTTCTTTTTCATTCTCAGACATCGTTTCAGCGAATGCTCCATCTGAAATGAGTTTCCTTATATCAGGGCCAACAAACACTCCTTCCTTTAGCTTTGCTTCAGAAAGTCGGGGGAACTTTGAGCAAAGGTACCGAAAGCACTCACCATCTTTTGGAAGGGACTTGATGAATTGCTTAATGAGACCCAACTTAATGTGGAGAGGTGGTAATAGAATTTTATCACGAGGTACCAAGCTCTCATGAAGAACATTTTTCTCACCGGGTCTCAAATACTCCCGAATTGGCCAGTCTTTTTTCCCCCCAGTGTAGGTCGCGGGCCCGGCTATCCCACAAGCAAAGGAAGCAGGGATATTTGGTGAAACCGGATTGCTGCCCTAATAGCATGGATAGAATTTTAAAGTCTCCACATAACGAATCTTCTGAAGAATCAGGGCCAAATTCTCATATTTTTCTTGGAGAATAACAGAGTGAGCAATAGGAACTGAAGCGAATGTGTTGCCATTATGAAGAAGAACACCTTTTATGCTGTCTTTTGACGAATCAATGAACAGCCGCCATTCAGCAGGATCATACTTGAGTTTAAACTTTTCCATCACTCCGTATATATCGTTGCAAAATACCAAATCTTCCTCTTTGCTGAAATACTTCAAAAATTGTGTCTCGCGGTTGCGGTACCAATAAAAAGTTGTTCCTGGTGACAATAGATTTTTCTGTTTAAGCCGAGAACCTAGCAGTTGGGCAGCATCTTTTGGGAGTCCTAAATCCCGGACTAAATCATTCAATTCAGCTTGAGAGAAAAGTTCAGGTTTCGGATCTGGTTCAGTTTCAAACTCGGAAGTACTGGACTCATCGGGAAAAGCCATCTGATGAGTCTCATCATGATCAGAACCGTCCACACAAATATGATCCAAAGATTTTGGTGGTTCAGGCACAGGTACTTCGTTGCTATGAGGCATAGGCCTAATTGCTGAGGGAAGGTTGGGGTAACTTATTACGTTCTTATTTTTTAAGTTGTATCCCTTCACAATGCAAGAGCAAAAATAGCAGTCACTGCTGTGGTCTCTTTGTTCACGCCACATCATAGGTATTCCGAAACGAAATGCTTGTTTTTTACCTTTCATCCATAAGCGTAGATCTTCCTCACATGTCTTGCACACTTTGTGAGGAGCCCACGGTTTGTCTTGATCGCCTAACTTCAAACCGAAATAGGCGAAATATACTTTTTTAATAAATGCAGAAATGTTCCTCTGCCGCTTTTTCACGGTATATTCCCCACAAATAAAAAAAAACTGTCCGGAGAGTTGACGCAACCTCTGGCTCTGTGAGCCATCACAAATACACAGCAATGCAAACTACAACTGTAGTGAACCACTTCGGAATAAAGCTGGATTACGACTGAGCAAACAAAAGGTAATAATGAACTTGCAAGAAACTGAAATTTGACAGGAACGTTCATGTCGCAACCACCGTGTTTGAGCGAGCGAACAAGGCGAGGCAAATAGGAAAGAACATGCGCCAGCGCGAGTACTGGATTTAGCCCCCCGCCTCCCAATTGTCCTGTTAATGTATAAAATGAATACAAAACACTCTAAAATATCATGAGGGAGTGTTTCTAGTTAGTTAACCATTACAACCTCTATTTTGGGCCAAGAAAATAAACTGCAGTCGGCTAAAAAGAAATTATGTGAACATTCCTTATATGGGTAAGAAATCTAATTTTGCAAGAAAACGTGACGTGATGGAACATTTTGGCTATTTTTCCTGGATTCAGCACCCCAAAATCTATAGGAATCAGTTGCAAAACTGGAGGCAGTTTTTTGGTAGTGTACCTGTGTAATCAGAGAAGCAGGATTGTATGAAGACAACAGGTGTGTGAAGATTGTTGCTATGCTGATGATACCACATTACTGGCTGAAAGTGAAGATGATCTGAAACATTTGTTTCTCACAATCAAGGAACATAGTCTTAAAATGGGCCTGCACCTTAATGTAAAGAAGACAAAGATCATGACAACTGGCAAAATCAATAAATTCATCGTTGAAGGAGAAGAAATTGAAATCGTGGACAACTTTAACCTACTTGGATCAACTATCAATAAAGCAGCAACAAGCAGTCAAGAAATCAGACAATGCATTGCTCTTTGGCAGAATGGCTAAGACAGACCTAGACAAGATTCCCAAGAGCAGAGATGTCTCTCTCCATACAAAAATTTGACTTGTTCAAGCCATGGTATTTTCAATATCATCATATGGATGCGAAAGTTGGACAGTGAAAAAAATAGACAGGAAGAAAATTGATGCCTTTGAATTATGGTGTTGGCGGCGAATACTGCATATACCATGGATTGCCTGAACAACAAACCAGTCAGTACTAGAGGAGATCAAACCTAAACTCTCTTTAGAAGCTCAGATGACAAGACTTTGACTTTCATACTTTGGACACATCATGCGAAGAGAGAGATTAGAGAAAGACATCATGCTTGGCACAACACAAAAGAGGAAGGCCAGCAATGAGATAGATCAATATAACAGCAGCTATAGGTGCCAGTCTGTCAACAATGAACCACCTGACTGAAGACCGAATACAATTTAGGAAAACTATTTAGAGGGTCGCCGTGAGTTGACATCGACTCGACGGCACTTAAAAACAACCACCTTGACTACTGAAACCTGCTCCTCGCTAGTCTCCCTCTGAATCATTTCTCTCCCCTTCAATATGTTCAAAACTCAGCTGCATGGCTTATCTTGCACCAATGTCGCTATGCTTATGTAACCCCTCCCTATCAGTTTCTGTACCTAGTTCATACTTCTCCTACTTACCTACAAATGCATTTTCTTTCCTCTCTTATCTCATTCTACACCCCTCCTTGGGAACTACGCTTCTCTGGCAGATCCCTTTTATCTGTGCCCTTCTCTGCCACTGCCAACTCCAGACATTGTTCATTCCATCTTGCTGCTCCATATGCCTGGAACAAACCACCTGAGTCTGTGTGTCAGGCTCCTTCCCTAACCCTTTTCAAATCCAGGTAAAAACCCACCTCTTTGAAGCCAATTTTTGGATCCTGATTTATTTTATTTATTTAAAAGGATTTATATCCCGCTTTATCCTAAAATCAAATCGGTTTTCACTTCAAACGAATCAGAATGCATAGTGCAGTGGTGTCGGCATGCAGTATTTGTATAGTAGTGCGTGTGTAGGTGAAATAAAGGTGTAGCTTTATTATAAGATGCAATATATACAGGGTGAGCTATCTGTATTGTGCTATATACAAAGGGGAGGTGGGGAGGCTATGGTAGGGGGAGGGGAGGCAGGAGGAGTGAGGCTGAGGCAAAGGCAAGGCGGGGGAGAGCAGTGTCAGGCACAATTAAATCGAAGGGGTCCCTGGGCAAGTCACGTGATGTCACTCTTCTCCACTACTTGTGTATTTTATCATACTCTAGTCCCCAGTTTCACCATGAGCCCGATCCAGGAAGGGGCACATCCAGGCTGTCCAGATGTCCCAGACCAGGATGGGCCCTGTTGTACCCAATTCTGCACTGCAGGAGCAAAATGCTCCCATCGTAGTAGGATTTGGCAATGGGGTGGCCCGGCATGCCCCTTCAGCAGCAACAGGAGATGTACAGCTGGCAGGACAGGCAGGCCTCCCCCTGCTGTGCTGGTGCCGGACACCCCTCCTGACCAGCTCTCCCACCGCCTGATTACCGGTGCATCTGCTGGGGCTCTGATCAGGTGGAGTGGCATTGTTTTTGGTGGCTCTGTTGCATTGGGGGGGGGGAGGCTGTTGGGCTGGGCCACATGGGTACCCAGCACTTATTCCACCTCCAAGGTGGAGTAAGCTGTGCGTCCTCCTGGTGCTTCCCAGATGTACAGGGCAGTGACCTGAATCGGCCCTGTACGTCCGTGTGCCTATCCTGCCCACGCCTCGCCCTGCTCTCCCCGCACAGTGGCTCTGTGCATGTGAGGAGAGAGGATGCTGGAATTCGGGCAGGATGGCTAGTGAGGCTGCACAGCCCTGCTAGTTGCCTTACAGAATCGAGCCCTATGTGTTTTAGCTTGATTAGATTGTAAGCTCTGATGAGCAGGGACTGTGTCTTACATCTATATATACAGTGCCTCTTACACCATGTAGATGTAGCATTATACAAAATGATTATTACTACTACTACTACTACTACTATTATCATTATCTGGATAATGTGGGTGAATATTGCAGCTAGCACCTTTAGTCGGTGGACCTCCTGCTGGATACGGACTTTGAATATTAAGCCCATGTGCTTCAGGGAGATGACAGATATTATCTATGCTTACAAACTTCTGAAAGATTGATCTCTGCTTACCACTTATATAATATGAAGATAAAAGGCAATTAGCTGAAGTTACAGAAAAGAGGAAACTTAAATGTAGCTGTCAGAAGAGTTCTTTTAGTGTTAGGTTGATTAGATCATAAAATCTATTACAGTGGTGTGTGAATGTATATTGAATTACTTTTGATATTTTAAATTAAAAAAAAACCCAAAACCTGATTGGCTATCTTCATGAACATCAATTAGAGAATATGGTGAGGGCCTATAGCAATGACCAGACTGAAGCAACTCTTTGAAACCATAAGATGACCTGAACCTGGTGAAGTGCTTTATATCCGTACATGAAAATTGCATTGTCTTGGAAGCATGTTCCATAAACATCCATAAACAAGCATAACATTTTCAGTCACTGTGCACAATTACAAGTAGCTATCAGTAAAGGAATAAATCCCCCTCTTATAAAACAGTGCCAAAGTCTTTCCTGTCAATGAGGTCATTCAGTACTGACATTCTTGACATCCACCCATCTGTCCTTCCCTGGACTTTCATGAAATGTTTCAGCGAGATCGTTCTGAGACTCATTTCCTAGAAATGAGGGACACATCATAGGTTAGAGATTACTAGTAATCTGTAACCTATCATTAAAGTCTACCTGAGGAGATGAGAGTAGTCAATGTAACACCGATTTGAAAAAAGGGTTCCACTGATGATTCATGAAACTACAGACGAGTGAGCCAGACATTCCTACTAGGCAAACTGGGGGAAATAATTAAGGAAAAATACTATGCATATGTATAAACCTGTCTTAATGGAGAAGAGTTAATATATATTTAGATCGTCTATTCTACTAGAATTCTTTGAAGGTGTAAATAAGCATGTGGATAAATGTGAACTAGACAATGGAGTGCAGCTGGATTTTCGGAAAGCATTTCTTAGAGTTCCTTAAGAGAGGTTCCTGAAATTAAGACAACATTGACTTAGCGGCATTTGCACAGTTTGCAGGTCTGCTTTAAGTGGGATATTCAGCAGCACTAACAAAGTTAGTGCCACTGAATATCCACGGGTACCACTGCTACATGCCTTGATACTAACCGGTTAGCACTGGTGCATTCCAGGAGCTCAAGGGGAGATCCGGGAAACTACAGGCCAGTGAATCTGACATCAGTACCAGGCAAAATGGTAAAAAACATTATAAAGAACAAAATTACTAATCATCTTCCTTTCATCCAAGTGATTTCCATATACCACCATCTTCTGTTGCCTCTCAGTTCACCAAGTTCTGATCCAGTTCACCATTTTGGGACCCATCCCCAGGCTGTTAGGTTTATTGATAAGCCTCCTATAAAGAACAGTATCAAAGGTTTTGCTGAAATCTAGGTAGATCACAAACATCATATGCCCTTGATCTAGTTCTCTGGTCACCCAGTCAAAGAACTGAATCAGAATTGTTTGGCATGATTGTCCTTTGGTAAAAACCATGTTGCCTCAGATTATGCAACCTATTGGTTTCGAGAAAGTCCAATATTCTCTCTTTCAGGAGCACCTCCATTACTTTTTCCGCCACTGAGGTAAGGCTTACTGCCACTTCTTCCCTACTTCCACTTTTGTGAAGAGGTACCATAGTAGCCCTTCTCCAGTCCTGTGGAACTTCACCTGCTCCAAAGATCTATTAAAAACATCCTTTAAATCCCCTGCCAGAACCTCTCTGAGCTCTTTTAGTATCCTGGGATGTATCCCATCCAGTCCAATGGCCTTGTTCACTTTCAGTTTTGCAAGCTGTTCAAACACATTATCCTCTGTGAATGGTATGGTATCTACACCATTCCCATTTGTATATTTGTCAGTCACAGGTGGTCCTTCTCCAGGATTTTATTTAGAGAAAACAGAACATAAATATTTCTTTAGCATTTTCGCTTTTTAAATGTCACTTTCCATGAATCCGTTCTTGGCACTTTTGAGTCTTGCAATTCCACCTCTGATTTTCCTCCTCTCCCGAATATACCTGAAAAAAGTCTTGTCGCCACACTTCACATTTTTAGCCATCTTTTCTTCTGCCTTTTATTTTGCTATCCTTATTTCTCTTTTTGTCTCTTTTAGCTTTATCCTGTATTCTTTTCTGTGTTCTTCTGTTTGTGAACTTCTGAATTTTGTGAAAGCTGTGTTTTTTGCCTTTATCTGTGCAACCACTTTTCTTTGGAGAACCAAATAGGTTTCCTTTTCCTCTTGTTTTTATTTACTTTCCTTACATACATATCCTTTGCCCCTTTTATGGTCTCCTTTAGTTTAGCCCACTGCAGTTCCACTTCCCTTACCGCCTCCCACCCTGCCAACTCCTCCTTCAGACATTTAGCCATTTTACTGAAGTTAGCATTTTTGAAGTCTAGGACTTTGAGATTGCTGTGATTGGACTCTGCCTTGGCTTTTTATCTCAAACCACACCGTGTGATGATTGCTGCTGCTCACATGAGCACTCATCCGGACATTTGACACGCTATTTCCATTGGATGAGTACTAAATCCAGCATCAAACTTTCCCTAGTCGGTTCCAAATAAGCCCTGCAATTCTGTAGCTTTAATATTATCATCTTTTACATTGCCAGATTTCTTTGTATTTTGTTTAGCATAAACAAAAAAATGCATTGCTATTTCTATTTCTTCAACATAATGTTTAAACAAACCTCCCGTATAAACACACTGGAGGAAACATCAAATCACAAAGAGGAGCACCCAGGAACTATCCAAATCCATAGATTGGCAGTAGAGGACACACTCACCCCACTCAAAATCTGATTAAAAAATAATGAAACGATGAAGGAAAGGCCATCAGACAGAGCAGATAGTAGTCAGATGAATTGCTGAATTAGCTTCAAAGAACATTCCACAACAGCGCCATTTTCCTCTTGTCGATCTTCCACTCCTTTTCCAGGGTCTCCTTTCCATTTCTTTCCTCCTTGCAATGCAATGCATGCCTTTGCGTCAATGCCGACTCCTGGTGACCCAGCAGCTCCTGGTTTTTTTTGGCAATGTGACCAAAGTAGATTGCCAGGTCTTTCTTCTGAGGCAGTGGAGGGTTAAATGACTTGCCCATGTTCACAAAGAGTGCCAGGGAGAATTGAACCCTGGTCTCTTGGTTACCGAGCCAATGCTCTAACCACTAGGCTACTCCTCCACTCCTTGCATTCATATGTAAATGGTCATTTTGATAATCCAGTGATTTGCCAACCCCTGAGGAAGAAGTCGAAACCTTGTGGCCAAATTAAAGTTGGGTCGAGGAGGTGAATGGAGCTACTGCTAACTATGTAAAGCTGCTAATGCGATCATAAAGGACTGTGTTGGCACCAAATATGAAGCAGATAAGTACTGTGTTGAATGTGAGAGGGCAGGTTTAAAACCCTTTTGCCTGTTCCGATTAGAGATTGCCTGCCCGGAAGCAAGTTGTGGGGGTACAAACACAGCTATGTAGCAATTTTAAGAAAAATAAAAAAAATTCAGAAAATCCTACTATTTTAGAATTTATGAAGATATAAAACACTAAATATACAGAGTGAGAAACTGCATAAGGATTTTTCTGGAGAGTGGTTAAGACTGAAGATTAATATGGAGAGCTCATGATTTATGGAATGTTCATCTGACCACTATCTGCTCTGATGGTCTCTCCCTCACCATTTCATTATTTTTTGATAGACTTTTGAGTGAGGTGAGTGTGTCCTCCACTTCCATTCTGTGGATTGGGATAGTCCTCTTTGTGGTTTCTTCAGCAGTTATACTACATGCAGAGTATGGCTTCTTGGGGTTTCTATTTTAGTTTTTTCTGTACATGTTTCTAACTAATTGAACTCCCCTATTCTGTATTAGGTGAAGGTCAATTTGTGGTCTGCATGTGGTTGACATGATGTATTTAACAAGTAGTCTCTGTGCAGGAATTTATGGCAGTTTGGTTTGGTCTGGTCTGTTTTTCCAGTAGGTGGTGTTTTGGGGGTCTAAGCCCTGATGTAATATTTGCAGCACTGCCATGTTTATATAGGTCAGGTTGTAGCTGTTTGAGTTCTTGGAATTAATTCTTTGTCATATGATAGATATACTAATTAGGTTCTGAGTGTCTTTTTTGCAATGTCTTATGTTTGTTCAAAGTGTCTGGCAGCAGAGGACATTTAAATGGTATTTACAGAAGTGACACCAGTATTTATTTATTTTTTTGCATGGTGATCCCAGCTCTGCTTTGCACATGTTAGGGAAATTTCTGTGGATGCAGAGTGTGTAATCAGTTTCTGTCCCATCCTGAACATTCTCCAGGTATCACTCATATCTAGAAAAATTGGTTGAATAATGTTATTGAATAATTAATTGTAATGGTAATTTTTATTGGATGGTTGAAACTGGCTGGGGATTTTTTTTGTGTATAGTAGTTCCTTGGGACTTTTATTTATATATTTATAATTAGCATATATCTTTTCATTGGCAGCTCAGGCGAGTTACACCTTTAATAGTCAATTTAAAAGGGGGTTTGGAGGTAATGTTATAGGGGTGTGATGTAGAAATGTAATTTGGCTTGCCCTCCTGCTGCCTCTCAAAATATTTTTGTCTAGAGACACCACCCTTTCTATAAAGAAATATTTCCTCATATTACTCCTGAGTCTACCCCCTTTCACCTTCATCATATCACCTCTCATTTTAGAGCTCCTTTTCGATTGAAAGAGTCCCATTTTCTGTGGATTTATACCTTGGAGATAAGTCTCCAAGTCTGCTTTTCCTTCAGGGCATACACATTAGATCACTGACCAACTCCATTCAATTTATATCCTTTTGAAGATAAGGTCTCCTCAGTTGCATGCGTACTTCAAATGGAGTCTCATCAGTGACTTATACTGAGCTACTAGCACCACCTCTTTACTGTTAGTCATGCCACTTTCAGGGTGCCTGAGCATCTATCTGGATTTGTCATCAACTTATCTGCATATTTGGCTTACTCAAGATCATCACATATGGATCAGTCCCAGATCTCTCTCTTCCTTCATGCACAGCACAATTTCAGCCCCATATTGTATTACTCCCTTGGGATTTTGCAGACTAAGGGGCTTGTTTACAAAGCCGCGGTAGCGGTTTGCGATCGTAATCGGAGCCGCGGCCCCATTGATTTCAATGGGGCCGCGGCTGCGATCGCGAACCACTACCGCGGCTTTGTAAACAAGCCCCTAAATGTATGATCTTGCAGTTTTAGCATGAAATCTAAATCTAGGGAAGCTATTCGGAGAACGCTACCCTGGAAGATCTGGATTTCAACTTCCTACCTAAAAGCCTATATTTGGCCTCCAGAACCTCCCTACCACACTTTCCTATGTCATCGATACCGACATTTACCAAAACAGCAGACTCCTCCCCAGCACTATCTAAGACCTTGTCTAGATGGCGCGTGAGATCTGCTACCTTTGCACCAGGCAGACATGTTACTAGGCAATCCTCACGTCCACCAGCCACCCAGCCCTCTACATGCCTATTGATTGAATCACCAACTATAACAGCTGTCCTAACCCTTCCCTCGTGGGCACATGGCCCTGGAGAAACATCACCTGGAGGACAGGTCCTAGCTACAGGATCACTTCCTACCACACCAGGGTGATGATCTATCATGTGACCTCTCCCCTCCATGGTAACAGAGATGTTGCCAGACTGGAGGTAGGACTTCAGTACTACATCCCTGTAGGTCGCATCTATGTGCCTCTCTGTCTTCCTTATGTCCTTCAAGTCTGCTACCCTAGCCTCTAGAGATTGGACTCATTTCCTGAGAGCAGAGAGCTCTTTGCACCTAGTGCATACATAAGATCCTTCACCAACTGGAATCATACATGTGACACTTAATGCAAAAGACTGGAAAGCCCCATCTCGCTGCTGGACTGCTGTCTGCATCTTAGTTTTAAGGTTGTGTTTAGGTATTTAAGTTTATGACTGATGAGGATAAACAGGTGCATCCAAGTGTGAATATGGTGCATCCTTCCCTTTAAGAGGTTTAAGCACCTATAAAACTATGGTTATCCCATGGATGGGTGGGAGTCAGGGAGAGGGGGAAAGCTGGCTGCTACACGGTACCGTGTCCTGTGCTTCTAAGGTAATCTGTGACCAATTTCCTGGGTGATTCACACAGCCCTTGCTTTGATAGAGGGAGTCTTTCAAAATGCCACTTTGATCTGTCACTTGGCTTTAACATCAAACAATTTCACAGGTCTCTTGCTCGCTATTTAGAAGGCCTCTTTGTAAAGGTCTCTAGAAACAATTTATTGCTCAAAGAATACCTACCCTGTTTTTCCTTTTATGCTAAGTTATACTCTGTTTTGATTTAAATTAAAGCTCTTTGTTGATACTAGGCCTTGACTGAGTATTAAATTTAAATTAAAAGTCCTAAGCTTGGTTTTAAACTTAAACTGAAAGCTACCTGTTGTGTTTTTAATTTAACTAAAAGCTCTTTGCTAATACTAGGCCCTGACTGATTTAACAAATACACTGGATTCTAATTTAGAGTGGAGTGGAGGAGAGGAGTAGCCTAATGGAGTGGAGGAGTAGCCTAGTGGTTAGAACACTGGCTTGGTAACCAAGCAATCAGGGTTCAATTCCCACTAGCACTCCTTGTGGCCTTGGGCAAGTCACTTAACCCTCCATTGCCTCGGAAGAAAGGCCTGGCAATCTACTTCCGGTGACACTGCCAAGAAAACCCAGGAGCTTCTGGGTCACCAGGAGTCAGGACTGACTCGAAGGTACACATTGCATTTGCTAATTTTGACAGATTAATCAGCTTTACATAGTAACATTGTAACATAATATATAACGGCAGATAAAGACCAGTATGGTCCATCTAGTCTGCCCAGCAAGGCAGCAAGAGTAGGTGCACTTGCCGCTCCATGCAGGTCACCTCGCTCCGTGCAGGTCACCTCTCCCCATGCCTTTGTTTAGGGGTGTACTCACCACTCCATGTAGGTCACCCCTATTTGTTCAGATATAAGAGATAGTTATGCTTATTTTGATTTTATCCTGTTGCTATAAAGGGATCCACTGTGTCTGTCCCATGCCATTTTGAATTCTGTCACTGTGTTTGCCCCCACCACTTCCATCGGGAGGGCATTCCAAGCATCCACCACCCTTTCAGTGAAAAAGTATTTCCTGACATTGCCTTTCAGTTTATCCCCTTGCAGCTTCATGTTATGCCCTCTAGTTTTACAGCTTCCCCATCTTTGGAAGAGGTTTGTTTGTCCATTAATACTCTAAGTATTTAAAAGTCTGAATCATATCTCCCCTGTATCTCCTCTCCTCCAGAGTGCACATATTTAGGTCTTCAATTCTCTTCTCATAAGTCTTCTGACGCAGGCTCCAAATCATTTTGGCAGCCTTCCTCTGAACTGCTTCCAGCCTTTTTATATCCTTTGCGAGATATGGTCTCCAAAACTGAACAATATTCCAAGTGAGGCCTCACCAGTGACTTGTACAGTGGCATTAGTAACTCTTTTCTGCTGGTAATTCCTCTCCGTGGTAATTCCAGCATCCTTCTGGCTTTTGTCACTGCCTTGTCACACTGTTTTGCCACCTTGAAATTATCAGAAACAATCACACCGAGGTCCTTCTCCTGGTCCATGCACACCAATCTCTCAGCCCCTTCGATTACTGCTTCCGAAGTGCACGACACTGTACTTCTTCACATTAAATCTTAACTGTCAAGCATTAGACCATTCTTCTAGCTTTTGTAGATCTTTCCTCATGTTCCCCTCTCCCTCAGGGGAATTCCACTCTGTTGAAAATTTTGGTGTTATCTGCAAAAAGACAGACTTTTCCATTCAGCCCTTTGACAATATCACTCACAAATATATTGAATAGTACTGGTCCCAAGACCGAACCCTGGGGGGGGGGGGGGGGGGAGGCTCACCGCTAATCACCTTCCTTTCATCTGAATGAGTTCTGTTTACCATCACCTTCTGTCGTCTCCTCAGTCAGCCAATTTCTGATCCAGTTCACCATCTTGGGATCCATCCCCAAGCTGTTGAGATTATTGATAAGTCTCCTGTGAGGAACAGTATCAAAGGCTTTGCTGAAATCTAGGTAGATCACATCCATCGCATGCTATTGATCTAGTTCTCTGGTCACCCAGTCAAAGAACTCAGATTTGTTTGGCAAGATCGTCCTTTGGTAAAACCATGTTGCTCGGATCATGCAACCTATTGGTTTCGAGAAAGTCCACTATTCAATCTTTCAGGAGCTCCTCCATTACTTTTCCTGCGACCGAGATAAGGTTTACTGGCCTGTAGTTTGTAACTTCTTCTCTATTACCACTTTTATGGAGAGGTACCACATCAGCCCTTCTCCAGTCTTGTGGAACTTCTCCTGTCTCCAAGGATCTATTAAAAACATCCTTCAAAAGGCCCTGCAAGAACCACTCTGAGCTCTTTCAGTATCCGGGGGTGTATCCCATTTAGTCCCATAGACTTGTTGACTTTCAGTTTTGCAAGCTGTTCGAACATATCATCTTTTATGAATGGTGTGGTATTTACTCTATTCCCATTTGTATATTTGTCAATCACAGTTTGTCCTTCTCCAGGATTTTCTCTAGTGAAAACAGAGCAGAAATATTTGTTTAGCATTGTCACTTTTTCAATGTCACTTTCCACAAATCCGTTCCCAGCATTTTTGAGTCCTGCAATTCCACCTCTGATTTTTCTCCTTTCCTGAATATACCTTAAAAAAGACTTGTTGCCACACTTCATATCTTTAGCCATCTTTTCTTCTGCCCTTGATTTTGCTATCCTTATTTCTCTTTTTGTCTTTTAGTTTGATCTTGTATTCTTTTCTGTGTTCCTCTGTTTGCGAGCTTCTGAATTTTATGAAAGCTGTGTTTTTTGCCTTATTTGTGCAGCCACTTCTTTGGAGAACCAAATAGGTTTCCTTTTCCTCTTGTTTTTATTTACTTTCCTTACGTATGTATGTATCTGTTGCAACTTTTCTTGCTTTCTTTAGTTTAGCCCATTGCAATTCCACTTCCCTTAACCCCTCCCACCCTACCAATTCCTCTGTCAGGTACTAGGCCATTTTACTGAAGTCATTGTTTTTGAAGTCTAAGACTTCGCATTTGCTGTCATTGGATTCTACCTTGACTTTTATCTCAAACCACACCGTGTGACGATCGCTGCTGCTCACATGGGCACTCATCTGGATATTCGACACGCTATCTCCGTTGGTGAACACTAAATCCAGCACGGACCTCTCCCTGGTTGGTTCCATCACCATTTGGTCAAGTAACACATGTTGGAAGGCGTCCACAATTTTTTTACTTCTTTCCAGAATTGCAGAAGGAAGGAACACTCCAATCCACATCAGGTAGATTAAAGTCAATATGATCACTTCACCCTTCATGGCTGTCTTTGTAATATCAACAATCAATTTGCTATCCATTTCTTTGGTTTGAGTTGGAGGCCTGTAGACCACAACAGTATGGATCACAGTGCCATCTCCTCTTTCCAACACAATCCAGAGCGCTTCTTTTCCCCACAGCTCCTGCATTTCAGCAACTTTAATATTGCTTTTGACATACAGGGCTATTCCTCCTCCTTTTCTACCCTCTGTAACTCTTCTAAATAGATTATTTATTTATTTTTATTTATTTATTACATTTGCTTATATACCGCACTATTCGGTATCAGTGCGGTTTACAATATAACAAAACGACCAAGACAACATTCTGTTTGGTTTTACAAGGAACAGGAGTACCAACTTGGCTAACATGGTTGAACTATAAACAGAGATAATAATTACAACAACAGGGTTGTACTATATACAAGAGATAATAAATTGCAACAACAGGGTTGGGGTGAATGAATGAAATAATAATTACAAGGATCCAAATGAAATCCAGTGATCACTTTACGACGGTATGCGCCTGATCTGCAGGAAGGAGGCTGGAATATACGAACACTAGGGAAGGATTGTTTCTTAGGTAGGGTTACTTAGACTCCGTTGTTGGCTGGGTAGTATTGGAGGAAGAGGTGAAATTTGATTGCCTTCCTGAATTGAGATAGGTCTACAATAGCTCGAATGTCTGGTGGTAGTGCATTCCAGTATTTGGGGACGTAGAGACTGAAAGCCCTATTTGCCGTTGTGTTGTTGCATTTAGTTAAGGACTTCGGGGTTATTAGTAGATTTAGGGTTGTTGACCTTCTGGATCTGTTGGGGGGCACTGTGTGGATAAGCTCAGTAAGTTCCATAGAAGAGAGGCAATTGATAGCCTTGAATGAGAGGAGTAAGGTCTTGAATATAATCCTTCCATGTATGGGTAGCCAATGAAGCTGCTTTAGAATAGGAGTCACATGGTCACTTCTGGAGGCACCGTGGAGGACCCTTGCTGCGGCATTCATGGCCAGTTGTAACGGGTTCAGTGTAGATTGCCAATTCCATTCTACAAGGTCTCCCTCAAAGTCAAAATGAGGCAGGATCAGAGCTTGGAATATTGTCCGGAAATCATCTGGGTCCAGTAGGGAGCGCAGGTGTCTGAGTGAACGGATTTTGAAATACACAGCTTTGACTATGTTGCTATTATAGCCAGTTGTGGCTATATCCCATTCATGCAACTCATTAAATCACGTTTCTGTAATGGCCACAATGTCCAAGTACATTTCCACCATTAGGGCTTCCATATCAGGAACTTCGTTGGCTAGACTTCAAACATTTGTGCTCATTGCTTTCCAGAATTTGCCTGCCTTTTGCGTGGGTTTTGCCTGCCTTTTGCGTGGGTTTTGTTCTACACGCCCCTCCCCACTTGCCATTGATGTGTTCAAAAGTGTGACTCTTTCCAATGTTGTTTTGCTTTTGCTGGGAGTGACGTACTGAACTTGTCCTTCATCTGTCACCCCCTTCCCTAGTTTAAATGCCTGTCCAAATAATGCCTGAATTTTTCACTTAGGATCCTTTTCCCAGTGGCGGAGAGATGTATTCCGTCAGTACAGTATAGCCTCTTGTTGATCCATATGTTTCCCCAGTCATCTTATATCTGAACCCTTCTTGTTTGCAGCAGGTTTGGAGCCCTGTATTAAAGCTGTTTATGCGATGCAGACTTTCCACCCCCTTACCATGAACAGGTAGAACTTCTGAGAATGCTATAGTGTTAGCAATAGGCTTGAGTTTCTCTCCCAGAGTCTGGAAGTCCCTTTGAACTGCAGAGGCACTGTTTCTATCCAAGTCATTTGTACCCAAGTGGATGACAATATCAGTTTTGGAGTGCTCACTTTCTGCACTAACTATACCAACAATTTGGTTTGTATTCCTGCTGGCTGAAGAGCCTGGGAGGCATTTGACCATCCTCTCTCCTTTGAGCTGCGTTCCCAAGTTGGTGCCTCTGATAATAGAATCTCCCATGAGTAGTAGTTTTCTGTTTTGTGATATTTTTCTTCCTATTTGGTACATTATCAGTAGATTTGGCATTAAGTCTATCGCTTTAAGGGCACTTCAGTTTCCATCGATTGGGCACCCTCATCGTCCAAGGCAGAGAAGGCATTATGCAGGGATATCACTTGATGAATAGGGTGTCTCTGCATTACAGGTCGCAACCTACCAGAGCCCACTGTGATTCATTTGTTCCTGGGCTGTTTGATTCTTTGTGGAAGCGGTGGTGGATTTTGTTCAGTTTGTAACCTAGAAGAAATGTGTTTAATTGCAGCTAATTCTTCACTTAGTAGAGTCAATTCTTTATTCATAACAGCTAACTTGAAGCATATAGGGCAAGCTCTTAGGATCCAAATGATTCTTCTAAGAATGAAAGCACCACAGTTATTGCATTGAATACACAACATTCTGACTCAGCAAGAAGGAGAAAAGAAGAAAAAGTGGGTGTAACGTCTAATTAAAGACAGATGTCGATGTATGAGACGACTATATAGGCAATGCAAGTCAGGGGTGGGTGGGGAGAAGGTGGGTGGGAATTTAAGTGTCTCTGGCTAGTAGGCCTTCTATGAACCGAGGGCACACTCAGATATCTGAAGATCCCTAAAAACCTATATGCAACAGGTAAGGTTTATCAAAAAACAGGCAATGATAAAGTTTGAAAGCCTTAGCCAAGTGTGTAGTCTCTTGAAGTTCTGATAAGCAGACTGGTTCAGGTATTTGGTCAGTGGTAGAGCAGCTTTAATTGAATTAGCCCCATCCTGTAAGGCAGACTTGTAAAAGATAAAGGAAACTAAAAAACTTCAAACTGAAATCTTACTTCTATGTATCAGCCTAATAAGCAAAGATCCCTGTAACATTAACATTAAAGCCTTGCTTACAAAATTAGGTAGGAGACCTAAGTAAAAGACCAGACCTACACATAGCTGCAAGTCTAAAAGCAATATATATTTCTGTTCCAAATAGCTATATATCACAAGTGTCCCTAGCCAGTAGGCCTTCTTTGAACTGAGGGCACACTCAGATATCTGATTTAAAGGTTATGCAAGGAACACTGGCAGGCTGAAGATCCCTTAAAAATCTATATGCAAACAGGTAAAGTTTATCAAAAAACAGGCAATGATAAAGTCTGAAAGCTTTTTTTCCCCAAGATTTAGAAAAATTCCTAGAAGTAAATACTTATAATGGCAGATCTCTCTCCAGAAGTAGCACTCCCTTTCTGTAGTCCTTCAAGACGGTATTCCAAGCTTTAAGAAAAGTAGAAGGAAGTCCAAAAAACTGCGAGCAAGGTTTAAAGGTGAGGTTAGAGAGGCTGTTGTTGCCAAAAAAAAACATCTTTCAGGAAATGGAAAAAGGAGCCAAATGATGAAAACTGGAAACATCATAAGCACTGGCAAGTTAGATGCAAGGCATTGATAAGGCAGGCAAAGAGAGAATTTGAGAAGAAGCTTACTGTGGAAGCAAAAAATGCATAATAAAGACTTTTCAAGTACATTTGTAGCAAAAAACCTGTGAGAGAGTCATTTGGACCATTAGATGATAGAGGGGTGAAAGGGGCACTAAGAGGGGACAAGGCCATAGTGGAGAGACTGAATGAATTCTTTGGTAGAAACCATTATTAAGAACAAAATTGCTGAACATATAGATAGTCATGGCTTAATGGGAGACAGCCAACATGGCTTTAACCGAGGAAGATCTTATCTTACTAATCTGTTATGTTTTTTTTGAATATGTGAATAAACAGGTAGACAAAGGTGAGTCAGTTGATATAGTGTATCTGGATTTTCAGAAAGCCTTTGACAAGGTCCCTCATGAGAGACTCTTGGCAAAATTAAAATGTTATAGGATAGAAGGCAGTGTACTATTGTGGATCAGGAACTGATTAAAAGATAGAAAGCAGAGGGTAGGGCTAAATGGCCCAATGGAGAAAAGTGAATAGTGGAGTACACCAGGGATCTGTGCTGGGTCCGCTGTTTTCTAACATATTCGTAAATGACCTGGAAATGGGAATAAAGAGTGAGGTAATCAAATTTGCAGATGAGACAGAATTATTCAAAGTTGTTAAAACCCATGAAGATTGTGAAAAATTGCAAGAGTACTGGGCATCCAAATGGCAGATGAAATTTAATGTGGACAAGTGCAAAGTTATGCATCTAGGAAAGAACAACCCAAACTATGGTTACATGATGCAAGGTTCCACATTAGGAACCACCACCCAAGAAAAAGATTTAGGCATCATTGTGGATAACATGTTGAAACCCTCTGCCCAGTGTGCAGCAGCGGTCAAGAAAGCAAATGGAATGCTAGGTAGCATAAGGAAAGAAATGGAGAATAAAACAAAGGATATTATAATGCCTCTGTATCATTCCATGGTGTGACTGCACCTCGAATATTGTGTGCAATTCTGGTCACCGTTTTTTAAAAAGGATATAGCGTTATTTGAAAAGGTACAGAGAAGAGCCACCAAAATGGTAAAGGGGATGGAAGGATACACCTATGAAAAGACGCTAAAAAGGTTAGGGCTCTTTAACCTGGAAAAGAGACGGCTGAGGGGAGATATGATAGAGGTCTATAAATTAATGAATGGAGTGGAACAGGTAAACATAGATTGATTGGTTACACCATTAAAGTATAGAAAGCCTAGGGGATATGCAATGAAGCTATTCACTCAACGTGTAATGAAACTTTGGAATTCGTCACCGGAGGATGTAGAAAAGCTGTTAGTGTAGCTGGGTTTAAAAAAGGTTTGGACATGTTCCTGGAGGAAAGGCCCATAAATCATTATTAAAGGAGACCCGGGAAATCCACTGCTTGCCCTAATACAAACATTGTGGAATCTATGTCTTTTGGGGAAACTGCTAGGTACTTGTGACCTAGATTGGCCACTGTTGGAAACAGGATACTAGGCTTGATGGACCTTGGTCTGACCCAGTATGGCATATCTTCTGTTGTTCTGTTCTTATCTTAGCTGACACATTCTAGACCACGCCTCAATCTTGGCTAGATCCCTCCAAATGTTATTTACACTTTACAAATGCCTAGCCTGTTGCTGATTTTGATATCATCTGCAAAGAGGCAAACCATTCCTGATAATCCTTCTAATGACATTGCTTACAGAAATCTTAAAAAACTGGACATAGATCCAATCCCTGTGATGCATGACTGGTAAAGCCCCTAGCCTCAGAATGAACTTCATTTATCACTGCCATTTGATACCTTCCAATCAGCCTAGTTTTCTAACCCACTTAGGGGTTGTTTACAAAGTCGAGGTAGCGGTTTCCGATCGTTATTGGAGCTGCGGCCCCATGGAGGGACTCAGTGGTCATTTTTGTGTACTACGAGACGAAAAAAGGTGTGTTCCCTCCAAAGACCCCCTGAAGAAGGCTTTTCAGCCCAAATGCATTGAGGCTAATAAAAGGGGTTTACCCGAATTGGATTATCGCCAGTCTCCTTCTTGTACTTGCTTGTTTGGTTTCCTGTGTTAGAGTGCAGGTATTCGCTGCTCCTTTTGGTCTGCATTCCATGCATGCTCCACTCTTTCCATAAAGAGGTATTTCCTCAGATTAATCCTTTCACCAGGACCAAGCCAGTCACTGTGCAAACCAGGTGGTCACCTATGGTGTTGACTTCTTTGGGGGGGGGGCAGCAAAGAGCAGGGCATTCAAAGCTGACAATAGATTTTGGCAGCCAAGGGGGTTTAAAGCTTAAGGTTTGCCTAGGGTCCCAACACATTAAACTAACTCTGGGGCCATCCCTGCCTTTCACCTTCATCCTGTCCCCTCTACAGAGCTTTCTTACAATTAAGAGGCTCTCCTCCTGTATAATTATGCTGCAGAGGTATTTAAATGTCTCCATCATATCTCCCAAAGTATAAGCATAGAGATCCTTAAGTCTGTTGATCACCACTTTCTCCTCAATACCCTGTCCTCACTTGGTTTTAAGGGCTCTGTTCTGTCCAGGTTCTCTTCTTATCTCTCCCACCACACTTTCAGCGTTTGTTCTGGTGGATCCTCTTCTACTTCTGCTCTCAGTTGGTGTACCCCAGGGCTTTGTCTTAGGACCTCTCCTTTTCTCTCTCTACACTCAGTCCCTTGGTGCACGCATCTCCCCCCACGACTTTCAGTACTCTGTCTCTATGCTAATTACTCCCAGATCTACCTCTCTACACCCGAAATCTCTCTGGGAATCCAGGCCCAGATTTCTGCCTGCTTATTTGACATTGGTGCCTGGATGTCCCACCACATCTGAAACTGAACATGGCCAAAACCAAGTGTCTTATCTTTCCCCCTAACCCCCCCCCCCTCTACTGTGGATAACACTCTACTCCTCCCCGTTTTCTCAGCTCACAACCTTGGTGTCATTTTTGACTCCTACCTCTTCATACCATTTATAAAATTCTTCATAATCTATCAGCTCCCTGCCTTGAGGATAAAATCACAAAAGCATCAATGAGACCCAGATCATCAGCAAATCAGAATCTTCTTACCATCCCTTCCTTTAAGACCAAATGCATACAGCAGACAAGCAATAGAGTCTTCTCACTATTTGCCCCAACAATCTGGAACTCACTACCTGAAGCCATTAGATCTGCTCAATCTCCACAAGATATGAAGAAACTATTAAAAACATAGAACATTTTGGTCCTAATGACATCACCTTACTGTATATACCATAACCGCCCACACACTGTTGATTCATTTATAACCCCTATATTTATTTCCCAGTTTACTTGACCTTGTTCCATGTAAAACACATCTCTTGAGATTGTATATTGTTGTTCAGTGTAAACCGCTTTGGATCAAAGGTGGTACATAAAAACCTGGTAAATAAATATATCCAACAGATAAAAATGACAGGGTTATAGCTTTCTCTGTAACATCAGCAAAATTCATACCTTCCTTTTTGAACACACTACTAAGTCCCTTATCCATTCTCTAGTCACCTCCGTCTAGACTACTGCAACTTCCTCTTTGCTGGTTTTCCTCTGAATCATTTCTTCCCACTTCAATCTGCTCAAAACTCAGCTGCGTGGCTAATCTTCCACCAGTGTCACTATGCTTATATCACCTCTCTTCTAAAGTTACTTTGTTGGCTCTCTATCCGTTTCCACATCCCATTCAAACTACTACTACTGATGTGTAAGAGCCTTTATTTGGCTGTTCCTTACTACCTTTCCTCTCTTATCTCTCCCTACAAACCTCCTCAGGAACTCTGCTCTTCTGGCAGATCCCTTCTATCTGTGCCCTTCTCTTCCACTGGCAATTCCAGACTTCGATCTTTTCATCTTGCTGCTCCTTATGCTTGGAACAAACTACTCGAGTCAGTATGTTAGGCTCCATCTTTGGCCCTGTTCAAATCCAGGCTCAATAGTGCCGCTAACCAGTTACTGATTGCAAAAGCAACTAACCCAGATATTCAGTACCAGGGATAGATATGACTCTGGCATTGAATATCTGGGATTACTGTTAAGCACTAGTCGCTGGCACTGAATATTAGGCACTAAGTGTTTTGCAGCATTTGCATCTCATCAGTAATCAACATATATTGCAGTATAAAATTGTACATTATGGTAAAATAATGCACATTATTTGCCCTTTAATGCGTATAAGGAGCAATATCCTGTGTTCTTTTTATAACGCGCTTTAATAACCAACCCCCTCAAAACGTTTTCTCTTCCCAATCCCTGCCACCTTCACAGACCCACTCCTGAAACTCCCTGAAGTCAGTAATCCAGTTTTGGGCTGCCTGTGAATAACTCTTTCATAGTCTCTCCAGAGCAGGGATGGTATATAGTGGTTGGCATGGCAATATGGGGAAACCTTCAAAATTATTGCATTTATTAAAATAAATGAAAGAATACTATATACATTATGGGCCTGATGATATTCAACAGTGGCAGCTAGCCCTGCTAAAGCTAGATGTATTGAATATCCGGGTCACCGCACGGCCTGGAAGCTATCCAGGCAGTGGCGATATTGAGCTGTTGCCTGGTTAGCTCCCACGGGCAAAGTTAAGTTCAAAAAAAGCTGGCTTAACTTTGCCTGCAGGTTGCTAACTAGGCAGCGGCTCTATTGCCACTGCCCAGTTAACGATGAGGGCCGCCTCTGCTCCGCCCTGAAATGCCATCACATGCCCCGATGCTAACCGCATTGCATCGGGGTGTGTAGTGGTGTCACCCATGGATATTCACTAACCATGTTAGTGCCGCTGAATATCCCACATAGGGGCATTTACATGGTTTACAGGTCTGCAAACAGCGTAAATGCCTTTGATTATCGGGTTCTCTATTATTAAAAGTATATCATAGCTAGTTTACTATGTAGGGAACAATATTAAAATTAGGACATCAAACACAAGAAAACCACATACTTTTGTTTTTGTTGTTTCCGTGCAAGGATAGCATTTAAATGCATTCCAAAATATTCCATTCCATCTTTGTAAGATGGAGCTATCGTTATTCACAGATCTTTCCAAGGCTGCTGTACTGGCTGCTAGGGCAACAGCAAATGGCCTCTGCAAAATAGATTCACGACACGCATCATTTCCCCTCCCCAATTAAGTTTCTCAGGGCTTCCAGCTTCATCCAGATCTGGTTTATGCCCTTGAGTTGGGGAAAGACAAAACTAGCCAGAAGGGAACAGGTTCACATTCTTTACAGCAATTTAGCCACATAGTTCCTGTCCTATTCTCATTCTATATAATGTCTACATAATGTGGATAATGTTAGAAAAAACAGCTTTGGCAAAGATGCTATTCTGATATTCCAGACTTGATGGGGGGTGGGGGGGGACGACGACATTATCATCATATTCGACAATACCATTGCAGCTTTGTTTACGGATATGGATATAAATTTTAAGAGCAGGAAAGAAGCATTTTGTAACTTTGTATGCCTATGCAAAGTCCCTCTATTCTTAAATGCACCAATGCCTCTTTGGGATGTGGACTTTGTCACTTTCAGAACTGCTACTATACATGACATGCGTTTTAGGCGACCCCAGCCTCTGGATTAATGAACACATTTGTGTGACATGACCGGTGAGTATTTAATAAAGAGGGAAGGAAAGTGGTGAGACTTTAGGCAAGTCTCTAGCTTCCTCAGTTACTCATTAGATTGTAAGCTTTTGAGGGAAAGGACTAATGGTACCTGCGTGTAACATATTGCACATGATCTAAATGCCAGCAAAAGTACTATAATGGAATTCTGTGGCTTTACTTTGACTTCCTGATTGGTTTATTTTGGAATGGTGAAGCAAATGCTCCATTGGGGAATATGTATTTTATATAATAGGTGTGGAAGTAGTATTTCACAAAGTATAAAAAAAGGGTCAGTAAAAGGAGATCCAAGATGGCGTCATACAAGTAGCCACATGCAGTGACGCCTTGCTTTGCATTTATCATCTGCAAGAAGAAAGGGAGAATCTTGGAGGTTCCCTCATTGATCCTTGGAGTGTCCCTTCCTTGACAGCATACGATTCATAAGTCTTCTTACTATGGAAACTCTAGATTTCTGTGCCTTCTTGGGGAAGTTTAAATGTAGCAAAGAGATGGCGAGGGATCCTGCTGATGACTTTTGATTTCTCTCTGAACCAGGATTGGATTGTTCATCTGTTTTTCAAAAAACAGCAGGCTCCTTTCATGGGTCAGAGGTGACTAGAGTTACCCAGACTTGGAGAAGAAGTTTCTATAGATGCACCAAGGGGCCCTGGCCTAAGTGGCATCTATTGTTCTTCATTACCTTTTCAAGTGTTTGCTTCACTGGTCAACGTTGAAATCGTTACTGACTTTAAAAGGCCCTAATCTGTAGTATCTTGGTGAGCTGAACATGAATATAACATTAAAAAATTTTTATTGGCTCTCATTTTGAAGATATTGCATGTAGTTCATTTTTGACGTTTCACCGTGTAAATTTATCCAGTAGGACATCAACAACATCCCAAATAAGCCTTGAATGATGTAATATTGCATCACATTGCATAATACCAGCATGCACACATCATCCAAAGTTGATTGCATCATTTTCTGATGCAATGCAATACTACTGCCAGACGGCTGCTGAAGCCATCTGACGTCAGCAGTGTACTATATGCAGTCGGAAAGGAAAGTAATCTGGTATTCTGTTCTGATATTGAAAGCCTCATGAATGCCTTAAAAATCACTCATGACCCACAAGACTGGAGACTATTTATAGACTCTTCAAAACTGAGTCTGAAGGCTGTGCTTTTGAACAATGGAAACCGTCTTCCATCTATCCCAGTAGCGCATGCTGTCCACATGAAAGAGACATACAATAACTTAAAGCATCTACTGACTTCCATTAACTATAACAAGTACAGCTGGCACCTCTGTGGTGACTTGAAGGTAGTTGCCCTTTTAATGGGACTGCAGCAGGGATATATAAAATACATGTGTTTCTTATGCGAGTGGGATAGCCGAGCAAGGGATTGGCACTACTTGCAGAAGGAATGGAATCGCAGACAAAATGTAACAGCTGGAGAGAAGAATATCCAGTACCCAGCTCTGGTTGAGCCTCACAAAATCCTGCTACCACCCCTTCACATCAAACTAGGTTTGATGAAAAAAACGTTGTGAAAGCCATGGACCGCACTTCGCCAGCTTTAAGATACCTGCATGAAAAATTCCCTCGACTCAGCGAAGCAAAGATTAAAGAGGGAGTTTTTGTGGGTACTCAGATTTGAGAGCTCTTCAAAGATGAAAGGTTCAACAACTTGCTGCAGGGTGATGCGAAACAAGCATGGAATGCTTTTCGCCTAGTGTCAACAAACTTTCTCGGGAATGTTAGGGCAGAAAACTACAAGGAGGCATGCTGATGCAGTATCAGAAACTTGGCTGCAATATGTCTCTAAAGATCCATTTCTTTCCTGACAACTGTGATATGGTTAGTGATGAACAGGGTGAACGTTTTCACCAGGATATCGTAACGATGGGGCAAAGATACCGGGAAAATGGTCCACTACAATGCTGGCTGACTACTGCTGGACACTCCCCAGAGAAGCTCCCGAACAGCTGTACAAAAGACAGGCGAAAAAAATCTAAGTAGTCTATGACTTGTTTTTTTACAGATATTAACCCAAGGCCTATTATATTTACTTTTAACATGCATTTCATGATGTAAACGTTAATTCTTGTAGATTACAAAAAAAACTAGAGCCAACTTTGCAATTTCACTGTCATATTTGTGTTCAGCATATAAAAATTGATAAGAAATGACTATTTTTATTTCAGTAACATGACTTTTGTAAAAATATGTTGACCAGTGAGCTTGATATATTTTTTCAGCCATCACAATCAAAATTTTTTCTAGATTCTAAGAACTCAATGAAGTAAAGGGATGTTTTTGCTGTCAAAGAGGGAAGAGGTTAATGGAAAGGGAACTGAACCAAGGTTTTAACACCTTTCTTTCTTTTTCATTGTGATACCGTTCCTGAATATTGGCAATAGGATCTCCACCTTTTTTGTAGACTGATATAGTACAGTTACATTTTCTTTGTGATAGCTATGCTATATGTCATTAGCTATGTACTTTTTAATGCAACTTTTGTGCTTGTTGCTATGCTACAAATGTAAATAAAGTAAAGGTTTAAAAAAAGGGTCAGTAGTTGATAGCACATCTTGATCAATATAAAAAAGGTTTCTGCCACCTCCAATTTCTCTAGCCACACTATGGTGCATGTTTACTAAAGGGTACGCCGTTTAGCCGTTTTGGACAGCTCGCATATTCTCTCTCTGTTCTGGATGATTTATTAGATTTGTTACACTCAAACAACTATGAAATACAGGCAATAATAAAAAATATTAAAACTTTGCAGAAAATAGAAGTTTCACATAGTGTGTTTTTCATACACTGGTCCAATGTCCGTCTTCCTAGTGATCAGAAAAGTTATGATTCAGTTCCAATATTCATTGACATAGACATACTGTATGATGCTATTGAAACTGCAATTTTCATTTCATTTCATTTATTATGATATAATATAGTTTGTCAACAGTCCATTCTGACAGCGGAATATGATACATGTGAAAACACCTCTGATGCAGTGCGTTGATATTGCACCATTGAAACACCTAGAACCGAACGCGTGACAGCAATTCGTCTCGACAACATATTAGCCCAGCGTATAAGAAACATACAAGGCCGATATAAGCACCAATAACTCTGACACTAAGTAACTTACAGTTATCTAAACCTATTTTCTAAAGTCTACAAATACTTATCTCCAGGAACAAGCAGGAATACGTCATCACATATGGGTACGTCGGTACCGACGGAGCCCGCGCGGGAAAGCTCCCCAGCTTTTCAGATTAAAAGCTTTTGGGGCCTCCCACTGCACATGCACGCTGCCTTCCCGCCTTCCTGACCAGCTCTCGTCAGTTTCTTTTTTTCCGCGGAGCCAGCAGGTCGTGTTCCTGTCACCGCTGAAGAAATTGTTAATTTTATTGTTTTCTTTAGACCGCGTACCTGCCTTCCCCATTCTGAAACCGGTACTGCCGGTCTCTCTTTCTTTCTTTTAAAAAAAAAAAAAAAATATTTTTCTTTTCTTCAGCACAGCTTAGTACTTTGTTAGGCCTTCAGGCCTACACAATTTCTCCTCATGGAGAAGCCAGTTCCTGGTTTTAAAAAGTGTACCAAGTGCAGTGCTGTCATTCCTCTTACAGACACCCATGAATGGTGTCTTAAATGTTTAGGACCTGACCATTCCATACCGGACTGCCCATCCTGCTCCCAGATGTCGAAACGTGGATTGCAGAACCGGGCCAACAAGTTCCATGTGCTGTTTCCTTCAGAAGCATCACAGTCATCCAGGTCTTCCTCTCCGGATGGATCTCAGGTAACCAAAACTCCAGTGGGCAAATCCTCTAAAAGCAAATCTCTTTCTAAAGATCGAGAGGCTCTCAATTCTGAGTTCGAGGATTCTGCCCAGGCCAAAAAACCCCGGCGGGAGGCTCCGGCCTCCAAAGCAATCATGGGGTCACAGGTTGACATCGATGGCGCGGCCTCGACAGATCACCTGTTGTACTGCTCTGGGGTACCGGCCCATACCGGTACCGACATCCAGGCAGCAGTGGCGTCTATGGGCAATACTGTCCAAGTCATGCAGCAGGCCATTCTGGCTTTTATTAATGCTGCTACGCCCTCGGTACCGCAGCCAGCGGTACCGGGTCCGGTTCCGGTAATGGCTTCCATACCGGAACCGAGGCCATCGTCTTCCAAACGCAGATCGGTTCCGCATGCCGGATCCGGGCTTTTGCCCGGTACCGATCCCATACCCGGTACGCCCGATGTCGATACCGAACGGTATGCGTATCGTGCGTTGGAAGCACATAGAGGATACTCTGCTTCTTCAGAGGATTTTAACTCCTCTGATGATTCTGATGAGTTCTCCCTTGATCTTCCTGAGGAGCCTTCTTCTCCTAACAGGAGAATGTCTCCACCAGAGGATTTGTCCTTTCAGGACTTCATCATAGAAATGGCTAAAGCTCTTTCTATTGCTTCATCCTCTGAAAAGGAACACAGATCAAAGAAACTGGATATTTTAGGATACTCTAAGTCTCCTAAAGAGGCAGTCACCCTGCCTATCCATGAAATCCTTCAAGAACACTTGATGGACTTATGGGAGGCTCCTCTAACATTGTCTCCTTCTTCCCGCAGGTTGGACACCATGTACCGTGTCCCCCCTTCTCCTGGTTTCCAAAAAACCCAGTTGCCTCACCATTCTATTGTGGTGAAGTCTGCAAGGAAGAAGATAAAGAGTACCAAAAGGCACTCTTCTACTCCTCCAGGGCGAGAATGTAAGACTCTAGACTCTTTTGGCAGGAAAATTTTCCAGGCTACTATGCTTATAGCCAGGATTAATTCCTATAGTCTTTACATGGGCATGTTTCTCAGTGAAATCGCTCTAAAAGTTCGGCATTTTGCCCCCTTTCTCCCTGAGGATAAGAGGGAGCAGTTCATTTCCTTGGTGAAACACCTTTTGGATATTTCAAAGTTCTCCAACAGGGCAGCTTTTGATTCCTTTGAGGGTGCTGGTAGGGCTTCGGGCATTGCTATAGCAGCCCGACGTCTTGCTTGGCTCCAGGCTTCTGATCTAGAACCTTGGGTCCTAGATGGCTTACGAAATCTGCCCTGTACAGGTGAGAACTTATTTGGTGAGGAGTGGCAAATTAAGGCCACTCAAATGGATGCAGAAAATGCCACCTTAGATAGACTTTCTAAGTCTACCTCCACTCCTGCCAAGAAGAAGTCTTTTAAGAGGCCTTATTACAAGAAGTCCAGATTTTCTACAAATACTGGCCAACAATCCTCTCAGCCTCGTTTTGCTGCTAAACGTCAGCAACCTAAACAGGCAAGGTCAAAGCCTGCGGCGTCTGCTACGCCTCAGCAGGCTCCACCCCCTCAGGGGTTTTGACTTGCCCCTAGAGAACTTAACTTTTCTGGCTCTAGAACAACCAGAGCCCCTCACCATACCCGGAAGGTTAGCTCACTTTGCTCCCAGATGGGAGCAAATTACATCAGAGCAATGGACCCTCTCTATCATCAGAGAGGGTTACAAACTCCATTTTTCCGACCTTCCTCCTTATATTATGGTGAGGCAGTTCAATTCTCCCCCATCTCTCCTGGCCCTCTTGGGTCAGGAAGTCTCCTCCCTCCTTGCCCAGGGGGCAATAGAGGAGGTCCCTCTTCTTCAACAGTGGAGTGGAGGAGTAGCCTAGTGGTTGGGGCAAGGTACTTCAGGCCGGAAGGTCGGTGGTTCAAATCCCACTAGAGGACAGCAACCTTGGACCGGAAGGACTGGGGTTTCTAGTCCCACAGGTGCTCCTTGTGGTCTTGGGCAAGCCACTTAACCCTCCATAGCCCATGTTCCCTGTAAAATAGTTATCTCCAAGTTGTAATACCCTGTTCAATGTAATTTCAGTTTGTTCAATGTAAACCGCACTGATGCAGAATAGCGCGGTATATAAGAGAATGTAAATAAAAAAAAAAAAAAACAGGGGACGGGATTCTACTCCCCTTATTTTCTAATACCAAAGAAGACAGAGGGCTTCAGACCAATTCTGGATCTGAGAGAATTGAACAAATTTCTTTTCAAGGAGAAATTCAAAATGCTTTCTCTGGGCATTCTCCTTCCATACCTTCAGAGTCAGGATTGGCTTTGTTCTCTAGATCTAAAGGATGCGTATACACACATACTCATCCACCCATCCCACAGAAAATACCTTCGATTTCTGTTTCAGGGAAAACATTTCCAGTACAGAGTACTCCCCTTCGGTCTAGCCTCTGCTCCAAGAGTGTTCACCAAATGCATGGCAGTCGTAGCTGCCTTTCTAAGAGGCCTGGGAATTTTCATATTCCCATACCTGGACGACTGGCTCATCCGAGCTCCCTCTCAGTCCCAGGCCCAAATTTCCCTGGACCGCACAAGGCGTCTTCTGCAGTATCTAGGACTGGTAGTAAACCTTCCCAAGTCTCAACTAATCCCTACTCAGTCTCTCGAGTTCATAGGGGCCCAGTTAGACACCATCACTGCAAGGGCCTACCTGCCTCAGGTCAGGGCCCAACGCCTGCTGAGTTTGGCCTCCCAAGCTCAGTCCAGCAGTCATTTGACAGCCCGGGAAATGCTGCGACTTCTGGGCCACATGGCCTCCACGGTACATGTGGTGCCCTACGCTCGTCTGCATATGAGAGCAGCTCAATGGACCTTGGCCACCCAGTGGACTCAAGCATCTGGAGCGCTCTCCGACCAAATACTCACCTCAAGCCGTCTATTTTGGTCCCTCCAATGGTGGACATCCACCAAGAATCTGTTGTTGGGGGCCCCCTTCCAACCTTTGTTGTCCCAAGCAACCCTCACAACAGATGCCTCCCAGACAGGGTGGGGAGCTCATCTTCAGAACCTCTCCACTCAGGGCACTTGGTCTCCACAGGAGGCCACCCTTCATATCAACCTCCTGGAACTGCGAGCAATTTACCTTGCCCTCAAGGTCTTCTATACCCTCCTTGTCAACCTGACTGTCCTAGTTCAGACAGACAATCAGGTAGCCATGTTCTATATAAACAAACAAGGAGGGACAGGCTCTCTGTCGCTTTGCAACGAAGCTCTCAGAATATGGGCCTTCGCCAGAGAGCATCAAATTCACCTTCTTGCAGTGTATCTTCCAGGAGTTCAAAACTCTCGTGCAGACAGACTCAGTCGAGTTCTGCTCCCACACGAATGGTCCCTACATATGGACCAGATACGCAGAATCTTTCAGGAATGGGGGACCCCGGACATAGACCTCTTTGCAAGTCCGTGGAATGCCAAACTTCCCCGGTTCTGTTCCAGAACTCAGTGTCAGGGAGCTCAGGCCCACGATGCCTTCCTCCTGCATTGGGGTCAGGAATTCCTCTATGCCTTTCCACCCATTCCTCTAATATCCAAGACTCTGTTCAAGCTCCAGAGGGATCACGGGACTATGATCCTCATAGCTCCCCGCTGGCCACGCCAGGTGTGGTTCCCTCTACTTCTGCATCTCTCCCAGGGATCCTCCCTGGACCTGGGAGCTGCGCCAGACCTTCTGTCTCAGGAGGAGGGGACTTTGTGGCACCCAAACCCCAAATCCCTACATCTCAGAGCTTGGTTACTGAAGGCCTAAGTCTTCAAGACTTTAATCTTTCTCAACCTGTGACAGATATCCTTCATGCCTCTAGGAAACCTTCCACGAGGCGTTCTTATGCTTTCAAATGGAAACGTTTTTCCATTTGGTGTGCTCAGCAGGGTCTTGACCCTCTAGCACTTCCTTTGAATTCCCTCTTGGACTATCTCCTGCATCTTTCAAATGCAGGCCTTAAGACGAATTCAGTAAGGGTCCATTTGAGTGCTATTGCAGCATCCTTAAAACCTATAAATGGACAACCTGTCTCCTCTCATCCTCTTGTTTCACGTTTCATGAGAGGCCTGACTCTAACTAAACCTCCCATCCGACCTCCTCCGGTAGCATGGGATTTGAACCTAGTTCTAGGTCAGCTTATGAAGCCACCTTTTGAGCCTTTGGACTCTACCTCCTTCAAATTTCTTTCCTGGAAGGTTGTTTTCCTTATTGCAGTCACTTCTGCTCGCCGCATCAGTGAACTGCAGGCTTTAGTGGCTCATCCACCTTATACTAGGTTTCATCATGATAAGGTGGTCCTTAGGACGAATCCCCACTTTATGCCCAAAGTGGTCTCGCCTTTTCATCTTAATCAAGAGGTATATCTACCTGTCTTTTTCCCGGCTCCTCATGCATCCAGTGCAGAGAGGAACCTTCATACTCTGGATTGTAAAAGAGCTCTTGCCTTTTACCTCAACAGGACTCAACCACATCGAAAGTCTTCCCAACTTTTCGTGGCTTTTGATCCTTCTCATTTGGGACTTCCAGTCACCAAGCGTACACTTTCCAATTGGATCGCTCAGTGTATTTCTTTTGCTTACCAGAGTAAGAACATTTCTATGGAGGGCCATGTCACAGCTCACAATGTGAGGGCCATGGCCACTTCTATGGCTCATCTTCACTCTGTGTCCATAGATCAGATCTGTCGAGCAGCCACTTGGGCCTCGGTTCATACCTTCACAGCCCATTACTGCTTGGACAAGGACTCCCGCCGGGTTGCCTTGTTTGGTCAGGCTGTCCTCAAACACCTGTTCCATACTTAAACAACTCCTGCCCACCTTCCCTGGATGGATGCCTGAGATCCATGCGAAGATGGTTTACCCTTGGAGGGGGATCTCCCAGGCATCTTAGCTAGGGAGTCCCCATATGTGATGACGTATTCCTGCTTGTTCCTGGAGATAGCACAGTTACTTACCTGTAACAGGTGATCTCTGGGAACAGCAGGAATTAGTCATCACAACCCACCCACCTCCCCTAGGAGTTGTATCTCTATCTATCTTCCTGTCCTCTCTCTCTATTGTCTCAGCTTTAAACTCGAACTGACGAGAGCTGGTCAGGAAGGCGGGAAGGCAGCGCGCATGTGCAGTGGGAGGCCCCAAAAGCTTTTAATCTGAAAAGCTGGGGAGCTTTCCCGCGCGGGCTCCGTCGGTACCGACTTACCCATATGTGATGACTAATTCCTGCTGTTCCCAGAGATCACCTGTTACAGGTAAGTAACTGTGCTTTATTTGCAAAATAGTAGCTATTACAGCATTATAAGCTACTTACTATTTTTTGTGATCTTTTTATGTTGAGCCGCCAGTACCGTCAAAATCAGCAAACTTCGAATACCTATAAAACTAAATAAATCTCAAATAGAAAATCTGTATAACACGTTTTTTGACATAACGATAATAGCTAAACATAGTTCCATTGAATTTATAGCCATTAAATTAGTAAACAGTTGAGTACTAAGTATGGAAACCTTATGTCTGTAAAACATACGCTGGTCCAAAACTGTTTTTAACACACAGAGGCTCACATTACCTTTAGAGGGCATTTGCACCTGTCCTCCCGCCATGAGCACGCTAGTAATGCTAACTGGCACATGAGTGTAATTACCACCATCCCCTGAGCACCTGCGCCAATGGCAACATTCCCGGTTATCGTGCATCCATAACACCCAAGCCAACTGCAACATGCCATCAATGCCAATGTTATGCCCCTAACTTGCTCTGGCTCCACCCAATCACACACTAACTGATTAGTGCAGGATTTTTACTGGAAGGGCTCATGTTAACCTTATGGCATGCTTAGCACATGGCAACCCCATGCTATTGGTTAGCACGGTCTAGTAAACATGCCATTGCATGTAGCTTCTTGCTGCTTTTATAGTAACATGCCGCCCCTGATGTAGCCTTTGTAAAGGAGAAACAAAGATCTTTGTTGGGTGAAGAAGTTATATGCAGGCGATGTTGTCGTGAAGTTCAGGAGTGGAAACTTTGAGATAAGTTGATATTATGCTATTAGCTATATAGTGAAGATGTTTATAATTATTAGGGTTGTCTGTTCTTTTTGCAGAACTCTTTTGGAGATTTGTTTGGAGATCGTTGTGCCCATTTATGAAAAAAGTCTTGAGTTTTTTAGCATGAAAGTTGTGCTGTGTGTGATAATCTTAGTTTTGTGATTGCCATGATAATAATGAATCTCTGTCCTAAACTAAGGTATGTGGTTTATGAAATCATTCCTTCAAATTTTACTGCTAAGCTTCCTTCTAGAGTTTGAAAAGTTGCCTAAATTTGAAGGAATGATTTCATAAACCACATACCTTAGTTTAGGACAGAGATTCATTATTATCATGGTAATCACAAAACTAAGATTATCACATACCAATTGGGATGTCTCGCCCCACCCCTGGGAGCACTTCACTCCTCCCAATGCACCTTAATCTGTTAAAGCCCCGCCGCCTTGGCGAGCGCTAGCTCTCTACCCCGCCACCGGTGCAAGGTAGCTTACCTATCCTCGCGCCCCCCCCCCACCCATAAAGCTGCGACCAACCAACCTCTCCAGTGCCTCCTGCCAATCATTTAATAATAAATCCTGCCCCACTGGAGAAAGGTGAACCCCATCCATAAGATACAGCCCTGCACACTTCACCTCCACCCAAGGATGCTGCATCTGCTACCCATCAGTCTGCTGCACCCAACACCCAATCTGCCGGTTGATCTTTACCAGGCCCCGAGACCACTGACGTTGAGACTGGCAGGCAGGCCGAGGGATGATGTCCGACCAGACAATCCCCACCCCCGGCCACACATCCCGAAGCAAAGTAATGTCCCACTGGACAGCATGAATAAGCTGTTTACAAGTCCAATTGGTGAGATCATTACCTCCCAAATGAAGCACTAGTCCAACCGGTCGCTGCCGCTGGTCGGCCTGCCGCCGACCAATGGAAGAAGCTGCCACTATCGCATGCCTCGCTCGCCCATCCAGATCAACTGAGTGTTGCAGGTTGCCAGGCCCAAGTGTACTCCTAGAGGGCGCAACATTGCCCTCCGCTCTACCCAGTACACAAATGAATGCCCGACGAGCCACCACTCGCCAGTGTGCAACTCCGCTCCTCGGGCTGGCCCCCGTCTGAAATCCTGTAAGATAATTTCATCATTAATGCCCCCCCTCCAGTGCACCCCCGCCAGCCCTGCCCACACCCCCCCCCCCGGAAGCCATTCACATCCTCTCAAGTCGGACATAACTCGCATATGCCCCCGAACGCCACCTGCCAATCTTCTGAATCACATCCCCTCCCAGACCAGCTGCTGCCACACACTTAGCAGCACCAATCCTGAAGGAATGCGATGCAAACTGACGCATCACAACCCAACTGCCGTAAGGCCATGTGAAGCACCACAGTAAATTGATACTGCGTGACAGGCTTACCATCCTCATGGCAAAAAAATTGGCCTGAAACCTGCTTCCGCCGGCGCAAGTATAAAAACAAATTCTGCACAGGGCAGGAGCACAACGCCGGAATCGCTTTAAGCAACACCCACCCCCCTGCCCTATGCTGGTCCATTTTGGACTGCGCGAGAAAAATCCGCACTTGCGTCGCTTTCAGGAAGACGTGCTTAACATTCAAACCTCCAAATGCTCCTTGCCTTTTTGACCACGGCACCAACTCACTGACCCAAAAAGCCCTGAAAAATGCATTGACGAACAGCGCATGAAACAACACCGACTCAAAGTCAGACACCACCATCCCCGGCAACACCTCTCATATCTGCAATAGCAACTCATGCGATACCAGGTGATGCCAATCCGTTGTCTTAGGGCATTCCTTTGCCCACCCCGCCAGCAACCGCTGCACCAAAAATGACACTCTGGGATTATCCCAACCAACAGCCTTGCTAAAAAAAAAAAAAAAAAAAAAGAACCCTGCCAACGCCGCAAGAACTGCCAACCTTGACCAGCCTTCAGCTTTTGCCCAAGCTACAAACAATCCTAACAACTTGTCAGCCACTCGTCTCCCTCTCCAACCCCTCCCCGACAGAAAGTCACACACCTTGGCATATCCGTGCAAGTACTTAGACCACGTACCTTGAGCCACCAAGGAATGCAGCAATGCCATTACTCCAGGGTCCCAATCTGCCAAAGATGATCCGGGACTGCCGACGCTGCTTCTTCCGCCCCTGGGGCCAACACCCGGAACTGTGACCACTGAAAACAAGACAAAGCATCCGCAATTGAGTTCTGTATGCCCGGCACATGGCGCGCCCTAGCCATGACGTTGAGATGCAGACAAGCTAGCACAAATACCATCATCAGAGCCGCCACCTGCGGACACCTAGGCGAGTGTCTATTAATAATCTGCACTACCGCTGCATTGTCGCACCAAAACACTACCCTCCTATTCCGTAACTTCTCAGGCCAGACCCAAAAGGCCACCACAATGGGAAAAAAGTCAAAGAATGCTACATTACGCATCAACCCAGACACTTGCCAGGATGGCGGCCCAGCCTCAGCACACCAAGACCCTTGACAGTATAAGCCAAACCCCGAACTACCCGCTGCATCAGAAAACAACTGCAAATCTACATTCGACATTTCCGGTGATTGCACCACTGAGCAGCCGTTAAAATCCGACAGGAATGAATCCCAGACCCGCAGGTCCTCTCGCATCCCCGCCGATACCCGAATGCGATGATACGGCCGATGGACTCCAGCCATTGCCAGCGACCAACGCTGCGTGAAAGGCCTCCCCATTGAAATCACCTGGCCAGCAAAATTAAGGTGACCCACCAATGACTGCAAGTCTTTAAGCGTTACCTTCGAAGAAGACCCCACAAACGCCACCAATTCTTTAAGCTGTTCCACCTTATCCGCCGTTAGGCAGACCACCAATCCTGCTGAATCTATCGCTATTCCCAAAAAGGAAAGGCATGTCACTGGCCCCACTGTCTTCTCCGCTGCTAATGGAATGCCGAATTCGCTGGCCATCTCTTGAAAGGATTTCAGCAAGGTAGCACAAGTTACGGCTTGCGCTGGACCCACAAACAAGAAATCATCCAAGTAATGAACGATGGATCGGCACCCCGACTGCTGCTCTATAACTCAATGCAAAAAGGAACTAAAAGCCTCAAAATACACGCACGATATCGCACAGCCCCCATAGGCAAACATTTGTCAAAGTAAAATTGCGAATCAAATTCAAATCCCAGCAACGGAAATGCAGACGGGTGAACCGGGAAAATCCGGAGGGCAGATTCAATATCTACCTTTGCCATGAGAGCACCCCCAACACACTGGTGCACCAACCTAACAGCTGCGTAAAACGACGCATACCGCACCAAGCACAACTCCCGCGGGATATGATCATCGATGCCCCCGGTGGAAATGACAAATTGTGTATCAACCTGAAGCACCCCGGCTCTTTCTTAGGGATGACCCCCCCAAAGGTGAAATCATAAAAGGCGAAAAGGGTGGTTTGCCAAAAGGGACCAGCCATTCTGCCCAAACCACATTCAACCGCGATCTTTTTACGGGCCACCTCTCCCAACAACCTAACTAAGCTGGTATTTTTGGCCACCACATCAACCACCTTGCCCATAAAAGGTATACAAAATTCCCTCACAAAACCCAACCATAACACCCTCCCCGCCTTACCCTTCCTACTCCCCCCATAATGCTCCAACCAAGGCTGCAATGCCTGGAGCTTGATTGGAGTAGGCGCCAACGCCAAACTCACCTCCTCATTTGCCCCCCCCCCCCGCCGCCCCAGCCACGCCTTTCCGACTAAACTTAGTGGCGGGGTGCCCCCCCCCCACAGAGCGAACAAGCATGATGGAATTTACAATCTGAAAAGGGGCAGGAAGATTTGTTAAAACGCCAGCAGAGGTCCCCTCCCCCGGCCCACCTTTTGGCGACGCAGGTAGACCACCCGGCATGCAAAAGGACCGAAGGCCCGCCGATGTAAGGCTCGTTAACTATGTTTGCCCGGCCATCCTAACCAGACCCCCTGGTCCATCCGCATTACCTTTTTTGGCAGACATCTGAGTCAGCCACAAATTAATGTCCTTCATCCCCCATGACAACTGTGTATGCTCCTCCATCATATCCCGGAAGTCCTCATCATAGTTGAGCCACGCCCAACCCGCGTGAGCTTGCAACGCTACTAATATAGCATCTGCATATGCTAACAACGCATCATACTGTCCCGGGTCATAATGCCCACACACACTGGCCAATCTTAGAAAAGCCCTAGTCCAATTCAAGGTATTGCGGGAAACCTTCCGCACCCTACCTGCCTTTTCATCCTCTTTGCGCTTCTTCCTGCTCTCACCCGAGCGCTTCCTCCCATCCATCAGCCAAAATATATCAATGTAGCGATGCTTCTTGATCCTGCGCCGCAATTTATACGGAATGCCCTCCCACAATTCCGCACAACTAACAACCGAAAGTGCTGCCCGCTCGCCCTTACCAACAGCTGTCCCTGCGGAACCCTCCAAGGAACTCCCCGACGAAGTGGAGGACGAAGACGACGAACTACGACGACAGCGCCGCCCATGTTTTCGCTTCGCCTTGGTCTTGCGGCCAGCCGTAAGTGCCCCCCCCAGCTGCCACTCCCCCCGATGCTACCCTCCACCCCCCCCCCACATTCACCATCTGTAGCATTGCCAGCGGCTCGCTCACATGCTACAGGCGCTTTCAACACAGGACTGGATGGTTTCGGGATCCGCAACATCGAAAGCCGCTCCTCTGGCCTGGCTTAGGTCAGTTAAACTGGTCCTCGACATCCCCCTCACTGGCACCTGCACAAGGAGAGAAGCACCAAGACTAGCAGAAACTGTCCAGAGCCCCCCGGTCCCCCCAGCCCCCACATCTGCCCCACTACCCCAATTCCATGCTGACGTGCCCAAACCTCTCGAGGCCCACCCGGACCCCCCCCGCCGCTGTCGCTGACCCTCCCCCCGGAAACCCTACGCCATACCAATCCCCCCAGTCTTACCCCAATGGCCCTGCTCCCCCCCGGTGACCCGCCCCTGCCGACCAAATCCCCAGCCCCACCATAGGTGAATACTGCATAAAGTGCCCACCCTGACACCATGGGATATAACTTCCTGGAAAATTCATAGCGTGCGGGACCCCCGGGCCCGCCCCCGCTTCCCGTGATCCCACCCACCACGCCTAAGCTAGCCACCTGCCCCACCGCGCTAGCATTACCCGGTGTCGAACCAACTACAGCCCCCTCACCTCCTGCGCCATATGTGGGGACTCCGCGACATCACTCCCAGCCCCTCCCTGCTCGCCCACCCTCGTCCCGGCTCAGAGCTCGACCTACCCCTCCTACCCCCACGAGCACCCGATTTTGCCCCTCTGAGTCGCCTACCCCAATATGTCCCCGAACCCCCAGGAGACCCTACCCCCATGCCTTGCCCCCTCTCCCCCGGGCCATGACCCTGCACCCCCCCACCGCTGCTCCCGCCCGCCTTGCCTCTTCCTCGCGTGCACCACATCCCCAATATTGTGTGGTAATGTTCCCCCTTGTTTTATATATTTATATATATATATATATATATATATATTTGTTTTATTGATCACCAAACCCTCACAGCCTCCCTTAACCACAGCTAGCCACCACCAGCACCGTCACTCCCTCCTCCCTCCACTGAGGTAACCCAAGGTCCCAGGACCACCAAGGCCCACCCAGACCAGCTCCCTACCCCACCGGCGCCGCCCGGTACACAGCCCTGCCCACTCAGACTGATTCCCTCGACCGATGCCAACCTGGACGCTCCGCCGCTCTCCTCCGGGCCCCGCTCCACTGCCACCCGCAGATCCAGACGACCCGACACCTTCCAACCATCTCCCTTGGCCGCCAGTCACTGCCGCCGCTGCCAGAGCCTCAATCCCCGCATCCATCAGGAACCAGACTTCGAATCCCGCCACGTGAGCCCTCGCAATCTGCTGGACCCACAATCACCGCCGCAGGATAAGAGCCACGAAGAGAGGTAAGCTTGCTCCGCATGGCCCCATATGGATCTGAAATCCCGCCCCCTCATCCAAGCATCAATGAAATCACCCCACGCACCTGACATGGGGCGATTTCAAATGACGCCTGCTCCTGCATCGACCTGCCCCTCCCTTCCAACCACCACCCCAGGAACCCGGTTACCAGCGGCCTTGGGACCCAGCCCTGCGGCCTGAATATATAGATTGACATCTTAACAGCTGTGAATAAGGAAGACTTCTTTTTAAATGATCAGGATGATAAGAATACATTTTTGCATTATTCTAGTTATCTGTTGGTTTAGAAAAAACTGTCGTGGAGAACCTTGCATCATTCTTTTTTACCTCCACATCCAAATAAATGAATAAGGTTTCATGACAGCTCATCTCAAATTGAATGGGAGAGTCATATTGATTTAAATAGTCAAGGAAGGCTCATGTGAGCCTCTCCACATCAAAAAATATCAACGTATCTGTATCATTTTAAAATATAGGCACAATATACTGAAGAATAAACCCATTTGGTCTCAAAAGAAATGCATAAATAAGTTTGCCAATGAAGGGACAAATGTAACACCCATAGCAGTACCGGAAATCTGTTGGAAAAAGTCAAACTTATTTATAAAGTAATTCCTTTTAAGTGCTATCTCCGCCAAATACAAAAGAAAAGTCATTGGAATCCTATGTGGACAAGGTCTCTTCTCCCATACTGCTTTTAAAACAAACAGACAGGGCATCATCCTATAGAATCGAAGTATCTAAAGTTACCAGCCATTTGACCTCACAGCTTTCATTCACAGTTTGTAAATTCTGCAAAAAATGAGTTGTATCTTTTATATAGGAAGGAATCAATTGAACCTCATCTCTCAAAAAAAACTATCCCAATAAATCCCCACTCGTTCTAACAGAAACGTGTTACTAGAAAGTATAGGTCTCCCTGAAGGGTTAATTAATGTCTTATGAATTTTGGGCAATATATAAAAAGCTGGTATTCTGGAAAATGAGAGATTCAAAAATGTTTTCTCTTTTGTTGTCAGACAATCCAGTACATTAGCCTCAGTAGTCACCTTAGCAATCAGTTGTTGCAGCTTTATTTTATTTATTTATTTATTTGCAACGTTTTTATATACTGCCAGTTCCTAAGATCAGTGGCGGTTTACATCGAACAAAAGATCATAATACAGAGAACAATGTAAAAAATATAGAGGAAACAATAATTAAACTATTAACAAATACATGTAACTTTAAACAACTTTGTACAGTTCTGAACTTTTTACAGTTTTTACATATTTTACATATATACAGGTTTTAGATATTAGCTTGGGTAGAAAATGTGGGTAGTAGTGAGTTGGAAATGGAGAATAATTTCTAACTGTGTTATGGAGGATCAGAAGCCATATCTATGTGACAATCCATATTGATATAATGTAGAGTGAAGAGGTGTGTTTTTAGTTCTCTTCGAAACAATTGTAGGTCTTTTATTTCTCTAAGCTGGTTCGGGGAGGTTATTCCACAATGTTGGTGCAATATATGAGAAGGCGCTGTTGCTTGTTGTTTGTTTAGTCTTCCTTATTAAGTCCTTATTAAGCTTTGCAGTAGGATCCATCGACAAACATAAATAATTATGTACATCATATAATTGACGATATACTACTTTTTCATAATCTACTGTATTCATAATCACTATGACCCCCACCTTTATCTGCCCTCTTAATTATTATATACTTCTGTTCTCGTAATTCTTTTAAAGCTTGAAACCCCGCTGATGTCAAATTCAATGGAAGATGTCGATAATGCGACACATTTTTTCAAATCAGATAAAAGTTACTTAAGTGTATACAACATTGGATCCAATGGACCAGGAGGAATCCATTCTGACTTCACAGGAATCACTGATTCATCAGTACAAACCGTCTGTCCCACAAAAAACAATTTCAACTGTAAAGATTGAGTAAAACACTCAATTGATATTCGACTTTGAAAGCCATCATACAAAGGGCTATTGATGAAAGATAATCCACGTGCCAATACTGTTGAATGAAAGTAAGCTTCATAGTGGAAAAACTGATAATAGTATCAACTAATGGAAACTCACCGCCTCCTTTTCCGGCGGGATCTGGTAGGTGGACCAAAAAAATTGTTATCCGAATGATTAATGTGACCACTGTTTTTATCCCGATTTTGTTCACCTTTCCCCAAACCCACAACAAGGGAAGGCATACTCCGTTGACTTTCATCCATACTAGATTCTGACGAAGATCTAGTTACTTCTTAGGTCTGTCCCTTACGTACCATTCCTTTATTACGGTTCCACAATGATGACCAATTATAGATTTGAACCCTCCTTCATAAATTTTTCATCCTTCAAGAATTTTTAATTTTCATTGCCTTCAAATTATTTTTTATAATGCTCTAGTTGTTTAGCCACATCAGAATGATGTGCAGCAAAATCCTCAGACGTTTTCAACTTTGATAAGTCCAGCTCCAACTCTTTAAGAACCTCATTCTTAGCCTGAGCTGTTTCAAATCACCAACAACATTAAATCCAGCAAACATTTGTTCAATATCAGATTCCATCTCTGGATGAACGCCTCATCGTCATGGAACATACCAGGTTCTTTCCATATTCTCAAACCCTTTGAGATAACTTCTTTTCTACAGTACTCTGCCAAGGTTAAATTGTGGAGCTTCTCTTTGATTGAGTAAGATACGATTCCCAATTCAGGCTCCTCTCATTTCTATCCTCTAATAAGCTGATATCCACAGCCCAAAATCATCCTCCTGTATCACTACAGCCTTCACTGGAGTCCATTTTTTCAGCAGATTAGGCTCTCTTCTGTTTATCTGGCTGGGAAATCTTATAGTTATAGTTTCTTCTCTACCTCGTAGGGTTCCTATCTTTTACAGAGTAACTTGCCCTCAGATGAGGACAGCAAAACTAAAACTCTGTTTCCTGGTTGGAAGCTGGTGCACAGCTACTCGATTGTAGCTTTTGGCCAGTTTGGCTTGGGCTTTTTCCAGACTGAGTTTGGCCACCTCTCCGGCTTTCTTCAGCCGGTCTTGCATTTGTATGATGTACTCCACCATGTCTGATAAGACTCTTGGCCGTCTTCCAAACAGCAATTCAAAAGGTGAAAATCTTGTGGAGCACCGAGGTACCTTGCAGATGGCAAATATCAAATAGTGTTGGAGAATGCCCCAATTCTTCCCATCCTCCTGCACAAACATTTTAAAACCTGCTTCAGAGTTTTATTGAATTGCTTGATGAGGCCATCCATTTGTAGGTGATATACTAATGTTTGCAGCATCTTGACCTTCACCAAGGCACATACTTACTTCATTACCCTGGATACAAAGGAGGTTCCTTGATCGGTAAGGATCTCAGTGGGTATTTCCACCTGAGAAAAAAAACGTTCAAGAGGGCATTCATGATCATTGTAGTTTTCATATTTCTTAGTGCGATGGCCTTGGGATATCAGGTAGTGTAGTCCAGTATGACTAAAAATATACTTGTTACCTCAGGTGGTTCACTCCAGGGGCCCTAACAGATTCATGCCCACTCTTTCAAATAGGGTTTCAATGATGGGCATAGGCACTAGAGGGGCAGGTCTGACTTTGGCAGGGTGTTAAGGTGGCAGGCGGGACATGACTGGCAATACAACTGTATCTGTTTATGAACCGCAGACCAGAAAAATCGGACTAAAATATGCTCCAATGTTTTCTCCACCCCACGTGTCCCCCTAATACATGGCTATATGCCAATAACATCTGCTGATGATAGTTCCCTGACCCTATCAGTTGTTCTATCTCTTCCCCTTCTAGGGCAGCCCCGGTCACACTATATAACAAATCTCCCTTTAGCACAAAATAGGGAAAGGTTCTCATAGGGGAGTCTCTGTTGCCTACTGGAACCCCATCTACTTCCAAAACTCACTCTCAAACATGTTTAAGGGACTCAATCTCTTGCTGGGCTCTCCTGAAGCTGCCTGGGTCCTGCCCCAGCCTCCACTCTGGGAAGGGGACAGGCGTGTTTGGTAACTACCACTGGGAGCTGAGCTATCTCCAGGAATTTCTTTATTAGGCTCTTCTTCCCTAGATTTCTCTTCCACGGCCACCCCCAAATTCTGATGGTAGCATAGCTTCTCCTGGTGACACTGACTCTGGGCCTTAGAAGGCTTAGGATGTTTGATTTATAGATCTGGGTCTTCTAGGTGGAAAACCTCTGGGAAACCTTCCTGGTTTGACTTAGCAGAGTCGTCTGTCAGCCAGGCCTATATCGCCCCAAAGCTTTGGTAGTTTCGGCTGATCATCACTGAGTAAGGGAGCCAGGGCAGCACTATGACCTCAAATGTGGCTTTCCCTGCTGGATTCATAAGTGAAACCTGTGCTGTTGGATACTGCCTCTGGTCTCCATGCTCACAGGCCAGGGTTATAGTCTTTTGCATAATCAATCAATCTGAAGTCAGTTCATTGTTCCCTGGCAAATGAGGGTCCGCACACTCCCAGAGTCTATCAGTGCCTGGAGGTGGGTCCCCTCAAGCTCCACTGGAATCACAACGTTCTGTGCACTTGGGTTGAGAGAGTGTCCACAAAAGTGCAGGTGTGAGGAGTGGCTAGCCGATATCCATTTGTTCCTCCATCCCCAGGGAAACATCCCCAGGCAAAGTTTCCCTAGCTCCACACCTAAAACAAGTAAAGGAGTCATGACTGGGTCCATGCCCTCGCCTAGGAGGTGACCAGGGTTTGGAACATGGGAACCAACATCTGCTCTGGCTTCTCCTTCTGTCCTCCTGGGCCAATAGGTGACTTCTTCACCTTTTCACTGTCCACTTCCCTCACTGACTGGGCTTGATGTTACTCTTCTTCTATTTCTAGTGCACACTCTAGTGTAATTTTGGAGTGCTCACGTACTCACTTTTTCATCGGGGTGGTCAAGCCCTCTATAAATTGCTCCAGTAGCAGAATATTGGCTATCTCGGGCCAGGTCTTCTCAGGTTGCTGCTTCCATGTGAGATCCCCCAGAGTTTCCTCTATCTGGAGAATCCTCCTTTCTGAATCACTGCTGGTAGGCTTTGACAGCTGCATATGTAACTCGATCATTGGGGCTGGCATCTTGGAATGTAGCCTGACTGCTACCCATCTGCATATTCCCCAAATAAGTAGTCCATGTCTCCTTGGGCCACCCAGCCATGCAGGCGGTTCATTCAAAGTTCACCACAAAGTGATCAGGTTCCTCTTGCCATCATTTTAAGTAGCACTTGCACTGGAGGGTGGATGGCGGTCTCTGTAGGGCCTGAACAATAGTTGTATCTGCTGCTGCTGTTGTCTGTCCAGCAGGGAAGTTTGAAATTGTTGCTGCCCTTCTGCCAGAACCTGGAGGAGCCGCTCCATTCTGGCTTGTCACTATTCTCTTACAAAATAACCACAGCTCACTCTTCTGCAGCCAAATTAACACTGCAGCATTCCAGCTCCAACAAACCTTTAGTGGTTTCTAGTGGCCAAACAAAACCCTGCCTGTCCGGCACGGACTAGACTTTTCTTCAAGCTTCCTAATTAGGACGAGGCTAACCCTCTTAGCCCATACAATTAACAAAAATAAATCCTGGCCTGCTGTAAAGAGGCACAGCCCTAGAGGTACATAGATTTTCCTTCTGTCACATGATTAGAGGAAATCCCCAAGCGGCCACCACATGTGGTATGACGTGGCAAGTGATTGCAAGGGATTCTTAAAAATACTAGGCAGCAACAGTTAAGGGCAAAACAAAACCACTTTTTTTTTTTTCTTATTATTGATGAGGAGTGACCTAGTAGTTAAGACATGGTACCTCAGGCCATAGGGCCAGGGGTTCAATTCCCACCTGGGGTTTCTAGTCCTATAGGCACTCCTTGTGGCCTTGTGCAAACCACTTAACTCTCTGTTGCCTCAGATACACATAGATTGTGAGCCCTTTGGGGACAAGGGAATGTGTCCAGTACCTGTTTGTAGTGTAAAGTGCTTTGACTGAAGGATAAGGCAGTATAGAAAACTGGTTAAATAAATATTATGTCCAGCATTTCCTCTCCCCAGCTTGTTGACTTCACAAGACTGGTCCTCAAGGCCCCTTTCCCCGGCCCACAGTTTAAAAGTTCAGAATTAAGTTTACTCACTCACTTGTGCTTCGGCGCCTGTGAATATGGTCCCCAACCACGCCCCAAACAACGGCAAGATTAAAAGCTGTCTTCCCAGCAGGGCCGGATTTACCTATACGCCATGTACGCCATGGCGTAGGGCCCACAGCTGGCAAGGGCCCACAAAAAGCTGCCATGGCAGCATGGACGGTCCCGCGGGGCCTCCTCTGCCCTGCCGAATCCCCGGCTGAGCCCCTCCGTGCTGGCTTTGAGAGGCGCGAAGGGAGAGTGTCTCCCTCGCGTCTCTGTTAAGCCTGCGGGCTTAACAGAGACGCGAGGGAGACACTCTCCCTTCGCGCCTCTCAAAGCAGTCGCGGAGGGAGGGATTCGGCAGGGCAGAGGGGGCCCCGCGGGACCGTCCATGCTGCCACGGCCTTGGTAGCAGCCAGCGGTTTTGCTTTTTTAAAATTTCATTTTACTTGAGCCGATGGGGGGGGGGGGTAGGACTGGAAATGGGCGGGGGGGGTTAGGACTGGGAAGGGGATATGGGGGGGGGTTAAGACTGATAATGGGCTGTGGGCTATGGGGGGGCTAGGACTGGAAATGGGCTGGGGGGGGGTTAAGACTGGAGGTGGGCTGATGGGGTTAGGACTGGTAATGGGCTGTGGGCTGTTTGGGGGGGGGTTAGAACTGGTAATGGGCTATGAGGGGGGGTTAAGACTGATAATGGGCTGTGGGCTGATGGGGGCTGTCTGGTAATGGGCTATGGGGGGGCTAGGACTGGAAATGGGCTGATGGGGTTAAGACTGGAGGTGGGCTAATGGGGTTAGGGCTGGAAGTGGGCTGATGGGGGGTTAGGACTGGTAATTGGTTATAGGGGGGGCTTAAACTGAAAATGGGGTGATGGGGGGTTAGGACTGGTATTGGGTTGGGGGGTTGCTAGGACTGGAAATGGGCTGATGGGTGGCTAGGACTGGAAATGAGCTGATGCAGGGACTAGAAGGGAATGGATGCTGGGTGAGGCTGGAACTAGAAGGGAGCTGATGTTGGGGGAGGATTAGAATGGGATGGGGCTGGAAGAGTAAAATGGAGAAGGGAAAATATTTTGTGTGGGAGGGATAAAAAATCTACAATTGGCCGGGTATTGGGAGAGTAAGTGGGGATTGAGGATGGAGGGGTAAAATTTGAGTGGATGAAATAGGAATGAGGAAAGAGCAAAAGGAGAAAGATTAGTATGTTAAAGCAGATGTAGAGAGAGAATGGAAAAAAACTAGAAGAGAGAAGAAAGGACAAATGGACAGCAGACGATGGAGAGTTAGCAGAAGACACGAAGAAACCAGAAGAAAGTGGCTGGAGCAATTGCAGCTGAAAAAAAATGCACAAAAAGGTAGAAAAATCTCTCTTTATTTTGAATTTATTAATTGGAATATGTCAGCTCTGGTAAATGTGCATCATTAACTCTGCGTTTTGTTTAGTACAAGAGCAAATTAATGTATAGTTTTATTTCTACAGTGTTGTACATTCCAAGTTTGGCTTTTGGGATTCCCAGTTTAATTATTGTCTTCCTGTTTCTAAATTGTGATTACTTGTTTGGTGATGGTCTATGTTCTGCATGTGGAACTGAGCTGAGGTGTTCTGTTTATATAATTCCTATTTGACATTGCCACTTGTTCTCTTTCCCCAGTAGGTCATGTATTATTGTTCTCTGAAATGTATTGGTTTAATATTTGCAGTGTTGCCTTTTGATTGGTAGAGTATGGTGCTTTGTGAGTCCTGGTAGTGCTGTTAGGATACGGCGGGTTTGCTATGGGTTCTAAATGGGCAGTGTTTGTAGTAGTTCCTAATGTGTCTGGCAGTTGGCACTGGATTATAGTAATGTAGAAATCTTTTAGTCTTTCTTTATCCATACACTCATTAAGAGGCACGTTTACTAAAAGTTAGTATATGGTAACATTATGCAAATATTTATGCAAATGAGGCCCCGCACCCCCCTTGGGCCGCCCCTGCTGGGGGCCCACAATTTTTGTTGGCGTAGGGCCTCACTCAAGGTAAATCCGGCCCTGGACCCAAGGGATATGTTTGGGAGGTACCAGGCATTGTTATGTGTGGGCAGTGCGCCCATACCATGCATTGGCAATGTGCTGGCACAGCTGGTGCAACTACAGCCTGTTAGAAGGTTGGCGGTAGTTGCACCCGCCATATTGGTACTGTGCCCAAACCCTGACTCTTCGCGCACTGCTCAGGTAGCGCAGCAGTTTTAGTGTAGAAGCCTTATGGCCATTCACTCCCAGCTAATCCACAACAAAATGCATGTTAGCACTGTGGTAAACCCAACTCTCCTGGCTAGCGCACTTTAATAAACATGCCCCGAAATGCCTAACAAAAGACAGATTGAAATTAGGGGTATGCAAGAAAAGGTTTGTCTTGTGCTCATTGAAAATGAATTTTCTCAGTTTTGGGGCATTTTGTCATGTGTTTGTTTCACATATTGTTTTACACATACCAGAATATTTTACATGCACAAATTGATTGTACATGTGTTCTAATTCATAGGTATATGCATGTACAAGCAGTTTGCGTGCACTTTCATTTTTACAAACCCCAGTGAAACAAATCAACCATGACAGATGCATACCCCCAGTTAATGTTCTGTATGAATTGCTACCTTCTCCGGTGCATTCAGGGTAAGCTTGACCCCTTCATGGTACATCAGGCATACTGCTAAGTGTCAAATTAGAACATTTTGAAGTTGCTGACATGAAGGCGGGAACGATTGGAGTTCAGTTTTGCTACCCATTTGTCTTCAAAGGTAGGCTTAAGAGATTCAGAGGGGTGCCTTCCTAGAAGAGGGTGTGGATCAGGGAGGCAAAGGCCTTTTTAAATTTGTATTTGGCCAACCCATTTCCAGTAGTAGTTCAAGGCAAGTCATCAAAGTAGGCATTTCCCTGTTCCTAGAGGGCTTTGTACCAGAGGCAAAAGGTTAGGTTACTTGCCCAAGGCCAGGAGCAACAGCATTGAGATCTGAACCCTGGTTTGCCTAGCTGCCAGCTCCTTAACTTTAATTTACTTATGGGGGGAGAGGGTAGAGGCGAGAGTGGTCTTGCACCCATCACTAGACCATAAGAGATGTCCCACTTGTTATGGGTGAGGGGCATAAGTTGTTTTTAATTTAAGCTATTTAGCCCTTTTAATTTGATCCCCAGAAGCATTGGCTCCCATGTTAGAGTGTCAATGCCCCATGGGAGAAAGTTAACCACACTGCTGGAGATCTAGTTGACTTTCTTGCAGCAATGTACAGAAAAAGGGTTAGGACACGTTTCAAGGGTACTACTGCTTTTTCTTTAAAGAGAGTAAATTTCTGGTGGACTACTGAGAGAAGCTGCTCTTGCCAGGAAGGATGCTGCACTGGTAAGTATATTTAGCTGCTGGGAATTTCTCAGACTCTTGCGTTAAAGGGAATTTTTGGGGTATAAACTGATAAGATCTTTGTCTATTTTAAAGGACTGTGTTTTATAAAGTCAGTCAGGGCACTGCATTTGGAGTTGAGAAGTAACCTAATAGTTACAGCACTGGCTTGGTAACCAAGTGACCAGGGTTCAATTCCCACTGGCACTCCTTGTGGTCTTGGACAAGTCACTTAATCCTCCATTGCCTCGAAAGAAAAGCCTGGCAATCTACTTCTGGTCACACTGCCAAGAAAGTCCAGCAGCTGCTGAGTTGCCAGGAATAAGCATTGACTCAAATACACACATTGCATTTGATATGTAACAAGCACTTACCTATTACTCCTCTTCTGGAAGGTATACACAATTAGGTCCTCAAGGTTTATATCATAAGTCTTTCAATGCAGACACATATCATTTTGTTTGCTTTTCTTTGGACTGCTTTTATCTCATTAAAGATATAAAGAGACTTAAATCTCCAAAACGGAGGACAATATTTCAAGTTTGGCCTCACTAATGACTTGTACAAGTTCAATATCACTTTCCTTTTTTTCCTGTTGATTATGCCTCTGTGTAGCATAACACCCCTTCAAATTTAACTATTCTCCAATCACACTGTTTCTCTTCCTTGAAGTTAACAGACACTATCACCCCATGGTATGCCTCTGTATCGTTCCATGGTGCGACCGCACCTTGAATATTGTGTGCAATTCTGGTCGCCGTATATTAAAAAGGATATAGCAGAATTAGAAAAGGTACAGGGAAGATTCACCAAAATGGTAAAGGGGATGGAAGGATACCCCTATGAGGAGAGGCTTAAAAAGTTAGGGCTCTTCAACCTGGAAAAGAGACAACTGAAAGGAGGTATGATAGAGGTCTATAAATTAATGAATAGAGTAGAAAGCATAAAGAATCAATCTACGTTTACCCAAATCAAAAAGTAGAAAGATTAGAGGACATGCAATAAAGCTACAGTGTAACCTGTTTAAGACTAATAAGAGAAAATATTTTTGCCACTCAAATGTGTAATCAAACTCTGGAATTCATTAATGGAGGATGCAGTAAAAGCTGTTAGTGTAGCTGGGTTTAAAAAAGGTTTGTACAAGTTCCTGGAGGAAAGGTCCATAAACCACTATTAAAGAGGACCCAGGTAATCCACTGCTTGCTTCAGTACAGGCATTATGAAACCTGTGTGTCTTTTTGGGAAACTGCCAGGTATTTGTGACCTGGATTGGCCACTGCTGGAAACAGGATAGTGGGCTTGATAGACCTTGGTCTGACCCAGTAAGGCATTCCTTATGTTCTTAAGGTAATTTTCCAGGTCAGTAGTACCCCTTTTGAATATAACTCCTTTGGATACCTGCATCCCAAATACATCACTCTGAACTTCTTGGCTTTAAAACTTATCTGCCAAGTATTTGATCACTCTTCTAGTTTTTAAGATCACTTATCATATTGTTGGTCATGTTAGAAGCTCTGTTTATGATTCGGATACCTGAAAACAGGCATTCAGAGGTGCAAATCACAAAAGACGTCTCTGGAGCCATTTTAGAAAGCCAAGTGTATGGACATCTCTGCGGTGAACATGTACATGTTGTACAGGGGCATCGCGAGGTGCGTTTGGGAGTGTTCTATAAAAGACCCATATACTCGTATGCACCTGATTTCAGAAATGGCCAGCATGTCTCAACCCACCAGCGCTGACGTCCGTGTCTATTCTTGTTTCAGGGCACAAATAGGCATCAAAAAAGCTCTTGTTCTGCTACCAAAACACCCAGAGAGAGTAGAGAAGGTACTCCGATATCCCCAATACTTTTCACAACCACAAAGAAAAGCGAAGGGAGATGAGGGCACATTACATATAGTTCACGCTCTGATGCAATCTCCACTTGCTTCCATTAGAACTGTTCTATGTAAAACATTCCTACCCGTTCCTTGTAAACCGCGCGGCATATAACACCAACCAATCAACGGAATAAATAAATACGAGCAGACAAGGGATATGTATGCAGCATGGGATAGACATCCTCATCCTGAATTATTGTTGTAGGGACGTCTGTGTGGCTGTGCCCATCCATTTCGGGCACACACAGGTTTTTAAAATCAGGCTTGCACCTGGACATCATTTCTAAAATGTGCCTTCATGTCTGTTCCCTCTGGAGTGTCCATTCTATTGCAAATCTTCATGTTATCCTCAAAAAGACAAACTTTTCCTTTTAATCCTTTTAGAATATCCCTCACAAAGATACTGAACAGACCTAGTTCCCAGACTGATCCCCAGGGTACTCCACTACTCTCCTTTCTCGCCAGTTGAATTCTATTTGCCACTACACTGTGGGGCACGTTTACTAAATTGTGCTAACCACTAGCAAGGGGTTCAGTGCATGGTAGGCACTCTGTTCTGAAAGTTAGCATGAGTCCCACACTAAAAATCGTTTGCTAGCAGCTTAGCACAAGAATGGGCAGAGACAAGTGGGTTGGGGTGGAACGTGGGTTTTGACAGCGCACCTCCGCGCTGGTGAGACGGGTGTGTGCAAAGTGCAACTGTTGTGTTAGTGTGGGTTCACTTAATGCCACCTCAATGAGTGGCGTTAAGGTGAATCCACATGCTGAGTTACCGCAGTGCTGTGCGTTAGCAACATGCCAACAGCAGGGGGAGGGATACACCTGCCCTCTAAAGTTGACATGGGCCTCCATACTGGTTTTATGGCTCGACCATCTGCTGCCATGGCACATTTTAGTAAATATGACCCTGAATCATCAGTCAGTTGACCAGTTTTTAAATCTGTCTACCTTCTCGGGCTCTATCTCCAGGCAGCTCAGTTTATTTAGGAGCCTGCTATGTAGGACAATATCAAAGACTTTGCCAAAATCCAAATAAACCACATCCTGTGTATGTCCCCCAATGTTACTCTCTAGCCATCCAATCAAAAAAAATCAGATTCCAAACTATTAATTCTGAAAGAAGTAAAATAAATTTAGGATGCATTTCCACTGGTACTTTAACCATTCTTACAATCTCTCTTCAATGGTTAAACCGAGTGAATCCATGCGTTTAACCATATTTATAGCACGGAGCCTTGATTTACTGCTGCCACAAATAGTGAACCGCAAGCATGGAGGGCAAACCTGGGTCTAAGATGACGGAGACTGTAGGTAAGCCCTGCATTACTATTAACTAAAGGTGGTGAGGCACGGGGAAAGGATGCATGCTATATTGAGATATAGAGAAGACCACAAAGGGGTCTTCCTGGCATCAACTCTGCCATTTACATCAGTTTTCATATGCTTTAATATGCTAGCCTTTAATTAACTAACTATCTTCCTAAATGGCAGTCCAACAGGGTGAAAACAATTTTCTCCATCTATCCACCTTAGAAATGGCTGTATGTCTCTTTCCAACGTATTATTAGAAAGGAACCTTTTGCAGAATCTGACTGAAAGAAGATGTGTATTCATATTTTCAATTATTTTATTAGTATAGATATGATTAACACGTCAATAAATATCTGTAATTCCAGGTTAAATGGTTTGGGAAAAACCATTACAGTACAAATAATAATGCTCATATTTATGCAAGACCTTTCATACATCAAGGATCCTAAAGTGCTTTCCTAACTCAAAAGAATCACTGAAGGTGGTGTACAAAAGGAGAGTAAAAATGAATAACATAATTAAAATAAAAACAAACAAGCAAAGAAGCAATGTTAATAAAGAGATACAAACACGGCGTTCTCTTCAGAGTAACAATTTTTGAAAATTTATCATCAACCTTATAAATATCAATTTTTTAAATTCATGTTAAACAATAAATTTGTTTTACATCAGAAGAAGACTATAATATTTTAACTTAAACTTCCAACTATCTATTCTGGCTTGAAGCAAATTTACAGAAAAACATTCAACAAAATCCAGTGGAAGAACTTTGAGCAAAAATGCTAAACATTAAACCCAAGACAAAACAATACCAACTGTACCTGAATGTAACTTGCCTTGAACTTCAGAGAAAAGCATGAGCTAGATCCAAAATCCCTTTCCTTCATTTGGTTTCCTGCTTTGGACATTTGCAAGGATAAGTACCATTTTACATTTTCCCTTTGCATTATGGTTTATTGTTTATTTTATTTGATATTCACCTTTTTCTAGGCAAAGTGGTTTATAAGTTAAAAATAAAATAAAGTTGTGAAAAGAACTCCAAAAAGTTGATAGGAGAGAGGAAAGATGACAGTAAAGAATCATACAGTCAAAAAACACGCAGAGCTTATTCTCATGTATACAGAGAGCATTTATTTATTCTATGTAGGCGCCAGAAGACACGGGTTAATAAAGCTCTGTGCATTCTTTTTGTTTTCTTTCAAGACTCCTTTCCAGTGGTTGCCTGTATCCTGGTTGGGGTACTGACAAGTTCAAAGAACGTGCACTACAAAGAACAAACAAAGCTCTTGAACTAACATCAGAATTCTTCATTGCATCCTATTTTCTTTCCCTTCATATTGTCAACCGTAACAAAGCCTTGACTACATAAATTTCAGTAGACGAAACCATCTCTTCTAACCAGAGAAGGCTATCTGTCTGTCATACCAGCACCACTTCTCTCCTTGAGTGAAAGAAATCCCTGAATATGTTCCTTTATGCTTAAAGGTTCATAATTATCAGGATCTTAAATATATCCACAAAGAAAAGATCACGGTCATTTATTGAACATGGCCTACATCTGGTATTCAGTCTAGAATTACTGAAAGTATTGGGCAGCATGAACAGATATTAGTAGTTCCACCTTGAAGGCATTGGATAACAGCTGAATCAGTTCATTCTGTATAATTTTCCCAAGGCAATGTACATATGTCTCAACGTCTCTGATTTTATCAAGTGTGGCAGAGCACCCCCTGCTGGTCATTTCAGGTCACATGCCTCTCACTCACATGGAGGCCTACCTAGTGGTTAAAATACCCATCAGACATTCCCGGTTCACTTTATTCCTTGGGGATAGAGTGTTAAACTCCAATAGCATGATGAGTGTAGATCAGCATGTCTGTCACGTGTACGTCTATACAAGAAATCTAGTGCTACCACTCTCTTCCAGCACTATCACACTGAATTCTCTCAAAGCACCTGGGTTCCAAACATTCCCTGGTCTATCAGCTCCCTAGTGCACATCAGTCCAAGAGTAGAGCCCTGCTCTTCCTCTCAGCCTTTAATTCTTGGCTGCAAAGGTGTAGGAGGAAAACCCTCCAATCCCTCACAATTTCTAGTTTATTTCAGCACATAGTTCACAGCAGCCTAAGCACAGAAAACACATGTTTCAAACACGAGCTTAGATCAGAAAAGCAGTCATAGCAGTCCTTTGTTTTCCAGATAATCCAGTCCAAGATGTTTCTGGGGCACAACTAGGGTTGCCAACTGGCTCCAGATGCGCCCAACAGGCTTGATCCAGTCCTGGGTTTATCCCATTGCATGCAGGGACTTGTAGTCTTTTTTTACTTATGATGTGCAATAGAGAAATCAGAATACATGTTCCTGCATGCAATGGGGTAAACCCAGGACTGGATCAATCCTGTTGGGCGCATCTGGAGCCAGTTGGCAACCCTAGGCACACATCTTATAGAAAAGTGTTATATTCCTTTCAGTCCTTTCCCCTCTTGGCTACAAGATACATAACTAATTAGGCCAAACTTAGGTAAAAAAAAAAAAAGATTTACTCTCTTTAAAGCTTTTTTCTCTTGGGATACCAGATAGACTAAATAAATAAATAAATAGCCTTATTTATATCACTTTAGCTGAAAGTGGGTTACAAATAACATATAATGTTTACAATTACATAAACTTTAAATCCAGTTATATGATAACAACTTATATTAAAATATACATTAACTGAAATGTCTATTGTTTTGTATTCCATAGTGTTATTGAAATAATAATGTAAAACTTAGGTAAAAAACATTATTCAATTTTAAATCTTTCCCCTTTTGAGTACAAAATGAAAGGCTTTTTAAACCATCTACTCTCAGCAGCAAAACAGAAGCATAAACTGCCATCCACCTGGCATTAAGAGGAAAAACAAAATAATTCTTGATTCCCATTTGCAAACACAGGGAAAAGAAACATCACAGACCTACGCTTTCTTGCTCCTTTCAAATAGTGACTCTCTTGGTATTTCTTCTCATGCTGGCCTCCTCAGAATGTGACAAGATTCTTTTCCTTAGATGGGGAAACCTTTTCCTCTTTGGCTACCAGCCCAAAGTTGTCCCCTATGGTAGTAAACCTTCAGAGCTACTCAAACAGCAGCCCTCCTCTCAGAGAAAAACCTCTGTCTGCTTTAGTTCAAAGCCATTACTCCTAATGAGACCAACAATCTATTCCTAGCTCCACCTATTGACATATAGCCCCAAAGACTTATGGGAGGTGTAGTCCCTCTTAGAGGCCATATTAGATTCCTGCTTTCTCCTGTATTTATGGTTGCCCAGACTTTTATAGTCAGATTCCTTGCTTATATTGCTGTTGCTAAGTGTCTTTGAGTCAATGTCAACTCATAGCAGCCCCGTGGGTAGTTGTCCTAAACCGTGTTCGGTCTTCAGTCAGGTGACAAATTGTTGAAGAGTGGCATCCATAGTTGCTGTTATTGTATTGATCCATCACATTGCTGGTCTTCCTCTTTTGCATTGACTTTCAACCTTGCCAAGCATGATGTCTTTCTCTAATGATCTCGCTCATTGCATGATGTGTCCAAAGTATGAAAGTATGATCTCCTATTGTACTGACTGATTTGTTATTCGGGTAGCCCATGGAATCACAGCATTCTTCGCTAGCATCATAATTCAAAGGCATCAGTTTTCTTCCTGTCCTTCTTCACTATCCAACTTTGGCATCCATATGACATCATTGAAAATACCATCACTTGGAGAAGTCGAATCTTTGTATGGAGAGAGACATCTCTGCTCTTGAGAATCTTGTCTAGGTCCTTCATTGCCAGGGGCGGCCCAAGGGGGGTGCGGGGCCATGTGCGGAGACTTGGTGTGGGGCCTCATTTGCATAAGTGGTGTTATTTGCATAACTATTTGCATAATGTTACCATACACTAACTTTTAGTAAACATGTCTCTTAATGAATGTATGGATAAAGAAAGACTAAAAGATTTCTACATTACTATAATACAGTGCCAACCGCCAGGCACATTAGGAACTACTACAAACGCTGCCCATTTAGAACCCATAGCAAACCCGCCGTATCCTGACAGCATTACCAGGACTCACAAAGCACCATACCCTACCTATCAAAAGGCAACACTGCAAATATTAAACCAATACATTTCAGAGAATACTGGGGAAAGAGAACAAGTGGCAATGTCAAATAGGAATTACATAAACAGACTACCTCAGCTCAATTACACATGCAGAACATAGACCATCACCAAACAAGGAATCATAATTTAGAAACAGGAAGGCAATAATTAAACTGGGAACCCCAAAAGCCAAACTTGGAATGTACAACAACACTGTAGAAATAAAACTATAAATTAATTTCCTCTTGTACCAAACAAAGCGCAGACGTTAATGATGCACATTTCCCAGAGCTTTCATATTCCAGTTAATAAATTCAAAATAAAGAGATATCTTTCTACCTTTTGTGCATTTTTTTCAGTTGCAATTGGTCCAGTCACTTTCTTCTAGTTTCTTCATGTCTTCTGCTAACTCTCCATTGTCTGCTGTCCATTTGTCCTTTCTCCTCTCTTCTAGTTTTTCTTCCATTCTCTCTCTACATCTGCTTTAACATACTAATCTTTCTCCTTTTGCTCTTTCCTCATTCCTATTTCATCCACACAAATTTTACCCCTCCATCCTCAATCCCCACTTACTCTCCCAATACCCGGCCAATTGTAGATTTTTCATCCCTCCCACACAAAATATTTTTCCCCTCTCCATTTTACTCTCCCAGCCCCATCCCTTTCTAATCCTCCCCCAACATCAGCTCCCTTCTAGTTCCAGTCTCACCCAGAATCCATTCCCTTCTAGTCCCTGCATCAGCCCATTTCCAGTCCTAGCCCCACATCAGCCCATTTCCAGTCCTAGCTCCCCCATCCATTTCCAGTCCGAGTCCCTTCATCAGCTCATTTCCAATCCTAGCCCCCCATCAGCCCATTTCTAGTCATTTCCTAGCCCCACCATCAGCCCATGTCAAATCCTAGCTCCCCTCCACTCAGCCCAATTCCAGTCCAAGCCCCCCATGAGCCTACTTCCAGTTCTAGCCCCACCATGAGTCCATTTCAATTCAAGCCCCCACCACAGCCCATTTCCAATCTTATCTCCCCCCAACAGCCCATTTCCAGTCCTATCCTAGCTGCTCCATCAGCCCATTTTCAATCCTAGCTCCCTTCCCTCACAGACCATTTCCATTCCAAGCCCCCTCCCCATCAGCTATTTGCAGTTCAAGCCTCCCCTTCCACTCAGCCCATTTCCAGTCCTAGCAACCCCCCAACCCAGTACCAGTCCTAGCCCCCCACCAACCCACTTCCAGTCCTAACCCCCCATCACCCCATTTTCAGTTTAAGCCCCCCCTATAACCCATTACCAGTCCTAACCCCCCATCAGCCCACTTCCAGTCCTAGCCCCATCAGCCCATTTCCAGTCAGCCCCCCATAGCCCATTGCCAGTCCTAACCCCCCATCAGCCCACAGCCCATTACCAGTCCTAACCACATCAGCCCACCTCAAGTCCTAACACCTCCCCATCAGCCCATTTCCTGTCCTAGCCCCCCATAGCCCATTATCAGTCCTAACCCCCCCATAGCCCATTACCAGTCCTAACCCCCCATCACCCCATTTCCAGACAGCCCCGATCAGCCCACAGTCCATTACCAGTCTTAACCCCCCCATAGCCCATTACCAGTCCTAACCCCCCCAACAGCCCACAGCCCATTACCAGTCCTAACCCCATCAGCCCACCTCAAGTCCTAACCCCTCCCCATCAGCCCATTTCCTGTCCTAGCCCCCCATAGCCCATTATCAGTCTTAACCCCACCATAGACAATTACCAGTCCTAACCCCCCATCACCCCATTTCCAGACAGCCCCCATCAGCCCACAACCCATTACCAGTCTTAACCCCCCCATAGCCATTACCAGTCCTAACCCCCCCAACAGCCCACAGCCCACCTCAAGTCAAGTCCTAACCCCCAGAGCCCATTATCAGTCCTAACCCCCCATCACCCCATTTCCAGAAAGCCCCCATCAGCCCAAAGCCCATTATCAGTCTTTAGTCCCCCATTGCCCATTACCAGTCCTAACCCCCCCAACAGCCCACAGCCCACCTCAAGCCAAGTCCTAACCCCCCCCCCCCCATAGCACATTATCAGTCGTAACCCCCTCCATAGCCCATTACCAGTCCTACCCCACCCCCGGCTCATGGAAAATTTAAAAAAAAAAAAAAGCTGTCTGCTTCCGCTGCCGGCGTGGCAGCAGCAGAATGGAGTGTCCCACGGGGCCCCCTCTGCCCGGCTGAGCCCCTCTACGCTGGCTTTCAGATACGCGAAGGGAGAGTGTCTCCCTCGCGTCTCTGTTAAGCCCGTAGGGGCAGATGGGAAATTTCCCATCAGCCCCTGTGGGCTTAACAGAGACGCGAGGGAGACACTCTCCCTTTGCGTATCTGAAAGCCGGCGTAGAGGGGCTCAGCCAGGCAGAGGGGGCCCCGCGGGACATTCCGTTCTGCTGCGCCGGCAGCGGCAGCAGCCAGCTTTTTTTTTTTTAAATTTAATTTTTAAAAAAGCAGAATGTTTTTTGAGCGGGGCCCCCTGAAACGCGGGGCCCTGTGCAAAAAACATTCTTGCTCAATGGACGGGCCGGCCTGTTCATTGCCATTCTGCCAGGAGCAATGCACTGTTGGATTTCTTGACTGCTTATTGCTTTATTGATGATTGATCCAAGCAGTTTAAAGTTATCTACATTGACTTGATGGCACTCTCAAATACTATTTCTATTTCTTCCCTTATCAAGGATGAAGTTATTAATTAATTTTGCCAGTGGTCAGGATTGTTTTCTTTTTCATGTTAAGTTTCAGTCCCATTTTAAGGCTATGTTCCTTGATCTTGATATGGAGATGTCTCAGATCATCTTCACTTTCAGCCAGTAACATGGTTACATCAGCATAGCGAAGGTTGTTGGCAAGTCTACCAATAGTCTTCACACCTTGGTTGTTTTCATACCGTCCTGCTTCTCTGATGATTTGTTCTGCATATAAATTAAACAGGTATGAGGAAAGTATGCAGCCTTGTCATATGCCTTTGCTGTTTTTAAACTATTTTGTTTCAGATGCCCATCTCTAAGTAGGTCAAACAAAACTAAATACTCTTCAAATTTCAGGATGTTCACATCATCAGCATAGTTTATGATATGCCCCCCAATAGGGCTCTCACTAAAACAATCAGTCATTCCAATATTTGTTGTCAAAACATTTTTGCTTAATGAGGTACAGATATTCTTCATCAGTTGCTTTCTTATTATTCATTCACAATTGGCGTTCCTTCCACGTTTGAAAATTCTGCAAATGTTCAGTGCTTCTCTCTTGGCTTGCTAGAATTGGAGTGGAGGAGTGGCCTAGTGGTTGGGGCAAGGTACTTCAAGCCAGAAGGTCAGTGGTTCAAATCCCACTAGAGGACAGCAACCTTGGGCCAGAAGGATTGGGGTTTCTAGTCCCATAGGTGCTCCTTGTGGTCTTGGGCAAGCCACTTAACCCTCCATAGCCCATGTTCTCTGTAAAATAGCTATCTCCAAGTTATAATGCTCTGTTCAAAGTAATTTCAGTTTGTTCAATGTAAACTGCACTAATGCAGAATAGCACAGTATATAAGAGAATATAAATAAATTACACTGATCCAAGTACCCAGTTAAGAGTGTGATTAGAGATGAGCCAGATTGCTGGCACATGTAAATCAGAAGCCTGAAATTCTAAGCCTCTATTGTCACTGAAGTCTTTTTTTCCTCCTGTGGAGATTTTTTTAGTATATTATACTCCATAAGTTTGAGCAATTTTGCTAATTTTTCAGATTACTAGAATGATAGACATTCTTTCAATCTTTTGAACCTCTGCCAAAAAAGAGAAAATGTTATTGGTCGTGTTACAGATAAGCATCATGCAACAGAAACAAAACGCAGAGTTCTTTGAAGAGTATACTGTAGCCACTGATGGTGCATTTCTTCTTCACTACCAAGTGTCATAAGAACATAAGACTATAAGATATGCCATACTGGGTTAGACCAAGGTCCATCAAGCCCAGAATCCTGTTTCCAACAGTGGCAAAATCTAGGTCAGATTTACCTAGCAGTTTCCCTAAAAGACACAGGTTCCACAATGCTTGTATTGGGGCAAGCAGTGGATATCCCGGGTCCCATTTAATAATGGTTTATGGACCTTTCCTCCAGGAACTTGTCCAAACTGTTTTTAAACCCGACTACACTGACAGCTTTTACTTCTTCCTCCGGTACCAAATTCCAGAGTTTGATTACATGTTGAGTGAAAAAATATTTAAATTAGTCTTAAATAGGTTTCCCTGTAGCTTGTTGCATGTCCCCTAGTCTTTCCATATTTTGATGGTTTAAACAATAGATATACGTTTACCCATTCCATTCCATTCATTAATTTATAGACCTCTATCATATCTGCCCTCATCATCTCTTTTCCAGGTTGAAGAGCCCTATCCTTTTTAGCCTCCCTTCATAGGGGTATCCTTTCATCCCCTTTACCATTTTGGTGGTTCTTCTCTGTACCTTTTCTAATAATGCTATATCCTTTTTAAGATACGGTGATCAGAATTGCACACAATATTCAAGGAATGGTCGCACCTTGGAACAAAACAGAGGCATTATAATATCCTTTGTTTTATTCTCCATGCTTTGCCTTATGATTCCTAGCATTCTATTTTCTCTCTTGGCTGCCACTGCACACAGGGCGAAGGGTTTCAACATGTTATCCATGATGACGCCTATGGGGTATGTTTACTAAACTGCGGTAATGTCATTCACATTAGGTTCCGTGGTAAAGGTACAGATGCCCATATAAAAGCGTGGGCGGTGCATCGTTACAGCAAGCCGTATCAGCTAACGCATGTTACAAACTACCGCGTGTTACAAGGCGCCTCATAAGGTGGTGGGCCAGAGCCATACCTGTGCCTGGGGCAGTGGCATGCCAACAGCAATGTTGGGGTTAGGTCTGGAACACCCCAACTGCCGCACAACACTGTCTGCCAGTCACCAGCAGAAAGCACAGTCAGACTGCACCTTATAGGTGTTCCAACCATGCACAGTCTAACTGCAGACAGTCCACTAGCCAGTCCATAGTGCATGCTCACAGAGGAACTACATGCACCAAGCAGGCATCTCAATGATTGTGGCTCCAGCACTGGGAACACAAAAGTATCACTGGAGGCTGATAGTGTAGAGCGCTATGTGGGAACCTAGACATGCCATGGTCACTGCTCAGTTAGAGTGAGTGCCCTCCCAGCATGACATGCTGTGGCCAGCCTGTCCATGCAGGCAGTGGTCGGGCACTACAGTGTCCCAGCCATTGCCCCACACCCTGTGAAGATGCATCCTGGCCAATCCGCCCTGTCCGGGCCATACCCACAACACCTTGCTCCTCAATGCAATGCAATGTGTGCCTTTTGAGTTGGTAACCTTGCTCCTCATTATGCACATATTCAGGCTAACGCTGGTAACAGTGGGACATTGTGGGCCCGATGAGGTGTGGGCAACCACAAAACAATGGATAGACATACATACACACACTCCTATTGCGGCATTGTGCAAAGATAGGGGTATTTGGCAACCCTGCCTGCCATACTGGTCCTGATCACACTGCTGACATAGCTAAACTGTACAGGAGGTAGTAGTAGTGCTCTGGTGATAACTGCAGCTCAATGCTGGGGCCAACAGCCTGACTCTCCATGCATCTTTGGATTGTGGAGCCTGTGTGAGTGGGAGTTTGTACCCCTGTTCGCTGCTGCTTTGGGTTTTACACATGTTGCTGTTGTATCTGCATTGTAAGGTAAAACATAGGGACATGCTCTGCAGGAACCACAGCTGGGGCTTGAACCTGTGACCCTCTGCTTCTGGATACACTCACTGGGTGTACTTCACCACACTGCTGCCACAGATGCATGGTGGTCCCTGGGGCTACCTGTACTTTTCCTCAGCCAGACCTTTTATGTTGCACTGCACACCACATACTAGTACAGGGCATGGCCTAGGTCCGCTGCAGGCAGGGGCTACTGCCCTCTCCAGCATGGGCATACCCCCCACCCCTGCCATGCTGACAAGGCCATATGCTGTCGGTGCTGGTAGTGCGCAGTCCCAGGCCATCCACTGTGTGGGTAGGTGGTCACCTAGGGAGCAGAGTCTGGGGCATGGGGCATACATAAGCATCCTTACATCCCCCCCCCCATCACTGCCTACCAAAGGTCTGTCCCTTACGCTTGGGGGAGGGTTGGTTGGGGGGATGTCAGGTCAGTGCACTGGCAACTGTTAGCTCAGGTGGACCAGGTAGATGTAGGTGGATTGTGTTTGGACTTTGTCAGCTGCTGTCATGCTGATTTCCGGTTTCTATGTTCCTATGTGCCACCTAGGCGCCCACCTAGTCCACCCTGTGCCCCAGCTTCCCCCACTATATGTCCCACCTGCAGCCCCGTATGCCCCACTTGCACCATCGCCATAGTGGCCTTTCATACTTGGGCACTATGCTGTTGCTGGAAATGGAGCACTACTATCACGTTTCTTGGGCTCCCTGTCTATGCTGTACATTGCTGACACTAAAATGGTTTCTCTCTCCTGCAAATGTAAATCTAATGGCAGGTTTTCATTCCCGGTAGGATTTCCTCTTCAGTTCAGCGCGTTAGTGTGCAGGGAGCCTCTCCCTGCCCACACCCCGCCCATTGACCCCTTCTCCCTGCCCTCTCTCCACCCTCTGCGGTGTTTACCGCGGTCTGGAATGTTAACGATCATTAGGTAACTTTAACGAGCATTAACGTTACATAGCGCACGTTAATGTTACCTAACATGCGGTCTGTAACGTTACCGCAGTTTAGTAAACATGCCCCTAAATCTTTTTTCCTGGGTAGTGGTTCCTAATGTGGAACCCTGTATCATGTAACCATAGTTTGGGTTGTTCTTTCCTAGGTGCATAATTTTGCACTTGTCCACATTAAATTTCATCTGCCATTTGGATGCCCAGACTTCCAATTTATCAAAGTCCTCTTGCAATTTTTCACAATCCTCTTGGATTTTAACAACTTTGAATAATTTTGTGTCATCTGAGAATTTGATTATCTCACTCATTATTTCCATTTCCAGGTCATTTTTTGAATATGCTAAAAAGCAGTGGACCCAGCACAGATCCCTGGGGTACTCCACTATTCACCCTTCTCCATTTGCAAAATTGGCCATTTAGCCCTACCCTCTGCTTTCTATCTTTTAATCAGTTCCTGATCCACAATAGTACACTGGCTCCTATCCCATGACTTTTTAATTTCGCCAAAAGTCTCTCATGAGGGACCTTGTCAACTGATTCACCTTTGTTTACCTGTTTATTCACACCTTCAAAAAACATAACAGATTAGTAAGATAAGACTTTTCTTGGCTAAAGCCATGTTGGCTGTCTCCCATTAAGCTATGACTATCTACATGTTCAGTAATTTTGTTCTTTATAATGGTTTCTACCATTTTCCCGGTATTGATGTCATGCTCACCTGTCTGTAATTTCCTGGATCATCCCGGAACCCTTTTTAAAAATTGGTGTTACATTGGCTATACTCCAGTCTTCAGGTATTACAGATTATTTTACTGACAGTTCACAGATTACTAATAGTAGGTCTGCAGTCTCATAATTCAGTTCTTTCAACACCCTTGGATGTATACTATCCAGTTCAGGTGATTTTCTACTCTTTAGTTTATCAAATAGTTGTAATACATCTTCCCTGTGTATTGATATTTCTTTCAATTTTCAGTGGCATCACCTTTAAATACCATTTCAGTCATGGGTAACATCCCTACATCTTCCTCAGTTAAGACCAAAGAAAATAATCCATTCAGTCTCTCCACTATGGCCTTGTCCCCTCTAAGTGCCCCTTGTACCACTCTATCATCTAATAGTCCAACTGACTCTTACAGGTTTGTTGCTATGAATGTACTTGAAAAAGTCTTCATTACGCGTTTTTGCTTCCACAGCAAGCTTCTTCTCAAATTCTCTCTTTGCCTGCCTTATCAATGCCTTGCATCTAACTTCCCAGTGCTTATGTTCTTTCCAGTTTTCGTCATTTGGCTCCTTTTTCTATTTCCTGAAAGATGCTCTTTTGGCAACAACAGCCTCTCTGACCTCACCTTTAAACCATGATGGCTGTACAATACAGCATGGAATACAGCTGGTCTGGGTTATTTTTAAACAACAACCATGCTTTTCTTATTTTTTTTTATTTTATATTTATTAAATTTTAACATAGACATTCAGGCATAACATGAATGAAACAAAATACATGGTAGTTCAATTAAATAATTCCATATAAACAAAAAATATATCAGAGAGTACAAACCACTCTCCAAGCAAATACCACAACTAAGCCCACAATTAGAGAAAAAGAAAAGGTGATGGGAACAAAGAAATACTACATTTGGGAACCCTAATAAGAACAAAATCATACAAGCATAAGCAGAGTCTCATGCATCAGCTGGACAGGAAGTTGTTACAATTATGGATCCTTCCTTGGCCTCCAAAAATTCCAGAAGTTCTCACGGCTCAAAAAAAAGAAAAATTTTTCCTTTATAGGAAACAAAACATTGAGAAGGAAATTTAAGCAAAAAAGACCCACCGATGGAGAGAACGCGGGGTTCATACTCCAGGAACTCGCTCCTCCTTGCTTGGGTATCAAGAGCTAAATCTGTTAAAATGCGAACAAAAGAGTCTATAAACTGCACCCCAAAGTTCTTGAAGTAAGACCTAAGAATCAAGGACTTACCAGACTCCAGAACTAGAGTAATAAGCAGTGTTGAGTGCCCAGTAACCACCTCCAAAGAATTCTCCAGGAAACTAGTAAGGTCCCCTGCCATATTGGAGGTGTCCCCTGCAGCAACCGCAGAGGATGACCCCAAAGATAGATACTGGGCCCTACTCAGAGGCAGGGGCTATGTGCGGAGACGCGGTGCGGGGCCTCATTTGCATAATGTGCCTCATTTGCATAAATATTTGCATAATGTTACCATACACTAACTTTTAGTACACATGCCTCTTAATGAGTATATGGATAAAGAAAGACTAAAAGATTTCTACATTGCTATAATCCAGTACCAACCGCCAGGCACATTAGGAACTACTACAAACACTGCCCATTTAGAACCCATAGCAAACCCACCGTATCCTAACAGCACTACCAGGACTCACAAAGCACCATACCCTACCTATCAAAAGGCAACACTGCAAATATTAAACCAATACATTTCAGAGAATAACAATACATGACCTACTGGGGAAAGAGAACAAGTGGCAATGTCAAATAGGAATTATATAAACAGAATACCTCAGCTCAGTTACGCATGCAGAACATAAACCATCACCAAACAAGGAATCACAATTTAGAAACAGGAAGACAATAATTAAACTGGGAACCCCAAAAGCCAAACTTGGAATGTACAACAATGTAGAAATAAAACCATAAATTAATTTCCTCTTGTACTAAACAAGGAGCAGACTTAATGATGCACATTTCCCAGAGCTGACATATTCTAGTTAATAAATTCAAAATAAAAAAGTATTTTTCTACCTTTTGTGTATTTTTTTTTCAGTGGCAATTGCTCCAGCCACTTTCTTCTGGTTTCTTCATGTCTTCTGCTAACTCTCCATCGTCTGCTGTCCATTTGTCCTTTCTTCTCTCTTCTAGTTTTTTCCATTCTCTCTCTACATCTGCTTTAACATACTAATCTTTCTCCTTTTGCTCTTTCCTCATTCCTATTTCATCCACTCAAATTTTATCCCTCTATCCTCAATCCCCACTTACTCTCCCAATATCCGGCCAAAGATTTGTCTTCCCTCCCACACACAATATTTTTTCCCTCACCATTTCACTCTCCCAGCTCATCCCATTCTAATCCTCCTCCAACATCAGTTCCCTTCTAGTTCCAGCCCCACCCAGCATCCGCTCCCTTCTAGTCCCTGCATCAGCCCATTTCCAGTCCTAGCCCCCCATCAGCCCATTTCCAATCCTATCCCAGCCCCCCATGAACTCATTTCTAGTCCTTTCCTAGCCCCACCATCAGCCCATGTCAAATCCTAGCTCCCCTCCACTCAGCCCATTTCCAATACAAGCCCCCCCATGAGTCTACTTCCAATTCTAGCCACTCCATGAGTCCATTTCAATTCAAGCCCCCACCACAGCCCATTTCCAATCTTAGCACCCCCCAACAGCCCATTTCCAGTCCTATCCTAGCCCCTCCATCAGCCCATTTCCTGTCCTAGCCCCCCCCCCCCACTCAGCCCATTTCCAGTCCTAGCTCCCTCTCCTCACAGCCCATTTCCATTCCAAGCCCCCCTCCCCATCAGCTATATGCAGTTCAAGCCCCCCTTCCACTCAGCCCATTTCCAGTCCTAGCAACCCCCCAGCCCAGTCCTAGCCCCCCCATAGCCCATTACCAGTCCTAAGCCCCCATCAGCCCACTTCCAGTCCTAACCCCCCCATCAGCCCACTTCCAGTCTTACTCCCCCACAGCCCATTACCAGTCCTAACCCCCCATCAGCCCACTTCCAGTCCTAACCCCCCCATCAGCCCAATTGTAGTCTTAGCCCCCCCATAGCCCATTACCAGTCCTACCTCCCCATCAGCCCATTACCAGTCCTAACGCCCCCATCAGCCCACTTGTAGTCTTAGCCCCCCCATAGCCCATTACCAGTCCTAACCCCCCCATAGCACATTACCAGTCCTAAGCCCCCATCAGCCCACTTCCAGTCATAACCCCCCCCATCAGCCCACTTGTTGTATTTGCCCCCCATAGCCCATTACCAGTCCTAACCCCCTCCCCCCCATAGCCCATTACCAGTCCTAACCCCCCCATAGCCCATTACCAGTTCTAACCCCCTCCCCCCCCATCAGCCCAGCTAGGTTAAAAAAAACCACACAAACTGGCTGCTGCTGCCATTGCCGCTGTGGCAGCAGCAGAATCTACCATCCTGCGGGGGCCCCCCTGCCCTGCAGAGTCCTCCATGCGGCCTCAGCTCCCTTAGCGCGGGCTTTTCAGAGCCGCGCAAAGGGAGAATTTCCCTTTCTCGTGGCTCTATTAATCCCGCCGCGGGGCTGATGGGAAATCCCATCAGCCCCACGGCGGGATTAACAGAACCACGAGAGGAGAAGCTCTCTCTTCGTGCGGCTCTGACAGCCGACGCTGAGACTGCATGGAGAACTCTGCAGGGCAGGGGGCCCCGTGGGATGGTCGATTCTGCCGCTGCCACGGCAGCAGCGGCAGCAGCAGCTGGTTTGTGTTTTTTTAACCTAGCTGGGCTGATGCAAGATGTTTTTTGCGCGGGGTCTCCTGAAACGTGGGGCCCTGTGCAAAAAACATTCTTGCTCAATGGACGGACCAGCCCTGCTCAGAGGGTAGTTGCTCCTGGGAAAGCTTTAAAACTTCCCCAAAATATCAATGCACCATCTCCAAAGGGGAATACAAAGGAGAGCGGGAAAAATTAAGCAGTGTCAAATTAAATTTCCTGGCCTGGTTCTCCAGGTACTCCAACTTCCTAGAGAGCACAGACCCCTCCTTGATCCTGGCCTCCTGTACTCCCCAAAGCTGTTCCAGGTCTGCAGAGACTTGGATCAACTTCACTGACTGTTCCGAACAAGCCCTGGAGACCGCCTTCAATTCAGTTTTGTCACAACCTCATTGCTCACAGTTCCAACCACAAGCAGTAAGGAATTGTTCAATGCTGCAACAGCGTCCCACAGTGTCTCCAATGTAATGCTCGCAGGCTTTTCCAATCTGATGACACTCAGAGCCAGCTCTCCACCACTTGTCGCAGCTCCTGGTGCTATCTTCACTAACCTCGCCACTCCAGCAACAGCCAAGATGGCAGCTGAGTGAACCTACGGCATTTCCCCACTGTTCTGCTGTGGCTCTGTGTTGTTGACTTTTTCTCTGGAGATGGGGAGAAGAAAGCACATGCAGGCAAGCCGATCCTCGGGCAGTTCCAGAAATTCTGGAAATTTTCTCATTCATCTCTAGGTTACATTGTAGTAATTTTCTAGGGCCACTGGAGGAGTCTCTGCTGCTCAAAGCAGTGACATCCAAGAGGTCTCTATCACTTTTAATTTTTAGGCTCCCAAATGAACCAAATGCATACTCACAAATGACCATCCAGACTGAAACATAGTATTGTGAAATGCAGAAAAAGAGAAGAGTAAGGATACAGAACATACAGACTGTGTCTCCGATGAGAGCTGGATGAGACAAAGTAGGTGCTAAAGTCTGTCTGGGAAGAGAGATGATAAATTAAACAAATAAATAAATACGTCCACTATAAGACAGTGTAACTAGATTTCACTTGCAAGCACACACGCAAGGACACAACAGACAGAGCTCTCTCCATGGCTGCTCCAACAATATGGAACAATCTACCGGACGATCTAAGGGCAACTCCAGACCTCAAAGACTTCAGAAAACAACTGAAAACCATGCTGTTCATAGAGCACTATGGTCACATCACATAACCTAAGAGAATGGATAACAGCACTCCAATCCTCCCAAACAACTGAATATATAAAATATGATTCTAGCACCACTGTAAATAGCCCACCCTGTATATAGCTCAAACAAATCAAGCACCCAACACATCCCTCACACAACTAAGTTTTATCCTCACTGCATGTACAACACACACACTTTACCTGATTGCTTGCTGTGATACCACCTTGATTATTAAGATAAGGCGGTTTAGAAATACTGTTAAATAAATAAATAAATAAATAAATAAAGTTGGCTTCAAAAATATTTGCAAAAAGGATGGTGCCCAAACCAGAAAGCTGGTGCTGACCTCAGGACTTACATCAAATAGGAAAGTTAAAAAAAAAAAAATAAATAAAAAAAAAAAAAAATATATATATATATATATATATATATATATCAGCATCCTACATTACACTGGAAAATGTAATTCTGCTTCTTACAGAAAAAAGTCACATACTGCTGTGGAATTACTGAAAGAAACCAGGAGTGGTTGAGGCCGGTGAGCAGGGCTCGGGGAGATATGAAGGATGTAGCAGCCACCATGAAGCTTTGCCTCCATAACGTCACTCAGCTTTGCCAAGGGGGCCCACTGTGGCTCTGGGACCCAAGACAGTTTTCCTGCTGGCCTCTCCCCCCCTCCCTCCCCACAAAAACAACAGCACAACTAGTGAGAACATAAAGCACAGCAACTTGATTCTTAGGGGCAATTCAGGACTGAGGAAAAGTACAGCCAGAAAGTCCTTGACAAAGTCTTACATTTATTTATTTTTATCATCTGTACTGTTCCATCCGTGCAAGAATATTGTAAGCTAAGGGGTACATGACTTCAGTCAGTTCAGCACAAATATTTTTATAACGTGTTAATAATTTACTTTTTTTAAATAGTTCACAAAACTGCTCATGTGATTTCCATTTTCAGCCCTCCTCTCTTCCAACTCTTTTCATAGGCCTAAATTATCTGTTTCCCAAATCTCTGTTTATTGTTCCCTACTTTTTTTGATGTGTCTCAGAAGAGAGCCTTTCTTGATCTCTCTTTTCTGTTTGTAAGCCCTCACATTTTCTCATGTAGTGTGACTACTTTGGCTCACAGTGATCAGGCGACAGAGCAAATGTGCACAGAAGACTCTGGAAATCCATCAGACATACAGTACAGTGGTAGAACAAGGAATACAGATGATCAAAGACTGAGTAGGGTCCAGAGTGGGCAGATGAGCAGGACAATTATGATTTTGTGACTTTCGAGTTAAATCTTATGCGCTCAACATTCAGCGGAAGGAGCGGCTAGTGCTGATAAAGTGGCTATCCATCGCTGCTGAAGACCCGAATATTCAATGCCAGCACCATATCCAATACCAACATTGAATATCTGGGTTGGCTGGATAGCAGCAAAGCTAACAGGGGAGAAGCAATATTCAGCAGCTGCCCAGTTAGCTTTGGAGGTAAAAGTTAGCCCACCCTTTAAGGTGCTTAATTTTTGTCCCTTAGTGATAACCGGGCAGTGGTTGGATATTTCTGCTACCTGATTAACCCTGAGTTCTGCCTCTGCACCACTCCCAGAATGCCCCACTGCTAGCCAGATAGCATCGCAGCATTTAGTGCTGGATCCCAGGGATATTCAGTCGCACTAACTGCATTGGTGCTGCTGAACATCCTGGTCACCATGATTAATGCAATTAGCAGCTCTGTTAACCATGTTAATCGCTTTCAATATCAGACCCTATGACTTTCTAGGAATTTTTTGCAGCTCTAGCATCATTAAATTACTGTTTAGTCAAAATATTCTTGAAGCCACCAAATATCAAGACCACAGTCACAATAGGTAGTCTGAATTGTTAACTTATATAGAAACATGATAACAGAAAAGACCACATGGCCTATCTAGTCTGCCCTTCCATATCAACCATGATAGCCCTCTTTTTTCCTTTAGACTCTGGTGCCGTCCCCACTCCTCCATGGAGCCCCTAATGCTAAGCACTTAGCACTGGGGTATGCAAATTGGGTAGCAACGGGTATTCAATGGTACTAAACAGTTGATTATCACTAATTGGACATCCATAAGAACATAAGAAATGCATAGTGGGTCAGACCAAGATCCATCGAGCTCAGTATCCTGTTTCCAACACTGGCTAATTTAGGTCACAAGTACCTGGCAGGTTCCCAAAAGGGCACATAGGTTCCACAGTGCTTGCCCTGGGGTAAGCTGTGGATTTCCTGAGTCCTCTTTAAAAATGGTTTATGGACCTTTCCTCCAGGAACTTGTCTAAACCTTTTATAAACTCAGCTACACTAACAGCTTTCAGTACATCCTCCAGTAATAATTTCCAGAGTTTGATTACGTATTGAGTGAAAAAATATTTTCTCTTATTAGTCTTAAATGGATTACATTGTAACTTCATTGCATGTCTCCTAGTCTTTCTACTTTTTGATGGCGTAAACGATCTATGTTTCCACTCCATTCATTAATTTATAGACCTCTATCATATCTCCCTTCAGCTGTCTCATTTCCAAGTTGAAGAGCCCTAACCTTTTAAGCTTTTCCTCATAGAGATATTCTTCCATCCCCTTTACCGTTTTGGTGGCTCATTTCTATACTTTTTCTAATTTTGCTATATTGTTTTTAAAATACAGCGACCAGAAATACACACAATATTCGTGGAATGGTCGCACCATGGAACGCTACAGAGGCATTATAATTTGCTTGTTTTATTCTCCAGGATCTGGATTATGGGGAAATGTCTCTGATAGTGTTCTTAGACATGGTTTCACAGAATTTCTGGCACAAGAACATAGCAGAAGAAAAATCTCTGGAGTAAATCTCTACAGCATGAGCCAATAGATTCATAAAGCTAAATCTCCAGTCAGCATTAGTTCGGCACTTATCCGGATAGCGGCCATAATTCCCCTGCTCCATCTACAGATCGCCCCTGCATTAACCAGACAGTGCTGGGGTGGACTGTAGAAATATTTGGCAGCACTATCCAGATAATGGCACTAAATACTGTATCTTGCTAAACCCCTTTTCTGCATAACCTCCCATGGGCTCTCCAGATAAGAGAATATCAGCCTTGGAATTATATTTGAAGCATATGGTCCAAACAGCAGTGAGTAATGTGCTCAAGAAAGGAAACATGATGGATACAGATATCCAAGAGTCCTAAATTAAAAAGGTGCTTATTATTACCATTATTATGATAATTTGTATAGCACATACAAGATGTATGTGGCACTGCATGAAAACACATAGGGGCAATTTCATAGCAGGGTTCAATGTGACATGTCCAAAAGGTCAGTTATTTTGGGCCCGATTTTCATTTAGGCAGGCTAAGTGTTGTGTCGGTGCATAGCTTGCCTGCCAACCCCCTTAACCCGGATTTTCACTTCCGCAGCAACGGAAGTGAAAATCCAGGTTGGCCGGACATGCTGGAAATCCCTCGCCTATGTTCAAGGTGCCAAGGGCTAACTGGATAGCATCAAAAATTGCAGTTACCTGCTTAGCCCTTTCTTTCACCCCTGCTCCACCCCAGAACCCCCCTGACATAACCTGATGCTAACCGCATAGCATCAGGATGTATAAGGGTCAAACCAGGGAATTTTCGAAGGCACTAACCATGTAAATGCCTTTGAAAATTCCGTTAAGACTTTTAAATGGGTAACTAGAGCAGTTGCCTGTGTAAATGCCTTCAAAAACTGGGCCCTTTATGTCTATTTAATAAAGGCAAATATAGACGCATATGTGCCTTTGTAAAATAGCCTCTTTAGATTTCCCCTGCTAGCGCACAAATCATCTTGCACAGATTTACATCTGTTCCAAACAAGGTGTAAATGTGGCGTGCACTCTAGAGTAATTTTCTTAGAGGTTACCTAGGTGGAAAGGCCAAGTGGGCAGCTATTTGGATCCTATTTTATAAAGACATGAAGGTTCCTATGTATCTTTGTAAAGAAATAGCCCAAATTCTGAATAAATTGTGGCTATAATGAACCTGCATACATGTGCTAAGGAGCAGATACAAATATCTGAATGTAAAGTTCACTTGAATGTATATATTTTATAAATAACACTCCCCTAAATCTGCCCCAAATATGCCTATATGAGAGTTGTATCCACTTCTTGCCAATGCACATATTTTTACATGGGCTAATTTTATATGCACAATTTTTGCTCATATGTGCATAAAAAACCTTTATAATATTATCTCCAAATAGGTTATTTTTGTGCATGGATGACAGTCATGAATTTCATTTCTAAGCTCGGGTGTGAAGTATGATCCCAGTCTCTCAAATTTACTGCCAATGTTCGCTGTAGTACTTGCAAAGTGCCAAAGACAGCTTTCTTCTGAAGCTCATAAGCTGTAACAGGTATAGACAACTTGTCAAGAGTGTCTGTTTACTAAGCAGTACTAGCAGCTTCCGTGCAAAATCAGAGCCGCAGCTCCCATTTCGCACGGAAGCCGCTAGTACCGCTTAGTAAACAGACCCCAAGGTGTACTTGGAAATTCCTCCTAATCAGGCCTGTGGCTTCCAACACAATGGGAAATATTTTTGTATCTTTCTGCTACATTTTCGTGGTCTCTGACTGAATGTCTTGGTACTGCAGGATCTTACACGCCAATTCCCCACAAGATTAGCTTCATTCCCTCTTCCACCTCTTCAATATCAATTCTTCCCCTCAATCTCTGCTACACTTTCGTTGTTTTCTAAGATCGCCGAAGATAAAACAACTCATCTTCTTTCCTCCTCTAAACTCACGACCTGTTCCTCTGATCCTATTGCCCGCTCATTTCCTTAACTCCAACTCGTCCTCTGCCATCCCTTTCATCTCTCATATTCTCAGCCTAATCCAACCTGTACTGCAATTGTCCAGCAGCCTTCGAGCATCTATTTATTTATTTAGCTGCATTTATATATCACCTTTCTCTGGGTCAAAGCGGTGTACATTAAACAAAATAGTAGTTACAGTGTACTAATGATACTATATACAGCATGCATTGGATAACTAGGGTTGGATAACTATATACAAATGTACAGTTCAGTAGTGTATCAGAGATATAACTATTTACAGAGAATGGAGTGCATCTCTTCTGAGGGGGGTGGGGGTTACGGTGGTGGGACTGAAATGCTCAGAGGTGAGTCTTTAGGTGCTTCCTGAAGGTTCTGAGGTCAGTGATGTTTCTTAGTGAGTCCAGTAGGGTGTTCAAGATTGAAGGCACATAGGGTTGGAAGGCTCATCCACAGGTCTGTTGATTGAATTTGGTTGTCATGGGTGATGACCAGGGTGTCCTTTATAGAAAAAAATGTTGATCTGTCTGCTTGGGAACTTTGTAGTAGACTGTGGAGGTAATTGGGGGGTGAGGGTCAGAGCAGATGGCTTTGTGCATGAGGAGGAGGGTTTCACATTTTATATGGCTCAGTAGTGGTAGCCAGTAGAGCTGTTTAAGTAGGAGTGTGATGTGGTTTTGTTTTGCTGCTCCTTGGAGGATGCATGCTGTTATGCGGAGAACTGTCCATAGCGGAGGTAGCATAGATTGTGGGATGCCATGGTAGATAGCATTGCAGTAATCAAGGTGTGGCATAATTATGCCTTGAAGAACAGAACAGTTGGAGGTGCTGAAGGGTCTTTGCTTTGTAGTGTATTGTACTTGTGATTCTACTGAAGGTGATGGATTAATCAAGGATGATTCCAAGGTATTTCCCTTCTGTCTGGGTCGTGACTGATGTGCTGTTCAGGGTTATGGTAGTTGGGGGGAGAAGGTGTTGTCTTTTGTTACAAAAAGGGCTTCTGATTTTTTTTATAGTTGATTGTAAGCTTGTTGTTCTTAAGCCAGTTGGCGACATCAGTGAAACATTCTTGAAAAGTGGAGTATGAGGGTTGCTTTGTGTTGAATGTACCATATAGCATTATGTCATCAGTGTAGATGTGGAAGTTGAAGTTATGGGATCTGATGAGTGTACAGAGGGGTCGAATGTGGGGTTGAATAGGAGTGCTGAGAGGGTGGATTCTTGGGGACTCCTTGTGTTTGTTTGTATGGGATGGAGGTGTTCAGGCCGATCAAACATGCTGTGGTCAGACCTCTACTCAAGAAACCTTCACTCGACCCTATTTGTCCTTCTAATTATCAACCCATCGCTCTTCTTCCCTTCATTTTCAAACTTCTTGAATGTACAGTTCTCTGCTGTTGCCTTTAATTTCTCTCCTCGCAAGCCCTTCTAGATCCACTGCAGTCTGGCTTTCGTCCCTTACATTCTACTGAGAAAGCTTTTGTGAAAGTCTCCAGTGACTTGTTCCTGGTTAAATCCAAAGGCCTTTACCCAGTCCTCATTTTTCTTGACTTTTCTGCTACTTTTGACACTGTTGACCATCACCTTCTCCTTGACATATTGTCCTCACATGGTTTTAGGGGCTCTGTGCTGTCCTGGTTCTCTTCTTATCTCTCCCATCACTCCTTCAGTGTTTGTTCTGGTGATTCCTCCTCTACTGCTATCCCACTCTAAGATGGTGTACCCCAAGGTTCTGTTCTGGGCCCTCTCATTTTCTCTCTCTATACCCAGTCCCTTGGTGCTCTCATCTCCTCCCATGACTTCCAGTACTATTTTTATGCTGATGACTCTCAGATCAAGTTTTCATTCTAATCTGTTCCATGTAAACTGCTGTGACTAGTAGATACAGCGGCATAAAAAAAAGTTGTTAAATAAATAATAAAATAATCTATCTTTCTACACCTGATATTTCTCTGACACTCCAGGCCCGAATCTCTGCCTGCCTAGCTGACATCGCTATCTGGATGTCTCGCTACCATTTGAAATTGAACATGACCAAAGTCAAACTTCTTATTTTTCCCCATAGATTCACTTCCCCCCTTCCTCCTTTCTCTGTCTCTGTGGATAACACTCTTCTGCTTCCAGTTTCCTCAGCCTGCAACCTTGGGGTCGTTTTTGTCTCCTCCCTCTTCTTCTCCACACACATCCAACTGGTTGCTAAAACCTGTCGTTTCTTTCTCTATAACATTAGCAAAATTTGCCCTTTTCTTTCTGAACACACCACTAAGACACTTATCCACTCTTTGGGCATCTCCTGTCTAAACTATTGCAACCTCCTCCTTGCTGGACTCCCTCTGAGTCTTCTCTCTTCCCTTCAATTTGTCCAGAACTCAGCTGCACGGCTAGTCTTCCACCAGCCCCGTTATATTCTTATAACCCTTCTTCTCAAGCCACTTCATTGGCTCCCCTTCCATTTCCATATCCAAGTCAAACTTCTCCTTTTGATCTATAAATGCATTAATTCTGCTGCGCCTCACTTTCTCTCCTCTCTCCCTACACCCCTCCTCATGAATTCCACTCTTCTACTGGCTTGCTTCTCTCACTGCCAACACCAGACTTCAGTCTTTTCACCTTGCTGCTCCTTACGCCTGGAACAAACTACCTGAAGATATTCATCATGCTTCATCTCTGCCCCTTTTCAAATCCATATTAAAAGCTTACCTCTTTGAGGTTGCTTTTGGATCCTGATCCCTTATGTTTCCTTGTGTCTCCTTACCTTTCCCTATTTGTACCCCTGTTCTCAGCTGTAGCATTGTTTGTCTTGATTAGATTGTAAGCTCTAAAGAGCAAGGACTGTCTTTTTTATTATTATTATTTATTATTTATAGATTTTACAAGAATACTTGCAAAAGCAAATACAAAGAAAAAGAAAAAGTAAAACATCAAAGGCATTTTAATCAAAAATAAGAAAACCTACCAATCAAATTTTGCCCATATCACGGTGAGAATAGATAAACATAGAAACTAGGAAACACCCCACAAAAAGGAAATAAGGAAAACCATTTTCAAACTTACTCCTCTAATACATTATTCCCACTCTCCATATACCAATCCCCTAAACCAACCCGGCTCTCCTTACTCAATAGAAAAGTCTCCAACTGTCCAGAATCCAGAAAAACATATTGGGGTATGTACCCTGAAACATAATTCAACATTTACAGGGATAATGCAGAAGAACGGAAGCTCCCAGAGCCACAACTCTGAGCTTCAGAGCTATAAAGGCCCTTCTTTTCATCTGTGTGGCTCTGGAGACATCTGGAAAAAGTTGAATTTCAGCACCACAAAACCACAAAACATTTTGCCTTTATTTTTAAAGTAATTTTTAAAAATGTATGTTTTATCCTGATCACTAACTAGAGTGATCACTAAAGTAGCTCTGGTGGAAATACTGTCCTGTGTGTCCTCAATAACTTAGTTAAGTCGAAATCAGGCTGCAATTGTAACATATCATAATCATATGAGGACCCAACTGACAGACTCCTACCAGTAAGGTGATAAGACTTAGCAACCTCTATTGAATCACTATTGGACAAAAGCAGAATTTCCTTAAGATATTTATGTAATAACACATCCACTGAAAGCAATCTATGACAAGGAAAATTGAAGAAGAAAACATTTGTTGCCCCCATCATGTTCTCAAGAAATTCTAACTTATGATGTATCACATTACTGTCTTTAACAGTGGAGGAGTTTATTGCCTGCAAGGCAGAGTATTGGATCTCACACCTAAGAACTGAACTAGCTAAAGAATCCATCCATTCCTCCATGGTCCCCAGCCTACCCAAAGTCTCCTGTGAGAATTGGCAAAGCTGTGGGACGATAAACACAAGAGATTTCTTTATCCACGTTACTACTCTCCAACCATCAGCCAAAGAAACCTGAGACTCCCCTTCAGAGCCATACCGAGCTAGAATCGCACCTTGTGCAACTTGCATATTGGGTGCGCACCCCCTTCCTCCCCCCATACCTCCATCAAGCCGCTGCCTGCTCTTGCCCTGCTGCTGCCGCCCTCTGTTTTCTCCACGGCGACGCCGGCAGCATGGAAAGAGCAGAAAGCGGCTGGATGGAAGTGGGGGGAGGGCACGCACCCGATGTGCAAGTCACCAGCACTTTAAGCAGATCTGTGCCTTCCTGCTCTGACATTGTGTCAGAGGAGGGCAGGACTGACCTGCTTAAAATGCCACGAAAAGGCTTAGGTGGCGCATTTCGGCTTCCTGTTTTTGCCCTGCTGCCACTGAGAAAAGAAAAAGTGGTGGCAGCAGGGCAACAGCAGGCAGCCGAAATGCATCCCCTAAGCCTTTGAGTCCCATGCGGCTGCACCGCTCGCACAGGGCTAGGTATGGTACTGCTCCCCCTTTTCCCCTCCTTCAACAGCAACTGCGGAGTGCTCTTCTGTAAGTGGTGCCTCACTATAGGTGGACACGAGCAGAGTCTCTATAATCGGGGGAAGAGGTGGGGAACAATCCGGGAAGTTTAAAGAAGCTCCCGTAAGAGATGGAGACTGTGCAACAGTACCTGGTATAGATGCGGTTGCCTCTTCAGGTTGAAGATGTTTATCCATCGGGCCTTGCACTGCTTCAGCAGATGGAAATGCCTTCTTCTTACGTTTACCCATCAATGGGGTTAAATATAGCAGGACACTTGCATCTAAGCTCCCAATGTGCTCCAAAGGGGCATTACATGCCCCTTGTGGCACACAACTTTGGGCACTCCACGGCCACATGCCAAAGGTCATGCGCCTTACCAGGGACCTGGTTTTAAATGGTCTGCAGCTGATGTTCACAGATGTCCTTTACTGTATCTGTTCCTCTGCTCCAACTCTCAATGCGCAGCCAGGAAGGGAAATATCTCACACAACCCTCTGTAATAGACCTGGTTTTAAATGGAGAAACCGTATTTTTTACATGTATCTGTGCAGCGCTGCATAAGCCTTGTAGTGCTATACGGGGGAGGCCCAAGGTGGGTGCGGGGCCATGTGCGGAGATTTGGTGCGGGTCCTCATTTGCATAAATATTTGCATAATATTAACATGCATTAACTTTTAGTAAACATGCCACTTAATGAGTGCATGGATAAAGAAAGTCTACCAGATTTCTAGATTACTATATTCCAGTGCCAACCACCAGGCACATTAGGAAGTACTACATACACTGCCCATTTAGATCCCCTAGCAAACCCACCATATCATAGCAGCACTACCAGGACTCATAAAGCATCATACTCTACGTGTACCTATCAAAAGGCAACATTGCAAATATTAAACCAATACATCTCAGAGAATAACAATACATCTCCTACTGGGGAAAGAGAACAAGTGGCACTGTCAAATAGAAACTACATAAACAGAATACCTCAGCTTGGTTACACATGCAGAACTCAGACCATCACCAAAGAACAAGAGATCACAATTTAGAAATAGGAAGGCAATAATTAAACTGGGGACCCCAAAGGCCAAAGTTAGAATGTACAACAACACTGCAGAAATAAATCTATAAATTAATTTCCTCTTGTACTAAACAAAATGCAGATGTTAAAGATGCACATTTCCCAGAGCTGACATATTCCAGTTAATAAATTCAAAATAAAAAAGTATTTTTCTACCTTTTGTTGTCTGTACATTTTATTTTTCAGTTGCAATTGCTTCAGTCACTTTCTTCTGGTTTCTTCTGGTTTCTTCGTGTCTTCTGCTAACTCTCCATCGTCTGCTGTCCATTTGTCCTTTCTTCTCTCTTCTAGTTTTTTTCCATTCTCTCTCTACATCTGCTTTAACATACTGATCTTTCTCCTTTTGCTCTTTCCTCCATCTCTTTCTTTATTCCTTTTTCATCCACTCAAATTTTACCCCTCCATCCTCAATCCCCACTTACTCTCCCAATACCCGGCTAATCGCAGATTTTTCTTCCACACAAAATATTTTTCACCTCTCCATTTCACTCTTCCAGTCCCACCCCATTCTAGTTCTCCCCCAACATCAGCTCCCTTCTAGCTCTAGCCCCACCCTGCATCCTCTCCCTTCTAATCCCTGCATCAGCCCATTTCCAGGCCTAGCTCCCTCATCAGCCCTTTCCAGTCCTATCCTAGCCCCTCCATCAGCCCATTTCTAATTCAAGTCCCCCCACTCAGCCCATTTCCAGTCCTAGCTCCCCCCCCCCCCCACAATTTCCAGTCCAAGCCCCCCTCCCCTCCCGAAGAGCCCTGCGGCTGTCTAAAATGCTTTAGAGGGAGCCAGAGAGGCTCCGGCTCACCTCTAACAGCTGCCAAAGTGAAGAGCATCTTTTTCCTTCACTTTGGCAGCTGTACTGTAGTTTACGACGCTGCCGTGCTGAGGTCAAAGGGCACTTCCTGTTTCCCAGCACTCAGCGTGGCAGCGTTCTAAACTACAGTACAGCTGCTGCTGAAGTGAAGAAAAAAGACGCTCTTCACTTTGGCAACTGTTAGAGGTGAGCTGGGGCCTCTCTGGCTCTCTCTAAAGTCGCCCTGCCTGCCGGTATTCATTGAGGGATATTGTTGGCGCAGAGCCCCCTGAAGCGCGGGGCCCTGTGCAAACAACATTCTCGCACAATGGATGGGCTGGCCCTGGTGCTATATAAATGATTAATAATAGTAGTAGTAGAAGTTCTCCCTCTCCATGTGATTCACAGAATAATCACTTGGAACTGACATCTCTATTATCATTGCCGTTCTAGTGTTTTTCTTCCTCACATCCAGATTCTTATCTGTCGGAATGGGAATGTCCCAGGTGATCATAACTTCTTCATTCTCTGTAATTCTCGTAGGCTCATGATCCCAGTGCTTTTCAGGCACAGTGATGTTGTGGTAGTTACAGTTTCCAATATATGAGGTGTGCTAATTTGTTATGCTTTGTGCCCTCAGAACTTCACAGCCAACTCTGATGTGAGTCACTGTTTCCAGGTCTTTCTAACAGAATCGACATGTCTCTTTTCCTATTTTTTTCAGTGCTCGCTGTAAACCATCTCATCTGTAATCCGCTATACTGGGCTGAAATTATCAATCTCTTATCCTTCGGTTTCAGGTCACCTCTCCTTAACCATATCCACACATGTATTTTATAAGATATATGCAAACATCACAACTTTGCCCAAATTATGCTCCCATGAACATTTACATACAGACTGCATAAAAGCAGGCGCAATCTTTGGTGCATCTACTTTTTTTTTCAGAAATTTCAAATCAATACTTACAAAGCAAATATATAAGAAATATGATTGAAAACCATCAAAAAGAGATAGCCCAAAAGGAAAAATCAATACACAAATCCATTGGCCCACATTTCAGGGAGGAGATAGATACAAAAGAATTTTTACAACAAGAAAATAAGCGGGGGAAAAAAAAGAATCCTCAACATTATAGCCAATATTTTATCCCACCCAAACCTCACCCCTCCTTATCAGCAAAGAAGGCCTCAAATTATGGAGAGTCAAGAAAAATAAACCTAGCTCCCTGTAAGGAGACCAAGCACCTACAGGGATACCTTAAAAAAAAAGATGCCCCAATGGCTAACACCCTTAGCCTTAGGGCCAAAAAGTCCCTTTGATGCAGCTGTGTGGCCCGGGATACATTCAGGAAACAACTGAACTCGTGACCCACAACAAAACAAACATCTTATTTTTAAAGTAACTTCTAAACATCCCACTAGAGGACAGCAACCTTGGGCCGGAAGGACTGGGGTTTCTAGTCCCACAGGTGCTCCTTGTGGTCTTGGGCAAGCCACTTAACCCTCCATAGCCCATGTTCCCTGTAAAATAGTTCTCTGTGTGCTGTGCTTTCCTGTCCAATCAATGTGTTTATACCTCAAAAATTTCCTGTCATGATTTGACAATTTCCAATCTGTAATCAAAACCGCTGCTGATCGCTGGAAGTAGCGGTATACAAATGTTAAATAAATAAATAAATAAAAAATAAAATAAACATGGAAGTCTTATTCTGTTCTGTGAGAAATGTAATCAAAAGAGTAGCCCTGGTGGAAATAATGTCCAGTGAGTCTTCCAGAAATTGAGTAAAATCAAAATTTGCCTGAGATTGCAAAATATCGAAACCCTCAGAAGACTCACCATGCCCCTTTCCACCCGGCAAATAGAACAGTTTAGAAAATACCATTGAGTCTGCTGTGGGTAAACCCAATGCCTCCTTAAGGTATTTCGTAAACAAAACCTCTGGGGGCAAAAGATGACAGTAGAGGAAATTCAAATATCGAATATTTTTGATCCTAGAATTATTTTCTAACATTTCCAATTTCTGAAGAATTACTAGACTCTCCTTAATATGAGAGGCATTCACCGCATTCAAAGAAGAAAAGGAACTACCGGTATCATATTTAGAAATCTGAGTAGTAAGTAAACCCACCTGTTCCTCAACTTTAACCAGCTGTGTAACCGTCTCCTATGAGAAGCCACACAGATGGGAAACAGTGTTAGCCAAAGTCTGCTCAGTCCATATGACGACCCTCCATATATCCCCTAGGGATACCGGAGATTCAGGTATCTCCCTAATTTCAACTGGGGGAGGTGACCCGACTACAAGCTTAAAAGGCAGAAACAACAGGGGAACTATAATCTAAAGGGCTAACACTGGTTGGATCAGGAGGTGTCATATAGGAGGGAGCTGGTGGAGAACGCTCCGGAGAAATTAAAGAAGCCCCCAAAACTTGAGAAGAAGCAGTCCCAGTACCTGCGGGGGAAAATCCTTCTCCCCTGGGCTTCAAGTGTTTGTCCATAGGACCGCTGGTAACCACTGCAGGCAGCAAAACCTTCTTCTTACATTTCCCCATATACCTAGTGCTCCATGGAGCTCCCAAGGGGCACAAAATGCCCCTTGTGTCATGCCCCTTTGGTCACGCCAATGGCCGCGTGCCTTGTACTCACTCCTAGATAAAGGGAAATGTAATAGTTCTTGAAGGAAGTCCCCGATGACGTTGGGGCAGCCTGGGACACAGCCTGCCTCCTCCTCTCTACGCGGCTTCAGGAAAATGCTCTTTGCATCTACATTTTATGCATGCACTTGCATGGAATTTTATAACACTCCTCTTCCACATGTAAAATATCCTTTACTCACAAAAATGCTTTGCAAAATTACCCTGATAATGGACAGACCTCTTTTCTCGGAGTCTGCAATCTAGTCAGGTCAGACAGAGAAGATACATAAGAAGAAACAAATAGTTTTGAATTAAGCAGCAAAGTACCTGCTCTTCAAATAGGAATCATTTAAACTAATCAGGTATTGCTGAAAGAAATCATGACTCTACCATTTGTTGGCAGGAAATGAGTTTAGGGGCATGTTTACAAGGACTGGGCAGGCAAAAACATTTCACATTATTTTGTTTTTAGATGAACGTTTTAAAAATGTCATCATTTTAGGTTTTCTGGGGCACTTTTCATCATTTCTGGCTTTTTCATAGTGCACACTATTGAGCAATAGGGCACACTATTGCACAATGTTGTTGTTAAGTGCTGTCAAATCGGTGCTGATTCATGATAACCCTCTGGATAGTTCTCCAAAACTAAGTTGGGTCTTCAGTCAGGCAGCTAATTGTTCTTAGAGTGGCATCGATAGCTGCTGTTATTGTATCGATCCATCACATTGCTGGCCTTCCTCTTTTGCATTGACCTTCAACTTTGCCAGCCATGTTGTCTTTCTCTAATGATCTCTCTCGTCACATGATGTGTCCAAAGTATGCAAGGAGCACACTTCAGTTAAAAAGAATGCCGTGACCATCTTTCACAAGCCATGGAAACTCTCTGACAGCACGAAGTCTGGATCTCCTAGTTGTATGAAGAAATGTCAAGTCTGCAGTATGCTGATCTAAGATGAATAACTTTAAGTATCCTGATGCAAAATTAAGTTTTAGCAATTCAAAACATGATGGTCATGGTCGGTTTGATATTAATAATTTTTTTGAAAAAAGGACTTATAGAATTTTTGAATTTTTGCATGATCACAATATAAAAGAATAAAACAGAATAATGATAGAAGCAACTTGTTTATAGCTGCTTTGGTAATATAATCCAACACACACAAATTGTAAGTATTGAGCTATCTTTGAGCATGGGATTTTTATATAATCATTTGTGGAAAATTAGTTCCTGCACTGATCCATTGAATGTTGTGTATGGATAGTAGAAACACAGAGGGGGTTAGAAGTAGATGCATCAGAACGAGGGGTGCTAGGCACATGTCAGCACCCTCTGACTTGGCATATATTCAAGTAGCTTAATTATACCTAGGGATTGCAGTTCGCTCACTAGATAATCTGTTTCAGTGCTGCTATTCATGGAAAGAAGAGAGATTTCACCTAGGGATCTCTAGAAGGAAAATGGAAGTTAATGATTGGCAATGGTTTGTTGCTCAAGAATATATTTTATTTTCTTGCACAAGCTGTGGTCCAGTACTAAAGATATCCATACAATATACTACAAAAGTTCTTAAAATGACCTTTCCATCCCCAGGCAACAGCCACTTAAAGTTTAACTTGCTCCACTGCCTTCGCTAGAAAATTAAGCAGAGAGTGACAATTTTAAAAGGTAAATGATAAACTATTTCATTGCAATGACCCTTTAAAGACTCCCTTTCAGAACAGGGGGAAACAGCATGCTTGACTTTCATAGCATAAATTCATGCATGGCACCTATTGGATCTTTTGCATAGTCAATCTTATCACTTTGACTAAGTGATGAAAAAGAGGTTAGTATGTTCCATTGATGCCATCCTTTTCCATAATCTGTGACATCACAAACCTTGCCTTAGTCACACAATGGCAGACTATGATGTTATAAAACCAGGCGATTATGACTTAATTTTCAACAGCAGTGTGTGTGCGTGCATATGAGACAGAGAGAAATTCAAATACAGAAAACTCTTTTATAAGGAATTTTCTGCTATAATAACAAAAGGCAGATGTGTATGCTATCTGTATATATTGGTCAGTATGGTCTGTGCATGTGCAGCTTGCATGTGGCTTTCTGTGCTTTGTGTGAACTGCACCTCAACAAAGCTGGAGAATGCAAACAACTGTCTGAGGCAATCACCATCACCATAGGTGGGGAGTCCAGGCCACGTGCTGAAAAGGAAGAAAAGGTGGATTATCTATGTGTTTTGGTGGAATCAGAAGCATTCAGGGGCACAGAAGGCAAGTAGCATTGTCTCTGCTTGCACCCCCACACCCTTGCTCACACATACACACACTCATAGTCATACCTACTTGCACACGCACACTCACTCTACCCAGGGCCGGCCCGTTCATTGAGTAAGAATGTTTTTTGCACAGGGCCCCGCGTTTCAGGGGGCCCCGCGCAAAGAACATTCTGCTTTTTTAAAAATTCAATTAAAAAAAAAAAAGCTGGCTGCTGCTGCTGCCGCCGCGGGAGCGGCAGAATGGAGTGTCCCGCGGGGCCCCCTCTGCCCGCTGAGCCCCTCTGCAAGGGCTTTCAGATTCGCGAAGGGAGAGTGACTTCCTCGCGTCTCTGTTAAGCCCGCAGGAGCTAATGGGAAATTTCCCATCAGCCCCTCGCGTCTAAAGGGGCAGATGGGAAATTTCCCATTAGCCCCTGCGGGCTTAACAGAGACGCGAGGGAGATACTCTCCCTTCGTGAATCTGAAAGCCCTTGCAGAGGGGCTCAGCGGGCAGAGGGGGCCCTGCGGGACACTCCAATCTGCCGCTGCTGCGGCGGCGGCGGCAGCGGCAGCAGCCAGCTTTTTTTTTTTGTTAATTTCCCTGAGCCGATGTGGGGGGGTTAGGACTGGTAATGGCCTGGGCTATGGAGGGGGTTAGGACGTGACTTAAGGTGGGCTGTGGGTTGATGGGGGTTAGGACAGGAAATGGGCTGATGGGGAGGGGTTAGGACTTGAGGTGGGCTGTTGGGGGGGTTAGGACTGGTAATGGGCTATCGGGGGTTAAGACTTGTAATGGGCTGTGGGCTGATGGGGGATGAGGACTGGTAATGTGCTATGTGTGGTTAGGATTGGAAATGGGCTATGGGGGGGTTAGGACAGGAAATGGGCTGATGGGGAGGGGTTAGGACTTGAGGTGGGCTGAAGGGGTTAGGACTGGCACTCAGCTGTGGGCTGTTGGGGGGTTAGGAGTGGTAATGGGCTATGGGGGGGTTAAGACTGGTAATGGGCTGTGGGCTGATGGGGGCTGTCTGGAAATGGGGTGATGGGGGGTTAGGACTGGTAATGGGCTATGGGGGGTTAGGACTGGTAATGGGCTATGGGGGGGTTAGGATTGGTAATGGGCTATGGGGGGTTAGGACTTATAATGGGCTATGGGGGGGGCTAGGACAGGAAATGGGCTGATGGGGAGGGGTTAGGACTTGAGGTGGGCTGATGGGGTTAGAACTGGTAATGGGCTGTGGGCCTATGGGGGGGGGGTTAGGACTGGCAGTGGGCTATGGGGGGCTGACTGGAAATGGGCTGATGAGGTTAGGACTGGAAGTAGGCTGATGGGGGGTTAGGACTGGAAGTGGGTTGATGGGGGGCTAGGACTGGAAGTGGGTTGATGGGGGGCTAGGACTGGTAATGGGTTGGTGGGTTGATAGGAATGGAAATGGGCTGAGTGGAAGTGGTACTTGAACTTCAAATAACTGATGGGGAGGGGGCTTGGAATGGAAATGGGCTGTGAGGGAAGGGAGCAAGGACTGGAAATGGGCTGATGGAGCAGCTAGGATAAGACTGGAAATGGGCTGTTGGGGGGGAGCTAAGATTGGAAATGGGCTGTGGTGGGGGCTTGGATTGAAATGGACTCATGGAGGGGCTAGAACTGGAAGTAGGCTCATGGGGGGGGGGCTTGGACTGGAATTGGGCTGAGTGGAGGGGAGCTAGGATTTGACATGGGCTGATGATGGGGCTAGGAAATGGCTAGAAATGAGCAGATGAAGGGACTCGGACTGGAAATGATGGGGGAGCTAGGACTGGAAATGGGCTGATGGGGTCTAGGACTGGAAATGGGCTGATGCAGGGACTAGAAGGGAATGGATGCTGGGTGAGGCTGGAACTAGAAGGGAGCTGATGTTGGGGAAGGATTACAATGGGATGGGGCTGGGAGAGTAAAATGGAGAGAGGAAAAATATTTTGTGTGGGAGGGATGAAAAATCTGCAATTGGCCTGGTACTGGGAGAGTAAGTGGGGATTGAGGATGGAGGGGTAAAATTTGAGTGGATAGGAATGAGGAAAGAGCAAAAGGAGAAAGATTAGTATGTTAAAGCAGATGTAGAGAGAGAGAATGGAAAAAAAACTAGAAGAGAGAAGAAAGGACAAATGGACAGCAGATGATGGAGAGTTAGCAGAAAACATGAAGAAACCAGAAGAAAGTGGCTGGATCAATTGCAACTGAAAAAAAATGCACAAAAGGTAGAAAAATATCTCTTTATTTTGAATTTATTAACTGGAATATGAAAGCTCTGGGAAATGTGCATCATTAACGTCTGCTCTTTGTTTGGTACAAGAGGAAATTAATTTATAGTTTTATTTCTACAGTGTTGTTGTACATTCCAAGTTTGGCTTTTGGGGTTCCCAGTTTAATTATTGTCTTCCTGTTTCTAAATTGTGATTCCTTGTTTGGTGATGGTCTATGTTCTGCATGTGTAACTGAGCTGAGGTATTCTGTTTATGTAATTCCTATTTGACATTGCCACTTGTTCTCTTTCCCCAGTAGGTCATGTATTGTTGTTCTCTGAAATGTATTGGTTTAATATTTGCAGTGTTGCCTTTTGATAGGTAGGGTATGGTGCTTTGTGAGTCCTGGTAGTGCTGTCAGGATACGGCGGGTTTTCTATGGGTTCTAAATGGGCAGTGTTTGTAGTAGTTCCTAATGTGCCTGGCAGTTGGCACTGGATTATAGTAATGTTGAAATCTTTTAGTCTTTCTTTATCCATACACTCATTAAGAGACATGTTTACTAAAAGTTAGTGTATGGTAACATTATGCAAATGAGGCCCCGCACCGAGTCTCCGCACATGGCCCCGCACCCCCCTTGGGCCGCTCCTGACTCTACCCATAGAAACACACTCAGAGCACATATACCAACTCACTCCTCTATATACAGAACAGACACACATGGACTGCCACAGATACATCCCCTTCCACTCCTACTCATAACAACACAACTCACCCTTTATACCCCATGACTAATATACACAGAGACTCCACTCAGGAGACAAAAGTACATGTGTCAAACACATTTTTCCCAGTCATGTTTTATGGCATTTTCTACTGGTCAGTAATATATTCAAGTAGAGACAAAATGCTATTGTAGTGAAGGATTGATTCTCCTTGTTATGATGAATGACTACATTATTTTAAAGCGGAAAGCTCTAAACGCTGCATTGGTCATAGGTAAAACTGGTACCTTTTAAGGTTTTGATACTTTTGAAAAAGATGAAAGGATTTTGCAATACATGTCTTTTTTAGACCACAAATCTCCTTTCTTCAGATGTGGTGTAAAGGTGTAAAGACCCTTTTATAGGTATAGGGCCCGATTCTGTCCCGCACGTAGATCCCCTCTGTGAGTCCGGTCTGAACCGGACGCACAGAGGAGATCGCGATTCTGATCCCATGGGGCACATCTAGCCCCATGGGATCAGAATCACGAACAGTCACGTACGCGCAGGCTGGGACTGCGATTCAGTCTGGCCTGCACGTACATGAAAAGCCCAGCTATCTCAGTCAGGTCTTTTAAATGGAGCTGTGGTACCATGGCGTCCGGTTGCCATGGCACTGCAGCTACATTTAAAAGTCACGATGCCGGCCACTGGCAAAAACTGCATATTCCCTGCAGCCCAACCCCCAATCTGGCCTCCTAAGGCCAGGGTCGGGCTGCGGGAAATGTTCCCTTGGCCCCCCTGCCCCATCAGTGCCCCAGGCACAGCAAAAAAAAAAGTCCAGGGAAGTTATTCCACCTTAGAGGTGGAATAACTTCCCCGCACATGTCGCTGGCCCTGGTCGTACAGGGCCAATATTAGAATCGGCCCTGTACTTCCAGGACCAGCAACTGCTCACTGCCCACCGAGACACCGCCCATGGGCCGCCCATTCCACGCCCCCGTCTAATTTCCCTGTTACTGTATTGGTCGCGCAGAAAACTGGATTATTTTATTTCAAATCACATACTTACTCTCTTCTGATAAGCCTGCAACATATTACCTGACATCCGAGTGTAATTGCCATTCAAGGGTACTTTCTGACTGGGTTAAGGATTAGTGGTCAATACGTTGTAGTGGACGAGGAATGGAAATATACCATGGAAGGGCGACCAGTCCTCTCTCAGGAGGCTTTTAACTATGTGGGGCAGAGTAATAATTTCAAGCAACAAATGTTTGTGGTTCCAACTAGATCGACTTATTTTCAAATGACAAAATATTCCTATGGACAATCTACAGACTAGGCCATAGTAAATGCATCAAGTAACTGTGCTTTGAAGCATGGTAAAAGCATCAAATCAATAATTCATAAAAGCATACTGACGGGGCAAAGATATTTCTATCTTTTGCTCATTCTTAGCTACCTCAGGGGTAGATATGGTGTTTTGCTAAGTTCCTACCTCCCTGATCTGCAGCTTTTTTTGCCAAATTATTTGTGCATCAGAGAAATATGAAGGTGTTGCATCTAAAATATCCTGAATCCCTACCTCAGCATCTATTACTCACAGTCCAGATGGGGGTCCTGGTGAGAAGAGACTCTATTAGTAGTACTGCATTGGTCTCTTCAGGGCTAGAAGCATAACCAGCTTAGGAAAATGGTGACGTGCTGAAGTTTTCACTGCTGGTTCAAAAGTTAACCTGGAGAGATGTTCATTCTTTACCTTGCTCCCTGGAACTGTATCTTGTATCTATGCAGTTGCAACTCTCGGCCTCCAAATGCGCATAGACTGTCATGACCTATTTTACAGGAGCGCTTTAAACAAGGGGTTCCACAGATTGCTAGGCAAATGTTTATAGTATACTAGCATTAAAGTGGAAAATCATCAGGCCTTCTTATTACTACAAACCAACAAGGGCCCTCTAAACCAGTACCTCTGAACTATCTCCTGGAAACATGCCTGGCCAGTCAGTTTCCAAGGTTCCCATAATGAATATACATAAGATATATTTACATATATTAGAGACACATTGTATGCAAATTTATCTCATGCACATTCATTGGAGTAATCCTGAAAACTTGACTGGCTGATTTCTAGATGACTGGGATAGAATATTGAAACACTGCTCTACAATATTATGGAGCAACTGGCTCAATTGAACAGGGGTACAAAGGACTGATATAGAGGGTGTGAAAGTTGATATGGTAAAATCAAGAAAGAAAGATGAAATGAATGTGACAAAGTAAACCCTTGTCCTGGAAAGCTGATGCCTCAATAAATCGGATAGTCTAAATGTGCCATCACCCCTTTGTGTTTTGAAAGCTATAGATCAACATGGCTACTCCTGTGAGATAAGCACGGAGGATGAAGTGAAAAGAAAGCTAGCAGATTATGAGGGTTATTTTAGAAGCCCTGTTCATGCTTTTGATATCAAAAATGGGCATACTGACATCCAAAGCAGAGAAACATCCCCGGAGCAATTTTAGAAAGCAGTTTCAAAAACATTCCTAGCACAAGGACATCCAAGTCAGAACAGGGACGTGGGGTAGGTGTGTCCGGTACATTTCCAAAAAACCGAACACCCACACCTGCATGTCCCGAGCTGCGTCTAAGTGTTTATCTGCTCCAGGCATGAATAGGCATTGGAAAAGTACTCGTTTTGCCAACCGATGGACATCCCCATAAGCAAAATAGTATGAGCTGTATGTCTCTGCCCCAAGGTTTTGCTCGTGGGGACATCTATATTCATGCTGGCGTAGACATCCACATCAGGGGCATCTATGCTTCTAAAATCAAGCCGAAACAGAGATGGCATTGATGTTTTTTTTGCATGTTTTGTTCTGGATGTTCAGATTGCACTTGGTCGTTCTTTTCAAAAGGCCACCTCCGATGAATTGTTTTAAATAAATGACATTTCTATCAGTCTGAGAGGTTGCTGTCTCTCTACAGAATCAACATTCCATGGGCCTAGACCAGACAAATGTTTACTATGAAGTTCATATTCGCAAGCTCTCTTTCAATTCTATAATCCAGTGCGTTTTTCCTGCAAAAAAAGTGCTGGCGCTCATATGCAAGTCTCTTTCATTAATACATGAAGACCATGGGTCAATTTTAGCAGGCAATGAAAAAGATGCTGGTACTCTGCACCACCGCGTACCCCCTCAAAAAAAGTCCTGCTATAATCAGATACACACAGTTCATCACAGGGATCAAAAGCAATAATTAATAGTAGGCTTGGAAAAAACCTTTTGGTTGTGGTTAGTAGTATACTGGCCTTGTTGCTTATGTTTCTCACCAAACCTCAGGAGATGATCCTGTATAGTTCAATGGTTAAACACCTTGCAGAGCTGAAACAGAACCATGTTTGGCTTCTTGCCCAGCATCACACCTCTGGGGTGAAAGTGTAGTGCAATCATAAACGCCTGGCGTGCCTTATAACTCATTAGTAACAGTTAGTTACTTTTAGCACTTTTTAATAGGCTCTTGGGAACCCTAAGCAAATTGCATTAAGGGCCATGTCTACTGAAGGAGTTAACGTGTGTTAAGTGACCAGAGACTTTCTATTTCTATGGGCCCAATGGCACTTCCCGCACGTCACCTTTATTAACATGCGCTAACCTTTAGCAAACACTTCCCTAGTTCTTCTCCCTTCTAGAAAATATCTATTACAGGAAATTTGAAAAACAGCTTAGGGATAGTCTATAAAATTGTCTCAGTGTATACACATATAGAAGTAGGCATGCTAAAAACACTTATCCTACTTTTATGCACTGTACAAGTAAGCATACCCTGCAAGAAAGAGTAGAATGGGGTCAGGACCAGCATTTGTGCATTTATTTTATAAAACAACATGCATATGTGCCTATTCATACTTGTTTATACAGGCATGGATTTTGGGGCCGTTGCAAGGGTATTAGGTACCCTGGCAAAACATCAATCTTGCATCCACTCACAATTAGCTTTTAGATTCCTAACGCCTCCCTCCCAAGATTTAATTTGTTAAATATTGTCCTCCCAGAACAAACCTATAAAAAAGCATATTTGGGCATCACACGTTTGAATATTAAACTTTGTTTTGTTAATATATACATAATGAGGGAGAACTCAAGAACTCACTTTCAAGGATAAATGGACTATTTGCATTTTACTCATTCTTTTTACATATAAAAGTACACGCTGATGATTTTTTGTGTTTGTGTGGCTGCAACGATCCATCGTTGTAGCTATTTTTTGCTGTACCCCCCCACCCTGAAGTTGTTGTCCTAGAGACCACCTAATTTGCCTGGTGGCTGAGCCATCCCTGATAGACTTATGATTGTTTTAGAGTGGTTGTAACTTTGTGCAAGAGCTTTTGAGTTGGCTATTTTATAACGTCACATAGGCATGTATGCTGCCTTTATAATATAATTACCCACTATTCACCTTCCAAAGCTGGTAATAGTTTCCAGTTTGGAAACAAGGGTTAAGAGGTTAGCCACCATTTTCTACATAATGAGGTTAATTTAATAAGGGGGCACTTAATTAAAGCTTATTTTATAAAGACAAGTAGGTGCCTACTTGGACAGTGTTGGCGGCGGCAGACGATCACATTGGCATTACCTGCGTGGAAGAAAGGCTGGTAATCTACTTCCATATTTTGGCATGAAAAATTAATGATTAGTCACAAAAAACAAATTGCGATAGATTCGCCATGAGTTGACATTGACTTGTTGGCACTTAACAACAACAACAAGGTGCCTATTTATCTTTACAAAATACTGGCATAAGTGATCTAATACCCACGAATATTGCAGCCTTAGAACTGAGGTAAGTGTCCATGCCTATATTTTTCAAGTATGCTTGTAAACTATAATATTTTTCAATCTACACCCCTACTTGCATGCTCCGCCCATGCTCTGTACAAACTCCACCCATGTGCACGTCCACCAGCAAAGTACACACCTGAATGCCAAAGCACGTTTATGCATATAGGACTTTATAAAATTAACTCAAATGAGTACATTGAGGTTTATGTGCGAAGGTCCATCTGAAACATTTCCCAGACACAAAGGTAGAGTCAGCATGAGCATGCTTGATGCAACAAGGATTTGTTTGTTTGTTATTGTTAGTTCACCTTATCATCCATTTATTTTATTTTTTGTAATATTGTACTGGTTTTATTTTGATCATTGTATTCTATTTTATCATATATTTTATGAATGTATCTGTTGTAGCCTGCCTTTAGCTTTTGCAAAGACAGGCTAAATGTCTAAATAAATTAAATGAAATGCAATACTGCTAGGGCAGAGCATGGGGCAACTGGTAGTGCTGGAATTCATCAGAAGTTATATATTTCATTGTTGTTCATTTGCACTGAAATTACTATTGAAGATACAAGTGAAAGACAAGGTAGTAGAACATAAAATAAAATGATGCCAACATTCAGAGAATGTTAATTACTGGGTTATATCAGTTTGCACTGGAGTTTCCACAGCTGATAATACAATTATTGAGGGTTTTTAAACTTTTATCTGTTTCTAGGCTGAAGTGCTATTCATCAGGATGCTCGCAACCCTTCGAAAACACCTTAGGTGTTGTTTTACAGAACAGCAGCGGCGCAGAGCACGTCTGGTTTCCAAAGATGGAAGATGTAACATTGAGTTTGGAAATGTGGAGGAGCAGTCAAGGATTGCCTTTTTGGCAGATATATGGACTACCATCCTTGATCTCAAGTGGAGATATAAGATGACCATCTTTATCTCTGCTTTTCTGGGAAGCTGGTTTCTCTTTGGTCTACTCTGGTATGCAGTGGCCTATCTACATAATGATCTTCCAGAGTTCAGTCCTTCCATAAATCACACACCATGCGTAGAGAACATCAATGGACTAACCTCTTCTTTTCTGTTCTCCTTGGAGACCCAGGTTACCATTGGCTATGGATTCAGGTGTGTGACCGAACACTGTGGCACAGCCATTTTTTTACTAGTTTGTCAGTCTATTCTAGGAGTTATCATCAATTCATTCATGTGTGGTGCCATTTTGGCTAAGATTTCCCGACCCAAGAAACGGGGTAAGACTATCACGTTCAGCAAAGGTGCTGTGATCAGCAAACGTGGGGGGAAGCTATGCCTCTTAATCCGAGTGGCCAATCTCAGAAAAAGCCTGCTGATAGGAAGCCATATCTATGGAAAACTTTTAAAGACTACCGTTACACCTGAGGGTGAGACCATTATTTTGGACCAGGTCAATATAGACTTTGTGGTTGATGCTGGCAATGAAAACCTGTTCTTTGTTTCCCCATTAACTATTTATCACGTTATTGATAAAAATAGTCCATTCTTTGAGATGACAGCTGAAACAATCCTCCAACAGGACTTTGAACTGGTGGTGTTTTTGGATGGCACTGTTGAAGCCACCAGTGCCACCTGTCAAGTTAGGACTTCCTATGTTCCTGAAGAAGTGCTGTGGGGCTACCGCTTTGCTCCAATAGTATCGAAGACAAAGGAAGGAAAATACAGAGTAGACTTCTCCAACTTCAGCAAAACTCTAGAAGTTGAGACTCCACACTGTGCTTTTTGTCTATACAATGAAAGAGATGCTAAATCCAGAATCAAGAAAGCCTACGACAACCCAGGCTTTATTCTATCAGAAGTGAATGAGACAACTGAAACAAAAATGTAGATAGGATGAAGCACCTTTACAGTGTTGAACCAAACTGACTGATAACAAGAGCTTCTCATACATGTCCGTATTACGCAGGTTAAATGAAACATTTGTCTGCATGCAAAGTCAGCTTTTTGGGATCGTTCCGGCAAATATTTTGGGAAATTATGCAGCTGGTACTAACACATGTATTTAATGCAAATATTGAAAGAGAAATTACCCATGTTGTTTCTCTTTGGAATTTAGTAGGTACAAAGTATATACACTAAAGTGCAGAGAAGAGTCAAAATAGGAAATATACATTTAAAAATCAAACGTATGTGCACTGTTTTCCTCTCCTGCCTTAACACACCAACAGGACACCTCTATTTTCTTGTGGATAAAAGTACGTGCACTATGGAGCCATGCATAATTTTGACCACAATTGAGAAGGGACATTTTTAGTAGGATCATTTTACCTAGGTAAGAAGTTTGAAAATTTCCCTCAATATGGGGGGGAAACTTATGACGTTTTATGTAGGATGCAGACACTTGCTCTGCAAATTATACAAACATTTTGGTTTTAGTTTCTAAAAAAGGTTGTTTCTTGTAAATCTATTTTTAAAGTCATGAAAGTATCAGCAACGTTCTGTCTAAAAAATGTATATTTTATTTCACAGACTAAATGTTCTCGTGATGTGATGCAAGACTGAAATGTTCTCTGTCAAATTTAGTAAGTCCATAATGGCGGAAGGCGGAAGCACATTTTGTTTTCACACCATGCTTTATAGGGACAACAACATATTGTAGAACCTGCTCCAGAAAATTTCTTCTTCCACAGTATCTCAGGATTTTGTTTGCTTGGTGCCGCCATTCATTTGTATGTCATCAAGAAATTTCTCTCCTACCCCTGAAATCTAAAACTCTAGATTCCTTCAGTTCTCTCACCCAATGTGGGTTATTTTAGAAGCTCTATTTGCAATTTAAACATATATAATCAGTAATATTCATGTTTGAATTGCATCCATTTGTAAATTGCCATTTAGAAATGGTGAAATTTAAATGTGACTGACTATATCATGTCAAATGTAGATGGAGGCATGTTGATGGTAGGCCAGGGATGTGCACTTGGCAGGACAAAAATCTATACATGTATTCTCCATTAGATATAGGATATATATATGTATTCCCAGAATTGTCCACATTCAGATTTACACCTGCTTTCTGGCATGAACAGGGTTTTAGAAAATGCTCCTTAAGCTATTCCTTTACAAGAAGGATTAAGGGTGGGTCAGCCCTACCATTGAACGACTGTATTTTTTGCAAATAGCCTCACTTTTAGCCTCACTTTTTAGCCCCTATTAACTAATGCAAATGAGGCCTCAAAATAAGTTTCTGCACATGGCCCTGCATCCTTCGGTGTCCCCCTCAGGCCATCCCTGATTAAGTAGATATCTCCTTCACAGATGAAGGGCCAGAAGCAGGACCTCAGAAAACTCCCACAAATAGGAACAGAAGCGATAGGGAGCTCAAACAATTTTCAGAAGACTATGCTCGTGAGGAATTAGCTAAACTAGAAGTAGACAAAGCCATGGGTCTGGATGGGATATATCCAAGAATACTGAGGGAACTTGAGTACATTCTAGCAGCTCCACTGACTGACATTTTCAATGTCTCTTTGGAGTCGGGAATGGTGCCAGAGGACTGGAGAAAGGCACATGTGGTCCCTTTACACAAAAGCAGACGTAAGGATGACAATGAGAACTACAGGCTGGTTAGTCTAAACTCTGTGGTTAGTAAATTATAGGAAAGGCGATTAAAAGAGAGAATAGTGAGCTTCTGGAGTCCAGTGGATTGCAGGATCTGAAGCAGCATGGATTCACCAGAAGCAGGTCTTTTCCAACAAATCTGATTGATTTCTTTGTCTGGGTGACCAGGGAGTTGGACCGAGGGAGAGCCCTAGATGTGGTGTATTTCGATTTCAGTAAAGCCTTTGACACTGTTCCACACTGGCGACTTATAAACAAACTGAGCACTCTAGGGATGGATCCTAAAGTTACTGATTGGGTTAGAAATTGGTTGAGTGAGAGGCGACAAAGGGTACAGGTAAATGGAGCTCACTCTGAAAAGAAAGTTACCAGTGGTGTGCTGGAGGGATCTGTCCTTGGTTCGATTCTTTTTAACATCTTTGTTAGTGATATTGCAGAAGGGCTGTCGGGTAAGGTTTGCTTGTTTACAGATGATACCAAAATCTGCAATACAGTAGACACCCAGGAAGGAGTATATAACATGAAGAGGGATCTAGCTAAGCTTGAAGAATGGACTAGAATTTGGCAACTGATATTTAATGGAAAAATGCAGGGTCATGCATTTGGGCTGCAAAACTCCAAAGGAGCGGTACAGCATAGGGGGTGAGGTACTTCTGTCCACAAAAGAGGAGCAGGACCTGGGTGCAATTGTGTATGATGATCTTAAAATACCTAAACAGGTAGAAAAAGCAACTGCGAAAGCCAGAAGGATGCATGGGTGTATAAGGAGAGGAATGGCCATCAGAAAAAAAGGAGGTGATAATACCTCTGTATAAGTCTCTGGTGCGACCTCATTTGGAGTAATTCTGGAGACTGCACCTTCAAAAGGATATAAGCAGGTTGGAGTTGGTGCAGAGGGTGGCTACTAAAATGGTTAATAGTCTTTGTTATGAAGCATATGAGGGCAGTCTTAAAGATCTTAATATGTATTCTTTAGAGGAAAGGCGGGATAGGGGCTATATGATTGAGACATTTAAATACCTCCATGGCATAAATGCACAGGAGGGTCTCTTTCAATTAAAGGCAAGCTCTACTATGGGGGGGACATAGCATGAGCGTGAAAGGGGATAGACTCAGGAGTAATACACAGAAATATTTCTTTATGGAAAGAGTGGTAGATGCATAGAATAGTTTCCTAGTGGAAGTGGAGGACACGAGGACAGTATCTGAATTCAAAAAAGCATGGGACAAACACAGAAAATCTCTAAAGGTAAAAAGGGGACTCTTGTAGTTGATATGGAAGGTTAGACTAGATAGGCCATGTGATCTTTTTCTGACGTCATGTTTCTATGTTTCTAATGCCCCAATTGAAATAGAGTGTCTGCCCTTAATTAGGAGTATTTGCACATCCATGTTTGCAAAATGGCCCAGATATACATGTAAGTGCCAACATGTACACAGTATTCGTTGTGAAATGCCAGTACTTACATATGTAACACTGTCAAGAAAACCCAAGAGCTGCTGGGTTGCCAGGAGCCAGCACTGACTGGAAGGCGCAGACACACACACATGTAAGTTCGGGGTTCCCCCTGCGATTATTCCCAGATGTATCTTTCTGCAGTGGCACCTGCTACTGAAGGAGGATGTGTATTTTAGAACAAGCTCCACGTTTAACAGAGCTGTTCCTAAAATACTATCAGAATTGAAGATGTCCTGACCTCAGCATCTCAGTTCTGATATCCAGACCCTATCTAGAATGTGCCTTCATATGGGTATAATTTCCAGTACTAGTAAACAGTAAAATAAAAAATTCCTATTTTATTTCATTGCTATTTTTACATGGATGTGTGCTTACACCTTGGCATCACAAGGTAATATTCTTTGTTTTCTTTCTTGACATGGAGCCTGATTCACGTAGGGGCAGGTCCAGGCCATCCAGATGGCCCCAAGCAAGACAGGTCTATTTGGACCTCATTCTGGACAATTCTGGACCATAGGAACAAAACGTTCCCACGGTGCACAGAATCGGGCCCATGGACACCCCAATGTGCCCCTGTTGCCTGCGGGGATGTCTCCTCTGCAGGTGCTCCCAACTCCCATGGCTTAGGTCCTCCTCTTCTCCGCCGCCTGACCCACGCAGGCCTGTCAGGGCCTGAATTGGGTGGCGGGGACTCCCCTGCACCTGGCCCCAGTGCTCAGGACGTACGGGGAGAGCCAGAGTAGGAATAGAGCCCAGACGGCTTGTGGGGCTGCCCCACAACCCACATCCCAAAATCGGGCCCATAGTATCCATTTGGACGTCCCTATTTTTTTCCTTTTTATTCAGCTCTGATGGATTTATCATGCATCATATATTCAATGGCTGCTTCTTGTTGAATGAAGACCTATACTGCCATATAGTGTACATAGCAAAGACCATCTTAAGTTTGTAGTTGGCCACAGTTTGTACTTTATTTACATAAGACTGCAATAGAGAGTACTTCTAAGATTTCTTTACTTCATATCCTCTTCTGATCTATCATTTTTGTCCTTTGTCAACAACCAATCAAAACTTAATCAGAACAAAGACTGAGCCAACCGCTCATAATGATGGAGAACTGAGTTGGCATCATAGTACTGTTTGATCAAGTATGTATTATATATGACCTGTGATTTTCTTTTAAAATACTAATGTCTAATTACTTACATTAATTTAATTAAATTCCAGGAAGCATCTGAGCCTGAATGTATATGCTATAAGTCAGTGGTTTTCAACCAACTCTCAGGACACACTCAGTCTGTTTTGAGGATATCCACAATGAATATGCGTAAGACATTTGTGTGCACTATCTCATACATATTCATTGAGGATATCTTGAAAACAAGACAAGATAGATGTATCCCAAGGAGCACTGCTATATAACTCATGGGGAAAGCAACAGTCATAACACTTTATAAATCTGCAAGTAAGGAATGCAATTTTAACCCACATAAATAGATGTTTCAAATCGTATCATAAAACACAAATAGTACCATATTTTATCACTTAAGGAGCCAGACTGCTAATTTGGGATCATCAAAAATCTCTGGGCAATAAGCGACACGCTGAGATGATGATAAGTTTATGTTTATTGCATCTACAAATTTGTAGTCCCAATTTTCCTAAGAAATATGAAGGGCTACAAGTCCACAAACACAATAAAGTGGGGAGGAGTAGCCTAGTGGTTAGGGCAGCAGGTTGGAACCGGAACCACCAGCGTTCAAATCCCACTGAAGCGCCTTGGGCAAGCCACTTAACCGTCCATTGCCTCAGATACAAATTTAGATTGTAAGCCCTCCCAGGATAGGGAAAAACATACTGTATCTGAATGTAACTTGCCTTGAACTGCTACTGGTAAGGCGTAAGTTAAATACAGTACTAATAAATAAAAACAAGGACTGTCCAATATGATGTGTGACTTGTTGGTAGCCATAAAGGAATTACTCACAGTCTGTACTTTTCAGAAAATCCTATTTGAGCAGGTCCTTTGGTAAAAGTATTGTCACCATAGTACAAGACTTTGAGGTTTCATCCTGTCCATTAACTAGTCCCCACCTACCCGCAGGGCCAGTACAAGGCTATTAAGTGTTCAATCATGGCTGCCTGAACCCCTCCCCTCCAACTTACATATGTTGAGCACGGTGCTCCTGCCCCCTCTTTTATTTAAACATTGGAGATATAGGGGAGAGGGTCGCTATCCCTTTGAGCGGACTATCCTTAGTAATGGTAGAGGCCTTGAAAATATTCTTTGGAAGAAGACTAGCCTGTTTAACTGTCCAGAGCAGGGAACGGCGGTCATTGGCTATAGGGGCAGCAGTCTTCCAAGCAAGAAGGTGGGGAGAGGAGGAGCATAGATCCCAATTACAAATGCGCCCTTTGCACAAAGATAACGCAGTGTATAAGCACAAGTTCTGACAGGCCAAATGCAGAAAAGAGACTGGCGTGCACATAAACAGCAAAGGAAAAGCAAGCGCGCACAGTAACGCATAGGCAAATGAGCTGCACATATTAAAATGGCATGCTAATACTGTCTGTGCTCAATGCAGAGAAACACATAGAGGATTTTGTAACCAATTCTCTATGCCTGGGTCTGAGGTGGCGTAAATATCCTGCGCGTGCCCCCGACTGAAGCCCTCATTAATCAGATATTCAGCAATGGTTTATTTTTAGCGGCAGTGACTGGCTTTAAAAAAACTGCCAACTGATGCGGCTCAACATTGGCAGGTTATTGTTTAATACTATTTGTTGAAAACTGTTGGAAGATTTTAAATTAAAGATATTTAACAACTTACTTGTACTTCAAAATCTCGTTATTCAGCATCTAAAGTTCCTTGTCAGCTTACCACTATTTGGTGTACAATAAAATTTTAAAATCTTGTACTTGACTCTGTTCTTCTAAAATTATATTTTTGAATTGAACCTCTACTTCCCCTCTCTCCCTCCGGGAGCCTAGTCTGGATGGGTTTAGGACTCCATTATTTCAGAGCCCAAAAGGAAAGAGATGCCTCTGTGAACCAGTCTTGAGGGTATAACCATCTGAGCTGGGCTGGGACAACCATTAACAAATTAGGCAGTCACCTAGAGAATTCAAAGCTAAACAGTACATTTTGACAGCCGGTGTGTGGGGGTGGGGGGGGGTGGGGGGGGGGGCCCTGCATCTGAGAGCAACCTTGATTTGCTACTGTCCTCACTAAGGAAACTCCCTGTTACTTTGATTATGGAGTGCCATTGGCAGACCAGGTTGAGAGTCTATAGGAGAAGGCCTCAGGCTAACGATCCTGTGAGCAGTGAGTGAGAATCAGCTGTGCCTACTTAGTTGGGAACTGTGTGTGAGAGAAAACTGCAGCCAATCTGAGCACTTTTCAAATCATTTAGAATCCCTTCAGCAAAGGCTCCAACGATCCTGTGAGCAGTGAGCGAGAATCAGCTGTGCCTACTTAGTTGGGAACTGTGTGTGAGAGAAAACTGCAGCCAATCTGAGCACTTTTCAAATCATTTAGAATCCCTTCAGCAAAGGCTCCAACGATCCTGTGAGCAGTGAGTGAGAATCAGCTGTGCCTACTTAGTTGGGAACTGTGTGTGAGAGAAAACTGCAGCCAATCTGAGCACTTTTCAAATCATTTAAAATCCCTTCAGCAATGGCGCGCCCGTGCCTTGCGGGCCCGCGCCTGAGGGCCTCGCAAGAGGGCCCTTTGGCGTGGCCCTTAGGCGGTGGACCGTGCGAGACCCACTATCTGCTGCTATATGCTCATTCTGTTCAGCGATATGCTGTTTGTAGTTAATGTAAGGTAATGTAATGTAAGTTATGTACCGTGTTCCCTGTTTGTACTCCTAGTGTTTTGTTGTGATGTAATGATAATGCAATGTATGTTTCCCTCACCTTTGTTTAACTTTGTGCTGTATTAACCGCTTTGATTGAAGGAAAAGGCGGGATACAAAACATGTTAAATAAATAAATAAATAAATAAATAAATAAATAATGGGATGGGTTTAGATTAACATCCCTACACTTAGTAAGGGATATAATGTAAACCTAAGGGAGAAAAGTAAACTGTAAAGCTTAATAGTTGGTACAGGTGGGCAGACTGGATAGGCCATATTTATCTATATTTCTGTGTTTCAATGCAAATGGTACTCTAGAGAAAATATTATTCACAAAGAGCACAGTTCCATAACATGCATGTCTGGCCCACGGACACGTCTAAATAAAAAACGAGCCCCCTTTGAACCTAGGGTTGCCAACCTTTTCACCGAGAAAAACCCGGCACCTGTGGCTCGCCATGCTCCACCCATTCTCCGCTCCTAGTCCCACCCCTGCCCTGCCCCCAGCCCCACCCATGCTGCACCCCAGCCCCACCCACAAAAATTACCAAGGATACGTGTAAGCTAACTCCCTTGGTCAGATAATAATTAAACTGGGAACCCCAAAAGCCAAACATGAAATGTACAACACTGGAGAAATAAAACTATAAAGTAATTTCCTCTTGCACTAAACAAAAACGCAAAGATGTTAGCAATACACACTTCCCAGACCAGACATATTCCAGTTAATAAATTCAAAATAAAAAGTATTTTTCTACCTTCTGTCTGGGATTTTATTTTTCAGCTGCGATTGCTCCAGTCACTTTCTTCTGGTTTCTTCGTGTCTTCTGCGAGCTATCCATTTGTCCTTTCTTCTCTTTTAGATGTTTTCCATTCTCTCTCTATATCTGCTTTAACATACTGATCCTTTCCCTTTTGCTCTTTCCCCCATTTCTTTCATTATTCCTTTATCATCCACTCAAATTTCACCCTTCCATTCTCAATCCCCTCTTACTCTCCCAATACCTGGCCCATCGTAGACTTTTCTTCCACACAAAATATCTTTTCCCCTCTCCATTCTCATTCCCCATCCCCTTCTAGTCCTCCCCCCAAATCAGCTCCCTTATAGTTCTAGACCCACCCAGCATCCACTTTCTTCTAGTCCCATTCTCCCATGCCCCACATCAGCCCATTTCCAGTCCTATTCTAGCCCATCACCCATTTGCAGCCCAAGCTCCCCCCATCAGCCCATTTCTAGCCCTATTCCAGCTCCTCATCAGCCCATTTCCAGTCCTAGCCTCACATATGCTCTTTTCCAGTTCCATTCCAGCCCCCCATCAGCCAATTTCCACTCCAAGCTCCCCCATCAGCCAATTTCCAATCCTAACCCCCTCGTCATCCCACTTCCAGTCCTATTCCAGCCCCCATCAACCCATTTCCAGTCCTATTCCAGCTCTTCATCAGCCCATTTCCAATGCTAGCCCTCCCATCACAGGCCATTTCCAGTCCATGTCCCCCCCATCACAGCCTCTTTCCAGTCCTAGCCCCTGCACCATCACAGCCCATTTCCAGTCCTAGCCCCCCCCACCATCACAGCCCATTTCCAGTCCTAGACCCCCTCCCCATCACAGCCCATTTCCAGTCCAAGTTCCCCCTCCCCCCACCATAGCCCATTTCCAGTCCAGGTCCCCCCCACCATCACAGCCCATTTCCAGTCCTAGTCCCCCCCCCCACCATCACAGCCCATTTACAGTCCTAGCCCCCCCCCACCATCACAGCCCATTTCCAGTCCTAGCCCCCTCCCCATCACAGTCCATTTCCAGTCCAGATCCCCCCCCCACCATCACAGCCCATTTCCAGTCCAAGTCCCCCCCATCACAGCCCATTTTATTTATTTATTTATTTAGACAGTTTTTTGTATACCGCCTTATCCTTCAATCAAAGCGGTCACAGCACAATTGGGGGATACATTTAACACACGGGGATATGAGACACATACACTAATACTTACAGGGAACATGGGCAATGGAGGGTTAAGTGGCTTGCCCAAGACCACAAGGAGCATCTGTGGGACTAGAAACCCCAGTCCTTCTGGCCCAAGGTTGCTGTCCTCTAGTGGGATTTGAACCCCTGACCTTCCGGCCTGAAGTACCTTGCCCCAACCACTAGGCTACTCCTCCCTCTGTAGTCCTAGCCTTCCTTTGTAGTCCTAGCCCCCCCCCCCCATCACAGCCCATTCAGTCCTTGGCCTTCCCCCCCCCCCCAACCAGCCCCGCGGCTGTCTGAGGGGCTTCAGAGGGAGCTGGGGAAGTCCGCGCAAGGACCCGGCTCCCTCTGTACAACCGCCAGCGTGAAGATCCTTTTCCCTCACGCTGGCGGCTGTTTGTGTGAAGCCACGAATGCTGGGAAAGGTTAAAGGGCATTGCCCTGGGCAGGGATGTAGGCCGCATGGGACAATCCGGGGAACATTGGCATTACATCAGTCGTGTCTCTTAGTGCCCGGCACAGTGGATGTATGGCTGGCCTAACACACTGCCAGAAATATCTGATCTTATTAGAGTACCCTATGAAAAATAATCTAGAAAGAATCAACATAACTTCCGTATGGCTAAATGTCAAAACATATCACTGTCAATAATAAGGGACTCTCGGAATAAGAACATTCAGCAGTACAAATAGCACTAATACGTGCTCAACAGCAACACCATTGGTCCCACAAAATGTGCATTATGGGCATGTATTAGTGCTGTTTTCACTGTTGAGTGCCCTTATTCTGAGGGGTCCTTATTATTGACAGGGATATGTTTTAACATTTTGCTATAGTGAGCCCTCTCTGAGTTTGACTGCCCAATCACACTGGCACCTGGTGACACTTTGGTCATCCATATGGTTCAGGTACTAGCCAGACTTTCATGCCCCCCCTGAATTGCAGATAAGCACACCAGATCCACCCCCCCCCCCCATGCACTTCTCCTTACACACATAAAATGCTTTTTAAAATACTCCCATAGGGGGTAGGTTTATCAAAGAATTTCTATGACAGTCTCAAAAAGCGTGTGTGCTATATAAAGGCAACATGTGGGTGTACGGGGTTTTAGAAACAAGGCACCCAGAGTCCTCTCCAGAAGCTCTTTTGCAGATGCAGTTTTTTGCATGCACTCTGTACAGGTGTGCACATTATTTTAGGAAGCATTGATGTGTTCTGCAGCTGCACCCCTCTCTGCCCAAACTATGCCTCCTGCCACACCTAATCAAATTAATAATCACTGTCCACACAAATGCATGCACACTTTCATCAGTGCACATGCTTGTTTGCATTTCAGTACCCAAGCAATTTTATTACAGCCATTTCCCTTGCATAAAGCGTGCTTTACAAATGAAAACTGCTTTAGCAAATGGCCACATCAGCAAGAATGGTTGTTGCACACCGATAAAATAATGTTTGGCAATTCAGCATCTGCTTAGTCTAATCTGCAGCATCTATTGAAAAATGCTTCCCATCTAGCTTTCAGCTGTAACATTAATTGGATTGCATTAAAATCTATTCTGAAGCAGGTTTCTAATGCACTGCTAGCAAACAAACTGAGGATTCAGCTGTACATGTCACTCTGGTGATCCAAGAGGCACAGAATACTGGATAGACAAGATCTACATGTTTTTAAATAATAAAAAGCAAATAAATAGAAATATCATACCACACGGTATTTGAAAACAACTGCGGCAGATTTGGGAGATAGAATTGAAACACTGGTTTCCGGGAATTTCAAGGAAGAAGAAAAATGAAAAATAGAAACAGGGACTACTGCTATTACTAAATATTTTTAGATGTCTCACAGACACTTTTTTGGTAGTCCATACACTATTACAATGGTTGCTAATCATGTCTTTGGAGATCCCCCCCCCCCTCACCCGCCGCCAGTTGTGTTTTGGGATATTCACAATAAATATAGCACCTATCTACCTTTGAAGAATCCTTCTGAAAACTGGCCCCCTAAAAGACTACCAGAAATGGCAGATAAATCCTCCACATATCTGTGTGTCTGTACTTAAAAGCTCCCATCTGAATACTTGAAATAGTCAACTATGAAAACACCCCATCAGATTAAAACTAATTTCCTCAGGGAGAGGGCTGTAGCTCTCTAGCAGAACCTGATCTGAAAGGACAGGGGAATGAACGTAAAACGATTTTAGGACCAGCACATAGAGGCACTATTGTACTGTTTCTTTAACTACTACATGCCGGAGGACCATAGCATGCTCAGTATTTTCCAGCAGGTGGCGGCCAAGCTGCAGGGCAGTCATTCCCTATTACAACAGAGCTGTCACAGTCCCTGTACTGGGAATACATTACAGAAAGCAACGTAGCACTGGACGTGAGCTGGGCCCAGCATTACAGGAAGAATTAAATAAAGATCCAGTGGACGAAGCGATGCAAACAGTCATAGCTAGCTCTGTTTAGGGATTTTAGAAGAATGGGGACGGAAACAGGCCTGTCACTGACCATTAACTCAGCTATTTGCTTGACCTCTCTAGCTTTCACTTTGTCTGTGCTGGAGAATACTACCAAGTCCCTCTGGAAAGCTGTTGTAGCTCTATAGACAAGATCACAGCTAGCAAGCATGGAATATTTCTTCAAATTCCAGCTCTTTAAAGGAACAGAAGACATTCAAAATGTCACTCTTTTGTAGCCTGTGAATATTTCCTTCTCTATGTTTGTGTTTGTTATACTTTTTTCAGTGTTGTTGGATAATTTTTGTACCCAACAGAATTTTAGTGAAAGGATCTCCTTTTCAGTTTTAGCTCAATGATTACGGTTGAGCAGTTGCTGTATTAGTCCACTTCGGGGTTGTCAACCACTTATAAATTTATCAGCAGTTGACAGCTTTGGCTGTCTCTCTATTGGCTCCCTCGCATGAAGATGAATGATGACGAAACTATGCTTGGTGCCAGGGGTGGGATCAGTGGAGAAAAAGTCGTCTGGGGAGTGATTAGATATAGGTGGGCTCTAAGCAGGCAAACAGCAGCTTCCTTTAGAGGTTTTAAATGCTGCTAGATTTAGGTAGGCCATTATAGTCTTCAATGAAACAGGCAGTTACCTAATCTTTTTCCCAACCATCGCAGGCACATCCCTTAATTTATAGGTAGTTCTCACAATTAAGAGATAGAGTGAAATTTCACAGTACAGTCAATTTTCATCAAGTTCATTGTGAAACAAACAAAAATTTGTGGTAAAATATACCTAAAGGCCTTATATTAGTTTAGGTATTCTTGTTCCAGGGCTGGTGATACCTTTTGGCTGCCCTGTGCAAATCATTACTCTGCCCCCCCCCCCCCCTCCACCACACACCCCGGTGGATTCCAATAGAGTCCTTCATAAGCTTCTCTTTTGTTCCCACAATAAATGCTTGAACACTATTTACACAAGTAGCGCGATTACAGAAAGGCTAAGAGATTTCTGAACAAATTCCCTCCAATGCCAACTGCCAGGTACATTATGCAGTACTATAAAATCCTGGTCATTCAGAGCCTATAGGCAATCTGAACTGTCCGGACTCCCACAGCGCCAACCTTACCTATGAAAATGAAACACTACAAATACTATATTGGGCCCGAGGACAGCAATACACCTCCTATTGAGAGAACTGAGAAAGCAGGGCGGCTACAGATCGCTGCACAGAAAGCAACACTAGCAGAACACATTTACACCTTAAAATACAGACAGCTCTTCACCAAATACAGAGCAAGGGACCATGAATTAGAAACAGAAATATGGAAACAAATTTAACTGAAAACCCCAAAAAGTCAGACTACGTGTAGTGAAACACTGAACAAACAGAAACAGAAATGCATTTCCCCATGTACCGAGCAAAATATAAAGGCTTCAGAGATACGCATTCCTAATTAATTCAAAATAAAATATTTTTTCTACCTTTGTTGTCTAAACATTTTATTTTTTCAGTCTTGGTCCCAGTTCCTTTTTTCTGCTGTCTTCCTGGTTTTTTCCCCTAATTTTTCCACAGTGTGCTCCCCTTTTGCCATCTCTCCCTTACATCTGACACAGAGAGTGATCTTTTCCTTTCATTTCTTTTCTGCGTATTCACTCAAACTGTACCCTCCTTCTCGCTTTCTAGTACTCATCTCTCTTTTTCTACCTTTCGCCTATCAACTTTTCATCTCCTTCCCAGCCCATCGTCCCCTCTCCCTAGTCCTCCCTTTCCCCGGCATCTCATTCCCTTCTGTCTTTCACCCATCCCCCGCCTCCTCCACTTCCACCCTCTGCAATCACTCCCTTCCCGGTCATCAGCCCCAGCATCTTCCCTGTCAGTCATTCTCTCCCATCCCTTTCTTGTCTGTTATCATCACCAAGTCTCCTGCTGCCCCTTTTGCCACCTCCCCAGCTTTATTTCCAGCATCTTCTTATTTATCATCTTGTCAACCTACCTCTATGGCTTCTCTCACCATGTCCAGCATCTTCCCCTTGCCTCTTCACCCTCTTTCCACCTCAGTCAAGCTTCTACTCTCTGTTCAGCACTGCCTACTTTCACCTTCTTCCCCCCACCCAGTCAACCATCTCTCCTTTCCCTTTTATCTCCCTCCCTCAAATCTAATATTTCCCTATCAGAGGAGTTCATGATGCCTGCTCAGTTGCCGTCACAGTACTACAGAGAGCAGTGTGCAGGTTGTAACAACTCTGGACCCTAATTCGGCCTTTCATCCATTTCTCCGCTGCTGCCATACGCCCGTCCAATATAACGGGCTTTTTTTTGTAAACTTAAAGTTCCTTCCTGGATCCTGCTGCAGCATCAGATCCTTCCCTATCCCTCATCCCCTATCCACCTCCAATCCTTTTCTTACATCTTACTCCCTTATCCAGATTTCAGTTTCCCCCTTCACATCCTGCATTTCTACCCTCTCTCACCTTCAAAGACCTGTCCTCTTCCTTTGTCTCTCACCCACTCCATAGCAATCTGCCTTTCAACCCCTCCCCAGCCCTCCAGGTCCTTGAAACCCTTCCCCATATTTCTGTACTCAGTTTCACAGCCTAATTCATACCCAAGACTTAGTCCCCACTATCCTCCTAATCTCTGGCCAATTTCTTAGTACCCACTCTCCTCCCCCCCCCCCTCTTCCAGCAATACTCAATTCAGAATCCCACCTTACCCACTCCATCAGTCCACACTTATACTCCCAATACCCCGCCATTCTTAGAGTCTGTCTTCTTCTGTTCTCCCACCCAATTTTAGAGCCGTCACCTAATCCGAGTCCTTGCTCTCCTGCATCGCCATGTCCCCAGTACCTGTTATCCCCTTTGTCAGACTCACCCATGTACTTCCTTCCCCACTAAACATTAACTTACCTTTCCTCCTCCTTATTCCAGCATTCGTTCTTGTGCCCCTCCCTCTCAATCTTCCCCCATAAATGACCTTCTTTCTTCCCCCCTCCAAACACACAATATCTGTCACCTCTTTTTTCACTCTCCCAGTTTCTTCCTCTTTTCCCCACTCTGACCTCAGAATCTATAAGCATCAGCCCCAGCCCCTTTCCAGTTTACCTCTGCATCAGCCCATTTCTCCCCGTCAGCCCCATTCAGTCCCAGTACCCCCCCTCAGTGTCAGTCTCCTTCCAGTCTCAGTAAGTCCCCACTGTCAACCCCCTTGTAATTCCCTGTACTCTCCCAAGTGTCTTCCCCTTCCAGTTCCTGTACCCGCTCAGTATCATCCTCTTTCCAGTCCCAGTAAGCCCCCAGTGTCAACCCTCTTCCAGTCCCAGTTCCTCCCTCTCAGTACCTTTCAGTGTCAGCCCTTATATTCCCAGCCCCTTTCCCACCATATCAGCTTCCTTCTAGTTCCAACCCCCTTTCAGTCCCAGTAACAGCCCCTTCTTTCAGTCCCAGTCCCAACCAACCTCTTCTCCCAAGTTGGATACCTCCTTGCAGCAAATTTAAAAAGCCGTGGGAACATTTTTTCTTTGCCCCCGTGGCTGTGCTGTCTTCTAAGCCATCAGCACCGCATGGTTTCTAAAGGCAGAATTAAGCACTTCCATTTATTAAATCAAATTTTCTCATGCTATTATCACTATTGCTAAGTGGTCCCAACACTTTCATCTCGCCTATCAGATCCTCTGTTCCATTAGGATCAAAATAGCTCCCTCTCATGTTGGGTTTTGAACCAGCTGCTCCATAAAGCAGTCATTTATTTCATCTAGAAACTTTATCTCCTTAGGATGTCCTGATTCACCCTCTTGATATCGATGTAATTGAAATCATTCATTATTATTCTTATGTCAATTTTGTTAGCTTCCCCTATTTCTGTTAGCATTTCATCATCTGTCTCACTTAGAATTTCTATCTTTAATGATTCTCTAGTGCATTTTGTTTCCTGCAAAGATTTTATCCAGTTTGATTCGATGCCCTCTTTAAGATGTTGTGCCACCCGTCCACCAAATTGACACAGTATCACAGTATCCTATTGGTTATCCTCCTTTACCAGATCTCTGAGATACCAATTATATCTACTCTTCATTCAGTTCCATATATTCGAATTCTCCTATCTTACTTTTTAGACTTCTAGCATATGAGTGAAGGCATTTCAATGTATGTATTTTGAGCCCGATTTTCATTTAGGCAAGCAATGCGCCACATTGGTGTATAGCCCACCCGCCAACCTCCTTAACCCAGATTTTCATTTCCGTGGCAACAGAAATGAAAATCCCGGTCATGCTGCACAGCTCAGCAGCTGCCAAGGCTAGGCGGGTAGCAGCGATTTTTGATGCTGCTTGTTTAGCCCCAGTGCCTTAAAGATTGATAGCATGGTTTAAAGGTGAGGAGAAAAAGGCTGTTATAGCTCAAAAAACAGATTACAAAAAATGGAAAAGAATCTGAATGAAGAAAACAGGAAACAGCAAAAGCAATGACAAATTAGATACAAAGCATTGATAAGGTGGGCAAATGGAGAATTTGAAAAGAAGCTAGACAGGGAATGAAAAACTCATAATAAAAACTTTTTCAGGTACATTCAAAGAAAAAAATCCTGTGATGGAGTCATTTGTACCATTGCATGATAGAAGAATAAAAGAGGCAGAAAGGGAAGACAAGGCCATAGCAGAAAGGCTAAGGGGCTCATTTGGACATCTGCAAACAGGCATTCAAATGTGTAAATCAGAGACACATCCCTGGACCCATTTACGAAAGCTGGGTATACAGACGTCGAGGTGTGGCCTCCGACGTGCAACAGAGATGAATGTTGCTGTGAGATTTCAGAATAGCACAAGCATGTCTTACCCTGCCTGTTGATGCATCCAGGCCTGAGGAGGAGCAGATGACGTTCACAAGTCCTATTCAGGAGCTTTACAGTTTCTGCCAGCACCTTTAAAACAGAGATCCGCAGATCATCCCCATGACATTGAGCTCACTCTTCCCTTACTCTCTTTCTAAGTGGCCACATTGTCCCCTTACTGCCAGTGCTGTGCTGCTGCTGACTCTGCCCCTATCACGTTCCAGCACATCAATCAGTGGATGCCTGCACAGCTCTCTTGTGCATCCAGTGCTGAGCTCTGTGGATGATTCCCATGGCTACAGGCTGCCTCATTGCTCTCCAGCTGGTCATGTTGCCCCATTAGCGCTGGTGCTGCTGACTCTGCCCCTATCACGTTCCAGCACATCAGTCAGTGGGTGCCTGCACAGCTCTCTGGTCCATCCAGTGCTGAGCTCTGTGGATGATTCCCATGGCTACAGGCTCCCTCATCGCTCTCCAGCTGGTCATGTTGCCCCATTACTGCTGGTGCTGCTGACTCTGCCACTGTCATCTTCCGCACACCACCAGGTAGGTGACTGCACACCTCCTTTATCCATCAGGTGCAAAAGGTCAGGTCTCCTGGAGACGTTCACAGCCAGAATGGCTACCACGGTCACGTGACAGGAGAGCATCACCCTGGTGTGGCAGGAAGTGATCCTGTAACTAGGACCTGTCCTCCAGGTGATGTAAAACCCTCTCGCACTGAGGACGTTTCTCCAGGGCCATGTCCCCATGAGGGGAGGGTCAGGACAGCTGTTATAGTTGGTGAATCAATCATTAGGAATGTAGATAGCTGGGTGGCTGGTGGACGTGAGGATCGCCTGGTAACATGCCTGTCTGGTGCGAAGGTAGCGGACCTCATGCACCACCTAGATAAGATCATAGATAGTGCTGGGGAGGAGTCTGCTGTCTTGGTACATGTTGGTACCAATGACATAGGAAAATGTGGTAGGGAAGTTCTGGAGGCTAAATTTAAGCTTTTAGGTAGGAAGTTGAAATCCAGAACTTCCAGGATAGCGTTCTCCGAAATGCTTCCTGTTCCACGTGCAGGACCCAAAAGACAGGCAGAGCTCCGGAGTCTCAATGCGTGGATGAGACAATGGTGCAAGGATGAGGGTTTTGGATTTGTTAGGAACTGGGGAACATTCTGGGGAAAGGGGGGGCTCTTCCGAAGGGATGGGCTTCACCTTAATCAGGATGGGATCAGACTGCTGGCATTAACCTTTAAAAAAGAGATAGAGAAGCTTTTAAACTAGAAAATAGGGGAAAGCCGACAGTCACCCAGGCGTGCATGGTTCGGACGAAGGTATCCTTGAAGGATACTACCAAAAGCAGTGAGGTTCCAAAAGGGAGTATAGTAGCCCAAATGCCCTTGAGTAAGGAGCTGACAGAGCATAAAGATTCCAAATTACCCCTGCCTACCAATAGCCAGATTAATATGAATAAAATGCAGTCTCTAAAATGCTTGTATGCCAATGCTAGAAGTCTAAACAACAAGATGGGAGAGTTAGAATATATAGCACTAAATGAGAGGTTAGATATGATTGCACTCTCAGAGACATGGTGGAAGGAGGATAACCAGTGGGACACTGTGATACCTGGATACAAACTATATCGTAATGATAGAGCTGATCAAATTGGTGGAGGGGTTGCGCTCTATGTTAGAGAGGGCATTGAGTCAGAAAGGATTAAAGTTTTGCAGGGAACAAAATTTGCTGTAGAATCTCTATGGATTGAAATTCCATTTATGAAGGGGAAGGTGATGGCAGTGGGAGTATACTATTGACCGCCTGGCCAGAATGAACAAATGGATGATGAAATGCTCAAAGAAATCAAGGAAGCTAACAAAAGTCACAACAGAGTAGTAATAATGGGTGATTTCAATTACCCCGGTATCGACTGGGTCAGTGTCACAGCAGGACAAGCTAAAGAGATAAAGTTTCTAGATGGAATAAATGACTGCTTCTTGGAGCAGCTGGTTCATGAACCGACCAGAGGGGAAGCCATACTGGACCTAGTCCTTAGTGGAACGCCAGATCTGGTGCAAGAAAAAGGGTGTTGGGACCACTTGGCAATAGTGATCATAGTATGATCATGTTTGATTTAATTAGTGGAGGACAGATAGTAAAGGCATCCACAGTACTACCTTTTAACTTTCAAAAGGGAGACTATGATAGGATGAGGAATATAGTTAGGAAAAAACTAAAAGGAGCGGTTCCAAAGGTTAAAGACTTACAGCAAGCTTGGGTGTTATTTAAAAATACTATCCTCGAAGCCCAGACCAGCTGTATTCCACGCATTAAGAAAAGTGGAAGAAAGTCCAAAAAACTGCCAGCATGGTTTAAAGGTGAGGTCAGAGAGGCTGTTGCTGCCAAAAAAGCAACCTTCAGGAAATGGAAAAAAGAGCCAAACGATGAAAACTGGAAACAGCACAAGCACTGGCAAGTTAAATGCAAAGCATTGATAAGGCAGGCAAAGCGGGAATTTGAGAAGAAACTTGCTACGGAAGCAAAAACACGAAATAAAGACTTTTTCAAGTACATTCGTAGCAAAAGGCCTGTGAGAGAGTCAATTGGACCATTAGATGATAGAGGGTAAAAGGGGCAGTAAGAGGAAACAAGGCTATAGCAGAGAGACTGAATGAATTCTTTGCTTCGGTCTTTACTGAGGAAGATGTAGGGATGTTACCCAAGACTGAAGTGGTATTTAAAGGTGATACTGCAGAGGAATTGAGAGAAATATCGCTACACCGGGAAGATATATTACAACTATTTGATAAACTGAATAGTAGCAAATCACCTGGACCAGATGGTATACATCCCAGAGTGTTGAAAGAACTGAAATATGAGATTGCAGACCTGCTATTGGTAATCTGTGAACTTTCATTAAAATCATCTGTAATACCTGAAGTTTGGAGGGTCGACAACGTAACACCAATTTTTAAAAAGGGTTCCAGGGGTGACCCAGGAAATTACAGACCGGTGAGCCTGACGTCAGTACCAGGGAAAATGGTAGAAACCATCATACAGAACAAAATTACACAGCATGTAGATAGTCATGGCCTAATGGGAGACAGCCAACATGGCTTTAGACAAGGAATATCTTGTCTTACTAATCTGATATGTTTTTTTGAAGGTGTGCATAAACAGGTAGACAAAGGTGAGTCGGTTGATATAGTGTATCTGGACTTTCAGAAAGCTTTTGACAAAGTCCCCCATCAGAGACTTTTGGCGAAGCTAAAAAGTCATGGGATAGGAGGCAGTGTGCTATTGTGGATCGGGAACTGGTTAAAAGATAGAAAGCAGAGGGTAGGGCTAAATGGCCAATATTCCCAATGGAAAAAGGTGAATAGTGGAGTACCCCAGGGATCTGTACTGGGTCCGCTGCTTTTTGACATATTCATAAATGACCTGGAAAAGGGAATAACTAGTGAGATTATCAAATTTGCAGATGACACAAAACTGTTTAAAGTTGTTAAAACCCAAGAGGATTGTAGAAAACTGCAGGAGGATCTGGATAAATTGGAAGACTGGGCATCCAAATGGCAGATGAAATTTAATGTGGACAAGTGCAAAGTTATGCACCTAGGAAAGAACAACCCACACTATAGTTACACAATGCAAGGCTCCACATTAGAAACCACCACCCAGGAAAAAGATTTAGGCGTCATTGTGGATAAAATGTTAAAACCCTCGGCCCAGTGTGCAGCAGCGGCCAAGAAAGCAAATAGAATGCTAGGTATCATAAGGAAAGGGATGGAGAACAAAACAAAGGATATTATAATGCCTCTGTATCGCTCCATGGTACGACCGCACCTTGAATATTGTGTGCAATTCTGGTCACCGTATCTTAAAAAGGACATAGCGTTATTAGAAAAAATACAGAGAAGAGCCACCAAATTGGTGAAGGGGATGGAAGGCTACTCCTATGAAGAGAGGCTAAGAAGGTTAGGGCTTTTTAGCCTGGAGAAGAGACGGCTGAGGGGAGATATGATAGAGGTCTATAAATTAATGAATGGAGTGGAACGGATAAACGTGGATCAATTGTTTACGCTATCAGAGTATAGAAAGACTAGGGGACATGTAATGAAGCTACAGGGTAAACTATTTAAGACAAATAAGAGAAAATATTTTTTCACTCAACGTGTAATCAAACTCTGGAATCTGTTACCGGAGGATGTAGTAAGGGCTGTTAGTATAGCTGGGTTTAAAAAAGGTTTGGACAAGTTCCTGGAGGAAAGGTCCATAAACCACTATTAAAAAGGGACCCAGGATATCAATGCTTGACCCAGTACAAGCATTGTGGAACCTGTGTCTTTGGGGATATTGCTAGGTACGTATAACCTAGATTGGCCACTGTTGGAAACAGGATACTGGGCTTGATGGACCTCGGTCTGACCCAGTATGGCATGTCTTATGTTCTTATGTTCTTATGCCCCAGCATTGCTTTCCTAAAGTGAGGCTCAGATGGGTGAGGTTAGTTTTCTAATATAAAGCAGGCCCCCTTGATATGAAATTTACAATTCATAACTTCTTTAGCTGCTTGCCTTGAGGTAGAGGTATAATTTTTGTTACTGTAATGTTCATATTTTTAAAGTGTTCCACTGAATTCCTAGAAGTTCCCTGCAATGATTTTCTCCTCCTGGTCACCACTGACTCAAGTCTTTTGATATAGGTTATTATTGCAATTAAGGGGAAGGAAAAATTTCTGGATAATGGGAGTTAATTAGTGCCTTGTGAAAATTTAATCCTCAATAAAACTTAAAAGAAACAGTAGGCCAACTATAAATCACAGGCAACAAGCTAGACAAAATAAACCTAGTGGACCGGGTCTGAAATTCAAAGGATTTATGGGCCTGATATTCAAAGCAATGAATGTTGTCATCAGACCTTCCAATGTGTTAATCGCTCTGACTGCGAGATTCAGCAGCAGGCACATGGTTAGTGCTGCTGAATATTCTTGGGTGCCGCCACTAGGCTAGCGTCGAGGCGTTCCAGGGCAGCACCTGGGGATAACTGGGCTGCCGCGATATTCATCTGCTGCTCGGTTATCCCTTGATGGAGAAAGTTAGGCACATTAAATGCTAACTTTCACTGCCGCAGCTGACTGAGCCGTGTCTGAATATCACTGCCGGCCACTTAGCTTCTGAGCTAGCCAGCTGATCCAAATATCCAAGGACGGTGGCCGGATATGGCCACGGCATGGAATATATGGGTGATAGGTTCAGCAGAGATTGCTAGCCGCTTTAGGATGGCTAGCTGACTATCGGGCCCTGTGCTCCTAACTTTGAGAGTTATGCTTCTAAATTGGCCTCTGAAAATTTACTAGGGCTGAGCACCTAAGTATTTTCTTAAAATTTTACTAACCTCCTAAATTTAGGAGCCTTAAAAGTGGACAAGGGGCAGATTTATGGTGCAGAAAAATAGTTAGAAGCTTAGAACTAATTTTCAGCACTAAGCAACTGAATCAGGCTCATAAATCTAGGCAAATGAATGGTAGACTTATATATAGCACGGGGAGGGGGGGGGGGTTATTTAAACAATTAATGTTAAATTAAAACTCAATGTTACTTGTATGCATTGTAGTATGTTCTTGTTCTATGTACACCGCACTGATTTTAATAGCGCGGTATAAAAGAATTGTTAAATAAATAAATAAATAAATAAATGTGGTTAGCAGACCTGCCAACCGTGCTAATTGTGGGATATTCAGCAGCACATGACTTTTGTGGTGCTGAATATCTCCTCCTGATGCATCGGGGTATTCTAGTGGCGTTTCAGGGACGGCGCTCACGTTAACCGGTAAGCAGCGATATTCAGTACTCCAGAATCTCTTTGCCTATTTTCCTTCTCCACCATCTTAGTAAATATCCACCCCAATACTGTTTTTCCTAGCTTGCCATTCACCCCTCAGCTCTAATCATTATTTGTGTGGCTGCATTCCATCTGTTTATGCAAGAGTTAACGCAAACTGACTAAACATAGGCAGAAAGAATGCTGGTCTAACTTTAGCTGGTTTATCTAACTGGGCAGTGGCTGAATATCGCCACCTGCAGGTTGGTTAAAACACTTTCCAAGCAGGCCGGATATTCAAGGCTAGTGGCCAGTGGCCTGAATTAAAACAGTGACAGCCAGCTGCTTGGCTTGGGCTGGACGCTACCATTGAATATCAGCCCCATAAATTTTAAGCTCCTAAATTCAGCTCAAAAGATAGAATCCTAAGTGTAGCTGAAAATAAGGTGCAAATTTAGGAGCCTAACCAACTTAAGAACATAAATTTAGGAGCTCAGCTTTTATTTGAATATCTGGCCTGGGGAATTTAAATATTTGTATCTTAAAAACAAAAAGATTCAGAGAGCAATGGAGCAGGAACCCAGAATGTTCATCTAGCCACCTCAAGGAAGGTACATCATAGTGTCCTATAACAGACACATTGAGGCCTTGGTTAAAAATCAAGGGGTATGCCCATTCAGTACCAAGTGCCCTGAAGTTCTGTTTTTCCTAAATGGTATTACTGAGTTTTGTCAAGGGGGTCTTTTGTAGCACTGGGGCCCTGTGCAATTCCCTGCTTGCAACTCCCCTCCCCCCTTCCCCAAAATCAGCCCAGGGCAAAAGCCAGACTGTTTTTAATGGTCTATATTTCAGTTCCTCTTCAAATTTTCTGCATGTATGAGACATTTCTATGCTTAGCATTGTCTATATAAGGTTTATGTGGTCTATTGTAATGATTTTATATATTTTTATCTCCCTTAACTTATTTGCATTTGCAAACTGCTTTGTTGGTCAATGAAAAGCAGTATATCAAATGATTAAACCTATAGCTAAACCTGTTTGATGTGACTTGGGTGAAATATCTAAGCTATTTATAGAGTTTCATAGTTCATTTTCCTGATTCTTTTTTATTTTCCCCTCAGTACATTTGATACTGCAGTGTATAAAGATCTATGTCAGACATTAACCACCAGTAGAAAATGTTAATGTACAAAAGCAGCTGTTTAATGTCCAAAATTGTCTAAGATGAAACTATGAATTTATTTTCTCCTTTGTCGATAATTTTAAAATCTCTGTTTTCCTTCCAGCAGTGCAGTGTTTTTCCATAAAGGCTTCTTTTGTTCTATGTTCTGCCTACTGGGCTTCAGTCACCGGGAGCTGTAAATTGATAAAACACAGATCAGCAAAGCTTCATATGGACTGTTTTGTCCTTTGTTCTGTCACATATTTAATTTAGTTTACATTCTTGTGGCCTTTTCTAAAAATCATCACCTCACTGTGATCTGCAGCAGGGCTCCCAAGCTTGTCCTGAAGTATACCCCAGCCAAATGGGTTTACAGGAGATCCATAACTGACATACATGAAATAGATTTGCATATGATGTAGGATATTCTCAAATGCAGATTGGCTGGGGAGTTCTCCAGGGCAAGCTTGCAAACAGTGATCAGAGCAATGGCGCACCAAGAGCAGGCGATGGGTGCGGCCCACCTCAGTTGGTGGCAGAGAGTGGGGTGCACTCCCGCCAGGCCCACGGAGGCAGTGCTGCAAACCTACCATAAAGCTAGCTTGTTGTGTTGCCTTTGCTCCAAGCCAGCTGCTCTTCTCTCCCAGCCAAAGTCTTGTGAATCGTGAGACTTCGGCCTTAGAAAGAAGAGAAGGTTGGTCCTGGAGGCAGTACAGCGAGCCAGCTTTATGGTAAGTTTGCCACATTGCTGTGGGCCTGGTGGGGTATGTACGCATTGCGGCATGCAGCATCATGCCACATGGGGTGGGAAAGGGCGCTGGCTATGTTGAGGGGTACCGTCCTGGGTGCTGAAGGGGCTGGGAACACCATGGGATCAGAGTGACCAGATGGCTTCATTTTAGCAGGGCAATCAGATCCAGTTCTGGTCTAACACCCTTTGCATTCAGGAATTTTAAGTGTTGCTTCTTTCAGATACACATTTGTTTGGGTTTTTTTTTACATTATTTTCCAAAAAAAAAAAAAAAATAGAAAAGTCCTCAAGATTAACATGGTCATTGTCTGGGTTACTGGCTCTAGCCAGTCTATTCTTAACTGTGTCTTGCATTCCTGGTAAAATTAGTTCCTGTTTCCTGATTAGCTCAAGTTTCCTGCTCTTGAACTCTGTTGAAAACCCTTCCTAGTTTTTTTGCCTTGTGAATTTATTAACTCCTGCTCTAGAGATTTACTCCAAATACTTTTCTTGTGCCATATTCTTGTGCCAGAAATTCTGTGACGCCATGTCTTCATTTCTTAGACATGGTTTCACAGAATTTCTGAATAGAATCACTAATTGGAAAAACAGGATATGGAATAGGTTTGGTAAATGTCTTTGATAGTGTAATTGTAAATGGGAATTCCCAGGAACATATTTTAACAAGAATTACATGATACCTTTCCCAGAACTTACAGGATTAGGAACATGGTACAGAAAAAGTCTTTGGAGTAAGTTTCTAGAGCAGGAGTCAATAGATTCAAAAGACAAAAAACCCAGGAAGGTTTTTCCACAAAGCTCAAGATCAGACATGGAATAGCAATTAAAATTACCAATGAAGAATAGACTAGTCATTGCCTGCACTCCTTTCCATCCTTCTAGGAGACATGGTTTGAATCATGTTCTTTCATATGTAAGTTCGATGTAACAGTTCTTTTGAGTTTCAATGTAAACCGCCTTGATTAAATGAGAAGGCGGTATAGAAAAATTGTTAAATAAAATAAATAATAAATAAATACTAGCTCCTTCCGCAAGATGAGAGCTAAGAAAAGCAGCCATAGCACTAACCTAAGAGCACTATCTTGAGACCCGTCCATGAGAACTGTTAACAAAAGTACCCCCCCTCCCCCAAATTGGGTTATTACCTAGAAACTTTTACTAACCTTTCAGATGTTTTTTAAGGCTTGTTTTGCATCAGGCAAAAGCACCTAATGTTGAGGGTCAATCCAACTGTCTGTTTGTATGTATAGTTTTATTTGCGCATATGCAAACAAAGCTATGCCTTTGAAGGCAGAATGCAGCATGCCACAAACTCCACCCCTGCACCACACACATCAAAACACACAGACATCTCACCCCGGCATTACACCTCCAACCTACTTCAGACACACACACGCTCACACACACACCTCACCCCATACCACACAAATACGTGCACACACACCCCACTCCCATCACACACACACACACATTCAGACATTGCCCTCCAAACACACACACACATAAACAGACATACCCCCACATATACAGACATCTCATTCCCCCCACATATACAGATATCATACACATTCATACACTCACAATGCATCTCTCCCACACATGTGCACACATACCATCCCTTCAGTATGCACCCACACACATACACACAAATGTACACACTCAGATTTCACCTCCCATACACACAAACATCCCCCCACAAACACACAGAGACATCTCAACCCTCCCACACATACAGAAGGAGATATTCCACCAACACACACAGACATCCCACCTACCACATACACATATATACACACACCACTCTCACACATAAATACACACCACATACACACACACACACACACACACACACACACACACACACACACATAAAAACACCCCCACCCTCACCCCCAAGACCCCCTCCCACCCATACACATACACACCAACCTAGCACCACACAAACAGATGCATACACAGTCTTGGCTTTTGGACTGCAGGGTTCTGAGATATTCTTCTCTATTCCTCTCCACTGTTGTTGCTGGTCCTAGGTTTCTTGAAAGCATTAAGCAATACCTTTCCTCCTCTGCTTTGACCACCATTTCCTTGCTTACCCTTTCCAAGTATTGTCCTTCAATCAGAGGAAGAAGGAAACATTTTCCCTGTACTGTGTAATGTATAGGGATTTTAACATTTTTTAGTGATAATTTACTACATAGTGAACACATCATACCAATTACTAAGCAGAACAGTGCAGCAAGCCTGTCACTTTCTATGGATCCAAGGAATCTGAGGGATTTTTACGACTGACTCTAATACTAAGACAGAAACAGTAACTTTCTGCTGGTGCCTCTCTGTTCTCTTTGGTTCCTTTCCTCCTCAACTATGGGATTTATCAGGCTCTGGACCAGCTTTTCTCCGACATAGAGGCATGTATACTAGGTAGCCAGCATGTAAGAATGCAACTGGATGAGAGGTCTGAGCCAATTTTGCAGCTGAAACTGCAAGCAATCTGCCAGCTCCAATAACTCCGTTTTCTGTCATGCCCTGTACCTGCTTGAAACTTTCTAGCTGCTCCTCCAGGGATGGTCTCACCCAGGGTATTCTTGCTGAACATGCAGCCTCTGTATCATTCTTGAAGGGCTTCAGGGTGTGAACCGCTTGCATCATGTGTAACCAATACTGATACCCCAGGGGATGATCTAAACTTATGTCAGCCTCTAAAGACAGCTCAAGAAGCTTTATTGCTCCTGCACCAGCCTCTGATTCATTAGGCAGATGGAATTCCATCTGGCACCTGTATCCTGAATAAGATGGTTCAGAGACATGCTCATTGCTTCCTGCTTTCCCTATAGCTAAGGCCCACCCTTCACATTGCAACTTGAAATGCCCTGCTATTTTCCTGCATCTGCGGTTATTTTAGAAGCCTTGTTTGCAATTTCCATGTATATCATCTGGCATTTCTACAGGGAAATGACATCCACATGTAAATAGAAATTTAGAAAGAGTTAAATTTCCACGTGGATGGCCATAATGCGTAGAAATTGCAAGGGGGCATGTTGGGGCATGATTTCAGAGCTGCTCCCTGGCACATATAGGTTTTGAAAAAGTGTTCAGTTCAGCCACTTCTTTGCAGGAGGGATTAAGAAAGTTATCCTCCTTAATCCCCTGTTGTTTTTCCCCCTCCAAATTAAACCTGAATAAGGATAGCGCCATCTGTTGTTAATTGGTGGCATTTCTATGTAAAATGTTTATGCACAGGTTTGCACATGTTCATGTGTAAGACGCCGATTGATTTTTCCCATGTGTAGAATTGTAAAAGAGCTCCTCCCGCTGTATGTATCAGAAAATGCAGATGTGCTCCTGCAGTATTTTAGAAAAGGTTTGAATTTGGCAGAGCCTTTTTTTCAAATCTATTTTTTATATAATTTAGAAAACACATAAGAACATAAGATATACCATACTGGGTCATGCCAAAAGTCCATAAATCACAGTATCCTGCTTCCAACAGTGGCCAATCAAGGTCATAGGTACCTTTTGGCTTCCCAGAAGGAACACAGATTCCATGATGCTTTTCCCAGGGGCAAGCCGTGACTTTCCCCCATCCTCTTTAATAATGGTTTAGGGACCATCCTTCCAGAAACTTGTCCAAGCCTCTTTTAAACCCAGCCACACTAAGAACTTTTACTACATCCTCTGGCAACAAATTCCAGAAATAGAACAAAAATAACATCAACTGCTGGGAACTGAGATATAGTAGTCTGTCAGTATTCGATTAAATTAGATGCCTTTGTCAATTAAACGTTGACAAAGGCATCTAATTTAATCTAATATAGCCTGCATATTCATACTGCTGATGGTTAATCTTCAACTGCACCATCATACTTGTGATTTAAACAATAGATTCCACCAATGATGGGCATCAATTACAGAAGAATCTTTCCACTTAACAGCCCCATTGATTTTAGATTGACAATTTTGAATGTAAGAGGCTCAGTTATATGCAATATATGTTGTACCCCGAGCCCATATCACCAGCCAAAATCCTTTCACCAAGATATAAAATTATATCATATGGCCTAAGATACCTACATCTTGATGATAGGACCAGCATTTGTTATCCCATTTGATGTGATTTTAGACTTTTTAATAGGTGTCCAAAAGGTCCTATGGATTTAAAAACAAACAAGGGCGGCAGGCAGAGCTCATTACTCTGGCGTCTTTTTTTGATAGGGAAAAAGAGGAAAGTTAAGCAGAGCAAGTTGCCCCAGGCTGCCCAGCCAATTTCCTCTTCACTTACCTCTTTTGGTCCTTTGGATTTCTTTCTTGTGTGCCAGGAGCAGCAGTCGGTAGACTTGGGTGTGGTAATCCCAGCTGTGAAACTACTGGAGCTGTGCAGTTCCGAGTCTTCTTCAGGCAGTGAGTTTATGCACCTAAAAATGCGGAGACACTAACCCGAGAAGTTGGTGGCAACAGGTTCTCCTGAAGTTGGATCTTTTGCTACCTTGCTGGGGATGCCTCCCAGATGTGATGGGGGTTGCTGAGGCCCCACAGGGTCAACAACTGCCTGGAGCGCTGCTTGAGAGAGGAAGTTCACCTATGTGGCTAGAGGAGTTGCCGGGTTACCCTTATGGATTCCACGGCCACAGTTGAGGCCACGGACATGGAGCAGGATGCTTTGGGTTTTCCTTTTGTTCTCTAAAAACCTTAGAGGCAATTTGGGTCACTATTAAACTCAACTCTGCAGCACTGTTCACAAGTCATGTGGTAATGAATAGAATGTGTAATCTCTCGGTGTATTCAGGCCCAAAGTTTTTATTTTGTTCATTTCTTGTGTGATTTGTAGGATTTTTTAAATTTCTTTTTTCTTTCGGGGGAAATGCCATTGAGCAATACTGTGCACTATTAATGACTGATAGAAAGCAATAAAATTTGGGGTCTTTACTTCCGAACCTCCTTTTATAATTTTTCAGACTTAAGGCTGGACATATCAGCATCCTGAGTGGTTGTTTTTAAAAGAAAAATTCTCTGTAATATCAGGTAACTGGGTACATTTAGGCCTGGGTTTGTGGGAGCTCAGGCTTCATTCAGCCATTCCTGGTCATGTTCACTAGCACATCCTGACAAAGCCTTTTCTAAAATCCCACCAGAATTGTGTACAGCCCAAGCTTGACATCTCAGTTCTGACCTCCATGTAGTATCTAAAATTTGTCTTTGTGTCTGTGGCAATAGACCCTGAGAACTGCAAATGGGTTGGGGCTCGGGATATCCCTAATGAATATGTTTAAGATAGAGTTACATGCATACTACCTCCATTGTATGTAAATCTATCTCATTTATATTTATTAGAAGTATCTTGAAACCATGATCCATTTGAGGTCCTTGGGATCTTCATGAATACCACTGTTCTATGCAATGAAGCAGGTTGGGTCAGTCCTGGTTTTACTCCACTGTGTCTATGGACTTTTTTTCTAAGAACAACAGGAGTTACAGATTCATGAGCTCAATGACGATAAAACAAGGTCTGACTCAGTCTACAGCTTGATGACACGAACATGGACTTGTTGGTACCAAGCAAAAGAGATTATGCAGCCATTATCTAAGCTGAATGATTAATTTACCCCTTTTATATGAAAAATCTAAAAATCCCTTTAAAGATGGAAACATTTATTTGGTCACATTTCAATTTTCCGACATGGCCTTCATACAACAGTTGATTGCTCGAAACAGTACATTTTTTAAAGATTACTTGCAAAATTATATATATTTAATATCCAAAAGGTACATTGCATATATATATATACAGTATATATATACATATATATTTATAGTAACAAACTGGAGACATTTTCTTTATTTTTTTTTGTGATTATTACTTTAATGTTTACATATAAACAAACCCAAAAGCAAAAGACATGAAATGCGTTCATTTTATTGTCTTGTTGCTTTTGTTAAATGGCTGCTTTAGTGCTTTTGTTGATTTCAATATAGTGGATTCCACCTGTGTGCATTTCAGATATGTACACATTTCAGCTCAATGCACATTTTACCCTCCCCACCATTCAAAATATTTGTTGTTTTGCATGGAGGGGATATTTCTGTTGCATGCTCCAGTTGATGATGAGTTAGGGGTTCTACAACCTCCCCTTAAAATAATGGTCAGTTATTCATGTGCAGTTATTCTTGTGACCTGTCAATGCAAAATTAGAAAAGCATTCGGAGAATTCCCATGGGGTAATGAGTCAGTTCTAATCTTGTTGTCTCATTTTTCCCTCCGGGCTGTGTTGCACTAGATTCTTTGTAGTTTGTGATATGTTTTAGTGAGCCCACATAATTTTTACAAAGATGCTGCTATGCGCGAGTTTTCAAGATCATATAGACCCTGCTTTCAGAGAGTATTCACACATACCTGAGGAAAAGGGATTTTGATTGCTTAGTGCACGTTCAGCTCATTAGCATACCTTTAAAAAATTAGTGCACATTAAATCAATTTAACACATGCTAACCTATGAATTAACATGTGTAATAAAGTTCCAGTGAGTGTTAAAACATTTTTATGGATATGTGTAACAAACTGAAAAAATGTCCAAACATCCTAAAATGATCCAAAAATGCACATTCCTATAGAGGGCATTATGGTATTCATAATGTGCCCCCATTCATCTCTAGGTTATAAGGAACTAATGGAACAGTTCTGAGTTTCTCAAATTCTCTTTCTAAGGTTTCTAAGAACATTTCAGCATTAAAAATATTGAAACAATACTTGAAAACACTAGGATAGACTCATCTGTTGAGGTTAACCTAAAGTCAGATGTCCACAGTGGCATGCGACTGGGCCTATAGAAGGGATGGGCCACCTTGATCCATGAAGGACAGCCAACCAAAGTGAAAGAAGACCAGAGATCAAATCAGAGCTTATGACATTGCAGCAGGAAATAAATTGGTAGAATAGATGGATCTTTTCTACCATCATATCCTATGCTTATATGTTTCTATGATTTTCAAGATAATCTGTGAATGGAAACTAACCTAGTTATGATTGCATACATCAAGTGTATGTAATATAGCTGATGGGATGTCTAAGGTACAGTACATAGAAATTAGCAGTTTTGTAGTCCTGGAGAACCATAGTTGGCCATTCCCATCTCAGTGTAACATGCAGACCTTCTATTTAATTGCTTAAGTTGATAATGACCTTCAATTTATCATTCATTAATTCAGGTACAACAGAAATAAAAGGCTCTGAAAATATCACAATGCAAAAATATTCTAAACTATATACTGGTCATCTGTAAGTAAGGATATATGTATATATTCCTTCACTTCCAAGGCTATGCACACAAGAGGAATCTACTGTGAAGAAAATATACTTTTATTACTATTCTTTTTTTCCTTAGGCAGGCACTAGCCTATACCCTGGTTGTTTACCAAATACAATCATACAAAATCATAATACAAAGCTGTAGCTCAAATGTACAGACAGATCATAAAAAGATATACAAATTACATATTTTAAAAACCTGTCATGGTAGCCAAAACTGCATTTGTGACCGAGGTCAACTCGTTTTCTAGTTCCTTAATACTGAGATATTGGAAAATAACTCTGCATAATTTATAAAGTTGCTTTGTGATTGGTTGATCCTTTATGTGATAGCTGAACAAACGCACAGCGTTTGTGAATCATTCTTTTAAAAAAGTTAGCATTTAAGAATTTTTGCAAAAAAATTAAAATAAAATAAAACACAAGGTCTTACGTTCCTTTTTTTTTTTTGTCCTTGATTTGCTTTCAAGGAATGTCTGTACTTGAAACAGAAAAGAAAAGACCTTATTAAATAGCTGCTTCCATTTTTTTTCCTTGATATGTGGGGTTACTGGTTGGCTCAAGATTTATCAGAGAGGGGCTGAGCCAGTTCTGGCTTTGCCCATACCCCACAATATCTCTAGACTTGTAGTCCTGTATTGGTCATAGCAATTGGAGATACAAGTCCAGAGAGAGGCAATACCAGACCTAGCTTAGCCTCTTCCATATGACCTGAAGTAAGCTAGCAACCGATGATGCACAATGCTGACATAAACTAAGGAAAATATTGTTTGTGTGTTCCCTCTAAGCAACACTGAGCTGCATGAGAGTCCTCCATCAACATTCCTGCTGGTAGGGGGTTATACAACGCGATGACCTGCCTATCCCTTGCGATTCAATGTGGGATCATGTTGTACTACCCCCCTCTGGCAGGAACGTTGGCAGAGGACTCCCATGCAGCTCAGCACTGCTTAGCTGGAATGTTAGTTCCTATTTTCCTTGTCATGGGCAGTTGGATTCAGTCGCTTGGAGAAAGTCGTATTTTGGATAGCTAAGAATGACACAGCAACTGCTATGAACACAGGAGATACAGTTGTAAATCTGTGATATGAACAGCAAGCACAACTGACAGACAGGAAAGGGACTGGATATTGCCACTTATAAACATATTAGCAACAGGCATGATTTTATACAATTTGCTTAATTAAAAAAGGATGTCATCAAACTTTACAGTCACAGTATTTAGAAGCTTTGAGGGGATATGGCTTAGCAGCCGAGAGTTGGCATCTTTTGTATATGAGGGTTTCAATGACAGCAAGGAGAGAAGGAATAAAGATATTGCAGTGGTTTCTCTCTGAGAACAAAGGCATGTGTTTACTCTGAAGAGGACTCATAAATGCAGGACATGACAGCTGTAAAAATTACTATCAAAGAATTACACTGGGAGGTAAGACTTTGGTTTATTATGACTAAAGTCGGTTGCAAATAAGGTTCAAATGGGTTGGCTACAAAATGGGATCACTTCATTATTGCCCATTTATAGATGAGTTAGCCAAGGCACAAGGATATAAAGTGATTTTCCCGGTATCATAGAGTATTTGGCAAAGTTGGAACTGGAACCCCCCAGGTCTCAGGAGTCCTTCAGTTTGTAGACTTGTGCCTTCACCTTGCCCATACCTCCTTCCTGACAGATAGTGATATTACCTATGGGGAAGGCAATATTCAAAGCCATTTCTTGGGTGAAATAGGGTTGTGCCTGCAAAAAAAAGGCTCTTTGATTACTTTCACCTGCATTGATCTGCAGGATTCCTGAGGGTGCGCTGCTTCCGAAAGAAAAGTTAATGATAGAGAAAGCAGGTGCAAATGCCTTTGGGTGATTTTTCTGGGGGCAATAACCCATACAAAACTACTTATATAGTTTTGCTTTGATTACTGATACAATGCCTGGAAGTAAAAACTACCCATGGAATTGTAACAATGAAACTAGTTTGATTATTTACCCCCAAATAACAGCAATACAGCATTAATAGTGCATCCAAGGGGGCTTAACAAAACAGTCATGCATTGGCTATTGTAACATCATTCTCGAAAAATGTTATGAGCTGCCCACAGTCCCGCTTTTTAAAAAATGCATTTTTGCTTGCTTTCATCTGCACTTGTGCATTGTTCTGTTGCTTTTTATAGTGGCTGAAAATGTGTCTTTTAGGTGTAATTGCAAAAGCTTTGCAAATCGCCATTTTAAGCGGGTGCTCTTTGTTCCGTTCTCTGATCATCCTGGATCTATTCCAAAACCCAGCACACATGGTACCTGCTCGAATGTAATTTTCAATGCCCATGACATATCTTTATCTATGTCTTACTTTTTCCAGTTAGGTTGAAAACCTTATTGGCCTGAAATATCCTGTTCCAGTTGACATCCAGTGTACCAGATTCTCACAAAATAACATCCAGAATCAAGATATGACTGGGAAATGCCCAGCTCTCTTTCATTAACAAAAGGTGATTCTTGTCAGACTTAGCAGGATCCATGCCTTTTTAACGGTAAAGATGGGGTTTGTGGCAGTGGTGTTATTTACTGCAAGAAAATTCTCACAAAATATTCCAGGCTTGGTTGAACAATCTCCATTGCCATGCGGAAAATTTGGATAACAGTGGAAACCAAAATACCAAACCTGAGAGAACTAAAAGCTTAGTCTTTCAAAATCCAGTTCTTTTCAAAGGCCGCAATATCCATTAAAGATCTGAAGTGTCCACCAAGCTAAGGATGTCCAGCTAGGTTATGAAAGACTATTCAAGTCAAAAGGAACAGTCTAATAGTAGCTACCTAAGTGTGATGGTACATGGGCGTTTGGGTGACGTGGGACATTGGGGTTTGGATAGATATTTCCAGTAGGAGAACTCCAGTATGGTGAAGTTGCTCCAAAGAAGCCAGAGGAAGTGACAGGCATTGAGGAAGGATGAGAGGGAACAAAGTTCACTTTCTGTTGATGAGCATGATAAGGAGGCATATAAGAGAGCTCTGATGGATATTTGTACATTGAAGACTCAGCAGGGTGAGGCTGGAGGGCTTGGGCAATACCATGAAAGTCAAATTTATAGGCGTATCTCTTGCCGTGTACTTTGGTCATAATGTTTTTGTCATAGTAATATCGGAGAGCTCGGCTCAGCTTGTCATAATTCATGTTGGGTTTACTCTTGCGTTCCCCCCAGCGCCTGGCAACTTCATCAGGGTCCGTCATCTTGAACTCTCCATTGGTGCCCTCCCACGTGATGCAGCTGGCATTGGAACTGTCTGAAAGCAACTCAAGGAGGAACTGCCACAACTGGATCTGCCCACTGCCTGCAAAAAGGGGAAGACTGCAGAGTAATCCAAACACAATGCAGAGCTGCGGTTTCTGACAGAGCTAAAGACAAGCTAATAGAAACGTCCCAGAAATTATTATCACAAGTATTGAGATGAAACCCAAGTTTTGCTTCTTTTGGCCAAATGATATGGGTCTTAAATCTGAAAATAAATAGTCAAAGCATATTCAGTGCATTTTAGCCGGTTAGCCGACCCGCTAACCAGCTACAATGCGCTGATCCCGATATTCCATGACACTATTCAGATAATGCCGCTGAATATTGTCACAGACTGCACAAAAGATGCCCAGTTACGCCTGGGATGGTCTGTGGCTGGATCAGGGATGGTCCTGAGCACCATCTGATCAGTGGCGATATTCAATTGCTAACTAGATAGCTAAACCAGTTAAAGTTAGGACAGATCAATGGTTTCCTTAACTTGTTATCTGTTGGCAGCTGAAGGTCGCTGCTGACCGAATAGCACTTTAAGGCCCCTGGCCGCCACTGCTGACCCCTGCATTCAAAGAGGCTAATTTAGGATCCTAATTCCCAAAGTTAGAATCACAAACCCTTTGAATATTGGCTTCTATATTTCTCCACGGTAGTGAAGGATTACAATAATCATAAAGAAAATACCAGAAATAAGAAATTCCATGAATCATAATCACCCTGGAAGTATCATTATCGAAAGCTTGAATTTCTAATGTCATGGATTCTTGCTTATTGGCACTGCACATGTAAACGATGGTCAGACATTATAAGACATTTAAATACCTCCATGCATAAATGCACAGGAGGTGGGCCTCCTTCTATTAAATGTAAGCTCTGGAATGAAGGGGCATAAATTCACAAGAGGTGAGCCTCTTTCTATTAAATGTAAGCTCTACAATGAAGGGGCAGGGTGAAGGTGAAAGGGGATCGATTTAGGAGTAATCTGAGGAAATAATAATTTTATGGAAAAGGTAGTGGATGTTTTTAATGGCTTCCCAGTATGGAGGCACAGCGCATGCTTTTCTTCATGCATACATTTTTAAGAGGCCTACTTAGTGCAACCCATATGTACATGTTTCATGCACTATGGGCCCAATTCTGCGACCCGGGTTGCAAGACATGCAGCGCTGCAAGCTGTCCAGGCCCAATTCCCCCTCTGGCTTTCCCTGTACATCCTGAGCATCAGGATGAGGAGACCCGGCAGGGGGTGTTAGGGGGCAGGATCAGGGCAGAGCGGGGGCGGGCCAGCCCAGCAGGACATAAGGGCCAATTCAGATCACGGAAAGGTGGAATAAGCATCAAAAACCCAGCGATAGGGCCCGGGGATCCCCTCTCACCGGGACTGAGGCCAGGTGCAGGGGGGTTCCTGCTGCCCAATCCAGGCCATGGCAGGCCAGTCTTGGGTCAGGTGGAAGGGAAAAGGGGGGCCAAGGACATGGGAGTTGGGGGCACCTGCAGGGAAGACATCCCCGCCGGCCGCAGGGGCATGCCAGGCTGTCCTTGGGCCCGATTCTGGTTACCGTGGAAACATTTTGTTCCTACAGTCCAGAATCGGGTCCAAACAGGCCCGTCTTGCTTGGGGCCATCCAGACAGCCTGGACGTGCCTCTACCAGAATTGGGCTCCATATGTCTGGACATAAAGAAGAGTGGAGACATCCTGAAATGGTAGGGTAATATACATGTTGTGTCTGGACAGGCTCTTGGTATCCATTTGCATATCTCACCCAGGGACAGGGCACTTCCCCTTAACTTGTATATCTGTTTATGGAGACCTTCCACAGACAGACAACATATGTGTATTTGCATGGAAAATGACCACAACTTCTAAGATTGGCCAACTGTCATGCATTTGTGCTGTCGGAGAACATATGGACCATCAATGCCCTCATGTCTGCTGGCTGACGTGTCATCATATCATTGACATAGATAAATCAAAATTTCTGATATGATGTGCTGCTTCAGGTGCCCCTTTGTTATCTACAGCAGTGAAAGAGTATAAAATACAGATGGTTACCTGTGGATATAGGATACATAGGTCATTGTTAGTGGCATTTCAGTTGCATGGTTGCAAAGATGGGGGATGTGAATAACTGACTGTGCAACCAGTGAAATACATGCAGATATGTCTGGGACAGTAGTGCACAGGACGGCCACACGTATCTCTACATGAGTGCCTCTATATGGTTCTAGTTGCGTGGGTGTACAGCATGCATAGCACTCCATTTGCACTACAGCTACATAACAGCATGCAGGTGACTATTGTGCCTATCACATAAAACCTGTGCTCACAATAAGCATTGCAGCATGGGCCACAGTGCAGGATAGCCATGCTTTGGGAGTCAGGCACTAGGTCCAGCTGCACTGTTGGCCCCTCCTATGCTAGGGCAATGTAGATGGTGGCATAGCTAGATGTGGATGATACTAAGATGTGGTGGTATGCAATGGTGCATGGCATGTTCCAGGTCACTACTGACATCTGTACCCATATTTCTTGGACACATCAGATACACTGAGTGGGTGTATTGGCCGTTTCTGCATCTGATCATGTCTCGGCTTTGCCTTTTAGAGCAACCACAGCCTGGAACATCAGGGCAGCACGTGGAGGCAGGACCTGTGGATACATAGGAAGAAGCATGCCCAGCAGACCAACATGTGGAGCCAATATGGCCGCAGCAAAGGGAGGAAGCAGAGGTTCTGCCAGAGTCGCAGCTATCCCCAGATGACCTTGATGGAAGAAAACATTCTAACACCCTCCAACATCCTTTTAAACATTCAACATGGCTGTCTGAACACTAACTATACTGGTCTTACCTGGGTTCGCTAACCGACTGCTGGTAGGTCCCAGAATCTGATAAGGATCTAAACAAGAAAGAGAGAAGCTTTTAAACAAACACCTTACGGTGGGTAAATCCCTCCTTGCGTAACCCTTTTATGTACCTCTGTGCCTAGTATGACTGCTAGTGCTGACAATTAGTCAACAGCTTTACTAGAAGTTGTTCAACATTAAATAAAATTGGAAGCTGGGAAAATTCAAATGAATGAGAATACCGTAGTCTGCTTTTTAATGTAAGGATTATAAAGGTCTCCATGTCTCGAATACAATGTCACATTTAGAAGAGTTTCAGTTATACTGTGAATGCCCCAGACAAAACTTGCACGTTTTACTGAAAATAATTGCATTTTGGTAGTGGCACCATTACAAAGTGCCCACTTATGACCTCATTGGTGCTAATAATATCTCCTACCTGGCTGGGGTCGTGGCTGCACTGTGCTTTTCTTCACAGTCTCTGTACACCCGATGGGAGGACCTGAAAAGATAGAATAAGTAGAGCCTTAGAGATGGGGAAATGTAAGAATGGGAATGCATAAGGCTTATAGCAGCAATGTTGAACAGAAGAGTTAACATCGACAGGACCTCACACCCTACTAAGACAGCCAATGCAAATCCGAAATGACACCCTCTGTGGAGAAATTAATTTCTTCATATTTATACTGGAGAATCAAAGTGAACCACTGCGAAAATCTTTCTTTTTGTCAGCATTTCACAGCATTAGGGTATTCAGAACATATCCATCCAGGTTGCCAGTTAAGATACCTTGCTTTGTTTGTGTAGTTCAGCTTACTGCGGGTTACAATGACCCTTCCCTGAGCTTACCCTACCAGCTCTATCTGCTGATGCATAGTTCACCCGCAAACACGAGCCCCCCACACAGTGACCGCCGCTGCACTAAAACCATCCCTGGGCCTTCTCTCAATTGCCCTCCATCCTGCCAGATTTCTCTTATCCCATTCAGAGTGTGAAAAAGGGCATAGGAGTGATTCCTAGTTGCTCCTCCCATCCCAGCGTAAATGCTGAAAATGGCACTGGTCTCGAGTCAGTCGATGACATTCTAGAATAGGCTCCAGTGGGGCAGAAATGATTAGGGATTGCTCCTGCTTCCTGTTTTACACTATAGAGGGGGTAAGAGATGCCTGGGGGGATGGGGTGAAGAGAGAGGATGGAGGAGAGTTTTTGCTTGTTTCACAAAGGAGAAGTGGGAGGAGACCTCTGAACTGGACACTTCTTTTATTTTGGCTTCTGTCTCATTTTGTTTCACATTTTTTTGCTTTTTCATTTTACATAAACGAAGCAATCAATATACAAAATGAAAAGAAATGAAAAATACTAAAACAAAAATGAAATGCAAACATTTCCTGCATATATCCCAATTTGTTTTGACCAGCATTTCCCAATCCTATCCTGGTGACTCAAGAGTTGGGTTTTCAGAATATTCACAATGGACCTGATTCTGATGCAGATGTAGATCCCCTCTGTGTGTCCGGTCTGAACCAAACGCACAGAGGGGATCGTGATTCTGATCCCATGGGGCACGTCTAGCCCCGCGGGATCAGAATCACAAACAGTCCTGCACATGCAGGACTGCACCTGGCTAACTCAGTCAGGGTATTTAAAAGGAGCCACGGCTCCATGGCGCCCTGTTTCCATGGCACCGCGGCTCCATTTAAAAGCTGCGATGCCGGCCACCAAGAACAAGGGTCTATTTCCTGCAGCCCAACCCCTGATGTAGCCTCCTAAGGCCAGGGTCGAGCTGTGGCCTTAGGAGGCCCCCTGACACATTCGCGCACCAGACCTTCCAAAATGAAACATCCAGGGAGGTTATTCCACCTCAGAGGTGGAATAACTTCACCAGACATTTTGCCGGCTCCGGACATATAGGGCCAGCAATAGAATCGGCCCCTTTACATCCAGGGCCAGCGACTGCCCACTGCCCGCTCACTCTCCGCCCCTGTGCGCCCATTCCCCACCCCCATCTAACTTCCCCGCACAACCAGTGGAGAAGTTATTCGGGGGCAGGAGAAGCCACGAATAGCGGGGATGGGCATCCTGTCGGGCCGTCCATCCCCATTATTCATGGCTCAGAATAACCCCCAATGGTAGTAGTATTTAAACTACACAGTTGGCGTTTTCTTTTTGAAACATCACCAGCGGCATTTAAATAAAATCCATTCAGAACCAGTATCTGTACAATGATTGGTGCTGAATATCTGGTTTCCATGTTGGCCACCAGACGCTATGGGCCTGATTCTGTGAGGTGAATAGCGGGGCTGCACTCCAGAGCCGCAGTGTGGGGAGAACTGGAAGGGGTGGGAGGGGGCAGAGTGGGGGCAGAGTGGGGGGTGGGCCAAAACAGCAGGATGTACAGTGCCGATTCAGGTCACGGCCCTATAAGTCCTGCAGGTGGTGGTCAGACATGCTGCTTATTCCACTGCGGAGGTAGAATAAGCAGCAGTAAAGTTGCTGATTGGGCCCGGGAACCCCCTTCAAGGCCGAAAGCAGCTGCCGGTAGGTCCCTGCTGCCCAATATGGACTCTGGCTGCCTCGCTGAGGGTCGGGCGGAGGGGAAACGGGGGTCAGCACTGCTGTGGGCTGGCTGTGGAGTGGGGAGGATGTCTCCTGCCAGGATGCATGGACATGCCGGGCCATCTCAGTGGCCAATCCTGCTACCACAAGGGCGTCTGGCTCCTGCAGTGCAGAATTGGGTACAAAGGAGCCCATCCTGCTTACGGATGTCTGGACAGCCTGAACATGCCCCTTTCTGAATCAGGCTTTATAAGGATAGCTCTTAGGACAGCTTTTTTTGTCCTAGGTTTATGTGAATCATTATCCTCTGGAGAGCAGCACTGAAAATTGCTGTTATCCAGATAAGCTCCTGTTCCACTTTGACTCCTATCCCAGACTGCCCCAGCATAATCCAGATAGTGCTGAGGCGATCTGTGGCGATATTCAGTGACACTATCTGCATTGTGCCACTCAGTATCACAGTCAATGGGGCTTATGCGGTAACAGATGTTGCTAATCGCAGAAGCCCTGCTGAATATTGGGCCCAATGAGTACATATATACTTGTTCTTTTAATGTATTATGTTTTTGTAAACTGCTTTGATGAACTGTGAAAAGCAGTATATTAAGTTTTAAGTAAACTATAAACTTTAAAATCTCTCTCTCTATATATATATATAGCATAAATCCACATATATAGAGATTCCATACTGTATGTGCAAATTTATCTCATGCATATTTATTGTGAATATTCTGAAATGCTGACTGACTGTGAGGTCACCATGAAAAGTTTAGGAAGCTCTAGATTAGACTGAAAGAGGAGCAGAGTCCCATTGAGTCCAACTTTCTTGCGACTGCCTATGAGTACATTCTCTGTATGGTAATCCAGTGGAAATAAGATACACTGGGCATCTAAAGCCAATTCTGTAACAATGAAAAAAATTCCATCTTGACTCCAATATTGGCAGTTGGCTCAGAAATGCTCACTAAGATCTTTTTCCTCTAAAAATGTGTTCTGTTTAACTTTGGATTTCCCCAGTTGCTTAAATCAGGGCTTCCCAAACCTGCCCTCGGGATTTTGAGGATGACAACAGTGAATATGCATGAGATATTTGGGGTTTCCTATGCATGCAGATTTATCATTTGGCCCGATATTCAAAGGATTTATGCTCCTAACTTTGAGAGTTATGCTCCTAAATTGGCCTCCTTGAAAATTTACTAGAGTTCAGTGCCTACATTTTTTATTAAAATTTCACGACGGCAGTCATTTTAAAAGTCTTAGTCATGATTTCACAAATGACCTTTAGTAGGCAGAGGGCGTGGTGTGATGAATTTAGACGTCCTTGTTCAATTTCAGAAATATCTGCAGGCACATCCACATTTAAACCTGCTGCAAGCACAAACAGGTATCAGGAAAGTGCTTGTTGTGGCCTTCAAATATCCAAAAAAGGGCGAAGAGAAGATGGAGAATTAAGTGACTAGTCTAAGACCACAAAGGCCCACACTGGGAAATGAACCCTAGCCACCCTAATCCTAACCTTAACCCACTACTTTAACCATTAAGCTATTAGACATCCTTGTTTGGAGGATGCTATTCTGGGAATGTCTATGTAGATGTTTCCATAGATGTCCGTATGGGGCACATCTACGTTTCTGAACTTGTACCTCAGCTTGCAAGTGCTGCTTCTTTTTCAGGCCTTCTGACTTTGACATCTCAGATTGCACTTGAATGTTCTTTGTAAAATGTGCCTTTAAAATCCTAAATTTAGGATCATAAAAAGTGGGTAGCAGTAGAGGTGTATTTAGGATGGGGAAAAAGGGGTAGGAGCTTAGGACAGATTTTCAGCACCAGGCACCTAAATTAGGCTCAGAAATCTAGACAAACGAAGGGCAAACCTAAATTTAGGAGCATACATTTTAAGCTCCTAAATGAGAGTGAATTTTCAGTTGAAAACAAGACACAAATTCAGAAACCTAATTTAGGGACCTAAAGTTAGGAGCTCAGCTCATTTTGAATATTAGGCCCATTGTGGATATCCTGAAAACCAGACTGGCTGGGAGATCCCCGGGACAGGTTTGGGAAGCCCTGTACAAAATCTAAATAAATAATAATAATCCTGAGCTGAGCACAGATTTTTATATCAGCAGCATTAGTAAACTGTATTTTTGAGATCACACTGTGGGCACACTGAAAAGCCCCTGTTACAATACCTGTTACAATACCTAGCAAGATCCCTTGATCGAGGACCTTAAGGACCACAAACAGTTCTGGCTTTCTAGACTTTTTATCCTCTGAATATTGGCTGTCCATGAGATAAATTTACATATGTTTTGTTGAAGCACTGACTTCCCCTAAAAAGCAGACTTGTCTGTGGCTCTCAAGCAGCCAAGGAAGTGCTACGTGCATCGCATAGCATAGCAATCTACAAGCCAGCTCTCTTTGACAGAGAGTTTGGCTACACTTACATTTTTCCAGTAATACCTGTAAAACCAGTTATAAATGCATTCAAAGGCAAATTTAAGATAGCTCTTCCAGTAATAAAATGTTTTCAAGTTAATTTAATAGAGAAAGCCCTACACTGTAATTCTGGCCAGTTACAAAATGGCTGTTGTGAGGGTATTTTGTAATGTCACTCATGATAAATATTGTTTACAGATTTGAGGATCCCAGCAATGTTCATTAAAACCACTAAATTGACCAACTTGCATCTGCTGATATGTGGAAGATACTCAGAATCCTGATTTTTCTGATATGGGACACAGTGAAGATAATGTATGGGTGTCAACCTCCTACTACAATAGCACCTATTAGAGAGGCTCCATCCATTTGTCTGCCTTCCTGTCTATCCGTCCATACTCATCTGTTTGTGCATGCACAAATAAACAGAGGCAAGTGGCATCGCTCTCCCCACAGAGCAGCAGACTGAGGAGCTGGCAGGAGTCAACACGTTCTACTGGCAGAGGGCACACACTACTAAGACCCTCATCCACTCACTCGCCACCTCCTAACTTGACTATTGTAACCTGCTCCTCACTGGTCTCCCTCTGAATCATCTCTCTCCCTTCCAATTTATTCAAAACTCATCTGCACGGCTTATCCTCCGCCAGTGTCGCTATGCTCATGTAACCCCTCTTCTCAAGTCACTTCACTGGCTCCCTATCGGTTTCCGAATCCAGTTCAAACTTCTACTGATCTACAAAAGCATTCATTCTGCGGCTCCTCACTACCTTTCCTCTCTTATCTCATGCTGTACGTCTTCTCGGGAACTCCGCTCCTCTGGCAGATCCCTTTTATCTGTGCCCTTCTCTGCCACTGCCAACTCCGGACTTCATCCAGTCCACCTTGCTGCTCCATATACCTGGAAGAAACTACCTGAGTCAGTGCGTCGGGCTTCTTCTCTGGTCCTATTCAAATCCAGACTAAAACCCCACCTCTCTGAGGCTGCTTTTGGATCCTGATGTCCCTCACTATCTCGTTCACCACATACGTGTATCTTACCATATTCCAGTCCCCAGTTTTGCGATGTAATTTCATCTTGATTAGACTGTAAGCGCTGATGAGCAGGTACTGTGTCTTACATCTGTATGCACAGCACTGCGTATGCCTTATATCACTGTACAACTGATTAGTAGTAGTAGAAGGAGCAACGGCAAGCAGCAGCAGCAGGCAGAAGTTCCCAGGACCCACTAACAGCAGTTCTAAAGAGCCAGCAGGAATCTTCAAGTCCCACCAGCAGAAGAGCTGGAACCACAGGCTGCAGGCAGAGAGGAGGGAGAGAGGCACCAAAGAGCTGGTGGGAGTCTCCAAGTCCAGCCAGTGAAGTTAGGGCAAATGCCAGAGAAGGGGCAGGGTTAGAGAGGAATAGGGAAGGATAAGGGGATGAAGCATAAATGAAGAGGAGGTTTAGAGAGCAGGAAAAGATAGAGGCGAGGGATGAGGGGACAAAAAAAAAAGAAAATGGGTGGAGTAGGAGAGAAGGAAAAAGAGAAAGAAAGGGGGTTGGGTAGAAGGAAAGGGGTGAGGTTAGAGATGAGGGGGCAACAGAGCCGAGTTATTTATTTATTTATTTTATTTATTTACATTCTCTTATATACTGCGCTATTCTGCATCAGTGCGGTTTACATTGAACAAACTGAAATTACTGAGTTAGCATTATGCAAACTAGGCGGTCACCTAGAGTGCCAGTGGTGTGAGGGTGGCCCACCCCATCCCTCTCCTGGGCCAGTCGCTTCCACCCCCATGCAAAAGGAAGTTTGCATCGGAGGAGGCAGAAGCAGGAACAGCACCGCAGCGTCTGAGGTTTTGGTAAGCCCTGTGGTGCTAGTTCAAGTCATTGTCACCACTGCTGGTCTGGGAGAGGGGCTTCAGCAGCGGTAATGGAGATGGGGCAAGAGTAGAGGGGTGCCTGGAATGAGAATTGCTTAGGTCACCTCATATCCGTGCACCAGTCCTGGGGGAAGGGCAAGGGGGTAATGGGGTAAAGCATAAAGGAAGGAGTGTTGTTAAAGAAGAGTAAAGGAGAAGATAGAGACAAGGATAAGGAAAGGGGTTGTGTTAGGGAAGAAAAGGAGGAAGTGCAGGGAGAGAAAAGAATAGAGGGGAAGGGGATGGTAGGGAGAAAGTGTGAGAAGGAAGAGAGGAAATGAGGCAGGGAAATTAAACCGAGTGCAAGGTTGGATGGCAAGGGAAGGGGGAGAGGAAGTGAGCAGCAGAGAAGGAGAGAGAGTGGCAAAGGGTAGGGAAAGAGATGCGTGAGAGGGACAGAGAGTGAATTCAGGGGTGCAGGGCAACAGGGGAAGTGCAAAGTAAAGAGAAGCCTGCATGCTTGCAGCCACACACACCATACACATGCTGCCCCTATCACAGACACTACCATTGCCCACAGCCTCCTACCCCCAACCCCATAACACCTACTCCCATGATGGAAGAGAGTGCAAGAAGGGAGAGGGAGGGAGTAAAATAGGGGCGATAGGGAAGGGAGGGGGAGAGTTCAAGGATGGATGGCAGGAGAGGGAGGTGTAAGTGCACGGAGTTAACAAGGAATGGCTAATATGATAGGAAGGAGGTTAACATGAGAAGGGAGGGGGACTTGTTCAAGATCATGAGAATGACAGAATGAGTGCTGGTGGATGGTGAAAGTAGCCGACACTCCTCAATACTATTCCAATCACCCATCTTCTCCCACACTCCCAAAGACACATACACCCACACCCCACATACTAAGCACACACATACACGCCCAACACATACTGCAAGACACACCCCAACATCCTATCCCCAGGCAAATGCACTCAACATATCCCAACACACCCAACCCATACCCATACCCCCAATATATCACTTCTATACTCATCCTCTCACAGCCACACCCACCCTAAGATATACACACATCATGTGTCCAACCCACGCACATTCTACCTTACTCATCCTCTCCCCTGCCACATACACCACAGACACACACACATATCACCCCATGCCCTGACATCAAACCTATGCATCCCCACAGACACATAGCTAAACTTGCTCCATTAGTTAAATATACTGTACATATCATACCACTTACATCTACGGACGTCACACAACATCACTCACTCACTACTCACACCCCATATTAACCAACATATCCCCTACTAGCTTACTGAGACATACTTTACTATGGCTGTTTCAAATGCATTCACCAAGCGGACATGTCTAAGTCTGCAAATGTAGGAAAGGGGCAACATGCCAGGATGTCACACTGTAAGTGTACAATTTTCAACCTTTTTCTTTTTTTAAAATTAGATATGAGTGGCTCCTCTTTTGGTTCTAAGCGAGTGTGAGAAACAACTTACTTTTGGTGGAAGATGAATTCATGTTATTCCCCCAACCTGATCTCCTGACAGCATCATAAGAGGGATCTGAGAAGGCAAAAGAAAGTGAGGGTGAGTAGCAAGCATCCGATTCTCAATGAGAGAATGAAAAAGTATTGCAGGCAGCAACCAGGACGTTGTGATCACATTGAAGATCTGCTTTGCTACTCGAGTGACTTTGGCAGGTCAAAGGTTTGCTCACCTCCCTGTTACATCTGTCTTGTGCACGCATACTTACTGGAAACAACAGGACAGGTACATAGTATCAGGGTTAAAAATCTAGAACCAGTGGTGGATATATCGATAGGAAGGCAAACTAGGGTTGCCAATGCATTCCATTTTTTCAGAGCAGACTTATTCAGTCTTGGTTTTACTCATTTCATCCAAAAACTTGTAGTTCTACTTTGCTTAAGGAAATCAGATCTTTAAGTCTACACATGCAATGGGATAAAACTAGAACTGAATCAACTTTTACTGAAAAAATGGAGCCAGTTGGCAATCCTAGCAAAAACACAATTATAATTCAAGAAAGAATAGGAAAAACATAGAGGATCCTTGGTGGTAGGGAAGTGAAGATCCAGTGGGGTCTGTGCCAGGTGCCAGGAAGTAAACTAAAAACTAAAAATCCAAACTCCAATCTTGGCACAAAAAGAAAACAAAAAGCAAAATAATAAATATAAACTCCATGTGAGAGAAAAATAGAAAGCCAAACCAATTTGGGATCAATTTAAAAATAAATTTATATCTAGAGGAAAAAAGACCTCAGCCATCCCTCCGACCAATATTAGCAAGGAGGAAGAGCCAATCGATGGACAATCACGCCACTATAATCGAAAAGACTCAAAAGACATCAGTGGTCAAAAAAACCTCTAAAAACAGCCCAAATTGGTGAAGCATTCAAGGACTTCAGAAACTACAGCACAACAGTACAGCAGCTTAGCAGCATGAAACATCAACTCTGCAAACGTAGTAAACTAGGCAGATTCAATGAGCTTCATGGTGAAAATTTCTAGGGTCTGCAAGATTGTCATATTTTATGCCAGAGGCTCTCATCCCCAGTCGTTGGGATCCAATTGCTGATTTGTTTTTTAGGATATCCACAATGTATACGTATATGCATGAGAAGCACTGTATGTTTATGTTTATTAAAACTTGATATACCGCCCTTTGAGGAGGTATCAGAGTGGTTTACAGTATAATAAAAATAAAAAACATCTTTAGAAAAAGAAAATAGAAACATAGAAAAATGATGACAGAAAAAGACCACATGGCCTATCTAGTCTGTCCTTCTATATTGACAACTACAACAGTCCCCTTTTTACCTTTAGAGATCCTCTGTGTTTGTCCCATGCTTTTTTGAATTCAGATACTGTGCTCCTCTCTACCACCACCACTGGGAAACTATTCCACGGATCCACCACTCTTTCCGTAAAAAACTATTTCCGCATATCACTCCTGAATCTATCCCCTTTCACCCTCAATCCATGTCCCCTCATAGCAGAACTTGCTTTCAATCGAAATGCCACGGAGGTATTTAAACATCTCAATCATATCTCCTTTATCCCGCCTTTCCTCTAAGGTGTACATATTAAGATCCTTAAGTCTGTCCTCATATGCTTTATAATGAAGAGCACTAACCATTTTAGTAGCTACCCTCTGTACTGACTCCATCCTGTTTATATCCTTTTGAAGGTGCGGTCTCCAGAATTGCACACAATACTCCAAATGAGGTTGCACCAAAGACTTATACAGAGGCACTATCACCTCCTTTTTTCTGCTAGCCATTCCTCTCCGTATGCACCCAATAAACTCCAATAAAATATATACCAGAAAAGAAGATAGTGCACGCATACATGGGGAGGGGAGAGTAGAGGAGAATATATACAAGGAGGATGGGGACAGACAAAAGTGTGTGTGTGGGGGGAGGGGGTACAGATAAGAGTGGAGGTAGGGAGGGTGGGGATGAAGGACTTAGGGAAGGAGATCAAAGACTTTTCTAAAGAGATGAGTCTTAAGTTGTGCCTTTAAATTTACAAATGAAGGTTCCAATTGGAGATATAGGGGGAGGTTGTTCCATAGGGAGGGACCAAGAAAGTAAAATGAGAGTGACGAATGGATTCCAAATGACCCTGAGAAGGGACCAGGAGGTGAAGCTGATTCGTGTGAATGGAACAGACAGCATAGTGTGGAGTGTGCAGTATGATGAGTGAGGAGAGAGATTGGGGTTCACCAGAATGGAGTACTTTGTGAACCAGTTTGAATTGGATGTGGAATTGAATTGGGAGCCAGTGGAGCCAAATTAGTAAAGGGGTGACATGATCAGAGTGAGAGGCATAGCAGCAGTATTTTGGACAAGTTGTAAGCATTTCAGTTCATAGTGCAGGAGGTCAGTGAGAACAAGTGAGATGAGCAGAATGGTCAAAGCAGATGTGCGGAGGAATAAGCGGACTGCCCTAATGAAGCAAAGGGAGGGGAAGGAACGCTTGATGATGGAACTAATATGTTGATAGAAAGCTAGAGAAGAATCTAGGATAACACTGAAATAATGGAAGGAGGGTGTGAGGGGGATCAGAGTTCCATTGAGTTGGGGCGAAACAGAAGGTGGAGTCGGGGGACCAGATAGCCAGATGTGAATATATCTCATGCAGTTTTACTGTGAATATCCTAAAAAACAGACTAACTGTAGGGTTACTAGGACTGCAGACTCAGATTTAGGAAAACCAAGAAAAGGGCCTATCAGATCCCAAGCCATGTTGATGAAATCAGGTGCCACCACGGTGATAACAGCTAATTTTTGGTGTATAAAGTTTTATTAAAAGTCATAGAACTTGACAAGAAACATCACAGCCTCAGGAGAATAATGCTGTATACATCACAATGGTAGAGTTAAAATACCAGACAGCATATACAGAGGAAATAAATCATAACTTATGCAAGTCATAACATCCTCCACAGAACCCCCCCCCCCCAGGAATCCCCCAAGGTCTGTTGAATGAAAAACCCAAAAGAAAAACCTAGCTAACCATCCCAACAACCTCCCCTCCACTTCCCCCACTCCTCCCCCACCCCCCAACCAAAATAATCAAGCATTCAACCCAAGATTGGAGGTCAAATAGCAGGCAGGGCAAGGAAGAGAGATAAAAGAAAAGCCCTTATCATGTACCACAAAGAGAGTCAGTCCACCAATGGAAGGAAATGAGACCAGAGCCGTAATACCATATACGGCTTTCCATGTACATCAGCAGTTAGTTTTTCCATATGCTAAAGATCCCATACCTTGACCATCCTCTCATCACAAGATGGAATGAAAGGTCTCTTCCAATACGACCAATTACTGAATGAGCCACCAGGAACAAACAATTAACAAGGCAGTGGAGGTTTTCTGGAAGAATGTCCGGGATAATATTACCCAATACACAGCAGTCAAGCTTGAAAGGAAAGCAGCAGTCAAGCTCGAAAGGAAAGCTTTATTTCCAAAATGTGGGTAATACGCATATGAACTTGCATCCAGAAATAACCCACCGCTGGGCAAGACCACATGTGAATGAAATTACACCAGCAACCACAAAGCCACCAGCAAGTCCCCAGTGATACAGGTCCACTGGGAGAATAGCCATACGAAAAAGAATGCAGAGTTGGGTGTTCACCAGTGAAAGGGACCTAGAACAAGTATGGAAGTAATGGTAAATTTCATCCCAAAACTCATCAGCTTGTCCGCAAGAACAGAGTTCCAGACACCCAATGAGTGGGTAAACGGGATCTAGACAATAGATCTGAGGCCAGAACATGGTACAACCAGGCCAGAAGGGACTTAAAACACAGTGATTCAAAAAGTACATGCTCCCAGGGTCGAGGTGTCCACCCACCCTCTTGAACAAGAGAAGGGGCACCTAAGCAGTGACACAATTGGAAGAATTGAAAAAAGGACACGGGATTGTCCACAAACTGTTCAAGGCATGACTTGTTAAAGACATACTGTTCATACAGAGATAACAACTGCAAGTCATGCCCAATGGTCAGAAACCAGGCTCCAAAATCCCGTAAAAATGGAAAGGAAGCGAGTGGCATATATGGAGAGAACTGTGAGGACACCCCACATCGTCTACAGAGCGCCACCCAAACCTTCCACATTGCTCCTAGAAATGGATAGGAGAGTAACAAATTCCTATTCCCCATTGTCTGAGCAAAAAGGACAGCGGGTATTAGCTATTTTAGAGGAACACTGGCAGGGCCCTAGGTGCTTTATCTGCTTTCACATAAACCACACCGATTTTTCAAAGGAAAAGTACATGCATACTTTCCCTTTTAAATTTACTCCATATAAAATGCACACACATATGCACACCTACTCTCTGGCATGCACAAACCTCCCACCTTGATCAGATAAAGCTATAGGTGTACAGGATGTACGTGCATCGGTTTATGTGTATATACCCCAGGCAATTTTAGAAAAGGCCAGTTCCGCACATAAAATGATTTTAGTGCACAAGTGTCTTCAAAATTACCCCCAAAAAGAGAAAAGAATGGCTTGCCACAGAGGGGGAGAATCTGCTAATAATGAAAAAATATGATAAATGCTGAAAGAAAGACATAAACCTGGCAGAGACAATGAGAAAGGGTGATTCAGCAAGTAAGGAAGTGCAAACAATTCTTATAAACTGAGCAGTCAATAATTAGCTGGGATGGTCAGCTTTTTTTTAAAACATTGTCGCTAAATTAAATCCAGATATTCAGTGTCGATATCTGGATAGTGGTTGGTGCTGAATATCTGGATTTTGCAGTCAACACTGGCGCCATCCATATAACAGCAATATTCAGCACTGCTATAGCTATTTAGGACAGTTTTCTGCTGTCCTTAGCTGTAAACATAGCACCGAAAATTGCTGCCAAATGGATGTACAGGGCCTATTCTGGTGACAGCACTATACATCCGGGCCTGGGCAGATGGACGGGGGACTTATTCCACCACAAAGGTGGAATAAGTCCCCTAGATGTTGGAGGACAGCCCGGTGGGGCAAGCACAAGTAGAGAGAGTGTGGTAGGGGTTCCCCACAGCCCAACCCCGCCCTTGACAGGCCCGGTCAGGGATTGGGCTGTGGAGAAAGAGGCACCCAGGAGACATGCAGCCAACTGGGGCTCCAGCACAGGGCCACGGTGTCATGACAACAGGACACCACGACGCCACGGATCCATGCAGGAGCCAGGCTGAGCTAACAGGGCAGAGCTCTGGATTTCTGAATCGAGGCACATCCTGGACGTTCAGACCCTATGCCATGATTCTGCTCCCGCGGGGCCATCTAGTCCCCCACAGGAGCAGAATCAAGTGCATCTTCGGGCTGTCCAGATTTCGGGATGTCCAGACGTGCACCTTTGGAATTAGCCTCTATCCGTATAATATCGCTGAACATCTCTCTCACTAGCACTTATTCTGTTTGTAGGTACTACTAGCTGGATAAGTACTTTGAAAAACTGTTCCTGAATTTCTAGCATTTTTCAGCTTTGGCTCTAATGAAAATGACCTCACCATAATCACTTCAAGGTCATTCAATCAAATGCGTGTCAGGTCCAAGCTACATCTTTCTCCTGTCTCCCCTCTCGTTTGGACCCAACTGGTGAACGTTTTTTGATGTTATCATGCCTCCAGACAGACAAACAGATTGAAACACTACTTAAGCGCAGGGCTAGCATTAGGCACATTAGATTCCTGGGCAGAAACAAAGCGGACCTAACCAACTCCAGGCAACCCAACTCAACTTTGCCAAGTGATATCATTCAACTTTTTCAAATGGACCCTTTGAGGTGTTCGATCATAGGTCATCCCCTGCCTAAGTGTTTTTTACAAGTCTTATAAATAAGGACACATTGAAAGGGGAAATAGAAACAGATAGTGAGAAGATGGTGACTATGCAGAAAAGAAACCAATAGATGAAGACTGATAAAGAGAAAAATAAGAAAATGCTACGCCTTTAGCTATGTACAAAAATATCAATTTTCTGAGAAAAATGTCCTGCATGCTTGCATTTAGTTAGCCTGAGAGTCTTTGAAACCAGCATTCATAATCCCTGTGGGATCCCAAACCCCTCTCAAAATTCAAGCGTGATGCCAAGCAGCCAGACTTGGGATCCATATTATTATGTTCTGGAGCGAGTTGTGATTTGTAGCTCCTAGTCAAGGACAGTCACTGTGACGTGTGAATTTGACCCAGGATATAAAAGAAGGTGGTCAAGAATGAAATGGAACGTGTACAACTTGATCTGTTGGGTGTCAGCGAACTGAAATGGACTTGCATGGGGCACTTTGCATCAGATGATCACATGGTCTACTATGCTGGAAATGAAAGACAGAGAAGAAATGGTGTTGCATTTATAATGAAGAAGAAACTTGCAAGAACTGTAATGAAATACAATGCAGTCAGCGAACGCTTAATCTCTATTCGTCTACGAGGATTGCCTATCAACACAACTATAATTCAAGTATATGCCCCAACAACAGCTGCAGAAGAGAATGAAATTGAAGAGTTCTATGAACAAGTACAAGCTGAAACTGACAGAACATGCAAACAGGATATTCTGATAGTCATGGGTGACTGGAACGCAAAAGTTGGCAACAAAGAAGAAGGCAAAGTAGTTGGAAAATATGGACTTGGCAACAGAAATGAAGCTGGAGAAAGACTGATAGAATTCTGCAAGACCAATGATCTATTCATCTCAAACACCTTCTTCCAGCAACACAAGCGGCGACTGTACACATGGACTTCACCGAATGGATTATATAAAAATCAAATTGATTACATATGTGGAAGTCAACGATGGAAAAGCTCTGTAACATCAACAAAGACAAAACCTGGAGCTGACTGTGGTACAGATCATCAACTACTAGTATGCAAACTCAAGCTAAAGTTGAAAAAGAGCAAACCACTCATGAATGCAGCAAAATATGACCTTGAGAATATACCACTGGAATTTAAAGACTGCCTGCAAAATCGATTTGCTGCTTTAGATACAAATGACAGAGCTCCAGAAGAGTTATGGAATGACATCAAGAAGGTTGTGTTGGAAGAAAGCGAGAAGTCTCTACAAAAGGTGAAAAAGCAAAAACGGCCAAAATGGATGACTGAAAAAACTCTGAAAATTGCCCAGAAACGCAGAGAAGCTAAAGCCAGAGGAGAAAGAAAGACTATCACAGAACTCAACAGAGATTTCCAACGTGCAGCAAGACAGGACAAGGAAAAGTACTACAATGACACTTGCAAGGAAATAGAAGCAGAAACTATTAGAGGAAGAACAAGATCGGCTTTCCTAAAGCTATGAGAGTTAAAGAAAAAGTTCCAGCCTCGAATTGGAATGTTACAAGATGCTCAAGGTTCTATGTTGAATGATGCTGAGAAGATCAAGAAAAGGTGGAAGGAATATACAGAGTTTTTATATGATAAAGATCAAGTGGACCAACAGCCGTTTCAACCTGTACCTTATGATCGGGAACCATTGGTGATGAAAGAAGAAGTTGAAGCAGCATTGAAAGCCTTATCAAAGAACAAAGCACCAGGCATTGATAGCATTCCCATAGAAGTATTGCAGCAATCTGATGCAGCTGTTACCGTACTCACAAGGCTCTGCCAAGAAATATGGAAGACAACATCATGGCCAACTGACTGGAAAAGATCTGTGTTTATACCAATACTAAAGAAAGGTGATCCAACTGACTGTGAAAATTATCGCACAATCGCTCTGATCCCACATGCCAGCAAGATTCTACTGAAGATTATTCAAAAGAGACTACAACCATACCTGGAACAAAAACTATCTGAAGTGCAAGCAGGGTTCAGGAAAGGGCGAAGAACGAGAGACATCATTGCGGATGTGAGATGGATCCTTGAAAAGACTAAAGAATACCAAAAGGATATCTATTTGTGCTTCATCGACTATAGCAAGGCTTTTGACTGTGTAAACCATGAGAAACTCTGGGCCACATTAAGAAGCATGGGTATACCAGAACACCTGATCGTTCTCTTGCACAATCTGTACATTGATCAAGAAGCAACAGTTCGAATGGAACAAGGAGAAACAGAATGGTTTAAAATAAGCAAAGGTGTAAGACAAGGCTGCATACTTTCTCCCTACCTGTTTAATTTATATGCAGAACAAATCATCAGAGAAGCAGGATTGTATGAAGACAACAGAGGTGTGAAGATTGGTGGAAGACTCATCAACAACCTTCGCTATGCTGATGATACCACACTACTGGCTGAAAGTGAAGATGATTTGAAACATTTGCTTCTCACAATCAAAGAACATAGTCTCAAAATGGGCCTGCACCTTAATGTATAGAAGACAAAGATCATGACAACTGGCATAATCAATAGGTTCATCGTTGAAGGAGAAGAAATTGAAATTGTGAACAACTTTAACCTACTTGGATCAACTATCAATAAAGAAGCAACAAGCAGTCAAGAAATCAGACGACGCATTGCTCTTGGCAGAATGGCTATGAAAGACCTAGATAAGATTCTCAAGAGCAGAGATGTCTCTCTCCATACAAAGATTCGACTTGTTCAAGCCATGGTATTTTCAATAACATCATATGGATGTGAAAGCTGGACAGTGAAAAAGATAGACAGGAAGAAAATTGATGCCTTTGAATTATGGTGCTGGCGGCGAATACTGTGTATACCATGGACTGCCCGAAGAACAAACCAGTCGGTACTAGAGGAGATCAAACCTAAGCTTTCTTTAGAAGCTCAGATGACAAGACTTCGACTTTCATACTTTGGACACATCATGCGAAGAGAGAGATCATTAGAGAAAGACATTATGCTTGGCAAGATAGAAGGTCAACGCAAAAGAGGAAGGCCAGCAATGAGATGGATCGATACAATAACAGCAGCCACGGGTACCAGTCTGTCAACAATGAGCCGCCTGACTGAAGACCGAACACAATTTAGGATAGCTATCCAGAGGGTCGCCATGAGTCGACTCTGACTCGACGGCACTTAACAACAACATAAAAGAAGAGGGAAAATCTAGGATATCTGTGAATTAAGGGACATGGTCAGTTCTGTTAATTAGGAGGAAACTGCTGAGCCTATCCTCTCCCTTCCTCCCTCCAGGTTCACATCTGCTGATCTAATAAACATGTGGTCTCTATCCATCTACTTCCTTTTAAGAAGTGATGGATGATTGATGCATAACTTAGATATTCAGCTAAATAGAGATGAATGTTGTAATTATGTACCGTATACCACTATGTAACTGTAGAGTATGAGAGTAAATACCACATGTAGGCAAACTTAAAACCTACCATCTAACTGCCGTAGAGAGTCTACAGTCTCTTGAGAAAATTTAGCCAAAGAATCAAAAGTACCAGAGATCTTACTATCTATAGATTTTTGGACTCCCCAAACATCCTTTAAGGTAATCTCATTATCAGAAGAAATAGTTGGAAGTGCAGCAGCACCACCTGACTCAACAGAGAGAACCGGTTTAGGCAAGGAGAAAGAATCATCTAAACCTCTTACCTTGTCGAGAGACTCCCCGGTAGAAGCGGGAAGCACTGTAGTGAAGGGACACGGTGGAGGAGACCTTCCCCCTGAACTCAGGGAGGCGCCCTCAGGAGACGAATGGGCGATTGGGAGCAAAGAAAAATGCTTATCCAGGGGACCCGTCGGTTTAGCAACACCGGCAGGGTCACTCCCAGAAGCACCTCCACCTTTAGCCTTCAGCCTTTAGCTGGTTATTATTTTATTTATTTATTTAACAGGTTTTCTATACCGCCTTATTGTACAATAAAAGTGGTTTACAGAGCAATTTGAACAGTTTACAAAGTGACATGGTGCAAGGGGAAGGAGAAACATGCGTGGATGCTAGGCGAGATAACCTATATACAATATGTACAATGGGATGGCGAGGGTTCAGGGATTGAAAGGAGAGACTTGGGACATTGTCAGGCCAGGGGAAACATTGAGAATGAGGTTGGATCCTACACACTAGTTAATGCTCCGTCCATGTAAAGAAAGGTTTTAATTTTTTTTTTCAGATGTCTTTAGCGTCCATGGTGGCTCTAAGATCGTCCAGTAAGAAGTTCCAGAGGGCCGGTGCTGCGAGGGAAAATGCCCTCCTGGATGTGGACTGTTTAGACTTTGTGAAAGCACTGGAGGTGATAATAGTGTTTGAGTTGTTGCGCTTTCTGAGTTGGTTGTCTGTGTATATAGTGATTAGGCTCTTCTAGACACTGTTCCTGGGGCCAGTCAAAGGTTCCTTCTGCATATAGTAGCCTAAATATTGGAGTCACCTACTAAATGTTATTTGACCCAGACCCAGGACTCTACTATAATCTTGAGGTCAGTATTCAGCAAGATGGCCATTTAAAGCTTAAAGTTATACAAATATTCTGCAGATCTATGCATTCAAGCATGAAGGGAGAAAATGCTGGCATAACCTTTAATGGATAACTTATTCCTTTAATATTCCTGCTATTTCTGCAACCCGCGTTTGAGAATGACCTCTATAGTGAAGCTACGATATGGTAAGATACACATAAGTAGTGGAAGAGCGCGAGGAGCATCAGGATCCAAAAGCAGCTTCAAAGAGGTGGTTTTGTTGCTTGGATTTGAACAGGGCTAGAGGAGGGGCCCGACTTTATTTCAGTGCTTGATATACCACTCACGCAAAGCACCAGGGCGGTGTACAAATCAACATGCCCACTGGATCTTCCTCTTTCTCCTCCTCTAGCAAATGCCCCTACTTCTATCTTCCTTCCCTCAAGATCTGCCCCAGACTCTCATCTTCTTCCCTCCCCTTCCCCAGGATATTCCCATTGGCTCTTCTCCCCTTTCTCCAATTACCAACACCCCTTCCTGTCTTCCTCTATCCATCAAGATCTGCCACTGCCTCTCCCTGTGCCCCAGTATCTTGGCTCTTCCTCTCTTCCACAACATCTGGCCCCTATTATTTCTCTGCCAGTACCATGCGATTACTGCTAGGGGTCAGTGGTGCCATTTGATGAGTTACCTTGTACCAGGCAGGAGCAAGTGACACTAAAGGCTAATGACCCCGGTAAGCCCGGGGGTGGGAATTAGGGATGCGGGGGTCTTCCGGGGGGAACCATTCTTTTTTCAGAGGGTGCTTTTGGGGAAAGTGGGGGAAACTTTTGACAACTTCATGAGTGGGAATCGGAGCTTTTACTCAGGCAGGGAGAGGATGGGAGGGAGGATCAGAGCCATCACTCAGGCAAGGGTTGGGGTACTGCCAGGGGGTGTTTCTGGGGTTGTGGATGTGGGTTGTGGAGGGGGGCCAAAATTGGCACAGATATCTACCCCTTTCAGCAGGCACTACATTTTTTTGTTCTAGGCAGGGATGCCCTTTTTAAAATCAGGAACCCACGTCGGCACTGTCAGCCCTGCCCACACTATTCCCACTTTCTACCTCCATCAATCCCCCTGGTTTGGTAGACATGGTTGGCATTCCCACATATACAAAAGCAGGTTCTAATATGGCATTAAGACATGTATTTCAGTCTTCATGTCTTAGTGCTGCTTTTTGGATGTGAGAATGCTTCTAAATAACCCCCTGTGTAGTTTTCTTTTTTTACAAAATACAAAAATAGAAAAAAAAATGTAGGGGGGATTTTAAAGCGATTAACGTGGTTAGCAGATCTGCTAGGCGCGTTATTCGAGGTGGGCGGGATATTCAGCAGCAGCATTAACATGATTAGCAGATGCCACTGTACAGATAAGATCCCATCCATGAATTCTCCACAGCATTATCCAGATGGTGCCAGGGTGGAGTGAGGACACTCCACCTAACTCCGGATAATTGGCAATATTCAGCTACTATCCACATGAAGTCATGCAAAGGACGTCTAAGTGCAATCTGGGGCATCCAAGCCAAAATGTCCAAAAAAAAGATAGGCATGTCCAAGTTTGGGCATAATTTCACAAACATGCTTGATATAGACATCTGCAGGAGCATCTACATAGATGTCCTCAGCATAGTAATCAAGATCAGGAATGTCTAACTATCCTTGTGGCCTTGGACACGTCACTTAACCTTCCATTACCTTAGGTACAAACTTAGATTGTAAGCCATCTGGGGACAGGAAGATACCTACTGTAACTTATCTTAAATTACTGCTGGAAAGTCATGAGCTACAGTGGTTCTCAATCTAGTCCTCGGGGACCCTCAGGATAGTCAGGTTTTTAGGATATCCACAATGGATATGGATGAAATAGATCTGCCGGTTGTGCAGGAAAGTTAGTCAGGGACAAGGCAGAGGTGGCCTGGGGGCGGAGAGTGGGCAGGCAGTGGGCAGTTGCTGGCCCTGGACGTACAGGGCCAATTCTTATGTTGGCCCTGTACATCCAGGGCCGGCGAAGTTATTCCACCCCCAGGGCAATTCATTATTTTTTTTTCACTTTGGAGTGCAAAAGGGGTTGGGGGGGGGGGGCAAAGTTAATCCCCCGCAGCCCGACCCTGGCCTTAGGAGGCTGGATTGGGGATCGGGCTGTGGGGAATTAACTTTGTGGGGCAGCCATGATGCCGTGGCTCCATTTAAAAGCCCTGGCTGAGTTAACCGGGCTAGCTCTGTACGTGCAGGCCGGGACTGATTCGCAGTCCCAGCCTGCACGTACAGTGCTGTTCATGATTCTGATCCCACGGAGCTAGACGTGAGAATCAGGCCCTATCCATTTAGCATTGGGGCGTGTTTGTGACATTCTGGGAGGTACGGAGGCAGGGAATGGCACTAAATGGGTAGCAGCGATTTTTGATGCTTAGCACTCTGTGCCGTAAAGATAGGCGAGAAAAACCCTCACTTATCTTTAAGGAGCTTGGGCTAAACAGGGAGAATCGAAATTCGCTGCTACCTGATTAGCCTTGGTGGCTGCCAGTCTGTGCAGCATGACCCCGATTTTCATTTCTGTCCCCATGGAAATAAAAATCCGGGTTTAGGGGCTTGGCGGGCAGGCTATGCGCCAATGCGGTGCATAACCTGCCTAAATGAAAATTGGGCCCAAAATAAATAAACTGACTGGAGTCAGTTCAGAGGATAGTTACTAAAATACAGAAACATAAAAGAACTGAAAATAACAGCAGTTAAAGACCATACAGCTTACCCAGTCTGATTAGCTACACTGACTACTAAGTTCTACCCTCCTTTCCTCTCCTTCACAGAAGCTCTGTACTTGCCCTATCCTTTCTTGAAAATGGTCCATAGTCTTCATCACAAAGCACATGGAGACAGATTTACAGCTCTAAACTTGAATACCTTAGAGGAAAGGGGAGATATGGAAAGGGGAGTAGCATAAGAACATAAGAAATGCTCTACTGGGTCAGACCAAGGTTCATCAAGCCCAGTATCCTGTTTCCAACAGTGGCCAATCCAGATCACAAGTACCTGGCAGGTTCCACAATGCTTGTCCTGGGGTAAGCAGTGGATTTCCTGGGTCCCCTTCAATACTGGTTTATGGACCTTTCCTCTAGGAACTTGTCCAAACCTTTTTAAAACCCAGCTACACTAACAGCTTTTACTACATCCTCCAGTAACGAATTCCAGAGTATGATCATGCATCGAGTAAAAAAAAAATTCTCTTATTAGTCTTAAATGGATTACATTGTAGCTTCATTGTGTCTCCTCCAGTTTTTCTAATTTTCAATGGCGTAAAAACCAATCTACACTTACGCGTTCCAATTCATTCACTGATTTATAGACCATGGGCGGTACCGATGGTGAAAAGCGCCCTGCGCGAGTTGCACATCAGGCGTGCGCCCCCCCTCCCGCACCTCCATCTAGCCACTTTATGGGGGCAGGAGAGAAGAGGCGCGCATCCGATGTGCAACTCGCCGGCACACTAAGCAGATTTGGATCCTCCCGGAGAGACCAGATCTGCTTAGTGTGCCGGCGAGAAGACTTAAGGGGCACATTTTGGCTGCCTGCCGCTGCTAAAGTGCCGGCAGTAGGCAACGACAGAGAGCCAAAATGAGCTCCTTAAGTCTTTGTGCCCTGTGCGGCCGCACCGCTCGTACAGGGCTCGGTACGGTCCTGTTTAAGATATCTACCCTCAGCTGTCTCTCTTCCAGGTTGAAGAGCCCCAATCTTTTAAGCCTTTACCTTTGTCCTTCCATTCCCTTTACCATTTTTATCACTCTTCTCTGTATCTTTTCTAATTCTTCTATTTTCTTTTTAAGATATGGTGACCAGAATTGCGCACAATATTCAAAGTGTGGGTGCACCATGGAACGTTACAAAGTCATTATAATATCCTAAGTTTTATTCTCCATTCCTTTTCTTATGATTCTTAGCATTCTATTTGCTTTCTTTGCCACCGCTGCACACTGGGTGGAGGTTTCAAGGTATTATCCATGATGACGCATAAATCTTTATCCTGGGTGGTGGTTTCTAAGGTGGTACCTTGCATCATGTAACCATAGTTTGGGTTGTTCTTTCCTAGGTGTATAACTTCGCACTTGTCCACATTAAATTTCATCTGCCATTTGGACATCCAATCTTCCAATTTATCAAGGGCCTCTTGCAATTTTTCACTATCCTCTTGTGTTTTAACTTTGAACAATTTTGTGTCATCTGTACATTTGATCACCTTACTCGTTATTCCTATTTTCAAGTCATTTATGAAGATGTTAAAATGCAGCAGGCCTAGCACAGATCCCTGGGGTACTACACTACTCACCTTTCTCCATTGAGAAAATTGGCCATTTACAATAGCCCTACTCTCTGCTTTCTATCTTTTAACCAGTTCCTGATCCACAATACTACACTGCCTCCAATTCCATGACTTTTTAATTTCGCCAAAATTCTCTCATAAGGAACCTTGTCAAAGGCTTTCTGAAAATCCATATACATTATGAACCCGATTCTGAAACGTCGGTCACAGGGCTGCCCGATTCCCACTCTGGCTCTCCCTGTACGTCCTGTGCATCAGGACAGGGAAAGCTGGCAGTGGGCAGGAGGTGGCAGGATCAGGGTGGAGAGGGGGCGAGCCAGCCCAGCAGGACGTAGAGGGCCGGTTCAGGTCATAGCACTGTACATCCTGCCAGACCTATGGGGACGCACTGCTTATTCCACCTCAAAGGTAGAATAAGCAGCAAAAGCCCAGTAATCAGGCCCAGAGATCCTGGCAGGCCAGCCTTGGGTTGGGCAGCAGGGAAAAGGGGGGCTGAGGATGTCGGAGTCAGGGGCACTTGTGGGTAGGATGTCCCTGCAGGTGGCAGGGGCACCCCGGGCTGTCCTCGGGCCCGATTCTGGTTACTGCAGGAACGTTTTGTTCCTGCGGTTGAGAATTGGGTCCATACTGGTCCATCTTGCTTGGGGCCATCCAGACATCCCAGATATGCCACTACCAGAATCGGGCTTCCCATCAAGCAGCTCACCTTTGTCTACCTGTTTAGTCGCACCTTCAAAAAAATATAAGATTAGTAAGACAAGACTTTCCTTGGCAAAATCCATGTTTACTTTCTCCCATTAAACCATGACTATCTACATGTTCAGTAATTTTATTCTTTATAATTGCTTCTACCATTTTGCCAAGTACAGACATCATGCTCACTGGTCTGTAGTTCCCTGGATTACCCCTGGAACTCTTTTAAAAAATTGATGTTACATCGGCCATTCTCCAATCTTCCGGTACTACAGATGATTGCAATGATAATTCACAAATTACTAATAGTAGGTCTGCAATCTCATATTTTATTTCTTTCAATGCCTTTGGATGTATACTATCAAATCCAGGTGATTTGCTATTCTTCAGTTTATCAAACAGTTGTAATACATCTTCACAGTGTATCAATATTTCTTTCAATTCTTCGAATAAATCACCTTTATATACCATTTCAGGCATGGGTAACTTCCCTGCATCTTCTTCAGTAAAGACCGAAGCAAAGAATTTATATATTTCAGAGTTTTTCTAAACCACCCCTTCCTGAGATTAGGAGCGGTTTACAATAAACAACAGTTTTAGAACAATTTTTATAATCTAAACATGCAACATTTAACATAATTATTTGCATATGGAACTATTTACAAGGATTGCAGAATTCCATTTTTCTTTGTGTTGTAGGTGTGTGCCGTGGCTCAAGGAGGGTTTAGTGGGGTAGTTGTTGTGTGTCATTATTTCCATAGTTTTCTCCGTAGTGTTTAGTTATCAGCAGAGTTTTTAATTTCTTTCTAAAGGTTTGTAAATCTTTGATGGAACATAATGAGTCTGGGAGGGTATTCCACAAAATGGGCACAACAAAAGAGAAGGCTCCGTTACTTGTGACTTGTTTTGTTTTGCAAAAGGTCAGTGGGACTACGAGTGTATTCTGTGAGTGTTCCCTTTTGGATCTTGTATTTGTTGCATGGGTAATTAATGTTGAACGGTATGATGGAGTGATATTGTTAGCTATCTTAAATGTTATCATTAATGTTTTGTATCAGATTCTACTTGAAACTGGTAGCCAGTGTAGATTGTATAGTAAGTTTGTTATATGGTCAGTTATTCATTCAAAGCTATGGCTTTGTCCGCACTTAGTGCCCCCTTTACTCCTTTCTAATCCAATGATCCAACTCACTCTCTCACAAGTTTTTTGCTACTTGAAAACATTTTTATTATACATTTTTGCTTGCACCGAAAGCTTCTTTCCAAATTATCTCTTTGCCTGCCTTATTAATGCTTTGCATCTAACTTGCCAAGCTTATGTTGTTTCCAGTATTCATCATTTCACTCCTTTTTCCATTTCCTGAAATATGCTTTTTTGGCAACAGCCTCTCTGACCTCGCCTTTAAACCATGCTGGCAGTTTTTTGGACTTCCTTCCGCTTTTCTTAAAGCATGGAATGCATCTGGTCTGGGCTTGATGTAAATCTTTAACCTTTGCAGCTACTCCTTTTAGTTTTTTCTTAACTATTTTCCCTATTTTATCATAGTCTCCCTTGTGTGGATTTCCTTGCCATCCTCCTTCCATTTATTAAATCAAATGCGATCATGCTATGATCACTATTGCCAAGTGGCCCCATAACCCTTATCTCTTGCACCAGATCCTCTAAGGACTACTGCACCAGTTCCACTAAGGACTACTGTAGGTCCAAAATAACTTTCCCTCTAGTTGGTTGATGAAGCAGCTGCAGTAAAAAGCAGTCATTTATTTCATCTAGAAACTTTATTTACATAGAAACATAGAAACATAGAAATATGATGACAGAAAAAGACCACATGGCCTATCTAGTCTGTCTTTCCATATCAACAACTACAACAGTCCCCTTTTTACCTTTAGAGATCCTCTGTGTTTGTCCCATGCTTTTTTGAATTCAGTTACTGTCCTCATCTCTACCACCTCCACTGGGAGACTATTCCACGGATCCACTACTCTTTCCGCATATCACTCCTGAATCTATCTCCCTTCACCCTCATCCCATGTCCCCTCATAGCAGAACTTGCTTTCAATTGAAAGAGGCTCTCTCCCTGAACATTTATGCCACAGAGGTATTTAAACATCTCAATCATATCACCTGTATCCCGCCTTTCTTCTAAGGTGTACATATTAAGATTCTTCAGTCTGTCCTCATATGCTTTATAATGAAGACCACTAATCATTTTAGTAGCCAACCTCTGCACCGACTCCATCCTGTTCACATTGTTTTGAAGGTGCGGTCTCCAGAATTGCACACTATACTCCAAATGAGGTCGCACCAAAGACTTATACAGAGGCATTATCACCTCCTTTTTTTCTGCTAGCCATTCCTCTCCGTATGCACCCAAGCATCCTTCTAGCTTTTGCCGTCACCTTTTCTACCTGTTTAGCGACTTTAAGATCATCAGACACAACCACGCCTAGGTCCTGCTCTTCTTTAGTGGACAAACGTACTTCACCCCTTTTACTATATTGCTCTCTTGGATTGCTGCAGCCCAAATGCATGACCTTACATTTTTTAACATTAAATCCCAGCTGCAAAATTCTAGACCATTCTTCAAGCTTAGTTAGATCCCTCCTCACGTTATCTACACCTTCCTGGGTGTCTACTCTATTGCAGATTTTGGTATCATCCGCAAAGAGGCAAACCTTACCCGACAGCCCTTCCACTATATCACTAACAAAGATGTTAAAAAGAATCGGATCCCTGGGGCACACCACTGGTAACATCCTTATCCTCAGAGTGAGCTCCATTTACTTGTACTCTTTGTCGCCTCCCACCCAACCAATTTCTAACCCAAGCAGTAACTTCAGGGTCCGTCCCTAGGGTGCTCAGTTTGTTTATAAGTCGCCTATGAGGAACAGTGTCAAAGGCGTTATTGAAATCTAAATACACCACATCTAGGGCTCTCGGTCCAACTCCCTGGTCACCCAGTCAAAGAAATCAATCAAATTTGTCTGACAAGACCTGCCTCTGGTGAATCCATGCTGCCTCGGATCCTGTAATCTGCTGGACTCCAGAAACCTCACTATTTTCTCTTTCAGCAGCGTTTCCAATAATTTACTCACCACCGAAGTTAAACTAACCGGCCTGTAGTTTTCAACCACATCCTTACTTCTGCTTTTGTGTAAAGGCACCACATGAGCCTCTCTCCAGTCCTTTGGCATCACTCCCGACTCCAACGAGGCATTGAAAAGGTCAGTCAGTGGAGCTGCTAGAACGTCCCCAAGTTCCCTCAGTATTCTAGGGTGTATCCCATCCAGTCCCATCGCTTTGTCTACTTTAAGTTGAGCTAGTTTCTCACGAATACAGTCTTCTGAAAATTGTTCAAGATGTCCCTCACTTCTGTTCCTGTTTGTGGGTGTTTTCTGAGGTCCTGCTCCTCGTTCTTCATCTGTGAACACAAAACAGAAATATTTGTTAAGCAATTCCGTTTTATCCTTATCAGCTTCTACATATTCCTCCCCTGCACCCTTGAGTCTGACAATAGCACTTTTGCCCTTCCTCTTCTCACTAATATATCTGAAAAATATATCTTATCCCCCCATTTTATTGCATTGGCTATTTTCTACTCGTTTTGAATCTTTGCTTTCCTGACTACTTTGCTAGCTTCTCTAAGTTTGTCCAAATACAAATGTCTGTCTTCCTCTCTCTGTTAGGCTGTTTTAGTTTGCTTTTCTCTGATCAGAGAAAGGCTGCACTTTTACAGAGCTCTGCTAGTGAGTGGATTTTTGCCTCCTGGGACATCTTACTGTGAGTTCTAGCTGTTTATTTAATTATTTACTGTTTGTCTAACTGTTGTTTGTTTAATTATTTAGTGTTTGTCTTAGTGGTGTGCAAGTTTCAGCCTTCTCAGCTGTACTTACCTTATCTCTCTCAATTAACTGGGCCTTGTGTGGTAGCCATTTTGAATTAATCTCTCTCCCCAGAGCCTGCTGTTTGTTAAGCTTTTCCTGTCCTTGCCTGCCTGAGTGACTCCTCCCCCTGTGTGTGTGGTAGCCATTTTGAATTAATCTCTCTCCCCAGAGCCTGCTGTTTGTTAAGCTTTTTCCTGTCCTTGCCTGCCTGAGTGACTCCTCCCCCTGACCCCTCCCCCTGAGGTATCCTGTAACCTTGTTCCTGTTTTCTCCACGTGTGCATAGGCTGTTTTAGTTTGCTTTTCTCTGATCAGAGAAAGGCTGAACTTTTACAGAGCTCTGCTAGTGAGTGGATTTTTGCCTCCTGGGACATCTTACTGTGAGTTCTAGCTGTTTATTTAATTATTTACTGTTTGTCTAACTGTTGTTTGTTTAATTATTTAGTGTTTGTCTTAGTGGTGTGCAAGTTTCAGCCTTCTCAGCTGTACTTACCTTGCCTCTCTCAATTAACTGGGCCTTGTGTGGTAGCCATTTTGAATTAATCTCTCTCCCCAGAGCCTGCTGTTTGTTAAGCTTTTCCTGTCCTTGCCTGCCTGAGTGACTCCTCCCCCTGTGTGTGTGGTAGCCATTTTGAATTAATCTCTCTCCCCAGAGCCTGCTGTTTGTTAAGCTTTTTCCTGTCCTTGCCTGCCTGAGTGACTCCTCCCCCTGACCCCCTCCCCCTGAGGTATCCTGTAACCTTGTTCCTGTTTTCTCCACGTGTGCATAGGCTGTTTTAGTTTGCTTTTCTCTGATCATAGAAAGGCTGAACTTTTACAGAGCTCTGCTAGTGAGTGGATTTTTGCCTCCTGGGACATCTTACTGTGAGTTCTAGCTGTTTATTTAATTATTTACTGTTTGTCTAACTGTTGTTTGTTTAATTATTTAGTGTTTGTCTTAGTGGTGTGCAAGTTCAGCCTTCTCAGCTGTACTTACCTTGCCTCTCTCAACTAACTGGGCTTTGTGTGGTACCCCCATCCCCCTGCTGAGGGTTCAGGACAGGGTACCTTGTAACTGCCCTCTTTAATAGGACTTATCTCCCCCCCTCCCTCCCCAGCACCCACCCACCCCTGGGGAAATTGTAGTTTTATAGGTACTTGGACATCTTAGAGGAAAGGGGCTGCTCTCAGGTGCAGCTCTTAATCCAAATCAGTCATACACAGAGGACCTGTGATTAATTAGCTTCAGGTACACAGGGTGTATTAGGGGTATTAGATACACTTTTCTAAGTATAAGCATCTACACCAATCCTTATTATATACCGATTTAAAAGATCTAAACACAAGCTTTAAACTAAGATGCAGTCAGAGGTCCAGCAACGAGATGGGGGTTCTCCAGTCTTTTGCATCGAGTGTCACATGTATGATTATCTCCCAGTTGGTGAGAGGTCCTACATATGCACTAAGTGCAGGGAGCTCTTTGCTCTCAGGGAACGAGTCCGTTCTCTAGAGGCTAGAGTAGCAGACCTGGAAGACATAAGAAAGACAGAGAAGTACATGGACGAGACCTACAGGGATATAGTCCTGAAGTCCCACCTCCAGTCTGGCAGCATCCCTGTTGCCATGGAGGAGAGAGGTCACGTGACAGGAGAGCATCACCCTGGTGTGGCAGGAAGTGATCCTGTAACTAGGACCTGTCCTCCAGGTGATGTAAAACCCTCTCACACCGAGGACGTTTCTCCAGGGCCATGTCCCCATGAGGGGAGGGTCAGGACAGCTGTTATAGTTGGTGATTCAATCATTAGGAATGTAGATAGCTGGGTGGCTGGTGGACGTGAGGATCGCCTGGTAACATGCCTGCCTGGTGCGAAGGTAGCAGATCTCACGCACCGCCTAGATAGGATCATAGATAGTGCTGGGGGGGAGTCTGCTGTCTTGGTACATGTTGGTACCAATGACATAGGAAAATGTGGTAGGGAAGTTCTGGAGGCTAAATTTAAGCTTTTAGGTAGGAAGTTGAAATCCAGAACTTCCAGGATAGCGTTCTCCGAAATGCTTCCTGTTCCACGTGCAGGACCCAAAAGACAGGCAGAGCTCCGGAGTCTCAATGCGTGGATGAGACAATGGTGCAAGGATGAGGGTTTTGGATTTGTTAGGAACTGGGGAACATTCTGGGGAAAGGGGGGGCTCTTCCGAAGGGATGGGCTTCACCTTAATCAGGATGGGACCAGACTGCTGGCATTAACCTTTAAAAAAGAGATAGAGAAGCTTTTAAACTAGAAAATAGGGGAAAGCCGACAGTCACCCAGGAGCGCACGGTTCGGACAAAGGTATCCTTGAAGGATACTACCAAAAGCAGTGAGGTTCCAAAAGGGAGTATAGTAGCCCAAATGCCCTTGAGTAAGGAGCAGACAGAGCATAAAGATTCCCAATTACCCATGCCTACCAATAGCCAGATTAATATTAATAAAATACAGTCTCTAAAATGCTTGTATGCCAATGCTAGAAGTCTAAACAATAAGATGGGAGAATTAGAATATATAGCATTAAATGAGAGGTTAGATATGATTGCACTCTCAGAGACATGGTGGAAGGAGGATAACCAGTGGGACACTGTGATACCTGGATACAAACTATATCGTAATGATAGAGCTGAACAAATTGGTGGAGGGGTTGCGCTCTATGTTAGAGAGGGCATTGAGTCAGAAAGGATTAAAGTTTTGCAGGGAACAAAATATGCTGTAGAATCTCTATGGATTGAAATTCCATTTATGAAGGGGAAGGTGATGGCAGTGGGAGTATACTATCGACCACCTGGCCAGAATGAACAAATGGATGATGAAATGCTCAAAGAAATCAAGGAAGCTAACAAAAGCCACAACAGAGTAGTAATAATGGGTGATTTCAATTACCCCGGTATCGACTGGGACAGTGTCACAGCAGGACAAGCTAAAGAGATAAAGTTTCTAGATGAAATAAATGACTGCTTCTTGGAGCAGCTGGTTCATGAACCGACCAGAGGGGAAGCCATACTGGACCTAGTCCTTAGTGGAACGCCAGATCTGGTGCAAGAAATAAGGGTGTTGGGACCACTTGGCAATAGTGATCATAGTATGATCATGTTTGATTTAATCAGTGGAGGACAGATAGTAAAGGAATCCACAGTACTACCTTTTAACTTTCAAAAGGGTGACTATGATAGAATGAGGAATATAGTTCGGAAAAAACTAAAAGGAGCGGTTCCAAAGGTTAAAGACTTACAGCAAGCTTGGGTGTTATTTAAAAATACTATCCTCGAAGCCCAGACCAGCTGTATTCCACGCATTAAGAAAAGTGGAAGAAAGTCCAAAAAACTGCCAGCATGGTTTAAAGGTGAGGTCAGAGAGGCTGTTGCTGCCAAAAGAGCAACCTTCAGAAAATGGAAAAAAGAGCCAAATGATGAAAACTGGAAACAGCACAAGCACTGGCAAGTTAAATGCAAAGCATTGATAAGGCAGGCAAAGCGGGAATTTGAGAAGAAACTTGCTACGGAAGCAAAAACACGAAATAAAGACTTTTTCAAGTACATTCGTAGCAAAAGGCCTGTGAGAGAGTCAATTGGACCATTAGATGATAGAGGGGTAAAAGGGGCAGTAAGAGGAGACAAGGCTATAGCAGAGAGACTGAATGAATTCTTTGCTTCGGTCTTTACTGAGGAAGATGTAGGGGTGTTACCCAAGACTGAAGTGGTATTTAAAGGTGATACTGCAGAGGAATTGAGAGAAATATCGCTACACCGGGAAGATATATTACAACTATTTGATAAACTGAATAGTAGCAAATCACCTGGACCGGATGGTATACATCCCAGAGTGTTGAAAGAACTGAAATATGAGATTGCAGACCTGTTATTGGTAATCTGTGAACTTTCATTAAAATCATCTGTAATACCTGAAGATTGGAGGGTCGCCAACGTAACACCAATTTTTAAAAAGGGTTCCAGGGGTGACCCGGGAAATTACAGACCGGTGAGCCTGACGTCAGTACCAGGGAAAATGGTAGAAGCCATCATAAAGAACAAAATTACACAGCATGTAGATAGTCATGGCCTAATGGGAGACAGCCAACATGGCTTTAGACAAGGAAGATCTTGTCTTACTAATCTGATCTGTTTTTTTGAAGGTGTGCATAAACAGGTAGACAAAGGTGAGTCGGTTGATATAGTGTATCTGGACTTTCAGAAAGCTTTTGACAAGGTCCCCCATCAGAGACTTTTGGCGAAGCTAAAAAGTCATGGGATAGGAGGCAGTGTACTATTGTGGATCGGGAACTGGTTAAAAGATAGAAAGCAGAGGGTAGGGCTAAATGGCCAATATTCCCAATGGAAAAAGGTGAATAGTGGAGTACCCCAGGGATCTGTACTGGGTCCGCTACTTTTTGACATATTCATAAATGACCTGGAAAAGGGAATAACTAGTGAGGTAATCAAATTTGCAGATGACACAAAACTGTTTAAAGTTGTTAAAACCCAAGAGGATTGTGGAAAACTGCAGGAGGATCTGGATAAATTGGAAGACTGGGCATCCAAATGGCAGATGAAATTTAATGTGGACAAGTGCAAAGTTATGCACCTAGGAAAGAACAACCCACACTATAGTTACAAGATGCAAGGCTCCACATTAGAAACCACCACCCAGGAAAAAGATTTAGGAGTCATCGTGGATAACATGTTAAAACCCTCCGCCCAGTGTGCAGCGGCGGCCAAGAAAGCAAATAGAATGCTAGGTATCATAAGGAAAGGGATGGAGAATAAAACAAAGGATATTATAATGCCTCTGTATCGCTCCATGGTACGACCGCACCTTGAATATTGTGTGCAATTCTGGTCACCGTATCTTAAAAAGGACATAGAGTTATTAGAAAAAGTACAGAGAAGAGCCACCAAATTGGTGAAGGGGATGGAAGGCTACTCCTATGAAGAGAGGCTAAAAAGGTTAGGGCTCTTTAACCTAGAAAAGAGGCGGCTGAGGGGAGATATGATAGAGGTGTATAAATTAATGAATGGAGTGGAACGGATAAACGTGGAAAAATTGTTTACGCTATCAGAATATAGAAGGACTAGGGGGCATGTAATGAAGCTACAGGGTAAACTATTTAAGACAAATAGGAGAAAATATTTCTTCTCTCAACGTGTAATCAAACTCTGGAATCTGTTACCGGAGGATGTAGTAAGGGCTGTTAGTATAGCTGGGTTTAAAAAAGGTTTGGACAAGTTCCTGGAGGAAAGGTCCATAAACCACTATTAAAAAGGGACCCAGGATATCAATGCTTGGCCTAGTACAAGCACTGCAGAACCTGTGTCTTTTGGGGAAACTGCTAGGTACGTATGACCTAGATTGGCCACTGTTGGAAACAGGATACTGGGCTTGATGGACCTCGGTCTGACCCAGTATGGCATTTCTTATGTTCTTATGTTCTTATGTTCTGTGATCTCTTGTATTTCATGAAGGCCTCCCTCTTTTTCTTCACTTTTTCAGCTACTTCTTTTGAAAACCATAGTGGTCTCCTTTTCCTTTTACCTTTATTTACCATTTTAACAAAAAGGTTGGTTGCCCTTAAAACCTCTCTAGCGTGTCTTGCTGTGACATCAACCCAGTCAATATCAGGGTAATTGAAGTCACCCATTATTATTGTGTTGTAACTTTTGTTAGCTGTCTTGATTTCTTTGAGCATTTCATCATCCATTTGTTCATTCTGGCCGGGTGGTCGATAGTACATTCCCACTGTCATCGCTTTCCCATTCCCCTTTTTACATGGAATTTATATCTATAGAGATTCTACAGTGTATTTTGTTTCCTGGAAAACTTTAATCCTATGCTTCTCAAAGCCCTCTTTAACAGAATGCAACCCCCCTACCAATTTGATCTACCCTATCATTGCGATATAGTTTGTACCCAGGTATCACAGTGTCCCATTGGTTGTCCTCCTTCCATCTTATTTTTCAGACTTCTAGTATTTGCATACAAGCATTTTAGAAGTTGTATTTTATTCATATTAATTTGGTTATCAGTTGATAGGGATAATTTTGAATCTTTCAGCTCTGCTCTTAAGGTATAAATGCACAAGAGGCAGGTATTTATTTATTATTTATTTATTTACATTTCTTATATACCGCGCTATTATAATCAGTGCGGTTTACAGTTGGAACAAACATACTACAATGTAATGGCACATTGAGCTTACATAGAACAGGGTATTAACAACCTGGAGGAACTAGGGGGAACTATATACAGCTTATGTAAATGTTACAATAACGATAAATCTCAATGGGTATGTAGGGGTCTGTAAGCATACTAGTACACATGGGTCAGGATGGAGAGAGGGAAATCTGATTAACCATTATCAGTGGGGGGATGTTCAGTGGGGGGGGGGGGGGGTTAGGTGGGGGGTCCGAGGGGTGGGTGCGTGCTTTTCAAACTGGGAGACTGGGTAGTGCTGCATGAACAGATGGTGTTTTAGGGCTTTTCAGAACACCGCCAGGTTTTGGGTAGCTCGGAGTTCTGCTGGGAGGGCATTCCAGGCAATCGGTGCAAAAATGGAAAATGCTCTGTTGGCTGTTGACTTTGTACATTTTGTTAGGAACTTGGGGACTTCAATTGTGTTCATCTGCGTAGTTCTCCTTATTCTGTTAATTGTGGTACGGTGGAGAAGTGCGTTGATGGGTGTAGAGGGCTGGTTCTTGAGGGCTTTGAAGGTTAGTATTAAGATTTTGTAGGTGATTCTGGCAGGTAGTGGCAGCCAGTGTAGTTTTATCAAGATAGGCGTTATATGATCCGACCTTGATGCACCAACTACTTTTCAATTTAAAGGAGGCACTATAATAACATGGTCATTAGATGTAGGTTACAGAAGGTAGAAATAATTTAGGGAAATATTTCTTTACAGCAAGGGTAGTAGATGCCTGGCACAGCCTCACAGTGAAGGAAGTTGAGATAAGGAAATTATTTAAATTCAAGAAAGTGTGGAACAAATATAGATGATGCCTGTGGAAAAGGAAGGGGTTCTAGAACTGAGCAGTTGGTGCGGATGGGCAGACAAAATGGGGTGCACGTTGTCATATTCTCTGCTTCTGTTTTTATATTGATAAAAGCTGTTTTACTGTTCTTGTATAAAAAGGAAATCCCTGGCTTGTATCCCTGTCTTTAGAGGGTCTTCTCTTCTATAAACAAACTCCATCGCATTCAAAATCTATAACAAGTACATGTGGTGATTTTAAAATGAGATTGTCATGCATACCTTTCCTCCCCTGACCTAAGCACGCCCTTTTTTCCCCTACCAATAAGCATGCATATCTTGTCTGCATCAAGGGAGACAAACCCATGTTTAACCGTGTAAACTAATTTGCTTATCTATGAAAACTGTCCTCTATAAGCATAATTTTCAGCAGAGTGGCAGAACCTGCAAGACCTAAATATCTATTATCCATGGGCCTCCAGGAGTTTCCCCTTCAAAAATTGCCTGGTTGCCTGTGCCATGGAGGGGTTTTTCCACATATGTACAAAAAATAACAAGCAGTAAGTGCAAAGTCTGGGCACTATTTTTGGAAGTGTGCCCAGTATTTGCCCTGCAGTTAATGCACAGTGTTGACTCTTACTGCACAGGCCTGAAATCCATTCCCTGGCAGATAACGTAGGTGTAGTCGTGCTACCTCCCAACGCATGGAATGTGAGCCTCAGCGTAAAATAAAGAAACATTTTTAAAATGTGCATTGCTATGTTGGTGCACCAGTCCCCTGTCCCAACACAGAGCACTTCTAATCAGACAAACAATCTAATCCACACCCCAGTACAGTGCTGCATATACCTTATAATGCTGCATATGCCTTGTTATGCTATACAGATAAGTTGTAATAGTATTAGTAAATATATCCAGCCTTCCAATCTGATCCCCCTGCCCTGATCATCTCCCTTCCCACTCAGACCCCCCACCCAATCAGCACCAACTCCCTGACCAGCACTGACCCTCCCAGAGAGTACCCCCTGACCATTAGCCTAACCCAAACAGAAGCACCCTGAAACAGAAGTCCCTCCAACAGCATACTCTGACCATACCGCAAAACTATCATTAGCTGCCATTTACCAGTGTCTCCAGATCAGGAGCTGTCTGTTTGAAGAAGAGACTGAGAGATAGGGGTTATCCTCATTCAATGACTGAAGGGGGTGGGAGGGGGGAGGTATAAGAAAGTCCTATTTGCACAATGGTCTCTATTATTAACATACTAGTAACAGAAGATCCAGATAATCTAGTATGCACACTTCCTTATTCCAACAAAGCCATTCACATGAAGCAAATTTATTCTGAAACACTGGGCTATGTTATCACCTGATCGTGCATTTAGGGACCAATCTCTGATTTCGTATACTAAAGGCAAAAATATTGCCAATTGGGTCATGAGATCAATAAAGAAGAGACATTTTAAATGTCAAAAATGTCTCTATTGTGCTTAGACCATTGAAAGTCAAATTCGACTACATCCAGTTACACAAACTAAATGTGAATCGTGTTATTTTACTACCTGTATTTCGACTTATGTTGTTTATGTGATTATATGACCTTTCCCTAAATTGTCACACCTCGTATACTGTTCAAACCAGAAGACGTTTAAACACAGTTATCAGAACATAAGTCATGTTTAAAAACACTTAACATTTTGGCCCCATTTGTTTCTCATTGTATTGAAGCTAAACATTTGTTTTAATCTCTAAACTGGAAGATTATTGACCACGTTCTTCTTCACTGGAGACGAGGCAAGAGGGAGTGTCTTAAATTACTGGGAGCAATGGTGGATTCATTGCTTACATAGGACTATCCCTGTAGGTTTAAATATGGAGACTGAATGGAATTCATAGCTTTAATCTCTGATTTGATTTTAAAAAGAGAACTAACTACCTTGTTGTTTTCTATGAGATCAGGGAGAAAGCAGAAGGATTTAGGCTGTCTAAATCAAAAGTAGGAGCGTAAGTCATAGTAAGCTTCTGTTGGAGAGAAGGACACTGAAAGATATTGGTGCAGCTAAAGATGCCAAAATGACTGACTGGCTATAAGGAGATGAGCCCACTCAGATTATGAAGACTACGGACTGTTAAATTTGTTGGGGATGATCTTCTAGATAAAAGATTGGCGAGATGAGTGAGACAAACTGAAACATACTGTGTCGGTTGAGGCTCAAAGTTCCCAGGCTGGTTAGAAACTGGCTGTATTACGTTGTCTTATACTTGAAGGGTTAATGAATACTATACAAGAGAAAATTCAATTGAAAAAATGATATTTTGAAAAAGTTCAGGTGGGAAAGACACTATTACACACTTGAAGAAAAGTTTTCGACAGAGGAGGTATGCAATAGAAAGGACTTTGTTTAGGCTGAATAAACTTATTATACGTAGTTTGTGTGGCAGAAGAAAGACCTCAAAAAATTGCATTTCCTTAAAGCAGTTGAAGCTTCCAAGGGTTCAATCTTTTTGTCTTTTGATATCCTCATGGCAATACAGACAGCTATATATATAGGGGCCCCATTTTAGAAAGACACATGTTGGAAGTGGCGCCAATTAGGGAGCAACGCCCCAAAAGGCAAATTTTAGCATTCTCCATGGAAATAAAAAACCCAGGAAGTAACATACAGTTACCCTTTTAATCACTCATTTCAAGCCCTGGCTGAAATGTGCACTGATAAAATCTTTACATAACTCAGGGCTAAAGGTAAAGCCGATAAGGAAATTCGTTTAAATATACTTCTTCCGAATGTAAAATGGAAATTACACATCTATCTTTATGGCCCATCCATACCATGCTCACACCAAGCCCCCTTGAATCTCTTCATTCTGGGGGTCTACACATGAAAACTGTGGCTTTCTGAAGTCGCCAGTTACATATGTAGCCAATCTACATAATATATAAATGCTACTATTTTCACCTGTGGATGTTTCTAAAATGATTTCCAGAATGCAATAAACCTTTGTTAAGAACAGCAATTCCTGTAATTATTATTGAGGGATTAAAAGAAAAATGTGATAATATTATTTTAACCTGATATTTGCAGAGGGCAATTTTAGACAGACTAAGAAGTGAATGTAATCGTGGGAGTTACAGCAATTTTAGAAAGGGAAAGTGTACTATTCTTTCCACTCTAAAATTGTGCTTACAGATGTATCTAGTGGCAGCAGGCACAGGCTCATATCTATGCCTGTCACAAAGCAAGCATAAGTAAATTCACACATGTGCATCCATCCAGTATGGGCTCGACTCCATCCCGGACATCCTGGTGGAAGCCTGGTGCAAGAAATGGAGAGGGATGGGAAAGGAGACATAAGACTGAGAGATGATGCAAAGGCAGGTGAAGGAGATCAAAGAGAAACAAAGGAATAGAAGCATAGGACAGAGGAAAATGGAATGAATGAAGAGGGAAGACAGCAGAAAGATGTCATAAAAGCTAAGGATGAGTGAGAAGAGATGCCAATGAAGGGAAGAGGTTGATGCTGAGAAGAAAGATGAAAATAAGGGAGAAAGGAGGATTATCAGAGCATGGGCCTGGTAGGCAAAGGTTATACAGTAGAAAGAACACATGTGGGGACGGGGTTGACACAACATGTGATGGGGAATCCCCCCTCCCCCTACACACTTGCAAAACTATGAGTAATTTTATAAAAAACAACCTAATTTGTTCTGTAGATATGCACATAATTTGCATAAGTTTTCAAATAGTGGAGTGGAGTGGAGGAGTGGCCTAGTGGTTGGGGCAAGGTACTTCAGGCCGGAAGGTCGGGGGTTCAAATCCCACTAGAGGACAGCAACCTTGGGCCGGAAGGACTGGGGTTTCTAGTCCCACAGGTGCTCCTTGTGGTCTTGGGCAAGCCACTTAACCCTCCATAGCCCATGTTCCCTGTAAAATAGTTATCTCCAAGTTATAATGCCCTGTTCAATGTAATTTCAGTTTGTTCAATGTAAACCGCACTGATGCAGAGTAGCGCGGTATATAAGAGAATGTAAATAAATAAATAAATAAATAATAAATACTTTGAAAATTACTCTATGGAAAGTACTGTACATGTACACACTGTCACCCAAATAGAAGAGTAGCCCAATGGCTTGAATCACTGGCTAAGAAAAAGGGAAATCTGGTTGAAATTCCACTGCTGCTCCTCATGACTGTGGGCAAATTGCTTAACCTTCTATTGCACCAGCTACAAACTTAGGGGCCGATGCAGAAACCTTGCACTAGTGCCTAGTGTTTAAAACTCTAGCACAGGGTTTCATAGTGCAAATTTAATACTGACTTTTTGTGCAATGATGCTGTAGGAAATAGCATGCAAATTAACAATATGCAAAAAGTCAGCATTAAACTGGGAGAGCAAGCCAGACACATGCACACAGGAGTTTGCGTTAGTAGTCCCTGTGTGCTGTGCAGATTTGGCATGCTGTCCCAAGAAAGGGTCAGCTGAGGTGAAGTCTGCAGTTTGACACTTCACCTCTGATGATCCAAGCATTGGGGAAGGCCTCCTGAAGCCACTGGCACAACGTCAGAGGGCCGATGCTTCCCCTGGATATTTAACCCAAAGAAATGAAACCATTGGTGGCCCAGTGGGCCCCAATCCCCCCTCCGACCACATAAAATTCATTGGTGGTCCCATAGGCCCTAATCCCCCTCCCTCCCCTCTCTTCTCAGAAAAAATCACTGATGGCCTTTGGGCCCCAAAGCAACTCCTCCACCTTGCTAAAATCCATTAACCAGCCCCCCCCCCCTGCAGGACCTTTCCATAGAACCGGGGGATAGGAGTGATGTTTTTCAAAATGGTGGTGCCTGACCCCATGCAGTGCATCCCAGGGAGGCACCACCCAGGGAGAGGGGAGGGCAAGTCTGCCAAATAAGGAAGAAAATTCCTTATTTGTCAGACCGCCCCCCTCCCCTCAAGGTGCATTCTGGTATGCAGAGTGTCGGGGTCAATCAGTCTGCTGACACAGAAAAGAGATGCTTGATAATGCGGATTGCCGAGAGGTGATGCTGCACATGAAGCGAGGATATGGACAGGAACACAGCGCGGCATTGCCAGACACAGGGGCTAGGGATGAGGAAGGGAGGTGCTGGACGTGGGGGAGGTGAAAAGGATAAGAACGGGGACACAGAAGAGCGATGCTTGGTGGAGGGGGATTAAGACACAGAGGGTGATGCCTGACACAGGAGGGCGGAAATAGGGACACAGAGGGGAGAGGTTGAACATGGAGAAATAGGACAATGGATGGAGGAGGAGGGGGAGACACTTGATGGGGAAAGGGAGAGGGCGGAAATGCTGGACATGTGTGGGGGTAAAATCAGAGGGGGAAGAGTTAGTGAAAATAACAGGAAGGAGAGAAAGATCAGGGGATGGTGAGGGAAAGACATGGAAAGCTGTAGGAAGATGAAGTAAAAAAATGAGAAAGTGAGGAGTGGTTTGTAAGGAGGAGGAATGAAATCTGATTAGGAAAGCAGAAAAATAAACTGGTGCTGCCTTTTTCTAGGATTAGACTTGTTTTTTGTATGTTAAGTTCTATCGGGCAGTGTTCTAGCTCTGTTGTACACCCATCATTGGGGGAGGGACTGGTGGGTTCTGTGAATGCAGAATATATGTTCCGATTTAAGAGTGTATGGGAGAGCACATGTGTGTTGGGGGACTGAGGAAGAAACACTGACTCAAACTCTTGTACATCCCCCCACCTCCAACTGAGGTAGTTTGTGGGGTGCGGGGGCAATTACAAGGAGTATTTCTTGGATGTAGGAACAATGTGTAGGGTGATGGGGAAGTCGTGGCAGATATAGGGGATATTTTTGTGGATGAAGCAGTTTGCAGGGTCATGGGACAGTTGTGGGTGGTAATTTTGGAGGTGGGGCAATTTGTGTGGAGGTGGGATAGTTGTGGGTGGTAGTTTTTGGGTATGGGGACAGTTTGCAGGGTTTGAAAGGTGTCAGTTGGGGAGTTGCAAGAGAGGTAGATTTTGGAGATATAGTCAATTTGGGTGTCATGGGGGAGTTGCAGGAATTATAATTTGGAAGAACATTTTGGGGGTTGTAGGGCAATTGCAAGGGTATTTTTGGGGTTTGTGGTCAGTTTAGGATTTGGGGACAGCGGAGAACAGGACGTTTCACTGTATGTACATTTTTATGCTGCAGTAGTTGAACTCCTTCTTTCCAAAAATGCATTGGGGCAATTTAAAAGGGAGGGCTGATTTCTCTGGAACCCACATCCTAACTGGTGGTGGAGCAGTCGTGGAGGGCAATTATTGGAGGCGGAAGCAGTTTGTGTGGAGGTAGTATAATTGCAGGAGCTAGTTTTGAGGGGTAGGAAAGTTACAAGGTGTAATTTTTGGGGGGTGGAGCAGTTTGTGGGGTAAGATTTTGGAGGTGGAGTAGTTTGCTGGATGATGGAACAATTGCAAAGGATATTTGGGGAACTTGGGGCAGTTTGCAGCAAGCAATTGTGTGGGGGAGGGATTTTTTGGGACTGAGTTAGTATGTTGGGTGGTGGGACAGTTGTGGGGGGAGAGGGTGGAAACAATTTGCATGATATTGGGCTAGGGGTGTATGTGGGGACTTTATTTCTCTGGAACCCCAGTCCTGTTTGGCCCATTATGTGTCTTTTCACTGATTTTCCCCATATGCCAAGTTTCATCCCATTCTGTTTAGTTCTTAGACTTATTTTGCCTCGAGACAGACGGGCAGACTGATATTTCTCACCCCCTTTTGTATAATTCTTTCCGACTTCCATTAGGTTGGAAAGAATAAAAACCAGAGGAAACACTGGAATCATAACCATGTCATATGAGAGCATGGACAAACCTGAAAAAATGTCGCCATATTCTTGTCTGAATCTTGAGCTGTATGATGCTTGGATTATGTATGGTTTATTGGAACCCACCGAGGACTGGATTAGCAGGCTATAAATGATTTTCAATAAATGGATGGATGGATGAATGAATGAATGATGAGTACAAAGCTAGCTTTCCAGCCATCAGCTGAGACAGCACAGCTGTTTCATTCAATACACGTACAGTATATTCAGAAAACCTAGAGAGAGCCCATAAACAGGTGCCTCTCCATGCCCACGGAGAGATTAAACATTTGAATGCTATGAAGTATTCTTTTAATGTGAGCTAAAAACTCAACCTGCAACCAACGGTACTAAAACTCTCCCAGTTTTACGGAAGCACGGGAAAGCAACATTCACAAACAAAAACGGAATCTCTTTTCATTTCTGGTCTTTGTAGCTAATACCACCTGCCCTTTTTGGAAGGCAGAATGGAAAAGAGAGCAGTTTCTAACCTTGGCCAAACTCAGTATCTACCGCATGTTTAGAAGCTGTGAGGATCTCCTTGTTTTTGTGCCTTGTTCAAACAAGACTGAGCCCAGGCCCTTTTTAAATTTTTCTTTCAGAAAACCATTAGCAGAAAGAAAGGAGAAAGTGCCCTGATTAGCTTTTGTCTCGTTAATGCACCTTGCACTCATTCACACAGGCCCAGGTACAGCCGTTGAGTGAGGGGTCGGGGCGGTTCTTCCATGGGTGAACAAGCTGGCTGAGTGGATGGCCTATTATGGAGCCCACAAAGGATGCACCTGCAAAGTGCGGTGTTAATAATATCTGGCTGGATTGGGAGGCCAGGCAGGCGTTTGAAGATAAATGCAGGCACACAGCCTGAAAGAGTTGCCTGAGCTGAAGTGTTGTTTTAATAAGTGCGGCTGAAGAGAGCATTTTCCATCCTTGCTCCGACACCCATGCTTGAAGATTGGGGGGCTTAGAAAGGGGTCGTGGAAGAAAAGCAGTGGGAGGTGGAAGAGAGTCTGGCTTTCAATGGCCCTGTGGCCTGGTTTACGAGTCTATCTCAGCCTATCATCCGTTGCTCCTTTCTGTCAAGCACTTCCTGCTCAATACCCTTTTAGTGTGCCAAAAACGGCTTTACAGCTCCTTGCTGGTTTTTCTGATTGCATCAACTATGTGTTTTCTCCCTTCCTTCCGTGTCTGTCTACAATACCTTTCATGCATATTCAGTGATGAGGTATCCAATTGAAGTATCTAACCGCCTGCCTGCCTACCTTATTTATCGTACGCACTGTACTGTTTTTATGTGTACATTACTGTAGGGATGCCGTACTATATCAGTGCTAATACTTTAATTTAATTTGCTTATTTTCAAGTCTACCTCACAGTTCTAATTGTGGATTATGCTGACATTTCACTATTTCACTAGTGTTATGCTGTTACTACAATGTAAGCTTATGTCAAACCACACCTGTTCTGCACCACCTTGGGTGAATCTCTTCATAAAGGTGGCTAAATAAATATACACTCAAACATATAGTGCACATTTTAGATAGTCCGTGGAGACTAGAATTGAGATGTCCAACGGTATATTTCAGAAACAGCTCTGTTAAATGGTGAGCTGTTTCTGAAATATATAGACGGAAATACAGGGAGGCGTCATTGTACATGTGAGAAAATCAACAGAAGAAACTCGGCAACTGACACGGAAAAGTGTCGGCATGGCCCAGCTTGCGTGTGTAAATAAGGCACTTATACATCCAGGTAAGCCATTTTGCAAACTTAGACATGCATCTGCTGCTAATTACCTCCAGAGGATGCAATCTTCAACTCATTTCGATTTGGAGGGGGAAATAAACTAGGTGGTGTAAGGAGGATAACACCCTTAATCTCTCCTGTAAAGAGCTGGCCAAAATGCATGCTTTTTAAAAACCTACATGCACCAGGGAACAGGTGCAAATCAGATGTGGAGACTTTCGAATTCACTCCATATAGGATTACACATGTAGACTTTTGATCCATCCAGATTATGCCCTTGACACGCCCCCTCGAAACTTCCACGTACTAAGGACATCCACATGTAAATTGTATCCTTTCTAAAATGCCCATTTACATGTTGATGCAATTTATATGTGTATATGCATATAACACATTTCCAAAACATGCATATTTTATGCCTATTTTAGCATGGCAACAAAAGCTTCAAGGTGCCTTCATGACAGAGCACGGAGAACTATGCTCACTATAGCATGAATAGTGCATGTAGACAGGTAAAGACATAAATGTATATCTAAATACTCTATTCATGTTATAGCATCTGCATAGTACTGTATATATTACTTTATGCACAGTATCTCTGTTTATACAATATGGCTGTAATTTTATAAACCCATGTACTTGTGCAAAGCATATTATACGTACATGGAAATGAGCTCTTATAACAGTGCAACATACCCAGGCATTCCCAGGGGTGTGGTTTGGATGGAGCGAGGGCAGAATTGTGATCTACATGCATAAAATATGGAAGTGCCCACATAGAGATCATGAACATATTTAAACCTTCTTTGCAGCAGGTGTATATATGTATGCATTACTGGGACTAGTTCAGGGTGTATTTTATAGAGGCACATAGGAGTCTTTGCTGCCTTTCTAAAGCAGGCATAAAATATGCACATTTTGGAAATTTGTTAAAGGAGCCCTGTTCTAAAACTATAGAAGAGAAATTCCAAAGTAGAAAGACTAGGGAACATGCAATGAAGCTACAGTGTAACACATTTAAGACTAATAAGAGAAAATATTTTTTTACTCAATGCGTAATCAAACTTTGTAATTCGTTACCGGAGGATATACTAAAAGCTATTAGTGTAGCTGGGTTTAAAAAAGGTTTGGATAAGTTCCTGGAGGAAAGGTCCATAAACCATTATTATAGAGGACCCAGGAAATCCACTGCTCAGGGGCGGCTCTATAATGAGGCAAAGTGAGGCGCCTGCCTCAGGCGGCAAAGTTTTGAGGGCGGCAAATGCCCCCAAAACAGACGCCTCACTTTGCCTTCAAAGTTAAAAAAACAAACAAACAAAAAAAGCGCACAAGTTGCTGCCACTGTCAAGTCCGCTTCTCGGCAGTGGCAAACTCACCGACTCCCTTCTTCTGCAGCCACGCCTCCCTGCCTTTTAGGGAACCGGGGCTGTGCTGGTGAAGCTGGTGCGAAGCCTTCCCATTTCTCAAAGGGCTCTGTGCAGCATTGTCCCGCCCTCAAAGGAAGTTCCTTTGGGGGCGGGGCAATGCTGTAAGGAGCTCTTTGAGAGATGGGAAGGCTCCACACCGGCTTCACCAGCACAGCCGCGGTTCTCTAAGAGGCAGGGAGTCATGGCTGCAGAAGAAGAGGCACAGGAACTACAATGGGGGATGGTGGGGGCGGTAGCAGGCTGACACAGGGAGAGGGGAGGAGGGGGCAGGGAACTCACAAGGGAAAGGTGAGATCTGCAACGGGGCTGACATGGGGGGAGGGGGCTGGAAGGGAATTGACAAGCGAAAAGTGGGGTCTGCAACTGGGCTGACAGAGGGGCTGGAAAGGAATTGACAAGCAAAAGGTGGGGTCTGCAACTGGGCTGACAGGGGGGCCTGGAAGGGAATTGACATGAGGGGAAGCTGGGGTCTGCAATGGGAATGAGAGGGGGAGGAGGGGGCTGGAAGGGAATTGACATGATGGGAAGGTGCGGTCTGCAACTGGGTTGACACTGGGGGAAGAGGAGGCTGACATTGGGGAAGGAGGAGGCTGGAAGGGAACTGACAAGGGTTCCCTCTCATCCAGCAGGAACAACCAGAGTGCTGCCAGCATCGGAAAAATCAGCCTAATTTCTGCAAGCAATCAGGCTGATTTGTGTGGTGGCGGCACTCCGGTTGTTTTAATTTTAGATTTTGCCGCCTCTGCCCTGCTTCTACCTTCCTGCTGCTTTTTTTAAAATTTTTGCAGCAAGCATTCTTGAGGGGAAAAACGCAGCGGGAAGGCAGAAGCAGGGCAGAGGTGGCAAAATCTAAAATTAAAACAGCCAGAGTTCCCCCGCCGCTGCCGCCGGATGAGAGGTGTAGGTGGAGAGTGGGGACAGGAGGAGGACAAGGAGAGACGAAGGTGAGAGATGGGGGACAAAGAGGGAGAGAGGGGACAAATACTGTACAAAGGGGGAGACAGGGGGAAAATTCTGGACAAAGGGGAAGATGGAGACATACTGGACAAAGGGGAAGACAAGGGGACACATACTAGACAAAGGAGAGAGACAGTGAGACAAATGCTGGACAAAGGGGAGAGACAGGGAGGACATACTGGACAGTGGATAAATGTTGGATAGAGGGGATAGACAGTGTGGGTTAGGATTATAATGGGCTGATGGGGGGGCTAGCACTGGTAATGGGCAGATCGGGGGGCTAGGACTTTTAATGGGTTGATTAGGGAAGGCTAGGGTTGGGAATGGACAGATCAAGGGGGGGAGCTGGGGCTGGTAATGGGCTGATTAGGGGGGCTAGCACTGGTAATGGATTGATGGACCTTGGTGTGACCCAGTGGCATATCTTATGTTCAAAGAGCATTCTGGGGTCATGTATTAAATCTGAACACATATGTTTCGTTTTCCAAAGAATGCGCTTAGATAGCATATTGTTCATGAGCCTAACTTTACACCTCTGTTTCGCTTCACCTAAATGAACATTACCTGCATAATAATCCGATTTTCAAACTCAACGCACATGGGTATATTGAATTTGAGAATTGCCTTGTCCTGTCCAGGTTTTCAAGTTCATGCATATCTTTGCATTTAGGAGTACTACTGAAAATGTGCCCCATAGTCTCTGCCTATGTAGAGTATAACATAAAGAGGTCGCTGTTCAGTGAGGCAGCAAGTGGGAAACGTATTCAGAAAAAGTAACTGATAGCTTTAACCAGAAATTCAGCAGAAGCTATCTGAATCAGTTTAGCACTCGGTGCACCCATATAAAGTTATCTAGGAGTGAAAGAGTAGCCTAATGGTTAGAGCATTAGCTCAGGAATCAAGAGACCAGGGTTTGATTCCCACTAGTACTCCTTGTGGCCTTGGGCAAGTCACTTAATCCTCCATTGCCTCAGAATAATTCAGGTTCTCAATGTCTCTGTTTAATGTACATTACCAAGTTTAAGTTACAATGTAAACTGCTTTGACTGAAATGATAAAGCCTGTTAAATAAATCTAGCTAGCTTTAGGCCTGCTTTTTATGTAGCCTGACTGACCTACACTACGCTGAATATCAGGTACTGCCAAGACAAAGTAAAACTGAATCCCGGGAACGCCTGCAAGCCCTGCCTCTCTGTACCTGCACAAAATTTAACTGGCAGGAAAGGCTGTAATATTCTAACTCCAGAGGTTAGTGAGAAAATCTTTTGAATATTGACTCTTGCCCATACTTAATTCATATCGGTATCTATCTATAATCAAATCTGCAATCAATAAAACTGTGATTTAAAATAGCATGTAATAAAATATTTAGGGGACTAGTTACTAAGCTGCAGTAAAAAAGAGCATTTTATTGCTGCCTAATTTACCAAGGGAGTTAGTAACTTGCTGGAGTGTAATACCGCAGATTAGTAACTCCCTCGGTGAACGAATTGCACAGTTTGCAATCAACTTTGCAAGTTGCAACATTCTGCTCTCTGGGAGCATCAGGCCACTAATGTACAGTTTAATATTTCCAAGGATCCTTTCTTAGACAGGCTGGCACTGTTTACAAAAAAAACCTTGGTTCGCAGATCCCCCTTCCCCCTCTTGAAGATATCCCCACCCACCACAGAACCCCCATAAAGGCCCCCCATCCCCTCTGTAGGCCCGCCTGGGCCTACCTTTACCTGTCTCTGGTGGGGCAGGTATTGGGGCAGGAGCGATTCCCAGTTGCTCCTGTCCTACCAGTGCTAGTTTCAAGTAATGCAGTAATCTTGCATTAGTACAACTAAGGGGTATGTTTACTAAACCGTCTTAATGTTACCGGCGCTAGTTGCAGTGTTAATGTGAAGAATGCCATATAAGGTAGTGGGCGTTCCAGAGGTAAGGTTGTAAGGAATCGGTATCGCGCAATAGTGGGTGCCGTGGCACGTTAACGTACGTTAACCCTAAGTTCATGCCAGCGCAGTGTTAGAAGCTATAAAGATATAGCCCACTAGTTATTGCAATGACTGTGGAGGCAGAGGTCATGGGTTCAATACCGCAGTGGTGTTATGTAAGAAGGCTGTCTGAGGCATTTCCTTTTAATTTAAATCAGTGCTGCCAGCAAAAACACCCTCACAGTGCCGTAACATAAGGCGCCGCATAAGGCGCCCTATAAGGCACTCCATAGGGCACATTATAAAGTGCCCTGTCTGCCAAGGCACCTTATAATGTGCCCTATAGGGTGCCTTATAGGGCGCCTTATGAGGCACCTTAGGCTATGGCACTGTGAGGGTGTTTCTGCTGGCAGCACTGATTTAAATTAAAAGGAAAAGCTTCAGACAGTCTTATTAAATAACACTACTGTGGCATCAAACCCATGACTTCTGCCTTTGCAGTCATTGAAATAACCAGTGGGCTACATCTCTATAGCGTCTAACTCACTGCTGGCTGGCTACAGAAAGACTGCAGGTCACCACACAAACTCTGCTGTGGTTGTCAAGATAGGGTAAACCCACCCATACCCATGATGCACTGCACATGCAGATCAGCAGCCTACATCTTATCACAATTTAGAGTATGCGCCTCTATAGCACCCCGGCCTGGTAGGGGGAAATGACCGTGTGTGTTACAGGCACAGAGTAGCTACAGACCGTGACATTGTGCAGTTCCTGTGCTCACCCTGAGGGTGAGGTGGGGCACCCAGCACCAGGTCTGCAGCACATGGTATGGCTGAGATAGGCTATGCTGCAGGTCCCCATCAGTGCCAGTGTGTGATAGGTAGTCCTTGCAGACACACCCAGGATACACCTGTGTCCATCTGTATTTCCCAGTCACATCTAGCCCTTGTGGACTATGATGCACCCAGAATAGTGTATATCCTGTGTGGTTGCCATGGTCACATGTTATAAGTGAAGGGTGGTGTTTGGACCCAAAAGCGGATTATGTAGCACCATCCAACCTGCCCTCTGTGGGTCAGGGTGGGGGACAGGATCTCCCATCAACAGATCCACATTCTACATCTCTGCAATGGTACCAGTAGAGGGGACCATCAACCCCAGTCCTGCTGGGAAATAGGCACCCTACAGGGCAGTCAATGCAGATCTGTACGCATCACATAGGTCACTGGCAGACAGGCAGTAGGCCTGGAAAAACTCAGCTACCCCCCCACCACTATCTGATATCACCAGCAGAGGGCACAGTCAGTCTCCACCCACTGCACCCTACAAGGTGTTCCAGCCATACACATGCTAATTGCAGATAGTCTGTTAGCTAGTACATGTTCCTGGAGGAACTGTGTGCACCCAAAAATGGGATGTGAGCACACACACCACACAGGTATGGCAGTGATTGGGCCCCAAAAAAGGGAACTCAAATATCACTTGAGAGGAATACTGTATAGCACTAGGTGGGAACCTAGCCATGCCATGGTCACTGCTCAGTCAGCGTGAGAGTGACCCCCCAGCATGACATGCTGTGGCCACCCTGTCTGTGCAGTTGGTGGTCGGGCAGTACAATGTCCCAGCCATTGCCCTATGCCCTGTGCAGATGCAGCCTGCCCAGGCCGCCCTGTCCGGGCCATACCCACAGTACCTTGCTCCTCATTATGCACATTGGCAGGCTAACACTGGAAACAGTGCAAGCATTGTGGGCTCAGTAAGGTGTAGGCAGCCACAAAACACTGGGTAGACATACACACACTCCCATACCTATTTCAGCATTGTACAAAGATAGAGGTGGTTGGCAGCCAGGGCTGCCACACCAGTCCTGGGCACAGTGCAGGCATTGCTATGGTACTCAATACTGTTAGGGTCACTCCCCGGGGTGGTAAACACTGTCAGAAACAAAAACTGAAACACACTCCACAGATATCAGAAAGGTTATTATGATGAATCTCTGTCAACAAATTGTGTTTAACTTAGGATTTGTTATCTGACATTAATCATAGCAACCTTTTGATATATGTGGAACATGATTCCAAGTTTAGGACGGCATTGCTAAGGTATGCAGATGCTAGTATTGGTAGATGCTGCTCTGCGCGGGGGCCAACAGCCTGACTCTCCATGAGCCGTTGGATAGTGGAGCCTGTGGGTGTTTGTGCCCCTGTTGGCCGCTGCTCTAGGGCAGAGGTTCCCAACTCTGGTCCTGGTGGGCCAAACACGGTTCAGGTTTTCATGCTATCCCTAATGAAGATGCATGAGATACATTTGCACACAATGGGGACGGCGCATACAAATGCATCACAGGCATATTTATTAGGGACAGCATGAAACCTGAATGGTGTTTGGCCCTCCAGGACTGCAGTTGGGAACTCTGCTCTAGGGATTGCATATGTTTATGGTGTATGTGCTCTGTAGGGGAAAATATAGGCGTTTATGGCGTGTTTATTTTATCTGCAATAAAGGTTCCTTCTTTATTACCACAGTTTAGTACTGGGTAAACACATAGGGACATGGTCTGCAGGAGCCACAGCTGGGACTGGAACCTGTGACCTTCTGCCCCTGAACACACTGGCTGTGTGTACTGCACCAAACTGTTGCCACAGAGGCAAGTCATTTCCTGGGGATACCATTACTGTTCGTCAGACAGACCTTGTCTGTTGCAGTGCACGGCACCCACCTAAACAGGGCTTGGCCTTGGTCTGCTGTGGGCAGATGCCACTGCCCCCCTCCACCACCAGCATCCCTCCGCCACCATGCTGACATGCCCTTATGCCGGTAGTGCGCAGTCCCAGGCCATCCAGTGTGCCAGTAGGTGGCTGCCTATGGTGTGTGATATGGGGTAGGGGTGCTGACATGGACATCAGCACTTCCCCCGGCATTGCCTGCCAATGTTCTGTGCCCTTGGGGGTACCTGCTAGTTACTGTCCCCTGGGACACTGTGGGACACACACTCGTGGCCATGTTGGACCCTGGTCAGTTGCTGTCTTGCTGCTTTTCAGTTTCTGCATTCCTATGTGCCAGGTAGGCATCTGCCTAGTACACAATGTGCCCCAGCTGGCTCACTGCATGTGCCGCCTGCAGCCCCCTGTACCCCATTTACAACATCACCATAGTGCCCTTTCCTACATGGCCACCCTGCTGTTGCTGCACATGTGAAAGCCACATAAGCAAGCTGCCCAATATACACCACAGCAAACCCTCATCAACACTATCAATGTTGGAACATTCACTTTGTAGGGGGAATCAGAATTGACCCTTCCAAGAGTGACATCTTCCTTTTTATTCTTTATGGGTAGTGTTGATTACCGTTTATCATTGTTTTTTCTATTGGCCAGCTCAGTGTTTTGTATTTCTATTTTGGTACTGGTCATTATCTCTCTGGTTTTTGCATGTTTTATTACTGCACATGTATCACTACTATCACTTATCTGGGTCTCCCTGCCTTTGCTGTACATTGCTGACTGAACTGGTTTCTCTCTCCTGCAAATGTGCCTCTAACACAAGGTTTTCACTGGCGTTAATTTTCAGACCCTGATCACAGTTCTACATAGTCATTAATTAACAGATTTTTATTCCTTGCAGCAATGTATTATTTATCTCCTGATATTTAACTGCAGTAGTCAACATTTTTCTTAAATGCCAGCCACCGCAGGTAATTGGAATCTGGATAGTCATAGTGGTTGGATTCTGCAGTCAGGATCATCACTATCCAGACAGTGCAATATGCCCTAGGGGACAGGATTCCACATTAACTGCTAGGGAAATGCTTTTCATGCCCCTGATAGTTAACGTGTTGGTGAGGCAGCTAATGCGCCACAGTTTTGCTGCTATTGGCGTGTTATATGCAACACTTAAATGCCTGTTAGTAAAAGAGCTTTCTGGTTAAATTTAGAACACAGCAGAGAGCTTGTACTTTAAATTTCATAAGAAGTTAGAGCCTAGCAGCAGCTAAGAGCTATAATTTAAATCAATTCAGAATATAGCTTACCTCAGCAGCACAAGACAGGGTACTGTGTAGCAGCCCTCTTTTAATAAGTGTTAATTCCCACCCACCCACCCCTGGGATAATCGTAGCTTTATAGGTACTTACACATCTTAAAAGACAGGAGGTGCTCTCAGGTGAAGCTCATTACCCAAATCAGTCATACACTAAGGACCTGAGATTAGTTAAGCTTCAGGTGAACAAGGTATATTACACGTATTAGGTTCAGTTTTATTAGTATAAATATCCATAGCAACCCTTAGTAAGTAAAGAACTTAGATCTAAACACAAACTTAAAACTAAGATGCAGACAGCAGTCCAGCAGCGGGATGGGGGCTTTCCAGTCTTTTGCATTGAGTGTCACATGTATGATTTTCTCCCAGTTGGTGAGAGGTCTTACGTGTGCACTAGGTGCAAGGAGCTCTTTGCTCTCAGGGAACGAGTCCGTTCTCTAGAGGCTAAAGTAGCAGACTTGGAAAGCATAAGACAGACAGAGAGGTACATAGACGAGACCTACAGGGATATAGTCCTGAAGTCCCACCTCCAGTCTGGCAGCATCCCTGTTGCCATGGAGGAGAGAGGTCACGTGACAGGAGAGCATCACCCTGGTGTGGCAGGAAGTGATCCTGTAACTAGGACCTGTCCTCCAGGTGATGTAAAACCCTCTCGCACCGAGGAAGTTTCTCCAGGGCCATGTGCCCATGAGGGAAGGGTTAGGACAGCCGTTATAGTTGGTGATTTGATCATTAGGCATGTAGATAGCTGGGTGGCTGGTGGACGTGAGGATCGCCTGGTAACATGCCTGCCTGGTGCGAAGGTAGCGGACCTCACGCGCCACCTAGATAAGGTCTTAGATAGTGCTGGGGAGGAGTCTGCTGTCTTGGTACATGTTGGTACCAATGACATAGGAAAATGTGGTAGGGAGGTTCTGGAGGCTAAATTTAGGCTTTTAGGTAGGAAGTTGAAATCCAGAACTTCCAGGGTAGCATTCTCCGAAATGCTTCCTGTTCCACGCGCAGGACCCAAAAGGCAGGCAGAGCTCCGGAGTCTCAATGCGTGGATGAGACAATGGTACAGAGATGAGGGGTTTGGATTTGTTAGGAACTGGGGAACATTCTGGGGAAAGGAGGGGCTCTTCCGAAGGGATGGGCTTCACCTTAACCGGGATGGAACCAGGCTGCTGGCATTAACCTTTAAAAAGGAGATAGAACAGCTTTTAAACTAGATATTAGGGGAAAGCTGACAGTCGCCCAAGAGCAGATGGTTCGGAAGAATGTATCTTTGAAGGATACTACCAAAAGCAGAGAGGTTCCACAAAAGAGTAAAGTAGCCCAAATGCCCTCAAGTATGGAGCAGACAGAGCTTAAAGATCCCAAATTACTCATGTCTAACAGACAAATTAATATGGATAAAATACATTCTCTAAAATGCTTGTATGCAAATGCTAGAAGTCTAAAAAATAAGATGGGAGAGTTAGAATATATAGCACTAAATGAAAGGTTAGATATGATTGGAATATCAGAGACATGGTGGAAGGACGACAACCAGTGGGACACTGTGATACCTGGGTACAAACTATATCGTAATGATAGAGCTGATCAAATTGGTGGAGGGGTTGCTCTCTATGTTAGAGAGGGCATTGAGTCAGAAAGGATTAAAGTTTTGCAGGAAACAAAATCTGCTGTAGAATCTATATGGATTGAAATTCCATGTAAAAGGGGGAAGGCAATGGCAGTGGGGGTGTACTATCGAGCGCCTGGCCAGAATGACCAAATGGATGATGAAATGCTCAAAGAAATCAAGGAAGCTAACAAAAGTTACAGCACAGTAATAATAATGGGTGATTTCAACTACCCCGGTATCGACTGGGTCAGTGTCACGTCAGGACATGCTAGGGAGATAAAGTTCCTAGATGAAATAAATGACTGCTTCTTGGAGCAGCTGGTTCATGAACCGACCAGAGGGGAAGCCATATTAGACCTAATCCTTAGTGGAACACCAGATCTAGTGCAAGAGATAAGGTTGTTGGGGCCACTTGGCAATAGTGATCATAGCATGATCGCCTTTGATTTAATTAGTGGAGGAGGGATAGTAAGGAAATCCACAGTACTACCTTTTAACTTTCGAAAGGGAGACTATGATAAAATGAGGAAAACAGTCAAGAAAAAACTAAAAGGAGCAGTTGCAAAGGTTAAAGACGTACATCAGGCTTGGCTGTTGTTGAAAAATACTATCTTGGAAGCCCAGACCAGCTGTATTCCACGCTTTAAGAAAAGTGGAAAGAAGTCCAAAAAAACTGCCAGCATGGTTTAAAGTTGAGGTCAGAGAGGCTGTTGTTGCCAAAAAAGCATCTTTCAGGAAATGGAAAAAAGAGCCAAACGACAAAACCTGGAAACAGCACAAGCACTGGCAAGTCAAATGCAAGGCATTGATAAGGCAGGCAAAGGGAGAATTTGAGAAGAAGCTTGCTGCAGAAGCAAAAACGCGAAGTAAAGACCTTTTCAAGTACATTCGTAGCAAAAAACCTGTGAGAGAGTCAGTTGGTCCATTAGATGATAAAGGGGTTAAAGAAGCACTAAGAGGCGACAAGGCGATAGCGGAGAGACTGAACGAATTCTTTGCTTCAGTCTTTACTGAGGAAGATGTAGGGATGTTACCCATGACTGAAGTGGTATTTAAAGGTGCAGAAGAATTGAAGGAAATATTGATACATCGAGAAGATGTATTACAACTATTAGATAAGCTGAAGAGTAGCAAATCACCTGGGCCGGATGGTATACATCCAAGGGTATTGAAAGAACTGAAATATGAGATTGCAGACTTGCTATTAGTAATCTGTGAACTATCATTAAAATCATCTCTAATACCTGAAGATTGGAGGATCGCCAATGTAACACCAATTTTTAAAAAGGGTTCCAGGGGTGATCCGGGAAACTACAGACCGGTGAGCCTGACGTCAATACCGGGAAAAATGATAGAAACCATCATAAAGAATAAAATTACTCAGCATGTAGATAGTCATGAACTAATGAGAGACAGCCAACATGGCTTTAGACAAGGAAGATCTTGTCTTACTAATCTGTTATGTTTTTTTGAAGGAGTGAATAATCAGGTGGACAAAGGTGAGTCGGTTGATATTGTGTATCTGGACTTTCATGAGAGACTTTTGGCATAACTAAAGAGTCATGGGATAGGAGGCAGTGTACTATTGTGGATCAGGAACTGGTTAAAAGATAGAAAGCAGAGGGTAGGGCTAAATGGCCAATTTTCCCAATGGAGAAAGGTGAATAGTGGTGTACCCCAGGGATCTGTGCTGGGTCCGCTGCTTTTTGACATATTCATAAATGACCTGGAAAGTGGAATAACGAGTGAGGTTATCAAATTTGCAGATGACACAAAACTATTTAAAGTTGTTAAAACCCAAGAGGATTGTGGAAAATTGCAAGAGGATCTTGATAAATTGGAAGACTGGGCATCAAAATGGCAGATGAAATTTAATGTGGACAAGTGCAAGGTTATGCACCTAGGGAAGAACAATCCAAACTATGGTTACACGATGCAAGGTTCCACATTAGGAACCACTACCCAGGAAAAAGATTTAGGCGTCATTGTGGATACCATGTTAAAACCCTCGGCCCAGTGTGCAGCGGCGGCCAAGAGAGCAAATAGAATGCTAGGTATGATAAGGAAAGGAATGGAAAATAAAACAAAGGATATTATAATGCCTCTATATCGTTCCATTGTGAGACCGCACCTTGAATATTGTGTGCAATTCTGGTCGCCGTATCTTAAAAAGGATATAGAGTTATTAGAAAAGGTTCAGAGAAGAGCCACCAAAATGGTAAAGGGGATGGAAGGATATTCCTATGAAGAAAGGCTAAAAAGGTTAGGGCTCTTTAACCTGGAAAAGAGACGGCTGAGGGGAGATATGATTGAAGTCTATAAATTAATGAGCGGAGTGGAACGGGTAAACGTAGATCGATTGTTTACCTTATCAGAATATAGAAAGACTAGGGGACATGCAATGAAGCTACAGGGTAAACTATTTAAGACTAATAAAAGAAAATATTTTTTCACTCAACGTGTAATCAAACTCTGGAATTTGTTACCGGAGGATGTAGTAAAGGCTGTTAGTGTAGCTGGGTTTAAAAAAGGTTTGGACAAGTTCCTGGAGGAAAGGTCCATAAGCCATTATTAAGAAGGGACCCAGGATATCAATGCTTGAACCAATACAAGCATTGTGGAACCTGTGTCCCTTGGGGAAACTGCTAGGTACGTATGACCTAGATTGGCCACTGTTGGAAACAGAATACTGGTCTTGATGGACCTTGGTCTGACCCAGTATGGCATATCTTATGTTCTTATGTTCTTATGACCCTCATTGTAAGGAAAAGAAATTCTGCATTATCACATTGATCACAATGACAATATTTCTGTGGTAATGATTTTAGTTTTAGTACTGTGTTGCCATCCAAAAAGTATTTGGACCACTGATGAAGAGCTGTAACTAAATTCATAGAAAATTTTAACACCTGAATTTTCTAATTAGATTAATGCTCTTTATGATGATCAGTCAATGGAACATGAGCGTTTGGGCCCAACTGGTGGGTTACATTTTTTGTATTAAGCTGCTAATTGACAATAAAGCATGTTCTTGCCAATCAGCAAGCATCAATTGGCCAACAATATATGCTATTAAAGGAAAGCAGCTTAGCAAATGGACTTCTTAGATTGTAAACCCTCTTGGGCAGAGAAATACTTACTGAATCTGAGACTGTAGAAAAGAAGCTAACACTAATAAAGTCAAGGGTGTTGATAACCATATTTGGTTGTTTATCTTGTGATTGCTTTTCTGATATAGAAATAACTTCACACTAGATTACTTTATAGGCAGCATCAGGAAACAGAGAATGTAATGGCAGAGAAGAGCCCTAAGGCCATCTAGTTGGCCCAGTTGATTTCCTGGTGCAGAGTCGTAGACCCCATTAGAGCTCTGTATTTCCCTTCACTTCTTTGGAAGTAGGAATTCTCTGTGCTTATCCCAGGATTTCTTGAATTCTGTACTTTCATCATCTGCACTGCATAGCCAATACGTGTATCCAACACCCTTTCTGTGCAGAGCTATTGGCAGCTCTTTCTGCTAGCTCAAGGGCAGATTCTCTCTACCTACTTCCTCTACTAGGTGGCCTCTGAACTTGCTTCCATTAGTGGCTGGGATCCATTTAGCAATACTCACCTTGAAAGGGAAAAACATGAAATACTTTTGCAAACATAAGAGAGTGTTCTTCTAGTCCCATTCATTTCTACTAATTTCATCTTCCCTTATTTGAGTTTACTCATCTGTGATCGGAGAATGATAAGGTAGTATAGTAAGTGCTATAACAAACAAACATAATGATGTGATTCTTCTTTGGAAACTGTAACATAATATTGTCTGGGCCACTCACCCCAAGAAATGGCCACACATATGCTTTCTGAGGTGTCATAGCAAAGTGTTTTATCATCCTGCTTTAATGCAGTGGCCTTCATCCCAGTCCTTGGGACTCACCCAATCGGTTAGGTTTTTATGATATACAAAATGAACATGTATGAGATAGATCTGCACAGAATGGAGGCCATGTATGTAAATTTCTCTCATGCATATTCATTGTGGATATCCCGAAAACCTAACTGGCTGGGTGAGTCCCGAGGACTGGGTTTAAAACCACTGCTTTAATATAAGATGCTAAACATGTCGACAGTATTCGTGTTTTTTTCAGTGGTAATAACAAAGAAGGACCGGACTGCAATCTTCAGCAGAAATAGAGTTAAGCTGACACATACTGTAGCTTTACTATATTGTATGCATGGACTCATGGTTCTGGTTTTCTTTAAAAAAAGCAAGACTAAGTTCATTGATGTAGTAGGATAACGCAAAGTCTAACCAGACCAAAAAAGATTGAGCCAGTTGGCAACCCTGCACACAATTGTGGTCCTCAAGAGCCACAAACAGAGCTACATTTCCATATAACCAACCTATGCAAATTAGGCATAACCCATAACACAGTTGCAGTGGGAAATAATCTGTTCCTGATGGTATGAAGCTGTCTGACACCTCCACTGTACTTCAGGGCAGTGGGTGCAAGGAACATCCTTCTTTGGAACTGAATGCCGTAATAAAACAAGAGAAGAAAGGATCTTAAAAGGAAATCCTACCTTCTTTGGCAGTCAATCGGGAGGGCTGGTCTGGATGAGATGGAGTGTTATAACCCAACGAAGAGCTACCTGGAAGGCAAATGAAAAAGTCACTATCTGCAAAGAAAAGGCTATTGTCTGGGTGGTAGATAAGCAGCAATCATTTCCCATTTATCTGCATCACCCCTACCAGGCTCTGTGTCCCTTGCAGCAGCTATGCATGCTGGTTCGCAGTCTGGGAGCACAGATTCCAAGAGCAAATTCTGTCCTTTTAGTCTCACTCTCGGGAATGATGACGGCTTCTGAAATGGGGCCAGCATATGCTGGGAGGCCTTTGGCACTTTCACTCTATTCACTCCACTTCCTTTTCTCACAATTATTGAATTCAGACCAGAATTTGTATTCAGCACCAAAGGGTTTACTTAAATAGACTTGAGAGTCACTGACAGTAAAAAAAAAAAAAATATAGATATTGACAGAGCCAAAAACTACAGTACAGTTACAAATCATTTTCTCCTTTCCTTATTTCCTTGTTCCGTGATTATCTCTGATGGGGAACAGTCCTCCTGCACTGTATTCTTTCAGTGCACCTCTGATCTGGTAGCTGCTCCCTGGCATAGTATTTTAGAAGCGCCAGGCTCTAGTGCAACTCACTTTCAGCAGCGCTCCTCTGGATCTTCCATTTGCTTCTTTGGATCAATGGATCCCAGATGTTCTGTTGCTTTACTCCTTCTCCCCCCCCCCCCCCCACCAGTACAGGAAGATTGAGCATGGGGTGTGCTAGCAATGTTTACCAGGATACCATGGGTATTGGGAGCAAGGTCTAGGCATGGCTGGCCCAAGGGCTTCTGCTACCTCAGGCAAAAGCCCAGGCCATGCTGCCCCTCCTCCCACCGTGCTGAGCTGCCTCCCCCCCACTGCACCAAGCCAGGCTGACCCCCCCCCCCATGCCAAGCCACTGCCTCCCACTGCTGCCAGTTCCATTGGTGGGGTGGGATTGGCTTGCCTGGGTGCAGTGGCAGCAGCAGCAGCAGCAGCAGCCTGTGGCAGGCGATTTGCTTCAGCGCACATGGCCTGCTGCTTCTGACCCGCTCCCCCCCGACACAACTTCTTGTTGAAGGGGATTCAGAAGTGATGGGCAATGTGTGCCAAAGCATATGACCTGCTGCTGGCGCTGTGCTGCCTACCGAGGTCTGCCACCCTAGGCAGCAGCCTAGCCTGCCCAGTGGATGGGCCAGCTCTGGGTCTAGGCATCCTGTGTCACCCTACAACCCTACTGCTTCCTCCTGATAGAATATCTAACCAGGATGGATCCTTCTTGCTCATACAAGGGCTAGACCAGTCAAAGACAGGGTTCTGCCTTTGGGTGGGATTTTAATAATAGTTGAATTTTCCTTCTCAGAAGAGTCGCCTCCCAGCATGTTGATACTAGGTAAGAGTAACCTCTCCTGTTCTGGAAAATTGCCAGAAAAAACGTAGGTCACATTGCAATAATTTTGTAGGAACACTAGAGGTCTCAGCTACTTAGAGGAACAGAACCCAAGGGGTCTCTACATCTGTCATTCCATTCTTTAATTATATTCTAAAATCATAAGAACAAAAGATTTGGCATATGGGATCAGATCAATGGTCCATCAAGCTCAGTATCCTGTTTTTAACAGAGGTCAATCCATGTCACAAGTACCTGGCAGACTCCCAAAAGGTAAATGAGCAGATTCCATGAAGCTTATCAGTAAGCATGGAATTTCCCCCAGTCCACCTTACTAATGATTTATGGACTTTTCCTCCAAGAACTTGTCCAAACCTTTTTTAAACCCATCTACACTAATAGCTGTTTTTACATGCTCTGGCAATGAATTCCAGAGCTTAATTATGTGTTGAGTGAAAATATATTTTCTCTAATTAGTCTTAAATATATTGCTTTATAGTTTCACTGCGTGCCCCCTAGTCTTTGTACTTTTTGAAATCTGCATTTTGTTTTCATTGGGTAATAAACCAAGAATAGGTATATGTGGCCAGAAAATTGTTGTTTCGTTTGATTTTTATTCATTTTATTTGATTTTGCTTCCATATTTTAGCATACATTAACATCATTTAGACCATATTAAATTGTTTAGTTCAAGCTTAAATGATTTAGCAGAGCTAAAACATATGATGACGTGAAAAGAAAATGTTTTGTTTTATTAATTTGAAAATGCACAGCACAACACAACACAACATATATTGCTGGTACTTTTATGTCAGAACTATCCCTCCTCTTTTAATCTCACATATAATCCACCTAGCTTATAATTTACTATCCATTTTCTCCCTGTTTACCCCAAAGCATCCTTATTTGTTTTTGTCTGTATGCCCTGTCTGTCTGTTGACTAGATTTGAAGCTCCACAGAGTAAAGACTGTCTCCTCTATGTCTCTGTACGTTGTTGCTTACTCCTTGGTGTACTATATAAATGATTAGTAGTAGTAGTCTTCAAAGTGACCATATCCCTAGCTGAGAAGTAATTTGTAATCACTAAACTGTAACTACAATCTTCTATACTACTGTACTTTCTTCAGCAGCATTAACCAATATGCTTTCTACTACCAGTTACCGCTGAATTACTTCTGTTAACAGACTGAAAAAGATAACAGTAACAGATCAGAATCTTTGCTGGGTTTGCAACTTGTTGTACTATGAGGACTTGAATGAATCAGAGATGTTGAGAACTATGCCATCGGTAAATTAACTACTGTCAGGACCTCCCAAGATGGAATGGTCTCATCTGAAGTGCTAGACTAAAACGCACCACCCATTTGGTCAAAAGTAGTATGGGGCAGTGTTGGTGGCAGAGAATCACAATCCTGTGACAATGACAACAGCACCGGCATCAACTGTGGAGAAGAAAAGCCTGGCAATCTACTTCCATATCTAGCCATGAAAATCCAGTGGATAGGCACAACAAAACAAATTGTGATATAGTGCTGGAAGATGAGCCCCTCAGGAAGTCAACATTGGGCAGTTCAAGGGGGCAGAAGCAAACAGTCCTGTGGTGCCAAAGTTTTAAGGTGAGCGCCATGGGGCTGTTTGTGGCCATTGCTGCTGCAGGTTCCAGAAAGGGGTGGCAGCGGCGGCAATGGACTGCCTCTGGACCATTGGCACTCTAGACAGCCACCTAATTTGCCTAATGGTCATGCCGGACTGCTCAAGAGCCATTTTAGAATGTCCCAAACTTACATGTGTCTGACACGATCATGTCCATGATCAGGGACATGGGGACATGGCGCAGGCGTGTCTGAGGCATTCTGGAAATGATACCCATGTGCTCCTGATTTCAGAATGGGGCTGCACATTTAAAATTGGTGGCAGACACATCCATGTCTATACCTGCTCCTGGGCACAAATAGACTTTTGAAAAGTACTCATTTCTGCCGGCTATCAACAGTACAAAGAGGAGTATGCCTGCTCACTTCTTCCCTAGTTTTCACAAACTCAAAAAATACTAATAGGTGCATAGCAAGGTCTTAATATCTTCTGCTGCACCACTGCGCATTTCCACTTCTAAATGGCAGGCCAGGACATGTAAGTGATAATATACATGCGCGCATCCCAAAAATACCGGTGCTGGCAAACCTATGTGGTTGATACTGCAAACATCTATAATTTACACATGCACGGTTCTGACATCAGCTGGCTTTCTGGATGTCTGGCCCCTTATATGGCACGTCTCCATCCCACCCTAAATCTTTTGGGATGGAGATAGGGTGCTTTTAGATAGCATTTACGTGTGTCCAACTTCACTGTTGCTCCTCCCACAGAATTTCATACATTTTGACATGGATGTTCCAGATTTCACCTAAATGACCTTTCTAAGATTTGCCTTCACGTGATTTTCTCTCTTTCTCTTTACTTTGTAATTAAAAACCCCTATTCCCTTAGACATGAAATTTCATATGGATTATGTCACTTCTTGGGTGGGTGAAGTCAGTTGACTTCCGACCTTGAGCCTCCACTTATGCCTTGGGTTTTGCCCTATTTTATTTATTTATTTCGTTCTTCTATACCGCCCCTTCCAGAGATCAGGGACGGTTTACATTTAACACAACATATTATAAAGAATAGAGGTTGAACTATTTACATAGAGCTATAGGTACATTTAACATGAAGCGAATGCTTTATATACATAGTTGTCTCAACTGAGGACTAGTAACTATTTACAGTTTACTGTTTGTGTGTATTTCTGTGAGTTTAGATATAAATAGAGGTTATTGATGGGGGGTGGGGGGTACAGGGGGTTGGGTAGTGATCATAAGGTATGGTGAGTTAGGTGATCCACAGCACAGAGTGACTGTTTCATCCAACACATTTATGGGTGCTAACTTTGATGGCACCAAAAATTAAAAAATCTCAAGCTAAGCTTAAACAAGAATGCAATATCCCACAGTCTGTGAGAGAAGGAAGTCAGAGGGGTCCTGGAGGAAAGGTCCATAAACTATCATTAAAGAGGAACCGTGAAATCCACTGCTTACCCGGGAGAAGCATTGTAGAATCTTCTACCGTTTAGGGAATCTGCTAGGTACTTGTGACCTGGATTGGCCACTGTTGGAAACAGGATACCGGGCTTGATTGACCTTGGTCTGACCCAGTATGGCATTTCTTATGTTCTTATGGGTCTATTTGACACCATCATCACAGATTTTTTTTTTAACTTTTCTGTCCTTGCATGGAATTCATGAAGAAAAGTGGATATTGTTATAGGTGGGATCTCATTGATATGTATGTTAAACTCTCCTGCTACTTATGGTTCTGATTGAATAATAATACACTTCTATGCAGGTCTGAACTGACACTGACTGGGCTCTGAAGTTACCAAAGGTTGCAAAATGCAGGCGCTTGCCTTGAATTTCAATGACAGTTTTGGAGGGAGCAGGGGATAGTTTTAGTCTTTTGAACCCAACAGAAGTTGGAAAGAAATACAGAAAAGGGGTCAGAAATGTCAGTCAGTCTGTCTGGGGGCAAAATAACTCTCCAAAAACTTCACTGAATGGGATGAAACTTGGCATGTGGGAAAAACTTGTAAAAAGACACCTCACTTTAAAAAAAATGAGTCAAATTAGACCAGGGGTTCCAGAGAAACAAGCCTCCCAATAAATTTTCATGGGAGAAGGATTTCCAGCTTCTGTAGCATAGAAATGTACATGCAGTTAAACAGAGCAGTTAAGGAACGCCTCTTCTCAAGCCACCTCTTCTCTACTGCCTGTCACCCGGCAAACTCATCCAACCACCAAAAAATACCCCCTGCAACTGTCCCCATATCCCAAAATTACCCCTTTAGAATTTCCTTATGACCCTACAAACTGTCTCCCCCTGAAAAACTACTCCTTGCAACTGCCTCCAACCCCTAAAACTACCCCAATTCCCCTACTGCTCTTCAAAATTCCCCACCTTCATAAGCTAGCCCCCAGCAACTGCCCCAGCTCACTGCTAACTGTTCAACTCCAAAAACTACCTCCATACTGGCCCATAAACCTGCTAACTTCCCTCATTCACTGAAAGAAAATCACAAGCTAGAGTCACATAAGGTGACATTTCTCCAGTAAATGATGAGTTAATGTAATAACTGAGCATAAATATTATTACACTAAATATTATGCACATACTTTTCCCTGTGAGGGTACTGACACATTTTCTAAATGAACATATGTGTCTATTCCTATTTTGAAACTTACTCCAGAGAATCCATGACTTTATACTTATACTTTCTCTTCACCATGCATAAATTTGTTCGTTATTTAAATTCATATGCATGTATTTCCTAAAGTATGTACATAGCATAAGAAAAATCCTGCAAGGAGTGGAGGAGTGGCCTAGTGATTGGGGCAAGGTACTTCAGGCCGGAAAGTCGGGGGTTCAAATCCCACTAGAGGACAGCAACCTTGGGCCGGAAGGACTGGGGTTTCTAGTCCCACAGGTGCTCCTTGTGGTCTTGGGCAAGCCACTTAACCCTCCATAGCCCATGTTCCCTGTAAAATAGTTATCTCCAAGTTATAATGCCCTGTTCAATGTAATTTCAGTTTGTTCAATGTAAACCACACTGATGCAGAATAGCGCGGTATATAAGAGAATATAAATTAAATAAATAAATAAATAAACATCCATGGAATCCAGCATCCTGTCTTTCACAGTGTCTGGTCTGGGTCACAAGTACCTGGCAGATCCCAAAAAGTAGCCACATTTCTCCTAGCTGATGGAAACTTTGCCCTAAGCTTCTCACTGGGAATGCCTTTGCTCAATTAAGGTGAAGTTATGTGTATATAAGCTCCCCTCATGTAACTTTATACATATATCAAGCAAGTGATATTATAAGCACCTATTTCCTTCCCTGAAGTGCACAGCATGCTGTGATACAATTTTCTTGGGAGAATGTTCTGAAGATAACCATGGAAGTGGAAGAGTACCCTAGCGGTTAGAACAGTGTTTTTTAACCCAGTCCTCTGGGACCACCAGCGAGTCAGGCTTTCAGGATATCCATGATGAATATGCATGAGATAGATCTGCATACAATGGAAGCAGTGCATGCAGATCTCTCATGTATATTCATTGTGGATATTCTGAAAACCTGTCTGGCCTGGGGGTCCCAGAGGACAGGGTTGAGAACCAGTGGGTTAAAGCAACAGCCTCGTACTCAAGAGATCTGGGTGCGAGTCCCACTGGCACTCCTTGTGACCTTGGGCATGTCACTTAACCCTCCATTGCCTCGGAAGAAAAGGCTTGGTAATCTACTTCTGGTTATATCTTGCCAAGAAAACCCAGGAGCTGCTGGGTCACCAGGAGTCACCATTGACTTGACAGCACTTAAAAAAGAAAAAAAAAGATAACCATGTGGATATGGCAGCCTGCTAGCTATTTGTGGGACGATTTCTTTCATCTCCTCACTTTCCCTGATGCTTCAATCAAGTGCAGTCAGAGAGGAAAATTGCACACTCATGCTCCAAACATGAATAACATGAACAGACTAGAGCAATCCACTTAACAGCCTGATGCTATCAACATACAACATAAATCAGTCTGTACCTTTTTTAATACTGCCTGCTAGAATCTTATGAAAGAAGGAGCCAAGTGACCTAAGATCCAATGCTTGCCCGTCTAGGTCAGTATGCCCTATTTTCAAGGTAATTAAATAAGTATGTAACTAATTGGTTTTCTTTTGGTGTAATTAATTTATTGTGATCAATTGCATTGTTTTGATCACAACACTATGTAGAAATACATTAATGTTCCTATAATGCTAGAATAAATGTTTTAACATCCTGAAATCAGATTTTAGGAATGAGGGGAAATGGGGTGAAGAGACTAAAGAGGATGATAAAGGACTGGACAGACTGAGGTGGCAGACAGAATTACTGATTTCTCTAAGCTTGTCCAAATACTAAAAAGCTACGAATAAACAAAACCCCTGAAAGTTTGCTAAAAGTGACCACCTTCACCCGAAAGAGGTTGAGGTTTCTGGTGGGAATGCCAAAGAGCAGAAATGTGTTTCAAATTAGGCTTTAAATTAAACTTTAAGAAAAAGTCAGAAGGAAAAGGCACACACACACACATAAAGAATGGAGAGAGACAGAAAACATATGGTGGGAAGAGAGTAAAAGAGAGAGAGAGGAAAGAGAGAAGGTGAGAGAAAATAGATTGGGAGACTGTCAGAGAGCAGTGAGAGAGTTTGAAAAAGAGACAAAAGAGTAAGAAAGAAACTGGAGGCATAGCCAGAAATGATTGGAGAGGGGAGGGGGGAGGGGGGAAGGAGGCATTTACACCTAGGGTTCATGTAAGTACCCATGCCTAGATTTAACACGTATCTTTTGACACTCACGCTCCTATTTTATAAAGAAAAGAAACTGTCTACTTTTTTTTATAAAATAGGCTCAGTAAAGGTGCGTTTTGGGTGTCTGTTTATAAAATTACTTCTAAGCATTCAAATAATGCTTTGGAATATATCTGACAACAGATTTCTAAGTGATCTCATGAGTAGCACTAAGGGGGTCTTTTACTAGTGGGCGCTGGACGGCAGCATGTGTTCTGGCATGTGCAGAAGGCGTGCTACGACACACATTGCCAGCTAGCGAAGGGCCATACAGTTAGAGTGGGATGATTCCTGTGCTAACTGTGCAACCCAAAGTTAGGATCGCAAGTGGACAGGTTAGGGGCGGAGACTGGGTATGCTGAGTTTAGCACAGTTAGCGCTGTGTTAGCACACGTTCACTTAATGCCACCTCAATAGGTGGCGTTAAGCGGACCAGTGCCAATGCAGTGCATGCTAGAAGCCAGGGTACATGTTCTACTACCTCCATAAGTGGAGGTAAATGCACCCTTGCTAATTGTATCCTGCGTTAGGGCAGAGTGCACTGCATTAACTGTCAGGATCATGCTTTCTGTGTCCTCGACAGTAAACACGATAGTGTTGCACCTAACGCACTTTGGTTTTGACGCTATCTGCGCATTAAATGTAACATCATAGTGACCTTTAGTAAAAGGACCTCGAAATATTCTAAAACCTGTCTGATATTATGGAAAATTAACTAGCTACCATAATTTAGCACATATCATTCAACTTTGTTTTATGACAAATAAATACTTTATTAATCTGCATTAATAAAGCAGGTAAATATCTCTGACATTTTTTTTTAATATCTGCTGCAGCATATAAATATACCTGTGTAGAAGGCAAGGAACACATTATAGAAACATCAGATCCAGTCATATAATAAAACAAATATCAATAGAATTTATACGTCGCAAATATCAATGTATTTGACAGTTATGGTCAACATTACTGGCATCCTTGCATTTTAGGTATGTTGTGTACAATATCTTGAGAAACAATTGGAAATATTCCAAGTGTAGGTCATCATAATATTTTAATAGTATGTTCAAAGGTATACAACAAAAACAAAGATGTCTGTGCAACTTAGACATAGCAATTTCTGAGAAAAAAACAAAATATGACCTGGACAGGATTAATGGGACCCTTAACAAATATTTGGTTGCACAACCTTTGGCAGTGATGACAGCCTCCAAATGTATCTTGTAGCCATCTATAAGTTTCATACATGTGTCTGCTGGTAGTTTCTCCCATTCTTCAACTGCGATTTGTTCCAGCTCATGAAGCCCTCCAGGATTCCTTTTACCAATGGCAGATTTCAGCTCTTTCCAAAGGTTCTCACTTGGATTGAGATCAGGGCTCATTGCTGGCCAGTTTAAAACAATCTATTCTTTACCTTTTAATGATTCTTTTGTAATTTTGGATGTATGTTTTGGGTCATTGTCCTGCTGGAGGACCCATGACTTTCGACTAAGACCTAGTTTTCTGACACTAGGTAGCACATTTCACTCCAAAACACCTTGGCAGTCCTCTGACTTCATGATTTCTTTATACATTCCAGACCTCCAGATCCTGGGCAGCAAAACAGTCTCACAATATTATGGAACCTCCACCATATTTAGCTGTAAGAAGGGTGTTATTTTCCTTATAGGCTTCACTTCTTTGCCTGTAAATGTACTGCTGGTCTGCATTGCCAAAGAGCTCAAGTTTGGTTTCATCTGTCCACAATACATTTTCCCAGAAGGACTGTGGTTTCTCAAGGTGGATTTGGGCAAAAATCAGGCATGCCTTTTTATGTCTGTCTTTGAGCAATGGGGTCCTTTTCTTAGCCTTCACCCATTAAGTCCTTCTTTGTTTAGTGCATGGCATATGCTGAGAGTTAAAACCACCACTCCAGATTGTTCCAGGCCAGCCTTAAGCTCTCTGGATAATGTACATAGTATTTTTCCAACACCTTGTATCAAACTTCAAAGACTTCTTGGATTAATTTTCCTCTTCCCACCACATCCTGGGAGGTGAGCAGAAAATTCTTAATAACATTGCAAACTGTAGACACAGGAATCCCAAGGGCTTTGGAGAGAGCCTTGTACTCCTTTGAAGATTGTTTGGTGATAATGGTTTTTCTGGTGGTCTCAGGGAGTTCTCTTGTCTTCACCATTGTGAAAATGGAACAGGGAGTTAATGTGGCCATTTTAAACATTAGAGCCATCATTCATTGGTCGATTCACATCATGTGAGTATTGACAATTGATCACAGATGCATCTAATTTTACTGCAATGGGAACATGGTTCTTCTGTTCAAAATGATTTGAATTGTTTACAAGGGTGCCAATAATCACGTCCTGACAATGTCCCAGTTTTTATACTCTTTTGTTTTTTAATTGGTCTTGTTTTATTTGATTCTTTTGTGTGTCAAATATGTGTGCATTAATAGTTGAAAGCCATTTCACTGGCCACATTTTTTTAGGAGATAATGGACATTAAAGGGTTGAACTGCAAGAGTGCCAATAATGTTGACCACAACTGTATATTTCTGCTTTCCAGATTTCTCAAGGCAGAGAACAAAATAACTACCATCCATTTCCTAGTGCTCAATTCCTAGTGTTCTTTCCTTTCCCCTTCTCCCAATGCCATCTTATTCCTCCATTCCTAGGACTCCTCTTCTCCTTCTTCCCATCACTCCCTCTCCCCTGTCCATTCTCTTAACATTTTCTCTTTCCCTTCTGCCAGTGCACCTATTTTTCCTTCTTCAATGGTCTCCTTCCCCCATTCCTCTCAATTCTCCTTTCTCCCCTCTTAGCCCTCTTTCCAGTGATATGATTTCTTCATTTACTATCTCCCTCTTCACCCCTCCCCCCCAAAAAAAAATATATAGGGGGGATATTCAAAGGCATTTACATGATTTGCAAAGCATTTATACAGTTTGCCTTTATAAAATATCAAACCAGAATGAGCATAAAGCAAATTGTGTAAATACTTTGAACATCGGGCCTACACTGTTTCCTCTCATCAATGGGAAAATGAAGTGCTGTAAGATGCTGTTGAACTGTTTGCACGGATTTGGAAGAGCTCCTGCTTACATGCTTCTATTTTCTTAAGAGGAGGATGAAGGTTTATCCGCTAGAAACAGCTCCTGTTCCACTTTTAACCCAATCGATGTTGCATGTCTTCCTACGGTTAGCTTCAGAAGCAACTACCTCAGATTCTGGGCTTGATCTGGGAGCACCTATTAATGCTGAAACTGAGGCTTTGTTGAGTTCTGAAGTTCTAGCGATTTTTATAAGAACAATATTTATGGAGCGACTAGATGCCAAAGCTTTTGCACAAACAGCATAGAGACTGGCATTCTTTGGGGAGGCTGCTTGCATGATCTCCTTACAAGCCATGAAGAGTTCCATAGAAGCCTTAGAGGTTGCAGGAGACGTTTGACGGCAATGGTGGCCTGGAGGATAGGGGCGAGTTCTACTGATTCCTACATCAATCCTAAAAATAATTTGGACTATGACCGTTAGAGGTAATGAGAGAGCAGAGTGGAAATCCAATGGAATCTCAGATAGTTACATTACAGATGCTATGAACTGCTAACACCTTTATGGCACAGTCTATTTCTCTTTGAGAGTATTGAGAAAGAAAGCCTTGAAGGAACTGGGAAACCAGGGAATTTAGGCCAGCGGGTGATAGGGATTCAGAATATGCATGTGATTCATTGGAAATTAGAGGCCCTTGAAAACTAGTGGAAGCACTTAAATTTACAATTTTGCAACCTCCCAAAGCCCCTTCTTACCAGGGTTAGTGCAACACAGCAAGGACCCCTTTTATTTACTATTTATTATTTAGCAAGGCATATCGCTTTTCCCCGGCTCAAAGCGGTTTACATAGAACAATTGCTTAAAGGTTACATGGAAAGATTAGCTTATAGACATGGAACAAATAGCATGTACAAAAGTATAGGATACATGCATGTGTTCACAGTTATATACATTGTTGAGCTATATACAGTGTAAGTGTAGAATGAGATTTGATGAGATGCTCTTATGAATGTTAGGGGAGGGGGTGGAGTAAGCTTTTGCACTTACCACATGTTAGGAGTACAGACCAAAGTGCGGTTAAGTGCAAAAGGCATATGGAAACTGTTGGGGGCATGAAAAGTCCTTACCACACATTAGGCTCATTTGTAATTAGCGTGCGTGCACTTAACACTACCTCTTGAAGTTGCATTAAATGCACCCAAACTAACTGCAAAAGTGACAGCTATTACGCACTGATTTCTATGCACTAAATGCAATGTGCAGGTCACCCCCATTTGCTGTCCATAACCTGCCCAGTTCCCTCCCCATCACATGATGAGCAGTTAACGTGAGAATTAGCAAGTCTTGCATGAACTGCTGAGCGCACCTTAGTAAAAGGGACCCTACATGAAGCAAAGCTGGTGGATGCTGATGTTTGGGGGGAGGGGTGCCAAAAGATGCTACAGACACTGCTCTATGTTGCATCAGTCCTTTCTGCACACTGGAGGGTGGGCTGCATATAGTTTGTAGGGGGCCGCCAAAGTCCTTAGCGCCATACCTGTTGCTTACTATTCCAGGAAGCAAGCTCAGGAGGTCTTTTTAAAGAAATCTTGAAAAGTCCAGCAGTGACAGTTTCTTCCCTATCCCTCCATAATGAGAGTGGAAAGATGCAAAGAGAAGGAGAAGGTGACCGTCTAACGGCGCATAAACTGCATTTATCAGCGTTTCTGAAGAAGATGAGAAAGGTGAGGTACGAGCCACACTGATGGCATCTTTGACGACAGCGAATGTTAAGGCTAGGAGGTCATCTCATAGGGAGCTACTTTCTGCTGCATTCCCCCCATGTAAGAGGGCACTTTCATAGGGCTCAGCTAGATTTACACGCATTTGAATATGTATATCTCATGCCTATCTTACAAAGAAAGGTCTGCGCGGTCTTTATAAAATAGGGGGCATAAGTGGTCAAACTGCGCATTAAACTAGGCCCCAGCACTCACGCTGCTCCTATGGATGGTGTAAATGCCTGGATCTATATTTTGCAAGTATGTGCAGAGATTATAGCATTTTATAATTTCTACAGGTAAATTTGTGCTCCACGCTCTGTTCCTGTGCATGTTCACAGTGAAAGTACACACCATTGGTCCAAAATGGCAACTAATTCCAATAGGCATGTAAGTGGTCATTTATGTGTGTACATCACTAACGTACCGGGGAGGAGAAATTATATAAATGTCCTTAGTAAAGTCATACTAATAAAGAATATTGTAATTGTGGATGTAATTGTAGGATCTTGAACACAGGAAACTTAAAAATGAAGCTAAAATTGGAAGCAGTGCCGATGACATTAACGGTATGACTGAATAAAGTCAACTTGTCCATTAGAGACTTAGAAAGCTTCTTAATAAAGTACACTGTGCCAGCTATAGAAACTTGTCCATTATAAAAACTGTGCCGACTTAGAGAATTTTATTAAGAAGTTTTCTAAGTCTCTATAATGGGCAGGTTTGACTGGATTCCTCCTCCCCTGTTAAATTTCTTGTTCGGTGTTATGTAACATGCAGTTGGGTCATTTTTTCATTTTTGGTCATCTGTAAATGTCTTTCCCTCCTCCTCCCTTCTTCCCCCTTCCTTCTTCTCCCCATTTTTGTCTTGCAGTGGTATTTAGTTAATTTTTATTTTTACTTTTCCTTAGGTATTTCTTTTAAGCGTTCATCAGACATCGGTTGTGTTTCTGATAGCAAAATTCCACCATCGGATTAAGCTGATAATATGTTTTTTTTGTTCGTTGTTTTTAATGTGAATACATATGATTGTCAGTAATGACATATGCTTTTATCCAGTAATTTCCATTTTTATTCTTTCTGACAGACATCTACTTTTTCTAAGAGTGTCATATCATCCTTGGGTTACTGGTTTACATGTTTTCAACATTCACGTTGGTCATGCACTGTTTTATGTTCATTAAAAGTCTTATATATTGTAGTGATCAGTCCCTGCAGAAGCGGGAGGGCCAGGGATCTGGGGTAGTGCAAGCTACACTGCAGCCTCACGGGCCACCTAGAGGTAACAAGCATAGGGAAGACCCAGTCCGGATCCCCGAAGGAAAGGCCCACACCAGCCCCATTTCTATTAGGAGGGAACAGGTCCAGTCTGCTCATCCATCTCGGCATTCTGCTCTGGATGAATTTCCCTGGCTCACCCAGAACTACTCCTTGGATCCAGAAGGTAATTTGGGCCTAGAAAAACTCCTACAGTCGCCAAGTAAGAGAGAGATCTATCCTGACAAAGAGGAGACGGCCATAGAAACCTAGTCCCATGAAGACGAGGAGAACCCTGAACCCATGGAGGTACAAGGGATGGAACGCTAAAAGCTCTAGCCCTGGGGCAGGTTCCGCTAAGGATTAAGTGAACCTGAATGTAGAAAGGGTGGGGGCAACTGAGCTTTGTAGTTCATTCTATGAAAAACTTTGTTGAACTAAACTGATTTGAGAAGCAGTATTAATTGTTTTGTTATAACGTTGTGTTGTGAACTGGAGAGATTGGAGCTAGTGACCACCCTCTAACTCTGCTGTTGAACCCCAGTGCCATGGTGATAGAGCTGCCACTCATGGTGCTCTGTTTATCCATTCTCCTGCCGTGACTGGGGAAGAGGAAGGGTCACTCCAGGCCGGGCGGCTCAAGAAGCCTAGGGGACTGAACTTGAAGCTAGAGGATTATGTGCTGCACTATGCACAGATCTTATAGGACAGCCCTATGAAGGCCCGGATTGTATCAGCTCACTGCTGCTACCAAGGGGGTTCATCTTCGGTGCTACAATATACTGTGTATATATATGTGTGTGTGTACATTATATATATATATTATGTATAGAACATTTTTTGTTATTCTTTGCTATTGGAAGTTATAAAGAGTTATTCAAAAGAGATCAAGAATGTCTGTCTATCTAAAGTATCCATTTTTGTTTGTTTGTCCATATATCTGTGGGCAAAATAATTCTCCAAAAATTTAAAGGAATGGGATGAAACTTGACATATGGGAAAAACTGGTAAAACCATACATTGAGATCAAAAATGTGCTAAATCTGAACTAGGGTTCCAGAGAAATAAGCTCTCACCCCCCCCCCCCCCAAATATGCCATACAACTGGCACATGCCACAACTCTGCAAATTGCCCTCCCCCAAAAACTATACCCTTGCAACTGCCATCACTTCCAAAAACTATTATTTCTCCACCCCCATAAAATACCCCTTGCAACTGCCCCACCTCCCTAGTCCTGAAGTCCCACCTCCAGTCTGGCAGCATCCCTGTTGCCATGGAGGAGAGAGGTCATGTGACAGGAGAGCATCACCCTGGTGTGGCAGGACATGATCCTGTAACTAGGACCTGTCCTCCAGGTGATGTAAAACCCTCTCGCACTGACGACATTTCTCCAGGGCCAAGTGCCCATGAGGGGAGGATTAGGACAGCTGTTATAGTTAGTGATTCAATCAATATGCATGTAGATAGCTGGGTGGCTGGTGGACGTGAGGATCCCCTGGTAACATGCCTGACTGATGTGAAGGTAGCGGACCTCACGCACCGCCTAGATAGGATCTTAGATAGTGCTGGGGAGGAGTCTGCTGTCTTGGTACATGTTGGTACCAATGACATAGGAAAATATGGTAGGGAAGTTCTGGAGGCTAAATTTAAGCTTTTAGATAGGAAGTTGAAATCCAGAACTTCCAGGGTAGCATTCTCCAAAATGCTTCCTGTTCCACGTGAAGTTCCCAAAAGGCAGGCAGAGCTCTGGAGTCTCAATGTGTGGATGAGACGATGGTGCAAGGATGAGGGGTTTGGATTTGTTAGGAATTGGGAAACATTGTGTGGAAAGGAGGGGCTCTTCCAAAGGGATGGGTTCACCTTAACCAGGATGGAACCAGACTGCTGCCATTAACTTTTAAAAAGGAGATAGAGAAGCTTTTAAACTAGAAAATAGGGGAAAACCGACAGTCGCCCAAGAGCGCATGGTTCGGAAGAAGGTATCCTTGAAGGATACTACCAAAAGCAGTGAGGTTCCAAAAAAGAGTAAAGTAGCCCAAATGCCCTTGAGTATGGTGCAGACAGAGCATAAAGATTCCAAATTACCCATGCCTACCAATAGCCAGATTAATATTAATAAAATACAGTCTCTAAAATGCTTGTATGCAAATGCTAGAAGTCTAAACAATAAGATGGGAGAGTTAGAATATATAGCACTAAATGAGAGGTTAGATATGATTGCAATCTCAGAGACATGGTGGAAGGAGGATAACCAGTGGGACAGTGTGATACCTGGATACAAACTATATCGTAATGATAGAACTGATCAAATTGGTGGAGGGGTTGCGCTCTATGTTAGAGAGGGCATTAAGTCAGAAAGGATTAAAGTTTTGCAGGAAACAAAATTTGCTGTAGAATCTCTATGGATTGAAATTCCATGTATGAAGGGGAAGGTGATGGCAGTGGGGGTGTACTATCGACCGCATGGCCAGAATGAACAAATGGATGATGAAATGCTCAAAGAAATCAAGGAAGCTAAAAAAAAGTCACAGCAGAGTAGTAATAATGGGTGATTTCAATTACCCCGGTATCGACTGGGTCAGTGTCACGGTAGGACATGCTAGGGAGATAAAGTTTCTAGATGAAATAAATGACTGCTTCTTGGAGCAGCTGGTTCATGAACCGACCAGAAGGGAAGCCATACTGGACCTAGTCCTTAGTGGAACACCAGATCTGGTGCAAGAAATAAGGGTGTTGGGACCACTTGGCAATAGTGATCATAGCATGATTGTGTTTGATTTAATTAGTGGAGGAGGGATAGTAAAGAAATCCACAGTACTACCTTTTAACTTTCGAAAGGGAGACTATGATAAAATGTGGAATATAGTTAAGAAAAAACTAAAAGGAGCGGTTGCAAAGGTTAAAGACTTACATCAAGCTTGGGTGTTGTTTAGAAATACTATCCTGGAAGCCCAGACCAGCTGTATTCCACGCATTAAGAAAAGTGGAAGAAAGTCCAAAAAACTGCCAGCATGGTTTAAAATTGAGGTCAGAGAGGCTGTTGCTGACAAAAAAGCATCTTTCAGGAAATGGAAAAAAGAGCCAAACGACGAAAACTGGAAACAGCACAAGCACTGGCAAGTTAAATGCAAAGCATTGATAAGGCAGGCAAAGCGAGAATTTGAGAAGGAACTTGCTACGGAAGCAAAAACACGAAATAAAGACTTTTTCAAGTACATTCGGAGCAAAAGGCCTGTGAGAGAATCAATTGGACCATTAGGATAGAGGGGTAAAAGGGGCAGTAAGAGGAGACAAGTCTATAGCGGAGAGACTGAATGAATTCTTTGCTTCGGTCTTTACTTAGGAAGATGTAGGTATGTTACCCAAGACTGAAGTGGTATTTAAAGGTGATACTGCAGAGGAATTGAGAGAAATATCGCTACACCGGGAAGATGTATTACAACTATTTGATAAACTGAATCGTAGCAAATCACCTGGACAGGATGGTATGCATCCAAGAGTGTTGAAAGAACTGAAATATGAGATTGCAGACCTGCTTTTAGTAATCTGTGAACTTTCATTAAAATCATCTGTAATACCTGAAGATTGGAGGGTCGCCAATGTAACGCCAATTTTTAAAAAGGCTGCTTGCTGGTGAGCCTGACGTCAGTACCGTGGAAAATGGTAGAAACCATCATAAAGAACAAAATTACCCAGCATGTAGATAGTCATGGCCTAATGGGAGACAGCCAACATAGCTTTAGACAAGGAAGATCTTGTCTTACTAATCTGATATGTTTTTTTGAAGGTGTGAATAAACAGGTAGACAAAGGTGAGTCGGTTGATATAGTGTATCTGGACTTTCAGAAAGCCTTTGACAAGGTCCCGTATCAGAGACTTTTGGCAAAACTAAAAAGTCATGGGATAGGAAGTAGTGTACTATGGTGGATCGGGAACTGGTTAAAAGATAGAAAGCAGAGGGTAGGGCTAAATGGCAAATTTTCCCAATGGAAAAAGGTGAATAGTGGAGTACCCCAGGGATCTGTACTGGGTCCGCTACTTTTTGACATATTCATAAATGACTTGGAAAAGGGAATAACAAGTGAGGTTATCAAATTTGCAGACGACACAAAACTGTTTAAAGTTGTTAAAACCCAAGAGGACTGTGGAAAACTGCAGGAGGATCTGGATAAATTGGAAGACTGGGCATTCAAATGACAGATGAAATTTAATGTGGACAAGTGCAAAGTTATGCACCTAGAAAAGAACAAACCACACTATGGTTACACGATGCAAGGTTCCACATTGGGAACCACCACCCAGGAAAAAGACTTAGGAGTCATCGTGGATAACATGTTAAAACCCTCCACCCAGTGTGCGGCGGTGGCCAAGAAAGCAAATAGAATGCTAGGTATCATAAGGAAAGGAATGGAAAATAAAACAAAGGATATTATAATGCCTCTGTATCGTTCCACGTTACGACCGCACCTTGAATATTGTGTGCAATTCTGGTCGCCGTATCTTAAAAAGGATATAGCATTATTAGAAAAGGTACAGAGAAGAGCCACCAAAATGGTAAAGGGGATGGAAGGCTACTCCTATGGAGAGAGGCTACAAAGGTTAGGGCTCTTCAACCTGGAAAAGAGACTGCTGAGGGGAGATATGATAGAGGTTTATAAATTAATGAATGGAGTGGAACGGGTAAACGTAGATCGATTGTTTACTCTATCAGAATATAGAAAGACTAAGGGACATGTAATGAAGCTGCAGGGTAAACTATTTAAGACTAATAAAAGAAAATATTTTTTCACTCAACGTGTAATCAAACTCTGGAATTTGTTACCGGAGGATGTAGTAAAGGCTGTTAGTGTAGCTGGGTTTAAAAAAGGTTTGGACAAGTTCCTGGAGGAAAGGGGTCCATAAACCATTATTAAGAAGGGACCCAGGATATCAATGCTTGACCGAGTACAAGCATTGTGGAACCTGTGTCTTTTGGAGAAACTGCTAGGTACGTATGACCTAGATTGGCCACTGTTGGAAACAGGATACTGGGCTTGATGGACCTTGGTCTGACCCAGTATGGCATATCTTATGTTCTTATGTTCTTAATACCAATCCACCTCCAGGTTCAGTCTATTCGGGGACTCGGTTTTCAAACTAAAAATTCAACACTGTCCATAAAATTACAATTGTGCTTCACAATCGCCACCCCACCATAATACCAGAAGTGGTCAATTATTCGCCAACACAATTGCTCAAAAACATGCCATTTATCCTTGCAATTTTGGACAATAGATGCCAACAAGTTCTTAGTGTTAAGCCGCAATCGATGTTCACCCATTCTCTTTATAGATCTGATTGTGCATCCAATATGCTTCAGTCCACAAGGACAAATCAGCATGTACACTACAAAAGTAGAATTACAGCTGGTAAGATGTCTTGCCTTATGTTTATGTTCTGTTTATGTTTTTTTTAACTTTATATACTGCCTTTCTGTTTAGAGGCAAGGCGATTTACAATCAATAAAATCAATTGAAAGTAGAAAGGAAAGCCATCAGCTAATAGGACAGAGGGGATAGAAAGGGCAGAACCAAAGTTGTAGCAGGGGGGAGGGAGAAAGAGAGAGAAGAAGGTTTTTTCTAAGTTCAGGCAGACTAAGCTTCAAAGGCCTGCAAGAAGAGATGTGTTTTGAGCAGGCCTTTGAATGATATGTAGGAAGGTTCAAGACAGAGCGATCGGGGTAGATAATTCTAAAGAGTGGGAACATAGAAAAAGAAGGCTGAATGATGGCTAGATTCAAGTTGTGCTTTGTTGGGAGGGGGGGGGGGAATACAAAGTCTGTTATCCTGGAGGGAGCAAAGGGCCCAAAATGAGGTATAGAATGTGAGATAGGAGAACAGGTAAGCAGGGGAACTGGTCTAGTTGACCTTGTGTGCTAGAGTCAACAGCTTGTATTGGACCCAGGCTGAGATTGGCAACCAGTGGTGGGATTTCAGGAGCGGTGTAACATGGTCAAATTTTCCTGCATAAGATAATATATGGATGGCTGTATTCTGGACTACTTGAAGGCGCTTCAGTGAGGAGAGAGATAGCTCAGCAAACATGGAGCTGCAGTAATCAAGATGAGTGATAACGCAACTGAGAAACAGGGAGATCAGAGCAGAAGAATCAAGAAATGGGCATACAGAGTGAAATTTGCACAGGGCGAAAAAGGGCTTCTTGACAACTGTGTTTATATGTTGCATAAAGGACAGGTTGGAACCAAGGATGACACCAAGATAACCTTATAAACTTTATACGTATTCTCATCTGTCCAAAGATCACCTTCTGTTGTGGACTGACAAAACTGACAGTCCCCACATACAAAATGTCCAACATGATCTGCAGAATCCATTTTTGGAGGAAGAGCAGCCTGTGAAACCATGTCACATATTTCTCCCTCTTGTATACGATACCATCACTTCATTCTGAAAGCAATCATGTATCTGCAACACATAAGAATGTTATCACAAACTAGAAGCAACCTCCACTGGCATGTTGGAAAAAGGTATAATGTCCGCCACTCGTTCCTTCCCCAGTCTCTGACGTGGTTGATGGATATTCTCTTATAAGCTCTAGAAATAGCATGCACAGGATATCCATGTTCTTTCAGTCTTTCCATCAACTGCAGTGCTTGCATTTTAAAATCTTGTCTTCCAGTGCAAATACATCAAAGAGACAAAAACTGACTGTATGGTAATCATTTCTTCAACCATACAGAATGATGGCTATGAAACCGATGGAGACTATTCCTTTCCACTGGTTTTCTATACAGAGAAGTGACCAAACTATCATCCTCTCTCATAAGCAAGATGTCCAAGAACTCAAGTCTTCTTCTGTTCAATCTTCCACTTAAATTGAATATTCATTTTACAGCCACTCAGCCACTGTAAAAAATGATCCAAGCACCCTTTTTTCCTAACTCCAAATAAAGAATATGTCATCCAAAATTTTCCTCCAAACCAAAAAAAAATCTTTAAACCATTCGGACGGATAAACAAATATTTCCTCAAACCATGCCACATAAAGTGTAGCTACTGATAGAGCAACTGTAGCCCCCATGGCAATACCAAAAATCTGTAAATAAAATGAATCATGATACCAGAAATAATTCTTGGTCAAAGCCATTTCCAAGAGTTGAAAAAAGAACACCTTTGAAATACATGGGGGGTAGAGACACATCAAGCATTAACCTGAAGACCTTCCTGTTGATCAATATTCGTATACAGGGAGGAAAAGCCAAACAACATTCTATTCATTTTTCTTTTGTTTCGTTTTAAAAACAAAATGAAATGATATGGGAAATTTCATTTACATTTTCTGTTTTGTTTCGAACAAAAGCATACATTAGCAGGACCTCTGAGCATGTGGCTTTCTTCATTGTACAGTTGTCGGCAGCTGTGACCATAACTTAGCAAGTCAGTTCCAGAAGAGGCCTTCTCTTGACCCAGGCTAACAGGAGCTGTGTTAACTTTCCCTTTGGCAGTTCTAGCTCCTCCCACCTCCAGAGTCTTCCAAAGCAGCCTTACTACACACTGCAGACCAGATGGAATTCCCTGACTCTGCAAAATCTCCTTCATGTGTGTTTGTGTCTATGTCTGTCTGTCTCTCTCACCACATAGCATTCTACAGTACAGTATTTGGGTAAAGCTACTTGGGTTACTGAAGAAAGCCTCACCCTCATTCCTTGCATTCTTTTATTTGTTAAGTATCTTAGCCAAAGTCACTAACGACATTCAGCAGCCCGTGCAGAAAGGAGACTAGGGTCAGAAATGGTTTGGAAAGAAGCAGACGAAGCTGGTTACAGCTGGGACACATGTGAAACACATGCACAACTTCTCCAGAAGGAGTTAACATGAATGATGATGCTTTGACTTCCCGTGTCTGAATCCAGTGCAAGCTTACAGAAAGCTTAGAGGGGTACCGGGGCGTTGAAAAGATCCTTCAAGCTTCTGCTTACAGTCCATTGTTAAAACAGCATTTTTCTCATTGAGATAATTTTATGAAGCATTTTCTGTGCATCAAGCATGTTTTACATACAGAAAAGGACTCTTATTGCTCAGACAAATAACACACATATATTTACATGCATTGACAAGGTGGCATATGTAAACCTCACAGCCAAAACCCAATTCAACGAGTGTTGTCACAAGCCCAGAAATACAAACCAAAACCAACACTCTCAGAGCTAAGGAAAATAGTAGTAAGAAACTATTTTATTATTTGCTTATATTCTATTAAAACAATAATCATCTACAAAATACAAAAATAATTTTTTCAAAGCAATTTACACTTGACACTGGACGTTGCATCGTTATATACGAATATTCCCCAGTTAAACGCATTGCAAATTATTAAGCAGAAGCTTCTGGATAAAGGCAATCTTTTTAGGAGGCTGTAGAATTTGTGTTGTTATTGGCTCAATTAGTATTGTAAGAAAATTTTCTTCAATTTGAAAATTCAGTATATAAGCAGACTTCTGGAGTTGCAATGGGTGCCGCTTTGGCCCTGTCAGTCGCAAATTTTTATATGGCTCATTGGAAGGAACAGTGGTTTACTCATTGTCCTTTGGTGCTGCGATATAGCCGACGTCTTTATGCTATGATTTTTCTTTATGGATTAATGGATGTGACTCCCATATTCAGTTTTCCATGACATCCAATGAAAAACGTATTCCATTTTTGGAATCTTAGTTCAAAAGGAGGGTGCTAAGTTGGTTACGACTGTATATCGTAAACCGACTGTAATATGTACCTTCATTATTCTAGTACTCACCCTACGTTTTTGAAAGATAGCCTTCCATTTTCCCAATTCATGCAGTTTCGTCAAAATTGTACCTCTATGGTGAAATTTCATAAGCAGTCCAAAAAATTGGTGACTGACTTTCAGGCTAGAGGTTCCCCTAGCAATTAAAAAAGGTTATCGAAGAGCGACTTATAATAATCGTGATTGGTTGTTGCTTCCTCGTATATCATCCACTGACACATCCAAGGATGAAAAGTATGTGCATTTTATTACTGCCTTCTTTCCACTGCGTTAACAAATTAAGCAAGTCAGTCATAGACATATGGATATCCTTAGGGTAGTCCCTGGGCTCCAAGAGAGCCTAGCCCAGTTTTTGTTTCTACGAGGATGGAACCTAAGGGATATGATCAGCCCGACGCACCCATGCGGAGTTTCTATAGTGGGTACTGAGCCCGTGGGGCAATAGGCATGTGGCCAATGCTCAATGTGTTCTGTGCAATATGTGATTTCTGAGGGGTTTTTTTTTATGATAGGTGTGTTTACAAATTTTGGAGCTCTACAGATTGCAAGTCTTGTTCAGTTGTTTATGGGATTTTTTTGCCCTTGCAATTTATATCGAGAAGACTATTCTGTAATGTCCTGTAATGTAATGGAGGCTCCAGTGGTGAGACATTGCAAGTTGTTTAGCCATGATTTCTCCGAGTTATCTTGATTTTGCATTGACCATATTCCATTAACATTGGGCGATTGTCAGGCTGAACAGCAAGTAGTGTGCTGTGAACAGCGGTGGATTTTTTGCCTTAATACTGTAGATCTCAATGGTCTTAATTTGGGTATTGACTGGATTGTATGTTGAGTTCCAGTGGTGCTGAGGTTTTGGGTTATTGATGAAATAATGATTTAGCGTCAGCCTTGCTGGTGTTGTTTTTTGGGTCTGTCTGATACTTTGACATTTTGAAAGTGAGATTAATAAGACTGCTGGTATGTTTTTGGTTGGCTGTGTAAGGTCATTTTGTGGGCAGATGCTGGTTGGTTGATAGCATAGTGGCTTCCTTTAAATTGGGCTGTAGTTTGCCACTGTGGTGGTTTGCAGAGAAGTGATAGAGCTGCTTTGCTATTCTGGACTTCACTTTGACACTGGCCATGAATTTGAATTGAATTGCAGTGGGTATGTTTGCTGGGTTGTGTTATGAAAGAAGAAGGCTTTTGTCCAGGTATTTTTTGTGTCTTAATGAAAATGTGAGATGGGTTGTAGAAGGAAAATTGGGTGATGTGTATTGATTGTAGATGGCATGGTTTGGGGGTTTATGATTATAAGACTCTGTATCTATTGGTTTAAACTGAGTAGGAAGGTAATTTTTATCATTTGTGGGTTTTTTGCAGATATATGTGTTTAAATTGAAGGACACTTGGAGGTATATTTACTAATCGGCGGTAGCGGCTTCCATGTGATATCAGAGCCGCAGCCTCATTGATTTCAATGGAGCCATGGCTCCAATATCGCACAGAAGCTGCTACCGCCGATTAGTAAACATACCCCTTTGTGTACATTGCCACTTATGGTGCGATGTTCAGTGGAAATGACAGCTACTAGCAGAATATCGTGACCTTATAAATTATAGAGGTTGGGTTATGTAATCTTTTTATATTATCGTATTTGTTTGGTTGGTGTATTTTAAGGTTTTTTTGTGATTTTTTTATGGTTTGTGTTTTTAGGTTTAATCTGCTGTACTGCCACCAGTGTGGGATGTCCAGTAGAAACGGCTATCTGGTGCATACTTTGTCTTTATAATCTGCTGCGATTTAATTTGGAACAAATTTAAGAACCTCTGTGCTGGGTTAACTGCAGAGAGTTGTAGAAAGTCAATCTTTCCCTGATGAAACCCTGATACGGGGTGAAACGCTTCCCAGTACCATTTTTTGCATCGGTATTTTCAGAAGATCAGCTGCATTTATTAGCCATTATCTGAACGGTATCTTCAGAAGATCGACTTTATATATAAGCTGGTATCTGGATACGTATGTGTGGTTTAGGAGTAATATTCTCCTCTTATGGTTAGTGAATAACAAGCAGATTGTGGATTGTTATGAAAGTTTTGACTGTTTTATGAAACTTACGTGTGTTTGGATAAGTGATGGAGGACAGTGGCCGGCAAGACAGTAAAACCAGTGAATGAAGGGCCGGTTTTCTGCCAGTCGTCAATTGCTCTTATCCAGTGTCTGCCTGCAGAGATCCCAAACCCCACGGGCAGAATGCTGAGATGGCTGCAGTCATGTTGGGATAGCTGGTGACTGCCCCTGGGGGTCCCAACCCATGCGGGCAGTAAAGATGCTGAAACAGCTGCAATCGGTGACTGCACAGCCTGTCAAAAAAAAAAAATGTTTACTAAGTTTGCTGCACAGACAGCTGAATAAATTAGTAACCCTACTGCCCCTTTAATTTATTCAGTTGTATGTGCAGCAAACCTTTTTTTTTTTTTTTTTTGGCTGTGCAAGTTGCTGGCTCTCCCAGCTGCCTCAGAACCTCTGTGAATGGAGGGTAGGTGTGAATGGGAATGGAGGGCAGGGGTGAGTGAAAGGGAGGTTGAAGGGGAGAGTCTGGGGTTGTGGGATGCAAAAGGCACACCCCCACCTCCGCACCACACATACAGATACCCTATCTCCGCACCACACACACACGTGTAGCTTAATGGGCCAGTTGGGGTGTTGGGAGGGGGAGGGGGAGTGGGGCCACTGCCTTCTGTTGGTACTGTGCAGTGGCTCTTTAAAAACCTGATCTATTAAGCTTTTTTCCATGGAAAAAGGGAAAACCGTCTTCGTAGATCAGGCCCTAAAACAAAAAAAATGTAACTGTGATGCACCTTTTTTTGGGGGGGGGGAGGGGGGGTTTGGCTTAGGGTGCCAACACTCTGAATCAACTCCAAGGCTGGCCCTGATTAATTCACAATATGCTTGGTACTGAGAGGAATTTTCTCTTGTATGGTAAGTTTTATGGGGAAGGTTCTAGCTCTGTTCTGCTCTGCACAGATTGTTAGGGAAGGGGCTTGGGGGCAGAGTTTGGTGGATTCAGAATATATGTTTGGATTTAATGCCATATGGGAGAGCATATGTGTGTTGGAAGGGCCTGAGAAGGGGTCTGTGGCTGAATAGGTGCTGAAGAGTCCAATCTCTTGTACCCCCCCCCTTGATATAGCCTGAAGATACTAAAGTCTGCACCGTTGCCCTCGCTGCAATTATTTTTTATGGGCAGGGCAGGGGTGAGGTAGGGGTGGCAATAGGCGGAGCATGTCTTGACACAGACGGCATTTTTTTTTCTCTTTCAAAATGTTGGCAACCCTAGAACCAGCATCAGTCCCAGTCAGTTGCCCCCTACCCCCAGTGCAGTAAAGCTTTGCAGAGACAGGAGCATGTTTCTTCGCTACCATGGATGTGTTCTTTGCTGCTACTGCTACTTCAGCATTTTTAAAAGGCAAAAAAACAAGCACATCCCACTATCTCTCACAGGAAACAGGAAGTGCTTGTTATTGCTTTTTAAAAACATTGCAGTGCCAACGGCTGCAGTGCAGCGCATTCATGAACATGAACAAACGTGTTGCCACTGTCATGAGACTCTCTAGCTCACCCTTGAATGTGCTGGAACCAGGTGTGCATTAAAAATCATGAGCTGTTTAACGCCTGGTGGGATGGCACCTAGACGGGCTATGGGCAAAAAATGGATGTAGACAGCAGAGACACTTAGCATAGGGGGGTTTGGCCTGTCAACGGGAAGGGGCAGGGGGTTAATGTGTCACTGTGATCATAGTTTTGTGTTTTTTAGTACTGGAGCCAGTGTTAAATTCATTGGCAGATAGTACAGATGCATCCAGTAAGTGTGTGCCCTGTATGAGATCTGCAGGAAGTTTTTGGCCTTGTCCTCGATAGTTAGCACACAGCCGTTGCATTTACTATGCAGTTGTTTTTGTTCTTAACATGCAGTAAGTGCATAGACGTACTGAATTTTATTAAACATCACCTTTAGACACTGAGCTAATTTACATCTTGGCACATAAGCTGCAGGTGATCTGACTCATAAGTGTGAGGGTTGAGGGATGTTTCACAATGACATTTTTTGATTGAAGAACTGGAGCATTTTCATTGCTATAATGCGGAGCAAATGTTAAGCTTCAGCAAGAAAGCTTTGATAGATCCCTGCCTCGGAGTCCAGTGCATTTTAATTAAAGCGGTGTGGTTTCCATGATAGCCTACTTGAGTACTAGTATAGTTTAACCAAACTTGAAGGTGGGTGGACAAAGAGCAAGATGAACGGGCACGCATGCAGAGGAGGCACAAAGAACATGGGATTTTTAATGTTTTGGAGGTTTTTTTAGGGGGTGTTACCTCCTGCTCCTTTGGGCTTCCACCTGAATTGAAACTGTCCTCTATAAGGCTATAGACCCACAGGCTTTTATTTATTATTACCTAGCGTTTTCCCATATACCCCCCTGACAACTCAGCCTAGCCATTGCAGTAAGAGTCTGAGCAGGTCTATCAACCACAGACACCTTCAGAACCTGGTTAATATGGGCCCTGACTGACCAGTTAACCAGTAGCTGTGTCTCCCTTCCTCCAGGGTCTGCAGATGTTACTTCTGCTTCATCCCTGGCCTCTGCTGATCCAAGAAACAAAAGCTTGGCTCAGTAATAGAACCCAGAATGCACAGCACTTGCCACAGAGTCATTCAAACTTGATATTTTAGGGGTCATTACCAGGGCCGTCGCAAAGGGATGAGGACCGTAGGCAAACCTCATCCCTTGTGCCCCCCCCCCTCTGGTGCCCATTGTCTCTGCTACCGCCCCTCTCCGAGATATGTAGCAGCACCAATGGCCCTAAACAGCCCCGCGGCACTTATCTTTAGACTTCGGCATTGCAGAGCTATTGGCTTCCACCCCTTCCAATGCTGACTTCTTGTTTGCAGCAGGACATCAGCATCGGTTGTCAGAGAGGCGGAAACAGCTCCTCGGCACCGAAGCTAAAAGATAAGTGCCACAGGGCTGTTTGCAGTCCTTGCCGCTGCTACCTATCCCGAGAGGGGAGACAGTGGTGGCAGTGAGTGCCCCCGGAGGGACGACACTCTAGGCGACTGCCAGCCCTGGTCACTACTCAAAATGATCTGTCCTGGTAACCCTGGGAGTTACTTGAAAAAAATTGTTGACTTTCAAGTTTTCATTTCGCAGCTGCCCATCCTCCCCTTCTCCCACCAGCAGTATGGGTAAATTTGGACAGACAACTCAATGTTTGGACAGAATTTATCCAGTTATGTAGGGAGAGGAAATAGGATTTCTCAGGGCAAGACTCAAAGTTAACCAGAGAGCAGCAATATTAGGCTGTCTAGTTAGCTTTAACTATTTATCTTGGCAGTACGGCCGCTAATAAGTGGCACTGGTTAACATTGCTAAGGCGGCTGAAGTAAAGACTCAAATATTGAAGACCAAGGCCATATCCGGGTCGGCCAGCTGGCAAAACTGAAACCAGAAACTAAATACACATTCCCTAATCTTCATCTTTGGGGCCCATTTAGTAAGATGTGCTGTAGTTTTGCACATAACATGTGAACAACATGACAATTCATACATGCTACATGCGAAGCCACCATGTTAATTGTTGGGGCTTGAACAGTGGTTTCCCTGCAGTTAACGCATGGCGCTGTAGTGTACTTCAGGGCGCTATTACCTTGGGTGCACTTAATTTCACCTATTGAGGTGGAGATAATTGTAGCCATGTTAACTGCAAGAGGATGATGAATGTGCAATGCTCAGCACGCCCACTCTCTGCCCTTAATCCGCCCATTTACCACTCCAGTGCATGAGTCTCAGCATAGAAATCAGCTCGTACTGTTATGGCCTTGTGCTAACAATCACCATGGGCCACAGTGAGCGTTCGCTGCGCATCAAAATCCACGATAACTGCAGAGCGCACTTTAGTAAAAACGCCCCTTTAAGCTGCTATTCACAGTGGTGCCAAGTTACAGTAAGTGGACATTTTGCTAAATATTTTGCTCTCAAAGCTTGGAACTGCATAACAGTTTTGGACTGGAAGAAGAGAAAAGAAAGAATGTAAGGGTTATTATGTATATGTTTATTTATTATTACGATGGCTGATTGGAGCATTGGCACTTACTTTCCCTGAGGTAATTGAGGTGAGAGAGCAGGACCTCTGTGTTGTAGAGAGATGTGACACGTAGGAAGTCGTCTTTGTTCATTTTGCAAAGCTCCTTTCCATCCATACTCTGGAAGACGGCAGCATCAACCTCTATCAAACCGTATTCCTTGATAGCCCACTCCAGCCACTGCTGTACGTGATCTTGACTCCATAGGGTTGGATCTGCCAGAAGGAAATGGGCTTAGTAAGACATTTTGCTCACTGCTAGGACATGGAGTATGACAGAAAAGGAACAGATTGTGACAAAATTAGATTATAACGTGGTAATTCGATAAAAGGCATGCAGAAAGTAATACGCTAAAAATGCGCAGAAGTCTTTATTGTAAAGGATTTACGGGCATAAATGGGGCACTACTTTAGGCGATTGCCGTTCTCTAAGCGTGCACATAAGTCTGCAAACCATATAAATGCTTTTGAATATTGGGCCCTTAGGCCCAAATTGACTGTGTTATAGGATGACTACAAATAAATTAATAGTACTTTCAAACATCTCTATAGCAGTGGATGCAGCACTGTACCAACACTTAATAATGGGCCAAAGTTGACTGGTTTTAACTCCTTTAATTTGGGCCCTATTGGTGCAAAACATATTCTGCTCCAAGTAGTGTAGTTGTTTGTAAAATTGATGTGGCTATGTCTTTTCAATTTAAAGTTTCCAAATGCCCAGTTAATATTGCTCCAAGCTTTCCAATCGCAATTGGTATTACCGTCAATTGTTTTCCTCAAGTCTTTCAACTTCAATTTATAAATCACAATATTTTATTTTTTCAAGCTGTTTTTCATCAGTTCTGCTATCACTGAACACTGCCACATCTATAAACCAGACATTTTTATTTTCTATGAGCATGACATCACTAGGAGTGTTTTTGTTCCAAGTGCCTGTCAATTTGTATTTAGAATCCCACGGGATCTTGACCTGGTCGTTTTTTTTTTGTATTAATCTTTTTATTAATAATTCCAGAAAATAATACAAATTTACATTAAGAGAAAAAATAAAGAAAACCATTAGTCCACATCCAGGGGAGCAACCAGTACCAGTTAAATAAAAATAAAGAAAAATGATCATTACAGATAGAAATTTATGAATGGAAGGGAGTTGGTGCCCTGAAAATTTATACAAAACTCTAATTATTTCAACTGGTTGACTTAATAAAACAAAATAATATAAATGATATCTGTGGAACTTGATTTATAAAACGATTCTAAAGATGAATCCTCAGAGAAAACATACTTGGTGCCACCCAATGTAACCAAACATTTACAGGGAAACTTGAGGAAAAAGGATGCACCAAGTGCTAGAACGCGTGGCTTTTATAACAAGAAAGCCTTGCGCCTAAGCTGAGTTTGTCTTGAGACGTCTGGAAAAATATTAATTTCCCCCCCACAAAATTCAGCATTCTTGTTTTGAAAAAACAAACGCATAACTGTATTTTTATTAACCTCAGAGGAAAAGGAGACAGGAAGAGTGGCCCGAGTAGGTATCACATCATGAGAAGATTCAATAAACTCAGAAACATCTAATGAATCTAGCGAGGACATAGGAGCGGCTCCCTGAGAAACACCACCTGGGGTCGCCCCCCTTACAGGCAAATAATATAACTTATTAATAGCCGGTTTAGTGTTATCTTGGTAACCTAAGATTTCAGATAAATATTTATCAAACAATATCTGGGGAGACAACAAACGAGTACATGGTAAATTTAAACATCTAATATTCGTTGCCCTCAGAGAATTTTCCAATAATTCTTGCTGGGTATGCAGGGTAAAACTATCTTTAATAAAAGACAAAGAAGAATTCTGCAAGGTAACACACTGAGTCTCCAATTTCTGACATTTAATATCTAATGCTAGTAATTGAGAATCATGCTGAGCCAACTTAGCCACTGAATCCTTTGAAAACTCTGAGAATTGAGATACAACAGAGATTAAAGAAGCCTCAATTCGTGAGAGGACACGCCATACATCAGATAAAGAAATGCTCTGAGTGTCCAGGTAAACTAGGCAAACCATCTTGATGGGCCCTCACAAGATCCTCCGGAACCTGAAGAGCCCGTGGCAGAGGAACATCCACAGGTTCTAATGGACTCCCAAGGAGGGCAGATGGAGATAGTAAATCCACTCATCGAGACTGCTCCTCCATCATAGGAGAAGAAGACACTGGGCCGATGGAATCCAAATCAGCAAGAGGGGCAGAGTATAAAACCCCCGACAAAACCAAAGAGCCATCAGAGAGGCGAAGACTTGGCGGCAGCACCAGGAATCCCATCTACAACGTGTCTATCCATAGGCCCAACAATTTTAACAACCTTAGAGGGATTCACTGTACTCACATTTAGGAGATGTTTTCTACGCTTGCCCATTCCAAGGACACCAGCTCTAGAGCTCCTCAAGTGCCGAAGGAGCGCAAAAGGAGCTTAACATGCCCCTTTAAACCGTGCCCCTTCGAAGTGCGACCGCTACCGCGTGACCGCAGAGCAAGCTGGATTTTAAGGCCCCCGAGGTGACATGGGGGCCAGGCGCCACTTCGGTGTACCAGGAAGTCCTGCAGGTGCCTGAAGAAACAACGTTGGACGCGGAGCACAATTCGGGCAGGAACTCCTCCTCCTCACATGCTCCCCGACCTGGCCGTTTTTAATAACCTTTTTAATAGTATGATCCCAATAGTTGTTTGCTACAGTAAAACCAATCCTTTTTGCAGAGATTCCAGTGGATTAATTTTATTATCATTGCCACTAAAAGGCAGTATAGAAAGTGAAATTAAACATTAAATAATGTTAGCTGGATTAGTTTATGCCTTTTCTTCGATAGCTCAAGTAGAGAACAATCCTGCTTCATGGAGTTTATAATCTGGTCAAAAGAGACAGGACCCTTAATGGTCCTAGAAAGTGCTTAAAAATTACAAAACCATGATCAGGGAAAATAAGTTTGAGAATTTTAAATAAGTCTAAGAAAGGTAGGTTTCTAAGCTGCATTGATTTCAATATGCGCAGAGAGGAAACAAGGTGAAGCAAGTTCGGAAGATTGTTTCCAAGCGTGTTAACCCTTAGAATTCTTGGCCCTATACATTAAGGGAGTTATTTAGAAGCCTCATTTGTGATTTGTGCATATATAGTCAGAGATATGCATGTGTAAATTACATCCACTTGCAAATGGCCATTTTAGAAACAGTCCAATTTATATGTAGATGACCTCAGTATGTGGAAGATTTGAGGGGACATGCTGTAGGTGTGGTCTGGGTATGGCCTGGGTGGGGCAAAAAATCTACATTTGTATTCCCCACTTCATGTAGGGAATGCACATATAAGACCAAAATTCTCCATATTGGGATTGACATTTACTCCTTGACACACGCAGGCATTGAAAAGTGTGCATTTCAGCCAGCCTTTTACAGAAGGGATTATTTCCCCCTCCAAACTGAAGTGAGTTCAAGCTAGCATCCTCTGTGGCTAACTAGCAGCATCTACATGTCTAAGTTTGTGAAATGGCTCATTGGACATGTAAGTACCGACATCTACACAATTCAGCATGCCGGCATTTCCTGGAGTTCCTCCACTGATTTTACTCATGTCAATGTGTAAAAATGTCTCCTCCCACTGCACGTGGCTATAAATCCACAGGCATTTCTTCACATCCTTTTGTGTGTGTGAGAAATAGCTCTACATTTAGCAGAGACGTTTCTGAAATGCCACTGGAACTGAGTACACCACAACCTTGATGTTTCAATTCCAATCTCCATGTGCTGTCCAAAATGTGCCTTCATACCTTTTTCCTACAGACATGTGCCGAGAGTAATTTTATCGATATGTGAAAACCTCAAAATTATTTCAAATGACTACTATTGATCTCTCCAAACAGAAAAGTCATTGAAAATGCATCGTTGAGTTCTGAAAGTATAGAACTCCACTAACATTTTTTTATGTCGGGCCTCCCCGGCAAGAGAGAGAAGGAGGAAACCCTTCCCCTCCACTCCGGGAAATCCCTTTTATTAAGCAAAGAAATTCCACATTGCACAGAACAGTTGAAATAGTGAAGAACCACTTATCTCATGAACTGGCGATATACATCCATCGTGAGGGAACACCAAAGCATTAGGCCTAATGTGTGTGTGTGTGTGTGTGTGCCTAATACTTTGGTGTTCCCTCACGATGGATGTATATCGCCAGTTCATGAGATAAGTGGTTCTTCACTATTTCAACTGTTCTGTGCAATGTGGAATTTCTTTGCTTAATAAAAGGGATTTCCCGGAGTGGAGGGGAAGGGTTTCCTCCTTCTCTCTCTTGCCGGGGAGGCCCGACATAAAAAAATGTTAGTGGAGTTCTATACTTTCAGAACTCAACGATGCATTTTCAATGACTTTTCTGTTTGGAGAGAGTAATTTTATAACAGGATTCAGTGTATGAAGGCCAGGTAGGTGCCTAGTTTTATTCTATTTTATAAAGACAAATGGATGCTACTGGTAAACCGATGGAAATCGTGGTTAAATCAAAACTGCACTCCTTTATACCTGCTTGAGACTCTTTTCATACTCTACACAAACTCTGCCCTAGAAAACGCCTATGAGAATACTTCCCAGAGGACATTTGCGATCATAGTAGTCTTCATATTCCTTACAGCAATGGCCTCCGGGTATTGGGTAGCATAGTGCAGAATGACTAAAATATACTTATTGCCTCAGGTGGTTTGCTGCAAGGGTCCTACCAGAGCCATGGCCATTCTTTCAGATGGGGTTTCAATGATGGACATAGGCACTAGAGGGACAGGTCGGACTCTGGCAGGATTATGAAGATGGCAGGTGAGGCATGACTGGCAATATAGCTGTACCTGTTTATGGACCCCAGGCCAGAAAAATTGGTCCAAAACATGCTCTAGTGTTGTCTCCACTCCCAGGTATCCCCTTAATAAATGGCTATGGACCATCGATAACACCTACCTCTTCCCTCTCTAGGGCACCCTCAGCCATTCTGTATAATAAATCTCTATTTAGCACAAAATAAGGAAAGGTTCTTACAGGGGACTCTCCATTACCTACTGGACCCCCATCCACCTTGGGCATGTTTAAAGGACTCATCCTCTTACTGGGTTCTCCTGAAGCTTCCTGGGTTTTCCCCCAGCCCCTACCCTGGGGTGGGGACAATTGTATTTGGGTCAATACTGCTGAGCCCTGAACTATCCCCAAGGATTTCTTCCCTAGGCTCTCCCTCTCCAGATCCCTCCCCCACAGCCACCCCCAGATTCTGTTGGTAGCCAAGTTTTTCCTGGTGATGCCAACTCCAGGACTTAACAGGCTTGGAATTCTTGACATATAGATCCGGGTCTTCCAGGGGGAAAATCTCTGGGAAATCTTCTCGGTCCGCCTTAGCGGAGCCATCAGTTAGCCGGGCTCATATCGCTACAAAGTTTGGGTAGTCTTGGCCAATCACCACTAGATACGGAAGGCAGGGCAGCACCATGACCTTGAATGTGACTTGCCCTGCTGGAGTCTTAAGTGAAATCTGTGTCATTAGATATTGCCTCTGGTCTCCATGCACATAGGCCAGTGTTACTGTTTTAGCATTGTGAATTTAAAACTGGGTTACGGTTTCCCGGGGAATGAGGGTCCATATACTCCTGGAATCTATCAAGGCCTGGAGGTGGGTTCCCTTGAGCTCCACTGGAATCACAAATTTCTATGCCCCAGGGTGAGGAATGTCCACAAAAGCGCAGCTGTGAGGGGTGAATAGGCTGACATCCATGGGTTCTTCCATATCCAGGTGACATTCCCAAGCAAAGTGTCCCCAGGCTCCACACCTAAAACAGTGAAGGGGTCATGGTTGGGCCATGCTCTCACCTATGTGGTGACTTTGGGGGTCAGATCATGGGAGCCAACATCCATTCTGGTTTCTCCTTCTCTCCTCCTGGGCTAATGGGTGACTTCTTCCGCTTCTCACTATCCGCCTCAGTCACCGGCTGGACTTCATGATACACCTCAGCTATTTCTAGTGCAAGTTTGGGATGCTGACATACTCACTGTTTCATTAGGGTGGTCAAGCCCTCCAAAAACTGCTCCAATAGCCCAATCTTGACTACCTCTGGCCCGGTGTTTCCCTCTGGTTGCAGCCACTTTCATGTGAGCTCCTTCAATCGGCAAAGGAACATCCAAGGGCTCTCTTTCATCTGAAGCCCTCCTTTCTGAATTGCTGGCAGTAGGCCTCTCGTGTACAGTGAGCCTGTTTCAATATGGCTGCCTTGACAGCTGCATATGTAGCTCGCCTATCAGGGTTTACATCCTGACTGCTACCCATCAGAAAATTCCCCAAGTAGTCCATGTTGCCTCCAACCACCCGGCCATGTGGGCAGTTCGTTCAAAGTTCATCAAAAAGTGGTCAGGTTCATCTTCTGCCATCATTTTCAGTAGCACTTGCGCTGTAGGGTAGAGTAGTGGTCCCTGTAAGGCCCGAGTTAACTGAGCAAGGAAACTCCTCTGTAACTCCCCTTGCACCTGAATATACTCTTGTTGCTGTTGATATTGTTGTTGTTGCTGCTGCTGATAATGTTGTTGTTGCCACTGCCCTTCTAGCAGAGCTTATTGAAACTGTTGCTGACATTGCTGCTAATGTTGTTGCTGTTGCTGCTGACTTTCTGCCAGAATGTGGAGGAGCTACTCCATCCTGGTTTCTCAAAGTTCTCTTACAATACCACCACAGCTTCCTCTTCTGCAGCTGAGTTAACTCTGCAGTATTCTAGCTCCAACAAACTTTCAGTAACTTCTAGTGGCCAAAACAAAGCCTGCCTGTCCAGCACTGACTATATCTTCTTCAAGCTCCCTAACTTGGGTGAGGCTAACCCTCTTAGCCGAAACAAACAAAAAAAATCCTGACATACTGTAGAGGTCCAGCCCTGGAGGGACGTGGATTTGCCCTCAGTTATGTGGTTAGAGGAAATCCCAAAGCTGTCACCATATGTAGTAGTGTGGTGTGCAGTGGGAAGGGGTTTTTCTTTATCACAGGCCCACAATAGTTCAGCGAAAACAAAAACAGTTTTTATTCTATCCCAGCTTGTTAAACCTCCACAAAGCATAACCCAGAGCAGACAGCATTTCAAGGAAAACAAAATTGGCTTACTTATCTCCCAGCTTGTTAAGCCTCCATAAGCTGGTTATCCCGGCCCTTCCACCAGCCCCAGTTAAGTTCCTACCTCAGAACCCCTTTGCACAACTTGTCTTGGAAGGACTCCTGGTTCCACAGGCCTCTCTCCCTCCTGCAGCCTGCTGGGTTGTTAATCTCTCCCTGCGGGCCATGCCCTCCCAGCCCTGAATTCTGTGCTGCTGACTCTCTTAAAGGGGACTGTTGATACTCCCCTTTGGAGAGGGATGGGTAGCATTCTATAGACTCCATCACACTGGGGTATCAAGTATGTTTAAATAAATAACTAAAGATGTAGTGGTGCTCTTCATAAGGAAATCACAATTAAAAGTCCATGAATGTGGTAGGGAAAAACCAGAGTTGGCTTAGCTTGTCAATTACGACATAATTGGAATTACAAGTCCTGTTATACAATGGGGTATGAACTCAAAGAAAATACTTCCCTCCTTCAAAGTGAGAAGATTTTTTGTCGGACCAAAAGTCACATAACCTAAGCTACCATTTATCAAAGCTACGGTAAACGAGACCAAAAGTCCATTTTAATCACAAGCAGCAATCAAAAATTAAAGCCACACCATTTGCATGGCCAAAAAAGAAATTTACTTAGCTGCGATTACTGACGGATCTTGACAATAAATATTCCAATGAAGTTTGTCCAAGACTACACAGTCCTGCGTTTTGGGTTTCAATTTTCCAAGGACCCTGCTTCAGGTCAAATTTGTCACCTCCTGGAAAGAATGCCAAAAATGATTCCACTGGGGGAAGCCACTTTAAAGACTGGCATCTGACGTAGTAGGGCTAGTTACATGACCACTATGTGGCCAATCCGAGGCGAGAAGTACTAAAACCTCCAGCCACCGAACCCGGAAGTCACAGTAGGCTGTGCCAGTCCAATTCCAAGTTTAGACCTTTGGGAGCAATGGCATTAAGCCCAAAAATCTGACGTTATTCAATATTTTGTAATTTACATATCCTATTTCCCCCCAAGGGAGAAGGAGGTACCCAATCAATAGCCCTCCAAGAAAACTGTTCAAAGGTATGGTTATATGCAATTGCATGTTAGACCAATGGTGCCATAAGAACAGACAGCACCCGTGTTGTGGGTCAGTTTTGGAGCCTTTATCTAAATTTAGTGATGTATTTCTACAACCTCTAGCTTTTCAAGTCCCTTCGTTCATTCGGGACACTTCACATCTTCTGTCGATGCTACAAACAATTGATTTACCTTCTACCCCTGTTTGGTTGACAACATTGGATGTTGTGGCCCTTTACTCGAACATATCCCAGTCTCAGGCACGTCAAGTGATTTCAAAATTACTACTTCCGTTGCCCGACCGCTTACCGCAACATTTTGTGTTGTCCTTATTGCAGCTAGTAATGGAGAGGAATTACTTTTTGTATGACAATTCCTTCTACCTACAAATTTTTGGTACTGCAATGGGGGCTATGGTTGCCCCATCGGTGGCTACTCTATTTATGGCGGACTTTGAACAGCATATTGTATACCCTTCAGAATGGTTTGGAGAAGTGGTCCTATGGAAAAGATTTTTGGATGACATCTTCTTTTTATGGAAAGGTGAGGTTTCAGGATTGCAACAATTTATCCTGTATTTGAATCAAGCCGACCCTTTTATTAAATTCACCTTAAAGTATGATGGTCATCGGATTGATTTTTTGGATGTCCGAGTCTCTCTACATGACCGGACATTATCAACTTCTCTTTTCAGGAAATCAGTTCAACGTAATACGCTTTTGTCCTACTCCAGTTTTTATCCGCCAGCATTAAAAAGAGGTCTCCCCTCCAGCCAATTCTTGAGATTAAGAAGAATTTGCTCTTCTACTGCTGGTTTAAATCGCAGGCTTGTGATTTAAGCCAGCGGTTACTGGCACGGGGTTACCCGAAATGTATAATTCAGAAGGCATTTAAATGTGCTTTATCTAACCATCAGGAATGGCTTTTGAATGGTTCCAAACAGGTTAATGAGAATGAGAAGATTGATGGAGTCTTCCCTTATAGCAGTCAGATTCAAATAGTCAATTCAATTTTACATAGACATTGGAGGACGCTTTCGGTCCATGACTGTTTTCTTAAGTGACTGTGTGTAGCTTTTACTAGGTGGAAGAATCTCCGTGATATGCTAGTTCATACTACCTTTAAGACCCAACCTGCTGTTGACCTTGGTGGTCATTCCCCCTGTGGTCACTGTTCTTATTGTTCGGGGTCTTTGGTTGGTACTCTTTCGACTGATCTGTCCACTAAAAAATTGCTGCTTTTTCAACATCCCACTACCTGTGAAACTTCATTTGTAGTGTATTTGATCTGTTGTCCGTGTGGCCTTAGTTATGTTGGCTGCACTACTCGTTCCCTTCAGATTCGCCTAGCAGAACACGCATCAAGGATTCGCATGGGGGTTCTTACGGCACCATTGGTCCAACATGCAATTGCATATAACCATACCTTTGAACAGTTTTCTTGGAGAGCTATTTATTGAGTACCTCCTTCTCCCTTGGGGGGCAATAGGATATGGAAATTACAAAATATTGAACAACGTTGGATTTCTAGGCTTAATACTGTTGCTCCCAAAGGTCTAAACTTGGAATTGGACTGGCACAGCCTACTGTGACGTCCAGGTTAGGTGGCAGGGGTTTTTAGTACTTCTCGCCCCGGATTGGCCACATAGTGGTCATGTGACTAGCCCTACTACGTCAGACGCCGGTCTTTAAAGTGGCTTCCCCCAGTGGAATCATTTTTGGCATTCTTCCAGAAGGTGACAAATTTGACCTGAAGCAGGGTCCTTGGAAAATTGGAACCCAAAACGCAGGACTGTGTAGTCTTGGGCACCTTTCGCTGGAATATTTATTGTCAAGATCCGTCAGTAATCGCAGCTAAGTAAATTTTTTTTTGGCCATGCAAATGGTGTGGCTTTAATTTTTGATTGCTGCTTGTGATTAAAATGGACTTTTGGTCTCATTTACCGTAGCTTTGATAAATGGTAGCTTCGGTTAAGTGACCTTTGGTCTGACAAAAAATCTTCTCACTTTGAAGGAGGGAAGTATTTTCTTTGAGTTCACCCTCATGGTGTTTATTATACTAGGGCTTGGTGAACCTTTTGCCCGAGGGGTTGCTTTTTGCTGCTCGCGATTGGATACAATGGGGTATAGCCAGAATTGACTCAGCTTGTTCAAAGGACTTGAAGCCCATTGGCAACCCTAGTAAAATAATGCCCTGTCTTGATTTCTTCTTGATTATAAAGTATTTTCCTACTTTTTTTTAACTTAAGAAGGTTATTGATATTAAAAAGGCAAAGAAAAGAAGAGATCAAAAATATACATGAGAATTTAACAAAACAGAGACAATGAATACAAAAATTAAGAGAAAGAATGAAAAAACAAGCATTAGGGAATGTTATTTTCTTCACGGTCTGAGAGCCTACCTGCTGGAACAATTACTCTTCTCTCATTGGTGGTCATGTTGGGAGGGGGAGGGCCATTTTTCTCATCCATATAACTGCTATAACTCATAGGGTTTGATTCCGTGCCACCAACTATTTTACTGCATTTATTGCTGCAATCCACAGGGGATTCTCTGAAATGAAATAAGAATAAGAGACTGTAAATAATTACAAAGGGAAATAAGGAGTCTGGGAAGGATGAGTGAGGTGAGAGCCAGTGAAAGGGAAAGCAAAGGAAGAAGTTAGTTGTCCAAGAAAAATAACTTTTCTTATTCAAATTTACATCCAGACAGTGTGGCGTACAACACACTTCCAAGGAAAGCTAGGCAGTTCTGGTCTGTGAAAATATCCAGCATAATTGTGCATGAGAAACATTTCATGCAATCTTTCCACAAAGAGCTAATTTATCACATGGTTCCATTAACCTCTAATCCTGATTGTTGATGAGCACATCTGGATTGAAGATACATGTCTTCCTCTGTGCTATAGGCACAACAGAGTAAGAATTTTTTTAGAAGAGATACATTTAGAATTTTCCAAAGCAGTGGAAGGGGAAGGGTGTGACAATGCGCTAGATGGGGCAAGGTTGTGCTTCTGATCTCACTGGACCTCTTTGTGGTATTTGATGTTGTGGATTATGAGCTTTTACTTTCTTGTCTAGAAGATATTGGGCTTGGCGGACTGGTCCTTCAGTGGTTCACCGCTTTTCTTTCAGGGCTCATTCTGTGTTATGACATCTGGGGTTGAATTCACATTGCTTGACTCGTTCAAGTATCTGGAGTTGTTATTGATTCCAAACTGGCCTTTGCAGCCCAGGTTTCCGTAGTAGTCCAGGCAGCATTTCTTTCCCTACATCAGTTTCAATCCATGCATTATCTTGATGATACAGCCCAGCATACCTTGTATAATGCCACCATTACTTTGTGCCTGGACTAATGTAATGTGGTTTAGAGTGGCTTTAGATATGTGGATGTGAAGTGTCTTCAGATCATCCAAAATGTGCTTATTAGGGTGTTGTGTTGTGTACATAAAAATTAGCACATCTCTCCCTTACTATTTAAGCACTACTGGCTTCCCATTTTTATCTTGTTCTATTTACATTTTTAGTCATGGTCTATAGAGCCCTTTACACAAGGACCTCTCCATATCTTGCCTCTTTAACCATCCCCTACCAAACAGCTTGTGCTGAGCAGGGATGTCTCCTGCTTATTACTTCCATAGCTCATTTGCGGTGGGAATCCACCAGGCATTATTTTTTTGAAGCTCTTGCCTTGTAGAATGCTTTACCTGGACCTTGTGTTCAGAGTTTTCATATACAAGGTTCAGGGCAGGGCTAAAGACCTATCTGTTTTCTAATGCTTTTGCGGGTCTGGGGCTTAGGCCACTGCAAGTGATGGGTGGTGTTCAGGTCAGTAGGCCAGCAGAATATTATTTCCTATGTTCTTTGTTTCTTCTATCCTGTTAAGAGTTCTTTTTCATTTCTGTGTTCTAGTTTGCAAACCGCTCTGGTATCTCACTCATTGAAGGGCGGTACAGCAAGTATAAATAAACATTAAACAACAAGGGGTGAGAGTGCTTCACAGGTATTTTCCTGAGAAAACAAGGAGCAGGCATAGCTCACATGACCTAATGTTACATTGGCTTGGGACAGCCATTTGGAATCAACACACTACAATTCTTCAGAAACTAGCTGGGTTAATGCAGCAGCTCGGTAGTGGCAACCTATCATCCATCAAGACCAGAGGGACCAAGGTAGGATGTTAGGATAACAGCTTCACTGGTTTTATTAACTGTGGATTATTACAAAGCTTGGTGGCAAAACATGGAGGTGACAATGAACAAAACTGACCTTGATAAGGAGTGATATCTTATCAAGAGATTGGCAATTGAGATATAGCCTTAGCCATGTAGACTGGAATAACTGGGTAGACTGGGTCAGCCAGTTTTATCTATTTATTTATCTTCTTTATTCATATTTGGCAATTCTCTCCTACCATCTACTGTGATTCCTATGTAACCCCTCCAAGTTGATTAATGATTGTACTTGAATTTGGGTACCAGGAGATACAGGTTCATGTCCTATTGCCAAAAGAAAGGACTTGCTTCTCACACTGGTAATCCATTATTAAGTGGACTTTTTGTGATTTTTTTGGAATTGAAGAAGGAGCTAACACTTAAGTCCATGGAGGTGAACTGTGGTCAGGAGAAGGGTTCATTTCTTTTGAGGGTAGTTGACTAGAGATATGCAACCCTGAGTATACATTTCATTTGTTACTGCAGCTTAAATTTAGCACAAGCAAAATCTATTTAATGCAGGTTAACCCATGAATTAACGTATGCAAAGTTGATTAATGCACATTAAAAAGTTCTGATACATGTTAAAACTTTTAACATAAATATGTGAAGCACACCAGAAGTCCAAAAATCAGGAAAAAGTAAAAAAAAAAAAGACCTGAAAATAAATAAAAAATGTTTACGAGCACATCCCTAGAGGGCAGCGCTTAGGCTATATTTGACTATGTGGATGGAAAACAGGAGAGAAATAAAAATTTTGCAAACCATTCCAGGAGACTACCATTTCAGACTTCTCCTTCAACAAAGCAGTGTGTCTAGAACTGGAAAAGGTTCTGCTTAGGTTGAAACTTCAAGAAGAACAGAAGGGCTCTGTGTCAAACACATTTCTAACTCTGAAAAGCCTGGCAAAGTGCAGATATGGGTCATCAGCCATAGTAAAATGTGCTGCCCAGAGGCATGCTATGGTGGTAACCCTGCAAATTCAGCACAAAATATATCATCTGCAGATCCTTGCAGCAGATCAGATATCCATGATGTTCTTTTGCCACTGGGAAAGAAAAAAAAAATATTCACAAAATTTCTACTATTCCCCTAATCTGCTCTGCAGACAGGGCTAATCTGTATATAAACGTGAGGATTTCTAAGAATGAAATTAGAGTGAAATTGGCTTGATCATCTAAAGGGGATTGATCGAGGGTAAAACTTATAAATGAAGCTCATGGTGACAGTGGCATGGATGCTTCGTCTTGGTGCTAGAAGTTAAATGCTCTAATCCATTCCTGATGTGGGACTGGGAAATAAGACTGCCTGAATATGGAAAGATGCTGAGTATACATGTGTTAGAAGTTAAGGCTTTTTTCACTCTTTGCCTACTGTTTTTCCAGGCAGAGAACCAAAATTGGCTGTAAATCCCCCATATCAGTGAAGTATGATGTTCCCAAAGTAGTTATTGGCTGAAAGGACTTTAAACTACAACAGGACTGAGAATTGATAGGCGACATGGAAACATAGAAAAAGACTGTAGATAAAGACCATATGACCCATCCAGTCGGCCCATCCATAAGAACTATTAAGCTCTACAATCCCTTCCTTGCCCTCAGAGATCCTCGGTACTTGTCCCATGCTTTCTTGAATTCACATAATAGGATTTAGTGAAATTAAAAAAGGTATAGAGAAGAGCAACCATAATGATGAAGGGAATGGAAGGTTACCCTACAAGGAAAGGCTTAAAAGGTTGAGTCTCTTTGGCCTGGAAAAGAGATGGTTACATAAGCACATAAGAAATGCCAAACCGGGTCAGACTAAGGTCCATCAAGCCCAATATCTTGTTTCCAACAGTGGCCAATCCAGGTCATAAGTATTGTCAGGTTCCCAGAAAGGTAGACAGGTTCCAAAATACGTGTCCTGGGTAAGCAGTGGATTTCCCTGGTCCTCTTTAACAATGGTTTATGGACCATTTCCCCCAGAAATTTGTGATGATAGAGGTCTATAAAATATTGAGTGGAGTAGAATGGGTAAATGTAGATCAATTGTTTACTCCTTCCAAAAGTGGAAAGACCAAGAACATGCAAAGAAGCTACAATGTAGCACATTTAAGACTAATAGGAGAAAAAAAATTTCACTCAACACATAGTCGAACTCTGGAATTTGTTTTCAGAGAATGTAGTAAAAGCTGTCGGTGTAGCTAGGTTTAAAAGAGGTTTGGACAAGTTCCTGGAGGAAAAGTACATAAACCACTATTTAAGAGGACTATGGAAATCCACTGCTTATCCCTGGGATAAGCAGCATGGAATCTGTCTACTTTTTGGGATCCCGATAGGTACATGTGACCTGGATTGGCCACAGCTGGAAATAGGATTCAAAGCTTGATGGATCTTTGGTCTGACTCACTATGGCATATCTTATGTCCTTGTCTCCACCACCTCCACTGGGAGGCTGTTCCATGCACCACCATCCTTTCCATGAAGAAATATTTCCTTAGATTACTCCTGAATCTATCCCCTTTTGCCTTTGTCCTATGACCCCTAGTTCTAGATCTTCCTTTCAATGGAAAGAGGCCTGCCTTCTGTGCATTTGTACCTTGGAGGTATTTAAATGTTTGTCATATATCCCCTCTCTCACCTTTCCTTCATATGCTTTATAATAAAGGCCACTAGCTTTTAGTAGCTTGCCTTTGGAGCGACTCAGTCCTGTTTGAAGGTGTAGTTTCCAGAATTGTACACAGTACTTCAAATGAGATCTCATCAGAGACTTATACAAAGAGGCGGGCTTTATTTTTATAGTTCCCTGCTCTGCATCATTGTAAACAGACAGGCCAACGTGAGGTTGTGGTATATTTTATTATCCTTCCATTACCTGGCTCCATTCATATGATCATATTCTCTCTTGACATTGACTCGGACGGAATGGTTCATCCAATCTTGCTGGGGTGGTAAGGGATTGATTTTATGGGACTGGCAATAGTCTGGATTTCCTGAGGCAGTCATGTCTGCCTTGGGGAGGTGAGTAGCAGCTCCGTATGTGGAGTCAAATAGCGACTGATCGTCACTCACCACTGACAGAGCCTCCTATAAAACAAAGGAAACAAAACGTCCATCAGTGAAATCGCATCTTGAAATCTCCTCACTCTTTCTCCTGTCTGGAAATTTTCATAGTAACAGGACCGGATTTAGGTATAGGCAAGATAGGAAAATGTGTAGGGTGCTCAATTTTGAAAGCACAAAATTCCCAGGCCAAAGAGAAGCTTACTCCTGCATACTTTATGGTCATGAGCAATGTTCCCTCTAATTTTCTGTAGGCTGTGTGCGCATAAAATATCAGCTGTGTGCAGCTTTTGAAGGAAGATTAAATTTTTGTGCGCCACATAAGGACACTCGGAGTTATATACTTTAAAATTTGACTACATGTCAGAATACAGTATGTACACCACATTGATTTTAATCAAATTAAATGAAAATAGACAATTACTAAATGAAGCGGGAAATTTCTAGTAATTACAATCATAACTTTTAAATTTTAAGACGTCTGTGTTGTTTTCTATCAGAATCAGAGCCGTAATTTTTGTGCGCTCTGTTGTAAGGTATGTGCGCTCTCCCGGCGAGGTGTGTGCGCACGCACACGCGCACAGCTTAGAGGGAACAGTGGTCATGAGCATGTGTTGCTTCAAAGGAATGCCACTATGGATATGCTCTTCTATGGCATTGCAATCTTTGGGATCTCTGACAGCCCCCTACCTGTCCACTTTCTGGAACCTGCTGTCTGGTCTTCCTATGAGTGCCAAAATCTTAAATCCGGCCCTCCAAAGTAATAACTTCCAGTGGGCTTGGTCCTACAGTGGCCAAATTATTTATTTTTATTATTTGTTTTATTTATATATTTATAAATGTCTATAAATTCAAAATGGAAAACTAAGGAAAAGCAATCAAAAACCACACTAAGCAAAAAATTCTCAGGTAACTTGCAAAAGTATACAACTGGAGAGAGAAAATGGTGTCCTTTTAATCTTATCGCTCAAAAGGATCCCAACAAACTAACAAATATCAAGCACATAAAAAAAGGAGAAAAGTCACCCTATACAACTAATATCTCCTATCACACTACCATTATTTGGGTGAAACAGAAGCTTCTAGTCCTGCAGGCAAAGAGGAATCAGAATTACAGAATTTAAACTGAAGAAACGTTTTTAACTGAATGTCTTCCCTTAAATCCTACTGTTTCACTTAAGAACAAGATATTACAAAAATTATTATTATAGAGCATAGCAACATAAATTCTTTTCTTATTGACTTTGCTGAAGTCAGTCAAATCAGGAAATAAATTAATTTTAGAATCACGAAAATGAGTTTGAAAATTATTAGATTCAGATAACTTTATTGGCATGTTGCCTGAGTAATACATTTAAAGGCACATTTTATATCAGTAGTTCTCAATCCAGTCCTCTGGGACCCCCAGGGCAGTCAGGTTTTCAGCATTTCCACAATGAATATGTATGAGATAGATCTGCATACAATGGAAGCAGTGCATGCAGATCTATCTCACGCATATTCGTTGTGGATATCCTGAAAACCTGACTGGCCTGGGGGTCCCAGAGAACCCCTGTTTGATAGTATATGGAGATCAGAATTGGGATATACTCAGTTCCAGTGATATTTTAGACAGGGCTCTGCTAATATGGAGCCGTTTCTAAAATACATAGGATGCTCGTAGATTATAACCATGTGCAGCAAGAAGAACCATTTTATTTATTTATTTAGCTGTATTTTCATAACATTTTTCACCGGGTCAAAGCGGTGTACAATGAAACAAAACAATTAACAGTTACAGTGCACTATTTTACTATATACAGCATGCATTGGATAACTAGAGTTGGATAACTATATGCAAATTTACAATTGTGGAGTATATCAGTCATGTAGGGCGATTAACTATATGCAGTGCATGTCATACATGGGGGGCATAGCTTCTGCGGGGAATTACGTGGTGGGGCTGAAATGTTCAGAGAAGAAGTGTGTCTTTAGGTGCTTCTGGAAGGTGCTGAGATCAGTGACATTTCTCAGCAGGTCTGGTAGGGTATTCCAGATTGAAGGTGCATAGAGTTGGAAGGCTCGTCCACAGGCCTCTTGGTTGAATTTGGTTCTAGCATGGGGAATGACAAGGGTGTTCCTAGTAGAGGTTCGTAGGTTCGTCTTGATCTGTTAGGTTGGGGGGTTTGAAGCTAAGTGTGGAGGTGAGTGGAGGGAGGGACAGAATGGACGGCTTTGTGAGTCGGGAAGGAGGGTTTGTATTTTATAGGATTTGGTAGTGGTAACCTGTGGAGTGGTTTTAGTATGGGTGTAATGTGGTTCTGCCTTATTGCTCCTTGGAGGTTGCACGCTGTTGTGTGGAGAGCGGTCCATAGGGGAAGTAGTGTGGTTTGTGGGAGGCCCTAATAAATAGCATTGCAGTGATTGAGATGTGGTAGAACTATGGCTTGGAGTACAGAATGGACATCTGTTAGTTCAAGGAGCAGCCAGAGGTGTTGCAGGGTTTTTACTCTGTAATATATTGCTCTGGTGACTTTGCTTGTATGGGCTTTGAAGGTGAGGTGTTGATCAAGGGTGATTCCAAGGTATTTCACTTCCGTCAAGGTCTTGACTTATGTGTTCAGGGTTATGGCAGTTGGGGGGGGTAAGGATAAGGTATTATCTTTCATTATAAAGAGGGCTTCTGTTTTCTTCTAGTTGATTGCTAGGCTGTTTTTCAGCCAGTTGGAGACGTCAATAAAACACTCTTGATGGACTGAGTAGAAGGGTTGCTGTGTGTTGAAGGTGCCATATATCATTTTATTTATTTATTTAACAGGTTTTATATACTACTTTATCATTTCAATCAAATCGATTTACATTGAAACTTAAACTTGCTAATGTACATTAAACAGGGACATTGATAACTTGGATTTTTCTGAGGCAATGGAGAGTTAAGTGACTTGCCCAAGGCCACAAGGAGTGCTAGTGGGAATTGAACCCTGATCGCTGGGTTCCCAGGCCAGTGTTCTTAACTATTAGGCTACTCCTCCACTCCTCATGATGCCATTAGCATAGATATGGAAGTTGACTTTATGGAATCTGATGATTAAGCAGAGGGGTCGAAGGTAGATGTTGAATAGGGTGGAACCTTTGGGGACTCCTTGTGTTTGTTGATATGGGGTTGAGGTGTTTGGGCTGATTTTTATCTGTTGGTTAGGTAGGATTTGAGACATTGAAGAGCTGCACTGGTGGATCAAAGATGCTTACACATGAGACAAATCAATGGAAGAAACCTGGAAACGTATGCGTGTAAGCAGGGCTGTACTGAGTGTAAATTGCGCCCTGTGCGACTTGCACATCGGACATACCACCCCCCCCCCTGCGGTGGGAGAGAAAAGCGCGCCTGATGTGCAAGTCACCGGCGAGAAGGCTTAAGGAGCACATTTTAGCTGTCTGTCATTGCCTGCCGCCGCTGAGAGAAGAAAAAGTGGTGGCAGCAGGCAATGGCAGACAGCTAAAATGTGCTCCTTAAGCCTTCTCGCCCTGTGTGGCCGTACCGCTCGCACAGGGCTAGGTACAGTCCTGCATGTAAGTACTGCTGTTTTACAAGTTGCATGTGTAAACATCAGCACTTACACATGCGTGTGAGGTATTTCACAAACATAGATGTGTAGCTGCTGCTAGTTAACTACAGAAGACTCTATTTTTGAACTCATTTCGCTTCAGAGGGGGAAATAAATTTGGGGTCATTAAGGACAATAATTTTCTTAACCCCTCTTATAAAGTGCTGGTCCAAACATACATTTTTTTTTAAACCTATATGTGCAAGGGAACAAGTGCAAATTCCAGTATGAAGATTTTTGGGCTTTTATGTGTATTCTTTATATGAAATGGGGAATGTGATGTGTGCCTTCAAGTCAGTGCTAACTCCTGGTGACCCAGCAGCTCCTGGGTTTTCTTGACAGTATGACCGGAAGCAGATTGCCAGGCCTAAGGCAATACAGGGTTAAGTGATTTGACAAGTGCTAGTGGAAATCAAACCCTGGTCTCTTAATTATCAAGCCAGTGCTCTATCCACTAGGCTATTCCTCCACTCCTGAAATGGTGAATACAAGTGTAGATTTTTGTCCTGCTCAGGCCACACCCCTTACATGCCTCCTCAAAACTTCCACATTCTAAGGACATCGGACCCTTTCTAAAATGGCCATTTATATATGGATCCGACTTACGGGTGTATAAACCTGATTACATGAGTAAAAGAGGGCAGCTAAAATAATCCCTTATGGGTTAGGTTTAAAAAAAAAAAAGACAGATAATAATAGTGAGAACTGTAAAACTTACAATGTACAGAAAGGTCAATAACAAGGACAATTCCTAGGGTCTGGCCTTGGTCTGTGTTGCCTCTGTCTAGGTCACTTCTCAATCTATAACATTGGCAAAATTCATCCCTTCCTTTCTGAACACACTACTAAGACCCTTATCCATTGTCTAGTCACCTCCTGTCTAGACTATTGCAACCTCCTCTTCGCTGGTCTTCCTCTGAATCATCTCTCCCCACTTCAGTCTGTTCAAACTCAGCTGCACGGCTGATCTTCCGCCAGTGTCGCTATGCTCATGTCACCCCTCTCCTCCTTCATTGGCTCTCTATCCATTTCTGCATCCAGATCAAACTTCTGCTACTGACCTATAAGTGCATTCATTCTGATGTTCCTCTCTTATCACTCCCTACACCCGTCCTCGGGAACACTGCTCTTTAGGCAGATCCCTTCTATCACTGCCAACTCCAGACTCCAATCCTTCTATCTTGCTGCCAGGGCCGGCCCAAGGGTTCCTGCCATCTTAGGCAGAAACCCCGGCCTCACTGACACCACTCCCCCAGCTGCTACCGATTCTATCGCGAGTGGGAGGGGATGCAGGCAGCAGCAGTATTTCCAAAGGCCGCTGCTTTTGGAAATACTGCCGCTGCCTGCCTCCCCCCCAAACGGAATTAGCGGCAGCTGGGGGAGTGACGTCAGTGAGGGTGCAGGGCTTCTTCTCTGGCCCTGCTCAAATGCAGGCTAAAACCTCACTTCTTTGAGGCTGCTTTTGCATCCTGATCCTTCTAGTTCACCTCCTATATGTTTCCTTACCATTCCCCTAGATATATCCTTTTCTCTGGTTGCTGTGGTGTCTATCTTGACTAGACTGTAAGCTCTTAAGAGAAAGGGACAGACTCTTACGTGTGCGCCTTTTAGTAACATACAAATGCTAAGTAGTAGTAGAATCTTATTTCTTGCCTGATATTTTGTGCTATAGCTGCTTTTTCCCTTTTTACCCCTGGTTTATACAGAGTTTTCCTGCTCATTCCTTTTGGGAAGTCTTTGCTTTTCTCTCTCAGTTTTGGGAAAAGTGTATCTTTGATGTCTTTGTGTTTTGCGCCGTGCATTAGGAAATGCATTTCAGTTTCTGTTTCCCAGTATTGCGCTGCAGGCAGATTCTGTCTTTGTGGGGTTTCCAGTTTGGTTTTTTGCCTGCGCCTTTCTAGTTCTAGTCTGTGGCCCCTGATTCTGTGTTTTGCACGTTTGGCTGAGATCAGGTATCCTCCTAGTGCCTCGTTTCTGTGCATGGATCTGTGGTAGGCCAGCTTTTTGTCTTTTCGGATCTATAGCTCACAATAGGAGATGTATTGGTACTCTAGGTCATGTTGCAGTGTTTGGACTGCCTTTTTAAAATTTTATCTTTAAACAATTTTGCAAAGACTCAAGTAACAAATATACTTGTACAGAAAAGCCCAACATGGAGTGAAAGCAGCCATACATCAAAAAAGGAAAACATTAAAACCCCAGGAAGGAACCAGCCCCACCACCATAAGGACGATCCAATCGAGAATTACAAGAAAAAGAATTTTACAATGCTAAAGAAGAAAAAGGAGAATGGGGACAGTGGACAGCAGAAACATAAACTTTCAATACGGGTTATAAGATTAACATCATTATAGTGAGCTAGACAAAGCACACTGGGCTGACACAAAAGAGACCAAATGAGAAGATTCGGTAAATATATATCTAGCAGACTTGTATCCTATAACACATTTGCAGGGAAATTTCAGGAAAAACAGGGCACCTAACTGAAGAACCCCAAGTCTCGAGAAGGAACTCCTTCCTCCATTTCTGGGTTTCTCTCGAAGCATCAGGATGCATTCTGATTTTATTAGCCATGAATAAATCATCTTTGTCTAAAAAAACCCCACATCAGTCAGCCAGCGCCGATCTGAAGGTAAGACAAAAGTCACAGTCAGGGTGGCAGACCTCGCTATCTCAGAGCCAGAAGTCTCCAGGACAGCAGAAATATCCAGCACGTCCATTGCCACAATCTGATCCTGGGATTGTTCCTGATGGACTTTGCCCAAAGGTAAATACATTTTAGAAATAGGAGAAATAGCTTCAGGGGAGACATTCAAAACTTCCACCAAATACGTCCGAAACATATCCCGAGGTGCAGTTAGAGGTGCCCTGGGAAAGTTAATAATCCTAACATTAGAGTGCCTAACAGAATTTTCTCAAGATTCAGCTTTAATTCGCAATAGGATATTTGTCCTTCTCCAAAAACTCCTCCATACTCGAAAGTTTACCAGTCCGTTCTTCACATGTAGGAACTTGCTGTTTTAACTCCTGAACTTCATCCTCCATTTTCACGAAATGATTCTCAAGAGAGGACACTGTTTGAAAGAACTTCTACGTTTGGAGTCAGAGCCTGGCCCAAGTCAGCAAATGCCTGCCAAATAGACTCAAGGGAGAAAACTTCAGGACGTTTCAAAGTGAATCCAGGCAGAGGTAATGGAGCTTCCGACTGACCTGGAGGACACCCAGTTTCCTGCTGCTCCAAAGAAGAAGAGGAAAAGGTAGTCTCAACTGTCCCATCCAACGATGCTGAAATCTGCTCTCTCAGGCCTTCAGATGTCTTAACAGATGTGCATGGGTCCAAACAATAGCTTCCACACCTCCATCATTGTCCCCCTCCTTGAGTCAGCGTGCCTATCACCACTCTGGGCCTCGATTCATCAGACTGGCCAGGAGGCGCAGGGGAAGCCTGTGGCTGAGTGGGGGAGACCTGTTGCTCCGGGCTAAATGAGATCTCTGAGCCTGAGGGCAGACAGGAGCTCCCATCTCTCTGGAGCTAAAGGTCTGCATGTCTAGGCACTGAACAAAAGGCACAACAGAAGCAGCAGCAGGGGTAAGTTCAGGCTATGAAGGAGCCTCGGCCTTAGCTTTCTCCACAAGTATAAGCGTTCAGCAATCCACTTCCACCATCTTGGAACGTCCCCTTCCTTGGACTGCCTTTTTTTCATAGGCAAATTTGTTGCTCTTTTGGTTATGGGTCCTATCCCTTTCCACTGGGGCAAGAAAAGAGGTCTCCAAAGTGGCCTTATTTAAACCATAATTCAGTTAAGTTGGGACTGGGGAAAGAACCGTAATTGTCAGTTGTCCCCCCCCCCCACCAAAGTCCTTATATAAAAGAGTCTCAATGAGTGCGAGGGACTCTGGGCTACTTTTCAAACCTCTGGGATATAAGTTCTCAACATCTCCTGTGACATGGAAAATTCATAAACCACAAATTTTCGTATCTGGACTAGTTTTACAAATTTTCAATTTTAGATTGTAAAAACAAATTTCTGCTGCATTTGCTGATTCCAGTCAGGCTGACATTCAAAAGTTATATAGTCAGTGGCAGCTGGTGAAGGCATAACTATCTGTATTTTTAAAACGTATACAGAGGATTTTAGTCCAATGATTGTACATCTCTAATTAGTTGTGTAAATGAATCTGAGGTATTTTACACAGTAAGGTGAATAAGGTGCTTACATTAAGAGAGGAAGTTTAGAAGATCTGTCCAAGGGCAATCTGGGACATCTAAGCCAGAATGTCTGAAAAAAATGCACGCGTGTCCAGGTACCAACATGATTTCACAAACCTGGATGTACCCGACAGGGATGCCTGCAGGAGCTTCTACTTAGACTTCTCCAGAACTATATTTCAGAATGTGGATGTCTAGGAAAGCACATTGTTTAGAGTACTGGGTTAGGAACAGGGCAGCAAGGGTTCAAATCTTGCCGCTGCTGTAGCTGAACTTGTGCTGAGTACTGGGGATGATAGAGTGCTTTCCTCTCTACACACTCTGGGAGTTGTACGGATATTCCACTGCTATCTGGAGGAATTACATATTTAGTTTAGTCAGGCCTAAATTGAACAGGTAATTCCAGCATGATGACAGCAATATCCATATATTCAATCATTATCTAAATGGATAGTGGCACTGAATGTATATATTGATTTAAGCACCACTGCTTAGATTAATACAGTTACCATGCTGGCTGAAAATCCGGCCCAGTATAGCTACCCTCATCTCTTGAACTTGAACATTAGACCTATACTCCTCAAAAATAGTATCCTGTGCAGAAAATTTAGAGACTGTCTCTCCCATGTATTTACAAAGTTGAGACAAACTGTGACTGTAGACTCCATCTAAGTTATAAACCTATCAATGTCTTCCCATTTAAGTAACTAACAGCTGGAAACAAATCCTCATTCCTGATTCTCAACTATTATTAACGGGTGTGTCCCACCCCAAAAACTCAAAACTATACTAACATCTTCCACTCGGCAATGAGAACATGGCTTCAGTCAGTTCATCCATAGTTGAATCCACATCTTCCTTTCTCTATAATACCCATCTGAATCTGGGAGAATAGGGAGGAATTATTCAATAGACTACAAGGTAGAGGAGGTGAACAACCAAAGACAAGACTCAAAGATGCCACCAGTTCTAAAAGTGAAATGTTGCCAGGGAGGAAGTTTCCCAATGGCTCCCCCTCCTGCCTCCAACATTCATGAAGAAATCCATGGGACCCTGTACTTGCTGTAAAGTTATTTCCTAGTAAGCCTTGATTTTGCCTAGGTGCTTGACCAGGGCTCATTAGGGAAAGGATAACCAAAAATAAAGTACCTCAGACCCAGACAGTTGAGATTCTAGGCTCTCTCTCTCTCTTTCATGGCTCCAGAAGAGGCTCCCAAGAGAAATATCCCTTTAGTAGCACTGATTGGGATGTGATGCTGTGGGCAGCTGTGTTCCTTTTAAAGTTCTTATCTGGCCCTATATGAAGATGACACTGAGACAGCCCCCTTGGTTCCTGGCAGTACCTGGCTGCAATTATTTCCCTCACAGTTGCTGGATCCTTGGTTGAGTACCAGTCCTTCACCTGGGGTCTTTATTGGGAACCAGCCTCCTCTTCTTTCCCAATTTTTTTTTAGTTCACTTCCATATGGCTAAGAGAAGGATACTCTCAGCACACTTGTATTCCCTCTGCAGGACTAGGCATTCTCCTTTTTCCATGGTGGCTCTTCCTCAGACCTGCACACAATCTTTCTCCTTCTTCAGGGTGAAAAAACCCCCCACACATGCACACAGTTGAAATTCTTTGAAGGATCCCAAAGAGTAATCCATGAATTGTAACCTATGATCTCAATGCATTTGCATGATCATAACCAGGCAAATAAATTGTGGATTGCTAACACGTAGACTGGCAGGTTATGATGTGCGTCAATGATTCTGTACCATAGGGCAATGAAATGTTAACTCCCTCCTGCTTTAGAAAGATATGATCAGCAGCAGTGATGTATGTACTTGAGGGGTCTACTACCAGGAGCTCTTGGGAGCCCTTTAAGTTATTTTTTTTATAAATAGTCTCACTCAGTTCATCAGAAATAGTAAAAAAAACTCTTGATAAGAAATTGGCAGCTCTTCATGGGCAATCTGATTTCAGTATGACCGATGGAAAATGCAACTTTAAAACACGCCTTTAGGCAGTCTCTGGACATTCATCTGTAAATAACATGGCATAAGACTATTTAAGTTTCTCTCTCTCTAAGTCAGCATCTGGCCATAACTGGAAACCTAGGAAAATGGCTCTGGTCTGGATGGTGCAAAGTAAATATAGTGTTAATAGAGAGATTAGAATCTAAGCTTTCCTCGGGTGGGCAAAGTTTTGATCCCACTAGGATCTCATGTTACACAAAGCTTACAACAAAAGCAGACTTTGGACTTGCCTGAAACAATCCAATAATTCCTTTGGGCCATGTTGATGTTGAAAGCATAACAGAGTTACAGAAAGAGCCGCCAACTCAAAAACTAACCCCCACCTTTTCTCAGACCAATTACAACCGAAGCAAGATTATATCATCAAAATATGATCTTAAGAGTCTATTTTGATGGTTAACATTATATACCGCTCTGGGGGCTACATTTTACTTTATTTTACAAACAAGCTTTTATTATTCCAGTTTTTCCATAATTCCTTTCATGACAGCCAAACACAGTATGGCAATATAGTAATAAAGATTGATTGGGTTTGAATGCTTTGACACAAGTACATACCTCTGTATTATCAATCTTTCTAATATTAAAGATGGTATAATCAAATAAGCTACTCGTAAGACCAATATTTTAGGAACTGTATCTTCCTTCTTGGCAACTCTCCAAAAGTTTTTCCCCAGTGAGCTCCAGCAAGTAGTCAATGGTTAACCAAAAAGAAGGAAGCCAGAATGACAAAACTCAAGGAAAGCAAAAAATTCTAGTTTAAATAAATTTATTCATGCACTTGATGAAATAAAATGAATCATCCATTTCCGGGGGAGATCAATTTTTGCAGCACCATATGTATGTAAAGGAGACATTGCACCCTTTACTGAGATCTATGTGCTTGCCTGCAGAGAACATATGAATAGTGGTGACTGCAGGTGGAACTGAACCATTTCGTTATGGCACATCCCTCCCACAGTGATCACTGCCGAGGGAGTCCAAACAAAGGCAAGGAGGATATCCCAGAACTGTGTGGAAGAATCAGAATCCTATTCTGTATACTGTGGGGCTGCATCTAAACCAGTAACCAGGGTATCCCGGAGGCCTTCCTCGTGCCTCCCTACCCCACACCTTCCCAAACCCTTCCTTTTCCTCACTTCAACATGCAAAACACCCAGACACCAAATCATAGTATAACTTTGGTCGCAGCTTTATTTAACGCATATAACGACCGGCCCAACACGGGCCCAACATATCCAACATCCTAACATAACCCTCCCACCCCCATCACCGGACAATGCCCCCACCCGCCATATTATTAGCAAGGCGGAGCATCATCCTCCCCCAAACCCCGACGCCTGCCTTGCCATGTTAGTAGCAAAGGCTGGCCCCCACAGCTTTATACTGGGCCGAGACCTCCAACAGGGATGTCTCGACCCACCCCGGGGAGCCCTTCGTTCCCCCACTGCGCCTAAATCAGTTAAAGCCCCTCTGCCTCGGCAAGTGCTGGCTCTCTACCCCACCACCGGCGCGAGGTAGTTTACCTATCCTCGCACTGCCCCACCCCCCATAAAGCTGCGACCAACCCAGCCCTCCAGCGCCTTCTGCCAATCATTTAATAATAAATCCTGCCCCACTGGAGACAAGTGAACCCCATCTGTATGGTACAGCCCCGTACACTTCACATCCGCCCAGGGGTGCTGCACCTGCCAACCGCCAGCCTGCTGCAGCCAACGTCCGATCTGCCGGTTGACCTTTACCAGGCCCCGCGACCACCGACATTGAGACTAGCAAGCCAGCCAAGGGATAATGTCTGACCAGACAATCACCACACCTGGCCAGTCCTCCTGCAGCACTCGAATGTCCCATTGCACAGCCCTAATGAGCTATCTACAAGTCCAATTGGCGAGGTCATTGCTGCCCAAATGTAGCAACACTCCCACTGGTCGCTGCCATGGTCCGCCTGCCGTCGCACCCACGGAAGAAGCTGCGACCACCACATGCCTCGTTCACCCATCCAAAGCAACTGAATGTTGCAGGTTACCAGGCCCAAGTACACTCCTAGAGGGCACAGCAATGCTCTCCGCTCTGCCCAGTACACAAAGGAATGCCCTACAATCCACCATTCACCATCTGGGCCACCACGTGCAAATCCGCTCCGTGGGTATAAACCCAGCTGAGACCCTGCAACATGAAGTACATCATTAATACCCCCCACCCCCCACAGGCCCCCCCTCTCTCCCTCGGGGTACCACTCACAACTTTTCAAGTCGGACATAACCCGCATATGCCCCAGATCGCCATCTACAAATCCTTTGAATCACCTCCCCTTCAAGCCCAGCTGCCGCCGCGCTCATTGCCGCCCCTATCCTGAAGGAATGTGATGCAAACTGCATCTCCTCACAACCCAACTGCTGTAAGGCCAGGTAAAAAACTGCAGTGAATTGAAACTGCGTGACAGATTTCTCATCTTTCTGGCGAAAAAAAAAATAGCCTACCACCTTTGGCCAACGGCCCAAGTATGAAAACAAATTCCGCACCGGGCAGGAACACAACCCCGGAATCGCTTTCAGCAACACCCACCCGCCTGTCCCTTGCTGGTCAGTCTTAGAGTGCTTAAAAAAATCAGCACCAACATCGCCTTTAGGTCCACATGCTGAACCTCCAAACCTCCAGAAGCCCCTCGCTTGTTAGACCGCAGAACTAACTCACTGACCCGAAAAGCCCCGAAAAACGCAGTAACTAACAAGGCACGAAACAACATTGTCTCAAATTCCGACTCCGCCACCCCTGGCAATACCTCCCATATCCACATGGGGAACTCATGAGATACTTTGCGATGCCAATCCCGCAACTGGGGCTGTTGTTTCACCCACTCCGCCAACAGCCGCTTCGCCACAAATGACCCGCTAGGACTACCCCAACCCGCAACCTTGCTGAAAAAGTAAAACCCCGCCAATGCCGCCCGCACCGATGACCTCGACCAGCCTTCATCTTTTGCCCAAACTATGAACAAACCCAACTGGTCACCTATTCTCCCCCCTCTCCAACCCCTCCCCCATAGAAAGTCTCACACCTTGGCATATCCACACATGTACGGCAACCATGTACCTTGAGCCACTGAAGACCGCAACGCCATCACTCCCGGGTCCCAATCTGCCAAAGGTGCTCTGGCACCACCGCCGCTGCTTCGTCCGCCCTCGGGGCCAACGCCCGGAACTGTGCCCATTGAAAATGAGACAAAGCATCAGCAATTGAATTTTGCCAACCTGGCACATGGCGCACCCTGGCCGTGACATTAAGACGCAGACAAGCTAGCACAAATAACCTCATTAGCGCCGCCACCCGCGGACACCTGGGTGAGTAACCTGCACTACCGCCGCATTGTCACACCAAAACACGACCCTCCTATTCTGCAGCCTCTCGGCCACACCCAAAATGCCACCACAATGGGGAACAACTCCAGAAATGCTACGTTCCGTGTCAACCCGCACTCTGTCCAAGATGGCGGCCAAGCCTCAGCGCACCATGAACCCTGACAGTATAAGCCAAACCCAGAACTGCCTGCCGCATCAGAAAAGAACTGCAAGTCTACACTCGACAACTCCGAAGCTTGCACCACAAAGCAGCCATTAAACTCCGACAGGAATGCATCCCAGACCCGCAGGTCCTCCCGCATCCCTGACGATACTCGAATGCAATGATATGGGCGTCGCACCCCCACCATTGCCAGTGACAAACGCCGCGCAAATGGCCTCCCCATTGGGATAACTCGGCATGCAAAATTAAGGTGACCCACTAGCAACTGGAGGTCTCTAAGCGTTACTTTCGATGCAGAGCCCACAGCCACCACCAACTCCTTCAACCGCTGCACCTTATCCACCGGTAGCCGGACCACCAATCCCATCGAGTCTATCTCAATTCCCAAAAAGGAAAGGCACGTCACCGGTCCTACCGTCTTCTCTACCGCTAATGGAATCTCGAATTCAGTGGCCATCTCCTGGAAAGATTTCAGCAAAGTAGCACACGCTACGGACTGTGCTGGACCAACGAACAAAAAAATCATCCAAGTAATGAACAATAGATTGGCACCCTGACCGCTGCACCATAACCCACTCCAAGAAGGAACTAAAGGCCTCAAAATAGGCACAGGATATCGCACACCCCATCGAAAAACACTTATCGAAGTAAAACTGGGAGTCAAACTTAAACCCCAGCAACGGGAATGCCGATGGGTGAACCGGCAACAGCCTAAATGCCGATTCGATGTCCACCTTCGCCATTAGAGCACCTTCCCCACACTGGTGCACCAGCTCAACTGCAGCATCAAACAATGCAAGAGGTTGGTGTGCATGGTTCAGGAAATGACCCTGGTGTGATTATCTCTGATCTCAAGGTGGCAAAACAGTGCGACAAGGCGGTGGCAAAAGCCAGGAGGATGTTGGGCTGCATACAAAGAGGGATTGCCAGCAGAAAGGAAGAGGTACTTATGCCACTGTACAGATTGCTGATGAGGCCTCACCTGGAATACTGTGTTCAGTTTTGGAGACCATATCTTGCAAAATATGTAAAAAGACTGGAAAGTGTTCAGAGGAAGGCGACCAAAATGATTTGGAGCCTGCATAAGAAACCTTATGAGAAGAGACTTGAAGACCTAAATATGTACACTTTGGAGGAGAGGAGGGATAGGGGAGATATGATTCAGACTTTTGAAATACTTAAAGAGGAACGATGAACAAACAAACCTCTTCCAAAGACAGGGAAGCTGCAGAACTAGAGGGCATAACATGAAGCTGCAAGGTGGAAAATTGAAAGACAATGTCAGGAAATATTTTTTCACTGAAAGGGTGGTGGATGCTTGGAATGCTCTCCCGATGGAAGTGGTGGGGGCAAACACAGTGACGGAATTCAAAACAGCATGGGACAAGCACAGCGGATCCCTTTACAGCAACAGGATAAAAACAAAATAAACTGAACCATCTAACTTCTCAACAAATAGGGGTGTCCTACATGGAGTGGTGGGTCCACCCCTAAACAAAGACATGGGGAGGGGTGACCTGCACAGAGCGTCAGGTGCACCTACTCTTGCCGTATTGCTGGGCAGACTGGATGGACCATGCTGGTCTTTATCTGCCGTCATTTACTATGTTACCGCACAGAGCACAACTCTCACGGAATATGGTCATTCACTGAGTCCCCCAGCGGAAAGGACAAGTTGTGTATCAACCTAAAATGCCCTTGCTCTTTTTTAGGGACGACCTCCAAAGGTGATAAGATAAATGGCAAAAACGGTGGGTTGCCAAAGGGGCCGGCTACTCTGCCCAAAGCACATTTGGCCGTGATCTTCTCATGAGCCACCTTCCCCATGAGACACACGGAGCTTGAATTGCTGGCCACCACATCAGACACTTTACTCTGAAATGGAATATGGAATCATCTGAAAAACCCAAACATAACTTCCTCCATGCCTTGTCGTGCCTACTCCCCCATAACGCACCAACCACGGCCTTAATGCCTGGATTTTGACAGGGGTAGGTGCCAACCCCCAACTCCCACCTTCACTTGCCCCCGACCACTGTCCCGGCCACTCCTTTCTGACTACACTTCATGGCTGGGTGACCCCCTCTGCAAAGCGAGTGAGCATGCATGCCAGAACTTACAATCCAGGAAGGGACAGGAAGATTTTTTAAATTGCCAGCCGATGTCCCCCCCCCGGCCCACCTTTTGGTGACCCTGGTACCACGCCCGCCATCCGAAAGGACCGAAGGCCTGTCGCCGATGTCTGCCCCACTGCCCTAGCCTGACCACCTGCCCCTCCCGCATTACTTTTTTTGGCAGACATTTGCGTCAGCCATAAATTAATATCTTTCATCCCCCGCGACAACTGAGTATTTTCTTCCATCATATCCTGAAGTTCTTCATCATAGTTGAGCCACGCCCAACCTTCTTGCACCTGCGATGCTGCCAATATAGCATCTGGCCCGGGTCAACATGCCCACATACACTTGCTAATCTTAAAAAGGCCCGAGTCCAATTTAAGGTATTGCGGGAAACCTTCCGCACCCTCCCGGCCTTGTTATCCTCTTTGTGCTTCTTCCTACTCTCACCCAAGCGCTTTCTCCCTTCCAATAGCCGGAAAAAATATCAATGTACCTACGCTTCTGGATCTGCCGCCTCAATTTGCTCGGGACGCTCTCCACAATTCCGCACAACTAACCAACAAAGGCGCCGCCCTATCTCCCTTCACCCCTGCCGCTGCCGAGCCCGCCGAAGAAGAAGAGGACGACGACAATGAACTACGCCAACAGCGACACCCATGCTTTCTCTTCGCCTTGGCCTTGCATCCGACCGTAACCGCCTCTCCACCCGGCGCCACCTCTCCGCCTAGGCTACCCGTAGCCCCCACACACTCACCTTCCGCAGTCGTGCCCGTGACTCGCTCGCCTGACTCCGGCACCGCCAACCCCAGACTGGCCCGTTCCGTGATCCGCGACATTGCAGTCTGACTTATAACAGCTGTCCTGGTCACTGAAACTCCCCTCACCGGCACCTGCATAGTGAGAGAAGTACCAACACTAGCAGCACCCATCCCACACCCACCAGCCCCCCAATCCGGCCCACACCCTTGATGCCATGTAGAAGTACCTAAACCCCCCCCCACTGCCCAACTAGCCCCCCCCAGGCTGACAGTGACCCCCCCACCCGGAAACCCTTCTCCATACCATTCTCTCCAGCCATACCCCCAGGGCCCCACTCCCATAGGCTGACTCGCCACATTTGCCAAATTCCTCAGCCCACCTACAGGTGCATACTGCATAAATGGCCCGCCCAGACACCAAGGAATATAAGTGCCTGGCACAGTCATACTGGTTGGTACCCTCCCCCCCCCCCCCGGGCTCAACCCCGCTTCCTGTGATCCCCCAACCTACCCCCCCCATCCATCTCCCCCATGCTACCCAACTGCCCAAGCTTGCCCGCCATGTCTGGCATGCTCCCCTCTACCCCACCCCCCAATAGAGACCCCTGACCTCCCTGCCCAGGCGCAGGGCCTCCGTAACAGCACTCCCGACTACCCCCAAACCTGAAGACCCCCTCCCAGCACCCGACATACCCCTCCTACCCCCACGACCACCCGGCCTTGCCACCCCTTGTGCCCTCCGAGCTGCCTGCCTGCTTGCCCTGGCCCCCCTGGGCAACCCGGCCCCCCCGAGACCTGCCACCCCTCCCCCCAGACCGCAACCCTGAGCCCCCACACCGCTCTCGCCTGCTTTGCCCCTTCCCGGATTGCACCACGTCCCCCCCTATAGCCCCAATACCCCCCAGCAAGGAAGAGAAGTCTTCCTTGCAGTCTGTGTTTTTTTTGGGGGGGGGTTTATATATATACCCCTGACCTTCCCAGGCCCCGTTAGACTCACCCCCCCACCGCACTACCTCCTCCGGCTTCGCAGCTGCCCGCTCCCCCACTCTCCTCCCCTCCCAGCGCAGACACTCACCCTGTCTCACCGCGGAGCCCTGGATTGCCCACTTGCCGCACCAAGCTCTCCTGGATGCCCGATGCCGCCGGAATTGCGATTCAGGCCTCGCACCCTGGAACCCTCTGAAAACATGTCTGCCGCAATTAAGGAGCCGCGCCGTGAAAGAACGCGCCACGCGGCTCCTCGCTGCACATAGCCCCGCCCACCTCAATCGCACAGCCAATGAAATCGCTCCACGCTTCCATCGTGGAGCGATTTCAAATGATGCCGCTCCTCCAATCCTCACCCCTCCCCCCGTCCCTCACCATGTGCCAAGGGCCGAGGCCGGGCCCAGACACCTGGTTACTGACGGCCGCGGGACCCAGCCCGGTGGTCTCGCGCATTTGTCATAGACTGTTTGCAATGAAGAAAACATATTCAATAGACTTCTCCTTGGATTCATAATAGTACACCTTGGGCCCTGAAATGGAGAATCTCCCTCCCTTTCCCCTACCCACCTACTCACACACCCATTGAAGACTACATACCAGATCTTACTGATAGTCTATGAGATGGAGAACATAAGATATCACATACTGGGTCAGGCTATGCGTCCATCAATCCAGTATCCTGTTTCCATCAGGGGCCAATCCAGATCACAAGTACCTGGCAGGATCCCACATGATGGACAGATTCCATGCAGCTTATTCCTGGGATATGGAGTAGATTTCCCCAAGTTAATTTTAATAATGGTTTATGGACTTTTCCTCCAGGAACTTGTCCAACCCTTTTTTTAAACTCAGCTACACTAACAGCTTTTACTATATCCTCTGGCAACAAATTCCAGAGTTTAATTATTCATTGAGTGAAAAAATAGTTTCTCCAATTAGTCTTTGATGTATGACTTTGTAGATTTCTTACATGTCCTCTAGTGTTTGTATGGCTTACGATTTCTTTCAATCTTAATATACTGCTTTTAGCACAGGCATCAAAGTGGTTTACAAAGAATAAGTGCAAAATATGTAGTAAAAGTAGGAAGGAGGAGAAAAAATAGATATTAAAGGCTGAAAACAGATTCCAAATAACAAACTGCATTGCGTTCTGCTTTGTGGTGCAGTCATTACACCAATTAGTCTCCTCTGAATGCCAGCTCACAAAAGTGTTTATTAAAGGTTTTGAAAGAAGACTCTAATCTAATGTGAAGAGGGATAAAATTCCAGAGTGGGAGCCAAAAATAGAAAGCCAACTGACATGTAGTTCATGATGAGCAACACTATTGGATGGGATAAATAATGTATTCTGGGCCTGAGAATGTAGAGGCCTAGAGGGTGTACAAGCAATTAAGGACTATGCTAGGTATAAAGGAAAACCCAGAAGAGAATGCTTTATGCGCCAATAAGAGAATTTTTAATTTAATGTGATAAGAAATTGTTGTACTTTCAGAAGAGGTGTGACACGGTCTTTTTATAAAATGAGTTATAAATTTAATTGCTGTGTTCAGAACTAGTTGCAAGTGTTTAGTAGTAGACCATTGTATAAGGAATTTCTGTAATCCAAGTGACTAATGACTAAAGACATAACTAGAGTGATTAAAGCAGATAAAATGGTCGAACTGCTCTACTGTTTCTAAGGGCGGAAAAGCATGATTTGAGTTTTAAAGGATATTGGATCAAAACAGCAGCCTAGAATCGTTAGATTGGTAACAAGGGGAAGAGCTGAACCTTTTAGAATGGGGGCAAGAGTTGGTTGAATAATGTGGCCGGATACCCACATTGTGAAGTAGTAAACAAAGGATCTATGCTTACATTTTCCACTCATTATTTTTTAGACGTCTATCATATCGCCCCTCAGCTGCCTCTTTTCCAAGCTGAAGAGTCCTAACCTTTTAAGCCTTTTTTCGTAGGGGTATCCTTTCATCCCCTTTATCATTTTTGTTGCTCGTCTCTGTACCTTTTCTAATTCTGCTATATCCTTTTTTATATATGGTGACCAGAACTGTACACAATATTCAAGGTGTGGTCGCACGTTGGAGTGAAACAGAGGCATTATATCCTTTGTTTTATTCTCCTTTATGAATCCTAGCATTCTATTGGCTTTCTTGACAGGCGCTGCACACTGAGTAGAGGGTTTCAATATGTTTTCCACAATGAAGCCTAGATCCTTTTCCTGGGTGGTGATTCCTAATCTTGAACTTTGATTTGAGTTGTCCTTCCTTAAGTGCATAATTCTGTACTGGTCCACATTAAATTTCATCTGCCATTTAGATGTCCATTCTCCCAAACTTTCAAGGTCCTCTTGTAATTTTTCACAAACCTTTTGTGGTTAACTACTTTGAATAATTTTGTGTCATCCATAAATTTGATCACCTCTCTTGTTCCCATTTTCAGGTCATTTATCAATATGTTAAAAAGTAGTGGTCCCAGCACAGATTCCTGGAGTACTCCACTATCCACCTTCCTCCATTGAGAAAATTGGCCATTTAGTTCTATTCTTTAACTGGTCCCATCCACGATATTATATATTCTACCTCCTATCCCATGACTCTTTAATTTCCTCAAGAGTTTCTCATGAGGGACCTCATCAAAGGCTTTCTGAAACTCCAGATATACTATATCAGGGTTATATCAAGGGCTGTGTGAGCGGTGCAGTCGCACAGGGCGCATGTACAGATAGGATCACTGGGCTTCCAGAATCCTCAAAAAGAGTGAGTTACTGCATGTGGCTGAGGGGGGGGGGGGGGGGCTGGCTAGATTCATTAGTCACACAGGGTTCATTTCTAGCTTGGTCCGGTCCTGTTGTATATCATCTGGCTCACCTTTGTCTACCTGTTTACTCACACTTACAGAAAAATATAGCAGAATAGTGAGACAAGACTGTCCTTGACTAAATCTATACTTGCTTTGCCCAATTAAACCATGGCTATCTATATGTTCAGCAATTTTGTTCTTTATGATGGTTTCTACCATTTTGTCCAGTACTGATGCTAGGCTCATAGGTCTGTGGTTTCCCAGATCACCCCTGGAGCCCTTTTTAAAAATTGGTGTTATGCTGGCCATTCTCCAATCTTCAAGTACTAGATGATTTTAATGATAGTTTACAGTTTTCTAGTAGGTTTGCAATTTGTTTTTGAGTTCTTTCAGCACCTTGGGATCTATATTATCTAGTCTGTGCAATTTGCTGCTCCTTATCTTATGAAATTGATGTTTTATTTATTTTATTTATTTAGTATACATTTGTATACCGCTACTTCCAGCGATCAGCAGCGGTTTTGATTACAGATTGGAAATTGTCAAATCATGACAGGAAATTTTTGAGGTATAAACACATTGATTAGACAGGAAAGCACAGCACACAGAGAACTATTTTACAGGGAACATGGGCTATGGAGGGTTAAGTGGCTTGCCCAAGACCACAAGGAGCACCTGTGGGACTAGAAACCCCAGTCCTTCCAGCCCAAGGTTGCTGTCCTCTAGTGGGATTTGAACCCCCAACCTTCCGGCCCGAAGTACCTTGCCCCAACCACTAGGCTACTCCTCCACTCCACTTTACTTCTTCCTAATTTATCGTTTATCGTTTATTGGATTTAATATACCGCCCTATTGAAAATACATGCAGAGAGGTTTACAACTTAAAAATTCAGAAAAAAGGAGAAACTGTAAAGAATTTCAAATTAATATAAGAAAGGCAAGAAGACTGACAGAACACAGAACATTTATATCACACCAGGAAGACTTGGAGGGGGGAAGGCGGGAGTAGCAGAACAGCCCCACCGAAGTTCTGCTTAGTGTGCCATGAGTCCAAAAGCCTGCTGAAACAAGACTGCTCCAAAGAGAGGGAGCAATGAAAAAGTAGAACGGGTACATGTAGATTGGTTGTTTACTCCTTCAAAAAGTAGAAAGACTAGGGAACATATAATAAAGCTACTATGTAGCACATTTAAGATTAATCAGAGAAAATATTTTTTCACTCAACATGTAATCAAACGCTGGAATTCATTATCAGAGGATGTAGTAAAAGCTGTTAGTGTAGCTGGATTTAAAAGAGGTGTGGACAAGTTCCTGGAGGAAAAGTCCATAAAACACTATTAAAGAGGACCGGGGAAATCCACTGCTTACCCATTGGACAAGCAGCATGGAATCTGTATATTTATTTAATCAACTTCTTTTTTATACCATTTTTCTACTAATCAAAATGGCTTATTCAGAACACAGTGTTGCACTAAAAACGTTCAGTGGAACAGTGGTTAGCTAGAATGTAGTGTTTTACAAGAACTTTAAGTGAAATGTGGTTACATGTAATATCAAAAGGATACAGGAACTTGGATAACAAATGGCTTTAGCTCAAACATGGCTATGTGAGGTTAACTATCTATATCAGAGGGGGAAAGGATGTATGGTTTATGTGGGGGTAGTGTTTCTGAGAGTTCAGTATGTCTGGGGTGAGGTGAATTATATTGGTATTGAGGGGGAATTGCAGCTTCAATAGTTTGTGTAGCTTGTGACAAGTTCTGGTGAGGTAGGAAGGTTTATTGTGTTGGGAGAGTCTGTGCTGAGCAGAGCCAAAGTGCTCTTGGAAGAGGTAGGTTTTTAATTTCTTTCTGAAGTCTTCAATTGTCTCAATATTTCTTAAAGCGGGAGGTAGTGAGTTCCAGATAGCAGATGCATACAGAAAAAAAAGCTGTTTTTCATGGGCTTTGCTTTTTCACATTACGCTTAGACGAAATGTTGAGGAGATGTAGTGTATTATGTCTTCCTGGCCTGTCACTTCTGGGTTTGTTTAGCAGCATCTGCAGGTGTTTGGAGGTTTGGTAGTTTAGTACCTTGTATATGTTCAGTTTAGTTTTGTATTTGATTCTTGAGGTCATGGGGAGCCAGAGGAGTTGCTCAATATAGGTGGGCTATGTGTCTGCTGTGATGCCTTTTGGATGATCAGTGCTGCCGTAGTTTGTACTAATTGCAGGGGGTGAAGAAAATGCTTAGATAGTGTCACAGTCCCTCCTAATGGCAGCGTGCAGAAAGGAGAGGGCGGACACTTATTGTTGGTTGAAGAAGGAAAAACTTTTCTAGACCAGTTGCATCATGGTCTTTGTAGTCCCACTTCATAAAGAAATAGTTGTGAGCCTTGTGCAGGGTTAAACTTAAATGGTTTTTAATTCCCTTTGTTGCGCAAAGGTTCTCCAGGAAGACAAAAACAGAATGTACCTTACTTCAGGGTTTATGCCAAAATATTTACAAAGTCAGTAACTGTTATAGACGCTTCGCAGTTCTTTGCGTTCAAACAGGTTTTCAACACCAAGAGGAAAAACAAATACAAAAAACTTCTTCTTTCAGCTTAGCAAGAGCAAAAAGATATGTTAAAGCATGTCCTGCCAGTTACAATTCTGTGAGAGACTCTAGACTCTTTGAAACACAGTGAGCAGTCCATCAGGTGCTCTAACTGCAACGGCTCTGGTTCTAAAACCTCTATTTGCATAGGTTCCTGTTCAGCCATGTTGTCAGCTAGTCCTGAGCTTTCCCTGGATAAGGCAGGTTGTAGTTCAATAGATCTCTCCAATATTCCCCAGCCTTGCTGGTCTTGGTTTGGCAAATAACTGTTATGGCTTTTTACTATGCCTCTCTGTAAAGGTTTCACAAGCCTTTCCCAGCTTTGTTTCCTATCAGTACAGCTCTCTGGGTTATAAGCTTTTCTAGGAGCTGGCTCACATCTTGGAAAGGAAATATAACTGTACCTTGGATCTTTGAGACGTGCTCTGCTGGTATTTGCTCTACCTGGCAGTCTCCTTCTATCACCGTCTTCCCTGAAGACGCTCCTGGAGCTTTCTGGTATGGCCTTGTCCTCCCTGGAACTTAGCTCTTCCTTGTAGGTACTCCAAGCTTCTCTGCCTTTCAGTATGTGAGGTTCCTCTCTCAGGTCCCCTCTCAATTCCTCTCTGAACTTGTGTTCCTCTCCAAACTTGTGGTCCTCTCCGAGCTTGAGGTCCTCTCTCAGCTCCTCTCTCAGCTCGTAGTCCTCTCTCAGTTCCTCTCTCAGCTCGAGGTCCTCTCTGCTTTCTTCCTTCTGAGCACTGTTTATAAAGCCGTTTCTCCACTGAGCTTCCTGGCTCTCTACTCAGGTGTACCTGATTAGCTCCTGTATTCTCAAAACATGGGTGTGTCAGCTTAGCTTCTGCAGCTTTGTGCCTGCTCCCTCTAGCTGCACTTTTAAGTAACTGCATCTTCTGTGAGTCAGTTGCTTTATAATAAACAGTGTTTTTCTCTAAGTCTATAGCTTCAATGGCTTCAGCTTCATCACAATAGTCCTTGGTAAACTGTAGTCGAGAGCAGTAGTCAAGCAGGGGGCTGATGATGGCTTGACAGACAGAGCAGAAGTGTTTCGGATCTAGAAGGGGGCGTAGATTTTTTTAAGGTTCTGAGCTTGTAGTAGATGGACAGTGGTGTTTTTGACTTGGGCTTGGAGGTTTAGATTTTGGTCAAGCGTAACTCCCAGGTATCCGATTTGTGGTTTGACTGTGATGTTTACATTACCTAATTTGATTGAAGGGGGGGACTTGAAGTTGGGGTCTCTTGTGATGTGTAGGATTTCTGTTTTGATGTAGTTGATTGTTAGGTTGTGTAGGTAGAGACGGTTATCTCAGAGAAGCAGTTGGTGATTTTGGAATAGTCCGGTCCTGTTGTGGAGAATGGAGTACAGATCATGATGTCATCAGTGCAGAATCGGTAGTTAATTTTCAGTTTCTGGGTAAGTGTGCACAGAGGTTGGATGTAGATGTTGACAAGTAAGAGGGAGAGGGATGAGACTTGGGAGACTCCCTGTAGTAGAGGGAAGGGAAGATTTTTGGATTCTGACCTTTACTTGCTGACTGCGGTCTGAGAGGTAGGAGTGAAACTATTTGAGTGAGGTGCCTTGCACTCCGATGAGCAGGATATGGTGGGACACGGTGCAGCAGATATGTCCAAGAATAACAGGATGAATCCATGTGTGAAAACCTCTGTGCCGGACAGGAGCTTATTTAGTAGGGATGTGAGGAGGGTTTCAGTTCCGTGACAGGGATGGAATCCATGTTGATGCTGGTCCAGTGGTGCATGGTTGGTTTATGTGGTTTTGTAGATGGGTTTGTAAAGCCTTTTCAATGATTTTTGGTATAAAAGGAATGCTGGCAATGGACCTATATGAGGCTGGTGAGTTTGTGTTAAGGTTTGGGTTCTTTTGGGAACTTGACAGGTACTAGTGACCTGGATTGGCCACTGTTGGAAACAGAATGCTGGGCTTGATGGACCCTTGGTCTGACCGAGTCTGGCATATCTTATGTTCTTATGACTTCCTAGTGGAGTCAAATTTAGCACTGGTGGGAGGAAGTATGACTAGGTTGTTTTACTGGAGTGACTAGACAACAGGGAAGAGCATAGGGAATAGTGAGGGCTGATAGATAGTCTGGAGCTGTCTTATGAAACACTGTATGATTAAAATAGGGCATCATACTGAATGCATTGAGAAACGGGAAGCCAGTGGTGATAAATAAGCAACAGAGTTACTTGCTCATGTTTCCTAGCCTGGGCAAGTAGACTGATAGCTGTGTTTTGGATGGATTGAAGTCTCTTTAGTTGATAAGAGGATACTCCTGCGTATACAATGTTACAATAGTCGAGCTGAGTAACTGTATTGAGAATGATGGTAGTTTCAGCAGTGGAATCAAGAAGGGGGCATATAGCATGGAATTGCCAGAGTGCTGTGAAGGTAGATTGAGATTTCCATTCCATATATCACCTTTAAATATTATTTGTGGCATGGGGAAATTTCCTACATCTTCTTCATTAAAGACTGATGCAAATAATTCTTTCATTCTGTCCACTATGATCTTGTCCTTCCTTAATGTCCCTTTTACCCCTTTCTCATCTAATAGTCCAACTGACACCCTTACAGGCTTTGCTTTAATACACTTGAAGAAAGTTTTTTACGTGCTTTTGCTTCCATGGCAAGCTTCTTGTCAAATTCTCTTTTTACCTGCCTTACCAATTCTTTGCATCTTACTTGCTAGTACATATGCTGTTTCCTCTTTACTTCATTTGTATCCTTTTTTTATTTTTTGGAAGATCTTTTTTAATTATAAACAACCTTTTTCATCTCACCTTTAAACCATGCAGGGAGTCATTTGGTCTTCCTTCCACTTTTTTAAAAGCATGGAATACATCTGGTCCAGGCTTCCAAAATGGTATTTTTAAAATGATGTCCAGGCCTGATATAAATTCTTAACCCTTGCAACTGTTCTTTTTACTTTTTTATTAACTATTTTCTTCATTTTATTAGAGTTTCTCTTTTGAAATTTAATGCTAGCACAATAGATTTCTTTGCTTTTCTTCCTCCATTTATTAAATCAAATTTTATCATGTTATGATCACTATTGCCAAATGGTCCCAACACTGTCAGCTCTCATATCAGATCCTGTGTTCCACTAATCTTTAGGGCCAAAATTGCTTCATGGAAGAGTTTGTTCAAGAACTGATGTGGGGAGGAGCTGTCATTTATTCATCTAGAATCTTTATCTCCCTAGCATGTCCTGATGTGGCATTCCCCCATTGATACCAGGATAATTGAAATCAACTATTATTACTGTGTTGCCAGTTTTGTTAGCTTCCCTGATTTCTGTTAGCATTTTATCATCTGTCTGTTCATTCTGAACAGGTAGATTGCAGTATTCCCCCACTCCATTCCATTCCCCTTCTCACATGGAATTCTATCTATTATGATTCCACAATGCATTTTGTTTCCTGCAAAACTTTTATCCTGTTTATTTATTTACTTGTAAGATTTGGTGTACCATCCATTCAAATTGTATATCATGCTGATTTACAACACGTGGGATCATTAACAGGAAAATTAGCTTACGAAACAAAATGTTTTCTTTGGAGAGTTATTAACAATTGAAAGGGAATCATGTATAGAACAACAAAAAATACTTAAGGCAAACCATGTAACTATGACACGGTAGGTTAGGGGATGTTCCAGTTTCCTTTAGGGCTGATGAAGATTAATTAAAAGCCTGCTTGAAAAGCATGCATAAATTGTTATTTTAGAAAAGGCTCAATTTACGCATGGATATGCTTGCTACATTGACGTTGCTATGGGCTGTGTCAGAGGAACGAATAAGGCGTGGGGAATAGGATCAAAAATGTATGTGTATGACCAAAAATGTCCACATTGGGATTGCTCCCTGGCCAGCTCTTTACAGGGGGGGGGCGGGGGGGGGAGATTAAGGCAGTTAAACGAGACAACCTGGACATACTAATCAAACTACTTGGCACCTCCAATGACACAAAACCCATGATTTTACTTGGTGGCTTTAACCTTCCATCTCTCTCACAGAGTCACAGGGCTTCATTCCTAAATGCCTTTGAAGATATGGACCACATCCAAATTATAAATAATCATACTCATATAAAAAGGCAACACCCTTGACCTTGTGTTGCTACCTAACTCACTCTATGATGAATATAATCCCAACTCACTAGAAATACATCCTATCCCTTGGTCAGATCACCATCTGATAAAATTCCAACTACCCTGAATGAACATCTCGCAAAGCAAACCTATGCATACCCCTCATTTCAAAAGTTTCAAAAAATTTAACAAAGATACTTTCCTGAACCAAACTATTCAACATCTTACCCTAGACCCCACAAACCTTGATGATGCCATAACAAGTTGGAATGACACTATATCTAAGGCAGCTACCTCAAATAAAACCTATGGCCAACCAACAAAGAGAAAAAATGCCCCTTAGTTCCAACCTGAAATAAAACGCATAAGAGCAGACCTGCGTAGAGCAGAGTGCAAATGGTATCACACAAAATCAAAAACCCACTAGATGACTTACCTAAATGCCCTTAAACTATACAGGGTATTCATTGATACCGCAAGGAAAAACTACTACTCTAGTTTATTATCTAAATCACTAAACCGCCCCAGGGAACTCTTCAGTATTGTCCAATCATTAACTAATAACTCCGCAAACAAATGCTCAGACAATCATGAAATGTCTCCTCAGATCCTGGCAAACCACTACATGCAGAAGCTAAAGCACCAAACATCACCCATGATGTACACTAATGAAGGTCACCCCTCACATCCTAACCCCTGGCCAAACTTTCACTCTACCTCAAAAGAGATACTCAAAAACATCATCGCCAAAATTAATAGCACTACCTCTTACCTTGACCCCCTGTCCAGTAATCTGGATAAAAGCAACAATACATGAACTCTCATCTTTCATTCTCCCTGTAATCAACCTCTCCCTCCAAAATGGGTATCTACCTGCTTCTCTGAAACATGCTCAAATCCGCCCAATCCTAAAAATAAAACCAGTGATAAAAAATCCTCAACATCCTACAGGCCTATTTCAAGCCTACTTTTTATGCAAAAATAATTGAAAAAATTGTCCAAGTACAACTCCAGGATCATACGGACACCTTTGCTCCACTTGAAGAACACCAATATGGTTTTTGTCCCTACCATGGTGTTGAAACACTTCTCACAGTCCTATTTGATACACTTACATGTTGTATCGATAATGTCAAACAAGCCTTCCTCCTAATATTTCTGGACATTACTGCAGCCTTCGACAGCATAAACCATAACATAATGCTCACAAGACTGTAGCAGATTGGAATAAAAGAAACAGTCCTTAAATGGTTCTCTTCATATCTATCAGACAGAACGCAAGAAGTAAGAATTGACCAGCAAATCTCAGCACCATACAAACAAGAGCAGGGTCTCCCCCAAAGATCTGCCCTATAGGCCTTGCTCTTTAATATTTACCTCCAAACTATCTGCTCCATTTTTTAAAAATTCCCGGTAAACTATCATATTTACGCGGATGATATTATGATATATCTCCCTTTTAACATCACAAAACCCCCAATACAATTACTCTCTGATTCTCTGAAATCCTGACCTGGCTCAAAGCTCATAATCTAATGATCAACACTGAAACCATGTATGTAACCAGGAACCAGTATTTCTCACCCCCAACAACAGTCTGACTCCATATCATCAACATCTCGAAACAACAGAGAAGTAAAATACTTGGGAGTAATCATAGACCGCACCCTTAGCATGACACCCCACTTAAAACAAACAACTAAAAAGATACTGTACAAACTAAAACTGTTAAAGCAACTCCACTCTCTACTACACCATGATGACTTCAGATCGGTCATTCAAGCTATCATCATGCCCCATTTTGACTTTGCCAACACCACTCTACAGGGTATCACAAAACAGGCTTTAAGACGGCTCCAAACAATCCAAAATATAGCAGCTAGAATAATTATGAACGTCAACTCAATGGAGCACATTACCCCAACTGTTTACGCTCTCCATTGGCTACCCATTCAAAGCCGCATTAATTAAAAAATTCTGGTATCCACTTTCAAAGTAATAAATGACATTGCCCCTTCATACCTACCCATGCTCATTTCTAAGGAATCCATTAATAGAAATCAACGCACCTGGAACAAAAACAAACTTGTTATTCCGACAGACTTCAGGAAATCCAGAAAACTAACAAACAACAAAACTTTCTCTCATGTAGCCCCAAACCTTTGGAATACCCTACCAGACAACCTCAGGGAACTAAATGACCTACAAACATTTCGCAAAAACCTTAAAACACACCTATTCTCCATCCACTTTTGCATACTAGCAGAACACAATACCTCTGTAACTATAACCCCTGCACCCTAAATCCTCTCAAATGTTATACCACACTTCAGTCAGCCCAGAGATGTAAATAACTCCTGCTTAGAATTCCTAAGTGCATTTATGTACATAGTTTAAATTTTGCATCAACTTCTATATATATAGTTCTAATATCATTCTCTGTAACAGAATATATACTTGTTATCTGTACAATTCACAATGTTGTTGTTTGTAAACCGTGCTTGATCTCTTGGAAAACATGGTATAAAAATTTTAATAAAATAAATAAATAGTTTATTTCCCCCTCCAAATTGAAATTAAAGATTACCCAAAGTATTTCCAAGTTCACTCCACATATCAGCACATGTTCACGTACTCCTGTGCCTCTGTATTCGGTACTTTAGAAAGAGATCCATGTTTACAGAGCCTTTCTAAAATACCATCAGAATTGTAAATGTTATGACCATAACATCTGAATTTTGATCTTCATGTCTTTTCTAAAATGTGCCTCTGAATATCTAATTCAGCGGTTTCAAGTTTTCTTTAAAAACCAGTTTATCGACTGGTTTGTAAAGAAACCTTGGACTGACAAATTCATATCAATCATATCAATGTGAAAGGAAATTTATTATGGGGGTCATTCAGTACAGCGAATAGTGGAGATGGATGTCCATTCTCGCTATTCATTCCCCTGCCGGCCTGAGTTAATGCCTCCTCGTACGAACAGCATGTTTGTACGGGGAGGCTTAGATGGGGCAGGCAGGGGAGTTTCAGAGGCGGAACAAGAGCAGGGCATGGGTGGACCGCAACCCCAGACGTACAGGGGCGATTCTGAAGTCGGCCCTGTATGTCTGGGGCTGTGAACATGGACAGGGGACTTATTCCACCGTGGAGGTGGAATAAGTTCCACCTGGACGTCAGAGGATCCTGAAGCCGGTCTGGGACAAAAAGGTAGGAGGGTGCAGGAAGATTTCTGCAGCTGGACCCTGGCCATGGGAGGCCAGATTGAGGGTCCAACTGCAGGAAAAGAAGAAAATCTGTGGAGGCCAGCATTTGTGGCTCCTGAATGGAGCCGTGGTGTCATGGTGACAGAACGCCATGGCACTACGGCTCCATTCAGGAGGCTGACTAAGGTAGCCAGGGATCTGCTGGGCATGCAGGCTGACCAGAATCGGGGCATCTCCTGCATGTTCAGGCTGTAGACCAGATTCTGATTCCACAGGCACATCTAGCCCCCATGGGATTAAAATTGGGTCTACCTTTGGGTGTCCTGCTTGTGGTTGGCCACACAAGGGGCTGGACAGCCAGGTTGGAATGTGCCTCTATGTGTTTATGATCCCTGAGGAAGATGGTTAAAGCTGAAACATGGCCATATAGGGTCTTGCTGTATATGATCTGGACTGTGCCTTAATAAAGAAGTTTTTATTTCTTGGTCACGTTGTCTTTTTCTTTGACTTTGGTGTTTGCAGTGTGATGCCTTTCTTTTGTGTTACCTTAATAAGTATAGATAAGATAAAGTCTCATACAATGGGTCTCTACTTTACGCAAATATATGTATATTCATTATGGTAATCCTGACAATCTGGCTGTCTGTGCTTCCAGGAGAAGTTTGAGAGGCATTTGTCAAACTATAGGCCTTCTATTCATACCAGAAAAATACCAAAAAAACAAACAAAAACAGTTTATTTATATTAGTGATGTGACCACTTTGATTGAAAAGGTGGTATACAAATCTGTCAAAATAAGTAAATAAATAAATAAATAAAAGGGATGCGCAGTATCAATACATTCCTAGTAAGCTGTCTACACATTTCACATCCATTGGTGTTTCAGTTTACACAAATCAAACAAGCTAATCGTAAATTAGTCTTTTCTGTCCTAGCATTGTTTGAAAACCTTTTGTTCTTTCCCAGCCTGTGAGCACAGACATTATGCACAATACAAGAATGAAGACAATTCTTGTTTTAAAAAATCTGATTTAAGATCTTGTAACATAATAACACAGTATATGACGGCAGATAAAGACCATCATGGTCCATCCAGTCTGCCCAGCAAGAGTGGGTGCACCTGCCGCTCAGTGCAGGTCACCCCTCCGCATGCCTTTGTTTAAGAGTGTACCCACTGCTCCGTGCAGGTCACCCCTCCGCATGCCTTTGTTTAAGAGTGTACCCACCGCTCCGTGCAGGTCATCCCTATTTGTTGAGATAGCAGAGACAGTTAAGGTTATTTTGATTTTATCCTGTTGCTATAAAAAGGGATCCACTGTGTCTGTCCCATGCCATTTTGAATTTTGTCACTGTATTTGCCCTCAGGAGGGCATTCCAAGAATCCACCACCCTTTCAGTGAAAAAGTATTTCCTGACATTGCCTTTCAGTTTACCCCCTTGCAGCTTCCACACCTTTCAAAAAGGTTTGTTTGTTCATTAATACAGACCTTTAAGTACTTAAAGAATATCATATCTCCGCTGTCCCTCCTCTCCTCTAGAGTATACATAATTAGGTCTTTAAGTTTCTTCTGGCGCAGGCACCAAATCATTTTGGTTGCTTTCCTCTGAACTGTTTCCAATCTTTTTATATCCTTTGCAAGATATGGTCTCCAAAACTGAACACAATATTCCAAGTGATTCATTATAGTCGCCTGTAATTGTCACATACTAATCAAAATCCACTTTGTAACTCTATTGCAACAGCAGAGGCTTCACCAAAGCTTACAAGATAACGAATACTATTGTAGTATCATGGTATCCCTACAGTACACCTTACTGCACCAGTATGAAAAGGGACAATCAGTGCAATGCAAAAGACAAAACCATAAAATATAACAAAGCAGCATATCCAGTCTGTCCATTTTCTTCTCCAACTGAAATACTGTAGACCCCACCTGATCACCAACTTTATCCTTCTGTTCCTGCTAATCCTCTGCACATATTGTAGTCTCAGTGCTGATGTTAGCATTAGGCACTCACTTAGAAGACCAGATTTTACAGAACTGGCAAAAACAGGTTGCTATGGGGCCCTGTCAGGAAAAACAGAGCAGAGTTGCAGGCCAAAGCTGTATGGCTGGCAGGGATCCCCTGGTCTCGGTAGTCAGAGGCAGCAGAGCTGGTCTGGAGGAGTGGTGTTGATGGTGGGATCCCCGGGCCTCGCCAGCCACATATAGAGAAGAACTGGTCAGGCAGAGTGGTAGAACCAACCTGTTTTTTTTTATTTGAAGCTGATATATCCATAAGCCATTTTGGAAATTGGAGTTGTAACTTTAATAATAACTATAAAACTAAGCTTAAGTGACAATGACTGAATACAAGGTGGCCTATAGGGGATGCTGGGCTATGGCCTAGTTAATGGATGGAGAGTTGAAGACTCACAATGATAAGACAGAGGGCATACTAATGGCCAATTGCACTGTGGGGTTTATGGGAAAAGGTTTAAGACATCTACAAGATAGAATCAAGCACATGGGACCTTAGCTGCCTTAGCTTTGTGTTTGTGGGGGCTCTGAGGTGGAGTCACCTGCCGGGTGTCAGTGGGGAGTAGCGGAATATGGATTGTCTATGAGTTTTGAAGTTTTGCGTTCTTAATACTGCCAGTCTGAAATTTAAAATATTTTGTCAATTCAGATTCAAGGAAATCTAAAATGTTAATGGATTAGCTCAGTTTAATTTTGTTTTGTGGCTGGATAGTTTCACGGATGCTGATTTTCTGGTCTTTTCCATATCTGGCAAGGTCCAGTCCAGCCTAGCCCGGGCAACATGATCTTGAATTCATTGCTACCAGGATTTCTTTTCTCATTTGATATCTTCCCCCCTTCATCATTAACCTGATCATAACACTGACAAAATTAATCTAGTATGCAAATATTTATGCAAATGTACCCTATGATTATGCAAATGACGTTCCACAATGAGTTTCTGCGCAAAGCCCTGCATCAGAGGACAAGTCTGAAGAAGCAGATAGTGCGCCAAGTACCCTTGCAGTGGCCCTGCCTAGTCTTTTAGGAACACCGAAAGTACAGGTCTTCCCTCCTCTACCTCTACAGTAAGGTTGTTTTATTAATTAATCATCCTTTGGGTGAGGAAAAATTCTTGTCTTACTCCTGCATGTACCCCCCTTTCAGCTCATATCACGATCCCTGTTATTTCCTCCAGTTAATAAGATGATGCTTTTGGCCCTGTCTGGCAATGAGTTTTATTGCCTGTTGTGTTGACTTCAAGCAAAGCTATAGTTATAAATTAGCAAAAGGGTTGATATTGAAAAGATTTAGGGAGTTAAAATTGTGTTTTTAATTGCATAAATAAAATTGGCTAAAAACTTCCCTGCCCTGTCCAGCCAAAAATATGTCCACACAAGACTATTATATTCACAGTTAAGTGGGCATAAAAGGGGATGGGTCAGGGCATGCCTGGGGTGGGGTTTTCAGTGTGATATTTAGCAAGGATGCACATTCATTTAAAACATGGGAAGAACAACAACATTTTCCTATGTTTTGTATTGTTTTTAGAGCAAAACAACAGGAAAAACCTGAATGTCTTTTTTTTCCTATGTCAATACGGTGCACTATTGCTGAAGAGGATGTCTAGTCTCAGTAGGGCACATTATTTATCAACAGGCACACTCTTGAAGCATAGGAGTATGTTTACGAAGCTTCGATGGTCATTTGCAGCTAACGCCCAGTGACAGCTGCAAAAGTCCCATGGCATCAGCAGGGGGGCATGCCCAGCTTTTCCGCTGCAGATACCACTGAAAAAATGCAGCTGGCTGGCTTCACAGATGCAGCTATCAACACCCATTGAGGTGGCAGGAGCTGTATCTACGAAGCCTGTAAAAGAAGCAGCTACTGCATGATGTGAATGCCCATGGTAGCTGCTCTGGATTGGAATGCCCACTCTCCGCCCTCCTCTCGCCCGCTTTGCAGGCAACGTGGGAAACGCAGTTACCATGGAACAAGGACAGCAGTAGCTGCATTGCTCACGTTTTAGCTGTCTTTGCAACGTGACAATCCTGCTTTTGCACCCAAAAATAGCTAATGTGCTTGAGTAAACATACCCCATAATGGGGCACTATTGCGCAATTGTGCATGCTATTGAGCAATGGGACACATTGAGTAATAGTGTGTTCTACTGCACAACAGTGCACACTATTGATGACATTGTCTTCAAAATGAAAAAATAATAAAAATTTAAATGACATGGGAAACAACAAAATGAAAATTTTGACCTCTGCTCTCCTTATATTTGCGCTAATGGGCTAGGTTTGACTGCTTAACTGAAGAATAAGGTTGCCAGATGTCCCCAATGTTCAGGTACTGTCCCCGATTTTAGAGTAGTGCCCCTTACTTCCACCTGTTTGGCACCTCCCGTCCCTCTTTCCAGCAATGGAGACAGAGGAGATAGAAAAAGCTTTTTATTTTCAATTTAGTGATTGGAAATGTTTTTTTAGACTTTACATCCATTATCTTTAAATTTTGCACAGTATAGGAGGGAAATACATCACAATTTCTATTTCTCTGTCAATTTGTCTGCTTGAAAGTGTTATCATTGCTATCATGGGTTGGATTGCTAAAAACCTAGAACTAAGGTGTCCCTTCCTCTCCCCCCTCTCCCCCCCCCCAGCATGCACTTACATGAACATAAGAACATAAGATATGCCATACTGGGTCAGACCAAGGTCCATCAAGCCCAGTATTCTGTTTCCAACAGTGGCCAATCTAGGTCATATGTACCTAGCAGTTTCCCCAAGGGACACAGGTTCCACAATGCTTGTATTGGTTCAAGCATTGATATCCTGGGTCCCTTCTTAATAATGGTTTATGGACCTTTCCTCCAGGAACTTGTCCAAACCTTTTTTAAACCCAGCTACACTAACAGCCTTTACTACATCCTCCGGTAACAAATTCCAGAGTTTGATTACACGTTGAGTGAAAAAATATTTTCTTTTATTAGTCTTAAATAGTTTACCTTGTAGCTTCATTGCATGTCCGCTAGTCTTTCTATATTCTGATAAGGTAAACAATCGATCTACATTTACCCGTTCCACTCCATTCATTAATTTATAGACTTCTATCATATCTCCCCTCAGCCGTCTCTTTTCCAGGTTAAAGAGCCCTAACCTTTTTAGCCTTTCTTCATAGGAGTATCCTTCCATCCCCTTTACCATTTTGGTGGCTCTTCTCTGAACCTTTTCTAAAATCGCTATATCCTTTTTAAGATACGGCGACCAGAATTGCACACAATATTCAAGGTGCGGTCTCACCATGGAACGATATAGAGGCATTATAATATCTTTTGTTTTATTTTCCATTCCTTTCCTTATCATACCTAGCATTCTCTTTACTCTCTTGGCCACCGCTGCACACTGGGCCGAGGGTTTTAACATGGTATCCACAATGACGCCTAAATCTTTTTCCTGGGTGGTGGTTCCTAATGTGGAACCTTGCATCGTGTAACCATAGTTTGGGTTGTTCTTCCCTAGGTGCATAACCTTGCACTTGTCCACATTAAATTTCATCTGCCATTTTGATGCCCAGTCTTCCAATTTATCAAGATCCTCTTGCAATTTTCCACAATCCTCTTGGGTTTTAACAACTTTAAATAGTTTTGTGTCATCTGCAAATTTGATAACCTCACTCATTATTCCACTTTCCAGGTCATTTATGAATATGTCAAAAAGCAGCGGACCCAGCACAGATCCCTGGGGTACACCACTATTCACCTTTCTCCATTGGGAAAATTGGCCATTTAGCCCTACCCTCTGCTTTCTATCTTTTAACCAGTTCCTGATCCACAATAGTACACTGCCTGCTACCCCATGACTTTTTAATCTTAATGGGGGAAGGAGGGATTTCAATATTGTACCTATGCCTTCCAAGGATAGCTCTGGAGGAAAGGAGAAGGGGGACAGGTTAAGATGGAAACAATTTTGTAAGAACTTGGGTTTAGTTGATATTTGGAGACACCAACACAGAGGGGAAGGAATTTCCTTATTTTCTGCCACACAGGACGTACACCCGGATTGAATTGTTAGTGGTGGAACAGACAAGTGAGGCCAAGGCTGGGTCTATATGGGAAGAATCTAACACATGGTCGGAGAAAGGAAAATGGGGCTTTCATATTGGTACATTAATAACCTCCTACTGGAGTGATGGGAGGAGCCTGACTAGGGATATTTTTTGTTGTATGGGGGATGGATTTAAAGCGGTGATCAGGGGAAGGATGATTATGTGGGGTTCTTTGAAGAATAAGGAGCAGAAAATGGAAGAACTGGAAATCAGGTATAGAGCGAGGGGTAAGCTGGGGCTTTAATGGTGAATAATATGCAGACATCACATTGGATAAGTGTCCTGGATTTTCTTGAGTAAAATCTGGTAACCTCTGTGGAGAAGGAGGTTGGCAATGATTGATAAACTGATGCTGAATTTGCCTCCGGCCCCAAAGTCTTGTCCAGGCTATGGCAAAAGAGCTATTAGAAGCAATAATCCTGCTGCTGCCTTCCCCAAAACTATGATGCTCTAGTTTGCCTGGTGCCCACCCTGCCCACCTCATCTTCCTTGCTGGTCCCCACTGCTCTTCCTCTTTCTTTTTCTTAAGGCCTTCACCAAGAGCACATTGAAAACATGCAGTCAAAGGACCAGCAAGCAATTTGCATTAGAAAGTGGTGACCCCCAACCACACTTTTTCAATGCGATTGTGCTAGTCTTAAGAAGAGGGTTGGACGTCATGGGATAGGATGCAGTATACTATTGTGAATCAGGAACTGGTAAAAAATTAGAAAGCAGAGGGTAGGGCTGAATGGCCAATTTTCCCAATGGAGAAAGGTGAATAGTGGAGTACCCCAGGGATCTGTGCTGGGTCTGTTGCTTTTTAATGTATTTGTAAATGACCTGGAAAAGGGAATAATGAATGAGGTAATCAAATTTGCAGATGACAGAAAATTATTCAAAGTTGTTAAAACCCATGAGAATTGTGAAAAATTGCAAGAGGACCTTAATAAATTAGAATACTGGGCAACCAAACTGCAGATGAAATTTAATGTGGACAAGTGCAAAATTATGCACTTAGGAAAGAACACCCCATACTACTAAGAGGCAGTAAGAGGCGACAAGGCGATAGCGGAGAGACTGAATGAATTCTTTGCTTCGGTCTTTACTGAGGAAGATGTAGGGATGTTACCCATGACTGAAGTGGTATTTAAAGGTGCGGAAGAATTGAAGGAAATATTGATACATCGGAAAGATGTATTACAACTATTAGATAAACTGAAGAGTAGCAAATCACCTGGGCCGGATGGTATACATCCAAGGGTGTTGAAAGAACTGAAATATGAGATTGCAGACCTGCTGTCTGTAAACTATCATTAAAATCATCTCTAATACCTGAAGATTGGAGGATCGCCAATGTAACACCAATTTTTAAAAAGGGTTCCAGGGGTGATCCGGGAAACTACAGACCGGTGAGCCTCACGTCAGTACCGGGAAAAATGGTAGAAACCATCATAAAGAATAAAATTACTCAGCATGTAGATAGTCATGGCCTAATGGGAGACAGCCAACATGGCGTTAGACAAGGAAGATCTTGTCTTACTAATCTCTTATGTTTTTTTGAAAGTGTGAATAAACAGGTGGACAAAGGTGAGTCGGTTGATATAGTGTATCTGGACTTTCAGAAAGCCTTTGACAAGGTCCCTCATCAGAGACTTTTGGCAAAACTAAAGAGTCATGGGATAGGAGGCAGTGTACTATTGTGGATCAAGAACTGGTTAAAAGATAGAAAGCAGAGGGTTGGGCTAAATGGCCAATTTTCCCAATGGAGAAAGGTGAATAGTGGTGTACCCCAGGGATCTGTGCTGGGTCCGCTGCTTTTTGACATATTCATAAATGACCTGGAAAGTGGAATAACGAGTGAGGTTATCAAATTTGCAGATGACACAAAACTATTTAAAGTTGTTAAAACCCAAGAGGATTGTGGAGAATTGCAAGAGGATCTTGATAAATTAGAAGACTGGGCATCAAAATGGCAGATGAAATTTAATGTGGACAAGTGCAAAGTTATGCACCTAGGGAAGAACAACCCAAACTATGGTTACACAATGCAAAGCTCCACATTAGGAACCACCACCCAGGAAAAAGATTTAGGCGTCATTGTGGATAACATGTTAAAACCCTCGGCCCATTGTGCAGCAGCAGCCAAGAGAGCAAACAGAATGCTAGGTATCATAAGGAAAGGAATGGAAAATAAAACAAAAGATATTATAATGCCTCTATATCATTCCATGGTGAGACCGCACCTTGAATATTGTGTGCAATTCTGGTCGCCGTATCATAAAAAGGATATAGAGTTATTAAAAAAGGTTCAGAGAAGAGCCACCAAAATGGTAAAGGGGATGGAAGGATACTTCTATGAAGAAAGGCTAAAAAGGTTAGGGCTCTTTAACCTGGAAAAGAGACGGCTGAGGGGAGATATGATAGAAGTCTATAAATTAATGAACGGAGTGGAATGGGTAAACGTAGATCGATTGTTTACGTTATCAGAATATAGAAAGACTAGGGGACATGCAATGAAGCTACAGGGTAAACTATTTAAGACTAATTAAAGAAAATATTTTTTCACTCAACGTGTAATCAAACTCTGGAATTTGTTAACGGGTGATGTTAGTGTAGCTGGGTTTAAGAAAGGTTTGGACAAGTTCCTGGAGGAAAGGTCTATAAACCATTATTAAGAAGGGAACCAGGATATCAATGCTTGACCCAGTACAAGCATTGCGGAACCTGTGTCTTTTGGGGAAACTGCTAGGTACGTATGACCTAGATTGGCCACTGTTGGAAACAGGATACTGGGCTTGATGGACCTTGGTCTGATCCAGTATAGCATATCTTATGTTCTTATACTACGGTTACACTATGCAAGGCTCCACATTAGGAACCACCACCCAGGAAAAAGATTTAGGCATCATCGTGGATAATATGTTGAAACCCTCCGGTCAGGTGCAGCGGCGGCCAAGAGAGCAAATAGAATGCTAGATATCATAAGGAAAGGAATGGAAAATAAAACAAAGGATATTATAATTCCTCTGTATCGTTCCATGGTGCGACCTCACCTTGAATATTGTGTGCAGTTCTGGTCACCATATCTTAAAAAGGATATAGCATTGTTAGAAAAGGTACAGAGAAGACCTACCAAAATGGAAAAGGGGATGGAAGGATACCCCTTTGAAGAGAGGCTAAAAAGGTTAGGGCCCTTCAACCTGGAAAAGAGATGGCTGAGGGGAGATATGATCAAGATCTATAACTTAATGAATGGAGTGGAACGGGTAAACGTAGGTGAATTGTTTACACTATCAAAGTATAGAAAAACTAGGGGACATGCAATGAAGCTACAGGGTAACCTATTTAATAAGAGAACATATTTTCTCACTCAAAGTGTAATCAAACTCTGGAATTTGTTACCAGAGAATATAGTAAAAGCTGTTAGAGTAGCCAGGTTTAAAAACGGTTTGGACAAGTTCCTGAAGGAAAGGTCCATAAACCATTATTAAAGGGGACCCGGGATATCCACTGCTTGCCCCAGTACAACCATTGTCTTTTGGGGAAACTGCTAAGTACTTGTGACCTAGATTGGTCACTGTTGGAAACAGGATACTGGGCTTGATGAGCCTTGGTCTGACCCAGTATGGCATATCTTATGTTCTTATGAGGTGGATATCCATCATACAGCCTCCTGCCACTCCACCCTCTTGATGTGGTTCTCTCGTTGGCTCCTCAGATGCTGCGCCACTTCATTGGCTCTTTCTGTTTTTCTGCTCCCCCAATTCTGGCATCCCAGGCAACTGCCCTGTTTCTTCCTCATTCTGAAATCAGTTTTTGTAAAATTCCTATATCATATAAACTGAATTTCTTCCTTATAAGACTACGCAATATTTACCAACCATAATTTCATAGCAATGCAATTTATACATTTGTAAGAGCAACCACTAGATCATGAATGTGGGAGAGACTGTACACACCAAGTAATGAAATTAATTTCCCAACTTAAGGCCAATAATGGCAGATATCAGCTGACGTGGACTGTACATCAGAATAAAACACAACACATGAAGCAAGGCTGCTTGCCTGCTATCATCTCCCCTCCCCTACTGCTCTTAGAGATCAGTATTTTGTTCTGTCGGCCAGAGGAAACTCCTGTCAAAATGGCTTAATGATAGTCTAATGTTTTCATGCTATGAAAACTCACATCTGTCTCCCAGACCTATTTTACTTCTTTGCTAATGCACACTCATGGACGTAACAGTCTGCTTCACTGCCTTGGCAATTCTCAAAGCAACAAAAGACCCTATTCATAAAAAGAATCACCTTTTATAGGTTTTAAGACAGGCATAACTCTCAACCTATTTTTTTTTTATTCTCTTACTATACAAGCCAGTGTTTACAGACAGGAAATATACATGACTTATTTCCCTCCCCCCCCCCCCACCCCCCACTACCACTACCAGATACATTCATGATCTAAAGTCAACCACTGGAAAGTCTGAAGCATTTTTAGTTTTTATTATTTTCTATCATCCTATTTTTTTAAAGAATCAAAGAAATGAAAACAAAATATTTAGATTATTAAAAATTTAGTTGATTTACTGATTGTATCTGCAGTAATGTGTTCAATGTCCCTTACCACAAGGGGTGATGTGGAGCTTATTAGAGATGCCCACAATCAGCTCTTTTTTGGCTGACTAATACATTTTATGCTCAAATGGAGTTGCCAACAAGTTCACAGGGGCAGTTACTAAAGTGTGTTATGACAATAATGCATAGTATTTGTCTCTTAATGCATGTTAAAGGGCAATAATGTGTCTTTTACCTCAATGCCCACAATGTGTGTTGAATACTAATGAGACGTAAATGCATGCAAAACCTCACTAGTTATTCAAATGAATAATGCAATTTGTGGAAATTTGCTGCAAGCTGTGATATTCAGGGAAAAATAACACTCAAAGCTGGCATTATTTTTTCCACTTGGAGTATCAGGATGCTAAGATGTAGTCCAATGCTCTCAGACTTTCTTAAAGGGGCTGCATGTACTTTTCAGGGGTGAGAGCAATTTGGTTGGCACAGTAGAGGACAAGGTGAGACAGTTTGAAAGGAGGAATTTTCTTAAAGGGGCTGCATGTATAAAATAGAAACAAAGAAACATAGAAACATGATGACAGAAAAAGACCACATGGCCTATCTAGTCTGTCCTTCCATAACAACAACTACAACAGTCCACTTTTTACCTTTAGAGATCCTCTGTGTTGGTCCCATGCTTTTTTGAATTCAGTTACTGTCCTCATCTCTACCACCTCCACTGGGAGACTATTCCATGGATCCACTACTCTTTCTGTAAAGAAATATTTCCGCATATCACTCCTGAATCTATCTCCCTTCACCCTCATCCCATGTCCCTTCGTAGCAGAACTTGCTTTCAATTGAAAGAGGCTCTCTCCCTGAACATTTATGCCACGGAGGTATTTAAACATCTCAATCATATCACCTCTATCCCGCCTTTCCTCTAAGGTGTACATATTAAGACCTTTAAGTCTGTCCTCAAATGCTTTATAATGAAGCCCATTAATCATTTTAGTAGCAACCCTCTGCACCGACTCCATCCTGTTCACATCCTTTTGAAGGTGCGGTCTCCAGAATTGCATACCATACTCCAAATGAGGTTGCACCAAAGACTTATACAGAGGCATTATCACCTCCTTTTTTCTGCTAGCCATTCCTCTCCGTATGCACCCAAGCATCCTTCTAGCTCTTGCCGTCGCCTTTTCTACCTGTTTAGCTACTTTAAGATCATCAGACACAACCACGCCTAGGTCCCGCTCTTCTTTAGTGGACAAAAGTACTTCACCTCCTATACTGTATTGCTCCCTTGGATTGCTGCAGCCCAAATGCATGACCTTACATTTTTTAACATTAAATCCCAGCTGCCAAATTATAGACCATTCTTCAAGCTTAGCTAGATCCCTCCTCATGTTATGTACACCTTCCTGGGTGTCTACTCTATTGCAGATTTTGGTATCATCTGCAAAGAGGCAAACCTTACCCGACAGCCCTTCAGCTATATCACTAACAAAGATGTTAAAAAGAATCGGACCAAGGACAGATCCCTGGGGCACACCACTGGTAACATCCTTCTCTTCAGAGTGAGCTCCATTTACTTGTACTCTTTGTCGCCTCCCACCCAACCAATTTCTAACCCAAGCAGTAACTTTAGGGTCCATCCTTAGGGTGCTCAGTTTGTTTATAAGTCGCCTGTGAGGAACAGTGTCAAAGGCTTTACTGAAATCTAAATACACCACATCTAGAGCTCTCCCTCGGTCCAACTCCCTGGTCACCCAGTCAAAGAAATCAATCAGATTTGTCTGACAAGACCTGCCTCTGGTGAATCCATGCTGCCTCGGATCCTGTAATCCGCTGGACTCCAGAAACCTCACTATTTTCTCTTTCAGCAGCGTTTCCAATAATTTACTCACCATCGAAGTTAAACTAACCGACCTGTAGTTTTCAACCACATCCTTACTTCCGCTTTTATGTAAAGGCACCACATGAGCCTCTCTCCAGTCCTGTAATTGGTGGTCTGGGTTTCCCTACCCACTGGCATCACTTAGTAGTCAAGGCACTTCCCCAAATAACCCTCTCTCCATACATGGTTCCCATGCCCCAAAAGACACCACCAAAATCTATTCCTCCATTTTAAACCCCCAAACCTGACCCTAACCCCATACCTCCTAAGGCCCACTGGCCCTCCTTTAACTCAATTCTTGTGACCTAATGAGTTCAGGATGGGAATGAACTCTACTTGCTCCTATTAGGGCTAATACTGGATTCAAAATGGCCACAACGACCCCTATTCGAAGACTCATGGTACTACAGCTAACTGTCAACTGCAGAAGTAGTACTGCAAGACTACTGCTAGGGGATCATGGGTGCCATTTTGAACCTGGCACCAGCCCAGACCAGAGTGCGGGAAGGTTGCTCATATCTGGGCCCCACTAGACTACCAAGATTTAGTTAAAGTAGGCCCAGTGGTCCTTAGGGGGTGGGTGGTTTGTATTGGGTTCAGAGGGGTCTTAAAGGGCAAGGATGGGATGTGGATGGCATCTTTGGGGGTAGGAGGATGAGAGGCATGTGTGGGGAGGGGGTTATTTGGGGGAGTGCCTTGGCTACTTGGTGGTGCTGAAGGATAAGAACCCCTGGACCACTGATTACATTTTATACATGTGGCCCCTTTAAGAACATAGACGTGAACATTGGGCTGCATGTTAGAGCTTTGATCTGACATTATTTTTCCCTTTGAATAATACAGGGAGTATTTTGGGAGGGTGGGGTAGTTGAAGGGAGCATTTATATGGGACAGTTTGTGGGGCAGAGGGGCAATTGCAGGGAGGTATTTTTGGGAGTGGGTGTAGTTTGTAAGGTATTGGTTCAGTTGCAGGAGGGTATTTTTGGGGTATGTGGCAATTGCGAGGATGGTAGTTTTGAGGGGTGAGAGCAGTTTGGTTGGCACAGTAGAGGACAAGGTGAGACAGTTTGAAATGAGGAAATTTTCTTACTGTTATGTTTCACTGTACAGTATGTAAGTTTCTATGCTACAGAAGATGGAACTCCTTCTCCTACAGAAATGCACTGGGCCATTTTTTGGGGGGAGGGGGCATATTTCACTGGAACTTCTCATCTGATTTGGGTCATTTTCAAACTTGATCTGTCTTTTTTACTGGTTTATCCCACATGCCAAGTTTCATCTCATTTTCTTAAAACTTTGGAGAGTTATTTTGCCCCTAGATAGACAGATAAATAAATTAATAAATAAAATAAAAGTATGTCTAACGCATTTTCTATGCCACTTTATCATTCATTCAAAGCGGTTTACATTTAGCTTGAACTGGGGGGCTATACAGTGAACAAGCAGGGTACAGATAACAGATAATTGTGTACAGCATTGCTTTACATACATTGGGCATGTTTACTAAAGGGCGTTAAGAGAATATCGTACAAAATACTCTTAACCACATTTAAACTTATCAACGGCATCTCGCCCTCACATCTAGCCACTCTGATACATGCTCCAAAAGAACTTAGAACCCGCAGGCAAAACGCAACCCACTCTCTAGACATAAAAAAATCCATCCGAAAAACAAAAAAAACCACAAGCTCAAGAGCCTTCTCATATGCAGCCCCCACCCTGTGGAATAAACTTCCGCTAAGCCTCCGCAAAATAAAAGATCTCCATATATTCCGGAAAGAACTAAAAACATATCTGTTTATAGAACACTTTATAAATCTTAATGAATCCCCTCCATCCCGCACACTACACCTCCATAACAATCCTCCTTAACCACAGATCAAAAAGCCTCAAACCTCAATACACTTAAGAAAAAAAGCAACTCTTACAAACTACGATTAATAATGAATGATTAATGTAAATAGTTACAGCATTACTAGCCAATGTTAATTGTATATAGTTATGAAAAAACACTGTTCCATGTTATTGTTCATGAAAAGTTAATTGTACATAGTTATGAAAAACGCTGTTCCATGTAAAACCATGTTCATTATATGTTAAGTGTAAACCGCCTTTGATCTCTGGAAAAAGCGGTATAAAAGAAAAGCATAAATAAATAAATAAAATAAATAAAGAGAGCAAGTGTGCCGTTAATGCCTATTATTGGCACCTTTGCGCCCTTAACACACGTAAAAACTGCTTTAATGGGTGGTAAAGGCTCCTACAGCATTAAGGGCGCTCTAGGTGGAGGGTGGGCGCTAAAGGGGCAGAGAGTGGGTGTTAACAGTGTGTGCGTCCTTAATGCCTGTTGCGCAATGTGCTTAAAAGCCCTTTAGCACTGGGAACCCTAATGCCAAGTAAAACTTCACGAAAAGGGTGTATTTAGATGGGAGAGAGCCTATTTAATTGGCTGCAATGTGATGCACTGACAGGGGAGCACCATAAAGTGATAGTAGTGCTCCATTAGCAGAAACAGTATGGTGCCCAAATATGAAAGGGCACTATGTTGATGGTGCAAATGGGGCAAAGAAGGAGGCATGTGGGGGCTGATGGTGTACAGGCGAACCAGGCAGCTGCCCAGGTGGCACATAAGAACATAAGATCCTATATATACCATACTGGGCCAGATCAAGGTCCATCAAGCCCAGTATCCTGTGTCCAACAGTGGCCAATCTAGGTCACAAGTACCTAGCTGTTTCCCCAAAAGACACACAGGTTCCACAATGCCTGTAGTGGGGCAAGAAGTATATTTTCCAAGTCCCTTGAATAATGGTTTATGGACCTTTTCTCCAGGAATCTGTCCAAACCTTTTTTAAGCCCAGCTACACTAACAGCTTTTACTACATTTGCCGGTAATGAATTCTAGAGTTTGCTTATGCGTTGAGTGACAAACTATATTCTCTTATTAGTCTTAAACGGGTTACACTGTAGCTTCATTGCCTGTTCCCCAGTCTTTCCACATTTTGATGATTCTGCTGTTGCAGAAAAATGATGTGCCACTTGAGGCAATCCAAGGGACCTGCAAATGCCCATGTAACTACCATAGCAGTGGCCATCATCCTCTCCCCCCCCCCCCCCCCCGAGATATATCAGTGGCAGGCAATGAAGGGGTCCCTGCAGAAGTAAATGTTTGAGGGGGCTGCATGGACATCCATGTCTGCCTCTGCCCCTTCCCATCCAGACCTTGCACCCTAGGCACCCACCAAACCCACATGTTGGGCAGGATGGGACTGCACACCACCACCACTGACAGCACACGGGCAAGTCACCATGGTGTGGGGGTGGTGGTGGTGGGGGCAGCGGCACCTGCCTGCAGACCAAAGTCATGTCCTGGTCCTGTGTGCCATGCGCATTGCAACATGTGCCAAGGTCTGTCTGATGGGAAGCAGTGCTGCCAAATGGATCCCCCAGGGACTGGCTCAACAAACACAGTCAGTGTGTATATGAGCAGAGGGTCACAGGTTCAAGTCCCAGCTGTGGATCATGTATTGCATGTCCCTGTGGCTAAACGTTAGCCTACAGTGCAGGTACAGAAACCAGCATGTGCAACCCCCAATGAATCAGCCAGCAAGGGTACAAACACACATCAGCCACACACACAGGCTCCACTATCCACAGCTGAAAGAGAACAAGTGGCAATGTCAAATAGAAACTACATAAACAGAATACCTTAGCTCAGATACACATGCAGAACATAGACCATCACCAAACAAAGAACAAAGAATCACAATTTAGAAATAGGAAGACAATAATTAAACTGGGAACTCCAAAAGCCAAACTTGGAATATACAATAATTAAACTTGGAACCCAATAAGCCAAATTTGGAATGTACAACAACACTATAGAAATAAAACTATAAATTAATTTCCTCTTGTACTAAACAAAGTGCAGATGTTAATGATGCACATTGCCCAGAGCTGAGTTATTCCAGATAATAAATTCAAAATAAAGAGATATTTTTCTACCTTTTGTGCATTTTTTTTCAGTTGCAATTGCTCCAGCAACTTTCTTCTGGTTTCTTCGTGTCTTCTGCTATCCATTTGTCCTTTCTTCTCTCTTCTAGTTTTTTTCCATTCTCTCTCTACATCTGCTTTAACATACTAATCTTTCTCCTTTTGCTCTTTCCTCATTCCTATTTCATCCACTCAAATTTTACTCCTCCATCCTCAATCCCCACTTACTCTCCCAATACCCGGCCAATTGTAGATTTTTCTTCCCTCCCACACAAAATACTTTCCCCTCTCCATTTCACTCTCCCAGCCCCATCCCATTCTCATCCTCCCCCAACATCAGCTCCATTCTAGTTCCAGCCCCACACAACATCCGCTCCCTTCTAGTCCCCGCATCAGCCCATTTCCAGTCCTATTCTAGCTCCAGCATCAGCCCATTTCCAGTCCTAGCTCCCCCATCCATTTCCAGTCCTATCTGAGTCCCTCCATCAGCTCATTTCCAATCCTAGCCCCCATCAGCCCATTCCTAGTCATTTCCTAACCCCACCATCAGCCCATGTCAAATCCTAGCTCCCCTCCACTCAGCCCATTTCCAATCCAAGCCCCCCAAGAGCCTACTTGCAGTTCTAGCCCCTCTATGAGTCCATTTCAATCCAAGCCCCCACCACAGCCCAATTCCAATCTTACCACCCCTGAACAGCCCAATTCCAGTCCTATCCTAGCCTCTCCCTCAGCCCATTTCCTGTCCAAGCTCCTCCCCCCACTCTCTCTCCTAGCTCCCTCCCCTCACAGCTCATTTCCATTCCAAGCCCTCGTCCCCATCAGCTATTTGCAGTTCAAGCCCCGCCTTTCCACTCAGCCCATTTCCAGTCCTAGCAACCCCCCCAGCCCATTACCAGTCCTAGCCCACCCATAGCCCATTACTAGTCCTAACCCCCATCAGCCCACCTCCAGTCCTAACCCCCCATCAGCCCATTTCAAGTCCTAACCCCCCCATAGCCCATTATCAGTCCTAACCCCCCATCAGCCCACTTCCAGTCCTAGCCCCCCATAGCCCATTACTAGTCCTAACCCTCCCCATCAGCCCATTTACAGTCCTAGTCCCCCCATAGCCCATTACCAGTCCTAACCCCCCATCAGCCCACTTCCAGTCCTAACCCCCCATCAGCCATTTTCAAGTCTTAGCCCCCCCATAGCCCACCTCCAGTCCTAAACCCCCATCAGCCCACCTCCAGTCCTAACCCCGATCAGCCCATTTCAAGTCCTAAACCCCCCATAGCCCATTACCAGTCCTAACCCCCCTTCAGCCCACTTCCAGTCCTCGCCCCCCATAGCCCATTACCAGTCCTAACCCTCCCCATCAGCCAATTTCCAGTCTTAGCCCCCCCATAGCCCATTACCATTCTTAAACCCCCATCAGCCCACCTCCAGTCCTAACCCCATCAGCCCATTTCAAGTCCTAACTCCCCCATACGCCCATTTCCAGTCCTAGCCCCCCATCAGCCCACTTCCAGTCCTAGCCCACCCATAGCCCATTTCTAGTCATAACCCCCATCAGCCCACCTCCAGTCCTAACCCCCGATCAGCCCATTTCAAGTCCTAACCCCCCAGAGCCCATTACCAGTCCTAACCCCCCATAACCCCACCTCCAGACCTAACCCCCATCAGCCCATTTCAAGTCCTAACCCCCCATAGCCCATTACCAGTCCTAACCCCCCTTCAGCCCACTTCCAGTCCTAGCCCCCCATGGCCCATTACTAGTCCTAACCCTCCCCATCAGCCCATGTCCAGTCTGAGCCCCCCCATAGCCCATTACCAGTCCTAAACCCCCATCAGCCCACCTCCTGTCCTAACCCCCCATCAGCCCATTTCAAGTCCTAACCCCCCCAATAGCCCATTACCAGTCCTAACCCCCCATCAGCCCATTTCAAGTCCTAACCCCCCCATAGCCCATTATCAGTCCTAACCCCCCATCAGCCCACCTCCAGTCCTAACCCCGATCAGCCCATTTCAAGTCCTAACCCCCCATAGCCCATTACCAGTCCTAACCCCCCTTCAGCCCACTTCCAGTCCTAGCCCCCCATAGCCCATTACCAGTCCTAACCCTCCCCATCAGCCCATTTCCAGTCTTAGCCCCCCCATAGCCCATTACCAGTCCTAAACCCCCATCAGCCCACCTCCTGTCCTAACCCCCCATCAGCCCATTTCAAGTCCTAACCCCCCCAATAGCCCATTACCAGTCCTAACCCCCCTTCAGCCCACTTCCAGTCCTAGCCCCCCATAGTGCATTACTAGTCATAAACCCCCCAGTCAGCCCACTTCCAGTCCTAGCCCCCCATAGCCCATTACCAGTCCTAAACCCCCATCAGCCCACCTCCAGTCATAACACCACATCTGGGCCCATTTCAAGTCCTAACTCCCCCCCCCCCATTGCCCATCAGCCCACTTCCAGTCCTAGCCCCCCCCATAGCCCACTTCCAGTCCTAGCCCCCCCATCAGCCCATTTCCAGTCTTAGCCCCCCCATAGCCCATTACCAGTCCTAACCCCCCATCAGCCCACTTCCAGGTCTAACCCCCCCATCAGCCCATTTTCAATCTTAGCCCCCCCATAGCCCATTACCAGTCCTAACCCCCCCATCAGCCCACCTCCAGTCCTAACCCCCCATCAGGGCCCATTTCAAGTCCTAATCCCCCATAGCCCATTACCAGTCCTAACCTCCCATCACCACATTTTCAATCTTAGCCCCCCCATAGCCCATTACCAGTGCTAACCCTCCCCATCAGCCCATTTCCAGTCCTAGCCCCCCCATAGCCCATTATCAGTCCTAGCCCCCCCCATAGCCCATTACCAGTCCTAACCACCCATCAGCCCACCTCCAGTCCTAACCCCCATCAGCCCACTTCCAGTCCTAGCCCCCATAGCCCATTACCAGTCCTAACCCCCCATCAGCCCACTTCCAGTCCTAACCCCCCCAATCAGCCCATTTCCAGTCTTAGACCCCCATAGCCCATTACCAGTCCTAACCCCCCCATCAGCCCACCTCCAATCCTAACCCTTCCCATCAGCCCATTTCCAGTCCTAGCCCCCCATAGCCCATTACCAGTCCTAACCCCCCCATCAGCCCACTTCCAGTCCTAACCCCATCACCCCATTTTCAATCTTACCCCCCCATAGCTCATTACATCCTAACCCCCCCCCCCCCATTAGCCCATAGCCCATTACCAGTCCTAACCCCCCTCCCCCCATCAACCCAGGGAAAATTTAAACAAACAAAACTGGCTGCTGCCGCTGCCGCCACGGCAGCATCAAGTGTCCCAAAGCCCCCCGCCTGCCTGGCAGAGTCCTCCGCACCGGCTTTCAGAGCCGTGAAGAGAGTTTCTCTTTCGCGGCTCTGTTAAGCCCGCCGGGGATGATGGGAGTTTCCCATCAGCCCCGGTGGGCTTAACAGAGCCGTGAGAGAGAAACTCTCTCTTCATGGCTCTGAAAGCCGCCGCCGAGAGAATTGATTCAACGAGGGCTCTGCCAGGCAGGCGGGGTGGTGGGGGGGCCCCCGCGGAACACTTGATTCTGCCGCTGCCGCGGCGGCAGTGGCAGCAGCAGCAGCAGCCAGTTTTTTGTTTTAATTTACTTGGGCTTTCAATTAAGAATGTTGTTTGCGCGTGGCTCCCTGAAATGCGGGGCCCTGTGCAAACAACATTCTTGCTCAATGGACGGGCCGGCCCTGTCTGGGGAGGTTCTATGGACTTACATGTCTCCGTTCGATTTCAGGAATGACAGGGACATGTGCAAGCATATCCATGTTTATACCTGCTGCAGGCATGAATACACAAAATCCCAATCCTTGGTCCAGTTAGATATAAATATCCACCATATACAAAACCAAACCCAAAGATATCCCCTAATTGAATAGGGGATATTTTTGGGGCAGGCATGAATAGGCATCAGGAAAGTGCTTATTTTGGCCTAAAAATATCTAGAGAGTGTAGAAAAGATGGAGAGTTAAGTGACTAGTCTAACATCACAAAGATCCACACTGGGATTTGAACTATGTTCCAATATACTATTCCAGGGGTGTCTATGTAGATATCTCTACAGCCATCCATATAGAACAGATCCACGTTTCTGAAATCATGCCCAAAATTACACATGCCTGCGTTTTTTTCATATGTTCTGACTTTGACATCCCAGATTGCACTTGGACATTCTATTGTAAAATGTGCCTTCATGGGACTAAACACATGATTGTTGCTGAATAGCACACATTAAATCATGCATTTTTTGCCCTTAATGCACATTTATTTTATTATCTATTTATGCAATTTACAAAAATAATCAAGCAAAGGCTTGTACAGAAACAACAACTTGTTACAGCAATAATACAAAGAAAATTGTACAATGAAACTCAACAAGAGTATAATTAGCCCACTGGGGAGCAGCATCGGAAAGGAACAACTGACGATAGGTGAATTACTCGGAAACCATCAAAAAGGAAAAACCATAGAATCTAAAACAGAGGCAGAGAACAGAGCTATAATAAATGATGAGACCTTACTCACGAAGGGGAAGATGTCAATAAATGTGAACTGACAAATGAAGATAACTCGTCTGGTTGAAAAGAAAAACATACTTGTGTTCATTGTTCTAAATATGTTCTATGTAAAATAATAGTACTCTATTATTAAAGTTTATGTTACCTGTAAACCGCTACTGATCGCTGGAAGTGGCGGTATAGAAAAGATGTATAAATAAATAAAATACTTAATTGCTCTAAAGGAAATTATACATTTATAAGGAAAACGTAATAGGAAAGAGGCACCAATCTGAAGAACACCATATCTTAATAACAAGAAGGCTCTACGCCTTCTCTCAGTCTCTCTAGAGACATCTGGGAATATCAGAATTTTTTCCCCATAAATAAAGCAGTACGTTTTTTGAAGTAAAGCTTTAATATCCGTTCCCTATCAGATGGAATTGCAAAGGTCACTAACATAGTGGGAACCAATAAATCTGATTCTTTAGGCGACTGCAAAAGAGCTGAAACATCCAAAACATCCATATCTAACGGACCCACAGTCATCTTCCCTTCCTTCTTACCACTTGGCAAAAAATATGCTTTAACAACAGGGGTGGTTAAGTCAACAGGTACCAGTAAAACTTCATATATATATTTTTTAAACAGCTCTACTGGGGAAATCCCCGACACAACTGGAAAATTTAATAATCGAATATTAGAAGCTCTTACAACATTTTCCAAATTTTCCACTTTCATCCTTATTGCAACATTGTCTTTTATCATAAAGTCAGATACTAATGAAACCTGAGTCACTTTCTGATCCCCAGCATCAATCTTCAACTTAAGGGCTTCCAACTCCCCCTTAAATCCGGAAGATGTAGTTTCCAACTTTTCCAATCGCAAAGTTGTTAAATCCACTTGCTGACTTAACAACAGAAGACAGCTGTAAAATCACCTCCCAGATAGTTTCTAGAGATATCTCCTTCAGGCACTTCAGAAAAGTACCTTTAGGTAACGCAAGTATCGAGGGGAGTACCCTTCCATCAGTACCCTCCACCGCATGAGGAAGTATATCCGACTCCACAGATTGAATAAGGACCTTATCCACAGCCCCTGACACCTTGGGCTGATCTCCGGGACTCTCCTCAAGCAAGGCCCGCTCACAAGATGCTAACCACCCATTCTAGGCAGGACTTCATCTCCTCCCACAGGAGGGATCACCGGGCAGGTCAAACGTGAGGGTGGTTGACGCTCATTGGGGGAGAGAGAGGCCTCAAGGGCAGACAACGCCGATTCCACCTCAACCAACGGTGTAGCGCCCGCTCGAATCTCTCCCTTTTGCTGCTCCGTCAGCTGAACAAGACGATCCATGGGACCCTCTACAACAGAAACAGCAGGTAAAGGCTCCACGGGAGGAACCTTTTGCTTGCCTTTGCATTTAGGCATGTTCAGCCCGCTAATGTTCCGCCACCATCTTAGAGTTTAGCCACTCCCACCCCATTTTTTTAACACAATGCAAGTTAAATAATAATGAGATGCAAAACATGCAAATACAAGCAAATCAGTTCATTATTATACAAAATGAATAATGTGGATTGTGTTTGACCTTTCAAGCTATGTTACTCATGGAAAAATAATGCCAGACTTGAGCTGGCATTATCTTTTCCCCCCTTTGAGCATCAGCCACTAACACAAGGCCAGATTCTCCCAGGAAGTCTATTAAAGGGGCTGGTCAGGGAATCAAATCCACCTCACCCTCCAGCATCCCCAGTCTTAATCCCTCTACCACCAACATCCCCCAATCTTAGCTTCTCCACCCATTGACACCTTTGAGATATCTTTCCACGTCTTGAACAATCCTCCTTCAGACCTCCCCCATCCCCCAATCCTACCAGAATCTTTTGGGGGTCTCTGTATTGAATAGCTGGGGTGCAGAAGAAATCCACAGTTGCTTCTGTCCCATTGGCGTCTTGAGTTCAAAATGGCACCCAAAGCTCCTTAGTGGTTGTCTCATGGTACTACTGCTAGAGGAATTTGGGTGACATTTTGAATCCAGGCACATGTGGAGCAGAAATGAATAGGGATTGCTCCTGTCCTCTCCCACTGGCCACCATGGAGGCCTCTGATTGGTACCAAGAGGAATAGGGGGTGGTAGATGTTTGAAAGGGATCTTTCAGGGGGAATATCTTTTAGAAACAGAATACTACATCAATGACTTTCTGATCAGGATATTTCATTCAGAGCAATTTAGAAGGCTGGGTGGGCATAATAATAGCCCTGGGATTGAAAGACTTGGGGAGCTAATATGTGAATGTGTAATGCAAACATTATACCAAAGTGAACCAAATATATGAACATCACTCAAAAATCTCAGGTCAGCTGATAATGCATACCATATGTTTGGGGTAATGAAAGAAAAAATACAGGAGCGTATGCAGACTCTCCGAACTGATTTAGCAGAAGGGAAATTGAGCATGTTCTGTTGCAAGAGAGGAAGCAGCCAAGTAGCTTGCTGGCACTGAATTAAATATTTAAGGTGGACAAAAGGCATATCAGTAAGTACTTTGAATATAAGTAAAAATAATTCATTGTAATACGATAGGTAACCAATGCAGCTCAGCCAGCATTGGAAAAACATGCTCCCTTTTCCCACTCAAAAAAACACGAACTGCCAAATTTGAAACAAGTTGCAAAACCCTTAAAAAGAATGCCCACAGTCCAATAAGTGTGGCATTACAATAATCCAGGCCCAATGAAAGAATACTGTCCTAAAATCAGCGAGATCCTAGACAAGCTTCAAATGTTATAATCAGCACCTCTTAAAGAATATAGCGGCCCTTTTACTAAAGCGCCCTAGGTTCTGGCACCTAATGCATATTTAGCGCCCAAATCAATGCGTGTTAGGTGCAACTGCTCTGTGGTAAGCATTAGGAACGTGGCCAGCATGTGCAGGAAGGCCCCTTAGCATGCATTCAGGCCCTATAGAGGTGGCATTAGGTACACTTTCACTAACTGCAATATGATCACCATGCCCATTCTCCATCCTAACCCACCCAGTCGTCGCCCCAGTGCATGATTGGCAAATCACGAATCAGCACACAATAGCTGTCATTCCCTGGGGTAACAGTTAATGTGAGGCCTTGTGAACAGTTACTGCACATGAAAATGCATGCTGCTTAGCACACTTTAGAAGAAAGGGCCTGTAGCTTGCACAATTCTTTTATAATGAGCTTCTAGGGTGTAATTTTAGAAACTCTATTTCTGTGTTTTGGACGACTTAAAATGGGCATAGAGTCGTTGAAAGCACAGAAACGTCTCCAGAGCCATTATAGAAGCCAGCTCTGGGGACATCCCCAGCATGAGGATGTCTGAATCTGGATGGGAGCCTGGAGGAAGCATGGTTGGAGCATTCCCAGGGACCAGGACATCGCCACCGATTACAGGAACATCATGGATGTCCAATGGCAGGTCTAACTTTAGACCAGCTCCAAGACACACATAGCAATGAACAAGTGTCTGAAAAGTGCTCATTTTAGCTTACAAACATCCAGAGTGTGTAGAGAGAAAAGCACTCTATCATCCCCAGTACAAATTCAAGTACAGCAGCACAGGATATGAACCCTGGTTGCCTTGTTCCTAACCCACTGCTCTAGGTATTATGCTATCCTAGACATCTAGGTTCTGAAACATGGCTTTGAGGATGTCTAATTTGACTCTCCTGCATATCCATCTTTGTGAAATCATGTCAGCACCTGGACATGTGTGCATTTTTTCAGACGTTCTGGTTTAGATGTCCCAGATTGCACTTGGACAGATCTTCTAAAATTCCCTCATAATGTCATCTTTGAACTGAAGGCAACCCCCTGATATTTAACCCCTGACTTCAAGTGAATGACAAATGCACTGGTCTGTAATACATTCATAGAAATGTCTAAATTTCCTCTATTAATTATCAAGGCATCATCTTTTAGAAAGTTAATCACAAAGCCAGTTTGAGCCAGCCAGCCAAACAATAAATGCCTGAAAAGAATCAGCCACACTCACTGCTATGTGGCCCAATGAATTTGATTTCCAAAATATTTCGTATGCCAAGTTGTTTTCTTATAATGACCTGTTTTTAGAATTTAACTGATATTATTTAATTCCTGTATAATGGAAACTGTAGTTTGTATCTTATAGATTGATATTGAACATGCTGTATTTACATTGTCTTAATAAATATATTAAAATGATCAAGCACTTCAGAAATGATTTAAAAGGATTTAATAAAAACTTGTTTTAACTCACCACCAGAAATACAGTAATTCAACTACCTCTCTGTTGCCTTTTTACACTCACAATTCAGAATTCCCGCCCTTCTCCCACTGCTAGTGCTATGGGAATGTCTACCGTCATATTTCTATAATGGCCAGCAGGAAGAAGGAGGTGACAGTGCCTCGGTATAAGTCTTTGGTGTGACCTCATTTGGAGTATTGTGTGCAATTCTGGAGACTGCACCTTCAAAAGGATGTGAACAGGATGGAGTCGGTGCAGAGGGCGACTACTAAAATGATCAGTGGGCTAAGGCATATAGGGAAAGATGTAAAGATCTCCATATGTATACTTAGAAGGAAAAGCGGGAGAGAAGAGATATATTACAGATGTTTAAATCCCTCTGTGGTATAAATGAACAAGAGGAGAGCCTCTTTCAATTGAAAGGAAACTCTGCAATGAGGGGACGTATGATGAAGGTGAAAGGGAATAGACTCAGGAGTAATATGCAGCAATTTCTTTATGGAAAGAGTGGTAGGTATGTGGAATAGTTTCTCAATGGAGGTTGTAGAGTCCAGGACAATATCTGAATTCAAGAAAACATGGGACAAACATAATAGATCTCTAAAGGAAAAAAGGGGACTGCAGTAGTTGGTATGGAAAGGCAGACTGGCTAGGCCATATGGTCTTTTTCTACCGTCATGTTTCTATGGTTTACTTCTATTTCCTGGCATTGCCATCTTTTTATTTTGATCTGCCCATTATTTTTGGACTTGAAGAATGGAGTCTTAACTCTAGAAAGTTTAGCCAAGAATTAGGTTAGCCCAATAAACAAGTCATTTTTTAACTACATGTTTTATCTTTGCTATAAATTGCATTGTGGGCATGTTTTAAATGGGGAAGAAAAGTATTTATTTACAATTTTATAATGCAAATATGCATAAAAAAGTCTGGATATTGGGATTTATACCTGCTCTACGACAGACATAAAGGTCAGCCTACTGCTCATTTGGACTTTGGGGTTGCACCAGTGATTGATGGAGTAATTGAGGGAACAATTGTGCTCACCTCTCTGGTTTTTAAAAACCACCTCAACATATTTTCATAGTAACATAGTATATGATGGCAGATAAAGACCAGCATGGTCCATCTAGCCTGCCCAGCAAGGTGGCAAGAGTAGATGCACCTGCCGCTCCGTGCAGTTCACCCCTCCCCATGCCTTTTTTTAGGGGTGTACCCACCACTCCGTGTAGGTCACCCCTATTTTTTTGCCCACACTGATCCTTAATTGCTTCTGCCTGGACATCCTGTTTTGTGAAATTTGGACTTACGTATGTATGTTCTAACATCTAAATGCATAGGGGGTAACCACATACAGTATACTTCTACTATTAATCATTTGTATAGGACTATAAGGTGTATGCAGCACTGTACCTATAGATGTAAGACACAGTCCCTGCTCGTCAGAACTTACAGTCTAATCTATGTGCCAGTGTAGGTGTGTAAAATGTCTCTTGTAAAATTACCTCAGGTGAACAGGTGCTTGCTATGAGAAGTAGGCGCATGCATGTGTGCAACCTGAATGTGCATTATTTTAGATGCATCCCTATATGTAAATAGCAGCATTTACATATGTAAATTGGAATACGTCTGTGGTGATTCATACCACACCCAGATTTCAGGGGCATGGGAACAGTGTAGACAGGGAGTGGTTTGGGAAGGCCTATCATATCGACATGCATTCCTCGTCTTATAAGAAGAATCCACTCATTTACATAAAATGTAGACATCAGTATTTACTGCTGCCACAAAGCATGAATAAGCGTCTACTTGAAAGGTAGGTGTAAAGTTCAAAGTCAAGACCATCCTGATCACCCCCCACACCAACACTCCTCTGATATCTGAGCTGTCCCTGACAGCTGCACACCTCTGAAACCCTGGCTTAAAGAAATCTCCCTGATGCAGGGGCGGCCCAAGGGGGGTGCGGGGCCATGTGCGGAGACTCGGTGTGGGGCCTCATTTGCATAAGTGGCCTTATTTGCATAAATATTTGCATAATGTTACCATACACTAACTTTTAGTAAACATGTCTCTTAATGAGTGTATGGATAAAGACTAAAAGATTTCTACATTACTATACTCCAGTGCCAACCGCCAGGCACATTAGGAACTACTACAAACGCTGCCCATTTAGAACCCATAGCAAACCCGCCGTATCCTGACAGCACTACCAGGACTCACAAAGCACCATACCCTACCTATCAAAAGGCAACACTGCAAATATTAAACCAATACATTTCAGAGAATACTGGGGAAAGAGAACAAGTGGCAATGTCAAATAGGAATTACATAAACAGAATACCTCAGCTCAGTTACACATGCAGAACATAGACCATCACCAAACAAGGAATCACAATTCAGAAACAGGAAGGCAATAATTAAACTGAGAACCCCAAAAGCCAAACTTGGAATGTACAACAACACTGTAGAAATAAAACTATAAATTAATTTCCTCTTGTACCAAACAAAGCGCAGACGTTAATGATGCACATTTCCCAGAGCTTTCATATTCCAGTTAATAAATTCAAAATAAAGAGATATCTTTCTACCTTTTGTGCATTTTTTTCAGTTGCAATTGCTCCAGCCACTTTCTTCTGGTTTCTTCATGTTTTCTGCTAACTCTCCATCGTCTGCTGTCCATTTGTCCTTTCTTCTCTCTTCTAGATTTTTTTCCATTCTCTCTCTCTACATCTGCTTTAACATACTAATCTTTCCCCTTTTGCTCTTTCCTCATTACTATTTCATGCACACAAATTTTACCCCTCCATCCTCAATCCCCACTTACTCTCCCAATACCCGGCCAATTGTAGATTTTTCATCCCTCCCACACAAAATATTTTTCACCTCTCCATCTTACTCTCCCAGCCCCATCCCATTCTAATCCTCCCCCAACATTAGCTCCCTTCTAGTTCCAGTCTCACCCAGCATCCATTCCCTTCTAGTCCCTGCATCAGCCCATTTCCAGTCCTAGCCACCCATCAGCCCATTTCCAGTCCTAGCTCCCCCATCCATTTCCAGTCCGAGTCCCTTCATCAGCTCATTTCCAATCCTAGCCCCCCATCAGCCCATTTCTAGTCATTTCCTAGCCCCACCATCAGCCCATGTCAAATCCTAGCTCCCCTCCACTCAGCCCAATTCCAGTCCAAGCCCCCCCATGAGCCTACTTCCAGTTCTAGCCCCTCCATGAGTCCATTTCAATTCAAGCCCCCACCACAGCCCAGTTCAAATCTTAGCTCCCCCCAACAGCCCATTTCCAGTCCTATCCTAGCTGCTCCATCAGCCCATTTTCAGTCCTAGCTCCCTTCCCTCAAAGACCATTTCCATTCCAAGCCCCCTCCCCATCAGCTATTTGCAGTTCAAGCCTCCCCTTCCACTCAGCCCATTTCCAGTCCTAGCAGCCCCCCAACCCATTACCAGTCCTAGCCCCCCATCAACCCACTTGCAGTCCTAACCCCCCATCACCCCATTTTCAGTTTAAGCCCCCCTATAACCCATTACCAGTCCTAACCCCCCCATCAGCCCACTTCCAGTCCTAACCCCATCAGCCCATTTCCAGTCAGCCCCCCATAGCCCATTGCCAGTCCTAACCCCCCCCCCATCAGCCCACAGCCCATTACCAGTCCTAACCACATCAGCCCACCTCAAGTCCTAACCCCTCCCCATCAGCCCATTTCCTGTCCTAGCCTCCCCATAGCCCATTATCAGTCCTAACCCCACCATAGCCCATTACCAGTCCTAACCCCCCCAAAAGCCAACAGCCCACCTCAAGTCAAGTCCTAACCCCCTCCATAGCCCATTACCAGTCCTAACCCCCCCATAGCCCATTACCAGTCCTAACCCCCATCACCCCATTTCCAGACAACCCCCATCAGCCCACAGCCCATTACCAGTCTAAACCCCCCTCCATAGCCCATTACCAGTCATAAACCCCCCAACAGCCCACAGCCCACCTCAAGTCGTCCTAACCCCCTCCATAGCCCATTACCAGTCTTAACCCCCCCATAGCCATTACCAGTCCTAACCCCCATCACCCCATTTCCAGACAGCCCCCATCAGCCCACAGCCCATTACCAGTCTTAACCCCACATAGCCCATTACCAGTCCTAACCCCCCCCCAAAAGCACACAGCCCACCTCAAGTCAAGTCCTAACCCCCTCCATAGCCCATTACCAGTCATAAACCCCCATCACCCCAGTTCCAGACAGCCCCCATCAGCTCACAGCCCATTACCAGTCTTAACTCCCCACATCCCATTACCAGTCCTAACCCCCCCAACAGCCCACAGCCCACCTCAAGTCAAGTCCTAACCCCCTCCATAGCCCATTACCAGTCCTAACCCCCCATCACCCCATTTCCAGACAGCCCCCATCAGCTCACAGCCCATTACCAGTCTTAACCCCCCTCCATAGCCCATTACCAGTCCTAACCCCCCCCCAACAGCCCACAGCCCACCTCAAGTTGTCCTAACCCCCTCCATAGCCCATTACCAGGCTTAACCCCCCCATAGCCCATTACCAGTCCTAACCCCCCATCACCCCATTTCCAGACAGCCCCCATCAGCCCACAGTCCATTACCAGTCTTAACCCCCCCATAGCCCATTACCAGTCCTAACCCCCCCAACCGCCCACAGCCCACCTCAAGTGAAGTCCTAACCCCCTCCATCGCCCATTACCAGTCCTAACCCACCATCACCCCATTTACAGACAGCCCCCATCAGCCCACAGCCCATTACCAGTCTTAACCCCCCCATAGCCCATTACCAGTCCTAACCCCCCCCCAAAAGCCCACAGCCCACCTCAGGTCAAGTCCTAACCCCCTCCATAGCCCATTACACCAGTCTTAAAACCCCCCCCATAGCCCATTACCAGTCCTAACCCCCCATCACCCCATTTCCAGACAGCCCCCATCAGCTCACAGCCCATTACCAGTCTTAACCCCCCCATAGCCCATTACCAGTTCTAACCCCCCCCAACAGCCCACAGCCCACCTCAGGTCAAGTCCTAACCCCCTCCATAGCCCATTACCATTCTTAAACCCCACTCCATAGCCCATTACCAGTCCTAACCCCCCCCCCCAAACAGCCCACAGCCCACCTCAAGTTGTCCTAAACCACTCCATAGCCCATTACCAGTCTTAACCCCCCCATAGCCCATTACCAGTCCTAACCCCCCATCACCCCATTTCCAGACAGCCCCCATCAGCCCACAACCCATTACCAGTCGTAACCCCCCCATATAGCCCATCACCACTCCTAAACCCCCCCAGCCCACAGCCCACCTCAGGTCAAGTCCTAACCCCCTCCATAGCCCATTACCAGTCTTAAACCCCCCATAGCCCATTACCAGTCCTAACCCCCCATCACCCCATTTCCAGACAGCCCCCATCAGCCCACAGCCCATTACCAGTCTTAACCCCCCATAGCTCATTACCAGTCCTACCCCCCCAACAGCCCACAGCCCACCTCAAGTCAAGTCCTAACCCCCTCCATAGCCCATTACCAGTCCTAACCACCCCCCATCGGCTCGTGGAAAATTTAAAAAAAAAAAAAAAGGGTGGCTGCTGCTGCTGCCGCCGCAGCAGCAGCAGAATGGAGTGTCCCGCTGGGCCACCTCTGCCTGGCTGAGCCCCTCTTCGCCGGGTTTCAGATACTCGAAGGGAGAGTGTCTCCCTCGCGTCTCTGTTAAGCCCGCAGGGGCTGATAGGAAGCAGGGGCTGATGGGAAATTTCCCATCTGCCCCTGCGGGCTTAACAGAGATGCGAGGGAGACACTCTCCCTTCGCGTATCTGAAAGCCGGCGCAGAGGGGCTCAGCCGGGCCGGGAGAGCTCAGCCGGGCAGAGGGGGCTCCGCGGGACACTCCATTCTGCTGCTGCTGCTGTCTGCCTCCCCTCCCAAATGGAATCGGCAGCGGCTGGGGAGGGCAGCGCAGCCAGTCATGAGTGCCGCTACTGCCGCCCACCCAGGCTGGTTGCTCTAGGCAGTCACCCAGCTCATGGAACAGCCCTGATAAGAGGTATAAGTTGAAAGAGTTCCTCTGTCAAACAAATTGCCGTGTCACCTCCAAAAGCATTATTAGAAGACAATGCCTTAGAAGCCCAGATATTTATGGTACAAACTGTTTATTGAACATCCAACGAACAAACATGAGCAATGCTCTATAAGGCATAGTATCAGCCATAGCATAAAACAGAAGAACCCAAGGCACAGCACCAGGTGAATTATATATACCCCCCCCCCACACCCCAATCCTTCCCAATAACAATTGCAACCTCTGCTCCTACACCACAGCAGCCGACGTAATAATTCTAAGTAACAGCAAGTCCAACAAGGACACAGTGTGTCCCGTACACTGCCCAGGAATAGAAATGAGCCACTTCAAGGAACAAAAGAACAAGGACCTTAAACCCAATCCTGTACCCCCCCCTTCCAATCCCCTCCCTCCCGTCAAAGAACCAGAAGAGCCCCCGGCGTGCGTAAATCCTTCGCATCACCAGCTGCTTTGTGACAGCCACTCAGAACTGATATTTCCTAGTCCCAATGCTCCCGCTGCCCCTTTACTTTCCTATCCCCCACCTACCCTACCCCCAGCCCATGTGGAGCCCAAGCACACATTCTGCACACATACCATACCAGATCACTCACAATGACTCAGCACCTGGAGCAGGGCCTGAGGCGTTAGAGACTGAAGATATGGACCCCAAACCAGAGCCCAGTTATTCTAAGTCCTAAAGGAGTATTGAGATAGGACTTTTTACTGCCTGGAATGAATCTAGCACTTTTGAGTATTTTTTAGATTATAAACTCTGTGAAACAGGAGCTTTCTCTTCCCTATGTATGTACAGTATCTATGACTATACAAATGATCAGTAGCAGTGAAACTGTCTTAAAATTTAAGGAAAAAGGGCAATTTGAGTTAAACTGATAAATTCTACATTTATATAGTTATTTAGGACTTAGCCAAACTTTCTGTCATTGTTTGTCCCTACCCCAGGCTCAATCTTTGATTTATAGACTGTTAAGTCAATTAAGAGGACAAGAGGAAAAATTTTCATCTCAAGTTTTAATTGGACATCTTCATCAGCAAGATATTACTTTATTAACCAGTTTTATATACCACCTTATCCTTCAATCAAAGTGGTTTACAATGTAACTTGATTAGGTACATTAAGAAGTTCAGGATGGGAAGGGAAAGTGAGGGCGGTGGGATTATGTGCATCTAAACAGCTATTTACAATTATGTCAAATTGTGTACTGTATGTGATCAAGTTCATAGCCATGTCTATGGATTCTTGAAGGGCCCATAGTATTCTGTGCCTGCCTTCTAACCCAAAGGTCACTGGTTCAAGACCAGTCTCTGACCATGAGGAAAAAAAGTCAGTTGGGTTTTTATATGCCTGAAACCACTAATCATTTATCAGCCATGTTTTTTCATTTAAGCAGTAGCCACAACTACCTCTTTAATTAACAAAATTGCCCTGAAATGAACATTTACAAAAACAAAATGAAACTATTGCATTACTGATGATTTTTGTTCTTATTTCCTGATTCACCCAAAGTTTGTCTAGCCTCAAGATCTATGTAAAATGCTAACTAGATTTTTCACCATATGTATCTTTTGACTCCTGCTGTATGTTTATGTTTATTAAAATTTTAATATACCGCCTTAGACATGGGTATGCATCAAAGCGGTTTACAATAAAAGTCACTCCCATTCTCCACTCTGTAGAGATTTACTGCAAAGATTTTATTTGTGCCATGCTTTTCTGCCAAACGTTCTGTGAAACCATGTCTAAGTATACTGTCAGAGGTGTTTACCAGGCCTAACGTAGATCCTGGTTGATCATCACTAAATGTTCACACAGGATCTGAATTAAGCCTTGAAAGCATCTTGGATAGCATACTTAAACATGGTCTCACAGAATTTCTGGCACAAGAATATGGCAAAAGAAAAATCTTTGGAGTTAGTCTCTACAACACAGTGTATATACAGTAAAACCCGACTCAACTGAGATTCAGCGAACTAGCCTGCATCAGGGATCGAAAGGGATAATTGGGGTAATTCTGTTAGCACGGTAAATGGTTGCACATGGAATAAACCTTTGCCTTGTTTCTACCTCCATTTTCTTCTTTTTCTAAAGCTGACAGCTGCTCAAGTGTGCATGGTTAGGAGTGAGGTATCTTTGAAGGATGCTTTCACAACAGGGAAGTTAGGCATCCCAAACGAAAGGATGTAATAAAGGCAAAAGTAACCCATATACCTTTAAGTAAAGAGCAAAGTTGAAGGATTGCAAATTACTCCTGTCAAGTGCTAAACAGGCTGTAAACACAAACCAAAAATATGCTTTAAAATGCCTGTATACAAATTGCTAGAAGCCTAAAAAAATAAAATGGGAGAGTTAGAATATATGATGCTGAAGAAGCAGATGCAATAGGCATCTCAGAAACCTGGTGAAAAGAGGATAGCCACTGGGACACTGTAATACCAGGGTATAAATTATATCACAATGACAGAGTAGATGAAATTGGTGGAGGATTGCTGCTGCTGTATATGCTAAAGAGGGCACCGAGTCAAACAGGATAAACGTTCTGCAGGAAATAGAATGTATAATGAAATCTTTATTGATTATTTCCGGATTTATATACTGCCCTTTTTCCAAGCAATAAGGGTGGTTTACACTTTATAAAATAGAGTACAAACAATGCAATGCACAAAAGACAAAACTTTATATCACATATATATTAACACAATTTGGACATGGCTATTATTTCGTAAGCACCCACACCCAAAGCAGACCACCAACTAGGTCCTAAATGCTAAAGAGTAAAAATACACTTTTAGCCCTGTTTTGACGGTTTTAAAGGAGCTGTCCACTAGAAGAACCCTGCCCTGTTGAGGCATTCCAAACAGGGGCTCTACAGGTCAAACAACGTAAGGATTTGAGGGCTTATTTTTATTAAATTGCTAGCTCTCTGACTGGGCGCTCTTAAAAGGGTTCTGGTACATTTTTAAAGCAAAGTTGCATTCTTTTTGGTGGTTTAGTGGCAATATTTTCTTTAGCAGAGTAGGTTTTAAACTCTAGTAACCTTCTCAGATTTTGGGAACTTCTGACACCTAATCAGGTGTTAGTTCCCTCCCTATCCACCCCAACTCCCATCCACCCCTAGTGAGCAGTCTTGCTTTATAGGACACCTCCCCATTTAAAAAAGCACAGGGACTTGGAACAGCACATTTTGAATATAATTAAAGTGATTTAACTGCTTTTTCTCTGAAAGGACAGTGGGAAACCGATTGGTACTTTGGTAGATCTCTCTCTTTTGCTTTAACAGATACCTAAGCTCCACAAACAGAACAATGGCTGGGAAAAATCGTATTGCTAAAGCTGTTGCCCCCATTACAGATTTTGCATCTGTCCAGACAGAGGTCCCAAGGCCAGTTCAAAGACCGGTTCCATGTGAAGAGTGCCTGCATGCTGAAGCTCTGAGGAAACAGGTGGAGGAACTCAGAGAGGAGGTGGTGAGGCTGAGGAGCATTCAAGACAGTGAGAAGTACATCGATGAGATGCTTCTTGAAACATCCAAGCTCTCTAGCAGAGGAGAAGATGGGTGCCAACAGAATGACAAAGATTGGACACAAGTCACCAGGGCCTGCAGAATCACCCATCCAACTTATCGCGCCCTTGAATTGGAGAACCATTATGCAGCCCTGGAAGTGGAGGAGGTGAAAGTATCCCTGGAAAGGGAAGAACCAGAGCTCAAGTACCCCAAAGTTGCAGAATCAATGACCACAAGGAAGCGAAGGGTAGTGGTGGGTGACTCTCTTCTGAGGGGTACTGAGGCACCCATCTGCCAACCAGACTTGATGTCCAGAGAGGTATGCTATCTGCCTAGTGCCAAAATCCAAGATGTTATGGAGAGTTTGCCGAAACTCATCAAGCCCACTGACTATTACACAATGTTGCTAATCGATGTTGGAACAAATGATACTTCCAGGTATCCCTCTGAGCGTATCAAAAGTGACTTCATGTCTCTGGGACGGAGGGTGAAGCATTTAGGTGCACAGGTGGTATTCTCTTCAAACCTCCCTGTTGAGGGTAAAGGCCAAGGCAGAGAGGCTCGCATCCTGGAGATGAATGCATGGCTGCATGGATGGTGTCATCGAGAGCGTTTTGGTTTCCTAGACCATGGGATGCTGTTCCAAGGGTTGCAGAGCAGAGATTGTATCCATCTGTCCAAGAAAGGTCAACACGTCTTCAGTAGTAGACTGGCTAATCTACTGAAGAGGGCTTTAAACTAGATTCATTGGGGATGGGTGAAAAAAGCCCCCAGGTAAGTGAAAGCCCCCAGGGAAAGTGATGCATTAAATACCTTTATGGAAATGGGTAACAGGGGTAACATATGGAAAGCAGTGTGTATAAATGCCCGTAGCATGGGGAATAAGATCCCTGATGTTGAAGCTTTGGTGGGAGTGGCCGACTTGGATTTAGTGGCAGTTACAGAAACATGGTTCACAGAAAACCATGATTGGGATGTAACTACACCTGGCTATACTTTATTCAGAAAGGACAGGGTAGGAAGAAGGGGAGGAGGAGTGGCACTATATGTAAAAAAATACTATTAAAGCTTTGGAATTACAGAGCTTAAAAGGGAGAGAGGAGGCATTATGGGTTAAACTAGAAAGAGGGAAAGAGAAATCTATTTGCATTGGCGTGATATACAGACCTCCCTCATAAGAGGAAGAGTTGGACAGAGAGTTAATTGAAGACATACACAGCATTGCTAGGAAAGGGGAAGTGCTACTGATAGGGGATTTCAATAAGCCAGATGTTGATTGGCACATTCCTGCTGCAGTATCATCTAGAAGTAAAGATATCCTGGATTCTCTACAGGGAGAACTATTCAGGCAATTGGTAACAGACCCCACATGTGAAGGGGCCATACTGGACTTGGTGTTACAAATGGTGAAAGTGTTTCTGATGTTATAGTAGGAGATCATTTTGCATCCATTGATCACCAGATGGTGTGGTTCAGTATTAGGACTAGGGCTGTTAGAATCCATTCAAAGGTGAGGGTCTTAGGCTTTAGGAAGACTAACTTTACCAAGATAGGCCAATACCTCAGGGAGTCGTTAGCGGGATGGGAACAGCTGGGGGATTTAGAAAAACAGTGGGCAAAACTGAAAGGAGATATTTTAAGGGCAACCAACCTTTTTGTTAAAATGGTAAATAAAGGTAAAAGGAAAAGGAGACCATTATGGCTTTCGAAAGAGGTAGCTGAAAAAGTGAAGAAAAAGAGGGAGGCCTTCATGAAATACAAGAGATCACAGAGAGAGGAAGACAGGCATCTATATTTGGAAAAACTTAGAGAAGCTAGCAAAGTAGTCAGGAAAGCAAAGATTCAAAAAGAGGAGGAAATAACCAATGCAATAAAATGGGGGGATAAGACATTTTTCAGATATGTTAGTGAGAAGAGGAAGGGCAAAAGTGGTATTGTCAGACTCAAGGGTGAAGGGGAGGAATATGTAGAAGCTGATAAGGATAAAGCAGAATTGCTTAACAAATATTTCTGTTCTGTGTTCACAGATAAAGAACCAGGAGCAGGACGTCAGAAAACACCCACAAACAGGAACAGAAGCGAGGGACATCTTAAACAATTTTCAGAAGACTGTGTTTGTGAGAAACTAGCTCAACTTAAAGTGGACAAAGCAATGGGATTGGATGGGATACACCCTGGAATACTGGGAGGACTTGGGGACGTTCTAGCGGCTCCGCTGACTGACCTTTTCAATGCCTCGGAGTCGGGAGTGGTGCCAAAGGACTGGAGAGAGGCTCATGTGGTGCCCTTACACAAAAGCAGAAGTAAGAATGTGGTTGAAAACTACAGGCAGGTTAGTTTAACTTCGGTGGTGAGTAAATTATTGGAAACGCTGCTGAAAGAGAAAATAGTGAGGTTTCTGGAGTCCAGCGGATTACAGGATCCAAGGCAGCATGGATTCATCAGAGGCAGGTCTTGTCAGAAAAATCTGATTGATTTCTTTGACTGGGTGACCAGGGAGGTGGACCGAGGGACAGCCCTAGATGTGGTGTATTTAAATTTCAGTAAAGCCTTTGACACTGTTCCTCACAGGCGACTGACTTATAAACAAACTGAGCACCCTAGGGATGGACCCTAAAGTTACTGTTTGGGTTAGAAATTGGTTGGGTGGGAGCCGACAAAGAGTACAGGTAAATGGGGCTCACTCTGAGGAGAAGGATGTTACCAGTGGTGTGCCCCAGGGATCTGTTCTTGGTCCGATTCTTTTTAACATCTTTGTTAGTGATATAGCGGAAGGGCTGTCGGGTAAGGTTTGCCTTTTTGCGGATGATACCAAAATCTGCAATAAAGTAGACACCCAGGAAGGTGTAGATAACATGAGGAGGGATCTAGCTAAGCTTGAAGAATGGTCTAGAATCTGGCAGCTGGGATTTAATGTTAAAAAATGTAAGGTCATGCATTTGGGCTGCAGCAATCCAAGGGAGCAATACAGTATAGGGGGTGAAGAACTTTTGTCCACTAAAGAAGAGCGGAACCTGGGCATGGTTGTGTCTGATGATCTTAAAGCAGCTAAACAGGAAGAAAAGGCGACAGCAAAAGCTAGAAGGATGCTTGGGTGCATACGGAGAGGAATGGCCAACAGAAAAAAGGAGGTGATAGTGCCTCTGTATAAGTCTTTGGTGTGACCTGATTTGGAGTACAGTGTGCAATTCTGGAGACCGCACCTTCAAAAGGATGTGAACAGGATGGAGTCGGTGCAAAGGGTGGCTACTAAAATGGCTAATGGTCTTCATTATAAAGCATATGAGGACAGACATAAGGATCTTAATATGTACACCTTAGAGGAAAGGTGGGATAGAGGTGATATGATTGAGATGTTTAAATACCTCCGTGGCATAAATGTTCAGGGGGAGAGCCTCTTTCAACTGCACTCTCCAAACGCTCATTTGCTTCTGCTGAGACTAAATAGCAATTAGCATCTTGTAAATGGAGTGCCCTTCCCAAAACATAAGGGATTAATAACCCAACCAGATAGAATGCTATCCTGTATAAAATGCTTTGTAGGCTGTAATTAAGATATTAAATCTAATTCTAAATTGTGCTGATGGCCAGTCGTGTTCCATAAACAGTGCCACATGATCAGATTTGTGTGAATTACTGGTCACTCTACGGCCACGCCACCCTAACTATGCCTGATCTCGTCAGCTATGTAGGGTTATACTTGAATGGGAGACCAGCTTGGAATACCAAGTGCTGTAGGCTCACTGCACTGAAGAAAGGCCTGGCAATTTACTTCCAGACACATTTTGAAAAGAAAATGTAGGCGATAGTCATAACATGAACACCTATCCACAGGGTCGCCAGGAGTTTACATTGACTCAAAGTCACTCAACAACAGCAACTGATATTTCTAATGGAAGTTTCATTTGTGAACAGAAATAGTATAGTAGTATGGGTAGACTATTGTCTGCCTGGCCAGAATGAACAAACAGATGTTGACATTCTAACAAAATTAGGGAAGCCAAACAAGTTTGGCAGCATACTAATAATGGCCGATTTCAATTATTCCTATAATAAGAACATAAGAAATACCATACTGGGTCAGACCAAGGTCCAACAAGCCCAGTATTCTGTTTCCAACAGTGGCCAATCCAGGTCACAAGTACCTGGCAGTTTCCCAAAAAGACACAGGTTCCACAATGCTTGTATTGGAGCAAGCAATGGATTTCCTGGGTCCTTTTTAATAATGATTTATGGACCTTTCCTCCAGGACCTTGTCCACATCTTTTTTAAACCCAGCTACAGAAACAGCTTTTACAATGTCCTCTGGTAACAAATTCCAAAGTTTCATTATGCGTTGAGTGAAAAGATATTTTTCTCTTATTAGTCTTGAATGGACTGGATAAGTGTTATGTCAGGACATGCTTGAGAGGTACATTTTATAGATGAAATAAATGACTGCTTCATGCAGCATCAGGTTTGGGAACTGATAAAAGGGGACTCTATATTAGAATGCAGGATTTGGTACGAGAGGTAATGGTGTTGGGGCCACTTAGCAATGTTGTTGTTGTTAAGTGCCGTCGAGTCGGAGTCGACTCATGGCGACCCTCTGGATAGCTATTCTAAATTGTGTTCGGTCTTCAGTCAGGCGGCTCATTGTTGACAGACTGGTACCCGTAGCTGCTGTTATTGTATCGATCCATCTCATTGCTGGCCTTCCTCTTTTGCATTGACCTTCTATCTTGCCAAGCATAATGTCTTTCTCTAATGATCTCTCTCTTCGCATGATGTGTCCAAAGTATGAAAGTCGAAGTCTTGTCATCTGAGCTTCTAAAGAAAGCTTAGGTTTGATCTCCTCTAGTACCGACTGGTTTGTTCTTCGGGCAGTCCATGGTATACACAGTATTCGCCGCCAGCACCATAATTCAAAGGCATCAATTTTCTTCCTGTCTATCTTTTTCACTGTCCAGCTTTCACATCCATATGATGCTATTGAAAATACCATGGCTTGAACAAGTCGAATCTTTGTATGGAGAGAGACATCTCTGCTCTTGAGAATCTTATCTAGGTCTTTCATAGCCATTCTGCCAAGAGCAATGCGTCGTCTGATTTCTTGACTGCTTGTTGCTTCTTTATTGATAGTTGATCCAAGTAGGTTAAAGTTGTTCACAATTTCAATTTCTTCTCCTTCAACGATGAACCTGTTGATTATGCCAGTTGTCATGATCTTTGTCTTCTTTACATTAAGGTGCAGGCCCATTTTGAGACTATGTTCTTTGATTGTGAGAAGCAAATGTTTCAGATCATCTTCACTTTCAGCCAGTAATGTGGTATCATCAGCATAGCGAAGGTTGTTGATGACTCTTCCACCAATCTTCACACCTCTGTTGTCTTCAAACAATCCTGCTTCTCTGATGATTTGTTCTGCATATAAATTAAACAGGTAGGGGGAAAGTATGCAGCCTTGTCTTACACCTTTGCTTATTTTAAACCATTCTGTTTTTCCTTGTTCCGTTCGAACTGTTGCTTCTTGATCAATGTACAGATTGCGCAAGAGAATGATCAGGTGTTCTGGTATACCCATGCTTCTTAATGTGGCCCAGAGTTTCTCATGGTTTACGCAGTCAAAAGCTTTGCTATATAGTCGATAAAGCACAAATAGATATCCTTTTGGTATTCTTTAGTCTTTTCAAGGATCCATCTCACATCCGCAATGATGTCTCTCATTCCTCGCCCTTTCCTGAACCCTGCTTGCACTTCAGGTAGTTCTTGTTCCAGGTATGGTTGTAGTCTCTTTTGAATAATCTTCAGTAGAATCTTGCTGGCATGTGGGATCAGAGCGATTGTGCGATAATTTCCACAGTCAGTTGGATCACCTTTCTTTAGTATTGGTATAAACACAGATCTTTTCCAGTCAGTTGGCCATGATGTTGTCTTCCATAATTCTTGGCAGAGTCTTGTGAGTACGGTAACAGCTGCATCAGATTGCTGCAATACTTCTATGGGAATGCTATCAATGCCTGGTGCTTTGTTCTTTGATAAGCCTTTCAATGCTGCTTCAACTTCTTCTTTCATCACGAATGGTTCCCGATCATAAGGTACAGGTTGAAACGGCTGTTGGTCCACTTGATCTTTATCATATAAAAACTCTGTATATTCCTTCCACCTTTTCTTGATCTTCTCAGCATCATTCAACATAGAACCTTGAGCATCTTGTAACATTCCAATTCGAGGCTGGAACTTTTTCTTTAACTCTCGTAGCTTTAGGAAAGCCGATCTTGTTCTTCCTCTAATAGTTTCTGCTTCTATTTCCTTGCAAGTGTCATTGTAGTACTTTTCCTTGTCCTGTCTTGCTGCACGTTGGAAATTTCTGAGTTCTGTGATTGTCTTTCTTTCTCCTCTGGCTTTAGTTTCTCTGCGTTTCTGGGCAATTTTCAGAGTTTCTTCCGTCATCCATTTTGGCCGTTTTTGCTTTTTCACCTTTTGTAGAGACTTCTCGCTTTCCTCCAACACAACCTTCTTGATGTCATTCCATAACTCTTCCAGAGCTCTGTCATTTGTATCTAAAGCAGCAAATCGATTTTGCAGGCAGTCTTTAAATTCCAGTGGTATATTCTCAAGGTCATATTTTGCTGCATTCATGAGTGGTTTGCTCTTTTTCAACTTTAGCTTGAGTTTGCATACTAGTAGTTGATGATCTGTACCACAGTCAGCTCCAGGTTTTGTCTTTGTTGATGTTACAGAGCTTTTCCATCGTTGACTTCCACATATGTACTCAATTTGATTTTTATATAATCCATTCGGTGAAGTCCATGTGTACAGTCGCCGCTTGTGTTGCTGGAAGAAGGTGTTTGAGATGAATAGATCATTGGTCTTGCAGAATTCTATCAGTCTTTCTCCAGCTTCATTTCTGTTGCCAAGTCCATATTTTCCAACTACTTTGCCTTCTTCTTTGTTGCCAACTTTTGCGTTCCAGTCACCCATGACTATCAGGATATCCTGTTTGCATGTTCTGTCAATTTCAGCTTGTACTTGTTCATAGAACTCACCAATTTCATTCTCTTCTGCAGCTGTTGTTGAGGCATATACTTGAATTATAGTTGTGTTGATAGGCAATCCTCGTAGACGAATAGAGATTAAGCGTTCGCTGACTGCATTGTATTTCATTACAGTTCTTGCAAGTTTCTTCTTTATTATAAATGCAACACCATTTCTTCTTTGTCTTTCATTTCCAGCATAGTAGACCATGTGATCATCTGATGCAAAGTGCCCCATTCCAGTCCATTTCAGTTCGCTGACACCCAACAGATCAAGTTGTACACGTTCCATTTCATTCTTGACCACCTCCAACTTCCCTTGGTTCATGCTTCGTACATTCCATGTTCCAATGTGTAAGACATCTTTACAGCTTCTGACTCTCATTTCATGCGCAGCTACATCAGCAGTCAGACTTCCCGAGGGCTTTGATCCAACCACATCATAAATGCTGGCTTTACTCTGAAAAGTCTTCAGCTCTTCCCCAGTAGCTAGTTGAGTGCCTTCTGACCTGGGGGTCTCATCTTCCAGCACCACAGCACAATTTGTTTTGTTGTAACTATCCATTGGGTTTTCATGGCAAGATACAGAAGTAGATTGCCGGGCCTTTCTTCCATGCAGTTTAAGTTTGGTGTTGTTGCCGTTGTCACAAAAATGTGATCCTCCGCCGTCAACACTGTCCCATTCTGCTGCTGCCCAGATGGGTGGTTTGTCTTGGTCTGGCACCTCAGCTGAGACCTGACCATCTTGGGAGACCCTGCCAGTAGTTAAACTACCGATAGTTTAGCTCTCAGCATCACTGATGCACGCAAGCCCTCACAGCACGACAAGCTGCAAACCAAGTGAGAGCCACTTAGCAATACTGATCATAAAATAATCAAATTTGATTTAACAACTCATGCATTCCAGGATGCAACATGGGGAGGGTCCTATATGGCAGTCTGACTCTGCCTGGTGCATCCCAGGCTTTTGCAAGATGATGGCATGGGGCGGAAGCATGTGGGCAACACTCTTGCCCCAATATTTAAAGTACTGGGGGTGGAGGGGTTCAGGGCCACTGGGCCACTAGGCCTGTGTTTTAGGGGTTGGGAGGGACAGAAGGCTGCTGGGCCACCAGTTCTTTGTTTCAGTTGGGTAGGAGGGGATCGGGGCTGCTGGGCTAACAGGTCAGTGTTTTGAGAAGTGGGGGGATTTGGCCACTGGAACACCAGGACTTTGCATTTCTGTTGGGAGGTCAGTGTCTGGGGGGGGGGGGCACCAGCCCCTGACAGTGTGCCGATGGCATCAGGGGCTTTCCCCGATGCCTGGATCATCTGAGATGAAGTATGAAATATCACCACAGATGACCCATTTGTGCTGACGTCTGTGTGCATGTGTTTGGCTTGCTTTCCCAATTTAAACGCTGACTTTTTGAAAACTGGTTAATTTGCATATTGCATCCCAGCGCAGTCAGCATTAAACTCATTCTATGAAACCTTGCGCTTGAGCTTTAAGCCCTGGGCTCTAGTGCATCGGCCTGTTATCTTCCTGTCACTAGAGGGCTTACAATATACCTACTGTGCCTGAATGTAATTCCCCTTAAATGTCTGAAAAGTGAACTAAATCCAGCTCCCTTTCCCTTTTCTTTTCAAACAGAATTTTAGGAATTAACAGGAAAGAAATGGAGAATAAAAAATATTATTACGCATCTGTATCATTCCATAGTGCGACCATACCTACAGTACTGTGTTCAATTCTGATCGCCACATCTCAAAAATGATATAGTGAATTTAGAGAAGGTACAGAGAAGGTTGACCAACATGATAAAAGGGATGGAACGACTCTCCAGTGTAGAAAGGTTGAAGAGACTTTGCAGCTTGGAAAAGAGACAGCTGAAGGGAGATATGATAAAGGTCTATAAAATCCCGAGTGTCGTGAAACAGGTAAATGCAAATTGATTGTTTACTCTTTCAAAAAATACTGTACAAAGACTAGGAGCCATGCACTAAAGTTACTAAGTAGTACGTTTAAAGCAAATAGGAGAAAACATATATTCACTCCATGCATAGTTAAGATTTGGAATTCATTGCTGGAGGATGTGGTAAAAGCCGTTAACATAGTTGTGTTTTAAAAAGGTTTGGACAAGTTCCCAGAGAAAGATCTGGAGAAAGCCACTGCTTATCGTTGTGGCTAAGTACAGTGGCATGGAATCTAGCTACTTTTTGAAATCCTGCCAGGTGCTTGAGACCTGGATTGGCCAATGTTGAAAACAGGATACTGGGCTTGATGGACCTTTCATCTTTTACAGTATGACTATTCTTATGCTATTGTTTTTATCTGTAAATGTCAGTACTTAGATGTTCAAAAGACCAATTGATATGCTCTTTTTTGGGATGTGTTGCTTACTAAAATAATTGTTCCCACTGGACATGCTGGCACGTAGACAATGTTCAGCAAGCCAGGAAATTATGCATGTCTCAAACTGGGCGTCTCAAATGCTGCCTAGACACTCTATGCAAATTGACCATTAAACATCATGAGATGTTCACATATCTCTTTGCTTTAGGACAGATTGATCCAGTTTTGACTATCTCACTACATAGATGCCCTTGTAATATTTGCTTTGCTTAAGGAAATCAAAGCTACAAACCTATACATTCAAATCAAAAGTTTTTTCAAAAGTGAAAAAACTAGAACTACTTGATTACTTCCCTGGCAGCACAATATATATGACAAGAAATATTGATACTGCTACCATCAATATCAGCAGCATCTGATGAAATTCACCAGAGGAGCATTTTAAAGCCCCTTTTCCTAATTAACACCCAGCACTCCCAGCCCTGACCCACAACTGATCCAAGTTATTAGTTCCTTAACCCCCTCCTACCCATCTGACTCCCTTTGGTTGCTTTTGATCCATGTGGTCATGTGACTTCACAGATTTCTAGTTTCCTGTTGTGTCTTATAGAGAGCAGTCATTGTCTGGGTCTTTGTGGTAGGATGCACATAAAGGCATGCAATATCATATTTTCTCTATCTTATTCTTCCTTTTAATATCTCATTTTTCTAATTTTGTTTTATTTTGACAAATGAATCATTTTGAACGACATATGTTGCAAAGATGGTATATAACATTTTTAAATAAATATATTCTGATTCATGAAAATACATCCCAACAGCCAGTGACAGACAGACACTACACAGAACCTAAGCTGTAAAACTAAAGAAAAGACTATTGCAAATCAAGTCAGCAGTCTAGTACAAGGGGCAGGATACCATTAGCGTATCATAATGTGTTCGCCATCATCCACCACACCAGTTCAGCCCTTCACAGATGCTATGAGAAACAGGAAACGTGTGTGGGTATTTATAGTCTAGTCTTGGCATTCCAGAGGTGCTAAGCACAGAATGTTATAATGGTGATGCTGCCCTATAACAAAGAGTGTCCCTCTTCTACCAATCTGATGACTTGAACATGTTGGTCATCATGACCCCAAACACTGACTAACAAATATCACTTCAAAATGATCATCAGATTAATGCATTTATTTCATCTTCATGACTTAAAAGAGATTTTCTACCATTTGATGAGGCACATGCATAAGCCAAGTTTGGAGGTGAAAGGGGGCAATGCACTCCCCGCAGCTGCAAGGCTTCCCATAGATCTTGCAGCAAATACCATAAAACTGGCTCTGTGTGCTCAGGAAGCTGAGGCTGTGCAACGTGCCACTCATCCTGCTAGTCCCATGGGGGAAGAGCACAAAGGTCAGCCATAATGTTCAGAGTGTGGGGAGCTGAGAGCGAGGACAGGCAATGAAGGAGGGGATGAGAAAGAGAATATTCTGGATCTCAGATCATCATTGCCTCATTGCCCCCCCCCCACCTATCTCCTCTCCTCCTCCTCTCTCCCCTCCCCCTATCTCTCAGCTTTCAAATACCTGGGCCTCCTTCCATTCAATCACTACCTCTGAGCTCATGAATCTGATATCTTCTTCTAATAAGACATTCTGTGCACTTGATCCTATTCCTTCCTCGTGGCTCCTTACCCCCTCGCTTGCTCTCATCCCCTGTGTCCTCACCATGATTAACACCAGCCTTTCCACCGGGATCTTTCCTCACTCTTGGAAGCATGCTTGTGTCCGTCCCATCCTTAAGAAACCCTCACTTGACCCTCAGCTTCCCACCCACTATTGACCTGTCTCCAACCTCTCTTTTCTTTCTAAGATCTTGGAGAAAGCGTTTTTTGCACAACTGTCCCATCATCTTGATTCCACCCATTTTCTTCACCCCCACCAATCAGGTTTTTGGCCAGGTCACAGTGTGGTGACTGTTCTTACAGCTTTTCTCATGATTATGGTGATTTCTCGGTGGTGGTGTCGTTTGATCTTTCTGCAGCTTTCGACCTTGTTGACCATGCTCTTCTTCTCTCTCGTCTACGCGAGGCTGGCTTTTGTAGCACGGTTCACCATTGGTTTCACTCTTACCTTTTTCCCTGTTTATACACCGTTGTTTCTTCATCTGCCCCAGCCATCAATTCTGACTTCTTTCCACTGCCCTGTGGTGTCCCTCAAGGTTCTGTTCTAGCACCCTTCTTTTCAATATCTTTCTGGCACCATTGGCACTCTTGATTCAACAGTTCGAGATTTCGGCTTTCTATTATGCCGACGATCTGGTCCTCCTTCACCGTACTTCTCCGCTTCATCCTGATCTTACCCCCCTCAACTTTTGTCTTTCTGCCGTTGCTGACTGGCTTACCACTAATTGTCTTCACCTGAACTTGACTAAAACACTTGCTATCTGGTTTACATTTGGTAGTCCTTCTCCTCTGGTTGCCCCCTCCTTTACTGACTCACCCATTCCACTGGTTTCCTGTTTCCGTTATTTAGGGGTTCTTTTTGACTCTGATCTCACTTTCCAGGCTCACATTTCTCATGTTTCCAAGATGTCATTCTTCTTTCTTCGCCAAATTCGCGCCATTCGCCCATTTCTCACCACACAGGCTCTCACCACTCTTCTCCTTACTCTGGTCATATCACGCATTGACTTTTGCAAGTCAGTTCTGACTGGTCTCCCACACTCGCAAATCCATCGCTTGCAACGCATCCAGCACACAGCCTCATCTTTCACCTCTCACCGGGATCACATCACCCCCCTTTTGCTTCACCTTCACTGGCTTCCCGTCGAATTTCAGATCCGTTATAAGATTCTTACATTGGTCCATCATGTCATGTACACTCACACACCATAATACCTGGCAGACCTTATTCAATCCTATACACCCAGCCGCTCACTCTGGTCACTGCATGTCAATCGTCTTCACCTCTCTTCTCCCTCTCGTGCCCACTTGCAAGCCACCCGCTCCTCCACTTTCTTCTTTCTCAGTCCTACACTATGGAACTCCCTCCCCATCTCCCTCAGACTCAAACAACAATATAGCACATTTAAAAGAGACCTGAAAACCCACCTTTTCTCCATTGCTTTTGACCTCCCTTCTCCTCCTGTGTGAAATTACCTTTTGTCTCCTCTTTCTCACTCCCTTTTCTCTCAGTCACGTGTGTTAAATGTCTCAAGTGCTTTCCTGTCACATTGTAATCTCCTTTCCTTTTCCGGCCTATTGGCCTCCTTTTTGCATTTTACTTTTGTAAACTGCTATGTTATAATTTAAATGGCGGTATATCAAACTAATAAACATAAACCGTAGTGTGGAGAAGGAACTCCTGGGACAGGACAAGAAGGGATCAGGGATGAGTGGGCAGGGTGTAAAGAGGAAGAAGAAGAGATATGAGAGATGCGGGAGGAGAGAGAGACAGGACAGACCCCACCACTTGGCAGACTAGATGTCTCCCTAGGGAGTCAGAATCCAGGGGCAACAGCATGGACAGGGCTTGCTGCATTCACTCCTCTGCTGCCATTACTAGCATCTTCCATCTGCCCGGGCTGCTCAAGAAATGTAAAGCAGTGTGTATGGTGTGGGACCTCTGAGTACAGGTTTGCGCTCAAGCTCTGCTGGGTCCCACTACTTCTGATGCAAACTTCCTGCCAGAGGGGGTGGGACCCAGCAGAGCTCGAGTGTGTGCCTGTACACAGGGGCCTCATGTGGTGTTCATGGCTTTACAATGCTTCAGGGCAGCCCAGGCAGAAGTAAGGCGCAGGCACTCCAATGGATTGGGATGATGTGGAAGAGATGCTGAACATGAGGGAGCGGGCAAGAGAAAGGGAGATGATAGACTAAAACTTCTTTTACATGATACTATCATAGAATTCCAACTTGATGGTATTTTTTGACAGAAACTTGGTTAACTAGTGAAGGTGGTCCATATAATGAATTTTTATCTTTGGAGGGTTAAAAATATCTTCATATTTCTAGAAAAGGAAAAGAACAGGTAGGATGGCATTTATTTTTAGATGGATATTGAAGAAGGTTAATCTTCCTAGTAGGATAGAGGGGATGTTGATGAAATATGGGGACTCATATGATCTAGGAATATTACTCATATATGTGCCTCCAAATTTTTCAAAATGAAAAATGCAAACAGCTATTGGAATGTATTGAGTGCCTAAGGTGCAATTTGAGAGTTGTATATTTTAGGTGATATTAATATACGCGGAGGAAAGGGAAGAGAATAAACTGTAGGTGGTTTTATCTAATTTGGAGATGGGTGGACTTCAACAACTGATCCATGGAGCCACTCATCAACTAGGACTTACTTTAGATTTCATATTTGGTTCAGAAGATAATGAAGAATACTCAGATAAAGATAATTTCTGTTGATCCTATTCCTTGACAGATCATTTTTTGATGAGATTTACTTGTGAAGATGTGGGTAGATGGATATCATGGAGGATACAGCAAGGGGGAATCTTTAAGACAGTGAGAGCTAGGGTAGATGTGTAAAGATGGAAAAAAGGTTTTGAATAAGAGAATAATAGAGGAAGGATGTAGCATAGGGGTTTTAGTTGATAAATGGTTTAATTTGGCTGGAGAAGTAATAGAAGAGGTAGCAGCGACTAAATTAGGTTATATGCATAGTGGGGGGGGGGGGTCAACAGAAATGGTATATTGAGGATTTGAAAAAAGAAAGATGTGTAAATTTGAAAAAAAATTAGAGGAAGTCTCATTCTGATGAGGCTAGAAGGAAGTGGAAAATGGAAGCCAATAGGTACCTTTTGAATGCTCAGGACACCGAGAAAATGGATAGTTGCAAAAATTGGTAAAGGTGGTAAAATCTAACCTATCCATATTCACTTAATGAACCTTAGACCCTCCCTGTTATACCTGAGCACAATCTAAGACCAAGAGAGTTATTCATTTTCAATGTTCAATGTTTATAATTTCCCTTCAATGTAAAATATACACGTTAAGTTTTCTGTAAACTTCTTTGACTGAAACATAAAGGGGTATATAAACAAAGTAAATAAATAAATAAAATAAAAATAAATCCCGAGAATCTTTCAGGGTTGTGAGAACTCTGATGGGGCAAGCTGTAGAACAAGTAAATATTGAAGTAGATGATGCAGAGAAGTTAGCAACATTTTTTGTGGATAAGGATTTGATTGGGAGAAAAAGAAAGGTGGAACAATGCAAAAAATGTGATGAAGGTTTACTTGATGAGATAGAAATTATATTAGATGGGTTTTCTTCTATCACAAAAGAAAGATCTGCGATATTATTAAAATCCTTGAATGTGACGTTTTCTCCCTTGGACGCCACTCCTATTGTATTTAAACAGTATTCGAAAGGGATACAGGAATAGTTGAAAGTATTGGTAAACTCTTTGTTACAAGTAGGGAAGAGACCCCTTAATTTGAAAGAGGTGATGATTTACACCCATTCTGAAAAAAGAGGATGCAAATAGGAGTGTGTGTGATAATTTTTGTCCTATATCTAACCTACCCATGCTGGCTAAACTGATTGAAAAAGGGGTGTGTTTTCAATTTGGTAGCTTTTGGGAGGATAATCATTTACTAGATGAAGGACAAAGTGGATCTAGGTTGGGCAGTGGTACTGAAACATTACTGACTATAGCTTTGATCCAATATATTTTTATTTGGATAAGAAAATTCATGTGTTATTGATTTTATTAGATATGTCAGCAGCCTTTGACCTTGTTGAGCCAGAAGTGTTACTTCACCAGTCAGGAGGACTGCCCTTCTGTGGTTAAAATTGGTTTTAGAAGATTGTAGTTTTAAAGTGCAGTATGGAAACTTTTGGTCAAAACAGTACTTCTGGTTATGGGGAGTGCCTCAAGGGTCCCATTTGCCCCCTATATTATTCAACATCTATCTTCAACATTTGGGCGGCATAGTTCAAAAATATGAGATTAAGGGGTATGTTTACTAAACTGCGGTAATGTCATTCGCGTTAGGTTCCGCAGTAAAGGTACAGATGGCCATATAAAGGCATGGGTGGTGCATCGTTACAGCAAGCCGTATCAGCTAATACATGTTACAAACTAACGCGCGCTACAAGGCGCCTCATAAGGCACATCACAAGGCGCCTTGTAAGGTGCCTTGTAATTTTATTTATTTATTTACATTCTCTTATATACCGCGCTATTCTGCATCAGTGCGGTTTACATTGAACAAACTGAAATTACATTGAACAGGGCATTATAACTTGGAGATAACTATTTTACAGGGAACATGGGCTATGGAGGGTTAAGTGGCTTGCCCAAGACCACAAGGAGCACCTGTGGGACTAGAAACCCCAGTCCTTCCGGCCCAAGGTTGCTGTCCTCTAGTGGGATTTGAACCCCCGACCTTCCGGCCTGAAGTACCTTGCCCCAACCACTAGGCCACTCCTCCACTCCATATAAGGTGCCATATAAGTAAGGTGCCTTATAAGGTGCCTTGTTAGGTGCCTTATTAGGTGCCTTGTTAGGCGCCTTGTAAGGTGCCCTATACAGTAGGGCTCCTTAGGCTATGCACCGTATTAGGCACCCCTGGACAGGGCACCTTATAGGGCACCCTGGGTTACGGAACCATAGGTTACGGTGGCCTAACAAGGTTATGGTGCCCTAGGTTAGTGTGGCCTAAGGGCTGCAAGGTGCTGCAGGATGACATGCATGACCTGTGAGGAACAGAGACAGATGTAGCCCCAACACTACATAGAGCACTCAGGAAAGGCAATGAACAGGTGAGTGAAGGAGGGAGAGCTGGGAGCTGCTGGACCCGCCATATCTGTGGGCATCCCATATGGCTGCCAGTACTGATGACAAACATGGGGGGGAAACTGTACCACAGCACAGGGTGTTGGCAATGTAAAGTACTGGAAAGACAGTTGGTAGCAGATGATGGGAATACGTGTCCCCCAGTGGAGGCGGAGGTGGCAGGATAGTTACAATGATGGGTGGACAGAGGAGTGGTGCTGCCATGCAGATCAAGCACAGGCGAGGCAAGCATGAAGAGGCGCAATGCAGGAAAGGGTAGCAGTGCAGGACATGGGGTGGCAGCCTGCACAGGCAGACAGGACTCTATACAGCTGACAGACGCAGATAGATGGACCGAGGGAATGTTGGCAATTGTGGTGCGGGTATTATGGGCTGGCAGCATAAATCTGCAAAAATATGACTGTTACAGGCATGCACACTATTTGAGTAGGACGGGCATGAGAGAAGGGAACAATGAGGAATTGAACCCATAAACACTGCCAAGAATGGCATTGTATTAACCAGTAGGCTATACCTCCGTGGTGTATGTCACAGCAATGGCTGGGTACAGAAGGACTGCAGGTCACCGCACAAACTCTGAGTGCCAGGATAGGGTAACCCCACCAGTACCCATGATGCAATGCACATGCTGAATAGCTGTCTACAGCTGATCAGCAAATGCGGTCTGCACCTCTCCGGTACCTCAGCTTGGAAAGACGAACTGACAGTGCGTGATACTGGCACAGAGTAGCTACAGACCATGCCATTGTGCAGGGTCTGTGTTCTCCCTGAGGGATAGGATGGGTGCCCAGCACTAGGTCCGCAGTACATGTGGTGCTAGAGATAGGCCCTGCTGTACATCCCCATCACTGCCAGTGTGTGACAGGTGTTCCTTGCAGTGCAGCTGAAGGTAATTCAGTGTCCATCTGTATCCTACAGTCACATGTGGCCCTCTGGGACCAGACACCACCCAGATTAGTGTGTACCCCTTGTTAGGGTCTGGCTGACATGGGTACCTGTTATCAGGGCAGAGGGGTTTCCAAATTTGCATGAGGTTTGTGTAGCAGTGCCTTCATAGTTCAAAGTGGTATACACTACATACCCCAAAGGGCTCACATCACCCTTTTTGTAGGTGAGGAACAGGTGTCCCAGACCCTGTGGAGCAACCTCCATCCTGCTGGTATGCGTCAGCCCTCCAGGGTTGGTGGGCTAGAGCCATACCTGTGGCTGGGGCAGTGGCAGACCAGCAGCAATGATGGGGTTAGCTCTGGAAAACCCCAACTGCCTCACACCACTGTCTGCCAGTCACCAGCAGACAGCACAGTCAGACTGCACCTTATAGGTGTTCCAACCATGCACAGTCTAACTGAAAACAGTCCACTAGCCAGTCCATAGTGCATGCTCACAGAGGAACTATGTGCACCAAGCAGGCATCTCAGTGAATGTGGCCCCAGCACTGGGGACACAAAAGGATCACTGGAGGCAGATAATATAGAGCGCTATGTGGGAACCTAGACATGCCATAGTCACTGCTCATTCAGAGTGAGTGCCCTCCCAGCATGCAATGCTGTGGCCACCCTGTCCATGCAGGTGGTGGTCAGGCACTACAGTGTCCCAGCCATTGCCCCACACCCTGTGAAAATGCATCCTGGCCAATCCGCCCTGTCCGGGCCATACCCACAACACTTTGCTCCTCATTATGCACATATTCAGGCTAACGCTGGTAACAGTGGGACATTGTGGGCCCGGTGAGGTGTGGGCAGCCTCAAAACAATGGATAGACATACACACATACACTCCTATTGCAGCATTGTGCACAGATAGGGGTGGTTGGCAACCCTGCCCACCACACTGGTCCTGCTCACAGTGCCGACATTGCTAAACTGTGCAGGAGGTAGTAGTAGTGCCCTGGTGATAACTGCAGCTCAATGCTGGGGCCAACAGCCTGACTCTCCATGCATCTTTGGATTGTGGAGCCTGTGTGAGTGGGTGTTTGTACCCCTGTTCGCCGCTGCTTTGGGCTTTGCACATGTTGCTGTTGTATCTGCATTGTAGGGTAAAACATAGGGACATGCTCTGCAAGAACCACAGCTGGGGCTTGAACCTGTGACTCTCTGCTTCTGGACACACTCACTGGGTGTACTGCACCACACTGTTGCCACAGATGCATGGTGGTCCCTGGGGCTACCTGTACCTTTCCTCAGCCAGACCTTTTATGTTACACTGCACACCACGTACTGGTATGGGGCATGACCTAGGTCCACTGCAGGCAGGTGCCACTGCCCCCTCCAGCACGGGCACCCCCCCCTGCTATGCTGACATGGCCATATGCTGTCGGTGCTGGTAGTGTGCAGTCCCAGGCCATCCACTGTGTGGGTAGGTGGTCACCTAGGGAGCAGGGTCTGGAGCATGGGGCATACATGAGCATCCTCACATCCCCCCCCCCATCACCGCCTACCAATAGTCTGTTCTTTCCGCTTGGGGGAGGATTGGCTGGGGGGGTATGTCAGGTCAGTGCCCTGGCAACTGTTAGCTCGGGTGGACCAGGTAGATGTAGGTGGATTGTGTTTGGACTTTGTCAGCTGCTGTCATGATGATTTCCGGTTTCTATGTTCCTATGTGCCACATAGGCGCCCGCCTAGTCCACCCTGTGCCCCTGCTGCCCCCGCTACATGTCCCGCCTGCAGCCTCCTATGCCCCACTTGCACCATCGCCATAGTGGCCTTTCATACTTGGGCACTATGCTGGTGCTGGACATAGAGCACTACTATCACGTTTCTTGGGCTCCCTGTCTATGCTATACATTGCTGACACTTAAATAGTTTCTCTCTCCTGCAAATGTGCATCTAACGGCAGGTTTTCATTCGCGGTAGGATTCAGCCCTTCAGTTCAGTGCATTAGTGTGCAGGGAGCCTCTCCCCGCTCACTCCTCGCCTGTTGACCCCTTCCCCCCCACCCTCTCTCCACCCTCTGCAGTGTTTACCGCGGCCGGGGACGTTAACGATTGTTAAGTAATGTTAACGCACGTCAACGTTACATACAATGTGTTAACGTTACCTAACAAGCATTAACGTTACATAATGCGCGGTCTGTAAAGTTACCGCAGTTTAGTAAACATACCCCTAAGATTTATATATATACAGATGATATTCAGTTAATAGTTGTACTGGAAGATGATAGATCAATTTCTGTTCATAATCTTAATGAATGTTTAAATGACATAAGGATTTGTTTGGATGATAGCAAACAAGTATTGAATGTCTCTAAGACTGTTTGTGTAGGACTAGGTGGGATAGATAAGAATATCCCCCCCCCCCCCAATGACTGACAATATCCCGATCCCCTGGGTGACAGTTATGCTCCTTGATGAGAATTATAGTATATGAGGGGACTGAGGCTGCTGTCACTTATTGAGTCTATTATAAACTGAAATTGATCTATCAACTTAAACCATATTTAGGAGATATTGAGTTATGGCTACTAAAACAATGTTTATTATTAAACATACATGATTATTGTAATGTATTAGATGTGGGATTAAAATGAAAATGGGGTTATGCAAAATGCTATCGCTATACTAGGGGGTAAGAAAAACGAGAGTGCTCGTTCATTGTTGAAGAAATGGAACTGACTTTCTGTTAAGCAAAGATGTTATTTTAAGCTTTTAGTGATCATTTATACAGTACTTAGACTAGGTAGACACCAGTACTTGAAGAATAGATTACGAATTTATAACCCAGGAAGACCGCTTCCTTCTTCCCAGGGAAATTTTTGGAAATCCCTGCAGTATCTTACCTTCAATTGACAATGTGGAGAGCATTCATTGTGATTGGCCCTGAGCAATGGAATGCTCTGCCTACCTCCTTAAGAGAAGAAGTAAATTTAATGACTTTTAGGAAAGGTTCAAAAACTTTATTTTTCCCTGTAGGAGATTAATATTCACCATTATTTTTGTGTATGAATTGTTAGACCATGCTTACAGTATGTTAGCATTGATAGCATGGAAATTTGGGGCCTTTTTTATTTGGTAATTCTGCTATTACTTGTATTTTATTTATTTGTATTTTTTTCAGTCTGACTACCATGTTTTTCAAACTTAAAAGTTTATGTTATCCCCCCTCCCCCCACAAACACACCTCTCTCTTTCTGAGCCTGCAGAAATTACATGTGTTTTTGCTACTTGCAGTCCTTGGATGTGTTGAGAATAATAGTTTTGGCTTTCACTGGTAATTCATCAATGAAGTTTTCCCATATCTCAGAGAAGTAATCTACCCATTTGCCTTTTCCTTCTCTAATAGTAGGTTCCTCGTTTCCATCGCATTTATCAGAGGTTATTTTTTGTGCTAAAGTCAGTGGATTGCTATCTATCCTTGATAGCAGAATATATATTTAGCCACACACAAGCTAATTTCAATAACATTTTCCTGTCCTTATGGAACCCTCATAGCCCTCTTTAAATCTCCCCTTCAAAAGAACTTTTCATATAGTAGGCTTACCTTAGAAATTTCTGTACTTCATGACTTAATCTCATCCCATTGTTGTATTTATATTTTTTCAAGATATTTTTAAACTGAAGCATAGATGATGGCAACATGCCAGTTAAGTTTGTTAAATCAGGGCATTCTAAGAGAATTTACACCATATCCTCTAGCCAATGAAATGATGCAAAACCAAAGTAAACATTCCATCTAGTTTATCTGCATTGCCAAGCAGAACGACAGCCAATAACATTCCTTTGCTCAGGTCTATGGTTTCAAATAGGTAGATAATAGGAATGTGCATGGTCAAAAAAGTGTTTGGTTCATGCTTGTTTAAAACACATTTTTCCCAATTTTTAAGCATTTTTTTAATGTTCATTTCATCTATTTGTTTTTTTAGCCATGCACCGTATGTGCACAGGAAATTAAAAATGCAATCAATTGTATACATGTTAATTCATTGGTATATATGCTTGTAAGTCATTTAAGTGCGCTGTAAATTTTTAGGCACCCAAAGAAACAAAATGCATGCTAACAAATGTACACCCCCTAGCAAACAACACAGTGCCCTCTTTACCACCTAGTTGCCCTCTCATGAAGAGGGATATGAGCAGACTTACGTCATACTATTTTCATTCTGCGGCATTATTGCAGGAAGAAAACAGCATGTAATGGGAACGGAATAACTACCATAAATACAAGTACACCAAAACTGCAGAGTGCTAAATGCAGAGTATTACCAAACAAACACGGCTGAATAGTATGCCAGACCCAACAACATTACCAATGAAATGCCAAACCATGAGGCACAATTTAAAATGGGAAACCATATCATTGTGTACAAGATTCATACATAATCACACAGCAATGCTCAGCTGCATTAAAGAGAGAGAATCCCGCCTGAAAGAGCCAGAGGTGTCTAGCAGACACCATTTAGAAGTTCCGATTTTGCCCCAGAGCATTCATGGACCTTTAGTTCTTTTCTTTACAAAAAAAGCACAACTACAGGTCTATGCATGCAATGAGTGGTAGACCAGAACTGGATCAGTCTCTCCTGTTGAAACAGAATTGATCACCCTTAGGGGCATGTAGGGAGTAAACAAGCTAATATACACTAAGAACATAAGATATGCCATACTTTGTCAGACCAAGGGTTCATCTAGCCCGTATCCTCTTTCCAACAGTGGCTAATCCAGTTCACAAGCACCTCTCAGGTTCTCAAAAGGTACACAGATTCCATCCTGCTTGTCCAATGGGTAAGCAGTGGATTTCCCGGGTCCTCTCTGGTTTATGGTCTTTTCCTCTACACGGAGGAACTTGCAAAACCTCTTTTAAATCCAGCTATGCAAACAGCTTTTACTACATCCTTCGGTAATGAATTCCAGTTTGATTATGCATTGAGTGAAAAAAATTATTTTCTCTGATTAGTCTTAAATGTGCTACATAGAAGCTTCTTTGAATGTCCCCTATTCTTTCTACTTTCTGAAGGAGTAAACAACCAATCTACATTTACCAGTTCCATTCTATTCAGCATTTTATAGACTTCTATTGTAGCGCCCCTCAGCTATCTCTTTTCCAAGTTGAAAGCCGAAGGATGCTTGGGTGCATACTGGAGGGAGAGGAATGACCAGCAGAATAAAGGAGGTGATCGGCCTCTATGTAAGTCTTTAGTGAGACCTCACTTGGCGTATTATGTGCAATTCTGGAGACCACACCTTCAAAAGGACATAAACAGGATGGAGTCAGTTCAGAGGGTGGCTACCAACATGGTCAGTGGTCTTCGTTATAAACCATATGGGGTCAGATTTAAAGATCCCAATATGTATACATTAGAGGAAAGGTGAGATAAAAGAGATATGATAGAGACATTTAAATCCCTCTGTGGCATATATGCACAGGAGGGGAGCCTCTTTCAATTGAAAATAAGCTCTGCAATGAGGGGACATAGGATGAGGGTGAAAAGGCATAGACTCAGGAGTAATATGTGGAAATATTTCTTTATGGAAAGAGTGGTAGATGTGGGGCATAGTCTTCCATCAGAAGTAGAAGAGACAAGGACAGTATCTGAATTCAAGAAAGGAAAAAAGGGGCTATAGTAGTTGATATGGAAGGGCAAACTAAATGGGCCATATGGTCTCTTTCTGCCATCATGTTTCTATGTTTTAACAACTTTGAATAGTTTAGTGTCATCTGCAAATCTGATCACCTCACTCATTATTCCCATTTCCAGGTCATTTATAAATATGTTAAAAAGCAGCAGGCCCAGCACAGATCTCTGGGGTACTTCACCTTTCTCCATTGAGAAAATTGGCCATTTAGCGCTACTTTCTGTTTTCTATCTTTCAACCAGTTCCTAATCCACAGTAGTACATTTCCTCCTATCCAGGGCTTTTTAATTTCCCCAAGAGTCTCTCATGAGGGACTTTGTCAAAGGCGTTATGAAAAATGAGATACACTATATCAGCTGGCTCACCTTTATCTGTTTATTCACACCTTCAAAAAAATATAAGAGATTGGTAAAACAAGACTTTTCTTGGCTAAATCCATGTTGGCTTTCTGCCATTAAACAATGATTATCTTACATGTTCAATAATTTTTTAAATTTTATAATGGTTTCCACTATTTTGCCTGGTACTGATGACAGGTTCACTAGTGTGTAGTTTCCCAAATCACCCCTGGAACCCTTTTTAAAAATTAGCATCAAATGGGCTACTCTCCATTCTTCAGATACTATAGATGATTTTAATGATAGATCACAGATTACTAATAGTAGTTCTACAATCTCATATTTCAGTTCTTTCAGAACCCTGGGATATACTGTATGTCATCTGATCCAGGTGTTTTGCTGTTCTTTAGTTTATTAATTAGCTGTATTACATCTTCCTGATTTGTCAAGATTTGTTTCAATTCATCTGATACATCACCTTTACATTTCAGGCATGGGTAAGTTTCCTACATCTTTTTCAGCAAAGACTGAAGCAAAAAAATTCAGTCTCTACGCTATAGCCTTGTATTCTTTCAGTCCACCTTTTACCCCTCCATCACATAATGATCCAACTGATTCTCTCACGGGTGTTTTGCTATGAATATACTTGAAAAAGCTTTTATTATGTGCTTTTGCTTCCACAGCCAGCTTCTTTTCAAATTTTGTCCTTGCATGCCTTATCAATGCCTTGCATTTAACTTGCCAGAACTTATGCTTTTTCCTGTATTTGTCTTTTGGCTCTCTTTACTATTTTCTGGAGGATTATCTCTTAGCTATAACAGTCTCTCTGACCTCACCTTTAAGCCAAGCTGACTGTCATTTGGCCTTCCTTCCACCTTTTTTAAAGCATGGAATACATCTGGTCTTGGCTTCCAAGATAGTATTTTTAGATAACACCCAGGTCTAATGTAAACTCTTAACCTTTGTAGTTACTCCTTTTAGTTTTTTCTTAACCATTTTCCTCATTTTATTATCGTCCCCTTTTTGAAAGTTAAATTTTAGGGCAATCAATTCCCTTGCTATCCTCCCTCCATTTATTAAATCAAATGTGATCATGTTATGATCACTATTGCCAAGCAGCCTCAAAACAGTTACCTCTCACACTAGATTCTGCATCGCACTGAGGACTAGGTCTAAAATAGAATCCCCATGTGTCGGTTTCTGAACTAGCTGCTCCATGAAGCAGTCATTTACTTCATCTAGAAAATTTATCTCCCTAGCATGTCCTGATGTGACATTGACCCAGTCAGTATCGGGGTAATTGAAATCTCCCATTATTACTTTGTTGAATACTTTGCTAGCTTCCCTAATTTCTGTTAGCATTTCATCATCTGTCTGTTCATTCTGTCCAGGTTTATGGTAGTACACACCCACTGCCATTCTCTTCCCCTTTTTACATGGAATTTCTATCCATAGAGATTCTACAGTATATTTTGTTTCCTGCAAAACCTTTATTCTGTTTGACTCGATGCCCTCTTTATCATATAGAGCCACCCCTCCACCAATGTGATCTACTCTATCATTGCAATATAGTTGGTAGCCTGGTATCACAGTATCCCATTGGTTATCTTTCTTCCACCAGGTCTCTGAAATACCACTTATATCTAACCTTTAATTCACTGCTATATATTCTAACTCTCCCATCTTATTTTATAGACTTAGCATTTGCATATAGCCATTAAAAAAAAATTTGTGCTAATATTAACAGTCTGGCTATTTGATGACAGGGTTAATTTGGAATCATTCAGTTCTGTCTGATTTTTACTTAAAGGCACCTGGGTTACTTTTACCTTTATTGGAACATCTCTATCATGATGCTCTAACTTCCCTGTTTTACTAGTACCCTTCAAGGATACATCATTCTGAACCACATGCTCTTGGGCAACTGTCAGCTTTCCACGATTATCTAGTTTAAAAGCTGCTCTGGTTCCACCCTGGTAAAAGGTGAAGCCCATCCTTTTTGAACAGCCCCTTCTTCCCTAGAATGTGGCCTAGGTACTAACATATCCAAAACCCTCTTCCTTGTACCATCATCTCATCCACGCTTTGAGACTCCGGAGCTCTGCCTGTCTCTTGGGTCCTGCACGTGAAACAGGAAGCATTTCTGAGATCACTAACCTGGAAGTTCTGGATTTCAACTTTCTACCTAAAAGTCTGAATTTAGCTTCCAGAACCTCCTTCCCACATTTTCCTATGTTATTAGTACCAACATACACCAAGAGAGCAGGCTCTTCCCCAGCAGTATCTAAAACCATGTCTAGGTGGCACATGAGGTCTGCTACCTTTGCAGCAAGCAGGCTTGATACTAGGTGATCCTCATGTCCATGAGCCACCCAGCTATCTACATGCCTAATGATTGAATTGCCAACTATACTGGCTGTCCTAACCCTTCCCTCATGGGCACATGGCCCTGGAGACCATTCTCAGTGTGAGAGGGTATTGTATCACCTAGAGAACAGGTCCTACCTACAGGATGACTTCCTGTCACACCAAGGTGATGCTCTACTTTCACGAGACCTCCTCCTCTATGGCAGCAGAGAGGCTGCCAGACTGGAGTTGGGACTTCTCTACTATATCCCTGTAGGTTGCATCTATATACCTCTCTATCTGCCTCAGCTCCTCCAAGTGCACTACTCTAGACTCCAGAGACCATACTCCAGAGACCAGAGTCCTTCCCTGAGAACAAAGAGCTCATTGCACTTAGTGCACACATAAGACCTCTCACCAACTGGGAGAAAATCATGCATGTAACACTCAGTGTAAAACATTGGATAACCCCATCTTGCTGCTGGACTGCTGTCTGCATCTTAGACTTAGGGATTCCTTTAGGTATTTAAAGTTGTTAAGTTATGTAAAGTTGCTAGGAGAATAGGGATACTTGAAACCTAATAAGTATAAAGGATTTTTGTTGGTCACCTCAAGGTGAACTGTAAGAACTTCATCTACTCCTAAGACCTAATAACCTGCTGTTGAAGACAATCAATTAAACCTGAAATTGAGTAAGATCACCCCCTCCTATTCAACTGGTTTAAGAGGCTATAAATCAATGATAATGGCTGAGATGGGTGGGAAGGATGACCTATTTATATCTGTGTGTCTAAGGCAATCTCTTAATTTCCTGGGTGATTCACACTGCCCTTAGTTTGATAAAGGGAGCCTTTTAAGTTGCTCCTTTACTCTATCATGTGGCTTAAACACCTATTTAAAACAATTTCACAGTTCTCTTGCCTCGTAATTGGAAGGCCTCTTTGTAAAAATGTCTCTAGAAAACAATTTCTCTCTATACACTCAAGGAATATTTATCCTATTTTACTCTCTGTTAAGAAATACCCTAACTGGCTTTAATTTAAGAGAAAGCTGGCTTGAATACTAAGATCCAGCTGGCTGTATTTTCACTGAAAGCTGGCTTGTATTACTATGCCCTAACTGACTTAATAAAACACTGAATTTTAAAATACACAGATTGTATAATTTTTAACCAAAATAATCCCCTTTTCTCCAAGATTTAGAACATTTCTCAGGTGGTAAGTACTTACAAGTGCAGATTTCTTCCCAGCAGAAGCAGCCCTCTTGGTAGCCTTTCAAGACAATAGTGCCTGTCAGCAGCCCTCTTGTCACCCACAGGTAGAAACATGATGGCAGAAAAAGACCACATGTCCTATCTAGTCTGTCATTCAATATCAACTACAATATTTCCATTTTTACCTTTAGAGATGCTCTGTGTTTGTCCCATGCTTTTTTGAATTTAGATACTGTCCTCATGTCCACCACCTCCACTGGGAGACTATTCCATCCATCTACTACTCTTTCCATAAGAAATATTTCCGCATATTTATTATTTATTTATTTACTCCTGAGTTAATCCCCTTTCATTCTCATCCTGTTTCCCCTTGTAGCAGAGCTTGCCTTCAATTGAAAGAGACCCTTCTGTCCATTTATGCCACAGAGATATTTAAATGTCTCTATCATATCGCTCCTATCCCGCCTTTCCTCTAAAGTATACATATTAAGATCTTTAAGTCTGTCCTCAAATGCTTCATAACAAAAACCACTAACCAACTCCAACCTGCTTATATCCTTTAGAAGGTGCAGTCTCAAGAATTGCACACAATACTCTAAATCAGGTCACACCAGAGACTTATACAGAGGCATTATCACCTCCTTTTTTCTGCTGGCTATTCCTCTCTCTATACACTGAAGCATCCTTCTGATTTTTGCAGTCGCCTTTTCTACTTGTTTAGCAACTTTAAGACCATCAGACACAATTATGCCCAGGTCCCATTCTTCTTTTGAGGACAAAGTACCTCACCCACTACAATGTACCATTCCTTTGGATTTTTGCAGCCCAAATGCATGACCCTGCATTTTTTAGCATTAAATTTCAGCTGCCAAATTCTAGACCATTCTTCAAGCTTAGCTAGAGTCCTCCTCATGTTATCTACTCCTTCTTGAGTGTCTACTCTATTGCAGATTTTGGTATCATCTGCAAATAAGCAAACCTTACCCGACAGCCCTTCTGTAATGTCACTAACAAAGATGTTAAAAAGAATCGTACCACGGACAGATCCCTGCGGCACACCACTGGTAACCTGCTTCTCCTCAGAATGAGCTCCATTTATCTGTACCCTTTATCGCCTCCCACTCAACCAATTTCTATCCCAATCAGTAACTTTAGGGTCCATCCTTAGGGTGCTCAGTTCAAGTTAGGCCTGTGGGTGAGAGGATTAAACTCCTAGCTCAGAAAACTATCTGAATTTTATTCAACTGCAGCCAGCCATCGTTTAACAAATCTCAGTCTGACTGTTTTTGCAAACTTCAAGGAAAATGTTAAATGAACTGGTGTATGAAATAAATAAATTATTATATTTTAGCTGATTATAAGGCCATAAATGAAACTTAACTATAAATTCTAGACTGAAAAAAACATTAATTCTTAAACAGAGCTCGATTGTTATGTTAAATTTGTCTATTACGGTGCTATTGGCATACTTAAAGTACTGTTCTGCCCTGGTTTTCCTATTTTCATTCTTTCCAAATTCTGGCAAATTCTACCTTATCCAGTCCCCATCCTCTTTATCATGGCATCCTCCAAGGTTCAGTTATGTCTCCAGTTTTTTTAGATTATTCCTCGGCCCACTTGCCACGTTTATTCAATCCATCTGTATCAGTCCATTCAGCTACAATTTTATGTGGATCCTAACTCCCTGAACCTTTCACCACTAAATGATTGCTTGAACAAAATCTCTAACTGGTTAAGTATCAACCGACTCAAGCGCAGCCCTTAGAAACATCGGGTCATGCAACTTTACTCTTGATCTTGCTTCTGTTCTTGAAGGTCATACAATTGCTCTCATTCCAGATCTACCAGACTCAAGAGTCATAGTAGGTTCTTAGTTATCATTTGAGACACAAAAAGACTCACACTCCTGTTTTTCCCATCTCTGCCAAATTAGGCTTAACTGTTCATATCTTGACAATGAGGCCTTGCTAATTCTGATACATTCACTTATTATTAGCCGCTTGGACAAATGCAATGTCCTCTTCAATGGGATTTGATAGGTTGCCCTTAGACACCTTCAACTAATTCAATATGTAGAAGTTAAACTAGCTTATAGTGCAAAATGGTTCAACCATGTGACCCCTCTTCCAGTTTATTATCATTTAAAATTTTGCTCCTAGCACTCAAGGCCCTGCAGAACAGCTATCCATCCCTGCTTTTCAAGTCACTTATTCCTTATACCACATCCTGTCCATTACGATCCCTTAATGACAGACTTCTGGCTATCCCCTCCTCCCCCCAACACACACAAACACACACTTTCTCAGGTGCATCCAGAATCAGCACGCTATTCAGTCTTCTATATTCTTGCCCCAGTGTTGTGGACTTGCGGTGAGCAACCCCTTTTACCCCCACACCCTTCATTTCACTTTGCCCACATACAAACACAACGGAGCCCAATACTGGTACAACTCTGGTCGCAGCTATATTAAGTCATGTAACAACCGGCCCAACATGGACCAAAGATAATCAGCACCCCAACATAAACCCTCACCCCAGCACCGGAGAATGCCCACACCAGCCATATTATTAGCAAGGCGGAGCATCCTCCATCCCCGAACCCCGCCGCCTGCCTCGCCATACTAGTAGAAAAGGCCGGCACACACCTGTCTACCGGGCCGAGACCCCCAACTGGGAAGTCTCGCCCCCGCCCCGGGGAGCCCTTCACTCCCCACTGCTCCTAAATCAGTTCAAGTCCCGCCGCCTCGGCGAGCGCTGGCTCTCTACCCCCCTACCCAGCTGCGACAACCCCCCCCAGCCACCAGAACACCCTAGCGGGAGGGTGAGCGGGAAACGCGACAAGCCAGGCCGAGGAGCCGCGGAAAAGGACCGGCCACGCGGCTCCTTGCCGGTCTTAGCCCCGCCCCTCCAGCCCTGCGGCCAATGAAATTGCTCCACACAGAAGTTGTGGAGCGATTCTTTGCTGCTGCAGCCCTCCTACCTCCCCCCCCCTGATCCCAGCCACGCGGTGGAGGCCAAGGCCGGGCCCGGGCCCGGGCCCAGGTTACTGCCGGCCGCGGGACCCGGACCGGCGGCCTCGAACATTTTTCTCATCTGTATCTATTTACTAATGTCCTATGCAGCTGATGGGGTTGGTGGTGACTGCAGCAATGTTTCCAGTCCCTTCCTCTCTGATCCCTGTCTACCCATTTTCTCCTCTAACATCTATGTTCTTTCTACTGAGTATTTTTCATATTGATTATAAACTGCTGTGATGTTGCCAGGAACAGCGGTAAATACCATAATAAATATAAAAATAAACATAATCTGCTACCAATACAGGAACTTACTATAAATCTGTCACTTAGAGAAGGCACATATATAATTTTGAAAATTCATGCATCTTTGGTTAATGCTTATGTTGGTCCAATAAAAGATATGGCAGCTTGCAGAAAATTCAATTTAACTGATACACCTAGCACACATGCCCATTCAAACCTCTAAAAGGTAAAGTGCCCTATGCAGCTCTGATTTTTATAGTAAGATCTATCAGTACAACAATCTGAGTTTGTGTTACAGAAAAATCTAATACCCAACTTTGTACAATTGTGTAATATTACAGGGTCTTGCAGGTCAGCGCAGCAAAGGCAAGAACCAAGAATATTTTTAGAAATGAATGGGATTTGCAATCTGCCTAGTGATAGATAAAGACGTCTCACCTGAATAGTGGCCTGAATAATCTGATCAATGGTAAGTGTTGCTGGTTTGTTGTGCAAATGCAATGGTGTTCCATCTTAGGATCCAGCAGTCTGCTTTGCTGTGATGCTGCAGATTCTGTAGTACAGTCCCAGCTGGACAAGCCTTTCATTTTCCTCTTTTACTTAGGTTGTTTTGCATTCTTTATGGCCGCACTGTTTCCTTAGACAGTGCAAATTAAAATTCTTTAACTGACATAAACCCCATGTCCCAGCTGCACACCCTATGCTTCTATGCACTTGGCAGAGAAATGAGCCCCGTCCCCACCCAATGCTATAGTGCTGGCATAGAGTAACACTGCAAGCTTTCTTTCACAAGACCAATTTGTGTGGTTTCTTGAGGTTTTGCTTTGTTTTGTTTTTCCATAAGTCTGCAACTACTAGTTTTGAAACCACCATCTTTGAAGCAGATCAGTCTGAGAAGCAACGAGGAGCAAAAGAAGGGGGGGGGGGGGAGAGAGAAGGCAGGGATGGAAGAGAGGACTGGAGAGAGAGGAATTGAGACAAAAGCAAAAGTAGGGTGGAGATGGGCAGAGACTTGGTGGGATGAGACAAACATAGCAAGATGAACATATGGGGTGGGGAGGGGTAACTTTATAAAGCTTTTGCTGTGTGAGACCAGTTTGACAAAGAAAAGGGCTTTTAGAAAAGCACACATCCATACAAGTGTAAAAAGTATGTGCACAAAAAGAGCACACCTATCTTTACCCAATCGGTGCGTGGGCATTTCTAGGAAGTTAGTTGGGGTGGAGCAGAGGTAGAATGGAGATGTATATGGGGTCGTGCTTAGTGCAGACACAGACCTTTTTCAGAGCCGTTCTAAAATTTGTGTGTGAGTATTTGTGCACTATTAGAGTCGGTTCTGAGAGACGATTATATAAAGGCGCCTACTGTATGCTGCCTTTATAAAGTAGGTTTAAACTAGGCACCTTTTTGGACTTCCCACATTGAAAGCCTGTTATAAAATCACCTCCATAGAGACTGACTGACATGAGGAGACAAGTATTTTGCTTAGCAGCCAGTGCATCCAAGCTACATTTTGACCTTGTAACTTATGGGACCAAAAATACATATTATCTGCTTTGCAAAGAAAATTGAAAGATAATTTGGGCATGCATTATGTGTGATAATAATCATGAAAGAGTATGACCTTAAGGTCCAAAGCAGCAAAAAAAAAAAAAAAAAAACCCTCCACTCCCCTCCTTATAATTCATTTTTCTTTTAAGGAAGTTAATAAGACCATTCAGAGCCAAGCACTGGATCTATGCTGGTCATTTTGCCAATCAGTATAATTTGTGGCTATCAAGGAACCCTTTAATAATAAGCTTATATATAATTAGGAATTTGATTATATCCAGAAAGAGTGGTTTCTTTTCTGCTGTCCCAATGCAGAATGATCAGCCTAAACAGGCGCTTCTAATTACCTTAGATGAGGCAGTGAAATATATTCCTATTATTTTCTATTGGAACAGAATTTTCATCTTTTGTTCTAATCCGACGAAGGGAGCGTAGCTTTCAAAATCTAATCAGAGGTGTAGTTAATCAATCCAATTAAAAACTGTCACCCATAAAATGTATTGTTTACCTTTATTTAGTTTAGTCTTCAATATGCATATATCACATTGCATATAAGTGGTAAATATTTGCTATAAAACCTGGTACTCACAAATTACATATAGAATTACTAAACTCCGACACCTTGTTTTAGTCCATTGCATATATGAGTCTGGACTTCTAATTTCCATACAAGTTTAGCAGAGGTAAAATTAGAAATGAATCAGCTGGAACCAAGCGGCAATCCTATACTTCAGGGGTTTTCAACCCAGTCCTTGGGGAACCCTTGGCCAGTCAGGTTTTCAGGATTCCCACAAAGAATATGCATAAGATAGATTTGCATGTTCTGCCTTCATTGTATGCAAATCTATCTCATGCATATTCATTGTGGGAATCCTGAAAACCCTAATGGCCTAGGGTTCCCCGAGGACTGGAGTTGGGAACCTCTGCTATACATAGTCAATTATCCAGTGTCCTGCAAGCTACTGAGTGGACTGTCCTCAGCTTCAGTTTGAGAAAACAACTGATTGATGGCTGGTGGCCTGAAAACATTGAAGAAGAGATTAGAGAGGAAGAAATACCTTGAGAGCCACCTTTCCCAAAGATCCTCAAGTACATATTGCAATTCATAATGCTGCTTTTTTTGCCCAAAATGTTAAGTTCTACTCTGTAATTAATTAGACCCAGAATTAAAAATCACTACTAGCTTTTCCCTCAAATTGTTATATTTATATTGCAAGAGAGATGGAAATGGGTAGAGGGACAGATAGAGAGAGTGGGAGAGTAGGCTTCTTTTTGATTATGCAAATTGCTTTAAATGTACCCAAGGATCTAGGCAGCTGCATTTTCAGAGGAAGACTGCCCTCCTTGCCCAGGCTGCTGGAAGCTTTAAGCAGCCATGGTCATGGCTCTTATACTAAAGTTTTTGATCAAGTAGCCCCTGCTTAAAAAATATTGAAACTCCCTGTCCTATGGTATATATGCTCTAGCTCAGTGGTTCAGAAATCTATCCTGGGGGACCTCACAGAGGTCAGGTTTCAAGGACATCCACAAGAAAAATGCATGAGAGAACGCAGATCAGCTGTTTGCTCCTTTAAAGAGTAGAAAGACTAGAGAACACACAATGACACTACAATGTAGCACATTTAAGACTAATTGTAGAAAATAGTTTTTCACTCAGTATGAATCAAACTCTGGAATTGGTTAAAGAGGATGTAGTAAAGCTACTAGTGTAGCTGGGTTTAAAAAGAGGTTTGGACAAATTCCTGGAGGAAACGTCCATAAACCATTATTAAAGTAGATATGGGAAATCCTGCTTACCTTCTGCCCTCCACAAACATTGAGACTAGGTGACGCAGAAATCAGAGTCAAATCTGAGATCAAATACCTTGGCATAACACTCGACCAGCAGCTAATTTTTCAAGCACATATAAAGAGAACAACATCCACCAAAAACTAAAAACCCTGAGGAACCTCTGTTCCCTTCTGTCTACAGACCTATTTTGTACCGCCTGCCAGGCTCTAGTTACACCTCTCCTGGACTATTGCAACATCATTTATCAAGGTCTCCCCAAACACACCCTCCACAGATTACAATTGGCCCAGAACATGGCTGCACGGATAATCGCAGGAGCCCCTCGTTGTGACCACATCACCCCATTGCTTATACACCTTCACTGGCTTCCCAGAACTGCCAGAATTAAATCCAAAGCCCTCACCATAATATTTAAAATTCTACACAGCGAATCTGCAAGTTGCCTTCTGCCTCTCATTGCCAAATCCAAAACTGAGTGGTCCAGAAGAACCTCCACCTTTAACCTCCTACAGATCCCTACCCAGAAGATCAGCAGCAAGCAGTCCACCTGCAACCGAGCCTTTACATTATTTGCCCCCACATTATGGAACTCCCTTCCACCAGCACTAAGAGAAATTACAGATTTGCAATTCAGAAAAAAGCTCAAAACATACCTCTTTCTGAATGAATACAGCACAGACATGCACTCAGCAACCCAGCCACCTTAAAATGCACTCCAAGGACACAATAGACAAATTCTCCTTTAATCTGCACATAAGTTAACCAATATAACCAGCAGAACCATAACTGTAAATAGTTGATGTTAAACTATGTTGTTCTGTTTATTGTTTTATATAAAGCAGTGTACTGATTGGCCTCTGTTGCATATTTGTGAATTGTGAACTGCTTTGAATTGTAGAAAGGTGGAATAGAAATAAGTTTAAATAATAAATAATTATTACAACTGAATTCAATTCTATATGGCAACCTCAAGATTCTGAGATATTTCAGATGTTTTTCAAATCAAGTATGCAATGTAGCAGTTCCTGAAATGTCTGCTAAGCAAAGAGATTCAACAGGTACATGAAAATCCTGCATTACACCTGTCCACTGCAGACTACATCAAGTATGTTAACTAGCCATCCCCTTAAAGGAAACTAACAAGACAGCAAAATGTAAGAGGGCTGTCACATATAACTATGTTTGAGAATGCTCATGGGGTGAAGCCAAACAAGAAATCCACAAATGCTCCTTGAAGTCAGCGTGCAAGCCTTACAAAGATCTTCCATGTTTGAAGGCAAAGATAACTCTCTATGGGCTTGATTTTATTACAGGACACCTATGTGAAAGTCTAAAAAGGCATCTATTTTAAGCCTAGATTACCAAAGTAAGCCTTGCTCTTTCGTTCCTTCATAAAAAAGGCTCTTAGGTCCAGCCCCAATAGCGAAGAAATATTGATGGACAAATTTACACCTGCTCCAAAATTATACTTACTCCATGTACATGTGCTTTTTATAAAATATATGCTTACACTGCAGCTCTACCTCCGTTCCAGCAAAACAATGCCCCCAGGAACACCTACACACTGTCACGTAAAACTATTTGCTGTTTAATTATTGCCTCTTACTCCCTATTTATTATGTTCTATGTAGAGTTACCATAGGCTAATTGTTAATTTCACAAACTATGCTCCACGTAATGTTAAAGTTGTTAAACTCATTCCATGTACTTGTAGAAACAGCAGCATAGAAAAGCTACTAAATAAATAAACTAAGCACACACTTTCTGTGCACATACTTTTTGTGCATATGAAACAGGCTTTACATACAAAAAAGCAGTATAAAATATCTTCTATATGCTGGTATTACTGGCCTCATATGCACATGCATTCAATGAGCCAGATACATAAATCTGAATAAAAGCTAAGAGAACATGAGGCGACTGAAAGAGAGCCCAGCACAGACACATACATGAGGGGGAAGGCGTGGTCTAATACGTTCACACATTGGCCGGTGAGGTAACCAACGAGCTAAGATAGGAGGTCAAGGTTTCTTTTTATCACCATCTCACTGTGTGGCCCTTGGAAAGCCACTTGATGTCTCTGCATGGCTAAACCTAATTGAAGAGAAGGGATTTTGGAAATTAATTCAAGCACAGGATACTTGCTGTATGTATTTCATATAGATAGACTGCATTTGTTTTCCTTCTTTGTTATATTTCACTACTCTTTGGAATATATTCTTGATTTTCAGAACAGACAGATCCAGTCCTTGTAGGCCATAGGGATACAGAGCTGATACGAGACACACTTACACTTGCTGGGAGATGGTATTCACCTTGCTAGTGAGATGTAGCCTTATCAAATTAAGCAGAAGTCCCCATCCCCAGTGCAAACATGAAGTAGGAATATGGAAGAAGGCATTGGTTTATGTAGCTCCCCACTTCCTTTGCTCGGGGAATCACTTATCAAGGAACCCACATGGCCAACTCTCCTAGCAAGAAAGCTCACAGCTTCCCCTGAAATAGATGACTTCTCATTGACACTGGCACTTCTCAACTGGGTAACTCCAGCTCAGTGGTTGTCAAACTGATCATCAGCAAGTCAGGTTTTGAGAAAATCCACAAAGAGTATGCATGAGATCAATGTTCAGCTTCTGCAAAGGCCAGAGAGATGAGGCAGAGACAGCAGTAACCTAATATTTTGTCCTTTCACTGTAAGTAAAGGCCGCGTGGCCGAGTCCAGGCCGGCCGCCGTTAACTGGGCGGCGCGGCGCACGATGAGTTAGAAGCAAGGCGGAGGGGGGGTTAGCTGGGGGAGAGGAGATGGTGTTGGGCGTCCTTTAAACTTATTGGCTCCCGTCCCATGTGAGCACAGGAGAGCCAATGAGTGTAGGGACAGAAGAGGTGGGAGTGCAGACGTGCTCGAGGGCCCTGGGCTGGCAGTTGCAGAGCCGGTGAGCGGTGTCCCACCCGCCCACCTTCTGTTTTAGTGTTGGGGTTGTTATGTTAGGAAGATGGATAGGGGTGTTGCAGTTGGAGGGGGGATTGGGGATCCCAGAGGTTTCCGGGGTCCAGATGCTTAGGATAAGCTTGGGACGGGGGTTGGTATCCCCGACCCGGACAACCCCCTGGCTGGGTTTTTGCTAATAACATGGCAAAGCCGGGGGCTAAGGGGGGGGGGAAAGAAGAGAAAAAGCGGAGGCGCCATCACCTTGCTAGTGATATGGCTGGTGATGGATTATGTTATGTTATGGGTTATGTTATGCGATGTTATGTTCATGCATTAAAAGTTAATAAAGCTGCGACCAGTTTGGTATCCAAAACTTTGATTGTTGTTGTGTCTTTGTGCCCCTTGGGGTAAGGGGATGGGGGTGGGGGGGGGGGAGCAACAGGAAAAGGGGCGAAAGGAATGTTTGGAGTTGGGGGGTAACGAGGAGCGGTGAGTCCGCGCTCCATCGGTTATTTACTATTTCACTACCCACCTAAATTTGCAGTTCAAAGGGACTTTTTAACACCTGGAAACCATAAAGTTAGTCGAGCTATATAAAGCTACTCTGTTACCATAGTATAATTCTCATACAACTCTCAAGCTCAGACTGACTATGCATGAGCTACATTTGCATATATTATGTGTAAGAACCAGCGAATCATTACTTAGACACTTAAGTGGCCATTTTTTTAAATGCTAGCTACGGTGTTTAAAGATAATTTACATATTCAGTGCCACTGTCCAGATAGCAGCCAGCACTGAATATTCATGTACTTCAGGGGGCCCTGGAGTTTTCTGAATAGCGTTCATATTCAGTCCATTACCTGGATAACTATCCAGGGAACTTTAGCAGAGCCATCCTTCGATCCTAACTTTATCCAGATAATGGTCTGAATATTACCGTTCTCTGGATAACCATGTACTGTCCCAGCACTATCTGGGGGGCGAAGGCATTTATCTGGATAATGGCTGCCATTATCCGGATACATGCCTTTGATATCAACTATCAAATTAATGTAGCACATTTAAGACTAATGAGATATTTTTTTCACTCAATGCATAATCAAACTCTGGAAATCATTACCAGAGGATATAGTAAAAACTGTTAGTGTAGCTAGGTTTAAAAGAGGCTTGGACATGTTCCTGGAAGAAAAGTCCATAAATCATGATCAAAGTGGCCTGGGGAAATCCACTGCTTACTCCTGGAATAAGCAGTATGGAATCTATGCACTTTTTTGGGAATCTGACAGGTACTTGTGACCTGGATTGGTTGCTGTTTTAAACTAGATACTGGGCTTGATGGACCTTTGGTCTGACCCAGCATGGCATATCTTATGTTCTTATGATCTGAAAACCAGAACAGATAAAGTGAGCCCATGGATTGGGGAATCTATGAGGGTCATTTTGACTAAACCATTGACCCTTTTCTCTCCTATCCCAGTGTTCTAAAACTTAGTTCATAAAATTAGCTATAATTTCTAGTGTATGTCACACAATTGTAAATGGTTGTGATTATTCTTTAGCCTCTCAAATTTAAAATAAAACAAATATCCTCAGGTAATCACAGAAGGAGTGTAAGATTATGACCTATTTTGAAATGTATTAATAGACAAATTATAAATATTAAATAAAATGAAAAATAAATGCTAATTATTAGCAAACTTTCCTTTATGTTTGAAAATTATTCTTTTTTGTTATTTTATATATTTATTTAAACCTATTTTTATACCACCTTTCTGCTATTCAAAGGGGTTTACAGCGAACCTACAACCTAACATGGCATCAAGATGTACTCTGTTGTATAGTGAAACAGAACATAGTAAAAGGTAACTTGGGGATGCAACAATCAACTTTTCCACTTTGGGGTATGTTTACTAAACCGTCTTAATGTTACCGGCGCTAGTTGCAGCGTTAATGTGAAGAATGCCATATAAGGTAGTGGGCGTTCTGGAGGAAAGGTTGCAAGGAATCGGTATCGCGCGATAGTGGGCGCCGTGGTACGTTAACACGCGTTAACCCCAAGTTCATGCCAGCGCAGTGTTAGAAGCTATAAAGATATAGCCCACTGGTTACTGCAATGACTGCGGAGGCAGAGGTCATGGGTTTGATCCTGCAGTGGTGTCATGTAAGAAGGCTGTCTGAGGCATTTCCTTTTAATTTAAATCAGTGCTGCCAGCAAAAACACCCTCACAGTGCCGTAACCTAAGGTGCCGCATAAGGTGCCCTATAAGGCACTCCATAGGGCACATTATAAAGTGCCCTGTGCGCCAAAGCACCTTATAATGTGCCCTATAGGGCGCCTTATGAAGCACCTTAGGTTACGGCACTGTGAGGGTGTTTTTGCTGGCAGCACTGATCTAAATTAAAAGGAAAAGCCTCAGACAGCCTTATTAAATAACACCACAGTGGGATCAAACCCATGACCTCTGCCTCCACAGTCATTAAAGTAACCAGTGGCTACATCTCTATAGCGCCTAACACACCTCTGACTGGCTACAGAAAGACTGCAGGTCACCACACAAACTGTCTGCTGTGGTTACCAGGATAGGGTAAACGCACCCGTACCTATGATGCACTGCACATGCAAATCAGCAGCCTACATCTGATCACAAGATGGGGTATGGGCCTCTATAGCACCCCGACCTGGTAGGGGGAACTGACCGTGTGTGTTACTGGCACAGAGTAGCTACAGACCGTGACATTGTGCGGTTCCTGTGCTCACCCTGAGGGTGAGGTGGGGCACCCAGAACCAGGTCCGCAGCACATGGCATGGCTGGGATAGGCTGTGCTGCAGGTCCCCATCAGTGCCAGTATGTGATATGTAGTCCTTGCAGACACACCTAGGACACACCTGTGTCCATTTGTATTTACCAGTCACGTATAAGAGAAGGGTGGTGTTTGGACCCAAAAGTGGATTATGTAGCACCACCCAACCCACCCTCTGTGGGTCAGGGTGGGGGACAGGATATCCCACCAACAGATCCACATTCTACATCTCTGCAATGGGGGCAGTAGAGGGGACCATCAACCCCAGTCCTGCTGGGGAATAGGCACCCTACAGGGCAGTCGATGCAGATCTGTACGCATCACATAGGCTCTGGCAGACGGCCTGGAAAAGATCAGCTGCCCCCCACCACTATCTGACATTCACCAGCACAGTCAGTCTCCACCCACTGCACCCTGCAAGGTGCTCCAGCCATATACATGCTAACTGCAGCCAGTCTGCTAGCTAGTACATAGTGCATGTTCCTGGAAGAACTGTGTGCACCCAAAAATGGGATGCGAGTACACACACCAAGTAAGTATGTCAGTGATTGGGCCCCAGAAAAGGGAACTCATAGATATCACTTGAGAGAAATACTGTATAGCACTATGGGGGAACCTAGCCATGCCATGGTCACTGCTCAGTCAGGGTGAGAGTGACCTCCCAGCATGACATGCTGTGGCCACCCTGTCCGTGTAGGTGGTGGTCGGGCACTACAATGATCCAGCCATTGCCCTATGCCCTGTGCAGATGCATCCTACCCAGACCGCTGTGTCTGGGCCATACCCACAATACCTTGCTCCTCATTATGCACATTGGCAGGCTAACACTGGAGACAGTGCAAGCATTGGGGGCTCAGTAAGGTATAGGCAGCCACAAAACACTGGGTAGACATACACACACACTCACACCTATATCAGCATTGTGCAAAGAGAGAGGTGGTTGGCAGCTCTGGCCGCCACACCAGTCCTGGGCATAGTATAGGCATTGCTATGGTACTCAATACTGTTGGGGTCACTCTCCGGGGTGGTAAACACTGTCAGTAACAAAATGTGAAACACACTCCACATATATCAAAAGGTTGCTATGATGAATCCCTGTTAACAAATTGTGTTTAATGTAGGATCTTTTATCTGACATTGATAATAGCAACCTTTTGATATATGTGGAATGTGTTTCCATGTTTATGACGGCATTGCTAAGGTATGCAGGTGCTAGTATTGGTATATGCTGCTCCGCGCAGGGCCCAACAGCCTGACTCTCCATGAGGCTTTGGATAGTGGAGCCTGTGGGTGTGGGTGTTTGTGCCCTTGTTGGCCTATGCTCTAGGGAAGAGGTTCCCAACTCCAGTCCTGGTGGGCCCAATGCGTGGATGAGACAATGGTGCAAAGAGGAGGGTTTTGGATTTGTTAGGAACTGGGGAACATTCTGGGGAAAGGAGGGGCTCTTCCGAAGGGATGGGCTTCACCTTAACTGGGATGGAACCAGGCTGCTGGCATTAACCTTTAAAAAGGAGATAGAGCAGCTTTTAAACTAGATAATAGGGGAAAGCCGACAGTCACCCAAGAGCGCATGGTTCGGAAGAATGTATCCTTGAAGGATACTACCAATAACAGAGAGGTTCCAAAAAAGAGTAAAGTAGCCCAAATGCCCTCGAGTATGGAGCAGACAGAGCTTAAAGATCCCAAATTACCCATGTCTACCAATAGCCAGATTAATATGAATAAAATACAGTCTCTAAAATGCTTGTATGCAAATGCTACAGGTCTAAAAAATAAGATGGGAGAGTTAGAATATATAGCACTAATTGAGAGGTTAGATATGATTGGAATATCAGAGACATGGTGGAAGGAGGACAACCAGTGGGACACAGTGATACCTGGGTACAAACTATATCATAATGATAGAACTGATCAAATTGGTGGAGGGGTTGCGCTCTATGTTAGAGAGGGCATTGAGTCAGAAAGGATTAAAGTTTTGCAGGAATTTGCTGTAGAATCTCTATGGATTGAAATTCCATATAAAAAAGGGGAAGGCGATGGCAGTGGGGGTGTACTATTGACCGCCTGGCCAGAATGAACAAATGGATGATGAAATGCTCAAAGAAATCAAGGAAGCTAACAAATGTTACAGTGCAGTAATAATAATGGGTATCGACTGGGTCAGTCTCACAGCAGGACATGCTAGGGAGATAAAGTTCCTAGATGAAATAAATGACTGCTTCTTGGAGCAGCTGGTTCATGAACCGACCAGAGGGGAAGCCATATTAGACCTAGTCCTTAGTGGAACACCAGATCTTGTGCAAGAGATAAGGGTGTTGGGGCCACTTGGCAATAGTGATCATAGCACGATTGTGTGTGATTTAATTAGTGGAGGAGGGATAGTAGGAAATCCACAGTAATACCTTTTAACTTTCGAAAGAGAGACCATGATAAAATGAGGAAAATAGTTAAGAAAAAACTAAAAGGAACAGTTGCAAAGGTTAAAGACTTACATCAAGCTTGGGTGTTGTTGAAAACTACTATCTTGGAAGCCCAGACCAGCTGTATTCCACCCTTTAAGAAAAGTGGAAGGAAGTCCAAAAAACTGACAGCATGTTTTAAAGGTGAGGTCAGAGAGGCTGTTGTTGCCAAAAAAGCATCTTTCAGGAAATGGAAAAAAGAGCCAAACGAAGAAACCTGGAAACAGCACAAGCACTGGCAAGTCAAATGCAAGGCATTGATAAGGTAGGCAAAGGGAGAATTTGAGAAGAAGCTTGCTGCGGAAGCAAAAACACGAAATAAAGCCTTTTTCAAGTACATATGTAGCAAAACTCCTGTGAGAGAGTCAGTTGGTCCATTAGATGATAAAGGGGTTGAAGGGGCACTAAGAGGCGACAAGGCAATAGTGGAGAGACTGAATGAATTTGTTTCTTCGGTCTTTACTGAGGAAGATATAGGATGTTACCCATGACTGAAGAGGTATTTAAAGGTGCGGAAGAATTGAAGGAAATATCGATACATTGGGAAGATGTATTACAACTATTAGATAAACTGAAGAGTATAGTATACATCCAAGGGTGTTGAAAGAACTGAAATATGAGATTGCAGACCTGCTATTAATAATCTCTGAATTTTCATTAAAATCATCTGTAATACCTGAAGATTGGAGGATCGCCAATGTAACGCCAATTTTTAAAAAGAGTTCCAGTGGTGATCCGGGAAACTACAGACCGGTGAGCCTTACGTTAGTATCGGGAAAAATGGTAGAAACCATCATAAAGAACAAAATTACTCAGCATGTAGATAGTCATGGCCTAATGGGAGACAGCCAACATGGCTTTAGACAAGGAAGATCTTGTCTTACTAATCTGTTATGTTTTTTTGAAGGTGTGAATAAACAGGTGGACAAAGGTGAGTTGATTGATATAGTGTATCTGGACTTTCAGAAAGCCTTTGACAAGGTCCCTCATCAGAGACTTTTGGCAAAACTAAAGAGTCATGGGATAGGAGGCAGTGTACTATTGTGAACCAGGAGCTGGTTAAAAGATAGAAAGCAGAGGGTAGGGCTAAATGGCCAATTTTTCCAATGGAGAAAGGTGAATAGTGGTGTACCCCAGGGATCTGTGCTGGGTACGCTGGTTTTTGACATATTCATAAATGACCTGGAAAAGGGTATAACGAGTGAGGTTATCAAATTTGCAGATGACACAAAACTATTTAAAGTTGTTAAAACCCAAGAGGATTGTGGAAAATTGCAAGAGGATCTTGATAAATTGGGAGACTGGGCATCAAAATGGCATATGAAATTTAATGTGGACAAGATGCAAAGTTATGCAGCTAGGGAAGAACAACCCAAACTATGGTTACAAGATGCAAGGTTCCACATTAGGAACTACCACCCAGGAAAAAGATTTAGGCGTCATTGTGGATAAAATGTTAAAACCCTCGGCCCAGTGTGCAGCGGCGGCCAAGAGAGCAAATAGAATGCTAGGTATCATAAGGAAAGGAATGGAAAATAAACAAATGACATTATAATGCCTCTATATCGTTCCATGGTGAGACCGCACCTTGAATATTGTGTGCAATTCTGGTCGCCGTATCTTAAAAAGGATATAGCATTATTAGAAAAGGTTCAGAGAAGAGCCACCAAAATGGTAAAGGGGATGGAAGGATACTCCTATGAAGAAAGGCTAAAAAGGTTAGGGCTCTTTAACCTGGAAAAGAGACGGCTGAGGGGAGATATGATAGAAGTCTATAAATTAATGAACGGAGTGGAACGGGTAAACGTAGATCGATTGTTTACGTTATCAGAATATAGAAAGACTAGGGGGCATGCAATGAAGCTACAGGGTAAACTATTTAAGACTAATAAAAGAAAATATTTTTCACTCAACGTGTAATCAAACTCTGGAATTTGTTACCGGAGGATGTAGTAAAGGCTGTTAGTGTAGCTGGGTTTAAAAAAGGTTTGGACAAGTTCCTGGAGGAAAGGTCCATAAACCATTATTAAGAAGGGACCCAGGATTTCAATGCTTAACCCAATATAAGCATTGTGGAACCTGTGTCTTTTGGGGAAACTGCTAGGTACGTATGATCTAGATTGGCCACTGTTGGAAACAGGATACTGGGCTTGATGGACCTTGGTCTGACCCAGTATGGCATATCTTATATTCTTATGTTCCCAGCTCCAGTCCTGATGGGCCCAACACCATTCAGGTTTTCATGCTGTCCCTAATGAATATGCATGAGATACATTTGCATACAATGGGGCAGTGCATACAAATGCATCTCAAGCATATTTCTTAGGGACAGCATGAAACCTGAATGGTGTTTTGCCCTCCAGGACTGCAGCTGGGACCCTCTGCTCTAGTGACTGCACATGTCTATGGTGTATGTGCTCTGTAGGGTAAAATATAGGCGTTTATGGCGTGTTTATTTTATGTGCAATAAAGGTTCCTTCTTTATTACCATGGTTTAGTACTGGGTAAAATATGGGGACATGGTCTGCAGGAGTCACAGCTGGGACTTGAACCTGTGACCCTCTGCCCTTGAACACACTGACTGTGTGTACTGCACCAAACTGTTGCCACAGAGGCAGGTCATTCCCTGGGGATACCATTACTGTTTGTCAGACAGACCTTGTCTTTTGCAGTGCACATCATCCACCTAAACAGGGCTTGGCCTTGGTGTGCTGTGGGCAGATGCCATTTCCCCCTCCAGCACCCCTCCGCCACCATGCTGACATGCCCTTATGCCGGTGGTGCTGGTGGTGCGCAGTCGCAGGCCATCCAGTGTGCCGGTAGGCAGCTGCCTATAGTGTGTGATATGGGGTAGGGGTGCCTGCATAGACATCCATGCTTCTCCTCGGCACTGCCTGCCAATGTTATGTGCCCTTTGGGGTACTTGCTGGGTAATGTCCATTGTGGCACTGTGGGACACACACTCGTGGCCATGTTTGTCCTTGGTCAGTTGCTGTCTTGCTGGTTTTCTGTTTCTACATTCCTATGTGTCACCTAGGCATCTGCCTAGTCCACCCTGTGCCACAGCTGCCCCACTGCATGTCCCACCTGCAGCCCCCTGTACCCCATTTGCATCCTCACCATAGTGCCCTTTCATACTTGGGCACTATGCTGTTGCTGCACATGTATCACTACTGTCACTTTTCTTGGTCTCCCTGCCTTTGCTGTACATTGCTGACTAAAATGGTTTCTCTCTCCTGCAAATATGCCTCTAAAGCGAGGTTTTCACTGGCGCTAATTTTCAGACCCTGATTTCACAGCGTTAGTGTGCCTGGAGCCTCTCCCCGCCCATTGACCCCTTATCTCCGCCCTCTGGGAAGCCTTACTCCACCGTCTGTGCGCTTTAACGCCGCCGGAGACGTTATCGCACGATGTGACGTTATCATGCGGTAATATCGCACGATAACGTCGCCGCTGCGACGTTTGCACTGTTTAGTAAACATACCTCTTTGTTAGAGATGAGTCAGTTTATCACTTGTGAACAAACTTCACTACCGTAAGAGAAAATCATGGACAATGTGGGCAACACAGAAGGAGCCAGAAGGTATATATTTTGACTACAATTAATTAGTTCAAAGACTGAAGGGGTTGCTAAAGAAATAACTTCCACTGCTCTGTTACTAAGTTGCTCAATAAAGTATCCAGTTATGAGTCACTTTAGAAACCCGTGGTTCATTTGCTTAATTTATACCCATTTGGGAGGGGGGAGGGGGGAAGGTCCTATTTAACTAGCTAGCAGACCTGCTAACATTAGCAAGCTATTCAATGGCACGTAAGAGTTTAGTGTCGCTGAATATCCCCAGTTTGTGTGCTGAATGCCCCGATGCTAACTGCATAGCTCCAGGACCTTCTAGGGCAGAACAGGGGCAGTACCAGGAGTTAACCAGGCTGTGGAGATCTTCAGTCACTGACCAGTTAACTTAAACTGGCTAGGTTCAGGTGAAATAAAAGCAGTCCTATCTTTGGCCAGTTTAGCTATCCGGCCAGCAGCTATGTTTCACCGATGAGCAAATAGCTAAATTGCTACCTGGACAACCTGGTTATTCAATGTAGTGAATATCCAGAGCTAATTTAAAGCACTGACGGCCAACCACTTCAAATGTGCTGGCCACCTCCACCATTCAATATGCCCCCTGTTTGTTTATTTCACAGTTCCATGTTGGTTCTAGCCGATGTTCAATCATTGGGCTTGAAAAGCTAAGCATTGTTTTGTGTGTCTCAACCCTGAGCAGAGGTTTGAAGAAACCCGAGTTGTGGCTTGGGCTTTACTCAGAAATGGCTGCTCTCTGATCTCTGTGCTTGTTCAGCCCTTCGGGGATAGTGGGACGTTAACAAAGAAGGAGATTGTTCAAGGGTAAATGCAAAGATTGTCTGTAAGTCTAGGCAGTGCATTAGTTACATTTTGCAACATATGAGCTGTCTAGACTTCCCTTCCTCTCCATCAGAGGTGCTCTGTGCTTTTCCTAGGCTTCCTTGAATTCAGATAGAGGCCAACTCCATTCGGGGCCTGTCCAGATATCCAGAATCTGGATGAGCCAGATTTGCACCCGATTCTGACCCTGCAGGGGCTATACATCCCCGCAGGATCAGAATCGGGTGCAACCAGCCTGGATGGGCAGGATGGACCTGAATTCTGGCCCGCTGGATGTCCCGGATCCTGCCCAGCTAGCCCAGCCTGGGCTCCTACATGGAGCCATGGTGCCGTGGCATCCCATCACCATGACACCGCGGCTCCATGCTGGAACCCTGATCACCCGCACCGCAAGAAATGCCCTATTCCCCACTGCCCAACCCCCGATCAGACCTTCTGAAGCCAGGATTAGGCTGCAGGGAACTCCCTGCCCTGCTCACCTGTGTCTCGGGTCCCGACTGGGCTGGTCACCAATGTTGGGGGGACATATTCCACCTCCAAGGTGGAATAAGTCCTCCAACTAGATTGCCAACCTTGGACCTACAGGGCCAACACCAGCATCAGCTCTGTACATCCAGAGTTAGGGCCCCACCAACTCTCCGCCCTCGATCTTCCTCTGGCCCTCCCCCTCCTGCCCCTGTCCAGAGCTCCCACGCATCTTTGCAGTACATGCGGGGGGGGGGGGGGCTCCATGACTGGAATCAGCACTCTGTTTTTTAGCCGGGATATACATCCATCCCAGAAGTATATCCCCACTAAACGTGAATTGGAATGACCCTCATATTGTCCTCATGTCCACCATCTCCATTGGAAGCCGCTCCATGCAGCCACCACCCTTTCTCTAAATTTCCCTTAGTCTATATCTGCCATCATATACTATGTTTTATGTTATTACTCCTGCGTGTACCCCATTTGGCCTTCATCCTATGACCCCTCATTCCAGAGCTTCCAATTAATTGAAAGAGGCCTGCCTCCTGTGCTTTATACCTTGGAAGTACTTGAATATCTCTAACAGAGACTGGTGAATAAATTCCTGTGCTTAGCTTTGGCTTTAGAGGAAAGATGACTGAGAAGGAAGTGACTACACAATGAGAGTTTTGATATCTGCCAAAAGAAAGATACGTAGCAGCTATCAAATCAAGCACAGTGTGAACCCTCTGCCATCATTCAACACACACTTTTGGGGACCAGATGTATGTACACCAATGAATAAACCGGTCAGTCCTGATCTTGCCCTGTTGCATAGAGGAACTTGTAGCTCTAAATACAAGAAAATGATTGTTCCCAAATCAGTCCGACTACTACTACTAGTTCTTTGTATAGCACTACAAGGTATATGCAGCACTGTACATATAGATGTAAGACACAGTCCCGGTTCATCAGAGCTTACAATCTAATCAAGATGAAAAAGCATTGTGAAACTGGCGACTAAAAGTATGGCAAGATACACAAAAGTAGTAGACAAGAGAATGAGGAGCATCAGGATCCAAAAGCAGCCTCAGAGGTGGGTCTTCAGACTGGACTTGAACAGGGCCAGAGAAGAAGGCCAATGCACCGACTCAGGTAGTTTGTTCCAGACATATGGAGCAGCAAGGTGGAATGAAAGAAGTCTGGAGTTGGCAGTCAGATAAAAGGGATCTGCCAGAGGAGTGGAGTTCCCGAGGAGGAGTGCAGAGTGAGATAAGAGAGGGAAGATAGTGAGGAGATGTAGAACGAATGCACTTGTAAGTAAGCAGGAGAAGTTTGAACTGGATGTGGAAATCGATAGGGAGCCAGTGAAGTGATTTCAGAAGAAGGATTACATGAGCATAGCAACACTGGCCATGCAGCTGAGTTTTGAACAGATTGAAGGGGAGAAAGATGATTCAGAGGGAGACCAGTGAGGAGCAGGTTACAATAGTCAAGAACGGAGGTGACTAATGAGTGGATATGTGTCTTAGTAGTGTGAGTAGCTAGGAAGGGATGAATTTTGCCAGTGTTATAGAGAAAGAAGGGACAGGTTTTAGCTATCTGTTGGATGTGTGCAGAGAAAGAAAGAGTAGAGTCAAAGATGACCCTAAGGTTGCAAGCTGAGGAAACAGGGAGGAGTGTAGTGTCATCCATGGAAAATAGAGAAGGGAGGAAAGGGGGGAGGCGAGTTTAGCGGGAAAGATAAGGAGCTCTGTTTTGGCCACATTCATTTCAAAGGCAGTGAGACATCCAGGCAGCAATGTCAGATAAGCAGGAAGAGATCTAGGCCTGGATTCCTGGAGAGATTTCAGGCACAGAAAGGTAGATCTGAGAGTCATCAGCATAAAGATGGTACTGAAAACCATGGGAAGAAATAAGTGAACCAAGGAGTGTAGAGAGAGAAAGAGAGATGTCCCAAGACAAAGCCCTGAGGTACGCCAACTGAAAGTGGGATGGCAGTAGAGGAGGATCCACCAGAACATACACTAAAAGTGTGATGGGAGAGATAAGAAGAAGACCAGAACAAGACAGAGCCCCTAAATCCAAGTGAGTATAGGGTATCGAGGAGAAGGTGGTGATCAACAGTGTCAAAGGCAGCAGAAAGGTCAAGAAGGATGGATTTGGTGAGGAACATGCACTGGAGACTTTAGCACTAGCCATTTTCGGTGGAATATAGAGAATAAAAGCCAGAGTGCAGTGGATCCAGAAGGACTTGAATGGAAAGAAAGTCAACACAGCAGCGGTGAATCGCTCGTTTAAGTAGTTTTGAAGCAAAGGGGAGGAGAGAGAGAGGCCGACAGCTGGAAGGACAGGTAGGATCTAGTGAAGGCTTTTTGAGGAGAGGTGTAACCACAACATGATTGAAGGCCACAGGAACAGTTGCAGTGGAAAGCGATAAGTTAAGGATATGACAGATGGATGACAGCGGAAGCGAGAGAGCTTAATAAAGGGGGGGGGGGGGGAATGAGATCAGAGGAGTAGGCAGTCAGTACCACCATACAACTTGTTTCCAGGATATCAAGAATATTCAAAATTACCTTGTTCATATATGAATCTCATGAACATTCATTGTGAATAGCCTGACAAGCAGACTTGTTGCAATTTATTGAGGAAAGAGCTGAAGAACCACTGACTCTACAAAATTTTAAGATCAGGATGGACTTTGCATGTGCTTAATAATCTGAAGCCTTCTGGTGCCACTTGCCTGTAAACTGCAGTTCAGTAGCAGAGTATTTGGCCTCACAATTTTTTAAAAGCATTTTTCTGCATCTCAAACAAACTTTACATGTGGAAAATGCTTTTAAAATTCACCCCCTAAGAGGATAACTCTGTATAGGTCATTAGGTGGGGAAACAGCTGTCCAAGGTCACCAGTTTACAATTAGATGAGTCTTTTCTAAAAGGCTTGGTGAGCATTGAGCCTTTTATAAAGTAAGTACAGCACGGCTGATGAAACTCACATAAAAGCCCATTTTATAAAGAATTTTTTTTTAAAAAGTGGCATCACCAAGGCATTTATGCATAAACGTAGCACTACGCACAGGTATAAGATGCAATTTTGTAGCTTTCCCGTGAAAGTAGTGGATTTTGTAAACCAGCATATTCACAAAGACCTGATTAAGATGGTAACCCCATAGTGATCATTAATATGCCACACATTTTTCGCCTCTGAAACGCAAACGTTTTGCTGTTTTGAATGCCAGAGAGGTGAGCGCAATTTCTCCCTCCTCTCAACCCCCGGGTCCAAAGGAGATGTTAGCTGATGCTTATGCATGACTTGAAGCAAGTGTAAATGCTGATGGGTAAAAATACCACTGTATATATGTATTGTCAGAATAAAATACACCAATGTTCCTATTTCATGAAGGGCCACCCAGAACATGTCCTCTTTAAATCTCTGCATGCTACCATCTTCATACTTTGGTGACACCTTTTCTAAAATCGCTACATATATGTATAGTCCAATTTACATATATAAATCCTCTTTTTATATATTCAAGCTGCACCGACAGCTTCTACAATTTATTCCTAAAATCATTCACCCTTTCCATTTTTCTCTTTCTCTCTCTGCGACTCCCACAGATCACTTTGTGTTGGTCGCCAACCAACCAACCCAATGATGCAATGAAATAGTCAATGGCAGATTAATCAGAAGCAAGAATAAATAGGGCTGCAAAGGATGCAAATTGTATAAACTGTAAATGTAGATATTTTCCAGTCAACTGAGAGTGCAAAAAATCAGTGCTTCTCTATGTTTTTGTGGCACAGACGGCCTTTGCTCAGGAGTCATCAGCGTGGGAACGGTCCCAATGCAGACAAGGGAAGGGGTGAATAAATTCTAGGGGAATGTGGTTTTTCAGGTGTTTATCCAATAAACACTTATTTTACTTTTTTGGCCCTGGTGGCGTTTTGTCAATGTTTACTGGCTAAAACCTAAAATAATAAGCTCTAACTATAAAGAAGCTTTACTCATGTGTTTCGTTGAGGGAAGGGGACAGTGATCTGTGCTGTAAGGGTTTACTGGCAGTGAATGTGTATTTGTCATATCATACCTTTAATAGACTGCAAACATTCCTCCTATAAGGTCCTATAAACAGAACATTTGTTTGATATCTCATCAGATCTTCTCTATTAATTATTTACATTTGAAAAGCATTTCTATTCTACAGCATATTCATCTCTGAAAAACAGAAACCCGGAAGAAAACGTTTCCGCATCCAATGTTGAGCCCAGGGGATGTTCTATTGCATGGACAAAGGCCTAATCTTCCAAGGTAGCGCACACTGTGCTGATAATAATGGAAAGATGTCAATTTATCAGTTAAGATTGCTTAAGTCTACAACATTTAAAAAAATCTGTTTATTTTTGGCTTTCAATAACTGATTCTTCCTGTCTATTAGAGTTCAGGCTATATTTATATCGGTTCAGCTGCATATCATAAGGGCTTTCTATAAATTGTAAGCACTTTCTAACATAGAACAGAAATGCAGAAAAGGTGATGTGGATTGGTGAAGAGATAGAGGGTGCGCTTTAGATAAACCAGAAGTGCGTGCCATGCTGAACTAGAATTGAATCCCTAGGAGCAAAGAAGGAGGGGGGGGGGGATCATTATTTGTTCTGTAGAAGGAATAAAAGGAAACAGGTCAGGAAATCCTGACTGTGGTGAGCAGGAAGTCTCTTGGAGGCTGATAAAAAAAGTCCATGAGAGGCAGGTTCCAGCGGGATTATAAATCAACCCGACTTGAAATAACATGAAAAATCCCCAGGGCTGCAGACTTCCAGCTGGTATGAAAAACCTCACTCATACCATCACATGTTCTTAAACTTATATTTTTAAAGTATTTTTGTTTTTTAGTGCCCTTTCTTCTTTTTGTTTTTCTGTAAACTTGCTAGGAAATAAGAGTTTTTATTTTATAAGTCCTCTTATCTTCCATTGTCAGGCACATCCTCTTGACAGATATAAAAAGTAGTATTCTATTCACTGGAAAGGCTAAGCATTAGCAAAGCAATTAATGAATGCAATCCACATCGTTCCAAATGTATCCATTGCTACAATAACCATTCAATAATATAGATTTACAGAGATCAATGTTCAAAAGGTACTCCTACATTTTACTAAAGCCCATTAGCTATTTAATGGGCATTTTAACGTGTGGTTAGAGGCCGTCGGGAACATTAACATCCAATAGTGTCTGCCTTGGCACGCTAAAACATGATCATGGGATGGGGTGAGGAATGGGCAGAGAGATGGTGTGGAGACTGTATTGCCACTAGCACCAGGACAATTGCCACATGCTCGTTAAGTGAACTGAGGTAGCAGTGTGTACGTTACGAGAAGCTTTCGCACGTTAGCTGCTGGGCACATACACAACATGCTCCCGACAGCCAATGTGCGACCTTTGCCATTCACGGGTATGAGATCGGCATGTTAATGGCAATTCCGTAGCGGGCTTTAAGGAAAAGGGGCCCTAAGTGCTCTTCAGCTCACTCGCGGAGGACAATTTTATAAACTCCTGCACAGTTAACATGTTTCTCTGCATGTACTCATATTTCATGCCTCTTTTATTAAGCCAAATATGCCTGTACTTGGCTTTTTAAAATAAGGGGATAAAAAGCAAAAATACATGTTAATAAGACTTGTGTAAATGCCTGTGCCTAGATTTGTTAAGAACACTTATAACTTACAGTATAGTACTTTATAATTTATGTGTATTTATAAAATCACAGCTAGCTAAAGTACTGATGTACATGCCCACTAACACATGTAAATCACTAAAATACCTTGATTTACACACGTGGCTTGTAACTGTATGCAGCTTCTTATAAAATTAATGCCAGCCATATTATCCATAATCGATCCAGCAGTACACACAAAATGAAAGAAGTGCATTGTGGGCATTCTTCAGCCACAGTCTGCTATATATAAAAATTATAAGTGACATTTTAGAAGGGACATCTAGGAAAAATCTAGGATGTCCAGGGCAGAATGTCCAAAAACCAGGAGAGTGGCAGCAGTGCCTTCTGAAATTGCTCTGTCTCCACAACGAAAAACGAACATCCCAGTAACCGGTTCGGGGACCCATGCAGCTAGCAAGACTGAGTACGTTCATGCATGAAGACTGTTTTACAAGTGTGGAGGCCCTTGAGATGCACACCTGCAAAACTGGATACTTGGACACCCCTGCCTGGGTAGGTCGGAAGGAGGGCATGTGTTATGAAACTAGCATGTCCTGCCCTGCCATTTCAGCTACTCAGATGTGCGGCAGAGTAATGTTTGGTGTATGTATTGAATAGGCAGGTTTCTTTAGCCGGGAAATATTAACACTGTGATGTAAGTGCATTTTGCTGCTCCCCCTGGAAGCACTGCAGTCATCCAATGTGCACTTTTTCACATCTTATTTGCAATTCCCTTGCTCCACCCAGGGCATGTCTGCATGCCTCTACCAAGCCCCTGTGCTACCTGGATGTTCTTGCACTAGGGGTGTCTATATACCTGGCTTACATCGCCACAGTTATTTCCTGCCCAAACAAACCTGGGCATAAATATAAACTCCAAATATATAACTGGCCTGCTGTCGAATGTCTGAATATCTGAAATGGCAGGCTGGGATGTCCAAGTCTCATACCATAATTGCCACCTCTCCCCTCCTGAAATTCCCCTGCCAGTATGTCCAAGTACCTAGTTATGATGCTGTGCAATTTGAACACATCCACATTTGTGAAATGGCCTACATCCATGCATGTACTGTACTTAGCCTTGCAACTTGCATGGGGCCCGTCTCCATAACCAGTTACGGGGATGTTCATCTTTCAAGGTGGAGACAGAATGATTTCAGAAAGCATTTATATGTGCCTCGCTTCACTGCTGCCCTCCCCCTCTCTCCCCCCAATTTTTGGACAGTCTGCTCTGGATGTTCCAAATTCTAACTAGACGTCCCTTCTAAAATACCACTTCATAAATCTGGTTTGGTTGCAGAAAAAACAAACAATCAGTTGGCCAAGCAAAAAAATCATGGGCTATACCAAGGATTCTCAACACTGTCCTGGGAGTACCCCAGCCAGTTGGGTTTTCAAGATTTCCTTAGTAAATGTGCATGAGCCGCATATAAATTCATATCTTGCAAATATATTTGGATATCCTGAAAATCTCTCTGGCTGGAGGTCCCCAAAGACAAGTTTTGGAACTTTTGGGCTGTAAATATAAGCACCAATATTTAGCACTTCAACATGTACGTTATCTCTAGAAGCACTTTAATCAATTCTTATACATATGGGAGTCATTTTAGAAGCCCTAATCATGCTTTAGATATCCAAAAATGGGCATATGGATGTCTCCAAAGCCATTTTAGAAGCTGGGTCTGTCCAAACCTCTTTTAAACAAAACTACACTAATACTGAAGCTTTTACTAGATCCTCCAGTAATGAATTCCAGAGTTGATAGTGTGATGAGTGAAAAAATATTTTCTTCAATTAGTCATAAATGCAATGAAGCTACATTGCATTTCTCCTAGTCTTTCTACTTTTTATGGGAGTTAAACAACCAATCTACATGTATGCATTCCACTCCACTCATTTTATAGACCTCTATCATATCTCCACTCAGCCATCTTTTTTCAAAGTTTACGAGCCATAACCTTTTAAGCCTTTCATCATAGGGATATCCTTCCATCCCCTTTATCATTTTGGTAACTCTTCTCTGTACCTTTTCTAATTCCTCTATATCTTTTTTAAGATATGGTGACTAGAATTGCATACAATGTTTGAGGTGCGGTCACACCATGGAGCAATATACTGCAGAGGCATTATAATATCCTTGGTTTTATTATCCATTCTTTTCCTTATGATTCCTAGCATTCTATTTGCTTTCTTGGTTACCGCTGCTGCACACTGGGCAGAACATTTCAATATACAATGATGATGCCTAGATCCTTTTCCTGGGTGGTGGTTCTAATGTGGAATCTTGCCTCGTGTAACCGCAGTTGAGGTTGTTCTTCCCAAAGTGCATAACTTTGCACTTGACCACATTAAATTTTATCTGCCATTTGGATGTCCAGTCTTCCACTTTATCAAAGTTCTCTTGCAATTTTTCACATTCCCTTGTGTTATAACAACTTTGAATAATTTTGAGTCATCTGCAGATTTGCTCATCTCACTCATTGTTCCCATTTCCAGGTCATTTATAAACATGTTAAAAGGCAGCAGGCCGAGCACAGATCCCTGGATTACTCCACTATTCACCTTTCTCCAGTGAGAAAATTGGCTATTTAGTCCTACTCTCTGCTTTCTATCTTCTAACCAGTTCCTAATCCACAATAGTATACTACCTCCAATCCCATGACTTTTAAATTTCCCCAAGAGTCTCTCATGAGAAACCTTCTCAAAGGCTTTCTGAAAATCCAGATACACCGTAGCTATAGTTTGGCTTATTCTTCTCTATATGCATTACTTTCCCCTTGTCTTCATTACATTTCATGTGCCATCTTGATGCTTGGTCGCCGAGTCTTGCAATATCCTTCTGTGATTTTTCACTATCTGCTTAGAATTTAACAACTTTGTATAAGTTTGTGTCACCTCACTTGTTCCCATTTCCTGCCACCTTCAAATACTGTATGCTGCGGTTATACTGCTTCTCCAAAAACCTTCATCTGACCCTATCTGCCCTTCCAATTATCATCCCATCTCTGTCCCCCCTTTCACAGCCAAATTACTCAAATCTGCTTTTCGCTGGTGCAGTCTTGACTTTCTTCATCTCAAGCTACTCGGGATCCACTCAGTTGGCTTTCATCCTCTGCTTCCTACAGGAACAACCTTGTCACAGCTTCCAGTGACTTATTCCTGGCTAAATCAAGAGTCTTTTCTGGAACTTCATCCTTTTTGACTTCACTGCTGTTTTTGGCACTGTTAAATCACTATCTTCTCCTTGATATGTTATGTTATTTCCACTTGGATTTCAGGGCTCTGTTCTGTCTTGATTTTCTTCTTATCTCTTCCATTGCATTTTTAGTGCAGACTTGGGTGGATCCTCTTCCCCTGCTATCCTGATAGCAGTCAGTGTACCTCAGGGATTTCTCTTGGGTATACCTCTTCTCTCTCTATCCTTGTTCCCTCGATGCCCTGATCTCATCCCATGTTTTTCAATACCAGCTTTATGATGATGTCTGCAAGATATACCTCTCTGTACCAGAAATTTCACTAGTAATCCAGGCCCATATCTCAGCCTACTTGTCTGACGTTGCTGCCTGGATGTCCCACCACCATCTGAAACTGAACATGGACAAGACAAAGCTTCTTATCTTCCCCCTAAATCCGCATCCCCCCATTCTCCTTTCACTATTTCTGCATATAACACTTTCATCTCCCCTATTTCCTCAGCTCATATCTTTGGGGTCATCTTTGACTCCTCTCTCTCTTCTGGACATATCCAGCAGACAGCTAAAACCTGTTGCTTCTTTCTATATAACATCAGCAAAATTCATCCCTTCCTTTTGCACACCCTACCAAAACTCTTATCCACTCTCTCATCACTTTCTGCTTAGACTACTGTAACCTGCTCCTCATGTCCACTGAATCATCTCTCTTTCCTTCATTCTAGTCAAAGCTTAGCTGCATAGCTAATCTTTTGCCAGTGTTACTATACTCACATAACCCCTCTTCTCAAGTCTCTTCATTGACTGCCTATCCATTTCCCCACCTAAGTAAAAGGGCCCCTTAGACTCTCTTCCCACAAAGACCATAGATCTCACCTACATTCATTCTGCAGCTCCTTATTACCTCTCTTGTGTTATCTCTCCCTATAGCTCTCATTGTGAACTCTGCTTATCAGGTAAATCACTTTATCTGTGTCCTTCTCATCTACTGCCAAACACAGACTCCATTCTACCTTTAGCCAAATTTGGTTCATTTTCAGCTAAAAATGCACCTTAATTTAGGAGTTTAAAAGTTATGCTTATGAAATTAGACTCCATTTATTTGCCTAGGTTTATGAGTCTGATTTAAGAGCCCAGTGCTGAAAATCAATAATAAGCTCCGAGCTTCTTCCCACACCCTAAATCTGCCTCTTTGCCACCCACATTTTATGCTCCTAAATTTAAAAGTTTTGTAAAGTTTTAGATATAAATTTAGTAATTCAGCCCTAGTAAATTTTCAAAGAGGCCAATTTAGGAGCAAAACTCTGTGATACAGTAGACGGTGTAGAGCCCATGATAATAGGTGAAAAAGAAGAATTTACCTTGGAGCCTGATAGGCCGCAAACACACTCAGCTCACAGGAGGCAAAAGAGCAATAGAATAAGTTTACCACACACTAGTCCTGACATAGCAGGAAGGTTAAAAGCTAATCAGGATCATCTGTCCATGAAAGCACAGGCAGCGTGCAAAGGACATGGGGATAAAAGCTGCTGGGTAAATCCAGGAACGGCCAATGGGGGCAGTGACCTGGGAGGAGTGAGCAACCAGCCTGAGAGCAGACGTCACACAGAAGGAGGCCTGCTGAATCAAGGAAGCAGTAGGTGTGGCCCGGTAGCAGGAAGCAGCCGGGGGAAAACTTTTCAGGAACGTGGCCATAGCACTGCTCAGACTGCTGGTAGCTGGAGGTCCCGGGAAGGAGCTGTCTGTAGCCCAGAGAGAGGAACCAGGATAACAGAGAGAAGGTGGGAACCTAGCTTTAAGAGAGAAAAAGCTAAGAACTCTGTTTTGTCTGGAGGGCCAGGGCATGGCATAAGAAGTAAAGTAAATGCTGGGAGCTATGACGTAATTCCTCATTACGGGAGAGAAAAAGAAAGCCAGAGTGAAACTGTCACAGTACCAGGTATTCAAAATCCTGCTTGCATAGAACAGTTTCCTGATAAGCTAACCAGTGCCTCACAGAGAGGGTTTTACAATGTAACCAACTCTGAGGATTTTAACCCCGGAGGATTGTGAACTAATGCAGTGGGAAAATAATAGCTGTAGCCTTGAACCCACACCAATGGACTGTACGTTATGTTTCTCTGATGATATTGAATCATTGTGCTAAACAAGTGGGCAGAAGCTCTGTAAAAAATTACCAAAGGAAAAGAACATATTTTTCTTTGAAGAAACTGTTTTTGTTCCTGGTTTTGTTATATAAAAGGAAATCCGTAGGGAAGGGGAAATAAAGCCCTATTCTTATTTTGCCTTAATTACTCGACTGCAGACTGTTATTGTGCTAGAAGGCAACTTGATCCTCAGGGCCCTAAGCGGCTGCCTAATAGGGACCGGGAGAGGAGTCACAACTCTCAATGCCAGTGGAAGGAGGATCATGAGCCAACCATCTACATTATTGAAAATGACCTGATCCAATAACAGTAAGGCCATTTTCAGCAGGGTCAAAGTTGAAACGCACTAGCATATGCATGGCTTTCACATCCTCCTTTATTTCACTGCTGAAGAGAAATTAGGCTTTAAAGTTTTGATTAGGTTTATTAATCTTAATATCCTGTCTTTCATAACAAATAGCAAAATAGATTACAATTAAAATTAGTATAGTATAGCTATTTGATACATTTATAAAAACAAACCCCTCCCCCCAGAATTATTAGCAAAAAGCCTAAAAAAATAATAAAATAAAAACATTGTTCTCCACATCACTCGTCATAACTTGAGTCTTTCATTTTTTTAAATTAATTAGTATTTAGCTCACGCCTTTCTATTAGTAGTTCACAGCACGTTACATTTAGGGACCTCTGTATTTCCCTGTCCCCAGAGAGCTTGCAATTTCTTTCTAAACAATAAATAATAATATCCCATCTTCCCTTCTATAGCAGGAAGATTTCATGGGAAAGGGCCAACATATCTAAAGGTCTAATATCTTCTTATTGAATGTAAATGTTGGACAGTGAAGAAGACAGACAGGAAGAAAATCAATGTTTTTGAATTAGAGTGCTGGTGAAGAACCACAGACTGCCCAATAAACAAATCAATCAGTACTAGAGAAAAGCAAACCTTAATTTTCCTCAGAAGTTCAAAGTCAAGTTTTTGATTTTCTTACTTTGGACACATTGTGCGAAGAGATAGACGATCAGAGAAAGAGATCATGCTTGGCAAGGTAGAAGATCAATACAAAAGAGAAAGACCTGTGATGCGATGTATCGATGCAATAACAGCAGCTATGTATATCACTCTATCAACAATGAGTCACCTAACTTAAAACCAAAACAGTTTAGAACAAATATCCACAGGGCTGCTATGAGTTGACATCAACTCTGCGGCACTTAACAGAAACCTTGTTATAGTCGATTGAATTGCATCAGTGATGGAAAGTCCAATAAACTTTACTAGGAGGAACGGAGCAAACAGGATTGTGTTCAACCAACCAATCAGCTATATAGCATGGTATCAAGTTAAATCATGATCTGGCCTCAACTGGAAGCCAGTGAAGAATGCACAGTAATAGAATAAGATGATCATATTTCAGATGCAAGCATAGAGTGAACAATTATAATTAAGAGCCTGTATTAACCAGATAATTCAAGTACATAATTAGTAATTAGGTCCCATCCAGTATAATGGGGCTTAGATCATTTAAAGGCATTTTAGAAAAGATGTAAAAATTGAAACTGAGACGTCCAACAGATATTTTAGAAAAGGTTCTGCTAAACATGGAGCCTTTTCTAAAAGACAGAATAAGGAAGCACAGGAATGAATGTGTGTGCTGGAAGAGCCATTTTGCAAAGGCGCAGATAGAAGAAATTATGGCCGCCATATATGTGTAAATGTTGGATTTCACAAGTGCCGGCAGCTATTTTGCTATTTCACAAGCCATTGGAATGCCACAAATTAGCAGATGCTGCTATATCTATCTCATTTAACCTTTGAGGGGGAAATAAACAAGTGGGGATTCGGGAAGCTAACCCCCTTAATCCCTCCTGTAAAAGGCTGAGCACTTCTGGAAAATCAAAACATGTCAGGGAACAGGTATAAATCCCATGTCTACATTTTCGGTCATACACATGTCCATTCCCTAACCATGCCCCCAGTATGCCCCCTTGCAACTTCTGCGTAGTAAGCACATCCACATGTAACTTCAGCCCTTTCTAAAATGGTCATTTCCACATACAAATGCCTGATTTTGCACATGGAAATAGTGGATGGGGCTTCTAAAATGACCCCCTTAGTGTGTGTTAAATTATATTAATGCACGTTAACCACTCAACACACATTAGTAAATTTGCATAGGCTAGCTAAGTCTTCAGTTGATGAATCTGATTCAATCAACAAAAACATCTCACCATAGCTGAAATAGAACTACACCTTCACAATTATATCAGCATTATTTACATTTAAATTGAGCCACCGTTTTTACACTTCAGAGGCTTATGGCTAGGTCCTTACATTGTCCAAGTAAAACCAAGTGAATCATACCAAAATGCCACTTAGACACCCTACTAAGTAAAAGAGAGAAAAAATACAGGCTGAAACACCAGAGAGAAGATCCAGAGGTGAGAGGTTCGCTTGCTTTTTAAAACTGTGACTGTGCCCACAGTAATCAGCCAATGCCTCTAGTTTTAAAAATTGTGACAAAATAAAAAAACAAGATTGAAAGAGGAAACAACAAAGCTAAGAAATGTGTGATTTAGGATGTAAATTTAAAATGCATTTATGCAGACAGAAGTATTTTTACCTGCTAAGAATCCTTTTACAAAATTGCCCTGAGTAGTTGCATCCAAATTTATGAACATACAACCTTTACGCACATAAATTTATCTAAAACTGTACAGAAGCATTGCAGGAGACAGGGCTGTGATGGAGCTTATGTATAAGCTTTATAAAATATTCACGTACACTCAGAAAGTAAGCCAGGACACTTGTGTGTGCCAAAGGGGAGGTATAAATATAAGCATATATTCTGAATTCAGTTATCTTCAAAAGGAAAGTATATGCGTGCGTTCCCTTGGAAAATTGTTGTATCTTATGTACTGTACATATCTGTTGCACAAGTTAGGGGAACTCATGGAGGGTCATTTTCTAAAATGCCTACGCAGGGAAAGCAAATAGGTGCATATAGTATGCTGCACATATTTTATAAAGCCAACATATGCTCCTATGCACCTTTATAGAATTGTTCCCTGAAAAGTTGACCCAAACATTTATACCTCATCTTACACTCATACAATTTTCCCAATCTATCTTATGTGATTTTGCATGTTTTTTATAAGTTTGTGTTTAAGTCGCAGCTATTCCAAATCTGCCTGACCCAGCAAATGCCTATGCATATTTAATATACAGGCGGGTGCTATCAATAAATACAATATGTTGTCCAAGAGCCTTCTTTTGTGTTTCCTTACACCAGGGCATTTTTATAAGCACATATTTGAGTTCACAAAATGCCATTCTCTACGACCAAGTCGCTTACAAAACTACCTCCCTGATGTTTAAAATAATCGGGCTTTTAATTTTCCTCTGAAATTATCTAGAAAAGAATCAAACGAGTAAATCTAAACTTGCATTTTAGAAAGGGGGTCCAAATGCAATCGGGACGTCTAGGGCAGAACATGCAGAAGCACGCCAGGGATGTCCCTGCTATGAACCTGCCAGGAATGTCCATGTCTCAGCCGGATTTCAGAAACATAGAAGTCCTCGACGTGGACACCCATGCTGGCATCCACGTAAACATTCCCACTAGAAAGCCATGGGACAGAGATTTCCAAGGGGCAAGATTGCATACAGTGATGTCCAGCGGCGTGGCAAAATGAAAACGTGCACCCCAATTCCCTGTGAGTGTTCGTTGTCAAACTGTAAAGTAAAGGGAACATAAATGTACCTCCTTCTCCACACCCTCCAGACTTCTGCCTGACAAACTGAACACTCAGGGCTTCTAAAATAACCCTCCATATCATGCAAGAGTGCTTTAGCTGGCCTAGAAGCACATGTTAAATTTAGCTTGTCCAGTACCTGCTCTGGAGGCCTTGAATATATTTTACTGGGCTTTCCTCCAGTGAGCTGAACACTGCAGAAATACAGTAATACCAGCCTTTGCATCCTGTGTTTAATCTGCCATAGGAAGAGGCCATTGTGATATTAAGCCTATAACCCTGGTTTCTTGCTATAGCGGAAACCCCCAGCAGCTAAAATAATGAGGGGTTTATTTTTCTTAGAGGGGTTTCTACAAAAGTGTATAAAAATGTAGCCATTCCCAGCTGTTGTTTGTCCTTCCATGCCCCTGGCAATAGACTGATCCTGAACTGGGCCCTGTAGCAGGAAATGTGCTTGTGACAAAGAACGTTCCCTCATCTCCATTGATAACATGCAAGGTAGCATGGTGGGAGGAGGGGGATCTCTAGAACACTATTGTTCTGTCTTAATATATTGCAGCTATGACCTTTGTTGTCTTTGAACTCAATGTTTCCCAACTCAGTCCTAGAGGCACATCTAACCAGTGTGGTGTTCTGGCTAGCTATGATGAATGTTATTCCATTCCATGTTATTCACTTTACTGCTTGTTACAAGATAACTAACCAATATACAACATAATCATAATACGTTCTACATGATAAACAGTATACAACATATGCAGTCACAATATACATAATCAATAAAAAATAAAAATAAAACCAATATTGAATACAATAGAATATAACAATATAATTAAAAGAATGAATCCAATTTAATCTAAAAACATGAAATCACCTGTTATTAGCTTGAGGCCCAAAATACTGAGAAAACAACTATGCTTTCATTTTTTTTCTAAATTATAGGTAGTTATTACTATCTCAACTCTCAAGGTAAGCACTTCTACAATAAAGGATCAAAATAAGAAAATGCAACAGAGCATCTACTGTACAACCCAGTCACTTGCATCCATTAGAAACCAAGTCTCTCTCATGCAAAGACAATGGGGGGTCATTTTAAAAGCCTTAGTCACAATTTGGATGTCTGAAAACATGCATGTGGGGATGTCCAACTCACAGAGACATCCCCGGAGGCATTTTAAACATGGCTTTTAAATATGTCTCCGAGGTGGGAACAGCCAAGGAGGTTGGGGGAGTGGCAGAAGTGTGACTGGGGTGATGCAATGGGTTTAGACATCCCCACTCGATTTCAGGAATTGTTGCGGACATCAGCAACTCCGTCCAAGTGTAGACCTGCTCCAAGCATGAATAGGCATCAGCAAAGTGCTTGTTTTGGCTATTAAGAAAATCCAGAGGGTGTAGAGAACTCGTCATAATGAGAGCAAGCAACAGTGGGGTTTGAATGCTGGTTTGTTAGGCTGTAGCCCAATACTCTAACCATTAGGCTATTCGTAAACATCCAGGGTCTCACCTACTATTCTGGGGATGCCTATGTAGACACTTCACAGATGCCCATATTGGGCATGTCCACCTTTGAGAAATTGTACCTAAACTTGGATGTGCCTCGGGTGTTTTCAGACGTTCTGGCTTGGAATTCCTAGACTGCCCTTGGACATCATTTGTAAAATGGCCCTTAACATGAATATTCTGAAAAGAACTCGGCTAGGTGAGCCTCCAAGACGTGGTTGAGCAGGGCCCTTTCATCAAATGCGCAAAAGGAGCAATTGCCTAGGGCCCACCGGCACCAGTACCAGCAGCAGTTACATTAGCAGCAACAGGAATGAGAGCAAATAAATTCCAGATGGAGTATACTGCAGAAAATTTTTGATTGCAAGAAACCTCCAGTCTACCCAGTAATATTACGCCTCTGTATCGCTCCATGGTGCAACCACACCTTTAATATTGCATATAATTCTGGTTGCCATATCTTAAAAAGGGTATAGAAGAATTAGAAAAGGTACTGAGATGAATGACCAAAATGATAATGGGGATGGAAGGGTACCCCTTTGCAGAAAGGCTTAAAAGATTAGGATTCTTCAGCTTTAAAAAGAGACAGCTGAGGGGAAATATGATAGAGGTCTATAAAATAATGAGTGGAGTGGTACGGCCCGGGTAAACATAGATTGGTTGTTTACTCCTTCAAAAAACAGAAAGGCCAGGGAACACACAATGAAGCTACAGTATAGCGCATTTAAAACGAATTGGAGAACATTCTGTTTCACTCAACATGTAATCAAACTCTGTAATTTGTTGCCAGAGGATGCAATAAAAGCTGTCAGGGCAGCTGGGTTTAAAAAGAGATTTTGAAAAGTTCCTGGAGGAAAATTCCATAAACCACGAATAAAGTGGAATGGGAAAATCCACTTCTTACCCCTAAGATAAGCAGCATGAAACATATCTATCTTTTGGGAACCTTACAGGCATTTGTGACCTGGATTGGTCATTTGGACGCTTGATGGATCTTTGGTCTGACCCTGTATGGCATCTCTTACGTTCTTAATTGTATACACAGCCCTTTGCATGTACCTGACATTATGTGTGTTTGAGAGAAAGTGACCTTTCTGACATCTTTAAAAAGTCAAAGTTACATTCTACAGTGCAAGAATCTATCGAGCCATTGTTGAAAGCCAATCATACATTTGTTGGCAGCTGGTGTATGTATAATCGGCTTATTCATAGAATTTCAAAAGTTAGATGCATAGCATCAGGCTGTTTAACTTGCTAAAAAACCTGAAACAATCCATATAATTGTGGGCTGGGTTAGGGATGGACGAGGGCAGCCCTAAAAACGATCTGGATAGCAGCAATATTCAGCTGCTAAATGGATAATTTAGCCATTTAGATTATGCCCGATGACTATCAGGCCTAAACTAAATGGATAATGCCTGTATGGTCACTGGTCAATATATGTACTCAGCATCACAACCTATATGGACAGCGATGACGAATATTTGCATGAAGTTAAGCGCCAGCACTTGCGCTTAACTGAAGCAATGACCACACCAACTAGAAATTGATCTCTCTGGTATTTCCTTAAGTCAGGATGAACAAGGATGCTCCAGGGCCATCAGTGCCTTGACGTTCTGGGGTTGGGAACCACTGGCTAAGTCCATTATTAGGTTAGAACTAGTGGAAAAAAAACCCTTTACTACAAGGGGGGATGTTTCTGTCAAAGTGGGGTCAATCCACCCCATGCACTCCAGAAGGAAGCTAAGTTCATAGCCAGCATACCCATGTAAATTCTCCAGTGCGCTACTGCATGCACATATAGTGCTATAAACATAATTATCATCAACATGGCTTGTGCTGCCCTCCAGGCTGCAACTAAACATGGTGCACAGTCATTTAGGAGCAGAAACATGACTGAAAAGCAAGTGTGGGCCCAAAGCAGGTAAAATGCTGGGAAGCGTATAACTCTCCTCTTGTCAACCAGCTTATGGAAGAAGAAGAAAGGACTGTTGGATCAGAAAGAAGAGGGGATTAGAGGGGACAGGGGTACAAATGCACTTGCCTGCCCTGGGTACTAAAATGCCTAGTTATAGCACTGGCTGCCCAATAATGTTTTATTTATTTATATATTTATTGAATTTTTAGCAGCTACAATAAGCAACTTATAAGAAAAATAAATTCCTCAAAAATGTACAGGAATAAAACAACTCAGGAAACAACTCAAAGGGGTATGTTTACTAAACTGCGGTAACATTCCCCGCGTTAGGTTCCCTGAATCCCCATATAAGGGAATGGGCGGTGCATCATTATGACAAGCTGTGTCAGTTAACGCGCGTTACAAGGCGCCTTAGGCTAACGCGTGTTATAAGGCACGTTACAAAGCACCTTATCAGGCACAATACAAGGCACGTCATAAGGCACGTTATAAGGCACCTTAGTAGGCACAGTACAAGGCATGTGCCCTGTAACGTGCCTTATGACGTGCCTTGTAACGTGCCTAGTAAGGTGCCTTATAAAGCCATATAGGGAGTGATGGCAACTGTGGTGAGGGTATTATGGGCTGGCAGCACGGATCTGCAAAGATATGACTGTCACAGGCATGCAAAACATCAGACATGGACAGGAAGGAACAAACGAGGAATCGAACCCCATGACCACTGCCTAGAACAGAGCTACTCAAGTCCAGTTCTGGAGGTCCACAACCCTGCAGGTTTTCAGGATATCCCTAATGAATCTGCATGATATATATGCATTAGAGATATCCTGCCAACCTGACTGGTTTGTGGCCCTCCAGGGCTGGATTTGGAGACCCCTGCCTTACACCTCTGTCAGTTAAGATTGTGAGTGGGCAAGGTACAGATGTCGTAGACATCAAAAGGGTGGAGAGAATGTGTCACATTCCTCCTCGATTCTCACCACCACCATAAAGTTGTCTAATAGACAATATTTTGGTGGTGGTGAGACGCGAGGAGGAATGTGACAAATTCTATCTAACCTTTTTGATGTCTTCGACATCTGCACCTTGCCCACTCACAATCGTAAATGACAGAGGTGTAAGGCAGGGGTCTCCAAATCCAGCCCCGGAGGGCCACAAATCAGTCAGGTTGGCAGGATATCTCTAATGCATATATAGCTCATGCAGATTCATTAGGGATATCCCGAAAACCTGCAGGGTTGCAGACCTCCAGGACTGGATGTGAGTAGCTCTGGCCTAGAACGTCAGTGTACTAACCAGTAGGCTATACCTCTATGGCTTGTTGCACAGCACTGGCTGGGTACAGACAGACTGCATCACGATTTTTGTGAAGAGGTACTATATCAGCCCTTCTCCAGTCCTGTGGAACTTCTCCTGTCTCCAAGGATCCATTAAAAACATTCTTTAGTGGCCCTGCAAGAATCACTAACAGAGGAATGACAACATTGCACAGGCAAAATCCATAAGCAGACAACAGAGCGGGCAGACTGTGCCATTGCCAAAAGGGTAGACAGTCCATACATGCACCACTTGTAACAGCTGCCACATAAATGTGAGCCTCGGAGTGTGCAACACCCTGTGATGTGGCAAGATATGGCAGGTATGCCCCAGCAAGTGCCCCCCGGCAAGGCAGGGTGAGACGCCAGGGATAGCAAACAGAGAATGGGCAAATGTTGCACATGCACACAGCACCAGCTGCACCATGCCTGAGTTGGGGAGGGTGCCGAGTGGCTGAAGTTTGTCTCTCCCCCACAGACTGTTTCAGATCCTGCGAAACAGAGGCATATCGTATGCGCTACCACACCATTCGCAGCATGAGGCCCCACCGCATACGTCAGCAGCTGCTAGAGGAGCAAGGCCCATGCAAATGCCCAGTCTGCGTGGCATGTAGACAGGTACCAGAGGCTGGTTTTGTTTTGGTTTTAAAGTGTTTAATCATCTTAATTTTGAATATCTTGCACTCTTGTACTCCTGCAATACCCCTAAGTATTCTGATTGTGAATTTATTAACAGACCGATCATTCTTTCAGAATTGGTAAACTTTGGAGCTTGAAGTGAGCTATGAGAAATTTGATCGGATTTGGGGGATCTGCCAGGTATTTCTGCCCCAGTCTGGCCACTCTCACAGACAGGATGTTGGACATAGTGGACTTTGGTATGAATCAGCGTGGCTTACCTTATATACTTAAATCATTTTCTTTTTCTCTGAAATATTATATATGTTGATGAAGATTGATAAATGGCTTAAATTCTGGCTTATTTCAAAGGTGTTGTGACCATTTTCCCAATTTTTGTAAGAGATCATATATACTACTTTTATTCATTTATTTATTTGTGAATTTTTATACCGCCCTATCATGTAATCAGGGTGGTTTACAGTATAAACAACAGTATTACATTCAAACATATTCAACTTTTACATATAAAAAGTGAGGGTGCATTAAACAAAGATATACATTAGATTAGGTTTCAACTCTTTAAAACTATTTACAATTTTCGTATGTAACATTGGATTTTGGATGGCGTTTCAACTTTATTTTCTTTGCTTATTACATATTGTACCATGGGAAGAGAGAAGGAGGGCACAGAGTGGAGATTGTGGAAGATGAGCTTGTTTCTGGCATTCGTTTTGGGTCTGTGTTATTATATTATTCATTGTCTCCAAAATGCTCAATGAAGAGGAAAGTTTTGAGCTGTTTTCGGAAGGTGGTCAGGTCAGATATCTCTTATTCTCTCTGGTAAGGTGTTTCATGGGGAAGGAGCTAAATATTCGAAGGCTCTATTGCTAGTTTGTTTTTTAGTTTTTTGGTAGTCAGGTGGAATTATGAGTGTATTTGTCATTTTTCCTCTATGTTTGCGATCATTAGGTGTGGTCTTGATCAACTGTGTAAGGGTTATGGGGGCCGAGTTTTTTATAGTTTTAAAAGTGGTCATTATTATTTTGTATTTGCTTCTGCTGTGGACTGGTAACCAGTGGAGTGCATGTAATATAGGTGTTATATGTTCTGCTTTGCGTGAGTTGTAGATCATGCGGGCTGCCATTTGTAGGCTGTGAAGAGTTTGCTTGGGTAACCCGTGTAATAGACTGTTACAGTAGACTATGTGAGGAAATATCATTGCTTGCGCTACCGTTCTGAATTCATGACTCTGTAAGAGAGGTTTCAGGTGCTGGAGCATTCTAAATTTGTTGTATATAGCCCTAGTGAAGACTTTGATATGGGATTTAACAAGGATGTTGTATTTCTCACCCATTATCTGATTTAGGCCTTTTGAACTTTAAAGTTTAACTGTCTCCAGCATCTTGGTCAACCCCACCATCCCCTTTCCCTTTACTGATGTGTAATAACAAATGCAGGCAAGCTAGCTGACTCTGCCATTTAAATCCTGTGTAACCGGGTTGTTTACTCATGAAGGAAGTATCATTTTTAAAAGTAAATCACAGATCTATTAAGCTGTTCCAGTAATAAAGGCAATCATTGACAATTAGTTTGTTGATCCTTGTTTCTACATATACAACTGGACTAACATTCCAACCTTGATATTTTCTCACAGTATCGACTGTCAAAGCACAACATTCGCTCACATCAGTAAGCATACATGTTACACACATGTCGCTTGAGTTAAAGAACTGTGTAACTTTGTGTTCTAGACAGTGAGGTGGGGTACCTGATAGCAACAGCTATAAAGGAGCATGAAGAGCATCCAGTTAACTGTGATATACCTTGTGAGGCATGGAATCAAGGGTAAAGGGACTCGGACACCTGTTGAGTGCTAGAGTGTCCAAGTACAGTCTTATTTGGAGTGTCTTAGTGCTGTTTTAATTGGGAAAATATTTTTTGACTTCCTTGATTATAAAATTGTGAGATATTGCATGTACCTATCCATTACAGCACGGATATAAGTCTGACATCACAAAAGCAAGCTCTGTAATCAATCACAATGTCCCTTTCACCCAGCAACACAGTACTTTGGTTCTAGGCACGCCATATGACCAAGTTGCTGTGAAGCCTTCCAAGGAGGCATCCCCCAAAAGGAGAGACACATTCAGGGGACTGGTCCATGGCTTTGTTATGGCCTATTAACAGTTAGAAAGCTTGGTTACATTTTGCACTGGTGAAAGTTGTTCAGTCTCTGCAAAGGTCTTTGCATGAAGCACACATGCCACCTATTTTTAAAGGTATGCTACACATATAGGTTTAATCTGCTATATTTCAATCGCCCTGGTGGAGAATCCCCCAATTTTTGTTCCCAAGTCACAAAAGAAAGTACTTTTAAAATCAAAATAAACATTTCTTCTCCTATTTTTAAAATCCAGATTTAAATGATTTTATTAAAAATAAAAATAATTTGATTGCCATATTAGTCCACTTGAATGTGTAGAAATAAGGGTCAACAAGCAATGATGACTTTTTATTAGATTAATTCTATTTCTGTGGTTTGTTTTTGAAAGCTATGTTCCCTTCATCTAATGGGATTTTCAAACTCAGAGTTGAAGAGATCATATCTAATACAATCTGCCTGAAATATGAATGGCTCTGGAAACTCGCTCCCCCCTGCCCTCCGACTTGAACTATCCTTTAGTAAATTTAAAACCGGTCTGAAGACCCATCTTTTTTGCACGGCCTACGATCTTCCCTTCCCCTCCTCCAACTCCACAGACCCCTCATAGGTTTGTCTCGTTCTCCTCAGTTTGTTTGTCTGTCTGTCTCTGGCCTACTCATGTGTTCTCTCTCCTTTCTCTACCTCTGTCCCTTTCCTATTTCTTTTTATTTATTTATTTATTTCTCTTAATATACTGCGCTCTTCAATATCAGTGCGGTTCACATGGAACAGTTATGTTTTACGGTGGGATAACCGTAAAACTACAGATAACAGGAAATTCAACTTGGATGGTCAAATTAAAATTAACTATTTACACATATTTAAAGCATAGTATTATTTACATAATATACATTGCATTAATGGAGTTCTATTTCTTCTATCCTTTCTTTCTAGCAGCGTTGTTATGACTCTTATTTTAAGCTTGTTGTAAACCGCGCTGGTGTCTTTGGCGTGTGCGGTATATAAAGAAACAAATAAAGATAAAGATAAAGATGAGAGGTTATACGTTCTCACTGTGATCTCTGATAATATGACAAAAACAGCCATAGCTCTTAAGAACATATCTTACATGATCAGTTGAACAATGCAATATTCTTTATAGATTCTGTTTCTGATGTGAAATAAGTTGCAGCTCGCAATTGTCCTCAAAACAAATATAAAAGGTGAGAGCCCTCACTAACACAACATTGCCCGTTCTTTCTTATTTTTCAATATCCATTTGCAACCTCTATGTCAGATTATCAAAAAAATTCCAGGTAGGATACTCCATCTGTGCAGATGACATCATATTACATCTTCCCTTTGATGTCATGAAGCTCAACTTAGAACCAGTAATATCATGCTTTAACAAAATATCTCAATGGTTGAAAGCACATAATTTAAAAATAAACTATAATAAAACTGAGGTGTTATTCACAACCAGAAACCAATGCTTTACCCCTCCACCAATGACTGATGTTAAAGAGGCCATCCTTAATGTAAAAAATTAGGTAAAATACTTAGGTGTCATCATTGATCAAACCCTCAGCTTTACATCACATATCAAACTTACCACCAGAACTATTTACATTAAATTGAGAATGATCAAACAGTTGAGCCCACTGCTGTCAAACAGTGACTTCAGAACAGTGTTGCAAACTATGATATTTCCGCACATTGATTATTGCAATAGCTTACTCCAAGGTCTCCCCAAACAAACAATACACAGTCTTCAGATTGCCCAACACATGGCTGCCAGCATAACTCACAAAGCAAGCGTATCTGAACATATTGCTCCAATTTTATACAACCTCCACTGGCTGCCAATCCACAGCAAGATTAAATATAAATTATTGATGACCACCTTCAAACTGGTTAGAGACATAACCCCATCATACCTAACCAAACTAATCAAAATAACCCCAAGTGAATGCCAAAGAAGAACCTGCACTCAAAATACTCTAATTATGCCTCTAGAATATCGCAAAACAAACCGTGCTACTAGTAACAGAGCCTTTTCATACATTGCCCTTTCTTTATGGAACATGCTACCTGATAAGCTAAGAGCCACCACAGATTTGTCAAAATTCCAAAAGGAACTAAAAACACACCTCTTTTTAGAACATTTTGACACTCTGAAAGAGCATGAAACTATCTACCCAACTTAGCACCTCCTTTCAAATCGATACCTGGACCTTTTACAAACACCTTCAATTATGCACCGTAATTTATAAAATGAACCACTTATTATACTTTTACTTTCTATATAAGTTGGTAAGTATATAAATTTGCTATGTACATAGGCTGCTATGCATATAAACGAATACCTCGCTAGGTATGCATAGGCATATGTATATATGTGTATACGTATGTTGTTGTTAAGTGCCGTCGAGTCGGTGTTGACTCATGGCGGCCCTCTGAATAGTTGTGCTAAACTGTGTTTGGTCTTCAGTCAAGTGGCTCATTGTTAACAGACTGGCCCCCATAGCTGCTGTTATTGTATTGATCCATTTCATTGCCAGCCTTCCTCTTTTGAGTTGACCTTCTAGAAAACAAAGGAGCTTCTGGGTCGCCAGGAGTCAGTGCTGACTCAAAGGCACACATTGCATTTCTACCTTGCCAAGCATGATGTCTTTCTCTAATGATCCCTCTCTTCGCATGATATGTCCAAAGTATGAAAGTCAAAGTCTTGTCATCTGAGCTTCTAAAGAAAGCTTAGGTTTGATCTACTCTAGTACTGACTGATTTGTTCTTCGGGCAGTCCATGGTATACATAGTATTTGTTGCCAGCACCATAATTCAAAGACAAAAATTTTCTTCCTGTCTATCTTTTTCACTGTCCAACTTTTGCATACATTTGACGTTATTGAAAATACCATGGCTTGCACAAGTCAAAACTTTGTACAGAGAGAGACATCTCTGCTCTTGAGAATCATATCTAGGTCCTTCATAGCCATTCTGCCAAGAGCAATGTGTCATTTGATTTCTTGACTGCTTGTTGCTTCTTTATTGATAGTTGATCCAAGTATATTAAAGTTGTCCACTACTGTATTTCAATTTCTTCTCCATCAACAATGAACTTATTGATTTTGCCAGTTGTCAGGATGTTTGCCTTCTTTACATTAAAGGTACAGGCCCATTTTAAGACTATGTTCCTTGATCTTGAGAAGCAAATGTTTCTGATCGTCTTCACTTTCAGCCAGTAATGTGGTATCATTAGCATAGCGAAGGTTGTTGATAAGTCTCCCACTAATCTTCACACCTCTGTTGTCTTCATACAATCCTGCTTCTCTGACAATTTGTTCTGCATATAAATTAAACAGGTAGTGGGAAAGTACGCAGCCTTGTTATACACCTTTGCTTATTTTAAACCATTGTGTTTCTCCTTGTTCCATTTGAACTGTTGCTTCTTGATCAATGTAAAGGTTGTGCAAGAGAATGTTCAGGTTTATGTTTATGTTTATGTTTTATTACACTTGATAAAAACCGCCTTTCATGGAAAGCAAAGCGGTGTACATTTAAAATTCAATAAAAGGAGGCCAAGGCCAACGGAAAAGGAAAAGAAATACAATGGTTGACAGGACAGCTAAAATCAAGAGAGACAGGACAAGACATAGACAAGGAGTAAGCTGGGAGGAACGAAAGGAGGGCAGAGGTATCATACAAAAGGAGAGGGAACATTAAACGCCAAGGAGAACAGATGTGTTTTTAACTGTTGTTTGAAGCTGGTGAATTGTGTTCTGATATACCCATGCTTCTTAATGTGGCCCAGAGTTTCTCATGGTTTACACAGTCAAAAGCCTTGCTGTAGTCAATAAAACATATAAAGATATCCTTTTGGTATTCTTTAGTCTTTTCAAGGATCCATCTCGCATCCGCTATGATGTCTCTTGTTCCTCACCCTTTCCTGAACTCTGCTTGTATTTCAGGTAGTTCTCGTTCCAAGTATGGTTGTAGTCTCTACTGAATAATCTTCAGTAGAATCTTGCTGGCATGTGGGATCAGAGCAATTATGCGATAATTTCCACAGTCGGTTGGATCACCTTTTTTTAGTATTGGTATAAACACAGATCTTTTCCAGTCAGTTGGCCATGATGTTGTCTTCCAAATTTCCTGGCAGAGCCTTGTAAGTATGGTAATAGCTGCATCAGACTGCTGTAATACTTCTATGGGAATGCCATCAATGCCTGGTGCTTTGTTCTTAGATAAGGCTTTCAATGCTGCTTCGACTTCTTTCATCACCAATGGTTCCGTATCATAAGATACAGGTTGAAATGGCTGTTGGTCCACTTGATCTTTATCATATAATAACTCTGTATATTCTTTCCATCTTTTCTTGATCTTCTCAGCATCATTCAACATGGATCCTTGAGCATCTTGTAACATTCCAATTTGAGGCTGGAACTTTTTCTTTAACTCTCATAGCTTTAGGAAAGCTGATCTTGTTATTCCTCTAATAGTTTCTGCTTCTATTTCCTTGCATGTGTCATTGTAGTACTTCTTGTCTTGTCTTGCTGCACATTGGAAGTCTCTGTTGAGTTCTGCAATTGCCTCTCTTTCTCCTCTGGCTTTAGCTTCTTCTGCATTTCTGGGCAATTTTCAGAGTTACTTCAGTCATCCATTTTGGCCCTTTTTGCTTTTTCACCCTTAGTAGAGATTTCTCACTTTCTTCCAACACGAACTTCTTGATTTCCTCCCATAACTCTTCTGGAGCTCTGTCATTTACATATAAAGCAGCAAATCAATTTTGCAGGCAGTCTTTAAATTCTTGTGGTATATTCTCAAGGTCATATTTTGCTACTTTCATGAGTGGCTTGCTTTTTTTCAACTTTAGCTTGAGTTTGCATACTAGTAGTTGATGATCTGTACCACAGTCAGCTCCAGGTTTTGTCTTTGTTGATGTTATAGAGCTTTTCCATCGTTAACTTCCACAGATGTAGTCAATTTGATTTTTGTACAATCCATTGGGTGAAGTCCATGTGTACAGTCGCTGCTTGTGTTGCTGGCAGAAGGTGTTTGAGATGAATAGATCATTGATCTTGCAGAATTCTGTCAGTCTTTCTCCAGCTTCATTTCTGTTGCCATGCCCATATTTTCCAACCATTTTGCCTTCTTCTTTGTTGCCAACCTTTGCGTTCTAGTCACCCATGACTATCAGGATATCCTGTTTGCATATTCTTCCAATTTCAGCTTGTACTTGTTCATAGAACTCATCAATTTCATCCTCTTTTGCAGATTGTTTTGGGGATATACTTGAATTATAGTTTCTATAGGTGAAAAGAAATTAAGCGTTCACTGATTGCATTATATTTCATTACAGTTCTTGCAAGTTCCTTCTTAATTACAAATGCAACACCATTTCTTCTTTGTCTTTCATTTCAAGCATAGTAGACCATGTGATCATTTGATGCAAAGTGCCCAATGCCAGTCCATTTCAGTTCGCTGACACCCAACAGATCGAGTTGTACATGTTCCATTTCATTCTTGACCATCTCCAGCTTCCCTTGGTTCATGCTTTGTACATTCCATGTCCTAATATGTAAGACACCTTTGCAGCTTCTGACTTTCATTTCATGCGCAGCTACATCAGCAGTCAGATGTCCCGAGGGCTTTGATCCAACCACATCATAAATGCTGGCTTTACTATGAAAAATCTTCAGCTCCTCCCCAGTAGCCAGTTGAATGTCTTCCGACCTGAGGGTCCCATCTTCCAGCACTATAGTGCAATTTGTTTTGTTGTGACTATCCACTGGGTTTTCGTGGCAAGATACAGAAATAGATTGCCAGGCCTTTCTTCCGCGCAGTTTAAGTTTAGTGTTGTTACCATTGTCACAGAAATGTGATCCTCCGCTGCCAACACCGTCCCATTCTGCTGCTTCCCAAATGGGTGGTTTGTCTTCGTCTGGCACCTCAGCTGAGAACTGTCCATCTTGGGGGGCCCTGCCAGTAGTTAAGCTACCGATAGCTTAGCCCTCAGCATTACTGATGCACACAAGCCCTCACAGCACAAGCTGCAAACCAATTTTGCTAGGTATATAGGTTGCTATGTATATAAACGAATACCTCGCTAAGTATGTATAGGCATATGTATATGTACACATATAGGTTGATATGCACAATGTTACTGTTATTATGTTCAATGTAACTAATACTGTTATTATGTTCAATGTAATTAGTTCTTATGTTACAATGCAATGTTGATTACCGAGAAGGCGATATAAAAAACAATCAATAAATAAATAAATAGATTAATTATAAAATAAAATATACAGTATTCCATATCCGAGAACAGGATGGTCCATGGCTATAGAAACTCAATTAACAACCACAAAGAGGCATTCACCTAACAACTGTGTATAGTACAACTGTGTATAGGACATTGTAAATAGCACATGCTGTATATATTGTACATATTGATTAAACTCTACAGGTCCTCCCCTTCACAAACACTTCTATTCAACCACTGCATGCTGACACCCCCACCCTACCACAAATCTAAATCATTTGATGTGAAAGCCACCTGTTAGGATAAGGCGGGATACAAATCCATTTAAATAAAAAATAAAATAAAATATGCCACAACCAGCAGGGGTGTGCTTTCCTATGAAACAAAGCACATTCCTTCATGAAAATTCCACATAGGGATGGAGACCGGAGTACAGCATTTTAGGCATTAAATGTTAAACTAAAAAGCAAATGTTGTTTAATATTTTTGTATGATTATATGTAAAAGAAAGAATTATGTACCAGCTTCTCTGTTTGGTAATGCTTTGACAATAAAGAAATTTAAACATAAAAATATAAGGCTTCCTCCCCCCCCCCCCCACCAAAAACAAAAAGCTATCCTGGATCCTGTCTCCAGTCTTTCTGGATTGTCCTCTCCCTCCCCCATCATCTTATTGCTTTCCTGGGATGTAAACACTCCAAAAGGCATTTACTCCCCCTTGCCAACATGGTAATTCAAATGCACCATCTTTTGAATATTTGGCATGCAATTAACTGGTATCATTCTTTTCATAGTCAGTCAATACCAAATTGAATAACAAATATTTGAAATGCTGCTGTCCTAGAGCAAATCAGCCCAAACTCTTTTTCTGCACTGGCATAGTAAAAGCGACCAGGGACTGAACCTGCCCCATGATGAGTTTACAGCCCAGAAACAGAGAGAGAGGTTTGAAGGAGCTGTAAGAGATAAGAAGAGGGCAGACATGAGTGGCCATAGCACCTGACAATTTAAAATGTTGTTTTGTCCCTCATTCTTTTTTAAATTAAATTTATTTTATTTTTTTCACTTTAAGTAAACAAAGTGGCCCTTTTACTAGAATGCTGTGTGATTAAGGCATATTTTAGCATATTTAAACGGTCAGCGCAGATCGACGGTAACTGATACCATGCCAGCACGATGGGGCAGGAGCTGGGTGGGATAAGGGCGGGCATGGAGACAGGGCCGGCCCAACCATTAGGCAAACTAGATAGTCACCTAGGGCAGCAGGTTCTGCAGTGCAGCAAAAAACAGGACATTCAGAGCTAAACAATAGATTGTGACAGCAAGGGGGGGACATAAGGCTTAAAATCTGCCTAGGGTGCAAACACCTTGAAGCAACTCTGGGGCCGGCCCTGCATGAAGAACTGCAATTACCGTGGATGCCTTTACTGCCTCCTCAATGAATGGTGGTAAATGCACCTGTAGTAGCTGCACATGGATCCAACATGTGTTATGAGACATGTGCCTATCGTAGCCGCTGGGAATATTCTGTTCACACCCCTGACAGTTACTGTGGAGGCTTTGCACTTATCGTGCATTCATTTTGGTGCTAACACATGGTAAGTACAAAACCTTGCTGTGCTTAGTAAAAGGACTGCATAAATAAAACACAAACAAAACTATGATAAAAAAAAGTGTGCATTTCTCTAATGTGTACTCTGGCAAGAGTACTGCCAGAGTCACACAGCTCTCATTGTTTTCTATAGGCATGATTTTAACAAATTCTATAATCCCTTTTATGTTTTGAAAAACATAGGAAAGCAGTTGCGACAAATTCTATACATAATGGACTTGATTCAGCAGGAAGGTGGTCATATGACTTTGTACAGATGAGTTATCAATATAAAGTTAAAGGGATAAGTATTTCTGAATATACAACTTTATATAGATGTTGTCCATATAAAGTTCTACCTATTATTTTACTGGTGGCACTTATGTATAAACTTAAACAGATGGGGGGTTATTCTGTTGCACGAATAGCCCCACCAGTGTTTAAACTTCCCTGCTGGTCATATGGAGAAGTTAGACAGGGGGCGGGGAAGGGGCGGAGTCTGGGCAGGCAGTGGGCGGTCACCGGCCCTGGACGTACATTCAGGGCCGGCGACATGTGCAGGAAAGTTATTGCACCTCTGAGGTGGAATAACTTCCCTGGATATTTTTTTTTCGGGCCTGGGGCACGGATGGGGCAGGGGGACCCCAAGGACATTCCCTGCAGCCCGACCCTGGTGTTAGGAGACCAGATTGGGGGTTGGGTTGCGGGGAAATCACCTTTGTAGAGCCCTGTTTAAGCCGGATCAGGCCTGTACATGCAGGCCAGGCTGAATCACAGTCCTGGCCTGCATGTACAGGCCTATTCGTGATTCTGATCCCACGGGGCTAGACATGCCCCATGGGAACAGAATCGCAAGCCACTCTGTATGTTTGGCTCAGACCAGACGTTCAGAGGGGCTGGATGTCCGGGATGGAATGAGCCCTATAGTGGCTGAATATTGCCGCTATTCATTAAGATTTTGGCCCACGGTTGGACAACCCCAACTCCCATCCAAATCTGAGATGGCTAACTTTGGTCATACAGGGCTTGATTTTATAATAGGAAACCAATATGTGAAGCCCAAAAAGATATCTATTTTAAGACTGTTTTATAAAGGCAACATAGGTATCTAGAGGGTCCTTCTACTAAAGTAAGATAATGTTTTGTACACAATGGCGTGTCCAAATTACCACATGGCAAGTGCAAACCTGTATTCTGACTGTTGGGGGCATTCCTCACAGAAAGATATTTTACCACATGTTTTCTGTACCAGTGAGAGCATGAGGGAAGTGACCATGCACTAATTGTAATGTGCAGTCTATGCCATTATGATGCCCTGCGAAGGATGGCCTAGCAAGAGTGTAAATGAAGACCCGTTACCCCCCATAACTCACCCAAGAGTAAAGAATCGTATGTACTTTACACACGCACATGTATAAACTGAGGAATTTTACAATGTGTGTGTGCATATGAAAATTCCACCCACACACCATCCAGACCACCCCTCCCGCTACTCTAACCAGCCAAGTACACGCCTTCATGCCACAATGCATACTTTTATGCTGGACAGTATTTTATACGCGGTCATTTATGCAGGGGAATGACTTTCTAAAATTACTTATTAAGTATGTACATCTGTATTTTGTAAACTATGCAGGTGCACCGCAACTCTGTCTACTCCATACATAGATGACATAAAAGTAGGCGCGCTTTCCATTTCTTTACTATTTATCTGCATATGTGGTTGCACAGTTTTAGAAAAACTTTCCTGTATGTTCATGGGTGGGAAAATGTTTTTAAAGTACTTATGCAGTTGGCACCCACCACAGACTAGATCAGTGCTTTTAAATATTGATCCAGAGACCTCAAGAACTGTTCAGTAATCTTCCCCTGCATTGTAATAAGACTGTTAGGTTGTGCAGAATAAAAGTTGTTTAAAGTTCTCATGCAGAAGAACCAATACCACTTTGGTGTTCACCTTAAAAAAAGAAATACTTTGACATATCCTAATGGAAAGAGAATTGGATTTGGCTCACGTCTTTTCTCGGGAGTTGAAGGTGAGTTACTTTCAAGAACAGTAGGTATTTGTCTCCAGAAGGTTTATAGTTTGTACCTGAGGGTTAAGTAACTTTCCCAAGATCACAAAGAGCAGCAGTGGGCTTTAGAGCCCTGCACTTCTGTGGTTCAAGCCCACTGCTCTAACCATTAGCTACTCCCCCTAAAGCATACACAACCTCTTTTATCCTTTTTTTTGCTTAAGCAGAAATATTTAGTCCCTCTCCATCACACTCATTCACACCTCAACTTGGATTCTGTCAATCAGAGCCAGCCCAACCACTGGCAAATCAGGCAGTTGCCTGGAGCAGCAGCTTCTGGGAGGTGGTGAAGAACAGGGCATTCAAAGCTAAACAATAGATTCCGACAGCCTGGGGGAGGGGCATAAGGCTTAAGGTTTGCCTAGGGTGCCAAAATCTTCAACCAATTCTGGGGCCGGCCCTGCTGCCAACTCATATATAAATGCAAATCCATATCATTGCTTCAGTATATTTCATACTAATAAACTTAATTGAAGGGACATAAGCATCTTAGGTACTTTCATTAATAAAACTCCCCTCAGTGCATTTACTGCAGTGCTGCAGTGCAATTCCGCAATCCCACACAAGGCTTTCTTAGACACAGATTTCATGCATAAATCACTAATACAACCACTCTCACAACACCTCTCACACCGACCAATGTAAATAAGTTATGTTTTTTGTACATAGTTTATGTTCCTTGCATTCGATGTGCGTTCAGTTGATTGTAAACCGCTTTGACCTGGTGAAAAGCGGTATAGAAGCACAGCCAAATAAATAAATAAACCATAGGTAGCACAAGATCAGCAATGGTATGACTGCTCTGTTTACTGTTATGAACACTACTACCACTGTGTAACACTCATGGACTAGTTTTACCCATATATCACCACGAATGCTGTAAAACTAAACAAAAAACACCTGACACGAGAAAGTACAAAACTAATTTTATTTTAAGAAAATCGCTCAGTCTGTATCATGCCACATTTAAACCTGCTTCCTGGTGGCACGTGGGGCATCTGCTGTTCTCCAGCTTCCTTCCTTTCTCCCTGACGAGAAAGCGATTCTCTAGGTGAGAAATGGAAAAATATCACAAGAATATAAAAACCTTTTATGAATTGTGATTCCGCAGTGGCTACATCAAGTCCTGGAATGCAATCAAGTGAAGGTAGAAGAGGAGGCAGAGGATGGCATTTCATAACATTGTAACATGCACATTTCGAAGAATAGCAATGTACTAACTCTAACCGTTGTAATATCAAATAAGCCTTGAATTAAATATCAACGGGATAGTTATTCTCAGCAAATGCTAGTTGTGGGTCTGTACAGAGGACACCAGAAGAGAAGAAGACATGAAATATTATAACTATAAAAATTCAGTTAAGTGCAAAAAGACTTTATGATTGCAAAGCAGTAATAGCTCTTAACACAGAAATAGCACAGAGTCCGACACAGAAGCAGATCCCAACACTCATGCCTTAACACCATCAAACAAGAAAAGTCTTACAGAAAGTAGTACACACACACACACACACACCTATATAAGCAACCACAAAAGGTTATAAGGAAACTACTCACAGGGAGGGAGAAAAGCAGAGATCGCATGCTGCCGCGCCACTCTTGCAGCCATAGAGACACCCTCCATCCTATGGCTGATCCTCCTTGTAGTAACGATAGAGGGAGTCTCCACCAATGTCCTACATCAATATAAAGGTGCTGGCTTCACCTATATCTGAAAGTCCTGAAAATTTAAAAGAAAGAAATGTTGCATATCATAACTTATAAATACTGCGTGAGCTAAATCTACACGTGTTGTTCCCTTTCCGAAATAAGGCAGACTAACTACTTGCAAACTATTAATCTGATGCAAAATGCTACATGCAGGTAAGAATGATAGAAAGATGCTACTTACTGGCTGTGGTGGGTGCAGTCTCCAGAGGTTCCGCTCCTCTCACATACTGCCCTGGATGCAGGAGCTAGGATAAATGGGAAAGGATTTGCAGGATGGGTGCTTCAGTCTCCACCATGGTCTGTCTTGCAGAGAGGCAGCTCATGCAATGGCTGTAAATTACTCTCTCTGTCCTGACCCATAAGGGTGGCAGAAACATTGCAAAGGTGGTACCTTTGTGAAATATGTACACCACACCTACTGACTGAAAAGAAGGACTGTTAATAAAAGAAGTAGAAGAACAGGCTAATGGTTCCAGCAGTGGCCGAGAACCAGGAAACCTGGTTGGAATCCCACTGCTCTCCTTGCGATCTTCAGCAAAACACTTAATTCTCAGTTACCTCAAGTACAAGCTTAGCCTTCTAGGGACAGGCAAATACCTACTATACCTGAATGTAACTCACCGCAAACTTATGAGAAAAGGCATGTGCTAAATCTAATTCCCCATTTTTCCTTATGGTGCTGGTCATATAAATTCGGCTTACTTACGCATATTGAAGGACCCTATATAGCAAAGTGCACTTTGTGAAAAATGTCTAGAAACATGCAAAATCATCAGGTGTTTTGTGCTAATTCTTGTATAAAGTGCACTTTTCTGAAGTCATTTTGCAAAAGTACACTTCAGGGTAGTAAACTTTCACATGAGTCTGTTTCTCATTAAAATGGATGTAGGTTTTGCATTAATAAGCTGCAGCAATGCAAAATAATGTAAAATAGCTCATTAATGCATTAAACAAAAGTAAAAACAAGAGCACAAGAAAGACTTCATGGGTTTGTTCACGTTGATCTCAAGGTTACCAAAGAAAGTGCCCTTCGTGTAGCAGCATGAAAAAAATTAAAGGGCCCAACAGCTCAAATTGGAGGTTCCCCAGATCCTCTCTCCCAGGGATCTCCCAGTGGGCCCAGCACACTCTTCGCCAACCTCAATGTGGGGCTAAAAGGCAAAATTCACCTCTCCCTAAATCCCTACACCTCAAAAACATTTCACACTGAGGGCAGGGGAGGGTTGGCCCCTATCCTCATTCCCCCATCCTTCCTCCTTGGCCCTGGGGTAGATACAGGCAAGAGTGATCCACATTTGTTCCTGTTGGCTTCAAAATGGTGCCAGCTGACCCATAAAAGTAATCTTGCAGTACCACTGCTAGGGGTCATATTGCTAAATAAAGGCATATGCTACCATTAGGGGTTTGCCAGTACCATTTTAAAGCTGCAGCTTATGGAGTAGGAGCAACAGGAGATCACTCTGCCCCCCATCATTCCCAGACTGCTTGTGGTGAGCCAGGTGGACAGGGGAAAAGGGGACAGACTGATGCAACCTGACCCTCTCCAGTACACAGTAAAGGGGAGAGATTCAAAGGGGGTGAGAGAATTTGAACCTGTTTGCCCCTTGTCAGGGGTTTGAGAAGACTTCCAATTCAGGTTGGTGGGCTCTTTAATTTTCACCAGCCATCTTGCAAAGTAGCATTTTAAAAACATTTCTCACACATTGCCACAGCTAGAACGTGTGACATTCTTGGCTGTGGCAATGTGTGAGAAATTTCATGTGAAGTTTAGCTAAGAATGTAAATGAGCCAAGAGCTCATTTGCATCTCTTAACTAAATTTTTCAAAAATGAATACTTGGTCGTGGGTTAGAACTTAGGGCCTGAACCGTTTATGTATACCTGTGTGGTCCTCTGGTCACCCATCTGTTTTCCTGTCCCCCAACCCTCACCATGCTAAGTTGCTCAATATTGTGCTGTATAAAGCTAGATTCCATGGAACATGACGTGTCATAGTTGTGGAATGCTGAGATGTATTATTTGTAAAGGGAACGGGCCTCCCTATTGTGTGATTCTATTAAAGATCAGTCCCAAAGATAAAGAGAAAATAGATTTTATGTATTGGAGAGCTTCAAATATGATGTTAGAAGCAGTGAAAATAGTTGGGGTTTTTTTGCTTAGTAAGTGGTGTTCTCTATAATTATCTGCTTAATGTGACATTACAATGTTTTGTTTAATGTGGTATTCGGTATACAGTAATTATATACCATAGTATTGTACCTGATTACCTAATTGTTGATTATTCTTATATTAGGGCTTCCCAAGCTTCTCCTAGGGACCCCACAGCCGGTTGGGGTTTTTGAACTATCCACAATGAATATGCATGCGATAAATTGGCATCCATTGGAAACCCGATATGTGCTACTCTGTCTCATGGATATTCATCGTAAATATTATGGAGGCTGACTGTGCATTCCCCAGGAGAGCCCTGGCCTAAGTATTTATCACAGCTCTGTATATGAATATTGTCAGATTTAAGACTACTTTTATTTTTCAAATGTTAGCATGTTGAACAGAAACCACCACCTGCCTTTCTATGTCCCTCTAACTAGCTCTAGCCCATTTGCAGAACGCTCTTACTAGTTGCAATCTGCAATCTAATCAAGAAACTTCAGCTCGCGCTGTCCGCTTGTCTTTCCCTTCCAGGGCAGCAGATCAGGGGCTTGCAAAGGCCAGTCAGACAGCACATCCGAATCCCCACCCTAGGAGCCCGGCTGGACTCAGCGGAGCCTGCATCTGAAAAACGGAAGAAAAAAGCACCTTCCCTCCTATGCTACGCTTTCCTTGGTCCTCTGCTTGCTGGACCTCTTGAAGAGTCTTACAGGAAATCATCTGCTATACCGTAGTAGGAATTGATACTTTTGCTAAAGCTGAGTCCAGGGAAAGAGAGTTAGGGGTGGAAGGGGAGGGGGAGGGGCTGTTGCCCCTCCACTGCTGTTAACAGTACAAGGGGGTTGTTACAGATAAATGCGTGGGGAGGGAGACGATACAGCCAACTAGTTAATGCTATTTTATTTCCCGTATACATTCTAAGTAATACGAAACCGAAATAACAGATTTCTCAGGCAGGCAGCTTAACATCTGGAAGCAGGCGTGAAAAAACAAGTTTATATTTCTGCATCGGGGTTGTAGATTGCTGTTTTACAAATAACGCACTTTCCTCCTGTTGCAATTTTTTTCTGCTTCTTTTGCTTTGGCACTTTTTTTACGCTTGTAATTCAACCAATATGCAAGAAAAATCCATTTATTATCCATACCATCATAAGGAAACACCTCCTCAACCTATAGCAAGATCACCTCCGTCTAAACCCGACAACCAGTTAACTCACAAGCAGGTTTCTTTTACGCACAAATGTTGCCAGAGCAGCAAGAGTCGCGGAAAATCCAATCTACATCTGATTTCCGAGCTCAGCCCTTCTGTCCTCTCCTTCCCGAGCGCAGTGAAAGCATGGCCATTGAAGGGCCCTGCTGGGCTGTGAGCCACCACCGTTGCGCACTCACGATCCCGGCTGAACGTCTAACACACACGCACACAAAAGCGGGGGGAAGGAAAGCTGCAGAAGAGTCCCTCGGTGGTGGCAGCAGCCCTGGCTTTGGGACTGGGACCGGGGTGGGGAGGGCTGTGCACTGCATTGCCTCATAGCAAACGTTCACCACTGCAGCGCCTTAGGAAAAAGGAAAGTTAGACGGGAACGGCAACGAAACGATTGTAGAGCAGCCCCGCTCTTTCAAACCCTGACAATATTCCCCTCCCGCGCCCTCCTTTCCACGATGAAAAGCTCCCGTCCACCCCCCGTCGCTTTTGAAAAAGCTCTTGCGAACCGCTCATCTGGTCCCAAGTCGTATTTTCCTCTTACCTTAATCGTTCCGTCCATTGCGAGTATTTCTCGACGGAGCCCACCAGTATCCCGCACATTGACACGGTTAAGTCTATTACTTCCAGCCCCTTAGATATTTCCCCTCCGTTTCTTTCTCTCCCTCCTATTTTCTTGTGGCAGAGGGAGAGAGAGAAAAAAAAAAGACAGTTAACCGGATGAAAAGTTTTTTCTTCTAATTTTGGGAAGTGAAGTCACTTTGCTTCTAAAAGGAGGAAGCCCTTGCCTGGTCCTGCCTTCTGTATCAAGCATCAGACTATATATTTTACACACAGGATACTTGCTCCATTCAGATAAGACAAAGGAGGAAAAAAAAAACAATAGCTGAGTTTTGTTATGTTTACTGCAGATATAATTTCGGCAGGATTCCTAAAGCCATGCATTGAACAAAATACCTGGAAAGGACACAGCGTGTCCCCTTTAATGTTCAGATGAAGAAAAATAAGTATTTTGCAACTTTTCTACTGGCTCCAATAAACGTTCCTGAGTCATGAATTTCCGTTTCTTCCCACATCTTTTTGGATTAATACGTTTTTCCACTAAAAACTTGAACATTTCGTGGAAATGCCGTGTGTGTCATTCAGAAGAGGCAGAAAACAAAACTGGAGTTTGGATACGGATATTCTCTTGGAAGTAAAAAATAAAAAACAAATACAATTATATTTTAAACTTCAATCAAATAAACATCGTTCTGCTTTAATCATTTCTCCCTGTTTCATTAAAAACTGGGTTTTGCAGAAAGCACTATTTCGGGAATGTTTAAATCAGTCAGTCATGTTCCAAAATTGCTTTGAATTTCATAGGGTCTATTTTATTTTTAAATAATTGCAAGTCGTTAAGGACTTAGATCTAAAATCTGCATTTTGTAGCACTGTAAACCCGACAACCAAAAAGAGTTTCGTAAGTTTAGGTTTCCATGGATAGCTGAAGCTGACGGTCATTTTTGTTTAATTTCTCTATTTATGCAATGCTGCATTTGGTTGTAAAGCTTTTTCATATTGGACGATTTTCTCGGCTTTCAATGCCCATTTGCAGGCATACAATGTCTAACACTAAGCACTGAGCATCCAAGAAACAAATGAAAAAAAACAAAACAGGAGCAATTCTATAAGGAACAATTATTTGCGATAATTTTGTTACTCATGACTATTCTCATTCTCTAGCCTCCCACCCCCCACCCCCGAGCTGAATTGAAAACTGAAAAAAATACCCTGACGTTGGTGGAGAGAGGAATACATTTAGCTCTATTATCGTATTTAAACCACTAGAACGATTTTTTCATCGGTCACCTATTCCCGACCAGGTTTGCTTCGGGGACGGGTAGACGGACATAGGCACACACGCGCATACACACGCTGAGCACGAAAAACAGCGGCCAACACCAATCTCTCTTATTACTATACAGTCAGAAGGAGGATAAGCTGCAGCCGCGTTTAAACATCGCCTCGTATACCTGGAAACTGGTTACCTTCTCCAGTGTGCCCTCCTCCAGTTTCAGAGCCCGCTTTGTATTCCTTCGTTTGTAAATCCAAGAGCGAAAAAGGTCAAAACTTGTATCCACCAAAAAATCGAAAAAGAAAATACGTCCCGGCTGCTGTAATGATATCTCAAAGCTACTGCAGTATTGCTTCTAGCATTGCAGCCAGATGTGATCGTCCCCCTCCCCCTCCCACTTTCTCTTTGCCAGGCTCACGATCCCCTCACTATAAACACCCCATTGAAACACCCTCATCAATTTTACTGCAGTTTTCACGGCAAAATGCAGATATAGACAGAGGATTGAACGGGGCCAGACCAGAAGTTCTTCTTAGTCTCTCTCTCTCTAACCAGAGGAAGGGGGAGCTGTCCTCCCCCCCCCCCCTCCCCTTTCTGTCTGCTCCTCTACAATCCAAGGGGTCTGCCTCGGGCTCCCCTGAGACCTCCACATCTGGATGCTGCTAGTGGGGTCAGCCCCCCGCCCCCCCCTTGCCTGGGGCCACAAGGGCTGGCGTTCAATTAAAGAAAAAGCAGACTTTAACCCCTTGTGGTCCGGCGCTCCTCCTTCCTCCTCACAGTTGCCACATGGCAGCTGTTAATTCTGAAAAGATACGAGGTTAAGGAACGAAGGGAAGGTGAAAAGAAACGAAATGCATCCGTTCCAAACCTAAACGATTCCGACCCGCAGACAGCCGCACTGGCGGGACTGAAAAGCCGAGCCGCCCTTCAGGATGACGCGAAAATGATACGAGGGAAACATTTTTACACAGTGCTCTCACTCTCCTTCTCTTAACTTACCCCCTCCACCCTCCCCATTACAGGTATCTTCTTGGGTGACGTACACAGGACATGCTGTGGTATTAATGGTTACTTCTGCAGTATGGCCATTCTTCGGACGTTATAATGATCCATATAAAACAGCCAAAGTTGCAAGTTACTTGGGCCAATCTATTAGTGTTCATCTTCTGGAGCCCTGCTGTGTAAATTTCATTTCATTTGGTTTATTGCATTTAACAGAGGCTATTAACCTTCAGTCCCTAGCGAATTACAAAATCATCAACTCACAGCACATCATAGAACACATAAAATAGTTTATCTCCCATCATCACTCACTTTAGACTTGTGTTAAAAAACACATGCCTTCACGTGTTTACAAAAAAAGCCTAGTATCTGTCAAGCATTGCACCCGTGGAAGCACATTCCATAAAAATGGCACTACCAAAGACCCGATCAGGTGTCATTCAAAGGAATTACTAGTCTCCTGTCCTGAGCTGCTTGGAGGACCCTAGCAGGGGAATATAGAATTCGTAGGTATATGGGCATCTTCCCCATTAAAACCTTAAAAATCCATACAGTAACTTTAAACTGGCATTTAGTCCTCAGTGGGAGCCAATGTGTAGCCTTTGTAGTACTGAGCTAACATGCTCCCTATCAGGGGCAGCCTAAGGGGGGGGGGGGGGGGAGGGTGCGGGGCCATGTGAGGAGACTCATTGTGGGGCCTCATTTGCATAAATATTTGCATAATACTAACGTGATCTATTTTTTTTAGTAAACATGCCTCTTAATGAGTGTCTGGATAAAGAAAGACTACCAGATTTCTACATTACTATACTCCAGTGCCAACCGCCGGGCACATTAGGAAGTAGTATAAATACTGCCCATTTAGAACCCATAGCAAACCCACCGTATCGTAACAGCACTACCAGGACTCACATAGCACCAACCCAACCTATCAAAAGGTAGCACTGCAAATATTAAACCAATACATCTCCTACTGGGGAAAGAGAACAAGTGGCACTGTCAAATAGAAACTATATGAACAGAATATCTCAGTTCGGTTACACATGCAGAACACAGACCGTCACCAAACAAAGAACAAGGGTTCACAATTTAGAAATAGGAAGATAATAATTAAACTGGGAACCCCAAAAACCAAACTTGAAATGTAAAATAACACTGGAGAAATGAAGCTATAAATTAATTTCCTCTTGAACTAAACAAAACACAGACGTTAACAATAGACATTTCCCAGAGCTGACATATTCCAGTTAATAAATTCAAAAGAAAAAAATATTTTTCTACCTTTTGCTCTTTGTGCATTTTATTTTTCAGTTGTAATTGCTCCAGTCACTTTCTTCTGGTTTCTTCGTGTCTTCTGTTAACTCTCCATTGTCTGCTGTCCTTTGTCCTTTCTTCTCTCTTCTAGTTTTTTTCCATTCTCTCTCCATATCTACTTTAACATACTGATCTTTCTCATTTTGCTCTTTCCTCCATCTCTTTCTTTATTCCTTTTTCATCCACTCAAATTTTACCCCTCCATCCTCAATCCACACTTACTCTCCCAATACCCGGCCAATCGTAGATTTTTCTTCCCTCCCACACAAAATATTTTTCCCCTCTCCATTTCACTCTCCCAGCCCCATCCCATTCTAGTCCTCTCAACATCAGCTCCCTTCTAGTTCCAGCCCCATCCTGCATCCACTCCCCTTCTAGTCCCATTCTCCCATCCCCCCGCATCAGCCCATTTCCAATCCTAGCTCCCCCCCCACTCATCCAATTTTCAGTCCAAGCTCCCCCCACTCAGCCAATTTCCAGTCCAAGCCCCCCCCCACTCAGCCCATTTCTATTCCAAGCCCCCCTCCCCAACAGTGATTACAATCTTAGCCCCCCCTCCCCCAAAGAGCCCCATGGCTGTCCGAATGTCTTTAGAGGGAGCCGGAGGCCCCGGCTCACCTCTGACAGCCACTGATGTAAAGAGCACCTTTTTTCTTCGCTTCGGCAGCTGTATTACAGTATAGGACACTGGCGTGCTGAGTGTCGGGAAACAGGAAGTCCCCTTGGACCTCGGTGCTCTTCACTTCGGCGGCTGTCAGAATTGAGCCGGGGCCTCTCCGGCTCCCTCTAAAGCCATCCTGCCTGCTGGTGCCGAATGAGAGATGTTGTTGGAGTGGGGCCCCCTGAAGCACAGGGCCCTGTGCGAACAACATTCTCGCACAACGGATGGGCCGACCCCTGCTCCCTATACCTCAAACCTCCTAAAAACTTGCACTGCTATATTTTGGACCACTTAAAGCCACGGGGGATCATTTTAGAAGCTTTATTTGTGTTTTGGACATCTGAAAATAGGTGTTCAGATGTGCAAATCACAGAGACTTCTCCGGCCCATTTTAGAAAGCCAGGTATATAGACGTCCCTGGTGTGAGCGTGTCCATGTAGCACAGGGATCTGGTGGAGGCATGGTCTGGGTGCTGCGACGGAGGTGTATGTGCTGTGTGATTTTAGAATGTTAAAAGCATGTCTGGCCCTTGCTTTGATGTGACCTTGCTTATATTTGCTCCTGACCACAAATAAAATTCAAAAAGGTGCTTGTTTTGTGGCAGTAACAATTGCAGGGTAAAGAACAAAAGAGTACCACCACAGTAAATTTTGCAGGGCCAAAAAAATCTGCATGTAAATTAACAGTTCAATCATTTTATTGCCCTACCACCGCATGTCTGCTGATCTGAAATACTGCTTGGGATGTGCTTGTCTCATGACATACTGTAGATGCCCCCTGAAGAAATACCCCGGCTGGCGAGTCCAAGTACCTGCTTCTGCAGCCATGCATTTCATGGATGTCAACATTTCTGAAATGGTCTACAACTGTGCACGTAAGCAGCCTTGCTATCAGCACATGCTCGTCTTCAGACCCAGATGCGGGAACATGTATCTTTCGGGGTGGAGAATGGAATGGAACAGGCAAACACAGATTGGTTGTTTATGCCATCAAAAAGTAGAAAGACTAGGGGGACACACAATAAAGCTACAATGTAACCCATTTAAGACTAATAAGAGAATATTTTTCCACTCAACGCGTAATCAAACTCTGGAATTCGTTACCGGAGGACGTAGTGAAGGCTGTTATAGTAGCCGGGTTTAAAAAAGTTTTGGACAAGTTCCTGAAGGAAAGGTCCATAAACTGTTAAGGAGAATCCGGGAAATCCACAGCTTGCCCTGGGACAAGCATTGTGGAACCTGTGTGCCTTTTTGGGAAACTACCAGATACTTGTGACCTGGATTGGCCACTGTTGGAAAGAGGATACTGGGCTTGATGGACCTTGTTCTGACCCAGGATGGCATTTCTTATGTTCTTAGGATTTCAGAAGCTGCTTATGCATAAGTCCCTTCACTGCCGCCACTCCCCTAGAATTTTGGATATGGTGCCTTGGACATCCCAGATTCCACCTAGATGGTCTTTCTAAAATCCCACTTCACATATCTCACTGTGGCAGACCCACATGAATCACATTACAACAACCCAGTCTTGACAAAATCAGAGTTTGGACGCTACATGTAAATTCCTTTAAGATAAGGTTGTAATTGACAAACGTTGGGGAGAGACCAAAACATGTATGCACTTCAACCAAAACCTGATTCGTAAAAGACAACAGGGAAGAAAAATGCAAGACTCCGAATCCAAAAAAATCCAAGACTCCATGCCATCTAATTAAATAGTATCTGTTCACCTCCAAGACTGACTTGGAAAGACAAATGCAAAGCCTGCTTATCTACATAACCAAGTCATACTTCTTATCATTTAGTTTCAACCCATGTAACCCTAGCCAGTCTTCAGTCACCAAAGAGCTGCTCAATAACAGTCTAAACCCCTCCCTACCATCACCTTTCACTGGTATTGGCACTTGAGAATTGTCTGCATAACAATAATAACTCAAACCCAACTCACAAATTCTCTTACATAACAGAGCAACATAAATAAGGAAATAAAATAGATCCTTGCAGCACCCCATAATTTCCCTTAGGACTCCTAGATGAACAGCTATCATCACTACTCTTTGTGATCTATTCCTCAGAAATGAAGCAAACCATTTAAAAAGTATATGACATATTGCTATCTCTCGCAAAAGGTTCAACAACAAATAGTGTTGGACCATTTAGAAGGCCATACAAAGATCATAGGGGCCCTTTTATAATGTGCAGTATTTTCGCCTCCAATGCATATTTTGAGTGAAAAATCAATGCCTGTTAGATGCCATCATACCATGGAACTTTGAGGGCATGGTCAGCATGTACCCAACAAGTACCAAGAAGGCAAGCCCTTAGTGTGTGCATCCTGGCCCTTGGCAATTACCACAGGTGTGCCTAACATCACCTATTGAGGTGGCGTAGGTGCATCCATGTGAATTGCAACAATGGTGATTAGCACATGCTACTGACGCTTGTCCTAACTGCAATGTGCGGTCAATACTTACTCTCCACTCCAACCCTGCCCCATCATGCAATGCGTGGCTAACACATGTTTGAGCACATGGTAATTATCCCTTTTGCATGGTAACAATTACCATGGAAGTGGCTAATGCATGCTGAAACGCACATTAACCACATAACACACTTTAATAAAAGTATCAACACTTCATTTATCCCTTATCCCTACAAATATACACTTCAACAGGGCCATCACTAAGATTTCTGTATCATGGTTAACATGGAATCCTGACTGGGACCTTTCCAGAAAAATTCTCCATAAGTGTAAACCAAGTTTTCCAAAGTTTTACCCCAAAAAGGCTGATTTGATACTGGTCTATAATTCTAAACCCCAGGATGCAAATTCCCCTTCCTTAATAATGGGTGCCCAGCAGTCTGGTTTAAATAAAGTGACCCAATGGATATTTTGCTATGTAAAACTTTCAGTTAGAATGGAACTTAAGTCTTAATTGTAACCTAATTTTTCTTCTCTTCTTCCCTATTCCTCAAATGCTTATGTTTATTGAGATTCTTGATATACCGTGCCTTATTAATCCAGGGTGGTTTACAAATTGCAAAAATCAAGCAAAGAAGGCCGGAAACCTAAGGAAACAGGAAAAGGAACTCCAATTAAATGGCAGGACAATTCTATTACAGTATCTGTGATGCTAAAAATCTTTCTATATTTATTTATGTATTACTCCTGTAATTGTAGGTTAAATTCCATCAGGTGTGTTTTAATGACCAGATTTGGAAAAAGAAAATGATTGCCTTTAAATTGTTGTCAATTAGCAGGAGTTGATAACAAACACCTTTTGTACACTACAGATATATGATGTAAAAATCCAACAAATTGATTTCCTATATAAAAAGTCTTGTTTCCTGGGATTTAGGGGCCCTTTTACTAAAGGGTGCTAGGATGTTGCAACTAATGCACCAAAAGTGCAAAAACTATGGTGCATTAGCTGCAACACCACTGTGTTAACTGTCAATCTTTATCTTTATTTCTTAATTTGATATACTGCTTTGGTCGAATCATAAAAGTGGTTTACAATAACAAAAAGACTACGCACCCCGACTATAGGAAAAAGAATGCCATAGTAAGATAGGAAAGGGGGGAAAGGAACAGTGCAAAAACACACAAGAAATGTATCAGACATATACAAAACAAAACTCAGGGAGGGACGACAGGAGGGAGGTCAAAGGCTTGCTGAAATAAGTGTGTTTTCAATAGCTCCTTAAACTTTGGGTAAGAAGATGTGAAAAGCATTTCCCTGACAATTAAGAAGGAGCACATTCCTCTAAAGTGCGCTAGATTAGCATGGTGCCTTACCTCTACCTATTGTGGTGGTGTTAGGTGAATCCATGCTAATCGTGAGGGACGCAGTAAGCGCGTGGGTGAACCCAGTTATAACTCTGCTGAGCTCACCAGGCCCACTCTCCACTTGCAACCCTAACATGGGTTGCACAGTTAATGCAGGATGGTTCCGCGCTACCATGGCTCCGCACTAGGTGGCGATGCATTTCCCAGTACGCCTTCAGTGAGCCTCAGGACACGCAGTGTCAGCTAGTGGCCTTTAATAAAAGATCTTCTTAGTTTTGGATCCAGACTTGGAGATAATGCTTTAGATCAGCAAGTCAGAAAAACTGATTTCTACTCAGTTTCAAGAAGCCACTGTATCTGGAAATAATAGTGGCCAGTCACTTCGGGCAGTAGTGGCCTTAGGATTCTTGCACACCTAGTCCAAAGAGTCGTTTGGGACTCCAGAGGCACTATTTTGATGACTTTTAAGAAAATCCTACATTTCCTTTTCCATATCACTTTGCCCTCGCCATGAAACTACAATGAACACTTCTCAGTACAATAGTGCTGATGCAAATACTCAATATTGCAAGATTTTGAGACCTAATAGATGAGGCCAGGGCAGTAGCCTGGATTGCTTTCCTCTATGGCCTCTACTGCTTCATGACTTACAAATTCATATAGGAATTATATTAGTCTGGTGCTGGTCTAAGAAGAACTCTTTGGTTGTCTCAGTTGTTAAATATTATGACATGCTGAATTTTTAAAAATCTAATAATAGAATTTGGTTTATGTCTCCCTTTAGATTTGCCAAAGTATGAATCATCCTCTGAGGCTGTTGGTTTAGTGACCCTAAGAACGTTTTGTTAACTGTTTGTTAGATTCAGGCCACAAAACATAAAATAGTTGTTCTTTCCGAGCGAATTTAGAGTTTTTAAGCGAGACTTGGAAAATATCCAATAAAGAACTTTACATTAAAATATATTAAATATTAAATAATACATCTTCTGTGTATTAAAATAGCAAACTTACGCTGTTACCCACCAGACATCTAAAAACATAGAAATATGACTGCAGAAAAGGACCTATCTATGGCCTATCTAATCTGCCCTTCCATATCAACTACTATAGTCCCTTTTTTTCTTTAGAGATCTTCTGTGTTTGTCCGATGCTTTCTTGAATTTAGATACCATCCTCGTCTCTACTACCTTCACTAAGAGACTATTCCACACATCTACCACTCTTTCTGTAAAGAAATATTTCTGCATATTACTCCCAAGTCTATCCCCTTTCACCCGCATTTTATGTCCCCTTGTTGCAGAGCTTACTTTCAAATTGCAAGAGGCTCTCTTCCTGTGCGTTTATGCCATGGAGGTATTTAAATGTCTCTATCATATCTCCTCTATCCTGCCTTTCCTCTAAAATATACATATTGAGATCTTTAAGTCTGACCCCATATGGTTTATAACAAAGACCACTAACCATTTTGGTAGTCACCTGCTGCACCGACTCCATCTTGTTTATATTCTTTTGAAGGTGCGGTCTCCAGAATTGTACACAATACTCCAAGTGAGGTCTCACTAAAGACTTATGCAGAGGCACTATCATCTCCTGTTTTTTGCTGGCTATTCCTCTCCCTATGCACGTAAGCATCCCTCTGGCTTTTGCCATTGCCTTTGCTATCTGTTTAGCCACTTTAAGATCATCAGAAACAATCCAGGTCCCGCTTTTCTTTCGTGGACAGGGGTACTTCACCCTTTATACTGTACTGCTCCCTTGGCTTTTTGCAGCTCAAATGCATGACCCTGCATTTTTTAGCATTAAATCTCAGCTGACAAATTCTCAACCATTCCTCAAGCTTAGCTAGATCCCTTGTCGTGTTATCTACTTCTTTCTGGGTGTCTACTCTATTGCAGATTTTCGTATCATCCACAAAGAGGCACATTGGTTTATTATTGTTTAATGTTATAATCACTTTGTTCCTTGTAAACCTTCTTGACTTGTAGAAAGATGGTATAGAAAAGATGTTAAATAAATAAATACATAAATTTTACATTTATTTACCTTTCTAAGAAAAAGGTTTGTTGCCCTTAAAATATCCCCTTTCAGTTTGGCCCATTGCATTTCTACATTCCCCATCTATTCCCATCATGTTAACGACTTCTTGAGGTATTGTCCCATCTTGGCAAAGGTAGTTTTCCTAAAGTCTAAGACCCTTGCTTTTGAATGGACTTTATAAGCCCTAGTCCTAATACTGAACTACACCATCTGGTGATCACTGGATGCGAGATGTCCCACTATAACATCAGAAAGACTTTCCCCATTTGTAAGCACTAGGTCCAATATGGCCCCTTCATGTGTGGGTTCTGTTACCAGTTGCCGGAATAGTTCTCCCTGTAGAGAATCCAGAATTTCCTTACTTCTAGATGATACCGCAGCAGGGATGTGCCAATCAACATCTGACATATTGAAATCACCTTTCAGTAGCACTTCTCCTCTCATGGCAATACTGTGTATGTCTTCTATTAAATTTCTGTCCACTTCATCTCCCTGTGAAGGAGATCTGTATATCGCACTAATGCAAATGGTTTCCCATTCTCTCTTTCTAGTTTAACCCACAGTGCCTCCTCACTCCCTTTTAGCTCTGTAATTCTATAGTTTTAATATATTTTTTTTACAGATAAGAGGAGGAGGAGTAGCACTTTTTCCTACCCTATCATTCCTGAATAAAGTATAGCCTGATATAATTACATCCCAGTCATGGCTGTCCGTGAATCATGTCTCCATAACCTCCATAAAAATCCAAGTCAGCCTTGTTCATTAAAGACACAACATCTGAGATCTTAATTCCCATGCTATGGACATTTATGCACACCGCTTTCCAGATGTTGCCCCTTTTACCCATTTCTACTTGGGCTTTTATTTACCTGGGGGCTTTCTTCACTCATCCCCAATGAATCTGGTCTAAAGCCCTCTTCAGTAGATTAGCCAGTCTGCAGCGAAAGACATTTTGATCCTTCTTAGATAGGTGGATATCATCTCTTCTCTGCAGCCCTTAGAAAATCATCCCATGGTCCAGGAAACCAAAACGCTCTCATTGATACCATCCATGCATTCATCTCCAGGGTGTGAGGTTCTCTGCCTTGGCCTTTACCCTCAACAGGGAGGATTGAAGAGAACACTACCTGTGCATCTCTCCGTCTCACCCTCTGTCCCAGAGCCATGAAGTCAATCTTGATGCACTCGGAGGGATACCTGGCAGTATCATTTATGCCAACATGGATGAGCAACATCTGATAATCAATAGGCTCGATGAGTCTCGGCAAACTCTCCGTAACATTTCAGATTTTGGCTCTGGAGTTTGTTCTTTTTTTTTCATCTTGGCAGATAAAATAGATTTTGCAAAGATCCAGAAGGATTACTAACACTGATTTCATTAACAAAAATCAATAAGAGGGGAAACTATGCAAAAAAGCAGATGGGAAATAAAAAAAAACCAACTGGTAGATTAGTATTTAATCTGTCTAATAAATGTTTAAATATATCTTTTCTGATGGCATTTCTTGTTTTACCTTTCTCAGAGTTTGAAAGTTCACAACAAACATTCACCCAGAAAAAGGACGAGTAGCCTAGTGGCACAGAGCTATGAGAATGGAGAGTCAGGCTACTTGGGGCCCCTTTTACTAAAGCCCTCAAAGGCATATTAATTGCAAAGCTGTTGGGGGCATGACCAGTATGTTCCAGAAGCTAAGGCATGATGGGCCATTAGAGGAATCCACATTAACAGGCCGATGCAGAAAGCCGGCATTTTAATGTGTGATGCCGGAAGGTTAAGGTATGCAAATGCGCACTGCGGTAACCCTGCGCATGCAAATGAGCCACCACAGTGTTAAGCTGGGAGAGCAAGCCAAACACATGCATACAAGAAGTCTGCGCTAGTTTGGCTTGCTGTCCAGGATTGGCGGCTAATTTGCATTTTATTTTTTTGCTGTTTAACAAAGATTGCCAAAATGAGATTAATATGCACAAGGGCCTATTGCTGGCTACAGGGAGCAGGAACAGCCGGTTTCCTCTAAAACATTTGCAGAGCTGCAGGAGACAAGCTCTTGTACTGTCGGGGGAGGGAGGAAGGGCCGCCAGGGATTCTTTTTTGTCGGCACAGCCCCCACCAGTATTTTGATGGCATTGGGGGCTTCTCCTTAGATGGAGAAGAAGATCTAGGCATCAGGAAAAGCATCCAGTGCCATCAAAATACTGTTGGAGGCATGTATTAGATGTTTGCTTCTACTCAGACCCTGAAGTAAATATTTTGGCGCTATGGATGTTTGCAAAATCCTCTATACTTGTCTCTGCATCAGGAGTTACCATGATTTGCATACCAGCCCAGCTGATTAAAATACATTTGAATAATTAGGATTCATTTAATAGATTTGAATATGGGTGGTGTTAATTGGGCACTAGTTTTTCCATCAACTTTTATGTCTATTTCCTGCATTTAAAAAAATCTTAAAATGTGCTTAAACATGGCGTTATGGGCTTGTAAAACCTGCGCTAGCTTTCTGCATCGGCCTGCAAGAGCCTCATTGCCCTGGCACTAACAGTAATACACTCTCCACGCCTACTTTCCACCCATTCCCCACCAGATCCCACAATCACCAATTAGGCATTTTAGCGTGTGATGGCAGACACACTCTCGCATTAGTGTTCCAGACTGTCAGCTGCCACATGTTAAAATGCGCATTAACTGCTAACAGCCTTTAGTTCCTCTGCTGTAGTCTGCTAAGTGACCTTGGATAGTAACTTAACCTCTCTGCTCTCAAACTTTGCTTTTAGTCTTTTAGCCATAGCATATACTAAACAAGGGGTGGATTTTCTATTCTGCATAAACCTCAGCCTTATAAGTGTGAAGGTCTGCGAAACATGAATGCCAAAGACATCTCAGTGTGACACAAGGGAAGTATTGTTCTCAATAATATGAAATTGCTCATAATGGTGTGGCACAGGAACAGGCAGCAGAAGGTCTATTCTAAACAAAATCTTTAAAAATAATATGTTACACAATGATGACTGGGTGTTTTCACGTCTAAAGCTGCGACACTTCACAAGTCACATGCCTTTCTTTTAATTCATTGAATTTATCATTCCGTTTGTCTGTTACATTTTTTAAATTTTACCAAGACCTTAATGTTACCAAAAAGCTTGTCAAAGTGAAGAAAATATACCCAATCCCTCTTAGCAAGAACAAACAGCACTGAAAATGTCAAAGATGAGAAGGCTGACACAAACGTTTTTGCCTTTAAAGTCGCATAGCAACTTTATTCATGCAAACTTAAAGTGGAAGCTCTACAGAAATGGCTTAGTTGTGCCTTAAAAATAAACAAAATCATGTTAAAAACCCAGGATGTAGCAAGGATACTTTACGTACATGCTCTTTAGTCCCAAAACCAGTAGAAGATATAAAATATTTTAAGACAAAATATCAAGGCAACTTACTAAGATGTCCCCAGAAGAAAGCAAGGGAGCCAGAACATGCATGCTAGAGTTTTGAAAAATCTAAGCAGTTCTGCAATTCCCATAAATTAATTTTTTAAAGATCAGATTTTTTCTTAGTTATTTATTTGGTAGTAATTAGCTCAGGCCTTTCTGGTAGAGAGAAGGCATTTCCCTGTCCCCAGAGGGCTTACAATCTAATAGGCCGATGCAGAAAGATAGTACGGGCTTTACGAGCCCATAACGCCACGTTTAAACATGTTTAAACACATTTTTACGATCCTCCTCATGCAGGAAATAGACTTAAACGCCGGCGGAAAAACTAGCGACCAATTAACGCCACACATATTTAAATGAATACTCATTATTTAAATCTTCTGGGCTGATATGCAAATCATGATGCAGAGACAGGCGTAGATGATTTCGCAACCAGCCATAGTGACAAAATTTTAACATCAGGGCCTGAGTAGAATGAAACCTCTAACACTGCCCCCAACAGTATTTTGATGGCACCGAGTGCTTTCCCCGATGCCTAGATCATTTTCTCACCAGATGATCAGGCATTGGGCAAAGCCCCCGGTGCCATCAAAACAGTGTTGGGCCATGCCGACAAAAAAAAAAAAGATAAAGCCAAAGTGAAACTGGTTTTCTGGTGTTCCTGTACCTTGTGATTCATCAGTCTGTCATAAGAAGTTGCTGTGTGCAGATACTGTTTTTAAATAGACAGGAAGCAGAGGGAAAAGTGAGGGGAAAAAATGCAAATTAGCCACCAGTGCTTGGGGAGAGCAAGCCAAGATAGCACAGACGTCTTGTGCACATATGTTTGGCTTGTTCTCCCTGTTTAATGCTGCGGTGGCTCATTTGCATGTGCAGGGTTACTGCGGTGGGCATTTGCTTGATCTTACCTTCCCGCATCACATGTTAAAATGTGTGCATTGTCAGGAATGTTAAACAAATGATCCAGCACAGGTCTAGCACCAGCTTTCTGCATGGGTCTGCAAGTTTGTACATGGGGCAGTGGAGGGTTAAGTGACTTGGCCAAAGCCACAGGCTGTATCGGTGGGATTTGAACCCTGCTCTTTCTGGTTCCAGGCTGTTGTACTAACCACTGGGCTACTCTTCCACTCCAAAAAAATACAAATTTAGGCCACTCCCACTCAGCCAGTTACCACTAAGGAGCTAGGTGAAAAGCAGTGCAAGGACTTTGGGCACCTAGATGAACCTTCTGCCTTCCCACAACAGTCCTGCAAAAGTGCATAATTGGAACACATATTTTGAAATATTTAGCTGTGCTTTGTATATATGAGTGTGTGAGTGCCAGCTCTCTTGCAGGTGCTTTGTATACGGTAGTCGGCATCTATTGTTTTGATCTGATTGCTGCTCTCTTTCTTGCCCCACAGTAGCTTCTGCCCTAGGCGATTGCCTAGTCTTTCCGAGCGGTTGGGCCGGCCCTGTGCTATCGTGCTAATGCTGATCGGAGACTCACTATCCGGAAATATAACGGAACAGATAGCCGTTAACCGGAAAGCCTCGGGGAAAATTAGTTCTGGAAGTGGGTTAGGACCTAATTTTAAAAAGTGTTCACTTTTAAATCCAATCAACTATAAAAACAATTTAAAAAAATCCCCCCGCTCCTCCCCTCAAAAAAAGTAAATAGAAGAATAACAATCCGAGGAAGGAACACAGTCGGTAACCAGACATATTATTAGATGAGGAATCTTGTGATACGGTTAAAGATGTCATGAGGTAGTCGACTTCCTTTTAGTAAAGTAATTTTATCAAAAGAGTACCTAAGCTGAACAGTGCCGGTCAAAATAAGTAGGGGAGGCTCTTAGGAAACATTTCCCCACAATTCTGGCAAAGCAGGGCTTGGAAACAAAACAAAAAAATAAGGAAAAACCGAAAAACTAGACTGCTTGTGCACCAGCTCGAAAAAATGTCTGGCCCCTCGCTTGAGGCCATAATTAATTTGCCATTTATTTGTACTGGAGAACCGCAGTCTCATCTGACCTTAGCAAAACACCGCTTCTTCTAGACCAGTGGACGCGCATGAATGGAAGTGAAGATTTTTTTTTCTCCATGAAACTTCTCTTTAAGTCTACCTGCTTTGAATTGGGCCCCCAAGCTGCACAAAACTGGGGAGGGGGGGGGGGGTAAAGTGTTTTATCTTAGGTTCCACCCATTTTTGTTTTACTGGGAAGGTAGCTGGAATTTAAAAAGAACTGCGTGGAGATATAGAGACTTTCAGTAGAGTCTGAGGGGCACATAGGTTAAGAAATAATGGAGCGCTTAGGAGGTCAGTAATGTGAGGGACTTAACTCAGAGGGGTTCAGTTACTTTAGGGGCTGATGTCTGGCAGCCAGAAGGCTCTGCCCGTGCAAAATTGTCCCTGGTGTCCAAAACCAGTCTCTTGTTTTCTTTCACTTAACAAGCACGTCAGAATCGCACTCCTAGCAGAACAAAGGGCCATTCATTGTTTCCTATAAACCTTCTGAAGAACCAAGATGTATTATTTGCTTGGAAGAGAGCAACTTTTCCGATTTGCCCTTAACGCAACAAATATAATGATTAGAATAACGGTCCCTCTTTTCAAAAACGCCACAAAAGACAGAAATACTGAAACCATAGCCTAGGCTTATTATTTGAACGAATTATTCGTTCTTTTCGGATAAAACGAGCGGCGTATGATGATTACTATCCAAAAGAATACAGTGGGGGTACAAGGAAAGTATTAACAATATTTTTTACTTTACGTTGTAATATCTGTGGATACCACAAACGCTGGTTTTATTTATTTCCTGTCCAAGAAGTCTCTGCACATCTGTATATAGCTGAACTTGTTCAGACATTTCCAAACGAATTTGTAGCACATCCTAAAAGTTAGTGAAATTAATCGATGCCTGCCGGGACGCTGCAGTTTTTGACGAGAAACCCCTATATAACAGGAATTTTGAACATGTACCCTCTCGTCTTCCCTAAACTCGAAGGGGTCGCTCCATATTTTAATCTGATGAAGATATTTTTGGATGCATTTCTTTGATTCTGGTTCTTTAAAAGTCCGACACTATATGCATGGCACGGAATTATAAACTAAAGTCTTTATAGAATTGTTTGCAAGAAAAGGTTTTTAAATCCTATTAAAGATATCATTTTTGAAATGCATTAACCAAGTCAAACATTTGTTTTCCAGCTTTTCCAGTACTCCTTTCAATGTATTAGTTCTCGGACACCGCATATTCAGTTAATGTTGGTTTCAGAACCTTCTCATTTTTGGCAACGCTACTGGCCTGATATCAGGATTTTCCCCCCTGTAAATGATTCCTCTCTCTCAGTCCCATCAATAATCCGTTTTTAAACAGCAGGCGGGCAAAAATGGAACCTTAAAGAAATGTATATTTTTATTCTATAATCTTTCAAATACGTTTTCCCACAGGTTGCCCTTATTAGGTTCCTGTAATATAGATTTTGAAGATTATTGTCCTGCAAAAGTTTAAGTGACACTGTAAGCAGCGTTTATGTTTTCTTTATAAATTAAAATACCAGTGCCTTTGACTACTAACCCCCCTCTGTGCAAGCTTGCTGTGTTTAGCCTTTCCACAGCCAAAGGGCCCACAGGAACAACTCCAATATTGTTTATCCTTCGCCGACTCTTTTGGCTTCCATGAATAACTCTCTTTGTAAGACGGCACAAACGTTATTATTGTAGGAAAATAAATTTCTAGCCAGAGACGCGCTTCATCAGGGTTCCCCCTTCCCTACCTTCAAAAATAGCAAATTTACTAAATGCATGTGTCCCAGCCATTTCCACCACCATCATCATCTTTCTCCTGCTTCTTGTATGAATCTCTGTGTCCAAATACATCACTGTAGAAACATATCAGTCTTTCATACATCCCTTCAAACACATATTGACCTAAGAAGTAGCAAAAATATCATATTTAAAGAACCAGTAAGTTATAAGAACTTTATTCTGTTTAAATTTTTTTTTGCTGGGTACTTTTAGACATTTATTTTCAGTTTTCTACCTTTTTCGTGTACGTTGTCGATCATTCTCTCCAAAATCCATGATTTAAGAAAGGAGCGAGAGATGCATGCTCTCTGTGGGTCATAGGTACTAAAGGGTTTTCCCCAGTTTGATCTATAGGGAAACCGCTTAGCACATCTGGCCCACATGCTTCATGACGTTTAATAAAGTTAAATTCCTGTTTGCACTACTACAAGAAACATTTATTAAAAGGTTATGGTTGTCTTTCCTTAAAACATACAGATAAAAGCTACATTATACATTTCCAATTATATGGGAATTATCACATGAAACCTTCTACAAGGTCTATTGCACTCTACAATGTGATAAAGATATAGACACACGTTTATATAAAAAGCTAGCTATTGAAATAGATACACATAAATAGAACACTAGTCTAAACTTCTATAGAGAAATAATATGAAAGCACCTGTATTTAATTATATTCATAACTGAAGAGGGCTTCAATTTTTACTAGGACTGTTGCTGAAATATGAGTTTCAGAGCCTGCAGCCCCTTAAAATGATGGCCTACTCACCGTTGTAAACCAGGCGATAGTTTCCTCATTTTTAGGTAAATTTTGGATTGTTGGGCAAATAAACGTTTTCTGAAGGAGGACGCTCCGAAGCTCCGCAGTGGGAAACACGGAAGTTAATAAACCCCAGTAATTCCTTTCTGGTGTTGCTGAAACCTATAAAGATGGGAAGTTCTTGGCCCTTGTGTTTCTCATTCTCTCTGAGGGCGCTGGAGACAGCCTTGCTTTAAACGTGTAAACCAGATGTGTCCCAAAGCCTGGTTTGTTTACATTCTTGGGAAAAACTATATGATGTCAAATATAATATAGTATTCAAACCAGTACAGGGAAGGAACTAGGAAGTTTGAGGTTTAGCTTTTAGAGCTGATAGAGAACTGCCAGTCTAAAATACCTCCTTAAACCTACAGGGACCCTCATTAACTATTTCTTGGTGGCTTTTAGTTTATTCTTTCCTAATCTTAGTCGATTTGTCTACTGGTAAACTTTATCGTTTTCTCTTCTAAATGTTATTTCGGGTCAACCAAAAGAACAACCTAGAAAAATAAACGAGTTGTTTTCCTTAAAAATGAATACCCAAAGCAAGAGATGTAGTATTTTTCTTTATTCACTAACAAATGGCTGTTTATCAAACTGAAAACCAAACTTCCAAATAAAACAATATGCTCGTAATATCGGTTATTGTCTATCACCACCAACTGACGAACTGTACATAACTGTCTGATCATAACTGTAGCAGGCAGACCAATTTCAAGAATTATATAAAATAAGAACAAAAATCGTTTTATACGTTTGCTAACTTCAGTTTGAGTAACGCAGAAAACACACGCAATAGCCGGGCTTGGGAATCAGTTTTTGTTTTCTAAAGTTCAAATATCTTTGGGTAGAGGTGAGCTATGACGGCTAATTGGAAATGGGTCAAAACGAGACATAATTCCATGGAGATCTCATTACCTGTTTAAAGATGATGTCATGTCTTACCTTGACGTAAGACGACGTGTCTGGAACAGTCTGAAACATCCTCAAAGTATAACGTTATTTTTGTAGACAGGGTCTTTAAGCTAAAACAAAAATAAATATAGTGAATTTCCAACAGAGGTCCTTTGCCAGAAGTATACAAAGCTGATGTTCTACGTTTAGAGGGTAATTGTAAGAAATGCAATAATCATGCGAGCTTTTGGGGGGTAATAATAGAAATTACATGTATATATTTTAATTCTTCATCTAATCAACTATTCCAAGGTAAGAAATAAGTGGAATTTAGGGCTAATCATAGTGTGATCATTATTCCCCCATGTATAGTTAGACACTTACTTCCACAGCCTAGGGAGAAAAATTAGCAAATTATCTCTGAGTTCTCTATAGACAAATATCTACAGCCCATATAACGTAAAATGATGCATCCAAATTTGTTTCTTCAAAGGTTAATGGGATGGCGTCATCAGTGGTTATTCGGTGAAACCTAGTGCTGCGATCATTTAAAAGTGCCGTGACATAAGAACCACAGTGCAATGGCCAAAACAGAAGCAAAGAGGATGGACTAGCCTGTCTTCCATAGTAAATCATCTCCAGCAGCGACGGCCAATGAAAGAATAACTCAGAGCAACATCTTAACTTCCAATATTTTCAGAGAAGACAAATGCGCTCAGAAAACTCCATCCTGCAGGTAAAAATCCCGAAGAACTCTACTTCCCCATCTCTGACTACTAGTTATCATTTGTATAGCGGTGCAGGATATAGACAGCGTACGACAAACAGGCCTCCTGGTTTGAGCATTTGCATTACAAGTAATTGACCGCGCTGATTTCCAGCAACTACCGCAATTTTTCCCTTCAAGGACGAAAGCTGTAACTTCTCTACCATGAAAAACTGGTGGACTGAGGCAAGAGGAGACATCTAACTTGTGGCGACCACCCGGCAAGTATGCTTCTTCCTCTCCTTTGCATGTTTATGGCTTCAAGACGATGCAGTCTGCCTATTTTTATTGCAGATCCTGATGCCTCTGCGGCTCTTGTAAGGACCACGAACGAGGAGCTCAACATTTCCACACCCTAGATCGCTTTTCTTTCTATTACGTCAGAATCCATTCATGATGCAAGCATTATACCACCTATGTCTGGGGTCACCACCCTCCACCCCCACATCTTCCAAAATCCTTCTTTCTAATCTGTGTCTTAGTTGATCTGGTTCCTGGCAAATTAGCAGCGGCCCAATTGCAGGTACCATATTTCACCGAGGCATTTATTACTCGTCAACTAGTACACTGCAACCCGATTAAGTGGTATTAAGGTGTTTCTTGTGCCTGAATGGGTTTTATAGTCTCTTTATCAGAAATTCTCAGTCCTCTCTTTGAAACTAGCAACGCAAGGAGGGACTCCGTTTTGGGACGGCGGGAAAGCCGAATGGTTTCCATTTCCTCGTTGCTACTGGCTATTCTACGAGGAAACCAGACATTGCATTTTTCACGAAAGCAACAAAACAAAACAAAACGTGTTCTCAACACCCTCAAAACATATTTCCCCGTAGCTGCGAAGTAGACTGAAGTTGCTCTTCTGCTTTCTCTTGCTGTCCTCACTTAGAAATCGGGACTCACCTTTTACACCCTGTCCCCCTAATCAAACAGGGGCACTTTAGCTGGAAGACATCCACTTTACAAGCACAAACGATCACGCCCGGCTCTGGAGTATTATTCTGCAATTACACACACACACACACTGCTGCTCGAGGCTTGTGTTTTGGATGGGGGGGGGGGGGGGAAGGTTTGCACTGGAAAAATGACAGCCGTTAGATCCAACCTCGATTTTTAAAGAAAAGCTTCCCTTGCGCTCCGGCTCCAGCCCGAACGCATATCCTCAGGGAGTTCCAAGAATGCGCTTAGTTTCTGTTTCCGCGTGTGCATGAGTGTGTTATACTCATCCCCCCCCCCCTTTTTCTCTTTCCGCTTTCCCTTCTTTTAATTCGATTTCCGTTTTCTTATCTACTTTTGGAGTGCCTCCTGATTAATTGTTCAGACAGGGCATCCCAGCGTGCGTCAAAACTACAGAAAGGCCCTCCCCTTCCATTCTTCAGCCTTTAAGGAAATGGAATGGGTTTATCTTGTTTTGTTTTATTTTACGTTACAGCGTGATTTTTTTTCTTCTTTAGAAGGGATTAGGTCTGTTCGGTGGAAGTAAGGTCAAGAAGGGACGCTGAGTGGAGCTAAAGGGCTACTTAAACGTCTTCTCTCTTTTTAGGAAGTCTCCAATATCCGTTTAAATGTATTATTCTCTAGTCTGCCTTTTTAATTGTCATTATACCACCTTCCAAATGGAAGCATTTATTGCGCAGAGATTTCCAGCACTGCTGTTTAATGTATAAAGCATTGAAAAAACAAAACACATTACATTTAGATTTGGTTACTACCTCTGCCCCTTCCCCGTCCGCATTTCGTGCCTCTCAAATATACATAACTGACAAAACAGAAACGAAAAAGATGAAAATGAATGGGAGGGTTACAAAGTGATTACACAATTCATTAGTCTCTAGTCTATTCAAAGATCTCGAATAGTTAATATTAAACAACTATCTTACATATAGTAATTAACACAGGTCTTATGTAGAGCTACGCATTCACTGCCCCGATAGAGTGACCGATTTTCCGATACTGTTTCATAGTTAGGGATCAACAAAAGCCTTCAATGTGTTATTTTGCTAAATGAACCAAAACATCTCTCCTCAACCAAATTTTTATTTTGTAAATTCATCTGATTAAAAGCAGGCGAAATTGTTTTTTCTGCTATGAAATTCGGTTTGGCAGGAGGCATACCTACAGATTCAAACATTCAAAAGTTTTCAACGATTCACAGTAGCTGCAAATCCTCAGAATCTGTAAATATTTGTAGAAAACAGAAGAAGTCCAACAATCATATTTAAAAGAAACAAACAAACATACAGATTCAAACTCGGTCAGAGCTGACACCAATCATCCAAGGAAATTTAAATCAAATACTTAGTGATGAGGAAAGATGAAATAGACCCGGTTCGGAAAAGGTTAGGTAGCATAAATCTGTACACAAAGGAAGGGCTCTGAACCAATCTGAGATGAATGAATCCCCGAAAATCTATATGATAGCTTGAGAGCTTTCCCCCTAATAAGATAGCATTTAAACATAAATAAATACTAAAAAAAAGCATGCTGCCCAGATATCTACAGGCTATTTAGTTGCTAAGAATACTTGATTTAACTTCTATATGCTTTATAAAGCCCCAAGACAGCAGACACTTTGTGTTACTCTTAAATACTTTTTTTTTTCGTCAAATGACTAAAGTGTGGCTTTATTTATTTGGTATACATAGGGAGAAAATATTAACAGATTGCTAAGAATAAGTATCTCTTCTTTGTAATTACATTTATCCTGATGGGTTAAACCCAAGAGTTTATACACTGTACATGCCACCCTTCTCTTTGCACCCCACCCCATACCCTCCTTCTGTATTTGTGCACAGATATTTTATTTATTTATTTATTTACTGGGATTTTTATCTGTCTTTATGTAGTCTTGAAGGACTACCAAAAGGATTGCTACAGCTGGAAATAGATCTGCACTTGTAAGTATGTATCTTCTGGAATATACTTTAAATCTCGCGAGAAAAGGGAATTCTTTGGGTTAAAGCTGATAATTCTGTGTATTTTAGAATTCAATGATTTTGTTGAGTCAGTCTGGTCTTAGTACTACCAGAGAGCTTTTAAATCAAATCAGAGTACAGCTTAGCATAGAAAGGAAAATAGAATAAATAGTTACTGAAAAAAAAGTTTCTAGAAACCTTTTTTATTTAAATCAAATTAGAGTATATCCTATTTATTTTTATTTATGTAACAGGTTTTATATACCACTTTATCATTTCAATCAAAGTGGTTTATTTTATAACTTAAAGTTGGTAATGTTCATTAAAGAGGGACATTTATAACTTGGATCTTTTTGAGGCAATGGAGGGTTAAGTGACTTGCCCAAGGCCACAAGGAGTGCTAGTGGGGATTAGAGCACTGGTCTCTTGGTTCCTAAGCCAGTGCTCTAATCATTAAGCTTCCACTCCACTCGTGGCATACAAGTAGAATAGTCTCTTAGTACAAAGAAATAAACTTGTTTCTAATGACCTTTACAAAGAGGCCTTCCAGTTAGGAGGCAAAAGATCTGTGAAGTTCTCTTAAATAGGTGTTAAAGGCAAGTGACAGATCAAAAGGGCAATCTGAAAGATCCCCTCTTTCAAACCACAGACTGTGTGAATCACCCAGGAAAGTGGTAACACTTTACCTTAAAGCACAGGTGTAGCAAGCCAGATTTTATTAAGTCTTCGTTCCCTCCAATCCAACCCAGGCATAATCTTTGCTTTATAAGCTTTTAAACCTATTAAAGTAAAGGACGTGCCCATATTCACTTTCAGGTATGGCTGGTTATCCTCATCAGGAATACATGAATTAAGGCCTGAGATTAATTAATCTTGAGGTGAACAAAGTCCATTAAATCTATTACTTATAATAGTATTAGTATAAGTATCCCCAGCAAACCTAAGCAGTAAACAACTTAAATACCTAAACCAAACCTTAAAACTAAGACAACAGTCCAACAGTGAGATGAGGGCTTTCCAGTCTTTTGCATTGAGTGTCGCATGTATGATTTGTACCCAGTTAGTGAGGGATCTTACATGTGCACGGGATACAAGGAGATCTTTGCTCTCAGGAAATTAGTCCAATCTCTGGGGGCTAGAGTAGCAGACTTGGAGGACATAAGGAAGACAGAGAGGTATATAGACGAGACCTACAGCGGCATAGTATTAAAGTCCCACCTCTAGTCTGGCAGCCTCCCTGTTGCCATGGAGGAGAGAGGTCATGTGAGAGGACAGCATCACCCTGGTGTGGCAGGAAGTGATCCTGTAGCTAGGACCTATCCTCAGGTGATTTAAAACCCTCTCACACAGAGGAGATTTCTCTAGGGTCATGTGCCCATGAGGGAAGAGTTAGGACAGCCATTATAGTTGGTGATTCACTCATTAGGCATGTAGATAGCTGGGTGGCTGGTGGACATGAGGATCGCCTAATGCCTGCCTGGTGTGAAATGGCAGATCTCACACACCACCTAGACAAGGTTTTAGATAGCACTGGGGAGGAGTTTGCTGTCTTGGTACATTTTGGTACCAATGACATAGGAAAGTGTAGTAGGGAGGTTCTGGAGGCCAAATTTAGGCTTTTAGATAGGAAGTTGAAATCCAGAACTTCCAGGGTAGCATTTTTAGAAAGGCTTCCCATTCCACGCACAGGACCCAAAAGGCAGGCAGTGCTCTGGAGTGTCAATGCATGGATGAGACGATGGGCCAAGGAAGGTGGTTTTGGATTCGTTAGGAACTGGGGAACATTCTGGGGAAAGAGGGGCTTTTCCGAAGGGATGGAACATGGCTGCTGGCATTAACCTTTAAAAAGGAGATAGAGCAGCTTTTAAACTAGATAGTAGGGTAAAGCCAACAGTTGCCCAAGAGCACATGGCTCAGAATGATATATCCTTGAAGGATACTTGCAAAAGATTGAAGTTAGGGCATAGTGACAGAGTGGTTCCAGTAACGACAAAAGTAACCCAAATGCCCTCAAGTATAGAGTAGACAGAACTTAAAGATTCCAAATTACCCCTGCCTACTGATAACCGGATTAATATGAATTAAATACAACCTCTAAAGAGCTTCTATGAAAATGCTAGAAGTCTAAAAAATAAGATGGGAGAGTTAGAATATATAGTACTAAATGAGAGGTTAGATATGATTGGTATCTCAGAGACATGGTGGAAGGAGGACAACCAGTGGAACACTGTGATACCTGGGTACAAATTATATCTCAATGATAGAGTAGAACAAATTGGTGGAGGAGTTCCGCTCTGTGTTAGAGAGGGCACTGAGTCACACAGGATTAAAGTTTTTTCAGGAAACAAAATATACTGTAGAATCTCTATCGATTGAAATTTCATGTAAAAAAGGGTAAGGCAATGGCAGTGGGGGCCTGGCCAGAATGAACAAATGGATGATGAAATGCTAAAAAAAAAATCAGGGAAGCTAACAAAAGTTACAACACAGTAATAATAATGGGTGATTTCAATTACCCCAGTATTGACTGGATCAGTGTCATGGCAAGACATGCTAGAGAGATAAAGTTTCTAGATGAAATAAATGACTGCTTTCTGGAGCAGCTGGTTCATGAACCGACAAGAGGGGAAGCCATTTTGGACCTAGTCCTTAGTGGCACACAAGATCTGGTGCAAGCGATAAGGGTGTTGGGGCTGCTTGGCAATAGTGATCATAGCATGATCACATTTGAATTAATAAATGGAGGAAGGACAGCAAGAAAATCCACAGTACTACCTTTTAAACTTTCAAAAGAGAGACTATGATACACTGAGAAAAATAGCTAAGAAAAAGCTGAAAGGAGCACCTGCAAAGGTTAAAAATTTATATCAAGCTTGGATGTTGTTTAAAAATGCTATATAGGAAGCCCAGGCCAGCTGTATTCCATGCTTTAAGAAAAGTGGAAGAAAGACCAAAAAAGTGCCAGCATGGTTTAAAGGCAAGGTCAGAGAGACTGTTGTAGCCAAAAAAGTATCTTTCAGGAAATAGAAAAATGAGCCAAATGATGAAAACTGGAAACAACATATGCACTGGCAAGTTAGATGCAAGACATTGATAAGGAAGGCAAAGAGAGAATTTGAAAAAAAGCTTGCCGTGGAAGCAAAAACACATAATAAAATCGTTTTCAAATACATTTGTATCAAAAAACCCCGTGAGAGAGTCAATTGGACCATTAGATGATAAAGGGGTAAAAGGGGCATTAAGGGGAGATAAGGCCGTAGCGGAGAAACTGAATGAATCTTTGCTTTGGTCTTTACTGAAGAAGATGTAGGGAAGATATCCTTTGTATGAAATGGTATTTAAAGATGATGCATCAGAAGAATTGAAAGAAATATCGATAAACTGGGAAGATGTATTACAACTATTGATAAACTAAAGAGTAGCACATCACCTGTACTGGATGGTATACATCAGAGGGTATTGAAAGAACTGAAATATGAGATTGCAGACCTGCTATTAGTAATCTGTGAATTATCATTAAAATCAATTGTAATACCTAAAGATTGGCGAATGGCCAATGTAATGCCAATCTTTAAAAAGGGTTCCAGGGGTGATTTAGGAAACTACAGACCGGTGAGCCTGACATCAGTACTGGGCAAAATGGTAGAAACCATTATAAAAAATAAAATTACTGAACATGTAGTCATGTTTAATGGGAGAAAGTCACCATGCCTTTAGCCAAGGAAGGTCTTGTCTTACTAATCTGTTATATTTTTGAAGGTGTGAATAAACAGGTAGACAAAGGTAGACAGTGTATCCGGATTTTCAGAAAGCCTTTGACAAGGTCCCTCATCAGAGACTCTTGGCAAAATTAAAAAGTCATGGGATAAGAGACAGTGTACTATTATGGATCAGGAATTGGTTAAGAGACAAAAAGCAGAGGGCAGAGCTAAATGCCCAATTTTCCCATTGGAGAAAGGTGAATAGTGGAGTACCCCAGGGATTGGTGCTGGGTCCGCTGCTTTATAACATATTTGTACATGACCTGGAAATGGGACTAACGAGTGAGGTAATCAAATTTGCAGATGACACAAAATTATTAAAAGTTGATAAAAACCCGAGAGGATTGTGATAAATTGAAAGACTGGATGTCCAAATAGCAGATAAAATTTAATGTGGACAAATGCAAAGTTATGCACCTAGGAAAGAACAATCCAAACTATAGTTACATGAATGAAGGTTCCACATTAGGAACCACCACCCAGGAAAAAAATTTAGGAGTCATCGTGGATAACATGTTAAAACCCTCTGCCCGGAGTGCAGCGGCAGCCAAGAAGGCAAATAGAATGCTAGGTTTCATAAGGAAAGGAATGGAAAATAAAACAGGATATTATAATGCCTCTGTATCGTTCCATGGTGTGACCGCACCTTGAATATTGTGTGCAATTCTGGTCACCATATCTTAAAAAAAAGATATAGCAGAATTAGAAAAGGTACAGAAAAGAGCCACCAAAATGGTAAAGAGGATGGAAGGATACCTCTATGAGGAGAGGCTCTTCAACCTGGAAAAAGAGACAGCTGAGGGGAGATATGATAGAGGTCTATAAATTAATGAATGGAGTGGAACAGGTAAACATAGATCAATTGCATGTCCCCTAATCTTTCTACTTTTTGATAGCATAAACAATGAAGCTACAGTGTAACCTGTTTAAAACTAATAAGAGAAAATATTTTTTCATTAAATGCGTAAACTCCGGAATTCATTACCAGAGGATGTAGTAAAAGCTGTTAGTTTAGCTGGGTTATCCCTCGGAAATCCACTACTTGCCCCAATAGAAGCATTGTGGAACCTGTGTCTTTTTGGGAACCTGCCTGGTACTTGTGACCTGGATTAGCCACTGTTGGAAACAGGATACTGGGCTTGATGGACCTTGGTCTGACCCAATGGCATATCTTCACCCAAATCAATGTTCAATAGGTATTGCTCAACATAAACAACATGCATTGTAGTAACATCATAATATTAGTTGAATGACTGAATTATCAGCCTAATATACAATTAGAGCAGTGAGGTAAACTTGGAGATAAGCAAATTAAATGTTAGTAGTAGCAGTAATATGATACAGTGTCAATAACTACAACAGCACAGTAGAACATTCCTATGACAGAAATATGATAAAGTGTCAGCAGAATGGCAATCATACATCATAATAGGCAGCAGACTAGAACATTCATATAACTTATTATATGGAAACAAGGGTCTCCCTCCCAAGCATGGCATATCTCATTGGATAAGATCTTAATTGGTTTCTATGAGTTTGAAAGAAGAAATCTCCTGAAAGAGGGAAGTAGGGTTTTAATTTCTTCCATTTCTGGAGAGAGCTAGGGAAACTTTGTTTTAGTTCACAGTTTAAAGAGTGTGTGTGTATGTCTGTGTCTGTGTGTGGCTCTCTTTATACATCCAATTGCTTCAGAAAGCCAGTTCACTGTTTGTAGCTGATGTCATCATTGGAAGCTACAGAATGACATCAGCTGTAGAAATGAAGTAGTGTTATAAAGAAAAACAATCCTCCAGAGCTTTGCTTTTATTTCCCTTCTGTAGTAGCCAAATGTGAAAAATTATGTTCTCCAGCAAACAGAACTGATAAATCCTGGAAGTCACAAAGCAACTACATTCAAAAACAAGAGTGGCCACAGGAAATTGTTACAGACAGAGAACAAAAATATGATATCTGAGAACAATTGCATATGGGAAAATATCTGTCCCATGTAAAGGTTAGAATGCCAAAACAGTTGAAAGGCACTTCCTTTAAAAAAATATCCAGTCTGCTCCCTTCCCCCAACTTTCCCCCCAAATTCCTACATATTGAAACATTTTACTGCCTGGGTAACATAGAAGGAAAAGGGGCTGAAAGGGCAGCCCCTAGATCAGAGCCTACAGCTTCATCTGTGGCTTGCAATTAATAAGCATACACAGTCTAAGAAGAGCACTTAACATTCCTGCTTGCTTGTTCCAGGATTTGCTTCTATGGCTAGATTGACTGGAAGATTTTTTTATGTACTAAATAATTTCTATGATAAATCATAGAGTGCCTGTCAGCCAATCCAGCTGCTAGACCGGCCAAATATGACATGCCCTATAATTAAGTATTAAGTTATCACGTGGGCTATGGGGAACATACTATGCCTAATGTATGTATGTTATTAAGTTCCATCAAGTTGATGTTGACTCATGGGGACCCCCAAGGACAGTTGTCCTAAACTAGATAATCAAATTAAGTGTACTGCCTACAGGTCCAGAGCTTCCATTATGTGAACCAGGCAATTGCCTAGAGTTCCAAAAGTGGGAGAGGCCACACAAAGCACTGTATCCATGCCTTACCAGCAGACCTGAGGTCAGAACAATGCTGTTGCTCCAACCCTTCCCCCGGTTAGACCTACCAACTAACATATCCCTGTAGAGGAACCAGAGTTCAGGGACCACTAGGTGGAGTAGCATAGCTGGCAGGGAACCCCATGCCCCACCAGCCAAAATGATTTGGGGCCACTTGCAGAAGGACCAGCAGGAGCCTATCCCTGCACTCCCCTCCAACCTACTTCCTCCATCATGGTGCTGGCAATGTATGCACATTTGAAACTCACAGGCAGGCACTTCCTGTGGTGAGTCAGGCAGCAGGAAGTGCTTGCCTCTGACAGAGCTGGTGCAGGGCTTTTGGGTGCCTTAGAAAACAAGAGGCGAGGTGAATATAGAGGGTGGAAATGGGGGTCTAGAGGGTGAGTGAGAGAGTGGGAAGAGGTTGGGAAGGAATGAGAGACAGAGAGAAGAGGAGAATGAAGGACATTAGAGTTTGAGATGGAAGTAAGAGGTGATAGGAGGCATATTGAAAACTGGGGGGAAAACAGGAGAAGAGTCAACCCTGTCTATAGTAGATAAAAAGGTAAATGTGAGAAATTGAGAAAAAAAGATAAAACAGAAAGGTTTTTGTCAGAGAGAGATGTAGGAAAGGAAAATGGAGAGAAGGACATTTTCCTGTGTCTTGGTTTTAATTGGGTATTTTATCTGAATTTTATTGAAACTGCTTTCACAGTCTGTGCTATATATATATATTGCTATGTCTTGAATTTACAATTCATTTAATTGTCAACCGCTTTGACCGTGAGATAAAGCAGTATATTAGAATAGTTGAAGAAATAAATAACATAAAATGGAAATGAGATCCTGGGAAAGGACTGAGGAGATCAGCAGGAAGTGGAAAAAGAGAAACTAGGACCAACATGATTCGGGAAATAAAATGGTCAAACAACAAAGGTATCAAAAATCATTTTATGTTCAGCTTTTATAGAGTAGAGTTATGTCAGTATTGAAAATATGACTTTCTTATGTGTTTGCATTTTGCTTAGTGCAGGAAGAAAGTGTTTCTGTTTCTAGAACTCCATTGCTCACAAAGTCTAGTTTCTCAGGTTTTCCATTTCATTTTTTAGTCTACATATTTCTGTTTCTAATTTGTAGTCTCTTGTTCTTTATTAGGTCATGGACCGTGTTTTTCATGTGTAACTGAGGGATTTAGCTAATGTGGGAGTTCTTTATAGGAATCTGTAGAAATCTGGTTTCTTCTCTCTTCCTACCTGCAGTATTTACAGTGTTGCCTTTTTCATAAGTAGGGTTGATGACCAATGTAATAAAGCACAGCAAGCTTAGCAAAAGGCCAGCATAATTTTTCATCATGGAGGATTTTAGCGCACAAGAAAATTATGCATAAAGATATATGCAGTCATTAGCACATTGTTCAGTGGTAATGAAGACGTTAGCCATTATCAATCAAATGCAAAAAAGTATGCCAAGACCCAAAGGCTTAATATGTGGTTTTCTAACACTAGGAATTTACACCATGGTCTGAGGAGGAGTGAAAAGTCAACTTGTTTTAATGGAGCAAATGTTAGTGAAAGTTTTATGATAATTTCTCTTCTTGTGCCAGCATGGACTAGCTGTACCTTTTTTTCTGGCTTTAACAGTTCTACCAGTTGAGGGCTAGATGGAGAAATAGAGAAGGAAAAGGAGAAGAAATAGGAAGAGAAAAAGAAGTTAAAAGGAAGAAGACAGATCGGGCAGCCCTTGCAGGAGCCGTCATCAGGAGATCCCTCAGACGGTGCATATTTGGACCAAGGACAATACTGCTGGGACTACTGAAGACAAATGTGGTGTGCAGGTACAGAGGGTGATTTTCCCCCCTTTTGATCCCTGTCACAGTTCATGGGCAGCTACCAAAAAATAGAGGGCCGGGGGTCCTCATGGACAAATGAATGCAAAAAGAGAGGAAGGGGGAGCCAATGGGGAAAAGATGAGAATCTAAGACACCAAAGGGGTTATTCTGTGCCATGAATAGCGGGGATGGACAGCCCAGTGGGACATCCATCCCTGCTATTTGCTCCTTCACCCGGGCGCGACTAACTTCCCCACTGGTTGTATGGGGAAGTTAGATGGGGGCAGGGAAGGGGCGGCTCAGGGGCAGAGTCTGGGCGGTCACCGGCCCTGAACATCCAGGACCGGTGGCATGTGTGGGAAAGTCATTCCACCTCGTAGATGTCATTTTTGAATTGCTGGGGCACAGATGGGGCAGGGAGGCCAGAGGACATTCCCCGCAGCCTGACCCTGGCTGTAGGAGACCAGATCGGGGGGTCGGGCTGTGGGGGAATACTGTTTATTTTGTGGCAGCTAGCATCGCAGCTCTTCAATGGAGCTGTGGTACCATGACAGCATGACGCTATGGCACCGTGGCTCCATTGAGGAGCCTTGACTGAGTTAGCCAGTGACAGTCCGGCACGTGCAGGCCAGACTGAATCGCAGTCCCGGCCTGCACGTGCAGGACTGTTTGCAGGTCTAATCCCCTCTTTACGCCCGGTTCAGACCAGACATTCAGAGGTGATCGATGTTCGGGATGGAATCAGGCCCCAAATGTAAACCAGTTTTTAACAAGTGTTTTAGATGAAAAAGTGGTTTTAATAAAGTGAAACTATCTGGATAATGCTGCTGAATGAGTGGATGAGTAGTCTAGTGGTTAGAACACTGGCTTGGTAAGTAAGAGACCAGGGTTTAATTCCCACTAGCACTCCTTGTGACCTTGGGCCAGTCACTTAACCCTCCATTGTCTCAGAAGAACTAGCAATCTACTTCTGGTCACAATGCCTAGAAAGCGCAGGAGCTGCTGGGATGCCAGGAGTCAGCGTTGACTCAAAGGTATGCATTACATTTGTAATGCAGCTGAATATGAGAAGATAGCAGATGGGGGGATAAGACATTTTTCAGATATGTTAGTGAGAAGAAGAAGGGCAAAAGTGGTATTGTTAGACTCAAGGGTGCAGGGGAGGAATATGTAGAAGCTGATAAGGATAAAGCGGACTTGCTTAACAAATATTTCTGTTCTGTGTTCACAGATGAAGAACCAGGAGCAGGTCCTCAGAAAACACCCACAAACAGGAACAGAAGCGAGGGACATTTTGGACAATTTTCAGAAGACTGTGTTTGTGAGAAACTAACTCAACTTAAAGTAGACAAAGCGATGGGACCGGATGGGATACACCCTAGAATACTGGGGGAACTTGGGGATGTTCTAGCAGCTCCACTGACTGACCTTTTCAATGCCTCGTTGAAGTCAGGAGTGGTGCCAAAGGACTGGTGAGAGGCTCATGTAGTGCCTTTACACAAAAGCGGAAGTAAGGATGTGGTTGAAAACTACAGGCTGGTTAGTTTAACTTCAGTGATGAGTAAATTATTGGAAACGCTGCTGAAACAGAAAATAGTGAGGTTTCTGGAGTCCAGCGGATTACAGGATCCGAGGCAGCATGGATTCACCAAAGGCAGGTCTTGTCAGACAAATCTGATTGATTTCTTTGAATGGGTGACCAGGGAGTTGGACTGAGGGAGAGCTCTAGATGTGGTGTATTTAGATTTCAGTATAGCCTTTGACACTGTTCCTCACAGGCGACTTATAAACAAACTGAGCATCCTAGGGATGGACCCTAAAGTTACTGCTTGGGTTAGAAATTGGTTGGGTGGGAGGCAACAAAGAGTACAGGTAAATGGAGCTCACTCTGAGAAGGATGTTACCAGCGGGGTGCCCCAGGGATCTGTCCTTGGTCCGATTCTATTTAACATCTTTGTTAGTGATATAGCGGAAGGGCTGTCGGGTAAGGTTTGTCTCTTTGCTGATGATACCAAAATCTGCAATAGAGTAGACACCCAGGAAGGTGTACATAACATGAGGAGGGATCTAGCTAAGCTTGAAGAATGGTCTAGAATTTGGCAACTGGGATTTAATGTTAAAAAATGTAAGGTCATGCATTTGGGCTGCAGCAATCCAAGGGAGCAATATAGTATAGGGGTGAAGTATTTTTGTCCACTAAAGAAGAGCGGGACCTGGTTGTGGTTGTGTCTGATGATCTTAAAGTCGCTAAACAGATAGAAAAGGTGACGGCAAAAACTAGAAGGATGCTTGGGTGCATACAGAGAGGAATGGCTAGCAGAAAAAAGGATGGGATAATGCCTCTGTATAAGACTTTGGTGCGACCTCATTTGGAGTATAGTGTGCAATTCTGGAGACCGCACCTTCAAAAGGATGTGAACAGGTTGGAGTTAGTGCAGAGGGTGGCTACTAAAATGATTAGTGGTCTTCATTATAAAGCATATGAGGACAGACTTAAGGATCTTAATATGTACACCTTAGAGGAAAGGCGGGATAGAGGTGATATGATTGAGATGTTTAAATACCTCTGTGGCATAAATGTTCAGGGAGAGAGCCTCTTTCAATTGAAAGCAAGTTCTGCTATGAGGGTACATGGGATGAGGGTGAAGGGAGATAGATTCAGGAGTGATATGTGGAAATATTTCTTTACGGAAAGAGTAGTGGATCCATGGAATAGTCTCCCAGTGGAGGTGGTGGAGATGAGGACAGTAACTGAATTCAAAAAAGCATGGGACAAACACAGAGGATCTCTAAAGGAAAAAAAGGGACTGTTGTAGTTGTTGATATGGAAGGACAGACTAGATAGGCCATGTGGTCTTTTTCTGTCATTATATTTCTATGTTTCTTATCTGGATAAGTGCCTCTGAATATCATGCCATATATATCTATATTAGGTTATATCCATAGACACACACTGCAGTTTGCCTCCTTATTAAAATTCTCCCAAGTTATTTGCAAGTAGTGAATGGACACTGCCTCATTCCCGGGGATGGGGGGGGGGGGAGCGTGTCAATCATTGACTGTACTTCAGTGGTTGCCTCGATTTCCTGTTCTTATCTCAAACAACAGATTTCCCTCCACCCTTTACACTTCTTCTGCAGTCTACAAATACTCTGAATATAACCCTAATCATGGCTTTCCAACTTGAAGGTGTCAGCCACAGATAAAAGAGCTCTATTGTATTCTTACAGCTTGTATGTGCACAAACTTCAAGACCACTAGATTGTTTATTTAAGAAAACGGAAAGGTGAGGCAGGGGCAGGAAAGACAAGAGGAAACTTGAAGAAAATGGGAAACATGAAAATTAAAGTCTTATGTGGAGAACACGCTGTGGGTTAGACATGATTACAGAATGGATAGAAATCTGCAGAGTGGAATACCTTAGCTGTAGAAAATCTGATCGGTTATTGGAATGTACTTCACAATCACTATGGTTTTGTTTTATTCATTGACTGGAATTGGAAGCATCCTGTGAAAAAGTGAAGTTACTTACCTGTAACAGGAATTCTCCAAGGACAGCAGAATAAGTCAGCAACACCTGGTGATGTCATCCGATGGCGCCATACACGGAACTACACTCCATAGCTCAGAAAGGCAAAGCCTTTCTGAGCATGAGCTCAGGTAGCTCAACCCACCTTCCCGCCCCTAGCCAGCCAGTGCATCCCTAGCTGAGACGCCTGCTAGGTGGCAGGTATCCGGCTGGAGAGCTGACCCCTTGTAGGGGAGGTGAGCGGGTATGTGTAGCTGACTTATCCTGCTGTCCTCAGAGAACGCCTGTTACAGGTAAGTAACTTTGCTTTCTCCAAGGACAAGCAGGATGGGTTCAGCCATACCTGGTGCCTCCCAAGCTGTGTACATGAGTTTGGTGGAAGGGGGAGACTAATTGGGGCCAGAGCCAGTCCAGAACAGGTCAACAAGCCTAGGACTTTTTAAAAGGAAGTTTTATTGGCAATGCAGTGCTTGCGACAGCCTGCCGCTTGCACAGTGGCACCAGAGTCACAATGCAGTCAAGATTCAAATAGTGTTAGAACAACAATGAAGGTGCAAGTGCCTTAACAGCAGTGACAATGCAATTAATCTTGTGCAAACAACAATGAAGCATTACATAAACAGTACTTGTGCAACAGTAACAGTATAGTAACAGTACCTGTGCCACATACTAGAGTACAGTACTTGTAACACATACTTGTGCAACAGTAAACATTACTTGTGCCACAACAACGGTCACAAAAGGACCTAGCCCAACTATAACAGTGCAAATTCGGGAATAACAGTGCAACATACAGCCATCTAACCTGTACAGTCCAGTTCACTCTTGGGTACATGCAGGGAATTGTTCAACCATCAGGCTGTGCCTCCCCTGGGTGTGTTTTGACATTGTTCTCATGGAATTCTGCTAAGGTCTGCACTGAGGCCAGGACAGCTCAGCCGAATGCAGCGTCTGCTTGTGCTTCTAGGTCGAGGCAGTAGTGGCATTGGAATGTGTGGACAGAGGCTGCTTTACAGACATCCACAACCAGTACAACATGCAGGTTGGCAATGTGGTGGCCAGCACCTTGAGCTGGTGAGCATTTACTTGAGGCACCACTTGGGCTCCTGTTAGGTCCAGGCAGAGGGCGACACAACTGGAGATCCATAGTGACAGGGTCCACTCGGTGACCAAGCATCTCAGTCTATTGGGGACATAGGAGATGAAGAGCTAGGTCCCCTGTTGGTCATGCGCTGTCCTGTCCAGCTAGATGTACAGGGCTCTGACACAGTCCAGGGTATGTATCCTCTGCTCCTCTGTGGAGGCGTGAGGTGCCGGGTAGAAGGTCAGCAGCTCAATGGTCTGGTTCAGGTGGAAGGTGGATGCAACTTGGGGATAAACTTGGGTGAGTCTGGAGAGTGGCACAGTCCTGGTAGAGCTGTGTGTAGGGTGAGTTAACCACAAGGGCCTGTAGTTCGCTGATCTTCCTGGCAGAAGTGATTGCCATCAGAAAGAATGTTTTCCAGGTTGTATATTTAATGTCCGCCAAGTGTAGAGGCTCGAAGGGCTCACTGGCCAGTTGGTTGAGGATGACATTGAGATCCCAGAGGGGCACTGGAGCCCAGGTTGCAAGCCATAGATTTGCCAGGCCCTTCATGAAATGCATGACCAGCTGAAGTGTAGCGCTGGAGCAATCCCCGTGTGGTTGTGGAACACCACAATTGCTGAAAAGTGTACTCGGATGGACTGTGACTTTAGGACACCATCAAAGAGAGAGATAAGAAATAGTAGGATCTTAGCCACTGAGCAGGAGAAGGAATTCAGGTGCCGGGCCGTGCACCAGATCTCGAAGCCCTTCCATTTTAAGCTGTAGGACTTGTGATAAGGAAGCTTATCATAGCTCAGGAAGGAGCTATAGAAAAGGTGAAGTGACTCTGAACAAGCAACCTGTCAGTTCTGGTAGAAATAAGAAAACAGAATTTTCCCATAAAAGACTACCAGTCCCAGAATGCACCAGGTTTCCAACAGCCATTAGAGGAGCTGAAGTGGGGAAATGTGTGTTCAATCAGGAGGGCTATGAGGTAATCCCTAAGCACTCATCTCAAAGGGCAGGGCCTGATTCAGCACAGCTGCGCTGTATTAGGGGGGAGCACTCATCTAGGCAGAATAAAGGTAGAGTTTATTCTACAGAGAATCATCCTCATTATCCTGAGAATCAGCTTGAGCTTGATCATCAGTTTCATCTGAAGGATCATCAGAAGCAGAAGCCAAACCGGATGGACAGAGAGGGCAAGAAACCCTTTTGGAGAAAGAAGAGAAAAGCCTTTGAGAGGTCCAAAGGAGTCCAGAGCAGTACGTATACTGGAAGGCATTCCAAGGGCCAGCATACACCATTGGACTGGGGAAAGCCAGAGGAATGGTGCTGCAGAGCTAGGAATCTCCAGACGGTACCTGTGAGAGAGACGGCTACACGTGGAAGGGACCCTAGGACCCGTGCCAGAAGGTATGTGAAGAGAGATCCAGTGTCCAGGGATCTGGATTGGAAGGCTGGACATAAGAACTGGACTACATACTGGCCAGGCTATATAGAGAGGAACTCTAACAGCAATGGAAGCTCAGGTATGAACACTGATCTATGCCCTAGCTATAACCTTGAAAGACAGCAGGGAAACAAGTATTCTCCTGAAAGTGCTCCATTGAGAGATTCATCTGTGCCAATCCATGATATTGAACCCATGCTTGTTGAAGAAGGGGGAATAATAGCAGATGAAGATTCTGTTTACATGGACTGCTCTCTGTCTAAACTCCTTTGGTAACTTTCTGTTACAAAGTACAGCAACCATCACAAAGAAATACAAACTTGTTCTTTAATCTACTCAGAAAAGCTCCTGAAGCAGGATTTGACCCACACAGTAGAAAGCAAGCCAGCTAAGGGGTTTCAGCTGGATAACTGCTAGCAATTGAGCCTTACCTAATTGCTTGTGAGCTAGGAGAGAATCACTTCTGAATCTATGTGGGAAGTTATCAGAAGTTAACCTGAAAAGAACAGTTTTTTTCTTTCTTTGTGACTTTTCGTTTGTTGTTTGATATAGGCTAAGAAAACATTAGCTAATGCCTGACAAGTTTGAATGTTGTTTTCCTGATTTTGATTTTGTTTTTTCAAGTTAAACACTGGAAGCAAGTAACCTGATTTATGTGCTACCAAGCATATCTGTGTTGGGAGAAATAACCCCATAAATAAATATCTTATTGGCTTTAACACTTGAGCACAACTAAATAATTGTCAGCAGCTGTGTCTGGTGTGAATGAACTACATTGCCCACAATCCCTTGCAAATCATATAGATATATGCACTTGCCAAGACTGTGAAGATTCTCACCCAGGCAGCCGTCTGACAAATGGCGTAGTTTTTCGGATTGCTTTTGCACAAAGGGGATTTACTTGCTGAGGATTACAACTAAAGTTCAAGTTTAAAGCTGGAAAAAAAGATTTTCCCTCAACTGCACTTTGGAGGAGAAGTGGTTGTTCCAGGAAGCTGTCCCAGGAGGAAAAGACCCTGTGCAGAGCTGGATTCATCACTGACACAAGGTAATAAGTACCTGGGCATGTCTAGTGGTGGATGGGAGTAAGGCACAGGGGTAATTGAAAAAAAAAAAAAGTAGAAAAAAACACACCTGTTTGGAAGGTGGTGCACTTTGTTTTTTTTTGTTTCTTGCAGGGATCAAGATGGATCCAAGGGAACTAGCTGATTGGATGGCAGCCCAGTTTAGCAGGCAGCAGGAGCTAGCACAGCAGGCTCAGGACACTGCTATGAAAGCCTTAATGGACCAGCAGAGGCCAGTGCTTGATCTGGTGCAAGCCCTAGTTAAGCTGCAGAGCCAAAGTGGAACAGATGCAAGACCAGCGGTAAATACTGGTACACCACATGTGGACAGTGTGGGACTCAATCAAGGGATTGGGGCATTTAGTTTTGGGAAGTTAACTCCAGATGATAATGTTGATGATTTTCTAGAGTCTTTTGAAAGAGTGGCACAAGCATTAGCATGGCCAGAGACCCAGTGGGCAGTAAGGCTGGCAGCCTCATTAACTGGAGAGGCGCTTGCAGCTTACAGAGCAATGCCAGCAGCCCAGGCTTTGAATTATAAGGATGTAAAGGCTGCTATTAGAGATCGCCTAGGGTTGTCTATTTCAGAGTATAGGCGAATGTTTAGAGCTACTACATTGAGAGTGGGTGAAACACCCAGGGCTCTGAGTCAGAGAATCAGAGGTTTAGCTGTAAAATGGTTGGAGCCTGAGCAAAAGACGGTAGAAATGTTATTAGACATTATAATGCTTGAACAATTTATGTCTGCGGTCCCTAAAGATTTGCACACTTTCCTTATACAGCAAAATTGCCAAAATCTTGGAGAGGCAACCATGCTAGCAGAGAGATTCTTGGAAGCCACGCAGGCTTGCCATAGAATGGGTGGCCCTCTGAAGATTGGTGCTGAGGCAAGATGTGCTGTATCAGAAAAGAAAATAATTAAAAATGTTTCTGAAAATGAATGTACTGTATCAAACCAGATGACACAGTGGAATAGAAGGAAATGTTTCAAGTGTGGAAAATGGGGACATTTAGAAAAGAGATGCCAGACACACACTAGTTTAATGGGGGTGGATTTAAAACATCCCAAAGAAGGATTTCTTTTGATGGTTGATGTGCAAGGAATTGCCACAAATGCTTTGTTAGACTCTGGGGCAGACCAGAGTATGATGTCAAAAAGGCTTTGGAAGAGGATAGAGGCCCAAGAAGGATTTGTGCCTAGAACCCCTGAAAGCCAAGTTCACATCAGATGCATTCATGGTGCTGCAACATCATATCCCACCTATAGGCTAAAGGTTAAGTGCCTGGGGGAACAAGAGGAAGTCCTGTTAGCAGTGGTGCCTAGGCTACCCTTTGATTTGGTTCTAGGAAGAGACTGGCCAAGATTTAAGCAGGGTCTAGTGGAAGGACTAGGAAAGAAGGAGGGAGAAGGTTTAATGGTAATAGCTCCCGGGCCTTTATTTGGAAGTCCTCAGACCCCAGCTAAAAAGATGGTTAAGCGTCCAGAAGACCAAGCTACCCCAAAGCAGACATTCGTCCTAAAGTACCATAGGGTCACAGAGAAGGCCCAAGCTCCTAAGCGGGCAACCCCTCAAGCTGCTGGGTTTGACCTGTGCAGCATAGAGAATGTGACTGTACCTAGCCAAGGGAGAGCCCTGGTTGACACCGGTCTCCAAGTGGAAATACCTATTGGATGCTATGGGAGAGTAGCCCCAAGGTCCGGATTAGTCCTTAAATATTTCATCGATGTGGGTGCGGGAGTAATTGATCCCGATTACAGGGGCAATATTAAAGTTCTGTTATTTAATTTTGGACAGAATGATTATCACGTGAAGACAGGAGACAGAATTGCCCAATTGATCTGTGAGAGGCTGGGTTTTCCACCTGTGGAGGAGGTCACATCCCTGGAGAATTCTGAACGTGGAACCAAAGGCTTTGGTTCTACTGACGTCAAAGGTGTTAAAAGCCTAGCTGCCACCTGTGCCCGAGAGAGGGAGGTGAATGAAGAGGAAGATTTGGGACCCCAGGTATCTGATTGTAAAGAAAAATCAGAGCCTCAAATAGGTGAGGACCTGACAGTGGTACAACAGGAAGAAATTAGGAAATTGCTTAAAGAATTCCCAGATGTGTTGACACCCATACCTGGGGAGACACATTTGGTTGCCCATGAAATAATAACTCCACCTGGGAAATTAGTTCATCAAAGGCCATACCGCTTGCCTGAAGCCAGGAGACAGGAAGTAGTGGCACAAGTCCAGGAGATGTTGGACATGGGAGTAATAGAGGAGTCAAAGAGTCCCTGGAATAGCCCCATAGTCCTGGTGCCGAAGCCTGATGGATCTTTAAGATTTTGTATTGACTTCCGGCAGGTAAACGCCATATCAGTTTTTGATGCATATCCAATGCCAAGAATTGAAGAGCTGTTGGACCAGCTGGGACAGGCACAATACTTAACCACCCTTGATATGACAAAAGGATATTGGCAAATCCCTCTCACCAGGGAGTCGAAGCCGAAGACTGCGTTCAGCACCCCCGTTGGCCTTTTCCAGTTCAAGAGGATGCCTTTCGGACTGCATGGAGCAGCGGCTACCTGCCAAAGGTTAGTGGATCAGGTACTTCGACCCCACCAAAATTATGCTTTTGCATATATGGATGATGTCATAATCCATAGTAACACCTGGGCGGAGCATCTAAAGAGGATCAGGGCAGTCTTGTGCTCCATGAAGCAAGCGGGAATCACTTTAAACCCGAAGAAGTGTGCCTTTGCAAATAGGGAGGTAAAATACCTGGGCCACCTAGTGGGAAGAGGAAAAATTAAACCTCTAATGAGTAAAGTAGATAGCATCAGGAATTTTCCTCCTCCAACAACAAAGAAACAACTAAGAAGTTTCTTAGGACTTATTGGATACTACCGCAGATTTATATCGCAATTTGCAGAGAAAAGTGCAATTTTCACGGATATGCTGCGGAAGAATTGTCCAAACCAGCTAAAGTGGACACCTGAAGCTGAAAAAGCGTTTTCAGTCTTAAAAGAAAAATTGTGTACAGGACCGGTACTGAAAGGGGTGGACTTCAAGAAACCCTTTCTGGTTCAAACCGATGCATCGGATGTAGGGCTAGGAGCGGTTCTATCCCAGTGTCATGAAGGGGAGAAGCATCCTGTGATGTACCTGAGCAGGAAGTTGTCACCAGCTGAACAAAAGTATTCCACAATAGAAAAAGAATGTTTAGCTATCAAGTGGTCAGTGGAGGCGTTAAGGTTTTACCTTACAGGGAGAAAGTTCCAGTTGGTCACGGACCATGCCTCACTTAAGTGGTTGCAGTAAATGAAGAACCACAATGCCAGGTTGACACGCTGGTACATGGCCTTACAGGCATTTGATTTTCAAGTTGAACATCGTGCTGGGAAGTTACACAAGAATGCGGATGCCCTTTCCCGTATTACGGACTGTAGAGAAGAAGTTTCACCAGTGACACCAGTCCGTAATAACTTAAGCAGGGGGGTATGTGATATGGAAGCTTATCATAGCTCAGGAAGGAGCTATAGAAAAGGTGAAGTGACTCTGAACAAGCAACCTGTCAGTTCTGGTAGAAATAAGAAAACAGAATTTTCCCATAAAAGACTACCAGTCCCAGAATGCACCAGGTTTCCAACAGCCATTAGAGGAGCTGAAGTGGGGAAACGTGTGTTCAATCAGGAGGGTTATGAGGTAATCCCTAAGCACTCATCTCAAAGGGCAGGGCCTGATTCAGCACAGCTGCGCTGTATTAGGGGGGAGCACTCATCTAGGCAGAATAAAGGTAGAGTTTATTCTACAGAGAATCATCCTCATTATCCTGAGAATCAGCTTGAGCTTGATCATCAGTTTCATCTGAAGGATCATCAGAAGCAGAAGCCAAACCGGATGGACAGAGAGGGCAAGAAACCCTTTTGGAGAAAGAAGAGAAAAGCCTTTGAGAGGTCCAAAGGAGTCCAGAGCAGTACGTATACTGGAAGGCATTCCAAGGGCCAGCATACACCATTGGACTGGGGAAAGCCAGAGGAATGGTGCTGCAGAGCTAGGAATCTCCAGACGGTACCTGTGAGAGAGACGGCTACACGTGGAAGGGACCCTAGGACCCGTGCCAGAAGGTATGTGAAGAGAGATCCAGTGTCCAGGGATCTGGATTGGAAGGCTGGACATAAGAACTGGACTACATACTGGCCAGGCTATATAGAGAGGAACTCTAACAGCAATGGAAGCTCAGGTATGAACACTGATCTATGCCCTAGCTATAACCTTGAAAGACAGCAGGGAAACAAGTATTCTCCTGAAAGTGCTCCATTGAGAGATTCATCTGTGCCAATCCATGATATTGAACCCATGCTTGTTGAAGAAGGGGGAATAATAGCAGATGAAGATTCTGTTTACATGGACTGCTCTCTGTCTAAACTCCTTTGGTAACTTTCTGTTACAAAGTACAGCAACCATCACAAAGAAATACAAACTTGTTCTTTAATCTACTCAGAAAAGCTCCTGAAGCAGGATTTGACCCACACAGTAGAAAGCAAGCCAGCTAAGGGGTTTCAGCTGGATAACTGCTAGCAATTGAGCCTTACCTAATTGCTTGTGAGCTAGGAGAGAATCACTTCTGAATCTATGTGGGAAGTTATCAGAAGTTAACCTGAAAAGAACAGTTTTTTTCTTTCTTTGTGACTTTTCGTTTGTTGTTTGATATAGGCTAAGAAAACATTAGCTAATGCCTGACAAGTTTGAATGTTGTTTTCCTGATTTTGATTTTGTTTTTTCAAGTTAAACACTGGAAGCAAGTAACCTGATTTATGTGCTACCAAGCATATCTGTGTTGGGAGAAATAACCCCATAAATAAATATCTTATTGGCTTTAACACTTGAGCACAACTAAATAATTGTCAGCAGCTGTGTCTGGTGTGAATGAACTACATTGCCCACAATCCCTTGCAAATCATATAGATATATGCACTTGCCAAGACTGTGAAGATTCTCACCCAGGCAGCCGTCTGACAGACTTTCTGGTGGATGGTTGTCTGGCCACCAGCACTATTTCTTGCACCTCTGAGGGGAGGTTGAGGGAGGACAGGATTAGCCTTTCAACCTCCAACTGTCAGCACGAACGATGGTAGATTGGCCTGCAGGATTGCCCCCCCCCCGTCTTGCATGATGAGGTTTGGGTGCAGGGGAACGTATATGGGGGGGGGCTCCAGAGTCAGACACTGGAGCAGGAGAAACCCATTCCATTTGCCTGGGCCAGTGTGGGGCAATGAGAATGGCCAGTGCCTTGTCTTGGATGATGCGCTGCAGTGTCTTCAAGATAAGTGGTATGGGGGGGAGGCATACACAAGTGACCACTCCCCCCATGACACGTCAAAGGCATCCATGGCTAGGCTGCAGGTAAATGGGCGCTTTGAGCAGAAGTGGGGACACTTCACATTCTGTTCTGTGGCAAATAGATTGATCTATAGATGTCCCCAATGGCTGAAGAGAGAGGTTGCGATGCACAGGCTGTGTCCACTCATCTGGGTCTAGCTGAGCTGGTCGGCTAGTTGGTTCTGTGCTCCCAGTAGGTCGGAGGCCTGAAGCAGGCATTGCTGGGAGAGTGCAAAGGCCCAGATCCGGACTGCCTTCCTACTTAGGGAGTGCAAGCCCATCCCCCCCTGTTTGTTGACATAGAACATCACCACCTGGTTGTCTGTCTGGATCAACAGCTTCCTGCCATTGATGCAGTTGTGGAAGGCCTTGAGTGCATAGAGGATCACTCAGACTTCCAGCAAGTTGATGTGGTATGTGCACTCCTTTCCTGTCCAGGCCCCCTGAATACAAAACTGGTGGCAGTGAGCTCCCCAGTCCACCGGTGAAGCATCCATAGTGATGACAAGGTGGTATGGGGGTAGTTGTAGGGGCCTGCCTTGAACCAGGTTCCCGTGGCAGGTCCACCATTCGAGGGATGCCCCAACTCCATCATCCTCTGGTATAAGCGTTGACAAGGGCTGAGAGTGCTGGTTCCAGTGGATGCAGAGGTGCCATTGGAGGCGTCACATGTACAGCTTCGCTAGGGGGAGCACCTGCATAGATGCAGCCATGTGGCCCAGAAGGCACAGCAGTGTTCACACTGATGTCCGGGAGGTCAGCTGAATGTCCTTGATTAGCTATATGATGGATTGTTCCCAGGCTTCTGGGAGGAAGGCTTGCGCTGCAGCAGTGTCTATGTCCGCCCCAATGAACTCCAGGCACTGAGCCAGGCAGAGTTGGGACTTCTGGCAGTTCACCAGGAACCCCAAGGAGGACAGGAGTTTGATAGTTCAAGTGACTGCTTGTTTGGTCTGTTGCCGGGAGGGGGCACAGAGCAGCCAGTCATTGAAGTAGGAGAAGATGGAGATCCCCTGCTTACGGAGGTGTGCTGCTGTCACTGTGATGCACTTGGTGAACACCCGTGGGGCTGGGGAAAGGCCAAAGGGTAAGACCCTGTACTAGTAGTGATTCCCCAGCACTTCAAAATGCAGGTACTTCCGATGCTCCGGGTGGATGGGCACATGTGTGTAGGCATCCTGCAAGTCCAAGGAAGTCAACCATTCCCCAGCCTGGAGCAAGGGTAGGATGGACCACAGGGAGTACATCCAGAATTTTTCCTAGTAGATGAATTTGTTGAGCTTTCTGAGGTCAAGGATGGGGCGGATGCTTCTAGACTCCTTGGGGATCAGGAAGTATCTGGAGAAGATGTTGTTCCGACTTCGTGCAGTGGCACCGGTGGTATTGCTCAGGACCCGAGCAGGGCTAGGATCTCCACTGTGGTGGTAGGGAGCAGGTGCGGTGGAGTGGTGCTGGAAGGATGTGAATGCTGCCAGGGGGTGGATGAGAACCTGATGCGGTACCCATGCGCAATTATCTGCAATACCCACTTGTCCGTTGTGATGGCACTCCATGTGAGGAAAAAGGCTGTCAATCTGCCTCCTACCGGTAGATTGCAGTGAGTGACTGTGTCAAAAGGATGGACTGGGCCTCCCTCTGACTGTCACAGCTGGTTTCTCTTGTTTACGCTCCTTCTGGCATGGCTTGAAAAGGTATGGGGACTGGTAGGATTGCAGGCTATAGCACGGTGTTTATCACCTGCAGTACGAGTTGTGTCACTTGGAGGAAGGGTCGTTTTTCTGCTGGTAATTCCTTTTGCGGTTGGTGTTGGCGTACTCAAAGCCTTCCTTCACCAAGGTCTGCAGGGTGTTGCAGTGGTCCTTGAGGTCGTTGATCGTGTCTTTGACCTTGTCGCCAAAGAGTGAGTCCCCCACACATGAAGCATCTGCTATGAAGTCGTGGATGTCCTCGCAAAGTCCCAATACTCACAGCCATGCCAGTCAGCGAGCCAAGATGGCAGTTGCGGTGGTTTGAGCAGCAAAGTCAAAAAGACATTGAAGGCTGCCCGGAGCTGGTACTTGGTGCACTCTCCCAGATCAGTCAGGGCTTTGTTTGCCGCTGCCGGTGACCCTGGGGTGGAGGCTGAGATGGCGTTTTTGAGAGTCTGAACCACCACACCCTGGTTCAAGGCATGCTGTAGTTGATGGGATGCGATCCTGGAGCTAAACATAGCTCCCTGGAATGCCTGCTTGCCCAGGTCATCCAGTAGCTTGACATCACAGCTGGGTAGATGGCGTTATTGCTGGAGGACTTGTGTCTTTTCAGGGCTGACTCGACCACGATGGAGAGGTATAGCAGCTGGGTCTTCTCAAACCTGGTGGTGGACTGGGCTTAATATTTTGTGTCCAGTTTATGTGAGTAGGCTGGGTTGGACACCAGGGTCTGCCATAGCTTTGCCAAATCTTCCCGTAGCAGCTGGTGGACAGGTAGCGAGGTCAGAGTCTTGGATGGTTCTAGGAACATTAGGGCTTCTTGGACCTCCCCCCCCCTTGGGTCTGGGGTCTCCAATGCTACGACAGGGCTGCTGCAACCCTGCGTAGGAACTTAGGATAGGTCATATCCTCAGGTGGCGTGGGCTGTGAGTTCTCTGTGGAGAGGAGTATGTTGTCTTTTGTGGTTGAGACACCCGTGAGCGCATCTCCTGCTCCCTTAGGTCCTGCTGCTTCCTCACTTCCACTGGCCACTGATGGCTGATCCAGGGACAGAGGGGAAGCAGGATCCGGCGGCACACTGGTTTGATCTAGGGTGTCCTGCGGTCGTTCTGGGGGGGGGGAGGGGTCACTTGCCTTGATGTGTTCTTGGCATCCAGGGGACAAGGAACTGGTGGGGAGGATCCGGGGGTGTGGAAGACCACTCTTGGAAGAGACGTGAGACGAACTGCAGGAGTCCTGCCGGGAGCCCTCTGTGCACTAGCCCCAGTGGTGCTCTCTTCATGGTGCTGGCTCTGCGGGGGCTGGAGGGGGAAGAGCTGCTGGAAAAATACCTGTGTCTCCTGCGTGGTGCTGCTGGGCTGCAGCTGTTGGAAGCAGAGCTGTGGTGCCTTCTCTTGTGCCTGCCACAGCTCTCCCCATGTCTCCAGCTGTGTCTGTGCTGTTTTTCCCTGCGATTGCTGTGCCGACGGTGTGCTGGGGTGCCAGAAGCTCTACTTCTGTGGTGGGGGCTCTGGGACCTCCTTCAGCACTGGGATGCATGGCTCCAACGTTGGAGCCGATCACTGTTATGGGAGAGGCTGTAGCATCGTTCACTCAGCGTTCTGGAGGTGAAGCCATGGCACCAACATTGCTCCCTGATGTCTTTGCTGTTGCTGACATCACTACGCTGGCCAATCAGTGCTTGGGGGGAGGTGCCAGACTTGGAAGAGGATCTGAGGAGCGGTAGTGCAGCATGGCCTGGAGCCGAAGTGGAGGGAGCCTCCATAGTGGGTTGGCTGGAATCCGGAGGGGCTGCAGTGACAGCAGGGGTATGTTGGGGCCCGCAGCAGGGACTGGGGACCTTTGAACTCGTGTCCCTTGGTGTAGCAGAGGGACCAGTGCCGGTACTCACTGATTCCTTGGCTGGGTGGACAGGCCTGCCCGTTAATGCCTCTGAGGGGCTGGAGTTCTGTAGAAAGTCCTGGAGGGCATGGCCCCATTATTTCCTGGTGCAGGGAGACATCCAGGTGCACATTGGACAGTCTTCTACCTTGTGGTCTTTGCCCAGGCAGAGGAGGCAGCACTCGTGGGCATCAGCGCTGCTCATCTTCCTTGCACACCGGCTGCATTTTGTTGAAGCCCAGTTTCGGCATAGCTGGATCTTTTCAGATTGGACCGAAGTTTCTTATTGGGTTTTTTTTTTTTGTAGTTTAAATTGAAGTAAGCAAAAATAAAAACTTTTTAAGGTGGAGAGTAGAGCAATCCATTTTGAAGGCAAGGCGGAAGAAGAGAAACTGGCTGGCTAGGGGCAGGCTGGTGGGTTGGGCTACCTGGAAAACCTTTCTGAGCTATGGAGGGTAGCTCCGTGTATGGTGCTGTCAGATGACATCATCAGGTGTGGCTGACTCATCGTGCTTGTCCTTGCAGAATAGCCATATCTATGTTCTCAGAGACTGGCTAGGATTGTCTGCTTGATGGACAAATATACCCTCCTGCCTCAACCACACCAGTTCCCAATATCTCACCTCCATGATATATCTAAACATTACTGTACCTCTTAAAAAAAATAGAGCTGCCAAGTTACCTAGTTCCAGGAGTGAGATTTTAAGCCAGTCTTAGATTTCTGAGCATCTCCTTCTGCTGCATTATGAGACCTGCAGCAGTGATTCCAATGGGTAACATCAGGGACTACAAATACCATACTGCACTGCAATGCAAAGTTAAAACCATAACTGACAACTCTGAAACCAGGTAATTTGGAACATTGTTAAAAGAAGTTAGGTACCAAGAATGTACTGCCATCCATTAGTTCTAATAAATTAATAGGCACAGAATGGAGAAAAATCCTTTTTGAACAAGACCCTCCGTATATACAAAAGAATGAATACATTGCTTGGATCAATCATTATGTTCTTAATAAAGTGATTTATTTCATGCAGTCTCTACTGTGTATGAAACAAACTTACTACTTTTCTTGTTAAAATCTTAAAGGGAGTGTGGAGACAGAAATACCTTGTGGTAGACTCCACCCTGCACTCTTCATGGTGGTTGGGTTTTCAGTTCTGTTGCTCTTGCCTCCTGTAGCTGACTCTGTTTCCTGGTTCATTCTGTCACAGCTTGATCTGAAGAAAGCCAGTGGTCTGTGACAAACCAGGGAAATGGAGTACCATTTTTGTTATGATGTTACAACCGTATGTGGAGAGGGGAGAGGGAAGGGATGCAGAGCTGGGGCAGGAGGATCTTAACATTAACAGAGTTGCCAGGTTTCCCAGTTTTAGGAGTGAGATGTTCAGTCAGTCCTGGATTTCTGTTAAGCGCATCCTGGTGCATTATGGGACCTGCAACACTGATTCCAATGGATAAAATCAGGAACTACAAATACCACACTGCATTGCATTACAAATTTAAAACCAGAACTGGCAAAAAAAAATCTCACTTCTGGAAATGGATAACTTGGCAACTCTGCATTAAGATGTCTTAGGTTTCTCAGTTCATGGCACTAGTCATCATTCAGTGTTTCACATACTCTCCTGGCTGGAAATCTGAGCACACAGCTTCTGCTGCTTGACTCCATTGGAGCTGGTAATAGCTAAGATTGCCAGTTGGCTCCAGATTTTCTGAACATGTTGATCCAGTTTTGGTTTTATCCCTTTAAATGCAGGGATTTGCAGTTTTGATTTTTGTACTGCCATGGTTTTCAACCCTGTTCTGGTGTACCCCCTAGCTAGTCAGGTTATCAACAATCAGGGCCGGCCCATCCTCTAGGCAAACTAAGCGGTTGCCTAGGACAGCTGGCCCTGGTGGACAGCATCGGCCCTTCCTCCTCCCAGCAAAGCAGCAGTTCATCACCACCTGTCCCACCATGCCGTCCCCTGCCAGCATCCATCTTCTCACCATGGGTGGGTGAGGGGGGGGGAAGGGAGGGGCAGCACAGCAACGCCTCTGCTGCATCTGGCTTTGAAGTGCCCGTGATAGGGCACTCACGGCCTGCCGCTCCTGCTCCCCTTCAACACAACATCCTTCCATTGTGCCCCCTCCAATAGAAAGAAGCATCTGAGGGGGGCAGGAGCTGTACTTTAAAGCTCAACACATCGGAGGCATCATTGTGCTGCCCCCCTCCCCAAGGTGAGAAGATGGATGCTGGGGGTGGGGCGGCATGGTAGGCCAGGTGTAGTCATAATCTTTGGGGCCAGCATGGAGAGTCAGCCTAGGGTGGCAGAAACCCTCAGGCTGGCCCTGTCAACAATGTATATGTATGTATGTGAAAGATTTGCACGTGCTGCCTCTATTGCATGCAGATCTCTCTCATGCGTGTGCACTGTGGATAGCCTGAACACCTGACTGCCCAGAGGCTACACCAGAACAGAGTTCAGAACCACAACCCTATTGTATTCTCTAATGAAAGGAAGACTACAAGTTCATACATGCCATGATGCAGCACTGGATCAACCTATCCTAAAAACCTGGAGCCACTTGGGAAACCTACTGTAATGGCAGGCATGCAAATGAGTTTGGAAGGAATCCTCTTGTCTGGTTTTGGATTAAAAGGACATAACGTCTCAGAGGAAACTTTAGTTCAGGAGTTCCCGACCTTGCCCTGGGCCTGCCCCCCAGCCAGTCAGATTTTCAAGATATCTACAATGAATATGTATGAGATAGATTTGTATGCACTGCCTGTACTGCAGGATTCATTGCGGATATCCTGAAAACCCAACTGGTTGGGGGGACCCTGAGGATGTGTTTGGAAACCCCTGCCCTAGTCCATGAGTCTATAATTAGAAATGGTCTTTGAAGAGAATATGGCTTTAACATAGGGTTACCAAATGATCCCAGAATGAGGGGACCAGAGCTTTAATTAACAGAGGCAGGTTAAGTTTATGTCCACACTGCACCTCCACCACCCTGACTTCACTTCTCACTGTTGTCTCCCTTCACCCCTCTATTTTAATCTTCAGTTCAACCCTCAATCTGGATGTTAGGAGGAAAGCAGCATTATTCATGGCTTTTCATCAGCTGCAGACACATACCTACCTGTGTTTCAAGCATATTTTCACTCACAAGTTTTGTCCCTAATAATAATGATGACAGTATTTAGCAGGCAATATCTATTTACCTTTAACAGGATAGTCAGAGATAAGACTAGCTGTATGAATGTAACCAGTTAAAGATAAATGAATAACTTTTCCCAATATCTTAGGTCTGCTATATATGTGACTGACATACAGTTAAGATTAACTGAATAGCACTAAATATCATATCATCCAATTAACACTTATGTCCTCAGCATGCCTCCATTGCCTCCCTTTGCTAAAGAGCTACATTTTGGCCAGACATCAACTTGTCCAGCCAAATTTTAACCAGCCTCTGATGGAGGGGGGATTTTTAAAAAGAGACACTAATCTGGTTAACTCCCAAAATGAACTGGATGGTTTTTTTTTGTTTTGTTTTTATTTATGCAATTTTACAATAATAATCAAGCAAAACGCTTGTACAGAAAAACAACAACTTGTACAGCGAAAATTGAAGATACAAATAACAGTTTACCACAAAAAGAACGCACAAGAGTATGGTTAGTCCACAAATCATTGGGGGAAAAACAAATATAGAGATAAAGAGGACAGGTGGAGGGGGGATTTTTAAAAAGAGACACTAATCTGGTTAACTCCCAAAATGAACTGGATGTTTTTGAATGTTGGCTCTGACATGTTTTGTCTCATTGTAGGTATGATTCTTAGTGAAATCAAAGCTGCATATTCATGTATACAGCAAACAAAATCAGGTCTGGCTCAACTTATTCTTTATGAACTGGAAGCAATTAGCAATCATAGATACCCTGAAGTCTGTGATAGTTCTACTGTACCTTAGTCCATTCGTCTGGATATGCCCAGCTATGTCAGTCTAAGTTTAGTAGGGAGTATGTTTACTAAGCGGAACTAACAGTTAACCTGTGCTATTTGTAACTAGGTCCCATGTTATTTAGATGTGCTAGTTCAATGGCTCCCAAGGCAGACTTTTGCCCTGCTAAGTCAGCTGCTAGCAGAAAGGAGTGACCTCCTTGTAGTATAATAAGATGCATTGGCAGATAATTAAGCAACTATTGTATTCAAGACTAGAGGAACTGCAGTGGTGGTACATGCAAATTGTTGACTCTTACTGATGGGTAAAGATAACATACTACTATTAGTTACACACATAAATAATAATACCACTCAAAACTGTAAGGGAAAGAAATGTATGCTGCTTTATGTATCTTGGTAGTAAGGTTGCCATGTTAGACACTAAGATAATCGTAAACTGCATTGTTTAGCTTTGGCTTGAAAATGCGCTATAGGAAATCATCAAATCAATAAATGCAGGTCAACGAACAGCTGAATTACTGATCTGAAGTGACCATGAGTTAATTGGATGGTGCAATGCTTACAAATCCTAGACATCACTTTCTTTTCAGTAGGAGTTGAGACTGGCAGTATTCCTTATGGAATGAGATATCCTGATTACTCTTTGTCAGGAGATTAAAGTCTTATCAGACCTAAAGAGAGGAATTACCAGTGGTTTAGGATTCCTTTCCAGGGAGATCTGATGTATATCTGTGTGAGCAATGCAATTATATTTACTACAGCATGCTCTTTGAAGAGGTTAAAGTGATTAACCTTTTAAAAGACTATGGGCTGTATAAGGCTCATTGGGCTCTGCAAAGCCTCTTGATGAACCACCAAGATATTCTAGTAACTCACAGCACTGTTGGAATTTAGTCACTAGAAACAGTCAAAATTAGGAGACAACTTCAGGGATCCTAATAGAGTCCTTAGACTGATAAGGTGCCCTGTAGGAAAGTTTCAAAATAGGTTAGTTCTGCACATACCATGACATCAATGAAGCTCATTTCTAAGCCAGGATTTGTTGAGCACGATTAGGGCTTCGGTTCCCAGGTATTTATCAATTGTAAATTTAGGTGTTTATTTTCCTACAAATTTGGGATTTTTGGAAGGCACAGAAAAAGCACAAAAACAGAGTGGAGGATGCAGAAAACTCCAGGGAGAGGTAAGAGAGTACTGGGCAAAGTGGTGCTCTTCTAGTGTTTATCCAATTATTTCCAACAAATACCAGTTTTAATTATTTTGCATTGGGATGTTTATCATTTAAATCCAGAAGCCCTCAAATTTACTGCTAAATTTCAGACCCTCAAATTTACTGCTAATGCTTGCCTTAGTACATATATCATGCCAAAGGGAGCTTTTTTCTGGAATTCATAGGGTGTAATATGTATCATGGCGTGCTTGGAAATTGCTTTTAACCAAACTTGTAGCACCCACCATGATGGGAAATATTTCTATATCTTTCTTTTTTTTTTTTTAATTTGAGTTTTAACAAGCATAACAAGTTAAGCCAAAACAATTCAGGACAATCTGTATCTTTCTATTACTGTTTCGAGATCTCTGACTGGCACTCGAGGATCCTCTCTTGCTCCGCATGCTGTACAAAATAAGCACTTGGCACCGACACTTCATATCAATACTATTCTCATATTTTTCTCCATTACTACTGCCTGGTTTTCTTGCATCAAGGCTTTTTTCATCATTAGGAATGGGAATGTCCTGGATGGTCATACCTCTTCATTTACTACAGTTATGTTAGCTCATTATCCCACTACTTTTTTGGGACAGCGATATTAATATTTATATAGTTTCCATTGTAGAAGTTGTGCTACTTTACTGTACCTTTCTGTATTCAGCTTTTCTGTTATCAGTACATCCCAAGCAGCTATAAGATGAATAACTGTTCTCAGTGCTTTCTTGAGGTCTGTTTTACCAGTTTTTTCTAGACTTGCTGTGAACCATCTCATTCACAACTAGGACCTCTATGACTAGGGGGTATGTTTACTAAATGGCGCTAATGTCGCAACTGCGACGTTATCGCATGATACGTGATGTTATCGTGCGATAATGGCACATTACCATGCGAGAACATCACGTATCGCGCGATAATGTCCCCGGCGGCGGTAAGGTGCGCAGAGGGTGGAGTAAGGCTCCCCAGGGGCGGAGATGAGGGGTCAATGGGCGGAGAGTGAGCAGAGAGTGGGCGGGGAGAGGCTCCATGCACACTAACGCCGTGAAATGAAGGTCTGAAAATTAGCACCAGTGAAAACCTCGCACTAGAGGCACATTTGCAGGAGAGAGAAACCAGTTCAGTCAGCAATGTACAGCAAAGGCAGGAAAACCACGAATAGTGATTGATAGTAGTGATACATGTGCAGCAACATCAGAGTGCCCAAGTACGAGAGGGCACTACGGTGAGACTGCAAATGGGGTACAGGGGGCTGAAGGCGGGACATTCAGTGGGGCAGCTGGGGCACAGGGTGGACTAGGCAGATGCCTAGGTGGCACATAGGAATTCAGAAACTGCAAATCAGCAAGCCAGCACTGACCAAGGTCAAAACACGCCTATGAGTGTGTGTCCCACAGTGTCCCAGTGGACATCTCCCAGCAGGTACCCCAAAGGGCACATAACATTGACAGGCAGTGCCGGGGAGAAGCGCAGATGTCTATGTAGGCACCTGCACCCCAGATACCACACCATAGGCAGCCGCCTACTAGCACACTGGATGGCCTGGGACTGCGCACCACCGGCACAAGAGCATGTCAGCATGGTGGCAGAGGGGTACTGGTGGTGGAGGGGGCAGTGGCATTTGCCCACAGCACACCAAGGCCAAGCCTTCTTCATGTGGGTGGCATGCAGTGCAACAGACAAGGGCTGTCTGATGAACAGTGATGCTATCCCCAGGGAATGACCTGCCTCTGTGGCAACAGTTTGGTGCAGTACACACAGCCAGTATATTCAGGGGCAGAAGGTCACAGGTTCAAGTCCCAGCTGTGGCTCCTGCAGACCATGTCCCCGCATTTTACCCATTATTAAACCGTGGTAATAAAGACAGAATCTTTATTGCAGATAAAAGAAACACGCCATAAACGCTTATATTTTACCCTACGGAGCACATACACCATAAACATGTGCAATCTCTAGAGCAGAGTTTCCCAACTCCAGTCCTGGAGGTCCAAACACCATTCAGATTGTCAGGATGTCCCTAATAAATATGCATGAGATGCATTTACATGCACCGCCCCCATTGTATGCAAATGTATCTCATGCATATTCATTAGGGCCAGCATGAAAACCTAAACCGTGTTTGACCCACCAGCACCAGAGTTGGGAACCTCTGCACTAGAGCAGCGGCCAACAGGGGCACAAACACCCACACCCACAGGCCCCACTATCCAGCGGCTCATGGAGAGTCAGGCTGTTGGGTCCTGTGCGCAGCAGCATCTACCAATACTAGCACCTGCATACCTTAGCAATGCCATCTTAAACGTGGAAACACGGTCCACATATATCAAAAGTTTGCTATGAATAATGTCAGATAACAAATTGTCAAACAGTCCTGCTACCACCGTCCCTATTAGGCGGTTGCCTAGGGGCGTGAGGTGCGGGTTGCCTTTATAAAGAATAGTCTGTAGCCGTGTGTTAAAGGCAAAATATAATGATGAGGTTTTATTCCCCTTCCCTTGTGGATGTCTGTTTTTCTCATACAGCAACAAAGAACTTAAACAAAACTGTTTCTTCACAGCAAAATAAAATGCACCTTTTCCAAACAGGTATAACAAGGCTCTTGCTTCCTTAATTAACAAAGAGACGTAATCTCATCCGAGATACACAGCGTGCAATCCATAGCACTGGAATCAATGTCCTGGGTAGTGTTTTCCCATTGCATTTGCTCACTGTCAGAAATTGTAAATGGGTAACATTCACCACAGCTATTATTTACACAACTCTCTCGAGAGGCAGCAATTCTTAAGGCAGGAAACTGTTCTGCATAAGGAGGGTCCTGGAGACCTGTACTGAAGTCTGTTTCTCTGAGGGTTCCCCTTTCTCTCCACCTAGGATTACCCTCCCAAGTATTAGCTTTTACTTTCCTAGCCGAGCCCACCTCTTGCCCTCTAGAGAAATGGGTGTACTTAGCTCTGCTTCTGGGGTGGCTGGCTTCCACTCCTTCCTCTGTAAACCAGGCTCCTTTATTTGGACTGTAGCCTGCTTTTCCCCGAAAGTTCCACTCAGCAGTTGTCTGGTCTGGGCTGTAGTAACTTCCAGGAAAGGTTTCCCTTCTACTGCTACTTGCTGTCGGGCCCCAGCCGGTGCTTCCTGGACCCAGCAAGCTCTCCTGCTTGTGACCTCTGCCCTCCAGCTGCTTACTCACTCTCCACGGGACAATGTCCCCTCTGGCTTGGGAGACTTGTGCATGAGCACTTCCAGCTCTCTCTGTGTCAGCTGCTCTTCCCTTTGCTGCACCTCCCTTCGCTGCTCCTCCCCCTACTGGGATTTCCCAGCCACTTTTATCCTCCTGGCTCCTGAACGCTGTACGTGCTTCCTTGCCCAGGTGGACATGATTGGCTTTCTGGCTTTCTACTGCGTCACACCCAGTGTAGGTTAAGTTTGTTCCACTATTCTCTGGCTCCTTATAACCTGAATATGCTTTCTGCCCAGGTGACTGTAAGGTAAGCTCTTCCTTTTCTCCTGTATCCATGGGTTCTGTGCTGGCCACTGTATCACAAAATCTGAAGTTGAACACAATTTGTTGACAGAGATTCATCATAGCAACCTTTCTGATATCTGTGGAGTGTGTTTCTGACAGTGTTTAACACCCCGGGGAGTGACCCTAACAGTACTGACTACCATTGCAATGCCAGCACTGTGCCCAGGACTGGTGTGGCGGCCAGGGCTGGCAACCATCTTGATATTTGCACAATGCTGATGAAATAGCTCAAATGCAGCTGATAAAAGCTCTCCCCCTTACACCCGCAGAAGGAAGACGAGTCAGACAGACTAGAATGCAAACAGAATCTTTTATTGTGTGCACACAGCCTCAGATACAGAGCCGGCCACCGTGAACAAAAGATCTGAGATCCCTCTCCACGTCATGCATTGTCTTATATACAGTATATTTTCAAGCTCATTCTACTTTCTGATTCGCCTCAGGTATCTTTTGTCCACCAATCAGTAGTCCCTGTGGGGGGGGTAAGCATTCTCAGTGACCAAACTGGTATTCTGTGGTCTGCTGTTATCTAGGGGAGAGGGTATTGTGCTTAGGTTCATCTCACTATAGCAGCTTTGACTTGGGGGGAGGTGCCTGCTGAGATCTCTGTGTCTCCGTTTATCAAGCTGATCCTTATGTAAAAGCTGCATGGCTGGGGGGGGGGGCAGGGTATCCACAGCTACCTTCCTGGCTGCCTCATTCCCCCCTCTTTTAGGTGTGACCTCAACCTACCGGTTGAGGGCACCATCACGGGTGGCAAACTGCAGAGGAGTGCAATGGGATAGGGCCATGACAGTGGCAGCCGTTTTGTGCTCTACTAGGGTGTCGAGGGCAGTGGTTATGAAACGGTGCAGAATGGGGATACAACATGGTAAGAGGGCACATATCAGGAGAAGGAGGATAACTCTGAAAACTAGGGTTTTAAGGCCTCCTAACCAACCAAACCATTTGATGAACCAACCCGTTCCCAATCCGAAGGACGGGTCTGAGATGTGTTTTGCTAGGTCCCGTAGGTCTTGGATAGAGCGTTCAATGGACACGCTCTCATCAGTGAGATTAAAACAACACATACCTTCAAAGTGCTCACACCCGTGGTTGAGGCGTAAAAGTAGGAAGTCTATGGTCATTCTATTCTGTAGGATTGCTATACGTAGGCCGGATAGCTCGTGATTCATGGTAGCTAATACCGTCGAGGTCAGATTAAGGGATTTGGCTAGAGAACAAGCAAGTTGTCTTATCTCCAAAGAGTTGTGTAGGGCTAAACCAGGTGTTCCAAGGATTGCTAGTGACAGCCCAAGGGCTGTCTCATCACTGTAGGGCTCTACATTTGAGTTGCAGGTCGAGGGCATAGGGATAGAGCGGGGATTTCTGGGGGGGGGGGGGTGGACCCTAGTGGTACGGGGTGTATGAAGGAAGGCTGCAGTTGTGAGCCTACCAAATGTACATGGACCTCCGGTGGCATTGGCGGGGACATAGGTATACGCTATCTCACCACAAACTAAAAACCAACCTAAGGGAAGATACTTTTCTGAATATGCATAGGATACCTTAGTTACAGAGTTGCATGATAACACAGTATTCGAGACATTGACCCCTCCCCCCCCCACCTTTTTGGCATTTACAAAAAGGAAACAGTCAGTAGCATTAAGGGTGGACACCACCTGTAAGGAAAAAGGCACCTGGTTAAAATGTGCAGAAATTGGTCGGGTAACCCCGATATAATAGAAAAATGTAGAAAAATATATTCCGGGTTGCTTACAGTCCAAATTAGCCAGTATAGTAAAGTTCTGCATTTCACATAAACTAGACTGTACAGCAATGAGACAGGTTGACAGAAAAATCCCAGTATTTGGAGAATTACGTATGCAAAAGTCTGTCATGTTCAGTGCCATTTGGGCAAGTAGTACTGCTGTGTTAGTAGTCTCTGCAGCTGTTAGAAAGTGGGTCCATATCAGGGGTAGGAATAAAGCTAAGGCACATTTTCTCATTCTCTCTGGTCGTCCAGAGTTCGTTGGCAGTCTGTTAGAACCCCTCACTGGATGGTGGTATCCTTTTTCAATTTCAAACGCAGGGGTTGATCTGGGATCGGGACTGAAGTCCAGGCTGGAACAACTTCCGGTGCAGCGGCCTTGACGCGAGAATGATGGATCCACGAAGCAACTTCAGCCACCTTGACAGCCATGGGGGTGGTCAGCAGAACGGTATACGGACCTCACCACTGGGGGGTCAATGGATCCTTCTTCCACTCCTTGACCCACACTCAGGAACCAGGCTGGTATGTATGGAGTACTTCAGTCAGGTTGATGGGGAGCCGCTCCTGGATCCACTGGTGCAATTTCTGCAAAACAGAACTGAGAGCCCACAGTTCCTGTCGGGTTATTTCTGAACCTATCTGTATTAAATCTCCATGGATGCCCTGTATGAGGGGTGCAGGGCGACCATATACAGCTTCAAAAGGGGTGATACCAATACCCTTTCGTGGGGCAGATCGTATGCGGAGCAGAGCTATAGGGAGCAATTGGGGCCACTTTAACGAGGTTTCCTGACACAGTTTCGCTAGTTGGCTCTTTATGGTACGGTTCATGCGTTCTACTTTCCCCGAGCTCTGCGGACGGTAAGCTGTGTGCAGCTTCCAGTCGATCTGCAACGCCTTAGCTACTTGTTGCACTACCTGGCCACGAAGGCAGGTCCATTATCTGATCCCACTACTACTGGGAGCCCAAAGCGGGGAATGATTTCATGCAGCAGCACCTTAGTCACTTCTCTGGCTTTTTCTGTGCGGACTGGGAAGGCCTCCACCCACCCCGTGAAAGTACAGACTAGTACTAGCAGATACCGGTACCCATTGGCTTGGGGCATTTCCGAAAAGTCAACCTGGATGTTTCCCATAGGGGTGACCCCATAAGACTGGACCCCCGGGGGTTGGCATGGACCTTGACAGGCGTTATTTTTAGCACATGTTGTGCATTGTCTGACAACAGCGGCCACTAAAGAGTACAGGCAGGAGATGAAGAAATATGGGCGTAGGGTAGTTTCCATTGCTGTCTTACCCATATGAGTGGCCTGGTGGAAGGAGGATAGGAATGCTGGGGCAAGGCTGTCTGGGATGACTATCACTGGAGCTGTCCCTGTTCTAGGTAACCTTATCCAGCCATCCGTGTGTAACACCCCTCCCTCCTCCTGGCAGAAGAAATCTAGTTCTCGTGTTGTGTATCTCTTAGACCATTGGCTTAGTGGGACTGGAAACAGTGAGGCTTGTAGGTCCTGGGTGTCCTCGGGGAAGGACTGGGACAAGGATATGGTTGCGACCCGCCGGGCCTCTGCATCAGCCTGTCTATTCCCCTTAACTATTTCACTGTCCCCTCTCTGGTGGCCTCGGCAGTGCATAACGGCTACCGCCTTAGGATGCCAGATTGCTTCTAAAAGGGCCAATACTTGGGGGCCGTTCTTTATTTCTGAGCCAGCTGTAGTAACTAACCCTCGTTCCTTGTATAGGGCCCCGTGGGCATGGAGAGTGGCAAAGGCATAGCGGGAGTCTGTGTATATATTCACATGAAGGTTAGCCCCAAGGATTAAGGCACGGGTCAGGGCAATAAGTTCCGCCTTCTGTGCAGAAGTGCCGGGGGACAAAGGCTGAGCCTCAACGGTCACCTCCATCGTCACCACCACGTACCCCGCAAACCTGTGGCCCTCCAACACCAGACTGCTTCCATCTACGAAGTAGGTCTCATCCGGATTGCTTAACGGTACATCTGTTAGATCAGGGCGACTGGAGAAGATTGTGTCCATCACTTCTAGGCAGTCATGGTCAGGTGGTCCCGGGCTGACAGGTAGGAAAGTAGCAGGGTTCAAAGCTTGGCTGGTGGTTATCTGCACTCTGGGATTGCCCTATAACATACTCTGGTATTTCAACATCCGGGAACTGGTGAACCAGTGACTTCCTTTATGCTCCAGTAATGTTTGGACCGCATGTGGGACGGTGACTAAAAGGTTTTGGCCCATGGATAGTTTATCCGATTCCTCCACCAACAAGGCTGTTGCTGCTATTGCTCTCAGGCAGGGCGGCCATCCCTTGGCCACTGGATCCAGCTGTTTTGACAGGTAGGCGACTGGCCACGGCCAAGACCCCAGTTGTTGAGTCAAGACCCCCAAGGCTGTTCCTGCTGCTTCATGTACATAGAGGGTGAAAGGTTTAGTAACATCCGGAAGGCCTAGGACTGGTGATGACAGCAGTGCCCTTTTCAGATGCTCGAAGGCCTTCTGTTGGTCCCGACCCCATTCAAGGGGGCTCCTTTCTGGGCCTTTTGTAGACTCATAGAGTGGCTTCGCAATCTTTGCGAAGTTGGGAATCCAGATACGACAGTACCCTGCAGCCCCAAGAAAAGCGAGCACTTGCTTGCGGGTTGTTGGCACAGAGATCCGACACACTGCTTCCTTCCTTTCACTCCCAAACCGTCGTCTTCCTTTCGACAGATGGAATCCCAGATACTTCACTTCCGACTGGCATAACTGAGCCTTTTTCCTTGAAGCTCGGTAGCCTGCATTGTACAGGAGTTGGAGAAGCTCTGTGGTTGCCAGTATACATTCGGCTTCAGAGTCGGCAGCAATTAGCAGGTCATCGACGTACTGTAGAAGTACTCGTCTGCCAGGCTCCCCTGGGGGAAAACTGGCAAGATCTTGGGCCAGTGCTGTGCTGAAAATGGTCGGGGAGTTCTTGAATCCCTGTGGTAAGCGAGTCCAGGTAACTTGGGACTTCCTGCCAGTAGCAGGATCCTCTTTCTCAAAGGCAAACAAATGCTGGCTTGTAGTAGCCAGGCATATACAGAAGAAGGCATCCTTTAGATCCAGTACCGAGAAGTGAGAAGCAGCAGCCGGGATGAGGCCCAACAGCGTATAAGGGTTTGGCACTACTGGATGCAGGGTCACAGTGGCTTCATTGACACGACGGAGGTCCTGAACAGGTCGGTAGTCGGTGGTTCCAGGTTTACGGACAGGCAGCAAAGGCGTGTTCCATGCCGATTGGCAGGGCCGCAGGATACCATACTGTAGTAGCCGCATCAAATGATGATGAATCCCTTCCACAGCTGCCCGCGGCAGCGGGTATTGTCGTACATGTACAGGGGAGGCTCCTGGCTTCATTTCAATGCTTACAGGAGGAATATTGATGGCCATTCCAGGGGGGTTTCCTTCAGCCCAAACTCCAGGGGGCACTGCATCCCACTTATCCAGGGTGACCACATCAGATCTAGGCCTGTCCTCATATAACCACCATTCTTCTTCTCGGGGGATGGACAGTACCAAAACCACTGGGCCCAGGCTGGGTATTTCGAGCTCAGCCTGGCCCTCAGGCCCGAATGAGATTTGGGCTTGAAGTTTTGCCAGAACATCCCGACCCAGCAAGGGTATCGGACATTCAGGCATATACAGGAACTGGTGGGTGATGGTCCGTCCCCCCAATTGGCATGTGCAGTTTTGCAGAAAAGGTCTCTGGGCCCTCTCTCCCGTGGCTCCCACAATAGTGACTGATTTGGTGGAGATCGGGGCCACTTGTTGGGTGACCACTGAGTGTGTTGCTCCGGTATCGACCATGAATTGCATTTCTAGGTCCCCTAAATTCATTTTGACCATAGGCTCCTGGGGACCCAACAGAAACTTGGAGCCCGGTCTGGCCTAGTAGTCGTCTGAGTCATAATGTTCCATAGCCGCAAGGCCTTCAATGGCTGGTGTCGGTGGAGGCGGGAAGTCATCATACTGGTCTTGCTCCCGTGTAGTACGTACAGGTGCTCTAGCGCCCCTCATGGATGGATATCCTCCCCATCTCGAGTTACGATTTGGACATTCATTTTTCCAATGTCCCTCCTCTTTGCAGTAGGTGCATTGATTGGGGCCCAAGGGAACCCTAGGCCCCCCGTATCCACGGCCTCGTCCTCGTCCCCTGCTCCCTCCTCTGGCCCAGGCTGGAACTGGTGGTCGCTGGTGGTCGGCTAGGGCGGCTGCTAGGAAGTCCGCCTTCTTCTTCATCCGACGCTCCGATTCGCGTTTCTGCTCCTGGTCACGATTTACATATATTTTCTGTGCTACTTCCATCAGTTGTGTTGCATTCATGCCCGCAAACCCTTCCATTTTCTGCAGCTTCCGCCGTATATCACCTTGTGCCTGTGCCACAAAGGCAGTATTCACCATACAAAGATTCTCTGGAGCCGCTGGATCGTAGGGGGTGTATAATCGGTATGCTTCAGTCAGATGCTCATAAAATGCCGCCGGTCTCACATCAGGAAGCTGGAGAACTTCCGCGATTTTACTGATATTCATAGCTCGTTGTCCCCCCTTCTTAAGGCCCTCAAGGAGCGCAGTCCAGAAACGAGTGAGAGCCAGTGCTCCAGCAGAGTTATTCGGGTTGCCTGCTGCCGTGGATTTATAACTCCCTCATGGGCAGGATGCGCCTCCAGCCACTCGAGGGTGGCCCGTACAATGCGCGCCATTTCTTCTATACTGAATAAAGTGGAAAGCAATTGTCTAGTGTCCGACCAGGTAGGCTGGTGTGTTTTCATAATACTGGTCATAAGATCTGTCAGTTCTTGGGGCTTTTCAGTATAGGAGGCATAGTGGGTTTTCCAGTTCAACAGGTCCGTGGTGGAAAAAGGGACATAAATCAGGCTGGATGGTCCCACTGCTACTTGCCCAGCGGCATCAAGGTACGGAAGCCCCTGTACTTGGCGTAGTGGCATTTGGAGATCATGCGACCGCAGGCGGTGGGCCAGCGGGGTGGATGTTTCAGGCTCAGCCAATGTGCTACCAGGGGATGTTACGGTGGTACTGGAGGTATCAGGAGTGGGAGGGGTCAAAGATGTCGGAGGGGTCTGAAGGGGTGTATCCCTATGTGGGGAGGAATCAAGAAAGGAAGAACTGGAATCTGCAGGATCTTCCTCAGACCTGGCGCCACCCACCCCTGGAGGAGGTTCTTCAACTACGGGCGGATCCTGTCGCGGTGCGGACAGGACAAGGGGGTGCAACAGAGGAAGGGGGTGTGGAGGGATATCCGGGGAGTCCCACCCCTGATAGATGGGGGTGGGCGTTCGTCCCTTCCGGCAACCAACGGCCGCTATCATTATCCTACACTGATCCTCGTGGCAGCGCTGGAGCCATTTTGGCTTGTGCTGGCATATAGCCAGCCATGAATCAATATAAGGGAACTGGTCTGGGTGCTCTTTCGCTACAACTTGATGAACTAAAAACATGGTGGGCAGATCAGTTGACCCCCCGGGAGGCCACAGCTTAACTAAAGCTGGCCACTCCCGCTCACAAAGAACAGACAGGCAAGAGGCAGAGAGGGGTACCCCATAATCTTCCCCAAACCCAGCCTTGAAATTACGAAGCATGCACTGCAGGGGCGTTTGCACTTTGGATTCCCCTGTCCCCATGCTCTAATCCCAGTACAATAAATAAGTAAAATATGCAGTATAAACGCTCTAATCTCACTGCAAGGAATGCAATGTACAGTGTAAATACAGATAACAGACAGAGACCAATTGCACAGGACACACACACAGGACTACAAAAGGGGTGAGAAAAACAAACCGACAAAGGGAACAGAGACGTCTCAACAACTCGTACACTCTCTCTCTTAATCTTCAGCAGTTGCCGTTACAATGTCACCACACTCTCACTCTCTCTCTAGCAGCAGCACATGCTCTCTCTCTCTCTCACTCTAGCTGCAGCACAAACCCCCCCCCCCCCATTTTCCCCCTCTTCCTCTTACCTAGCACAGACTGAACGGGCAGCGGTTTCAGGTTTCAGCAGAGATCCCAGAGCCCTTACTCGGGCTGCCCGTGCGGGTGATCAGACCGCAACTGATTACAGAGTTCCAGAGTTACAGGTTACAGTTACTGAATATCCCCAAAGCAATAACTGAGAGTACTCACCAGACCTCTGATCAGAGAAGTTTGGATGCCAGTCTATCCAGCCGGATTTCAATCGGAATAATCAGCCTGGCGGGACCAACCAACCAGACAAGTCAAGGTATCCTTCCGGACAAAAGGGCCGGGTGGCGCCAGGACCGTTAACATCACCCAGGGAGCCGGTCCCTGACTGGCCGAGGCCCGATACTGCAAGAGCAGATGACCTCCCACCATGGGAGCAAGGGGAGAGGCTGATAAGAGCTTTTATTTTAACAATTTCGTCCCATCTGGGTCGCCAATATGAAATAGCTCAAATGCAGCTGATAAAAGCTCTCCCCCTTACACCCACAGAAGGAAGATGAGTCAGACAGACTAGAATGCAAACAGAATCTTTTATTGTGTGCTCACAGCCTCAGATACAGAGCCAGCCACCCTGAACAAAAGATCTGAGATCCCTCTCCACGTCATGCATTGTCTTATATACAGTATATTTTCAAGCTCATTCTACTTTCTGATTCGCCTCAGGTATCTTTTGTCCACCAATCAGTAGTCCCTGGGGGGGTAAGGTGGGCTATCATAAAGCATTCTCAGTGACCTGTCCAAACTGGTATTCTCTGGTCTGCTGTTATCTAGGGGAGAGGGTATTGTGCTTAGGTTCATCTCACTGTAGCAGCTTTGACTTGGGGGGAGGTGCCTGCTGAGATCTCTGTGTCTCCGTTTATCAAGCTGATCCTTATGTAAAAGCTTCATGGCTGGGGAGGGGGGGGGGCAGGGTATCCACAGCTACCTTCCCGGCTGCCTCACTGAAATAGGTGTGGTAGTGTGCGTATGTCTATCCAGTGTTATGTGGCTGCCTACACCAGAGCTACTCAAATCCAGTCCTGGAGGTCCGCAAGCCAGTCAGATTTTCGGGATATCCCTAATGAATATGCATTAGAGATATCCTGCCAACCTGACTGGTTTGTGGCCCTCCAGGGCTGGATTTGGAGACCCCTGCCTTACACCTCTGTCATTTAAGATTGTGAGTGGGCAAGGTACAGATGTCCTAGACATCAAAAGGGTAGATAGAATGTGTCACATTCCTCCTCGATTCTCACCACCACCAAAAAGTTGTCTATCCTGGTAACCACAGCAGACAGTTTGTGTGGTGACCTGCAGTCTTTCTTTAGCCAGCCAGCTGTGTGTTAGACTCTATAGAGATGTAGCCCACTGGTTACTTCAATGACTGTAGTGGCAGAGGTCATGGGTTTGATCCCACAGTGGTGTTATCTATGAATGTTGTCTGAGGCTTTTCCTTTTCATTTCAATCAGTGCTGCCAGCAGAAACACCCTCACAGTGCCATAGCCTAAGGTGCCTCATAGATGCCCTATAAAGCGCCCTATAAGGTGCCCTATAAAGTGCCCTATAAGGCGCCCTATAAAGCACCCTATAGGGCACATTATAGGGTGCCTTGGCGGACAGGGCACTTTATAATGTGACCTATGGGGTGCCTTATGTGGCACCTTAGGTTACGGCACTGTGAGGGTGTTTTTGCTGGCAGCACTGATTTAAATTAAAAGGAAATGCCTCAGACAGCTTTTTTAGATAAGACCACTGCAGGATCAAACCCATGACCTCTGCCTCCACTGTCATTGCAGTAACCATGGGCTACATCTTTCTAGCTTCTAACACCGCGCTGGCATGTACTTAGGGTTAACGCACGTTAACGTGCCACGGCACCCACTATTGCACGATACAGATTCTTGCTACGTTAGGACCGGAACGCCCACTCCTTATAAGGCATTCTTCACATTATCTGCTGCAACTAGTGCCGGTAACATTAAGACGGTTTAGTAAACATACCCCCTAGGTGTTTATAAATTGAAATTTTTGGTGTTTGTTTTTCAGCTAATTAAGTGTTTTTGAGGGTAGAACAATCAGTGTTTATTGGTGTTTTTGCAGCACAGATGCTATTGCTGGGTACCTTTTCTAGTGGAATCATAGTAACATAGTAACATCAAATATGTTTGTGTCACTTAGGAGTCATTAACACAGAAAAGACACACAAATTGAGTGGAAGACGTAAGACAAGCCAGGAGAGGGATGCGAGTAAAAGGGGAAGTGATATTATTCTGGTGTTTAGTCAATAAACACTTATTTTAATTTTATTTGCTTTGGGGTGTTTTATTGGTGTTTATCAGTTAAAACCTAAAATCAGAAACTCTATCCATAATCCATTGTCTTGGGCTAAAAGATATTTCTCATCTTGAGGTTTAAGTTCACCTTTTCTCAACCATCCGTGTCCTCGATTCAGTAAGAAGTGCATTAGAAAGTTGTGCTAAGCTTCAGCACCCAGCGCTCTAAAGCACATGCTAAAAAAATAATTAACTTCCAATGCAGTAAACTAATGGATGCAAATTACTGTGGCATTAAAAAATGCGCACTGCCTGAAAACCAGCACGCACCACTGTGTTAATATGCAGCCATTTACTCTGTGTGTAAAACGTCTCACTTCCTGTCAGTGTATGTGTGGGGACTGGCTCATGCGCTAACAGGAAAGGAGACGCTGAATAAGACAGACCTGTTGGGCTCCTCGCTCTCCACTCCCTACTTCCTGTCCCCCAACGCCACTCTGCAAAAATGCCCTGGTGGTCCAGTGGACCCCAGATATTGCTGACTTCCCTAACAGTCCCAATTCCTGCCCATGAACTTTCCTAACCTCCCCCACACTCTCAACTCCTCTGAACTTCCTGAAGTCTGTCCCCAGGGCTATCTTGTTTAGGGAAATTCTGGTCTGGGCATGCTCCTTCAGGGTACCTATGGCCTGGGCACACAGATCACAGGAGCCCTCAATCAGAAACCAGACTCAACACCCAGGACTGGCCCTAGGCATGTATGGGCAAATTGCTCACACATGGTTCCATGCTGCTACAAGCCCCACGCTGCCACCGCTACTGCTGCATTTACTCACTCGCAGCAATGACATTGGCACACAGCGTGGGGACTTTCCCCTAGGTCCAGGAAGAATGAGGCGGTGGTAGCAGAGCTTCAAGTGTGAGACAAACATATAGGAAAAGAAACAATCTACCAAATTGTTGACACTGTATATTGGTGGTTGAACCTCTTCATAGTTCTCCTCCCTTCTTGCTGCTCTCTGAGGCTGCTACGCAGACTGTGCACCTCTTCTTGTGAGATATTTCTTGGTAGAACTTCTCTTTTTCCTTTTTCTAGAACAAAATTCCACTCTTCGCTCACTATCTCACAGAAGTGGGTCGCTTTTCCTCACTGTGACACAGACTTAGCCTCAATACCCCACTGTATGATTACATAAAGGATCCTCCTCTACCCCCTTTCTATCATTACTCTCCCATGAACGCCACCATGATGTTCCTTTGTGCCTTTTAGGATTCTTGGCTTCACTCCTCCAGCCCGACTGCTTCTTTGGGATTTAAGAATGTCACTCACGAGACTACAGTCCCTTTATCAGTTGTCTTATACTTGGACTGCACTTAAGACAACTCTTAGGCTTTGTGGACTGGACCAGCACCAAACCCCTACTGAGAGCTTTACCTTTCTGTGTTTAGCTTGGCACAAAGAGTAAATAGAAATACTCAACATAGGAAGAGTTGCAATAGTCTCTTCAAAGTTCGGTAGTTATGATTGACTCCATATGATACATCAAATTCAGAACTTCTTGTCCTTTGAACATTTGCATAGGGTGGTGCAAGCTGTAATATCAACCTGTATGGTTATTGCAACATCTTGTATTTAGATCTTCTTCCAAGTAATAGAGAACATGATAGCTAAACTCATTTTGTGTACCATATTGATAGTGCTGCTCTGTTTTTAAGCTCATTACATTGGCTCCCTGTACAGGCTAGGATAAAATTTAAGTTAATGTGCTTGGCCTTTAAATGACAGAATGGTTTGGCCCCATCTTATCTGAAATCATTACTGCAGTTATGTATCCTTAGGAGATTGTTTAGTAATACGGTATCTATAGTAATGGTTATTTACTCTAGCCATTTCGGAATTCAGAATGGTTACAAACAGAATAGCAACTGGAATATAGAATAGTTTGCTATTAGCGATCTGTGGGAAAAGGTATGATATGTATTAACTATATTTTGTAATCTGTCAAGTTTATGGTTAAGCAGACTGTAAATGTTGATTAAACTAACCTAAACCTATCCAGATCGTATCCACACAATCCAAATATTCAGTGATACCCACTATCTGGATAGTGCCACTGAGTATCTGCATTATTTTGCTCATGACGGCTGGGATTTTAATTGTGAAAATATAGAGATCTTCAGACTGAAGCTGAAAAGCTTTGGAAGAAAAAAATCTACTGTAGTACTAGTTGTGGTTGGAGCTCTCTGGGCTATACCTAAGGAACTTCTTAAATCTTTACAAATTTTGGACCTACCAGACTTGACTCCACATTTCCTACAAATGACTACCCTACTTGGAACAGTATACATCTTGTACTAATACCTGCATGATTCCTAGGTTCTTGGTTAGTCCTAGACTGTGCCTTCCAATACAGAATCCATTATAATAATTGTAAAACCAGTTGTGGTTGGCGCTCTCGGGGCTATACATAAGGGACTCCCTAAATATTTACAAATTTTGGACCTACTGGAATTAATTCACAAAAGACTACCCTACTTGGAGCAGCTTGTGCCGATACCGGTATGATTCCTAAGTTCATGGTTAAAACCTGAATCACAGAATTAAAACTAGTCCTAGATGGTGTCTTCCAATGAGGAATTCACTATAATAATATATATACTGGATGGCCCAAACAAAGTGAGAACACCTTGTAAATTAAAAGCTTAAATAGTTTACTTATTTATCTTTTTTAACTATATAACGTCTTTATTTTGACAATTTCCGGTCGCCAGCTTCTTTTTTTTAAAATTTGTCAATTGTTTACATCTCTCTTTTTGAATGTTTAGATAACTTATATGCTATGAGATGTTCACACCTTTTTTGGGCCACCCTGTACAGTTATCAACTCCTCCTAACTGCATAAGCCATTGAATATCTTTTCTGACTGCTGTGTACTATTTGGATAGTGCCGGAGCAGTCCGTGGGCAGAGCAAAGGTGTCCTCGGGGTTCTCCAGTTAAGGACGATATTCTGCCCGTTGACCGGATAACAAACTGCATAAAGTTAGGCCATGAAAAAGGCAGGCCTAACTTTATGTGGTTTTCCATCCAGATAGTGGCTGAAAATTGCCGCCATCCAGATAGCACCGGTGGTATCAGATAACCAAATTCTGCTGCTGAATATCCTGTTTTAACATGTACAACAGGGGCGTCATCATTTACCTCACACATTAATGTTTAGGGTAGTGTCCATCGCTGTGGTTCGCATTTTTAAAAAATGCCAACTGTGGAGCCTGAATATTGACCCAAATAATAAAAGATAGAACCGCAGAATATTACTCTCACTGGGGTTTATCTGTTTAGCAGGTCCTGCTAACCGGATAAGCCCTTTTGAATATCAGGCTTCTATTGTCCCTAGACATTAGTAGGATTCCATATACAGAAAATATAATAGATGGACTTTTTTATTATTTCATTTTTTCTTGGATTTAAAATATACATATATGGACATAAGAACCTAAGATATGCCATACTGGGTCAGACTAAGGTCCATTAAGCCCAGTATCCTGTTTCCAACAGTGGCCAATCTAGGTCATACGTACTTACAGCTAGGGCTGCCTTGTCTGTCCTTAAATGAACTGTATTTTCCCTTTGCCACCAGCAATGCACTCTGGGACTTGTAGTTGAGAAAATTGTATTAAAAAAGACAAACTGTAGTTTGTTGAGGCAAACAAGAATATTTTTATTTTTGTGGATTTCCATACGCATTAAAGTTCTGTACACGAACACAAAAAGGGATAACTTCTGCAGCAACAGAAGAGTAAACAAAAGGAAATTGTACTTGAAGTAAATGCAGCACAAGTCTCTTCAAACACAAGCAGCTGTCTTCATGACAATAAACATAACACAGCCTTATGAGCCCCTTCTAGCAGAAATACCTTCTTTCTTCTACAAAAGCTTCCTTAGCCTTGCACACAGGAACTTATGCTTCCCTAAGACAAAGGGAGCAATCCATCTGGCAATCTTCTGGGGAAGATTGTGACTCAGGTAATTCTATCTGCATGGGCTCCGGTACTGCGGCTGGTTTATCTCTACTCCAGGCCTCAGCACTTTCTTCAGGCTTTCTGGCTTGTAAGAATTCCCAAAATTCATTCCATAATTTCTCCTTTTGGTCATAAACATTTATATAAGGAGAGTAAGCTTCTCCTCCCTGAAATGCTTGCTTCAAAGCTTTTACTGAGTTCAAGTTAACTTCCCTGCTAACGGTTGGGTCCTGGTTCTTTCCCCAGTGAAACGAATCCAGCCACCTTTTGTTAGTTGAAGTTTTCAGCTTAGGATTCTGAATACAGGATAAAGGTACCTGTTCCCACCGGTTTTCAGCCTTTCTCCCAGAACGTTGGCTGGCTTTTGGTTTAGGAACCTTTCCCAGACATGGAGTGTTTCCCTCTCTGCTCTTAGCTTTCAGCAGCTGGAAATCAGCACACTCACGTCTCTCAGGTATCCATGAGCTCCTAGGACCTGGACTCAAACTGGCACCACCTCTCTCACAGCAGGAACTCTTTGAGCCAGATTAACTCCTAGAACTTGCACTCCTGTTCCTCCAAGCTGAACTCAAACTGGAGCTGTGAACTCCCTTCTTCTGTTTGAAGATGGGTTTAAAAACCTGTTTCCTTCCTATCAGAGCTTCCTCTTGGCACGTGTGCTCATAATCAGCAGCTAAGCCTGCCTCCTCATTAGAGCTAGGGCGTGGCTTGGCTTGGCTTTTTATCATAGCAGCTTTCCTACCTCTGTGTAGAGCTGAGCTGTCAGTAGTTTTAAAGGTACAAGTGTCTTTTTCTATTTCCATTTTCTCCTGCTCACTCTCATCACCACAGTACCTAGCAGTTTCCCCAAAAGACACAGGTTCCTCAGTGCTTGTATTGGGTCAAGCAGTGGATTTCTCGGGTCCCCTTTAATAATGGTTTATGGATCTTTTCCTCCAGGAACTTGTCCAAACCTTTTTTAAACCCAGCTACACTAACAGCTTTTACTACATTCTCCAGTAATGAATTCCAGGGTTTGGTTACACGTTGAGTGAAAAAAACATTTTCTCTTATTAGTCTTAAATAGTTTACCCTGTAGTTTCATTGCATGCTCCCCTAGTCTTTCTATATTTTGATGGCGTAAACAATCGATCTACGTTTACCCGTTCCACTCCATTCATTAATTTATAGACTTCTATCATATCTCCCCTCAGCCGTCTCTTTTCCAGGTTAAAGAGCCCTAACCTTTTTAGCCTCTATTCATAGAGGTATCCTTCCATCCCCTTTAGCATTTTGGTGGCTCTTTTCTGTACCTTTTCTAATATCGCTATATCCTTTTTAAGATACGGTGACCTTTTCACATGCATCAGAGGCCTGAAGGGATTCACAGAACAGCAAATGTTAAATAAAAAACAGAAATAGTTCAGTAACAGAGAGTTACTCAAACATCTGGTTTGGTGAAGCTCCAATATGATGGTGTTAGCATATTAGGAAAATAATGGATTCCAGGAAAAGGGCATTAGACTGTGTGGGACGGAGGTGCGTTCAGATGGTAAAGCACAATACTTGATTCTGTGGCTGACCAATGTGGCATTGAGCAATAATATACCATGGCAGTATCTAGCTACACTCTGGGGCATGTTTAGTAAAGTGTGATAGCCTGAAGTGAGGAGTTTAGCGCAGATTATCATGCGTTTTGGGACTTCAGTAGCTGGGAGTGCACGGTAAAAATGCATCTGCACAAAAAACGCTGCGCCACCTGAGAACCAAACAAATAGGTGGCATTGGGGGAAAGAGTGGCCAATGCAGCCGTGTTAAAGGTGCCATTGACTGAAGACGATTCCACTAGCATGGGCACAGATAACACCAGCTTCTGAATTGGCGTTATTTGCACGCGCTGTGCCAGCATCCTCCCAACACACAGTATGGGCACAATCCTCATACCGAAAATTGCACTGGGCCATCACTCACGTATGCCAGGCCAAATAAGCAGTTCAGAATGCAAACTGGGCAGCTGCCTAGGGCTGTGGTTTCTGAGGGTCAGCAGCAGCGTAAGCAAAACCAAAGATCCTGCAGACACATAAACCAAAGAGCCAGCAGCATATATAGTTTCCTGCAGGGAGAGTGGGCACACATAGACAAACAAGACAAAGGTCATATTTCAAAGCATGAGGTCCAGTTCTGCATTTACAGAGGATCATTGCGCAAGAGCTGCTGTTGTGCTGATCTGGAGAGGGGGCAGAAAGATGAAGATCGCCCTTGCATTGGCCCTGTATACAACAGAGGCAGGGCTGTCCCCATGGACCCAGCCCCCATGCCATCATCTGCAGTAGGCGGAGGATACCTCAAGCCGGTGTGACAAACAGATAGCAGGGGGATAGGGGCACAATGCCCCCTTCCTAACCTGGGTCACTGCATGTGGGTTGGTGGGGCACCCCCTCTATATGGGCATTGATGTAGTTGGGGATAATATATGCAGGGCAGTCACAAATGGGTGGACAGTCAGCACTGGTGGGGCGTGGCACTACAGGGTCTGTACTCAGAAAACCAGCCTGAGATGGAGGCAGTGGGCACAGGGGTGGAGTGAGAATGAGGTTTGTCTTGGGCACCTCATACCCTTGCACTGGCCCTGAACATAATTCCAAGTATACAGTAGCAGCAGAGTCTCTGGACTACTTGAAAACAACTGAGAAGAACAGCTTAGTGCAGAAAGAGGACTCTTGATTCAGGAATATTTTTTTAAATGGCAGACATGAATTCTAAGGTTGTGCATTCAGTTTCTGTTTTTGGTTTCCAAAATTGTATGTGCATGATGAACGTACACTAGCAGGCACCCTAAGTGAAACTTGAGCCCTCTGTCTTCACTGCCTGGAGTCCAGCATCTCCCTTCCCTTCCTTACCTGCCCCCCACCCATCAGCACGTTCCCTCCCTACCTCCTCACAGGTTCTCAATCTCTCCCCTTCCCCCCAGGTGCCCAGCATTTCCCCTTCCTCTCCCTATCTCCTCCAAAGTGGCCAGCATCTCCCTTCACCCCCTTACCCATGGTGGCCAGCATCTCCCCTTCTCGTCCTGTCTCCCCTGTCTCCATTATCTCTCCCACATTGTCCCTATCCCTTGCAGACCCTGCCTGCCCCCACGCCCTTCCTGATGCAGCTCCTGCCACCCTTCTTTTTCCAAGGCTGCCCTGATTCATTGTGCACCATGCAGGGACGCTTGTGCTGGAAGAGGCAAGACTCAACAGAGCTTCAGCACACTCCTGCTCTCAGAAGCCCTGTGCTGGTCATGCAACTTTACAGTGCCTCAGGGTAGTGCAGGCAAAGATAGGACGGCGACAGCAGCGAAGGAGGGGAAGGAGCACGCCCACCCCCAAACTCTGATGCCCTATTCCACCTAGTGATAGCTTTGCCCCTGTGCACTACATTGAGTTGATAAGCATTAAGCTTCCATATTAATGTGTTTATAGTTGGGTTATGTGCATTAAGAACCTTTGTACATGTTAATGAAATTTTAAATACATTAATTTCTGAAATAAACCAAAAAATGTTTGAAAATTGGTAAAAATTCCAAACAAGATCCGAAAATTTGTCCTTGCAAATCACTAGGAAATTCCTTTCATGGAAAAGATACTGTAGAAATGCAGAATCAGTTACATATGCAATAGGGCAAAACTGAGGTGTGTTAAGCACATGGAGGCTAAAGTTGTAGACGTGATTCCGATTCCGCGGGGCATGTCTAACCCTTGCAGGATCAGAATCATGTTTAAGCCTGTACATGCAGGCTGGGACCCGATTCCGGTTGGCCTGCACATATAGGCTCCTGCCCGGCTAACTCAGTCCGGCTCCTGGATGGAGCCACCATCCAGTTGCCATGGCTCTGGGGCTCTATTCAGAAGCCACAATACCTGGTCGCCGCCAACTTTATTGTTTCCCAGCAGCCCGACCCCTGATCTGGCCTCCCATGGCCAGGGTCGGGCTGCAGGGAATCTCCTGCACCCCCTCCAACCTTTGTCACGGCATGGGCCTGCTGTCCCACACATCTAGGGGAACATATTCCACCTCAGAGGTGGAATAATTTCCCCATCTAGTCTGCCGGCCCAGGACGTACAGGGCCAACATCAGAATTGGCCCTGGACATCCGGGTCTGCGGACCGCCCACTGCCCGTCCTAACTCCACCTCCGCACCGCTGCCATCTAAACTCCCCATATAAACTCCTTGTTTGTATGGGGAAGCTTCGTTGGGGACGGGAAAAGGGGACAAATAGACCCCTAAGCATGAGGATTAATACATGGAAAGGTACAGTTTAAATACTGTTTGGAGATTGGTATTGAGACATTGACGTAACATACACAATTCTGGCAGTATTTTAGAAAAGGCTCGGTTAAACATGGATCCTTTTCTAAAATAGTACAGCAGTGCATATTTCTTTGCCAGAGGACCCATTTTGCAAATCTACACATGGAAAAAATTAATAGGGGAAACTTGCCAACTGCCACATGTAAGTCATGCATATGTAAGCTATTTTGTGAACTTACATGTATAAATGTCAACAATTCCTCACTAACGTTCCTCTCTTATCTCTCCCTACACCCCTCCTTAGGGGTACTCCGCTCTTCTGGCAAATCACTTCTATCTGTGCCCTTCTCTTCTATTTCTAACTCCAGACTTCTCTCCTTTCACCTTGCTGCTCTTGAGTGTGTACATCAGGCACCTTCTCTAACTCTTTTCAAATCCAGGCTGAAAACTCACCACCTCGCTGCTGCTTTCAGATCTTGACTCATCTGATCTCTTTTGTGTTTCCTTACCATTCCCCCTAGATGTCTCCCATTGTCTACACAGCTACTCTGTTATCTGTCTTGACCAGATGGTAAGCTCTGATGAGCAGGAACTGTCTTTTACATGTGTTTGTGCAGCGCTGCGTATGTCTTGTAGCGCTATACAAATGTTCAGTAGTAGCAGTAGTAAATGCCACTATCTTTAATTTCAGTTTGGAGGTGGAATTAAATAACAGGGGATTAAGGAGGATAATGCCTTAAATCCTTCTGTAAAGGGCTGGCTGAAACAAACACTTTAAAAAACCTATGCATGCCGGGGAGCAGCTGAAAATCTCAGCACGGATAATTGCCGTCACACATGTGTATTCCCTATATGAAATGGGGAATACACTTGTAGATTTTTAACTCACCCAGACAATCCCTAACCATGCCTCTGACACACTCCCTTACAATTCTCTGTAGTAAGGACATGCACATATAAATTCAGCCCTTTCTAAAATCATGATGTACATGCGGATGCCATTTCCATATGCAAATACATGATTTTACACATGAAAATGATGAATAAGGCCTCTAAAATACCCCCCACTATCTGATAGCAGATGGCCAGGCTAACGGTCATCATGCTGGCTTGACACAAGAAGGCACATTTTAGAAAAGATGACCAGGTGCAACCTGGGACGTCCAGGTCAAAACATCTGTAAAATGGCCATCCATGTGTAAATTTCATCCCGCTTTTAAAAATGTGCATACGCTGGCTACATAGATGCCTCCATGTTAAAAGTTTAGGGCGCGCACGTCTATCCCATGCTGCAGGCATGCTGACCATGAAACAAGTCTCCTCCTTTCCTATCAGTTTTTGCATGAAAAGTATCGGGGATATCTGAGTACCTTCTCTACTCTCTCTGGTACCTTCTTCCCTACTCTCTCTGGGTGTTTTGGTGGCAGAAGGAGAGCTTTTCTGATGCCTATTTGTGCCCTGGAACAGGAATAGACATGGCTATTACCGCTGAAATCAGACACACATGTTTAACTTTACCAGAATGCCCCAGACATGCCTCCACATGTCCTCATCCGACACAAATGTTCCCATCCGGGGGCGTCTATACAACCAGTTTCTAAAATGGCCCCAGGGTCGTCTCCGTGATTTATAGGTCTACATGCCCATTTTCAGAAGTCCATCTCACCAACAAAACCACTAAAATGGCCTCCTTAGTGTATACGAATATATTTGATTTACCCAGAGGTATTAGGTATGAACTACAAGGGGGGGAGGGGGTGGTGCTAGATCAAATTGTTTCACCAGACAGCTTGGATCTATCGGCTTTCTTAGACTCTTCTGAAGACATAATACCAACACGTGCTGCATTACTTGTTTCTTTTTTCTAAAGAGATAGATAAAAACAAGGTGATGAAATTATATTTTCAAAAGAAAGATGTGTTATTCTGTGAGCAAAAAATTAGTATTTTTCCTAATGTCCTTAGGCCAACTCAGATGAGACAAAAGGCCTTTTTGGGCCTGAGATCTTGCGACTTGGCCTTAGAAGCAACTTTCTTTTTTAAAATTCCCTTGTAAGTGTGTGGTTATATTTCAGGGAAAGAATTACCCCTCTTTGTTATGTTGCCCAGTTAGAAGATTTTCTTGAAGGTCACAGTCCTTAATATTTTTTAGTCTGGATAACTGATTTAGCACATTTTGAATCTTAGAACCTTGCCAGTGTTTAGAGGCGTTAGGTAGGAATACTGACTTGAGACGCCACAGCAGCCGAGTTTACCTGTTCAACTCTGATTCCCTCACAGGAAACTGCAGAACTGCCTGATTGAGTTTTCAAATACATGTCAGGGATGGGAATAAATGTCCCTGCTCCCCAGGCAGAGTGAAGGACAGTCACAAAACTCTGGACTGCAGTTCCAGGGGTAGAACACCAGGGGTCTCTCATCGTGCATAACACTGGGTTTATAGGATTCAAAGGACAAGGGGCTTCTTCACACCAGCAAAAAATCCAAATATTTTCCTTTCTTTTCAGTTTAATTGGAAACTTTAAGCATCAGTTAAGTTTCTGAATTTGATCTAAGCAAACTTCTTTTGCATTAATAATATTACACCCAATTTCTCTTTTATTTGAACAGGTGGATGCAATCCTGGTTTTACTGCTTACATGGGATTATAATTCTGGCTTTCCTAAAGTAGGGCTCCCAAAACAAGTCTTGGAGATGCCACACAGGGCCATCAGAAGAAATGGGTAAGCCAGGTGACTACTTCATGTGCTGAGCTGGAGGGAAGGCGGAAGGGATTGAGATTGCTAAGAGATAAGTATATGGAAGATTTAGCTATGCTTTTTTCAGAAGTAGCTTATAAATTTTATCAGGCACAGTAGGTATTTTCCTGTTCCTAAAGGGCTTACAGTCTAACAGAACTGTAAATATGCTGTATAGAAGTTAAAACTATCTTGAATCATGTACATTCTTGATTGCCTGTTATTGCACCATTTATTGTTACAATCTTTAATGTATCAGTTGTTTTAATTGTAAACTGCTATGATTATGCGATAAAACGGTATATAGAACACACAAATAAATAAAATAAAATAAATAATGGGCCAATATTCAAAACCCTAAACTGGCTAGCCAACCAGGGGGCCCAGCCGGCTAAGGGGGCCAACCGCGGTATTCATTATCTGGATAGTGCAACTGAATATCTCCACGACCATCCCAGCACTATCCCGGTTAGCAAGATTTTCAGTGGCCCATTTTCACATAAAAAACAGTCCTAAGTTGCGATCCAAATAAGCACCAGCTGCAAATCACACACACTGGGTGAGTGCCAGTATATACCCAGTTAACATTGCTCAGCCTGGATATTTAGCAGCAAGTCCTATCCTGCTTCTGCCACTGATTATCCCTCCGATATATAAGCAGCACAGCTGACTGCTGTGATGTTTGAATATTAGTACTTTTGAAAATTGGGCCCTACATTTATACTTGAGGCAGTGAAATGTTAAAGACTTGCTCATGGTCACAAGGAGTGTCAGTGGGATTCAGACCTCAGCTTCTCTGGTTTAACCGTTAGGCTACTTTCCCACTCTTCTGCCCCCTCTAAACAACAAAACCCAAAACATGGATGTGTGATTCATCATTTCAGAGCACTTACAGCCATCACACCCAGTGGCCATGTATCTAGAAAGGTGCTATAGGGAGGCCCAGCAATTCCTGTTAGCAGGGAGACACATCATCAACAGCAGAAGCATGCTATAGGCCCCGCTGCCATGCCACGTCCAGATGGAGATATATTGGCAAACACAGCTTCACAGCAAGGAATTGGGAACCCCCGTATTGCAGCCATCCATGACAGCCGGTCACTTCAATGTTGACCACTGTGCAGGTGATACAGCAATGTGTATCCACAGCTTCCCTGGGGCATGGGGGCATGTCATCAGCCACTGGATGGCAGGGGAATGGATACTGTCTGTGTGCAATGGCATACATAGGTCTGTAGCCATATGTTGGGCAGAAGGACAGGGCACCTATCCCAGCATGCAGTAGATGTTCTCTGTGGCACACCATTTCCCTATAACATATGTCGAGAGGCACAGATATAGGCACAAATAAATGTGGTCATAGTGCCAGTCATTGGCCATGCCAGAACATGGTTGCATGTGGCCTGCTTTGGTGTCCCAAACCTCTGCACAGATAATACCGCTTGATTATGCAGCCCTTGCCCTCACCTGGTTCTTTGCACCTGTGACCTATGGAACATGCTTCCACATCTGACAGCCAATAGTAGCACATCATGTGTACGGGGCTACACCTTCACATCATGGTGGTGGCAGTCAATCACACACATAACCATATGCACACATAAAGAGGTGAAATTTTCTCCCAGAGATCAATATATGAGACATTTTTATTTTGGATCTGAGCACAGTGGAACCATACATGAGATGCATCCATGATTACATAGGTATAAGTAGTAGTGAGACACATCAGACATGGTACAGGTCAGGCCACACTGCAATAGCTCTGGTCCACTTCCCCTAGATACACCTTAAAATGGGCTGTGGGGTCCCTGGCAAACATGTATTCATACAATATACAGCATATAGAATCCCTTCCCTGACCCACCCTCACACCCCTCCCTGGCAGATATAACACTCCAGTTATTTCATGGCACCTGCAGGAGGGAAAGATAAAGCAGAGTTAGAGTGTACTTTCCAACAGTGGAACACACCGTGCATCTCACACACATCCCCCTGCCACAGCCCTCACATCTTGAAAAGGAGTCAGCTCGACCACCCCATGACAAAAGAAGTGCAACCCTCAGACATGTGTAACATTGGGTGAGCCTGTACTTATTAGGAACCCTTATAGAAGCCTAGGGATCACCTTAGACAATGTAGGTCACAGCACAATTACCAACCATGAGCCAGTGATTTTGTATCTGACCTACATTTGGCTGATTGAACATGCGGCGGCCACTTGTGAAATGACCATTGAACACATTTATCCCCCATACATGTACACACCTCTGAGTCATTCCAAAGATAACCATGTGTAAATTGCCAACATGCAGACACCACCTCTGTACACGTGTATGAAACTGGAAGATACATGTGTAACTGCCCATGTAAGAAGTGCTATGATTTGTGTCCATTCTTGCAGTTATGACACCAAAGCCAAAAGCCCTTACCAGGAAGGACAGTTTCTGTCTGAGAGATGTGAAACTCATATTCATGGAGGTGCTAATGCATCCGCAAGTTCTCTTGGGTCATGACTGTGTTCATCCATTTCAAACATAAAATCTGGCAGAATTTCTATCAATGCCTGAATGCCATTTACCACAGAATCGGGATGCAGAGGACCCAAAGAGGAGGTGGATGGAGGTGAGGTAGAGGACCAAGGCTAAGAATAAAAGTGCTAACCCTGTGGTCAAAATAATCCCATAACTCACAGTTCAATTGTTTCAGAAAATCTTTCAGTATTTAGATAACTCTATCGGTATGCACAGCGCTAGGAACACAGGCATCGGAAAGGGATGGGCCACACAGGCCCCGGCCCCACCAAAACTTCACTGCTGCAATTGCAGCCTCCCCCTACTTCTGCCCGCAGGAGATTGGATCCCCACAGGCAGACAGGTTTAGCAGGCCTAGGGGCACAGCTTGGCCCTTCCCAATCAAACGGCATTTTGCCACCCCTGACTAGGAAGATCTAAAATGAAGATCAAACTCAAACTAGGTGACTTTCAGGTTTATGTTTATGTTTATGTTTATACATTTGATATACCGCTCAGGCCAAAGCATCAGAGCGGTTTACAATATTATATCATTTGAGAAAATAAGAAAAGAACGCCATTTATGAAATAGGACAGAATAGAGGACAGAAACAGTCAAAAGATAAAAGAAGGAGGAGGAAACGGAACAGCAGGTTACCACAATATGCAGTCTAGTCCACATCCTCAGTGTACACTTCAGAACAAACGCCACGGTCCAGTGTTGATTTATTTCCCAGCAGTTCTGGAGAAAATATAAAATGTGACATGGATTCCCCGACTCACATTAGAATTCCTACAAAAAGGAAAAAAAAATCTTTGGCAAACTGATTTGACAAACCTTTGAAATGTTTATGGGTTTGTTAAAGTAATTTGGGAGCTTTCATTGTACAAGTTCACATTATTGCATAGCAATGTTCTAGGATAATTCACGTTTACAGCATCCTTGGCCCACAGAGGTTAGAAGATAAATTTGAAAAGGGAGAGAGACTTTTTCAAGGTCATTAAGTAAATAAAATAGGGAAATCAAACTGGGTTTTCTACATTTCACTGCTGTGTTTTTCAGTTAATACCAGGAATGGCCTTTGCAAATGTAGAGCCGAATTTGGTTCATTTTAGTAGGGCTTCCTAGATTTAATGGGCACATTTTCGAAGGCATTTACACAGGTAACTGCCCTAGTTACCCAAGTAAATGCCTTATCCGGGATTGTCTAAAGGCACCTACATGGGTAGTGCCTTTGGAAAATCCAAGCTAAGTCCCTATTGCACCTAGATGCTATGAGGTTAGTATCAGGGCATATTGGGGGTATTCCGGGATGGAGCAGGGGCGGAGGAAAGGGCTAAATGGGTAGCAGCGATTTTTGATGCTACTCGCTTGGCCCTTGGTGCCTTAATGATATGCAAGGTTTTTCCTTGCCTTTTTTTAAGGTACAAGAGCTTAGCGGGTAGCATCGAAAATCACTGTTACCCATTTAGCCTCAGTGGTTCCGGGCGCGTCCAGCCAAACCTGTTTTCACTTCCGTCGCCATGGAAGTGAAAATCTGGGTTAAGGGGGTCGGTGGGCAATATCTATATTTATTAGCTTATATTTTGGCATAAAATATGTTACACCAAAACTATACTTAAAAAGAAATCTTTCTTGCTTTCTGTTCTGCAAACTCTTTCAAAATCCAGGAGCTATTTCAATCCTAGTATGGTCCCCCCCAGTGATGGTGGGGGAGGGGGTCCACTAGGTCAAGTAGGTTCAGTTGGCCTGGTCCTAGTTAATATCCTACTACTACTACTATTACTACTTATCACAGAGAGGAAGGCAGGCATCTATATTTGGAAAAACTTAGAGAAGCTAGCAAAGTAGTCAGGAAAGCAGAGGCAGAAAAAGGAGAAACAACTAATGCAATAAATGGGGGGATAAGACATTTTTCAGATATGTTGGTGAGAGGAGGAAGGGCAAAAGTGGCATTGTCAGACTCAAAGGTGAAGGGGAGAGATATGTAGAAGCTGATGAGCATAAAGAAGAATTGTTTAACAAGATTTTCTGTTCTGTGTTCACAGATGAAGGGCCAGGAGCAAGCCCTCAGAAAACACCCACAAATAGGAACAGAAGTGGCGGGGATCTCAAATGATTTTCAGAAGACTGTGTTCCTGAGGAACTATCTAAACTAAAAGCAGACAAAGGGATGGGACCAGATGGGATACATTCAAGAATACTGAGGGAACTTGGGGACGTTCTAGCAGCTCCACTGACTGACCTTTTCAATGCCTCTTTGGAGTCAGGAGTGGTGCCAAAGGACTGGAGAGAGGCACATGTGATCTCTTTACACAAAAGCGGAAGTAAGGATGTGGTTGAAAACTACAGGCCAGTTAGTCTAACCTCTGTGATGAGTAAATTATTGGAAATGCTGCTGAAAGAGAAAATAGTGAGGTTTCTGGAGTCCAGTGGATTACAGGATCAGTGGCAGCATGGATTCACCAGAGACAGGTCTTGTCAGACAAATTTGTCTGATTGATTTCGTTGACTGGGTGACCAGGGAGATGAACTGAGGAAGAACCCTAAATGTGGTGTACTTGGATTTCAGTAAAGCCTTTGACAATGTTCCACACAGGAGAATTATAAACAAACGGAGCACCTAGGGATGGACTCTAAAGCTACTGATTGGGTTAGAAATTGGTTGAGTGAGAGGCGGAAAAGGGTACAGGTAAATGGAGCTCACTCTGAGGAGAAGGAGGTTATCAGTGGTGTGCCACAGGGATCTGTCCTTGGCCCAATTCCATTTAACATCTTTGTTAGTGATATTGCAGAAGGTCTGTCAGGTAAGGTCTGCTCTTTGCAGATGATACCAAAACCTGCAATAGAAAGGAAGGCATAGATAACATGAGGAGGGATCTAGCAAAGCTTGAAGAATGGTTGAGAATTCGGCAGCTGAGATTTAATGCTAGAAAATGCAGGGTCATGCATTTGGGCTGCAATAATCCAAGGGAGTGGTACAGTGTAGGGGTGTGAAATACTTCTGTCTACAAAAGAAGAGCAGGACCTGATGGTATCTGATTTTATTTATTTAACAATTTTTTATACCGCTTTATCATTTCAATCAAAGTGGTTTACATTGTAACTTAAACTGGGTAATATACATTGAACAGAGACATTGATAACTTGGATTTTTCTGAGCAATGGAGGGTCTAGTGACTTGCCCAAAGCCACAAGGAGTGCTAGTGGGAATTGAATGCTGGTCGCTTGGTTCCCAAGCCAGTGCTCTAACCATTAGGCTACTCCTCCACTCTGATGATCTTAAAGTAGCTAAAGAGGTTGAAAAGGCGACCGTGGAAGCTAGAAGCATGCCCAGTGTGCAGCGGCGGCCAAGAGAGCAAATAGAATGCTAGGTATGATAAGGAAAGGAATGGAAAATAAAACAAAAGATATTATAATGCCTCTATATCGTTCCATGGTGAGACCACACCTTGAATATTGTGTGCAATTCTGGTCGCCGTATCTTAAAAAGGATATAGCGATTTTAGAAAAGGTTCAGAGAAGAGCCACCAAAATGGTAAAGGGGATGGAAGGATACTCCTATGAAGAAAGGCTAAAAAGGTTAGGGCTCTTTAACCTGGAAAAGAGACGGCTGAGGGGAGATATGATAGAGGTCTATAAATTAATGAACAGAGTGGAACGGGTAAACGTAGATCGATTGTTTACCTTATCAGAATATAGAAAGACTAGGGGACATGCAATGAAGCTACAGGGTAAACTATTTAAGACTAATAAAAGAAAATATTTTTTCACTCAACGTGTAATCAAACTCTGGAATTTGTTACCGGAGGATGTAGTAAAGGCTGTTAGTGTAGCTGGGTTTAAAAATGTTTTGGACAAGTTCCTGGAGGAAAGGTCCATAAACCATTATTAAGAAGGAACCCAGGATATCAATGCTTGAACCAATACAAGCATTGTGGAACCTGTGTCCCTTGGGGAAACTGCTAGGTACATATGATCTAGATTGGCCACTGTTGGAAACAGAATACTGGGCTTGATGGACCTTGGTCTGACCCAGTATGGCATATCTTATGTTCTTATGTTCTTGGGTGCATAGGGAGAGGAATGGCCAGCAGAAGAAAGGAGGTGATAGAGCCTCTGAATACGTTTTTGATGTGATCTCATTTGGAGTATTGTGTGCAATTCTGGAGACTGCACCTTCAAAAGGATTAAGCAGGTTGGAGTTGGTGCAGAGGGTGGCTACTAAAATGGTTAGTGGTCATAGTTATAAAGCATATGAGGGCAAACTTAAGGATCTTAATATGTATACGTTAAAGGAAAGATGGGATAGAGGAGATATGATAGAGGCATTTGAATACCTTCATGGCATAAATGTATAGGAGAAGAGCCTCTTTCAATTGAAAGCAAGCTCTTCTATGAGGGGACATAGAGGATATACTCAGGAGTAATATGAGCTTTACGGAAAGAGTTGTAGATGTGTGGAATAGTCTCCCAGTGGAGGTGGTAGAGATGAGGACAGTATCTAAATTCAAAAAAGTATGGGACAAACACAGAGTATCTCCAAAGGAAAAAAGGGAACTATTGTAGGAAGGAGGAGTGGCCTAGTGGTTGGGGCCAGTTGTCTCAGACCAGAGGGCAGGGGTTCAACAACCCCTGCCCTCTGCCCTGGAGGACAGGGGTTCAACAACCCCTGCCCTGGAGGACAACAACAACCTTGAGCCAGAGGGAATGGGACTTTTAGTCCCAGAGGTGCTCCTTGTAGCCTTGGGCAAGCTATTTAACCCTCCGTTGTCTCAGGCACAACATGTAGATTGTGAGCCCTTCTGGGACAAGGGAAATATATACCATACCTGAATGTACACTGCTTTGACCCAGTGAAAAGCAGTATATAAACATTGCTAAATAAGTAGTTGATATGGAAGGGCAGACTAGATAGGCCATGTGGTATCTTTCTGCTGTCATGTTTCTATGTATAGTGCTACAAGGCATAGACAGCTTTGTACATTTACATGTAAGAGATAGTCCCTACTCAAAAAAGCTCACAATCTATCCAAGACAGACAAATGCAATAAACAGGGGACTAGCAAGGTTGAACTATAGGGAAACAGTTATAGCCCTCATTACTTAGTCAAAATGGAGTTGGGTGGGGAATCAAAACAGTAACGTAGGAAATTGGCAGGCAAGATTACCTCATCATTACCTTGCCTTTTCTTCTCTCTCCCTTCTTTTCTCCACCCCTTATACTGCACCTCCTATTCCAGGCACTCTTAGATATTCTCAAAGGCTCAACGCAGATAGCTCGATCCTATTTCCCCCTTCTGATTCTATTTTCCCACCCGATTTCCACTCTGTTATACTGTTTATGACCAGGCCAGTCTGTGGCATTCCCTTCTCACCACTGCACTCAACTGAGTCATCCCTTCCCATGCAATCCTTTCTAAACCCCGCCATCATCAACCCTGGTTCCACCCCGGTCTTTGGCTCGCATGTTCCCACCTTCATTGCGTTGTCCTACAGTCCTTCTACCAGGCCCATAGATCCTATCGTTCCTTGATTTCCATTGCCAAAAAAGACTTCTATTCTGCTCTCATAGTCAACTCCTCCTCTCATTCCAAACGGCTTCATGCTATTTGATCTCTCAAAACCTCCAACCCATTTGGCTCTTGCTGATAATTGGCCCTCACCATCACAACTGGCAGCCTTCTTTAGCAACAAAGTTGCGACTCTGCAACATGAATTCTTGTCTACTCCCTCTCCTACAGTTTATAATTCACCTACTTCCTTTCTTCTTTACCTCTATCAATAACACATACTTGGGACACCTACAATGCTGTCTCATCTACTGCTTCTCTAAACTTTTTTCCACAGTCTGGAAAACCTCTTGTTGCTTAGATCCAGTACCATCCTCATGGCTCTCTATCGATTCCTTCGCACTGTACTCCTTTGCGCTTATCATCATTAATAACAGCCTCTCTACCAGTCTTTTCCCCACTACTTGGAAACAGGCCATAGTTCGTCCGTTATTGAAGAGTCCCTCCCTTGATAGCTCAGTCCTTGCTAACTACAGACCCGTCTCCAACTTACCTTTTCTATGTAAAGTACTGGAAAAACTGGTTTTCCAACAACTTTCTACCCACTCCCTTCACCACTGGCAATCTGGTTTTTGCTCTGGACATTCCTCTGATACTATTCTCTTGTTTCTAGTTAGCAAGATTCATCATTCTTGGGATCACAGGAATATCACTCTTGCTGTCTCCCTGGATCTGTCTTCAGCTTTTGATCTTGTTAACCTTGATTTCCTCAACTTATTCTTCCATCTCCCTCCCAGGCTCACCTTGAATCCACCCGTCACTCCACTTTATATTTTCTTGGCCCTTTTCTGTGGAATAACCTACCTCCTTACCTCCATCTAGAATCCTCATTTGGAAAGTTCAGCGTTTGACCTTCCACCTGACCCTACTTAACCCATATCTTCCCATGTTTTTCTCTGCTCCAACTGTTCGTCTACTAAATTTCCTTGCTGAGATTTATTAACACTTCTCTTTCTTTCCTGTTTTTATTGGCATTCTTTTCTGTTCTGATGTGAATTTGTTGTTGTTTTTAATTGTACCCACTCTGATGCTACCGCACTTAGGGCGGTAAATCAAGTCTTAATAAATGAAATGAAATGAAGCTGGGGGGCGGAGCCCGATGTCCAGCGGGATGGTCGCATAACGCTGAGGCTCCCGAGAGGCCTACTCAGAATCCTGAATTAACACCGGACATACTTGAATTTCTGCTCTGATCTTGCCGGGGCACATTGGTGAGATGGCGGGGACCAAACCTACGCGCCTGGAATTTGGATCTCCAGCGGCTTCTCACGGCAAACGCTCCAAAACTGAACCCCCGTCCCCGCAGAAGGGGCTGGCTTTGCGCGAGGGCCCGAGATGCAGCAGGAAATCCTCGCAGAGATTAGAGGGTTAAGGACCTCGTGCAGTCAAACGGTGAAGCACTTCCGAGCGCTGCGGGAAGATCTTGGTGTATTGCAAGGCAGGCTAGAGGGGCTCTCTTCACGTCAGGATAAAATGGAGAGCGTATTAGACTCCCACGCGGTCCGGCTGTCCAAACTCGACAAGTTGAACGTCAGGTGCGGGCCTTGCAGAAAGAAGTGGAAGATGGCAATAATAGAGCGCGCCGCAACAACCTACGACTCGTGGGCATACCGGAGGGAGCGGAATCGGGAGACATGAAGGAGTTTTATATAAAATCCTCCCTTCCCTGCTCCAAATCACCTTTACCAAAGAATTGGAGATTGATCGCGCTCATCGTGTACCCACAAACATAACGCTCAACAGGAAGACCCCGCGGCCTATCATCTTTCGACTTTTGAGATATCAACATGTGGAGCAAATTCTCAGTGCCTCTCGGGCAAAGGGCCATATGGAGTTTGAGAGCCACAAGATCTCCTTCTATCCTGACTTGGCTAAACCCACGGTCGTCGACCGCCGAAAGCGCTTTCTGGAATTCCGGCCGAGGCTTCAACAACTACAAGCACGCTATGGCCTGATGTACCCGGCCAAGCTCCGAGTCACGCTTCACAATCAAACAAGAACATTTGAGGACCCTGATCTACTAGCGGAGTTTTTGGATGCTAAAGAAGCCGACTTGATGCGCTGACTTCCAGAATATTCCTGCCAGTATTCTCATATTCGCTGTACCTGCCATCTTGGATTTGCCGCGGCTCAGTAAAGAGTCTGTCGAGGGCGGTTTGTTGCCTTATTTTGATGATATCTGTGACCCGACTCCATCTACCCATCGGAGCCTCGATGAGTATCAGAGACAGTGTTAATTATGGACTCTGGTGTTTCTTTTCTTTTTTTTTATGTCTCTAGCTTCCTCTCTAGGGGCCTCCTCCCGCAGACATATGGTCGCCATTTTCATTGGGGGTTTTGCTTCTTCTCTAAGTTACTTTGGTACATACTTTTCAATATGGGGTGTATTAGTCAGCAGACTCGGTGATTATATCATTGTTGTACAGATTCTGATTATGATGTATGTTTTCAAGCGCCCTTACCTAAAATGTCTATTACCGATTGATGGCACCATGTAAGATTTTATCACTGAACGTAAAAGGAATCAATAATCCGATAAACGGAAGAAAATCCTAAGCTATCTAAGTCATGAAGCTGCGGACCTGATTTTCCTCCAGAAACGCATTTAAATTCGAAGGAAACTCTTAAACTCAATATTAAACCTTACATGGTGGCCGCCTATTCCCCAGCCGTTTCTAAGAAATGTGGGGTTGCCATACTGGTTAGGAAATCTCTGCATGCTACTATTATTGCGACTAGCTCAGATACAGCAGGTAGATGGTCCTGAGTTCACCTCAAGATAGGTAACCTTGAAGTTACATGTATATGCCTTTATGCTCCTAATGTGGATGACCCTGCCTTTTTTGCTACCATTGCTCAGGTTGCGCAGGCCTCTGCTAATACTTCATTGATAATAGGGGGGGATTTCAATTTAGTTCTTGATCCCCTGATTGACAAACAGCCGCCTAGGACAAGTGGTCCCACCAAGAGTCACACCACGCTTACCTCTGTGATCAAAGATCTTGCTTTAGTCGATCTATGGAGGTTGCTACACCCCAATGAGCTTGACTTTACCTTCTTCTCTTCCCCTCATAAATCCCAGTCTCGCATAGATTTCTTTCTAATATCAAAACTGTTAGTTCCTCAGGTGGACACTGCAAAGATTCACTCCCAACATATTTCAGATCATGCTGCTATTTCTTTTCAATTACACACTACTGCACCCCAAGGGAATTCGGGGGCCTGGTTCTTTGATAGAGCCCTATTAACTCAGCCAGAGTTCCAGTTAGAAATTCGAGCAGCCATACAGGATTACTTCCATTTTAATTTACCCCAGGATACTGCAAATTGGGCTTGGTGGGAGGGTTTCAAAGCGGCCATTCGTGCAACGATCACTAGTTATCAAATTCGCCTGCGGAAACAACGCAAACAGCAGCTACTTATACTAGACCAACAAATCAAAGCAGGCGAACGAGTTCTAACTTCACGTACTGATCCATGCGTCTTAGTTCGCTTACAGCGTCTCCGTTTTCAATATAATGCAATCCTCTCAACTGCAGCTTCTAAGAGTATTGAGCTTCAACGAGGGACATACTACCGTGAAAGCAACCGAGCCGGTCGGCGGAGGTCCCCTCTCTTCCTAAGAAGGGTCGCTTTCTCCTTGATTTCATGCTGGGTATAGCCATATGTTTAATCACGAGGAATTGGAAGGATAGCTCTCGACTTACTGTCAATGAATGGTGGAACCTTGTCTGCTTATATAGTAAATATGAGCAGATATCTCGGAGAGCTATTCCCCATACCCAAACTCACTCTCGCTTGTCTAAATGGCAGATGCTTAATGATTATGTACAATCTGCTCATTGCTCCGACATGTCTGTTTAATGTACACTCATCATGTTTCAGATCACCGTTAGGTTTTGTAACACAATAATGTCTGTACACGCCCGTTTCGGGAATGATTAGTTTTCTAGAGAAGAAGCAGGGGGGAGGGGGGTGGCAGGGGTTTACTTTGGTGTATGTATCTCATTGTATGTATGTATCTGTCTTTTAGCTGTATGTCTTCCTTTCCTTTGTTGTTATAAAACGAAAATAAAGAATTTAAAAAAAAAAAGAAATGAAATGAAGCTATATTTGTTTGTACCTGTTATATGAATGTGTGTCTTTCGTACAAAGGAGGAAACATTGCAGCCATTCTGGATTTTACATTTGAAACAAATAATAAGTCTCATTTCCCCAATAATTTGGAGAGAGGATGTAAGTGTGTATTATTTAGCTTGTATATTAGATCAAAAGAGCACTGTGTATGTAAATATTCAATGCAAAAAAGAAGGTGACCAAAAATGAACTTTATGGCAATAACTTTACTAAAGCCTCAAGAAATCTGTAATAAGTGGTATGAGACCACTCTAGGGGGCACACTTGAGCTTTATTAGCTAAAGTAGCATAAAATACCATTAAAAATGGCAGGCTTGTAAAAAGAAACAACCAGCTTCTAATAATGGAATTTTAAAACAAAAAGGGAAAATAACTCACACTGTTTACAAGCAGCCTATTAAGGATGGATCCCTGTCCCTGGTCACTAATCTGCTCCAGAAGTCATAGAAGTTTCTATTTTTGTAAGTTCTGAGCATTGGCATAAATCTGATGATGGCACCTCTGCCAAAAAAGATATTTCTTTTTTATTTAGTAGGAATGAAAGTGGATACATGCATAAATCTGAAGATAACATAATCTCTTTATTTTCTTCAAATACAATTTCTACCTGATTTCAGCGTTTAATCAGTAAAACACAATAAATAAGGATTTCTGTGGGAGGAAAGGCAGTTTATATGTGTGTTTCTTTAGGACTAACTCTATATATTATACCAGTAATGCCCCTGCTATCTAGATCTTGGACAATAATGAGAAATGAATTAGAAATTAGTTACACATCTTAATTGGTATTTCTCTCTCTGTTTTTGGGGTATATTGCATATTAAGTAAAAGCAACTTTTGCAAAGTCTTGATCTATCTGTCCATCCATCTGTTTGAGATGGGCACACACAGATCAACACACAGAGGCTTCAGTGTTATCAGGGAGGCCAGGCCCTGCCACCCAGCCAAGGGTTTGCAACCTAGCGGAGCAGTGGCCTGGCAGTGAATGAAGGGGTGGGGAGGCCACATGCCACCTGGAGATGTGGCACCCAAATGGGAAGTGACGTGACAAGATGGCAGAGGCCAAGGCTCACCACTAAGACTAGGCAGTCCAGTCAGTGGCAGCAGTTGAAGCTCCCTCCTCCCGAACTGTGAAATGACCCTCACATCCCTCCCCATAGCACTGATCTGGCCGGATGATGAAGTAGCAAACTGGAGGCAATGGAAGAGGTGAGATGAAGTGGAATTGGGGACTAGAGATTCCAAGAGGGAGCAGGACAACATATAAATCCGATAGGGAGGTTGTATGTATAGCACACCAAAATCATCCAAAAAGACCAATTAAGCAGTACATATTATTTATTATTTATTTATTTATAAATAAATAAATAAATATTAGGGAGGGGAACTGAAGGGGGGGGGGGCCCCCAGACCTGTGTCAGATGAAAGCTGCATATTTTTGGAAAAAAACAAGTTTTCAACAATTTCTTGAATTTTTTTATGACTCAAAATGGATATCCGGAAGGAGCAAATTTCAGAGGGCAGAGGCATTAAGAGCAAAGATGGCTGATCTATTTGCATCTGTGTTGTCTTTAGGCTGGAACCACCAATAAATGGGCTTGGGACAAACAAAGGGAATGTGAAGGATTATAAGGAATCAGTTGTGATGACAGATAAAGCGGAAGGCCAGAGTAAAAAGTCCTATCAGCCAGCATCAGAATCTTAAATTTGATGCAACTGGAAAATGGGGAGCCAATGTTCTTTAACTAGGACAGGTGTGACATGATCAAAACCACCTACATTATGAATAAATTTCATGGCAGTGTTTTGTATGAGTTGCATTCGCTTAATCGAATACTGAGGGATGCTGACTAGACTGCATTACAGTAATCAAGACAGCTTATGGCATGAATTAATAGCCTTAAAGAATGAGCGTCAACCAGGAGCTTCAAAGATCTAATCAACTGGAGTGAATAAAAAGACTTTTAACCAGGGAGCAAATATAAGGTTGAAAGGACAGAGTTTTGTTTAGAATAACCCCCAGAGAAATGATGGAATCCCTTACTGGAATAAGAATGTCAGCCATCATAGAGCAGTAGTCAACAGAAGAATTGCCCTTAGTGAACCAGAGAGCAGAAGATTTGGAGACATTGAGAGCCGGTTTCTGGGAAGCAAATCATTCAGCAATTTTGGCAAGGGAAGAAGTAACAAAAGAGCAGTAATGAAGATCCCCCTGCACATATATCTTCCCAAAAATATACCACCCAGGTATATCCTCCACATCCCCCATACACATACCCACTTCCCACTACACACCACCCCATGCACTATTTTAAAAAAACCCCATAAGGACATAAGAGGTCTCATACTGGATCAAACCAAAGGTCCATCCAGTCCAGTGTCCTGTTTCCAACAATGGCCAATCCAAGTCACAAATGCCTAACATACGCCAAAATTATCCATTTCCATGCTATTTATCCCCAGGAATAGGCAGTGGTTTTCTCTTCGTTTAGCTTAATAATGGTTTATAGGCTTTTCCTCTAGAAATTTGTCCAAACTTTTTTTAAACCCAGACACACTACCTGTTTTTACCTATGGTAATGAGTTCCAAAGCATAATTATACATTAAGGGAAGAATATTTTCTCCTATCTGTTTTAAATATTCTACTTTCTAGCTTTATGGCATGTCCCCTAATCTTTGTATTTTTTGAAAGAGTGAACAATCAATTCACATTTACCAAGTCCACTCTACTCAGTATTTCCTCTATCATATCTACTATTACTGCTACTATTAATCATTTATATATCTCGCTACAAGACATACGCAGTGCTGTATGGATATGGGTAAAAGATGGTCCTTTCTCATTAGAGCTTACAATCTCATCAAGACAAACAACACAACAGCTAGGAAACAAGGATACAAATAGGGAAAAGTGAGGAGACATAAAGGAGAACAAGGGATCAAGATCCAAAAGCAGCTTCAAAGATGGGAGCCTTTAGCATGGATTTGAAAAGGGGCAGAGATGAATCCTGACGTACAGATTCAGGTAGTTTGTTCCACTTAGCTGTCTCTTCTGCAAACTGATGAGCCCCCTTTTAGCCTTTCCTCATAGGAGAATCATTCCATACCCTTTATCATTTTGGTCGCCCTTCTCTGTATATTTTCTAATGCCACAATATCTTTCATGAGATGTGGAGACCAGAATTGCACACATCTCCTTAATGCATCTCCCTCATACACATTGAGCCCGATTTATGGAGGGGGATGACCGGGCTGTCCGGACGTCCTTGATAAAGACGAGGCTGTGTGGATCCGATTCTAGTCCATGGGAACAAAATGTTCAAGCAGTAGCCAGAATCGGGCCCGAGGATGGTCCGGCATGCCCCTTCTGCCTGCGGGGTTGTCTTCCCTGCAGGCACCCCCGACATCTGCAGCTCTGGTCCCCCATTTCTCCTTGCCCCACCCATGGCTGGCCTGCTGCAACCTGGATTGAGTGGCGAGGACCCCCCTTTACCTTGATCTAGCCCGGGGGGGGGGGGAGGATCCTTGGGCCTGATTTGGCCAAAAGTGCTGCTTGTACCACCTTTGAGGTAGTATAAGCAGCATGTCCCCACGGGCCCGGCAGCACGTCCTGGGCCGTGAGTTGAATCCACCGTGTACATGCTGCCGGGCTGGTCCACTCCCGCTCTACCCTGCTTTGCCCCATTCCTGCCCCCTCCCTCCAGCTCTCCCCGTCCTGATGCACAGGACGTACAGGGAGAGCCGGAGGGGAAATCGGGCATGGATGCCTTGTGGGGCTGTACATCCTGCTGGGACATGCAGCCCTGCAACCCAAATTTGTGAATGACCTCCATTGCCTCCCAAAAACTATTCCCCTCATCATGCTCCTCCCACAAACATGCTCATAGTCATATATCCACCACACACATACATACACCCCTAAGCCCTCTACATAAACATAAATAATAGCACCTCAAGTTCACATCATATACACCAACCTTACAATCCCCAATGTACCTGCAGTGCATGTACACTCCTTCACATACCCCTGCCACCCTAATGAAACATACTTTGGTGCAAACCTCCCCAATGAGTTTCTCACACAAACAAGCTTGAGTCTGTCAATAGATAAAGGGGAAATGCCCATTTTGTCACACTAGTGATTATTTTAGAAGCACCCCTTCCTGTAAATACCAGCATTTACACGTGTAGACTGGCATAGACCAGTCAATGCCATTGTAGAAAATTAGGACCCGATATTCAAAGGCATTTACATGGTTTGCAGTTCCCTTATCACTGCTCCCCAACACTATTTCTCTCTCCTGTCTCTGCCCCCAGATATCACATGCACACAATCTCTTGATCTCTCCTCATTGTCCCTCAACAAAACACTCCCTTCTCTCTTTCCTTCTGCTCCCTCCCTCATCCCACTCTCATTTTTGTTGCCCTTCCTCCACACTTGGATCTCTCCATCATATATACTGTCATGCCCCAGCCCTCTGCCTCAGGCTTAGAGGGGTAGGGTTGCCATTAACTTCTCTTATAAAAGGTTGAATAAACTATTTTTCCCAGTGATGCCTGCTGGGAGTTGTAGTTTTGGCCTTCTAAGATGAAGTGTAGTCATGAAACCGAAAGTAAAGGCAAATGACAAAATTTATTCCCCAAACGCAAACAAAGTCCATGTAGACTGTAACAGGATACTTCTCCACTCATTCGCTCAAGGTTATTTACAACTTAGGCTGGATGAGCTTCACAGTCATTAATTATAGGCAGCTGCTTATCAATATAATGGATAAAAAAAACACAGCTTCTTCATTCAACAAAGTAAAAATATCTTCTTTTTACCTTTGTCTTCATTAAGCCTTCAAATATACATGCAACAGGTATCTTCCCATTAAAAGAGCAAGTTCCTACCTTCAGTTCAGGCTAGGTTTCATTACTCTACTTTTCAGGAGACTTTATCTTTTCAACTATTATTTAGCAAAGGGATTCCATGCTAACAGCTTGACATAGAGAACAGTCCATGAGTACTTCTGGAGGCAATAAATCCTGCTCAATAGGCTCAACCTGCATTTCCTCTGGCTCCGGTAATGCAGTGCCCTGCTCTGAGCTTTTAACGTATGTCTTAGGGTATACTCTCTCTGAGGATCCCTGTGTCTCTCTTGAGCACAGCTCCACCCGGTAAGGATAAATTGTACCTGAAGCTGTGGTCACTTCTCCCTGACTGTGTTCACCAGTCTCCCTCCAGCTTCTGGGAAACAATCCCTGGTTCACTTCCCCGAGTTCCTTCCTGGAGCTCTGCCACGGCTCCCTGTTCCAGGCTTGGCTCCTTTGACTCCTGTGCTGAGTCCTGGGCTCCCACCTCTGAACTCTCTGAACCTTCTGATCAGGAACTGGGGTTTGAAGCCTTCTCTGCTCTCTCCTTCTGTGCTCTCTCTCTCCGAGCTCTCCTCTCCTGTGCTCTCTCCTCCCAGGCTCTCTCCACCCAGGCTCTCTTCTTCTCCTTCCAGGCTCTCTCCTCCTCCCGGGCTCTCCTCTTTGCTTTCTCTCTAGCCAAGGTTTATATCCCTGCTTCCCGGGCAGTGTCTCCCCCTCTCTGGACAGGTGCTTGCAATTATCTTTCAAGCCTGCAACTACGTCAGCAGAACTTGGGTGTGGCAGCCTAGGTTCAGTTTCTCTCTGCTTGCTTTCTTTAGGCAAAAACTGAAACCTGTGCACTGCAGGGATGTCACTTTTCTTAAAAGCAAAATCATTAGTTTCTCCTATTTCCATAGGCTCACTACAGGCTTCCTTATCAAATACACACAGATACACATACTAACCCTTGTGCTCTTCACTCTGTGCCCCTACTGTCACTTTCTCAGACTTTATTTTCTCCTCTTATTATTTTCTTGCTATTTCTTCTCTGCCCCCACACACTCACACACACTATCATTTGCTCTCTCTCTGTGCCCCCTCAAGTTTCGATAATTCCATTACTCTCAGACTTGCACAATTTGTTTCTCCTACATCTCCACTTTCATTCACTTACTTGCTCTTTCTCACTGTTCTTTTCCTTCCAGCACTGTTACACTCTCCTCGCTGTTGTCCCCCCCTCCCCCGCCCACACTCTCTTGAGCTTTCCCTCACCTACACATAAAGAATATTTTCTCTTTACTCTAGGTGCCCCTCTCTCCCCCCAATTACAGTTGCTGGAGAATCTATGTCCAGTCCAGGCTTCTAGCTGCTAATTGGTCCAAGCCAGCAGAATGAGCCAGCGGTAGGAATAGGGGTATTAGCAGCCGAAACAAACAGACCACGCCCTCCAAGTTTCTTCCTTGGTCGCTGTCCTCTTGTCAGCTGTATTCTTGAACTCCTGCTGCTGTCTTACCTGGTTTTGGAAGGCTTAGCCTCACCAAGCCTCTTATTCCATATGTATATTTATATATAAAATGTTTATACCGTCTTTCTGATACATCATTCAAACATTTTTACAATAAATTCAATAAAAACAATTTATTAGTAAAAGACTAATGATCGTTGTTTTAATAGCTTTATTTTTATTTCTATGTATCCATTCCTAGTATATACTCTACTCCCTTTATTCTTTCCCTGGAAGCAGAAAGGTTTTCAGTACTTTTTTTGAATCCCAACAATTTAGACTCTAGAGCATCCCCTAATCTCCTCTGGGAGCTTGATCCGTTTTTCAGTACTTTTTTTGAATCCCAACAATTTAGACTCTAGAGCAGTGATGGCTAACCTTTTTGAGCCCGAGTGCCCAAACTGCCGCACAAAACCAAAGAATTTCCTCAAAGTGCCAGCACGTCAATTAAACCTTAACAACAAGATTTTAGTATCTAAAAACTCTTTATAAAGTTGCCTGAACTATGTAACATCATTTGTAAAGGTTGGAATCTTTGTATTGTCAGAGAATCAATTTGATTCACAATCCTTTGGTTTTCATTTCAATTTATTGGCAATTTATAATGTTTTAATGATTTCATTCAATTTAGAAACAGGAAGGCAATAATTAAACTGGGAACCCCAAAAGCCAAACTTGGAATGTACAACAACACTGTAGAAATAAAACTATAAATTAATTTCCTCTTGTACCAAACAAAGCACAGACGTTAATGATGCACATTTCCCAGAGGTTTCATATTCCAGTTAATAAATTCAAAATAAAGAGATATTTCTACCTTTTGTGCATTTTTTTTCAGTTGCAATTGCTCCAGCACTTTCTTCTGGTTTCTTCATGTTTTCTGCTAACTGTCCATCGTCTGCTGTCCATTTGTTCTTTCTTCTCTCTTCTAGTTTTTTTTCCATTCTCTCTCTCTACATCTGCTTTAACATACTAATCTTTCTCCTTTTGCTCTTTCCTCATTCCTATTTCATCCACACAAATTTTACCCCTCCATCCTCAATCCCCACTTATTCTCCCAATACCAGGCCAATTGTAGATTTTTCATCCCTCCCACACAAAATATTTTTCCCCTCTCCATTTTACTCTCCCAGCCCCATCCCATTCTAATCCTCCCCCAACATCAGCTCCCTTCTAGTTCCAGTCTCACCCAGCATCCATTCCCTTCTAGTCCCTGCATCAGCCCATTTCCCGTCCTAGCCCACCATCAACCCATTTCCAGTCCTAGCTCCCCCATCCATTTTCAGTCTGAGTCCCTTCATCAGCTCATTTCCAATCCTAGCCCCCCATCAGCCCACTTCTAGTCATTTCCTAGCCCCATCATCAGCCCATGTCAAATCATAGCTCCCCTCCACTCAGTCCAATTCCAGTCCAAGCCCCCCCCCATGAGCCTACTTTCAGTTCTAGCCCCTCCATGAGTCCATTTCAATTCAAGCCCCCACCACAGCCCATTTCCAATCTTAGCTCCCCCCAATAGCCCATTTCCAGTCCTATCCTAGCTGCTCCATCAGCCCATTTTCAGTCCTAGCTCCCTTCCCTCACAGCCCATTTCCATTCCAAGCTCCCTCCCCATCAGCTATTTGCAATTCAAGCCTCCCCTTCCACTCAGCCCATTTCCAGTCATAGCAACCCCCCAACCCATTACCAGTCCTAGCCCCCCATCAACCCACTTCCAGTCCTAACCCCCCCATCACCCCATTTTCAGTTTAAGCCCCCCCCTATAACCCATTACCAGTCCTAACCCCCCCATCAGCCCACTTCCAGTCTTAACCCCATCAGCCCATTGCCAGTCTTAACCCCATCAGCCCATTGCCAGTCCTAACCCCCCCCCATCAGCCCACAGCCCATTACCAGTCCTAACCACATCAGCCCACCTCAAGTCCTAACCCCTCCCCATCAGCCCATTTCCTGTCCTAGCCCCGCCCCATAGCACATTATCAGTACTAACCACCCCCCATATCCAATTATCAGTTCTAACACCCCCATCACCCCATTTCCAGACAGCCCCCAACAGTCCACAGCCCATTAGCAGACCTAACCCCCCCAGCCCATTAGCAGTCCTAACACCCCCCCCCAGCCCATTAGCAGTCCTAACAGCCCCCTCGCCCCAGCCCCAGCCCCAGCCCCAGCCCATTAGCAGTCCAAAAAAAAAAGCTGGCTCTCTGGCTGCTGCCGCTGCCGCCGCAGCAGAATGCAGTGTCCCGCGGGGCCCCCTCTGCACCGGCTGAGCCCTCTGCCCGGCTTTCAGATTCGCGAAGGGAGAGTGTAGAGACGCGAGGGAGAGACACTCTCCCTTCGTGAATCTGAAAACCGGGCAGAGGGCTCAGCCGGCGCAGAGGGGGCCCCGCGGGACACTGCATTCTGCCGCGGCAACAGCGGCAGCAGCCAGAGAGCCAGCTTTTTTTTTTAATGTAATTTTGAGGAAAGCAGAATGTTCTTTGCGCGGGGCCCCCTGAAACGTGGGGCCTTGTGCAAAAAACATTCTTGCTCAATGGACGGGCCGGCCCTGGACACCAGCACACTCACCTCCCGCCGCGCCGCATATCTTAATTGCGGACCTTCCCACGTGCCAGCTGCAAGGCCTTCGCGTGCCACAGGTTCGCCATCGCTGCTCTAGAGCATCCCCTAATCTCCTCTGGGAGCTTGATCCGTTTTTCTGGTGCTGTCTTGGATTCTGATACTGCTTCTGTCTTCACCACCCCCACTGAGAAGCTCTTCCATGTATCCACCTCTTGTTCTATAAAGAAATATTTCCTTAACTTACTTCTGAGTCTACCTTATTCTATGACCCCCTCATTGCAGAGCCTTCTTTCTATTGAAAGAGCCTACTGGCCATTGTTCCTCTATGTACTCAGGCATCCTTCCAGCTTTTGCTGTCATCTTATCTACCTCAGCTTGTTTGGCCACCATTGAGTTAAATATGTTCAAGACAGATTTAGAGGGTGATGGTAAGGACAAAGAAGGAAGGTGACAAGAGATTAAGTAGTGTCTGTGGTGACACAGTAGTAGGAGACAACTGGGCAGACTGAATGGGCCACGGAGTTCTTTATCTGTTAACAGCTGCTATTATTAATATCCAATTCCTGGCCAAGAGGGGGTACCAGAGGGTCATGTCTCAGGGACTGCTTACAAGAGAGGCAAGAATTGCAGCTACAGGAGAGCAGGGCTCTTTCTGTATTAGTCAATAAGAGATCTCCTTTTGATCTCCTTTTGATCTTAGGGTCCCAGCTGAGACAGCAGTACTAATCACTGACCCCGCTTTCTGTTGGTTATGTATTCAGATCTATGGATAGGAGCTGTAAATAGCCAAGCTATTGAAATCCATATAAAAGGTTTATTGTAGCACAGTCATGGTTGCTAATTGGTTTCCCATAGAGAGGACAGACGCCTTGCAGACTACTGGCCTGATGTCCTCAGTCACTTTGAAGCCTGGTGGCCATAGCATGATCATGTGACTGTATGCTGCTATCTTTGTGTGGTGGTATGCTAGCAGGCCATCCTTATCAATGGTTTTGAAATGCATAAAGACATTATCTCAGGGTGTGACTTCTGTTCTTGGGACACCCGTTATCTCAGGCCCCTGTGCAGAGGACTCTTAATCAGTCAACTATCAGCTGTTACCTAATTGCCTCTTACCCTGATACAAAGTCCAATAAATCAACTCTTGAAGAGTAACCACTAGCCAAGCAAATGTTGATAAGAAATATGTTTCTATCTCAGAAAGAAAAAGTATATAAAATAAGAAAACTAACTTTAAACATAAGATATTTTTGTGCAGGAAACTGGAATAAATAAGAACATGAAAAAAATTCACCTTAGCCAATCTCAGTCCACCTCACACCGAATAATCCAGCCTCATGAGAAGAGTCATTCAAGTACTTCATTGGCATGGCAATTTTATATGTGATGTCATAGTAATACATCAACAGGGTGCTTTTGTAACAGGGCACCTGGCTGTGAGGACACACTTGTGCAAATATTATGCCTATTTTAAAAAGGCAAGATATGCATCTGTGTTCCTTTATAAATTGCCTCCTCAAAAGCTCCCACACAAAATTACACTTTCTCCAAAGCAGAAATAACTTTCCACCTAAACTTGTGTAGATATAAAATATCCACATAGCTTACATAAGTGCATATCTTGCAACTTCGCTTAATTTCCATCCCCCAGAATACCTATGCATATAGACTAATTTTAAAAAAGATTCCTTAGGTTGGGAGTTCAAGCAGGTACCTGTTGTATAAAGGTATATAAGTACCTATGGGGGTCATTTTAAAAGCCCTATTCGTGATTTCCATATCCATTCATAAGTGTAAATCACATGCACATCCCCAGAGCCATTTTAGAAGGACAATCTACACATGCCGGTGCAATCACATCTAAGTCACATGAGGGCGTGCCAAAAAGCTATATGTTTATGCTCAATTTTAGACCTGCGGTGCATGTCTCAATTTGCCATCAGAGACATCCATTGCTATACCTGCTCCAAACCAAGATCTGTGAGGTAAAGCGGGAAATGTCCCCTCTGTCCCCTGATATTTTTTGCTCCTTCAAAAAAATGTGGCAGTAAGTAAAAAGGCATTCCTCCTGGCTCTGGAGCTGCTCCACGTTCCCGTTTTCAAAATGCCAGTCCCCTGGTGTTGGGCTGGTACAAGCTGTGAGGACCTGCCCTGGACAGGGAGCATGCTGAAAAGGTTACGCCCCAAGGCAGACTGGAGCAAGACCTGAGCATGGCGAGGAAGACAGAGTAAAAACTAGGTGTGAAGCAGAAGACAAGAGTAGGAGAACTGTGGCGGAACGCTATCTAGTGGTAAGGTAACGAGGAGTTCGAGCAGTTAACACAGGTCAGATTCACTGAGAAATGTTGTATCAGCAAGGGTGTATCTAACTGGGCTTCCTTATATATAAGACATACCTCTTGCTAGTTCATTGCACTCGTCGGGAAGGGGGGGCTCCACTTCTGCTGTACCATGCTCACATTTCACAGACCTGGGGCTTTCAGGAAGTAACACCAGAGGCTTCAGCTGCCAAGCACTAACCTCTGATGTACAAGGTTGCAGGTTCAAATCTAGTCAGACCTCACAGGAATGGTGCCTTTCAACCTGAAGCATACTGAACTAAAGTAAAATAAAATTTCAAGGTGCAGAGAGAACAAAAAGGCTGTATCACAGCTGAGCCATATTGTCCTTGGGCAGGCTACATTTCTTGCAGGATGCAACATATTTTGCTGCTGTCCCTTTAATCTAATCATTCACCTCCACAGACCAATAGAAGTTAGTTACAGCTCATGCCAGAGGAAACATACAGGCCATCCTTACAGGCATGTGTCTTGGCAAGCATGAAGTTGCAATTATGACTTCTCTATGAAAACCAGAACTATGGAGGGATATTTACTAACACTTAACACATGCAAACGCCATTCTCATGTGTTATCTGATGCAGGGCTCACTTTAGTCCTATGGCCCAGTGACAGATAACATGAGATAACAGCATTAGTATGTAACTCCCTATGCAGGCCCGGATTTAGGCAAAGGCAACATAGGAAATTGGTTACATGCCCGAGGCCAGAGAAGCCTGCTCTCACTTACCTTAGGCCTTATGTTGTATGAAAGGGGTGTCACTGTGACACTATGGCATTCCTCTGCTTTTCTTCTGCCTCTCCAATCTTTTTAGGATCTTTGGCAAATCTACTCCCCCCAACCCACCCCTTGCTGCTCTCTGAAGTCTGCTGTCTGGTCTTGCCTATGGTGGCAAATCCAGCCCTATTCCTATGTTTCATGTAGACAATGTGAGAAAAACAGGACTGGATCAGCCTGTTTGGTTAACCTCAGGTGAGCTGATAACCCTACTAGAAACATCCTGATACTGACCATTGCTCCCTAAATGCTTGCAAAGTGTAAAGATAAGGTGCTCAGTATTTTAAAAAAAACTGAGTTCCTAAATTTAGGTCCCTAAATGTATGCCCTATTTTCAGCCAAACTTAGGAGATTACAGACCTAATTTTCAAAAGGCATTTACACGGTTTACTACCCAGTAAACCATATAAATGCCTTAAATCAGGATATTCAATGGCATTTACAGGGTTAGTGCTGTTGAATATCCCCTTGTAACTCCCCTATGTGCCCTGATAAGAACATAAGAACATAAGATGTGCCATACTGGGTCAGACCAAGGTCCATCAAGCCCAGTACCCTGTTTCCAATAGTGGCCAATCTAGGTCATAGGTACCTAGCAGACTCCCCAAAAGATACAGGTTCCTCAATGCTTGTACTGGGTCAAGCAGTAATATCTCGGGTCCCATTTAATAATGGTTTATGGACCTTTCCTCCAGGAACTTGTCCAAACTGTTTTCAAACCCAGCTACACCAACAGCTTTTACTACATCCTGAGGTAACAAATTCCAGAGTTTGATTACACGTTGAGTGAAAAAATATTTTCTCTTATTAGTCTTAAATAGGTTACCCTATAGCTTCATTGCATGTCCCCTAGTCTTTCTATATTCTGATGACGTAAACAATCGATCTACGTTTACCCGTTCCACTCCGTTCATTAATTTATAGACTTCTATCATATCTCCCCTCAGCTGTCTCTTTTCCAGGTCTTTTTAGCCTCTCTTCATAGGGGTATCATTCCATCCCTTTTACCATTTTGGTGGCTCTTCTCTGTACCTTTTCTAATAACGCTATATCCGGTTAGCAATGGGGCATGTTGGGGGCGTTATGGGGCAGAGTAGAGGCAGTGACAAGCAATAATTGGGCAGCAGCGGTATTGCATGCTGCCCGGTTAGCTATCTGCACTGAAAAGATAGGCAAGGAAAATCCTCACCTATCTTTAAGTCGCAGGAGCTAACCAAACAGCATGCAATATTGCTGCTGCCCAGTTAGCTTCAGAGGCTTCTGGTATGTACGGCAATCCCCAGATATTCAATGCCATTGCCACGACATTGAATATCTGGGGATTGCCGCAGGAGCTAACCACACAGCAGTTATATTGCATCGTTTCTCCATTGAATATCCGGATTAGAGGTCAGGGAGGAGGGCTATGCACCGACAAAGTGCCCAGCTCTTCGAAAATGAGCCTAGCTCACTATCGGGTCCTACATGTTTAGCTGAAAATTCCATTTTAATTCAGGAGTTTAAAAGTTATGCTTATAAATTCAGGCCTGTCATTCACTTGCCTAGATTTTACAAGTCTGGTGCTGAAAATCACTGTAACTGCCTAACTTTATTCTCTGCCCTATAGTCATCCTTATTGCCGCCCATTTTTTATGCTACTAAATTTAGGTGTTTAGTGAAATTTTTAATATAAATTTAGGCACTCAGCCCTAGTAAATTTTATAAGAGCCCAATTTGGTATCATGACTTTCAAAGATAGGAGCATAAATCCTTTGAATATTGGGCCCAACGGGGATAATTTTTTTAAGCTTTTTTCAAATGAAAAGCCTGTTTTATACATAGGAAAGGGCCTTTATAAAATTCCGCAACCATATATTTGTATAAAAAGTATGGAAACAGAAAGTGTGTACCTACTTTTAAGCAATCTGTCTGTTAGGGTGCCAACACCCTGGGGCATAGTTTTGAAGAGTGGAGGCAGAGTTGTGATGTACACATATATTATTATCAATATGCAGGTACATGCAGAGAGTACATATCATCTTTAGAGAAGATGTAAATTTGTACATGGGTATTTACATTGTTCTGGGAGCTTATTTTATAAAGGCACATGGAGCTCGATTCAGGTAGGAGCACATCCAGGCTGCCCCAAGCAAGACGGGCCCATTTGGACCCGATTCTGGATCGCAGGAACAAAACATTCCTGCATTAGCCAGAATTGGGCCTGAGGACGGCCCGGCGTGCCCCTGCTGCCTGTGGGGAAGGCCTCCCCACAGGCGCCCCCGACTCCCATGGCCTCAGCTCCCCTTTTCCCCGCCGCCCAACCCACGGTTGGCCTGCAGCAGCCTGGATCAGGCAGCAGGGACCCCCCGCACCTGGCCCCGGCCCAGGGGGAGATCCCCAGGCCCGATTGCCAGTTTTTTTGCTGCTTATTCCACCTTTGAGGTGGAATAAGCAGCATATCCCCATGGGCCCAGCAAGACGTACAGGGCCGTGACCTGAATCAGCCCTGTATGTCCTGCTTGGCTGGCCCGCCCCTGCTCCGCCCTGCTCCGCCCTGCTCCTGCCCTCTCATTCTCCCCACTGGCTCTCCCCATCCTGATACACAGGATGTATGGGGAGAGCCAGAGGGGGAATCAGCCCTGCAACCCGTGTCCCAGAATCGGACCCATAGGCACCTATGTTGCCTTTATAAAATAGGTACCTGTTTGGATTTCTTATATAGGCATCTTTTTATAAAATGATCCCTTTCCCCTTGTGTTTAGGTAAGGACCCCGAACCATTTTTTCTTTGGCAACTAGATCCTCAGTGCAAGTAAGGCTGCGCAGTGTCATTCAGAGCAAAGTGATCAACCAAGAGGATTGTGAAAAATTGCTAGAGGATCTTGATAAATTGGAAGACTGGGCATCCAAATGGCAGATGAAATTTAATGTAGACAAATGCAAAGTTATGCACCTAGGAAAGAACAAACCAAACTATGGTTATATGGTGCAAGGTTTCACATTAGGAACCACCACCCAGGAAGATGTTTTAGACTAGCTTCCCCTGTTGTCGGTTCATGAACCAGCTGCTCCAAGAAGCAGTCATTTATTTAATCATCTCCCTAGCATGTCCTGCTGTGACACTGACTCAGTCAAAACCCGGGTAATTGAAAGCACCCATTATTACTGTGCTGTAACTTTTGTTAGCTTCACTGATTTCTTTCAGCATTTCATTATCCATCTGTTCATTCTGGCCAGGCGGTCGGTAGTATACTTCTACTGCCATTGCCTTCTCCTTTTTACATGGAATTTCTATCCATAGAGATTCTACAGTGTATTTTGTTTCTTGCAAAACTTTAATCCTTTGTGACTCAATGCCCTCTCTAAAATAGAGTGCAACCCTTCCACCAATTTGATCTACTCTGTCATTGGGATATAGTTTGTACCCATGTATCACAGTGTCCCATTGGTTGTCCTCCTTCCACCAGGTTTCTAAGATACCAATCATACCTAACCTTTCTTTTAGTGCTATATTTTCTAACTCTCCCATCTTACTTTTTAGATTTCTAGCATTTGCATACAGGCATTTTAGAGGTTGTATTTCAATCATATTAATCTGGTTATCTGTTGATAGGGATAATTGGAATCTTTCAGCTCTATACTTAAGGGCATTTGGGTAACTTTTATCTTTATTGGAACCTCTCTGTTTGGATTTTCTAACTTCCCAGTTTTGTTAGTATCCTTCAAGGATACATTCTTCTGTACCATGCGCTCTTCGGTAACTGTCAGCTTTCCCCTATTATCTAGTTTAAAAGCTACTCTATCTCCTTTTTAAATGTTAATGCCTGCAGCCTGGCTCCATCCCAGTTAAGGTGGAGCCCATTCCTTTGAAAGAGCCCCCCCCCCCTTCCACAGAAAGTTGCCCAGTTCCTAACAAATCCAAAACCCTCTTCTTTGCAACATCATCTCATCCGCTCATTGAGACTCTGGAGAGAACGCTACCCTGGAAGTTCTGGATTTCAACTTCCTAACTAAAAGCCTAAATTTGTCTTCCAGAACCTCCCTACCACATTTTCCTATGTCATTGGTATCATCATGTACCAAGGCAACAGACTCCTCCCCAGCACTATCTAAAACCTTGTCTATGTGGCCTGTGAGGTCTGCTACCTTTGCACCAGGCAGGCATGTTACCAGGTGATCCTCACGTCCACCAGCCACCCAGGTATCTACATGCCTAATGATTGAATCACCCACTATAATGGCCGTTCTAACCTTTCCCTCATGGGCACTGTCGTGAGGGCATCCCCTGGTGACCATTCAAAGTATGGGCATGCTCCACGATAGAAATTATTTAGGGAGCGTGATGAAATGTAAGGTCCATGAATGGCGAAATGGTCTTACTTATTTCCAGCTTCCTATGAGAGCTCAATAATCAAACCAAGTGTAGGGAAAACAAGGCTTTATTCCCCGTCTGTGCAAGGGTTCAAATAAGACATTGAGAAATCAAAAGAATGTCCTTTGTTTCAAAAGGTACCAGTATTAACAAGCTGACTAATTGTTAAACTCCACAATTAGTGCAAGGGTTAATCAGAAGAATTCACTTCATTCCAACACAATAAGAATTAAACAAACTTCTTCTCAGTTATACAGTGGCTACAGATTCTAGGCTCGTGGCCATGCACAAACCACAATCCATTTCTTCTGGTGGAGGAATGGGAACAGCATTTATATATTCAATTTCTGCTCCACTACATTCATCATCAGAGTAGTCACTGTCCCTGTCTGCTACAGGTCTACGTGAAGTGTCTCTAGGCTCTTGCCTCCAATAAGACTGTGTTTTAAGTTCTCTGGGAATTTTCTGAAACCACCCTGGTTTCTTCTTCCTTACAAATTGAGTATTTATTTTAGCAGTGCCTCTAGGAGTTAAGCATTCAGTATCATGAATAAAGCTTTCATACCTGGAGCCTCTGTGGTTTGAATCCGTGGAGCTTTCTCTCCCAGAAATGTTTCTCCTGCAACAGGTTCTCTGCCGATAAGCTCTAGGCAGGGCTGTGCTTTCTGGCAGCTTGGTAAAACCTGGTGTGGATTACACTTTATGCTTCGGTAAGAACTTAGCTTTGTCAGAAACTGCTTTTCCTTTGGTGCCTGGTAAAACGTGACTAGTATTTCCCAGAGACTGCAGGCTTTCCTCCAAACTTATCTCTCTGGTTCTCTGGATACGTCTTTCTGCTTTTGAATCAGGAACATTGTGGGAACAGGGAGTGGCACACTCTCTAGCCTTAGTGCTTTCTCCAGCAGACTCCCTCTGATCAGCTTCTCGCTTAGCCTGGCCCTTCTGAACTCCACCTTTGTGAACTCTGTTCCTTTGGGCTTGCTCAGGTAGGATTCTTTCTCCAAGTCCTTCTCCTTCTCTTAGAGCTGCTCCTTCCCTCAGAGATGTTCCTTCTCTCTGTCCTCTCCTTTGAGGTATTCCTTTCTTCTGTCCTTCTCCTGGAGCTGTTCCTCTCAATAGAGGTGTTCCTCCTCCATGAGGTGTTCCTCCTTTCTGGATCTGGTTCCAATTCTGCCCTTCCTCTGGAGCTGTTCCTTTCAATAGAGGTGTTGTTCTCAATAGAGGTGTTCCTGTCTTGCTAGCATTCAGCTTCTGCTTATAAAGGAATCTTTCCTTTGAAACCTCCGGGCTCATTCCCAGGTGCAAATCATTAGCTCTCTTGGGCTCATTAGCTCCTGTATGATCACTCCTGCCCCCTCTAGCTGTGCCTTGAGGTAACTGCACATCTAGATTTCTCTGAGAAACAGGGTTTCTTTTCAGGTTTGCATCTTTATTGATACCCACTTCATGACAGCACATGGCCCTGAAGAAACCTACTCAGTACAAGAGGGTGTTACATCTCCTGGTGGATAGGTCCTAGCTACAGGATCACTTCTTGCCTCACCAAGGTGATGCTCTCCTTTCATGAGACCTCTGGGGCTTCAATACTACATCCCTGTAGGTCTTGTCTATGTACCTCTCTGACTTCCTTATGTCTTCCAAGTCTGCTACTTTAGCCTCTAAAGATTGCACTGGTTCCCTGAGATCAAAGAGCTCCTCGCAACTAGTGCACATGTAAGACCTCTCGCCAACTGGGAAAAAATTGTACATGTGATACTCAATACAAAAGACTGGATAACCCCCATCTCACTTCCAGACTGCTGTATGCATCTTAGTTTTAAAGTCTTGTTTAGTTATTTAAGTTGTTTTTAGTTACTAGGGTTACTTGTACTAATACAACTATACCAAATAAGTTTAAGGGACTTTGTTCACCTCAAGATTAATTATTTTCAGGGCCTTAACTCATCTATTCCTGGTGAGGATAATCAGCTGAACCTAGAAGGGAATGTGAATACCACTCCATCTTTAATAGGTATAAGACCCTATAAAGCTAGGATTATGCCTGGGGTGTGTGGGAGTTGGGGTAGGAGGGAGGAAACTAACACTCAGTAAAGGATGGCTTGCTAAACAGGTCCCCGACCTGTGCTTTTGAAGTAATCTGTGACCAATTTTCTGGGTGTTTCACACAGCCCTTGCTTCGATAGAGGGAGTCTTTCAAAATGCCCCTTTGATCTGTCACTTGGCTTTAAAACCTTTTTAAAACAATTTCCCAGGTCTCTTACCCCCTATCTAGAAGGTCTCTTTCTAAAGGTCTTTAGAAACAATTTATTGCTCAAAGAATACTGACCCTGGTTTTCTTTTTATACTAAGTTATACTCTGATTTGATTTAAATTAAAGCTCTTTGCTGATACTAGGCCCTGACTGAATATTAAATTTAGGCTAGAAGCTCTCTGCTGGGATTAAATTTAAACTGAAAGCTCTCTTCTGGGTCTTAAACTTAAACTGAAAGCTACCTGCTGAGTTTTTAATGCAAACTAAAAGTTTTTTGCTGATACTAGGCTCTGATTGAGTATTAAATTTAAACTAGACGCTCTCTGCTGGGTTTTAATTTAAATGAAAGCTCTGTGGGTTTTAAATTTAAACTGGAGGCTTTTTGCTGGGTTCAGGATTTAAACTGAAAGCTCTCTGCTGGTTTTACATTTAAACTGAAAGCCCTCTGATGGGTTCTGAATTTAAATTGAAAGCTCTCTGCTAGGTTTTAAACTTAAACTGAAAGCTACTTGCTGAGTTTTAAATTTAAACTAAGAGTTCTCTTCTGATACTAGGCCTTGACTGATTTAACAAATATGCTGGATTTGAATTTACACAGATTAATCAGCTTTAATCTAAAGAATTTTTTCCCCAAGATTTAGAAAAATTCCCAGAAATAACTACTTACAATTGCAGATTTCTCTCCAGAAGTAGCAGTCCCTTTTTGTAGTCCTTCAAGACTGGAGGTGGGGCAGTTGTCATGGAGGTGGGGAATTTGTAATTTTTTAGGAATGCGGCAGTTTGTGGCATGGTAGGGCAGTAGTGAGAGATATTTTTTGGGGTGGGACAATTCTAGGTGGTTGTTTAGTGGGGTGGGGCAGTTTACAGTGTGGTGGGGCAGTTGCAGGAGTGTACGTTTTGGGGGTGGGGCAGTTTGCATGGTGGTGATGCAGTTGTGGAGGGGTATTGTTTTCATTTGACGGTTTGATAGAGCAATTCCAAGGGTGTATTTTATGGTGGTGGTGAAATTGTGAGGGAGGTGCAGTTTTTGGTGGTGGGGGCTGTTTGGGGGATAGGGAGAGTAGAGAACAGAGAGACAGAGTTTGAAAGGAGCCACTTTAATTTAGGTTGGATATTCAGTGCTGGGGGCATATTTAGTCAGTGGCACTGAATATCCATTATGCCTGGACAGATTTAGTTATCTGGTTAGTGGCAATATTCAGCTAAACTGGCTAAAGTTCGACCAGCTTTTTTTCTTCCTAACTTAGCCAATTTAAGTTAGCCAGTTAGTGTCTCAGTATCACCACTGACCAACTAACCTTTAGTGCTGGTCCTCCTCCTCCCCTGATATACCCCAATACCAAGCAGTTAGTTTTGGGGTGTATAGCTGGCTTTGGAGGGGATATTCAGTGGTATAAACCAATATGAGCTGCTGAATATCCAGCTCAGCAGGATTAACACAATTTGCAGGTCTGCAAACCACATGAATCCCTTGGAATATGCCCCCATGGTGTCTAATTAAAAGACTCCTTTTGGTGGAATATTGTGTGTACCATATATAAATTAGAAGCAACTACTGCAGAAAGGCAAACTTCACAAGACTGGCATCCTTTACAGCAGGCATATCCAATTTTGAACAGGTCGTGATCTACTTTTTCCGGCCAAAAGTGCAGGTGATCTACCACCATGAAAATTAAGTTTCAAATTAGTTTCAAATTAAATTTTAACCCAATAAAGTTGGAGGATTCCCCCCCCCCCCATTTTTAATGAATTTTCTGTCATTTACTTGGATGTGATCAGCTGTTAAGCAAATGAAGCAAAAACAAAACAGAGAGACGAAGATCCAGTAAGAACTGCTAGGGGAAATGAAAAATACATTTTTTCTTAAAATTTTATTGAGTAATAACTTTCTTTAACTGTCTTAATAACTTTCTTTAACTTTTATTGAGTAATTTGTGTTAAATTTAGGTCGAGTATTGATCCAGGCTGATCTTGCACAATCTTTAATATTTCGCTCTTGCTCATTAGTGAGACGTCTGAGCCTGCATTTCATCCACCAGGTTTTTGAAGTTGGGTGAATATTGCGTGAGGGCCAGTCTCAGGGAATCCTGGAGATGTTCATCTGTCATGTTGGAACGGTGTGTACTCTTTGTCATTTTCAGATGGGAAAACACAGATTCACCCAAATAAGTTGAACCGAAACAGGAGTGTACAGCTTCACTGCATCTTCTCAAGTTGGGAAATTTGTCTCTAGGCACTAGCTTCCAAAACGATTCTTGCTCAGCACGGGTCTTGAGAAAAATGTCATTTTTAAGGGTTAATATTTTGTTTTCAAGAGATGGCTTGTTCAATGAGTAATTTTTACTGGTAGCAGCTGCAGTTTCTTTAATGTCCACATCTACTTTGAATGGGTATGACAAGTACTCCACGACTGTTTCAATTTTTTGGAAGTCACAGAATCTATTTTCAAATTCCTGGATAACAGAACAGATTTATGTCACATACTTCTCGTTCTGAAAAACAAAATTTGGATATTGTCCCAGATGGTCCTGCGTATTAGGAAAATGATCAAAAGTGTTGTTTGCAAGGTCAGTCATCATTAGCTCAAATTTGCTCTTGTAGGTTGAAACTGTACTCACCATCTCACCAATGCATTTGTTTTTACCTTGTAGTTCAAGATTCATATCACTTAGTTCGCCTGTAAAGTCATTGAGAAAGGCCAGATCACTCCTCATCTTCCAACTCTGCTTGGTCATCTCCCCTCTCCTTCAAAAAACTTCTTATTTCATTCAGCAAATCACGAAATCTTTGCAGAAATTTGTGTCTACTTAGCCACCTTACATCTGTGTGCAAAATGATTTCTGCTACCCCTTCATCAAAAGTAAGATTGAAAAGCCATCTTTAAAGTGATCTTCCATGAACTGAATTTACAATTTTGAAAGTGATGTCCATGACAGTCTTTGTATTGAGTCTCTTGCTTGCCAAAACTTGCCGGTGAATGATGCAGTGATAAGAAAGGAAATCTGGGAAGTCATCATGCTGTCTACAGAGGGCTATGAAACCATTAACCTCACCTGTCATTGCTCTTGCTCCATCAGTAGTGATGGAAACAAGTCTATGCAATGGAAGATTACACTTTGTCACAAAAGAATGGAAAGAACTGAATATTTCCTGACCGGTAGTTCTCCCTTTTAAATAAATCAGTCCAAGTAGTTCTTCTTTAACACTGAAGTCTTCAAAAACCATCTGGATAAAGACTAGTAATTGGGCTATGTCTCTTATGTCTGTAGATTCATCCTGTTGGAGTGAGAAAGCAACACAATTTGAAACATCCTCCAACAATTGTTCGGTTGTGTCTCCAAACATCTTTTCTATTCGCCACATGATGGTGTTTCTTGACAATTGTTCATCTTGAATAGCAGCTATGATCTCTTTCTTATTTTTAAATCCTTCAAAAAGATTGTCAGCTGCTTCAAGAAAACAATCTTTTACAAATTCCCCTTCAGTGAAAGGTTTGCATTTCTTTGCGATCAGGTTGCTGACCTTGAAGGATGCTATGGTTGCATTGACCGAATGTGACCTTGACTTTGCCATCAACTGTTGCTGAGTAGCCCATTTCAATTTAAGTTCATTGAGCTTCAGTTTACGAATTTCACTTTTGGGTGGAAAATCAGCATCAAACTTATTGCTATGCAGAGCCTTATAATGACATTCCAGATTACCCTTTTTGGGCAAGGATACTGGGGCGTTACAAATTAGACAACAACACTTGTCTTTCACCATGATGAAGAAGTTGTCCATTTCCCATTCATCATGAAAGTGGTAGGTTTTGCTCTTCTTTGGAACACTCATTTTCGTTATACTGGGGTGGCTGTCACTGTCCCAAAGTATTAAAGATCAACAGGAACTGAAGACCTCTGGATGATGTGCAATACAAGGACTGGAGATGCCAAAACAACACGTGCAGTTCTAAAAGTAAAAATAAGACTTCATCATACTGGCACCAATAATCAAATACCACCAAACAGTCATCAAAAAACTCAAACACCTGTCCAGCAAACCAGATAAAATCAAATACCGCCAAACAAGTTCAAATACCACGACACGCAATTTAATAAATTCTGCACACAGTGTAGAATCAACGCAAAGGCAAGGCGAAATAAAATTGCAGTGTAGAATCAATGCAAAGGCTAGGCAAAATAAAATTGCAGAGGCAAGCAAAAGTCACAGTGGTTTGAACCAATTCGAAGGCAAGGCATAGGCAAGTTAGAACAAAATAATAAAAGCCCGCCAAAATCACCAAATTCTTGACGCTTTGTTGTGTCTGCCCGAAAACGTTTAATGAAAGTGAACTATAAAGCGACCAACGACCAGCACATGATACAACTAATACGGTAAGTGCATTCAGGTAAAGCCCGGGCGAATGGATATCGCCCGGTATATAACACACTTGCAAGGGGTGTTGGGGCGGGGGCAGGAATGGGTGATTCTGAGAGGCAGGAGACCAGGTATGACATCGGGCCTGTGGCGTCTCGTCACGGGGTGCGGGTGGCGGCCCCCTGGGGTACCCACAAACTATTGGCACGAAAACAACAAGCACCCCCAATATACCCAATATACCCAATATACCCGCAGGCATCCATCTGTCCAAGAAAGGTCAACACATCTTTGGTAGTAGACTGGCTAATCTACTGAAGAGGGCTTTAAACTAGATTCGTTGGGGATGGGTGAAGAAAGCCCCCAGGTAAGTGAAAGCCCCCAGGTAAGTGATACATTAAATACCTTTATGGAAATGGGTAACATATGGAAAGCAGTGTGTATTAATGCCCGTAGCATGGGAAATAAGATCTCTGAAGTTGAAGCTTTGGTGGGAGTGACTGACTTAGATTTAGTGGCAGTTACAGAAACATGGTTCACAGAAAACCATGACTGGGATGTAACTATACCTGGCTATACTTTATTCAGAAAGGACAGGGTAGGAAGAAGGGGAGGAGGAGTAGCACTATATGTAAAAACTACTATTAAAGCTTTGGAATTACAGAGCTTAAAAGGGAGAGAGGAGGCATTGTGGGTTAAACTAGAAAGAGGGAAAGAGAAATCTATTTGCATTGGTGTGATATACAGACCTCCCTCACAAGAGGAAGAGGTGGACAGAGAGTTAATTGAAGACATACGCAGCATTGCTAGGAAAGGGGAAGTGCTACTGCTAGGAGATTTCAATATGCCAGATGTTGATTGGCACTTTCCTGCTGCAGTATCATCTAGGAGTAAGGAGATCCTGGATTCTCTACAGGGAGAACTATTCAGGCAATTGGTAACAGACCCCACACGTGAAGGGGCCATACTGGACTTGGTGCTTACCAATGGTGAAAGTGTTTCTGATGTTGTAGTGGGAGATCATTTTGCATCCAGTGATCACCAGATGGTGTGGTTCAGTATTAGGACTAGGGCTGTTAGAATCCATTCCAAGGTGAAGATCTTAGACTTTAGGAAGACTAACTTTGCGAAGATGGGCCAATACCTCAGGGAGTCGTTAGTGGGATGGGAACAGCTGGGGGATGTAGAACAACAGTGGGCAAAACTGAAAGGGGGTATTTTAAAGGCAACCAACCTTTTTGTTAAAATGGTAAATAAAGGCAAAAGGAACAGGAGACCGCTATGGTTTTCGAAGGAAGTAGCTGAAAAAGTGAAGAAAAAGAGGGAGGCCTTCATGAAATACAAGAGATCACAGAGAAAGGAAGACAGGCATCTATATTTGGAAAAACTTAGAGAAGCTAGCAAAGCAGTCAAGAAGGCAAAGATTCAAAAGGAGGAGGAAATAGCCAATGCAATAAAATGGGGAGATAAGACATTTTTCAGATATATTAGTGAGAAGAGGAAGGGCAAAAGTGGTATTGTCAGACTCAAGGGTACAGGGGGGGAATATGTAGAAGCTGATAAGGATAAAGCGGAATTGCTTAACAAATATTTTTGTTCTGTGTTCACAGATGAAGAACCAGGAGCAGGACCTCAGAAAACACCCATAAATAAGAACAGAAGCGAGGGACATCTTGAACAATTTTCAGAAGACTGTGTTCGTGAGAAACTAGCTCAACTTAAAGTAGACAAAGCGATGGGACCGGATGGGATACACCCTAGAATACTGAGGGAACTTGGGGACGTTCTAGCAACTCCACTGACTGACCTTTTCAATGCCTTGTTGGAGTCGGGAGTGGTGCCAAAGGACTGGAGAGAGGCTCATGTGGTGCCTTTACACAAAAGCGGAAGTAAGGATGTGGTTGAAAACTACAGGCCGGTTAGTTTAACTTCGGTGGTGAGTAAATTAATGGAAACGCTGTTGAAAGAGAAAATAGTGAGGTTTCTGGAGTCCAGCGGATTACAGGATCCGAGGCAGCATGGATTCACCAGAGGCAGGTCTTGTCAGACAAATCTGATTGATTTCTTTGACTGGGTGACCAGGGAGTTGGACCGAGGGAGAGCTCTAGATGTGGTGTATTTAGATTTCAGTAAAGCCTTTGACACTGTTCCTCACAGGCGACTTATAAACAAACTGAGCACCCTAGGGATGGACCCTAAAGTTACTGCTTGGGTTAGAAATTGGTTGGGTGGGAGGCGACAAAGAGTACAAGTAAATGGAGCTCACTCTGAGGAGAAGGATGTTACCAGTGGTGTGCCCCAGGGATCTGTCCTTGGTCCGATTCTTTTTAACATCTTCGTTAGTGATATAGCGGAAGGGCTGTCTGGTAAGGTTTGCCTCTTTGCGGATGATACCAAAATCTGCAATAAAGTAGACACCCAGGAAGGTGTAGATAACATGAGGAGGGATCTAGCTAAGCTTGAAGAATGGTCTAGAATTTGGCAGCTGGGATTTAATGTTAAAAAATGTAAGGTCATGCATTTGGGCTGCAGCAATCCAAGGGAGCAATACAGCATAGGAGGTGAAGTACTTTTGTCCACTAAAGAAGAGCGGGACCTAGGCGTAGTTGTGTCCGATGATCTTAAAGTAGCTAAACAGGTAGAAAAGGTGACGGCAAAAGCTAGAAGGATGCTTGGGTGCATACGGAGAGGAATGGCTAGCAGAAAAAAGGAGGTGATAATGCCTCTGTATAAGTCTTTGGTGCGACCTCATTTGGAGTATGGTGTGCAATTCTGGAGACCGCACCTTCAAAAGGATGTGAACAGGATGGAGTCGGTGCAGAGGGTTGCTACTAAGATGATTAGTAGTCTTCATTATAAAGCATATGAGGACAGACTTAAGGATCTTAATATGTACACCTTAGAGGAAAGGCGGGATAGAGGTGATATGATTGAGATGTTTAAATACCTCCGTGGCATAAATGTTCAGGGAGAGAGCCTCTTTCAATTGAAAGCAAGTTCTGCGACGAGGGGACATGGGATGAGGGTGAAGGGAGATAGATTCAGGAGTGATATGCGGAAATATTTCTTTACGGAAAGAGTAGTGGATCCGTGGAATAGTCTCCCAGTGGAGGTGGTAGAGATGAGGACAGTAACTGAATTCAAAAAAGCATGGGACCAACACAGAGGATCTCTAAAGGTAAAAAGTGGACTGTTGTAGTTGTTGTTATGGAAGGAACCACAAAAAGCAAGAACCAGAAGTCAGGACTATTCAAAACCAATTTATTGATGACAGACCCCGACGCGTTTCGGCAATGATGCCTTCATCAGGGGGTAACAGCTATAATGTAAATAAAAATAATGATATACATCTACCGTAAAAGAAATAAATAAAATACAATAAAATATATACTTGAAATGTTATAATCTGGATAAAAACTGGGACTGGTGGAGCTAACATCAATAAAATAAAACAAAGACAAATGTATGAAAATGTATAAAAACGCAGGACATAGAAATGTGATAATCAAAGAAATGATTCAAAAAATTCTGGTACTTACTTGTAAGTACCAGAATTTTTTGAATCATTTCTTTTTCTCTTGATGTTATGAGACTTATGTTGTTTTTCATTTACTTTTCTCAGACATACTTTTATTTATAATTGTTTATAAGTGTTTATGTTTACCATTATTACTTTTGATTATCACATTTCTATGTCCTGCGTTTTTATACATTTTCATACATTTGTCTTTGTTTTATTTATTGATGTTAGCTCCACCAGTCCCAGTTTTTATCCAGATTATAACATTTCAAGTATATATTTTATTGTATTTTATTTATTTCTTTTACGGTAGATGTATATCATTATTTTTATTTACATTATAGCTGTTACCCCCTGATGAAGGCATCATTGCCGAAACGCGTCGGGGTCTGTCATCAATAAATTGGTTTTGAATAGTCCTGACTTCTGGTTCTTGCTTTTTGTGGTTCCTGCTGGATTTTTGCAAGCACAAGTGCTCCTTGTTTCTTCCCGTTGTTGTTATGGAAGGACAGACTAGATGGGCCTTGTGGTCTTTTTCTGTCATCATGTTTCTATGTTTCTAAGATTCACGCATGCAGGGAAAAAAAGACAGGCAAAGGATCATCAGCGGCGGCAAGCCCTCGGCAGACAACCTGCCGGCACGAGCTCTCTCCTAGCAACGGGGCGAGCTGATGGAGAGATGGAGCCAAGTGGGGCTGGCGATCTACCTCTGACCCCTCCGCAATCATGTTGGACATGCCTGCTTTACAGGAATACATGGATAGAATACAGTTTCTGGAGTTTAATGTTTTTTCACAATCCTTCTGTATTTTTATATTATCTCTGAACTGTTATCTGGTCTATTTTATGTTTTACAAAAAATAAATAGATTTAAGCTCTCCCCAGAGATCAGAGTACACAGCCCTAAAGCAAGTGAAATCAGGCTCCTACTGTATTTAGCCTAGATAGTTGATGCCTTCACAATGTGGTTGCCTGTGTTGCCTATGCCTACATCTGGGCCTGACCATGATTGTTCCGTTTAATTATCTAAATCTTGGGTGGAGGACTAGGGACCTGAAAGTCTATTGAGGTGGACAAAAGACTAAGGGCCCGAAATTGAATTGAGCTGGCTATGCAGCATTACAGCGCATAGCATCCCCGTTGATCTCTAACACTAGATATTCAATGCCGGAGTCATATGCGGCCTGGCAATGAATATCCCAGATCACCGCACATGCCTCAGAGCTGCAGAAGCTAACTGGATAGCGGCAATATTGCACCACTGCCTGGTTAGATCACGTGGGTAAAACTAGGCCAGCTTTTGCTTCGCCTAGTTTTAACAGCAGGTTGCTACCTGGCTAGAGGTGCAATATCGCCACTAACCAGTGAGCTCCACCATGGAACGTCCACGACACATGCCGATGCTAAGTAGTTAGCATCGGGGCGTGTAGGGGAGATAATTGGGGACTTTCAGTGGCACTAACCATGTTAGTACTGTTGAATATCCCTTTCAATGGCATTTACTGGATTATAGGTCTGTAAACCATGTAAATGCCTTTTGAATATCAGGCCCTAAATGTTCACCCAGGGCACTTAATAACTCTGCAATGGTCTGAGCAAGAAAGATAAAGACAAAGATGGATAGAGAGAGGAAGTGTTATCTCAAATGATGTTTATCCAACAGAATCTGCTTTTAAATAGCATTCAGAAGTTACTGTTGGTATTCAGCAGCTATCTGTCATGCTTTTACAGTCCCCAGAGCAGCCAAATCCCTACAATCATAACACATTCTCCCTCTCTATAAACACACTGCAGCAGGTACAGCATGGAGAAATGGTCTTTGTCTGAGAAAAGAGGTTTTTCATTCACTGTGAAAAAAATCAGTGGGGAGGGGTACTCTGCTGGGAGACATGTTCTCTAGTGTGGAGTTTACCATCTCATTCTCGTCAGTATGCACATGCCGATTTCAAACGGAACTGTTCAAACTTTAGCTCTGTATACTCATCTCATAACCTGCATTTGGAACTGAGGACAAAGCTTATGGTCATTTCTCTGGCCTTTAGTGCATATCACAAAATAGGGCTGGCATATCTGAGTGATAGAGTATGTTATTATTTGCCCTTGAGGGCTCTGAGGTTGAGTAGTGCACCTAAAGTAATTTTAGAAGACCCTGCCCAAAGGACTTTCATTTTGTGAGGACAAAATTGTCATGCTTCTTGTTGGCAGTAATGGAGATTTGTAATGGCTTGTCTAGTGGCTTAAAGAGTAATTCTCATTGCTTGTCTTTTCAGCCGTTACTGAAAACTCGGGGGCCAATATTGCGAAGCACTTATTCAGTAAGCAGTATCTGTTAACTGGGTAAGTGCTGGTCCGTGAGATATTCAGTGGCAATATCGGAATATTTCCTCTGACCACCTCGGCACTATCCAGCTAGTGTTGGGGCAGTACGTGGGTAGAGCTGACAATTATCTGGATAGTGGCAATATCAGGGCTGGCGCAAGGAGATGAGGAACTCTAGGAGGACCTTATCCCTTACTCCCCCATTCCCCCCACCCAATGCCGCTGCTGCCCCTCTCTGGGACCTACAGAGGCAGCAATGGCTGCACACAAGTTTCATCCCCTTCTCCCCAGTTTAGTCACCACATCCTCCTCTGTAATCCTTCCTGCCCTCTTCTAATGTCATGACCTCTCTTTCCATCATGGCTGTATTCCCCCTTCCTTTCCTCTATTTAACTCCTCTCTAGTTCTATTGCCCCTTCCTCTTTCCCATGTTCCGTTGCCTCTCATTCTGCTTTTCTCTAGCTACCTCTTTTTTTGGTTCTACTGCTCCTACCTACAGCATCACGCTAGAGGTCCTGCAGCTTATCTGCCTCCTGTGCTCTGGGGCCCAGCACTCTCTGTCTCACTCTCATTTGCCATGGTCCTGCAGTTCTTGGCTGCTTCCTTTCTCCTCTGGGGCTAGAACATTCTTGTCTCCTGGCCTGAGGGAAGGAAGGGGTAGAAGCAGGCCAGATATAAAAGAATCTGCTTCCCTCTATGTCAGCAGCAGGAGCTCCACTAATAGCGTATTAGCTTCCTGTGCCACGCAGAACCGGTCTCGCAATACTGACTTCGCATGGCATAGGAAGTCAACATACTATTAAACGCAGATCCTGTTGATGGCCTAGGGAGAGAGGGAAGGCCCCGAGGTGGGAGGGATCAAGAAAACTGTATCAAGGAGGTGTGCGGAGAAACAACGTCCCACTGAAATTGGTGACAGAGGTAGTTATAGTCTGTGAAGTTGGGGACACTACCTCAAAATCGGGGATAATCCCTGAAAATTGGGGATGTCTGGTTACCTTACACATAAATCCAAATCCATGCAAATGCTACAGGCAAACCAAAGGCACTAAATGAAATGCACACCTCACCTCCTCTTTCCAGGGACCATATAAGGCTAGACAGAACAAAACAAGTCATCCCACAAAGAGGCATGCACCCACTACTAGGCTAGAATTGGTATGGTCCTGCACACAAAGCATGCTAGGATGGTTAAGATCCTGAAGGGTCCTTACATATATTTGTATGTTGTATGTTTTTAATTTTGGATTTTGCTGTAAACATTTTTGTTTTGATATGTTTGCTTAATATATGTTATATGATCTGCTCTGTACTTTGATTGAAACTGCTGCCTAGAAGTACTGATATTAAATTAAATTAAACATTAGAACAAAAGGTAAAGGTGAACCAAGAATAAGGCCAGAAGTGGACCCATTAGTACCATGGCACAGGGGTGGCAGTATAGCAAGCTGGATTGTATTGCTGCTCTCTGTATGAACTCATGTTCACTCTGTGACATTTTTGAAATTCTGTGGTATAAACGTGCAGCATGTTACTTGTGACTAAAATGGCATAAGAACATAAGATATGCCATACTGGGTCAGACCAAGGTCCATCAAGCCCAGTATTCTGTTTCCAACAGTGGCCAATCTAGGTCATATGTACCTAGGAGTTTCCCCAAGGGACACAGGTTCCACAATGCTTGTATTGGTTCAAGCATTGATATCCTGGGTCCCTTCTTAATAATGGCTTATGGACCTTTCCTCCAGGAATTTGTCCAAACCTTTTTTAAACCCAGCTACACTAACAGCCTTTACTACATCCTCCGGTAACAAATTCCAGAGTTTGATTACACGTTGAGTGAAAAAATATTTTCTTTTATTAGTCTTAAATAGTTTACCCTGTAGCTTCATTGCATGTCCCCTAGTCTTTCTATATTCTGATAAGGTAAACAATCGATCTACGTTTACCCGTTCCACTCCGCTCATTAATTTATAGACTTCTATCATATCTCCCCTCAGCCGTCTCTGTTCCAGGTTAAAGAGCCCTAACCTTTTTAGCCTTTCTTCATAGGAGTATCCTTCCATCCCCTTTACCATTTTGGTGGCTCTTCTCTGAACCTTTTCTAATAACTCTATATCCTTTTTAAGATACGGCGACCAGAATTGCACACAATATTCAAGGTGCGGTCTCACCATGGAACGATATAGAGGCATTATAATATCCTTTGTTTTATTTTCCATTCCTTTCCTTATCATACCTAGCATTCTATTTGCTCTCTTGGCCGCCGCTGCACACTGGGCCGAGGGTTTTAACATGGTATCCACAATGACGCCTAAATCTTTTTCCTGGGTGGTGGTTCCTAATGTGGAACCTTGCATCGTGTAACCATAGTTTGGGTTGTTCTTCCCTAGGTGCATAACCTTGCACTTGTCCACATTAAATTTCATCTGCCATTTTGATGCCCAGTCTTCCAATTTATCAAGATCCTCTTGCAATTTTCCACAATCCTCTTGGGTTTTAACAACTTTAAATAGTTTTGTGTCATCTGCAAATTTGATAACCTCACTCGTTATTCCACTTTGCAGGTCATTTATGAATATGTCAAAAAGCAGCGGACCCAGCACAGATCCCTGGGGTACACCACTATTCACCTTTCTCCATTGGGAAAATTGGCCATTTAGCCCTACCCTCTGCTTTCTATCTTTTAACCAGTTCCTGTTCCACAATAGTACACTGCCTCCTATCCCATGACTCTTTAGTTTTGCCAAAAGTCTCTCATGAGGGACCTTGTCAAAGGCTTTCTGAAAGTCCAGATACACAATATCAACCGACTCACCTTTGTCCACCTGATTATTCACTCCTTCAAAAAAACATAACAGATTAGTAAGACAAGATCTTCCTTGTCTAAAGCCATGTTGGCTGTCTCTCATTAGTTCATGACTATCTACTGTGATGCAGCAAGGGGCACACAGCCCAGGGAAAATAAGATAAAAGAGAGACTTACCTCAGAGTCAGCTTTAGAAAGCAGCACTAGGCACCATGATTCACTGCAGCAAGGGAAATTCTTGCTACGTAGCAAACAAAAGTCCCATCAGGAACACCTGAGTGAGAGTCCCCAGGTCACGTGTAGAGCTAGGGATTATTTAGGGCAGGGTTCCAGTCAGTTAGAGAGGAGAGTCAGAAGCAGGATCACCACGGGAAGCAGTAGGAGAGAGAGGAGCAGGAGGTGTGTCCCAGGTCAGCTGAACAGAAGCCCCAGGGGATTGCTGGGAGGAAATTCTTCTCACGAGGAGTCAGGAAGTGAGTCTGTCTCCAGCTCTCGAGAAGGAAGGTTCAAGGCAAGCTGCACTAAGGGAAGACCTGCTACCAGGAATAGCTTTGGAGAGAAGCCAGGATTACCCCACTACCCCAGAGGCCAGTATTTGCCAGCTCAAGGCAGAGGTCACGGTGAGAGGGAAGTGTTGGGGGATGGGCACTCCATGCATGGCTACAGCTTAAGAAATAGGTGTAAAGTTAGGAACAAATATATTCCTGTTCAACCAGCCCGGGAGGCTAGAAGCAAAGGCTATAGAGAGCCAAGCATAAAGACAAGCCCTGCAGAGAGAAGGAAACTTCCCTATAGTAACAAAGAGAAGTTTAAAGCTTATAACTGCAAAGGGCGGGGTTCTGATTACAGACATAAGAAGCAAGATGTTTCAGAGCTAATGTTCTGGGAGGCAAGCCCAGGCAGAACCAGCTACAGAGAGAGATATAGACCCAAAGGGGGAAAAGCCCCCAGTGACTGTTATAGTGAAGTGTCACAAGACGCTATAGCTGAATACCGTTCTCAAGAAGGGTCTGATACCAGCAGTGTGAGTAGTGCTGGGGAAATGATATGGGAAGACGCTGCTAGTCTGCAAGAGGATATTCCTATGGATTGCAGTGTCCGTGTTAAATGCAACCGTATGATGTAAATACTGGATGAAGAGAACTCTGTGAATATAACAAGAGAATATACGTGTGTCACCACTTTTGTTGCTAAGCTTATCTGATTTAAAGTTTCTGTTTCCTTTGACAAAGTCCGAGCGGGACGGGGAATAAAACCCACTTTTCATTTCAAGTTGCTCTGAAAGACTTTTTATTTACAAGACCAGAGCAATTACTTGTGCATACGCCCTAGGCAACCGCCTATATTGGGCTAAATAGGCCTCTAACCACAGGCCCCATCACACTACATGCTGAGTAATTTTATTCTTTATGATGGTTTCTATCATTTTTCCCGGTATTGACGTCAGGCTCACCGGTCTGTAGTTTCCCGGATCACCCCTGGAACCCTTTTTAAAAATTGGTGTTACATTGGCGATCCTCCAATCTACAGGTATTAGAGATGATTTTAATGATAGTTCACAGATTACTAATAGCAGGTCTGCAATCTCATATTTCAGTTCTTTCAATACCCTTGGATGTATACCATCCGGCCCAGGTGATTTGCTACTCTTCAGCTTATCTAATAGTTGTAATACATCTTCTCGATGTATTGATATTTCCTTCAATTCTTCTGCACCTTTAAATACCACTTCAGTCATGGGTAACATCCCTACATCTTCCTCAGTAAAGACTGAAGCAAAGAATTCATTCAGTCTCTCCGCTATCTCCTTGTCTCCTCTTAGTGCTCCTTTAACCCCTTTATCATCTAATGGACCAACTGACTCTCTCACAGGTTTTTTGCTATGAATGTACTTGAAAAGGTCTTTACTTCGCGTTTTTGCTTCTGCAGCAAGCTTCTTCTCAAATTCTCCCTTTGCCTGCCTTATCAATGCCTTGCATTTGACTTGCCAGTGCTTGTGCTGTTTCCAGGTTTCGTCATTTGGCTCTTTTTTCCATTTCCTGAAAGATGCTTTTTTGGCAACAACAGCCTCTCTGACCTCTCTTAAACCATGCTGGCAGTTTTTTGGACTTATTTCCACTTTTCTTAAAGCGTGGAATACAGCTGGTCTGGGCTTCCAAGGTAATATTTTTCAACAACAGCCAAGCCTGATGTACGTCTTTAACCTTTGCAACTGCTCCTTTTAGTTTTTTTCTTGACTGTTTTCCTCATTTTATCATAGTCTCCCTTTCGAAAGTTAAAAGGCAGTACTGTGGATTTCCTTACTATCCCTCCTCCACTAATTAAATCAAAGGCGATCATGCTATGATCACTATTGCCAAGTGGCCCCAACAACCTTATCTCTTGCACTAGATCTGGTGTTCCACTAAGGATTAGGTCTAATATGGCTTCCCCTCTGGTTGGTTCATGAACCAGCTGCTCCAAGAAGCAGTCATTTATTTCATCTAGGAACTTTATCTCCCTAGCATGTCCTGACGTGACACTGACCCAGTCGATACCGGGGTAGTTGAAATCACCCATTATTATTACTGTGCTGTAAGGTTTGTTAGCTTCCTTGATTTCTTTGAGCATTTCATCATCCATTTGGTCATTCTGGCCAGGCGCTCGATAGTACACCCCCACTGCCATTGCCTTCCCCCTTTTACATGGAATTTCAATCCATATAGATTCTACAGCAGATTTTGTTTCCTGCAAAACTTTAATCCTTTCTGACTCAATGCCCTCTCTAACATAGAGAGCAACCCCTCCACCAATTTGATCAGCTCTATCATTACGATATAGTTTGTACCCAGGTATCACAGTGTCCCACTGGTTGTCGTCCTTCCACCATGTCTCTGATATTCCAATCATATCTAACCTTTCATTTAGTGCTATATATTCTAACTCTCCCATCTTATTTTTTAGACTTCTACCGGTAGCATTTGCATACAAGCATTTTAGAGAATGTATTTTATCCATATTAATTTGTCTGTTAGACATGAGTAATTTGGGATCTTTAAGCTCTGTCTGCTCCATACTTGAGGGCATTTGGGCTACTTTACTCTTTTGTGGAACCTCTCTGCTTTTGGTAGTATCCTTCAAAGATACATTCTTCCGAACCATCTGCTCTTGGGCGACTGTCGGCTTTCCCCTAATATCTAGCTTAAAAGCTGCTCTATCTCCTTTTTAAAGGTTAATGCCAGCAGCCTGGTTCCATCCCGGTTAAGGTGAAGCCCATCCCTTCGGAAGAGCCCCTCCTTTCCCCAGAATGTTCCCCAGTTCCTAACAAATCCAAACCCCTCATCTCTGCACCATTGTCTCATCCACGCATTGAGACTCCGGAGCTCTGTCTGCCTTTTGGGTCCTGCGCGTGGAACAGGAAGCATTTCGGAGAATGCTACCCTGGAAGTTCTGGATTTCAACTTCCTACCTAAAAGCCTAAATTTAGCCTCCAGAACCTCCCTACCACATTTTCCTATGTCATTGGTACCAACATGTACCAAGACAGCAGACTCCTCCCCAGCACTATCTAAGACCTTATCTAGGTGGCGCGTGAGGTCCGCTACCTTCACACCAGGCAGGCATGTTACCAGGCGATCCTCACGTCCACCAGCCACCCAGCTATCTACATGCCTAATGATCGAATCACTAACTATAATGGCTGTCCTAACCCTTCCCTCATGGGCACATGGCCCTGGAGAAACTTCCTCGGTGCGAGAGGGTTTTACATCACCTGGAGGACAGGTCCTAGTTACAGGATCACTTCCTGCCACACCAGGGTGATGCTCTCCTGTCACGTGACCTCTCTCCTCCATGGCAACAGGGATGCTGCCAGACTGGAGGTGGGACTTCAGGACTATATCCCTGTAGGTCTCGTCTATGTACCTCTCTGTCTGTCTTATGCTTTCCAAGTCTGCTACTTTAGCCTCTAGAGAATGGACTCGTTCCCTGAGAGCAAAGAGCTCCTTGCACCTAGTGCACACGTAAGACCTCTCACCAACTGGGAGAAAATCATACATGTGACACTCAATGCAAAAGACTGGAAAGCCCCCATCCCGCTGCTGGACTGCTGTCTGCATCTTAGTTTTAAGTTTGTGTTTAGATCTAAGTTCTTTACTTACTAAGGGTTGCTATGGATATTTATACTAATAAAACTGAACCTAATACGTGTAATATACCTTGTTCACCTGAAGCTTAACTAATCTCAGGTCCTTAGTGTATGACTGATTTGGGTAATGAGCTTCACCTGAGAGCACCTCCTGTCTTTTAAGATGTGTAAGTACCTATAAAGCTACGATTATCCCAAGGGTGGCTGGGTGTGGGGAGGGTGGGAGGGAATTAACACTTATTAAAAGAGGGCTGCTACACAGTACCCTGTCTTGTGCTGCTGAGGTAAGCTATATTCTGATTTGATTTAAATTATAGCTCTTAGCTGCTGCTAGGCTCTAACTTCTTACGAAATTTAAAGTACAAGCTCTCTGCTGGGTTCTAAATTTAACCAGAAAGCTCTTTTCTGTGTTGTAAATTTAAGCTAAAAGAACTTTGCTGATGCTAGGCCCTGAGTGACTATTAAATGTAAACTACAAGCTCTCTGCTGGGTTCCAAATGTAACCAGAAAGCTCTCTTCTGTGTTTTAAATTTAAACTAAAAGTACTTTGCTGTTACTAGGCCCTGAGTGACTATTAAATTTAAAGTACAAGCTCTCTGCTGGGTATGAAATGTAACCAGAGAGTTCTCCTCTGTGTTTTAAATGTAAACTTAAACTGCTGCTACTAGGCCCTGACTGATTTAACAAAAATAGTGGATCACAGATTAATTAGCTTTAATACAAAGAATTCCTTTTAGAAAATTACCAGAAGTAAATACTCACAGTTGCAGATCTCCCTCCAGAAGCAACAGTCCCCCTTACCAGTCTTTCAAGACTGGCAATGGCAATAGCTGTTGGAGCAGACTAGATCATTGCTGGCTTTATCTCGTTACTTCTATGGGTTTATTGTTCCACTTTCTATAAAAATGGCAGGATTACAAATTCACAGAGTCCATTGGAGGCATCTGGTGACCTTATACTTGGGTATAGGCTGGACATTATCCCTGCTATACAGACAGGGTTGCCACCTCTTTCCAGGTTAACCAATTCAGTCCTGGTTTGCTGTGATTGTATATGCACGGACTTAGAGTTCTGATTTTCTCAGAACTACAAATCCATATGTATGATGTTGAAATATGAAGAATGGGTTAGTCTGCTCAACTGACCTGGCGGTAGATAGTTGCAACTCTATATACAGATAATGTGCTATTGGAAAGTATAGCATGATGGTCTCCTCCAGATGGCAGGTATGACCTGGGATTACATATCTAGGGCAGAGGCCCTGGTTTCCTTCAGGGGCTTAAGGAAAATTCTTCAGAAAATCTCTAGATTGCATGCAGGACTTTGGATGTCCATAACTATGCATTCATTGTTTTTATTTGTTTTGGTTTTTTCATATTTAACTCCTGTCTTTTCATTGGTAGCTCAAAGTAACTTACATCAGATAAAGTGTTTCCCTCTCCCCAGAGGGCTTACAATCTAATAAAGGGGTTTCTTGCATGCAAAGGCCTTTTTACACTTGCTAAAGGAATTTTATAATATTTCCCCAGTGATTACACACTTAAAAGTACATGTAATGCCAACAAGATATGTACTTTTACATGACTCACATGTTCAGTGTAAGTGTGGGACTCAAGTTGGCAGAGCCCATGGCCCCATAAGGGGTTGAAGTGGCCATATTCTGGGCTGCACTGAGTGCAGAGCAAACCACGGGTCCTTCGGTTATTAGTTTGCAATATGCTGCTGCTACGCAACCTCATTACCTCAGTCATTAGCATTAGCTATGTGATTTCTATTTTTGTACCCTAATAAAAATCCTAGGGGGGATATTCAGCAGTGGTGGCTAGTGCTGATAAAGCAGCTAGCCGTCACCACTGAACTTTGAACACAGATATTCAATGCCAGGGCCATATCCGGCCACCGGCATTGAATATCTGGGCTGGCCAGATAGAGTATTAGCTCCCAGCAATATTCAGCCACTGGCTGGTTAACTAAAATGGAGAAAGTTAGGCAAACCTTTCAGGTGCCTAACTTTCACTGCTTTGTGATAATTGGCTAGCGGCTGAATAGCGTCACTAGCTAGTTATCCCCGGGTGCCACCTCTGATCTGTCTCCAGAAAGCCCCACTCTAGCTGGCTAGCACTGGGGCATTTAGTGGTGGTACCCAGGGATCTTCAGTGCAACCAAGAAAGAATTGTTAATAAAAAATATAGTTAAATCATATTCCTGAATTGGGAAGTGAGGGATGGGCTTGTGAGATTGATCTCTTCCACCTCAGTGCTAGGTCGTTTCAATTGTGGGTTAGGGGTGCACCTGGAAGACTCATACTCTGACTATTCTAAGTTGTTCCCCCCCGTTCTTTTTCAACACAGATGAGCCCCTGCTTCCATCTTCTCATTGTGCTGCCACTGAACACTACAGAGAAGTCTTCTTCCAAATCTCTATGGTTTTTCAGTCACTTTTGCCCCTTGTTTCAGCCTAATGTTGATACAAGTTTTGTTTGTTTATTTATTTCTAGCTTTTCTATACCGCACTATTTGACATCAGTGCGGTTTACAGTTAACAATTTTGCACAAGGCAGGGGAGGTGCCTTGTGCTTACATCGAACAGGACATAGTAACTAGGATTCATAACATTGAACTATTTCCATCTGAACAATGACAGATTACTAGTGTCACTTTTACATTCTTAAAGCTGTTGGGTGGTTGTGTTTGTACAAGGTGTAGGGGTACAGTTGGATTGCGAGTAATATAATAGGAATAAATGATGTTTAATGGCTTTCCTGAATTGTGTGAGATCTATGATTGATCTGATATTGGACGGGAGCTTATTCCAACACCTTGGAGCGTAGAAAGAGAATGCTCTGCTTCTGGTTGTTTGCGTGCATTTCGTCACTTCAATTGGGATTACTAGTGTGTTGGCGCCTATTGACCTTCTTGACCTATTGTCGGGGGTGTGGGTAATGAGTGCAGTGATGGACAAAGGGGATATCCTATTGATGGCTTTAAACATAATGAGTAGTGCCTTGTAGGTGATTCTGCCTTCTATTGGTAGCCAGTGAAGTCCTTTAAGATAGGGGGTTATATGGTCTCTTCTTGATACTCCGCAGAGGACACGTGCCGTGGCATTCATTGCAAGCTGCAACTGGTTTAGGGAACTCTTGGGGATCCCGTTGGATGGATTTGGGGGTCCCGTTGTTGGATTTGGGGTTGCCTATAATATGTATTAAGTTGCCTGTATGGTCAGTTTAGATGCAGAACCACTGGCTGTGCAGTACCCGAGTGTGTATCCACAGCCATTCCTGTTCCCCAAACTCCTGTGTTGGAAGGAGGACCCCCGGGATCTTAGATACAGGCTTCTTTTATACTTCCCGTCTAAATGGAAATGTGGACACCCTCATTCCCTGCCAGTTATTGACAGGTCTCCATTACCTTACCTTACCAACAGGCTCAGTTTAGGAGTAGGGTCTCCAGATTTATTTATTTATTTATTTAACGGTATTTCTTACCGCCTTATCATACAATCAAAGCGGTGTCACAGCAATACAATCAATAGTGGGGGAGGGTAGTGCATGCAGTGAAGATGTTATGAATTGTGTGTATGAGGGTAGTGTAACAGATTAGGTTGAACTAGGTACATTGTGAGCTATATTACAGCATGAGCTATGTATGATACATTGTTCTGTACTATGTACATTGTGATCTATAATACAATGTTCTATGTAATTAGGGGTTAAGATATATCATGTGCCTGTGAATATTTTCTTATCACGGATGGGAGGGTAAGGAGGAGGCTCCTGTTGGATTATGTAACATGTCCGTAGTGTTCTATGAACAGCGTTGTCTTCAGCTGCTTGCGAAAGTCTTTGAGGTCATCTGTCGATCTCAGTTCGTCTGGGAGGGAGTTCCATATTGTTGAGGCAGCCAGAGAGAGGGCCCTCTCAGTGGTGTCCTTGCGGGTCTTTCTGAAGTCGTTCGGTGTGTTTACTCTGTTGGCAGTCCCTTTTCTTCTTGGGCGCGTGCTGGTGTCTGGTTGTATGAGGGTGTGCAGGCTGTTGGCTGAAGTGCGGTGTTTGATTTTGATTATTCCTCACTGGCTAGAGAACACATTCTGATGATCCTGCTATACTACAGAACTACTCAGTATCAAACATCCCATTTCTGAGGAAATTTGTAGAGTGGACAGTATGTTTTTGTCATGATCAGGACCAATCCTCGAAATACCAGGGACCATGAGAGTGTGCCTTCACCCATAAGAGCTCCCTCTCTGTTCTGGTTGAGCTCTCTGGTACTAGGGAGCTACTGGGGCTTGAAGTATTTGTTCCTAGCAGTGTGGAGTGCATACGAAAGGCTAGCAGAGGTCAGCTATCAAGAATCAAACAGAGAACAAGGCACCACTCTCTGAGGAGAGAAAACACTAGGAGCTCCAAAGTATATATATGTTTAGACAGCCAATCAGTGGCAACCTTCTTCAAGATCCATTCAGTCCAAGGAATCTTAGGAGGAACCAGTCAGATGGTGCCACCTCATAGGGTAAAGACAAGCAGTAGGATAAAAGCAGGAAAAGACCCTGGCTCACATCTTATTTAGGGCTTGCTTTGTATGAGATAAGTGGCAGAGAAGCTGTCTAGCACAAATGCCTGCAGCATCTACCCTTGATCTTTTTTTTTGGTCCATAGTCCTTCCAATGCACTAAATATTTTAGCCTGCCTCTGAGAATCCATAATAGATTGAGTTTCATACTCAGGGTTCCTATCCGGTAAACATTCTCTCACATGGTTATGTACCAACTTAATCAGGAATGCATGAAAGACAATGGTAATAGGCAAGGATGGCTGTGATTTTAAGCATATAAACACAGGCCTCAATACTTCTTATACCTCATAAGGGCCAATGTATTCAAGACCCAGGTTAATAGAAGGTAACTTGAGCTAGATATGCTTGGTGGACAGCCACATCTTTTCTCCTACCTTATACCAGGGTCCAGCCCATTGATGCCAGTCTGCCAGTTGCTTCTGCTTCTGTGTGGCCTTATGCAACTGAAATTGAACAGACTGCCAAATCTTCCTCTTAGAGAGCAGGTTGATCTGCTGTGGGCATGTGTGTGCTGGCAGGGGTATGCATAACAGCCCTAAGGTGTATCCCATTCTCAAGGAAGAAAGGGTCCGATTCAGCTGATGAGTGGGAGGTATTGCTATTTATTTATTTAACAGTCTTTATACCACTTTATCATTTCAGTCAAAGCGGTTTACACTGAAACTTAAACTTGGTAATGTGCATTAAACAGGGACAATGATAACTTGGGGCCCAATATTCGAAAGGCATTTACACGGTTTACAGGCCAATAAACCATGTAAATACCTTAAATAAAGATATGCAATGGCACTTATACGGTTAGTGCCTTTGAATATCCCCTCCTAACTCCCCTAAGAGCCCTGATGCTATCCGGTTAGCATCAGGGAGTGTTGGGGGCATTTTGGGGCGGAGCAGAGATGGCAACAAGTGCTAACCGGCAGCAGTGATATTGCATACTGCCTGGTTAATGATCTGCGCCTTAGAGATAGGCGAGGAAAACCCTGGCCTACTTTTAAGATTCAGGAGCTAACCGTGCAGCATGCAATATTACTGCTGCCCAGTTAACTACTGCAGCTTCCTGTGTCTGCAGTGAACCCTGGATATTCAATGCTGGGGTCGCATATGACCCTGGCATTGAATATCCAGGGTTAAGAGTTGATGGGCAGGGCTATGCGCCATAGGGATGCATAGCTTGCCCAATTCAATATCAGGCCCTTGGATATTTTTGAGGCGATGGAGGGTTAAGTGACTTGACCAAGGAGTGCTAGTGGGAATTGAACCCTGGTCTCTTGGCTCTCAAGTCAGTGCTCTAACCATAGACTGTAGATGATATCCTAAAGAAAAAGATAATCTTACTCCCTTTTGCTTGCAGAAAGCTTTTCAAAATTTGGATATGAATTGGGCTCCCCCATCGGAAACAATTTTCTCCAGTATATTATGTAAGCGGAAGATGTATTTGAGATAAGGACAGCCAATCGAGAAGTGGATAGCTTAGGTAAGGTAAAATGTGGTCCACTAAGTTTGTCCACTACTACCCAGATGACAATATTACCCTTGGATGGAGGAAAATCCACAATAAAATCTATGCCAATGTGGAATGAAAGGTATGAATACACAGGCAAAGACTGAATTAGTCCCACCATAAGAACATAAGAACATAAGATATGCCATACTGGGTCAGACCAAGGTCCATCAAGCCCAGTATCCTGTTTCCAACAGTGGCCAATCTAGGTCATACGTACCTAGCAGTTTACCCAAAAGACACAGGTTCTGCAATGCTTGTACTAGGTCAAGCATTGATATCCTGGGTCCCTTCTTAATAATGGTTTATGGACCTTTCCTCCAGGAACTTGTCCAAAACTTTTTTAAACCCAGCTACACTAACAGCCTTTACTACATCCTCCGGTAACAAATTCCAGAGTTTGATTACACGTTGAGTGAAAAAATATTTTCTTTTATTAGTCTTACATAGTTTACCCTGTAGCTTCATTGCATGTCCCCTAGTCTTCCTATATTCTGATAATGTAAACAGTCGATCTACGTTTACCCGTTCCACTCCATTGATTAATTTATAGACTTCTATCATATCTCCCCTCAGCCGTCTCTGTTCCAGGTTAAAGAGCCCTAACCTTTTTAGCCTTTCTTCATAGGAGTATCCTTCCATCCCCTTTACCATTTTGGTGGCTCTTCTCTGAACCTTTTCTAATAACGCTATATCCTTTTTAAGATACGGCGGAGTACTTGGATTTGGCATGGACATATATTGCACAAGATGAAACACAGTTCTTGGTGTCTTTTAACATGGTGGACTACCAAACGGAGTGACTCAGAAGTTGTTTTTCCTGGAAATCCCTTGATGCCCTGCTTGTTTGCTGTAATGCATTTCCAATAAAACTGCTTGACATAGCTTACTGGGAATAACTAAATAATGGCTAGAGTTGTCTCTGGGCACTGCAACCTGATCCTGCTGTAATTTGGTAGCAAGATGTGCAATTAAATTATCACTATCTTGGTTTTTGGGATTATATGTTCCTTCTCAAGAACCTCCAGGTGGCTCATGGAAAAGCTATTGAAAAGAGAGTCAGCTTTGCCATTCTTAGAGCTTGGTTGTTAATCCAGATAAATAACAACACCTACCTAGCATGATGGAGGTTTAACCACTGGACAGGCTAAATATATTCTAGATTCTTGTGTTCTGTAAACATGATAACAAGATGTCAAGCTCTTTCCAGAATGTGCTACCTCTCTTCAAATGCCTATTTAATAGCCAGTAGTACCTAATTTCTAATGTCGTAGTTACTCTTAGCAAGAGAGAATTTCCTAGAAAGGTGAGCACAAAGGTGGAATTTTGCAGAGTCTGGGTCTCGCTGCAAAAGAACTGTTCCTAACTCAGCTTCCAAAGCATCAACTTCCACTATAGAAGGCTGATGGGGGTTGAAGTGCTTTAAAACAGGAGCCATCAAAATGCTGTCTTGCGGTCCTAAAAAGCCTTAATTGTAGCCAGTGACCAGTGTTTGGGGTTGGCCCCCTTATGGATGAGCTTAGCACTGAATCCAAACAGCAGGCACAGGCAGAGCCCAAGAGCAGGCAGAAGTCGGGGCAGGCAACAGAGCTTGATATCAGAAGGCTAGCAGAAGTCAGATACCAAGAATCAAACAGAACACGGCACTCAGAGCTCCCACGAGAGATGTATCTGAGAGACGGGAATTCCAGAATATATGTTGTGGTGAGAATCTATCATGGCAGCCTTCTTCAAGGCCCAATCAATCCAGAGGATCTTAGACCAATTGGATGGTGCCACCTCATAGGGCTAAGGCAGGCTGTAGAATAAAAACAGAAAGAGACTCTGGCTCACTTCGTATCTAAGGTCTGGTTGCTGCAAAGTAAGCATGTGACAGTTTTCAATTAAGCGCCTGGAAGGAAGAAAGAAACTGGCTTGCCTTTTGTCTGTCTGTTTTCAGACTTGAATATGGAGGAGAGACAATCCTCATTTCCTTGCTAGATGATCTCAGTAGGAATCACCAGGGCCGTACCAAGCCATAATTGCACTCTGTTCAACATGCACATCTAGCACACGCCCCCCCCCCCCATCTCCCCCATACCTCCATCCAACCGGCTGCCTGCCCTTGCCCTGCAGCTGCCACGTTTGGTTTTCGCAATGGCACCAGCAGCAGTGGAGCAGACCTAACTTCAAATTAAAAAAAAAATACACGAGTCTTTCCTCCGCACTTGTATGCCGATCTGATCCCTCCCTGCTCTGACATAGGTTCGTGTCAGAGGAGTGAGGGACCAAACCAGCCATTCAAACACGAGTCTTTGCAACTTTGCACTTGAATGACTGGCCTGGTCCCTTTCTTCTCTAATGCAACCTACATCAGAGAAGGGAGGGAGGGACCAGACCTGCGTACAAGCGCAGGGTCAGAAGAACTGCGTGCTTTTCTTTTTTAAATTTGAAGTGAAGTCTGCTCCCAGTGCCGCCACCACTGAGAAAACAAAAAGTAGTGACGGCAGGGCAACAGCACGCAGCACGGGGGGAGGGGCGGAGCCAAGGCTGGCAACCCCGAATGTGCCCTAATCCTTTATTTATAGCAACACTTGATACACTGCTAGGGCCGAGGCATATAATAGCCAAAAAGGCTGCAAAAGAAAGGAAAAGAATGCCAATATATGACAGGAAAGGGAAGAGAACAGAACAAAAAGCAGGAGTGACATCGAGAGAGAACAGAAGGAAACGACACACGTACACGGACATCAGAAGAAATAAAAGACAACAAGGATGACATAACTATAAAAGGAAAAGCCACTACAAACAAGGGGGAAGGTACACAAAAGTTAGGAAGGGAGGATGGTCAAGGTGAGAAGGCCAACTGAAAGAGATGGGTCTTCAGGGCCACCTTGAAGCTGGGGAATGACACCTCGGTGTGAAGGGTTAGCGGGAAGGAGTTCCATAACACTGGGGCCACAAAGAAGGCAGATGTGCCTGGGAGACAGAGGGAAGGGTAAGCCGGTGAGTGTGGAGGGAGTGAAGAAGGCGGGGAGTGTGATGGAAGTGGGTAAGATCTGCTAAGTAGTGAGGAGTGGAGGTATGTATAACTGTGTGCCACGATAAGAAACTTATACTGGACACGGTATGGAACAGGAACCAAGTGCAGTTGTGCTAGCAGGGGGGAGACCTGATCAAAACGGCAGGAATGCGTGAGGATACGTGTGGCAGTCTTCCGAAGAAGCTGTAGTCTGTGGAGGTGATATTGTGGGAGGCCAGCGAGAACTACATTGCAGTAGTCAATCTGGGAAATAACTAGGTTCAAAAGTAGCATAACTAGTGCCTCAGGGGAAAGGAACGGCCGGGCTAGGTACGGCGCTGGGAGTCACTATAGGGAGCTACTGATAGTGCTGATACCGCTAGATTCTCAGCAGCATTCAATACTAATATTCTTACAATTATGCTATTATGGCTGGAAGATGTTTATTTGAGAGGGTTCAAAATGTGAATAGGTTTACCCACTTTAAGATTCCTTTGGAAATTGTAAACTCTCTTTAAAATCACAGGTCAGGAATTCTGAGATCCTGCAGAATTTCTTCACTAACTGTCTCCCCAAATCCAGTAGAAACGTTTTCCTTGCATTTGATTTTTGAAATGAAACAAAAGAAACAAATCATATTTGTGGGGTTTTTTTTCATTTCATCGTTTTCTTCAATTTGCACTTCTTTTTATTACATTCCTTCAATCATAGCTCACGTTAGCATTTTGAAGAGAAGCTGCTGCTAGTGTCCAGCTAGTGTGTGTTAGAAGTGTAGTTTCTAAAGAAGCTAACGGTTTGTATTCATTTTGGTGATCAGCTTCTCTTATAGTTATTTTTCAACAGGGCTCTAATTTTCAACCTTTTGTCCACAAACATTTAAGGAGCCAGAGCCTGTTCCTGGTTTCTGTGTAGAACTGCTAGCCAGAAAAGCTGAGGTCCAACAAAATCATTTCTTAAATTATCTGGAAAAACTGAAAGTTAACAGAGGCAGAACTTTGCAGTGATGCATCTGCTTGGTACTACTGCACTAGGGATGGGGGGGGGGGGGGGGTGAGCACTCTTGAGAAATGTTCCAGATGTGTGCTGCAGTCCAGCCGTCACTATTTTGTAACTATATGCTGGTTTGAATTTAATGAAACCTTTCAACCTAGGCATGGTGAAATGCATCTTACATAGATCACCAAGAGCCTGGGGGTTCCTGGGAGCAACTAATGGGCAAATTCATTCCATTATATAGAGACATGCACAGATTAGGTACATAAAAACGACCATACTGGGTCAGACCAAAGCTCCATTAAGCCCAGTATCCTGTTTCCAACAGTTGTCAATCCAGGCCAAAGTGCTTGGCTAGATTCCCTGCTACATACATGCAGTGGCTTTCCCCAGGTCTCCCTAATAAGTCTATGAACCTTTTCTCCAGGAACTTGTCCAAATCTACACTAATTGCTTTTGTCATGTCCTCCATAAACAAATTCCAAAGCATAACTATGCACTGTGTAAAGAAATATTGTATCCCATTTTTTTAATGTAGTACTCTGAAAGAGTAAACAATCAATTCATATTTACTTGTTTCATTCCACTTAGGATTTTAAAGACCTTTATTCTATCTCCCCCTCAGCTTTTCTCTACAAGCTGAAGGGCCCTAACCTCTTTAGCCTTTCCTCAAAGGACAGTTATGTCCCCTTTATCTTTGCCCTTCTCCGAACCTTTTCTAATTCCACTATATCTTTTCTGAGATGCAGTAAGCAGAATTCCACATAATACTAAGTGTGGTCATACCATGGAGTGGTATGGCAGCATTATGATAGTCTTTATTTTATTCTCTATTCTTTTCTTAATAATTCTCAGCATCCTGTTGGCTTTCTTGGCTGCAACTACATATTCAGCATATTTCAACCTATTGTCTATGATGACGCTTAGATCCTTTTCCTTGGTTGTGACTCCTAATGTGGAACTTAGCACTGAGTAGCAATCTGCCATTTGAATTCCCATTCTCCCAGTCTTGCAAGATCCTTCTGAAATGTTAGAATATAAGAACATAAGATATGCCATACTGGGTCAGACTAAGGTCCATCAAGCCCAGTATCCTGTTTCAAACAGTGGCCAATTCAGGTCGCAAGTACCTAGCAGTTTCACAAAAAGAAACACAGGTTCCGCAATACTTGTATTGGGGTAAGCAGTGGATTTCCTGGGTCCTCTTTAGTAATAGTTTATGGACCTTTCCTCCAGGAACTTGTCCAAACCTTTTTTAAACACAGCTACATTAATAGCTTTTTCTACATCCTCCGGTAACGAATTCCAGAGTTTGATTACACATTGAGTGAAAAAATATTTTCTGTTTATTAGTCTTAAACATAGATTCTTTGCATATCCCCTTCTACTTTTTGATGGCATAAACAATTGATTTATGTTTACCCATTCCTCTAAATTCATTAATTTATAGACCTCTATCATATCTCCCTTCAGTCGTCTCTTTTCTAGGTTGAAGAGCCCTAACCTTTTAAGCCTCTCTTCATAGGGGTATCCTTCCATCCCCTTTGTCATTTTAGTGGCTCTTCTCTGTACCTTTTCTAATTCTACAATATCCTTTTTAAGATACGGCAACCAGAATTGCACACAGTATTCAATATTTGCCCTTGTCCACATTAAATTTCATCTGCCATTTAAATGTATATTCTTCCAATTTATCAAGGTCCTCCTGCTTTTTTCACAGTCCTCTTGGGTTTTAACAACTTTGAATAATTTTATGTTATCTGTAGATTTGATTACCTCACTCGTTATTCCCATTTACAGGTTATTTACGAATGTTAAAAAGCAGTGGACCCAACACAGATCCCTGAGGTACTCCACTATTCACCTTTCTCTATTAGGATAATTGGCCATAAAGTCCTACCGTCTGCTTTCTATCATTTAACCAGTTCCTGATCCACAATAGTCCACTGCCTCTTATCCCATGACTTTTTAATTTCACCAAGAGTCTCTCATGAGAGACCTTATCAAAGGCTTTCTGAAAGTCCAGATGCACTATATCTAAAGACTCACCTTTGTCTACCTGTTTATTCACACCTTCAAAAAATATAACAGATTAGTAAGACAAGATCTTCCTTGTCTAAAGCCATGTTGGCTGTCTCCCATTAAGCCATGACTATCTACATTTTCAGCAATTTTGTTCTTTATTATGGTTTCTACCATTTTTCCTGGTACTGACGTCAGGCTTACTGGTCTGTAGTTTTCTGGATCACCCCTGGAACACTTTTTAAAAATGGGAGTTACACTGGCCATTCGCCAATCTTAAGGTATTTTAATGATTGTTGACAGATTACTAATAGTAGGTCTGCAATCTCATATTTCAGTTTTCAATACCCTCGGATGTATACCATCTGGTCCAGGTGCAGGAGCTAACTGGGCAGCATGCAATATCACTGCCCAGTTAGCTTCGGTGGCTTCTGGCATGTGTGGTGGTGCCTGGATATTCAATGTCGTTGCTGTGGCATATCTGGGTTAGTGGATGGTGAGGAGGGCTTTGTGCCAATGAGGTGCATAGCCCTTTAAAGATGCGCCCATCTCAATATGGGATCCGTCATGATTATTATGTTGAAATCCCCAATTTAAAAGTGCACACAACAAAGATATTCAATAGACATTTTGCGGGGTAGTTATGAACACCCGTTAAGGGAATTATGCACAATGTTTGCATTTGACATGCCCTTTTAAGGGCATGAACATTTTATCCAATCACTACAAATGACCCAAAACACAGCAGCCTGCATCATTACAGGATCAGCTAAACACAACCACATTACACCCACATTGAATCAACTGCACCAGTTCCCCATACACTCTCACCAAGTTCTAGACGCTCCTCACCATATTTAAAATATTACACCATATCTCGGCAGATGCTCTATAAATGCTCGTCTCCAAATACTCTGAATCCAGACCCACAATAAAAACCAGATAATCTCATCAAACACCCAAACCAAATCCAAACAAATTACCTGCAAGAGGGACTTCTCTCTAGCCACACCTGCTCACATGAGAGATACAAAGGACATTAAAGACTTCTGAAAACAGCTATAAACTTTCCTGTATATTGAACATAATACAGTGAAACACCTCAACATCCCACCATTTCACGCAACTGACTCCTCACTGATTTAGTTCCCTACATCATGTTTACATCTCAGTTGAACCCCCCCATTGTATCCCTCATTAAGTTATGTATATAAGTTATCTTGTATTTAAGTTGATTACAAAGGTTTATTTGATTTTATATACCACACTATTTCAAAATCAGCGGGTTTTACACAGAACAGAATAAATGTTTCACATTGAACAGGCATCACAGAACAATACAATAAGGGGGTTATTCTGAGCCACGACTAGCAGGGATGGACGACGCGACAGGATATCCATCCCTGCTATTCGTAGCTTTACCTGATCCCGAATAACTTCCCCACTGGTTGTGCGGGGAAGTTAGATGGGGGCGGAAAATGGGTGGCATGGGGGCGGAGAGTGGGCAGGCAGTAGGCAGTCACCGGTTCTAAATGTACAGAGCCGATTCTAATGTCAGCCCTGTATGTCTGTGGCCGGCAAAATGTCCAGGGAAGTTATTCCAACTCTGAGGTGGAATAACTTCCCTGGACATTTTTTTTTGGAAGGCCCGGGGTGTGGATGGGGCGGGGGGGGGGGGCCAGGGTTTATTCCCCACAGCATGACCCTGGCCTTAGGAGACCAGATCAGGAGTCGGACTGCAGAAAATAAACTTTTTCTTGGCAGCTGGCATCATGGGTTTAAATGGAGCCGTGGTACCATGGCAACAGGACGCTATGATGCCGCAGATCCATTTAAAAGCCCTCACTGAGTTAGTCAGGCTACTAATGTACATGCAGGCTGGACTGAATTGCAGTCCCGGCCTGCATGTAGATTGCTGTTCGCGATTCTAATCCCTTGGCCCTAGACGTGCCCCACGGGATCAGAATTGCAATCCCCTTTGTACATCTGGCTCAGCCCAGACGAACAAAGGGGATGGATGTGCGGGACAGAATCAGGCCCTAAACTTCTAACATTGCACAATAAACAATAAGCATATCACATTGAACAGGGACATAAACTTGGGTAATAACAGGGAGAACTAAGTTCCAAGCTGGTATGCAGCCGGTAAGCAGTTAGGTTGGTCAGAGATAGGGCTGGCAGCAGGCAAACGTCTTTTTCAAAGCTATGGTATATGGTCATAGTATAGTTGAAACAAATGAGTCTTTATTGCTTTTCTGAAGATTTGTCAGGTCGGAGATGGATCGGTTCGGGGCAGGGACGGTATTCCAAAGAGTTGGAGTATATAATGAGAAAGCTCAGTTCTTAGCAGCTTGGGAACATTTTATTGCTGAAATGGTGGTGAGTGTTTCTCATGTTTGTCCTTTTCATTCTGTTGTTCGGTGTCCATTGTATAATTTCTGTGAGGGATATCCTCAGAGAGGTTATGTAGTATTTTAAATGTCATCAATAGAGCTTTATAATTTAGGTGGCTCGCTATTGGGAGCCAAGGCAATTGCTTTAGGATGGGTGTGACATGATCAAATCTGGAGGCTCCATACAGGGTTCGGGCCGCAGTGTTCAAGGCCATTTGCAGAGGATGAAGGGCGTAGCCTGGCAGGCCGTGGAGAATATTTGCATTTATTTATTTATTTAGCTGTGCTTATATACCGCTTTTCACTGGGTCAGTCAAAGTGTGGAAGGATAAGTGCCTGGAATATGGTGCGGAAGTCGATAGCCTCCAGCAGTGGATGTAGATGATGTAGGGTCCTTATTTTATGGTATACTGCCTTGGTAACATTCTTTAAGTTATCTCATTCTTTGTGTTATCTCACTAAATTTTATTACTGTATACTGTTACCTCGTTACCTTCTAAACTGCTACCTATTACAATGTAAACTGTTAATGAGCTGAACTGTAAACTGCCACTGAAAGAAAAGGCGGTATATAAAACCTGTTAAATAAATATAATGTTCTAATGCAGGCTACTTAACAATGAATGCAAAGCACCTAATTATGCAAATTGAATAACACAGCTTGTGTTGCACTTTTCAAGCTGTATTCCTGGAAAATTAATATAAGCTATGAGCTGTTGTTTTAACTCCCTGGAAGACTACTGTTTGGGCTTGACTAGTGTTATTTTGAACCTGGTGCCTAAGTGGGCAGGAGCAACTCCAGATCACTCCTGCCCTACTCACTAGACACCAGAGAAACCACCAATAGGTCATGGGAGGGTCTTCAGGGAAGGGTGGCAGGCCTGTTCTGGATGGGGGGAGGTTTGGGGGTATCTTTAGGGGGTGAAAGTTCTTTGGTGTTGGGGATCCATGCTGAACATCCAGTAATTAAACTATGGCTCCTTTATGATGCCCCCATGAGCACAGGGTCATGTATTAGTGGTCCAATGCTTCCAGGAATGATGAATAATGTAGCTTGAGTTTGATCACACATTGTATTATTCATTTACCAATGGTGTTACTAATCGGCAGTGCTGAGTTGCCATAGCTTGGGGGGTAATTGTATACGCTCTTTTCCATGAGTAAAACATGTTTTTCTTATATTTTAGTTGTGTGCAATGAGTGTGTTCTATATGGAGCTTTGTAACCTGCTCTGAACGTTCTATTCAATAGTAGAAGAATATATTAAATTCTCTTCCCGACACACATACACACATGCTGTCAAACAGCAGACGCCCTTCCACCATTGCATGTGTAGACCTGGGCTGGGCATCCCAACTTCCATTTGAATGCAAGTGTAGGAGGAGGAGGCTATGGGAGGGAAAGGGAGGGAGTGCAATGGAGCCAAGAGCGAGGGAAAAGGAGAGAATATAGGAAGGCAGCAAAGTGAAAAGCCATGGTGGGCAAGAGGAGAGGGGAGAGAACATAGTGAGATGGGGGCAATGATAAAGGGGGGGGGGGAGAAAACACCCTCCTATCCACAGACACCCTCCCAGACCCCCAGGATGTAATTTTATAGAGACATTGGCACACGTCTTTATAAAATTGTACGTGCTGCCAGGCTGGCCCACCCCTGCTCTGCTCAGACCCTGCCCCTTCCCGCCCCCTGCAGTTCTCCCCATCTTACAGCACACGACGTGTGGGGGGGGGGGGCAGGAGGGGGAAAAGGATCCAGCCTCAACTCACAATCGTGAATGACCTCCTTTATGTAAATGTCCATGTGTTAACTTAAGGCATAATCTCTGCCTCTTACACAAGTATTTTATAAAGACAAGTACTTTTTTGCAATTTGAATAATCATGTCCTGGCAATGTCCCAGTTTTTATACTATTTCCTCCTATTTCCTTTTTTAATTGGTCTTGTTTTGTTTGATTCTTTTGTGTCAAATGTGTGCATATAGAGTCCAAAGCCATTTCATTGTTTTTAGGAGATATTGTACAGTAAGAGCCTGATATTCAAAGGGCATTTGCAAAGTTAACGCCCAGTTTACCGGGTAAATGCCTGCTAATCAGATATTCCACAGCACTTACACAGATAGTGCCATCGAATAACTAAGTCCCCTACGGGCCCTGATGCTAGCCAGTTAGCATCGGGAAATGCCGGGGGTGTTCCGGGGAGGAACAGAGGTGGGAACTGGTGCTAATGGTGGAGCACTGATATCGGAAGCTGCACGGTTTGTGCTCAGTGCCTATAAGATAGGAAAGGAAAAACGTTGCCTATCTTACGGGCGCCGAGGCTAACCATACAGCATCTAATATTGATATTGCACAGTTAGCCTCGGCCAGACCCGGCCGCTGCAGAAGTGAATATTCAGGGTTAAGTGGTCAGCAGGCAGGGCTGAAATTGTTAGAATTTGCTTTGGATTAAAGTGTGCTTAGTGACTTTAATGAGTCTCATCTGTGTTAGCCAAGTTCCTGTGACTACCCCCAGCTAATATGAATTAATCTTTACATTTTCGGAGTAGCCATCTCTGTCCTAGAGAAAATCAGATGCTTTATTGGCTGATGCTTTCTGTTACACCACCATAAGAATGATCCAGCCATGTGGGTATCACATAGGCCCCTTCCTCTAATGGGAATTCTTGCTAATATTTTGATTTCTTTTGTCTAGTATTTAGTTATTTTCTACCCCGCTTCATTTTTTTCTTGAGTCATTTTAAACTTCTCCACCTCTTTTTTTTCTGGTCCATGTGCATGAGGAAAATGTGTGTGTGCTAAATTTGAGCATTGTTCTTACTTACTTTGATTTAAAGGCCAAAAACTGTGGGAGGAAACTAGTCAGCAGATGTTTCATAATACTCCAGAAAATAGTTTGGTTTTGCTGAATGGATCTATATTTAGCGAATGCTTCCTAACATTGATGGGGATATGTGTGTAAGGAAGGGAGAGTTGGCTGTAAGAAGCAGTTTGAACTTTGGTTACATTTTTTTATTTTCTTTCAGTCCCAGGCAGGATGCTTTAAAACTTGATTTGCATAATGTAAGAATGACATTTTGGAGAAGTATTTTTAGATAGCTTGGGTTGATAAAGAGCAGAGCACTGACTTGGATAAGTTTATTCAGTTTATTCTCCTATTTTGCTGTGTGAACTGTTCTAGTCAATGTAAGATCTTCAGGAAATCTTTCAGCCGTTTTCTTCTGCAGTACTTAACTCTCATTTCAGGCTTGGAGCAAGGTCCATGTTGGCAAGGATGGTGTGGTGAGAGGTTTCTCTACCGATTAACCTGCTTCTTCCTCACACAACAGATCCATCATCAGCCTTGGAAACACACAACACAGTGAAGCATGTTACAGCCTGCACAGCCACAACATGTGACATGCACACACCTAATATCCATCTTATTTATTTATTTATTTACTTTCTCTTATATCTTGAACCCAAACAGCTATTGAAGCACAACAAATCCAGTCTACACAACTTTACATCTACGTTTTAGAATTCACCCGAAGTAAAGACTTGTGATCTGATCTCTTTTAGACATTGCCACAGCACCTGAAGGCTTTACCACCTCTTCTGACCCCTACAGGGAGGGGGAGGATTGCCACCTCAAAATAAGCCATAATCTCCCTCTCCCAATAGCCACATTCCCAAGACAAAGGTCAAATATATTAACTTTGGAAACTGACCTCTTCGCAATTTCTTTCCCTACTCCCATAAACCTCCTCACTGGCACTTTTGAATCCAGTCCTAGTCCTACTCCTGGCATCAACAATAACAGCAGGAAGTGATAGAGACTGAGCCAGTGTACAACTATTGAACTACAGTGACCCTGCCCCCTCTTGGCTTCTGTGTAGAAGGCTGGGCCTGTGAGTATGCCAATAGTGGGATCCATGGTGGGGGAAGAAGCAATTGAGTTTGTGGGAATGGAAAGAAAGAACAGTCATATATATGGAAGTGGAGGACAGGCATCTATGTAGGGGTTGAGGTGAGCAATGAGACTCCAGTGATCATAACCTTTTCATTCTCTTAAGGTCGTCATCCCGATGCTTATCTGCTACTATGTTGTAGTGCTTACAGAGTTTTTGGATGAGACATTCCGCTTTATTGTGCCTGTCTCTATAGAAATGTTCTGCCATCAGAACTTTGCAGCCAGCTCTGAAATGTGCAGCTGTTTCTAGCTTTTTTTAATATAACCTACTTAGCCTGTTTCACCAGCCTTTTCTCTTTTCCTGTGAGCCATCTTGTCCATAATCCAGTGTCCTAGACTGAAACTATCAGCCTCTCATGCTTAGGTTTCAGTTCACTTCTCCTTAACCATTCGTGTGTCTGGAATTAATCCAAATATGGTTCCCACTCTACTTGTCTATTTGCCACTTGTTTTACCTTTATTTTTGATCTAATTCTTTAAGGAGTTTTTTCTCTTATTTTGCAAATTCTGTTGCTTCTTTTCCTATGCGTACAGGTAGATTCTCTCTCACTCGTTCTTTCTGTTCATCAGAATGCCTGTCCAAGCTTAATGATGGAACTAGATTTTAGATGTTTAATTTCATCCTTAAAACATTTTGTGCATTTGGGTCTGCTGGTGCTATTAAGTGGGCCTGGAGGCCTATGATGGTAGCTCTATATGTATAAACTATTCCGGCTCATTCCTCCTTTGGCCCTAGAAATGTACAGTCTCAGCATACACTGATTCTTATAAACTACATCTTGGGTATGGAGTTTTATTTAAGAGGCCAGTCTACAATTCCAAAGTTATATGAAAGCGCTGGAATTGCAAGCTGATGTTATTCTTTGATGTTAGGGCACTTAATAAATTTTAATCTCCTGTAACATTCTTTGCCAATCTTTTTTCTCAGTAATTTATGCTGGATTTGCTGCTCCTACTCCAAGATATTTATATACCCCTTCCTTTTAAGTTCCTTTAAGTTGATCATAACCATCACTTAAAGAGATGTTTTTAGTTTTCCTCGATTTTCCTCAAATGCAGGTTGCCTTAGTACAGAATGGTTCAGCACACAAAACATGAGAATCAACTACAGTAAAACAGATGTCCTTTTCATCTCAAGGAACCAGGACTTCACCCCTCCACTCTCTTTAAAAATCGGCAACACAGAACTGAAAACCAAACCCACAATCCGCTACCTTGGCGTTACACTGGATCAACACCTGGATCTGAAAACTCACATAAAAAACACAGTAAAAACAGTATACATGAAAATAAAGACCTTAAAACATCTCCGACCGCTACTCGACTTCAGCGACTACCGATCGATCTATCAGGCATTAATATTACCTCATTTCGACTATGCCAACGTAATTCTACACGGTCTCCCTCAAGCAACGTTAGCTCCTCTCCAGCTTGCAATGAACACTGCTGCAAGAGTACTAACAGGGGCTTCACGGAGAGAGCACATAACGCCAGTACTGATGAACCTCCATTGGTTACCGGTTCAAGCAAGAACCCTCCACAAAGTTCTAACCTTAACTTTCAAAGCCTCAAACACTCTGACCCCCACAGCCCTCAGCAAGATGATACATAAAGTACCACAGAACAGAAACAGAAGAACCATGATGCAAAACACCCTAGAGGTCCCAAAAGTAATGACAAAATGCACAAGAACAACAACAAATAGGGCCTTTACGATTTACGCTCCCAGAGCATGGAATGCTCTCCCTACCTATATTCGAAATATCACTTACCTAACCCACTTCAGGAAGGCAATAAAGCAGCACCTGTTCACTACATACTACCCTGAATCTAGCCTTAGTAACCATACATATGGCCCCCCAGACAATCTCTCATTACAAGTAAACAATCAGACTCAGCATGAAAAAGGATAATCAACTGATCGCTCAGAATGTACCCCAGTGTAAATAAGATGTAGATATGTTCTGCCTGAAATCAGGTACCAGTGTGATACAATGTATAGAGTTAAGAATTGTACATAGTTTCCCCCAGTTACTTCCAAGTTGATCTCCCTGTTTATTGTAAATACAACTCAAAGTTCCTTGTGTTGTATAGTTGATGTTAAATGTAAACCGCTCTGATCTAAAATAGAGCGGTATAGAAGAACTGTTAAATAAATAAATAAATAAATACATCTGTCCAGGGGCGGCCCAAGGGGGGTGCGGGGCCATGTGCGGAGACTCGGTGTGGGGCCTCATTTGCATAAGTGGCCTTATTTGCATAAATATTTGCATAATGTTACCATACACTAACTTTTAGTAAACATGTCTCTTAATGAGTGTATGGATAAAGAAAGACTAAAAGATTTCTACATTACTATAATCCAGTGCCAACCGCCAGGCACATTAGGAACTACTACAAAACGCTGCCCATTTAGAACCCATAGCAAACCCGCCGTACCCTGACAGCATTACCAGGACTCACAAAGCACCATACCCTACCTATCAAAAGGCAACACTGCAAATATTAAACCAATACATTTCAGAGAATACTGGGGAAAGAGAACAAGTGGCAATGTCAAATAGGAATTACATAAATAGAATACCTCAGCTCAGTTACACATGCAGAACATAGACCATCACCAAACAAGGAATCACAATTTAGAAACAGGAAGGCAATAATTAAACTGGGAACCCCAAAAGCCAAACTTGGAATGTACAACACCACTGTAGAAATAAAACTATAAATTAATTTCCTCTTGTACAAAACAAAGCGCAGACGTTAATGATGCACATTTCCCAGAGCTTTCATATTCCAGTTAATAAATTCAAAATAAAGAGATATCTTTCTACCTTTTGTGCATTTTTTTCAGTTGCAATTGCTCCAGCCACTTTCTTCTGGTTTCTTCATATTTTCTGCTAACTGTCCATCGTCTGCTGTCCATTTGTTCTTTCTTCTCTCTTCTAGTTTTTTTTTTCCATTCTCTCTCTCTACATCTGCTTCAACATACTAATCTTTCTCCTTTTGCTCTTTCCTCATTCCTATTTCATCCACACAAATTATACCCCTCCATCCTCAATCCCCACTTACTCTCCCAATACCCGGCCAATTGTAGATTTTTCATCCCTCCCACACAAAATATTTTTCCCCTCTCCATTTTACTCTCCCAGCCCCATCCCATTCTAATCCTTCCTCAACATCAGCTCCCTTCTAGTTCCAGTCTCATCCAGCATCCATTCCCTTCTAGTCCCTGCATCAGCCCATTTCCAGTCCTAGCCCCCCATCAACCCATTTCCAGTCCTAGCTCCCCCATCCATTTTCAGTCTGAGTCCCTTCATCAGCTCATTTCCAATCCTAGCCCCCATCAGCCCATTTCTAGTCATTTCCTAGCCCCACCATCAGCCCATGTCAAATCCTAGCTCCCCTCCACTCAGCCCAATTCCAGTCCAAGCCCCCCATGAGCCTACTTCCCGTTCTAGCCCCTCCATGAGTCCATTTCAATTCAAGCCCCCACCACAGCCCATTTCCAATCTTAGCTCCCCCCAACAGCCCATTTCCAGTCCTATCCTAGCTGCTCCATCAGCCCATTTTCAGTCCTAGCTCCCTTCCCTCACAGCCCATTTCCATTCCAAGCTCTCTCCCCATCAGCTATTTGCAGTTCAAGCCTCCCCTTCCACTCAGCCCATTTCCAGTCATAGCAACCCCCCCAACCCATGACCAGTCCTAGCCCCCCATCCACCCCCTTCCAGTCCTAACCCCCATCACCCCATTTTCAGTTTAAGCCCCCCTATAACCCATTACCAGTCCTAACCCCTCATCAGCCCACTTCCATTCTTAACCCCATCAGCCCATTTCCAGTCAGCCCCCCATAGCTCATTGCCAGTCCTAATCCCCCCATCAGCCCACAGCCCATTACCAGTCCTAACCACATCAGCCCACCTCAAGCCCTAACCCCTCCCCATCAGCCCATTTCCTGTCCTAGCCCCCCATAGCCCATTATCAGTCCTAACCCCCCCATAGCCCATTAGCAGTCCTAACCCCCCATCACCTCATTTCCAGACAGCCCCCATCAGCCCACAGCCCATTACCAGTCTTAACCCCCCCATTGCCAATTACCAGTCCTAACCCCTCCCCATCAGCCCATTTCCTGTCCTAGCCCCCCCCATAGCCCATTATCAGTCCTAACCCCCCATAGCACATTACCAGTCTTAACCCCCCCTTTTGCCAGTCTTAACCCCCCCTTGCCAGTCTTAACCCCCCCCTTGCCAGTCTTAAACCCCCCCTCTTGCCAGTCTTAACCCCCCCAGCCCATTGCCAGTCTTAAACTCCCCCGCCCCCCGCCCATTGCCAGTCTTAAACTCCCCCCCCCCCCGCTGCCGCCGCCGCCGCCGCTGCTTATGGCAAAATTGAAAAAAAAAACTGGCTCTGGCTGCTGCCGCTACCACCGCGGCAGCGGCAGAATGGAGTGTCCCGCGGGGCCTCCTCTTCTCTCGTTGAGCCCCTCTGCAAAAGCTTTCAGATTCGCGAAGGGAGAAAGTCTCCCTCGCGTCTCTGTTAAGCCCGCAGGGGTAATGGGAAATTTCCCATCAGCCCCTCGCGTCTAAAGGGGCAGATGGGAATTTTCCCATTAGCCCCTGCGGGCTTAACAGAGACGCGAGGGAGACTTTCTCCCTTCGTGAATCTGAAAGCCTTTGCAGAGGGGCTGAACGAGAAGAGGAGGCCCCGCGGGACACTCCATTCTGCCGCTGCCGCGGTGGTAGCGGCAGCGGCAGCAGCCAGAGCCAGTTTTTTATTTTTAAAGTAATTTTAAAAAAAAGCAGAATGTTCTTTGCGCGGGGCCCCCTGAAACGCGGGGCCCTGTGCAAAAAACATTCTTGCTCAATGGACGGGCCGGCCCTGCATCTGTCCAGTTCAAAAGTCATACTGATGTCACCTGAAAATGTTTTTGGAGTTGTTCCGCTAGGTGGTATTTGTTAGTAATACAGGGCCCGATATTCAAAAAGGTTTATGTAGTTAGGAGAACCTGCTAGCACATAAACTCCACCAAGTCCGATATTCAGCAGCACTAACCATCCAGTACCACTGAATATTCCCACAAACTGCCCTGGCACAAGCCAAATAGTGCCAGGGCAATCTGTGGGTAGGCCTGGGGTTGTCCTGGTGCCTACCTAATCATTGGCAATTTTCAGTGCTAACCGGATAGGTAAGTGCTTAAGGTTAGGACAGGTTAATGACTGTCCTAACTTATGTGGTTTTGCTTACTAGTTCGAGGCTGACTATTGCCGCTGACCAGAGAGCAAATGAGATCAGCAGTGAAAGGGATATTCAGCACTGACCTCTGTAGGTTGAATATCAAGCCCATAATACTTCAAGTCACCTACAAACAATAAATGTGGTGATATGTCTGGATCTTTGCCAGCTTTAGAATTAAAGCTAAACCTATACTTCAAGGAATTAAGAAGCAATCTTAAAGGATTAAGAGGGCAATTCTATAAGCCTCTGTAGTTTAAGCATGTTTTTATAGTTGTGGTCAACATTATTGGCATCCCTGCAGTTCAACCCCTTAATGACCAATATCTCCTAAAAAAAAAGTGTCCAGCGAAATGGCTTTGGACAATATGGGCCCGATTTTGGGATGCGGGTTGTGGGGTTGCACGTCCCAGCAGGACATGCAGCCCCGCAAGCTGTCCCGGCCCGATTCCCCCTCCGGCTCTCCCCATATGTCCTGAGCAGTAGGATGGGAAGAGCCGGCAGGGGGTGGGACCTGGGTGGAGCACGGGCAGGCCAGCCTGGCAGGATGTACAGGGCCGATTCAGGTCACAGCCCTGTATGTCCTGCTGGGTCAAAGGGGATGTACTGCTTATTCCACCTTAAAGGTGGAATAAGCAGAACCGATCCCGCGATCGGGCACGGGGATCCCCTGCCCCAGGGCCAAGACCAGGTGCAGTGGGGTCCCCACCGCCCAATCCAGGCCCCAGCAGGCCAGCCATGGGTCAAACGGCGAGGAAGAGGGTGGGCTGAACCACAGGAGTTCGGGGCGCCTGCAGGGAGGACTATCCACCTTCATACTTCAGATGGAGTGCGGTTTCCTATATTTGCATAGTGAACTTGAGGTACTCAGTAAATTTAGAAGTTACTTTTGTACATTTAAAGGCAATAAATTATCCTAAAGAATGTGATGTTATCAAAGGTTTTCTTATGAGCTCAAGCTTCGCTGAGATTTGATTTTTTATACCACTAGCCATGGTGACTTTATTTAGCAATAGTTGGCCTTTGGTTTTGTATACCCCCCCCACTCTTGTTATCCTTCAGTTCTTCTACCATGATGTTATTGGAATTAATGACTGTATATTCTATCAGCATCTATTGCCATGGACAGCTTATAGATTGTAGGTAGCTATGTTACTGGTCTGTAATTTTTGGGAATATTACTTGGATCTCCCTTTGAAAGGAGAAGTGTTCTTTCGATTAGCCATTGTGGTGTTAAGTTTGGCTCCTTAGTCGACTGATTTTTGAGATTTGCTAAGTCTTAGTGGAGGAAGGTTAATTGTTTGACTAGATCATAAGCTCTGATGAGCACGGACCATCTTTAGTATGTGTCTGTACAGCACTGCGTACGCCTTGTAGCATTATATAAATGATCAGTAATAGTAGTAGTGGCTGGGGATGGAGAAGAGGATGAAGGCCTGCAGCATCCATTCCACTCTGTTGGCCCCTTCATCTTTGCAGCCTTTATCTGTGCAAGGCTCTTGACCTTGCCATTGTCAGAATCACATTCTATCTCTTCACCAATTAGCATGCTAACAACAAATTCTTCAACACCCTCTCCAGCCAATATGCTTTCAATATCTGAGATTAAAATCTAAATCCTAACCAGTTTGGATCGCTCAGATTCTGTATCTGCTAAAACTATCTGCACATACTTTTCAACAGGGAATATGGTGTTCCTGCTGCTCTTCTTGGTTGCCTTCATCTGCTGGTTCTCTCATGTTCCTCCACCCTACATCATGTCAACCTCCCTTTGCGGCTCTGTGGAGCTAATGCCATATACCTGCTTGTTCACAGTTGCACTGGAAGCTGCAGTTCATCCTTCTCTTCTTGTAAAGACATCTCTCTCTCTAGTTTTATCAGTGGACTGGGCGAGCTCATGAGCATACCCTGGGAATGACCAGTCTTTCTGCGCACTTGTTAATACTGCTCTCACCTTTCCTCCTTTCTGTCTTTCTGTGACCATTTACTTATTTAAAATGATTTGGTATACTGCCATTTGTCAATCATTTTGATATGTTTTTGAGAGTTGGGACTGCCTGGCTGTTAGCACCCTACGCCAACCAGCAGCCCTGTGCAGCCCTGGAGTACCAGTATCCAAGTATGTTAACTCAAATACTGGGATCACCCACTGAGCCTGGCACAGGCACTGCACTGCCCAGCCCCGTTACCCCACCTGCCTGCTCACATTTGAAAGAACAACACAAACTATGGTTACATGATGCAAGGATCCACATTAGGAACCACCACCCAGGAAAAAGATTTAGGTGTCATGGATAATGCATTGAAACCCTCCTCCCCATGTGCAGCGGCGGCCAAGAAAGCAAATAGAATGCTAGGAATCATAAGGAAAGGAATGGAAAATAAAACCCAGGGTATTATAATACCACTGTATTGTTCCATGGTGCGACCGCACTTTGAATATTGTGTGCAATTCTGGTCGCCATTTCTTGAAAAGGATATAGCAGAATTAGAAAAGATACAGAGAAATGCCATTAAATGGTAATGGGGATGGATGGATACCCCTTTGAGGAAAGGCTTAAAAGGTTAGGGCTTTTCAAGTTGGAAAAGAGACGGCTAAAGGACAATATGATAGAGGTCTATAAATTAATGAATGGAAGTAGAACGGGTAAACGTAGATCAGTTGTTTACACCACCAAAAAGTAGAAAGACTAGTGGACACGCAATGAATCTACAATGTAACCCATTTAAGACTAATAAGAGAAAATATTTTTTTCACTCAACATGTAATCAAACTCTGGAATTCGTTACCCGAGGATGTAGTGAAGACTGTTAGTGTAGCTGGGTTTAAAAAAAGGTTTGGAAAAGTTCCTGGAGAAAAGGACCATAAACCAATATTAAAGAGGACTTGGGTCAAACATTGTGGAACCTGTGTGCCTTTTTGGGAACCTCTCAGATACTGGTGACCTGAACTGGCAACTGTTGGAAAACAGGATACTGGGCTTGACAGACCTTGGTCTGACCCAGTATGGCATGTCTTATGTTCTTATGGTCTTAATGGACTACAGAGAGGGGGAATATGTTTGCCTAGCTAATGCTGCTATTGAAGTTTATTACCAGCTGTTAGGAGCATGGACTGTCTGAGCCCGATTTTTGAAAGGCCTTTACATGGTTTACAGCCCACTAAACCATGTTAATACCTTAAATAGGAATAGTCAACGGCACTTACACGGTTAGTGACCTTGACTATCCCCTTCTATCTCCCCTATGGGCCCTGATGCTATCCAGTCAGCATTGGCGCATGTTGGGGCATTCTGGGGTGGAGCAGAGGCGACGACAAGAGAGAACCAGGCAGCAGTAATATTGCAGTAATATTGCCTGCGGCCCAGTTAGCTATCTGTGTCAAAAGGATAGGTGAGGAAAACCTTTACCTGTTTTTAAGGTTCAGGGGATAATCGGGCAGCATGCAATATCACTGCTGGCCAGTTAGCTTTGATGGCTTCTATTTTATTTACTTATTTAATAAGTTTTCTATACTGCTTTATCATTTCAATCAAAGTGGTTTACATTGAAACTTAAACTTGGTAATGTACATTAAACAGGGGCAGTGATAACCTGGAGTCTTCTGAGGCAATGGAGGCTTAAGTGACTTGCCCAAGACCACAAGGAGTGCTGGTGGGAATCGAACCCTGGTCTCTGGGTGCCTAAGCCAGTACTTTAACCATTAGGCTACTCCTGCACTCCACTTCTAGTGTGTGCAGCAAGTTCTGGATAGTCATTGACTCTCCGGGGATAGGGGGCCAGCGGGCAGGGCTATGTGCCGTAGTGACACCTAGCCTGCCCAGATGAATATCAGGCCTTCTGTCTTTTAGCTTTTAATTAACTTTTAGCTTTATTTAATTGTATCCTATGAACATAGGATGGAATAGATATAGATACAGTAAGGTGCTCTTCCACCCCAGAAGCTGCTTTTACAGACAATAGGTGAACAAGATTGTTCCAAAAAATATTTCACTGTATCTTCTGCTTGTGCAATGAAACATATAGAGTAGATACAGTAACCTGCTCTATCCCATTGCCACTGGCTGTGTTGTAGAAATAAAGTGCACAGCACACCTTCCAGCAAAGCTTAAGACAATGAGTATGCAATTGTCAGTTGGGAAACCGCAAAGGTAGAATTGTCCTTGTCTCTCTCTGAGTTTCCTGATCTCTTTCCCTCACTTCAGAGAGACACTTCCTGGGGGAGCAGATAGGAAAAGAAAGTTTACCAAAACCTTCAACCTCCACCTAGTTGTAAAAGCAGACTGACATTAAGGGAGGCAAGAACACTGCTCCCTTAAAGCTCTTTTTTCAGTCTCTTTTTTTTTGTACTTTCAAGTAGGAAGCTCTCCCACCCCTTCCTCAGTGGATCTAAGTTAAACTTTAAGCTCTTTGTCTTTTCTGCCTTCAAGTCTAAGACACAAGGAGTCCTTCACCACTCCCTCAGACAGACTTAAAACTGCTGGGTCCTTTTTTTTTTTCATTCCTTTTTTATCCTTTGCAATCCTAACCCCCAGCACCCCTTCCTTACTGGCGACAATTCAGTCTTGAAGACCTTTATTTCTTCTGCCTTCAAGTCCTAAGGCCCAAAGAGCCCTTTTTTACTCACTCAAAGACAGAACTGAAGCTGCTGGGGTTTTTTCAGTCCTTTTTATTTCTCCTTTGCAATCCTAACTGCCAGCACCCCTTCCTTCCTCACTTTCTTAAAGTCATAGACAACATGTTTCTCTGGGCATTGGCTGGGCTGTGTCTTGCAGACATGCTGTGACCACATCAGTCATTAGATTTGCAGAAGGCAGGTAATGATGTTTCTCTTGCTGTCTGTCAGGATTTGCAGCATGATTGGTGAAGCAGCTTGTACTGGTTATTGGTAAACCCTCCTTAACATTTTCCCCCTCCAGATTGAAAATTACAAACATAGAAACATGACAGTAGATAAAGACCATACTGCCTATCCAGTTGCCTTTCCATATAAACTAATACAGTCCCTTGTTTTTTCTTTAGAGATCTTCTGTTTCTCCCATGCTTTCTTAAATTCAGATCCTCATCTTTACTACCACCACTGGGAGACTATTTCACATATCTACCACTCTTTCCATAAAGAAATATTTCCGCATATTACTCCTGAGTCTATCCCCTTTCATCCTATGCCCCCTTGTTGCAGAGCTTTTTTTTTTCAAGTGAAAGAGGCTCTCCTGTGCATTTACTGTATGCATTTAAATGTCTCTATCATATAGCCCCTCTCACCTCTCCTCTAAAATATACATAAAGAGATCTTTAAGTCTGTCCCAATATGCCTCACAACAAAGACCACTGACCATTTTGGTAGTCACCCTCTGCACCGACTCCATCCTGTCTATATCCTTTTGAAGGTACGGTCTCCAGAATGGCACACAATACTCCAAATGGAATCTCACTTAAGATTTATACAGAGGTACTATCACCTCCTTCTTGCCGCCATTCCTCTCCCTATGCACCCAAGCAGCCTTCTGGCCTTCTTCACCTTCTCTACCTGTTTAGACACCTTAAGATCATCAGAAACAAACACTCTGGGTCCCAGTCAACTTTTGTAGACAAAAGTACTTCACTATCTATATTGTATCGCTCGCTTGGATTTTTGCAGCACAGATGCATGGCCCTGCATTTTTTAGCGTTAAATCTCAGCTGCCAAATTCTCAACCATTCTTCAAGCTTAGCTAGATCCCTCCTCATGTAATTTACTCCTTCCTGGGTGTCTACTCTAATGCACATTTTGGTATCATTCGCAAAGAGGCAAAACCTATCCGACAGCCCTTCCGCAATATCACTTACAAAAATGTTATAACGAGTCAGACCAAGGACAGATCCCTGTGGCAAACCAGTGGTGATGTCCTTTCCCTCAGAGTGAGCTGCATTTACATGTATCCTTTATTGCCTCCCACTCACAGTTTCTAAGCCAGTCACTTTAGGGTCCATCCCTAAGGTGCTCAGTTTGTTTATAAGTCGCCTGTGTGGAACGGTGTCAAAGGCTTTACTGAAATCTAAGTACACCACATCTAGGACTCTCCCTCAGTCCAACTCCCTGCTGGAAGAAATGCTTTCTGAGGGCCTGATGTATGAAACTGCATTATCCTCTAGCGTGTTGATTTCTTCTTTATTTTTTCATGCTAACCTTACTCCTGATGCAGTAAGGGTTTAGCATGAAAAACATCTAGAGTAACTATCACACTAGGGTAGCATGCAAAGGGCCACATTCTTAATTGCTCCTGGTGGAAAAAAAAACATACTATATTTTGGTGTAGGGTTTTATGTCCTTTATGCCTCTAAATCTTTACTTCAGTTTAGCACTGGAGTAAATATGCAACACGGAAGAAAAAGGGTCATCTGAGGGGTGATGTGGTACTTCTAATTACCCTCTTTAGCAACAATACCTGGAGGACCAAAGGTTTCAGGACACACCACTAGAAATCAGTCTGCCAAATAAGAGTGCTTCCCAAGTAAGAGAGGCAATCACTTATTTGGTAGACTGATCCTTAGCAGTGCATTGGGACACACTGCTAGGGGTAAGGTACCACCATTTTGAAAAACGGAGGAGAGGGGTACCATCGAATGCCTACCCAGACCACACAAGGATCATTGGTCCAGGAGTGCATAGAAGCATGACGACTCTCTGGTTGAAATGTCTCCCTCATGCATTGACAGGGAGGATGATACAGTAATTTGCTGCAGATTATCATGGCAGCGTACATTGATGTCTATGTCAGTACACACTTTTTAATGTTGACTACGTCAGGAGAAAAAGGAGGTTTTTTGCAAAAACATTAGAACACTGCACTGAAGCTCAGGGGCATGTTCACTAAGCCAGGTTAATGGTAAAGTCATGCTGTTTACAGCTGGGTCCCATGTTATTCAATAGCATGTCTTCACCGCTAGTGTGCAGCACATCTACATGTGCACAGTTCTACCACATGATGTATTGCATGGAACCATAAGTTAGTTAACTTTCATTTGTTCTACTCACAGGGGTCTGTTTACTAAGTGGTGCTAGCGACTTCCATGCGAAATCGGAGCCACGGCTCCGTTTTATCCAAGGGGGCTGGGGCTCTGATTTCGCACAGAAACCACTAGCGCCGCTTAGTAAACAGACGCCACAGTTTCTTTGTGGTCAAACCAACACAGTATCTGCTTCAGGCCCTTTGTCTCCTGAGAGCTGGCTTCATTTTGTACCTTGATTTCAGAATCTCCCTGGATCAGCACAGATGGGTTGAAAACCTCTTTGGGTTGATAACCCATACTCTGTTTGCCTTCCCACAGTCAGCTTTGTGGCACTGCTCCCCTGGTCAGACCTGTATGGGCATGGGAAGGGGGATCCCTGTGCCTTCATACCAAGTAGCCAGTCTCCAGATATACCACCACTCTCACAGGTTGCATAGATCCTGCACTGGGCACAATCTGGCACAATCTGGGGGATGTTGGCACAACATCAGTCATGTCCCCCAGTGCCTGGCACAGCTGATCAATGGCCTCCCTATCACACTGGCACCTGGCGACACTGCAGTCATCCATATGGTCCAGGTACTGGCCAGCCATTCATGGCCTCCCTGAATTGCACATCAGCACACCAGATTCTCCCCTGCTACCCCCAAATCACACAATCTCACTTACAGTCACAAAAGACATCATTCTGCTAAACTGAACCTATAATAGCTGTTATACCATAATGGCATGACGTCCCAGGAAAACACATATGATCTCCCTTTCTCGCTCCAACATGATTTATTTTCATACTCACTCACATACTATTCTTACATCAACAGTCTCAGTTTTCAGAACACAGAATTTGTTAGGGTTCTCTGGATTAGCTCTTTTAGCACAAACAGCACGTTTCAGCTTATTAAGAAGAGCAATAGTATTTATTCTGGCTATTTCTCTAAGGGTATTTGTTAATGTTTCTTTACGTTACAACATTCCCTCACCTTTGCTTTCTGTTTTTATACCGCTTTATGCTATGGTCATAAGAATGTAAGAACATAAGATATGCCATACTGAGTCAGACCAAGGTCTATCAAGCCCAGTATCCTGTTTCCAACAGTGGCCAATTTAGGTCACAAGTACCTAGCAGTTTCCCCAAAGGACACAGGTTCCACAATGCTTGTAATGAGGCAAGCAGTGGATATCCAGGGTCCTCTTTAATAATGGTTTATGGTCCTTTCCTCCAAGAACTTGTCCAAACCTTTTTTAAACCCGGCCACACTAACAGCTTTTACTACATTCTCCGGTAATGAATTCCAGAGTTTGATTATACATTGAGTGAAAAACTATTTTCTCTTATGAGTCTTAGCAGTCAAAATGGTTTACATAGTAACATAACAATTGTCGTGGGGAGCGCCCCCTACGCCTATGGGCAATCCACGGCAAAGATTATTTTTAGAGAGCCACAGGGAACGTAAGGTTCATCGACGTAGTAAAATGTCCTTACCAATTCCGGCTGCCTAAAAGAACTCAGTAACAAGACCAAGTGGAGGGAATTAAGGCTTTTATTACCCGTCAGTGCAAGGGTTCAACATAAGAGATGGATAATGAAACAGAAAGTCCTTTGTTTCAAAAGGTACCAGTATTTAAAAACATGTGCTTAATTGTTACACTTCACAATTAATACAGAGCTTGGGTAACAGGAATTCAGTTCATTCCAAAAGCATAAAACTCTATAAACTCTTCTTTGTTACTCAGAGACTACAGACTCTTGAAATGAGGCTGTGCACAGGTCACACTCCATCTGTTCTGGTGGAGATAGGGAAACTGTATTTATGCATTCTATTTCCATGCATTCTTCATCACTAGAATCATCAGGGGAATAAACACTGTCCCTGTCTGACTCGGGTCGGTGTGCTATGCCTCTAGGGCCTTGTCTCCAATAACAGTCTGTTCTCAGGGCTTTAGGGATTTTATTAAACCAGTTTGGTTTCTCCTTCTTTGCAGAGTGAGGACTTGTTTTAACAGGGCCTTTAAAACTCAAGCATTCAATATCATCAATAGAGGTTTCATACCTGGAGTTTTGCTGGCTTGAATCCACAGAGTTTTCCCTGTCAGCAACTTTCCTCCTGTAGCAATCTCTCTGCCTGTCAGCAGTAGGCCCTGTGCTTCTTGGCAGTTTGGTGAAACCTGGTCTGGATTCTCTTTTCTCCCTTGGTAAGAACTCAGGTTTATTATAAAATGCCTTTCCTTTCTTGCTTGGTAAAACTGGGTAATTATTTCTCAGAGACTGTAAGCTTCTTCTCCAAACCATTCCCTTTGGCTCCTTGCTTAGGTCTCTCTGTTCTTGAGTCAGGAACGCTGTGAGAACAGGGCGTGGCACAGCCTCTAACTTCAGAGCTGGCTCTAACAAACTTTCTTGGGCCAGCTGCACAGTCAGCCTGGCCCTTCTGGATTTCACCCTTGTGAACCCTGGACCTGTGGGCTTGTTCCTCTAGGATTTCTTCAGTTACTACTTCTCTTGGAGATGAACCTCTTGATAGAGCTGTTCCCCCTTGGGAAGACGTCCCTCTGTCTCTGTTCTTTCTCAAGTCCTTTCCTTTCTCCTCTTTCTCTTTCTTTGGTGAAGCCGTGCTCCCCTGTGTAGCCGTGCACCTCTTCTCTGATGCAGCCGTGCACCTCTTCCTTAAGGCAGCTGGACACACCTCCTTACTGCAGCTGGACTCTCCTCCCTTACTGCAGCTGGACAACCCTGTGTAGCCATGCACCTCTTCCTTAAGGCAGCTGGATACCCCTGTGTAGCCGTGCACCTCTTCCTTAATGCAGCTGGACCTCCCTGTGTAGCCGTGCACTTCTTGCAAGCATTCAGCTCTGGCTTATAAGGAAATCTTTCCTGCCTGACTTCCGTGGTCATTTCCAGGTGCAAGTCATTAGGCTTCTCAAGCTCATTAGCTCCTGAATGTTCCTTCCTGCTCCCTCTAGCTGTGTCTGGAGGTAATTGCACATCTAGATTCTTAAAAGAAACAGGATTTCTTTTCAAGTTTTCAACTTTATCGATACCCACATCATGACACAATATACATTATAACAGGGTTATCAACTTGGATTATTCTAATGTAAGGTGTATGAGCATCATACAGGTGGGTAAAAATGTTAAGGGAATACTTCAGAGGAGGGAGATCAACTTGGAAGATTCATAACAGAGAAGGAAGGGGAGGAGGAGGCTGAGGATAATGCATGTTGAGTAATTATGTTATGTCCTCGTGAAGCAGTCTACGAATAGGTTCGTATTTCCTCCCCTTGCTCCCCCACCCCCACTCTACTTATCCTCTTCTTTTCTGTTCTCTGTCTTTTAACTGTTCTTTCCTGTCCTGTCACTGATGGCGTTCCTTTTCCAACTTTATTTTCAGTAGCCTAGTCATTTTATTGTATTGTACACCGCCCTGATGCCTTGGCATGGGCGGTTTATCAAGCTTTGCGAATAAAGATATAAATAAAGGAGGTTCTTTCTTAATGCTGTTAAGTCCTTTGTGGCACATGGGTTGTCAGGGATTGAGTTCCAAAGCGATGATGCGAATAGAGAGAAGTGGTGGAGCTGGTTCTGGTGTATAACGCTGCTATGCATAGTGTGTTGAGGGATCCCGTTCATCTCTTTCAGTTGTTGGGTATCTTTTGTATTAGTGATTGGAGGTGGGTGGATGATAGGCCATTGGTGACTTTAAAGATTGTGAGGATAGATTTGTATTAAATGCGTTTTATGATGGGTAGACAATGTAGCTGTTTGAGTAAAGGGGTTATGTGTTCAGTTCTGTGGACATTGCAGAGAATGTGAGCTGAAGTGTTTTATCTTTTTTTTTCCAGACTGTAGTTAACACCAGTTCAGCAAATACTCGTCACAACCATTCTTCAATATGGGATGAACTGAAGAGCACAGCAGAATACTTTCTAAGTCGTGGCCTTATTCCACGTTTTAGCAGGAATAACGGGGATGTCTGCGGTGATATCGCAGAAAGCACAAGGGACTTTCCTGAATATGCAATGCATGTCTCCATGGCTGACCTCGCCCTGTTCTACCACCTCTGGGCATGTTCTGAGATTCCTGTTCTAGTGCCATGGACATGCACATCAGCAGCACTTCAGAATATGGGCGGGGACGTTTTTGGCAGAAAAATGTCCCTGCCACACATACAAAACCCTTATTTGTGTTCTGGAACGATCCTCATAGATAACTGGATGATCAAAAATATTATGAGCATCTGTTAAAAGATCCTACTGTTATGCTGACACAGTGGATTGAGAAAATTGTAACTTGGGGATATATGAAAAACTCTTATGCAAAAGGAAATGCAGTTCTTGATAGATAAATATCCCTTGATTCCTATATTTTACACTGTTCCCAAAATTCATAAAAGCTTAGAAAATCCTCCAGGTCGTCCTATAGTGGCCGGTAATGAGTCACTATTGGAGCCTTTGTCTATTTTTTTGGACAAAATCCTTAATCCCTTAACATGGCAAGTATCTTCTTTATTGAAGGATGCTACTCACATGCTTCGGTTATTGTCAGAGATGATACTTCCATCGGGTGAAATATGGCTAGTAATGTATGTCATGCAGTCTTTATATAGAAATATAGGCCAACAGGAAACATTGACAGTTATTGGTCAACTTGATCGGAATGAGATGCTCCCTGCGAGACTCCCTAAATCTTTTCTTTTAGAGCTTTTGAGTTTGGTGCTGGAGAACAACTTTTTTTGTTTTAATGGATCTTTTTTTCCATCAAACATTTGGAGTGGTGATGGGAGCTACTTTAGCTCCCACAGTGGCAACACTATATATGTCATCGTTTGAGGAACAGTATTTATATCCCTCTGGTTGGATGTCCCAAATATGCCTTTGGAAGCAATAACTTGATATCATTTGTTTATGTTGAGGCGATTTGGAATCCCTAAGGAATTTTACTGGTCGGTTAAATTCACAAAACACAAACCTCCAATTTGAAAACACCTATCACTGTACAAAAATTGCGTTCCTAGATATTATGGTGATAAGGTATGGATCTGGATTTCATATTACTCTTTACCAGAAGCCAATTTCTCATAATAATCTGCTTAAGTATACTAGTCATCACCTGTTGAAATTGAAAAATGGATTGCCTATTAGTCAATTTCTCCATATTCAGAGAATTTATTCTAAACAGGATTATATTAGAGTCCAGGAAACTTGTTCAGAAACGTTTGGACTGGGGATATCGTTTTGGTATTATTAAAAAGGCATTTTTGCGTGATTTCTGATGCTTTGGCTTGAGCGGTATATCAAATGTAATAAACATAAACATTTATTGGTGGAATCGTCAAGTAAAGATCATAATATTCAGTGGAGGAGCCCTTGTTCTGTATGCTACCTTTTTCAGTTCGGGCTTTGCAGGTGGTTTCGCTGATTTATAAACATTGGTGGGTATTAGTTACACACCTGCTTTGCAGAATGCCCCATTGTTGCTTTCCGTAGGGGCAAAAATATAGCGAATTATGCAAGTTCATCTATAACGTGGACTTTGGATGCAGGTGTTGCTGAAAATTTGGGCCATTATAAATGTGGACATTGTGAATTCTGTGACTCTACAATTGAGGGAGTTTCATGGATTAACTCAGTGACACAGAAATCCAACGCACTTTGGGGACTCACAACTTGTCAATCTACATACGTTGTTTATCTGCTAATATGCCCCTACAGAAAAAATTGTGAGGCGTAACTGACAGACTATGGCAGCTAGACTATGGGAACAAAAACCTCATATTAATATGGCCATTAAATCAGCACCAATAGTTTATCATTGTTCGGCTATGAAACAGTTTTGATCACCTAAAATGGTGAATCGTGCAGATGGTACTACAATCATAGAATGAAGGAAATTGGGAAGTTGTTTTGAATTTAAGGGAGCACTTCTGGATTTACTCTTTAGATGCAGTTCATCTGAAAAGGTTAAATCAACAGACTGTCAGACAATTGTATGAGGTAGGGGCCCTTTAATTGTGAATGGAGGATGGTGGTTAAACAGGATAAAAGAAGGTCCTGTCCATTTTTCCATAATGCCTGCAGAGCTCCTAATAGCTTGAAGAATCCCCTGTATCTGTTGGAATTTGGAGAAAACACTCAGATAAGTACTGCCTTATGCCCTGAAGCAGAACCTGTATGCCCAGCAGTTTGAAACATGTTGGCACGTTTGTGGCAGTTTTTACTATGTTTGTAGATGCATGATCACTTAAATAAGAATAAAAGAACTAAAAGGGAGGAAGGTTTTTGTAGTGACCTTGAATTACAGTCCAACAACAAACTATATATTTGAAGGAGCACTTGTTAGTATAGGACTGTTTCTATCACATAGTGGGATTTGATTTTTCCTGTTCTGGTCCACTGTGGTAGTACAATTTAAAAAATCAGCTAGCATTGCCATCACCCAGCACCCCCAACCATTAAACCTCTTCTCCCAGCCAGTACTTCAATAATGAAGTGCTCTTGGGTCAACAGTGCTGTTTTGAAATATGGAATTAGCAGGACAGGGCCACTGGAGACGCTTCTGTACCCTTTGGACCCCAAGGATGGGTTAAGATGCAAGACTTATCTGGTGGTGGGGGGCTGTTTTAACTTTGACAGTGTGGACTTTTTCTTTTAGTACACGCTTTTATAAAATGTGTTTGTATTTATTTTGAAAGCCACTTTAAGCTGTTGATTACAGTACGTATGAGTGGGGTATCAAGTATGTTTAAGTATGAATAAAATCCCCAGAAAATTAAATACCTCACCACCAATGATACAAAATGTAAATGAAAAAAATAAATACCCTTTCACACCCCTTATACAGGTTCTAGCTCTGAACTGTAAAATGTGACAGTGGCAGGAGGATGCCTTCAAAAGAAAAAACAATAAAACAGAAAATGAGCTTTATGCTTAAGCAAAGGAAGTTAACGGAACAAAGAGCATTCTTTGTCCAAAAGAACTTTGAGTCTGGGAGATCTAAGACCTTGTTAGGTTATAAAAGTTGGCAAAGAAAGTAAAGAAAGGTTTGCTAATTCAGTTCAGATCTTGGTTCTGGAGAAGTGTTGTACAGCTGGGGAGTACGTTCTGCTAGAATGAAGGGGAAATCAAAAGATCGTCATCTGCACTGCCATCAAGAAAGAACTTGGCCCCAACCCAGCACCTTTTTATTCTTTCCAACCCAACAGACGCTGTAAAGAAATTATACATAACGAGTCAAGGATGTCTTTCTGTCTTTCTGGAGGCAAAATAGCTCTGAATTTAACAGAACAAGACCAAATTTGATTTGGGGGAAAAACAATAAAAAGACACATTGAGTTTGCAGATGCCAAGATCAGAATAGAGGTTCCAGTAAAATAATTTCACCTCCCAAAAAATGGCTCAGTGCATTTCCATGTTACAGCTTTTATATGTTGAAACATAGCAGTTAGTAAGTTACTTCTTTTAAGCCACCTCTTCTCTTCAACCAGAGCCAACACACACATGTAGATATACACAAATACACACTCATACTCAGATACACACAGACATACTGATGCACACACATACACATAAAAAACACAGGCATGAACAAAACATGCACAAAATAAAGGGACTGGAAATAACTCCTTGAGGTATACTCCACATGTTTTCCCTACCATGCACTATCCTCTCTCAGTGCTTCCACACAACTATCGCTGATGAGCTGCCTCAGTGATTCAGAAATGCATTTCATTTTCTTTGCTGTAAATTCTACCATGAAACCTATTAACTGAACTGTATAGCTTTCTTTGATTGCTATAATTACTGCCAACTAGTGGTGATGCATGGCAATAGCTGTTGCTGTGGGACAGTGGCACCCTGTGGTTTAACTGTAAAAGCCATCCATTGAAATCTGTAGTGTGCATTCTAATGGTTTGATCCAGGGGTCCTCAAACTTTTTAAACAGGGGGCCAGTTCACTGTCCCTCAGACCGTTGGAGGGCCGGACTATAGTTTAAAAAAAACCTATGAACAAATTCCTATGCACACTGCACATATCTTATATTGAAGTAAAAAAACAAAACGGGAACAAATACAATATTTAAAATGAAGAACAAGTAAAGTTAAATCAACAAACTTACCAGTATTTCAATGGGAACTATGGGCCTGCTTTTGGCTAATGAGATGGTCAATGTCTGGTTCCATATTTGTCACTGCTAGTCGTAACAGCAGCAGAATGGGATAGTGTTGACGGCGGAGGATCACATTTCTGTGACAACCGCAACAACACCAAACTTAAACTGCGCGGAAGAAAGGCCCGGCAATCTACTTCTGTATCTTGCCATGAAAACCCAATGGATAGTTACAACAAAACAAATTGTGCTGTAGTGCTGGAAGATGAGACCCCCAGGTCGAAAGGCACTCAACTAGCTACTGGGGAAGAGCTGAAGACTTTTCAGAGTAAAGCCAGCATTTATGATGTGGTTGGATCAAAGCCCTTGGGACGTCTGACTGCTGATGTAGCTGCGCATGAAATGAGAGTCAGAAGCTGTAAAGATGTCTTACACATTGGAACATGGAACGTACGAAGCATGAACCAAGGGAAGTTGGAGGTGGTCAAGAATGAAATGGAACGTGTACAACTTGATTTGTTGGGTGTCAGCGAACTGAAATGGACTGGCATCGGGCACTTTGCATCAGATGATCACATGGTCTACTATGCTGGGAATGAAAGACAAAGAAGAAATGGTGTTGCATTTATAATAAAGAAGAAACTTGCAAGAATTGTAATGAAATACGATGCAGTCAGCGAACGCTTAATCTCTATTCGTCTACGAGGAATGCCTATCAACACAACTATAATTCAAGTATATGCCCCAACAACAGCTGCAGAAGAGAATGAAATTGAAGAGTTCTATGAACAAGTACAAGCTGAAATTGACAGAACATGCAAACAGGATATCCTGATAGTCATGGGTGATTGGAACGCAAAGGTTGGCAACAAAGAAGAAGACAAAGTAGTTGGAAAATATGGACTTGGCAACAGAAATGAAGCTGGAGAAAGACTGATAGAATTCTGCAAGACCAATGATCTATTCATCTCGAACACCTTCTTCCAGCAACACAAGCGGCGACTGTACACATGGACTTCACCCAATGGATTGTACAAAAATCAAATTGACTACATCTGTGGAAGTCAACGATGGAAAAGCTCTATAACATCAACAAAGACAAAACCTGGAGCTGACTGTGGTACAGATCATCAACTACTAGTATGCAAACTCAAGCTAAAGCTGAAAAAGAGCAAACCACTCATGAATGCAGCAAAATATGACCTTGAGAATATACCACTGGAATTTAAAGACTGCCTGCAAAATCGATTTGCTGCTTTAGATACAAATGATAGAGTTCCAGAAGAGTTATGGAATGACATCAAGAAGGTTGTGTTGGAAGAAAGCGAGAAGTCTCTACAAAAGGTAAAAAAGAAAAAACGGCCAAAATGGATGATGGAAGAAACTCTGAAAATTGCCCAGAAACGCAGAGAAGCTAAAGCCACAGGAGAAAGAAAGACAATCACAGAACTCAACAGAGATTTCCAACGTGCAGCAAGACAGGACACGGAAAAGTACTACAATGACGCATGCAAGGAAATAGAAGCAGAAACTATTAGAGGAAGAACAAGATCAGCTTTCCTAAAGCTACGAGAGTTAAAGAAAAAGTTCCAGCCTTGAATTGGAATGTTACAAGATGCTCAAGGTTCTATGTTGAATGATGCTGAGAAGATCAAGAAAAGATGGAAGGAATATACAGAGTTTTTATATGATAAAGATCAAGTGGACCAACAGCCGTTTCAATCTGTACCTTATGATCTGGAACCATTGGTGATGAAAGAAGAAGTTGAAGCAGCATTGAAAGCCTTATCAAAGAACAAAGCACCAGGCATTGATTGCATTCCCATAGAAGTATTACAGCAATCTGATGCAGCTGTTACCATACTTACAAGGCTCTGCCAAGAAATATGGAAGACAGCATCATGGCCAACTGACTGGAAAAGATCTGTGTTTATACCAATACTAAAGAAAGGTGATCCAACTGACTGTGGCAATTATCGCACAATCGCTCTGATCCCACATGCCAGCAAGATTCTACTGAAGATTATTCAAAAGAGACTACAATCATACCTGGAACAAGAACTACCTGAAGTGCAAGCAGGGTTCAGAAAAGGGCGAAGAACGAGAGACATCATTGCGGATGTGAGATGGATTCTTGAAAAGACTAAAGAATACCAAAAGGATATCTATTTGTGCTTTATCGACTATAGCAAAGCTTTTGACTCTGTAAACCATGAGAAACTCTGGGCCACATTAAGAAGCATGGGTATACCAGAACACCTGATCGTTCTCTTGCAGAATCTGTACATTGATCAAGAAGGACCAGTTCGAACAGAACAAGGAGAAACAGAATGGTTTAAAATAAGCAAAGGTGTAAGACAAGGCTGCATACTTTCCCCCTACCTGTTTAATTTATATGCAGAACAAATCATCAGAGAAGCAGGATTGTATGAAGACAACAGAGGTGTGAAGATTGGTGGAAGACTCATCAACAACCTTCGCTATGCTGATACCACCACATTACTGGCGGAAAGTGAAGATGATCTGAAACATTTGCTTCTCACAATCAAAGAACATAGTCTCAAAATGGGCCTGCACCTTAATGTAAAGAAAACAAAAATCATGACAACTGGCATAATCAACAGGTTCATCGTCGAAGGAGAAGAAATTGAAATTGTGAATAACTTTAACCTACTTGGATCAACTATCAATAAAGAAGCAACAAGCAGTCAAGAAATCAGACGACGCATTGCTCTTGGCAGAATGGCTATGAAAGACCTAGATAAGATTCTCAAGAGCAGAGATGTCTCTCTCCATACAAAGATTCGACTTGTTCAAGCCATGGTATTTTCAATATCATCATATGGATGTGAAAGTTGGACAGTGAAAAAGATAGACAGGAAGAAAATTGATGCCTTTGAATTATGGTGCTGGCGGCGAATACTGTGTATACCATGGACTGCCCGAAGAACAAACCAGTCTGTACTAGAGGAGATCAAACTTAAGCTTTCTTTAGAAGCTCAGATGACAAGACTTCGACTTTCATACTTTGGACACATCATGCGGAGAGAGAGATCATTAGAGAAAGACATCATGCTTGGCAAGATAGAAGGTCAACGCAAAAGAGGAAGGCCAGCAATGAGATGGATCGATACAATAACAGCAGCTACGGGTACCAGTCTGTCAACAATAAGCCGCCTGACTGAAGACCGAACACAATTTAGGATAGCTATCCAGAGGGTCGCCATGAGTCGACTCCGACTCGACGGCACTTAACAACAACAGTCGTAACAAGTGATGCAAGTGTGCGGGGCCATGTGCAGAGACTCAGCGTGGGGCCTCATTTGCATAAGGGACCTCATTTGCATAAATATTTGCATAATGTTAGCATACACTAACTTTTAGTAAACATGCCTCTTCATGAGTGTATGGATAAAGAAAGACTAAAAGATTTCTATATTACTATAATCCAGTGCCAACCGCCAGGCACATTAGGAACTACTACAAACACTGCCCATTTAGAACCCATAGCAAACCCGCCGTATCATAAGCGCACTACCAGGACTCACAAAGCACCATACCCTACCTATCAAAAGGCAACACTGCAAATATTAAACCAATACATTTCAGAGAACAACAATACATGACCTACTGGGTAAAGAGAACAAATGGCAATGTCAAATAGGAATTACATAAACAGGATACCTCAGCTCAGTTACACATGCAGAACACAGACCATCACCAAACAAGGAATCACAATTTAGAAACAGAAAGACAATAATTAAACTGGGAACCCTAAAAAGCCAAACTTGGAATGTACAACAACAATGTAGAAATAAAACTATAAATTAATTTCCTCTTGTACTAAAGAAAGCACAGACGTTAATGATGCACATTTCCCAGAGCTCTCATATTCCAGTTAATAAATTCAAAATAAGGAGATATCTTTGTACCTTTTGTGCATTTTTTTTCAGTTGCAATTTCTCCAGACACTTTCTTCTGGTTTCTTTGTGTCTTCTGCTATCTCTCCATCGTCTGCTGTCCATTTGTCCTTTCTTTTATCTTCTAGTTTTTTTCCATTCTCTTACATCTGCTTTAACATACTAATCTTTCTCCTTTTGCTCTTTCCTCATTCCTTTTTCATCCACTCAAATTTCATCCGGCCAATTGTAGATTTTTCTTCCCTCCCACACAAAATATTTTTCCCCTCTCCATTTCACTCTCCCAGCCCCATTCTAATCTCCCCCAACATCAGCTCTCTTCTAGTTCCAGCCCCACCAAGTATCCGCTCCCTTCTAGTCCCCGCATCAGCCCATTTCCAGTCCTAGCCCCCCCATCAGCCCATTTCCTTTTTTTTTTTTTTAATTTTCAGAATATGCAATCCAAATACATGCTCAAAAGAAATACCATCAGCCCATTTCCAGTCCTAGCTCCCCATCCATTTCCAGTCCTATCCGAGTCCCTCCATCAGCTCATTTCCAATACCAGCCTCCCATCAGCCCATTTCTAGTCCTTTCCTAGCCCCACCATCAGCCCATGTCAAATCCTAGCTCCCCTCCACTCAGCCCATTTCCAGTCCAAGCCCCACATGAGCCTACTTCCAGTTCCAGTCCCTTCATGAGCCCATTTCAATTCACGCCCCCACCACAGCCCATTTCCAATCTTAGCTCCCCCAACACCCAATTCCCAGTCCTATCCTAGCCCCTTCATCAGCCCATTTACTGTCCTAGCTCCCTCCCCTCACAGCCCATTTCCATTCCAATCCCCCTCCCCATTAGCTATTTGCAGTTCAAGCCCCCCTTCCACTCAGCCCATTTCCATTCCAAGCCCCCTCCCCATCAGCTATTTGCAGTTCAAGGACCCCCTACCCCTCAGCCCATTTCCATTCCAAGCCCCCGTCCCCATCAGCTATTTGCAGTTCAAGCCTTCCCTTCCACTCAGCCCATTTCCAGTCCTAGCAACCTCCCCCAACCCATTACTAGTCCTAGCCATCCCATAGCCTATTACCTGTCCTAAACCCCCATCAGCCCACTCCCAGTCCTAATCCCATCAGCCCATTTCCAGTCCTAACCCCCATCACCCAATTTTCAGTTTAAGCCCCCCATAGCCTATTACCAGTCCTAAACCCCCATCAGCCCACTCCAATCCTAATCCCATCAGCCCATTTCCAGTCCTAACCCCCATCACCCAATTTTCAGTTTAAGCCCCCCCCATAGCCCATTACCAGTCCTAATCCCCATCAGCCCTCTTCCAGCCCTAATCCCATCAGCCCATTTCCAGTACTAACCCCCATCACCCAATTTTCAGTTTAAGCCCCCCCATAGCCCATTACCAGTCCTAATCCCCATCAACCCACTTCCAGCCCTAATCCCATCAGCCCATTTACAGTCTTAGCCCCCCCATAGCCCATTAACAGTCCTAACTCCACCCATCACCCCATTTCTATCCTTAGCCCCCCCCCCATAGCCCATTACCAGTCCTAAACCCCCCCTCCCCCCAGCCTATGGAAAATTTAAAATTAAAAAAAGCTGTCTGCTGCCGGCCTGCTGCTGCTGCCGCCGCGGCAGATTCGAGTGTCCCGCGGGGCCCCCCCTGCCCGGCAGAGCCTGCCCTCCCTGCATCAGCTCCTTCTCCGCAGTCGAAACTGGTTTTCAGAGCGCAAAGGGAGAGTTTCTCCCTCGTGGCTCTGTTAAGCCCGCGGGCGCTGATGGGAAAGTTCCCATCAGCCCCTGCGGTCTTAACAGAGCCGTGAAAGGGAGAAACTCAGATTAATTTTGGGGGAGTGATTATGCTCAAGGTCAATCCCTTTCAACATTCGGTATCCACACTACCACAGAAAATTTTGTGTACACACAGCACAGATGCCAAGCTAATGGCAGCGCACATTTCCGCATCGGCCCCAAAATGGCTATGGAATTGCACCTGTCAAACATTCTTGTTCTGTTATCTCCTTTCTCAATAGCACAGTACAAACACCTATATGAATATATGTCCGCACACATACATGTATATGCATAAGTGTGGCCCCACAGACAACTGTCATCATTCAGCCACAACAAGTAACATCTCTACTCAAGCCTCTGGGTTGAGCTGTTCATGTGAATATATTCTGTACCATGCTTGCTGTTGCTATGTTATAATGTTGCAGCAAAAGGAAAGAAAATGTAATTCCCCAGACCAAGGGTGTGGCCAGAATGAATTTTTGGTGGGGCTCAGGGTTAACATGGGAGGGGGCAATAGACATGCAACCTCTCCCAGTATGGCTCTCATCAACTCATTAGTAGAAGCCTGTCATGCCGTCCTCACCACGGCTTCTTTCTTCTTCCTTCTGGCTGCTCTCTGCGTAGCACATTTATTGGGTAACTTTTCTGCGTTCACAGTGCTCTTCACAATAGACGGATTATTCGACAACAATAGCAACTGCTGTTTTGTATTATCACTGTTCAGTAAACTGGATTTGTTTCCATGTTATACTGCCATCAAATGGTGGTGGTAGAAAACTGCATCAACATTTCTTTTTCCAGACAAAGAAATATCTAAGCCAGAGGCTCTCAACCGATGCTCAGGACCAGGGCCGACATTAGGGGGTGGCAAACAGGATAATTGCCCTAGGCCCCAATGCCACACAGTGCCGCGAATCCACCTTAAGCTGAAAAAGACATAGCCTGCAGGTGAAGTTTGTGGTCACCTCTCCAGTTGCTGCCCTGGGCCCCTTCATGTCTATCACCAGCCCTGCTCAGGGCAACCTAGCCAGTCAGGTTTTCAGGAGAACCATAATGAATCTGCCCAATGTATTTGCATGTATTGTCTCCATTGTATGCAAATCTCTCTCTCATGCATGTTCATTGTGGTTATTCTGAAAACCTGACTGATATTAGGTGTGCCCTCAGGACTGGGTTGACAGCCACTGATCTAAGTCATAAATCTAATTGTCCAAACATAAGATATTCTGGGAGATATAATTTTTGGTGGCACATAAGACATGTACTCGTTCTAGCGGCTTTTCAATTGTTGGTCTGGTTTTCTGGAATTCTATTACAGAATCTATTTGACTGCAGTCTAATTATTTGTTTTTCTGCAAATGTTTTAAAACTCATCTTTATTGTTATTGATTTTTGTATTGGTCTGTGATGTTCTGATATTTTGTTGAAATGTATTTTTATATATATTTCTTGTAATTTGCCTAGTAAATATTTGATAGATGAGAGATAAATGAAATGAAATGAGATTTGCTTCAGCGTGTGAGGGTCTGAAGCTGTCAGAAAAAGTCAGAAGCCCTAGTCTCATCTGTGTGTCCCTCAAGAGCCCAGCCTACAGAAAGCATTGCTCTCATCTACTACGGCTTAGATGTAATAAGCTATGCGTTAGAGAACACTGCACAAAGTTTCAGCACACAGTGTTCTAATGTACAAGCTAAGAAAACCTTTTACTCTAGGGTTGCCAACCGGCTGCCGACAGAGTTAAAACCGGCAGTTGAAAAGCCAGCTTTTGGCTCTGGCCACTCCCGGTCCCACGGCCAGAGCAAAAAACGGGCTTTTCATCTCAGTCTCCTTGACCTCCCCGCAGCCTCACCCTCTCCTTTGATCTAGCCATGGCTCTTGCATCTTACAGAGCTGGGGCTGCAATAACAATAATAATTTTTTAAAAATCCAAAAAAGTATTTATTCACTGGCAATTTCTCAGACTCTTGGGTTAAAGGGAACTCTTTGGGTTTAAATCGATAACATCTCTGCATATTTTAAATTTCTGTGTTTTTTTTAAGTCATAAAGGGCACTCTTTTGCAAGTCAAGTTCTTACTTAACAAACTCTAAGATACAGTCAGGGCTCTCATTAGCAAGTTAGCTAATATTGTGTTGCTTTCCCTCCCTTCCACCCACCCCAGGCATAATCTTAGATTTATAGGCTCTTATAGCCTTACAAGGACAGAGGTAGTCAAATTCACTTTCAGGTGTAGCTTGTTATCCTCTTCCAGTATGGCTTTCAGTAAGTAAACAACTAAAAAAATCCTAACAAAACCTTAAAACTAAATGCAGACAGCAGTCCATCAGCAAGATAGGGGCTATCCAGTCTTTTGCATTGAGTGGCACATGTACGATTTTCTCCCAGTTGGAGCTTTTTGCTCTCCAGGAACAAGTTCAGTCCCTGGAGGGTAGAGTAGCAGATTTGGAGGATCTAAGGAAGACAGGTATAAAGATGAGGCCTACAGTAATGTAGTAATAAAGTCCCACCTCCAGTCTGGCAACCTCTCTGTTGCCATGATGGGGGGGGGGGGGGAGAGGTCACGTGAAAGGAGGGCATCACTCTGGTGTGGCAGGAAGTGATCCTGTAGCTAGGACCTGTCCTCCAGAAGATATAAAACCCCTCACAATGAGGAGGTTTCTCCAGGGACATGTGCCCATGAGGGAAGACTTAGGATGGCCGTTATAGTTGGTGATTCAATATAAGGCATATAGATAGCTGGGTGGCTGGTGGATGTGAGCATTGCCTGGTACCATGCCTCCCTGGTGTGACGGTAGTGGACCTCACATGCCACCTAGACAAAGTTTTAGACAATGTTGGGGATGAGCCTGCTGTCTTGGTACATGTTGGTACCAATGACATAGGAAAGTGTGGCAGGGAGGTTCTGGAGACCAAATTTAGGATTTTAGGTTGAAATCCAGAACTTCTAGGGTAGCATTCTCTGAAATGCTTCCTGTTCCATTCACAGGACCCAAAAGGCAGGCAGAGCTCTGGAATCTCAATACACGGATGAGACAATGATGCAAGGAAGAGGGTTTTGGATTTGTTAAGAACTGGGCAACATTCTGGGGAAGGGAGGGACCTTTCTGAAAGTATGGGCTCCACTTTAACCAGGATGGAACAAGGCTGCTGGCATTACCCTTTAGATAGAGCAGTTTTTAAGCTAGATAATATGGGAAAGCTGACAGTTTCCCAAGAGCATATGGTTCAGAAGGATGTATCCTTGAAGGATACTAGCAAAAGAGGGAAGTTAGGGCATCCCGACAGAGAGGTTCCAATAAAGATAAAAGTAATCCAGATGCCTTTAAGTACAATTATCCCTATCAACTGATAACCAGATCAATACAAATAAAATACAACCTCTGAAATGCCTGTATACAATGCTAGAAGTCTAAAAAATAAGATTGGATAGTTAGACTATGTAGCACTAAATGAAAGTTTAGATAAGATTGGCATCTCAGAGACCTGATGGAAAGAGGACAACCAATGGGACATTGATACCTGGGTATAAACTATATTGCAATAAAAGGGTAGATCAAATTGATGGAGGGGTTGCGCTCTATGTTAGAGGGGGCATTGAATCACACAGGCTTAAAGTTTTACAGGAAACAAAATACACTGTAGAATCTCTATGGATAGAAATTACATTTAAAAGGGGAAGGTGATGGAATTGAGGGTGTACGAGCTACCGACTGCCTGGCCAGAATGAACAGATGGCTGATGAAATGCTAAAAGAAAACAGGGAAGCAAACAAAAGTTACAACACAGTCATAATGTGCGATTTCAATTCCCCGGTATCGACTGTGTCAATGTCACAGCAGGACATGCTAGGGAGATAAAGGGTCTGATATTTGAAGGGCAGATACATGTTTCACAGGACTGTAAATTGTGTAGCTGACACTGAGGGATATTCAGTGGTACTAACAAAATTAATGCCGCTGAATATCCCCTCTCTTCTCTCTTATGCGCCCCGGTGCTAACCACTTAGCATCGGGACGTGTCGGGGCATTCTGGGGAGGAGAGGAGGCAGAGATTATCGATAACCGGGCAGCAGCGATATTGCATGTTCCCCAGTTAACTACGTGTGCCTAAAAGATAGGCGAGTTTTTTCTCACCCATCTTTTAGATGCAGGAGCTAACCAGGCCACATGCAATATCACTGCTGTCCGGATATCTACTGTGGCTTCCAGCGTGTGCAGAGATCCATGGATATTCAATGCCGGGGCTGCATATGACCTTGGCATTGAATATCCAGGGTTAAGGATCGGTGGGCACAGCTATACGCTGTAGTGGCACATAGCCTGCCCAAGTGAATATCGGGCCCAAAGTTTCTAAATTAAATAAATGACTGCTTCTTGGAGCAGCTGGTTCATGAACAGACAAGAGGGGAGGCTATTTTGGACCTAGTCCTTAATGGAACACAGGAGCTGGTGCAAGAGATAAGGGTTTTGGGGCCACTTGGCAATAATGAACTTAGCATAATTGCATTTGATTTAACAAATGGATGGAGGATGGCAAGGGAATCCACAGTACTATCTTTTAACTTTCAAAAGGGAGACTATGATCAAATGAGGAAAATAGTTAAGAAAAATCTAAAAAGAGCAGTTGCAAAGATTAAAGATTTGCATCAAGCATGGGCATTGTTTAAAAATACTATCTTGGAAATGCAGACCAGATGTGTTCCACACTTTAAGAAAAGTGGAAGGAAAGACAAAAAAATGCCAGCATGGTTTAAAGGTGAGGTCAGAGGCTGTAGCCAAAAAATAATCTTTCCAGAAATGGAAAAAGGAACCAAATGATGAAAACTGGAGAAAATATAAGCACTGGCAAGTTAGATGCAAGGCTTTGGCAAAGAAAGAATTTGAAAAGAAGCTTGTTGTGGAAGCAAAAATGTATAATACAAACCTTTTCAAGTACATTTGTAGCAAAAAACCTGTGAGGGAATCAGTTGGACCATTGGATGAAAAGAGGGGTTAAAGTGGTGCTAAGGGAGGACAAGACCATAGCAAAGAGTCTCAATGAAATATATAGGGAAGTTACTCATGCATGAAATATTATTTAAAGGTGATGTTTTGGGAGAACTGAAAGAAATATTGATAAACCGGAAAGATGTATTAAAGTATTTGATAAACTGAAGAGTAGCAAATCACCTGATCAGGATGGTATACATCCAAGGATGCTTAAAGAACTGAAATATGAGATTGCAGTCCTACTAGTAGTAATGTGTGAATTATCATTAAAATCACTGTAGTACCTGAAGATTAGAGAATGGACAATGTAACGCCAATTTTTAAAAAGAGTTCCAGAGGTGATCCAGGAAACTACAGACTGGTGAGCCTGACAGCAGTACTAGGCAAAATGATAGAAACCATTATAAAGAATAAAACTACTGAACATGCAGATAGTCATGCTTTAGTGGGAGAAAGCCAACATGGATTTAGCCAAGGAAAGTCTTGATTTACTAATCTGAATAAAGAGGTAGACAAAGGTAAGTCAGTTGATGTAGAGCAGCATTCCGTCCAGGATGTTCACCTGATTGGAATCTGACACACACGGGCAGATGTGATTTTGATCCCGAGGGGCACATCTAGCCCTGCGGGATCAGAATCGTGACTAGGCCTGTACGTGCAGGCCTGGGACCCGATCTTGGTCGGCCTGCACGAAAAGGCCTCTACCTGCCTAACTCAGTCAGGGCTCCTGAATGGAGCTGTGGCACCATTACGTCTGGTTGCCATGGCACCGCGGCTCCTGATCCCCGGCCACTGACCAGTTCCTTTACTCCCCACAGCCCGAACCCCGATCTGGCCTTCCAAGGCCAGGGTTCGGCTGTGGGGAATCCCTTCTACCCCCACCTACCGTTTCCAATGTCTGGACCTGCTGTCCCCTGCCATCTAGGGGAACTTATTCCACCTCTGGAATAAGTTCCCATTCAGTCTGCCGGCCCTGGACATACAGGGCTGACATCAGAATTGGCCCTGTACCTCTGGGGCCATGGATCACCCACTGCCCGCCCCAACCCTGCCCCCTTCTGCCCCCATCTAGCCTACCTGGACGAAAAATTTGTATGGGGTAGTTAGCCGAGGATGCAGAGGGGGCTGAATAGCGGGAATGGACATCCCAATGACACCAATAGTCTATCTGGATTTTCAGAAAGGTCCCTCATGAGAGACTGTTGGTGAAATTAAAAGTCATGGGATAGGACGCAGTGTACTATTGTGTATCAGGAACTGGTTACAAGATAGAAAGCAGAGAGTAGGGCTAAATGGCCAATTTTCTCAGTGGAGAAAGATGAATAGTGGAGCACCCTAGGGTTTCTGTGCTGAGCCTGCTGCTTTTTAACATATTCATAAATGACTTGGAAATAGGAATGAGTGAGGTCAAAGTTGTTAGAACACAAGTGGGTTGTGAAAAATTGCAAGAGGACCTTGATAAAATGGAAGATTGGACGTCCAAATGGCAGATGAAATTTAATGTGGACAAGTGTAAAGTTTTGTACCCAGGAAAGAACAACCCAAACTATGGTTACACAATGCAAGGTTCCAAATTAGGAATCACCACCCAGGAAAAGGATTTAGGTGTCATCGTGGATAATACATTGAAACCCTCTGCCCAGTATGCAGCAGCGACCAGAAAGCAAATAGAAAGCTAGTAATCATAAGGAAAAAGGATGAGAATAAAACAAAGGATATTATAATGCCTCTGTATTGCTCTATGCTGTGACTGCACCTTGAATATTGTGTGCAATTCTGGTCTCCATATCTTAAAAAGGATATAGCGTTATTAGAAAAGGTACAGAGAAGAGCCACCAAAATGGTAAACGGAATGGAAGGATACTCCTATGAGGAAAGGCTTAAAAGGTTAGGGGTCTTCAACTTGGAAAAAAGATAGCTAAGGGAAGTTATGAAAGAGATCTATAAATTAAAGAATGGAGTGGAATGGGTAAATGTAGATCAGTTGTTTATGCCATCAAAAAATAGAAAAATTAGGGGACATGCAATGAAGCTACAATGTAATCCATTTAATAGTAATAAGAGAAAATATTTTTTCATTCAATGTGTAATCAAACTCTGGAATTCGTTACTGGAGGATGTAGTAAAAGCTGTTAGTATAGCTAGGTTTAAAAAGGTTTGGACAAGTTCTTGGAGGAAAAGTGCATAAACCATTAGAGGACCTGGGAAATCCACTGCTTACCCCAGGACAAGCATTGTGGAAGCTGTGTACCTTTTTGGGAATCTGTCAGGTACTTGTGACCTGGATTGGCCACTGCTGGAAACAGGATACTGGGCTTGATGAACCTTGGTCTGACTCAGTATGGCATTTCTTGTGTTCTGATGTTCGATGCACAGCTGCTTCAGAGCCTTCCAGCCTGCTGCTGCATCCCGTCCCCAAAGGGAAGTTACGCTAGTGGGACTGGGATGCAGCAGCAGGCCGGTAGCTCTGCAGTGGCTGTGCACCCGTTTTGAATTTTTTTAAAATTATTATTGCTATCGTAGCCACGGCTCTGTAAAATGCAGGAGCAGGAGCTGGATCGGAGGAGAGCATGAGAGTTTTGGGGTTTTTTAAATTAGTTCTGTTGTAGCTGTGGCTCCATAAATGCTGGATCAGTGTGGGAGGGGGCTAGGGAAGAGAGAAAGGAGATATGGTGGATCAGTGGGGGTAAGGAATAGAGGAGGAGATGCTGGATGGGGAGCAGAGAAGAGAAATGGGGAGATGCTGGATCATGAATGGGTAGAGGAAGACAGGGCAGAAATAAGAAGACAGTGGGGAGACACTGGATTGAAGGGGGAAAGAAACAAAGGTGATACTGGCAGATGGTAGGTTGGGAGAAGGGGGAAGCATGTTAGATGCTTGGGGATGACATAGGGGATGGAGAAGGGAACTGATGCTGGCAGATACTGAGGGTTAGCGGTGGGAGAAGGGGACACATGTGAGGCTTTGTAGCTCATTCATGCACTGCAGCACACGCATGGGTATCAAACCGCCAAACCAGCGGGGCAGTGATCAGCAACAATGTTTGAATTATAAAGAATAATATTGGATATTTAAATTGACCATGGTGCAGCCTGTTGGTTTGAATGCTCAGGTTGATTGGTGCACATTAATGTGATTGCTGGTTTTAGTGGGAGGAGTTTTGTTGCTTCAAGTGAAAAAATGCCGCAGTCATGATGGAGGCACAGAAGAAGCTTACCGCATTATATGTGTTTATTGACGGACCTCTTGATTGCCAACAGTGTGATACTTGGAAGCACAGTGTGAAGAATTTCAGTACAAAATGAAGATAAGTGAAGAGATTTGAGCTGTGATTTGATTATTGGTGATGCCCTGATGCAGAAGTTATAGTTGAAGCTTTTGATGGTGCACTACTAATAGCGTTATCATAGTTGGCATCTATGGACATTTAAATGGATATTATCACAAGCTTCTTGAATTTTATAACAAGTAAAGTAAACATGTCTATTTTCAAACCACCCAAATGAGTGCAAATTAATCAACAAATTTATGAACGCTGTCAGAGCTAGGTCAACAAACTGCAGCAGCAGTCAAAGACAATGTAAGGATACTGGGCATCCACATACACTCAGTTATCCAGAACCCAGCCTTGAGAGCGGGCACACACATACAACCAAAGTACACAATAGACTCACAGACAGAATGGAAGTCTCAGGGGTGGTGACCAGATGGCCAAAACCATTGAGTGAGCCAAAAAAGCCACAGGGGAAGGAGCACAAGATAGTGGGTGTGGTCAGGGCATCTCACCCTGCTGCCCCAGATGTTAGGGCACTGCCATAAATACATGACCAGCTTTCCTCCCAGCCCCACACATATACACCTGCTGGTTCAACCCAAGCCATAGCACGATCAACCAATTGTTGAGGAGGACCAGCTAGATAGGGCTGACACATAGCAAGGGTACACATGTCATGAGCCATGTCTAGGCTATGTGACCTGCCTTGCAAGACTCCATCACTGCAGTGTGGTCACATGCAGATCACAATGATCATATAGGCTCAGGTAGGACAGGCACACAGAGCCACACCAGAAAAAATCCATCCATACTATGCCTGTATAGCATACAACCAGAGATGAATGACTACTAGGCACACAGGTTGTGTGGGCTATCATATTATATAAAGATAGAAACATCATGGCAGACAAGATCATATGGCCTATCCAGTTTGCCCTTCCACACTAACTACTACGGTCCCTTTTACCTCCACTGGGAGACTGTTCCATGCATCTATCACTTTCTGTAAAGAAATACTTCCACATATTACTCCTGAGTCTATCCCCTTTCAGCTTCATCCTATGCCCCCTCATTGCAGAGCTGTATTTCAGTTGAAAGAAACTCTCCTCCTGTGCATTTATGCCAGGAGGTATTTAAATGTCTCAATCATATCTCTCCTCGCCCACCTTTCCTCCAAACTATACATATTGAGATCTTTGTCTGTTCCATATGCCTTATCATGAAGTTTACTGACCATTTTGGTAGTCACCCTCTGAACCAATTCCATCCTTTTATATCCTTTTGAAGATGCGGTTATCGGAATTGCACACAATAATAAAATGGGAGCTCACCAAAGACTTATACAGAGGCACTATCATCTCCTTCTTCCTGCTGGCAATTCCTCTCCCTATGTACTCAGACATCCTTTTGGCTTTTACCATCACCTTTTCTACCTGTTTAGCCACCTTAAGATCATCAAAAACAATCACCCCAGGTTCTGATCTTCTTTCATGGAGAGATGTACTTCACCCCCTATACTGTACTGCTACCTTGGATTTTTGCAGCCCAAATGGATGATCCCTGTATTTTTAGCATTAAATCTCAGCTGCCAATTCTCAACCATTCTTCAATCATAGCTAGATCTCTACTCATGCTATCTACTCCTTCCTGGGTGTCTACTCTATTGCAGATTTTGGTATCATCTGCAAAGAGGCAAACCTTACCCGATAGTCCTTCCACAATATCACTAACAAAAATGTTAAAAAGAATCGGACCAAGGACAGATCCCTGTGGCACATCACTGAGGGAGGAGGGAGGAGTAGCCTAGTGGTTTGGGCAAGGTACTTCAGGCCGGAAGGTCAGGGGTTCAAATCCCACTAGAGGACAGCAACCTTGGGCCGGAAGGACTGGGGTTTCTAGTCCCACAGGTGCTCCTTGTGGTCTTGGGCAAGCCACTTAACCCTCCATTGCCCATGTTCCCTGTAAGTATTAGTGTGTGTGTCTCATATCCCTGTGTGTTAAATGTATCCCCCACTTGTGTTGTGACCGCTTTGATTGAAGGATAAGGCGGTATACAAAACTGTCTAAATAAATAAAATCATCCTTCTCCTTAGAGTGAGCTCCATTTACCTGTACCCTTTGCTACCTCCTACTCAATCAATTTCTAACCCATTCAGTTGCTTTAGGGTCCATCCCTAGGGTGCTCAATTTATTTGTAAGTCTCCTGTTTAAAACAGTGTCAAAGGCTTTACTGGCTTCCCGTCAAATTTCGTATCCACTTCAAAGTCCTGACCGTCCTTCACCATGTCCTCTACTCCCATTCTCCTCAGTATCTCGCTGACCTTGTTCATTTTCACACCTCAGCCCGCTCCTTACGGTCTCTGCACCTCAACCGCCTTCATCTCCCTTCACCTGCTCATGCTCACCTTCAGTCCACTCGCTCCTCTGCTTTCTTTTTCCTCAGCTCCGCTCTGTGGAACTCTCTCCCTTCCTCCATCCGGCTCGAACAGACACATTCTACTTTCAAAAACAAACGCAAAACCCATCTCTTTGCCATTGCCTTTGATCTCCCCGACCCTTCTGTGTAGCCCTTAACCCCCCTCCTCTTCCCGCTCCTCCTCTTTTCTCCTCTTGTCCTGGTTTGCTTTCCTGTTAATATTGTAATTTCCTTTCTCCTCCTCGCCATATGGTTTCCTTGTTGTTGTTTTTTTTACAATGTGAACCGCTCTGATATGTATTTGTAGAGCGGTATATTAAGTCAATAAACATAAACACATAAACATAAACCACATCTAAGGCTCTCCCTTGGTCCAACTCTCTGTTAGCCCGGTCAAAAAAATTAATTAGATATGTCTGACAAGACCTGCTTCTACTAAAACCATGTTACCTCAGATCCTGCAATCCATTGACCTGCAGAAATCTCACTATCCTCTGTTTTAGCAGTGTTTACATTAATTTAAAATGGAGTGGAGGAGTAGCCTAGTGGTTGGAGTAACTGCCTAGTACCCAGAAGATCAAGGGTTTGATTCCCACTGGCACTCCTTGTGACTTTGGGGCAGTCACTTTACCATCCATTGCCTTGGAAGAAAAGGCTGGCAATCTACTTCCAGTAATACAGTGCCAAGAAAACCCAGAGGTAGCTGGGTTGATATGAGTCAACACTGACTTGATGGCACTAAAAAACCCCATTAATTTACTCCCCACAGAAGTCAGACTAACCAGCCTGTAGTTCCCAACCTCATCCTTACTTCTGCCTTTGTGTAAAGCAGTGATTCTCAACCCAGTCCTCTGAGACCCCCAGGCTAGTCAGGTTTTCAGGATATCCACAATGAATATGCATGAGATGGATCTGCATACAATGGAAGCAGTGCATGAAGATCTATCTCATGCATATGCATTGTGTATATCCTGAAAACCTGACTGGCCTGGGGATCCCAACCACTGCTGTAAAGGGACTACATATGCCCTTCTCCAATCCTCTGGAATCACTACCAAGCATTGGAAAGGTTAGATAGTGAAGCTGCTAGAACTTCCCTAAGTTCCTTCAATACTCTTGGATGTATCCCATCTGTCCCATTGCTTTGTCTGTTTTTAGTTTTGCTATCTCCTCACGAACACAGTCTTCTAAAAAGTGTTCAAGGTCCCCCTCATAAGTGATGGGCAGCAGATATATGCAGGGAATGTTAGCATGGTACCCCCAAGGCTCACATGGCACAGTTCTCACACACCAGAGGTAGACCCTCAAGACAATCATGCCATGACTTAGAGAGGTTGCTGCATTGGAAGGATGGCTGATGAAGATCTGGTGAAATGAGTGGGTCACAAAGCATGTGTATCCCTCCTCTCCCTCCCAGGAAATACAGTCTGATACATGAGCTGCAGTCCCTCAAGATGTTGCACAGGGCCATGTGCTTTACCAGGTCCCACTTGCTGGAGTGAGTCTGCATGGAGCTGCAGCAGCAGGAAGGAATGGTGCACATGGCAGACATGTAACACATAGCAAGGGTCCCATGGAGGGCTACAGGCAATGCACAAGACTAGGAAATGCATGCCAATCCCAAGTAACCATGACATAGAGCAGCACACCAGAGTGCTATACACACTAGCATGTCAGGCAGGGCTTGAAATGGCAGCATGCAGCAAAGAGCTATGAATTCCTGTTGGCAAATGTGGAGGAGAAGGTCAAAGGTTTGCCCAAAAGTACAAGTTGTTGCAAAATACATGGAGATGCAGCTGGGGCAGGGTCATTAGCATGGCCCTGGGACCCCAAGGATGGCCATGACAATGGGGAAAAGTGGTGTAGGGGAGCTAGCCAGGTCAGCTTGCACATTTGCTGTGTTTAGTGATGCCACGAGAAGGTGGAACATGTGAGTACTGTGCAGGTGCCATTGTCTGCACATATAGGGCAAAACTGGGGGTGAGATACAGAAAGGAAACATGGATTTTTGCATGTACTGCCTCCCAAGACATACAACTACCAAATTTCTTGTGGAAAGGAGGTGCAGTGGATCCCCAACCTAGAGCACCCTGTGCCATGGTGCTCATGGCATACAACAGGCACACAAAGAGCAATGACACAGCAGTGGGCATGAATATGAAGCACCCTGAGGCGCTCTAGCAATGACTATTAGTGCTGCACTTCTGCAATACCCCCCTCCCCACCATACATAGGCTGCAACATCCCCCTCCCCACCATACATAGTGCTTATAAGCAGAGGAACAGCACCCATTGAACAGACCTGGCAGGATGCACTAAATAGGACCTATGGGGACATTTTCAGTGGTGGCTGTCACCGCTTTAATTTCACCCAGGATAATCAATGCCAAGCCATATCGGAGCACCAACATTGAGTAGCTGGTTTGCCCAGATTGCGATTTTTTGAGCCAGTCAGCGACTGGGGTTCTTATCCATGACTTGGGTATGAATATTGAGGTTGTATGCCCTCTAACTGCTCCTGATATTGCACAGGATGAGGTCATCAGAAGACTGTGGATTTTTCTGTCTCCACCTTTGCTGGTTGGGGAACACAACCCACTTGTCTGGACTGCAGTAGCAGGATGATAGAGAAGAACTAAATCAAATAAAGTAGAGAACAAAATAAAGAATGGTGGTGTCTAACCACTAGTGGTCAGGAGTTCATATGAGCCACCATGGGGTTTCTTAAGGGGTCTGGTGGAGAGGGTAGAAGATGTAAAGGAGCCTCTTGGGTCATTTGATGTGAAGTGACCCTTTTGTTCCCATGCTGTATTTTTACTCCTGTTTTGAGCTAGGTTTAAAATTCAGAGCTATACAGTAAGAAGAGTAAAGTAACACTATATTTTAGCATGTTGTGAAACAGTGTGACAATGCGGTGGGAAAGAGAGAAGGATGCTAGGCTGTACTAAAAAAGGTGGTGTGGGGGAGGATTTTCAGCGGCTTTAAGTTCATCCTAGATATTCAACGCCAGGGCTGAATCTGGATACCGGCATTGAACATCCGGGTTGCCTGGATTGCAGTTTTGAATCTCCTCAGCAGAGATATTCAACCACTCGCTAGATCGCAAAACTGGCTAAAGTTAGGATGGCCATTTAGCTGTTCTAACTTCAGCCAGTTAGAGTTAAACAGGCAGCTGCTGAATATCGCTACTGTACAGTCAACTCATGGTGCTGCCCCAGCTCCACCCCCGGAATGCAAAACATTAACGGGCAGATAATGCAACTTTTTTGCACCGTTGCTGCCACAGCCAAATGCAGAAAAGAGACTGACGGATGCGTAAATAGTGTCAAACCTCCCCTCAGATGATCTAGGCATTGGGAAAGCCCTCAATGCCACAAAAATACTGTCAGGTCGCATATACAGATTAGCCATGCGATGCCCCTATTTGTCTGGGAGAGTATGCCAAACTATTGCCGACTTCTGCACGCATGTATTTGACTTGCTGTCCCAGTTTAACACTGCCATTTGTACCGTATTTTAACGTATGGCTAATTTGCATATATGCCTCTTTTTGCATGCCAGCACTGGAGTCGCGCTATCGTTGCACTGCAAAGAGGCATACAGAGTTGATAGTGCGCGACTTCATCACTGGCTTTTGCATCAGCCTGTAAGGGCCTGATATTCAAAGGCATTTACATGGTTTGCAGATCTTCAGGTCTGCGAATGCTACTAAGGATATTCCGAAGCACTAACCTGGTTAATGCTGCTAAATATCTGCAGGTGCCACCGCTTGGTGCCCCAATGCGAACCAGGGATGTTACATGGGTACTACCCGGGGATAACCAGTCAGCGGCAATATTCAGCTGCTGCTCGGTTATCCCTCTGCAGCGAAAGTTAGGCACAGAAAAGGTTGTCCTAACTTTCATCACCAAAGTTAACTGGGCATTGGCTAAATATTGCTACGGCCTATTTAGCTTCCTGCTTTGCTAGCTGACTCAGATATTCAATGCCATGGCCGGATATGAACCCAGCATTGAATATCCAGGTTTATTTATTTTATTTTATTGATTTAATATACATTTATATACCGTGTTTTCCCAAGTATCAAATACGGTTTACAAGGAACAACAATGTGAATTGTACCAACAAGTGCTCAATTCACTTACATCATAACTGTTGTAACTATTTACATTAAACTGCAAGGTTTACAGCTATTTATCTTAATTTTAGATACTCAGCTTACTTACATTATAACTGTTGGAACTATTTACAATAAGCTGTTGGAAAAACTGTTAGTGTTCAGTAGTAATGGCTAGCCGCTGTAATCACACTGACCATGGCTACTGACTATCAGGCTTAAAGCACTTAGCGTCAGGGCCTTTAGGGGCACAAATCTGGTTATGTTGATGAATATCCCAGTGAGCAGTATTTAGGCGATTTTCAGCTCTGCAAATCACATAAAGGCCTTTGAAAATCCCACTTGGTATAACCAGCTGAAAGGAGGCGGTGATAATGCCCCTGTACAGGTTATTTGTGAAGCCTCACTTGGAGTACTGTATTCAGTTTTGGAGGCCATATCTTGCTAAGGATATACAAATATTTGAAGCTGTTCAAAACAAGCAACAAAAATAGTTTGGGGCAGGTCTTGACAAATTTTCATTGGATTTAGGAGACAGTAGCTGAGCCCTTCCCTTCATCCTCCCCCATCTCCTATTATCTCCACTGAAGTTGGCAAGCTGGGGAGGAGGAGGAGGAGGAAGATCCCTTCCAACTTCTACCCCAGCAAGCCCAGTCAGCCATCCTCCCAGCCCCTACCACATCAAGCCCAATCTGTTAGCCCTTACCTCAGTCAGCCAGCCTCCTAGCTCCCATCCCACATGTCCAGTTAGCCAGCCTTCCAGTTCTCACCTTATTAAGCCCAATCAACCTGTCTCCCAGACCCTAACCTGGCTGAAAGTTGAGTATCAATGACCACTGTATCAGAACACTGTGTAAGTCTGAGCTGTGCGATGCAGTAATCTTATGTTAGTCTTGGAGTTTCTGTACTATGCGACTCAGATTCACACAGAGCTACGTGATGAGAAAAAGAGGCAGTTCCTGTTTGGCAATGGCATCAGAAGTGGCAGTGGTGGCACCGGGGTTCAGAAATCCCAGGTGCCAGATTGAAAGTTCTATTCGCCATGGCAATCTGACACCTGGGATTTGTTGAGCCCTGGTATGGAGTCTATGCCAGAAGACATATGAGAAGGGACTTGAAGATCAAAATATTTATATCCTAGAGGAAAGGAGGGACAGCGAGATATGATACATGTGTTAAGTATTTGAAAAGTATTAAAGAACAAACAAACTTGTTCCAAAAAAGAGGAAGTTATAAAACTAGAGGACATGAAATAAATTTGAAAGGAGGAAAATTTAAAAGCCACATCAGGAAATACTTTTCCACAGAAAGCACAATGGATGCCTGGAATGCCCTCACACTGGAGGTGGTGGAGCTAAAAACTGTAACAGAATTCAAAAAGGTAAGGGATAAATGCAAATGGGTAGAAAAATTAAATAAATAAATGTAAGTACCTGAGTCCAGCAGTGGTGTTGAGCTCTTCGATGGTGCAGCCAAGGATTTTGGAGCTGGGCCGCATTGAGAGTAAGACCTAGTCGAGAGAGCACTGTAATCACATAAAAACTAAGGTTACCAGATTTTTTGCAGACAAATCTGACACACTTATCCAAAGGTTGGGGGGTGGGGGGGGAGGAGACACCTTAGTTCCATTTTTGCGAAGAAAGGAAGAGGAGTCATTACCCTGCTTCCTCCACATCCATTCCTACCAATAACACTATCTCCACCAAGCAGACAAACAGAAACAGTGATGCATTTCCCATGTATTGTGCAAAATATAAAAACAATGGATGTAAGTTCTAAAAACTGATATATTCAAATCACTAAATTAAAAATGATTTTTCCACCCCATTGCTGGAATCAGGGACAGGAGGATGCCAAACAGTTGGGAGTCAGGGACACAGCTCTAAAATCAGGGACAGGCAATCTGGTAACCTTATTAAAACCCTTCAATTGTACTGTCTAAATGCTGTCAAGTAACTGTACTGTTTAAATGTGTATGTAATGTAATGTGTGTAAGTACCCTAATGTTAAATGTAACCCTCCAATTGTGATGTGACGTGACCACCTTGATTGAAGGATAAGGTGGCATACAAATCTGTCTAAATAAATAAATAAAACATTAAAAGCATTTGTGTCTGGGGCAGCAGGTGCTATGACAGGCCAAAAATAGAGCCTGAAGTAGCAATTCTGAGTGGAGGAGTGGCCTAGTGGTTGGGGCAAGGTACTTCAGGCCGGAAGGTCGGGGGTTCAAATCCCACTAGAGGACAGCAACCTTGGGCCGGAAGGACTGGGGTTTCTAGTCCCACAGGTGCTCCTTGTGGTCTTGGGCAAGCCACTTAACCCTCCATAGCCCATGTTCCCTGTAAAATATTTATCTCCAAGTTATAATGCCCTCTTCAATGTAATTTCAGTTTGTTCAATGTAAACCGCATTGATGCAGAATAGCATGGTATATAAGAGAATGTAAATAAATAAATAAATTCTGCCTGGCAGCATGCTAAGATGCAGGAGAGCAACAAAGGCTACAGTGTGCAGCCTGTATGAGGATCAGGCTACAGGAGTGGGTTTAGGGTTGCCAACTTTTTCACCGAGAAAAACCCGACACCTTTGGCTCGCCATGCTCCACCCCTTCTCCTCCCCTAGTCCCACCCCTGCCATGCCCCCATCCACACCCACAAAAATTACCGAAGATACGTGTAGGCTAACTTCCTTGGTCAGATAATAATTAAACTGGGAACCCCAAAATCCAAACATGAAATGTACAACACTGGAGAAATAAAACTATAAAGTAATTTCCTCTTGCACTAAACAAAAACGCAAAGATGTTAGCAATACACACTTCCCAGACCAGACATATTCCAGTTAATAAATTCAAAATAAAAAGTATTTTTCTACCTTCTGTTTGGGCATTTCATTTTTCAGTTGCAATTGCTCCAGTCACTTTCTTCTGGTTTCTTCGTGTCTTCTGAGAGCTATCCATTTGTCCTTTCTTCTCTTTTAGATGTTTTCCATTCTCTCTTTATTTCTGCTTTAACATACTTTTGCTCTTTCCCCCAATTCTTTCCTTATTCCTTTATCATCCATTTAAATTTCACCCTCTGTGACAAGGCAGAGCTGTCAGAGCACAAGAAAAAGGCTTTTAAACAAACTTTTTCCTCTGAACCTGCCAGGAATACAGGGCAGCTGACGGTTAAAACCTCAGCGCACAGAGTTGCAGGGCAGGAGAGAAAAGAAAGGGAGCCACACCCTAGCTCTAGGCTGACAGGGAGAGCTAGCCAACCAGGGAAAGGGGTGGACTCTCACCTGATTGGACAAACCTTTCCACTTAACCAGGAAGTGGTAGGTTCAGACGGATCTGCAAGATCAGCCAGATCAGCCCGAGCAGCAGGATCAGCAAGATCAGCTGGATCAGAGAGGAGATCAGACGAGGAACGCAGAGAGCTACAGGAGGAAGGAAAAAGGCAAGATAGGAACTTACCTTTGGCAAAGCCAGAAAAAGGGGACTCCAGGAGTGCAGATATAGCCTTGGAGTCAGGCATTCTTGGCAGAGGAACAGAAACAAAATCCTTATCCAAAAGGGGCCGAGCTCAGAGCAAGCGTGACCAGCTGGGATCCAATTACCTGGACCATTGCCAGCCACCTTGCAGAGAGAGAGCCACGTCTCTGGGGAAACAGCCGAGAATCCTCCCAGGAAGGGATTGCCCTCAAGAAAAGCTGAACCAGGTCAGAAAAACTCATAAGCCTTTTAAACAGAATATAGAGCCGGGGTCTGAAAGAGACAGAAGTAGTTCCCCTGATAGTTTACCTTGCAATATTGGCAGTGAAGGTGGTAGAACTTGTAAGCTAGAAGCCAGCACAGGTGCACGTCAGCTAGCTCATAATTGGCAGCAGCGTGATTCAAGCACAGATACTGAGCTGGAGGAATGGGAGATAGGTAAAGTCCCTGAAAAGCCTAGTTACAAGAAACACGTAGTTCCTCAACAGGGAATAAGGTACAGGAAAAAGGAAGAAGGAAGAAATCCTTATGCCCAGCTCTTTAAGAGGCTGAATAAACAGATATCCTTACAAGACTGCAGGACAGGCAGTGAGAGGGGAGAAAAGCAGATACAAAGTCTCCTCCACCATTTAAGAGCACTAGACTCGAATGGGCCAGATAGCCAAGGAGCTCAACTCAGCGACGAAGAATCCATGCAAACTGACATCCCATTGTCTGATCACAGTAGCTCTGAGATGGAATGCGGGATTTGCCAGTGTGACTTTTAAATGTACAGCTTAAACAGAAGCAATGTTTTAAGGCTGTTTTAAAAGCATGTAGAAAATATAGTTTAAGTACAGACAGGAAGTTGTCTGACTGCTGACACTAGTGAAGTGCATAATTCTAAGGCTTGAACTGAATTATCCATGTGAAGGTGGAAGAGGAAAACCACACTTGTTGGATGTTCTTTATTGAATGCCTTGAATGAGTATCGCTGTTAAGAAAGTCTACAGTTGTTTTGGACTACAGTAACCTGAGAAGTATCAGGGAACCTTTGTACAGGACTTTATTTGCTTTATTCATGTTGTTATCCTTAAATATCTGTTCTGGGGTGAAGAAAACCTGCTGGGAACAATAAACTTATTGTTTACCTTCAAATTGCTTTGGCTGTGATCACTGGGCCTACAACTACAATTTTGCTCAACCAGAGAACAGCGATAACAAAGTAACATACACGACGCTGTCTCCCAAATGAACTGCGTCACAAGTTGGTGTAATTGGTAAGACGAGGCGTCACACCTCCCATTCTCAATCCCCTCTTATTCTCCCAATACCCGATCCATCATAGACTTTTCTTCCACACAAAATATTTTTTCCCCTCTCCATTCTCATTCCCCATCCATTCTAGTCCTCCCCCAAAATCAGTTCCCTTATAGTTCTAGACCCACCCAGCATCCACTCCCTTCTAGTCCCATTCTCCCATGCCCCACATCAGCCCATTTCCAGTCCTATTCCAGCTCTTCATAAGCCCATTTCCAGTGCTAGCCTTCACATCACAGGCCATTTCCAGTCCAAGTCCCCCATCACAGCCTATTTCCAGTCCTAGGCCCCCCACCATCACAGCCCATTTGCAGTCCTAGCTCCCCTAATCACAGCCTATTTCCAGTCCAAGTTCCCCCTCCCTCCACCATAGCCCATTTCCAGTCCAAGTTCCCCCCCCCCATAGCCCTTTTCCAGTCCAGGTCCCCCCCCATCACAACCCATTTCCAGTCCATGTCCCCCCCCATAACCCTTTTACAGTCCAGGTCCCCCCCCACCACAGCCCATTTCCAGTCCAAGTCCCCCCCCCCCCATAGTACTTTTCCGGTCCAGGTCCCCCCCCCATCACAACCCATTTCCAGTCCAATTCCCCCCCCCCCCCCCCCATAACCCTTTTCCAGTACAGGTCCCCCCCATCACAGCCCATTTGTAGTCCCTCCACCCCATGCAGCTGCTGCTCCTGCTTCTTACTGAGCAGTAGCTGCAATAAAGTTAATTTAAAAGTAAGGAAACCTGTGAGAAACCCTCCGCTCCTATGAAACTCCTTCTGCAGGGTCCCTGGCTGAAAAGGAAGTGACATCAGAGGGGCGGGCACTGCAGAAGGAGTTTCAGAGGGCCGGAAGGCCCCTCACAGGATTCCTTACTTTTAAATTAACTTTATTGCAGCCGCTGCTCTGTAAGAAGCAGCAGCAGCGGCTGCAAGGGGGGGCCAGGAGTCGGACTGTGATCGCAATCGCGATCGCAAGCGCAAGGCCGGTTTTCTGCTCTGGCCGCTCCGATCTCACAGCCAGAGCAAAAAAACGGCTTTTCAATGGCCGGTTTCGGTTCTCTGCCGGCAGCCGGTCCGACCACAGGAAAACCGGCCAGGCCGGCTGAAAACCGGCTGGTTGGCAACCCTAAGTGGGTTAGGCCTGCTAATGACACTAGAGCTACATGGCTTTATCTTAAAAAAGTAAAGTTGCAGTTCAGGGCTGCAAGACTGAAGGCCAGAAAATGTTGCATTTCACAACTTAAGGCAGTACTATGGGAGCCGATACTGTGAGCGGCACAGACAGTCGGAATCATTTAAAGAGGCCATGATGCGGCCTGCAGCCTGGATAGCATCTGGGATTTCCCCACTGGGAGGGACAGAAGAGCAGGGAGCACAGAGCCACCGTGACAGGGCTGAAGAGAAAATGTTGTGAGCTTGGCAGCCCAAAAATGTAAAAGGCCAGAGCCCAGACTAGAGAGAGAAGCTGGCAGACAGTGCTGGAAAAAAATGACGGTTGGCTAAAAGGGTACATGAGAAGGGACTGGCAGCAGGGCCTGGAGGGAAAGAGAGAGGCTGGAACATAGAAAAAGGATTTTAAATGTTGAAAACTACAGCAGCACTGTTTAAAGGGATAAAGTGACGGCAAAGCCCTGGGAATCCTCAAATTTCTTTTTGGGATATCTAGGTGATTTTTAAGAAATAGATACATTTTATTGAAATTAGATGACCATTACAGGAAAATTCAAAGATCCTAGGTCCTAGGTCAGTGATGGCTAACCTTTTTGAGCCCGAGTGCCCAAACTGCCGCACAAAACCAAAGAATTTCCTCAAAGTGCCAGCACGTCATTTGCATAAGTGGTCTTATTTGCATAAATATTTGCATAATGTTACCATACACTAACTTTTAGTAAACATGTCTCTTAATGAGTGTATGGATAAAGAAAGACTAAAAGATTTCTACATTACTATAATCCAGTGCCAACCGCCAGGCACATTAGGAACTACTACAAACGCTGCCCATTTAGAACCCATAGCAAACCCGCCGTATCCTGACAGCATTACCAGGACTCACAAAGCACCATACCCTACCTATCAAAAGGCAACACTGCAAATATTAAACCAATACATTTCAGAGAATACTGGGGAAAGAGAACAAGTGGCAACGTCAAATAGGAATTTCCTCTTGTACCAAACAAAGCGCAGATGTTAATGATGCACATTTCCCAAAGCTGACATATTCCAGTTAATAAATTCAAAATAAAGAGATATCTTTCTACCTTTTGTGCATTTTTTTTTCAGTTGCAATTGGTCCAGCCACCTTCTTCTGGTTTCTTCATGTTTTCTGCTAACTCTCCATCGTCTGCTGTCCATTTGTCCTTTCTTCTCTCTTCTAGTTTTTTTTCCATTCTCTCTCTCTCTCTCTACATCTGCTTTAACATACTAATCTTTCTCCTTTTGCTCTTTCCTCATTCCTATTTCATCCACACAAATTTTACCCCTCCATCCTCAATCCCCAATTACTCTCCCAATACCTGGCCAATTGTAGATTTTTCATCCCTCCTACACAAAATATTTTTCCCCTCTCCATTTTACTCTCCCAGCCCCATCCCATTCTAATCCTCCCCCAACATCAGCTCCCTTCTAGTTCCAGTCTCACCCAGCATCCATTCCCTTCTAGTCCCTGCATCAGCCCATTTCCAGTCCAAGTCCCTTCATCAGCTCATTTTCAATCCTAGCCCCACCATCAGCCCATGTCAAATCATAGCTCCCCTCCACTCAGCCCAATTCCAGTCCAAGCCCCCCCATGAGCCTACTTCCAGTTCTAGCCCCTCCATGAGTCCATTTCAATTCAAGCCCCCACCACAGCCCATTTCCAATCTTAGCTCCCCCCAACAGCCCATTTCCAGTCCTATCCTAGCTGTTCCATCAGCCCATTTTCAGTCCTAGCTCCCTTCCCTCACAGCCCATTTCCATTCCAAGCCCCCTCCCCATCAGCTATTTGCAGTTCAAGCCTCCCCTTCCACTCAGCCCATTTCCAGTCCTAGCAACACCCCAACCCATTACCAGTCCTAGCCCCCCGTCAATCAACTTCCAGTCCTAACCCCCATCACCCCATTTTCAGTTTAAGCCCCCCCCCTATAACCCTTTACCAGTCCTAACCCCCCATCAGCCCATTTCCAGTCAGCCCCCCATAGCCCATTGCCAGTCCTAACCCCCCCCATCAGCCCACAGCCCATTACCAGTCCTAACCACATCAGCCCACCTCAAGTCCTAACCCCTCCCCATCAGCCCATTTCCTGTCCTAGCCCCCCCCATAACCCATTATCAGTCCTACACCCCCATCAGCCCACTACCAGTCTTAACCCCCCCCTAGCCCATTACCAGTCCTAACCCCCCCCATCAGCCCACTACCAGTCTTAACCCCCCCCCCCCCCATAGCCCATTACCAGTCCTAACCCCCCCATCACCCCATTTCCAGACAGCCCTCATCAGCTCATAGCCCATTGCCAGCCCTCATCAGCCCACAGCCCATTGCTAGTCTTAACTCCCCCCCATAGCCCACTGCGTCTTAACCCCCCTCCCCAGCCCACTGCCAGTCTTAACCCCCCCTCCCTAGCCCATTGCCAGTCTCAACCCCCCTCCCTCCCTCCCTCCCTCCCTAGCCCATTGCCAGTCTCATCCCCCCTCCCTCCCTAGCCCATTGCCAGTCTCAACCCCCCTCCCCCCCTCCCTAGCCCATTGCCAGTCTTAACCTCCCTCCCTCCCTAGCCCATTGCCAGTCTTAACCTCCCTCCCTCCCTCCCTAGCCCATTGCCAGTCTTAACCTCCCTCCCTCCCTCCCTAGCCCATTGCCAGTCTCAACCCCCCTCCCTCCCTAGCCCATTGCCAGTCTCAACCCCCTCCCTCCCTCCCTCCCTAGCCCATTGCCAGTCTCAACCCCCCTCCCTCCCTAGCCCATTGCCAGTCTTAACCTCCCTCCCTCCCTAGCCCATTGCCAGTCTTAACCCCCCTCCCTCCCTCCCTAGCCCATTGCCAGTCTTAACCCCCCTCTCTCCCTCCCTAGCCCATTGCCAGTCTCAACCCCCTCCCCCCCTCCCTAGCCCATTGCCAGTCTTAACCTCCCTCCCTCCCTAGCCCATTGCCAGTCTTAACCTCCCTCCCTCCCTCCCTAGCCCATTGCCAGTCTCAACCCCCCTCCCTCCCTAGCCCATTGCCAGTCTCAACCCCCTCCCTCCCTCCCTCCCTAGCCCATTGCCAGTCTCAACCCCCCTCCCTCCCTCCCTAGCCCATTGCCAGTCTTAACCCCCCTCTCTCCCTCCCTAGCCCATTGCCAGTCTTAACCCCCCTCCCTCGGCTCATGGCAATAAAAAAAAAAAAAAGCTGCCCGCTGCCGCCGCGGCGGCATGGAGTGTCCCGCGGGGCTCCCTCTGCCCGGCGGGACTCTCCCGGCGCTGCTCAGCCCCTCTCTGCCGGCTTGCAGAGACGCGAAGGGAGAGAGAGTCTCCCTCGCGTCTCTCTTAAGCCCGCAGGGGCAGATGGGAAATTCCCATCAGCCCCTGCGGGCTTAACAGAGACGCGAGGGAGACTCTCCCTTCGCGTCTCTGCAAGCCGGCAGAGAGGGGCTGAGCAGCGCCGGGAGAGTCCCGCCGGGCAGAGGGAGCCCCGCGGGACACTCCATGCCGCCGCGGCGGCAGCGGGCAGCTTTTTTTTTTTTTTTTAATGTGCGACCTTCCCGCGTGCCAGCTGCAAGGCCTTCGCGTGCCACAGCTGGCACGCGTGCCATAGGTTCGCCATCGCTGTCCTAGGTTATGGAACTCATTACCTTTGGCAGTACAGCAAGAACAAGCAGTGCCTGATTTTCAAAAGTTATTAAAGGCATTTCTTTCTAAAAGGGTTTTTCTTTCTTAATATTAGTGGAGCCATGATGGGTTCAGCTATAATAACTCTATTAGTAATTGTTTTGTTTGTTTGTGAATCTTATGTTTTATGTATTTTTATGGATGTTTTATTGTAAACCACACAAAAATATTTGGTCTTGTCATATATAAATGCCATGAAATAAAAGTTCCTCAGGACTCCAAAGTGTGCGGCTTGGAATGCTGAGCCCACAATGAAGCTGAAAGTCTCGTGATATGCGAGACTTCGGCCCCTGAATAGGAAATACTTTCCCGGCCTCCAGCTGCCACGGAGTATCACTTAACAAAGAGAAAAAGCAGCGGAGACAGCGCAGCACGACATGGCAACCATCTTTGAACATAAGTGTGAAGTCTGCTGCTGTTGCTTGTTTTCTGAGTTTTGGGGGAAGGGGATGTACAGTAAGTGTTCTTCCCCCCCTCCCCTTTTGTAGCCACAGCCCTTGTTATCCTAAGGGGCCCTCAGCACATTTTGCTTGGGGGCCCCTCATTTGAACTTTCACCACTGGCAGACTGCATTCTAAAACTGCCTTAGGAGTGAATGTAGTGAATGAATAAAATTGCCTTGGAGAGAAATCAAACGCAGTAAAACTAAAAGACATGGGGGTATGTTTACTAAACCGTCTTAATGTGCGCTCTGCCATGTTATCATGCGATAAGGTACCTTATCACGCAATAATGATGCTTTATCGGGCGCAGAGGTACCTTAGCGCACGATAACGCGCGCAGCGGCCAAAATGAGCACTGAGGGTGGAGAAAGGCTCCCGGAGGGCGGAGTAAGGCTCCCCAGGGGCGGAGAGAAGGGGTCAATGGGCAGAGAGTGGGAGGGGAGAGGCTCTCTGCACATTAACGCTGTGAAATTCGAGGCTGAAAACTAACGCCAGTGAAACCCTGGCGTTAGAGCTGATTTAAAGGGAAAAGAAACCTTTTCCGTCAGCAATGTACAGCAAAACCAGGGAAACCTACAAAAAGTGATAAGTGTGATACATATGCATGGAACAAAAGGGCAAATAAACAGTGAAAATGACCGGAACAAAATTGAAAAAAACCATAACCAAGATGGGCAATAATGATATTAATGGGAAACATCAAAAAACACTCCCAAGAAAGCTCCAAAAAAAAGATATGAATTTTGGAAGGGTCTATGCTCCGTCCCTATACAAGGTGAATGAGTCCACAGTGAAATTGTGCTGAGCAGGGTTTTCCCTCTCCATTGGGCAGGTTTCCTATGGCGTGCACATGTTCCGCAACAGCAGGGCAGGCATGTTGGAATGGGCAACTGGACAGATGCTTGAAAAGGGGACACAGAGGGCTGCAGGCGGCACATGCTGTGGTGTAGCTGGGCCACAGTGCAGACTAGGGTGATGCCTAGGTGGCCCATAGGAATGCTGAAACAGTAGTGCAGCCAGACAGCAACTGCTGAGGGCCCAACATGGGCATGAGTGTGCTTCCCACAGTGTCACAGGGGATAGTACCCAGCAGGTACCCCCAAGGGCACAGAACATTGGCAGGCGTTGCTGGGGGGAAGAGTGGACAGCTATGCAGGCACCCCTACCCCAGAACCCGCACCATAGGCAGCCGCCTAACCACACATTGGATGGTCTGAGACTGCGCTCCACCAGCACCACCATCAGAAGGGCATGTCAGCAGGGTGGCAGAGGGGTACTGGTGGTGGAGGGGGAAGTGGCAGCTGCCCAGAGAAGACCATGGCCTAGCCCTTTGTAGGTGGGTGCCATGCACTGCAACAGACAGGCCCTGTCTGACGAACAGTTATGGTATCACCAGGGAATGCACCATCTCCATGGCAACACGGTGGTGCAGTGCACACAGCCAGTGTGCTCAGAAGCAGAAGGTCACAGGTTCAAGTCCCAGCTGTGGTTCCTGCCAACCCAGTCCCCATATTTTACCCACTACTTAAACATGCTAATACAGACAGAACCTTTATTGCAGATGACGTAAAAATGCCCAAAACACCTACATTTTACCCTACAGAGCACAGACACCATAAACATGCGCATTACCTAGAGCAGAGTCTCCCAAATGCAGTCCTGGAGGGCCAAACACCATTCAGGTTCCATGCTGCCTCCAATAAATATGGTTGTGCTGCATTTCTATGCCCCACCCCCATGGTATGCAGATATATCTCATGCATATTCATTAGGGACAGCATGAAAACCCAAACAGTGTTTGGCCCTCCAGGACTGGAGATGGGAACCTCTGCTCTAGAGCAGCGGCCAACAGGGGCAGACACACACGCACCCACAGGCTCCATTATCCGAAGCCTCCTGGAGAGGCAGGCTGTTGGGCCCTGCGTGCATCTCCCAATACTAGCACTTGCATACCTTAGCAATGCCACCCTAAACATGGGAAAACTGTACACAGTTATCAAAAGGTTGCTATAATAACTGGCAGATAGCAATTCCTCCGTTAATCACAATTGGCTGATTGAGCTGCATAATAGCAACCTTTCTGATGTCTGTGGAGTGTGCCTCAGGTCTGGTGTCTGACAGAGTGATCCCAACAGTATTGCGTACAATAGCCATGCCTGCACTGTGCCCAGGACTGGTGTGGTGGCCAGGGCTTCCAAACACCTCTATAGTTGCACAATGCTGGCATAGGTGCGTGGAGTGTGTGTCTGTCTATCCAGTGTGTGGTGGCTGCCAACACCCTCCACAGCCCACAGTGCTTGCACTGTTTCCAGTATTGTCCTGCCAATGTGCATAATGAAGAGCAAAGTACTGTGGGAATAGCCTGGATAGGGTGGCCTGGCCTGGCTGCATCTGCACAGGGCATAGGGCAATGGCTCGGACATTGTAGTGCCCGGCCACCACCTGCACGGACAGGGTGGCCACAGCATGTCTTGCTGGGAGGTCACTCTCACCCTGACTGAGCAATGACCACGGCATGGCTAGGGTCCCCCATCGTGCTATATAGCATTTCTCACATGTGATATTTATGGGTTCTCTTTTGGGGCCCAATCACTGATGTATCTGTTTGGTGTGTATGCTGACATCCCAGTTCTGGGTACACGCATCTCCTCCAGGAACATGCACTATGGACTAGCTAGCAGACTGTCTGCAGCTCATATGTGTCTTGCTGGAACACCTTGCAGGGTGCAGTGGCTGGAGGCCTGCTGCTGGAGAATGTCAGATAGTGGTGGGGGGCAGCTGAGCATTTTCAGGCTTACTGTCTGTCTGCTATTGCTTTATGGATGTGTACAGCTCTGCATTGCCTGCCTTGTAGGGTGTCTGTTCCCCAGCAGGACTGGGGTTGATGGTCCCCTTTACTGCCACCATTGCAGGGGGATAGAATGTGGATCTGTTGGTGGGAGATCCTGTTTCCCACCCTGAGCCCAGAGGGTGGGTTGGGTGGTGGTGGTACATAATCTGCCTATGTGTCCAAACACCCCTCTCCCTCTCCCTCTCCCTCTCCCTCTCCCTCTGATGGTGACCTGCAGCATGGCGCATATCAGCCATGAAAGGTGCTGTGAACCTGGTGCTGGGTGCCCCACCTCACCCTCAGGGTGAGCACAGTACCCGCACAATGTGACGGTCTGTAGCTACTCTGTGCCAGTAACACACACGGTCAGTACCCCCTACCAGGCCGAGGTGCTGTGGGGGTGCATACCCCATACCCCATCTTGTGATCATCTGTAGACTGCTGATTTGCATGTGCAGTGCATCATGGGTACGGGTGGGTTAACTCTATCCTGGTAACCACAGCAGACAGTTTGTGTGGTGACCTGCAGTCCTTCTGTAGCCAGCCAGGGGTTTGTTAGTAGCTATAGAGCTGTAGCCCACTGGTTACTTCACTGCCTGTGGAGCTAGAGGTCATGGGTTCACACCCATGGTGGGGTTATTTGATAAGGCTGTCTGAGGCATTGCTATTTTTAATGTACATTAGTGCTGCCAGCAAAAACACCCTCAGAGTAGTAGCCATAAGGTGCCCTATAAGGCGCCCTATAAAGCACCTTCTACGGTGCCTTATAAGGTGTCCTATAAAGTGCCTTATGAGGTGCCTTATAAGGTGTCCTATAAAGCGCCTTATAGGGTGCCCCATAGGGGACATTATAGGGTGCCTTGGCGGACAGTGCACTTTATAATGTGCCCTATGGAGTGCCTTATAGAGTGCCTTATGCGACACCTTTGGTTACGGCCCGTGAGGGTGTGTTTGCTGGCAGCACTAATTAAAATATACATAACATGCCTCAAAAAGCAATACTTACACATAACAGCTAATGCCTCAGCCAGCAATATGCATTAGGCACACTGGGGGATCGAACTCATGACCCTGTACCATCAGTCAGTGTACTAACCATTGTGCTACACATCTGTTTCTGTGTTTGCATGTCTGCGCGCCTACTTAAGATTACCATGTGTTAACATGCTTAGCGGCATCTCGTCCGATAATGTGCGCAGCGCACTTTATCGCACGATAATCCCGTTTTTGCTACATTAAGACCAAAACGCCCACTCCTTTTATGGCAGCTTGCACACTATCGCCGGGCGCACGTTAAGACGGTTTATTAAACAAACCCCATGGAGGAGTAACCTAGTGGTTAGAGCAATGGCTTACTACCCAGGAGAGCTAGGCTTGATTCCCACTAGCATGCCTCATTTATTTAACAGGTTTTCTATACCATGTCATGTTCACATTCTTTGTTATGCTTATTCAATGTAAACCGCTGTGACTATACGGTGGTATAAAAGAGTTGTTAAATACATAAAATAAATAAATAAATACTGCCTTCTCCTACAGTCAAAGCAGTTTACCTAGCAACAACAGAGGAATTACATAGCAAACAACAAAGGGGGGGGGGGGGGAGGCATGAAGGATTCAGTCACTAAAGCTATTTTACATTATTAATTATATACAGAATGTACAGCAGGTGAAAAGATCATTTACAGTGGGTGGGATGCCCAAGGAGACAGACTCTAAGTGATCTCTGTAGAGTAATGTCTTTAGCTGCTTCTGAAAGTCCTTGATGTCTGTATCGGCTCTCAGGGCATCTGGGAGGCTGTTCGATAGGGTAGGTGCTGCAAGGAAAAGTGCCCTTACTGATGTAGAGTGAATGGTTTTGGAGTATGATGAGGGTGTCTTTATAATATTGATTGCACTGTGTCTCCTAGGTCTGGTGCTGGAATCAGAAATGATGAGGATATTGAGACTGTCAGCAAATAAGTTATGTTTGATTTTAAATATATTTAGTATGATTTTAAAGCAGATACGCGATATGATTGGAAGCCAGTGGAGTTGGATTAGAAGAGGGGTGACATAGTAGTGCCTGGTGGAGCCCATAATGATGTGAGCCGCGGTGTTTTGAACCATCTGCAGAGGTTGGATAGTTTGCTTGGGAAGGCCGAGATATATGGAGTTACCGTAGTCTAATAAGGGTGTTATGACAGCTTGGCAGACAGTCCGGAAGCGATCATAGCAGAGGAGGAGTTTGAGTATTCATATTGTGGCTAATTTATAGAACACTTTTCTTTTGGTCTTGTTGATGTGGGATTGGAAGCTAAGGTTGCAGTCTAAAGTGACACCAAGATATTTTACTCCTCTCCTAATGGATATAGCATAATTTGCTAGACTAATTGATTGAGGGAGGTAAAGGAGTTGTGTGTAATAATGAGGGTTTCAGTTTTATTATAGTTGATGGTTAGGTTGTTATGAGAGAGCCAGGTAGTCATATCTTGGAGGCGAGTAACTATTGTTATGTAGTCTGGCTTCTTCAAGTTGATCGGAGTGTAAATCATCATGTCATCAGCATATATTGGATGTTGCATTTCTTGATGACATCGCAGATGGGACTTATGTAGAGGTTGAAGAGCAGGGCAGATAGAGATGAACCTTGTGGTACTCCTTGTGTGGAGGGGAAGATGGATGAGGTGACTGGGCCAGCTCTGACCTGTTACTGTCTGTTAGTAAAATATGAGTTAAGCCATTTGAAAGTATTTTTTAGTCCGATGTTTCTGAACCTCCGCAGAAGAATGCTACCTTATGGCCTTGGGCAAGTCACTTTACCCTCTATTGCCTTGTATTGCTTCCACTGTTGCTGCTATAAGATGAAGGAGCCCACAGTTGGGAGGGAGGTTTGAGATGAGAGGAGGAGGAGCACGAGGGGAAGGGGAGAGATGCTGGATCATGGTGGGAGTCTGAGTTGAAAGGAAAGCTGTTGGACCATGTTGGGGAGGAAAGAAAAGACTCTGTCCCAATGACCCTGTGGCATTTGAGAGGACTTTGCCATTTTTGCCCCTCTCCTTCGCATATTATGCCCACAGCCATGAGACTGGGGTGGGGATCCTGCTTGGCGGGTCCCATTCTAAGAATACACTCAAACACGTGTTGGGCTAAGAAGGATTCATTACAGTTGTGAGAGTTCAAAACAACATGTGAGTTATTTTTGTTTTCATGTCATCATCCAGTAAGCTCTTTGTTTTGCATTTACTATTTTTAATGAAAGTTTCAGAGATAAAGAAGCAAGTTGGTTTATCAAGCTGAATAGGAGTCTAGTTATCTGAATAGCTGGTCAGAGAGATGTGCAGTAAGAAAAAAGGGGATAGGGTATGTGTTAGGAGAGATAGCATGAGTTTTCTCTCCATGAATTTCATATGAAAGAGCAAACAGATAGGCCGTGCGGTCTTTTTCTGCCGTTATGTTTCTATATGACCAAGAGCCATGTATGATCTGCCTGACTGGCCCACAATAAATGATCTGTAAATCAGCTTCCTAAATGGACAGAGACAAAGCAGAAACTTGTATCCATAAGGGAAACCAGGGGACACTAGCACTCTGCAGATAGTGCCACTGGAAATCCTTCCAGACTGTGTGGGCATTATCTATATAGTGCCAGGGTGGAGCATGGGAGGCCTTGGAAATGATCCGAATAGCGATAATATACAGTCATCTATCTGGATAACTATCCAGATAATTTTAGGACAGCATAAAAGTATCCAGATGGTACCCTGAATATCGCCGTTATCCAAATGTTAGTTTATTTATTTAAAAGGATTAATATACCACTTTGTCCTGAAATCAAAGCGGTTTACACTTCAAACAATCAAAAAATCAGTGTCAGTAGGGCTAGGCATGCTGTGTTAACACTGAGTGGAGGCGATGATTTCTTGGTGTGCTGTTTACAGGATGAGCTATATACAAATGGTTATATACAGGGAGGGTAGGGGGTACATTGGGGTTTTTCAAGCAATGACTTAATATTAACTTATACATTTCAAATGAGTGGCGCTGACTGCTCTATGCATATAGTCGGCGCCCTTGAATACACGTATTTTATGCTGGTGTTAAAAAAAAAAAAAAGGCAAACTGCAGTGTTTGCTTATCAGCCTGTCAGCTGACAATGGTTCAGGGTTATCATAATGCAAGTTTACACAGGACAGACTGAGCCGCTACTCTTTTAGGTCAACTTGCATGCTTGGAGATATAGTCCTTTGTTTCTTATAGAAATCAGAACTGAAATGCCATGCATTAAAGAGGCAAAACCCAAAGTGGATCATCAATAGTGAGTTGACCTGGGTGAAGCGGCTAACCTTTATAGCGTATGCAGGTCCAGAAAAGGCTGCTAAACTCAGCTGGTTTGGTTCCATGAAGGAATATTAGATTTACTATGGTATTTTGATCTTTTTCCATGGTGACGTGCTATGAAGATGGTCTTGTCTTTAATGTGTTTCTCATTGACTCCACATGCACCAAGCAGTCTCTCCATATGAAGCCAAAAGCCATCCATCAGAGCTAGCACAGGATGCCACAACATGCAATTCAAGAGATAGCTGCTTTCAGAGTTTGGAGATCTGGGAGCACTGGGTACTTTTAACAAATATTCAATGTAAAACATTTAGTTTATTGTTCCATGTAAATCGCCGTGGCTTGTAGATACGGCTGTATAAAAATGCTGCTAAATAATAAATAATAATAATTCCTATCCTGAGATCTGTATGTGAAGGGCTTTCTCCTCCACGATGAAGTCTCTTCTCCACCACTTCTTCTGACATAGCATACAGTATCCTGAGCCAGCCTGTGAGGCCCTATATCTTTAAAGGGGTGAGTTGGATGCTGGTGTCTCATCTGACCTGCCCTCTAACGGTGCAGGAGCTCACAGGCCATTGCAAGGACAATGGCATTTAACTGACTACATTTTTTCAGTGCAGGTTGATCCAGCCCTGATTTCACCCCATGTCATAGATGGAGATATAATTCTTGCCTTTCTTTGTAAAATCAGAGCTACAAGTCCAGAACTGGATCAGTCTACCCTAAAAAAAAATCAAGCTGGTTGGTAATAGGAAAACAAAGAGGTTGATATTCAAAAGCCAAATTTCTGTTCAGAAAAGGGTCAGCACATGGGCAGTAGAAAAGGTTATTAGGCTAATTTTAAAAGAAGCTGTGTAGTTAACGCACATTTTTATGCGCATTAATTCTTGCCTAGTTTATAAAGTCAAATCCACGCATATTTGGCTTTCTGGAATACTAGGATAAGAACAGAAATTTAAGCAAGAGCCACTTAACACCAGGTGTAAATGATGGTGCATATTTTTGTGTGTTTGCCTGTATTCTATAAAATCCATGCATAAGTGCACTGTATCTACATTCCACCTATGTGCACACAGGGCTGATGGAATGGTATGAAGCACCCTAGATGAAACTTCAGCCTTGCACCTCCTCATGATTAGCTTTTTGACACTGAGCAACCACCCACACAAGATTTTGATTGTTTAAATTCAATTGTAACCATTTCAACACCTTTCCTCCTAGAACCATTCTATAAAAATGCTATTTGGACATCATACTTTTCAGTATTAAACTTTATTCTGTAAGTATATACATATAATGAGGGAGATATCAAAAAGTCACTTACAAGGGTAAAAGCTTACACTGATGACTGAATCTGTTTGGCTGCCAGGATCTATTGCCTTGCTTTGACCAGGGGCGGTTCTTCCATTAGGCCACCTGAGGCGATCACCTCAGGCGGCACTCCGATGGGAGAGGCACTTCATTTTCAGGAAGGCAGAGGCAGGTCAGAGGCTGAAAAATCTAAAATTAAAACAGAGCCGGAATGCCGCTGGCGTTGGACAAATCAGCCTGATTGCTTGCAGGAACCCTGCAAGCGATCAGACTAATTTGTGCGGTGGTGGCACTCTGGTTGTTTTTATTTTAGATTTTGCTGCCTCTGGCCTGCCTCTGCCTTCCCGCTGCTTTTTTTTTTCTTTCTGCAAGCATTCTTGAGGAAAAAATAGCAGTAGAAAGGCAGAGACAGGCCAGAGGCGGCAAAATCTAAAATAAAAACAGCCAGAGTGCCCCCACCACCACCGGATAAGAAGTGCAGATGGAGGGAGTGGGAACAGGAGGAGGACAAGGAGAGACAAAGGTGAGAGATGGGGCAAATGCTGGACAAAAGGGGAGACATAGGGCAAATGCTGGACAAAGGGGGAGAGAGGGGACATGCTGGACAAAGGGGGAGACAGGGAGACAAGTGCTGGACAAATGGGGGAGACAAGGAACAAATACTGGACAAAGGGAGAGACGGGAAAAATTCTGGACAAAGGGGAAGATGGGGACATATTGGACAAAGGGGGAGACAAGGGGACAAGTACTAGACAGAGGGGAGATGAGGGGCAAATGCTGGACAAAGGGGAGAGACAGTGTGGGTTAGGATAATAATGGGCTGATGGGGAGGGCTAGTATTGGTAATGGGCAGATCAGGGGGCTAGGACTGGTAATGGGTTGATTAGTGAAGGCTAGGACTGGGAATGGACTGATCGAGGGTGGGCTGGGACTGGTAATGGGATGATTAGAGGAGCTAGCACTGGTAATGGGCTGAGGGGAGACTAGCACTGGAAATGAGCTGATTAGGGGAGGCTAGGACTGGAAATGGGCTGATGGGGGGTAGAACTGGTAGTGGGCTGATTAGGGGAGGCTAGCACTGGTAATGGGGTTGAGGGGGGACTAGCACTGGAACTGAGCTGATTGGGGGGGGGGGGCTTTGACTGGGAATGGGCTGATGGTGGGGAAGGGAAGATTGAGCTGCTGGCCCTGGAAGAAAACGGGTTAGGGCTACAAATGGGATGATGCGAGGGGATGGGAGAATGGGACTGGAAGGGAGTGCCATGGTATTTGGACTAGAAGAGGCTTTACAGTGGGGAAGGAGGAGGACTGGAAGGGAAGGACAGCAGTGGCAGTCATGGGAATGCAAGTTGACATTGGAAGGTACTGGGAGGGAGGACTGGAAAGGGGCTGATACTGGGAAGGGTTACTGGGACAGGCTGATGAAAATAAGTGAAGAAAACAAAAGAAGTAATAAGAAATGGCAGACGGTCCTTAGACCACAGAAAGAGAGCTAAGAGAAGACAGGAAAGCAGAAGACTCAGATCGGGACCAGAATGATGAGAGAAAAATAAAAGTGTCAGACAACAAAGGTAGAAAAAATAATTTTATTTCATTTTAGTGACTGGACTTTGTGCTATCTTTATATTTTACACAGTATCTCTTATTTATCTGATGTTGCACTGCATGCAGAGTCTGGCTTCTTGGGGTTTCAGTTTAAATTTTGTCTACATATTTTTATTTTTACTTTAGATTGTATGTCACTTATTCTGTACTTGATGAGGGTCTGTGTTCTGAGTGTGTGACTGAGGCCAGGTGTTCTGTTAACATGGAGTTTGTACATAAAGATCTATACTGTACTGTAGTAATTTGACTTGTTCAGCTTTTCAAATAGGTGTATGGATGTTCCAGGGCCCACTGTAGTATTTACAGTGATGCTTTTTTTGGATGGGCTCCTTATGTGAGTTTTGGAAATTGGTGCTGATATGGTATGGTATGGTAGATTTGCTCTATATGCAGTGACTTTGTTGTAGGGTTTTGTATTAGTTCACAATATGCCTGGTACTGCAGAATGTCTGTTGTTAGTGAGATGATCAGAATCTGATTTTTTTTTAAGATATTGAGTTCTGTGGGTGAATGTCCTAGTTCTGTTCTGCACCCACTGTTGAAGGGGGTTCTGTGAATGCAAAATATATATTGAAACAGAAAAAGCAAGAACCATAATGCAGTTTATAACAACAAAATGAGTTATAATTTAGTTTTATAAAATGTGCTGTGGTTTGCGCTCTCTTTTAGTTCCTTGGTGTGCAAACATCTTGCATTTCCTCCATATAATCTAATTAGCTTTTTGGTTTGGTTCAGTCCCTGATTGGAGTTTTGAAAAAGTCCTGCCCCCCCCCCCCCCATGGCGCTATCTCATCCTTCGCCTCAGACAGCAGATTGCCTTGAGCTGCCCCTGGCTTTGACTGTAGCTGCTCATTGCTGCCCCCAGCCTCCACCAAAAGCTGCTGCCCTAGGCAACCACCTGGTATACTAATGCTTGGGTTGGCCCTGTATGCACACCCATAACATATGCATGATGGCCTCTGTGCACATACTTCTAAACTGTAACCATGTAATTTAGATGCTTAAGTGCTCACTTACCTGCATAAAAAGGTGCATAAATTTACTCTGAGCCTTTCTATAACAGCTGCATAGTTAATGTGTATTTTTACATGCATTGATCATGTCTTTTCTATAAAGTCAAATCCACAAAATCATATTTCACTAATGCTGAGCCCAAGCTCATATTAGGGATAAACAGTGAGGAATAAAGTTGCCTGCTGCCTTTATTTTTGTTACAGCTATGCTATAATTATTCTGTAGGTCAGATTGTGACATGACCTATACTTAATAGATAGATAGGAATTTGTAGAAGCCCTGGTTGGACATATTAACTAATTCTTTTGGCATGTTTTCCAATTTCTTGTTGCTTCTCATTTAAGAATATCTTTATACTGGGAATCAACTTCTAGTCATGTTAAGGACTATGCTACCATTTAATATGCTAGAATATTTCCCCTCCCCATTCTAGAATTTTCCCTCAAACCCCTCCCCCTCCCCCTCCCCAATCAATCCTACCAAGACAAGGCCTCCAAGTTCTCCCCAGGAAAGTTTTGCCAAGCTATGATTTTTATGTTTTTAAGAATGTCCCTAAAACATTCTGCAAATCCCAGGGAAGGAATAGGTTCAGGCAACTAGTATTTGCCTTAGAATAAGGCTGAGCTTCTTCTAGCAAGCTGCTCTGCTTAATGTCTGCTCCAGTACTAGGGCCAGCTTAACCATTGGGCAAGGCCAGTCCACTGCTTAGGGCAGCATCTTCTAGGGCTTGATAAACAGCAGCGGTAGTCAAAGCAAAACAATTATCCTAATGGACTAACACTCAGTGAACAGTCAGCACGTACATGTGCCCACAGGGAGGGTTGGCATTATTTTCAAACAGCCATTTGTCCAGGTAAATGGTTTTGGAAATGTTATACAGAGTTGCCAAGTTACCCAGTTCCAGGAATAAGATTTTAAGCCAGTCCTGGATTTCTGACCATCTCATTCTGATGCATTATGGGACCTGCAATACTGATTCCAGTGGGTAAAATCAGGGATTGCAAATACTATACTGCATTGCAATTCAAATTTAAAACCTGAATTGGCAAAAAATCTCACTCTTGGAACTGGGTAAATTGGCAAGTCTGCTTTAAATATATGGTCCAATTGTTCTGATAGAAGTGGGGTTGTCGGTGATTATGGTGACCGAGCGCAATTATCAAAATCTGAGAGAAAGGGGAGTGCCTAGGCTAGGAGTTTGAAAATCAATCGGAAGGGGACACAAGACTGAAAGTTCGCCTATCTAATTTGCTTGCACCAGTCCTGCCAAGAATTTGACCTGATGAGTTCTTGAGACCATCCACAGAACATCCAGAACCCCACATAGCGTTTGCTCTAGATTAGAACAAGGTCCGAAGTTGAAAACTGTGGGCACTCCAGTTGCTAACTAAACCCAAGCAGAAAGGCTGTGCTGGTGACATTTTGAGCTCCCTGCTGCTCGTCTTTCTAGAGGAGGATCTATTAGGATTATTGTGGTACTTCCTCTTTCCCTTGGAGCCAGAGATTCCCTGCAGGTACTATAGTTGGGAAGAAACCTCGGGCAAGTGTGGAAACTTCAGAAGGTCTCTCCGGGCTTTCTCAGTAAGTGAAAGGTAGGCGTTTATGATAAATGCTTCCACCCTAACTTTCTACTAAATGCTATTAATAGTATAATTTTTAAAGTTGGTTTCTATAAATCCGATTGTTATTTCTAATGGGCATGATAGTGGCTGTGTCATTCCTGATGCCTTGAGAAACTTCGCATGCTAAATCGGTGGTTTGCCAATAGCTGGATAACTGTCTTAAGCGTAGCTTTATTAAAGTTCTGCCTCGGGTTTAAGAAGGTGACTGCTACTGTATTCGTGTTAGCTCGAGCTGACCAAGGGAATCTTTTGTGCAAATGTTTCAGAACTTTGGTTGGAAGAGCCCGAAGAAGGATTTTTTTTTTCTTGTTTAAGGTTAGGACAAAATATAGACAAAACAAAGTTGCCTCAAAAGTTGCGGTATTGGTGATAGCAATTAGTGCTGACTGTTTGGAAATATAACAGTGAAAAAATGTTTGAAGGTGAAGGCAATATGCGTAGCTGTCAGGTTTTCAAAGACTGCCTCTGCAAAGTGGTTTTTCTGAGTGGACTCGCTGTTGCAAACACCGGCGGGGGGAAGGTTGGCCATAAACGCTTCTCTCTTATGCTGAAGCCGTCTCCCCCGCAGTAATCCATGCATTTGCTAAAGCAATGCGGGTCTGTAAAACGGTGGTAAGAAATGCCACTGTGTCTCATGTTCAGCTGCTCATTTCCTGTCATTGTTAAACATAGTGTACTAACTTACAGTCAAAACTATACTCTGTTGTATACACGCACGCACATAATTGTCATGCATATTTCAGTGTACTGTACAAGTATGTATATGATTCCATATCAAATTAAAAATGCTTTAAAAACGGTTTCTTTTTCCCCTTTTCTCTCTGCTGATTTCATGGAAACCATGTTACCTGGGTTTATGATTATATGCTTGCATGCTGTATGAAGATTAATTTGGAGAATTGCTTTTCATTTCCAATCTATATATTGATTCATCGCCAGTTTGCCTAGTCCAATCAAGTACTTTATGGCTTTATTTTTCAGTCCATGGTTAGTGTTGTGAGCCTTCATATTGTTTCGCAGTAAAAGTAATCCTGGGATGATTTCATAAGCATAGCGTTTTTGTTTTGCACGTGCTTGTTTATTTACCTGTATTTACTCTCTACTTGCAGTCACAGGTAGATTAGCTCAGGCTGGAAGTCTCATCTAGGGCTAATCTGTCATTAACAGTTAAGTGTCACCAAGAGGTAGCAAAGCTTTGCAGGACAATTGACTATAAACAGATTGCAGCAGTAATATGACAGACATGGTCAGTGGTTAGCCAGAAGTCTGGAATATGTGCATTTACTTTGACATTCTTGGGGGCAGTGTCTCCAAATGGGTTAGTTTTGTGCCTACCATGACAATAATGAACCTCATTCCTAAGCAGGGTATCTGTGGAGTATGATCTAAATCTCTCAGATTTAGTGCTAACACTCTCCAAAGCACTACTGCTTGCATGTGCCAAAGAAAGCTTCTTTATGGAGTTGATGAGGGATATGAATAGGCAACTTATCATGGCATGCCACAAAATTGTATTGGGTGCCACGGGCCCAATTAAAAATGGTGGGAAATGTTTCTACATCCGCTGTCATTACAGTAGCTAATCGTTTTGCAAGGGTCGTGGGTTCATATCACTTCTTGGGTTTTGGGCCATGATATTGGCAGCCCCTGAAGAAAAAGACCTAAGCCTTAGGTGATGCAATGTGGTGGTGAGATACATCGGTGGACATGCTGATAGAAGTCATGACTGAGAGACCCTGGCAGAGCTCTGTTTGGATCTCATTATTATTTATATATTTAAAAGATTTATATCCTGCCTAGCAAACAATATTGCTCAAGGCAGCTTATAAGACAACCATCCATAATGGGGGAGGGGTAAACAAAATAAATAAGAGACACAATACATTTTTGACTAGCTTTTGTGGTCGGTACATAATGAGAATATGATGATAATACTAGAATATATAAATGAATTATATCAGCAAGGTAATTCTATTGTATTTACGGTAGTGCTGGACAACAGTGAGGTGCACTGGCAGAGTTGTATGTGGGTATCACTACTGCAATAGCAAGGGGAAGTTATGGGGAAGGAATGAGATTCACTGGCAGGTCACAGTGGTGGGTCACACTACTGAAATAACAGGGTTGAAATACAATTGTTCAGCTTTAATAAGCAATTTTCATCTGTTTGAAGGCATGCATTGAATATTCTTTTGGGTGTGCACTTGATGCCTGTGTGATATGAAGGGCTGAAGATAAGACCCGAGTGTACATTCTATGGTGTCCTCTTGTATACACATCTCAAGGGCAATGAAAAAAAGTGCACAAAATCTGACATAGATTTCATGAACATTTTACATTTCAGTTTTTTTGTTTTGACGTGCCATCAAATCAATGCCGACTCCTTGGTCACAGGGCATGCCAGTGGGAATCGAACCCTGATCTCTTGGTTACTGGGCTGCTCCTCCAGCCTATTTCAGCTATATGACAGAATCATTTAGACACTCTTTCATGCAAAAGCAGTACAGATTTTTGTAACTTGCTTTGAACTGCTACTGGAAAGGCACAAGCTAATTCCAAATCAAAATGGCATTAAAACGCTATCTGAGCTTAACAGATTGGACAACTAAAGGGAACTCACATGACACCTTCTGATACTTGGTATCATAATGCAAGACGTGATTGAGATCCCTCATGTACTGAAAAGTCCATTACATGACCAGACCTCTAGACTACTTGGTTTTAGGGACACCTATAGAGAGCAGTCTAACTCCATTTTAAATCTGTGTACTAGCTACCCAAGTGGTCCTGTACAATTTTAGATGCCCAGCTGTCTTGGAAAACGTAGCTCAAATATTCTACAATAGTCAATCTGCAGGGCCAGTGAGGCCAATACTGTTCCAGGATCTTAAAATTTTCAAAGGACACTAGGAACCCAGATATTTGTGTACACCACTGGGGCAAAACATTAAGGGTGCATCATTAAGGCTTTACTAAGGTATGTGCCAATAGCATGTGATTGGGCTGCCAAATTAGCATGAGGGCCTGTGCTAATGTTTGGGAGGGTGTGCATCCTTCCCCCTGCCGACAGCGCAATGGACATGTGGGTGCACTTGCTGCCACCCCATTGAGGTGGAATTGTACACCTGTGCTAACAACCAGGCATGGTTAGCACAAGCCCAAAATACCCATGCAAACAGTGACATGCCATCAATGCCCATGTGACTCCCCTAAGCCCCAGTCCCTGCCCAGTTCCACACTAGCTGGTTAGCATGGGAGTTTTTAGGGGGGGTCCCATGCAAACTGTTAACGCTGTTCTCTTAGTGTTTGTCAAACCCCATGATACCAGTTAGTGCACATTAGTAAACCTATCCCCAAATCTGGTCTGTGAGTTGCTGATGAGTATTGAGCACTATTGAGTACCATTGTTAAAGGGAAGCTCTTTGGTGAGGTCACCTCTGAATCACTTGGTGCTCTGGTTTCTGCCGTTTCCTGCTATGATCATGGGCGTGGAAGTTAATGTCACCTATACATTGAGACTTTCATGATGAACCACTTCCTACATCTTCCTCAGCAATGTTTGAGCTCTTTTGGATAATACAGGGTTTTTTGAATAGATGCATCCTTTTAATTTGGTGATCCTCCAACCTAAAATAAAATATTCATGTGTATGACACGCTAAACACTACAATTCCAGTTGAACAAAAACATGCCGAATATCTAATTATTAAAGATGTTACAAGGGAAATATAAAATGTGTAACAGAATTTGTTTTATTAACAGTTGCTTGGATTAAAGGGTCAATGCAGAAACCTCCGCACTAGAGCCTGCTGCTAAATCTCTAGTGCAGGGTTTCCAAATGCCGGTTTAGCACAGAGGTTCGCAGCCATGCTGTAAGCAAAGAGCACGCAAAGGAACTGTGCACTAACTTGGCGCAGGGATCTACATGAGCAGCACCTTTCAGTTGCACACCAAAAGGCATTGGTGCGCATGTGCTGGATCGCAACGTGGCAAATAAGAGCTATATTGTTCTGCTCAGAACAACACTGGTGTCTTTGAACTAATATTATTCTGAACAGAACGTTTTGAGCAGAATGATTGCTTTCCAGCGCATGTGCATATATTGTTCCAGCATGCTCTCCCTGCTGGTTTTTTTTTTTTTTTTTCCAGCAGAGCCTAAAAAAGCTGTGGGAGTTGTGCACTCAAGAAATGGGCATAAATTCCTCTTCAGCACTGACAGCAGACCTCTCGAGCAAACTCTTCGGTCTCTTCGTCCAACCTGACCTTACATTCCTGGTGGTGAGCTCAGCTGCCTTCTGTTCAGTGCACTTCTCTGCATGTGTGGCATAGCTAATTGAACATAAGAACATAAGATATGCCATACTGGGTCAGACCAAGGTCCATCAAGCCCAGTATCCTGTTTCCAACAGTGACCAATCTAGGTCATACGTACCTAGCAGTTTCCCCAAAAGACACAGGTCCCACAATGCTTGTACTGGGTCAAGCATTGATATCCTCGGTCCCTTCTTAATGGTTTATGGACCTTTCCTCCAGGAACTTGTCCAAACCTTTTTTAAACCCAGTTACACTAACAGACTTTACTACATCCTCCGGTAACAAATTCCAGAGTTTGATTACACATTGAGTGAAAAAATATTTTCTTTTATTAGTCTTAAATAGTTTACCCTGTAGCTTCATTGCATGTCCCCTAGTCTTTCTATATTCTGATAATGTAAACAATTGATCTACGTTTGCCAGTTCCACTCCGTTCATTAATTTATAGACTTCTATCATATCTCCCCTCGGTCGTCTCTTTTCCAGGTTAAAGAGCCCTAACCTTTTTAGCCTTTCTTCATAGGAGTATCCGTCCATCCCCTTTACCATTTTGGTGGCTCATCTCTGAACCTTTTCTAATAATGCTATATCCTTTTTAAGATACGGCGACCAGAATTGCACACAATATTCAAGGTGCGGTCTCACCATGGAACGATATAGAGGCATTATAATATTTTTTGTTTTATTTTCCATTCCTTTCCTTATGATACCTAGCATTCTATTTGCTCTCTTGGCCACCGCTGCACACTGGGCCGAGGGTTTTAACATGTTATCCACAATGACGCCTAAATCTTCTTCCTGGGTGGTGGCTCCTAATCTGGAACCTTGCATCGTGTAATCATAGTTTGGGTTGTTCTTCCCTAGCTGCATAACTTTGCACTTATCCACATTAAATTTCATCTGCTATTTTGATACCCAGTCTTCCAATTTATCAAGATCCTCTTGCAATTTTCCACAATCCTCTTGGGTTTTAACAACTTTAAATAGTTTTGTGTCATCTGCAAATTTGATAACCTCACTCATTATTCCCTTTTCCAGGTCATTTATGAATATGTCAAAAAGCAGCGGACCCAGCACAGATCCCTGGGGTACACCACTATTCACCTTTCTCCATTGGGAAAATTGGCCATTTAGCCCTACCCTCTGCTTTCTGTCTTTTAACCAGTTCCTAATCCACAGTAGTACACTGCCTCCTATCTCATGACTCTTTAGTTTTGCCAAAAGTCTCTGAGGGACCTTGTCAAAGGCTTTCTAAAAGTCCAGATACACTATATCAACTGACTCACCTTTGTCCACCTGTTTATTCACACCTTCAAAAAAACCAACAGATTAGTAAGACAAGATCTTCCTTGTGTAAAGCCATGTTGGCTGTCTCCCATTAGGCCATGACTATCTACATGCTTAGTAATTTTGTTCTTTATGATGGTTTCTACCATTTTTCCCAATACTGACGTCAGGCTCACTGGTCTGTAGTTTCCCGGATCACCCCTGGAACCCTTTTTAAAAATTGGGGTTACATTGGCGGTCCTCCAATCTTCAGGTATTAGAGAGGATTTTAATGAAAATTCACAGATTACTAATAGCAGGTCTGTAATCTCATATTTCAGTTCTTTCAACACCCTTGGATGTAAACCATCCGGCCCAGGTGATTTTCTACTCTTCAGTTTATCTAATAGTTCTAATACATCTTCCCGATGTATCGATATTTCCTTCAATTCTTCTGCACCTTTAAATACCACTTCAGTCATTGGTAACATCCCTACATCTTCCTCAGTAAAGACCGAAGGAAAGAATTCATTCAGTCTCTCCGCTATCGCCTTGTTGCCTCTTAGTGCTCCTTTAACCCCTCTATCATCTAATGGACCAACTGACTCTCTCACAGGTTTTTTTGCTACGAATGTACTTAAAAAAGTCTTTATTTCACGTTTTTGCTTCCATAGCAAGCTTCTTCTCAAATTCTCCCTTTGCCTGTCTTATCAATGCCTTGCATTGGACTTGCCAGTGCTTGTGCTGTTTCCAGGTTTCGTCGTTTGGCTCTTTTTTCCATTTCCTGAAAGATGCTTTTTTGGCAACAGCCTCTCTGACCTCCCCTTTAAACCTTGCTGGCAGTTTTTTGGACTTCCTTCCACTTTTCTTAAAGCGTGGAATACAGCTGGTCTGGGCTTCCAAGATAGTAGTTTTCAACAACACCCAAGCTTGATGTAAGTCTTTAACCTTTGCAACTGCTCTTTTTTAGTTTTTTCATAACTATTTTCTTCATTTTATCATAGTCTCCCTTTCAAAAGTTAAAAAGTAGTACTGTGGTTTTCCTTACTGTCCCTCCTCCACTAATTAAATCAAACGCGATCATGCTATGATCACTATTGCCAAGTGGCCCGAACACTCTTATCTCATGCACAAGATCTGGTGTTCCACTAAGGACTAGGTCTAATATGGCTTCCCCTCTGGTTGGTTCATGAACCAGCTGCTCCAAGAAGCAATCATTTATTTCATCTAGGAACTTTATCTCCCTAGCATGTCCTGCCGTGACACTGACCCAGTCGATACCGGGGTAATTGAAATCACCCATTATTACTGCGCTTTAACTTTTGTTAGCTTCCTTGATTTCTTTGAGCATTTCATCATCCATCTGTTCATTCTGGCCAGGTGGTCGATAGTACACCCCCACCGCCATCGCCTTCCCCTTTTTACATGGAATTTCAATCCATAGAGATTCTACAGCAAATTTTGTTTCCTGCAAAACTTTAATCCTTTCTGACTCAATGCCCTCTCTAACATAGAGCGCATCCCCCTCCACCAATTTGATCAGCTCTATCATTACGATATAGTTTGTACCCAGGTATCAGTGTCCCACTGGTTGGCGTCCTTCCACCATGTCTCTGATATTCCAATCATATCTAACCTCTCATTTAGTGCTATATATTCTAACGCTCCCATATTATTTTTTAGACTTCTAGCATTTGCATACAAGCATTTTGGAGACTGTATTTTATTCATATTAATCTGGCTATTGGTAGGCATGGGTAATTTGGGATCTTTAAGCTCTGTCTGCTCCATACTCAAGGGCATTTGGGCTACTTTACTCTTTTTTGGAACCTCTCTGCTTTTGGTAGTATCCTTCAAGGATACATTCTTCCGAACCATGCTCTCTTGGGCGACTGTTGGCTTTCCCCTTAATTAATTATCATCTATTTAGAATGGATTTAAATGGTTTTTTTGCTGCCATTAGTGTTGGCATCTGTGCAGTGATTAGGCGCGTGGTAAATCCCTTTCTACATTCAGCGCCCACACGACTGCAGAAAATCATCGCTAAAATGCTGCACATTTGCTTGCGCTAACGGCTACGCATGTTTCTGCATCAGACTCAAAGTTTTTTATTCAATTTTATTTTTTTTCACAGATAACTTAATAATCACTTAGTTTATCAGTAAGAGATCTTGGACAGTTGTGCACAGTTTTCCAGGATGGGACAAATTAACACTAAACTTACTGTCGTCATTAAGAAATGATTACCCATTATGGACTCTGTATGGCTCAGAAAGCTAGCTTTACAGCTATACAAGCTTATATATATTGCCACACAGTGGCATAAAAATTATTATTGTTTGATAGGAGAGTCCATTTTAAGCACCAAGGAAACTTGGTCTAGTGGTTTTAAACTCCAATCCTTTAAAGCAAACAATTAAAGCAGAGTGATAGGGATGAAAAAGGCTTTTATTCCCTTTACGCATGGGGTCATAAATTGGTCACAACTGAAAATAATGTCCTTAACTTCAGGCACAAAAGAAAACACAAGGTTTAAGGAAAACTGTTAACTTCACAGTAGTAGCAGGGCACAAACATAGCTTCTAGTTTAAAGCAACTTTGTACAATTCTTCTGCTCAGCACATAATAGACATTCTGCAGATACCACAAGCCATTCATACGTCCTCCAAAAACTCTGGGCTATGGGAAATGCAGAGAGAGCAATCCATCTCCTCTGGGTCTGGCAACTGTTCCACCAGTTCCACTTGCATCGGCTCAGGAATTGGAATGTCTAATTCTGTGTTAACAGTCTCTGGAATATTGTATTCTGGAGCTTTGTATATTTCCCTTAATACTTTCCAGTGCCTCGGGCCTAGCCTGGAGCGCTGGCCAAGTGTCCCCTTAGTATTAACTGGGCTTTCTCTTCTTAGAGATTCCACACTTCCTTCACAAGAACTTTTACAGGGCAAAGGTTTCTTTGTAGGAATATAATTCTCATACCTCTTATTGCAGCAGCACGATGAGGAAAGGTTTTCTCCTTGGACTTGCTTCGTGCCAAGCTTTTCTCTGAGAGTTTGGTTCCTCTCTCACCTGTGGGAACAGCTCTGCTGGTAAATGCCTGCTCTTGCAATAGCCCAAATCCTGGCTTCCTTGCTCAGCCTGGCTTTTCCTTCCTGGCTGATTCCTCCTTGCTTCTTGCTTGCAATCCGTATAAGTCTTTCTCCTCTGCCAGCAAACAGCTTTCTCTTTCTCTTTCTGCCCCAGTCCTCGCTCTTTCTGTGTCTGTGTCTCTTCCTCTTTCTGTTTAACTTGAGGCAGTGCTTCCTTATAAAGGACTCCTCTCTTTGAGGCTTGTGAAATGTTTGTCATGTGCTTCTGACCAGCTAGGCGTGGCCCTTCAGTCTTCCTGACTGCACTCCTGCTCCCTCTAGCTGGTCCCAGTGAATATTGCACTCTGTGCACATCTTTTCCTTGCTGACAAACATGTTTTTTCCTTCTATCAGGGTTCTCATCAGCCTCCGCTGCATCACAATATTCAAATTCTGGTGTCTCCTCAGTAACAGCAACACAAAATTCCTCCACTATCAGATACTATGTGAAGTAACACAAAACTCTGCAATAGAGCTACTCGGATTGTGTAACAAACTGCACTTATGTACCACAATAGCACTAACTCTCAGGACAAAAATAGCAAAAACTGTACCTTTTGAAAAGGCAGAACCGCAGATGCACAACATAAAAACACCTCCTGTTGGAAAAGCAGAACAAGTCAGACTGCTTTAGTTTCCCACACAGAAACTACATGTTAGCAGATTCCCTCACCTTGGTCATAAATGCAGAATACACACTAACCTTCACTAATTACAAAGGACCAAATATTAGAAATGGAAACTCCCCAAATCCACAATCTCCATGAGCAATACAGCACAGGAGTGATAAATAGGAATGCATTTCCCCTGTACTATACAAAAAATATAGGAAACGTACATTCCCAAAGCTGATATTTTTCCATTCCCTAAAAATGGAAAACCAATTTTTTTTCTTTTTGCTGCTCTTCTAAATCCATTTCCAAAACGTACTTTTTATTTTTCCATTTCTGCTCTATTTTCTCTCTTCCTTCCCTACATCTGTCTCTGACATTGATCTTTCCCTTTCATCTTTTTTTTCTCTACTTCTGTCTTCTGTACCCTCTACCTACTCGGCTAGATTTCTCCTCCTCCCCCTCCCTTCACCCTCCAGTCCTCAATTTCCCTTTGCTCACCTCCTTACTACCTACTAGCTTTCCATCTTACACTCTCCCTATTCCCACTAAGCTGATTATCCTCCTTTTTCTGACTTTCTTCTGTTAACCTCTCTTTCAGTCAATATCTAGAACCAAATTTCCAGCACTCTGTACTCATTTCTTTCCTCTGCCTCTTGTCCCCTCATCCCCTCCCTGGCCTCCACCCTGTTCTAACATTTCTTACCCCCATCTTAGGTTCCTATACCCCCTCTTACCTTCTCTCCAGCATCTTCCCAAAGTCTGGGATTCACTGGCATTGCCCTTGTCAGTGGTCCAAGAACAGGGCAGGCAGAGACTGTCCTCCAATGTTTGGTGAGGAGAACTTTGGTTTGGTCTCCCTGTGGGTTGTGAGCATTTGCCAGTTGTTTTTTTTTTTATTGGGGGGGGGGTTGAGGTCATTCTACAAGTCTTCAGACATCCTTTTGGACAGTGGCTGTGTCCGTGACTCCAGGGGATCTCTGAACAGCAGTGACATGGTCGTTGCCATATACATTTGTAGAGCACTATAAGTTAGGATAGGAATGGGCGCTTGTGAACACTGCAGTTTTGAAAGGGCAGACCTTTTGAAGTCCTTTTTTTCCCATCATGGGCCCTAACTACTTGGGTACATCCCACTCATCAGGGCTGGTCTAGCAGGATGATAGGGAAGGACAATTTTTTCCATACCTCAAAGGAAATTACTGTTATGGAAAAAAAAAATTTCTCCATACTACACCAGCAGTTTCAGAGCTTCTGTAGCTTTAAGAATACGATGTGACCCTAATTCCTTTGTGGCAAATTTAGAACATCAGGACATAACATATGCCATACTGGATCAGATGACAGGTCCATCAAGCCCAGTATCCTGTTTCCAACAGTGGCTAATCCAGGTCATAAGTATCTGTCGGGTTCCTAAAAGGTAAACTGGATCCCAGGGGTAAGCAGTAGATTTCTCCAGTCCACTTCAGTAATGGTTTATGGACCTTTCCTCCAGGAGCTTGTACAAAAACTCTTTTAAACGCAGCTATACCAACAGCTTTGAATTCCAGAGTTTGATTAGGCATTGAGTGAAAAAATATTTTCCCCAAGTGGTCTTGAATGTGCTGCATTGTAGCTTCTTTAGCTGTCTTCTGGTCTTTCCACTTCTTGAAGGAGTAAACAACTGATCCATGTCTACCCATTCCACTCCATTTGTTGTTTTATAGACCTCTTATCTCCCCTCAGCTGTCTCTTTTCCATACTGAAGAGTCCTAAACTTCTCAGCCTTTCCTTGCCAGCATATCCTTCCATCCCCTTTATCATTTTGGTCACTCTTAAATTAGTGACCCGGACTGCACACAATATTCAAGATACAGTCACACCGTGGAGCAAGACAGAGAGGCATTTAAAATATCCTTTGATTTTATTCCTTATGATTCCTAGCATTGTATTTGCTTTCTTGACCACTCTTGTACACTGAGCAGAGGGTTTCAGTGTATTAAACAATGACACCTAGATCCTTTTACTGGGTGATGGTTCCTTACGTGAAAAGGTAATTTCCAGGTCATTTATGAATATGTTAAAAAAACAAAAAACAACAAAAAAAACCAAACAGTAGGCCGGGAATTGACTGCATTGAAGGTGGAAGTGTGTGAGGCCTGAACATCGGCCCTTGTGACTGCTGCTGCTATTTGGGCATTGCCATTGAGGCTTCAATCCACTCGTTAACATCGGGCAGGCACCGTGGGGGTAACCCATACCCTGCAAGGACCTCTGCTCTTCTCTGCCTATAAGATTTGACTGGGTATCTCCGTGACCGCAGAGTGTGATCCGAAGGGGCGTGTCTAAAGGGGCGAGACCCGCTCCTTTTGCATCACTGTGGCATTAGAGCCTCTCTTTGTTATCTTGGTTTTCCTTTTTATTTCATTTGTTATGGGGAAAAGGAAGTTAAAGGCTGGGAACAAGGTGCAGGGTGTTGCTGCCATTGCTGCGAAGCCACCTGGCCTCCTGGACAAGCACTTTGATCCCTTGCCATCGGCGCAGTCTTCCCCTGATGGGGTCTCCCTGAGTTTGGGGGGGGGAGAGATCCCCCACCACCTTGCCCTGCACCTCTGCTTTCTCTACTTTTTCTGGGGAGCCCTCTGAGCAGGTAAGAGATGTTAATCTATCAGTGATTTTGCCTAAACCGGTTCAGTTGGAAGTTTCCGGTAGCTCTTTTGTGCTCCCGGTTCTGCCTCCAGAAGCAGAGATTACATTGAAGGATGTTTGGGGGGGGTTAAAGTGTATTGATGATGAAATGTCTTCTATGTTAAATTCATCATGTGCCTTCTCTCAGGAAGCTGTTGATTCTTTACAGCAACTTGACTGGAAGGTTTCTTCTGTAGATATGACTCTCATTAAGCTTGAGTTTCAAGTCCATCCACTTCATGTGGTAAATGTTGCTAGGATTAAAGATTCTTTAGTTCTGCATGCAAAACTGGAAGCTCTTAAACCCTATGCATTCCCGTAATTTGTGGGTTTTTTTTTTTAACTTTCCTCAAACGTCTCTTCTTTCGCCAAAGATTCTCTTAGATATTTGAAAGAGGTTTTAGTCATATCGGATTCTATTGAGGTTTTACAAATTTACTATATCCCCTCAAGCACCAAAAAGGTTAGCCCTGTTGAAGGTGAATTGGATGAGATGGTCCTTTCTATTCAAAATCGAACTGCCTTCTTAGAGGACTCCCTAGATATTATTAATTCATGTTCTACTTTATCACATTTATTTCTGAAGAGGTAACGGTCTGCATTCTTGGGCTTTTTTAAGTTCAAGACTGCTAAGTTCTGTGGACAGGCTAGAAATGTTTTCCCAAAGTGTCCTTGGGTTCTCATCTCCGTCGTAGGCAATTTTTAGCTTTGAAGCCTCAGGTGTTAGCCCTGGGTGCTACTTTTTTCTTGCGTTTTCCTTGTAAGTGCATCATCTATTTTCATGGCGCTTTTTGTCGTCTTTGAAGTTACACATCGTGAAATTTTTTTTATCTGAGGCAGGGTGTAGCAAAGGTGGTCAAGGGTGGTTGGTTGCCTCCTTATTTTGGGCATATTGCCTTATTTCTCTATTAACTTTTTGTTTTTGCTCTGTTTTTGCAGTCCGGTTTCCTTGATGTGGACTTTATCTATTATATTTGTTTTCCTTGATTGGTTTGTAACCATTCTTCTTTTGTTATCTGAGACTGTCCTTGGCATTTTGGTGGTTGTAAATTGACTGACTAAATTTCATAAAGTTAAAAACAAAACGGCAGGCCTAGCACAGATCCCTAGGGTACTCCACTGATAGTGCTATATAAATGCTCAGTAGTAGTAGTAGTAGTCACCGTTTCTCCATTGAGAAAATTAGACATTTAGCCGTACTCTGTTTTTCTAGCTTTTAACTGATCCCCTGAATGGAGGAGTAGCCTAGTGGTTAGAGCAGCAGCCTGGTGACCAAGAGACCAGGGTTTGATTTCCCCTGGTACTCCTTTATTCTGCATTCCCAGGCAATCTACTTCCAGTTACACCTTGCCAAAAACTCTAGGAGCTGCTGTCTCTTGCTAGGAATAAGCATTGACTCAACAGCACATATTGAATTGTATTGCAACCGGTTCCCAATCCACAATAGTACATTGCCTCCTATCCCATGACTTTTAATTTCCTCAGCAATCTGTCGTGAGGAATCTTGTCAAAGGTTTTCTGAAAATCCAGATACACTATATCAAATGGCCAACCTTGTATTTACCTGTTTATTCACACCATATTTGCCTAACACTCTCTGGTTCTCTTGTCTGTAGTGTCCCAGATCACTTCTGGAACTTTTCTTAAAAATTGGCATTATGTTGGTCACACTCCAATCTTCAGGTAGTTTATAGATGATGATAATGATAGCTCACAGGTTACTAATAGGTCTGCAGTTTCATTTTTGAGTTTTTTCAGCACTCTGAGGTATATATCATCCAGTCCAGGTGATTTACTACCCTCTCTAGTTTATCAAATTGCGGTATTATATCTTCCCAGTTTATTGAGATTTGTTTCAGTTCCACCAATACATCACCTTTTAAATATAATTTCTGGCATGGGTAACTTTCCGATATCTTCTTCAGTAAAGACCGAAGCAATGAATTCTCTCCGCTATGGCCTTGTCCTCCCTTAGTGCTCCTTACTCCTTTATCATCTAATGGTCCAACTGACTCACAGGTTTTTTGCTATGAATGTACTTTGACAGGTTTTTGTTAGTTTTTGCTTCCACAGCAAGCTTCTTTTCAAATTCTCTTTGCCTGCCTCACATCTAATTTGCTAGTGCTTATGTTTCCTGATTTCATCATTGGGCTTTTTTTTCCCCCATTTTCTGAAAGATGCTTTTTTTTGGCTATAGTAGTGTCTCTGACCTCACCTTTTTAAACTATGGCAGCAGTCATTTGACCTTCCTTCCTTGCTTTAAGAAAGGTAGAATACATCTGGTTTGGGCTTCCAAGATAGTAATTTTAAACAACGGCCAGGTCTGATGTAAACTCTTTAAGCTTTACAGTTGCTCTTCTCTTTTTTAATTTTTTTTCTTTATCATAAGAATATAAAAAATGCCATAATCGGTCACATCAAGGTCCATCAAGCCCAGTATCCTGTTTCCCACAGTGGCCAATCCAGGTCACAAGTACCTGGTAGATTCTCAAAAGGTACATAGGTTCCACAATACTTGTCTGGCGGTAAGCAGTGGACTGCCCGGGTCCTCTTTAATAATGGTTTACACTTTTACTACGTCCTCCGGTAAGAAATTCTAGAGTTTGACTAGGTGTTACATGAAAAAATATTTTTATCTTATTACTCTTAAATGGGTTACATTGTAGCTTCATTCTGTGTCCCCTAGTCAGTCTTCTTTTTGATGAAGTAAAGAACTGATCTACATTTACCCGTTCTAGTCCTTTCATTCATTTATAAACCTCTATCATATCTCCCCTCAGCTGTCTTTTTCTCATTTTCTCATAGTCCCCCTTTTGAAAGATAAATGCTTGCTGCCCTCAGGGGACATTTCCCCAAATGGCTAGTTTTGTACATACCATGACAGTCATGAACCACACTTCTAAGCCAGAGTATGTGGAATATAATCTGTCTCTCAAATTTACTGCTAATGCCCGATGTAGTACTTGCATCGTTCCGAAGACGGCCTGTTTCTATCCTCCCTCTGTGCAGCAGGGACTCTCTCTTACATGTACAGCACTCCATATGCCTAGCATCTCTATAAAATTAGTAGTAGTAGTTTTATATTTTAGGGAGACATCATGCAAGTCCAGCAATGAATTTAATAGCATTAATTAATTTGACGTATTTGAGATTTTTACTGTGCTGTTTGTATTAGACATATTGAATTTGCAGTGTTTGCTTGTGGTGTTTGATGTTTTGAACATTGTAGTTTGTGTTGGCTGGTGTGTTAAACTGTGTGCAGGAAAAGCATTTAATGAATTAAACTTTAATAAATGACTGCCTTGCAAGTCAAGTGTTCAAATGCGATAGCAGTGACAAGGGACATTCAGCTTAATTTAAAAGTAAATATCAGCAGTGAACAGATTTTGTACATTATCCACTTCTTATTCCACCTAGATTCTTATGCAGACTGGAACACCTTATTATCAGACCAACATAAGGCTTATTCAGCAATGTTGATCTAGAGATGATCTGTAAAGGTCAGCATAGGTTTCTCTCTTTCAAAAGATACTGTATGGCATAGAGGAGTAGCCTATTCCAGTAAGCTGCAAACCAGAGAAGCCTGGTTCAATTCCCACTCCCATGTCTTGTGATCTTGGGCAAGTCCATTGCCTCGGGTACAAACTTAAGGGGTGAGGGGCATATTCAAAGGCATTTACAGGGTTTGCAGACCTGAAAACTGCTGAAACGCCGCTTGCTGGGATACTCAGCAGTGGTTTGTGCCACCGAACTCCCTGACACTAACTGGCTAGCATCAGGGCAGAGTGATAATCGACTGCTGCCTAGTTAATCCCAACTAGTTAATATTGGGATAACCATTCAAAATGACATAACGTTATGTGGAGTTGCAATCCGGCCACCGTCTGAAATCACAATCCAGGCCGCCCAGATATCTCGGGTGAAATTAAAGCGCTGACTGCCGCTGCTGAAGATGCCCCTCTTAGATTATAAACACTCCAGAAGAGAGGAAAAAGATCTGCTATACCTGACTGTAACTTGCCTAGATCTATTCCTGGAAAAAAGATGGGAGCCAAATCCAAAAGCGTATGTACTGCATCTGTGGATGCATTAACGGGCCATATGTGTGTGTTACGTCATAGTGCACTTCTAGTAGCTGTTGTTTGGTCCTAGTGAAAAGTGGAGTCTTTCTGGTCTGTGATGATATTCTAAAGGACCAGCCCCCGTAATATTTTGTTACATTCGTTTTCAAGACCAAGCATGCGTGTAACATCTGAAGAAGGGCCCTGATGGTTTCAAAAGCCAACGCACTTAACATCTTTTGGGTTGGTCCTTTGAAAGACTGCAGCCTGCTAAGATTTCACAGACAGTTATGTGCAGAGCAGAGCTGGAGGGGACTTCAGGTCCATGAGTAATAAGAAGAGCAGTTGGCTCTTTGAATTGAACCCACAGAAAGCTATTTATGGTATTTGACAGTTACGCTGTGTGGTATTATCTCGGTGTTATACCTCCTGTTTGTCAAAGCTTGCTCATACAAATTGCAATGTGAAATTTTGTGCCTATGCAAGGGCGGGGTGGGTGAATAGGCCAGTGAACAGTTTAGAAAAAAATGCTGTTTTACTACAGCTGCTTAGGGTTGCAATTGCCCTTCCATGTAATCACCCTAATGCAGTCATTTAATTGCTGTTTTGGGTTGCAGAGGGCTGTACCTGCCCCCCTCCTGCAGTTAGCCTAAAGCTCTGCGCTGGTAAGGTAGTCCACAGATGTTACCAGTGCAGAGCTTAGTAAACGTGCCACTAAATGTGCCAAACAACAAGAGGGATTTGGCAACCTCAACATAACCCTCTTTTGAAACTGCACACTGCACCAGCATAGTGTTAATGTAAATATGTCAAGCAAAAATAACCAAAAGAAATGCAAGATGTTCACACACTAAGGAACTAAAAGAAAGCGAGAACCACAGCACAGTTTATAATTCAAAATTATAAAATAATAACTCACTTTATGCAAAACCTATGACCTATTATCATGTAACTCCTTCGCTACCAACAGGCATTTATAGATATTGCAATCAGCAAGGATTCAGCGAGCTCAGATTAATGATTGATGGCCAGAAGATCGTTTTGTCCGGACTTCAGTAAAGGAACAGTGGAACATAGAAAGCAATTCCTTGCTTGTAGGCCACAGCTGCCATGCCTATAAGCCCGCTATGGCTTATATTATCCCGCCAGAATGAGAGTTATTCTACAGAACCAAATGTGGAATTTTGAGGACCCAGAGACATTGAAAGCTTTCCTCGCAGAGTTGGATCGGATGGACACCTGAGGAATAACTTGGTTGGGGGACTCAAACATTAAGTGGCTTGACTTTTCCTAAAAGAAAGTTTGTGCGTAGAACTCGGATTTATCTCCGATATGGATCTTGTTTCCATTTTGCATTACACTTGATCCAGGCCTTCTGTCTAGAGATTTATATATCCAATAGGATATCTGTGTCACAATTTCCTAATCAACTCCTGCTTTCCTGCTGATGATCTTTGTCCTAGACGATGGGAGGATTGGCTCATCAGTCTGCCTGACAACTGATTTTTAGATATTTGTGAAACAAATAAGGGCCTTGGGTGTGTCAGGGCATGAATGGGACTCTTTATATTTAGTGCTAATGGATGTGGCATGTGGGATAGTTTGAATGTTGAAGCAGGAGCTGAGGATGGGAGATGGGAGGGGGGGGGCGGGTATTCTCAACAGAGAGGGAGGGGGAGGATATATCTCCTGGAAGGGTTTGGACTCCATTTTGGGGTGTGTGTGTGTGTGTGTGTGTACACTGACTTCCCCAATGGCTACCAGCAGTCACTATATTTGTTTCGGGGGGGGGGGGGGATTTCAGTTCCCTAGTATTTTTTTTTTTTGTTTTTGGTTCTGCTATGCTGTCACGTTATCATCTTGATGTATTACTGACCGGCTCCTAGTTAATAAAGGGCCTTTAGGCTGTGGAGTAATTCATAAAGTCCCTTGATTGTATCCAATACAATGGCCATTCCATTGAAAGTACTTTCGTTGAATGTAAAGGCCATAAATAATTCTATAAAAATGAAAAGAAAATTCTACTCTACTGCCAAAAAGAAGCGGCAGATATAGCTAAAAAGGTTTCCTGTAGATATATTATAACAGAAGCTGCTAAATTAGGATCAAATAATTTCTTGGTGGTAAGTTGCTTTCCAGCTGCCCAAAATAAGTGTGGAATTTGTATACTAATAGGTAGGTCTCTAGGATCCATCATTCTCCAAACTCGAGCTGATCCAGGAGCTCAATAGGCTAAAGCAATGGTCACAAATTGGTCCACTTAGTTTAGTTATATTTATCATTTATGCCCCCAATCAGGATAACTCTAGTTTTTATCAGTCTTTGACCACCGAAGTCTCAGAAGTAGGGTCTATGCCCATTCTGCTTGGAGGGGATTTTAATCTCACACTCGATCCTCTGTTAGATCACCAACCCATCAAAACCATCAGATCTGGGAAAGCTTTGGAAGTTTTAAGGTCACTTATGACTTCAGTTGGCATTATAGATTCCTGGAGCCTACAGCTTTCAATTACCAAGGACTCTACTTTTTACTCATTACCACATAAATCACATTCCCATATTGATTTTTTTTTCTTTATATCTAAATTTCTAGTGCCTAGAGATGGGCATGGGTGGCAATGGGGTAGATTTAAGGTAGGGAAAAATGTAAGAGCTTAGCACCGATTTTTAGCACTAGATTCATACATTAGTCTCATAAATCTAGGTAATGACTGTCCAGCCTAAATTTTATAAGCATTAATTTTAACCTCCTAAATTAAGATGAATTTTCATCTGAAAACTTTGGCTCGTAAGTTTGGCAGAAAAGAGGAAACATCCGCAAATGACACAGTTGAAAGGCCATAACCATCTCGCACATATACTATTCACCACAATACAGGACAGCAAAGTTCACATAGGAACCAGAGGCCACCGGTATCAGAGGGGCAGCATGGCGTGACTGCTACGGCACCGCAGCCTGACAGCCACTAAACCAGGGCCTGAAGCACATGAGTGTACCAGCTGTGAGAGTGGACACGCTTCTACATACACAGCAAAGGCTTTCTTGACAGTATACAGTTCATGTCTGCATGTGGATAGATGTGGGAGGGCTGCTGGTGTGATCAGTGGCTGTTGGGAGATAGCGCCCGTGCTCAGTGAAACAGCCAGTACTGGCGACAGAGTTTAGCTGGGGGTGGGGCATGCGAATGTGGTGGTCCAACCACTGGCAGAAGGAAGGCTTGGCACTAAACTGCGTTGTCAAATCACTATTTCCCCTGCATGGGTGACCATGTAGCAGTGCATACATGCATATGGGGGCCCATTCTGGCACTGCTCACATACTGCCCTGGCACTATCCAGATAGCGCTGAGGTCGTCTGTAACCTCTGTATAGTGCTGCCGAATATCCACAGATAGGGCTGATGTTGCAACTGTTTCCTTTTCAGCGAGCATTGCGCTCAGGTAATCAAAATTTACTTGATTTAACTTGACCAAAGTTATTTCAGAAAGCAGACATGGCGCCTTCTCTCTGGTGTCTTCTAGTTTACGGAATGCCCTCCCTTTTGAGATGCGGATGGAATTGGATTTACTAGATTTTGGAAAGAACTAAAAGCATATCTTTTTACAGCTGCTTTTAATATGGTTTGATATGAGAACTGTTTCTTTTGGTTTTATGTTTTGTCATGAGTCATGTATGTGATTTTATGAATTATGTATGTTGCTATGTTACCTACTTAGAAACTGGTGATAGGAGGGTTATAAATAATAAATAAAATTAAATAATGGGGACTGTTAGGGGATAGTCACGACATGGACAAACTATCCACAGGGGTGCTAGGCACTTAACAGCAACAACATTTGGATATTTCCTTTTGAATGTCAGGTCTTTTGACACATCATCGCCATATATCTTGGAGTGGGCGGATGACTATCCTATTTACAACTTTGATTCTCGGACACGTCCAAAGGCCTCTTCTTGTCACAGGGCTTAGGGTTGGGTTAACATTTCTTTGCTAGGCAGAGACTGACAGGCACAAGATAGAGACTAGGATAACATGGTTGTAGGGACCCTTTTGCTAAAGGGTGCTATGGTATTGCACCTAATATGCCAATAGTGTCAAAACCATAGCACCTTAGGTACAACACCACTTGGTTTAACTCTCGGGGAGGGGGGGCATTAAAAACATGTTCCTCGCAATTAACGTGGTGCATCTTGCCCTAATAATGGCATAAAAATAGTGTGAGTGACTTACCTCCACCGTCTGAAATGGTGATAAGTGTACCCACACTGATTGGATGCCTTGCAAGGCATTTGCCAACTGCAATCTCACACTCTGCCTGCTCTCCACCCCTAATCTACCCTCTTGCCCCCCCCCCTAGTGCTATGGATAGTAAGCACCAAATCTTGTGGTGCTGTCATGGCCCTCATCTAGCTGTCAACACATGTCCCCAGCATGCCTTTACTATGTGCCAAACCCCGCGCTAACAGCTAACATCCTTTAGTAAATTGGCCCCATAGAGTGATCTGAGAATCACGAGGCCTCCTGAGTTTAACAGGCGCTCTGCTGTTCACTCTCTATCACTGTGTCTCCCTCTACCCGAGGATAACAGTAAATGATTCTCTAACCATTGCAATGCACTTGAGTTGGTTGTGGTGGTGAGCCATGATACTGAAATTCAAATGGCTGTTTGATTGGAAAAAAAGTGAGTAGAACCATCAGTGACTCTCAGAAATGCTAAACACTAGACAAGTGTAGTCTGCTGTTGAGAGGTGTAAGATACAGACCAGGAGAGCCCCTGGTCCATTTGCCCTCTAATTCTGAGGATGTGGGTGAGTCACTTAATTGTCCTATTGCTTGGTTTACTCTGTTGCAGTAGTATAATTATAGCGGACTTTCACTCTCCCCCTTTCTGCTTTGAATCTGAATTCAAGAAAGCATGGACAAATACAGAGGATTTCTAATGGGGGGGGGGGGGGGAGAAAAGCTTAACTGTTGGTATGGAAGGGCAGACTGGATAGGCTGTATGATCTTTATCTGCCGTAATTTTTCTGTTTCTATGAATATTGTCATAAAGATCACTCGCCAGAAACAGTAGCCAGACTTTCCATCCCTGATTCAGTGATAGACTCTTAAATCTATACACATTTCCTATAAACAATTTTATTAACTTTTTTTTTAGTTTTTTTTATTTTAAGGATTTGCAGTAATGTTTAAATAGCTGCTTTAGTCACTAGGTCATCGCAATGCCATTCCTGAATTAAATGGTTTCTTTAAGGTTAGGTCATCACTTATGAGAAGCCACAATGACCTGCTGTACCATAAGGCCCTTCATAGTCATTGTCCCCTCTTCTTTCCTTGGTCCTAACAAAGACCTGGCCCTGAAGTGGAAGGAGAAAGATGAAGTTTCCTTAGACTCGGCCAATACCAGTCACCCACAGATTCCTCTGCCATGGTCATTAGTTATACCACCTTCTACAGCATCCCCACGTAGGACTTCTATCTAGAGCTGCCACTGAGCCTCCATCATGGTGGTGTTAAGTACCATTGAGTGGTATCAACTCAAGGCAACCCTCTGGATAGTTCTAAAACTGTGTTTTGATCTTCAGTCATATGGCTCATTGTTGACAGAGTGGCACCCATAGCTGCTGTTGTATCAATCCATCTCCTTGCTGGCCTTTCTCTTTTGCGTTGACCTTCTACCTTGCCAAGCATGATGTCTTTCTCTAAATGTGTGTCTCTTCACGTGTTAAGACTTTGACCTTCATACTTTGAACATGTCATCTGAGCTTCTAAAGAAAGCTTTGGTTTGATTTCCTCTAATACCGACTGGTTTGTTCTTTGGGCAGTCCATGGTATACACAGTATTTGTCGCCAGCACCATAATTCAAAGGCATCGATTGTAGAATGTCACAATTATACCACTGTTGCTGGGTTACCTATCCCAGCTGTTCTTTGACGTCTGAAAGAAATAGTAGAGTTTATTTGTTAGTGGAAAGGTTGTTATTGTATTAGCATTAAAAAGATGTGCGAGTCTGATGCGTGCATAAAGCTTTTCATGGGCTTTATGAAGCTGGAGCAGTTTTTTTATGCCTGTAGAAAGATACTGCAGGAAAAAAGAAATAGCCCTTGAGGTGGTCTGGTTTAAATAAAGAAACTGCTCAACCCCTCCATGTTTGCCTGTCCATTGTTATTTCCTCAGGAAAGGCGCTTTCCTAACCCTGTCAACGCCCTGTCTGTTTCCCGTGATGGAGGGCTCTGGACACAGGGAAGTGTCACTCCCCTGCCATAGCCATATTCATGGGAGGTGGAGAATATAAAACCTCGTTATCAAGTGCCAGAATGAACTTACCTCTATGACTTGCTCATCATATAATGGTGGTGCTGAAAATTGCCACTGTGCAGATAACACAAGTCTGTGCCCTGGCTCTGTTCTCCCCCCCCCCCCACCCCCCTGGCAGTCTATGGAGGTATTCAGATATCCATCAGATAGGGATGTGCCTTTATAAATTCAATTTGCATGCACTAAATTTTTCTAAGTTAACAAGTTAAATCATTTGCATAAAATTGATTTGTGCATGTCAAAAAGTTCTAATGTGTGTGTTAAAATTTTTTATTAAAAAAAAAGCTTTAAGCAAAACACAAAAAAAGAAGCCTGAACATGACCCAAAAACAAACTGAAAATTTTCTAGAGGTTCCTTGTCACTCTATATACATAGGGAATCAATTTTCTGCTGCTGTGACATTTCTTGGAGTGTTGCTTGCTTTGGGTGCTTTTTGCTTCAGTTTATAGGGAACAGCAAATGGTGTCAAGTAATGCATGTTATCTTGCAAACTGGATGCAGTGTTTCCCAGACCACGTCCCAATCCGCTCTCCTCCTCCTCTCCGCTTATCTCTACTATAAGCAATTCTTCTTGAAAATAATTGTTGTAATTCTACATTTGAGTTACTAGTACCCAATTACAGCTTCAGTTCAAATTGTATATTTCTAAAGCTTGAGTTAATGGATTGCATTGTAACCTGGCTTCTGAAGGGAAGACGTCACATTTTGTTCTGGCTTTCTGCCACCCTCCTCTTCATGGCTTGTGGTTTCTGTGTTAGATTAAAAGCCAGAACTAGCAAGAAGTCTCCCTCTAAAACTAGAATTGCCACCTCCATGAAGGTCAACCTAGAGGCTATTGCAGACCAGGTTTTGCCTCGGTGTGCATGGAGTTGTTATCGATTGGGAAAGTATGACTACAGTCCCCCGAATGCAATAAGATTCAGAGCTTCTTTTTAATGGGCCTCTTTGGGATGACATGGGTGAGGTAGCAAGCGTAGCTTAAACTTGTGTCACCTGACATTATTGTATGTTCTGTTGGTATAAATTCCAGTTAGCAACCTTCTGTGTGAATTACAGTTGCCAACTGATTCTACATTTGCCTAACGGTGGAGATCCAATCCTGGGTTTACCCCATTGTATGCAGAGACACATGGTCCGGCTTTTCTCCTTTGACAAGCAGGATGCGTCAGCCACAACTGGTGATGTCGTCTGGCTCCAAGGACAGAAGTGCTCTTCTGAGCCCAGAAAGGAAAAACTTTCTGGGCATGTGCCAAATAGGCCCTACCCCCTGGGCTGAACCTACCTAGCCCAGAATTCCTCCTTCTGCCTTGCCAGCAAGATGGACCTTACGGCTCTCCAATCTACAAAAAAAAAAAAATCCACAAAGGAAAGAGAGAGAAGAGACCTACAATTAAGGTATGCTGAAACCGGGTTCAAAAAATGCCCAGCCTGTAGAAAAAAAATGAATAACACCAATGCACATGACCTGTGTGTGCAGTGCCTGAGAATTAGCCACCAGGCAGAGGACTGCTCCCACTGCAGTAACATGTCCCCACTCCCCACCCCCTCTCCGGGCATGAAAATCCCAGTTCCACACATTGCTAGAGTTCCTGGATGGGACCCCTTTTGCCGCTCATGGAAGCTGCGTCCTTGGCACCATTGGATAACCTCACCAGGTGTGGCTGACTTTTCCTGCTTTCCACTGAGAACTCCCATTACAAGTAAGTAACCTCATTTTCTTAGGAACTATAATTAGAAGATCAAAACTACAAATCCCCACATGCCATAGGGTAAACCGTGTTGGGTGAATATGAAGCCAGTTGGCAGTCTATTATGATAAGTTATTGATGAAGCCCTTTCTGATAAGTCTAACACTTGCTTTCCCCCTGCAGACTTTATGGCGATGATGAGCTATTATGTAGACACAGCTGCAGGGAGCTCTGCACTCTATCCCTTGGCCCATGCTGGAGTTGTGGTGAGTTTTTGCATGTCTTCTGAATTGATAGGTTAGGGAACGAGCATTAATAAGAAGGCGTTTAGAGCAAAACCATTTTCAGGGCTTGAATTCAAATTTATCACCAAAGTCACCTTATTTAACATTTCTTATATACTGTACTGCCTTTCATGATATCAAGGTGGTTTACATTGAACAAACTGAAAGTACATTGAACAGGGCATTATAACTTGGAGATAACTATTTTACAGGGAACATGGGCTTTGGAGGGTTAAGTGGCTTGCCCAAGACCACAAGGAGCACCTGTGGGAGTAGAAACCCCAGTCCTTCCGGCCCAAGGTTGCTGTCCTCTAGTGGGCTTTGAACCCCTGACCTTCCAGCCTGAAGTACCTTGCCCCAACCACTAGGCCACTCCTCCACTCCTTATCTCTTTATACCTCAGCTTACTTGCTCAGTTTCCCTTTCAGTCTTCCATTTAATATAGGTCTGACATCAAAATTGATAGCTAGACTTTTTACGTAAGAGATGGCTGCACGTATGTTTCTGAAAAAAATACAAGCCCAAATCTGGAAACTCTTAAGTGGAAGCTTTAATGAAAGAATATGGGAAGTGATTTTAATTTTTTATTGTGACCTACTGTTGTGAGGTGTATATGGGAAGTTTGTACTGCTGTCCACTGTGCTGTAGCTCTTCTGTGATATGCGCCGTGTGTAAGGGAGCGCACGCTCTGGTTGATTCTATTGTACTTGCCTTGTAGATAAAAGGAGGATGTGATGCTTAACAAAACTTCTAGTTAAAGATTTCTGTAATAATAGTAAAAATATGTTCTTCCTCCTGTTGAGCATTGGCAAAGTCTGGTGAATTTTATTTATTTCTTTAAAAACAATTGTATCCCACTAATCATTAATGGTTCTAGGCAATGAACAATATAACAAAAGCAATGTTTAATTCTAGTCTATTGCTAAATGTTTGTTTGTTTTTTTGGGGTTTTTTTGTTGTTGTCATGATTTAAAGTAACTGAGCATGCAGCATCGAAGGCTTTAGGTAAGCACAGCGTTGGTGCTTTATATCATTGCTGCTGCTGCTACTACAGGTCCTAGAAGTGGGTGGCAGTGATGGTGGGGGTAGGGGGCAGTAGGAATGAGGGTTCATATCCTTGCTTTGGCCCTTAGTAATTACCAAAAAAAAGGTGATTACAGTAATTCTTAGGCAATAAAACTGTTGTAGAACAGTTCTGAAGTCCGAAAACTCCAAATAAGGCAGTGGGAATTCTGTCTGCTCTTGTTGGAAGTGCCAGTCATATTGTGCACTTTTTTTTTTTTATTTAGGACGTATGATTCTTACGTTTTACATTTGCCAGCTCTGGTCCATCTGTCAGCAACAAGAAATGTTTTGTGTTTATAGGATCCAGCCTGATTTATAGAAGGTTGAACTCTGACAGGCATGAGTTTTGTGACCTGGAAGAAGTAGTGAGGACTGTCAGGCAGATGCTGACCCCTGGAAGGAAGTTCCTCTTCCTGTTATGAAGGGTGCCACATCAAACTCAACAAATCTGACAACATGGTCTTCCGGGACATATTTTACGACTGTCATTACATAATGTTTTGGGCCAGTTCCAGATATGGCCTGCTCCCAATCCTTAAATTCAGCTATTGGGATGAAGGAGAGAGGGGGGGGGGGGGAAGTGGGCAGGGTCCAAAAGTCCTGTAGTGCCTATTGGCCAGGATGTGGCTTAATAAACATACCATAGAACTTTTTTGTCCTTTCAGAATTTGCTGGAAATCAAAGCTTCATGCTATGGTTTGCAGTTTCAGAATTGCGCAAGCCAACTTGTTTGCAGGTTTTTTGCCTGTAATTTAAATATGGCTCTTTACATCACCTGGCTTTGACTTCCTGTGCCTGCCATTTATTGCTAGCACTCTGCAGAAGAATGCTTTTGTTTCCTTATTCATTCTCATTTTGATTTATTTTCATTTTGCGCAAGCTAAATGAAAAATATGACACTAAGGGGCTTTTTTTTACTAAATCCTGTTAACGTTTTGTACTTCATGTGTGCGTTTTTAACATATCGTAAGTGCAAAGCCTCTGCATTAACCTTCTGGGGGCCTTAGCAGCATGTCTGGCAGTTAATGCATGAATGTGTGCATTTCTGTGCACAGCGATAGAGGTATTGTTGGGTGCACCTGTGCTGACAGTGATTGATTGTGTGCTAATGTGCCCACACCCACATTCCATCCCTAACTTGCCCACTCCCCAAGTTAACTGGCAATTGCATGCTAATGTATGATCGGGCAGCTGACATGCCCACACATTATTGTTCACCATGATCAGTTACCGCATGCCAAAATGTGCATTAACCATTTAGCAGATCTGGTGCAAGAGATAAGGGTGTTGGGGCCACTTGTCAATAGTGATCATAGGATGATCGCGTTTGATTTAATTAGTGGAGGAGGGATGGTAAGGAAATCCACAGTACTACCTTTTAACTTTCGGAAGGGAGACTATGATAAAATGAGGAAAATAGTTAAGAAAAAACTAAAAGGAGAAGTTGGAGGTGGAATAAGTTCCCCGTGCAAGTCGCTGGCCTCGGACGTATAGGGCCGACATTAAAATCATCCCTGAACGTCCAGAGCCGACGATCGCCCACTGCTTGCTCTAATGCTGCCCCTGATCCACCCCTTTCTCACCCCCATCTACTTTCCCTGTACAAGACGTGGGGAAGGTAAATGGGATTGGGAAGCAACACGAATAGTGGGGATGGACTTCCCAATGGGACATCCATCCCCGTTATTCGTGCCTCAGAATGACCCTCAAACTGTCCTGGTCTCTGCTACCTCCACTGGGAGACTCTTTATGGATAGAGTGATAGATACATGGAATAAACATTTCTGCATATTACTCCAGAGTCTATCCCCTTTCAACTCATTGCAGAGCTATCTTTCAGTTGAGAGGCTCTCCTCCTGTGCATTTATGCCACAGAGATAGAGATGTTTAAGTATCGTATCTCCTCTGTCCCACCTTTCCCCTAAAATATACATATAGAGATCTTTAAGTCTGTCCCCATATGCCTTATGACAAAGCCCACTGACCATTTTGGTAGCCACCCTCTGTACCGACTCCATCCTATTTATATTCTTTTGAAGGTGTTTCTAGAATAGCACACAATACCCTTTTAGTTTTTGTCATCACTTTTTTTTTTCTACCAGTTCAGCCACTTTCAGATAATCGGACTTGATCACACCCTGGTCCCGTTCTTCTTTCATGGACAGAACCTTGCTGCTCCCTGGCATTTTTGCAGCCCAAATGCATGACCATGCATTTTATAACAGTGCACCATGGCTAGGCATCTGTGGGTGCTATTTTATAAGACAAGTTAGATGCCTACTTATCTTTATAAAATACTAGCATCCGTGGAAAAAATGGCACCTAAAATTAAGGCGCGGACACTTACACCAGCCCCTAAAGCCTAGAATTTTCTAGCATGCATGTGAATTATAATATTTTATGTGCATACTTGTACGTTCCATCTATGCTGGACATTCACTAACACATATAGCCACAAATGCACATACATGTCTAGAATGCCAGTAAAGTAGGCATGTACTCTGCCTCATAGAGTACACCCCCCTTAAAATGTTTCCACATGCAAGGTCTGTTTTGCATATGCAGAGGGCTTTGATAAAATTGCGTGACTACATTTGCACACGAAAAGTGGGCACATGGAAAGCGTGCACCTAGTTCTATGTGCTTTGCACACTGGCATTTCCTTGGGTATAGTTTGGATGGCGTTGAGGCAGGACTGTGATGGATGTGAATTCCTTTTTATAAAGTGCATGAATACATACATTATTTATTTATTTATTTACATTCTCTTATATACCGCGCTATTCTGCATCAGTGCGGTTTACATTGAACAAACTGAAATTACATTGAACAGGGCATTATAACTTGGAGATAACTATTTTACAGGGAACATGGGCTATGGAGGGTTAAGTGGCTTGCCCAAGACCACAAGGAGCACCTGTGGGACTAGAAACCCCAGTCCTTCCGGCCCAAGGTTGCTGTCCTCTAGAAACCCCTGACCTTCTGGCCTGAAGTACCTTGCCCCAACCACTAGGCCACTCCTCCACTCCATACATATCATATATGCACATATCTTTGGAGTCGGGTGTAAATCTGTTTGAATTCTGTGCTGTTGGGGCTGGTTCTGAGAGTCTATTTTATAATGGTGCATGTTGCCCTTATAAGATAGGCTTCAAATAGGTGCCTTTTGGGATTTCTCATAAAGACCAAAGTATACTTTTGGATACATAGAGAAGAGGCATTACAGGAATAAGAGGTTATGGGCATTTTGAAGGTGTTTGAAATTACACACTAGTTTCCAATTTAAACATGTTTGTGTACAGACAGCATTCTGCTAACTCATACATTATGTGGTTGTTAAAACTGGGTGAGTGTTTGCATGGACGTTATCCTCAGAATAAGCCAAATTTCAAACACAATTTCTTCATCTGGGCTGAAAAGTACATATGTAAATTGATAATTAGTGATGCTCTTGGAAATTTACCCTAATATATTTTGTTTGTCAAGACATCACATAATTATCCATATATCTGTGAGGAATTCAAATCTTCTTTTTTTTAATGCAATAGTTTCTTTGCTCCACTGGACTTCTATTTCAGTAGAAATTGGGGCTGGTAGCTGTCATCATGCCTCACAAAGGTCTTCACACCTGCCACCCCCCCCCCCCAACCCCCTGTGTGTTTTTCACATTCTGCATGTAAAAAATACAGTTCGAAGTGCATTAAAGTAGGAGTTTGTTTCAGATATAGTGCTCTATCACCCAGACAATATCAATAAACTTGGGGGCATGCCTTCTTTAGTGCACATTTGATTCATTCAAGTGCCTTAAGAATTTAGGGCCCTTTTACTAAAGTATGCTAAGCTGTCGTACTTGGTGCAAGCTAACATGCGGTAAGTGAAACAGCCTTGTGCTGCTGGGGTTATGCTCAGCAGTTCCCCTGCAGTTACTGCATAGAAAAGTACCTTGTCACACTAACACTGCATTCACAGTTAACATGGGTGCACTTAATGCTACCCATTGAAGTGGCATTAAATACACCCACACTAACTAACTGTTAACATTGACAGTGTATGTTAACTCCCTCATTAACTACAATGTACAGTCGATACCTACTCTCTGCCCCTACCTGTCTGTTCCCAGCCCTGCCGTATGCTAAACAGAGCAGGAATGAATTTGCACTTGTGGTGGTTTATCTGCTGGGGCATTGCCTTAAAACTTGGGGATGGCAGGAGGTTTGGGTTAAGCAGAAATTCTGTGTCTATTGAAAATTCTGTATTTATTTATGTAGTCAGTAAAGACATAGCTTAGCTACAAAATCTTTTAGTAGTTGATTTCACACCCACTATAGGCTTTTTAGCCAATTAAAAGGAAATGAAGGAAAGTTTCCATCTCTATGTTAATTTGTTGCTAATAGCTAATTAACTGGCCATCTTCATTAGCAGGTTAACTGCAAGGATGTAGAACTAATCTTGAAGTGAACATAAAATATAAATTTTAACTGATAAGTTTAGGGGACTTTATATTAATTCAAGTATCCTTACTAAACCTAACAAAACTAAGATGCACACAGCAGTTCAGAAACAACAAGGGTAGTATCCAGTCTTTTGCACGCAGTGCTACATGTATGATGAGCTCCCATTTCTCAGAGAATGAGTCCCATCTCTGAAGACTGGAAAAGCAGACTTGAAGGAACTGAGGCAGACAGAGGTACAAAGAGACTTATAAGAACATGGACGAGAAGTCCTACCTCCAATTTGGCAGTCTCTGTGCCGCCATGGAAGAAAGAAGTTACCGGAAAGGAGAGCATCAACTTGAAGTGTCCCTGTAGCTAGGACATACCCTACAGGTTAGGCAAAATCCTCTTGCACTGAGGATGTGTTTCCAGGGGTACGTGGTCAGGAGGGAAGGGTTAGGACGGCCTTTGTAATTGGCAGTTTGATCATTAGGCATGTAGGTTTAAGCTTGAAATTTAGAACTTCTAGGGTAGCATTCTCTGAAATGCTTCCCATTCCATGTGCGGGACCCAAGAGGCAGACAGACCTCCGGAGTCTCAGTGCATTGGAAAATGATGCAGGGAGGAGGGCTTTCGATTTTTTTAGGAACTAGGTAACATTATGGGAAAGAGGGGAACTTGTTCCAAAAGGATGGGCTCCACCATAACCAAAGAGGATCCAGGCTGCTGCTATTACCTTTTAAAAAGGAAAATAAGGAGCTTTTAAATTAGATAATGGGGAAAATGGACAGTCACCCAAGAGCACATGGTTTAAAATGATGTATCCTCAAATGGTACTAACAAAACAGGGAAGTTAGGGCATCCTGATGGAGAGGTTGCACTAAAGGTTAAAGTAGCCCAGGTGCTATTAAGTAAAGAGAAGAGACCCGATAAGGAGGTTAATATGAACAAAAAACATACTTTGAAATGCCTTTGTACAAATGCTAGAAGTCTAAATAATAAGATGGTAAAGATAGAATATGTATATAGCACTGAATGAAGAGAGACAAGGTGGTGGCAAAAGCCAGAAGGATGCTGGGTTGCATACAGAGACGAATTACCAGCAGAAAGGAAGAGGTACTAATGCCACTATACAAGTCACTGGTGAGGCCTCTCTTGGAATATTGTGTTCAGTTTTGGAGAACGTATCTCACAAAGGATATAAAAAGGCTGGAAGCGGTTCAGAGGAAGGTGACCAAAATGATTTGGAGCCTGCGTCAGAAGACTTATGAGAAGAGACTTGAATATGTACACTCTGGAGGAGAAGAGGGACAGGGGAAATATGATTCAGACCTTTAAATACGTCGAGTATTAATAGACAGACAAACCTCTTCCAAAGACGGGGAAGCTGTAAAACTAGAGGGCATAACATGAAGCTGCAAGGAGGTAAACTGAAAGACAATGTCAGGAAATACTTTTTCACTGAAAGGGTGGTGGATGCTTGGAATGTCTTTCCAATGGAAGTGGTGGGGGCAAACACAGTGACAGAATTCAAAAGGGAATGGGACAGACATAGTGGATCCCTTTTATAGCAAAAGGATAATATCAAAGTAAGCACATCTATTTCTTATATCTGAACAAATAGGGGTGACCTACACAGTGGTGGGTACACCCCTAAACAAAGGCATGGGGAGAGGTGACCTGCATGGAGCAGCAAGTGCACCTACTCTTGCCGCCTTGCTGGGCAGACTAGATGGACAACCCTGGTCTTTAACTGCCATCATTTACTATGTTACTATCTCAGAAACCTGATCGAAGTAGGATAGCGAATAGGACATTGCAATACCAGGTACAAATTATATTGCAATAATATTGCCACCTTTCCACCAATTTGATCTATCGTATGGTAAAGAGAGCATTGAGTCAATCAGGATAAAAGTTCTTCAGGATACAGAATGCACTGTAGAATCTTTATGGATAGAAGTCCTAGATGAGAAGGGGAAAAGAATTGCAGTAGGGATATACTAACGTCTACTTGGCCAGAATGAACAGACAGACGATGAAATGCTAACAAAAATTTGGGGAGCTAAAAAAAAATTGGCAACATGGTAATAATGGATGATTTCAATTATTGAAATGACAAATGCTACATCAGGACATGTAACCAGCTATTCATGAAGCAGGCATTTAGCAAGACCCAACCCGAGGGGGAACTATTTGTTAAACCTAGTACTTATCGGTACACTGAATCTGGTGTGAGAAGTAATGATGTTAGAGCCACTTGGCAATAAATCTAATAAAATTTGATTTAATAACTGGAGGGAGAACAGAAGGAAATCTACTGCACTAGCATTTACTTTCAAAAGAAAGACTGATAAAATGAGGAAAATTTTAGAAAAAATAAAAGGAGCAACTGCAAAGATAAGAAGTGGCATGTTAGACCATTTAGGAGCTATTTGGGCGTTCAATTCAAAATGTCCAAAATCCCATTGGATGGGCAGCAAAGGTGGTGGACCCAAGTAAACGCATTCTAAAATCGATCTGTTCTTCCAAAATGAAGGAAAAAGGGGACGTGCAGAATAACACACCACAAATGCTCAAAGAAATCAGGAAAGCTAACAAAAGTTACAGAATGGAAATAATGGGCAATTTCAATTACCCCGGTATTGACTGGGTCAGTGTCACAGCAGGACATGCTAGGGAGATGAAGTTTCTAGATGAAATAAATGACTGCTTCTTGGAGCAGCTGGTTCATGAACCAACCAGAGGGGAAGCCATTTTGGACTTAGTCCTTAGTGGAACACCAGATCTGGTGCAAGAAATAAGGGTGTTGGGGCCACTTGGCAATAGTGATCATAGCATGATTGTGTTTGATTTAATTAATAGAGGAGGATTCAGGAAAGGGTGAGGAATGAGAGACATCACAGATGTGAGATGGATCCTTGAAAAGACTAAATATCAAAAGGATATCTATTTGTGCCTTATCGACTACAGCAAGGCTTTTGACTATGTAAACCATGAGAAACTCTGGGCCACCTTAAGAAGCATGGGTATACCAGAACACCTGATTGTTCTCTTGCACAATCTATATATTGATCAAGAAGCAACAGTTTGAAAGGATCAAGGAGAAACAGAATGGTTTAAAATAAGCAAAGGTGTTTGACAAGACTGCCTACTTTCCCCCTATCTGTTTAATTTTATATGCAGAACAAATCATCAGTGAAGCAGGATTGTATGAAGAGAACAGAGGTGTGAGATTTGTGGAAGACTCATCAACAACCTTCGCTATGCTGATGATAGCACATTACTGGCTGAAAGTGAAGATAATCTGAAACATTTGCTTCTCATGATCAAGGAACATAGTCTTAAAATGGGCCTGTACCTTTAATGTAAAGAAGACAATCATGACAACTGGCAAAATCAATAAGCTAATCACTGAAGGAAAAGAAATTGAAATCGTGGACAACTTTAACCTACTTGGATCAACTATCAATAAAGAAGCAACAAGCAGTCAAGAAATCCAACAATGCATTGCTCTTGGCAGATTGACTATGAAAGACCTAGACAAGATTCTCAAGAGCAGAGATGTCTCTCTCCATACAAAGATTTGACTCGTTCATGCCATGGTATTTTCAATAACATCATATGGATGCAAAAGCTGGACAGTGAAAAAGATAGACAGGAAGAAAATTGATGCCTTTGAATTATGGTGCTGGTGACGAATACTGTGTATTCCATGGACTGCCCGAAGACCAAACCAGTCAGTACTAGAGGAGATCAAACCTAAGCTTTCTTTAGAAGCTCAGATGACAAGACTTCAACTTTCATACTTTTGACACATCATGTGAAGAGAGAGACCATTAGAGTAGGACATCATGCTTGGCAAGGTGGAAGGTCAACACAAAAGAGGAAGGCCAACAATGAGATGGATCGAGAAAGTCACCATTTGTCCCTAGAAATACGTAGTATAGAATATGGCTACTTTTGGGGATATGTCAAGTACTTGTAACCTGGATTTAACCACTCTTGGAAATGGGATACTGGGCTTGATGGACTTTTTTGATCAGACCCAGTGTTTTATATTCTTAAATTGATCTACATAACATACACTATTCTTTCAAGATGAATGGACAGTTTTATAAAAATGTGTTAAGAATTAAAGGGGGTGGGGGCATTTTCCATGACGGCTGTCAGCCTGATGAAAGCAGCTGGCCATCGCTTCTTCAATGTTGAACTGGATATTCGAGGCCGGGACCATATCTGACCATCAGAACTGAACATATGGACTGGCCAGATTGCGATTTTTACAGTCCAGTTAATGATGATATTCGGCACCTGTCCGAATTGCAAAAGCCGCTAAAATTAGGATAGCTATTTAGGTGTCCTAACTTTAGCCAGTTACCCCTGGTGCTGCCCCAGGAACTCCCTGATGTTAAGCAGCTAGTGTCAGGGCATTCAAAACTGGCAGCAGGAGGTAATCAGCAGACTATCTAGTGCTGCTGAATATCCCATTGACCATGGTTTAACTGGTTAGCAGATCTGCTAACTGATTTAAACCATTTTGAAAATGTCCCCTAAGAACAATCTTTGTCATAGCAAACCTAAACTAGCTCTGTTTTCAAAAAATTGTCTTAAGAAGGTCCATAATTTAAATAGAGCCTTCTTGAAAAGCAGATTCAAATACTTCAGGATGAAGAGTGAGACTGGTAAGCCTTCCTTTGATGGTGGGGAAAGTAACAGAGATGCTACTGAAGGACAAGATAGTGAGCTTTTAATGGTTCAGTGAATTACAAGATCCAAAGCAACATGGTTTTACCAGTGGCAAGTCATGCCTCATGAATCTGACTTCTTTGACTGGGTGACTAGAGAACTAGACAGTGACCACGTGATGGATGTGGTATACTTTGATTTCAGAAAAGCCTTTTATATGGTTCCTCATAGTAGGCTTATAAATAAACTGAGTGTTCTGGACAGGGCTGTCCCAGCCACTAGGTGGACTAGGTGACCGCCTAGGATGGTAGACCCTGGTGGGCAACCTGACTCCATTTTGAAAGCAGCAGCACAAAGCCACAGCCACCCGCCTGAATCAATCTCTCTTCTTGTGGTGGTAGCGGCAGGCCAACTCCGTTTTGAAAGTGGTGGCGACTCAAAATGGATTCGGACCACTGCCATCGCCGCAAGATGAGAAGATGGATTTGAGGGAGTGGTGGTGGTGGCAGAAAGGGGGGACGGTATGGGCTTCTGCCTGGGGTGGCAGAAACCCTTGGGCTGCCCCTGGGGCACGGAGGCGGGTTCCATGGTAGTCAACTGTATTAAAAACTGGTTAACTGACAGATGAGAGGGTGGTGATAAATGGTGTTGGCTTGCAGAAGAGGAAGGCAAGTAGTGGAGTGCCTCAGGAAGGCTTTCATTCACAACTACCTAAGTTATTGCCTCTGTTTTTATAGCTTTCCTTAGCCAAGTGCTTCTCTGCCTCTATTATTTTCTGGCACACCTCTGAGTTTGTTTAATCTCACTGCACACTAAACCTAATTTTTGCATGATCCTCACTCAGCAGGAGAGTACTACTGTCTTGAGTCCGATGTGTGAATATACAAGATCAGGGCTCAAGTGTCAGTTGTAATGCTGATTCAGTTTGATATCTTTCTAAGCAATATTGCTGAAGGGTTATAAGAGAAAATATGCCTTTGTGGATGATACAAAGATATGCAACAGGGTAGAAATGGAAAAGTGATCTACAAAAATCAGAAGGCTAATGGAATACTTGGAAATTAATTTTTAAGGGGAAGAAGCGCACATTTGGGCTGCAGAATCCTGAGGGAGCTGTATGTGACAGGAGAGGAGGAGCTGATGCTCATGGACCAGGAAAGAGACTCAGGGTCAGAAGGATGCTTGGTTGCATAGAGAGCATAACCTGCAGGATGGGGGAGATGATGATGCTACTGTATAGGATACTGATAAGACCACACTTGGAGTACTATGTTTAGTTTTGGAAGCCCCGTCTTGCTAAAGACATGAAGAGGCTGGACTTAGTACAGATGAAAGTGACCTAAATAGTAAACAGTCTCCATCAGAAGACATATGAGGGGAGGCTGGAAGACTTAAAATATATATCCCAGAGTAGAAGAGGGCTAGAAGAGATTTGATCCAATGCAGTGCAATGCAATGTGTGCCTTCGAGTCAGTCCTGACTCCTGGCGACCCAGAAGCTCCACATGAAAGATATTACAGAACAAATGAGCCTTTTTCAAATGAGGGGAAGCTCTAGAACAATAGGACATAACATGAGGCTACAAGGAAATAGAATTGAAAGCGACATCAGAAAATATTTCTTCTTGGAAAGAGTGGTGCATGCCTAGAATGCCCTCCTAAAGGAGGAGGTGGAAGCAAGAATGGTGCTGTTATTCAAAAAGGAGTAGAATAAACACAGTGACTTCTGAAGGGTAAGATGATGGTAACCAAGAATGAAGTCCTCCTCCATTGTTGGGAAGAGCACTGGATGCAGTTGGTTCCAGAGAAGAGAATGGAATCTTCATTGCAGGGATCTCAGGGTGTTGTGACTTGGACTCAGCAAAAAGAGGGATGTATCTAATAGTCTTTACTGTAAGAATAGAAGCATTTTGATAAGCAATGACTTCACTGGGTAAAGAATGTTGGATAACTGAATAGAGACTATACAATTACAATCGGTCAGGATAACTTTATTTTACTGTGGAAAATTCTGTTGTTTGAGTTTCAGGCCGATGCAGAAAGCTGGCACTGAAGTCACACTCTTACCAACATTTTAAACCTACTTGCAGCACACAGTGCATGACCAGTGCCGGCATGTAGAAAAGGGCTGATATGCAAATGAGCCACATGTTAAACTGGGAGAGCAAGCTAAACATGCACAAAGAAGTTGGCGTTAGTTAGACATGCTCTCCCAGAGAAATAGGTGCACCACATGTCTAATGGGCAAATGAGCCCTAACAGTATTTTGATGGCATCGGGGACTTTCTCCGTTGCCTGGATCATCTGAGGAGAAAGCCCCAATGTCTTCTATATACTGTCAGGGGCCAGTGTCTCTGACAGAAAGCAAATCCCTGGTGGCCCAGTGGCCCCGAACCGTCCCCACCCCCATCCTGGTATCTTCAGAAATGAGCAGGATTGCTGCCCAAGTACTACCACTTTTGCCATCTTAGAAAATGGTGATGCCTGGCTCCACACAGTGATATATGGCAGTCTGACCCTGCCCATTGCATCCTAGGATGCACCGTGTGGGGCCAGTTACTGCCATTTTTCAAGATGGCGGGGCATGAGCCTCCTATCCCATGACTTTTTTTTTTTTTAAATTTCGCCAAGAGTTGCTCATGAAGGACTTTGTCAAAGCCTTTCTGAAAATCCAGGTACACTATATCGACTGGCTCACCTTTGTCTACCTGTTTTGTTCACACCTTCAGAAAAATATAATTAGTAAGAAAAGGCTTCCGGTTTAACCAGCGTGGAGCAGAGACATGCTTGAGAGAGCTTCACAGGTATAACTCCCGATTTCACCATCTTCCTTGGGGTATTTTTACCCAAGAAAACTAGAAATCCCTAAAGGCCACTAAGTCGAAATCTGTCCCAATGATGCGGGATTTATATGCCACTAAAGCAAGAGATGCGGGCGAACAGATAGAGAGCACACAGGCCCTAGCATCACCCATGTCGTCAATTGGGAGCAGAGAAATGGAAAACAGCAAACAGCTAGGGACAGACCTCATGACTATCTTAGCAGAGATACGGGACTCTAAAAAAGAGATTGTGGAGAGAGTCCTTGCAAAAATTGAAGAAACGTTCACGGCAATGTGGATTTAGCTAGAGAAAGCTGAGACCAGAATAAGTAAGATGGAAGACATGCAGGTGCATACCCAAAAGACAGTGGCCTCATTGCAGCAACAAGTAGGGTGGCTGCAAACTAAAGAGGAAGAGCTGGAGAATAGAATGTCACTCAAACTTGTGGGTCTTTTTGGAATAGTGGAGGGAATGAAAGGTTGGGACCCAGTACATTTATTCATGCCTTTTTGGAGGCGAGTTTCCCTGGTTGTTCATCCCCCACTCTTACAAAATAGAGCATGCTCATTGGGAGCTTAGAGTATGACCGGAAAGTGTTTGTATATCCAGATATAGCAGTTGAAACAGTCCACAGAAGAAAGGACCTATTAAAACTAAAGAACACTCTGACCCAATAAGGTATCTTTATCTTTATTTCAAAACTTTATATACCGCCCATTATCAGGACATTAGAGTGGTTTACAACAGAAAATAAGTCTACACTAAAGAAAATGAAAAGAACGCCATAAAAAAATAGGAAAGAAGGAGTAGTAAAGCAACAACAACAAAAAAAAGAACACAACATGGAGGGGCATCACGAAAGGGTATCATTCGGGGGGAGCTGAAAAGCCTGCTGAAATAAATGTGTTTTTAACATGTTCTTAAACTTTGGGTATGAGGGTTCCAAATGGAGGGAAGCTGGAAGGGCATTCCACAGTGAGGGGGCGAGGAAGAAAAAGGCAGTCTGCCGAGTCTGCTCCAAGTGGGCTCTCGAGGGGGGAGGTAGTGATAGTCTATTGGCATGCAGTGAACGGAGTTGACGATATGGGGTGTGAAGAGAGATAAGATCAGCCAAGTAAAGAGGACTTGTTGTATGAATTACCCGATGAGTCAGAATCAAGATCTTATATTGATATCTAAAGCAGAGAGGCAACCTGTGAAGGTGAAGGAGAGGAGTAATATGATCCGACCGTTGAGCATGAAAAATAACACGGGCTTCTGTGTTCTGCACTAACTTAAACATTGAGGCTGATAGGCTGGTAGGTTAGCAAGAGCTACATTACAGTAGTCTAATCTACTGGCGACCAGAGCCAAAACTAGAGTGACGAGTGCATCAAAAGGGAGGAGAGACCGAACAGCTCTGATCTGACATAGTGCGAAATAGGAACGACGAGTGAGATTAGATATATGGCTATTGTGGTAAAGAGAGTGTAGCTCAGCATGGAAATAAAAGAGAAAGAAGAACTTTTTCTTCTTTTCGGGGGATGGGTGCACTAGAACACATACACCACAGCAAAATCCCTGAGAAACCAAGAGGGTAGAGCTAGGTTTAAGCCACTCCCAGACTCCGACAACCCCAGGTAAGAGTAGGAGGTACAAGTGGGTGGAGTCAGAGAGGGAGGTGCCCTGCTCAACGTTTAAGTTTGAGAAAACAAACAAAGTTGGGAGAAGCAGCCAGGGGAAAGGCAGCCAAGCAAGAAGCAGCCAAGAGAGAAGCAGCCACAAAGAGAGCAGCAGCAGAGACAAGAGCAGCCAGCACTGAAGCCAAGGAAGCTACAGAGAAGGTTCCAGGCAGAGGACCAAACAGACTGGCAAGAGGGAGAGAGAGAAAAGGTTGGCTTTGAGAAGGCTAAGGCAAGAGTGCTTAGACTCCTCTGATGAAGGGTCTGTCTGCAGGCAGCAGAAGCCCCAGGAAGGGAAGTGGAGATCTTACCCTGATTCCCTGTCTAGCTCAGAGGCAGAGAAAGTCACAAGCCACAGAAACCTCAGCCAGGAAGGTGCTGCAACAAGACTCCAAGGTAGGAGAAAGAAAGCAGTAAACCCAAAACCCTGTGTTTCTTGCTCTGACTCTGAAGAGAGGTTTAGGCCTGAGAAAACCCGGATTAGGAAGAAGGGGTTTTCAGGAGAAACTGAACAGGAGAAGCCCGTTGAAGTCCTACCTAGAGGAGAAGGGGCCATTCAGTGGAATAGGCTGTTTAACCTGTTAAAGGACATTAAGCATAAAGTGCCAGAGCGTTTTCAAACTTTGCCAAGATACAGCTCAGCAGAACGCATGGAGGTAGAAAGTAAAGAAAGTGACCTGACTTCAGCTTGTTCTGAGATGGACTGTGATATGTGCATTGTGGCTAAGTAATGAAAGCCTGAGAGCAGTGAGAGTTAGGAATTGTAAATACATGTGCTTTATGATTACGGAATTGAGAAGCATCATAAAGGGAAAAGAAAAGAAAGCCTGTGTAAATAATTCTACTACAACACTGGTTGTAAGCTTTGCTTTAATGGGAGAAGATTATCCTTTATTTTCTTTGACTTGAGTGTACAACTGCTTTAAAGATTTGTTACCCACTTGCCACGGAAGCTAATAAAATTCCTGTGTGCTTTGAAATAACCACTTGGTTCATTTATCTCTATACACAACTACAATCCTTGGTAAAGAGGAATTCAAGATGGCTTCCCGTCCCTACTAGGTGACCGCCTGGTAGGGGCGTGACCGCCACACTATGGAAAGAGAGCATGGGATCCAAGGTCACGCCTAAATAGTGAAGCGAGGAGGTGAGAGAGATAGGGGCGGAATTTAAGTGAGGAGCAACGGTTGGACACGAGGTACTAATAGAGATCCACATGGCTGTGGATTTAGTCTGGTTTAAATGCAGGTAATTAGCAGAAAGCCAAGAGGCAATCTGGGCAAGACAGTTATTAAATGGTGAGATGTCAACAGATACTGGGGACGTGAGAAACAGGTGGATAATGTCATCCGCATAAATGTAGGTCGAAACTGGATACTGTTGAATGAGAAGTGGAAGAGGGGAAAGGAAGATATTGAACAATAACGGAGAGAGGACTTAGCCCTGAGGCACCCCACATGGTAAAGGAAGTGGGGAGGAAGACTGGTTATTAGAATGAATGACAAAAGAACGCGCAGTATCCTGCCAGGTTGAACTGTATGATGGTACGCGGCACCGGAAAAATTTATAAAACTGGTAGGTGCAAAAAACTTGCAGTAACAGCATCCAGAAGGTCGGCAGCAGATTGGCAACACTACTACATTACGCGAGCGGCTAGAGCTGGAATGTTTGGGGGAAGAGAATGAGAGGAATGCTGTCGGCCAACACATTGAGGAACCCCAGGGACACGTATCTGACCATCTAGCCCAAGCAACATCAGGGGAAGGCATGAGAGAAGGAGGTCCCTCATCGGCCCAAACAACATCAGAGGAAAGGTCTTAAGTATGAGGGAGGTATGACAGTGTGCAGACTGGCTAATGCTGGAGGCTGGGCCCCATGGTAGAGGAGGGAGTGGGGAAGAACGGCACTTTATATAGCCTCTCCCACTCCATAGACCTCCTGTAAGAGACTTTTGCCACCAAAACAGACTGAGGAATTGGGGAGGGGAGCTGAAATGAAAGCCTGGACCCGGATGAAGGGGGCAGCGCTTGAAGGGAAAGGGTTATGGAAGGTAAAAATTATCAGAAATGTGAAAGATTTAATAAAATGTGTGTAAGTTTGGAAAATGGGTGTTTAATATATGTTTGTTTAGTTGTGGTTAAAATGTGGTGGTGTTGCTTGGTGACACAGGGTGAGGGGGAGACACGGGAAGGTGGTGGTGGAGGTGAAGGAGCATAGTCAGGAAGGGAGGAGTCTCAAAATTGCTTTCCTGAATGTCTGAGGGATGAACAGCCCAATCAAAAGAAATAGAATTCTGGCATATCTTGCCAAGGCCGGGTGGTTGTAGCTCTCTGCAGAAGACCCACCTTGCGCGAGAAGAAGATGAAAAACTGTGGTGTCAAGGATATGCCCACATGTATTGCTCCCCCATATAACCCTAGAAAAAAGGGGGGGGGTTGCAATTCTCAGACATAAGAGAGTGCCATTTGTGGAACACACATCATGTGGAGACAGTATATGAAGGGTAACCTGGGTCGTGGGAAGGGTAGATAAAGACACGGTATCCATAATGAATTTGTGTGTCCGGAATGGGAAGAAGGGGTCCTTTTAGTCTTTGGTTGAACGAATTTCAAAAAATGGCTAAAGGGAATTGGATTGTCGCAGGGGATCACAACTGCACATTGGGGGAGGAGGATCGCTCCAATTACCAGGCCCGGAAACATAGTAAGGAGTGTCAGAAATTAAGACGGAGTATGCACAAATGGTAGCTGGTGGATATCTGGCAGATGGAAAATAGGGGCAGCAGAGAATATACCTGTTTTTCAGCATGGGGAGGTGGGGTACATATTCAAGAATTGATGATTCTTTGGGACTAAGAGATCAACTGGGATGCTTTGGGAATGTAAAAATCCACCCTATACTCTTCTCTGACCACAGTATGCTCACTGGTCAGTGGACCCCCCAGAGGGGGCTGGGGATGAAGGAATGAGTCTGGAGGGCAAAAATATCCCTGATACAGAATGAGAGAGGGTTGGCAAGGCTCTGGCAATCCTGGCGGGAATACCTCCATAATGATACAGGAGAGGTGGAGGATGAAACATTTTGGGATGCAGGGAAAGCAAACATGAGGGGGGTACTGATCCAGATAGGGGCGCAGCACAAAAGAGAAATGGAGAAGAAACGAGTGCAACTCCAGGATGACCTACAGCGGTTACAAAAAGAACACAATCAAACTGGGGCAAAAAGGGCATATCAGCGCCTATTGCAGACTAGGGCCAAATGTAAATCTTTGGATATGACCTATATTGCATGTTTAATGCGGGCCACTAGACAACAGTACATGGAAAGTAGTAACGAAGCAGGCAAATTACTAGCATGGCAATTGAGAAAGAAATGGGAGGAAAGATTAGTTATGGAAATCATGACTTAGGATGGGCAAGAGGGTAGTGCATAATGAGGACATAGCGGGGACTTTTAAGGCTTTCTATGATCAGCTTTACCAGACTGAGGGGGCACGTACTTCTGAGCAGATCTCGGCCTACCTGGAAGCATTAATCTTCCCAAAGTAGACACGGCTAAAGAACTAGCATTGGGGGGTCCTATTGATACAGTTGAAGTAGTTTGGGCGTTCAGGTCAACGTCTAAGGGAAAGGTGACGGGTGGGGATAGGTCCCCTATAGAACATTACCAAGGCCTGTGGGAAGAAATGGTCCCTCTAATGGTGTGGTGTTCACAGGATTTATGGAAGGGAAGCCCATACCCAAAAGGATGACACAGGCAAATATAATAGTCCTTGTCAAGGGAGGTAGACTGCCAGATCAATGCGGGAACTACTGTCCAATTGCCCTCATAAATAGTGATGCAAAACTGTACCCCAAGGTCTTGGCATCATGCCTGAAGAAGATTCTTTCAAATCTGATCCGCCCGGATCAAACTGGTTTTATTCAAGGGTGCCTCATCTCAGATAATGTGCAAAGAGCACTGGGTCTCATCCACCTTGTGAAAGCTGAGCAGGACTCTACACACTGATAAAGCATTTGTCAGGGTGGAATGGCCATTCTTGTTTGCAGTGATAAGGCTGGGTTAAGGGAACGTTTTGTCCAGGGGATCAAGGCTCTGTGCAAGCTACTGAAAGTTTGCATACTAGTGAATGGGCAGCAATCTGTGGAATTTGGGTTGCAGCGAGGGATTCAGCAGGGGTGCCCTCTCTCCCCAATGTTACTCACAATTGTAATAAAGGTGTTTGATTCTTTCATTCTGTCTTATTCAGGCTGCAATCTGGTAGTGGTAGGGCGCTCCCAGGATAAAATACTGCTCTACGCTGATGACACATTAATTTTCATGTCCTGTCCGGCATTACTGTTGGAAATAGATCACTTCACCAGAGTGACAAAAACTGAAGCGCTGGCAATGGGGGGGGGGGGGGGGGCTGAAATAAAGTGAGCTGCTCCAATTCCCTTTTTATTGGGTGGACAAATCACTAAAATATTTAGGGATCCAGATCTCTGCAGACCCGGCGGAGTTGTATGATATGAACTACGGTCCTCTGATGACCAAATTGCCAGGGGATATGGATTCATGGACTAAGCTACCCCTTAGCTGGGTTGGCAGATCAGCGGCTATAAAGATGGACATCCTTTATTTGTTTTTATATACCGCTTTGTTTTAGAAATCAGAGCGGTTTACATAGCACTTTAGAACTCCTGCGCAATGCAGTTTACATGGAACAAGAAACACTTACATATGACAATTGTGATTAACAATAAATAATGCAACTATTTACATGTTCTTGTATTCTTATTACTTTACAAGGGAGTGAGTGGTAACAGTGCGAAAAGGGTGAGAGTCGTTATAATGTAGACTGGAGGTAAATATGAAATTTATTGCTCACAATTATAGTAGTCGGTGAAGATGAAAGTCTTGAGGTGTTTTCTGAAGTGGGTGAGATCTTTGGTTTCTCTTAGGGTATTGGGTATGTTATTCCAAAGGACAGGTGAGTAGAAGGAGAAAGCTCTGGTGGTTGATTTGCTTTTCTTGCATTTTTTGGGATGGATAGGGTGTTTTTCAGGTTATCTCTTGTCCTTGTGCATTGCTGTATGTTTATTAGTGTGCTGAGGTATGTTGGTGCAATGTTGTATATTATTTTATAAATGTTTGTAAGGGCTTTGAATTTGATTCTTTGAAGAATTGGGAGCCAATGGAGGTGGAACAGAATGGGTGTTATGTGGTCAGATCTTTAGCATGGATAATTGTACGTGCAGCAGTGTTTTGAGCAAGTTGTAATGGTTTTAGTGTTTTCTTGGGGAGTCCATGAAGTATGCTGTTGCTGTAGTCAAAGTGTGGGCAAATTGGTGCTTGAGCTACAGAGCGGAAGTCGGAGTGGGAGAGCAGTGGTCTCAGGTGCTGTACCATTTTGGTTTTATGGTAAAATGCGCAGGTGGTCATGTGGATGTGTCTGGTCAAGTCAAGCTATTGATCTAGGTAGATTCCAAGGTATTTTGTTTCTTTTGTTGTTTCCAGCGTTGCGTTTACGTGGAGTGAACAAGGAGAGTTGAATGCTTTGTTTCTAGTAATGAGTGCTTCAGTTTTTTTCAGGTTGACTGTGAAGTTGACTGAATTGAGCCATGCAGCGACGTCATTGAAGTAGTTGGTGATCTTATAGGAGGGGTCTAAGGTGTCGAAGGTTGTGAATAACATTATACCATCTGCATAAATTCCCTTCCCAGGTTCCTTTTTATGTTTGCACAATTGACCAATAGTCATACCCCTTGACTGCACTGAGGAAATGGGAAAAGAGGTTGAAAAGATTCGTATGGGGTGGTAAAAGGGCCAGGATATGCATTAGCAGATTATCTTGCTCGAAAGAACAAGGGGGGATACGGTTCTCTGCTTTAAAATGATGTTATAGAGTGGCTGTACTCCAGGCTCACCGAGCCCACTACCTCCACTTGCAGGAGGCACTTTGAGTGGACTTGGAATGCTCATTGACCTCCCCTCAATCCATATTTGAGTGGGTAGAGGGTGAGGGGGATGGGGCGGGTAGCTCTGATTGAGCATCACCCTTTTTTGGTGCCGCTTCGACAGGTGTCTCGTTTGGGGAAACATTTGGGTGGTTTACTGATTTTCAAATCTGAGTGGTCCAAGATGGCAGATTGCTGTCCCTTTTCAGGTCAGGATTTTGCAGAGCTGTTGACCCGGTGCAGAGATCATGGAGTAACCAGGTTTTCAGAGCTAGCAACATGGAAGGGAGATGACATCCATCCAGGCACTGGAGCAAAAGATAGGCTGGAGAATCCCCTTCTACCAATACTTTCAGCTTCAATGTTTTATTTTCTATAGAGAACACAACCACAGCTGGGAGAGTACTTCTATGGAGACTGCTCTATATAAGGGGAAGGGAATGAAGGCAATACTAGCCATACTCTATGGGATGTAATTAGAAGAAGTGGATAGCAGTCCACAATTCCATAGGCAAGGATGGCACCAGTGGGTGAAGGTAGACTACCAAGATTAGCAATGGGAAAGGATACACCAGAGCATATACAAATACATGGTTTACCTCCTGGAGGCAGACTCAATTTCAGATCATTCATAAAATGTACACCACCCCACTTCAAATGCACAGAGCTATAATGAGTGGATCTGGGCAGTGTTGGAGGGGATGTACCTGGGAGGGTCCTTCTACCATATGTGGTAGGATTGCCTAGTGATTAAACGTTTTTGGTTAAACATATACAATAGACTGCCAGGAGCTGAGGAGGGACTTATTTACTCCCTTGTGTATGTTATCTGGGCTTCTCCATTCCCCTGCCCCCCCCCCGCTCTGGAAAGCTTTTACTCCTTGCGCGGCTGACGATTGTCTGGAAGTGGAATTCAAGTAGTGGGCTGACTCCTAGAAATTGGTACCAGAAAGAGGATGAAGTGAAATTTGATAAGCTAACCTATGAACTGCAAGGGAAGGGCTGGATGTTCTAGAAAGTTTGGGGCCCATTCTTTTTGGAAAGGGAAGGATGTCCCTCCACATTTCAAGAGATGAGCTCTCCATGACCCAACATCTGGTGAATTTCTTGTGAACGCCGACTACAAAGATGACTCCTTTTTTATAAGATTGAATAGAAACCCCTCCCCCATCCCCCCCCCCCCCCCCCCGTGCAGCCACAGAATTTAAGGGTATAAAGATTTAATGTTTATATGTGTTAATACAGATGACTATCTGAATGTAAAGTCCAACGTTAAGGGGATGATGATCGTAATGGATGCTGGCTTGCTGGAGTCAGAAGTACGGATTGAGGGAGAGAGTAACCGCTAAGAGGCGAGGTGGCATACCTAAAGAGCCCTAGGGGCCAAAGGAAACTCTGTACAGATGAGAAGGAAATAGATAGATGATAGGCCTGGCCAGGCGACTGGACAAGTGTCTGGCCAACCCAGGGGAGTTGGGATTCAAATAGGATTCTGTACAGTATAGGAAGCTGGATGTATTAATACCCTGTTAACTGTGAAATATAAAGCTGCACAGTGGTTGTGGGATCCTTAGAATATTGTAACTTGACTTTCACTCTCAATAAAAATATATGTTGACAAGAAAAAAAAAATTAGTAAGACAAGACTTTCCTTGGCTAAAGCCATGTTGACTTTCACCTTTTAAACCTTGACTATCTACATGTTCCAGTAAGTTTGTTCTTTATAATGGTTTCTACCATTTTGCCCAGTACTGACATCAGGCTCACAGATCTGTAGTTTTCCGGATCACCCCTGGAACCCTTTTTAAAAATTGGCAAATGGTGAATGTAACGCCAATCTTCAGGTATTTCAGATTATTTTAATTATTAGTTCACAGATTACTAATAGTAGATCTGCAACCTCATATTTCAGTTCTTTCAACACTCTGATGTATACCATCTGGTCCAGGTGATTTGCTACTGTTCAGTTTATCAAATATTGATAAACTGGGAAGATGTATTATAACTGTCTTTCAATTCTTCCGATGCATCACATTTAAATACCATTTCAGTCATGGGTAAACTTCCGTACATCATCTTCAGTAAAGACCGAAGCAAAGCATTCAGTCTCTCCGCTATGGCCTTATCCCCCTCTTGGTGCCCCTCTTACCCCTCTGTCATCTAATGGTCCAACTGGCTCTCTCACAGGTTTTTTGCTATGAATGTACTTGAAAAAAATATTTATCATGCGTTTTTTGCTTCCACGGCACGCTTTTTTTTTTTTCTTAAATATCACTCTTTGCCTGCCTTATCAGTGCCTTGCATTTAACTTGCCAGTGCTTATGTTTTCCCATTTTCATTATATGGCTCCTTTTTTCCGTTTCCTGAAAAATGCTTTTTTTGGCTACAACAGCCTCTCTGACCTCATCTTTAAACTATGCGGGCAGTTTTTTCAATAACATCCATGCTGGATGTAAATCTTTAACCTTTTGCAGCTGCTCTTTTTAGTTTTTTCTTAATTATTTTCCTCATTTTATCTTAGGGGTATGTTTACTATTCAGCGGTAGCGGCTTCCGTGCGATATCGGAGCTGCGGCCTGAGATTAATTAAACTTCAGGCGAACAAAGTACATTAAACGTATTAGGTACAGTTTTATTAGTATAACTATCCGCAGCAACCCTTAGTAAGTAAAGAACTTAAATAACCTTAAAATGAAGATGCAAACAGCAGTCCAGCAGTGAGATGGGGGCTTTCCAGTCTTTTGCATTGAGTGTCACATGTATGATTTTCTCCCAGTTGGTGAGGGGTCGTGCGTGTGCACTAAGTGCAAGGAGCTCTTTGCTCTCAGGGAACAACTCCAATCTCTGAAGGCTAGAGTAGCAGACTTTGAGAAGATAAGGAAGACACAGAGGTACATAGATGAAACCTACAGGGGATATAGTCCTGAAGTCTCACCTCCAGCCTGGCAGCATCCCTGTTGCCATGGAGGAGAGAGGTCATGTGACAGGAGAGCATCACCCTGGTGTGGAAGGAAGTGATCCTGTAGCTAGGACATGTCCTCCAGGTGATGCAAAACCCTCTCGCACTGAGGAAGTTTCTTCAAGGCCATGTGCCCATGAGGGAAGGGTTAGGACAGCATTTACAGTTGGTGATTCAATCATTAGGCATGTAGATAGCTGGGTGGCAGGTGGACGTGAGGATCACCTGGTAAGATGCCTGCATGGTGCGAAGGTCGCAGACCTCATCACCACCTAGACAAGGTCTTAGATAGTGCTGGGGAGGAGTCTGCTGTCTTGGTACATGTCGGTACCAATGACATAGGAAAATGTTGTAGGGAGGTTCTGGATAAATTTAGACTTTTAGTTAGTTAGGAAGCTGAAATCCAAAACTTCCAGTGTAGCATTTTCCGAAATGCTTCCCGTTCCACGCGCAGGACACAAAAGGCAGACAGAGCTCCGGAGTCTCAATGCGTGGATGAGATGATGGTGCAAGGATGAGGGTTTTGGATTTGTTAGGAACTGGGGAACATTCTGGGGAAAAGAGGGGCTCTTCTAAGGGATGGGCTTCACCTTAACTGGAATGGAACCAGGCTGCTGGCATTAACCTTTAAAAAGGAGAGAGAGCAGCTTTTAAACTAGATAATAGGGGAGAGCCAACAGTCGCCCATATTCATAAATGACCTGGAAAAGGGAATAACGAGTGAGGTTATCAGATTTACAGATGACACAAAGCTATTTAAAGTTGTTAAAACCCATGAGGATTGTGGAAAATTGGAAGAGGATCTTGATAAATTGGAAGACTGGTTATCCAAATGGCAGATGAAATTTAATGTGGACAAGTGTAAAGTTATGCATCTAGGAAAGAACAAAACAAACTATGGTTACACGATGCAAGGTTCCACATTAGGAAGTACCACCCAGGAAAAAGATTTAGGCATCATTGTGGATAACATGTTAAAACCGTCCGCCCAGTGTGCAGTGGTGGCCAAGAGAGCAAACAGAATACTAGGTATCATAAGGAAAAGAATGGAAAATTAAAACAAAGGATATTATAATGCTCTGTATTGTTCCATGGTGCGACTGCACCTTGAATATTTATTTATTTTTTTTTGTTTTTATACCATGCTCTTTAGAATCAGTGCAGTTTACATGTATACTAACAGGTACTTTTTTATTCCCTTGTCCCCAAAGGGCTCACAATCTAAGTGTACCTGAGGCAGTGGAGGGATAAGTGGCTTGCCCAAGGCCATGAGGAGTGGCCATGGGACTAGAGACCCCAGTCCCTCCGGCCTGAGGTTGCTTGTCTCCATGCGGGAATTGAACCCCCAGCCCTCTGGCCTGAAGTGACCCGTCCCAACCACTGAGCCACTCCTCCCTCTTATTGTGTGCAAGTCTGGTTACCGTGTCTTAAAAAGGATACAGCATTATTAGAAAAGGTACAGAGAAGAGCCATCAAAATGGTAAAGGGGATGGAAGGATACCCCTATGAAGAGAGGTTAAAAAGGTTAGGGCTCTTCAACCTGGAAAAGAGATGGCTGAGGGGAGATATGATAGAGGTCTATAAATTAATAAATGGAGTGGAACGGGTAAACGTAGATCGATTTGTTTATGTCACCAGACTATAGAAAGACTAGGGGACATGCAATGAATCAACAGGGTAACCTATTTAAGACTAATAAGAGTAAATATTTTTTCACTCAACCTATAATCAAACTCTGGAATTCGTTACCGGAGGATGTAGTAAAAACTGTTAGTGTAGCTGGTTTTAAGAAACGTTTGGACAAGTCCCTGGAGGAAAGATCCATAAACCATTATTAAAAGGGACCCAGGATATCGCTGCTTGACCCAATACAAGCATTGTGGAACCTGTGTCTTTTGGGGAAACTGCTAGGTACTTACAGTATGACCTAGATTTGCCTCTGTTGGAAACGGGATATTGGGCTTGATGGACCTTGATCTGACCCATTATGGCATATCTTATGTTCTTACTGAATTCTAAAATATACAGATTTATCAGCCTTAAGGCAAAGGATTTCCTTTTCCCACAAGATTTAGAGTACATTCTAGAAGATAAATACCTAAACGTGCAGATCTTTTTCCAGCTGTAGCAGCCCCTTTTGGTAGTCCTCGTCTTAGCAAATGTGTCCTGCAGAATTATCATTCAATAGGAGATGTTGAATTAATAAGGTAGTACCTAGAGAAGGAGTGGGCTTATATTGGGAAAGGTAAGAAATTTGACAGATACCCTTGGACTGATATGCAGAACTCACAAACAGAATAGACCAAGGTACATAGGTAATTGTAACTCTGCTTTCTACAGAGAAGTACAGAGAAGCTTTCTAGATTATGTAGGAGGCTTTCATTCACAACTACCGAAGGTATTGCCTCATTTTTATAGCTTCCCTAGTCCAGTGCTTCTCAACTCGTGCTTTGTTTTTAGTTTGTGGAACACTTCTTGCGTTTCTTCATTCTTGCTGCACACTAAACCTAATCTGCATGGTCCTCACTCTTAGCAGGAGAGTAGCAATTTGTGCCTGGGTGGGTGTCATTCCGATGGCTTCAGTTGGATGTTCTGAATATACAAGGTCATAAACTCAACCATGAGAACAAAGCTAGCTAAAGATACATACAGGTAAGGGAATCATGACCGCAGAAAAGCCATATGGTCTGTCCAGTCTGCCCTTCCATACCAATTACCATAGTCCCTTTTTTTGCTCTAGAGATCTTCTGTGTTGGTCACATGCTTTCTTGAATTCCAATACTGTTGTGGTCTCTTGAATTCAGATACATTATCTGCTTCCTCCTGCCAGTAGGAAGGAAGGCAGGGAGCTTAAACCGCCAGATTTCCAGTAGGTGAATCGGGGACACTTACTATATAGTACTAGCATTAAGCAAGCAGTTCAGTTTGATGGGAGGAAAGGGAAGTCTATGGCAAATTGTAGTAGCTTATTCTTATATCTAGAAGCACATTCCTTAAATTTTAGTTACTACAAAATACTGTTGGGCTTGATACGAAAGCCTCAAGGGTATATCCTGCATACAAGAGAAATAATTATGCACCAGAAAAAAAATCTTCAATCAACACAATCCAACTATGTCCAACAGAAGATATGTTCTGCTTAGACAACTATGTCTAAGCAGAAGATATGTTCAGGTCGGAGATTTTAGCTAGGTTTCACAGCATCATGTTTACCTTAGGAGCTGAATAGCTACTAGACCACTGCGTTACGTGTTCTAATCAGTAAAAAGTGAAAAATGTTTTTTCTTCTGCTTCTGACTGAAGAGAAAGTAGCTGGAGCAGGATGAATAGGGGTTCTCCGTTGCTTTGCAGAGTCTGCTCCCATCACACCACTCAACTGCATTAGTCACAAAAGAAGAGGGACAGATTATGGAGCAAAGTGATTCCTCTTTATCTTATCTGCTCCAGGCTCTATTTTCCCTCTTGTCCTCTAAGACTAGGAGAAGAGATGCTGGGACAGGAAGCAGAGGGCTAGTTTTTGGGGTTTTGTCCAATAAAAATGGGACAATAAATGTTGTCATTGACCAATGGCTGGGGTCATCCCTCAAAGGTAGAATGCTTGCTGCCAAGCTACTGGGCCTGATTCTTTAATGACAGTTTACCCCTCCACTGCCTGAGTCATCCTTGAGAACTTAGCAAGCAATAGCACTTTCCCTTGGTCTGGCTGGGAATTATTTAGCCGGTCAGAGACTGTCTACAGTTCTGTCAGGGGAAAAAATCAGCAGGGGAGAAGCAACCAGGAGCATCCACTGCATGCCAGAAACATTCCTATGCTCCTGCATCAAAGGTTTGGAGTAATATTTGGATGTTGGAGTGCCATATCTGAGCTGGTTTTATGGCACGGTCCTATAAACAGCTCTGGCTGCCTTATCTTGATTAACTGCTGTTTAAACATTTTGCTATGGTACTACATAGCACCCTATGGACACTTGCCTGTCCTCTCCTATTTTAGGCTTACTTGCCTTTCTTTCAGGCCTTTTTTAGTTTTACAGTCTCAAGACTTCTTAGGGTTAGTTATCATGCCTGGAGGATGTTGGGAAAGAGAGAGACGAGGGAAACACCATAGATCAGGGCTTCTCAGACTTGTTCTTGGGATTCCACAGGCAGTTGGGTTTTCAGGATATCTACTACTACTACTAATCATTTTTTATAGCACTACAAGGTGTACACAGCACTGTACATATAGATGTAAGACACAGTCCTGCTCATCGGAGCTTAATCTAATCAAGATGAAACATCGCAAAACTGGGGACTAGAGTAAGGCAAGATACACAAGTAGTGGACAAGAGAATAAAGAGCATCAGGACCCCAAAGCTTCCTGAGAGATATCTGTGTATAATGGAGAGCTAGAATATGCAAATATATCATATACATATTTATCGGTGATATCCTGGAAAGCCAATTGATTGTGAGATCCCTAGAATTTATTTATTTAACAGGTGTTTGTTTTTTTGTTTGTTTTTTAATACCGCCTTTAAGCCGTAGCCTAGTGGTTAGAACACTGGCTTGGTAACCAAGCAACCAGAGTTCAATTCCCATTAGCACTCCTTGTGGCCCTGGGCAAGTCACTTAACCCTCCATTGCCTCGGAAGAAAGGCCTGGCAATCTACTTCTGGTGACACTGCCAAGAAAACCTAGGAGCTTCTGGGTCGCCAGGAGTCAGGACTGACTCGAAGACACACATTGCATTTTTAAGCCAAGATGGTAGATTTGGAAAAGTCCTGCCAAAGACAAACTTGTAAGGAAGGTCTGGGACTGGCAAAGCTACAGGTAGGATGGAGGATCCTTGAGAAAGTTAGCACTAAATATATACTACAAGGAGCATCTTTTGGATTTCTCTAAAATTTTACTTCAACAAGCAGAAATTGACTAACTCACAACTGATTTTTAATGTGAAATTGATGTTCTCAGTTACTGTCCCAGATTTTGTTGCGTTCTCTTAAATTAATGTATCATAATGGTCTAGAGAGGGCCGTTTTCATAAACCATTTACCTGCCCTCCTTAATGGCCTTAACAAAGATGGCCATGATCTTACAGTGCTGCCGGCTAGCATGAGGCTGGAGGGCAACACCTCATGATCATGGCCATTTTGAAATGACTAGATGATGGGGCAGGAGCAGAGAGGACAGCTCCTGCTCTGTAGACCCACTGGACCACCAGGATAAAATAAGGTAGGTCTTTGTGGTGCTTTTGGGGGGGGGGGGGTTAGGGGCCATGGGGGCCCCCTTTGATGGCTGATTAATTAAGAAACTTATTGGTAATTGGATGGTGGGAAGGGGAGGGAAGTGGAGTCGTAGGCCCTTCCACCTTCAACTAGTGGATAGGGGAGTTGGGGAGGAAGGGGGCTTTGGCTGACTGGTTAGTCAAAATGGTGTCTTGCTCAGAGTGCATTGATTTTTCCCACCCCAGGCAATTTCCAATGGGAAACTGTCCAGAGGGAATCACTGTGTGGCAGGGAGGGGCCAGAACTTTTTTTTAAAAATATTGTCAATGCAGCAGATCGCAATGCCACGGCATCAACAATATTGTGCAGGAGGGGAGGCCTAATTGCAGCTGTTGGAGGGGCATGGTAGGGATCGGAGCACAAAGCTACTGACAGCTGTATGCACCCGGTCACTACCATCTCTCCCCTTGGATTTACCATGGGGACCACGGTATCTTCATTGGCAAGTACTGAAGGACATTTCCCATGAAAACTCCCGAGGCAGGTGACGTGGGATCTCTGCGGGAAATCAAGAACTGCCCCAGTATCTGCAGGGGCTAACCTGGGAACGCTCCCAGTGGGTACCGTGGGGGGGAGGGGGGGAAGGGGGGTGTTCCCTTACTGCATAGTTTTAGTAGCTCATGCACTGTGATAGCTGCCAAACCCTAATGCAGTTGAGTAGACATGTCCCTAAGTATTCAACACAAATTATTAATCTGCAAACATTTGATAGAGAGCACTTTTCATTTGATCAATAATGGGGTAATTTAATAAAACCCTTGCATAACTTATGCATTGAATATAATTGGAAAATTACCTGAGAGAATTTTATGCACATATATTTACACCTGCTTCTTGGTAATTTAGTGGCATATGTGTATTTTATAAAGCATGTGAATAAGTGAAAATCCTTCCTCAGTCCCATTCCTCCGGTCAGTCCAGGTAAACTTGTGACAGCTATATAGAAACAGCACATCAGTAATACAAAGAAACTTTTAGAATTTGGAAGAGAGAGACTGAAACCTGTAGCAAAGACTGTACTACCTGTTCATGGTAGAGGGAAAAAGAGAGGCTGCATCATACAGCCATCTTTAATACAAGGCTCCAAATTTGTTGAAAACAAGGAGGACCCGATAATCAAAAGGGTTTAGCTCTGGTTAGCAGGCTACATCCAGCTGAGCCCTGTAGTCGAATAGTACAAAGGCAGTCTATGGAGATATCTGGATAGTGCCCAGGCTGGCAAAGGGCAGGGCTGGGGCAGTCCCCGCACTTATTCAGTTAGTGACAATTTTCAGCCCTCTAACTGGATAAGTAACTGCATAAAGTTGGGACGTGTCAATAGTTTACCTCACTTTATGCAATTTTGCTATCTGGATAGTGACTGAATATTGCCCCTAATCAGATAGCAAAGTTGGTTGGTACTGAAACTGGATATTCGGTGCCAGAGGTTATCCAGTATCTGGTGCTGAACATCTAGTTTGTTTTGCCTGAGGCAGCCAGGTGCTTTACAAACGCTGCCTGCCTTGTGATCTTGGGCAAGCCACTGAACCTTCTGTTGCCTCAGGTACAAAAACATAGATTAGAATATAAGAACATAAGATATGCCATACTGGGTCAGGCCAAGGTCCATCAAGCCCAGTATCCTGTTTTTCCATTAGTGGCCCATCTAAGTCATAAGTACCTAGCAGTCTCCCCAAAAGACACAGGTTCCACAATGCTTGTATTGGGTTAAGGAGTGATATCCTGGGTCCCTTTTAATAATGGTTTATGGACTTTACCTCCAGGAACTTGTCCAAACTTTTTTTAAACCCAGCTACACTAACAGCTTTTACTACATCCTTCGGTTACAAATTCCAGAGTTTGATTACACATTGAGTGAAAAAATATTTTCTCTGATTAGTCTTAAGTAGGTTACCCTGTAGCTTCATTGTATGTCCACTAGTCTTTCTATATTCTGATGAAATAAACAATCGATCTACGTTTACCCGTTCCACTCCATTCATTAATTTATAGACCTCTATCACATCTCCCCTCAGCTGCCTCTTTTTCAGGTTGAAGAACCCTAACGTTTTTAGCCTCTCTTCATAGGAGTATCCTTCCATCCACTTTAGCATTTTGGTGGCTCTTCTCTGCACCTTTTCTAATAACGCTATATCCTTTTTAAGATACAGCGACCAGAATTGCACACAATATTCAAGGTGTGGTCACACCATGGAACGACAGAGAGGCATTATAATATCCTTTTTTTTTTTTTTAATTTCCATTCCTTTCCTTATGATACCTAGCATTCTATTTACTCTCTTGGCCGCCACTGCATACTGGGCAGAGGGTTTTAACATGTTATCCACGATGACGCCTAAATCATTTTCCTGGGTGGTAGTTCCCAATGTGGAACCTTGCATCGTGCAACCATAGTTTGGGTTGTTCTTTCCTAGGTGCATAACTTTGCACTTGTCCACATTAAATTTCATCTGCCATTTGGATGCCCAGTCTTCCAATTTATCAAGATCCTCTTGCAATTTTCCACAATCCTCTTGGGTTTTAACAACTTTAAATAGTGTTGTGTCATCTGAAAATTTGATAACCTCACTCGTTATTCCCTTTTCCAGATCATTTATGAATATGTCTAAAAGCAGCGGACCCAGCACAGATCCCTGCAGTACTCCACTATTCACCTTTTTCCATTGGAGAAAATTGACCATTTAGTCCTACCCGCTGCCTTCTATCTTTTAAGCAGTTCCTGATCCACAATAGTGAACTGTCTCCTATCCCATGACTTTTTGCCAAAAGTCTCTGAGGGACCTTGTCAAGTACTTTCTGAAAGTCCAGATACACTATATCAACCAACCCACCTTTGTCTACCTGTTTATTCACACCTTCAAAACAATAACAGATTAGGAAGACAAGATCTTCCTTGTCTAAAGCCATGTTGGCTATCTCCCATTAAGCCATGACTATCTACATGCTGAGTAATTTTGTTCTTTATGATGGTTTCTACCATTTTTCCCGGTACTGACATCAGGCTGTAGTTTCCTGGATCACCACTGGAACCCTTTTAAAATATTGGTGTTACATTGGCGATCCTCCAATCTTCAGGTATTACAGATGATTTTAATGATAGTTCACAGATTACTAATAGCAGGTCTGCAATCTCATATTTCAGTTCTTTCAACACCCTTGGATGTATACCATCAGGTCCAGGTGATTTGCTACTCTTCAGTTTATCAAATAGTTTAATACATCTTCCCGGTGTATCAATATTTCTTTCAATTCTTCCGCAGTATCACCTTTAAATACCACTTCAGTCATGGGTAACATCCCTACATCTCCCTCAGTAAAGACCAAAGCAAAGAGTTTGTTCAGTCTCTCCACTATAGCCTTGTCCCCTCTTACTGCCCCTTTTACCCCTCTATCATCTAATGGTCCAACTGACTCTCTCTCAGGTTTTTTGCTATGAATGTACTTGAAAAAGTCTTTATTACGCATTTTTGCTTCTACAGCAAGTTTCTTCTCAAATTCTCTTTTTGCCTGCCTTATCAGTGCCTTGCATTTAACTTGCCAGTGCTTGTGTTTTTCCAGTTTTCATCATTTGGCTCTTTTTTTTTTCATTTCCTGAAAGATGCTTGTTTGGCAACAGCCTCTCTGACCTCACCTTTAAACCATGCTGGCAGTTTTTTGGGCTTCCTTCCACTTTTCTTTAAGCGTGGAATATAGCTGGTCTGGGCTTCCAAGATAGTATTTTTAAACACCCAAGCTTCATGTAAGTCTTTTAACATTTGCAACTGCTCCTTTTAGTTTTTTCTTAACTATTTTCCTCATTTTATCATAGTCTCCCTTTCTAAAGTTAAAAGGTATTCCTGTGGATTTCCTTACCATCCCTCCTCCATTAATTAAATCAAATGCAATCATGCTATGATCCCTATAGCCAAGTGGCCCCGGCCCCTAATACCTTTATCTCTTGCACCAGATTTGGTGTTCCATTAAGGACTAGATCCAAAATGACTTCCCCTCTGGTTGGTTCATGAACCAGCTGCTCCAAGAAGCAGTCATTTATTTCATCTAGAAACTTTATCTCCCTAGCATGTCCTGCCATGACACTGACCCAGTCAATACCAGGGTAATTGAAGTCACCCATTATTATTACTAGTCTGTAACTTTTCTTAGCTTCCCTGAATTCTTTGAGCATTTCATCATCCATTTGTTCATTCTGGCCAGGCAGTCAATAGTACAACCCCACTGCCATAGCCTTTCCCTTTTTACATGGAATTTCAATCCATAGAGATTCTACAGCAAATTTTGTTTCCTGCAAAACTTTAATCCTTTGTGACTCAATGCTCTCTCTAACATAGAGCACAACCCCTCCACCAATTTGATCAGCTCTAACATTATGATATAGTTTGTCTCCAGGTTTCACAGTGTCCCACTGGTTGTCCTCCTTCCACCATGTGTCTGAGATACCAAGCATATCTAACTTGTCATTTAGTGCTATGTATTCTAACTCTCCCATCTTATTTTTTAGACTTCTAGCATTTGCATAGAAGCATTTTAGAGACTATATTTTATTCATATTAATCTGGTTATCAGGCAGGGATAATTTGGAATCTCTAAGCTCTGTTTGCTCTGTACTCAAGGGCATTTGGGCTACCTTTGTCTTTACTGGAGCCTCTCTGCTGATATGCCCTTTCATTTTTTTTAGTAGTATCCTGCAAGGATACATTGTTCTGAACCATGCGCTCTTGGGCGACTGTCGGCTCTCCCCTATTATCTAGTTTAAAAGCTGCTCTATCTCCTTTTTAAAGGTTAATGCCAGCAGCCTGGTTCCATCCCAGTTAAGGTGAAGCCCATCCCTTTGGAAGAGCCCCTCATTTCCCCAGAATGTTCCCCAATTCTTAACAAATCCAAAACCCTTATCCTTGAACCAATGTCTCATCCACACATTGAGACTCTGGAGCTCTGCCTGCCTTTTATGTCCTGCGCATGGAAAGGGAAGCATTTTGGAGAATGCTACCCTGGAAGTTCTGGATTTTAACCTCCTACCTAAAAGCCTACATTTATTCTCCAGAACCTCCCTACCACATTTTCCTATGTCATTGGTGCTGATATGTACCAAGGCAGCAGAATCCTCCCCAGAATTATCTAAGACCTTATCTAGGTGGTGCGTGAGGTCTGCTACCTTCACACCAGGCAGGCATGTTACCAGGCTATCCTCACGTCCACCAGCCACCCAGCTATCTACATCCCTAATGATCGAATCACCAACTATAACGACTATCCTAACCCTTCCCTCATGGGCACATGGCCCTAGAGAAACCACGGTTGCAGAGGGTTTTACATCACCTGGAGGACAGCTCCTAGCTTCAGGATCATGTCCTGCCACACCAGGGTGATGCTCTCCTGTCACGTGACCTCTCTCCTTCATGGCAACAGGGATGCTGCCACACTGGAGGTGGGACTTCAGGACTATATCCCTGTAGGTCTTGTCTATGTACCTCTCTGTTTTCCTTATGTCTTCCAAGTCTGCTACTCTTGCCTCCAGAGATCAGACTCGTTCCCTGAGAGCAAAGAGCTCCTTGCATCTTGTGCACATGTAAGACCCCTCACCAACTGGGAGAAAATCATACATGTGACACTCAATGCAAAAGTCTGGAAAGCCCCCATCTTGCTGCTGGACTGCTGTCTGTATCTTCGATTTAAGGTTGTATTTGGATATTTAAGTTCTTTACTTACTAAAGGTTGCTGGGGATACTTATATTAATAAAACTATACCTAAGACGTTTAATGTACTTTGTTCCCCCGAAGTTTAATTAATCTCAGGTGTTTAATATACGTTGATGAGAATAAACAGCTGCACCTGAGAGTGAATATGGCACCTCCTTTCCTTTTAAGAGGTTTAAGCACCTATAAAGCTGCTTTTATCCCAGGGGTGGGTGGGTGATGGGAAGGTAGGGAGGGAAAGAAGACTCATTAAAAGCTGGTTGCTACACAGTACCCTGTCCTGTGCTTCTATTGTAATCTGTGACCAATCTCTAGGGGCAGTCCAACAGCCCTTGCTTGGATAGAGGGAGTCTTGGGTTCTAGATTTAACCAGAAAGCTCTCTTCTGTGTTTTAAATTTAAACTGAAAGCACTTTGCTGCTACTAGGCCCTGACTTATTTAGCAAATACCCTGGGTTCACAGATTAATTAGCTTTAATCTAAAGAATTCCTTTTTTCCCCCAAGATTTAGAAATTCCCAGAAGTAAGTACTTACAATTACAGATCTCTCTCCAGAAGTAGTAGTCCCCTTTTGTAATCCTTCAAGACCGAGAAGCACAGAACTCTGGTTGATCTATTTATGCCTGTGTTTCTGAGGTAAGCTGTGACCAATTTCCTGAGTGATTTACACAGTCCTTGCTTGATAGAGGGAGTCTTTCAAAGTGGCTCTTTGATCTGTCACCTGGCTTTAACACCTATTGTGATGATGAAAGTCCTATGAAAAGCCTGGATATGGATGAAAATCCTGAAATCCCCATTGAAGTCAATGACAGTGCACATGTGCAGGGGAATTTCAGCCTACGTCAGAGAGAAGTTCAGCTCCCTGCAAGAGGTAGACCACGCCCTAGCTCAGGGGTGGAGACAAACCACCCTCCTGATTGGTCAGAGGAGGGCGGAGCACAGGGAAGACCCAGCAGGAAGCAGTGGTTAAAAACCACGTGCAGAGCAAAGAGAATAGATCAAGTTCAGAGAGCTCAGAACCCGAGAGGTCAGAACCAGAGAGTTCAGAACCTGAGAAGCAGTCAGAGAATCAGTCTGAGACCGGCCGGAGAGAGTCCTGGAAGAGAGTGGCTGAGACCAGACAGGGTAAGAGAAGTCTGTGGGAGAGAAGGTGCCAGAGAGAAGGCACAAACTCAAGCAGCAGCAGCTCACCGGGAGGCAGTGGCAGTCTCAGGCCAGAACCTGGCTACGGATTCAGACCGGGAAGAAGTGTCTGAGCCAGCATTTAAAGGCAAAAGCACAAATAACTGGAGGAGAAGTGCACGCCAGGCCAGCAACCGTTACAGCTGTGAAAGGTGGAGAGGGGGAAAAGAAACCAGTGCTGACATAGAGAAACAGCCCCAAGGTAAAGCTGATAGCTTTCCTTCCACATTATCAGGAATAAAATTAAGGGCTAGTTTTAAAGAGCAGGAACTGAAGCCTTCACCTTCCACCGTTAAACAGTGGATTGAAAGCCTAGCCAATGTTGCAAACTCCAGCTTAGATAACAGTGAAGCTTTTGAAACCTCTAAGTTAGGGGCTTTGAAGAGGCTATTCTCTAATGAGAAGATTCCTATCCCTAAGGTAAAAACACCTACAAGGGCTGACTTGCTGTGGGACCAGTTTCAACAGTTCCTAAAGGAAAGGAAGCTTAAAGAAACTCCCCAATATGAGAGAGACTCTGTTTGTGCTAATGAATGTGAAGAAATGCAGATAGAGACGTCTGTGCCTAATGGTGATTATTGCCCAACCCCCATGGATTGTTCTCTGGCTCAAAAGAATGCTACAGTTGTAAATAAGAAAGGAAAGAGTGTGAAAACCCTATAATCAGGGCAGTGCTTACCATTGAAGCTGAAGAAAGCATTCTGTTTGTTTATGCACTGTTTGTGAGCAACGGAAACGTTGCATTACAAAGTGAGAACAGCTGTGATAGAGTTCTGCTGCAGTTCATTGTCTGACCACACGGAGCAGTGCAGAGTGTGAGGACACAGAGCAGCAGTAAAGCTGAGAAAAGAAAAGTTTATTTGATTTGTTTCTCCTGGTTTTCCTGAGTTCATCTTTTCTGTTTTGGAGATGTTATCCTTCTGCCTTGGTTGTAATTGAACCCCAGCGTGCTTTTGGAAATCCCCATAAAAGAAAATAAAAATCTTGCAAAGCCTTACCACCGACTCAACTACAAATTTATTACCTGAGGAGTGAAAGAACTTTATTCCAAGGGACCCTAAGGCCGCCTACCAGCTGTCAGCCTCTTGGCCCAGCCGGTGGGTGTCGCACTATTTAAAAAATTTCACAGGTCTTTTGCCTCCTATATAGAAGGCCTCTTTGTAAAGATCTCTAGAAATAATTTATTGATCAAGGAATACTGACTCTGTTTTGCCTTTTATGCTAAGTTATATTCTGATTTGATTTAAATTAAAGCTCTTTCCTGCTACTAGACCCTCACTGAGTATGAAATTTAAAGCAGAAGCTCTGCTGGGTTCTAAATTTAACCAGAAAGCTCTCTTCTGTGTGTTAAATTTAAACTGAAGGCTTTTTGCTGCTACTAGACCCTAACTGATTTAACAAATACACCGGGTTCACAGATTAATCAGCTTTAATCTAAAGAATTCCTTATTCCCCAAGAATTAGAAAAATTCCCAGAAGTAAATACAATTGCAGATCTCTCTCCAGAAGTAGCAGTCCCCTTTTGTAGTCCTTCAAAAGATTGTGAGCCCTTCGGCAAAAAGGGAAAATACGAGAGGGGGTACCCAAAAAAAACAGGAATAACATTGCCGTGGGTGGAGCTTGTGTAGTACGCACTTCTGCCGCTAGGCGTGTATAGTGCAACTCATTGTCAGTTCAGTGCCGCCTGTGTTGTCGACCTGGCTTGTTCTGTTCATCTGCAGTGATTGTTTTTGCTAGCGCTGTTTTGTTCTTGTTTCTTTTTTTATGATGACAAGTTTAAGTGAACAACGTGCAGCTGTGAAATTTTGTTTTCTACTTGGTAAAAATGCAGCTGAAACTGTTTTAAATGTTGAAAACAGCTTATCAAGATGACGCTATGGGAAAAAGTCAAGTTTACCAGTGGTTTGCTCAGTTTAAAAATGGCGACATGTCGATTGATGACAAACCTCGTTCTGGGCGTCCATGAACTGCCCGAATCGATGAAAATATTGAAAAAATTAGAGAGCTTGTGCTCACAGACCGTCGACAGACAATTGATCAACTGTCAGAGATTAGTGGGTTATCTTGGAGCTCGGTTCAGCAAACTTTAATGGAAGATTTGGGAATGAAAAGGGTTGCTGCCAGGTTTGTTCCTCGGGTTCTGACTGACAATCAAAAGGAACATCGAGTTGAAACATGTCGTGTTTTGAAACAACAGCTTGAAACTGATCCAGATTTTCTGTCAAAGGTCATTACAGGTGATGAGTCATGGTGCTATGGTTACGACCCAGAAACAAAGCAACAGTCAAGCCAATGGAGGACGTCATCGTCACCCCGTCCAAAAAAATGTCGTCAAGTCAAATCAAACATCAAAACAATGCTGATTTGCTTTTTTGATGCCAAGGGGGTAGTTCATTCAGAGTTTGTTCCCCCAGGTCAGACCGTCAATCAAACCTTTTATTTGGACGTTTTAAGAAGATTGCGCAACAGTGTTCGTCAAAAAAGACCCGATTTGTGGCAGACAGGAGACTGGTTCTTCCACCACGACAACGCACCTGCACACACAGCCATCTCTGTTAGACAGGTTTTGGCTAAAAATCGCATGGTTCTGCTGCCCCACGCACCTTACTCGCCTGACCTGGCTCCGTGCGACTTTTTCTTATTTCCACGCATGAAAAGGGGCATGAAAGGACACCGATTTGACAACATTGAAGAAGTCAAGAAAAAAAAGAGGGAGGAGCTGTCAGCCGTTTCTAAAGATGACTACAAAAAATGTTTCGAACAGTGGAAGCACCGGTGGGACAAATGTATCAGTTGTAATGGAGAGTATTTTGAAGGGGATAAGGTTGTTTTGTAAAGAATTTGAAATAAATAGCTTTTAAAAAATAATTCCTGTTTTTTTTGGGTACCCCTGAATGTATACTGCTTTGACTGGTAGAAAAGCAGTGTATAAGCCTAGTTAAATAGGCTTATAGATACCTAGGCAGCTGGAGCAATAAATGGATCAAAATGAGGCTAACCATGGAGCACATCTTTCTGTGGCGAATAAGGGATCCTTAGTGAAAATTTAAACAATGCAATTTATAGATAGATATTGAAACTAGAGGAAGGGCAGCAGAGAATGAGTTCATAATGTCAACACCAGCAAAAGCATTACAATAGTGAAGAACAAATCATCTTAATTCATTTATCTGCAACAAAAGGGATGAGGAGACCAGAAAAAAAGAGACAATTGCAGACTGGAAGAGGTTTTTCACAAGGATTTGCCTGAATTTTGCACCATCAGCTTTTTCTCAGTCTTCACAATCCCCCTCCCCCCCCCTGTCCCTATTGATGTGTTACATCCCCACAGCATAATGCCACCACGACCATTCTTTACTCTAGGAATGGGGTTAGGTTGATGTGCTGTATATCTTTTAGTATTGAGACTAAAAAGTTCCACTTTGGTCTCATCCGACCACAGAACCACCCACGTGTGTGTAGCGTTTCTTTGCAAATGTTATAGGGCACATCATGTGACACTTCTTCCCACTCTCCCATATAAGCCATGTTTGTGGGATAATCTTGAAACTGCTAGTCAACATCCCCCACCCCCAGTCTGAATTCTTTTAAAGTAATCTTTAGGTCTCACAGTGACCACCTGCACCAGTTTTCTTAACCTCTGACTACTGACTGGAGAGAGAGTCTGGTCAAAGCAGTTTCTTGGTGATGCCAAACTGTTTCCACTTTTACATTGGTGAAGTTGACAGTGCTCCCCAGGAATATTCAAACACAGTAAGTTTTATCTTAAAGGTTTTCACCCATGTGCACCTCTGAATAACTTTACCCAGAGTTCTTTTATCAGTCCTTCGTTTCATATTCATGTCATACAATAGAAACAGCTTGATTCATTCTCTTGGCTTAATAGCCTCCTACCTGTACTGATCCCCCATCCTATCCTGGTTTGATTTCTTCTTCTCATCTCCCAGGTCCTTTCCTTATTAGGTTCCCCAATAGAGACGTGTATAGGGCAAAATGTTTCAGTTAGTTTCTGCTTGCTTTGGGTTTTTTTCTTTGATTTTTGAACATTTTTTTCAATTCGTTTCACACATTCATTGTAAAAATATTTTCCTCTGACAAACAAGATTTGATTTAGGGACACAAGTGGATTACATCGCCAGGGTGTAACAGCTCTACCAGAGGTCAAATCTTAGTTTAACGTTCTGTGCATGTGCGGCCCTTCCCACATGCAGCTCATGCTCAGAGCGTGCTCTTCCATAACGGACATAAAAACAAAACTCTCCCAATGCTTTTTGCCAAGTTTTTTTTACCTCTCTGTCTAATGATATTGTTCTCCATTGTCGTTTTTATTTTTTCTTCATTTTTGTTTTTTAAAAAAAAAGGTAAAAAATGAAATTTATTTTGTTCTTGCCTCTGAAACTTTGACACTCATTCCAAGAGTCTAATCTGCTTGGGTTGGGGACCAGAATCAAGCAAATTTTAAAATATTCTTCTCACATGTCTCCTTGATACCAGTGGGACTGCCCCAACTTCCTTTGCAGCTACTATGAAGCTGAAAAGAGGCTTCTTCAAGTACAAAAGGATGAGGGCCTCTGCTGTGCAGAAATTGCTATCTCTGCTTGTTTAAGTAGGGAATTTTCGATGGAACTGCTCTCTACTTCCCAGTGCAACGGGGCTAGTATTAGAAATATAGGGGCCCAGAGCAAAAACTGGTGAGGGGGCCCCAAAGCCTACCTTTAGGTTATTTCTCCTTCAGCTTGGGGCAGCCTTGGGGCCTGTGCCATGGGGGCCCAGGGCAGTTGCCCTTTTTGCCACCCCGTTACAGCAGATATTAATTAAACTAGTGCATGGCTTATATGAGGTATTCAGGCCCAATGCGCAATTGTCATCTGAGTGCTTGCACAGGCCTGAAAGGATGTTGTCATTTCTGAAGAGGTCAAGGATGACATGTGTCCATTTCTCAAATCCTTTGGAAGGATCTCCAGGTATCTCCGAAGTACAGAACTGTGCAGTTATTTCCAGTCCATCTCGCTGCCTCAGACTCGCTCAAAGCTGCCTTGATTCAGTGACCTCTGAGGCTTGTTGGAGTCCAACAAAGCAGTTAATATAAAATATCAATAAATAGGAGCAACAATATACAATGGTTGAAAGGCAAAGTACAGAAGTATAGCAAAAGAATAAGAGAAATATTACCACTCTTTTGAACGTATTCCATCCTCAGCTGCCAAAAGCCTCAGTAAAGAGGTCTGGTTTTTTTCAGTAGGACCTTACATTCATTTCTGCTAATTTCACCCCTCAGGTCAGATAGAAGGGCATTCCATTGAGAAGGACCAAAGTAACTAACAAAAAGCAGTTTGTTGGGTGGTTTCTATGCAATGTTTTGAAGGAGGAGAGAGGATAAACTGATTTAAGTATTGTTGGTGGGTTGCATGTACTGAATGGTAAGAAGCAAGAAGGTCAGGCAAATAATGAGGTTGGCCTACGTTAAGTACCTTTGTGGACTGTAACAAAGAGTTTTATGCTAAATCCTTGAGGTGACTGGGTGCCACTCTAGTGTTTTACAGACACGGTACAGCTACTAGCACTGTTTCAGCTCAGGATTCTTCTACCTAGCCCATTGTTCAGGATTTCTGTATGCAACAGCTGATGAAACAACCTCTAGTCTTCTCTTCTAGTACTGTTTGTAGCAGCTAAATCTTCGTCTTCTTTTTCATCATCTCTCCTTACTGCAATCTGTTCAAAATTCAGCTGCACGGCTAATCTTCCAGCAGTATCACTATGCTCATTGTAACCCCTCTTCTCAAGTCACTTCATTGGCTCCCTATCCATTTCTGCACCCACTTCAAACTTCTGCTGACCTATAAGTGCCTCCATTCTTCTGCTTCTCACCATCTTTCCTCTCTAATTGCTCCCTACACCCCTCTTTGGGAACTCCACTTTTCTGGCAGATCCCTTCTATCTGTGCCCTTCTCTTCCATTGCCAACTCCAGACTTCGATCTTGCTGCCTTGCTGGTCCTTATGCTACCCAAGATAGTAAATCAGGCTCCATCCCTGGCCCCATTTAAATCCAGGGTTAGAACTCACCTCTTTGAGGCTGCTTTTGGATCCTGATCCACTTAGTGCCCTGTTCGCCACCTATATGGTTCCTTATCATTGCCCTAGATATATCCTAGTCCCCAGTTTATTGTGTTGTCTGTTTTGATTAGACTGTAAGCTCTGATTAGCAGGGGACTGTCTTACATGTACAGTGCTGCGTATGCACCCACAGAATCCCTTCCCTCAACAGTGGGTGCAAAGAAGAACTAGAACATTCACCCACAGAACTCAATATCTTAAAAAAAAAAATCTGATTCTGGTCATCTCACTAACAAATATTCTCTAGTACCAGGAATATTAGAAACTATTATAAAACCCTACAAAAGTCACCAAAGATCTACAAGGCCAAATCTACCATACCATTACCATCATATACGCCAAAACTCATATAAAAATCAGCACTATAAATACTGCAGCAGGCCCTAGAACATCTAACACCTATTTGAAAAGCTGAACAAGGCAGATTGCTACAGTAGAGATCCCTGCGTACAGATTTCATGTTAACAGAACACACAGCCTTGGTCACACACTAGGAACACAGATTCTTGCCAAGTACAGAATAAGTGATCATAACCTAAAGTAAAAATAAAATATTTAGAGAAAAATTAAACTGAAACCCCAAGAATCCAGACTCTGCATGCAGTGCAACACCAGATAAGAGTTGCAGTATCCCATACTGTGTAAACTATAAAAATAGCACAAAGTCCAATCACTAAATTAAAAATAAAATTATTTTTTTCTACCTTTTTGTTGTCTGACCATTTTATTCTCTGGTCATGCTGGTCCTGATCTGAGGCTTCTGCTTTCCTGTCTTCTCTTAGCACTCTATCTGCCATTTCTTGTCTTTTCTTTTGTTTTCTTCACTTCCTTCCTTCAGCCTATTTCCAGTCCCAATGACCCTCCCCACGTGTCAGCTCCCTTCCAGTCCCAGTGCCCCCTCCCTGCCAGCCACCTACCAGTCCCATCCCCAAATGTCATCTCCCTCCAGTCCCACCCCCAGGTTTCTGCTCCCTTCTATCCCCCTCTTTCCCCCATGTCCGTTCCCTTCCAGACATCTCCTTCCCCTCTCAGTTCCCTTCCAGCCATCTCCATACCCTCTCTATTCCCTTTCAGCCATCTCCTTCCCCTCTCTGTTCCTTTCCAACCCTCTTTTCCCCCTGTGTTAGCTTTATTCCAGCACCTGTCAGCTCCCTCTCCTTCCCCTCCCCTCCCCTCTCCCCATGCAGCTCGTTCTTCTCTCCTCCCTGTCCCCCGTCATTTGTTCTGCTCTGCGTTTGAAATGACAAGAAACCAGTGCAGAGCCTCCCGGTGGTAAGGAACCTCTGCTGTTGCCGCGTCCCGCTCTAGTGTCACTTCCTTTTGGGGGCGGGACACAGCAGTAGCAGAGGTTCCTTACCGTCAGGAGGCTCCGAACTGGTTTCCTGTCATTTCAAATACAGAACAGAATGAATGACGGGGAAAGGGCAGCAGTTTGTATGCATTTTTTTTTTAAACTGAAGGCGGAGTGAGGCGTCTCTTTTGGGGGCATTTCTGCAGCCCCCAAAGGTTTGCTGCCTGAGGCCACCGCCTCAATCCACCTAATTATAGAGCTGCCTCTGGCTGGACCAATAACATTCATTCCTATAAAAGATGTTTAAGAGATAAAGGGTAGTGTAAGGACTTACAAATATCCAGGATCAACAGTGCAACACAGCGCTATTTAGCGTGTCTCTGATGCAGAGAGACTTTTGCTCTTCTCAAGACTCTGTTGTTGCTTTACTATATACGAGTACTTCAGATTCATAGCCTGAAGCTATACACTTACTGTCATCTTTTATTAGATCCAAATTTTCTCTCTCCAAGATTGAATAGGACAAAGTATACAGCTTTATCTTAATTCAATATGTTTGAGTGGAGCAATTTTGAATATCTTCCCCTGACAGAATGAAACCCATTGAGTTGAGAAGCTCTGCTTGTTGAAGAGGCTGAGAAGTCAAGTCTGGACAGCAAACAATTAAATTTTGGATTTTTTTTTCTTTAAATTGAGATGAGTGAGATTCATTGCAAACTTCAAATTTTTGAGTGCTGTCAGTAAGCACTTTATGTATTTTGAACTAACTGCTTTATCTTAATGGACATTTTGACATTTTATAATTAAAGGACATTTGGACTTTTTTTCCCAAAACTTTTCCTTGGAAAAAAAAACAAATGTGGAGAAGCGATGCTAGAAGTCGGTGTCTGCTGCACTAGCATTGGGTAGATGCCAGAAGCTTACAGCTGCAACAATTTCACAAAGGCAATTGCAGCAGTATAAGAAGCAGATGCTGCCGTTAGCTAATTAATGAAGGTCTCCACATAGCTATAAAAATTATATATTTTTTAAAAAGGAGGAGTTGCATTTTTGATCTTGAACAGTCAAATGTTCTATCTTAAAGAAAATGTCTTGTTGCTCAACTCGGTAGAAGTTGCTAAAAGAAACTGTAATTGTTTTTTCCCAAGACTGTGGTTATCAAGGATTTGGGTTTATTTTTAACTGCTGCAATATCAATTGTTCCTAACAGATGCTTCCTACATTGGTTTGGGAACTCACTATGACTCTCATGCAGGGCACATGATCAAAGTCCAAAAGACTTCTTCATATCATTCACCTGGAACTTCAAGCCATAGTTTGTGCCCTTCAAGTCTTCATCCATCTTCTCCAAGACACCTCAGCATTAATTCAGATAACCAAATTGCTAAGTTTTATATCAACAGACAGGGAGGCAAAGGAAACAGCAAAGATTTGGGACTTTGTTATTGTCAATCACATCCAAGTACAGGGTACTTATCTCCCTGGTGTTTAAAACCAGATAGCCAACAGGCTCGACAAGATTCTTTTAGCACAGAAATGGTCCCTGGATCAGCAAACTCTGCAGCACATTTTTGGGATTTGGGCGGCCCCTCAAATAGACATCTTTGTTAGCAATGAAACCACAAAGCTGTTGCCTATAGTTCGATATTCCCATCCTCAGATTAGCTGGTGAGACATGCCATAGCAAACCTCTGAACTTGGTTTCTACTGTATGCTTTTCCCTCATCCCACTCATAGCAAAAATCCTGCATACGTTTAAAAGAGACCTGTTAGTATGAATCTCTTAGCACTCTACAGGCTTGTCAGAACTGGTTCCCCTTGCTAAAAAGACTAGTATTAGCTTCATCTTTAGAGGGCTGCCTTCTACAACCCATCTCAGAAAGGTAGCCCTCACGGCATGGCAACTGAACAGCATTTAATCTCTACTCTAGGACAGCCAGGATTTTGGATATACTTGTTGCTGCCAGACGACCACCTACTAGGCATATCTGTGCTTTTAAGTGGAAAAACGTTTCCTTGGGAGTTTCACAAATGACCATGATTCCATTCATTGTCTACCAAACACTATCTTGTACTATTGCCATCTCTGTCTGAGATTCCCAAAGTCCTCCATTAGAATACATACTTACATTTATACATTCATACATACATACATACATACAACTTTTCTTATATACTGCCTTTCAATGTTATCAAAATGGTTTACGTTCAACTCAACAATTATACATGGAACTGATACAAGTATAACTATAATACAATATTAATGAACTGCTAAGCCTATGCATTACAGTTATGATTAGGTGTTCATTATTGGCCCGTAGTATTCGGTGAACAGATAGGTCTTCAACATTTTTTGGAAGTCATAAGGGTCTTTGATTGCTCTTTGTGGAACTCACTACCACATCAACTGAGTTGGACTGAAGATTTTGAAGGATCTCTGGCAGGTTGTTTGAGAGCTACTGGTCCGAGTAGATGGGGTTGAGAGTATGTTTTGGTGTTGCTTTCTCCTTGTCCTAGAGTCTGGGGCTATTTGGATTAATGGTTGTAAGCAGTCAGCAGTTTGCTTGTGTATTGTCTTATATGTCATCATTATTGCCTTGTACTTTATGCGAGATTGCATTGATAACCAGTGAAGGGATTGAAGGACTGGTGTGAAGTGGTCTTTTTTAAATCGAGTGATTAGTCGAGCAACAATATTTTGAGCTAGTTGTATTGGCTGGGTGGTGTGTTTGGGAAGACCTTTGGAGTAACGAGTTACAATAGTCTAGATGTGGAGTAACTATTGCCTGACATATGGTCCGAAAGTGACTGTAATCTAGTAAGGATCTTAAGGTTTTGTAGCAGCTTATTTTTGAAGTATGTATTAGTCATCCATCTTCTTGATATGTGCTTGGAAGTTGAGTTGCTAGTCTAGAATTATGCCTAGATATTTTACTTCCTTTTTTACCAGGATGGAGAAGTTGTCAAATTTGATTGTGTCAGGTGGGATATATGTGGGATTTCTCGTGATTCTGAGGACCTCTGATTTGTTATAGTTTATTGTAATCTTGTTAAGTTGAAGTCAAGTTGTGACTGATTTCATGCAGGATGCTATAGCAGAGTAATCTGGATTTCCAGGTACGAATGGTACATAAATCATCAGTCTGCATAAAGGTGATAGTGTAGGTTTTGTGTTTGTATGATTTTTGAAGACCGGTTGTGTATATATAAGTTGAATAGGAGGGCAGATAGTGAGGATCCCTGAGGTACTCCTTGTTGTAGTCTAATTGACTTAGAGATTTTGTTCCTAATCTTGGTTTGAAAGTGACAATCTGATAGATAGATATCTGATAGAGAGCACTATCTCACTCTAGTTGATATTCTTTCAGCTTCCAAATGTCATAATATTCTTGGTTAATGAAAGGGCTTCTCCATACCAAACTACCATTGTAGAGCCCTTCTATGCCATGGGGCCTTAACATCATCCTAACATCACTTATGAAGCTGCTGTTTGAGCCAATGGAGTGTGCTTCATTTAAATATATCACCTAGAAAGTATTATCCTAAAAGCAGTTACCTAGGCTAGAAAAATAAAATTCAAGCCTTAAACAATTATGAACTATAATTATAAACTCTATTTTGTCTTTACAAGGTTCCAACTCATCTCAAATTTTTGCCCAAAGTGATAGCACCTTTCCATGTAAGTAAGGAAATAGTGTTTTCTATTTTTTTTTACCAAAGCCTTTTAACAATCCATATGAGAGAGCTCTCCACTACAGAAATGTAAACAGGCAAGGTTGGTGCTAGAGTTTTTGGCGCCCCCCCCCCCTCCCCTGCAACCTTTAAATTGGAGCCCAATGACCCATGGCTGTAGCCTTAGTGCTGTTTTCAGTAACACCTTAGCTTAGTTTCTAATGTTTTTTTTTTTTCACTATTGCTGTTTTTTTTTTTTTTAATATTTTTTTTTTTTTAGTTTTCTGCATTTTGGCACCCAAATGTCAAATGTTGGTGCTGCCTTGCCATACTTACTACCAGCCATGCAAACAAGCTCGTGCATACTTCCTCAAAAGAATGGAATCCATCAGAAGTCTATGCAGCTCTTTGTTTCCTTTGACACTAATGGAATTGGCATTCCAGTAGCCAAATGACCTCTAGTAAATTAGCTAGCATCCAGTCCTCTTATGAACAAGCATTTGATTCTCTACCCCCTAAAGTAAAATCTGATCAGTTCAGACTCACTGCAGCTACTGTGATTGCTCTGAAGTTTGCTTTGCTGGCTACTAGGTAAATCAGTGACCTGGTCCTTCATACCTTTACCTCATACTACTACTGAACCAGTCCACAGTTAAACATGCAGTCCGATGCAGAAAGCCGGCTCTGAAGTTCCATGCTATTAACTTTGTACGCCTCTATGCAGCGCATTAATAGCATGCAATTTCAGCACTGGTATCTAGAAAAGGGTGCATATGCCATCTTGAAAAATGGCAGTTCCTGACCTTGCCTAGTGCATCCTGGGAAGCATTGGGTGGGATTAGACTGCCATATAAGGCATTTTCTACCTTATATGGCAGTCTCACCCGGTGCATCCCAGGATGCACCACACGGGACTAGGCACTACCATTTTTCAAGATGGCGGCATAGAAGTAGAAGTGTGTGGGCAACACTCTCACTCCATTTTAAAGGTACTGGAAAGGAGGTGGGGGCTGCTGGGACACCAGGGATTTGGTTTCTGTCAGGGGCCCTGGCTCCCCAACAATATTTTGATGGCATCGGGGTTTTCCCCGATGCCTGGATCATCTGAGGTGAAGTTTGACACTCCATCTCAGATGATCCAGGCATCAGGGGCTTTCCCCGATGCCATCAAAATACCACTGGGGGCAAGCGCCAGATGTTTAAGCCACCCTCAGAACCAAGCATAGGAGATTGATGCTTCGGCTTGTTAACATAATTCTCTATGCTTTTCTCTGCATGGGTGCAGATAGTATTAGCATCCCATTCTAATATGTGCAGCTCATTTGCCTATAATTTAAATACACTTTGCATTACTGGGTGTGCTTGCTTTTCCTTTGCTGTTTACATACACATCAGTCTTTTCTGCATTTGGCCTGTTGGAACTTGTGGTTGTAAGTTATCATCTTTCAAAGGGCGCGTTAGTCTTTCAGTATCAGCCCGATAGTGCATTTGGTTGAGCTGTGTGCTGGCCAGTCTGCGTGATGTTGTAACTGTTGCACTATTATCTGTGGGTTGCTGTTGAAGAGTGAACAATTATATAAAGAGATGGGGGCAGTCCTGAGCTTGGAAGCCACACACTTGTGTGCCTGACTAAATCATGCTTGTCAATGGAACAAACATTGTTGGTCACCTGTAACAGATGTCTTCCATAGACAATAAGACTGATCAGGCCACAGTCCCTCCCACCTCCCTGAGAGCTGCATTAATTCTTGACATGAGGAAACTGCTGTACACAGGAAGGGCTGTCCATGCTTGGAACCTTACATGAAGTTCCGAACTCTGGAAGAGCCGTTCCATGTGCTTGATTAATCCTGCTTTCTATGGAAAACATCCTTTACAACTGGACAACAGTACTTTTTATAATGCACATTAGAACTTTTTCATTCATGTCAAGAGACACAATGAGGAGACTTTTAGAACAGAGTTCCTAGTTAAAGCACTTTTTAAGCTGCCTATTATTATAAAGACAAATAGGTGCCTACTTATCTTTTATAAAATACTAGCCTAATTGGCACAAATCATGCCTTAAGTTAAACTGCAGACATTTATAGCAGTCTTAGAGCTGGTGTAAATGTCCATGTCTAGATGCTAGCAAGACGTAAAAAAACCCCAAAAGACCCCAACAAAGCATCTAGAAAAACAAAATATTTATAGGGAAAGAAAACAAACAAACAAAAAGACATCAGATGAGTTTCCAAGAAAAATAACACACAAGCAGCGAACACATAGAAAACAAGAAAGTTATAGAGGAAAAAAGACCTCAGCATCCCCCTGTGCACAACTCAACAGAGGGTGAGCCAGTCAAACGGCAGAAATAGCACAAAGCTAATGCCTAAACAGTCGACTAAACCCAAAAAGACTTCATTGGTCAGAAAAAAAGTCTATAATGGGGAAACTGAGCCAAATATAAAAAACGAAATGAAAAACTCAGAAGTATCCCCTGAAAAAGCAAACCAAAGAACAGACACTGCCTGGTGTATAGAACAGTATATCATTAGCAACCAATCAAGGGTATAAACGCCCAATAAAGCAGTAATAGAATCCATAAAAACTTAACTTAACCTCACACAAACGCCATCACCGTCTCATCCAAATAAAGCACCAACCCATTAGTGATATAATTGACCAAGCTAACAATACAAATACCAAACTACAACTCATCCTAATAAACATCCGGTCTATACGAAACAAAATACCAATAATTAATGACATAATAAACGACACATCTCCTGACATTATCTGCATTACTGAAACATGGCTCTCACCTACAGACACTATACTATTAAACCAATTAACCACACATCAATATGACATATTCAATTGCCAACGGAATATAAAAAGAGGAGGGGGTGCATTGATACTCACCAAAAAAGACCTACAATTCACCCTAACAAACTTAAATAACATAGATGGAATGGACATTGTTAATATAGAAAATAAAACCTTGGCTCTCACCCTCATCTACAGACCCCCATCATCCGATCAAAAAAACCTCACCCCTATCCTAGAACTCGCATGCACAGCATCGCAAAGCAAACCACTTATACTCCTTGGTGATTTGAACCTTCCATCACTGAACCACTCACAATCAGATAACTTCATGGATGCTATGACACAAATGGGGTTCACACAGATAATACATGCCCCCACACACAAAAAAGGTAACATGCTTGACCTAATTTTCCTCCCATCCACACTCTACAGTCACCTACTACATACCACTCCGAATATAACCGAAGTACCCTGGTCAGACCACCATCTCATCACAATCCAGCTACCTGCACAAGCCCCAAAAAACACTGCAAACACAACTCCACATACCTCACGTTTCGTACGCTTTGACAAAAACACATTCCTCGACAAAGTATTACCCAAACTAAACACAAGCTCACCAGACATCAACTCAACCATAACACACTGGAATTTAACCATTCAAAAAGCAGCGGTCCCCACACGAGTCTTACATAAACAAACAAAAAAGACAGAAAAATGGTTCACGAAAGAGCTTACAAAATAAAAAAACAACTGAGGAGACAAGAAAAGAAATGGAGAAAACTAAAATCTGATGAAAACAAATCCCAATACATGCTCCTACTTACAGAATACAAAAATGCAATTAACAAATCAAAAAGAGACTACCATTCTAAAGTAATAAACTCAACCATCAACCGCCCCAGGGAGTTATTCGCGATAGTAAGAACACTAACCAAAACTAATAACACTGAACCTAAACAACAAGCAATAAGTATACAAACACTAGCAAAACATTTTGCAGAAAAACTAAAAAGCAAGACCACTACCCCGACTCCACTATTATCAAACACAAAAACCACACATGAATGGACAAGTTTCCAGTTGATAGAACAAAAGCAACTCCTCAAAATCATAACAATGATCAACACCACCACCTCCCCACTTGATCCATGCCCTGTATCATGGATTAAGTGTGCGAAAGATGAACTGGCCGTAAACCTACAACACATAGTCAACCAATCCCTTTCACAAAGCATCATGCCCGATGCCCTAAAACTCACAACACTCCGACCAATAATAAAGAATAATAAGCTCGACTCAAAAGACCCGAATTCATACAGACCCATAGCCAGCATTCCATTCATAGCTAAAATAATAGAGAAAACAATTCAAATTCAGTTACAAGAACACATTGATGAGCACAAACCACTTGACTCACACCAATTTGGTTTTCGCCCATCCCATGGAGTAGAAACCCTCTTAATTACCCTAATGGACTTCCTCATCAAGGGTACAGATGACAAACACCAAGGCTTCTTACTCCTATTCATAGATATCTCTGCCGCCTTCGATAACATCAATCACCCGACACTGATCAACAGATTAGAGAACCTAGGAATAGGCGGGACTGTCCTTAAATGGTTCAAATCCTACATCTCACATAGATTAATACGCGTCCAAATTGACCAACAAGCATCAGAAACATTCCCCCAAGGACAGGGAATACCCCAAGGATCAGCCCTTTCAGCCCTCCTATTTAACTTGTACCTGCAACCGATAATAAACATATTTAAAAAACACAGGATTAACCATTTTATCTATGCCAATGACATCATGCTTGCTATCCCCATAACCATTAAAAACCCTACATATGACTCACTATCCAATTGCATGGCTGAGACCTCCTCCTGGATGGAATCTAACTACCTTAGCATCAACCTCAAAAAAACAGAGGCAATGTTCGTAACAAGGTCATCTATGACTGAGAACACTTACCCGGAAACGATCACAATCAACAAAACCACCATACCTGTTAGAAAACAGGTAAAATACTTAGGAGGAGTAATAGACCACACTCTCACCATGCTACCACACATAAAACAAACAGTAAAAACCATTTTCTATAAACTCAAAACCATTCAGCACCTAAGGCCACTCCTCGAAACACAAGACTTTAGATCTGCAGTAAGCACACTGATCACCCCTCACTTCGACTATTGCAATAGTCTCCTAATAGGCCTTCCTCAAAAAAGCACATACCTTCTACAAAGAGCTCAAAACATCTGTGCAAAAGTAATTGCTAAAGCTCGCCTAACAGACCACGTAACCCCAATACTGCTAGAACTCCACTGGCTCCCTATAAACAGCCGAATTAGATATTTATTTATTTATTTTTATTTAGTATACATTTGTATACCGCTACTTCCAGCGATCAGCAGCGGTTTTTTGATTACAGATTGGAAATTGTCAAATCATGACAGGAATTTTTTGAGGTATAAACACATTGATTAGACAGGAAAGCACAGCACACACAGAGAACTATTTTACAGGGAACATGGGCTATGGAGGGTTAAGTGGCTTGCCGAAGACCACAAGGAGCACCTGTGGGACTAGAAACCCCAGTCCTTCCGGCCCAAAGTTGCTGTCCTCTAGTGGGATTTGAACCCCCGACCTTCCGGCCCGAAGTACCTTGCCCCAACCACTAGGCCACTCCTCCACTCTATCAGGAAGGCCTGATATAAAATTATCCTAACAACCTACAAACTCATAAATTACATAGCCCCCTCACACCTATCTACATTACTGCACTCTCCAACCTCGACAAGAGCCCACAGACAAAACGCAGCCCACTCCCTTATCATACCAAAAGCCATCCGGAAAACTAAGAAAACCACTAGCTCCAGAGCATTCACATTCACTGCTCCTACACTCTGGAACGACCTCCCTATAGACCTTCGCACCATAAAAGACCTCATCCAATTCAGGAAAGAATTAAAGACCTACCTGTTCACTGAACACTTTGAAATCCCCTACTCCCCCAAAGCCAGCCCCACAACAAACGTGGTTACACATGCACAAACTCCCTTAATCCCAACAATCTAACTACATGTCACACAGACACCCTGAAACGTTCATTGAACAAGCCACACGACCTCTTCAACCTGGTCAAAACTCTTGCTATGGAACTGACCCCGGAGCACCCAGGAACTATAGACCCGCAGGACTTTGCCACCTTCATGCAATCGAAACTATGCAAGACCGACAAATTGATGATACCGGACCCCTCTGATTCTCAAGTATGCTCAGCGTATCTAACTACCTTTACCACACCATCTAAGAAAACTATTGAAGAAACCATCGCTACCCTAAATACTTCCACTGCTTTCTCAGACCCATGTCCAGCATTCTGGATAAAAGATCTGCGATCCGACCTTGCACCTATCTTATCTAAAATGATAGAACTATCTTTTAACACCGGGTCTTTCCCATCCATGCTCAAACAGACCTCCGTCAGACCTCTACTTAAGGACACCAAATTAGACCCTCAAAAGGTCGAGTCCTACAGACCCATATCCAGCATCCCGATGCTCGCTAAAATCATTGAAAAGATAGTCTACAGGCAGCTACAAGATCATGTGGACACCAATGCACCCCTAGATTCATCACAACACGGATTCAGAGAATCACACGGAGTGGAAACACTACTCTCCACTCTCTTCAACACCATAATCTCAGGCATTGACAACTCACGCTCAGGTTTCGCGCTCATCTTTTTAGATATAGCGGCAGCCTTCGACTCAGTCTGCCACGAGATTCTCCTGAGTCGGCTAAGAGAAAAAGGCATCACCGGAACAGCTTTGGAGTGGTGCAGGTCTTACCTGTCTGGAAGATGGCAACAAGTCCGAGCAAATGGAACAACATCCGAGCCATTCCTACAAAGTCAAGGAGTCCCTCAAGGTTCATCCCTATCCTCACTTATGTTCAACATCTACATCCAACCCATTTGTAACATCATTAGATCGTTCAACGTGAGCTGCATGATATACGCAGACGACGTCCTACTGTACCTACCAATATCCTTGACCTACCCAGACCTCACCCCACTAACTAATTGTTTCAACGCAATATCCGAATGGCTCCTCTCCCAAAATCTACGCATCCAACATAAAAAAACGGAGGTCCTGTTTATATCCAGAAATCCTGATTTCACACCACCTAGCCACCTGACAGTAGACAACGCCAAGTTGCAAGTAAAATCAGCCATACGGTATCTCGGAGTTACATTGGATCAGAACCTCAATATGAAGCAGCACATAGCTAAAACAGTAAGATCTATCTACTTCAAGATCAGATCCCTCAGACACATACTCGATCCAAGCGACTTCCGCACCGTATATCAAGCCCTCATCATCCCTCATTTCGATTATGCAAACGCCATCTTACAAGGACTACCTCAAGCAACCCTACATCCCTTACAACTCGCCATGAACAGTGCAGCGCGAATCCTTTTCGGAGTACCAAGGAGAGAACACATCACACCCCTCCTGAAGCAGCTACACTGGCTCCCCATTCCAGCTAGGATTATCTTCAAGACCTTAGTGATGACATTCAAGGCCATCAAGGGGCTCTCCTCTTCTTCACTATGCGACCTCATTCAACCACCTACTACCACCAGGCTAAGAAGAACCTCAGTAGCCAACATGCTAGCAATACCGAGAGACATGACAAAATGCTCCAAAGCAACATCAAACAGAGCCTTTAGTCTAAGCGCCCCAAGCCTCTGGAACTCCCTACCACCAAACATCAGAGCCATCCCCAACCTGAGCCAGTTCAGGAAGGCCTTAAAACACTTCCTCTTTATTGAATACCTCACAGACTCCACTGAACCCCAACCACCATAAATGATCTACGCACAATAACTCCATTTCACATGTACATGGTTACCTATTCAAATTTCTGCACATGTAGATAGTTTCCCCTGTTATCCAAGTTAATTGCTCCTGTTCTTTGTAATGACCTGACTCTTGTTTATTGTCGGATACTGTTTGTTCTATGTAAACCGCGCTGATCGCAAATAGTGCGGTATAGAAGAAATGTAAATAAATAAATAAAATAAAATGTCTGTCCCTCCCCCCATACACGCCCCAATTACGACATAAAAGGAATTAAATTCCAACACCTACACCAGTATCTGCCCTATACACCACACACAACCACTGTAAATATACATTTGTAAAAAGTTCGATGTTTGTTTTGCTTTAATACCAACAAAGTTAAATTTAATGTTCAATGTAAATAGTTGATTTTCTATTGTTCAATGTAAAATGTATACAAACGTATACAAGACTGTTAAACTGTTATATGTAAACCGCCCTTGATCTCTGGAAGGGGCGGTATAAAAGAAAATAGTTAAATAAATAAAATAAATAAACATGGCATTGCTCAGGGTCACAAAGTAGCAGAAATAACGACATCCAAACGGCATTCAGGACAAGCAACCCAGAGTCCCGACATCAGGTGTTTTGCCATGACGGCTTTGTCAGGGAGCTCTACAAAGCGTTGCTAATTCAGTAAAGTCACGCTGGCAATTTAGGAAGAATGTTGTTTGGATGTCATTACTTCTGCTACTTTGCGACCCTGAGCAATGCCATGTTAAAGCCACACCAATGTTAAGTTTTTCTGGCTTCTATTACTGCTTTATTGGGCGTTGATACTCTTGATTGGTTGCTAATGATATACTGTTCTACACACCAGGCAGTGTCTGGTTTTTTTTTGTTTGCTTTTTCAAGGGATACATCTGAGTTTTTCATTTTGCTGGTTCTAATTTTATTAGAAGTCATTAACACACATAGATGGCCACATTCATGCATTAATGACTAAAATAGCCCTAGTTAGGCGGCATACTTAGCACTTTTTTCTTATAAAATTTCTCTTAACCTGTTCATTTGTAGGTTAGTGCACATACAATTGATTTAGCGTGCACTACTTTTTTTTTAAGGAACATTAATGAACCAACTGCACACTAACAAATGCACATCACTGCCTCTTAGGACCTCTCTAGATGTCTCCCCTGCACTACAGTCTTGGCTCATCCAGTCCTTCATTGCTTTCCATTCCTTAACCTGTCTCAGCAAACTTAGCTCACCTCTCGATTTATGATTTCCCTTCCCCCACAGACCTGGAGAAGCTCATTGCTGAGCTAACTGAGTGAGTGGGGGGGGGGGGGGGGAGGGAGGGAGGCGGTATCTGACGCAAAACTTCCAGCTGGCTGCACATAAGGGGTCCTGCTATTACAAAGCCAACTGGGAACCCCTCTGATAATGCAGCTGCACATTAGCTGCTGCAAGATAGTCAAGGTTGTCCTACTGCATTGCATTGACAGCAACAGCATGGAATAGAGGAGTCCCACTTCTTCCAAGGCACATGGGATTTACAATCTATCATCTTTATTGATCCCCCTACAGCCCAGCACAATATCTTCAGTCCCAAAATACAAATCTTCTGGTGTTATTAATTATGTCACGAGCCAAATATGAGTCCACTCATCACTCAGCCTTCTATTACTTAGCCCCCTATCTCTGGATCTCTGTCTGAATATAACCATTTGGAATCATCTCTTAATGGGTCTTTTAAGGCAGATTTGAATTTTTTATTTTCAATGAGTCTTTTAGAACCTGGGGAGGCAGAGGTAGCATTCCTTGACCCTGCCTACTTAGTCTTGCTAGTCATTGTACTTATGTTATTCAGCTCTCTCTCTCTCTCTCTCTAGATCTACTTTCAGACAGGTCTATCATTTTAATTTCAATTTCGTAATAGTAACATAGTATATGCTGGCAGATAGACTAGTATGGTCCATCTAGTCCGCCCAGCAAGGCAACAAGAGTATTTCCTGACATTGCCTTTCAGTTTACCCCCTTGCAGCTTCATATTATGCCTTCTAGGGTTACAACTTCCCTGTCTTTGGAAAAGGTTTGCGTGTTCATTAATACTCTTTAAATATTTAAAGGTATGAATCATATCTCCCTGTCCCTCCTCTTCTCCAGAGTGCACATATTTAGTTCTTCAAGTATCTTCTCATACGTCTTCTGACACAGGCTCCAAATCATTTTGGTCGTCTTCCTCTGAACTGCTTCCAGCCTTTTTTACGTATATCCTTTGCGAGCTCTCACTTGGTTTGCAGCTTGTCGTGCTGTGAGGGCTTGCGTGCATCAGTGATGCTGAGAGCTAAACTATCGGTAGTTTAACTACTGGCAGGGTCTCCCAAGATGGACAGGTCTCAGCTGAGGTGCCAGACGAAGAAAAACCACCCATCTGGGCAGCAGCAGAATGGGATAGTGTTGACGGCGGAGGATCACATTTCTGTGACAACGGCAACAACACCAAACTTAAACTGCGCGGAAGGAAGGCCCGGCAATCTACTTCTGTATCTTGCCATGAAAACCCAATGGATAGTTACAACAAAACAAATTGTGCTATGGTGCTGGAAGATGAGACTCCCAGGTCGGAAGGCACTCAACTAGCTACTGGGGAAGAGCTGAAGACTTTTCAGAGTAAAGCCAGCATTTATGATGTGGTTGGATCAAAGCCCTCGGGAAGTCTGACTGCTGATGTAGCTGCGCATGAAATGAGAGTCAGAAGCTGTAAAGATGTCTTACACATTGGAACATGGAACATACGAAGCATGAACCAAGGGAAGTTGGAGGTGGTCAAGAATGAAATGGAACGTGTACAACTTGATCTGTTGGGTGTCAGAGAACTGAAATGGACTGGCATCGGGCACTTTGCATCAGATGATCACATGGTCTACTATGCTGGAAATGAAAGACAAAAAAGAAATGGTGTTGCATTTATAATAAAGAAGAAACTTGCAAGAACTGTAATGAAATACAATGCAGTCAGCGAACGCTTAATCTCTATTCGTCTACGAGGATTGCCTATCAACACAACTATAATTCAAGTATATGCCCCAACAACAGCTGCAGAAGAGAATGAAATTGAAGAGTTCTATGAACAAGTACAAGCTGAAATTGACAGAACATGCAAACAGGATATCCTGATAGTCATGGGTGACTGGAACGCAAAAGTTGGCAACAAAGAAGAAGGCAAAGTAGTTGGAAAATATGGACTTGGCAACAGAAATGAAGCTGGAGAAAGATTGATAGAATTCTGCAAGACCAATGATCTATTCATCTCAAACACCTTCTTCCAGCAACACAAGCGACGACTGTACACATGGACTTCACCCAATGGATTGTATAAAAATCAAATTGACTACATCTGTGGAAGTCAACGATGGAAAAGCTCTGTAACATCAACAAAGACAAAACCTGGAGCTGACTGTGGTACAGATCATCAACTACTAGTATGCAAACTCAAGCTAAAGTTGAAAAAGAGCAAACCACTCATGAATGCACCAAAATATGACCTTGAGAATATACCACTGGAATTTAAAGACTGCCTGCAAAATCGATTTGCTGCTTTAGATACAAATGACAGAGCTCCGGAAGAGTTATGGAATGACATCAAGAAGGTTGTGCTGGAAGAAAGCGAGAAGTCTCTACAAAAGGTGAAAAAGCAAAAACGGCCAAAATGGATGACGGAAGAAACTCTGAAAATTGCCCAGAAACGCAGAGAAGCTAAAGCCAAAGGAGAAAGAAAGACAATCGCAGAACTCAACAGAGATTTCCAACGTGCAGCAAGACAGGACAAGGAAAAGTACTACAATGACACTTGCAAGGAAATAGAAGCAGAAACTATTAGAGGAAGAACAAGATCGGCTTTCCTAAAGCTGCGAGAGTTAAAGAAAAAGTTCCAGCCCCGAATTGGAATGTTACAAGATGCTCAAGGTTCTATGTTGAATGATGCTGAGAAGATCAAGAAAAGGTGGAAGGAATATACAGAGTTTTTATATGATAAAGATCAAGTGGACCAACAGCCGTTTCAACCTATACCTTATGATCAGGAACCATTGGTGATGAAAGAAGAAGTTGAAGCAGCATTGAAAGCCTTATCAAAGAACAAAGCACCAGGCATTGATAGCATTCCCATAGAAGTATTGCAGCAATCTGATGCAGCTGTTACCGTACTTACAAGGCTCTGCCAAGAAATATGGAAGACAACATCATGGCCAACTGACTGGAAAAGATCTGTGTTTATACCAATACTAAAGAAAGGTGATCCAACTGACTGTGGAAATTATCGCACAATCGCTCTGATCCCACATGCCAGCAAGATTCTACTGAAGATTATTCAAAAGAGACTACAATCATACCTAGAACAAGAACTACCTGAAGTGCAAGCAGGGTTCAGGAAAGGGCGAGGAACGAGAGACATCATTGCGGATGTGAGATGGATCCTTGAAAAGACTAAAGAATACCAAAAGGATATCTATTTGTGCTTTATCGACTATAGCAAGGCTTTTGACTGTGTAAACCATGAGAAACTCTGGGCCACATTAAGAAGCATGGGTATACCAGAACACCTGATCGTTCTCTTGCGTAATCTGTACATTGATCAAGAAGCAACAGTTCGAACGGAACAAGGAGAAACAGAATGGTTTAAAATAAGCAAAGGTGTAAGACAAGGCTGCATACTTTCCCCCTACCTGTTTAATTTATATGCAGAACAAATCATCAGAGAAGCAGGACTGTATGAAGACAACAGAGGTGTGAAGATTGGTGGAAGACTCATCAACAACCTTCGCTATGCTGATGATACCACATTACTGGCTGAAAGCGAAGATGATCTGAAACATTTGCTTCTCACAATCAAAGAACATAGTCTCAAAATGGGCCTGCACCTTAATGTAAAGAAGACAAAGATCATGACAACTGGCATAATCAACAGGTTCATCGTTGAAGGAGAAGAAATTGAAATTGTGAACAACTTTAACCTACTTGGATCAACTATCAATAAAGAAGCAACAAGCAGTCAAGAAATCAGACGACGCATTGCTCTTGGCAGAATGGCTATGAAAGACCTAGATAAGATTCTCAAGAGCAGAGATGTGTCTCTCCATACAAAGATTCGACTTGTTCAAGCCATGGTATTTTCAATAACATCATATGGATGTGAAAGCTGGACAGTGAAAAAGACAGACAGGAAGAAAATTGATGCCTTTGAATTATGGTGCTGGCGGCGAATACTGTGTATACCATGGACTGCCCGAAGAACAAACCAGTCGGTACTAGAGGAGATCAAACCTAAGCTTTCTTTAGAAGCTCAGATGACAAGACTTCGGCTTTCATACTTCGGACACATCATGCGAAGAGAGAGATCATTAGAGAAAGACATCATGCTTGGCAAGATAGAAGGTCAACGCAAAAGAGGAAGGCCAGCAATGAGATGGATCGCTACAATAACAGCAGCTACGGGTACCAGTCTGTCGTCAATGAGCCGCCTGACTGAAGACCGAACACAATTTAGGATAGCTATCCAGAGGGTCGCCATGAGTCGACTCCGACTCTACGGCACTTAACAACAACAACAACAACAACAACATCCTTTGCGAGATATGGTCTCCAAAACTGAACACAATATTCCAATTAAGGCCTCACCAGCGACTTGTACAGTGGCATTAGTACCTCTTCTTCCTCTCTGCTGGTAATTCCTCTCTGTATGCAACCCAGCATCCTTCTGGCTTTTGCCACTGCCTTGTCGTGCTGTTTTGCATCTTGAGATCCTCGGAAATAATCACGCGGAGGTTCTTCTCCTGGTCTGTGCACACCAACCTCTCGCCCCTATCACATACAATTCACTTGGATTTCTGCTTCCCAAGAGCATGACAGTGCACTTCTTCAAATTGGTCTAATGCTTGGCATTTAAGATTTATTCTTCCAATAGGTAACCTCTGTGGTACTAAACCAGGTGTATTACAACATAAGAAGTTTTTAATACATATTAAACGAGTTGCAGGAAGAGTGAAAGCGGATCAAAAACTTATCTAGATAGCAAGCCTAAACTAAACTCATAATCGCCAGCACAGTCACCATACTATCCAACACTGCTCTCTGTATGGATAAGAATGCTGAATATATGAACTAATTTAAGTGCCGAAACCACTGTTTACCTTAAGCCATCCACCACAATGACTGAATATTGACCCGCTAGTGTTTTGGTATGTCCTGAATGTATAAATTAGAAAAGGCAAATGGGTGTAAACTGCATACCATAGAGGAATGATTTTCATAGTTGTGAATGCCCTACTTTATTTGGGGTTTGAGCATTTATTTTGTTCCTTTTATTCTTAAACTCTTTCCTCTCTTGATAGTTGATATGGCTTCCTTATGCTCCTTTGATTGTCTGTCTGTTGATTTTGGACTTCCTTCTTTGTTGCTTTGTCTTCTCTATGTACGACTTATATTGCAGGCAGGCAAACTATGGGGTTGCAAGTCAGAACCAGCGTGCAAGCACAAAATGTTTGACCCATTGCCTTATTTTTGTTGCAAAGGGCAAATGGCCCACAAAGTCCTCCCTCTGTGACACCATTATCACTTAACTGTGACCACTGGTAATGCAGATCCTCCAAGCCATCATCACTCTCCAGCAGGTATCTGCATGTCATTGAAAGTGACCTGCAGGCTCAGAATGATGGCATTTTTAAAAAATTATTATTTATTGAATTTTTTATCCCATCTAATCAATACAGGCCCAATATTGAATTGGGCAGGCTATGGTGCATAGCCCTTCCTGCCAACTCTTAACTCCAGATATTCAATGTCACGGTGATGGCATTGAATATTTGGGGTCACCGCACATGCCCCAGAGCTGCCGAAACGAATTGGGTAGCGGTGATATTGTGCCGCTATCTGGTTAGCCTGGCATGCAAAAGCTGGCAACAAAGAAGGCAAAGTGGTTGGAAAATATTGACTTGGCAACAGAAATAAAGCTGGAGAAAGACAGACAGAATTCTCCAAGATCAACTGGGTTGTAAACCATGTAAATACCTTTCAAATATTGGGCCCTACATTACTAAATGGCGTACATAAATTACATGCAAAAGGCAATGTGTGTCTTTGAGCCAATGCTGACTCCTGGTCACAGTTCCCTCTAAGCTGTGCGCGTGTGCGCGCGCACACACCTCGCCGAGTGAGCGCACATACTTTACAACAGAGCACACAAAAATTACAGCTCTGATTCTGATAGAAAACAACACAGACGTCTTAAAATTTTAAAATTTATGATTGTAATTACTAGAAATTTCCCACTTCATTTAGTAATTGTCTATTTTCATTTAATTTGATTGAAATTAATGTGGTGTACATACTGTATTCTGACGTGTAGTCAGATTTTAAAGTATATAACTCCGAGTGTCGTTATGTGGTGCACAAAAATTTAACCTTCCTTCAAAAGCTGCACACAGCTGATATTTTATGCGCACACAGCCTACAGAAAATTAGAGGGAACATTGCTCCTGGTGACCCAGCAGCTCCTGAGTTTTCTTGGCAGTATGACTGGAAGTAGATTAGCAAGCCTTTCTTCCAAGGCAATGGTATGTTAAGTGGCTTGCTGAAGGCCACAAGGAGTGCTAGTGGGACTTGAACCCTAGTCTCTTGGTTACCAAACCAGTGCTCTAACCACTAGGTTACTCCTCCATTCCTAATTAAAATAACATAAATTAAAATATAAAATGCAATACAACACCAGACAACAAATAATCTAACATATCCTTCTCAGTCAAACCCTAGGGCTAAAAGCAATTGAAAAAAAAATAAGCTTTCAATTGTCTATGACATAATAACATAATTCTGCTCAGTACATAGACGTTATGGTAGTGGGTTCCACAGACTAGGACCATTCACTGAAAAATCTCTGGTCTGAATAGAGTTTTTCTGAACCGTAGAAGCTGTAAGCACATTCAATAGTTCATGCTGACAAAGTACTAAATGGGACAGCTCATAGAGACGTAATAGAGAGAACAAATCAGAGGCACACAGAACCATACAGCTTTAAAGACCAGACAGAGTTAGGCTGATGAGAGTCCAAATAGTATAGTACATCATGTACACCTTCTGTTGGTTCTCTCTAGCAACACTCTAGTGGTGATTCATATGGAGATAGAAAGAAGCTTTGCCAGCAAACGTTTGGACTCCCAGTGAGAGTTGTCTTCATGGCAAAAGGTGGTGGTTTTCTCAGATCAGTAGCAAAATCTAAGCAAAAGCCTTCCTGTGTCATTTTATGTGCAGAGGCCTGACCTGGTCAACATTTACGAAGATCCTTGCATGAACTGTGGATTTCAGTCCAGCTGTTACCAGCAGAAGGTTTGTTATCCAGCCTGGGATGAATCAGCCATTCAAGAGGTGCCTACAGGTCTGGAGCACTTCAGTGCAGGTAGGACATTGTGTCACTTGGATCTCCTTTTATACCATATTTAGGATGTAATGTTGTGCAAGCCTATTGCCGCAGATGTTTCAATAGCTTGTGTAAAGCTATGAGATACCATCGGTGGCTGCAGCAGAAAGTAGTGAGCTGCAGCAATGCTGAAGAAATCCATCTTCCCATAACATCGGTGATGATTCCTCTATTAGGCTAGTAATTAAAGGCTTCGTTTTAGAAGCTCTGTTTGTGCTTTGGATGACTGAAAATGGGCATACAGATATCTAAAGCATAGAGCCATTCCCTGAGCCATTTTAGAAAGGCGTGTTTTTGCGTATATCATGACAGTCATGAACTTCACTTCTAAGCTAGGGTGGTATGTGGATATGATCTCAGTCTCTCAAATTTACAGTTAGTGCTTAGCGTAGTCCTTGCATCATGCCAAAGAGAGCCTCCTTCTGGAGTTCATAAGATGTAACATGTATGGGTAATTTAGCAAGGCGTGTTTGGAAATTCTTCTTTATCAAGCCTGTGGCTCCTAATACAATGGGAAATATTTCTGCATCTGCCACATTTTCTTGGTCTCCGACTGCATTTCTTGGTACCTAAGGATCTTCTTCCTCTCCACGCAATTCACAGAATAATCACTTGGAACCGACACCTCTATTGTCAATGCCGTTCTGGTGTTTTTCTCCTTTACCGCTATGTCTGGTTTCTTCACATCCAGTCATGATCCAAGTGCTTTTCAGGAACAGTGATGGTGTAGTATTTAACAGAGTTTCCAATGTATGCTAATTTGTTGTGCCTTTCTGTATAAATATTTTCTGACATCAGAACTTCACAGCCAGCTTTGAGGTGAGTCACCGTTTCCAGCTCTTTCTTACAGAATCGACATATGTCTGTTTGCCAGTTTTATTCAGTGCTCGTTGTAAACCATCTAATCCATAATCCATTGTCCTGGGCTGCAATCTCTCACCCTTCGGTCTCAGTTTACCTCTCCTTAGCTATTCACATGTCCATTCTTGATCGACAACAAAGGGTTCCTGGAGTAACACTTTGTATTTCTCACTGTATTTGTCCATTTCCTACTTGTTATTTCCTCGTTTGCTGACTTAATTCTCTAAAAAGTTTGTTTTTCTCTTGATTTGTAGAGTCTGTTGCTTCCTTTCCTGTGTGTGCTTGTGGATTTGCACTCATTCCTTCTATTTGTTGGATTGCTTATACGAGTTTGATGATGGAGGCAGATATTGGACATTTATTTTCATGTCCCCAGTATGAGGACATCTATGTAGGAAGGGGACATACTGTAGGCATGTTTGGGGCATTTCCAAGAACCTGGATGTCCTTGCCCAATTTCAGAAATGCCCTGCATGTTTTGAGCCACGTCCAAGACGATATTTGTTCCAGACATGAATAGGACACTGAAAAGTGCTCATTTTGTTAGACAGATATCCAGAGAGTGTGGAGAAAGAGGCATACTCATATCCCCTATAATTTTCCATGTTGACAGTGAACACTGACAGGAAATGAGGGCTCTTGTTTTCATTTTGCCAAGATGATGGACATCACGGTATGCAAACTAATAGGAGATAAACATCCCTGCCTCAGGTATTTGTAGCAGGGATGTCTATGTAGACGCTTTAAAGAATGGGTATGATTAACATGCATACAGTTGTGGTCAACATTATTGGCACCCTTGCATTTTAGGTATGTTGTGTACAATATCTTGAGAAATAATTGGAAATATTCCAACTGTATGTCGTCATAATATTTTAATAGTATGTTCAAAGGTATACAACAAAAAAAAGATGTCCGTGCAATGTAGACATAGCAATTTCTGAGGAAAAAAAACAAAATATGACCTGGACAGGATTAATGGCACCCTTCACCAATATTGGTTGCATAACCTTTGGCAATGACAGCCTCCAAATGTACGAAACTTATAGATTGCTACAAGAAACATCTGTCTGCTGGTAGTTTCTCCCACTCTTCAACTGCGATTTGTTCCAGTTCATGAATGTTTCCAGGATTCATTTTACCAATGGCAGATTTCAACTCTTTCCAAAGGTTCTCAATTAGATTGAGAGAGGACTCATTGCTGGCCATTTTAAAACAGTCCAGTTGTTCCTTTTTAACCATTCTTTTATACTTTTGGATGGATGTTTTGGGTCATTGTCCTGCTGGAGGACCCATGACCTTTTGACCCAGACCTAGCTTTCTGACAGTAGATAGCACACTTTGCTCCAAAATAGTCCTCTTGACTTCATGATTCTTTTAATACGTTCCAGGCCTCCAGTTCCTGAGGCAGCAAAACAGACCAACAACATTATGGAACCTCCACTATATTTAACTGTCAGAAGGGTGTTTTCTTCCTTATAGGCTTCATTTCTTCGCCTGTAAATGTATTGCTGGTCTGCATTGCCAAAGAGCTCAAGTTTGGTTTGTTCTGTCCAAGAACGTTTTCCCAGAAGGATTGTGGTTTCTCAAGATGGGTTTTGACAAAGATTAGGCATGCCTTTTTATGTCTGTCTTTGAGCAGTGGAGTCTTCTTTGGCCTTTGCCCATGAAGTCTTTCTTTGTTTAGTGCACAGCATATGATGTGGGTTGAAACCACTACTCCAGATTGCTCCTGGTCAGCCTTAAGCTCTTTGGATGTTGTACGTGGTGTTTTTCCAACAGTTTGCACTAACCTTTGAAGACTTCTTGGATTAATTTTCCTCTTCCTCCCACCATGTCCTGGGAGGTTCTAGATGGATCCATGAGCAGAAAACGTCTTAATGACATTGTGAACCAAGGTCTTTGGAGATGGCCTTGTACCCCTTGAAAGTTTGATGTTGGCTTTTCAAACAGTCTCAGGCAGCTCTCATCTTCACCATCATGAAAAGGGAACAGGGAGTGAATATAGCCATTTTAAACATTAGAGCCATCATTCATTGATTGATTCAAGTCATGTGAGTACTGACAATTGATCACAGGCACATCTAATTTTACTGCAATGGGAATGGGATTCTTATGTTTAAACTTATTTTTAATTGTTTATAAGTGTGCCAATAATCATGTCCTCCCAATCAATAAGCAAGACCAACACTTTATACTCCAATTTGCCTGAATATACTAACTCCAACACCTATACTAACTCCAACACCCTAGTGACTGAGTATTGATTTTTTTCAAATTTTTGTGTCTGATCATTTGCCATGAAAGGGAAAACCTCTTTCTCGTAGCAAACCTTCCTTTTATTCTTTATTGAAAGCTATGACCGCTCAGTTAATGAAACTAAAATCTGAGGAGAAATGCATTAAACGAACCCCCGGTCCCATTTATCTTATCTTACGTGACATGATGCTGTTGAAACAGATGGTCTCGTAGCAAAATTGAAATGCTGCTGTTACTACTTCATCTATACCATACTTTTGACTTCCAAACTCTTACAGATGCTGCAAACCTAGTGTTCCTGTCAGTATATCAGTGGAGAATTTAAATTATCACTCCAGCTTCTGTGTCTATGCCGAAAGTCCAAGCTTGTTCACATCAACAAAACACTAAATGCCGCAACGTAGCGCCATGTCAGCTGCTTGAGAGAGGACCACCCTGATGGAGAAGCATGACACTTCTCTTAGTGGGCATGGCAACATCTGGTCACTGCATCTTTGGAGGTGGACCCCCTTGCCCACCCCTAGGAACTAGAGTAGCCACTGAAGTACCTCTTTACATGAGGAGGGTAATTTTTATAACAGGGTGCCTATGATAAGACTAAGCAGGTGTCTCTTTTAAGCCTAGTTTAAAAAGACACATAGGCGCTTATTTGTCTTGATAAGATACTTGTGTAAGTGGCCGAGATTGTGCCTGCAAAGCAGGCATGGAAGTTTATACCTGCTGTACAGCAGATGTAAATGTGTGTGCACATTGTGCAAGTACATGCATAAATTAAGGTATTTTATAGTCTATGCATGTACTTGCGAATCCCACCCATGCTCTGTCCATATTGCAGCCCTGGATCTGCTTACCAGCAAAGTACATGGCATCTTGTCAATGTGTGTGCTTTTATGCACATCAGAATTTTAACACGGGATTTTTTGTTTGTTGTTGTTTGTTTTTATGCATATGTGGCCACATAGTGTGAGTTTTATAAAGTTTCCCTTTAGTGCATAGTTTTTTTATATTAACTAAGGGGGTTATTTTAAATGCCCTAATCCATTTTAAATGTGGCTGTGGTGCCAGAAATGTGTCAGATGGTCCCACATGTAAAACGTTAATTTAGAATGGCTATAAGGTGCCCATTTCCATGTAAGGCATGTCGATCTCTGAGACATAACAGGAGCATGTCTGATGTGCCAATCTGCACCTGCTATAGATCATGAATAAGGATGGGACTTGCTGTCTTTTGGGACAGTTTGTAGTGGTGGTGATGGTGACTGGAGGAGCCTGGTTTACAAGTTATTTGCGTAACTGTTGTCTGTGTTTTATATACGTAGATGTCTCTTTATATAACATTTTTTGTTCCCCTGCATTGCATCCCCCTGTCTTACTCAAACCTATCCTCCTCTCCCTTTCCAAGATCACATTACATTCCCATGCCTCCATTCTCCCTCCCCCCGGTTGCCAATCCCTAACACCTTGTGATGCATTCCCTGACTCTTGGTGCATCAGTCTCCTCCCCTGTTCAGTAACATACTGCCCTGTGTTGCCCCGTGTTCCCTGCAGCATCTGCATGTCCATGTATTTTCCTGCTTGCCTGTCTGTGTAGGTGTGCAGGCACATGTGCAGTGCTGTGGGTGGTGGCTGTGAGAGTCAGTGGGTGCTAGTGGAAGGAAGCAGAAGCCAGGGATGAGATGAAAACATTTGTTGCACTGGTCCTGCTGCTAGAAGCTCACAGGGAGCACGGGAGAGTCACTAGGAGGCATCCATATCAGAGGGTCTACAGACCTTTGACCTAATTCCTGAACCTCATGGATGAGCAGTGTCTCACCAGGCTCTGCTTTGACAGGGCAGCAAATCCATCATCTATGCCAGGAGTTAGAACTGCTCTTTCGCTTCACCACACAGAGGGGCCTGCCCATGCCAGGCTACCTCAAGATCACCATGGTCCTTGCTTTCCTAGACAGTGAGAGTTTCCAGTCTCTACTGGCCACCATTGCAGGACTGTCATCTGTCTCACAGTGCTTCTCCTGAGGGCCTTTTTAGCCCTTATTGCTGAATATGTAGCCTTCCCACATACTGTGCAGTAGAGGCAGCTAAATATGACCCAATTGCATGATATGGCTACTTCCCATCTATATCTGGGTTCAGAAATTGTACACATTGTGGCCCTCGGGTCTCTACGTGGGAGGGAGGGCCACTACCACAATAGAAAAGCATTCCACTTACTCAACATGCAAGTGGTCTGCTATGCATAGGGGGGAGAAAAATCTCATCTAGGTTTCTGGGTTCCTACCACGATTTCTACATCCTCACTCACTCTGGCATCCATGAGAAGTTTTAGAGTGGAGAGATCAGTGGTGGATAGCTGCTAGGTAAGCCCTGAACCAGCACACCCTATCACCATGATATGCATCTGCTTGGAGGCTTCACTGTACCCTAGGATATTCATCATTCAGCCTAAAAGAGCCCAGGGCTGTATTGCCCACCCAGCAGATGAAACGCCTTTGTACTATATCCTGATGTGTCTCCTCTCCTCCTACCTATTCAGGAGATAGAGGTTATCCCTGAATAGTTGGCTACGGATCCCTGTTGTGGCACCTCATATAAAAGCAGAGGAATGCTACAACAGAGCCCACAGGAACATGCATGCCATCATTCAGGGGATATTAGGCCAGCTCAAGAGCTGCCTCCAGTGCTGCCTTCATTCTGGGAGTGAACTACTGTACGTTCCTGCCAGGATGTGCCAGATCTTCATGGAAACCTAGAAACATGACGGCAGATAAAGACCATATGGTCTATCCAGTCTGCTCCTCCATACGAACCACCAAGCTCTATAGTCTATTTTTTCCCCTTAGAGATCCTCTGTGATTGTCTCATGCTTTCTTGAATTCAAATATTGTTTGTCTCTACTACCTCCACTGGGAGACTATTCCATGCATCAACCACTCTTTCCGTAAAGAAATATTTCTGAAAATTACTCAGGAGTCCTTTCACCTTCATCCCATGCCTCCTCGTTGCAGAGCTTTCTTTTAGTTGAAAGAGGCTCTCCTCCTGTGCATTTATGCCATGGAGTTATCTAAACATTTCCATCATATCCACCCGCTCCTGTTTTTCTTCCAAAGTATACATATTGACATTTTTAAATCTTTACCATATGCCTTATGGGAAAGCCCACTGACCATTTTGTTAGCAGCCCTCTGCACCGACTCCATTCTGTCTATATCCTTTTTGATGGTTTGGCCTATTACAAGTACCAGGGGTGGCTCTATAATGAGGCCGAGTGAGGCGATGGCCTTAGGCGGCAACTTTTTTGGGGAGGCAAAAAAATGCTCCCAAAAAGGCTGCCTCACTCGGCCTTCAAAATCTAAACAAAAAAAACCAGCCATTGAATCTGCTCTCCAGCGGGTTTTTTTTGTTGTTGTTGTTTAAATTCCCCTTGAGAAGGTCTGGGGCTGGGCTGGGCTGGGGGGGGGGAGGGAAGCAGTGGCAATAATAATGGGCTGATGGGAGAGGGCTAGGACTGGAAATGGGCTGATGAGGGGGTTAAGAATGGAAATAGGCTCATCGGGAGGGGGGCTAGGACTGGTAATGGGCTGATCGATGAAGTTAGGCCTGGAAATGGGCTGATTAGGGGGCTAGGACAGGAAGGGCGGATTGGGGGGCTAGGATTGGAAATGGACATATTGGTGGGGTTAGGACTGGTAATGGGCTGATGGGTGGGCTAGCACTGGAAATGAGCTAGGACTGGTAATGGACTGATTGGGGGGCTAGGACTGGAGTGGGCTAATAAGGGGGATAGGACTGGAAATGGGATAATGGGGGTGGGGAGGAGAGTGCTGCTGGCCCTGGAAGAAAACTAAGGGCTAGGGCTACAAATGGGCTGATGCAGGGGGATGGGAGAATAGGACTGGAAGGGAGCAGATACTGAGAGGGTCTGCCAGGGGAAGGAGGGGGCAGGAAGGGAGCTGACACGGAGGAAGGAGGATGCTGGAAAGGAGCTGGTATGGGGGGGGAGGAGGAGGTTGGAATGGAGCTGACACCTGGGATGTACTGAAGGGGCACTGGAAGGGAGCTGACACTTGGGGATGGGAGTGGTAGGTGGCTGGGTAATGGGAAGGAGACTGGAAGGGAGCTGACATGTGTGAATGGCACTGGAAGAAGGATGGACAGAGGGTAGGGTGACTGGAAGGGAGATGACTGGGGGGGGAGGTGGCACTGAGAGTGGGCGTGAGCTGATACCTGGGATGGTATTTGGACTAGAAGGGGCTGGACAGTGGGGAAGGAGGGGAACTGGAAGGGAATGGACACCAGTGGCAGTCATGGGAATGCAAGGTGTCTGACATTGTAGGGTACTGGGAGGGGAGGACTGGAAAGGGGCAGATACTGGGGAGGGTTACTGTAACTGAAAATGGGCTGATGGAAGGAAGTGAAGAAAACAAAAGAAAAGAAATGCCAGATGGACCATAGACCACAAAAAGAGAGCTAAGAGAAGATAGGAAAGCAGAAGCCTCAGATCGGAACCAGCATGATCAGAGAATAAAATGATCAGACAACAAAGGTAGAAAAAATAATTCTGTTTAATTTTAGTGATTGGACTTTGTTCTATCTTTATAATTTACACAGTATGGGGAAACTGTATCTCTTATTTATCTGATGTTGCACTGCACGCAGAGTCTGGCTTCTTGGGGTTTTGGTTTAAATTTTGTTTACATATTTTTATTTTTACTTTAGATTGTGGTTACTTATTCTGTACTTGGTGAGGGTCGATGTTGTGAGTGTGTGACTGAGGCCAGGTGTTCTGTTAACATGGAGTTTGTACATAAAGATCTATACTGTACTGAAGTAATTTGACTTGTTCAAGTTTTCAAATAGGTGTATGGATGTCCCAGGGCCCACTGTAGTATTTACAGTGACGTTTTTTTTGGATGGGATCTTTATATGAGTTTTGGAAGTTTGTGCTGATATGGTATGGTAGATTTGCTCTTTGTTGTAAGGTTTTGTATTAATTCGTAATATGCCTGGTACTGGAGAATGTTTGTTAGTGAGATGATCAGAATCAGATTTTTTTTTTAAGATATTGAGTTGTGTGGGTGAATGTCATGGTTCTGCTCTGCACCCACTGTGGATGCAAAATATATGTTGAAAAAGAAAAAGCAAGAACCGTAACGCAGTTTATAACAACCAAATAAAAATGAGTTAAACTGTGCTGTGGTTCTTGCTCTTTTAGTTCCTTGGGGTGCAAACATCTTGCATTTCCTCCATATAATCTAATTGTTCTTTTGGTTTGGTTCAGCCCCTGATTAGAGTTCTGAAAAAGCCCCGCCCCCCTCTACGGGGGGAGGAGAGGGGGGGCACATGATTTCATCATTCGCCTCAGGCAGCAGATTGCCTAGAGCCGCCCCTGAGTAGTACTACTGAACATGTTGTATAGCACTACAAGATTTATGTAGCGCTGCACAGACATATGTAAAAGATGGTCCCTGCTCATTAGAGCTTACAATCTAGTCAAGACAGACAACACAGTAGCTATAGACACGGGATACATCTAGGGGGAATGGTAAGGAAACAAAGGAGATCAGGTGAGCCAAGATCCGAAAGCGGCAGCAAAGAGGTGAATTTTCAGCCTGGATCTGAAAAGGGTCAGAGAAGGCACCTGACGTACAGACTCGGGTAGTTTATTTCAGGCATAAGGAGCAGCAGCATGAAAGGAGGGAGATCTGGAGTTAGCAATAGACGAGAAGGGATTTGCCAGATAGAACTGCAGAATGAATGAACTTATAGGTCAGCAAGAGAGGTTTGGATGCCGAAATGGATAGGGAGCTAATGAATTGACTTGAGAATAGGGATAATATGAGCATGATGAGGCTGGCGGAAGATTAGCTGTGCAGCAGAGTGTTGAACAGATTGAAGGGGAGACAGATGATTCAGAGGGAGACCAGCAAGGAGTAGGTTACAGTAGTCTAGATGGGAGGTAACTAAGGAGTGGATAAGTGTCTTAGTAGTATGTTTAGAAAGGAATGGGTGAATTTTGTTGGTTATGGAGAAAGCTAAAACCGTTGGATATGTGTGGAGAAAATGAGAGAGGAGTCAGACGACCCCAAGGTTGCAAGCTGAGGAAACGGGGATGAGTAGAGAGTTATCCACAGAAACTGAGAGAGGAGGAAGGAGAGAGGACGGTTTAGGGGGGAAAATAAAAAGCTGTTTTGGCTGTGTTCATTTTCAAGTGGCAGTGAGACATCCACTCAGCAATGTCAGAAAGACAGGCAGAGATCCTGGCCTGGATTGCCGGAAAGGTTTCAGGTGTAGAGAGGTAGATCTGGGAGGAGTCAGTCTCCAGAATTGCACACAATACTCTAAATTAGGTCTCACCAAAGACTTATACAGAGGCACTCTCATCTCCTGTTTTCTGTTGGCCATTCCTCTCCCTATGCACCCAAGAATTCGTCTGGCTTTTGCCATTGCCTTTTCTAACTCAGGTGCAAACTTACATTCAGGTATAGTAGTTATTTCCCTGTCCCTGGAGGGCCTACAAAGTAACTCACCTTAAAGTGATATTGGAAAGGTGTGAGCTAAATACTAATACTAATAAAAATAATAAATACCTGTTTAGCCACCATAAAATCATCAAAAACTTTCATGTCTAGATCATGTTCTTTCATGGACAGAAGCAGTCAACCCCTATATTGTACCGCTCCCTTGGATTTTTGCAGCCCAAATGAATGACCCTGCATTTTTTAGCATTAAATCTCAGCTGCCAGATTCTCGACCATTCTCTAAGCTTCGCTAAATCCCTCCTCATGTTATCTACACCTTCCTGGATGTCTACTATTGCAGATTTTGGTATCATCTACAAAGAGGCAAATCTTAGGCAATAGCCCTTTCTCAATATCACTTATGAAAATGTTAAAAAGAATTGGACAAAGGGTAGATCCTTGTGGCACACCACTGGTAACATCCTTCTCAGAGTAAATGCCATTCATCTGTATCCTTTGTTGCCACCCAGTTAGTCACTTTAGGGTCCATTCCTAAGGCATTCAGTTTTATTTATAAGTTGCCTGTGCAGATCAATGTCAAAGGTTTTAATGAAATCGAAGTACACCACATCTAGAGCTCTCCCTCTGTTCAACTCTCTGGTCACTCAGTCAAAGAAATTAATGAGATTTGACTGACAAAACCTGTCTCTCATAAAACCATGCTGCCTTGAATCCTGCAGTCCATTGGATTCCAGAAACCTCACTATCTTCTGTATTAGCAACCTTTCCATTTGTTTACTCACGACAGAGGTCAGACTAACCGACTGGTAGTTCCCAACCTCATCCTTAGTTCCACGTTTGTGTAAAGGGACCACATGCACCTGACCACACCAGACTCTAGAGAAGCATTGAAAAGGTCAGCCGGTGAAGCCACTAGAACTTTCCTAAGTTCCTCCAGCACTCTCAGATATATCCCATCTGGCTCCATTGCTTTGTTTACTTTTAGTTTAGCTAGCTCCTTATGAACACAGTCTTCTGGAAATCATTCAAGATCCAGTTCACTTTTGTTCCTATTTGTCTGTTTTTCCGAGATCCTACTCCCAGCCCTTTATCTGTGAACACAGAACAAAAATATTTGTTAAGCAATTCTGCCTTATCCTCATCAGCTACTACATATTCTTTCCCTTCACCTTTCAGTCTGACAATACCACTTTTGCACTTCCTTCTCTCACTAATATATCTGAAAAAGTTTGTTACCCCCACACACACACTTTACTGCATTGGCTGTTTTTCTTCCATTTATGTATCTTTGCTTCCCTGACTACTTTTCTGTCTTCTCTAAGCTCTTCTGAATATCAATGCATGTCTTCCTCTTTCTTTGATCACTTGTATTTTTTATGAAGGCCTCCCTCTTTTCTTCACCTTTTCAGCTGCTACGTTTGAGAACCATAGTGGCCTCCTTTTCCTTACTTTCCTAATGAAAAGGTACGTTGCCTTTAAACTATCTCCTTTCAGTTTTGCCCACTGCTTTTCTACGTCTTCCAGCTGTTCCCATCCCGCTACTAAATGCTTGAGGTATTCTCCTATCTTGGCAAAATATGTTTTCTTAGTCTAGGACCCTAATGCTAATATTCAACCACGCCATCCAAAGATTGCTGGATGAGAGATGATCACTATAACATCAGAAAAAAACTCTACATTCATTAGCACCGGGTCCATTACGGCCCCCTCACATGCGGGTTCTGTTACCAGTTGCTGAAAAAGTTCTCCCTGTAAAGATTCAGGATCTCCCTACTTCTAGATGACATCACAGAAGGAATGTCCCAATCAATATTTGGCATATTGAAATCGCCTATCAGCAATACCTCTCTTTTCATAGCAATACTGTGGATGTCTTTAGTTAAATCTGTCCATTTCTTCTGCCTGTGAAGGAGATCTGTATATACCCTGATGCAAACGGATGCTCCCTTTCCTCTTTCTTTCTCTCATAAGCCCTGCAATTCTGTAGCTTTTATATTTCTTTTACAATGTAAACCGCTATGATTGAAATGATAAAGCTGCATATAAAACCTGTTAAATAAAATAAATAAACAAACAGCTCCGTGTCCTCCTCCCTTTCTTCCTAGCCCATCCTTCCTGAATAAAGAGGATTAAGTGCCTAGCCTAAGATCACATAGGCCCACACTGGGATTTGAACCCTGGTCATGCTGCTCTTAACCCATTACCTTAACCATTAGGCTATTAGACATCTCTGCATGCTCCACAGTCTGCTACTGAGGCTTTGACAGCAGGACACAGCATACCCAGACTATACTGCAGATGCTGGAGGGTCATGGAAGGCAGATATAGGGCAGTCCTACCCACTAGGTGTTTTTAGCCAGAGACGACCTCATACACAGGTACTTCATATTGAAGGTGTTTATTTGCAGACACACAGACACAGGAGTTTATTTGTAGAAGCAGAAAATTTACAGTGAAGTGTCCACCTTCCAACAACTCCCTTCCCAGCCCCATTGCCCATTCCAGCCCACATCAACCTGCCTCCCACTCCCATGCTCATCCCAGCCCATACCAGGCTTGTGCAACTCCCTCCCCCATCAAACAAGCCCACAGGCAGGCCCTAATACCCCTATTCCCAAGCACTCAGAAGACCCATCCAGTCCCCTTCCCCCACAACAACCCCATCACTCCCCAAAATCTGCCAGTAGATTGCTTCTGTCCGTGTCCTCACCTCCAGCCCCAGCCCTTCTACACCTTATCCCCCTGCTCCAACCTTCTAAAGCTATTCTGGTATATGACTGTTCTGGCTGATGTCTCGTTGGACTCTGAGGATCAGCTGGAGACATCATCTAGCTCAGCTGACCATTGTAAGCTCTCATGAAAGAGGGAAAGAAAAGGGGCTCTCCCCATGGGGCATGGGTCTTAATATGTTGGAAGAGAGGATTGGTGGCTATGCAAACGATGATACCGGGGTGGAAGAACTGGGAAGTGGTGGTGGCAGCAAATAATGTGGTCACCCTCTTTATTGGGGACTGTGCAGATGAGGCTACAGATAGCACTGTGGTGGTGAGGGATGTGACAATGGCCAATGTGGCCATGTATTGTTGTAGCACCTGTGTAGCACCATGGACAGACACATTCAGGTTTTCTGTAGCCTGCAGCTGTTTCTCCTGGAGTTAGATGTGACATTTGTGGAGGGCAAGAGACTGCCACAGCAGCTCCATCTTCTTGGCATGCTGTATCTGATATTGGGCATTGTGCTGCAGAAGCTGTTTGGCACAATGCAAAAGTTGATCTGAGTGGTGGTGAGCACTTAGTTATCATCTGCCTCTGCGTCCTCCATAGCTGCTTGTCTGTCATCAATGGGAGAAGAAGATGGAAGCTGCAGATCAGTCTTGTCAGTGGCATCCCCTCCTCCATACCCGGGCCTGCAAGCCTGAGGATGATCCTGGCCTCTGGACCCCAGCCTTCCACCTTGGCTGGTGTGCCACCATCATTCCAGATTGTAATGGCCTGTGGCGTGGGGACCCTTCCCAGGAGGCTGGCTGCTGGAGTCTGCTGCTCCCCTCAAGGGATTCTGCAGACTCCTTATATCCTGTAAGTAGAATATAAGATGCTATCATTACCCATACAGCAGCTGTCTACCCACCCCATTTCATGTTAGTGCGGTATGTTCTTTTCTCACATATATGCCATCCAATGCGGTGTTCCATAGTTCCATACACAGAGGCATTCGAGCTCCAGAGTCTCAGTGCATGGATGATATAATGATTCAGAGAGGAGGGCTTTCGATTTGTTAGGCATTATGCACAATTTTCAAAGGGGGGGAACCTCTTCCAAGAGGATGAGTTCCACCTTAATCAGGGTGGAATCAGACTGTTAACATTAACATTTAATAAGAAGACAGAGAAACTTTTAAACTAAATTTTGGGGGAAAGCCGGCAGTCACTTAGACGTGCATGATTTAGAGTAAGGTATCTTTTAAAAGATATTGGCAAAATGCTGAAGTTAGAATATTCCAGTAGAGAGGTTATAGAAAAGGCTGAAATAGCCCAAACACATTTAAATAAAGAACGGAGATAAATGATTTCAAATTACCTCAATAGCTAGGCAGGTTATGAATAACATGCTTTCAGAGACAACTCACCGAAGACTCTACACAACAAGACATACATATTGTCGACCCCCAACTTTATGCAAACTTCCTGAGCAATAGATTTTGCAACTCCTCCTTAAACCAGATACCTACATCTGATAAACCTACCACCAAGTCATATAATACAAATTGGGAGAACTTCACTATTCCCTCCCTTACACAGAGCACATCATGGACATGCTAAAAACTACTACCTCCTCAATTGACCCCTGCCCTGTGACATGGATTAAGGCCTTAAAAGACCAGCTTGGCAAGTACCTTCAAAAAATGGTAGAACTATCCCTACAACATGGCTAGATGCCATCTGTCAAGCAAGCTGCATTATGCCCAGTCCATACGCCAGGCACCTTCTCTAACCCTCTTCAAGTCCAGGTTGAAAGCTCACCTCTTTGCTGCTGCCTTCGGATCTTGACTCACCTGATCTCCTTTTCTCTCTCTTGTTCTACTCCTGCCTGCATCCTCCATGTTTCGTGTGTTTTGTCTTGACTTGACTGTAAGCTCTAATGAGCAGGGATTGTCTTTTACATGTCTGTGCTGTACAGCGCAGCGTATGACTGGTGGCGCTATATAAATGCTGAGTAGTAGTAGTTTGTATATGAATGCCAGAAGTTACCATAGCCCTCCGACTGGTGTGCATGTTTGCATGTGTCTAATGCAAGCAAGACCGTATTTTATAAAATATGGCCATAACTATGTGCTCCACCCAAGCTCTGCTGATGTGAATGCCTACAGTGGAAAGTGCACACCATCAACCTTAGACGCTTACTTCTAGAATAATGACTACCTACAGTACGTGTGCAAAGGCCCATTAACACATGTAAGTCATTTAAAAATCCATGATCTATGGTTAGCCAATTGGCATTGAGTCATGGGCGAGGCTGCCACAGCTTGTACAATCATAGAAGGCACATAACGTTCCGCAGCTCCTTATAAAATTATCCCAAGTGGGGAGAAATTTTATAAAGCCTTTTTTATGTGTGAAGCCTGTTTCCATGCAGAAAAGGATTTTTATGAAATTGCACGAACGCATGCAGATGAGAAACGTACACATACCAAAGGGCGCACTTGTCTTCGTGTGATCGACGCATAGACTCTCCCAGGGACATAAGCAGTTGGGTGGAGCAGAGGTGGAGCTGCAATGTGCATGTGTGTGTTATAAAATACATATGGTAGGTACACACGCTTACACTCTCTTCAGAGCAGGAGTAAATTTGTGTGCAAATATGTGTGCTATTAGAAATGGATCTATGAGCCTATTTTATAATAAAGACATATACTTTACTTTGTTATACTGCAAAATATCACCCACAGAACTTCTCCCATAGGTCCCCTATTGAAGATTGGGCCTAAAAGACATCCTTGCACCAGCTCTGCTTTTATCAGGTTTCTAAGATATGAGGCTCCCTAGGTGAACCTCATTCATAGCGTCCCCATGCTCCTGTCCCACCCTAAACAGGAAGTCTGCATCGGGTGTCAAAGGGGGTGAAGCAAACAGCCCCACGGCACCAAAATTTCAAGGTAAGTGCCACAGGGCTGTATGGGGCCATTGCCATCACTGCATGTCCCAGAGAGGGGTGTCATCGGTGGCGGAAACGGGTGGCAGAGGAGGGAGGGGGCGCAAGGGATGAGGTTCACCTAGGGTGTCTCATCTCCTTGCGCTAGCCCAGGGGCGGGGGGACACAAAAATCATTCACACAGGCAACAGCTACTTAGGCATGTATAACTGTGCATCACAGGGAACTGATTAAGGGTCTAAACTCCAACGCTCTAATGCTGGTATTTTGAAGTGGTTGTGAACACCACTGCCTCCCTCAAGCTGTTCTCCAAAACTCAGGTCCAAATAGTAAGCTAGACCATGCTTATGGATGACTCGCAGCAGGTGCACGTGCCCACAGGGATATTTTTCTGTATATATGTGTACTTTTGAAGGACCACCCAACCCACGCCCCGGATACACCCCCCTGAAATCTCTGCTACTTCTGCATGCGTGCTGTTTACATGTGTAAATCGTACGTACCTCTTCTAAAACCACCTTCTGTTGCTTTGCCTCTATTTCACCACACACAGAACCAGCAGGTGCAAAGTATACGGGCGCCTTTCTTTATACCAGTGCCAGTATCTTTATATTCAAACCTATAGGCGATTAACGGCATCTTCATCTTACAGACCTGCAGTAATAATTTCACTGTAAAGGCTTCTGGCATGTGACATTCCTTCCTCCTCAGTTATACTCTCACCCCTTTTCTCCTCCTCCAGCTCCCCCCCCCCCCCCATCTAGTTCACCCCTCTCATGATCCTATCCAGACCATAGTATTGACAGTAAGTATAATAAATGGTTTGTCCTCACTCGGGTATACACGAAATGTCTCCTAAAGCTTATAAAGTGGAAAGAGCGCGCTCTCTTACTCTTCAGATCTGACCCCGGCAGTTTGCAGTTTCACAGACGTGCACTCTGTGGCGGATTCATTTTGTTACCTGCATATCTTGTAGGGAATTTTCAAAGGGAAATGACATAGATACAAAAGTACCAGTGTACTTTGAAAATTCTTTATGATATGTAGTTTACCGTGTGGTTTAAAGACCATTGCCTCCTGGATGTGGCTGTGACATGTCTTGGGATGCCTTTGTATGAGACATTAATATCTAAAACTAAAACAACAAAATATATAAGGTGATACCTTTTTACTGGACTAACTTAATACACTTTTGACTATCTTTGGGAGGGTAAAACGTCCTCAGTCAGGACGTCGCTGCCTTGACCTGAGGAAGGAGGTTTTAACTTCTAAAAACTAGCCAAAAAATAACTTATTTTATTGTTGGTTCTATTTTTATTAACCTTTTGAAGTGGACTAACACGACCATTACAGTTTCTTTGCATGAAAGATTCTAGATTATTCTGTAGTGAAGGTAGAATATGGCGGAAGAAGCTGGTCACCTTCTCCCTCATGTTTGCTTGTCCCAGGAGACCTGGGTTGGGCCTGACTCCTGTTCCATGCTGCACGCTTCTGCCTAATTTCTATTACTCCCTTCCAGAGCTCTCTGGAGAATGGACCTTTTGCCCGGATTTTCTGGGCTTGTTTCCAGTCCTCCCTGGGGAAGGTCTGAATTGATCAAAAGCAATCACTTCTCCAGCTGCAGCAAATTTTCCAAGCAATGCGCAGAACAAAAAAAAAAAACCCTCTGCATTTTTTCATGGTCTTTTATCCTATTTTTAGCTCTGGCCTTGTTCCCTTTCCCAGTTCTCCCTTCACGACTCTTCCCCCCAGACATTGACCCTCCTCCTCCTTCCCCCCCTCCACAGGAGCTAGAGAGATGAATGAGCTTTCTTTTCACAGGGAATACACATCTGCTGGGCTGACTAGAACTAGCCGGCTGGAATGGAGAGATCCTGGACTCTCCATGGCTTACACACTGCCAGTATCCTCACTGTATCAGACTGTTTGTTTCTTTTGCAGCAAGAAAAAAAAAGAAAGAACTGGAAGGGGAAAAGAGAGAGAGAGAGAACCCCCCCCCCCCCCTCTTTTTCCGATATGATGTAGCAAGGAGGTAAATGCACGGCAGCCTTGAAATCAGGGTGTGAATTTGGAGAAAAAGAATGGGGGGGGGGGAGGGGGAAGGTCAGTAACTGGCAAAGGCCATGAAAGATGCCTGAAAGGGGGAAAGAGAAACATGAGGAATAGATAGGAGAGAAAGGACATCGAGAGAATTAAAATGGAGAGAAGAGAGAGGAAGTGAAGCTAGTCTATTCTTGGCCGCTGAATTACTACGCTAGAAGCTAATGTTCAAGGGGGCAGTTCTCAGGGCAGTTTTTCATGCCCCCATGCCACACTGATTCTTCTGTGCTCCCCTATTATAAGCCTAGCACCCTTGCAAAAAGCCGGTTCTGAGTGGAGAACTGTGTGAGTGAATGAGCATATGAATAAAGAAGAGAAGATATGAATGGGCCCTTTCTGTTTCATGTGCTCGCTCAACGCCTCCAGCCACGTTTTTATAAATCATTACAAGCCTGACCTTGGGGATGGTGTCATGCTGGCAATCTCCTGACACAGGCTGCAGATAGCCTGACCAAATTATGAAGGTGCTGAAGAGGAGCGTGCTTCCACTTTTTAATTTAGGGCTATAGGCATCTGTTGCTTCAAAAAAGGTGCCTCTGTGGCCCAATGGCCTTCCTCGACACCTTTTCACGCTCTCCGATCTTTTGTGCATCTCTGCTACCCCCCCCCCCCTTTCCTCCCCCTGTTCTCTGGGATCTGTTGTCTGATCTTGTCTGCGAGCACTAAAATCTTAAAGCCAGCCTGATACAGGGAGCTCTACTGTAGAATAGGAAAATTCTTCTTGCTAGGCTTCTATGAGGAATAGTGCCCTACAGATAAGGGGCTTAAAAAATGTCAAAGTTGTAAATGATGTTTCTCTGGTGCTTCAGCTTTGCTTTGTAGACCCTGTCTCCTGCTGAAAAAGCAGAGCTTAATATAATTCTGTTCAAGCCCGAGATAATTATGAGACTCCTGAGTGGAAAAAAGATGAAGTGAATGGACCAAAGTTACCCAGAAGTATCCAAAGGGAAATCTACACAATCTGAGATGGGTTGAGATCCATCAGAATTCATCATACATAGGATTCCAGGAGAAATCAAACTTCCATAAAACTTACCAGAAATGCTTTCACATGTGAGGACTGAATTTCCCAGACCAGATATATTCTTTCAGGAAGTGATCGAAGACTCCTCCCCAAAACTCATTATACAGTGGGGACTGGATGCAGTAGAGAAGAGAACCAGTGAAAGCAGTGGATCCCAGTGTAATGGCCTGGGTTGCTAAGTGTAGAATGTGGGGCAGGATCTAGAGCCCTGGCCCCTGGAAACGTGTTGGGTGGGGCAGATAGAGAGTGCTAACTTCCAAGGTGCTGTCTCTGTGAAATGTTCTCCTCCTCCTCTTTCTGAACCTATCCTTTCACTTCACAAAGTGCAATGACCAGACCTGTCTCTGAATGAAAGCATAATTATTGTTCTGACTACTTCAAAGTAAAAGGCAGGGGTAGAACTCAAAACAGCTCTTCTCCTTTCTCTTCATTGACTAGCCAGCTCTTTATCTCATTCTTTTTTCTGGTTCTGTTACTCTTTGAATTTGTAAGGCATAGTACTCTTCTCTTCAGTTCTCTCATTTATTTATTTTGACAGTTTTGTATACCACCTTATCCTTCAATCAAAGTGGTCACAACACAATTGGGGGATGCGAGACACACAAATACACTAATACTTAAAGGGAACATGGGCAATGGAGGGTTAAGTGGCTTGCCCAAGACCACAAGGAGAACCTGTGGGACTAGAAACCCCAGTCCTTCTGGCCCAAGGTTGCTGTCCTCTAGTGGGATTTGAACTCCTGACCTTCTGGCCTTAGGTAACTTCCCCCAATCACTAGGCCACTCCTCTTAAGCTCTGCAGGGCCCAGGCTCTCTGTAGTCCTATTCTCTATCCCAGCCAACTTCCAGCACAGTGGGTGCAGGTGCCCCCTTTGGCCTGGTTTACCTACTAGCAGGGAGCATGCTCCAGGCACACCCCAGTTGAGCAATCAGCGTTCAGATACCTTTCCTTGAGTCCTGGTTGCAACTCAGTAGGGTGGAGAAAGACAAGGCTATCCCTAACCTCTTCTTATCAGGGGTTATATACTACTACATTGCTTCACCCAGGGCACATCCCCTTGTGGATGTGTCACACTCCTCCCTTCATACAAATCTTTTGAGGGATCAGATGGCACTTAAACATTGTAATATCAACACCAGACCCCAGTAGGGCTGCCAACTGGCCGGTTTTTAGCCGGCCTGGCCGGTTTTTCCATGGCCAGGCCGGCTGCCGGCGCAGATGCAAAACCGGCCCTTGAAAAGCCGGATTTTTGCTCTGGCCGCAAGATCGGGAGCGGCCAGAGCAAAAGACCGGCTTTTCATCCGACCCGATACCCGAAGTAAAAAAAAAAAAACATCCAGGGCCGGCCCACACACCGGAGGGCTTCAGAGGGAGCCGGGGAAGCCCGCGTGAGGCCCCGGCTCCCTCTGTACAGTCGCCAGCGTGAAGAGCCTTTTCCTTCACGCTGGCGGCTGTTTCTGTGAAGCCACGATTGGTGGGAAAGGTTAAAGGCAATGCCCTTTAACCTTTCCCAGCATTCGCGGCTTCGCAGAAACAGCCGCCAGCATGAAGAAAAAGGCTCTTCACGCTGGCGGCTGTACAGACGGAGCCGGGGCCTCGCGCGGGCTTCCCCGGCTCCCTCTAAAGCCCCTCAGACAGCCGCGGTGCTGGTCGGGGTGGGGGGGGGAGGCCAAGGACTGCATGGGCTGTGATGGGGGGGCTAGGACTACAAATGGGCTGTGATGGGGGGGGGACCTGGACTGGAAAAGGGCTGGGGGGGGGGGAACTTGGACTGCAAATGGGTTGTGATGGGGGGGGGGGACCTGGACCGGAAAAGGGCTATGGGGGAGGGACGACTTGGACTTGAAATAGGCTGTGATGGGGGGGGGACCTGGATTGTAAAAGGGTTATGGGGGGGGGGGGACATGGACTGGAAATGGGCTGTGATGGGGGGGGGACCTGGATTGTAAAAGGGTTATGGGGGGGGGACATGGACTGGAAATGGGCTGTGATGGTGGGGGGACCTGGACTGTAAAAGGGTTATGGGGGGGGGACATGGACTGTAAATGGGTTGTGATGGGGGTGGAGGGGACCTGGACTGGAAAAGGGCTATGGGGGGGGGGGGACTTGGACTGGAAATGGGCTATGGTGGAGGGAGGGGGAACTTGGACTGGAAATAGGCTGTGATTAGAGGGTAGGACTGCAAATGGGCTGTGATTAGGGGGGCTAGGACTGCAAATGGGCTGTGATGGTGGGGGGGGGGCCTAGGACTGGAAATAGGCTGTGATGGGGGACTTGGACTGAAAATGGGCTGTGATGGGGGGGGGGACCAGGACTGGAAAAGGGCTATGGGGGGGGGGGACTTGGAATGGAAAGGGGCTTTGATGGGGGTGGGGGGGGACCTGGACTTAAAAGGGCTATGGTGGAGGGAGGGGGAACGTGGACTGGAAATAGGCTGTGATTAGGGGGGGCTAGGACTGCAAATGGGCTGTGATGGTGGGGGGTGGCTAGGACTGCAAATGGGCTGTGATGGTGCGGGGGGACTCGGACTGCAAATGGGCTGTGATTGGGGGGGGGGGCTAGGACTGGAAATGGCCTGTGATGTGAGGGCTAGCACTGGAAATGGGCTGATGAAGAGCTGGAATAGGACTGGAAATGGGCTGATGTGGGGCATGGGAGAATGGGACTAGAAGGGAGTGGATGCTGGGTGGGTCTAGAACTATAAGGGAACTGATTTTGGGGGAGGACTAGAATGGATGGGGAATGAGAATGGAGAGGGGAAAAATATTTTGTGTGGAAGAAAAGTCTATGATGGGCCGGATATTGGGAGAGTAAGAGGGGCTTGAGAATGGAAGGGTGAAATTTAAACGGATGATAAAGGAATAAAGAAAGAATTGGAGGAAAGAGCAAAAAGGAAACAATCAGTATGTTAAAGCAGAAATAGAGAGAGAATGGAAAACATCTAAAAGAGAAGAAAGGACAAATGGATAGCTCGCAGAAGACACAAAGAAACCAGAAGAAAGTGACTGGAGCAATTGCAACTGAAAAATAAAACGCCCAAACAGAAGGTAGAAAAATACTTTTTATTTTGAATTTATTAACTGGAATATGTCTGGTCTGGGAAGTGTGTATTGCTAACATCTTTGCGTTTTTGTTTAGTGCAAGAGGAAATTACTTTATAGTTTTATTTCTCCAGTGTTGTACATTTCATGTTTGGATTTTGGGGTTCCCAGTTTAATTATTATCTGATCAAGGAAGTTAGCCTACACGTATCCTCGGTAATTTTTTGTGGGTGGGGCTGGGGGCGGGGCAGGGGTGGGACTAGGGGCGGAGAATGGGTGGAGCATGGCGAGCCACAGGTGTCGGGTTTTTCTCGGTGAAAAAGTTGGCAACCCTAGACCCCAGAGAAATACCAGTTTAGCAAATACGAAAACAAATTCTCTGTATATCTTCTACTTTTTAAGCTGAAAAAAATCTATATTGTGATAAAGGGAAAAAGACCACAGCTCTTGGATAATATTGGCCATGAATCAGACTATTCACAAAACCACATCATTGATCAGAAAAACCTTCCATCCACACCAGGATTTGTGGGGCTTTTGCTTCTTTAGGAGTGAAGGAATAGCCTAATGGCTAGGCTAGTGGGCTAAATGTGAGGGAAGCTTGGTTCCAATCTCACTGCTGCTCTTGTGACCCTGGGCAAGTCACTTAACTGTCCATTGTCTCAGGCACAGACTTAGATCATAAGTCCTCTGGGGACAGGAAAATACTGTAACGTGCCTTGATCCCTATGAAAGGTATGAGCTAAATCCAATTCCCTTTTTATCAATTTTTGGGTTTGTTTATTGAACAGTAAAACAAGCATGGGAATGGTACAGGGAAAGAGGAAGGTCTACAATACCACATTCCCTTCTGCATCCCCACTAGATCAGGGACTGCTGTGGATGAACTTGTCTTTGGATGTCTAGATCATGATTGTCACCTGAGCCAGAATCCCAGGATGCACCAAGCGGGGCAGGCGCTGCCATTTTTCAAGATGGTGGACTGAGAGTGGGAATACGTAGGCAGCGCTCCCACTTTGAAAGCAACCAGGTGGGGGGTGGGAGGGTTCAGGGGTCACTAGGCCACTGGGAAGTCGCGGTCTGTCGGGGCACTGGCCACTGACAGTATTTTGATGGCATTGAGGGCTTTTCGCTATGCCATCAAAATATTGCCAGGTGGAGGGGGGAGGGACCAGGACTGCAGGGCCACCAGGGTAATTTTTATTGTTTTTAAGTTGGGTGGGGGGGGGGCATCAGGGCTGGTAGGCCACTAGGGAGTCACTTTCTTTCAGGGTACTGGCCCCTGACAGTATTTTGATGGCATCGGAGGCTTTTCCTGATGATGTCACTGCTCCCGATGCCATCAAAATACTGTCGGGGGCATGCGCTAGAGGTTGAAGCCACCTCAGACCCAGGTGCAGTGAGATTGGTGCTAAAGCTGGTTATGAAATCCTCTACGCCTGTCTCTGCATTGGGACAATAACTTACACAGGGCTAAGTGAGAGACTCAATGGCCATTGGGAATCTCAAACTCTCATCCCATTTTCTGACTTCAGTTTAGTGCTATGACGTCCAGTCCATACGTCTCTTTTGAGCATCTAATCAAATGGTAAATAGACATAGGGGAATGGACAGGAAGGCGAGGTAGAGGTTATGTATCTGAGATGGTTGAGACCCTTGAAACAGCCTGTTTCTTTCTCCTGTTGTCAGCAGGGGAGCGTCTCTGTCCAGATGTTCTCTGTGTTTATAGCTGTCTGAGCAAGAGACTGAACTCCCTCATTAATAAGCTCTGGCCTTTTATTTGCCTCCATGCCAAAGTGTCAGCTGTGAGCCTACAGCTGGAGGAAGACCAGAGTGGGGGGAGCGGGGAGAGAGAGCAAGAAAAAAAGAGATTGAAGGCGTCTGTTACCTCCCTTCCCCCCCCCCCCCATTCACAGTATCTCCCCCTTTCCCTCTCATCAGGACCCCTCGCCCAAAATATACATGCCACAAAAAAAGCAAAACACTAGCAGATTTTTTATTTCAAAAAGTAAACACTTGGGCCATAGGGGTCTGGAGGTTATGGGAAAAGAGGAAGCCACACTGCTAATCAGCCAGGCACACACTTCCCTCACTGAAATAAAGCAAAAATTCTTGCATCACTCGGGCTCCAATGGGGTTAACCCCACCACTGCCAGCAAAAGGAGTTCAGTGGTGCCTTGAAAGCTGCGTTCTGACTGGTTTACTAGAGCTGCCGCAGCTCTGTGAGCTTAGTTCAGGATTCATAGTCCTGCTTTTTGGCTTAGCTGGAGCTCAGAGGTTGAAAAGAGGCCATAAGCTCACATCTCCATCATAGATGAACCTTCGGGCACCAAGCCGCAGTGAAATCTACATATTTTTTCAACGGAGCTCTGGTTTAGTTATACCTGAAACTCTTGCTCTGAGACACAAGCGTGCAGTCTTCGGAGCTGGTACAGACTATTGGGGGCTTATATGTGGATAAAATAGTCATAAGTCATAATGAAAACAGGTCAGTTTTTGGGGAGCAGTCTCTTATCTATATAGAGCAGAAGGTACATGAGTGGTTAGGAGTGCTTCTCATCCAGCTTCTCTCTCTGGGCCAGGCCAGACACTGCATTTTTCTGGGATTTGAAAGGGCTCCAATATATAGTATTGTGTGTTGGGTCATTAGAAGCAGGTTGAGCTTTTCCCCCAGTACATCCATGGACTTATCTTAGAGAAATTGGAACTTGCAGTCCAGAGATTCAATAGAGTAAAACCAGGCCGGGCTCAGCCTTTCCCTTTCCCTTCTGACTTGGAACCATTTGCTTTGCCTGTCTGGAGAGAGCCTAGGATCTCAGAAGCTCCAGAAGTTTTTAGATACAATAAAATGCAGCCTTTGGCTTTTCCCAGAGAGGTGCAGTGTCTGGTTTGGACAGAGAAGCTGGGGGAGAGGGGGGGGGGGCTGGGTACTAAACAGTCCCACCTATTTCCTGCTCTGCAAAGATAAGACGGCCTCCCGAAAAATGTACCTATTTTTTCATTAGCACTTAAGACTATTTTGACTTTTAAAAATGTTGCAGACCTGGACTCATGAGTACTTGCAGAAGTTAATCTGGGCCTGACTTTCTTTCTGTGCTGTGCTAGTCGGGCTGCTGATTATTGCAACAGACATTGTCTCAGATAACGCCTCAGATATTCATCTGAAGTCTGCCCATTTTCTCCTCCCTCGCCAATCCCTCTTCTGTAAATGGTGTGATCTTATCAGGGGTCCCATATGCTTGCCAAGAAGCCTTTAAATGTTTCACTCCCCAGCTTGGCTGTCTCTACTTTCATTAAGATTTTAGAGCTGTTTATAAATCCACAGATATTTTTAGTTTCCAGTGTAGCCCCCTCCAGAGGCACTTAAGGAGTTTAGAAGGAGAAGGTTATATAAACTTTGTTTTGCATTAGTCTAGCTCAAATGCTTGACTACACGCCATAGGGAACTTTTCTGTCCTCTATTCCATACAAGATAGGAACTTTGCATGCTCAAAACTTGACCAAACTGAAAAGCTTCCATAGTGCTACGATGTAGTGCTGTACACAGCCTCTCTAGCTCTCCCATCCTCGTCAAGTCATGGGATCTCGAGTTCTTTTCAGGGTAATGGTCTGAAATGCCGCTGAGCCCATCCAGGAGATGCGCGAGTCTGTATTCCAGTCAGTCTACCAGTGTGACAGAGCAGTGCTGAGAGGCAGTTGACTGCTACGGTGCATAGGTGGAAGTAGAACCTGTATGCATAGGGTTTTTTTTTTCTTTAACAAATAAAAATATAACAAAAGAGAATATATGGTGAGGAGCTTTTTATTGCACATTTTTTGATTAGCTTTCAAAGGTTAAAACTTCCTTTGTCAGCTCGGGACAGTACCCAGGGGCAGCCCAGGAGTAGATTCTGCAGCAAAATCATACCATTCTGTGGCAAAGCTTCTGAAGATGTGACACATTTGCATATTAAATAATGTAAATGTTTGACAAAAATAAAGTGGTTTACCAAACTTTCTTTGTGTCTGTATTTTATTTTGCGGCCGATATTTAAAAGCACTTAGCCCCAGCCAGGTGCTGTTATCGAGAGATCTGGTGATTTTTCACAGCACTATCCACGTGGAGCTGGTAAAATAATCATACGGACTGCCCTGGCGTTATCCGGATAACTTAGGATAGCCAAAAGACTGTCCTCGGCTATCTGGAAAGTCTGTCCAGGCAGCAGACTCTATATCGCTGCTATTGGGCTAACCCCAGCACTGACTGCACTATATATATATCTATATAAAACATACTGGCCACTGAATATATATGTATATTTTATTTAGCTGCTGTGTCTAACATTTGTTTGAAAATGCTGACCGTGGCGGTTGAATATCAACCCATTTGCTATTCTGGAGGATTCTGGGTATTAATGTAGAGTAGGAGAGGAAGAGAGGGTTAACTGGAATGGGAAGCCAGGGAGACGAAAGGCAAATAGGGATTAGGGAATGTGGTGCAATGAGGAAGGATCGGGGCTGAGGAGAGGGAAAGAGGAATGGGCGGTTCGGAGATAGAGGTGTCCCTCCCCTGACTCCAGCCTCTCCTCTCCTTCCCTCTCCCTTTTTCTGTTTCTCTTTCTCACCGTCTCAAGTGCCAGTACAAACACACACGTGCAGGTTCCCATTCTCCCAGACTCTTAATTCACCCCACCTCTTTTACACATCCCCAGTCCTTCAGCGCCTCATTCCCTCTTTTCAAAATCCATCCCCAGCTGCTCTCTTCTCCGGTGCTCCCACCCCTCACATTGATGAGATGCCAGGAAGAGCAGGACAGCCACGGCGGTGCCTTGGACCGTATCATCCATTGCCGCTTGGGACAAGACTGCCAACACCATGCCGCTGCCCATTTCAACGTTGCAGCTGGATCCCAGCCAGCGAAGGAGGAAAACTGTTACTGTTGCCTCCTCCGATGTAGAGGTTTTAAAAAGCATCCTCTGGCCAGCCTGTCTCAGTGCACGCCCTGATCTGACTCCATGCCTGGCGTCTTGTAGCAATTCAATAGGAAGGGCTGAATTTTGCAGCACTTCGGCTTTTGCAGACACACAAGAGACTAGGGATCATCAGTATTATCAGTAAAAAGAAGGTGGTGAGATAATGGCCCTCTACAAATCACTGGTAAGATCCTCTGTCTAGTTCTAGTTAAAGAATATTGAGAGACTTCGGCAATCCAGAAGAAGGTTATCAAATAGTGGAAAATCGGCAACAGAAATACTGTGAGGTAAGATCTGGACCCTAAAGAGGTATACCTTAAAAGAGGGAGGGGGAATATGATAATTTAGAGAGACTGAGTGTACTTGATAGTATAAATAGTGCTAAGAAGCAAATTCATTTCCTTGGAAAAAATACTTTAGAAAAAAGTCATGATATGAGACCCAAAATGCAGAGATTCAGGAGTAACCTTAGGTAATAATCCTTCAGAAATAGATGAAGGGGTACACAGTAGAGGTGGAGGATGTGAAACCAGGTCAGGAAGGCCTGGGCTAAGCCCAGAAGATCCTCAGCTGTGGGGAAGCAAGAAATCAAGTAGGGTCTGTGGTACTCCAGCAAGAGGGGGAATGGGCTTTGTGGTTTCTGGACCCCCTTTATGCTCTATTGCTCATTCAAGTCGTACCAGATCTAATGGAACAGGCTGCCGAGCTTCAGTGAAAGTTGAACTCTGATCTCTGGTGCTGTACTTCAGTAGAATAGTCAGCAGTCTAACCTCTGTGGTTAGTAAATTATTGGAAAGGCGACTAAGTGAGGTCTCTGGAGTCCAATGTATTGCAGAATCTGAGGCAGCATGGGTTTACCAGGGGCAGGTCTTGTCAGACAAATCTGATTTGATTTCTTTGACTGGGTGATCAGAGAGTTGAACCAAGTGAGAGCCCTAGATGTGATGTATTTAGATTTCATTAAAGCCTTTGACACCGTTCCGCATAGGCGACTTATAAACAAATTGAGCAACCTAGGGATGGACCCTAAAGTTACTGATTAGATTAGAAATTGGTTGAGTTGGAGGCGACAAAGGATTGTTTACAGGCTCTCAGGAGAAGGAAGTTACCAGTGGTGTGCTGCAGGGATCGGTCTTTGGTCCAATTCTTTTTAACATCTTTGTTAGTGATATTGTGAAAGGACTGTCGGGTAAGGTTTGCTTGTTTGCAGATGATACCAAAATCTGCAATAGAGTAGACACTGTCATGCAGCGAGGGCTGATGAAAGCCAAGATGAAAAAAAGAAGCTGTTTGTCAGAAAGAAAAAGATGTGCACAAGGTGCAATATTCACAGGGACCAGCTAGAGGGAACAGGAGTACATTCAGAGAGACTGAAGGGTCAAGAGCACCTGACAACCAGCTCAGAATCCTCAAAGGCAGGAGTGCTTTATAAGAAGAGGAAGGAAGACTGGAAAGGAGGACCACCAGGAGCTAAAGAAGAACCAGCTCAAGCTAGAGGAGGACCACCAGGAGCTAGAGGAGAACCAACTCAAGCTAGGAGAGGACCACCTCGAGCTAAAGAAGGACCGGCTCAAGCTAAGGGAGGACCGGGTCAAGCTGGAGAGAAAGCTGTTTGCTGGCAGAGGCGAAAGCACTACACTGATTGCAAGCAGGAACCAAAGGAGAATCAGCTGGGAAAGCAGAGCCAGGCTGAGCGGGGAAGCCAGGAATTGGGCTTATGCAGAAGCAGGCGCTTACCAGGGGAATTGATTCCAAGGCTGAAAGGTAAACCAAACTTTCAAAGAAAAGATTGGCACCAAGCTTCTGAGTGTGGGAAGCAAGCAAAAGGAGAAAACCTCTCGTCTTCATGCTGCTGCAATACAAGGTATGCTAATTACATTCCTATGAAGAAAGCTTTACCTTTTAAGAGTTCTTTTGAAGGTAGTGTAAAACCTTTGAGAAGAGAAAGCACAGCAACTCCTAATATAGCATGTGGCCAACGCCCCAGGCTAGGCCCAAGACACTGGCAAGTACTTCAGGAGATATATAAACCTCCAGAACGTATTATCCAAGAAACTGATGACACAGAGTGAGACATATCTTCTCCAGAGCCGATGCAAGTGGAACTGGTTGAGAAGTTATCAGATGAAGAGATGGATTGCTCTCTGTGTGTTTCCAGTAGCACAGAGTCTTTGCTAGACTTATGAAGTGCCTGTATTGTCTTTAGAGTGTCTTTAATTTGCTAAGCAGAAGAATAATGAAAATGTGGCTTCAAGCTGGAAGCTATTTTTGAGCACTGCTAATACTGTGAAGTTTAACAGTTTTTCCTTAAACACTGAGTTTCTTTCATTTGTGAATTTAAGGACATTTGCTTTGAGTTGTAACCCAATTTTGAACCCATGCGTGAAGGGAATAAATGCCTTTTTCATCCCACCACTCTGCTTTCATGGATTTCTTTAAGGATTGGAGCTAAAAGCCACTAAGACCAAGTTCCACTTGGTTCTTTAAGGACTCTCCTATCATAATAATAACATTTTATGTCCCACCTGCCCTTGCGACCACTGGCCACCAGGGGGGTGCGCGACAACACCCAGGAAGAAGTAGATAACATGAAGAGGGATCTAGCTAAGAATGGACTAGAATTTGGCAGCTGAAATTTAATGCTAAAAAATGCAAGGTCATGCATTTGGGCTGCAGAAATCCAAAGGAGCGGTACAGTGTAGGGGGAGAGGTACTTCTGTTCACAAAAGAAGAGCGGAACCTGAGCATAATATGTCTGATGATCTTAAAGTAGCTAGACAGGTAGAAAAGGCAACTCCGAAAAACAGAAGGATGCTTAGGTGTGTAGGGAGAGAATGGCCAACAGAAAAAAGGAGGTGATAGTGCCTCTGTATAAGTCTCTGGTGCGACCTGATTTGGAGTATTGTATGCAATTATGGAGACCGCACCTTTCAAAAGGTATAAGCAGGTTGGATTCGGTGCAAAGGGTGACTACTAAAATGGTTAGTGGTCTTCGTTTTGTAGCATATGGGAATAGACTTAAAGATCTTAATATGTATACTTTAGAAGAAAGGCGGGATAGGGGCAATATGATAGAGACATTTAAATACCACTGTGGCATAAATGCACAAGAGAGGCTCTTTCGATTGAAGGCAAGCTCTGCTACGAGGGGACATAGGATGAGGGTGAAAGGGGATAGACTCAGGAGTAATATGTGGAAATATTTCTTTATGGAAAGAGTGTTAGATGCGTGGAATAGTCTCCCAGTGGAAGTGGTGGACACGAGGACAGTATCTGAATTCAAAAAAGCATGGGATAAAAACAGAGGATCTCCAAAGGAAAGACGGGGACTATTGTAGTTGATATGAAAGGGCAGACTGGATAGGCCATTTGGTCGCCAGGAGTCAGTACTAGCTTGTGTTGCACTGGTTCTCAGCCTGCTGCTCTATTAGTGACTCCTCCAATTCCCATCATAAAATCTAACTACTCCTCTGGACTCAAAATTCCCCCTGCCTTTTCACTCCTCAGCTCTCAAGCTCCAATCACAGTTCTCTTCTCCCCCCCCCCCCCAAGCCCCAAGTCTTCCCTGTCCTCTCTCTTCCCCTCCCCTCCTCCCCTGGCCTCTCTTCTAGCTTCTAACAAGATCCCTACTGCTGTCTGTTCCTAATGTCTACTCTCATGCACATTCCCCCACCTCATCTTCTTTTTCCCATCCCCATGCACCAAATTTTATCTTCCACTTGCCTCTCCTTCTTTCTTCCTAGGGACATACCGCCACCTTTCTTTCTCCCTAACCCCCAGGCATACATCCATCTCCAATCCCCAGCCACCTCCTTCCAACTCAGCAGCAGCCCATCTCCAAGCCCCAGCCACTCCCTCAACTCACCAGCAGACTATCTTCTCTTATATCCAGCCTTCAGCGGCTTTTTAACATAGCCGCAGGAGCATTTCCATTTGCTCCTAGGCTGTCCTATAGTTGCGACACTGGAACTTTCAAAAGATAAACAGAAGTGCTTCCAGTCAGAAACAGGAAGCAGTTCTGTTTATCTTTTCAAAATGCTACGTGCCGGCATTACAAGAATAGCAAAGCCTTGGGAGCATACAGAAATGCTGTTATGGCTGTAAAAAGGGGAATAGTGATGCAAGATCAGGCACCAAAGCCTGCCTCACTGGCTCTCCAATGCTGGTGCCTGTACAGAATTCTGCACAGGTGGGAATTTCTGTGCAAATTCCATGTTGCGCAGAATTACCCCAGGAGTAACTATAAGACTAAATTTACAACTACCTGTTTTCTGCTCCCCCTGATCCAGTGCTGGAGAAACACTGTATTTGTGAGCCCCTATCATGGATTCCCATTTACTTCTTTTTATCACCCCCCCTTCGTCACATTCACCCTATCCCTGCCTTTCCTCCCCAGGATCTTCATTCATGGCTTCCCCCCTAGGCCGCCACACCTCGTCTCCAGACGTAGCATGGGGAAAACTGCATGGCAATAGTAGGTTGTGACTGAGCATGCGGAATTTGCAGAGCCAATGACTTACATTCTAGGATAGCCTTTAATCTTGTGCCCCTCCCCTCCCCCCGCACAGTACAGGTTCTCGCTGTGCTCCTCTCTCTCTTCTCCCCCCCCCCTCTCATTGGCTAGCATCTTCCTGTCCTCACTACCCTCTAACCCTCATGGACCAGCAAACTCTCTTCTCCCCCCCCCCCCCTCATCAGGACTGGAGTTAGGGGGAGGTAAACAAGGTAATTGCCCTGAGCCCCATAATGCAGGGGAGCCCCAAGGCTGTCTCAATCTGAAGGAGGAATAGCTTGAAGGTAGGCTTTGAGGCCCCCTCCCCAGTTCCTGCTCAGGACCCCTGCATGCCTAACACTGGCCATACCCTCCAGCACTTCAGAATTTCTTCTATAGCCCAGCATTCTGTGTTCCCCCCCATCCCCCACCTTATAGTCTATTAAAACCCCTTTCTCCTTCCCCATCCCTTTTTGCTATGGCTTAGGTGCTGGAACAGGCAGAACAGCTGGAGCTCAGTGGGCAGTCTGGCAGCGAAACAACTAGGAAGCAGAGGCCTCGGCACATAGTTGTGCCAAAGGTTCCTACATTGCTGTCCTGTCCGTAACAGGAAGTCTATATCAGAGTGGACAGAGATGCATCAGGCATTCATGTGCTAAGGCTCTACACTTCCTAGATATTTAGCTTCTGGCCTGCCTACTAGCACCAGCTGTTCTGCCCATTGCTAATTAAAGGGGGAACTATCGCCCTGACTGGCCCATTCCCATTACCATTTTCTGGCCCTTGAATCTTTGCACTCAACAACTGCTTAGTTTGCCTAATGGAAGTGCCAATCCTGGGGCTGTGTCCCACTCATGCTTTGTGGTTAAAGCTGGGAGACTGACAAGTTGGGCAAACCACTTTCATCCACTGCCTCTTGTACAAAGCATGGATGCCAAGGATAGATCACCCCAAAGTGTGAGATTTACGAGTGATCTGTCTAAGGTATAAAGATAGGAGGTTTGAAGTGTCAAAAAAAATGAAAGGCAGAAAGAGAGATTTAGCTTGCTTTGGTTCCTCCAAAAGGACAAAGGAGGTAGTATTAGGATAGTTTTCAGCAGAATTTGCCTAGGTAGCTAAATAGTTAGTCAGTTCTACAGTCTGAAACTTCTTTCCAATTAGTATGTACACAGGTACACCTGCTGCACCAATGGACTACTCCATTCCAGCCCAAATCTGTTTAGAGGGCAACTCCTATATAACACTGTCCCCACGGAGCAGAAACACACACAAACTCTTGCTCTTCAGATACATACTTACACATGCATGTGCAGAGAGGCCAAAAGTAGATCACAGAGTCAATTTTTCAGACAGTGCATCTGGGGTATAAATGCAGAAAGGAAGATAGAAGTGATGTACTACTTTACAAATGAAAAAGATAGCATAGAATGATATGGGCATGGAACGGAGAATATCATATCTCTGCTTCACTCTGTAGTGTGACCATAACTTTCAGTGTAGTGAAACATTCTGCTCACCGCAGCTCGTAAAAGATATAGCAGAACTAGAAAAGGTACCGAGAAAAGCCACCAAAATGGTAAAGGGGGTGGAAGGATACTCTTATGAGGAAAGGCTCTTCAACTTGGAAAAAAGACGGCTGAGGGGAGATATGATAGAGGTTTGCTGTATAAATGAATGAACGGAGTGGAACAGGTAAACATTGATCAGATTTTTACTCCTTCAAAACGTAGATAGACTAGAAAACACACAATAAAGCCCCGCAGTATAGCACATTTTAAAACTAATCAAAGAAAATATTTTTTCAACCCATATGTAATCAAATTCTGGAATTTGTTGCCGGAGGATGTAGTAAAAGTCGTGAGTGTGATTAGGCTTAAACAAATTGAAAAGTGTACAATTGCAGTGTGACACAATAGCATTCCCCTCATTTCTAGAATCAGGCATATGGGAGGGTACATTGAATGTCTGGGGGTGCATGCTCATGTGTCTGTATGTCATGGGGAATATCGGGGTGGGGGTCTACATGCACATTTGTGTATGTGTCATGGGGAATGTCGGCAGTGCATTTGTGTCATGAGTGTTGAGGTGTGTATTTGTGCTTATGTATTCTTGTGGCTTTGCATGTATGTACATCGGGAAATGTGTGTGTCAGTGTGTGGTGGGGTGTGTGTGTGTGTGTCTGTGTATTGGAGTGTGTGGGGGGAGGGTCTACACCTTTCCCTGTACTGATGCACCTTTCCCTTGCTCCTCCCACCCTCATACATTATTTCCCATTCCTATCTTTCACTGTCTCTCTTCCACCCTCCCTCTTTTCCTTCCAACCACCCATGCACTCTCCCTCCCCTGCTACCCAGCCTTGCACTCTCTCTCTGGTCTTCCTCCCTTTCTTCCTTAATGCACATGGCCTCTGTTCTTCTTTCCTCGATCCCTGCCCCTTTCCTTATGATCCATCCCTAGCACAGTTCCATCCCTTATGCTCCACTCCTTTCTTTCTTTCTAACCCTGTCTCTTCCCATAACTCTGCCCCTCACCCACACCTTCCCTTACGCTCCACCCCTTCTTTCAGCTGCCCTCCTTTTTTTTTTTCTTTTGGCTGGCAGGACCCAGAATTTCCCTCTGGCCTCCTCAGGGCCCAGAATTTCCCTCTTGTCAGCCTCACTCTTGTGACTGACAGGAGGACCAGGGACCTCCCACCAGCTGCTTCTAGCCAGCAGGACCCAAACACTCCCACTGGTCTTTTCAGGTGGTAGCCCTGGCTTTTCATATTGGTTGGACTGGGATTCCTGTCGACTCTTCACTGCCCAGGGACCATGCACAGGTTTCCTGGCACATGCTTAGGCATGAGCAAACAACATGCATATGGACAGACAAAATTGTACCAACTTGACCCTTGACAATAGGTGCTACACTAAAGCAAAATATGTCCAAAAGAGATTGGATAAATTCCTGGAGTTGGTCTGTATACCATTATTAATGTGAAGTGGGGGGGAATGTACTGCTTATTCCTGAAATATGCAGCACGGAATCGGTCTACCTTTTGGGAACCTGCAGGTACTTGTGACCTGGATCAGCCCTGTTGGAAGCAGGATACTCGGCCTGATGGACCTTCGGTCTGACCCAATATGGCAAATCTTATGTTCTCATATTTACTTTTCTTTGGTGCCTGTGAAAGTATGTAGGCAGAGTGGAGGCAACATGAGGACACTTTTCAAAGAAATTTGCTCAAAAAACTAAATGGTTAGCCAGATAAGTTCTCTGGGTTGAAAACTGCCTTTTTGCTAAAAATTATTCATATATGTTTCACAGAGGATCTTGATAAATTGGAACACCGAGCATCCAAATGGAAGATGAAATTTAATGTGCACAAGTGCAAAGTTATGCACCTAGGAAAGAACAACCCAAACTATGGTTACACGATGCAAGGTTCCACATTAGGAACCACCACCCAGGAAAAGGATTTAGGCATCATCGTGGACAACTTGTTAAAACCCTTTGCCCAGTGTGCAGCGGCGACCAAGAGAGTAAATAGAATGCTAGGAATCATAAGGAAAGGAATGGAGAATAAAACAAAAGATATTATAATGCCTCTGTATCGTTCCATGGTGCGACCACACCTTGAATATTGTGTGCAATTCTGGTTGCCGTATCTTAAAAAGGATATAGCATTAAGAACATAAGAACAGGGGTATCCTTCCATCCCCTTTACCATTTTGGTGGCTCTTTGTACCTTTTCTAATACCTTTTCTGCAGGTTCCCAAAAGGGAGATATGATAGAAGTCTATAAATTAATGAACGGAGTGGAACGGGTAAACGTAGGTCGATTGTTTATGTTATCAGAATATAGAAAGACTAGGGGACATGCAATGAAGCTACAGGGTAAACTATTTAAGACAAATAAGAGAAAATATTTTTTTCACTCAACGTGTAATTAAACTCTGGAATTTGTTACCAGAGGATGTAGTAAAGGCTGTTAGTGTAGCTGGGTATAAAAAAGGTTTGGACAAGTTCCTGGAGGAAAAGTCCATAAAATATTATTAAAAAGGGACCCAGGATATCAATGCTTGACCCAATACAAGCATTGTGGAACCTGTGTCTTTTGGGGAAACTGCTAAGTGCGTATGACCTAGATTGGCCACTGTTGGAAACAGGATACTGGGCTTGATGGACCTTGGTCTGACCCAGTATGGCATATCTTATGTTCTTATGTCTCTCTGAGTCTAGCTTGTAGGTATTGTGACATACGTGTGCTTTCCAGACCAAGCTATAAACCTAGAAGGGACATAAGAACATAAGATATTGATATTTTGGGATCATTTGTATGTTGCTTCAAGAAAAGGTATTGTAATGTGGCTACTACAACTTTGAAGATTTTTCAGTATCATGGTCCTAGTCGTTTTCTGATGAGAAATTTACACCATATCATAATTCACTGTATTTCCCATCAATGACATTTTTTTATATTCCTGTTTCAGTGAATATGTTGAAGGGAGGGGGAGGACATTTTCAAAGCGTTTTGGCCAGTTAGCAGACGTATTAACCAACTAAAACATGACCAGCTCGATACTCAGTGGTACGACCCAGTTATTTATTATTTATTTATTTATTTATAGACTCTTATATACCGCACTATTAGGCATCAGCGCGGTTCACAAAAAACAGTGAGATACACAATTCAACAGTACTTTGTGTTTACAGAAAACAGGAGAATATAACTCAGATAACAGGGTATATAATTAATAAACATAGTCATAATAGTTGGAGCTGCTGAACATCGCCATAAACTGGGGTGATCTGTGAATGGTTCAGGGTGATGATGGCGGCGTTCTGGTTAATGATGATATTCAGCGGCTAACCAGATAGCTGAACTTGTTAAACTAACCAGTTAGCACTGTCCGGTTAGCTGCTGAATATCATTGCTAACAGGATAGCATTGCAGATGTCTGGGAAGCCCAGATAGTCAGCGGCAGAAACTGCATATGTTTCACTGCTGGATAGCAGATCTCTTATTAATGCAGCAGTGACTAGGCGCTTTATTTAGCCTAGCCGCCACTGCTGAATATGCCCCCCAAAATATTTTAAACACCCTCATGGTTGTATGTTAAGCAAGACTAGTTTTTAACACACTTCTGTTTTACAGGAACATTGAAAGAAAGAAGGGAAAACAATGTTTTTGTCCCAAGATTGCTCTAAGGGGAACTACGAGCCGAGATTGATAGAATGCTAATAAAGGGGCATTGGGGAAGCTGGGGGGAGGGGGAGGGGGAGTAACTCTTATAAATTATCTTTACAGTGGGCGCTAGGCAGGCACGTGGTGGTGTTAATAGAAGTAGATAGATGTTCTTTTGGCTGCGCTAATTGTCAGGAAAGAGCAGGGCCTTTATGTAGGCCCAGCATGGGGGCTGTGATCTACCAGAGCCCAGGACAGCCCAGCTTATAAATGTAAATCTTTCTATTCAAGTCTTTTCTGTGCTAGGGGAGTATAGAAACAACAGCAGATATTGTGTCCGAGACTGCTGCAGTCTGCAACTTAGCTGAATGAGCAAAACCCCCAAAGTTAAGACATTCAGTCAGGAGCCTGGTGCCAGTACTTGAAAGTTCTGTCCAGGAATAATGGATGCATCTAACTTTCTCAATGAGATTCATGTGCAGGGAGGAATTGTAGGATTGTTTTGAAAACCCGAAATGAAATGAGATCAGTTTCTTTATCCAGCCTACAAAGAAACAAAGGTCAGCAAATAGTTGTAGGTGATAGCATTTATTGGACTATGGGCTGGTGTAATAAAGTGGACGAGCTATACCGCAGAATTTAGCATGAGTTCTGCACACAGTTATCTATGACGGTACGGCCACCCTATGCAGAAAGGAGTCGGCACACAAGAAGAATATGAGAAATACTCATAGACAGTGCACCTCTCATAAATATCTAGTACTAATAAAGGTATTACCTCTTAAACCCAGGTTCAAAGAAGTACGCAGAAGACCTGAAAACCAAGCACACGGTTTCTAACACTTGGGCCTCTGCGTGTGATTCGAGCAGGAGTGAAAAGTTAGTTTATTCTTCAGTGGCCAAAAGTGAGGGATTTGTCTGTTTTCTTTGTGCGAGCATGAAGTACCTACAGCTCTTGTTTTCTTGAAGGGGATGAGTCCACTAAAAATAACCCATGGGGGATAAGGAACTGAGACCATCACATGCAGGGTTAAAGGGAAGTTCCTTGCTTGAAATGATGGGCAATGTGCTCAACCGTAGACAGAAATGTACATGATACCGGGAAAGGGGGGGGGGGGGCCTCCATTTTAAAAGTCTTATTCATGATTTAGATGTCAAACAACAAACATTCAGACGGTTCAATCCCAATCACAACAACCTTCCAAGAGCCATCTTATTTTATTTTTAAATTCTGTATGTTAAATCTTTTTATTCAATTTTCAGTAAAACTGAAGAAAATAAAGTAGGCAAAAAACGTACTAGTTTAGACTCCAGGGAGTATTTCACATGGGATCACCACAAATGTATGCACACATCTGACAGCGCAAATTGATCCCATCTTCCAAAGAGGGGAGTGGTGACCCTTCGCAAGAGACTGTAGGTTTCAGATTCAAAACCGGAGGATAAGGATGGAAGATTTCTAATTCTAAAAGGGATGTTCGGTAAACATAGACATCAAAACATCAAAAAGTAGAAAGACTAGGGAACATGCAATAAAGCTACAGTGTAACCCATTTAAGACTAATAAGAGAAAATATTTTTTCACTCAATACGTAATCAAAGTCTGGAATTTGTTATCGGAGGATGTAGTAAAAACTGTTAGTGTAGCCGGGTTTAAAAAAGGTTTGGACAAGTTCCTGGAGGAAAGGTCCATAAACCATTTAAAGAGGACTCGGGTAATCCACTGCTTGCCCCAATACAAACATTATGGAACCTGTGTGTCTCTTTTTGGAAAACTGTTAGATACTTGTGACCTGGATTGGCCACTGTTGGAAACAGGATACTGGGTTTGATGGACATTGGTCTGATCCAGTATGACATTTCTTATGTTCTTAAACATTAGTACACTTTCGTTGATGTTTATCTGCCACCTGACCATATATTTTCAGCTATGGAGGCCCTCTTTGACTCTAAAGGATATGTGTTGATGGGCAGAATTTTAATTGAGCCTTGGAAGGGATTGATAAAGAGGAAGAGAGGGAGAATGTCCAATCGGAGGGGGTCTAGAGTACTGAAGACCCAATTACTATCTTTAGATTTTATTGATAGCTAATGTGCCTGCATAGGGGAGAGGGAGCATGATTACACATGCTTCTCTGCTGCCTACAATTCTTCCAGGATACGGTAGATTTCAGGTTTGTTTCTAAAGCTTTGGGGGGTGGGGAGGGGGGATGGGTGGCGAGATTTCTTCACGCCTGTAAGATAGGAACTATGCATATCTCAGATCAGATTCTGGTAACTCCTCAGTTGGCACAGGATTATATTGAAGGGTTTGCTGAGGAATCTTGAATTTGTGGGCAAATTGAATGAGGTCTGGAAGGACTATCTATCATTTATAATGATACTCCTCAGACATCAGTCTTCAGTTTGTGGCAGGCTGCCAAGGCAGTCTTGTGGGACCATGTCATATCTCTCACTAGTTTGTTTCAGAAAAAGAAGAGGGTGAAGGTGGGGGAACTTAGGAAAGAATTGACTAAATTAGAGTCACCTCATAGAAGTGGGTGGGGGGATGGAGTGAGAGAGCAACTTATTAGAGTGTGTGGAAAGTTTGAGGCCTAGAGACAGATGAGATAGTGAATCTGATATAGCACACCAGAAGGCATTTCTGTGAACATGGGAATTTAAGGCCTGTAAGTTGCTGCTCTGGCAACTTAAAAAGCAACAGGCGAAAAAATGAATATAAGCAATTCGGGATGACTGTGGGAAGATGTCAGCTTAATTCACTGATTATTATAAAGAACTTTTTGCTTCCCACCTAGAAGTGTTGTCTGAGGAGACTGGTGACTGGGTATGATTCAAAGCTTTGCCCAAGCTGGATAAGGGCTGTGCCAGCATTATTGGAGTGTCCTTTTACTTTGGAAGAAGTCTACTATGGAATTCAAAATCTAAACATGGATAAATTGGCAGGACTGGATATATTTCCAGCTGAGTTTTAAGACTTTTGAAACTTAGCTGGGCACATCTCTGGTTAAGGTTTTTTTCAATGAGGTCCTGATTCGTTTGGTGGAAGTGCCCTGTGGGAACCATTTAGAGCACATCCTCAGACATCCATTCTGTACCAAGTGTGTCTTTGGCAAGAGAGCTGTATCAATCTTATCTCTGCACAACTGGGCAAGAACCCTTTTTCACTTTATAGAGCTATGCAGGCTCCTAAAATTCCATGATACTAACTTAACCAGTACCTGTTGAAAATTACCAGCAACACTCATCTCCCCATTAATTCCCCAACAACCTCCTCCATCCTTCACCTCGCACACATCACCCCCTCCAAAAACCCAGCCAACTGCCCTCCTCCTCCCTAAATGCTTCTCCACCCTACCCTACCCAACCCAAGCTCTTCACAACAGTACACATTAAACAACCAAAATCCACAAGAAAAGCGCAAGGGCCATCTTAGTGGTCTGAGTGCTGGTGATCCATAGACCTCATCTACCTCCCCTTTTTTTTTTTTTTTTTTTTTGTGTGCCATCAAGTCAGTGTTGACTCATAGCGACCCAGCTACCTCTGTGTTTTCTTGGTAATGTATCACTGGAAGTAGATTGCCTCGGAAGAAAAGGCTGGCAATGGAGGGTAAAGTGACTTGCCCAAGGTCACAAGGAGTGCCAGTGGGAATTTAACCCTTGATCTTCTTGGTACTAGGCAGTTGCTCAAACCACTAGGCTACTCCTCCACTCATCTACCTCTTACAATACGACAATTCACATTCCCTCAGAGTCCCAAAACACAACACACTCGCCCCTCCCCCCAACATGAAAAGATGAGCAAAATCCCTCTTTATACCACCCTCTCCTCACTCCAGAATGACACCATTCAAACTATCTATGTTCCACCTTTCAGTATTTTCTCCTATTATGTTACCAATTGGTTTATGAGGAAATCAAGTGGTGATTAACCTAATCCTCTGTGCACCCAATGAATGTAGCAGTCCAAGATCCACAAATGCCAGAATCTGCCAGCCACATCCAAGGCTTGTTTTCAGGTTGGCATGGCATTCAGTGTCTTCACTTGGGTCCGTTTCCTGCAGCTTTCAGATGCTTTCTACTGTTTAGGTGTGGAGGCCTTCCATTCAGCATTTTCCCGACTTGCACCTTGTTTCAAGAAATCCACCGTCTCCAAACAATCCTCCACCTCAGCAATTCTATGTTGAATGTTATCATGTTCTAACTAAGAGCAAAAGGAAAAGTCCAGTAATAATGTATCTGCTTCTCCTGCAATAATTGAACCAAAGGTTTTAAGCTTCTCCTCTTTCCAAGATGTATTACAATAGATCCTGAAAGCTTTGAAGGTCATGTCCCTAAAAGAGGACCACTCTTGGCTTTTTGAACTCCACATCAGAGTAAGTTTGTCCTCCATGATGGAAGCAGGCTATGAGAGGTCTCCGAGCTGATCTCAAACTTGTGTGCACCTCCCATGCTTCTGAACCCCAGAAACACAAAGTGAATAGATTATTGTGTGCATGGCATGGGGTATTCTCCCTTCCTTCCACTGTCTCAGGTAGGCCAAGCCCTTTAATATTGCAGCACCTTTGCCTGGCTGCCTTAAATCCTTTGTTAGCATCTCCAATTTGTGGATTTTAGACTGAAACAGGGAGGTAGTATCAATCTTCTCACCAGTGTTTATCTCAGCTTGCATTACCCTGTCATCCAATGCCTTAATTTCAGCTTTAATATCACCAATCACGTTTGAGAAGTCAGCCCTGAAGAATTTTAGTTCTTTCTAGATCTCACTGTAGGTCTGCTTTAGTTGTAGGAGCAGACTACATGCTTATTTCCACCATTGTGACTACTTTTAGACAGAGCTTTTTTTTCCTAGATGCCATGTCAGTGGTATGTGAGACTAGGTTACGGGAGAACTTTTCCCCGCCATACACAGAAGACACCTTAAGTCTCACAAAAGACATCACACTCACATTGTAGTTGCTCTGCTTAATAGTTGCTGTGTTTGCAGGACACCCAGGGCCTCATTAGAGCAATAGTGACGCACAGTGTGGTGACCAGAACCTCTTCTTAAGCCCAGGCCAGAGTAGATCAGAGGGTGGACCCTGTACATGCTCAGGCCAAATTCTCATAAAGGCTTTAATGGTTTTTTGTTTTGTTTTGTTTTGTTTTTTCACTCCTCCAGCTAAGATCATTCATACTGGGGTAACATAATCACAATTTTGTACACCCAACAGCATTGCAGGTGGGAAGCTAGATACCACTAAGGCCTCCATGAGACCCAAAGCATCCAGGCTGCGAAGGGTTTAACCACCTCTGTTATTCACTGCAGCACATACTTAAAACTTCGAAGGTACTGCACCTGTTTATTCAAATCAGCAGTTTATAAGCTCTGCGAGCTGGTCGCCAGCATGCCTGATTCCATTGTGAAAACTGTCTCACTCTGGGACCGAAGCATGTGGTGGAGAGCCCTACGCTATTCTCTCCACTGGCACCCCACCAAGCTCCTGCCAGCATCTAGATACACAGAAATAGCAACTCTTATTCCTTGATCTGCACACGTTAAAAAGTAGTACCCTGGGAGTCGTCAGCATCCAAATATTTGCAAGGGAGGTAAAGGAGCTATAGGTTTAAGCAGCCATGTCGGTCGGGCTTGCTAGCACCTTCCCAACAAGAACCATTTAGAAGGCCCAGAGTTTACATGTGTATGGTGTGATCCCATCTGTGTTGCATGGAAGCAAGCCAGGTGTGTGGTCCAAAAGAGACACGTGTGCACCCAATTTTAGACAGACGCTGCACATCTCAATTTGTTGACAGACATCCATGACTAAACTTGCTCCAGGGCATGAATTAGGACTCTGAAAAGTAGTAGTTTCAGCAAACCAACAAACTGTAAGGAGAGAAGAATGTCCCTCACTTCCTTGATATTTTTCACTCTTTCAAACATCGTAGCGTAAGTAGAAAGGCATTTGTCCTAGCTCCCGCGCCGCTGCATCTCCCTGTCTTCAAGATGGCAGGCCAGGATGTGCATATGGGCGCATTCTGAAACAGGACTGCATGCACATCTGCGTTCCCTGAATGGCAGAGGTCCATATCTGACACCTGCAGGTTTCTAAGATCGGGTGAAAACCTGCACGTGTCTGACCCATTATTCTGCTCGTTCCTGCTTTCCTTTTTATTTTGCAGTTGTGTATCTATCAGGTGGGGACTGGCCAATTCTACAAGGCACTTACATGCGCCCATCTTCTCTGCTGTCCCCCCCATTGTAAACATTTTGACTTGGATGTCCCTGATGTCCCCTACACCTCCTTTCTGAAATGTGCCTTTTAATGTGTAGAATCTACATTCCAGATACACGGATGTAGCATGCATGCTCGTCCAGTTCCTGGGGCAAACTCTCTGCAAAATATTGATTCTGCTGCTCATGCATGCCTATTGGATGTTTCAATGGCAACTGGTACGCTTTCCAGTGTTAAGACACATTTTTTGCATATAAACTATTTAGATATAATCTTTGTGCTGCATCGGTTATGAACTTATTTTTGGTGTTTATTAGAGAATGTGCTCTGAGCTTCGATGTACATGTATATTGCATAGCTTATTACATTGGCCACTAAATAAATACATTTATGACTAGTTAATGAGAGCGAGTAAACAAAAATGTATTTTTAGTCCAACAGTTGAGCCAGCCCTGATAATACCTTCCCTCACTTGCACTGATTGAGTCTAAGGGGCATGTTTATTAACTGTTTTAACGCGTGTTAATGAAGTTGATGCGTGTTAAGTGTCCACAGCCCTTTTATTTCTATAAGTACAGTGGCAATTAGCACATACTAATGAAAGTTTATGCATGTTAACATCTAGTAAACATGCCCCTAAACGTGTGAGAGAGGCAGAGATACCATTGGCGAACCTTCTTAAAGAGTGAGATTTACCACCCCATTTTCATATGGTGTGTCCAGCGTATAACTGTGGAAAGATTTAAATACAGTATTTCTTTACCAATGAAAGAAACACAAAATCACGCTTGGTTTTCTTGTGTGGCTGCAAGAGGTTAAAGACAGAATGAATATAATTTGCAAAGGGATTTGCCTAGTGCTGTCACTGCAATGGTCGAGTCGGGCACGATTGGAGAGAAGGTCAAAATGTGATTTTAAAATGAAAAACGGCTGTAAATGAAGGCTGATAGAACTGCGGCCCCCAAGGTAACTGATTCGGGCTGAGATGGATGCCCAAACGCAGATGAAAAAAACTTCTGAATCAAAAAAGAACAGAAGCTAAAAGGAGTGCAGGGGTACAACTGAGATTTTGCATTTTCATCCTACTGATTTACAAAGGAGGAAAAATTAACAAAGTTTCTCAAGAAGAAAGGGTCCTGGGGTCTAAAGTAAACACTACTGGTACTACCACTACTAATCGCTTATATAGCACTACAAGGCATAGACAGCGCTGTAGAGACACCTATAGAAGACCTAATGCATGCCTTTTACAAGCCTATTTCCCTTTTTTTGTCTGCTATCTAAAAGCACCACATGCACTGCTACAAATGAACAACGGCCTGACAGTTTAACTCGCTTCCCTCCCTGCAGAGGGTTTAATTAACAGCATCCAAAGCCGGTGACTGAGAGGGACTCCAGACTGGACCTCTCCAGCCTACTCAAAGGCTCCATGTGTTCATAAGGAAGAGACGGGCCGGCCCTCTCCGGCTGGACTGACATAGCACCACTCATCATTAATGTACAAATGTTTTCACGTTTTATAGCCAAGATTATAGCTTTAAAATGTGTGCCTTTGAAGAGCGATAGTTTCTCTTCTGACACGGCTATCGCTGATGCCACAGATATGCAGAAGTGCAATAAATGACTTTCAAGATTCCTTTGCAAAAAAAAGCAATACATAGAAGGCAATTAAAGAAGGTCTGATCATTTCTTTACAAATGAATGCACATTTGCTCTACATCCTAAGTGTGTGCATCAATTTGTGACTTAGAAAGGGATTCCTAAATGTAATAATAAAATAAATAGGAAGCCATTATGTATGTATATATTATATGTTCTGAAGTGAGCCTAAGTAAAAATAAGTCCAAAGGGAAAGTATATACAGTGGTCAAGTACAGGGTACATGCTTTGCTTGAGGCAATAGTTTGATCTAGAGCAGTGCTTCTCAACCAGTGTGTCTTTGCAAAGTCCTCCATGAGCCTTGGCGATTACAGATGGGGTGTGGCTAGGCATGGGCTCATGAGGGTCTTGTCCCAGAAACTAGTCCTCTGCTTCCTATTCAAGCTTCTTCACTCCAAGTCTGCATGTAGAGAACAGTAAGGTGAAGGGGCGCCCCTGGAGCACACAAGAGCAAGGAGCATTGCTCCCTAATCTGCCCCAATCTTCCTGTCACACATGGAATGCAGCAGACTCTCTCTATAGCTTCTACGACTTGTGTAGCACTGCAAGGTGTATGCAGCGCTGTATATATACACATGGGAGACAGTCCCTGCTTCAGAGAGCTTACAATCTATGCAAGACAAGCACAGAGGAGGAGGCTAGAGATAGAAACATAGAAGCATAGAAATATGATGACAGAAAAAGACCACATGGCCTATCTAGTCTGTCCTTCCATATCAACAACTACAACAGTCCCCTTTTTACCTTTAAAGATCCTCTGTGTTTGTCCCATGCTTTTTTGAATTCAGATACTGTCCTCATCTCTACCACCTCCACTGGGAGACTATTCCACAGATACACCACTCTTTCCGTAAAGAAATACTTGCACATATCACTCCTGAATCTATCTCCCTTCTCCCTCATCCCATGTCCCCTCGTAGCAGAACTTGCTTTCAATTGAAAGATGATCTTGATACATATGGGTGATAAATGGGAGTATAAAGGGACAGGAGAACATCTTCTCTCCCTCTTTCTCTTCTGTTACAGAGGTAGAAAAAAGCACTTTATTTTCAATTTAGTAATTAGAATATGGAAAACAGTGATCCGGTAGCTGTTCGGCATCTAGACTAAGCTGAATGTTCTGGAACACACGAAAATTTGACCTGAACATATTTTCTGCATAGAAGTTGCATGTTGGGAATAACTGGATGGTGTTGGCTGATGATTTATTTTCTTGTGCATAGTTAATTCATTTGTAAGCAGGGCATACTTGCAGCCCTGAGACCTCTGTTTTTACTGCTTGAGAGTAGATGAATACAGTTTGCCATGGACACTAGGCTCTGGGCCTTCCTCAGCCTCCTATCAAGCTTAACTGCTTGCTTAGTAAAGGAATTGGATTTACTTTAGCTCATGTTTTTTCTCAGTTGTTCAAGGCGAGTTACATTCAGGTACAGTAGGTATTTTCCTATCCCTAGAGGGCTTCTAATCTAAGTTTATTCCTGAAGCAATGGTGGATTATGTGACTTGCTGAAGATCACAAGGAGCCCCAGTGGGATTTAAACCCAAACTTACCTGGATCTAGTTTATTGCTCCAAACATTAGGTTACTACTCCACTCCGGATGTCAAATGTCCCAGATTATAAAATGTCCCAAATTTACCCATCAGAAATCTGGTGGCCTTACCCCTTTCCTTCACTCCCTCTTGCAGGGGGATCAGCAACAGCAGCAGTTCTTGCCCATGTGTGTCTTTTGCCATTTTTTTTTTAATCAGAGTATATGACTTTGCAGATTCACTCATCAGATTCAGACCCACCTAGCAGGGTCCTGGGCATGATGCTGGCTGTTTCCTGCTCTCCTGCCATACCTACTGCTTCCTTCCCTCAGTGGATTTCCTCCAGCATGACGTGTGTTCACTGGATGCTGGCCTTCCCTGGTTCTACCCTGCAGCTTTTATCCTTGTTCTCTTTGCATGCTGCCTGGGTTTCTGAGCACAGGTGTTCCTGATTAGCCTTCCTGCTTCTAGCTACGTCAGGACTAGTGCAAGGACATTTTACTCTAATGCCTTTTTGCTTTTCTTGTGCTGAGTTTGTTTGCTGCTCAGCTAATTCTACATGTGCTGAGTTTGTCTGCTGCTCAGCTAATTCTACATGAGCTGGGTTTGTTTGCTGCTCAGCTAATTCTACATGAGCTGAGTTTGTCTGCTGCCCAGCTTCTTCTGAGGTAAGTTCCTTACTTTCCCCTAATTCCATGGGCTCTGTGCCAGCTGCTGTGTCACAATGCTCATATATTTGTTTTGAAAGGTGTAGAGTTGAAAGGTAAAAGGATGGTGAGGGGAGGATGTTTTTGCAAGGGGGGGATTGATGGAGCCAAAGAGCAGAATTTGTAGCTGCCAGAGGGTTCTGCCTAGCAATAGGTGAAGAAACCAGTGCCCGATTAAGTATTTTGGAGACTAATTTTATAAATTTAGACAGTTTTGTATGCCACCTTATCCTTCAATCAAAGTGGTCACAACACAATTGGGGATACATTTAACATGAGGGGATATGAGACACACACACTAATACCTACAGGGAACATGGGCAATGGAGAGTTAAGTGGCTTGCCCAAGACCACAAAGAGCACTTGTGGGACTAGAAACCCCAGTCCTTCTGGCCCAAGGTTGCTGTCCTCTAGTGAGATTTGAACCACCGACCTTTCGGCCTGTGGTACCTTGCCCCAACCACTAGGCCACTCCTCCCTAAAAGGAGCTGCATGAAGAGATATGCCATTAGTGTATGTAAATCACATACTTTCAGTGACTTACGTGCCTTAATTGCCTTTATATTTGTAATATATCCAGTCGCTATTCTATAAGTATGCATGTCTGATTGATGTGTACTTTCAGTATAGGTCAAAGTGTGGGCAGAGCGCATTTTTAGACATATACATTATAAAATGCTATAATTCATGCAGGTTCATGAAACATTTAAATGCAGGCCTTTATGCCAAATACAGGACTGGTGTAAATAATTGCACCTAGATTTCACACGTGTTGCCCACTACTTATGACTATATTGTATAAAGTAAAGTGCGCGTCTACGTTACTTTTAAAAATGTACACAATTGATGTGTAAAAACTAAATTAACTGCACAGGACTTCATAAGGGTACCCTCCCATCTGTCTTTTTCAAAGTGTGTGATCATCTAAATTTCAAATGTCTTCTATACTTGGGTAGTTTTGAAGTTTCCTTTGAGTACACTGACTGTTGGGTCATTGATGCAGTGTTTTGTTCTGAAAAAATATTCCCATGTGGACCTGTTGCCGCCTTCACTGTGATGTACGAGGTATGACAAAAAAGAAACGAGACTGTCCCATAAATGTTCTTTTACAAAATCTACAGAGAAATTACGCTTTGTCCCATTCAAAGAAATCCCCCCCCCCCCCCCGAGTTACTGCACTTCTGCATTTGCTTCTGCCACGTACGGAAGCACTCAGTAAAGTCCTCCTCTGGGGTCCCTCAACTCCCTTGTCACAGTGGCCTTGATATCTTCTACAGAGGCGAAATGAGTTCTTTTGAGCACAGTCTTCAGCCCGGGGAAGAGCCAGAAGTCACATGGTGCGAGATCTGGGGAATAAGGAGGGTGGTCAAGAGCTGTGATCTGTTTGTTGGCCAAGAACTGCCTCACACTGAGCGCAGTGTGTGTGTGTGTGTGTGTATTGTCGTCGTGGAGCAGCCAGCATTCTCTCCACAGAGCCCACCTGCTGTGCCAAACCCGGTCATGGAGGCAATTGAGGACCTGCTGGTAGAAGTGCTGGTTGACTGTCTGACCCTCAGGCACAAACTCATGATGAACCACTCCCTTCTGGTCGAAGAATGCGATCAGCATGACCTTGATCCTTGATTTGAACATGCATGCCTTATTGGGTCTGGGTGACAGTCGAGTCTTCCATTGCAGGCTCTGTCTCTTGCTTTCAGGGTCGTACTGGAAGACCCAAGTCTTGTTTCCTGTGATGACTCGGCCAACGAACGCAGGATATGCTCCGATCTTCTCTAGCAAGTCTTGACAAACATTGACCTGGTGCTCCTTCTGGTCATCCGATAAAAGCTTGGACACCATCTTGGTGCACACCTTCCGCATCCCCAGCTCCTGCACCAAGATGGTCCTCACTGACTCCCTGTTCAAGCTGAGCTCATCAGCTATCATCCACACCATCAATCTGCGATCACTCCGCACCAGCTGGTTCACTTTGTCAATGTTCTCGACCATCTTTGTCGTGGAAGGCCGTCCTGACTTGGGCTCATCCTCCACCTCCTCGCAGCCAGACTTGAAGCGTTTGCGCCACTTTAAGACTTGCGGCCTTGACATTGCATCTTCTCCATAAGCCTTTTGGAGAAGTTGGAGACACTTAGTTGGGCCCTTCTCCAACTTAACCAGAAATTTCAAGTTGATTCTTTGCTCCATATTTCTGCCACCTCCAGTTGCGTGACAAAGCGATGGAGCAGTGTGCTTCAAAAAAAACCTGAAAAAGAAAAACAGAGTGAGAGAGATGAAAAATATTATAGCAGAATAGTGGTGAGAAGTTGCACAACACAGTGACATAAGCGGTTAGCCAACTGGCATTGAGTCATGGGCGTGGCTGCCACATTCTCGTTTCTTTTTTGTCACACCTCGTATTATCTTTTGTTTATTGCTGGTTTATTCTCGTCTTTAACTCCTAACCTGTTTTGCCAAAGTAGCATCTACCTTCTGCTCTTCACATTCCTTATGCGGGATTACATATGCTGTATTCATGGAAGAGCATGCGTATGACTCCCTTAGAAGGATGTGCATTCCTTAGTATGCACTTAGTTTCTTAGCATACTTTAAGTTTTGGACATGCAAATCAATTTAAGATGTGATAGCCTATGAATTTATATTCATTAAGTCAATCTCTGTGCATTAAAAAACTCTAATGCACATTAAACATTTATATTAAAACAAATGGTGGAATGAACCAAAAACGTGTCTGAAAAAGAGGGTGAAAATGCCAAATGAAGGAAACATTTTTGCTCTGTGCATATCCCAGTTCCCTTATGGTGAATTTCTTTCCGGGGTGGGGGTGGTGGAAATGAAGTAGTGTAAGAAATAAAGGTTAACAAAAGAAAATAAGACAATGTTTTTATTGAGTTAACTTAATGCATTTCTTAACTGGCGTTTGGGAGCTAACACTTCCTTCCTCAGGTTATAATGGAATAAGTAAAAGACTCACAGGGGTACCAAGAAATGTTGTCAGACAGAGCCATACCAAGCCATAATTGCTCCCTGTGCTAATTCCTCTTCGGGCGCCCCCCCCCCCCCCCCCTGCTGGTTGCCTGCCCCCACCGCCACTTTTTTTTCTCGGAAGTGGCAGCAGCAGCAGTAAGACAGACCCATGTTTGTAGGCAGGTCAGGTCCCCCCCCTCCCCTTCTCTGATGTAGGTCATGTCAGAGGGAGGGAGGGGGCAGGGCAACATATGAAGGGGGCGGGGGGAGCAGGCCTGGGTCAGCAGTCCGACTTGCACCCCTAATCCTTTTGTGCCCCGTGCAGCTGCACCGCTCACACAGGGCTAGGTAGTGTGCTGCAGTCTGACACCGCCAAAAATGTGGCAGAAATATTCAGAAATATTTCCCATTATGCTGGGTAACACCTGCCTGATTAAAAAATAATTTCTGCAGACCTTCTAGATTAGCTATACATCTTCCGAGCAGGCCTCTTTCAGTTGAAAGAAAGCTCTGGAACAAAGATGCATAGGATGAAGATGAAAGGGGATAGATTCAAGAGTTATCGGAAATGCTTATTTTTGAAAAGTGGTGGATCCATAGAATAGCCCCCTCCCCCCACCCCACCAGAAGTGATGAGGATTATATCTGAATTCAAGAAGGTGCAGGGGATTTGTAAGTGAAAAGAAGAGACTGTAGAGCTTAGTAACTGGGAGGGACGGGCAGACTACAGAGGCCGTATGGTCTTTGCCATGATTTTTCTGTGCTTCTCTCCTTCTCTTACAACGAGCATTAGTGGTACATTTTAGAGACAGAGATCATACTCTGTATACCCTGGCTTAAGAGTGAAGTTTATTAATGTGGTGATATGTGAAGAATGAACTCATTTGGAGAGACAACCCCCAAAAGTAATTGTTCTCTGATATGTGCCGGCAGAGTTTGCTTTGTGGTATTTTACAGTGTTAACAACACAGGGCCTGATATTTAATGCCGCTGGACGGGATATTCAACTGCACTAATGCCCCCTACTAATGCCGCTACACGCCCTGATGTTAACCGCTTCACATTGGGGCTTTCTGGGGTGTGTCATGGGCTGTGACAGTTGCTAACTGGATAGTGGCGATACTGCACTGCTACCCAGTTAGAGACACATGGGCAAAGCTAGGTGCAGTAAAAGCTGGTGTAACTTTACTTGTAGGAGCTAATTGGGCAGCTGCTCAATATTTATTTATTTTATTTATTGCTGCTGCCTGGTTAGCCTCTGCGGTGCGGCGACCCCAGATATTCAATGTCTGGGCTGGATATGACCCTGGCATTAAATATCCGGGTTTAAGGTTCAGAGCCAACGGCTAGATGCTGTACTCGTGCCCAGCCGCCAGTGCTGAATATCGGGCCCATAAGACCTACCATACTGAGTCAGACCAAAGGTCTAGCAAACCCAGCATGCCGTTTCCAACAACAGCCAATCCAGGTCACAAATATCTGACATATCCCAAAAGTAGCCAGTTCCATGCTTCTCATGCCCAGGAATAAGCACTGGTTTTCTCTTGGACTACCTTAGTAACTGGGTATAGACTTCTCCAGGAACTTGTCCAAACCTCTTTTTATACCCAGCTGCATTACCTGCTTTTACCACATGCACTGGCAATGAGTTCCACAGGCTAATTAGATGGCGAGAGAAAAAAATATTTTCTCCTACCTGCTTAAATATACTACTTTGTAGCTTTATGGCCTGTCCCCTAGTCCTTGTATTTTTGAGAGGGTAAACAATTGATGCTTACCCATTCCACGTCACTCAGGATTTTATAGACCTCTGTCATATCTCCCTTCGTGTCTCTTCTCCAGGCTGAAGAGCCCTAACCTCTTTAGCCTTACCTCATAGGAGAGTCGCTGCATCCCCTTCATCAGTTTGATCACCCTTTTCTGTGCCTTTTACAAATGCAGCTATATCTTTTTTTTTTGAGATGCGAGAGCAGACCTGCACACGCTCCTCAAGGTGTGGTCACACCATGGAGCAATATAGAGACATGATGATATCCTTTGTTTTATTTTCCATTCCTTTGCTAATGATTCCTAACATTCTGTTTTGTTTTTTTGACCACTGCCACACAGTGAACAGAAGATTTCAATGTATTGTCTAAGATCATTCCTAGGTCTTTTTTCTTAGGTGGTGACTCCTAATGCGGAACCTAGCATTGTGTATCTATAATATGGGTTATTCTTTCCTACATGCATTACTTTGCACTTGCCTGCATTTAATTTCATCTGCCATATAGATGCCCAGTCTCACAAGGTGCTCCTACAGTTTCTCACAGTCCACATGTGATTTAACAACTCTGAATAATTTGTCATCTGCAAATCTAATCATCTCACTTGTTCCCAATTCCATATCATTTTTAAATATGTTAAAAAGTAGCCATCCCAAAACGGATCCCCGGGGTACTCTACTATTCATCTTTCTCCACTGAAAAAAACTGAACGTTTATCCTAGTCTGTTTTCTATCTCTCAGCTAGTTTCCAAGTTGCAATAGATCATTGCCTCCTATGCCATGATTTTTTAACTTCCTCAGGTGTCTCTGAAGTGGGACTTTGTCAAATGCATTCTGAAAGTCTAAATGCACTGTATCAACTGGCTCACCTTTACATGTTGGTTCACACCTTCAAAGAAATGAAGCAAATTGGTGAGGTAAGACTTCCATTAACTTTGTTCTATTAAACCATGTCTTTCCAAGTGTTCAGTAATGTTTTCTTAGCACCAACATTAGGCCGACCAGTCTGTAGTTTCCTTCATCATTTGTAAACTTTTTAAAAATAGGCATTATGCTGGCCGCTCTCCAATCTTCTGGTAGTATAGATGATTTTAATGATAAATTAAAAATCATCATCTGAAATTTTATCTTTGGGTTCTCTCAGCAGTTTTGGTTTTATACCATCCAGTTCAGGTGATTTGCTGATCTTTATATTATCAATTTGTGCTACTACATCATTCAGTTTCCCTGAGATTTCATTCAGCTCTTCTGACTCATCATCATTAAATATCCTTTTGGCCATGGGTAGTTTCCTCACATCTTCCTCCATAAAAACTGAAACAAAGACTTCATTTAGTCTCTCAGCTATTGCCTTGTCCTCCCTGAGTGACACTTTTACCTGTTGATCATCTAATGGTCCAATTGACTCCTTTACTGTAGGTACCTGAAAAAGTTTTTAACCTTGAGCTTTTGTCTCTATGGCAAGCTTTTTTTTCCCAAATTTGTTTTTTTACTTTCTTATTAGTGTCTTACATTTAACTTGCTAGTGCCTATGTTCTATATTTTCTTCATTTGGCTCCTTTTCTTTCCATTTTTTGAAAGATGTTTTCTTGGCTCTGATAGCCTCTTTCACCCTACATTTTAACCAAGCTGGCTGTCATTTGGTCTTTGTTAGTGATATTGCAGAAGGACTGTCGGGTAAGGTTTGTCTGTTTGCGGATGATATCAAAATCTGCAATAGAGTAGACACCCAGGAAGGAGTAGATAACATGAGAAGAAATCTAGCTAAGCTTGAAGAATGGTCTAGAATTTGGCAGTTGAGATGTAATGCTAAAAAGTGCAGGGTCAGGCATTTAGACTGCAAAAATCCAAGAGAGTGGTACAGTGTATGAGGTGAGTGCCTCTGAATAAGTCTCTGGTGCGACCTCATTTGGAGTATTGTGTGCAATTCTGGAGACCACACCTTCAAAAGGATATAAACAGGATAGAGTCTGCAGAGGGTTGCTACTAAAACGGTTAGTGGCCTTCATTACAGAGGATATGAGAACAGACTTAAAGATCTTAATATGTATACTTTAGAAGAAAGGCAGAATAGAGGAGATATGATAGAGATGTTTAAATATCTCCATGGCATAAATGCACAGGAGGAGAACCTCTCTTGACTGAAAGCAAGCTCTGCTATGAGGGGGCATAGGATGAGGGTGAAAGGGGATATACTCAGGAGTAATATGCAGAAATATTTCTTTATAGAAAGAGTGGTAGATGCGTGGAATAATCTCCCTGTGGAGGTAGTAGAGACAAGGACAGTATCTGAATTCAAAAAAGCATAGGACAAACACAGAGGATCTCTAAAGGTAAAAAGGGGGGGACTATTATAATTGATATGGAAGGGCAGACTAGATAGGCCATGTGGTCTTTTTCTGCTGTCATGTTTCTATGTTTGTGTTTCCTTCTGCCTTTCTTATTGAGTGGGATACATCTGGTCTGGGTTTCCAAGACTGTATTTTTAAACAATGTCCACATCTGATATAAACCTTTGACCTTTGTAGCTGCTCCTTTTAGTTTCTTTCCAACCATTTTTCTCATTTTATCATAGTCTCCCTTTTGAAAATTAAACACCGACGCAGTAGTTTTCCTTTGCATACTTCAATTATTAAGGCAAATGCAATCATATTGGGATCACTAGTGCCAAGTGATCCCAATATGGTTAGCTGTTGTACCAAATCCTGTGTTCTAGAAAGGACTAAGCCTAAAATAGTTCCTTCTCTAGTCTTTTCCCAAATCAGCTGCTCCATGAAGCAGTCATTTACTGTATTTCATCTAGGAACTTTACCTTCCTCACATGCCCTGATGTGATGTTTATCCAGTCAATACTGGGGTAATTGAAATAACCCATTACTGTATTAGTGTGTTGCCAGTTTTGTTAGCTTCCCTAATTTCTGATAACATTTCATCATCTGTCTGCTCATTCTGTCCAGGTGGATGGTAGTAAACCCCCACCACTATTTTCTTCCCCTTCAGACATAGAATGTCTATCCTTAAGGATTCAATGGCACTTTGGAGTTTCTGTTTTAAACTTGCATCTGATGGATTTTGCTGCAGTGGTTAATTGGTTGTTGGAGATCTAGAACTGGAAAAGCAGAACAAGGAATACAGTAGGCCCTTTTTATTTGATTTGATTTTCTAGGCGTGGATTATATATTACTACAAGGGATAGTTGCTCCATGGTTTTCCTTTTCTTATATTGCAGTGAGATTTCCTGGGGGTGTTTTAAGTGAAGACGCAGTTCTTTGGAGGATTAGAGCTATTTTATTTGAAGGATTTAGTTAACTTTTAGGTGGTTATTCTTATCTTTTTGAGTCAGGGGCTGTATATAAAGTTGTATAGTGTTGCTTGGTTGTGTATAGCCGTAACTCCTCAGTATTTGTAGCAGTCCACAAGTACATGATGTGGCAAAATTTGGAAAATTCTACAACAAAAGTTTTAAAAATTCTTTGGTCCATTGAGTGCCCCCCAGACACATACATAGCGGCCCGCCGGGTCTATTCTGTGCACGATCTGCTTTCCCTCACTCCCATGTACGGGTGATGGGGGGGCTTTCATTTTTTTGTACAGGCCCTGCCGTTGTTGTTGCTGTTGATATTGTTCTTCGTGGTTCCTGTTTGAATAAAAAAACAGATTGATCTAAAAATTCTTTGGCACATTGCAGTGGCAAAGATTTTTTTTAAATACTGGCTGTGGCATCTAAAAAAAAAAATACATACAGTATATTCAGCACCACTATCCAGATACGAGATGGTGCTGAATATACCTAGAAAGAGCTCCCTGTCAATAGTTTATATGTGTATTATTGATATTCAGCAACTATATGTATAGCTAAGCAGTTTAATTTAGGACTATGTTTTCAGACCTAATTGAACTGCTGAACTTCATGGCTAGTGGCTGAATATTGGCACCCTGTGTATATAGTTGAGCAGAATGCTTTTGCTTCATCCTGTCTCTGTCCCAGCACTAGCCAGATAGTGCTGGTACTTTAGAGGGATTTTCAGCAGCACTATGCTGAAAAATCAATAGATAGGGAACTTTATTTGTTTGTTAGCAGCCACTAAACATATGAGGCCCTTTAACTATTGGGCTGATTAGTATTAGTTCACATTTCTTTATTGATACATCAACCATCATAACACAATGCATGCACACCAACCAAAACAAAACACAGAACAAGTTCCCCGTTCTTATATTGACTTTACAGTTTCTCCAGATTTACCATCCTACCCTCGTCCCTCCCCCCCGAATCCCAAAAGTCATACTCTTGACCATCCACTCATGACCCATCCCACTTACAAGTTCAGCAGAGTACTTTGAGCAAGTGGAGGAGACAACTGCACATATGGTATTCACACACTTCTCATAATGGGTTTTGCTCAACTCGCGTCCAGTTGGCATCGCCATCATGTCATGAAACAGGTCCTTTCACTGAGTGAAGGTTAGCCTTTCACCCTGCATCCATTTCAGCTACATCACCCTTTTCATGATCAAAAACGTCTTTTTTAATTGGGCTGCACAGACTGCGGCTTGGGGAACAATTCAACGAGCGCAGCCCTGCAGCAAGCTCTAGTGTCTTCTGAAGCAGTGTCTGCAAGTACAGCCCCGCCTTATTCCCCAAGGTCTGAATGGAGGGAGAACGCCAAAATCTGTGTAGCAATGTCCTCCTGTTCTTCTTGCACTTAAGGCAGAAACCATCCTACCTTAAATGCCCACATCATAGGAAAGTACATCCTCCATAAGAATTTTCAGTGAACTTCCCAAGGGGGTCATGTTTTCTGTTAGCTCTTTAATCCCCCAAATGTTAATTTTCGAACAGAGATCGACTTTAACTTTCCTGTCTACTTTCCACCTCTCCTCCAGCAGGGTCAGACTTGTCAGGTCTTAGAACTTTCAGTAACATGGCACATAGTCCCTCCCCCTACTCTGTATTCCTGAAGATGGCTTTACTGTCAGTGTCGCATAGTGAACTGGACACTTTGGCCTAATGCTGTAAGTGTAATGCCCATTTGCAAATAGGCAAAAAACTCTTTAGCGGATAAGTCATATTTCTGCTGAAAAATAAACATAATCCTAGAGGATCCCTATATAGCAAGAGGTATAGATCCCTGTAAAGTAAGAGGATGGAATTAAAGCAAACCTTTATACTTCAACAAATCGAGTGGGATGACCTGCACAAAGTGGCGGGTACAACCCTATACAAAGGCATCGAGTGGGGTAACCTGCATGGATCGACACCCATAACCCTAAACAAAGACAGGAAGGAGTAACCTGCATGATGTGGCAGGCACCACTCTAGACATCTTACTGGACAGACTAGATGGACTATACTAGTCTATCTGCCATCATTTACTATGTTATGATATAGAGCCAATGAAAACATTGCACAATTTAAAAAGTTGTGCACACCCATTGAGAGAGAATGTCAAGCCACCCCAGGATTTCAGCCTTTTCTTGCCCTCTATGTATCATGGGTTTAATATTACTGTCATATAGGCTATGCTGGTCTTGATAGATTTTGATCCCCAAATACCTAATCTGTCCCAGGACCAATTGTAGAGGACACATGCCTAGCCAAGCCTGTATATCCCCTGCCCTAATGCTAGAGCCAGTGATTGTCTGGTTGATTTTCAATGTCAAGATGTAGCAGCTGATAAGCATGCAATAAATAATACCAGGAGTCAGTTCAAAGATCCAAGCCAATTTATTGTGCACAAGGCTCAGTCTAGCTTCAAAAAGGACTGAGCAAAGCTCTTACAGAAACATATTCATTTTATACATTTCTTTTCAGTTTGATACATGCAGACTTTCTATTGGTCTCAACGCCCCCTGCACTTGTCCAATCAGGGATCCTTTCTGGGCCTAGCTCCCTGCTCCCCCTTCCCAAACTGTTCTAACAAAGGTACAGTTTCTAGGCATTGATACTATCCTGCTCCGAGGTAGTTTCTAGCTCTAGGAATGCATGTATTGAAACATTTCTATCATCAGAACACAAAAGAATAATGGAAGATTTATGTATTCATGAAGACTCCTTATTAAGCAGTTTAAAACAGCTTTCTCAGACTTTTACAGATTTTTAGTTCTTACTAAGATGTGGGTTGGAATCGGGGCCTAACTTACAGGCCTTTCATATTTGCAGACTATTATAGACCATAGCCTGCCACATTCCCCCCCTTTGATTATTCTCACCCGCAAGTGAGAGAGGGTGAGAATTAAATCACATATTATACTTGCCTGAAAGCATCATTTTGAGGTATAGGGTAATATTGCCACATAGCTAATACTTTTGTAGCTGCCTTCCTTTCTACAATGCTATCAATGGCTGCTGACTTCACTCGACTGTGATGAATCCAGGGTTCAAGCCCTGCAACTTTAACTGCTGTTGGAGTTAATAAGATGACAACATAAGGTCCCTTCCAATGCGGTGCCAATGGTGTCTTTCTCCACTCTTTGATCCACACCGAGACTCCAGGCTTGAGAGGATGCAGGGGTTCTGTTAGATGGATGGGCAGCTGATCTTGTACCCACGTATGAAGACTCTGCAAAACAGAACTTAAAACCAATAGTTCTTGTCTAGTAATTTCAGATCTAATCTGTTCCATATCTCCCTTTATTCCCTATACAATAGGCGGGGGTCGCCCATACAGAATCTCAAAAGGGGAAACTCCTAAAGACTTGGTAGGGGCTACGTATATCCTAAGAAGGGCTATAGGAAGAACCTGGGGCCACTTCAGGTGAATTTCTTGACAAAGTTTAGACAACTGAGATTTCAGGGTTCTATTCATACGTTCTACTTTTCCTAAATTCTGAGGTCTGTAGGCAGTATGCATCTGATAATGTAAATATCTCGGGGCCATTCTTAATGGACTTGCTTCCTGAGGTTATCAACCCTCATTCTTTGTACAGGGCCCCATGTGCATGCAAGGTTGTAAGGGCATACTTGGAATCTGGGTACATATTTAGACAGAGTCCTTTTCCTATTGTCAGTGCTCTAGTGATGGCTATTGGTTCAGCTTTCTGTGCTGAAGTTCCTGGGGCCAGAGCTGTGGACTCAACTACCAAATCAAGGGTCACCACTGCATACCCGGCACAACAATGTCCATTGATGACAAGACTGCTTCCATCCATAAAGAGAGTCGGTTCTGGGTTCTCCAAAGGAACATCAGTCAAATCCGGGCGACTTGAGAATACAGTGTCCATAATTTCTAAACAGTCATGATCAGGGGGGCCAGGACCAACTGGGAGCAACATAGCAGGATTCAGAGATTGACTGACCTTCAATTGTATCTGGGGGTTTTCACACAACATACTCTGATACTTCAACATTCGTGAATTTGTGAGCCAGAAACTTCCTTTGTGTTCCATGAGGGTCAGAACAGAATGTGGCACAGTAACTTGAAGATTTTGTCCCAGAGTGAGTTTGTCTGCTTCGCTCACTAGGAGGGCTGTGGCTGCAACAGCTCTCAAACAAGGGGCCAGCCTTTTGCAACTACATCCAATTGTTTTGACAAATAGGCTACTAGCCGTTGCCAAGATCCAAGAGATTGAGTCAGTACCCCTAGAGCATTTCCTTGTGACTCATGGACATAGAGACAGAAAGGTTTCTGGACATCTGGTAGACCCAGAGCTGGTGATAACATCAGAGCGCTTTTCAGAGATTGGAATGCTGCATCCTGTTCAGTTTCCCACTCCAGTGGAGATTTTCCCATTCCTTTGGTAGCTTGATACAAGGGTTTTACCAGCAGAGCAAAATTGGGGATCCATATGCGACAGTATCCTGCAGCACCCAAGAAGGTTCTCACTTGCCTCCTGGTGGTTGGAGTAGGAATACTGCATACAGCTTCTTTGTGTTCTGGTCCCAAGCGTCGTATTCCGCTGGACAACTGGAATCCTAGGTATTTAACTTGTTTGACATAATTGCGCCTTGGCTCTTCAGACTCTGTATCCAGTCTCATTTAAAAGGTGCAAGAGTTCACTGGTGGCTTGTAGACATTCACTTTCTGAATTTGTGGCTATGAGCAAGTTGTCCACATACTGAAGAAGAACCCTTCGTCCTGGGTTCACTGAATAACTTGAAAGATCTTGATTCAGGGCAGCACCAAAGAGAGTAGGTGAATTCTTGAATCCTTGAGGTAATCGAGTCCAGGTGAGTTGGCCCCGCCTTCCTGTTGTGGGGTCTTGCCATTCAAAAGCAAACAAAAGTTGACTGGTGGGGGCTAGGTGTATACAGAAGAAGGCCTCTTTCAGGTCCAGGATGGTGAAATGAGTAGCCTCAGCGGGGATCAGTCCCAAGAGAGTATAAGGATTTTGGTACCACTGGGTGTATAGTTTCAGCTGCATCATTCACTCGCCTTAGATCTTGTACTGGGTGGTAATCCCCTGTCCCAGGTTTCTTGAATGGGAGAAGGGGGGTGTTCCAAGGTGACTGGCACTCCTTGAGAAGTCCATACTTCAATAGTTTCATTAGCTGATCGGGGAAGAGGATACTGCTTCACATGCACTGGTTCTGCTCCTGGCTTGAGGGTGACAATGACAGGGGCTATGTTCTTTGCTAGGCCAGGTGGATTATCTTCCGCCCATACTTCAGGCGGGGCTATAAGGTTGGTGGGTATACAGGAACTAGCTGGCTTGGTTGGAGATACGCTGTAAAACCGCCATTCTTCTTCTCGGGGAACAGTCAGCACCATCAATCCAGCTGGCTTTGGGTTCAGTCATTTGCATTTCTCCCCCTTCAGCAAAGGATATCTGTGCCTGGAGCTTTGCAAGCATATCTCGGCCCAAAAGTGGAATAGGGCATTCAGGCATATACAGGAACTGGTGCGTTATTTTCTGTCCCCCTAGTTCACACATGCGGTTCTGCAGGAAAGGCTTAGTGGCCTTAGCCCCAGTAGCTCTGACAATGGTGATGCATCAAGAAGACAAAGGGGCTACTGGCTTTAGTGTTCTGCTCCTGTATCCCCCATAAAGTCCATATATTGGTCCCTTATTTTCAAACTGACCATAGGCTCCTGGGGACCCAGGGTGAACTTGGAGCCTGGTCTGGCCTAGTCTTCATCCACTTCATCCATGTCATAGCCCGTTGCATAGCTTCTTCCCTTTCTCGCTGGAACTGTGTACGATCCATTCTTCCATGACTCTGAAATCGGCCTCCTGTTCTCCAAGTACTCCCTCCTCCCCTCCTGGGGGTGGCGTCAAAATACGGGCATTCACTTCTCTAATGTCCTTCTTCTCTGCAATGGGCGCACTGACTCGCACCCAATGGAGGCCTGCTATTTCCGCGGCCTCTTCCATGTTCTCTAGTCCTTTGGTTAAGAAAACCTTCTCCACGTCATTCAACTAAAGCGGCAGCAAGAAGATCTGCTTTCTTCTTCATTTTATGTTCACTTTCTCTGTCACGCTCATTTTCACGATTCACAAACACTTTCTGAGCGACTTCCATTAACTGAGCTGTATTCATGCCCGCAAATCCATCCAGTTTCTGTAATTTTCGTTTTTATGTCTCTCTGGGACTGACTAACAAAGGCTGCATTTACCATGCGCAAATTCTCCTGAGCGGCGGGATCGTATGGGGTATATAATCTATAGGCTTCAAACAACCGTTCATGAATGGCCGCTGGGCTCTCATCTGGACCCTGGATAACTTCAGATACCTTCCCGATATTGATGGTCCTCTGGCCTCCCTTCCTCAGGCCCTGCAGCAAGGCCTGGCAAAATCGCATTAAGGCCGCCGCCCCGCTTTCATCATTTGGATCCCATCTAGGATCTTCATTTGGGAAAGCTGCAGCGGCTGATTGTGGGAGATTCATTTCCCCCGCCTCTACGGGATTCTCTTCTAACCAGCGGATGGCTGCTTGCACAATCCGCGCTCGCTCCTCAGTAGTAAAGAGAGTGGACAGGAACTGGCGACAATCAGTCCAGGTAGGCTGATGAGTTTGCATTATACTAGACATTAACTCTGTCAATTCTTGGGGCTTCTCAGTATAGGATGCATAATGCGTCTGTTAGTTCAGTAAATCAGTGGTGGAAAAAGGCACATAAACAAGGCTGGTCGGCTGGCCTTCGGTATTAAGGGTGGGTAGACCCTGGACCTGGCGCAATGGTATAACGTGACCATCCCTTTTACTGGTAGTTGTACTTCTGAAGGCATACGGCAATCGGGACTGTCTGGGTTCCACTTCATGTTCTTGGGCGCTGGCTGTGAGAAGCCCCAACTGGCAAATGAATCCCTGCTTGTAGTATCATCGGTGGACTGTGGCCCACTCGGAGTACTTTAAACTGAGCCGGGGCTTCCGGTCAAGACGGGGTGCACATCCTCCTCCTGCGGAGGTGGCTGGTGAACTACTTGGGGTACATCTTCAGGGAGGTGTCCCCCTCTGCCCCAGGCTCTGCCCGGGGTAGTGGCAGAGCTGAGGAGACTGGCCTATAAAGATACTGGGATGGATAGAGTGGAATGTCTAGAGATGGGCAGAATAAACGGGCAGCTTTTTTCCCTTTCCAGACTTCCGGGCTTCCCTTCCCTTGTGGCTGCTACTAATCTCCTACACTGTTTCTCATAGCAACGCTTTATCCAGGAGGGCTTTTTTTTCCCCACAAACATTTAACCAGGAGTCTATGTAGGGGAACTGATCAGGGAATGTTTTTTGCACAATCTGATGAACACGGAAAACTACATTAACATCAAAGGTGCCCTCACGGGGCCATGAAGTAGCTAATACTGGCCACTCCCTTTCACAGAGCATTTCTAATAGGGACGGAGACATTTTAATTCCGTAGTCTCCAGCAAATCCCTTGCTAAAATTCCTAGTCATACTTTTCAACAGAATCTGCGTGGACTCCGACCCCCCCCCCCCCATTGTGACGTACTTGACAACAGACAGAGGGGGCGGGCAGTCAGGCTGCATTTTCCTGAGGACTAAACATAATGGATGTGTGTGCTCATTCTAAATAGGAACAATTTAGATAAAGTCCTTAAAATATAAAACTATTCTTTTGCAACATATTATAACAACAATTCCAATAGAAAGAACTATGGCTCCTAACATGACGGCCACATATCTGTTACGTATGACTGGAATAAAAATACTTAGCATGGAACTAACTGCCAGCCGTAATCAACATTTAAGCTGAACAATGTCTCTGCAAAAGAAATTACTTTAAATCTTACAGTTTAGGAAGAAGATATTCAAAGGACATTCCGGATACTTTTTTCATAAAGTGGGTGGATATCTGGAATACATATACACCTCTTTTTCTTCCTTTTTTATCTTTATTAACAATAAGTATGTCCTCTATGAGGTGCTTGCCGCAGTATATCAGGAATTAGAATTCAAGCACGATTAACTCCTCATTCACTCAGGATTTAAATCACTTTCAAATCGCGATCTGGTAACTACTGGCTCGGGATGCTTCATAGTCCTGTCAGGGTTCTTAACCTCTACTTCGTAGGCCAAAGGAAAAACTAAAGCAGTTTCCTTAATTTCTCTATCATTTACAAGAACAGTTGAGGAGCTAAAAAGGGGTTAATAAGAACTTAACCCTTTCCAGGCTGAGCCCAAAACTGTCGGGATCCAAAATTCTGACTAAACAGCCACACTATAGTTACAAGATGCAAGGCTCCACATTAGAAACCACCACCCAGGAAAAAGATTTAGGAGTCATCGTGGATAACATGTTAAAACCCTCCGCCCAGTGTGCAGCGGCGGCCAAGAAAGCAAATAGAATGCTAGGTATCATAAGGAAAGGGATGGAGAATAAAACAAAGGATATTATAATGCCTCTGTATCGCTCCATGGTACGACCGCACCTTGAATATTGTGTGCAATTCTGGTCACCGTATCTTAAAAAGGACATAGAGTTATTAGAAAAAGTACAGAGAAGAGCCACCAAATTGGTGAAGGGGATGGAAGGCTACTCCTATGAAGAGAGGCTAAAAAGGTTAGGGCTCTTTAACCTAGAAAAGAGGCGGCTGAGGGGAGATATGATAGAGGTGTATAAATTAATGAATGGAGTGGAACGGATAAACGTGGATAAATTGTTTACGCTATCAGAATATAGAAGGACTAGGGGGCATGTAATGAAGCTACAGGGTAAACTATTTAAGACAAATAGGAGAAAATATTTCTTCTCTCAACGTGTAATCAAACTCTGGAATCTGTTACCGGAGGATGTAGTAAGGGCTGTTAGTATAGCTGGGTTTAAAAAAGGTTTGGACAAGTTCCTGGAGGAAAGGTCCATAAACCACTATTAAAAAGGGACCCAGGATATCAATGCTTGGCCTAGTACAAGCACTGCAGAACCTGTGTCTTTTGGGGATACTGCTAGGTACGTATGACCTAGATTGGCCACTGTTGGAAACAGGATACTGGGCTTGATGGACCTCGGTCTGACCCAGTATGGCATTTCTTATGTTCTTATGTTCTTATGTTCTTAACATTCCTATTAAATGATATATAATACATGACCATAGCAGAAGGAACATCACTATTAGAACATATTGAATAAAACAGGTACAATTTTCCTGAAATAAGCACAAATTAACCCAGCTGCAGAATGTTGAAAATAAGCCTTCACAGGGTTAAAAGATACTAAACATTCCTTTCTACAGACACGCCCCTTCTCTCTCTGCTTGCCAGTCTCACGCTGTGCTGAAGAAAAACCTGAAATTAGTGAGACAGCTGTCTTTACTTAAAAGTGACTCCTGAGTTGGTTTTTCCTTCTTCTTTCTTCTTCTCTTAATACTATTCCTTAATCGGTAAACTGTTTCACAAATTACCCAACAGAATAATCTTACATTATACCAGAAGGGAAACCCGCGGTTTCAACAGGTAACAAAAATCAGATACAAACAAACAGTAAGGACAGACAAACACCAAACGCTTCCTCCTTTTCGCGACCTGGGCGCAGTTGCCTGGCCAGGAACTGCGCTACTCAGGAGTCCGCTCTCACTCGGTCTGTGTCTCAAGACCTCTCAATCACACAGGCAATCATATCATTACAAGAAATCATTTTTCAAATGCCCAAGGTTTTCTGACTAACTGACTATTCCCAACCAAAGGGTCGATGGCTTTGGCGTCCGCTAACCTTTATGCGGAGCGTACTAGGACCGCCCTTATGAGAGGTGATCAGGCTCTCTTGTCTCGCGCACTCATGCAACACTTTCCCAGTTAGTCTATACCAAATCAGTCTTGTGCACTCACGCAAGACTTTTCCCCAGGCTTCACTGACTATCCCAGTCTCGCATACTCATGCAAGACGTTCCCCAGGCTCGCATACTCAAATACCCAAGGTTTTCTACTCACCGGATCCGGTTCCCGATACCAAACCAGTTCTTGGGTTGGATCCTGGACTCCCCTCGGGTTCGGAGGTGTTGGCCAGCTGGATCCAGTGGCCCGCTGAGGCAAGATGGAACCCTCTCCGATGCAATAAGATCGGTGGCGCCAGAGAATTCCCCTGCGGTTGGACAGACACGGTTCCAACCGGACCAAACCTTTGAGGTGAGAAGTCGTGGTATATTCACTTGCATACCATCCCTCACTCACACATTCCCGGCCAACGCACCAAGAATATGTAGCAGCTGATAAGTATGCAATAAATAATACCAGGAGTCAGTTCAAAGATCCAAGCCAATTTATTGTGCACAAGGCTCAGTTAGTCTAGCTTCAAAAAGGACTGAGCAAAGCTCTTACAGAAACATATTCATTTTATACATTCCTTTTCAGTTTGATACATGCAGACTTTCTATTGGTCTCAATGCCCCCTGCACTTGTCCAATCAGGGATCCTTTCTGGGCCTAGCTCCCTGCTCCCCCTTCCCAAACTGTTCTAACAAAGGTACAGTTTCTAGGCATTGATACTATCCTGCTCCGAGGTCGTTTCTAGCTCTAGGAATGCATGTATTGAAACATTTCTATCATCAGAACACAAAAGAATAATGGAAGATTTATGTATTCATGAAGACTCCTTATTAAGCAGTTTAAAACAGCTTTCTCAGACTTTTACAGATTTTTAGTTCTTACTAAGATGGGGGTTGGAATCAGGGCCTAACTTACAGGCCTTTCATATTTGCAGACTGTGGCAGGCTATGGCCTATAATAAAGATATTCTCCAAATCATCGAAAACCACCAAAGCCTTTCTTAACACCCTAGTTGAAAAAGACAAGTACAACATAAGGTCATCCACAAAAACACTTACCTTCACCACCTGTTCATGGGTCAATTATTATGAATTGGGAAAATCAGGGAGTGAAAGGAGCGGAGGAGCTTTAAGATAAGCCTCTCCAATCTCCTCACTGGCCCTCTTCCCACACCCTCTGGATCCCCATCACTCTTTTCCTTCACTTCCCTTCTGAATCTACCTATCTTCCTGCCCCCTATCTTAGCCCTTCATTCTCCCTCTCACCATCCTCTACCCCTTCCAGTCATCTCACTCGCCCTACGCAGCCCCCTCTAATCACGTCACAACCTGCAGCACTTTTGATCCACTCACTTACTTTTCCTCTCTGCCCCATATTCCTACTCTTCCACACATCCCACAGCTCTTCCAGTCCCCTCGCATGCTCCCTTGTATCCCCTTACTCTGTCCTCCTCCTTCCTATTCACTTATTTTGCCTCTAGCCACATTCCCTCACTCGGTTTCTTGATTCTCTCCCTCTCTCTGGTCTCCTCTTTCCTTCCTGGGCCCTTATTGGGTACCTCTAGTCAGTCTCAACCCAGCATAGCAGTCAGATACACAAGTCCTGAAGAGACTTTTGTCATTCCATCCCTTTTAATCCAGCAGACCTATTCACCCCTCCTGCAGGAAGAGGAGGAGGAGGAGGAGGAGGAAAGTGGTACAGAGGGCCACGTCCTGGGCCCAACTGCTTTGAACCGTGTGGTTCCAAGGAGCTGGACCCAGGTAATCAAGGGGGAGGGTGCAGCCTGGCAACATTTCCTTCTGCTCATGCTGCCAAGCATTGGGGGGAAGTGGGTGAGAATTTAAATTTGCTGCCTCTTTGACTTAGCTTGGTCCCTGGTCCCTGGTGATTTCACAGAAAGTGTGCAGTTACGTGGGAAGGGTTGGGTTTGCAGCCCTTCACAAGACCACAAAATCAAGGGTAAAATTGGAGCTGCATAGGAAGCTGCATCTGCATACAAATGTTTGCAAATGCCCATTGTTGTCTGAAAGTGTAATGTCCAAAAATGTAATTCTCACTGTGCATATCTATCTTGAATCTCACTGAAGGATGGAATGTATTAAGTGCTATAAAGCTTTTAAGATTTTTTTCTCCCTTTGTACAAATCATAAATATATCGCAGCTGTATAGATAATATCTGGAAGGTCTGCTATTGCATCCTCTTTTAATTACTTACTTTATTTATTAGGATTTACTAACCACTTTTTTCTAGAGATTCACCCAAGGCTGTTTAGAACAGGTTTCCCTTGAAGTAGACAACTTCCCTTAATGGTAACCTAGCAATAGCAAAATGACCCCATGTAAACAGAATTGACCATTAGAACACCGAGAAACTTGAAGATAGCAATAATATGATACAATGCCAATAATGTACATCTTAAAACAGCATAGTAGAGCATTCAAATAGTAGATATGATGCAATGCCAGCAGGATAAAATGATATAGATAGGATAACATAGGGTATAATGGCAGCCAAGAAAGCAAATAGAGTGCTAGGAATCATAAGGAAAGGAATGAAGAATAAAACCAAGGTAATGCCTCTGTATTGCTCTATAGTGTGATTGTGCCGTGAATATTGTGTGCAATTCTGCTCACTATATTTAAAATAATTATATAGTGGAATTAGAAAAAGTACAGAGAAGGGTGACCAAAATAAAGGGGGGGGGGGGGGAGGATACCCCTACAAGGAGAGGTTTAAAAGGTTAGGGCTCTTCCGTTTGGAAACAAAATGGCTGAGGGAAGCTATGATAGAGATCTATAAAATAATGAGCGGCGTGGAAGGAGTAAACGTAGATAAGTTGTTTACTGCTTCAAAAGGTAGAAAATCTAGGGGATACACAATGAAGCTATAATGTATCACATTTAAGGCAACCTGAGAAAATATTTTTTCACTTAATGTGTAATCAAACTCTGGAATTTGTTGCCGGAGGATGTAGTAAAAGCTGTTTATTTATTTAACAGGTTTTATACCTCTATCATTTAGTCAAAGCAGTTTACATTACAACTTAACTGAAGTATTACATTACAACAAGGGCAGCAAACTTGGAGTGCTCATCACTAGGGTTTCAACAGAATTTGGGGGAAACGATGTTAATGGTCCATGAGATAAATTCTAGGCTATGTGATGGTTCTTTAATGCTCAGAGAATAGATATGTTAATGTAATTAGGTTTAAAAGAAGTTTGGACAAGTTCCTGGAGTAAAAATCCATAAACCATTATAACGTGGACTGGGGAAATCACCGTTTACCCCCCCCCCCCCCCCCCAGCATGGAATCGGTCTATGTTTGGGAACCTGAGAGGTACTTATGACCTGGCTTAGTCACTGTTGGAAACAAGCTACTGGGCTTGATGGATCCTTGGTCTGACCCTATATGGCATAGCTTGTGTTCCTATGTTCTTAGGATGTTTCATTATATAGTATTAAGATTATGAGTATCCTAATAGACAGCAGAAGGACAGGTGGAATTGAAACATCCTTGTAGACAGACAAGATGGATAAGACAGAAGCACTGGAATAAAAAAGATTGAGGGTCTTATATATAGCGATTAATAAGGTATGTAGATCTGGTCTCTGTTTCAGGGCATACAGCAAGCTGGTCCCGAAGCAGTATAAGTGAACAGAGTCAGTCACACAGCCATTAAAGGCTTTGACCTGCTTCCTTGAGCGAGTTCTGCAGTGTGGGGGCTATACCTGAGAGAGCTTGCTGGTGGGTGTCAGTATGTGTGATTTTCTTGGTTAAGGGATGCTCCTTGAGGTGACCTTAAAAGGTCTCAAAGGTGTGTAGAGGGTTAACTTATTCTGTAGGTATTCAGGCCCCTTTTGTATAAGGGCTTTCAAAATCAGAGTTTTAAATTTGGTCCTGTAGGCTACTGCGTTCCATCCTTCAGTCGGATTTGGGTGGACCTTTTTCCTTCTTGTGTGAACATGAACCACGGTGCATCTAGTCCAGAGTAAGTTCACATAGTTAGAGAACGTAAGAACGCAATACTGGTTCCCATTATAAGTTGTGGAGTTTTGTTTTGGGGTTTTTTCTTTGTTCCCATTTCTGCTGCCTAGGTCCTTTTCCAGACACTTTAATAGCCTGATTCATCAAAGATGTTTTCTCTCACTCTGCCATTGAGTAAAACCTTTGATGCATCAGCCCTTAGTGTTATGCACTGTGGACTCCGTGTTTCCCATTAAACCATTTTACAGTATTATACAAAATTTGATTCTGAATTAAATCACTTCCTGTCGACACCAACTTGTGTCAGAAAGAAAATGTACCAGATGCATGTTGCATGTATAATATACACCAGACACATGCATAATATAAATAAATAATCTCTGCTGTTTTGATGCAGTTATGAATTATGGATATGAAAAGGCTATAGTGAAAGCAAACTTCAATGTGAGACTTAGGAATACCATAATGAAGCATTTTGTAGTGGGGGTGGATATGTGGAATCAACCCCCCCCTAGGGAAAGTTTTTGCAACACAAACAGAATGAGAATTCGGGAAAGCCTGGGACGAGCACATGGTGAGCTTTCGTGTGGGGTAACAGCAGATCAGGTAAGACCTCTGCAAGATTGCAATAGAAATGAAAAATTGGCAGCCTGGATGGCTCTGGCAGTCCTGTTTCTTTTCCCTTCGGCAGCTTCAAACTATCAGATCCCACCTTAAGGCACTGTTATTACACCACCCTATGTCCCAATCCTATCCAGACTCGACTAGAGCAATATCTTCCCCTCCACTTCCTTGAAATGTCTCCAAAACTTACAAATCACTACTGTCTAGCTCGCACTCCTCCAGGAAGTGCGATCATATTACTCTTCCCACCCTACTGGTTTCCAGTTGTCTACTGAGTTAAAGTCAAGATCCTGTTACCGGGGCTGGCCCATCAGCTAGGTGGCTGCCTAGGGCGGCAGACCCTAGTGGGCAGCTTTGTGCTGCCACCTTGGTGCCCATGGCAGGCCATGTGCTTAGACACCCATGGTGCGAAAAAACTTGGCATGCCACTCCTATCCCCCCTCCAAGGCAACTTCCTGTCAGAGAGGGGCAGGAGTGGCAGGTCATAAGCAAGCACGTGACACCGAAGCAAAAGCACAAAACCACCGCTTCCAAAATGAGTCCTGCCAGCACAGCCGCCATCTCCCCCCCCCCCCCTCGGAAGATGAGAAGATGGATTCAGGCAGCAGTGGTAGTGGCAACTGCCTGATTAAGCAGTTACCCTTGGGCCAGCCCTGCCCATCATTAGCACGTCTTCTACACAGGCCTCCCTCTTTACCCCTCCTCTTCTTTCACCCTACACAATTCTAGCACAAACCTTTTCTTTTATTCCTCCCCAGCAAACCATGCTGGTCCTGCATCTATTTGTTGTTCAGCTTTCTATTTTCTGGCACCTTCCCTATGGAAGTCCCTCCCTCCATACTGAATCAAATTATAAAAAATTTAAAACTGGCCTTCTAAACCTTTTTTTTTTCTTAGGTCTTAGGGGCCTGATTTTCAAAGGCACCTACAGGGGTGTAGTGCCCTTTGAAAATCCCGGATAAGTCCCTAATGTGCCCAGATTCAATGCAGTTAACATTGGGGTGTTTTAGGGGCGTTTCGGGTCAGAGTGGGGACAGACAAAAGGGCTAAACAGGAAGCACTGATTTTTGATGCTACCCGCTTAGCCCTCTGTCCCTTAAATATAGGCGGGGGTTTTCCTCGCGTATCCTTCAGGCGCAGGGGCTAAGCAGGTATCATCAAAAACCTGTGCTAGCTCCTGCTGCTTCTGGGTTGTGCGGAAAGACCTTGATTTTCAATGCTGGGCAGCATATGACTCCGGCATTGAAAATCCAGGTTAGACAGATGGCGAGCGGGCTATGTGTCGATGTGGCATGTAGCTCCGCCCAGATGAAAATCAGGTCCTAGGTGACCAACTAAGTAGAAGCACCCTATCCTTGTCTTTTTTTCCCCTCCTTCATCCTTCCAAATGTACTGCCCCTTTTCTCCTGCCTATCCTTGCAGACATTTGTGATCCACTGGTTGGCCCTACAGCCTTGTTACCGTTTTGCTTTCTTTTATTGTCTCATTGATCCAGTTTATTAATTTTACTATTATAAACCGTTTTGACATCCTTGACAGGTGGTATAGCAAATACTTGGATATAAATAAATAGATCAACGATCTGCCATCATGTTCTGTGGTCTGCAGATCTTTGTGATCTATGGGGGTAATTTTATAAGGGTCCCACATAAAGGTACATATCCACCAATGTGCACAAATCATGTATGTCCAGTGATTTATGTGTGTTAATGAGCTTTACCCACGTAGGTTAGCTAGTCTTTATTCTATAAGCCCAATGGTACCTACTTTCATCATTTAGCATGTACACGGGGGGAGAGAGGGGGAGGAGCCCAAATTTTTGCACATAACTTATAAAATGCTATAATTTATGAGCGTTTTTTAGAAATCTTGGTGGCAGCATTTGCGCCTGCCATAGGATTGATGTAATCGCTTGTGCCTAGATTTAACGCACATTTTCAAGCTCTGTTTAGAAAGGATGCATGTACTTTGCTTTATAAAATAGGCATGAGTGACATGTGTAAAACCTAAGAGCGCCTTCTCATCCCTGAGTTTTGTTCACAAGTCTGTAGCAGAGGTTTTGCATCATTGAAATAAGCCTGTTGGTATGTGAGTGGTGTGAGAGAGAGAGAATAAGGCTTCCGGAAATCTTTACTATATCAAGGAACATGCAGAGCATACCACAACTGCTTTGACATTTGTGAGCTTTGGAACTTTCCCATAGTTATAGACAGAGTAAGTTTGCAAAAGAAAAAGATATGTTGCAAAGGGTTCCCACTGGATTCTTTTCTTACAATTCCTAAAAGATTTCCACTAGAGTTATGATTTTTTTTACATTAGTTATGAGAAATGTTTCACAGTATTTGGTGAGAACTGCCTTTGAAGATCCAGGTTCAATTCTTACCCTCAAACACAATGAGTGATCTTCAGCAAGAAATCTCCAAGTACTGAGACATCAATCGCAGGCTCTGTGGAAAAGGAAAATAATGTAGGGCTGGTGCTACAATTAGGTGAACTAGGCAGTTGTTTAGAGTGCTGGTCTTCTGGGGGCATCCATTGCTGCTTTGCCACCCTTCACCCAGGGCCTGCAGCAGTGGCATGGAAACCGCAATGTAATGCTTACCTGACTCTCCAGTGCTGGGTTGTGGTTCCTGCCTTCTGTGATCTGCCCTTTCCGCCCCCCTCTGACACAGCATAAACTGGAAGTCTGCTTGAGGAAGGGGGTGTGAAAGCAGCAGATAATGGCGCGCAAGAACTGTGATGCAGCACTGGAGAGCTTAGGTAAGCAATGTGTCACTGTTTCCATGCTGCAGCCCCCACTGCAGGCGCCGAGAGGCGTGGCAGTGATGGGCGAGGCGGAAGGATGAAGGGCACCTCTGATCCTTGACTGACCCTGAAGTAATAATCGTACTACAGGAATTTCTACACTGAGTAACAGCACTCTAAATGTTCAATGATCTATTCTTCCTCATCAGTGAAGATGACTCTTTAGTGTGACACCGTCTTATCTTGTTGCTATAGGGCCAAATGTGTTTGCAGCAGCTATCTGCTCTAACTTAGAAATCATAACTGACCCTGTAAAGCAAACATAAGGGGGAGGGGGGTTTGGTTTCTAATTGTAAAATTTTTAGTTTCCTCGTTACGTGATGATGCCTGACCACATACATTTCCCCCACATCCCTCTACCCGTACATGCTTACGTTGGTTAGTCATCTAGAGGTAGACAGAAACATTGCTCTAAACTGTCAACCATGTCTGAAAGGTGTGAAAGATGACTTCTCTTCATTTGGGCCACTAAAGAACTGCAGAAATCTGCATTTATTTCCCTGCCATCTTTTATTTTTCTTGCTAACAGTTAACCAGCATGTTGATGTGTGAGTCATCTTGTTTTAACATGGAAAGCTCAGCAGAGCTGCAGCGCAGGAACTGGGTTATTCTTATCTCACACCTTGTTTATCGCAGCGCAACCTATCTATCATAAATTCATGTGGTCTTTTGTTATTAAGAACGAAAATTAGAAAGAATATTGGGCTTAGAATCAGGAAAGCTAGATTTCCTTCTACTGATGCTCCTTGTGACCTCCGATAAGCCAATTCATCCTCTAGTAAATAGATCCCCTAAGTGCGTACTAGACTGCAGTATGGCAGCAGCAGGTATTATCTGGCTATAGCACAGCTTAATACAAGTTTCCTTCATAACACATTAAATAATAATGATCTGTAAAGCCTGCAGATGCGGGCAAAGCAGCCCATTATTATGCAAAATGAGTAACCTCACAAGCTACATTTATTCATTGAAAATTATGTATGTGTATGCTAATTTGTTAACTGCTTAGAAGTTCCGCTATAAGCAGATTATAAATATAATAAATGAAACAAATGTTAAAAACAGCTGAAGAGAGGGTGGTAAGTTTCCTCCAAGGGCATTGGCCAATGCTGTCAAAGGGGCCAGGCCAGGAGCAAAGGTATCTTACCCACCCCCAATCCCTTAAAACAAATGTAGGTACCACCAATACCAAAGTCAAAGCCCAATTCCCTGCATTCACCCTCGCCCAATCCTTTGAATCGATTCAAAATCCTATCATGACTCTTGATCCCTACCCTGACTCCTAGTAGATAGTGGGGGGCAACAGTGATCCACAGTCATGCCTTTGCTATGCTCTCCTTTACAAATGGTACCACCTAACCTCAACAGCAGCCTCATGGGACATTTCCATATTTGTCAGCCTGACCCCTAATAATGGTACTGCAAGCCTACTGGAAGGGGCTCAAATGATATCTCTCACTACTGATCATTTGTATAGCGCTACAAGGCATACGCAAAGTTATACAGAGATATGTAAGAGAAGACCCCTGCTCATTAGAACTTACAAAATAGTCAAGACAGACAACAGAACAGCTGGGGACAAGGATATGTTAAAGGAAATGGTAAGCAAACACATAGCTGGAGAGCAGGAGACTACCTCAGAATCCAAAAGCAACCTCGAAGAGGTGAGTTTTAGCCTGGATTTGAAGAGGGCCAAGGATGAAACTTGCAGTACCAACTCAGGCAGTTTGTTCCAGGCATAAGGAACAGCAAGGTGGAAAGATCGAAGTCTGGATTTGGTAGTGGAAGAGAAGGGCACAGATAGAAGTGATCTGCCAGAATAACCGAGTTTCTGGGCAGGGATGCAGGGAGAGATAAGAGAGGAAAGGTAGTGAGGAGCATCATTTGTAAAGAGGGAGCCATCAGAACAGAAATGACCTAGGGTTGCTCCTGCTCCCCCTACTCCCCCCCCCCCCAGGAATACCCTTGGTAGGTGCCAGGGAGAAGAGTGGTGGTGGAGTGTAGGTGTGGGGAATCTGACGTCAACTGTATTCAAAAATTAGGGGATGAGGGTGGGTCCACAGGATTGCCCCCACCTATGTTTGAAGAGATCAGGGGATGGTGACCTATTTTTTTGTACTTGCCTTTTGAAAGATAGCAGGCATGAGTTGTGGTCTGCTATCTTTGAGTAGCTGTGGCCGAGCACTACAGCATTGTGAAACAAAATTGACCACCGGTTTCATTAACTTGTAATACTAACGTACTGTATGTTAGTGAATCCTGCAGTGCGTTTTCCTGTGGTTTTAATAATGCACAAACACACTGTTTTACCAAGGGTTAGTAAATACAGCTCTTAGATGGATAGTAAGCCCACTGCGGCAAGAAATATTTGAGCTACCAATGAAAAGGTGTAAGCTAAATATAACTACATTTTTTATATAGTATGTAATCTTTCAAAAATGTGCATTTTCCCTTTAGGTAAATTAATCAGTTGCACCTCCCAATCAGCCTTGCCTCGCCTCACCTCAATTTTCCTCTTTTTAAACAGCATAGACCAGATGGCATGCCAGGGTGACAAACAGGAGCTCTTGGGATTGGAGGAAAGTTTTTTTTCCAAGTGATCCCTCCGTGCCTTCCTGTCTTTTCTGGAGACTGAGTACATCTCCTCTGCAATGTGCACAACAGTTCCATACCAACAGAAGAATCACATCTGTGTTTCCTGCCCTTCTATGGCCCAAGTCATAGGCTCAATCCAACCTATATAACTTTTTAAAATCACTGTTTTTCAATGATCAGCATCCTCCTGTCCTCTTGCTGAAATGAGTTGCATCATGCCTTCTGGTATCTGATTGGGTATTGGTTTATCTCAGGGGTAGTGTTTCAAAGTGGGTTAGTCTTATGCAACCAATGAATTGGGTTTCCAACTGACTCCAGATGAGCCCAACAAGTTTGATCCAGTCCTGAGTTTACCCTATTGCATGCAGGGATATGGAGTTCTGATTTCCCTATTGCACTCCTTATATGCAATGGGGTAAACCCAGGACTGAATCAAGCCTGTTTGGGTGCATCTGGAGCCAGTTAGCAACCTTAACTATGAAGGGAAGGCACCTCACTCCTAAACTAGGGTATAATTGCACTGTGCCAGAGAGTTCATAGCATATACTATGTATAGGCAGCCTATAGAGATGTGCTTGGACATTTGTTTCAATCAAGCCAGTGGCATCCAATATGATGTAAATTACTCTATCTTTTTGACACGTTTTATTAGTCTCTGACTACAGTACTTTGTATAGAGACAAAAGATCTTCTATTACCATGTACAGAATAATCACTTGAAACCAGGTACAGTCAAACCTCGGTTTTCGTGTGCCCCGGTTTTCGTTCGTTTCGGTTTTCGACGTCTTTTCTGACTGAGATCTTGTCTCGGTTATCGTATATCGCCTCGGTTTTTGTCAAGAATGGTGAGCCAGTGCTGCCAGATCTGAAAACCTATACTGTATACTGTACTGCAATACATACACCCTCGCGCTGGTCTGCTCGCCCAGTCGCGGCAGCACTACCCCCCCCCCCCCCCGGACTCACCGATCGCGTGTTGAGAAGCCAAAGTCAGCTGAGCAACATCCTCGAGCCAGAGATGCAAGGATTGCACAGAGAGGAAGGCCCCGATCTCTCCACCACCTGCCTGTTCTCTGGAGCGCCCCCTCAGGCTCGGAGGTAGCAGGGTAGCTGTCAATGTAAGCAGGAGATGTTGCATGAATGTGGGAGGCAGTTCTTTCTCTTGCAGGGTACGCTTGCAAATTGCTGTTGAGACGGAGTCAGCGATCAGATTACAGTGCCGTACAGTACAATCTGTGTGTTTGCTGTCCTGTGGACGATCGGGCAGGTGAGAGAAGTGACAGGAGCTGGGTGTCTGGAACGGATTAATTGAATTTACATTATTTCCTATGGGAAATATTGCTTCGGTTTTCGTACGTTTCGGTTTTAGTCAGACTTCTTAGAACGGAATAATCATTAAAACCGAGGTTTTACTGTATATGGCTTGGGAACCAAGAGACCAAGATTTGATTCCCACTAGCACTCCCTGTGGCCTTGGGCAAGCCACTTAACCCTCCATTACCTCAGGTATACTTAGATTGTGAGCCCTTCAGGGACAAGGGAATAAAAAGTACCTGTTAGTATACATGTAAACTGCACTGATTCTAAAGAGCGTGGTATAAAAAAAAATGTTATACAAATGTATGGATTGTAATTTTTGTATGAAATTGTTATGGTCTGTTTCCTCATAAAACATGGGGAAAACAGCTAATGTCAAATAAATAAAAATAAATAGTCTGTTAAGAGACTTAGAATAAGCCAAACTTTTCAGTGATGTTGGGGTTTTTTGACATTTTTAAAAAATATATATGGTAAAGGTCCAAACAAAACAATCTCTATCCCTCACCTCTTAAGTTCTCTAGCTTCTGATGCTCAGGAGAGCAAAGGATTGCCATCAGGGCTCATCCTATGCGGCTGCCAGTAGCTCCTATCACTGTTATTTGGACATAGTCATGGTTAGTTACTGGCACAGAGCTAGAGCACACTTAATAATAATTTGACTCAATTTAGCTCTTGCCTCTCCCTCAGGATCTAAGGAGCCCTGTATACTAAAGGATTTTTTCCATTTTGTGTCCATGGAGAAACATGCAGATAACGCAACTTATATGCACGTTCTACCATGCCCAACGCAGAAAGGAGATTGATGCATCTGTAAACAGCAAAAGTATGTGTGCACAGCAACCACAAGCTTATTTAAATAATATGCAAATGGACCATGCATATTAAAATAGAATGCTAATAAGGTCTATGCCCAATGCAGACCTTAGATTACATAACCAGTAGGAGTGCCAATATCTCTAGCCCACTCTGAGATGACTTAAACATATTGTGCATGTAGGGAAAGACTGTTTCAGGGTATGTACTGGTGAACAGTTAACTTTGATGTGCATTTATCTTTTTCACATTTAAATGAAAGTTTAGCATTCGAGAACAAGTATGTTTTGCTTATCATTGTGTGTTTTTTTAGACTCATATCATTCTCCATTTACTGTTAAGTCACTTTGTTGTGACTTCATAAAAAAATGTTTTGGGTTGAAATAGTGTTATGGGCTGAGCGCCCAAAGAACCTGCATGCCCTTTGCGTATGACGTGAACGTTTGACATTTATGTGCACATGTATACAGCTACTTGTAGCACGTCTCTTGCTTACACATAGGTTGGCTCCACACCTTCTAACTTTTCACTGAAGTTTTGCACACAGCTCAATTGCACACTGGCGTTGGTCTCAGTTAATAATACATAACTTCAGCGCCTGCTTTCTACATTCGCCTGTAAGTTTGTACCTAAGGCAATGTGGAGGGTTAAGCAACTTGCCGAAGCTAACAAGGAGTGTATTGGTGGGATTTGAACCCTGATTTCAAGCCTACTGCTTTAACCACTAAGCTACTCCTCTACAGTTCCAGAGCTTTCATTTCACGTTATTAAAGGCTAGGTGCCACTATGAAGACCAACTGCAGCCTTATTAATGAAGGATGGTATAGCAAAGCTAGAGAATCAACCTACGGCGCCTAGTACATAATACACGTTTTCTTTTTAAAATGTGTTCAGACTCTTTATAAAGAAGAGGCAAATTTAAACATCTGATTTTGATATAAAAATGTAACGAAAGCTTTCATTTGTATTAATCTTATAATGGACTTTTGTATGATTACTATAAGTTGAACTGAGAAAGTGTGAGCTGAGTCCCCTCTAACCATTTGTTAAAGTATTGTTTTTCTGCGCACAGGCAGACGGCCCACGAGCTGAATGTAGGGGTGGGGTCAACCGTTATAGCATTGATGAGGAAGGGGAATGAGCCGTCTACAGGGCTACATGGCATACAAATCTGGCTACAAAACAAACCTTTGGCAGAAAGCAACTCATGACTTTATTTGAAAAGTACGAAGTTGCATCTGCATGATCTACAACCTAGCTTTACACTGCCAGAGCCCAGGTACCCGACACAAAACCCAGCCGGCAGCACCTGCCCGAGCGCTATCTTCTCTCAGCTCATCAGGGCTCCAGACACGCGCCAATCGGAGGGGCGGGGTCTCGCTCTTTACAAGTCGGGGCGGGGCGCCAGCTCTTGTGGTGAATGAATCGTCCGTTTTCCACGCCCCCTATTACTGTCAGCTCGCTGAGCCCCGCCCCTTCCCTTGCCGCTGCTGCCCAGCTGTGCGACGGCTAGGACGAAACGCCGCCCTACAAGCAGCGGCTGTAAGGCGAAGGGGAGAGCGGGACCTGCACCCTCGGTGGAGTGATCGGCACCCCAGAGCCTCCCCGAACAGGGGAGCGACGACCTTCCCCCAGTCCCCGTTTCTCGCCGTGAAGAGCCTCGCACCGGCAGCCAGCATGAAGGCGGCCGTGGACTTCAAACCCACCCTGACGCTCATCAAGACAGAGAAAGTAGAGCTGGAGCCCTTCTCGTGTCCCGGTGAGTGTCCTGTCGCGGTTATTGCGGGGGAGCATGCAAAATAAAGCCTACACTCCCCGCCGCTTGCCTTGTGCGGCGGAGGAGTGCACCTAAGGATAGCGCTGCAGAGACGGGATAGTAAATTATTCCAGGAATCCAGCAAATATTTTAATGCAGGTTTATGTAGCAGTTATGAAACTTGTATGTATGTATTTATTTTAATATATATATATTTGCTTGATGCAGCTTTTGGTCTGTGATGTCTGATTTTATTTGAATTTGGACGGGGTTCATGGGCATCTGCAAAGGGATTTGAAGGCAGATCGTGAGACTCCTTTCTCACTATCCCCACAAAGTAGTTGCTTTCAATTTCGTCAGTGTCACAGGAGTATGTACGTTTAGCGCAGAACTCCCGCCTTAAAAAAGTTTTAAGTGCTACAGGAGTTTGTTCTTTCGCTGGCTGGATCAGCTGAGGATGTTGATTGGGACCGATGAACGTTGTGCCTCAGGAATGAACCAGATGCATATGTTTACTTTATGAACTGGGGCACTGATAGATGGCTTTTACCGCTTAGGGTGGGGGTAGAAAAGACCGCCCTCTGCTTAGCTGGATGAAGCAATTTCTGCTGCCTTTGTCACCATCATCAGTAGGGCGTAAGATGCTAAGAGATGACTCTCCCCCTACTGCTTACATTCTAGCTAGATTGATGCTTGCCTGACTCACGGGTCCCTCTCATAGTTTCCCAGCCAGAGTTGGAAACAATTTGGTTTAATTAGTAAAACTTATCAGGGTCCAGAATTTCTGGCTTCCTTTTGCAGCAATCCTTGGCAAAAACGAGAGACCTTCCTAGCCTGTGTGTGAACACCGTTTTGAAAGATGTTATGGTACCTGAGCTTCTGGGATCTCTCAGCTGCTCCTTAAGTTTCCGCATTTCTAGTGGGTTGGAATTGGTGTATTGACTACTCCAGAGTGAATCGGAACAGGCTACATTTCCTAAAACTCGGCTCTACATAGGCCAGCTGACTTTGCATGCCTGACTGAAATAGTTGCAGAGCTGATGTTTTTTGGTCTGTATTCTGATTATCTGTAGCTTACAACTTTGGTGGCCATGTGCATTGACTTTTGGCTATTAAACATAAGAACCATCTTCTGTCTTTTAAATTTTGGTTGCTGTAAATTCTTTTAGCTTGCTTTACTTTGTAGCACTACCCAGTCTGTATCTGTAAGTGTATGTGTCTACATATGTATATTTATTTAATTAATAGAATATCAAGTTGGGAAAGCAGTGATTCTACATGCCGATTGTAGAAAGCCCACGCTGAAGTTGCGCGCTATTAGCTGGGTATGTGTTTTTGTAGCTCACTGATAGCGCCAGAGTTCAGTGCCAGTATGCAAATGAGCTGTGCACAAAACATCTATGTAAAGTTTAAAAGGAGGGGAGCCAACACATGTGCAAACAAGAGAGCGCTACAAGTGGTCGTGTGCGCATGCGCGTACATGTCAAATGCTCACATTATACACACAGGACATGCAGGTTCTTTTGTTGCTAACCCTATAATAATCAATACTATTTCACCCAAAAAACATTATTTTATGAAATCACAACAAAGACACTTTAAGCATTTATATTATTTATCTTTTATTTTAAGAACACAAGGATAAGAAGCAAAAAAACATTTATTCTTGAATGCCGAAACTTTCATGCCATTTTAATCCATGCAGCTCATTTGCATATTATTTAAATACGCTTGGCATTACTGTGTGCGCTTACTTTTCCTTTGCTGTTTATATGCGCCTCAATCTCATATGCATTTGGCATGGCAGAACTTGTGCGTATAAGTTGCGTTATCTGCATGCAAAGGGCATGCTAGTCTTTCTGCATCGGCCTGATAGTGACTAAAAATGTTCCTTGTTGACTTGGTCAGATATTGTCATCCAAAGTCTTTGCCCTTTCAATGGACCCAGTATGGGATTGTGTATGTATAAAAAGTGCAGGCATAGTCGTCATTGGGGGTGCACAATCATTGGTATACCTTAAAAAATATTAGTGAACTCTAAACTGATTTAATGCACACTAAGTTGATTAGTGTACATTAAAATGTATTGTATTAAAAGATGCTCAAACATCTGCAAAAAGGAAAACGAACAGAATGTTTCTTCCCTGTACACATCCTTAGTTTTTCATTGTGCAGATTTGGCTGGGTTAAGCAGCATGGACTTGATCTACCTTTTGGAAACCTGAAAGGTCCTTGTGACTTTACATGGCCATTATTGCAGACAGGATGCTGAGCTGGTCTGACCCAATATGGCATATCTTACATTCTTATGATTTAGAAAATGAAAGTATGCTAGATTCCAGCATTCTGACTCTGTCCCCCTTTCTACTGTGGGTGTACTATTTTTGGCAACCCACCTGTCCCATTGCTTCCTTCCCTGGTTCATTTGCAGAGTGCTCACGTTTGTTTGTGTTAGTGTGCGGAATATAATGTTTTTAAATAAACAATTATATTAAAATTAATAAAAAACAAAGAATCAAAAATATAACAGATCTTTAAATCCAAAAACCATTCAGATAATAAACTTAAACTCTACCTACAAATGAAAAGTACAGTAGACAATACTTCCTTGCGAGTGCAATGATGCTGACGAATATCACTCTCCCCAAAAATGTACCTTTTCTATATATATATAGGAATATTTTTTTTAAAAAAGACAAGAGAAATGTGCTAATGTTGCTGCTTTTGTCTGCTGATCACCTTGGGAGCTATGGCCTTCCTAAAGGTCAGTATTCTAGTCTGCTCTTTCATGTACCAGTCAAAGGTGTCCTATTGCAAATCTGAGGTCTCCTTAAGGAGAAACTGGATTTAGCTCGTGCCTTTCTCAGGTGTTCAAGAGCATTCCATTGAAGTGCATTAGGTATTTTCCTTGTTCCTGGAGGGCTTACGATCTACGTTTATACCTGAAGGAAGTGGTGGGGTTAATGACCTGCCAAAGACCACAAGGAACAGCAGTGGTATTGGAACTCTGCTTCCCTTGTTCTTTGCACAGTACTGTAACCATTAGTCTACTCTCCGACTCCCATCCCTTTGTCTATAATATTCTGTGAGTCATGAACCAGTCTGCAAGGACCTTTTTATTCAAATTGCCATTACATTTCCATGATGCATTACAAAGAAATCTTTTCATACACACAGAGTAAATTATGACACCCAAAAAACAAATTGACACAACCAGTCTGCCCAGTTATCGTCTCTTCTGGTTCTCTACCAGTTTGAATGAATGAATATGTTTCCATATTTAGATTAACACCTGTTCCCCCATCATGAAATATTGCTCCTACCTCTGCCCCTCATAGGTTTCCAAAATATGTATAAATTCCATGTCAGTGCTGGCCTCTATCACCTCAGATAGTAGGGCAAGTCCAGGCTTTATCTTCCTCTAGGCCGCCTCCCATAGTTTAGACCACTCTGGTGATGCTGGGGTTATATAACCAAAGGACATTTACGTGTTTCAGAAGTGTAAGCATGATTCTGGAATTATGAAGAACCCAGTTATGTAATAAAACGGTCTTTGCCAAATGAGCTGTGATTAATGTTACAGAATATATTACAGAATTTATCTAATTTTTTGATTACTTTCTTTTAAAAATCTCAAAGCAGGTTTCATTTAAGATCGTAATCAAATTACACACACAATCCACAAGCTTTGGTGTTAGGTTTCTAGTGCTATACAAATGATTAGTAGTAATACTGTATCACAGCCTCCAAAATATAAATCGATTTATTGAATATACCATTTTATTGTTTAATTGCTCAAAGTGGCTTACAAATGTGTGTGCATACTCTGCATATTACATGCTTTAGACTTCCAAACAGCACACGGACCCTGAGTTCACACAGAACACTCCAATCTCCAATGAAGAGAACAGCAACATTTACCCTCTCATTCCCAGAGCTGAAAGATGTTACCACAGAGATCAGTGTTCCAGAACCTAAGGTTATTTGTTTAGGATGAAATGGGGTAAAGCCTGATAATGGCTGTAAATGAAGGGATGTATTAAATTTGATCTCCAGGAACAAGCAGGAATGTAGTCTTCACATATGGGTATCGTCAGTACCGACGGAGCCTGCGCAGGAACGCTCCCCAGCGTCCAATAGGAATGCTTTTGGGAGCATCCCTTAGCACATGTGCGCTGCCTTCCCGCCTTTCCAACTGTCCCTCTTCAGTTCTTTGTTTTCCGAGGAGCCGACAGGTCACATACCCTGTCACCGCAGAAAATTTCTTCTTTAAACTTGTTTTTCTTGTGGTCATGCCTGCCTCCGCTCAACGCCTACCGGTACTGCCGATTCTCTTTTCTTCTTCTTTTAAAAAAAAAAATATATATATATATTTCTAAAGTGTTTCTCTTCAGAAACCTTTTCTTTTTGTTGCTAGGTGCCATTTTGGGCATTAGGCCCCATTTTCCTGAAAAATGGAAAAACCAGCTAGTGGTTTTAAAAAATGAACTAAGTGTGGCAGTACCATTTCCGTCACCCACACCCATGACTGGTGTCTCAAATGTTTAGGCCCTGACCATTCTCCATCGGAGTGTTCCTCTTGTATGGGGATGACTAAAAGAGGAAGACAGAACCGGGCTGCAAAGCTCAGTACCCTCTTTTCTTCAGATGCAATGTCCATTGCATCAACGTCTTCCAGAGCCTCGTCTTCCTCCCATGGATCTCAGGTAACTAAACATAAGAGCCAGTCCTCAAAGGGTAGATCTCCTTCCAATCATCGAGAAGCCATTGGCATTGCCCTTGAGGAAACTATACCGGCAAAACAGCCCCTGCGGGAGGCTTCGGCCTCCAAAGCACTAACGGGGCTCCAGGATGTTCTCGAGGCCTCAACCTCGGCAGAACTACTGGTGCCATGCTCAGTGGCTCCGGCCGCTTCTACCAGTACTGACACCTAGGCATTGGCAGCGTCAATAGACCAGAGATTCCTCACTATCGAACGCAGTCTCGCAGCTCTCCTTACAGCTGCGGTACCGTTGACACTGCTACCGACAGTTCAACGGGCACCGGTACCAGCACCGACGGTATTGGCCCCGGTGGGAATTCTGCCCATGCTGACTTTTTCGGGCATCGGCAGATCGGTACCGGACCAACTCGGTGCCGACTTCGATCGATACCGATACTGTGCTTTGTATGAACATTGGGATCAGAGATGCTTCGAATCTTCTGATTCCGATGACTCTGATAACTCGGTCGGTACCAGAATACTTCTTCTGGAAGACGCCTTGTCTCCTCAACGCAGAATATCTCCTCCGGAGGACATGTCTTTTCAGGATTTTATTCGTAATGTGGCCCGAGGCCTATCAATCACGGTAGCTCCTGAAAAAGAACCTAGAGCAAAGGAATTGGAAATACTCCAATACCCTAAGGCTCCCAAAGAAGCATCTACCCTGCCCATTCATGAAATTCTTCATGATTTGATGCTCAGGATGTGGGAAACACCTCTGACCACATCTCCTCATTCTAGGAGACTCGATACCATATATCGAGTTCCACCATGTCCTGGTTTTCAAAAGACCCAGCTGCCATACCATTCAATGGTAGTGGAATCAGCCATGTGTAGGATGAAAAGTGCAAAAAGACATGCATCCAGTCCTCCAGGTCATGAATGCAGGACTCTTGACGCCTTTGGGTGTCGAACATTTCAGGCTTCCATGCTTTCAGCTAGGATCAGCTCATATATTTTATATATGGGAATGTTCCTCAAATAAGTCACAGGAGACTTTGAGTTTATAAGCCCCCTTCTCCCTGATGGCAAATGATGACAAGACTTCCTTACTCTTGTCAAGCATGCTCAAGACGTTTCGAAGTTTGTAAATCGTGCAGCCTTTGACTGCTTTGAATGCATCAGCAGAACCTCTGCTATTGCCATTGGTGCACGTCGGATTGCCTGGCTTCAGGCATCAGATTTGGAGACTTGGGTACAGGACAAATTAGGAAATGTCCCTTGCACAGGAGAAAACCTCTTTGGCAAGAATTGGCAGGAAAAGGCTAATGAGATAGATACTGACAATCTTACTTTAGACAGATTGTCAAAATCTACAGCCACTCCAGCCAAAAAGAAACCCTATAAAAACCCTTTTTCAGCAAAAAGAGGAAGTTTTATCCATCCTATACCCAGCAAGGGCAAGCTCAGGGTCAAGTTGCCCAAAAGGGACAACAGCAACAATCCAGACAACAAAAGAAGCCAAAAGGCCCGAGAGCTCAACCAGCTCTACAGGCTCAGCCCCCTCAAGGGCTTTGACTCCTTCCTAGAGAGCTTAGCTTTCCTGCCTCTGAAGGGTCCAGAACCCCTAAACATTCCAGGCAGGTTGTGTCATTTTGTCAACAGATGGCACCAAATAACAGCAGAAAATTGGACTCTGTCAATTGTAGGGGAGGGGTACAAGCTTCATTTTCAGAGCATGCCCCCTCCTACAATCGTAAGACAGTTCAATTCCGAAACCTCTCCAGACAATCTACTGGATCAAGAGGTCTCAACACTCCTTGCTCAGGAAGCAATAGAGGAAGTGCCCATTCCCCAACAGGGTTCAACTCCCCCTATTTTCTTATTCCAAAGAAAACAGGAGGGGACAGACCCATTCTAGACCTCAGAGAATTGAACAAATCTGTTCCGAGAAAAGTTCGAAATGATTTCTCTGGGAACTCTTCTGCCATAACTTCAAAGTCAGGATTGGCTTTGCTCTCTAGATCTAAAGGATGCATATACTCATATTCTGATCCATCCAGATTACAGGAAATTCTTACGATTCCTTTTCAAGGGAAAACACCTTCAATACAGGGTTCTTCCTTTTGGTCTGGCTTCAGCACCAAGAGTATTCACGAAATGCATGGCAGTAGTAGCTGCATTCCTGCGAACTCTAGGGATATTAGTCTTCCCTTACTTGGACGACTGGCTCATTCGAGCCCCCACGATTCCAGAAGCCAGCTCTGCACTGTCTTGCACAATGCAAATTCTCCAATACTTGAGATTGGTCATAAACTTCCCAAAATCCCAACTTGTTCCTTCTCAGACCGTGGAGTTCATAGGAGCTTGTTTAGATACCAGACAGTCAAGGGCTTTCCTTCCACAGCCCCCGCTGTCTTCGCATAATGCAACTACTTCTCAAGCAGCGGGAAAGTCCTCCCTAACTGCTCGAGAACTGCTGCAATTACTGGGACATATGGCATCCACAGTTCATGTATTTCCCTATGCTCGCCTCCACATGCAAGCAGCCCAGTGGACACTATCCACACAGTGGACACAGGCTACAGGACGTCTGTCGGACAAGATATCAAACTCACGACTGATCTTGTCCCTACAATGGTGGCAATCACTGGAGAATCTTTTAGTGGGATCTCCTCCTTTCCTTTCCAACAACCCCCATTCCAGGCCACCCTAACAGATGCATCACAGATGGGATTGGGAGCACACCTGCACCATCTCTCCACCCAGGGTACCTGGACTCCACAGGAGGCTTGCCTTCACATAAACCTCCTAGAACTCAGAGCAATCTATCTAGCTCTTCGAGTATTCCATGCGCAGCTTAGCTACAAGACAGTCCTAGTCCAAACGGATAATCAAGTAGCCATGTTCTACGTGAACAAGCAGGGCAGAACAGGCTGTCTGTCGTTATGCAATGAAGCTTTACGACTATGGGCCCTTGCCAGAGAGCATCAAATTCACCTTCTCGTGGTATATCTTCCAGGCACTCAAAACCTTTCGGCAGACAAACTCAGCCGAGTACTGCTGCCTCACGAATGGTCTCTCCACCTAGACCAGCTGATAAAGATACCCCAGACATAGACCTATTTGCAAGTCCACTGAATGGCAAACTTCTCCGGTTCTGTTCCAGAATTCCGTCTCACAATTGCCGGAAAGGGACGCCTTCCTCCTTCACTGAGGTCAGGGCTTCCTCTATACCTTCCCACCCATTCATCTCATCCCCAAAACACTCTTCAAGCTTCAGAGAGACAGAGGTCATATGATCCTCATAGCGCCACGGTGGTCACACCAGATGTGGTATCCCCTGCTTCTACATCCCTCTCAAGCTGCACCTCTGGAGTTAGGGTGTGCTCTAGACCTTCTCTCCCAAGAGAACGGGATGCTATGGCACCCGAATTCCCAGTCCCTGCATCTCAGGGCCTGGTTGCTGAAAGCCTAGACCTACAGGATCTTAACCTTTCCCAACAGGTAAAGAGGATGTCCTTCAGGCTTCCAGAAAACCTTCCACAAGACGTTCTTACGCCTTCAAGTGGAAACGTTTTACTATATGGTGTTCTCAAAAGGGCTTAAACCCCCTTGTGATACCTTTTGGAATCGCTACTAGAGTACCTACTTCATTTATCAAATTCTGGTCTAAAGACAAATTCAGTAAGAGTCCATCTTAGTGCAATTGCAGCTTCCCATAAGCCTCTAAATGGACAGCCAATTTCCTCTCATCCACTCATAGCAAGATTTATGAGAGGTCTTCTATTAACAAAGCCTCCCATCAGGCCACCACCGGTGGCATGGGATTTAAATCTAGTTCTCGGACAGCTCATGAAACCACCCTTTGAACCTTTAGCCACTACAACCCTAAAGTTTTTATCCTGGAAGGTCATCTTCCTAATTTCAATTACCTCCGTACATCACATTAGTGAATTGCAAGCTTTAGTGGCTGATCCCCCTTATACAAGGTTTCACCATGATAAGGTTGTTCTCAGAACTCACCCACATTTTATGCCAGAGGTGGTTTCGCCTTTTCATTTAAATCAATCAATTTACCTTCCTGTATTCTTTCTGAGGCCTCATGCCTCTAATGCAGAAAGGAACCTTCATACTTTGGACTGTAAAAGAGCCTTGGCTTTTTACCTACAAAGAACACAGCATCATAGAAAGTCTTCTCAACTTTTTGTTGCTTTTGATTCTAGTCATTTGGGACTTCCAGTCTCCAAAAGAACTCTATCTAAATGGATTGCACAATGCATATCCTTTACTTATGAGAGTAAGAGTCTTCCTCTTCAAGGCCATGTCACAGCACATAATGTGAAAGCCATGGCAGCCTCTATGGCTAACCTTCACTCTGTGTCTGTCGAGCAGCCACCTGGGCTTCGGTGCACACCTTCACAGCCCACTACTGCCTAGATAAAGCCTCCCGTCGGGATGCCTTCTTTGGCCAGGCTATTCTTCAACATCTCTTTCAGACTTAATTCAACTCCTAACCACCAACCCTGGTAGGATGCCAGAGATCCATGGGAGGAAGCATTGCCCACCTCACTATAGGTGGCAGCTTCCTGGGGCCATCTCCCCGGCATCTTCAGCTAGGGAGTCCCCATATGTGAAGACTACATTCCTGCTTGTTCCTGGAGATAGTGTAGTTACTCACCTGTAACAGGTGATGTCCGGGAACAGCAGGAATTTAGTCTTCACAACCCACCCACCTCCCCTAGGAGTTGTCTCTCTATTTCTCTGTCTCTTTCCTCTCTCCCTCTATCCTTTCACTCAGCTACAAACTTAACTGAAGAGGGACGGTTGGGAAAGGCGGGAAGGCAGCGCGCATGTGCTGAGGGATACTCCCAAAAGCATTCCTATTGGACGCTGGGGAGCGTTCCCACGTAGGCTCCGTCAGTACCGACGATACCCATATGTGAAGACTAAATTCCTGTTGTTCCCGGAGATCACCTGTTACAGGTGAGTAACTACGCTTTCTCTCTCATTAGCAAAGTTACAGGTTGTTAAATTTTAAGTATTGCACTCGAAGCAAGTTATTACTTTCTGAAGGAAAGAGGCTTTAAAGGCAGAAATTGTAATTTTATAGTGTCATTTTGATATCGGTGAGCCTCAGGTTGGGTAACTAAGGCGCCTCCTCCCCTTGGAAGAAGGGATGGGGAGGAAGAAGACTGATGACTGTATTTTCGTCACATACTGAGGATGCTGAGCGCTCTGCCATAGTTAGGACGCATAGTAGCTCTACCTTTTTTCTTTTTTTGTTCATATGGCATGTCCCCTCCCCCCCCTACCAGTATAGTGTGGTGTGTTTTTTTTCTGCTTGAAATCTGGCAGAGGGGGCTCTGACTGCCAAGCCACCTCAGTTGGCCAGATTTTGGGAAAGCTGGTTCAGTGTTTGTTATGAGACAGACGAAGACGAGCTGTGTCTCTTTTTATAATTCTTATTTCTGTTCTAGGCCTAGCTGATTATAGTGGCATGTGTTACTAGGCTGGCAAAATATCAGCCTGCCTGTATTCTAGCTCTGCTGTTTCCTGTTAGCCCTATTCCCAGGTCTTCTTTTTTTTTATTATTCCTAATATAGTCTAGCAGGGTCTTCTACAGTTTTAAAACAGTGTACACCATTTGTTCTGGGTCAGTCAACTGTTTTGACAGATGAACTACCCAGGTTCCATTCTTCAACACTAGAGAAACATTTATACATTTCCCCATCTGGGAAGAATTTAGGACGTGTAGAACAGAACATCTAAAAACCAGGCGCGTGGCAGGAGCGCCTTCTGAAATCACTTCATCCCCACCCTGAAAAATGAAAGTACCAGCACTGGTTTGGAGATGGGGCCCCATGCAGATAGCAAAGCTGGGTACCTACATTGATCTAGGCCATTCTACAAACGTAGACATCCCTGAAGTGCATATCTGCAGAACTGGGTACTTGGATGTCCCCCTTTGACTTACCCAAGCAGGGGGGGTGTCCATATTATGAGACTTGCATATCCTGGTCTGTTAGTTCAGATACTCACATGTGCGGCAGCGGCCAAGTAGTGTGTTTGGAGTATGTATTTACACTGGTGTTTCATGGGGCAGGAAATAACTGTGGTGGTGGTAGTGCATTACGTGCTTTCCCCTGAAAGAGTGTGTTGCATCCAGGAGACGGTCATGTCTTTCACCTTATTTCACTCCCAATACAAACTGCTTACTCTGGTCCACAAAGTTCTCTACACTAGCACCCCTCAATACTTAGCAGACCTCATCAACTTTCATTCTCCCAGGCACACTCCTCGCTCCTTCCACCTCAGCCGCCTCACCCTTCCTTCCCCTTCATCTGCTCACCTGCAATCCACCCGCTCCTCTGCCTTTTTCTTCACCGGCCCTGCTCTTTGGAATGCTCTCCTCTCCTCCTTATGTTTAGAGACCCATCACACCACCTTCAAGCAAAATCTGAAGACCCATCTGTTGTCCCTGGCGTTTGACCTTCCCTCCCCTTTCGTGTGATTTTCTTGCTTTCCCTACCCTTCGTTTCTACCCTGGAATATGTGTCCTTCTGTCTCGTCTTCTCCCTTCTTCTTTCCTGTCAAAGAATTGTAACTTCCTTTCTTATTTCCGCTGGCCCCCGGCCTTGACTTTCTTTTGTTTTTTGAAAATTGTACACCACCTTGATTCCTGTAGAAAGGCGGTTTTATCAAACTTAATAAACATAAACATTTGTGGTCAGAAGCAGGTATAGGCATGGACACCTCAATAACCAGGGCCAGACATGCTTGCGTGTCACAGTGAAGCTTCAGAATGGCGCATCTTCTATGCTTTGTTGAGGCCGTGCCTCCACTATGCCCTTGTGCTACGTGGATGTTGTCAAGCTATACCCAGCTTCTAAAATGGCTGCAAGAATGTCTCCATGCTTGGCACATCTAACTGCCTGTTTTCAGATGTCCAACTCTCGAATAAAGCTTCTAAAATAGCTCCCATAGTTCATAAAATACATACATATTTTACATGCCAATATTTATGCCTGCTCCCAGGCAGATGTAAATATCTACACCTCCAACTTAGCCATTGTTTCGGCTGGTTTTATGCTAGTATTCTATCAAGACATGCAGGCACCTCTGTATATTTATAAAATGGGCTAAGAATAGGCACCAGTGTGGTCTTCACACACAGATGATGGGTTTATAAAATTACCCACTCTCTGCTTTACAATTGTAGGGACTCGTTGCAATTAGCAAAAGTAAGGGGAGAGATTCCCTGCGCATTCCCATAGAGCATGTTCCATTGATGCTCTTCAGGAATTTTTGATACTGACCCATACAAAGTTCTGGGGAGATGAGATGAGCAATACAGTTGTAATGGAGTAAGAATTTCCATTTAAGTGGAGACCTTTGCTACAGGCACCACGGTATTGCTATGTATAGGGCAGGAGCTACAGACCCATGGTAATGGGCCTTTCTTAGAACATTAGGAACTGGAAGCCTCAACCTATTTCTCAACTCCTTGTTTTCTCTTCATTGTTTGCTATCTGGGATGATAGAGGTTTTCCTAAACTAGCTCTAGAAACTAAAGGTTCCTGCTGAAGACTGTTGTCCCAGGAGAATACAACTCTAGAACCTTTTTCTCTCAGAAAACATTTCCATCATATTTGAGTAAGGATTTCACAAGTGTTAAGGTGATTGCTACCTTGAAGTTGAACATTACCGTTCTGAATTCACACAATGTAAGTAAGTCATAAGCCCAAGGGTTTAGGAAAGAGTTCTTCCCTCTTTATTCAAAACAAACCTGGAGCTGCACTAGATTGCAGTGGGTCCCAGAAGCTCTATAGTAACCCTTTCATTTCCTCAAGGGCACAGGCAGGAGGCCTACACATGTCACTGTGACACCTAAATTTGGCTTTCAGGGCCCTCGGCTTTTCTGCACGCTTTTAATGCATCAGTGTACACACCCTCCTCGTGCTTTGCGTATGAGTGTAATGGTTATATGGGACTCTGAAAAGGATCGACACAGCACCAATTTCTAGTTGTAGGTATGACTACATAGAAGGTTAAGGGCTTTCAGAATCATTACATTTTTATATTCTCAGCAACACACGTGCCAGTAATTTTTATCTACTAATATTGCATTGCTGTGGCTGTGAATTCATTCTACTTAGCACTAGAGACATTTTAGAGAGAAGTTTATAAATTCCTCTGAGGTGGAATAAGTTCCCCTAGACGACGGAGGATGGCAGGCCCAGGCAGCAGGAAAGGTAGGAGTGGATGCAGGAGATTCCCCGCAGCCTGACCCTGGCCTTGGGAGGCCAGATCAGGGGTCAGGCTGTGGGGAATGAAAATAGTTGTCGGCGCCATGGCTTCATTCAGAAGCCTTGACTCAGTTAGCTGGGTTGAGGCCTGTATGTGCAGGCCGACTGGAATGGGGTCCCGGCCTGCACGTACAGCCTAGTCGCGATTCTGATCCCACAGGGCTAGATGTGCCCTGCGAGATCATAACCGCGTCTGCCCTGTGCGTCCCGATCGGAATGGGGCCCATGCGCAATTTAAGCATCCCCCGGGGTGTAGTTTGAATGGAGCAGGACCAGAGTTGCAATATAGACGTGCATTATTAAATACGCACATTCACTCCTAGAGAAGAATATAGAAACATAGGCCATGTGGTCTTTTTCTGTCATCATGGGTATCTAGTCTGTCCTTCCATATCAATCACTATAACGGTCCCCTTTTCCTTTAGAGATCTTCTGTGTTTGTCCCATGCTGCTTTGAATTCAGATGCACATTTCTACATGAGAATTTGTGCACTGTTGGGACTGCTTCAGGGAATTATTTTATAAAGGCAGGTAGGTACCTTTGGGCCCTTCTGACTTTGGCATAAGGCCCTCTTCTAAAACAGCCCCTTTTAATAATATACAGTACATGTGGAGCACTTTTAGACAGATAAGAGGCTGTGCAGAATAGAATGGAAATAAAGTTAAACCAAAAAACTGAAAAAAGGCAATAGTAATATTAAATCAAGCAAAAAAAAAATTATAAAAACCTTTGTTTACTCTGTCTCCTAAAATATGGGCTGGCGTCCAGTTATTTCCAAAAAGATTTTCCCCTCTAAATATCATTCTATGTAGGTCATGAATGAATTGAGCAGACCAGAGTAAAACGTAACTTCAGCTCCTTAAAATCCATCTTTGTCTCCAGCATCGAGCCTGTGAATGGTAAGCGGAGACAGTTGTGCGAGTGACCAGGGCTGTATAATATAATTAGGAAATCGGAAGCTCTGGAAAGCGATTTTTGGCTATTTATTGACTTTCCCACTTGTTCCTCATAAAATGTCTAACAGGAAGCTGTGGAAAAGCAGTATACTTGTCCTTCATTCATAAAAAATAAAGCTGGACTGCAGCGCAGCATAGGTGGTGTATAATTGGCTTGTGCAAATATAGAATCACCTTCTAAGCATTAAGCATATATTGAGGCTGCTTATGCTTAGGTAATGGCCATTTTCACTTGTATGTTCTTAAATCTGCGAGCCATACTCTGCATCTTTTTCTTAAGTACCCTTCCTAAATTGCACCCAAACCCAGACCCTTTGCAGCTTTCAGGTAAGTAAATCCAGCTCCAAGCACAATTCACTGAAACTTCCAAAGTTAACCCACTTGCTGTTGCTCCCTGAACTCTTTCAGACATGCAACCAGTCCTGAGCTCTCAGCGATGCCCCAAAACTGGATTGGCTGCACTGTCATGCAGAGAGTCCTGGGTTCAGTTCTCGATACAGGTCTTTCCTTGCTCTGGTCATCTAGGGTCATGCTTTCAACATAGCATTTGCAGCCTTTGAAGGGTTGGGAGGCAGAGTCCTAGTGTCATGCAGTGGAGAGACTGGTGGCTGGATTTATGCACCATGATTGCAAAGGTTCCAGAAGGAGCCATGCTACATGATTGTCCTCCTGACAAGGACTGACTTTGAAATGACTAAACTAAGGTATAGTAGAGGGTGATATAAAATATAGGGAGAAAAAAAGTAATGGGTATTTATGAATGAAGATTATTGATGCTGAATCTCAGCCCTGGATCCAATTGAACTGGAAGCCCAAAGCAATAGGAGGAAATGCTGGGTAAAAGGGGGCCCCACCCCTGCATTTCCTCCCCCGAGCTCCAGCAGCTTTAGAGCTGGTGGGGTCCTTGAGCGCCTTACAAACCTAAATTCCAGCGTATTGCACACACAGACTCCAGATCCCAACTCCAATGCAGCTGGTCTCTGAGATCCTAGACCCCTATGTGACTGGTCCCTGAGCTGTCTCGGACGTCTTGTTTTTAAATCCAAAAAATTCTGTTTCTGTTTTTGCAAAATGTAATGCCGCAAGGGTCACTTTTGAAAAGTTTTGGTTGGACACAAAATTTAGTTTGAATCTCTTTTCTTAATGTAGTTTTGAAATCTTTGTAAACTAAAATATTAAAGGGAACAGACTCCCGCCCCCTGATGCAGTGTCTGAGATTAACCAGGTCTAAAATACCTAAAATTATTACTGTCTGCCTATGAAAATTAAGGTTGGATTTTAATTTTTCTGACTGGGAGAAACTGACATTTTAGAGACCAGCACTATTTGAAAACTGAAAACGGACATCGTGGCATATGTTTGGCAGCAGAGTGTGTGTGACTGAAAGTCTAACACAGATTTGCAGTACAAGCAGCAGGAGTGCATAAATGTTCTCTGTCTTATTCTCATCCCCCTTAAACCGTCCTGTATACAATCTGCTATCGGTACTTCCAACAAATGCACAGAAAACTAAGCTTGCACTTATTTTCTCCTTTCTAAAGAGAGGGAGGAGTGGCTCAGTGGTTAGGACAAGTTATCTCAAGCCAGGGGATCAATTCTCTCGTAGGGACAAGCAACCTCAGGCTGGAGGGACTGGGGTCTCTAATCCCATGGCCAGTCCTTGTGGCCTTGGGTAAGCCACTTAACTTTCTATTGCCTCAGGTACACTTAGACTGTGAGCCCTTTGAGGATGAGGGAATAAAAAGTGCCTGTTAGAATATGTCTGTAAACCACTCATACACACAGTAAAGGGTGGTAGATCAAGCGCATAAACCATACAATTTATAAAGATTCTCTCGCACTATTTTACATGTAAGTAAATCTCGCACAATCAGTGTGCTGCCACCTGTAAAGCCTGGTTCATTACAAAAAGAAGGAAGACCTAGAACGAACAGGCCGATGCAGAAAGCCAGCACTGAAGTCGCACGCTATTAACACTGTATGCACTTTCGTAGTGCAAGACGTCAGTACCGGTATGCAGCAAAGGGCTTGTATGCAAATGAGCTGTGCGCAAAACAATCAGCATAAAGTTGAAAGGAGGGGAGCCAGTGCATGCGCAAACAAGAGATACACTACAAGTGGCCATACACGCATGCACGTAAATGTCAAACGCTCATGTAATGCGCACAGGATGTGCAGGTTCTTTTGGCACTCGCCCCATAATAACCAATACTGTTTCACACAAAAACATATCTTTTATGAAATCACAACAAAGATTCGACTTGTTCAGGCCATGGTATTTTCAATAACATCATATGGATGTGAAAGCTGGACAGTGAACAAGATAGACAGGAAGAAAATTGATGCCTTTGAATTATGGTGCTGGTGGTGAATACTGTGTATACCATGGACTGTCCGAAGAACAAACCAGTCGGTACTAGAGGAGATCAAACCTAAGCTTTCTTTAGAAACTCAGATGACAAGACTTCGACGTTCATACTTTGGACACATCATGCGAAGAGAGAGATCATTAGAGAAAGACATCATACTTGGCAAGATAGAAGGTCAACGCAAAAGAGGAAGGCCAGCAATGAGATGGATCGATACAATAACAGCAGCTACGGGTACCAGTCTATCAACAATGAGCCACCTGACTGATGACCGAACACAATTTAGGATAGCTATCCAGAGGGTCGCCATGAGTGGACTCCGACTCGACGGCACTTAACAACAACAATATAAATAAGTGCAAAAAACATTTCTTCTTGAAAACCAACCTTTCGCTTATACACTGAAAAGATAAACACACAAAATGTTCACGTCGAAGGTAAGTGTTCATCGGTATATACCCTGAAGCAGTCTTTCCCTACATGTGCAAGACGTTTAAGCCATCTCAGACCAGGCATAGAAAAATTGGTGCACCTGCTGGTTACATAATCCTCTACACATTTCTCTGCATTGGGTGCATGCCATTTTAATATCCACAGCTCATTTGCATAGTATTTAAATACTGTGTGTATGTATACTTTTCCTTTGTTTACGCACACATCAATCTCTTTTCTGCATTTGGCATGGTGGAACTTGTGTGTATAAGTTGCGTTATCTGCACCCAAAGGGCACATTAGTCTTTTAGCATCATCCCGTAAGACTCTTGAGACAGACAGTATGGCTTCTTTTAAATCAAGTTAACGCTGTTGATTTAAGCCCAAGTTTTTGTCTTGGTTGACTTCACAATGCATCAGAAAGTCAAACTGAAACTGATGACTCAAATTGAAAAGCATGATAAACCACAGACGTATCTGTTTAAAGGCATACGTTGCCATCTCTGCTCCCTGGAAAGGCTGGTAGGGCTCTCCAGAGAGGTGTAGCATTAGCATATAGTGCTAGTCCAGGGAAATGTGAAAGTAGTTTAATATTTTCTTTAAGTCAGGACTTGGCATTTGGTGAGAACCTGAGTTTGTTTATTTAGTATTGAGCTCACGCTTTTCTGGTAGTAGCTCAAGGTGAGTTGCAGTTAGATACAGTAGGTATTTTGCTGTCCCTGGAGGGACTTGCAATCTAAGTTTGTATCTGAGGCAATTGAGGTTTAAGTGACGTACCAAGGTCACAAAGAACACTAGTGGGACTTGAACCCTTGTCTCTTTGGTCACTAGGCTGCTGCTATTTGTCCTCTCCCCTCCCTCCTCACCCCATATAGCCTGTCTGATATGGGCAAACCTGTATAGGTTCCTGATTGCTTGGGTGGTTGAGGGGGGTACATGCATAGCATGCAGAAGGCAGCACTTCAAAGACGGGAAGCTGGTGTCTGCTTAATGAGGGGCTGCAATTGTCTGTCTTTTTAATCGTGTAAAGTCTATCATGGTTCTTTACACAGCCTGGGCAATACTGGGAATACGGTATAGAAATAAATGAAATCCAGTGAAATCTTATTATATTCTGAGATGCTTTTCCAGTGAATCTCCTATAAAATTGACAAAAGATTTGGTGAATAAAAGGCAGATTTTAAAGCTAGTGGGAAAGGCTCTCAGTATTACTTATGGATGAGAGGTTAAGGTAGAGAGCAGTGTAGCCAGCTGTTTTCTCCTGCCTCTTTGGTTTACCGTCTCAGTCAGAATCGTTCTCTAATCTGCCCTCTTCCCAGAATCTAGCCCAGCCTTCACATTGATAGTCACTGAAGTCAGTTTCCTGCTTTGCTACCAGTTGCCTGGTAAGCAGTCTTGTTTGCTTTCTCATAGAGGGGCAGAAGGCTTATGGCGTCATCTTGAGCGTTAAGGAAAAAAAACATATGGGTTTTGTATCCTCTGATGATAATCATTCTAGCAGCTCTCAGCAGCTGTTTGTTGTACCAATCTAACCTTAAACGTAGAGGGTTTCTCCAGACTCTGGCAGTTTGAAAACAGGCTGTGGGACTCTGCACAGGTGGGGCCATTTGTAACCTCAGCTGGTTTGCATTTTTTGGACTTGAAGCCACAGATTTGTATAACGCTGACAGCCTGTTTTAACTTTCTGGAAAGAAAAAAGTTTGCTAAATATAGTTTAGGGAAACAAATGCAGCCTGAACATGCATTGTTGAAATGATTTCCACTTTCACAGCTTTGGATTTAAGATAGTCCCAGCAGGCCTACAGAAAGCCCAACTCATTCCAAAATGTAGGAACTCTGCAACGAAAACTTGTACATTAAGCCACCTATTTATCAAGACTATCCATAATCCATTGCTTTGGAGTATTAATGATGCTTTGTTGGGGACAGAGCAAAGCACTAGAGGCACAAATCTGAAAGAATCCAACTCTGAAATACCAAGGTTCTTCTGGAAAGCATGGGATCCAATGGGCAGCCATTATATCGATCAATTTAAAAAATTCTGAAATCTTTTGGATTTGGAGTTGCAAGACTCAAAATAATATTTTTCTAAGTATTTAGGGATGATTTGAGGTACAGGAGCCATAATTTTACAATTTCCTAAGATGATGGAAATCTACAATGATTTGTTCAGGGAATGGATGGATTTGATTTCTGCCAAATTTCAGGAGAAGTCTGCATGTTTTAAGAAAGTATAAGGCATGTTTCTAAAGTTTTAAGGAAAGTATAATATGTTCTTGGTGTTACCAACTGTCACCCAGGCCACTAAATTGCCCTGGTGAATTAATTAGTGAATAAGCTGCAGTTATCAATTTGATGTCAGCTTGGTTTTGTTTATGCTGCAGGGTACCATGTGGCCTGGTATCTGTGTAATACATAATGTGGATGGTATATTCAGATAGATTCCTAGTTTGGAGGCTTTGGAAGTTGATTAGATGATTTCATAGCATACGGTATAAAAGCTTCTAGAAAGGAGGAGAACCCTTTTTACTACTTTTCTGCCATCTAGGAGCAGGCTGGAAGATCAACCATGTGAAGACTTGGGCCTTGTGTATTTTGGGGTAGGTCCTGAAGTACTTGTCTGTTTTGATCTTTTCTGCTCTTCACCATCCCAGAGCTCCAGGCCTTGAGGGACAGGCTATGATCTAGAGAGAAGAAATCCTTAATCTATGACGAGGCCCAGAAGTGGTTATTCCTAGATCTGGGAGAAGAAGATCCTCGTTACTTCAGGCTCAAAGTTGGAAACTTGCTCATCTGACCTACAGGATACTCCAACTTTTTTTTCTCCCATCTCACATCCAGGAATTCTCAAGCTGATTGTCAAGACTCACAGAACTGTCAAATCCCAACTGCTTTCTCCTCTTACAGATCTCCTTGAATCCAAGGGGGAAATGCCAAATAAGCACTCTTCAACTTTTGAAGTCATTTTCTCCAGGTTCCTTGGAGTAAAGGCATTACTATCTAAATGGTCTGGATCAAACTACCTTCAGTCCTTCAGGACACTTGACTTCCGGGTCCATGAACTGGCTAGTCCAGCCACACTTACTCTCATCAGGCTTTCAAGTTGGAAAACGTCAAGGATGAGGAGAAGAGAAATGCTATAGGATACTGGGAATTTCTTTGTTTCTTTTTTTGTTAGTGAACACAGTAGATGAATAGACTTTTTTTTTAAATTGTCCAATAAAGATTGACCCTTTTTTAGCCAAAACCTCATTTGGTTGAGTGTGGAGAGAGCAAGTACCAGCTGCTGTACAAAGCATCCAACGAGCATAGGGTCCTGAAATGAGCCTCTTAACCTCTCTGTTCATGTGGTTTATGGTTTATTGGTTTTTAATATACCACTGCTTGAGCAAGGCAGTGAACTGGTTTACAATCAAAATCAATAAAAGAAAGGAACTACAATTGGTATAGGAAAGAGGAAACCAGTAATAAAGTAGAAGGAAGAGCGAGTGCCGTCACGCAGGACAGGGCTTCATCCCCGAAAGCCAGCCTGAATAGATAAGTCTTTAGACCCACCTTAAAGGTCTTATATGAGGACTTGGTGCGTAAATCTGGAGGAAGAGTGTTCCAAAGAGCAGGGGAAACAAAAAAAAAAAAAAAAAAAGGTGTGCTTTTGTGTTCTCCCGTCTAGCTCTGGAAGCTGGGGGATTTCAAGCTGTTACCATGGAGGAAATTGGAGAGCCCTGGTAGGGGCATGGAGGGAAATTACCGATTCAAGATGGGGAATCAGTATATGGGACTTCGTGTGTTAATGTGTGAGGATTTTGTATTGAATGCAGTAAACTGGAAGCCCGTATTGGAACAATAAAGGATGTGATCAAATTTTGATGCATGACATAAAATAGGTAGTGCAGTGTTTTGGATCGATTGAAGGCATTTCCAGTCAGACTGGATAGGTCTAGAAAAGATATGTGCTCAAGGGTCCCAATGCACAGAGAGATGAATTGAAAGTACATTGATCAGCTTTGAAAATGTTATGAAAGGTGGGGTGGAAGGGGGTTAAAAATGGAAAGGAGAACTGTTGTATTTGTTGGAAATCAATTTATTCTGTAACCTGTTTCTTCACTGATAAAGCTTTGAATACAAAAAACATATCTCATCCATTTATGGAGAGTAACATGACTCGTACTAAGGCATTGGACGTTTTTTTCTCTTTTAGATGTCTCTGTAGGTTATTGGACTTTCACAGTTGCAAAAACCACCAGTAAACTGATCATGTCACCAACTTGCCCCATCGACACTTTTTTTTTCTAGTGCTTTGTCAGAACCTGCAAGGTAGTTTCTTACCAGTGAAATTATTGGACACAGACTATCCATTTTAGAGTTGTTTTCCAAAATCAGAACTCAGAAAGATGTTCTTTGGTAAAATTATATGATTGTACAGTATGTTGAAGAAAAGCAACTTGAAGGTATATCTTGGAAAAAGTCCCCTAGTTGATTTTTAGACCAACCCCTTCTCTGACTCGTATGCAGGACTGTCCCGTTCATTAGGCAACAGAGGCTGTTGCTTCAGCGCCATGGCGGCCTTTAAAACACCCATGCATGTGCGTGCGGTTCTGGCCTGCTTCTCCTGCCCACCCTCCAAGAAAGTTGCTTTGGAGGGAGGGCAGGCGTGGCAGGCCATGAGCACGCATGTGCATGGGCGTTTTAAAGGCCGCTATGGCGCTGAAGCAGCAGTTCAGTTGCTGCTTCCTGGGGGGTTAGGTTAGAGATGCCATCCACCAGGGTCTGATGCCCTAGGCAACAGCAGTTCAGCCGTTGCCATTTCAGCCCAAGGTGGGGGCAGCATGGCAGGCTGGGCGGAGGTGCAGTCTTTGGGGGGAGCGGCAGCATGGAGGGTCTGCCTAGGATGGCAGAAACCTTCGTGCCACCACTGCTCGCATAAAACATGAAATTTATTACAATACGCATGAACCTCGTTCCTTCACATGCTTCCATGAGTCTCATTCAGAAAGCAATTCTTTGTTTCCTAAAAGAAAATGGGAAGGCCCCCGTGTTTCTCATAATGATAAAACAAGAGGACATTCATGGAGCAAGTGAATGAAATCCTATCGTACCGCCTCACTACCTCCTCTCTCTACCAGACAATAGAGGGTGTAGCTTTTAGCTCTTTTGAACATCATTTTCACTCAGTTATAACAGTAGTTCATCTGGCTAAAACTGCTTGGATGAAAATGGCCTTCCTCTATTCAGCTAAATATGGGTGGGATTCCACAATAATCATTTTTAAGTTGGGAAACAAGGCATTTTTGTGCTAATGCTTAAGTACATGTGGAGGCCAGTTCCATAATGTGCACGTCTGGCCCTCAGGCACGTTCAAAGTGAAACGAGTGGACCCTGATTACACAGATGCGGGGATAGGTGCACCTGCAGGTACAGAATTGCATACATAGACATTCTCAGCGTAGACCGTACATAGCATTACATTGTACAGAGACTGGTATATGCCAACAACTGTGTAGGTCCCCGCACTCGCCATAATCCAAAAAGATGTACGTATGCGATCCTGCCCATCTCCGCGAGATACCCGCAACTGGCCACATCTCCCCTTTAAAACATTCAGCCCCTAAGCTGCTATGCTCAAGGACAGTGCTGTTTTGAGGCGGAAGTACAATGAAAGCTGAAGATACATATAAGTGGATGCAAGTGAGACAATAGAAACTAGTCTATGGCATGCCCAGAACACTACAAAGCAATCGCAGTGCACTGTAATGAAGAAGAAAAATAGGTAAAGAGTGATCTGTCAGGCACAAGATGCAGGCAGTAGAAGACTTCCCTAGGTATGTATGTTGTGGACATCTCTGGAACATGTCTTTACAATGCCAAGTAAGGACATGAACACAGAAGAACAGGTCCCCCCATAGTGTAATGTCCAAACATTTTCCCTTTCACTAATCGGGGACCTTCAGGTTGTCAGCAGTGCAAGCACCACACAGACATGCCTAAAGACACCATCGTTGCTCTCTACAACTGTGTTTGTTTGTAGAGACCAAAGATGGTGCACCTGGGCATGTCGTACTGCATTTTGCAATGTTGCATGCCCTCCTTCTGAGGTCCCCTCATTAGTGACAAGGAAATGTTTGGACTGGTAAACTATTGCGGGACTGTTCTGCTCACTCCTGCCTGTTCTCACTAGCATTTGGTGATGCTGTAGTCATCCCTAAGGTCCAGGTACCAGATAATGTGGACGAGCAATCTAGATTCCCCCACCCCCATGCAGCTGTTCAACCACACACACACATGCACTCTCACTTGCAATCCCACAGAAACAGACGTCTGCCAAAAGGATGCCCTGCACCGAATAACTTAGATGATGGACAAGAAACTACAGAAATCGGTACCGCCAACACAGCATCATGCCTGCTTACTACATTTCTAAATGTATCCATACATACACGATAGCTGCAAAAGTGAACCTCAAACAGATACAGAGCTGCATTAGGCCCAAACAGCCCTTCCAGTATTATCAGCCTCCAGGGCCAAACCTCGTATGCACATTGCACATCATAGGTCCACATATTTACCCAACCGCAACAGTGACCTGTGCACAAAATATTTGCCTTACAGCCACCAGCATAATATATCCGTAATATTGTGTCCAGTAGGAATCACATATGACCTTATGTGCATCAGGGGAATGTATACATTGAATGGAGCATATAGTAGCGATCCACTTTGTGGAGTATAGCACCCCAGCTGGCTGGGTGCCGCATACAGCACCGCTAGCTGGGATTACATTTCACAAGGAGTCCTAGGACTCCATCACCAGCATCATTTCTAGGACTTGGGTACTGTTAGCTTTGCCCCTTTAGCACACACAGAAAATGCCAGCATAGCTGGACTTGCGCACCGGTGCTCTACTGCATACACTTGTGGGGGTGTTTGTTTATGCAACTTTGACTTACGTCCTCCCTCTCCCCTGCTTTCTGTTCCGTATCACTGCACGCTGTGGTTTTCTAGACTGCAGACACACCAGTGCACAGCTTAGGTTTCACATCCATTCACCAATATGGGCTGCATTGAGGTGCAGAGCAGAAATATTTCTAAGTCCTACCTTTATTCCATGTTTGTGCAGGTATAACACAGACAGCTGTGGACGTAAATGGGTCTCTTTGGAATATGCTTTATACGTCTCTGTGCCTGGCCATGTCCCTGTTCCGCCTAGGGTTGCCAACTGGCTCCAGATGCGCCCGACAGGCTTGATCCAGTCCTGTGTTTACCCCATTGCATGCAGGGACTTGTAGTCTGGCTTTTCTTATGGAGTGCAATGGAGAAATCAGAACTACATGTCCCTGCATGCAATGGAGTAAACCCAGGACTGGATCAAGCCTGTCGGGCGCAGCTGGAGCCAGTTGGCAACCCTAGTTCCGCCCCCTCCTGCCCACATTCTGAGATTCCCTTTTAAGTACCGTGTACATGTAGGACCGTGAAGGAACATCATATGGTTCTAAGAGGCTTATTCGTGCTTCAGAATGTCCCCCTTAGTATTCACATGTATGTGTGCTCTTTGTGCCCGTTAATGCCAGTGACCAAACCAGAGGCAAAAAGACTGCAGCTATTGTTGCACGTACATCATGGCTGCTAAGTTTCAGACAACCTTTGGTTTAGAGATAGATATAGAGAGATGAGAGAGAGAGATATATTAGATTTAGATAGATTAAAAAAATTATATATATATATAATATAATATAATATAATATATATTTTAGTGTGTGTAAATTGCACACATTAAAAGAATCTGTGAACTTTCAAACACCCATAGAGTCTGCAGTTTGTATAGTCAGGGTTATCTAGATACATTAGGCAATTAATGCAAAATATTGTGCTAGCAAGCTAGCTTCAAAAGCCGCCAGTAGGTGCACTACTGACTTGGCTTTTCCCTATTCAGATATAATGTAACTGTATAAATTAGGATGATTAGAGGAGCTATAGTTTTAACTAGGTAAGTCTTTCTAGTTAAAACTATAACTTTAGTTTTCTTGTTATATTTAGAAGCACTTCTAAAATAGCCCCCTATGTGCAAATTGCAGCATTTATACTTGTAGACTGTAATGCATGTGTAAATCTGATTTTACACAGCCTCTGGTTACATGTGGTGAAACACACCACATCCAGATTTCAAGTGGGACGTGGTTAGAGTGTGGAGAGAGAGAGTTTTTTTGGGTGGGCCTACAATATCTACATGTACTTCCTATTTTAAAAGGGGACTCCACATCTAGATTAAAAAAAAAACAAAAAAACCCCAGCATTTTCTGCCACCCCAAGGCACAAATAAATGCTTGACTTTTATAGGGGTAGCCGTAATGGCTGAGGTTCTCTTTCCCTGCCCCTCCTCCCCTCACCCCAATCCCATACCTAGTTCTTACCTAGCTCCCTAATATCTAGTGGGGAGCAGGATTGATCCCTAACTACTTCTGCTTATGTTTGCCTGGGGTTCCAAAATGGCAGCCATAACCCCTAGCGATAATCTCATGGCGCTATCACTAGGAGTCAGGCTACCAAATAAGAGCACAATTTGGCAGCCTAATCCCTAGTGATAGTACCATGAGATTACTGTGAGGGTCATCCACATCATATTGGAACCCCAGGCCAGCATAAACAGGAGTGATCTGAGGATTACTTCTGCTCTCACCAGACATTAGGGACGTAGGCAAGAATGGGGGATGGAGGTAGCAAGGACTGCCAGAATGTAGCAGGGGTACTTGATGGGGGGAAGTTGGGGAGGGTTCAGTTGTAAGCGGGGTGAGGCTTGTCTACTGGCAGGAAGTGATCAAAGTGTGTGTGGATGTCAGGAGCAGTGATTGTAAAGTCACTATCATGCACATATGGAGCAGAGCTCAGGAGGGCAGTGAGAATGAGTAGTTCAGAGGTCTGTGTAAAAAGTGTGTGAAATGGAAGTTGACTGGTTGAGAAGAGCAAAAATGTTGATATAAGGAAAATGTAGGTTGGTGGGGTCTATTTGATTCTTTTCTCTGGGAGTTTGTGTATGTTGATGCTATGTTTTGCTGTAATCTGCCAAAGAGTAGGGGTTCCTCCCAGACTGGCGGGCTAGCTTTGCTAAATAAGGTGAGAGAACTTTTGACCTTTGGAGTAGGCCAGTGAGCTTTAAAAGGCTAATACTATGGTTACTGGTCCTTTTAAAAGTGACTTCTGCAGGAAACTTTAGTCATTAGCATTTTGCTATGGGTGTTAGAACTCTTTGGGGTGGTGTTATGAATTAGGGCAAAAGTGTTCTTTTTTTCTGTTGCCAATGTTCCAGTTTTTCCACAAGTGTAAAACTTGTTTTAAATAATCTAAAATCCCTTCAACTGGAAATAGTGGGAGCAGTGTGGCACCAGCCTCGGGCACGGGTAAATATAATCCATGCCTAAGGTTAAATTCAAGAAAGCATTTTCATAGTTTGATGTTTGTAGGCAAGTCAGAGTTTAAGTGGACGGCATGGAGTGTCTCTTATGGCTTTTCCTCTGCTGGGCCACAGCTTTTTATTGTGCTGCATATCTGGTACGTATCTCCCTTTATGCAACGGTTGGCATTGTGCAAATCTACACATTTCATGCCTGCTTGAAAGCCAGAGGCCAAAAGAAAATGAATTTGAGTGAATTGAGTTTCTTGGTTTATTGGCTTGGATTGTTCATTCTTTGACCCAGCATAACACAGTCCTCCAAAATAGAGGTCTTGCTGCCCCACTATCTGAACGAAGCAGTTTGCAAAGATGGCTTGATAGCTAGGAATCCAATGCTTTGGCACAAAAACTGCTCCTTTTGTATTGCTTAGTCTTTCTGTATGTATGTTTCTGGATGAAATGTCTTCTTTTCTAGTGAATTTTGGGCAGTGCTGGCCCACCACTGAACAAGTACAAAATAGATTAATTGCAAACTAAACATACATACTTCTTGGGATAAAATATGCCCATCAAGCCCAGTACCCATGCTGCTTGTCCAATGGGTAAGCAGTGGATTTTCCTAATCCTCTTTAATTATGGATATGGACTTTTCCTCCAGGAACTCATCTAAACCTCTCTAAAATCCAGCTATACTAACAGCTTTTCCTACATCCTCTGGTAACGAATTCCAGAGTTTGATTGTGTTGAGTGAAAAAATATTTCCGATTAGTCTTAAATGTGCTACATTGCAGCTTCATTGCATAGTCCTTTTTTCTTTTTGAAGGGGTAAACAACCAGTCTGTTTTATCCCTTCATTCATTATTTTATAGACTTCTATCATATCTCCCCTTAGATGTCTTTTTTCCAAGTTGAAGAGCTCTAACCTTTTGAGCCTTTCCTCATGAATATCCTTCCATCCCCTTTTACCATTTTTGTCAATCTTCTCTGTACCTTTTCTAATTCTGCTGTATCCTTTTTAAGATATGGTGACCAGAACACAACATTCAAGGTGTGGTCACACCATGGAGCGATATAGAGACATTATAATATCCTTTGTTTATCCTCCATTCCCTTCTTTATGGTTCCTAGCATTCTATTTACTTTTTTGGCCACCACTGCACACTGGGCAGAGAGTTCCAATGTACTCGTATTATCCATGAGGATGCCTAAATCCTTTTCCTGGGTGGTGGTGGTGGTGGTTCCTAATGTGGAACCTTGCATCATGTAGCTGTAGTTTGGGTTGTTCTTCCCTAAGTGCATAACTTTTCACTTGTCCACATTAAATGCCATTTGCCATTTGGACGCCTAGTCTCCTAATTTATCAAGATCCTCTTGCAATTTTTCACAATCCTCTTGTGTTTTAACAACTTTGAATAATTTGATGTTATCTGCAGATTTGATCACATCACTTATTTACATTTCCAGGTCATTTATAAATCTGTTAATAAGCAGCGGGCCCTGCATATAGATCCCTGGGGTACTCCACTATTTACTAACATGTGAAGGGGCCATACTGGACCTGGTGCTTCCCAATAGGGAAAGTGTTTCTGATGTTATTAGTGGGAGATCATCTGACATCCAGTGATCCACCAGATAATATGGTTCCGTATTAGCACTAGGGCTGACAAAGTCCATTCAAAAGCAAGAGTCTTAGACTTTAGGAAAAATAACTTTGTCAAAATGGGACAATACCTCAAGGAGTCATTAGCGGGATGGGAGATGTAGAAAAGCAATAAGGAAATTTGAAAGGGGATATTTTAAGGGCAATAGACTTTTTTTTTTTTAATAAGAAAGTAAGTAAAAGGAAAAGGAGGCCACTGGTTCTTGAAAGAAGTAGCTGAAAAGGTGAAGATAAAGAGGGTGGCCTTCATAAAATACAAGTGATCACAGAAAAGAGCAAGAGAAGCATCAATATTCAGAAAAGCTTAGAGAAGCTAGAAAAGTAGTCAGGAAAGCAAAGATACAAATGGAAGCAAAAATAGCCAATGTAGTAAAATGGGGGGAGGACAAAATATTTTTTAGATATGTTAGTGAGGAGGAACTGCAAAAGTGGCATTTTCAGACTCAAGGGTGAAGGAGAGGAATATGTAGAAGCTAATGAGGATAAAGCGGAATTGTTTAACAAATATTTCTGTTCAGTGTTCACAGATGAAGGGCCAGGAGTAGGACCTCAGAAAACACCCACAAATAGTAAGAGAAGTGAAGGTGATTTTGAACAATTTTCAAAAGACTGTGTTTGAGGAACTAGCTAAACTAAAAGTAGACAAAGCGATAGGTCCAGATGGGATACATCCAAGAATACTGAAGAAACTTGGGCAAGTTCTAGCAGCTCCACTGTCTGGCCTTTTCAATGCTGCTTTAGAGTTGGGAGTGGTCCCATGGAGAAAAGTACATGTGGGCCCTTTACACAAGCATAAGTAAGGATGAGGTTGAGAACTACAGGCCAGTTAGTCTGACCTCTGTGGTGAGTAAATTAATGGAAACATTGCTAAAACAGAGGATCGTTATGTTTCTGGGCTCCAATAGATTGCAGGATCCGAGCCAGCATGGGTTAACTAGAGGCAGGTCTTGTCAGACAAATCTGATTTCTTTGACTGGGTGACCAGGGATTTGGATCTAGGGGAAAACCCTAGATATGTGTACTTAGATTTCAGTAAAGCCTTTGACATCATTCCACATAGGCAACTTATATATACATTGAGCACCCTAGAGATGGACCCTAAAGTGACTGACTGTGTTAGAAATTGGTTGAGTGGGAGGCAACAAAGAGTACAGGTAAATGGAGCTCACTCTGAGAAGGAGGTTACCAGTGGTGTGCTGCAGGGATCTGACCTTGGTCTGACTCTTTCTAACATCTTTGTTAGTGTTATTGCAGAAGGGCTGTTGGGTAAGGTTAGCTTGCTTGCGGTTAATATCAAAATTTGCAAGAGTAGACACCCAGGAAAGAGTAGATAACATGAGGAGGGATTTATCTATGCTCGAAGAATGGTTGAGAATTTGGCAGCTGAGATTTAATGCTAAAAAATGTGGGGTCATGTATTTGGGCTGCAAAAAATGCAAGGGAATGGTACAGTGAAAGAGGTGAAGTACGTCTGTCCATGAAAGAAGAGCGAGACCTGGGCATGATTGTTTCTGATGATCTTAAAGTGGCTAAACAAGTATAAAAGTCGATGTCGAAAGCCAGAAGGATGTTTTGAGTGCACAGGGAGAGGAATGGTCAGCAGAAAAAAGGAGGTGATAGTGCCTCTGTATATGTTGTTGGTGAAACCTCATTTGAAGTATTCTGTGCAATTCTGGAGACCACACCTTCAGAAGGATATAGACAGGATGTAGTTGGTGCAGATGGTGGCTACTAAAATGGTTAGTGGACTTTGTTATAAAGCATATGGGGACAGACTTAAAGATCTCAATATGTATACATTAGAGGAAAGGTAGGATAGAGGAGATATGATAGAAACATTTAAATACCTCCGTGGCATAAATGCACAGGAGAGCCTCTTTCAATTGAAAGTAAGCTCTGTAATGAGGGGATATAGGATTAAGATGAAAGGGGATAAACTCAGTAGAAATATGTGGAAATTGTTCTTTATGAATGGTAGATGTGTGGAATTGTCTCCCGGTGGAGGCAGTAGAGAAAAGAACTGTATCTGATTTCAAGAAAGCATGGGACACACACACAAGATCTCTAATGGGGGGAAAAAAGGGACTATAGTGGTTGATTTGGAAGGACAGACTAGATAAGCCAAATGGTGTTTTTCTGCCATCATGTTTGTTTCTCCATTGAGAAAATTGGCATTTAGTCCTATTCTCTGGCCATTTAGCCCTATTCTTTCAACCTGTTCCTAATCAACAATAGTACATCGCCTCCTATCCCATGGCTTTTTAAATTTCCTCAAGAGTCTGTCATGAGGGACTTTGTCATAGGCTTTCTGAAAACAGAGAGACACCTTTATCCACCTGTTAATTCACACCTTCAAAAAATTATAAGAGATTGGTGAGACAAGACTTCCCTTGGCTAGATCCAGGTTGGCGTACTCCCATTAAACCATGACTATCTATATGTTCAGTAATTTTGTTTTCTATCATTGTTTCTATGATTTTGCCTGATACTGATGTCGGGCTCACTGGTCTGTCGTTTTCCCAGATCACTCCTGGAACCCTTTTAAAATCTGGCGTTACATTGACCACTCTCCAGTCTTCAGATACTACAGATGATTTTAATGATAGATCACAGATTACTAATAGTAAGTCTACAATCTCATATTTCAGTTCCTTCAACACACTGGGATATATGCCATCTGGTCTAGGTGATTTGCTGCTCTTTAGTTTATCAATTAGCTGTATTACATCTTCCTAATTTATCAAGATTGTTTCAATTTCTCTGTTACATCACCTTTAAAATCATTTCAGGCATGGGTACATTTTTTATATCATCTTCATTAAAGCCTAAAGCAGAAAATTCATTCAGTCTCTCTGCTGTGGCCTTGTCCTCTCTCAGTACATCTTTTATCCCTCCATTATCTAATGGTCCAATTGACTCCCTCACAGGTATTTTGCTATGAATATACTTTAATGTTTTATTATGCGCTTTTGCTTCCACGGCAATTTTCTTTTCAAAGAAGCTAAGGCTGTGTGGACTACTGTGCTGAAGAACCCTGGTTCACTCCTCTAGTTCGCTGGGGTTGCTCTGAGAGCAACGTTAGCAACCCCTAGGAGGGAAGAAAGGAGTTGTGGTCATTGCTTAAGGGCTACATCTAGTGGCTAAATTTGGGTCTATGATTGAGGGTTCTGGAAAAAGCCATGGTTCATGGGTCCCCTGCTAAGATCTGCTATTACAGTGACCAGACTAGGTGTATGTGGAGAGGGGTGATATCATAAAATATGAGTCTTCATTTGAAACCATCCTGGTGCCAGATTCAGATAAGAGGAAATATAAAATAGCAGTGTGTGAACCACCATAAAGTAGATACAGCCAGGCCAGACTTCTCCCAAATATAAAACACTTGCAGATGTACATAGAGACAGCTCAATGCAGAAAAATGCACTACCATCTGTACAGTATTTACACAGAATTTTCTGCGTTCGTTTTTATGCAGGAAGGAATCTGACATGAGCATAAACAAGACACAGATACCTGTGCTAATGGCAGCACACAGTGTGCAATTAAATCCATGTAAATGGATGGTAATGAAGCAGTTAGCTATGTAGAGAAGTGCGCAGAGGCTCAATGTGAGATTGTAATGGCAGGTCTGAGAAGACGTTAAGGTTTAGCTCATAGGACTGCAGTCAGTGCTGGTGAAGAATTCGTGCCTGTTCCTTCAGCATATAGCACCCACAACTTGTTGGGGTTTTTTTTTTCTATCTTTGCTAAAGAGTGCTGGGGTAAAACAAACAAACCCCAGCAGGGGAAATCTGCTGGAACAATGTTATGTGCATGTAGTGGATTGCTATCTGGCACAGAAATGGCAATAAATATTATTTGGAGCAGTTCTGCTCAGAATAATATTTATTGCTGTTTTGGCACCAGATAACGATCCAGCACAAGTGCCAAATGTTGTGTGTCCTTTTTTTTTTGCATGTGTGTGCAAGATGTAAGTGCTGCTAACACACATGTGCCTGCTTGCTCTCCTTGTTTAGTGTAGATGTTTTGTACCCAGCTCACTTGCATATTGGTTGATCACAGCATTGCTGAGCAAAACCTCTGTGCTAAACTTGCTTAGGAAGCCCTGCGTGAGAGCTGTAATGCCAGGCTCTAGAGCAAGGCTTCTGTATGGAGCTGAGAATGTATCTATCTTTGCATGCGAGAGACCTTCTCTAGACCGGAGTCAGTACATCAGGCTCCATCTCTGGTCCCATTCAAATCCAGGCTAAAAACTCATCTTCGAGGATGCTTTTCGATCCTGACCCCTTATTCTTCTGTCTAATGCCATTGTGTTTCTTAATCATAACCCTTCTAGAATTATCCCGATCCTCTGTTTGTCTCTCTTGAATAGATCATAAACTCTTTGGAGCAGGGATTGTCTCTTATGTGTATGTGAACAGTGCTGCATATGCCTAGTAATGCTATAAAAATGATTAGTAATAGTTCTGTATGATTTGAGACAGTAAGTCGTCTCCCTTTTTCTTTGGCCTCATTACTGGGGCTGCTCTACAATATTGATTTAGGACACTTCGACTCAGGAACCTTAAGTCTAGTGAGAACAGAAGTGAGTAATTTTACTGAAAAATACATTGTTTGAGACCTTTACTTTTGCTAGGAATATAGTCATTCTTTTACCAGGGTTTTTGTGGAAAATGTACTATGGAATGTCTCTTGCTGACCCCTAAAGACCCCCTCCACCCCCATCTGGAAGAGCACTGAACTCTGATGCCACTGGCTTACTGCCATGCTTACAAGAGCAGTCACAATGTTGTTACTGAAAGAATAAATATTTACAGAGGATGGGACAGACTTACATTTTTCCCAGGTGCCTTTCACTGGTTTTGGGAGTTATCTTTTGATTGTTTGCATGCAAATTCTAAATTTTAAGACTCTCTTTTTACAGAGCATTCTCTTGTATCTAGTGAAGGATCAATTTGGGAATTAGATCACAAAGTGAGAAGTCCTGTATCTTGAATGGTCAGGCTACTTTCGGCATGTAGTGATTTGCCATTGGTTACATAGCCTTACCTTCTTCAATAGCCTTGTTTGCACAATTGGCCGAGGTTCTAACCAATGGCGTGCTACATTAACATATTGTGACATCACAGTCAAACTTGGTGAGACAAGAATGCATGCTCTGAAACTGAGTTGCAAAACTATTATGTAGGTTAAGGCAAAGAATCAACTTGTGAAAAAAGTTTGTGTAAGAGGATGTCAGAAGGCATACAGGAGACAGCTGAGCTTTGTGGATTATTTTCAAAGCCATTTACAGACAAAACACTGCTTTTTTATGTGTGGAAATTGCTTGAATAACTTGTCATAAGGGTAATTTTTATAAAGTTCTGCCTGACTAATGAACATGTTCATGCTCCTGTGACAAGTCTATTTTATAAAGGAAAGTGACACCTTCTTTTTCTTTATGGAATTCTAGCATAAATGGCCAAATACATGCATTAGATCTACAGCATGAGCTCTTGCACAGCCGTAGAGCCTGAGGTACTGTAAATGCCCACCCCTAGATTCCTAAAGAACATATATATGTAAAGTATAGTATTTTATCATTTACATGTGCATTTGTTTACTCTGCCCATGCCCACAGTGTAAGTATGTGCGATCAGTCCGACACATGTATATTGACCACCTTTGTTTCGAGATAATGCCAGTTTTTATGTGCCTATATCACTAACAATACTGTGATTTACATGCATAAATAGTGCATACCTTCAGACTGCTCCTTCATAAAATTACCCTCTGTGTGTTTAAAAAAGAATGTTTGAGATTTTTTTTACATGTGGGAAAACAAGTCATATAAAATAATCTGGCCAAATACTCTTCAAGTACTTGCACACATGATTATGCATGGTACATGTGCAAATATACACAAACGTTCCCAGAGGTGTAGTTTGGACTGTGCTATTGATGTATATGCACAGTTGTATAAAACACACACACACACACGTCCGCCCGCACGCACAAACTCCCTTCAGAGATGAAGTTTTGCATTACTGGAGCTGGTTCCAGGAACCTTTGTCACCTGTATCATACTGTAGGTGTGTTTTGGTAGAATGATGATCAAAGGATGCATTTACTGTTCCTTTGAAAACACGTGTATGTGTTGGCTGCACATATATGGTGGCTGTTAACAAAATGTTACCCCTGTATGTGTTTTCTTCTTATGATCATCACAGCAGCGTCCATTACTTTAATTAGCTTGGAGTTGCACAGACCTGCTAGACAGCTGCAAAGGGATCTGGTTTTCTAGCACATTTTAAGCAGATTCTCAGGTTAAGTGCATGCAGACATGCTTGAATATTCATTGAATATCCCCTGTATCTTCAGATTTTGATTCCAAGTGGTGGAAATGGCCTTTGAAAATTATAAAAACTTATATTGACACTGGGTAAGAGTAACACAGGGCCCTGGTCAGGGGATAGGTCTTGGGTGGAATATCCTTTTTAACAGATATTTATTTAACAACTTTTTTTTACCCCACTGTATTTACCAGTCATGGTGGTTTACATGAAACAATATCAATTTAATTTAATTAACTTAGCTGTGCAAGTTAAACTCTCCAACACTTAGTACAATATGACAGTAGAATATAATGTGTAGGGAACTATGACTTGTAAGGTGATGTTACTGGGTGGAGTAGGTAAAGGGAAGAGGTGATGTTACTGGGTGGAGTAGGTAAAGGGAAGAGCTTAGGGTAAGTGTATGTAATGTGTTAGTGGAGTGATTGGGTCCATGGGGTGTTTACGTGTCTGATCCAAAGTGAGCCAAGAAAAGAAGTGTCTTTCATCTTTGGTGGAATTCTTTGCTGTCTGTGAGGAAGCGAAGGTCTAGAGCAGTGGTTCTCAACCCAATCCTTGGGACCCACCTAGCCAGTCAGGTTTTCAGCATAACCACAATGAATATGCATGAGAGAGATTTCCATGCAGTGCTTGCATTGTGTGCAGATCTGTCGTATGCATATTCATTGTGGTTATCCTGAAAACCTGACTGACTAGGTGGGTCCTGAGGACTGGGTTGAGAACCCCTGGTCTAGAGGGAGAGAATTCCAGATTGTTGGAGTGTAGAAGCAGAATGCTCTGTTGGAGGTGATGGCGTTGGTGCGGGTGAATGCTGTGGGTACGGCCAGGCAGGTGGTGTTGGTACTTCTGCATGATCTTTGGCTTTGGGGCTTGGCTAGCAGCGACTGTAGGATATTGGCTGAGAGATGTATGATCGTTTGGAAGGCTGTCAGCACCACATTGTATTTCACTCTGCTATTGATTGGGAACCAGTGTAACTGCTTTAATATTGGTGTTATGTGGCTGTGGCGAGGGCTTCCTGTAATGAGTCTGGCAGCTACGTTCTGTGCACGTTGTAGTGGTTCTATGGAGGATTTTGGTAGGCCCTGGTAGATAATATTGACTTAGTCAAAGATGGGGGCGATGAGAGCGTGGCAGATGTTTCAGAAGTCTTGATTGTCCAGTAGGGGTCTGGGGTTCTTTAGAGTTTTGATACGGTGGTATACTGCTCTTGTCACGTGTTTGATGTGGGTGTTGACGTCCAGGGTCTGATCTAGAATGATGCCCAGGTACTTAACTTGTTTTTATTTGCAGTGTCATGTTAGCAATGTTTATTGTAAGTGGCAGTGAGAAGGAGGGGTGCCTGGTGATGTGTAGGACTTCTGTCTTGTTGGGGTTGATGAGTAAATTGTGAAGGCTGAGCCATTGTGTGACTGCCTCTAGGCCTTCTATGATTGAGGTGTAGTCAGGATTGCTGGTGGAGAAAGGGGTATAGATGAGGATATCATTTGCGTAAAGGTGGTATATTTTATTTATTTATTTGATTTTTATATACCGCACTATTTCAAAATCAGCACAGTTTACCGAGAACAAGTATCAATGCATTACATTTTTTACCTTTTACCTTTAGAGATCCTCTGTGTTGGTCCCATGCTTTTTTGAATTCAGTTACTGTCCTCATCTCTACCACCTCCACTGGGAGACTATTCCACGGATCCACTACTCTTTCCGTAAAGAAATATTTCCGCATATCACTCCTGAATCTATCTCCCTTCACCCTCATCCCATGTCCCCTCGTAGCAGAACTTGCTTTCAATTGAAAGAGGCTCTCTCCCTGAACATTTATGCCCCAGAGGTATTTAAACATCTCAATCATATCACCTCTATCCCGCCTTTCTTCTAAGGTGTACATATTAAGATCCTTAAGTCTGTCCTCATATGCTTTATAATGAAGCCCACTAATCATTTTAGTAGCCACCCTCTGCGTAGAACAGGTATCAAAGAATGGAATGATAGCACTATAAACAATAAACATTTCACACTGAAACAGGGATGTCGACTTGGGTAGAACTAGGGTGAATTATTTACAGGCTGGTTAGTGTACTGTAAGAAGTAGGTAAGTCTGAGCTATGGCTGGTAGGCATGATCCATAGCGTAGATATGGTATATGCTCATAATACAGTTGGAAAAGATGCATATAAGATTTTGTGATTTTGGATGACTTTGCAGAGTGATTGGTTAAAAATGTTAAATAGTAGAGATGATGATAATGCAGAGCCTTGTGGCAATCTCTAGAGGAGGTTGAAGGGTCTTGACATTTGTGATCCAACTCTGACTTTTGTGTGTGGTCAGAGAGAGAAGACTGGAACTACTCTAGAGTTTTCCCTCTTAGGCCGATTTCGTAGAGGTGTGATTATGAGCTGAGAGTGTATGACTGAGTCGAAGGCTGCGGATATGTCGAGGAACACTAGGATGAAGCCTTGGGTGGCCGCCTCAGTGCCTGTGATTAGGGTGTTGAGGAGGGATGTCAGTAGGGTCTCTGTGCTATTGAAGGGTTTGAAGCACTACACTTCACTTCTATGTGCATTTGTTTATTATATGTGGTGCTTAAAGCACATGTGTAAACTGGCTTGGGTGTTCTACTAAAAATTCTGTCAGAAATTAAATTAATATGGAGCACTTTTTAAAAAATGAGGATACTTAGGTGTTTTTTAATTGTCAAAATCATATGTGGGCTTTTTATTAATGGTACTGTTTTTTGCCAATAGTACTATCAGGAACAGATATGCTCAATTTGTTTCTGAACATCCAACAGGCCTGGTTTCCAGGATAACCAAACCATCTGGTTTCGTTCTTTCCTCACTTCCCGCTCCTTTTCTGTTACTTTAAATGGTAAGTCTTCCAGTTCTATTCCTCTTACTTGCGGTGTCCCCCAAGGCTCTGTTTTGTCCCCTCTGTTGTTTAATATTTTCTTGGCCCCTTTGCTTCTGGTACTACAGCAATATCCTGTGTCCTATTATGTCTATGCAGATGACATTATTTTGCTCTTTCACACCTCTCCACTTCTCTTAGATCTCTCTCCCTTCAACGCTTGCCTTTCTCACGTGGCCTCCTGGCTTTCACAACACTACCTCCGTCTTAACCCATCTAAGTCCACTGCTATGTGGGTTTCGCTTTCTGGGTCATGTCCGTCAGTTGCACCCATGATTGATTCTATCCCCGTCCCTCTGGTGTCTTCGGTACCTCGGGGTGATTCTTGACTCTTCTATCTCTTTCCATGATCATATTTCTTCCCTTACAAGGCGCTCTTTCGCCATTCTTCATCGTCTTCGGGCTGTTCGCTCAATTCTTCCCCTTGGGTCCCTGGTCATTCTCGCCCTTGCTCTTATTATTAGCCGTCTCGACTATTGTAATATCTTTCTGGCCAATCTTCCCAAGTACCAACTTCAACGTTTACAGCTCATTCAAAATACTGCCGCCCGTATTGTCACCTTCGCCCGCCGTTTTGATCACATCACTCACATCACTCCCATTCTCATTCGACTTCACTGGTTGCCCCTCCGTGTTAGGTTTCATTACAAACTTCTGATCCTTACTCACCGTGCACTCTATACCAATAACCCTTTATACCTGGCTGATTTAATCTCTCTTCTACCGTCAGCTTCGCTCCCTTCACGCTAACCGTCTGGTCTTACCGTCTCCATCTCATGCCCATCTTGAGAAGACCCGTCAGGCTGCTTTCTTCTTTCTTGGACCTTGGTTATGGAATGCCTTGCCTTCATCCCTCCGTTTAGAATCCTCCTACTCACAATTTAAATCCTCTCTCAAAACTCATCTGTTTCACAAAGTGTTTGAACTCCCCCCCCCCCCTGATTTATCCCTCCGATTTTCCCTCCCTTGATACCGCCCCTGGTTATTGTCTTGTCCTAGTTTAGTTGGTCTTGCCCCCCCTCCATTTGTCTTTGTTAGTGGTGCTGTCTGCATTCTTTTTTTTTTTTTTTTTTGGTGTTAATTATTGGTTAGTATTTGAATATTGTTAATTAGTGGCTGTTTTCATTGCCTATTATTGTTTTGTTTTTAACTTATGTTACTTGAATATTGCTTATTGTTTTAGCTCGTGCCCATGTTTAATTGTTGTTTATTATTGTTTGTACAGTTTTGTGCTATTCTTTTCTCTTTCCTATTATTTTTGGTGTTCTTTTTCCGTAGTTTGCAGTGCTGCCTTTTATTTTATTTGTACACCGCTTTAATGTTTTTAATGTAAGCGGTCTATCAAGTGTGGAATAAAGTTAAAGTTAAAGTTATCTAAAGTCCAGTTCTCAACAAATTGCATGAAGATATCTGCTCTGTATAGGTGGTATGGGTATCCTGAAAACCAGACCTGCAATCTCTAGGAGCTGCAGCTTCCCTTTCTTATTCTAATCTAAGGTCTCCTCTTTTATTTTCTTACAAAAATGCCTGTTTTCCCCCATAGATTGTACAAATGGCAGAAACATTGTTTTGGGGAGGAGGGGGGACTACAATAGCCTTTGTGACAAAGGAAATTTTATACCAGACCTGAATATACACTGGTTTGACCCAGTGAAAAGTGGTATAGAAGCATTGCTAAATAAATAAAATACAATTCCAATACCACTTCACACCATACCGCAAAAGTAGGGTTAGAAAAATAAGAGCTTATCTTCCTTACGGATGAAACATGCCTGATCTTGATGACAGCAGATGCGCACGGAGGAGGAAATAGATTAACAACTGTTAATTAATGCTCTGATCTTATATCCGGACTATTCAGTTAATTAGTTTTTATTTAGAACAGACTTCTAGTCCTATTAAACCATCTAACAATGCATTTCTTCATGAGGAAAGTCAGTAGAAATCTGGTTATCAGTTAACCTTTTATGGCAACTATCTATTGCACTGAAAGGGAAGAGCTTGCAGGTTCTAGTTGCAAGAATTTGACGTGACATATTCATTGGGGTATTGGTTACGGGCTAGGATATCAACGGTTTTGCAGACAGGTAAGCCAGTTCTGCTGTGCTTCTCTTGATGGAAGACTTATTGCTGTTCATAAAAAACCTATTTGGCTGCACTTTATTATTCAATCCAGTGGTTCCCAAACCTGTCCTCGTGGAACCCCAAGCAAACTGGATTTTTGGAATATCCTTTTATGAATAAGCATAAGAGCTGCATTGCTTCCATTGTAGGAATCCTGAAATACCAGCTGGTTCACAATTTCTAGAAGACACTGAACCCCTTCCGTAACTACAAAAAATGTGCTTTGAGTACATTTTTACAACAGACTGATTGATTTCTTTAATGCTACAGGGGGTATCTCATTCTTAGGGGTATTTCTACTAAGTCGGGCTAATGGTTAACCCATGCTGTCTCCAACTAGGTCCCATTGAATAACATGGGACCTAGTTGCAGATAGCCCGGGTTAACCGTTAGCCTGGCTTAGCAGACATACCCCTTAGTTTAAAGAAACCTCAACTAGTGCCAATTCTTTTAGCCTCATGACATCTTCATCAAGATAGGAGTACAGGGTTTTTATTTTTTTTTCCTGGTGTGATGTAGCCCTTGTACTTATTAAGACCAATCTAAGGAGACTGAGGCAAATCGCCAGCCTTCTACCTCTTCTTCCCCCCCCCCCCCCCAAGATTTTAATAATTAAAGTGAATAATCAAGATAATCCCACTACAAACATCCAACAATTCTGTAAAAATGCCTAATTGGACAGCATAAATACAAAGCAGTTGTGCCCACTCTCCATGCAGGTGAAAGAATATGCTGATGGCTCTTTGAGTTTGTGTAGTTGCCAGGATCTATTGTTTGCTTTGATTGCTGCTGTGTTTGCCACCCCGCAGAAGCTGCTGCCCCAGGTGATTGCCTAGTCTTGCCTAATAGTTGGGCTGGCCCTGCCACAAAGCCTAATGCACTTTTTCTGCACAGGTTAGCTTGGCTTTAGCATACAATTTTGTGCGCTACCAGTGCAAGACTAAATTATGGGGCTTTTTATTTTGCATGTGACTTAACTGTGCACAAAGCCTCAAGCAGACAGCAGCAGAGTATTTAAATCTGTTTAAATACAGTAGAAGGCAATGAAACAATTAGTGATACAGTGCAGGTGCAGAGAACCAGAAAGCTGTGCTCAGCGCTGGAATTTTAATATGAGGTTTGAGGAGACATAAGGGGTTAGCTCTGTGGTTGGTGCTAGTGAGGAATTTATCCCTGTTGAGTGTACACAATTCTTTTATGGCTTTGCTGAAGGAAGGAGTGAAAGCACCTCCCCTGCCGTTCTGTGTGTGTATGCTGGAATGTTATATGGCGTATATAGTAAATAGCAATTTTCTGTGCAGAATGACGACATTGCTTTGAACACTAATATTTTACACAGATTTTCTCATTGTGCTATACCAGTCCAGATGAGTGGGTTATGCTCCCTTGTCAGCAGGTAGAGGCACAGTTGAACAGCTTTTAGTGATGTCATCACTCTGCATAAGTACTGGTGCAACACTGAGAGAAAACAGCATTTGTCTGCCTCCAGCAGGTGGCAGTGTTTGGACTGGTGCAGCAGTGCAGATAGGCCTGTCTCCACCTGTCCAGAGTGCAGTCTAGTCATCAGTGTGGCAGAGACCAGTAGACTCTGTATAGCTCAAAGCTTGGGTATGCCCAGTCTCCTTGAGCTGACAGCTTGCCATGAGTCCAACGTTGCTACGCACAGCTTCCCAGTGTTTGGTAGGCCAAAGAGCAGACAGGAGGACTTTACAGAGCCCCCTTCATAGGAGGTGGGGGGGGGGGGGTGAGTTGGGCCCGGGCAATCCTTCCCTCTGGTTGTCTCCTTTTCTGCTTCCTTAGCCTCACTGTGGTTTTATTTTTATTTTTATTTTTTTTTAGTTTTCAAAGCTTTATCCTTTTCATAGGCTGTACTGTGTTTGGCACTCTTACAATGCTTAATAAAGCAGTTCCAAATTAAAAAAAAAATTCTCTTATGTAGCTGGGCCTCAGACTGGTGGGCAGTTGGGCTTTCCATTCTCAGCCTTGCGGATGCTGGATTCCCTTTTTACCGTGGCCTTTTTTACCTTTTCCTTTTTCGGCAGGCTTCTTCACTTAAAAACAAAACAGACAAAAAAACCCCAACTGTATGCACCAATGCCAGGAGCCCAGCACTGCACTTGTCTTCCACTGGGTTAGCTCCGGGGGAGTCCTGAAAATGCCAAAAGAGGTGCTCCCGCAGTGTCCCCTTTTATACACGGGAAGCCTCTACAAGATATGGTAAATCCCTTTTGAGAGGCAGCTGGTTGGGGGGGGGGGGCAGTAACTGTTTTTTCTGAGTGGACCCAAATTGATTCAAATTAATGGGTCCTAGAGGTCCTATGTGAGGGATATGCTCTGGAAGTTGTACAGCCTTGGTGGGATGTCTTTGTGGAGTCTCCCCTCTGGCTCCCAGCTCAAGTGGTTTGAGGTCAAACTCTTCAGGACCTCCTGTAATCTCAGACTATTTCATTCATACCCGCCACAGAGTAGGATCATGGGTGTTATTCCATCTACTTCATAGTGCCCAGAAATGTAGGTTCCTTCTGTCTCATCCTGGATCTGAAGGCAGTCTCTGCCAAGCTCTGTGTTGCACATTCCTGCATGGAGACCATCAGAGCAATCATGTTGGTCTGGCAAGAAGTGTTAGGCCTGGGCCAGTTCTAGGGAGCTATTTTCATGTCTGTATCTGGTAACAGCACCAGCAGTTCTCAATTTCTGCGTCCTGGGCTGCCATTTCCAATTGAGTTTGGCCCTTCAGCCTGACTACGGGTCTTCATACCTTCTCCAAGGTCATGGTGGTTGTGATAGCATTTCTGCACAAACAGGGAATCTGAGTCCACCCATACGTGGATGATCAGACTCCCTGGAGAAGTCCAGAAAGGACATGGCACTAGAGATTCAGTGACTGGAAGAGCTAGGGTGGGTGATCAGTTACTCCAAGAGCTGCCTCAACCTTCCCAGGACCTGGAATATCTCAGAATCTGTTTTATCACACTCCAGGATCAAGTCTTATTGATGCCATAGAGGCCTTTCAAGTTGCAGAAACAACTTGGGGATTTTTGTGCTCAGTCTGCTCCCTAGGCCTGGGACTTCCATCAACTACGGGAGTCTATGTCATTGACTCCAGAGCTGGTCCCAGAAGCATCTCCTATAAACATGCTCCCCCAGCTTTCAAATGTTCGACCAGACTCTCTTCTCCCCCCCCCCCCCCTGAGCATCTGGAGATCAAGGAGCTGATAACATGGTGGTTACAATCGGTATGCCCTTGGAGGCCCCATATTTCATGATGGTCACCAGACACAAATCTTAAGGGCTCAGGAGCTCACTGTCTAGGTCATATGGTCAAGGGACATTGGCCATGAGGCCTCCTGTCAGGACAAATCAACAGACTGGAGGCCAGGGCAGTTGACCTGGCTTTGCAGAGGTTTCTGCCCGTCTTAAAGGGCAAAGTGGTCTGGATGTTCACAGGCAATGCAATGGCAGTGGCTTAGGTCAACAAGCAGGGCAGAACTTGCAATGCCAGGGTAGACCGTGAGGTGGCAAAACTGCACTTGGAGAGAGATAAGCTTGGTTGCTGTGTCGGCAGCCCACATAGCTTGGGTCAACTATATGCATACTGACTTCTCAAGTCGAAACACAGTGGATCCGCATGAGAGCTGAGCCATCACTACTTTGCTCTCATGGTGAGGAGAGAGAATGCCAAGGTGGCAGACTTTTTTTGTAGGAGAGAGCCATAAGTAAAAGGCTGCAGATGTGGCCCATTTTATATGTCTTCCCCCTCATGCCCCCCATGGCCCATAGTGAGCCACCTCATACACAGGATTAGGGCTTAACCTGGCTTAGTGATTCTGGTAGCACCCTACTGTCTATGCAGACCATGGTACATGGATCTCCTGAGACTGTTGTTGGGTCTACCTCTTCTGCTGCATCAAGAGAATAGCTGCCTTTGGCAAGAACCCTGTTAATGGAGGGCCCATTCCCTTCATGCTTATGGCCTGGCCCTTGAGAGGCAAAAGCTGTCTGAAAAGGGCTACTCAAGAGTGATAAAGGACACTCTGCTTATGGCTTGTAGGACTTATGCTTCATTGGTCTACCCTGGGCCCTGACTGCTTGTGTACATCTCACTCATCTCAACTGGTCTAACAGGGTTATCGGGTATGTAAGATTTCTCCTTCCTTAATTCCCTTTCCTTGAATCCTGTTAGACCAGTCCAGGACCTTCCCTGGAAGACTTCTCTTGAAGGTTTGAGAGTCCTACTGCTGCTTGATTGTATTGTTAGCATCAGTATCTGACATGATTATGGTAAAATACTTGTTCCAAATATTGCAATTTATGGTTGGTTGTTAACGTTCAATTTTAATTTTTTCAAGTTCTCCAATCTTGCTTACTGGCTTTTTTTTCCATGCTGTACTAGCAGATATATCTAGTGATGACATCACTGAAAGTTGTTCAATCTTCCTCCACTTACTGGCAAGGGAGCATAACCCACTTGACTGAAATGATCTAGCAGGATTCAAGGAAAGAATTATCAGGTTTATAAAAATTTCTCCACATAGCATAACAGCACAAGCACACAAGTGCTAGACTTTTTTCTGCACTGAGATATAGGTGCTGCTAATGCAGACCCCTGTGTGCATGTGTCTGACTTGCTGTCCTTGTTTAGCACAGACATTCTGAGCACAGCTTATTTGCATGCTGTTTGCTTACAGCATCAGTGAGCAAAACGTTTGTGTTAAGCTTGCATTGGGAAACCCTGCATTGAGTTTCAGCGCACGGCTTTAGGAATGAGAGAGAGAGTGTATTTTAGAGCCATACTGGTATCCATGTATCCATGAAAGCAAGGTGGCAGGGTCTAAAGCTCCCTTCACACAAGGTTAGTATGCCAAGGAAGTCTTATAAGCCGTATAAAAAAACCAAATCACAAACACTGAAATAACATTGGGGATTGTTATGCACCTTGCTGTCTCAAATCTATTTCACAAGATTAAAAATCCCTCACAATGATTCTGCCACACCTTTTTTTTTTCTTCAAAAGACCCCAGTACCAGAGAAACTATTGTTCTGAACTTTTTCTCTCTCTCATCTCCTTTTCCAATTTTGTTTTAGTGCATGCTACTGGGGATGTACACAAGGCAGACATTGTGGCTGGTTTTGGGGCTTTGAATTGTTTCACTTATTCTTATTAAAAATGTTTCATATACATAGGCTAGTACACACTAAATTTAAGGCACACTAATGAATCAAATATGCAGTAACCAATGCATGTCCCTAATGGATACTTTGTGTAAAGCGAAGTTACTTACCAGTAACAGGGGTTCTCCGTGGACAGCAGGATAAGTGAGCCACACCTGGTGACGTCATCCGACGGCGCCGAGACGGAAGAACTCTCTCTAGCTCAGAAGGGCTTTTAGCTCTTCTGAGCATGGGCCAACTGGCCCCACCTCGGGTCCCGCCCCTAGCCTGTCAGTATGTCACTAGCCGGTCACTTCCGGAGGGAGCGGGACTGAATTAGGCCGAAGGGCCGACCCTGATAGGGGAGGAGGGCAGGATGGTGTGGCTGACTTATCCTGCTGTCCATGGAGAACCCCTGTTACTGGTAAGTAACTTCACTTTCTCCTAGGACAAACAGGATGAGTCAGCCACATCTGGTGCCTCCCAAGCTGTGTGTGCTGTGGAGGGGAGGCCCTGATGAGAATGAAGGGAGCCGGAGGCTAAGACTTGCTCAAATTTATTCTGAGACTTTGTTCAGCCTCGTGGCTTCTTAACAGTGGTACATTCGTGTAATGAACAACACTTGTATACCATACAACACTTATAAAAATACCATATGGTGGTGCATGTAACAGGGCAGTCAGACAGTGCAAACGGTGCAAATAGTGCAAACAGCAGTCAAACGGTGCAAACAGTGTAAATAGTGCAAACAGTGCAGTCAGTGCATGTAAATAGCATAACCCAGATAGTGGGGCTATTCCGCGGGAGCCCCTGCATTGGAGGGCAGTGATTCTAGGCCTCTGCTACTTGCGAGGACTGTAGCGGTGGTTATAATCGCTTGTCCAAAAGCTGAGAGTCAGCCCACAATCCTATCGAGGCAGAAGTGTCTTTGAAAGGTGTGGGGGGAGGACCAGGTTGCGGCCTTGCAGATATCCTCTGTGGGTACGCCGTGCGGGTTGGCGATAGTGGTCGCCATAGCTCTGAGTTGGTGAGCGTGGATCCTTGGTGGTTCCTGTGACCCAGCCTGTTTCAGACAGAAGGAGATTGATATCGAGATCCATGCGGATAACGTCCGCTTGCCAATCGGACGGCCTGGTTTGTTCGGGTCATAGGAGACAAACAGCTGTGTTCCTTTTCGCAGAGAATTAGTCCGGAGGAGGTAGGTGCGTAGCGCCCTGACACAGTCTAGAGTGTGTAGTCGCAGGTCCTCGGTTGAGGAGTGAGGCTCAGGCAGGAAACAGGGGAGTTCAATCGCCTGACTGATGTTGACGGGAGAAGGCACTTTTGGCATAAATTTGGGGTGTGTCCGTAATGTAGCCCAGTCCGTGGTAATGATGGTGTAGGGTGGGTGAGACACCAGGGCTTGTAGCTCGCTGATCCTCCTGGCAGAGGTGATGGCTACTAAGAACACGGTTTTCCATGTGATGAACTTCAGTTCTGCCGAACTTAGTGGCTCAAATGGGGGTTGTGTTAGCTCATGGAGGACAATGTTGAGGTCCCAATGAGGTACGGGATCTCTGATCTGTGGGCATAGTTGCAAGATTCATGAAAGGACTGGTTAACCTATCGGCAACTTAGCAATGGTGTTGCCAGCTTCCTGATCGTGAAATGCTGCGATCGCACAAGAGGTGAACTCGAATGGAAGTCACTTTTCAGTCCGCTGTGGAATAGGGAGGGTGAGGTATTGGAGTACCGCTGGTACTGGGGATGAGAACGGGTTAAGGTGGCATTGTGAGCACCAGGCGCTGAAGCGTTTACATTTAAGGCCGTATGATTTTCGAGTTGCAGGCCGCCGTGCCTCGAGAACCACTTGCTGAACTTCCCTGGACAGGTTGAAGGAGGCTAAAGTTAACCTTTCAGTTTCCAGGCTGTAGGAGCAAGCGTCCTTAGATTGGGATGGAGACAGTTCCCTTTCTGGGATGTGATCAGGTCTGGTATCAGCGGAAGTCTCACCGGGTTTTGCAGTGCAAGGCGGCGTAGGTAGGGGAACCACACCTGGCACGGCCAGTGAGGCACAATCAGGATGGCCAGTGCCTTTTCGGCAGTGATGCGCTGGATGGTCATCTAGATGAGGGGAAATGGGGGGAAGGCATATATCAGAGACCACTCCCCCCATGATACGTCGAATGTATCCGAGGCGATGCTGTGGCTGGACGGGCGCTTTGAACAGAAGGTGGCACACTTCTTGTTGTCCTCAGATGCGAAGAGGTTGATCTGCGGATGTCCCCACCTCCGAAACAGTGAGTTGATTATGTGGGGTTTGAGTGACCATTCGTGTGGGTCCATTTGGCGACTGAGTCTGTCTGCTAGGTCGTTCATAGTCCCCGGCAGGTAGGAGGCCTGCGGGAGGCAGTGTCTGGAGAGTGCGAAACTCCAGAGCCTGAGGGCTTCCTTGCAGAGGTAGCGGGACCCAGTTCCTCCTTGTTTGCTGACATAAAACATGGCTACTTAGTTGTCTGTCTGCAGGAGGACCGTCTTACCTTGAATGAGGTTCTGGAAGGCCTTGAGGGCATAGAAGAGTGCTCTAAGCTCCAGCAGGTTTATGTGTAGGGAGCACTCTTGCTCCTTCCAGGTTCCCTGGGAGCGTAGTTGCAGGCAATGGGCTCCCCAGCCTAGTAGAGAGGCATCTGATGTGATAAGTTGGTGAGGTTGTTGTTGTAGTGGGCGACCCTCCGCCAGGTTTCTGGCCTGAGACCACCAAAGCAGGGAGCGGTTTACTGCAGCGTCCATGGAGATGCGTGATGAGAGTGGCTGGGTATGCTGATTCCAATGGGAGCGCAGGTACCATTGTAGGTGGCACTTGTGCAACTTTGCAAAAGGTAGAACCTGGGTCGATGCTGCCATGTGACCCAGAAGTTGGAGTATGCTCCGAGCGGATGTCTGTTCGGTTGTGGAGAGACACATAGCAAGCTTGGCAATAGTGTCCTTCCGGTGAGCTGGGAGGAACGCTTTTGCCAGGACTGTGTATATCACAGCTCCGATGAACTCCAGGCGCTGTGTGGGGACTAGGTGTGATTTCTGGAGGTTTATTCAAAATCCTAGCGAGGACAGTAGGTTGATTGTGCTCTGGACCGTGGTGCTCGTCTCGTGCGATGATGTGCCTGAGACTAGCCAGTCGTCCACGTATGGGAACACACAAATGTCTTGCTTTTGTAGGTGCGCAGCAGCTAGCGCTACGCATTTGGTGAAGACCTGGGGAGCCGAGGAGAGGCCAAAGGGCAGAACTCTGTATTGATAGTGCTTGTCCAGTATCTGAAAGCGGAGGTACTTGCGATGCGCAACATGTATTGGGATATGTGTGTAGGCATATCGTGTAGACCTAATGATGTGAGCCACTCTCCTGGTTGTATGAGAGGAAGAATGGAGCCCAGGGAGTACATCCTGAATTTTTCCTTTTTGATGTATTTGTTTAGTCCGCGTAGGTCGAGGATGGGGTGAACTCTGCCCGATTTCTTGGGAACTAGGAAGATCCTGGAGTAGAAACCCGTGTTGATCTCGCTGGGAGGTACTGGTTCTATTGCTCTCGCGGTTAGTAGCGAGCATACCTCTGAGGAGAGGGCCAAGAGGGATGGTGGCGGAAAGGTGCAAGTTGGTGGTTTGCATTGAGGGGGTAGGAAGGAGAACTTGATACTGTATCCCTCCAAAATTATCCTTAGGACCCATTTGTCTGTGGTGATGGACTCCCACATCTGTAGGAAGGCTGTCAGCCGACCCCCGTTGGGTTGGTTGGCTGTGTGGGTACCGTCAAAAGGAAGGGTTGGATTTTCCAGCATTAGACGGTGTAGTTTTTTGCTGTTTTCTGTCCCTCTGGCGTGGTTTTGGTCGGTAGGAGCTATGGAATTGCTGTTTATATCGAGGAGGTTGCCACTTGCGATAGGAGTTGATACGTTTAGAGGTACCTTTTTGGTGGTAGTTGTAGTTGCGGTTGGAGGAAGATGATGATAGTTTTCGTTCCATCCCTTCATCTGCTAACGTTTGCAGGGTGGTGCAGTGATCCTTCATGGCGTTGACAGTGTCGTCAACTGTCTCACCAAAGAGGGTGTCGCCCGCACAGGGGGCATCTGTGATGCGGTTGTGCATGTCATCACGAAGGCCAGAGGCTTGTAACCATGCCATCCGCCAGGCAGATATGGCTGTGCCCGCGGTTCGAGTTACGGCTTCGAAGGCATCAAAGGCTGACCTGACCTGACTTGGTGCTTGGTGCACTCTTGTAGGTCTGCGATTGACACGGCGATGGATGCCAGAGCCTCGGTGCTGAGAGAGGATTTTATCCTCTCGATGATGATATCCTGATAAAGGGCGTGCTGTAATTGGTGGGCCGCTACCCTTGATGAATGCATAGCTCCCTGGAAGGTCCTTTTTCCGATATCGTCTAGAAGTTTTAGGTCCCTCGTAGGGGGGCTATTTGCGTGGGTACGTGCTGATTTAACCCTTTTGAGGGCAGATTCAACCACTATGGAAGTGTGTGGGAGTTGGCTCTTGTAGAAGCCTGGCGCTGGCTGTACTTGGTATTTGGAGTCCAGTTTCTTAGGGGCGGCCGGGCCAGTGGCTGGATTCTGCCACAGTTTTGCTTGGTTCTCCTTCAGCAGAGGGTGAATTGTGAGGAGTGCAGAATTCTTTGTGGTCTCCAGGAATTTTAGTGCCGCCTGAGTCTCTGGGCATAGGTCTGTGGGCTGAGAGGCGGCAATTCTGAGAGCAGAGGTTACCTTCCAAATAAATTTGTGGTAGGTTAGGTCTTCAGGGTTTGTTGGTGTAGGGCCCGATGCTGTGTTGGCCTCCGGCAATGCACTGTTGTTAGCTTCCGGTGAAGCCGGGGTCTCTTCCGGATGAGGGGATTCCTGGGGGCTGACGTCGTCCTCCTCGGTCAAGATAGAGTCCTCAGGGTTGTGTGCAGTGAGGTCTGAGCTATTCAGGGGTGCCAGATCCCCAGAAAGTAGGGGGCTGATAGTCTTTGGAGTTTCTTGACTCCTAAGCTTTGCAGACCACTTACTGAAGCATTCCGAGAAGAGGTTGAAGAAATCATCGTGAGCTTGGTGTCCCACCACAGGGGGTGCCTGAAAAGCTGTCACTGGAGGGGAGGTGGGAGATGCTGCCCAGTTCAGCTCTTCTTCCCTGGAGAAATTGGGCATACTGTGCCTGGAGAGCGTCTGTGGATGTCCTGGAGATGAGGTCCCAGGTGAATCTCTGTGTCTCTTGTGTTTGTGATCCTCATAACTGGAGCAGGAGCTGTAGCTGCAATGCCTGTACCTGTGTCTGTGCCGCAAGGGCCGGCTCCGGTGGCTGCGCCGGTGGCTGCGGCTGTCCTTTTTTGTGCTTCCTGTGGTTGTGGGATCCCCTAGGGCTGGGGTCACCAATCTCCAGAGGGCCGCGGGCAGCACAGCCGACTACCGGGAGCCTCGCGGGCCGCACCCCCCTTCTCCCCGCCCCCGCAAAAAAAAACAACAAACGCAAAATTATGAAAACAATGGCTGATCACCTTTATTGAATTTAATGAGATGGCTGATGATTCATGCTAGCAGACAAACGCTTAAAGTCCGGCTTCACAGATGACACTGACAGGAGAAGGGACGCTTGCAGGTGGTCGTCGGTGAGCTGCGAGCGCGTGGATACAATGGCGGGAATCCTTGGCGGGCCGCACGTAATGTTAACCGGGGTAGAGCCTCGCGGGCCGCATGAAGGGACCTCGTGGGCCGCATGCGGCCCGCGGGCCGCAGGTTGGTGACCCCTGCCCTAGGGGAAGTGCTCCGTCTGCTCAGATATCGGCACTGAGAGCGTGAGCGCAATCAGGTCCGTTGCCGGCTCTGAGGGGCAGAGGAGGAATCCATCGGGGCTGGAGAGCAAGAGCCAATCAACTCTGGGTGGGCGGAGCTGGCCGGTGCAGCCCCAGAGGCAGGGAGATTCGTTGGAGCTGAGCCGGTGCTGATCTCTGCAGGAGAGGCGGAGCTTGAAGAGGATGGACGAATCAGGTTAGGAGGGGCGGAGCTTAATGCTGCTGATCGAATCGCAGCAGAGGAGGGAGCCAGAGTGTTGCTGGGAACAAGATGGCAGCCTCCTGCTGAGCTCCCACGTGTGCTGGGTCCTGGGAGGGCTCCTGTGGACGGAGAGCCAAGGGGATGCCTGCTGAGGCCAGAGGCCGGCTTCGGTAATGTCTGGGGTGCCTCGGGAGGCTTCAGACACGTTCTGGAGGAAGTTTTCTTGTGCTTACTGGCCTCGTTTCCCTGAGGAGAGTGCTGGTCGTGTCTGGGAGACAATTGACTTCTCTCCTGGTCTTAAGGCATTTTTCTCCCCTTACTATCATCTCCTGCACAAGGAGAGCTTTTAATCCTGCCTTTATCCTAGACTGTTCAGTGGTCCTTTAGATCACTGCATTCTATGTACATACCTTAAACACAGAAAGTACCATTAAAGGGACACTAACACTAGTGAGGTAGTCCAACAGGTTCTTGCACTTGCAATACAAGTAGTGCATCTAATTTCTTGAGGGGGGGGGAGGGGTGTTGCATTATTTCAGATAGACATGAGAACCTCTTGACAAGTTGGCAGTATGTTCATCATTTGGAACATATAATTTTTTTGTGGTTACATAAACATTTGTTTTTTAGTAGTATTGCCTTGAGCTACTATGGAAAGGTGTGTGAGTTACCCTGCAGGGTTTACAATCTAGGCTTGTACCCTGGACATAGTGGAGGGTTAAGTGACTTGCCCAAGGCCAGAAGGGAGTGCCAAACAGGGCTTGGTGCATGAATGGCTGGATTTAGGACCCTTCATTATAGAATTCTGAATGAGGAGTCCTAAAAGGTCTCTGGTCAAGGATTGCCACTGCAGTGACGGGTCTAAAAGCAAATGAGGATTCCCTCTCCTTCCGAAGTGGTAGTGGATGAAGGCTGATAACACCAGATCCTAGCTGTGTTTCTGATCGGACCTGGAAGCAGCAAGAAGCAGGAGGAAATTTGGCATGGGTCAAAGACATGCAGGACAAATCCAAAATGGTCACATTTGTACATAAGCACTCAATATGTATTTTAAACATTAGCATACAAATTAAAATCCTGTTTCTGGATAAGTAGTAATATGGGGGAGGGGGAGGGCAGTGAATAGCAGTTCACTTGCATTGAATGGCTTGTGTGAAGACTGCACATGCTGTCAGCTGGACTCTGAGGAAGCGTTCCACAGATGTGCTTATTAGAGGGAAGGAGAATAACACCCACTCGTAATATATTCGCAAGTCTGCCAGCTAATTTTTCTTCTTTTGGCTGCTGGCACAAAAGAGCAAGCGTATTGTAGCTGTCCACTTTTAGTACACTATATGCTAATTTACAAATTGAGAAAGTAACTGCATTCTATATCTTTGGAAATTAGCAACAGTTCCATGCACTAAAATCATTTTATATCTTTTACAAACAGGCAGTCTATTCAAAAAATGTCCTCTGATAGTAAAGCTACCAAAAAGTAATTGGTGCAATTAGCAGTTATCAGAACTCTTAATAAAACTCCCCTCTGTTGTGATTTGTACTTAATTCTCAGGGCACTATTTAAGTTTTTGGAAAATTCTCTATTTAACCATTCCCACTTGAGTCCAGTCCCTGAGCAGCAGTACCTGCAATTTTCAGGAACTAAACTCCCTGCTGGGCCTGCGAGCCCTCAAGGCCTGCAGTATCCCTTAGGTTGGTTTCCATGCAAACAGGAAACCCCATGATGGAAGGGGATGCAAGGCCACCGGGTCTGTCAGAGCACAAGGGCTTCCAGGCTCCTCGCTTCATTTTGTTCCTGGAATTGCTGTGGTTGGGGGCTAGGCTGCACTACAGAACAGTGATGTAGCTGAGGAGGGATGTCAGAGCACCTGATCTGAGCAGGGCCAATGGGAAGGGGAGAGCAGAGGACCCTTCATCACCCAAAATTGAAATCCACCCCTTATCCTGCCACTGGCAAATGTTCAAATTAATGGTCTCCAAAGTGTGTGTGTGTGTGTGTGTGTGTGGGGGGGGGGCGGCACCTCCAGATACAGAAACAGAAACAGATGTAAGTGGACCTCTCCTTCCCTGGGCCTCCTACTCTCTACAGTATAAGGTCTGCTTAGATGGCTTTACATCAGGCTCTTACCAATATGAAGCTTATTAAACCAGGGGTTTCTGCTAGGCTGGTTCTTCCTCAGGACACCATGTAGGTGTCACATCGATACAAAGAAGGAATCTTCAAAATTATTTTACCTGGATAAAATTGGGGGAGGGAGGAGCTGAAAATTACCCTCCTCCCCTATGTAGGCATAGTTACCTGTACCACAAAGGGGAGAGAGAGTACGGAATAAGCAGATTACATGTTGAGGTCCTGATTGGCATTGTAAAAATTGTCCCTGTAAACCATGCATATAGCAAAAACAGCTGAAGAGCAGATCTTTTTTTTTTTTCTTTGCCACGATGATACGTTGATACATGAAAAGGAGGAACATAGCATGGACAGCTGAGGACCAAACTGGGGGTGGAGTATGACCATCATCAGATGCCCACTCTTTATGGCTATTAAGGTGTTAAACTGTATGACACAAACCTAATGCTAAGCAAAGGAGAGGTGACTAAAGCATGACCAAAAGAGGGAGGATGAATGGAGTCAATATTTTTGCAGAATCATCCTGGTAAGTGCTGCTTTAAGGCCATACTGTAGTTCATGTTTCAATAGGAGGAAAGGCATGCAGGTGGTTGCTAGACAGGGACTAATCCTTTCAGTGCAATTCTTATTTACACATTGATCTTGTCTTTTAAAACCAAGTTGTTTTGGTAATCAGAGGATGGGCCTCGGGAGCAAAAGCACTGTCATGTTAATGAAGATCATTGCTTTAGAAAAGATCTTTTCACACCCCTTTGTGCAGCTCTCCTACACTCTGTCTGAGGTAAGATGTATGCAGATGTGATTTCTAACAAAAGCTATTTGCATGGTGCAGATCTACTGTAGTGGAGGAAAAGCAACAGAACTGCTGTAATAGGATGAAATGGTGGGAGACCTCCAAAGACAAGGTGAGTGCTGGTGTCCTTATGCCCCGTGAACAATAGAGCAGGTGTATGCCTGGAAAGAGCTGACAAATAAGGTAATATTCCCCAGGATAATCTGTCTGAAGTGCATAAATAGTAGCTGTGGTAGGCCATGTGATTGGGTACAAGCTAATCAATCCATTGCTTTCCTGTGAGGCATTAATTTCACAAGAACGCAGGCTAGGCGCTCAACAAAACAGCATCCCAGCAAGGAGTGCTTTCATTGCCCTGCTTCGGGTTCATGTGACCCTCCAAGTTCTGGTGTATTGTATAATTTACACTGACCATCCCTTGAGATTTTTCTTCTGCATCCATTGCAAGCAGTACGAAGGCACCAAATGAGAACGCACTAGGGAGACAGGTGCCTGGATAGTGCAGTGTATGTGCGCAGCCTGCTGCATGTATACTAGATCTCCTGCCTTCTGAATATAATTACTGTATAACTAAGTCATTTTTTCATGCCCATGCTAACTCTCTCAATCCAAATGACAGTCCACTTCAGTGTCTAGTTAAAACAGCAAATGCATTAGCTATTAGTTCTGAAGATTGTGGGTGGTGGTTTTTTTGTCTTCCTGAAGATCAGCTGGAAGCCTACTGGGGCTTTAAGTAACAGGGCATGCTCTGAGGTTTCGCTTAGGTAAACTCAAATATGGTGATTGACGCCTGGTCTAGTCTCTCTCTATCCATGGAAATGTACATTCTGGTCGCTGACTCCCTTTTTCTATATCTCCCTCCCCTTATCAGAGTAGTTTGGCTGCACCTGCTCTCATTCATGGCTCCTGTCTGACTCTGCTGAGCCCTCACAAACCTCAAATGCTCCTCAGCTTATCCATAGAGATAAGGAGGTTGATGCAAAAAGGCTGTACTAGAGCCCAGTGCTACAGCTCTAGCATAAAGTTTCCTACTACAAGTTTAGTGCAGACGTTTTGCACAGTGATGCCGTAAGCAAACAGCATGCAAATGAGCAGTGCACAAAATATCTGCACTAAAGCAGGAGAACAAGCCAGGCATATGCACACAGGGGTCGGCAGCACCTGTATCCTGTGCACAAAAGGCACTTGAGCACATGTCCTGACCCTGATCAAGCTGCGGAACATGCATGGAAAGTTAGAAAGAAAAGCATCACTGCCCTGATCCATCATTGGCCCACTGACTGGTCCCTCCCCCGCACGCCCCACCCCACCAAAAGATAATCAGAAAGATGAAGGTTGCCCTTGGCATTGTTGAGGGGGGGGGGGACGGTTCATAACTCTGGTCATCTTCAGTTGCCCAAACAAACCAAAGATTAGATACTGCCTTAGGAGAGGTTGAACGTTATCCTGTTCTGTCCAGACTGCTTGGGAGCAGTGTGATTTAAAACAAACTGGATACAGCTGTCTGAGCTTTTTAATGGGAATCTGCATGAAGTATAACTGTATCAGAAGCTGTCACAGGCAACAAATTCTGCATTAGCTGCTGTTGCAGACCTATGAGCTCAGCTAACGTACCCTCTGTCCTCACTTTGTAATCCCAGCATTGAGCTCAGCCTTCTGCACTTCTCTGCATCTGTGTTGCATACTTTATTGCATCATTACCATCTATTCCGAATGATTCTAAATGTGCTGTGTGCTGCCATTAGCCCAGGCATTTGCAAAGGGATTGCACGTGCAGTAAATCCCTTCCTGCTCACTGCACCCATGTTAATGCAGAAACATTGTGCATAAACAGTGGCAGCACGGTTTTCTGCATCAGTCTGAAGATGCAGAAAAATACTCAGGTAGAGCCCTAGGGTCTCTAGACATGAAACGGGAGGGGGAAAGCAGAAATACGTTTTTGGCTTGTTCTGGGTTAGGCTGCAACCCTGAAGATTCATGATATGCCTGGCTTCAGTCCCCAGGTGTGTCTCATGGCTGGGGTGAAAATGCAGACCCACAACTTTAGGGCAGTGTGCAACCTATTATAGCTAAACCTTTTTTATAATGTTCATAAAAATAGTTTATATTATTTATCTGCAGTGACTTTTCTTTAAAATCTACTATGCCCTTAGTCCTTCCATCCTACAGCTGGGTAGGACCGGCCCATCCGCAGGGTGGCAGACCATGGTGGGCAGCATGGCAGTTTTGTGCTGCCCCTTTGGTGCCCGCAGTAGGACTGTCCTGTGGGGAGGGTCAGAAGTGGCATGTGGCCTGCTGCAGGCATCAGTGGTGGCACAAAGCTGCCACTGTTCCCCAGACAGAAATAGCGGCACGGCACAGCTCGGTGGGGGGGGGGGGGGGCATGGCCAGGGCTCTGCCGGGTGGGGGTGGGGGGCACAAACCCTTGGGCTGGCTCTGCAGTTGGGCGTCTCAAACCTGTCCTGGAAACCACATAGCCAGTCAGGTTTTAGGATATTGGCAGTGAACCTGCATGAGAAATTTGTATACTTTAGAAATCTAGTATGTCTAAAGTTTTCTCATGTATATTCATTGTGAAAACCTAATTGGCTGTGGGATTCTCAGAATGGACTTGGAAACTCCTGCCCTATAGCAGGTATGACATTTTTTTAAAAATCCCAACACACAATTTAATTCTGTAAACCCGTATATTTATATAAACACTAAACTACTTATGCTAACGAGGACTAGAAGGAAAATAAATGAATAACGGGGATGTGCCAGGATATCATCATTCCTCCTTCAAAAAAGAAATCTGTAAAAGCCACAGAATTCTCTGGCTTCAGGGTGAATGAATGTATAACAAATTACGTCGTGTCCTAAAATGAAACCGTATGTAGGTCTCAGTTACCTCTTGAGGACAAAAAAATCTTCCCATGACCTCGTCTTTCTGAGTGAGTGGGAGCAGACAAATGACAGAAGCAAGCTTAACAGGAGGCGATTTTAACTTTTGAAAGCCTATTTAATTTGAAATCTGGTTTCATTCTCTTCTACGTGATCCTTTTTTAATACAAAATGACTGAAGAATTGTCTGGGTTCAGAATACAAATCGGGAAAAATCTGAAGTATATAGTTTTAAAACAATTTCTTCCAGATACAATATTAGGGGACTTCCACTGAAACACGCGGGGCCCCTTTTACTAAATCGCTGTAAAGTTGCATGAATGTGGTAACAGCAAAGCTTGTGCAGTAACCGATGCGGTGGGGGGGGGGGGGGAGAGGGGGAGGGAGGTGTTCCCAGCATCTTACCTGGAAGCAAGGCACGGTCCGTGCCTATTCCCCACTCATAACCTGTCCATTTCCTCCCCACCCTGTTGCAGGATATGTATTTACTGCATTTATTTGCAGCATTCTCATGCCTGAATGGTAAATAGTGACATGCACTAACTGCTCACATATTTTTGGTAAAATAAAGCAATTTTAATTTTGCAGGGGAATATGGTCCCAAGCTAACTAAACAGTAAGTACTGTGTTTCTCATCTCCTGAATAACAGATGATCAATTAATAGCAGCTGTTAACCATAAGTTTGGGGGTTTGCGCCCACTTTGGCCACCAGGTTTATTTTTAGTTGGGAGGGGGGGTGGGGGTTCGGCCAGCTGTCTTCTCCCTACTTTCTCACTAGTTTATGCATAAACGAGGCACCAGTCAAATCTCAAAATACCATCCCTGCACTTTCCATAACTCCCCGCTCGCTTGTGTATACTCCCCTGGATCCTTAGATTGCAGAAGAAAAGGCTTTCGAAAGAAAGGAGGTCTGTCCAAATCAAAAGGCTTCTGGGAGTAAATGGAGTAATTCCATCCACATTTGTAAAGAATAATATGGCTTTTATTTCTTAATTGGAGAGGGGTATGTAGGGAAGGGAAACTTGGATTTAGCTGACTCCCTGTTTCAGGAGTAGCTGAAGCTAAGGTACATTCAGCTACAGTAGGTATATCCCTACTAAGTTTCTACCTAAGACAGAAGGTTAATGACTTGCCGAAGACTACAAGGAGCAGCAGTAGAATTTGAAGTGGACTTTCCTGATTCTAGGGCCATTGTTCTAACCATTAGGCCACTACTCCATTCTATAGGTGAGAGATACCATATTTTGACGCACATAATGTGCGTATTATACGTGTTTTTACAGAAACTATGCCCCCGCGCATTATACACATGTGTACGTTACATATGTAATTATGAACACAACACAAAAAGAAATTGAGTTTTTAACTTTTCTATAACTTCTTTATTTCTGAAATGTGGAATTTCAATGAGACTAAATGCGAGTAAATGAAACTAAATAAGACTAAATTAGATTAGGCCAATTCCAGTTCAGTCCATAACCTCTTAACTGTCATTGTTGAAATAACTATGAGCCAACTGCAAACATTCTTCTGTGATTTCTGAAGTGATGTCATCGTCACTGCTACTGGCATCTTCACCTTTGTCCATCGGTATCCGAATGTCTCTTATTCTGCTGGTAGACAATCCCAGCCTTTCTGAAGTCATTGCAGATGGTTTGTGGTGGTGGTTTACCCCAAGCAGAAGACATCTACTTGCAGACTTCTGAAAACCATGCCTGCTTCGGTTTTCCTGATGGCGTGAATTCGTGAATCCCAGACTACATCCATTCATCCCACTCTCTTCTCATGAACATCTTGAATGGGTGGTTAACCACTATATCTATCAGCTGTAGCTTGCAGGTAAGACCACCAGATATTATAGCTGTGTGAGCACCAGTCAAGTTTATATAATTGTGAACACTTTTTTCTTTCTGGTTAGCCATGGCATCGAGAATTATTAAGGACTTCTTGGAGAAGAATTCCTTCTGTCTGGCCCTATAATATTTATCAACCCATACTTTCATAAGATCACAGTCCATCCATGCCTCCCTATTACAATGGGCAATGACACTGGTGGGCAATTTTTCACAGGGCATGGTAGCTCTCCTGAAAATTACCATCGGGCATCCAAAGACTCCAGTGAAGTAGGTCCTCTTATGCCCAGTGGTTGTAATTGCTACGGTTTTTGTACCTGAAGCAGCTATAGTGCTGGTGACAGGGATTTTGAAAGACATTAGAACCTCATCCATATTTATAACATCCACTGCAGAGATACCATGTTCAGAGATTTCTTTGGAGATGAATTCATGGAAGTTGTTCATCTTTTATTCCCAGTTGTCCAGAAGTCGCTGGTCTACAGTGGTTCTCATTCTCACTGAAAGTCCATTTCTTTTTATGAATCTAGAAATCCAGGAGAAAATCGCTTTGAAAACTGTGATTCCTTTCATTTGCCAGAAGTTTCGCTTTGATCTGAATTGCAACAGTAGAGTCAAATTGATTTTATTCCCTCCGAGAAAAACCCAAACTCTCAAGTCCTCCTTCAGTTTAGGCCATTTATTTTGGGCCCACAATGTGCACGTTTTCAGGGATTCATATTCACAAGCTCCTTTTTCTCCTTTCTACATTCATGAATGGACATTTCTGCAACCTCGAACTCTCTCGCTGCTCTGTTGCTTGCTTGTTCCACTCTCATTTAAGTTGGTAGTGTAGGACTTGCGTTTCATTCCCGGCAAGGTCAGCAGCAAACAGGGTGTTTGCATGTACGTTATATGCATGGGCAAATTATCCAAAGATTCTCAAAGAGAATGGCATGATTTCTGCTTATTATACACGTGTGCGTGTTATATACATGGGCAGTTATTTGCATGAAAATACTTTTTTACAAAAGTACTGTATGTGTCAGAAATGACAAACTAAAGCATGTTAAGTTTGCAAGTCCTGAAGTCTGGACCTGTCCCATAGCTGCACCAATCTCTCCTCTCTCCATGGCTCTAGAGATTTTCTGATTGGCTTCTTGCTTCCTCCCGTCATCCCCCCTCCCCCTCCCCTTTGCCTGCATTGCAAGGCTTGGTCAGGCCCTTCTCTCCATCCTCTTGCAATCGTCACCATTCATCTACCACTTTGCAGGTGTATGCCAGGCACACATCTATTTTTAGATTTACTGTTTGCTAATTGAAAATAGTACTGCACATGCTATAGTCAGTTAATGCCTGCTAACTCCATATAGCGCATATTCGGGCTGATTTAGAAAACTAGCGCGACCTTTAAGCACAGATAATGCCACTTTTAAGCACACTTGCTGCTACTGGCAAATGCAGAAAGGAGTTGGACGCACGCAAAAACAGCAAAGGAAAAATTAGCATACAATTAACACAGAGTATTTAAATGTATTTAAATATAGGCAAATGAACTGCACGTAATAAAATGGTATGCTAATATTGGTTGCACCCGATGCAGAGAAATGAGTAGAGATTTCACAACCAGCCTTAGCGCCAGTATTTCTATGCCTGGTCTTGAGGTGGCGTAAATATCTAGCGTGTGCCCCCTAACAGTATTTTGATGGCATTGGGTGCTTTCCCCGATGTCTGGATCATCTAAGGAGAATTGTCAAAGATGATCCAGGCATCGGGGAAAACCCTAATGCCATCAAAATGCTGTCAGAGGCTGGTGCCCCTGATAGAAAGCGAATTTCTGGTGGCCCAGCGGCCCCGAACCCTCTTCCCAGTACTTTTACAAATGAGTAGGAGTACTGCCCATGTGCTCCCGCTATCTTGAAAAATAGTGACTCCTGGCCCCCCCCCCCCCACAGGATGCACCTGGCAAGGTCAGGCTCCCATATAAGGTATATGCCTTATATGGCAGTCTTCTCCCACCCAGTGCATCCCAGGATGCACCACGTGGGGACAGGTACCATCATTTTTCAAGATGTCGGCACAGGGGCAGAAGAGTGTGGAGAAATGCTCCTGCTCCAGATTAAAGGTACTGGAGTGGGGGCAGGTTTGGGAGCCACCAGGGTTTGTTTTTTTTTATTGGGTGGGTGGGAAGGAGGATCAGGGCTGCAGGGCCACTGGGGACTTTGTTTCTGTCTGGGGGAGCACCGGACCCCTGACAGTATGCTGATGGCACTGGGGGCTTTCCCTGATGCTTAGGTCATTTGAGGTGACGTTCCTCACCTTAAATGACCCTGTTTCTCTGGGACAGTATGCCAAACTTGCACTTACTTCTGTGCGCATCTGTTTGGCTTGCTCTCCCAGTTTAATACTGAATTTTTGCTCACTGGGTAATTTGAAAATTGCATTCCAGTGCAGAATCCACGTTAAAGTCATGCTATGAAACCCTGCGCTAGAGCTTTAAGCACTGGGCTCTAACGCAGAGTGTGGCTAACGCATGCTGTCAAGTCCCATTCGTACAGACACACCCCACTCCGCCCAATCTTGCTACAAATGCACAATATGTATTTATCACAAAAATTGCCTGCAGTAGTGCATTTGCCTGTTTTAGCTGTCATTGCAGTGTGATTTTTTTTCCTACTTTAGCGCTATGATGACAACTAATGCCACTTATTAAACATCTTCCTAAGTAACAGCAGTGCAGGCCCCCTTTGTCTATTTTTCTTTCCAATAATGCTGTTTTTTCTAGCCATAGCAGATATACATCGAGGAGGAACTTTAAATTCTTCTTATTTTGTATATAAAGGGTTCATGAAAGAGTTCTATAGGGAGCCCTGAAGAATTAAGTGTGGCACTGTGGCATTAGTGAGAAGTAAGATCTATATAATGTGTGTGAACGTAAATGAATCACTTCATAAAAGTGGTTAATAAATCTTAAGTCTTCCTTGGCTATGATATTTATTTCTTACAAACTCTTGGCAAATAAAGAGGGTTATTCTAGAAGCATTCCCATAGGTGAATTAGCCGCTTTCTTTGTGCTAGAGCAGTCTAGGTGAGTGAGTTGTGTTCCCCAACTTGCAGGTGGAGGCAGACTTGAGCAACTTTCAGTGATATCATAGCTAGTATATATGCTGGTGCAGCACTGAGGGAAGGCAATATTTGTCTCCCTCTTGCAGATAAAGATGTTTGGACTGATGCAGCACAGCAGATAGGCCCTTTCTCCCAGACCCAGGCCACAGTTATGTGGTCTGAGTGATTGAGACCTGTAGGCCCAATGTTTGCTCGGAGCTTGTGTATGTTCCTGTCTCCTCAAGCCAATAGCTGCTCTGTGCACTGTTTCCCATGGGTTCCAGCACTGGTGGACTAGAGCAGACAGGATGACTACCTTTTAGACTGGTTACAGCTTCTTGCCCCTTTTTGAAGATAAAAGTGGTGGTGGCATTCCTTTGCAAGCAATGAATCTGGGTACACCCATACTTGGACAGTTGGCTGATTATGGTCAGATTACCTAGTCCAGGGATGACACAGCCCTGGTGATTTGCTGGTTAGAGGTTGAGGTTAGTGATACTCTCTCAAGAACAGCCTGCTTCTTTCTTTCTCAAGACTTGGAGTACCTTGGGGCTTGATTTAACACTCATGCCAGAGTCGCTCAACCTGCAGAGCCGACTTTGAGTACAAAACGCCAGCAGCTCTCCAGGCTTGGGACTTCCTTCAACTCCTAAGGTCTATGGCATCAACCCTGGAACTTGTCTCTTGGGCAAGGGCACACATGCACCTCCTTCAGAGACATCTGTCTCTCTGGTATTTCTTTTCTCATTTCAACCAGACCCTTCCTTTCCCCAGGTGATCAAAGAGCAATTAACATGGTGTTTTGCAGTTTTGCCATCTGGAAGGGGTATCTACTGGAAGCACCAGATTTGGTGATGGTTACTATAGATGCCGGCCTAAAGGACTGAGGAGATCACTGTCTTGGTTAGCTTATCCAGGGATTCTGGCCCCCCTCAATCAACCAGTTGGCAGCCAGAGCAAGCCCGCCTGGCTCTGGAAAGGCTCTGGCCCCTCACAAGACAAACCTCTGTGTGCTGGAGTGGCTCTTGAGGTGGTGGAGCTGTGTTGCTGGGCAGAGAAGCATCGATTGCTCATACCACAGTCCATATGGCAGGCATTGACAACAACCAGGTGAACTTCATGAATTAAAACACTGGATCCCAGTGAGCAGGAGTTAATTCATTGCATGTTTGACCTCATAGTGCAGAGGTGGGCCTTCCGGTATTTGAACTGATGGACATTTGGGAGGATGCCAAAATGGAAAATCTTTTCAGATGTAGGAATCATTCGATGGTGGGCTTGGGGAACCTGCTTCTGGAGTAGCCAAGAAGAGACTTCTGGCCTTTGGATAGCTGCCTTCTGTGCAGGATTTGGTTGTGGCTTCAGACTGGCTGTGGAAGCCATAGTATGAGGATCTGATAAACCTACTGGCTAGGTCCCATCTTGTTGCCTTATGACAGGGGCATTCTGTGGCAAGGACCCCTGGTGATGGAGGATTTTGTTCCCTTCTCACCTTTAGCCTGACCCTTGAGAGATGTAGGCTATCTAAGGAGGGTTACTCTGGAGCAGCAGTAGTGGACACCTTTCTCGAGTCCCATAGGGCCTCTACTTCCTTATCCTAGGTGGAAGTCTAGAGGGTTTTCGATAGGTAGTGTTCTTGGGTCCTGGAGGCTGGGAAGTTTTGCTGTTTTGCCCTTCTTTATTGCAGTCTGGTCTGGATCAGGGGTTAGACCTGAACTCTTTCAAAGTTCAAGTGGCAGCTCTGGTGTGCTATCAGGGACACATTCAAGGGATGTCCTTGGCAGCATACCCTGATGATGTCTCCCACTTCCTCAAGGGAGTGAAGCTGATCCATCCACTAATGCATCCAATTCTTCAGTGGCGTTTTTCTTTGGTGTTGAAGGCACTGAAGGAGCCACTTTTTTTGAGCCATTTGTAAGGCCTCTCTCAAGGATTTGACTCTCAAGTGGTTTTCCTGATGGCTACTGCATCCACCAGGTAGATAATTGAAATGCAGGCCATGTTCTGTAGGGCTTTGTTTGTTTTTGTTTTGGTCATCTCAGTGGCCTTTATCTACTTGCAAACTCTGCCATCCTTTCTCCCAAAATACTGTCTCTCTATCATCATAACCAGACCCATCATCCTGTCCTCCTTTTTTGGAGGTAGATCTTTTGTATAGGGCCTTCTCTGCAGCTGGTAGAATTGGGGAGAGTATTAGTATACTCCAGGTATCTGACTATCCCTTCTAATGGTCCAAATCATTTCTTGTCCTCTTCAGCAGTCCAAGGAAAGGACAGGTAATGACCAAGTCCTCCTCCACTGCCCACTGGATTAAGGAGGCTATTGGTTCAGCATAACTTTTAGCTGGAAAGTGCAGGCTGGAAGGAGTTGGAGCTCATTGCGCTAGGGCATAGGCCTCCTCTTGGAACCAAAGCAGATGATTCCTTGGGCAGGGAAGTTCTGTCCAGAGTATGGTCTTGCTCCCACTCTGGGTCCTGAATGCTTGGATACATCCCACTCATCTGGAATCGTCTAGCAGGATAAGGAAAGAGAAATTTTAAGCAGTTAGCATCAGGGTGTATAGCGGCATTAGTTGGGGATATTCAGCGGCACTAACCATGTTATATATGCAAACATGTCTTATGCATGTTCATTGAGAACTATTTTTAAAGGGATCTAGCCCACTTAATTAAGGAGTTAGCTGGCTATATCCATCAAGGAAACAAGTGCTTTGTGCAGAGCAACTAAACATAATTACCTTTTTAAAGTTAATGTTCTCAAAGCTGTGTTTGAGGCAGGGGTTTAAACCACATTTACATATGTGCATTTGAAAATTCATTATAATGTTTTCATGCAGGAGCAGAATATGGATGTACCTTTTAGGGACTTCAGTGTTCAGCAAATTTTCAAAGAAACTACCTAGATTTGTGTGTGTGTGTGTTTTTTTTTTAAATGAAAATAAAGTGTGTGTGTGTGTGTATATAAGAAACTACTGTAACTAGGTACAAAAGTACTGTTATTGCTAGGTGATTTGAAGACCCATTTTAGAAAAAGCGTGAAGTCGGATGAGACATGGAGGCCACCACATTCATAATTCTGATGTATTTTAGAAATGGCTCCAGGTTAGCAGAGCCATTTCTGAAATGTCATATCCATAGATGGAGGAGCTCCAGTAACCTGCCTATGGAAATTCCAGAATTTCACAGGCTGCACACGTATCCCAGCCATTTTGGAAACCTTGATCTGTAGCTGCCATGAATTAACTACTGCGGACTCTTTCTTCAACTCTTTTTCAGTTTGGAGAGGTAAAACATTGGGGATGGAAATAGGGGGTATCCCCCTTAATACCTCCTTTAAAGGCAGTGCATTTTCCCAGCAAAAAAGGTGCCCGTACTCATGTGCAGGGTTCTTTCATTAATACATGAGGACCAGCGGTCAATTTTAGCAGGCAGTGAAAAAGATGCCGGTACTCATTACCACCAGATGCCCCCTCAAAGAAAGCCCTGCTTAAAGAAATAGCCAAAGGGAAGACTTCTGAAATACCTAATTGTGTTGGGAGCAGTTTTAAATTCAGATGTTAATAATTTCAGGCTTTTACGTGCATCCCCTATATGAAATGGGCAATACACAGGTAGATTTTTTGCCACACACAAAAATGCCCCTGGAATGCCTCCTGGAGAAATGTTGATGCAGTAGTGGCCAAAACATTAAGGCAGGTATCTTTTTCTACAATTTATTGTTAAATAATATACTGTGGAGATGTCACATGTGCTTACTTATTTAATCAGCATGGCAATTAGTCACACCATGCGTCTGGCGTCCATTTTAGTTTACTTATACTCTGTAGTAGGTTTCTTGCATGAAGTTTTGAATTTTTACAACTAGGAAAAGATTGAAAGTTACATGTAAAATATACAATCAAGATGGGTAGAAAGTGCGATATTAATGACTTTGTAAAGGGATAAGTTGTCACACTCCATGCTGAAGGATATTCGCAATGTGCTATTGCAGAACATTTGCATATATCAAGGTGTGCAGTTCAGAATGTTCTGAAATCAGGTGGCAATACACATCGTTCGAAATGTTGGCGCAGATGGATAACTACTGGACGAGATAACCGATTCCTCAAAAGCATTATTACATCTAGTCCACATACTTCATCTCAACGTGTGGCTCAGTTAGCTAATGATCGAGGAATAAAGATAAGTGCCAGATCTGTCCAACAACGGCTTGTGGATGAATTCAAACTCGTGGCCAGAAGACCTGCCAAGAAGCCTATGATGACCAGGAAACAAATTGCTGCCCACATACACTTTTGTAGCAAGATGAAAGACAAATCTGTTGAATGGTGGGAGAGGGTAATGTTCACAGCTGAAAGTACATTTCAACAAGCACGTGGGAGTGGTTACAACTACATCCATCAACTAGCAGGCGAGAGACTAAATCCGAAGTACACGATCAAGACTGTTAAACACCCACCATCGGTCATGGTATGGGGTGGTATCTCAGCGAATGGACGATGTGGCCTGCACATTTTTGAGAAAGGTGAAAGAGTAAATGCTGCAAAATACATATCCATGCTGAACAGTAAAGTTTAAAATACACATGAATGTTTCTGGTACAACTATATTTCAGCAGGACTCGGCACTGTGCCACACTGCAAAAGCAGTCAAAAAATGGTTCGTGGACAACAAGATCGAATTGTGCTACCAAGTTGGCCATCAAACTCTCCGCATCTCAATATAATTGAAAACTTTTGGAATCTTATGATGAAAAAGGTGGGAAAGGTGGCAGCACACCGTCCAACTTCAGAAGCAGATTTAAAGGACATATTCAAGCATGTATGGGTCAACAAAATCACTACGGCATACTGTAAAATGCTAGTTAACTGTATGCCTACAAGAATCCAGGCTGTGCTGAAAAATCAGACACCCTATCAAATATTGACACATATATTGTTTCCTGACTAGAACTTTGAAAATGACATATATATCTTTGGTTCTTAAAGCTTTTGACCATGAAAGTGACAATAACACGTACTTTTCTAATAAAATTCTAATATTTTGGACTCTGCCTTAATTTTTTGGCCACTACTGTAGATGAGATTTGTCCAGAGCAAAAAAACGTGTAAACTGCAGCCTTTCCAAAACTGCATTTTTACATGTGGATGTGGCTTGAACTTTTTTCTACCACCACATCCCCATTTAAAATGCGAATATGGCTTCCAAGATCCCTTAATGAAAATTCACCTCTGTTTATAGATTTGTGTAAAAGCTGGCTGGCTGTGAGGTTCCCAGGATGGGTTGGGGATGGTTTGATCCCTTTACTTTACCTTGGTTTATCTGTCGTCGAGGATGTCCATGCTCTCTCTGCATCTTCTCAGATTCCAGAATCATTTATGACACTCTACCATGTTCACTGGAATGCTGTTCCTGACCTTTTGGATTTACAGCTAAATTGATATATATCTTTTTACCAAGATTTGAAACTGTGGTCTGTCTTAGTTCTGCCTTTTATCTCTATTTTCCCCATTTTAATTCACCAGTACAGATGGCATGCTTAGGTGACTACGTTTCTTCACTGGCCAAGGGCAGAGGAGATTGAACCCCTTCAGTTTTGCTCTTATGTCCAACAGAAGTTACCACCATAGCATTTGTAAATTTCCCTCCCTTTCCAGCATCCTACCAGCCCTTTTGGCCAGGATACGTGAATCTCCCATAACATCTTCAGTGATTGCCACTTTCCACCCTTCCACAAGCTTGTCAGCCCTCACTTACCAGATGACTGTTTCTCAGTTGATGGGCGGTGCATTGCAGAGAGATGGAACAAGCAGATTAAACACACACACACTCCTGGTTTACCATGCAGCAGCCAGCATGGGGTTTATTTTTGCAAAGAGCTTTGATCTTGGCTGGGTCCTGCCACACCCTCCTGTGACAGATCGTGGGGTTGTGGTGGCATGGGCTCTCATGCAGAGCACACAGAGCTGTTGTCTCTGATGCTGAGGCTTTTCTTGCTTCGATCTGATTGCTGATTTAATCATAGCTTGTGTAAGAAATGAAGGGTTTGTTTTCCTAATTGTATGTACAGGTGTAACTTTGGGCACAGTTTAATTTAATATACAAGAGTTGAGGTTGGGGCTGACAATTATACATAATTTATTATCTATTTGTTGTTTTTAAGTGCTGTCAAGTCCGGTGTCAACTCATGGTGACCCTCTGGATAGTTGTCCTAAATCATCTATTTACAGCTGGATAAAGTGACATGCTCAGGACCATTGAGAACCAAAGATAGAATGGAGGCAGAAGGAGAGTAATTTACTCAGGATTATATAAAGGGTCTGTGGGAGACTCCGTATAGAACTTGGGCAATAATGAGCCTTTCCATGGAGCTCTACTTTCCTATGAAAATCTATCAGCACACCCAGTGGCTATAAAGGACCCAAAATACCTTGTGCCTTCATTGAAATGGGTGTAGAGCACGTGCTGGACATGATGCATGCAGATCTGATTATGGAATTGCTCTCCTCTGATCTGTCCCTGCAACCTTTTCACAGTGGTACATTTTACTTTCAGGAAGTTTAGGGAGGAGAACCTAATCAGACTGCACACAGTTTAACCTTTGTGGTTTTCACAGGAAGTTATTGGGAAAAGCTGAATCACAGATTTTCTCGACCGTTGGTGCTTTGCCATGGTCAAGACTGCATGATTCCATCTGCACAGATTCCCCGCACTAAACCAGGACAGAGTAAAACAGGTATGCTAGGTCTGTGCCTAAATATAATACCAAAGAAAGGATCCTATTTTGTGTGTGTGTGTGTGTGTGCGTGCGTGCATATATATAATATGTGTGTGTGTATGTATATATGCCTCAGAAGAGGACAGTATGCTTCAGGAAACTAGCCGCAGAGGTGCAATGGTGCAGGACACTACCTGCCCGGCTTCTCCTCCACCTGCTGGGACACATGGTCTCGGTCCACGTGACCCCAGATGCCCGCCTATACAGGAGAGCAGCCCAGTGGTGCCTCTGCTCTCAGTGGACCCATGCTACAGGCAGGCTCAGTGACAGGGTGCACGTGACCCACCAGCTAGCAGACTCCCTCAGATGGTGGCAGAATCCAGGTCACCTTCAGGCTGGGATGCCCTTCCAGGCATCCACCCCTCAGAAAGCCCTCACCACGGACGCCTCTCTAATGGGCTGGGGAGCACATTGTGGGAGCCTCCAGATACAAGGCTGTTTGTTCCAGAGGGAATCCAAAATGCAGATCAACCTGCTGGAAATCAGGGCCATATTCCTGCTCCTCAAAGCCTTCAGCCACCAGCTATAGCGGACATGGTGCTGATCCAGACTGACAATCGGGTCGCAATGTTCTATGTGAACAAACGGGGGAATGGGGTCGTATCTCCTCTGCCAGGAGGCAGCAGCCCTCTGCTCTTATGCCACACAAATAGGGATGCTCCCAAGGACGGTCTACCTCCAGGGCCAGGACAATATCTTGGCAAACAAGCTGAGCAAGGTACTCCAGCCACACGAGTGGTGTCTGGACCCAACAGTAGCCTCACAGCTGTTTTGGCTCTGGGACATCCCAGTGATGGACCTGTTTGTTATCCCAGACAATGTGCAGTTGCCCTGTACCTGCTCCCGCCGACTGCACCCGTCTCTGGTAGCGGCAGATGCATTCCTCACCCCATGGTCGGAATGTCTCCTGTACGCTTCTACCCCCAACACCGTTGATAGCCAAGACCCTGTTCAAGGCTCAACATGACAGAGCATCACTAGTGCTCTGTGGCCCAGACAGCCCTGGTTCCCACTGCTCCTCTCCTTGTCGACAGTACTGCCAATTCCCCTGGGCCGAGCCCCAGGACTACTCTCACAGGAGTAGGACACTCTCCTACATCCCAATCTGGTGTCCCCTCTCGCTCATGGCTTGGCTGCCGAAAGGGTAGTACTAGCTCCCTTTAACCTTCCATGGGGTATGGAAGACATCCTCCTGGCCTCTCGGAAGGCCTCCATGAGAAGGGCGTATGCCTTCAAGTGAGGACATTTCTCACTATGGTGCACAGAGAAATGGATGAACCCATTCTCCTGCTCAGTGCATGTGGTACTCCAATACCTGCTCTACCTATCACAGGCGGGACTGAAGTCCAACTCAGTCAGAGTACACCTAAGCACCATCACTGCGCATCACTACTCCATCGAGGGGAAGCCCCTCTCAGCTCAACCCCTTGTGTTTCTATTCCTATGGGGCCTCATGTTGTCCAAACACCCCATCTGCCCTCTGGCGGCAGAATGGGACCTTAATGCGGTGCACTCACAACCCACTAAGCCTCCATTTGAGCCTTTTAGCTACCTGCCACCTGCGGTACTTCTCCTGGAAGGTTGTCTTCCTAGTAGCACTCACATCAGCTGGTAAAGTTAGCGAGCTCCAGGCTCTGATGGCAGAGCCTCCTTATACGAGGTTCTATAAAAACAGGGTGGTGCTCCACACACACCTTAAGTTACTGCTGAAGGTGGTGTCCTCATTCCACCTCAGTCAGGAGGTGCTGTCCCCACCTTCTTTCCCAGGCTTCACACCAGCAGGGCGGAGACCATTCTCCATACTCTGGATTGCAAGAGAGCCCTGTCCTCCTATCTGCAGCAGACCCAGGTTCACCACAAAGCTCAACAGCTTTTCGTAGCCTATGACCCCAGCCGTCTGGGGCTCCCAGTGACTAAGCGAACTCTTGCCTATGAGCAAGTAGGGGATACCACTGGACCAGAGAGTCACAGCACACTGTGTTGGGGCCATGGCCAATCTGCGTTCCATCCCCATGATGGAAATTTGCCAGATCGCCACCTGGTCTTCAGTCCATACCTTTGCAGTTCACTACTGCCTGGAGAGGGAGTCCCACTGGGACAGTGCTTTCAGCCAGGCCGTACTCCATAATCTTTTTGGGGTGTAGGCAACTCCTACCCTTTGACCCTTCTGTGTTCAGGCTATCAGAGTGTTGGTATTCACTGGATGCTTGGGTCTTGTGAGAGTCTCTTCCTCAGGACTCAACTGCTGCTGGTCACGACTCTCCCTTTGCAGGTTGCCATGGCATTTTTCTTTTGGTTACAGGTTCTCGGTAGCCTGTAGCTGGTGAGTCCCATATGTGAGGACTGACTGACTTCCTGCTTGTTCCTGGAGAAAGTGTAGTTACTCACTTGTAACAGGTGTTCTCCAGGGACAGCAGGAATCGGTCCTCAAAACGCTCCCTCCTCCCCTTGGAGTTGCTTCTTTACCATCTTTTATTTTTGCCATCTTAACTATGTCATTAGACTGAGACAAGATGGCACCCTTGGGTGGGAAGTGGACCATGTATGCATGGTGCATCTCCCAAAGGCTTTCTTTGAAAGCTGGGGAGATGCTTCCGCGTGGGCTTTGTCGGCGCTGATGTCACCCATATGTGAGGACTGATTCCTGCTGGCCCTGGAGAACACCTGTTACAGGTGAGTAACTACACTATCATCAGAGTGTACTTCCATTTGCTACTACTCTCTTGTGCTTCCCATTCAACCAGCTTCTAATCCAGTCACTTTAGGATCTATCCCAAGCACCCTCGGCTTACTTATAAATCACTGATGTGGAACAGTGTCAAAAGCCTTGATAAAATTTGAGTATACCATGTTTACTGCTCTCCTCCAAGCCAAATCTCTGGTCACCCAGTCAAAGAAATAAATCATATTTGTCTAACAAGGTCTACCTTTAATAAACTCCCCTTAGATTCTAGAAACCACACTGTCTTCTGCTTTAGCAGCATTTTCATTAATTTACTCACCACCGAGGTCAGACAGCCAACTTCAAACTGGTTAGTCTTTCTTACTTTCACTTCTGTGGACAGGAACTATATCCTCCCATCTCCAGTCTTCCAGGATCACTCCTGACTCTAAAGCATTGAAAAGCTCAGAGAGCAGAGCTGCCAGTACTTCCCTAAGTTCCTTCAGTACCCTCTGAATTCTGTCTGACCTCATTGCTTTGTGCACTTTTAGTTTAGCCAGCTCCTTATGAACAGTCTTCTGAAAAATCGTTCGAAGTCTGCCTAATTTCCATTCCTAATTGTATTTTGTTTTTCAGCTGTCCCATTCCTGGCCCTTTATCTGAACATAAAACCAAAATATTTAAGTAATTCCTCATTACTCTCTACATATTCCTTCCCTTCACTTTTGAGTCTTTACACTTCCTTCTGTCACTAACATACCTTTAAAAAAACATTTGTCCCCATGTTCTACTGTATATTGTCTATTTATTTTTTCTTCTATTAGCATTTTTCCTTTCCTGATTATTCTACTCTACCACCTTCCCTTAGTTTCTCTAGATATTGCTGTTTGTCTTCCTCTTTCTGTGATCTCTTAATTTTATTAAGACTGACCAATTTTTCCTTACCTTTTCAGCTACTTCATTTGAAAACCATAACAGCCTTCTTTTTCTCTTACTTTTCTTTACCTGTTGCCCTTAACTATCTCCTTTCAGTTTTCCTACTGTTCTACTTCTCCTTAATGGTCAGACCCAGCTAACTCCTTGAGATATTTCCTCCGTCTTTGCAAAGTTAGTTTTCCTGAAATCTAGGACCCTCTTATTTGAATGAACCATTTTCACCTGAGTCCTAATTTTGAAGCTCACCATCCAGTGATCACTGCACGCCAGATAATCACCTGCTACAACATCTGAAACAATCGGCCCATTTGTAAGCACTAAGTCCCGTATCGTCCCAGCCCACGTGGGTTCTCTAGAGAATCTAGGCGCGCTCTCCTTTGTAGGTAACACCACAGCTGGGACATCTCAATCAACATCTGGCAAATTGAAATCTCCTACCGATAGTATTTCCGCCTTTCATAGTAAATATTGTGACTGCCTTCAATTTAAATCTGTTTCTTCTGCCTGTGAGGGTGGTCTCTGTAAACAGATTTTCCATTCCCTCTTTCCAGACTAACCCACAGTACCATCTCCTTCCCTCATAAGCCCTGCAGTTCTGTGGCTTTATATGTAAAAAAAATATTAGCGTTACTCGCTTTATTCCTATCCTGTCTTTCCTGATTACACCATAGCCTGGTATAACTACATTCTCAGTAATGATTTTCTATGCACCATGTCTACATGACTGCTACAATATCCAAGTCGACCTCTCCCATTACAACTTCTAAATTTGGAATTTATTTTGCATACTCTGGGCATTATATATACACAGCTCTCCAGATGTTGCCCTTTGACCCTTTTTTTTTATACTGTGTGGTTTTTTTTTTTTTTTTTTTTTGTTTAGCGTATCTGGAGGCTTTGTTCACCCATCCCCCAATAATCCTAATTTAAAACCCTGTTGTAGATCAGATCTTTGGAGAGAGAGGATCTGGACACACTGGATTAAACAGTGCTCAGGCTTTGACAAATGTTCTTGGAATGAGGAGCCGGTGTAAACATTTATTAGCCAGCCACAGAGACCTCTGCTTCAGTACCCTACCCCACCCCCTAAAGGTGTATCGCTGCTCTTTTTTTAGGCCTGATTTATGGTTTTCCCATTTTTTTATGGGATGAGTTTAATATATCAGGCCCTTAATGTGCCATTACATAGTGCCAACAGAAGGCTGCAACTCTTCTATACTTCCTCTGTTCACCAACTCCAATGTTGTCAGCAGCATATTGGCAACTCTTTAGGGGCATCTAAGGCAACTTTTTTTTGTTTCTCATTACCATTGTCTGGTAATACGTGAAGGAAAAGACACTCTCCCTTCTAGCCCCCCACACCCTGTCTTCGTTCACTTCCTCCTAGCCCCCATCTTGCCTTCTCTCATTCTCTCACAGCCCCCATCCAGCCTTCACCCAGTCTTGCTCTCTTCCTATCATTGCCCCCTCTTCCCCCAGGCATCATCTGATGTCTCTCTCTGTAACAAATTATAATAGAATTTAATAAACTGAAAAGAGCCAGGCAACCGGGGCTCAGCTGATTGTGAAAGAGAAACAGCGGGAATCAAGGCTAGAAAAATAAAGAAAACCAGGAATTGTGCCCTTAATAAAAGGGGAAAAATGCATCATTGGTTTTATGGGGAAGCCTGGGCTGCAAGAAGAGTAGAGTGGTAGATACCTATTGAGGCCCTGGGCTGTGGAGATGACCGGCATGCAGCCAGCTGCAGAGGAAGGGTTGGGGGGTTGAGGGACCGGGGGGGGGGGGCAGAGTGGCCACAACCTGCAATGGGCCAGCAGCTAGAGCAGTTGGGGCTTTAAAACAGAAAAATAAATTGGGCATGGCATCACAGTTCTCGTGTGTGTGGCTGCTCTTTTGACCTGTGTTCGGCTGTAACAGGGAGGGGAATGCTGCTGACTGCCACATACTGTATGATGAGAGCTATGGCTGATGCAGATGTCTTTGGGGACATGGAAGGGAGTGTAAGGTTTGGTTCAGGCCTGCTTTGTATTCAGGGGTGGCTCTCTACATGTATCTTAAGTAGCACAGTGGAGGAAGTCTGCTGACTTCGCGGTGTCTAGTCTTGCAAGACTTGAAACGGTGAACAGCTGGAATTTCCTCCACCACACAACTCAAGCCACATGCAGACATTTAAAGCTTTCAGGGGTATGAAATCTTGGACACTAGGGTGCAATTTTTAGGTGCCATGGCAACTTAAAGCCAGGGATTTGTCGAGTCCTGGTCTAGGAGATGACTAGGTTAAATTTAGGCACTGATGGTGAACTAAATCTCCTTGCATTGAGACAGATCTAGATATGAAATCTCACAAAAAGGTCCTACTCACTTGATCCCATAGGGAAGCAGAAGTAGGACTATATGTCTATAAAGTCTATAAATTAATGAACGGAGTGGAACGGGTAAACGTAGATCGATTGTTTATGTTATCAGAATATAGAAAGACTCAAAAAGTTAATTAAAACCAGGGGAGGATCCAAGATGGCTGCTGTGTAAGGACGCGCTTCGGCGGTTGGCTGGAGATTTTGGACGCTGTCCTGCTAAATTTTAGTTTCTTGGTGTTTGAATTGCCTGTTTATGATGGGGAAAAGGAAGGGGAAGGTTACTTACCCTGAAAGGGACCTTCTACCTAAGCAGCAGCCCATAACCAACTATGTCGCCGTCGGAGCAACGCAGGAGTCTGCTGGGGTTAACGTCGGAGCTGACTTGAAGGCGGTCTTTTCGATATCGGACGTGAGTCTGAGCCCCGAGCAGCGTGTCCCGCCTGATGTGCCTCTTTTGCTACCTGCTGGCCCGGCTTGTCGGCTGCAGCAGCACCTGAATGAGGTTGCTGTGGGTCTGCCATCTTCGGGTGCAATGCCGAGCACGGGGTTGCTGTTGGCTGTTGCAGGAGGCACCAAGGTTTCCACTCTGAAGGCTTCTGTATGTGAAGCAGGAGCCTTGACTCCCACGCCATCCGCTGTGACGGGAGCCTTACTTTCGGGGGTTGCAGTGGATTCTGGAGAGCCGGCCATTCACAGTACCCTGGTGAAGCCAGCGGTAGTGACTTTGGATTCCATTTGGACTGCGATAACTTCATTGGCAGGTTCTGTCACCAATTGTTTGAATATTGTGGAGCAGATCTCTCAGGATTTGCAGATGAGGTTGGATCGACAGGAACAAGCTAGTAAGGATTCCATTCAGACACTGGAAAATTTGTCTTCTCAAATGATTAATGTTCATAATCAGTGTTCTACCTTTATTAAGGATAGCACTGTTCTTCATGCTAAATTGGAGACGACGGAGAATTTCTCCAAATGGTTAAATTTATGTATTGTTAATTTTCCTGTATCCCCATGTATTTCCCCTGTGGAGTTATTTAAAAAGTACTTGATAGAGGTTTTAGGGATGCCGGAAGCTGCCCTCCCGCCCACTTCCAAGGTTTACTATTTGCCTATGAAGAAACATTCTAGTTCTATTGATAATGCGGTGGGTGTTCAGAGGGATAGTTTTGACGTCCCGAATCTCTCTCAGGTACTGGAATCCTCTGCTGAGGAAATTACGAGGACAGCTACTCTTATGGTGGTGTTTTTATTGGAACCTGACAAAGTTTGGACCTTTAAAAATGTTTTTTAGAAATTCTGATAAACTTTTTTTGGGTCAAAAAGTCTGGGTATTCCCGAATGTTTCTTATGTTGCTCAAGAAAAAAGGAAGTTGTTTTTATCCATGCACCCTGAGGTAATATTGTTGGGTTATTCCTTTGTTTTAAGGTTTCCATGTAAGTGTGTAATTAAGTCCGTTTCATCTAGATTTATTTTCTATGACCCAAAACATTTATGTACGTTTTTGGAAGCTAGAACTGTTCCTGAAGTAGTCCCAGTACCAGTGGAGCCTACTTAGATTGACTCATCTTAGATACTAGACAAGTTATGCGTCATCACGGTGGCTCTTTCCTAGGGAATTTTTTCCCCTTTAATTTTATGAAGTACTATTATAGCCTTGTTACTAGGATTCTTTCCTCCTTAATTTTTGGGCTGTAGTGTTAGATGAAATTTGAAATTTTGAATTATTGTTAAAAGTTGCTATTGATATTATTTCTGTAAATTTGCATATTTTCATTTCTTTCAAGTATGTAGAAATATTGCTTGATGTAATTGAAAAATTTAGAAATAAAGAAAAAAAAGAATATAGAAAGACTAGGGGACATGCAATGAAGCTACAGGGTAAACTATTTAAGACTAATAAAAGAAAATATTTTTTCACTCAACGTGTAATCAAACTCTGGAATTTGTTACCGGAGGATGTAGTAAAGGCTGTTAGTGTAGCTGGGTTTAAAAAAGGTTTGGACAAGTTCCTGGAGGAAAGGTCCATAAACCATTATTAAGAAGGGACCCGGGATATCAATGCTTGACCCAGTATACAAGCATTGTGGAACCTGTGTCTTTTGGGGAAACTGCTAGGTACGTATGACCTAGAGTGGCCACTGTTGGAAACAGGATATTGGGCTTGATGGTCTGACCCAGTATGGCATATCTTATGTTCTTATGTACTATTTTGGCCTCCTTCCCTTGCTATGCTGTGGAGTTGGTTGTTATAACAGTACTGCAGTGTAAGGCTGACTCGGCTTTTTGGCAGTGCAGCAAAGTTCCATTTTAGTTGGTGTCATGGAGGGAAGCTTTCTGGAATGTGTGTAACTTGGGAGCTTGCAGGCTGCCAGAAAACAAACTAGGGTTTAACAGCTGCAATTTTGGCCTTTTGAAAGGCAGTGTTGAGCCCTGAGTGCATCTGTGTACTACTTCCTCCGCTGAATAACTGAAAACCTTATGGTTAGCAGTAAAAGTCGTACATGCTTTACTTTTCAATCTGAGCTAAGATTTTTTTTTTTTTCAGCCCAGTGAATAATTTTTGTCCTCTGACATGAGTTTCTTGCAAGCACTACTCCTGCCTCCTCTCCTTCCCTCCCTTTCTTTTAGTTGTATCCTTTCATGGATGATTTTTTTCTTCCTTATTCCATTCCCTCCTCCACCCCCCTCCCCCTTAAACACAGACTTGATACTCCTTCATATCTCCTAGCTTGCTCATCGGTAGGCTCCAGCAATAGGCGAGTCAGTGTTTGCTGGCCAATGGGAGCAGTTGAAGTATATCCCAAGGAGAGATTAGTGGCCCTTGAATATGAGTAAGCTATAGTGGCATGTTCCTAGTCATACACATATTTGTTTCTGCATACCAGTTAATCACAGCGTCTACAAGATGTTTCATTGTTCATGATAGGGGGATGTGAATTTGACAGCAACTGTTGATTTTAAAATGATTCATAGGTTATCTGATCATGCATATATTTTATTTTAGCTGTTTGAAAGTAGGAAGCTTGGATGACTGAAGGAATCTCCTTTTTTTTTTTTAGGGGGGGGGGAGAAGTCTGATTAATTTGTTTTCTGCCTTGCAACCAACACAATAGACATCCTTCTCAGAAGGAAGGAGAGGATAGCTTCTTTAAAGTGAGGATGTCTCTGTGGATTACATGGAACACCACCCCCCCCCCCCCCCCCCCCTTCACCCTCCACCAACTGAGTAAATCTACCTATGATGCAGACTTCATTACTTGGAAAAGTATATGGTTGGTTTGTTCTTTGGGCGTTTTTCCCAGGGGACTTGGATTTAGCTCATGCCTTCTTCAGGTGTAGCTCAGGGCAAGTAACATTCAAATACAATAAGCATTTTCCTGTTCCCAGAGGGTTGAATCTAACCTTGTGCCTGAAGCAACGGAGAGTTAAGTGACTTGCCTAAGATGAAGAGTGTCAGTGAGATTTGAACTCTGGCTTCCCGGATTTTCAGTCCACTGCTTTAACCATTTGACTACTCCACTGAGGATTTAATTACCAAGATGCAGCCATACTTGTGGGAAAATGAGAACAGGTCATCCAAACAGGAGAAACTTTATTGGTTTAACCAAAGGATCCCTTCACTTACTGTAGATATTAGCGTTTTCTGAATCAAATTCGGGAAACCCTTAAAATCTACATCAACTTCTCAATGTTCTGTTCTGGGCTTTGTTCCTCCTGTTGAGCTTGGTCCTGGTTTCCTCATTCTTGCCAGCAAAGCCTCAGCTGTGCCCCAATGCAGCTTACAAGGAGATGGAATGAAAACATAATATCCTCTATTCTAAGGTGGCCAAAATAGTCTAGTGTGTTTTTTTTTGTTTTGTTTTTTTACTAAAAGTAAGGATCTTTCCCAGTATTCGGAGGTGTTTTACTTGGTGCCACACCAACCAGCTGTATTTGAAGATTTATTAGAGCGCAGGCAGAGATATATCCATTAAAACATTCAATAACACTTTTGTTTCCTCACTTGATCTCAATCCTCAGACTGGTTTTTTTTTTACTTTTTGGCTATTTTCCCTGACATTTGTCCTTGTGCACCTTATTTATTGCTCAACACAGTTTTTAAAAATTTCCTTTTTATGTTTCTCCAAATTATTTTAATTCCAGGAAGGTAAAAAACCAATGAAGAAGTAGACAAATTCCTTAATTGAAAGCATAGTATTCTACAAGTGACCAAGCTTCTATGGTTGGTAGCACAGACAGGAATAACTGGACCAATGAGTCCTTATTTAGTCATCTCATAATATTTTTGAGACCTTGCCTTTGTCGAAAAGCCATCCTGTGAAGCTGGGTAATCCGTACCATATCCGTTATTTTTGACCACAAAATAGAAAAGATCCTTTTTTTAAGCTATTTTTTAAAAAAAATGTTGTAAAGTTCCACTGCAAGTGCCTTAGGTCATCAGGGAAATAAGTGTTTTCTTTCTTCTGATTCCATTAGATAAAACTCTATTTGATAGAGATTGTGATTTATTCAGATTCAGCTGTAGGGGATCTTGGATAGAATGGGTTCAATAAGATGTGTATGTGTGGAGGGAGGGAGGTGGGATGATGTAACCCTGATTTTTTTTTCTTCATGTATGTAGTCTGTATATTAATGGCTTGTTTTTCCTTTTTGTTAATGCTGCTTTATACTTTTTGTATTTTCATTGGCTTTTTACATTTTTACATTCCAAAACATGAAACACGTTCAAAGGCTCAGCTTATAAAAAAGGATATATATTTGATGGTTCCTTCTACGTAGTTACTCTGGCCATCATGAATCAAAGGGGCATGTTTACTAAAAGGTGGTAGCTGGGAGCTTGGGGTTTAGCATGAAGCAAAATGCATTTTAGCCCCGCATTTGCCAGGACCGTGCAGTCAGAAGGCAACTGCACTAAAAATGCCGCTCTACCCGAGCAGCATGTGAACAGGCGAGGTTAAGGTGGAGAATGGGCAGAGAGTGGGCAAAGACGTGGCATGGCACTGACGTGGAGAATGGGCATTGATTTGGTGAGTGGCTGGGATGGCTGTGCTAGTTATGCTCAAGCAACACAAGGAGCCAACTTCCATCTGTCTCTGACCAGGTGGCAATTGCAACCGCCTTGCTAGTATGTTCTGAACATGTGGTTCATACACAAGCATTGGGCAAAAAGGTGAAGTGTGCAGAATACCTAGGTACCTGTCTAAGCCAACTATTTGGAAGGGCTTTAGGGTATAGCTGCCATAGCAGTGGTCCACAACAGCCTGACAACCACAAAACCAGGGCCTGCAGGTCAGGAGTGACCCTGCTCAGACAGTGGGCAAACAACCACAGAAACATCAAGAGCTGTTTTTACTGACTGCTGTTCATCTCTGCATATGTACTTGATAGTTGTTAGAGGACTGCTGGTGTTGTGTGCCATGGAGGTGTTAAGACATATAGGGCCTGTGTGCTTCAACAAGTACTTGCCATATAGTCAGAGTTGGAGCCAACCGAGTATAGAGGGGGGTGGGCATGTTAATTAGTAGTTTCACATATTAACAACATGATGGTGTGGCATTAACAGGTACCGGACAAACCCTACCTCCCCTGCATGTGGGGCATGTAGCAGCGCATAATGCACCTGGGGGGCCATGTTCTTGTGGGCAGATGAGCCCTCACCCTGACCAAGGGAGGATATGGCTGAGGGCTACCAACTGTGAGCAGCTGCTTTATATTTCTAGCACTGAATATGGGCTTGATTTGTTGGAGCTTACTGTTCAGTGACCCCCTCCCTAGAGCCCATGCCTATGGGTTGAGGTATTCCATGGATCTGGGGAAGTGTTATGAGTCTTTAGTGTCCTGACAGCTGGGATGTTCAGCCTGGCGGCTGCTAGGGTTTGGCCACCTCCATGGGGGTATATGGGGTGCATTGTGTTCTCCCAGAGCTCTTCCCAGTGGGGGGAGGGGGAGCATGGGTGCACTATGTGGGTGGACTGCTTTGACTTCCCTTTGTAGATGTCAGGCCGCAGGGGTGGGTGTCCTGCATGGTGGGCCATGGGGGTGCTGCTTGACCCTATGGACCCCATGTGGTAGAGGTGCTGGCTGACAGGCTGCCCAGAGCATGCACTCCCTTCTGTCTCCTCCTCCTCCCCACATGGGAGATATACTCCACAATGGTTATGGTGCTGTCCAAGACACATAAGAGGAGTGACTGAAAAGGGGAGCCCATGCCTCCCACACACCAGAGGTCTTGTACTGTGTTCCCTGCAGCCTAGGTGAACAAGTACCCTGGGTGCCTCAGAGTATGGAGGGTTCATATACATATCCCACATGATGGATACTGTGGACATCCTGCCTGACCTGACTAATGCACCCTGTTGTTTGTCCTGATAGGATGATACTGTTGCATGGCCCATTGAGGGAAGCAGAGTCCAATAGCTCTGGCTGTCCATGCAAGGCTGGTTAGGTTACATGGTAATATGGCAAATAAGAACCAGTTGACCCACACAATATCCAAATCACTTTGGATAGAAGCAGATAAATATTCCCATAGTTAAGCTAATACCTGCATCCCCCATCCTATGTCTTTTTTTTACCCAATCTTAAATCCTTGTTTCTCAAAACTGCTTTCTGTGGTGATATCTTAGAGGAAAAATGGCTGCAAGTAGAATATAAAGTATTACTTTAGAGATTATGGTGGAGGTTACTTGACTGGGTACAGTATCTACTAAGGGTGTGTCTGCATTCCAGTATTAGAGTTAATTCTACCCACTAAAGGGGACAGTCTTGGTAGTGTTGCAAGAAACTTATGTGCTGCTTTTTTTTTTTTTTGCGCTGATACTTTGCATCTCATTTTGAAAAATGTGTACAAGATGCACGTATTCAGAATGCCCATATATTTGCCCCTGCTGTTTTTGCGGGCAGCACATTGAAGGCAAGAGCACACATATTTGAAAGTACCAGTATGCACGCATTAACTCCTCCAACCTGAGCATGCTATCACTTATTTTTTGTTTTGTTTTGGTTTTGTTTTGTTTTTTTCCTATAGCAAAAGTATTTGCTAAATGAAAGCCCATTGCCTATGTTTAGTCCTGAGATGGACAATTATTTACCAGAACATGAATAAATGCTCATTTATCCAGGTAGGTTCTCTGATAATTGTCCTCAAGTTGCTTTTATTATACCACATTCCAAAGTCATATTTTAATGCTAAATAAGTGCCCTGCACTCCTTCTACTTATGCCAGTAGCATTCACTGCCAATTCTTGAGGGCCACAGACAGGTTGGACTTTCAGGAGATCATTACATAAGAAATATGCATGAGGCTAGCATGTCAACTACTTCCATTGTATGCAAATCTTTCTTGCATATTTTATTAGGAATTTGAACTGTTTGCAGGTAAATGTTATGTGCCGTCTCATGGCAACCCTCTGGATAGTTGTTCTAAACTGTGTTTGGCCTTCAATCAGGCAGCTCACTGTTGACAGAGTGGCACCCATAGCTGCTCTTATTGTATCGATCCAGCTCATTGCTGGCCTTCCTCTTTTGTGTTGACCACCTTCCTTGCCAAGCATGATGTCTTTCTCTAATCTCTCTCTTCGCATGATGTGTCCAAAGTATGAAAGTCAAAGTCTTGTCATCTGAGCTTCTAAGGAAAGCTTAGGTTTGATGATCTCTAGTGCTGACTGGTTTGTTCTTTGGGTAGTCCATGGTATACACGGTATTTGTCACCAGTATCATAATTCAAAGGCATCGATTTTCTTCCTGTCTATCTTTTTCACTGTCCAACTTTCGCATCCATATGATGTTATTGAAAATATATTATGGCTCGAACAAGTTGAATCTTTGTATGGCAAGAGACATTTCTGCTCTGGAGAATCTTGTCTAGTCCTTTATAGCCATTCTACCAAGAGCAATGCGTCATCTGATTTCTTGACTGCTTGTCCTTTCTTTATTGCTAGTGAACAATTTTAACCTACTTGGATCAGCTATTTCAATTTCTTTTCATCAACGATAAACTTAATGATTTTGCTAATTGTCAGGATCTTTGTCGTCTTTATATTAAGGTGCAGGCCCATTTTAAGACTATGTTCCTTTGATCTTGAGAAGCAAATGTTTCAGATTATCTTCACTTTCAGCCAGTAATGTTATCAGTATAGCGAATGATGTTGATGAGTCTCCCACCAATTTTCACACCTCTGTTGTCTTCATACAGTCCTGCTTCTCTGATGATTGGTTCTGCATATAAATTAAACAAGTAGGGAGAAAGTATGCAGCCTTGTTGTGCATCTTTACTGATTTTAAACCATTCTGCTTCTCTTTGTTCCATTCAAACTGTTGCTTCTTGATCAATGTAAAGGTTGTGCAAGAGAACTATCGGGCGTTCTGGTATACCCATGCTTCTTAATGTGGCCCAGATTTTCTCATGGTTTTCACAGTCAAAAGCCTTGCTGTCGTCAATACAGCACATATAGATATTCTTTTGGTATTCTTTAGTCTTTTCAAGGATCCATCTCACATCCACAATGATGTCTTTCATTCCTTGCCCTTTCTTGAACCCTGCTTGCACTTCAGGCAGTTCTCATTCCAGGTATGGTTGCAGTCTCTGCTGAATAATCTTCAGTACAGTCTTGCTGGCATGTGGGATCAGAGCGATTGTGCAATAATTTCCACAGTCAGTAGGATCACCTTTCTTTAGTATTGGTATAAACGCAGATCTTTTCCAGTCAGTTGGCCATGTTGTCTTCCAAATTTCCTGAAAAAGCCTTGTAAGTATGGTAACAGCTGCATCAGAGTACTGTAATACTTCATTGGGAATGCCATGAATGTCTGTTGCTTTGTTCTTTGTTAAGGCTTTCAATGCTGCTTCAACTTCTTTTTTCATCACTGATGGTTCCAGATCATAAGGTACAGGTTGAAACGGCTGTTGTCACACTTGATCTTTATCATATAATAACTCTTCCCCCTTTATATCCTTTCCACCTTTTCTTGATCTGCTCAGCATCATTCAGCATGGATTCTTGAGCATTTTGTAACATTCCAATTTGAAGCTGGAATTTTTTCCTGAACTCTCATAGCTTTAGGAAAGCCGATCTTGTTCTTCTAATAGTTTCTGCTTCTATTTCCTTGCATGTGTCACTGTAGTATTTCTTGTCTTATCTTGCTGTACGTTGGAAATCTCTGAGTTCTGGGATTGCCTTTCTTTCTCCTCTAGCTTTAGCTTCTCTGCATTTCAGAGTTTCTTCAGTCATCCATTTTGGCCGTTTTTGTTTTTTCACCTTTTGTAGAGATTTCTCTTTCTTCTAACACAACCTTCTTGATGTCATCCCATAACTCTTCTGGAGCTGTGTATCTAAAGCAGCATATCAATTTTGCAGGCAGTCTTTAAATTCTAGTGGTATATTCTCAAGGTCATATTTTGCTGCATTCATGAGTGGTTTGCTCTTTTTCAACTTTAGCTTGAGTTTGCATACTAGTAGTTGGTGATCTGTACCACAGTTAGTTCCAGGTTTTTTCTTTGTTGATGTTATAGAGCTTTTCCATTGTTGACTTCCACAGATGTAGTCAATATGATTTTTGTACAATCCATTGGGTGAAGTCCATGTGTACAGTCGTTGCTGCTTGTGTTGCTGGAAGAAGGTGTTGAAGATGAATGGCATGTGGCTGCGGGGTGGTGTGTTGGGGGGCAGTGTCGGGAGGTGCTTTTTCACTGAGGGGGGTGGTGGATGGTTGGAGTGCCCTCCCATTGGGGGTGGTGGGGGCAAATATGGTGACGGAGTTCAAAGGGGCATGGGACAGACACAGTGGATCCCTTTACAGCAACAGGAGAATATCAAAATAATCTGAACCGCCTGATTCGTTAACGGGTGGGGGTGTCCTATGTGGCGTGGTGGAATCACCCCTAGACAAAGACATGGGGAAGGGGGGCCTGCACAGAGCGGCAGGTGTACCTACTCTTGACATCATACTGGGCAGACTAGATGGACCATACTGGTCTTTATCTGCCGTCATTTACTATGTTACTATGAATAGATCATTGGTCTTGCAGAATTTCTATCAATCTTTCTCCAGCTTCATTTCTGTTGCCAAGTCCATATTTTCCAACCACTTTTTGCCTTTTTCTTTGATGTCAACTTTTGTGTTCCAGTCGCCCATGACTATCAGGATATCCTGTTTGCAAGTTCTGTCAATTTCAGCTTGTACTTGTTCATAAAACTCATCAACTTCATCCTCTTCTGCAGCTGTTGTTGGGACATATACTTGAATTATAATTGTGCTGATGGGCATTCCTCATAGATGGATAGAAATTAAGTGTTAACTGATTGCATTGTATTTCATTACAGTTCTGCAAGTTTCTTCTTAATTATAAATGCAACACCATTTCTTCTTTGTCTTTCATTTCCAGAATAGAAAACCATCTGATCATCAGATGCAAAGTGCCAATGCCAGTTCTTTTCAGTTTGCTGATACCCAACAGATCACATTGTACACATTTCATTTCATTCTTAATCACCTCCAACTTCCCTTGGTTCATGCTTCCTGTGTTCCATGTCCCAATATGTAAGACATCTTTGCAGCTTCTGACTCTCATTTCATGCGCCGCTACATCAGCAGTCGGACATCCCGAAGGCTTTGATCCAATCACATCATAAATGCTGGCTTTACTCTGAAAATTCTTCAGCTGCTCCCCAGTAGCCAGTTGAGTGCTTTCTAACCTGGGGGTCTCATCTTTCAGCACTTTCGTGGCAAGATAGGAAATAGATTGCCAAGCCTTTCTTCCGTGCAGTTTAATTTTAGTATTGCCGTTGTCAGCACCATCCCATTCTGCTGCTACCCATATGGGTGGTTTGTCTTGGTCTAGCACCTCAGCTGAGACCTATCAATCTTGGGAGATCCTGCCAGTAGTTAAGCTACTGATAGCTTAGCCCTCAGCATTATTGATGCATATACGCCCTCACAGCATGACAAGCTTCAAACCAAGTGAGGGCAGCTCTATAGAACATGATATATTTTACTGCGCTAGGTAGTGATTAGCCTTGAATTAGGAGGATGCTAGCTACTATGCTGATACATCAGATACATGCAGAGTATTTGATTACTAGTTAACAGTCAACATTTGGAGATGAAAATTTTGTAAGCACCATTAAAATGGTGGACTGGTCATTACAAACTACACACAGTTTCTGCCCACCAAATGTGAAAAAAAATTGTTCAAAATAAAAAAACAAAGGAGACACTGGAATAAGCCGAACAAGGGAAGGAGCACCGTTCCGTAGCCAAACAAAAAGTCAGTATTTCTCCTTACAAGTCATGCTAGTTCATCTTTCACATCTGTAGCCTGGATTTTTGCTTTGTTAAAAACACATACCCTGGGAAGCATGTGATATACTGTGATCACCTATTTTAAAGAGCATCTGTTAGTTTTAGCAGTCTAATGTAGCTCACTTTTTTTAGTGCAAAGGCGCTGCAACAAAAATAAAGAAATAAAATGGCGCACCACCCCACCTCACCTCAATCAGATAAAAGGGTAATAAGGTTCCTCTGTTATATCATGCATTAGAATATACTGTAATACAGAGAGCAGTAGTACCAGGATCAAATCCTGTCAAAATTAAAGCAGCGTCTTTTAGTGCTGCCTCTGAGGACTCCATACGGGTAGTTACTGTATATGAGAATATACTTTCATTGTTCTCTGCCTCACCCTATGTTTTAGTTTGGGAGGGGGATTGAGGATGGAATTTTATTCTTTGTCCTTTTTTTTTTTTTTTTTTTGTTCTCAATTGCTCTGAACCCAGGATGACCCCCTTTTTTTACAATAATAATCCAGATATTTCTGTGACACTTAGCAGGCCAGTTCCCAGGCCCTTTGTGGGTGTGCTTGGCAAGGTTAATGCTGTACAATTAAGCTTCCTCCAAACATCTGTGGTTTACCAAGTCACTATAGAGAGATACAGCCATTATATACGTCACTATATAACATCTGAGTTCTGAAGTCACGAGAACCTCTCTGACTTAAAAAGTCATCATGCACTCACCATCATTAGATACCAGGATGATTATAAGTCTTTAGAGTATATGGTAATATGCAGTTGACTTCACTATATATCCCTTAAGTCATTGTACAGACTTAGGGTTCATGTAGACCTGTTTGGCTTATAGTTTATTTCATTTTCTTTCCCATCCTTCTGTAGTTATATTTAACTTGTTTGCAGTTATGAACATAAGTAAAATTGACACCACATAATAAAGGTCATAGCATAGTTTAGACAACTAACAAGAGACTGCGTTGATGGGCCATAGCCCAAAGCACGGTCTAAGTTTAATAAATACGTTTTTCTTTGTTTATAGAGAAGTACCATCAACATATCAATGACAACAATACAGAAAGATGAGAGAAAAACAATTTTTAACAAGAACATTTTTAACTAAACCAATTGATACCTAAAGTTATACTAAGATCAGACATTTAGCAGTAGGTTTATGTTAAAATGTCGATATACTGCCTTAGATATGGGTATGTAACAAAGCGGTTTACAATAAAAAGAAACAAAACAAAAAAAAAACTTTGACAGGAAAAGAACACCAACTCGTTATAGTAAAGCATTAGAAAAAAATGGTAAGAGCACTGCCAAACCAAAAACCAAGGAGCCCCAGTCACTGTCCCCAATAGTCCAGGAAATCTTTTTCAGGGTAGGTCTAATTCATATCTTGTAATTTAGTCCAAAACTAAATTATGAAAAAGATGTCTATGGAAGGAGATATAGAATTTAGATTCAGATCTAGATAATCTACGTAGAAGTGTTTTTTTCCTTGTACATGCATCTGAGATGTATTTTTGCTGTCTTTAGCATCTTTAATGCTTTTCAGACAAGCCTCTGTGTGCGGCACAATGCATCTTGAGTTAGCTGGACTTTATGAACAAGCATGTGCAAAGGTTTTGGCTGTGATATTTGGAGCAGCACACAGTTTATATCTCATGTGTGAGGAAGGAAACATAGTTGTATTCATAGTCGCATAGGTCCCTTTCCATCCACTTTGAAGAGCAAAGTTATATAATTAGCTCAGTCGGATTTTAATTAGTGTCTTAGAATTCTCAGATTCTTATAGGTTTTATGACTTTTGGAGTCAGTTTTATAATTGGTGCCTTCCTGCTCACTTAACCTAGTTGCCCATTTTGGTGTTTTAAAAAAAACATATAGACACCTTTGTGACCTTTTAAAATACTAGCACACATCCAGCAGCTAATGCCTACTTGAGAGCAGGTGTAAAGGTGTAGCCTCCTTTCTCCAGCAGGCACACACAGCATCTCCCAGCTTCTGGCTGTCTGCTCACACTATTCCTATTTAATGGGCCCTTGGGACAGGATAGGGATAATTCCTGGGAGGCCTATTGCACTCGGTCACTCATGCCTTCTTTCATCAAAACAAATTCAATCTAGGCTAGAGTCTAAATCCAAGGAAAAAATAGACCACCTATCCTTTTATCTTAGTATGTCCATATGGCTCAAGATAGAATGACCAACACCCATGATCTATCTTCAGTTATATCTTTGTCTATGTTATTGTTGTTAAGTGCCGGTGAGTCGGCAACTCTCTGGATAGTTGACCTAAACTGTGTTTGGTCTTCATTCATGTGACTCATTGTTGATAGAGCGGCATACACAGCTGCTGTTATGGTATCAACCCATCTCATTGTCGGCCTTCCTCTTTTGTATTGACCTTCTACCTTGCTAAGCATGATGTCTTTCTCTAATGATCTCTCTCTTCGCATGATGTGTCCAAAGTATGAAAGTCAAAGTCTTGCCATCTGAGCTTCTAAAGAAAGCTTAGGTTTGATCTCCTCTAGTACTCACTGGTTTGTTCTTTGGGCAGCCTATGATATACACAGTATTCGTCATCAGCACCATAATTCAGAGGCATCAATTTTCTTCCTGTCTATCTTTTTCACTGTCTAACTTTCACATCCATATGATGTTGTTGAAAATACCATGGCTTGGACAAGTTGAATCTTTATATGGAGCGTGACTTCTCTGTTCATGAGAATCTTGTCTAGGTCCTTCATAGCCATGCTGTCAAGAGCAATGTGTCGGATTTCTTGACTGCTTGTCCTTTATTGATTGATTGTTGATCCAAGTAGATTAAAGTTGTCAACTATTTCAATTTCTGCTCTCATCAATGATAAACGTATTGATTTTTGCCAGTTATCAGGATCTTTGTCGTCTTAACGTTAAGGTGCAGACACATTTTAAGACTATGTTCCATGATCTTCAAAACCAAATGTTTTAGATTGTTTCAGAACATTTGCTTCTCAAGATCAAGGAACATAGTCTTTGTCTATATCCCGCAGTTAAGTCTTTTCAGTGATGTTAATTCTGATTTCCCCATCCAGGTGTTATATCATAGAAATATGATGGCAGATAAAGACCATACAGCATATCTACTCTGCCCTTCCGTACGAACCTCTAAGCTCTACAGTCCTTTTTCCTTTAGAGATCCTGTGTTTGTCCCATGGGTTGTTGAATTTAGATAGTTTTTGTCCCTACTACCTCAACTGGGTTAATATTCCACGCATCTACCACTCTTGCCATAAGGAAATGTTTCTGCAAATTACTCCTTAGTCTATCCCCTTTGACCTTCATCCCATGCCCCCTTGTTGCAGAGCTCTTTCAGTTGAAAGAGCTCTCCTGTGTATTTATGCTATGGAGGTACTTAAATGTCTCTATCATAGCTCCCCTCTCCCGTCTTTCAAAGTATACATATAGAGAACTTTGAATCTGTCCCCATATGCCTTATGACAGAGCCCACTGAATATTTTGGCAGCCACCCTCTGCACCGACTCCATTTTGTTTATATCATTTTGAAGGTGTGGTCTCTCAAAATGTACACAATACTCTATATTAGGTCTCACAAAAGACCAATAGAGAGGAACTATCACTTCTTTTCCCTCTGGCTTTTTCTCTCCCTATGCACCCAAACATCCTTCTGGCTTTCGCCATCACTTTCTCTAGCTGTTTAGCCACCTTAAGATCATCGGAAACAATCACACTGAGGTCTCACTCTTCTTTCATTGGTAGATGCATTGTGCCCCTTATACTATACTGCTCCCTTGGATTTTTGCAGTCCAAATGCATGATCCTGCATTATTTAGCGTTAAATCTCAACTGCCAGATTCTCAACCATTCTTTAAGCTTCCCTAAATCGCTTCTCTAAATCGCTTCTCATTATCTACTCCTCCCTAGATGTCGACTCTATTTCAGATTTTGGTATCACCTGTAAAGAGGCAAACCTTATGTGATAGCCCTTCTGCAATATCACTTACAAAAATGATAAAGAATCGAACCAAGACAGACCACTGCGGCACACCACTGGTAACCTCCTTTTCCTCAGAGTAAGTGCAAATTTATCTGTACCCTTTGTTGCCTCCCAGTCAACCAGTTTTTAACCCAGTCAGTCACTTTAGGATTCATTGAAATATGCTTGGTGATGCTGTGTTCACATACTTTTCCTTTGCTGTTTACGTGCACATCAATCTTTTTTCTGCATTTGGCGTGTCGGAACTTGTGTGTATAGTTGCGTTATCGGCGTGCAAAGGGCGCGTTAGTCTTTCTGCATCAGCCCATTAGATTGTAAGCTGTTTGGGAACAGGGAAATACTGTACCTAGTGTACTTGATGGTAATTTGCCTTGAACTACTACTGGAAAGGTGTGAGCTAAATACTCTTAAATTCTCCAACACTTTTTCCTTCCACTCTGCTTCTCCCCTCCCATGTGTCTCATTACCACAGGATCACTGCCTTGTAAAGGAGGAGCCAGCTACCAGGGTTCTCCTCCTTTTCAAGCCCCATGTGGACTCTTCCCTTCTCTCTTAAATCCCAGGGAGGATTTCATTTGCTCATGCTTTACATGTGCATTCTATAAAATCATGATTTTCTCATGCAAATGAACTCTGCCTCTGTGCACACCTACATGCTGGCTTGCACTGCATGTACCTCTAGGTGTGACCTAAATTTATAAGAGCTCATTTACCCATGTAAAATGCTGTTTGTTTATTTGTTTTTAATATGCAAAGAATGGCTTCTAGAATTACCCTCTTGATGCCTACCTCCTTATATCCCCCTTCCCCTCCCCCCTTTTCTCCAACTCCTGATTACTGAACTAGTTTACTTTTGGTTCTTCTTTCCCTTTTCTAACCTACAGTGACCAAATTCTGCCACAGGTATGTAGGCATCTTTCATGTTGCTTGCATGTGAGACTGTTGTCATGCCGCCTGCATTGGAGACTGGTTAACATTGGGGTGCCATTCAGACTTTTCGATGCCTATTTGTGATTACATTCATCATCACGTCACCCTTGTCTGACCCTACACTATGCCTCATTTGCAGTTTCGTGTTCTTCATGCTCCTTGTGCTGGAAAATGGTCTCCTGCTTGATGCATTAACAGGGAAACGGACAGACGGCAATTGCACAGCAGAAACCTACATCAAGCAGCCAGTCTTCCAGTCTTTCCTCTTTAAATCACTAGCTAAAGACAGTAGTGGGGTTTGAGTGGGTCACAGCTTTATTAACCAACGATGTAGGGACACAAGCCCACTAAGCTCTATGAGCAGGGACTGTCTTCTATACGTGTTTGTGCAGCACTGCATACGCCTTGTAGCGCTACATAAATGATTAATAGTAGTAGTAGTAGTATATGCGTCTAAGCCTTGCAAACACATTGGAGCCATGCATAACCAAAATATACCTTAGTTCTCGGAGCCATTTGCTTCCCCAGCTCATAACTGTCATGACCCGTCATCCTGCCATGTGACTGATTAGGTGCACATTTAGCCACTCAAGGCCGACATAAGTAACCAGTGGTGCCAACATCCTGCTCACTTTCAGCTGGGCAGGAGCCTGCAGGCCACACCCACACTGTAACTTGTTTTCGTACCTGTGCATAGGCTCTAGCAAGGGATAGAGAGCCGAGTGCCCTGGGTAGTCGTAAAATGTGTATGAATTTGTTTTGCTCTCCTTAGAGTGACTTGTTACACTTTGGTTAGTTATCCATTAGATGATGTCAAGTTATGGGAGTGGCCATAATCAAGTTGACCTTACTTTTTGGTATATGATAAATTTAGTAGAATTTTTTTATTGGTGTACAAAAGCAAGGTTTAATGAGTTCAAATGTTCTGTTGAACTGATCCTTGTCTTGAGCAGGCAAATACTGTGTTTTATGAGCTTTCTTGCTCTGTCAGGGAGCTGAAATGTTGCTTTCCCTTTTCCTATACAAAAATATGTCAAAAATAAGAGGGGAATGTAGGTGATTTGATCATTGCCTCTCTTGAGGTTCCAAGCAGTGGGGCCAGGTGACTTCTATTCCTGGCCCAAGCTGCAGGTCCTCGGGTTTTGGGAGCGCCTCATTCATATCAGCAAGACAATATAAGTGAATATGAAATGCATCCCTGTGGGAAAGAGGGTGGAGTGTAGCGGGCAGATTAATGTCTTAAGGTGATCAAAAGGTGACTGGCAGTGCAAATTTATGGTTCATAGTGTGTTTGGACTTGGACTTGGGTTTCTTGTGTTCATTCCAAAGTGCCTGATCATTGTAACTTCAAGTCTTGTGTTCTTTTGATTGTTTTGGACTTCCTTTTAAGGGTCTTTTTCATAATGTCCTTGATAGTGGTCTGGCTCTTGGAGGTCTCACCTTGATCCTCTCTGTGGTGTTTGACTTTCTGTCCGAGTGAGTTGATTCTTTCTCTTTAATGCTTGGCTCTGGCCTGCTTTGCCCCAGTGTAGGATCCCTCCTCTAATTTTCTGCCTTGAATAACATACATTAGAAGAGAAGCATGATAGGATCTCCTTATATTATGTTGAATATCTTTTTGTCCCTTGTGGGGTCCCTCTTTTACCTAAGATTTGTTCTTCCCTCTGATAACATAACCCTGCAAAAACATTGTTTTTATTCTGTCCTGACTATGCTCCCTTTTATGGGAGTGAGAGATCCCTGTTTCTGATCAGTTCTGATAAGAGGTAAGAGTTTCACCAGGGCCAGCCTGTGTAAACCGTCCCTGATAGGCTTATTTGTCTAGGCCAGGGGTTCTCAACCCTGTCCTCGGGACCCACCTAGCCAGTTGGGTTTTCAGGATAACCCCAATGAATATGTATGAGAGAGATTTGCATACCCTGCCTCCATTATATGCAAATCTCTCCCATGCATATTCATTGTGGTTATCCTGAAAACCCGACTGGCTAGGTGGGTCCCGAAGACAGGGTTGAGAACCCCTGGTCTAGGCAAAGATTGACCTGACATTGGAAACCTCCTCCTCGAAGTCTACTTTGGCCTCATCCTAGTTCAGTGCATTTACTTGCTTAGACAGAAAAGAACCTCATCTTTTTCTTTTCCAGGATATTCACCTAACTGGATTAATTTACAAAGACCCTGCTTTGCTAAGCTGTTTTAGCTGTTTATTGCACTAATTGCCATGCGTTAACAGCAAGGCACCATGTTAACTCTTAGCTGTTTAGTATGCACGAAATGCTATGTCAATGTGGAAAATAGCCTGGGACGTGTAATTCGTTACTATGTCTTAACCTCCAACATGGCAGACAGCATTAAGGGGATGTTTACTAAACTGTGCTAAAGGTTAGAGTGGGGGATGACTGTGCTGTGCTATCAGCATAGGACAGTGCAGTAAAACTTCCTGTGCTTATTGCTAATTTGGGAAGGGGCAATGAATGGGCAGGTTGCGGCATTCGGGTTGCTGCCATTAGGGCGGGCATGCTTAACCACCTCCTCAGTAAATGTATCTCACTAGATGTGATATGATTTGTTGATATTTGTTATCCTGCCCTTTGTCTGTGAGCTGTCAGAGCGGTTACAGTCCATGATCAAAAAATAAAAACAATACATAAATATAAGAAGAATATCAACCAAGTGCAATAATGTGTTAATAACAAATTAAAGAATAGAAAATTTGCTGAAAACCAAAAGCTCAACCCATGATCCAAGAAAAAAGGTATCTCTTTCTGGGGGCTGGTTAGTGCAGTTTACTGTGTCTCCCCACGGTAGCTGCAAAGGGAAAAGCGGGTCACGCCCCCAGCAGTTAGCACTGATCTACGCCATCTCCCATGCTAATTTTGAGGGTTTATCATGGCATATTTTAGTAAACATGCCCCACCTGCATAGCAGCCCTCCCAAAGATGGAAGGGCTGCTAGGCAGCAATTGCCGGGGAGGGGGGGGGGGCATTCATATCACTTAACATACCTTAGCCTTTGCAATTAATGCTTGTTAATGCCTCCTAATATTTTCTAAAAGCAGGACTTACTTTTAGGAACATTGAAATGTCTGTCTTTAGCTCAAGTAAAGTATTCTGAGGACTGAAGTCTGAAGAGAACTTCTTATAGTCAACATTATTGGCACGTTTACGCCGCAGCCGCGTTATCGCGCGCTAAGTGACGTTATCGCGCGCTAAGTGACGTTATCGCGCGCTAAGTGACGTTATCGCGCGCTAAGTGACGTTATCGCGCGCTAAGTGACGTTATCGCGCGCTAATACCACCACTGCGACGTTAAGACGGTTTAGTAAACATACCCCTTAGAGTCAGAAAGCTAGGTCTGGGTCAAAAGTCAGGGTCCTCTAGCAGGACATGACCCAAAACATACATCCAAAAGTACAAAATAATGGTTAAAAAGGAAAAAATGGACTGTTTTAAACTGGCCAGCAATGAGTTCTGATCTCAGTCCAATCGAGAGCCTTTGGAAAGAGCTGAAATTTGCCATGGTAAAAGGAATCCTAGAAATATTCATGAGCTGGAACAAACCCCAGTTGAAGACTGGTAGAAACTACCAGCAGACAGATGTATGAAAGTTATAGATGGCTACAAGAAACGGAGGCTGTCATCACTACCAAGGGTTGTGCAACAAAATATTAGTGAAGGGTGCTATTAATCTTGTCCAGAAAAAAGTTTGGGTCTGTTTTTATAGAGTAATATAATGTCAATTAGTTATGTATAAATTACTCCAAACAAAACTGACTACTGCAGCAAAAATCCAAAGGGTTTATTTTCAATTCAGTTTAAATGCCTGGAATTCGTCTCAGACTAGTCGGCTGCCTATATAGGATATTAAACGCTTTGAAATATCCAATGGCGCCTAGTGGCATCAATGACTCATTCCGGCATATTTTTTTTGACTTTTCTTAACACCCTTTCTCACTTGCTTACTTTATACTTAATTTTTGATGATAGTAAAGCAAAGCAAGTGAGAAAGGGTGTTAAGAAAAGTCAAAAAAATATGCCGGAATGAGTCATTGATGCCACTAGGCGTCATTGGATATTTCAAAGCGTTTAATATCCTATATAGGCAGCCGACTAGTCTGAGACGAATTCCAGGCATTTAAACTGAATTGAAAATAAACCCTTTGGATTTTTGCTGCAGTAGTCAGTTTCGTTTGGAGTAATTTATACATAACTAATTAATCTTGTCCAGGTCATAGTTTGATTTTTTTTCTCAGAAATTACTATGTCTAAGTTGAACAGACATTTTTTTTTGTTGTATACGTTTTGAAGATACTATTAAAATATTATGATGACATACAGTTGGAATGTTTCCAATTATTTCTCAAGATATTGTACACAGCATAGCTAAAATGCAAGGGTGCCGATAATGTTGAGCACGACTGTAAGTGGAATCCACTGCTGACATCTCCTACACTGACTGTTTTATCCTTTTTGTAATCAGAATAAAGCATTTTAACCCGTTTTGGACAGCTCACATGTTCTTTCTCTGTTCTGGATGATTTATTAATTTTGTTACACTCAAACAACTATGAAATACTGGCAATAATAAAAAAAAAATATTAAAATTTTGCAGAAAATAGAAGTTTCACATAGTGTATGTTTTTCATACACTGGTCCAATATAGTATATTGTCCGTCTTCAGAAAAGATAGGATTCAGTTCCAACATTCATTGACATAAACATACTGTATGATACTTTTGAAACTGCAGTTTTCATTTAAAACACGTTATTATGATATAATATAGTTTGTCAACAGTCCATTCTGATGGCGGAATATGATACACGTGAAAACACTTCTGATGCAGTGCGCTGATATTGCACCATTGAAACGCATAGAACAGAATGCTTGACAGCAATTATTTTCGACAACATATTAGCCCGGCATATGAAAAACATACAAGGCCGATATACGCACCAATAACTCTGACACTAAGTGACTTACAGTTATCTAAACCTATTTTCTAAAGTCTACAAATACTTTTATTTGCAAAATAGTAGCTATTACAGCATTATAAGCTACTTACTATTTTTTGTGATCTTTTAATGTTGAGCCGCCAGTACCGTCAAAATCAGCAAACTTCGAATACCTATTAAACTAACTACTGTAGATCTCAGATATAAAAAAAATCTGTATATAACGCTTTTTGACATAACGATAATAGCTAAACATACTTCCATTGAATTTATAACCATTAATTAGTAAACAGTTGAGTAGTAAGTATGGAAACCTTATGTATGTAAAACATACGCTGGTCCAAAACGGGTTAATGGAAGTCAGACAGTGGCGTGTTTTATTACTCACTCGCTCACAAGACCCATCACAAGTACATGCCTGCTGCTTGGAATCTGTAACCGTGACACTTACAGGATTTCTCAGCTCTAAAGTCCTAAGACCGAAAGTGGAAAACACTGCACATTTCTAAGAGTAAATACAGCCTCTATCCACTAAGTGTAACAAAGCAAAGCTTTTTTTAAAATTCTTCATTTGGCCATTTTAAGAGCAACTTATGATGTTTACTGGTAGCCATGTGACTTAACGGTATGCAAGGTCATACAGGGACAGGCCAAAGTTAGGAGCTTTTTTTTACTTTTTTAAATTTGGTAAGCGAAAGACCACAATTTCTTATTGAGTTTTAGGAATTCAGTACAGCTTGCCATGCTCATATCTGTTATGTTCTCTATTCTTTTTGTTACAGCATCAGGGCCTTTTTTATGTACTAATAAACTTTTTTGCTAGTATAAGACAAAACTGCTGGGGCATTTGCATTTTTAGGAAGAAAGGAGTAGCCTAGTCATTAAAGCAGCAGGCCGACAGGCAGGGAAACCAGGGTTCAAATTCTGCTGCTACTGCTTCTTGTGACCTTGGGCAAGTCATTTTAACCCTACATTGCCTCAGATACAAAATTAGATTGTAAGTCCGCTGGAAGCAGGGAAATACCCAGTACAGTATACCTGAATGTAGCTCACTTTGTGCTGCTACTGAGAAGATGTGAGTTAAATCTAAATAGGAACTAGAACATGGGGTTGCTTCGCGGACCAGCCATGGATACTGCGGAGACGCTTGTGGCCCATAAGGGAGCCACTGTCTGTGACCCCCTTTGGCCAAAGGCAGTGATTGGACTGTATTGTTGACTGGGATAGGGAAAGGGGTTCAAAAGGAGCCTTAGTTGTGAATGATGGATGATAGTGTCAGGGCCCTTGGAGGCTACAGATGGAAACTCAAATGAAAGATAAACCCATACAGCCCAGGTAATAGGCTTGCAGTCTCCCAAATGGTGCTTAGAGGCATGACAAATAGAGGAAGATCCCTGTTCTTGTATTTTAGTTAATCTAACAGTGATGTTTTTCCCTGTAATTGCAATTGTTTGACAAATGCTAAGGTGCTTTCTTTGAAAATATTAAAAGTGCCTTTCCAGATAGAATTTGCTTGCTGCTAGTATGTGTTTAGAACCTCTTAAATTAGGATTTAGAGCGGTTTGCTGTGGACAGTGTTGGCCTCCATGGTTAGTAACTTAGGTCTGAATTTAGATAGATTCTTTCTAACTGTACTCAATTTCTTGGCAGTTTGATATTTGATTTTCAGATCTTAATTGTTTGGGCTGTCTGAGACTGGGATTACAGGAAAGACAGTTCATTGTTTGGGTTTTTTTATTAGACCAGTCACAGCTGGTTATCGGGCACATCTCCTGCTCTAGTCCCAGACCATTAAGAAGGAGTTTTCTGCAAGAGTTGTCTGTCTGACCATTTTTTAATATTTGTGTCCACTGTGTGAAATATGTTCTTCAGAATTTTTCATTTTTAGGCTGATAGCTTGCACCTGTATCTCTAGGTCCAGATCTTCAAAATGTAATGGGGACTTTAAACAACTAATTTCAGTTACATATCTGATTGGATGAGGTGTAACAGACTATAGGCCCGATTCTGAGGTGCGCCTTGCAGGGCTGCCCCTATTCCCCCCTCCAACTCTCCCCGCACGGCTACAGCAGCGGGAGGGGGCAGAGTCTGGGCAGAGCAGGGGAAGGCCGAGGGGGCAAGACATACAGGGTCAATTCAAGTCACGGCCCTGTACGTCCTGCGGGGTCAGGGGGAACGTGCTCGAAGGTGGAATAATCAACATGAACCGGGCGATAGGGGCCAGACATCCCTCCCTCGCTGCAGGGAGGTCCCCGCCAGGGGAGCCTGCGGGGAGGACGTCCCCACAAGCATGCAGGGGCACACCAGGCCATCCTCTGGCCTGATTCTGTATGCCGCAGGAATGTTTTGCTCCCACGGTACGGAATTGCATCCTAACGGGCCCGTCCTGCTCAGGGCCATCTGGACAGCCCAGACATGCCTCTTTCAGAATGGGGCTCCATGTCTAAATATGTCGGATGAAAATCTTCTGTATCATCAGTAAATATCCTGCTGAGTTATTTGAAGCTCAAATCATATTTGATGATAACTCCCCTTGAAGAATCAGGTTGAGAGTCTGGGGTCTCTTTTATATTCTGTATTAATACTGTAGTTAGGAGTGGCCATTTCAAATTCAGAATAGCATATGAGGGCCAAGATAGCATCAGAGGGGACTAAATTGGTTTCATCCTTTAGCTTCAGTTTGCCTCTTTAGCCATTCATGTGTCTATTCTTGATCAACAAAAGGTTCCTGGAGCAACCACTTTGTATTTTCCACTGTATTTGTGCATTTGCCACTTGTTTTACCTTGTTTGCTGAGCTCATTCTTTGAATTTTTTCTCGTTTTACAAGTTCTGTTGCTTCCTTCCCTGTTTGCTTGTGGATTCCCACTCATTCCTTTTAATTGTTAGAATGCTTGTCTTGGTTTGATGGAGACAGATTCTGCATATTTGTTTTCTTATTTCCACACTTTTTCCTTATTTGGATACGATAATGCTATTGGTAGGCCTAGAGGCCTATGATCGTACTTCTGTATGTGTAATTGATTTCTGTGAGGCCTCTCCTCCCTTCAGTTTGAAGGGTATACAGCCTCTGCATACAGTGGTTCATGTAAATAACTTTATGGGCATGGAGGAGTTTTCTTGTTTGTACATCCAGTTTTTCAAGGTTTTTGAGCCCTGAATATAATCCCAAAGCTATATGAAAATACAGGAATTGTAAATGCAGGGGGCGTGCCCAGTATCTGCCCTGCATTTACCACACAAATCGGATATGAATGGGGCAATTCCATGTAGGGTGTGCATACAACCCTATTTTGTAGGACTAATGTGCATGAATTGGCACGTATGCACATGCTTATAGAATAACGACTTTCATAAACTCACTGCATGAATGGGCGAATACAAAATTGCCTTCTTACTGCATGGGCCATATTCCTTGCCTTGGCAGGTGATGCAGGTTCATGTAGCATGCTAGTAGTGGCCATGGTGGCACAATCAAAACAGACAATCCAATGGTCTCTCCCTCCCCACCCAAAGAGCAGCTCACCCTCAACATACCCAGCCCCCCCCTCCTCCCAAGACTCACTCAGACAGTTTGACTGGCTTCAAGTGGAGCAGGCCAGACGTTTTCCCTTTCTACTTCCAGGATTATCACTAGGGGTCATGACCACCATTTTGAACCCTGGTGTCTCCGCAGCAGGATGGAGGTAGACCACTCCACTAGAGACCAAGGAAACCCCTGGGTAAGTCCTAGTTGGAATGGGGGAAGGTCTGTAAGTTGTTGGGCAGAGGGCTTATGTTTGGAAAGATACTGATCTGGGGGAGATCTGGACTTGGGGTGGGGTTGCTGTTCAGGGAGGAGAGTATTAAGAACATAAGAACATAAGATATGCCATACTGGGTCAGACCAAGGTCCATCAAGCCTAGTATTCTGTTTCCAACAGTGGCCAATCTAGGTCATATGTACCTAGCAGTTTCCCCAAGAGACACAAGTTCCACAATGCTTGTACTGGGTCAAGCATTGATATCTTCGGTCACTTCTTAATAATGGTTTATGGACCTTTCCTCCAGGAACTTGTCCAAACCTTTTTTAAACCCAGCTACACTAACAGCCTTTACTACATCCTCCGGTAACAAATTCCAGAGTTTGATTACACGTTGAGTGAAAAAAATATTTTCTTTTATTAGTCTTAAATAGTTTACCCTGTAGCTTCATTGCATGTCCCCTAGTCTTTCTATATTCTGATAATGTAAACAATCGATCTACGTTTACCCGTTCCACTCCGTTCATTAATTTATAGACTTCTATCATATCTCGTATTGATCAGTCAGGGAGGAATCTGCTTGGGAGGATGAGTCGGGGTTAATCATGGCCATGGATTTTTTTTTAAATTTGATATGGGCAGCAAACGAGCTACCTGATTGCTGGTATTGGGACTGCAGTTAATGTTACCTCAAGAGGTGACTTTAAATGCAGCCATGCTATTGGCAGTCATGACAGCTAGCATGTGGTTATGTTTCACATGCTAGCTCTTACTGGTGGCCATGCATACTGGCTACTACTCTGAACCTGCCCTATTGACACCCAACCCGCACTAAGCACTTGACACTTTTTAACTGAAGTGCTGGTTAGTGCCCAGTAACTGTTAGCATGCAGTCAGACTCACAGTAAGTGTTTATCACACTTTGGCAGAACCTGATATAGGGACGTGTTTACTAATTAAGTTTTTGCAAAATCTGCAGGTTTTTCAAAATAATGCATTCTACTGGAGGTAACCATAGGGACAGTTACTCCTGTCCCTCCCTATGGCATACTGAGTGTAGTTTGACATTCTGTGTAACATTTATAGATCGTGTAACCCTATCGCTATGATAATCATTGGCTTCCAGTTTCAGGTTGGATAAAATTTAAGTTACTAAGAGGGCCTTTTACTAAATGGTGCTAGCTGACTGCGTGTGTCTGGTGCTCACTAAAAGCACATTTTGGACATGCATTGCCAGCTAGGCTGGGGCCGATTCCCGTGCTAACTGCAACCTGCATTAGGGGCAGAGTGGGTGTGGTGAGCTCAGTGCAGTTAGCATGGGGTTCACACCGTGCTGCTGACTGCATACCACGTGATTAGTGTGGGTGCATTTAATGCCACCTCAGTAGGTGGAGTTATGTGGACCTTTTGCTAATGCAGAATACATTAATGCAGGGGTGTCAAACTCCAGTCCTGGAAGGCCGCAAACTAGTCTGGTTTTCAGGATGTCCCTAATGAATATTTATTAGATATATTTGCATGCACTGTCCCAATGTATGCAATTATATCTCATGCATATTCATTAGGGATACCCTGAAAACCTGACTGGTTTGCGGCCCTCCAGGACTGGAGTTTTACACCCCTGCATTAAGGGACAATGCTCCATATTAACTGTCGGGTGTGGAAAGCATTTCCTCTGTAGTTAACGATGCGGTGTTGAACCTAATGGGCCATAATAATACTGGGCCTTTAGTAAAAGACACCCCCCCCCCGCCTGTTTAGTCTATAAGATCCTACTTGCAGGGCAACCCTATGTTTTGATCCCACAGTTATTTCCCTGTATGCCTGGTAGGTGTCTGATCACGGGATGAGAGGCTCTTGGAATTCCCAGTATCATCGCAGGCTTGTCTTGAGAAAACCCAGCATTTATTTTTCATTTTCAGGCACCTCTGTTGTGGAACTCTTTCTCTGAACTTTTTAGACTAGAGTTTCTATAAAATTTAAAGTCAGCCTGAAGACATATTTCAGTTTGGCTTACCAACCCTTTCTTTCGTTTTCCTTTTTTCTCATGCTGCTAGGATTTATTTTTTCTGATTTTGTTTTCTGCAGTTGTCATTGTAAAGTGGTTGATTTCTGATTTAAGGGTAGTAAAGCAAGTATAGAATAAACATTTTAAAGCATTACTTGGGTTGGGTCACCATGTTTAAGGAAACTGCTCTGCTGGGATTGCCTAATGAGAACTTTGCAGTGGTCTTGGGAAGCTTTGCTGTCAGTTTGTGTTTTGTGCAGCACCTTTCATGGTGGTGGTGGTTGTTAAGTGCTGTCGAGTCAGAGTCGACTCATGGCGACCCTCTGGATAGCTATCCTAAATTGTGTTCGGTCTTGAGTCAGGCGGCTCATTGTTGACAGACTGGTACCCGTAGCTGCTGTTATTGTATCGATCCATCTCATTGCTGGCCTTCCTCTTTTGCGTTGACCTTCTATCTTGCCAAGCATGATGTCTTTCTCTAATGATCTCTCTCTTCACATGATGTGTCCAAAGTATGAAAGTCGAAGTCTTGTCATCTGAGCTTCTAAAGAAAGCTTAGGTTTGATCTCCTCTAGAACCGACTGGTTTGTTCTTCGGGCAATCCATGGTATACACAGTATTCGCCGCCAGCACCATAATTCAAAGGCATCAGTTTTCTTCCCGTCTATCTTTTTCACTGTCCAGCTTTCACATCCGTATGATGTTATTGAAAATACCATGGCTTGAACAAGTCGAATCTTTGTATGGAGAGAGACATCTCTGCTCTTGAGAATCTTATCTAGGTCTTTCATAGCCATTCTGCCAAGAGCAATGCGTCGTCTGATTTCTTGACTGCTTGTTGCTTCTTTATTGATAGTTGATCCAAGTAGGTTAAAGTTATTCACAATTTCAATTTCTTCTCCTTCAACGATGAATCTGTTGATTATGCCAGTTGCATGATCTTTGTCTTCTTTACATTAAGGTGCAGGCCCATTTTGAGACTATGTTCTTTGATTGTGAGAAGCAAATATTTCAGATCATCTTCACTTTCAGCCAGTAATGTGGTATCATCAGCATAGCGAAGGTTGTTGATGAGTCTTCCACCAATCTTCACACCTCTGTCTTCATACAATCCTGCTTCTCTGATGATTTGTTCTGCATATAAATTAAACAGGTAGGGGGAAAGTATGCAGCCTTGTCTTACACCTTTGCTTATTTTAAACCATTCTGTTTCTCCTTGAGAAATTTACTAGGGGACCACATTTTGGGGGTTTAAATGGAAAGTTAATAAACAACGCAAACTTCTACTTGATTGCTCAGGATAATGTCTCAGTAAGATAAGAGTGAAGTTAACACGTATTACTTTCCCTGAGTTCATTCTTTTTTTTTTTTTTTCAAAACTTTATTTTAAAACACCAGCAATAAACGAGTACAACAAAGATCGATCAGTCCCTGCGTGGGGAGGGACTCTTATCCCCACGACAGAGAGCCAGAATCAAATACTGGTGTTACATTTTCAGGTTCAGTACTATACACAACTAAAATCCCTCCCCACCCCCCACCCCAAAAGGACATGGTCTCCTCCCATCAAAATCACACCCGTACAGTACAACATCGGAACCTACCATCCCTCCAACATCATATAGGCACAGTGGTCTCGGCTGCAGCCCATTGCAACACCTCGTTACGGCCTCGCGGGCTCAAGTGGTGAATATATGGATCCCACAGCATCTGAAAGGCGGACCAACGGCGAGGGTTACCCCGGGCGCTCCGACACTCCGCCAGCATCAATTGGTGAAAAGCATTCCTCCACTCCCAGAAGGTGGGCGGAAAGCTCGCCCTCCACCGGCGGAGTATAGGCCCTTTTGCCACCAGGCAAGCCTTACGTAGCAGCAAGCGACCCCATCGGCCCTTAGGACATGTGGGGCCCAGGCAGTCCAATACAACAAAGAGGACATCCCAGCGCACCACCTGCCCCAACAACCCCTGCATGTAGGATGCAATCCGGGCCCAATACGGACGAATATGTCGACATTCCCACCACATATGGAATAAAGTCGCCATGGGGGCGGAGCATCTCGGGCAGCCTCCATCAGGGGAGAACTGACACCGGAAGGCCCTCCGTGGGGAGAAGTGTACCCGAGTCAGGGATTTAAACTGGATCTCCCTCCACCGCATCCCCTCCGCAAGGGTGGCTACCCGTCTAAGACCCAGAGTTCATTCTTTTATTGACGTTTTGCAATGCCTTGTATTTGCTTTTTATTTCTAATTTTAATAGTTGCCCAGCTGTCAGTGTTGACCTTGCTTTTATGATTTGTGAGCCACCTTGCATCTGTTTTAAATATAATTGATATAGCGCGGGTAGAGGAAGAGAAAATGGTTTGGAAATTCAAGGACAATTTTGAAAAATGTTAATAGAAATAGAAGGGGACTCTGGCAGTTACTTTTTTTGTTGGGGACCCGGAACTTTGAGGTACCGTATATCTGGCAGAGTTGGGTACATGGATGGAATTTCTCTGATTGCTCCAAGACCCATATGGCACACATACCAATTTTAAGGCCATGGAGAAACATTCTTTGAAAGCCTGACTATTTTAGTTTTATTAATCTGGTAAATTTCCAGGCAATTCAGCAATTTAGACATTGAAAAAAAATGTAAAATGTTTCTTTGTGAAATAATATTATACAGTATAAGTAAATAGAACATTTTCTGTGGTCATTTCAAATCTTTTATTCCTCTCCCCCCCATACCCTGACTGCCATCCTGGGATTACCTAATCAAAGGAATTGGTTGTTTCCACATAAGACTTGGACCAGGTGGACATGTCTTCATTTCTGTTCATAGGTGTAAGCAAGCCATCTCTTGAATTGTGTTGTGAAACATTGTCTCAGGTCATGAGGTATTGGTCCTGTAGTGAGGTGATACTTTATTTTCTGCCAAATTCTTTATCATATTTCAAGATTAGAAGCAAATTCAGAAAAACCAATGAAACAAGTTTAGCTCTCAAAAGCTAATTGGATCCATAAGTATTAGTCCAGTGAAAAGGTATCAAATACAATGTTGTGTGTGTGTGTGTGTGTGTGTGTGTGTGCACGCACGCACGCATGCCTTTGAGTCAATGCTGACTCCTGGCGACCTAGCAGCCCCTGGATTTTCTTGGCAGTGTGACTAGAAGTAGATTGTCGGGCCTTTCTTCCAAGGCAATGGAGGGTTAAGTGACTTGCCCAAGGCCACAAGGAGTGCTAGTGGGAATCAAACCCAATGCTCTAACTATTAAGTTACTCCACTCCACAATTTTAGCTGTTCTTTTTTAAGGAAGCTTCTTCTATGCATTTCTGATCTTCAAATTTGATTTGTCCAATCCATAAACTGTATAAAAATTGTGCTTCTTAGGTTCAGTACCTATTGGCCTTTAAGTGAAATGATGTGAGGTTGCAGTATAACTGGGTACTAATGAATGCATATTGTACTTTGATATGGTGCTTTAAAACTAAACTACCTAAACATTACATCAGCAAAAGAAAAGGGAAACTCATGCATGGAAAACACGCCAGAAATGGCCTCACTTTGTTTCTCTGTCGTTCCAGAGAATGTCGTCCCCATACTCTTTCTTCCTGAAATAGCAAGGGTGACAAGCGCACACATGCTCCCAATGAACTTGAATGAAATATGTAACTAAAGATCAGAAACAGCCTGTGGGTCATGGGGGAGGGGGGGAGTGGAGGGCATGGCTAAAGAAATGAAACCCAGGCTGATGCTTGCTGCTCTCTGACGCACTTTCCCATACTGTGGTCTCGGTCCTTGCACACATGCACAGCTGAAGCTTGGCCTTGCTCTGGAGTTTGCCATTTTTCTTTGATCTTTGTGTACCGCTGTACGCCTCAGCAGAAGCCTGTATGCAGTCTATCAAGAGGAAGTTAGCTTGAGTGAAGGAGAAAGTGTGATTTATTAACCGTGCACATCTTTTTCTTCTAGTAGAAAACATGTATAAATATATACAATTCTGCTAAATAAAAAAAAATCATCTAAAATGGTTTACACACAATCATAAAATACAAACGTTAGAAAAAGCAGCCATAAAATAAACGATAACATCCTGTGAAAAATATTATAGATGTGTTCCACTAGTCCTATTGAAGTAAGAGTAGCTTAGTGACTAGAGAAGCAGATTGAAAACCAAGAAGCTCTTAGATGGAAAAAGTGAATAGTAAATCCTAAATCCAAATGTGGCCCATAGAAAAGTAAGCTGATAGTCTGAGAAAGTAGGCTTAGAGGACTAGTGTACAAATACTTGGCGAGCATTTTCTCATATATAATCACCCAGTGTATTATTTTGCAGCAGCCGAACATGAAGAACTCTGCAAACATTGGATGGTTTCAATTGTGACTTTTAATATAAAGCCTTTTTCAATTAACCAGGACTGGCTTCCCTGTTTATGACCCAGAGCCAAATGGTTGATACCTGGACAACCTTCACCTCAAATTTCAGACCAGTTGGGAAAATCCTACCTAAATATTTCAGCTGAGTAGCTAGTGATCAGATGCCCTTATCTTTAAGTAAATCCTCCCCACAGCAGCAGTGCAGTAAAACATTGATGTGCTAGGCCGCAGTACTTACTGCACAGCAAAGGGCGCATCACAGCATCCTTTCTAAATCAATAACTGGAAGAATGTTGTGTGCCCCCAGCAATCGGCTCATTTGTTCTCTTAATATTTTATTGTATGTTGCAGTGCTAAATAAAGATGGCTACTGGAAGTCAGGCCTGACTTTCTTTAAATAAATGTATCTACATAGCAGCACATGCTGCCTGGATAAGTCCCACAGTGCGAGAGATTTAGTGACACGTTTTATTTATTTAGCAACTTTTTTATACCGCTGTATCTACCAGTCACAGTGGTTCACATGGAACAAAAGGGCAAGTAACTTACATCGAACATGGGGAACAATCAATAACTGAGTGCCACATAGCTATCTACATATTGCTGAATTGGTGCTGCGCGAGATACACATGAGGATGTGACGGGAGGGTGGCTAAGAGTCTGGGCCAAAGTGTTCCAAAAAGAGAGAGAGAGGTCTTTAGCTTGTGCCAGAATTCGCCCAGGTCTGTGAGGTCTCGTATTTCTGGGGTGAGGGAGTTCTAAATGAACGGTGCATAATAGGAGAAGGCCCTGTTAGTAGTGGTATTGTTGGAGTGGGTGAAAGAAGCTGGAATCGAGAGCGACTTGTGGTCGGTGGACTGTGTTTATCTCTTGAAGAAGGGGGTGAAGGATGTCAGTTGAGACGTGTTGGATGGCCTTGAAGATGGTTGGCATGCCTTTATATTTGATCCTCATGTGGATGGGCAGCCAGTGTAGATGTTTCAGAGTGGGAGTGATGTTCTCTTGTGGGCCCGTGCCTGTCATTATTCTGGCTTCTGAGTTTTGGGCTAGCTGTAGGGTACCTTTAGACAGAGCCTGGTATATTATGTTTGCATAGTCCAGGATGGGGGTGATGAGCAATTGGCAGACGTTTCTGACGTCATTAGAGTCCAGCAGTGGGCACAGGTGTCATAGTGTTCTCATCTTGAAGTAGGCAGCTTTAGTAACATGTTTAATGTGGTGGTGGAAGCAGAGGTGGTGATCCAGGGTGATGCCCAAATATTTTACATGTTTGATGTGTAGGGTTAAATTGGCCAGACTGATAGAATTTGGAGGAGTGAAGGATGGGTGTTTGGTTATGAGGAGGACTTCTGTTTTGCTGGGGTTGATGTACATATTGTGTTTGAGCCATTGGATGGTATCCTCTAGGCATTTGCTGATCATGGAATAGTCTGGGTTGGTAGTGGAGAATGGGATGTATATCAGTATGTCATCTGTATGCAGATGATAGTGGATCTTATGATGTTTTATGAGTGTGCATAGGGGCTGAAAGAAAAATGTTGAACAGAAGTGGTGATGATACGGAACCTTGAGGTAATCCCTGTAGTAGCTGGAAAGATTTGGAGGTTTCAGTTCAAATTCGTACTCTGGATCGGTTAGAGAGGTAGGATTGGAACCACTATAGAGCTGCACCTCTGATACCGATTGAGTGGGAGGTGAGAGCATAGCTGGGTGTGGGTGACTGAATCAAAGGTTGAAGAAATGTCGAAAAAGATGAGAATAAATCATTGGGTGATTTTCTGTGTACCTTTGATTAAGTTATCCAGGAGGGGGAGGTCAGAAGGGTTTCAGTGCTGTGAATTGGCCTGAATCAATGCTGGTGCTCGTCAAGAGGGGCATGTGTGTCTATGAATGAAGCTACACTGCCTTTTCATGATTTTGGCTAGGGAGGGGTTGCTTGATATAGGTCTGTAGGAGACTGGGACTGAGGGTTCATCTGAGTGGCTTTTTAGTAGGGGTCTGATGGAAGCTAGCTTGAGAGGAGTTGGCATGAGACCAAGTGACAGGGATGCATGGAACAGGTTAAGAATGTTTGGGGCGATGTCTGGTCTGGTCATCTTGATCCAAGAGAAGGGACAGGGGTCGAGTGATGAGGTGGTGCAGTTGAGGTTTACTATAATGTCAATAATCTCCTTGGTGGATAAGCGTCTGAAAGTTGACCAGATTTTTTTTTTTTTGTCTGGGGTGTTGGTAGGGTTAGTGGCAGGCAGGTGCTGAACTGTGGTAGTTAGCTATCTGGCCTGAAGGAATTGAGTCATGGCATCAGGCACTAAGTTGAGGTTATTTATTTATTTATTTGGTTTTATATACCACGCTATTTAAAATCAGTGTGGTTTACATATGAACAAACAAGACAGTCCCTGCTCTTACGAGCTCACAATCTAAATTAGGACCACCCTGGAGGGTACAGACATGGGTAGAACAGGGGTGAGACAGGGTGGAAAAGGGTGGTAAGGGGTAACAGTCTTATTTGATGGCACATGCTTATGGTCGTGTGCCATCAGCAATTTTCATTTGTATGACTGATCTAGGGTGGGTGATCGTACGTAAGTTGGAAGAGGTGAGTCTTCAAAGCCTTCCTAAAAGTTGTGAGATCTGGGATCGCACGTATCGTTGCAGGTAGGGCATTCCACTATGTTGCAAATAGGGAGAAAGCTCGGTTCTTGGTTGATTGGGTACAGGTCTTTACTGTTGAGGGGGTTGCGAGGGAGTTTACCGAGCATTTTCTCCTGGACCTAGTCTCCGGCGTTCTTTGTATCATTTCTGAGAGTGAGGTAGCTGACATTGCATTCCTGGCCTTGAAAGTGAGTAACATTGCTTTGTAGGTCAGGCGACTTGCTATGGAGAGCCAGTGGAGCTGAATTAGGATGGGAGTAATTTGATCGTATCTGGATGCAGCTAAGATTGTACGGGCAGCTGTGTTCATGGCAAGTTGTAGTGGCTGAAGGGTGTGCTTTGGCGTTCCATGAAGGATGATGTTGGAATAGTCTAGATGAGGGAGAATGAGAGCTTGGGCCACCGAGCGGAAGTCCGAGGTTTCGAGGAGAGGACATAGGTGTCTGAGGGTTTTTAGTTTATGGTTTCATACTTGTTGGAGCTTGAAGCAGGTTCAGAGTTATATTGAAAAGCTCTCTGGAGTGGTTGAGGGAGGCGTTTAGAAGGTTGGAGTGATATACACTTTTTGTGTGGAGCTTTTTGTGTGGAGCGTGAGTGTACAGTAGTCTGCCTGTGTGCTTGTATAAGCTGAGTGGTTGGTTGCGGGGTTTTTTACATCTCCATCTGCGCTCAAGCTGTCTGAGTTTCTATTTTTTTAGATTTTTAAGTTGAGGGGTGAACCATGGAGCTTGGTGTAGTCACTTTATCATGGCTGTGTTGTTCAGCATAATGGTGTATGAAGAGATGTTTGTGTTCCATTCAAAGATGAAGATGTCAATACTAGTCGGGTTAGCCTGAGGGAAAGGCCGGATCATGCTTGTAAAGGTGTTTTTATCAAAGGCTTTGAATCTCCGTGATTTGGTTGAGGGCAGTTGGAAGGCGGTTGCTTTAGGTATGTGTGGGAGATAAAAGATGATTAAGTTGTGGTCTGGCCAAGGCATGGATGTGACATTGGTCTTGTGGGAAAGGTCTCACTATGACCAATTGGTGTAAATATGAGGTCAAGGGTTTCTCCTTTGCTGTGCATTGGTCCAGTGATTATCTGGTTGAGCTATGGTGCTTCAAGTGCTTGGAGGAAGGGAGTGGTCTGGCTGATCAGTAAGGAGGGGAGGTTGAAGTCACCCAGGGGGATAAACCATTTGTTTTTGTGGTGCTCTGAGCATGTTCTTCGATGAGTGGTGAGAGGTCATTAGGTCCAGTTCAAGGAGATCTGTATGTGAAGCTTTTAGATAAGTACAAATTGGTTATGGAAGTCCAGAACACCTTGAGAGCATGATGTAATGGCTTTGAAGTAGAGGTCTTTTCTTGCTATTATGATTCCTCCTCCTCCTCCTCTTTTATGTGATCCTGGTTGGTAGAAAAGCTGGTACGAAGAGATGGCAAACTGGTTTAGTAGGACCCCATCTTCTTCCTCGAGCCATGATTCCATTCTGCAGATAATGTCAATATGTTTTTCTTTTATGTAGTTCGTTACTATGAGGATCTTGCGTACTGACCTAGTGTTTATAAGGGCACATCTGAGCGGCTGGATAGGGGGTAGTATGCTATTCATAGCTGGGGAACCTTGGGAGGGCTGTATGTTAGGTTGTGAGTGTTCTTTGTTCTTGGCTTGAGAATGGTAGGCTGGAGCCTTTTGTTGGATGAATGATGTTGTGATGAGTCCTGAGGATTTGATGACAGAGTGGCTGGCAAGGAGTAGGATGATGATGTATGAGGCTGTGTGTAACATTATGCTTGAGGGAATTTGTTGTGTTTGGGGGTGGATGGACCGTGATGTTCCAGTGTGTTGCTGAGGAGAGTTGTCTGGTAGTCTGTGGCTTGCTGTTGAGTGGTGCAGATGTAGGGGGCCGTTCAGCATAGGGCACTGATGATAGGATAGTGCATGTAGTGTCGAGTTGGGTTCATCCCATGTTTATCGCATGATAGCAGGCTGATGTAGTCCGGTGGGTGGTGGCACAGTAGCTGGCTTTGGTGGTGCTTTGTCTGCTGTTGACGAGGGTGAATCTGGCATGTCTGTGGGGTCGGCCTTCGGTGGAAGAGTGATTGAGCTCAGATGGTAGACTTGGGGACTTAAGCTACTTAAGCAAACCTCTTTCTGGTGATCATCTGGTTAAACTTGGTCTGCTGACTGCTGTGCTTGTGTTGCTTCCTTCCGCGAAGTTGCTGGAGAGGCATTCTTGCTCGATCCCATGAGCCTGTACGGTCCCCACCTAAAGGCCATGCAAAAGGGTCCTCTAGCGAGGCACTCGGGTGTAGGTCCGCCAGGCATGGATGTGCCTAAGCATGCTGCTTCTCTTTTAAATTTAAAGTCCTGGTGCAGCGCCAGGCTGATTGGATGTTCTGGTGGGGAGTGGGGAGGAGCTTACCTTCCTGCTCCCTGCAGGGCTCCTGATTGGGTTTACGAGGTGGAGAGTGTATCCCGCTAGTGCTGCTGAATCTTTACAGACCACCTCGGCACTATCTCAGACAATGTCAGGGAGGTTTGGGAGCAAAGTCAAGGCAGTCATGAGTCATCGGTGATTTGCGGTACGATCTGGATAGTGGCTGAATATCACCATGATCCAAATACTGATGCTGAATATCTGGATATTTTTTACCTGTGGTGACCAGTGTTCCAAAAGAAGTGGTTTAATATCAGCCAGTTCGTTTTTTGCCTCTCTGATTTGTGTAAAGCCTAAAGTCAAAAGTTTCCTTGGTTCAGTAACAAAGTAGCATTGAAAAAGACACCAAACCAAATCAAACAGTTCTCCCAATTATCATATCTTTTTGTTGGAACGGGCTGGAGGCGGCTGAAAGAACAACACTGCCGCTCCAGACAGCCAGTTCCTTTTTAATTTAATTAAACCAAACAAATTTGGTACTTATCCCATATATGTCCCAGTGAAAGTCCATGAATAATCTTCAAGCACCAGTTAATATTCTAATATAGAAGCGGTCACAAGCAGCTTAATCACTCCACGACGCGCACGTTTCGAGCCAGCAAGCCCTGTATCAAGTGTTCACAGATGCGCAGAAGTCCCGCTTACAACTTAGCAAACCCAATTCACCAGATATGGAGAACAAATCATACTGATAGGCTAAACAAGATGGCAATCAAACCAGGAGCACCAATCACCAAATGGGAGACCTCATTGCACATCGGGGAATCCCTTGGTGAGAAGAGGTGATGTCACATTAGGCTGGGCCAATCAATTTCCTTATTCAAACCAGTGGGGTGGAGCGCAGCCATAGCAAAAATCAATTGTTGCTCACGACGTTGTAGCCGTGCCAGTCGATTGCCCCCCTGGGGGTTAGCTGGAACATGATCCAACACAGTCCAGAAAATATCCGTTCCAAATTGATGTTTTTTCTCAATGTTTTTTCTCTGATTTGTGTGGCTTAGATATCATTAGGTCTTGCTCCTAAATATAAATCACTGGAACTCTTAACTGCCAAGTTAATATTTATTTATCTCCGTTTATATACCACTTTATCTGTGGCCTGTTTTCTCTGTTACACTAGAGCAGTAATTGAGTTTTTGTTTGCAGTAAAGCAACCACGGAACAGATCACAGTTGGTTAGGCTAGCCACACAATACTTGAGGGTAGTGATACCTGAGGAAGTGATGTCAGTTTTGTCCAAGAGCTACAGTATCTGTTTGGGACATTTGTCTTCAGATGAATCCATTTTATACTTGGAGCGAAATTATTAAATCAGTTGGTGCTAAAGTGGAGCCAGAAAAAGATTCCTTAATCCTAAAAAACTGAAACCTTACCCACATAGGCATCTGGCTTTTGAAATGGCAAATATGACAAGCTGAAAAGAAATTGTATAAACACATGACAGAGACTAATATAGTTTTATAACAAACGTACAGGAGAAGATATGTTGTTGTTAAGTGCCGTCGAGTCGGAGTCGACTCATGGCGACCCTCTGGATAGCTATCCTAAATTGTGTTCGGTCTTCAGTCAGGCGGCTCATTGTTGACAGACTGGTACCCGTAGCTGCTGTTATTGTAGCAATCCATCTCATTGCTGGCCTTCCTCTTTTGCGTTTACCTTCTATCTTGCCAAGCATGATGTCTTTCTCTAATGATCTCTCTCTTCGCATGATGTGTCCGAAGTATGAAAGTCGAAGTCTTGTCATCTGAGCTTCTAAAGAAAGCTTAGGTTTGATCTCTTCTAGTACCGACTGGTTTGTTCTTCGGGCAGTCCATGGTATACACAGTATTCGCCGCCAGCACCATAATTCAAAGGCATCAATTTTCTTCCTGTCTATCTTTTTCACTGTCCAGCTTTCACATCCATATGATGTTATTGAAAATACCATGGCTTGAACAAGTCGAATCTTTGTATGGAGAGAAACATCTCTGCTCTTGAGAATCTTATCTAGGTCTTTCATAGCCATTCTGCCAAGAGCAATGCGTCGTCTGATTTCTTGACTGCTTGTTGCTTCTTTATTGATAGTTGATCCAAGTAGGTTAAAGTTGTTCACGATTTCAATTTCTTCTCCTTCAACGATGAACCTGTTGATTATGCCAGTTGTCATGATCTTTGTCTTCTTTACATTAAGGTGCAGGCCCATTTTGAGACTATGTTCTTTGATTGTGAGAAGCAAATGTTTCAGATCATCTTCACTTTCAGCCAGTAATGTGGTATCATCAGCATAGCGAAGGTTGTTGATGAGTCTTCCACCAATCTTCACACCTCGGTTGTCTTCATACAGTCCTGCTTCTCTGATGATTTGTTCTGCATATAAATTAAACAGGTAGGGGGAAAGTATGCAGCCTTGTCTTACACCTTTGCTTATTTTAAACCATTCTGTTTCTCCTTGTTCCGTTCGAACTGTTGCTTCTTGATCAATGTACAGATTACGCAAGAGAACGATCAGGTGTTCTGGTATACCCATGCTTCTTAATGTGGCCCAGAGTTTCTCATGGTTTACACAGTCAAAAGCCTTGCTATAGTCGATAAAGCACAAATAGATATCCTTTTGGTATTCTTTAGTCTTTTCAAGGATCCATCTCACATCCGCAATGATGTCTCTCGTTCCTCGCCCTTTCCTGAAACCTGCTTGCACTTCAGGTAGTTCTTGTTCTAGGTATGGCTGTAGTCTCTTTTGAATAATCTTCAGTAGAATCTTGCTGGCATGTGGGATCAGAGCGATTGTGCGATAATTTCCACAGTCAGTTGGATCACCTTTCTTTAGTATTGGTATAAACACAGATCTTTTCCAGTCAGTTGGCCATGATGTTGTCTTCCATATTTCTTGGCAGAGCCTTGTAAGTACGGTAACAGCTGCATCAGATTGCTGCAATACTTCTATGGGAATGCTATCAATGCCTGGTGCTTTGTTCTTTGATAAGGCTTTCAATGCTGCTTCAACTTCTTCTTTCATCACCAATGGTTCCTGATCATAAGGTATAGGTTGAAACGGCTGTTGGTCCACTTGATCTTTATCATATAAAAACTCTGTATATTCCTTCCACCTTTTCTTGATCTTCTCAGCATCATTCAACATAGAACCTTGAGCATCTTGTAACATTCCAATTCGAGGCTGGAACTTTTTCTTTAACTCTCGCAGCTTTAGGAAAGCCGATCTTGTTCTTCCTCTAATAGTTTCTGCTTCTATTTCCTTGCAAGTGTCATTGTAGTACTTTTCCTTGTCCTGTCTTGCTGCACGTTGGAAATCTCTGTTGAGTTCTGCGATTGTCTTTCTTTCTCCTTTGGCTTTAGCTTCTCTGCGTTTCTGGGCAATCTTCAGAGTTTCTTCCGTCATCCATTTTGGCCGTTTTGCTTTTTCACCTTTTGTAGAGACTTCTCGCTTTCTTCCAGCACAACCTTCTTGATGTCATTCCATAACTCTTCCGGAGCTCTGTCATTTGTATCTAAGGCAGCAAATCGATTTTGCAGGCAGTCTTTAAATTCCAGTGGTATATTCTCAAGGTCATATTTTGGTGCATTCATGAGTGGTTTGCTCTTTTTCAACTTTAGCTTGAGTTTGCATACTAGTAGTTGATGATCTGTACCACAGTCAGCTCCAGGTTTTGTCTTTGTTGATGTTACAGAGCTTTTCCATCGTTGACTTCCACAGATGTAGTCAATTTGATTTTTATACAATCCATTGGGTGAAGTCCATGTGTACAGTCGTCGCTTGTGTTGCTGAAAGAAGGTGTTTGAGATGAATAGATCATTGGTCTTGCAGAATTCTATCAATCTTTCTCCAGCTTCATTTCTGTTGCCAAGTCCATATTTTCCAACTACTTTGCCTTCTTCTTTGTTGCCAACTTTTGCGTTCCAGTCACCCATGACTATCAGGATATCCTGTTTGCATGTTCTGTCAATTTCAGCTTGTACTTGTTCATAGAACTCTTCAATTTCATTCTCTTCTGCAGCTGTTGTTGGGGCATATACTTGAATTATAGTTGTGTTGATAGGCAATCCTCGTAGACGAATAGAGATTAAGCGTTCGCTGACTGCATTGTATTTCATTACAGTTCTTGCAAGTTTCTTCTTTATTATAAATGCAACACCATTTCTTCTTTGTCTTTCATTTCCAGCATAGTAGACCATGTGATCATCTGATGCAAAGTGCCCGATGCCAGTCCATTTCAGTTCGCTGACACCCAACAGATCAAGTTGTACACGTTCCATTTCATTCTTGACCACTTCCAACTTCCCTTGGTTCATGCTTCGTACGTTCCATGTTCCAATGTGTAAGACATCTTTACAGCTTCTGACTCTCATTTCATGCGCAGCTGAGACCTGTCCATCTTGGGAGACCCTGCCAGTAGTTAAACTACCGATAGTTTAGCTCTCAGCATCACTGATGCACACAAGCCCTCACAGCACGACAAGCTGCAAACCAAGTGAGAGTTCGTTAGCTATAACTTCTAGGAACGAACTGGCAGTATCACCAGTGTAGATCAGTCAGTTTGAGCCCTCAAAAGCCATTGTTTGGATAACCATGGAGGTTTTCTAGATATGGCTAAGACTCATCACCCTTTTCTGGGTAGTATAGGTGCGGTCTGTGGGCAAAGTGTGGACGGTGCCAGGCACTATCCAAATGGTAGCAATATTTGCTCATTATCCGCATGTCTGAATAACTTAGGACAGCAGCTAAGCTGTGATGTCATCCGGATAGTGGCTGAATATCATTTGCTATCTGAATAGTGGCTGTTGCCGGTCATTCGGTGCAGATGACTGTCCGGATACTGGAGCTGAGTATATCCAGAGGATATTTAGATGCGACAGCTGACTGCTGTGTGTGGGGGTTTTTTTGCTTGTTTTTTTTTTTTTTAATATCGGCCCCTTTTAATTCTAATCTTAGCCACAGGAGGCACAATAGAAAAGAAGTCAAACTTGATGGAAGGAAATTTTACATCAGGAAAAATTTTTAGTTAATGTTTTTGGGGGGAGTCTGAAGATCTGAATAGAAAGGGGATTATGGATGCCATAGAAATAAGTGGTATGTATTAGAGAAAAAATTAGGACTATCACAGATCATAGACAAGAGGAAAAATCCCTTAACTTTTACCACCTGCGTGTTAGACTCGAAAAAAAAAACCCTTTTGGGGATATGGTTCTTGGGACTCTTGTAGCCCTTGTAAATCCATCATTACAGCAGGATCACATTCCTACTTTGAGATTTAATAGGTTTTTCTCCTTCAAAACTGGACAAACATAGGTCTATATCCCTATATCTTTTTTTTTCTTTCTTTCCTGGGTAAGGTAATTTTCATCAGCTTAAATGCCTACCTTGAAGAATGATCCTCTTCTGAGAGTCAGGTTTCATAGCAGGCCATGATGCTGAAACCGTATTGGTTAGTATAGTTGATTAAGAGATACAAGCAAAGGGTTTGATTTGTTTCACTACTCATCTCTCTAGATATGTCAGTGGCTTTTGACACTGACCTTGGCCTGCTTTCAACCAGCTGAGGGACACTGAATTAGAAAATCAGTTATTTACATGGTTCATTTCATTTCTAGTGGATAGGACATTTTTTAGAATGCAATGGGGAACAGCTTTAAGCAGTTTAGAAGTTTACTTGCAGGTTCCTGTAAAATTCTATCCTTGCCCCAGTACTGTGTAACCTGTACTTAACGCCTTTACTCAAAATAATTAAAACCTTTGGTATTACTTGCTTTCCACTGCTGTGCAGATGTCATCCAACTGGCGGGCATTGATAAAAACCATTCACATGATTTAAAGAGCTTTAGTTGTCTGACAGTATTGACCTTGCTAAAACATAACTAGCTCATTAAACCCATCAAAACCAGAACACTCATGGGTACACTGAAAAGGTAGCCATCTTGGCAAATTTCCTTTCATTTGCAGTGTGGAAATTTGTTCCAAGAGTATGAAGACTTTAGGTGTAAAGTTAGTGTCTGACCGGCTGCAAGTAATAATCTATCGATTGTGGTTTGGTTAACCTTTGGTTAGTTAAGGCAGCTTTTGTCAGCTATGATCATATTTGCCATTAAAGAATTTTTGGACTTCAGTGCTGCTATTAATTACGATAAATACAGTTCGATCACTCCAATATTGTATGTTGCATTGGTTGCCATTTGAAATTTTAGATTTAAAAATCTGATTTGGGCTTTAAGGATCTTTAAGTAAATCAGCTTATCTAACCTCACTACTAAAGAGGTCATTACACTCAAAGAATCAGTTATTAATAGTTCCCACACTGGTTGAAGTAATATTGAATGTTACTAGAAGCGAGGCTTTTAGCTATTCTGGGCCCCATATGTAGAATTCACTTCACTTCCTCTCTAGTTTAGCAGTAAACTAAATTACTTTAAATTTAGGAAATTAAGGTAGGCTTATCTTTTTGAACAGGCTTTTTTCTACCTTGCTTTGCTAGGTGTATGAATAGGTTTACATATGTCAGGGTTATAGTAGAAAGTGTTTTGTATTATGTTTTGTGGAGTTTTTTTTTTTTTTTTAACTTTATTTTAACTGCCTTGATGTAGCAACACGAGAGAATGGTTTATAGAAATATTCAAAAAGTAATTACAAATAAGGAACTAGCAAGTTCAAAAATTACCTTAACAGGGTTTATAATAAATTAAAATATGTCCAACCTGTGTCCATACACAGTAGCTTAACTGACTCTCCTGGATGAAGAATCAAGCTGCTTCTGTTGTATATGAATTTGTAGAAAGGTCTAAACATGGAGAAGCCAAAGGAACTATGAAAAAGTTATTCAAAGGTGTAGATTGCTGTAATGGTATAAGAATTTCAGTGTGTTTTTTGGATGTTCCTTGGGATACTGTCAGATCCATCAGATCCAGCCATTGTAAAGCAGAAACAATTTGGCACAACCAGAACTCTCTCGAATAGGTCTTCCCTCCAAAGTCAGTTGGCAGAATTTTAAAGAAAATGCTCAGAAGCGTAACTTTGAGCACTAAGATTCCTATAAAAATTAGATCTCTTCACTGAGGGTAAGAAATGTTTTCTGTTTTTTTTTGGGGGGGGGGTTGTTTGTTTTTTTCTCAGTGATTCCACTAATGAAGAAAAGACATATAATGTGCTGCATAGTTGTTTGCAAAGAAACATTTAGGGATGCTTCGTGCCGTAGACTGGGACTGTCGCCTTTCAGCAAGACTGCGATCCTAAGCACAATGAAAAATCAACAATGGAGTGACTGCGAGAAGAAAATGAATATCCTTGATTGGTTCAATTAACGCCAAGACCTGAATCCAAGAAAATCTGTGGCAAGATTTGAAGACTGCAGTCCTCGGATGATGCTTGGGAAACTTGAAAAAGCTTGATATTCTACCAAGAAGATTGGCAAAAACTGTAATCCAAAATGATTCATGGCTATCATTGTTCCCAAAAGGACATAGTCCAAGCATAGAGTCAAGAGATGTGAATTATCAGTCATCTTTTTCTTTATGCATGGTTTTTTTTACTATTCTATATTGTATAGATCAGTGATGTGAACTCCCTATTTTAATGCATTTAGACAGTAGAATGTGAAGAATGTTAAAGGGTTTGAATGCTTTTTATAAGGCAGTCATACTCTTCCATTTTCCTCTGCACTCGCCTTGAATGGCCAGCAGGAATAAGGAAGTGATACCACCTTTAAGTGTCTGAGAACTCATTTGGAGTACTGTGTGCAGGACTGTACCAAGCTGAAAATGCACCTTGGGTTACTTATGAATCTGGAGCCCCCCCTACACCCAGCCATGCATAGGAACTCGCTCTTGTTGGGCTTCCTGGAGCCCAGTGATGGACATCAGGGCCCTTTCTGTACTTGTGCCCTGTGTGGCTGCATCATTTTCACAGCCATTGGTACAGCCCTGACGTTGTGTGCAATTCTGAAATCTACATCTTCAAAATGATATAAACCTTATGTAGTCTGCCCAGAAGGTGGTTGCTAAGATGGTCCATGGCCTTAACCAAAAGGAAGCTCAGGAATAAAGGGTTATAAGATGAGGCTGAAAAGTTGTAGACTCGGGAGTAATGTAAGCAAATATTTATTTATGAAAGGCTGGTGATGCCTGGAGCAGCCTCCCAGTGGATGGGGTAGAGACTAGGACTGCATTTATGGCCGGCATTGGCAGATAAGAGTTCAGCACACATGAAACCTCTATGTAAAGACTTGCGTAGACATTGGTGCACTGTGCATTTAAAGCCAGTGGTAATGAAATTACCTATTAAACCCAGATGCAAAGAAGCACTCACAAGACCTGAAGCTTAATGCATGGTTTTCTAATGCTGGGAATTCAACACGCAGTGTGAAGAGGAATAAAGTAAGCATTATCTTCTGCAACTAGCAACTTTTGTGGAAGTGTGAAGTACTTCCAATGTTGGGGGGAGGGGGGGGGGTTTCCTGTTTTATTGAAAGGAATGGGTCAATTAAAAATAAACGGCAGGGAGTTGAGGAGTTGAAATGATCGCACCTTTGAGTGCAGGGATAAGTGGGAGGTGCTAATGACACTTTAAGGGAGCAGAGCTGTAATTATGGTGGGATAATAAAATATAAAATTCTCCATCTTCTGCCATTTGATTTTCCATGTGCCAACTATGCTTCATATGACCTTTCCCCTGTGATGCTAGAGAAGCTTATTTTCTCAGAATATAGTTGGGGTAGGTTGAGTGGTGGTCTATACTCTATAGGCCAAGCAAAATAGGGAGAAAATTTGATCCTTTTTTTTTTCTGGTCATTGGGACACTTTTGTATCTGCTCTTCCTCAACAAATTGCATTTCTTTAGTCATTTATTATCTTTTTTTTCACAAATTGGCTTAAGACAGCAGTAATGATCTTTGGGTTAGGCATTTCCTGTTTAATGACTGATGTATGAAAGAATCTTGTTCTCAGAAGTCCTTAGTGTGCCCATTCTTCTCATTCCTGCCTCTATTAAAGTAAGGGGCTTAGCTCATATTTATCCTGTAATCTGGTATCAACACAGTGTCCTCCTAAAGGACATTGCTCCCTTTCTCATAGACCTTGATTAGACAGGAGCCAGGAGTCTGTTTACCAGGAGTCTTGGGGATGTGAATCCTTCAGGTAATTGCTAAGAAGAAAATACCAGCTCGTGAACTCGGACATCTCTTTTGCTGGATAGCTAATGGTGCCTTTAAGATGCCATAAACTGACCACAAGCAGTGATTGGAGTGATTAGAGCTCACTCCACTTATCCAAAAAACTTAATGCATATATCCAGAAAGTTTTCCTGCACTTAGGATAATTCTACTGAGGTTAAGTTATCAGTTATCAAATTTTCATCAAATATAGGAGGTACTCTGTATGACTGGCAAAGGGTGAATTAGAGATGGAAGAAGGATTGGTTTTAACATGTTAGGTTAAGAGCACAGGATTATCTCTGGCTCCAGAACTTGGGTGTAATTGGATCTATTTTCAAAAAATGTTCAGTGCCTTTTAGGTGCCCAAAATATAGGAAGATTTTCAGCTGAGTTTAACACCCTAAATTCTTAGCTGTAAATTCACTTGACTTTCAGAATTTTAAAACTTTTTCTGGAGCTTTGCCTAGATTTGACCATAAAATTCCATGTAAACCATTCCCTTGTAAACAGCTATGACTGGTAGATATAGCAGTATAAAAAAGTTGCTAAATAAACTTTGCCCTCAGAGTGAAGGCATAGCCTAGTGGTTAGGGCAACAGCCTGGAACTGGAAAGACCAGGGTTCAAATCCCACTGACTTTCCTTGTGGCCTTGGGCAGTTCATCCTGGTAGATCTGGAGACCCAATGTTCTCCACTCCTCATATACATCCAGTTGCCTATAATTGTTATAACCAATGACCAATCTCTCATTCTTTAGAAAGACCATGAAGGTGGCCTACTTTCCTTCGAAGGCATCATGTCTCCTTTAAAGAACTTGATTTGCTCAAACATTGTACGTTTCCTCATCTTGTTAAGGCATTCTTGAATGAATGGGGTTCTGTGAAATTTCCATTTACAACAAAGTTTACTATAGCCTGTGTCAGTGGGCACACTTTTTTTCTATTAATAGTAACCTGTGTAATTTTTGAAAATGCAATGATGTATGACTTTTGAAAATGTCCCTCCTCCTCACCAAGACTAGCTAAATGGCCTGGAAAAAAATTACCAAAAATTAGAAAGCAGATGTTTGTTCCCCCTCCCATCTTTGTGCGAATTCTCATATCTCTTAACCTTTTCTTACTTTGGTCCATTCTTGTGGAACTCCCTCCTCTATCTTTACCGAGAATCTTCATTTCCTAAATTCTAAAAAGCTGTGAAGGCTTGGCTCTTTGAGCTATCCTTTGCCCAGACACTTGGAGCGGAACTCTGATGCTGGTTACCTTTTATCTCTTCCCCTATGTTTTTTCTTTCCTATTGATTTTGTAGTTCTCTTTCTACTTTTATTACACTTTCTTTGAGTTTAAAGAAACCCAAAACAAAACAGCAGAGTAGTAAACCAAAGGCGGTCTAGCAAATGTTGCAAAAAATAAAAATAAAAATACAGCACCATTTTCTTTTAAGGCTGTGTCAGTCTAGTTACCTTTAGGTCACTTGTGTTGAAATGTAGGGCATCTCTAGGCTACGGCTATCTTACCTGAGCCTATTTTTATTTCCCTAACTTGTTTTTACTTTAATATTGCTTAGATACATGGATTTCCTCCTTAATTCAAGGTAGAATAAGCAAGAAAAATCTTTAAACAGTAAATTAAAAGCATCATCGAACTGCATTTTGCCAAATACATTTCATCCAGAGTGCTCCAGAGGAATTCTATGCACAATATCTGGAAATTTTGTAAAATTCTGAAGCATTTGTTCAGACAAAGATGTGTCAGTCAAGACACTTATCACTCAAAAATGCATAATTTCTTTAAATATTTTGTACAGAATTCCCTCTCAAAACCTTTGCTCAAAGTTGTCTTCAGCAATTCTTCCTCCCTCCCCCCACAATTTGGCTTGAATCTCTCATAGGCTTGATCTGTCCCTCCCACTACTCTGAGTCAAAACTACCTTCTGCTCTCCCCACAGTCAGTCCATCCCCATGTCCTTCCTCCCCCTCCCCAACCTTCTGTCCCCATTCTGGCTCTCCTTTCTCTCCTCTATTCCAGCAATATATGCTCCCTCCATGCACACTAGACATCTCCCAACTTTCTCTTTGCCTCAAGTTCTTTTCCTCTTCCCCAATCTGTCCTCTCCTCTCCCCCAGCAAAATCTCCCAGATTTCTCTTTGTTCCTCATCCCCTGTTCTCTTTTTTTAGGCATTGCTCCCTTCCTCATTCTGGCCTTGGGCTTATTAAAAAGCTCTGCCAACCAGCACCCACAGCTTCACTTGTCTCACTCAGCCTGCAGAGCTGTGACCTCTTCATTTCAGGCCAAGTGAGCAAGCACTCGCAGGTGCAGCCATCTGTCTCTAGGCTCACATGGCCTCTGATTCTCTTCCTCTCCACTGTGGAGTTCCACAGGGCTCGATTCTAGCCCCAGTTCTCTTCAGTATCTTTCTCCTTCCCTTGCACCTTGGTTCAAGACTTGAACATCATTGCTTATTATGCTGATGATATCTTGCTTCTTTATCATCTGGACTCCCTCAGGCTTGACTTCTCTTTTCAATCATATTCTAATATCGCATCATGGCTCTGCCCTAATCAACTCAGATCGAACCCCCAAAACACATCTACTATCTGGTTCACTGGAGGTTCCTCTTCTCCCATCCTTCATGCCTTCCATTCACAGCTCACTTGTCCAAATTACCTCTACCCTGAAATATCTCGGTATAATATTGGACTCTGACTTGTCATTCTCGTAGCCCATCAGCTCTGTAATCAAAATGTTGTTCTTTGTGTTGCATCAATGTCAATCCATCCTCCCTTTTATTGACTCATCTGCCTTAACCTGGCTACTACTCACTTGTGTCCCAAGCTGTCTGGACTACTGTAATCCTATCTATGCTGGTATGCCTACCTCTTACCTAACTTCCTCTATGGTCAAATTACTGAACGCCTTAATCACAGCTTTCACAAGAAAATACGTTCAAGTATAACTGGATGCTTACTTTATCTTCAAAAATTATACCAAAAAATATATCTACTTATGTTAACTATTGAGGTCTCAGACTTATTGTAGCTCTGCCATAAGGACTAAACGTCCGTTATCGTGGCAGCAAGCCCTTTTGCATCAACGACCTCGTGAGTGTGAGTGGGTTAAAAAAGCACAGCCCTAAAGACCCAAATCAATAATTTAAAATTCCAAAACTCGTGTTCTTATCTGTGCTATAAAACAGCCCACTCTCATGGATTTGAGCATTGATCCCTCTTACCTAAAACATCTCCACTCAGTTCAGAATGCAGCTGTCTTCATACTCTCTTTTGCTGGAAAATTCAACCATGTCACCACACTTTTGAAACACCATCATTGACTTCCAGTATCAGCTCAAATTCAATATAATTTACTGATCTTTGCACACAAATATCTCTCATCTGGTTCTCCTGCTTATCTGTCCTCTTCTCTCACATTTTACACCCCTCCCCATGTCCTTCGCTCACTTCACAATAACAGGTTACACATTCCATCCCCCAGTTTAGCATGCTTAGTCTACACATCACTCGGCATTCTATTTTTATGTACCCACATTATGGAACTCCCTGCCTTGGTCCCTCTGTCTTGAACCCTCCTTTACCTCCTTTAAGACTTAACTTAAAATGTATCTCTTTTTCCTGGGCCTTCGGAGCCTAGGTTGCCTGGAATACAAACTACCCCTGCCCTCCCCACTGTCTCTACTGTAACCTGTCTTTCTAGTGATTTCTTGTTTCCTTTTAATTTTATGGTGTTCCTTTCTCCTTTTTTCCCCCTTTTGTTATTTTGTAATTATAATTGTAAACCACTTTGCTTTTTTGCACAGAAAAGCGGTATTTCGAATTCTAAATATAAACATAAACATCTTGAGCCCATGTGAGCCCAAGTACATGGCTGCAGCCTTCTCACCGTGGCTGGGCCAGCACCTGCAGCGGTTACCACCTCACCAAGACTGATCAACATCCTTCTCTTCCCTGTGCAGAATTCTGCATGGCAAATGTAAAATTCTGAGGCGGGGGTGGGGATTCAGATCCAGCCGTGAATCAGCGCGGCCGGACACAGGCCGGCGCTGGCAGGCCGGGGGTTAAACCTCGGCGGTGGGCGGGGGGGAGGGGGGTGGGTGGCGTGATGATCGGCTATAGAAAGGCCGGTCGTGCCGTGGCTCGCCCTCTTTCCCTCCTCCCGACGGGCCGGTACGAGCAGGCAATCACCCACCCGACCCACCCCAGGGAGGAGACATTGTCACGGCATAACAGGAGAGATGGGGACCACCCTTACGAGAGAGCGCACAGCCCAGACATGGAAAAGGGGGAGTGGGCCATGTACGAACTGACGTGTCACCCATTAGTACCCAGAGTGGAAGCAGGAACAGTGTCCAGAGGGCCTCCCGACGTTTTCGCGGCGGGAGAGACGAGCATGGAGAGCCAGCAACGTAGCCCTGCTCACGCCTTAGACGGGACGTAGGCAGAGGTAGATCCGGACACTGCTGCTAAGAGGAACAGAATTAAAGGGCCTGTTGTCAACGGCAGGGCCCTTTAAGGAGGTTATGCTAATCCAGACTGAGGGCAGTGGGGAAAGGCTTTGACGGCAAACTTTCCAAAATATCCCTGCCGGGCGTCAAGGCCTGATTAGAGAGTGGGGCTGTGCCTCTCGAGAGGGGATGACATTGAAGGAATGTATAATGGTTGTTTTGTTTGTTGTGGTGATATGTATAATGCACCTGTGTGATAATGTTTGATTTTGGATTATGCTGTGGCCAACAGTTTGAGACTGTATTTCCAAGTTTTAATACCCAAAATAAAGAGGTTTTCTTGTTTAAACCCGAATATAGCCTGGTTATTCTGGCGGGGGGGGGGGGGGGTAAAAGGGGGGGAAGGGAGGTCAGGAAAGGGGGAGGGTAGGGGTGACCCCGGGCAGTCATGCCGGTCGCTGGGCTGTGCACAGATGCTGTGTACAGATCTGCAGACTTTCCTCTGCAGCAAAAAGATTTCAGTGTCTTAAAGTCGCAATTAGGGGTATACAGACACAGTGGGGGGGGGGGGGGTTCATTTTTTTTTGTTTTCTGCTAGCACACACTTTCGCACTATTACAAAGTGACACAATCGAGAAAAGATTAAAAAATGTACATCCCTAATCAAACAAGTGTAGACCTATCTACATCCTTCTCAAAAGGTGGCTATGTGCTTAACAAATCCTGGAGGATCTTTTAGTTTTGCCTTATGGCTGGCCCAACCATAAGACAAGATTAGGCAGCTTCATAGGGCATCTGTTTCTGAGGGGTGGCGGAGAGCAGCAATGGTCAAAGCAGAGCAGTAGATCCTGGCTAGCACAGACGCAGAGCCACCAGCACATTCTTCTACTGTGGAAAGCGTGGCAGCACACATACAAAGAAAAGCTTTTCATATTTAAATTTTAAAGGGGAATTTTAGAAGGGACATCAAAGTGCAATCTGGGATGACTAAGCCAGGGTGCCTGGGAGTAAAAAATGCAGGGACATTCAGGTATAGACGTGATTTCACAAACGTGGACATCTGCGGAGGAATCTACATTGACAACCCCAGAATCATAGTCCTAGTTCAGAACCTGGATGTCTAGGATTGCCAAATGATTAGAGTAGTGGGCTAGGAATAGGGGATCAGGGTTCAAAGTATTGATACTGTACTTTCTTCTTTGCACCCTCTGGATGTTTTTCAGCCAAAACAAATGCTCTTTAGAAGCCTGTTTGTGCCTGGAGCAGACCAAACTTAGAATTCGACGCCAGACGTCCATGATATATGAGATCAGACAGGGACAACCAGGTTTCTGGGAATGCCTGGCCATGCCTCTACCACTCCCCCATTCAGACTTGGATGACCTCACACTAGGGACGTACCCAGAGCTGGCTTCTAATATGGCTCTAGAGACATGCCTATGTATTGGATGTCTCTATGCCTGTTTTTGGACATCCAAAGCACAAATAGAGCTTCCAAAATGACCTCTATGATGTCCAATTATGCATTTTTACAGGATTGTTGAGGGAGGGGTGGTATTAGAATGATCATGATTGTTGGGCTTAATTATCAAAATCACGGGGGGGGGGGGGAGGCAGAGACATAAAACTGAAGGTTTGCTTAGAGCATCCAATACCTACACACCAGCCCTGGGGATGTCAAGTCACCCAGAGAATTAATAGATAGCTGGAAAAGTCACTCCTGTTGGTGACTTCTAGACCATGCTTCTTACGGGGCTGGCCAGAGGGAAGAGGCATTCTTGGATATTTCTCATATATGTTATTTGCATTTATTCCCTTGTGTTTTAATCCTAGAATGAGCTTAGGTGGGGAAGGGTAGTTGCCAGCCTTACAGAACCTATTCATTCACATCATGCTTACCAATAATGTGAAAATAAAGTAATTTGCTCGAAGGGACAAAGGAAGGAAGGAAGAGGACACTATCCAAGGGCATCCCTAATAACCCTCACCAAAGGGACAAAACCTGTACTGTGCTGATGTGACTTCTTTGACCATCTTTGCCTTAGGGCAGGAGCAGCAGTGTGGGCGGAGAGGTCCTTCTCTTCCTCCTTTGACCTTTTCTACTGTTTGTAGCTTGAGGGGGCTATGGCATGCTGCTCCAGGACACCCTAGCCTTTAAGCCCCATCCTGGGGAAGGCAGTAAGACATTAGTGATTTGTGTTAGAAAGCAGAAAGAGAACTCCTTGACCCCAGCTCATTGATTTGCTTTTATTTTGGCCAAGTCTGTGCCTCGGACACATTGCAAAGAGGCATGTCCTCATTTATAAGATCGCTTAATCATTCTGTATTGTTAGACATTTACAAAAGCTGTTTGGGACATGTCTGCTAGTTTCAGCTCAATAGTAACAGAATTAGTCTGTACTTTAAAAATATAGGCGTGCCACTGCTATGTTGCATCTCAGTACCCACTTTCTTTCTCTGCTGATATTATGAGGTCATGCAGTAATTGGTTCTGGTATAGATATTGATAGTAAGATAGAGGGGCAAACTGGGACACCTAAGCCAGAACGTCTGGGGTAGAAGTAAAGCAGGCATGTCCAGGTGCAGACCCGATTTCACAAACTTGGACATGCCTGATATGGAAGTCTGTGGTAGCGTCTACATAGACATCCCCTAAATAGTATTTCAGAACCTGGATGTCTAGGAATAGTCTAATAGAGCAGTGGGGCTAGGAAGAGGGCAGCCAAGGTTCACGTCCCGCTGCTGCTATGGGCTGAGTACTGGGGATGATGGAGCGCTATCTCCTCTACACCCTCTGGATGTTTTTCAGTCAAAACGAGCGCTTTTGTTGATGCTTATTCGTGCCTGGAGCAGATCTAAGCTTACATGCATCTAGGATGTTTCTGATATCAGATGGTGACATCCAGTTTCCTGGGAACGCCCCAGCCACACCTCCACCATGTCCCTATTCAGACTTTGACATCCTCACGCTGGGGGGTGTCCACAGAACTGGCTTCTAAAATTACTCTTGAGATGTCTCTCTGTTTTGGGCGTTTCTGTGCCCATGAATAGGGCTTCCAAAATAACCCCTTTAGTGTTTAAGAATACTCTTTTGGCTGTGTCTACATGTGGTTTATAGTAGAGGGGTCTTTGAAACCAAAATATAAGGAATGTATTTGTATGCTGCTTGGTTTGTCACACATGTACCTCGTGTGTGTAGTATCATGTTCATGCACGGGACGCAGGCATGCATCTTTGTGTTCATGCATCACACACATTCCCTGTTCTATGTTCGTGGTTCATGCTTTGTGTGTGGCCATCAGTCACACGTGCTTCTCCCCCTCAGCATGTGCACATCTGACCTGTGCCTGCATTATATATGTACACTTACTGAATGGATGGGTGAGAGGGAAAGTGATACAGAGAGGATTTCCCTAGCTAATCCAAGCATGCATTGATCTGATACAAAGAATGCTGCTTAACCAGGCTGTTGACAGGTCCCTGGGTGGTCCTTGTGAGCCAGAAAGCAGATGGGAAAAGCATAGAAAAGGCAACTGTTTACCCATGTAAAAAGTCCTGTTGAAAATCACTCACACACGCCCCCTCGCTCCCGTAGGTAAAAGTGCCCACACCGGTCATGGCACAGAGTTCTTATCTGCCAGGCAGAAGGAGCAGAGACAGCATAGGCGAGAGGCCTGTGCACTATTGATTCAAAACAGGTGCAAACTAAGCTGATAAACAGCAGGTACAAAAGGAAGCTCTGCATGGAGTGTCCCTTTGTACCTGCGGGACGCAAGCTTTTTTCCCAGTGTACCTACTGGATTGCAAATGTTATGGGACTTAAAAAAAACCAAAAAACAAAAAAAAAAGTCCTATAAATATAACAGAAATGCAGAGATCGGAAAAAAGCTACAGGGAACATGTAGTTCTTTTCTGTGCACTGTTTAAGCATAGTTTTGAAAATTCCATTGTGCAGGTAAATCCAGTAACTCTCTTCTTGTGACTTTGAGCAAGTTACTTCACCCTCCATTGTCATAGGTGCAAATTTAGGGACTCATTTACTAACCTATATTAATGTGTTAACGTGAGTTATATGCTTAGGGCTGATTCTGTCCCACACGGCTATCCCCTTTGTGCGTCTGGTCTGAGCTGGACGTACAAAGGTATCGTGATTCTGATCCCACGGGGCACGTCTAGCCCCGCAGGATCAGAATCATCAGGCCTGTATGTGCAGGCTGGGACTGTGATTTAGTCCTGGCCTGCATGCACAGGCACTGCCTGGATAGCTCAGTCAGGCATTTAAATGTAACCACGGCACCACAGCTCCATTTAAATGCCGTGATGCCGGCCGCCAGCAATTAAGGATTTTTCCCCACAGCCTGACTACCGATCCAGCCTCCTAAGGCCAGGCTTAGACTGCGGAGAAGAAATTCTGGCCCCCCCAGCCTCTTACGCACCCCGACTTTAAAAAAAAAAATGTCCAGGGAAGTTATTCCATCTCGGAGGTGGAATAACTTCCCCGGCAATTTCACCATGTATGTCCGGGGCCAGTGACCGCCCACTCTCTGTCCCCGGGCCGCCTCTTCCCCGCCCCCGACTTACTTCCTCGCATAACCAATGGGGAAGTTAGTCGGGGGCTGCCGCTGACACGGATAGCGCGGATGTCCCCGCTATTCATGTCTCAGAATAACCCCCTTATTAAATTAATGACTCTAAGAATGATGAGTTTTGCATTAAATAACGTGTTTCTCTCTCTGTCTTTACCAAATGAGTCTACACCAGTGGAATATGCCGGTGGCGACAAAACTTTCTTATATGCAGGAAGGAAGTCGCCCATTATTGCTTTCTCCAGCAGGAGGAAACCTCTGGCTGATGTGGCAAGTCTGCAGCAGACTCTGGCAGGCAGATGGGAATTGTGCCTTTCCCTGTAGAGCCATGGATCCAGGGCCCCATGCGGTCTCGTCTGGTTTCTCTTAAGCTCTCTCGCTCTTCCCCATAGACGCACCAGAGTGGGAACCCTTGAGGCCAGATAAAAACCCTAATGATTTTAGGGCTCCCTGCCTGGGAATGTTAAGTTTAACAATAAAAATACTGGGGAGAAGGCATCAGGCGCGTTATAGTGCTGTTTGCAGGCTCTGGAAACCCCAGAGGCAGGTGCATTTTCGACTCCTGGTGGAATTCTGCATACAAAATTCAAAAGTCTGTGTCTAAAGGTCTGAATTATGCAAAATTATGCATGCTTTGTTAGTCAAAGAATATTGAGGGGGCATTTTGGTCTGCAAATTTATTTATTTTATTTATTTACATTCTCTTATATACCGCGCTATTAAGCATCAGTGCGGTTTGCATTGAACAAACTGAAATTACATTGAACAGGGCATTATAACTTGGAGATAACTATTTTACAGGGAACATGGGCTATGGAGGGTTAAGTGGCTTGCCCAAGACCACAAGGAGCACCTGTGGGACTAGAAGCCCCAGTCCTTCCGGCCCAAGGTTGCTGTCCTCCAGTGGGATTTGAACCCCCGACCTTCCGGCCTGAAGTACCTTGCCCCAACCACTAGGCCACTCCTCCACTCCATGTAAAACCATGTAAATGCCGCTCTGTGGGATATTCCCATGGGATATTCCTGCTGAATATCTCCAGGTGCTGCCGTTACACAGCCTGATGCTCAGCGGTTAGCATTGGAGCATTCTGGGGGGTGTTCTGGAACACAGGCAGCACCTATCGTTAATTGGACAATGGCAGTATTGAGCCGCTGTCTGGTCAGCAGTACATGGTGAAAGTCGGGCGCAAGTAACCCTGGCCTAACTTGCCATGTTAGCTAACTGGGCAACAGTTCAATATCGCTGTTGCCTGGTTAGCCTTGCAGCAATCCAGAGAACCTGGATATTCATTGCCAGGGCCAGATATGACTCCGGCATTGAATATCCGGGGTTTAATTTCAGTACCAGTGGCTATATCCATGTTAGCAGCGCTAGCTGCCAGTGATGAATATTCTTCTCATTGTTTTTGAGTGATAATTTATTATACATATACAATACAGAAAAAAACCATAAAGCACAAAATTGTGAATTTTTGTGGGCAGAATTGCAACAGGAGTAATTTTCCTCATTGGGGCTGGAGGGGCTGCCATGGTACAGTAAAATGTGGAGTTGAATTAGCTGGTGTGGAGGCAACATGATTTCAATGAAGTGAGCCACAAACGGAGTGTGGAAGACACCACTGGATGATGGGGCAGATGGCAAAACTCAAGGCAATATGAAGAAAAGACAGATGAGGGCAGTATTAGTGCTAAAATTCAGGGGAAGCCACTTTTAATTCAGTTCTGCCACTTCTTTTCAGAACAGTGAGGTTTGTACTCCAGCTCCTCCCTTCTTGAAGCCTTTAAGGAAGAGGAGAAGGAGGGGGTGAGCTTGGAGCAGAGCAAAGAATAGTCACCCTACTCCCTAATCCCATCCCCTACCCCCCAGCTCCACAGTTCCAGTTTCTTTTTGCCTACAAATTAAGTTCTGGGTAGTGTGCCCTTTCCTGCTATCCTTAAACTGTGTTGGGCTGGCATTTTGCTGAAGTAAGAATGAGCCCCTTCCCCCTCCCGATGTAAAAAAAACACTTTGCAATGTCTGTGGCTCAAGAGAGGGGCAGAAGATGCGCCAGCTGTAGAGAGAATATTTCTGTAAGACCCTGCTGCAGGAAGTGGATGGGAACAGCAAAATTTCAGTGACACAGCCCTGGAGGGAGGACATGGAGGCGCCCCTCCCCCTCCCTTTTCCCCCAGGGTAATGATGGACAGGGTGAAATGGGAAGTGAAGGTGGCACTCGGCCAAGCCCTCACTAGTCAAGGGGATCTCTAGTCTGATGGGGTAGAGGCCCTTGAGATCTAAGGTGGACTCTTCTGGTAGGCAGAATCCTCCACCAGGGGTTTTCTTTCCAGAATTTGTAATGATGATATTTCTGACTTATTGTTCCTGGGGACAATGGGCAGTTGGGAGGCTGAAGCAAGACCTGTAGCCAAGTCCAAAGCAGATAGGGCTCAAATTGTCCCTTTTTACCCCTAAACCTGTCTCCTGGGAGGAGCTGTCAAACACAAATGTCGAGCAAGAAAAAATAAAAATAAAGAAAGAAAAAGTTTGTAAACCACTCCAACTTATTGAACGACCTCAAAACACAAGTGGACAGCACTATTATAAGAGGAAAAGACCTCAGTATCCCTTAAGGCCACAACATGACTCAAAAGAAAAGAGGGCGAATCAAGAAGTGAAGGCACACAATGGAGGAACGTGAAACATCAATGGTCTGAAAAACCTCTTGTCCATGCAATTTGTGCCCAAAAAATCAGTATTCCAGTCCAAAGCTGATAAATTCTATAAAATTAAATGTGATGCAGTCCCAAATCAAATCAAAAGTCACAAGGCATGATGTAACCCAACTAAGACGTGAAGTAAATGGGAAACCAACATCCAAAAAAGCAGTGAAGTCATCCCAAAGGGTACTTAGCTTTAGTATTTCCTGATCATGGCATTGTGTTGCTTTGTAGTGTCGCTCAACAAACAGCTAGCAGCCAGTACTCCCGACAGCCATCAGAGTACTGGCTGCTAGCTGTTTGTTGCGCGACACCACAAAGCGACGCAACAAAATGATCAGGAAATCCTCCTCACACATGAGCTTTTCACCATGGAAAACTGAGTGAAAAGAGGGTCGCCATGAAACTAGTCAGCAAAATTTTACAAAAAAATCGTTCATGTATTAGTACATAAAAATGAGACTATTCTTCCAACTAGCTCAAATGATAATTGTATTTTTGAAATCAACGAGGTCTCAGACTTATTCGGCTCTGCCACTAGGACGTGTGTCCATTCTCAAGCAGGTTACCTATTTGCATCAGCGACCTCTAGGAATCAGTGTGGTTATGTTTCTCAGGTTATATTTTTCATAAATCAATGCAGAATAATACAAACTTCACTTATCTCATTAACCTGAGGTAACACACTGTTTGGACTGTTATGGATCCCGACACCCTTTCCAGGTACCAATCATGCGTTTCATTGCACTGATTTCATCAGGGGGATCACTCGATCTATGGCATCCAAATTCCATGTTTCTGTTATTCTAAATCAAAAAGATAGTAACTTACTACCAATTTTCATCCTCACCCCACCTTTATGATAATAAAAACTGAACATATTCAAACCCACATGGATATAACTGAGAAATACCTCCAACAAACTGGTTAGCTGCCCACGTTCTACCGGTGATAATCTTCATACTTGCCGGTTAATCCCAGAACGCCGCGCATGCGAACTGGGAGAAACCTCTCATACTTAAAAAGCTAAGCTCCAATCCTACGTGAACACGTCATCCCCTTTTTTTTATCTTATACCTAAATAGCCTTTTCTAGTTATAAGCTGAAAACTAAAGTATATTGAAATAACTTAGGTCAACGTCAAATATCCATATTACACACAATTCACCCATTCTGTTAAAGCATTTAGACCTTTGGGAATCTCCATGTCAAAAGTATATATCCAATATATATTACACACAATTTGCCCATTCTATTAAAGCATTTAAACCTTTAGGAATCACCGTCTCAAAAGTGTATATCCAGCGTTGTTCACGTCGGATTAATGTTTTATCTAGAGACATTCCTCTTTCTCCCGTCAGGACCCGATCTATACAGAAAATTCGAAGTTGTCCATAATGATGGCATTCTTGTAAGCAATGTGAAACTATAGGGGCCTCTGTCACTCCACATTTCAAGCGGCTTTTATGCTCCTGAATACGAGTTCGAAAAGAGCGTGTTGTCTTACCGATATAAACCAATCCACATGGACAAAATATGGCATAGACCACGTTCGTGGAATTACAAGTAGTAAAAAATCTTAAATTTCTCTTACGACTATTATATTCAAAATAAGAGGATTCTACTGTGATTGCACATATATCGCAAGTGCCACATTTAAAATGACCCCTATCTAAAGTCATCAATTGATCAACCCCTAGTGGCTTCAACACTGCTGGACTTAAAATTTCTTTCAAATTACGATCTCGAGTCCACACACATCTAATGACCTTATTAGTTAACCCGGGAACCATTGAAAGAATATTCAAATGTTTCTTAATGACTTGTTGCACTGCTGAACTTAACGGAGAATATCTCGTAATTAAATTTACATGAGAGGAATCATGCTCTATTGTTTGAGATGAACGCATCTCTAAAGCCGCACCTTTAGAGATGCGTTCGTCTCAAACATGTACTAATACATGAACGATTTTTTCATCTGCTATTTAGATGCTCAAAGTGAGTCAAAGGGAAAAATAATCCCAGCTACAGATGCACGATGCTAGATGCTGGAATGGCTAAACAAGGTACATAATACTTCAAAATATACCAGCATAAGTGGAAAACTATCAACCAACCTATTGAGAACAAATTGTAAAAAGTTGATATTTTACGCAGTGCACAATTAAGCTGCAGAATCTGTTGCCAGAGGACATGGCCAGGGTGACTAACACAGTGGAATTCAAGTGGTTTGGACAAGTTCCTGGAGGAAAGATGCATAAAAACAAATTATTAGCCAAGTAGTCTTGGAGAAGCCATTGGTTATCCCTGGACATGAGCTATAAGAAAATTTTCTAGTTTTTTGAATCATGTTTGCCTATGAGCCACACGGGTCACTGTCTGAATCCAGGATGTTGAGCTCAGTGGATCTGGGTCTGACTTAGCCTGACTTTCCTTATGTTCTTAGTGCTGAAAATCCACTTTGTCTGCAGAGGCCAAGTGACAAATGTAACTTCTTACTTTTGGATGATTTTACAAAGAAATGACTACACAGGAGCTATTTTATAAAGATAAGTAAGTGCTTTCTTATTATAAAATACTAGTGTACATGGTAGAAATCATGCCTTAAGGAGTAGATATTTATACCCGTCCTAGAGCTGGTATAGATGCTTATACCTATTTTTTGCAAGTATGTGCATATATTTATAGATTTCTTAATCTATATAGGCATACACCATGTATACACACACACACATATGCACACACACCACCAAAGTATGTGTCATGAAATCAAAATGTGCAGTTTTACACTGGGTGCTATTTTACAGGAGGCCAGCTACACATGGAAATGGTTAAAATGGCCACATTTGAGTGCTTACTTCCATGCTTAAAATAGGCATCTCCTTATAAAATGAGCCTCTATGGAATTTGTTGTTTTATTATAAAGAGCTGTGTAAAGTTACATGCCTTCAACGCATGCACTTTTTCTGGTCATTTTTTCATATGTACACAGATCAGGCCAGTGGTGAGTACTTTCAACATGGTCATGCCTGTGGGCGGAGCATGAATCTGTGCGCATATGTTATAGAATACTATACCATGTGTGTAGTGGTTAGAAATCTAGGCATGGGCAGTTGGTGTATTTGCTCATGCCTAGATTTACTGCACATCTTCAGACACGTACGCCCCTATTTCGTAAAGAAAAGTAGCCGCCTAGTGTTCTTGATAGAACCGGCACATTCTGGGTTCCTGAAACTAGGTGACTCATCGGATTACCCTCTATGGAGGTAATCCTTATAAGGAGTCATGTAATGATATGTGCCTTCAACATCCGTAAATTGTCCTTTTCAGTGATTTATGCTCATGTTCTGTAAGTATGCGCAGCAGGTCAGTGGTGTGTAGTTTCCCTGTGCGTGTGCACAGGATTGGAGCTTGGGCGAAGAGCAAATCTAAGCATGTTACGTTATAAAATACTATAACTTACGTATGTGTATTCCTTAAAAATCGAGTCAAGGACATTTACTCCATGCCTAGATTTGCCATGCGTTTTCAACCATTTATGCCCCTATTTTATAACAGAAAGTAGGCATGTTCTTTATAAAAAAAAAAGAGGCATGATCGATGCGTTCAAAAGGGCAGAGAGTGGGCGTGGTGAGCTCACTAACTTAGTGATGGGTTCACACCGTGCGCAAACAGCATTAGCACAGGATCACCGAATGCCGCCACAACAGGTGCAGTGAAGTGCACCTGCGCTAATGCAACTGATGTTAGGGGAAATGCTTTCCACACCCCTGTCCGTTAATATAGTGGTGTTGCACCCAACATGCCATGGATTTGGCACTATCGGCATGTTAGGTGCAACACCTTACTGCTCTTTAGTAAGAGACCCCTAAATACTCTATCGCTGATTGCTATACTATGGAGAAGGATGAATAAGGAAAAATGTTTGCAAGAGTCTTTTGGAGAACCAATGAAAAAATGTTTTTATAGCAAGAATCTCTTTTGAAAAGATTGCTTTACTTATAACTGGCTTCTATTCTTTATAAACAGATGATTTTCTTGAAAACAGAATGATCTGGTAATAGGCTTTACTTCATAAGAAGGAAATTCTTTGGAACTTTAAAATTAACATATTAGCATATTGATCAATCTTGCTACCAGTGTTATCCCCTCCCACTGGAAGCATGCATTTACCAGAAAGTTTAAAAAAAAATCTCTTGATCCTTCAAATCTAGCACATTAGTGACTGATTTCTGCTGAAAAAATTCTTTTCCCATTTTACACCTACAACAGTCTGGATTCTGTCCTGTCCATCGCACCGAGACAATCTTCATGGCCATTCTTGTAGATAGGGGTAAGATTGCAATCACTGTATCTCTTGATCTTTCCTCTACTTTCAATCTGATTGATCATGCTATACGTCTCTTGCCTGTCACACATTGAGTAGATGACACAGTTCTTGCTTGTTTTTTTTTTTCATTTCTGAGTGACAGCACTCCTTCACTCCTTCTGAACGATACCTTGAAATCACATCAGATTACCTGTGGGGTTTCCCAAGGGGTCTATTTTTGCTGCTTTGCTCTTTAATACCTGTTGGAGTCCTTTAGCTACACCTATCTGCTAATGCTAGCTTTACTTCCCCAGACCTATCTATTCTCAATACCTGTCTGGACAACATCTCACATTGGCTTGATAAGCATAAACTGAAGCTGACCCTATCCAAGACCACAGCTACGTGGATCACCAGATCAGAGACCCGACCTTCTATCTCCCTGATACTATTTGGTTGACCTTTTGCACTCGCATCTGTTTTCAAATACCTTAGTGTCCTGATCCTTTCCAAACTTTCTTTTTGATAACTGAGGAGATTTCTTCTCAAATCTACCATTCCAGTTTTGTCAGCTTCAGACCACGTGTATTCTTCTAGATACTCCAGCAATGCCTTAACTCATGCCTTTATCATAACTCGTGGTAATCCAAACACTGTCTACGCAGGACTTCCCCACTGTCTTCTCCAGCACCTCCAAACTGTACAAAATACAGAAATTAGAATCCTAGCTTGTACTTGCAAATTTGATCATGTCTCACCTCTTTTCATTGAATTTCATTTGCTTCCAATTAACTTTCACATGCGATTTAAGATCCTTATTCTAGCTCATAAAGCCCTTTCCATATCCTGTCCCCTTTATCTGGCTTCTCTGATTATTCTGCACCATCCTCTTAGATTCATTCATGACGGACTCGTTCTCCCATCAGTTCGAATCAACTCCTTCATCTGTATTTGACTATGCAGCACCCTTCTTGTGGATAACTTTCCTCCAGATATCTGAGCTGAACTTTCCCATCCTAAATTTAGGTTCTTTCTGAAAACCTATTTCAGTGGCCTTTGGGAGTCTTTAGTGGCGTGTGGACCCTGGTTGGCAGAGTGTGTTCCTGTCCTTTCTCCTTTGCCTGTTTTCCACTATTTTGTTTTCTCTCTTTACTATTCCATCAAACCTATTGGCATTCTTTTCAAATCCTCTGATTGTTTCATTTGCAAATTGCCTTATATCTGGTAAAGGCAGTATAGAAGATTTTTAATAAACCATAACATGCTAAAATGTCACCTTGACACATCTCATACAGTTTGAGTTTGTCTATATGTCAAGAAGAGGACGCTGAGGTCTTTTGGCTGCTCCAGCATTACACACAATATACCTTGTAGTATTGAGGCACCTTTCATATGAAATACTGTCTAATTCTAATTCACAAAGAACACAGTGTGCATTAGGAAACATTAGTTTCTTAGTAAACCATTGACATCAACTCTTCTGCTCTCACTTAAATCTTGAAGGGGGGGCACTCTTGTAGTGGGATTTACCAGACTATTTTAGCCATTGTTATAGTTCTGTATATAGTGGACATATCATGCAAAGAGAGAGATCATTGGAGAAAGACATAATGCTTGGCAACGTAGAAGGTCACCCTAAAAGAGGAAGGCCAGCAATGAGATGGATCAATACAATAACAGCAGCAATGGATACCACTCTATCAACAATGAGCCGCTTGGCTGAAGATCGAACAAAGTTTAGGTCCACTATCCAGAGGGTTGCCAGGAATTGACACCGACTCGACAGCACTTAACAACAACAACAACAACAACAACGTGCTAAATTGGTCCCTCTGCAGATGGAGTGCTCCAGTAGGATTACCTTTACAGATATGGTCTATTTCTATAATGATAAAATAGAGCTGGTGATATGAGTGTCCCTGAACCTCTCCTCGGCATTTGATTAGGTGGATCCAGTATTGCTTAAGAATTAGATGTGTGCATTTGGGGTTGGGAAGAAAGGTACCAGAATGTTTCACATTTTTCATGAGATTTCAGGTCACATTCCCAAGGGTCACCACTATCCCACTCCTTCTTTTTTTTTTTTTTTTTTTTTTAATATTTCTCTTCAAACATTATGGGGGCTTTTTACATATGTAGATGAAATTCAGTTTCAACTCTAAGTATATAATAGAGGGGGATATAACAACTAAATAGGTGTCTGATTAGTATTCAGGAATGGATAAGAGACAGAGAGCTAGTCTTGAACGAGCCTTTATTTTGGTGAGTTGGAATGGGAAGGTATAGGCCTTAGACCAGTGATGGAAAACATCCTCCTTCCCTTGCAAGAAAAGATACCTTGGTGTATGGCGAGAGTATAAGTTTGTGGGTTGGGGGGGGGGGGGGGAGAGATCAGTAACTAATGTAATGAGGAAACCTCATTACAAACTGCATTTGGTAAAACAGCTGGGACCATATATGAATAAATAGGCACATCAGTCAGTTGCCAGAATAATAAAGGCCCAATCCAGGAAGGTGAATAGCGGGCCTGGACTTCCCCGTGGGACAACCTGCCCTGCTATCTGCCCATAACCTATTCTACCTCATGGCCTTGCTGCACGTACAGAGCCGCTGTGCGTACTGCAGGGAACAGGGGTGGCATGGGGGCTGAGAGTGGACCGGACTGACTCCTGGACATACAGGGCTGATTCTGGTGATGGCGCTGTATGTCTGGGGATTGCTGTGGGCATGCTCTGCTTTTTCCACCTCTGAGGTGGAATAAGTGCGGGGCACCCCTCTGATCCTACCCAGCAGCCCCTCCCCCCGGAGCAATGAGCAGCACAATGTAGTCTCCACTGCTCAGCCTGGGGCCAGGCAGCGGGGTTACAGAGGGGTCGGCACCATAGGGTGGATGTCCCCATAGGTATGAAGGGGCACGCTGGGCATCTCAGGGCAAGATCCTGCACCCAAGGGAACGTCTGGCTCCTGCAGTACAGAATTAGGTCCTAATAGGCCTGTCCTGCTCAGGGGCACCCAGATGGTCCGGATGTGTCCCTACCGGGATCGGGCTCGGGCTCGGGCTCCATGTGTTTTGGACTATTGCAATGCCTCATATGTTGGTCTTGCAGTACAATAGTCCTGAAAATTACAGTTGATTCAGAATATAGCAGCATGATTTCTGACAACGCTGATGAGGGAGTGTGCTCCATCCTTCGTAGGTGGCTCTGCATTGGCTGCCATTAAAAGATGGATAGTTAAAAATCTAAATACTGACCTTTAAGGTATTGCGCACTCAAATCTGTTTGAGGGAAAAATTGATAAGGGAGATGTTTGCACTTCCTCTCAGGATCTGTTCCTGAAATAGTAACATAGTAATATAAATGACGGCAGATAAAGACCAGTATGGTCCATCTAGTCTGCCCAGTAAGATGGCCGGAATAAGATGGCAGGAGTAGGTGCCACTCTGTGCAGGCCACCCCTCCCCATGTCTTTGTTTAGTGGTGAACCCACTGCTCCATGTAGAACACCCCTATTTGTTGAGAAGTTAAATGGTTCCGTTTATTTTGATTTAATCTTGTTGCTGTAAAGTGATCCACTGTGTCTGTCCCAGGCCACTTTGAATTCCATCACTGTGTTTGGCCCCACCACCTCCATCGGGCGGGCATTCCAAACATCCACCACCCTTTCAGTGAAAAAGTATTTCCTGACATTGCCTTTCAATTTTCCACCTTGCAGCTTCATGTTATGCCCTCTAGTTTTATAGCTTCCCCGTCTTTGGAAGAGGTTTGTTTGTTCATTATTTCTCTAAGTATTTAAAGGTCTGAATCATATCTCCCCTATCCCGCCTCTTCTCCAAAGTGTACATATTTAGGTCTTCAAGTCTCTTCTCATAAGGCTTCTGACGCATGCTTCAAATCATTTTGGTAGCCTTCCTCTGAACAATTTCCAGTCTTTCCACATCCTTTGCAAGGTATGGTCTCCAAAACTGAACGCAGTATTCCAAGTGAGGCCTCACCAGTGACTTATACAATGGCATTAGAACCTCTTCCTTTCTGCTGGTAATTCCTCTTTGTATGCAGCCCAACATCCTCCTGCCTTTTGCCACCGCCTTATTGCACTGTTTTGTCACCTTGAGATCTACAGAAATAATCACACCAAGGTCTTTCTCCTGATCCGTGCACACCAACCTCTTGCCCCCTATCGAGTATATTTCCCTTGGGTTTCTGCTACCCAAGTGCATGACTCTGCACTTCTTTGCATTAAATCTTAATTGCCAAGCATTAGACCATTCTTCCAGCTTTTGTAGATGTTTTCTCATGTTAAGCACTCCCTCAGGGGAGTCCACTCTGTTTCAAATTTTCGTGTCATCTGCAAAAAGACACACCTTTCCATTCAGTCTTGCAGCAATATCACTCACAAATATATTGAACAGTGCGGGGCCCAGGACCGAACCCTGGGACACCCCGCTAAACACCTTCCTTTCCTCCGAGTGAGCTCCATTTACCATCACCTTCTGTTGTCTATCATTCAACCAATTTCTGATCCAGTTTACCACCTTGGGACCCATCCCCAAACTACTGAGTTTATTGATAAGCTTCCTATGAGGGACAGTATCAAAGGCTTTGCTGAAATCCAGGTAGATGACATTCATCGCATGCCCCTGATCTAGTTCTCTGGTATTTCCAGAACTCTGAAATACCTTGCCACAAATTATGGGAAGTGAATTCTCATCTCTTTTGGAAAACAATTAAAAACTGTTCTCTTTCCATGGTAACGGGCAAGCCAATGGGATTGTCATAAGTGAGCAAGTGATAAATTTGATGGTAATATATGGGCATGTCAATAATCAGGAAAATGTTTTGGTATATTATGTTATTTTTATGTATAATTGCTATATGCTTATGTTTTAAATTGCTTTAAATGCGTATGTCATATTGGTGGTATATTTAAAATTTAGAAGATTTTAAAGATCCATATCGTGCTTTTAGTATAAAGCTCCTTAGACTTCCCTCTAACTAGAAAGCTTGAATATTTTTTCCCTATTTGTGTGTCCAAAAGAGATCATCTCAACTTTTTCTTTCGTAGGGTAGGTACCTTCTATGCTGAGTGATGGTACACAATTGCTTGATACCAGGAAGGTTCAATTAGTGTTCGAAAGGCATACAGTAGATTGAGCTCAATGGGCTTGATTAAAGGGTACATAATGCAACTTTGGATTCCTTTTGTAATGGTACAGTGTAGGGCTTGTTTCTAATGGACCCATATCTTTTTCTTTTTTTTTTCCTGTAGACATGGAGTGTGCTGATGTACCACTGTTAACACCTAGCAGCAAAGAGATGATGTCGCAGGCATTAAAGGCCACCTTTAGTGGTTTCACCAAAGAGCAGCAGCGGCTGGGTATTCCTATAGGTAATGTATTGTTTTAAGTGTATAAATGTGCTTGTGATTTTATTATGTATGTTAAAACCATAGCCTAATTAAAACTGTAGATACTATAGGCTATAAATGATTTGTTTTAAATGAAAAAAATAGAATGGAAGTGGAAACATAGAGAAGGGGTGAGTAATAAATGGGCATAAATAAAATTATTAAACTGGAGTTTTTGCATAGAAAACCACCCCATCTCTCATGGGCTTCTCGGTCTTTGACTCTTTGTACCTTGTGTAGATATTGAATCAACTTTTTTGTTCCATTTTTAAGAATTCACCAAATATCACTTTTTGCATCCCTAAGAAATAAGAATGCTATCAAATATTTATATTTGAGTGGAGGAGTGGCCTAGTGGTTGGGGCAAGGTACTTCAGGCCGGAAGGTCGGGGGTTCAAATCCCACTAGAGGACAGCAACCTTGGGCCGGAAGGACTGGGGTTTCTAGTCCTACAGGTGCTCCTTGTGGTCTTGGGCAAGCCACTTAACCCTCCATAGCCCATGTTCCCTGTAAAATACTTATCTCCAAGTTATAATGCCCTGTTCAATGTAATTTCAGTTTATTCAATGTAAACCGCACTGATGCAGAATAGCGCGGTATATAATAGAATGTAAATAAAGAAATAAAGAAATAAAGAAATAAATAGTGTTTCTATATTGTGAGTAATAGAAAGAGCTGTTGGCCCATCCAGTCTCCCCTATTATTTCCATCCTCATGGCAAGAATATATCCCATTTGCAGGCCAAGACTACTCATAACATAGAAATGTTGTTAAGTGCCGTCGAGTCGAAGTCGACTCATGGCGACCCTCTGGATAGCTATCCTAAATTGTGTTCGGTCTTCAGTCAGGCGGCTCATTGTTGACAGACTGGTACCCATAGCTGCTGTTATTGTATCGATCCATCTCATTGCTGGCCTTCCTCTTTTGCGTTGACCTTCTATCTTGCCAAGCATGATGTCTTTCTCTAATGATCTCTCTCTTCGCATGATGTGTCCAAAGTATGAAAGTCAAAGTCTTGTCATCTGAGCTTCTAAAGAAAGCTTAGCTTTGATCTCCTCTAGTACCGACTGGTTTGTTCTTCAGGCAGTCCATGGTATACACAGTATTCGCCGCCAGCACCATAATTCAAAGGCATCAATTTTCTTCCTGTCTGTGTTTTTCACTGTCCAGCTTTCACATCCATATGTTATTGAAAATACCATGGCTTGAACAAGTCGAATCTTTGTATGGAGAGAGACATCTCTGCTCTTGAGAATTTTATCTAGGTCTTTCATAGCCATTCTGCAAGAGCAATGCGTCGTTTGATTTCTTGACTGCTTGTTGCTTCTTTATTGATAATTGATCCAAGTAGGTTAAAGTTGTTCACAATTTCAATTTCTTCTCCTTCAACGATGAACCTGTTGATTATGCCAGTTGTCATGATCTTTGTCTTCTTTACATTAAGGTGCAGGCCCATTTTGAGACTGTTCTTTGATTGTGAGAAGCAAATGTTTCAGATCATCTTCACTTTCAGCCAGTAATGTGGTATCATCAGCATAGCGAAGGTTGTTGATGAGTCTTCCACCAATCTTCACACCTCTGTTGTCTTCATACAATCCTGCTTCTCTGATGATTTGTTCTGCATATAAATTAAACAGGTAGGGGGAAAGTATGCAGCCTTGTCTTACACCTTTGCGTATTTTAAACCATTCTGTTTCTCCTTGTTCTGTTCGAACTGTTGCTTCTTGATCAATGTACAGATTGCGCAAGAGAACGATCAGGTGTTTTGGTATACCCATGCTTCTTAATGTGGCCCAGAGTTTCTCATGGTTTACACAGTCAAAAGCCTTGCTATAGTCGATAAAGCACAAATAGATATCCTTTTGGTATTCTTTAGTCTTTTCAAGGATCCATCTCACATCCGCAATGATGTCTCTCGTTCCTCGCCCTTTCCTGAACCTTGCTTGCACATAGAAATATGACGACAGAAAAAGACCACATGGCCTATCTAGTCTGTCCTTCCATATCAACAACTACAACAGTCCCCTTTTTACATTTAGAGATCCTCTGTGTTTGTCCCATGCTTTTTTGAATTCAGTTACTGTCCTCATCTCTATCACCTCCACTGGGAGACTATTCCACGGATCTACTACTCTTTCTGTAAAGAAATATTTCCGAATATCACTCCTGAATCTATCTCCCTTCATCCTCATCCCACGTCCCCTCATAGCAGAACTTGCTTTCAATTGAAAGAGGCTCTCTCCCTGAACATTTATGCCACGGAGGTATTTGAACATCTCAATCATATCACCTCTATCCCGCCTTTCCTCTAAGGTGTACATATTAAGATCCTTAAGTCTGTCCTCATGTGCTTTATAATGAAGACCACTAATCCATTTTAGTAGCCACCTTCTGCACCGACTCCATTCTGTTCACATCCTTTTGAAGGTGCGGTCTCCAGAATTGCACACTATACTCCAAATGAGGTCGCACCAAAGACATATACAGAGGCATTATCACCTCCTTTTTTCTGCTAGCCATTCCTCTCCATATGCACCCAAGCATCCTTCTAGCTTTTGCCGTCGCCTTTTCTACCTGTTTAGCTACTTTAAGGTCATCAGACACAACCACGCCTAGGTCCCGCTCTTCTTTAGTGGACAAAAGTACTTCACCCCCTATACTATATTGCTCCCTTGGATTGCTGCAGCCCAAATGCATGACCTTACATTTTTTAACATTAAATCGCAGCTGCCAAATTCTAGACCATTCTTCAAGCTTAGCTAGATCCCTCCTCATGTTATCTACACCTTCCTGGGTGTCTACTCTATTGCAGATTTTGGTATCATCCACAAAGAGGCAAACCTTACCCAACAGCCCTTCCGCTATATCACTAACAAAGATGTTAAAAAGAATCGGACCAAGGACAGATCCCTGGGGCACACCACTGGTAACATCCTTCTCCTCAGAGTGAGCCCCATTTACCTGTACTCTGTTGCCTCCCACTCAACCAATTTCTAACCCAAGCAGTAACTTTAGGGTCCATCCCTAGGGTGCTCAGTTTGTTTATAAGTCACCTGTGAGGAACAGTGTCAAAGGCTTTACTGAAATTCAAATACATCACATCTAGGGCTCTCCCTCGGCCCAACTCCCTGGTCATCCAGTCAAAGAAATCAATCGGCTTTGTCTGACAAGACATGCCTCTTGTGAATCCATGCTGCCTCGGATCCTGTAATCCGCTGGACTCCAGAAACCTCATTATTTTCTCTTTTAGCAGCGTTTCCAATAATTTACTCACCACCGAAGTTAAACTAACTGGCCTGTAGTTTTCAACCACATCCTTACTTCCGCTTTTGTGTAAAGGCACCACATGAGCCTCTCTCCAGTCCTTTGGCACCACTCCCGAGTCCAACGAGGCATTGATAAGGTCATAAGATCTCTGCTTTAAGGATGTGCACAAACAAAAAGAGTGTGTCGTCTTTTCAGAAAAATTGGGAGGGGGGGGTCTCCAAAAATTATTTTTTTCTTTTGCAGGTTAATTAATAATTTTTTTTTAAAGTAAAAACAAAATTAATTGTACACATTAATTTGTAGGTTAATGTGCATTTAATCAATTTTGTATGCACAGTTTAGAGCATGCTACTGAATGAACATCCCTATCCCTTTACCTAGGACCGTTTTATTGTCTTCTCATCAACCAGAAGCAGATTAGCATGCTAGATTCTTCACGCAGGACGCACCCATCTCCTGCTCTCACCCCCAGCCGCCTTATGTTTACCACAAAGCTTTTTAATTATCTATATAGCTACTGATACTAGTGCAGCTGGCGCAACCTGCCAAACAAACTCATATACTTGAACATCTGCATGTCTGTGTGTACATCTAGTTATTACAATGCTTTGTGAAAGTCTTCACGCCCTTGTACAGTTTCCTATTTTGGCTTTGAAATGGAAATTAGATCCAGCCAACATAATCTAAAGTAAGCATGAACTAGAAATTGAAATCTTGATTGTTTACATTTTCACACCCCCCTCAGCCCACAGACCATCCCAGCACTATACAGATGCCAGGGTGACCTATAAGGATATCCAGCGGCACTAACTATAAAGCTTCTTGAATGTTCCATTCAGAGACACTTAACCCGATAGCAGGTGCTACTGGCCAGATAAATGCTTCTGAATATTGACCAGTTCTTTCTTAGTGAGCCATTGCTTTTACTTAACATTTAGGGGCATTGTTCTGTTGCAAGGCGAATATTCTCCCCATTACAAGGTTTGTGGCAGACAGGAACAGGTTTCCTCCTGGGTCTACCTAAACTTTCCCCTCGGTCTTCCTAAGCCTCCTTGTCCTCTCTGCTGCAGAGCACCCCCCACAACTTGATATCACTACCATGCTTTACTGTAGGGATGGTGTTAGCATGGTGGTATGTTGTGTTTTTTATTTTAAGCCACAGATCACTTACAATTTGAGCCCAAAAAGTTTCACTTTGCTCTCATTAAAGACTATCTTTTTCCACATGTACACAGTTCTTTCCTTAGCGTTTTGTTGTATGCAACACATGGGGTAGTTTTCATCCATTTTATGCCTATTTCGTAAAAGCAATATAAGCATCTATGTGACGTTATAAAGTCCGTTCCCGGAACCAGCCCCAGTAGCATAAAGATACCCATGTACAAGGGTGTACCTGTGCCACAGAAGGTGTTAATGAGTGTGTGTGTGTACTCTGTGTATGTACAAATGTATTTTATAAAATGTGTGTTCACAGCTAGGTATCTCCAGGAACAAGCAGGAATGAGTCTTCACATATGGGTACGTCGGTACCGACGGAGCCTGCGCGGGAACGCTCCCCAGCTTCCCAAAAAGGAAAGCTTTTGGGAGCATCCCACAGTGCCTGCGCGCTGCCTTCCCGCCTTTCCTAACCAACTCTCCTCAGTTCTTCTTTGCCGCGGAGCCAGCAGGTCGAGCCCTGTCACCGCTGAAGAAGTTCTTTATTTTATTTTATTTCTTTGGTCGCGTGTCTGCCTTCCCCGACTCCGGATCGGTACCGCCAGTCTTTTCTTTCTTTCTTTCTTTAAAAAAAAAAAAAAAAAAATCGATATTTTTTCCTCACTTGGTGTATTTTTCTTCTTAAGGCCTCAGGGCCCACAAGAAAATTTCCCTCATGGAAAAACCAACCTCCGGGTTCAAAAAATGCACTAAGTGTAGCGGTACTATTTCTGTTACAGATACCCATGAATGGTGTCTTAAATGTTTGGGTCCTTAACACTCCATTCCGGATTGTCCGTCCTGCTCCCTTATGTCTAAACAGGGGTTACAGAACCGAGCAGCTATTTATTTATTTATTTTATTTTATTTAACAGTATTTCTAAACCGCCTTATCTTAATAATCAAGGTGGTATCACAGCAAGCAATCAGGTAAAGTGGGTGTGTTATACATGCAGTGAGGGTGAGACTTAGTTGTGTGTGGGCTGAGTTGTGTGCTAGATTTGTTTGAGCTATGTACAAAGTGGGCTATCTACAGTGGTGCTAAAAACATATTTTATATACATACAGTGTTTAGGAGGTATGGTGAGCTGTTGTTCATTCTCTTAGGTTATGTGATGTGTCCATAGTGCTCTATGAACAGCATGGTTTTCAGCTGTTTTCTGAAGTCTTTGAGGTCTGGAGTTGCCCTCAAATCGTCCGGTAGATTGTTCCATATTGTTGGAGCAGCCATGGAGAGTGCTCTGTCTGTTGTGTCCTTGCGTGTGTGCTTGTATTCATTTGGGGTACTGACTCGGTTGTGTGTTTGTTTTCTTCTAGGACGTGTGCTGGTTTCTGGTTGTATGAGCATGTGGAGGCTGTTGGCTGATGTGTGCTGTTTTATCTTAAATAGGTTTATGATAGTCTTGTATCTGATGCGTGCACTGATTGGAAGCCAGTGTAAGTCCTTTAAGGTAGGTGTGATGTGCTCCCGTCTTGCAGCTCCGGATATTATTCGTGCTGCAGTGTTTTGTGCCAGTTGGAGTGGTTTGAGGGCTTGTTTCGGTAGTCCAAGGTATATCGGATTGCAGAAGTCCAGTAGAGGGGTTATCAGGGCTTGACAGACGGTACGGAAGTGTTCTGGGGCGAGGAGTGGTTTCATTCTCCTGATGATTCGCATCTTGTAGTAGGCTTTCTGGATTGTTTTGTCTATGTGTGGTTTGAGATTGAGTTTATTGTCCAGAGTAACCCCAAGGTATTTCACCTCTGATCTTATTGGTATCGTAGTGCTTTGTATCTTTATGTTTGGTGGGTGTATGAAGCTTTGGTTCTGAGTGATGATTAAAGCTTCGGTCTTGTTGTAGTTTATTGCGAGGTTGTTGTTTTGGCACCAACTCGTCATTTGGGTAAGGCAGTCTGTTATCTTAGAGAAGTCCGGGTTGTCGATTGATATCAGGGTGTATATCATGATGTCGTCTGCGTATATTATGTATTGAATGTTGTTCTCTTTCATAATGTTGCATATTGGTTGGATGTAGATGTTAAATAGGAGTGCTGAGAGTGCTGATCCTTGCGGTACTCCTTGTTGGACATTTATGGGTCGGGAGGTGTCGTGTCCCACCTTGACCTGTAGCTGTCTTTCGGTTAGGTATGAGTGGAACCATTTCAATGTGATACCGTGTATGCCAGTGTTCTTTAGTCTCTCCAGGAGCGTATTGTGGTCAACTGTGTCGAAAGCTGAGGAGATGTCGATGAAGATCATTATAATTCCATTCCTGGTGTTGTCAATTATTCTTATGATGCTGTCGAAGAGGTAGATCAGTAGAGTTTCGACTCCATGGTTGGGACGAAATCCGTGTTGGTTGTCGTCGAGTGTTTCGTGTTTGTCGATGTGTTCCTGAAGTTGTAGTTGGACCGTTTTTTTCGATTATTTTTGCGAGGAAGGGTATGCTGGAGATTGGTCGGTATGCTGCTGGATCTTTTTTGTCGAGAGTTGTTTTCTTTGTGATTGGTCTTACTGAGGCAAGCTTTAGTTGCTTTGGCATGAGTCCTTGAGTGAGTGAGTTGTGTACCATTTTGTGAATGGTTGGGATGAAGTTTGATTTGGTGGCTTTGACCCATGACACTGGGCATGGGTCTGTAGGAGCAGTGCTTGTGTTGATTGTGGAGATGATGTGGGATATCTGTTCTGTTGAGGGTGAGTAGAATGTGCCCCAGGTTTTGGGGTGAACATTCGTTCTGGTGGTTCCACTGGGTGGTGTTCTCTCTGTGGAATGAAATTTGTCTTTGATGTGGTCGGCGAATTTCTGTGGATCAACTTGTACTTCCCCTTCTGTTGCTTGCTCTTTGTCCTGTTTCCCGCTGAGGCACCGGCAGTAGCATCGACATCTTCCAGGTCTTCTTCTCCTGAAGGATCTCAAGTAACCAAACATAAACCTAGCAGGTCCTCGAAGGGTAGATCTCCCTCTAAGCATCGAGATGCCTCCGGGCTTGCCCTCGAGGATCCTGCACCAGCCAAACAACCCCGGCGGGAAGCTCCAGCTTCCAAAGCTCCTCCTATGGGGTTACAGGTTGACATCGATGGCACGGCCTCTACCGATCACCTGTTAGAATGCTCTGGGGTACCGGCACAATCTACCGGTACCGACCTCCAGACATTCATGGCGTCGATGGATCAGAATGTTCTGTCCATGCAGCAGGCTATTTCAGCCTTCATTCAAGCTGTGACGCCGGCGGTACCGCAACGAGCTTCGTTGTCGGTATCTGCTCCGGTACCGGCACCACCGCCGATGCCGGTACCGACGGCATCGACATCAACCAGGATACCGACTGCTGCGGTTCCTTGTCCAGGGCTACTTCTCGGTACCGATCCGGTACCGGGGACGCCCGATGTATCGAGCGTTAGAAGAGCACCCTGACAGGCGATACTTCGATTCCTCTGATGATTCTGATACATCAGATGAGTCTCCTGAAGTATCCATAGCCCTTCCTGAGGAGACTTCTTCTCCAAAAAGAAGAATGTCTCCTCCAGAGGACTTGTCCTTTCAAGACTTCATAAGAGAAGTAGCTAAAGGACTCTCTATTTCAGTAACCTCTGAATCAGAGCCTAGAGCAAAAAAATTAGATATTTTAGGATACTCTAGGGCTCCTAAAGAGGCAGTCACCTTACCAATTCATGAGATTCTTCATGAACACATGATTGATTTATGGGAGACTCCTCTCACTCTCTCTCCTCATTCTCGCAGGTTGGACACTATGTATCATGTCCCTCCTTGTCCTGGGTTCCAGAAAACTCAGCTTCCTCACCATTCCATTGTGGTGCAGTCAGCTATGAAGAGGATAAAGAGTACAAAGAGACACTCTTCTGCTCCTCCAGGAAGAGAATGCAGGACCTTGGATGCTTTTGGTAGGAAAATCTTCCAGGCCAGTATGCTTATTGCCAGAATCAACTCATATAGCCTTCATATGGGTATGTTTCTGAAAGAAGTGGCAGAAAAGCTGCACACTTACCTCCCTTTTATTCCAGAAGATAAAAGGGAAGAATTCCGCATGTGGCTTAAGCATACTCAAGACATCTCCAAGTTTTCAAACAGGGCAGCCTTTGACTCCTTTGAAGGTGCCAGTAGAGCCTCAGGCATTGCCATAGCTGCTCGCAGAATTGCTTGGCTCCAGGCTTCTGATTTAGAACCCTGGGTTCAAGATGGCTTAGGAAATCTGCCCTGTACAGGTTAAAATCTGTTTGGCAAAGAGTGGCAAATTAAAGCCACTCAAATGGATGCAGAGAATTCTGCTCTGGATAGACTTTCAAGGTCTACCTCCATTCCTGCCAAGAAAAAGACTTTTAAAAAGTCTTTTTTCAAAAAGGGCAGGTTTCCTTCCACTTCTGGCCAACAGTTTTCTACAGGTCGCTTTACCGCTAAGCGTCAGCAACCTAAGCAGGCCAGGCCTAAGTCTACAGGGGCTGCTGTAACCCAACAGTCCCAACCCCCTCAGGGTTTTTGACTTGATGCTAGAGAACTTAGCCTTTCTGGCTTTAACACAGCCAGAACCTCTCACCATTCCAGGAAGGTTAGCTCATTTTGCTCCCAGATGGGAGCAAATCACATCAGAGCAGTGGACCCCCTCCATCATAAGAGAGGGCTACAAACTTCATTTCTTAGACCTTCCTCCCCACACCATGGTGAGACACTTCAATTTTCCCACATCTCTTCTCAACCTTTTAGGTCAGGAGCAATGTTCCCTCTAATTTTCTGTAGGCTGTGTGCGCATAAAATATCAGCCGTGCGGCATTTGAAGGAAGGTTAAATTTTTTTGTGCGCTACATAACGACACTTGGAATTATATACTTTAAAATTTGACTACACATTAGAATACAGTATGTACACCACATTGATGTTAATCAAATTAAATGAAAATAGACGATTACTAAATGAAGCGGAAAATTTCTAGTAATTACAATCACAAATGTGGTATTTCAGTTAATTTTTATTGAAAGCCATTGTTGTTCCATGTAAATAATATATGTATGGAAGAAGAGTTCGGTGTCCTACATGGAGTGGTGGGTTCACCCCTAAACAAAGACATGGGGAGAGGTGGCCTGCACAGAGCAACAGGTGCACCTACTCTTGCCATCTTGCTGGGCAGACTAGATGGACCATGCTGGCCTTTATCTGCCGTCACTTACTATGTTCTCAAAATTTCTCTCTTCGATCTTTCAAATGTACCCAGTCTGAATAAATTTTATCAAGGTCTACTGATCCGCCATCTTGAAGATGACTCTTAACACGCATCAACATTTCCAAATGTTCGAAATGTAAGCGATTCCTTATTTTGGTTTTTAAACTGTTCATCAAGCTGAAATCACGCTCACAATCTGCACTAGAAGCCAAAAATGTTCCACCAATATCCACAATTTTGCTAAATCTGCAAAGTGAGCATTCTGAAACACCAAAGTCACCATATCTGTAAAACTGTTTATTAGTTTGCTTTTGATTTTTTCTGCGACTAAAAACTTGAAGTCATTGTACTGCTGAATAACAATATGTTCCTCCATAAGAAATTGTTTATACTTTAAGCAGAGTGATCGGATGTTTTCAATTCCAAATTCATAATCACACTGTGCTATTGCTGTCAAGTCAAAGCAGACCATTCCTCAATTTCATTTTCAGGAAATCTTTCCCCTAAATGCAAGGTTGTGATTAATGACAAAATGGAAGCGCACCTCTGTGTTCCAATGTGCAATTGAAACCAATCTGTGTCATTTTCCATTCCTTTCCTTATCATACCTAGGATTCTATTTGCTCTCTTGGCCGCCGCTGCACACTGGGCCGAGGGTTTTAACATGGTATCCACAATGACGCCTAAATCTTTTTCCTGGGTGGTGGTTCCTAATGTGGAACCTTGCATCGTGTGACCATAGTTTGGGTTCTTCTTCCCTAGGTGCATAGCCTTGCACTTCTCCACATTAAATTTCATCTGCCATTTTGATGCCCAGTCTTCCAATTTATCAAGATCCTCTTGCAATTTTCCACAATCCTCTTGGGTTTTAACAATTTTAAATAGTTTTGTGTCATCTGCAAATTTGATAACCTCACTCGTTATTCCACTTTCCAGGTCATTTATGAATATGTCAAAAAGCAGCAGACCCAGCACAGATCCCTGGGGTACACCACTATTCACCTTTCTCCATTGGGAAAATTGGCCATTTAGCCCTATCCTCTGCTTTCTATCTTTTAACCAGTTCCTGATCCACAATAGTACACTGCCTCCTATCCCATGACTCTTTAGTTTTGCCAAAAGTCTCTGATGAGGGACCGTGTCAAAGGCTTTCTGAAAGTCCAGATACACAATATCAACCGACTCACCTTTGTCCACCTGATTATTCACTCCTTCAAAAAAACATAACAGATTAGTAAGACAAGATCTTCCTTGTCTAAAGCCATGTTGGCTGTCTCTCATTAGGCCATGATTATCTACATGCTGAGTAATTTTATTCTTAAGGCACATAGTTTTGAAAAATCAGTATTAGAACATAAGAACATAAGATATGCCATACTGGGTCAGACCAAGGTCCATCAAGCCCAGTATTCTGTTTCCAACAGTGGCCAATCTAGGTCATACGTACCTAGCAGTTTCCCCAAGGGACACAGGTTCCACAATGCTTGTATTGGTTCAAGCATTGATATCCTGGGTCCCTTCTTAATAATGGTTTATGGACCTTTCCTCCAGGAACTTGTCCAAACCTTTTTTAAACCCAGCTACACTAACAGTCTTTACTACATCCTCCGGTAACAAATTCCAGAGTTTGATTACACGTTGAGTGAAAAAATATTTTCTTTTATTAGTCTTAAATAGTTTACCCTGTAGCTTCATTGCATGTCCCCTAGTCTTTCTATATTCTGATAAGGTAAACAATCGATTTACGTTTACCCGTTCCACTCCGTTCATTAATTTATAGACTTCTATCATATCTCCCCTCAGCCGTCTCTTTTCCAGGTTAAAGAGCCCCAACCTTTTTAGCCTTTCTTCATAGGAGTAGCCTTCCATCCCCTTTACCATTTTGGTGGCTCTTCTCTGAACCTTTTCTGATAACGCTATATCCTTTTTAAGATATGGCGACCAGAATTGCACACAATATTCAAGGTGCGGTCTCACCATGGAACGATATAGAGGCATTATAATATCTTTTGTTTTATTTTCCATTCCTTTCCTTATCATACCTAGCATTCTATTTGCTCTCTTGGCCGCCGCTGCACACTGGGCCGAGGGTTTTAACATGGTATCCACAAGGACGCCTAAATCTTTTTCTTGGGTGGTGGTTCCTAATGTGGAACCTTGCATCGTGTAACCATAGTTTGGGTTGTTCTTCCCTAGGTGCATAACCTTGCACTTCTCCACATTAAATTTCATCTGCCATTTTGATGCCCAGTCTTCCAATTTATCAAGATCCTCTTGCAATTTTCCACAATCCTCCTGGGTTTTAACAACTTTAAATAGTTTTGTGTCATCAGCAAATTTGATAACCTCACTCGTTATTCCACTTTCCAGGTCATTTATGAATATGTCAAAAAGCAGCGGACCCAGCACAGATCCCTGGGGTACACCACTATTCACCTTTCTCCATTGGGAAAATTGGCCATTTAGCCCTACCCTCTGCTTTCTATCTTTTAACCAGTTCCTGATCCACAGTAGTACACTGCCTCCTATCCCATGACTCTTTAGTTTTGCCAAAAGTCTCTCATGAGGGACCTTGTCAAAGGCTTTCTGAAAGTCCAGATACACAATATCAACCGACTCACCTTTGTCCACCTGTTTATTCACTCCTTCAAAAAAACATAACAGATTAGTAAGACAAGATCTTCCTTGTCTAAAGCCATGTTGGCTGTCTCCCATTAGGTCATGACTATCTATATGCTGAGTAATTTTATTCTTTATGATGGTTTCTACCATTTTTCCCGGTACTGATGTCAGACTCACCGGTCTGTAGTTTCCCGGATCACCCCTCGAACCCTTTTTAAAAATTGGTGTTACATTGGCGATCCTCCAATCCTCAGGTATTAGAGATGATTTTAATGATAGTTCACAGATTACTGATAGCAGGTCTGCAATCTCAAATTTCAGTTCTTTCAACACCCTTGGATGTATACCATCCGGCCCAGGTGATTTGCTACTCTTCAGTTTATCTAATAGTTGTAAGACATCTTCCCGATGTATCGATATTTCCTTCAATTCTTCCACACCTTTAAATACCACTTCAGTCGTGGGTAACATCCCTACATCTTCCTCAGTAAAGACCGAAGCAAAGAATTCCTTCAGTCTCTCCGCTATCGCCTTGTCGCCTCTTAGTGCTCCTTTAACCCCTTTATCATCTAATGGACCAACTGACTCTCTCACGGGTTTTTTGCTACGAATGTACTTGAAAAGGTCTTTATTTCGCGTTTTTGCTTCCGCAGCAAGCTTCTTCTCAAATTCTCTCTTTGCCTGCCTTATCAATGCCTTGCATTTGACTTGCCAGTGCTTGTGCTGTTTCCAGGTTTCATCATTTGGCTCTTTTTTTCATTTCTTGAAAGATGCTTTTTTGGCAACAGCCTCTCTGACCTCAGCTTTAAACCATGCTGGCAATTTTTTGGACTTCCTTCCACTTTTCTTAAAGCGTGGAATACAGCTGGTTACCTTTCATACCCAGTAGACAGCTGTAGTTTAAATTTCATAGTCACTCAGGGCCTAGCATCAGCAAAGTACTTTTAGTTTCAAATTAAAACACAGAAGAGAGCTTTCTGGTTAAATTTAGAATCCAGCAGAGAGCTTGTAGTTTAAATTTCATAATAGGTTAGAGCCTAGTAGCAGCAAAGAGCTATAATTTAAATCAAATCAGAATATAGCTCCTAACTTCCTTTCCTTCCCTAAATTTGCCCCCATTGCCACCCACTTTTTATGCTCCTAACTTTAGGAGTTTAGTGAAGTTTTAAGAAAATATTTAGGCACTCAGCCCTAGTACTTTTTCAAAGAGACCAATTTCGGAGCATAACTCTCAAAGTTAGGAGCATAAATCCTTTGAATATTAAGCTCTTGGATTTCAGAAACTGCACCATCCTCTGCTTTAGCAGCATTTCCATTAATTTATTCACTACAGAGGTCAGACTAACTGGCCCATAGTTACCAATCTCTTCCTTACTTCTGTCTCTATGGACAGGAGCCACATTTGCCTATCTCTAGTTCTCTGGGATTACTCCTGACTCTAAAGAAGCATTGAAAAGGTCAGACAGCGGAGCTGACGGCACATCCTTCAATACCCAGGGATGAATTTGGTCCGGCCCATTGCTTTGTCCATTTTAAGTTTAGCTAGCTTACCATCTTCTGAAAATAGTTTTGAGTTCTACTTCATTTCCATTTCTATTTGTGTTTTCGTAGGTCCCATTTTCAGCCCTTCATCTATGAGAAATATTTATTAAGCAATTCTGCTTTATCTTCATCAGCCTCTACACATTCCTCCCCTTCATCATTAAGTCTCACAATTCCACCTTTGCACTTCCTCCTGTCACCAACATACCTGAAAAAAATGTCTTGTCCCCATGTTTTACCATACTGGCTATTTTTAATTACATTAGCATCTTTGCTTTCCCGACTACTTTACCAGCTTCCCCAGATACTGCTGTTTGTCTTCCTTTTTCTGTGCTTATAATTTATTAAGGTTAACCTCTTTATCCCTACCTTTTCAGCTACTTCGTTTGCCAATCCTATCAGCCTCCTTTTCCTCTTACTTTTTCTTTCCTAACAAAAAGGTTCATTGTAAACTAAGCAAATGAAGGTTCTCAGCAGAAATCCTGAAAAGACCGCGAAGGAGAGTCCCCCCTCGAGCCCCCTTCCTGCTCAGTACCAAAGTCTTCAGGAAACAGCCACAAATCTCCCACACAGCTGCTAGGCCTTCCTCAACCAAGCAGCCCGCAGCCGTGTTCTCAAAAACACCTACAGAGGCCTTCTGCCTAACCCGGCACCTCCCAGCTCCCGAAATTAGCAATCCAGACTGGCAACCCTACCTGCACTGTCTCTGCCATTGCCTCCGTTCTGCGAAAGGGGCTGCGATGCTGCCTGTCTGCCCTGCGTTCAGCCGTGCTCCCCAGCTTCGGTGACGAGGGCCTGGAATCGCTTCCTCCGGCTCAATGCAGACCACACAGATGACCAGGGCAGGGAATGTGAAGCCACGTGGCTGGCTGGTGGTGCCTCAGACAGCCTCCTCTGCCCCCCTCCTCCTAGTCCTAGTCTCCTTACTGCCCTCCTATTGGTCGAGGTTGGACTCATGACTCATGTCACGTGTGAGAGGAGAAGAGGACTCAGAAGTGATGTAGATCGCCGGCGCAGCCACAGCGCTGCATGGTCTTTAAAACATCCAAGATTTGAAATGAAATGAAGTGAAAAAAGCCAAAGCAGATCCTTGTGCGCTCTGTTTTAATTTGTGTGCGCTCGCTCGGAGAGGTGTGTGCGCGCGCACACGCGCACAGCTTAGAGGGAACAGTGGTCAGGAGATAACTACCCTTCTTGCCCAAAGGGCAATAGAAGAAGTTCCTCTTCTTCAACAAGGGTCAGGGTTCTACTCCCCCTATTTTCTCATTCCAAAGAAGACAGGGGGATACAGACCCATTCTAGATCTCAGAGAATTGAACAAATTTCTATGCAAGGAGAAGTTCAAGATGCTTTCTCTGGGCACTCTCCTTCCATACCTTCAAAGTCAGGATTGGCTTTGTTCTCTAGATCTCAAGGATGCGTACATACATGTACTCATTCCATCCAACTCACAGAAAATTCCTACGTTTTCTTTTCCAGGGAAAACATTACCAATACAGAGTCCTTCCTTTTGGTCTGGCCTCTGCTCCGAGAGTGTTCACCAAATGCATGGCAATAGTTGCTGCATTTCTACGTACTCTGGGAATATTTGTCTTCCCATATCTGGAAAACTGGCTCATCCGAGCTCCATCTCAATCAGAGGCCCAGATTTCCCTGGACCGCACAAGGCGCATTCTGCAGTATCTGGGACTGGTAGTAAACCTCCCAAAGTCCCAGCTCATCCCTACTCAGTCCCTGGAATTCATAGGGGCCTGGTTGGATACCACCACTGCAAGGGCCTACCTTCCTCAGGCCCGTTGCCAACGTCTAGTGCAGCTAGCCTCCCAGATTCAGTCAAAGAGCCACTTAACTGCCAGGGAGATGCTACAACTGCTAGGCCACATGGCTTCCACAGTACATGTGGTACCCTATGCTCGCCTACACATGAGAGCAGCTCAATGGACTTTTGTCCACCCAGTGGACTCAAGCTTCAGGAGCTCTCTCAGACCAAATAGCAACCTCCAAACGTCTCTTTTGGTCTCTCCAATGGTGGATGTCCACTCAAAATCTGTTGCTGGGGTCCTCCTTCCAACAGTTGTTGCCCCAAGCAACCCTCACAACAGATGCCTCTCTAACAGGTTGGGGAGCTCATCTACAAGACCTCTCCACCCAAGGCACTTGGTCCCCACAGGAGACCTCTCTTCATATCAACCACTTGGAGCTTCGAGCAGTGTTTCTAGCTCTCAAGGTTTTTCATATCCTCCTCAGCTACAAGACAGTCTTTATTCATACGGACAATCAGGTAGCCATGTTTTACATAAACAAGCAAGGAGGAACTGGCTCTCTGTCGTTTTGCAACGAAGCTCTAAGATTATGGGCCTTCGCCAGAGAGCATCAAATCCATCTCCTGGCAGTATATCTCCCAGGAATCCAAAACTCTTGGGCAGACAGACTCAGTCGAGTTCTGCTTCCACACGAATGGTCCCTGCACATGGATCAGGTACTCAGAATCTTTCAAGAATGGGGAACCCCGGACATAGACCTCCTTGCAAGTCCGTGGAATGCCAAACTTCCACGGTTCTGTTCCAGAATTCCGTGTCAGGGGGTTCAGGCCAAGGATGCCTTCCTCCTTCATTGGGGTCGGGGCTTCCTGTATGCCTTTCCACCCACTCCCTTGATTCCCAAGATTCTGTTCAAACTCCAGAGGGATCAAGGATCTATGATCCTCATAGCTCCACGCTGGCCACGCCAAGTGTGGTATCCTCTACTTCTGCATCTCTCCCAAGCCCCCTCCCTGGACTTGGGAGCTGCTCCAGACCTTCTGTCTCAAGAGGAAGGGACTTTGTGGCACTCAAACCCCAAATCCCTTCACCTCAGAGCTTGGTTACTGAAGGCCTAGACCTTCAAGACTTGAATCTTTCTCAGCAGGTGAAGGATATCCTCCATGCTTCCAGGAAACCTTCCACCAGGCATTCCTATGCTTTTAAGTGGAAAAGATTTTCCATTTGGTGTGCTGAAAAGGGTCTTGACCCTCTAGCACTACCTTTAACTTCTTTGTTAGACTATCTCCTGCATCTCTCCAATGCAGGACTTAAAACAAATTCAGTAAGAGTCCATTTGAGTACTATTGCAGCATCCCTTAAGCCCATCAATGGACAACCTATCTCCTCTCATCCTCTTATTTCAAGATTCATGAGAGGCCTAACTTTAACTAAACCTCCCATTAGGCCTCCTCCGGTGGCATGGGACTTAAATTTGGTTCTTGGTCAGCTTATGCAGCCACCTTTTGAACCCTTAGCCACTACCTCCTTGAAATTTCTTTCCTGGAAGGTTATTTTCCTCATTGCAGTCACTTCTGCTCGCCGCATCAGTGAACTGCAGGCCTTAGTGGCTAATCCACCTTATACAAGGTTCCATCATGACAAGGTAGTCCTTAGGACAAATCCACACTTTATGCCTAAAGTGGTCTCACCTTTTCATCTTAATCAGGAGGTATATCTACCTGTCTTTTTTCCAGCTCCTCATGCATCCAGTGCAGATAGGAATCTTCATACTCTGGATTGTAAAAGAGCTCTTGCTTTTTACTTACATAGGACACAGCAACATAGAAAGTCTTCCCAGCTTTTTGTTGCTTTTGATCCTTCTCATTTGGGACTTCCAGTCTCTAAGAGAACACTGTCCAATTGGATTGCTCAGTGTATTTCTTTCGCCTACCAGAGTAAGAACCTTTCTCTGGAGAGCCATGTCACAGCTCATAATGTGAGGGCCATGGCCACCTCTATGGCTCATCTAAATTCTGTGTCCATCGACCAGATCTGTCGAGCAGCCACCTGGGCCTCTGTTCATACCTTCACAGCCCATTTACTGCTTGGACAAGGATTCCCGCTGGGATGCCTTGTTTGGTCAGGCTGTCCTCAGACACCTGTTCCATTCTTAAACAACTCCTGCCCTCCTTCCCTGGATGGATGCCTGAGATCCATAGGAGGACGCAGACCCCTTTCAGGGTCTCATATCCTTGGGGATCTCCCAGGCATCTCAGCTAGGGAGTCCCCATATGTGAAGACTCATTCCTGCTTGTTCCTGGAGATAGCACAGTTACTTACCTGTAACAGGTGATCTCTGGGAACAGCAGTAATAAGTCTTCACAATCCACCCTCCTCCCCTAGGAGTTGTATCTCTTTTCTATCTTTCCTTTCCTCTCTCTCTCTATTGTCTCAGCTTTAAACTCGAACTGAGGAGAGTTGGTTAGGAAAGGCGGGAAGGCAGCGTGCAGGCGCTGTGGGATGCTGGGGAGCGTTCCCGCGCAGGCTCCGTCGGTACCGACGTACCCATATGTGAAGACTTATTCCTGCTGTTCCCAGAGATCACCTGTTACAGGTAAGTAACTGTGCTATCCAGAAACACCTACACATATGTCTTCCTTGTGTCCACATTTTACATGCATATGCAGTCATACATTTTTAGAAAAGCCCTTTGTAAAACTGGTGTTACATGAAGAAAAAGCTTTAAAAATGTTCCTTCAAGTAGTTGTTTTATTATGCAGTGCCTTTCTTGCTGCTCTCCCATTTTTGGAGCAATATTGAAATTATTGAGCAGTCAATATTTTTTACAATCTCAGCCAGAGACGTCTGGAGTTTTTAAGTGGATCTTAGGCCTCTGTGACCTACTCCATTTTCCTGAACCCATAGCAGCTGACTTTGGATGGATGACCCGTCAAATTGTTTCTGGTTTACAGTGGTGGATCTGATGGTTCCCCAAGAGATGTTCAAATGCAGAATTCTTCTTAGCCTCCCCCCCAGTCTGTACCTTTTAAATTATTTTACTCCAGAGTTCTTTCGCAAGTCTGCTTTTGGCATATGTAGCCTTTTGCTTCAGTTTCACTTCTTTCTTCGTCCAGGGGTATTGAAAGGACGCAGTTGAGCTCTATTTAATTTACAGGCTTTGTTTAAGGCGGTTTTTGGAACCACTGTTAATTTGGATTTGCTATTTATTTATTTAATTTTTATTTGCAAAGCTTTCTATACCGCCCTTTCCCAAGATCAAAGGCGGTTTACAAATAACGAACATTTTACATTGAACAAAGGTATAGTTAGATCAAACAAAGGTGTAGAACAGTAATAACAATGATTAGTATTATTTACATGGTAACTATTTACAAGTGTTACATAGTTAATACATTTTTGGATTATGTATGTGTAGAATATGAATACTAGGTAGGAATGTCAATGAATCGTAGGTGATTTATCTGGTAGAAGTGAAGTTTGGGTGTTTCTAATAGGGTGTCTATAGCAAAGAGTGTGAAGATCTATGGAATCAAGAAATTTTGGTTTCTTATTCTTAATTACTTTTTATATATCTTTATGATTTGTTCACATTGAAAGTGTAGGCTGTTGCATAGATCAGTGAAACTCTTTTTGAATTGTTTTTTTTAGACAGCAGAAAATAAAAATATACAAGGGTGTAAAGAATTTTACAAGGCATTGTGGTGGGAGGCATATTGAAAAGGGTTCAGCCAGTTAGTTGAACCTGCTAACCATCTAAACACCAGCCACCTCGATATTCAGCGATACTATCCAGTTGGTGCTGCTGAATATCTCCACAGACCCAAGCTAAATGTAAAAATTATCCATTTAGAACATAACGTCATATCAGGTGTATTTTATAAAGGCACAAAGGTGCAGATCTCTATTTATAAAATTTGCCCCACAAAAGCTGCAGAAATCATGAGGAAAACAAAACTTGCATATTTTACAAAGAGAGAGACCCATTTTTACATAGCATGTTGAGATAAGAGTTGACAAGTGGAGATTAGGGGGTATGTTTATTAATTTAATTTAATTTAATTAACAGGTTTTTCTATACCGCTTCTTCCATTGTTCCATTCTTCCATTATTCCATTCTTCCATATTAATCAGCAGTAGTGGCTTCCATGTGATATCGGAGCCACGGCCCCATTGAATTCGGTTTGGCAATATTTTACAAAAGGATGTATTGAAGGTGCAGCCTTTTGTAAAATATGCTAATGACATGCAGGAGTGCACGTGGATTTGTTGACACATACAGCCAGAGTAGCCCCGACAGTAGCCAGCATGCAGCTTCCACGTGCAAGTAATGACATTTCTGCCATTTAAGTAGTGAGCCTGCTGGTTGGATTCATTTTTAACATAGAAACATAGGCCATGCTGTCATGTTTCTATCTAGTCTGCCCTTCCATATCAACTACTGTAGTCCCTTTTTTTTTCCTTTAGAGATCTTCTGTGTTTGTCCCATGCTTTCTTGAATACTTTCTTGATACTGTCCATCTTTTATTTTGGAAGAGTAAATTAACAGGGGATTAAGGAGACTAATCTCCTTAATCCCTCATGTAAAGCCTTGGCTGAAATGAGCACTCCTACATGGAAATTTTTGATTATATACCTGAATTCCCTTTATAATAGGGGCTAAACATGTAGATTTAGGCCCACCCAGGCCACACCCAAACCATGCCCCTCCACACCTCCTTTGTTTCTATCTGGTGTGGATAGCCACATGTAGATATTGGTTTTCTAAAATCACGTTTACACATGTATTCCAATCTCCACATCTCCAATGCCATTATTTACTGATGGAGATGCCTCTAAAATAATCTCCAGTTCACATCTGTTGCCATTATGCACATGCTCTACCAGCAAGCTGCCCTTTAACATTTTATAGAAGGCATTTTATGCACCTATATATGCGAAAAACCCTTTGACAATAGCCCTAGCAATTAAAAATTTATGCTAAATGGAGTATTATTTTTGGCCCATCCTTGCTCCTCCCGTAACCTGTCTCACAAATATGATCATATCTGGCCATTTTACTGATTCCTTTTTTTTTTTTTTTTTTTTAAATCTACACAAAAGGCCATTATGCTTTGGCCTCTGGGCCAATTCAAAGCCACCTTTTAATATTGGTCACATGCATTTTTGCCTGGTGTTAGGACTGAGACAAAGTGAATTAGTTGTAAGTCTGGTCTATTTTTCACTGTAATGTCTCTGTCTCTTCTACAGATCCCCGGCAGTGGACAGACACCCATGTGAGGGACTGGGTGATGTGGGCTGTGAATGAGTTCAGCCTTAAGGGAGTAGATTTCCAAAAGTTCTGCATGAACGGCGCTGCTCTCTGTGCCCTGGGCAAGGACTGCTTCCTGGAGTTGGCCCCAGATTTTGTGGGAGACATTCTCTGGGAACACCTGGAGATCTTGCAGAAAGGTCAGTGCCCACCTACCTTCTTCTATGGGACAGAACACATCCTGAGAATGTAGCACCCCTAAAGTGAGCCCTGAATCTGCTAATAACCTGAAAGTTTTTAAGCTCTTTCCTCTGAAGGCACATAATACTACATAAAACACCATAGGCCCTTGGAGACTGCTTTAGTCTTGCTTCCTGTTATGCTGCTGTTGCACTGATATAACCAATACATATGGAAAGTTATATTTTTTTTCTCAAACCTTTTTCATTGATAGCTAAAGATGAGTTGCATTCAGGTACAATAGGTATTTCCCTGTCACTGACTGACATATTTACCAGCTTGCATTAACATACACTAATTTGAGTTAAGCACATAGCTAGCAAATAATGAAAATAACACGGTTTGTGTTATGTAACATGTGCTAATGTGTGTGAATATCTTATTGCATGTTAATAACTGAGGGCCTAGTTGGTACCTGAGGCAACAGAAGGTGAAGTGAATCGCCCAAGTCACATAGCATTATGGGAATTTGGACTCTGACTTCTCTGGTTCTTACCCTGCCACCATGTCTACTAGGTTGCTGCCCGACTTTGCTCTTGAATAACTTCTCCAGCCATAATGCTGGCAAGAATAAATGTCAAAGCATAATGCTGTAAAAGTACAGACATTCAGGACAAAACAAATACATGCAGGATACAGCTAAAGAACAAAAGAAAAAGGGAGAGTGAAGAGAACCGGCAATGGAATTCAAGAAGACATAGAGCACAGAGAATTCCTAGTCGCAGAAGATCAGCTGGGGTCTGTGGAATTGCGCAAGGAATCAGACTGGGCCGATTAGGCTGCTTTGATTGCTTTTAACAGACCATCCTCTTCTATTTCCCTGTTTAATGTGATATGCCCTAATAACATGGTGGTATATATGTGCATAACTTAAAGGCACAGCTATCCTTGCCCTGTGTAGAAACCCTTGCAGAATGCGTTTGTATGCAGTCTTCACAGCTGCTGTCTCAACGTAGGTACTGTTGCAGCTGTACTTGGCTGAGCATGACCTACAAACAGATGTGCATATCTGACAAAATTAGAGCTGGGAAAAGAGTGCACAAAATCTGTGAAGTCGAATTGCTCACAAAGTTCTGATCAACAATTTTAAAAAATTGCAAGTAGAAACTTTTGTTGGATTTTCAACTTTTTTGCCAACCTCTACCACTTAAAAATCACACTAATCCCTCCCCCCCTCCACACACACCACTACCATATTAAGCAGTTACATTTAACAGCTGTGCATGTTGGCACCTCTCATGCTTATTTTCAGCATTGGGTTCCTAATTTAGCTGCAAAAACCTACATGTTTTTACAGTTGTGGGCTACAATCTAGGTGCTCCAGTTTTAGGCAGCTAGATTTTAATCTCCTGTAACACCACAAACCTAGATGCATAAGTTGAACTGAAAGTGAGTTTAATGTAAGCCGCCAGAAATTTGGCATAGTTGAATCAAGCACTTAGCCCTGGGCTGAAAATCGCTCCCAGTGTATTCTTTAAACAAGTGTTTTCTTTATGACATTCTTTTTTTTATGTTTGCTTAAAAATTTGCTGGACAATTTTAAATCATTGGGTGAAAGTTGCTCTATCCCAAGACTGTAAAAAGTGACCTGCTGGACCTTTGCCCCACTTTTGCCTAATAGAGATTCCCACACAGCACATGCATACGTTGTTACTTGCCATTAAGAGAAATTTTCTATTAAAGGCACATCATGTGGGCACCTTCCAAACCTCACTGCAACACACAATAACCAGAGTTTTGCTTTTTTCCTTATTGTGTTCCTCTTCTGTGAAAAGGGGAAGGGTAGCAAAAACCTGCTTCTTCCTCCAGATTTCTCCTTGAGGTGTGCCTTTGAGTAACAGGGGTGTGTGTGTGTGTGTGTGTAGTGGTGAGGTATATGTGTAAGCATCTTCCTGTGTAAGTGTTTTGAATAAGTGTGTGAATATGTATTACATACGTCTGTGTGCTTAAGTATTTGTGAATGAGCAAGTCTGCATAAGTGTACAAATGATTAATATTCTATGTATTTCTGTGGGGTAAAGCTTGGTTTTGTTCTCCCTCCCCCTTGCAGAGACATCCCAGGAAACAGGTTAAGCTCTAGTGGGAAAACACCTAGATGGCAGATAGCAGGAGAGGACAGCCTGAACAACTTAGTTTAAGGGCTTCATGTATGATCAGATATTAGAAGGGAAGCCAGACGCCTACTGCTTTATAAATATCTCTGTGGTTAAGCCATGGCCTCTGAATCTTGGCTATCGCAGAGCTTATTGAGGAAGGAGGAATGTTAATAAAGCAACGATACCATTGATGGATTCATATCCTCCAGTGCCCCAGTCCCTTGTGAAGTCTGACAACAGTGGCTGTGTTTCTGTGAGATCCTTGAGGTCGCCTGCATGTATGGCTGCTTTCTGACTGCCCGTGCAGTGTTTAAATGTGCTATTTTTGTACTCAGACTTGCATGCATCACACAATATGACACCACCTTGTCATAGTGATGTCACATAGCTCCTGATAAGGAATACAGATTAATAATATATTAAAAATTGTAAATTTACAATAGGATGAGATATATAGGACAGAGGTAATAAATGGCACAAGGTTTGTTTGTTTTGTAAAACACCTTCCTGATATCTCTATCTCTCTCACTTCCCCCTCTCTGAAGAAGACATCAAGCCATATCAAATGAATGGTGGAAATCTTGCCTATCCAGACTCCCGGTACCCTTCTGACTATTACATCAGTAAGTCTGCATTGCTTTTATTTCTGTTCCAAGACCCTTGGGGTCCTTTTACTAAAGAGCGCTGTGCAGTCCGTGTGGGTTTTGGCGAATGTTAACTCTTTCCACTCGGCTGTTCCCATGCGACATTTACATTTCCCCATTCCAATCATTTTATGGCCGGTAAGTCCAGCCCCATGGGATATGACTGGTTACTGTAGACTGCATATGCCATATTGGTTGTAATTTGACTAGTTTCTTGTTTAAACTGTATTCCAATCTGGCATGAGCAACATAGAAAATTTATCTGAGTGGAAAGGGTCATGCACACACTGAAGCCTATAGGAACTGACCCGTGTGGGCTGATTTCCACATTAATAGCATGTCTTGAGTTGGGGTGCTAAAGTGTCAGAGAGTGGGCATGATGAGAGCACAGGTACACACCACGTGCAGTTAGCATGGGTTCACCTAAAACCACCTCAATGGGTGGCATTCAGTGCACCTGCAGTATTAGTACTCGTACATGCTTCCGTGGCACGATAGAGTACTGTTCTGTGTGGCAACTGTCGGGAATATGCCAGTCATGCCCCTGGCAGTTAGCACACAATAGTTCAGGGGTGGCCAACTCCGGTCCTACTGCACTATGATCCAGCCTGGTTTTCAGGATGTCCCTAATGAATATTCATGAGCTGGATGCAAATATACCTCACGAATATTCATTAGGGACATCCTGAAAACCAGGTTGGATCGTGGTGCACTTGGACCGGAGTTAGCCACCCCTGGTGCAACTGCCATGCATTAGTTTTAGTGCTAAATGTGTTGGTAAACCCTAGCGCACTTTAGTAAAAGTGCCCCTTGGTGTACATCCCTTAAGGACCACAGCCAAACCTGCCATTCAGGATCACTAAGTGAAATGTACTTAATATACATTTGTGTACAATAGATATTTGAAAGTTAAACCAGGCTAATGTGCAAGTTACTTTTGTTTTTAGTGCTTTATAAATCATGTACAAAATAAAAGGGCTTGGGTTCAGTCCATCTGTTTAACACTAGAAGCCCCAAAAGGAATTTTACCTAGAAACCCCAAAGTGCGTCAATTGATGCATTATCACGATGACTGCATATAGCATGAAATGCAGATGTGAATTAATGTGAAGTTACTTATTTGTTAAATACGTGCAGTATGTGACATCATTACATGTAATCTTGTGTTTATTGTTTGTAATGTCGGAGTAAATCTGTAAACAGGGATTGAGATGTGCCACCTAGTGGGAACATGAATTTTTACCTAGAAGCCCCAAAGTACATCAATTGACACATCCGAAACAATTGAGTGCGTCAATTGACGCACTTTGGGGCTTCTGGGTATAAATTCATTTTCCCGCTAGGTGGTGCATCTGTCATTAATTTTTGATGCACATATTTGAACATCTTGACCTTGCTAACAAAGTCATGGAACATGACTGAGATGGTTCTAGCAGTGGCGCTGGTATACAACTTCGAAGATGCATTTAAGTCAATTGATGCACTTTGGGGCTTCTAGTGTTAAGCTGTGAAAATCTACTGATTTGATCCAGACTTGGGAGAAAAGCCTCACATCCATGCAATTAAAGATGACGTTGGTCTGACAAGTAGCGATCATGTTCAATAATATAACTGATGAGCACTACTAATTCATGCATACAACAGATCTCAGTTCTTTCTTATTTTCTCTAAGAAAACAATAGATCAAAAAACTAGAAGTTTAAACTACAGTTTAGTTGTTGAAAACGGTTTGCAGGATTCCTATCCTGTGCTTTTTTTTTTCATTGTCGCCCACTCTTGAGTGTCTATGTTCAAGTTAAGAAGCACTCCATCTGTTTCTCTTCACATATCCAGATCTTAGATCTTCATCTGACTGGACTCTTCTTCTCTCCCTCTCCCCCACTCCGTGCAGATTATGGTATTGAACATGCTCAGTGTGTGCCGCCCTCTGAGTTCTCGGAGCCCAGCTTCATCACTGAATCCTATCAGACCCTACATCCCATCAGCTCTGAGGAGCTTCTGTCCCTCAAGTTTGAGAGTGATTATCCAACAGCGCTGCTCAGAGACCCCCTGCAGACAGAGCCCACGCAGGCAGAGTTCTTCTCTATCAAGCAGGAGATTGTGGCACCTGATCATATGTGCGTGGGACGCATCAGTCGAGGTAAGTTGTGCTTGAAGTTCTTTCAAAGTCCCTTCACTGTCTACTCTACCCACTAGGGTATCATGTCACAGGAAGTCTCTGCTTCTTCACAAGTACAGTCTGCCCAGAAATAGTAGGGCTTTTATAGAATGGTTGAGTGTGCTTGTACTATCTGCCATGAAACAGAAAGTGTTCATGGAAGAGATGAATGTTGTATGCACCCATTATATCTGGCTTAAAGCAGCAGGGACATTTATTTCATTCATGAGGCATAAAATGGGTCATAAAATGACTTCAGGTTTTGAGCCTTACTAAGAGGTTGATGAGAAGAACCAGAGGCAGTGCCCTAACCTGTGGCAAAGTGGTACCTGTGAAGCCCCTTGACACCAGCCTCTTGAGTACCTCTTGTTCTTTCTTGTATCAGGAGGGAACTGAAAGCCAGCTCCAGAGCACTTTGGCTTTCACTGTTTTTCCTTATTTATAGGCTTTTTTACCTTTTTTTTTGGTTTATCCTTTTTTTTCTTTTTAAGGTTATTGCCAGCAGCTCGGTATCACTGCTTAACTGCTTTTACTTTATTGCCTTCCATGTGCTGGCTGAACACAAATATCTGCCAGGCAAATGAGCCGGATGTACTGGGGCAGCCGTGAACCATTTCTTGCAACCTTTTTCTGAGAACCCTTATGGTTCTTGTGCATTTCCTTCATTTTGGATTCATTGAAGTTTGATTGCTTCCCTCCTTTCTATTTTTTGTGTCCCCGGCTGCTGTCACACGTGCGCTTGCCTTGCCTGTGTGTCGCTGCATTGTCTCCTGCACTCTGCATCCTTCATTACAGACTCGCCTCTTCCTTCATTGCCATGTGCACTTAGTTTCTGTTACCTCCCCCTCTCTCACTCACTCTTCTGATCTCTCCCGTTTTTGTTGCTCTTTCTCACTAGCTTTTTTTTCTCTCTCGCACTGTGTCTGTGACCTTTTTATGTATGTGCGTAAATGTTGATTTCTTCCTGAGAAAGCTGCTGCTTTGCTCTCGAACACCCAGCTTGCTTCTCTGTAGGCTGCAGCCCACAGAAACCTCAGGGGGAGAGGTGGTGTCCTACTGAAGTGTTTCAAACAGAAAAGCCGAGTGTGAGAGCTCCCACCTTCCTTCTGTAAACTTCAGCTTGCCCAGTTTATTATATTTGAGTCTCGGCTGTGAGATTCTGGCTTTCTTGCTGACGTGTTGGCTTTGATATTTAAGTACCTCTGTCACGCCAGCACTGTGTGACCAAACCTGATGTGTGCCAGCTACAGTATGGTGTCTTTACCAGAAAATCTCAAGGTGACTACAGATAAGAGACTTCCACAAGAAACTAAAAACATATCTAGTCTCTGAACATTATGGAAGTATCACATAGCCCAGAATGAACCTCATGGGCCATAAACATTGTTACCCCCAGATCTTGTTCATACTCCAAGTTTGTTCCCCTTGTTATAATGTAACCTTTATAATGTAAACCACTGACTTAATGATAAAACGGTATAAAACCTGTTAAATAAATAAAATAAATATCCGGTCTTTAAGACTGCTGAAGATCGTTTTAATTGTCTTGCATGCTCTTTGCGCCCCATGCTTCTGTGTGCTCCAGGGTCTCATGGTGACGTCCTTTCTGAAGGTGCTGATCGCTACCTTAGCACTCAGTGGTGACTCTGGGGCATTGCTGTTTGCTGCCATGTGCAGTCCCTGGCTTAATCCTTGAGTCACAGCTTCCGATTCCTAGGATTGGCATGCTACAGAGGAAACCTTCACAGTAGTAATAGTTATCTCTTCAAAAGGGGACAGCAGGTGCCTGGATCCAGAAGCAGCATGATAGACTAGATATGTTCGGTTGGGGAGGGAGGGAGTATAAAATAGATAAAAATTAAGCCCCCCCAAATCTCATGGCACCAGGACCAGCCCTAGAGTTGGTTCAAGGTGTTGGGACTCTAGGCTGACCTTAAACCTTATGCCCCACCTGGCTATCAGAATCTATTGTTTAACACTGAATGCCTTTCTCTTTGCCTTGCAACAGAAGCTGCCACCCTAGGCGACTGCCTAGTTTGCTTAATGGTCAGGCCAGCCTTGCCTGGTTCAAATTGAGCTGGACGCCCAAAGGGTCAGGAAGAAACTGCAGGGTCAAAAAACAATTGTAAAAGTATAGCACACTTCAGGCAATATATTAGAATGCCACACGATAAATATGCATTATTTTTAGGTTATTCGTCCTTTTCTAAAAATATATAGGTATCTCTCTTGAATTTACTCTTGGTTCTTAGCATAACTTTATGCTCTTTATACTGAACTATAGCTTGTATGCCCTTAGAAACATTATTGTCAAGAGTTCCAATCTTGCTTTTAAAAATGATGCCGTGTTTGGATGCCATAGGGTATGCTTTCTCCGACTCTTCCAAAAGGACAAGGAGCCCACCCGAGCACAGCATGATTTATCTTTTGTCTCTGCAGGTAAACTTGGTGGGCAGGACTCCTTTGAGAGCATTGAGAGCTATGACAGCTGTGACCACCTCACGCAGTCCTGGAACAGTCAGTCCTCATTCAATAGTCTCCAACGTGTCCCCTCCTATGACAGCTTTGAGTCAGAAGATTACCCCGCAGCACTGCCAAACCATAAGCCAAAAGGCACTTTCAAGGACTACGTCCGGGACCGGAATGATCTGAACAAAGACAAGCCAGTCATTCCCGCTGCAGCCCTTGCAGGATACACGGGTAAGGTGGCATTATTGTCTGCAGTCTGTACTTTATATGGATGCTGTAGAGATCTTCATCTGATGTTGGTAGGAATCTCTCAGAACTTCATGAGTTCATTGCCCATATCTAGGGCTTGCGGTTCTAGGTGTTTATCATTCACATTTGAGGGGTTTATTTTTGAGGCAATTAGGTGCTTTCCCAGGGATGGAAAAATAGAGTTTTATTGATGGATGTGCAGCAAGAAATTGTTTTTTTAGTGGATTTTTAGGTAGATTCTAGGTGGATTCCATTTAATGCTATAAGGTGCCTGCATATATGTGTGTGTGTGTGTGTGTGTGTGTGTGTGTGTGTGTGTGTGTGTGTGTGTGTGGCGCAGAGGCGGGGTGTGTGTGGTGCAGAGGCGGGGTGTGTGTGGTGCAGAGGTGGGGTGTCTGTGTGTGTGTGTGTGGCGCAGAGGCGGGGTGTGTGTGGTGCAGAGGCGGGGTGTCTGTGTGTGTGTGTGTGGCGCAGAGGTGGGGTGTCTGTGTGTGTGTGTGTGTGGCGCAGAGGCGGGGTGTGTGTGGTGCAGAGGCGGGGTGTCTGTGTGTGTGTGGTGCAGAGGTGGGGTGTCTGTGTGTGTGTGTGTGGTGCAGAGGCGGGGTGTCTGTGTGTGTAGCGCAGAGGCGGGGTGTGTGTGTGTGTGTGGCGCAGAGGCGGGGTGTCTGTGTGTGTGTGGTGCAGAGGTGGGGTGTCTGTGTGTGTGTGTGTGGCGCAGAGGCGGGGTGTCTGTGTGTGTGTGGCGCAGAGGCGGGGTGTCTGTGTGTGTAGCGCAGAGGCGGGGTGTCTGTGTGTGTGTGGTGCAGAGGCGGGGTGTCTGTGTGTGTGTGGTGCAGAGGTGGGGTGTCTGTGTGTGTGTGTGGCGCAGAGGCGGGGTGTCTGTGTGTGTGTGGTGCAGAGGCGGGGTGTCTGTGTGTGTGTGGTGCAGAGGTGGGGTGTCTGTGTGTGTGTGGTGCAGAGGTGGGGTGTCTGTGTGTGTGTATTGCTGAGGCGGGGTGTCTGTGTGTGTGTGTGTGGCGCAGAGGCGGGGTGTCTGTGTGTGTGTATTGCTGAGGCGGGGTGTGTGTGTGTGTGTGGTGCAGAGGCGGGGTGTGTGTGTGTGTGTGGTGCAGAGGCGGGGTGTGTGTGTGTGTGTGGCGCAGAGGCGGGGTGTCTGTGTGTGTGTGGTGCAGAGGTGGGGTGTCTGTGTGTGTGTGGTGCAGAGGTGGGGTGTCTGTGTGTGTGTGTGTGGCGCAGAGGCGGGGTGTCTGTGTGTGTGTGGTGCAGAGGCGGGGTGTGTGTGTGTGTGTGGTGCAGAGGCGGGGTGTCTGTGTGTGTGGAGCAGAGGCGGGGTGTCTGTGTGTGTGTGGTGCAGAGGTGGGGTGTCTGTGTGTGTGTGTGTGGCGCAGAGGCGGGGTGTCTGTGTGTGTGTATTGCTGAGGTGGGGTGTCTGTGTGTGTGTGTGTGTGGCGCAGAGGCGGGGTGTCTGTGTGTGTGTGGTGCAGAGGCGGGGTGTCTGTGTGTGTGTGTGGCGCAGAGGCGGGGTGTCTGTGTGTGTGTGGTGCAGAGGTGGGGTGTCTGTGTGTGTGTGTGTGTGGTGCAGAGGCGGGGTGTCTGTGTGTGTGTATTGCTGAGGCGGGGTGTGTGTGTGTGTGTGTGGTGCAGAGGCGGGGTGTCTGTGTGTGTGTATTGCTGAGGCGGGGTGTGTGTGTGTGTGTGGTGCAGAGGCGGGGTGTCTGTGTGTGTGTATTGCTGAGGTGGGATGCCCCTGTGTGTGTGGTGGAAGAGGGGGGGCACCTGTTTTGCACATACACATTGCTTCCCTTGCATTCTTCTCTTCATCCTTCAACCACTTGCACTCTTCCCTCTCCTGTTGTCCCTCTCCCACCCAAGTCTGTTTCCTTTCCCAGACTCTCCCCCTTGCATTCCCCCCCCCCCACCACTATTTTTTATAAATCAACTTGGCTGCCCCTTTAAATTTCTTCAGCCTTTGTGCATTAAAGCTTTTTTTTTTTTTTTCTCACAGCCTCCAGCTGCTGCCCTGTCCACAAATCCCATCCCCTGCAGGCAGATTCTGCCAGTCTCTGAGCCTTTTGTAGTACTTCTGTCCATGGGAGTTGGGTTTCCTGTAGGCAGACAGCACTGGTGTTGGCCACAACTGTGGCCTTCAGCAGCTTTTCTGTCTGTGGGGATCCCATCTCCCGTGGGCAGACTCTTCCAGTTTTATAGAACTTATGTCTGCAGGAGATGGGATCCCCACGTGCAGAAATGCTGTTGAAGGCCAGAGGGCACAACAAAAATGGGGTTTATAGGTTATAAACAGTAATCAAGATTAGAGTTTTAGGGGTGTTCTGTCGGTGGTTATCTGTTATAACCGGCAGCCCTAAATATGTCAGATGCTTGCAAAGGCATTTGCTTACGATGCTTAACAGTTGCTTGTTTGCCAATGTTTCTTTTTATTTCAGAGGAAAGAATGCTCTAGAACAGATGAGGCTCCAAGGGAGTGGACTCTAAGCATCAGAAAATGTTTCTTCACCAAAAGGGTGTTAGATGGGTAGAAATGGCAGAAACAAAACAATAGAATTCAATGAAGCATTTGATGAATGCAGAGGATCCCTGGCTGTGAAATAAGGGAAATCAGATTAACTGGGGTTAATTAACGGAGAAAATGACAGCAGAAAAGGTCCATATAGCTTATGCAGTCAGCCTATCCAAACCAACCCCCCACTTTCTATGATCTCTCCTCTTTTCTCAGAGATCTGTGCTTGTCCCATGCTTTCTTGAATTTTGGTATTGTCCTTGTCTTCAACACCTATTCCACTTCTCCACTATCCTTTTTCTAAAGAAATATATGACCTTAGATTGCCCCAATCCTATGACTGTCAGTTCCTGAGTTGCCTCTCCATTAAAAAAGGCCCGACTCCTGTGTATGTACGAGAGGGTACCCAAAAAAAACAGGAATAACATTGCCGTGGGTGGAGCTTGTGTAGTACGCACTTCTGCCGCTAGGCGTGTATAGTGCAACTCATTGTCAGTTCAGTGCCGCCTATGTTGTCGACCTGGCTTGTTCTGTTCATCTGCAGTGATTGTTTTTGCTAGCCCTGTTTTGTTCTTGTTTCTTTTTTTATGATGACAAGTTTAAGTGAACAACGTGCAGCTGTGAAATTTTGTTTTCTACTCAGTAAAAATGCCGCTGAAACTGTTTTAATGTTGAAAACATCTTATCAAGATGACGCTATGGGAAAAAGTCAAGTGTACTAGTGGTTTGCTCGGTTTAAAAATGGCGACATGTCGATTGATGACAAACCTCGTTCTGGGCGTCCATCAACTGCCCGAATCGATGAAAATATTGAAAAAATTAGAGAGCTTGTGCTCACAGACCGTCGACAGACAATTGATCAACTGTCAGAGATTAGTGGGTTATCTTGGAGCTCGGTTCAGCGAATTTTAACGGAAGATTTGGGAATGAAAAGTGTTGTTGCCAAGTTTGTTCCTCGGGTTCTGACTGACAATCAAAAGGAACATCGAGTTGAAACATGTCGTGTTTTGAAACAACAGCTTGAAACTGATCCAGATTTTCTGTCAAAGGTCATTACAGGTGATGAGTCATGGTGCTATGGTTACGACCCAGAAACAAAGCAACAGTCAAGCCAATGGAAGACGTCATCGTCACCCCGTCCAAAAAAATGTCGTCAAGTCAAATCAAACATCAAAACAATGCTGATTTGCTTTTTTGATGCCAAGGGGGTAGTTCATTCAGAGTTTGTTCCCCCAGGTCAGACCGTCAATCAAACCTTTTATTTGGAAGTTTTAAGAAGATTGCGCAACAGTGTTCGTCAAAAAAAGACCCGATTTGTGGCAGACAGGAGACTGGTTCTTCCACCACGACAACGCAACTGCACACACAGCCATCTCTGTTAGACAGTTTTTGGCTAAAAATGGCATGGTTCTGCTGCCCCACGCACCTTACTCGCCTGACCTGGCTCCGTGCGACTTTTTCTTATTTCCACGCATGAAAAGGGGCATGAAAGGACACCGATTTGACAGCATTGAAGAAGTCAAGAAAAAAAAGGAGGGAGGAGCTGTCAGCCATTTCTAAAGATGACTACAAAAAATGTTTTGAACAGTGGAAGCACCGGTGGGACAAATGTATCAATTGTAATGGAGAGTATTTTGAAGGGGATAAGGTTGTTTTGTAAAGAATTTGAAATAAATAGCTTTTAAAAAATAATTCCTGGTTTTTTTGGGTACCCCCTCGTATACCTTGGTAGTATTTAGATGTAGCTGTCATATCTCCCTGTTCCTGCATCTCCTCCAGGGGTGTTCATGCTTAGATCTTTTGCTTAATGATGAAGACAAATATTTTAGTGCCCTCTGGACAAATTTACGTTCACTTTGTCTTTTTGAAAGCATGGTCTCCAGTATTGGATGGGGAGGGAGGATATAAGAGTTAATAAATAAATTGTACATAGTATTCCAACTGAGGTCTCACTAGAGACTTACATAGAGGCTCTATCACTTTCCTTTTCTGTTGGATATTCCTCTTGCTATGCATCCAAACATTCTTCTGGTTTTCCCTATTGCCTTATATCTGCGTGTTCGGCCACCTTGAGATCATTAGATATAATCAGCACCAGATCCTAATTTTTTTTTCTGCACAGAACTTTACCCTCTATTGTTCTGCCCTCTAGACTTTTACAGTCCAAATGCACAAAGTGCATGATTTAGGGCAAACTAAATGATCCTAATGTCCCTAACGTGCCACTGTAGTCTTCTTTTTCTACATGATCTTCAATAGCAAGTGGAGATGGAAGAAGTAGCAACTATTACCATGGAGGAGAAGCACAGCATAGATGGAAGGAGAAGAAGGCAGGGAGATGTGCAAGTAGATAATTGGACAGAAGGAATATATTCAAGGAGGTGTGAAGTGCATAATGGACAGAATAGGGAAGATGAGGACGACACCAGGAGCAGTGGATGGTGGAGGGGGTAAAAAAACAAATAGAGAAATAGGACACAGGAGACAAGTTAGAAAAAGGGCAGAAGAGAGGCAGAGAACTGGGTAGCAGGACGCTTTAGAAGGGTTGAAAGGAAAGAGGAATAGAAACATACCCATGAGTGAAAGGTTAGGACAGCTGTTATAGCTGGTGATTCAATCATTAGGCATGTAGATAGCTTGGGTGGCTGGTGGATGTAAGGATTGCTTGGTAACATGCCTGCCTGGTGCGAAGGTAGCATATCTCACCCACCCCCTAGACAAGGTTTTAGATAGCGCTGGGGAGGAGTCTGCTGTCTTGGTACTAATGATATAGGAAAGTGTGGGAGGGAAGTTCTGGAGGCCAAATTTAGGCTTTTAGGTAGGAAGTTGAAATCCAGAACTTCCAGGGTAGCATTATCCGAAATGCTTCCTGTTCCACGTGCAGGACTCAAAAGGCAGGCAGAGCTCTGGAGTCTCAATGCGTGGATGAAACGATGGTGCAAGGAAGAGGGTTTAGGATTTGTTCAGAACTGCATAACATTCTGGGGAAAGGAGGGGCTCTTCCAAAGGGATCGGCTCAGCCTTAACCGGGATGGAACCAGGCTGCTGGCATTAACCTTTAAAAAGGAGAGAGAGCAGTTTTTAAACTAGATAATAGGGGAAAGTTGGCAGTCTCCCAAGAGTGCATTGTTCAGAAGTTTGTATCCTTGAAGGATACTAGCAAAAAACTGAAGTTAGGGTAACCTGACAGAGAGGTTTCAATAAAGATAAAAGTAACCCAAATGCTCTTAAATACAGAGCAGACAGAGCTTAAAGATTCCAAGTTATACCTATCTACCTATAACCAGATTAATATGAATAAAATACAACCTCTAAAATGCTTGTATGCAAATGCTAGAAGTCTAACAATAAGATGGGAGAGTCAGAATATATAGCACTAAATGAGAAGTTAGATATACTTGGTATCTCAGAGACCTGGTGAAAGGAGGACAACCAATGGGGATACTGTGATACCTGGATACAAATTATATCGCAATGATAGAGTAGATCAAATTGGTGGAGGGGTTGCACTCAGAGAGGGCATTGAGTCACACAGGATTAAAGATTTGCAGGAAACAAAATACACTGTAGAATCTCTATGGATCAAAATTTCTTGTAAAAAGGGGAAGCGATTGGCAGTGGGGGCGTACTGTCAAATGCCTGCCCAGAATGAACAGATGGATGATGAAATGCTAAAAGAAATACAGGGAAGCTAACAAAAGTTACAACACTCCTACCCGTAGTCTTCGATCAGTTCATATTAATCGCTTACACCTTCCCTCTCCCTCCCAGGCTCATCTTCAATCAACTCGGCAATCCGCATTTTTTTACCTTGGTCCCGCCCTATGGAACTCCCTTCCCACTGTCCTTCGACTAGAAGAGTCTCCTGCTAAATTCCGCTCTCTCCTCAAAACCCATCTTTTCTCCTCTGCCTTCAACCTCCCCCCGTGATCCCTGTCTTCTCTGTATCTACTATTGTTGACAATCTGTCCTCACCCTCTTTCTCTTCTTTCTCGTTCCCTTTCTCTTAAGTTATTGTAATTTTTTTCTCTTCCTTTCCTAATTTATAATTTTTTTATTGTAAATCGCCCTGATGTATATCAAGAGTTTTTAAACAATAAACAATAACAATAAACACAGTAATAATAATGGGTCAGTGTCATGGCAGGACATTCTAGGGAGATAAAGTTTCTAGTTGAAATAAATGACTGCTTCTTGGAGCAGTTGGTTCATGAGCTGACAAGAGGGGAAGCCATTTTGGATCTTATCCTTAGTGGAACACAAGATCTGGAGCAAGAGATGCAGGTGTTGGGGCCACTTGGCAATAGTGATCATAGCATGATCACATTTGATTTAATAAATGGAGGCAGGACAGCAAGGAAATCCACAGTACTAGCTTTTAATTTTCAAAAGGGAGACTAATAAATAAAATATTTAAGAACAAACTAAAAGGAGCAGCTGCAAAGGTTAAAGATTTTCATCAAGCATGGGCATTTTTTAAAATTACTATCTTGGAAGCCCAGACCAGCTGTATTTTACGCTTTAAGAAAAGTGGAAGGAAGTCCAAAAAACTGCCAGCATGGTTTAAAAGTGAGATCAGAGAGGCTGTTGTAGCCAAAAAAGCATCTTTCAGGAAGTAGAAAAAGGAGCCAAATGATGAAAACTGGAAACATAAGCACTGGCAAGTTAGATGCAAGGTATTGATAAGGCAGGCAAAAAGAGAATTTGAAAAAAAGCTTGCCGTGGAAGCAAAAACACATAATAACTTTTTAAAGTACATTATTCGCAAAAAACCTGTGAGAGAGTCAGTTGGACCATTAGATGATAGAAGGGACGCTAAGAGGGGGATAAGGCCATAGTGGAGAAACTGAATGAATTCTTTGCTTCAGTCTTTCCTGAAGATGATGTAGGGAAGTTTTCCAATACTGAAATTGTATTTAAAAGCAATGCATCAGAAGAACTGAAAGAATTATAATAATAATAATTATTGATAAACCAGGAAGATGTATAGTATTATAAATATATGATAAACTATAGAGTAGCAAATCACCTAGACCAGATGGTATATATCTGAGGGTGTTAAAAGAACTGAACTATGAGACTGTAGACCTGCTATTAGTAATCTATGAATTATCATTAAAATCATCTGTAATACCTGAAGATTGGTGAATGGCCAATGTAGCGCCAATTTTTAAAAAGGGTTTCAGGAGTGATTTGGGAAACTACAGACCAGTGAGCCTGACATCAGTACTGGGCAAAACAGTAGAAACCATTATAAAGAACAAACTTAGTGAATAAATATGGTTTAATGGGAGAACGCCAACTTGGATTTAGCCAAGGAAGGTCTTGTCTTACTAATCTGTTATATTCTTTTTGAAGGTGTGAATAAATAGGGAGATAAAGGTGAGCTAGTTGACATAGAGCCTGATTCCAAAAGGGGCACGTCTGGGCCATCCAGATGGGCCCAGTAGGACCCGACTCTGTATGGCAGGAACAAAACTTTCCCGCCAGAAACAGAATTAGGCTCAAGGACAGCCTGGCATGCCCCTGCATGCCTATGGGGACATCCTTCCCGCAGGCTCCTCCAAATCCTGCAGCTTAGACCCCTCCCTCTTCCCCGGTGCCTGACCCATGGAATCATAGGGAAAGGAATGGAGAATAAAACACAGAGGCATTATAATATCCTTTATCGTTCCATGGTGCGACCGTATATTGAATATTATGTGCAATTCTGGTTGCCACTCCTTAAAGGATATAGCGGAATTAGTAAAGATAAAGAGAAGAGCCACTAAAATGGTAAAGGGAGTAGAAGGATACCCCTATGAGGAGAGGCTTAAAAGGTTAGGGCCTTTACAGCAACAGGATAAAATCAAAATAAATATAACTTTCTCTTATATCTCAACAAATAGGGAAGACCTACACGGAGAGGTGGGTACATGCCTAAACAAAGACATAGGGAGGGGTGACCTGCATGGAGCAGCAGGTGCACCTACTCTTGCCACCTTGTTGGGCAGACTAGATGGAGCATACAGGTCTTTCTCTGCCATCATATACTATGTTACTATGGCTCTTCAACCTGGAAAAGAGACAGCTGAGGGGAGATATGATAGAGGTCTATAAATTAATGAATGGAATGGAATGGGTAAACGTAGATTGATTATGTCATCAAAAAGTAGAAAGACTAGGGGACATGCAATGAAGATACAGTGTAACCCATTTAAGACAAACAAGACAAATTATTTTTTTCACTCAACACATAAACTTTGGAATTCGTTACCGGAGAGTGTTAGTGTAGCTGGGTTTAAAAAAGGTTTGGACAAGTTCCTGGAGGAAAGGACCATAAACCATTATTAAAGAGGACCCGGGAAATCCACTGCTTGCCCTGATATAAGCATTGTGGAACCTGTGTCTTTTTGTGAACCTGCCAGGTACTTGTGACCTGGTTTGGCCACTTTTGGAAATCGGACACTGGGCTTGATGGACCTTGGTCTGCCCCAGTATGGTATCTCGTATCTTATGTTCTTAATGTGGAGGGAGAAAATTGTAAATTTGCTGGAAATTCTCTCTCCTCCACCTTCCTTTTTTAATATCAGGGCGGGCCGAGTGGCAGCCAGTACATGTAAAACAGCTGGCTGTCAATGCGGGGGTCATATCTGGCCACTGGCATTGAATATATGGGTTGGCCAGATAGAGGATTAGCTATCTGGCCAGCAAAGATATTCCATTGCAGACAGGATGGCTAAACCAGCTAAGGTTAGGCCAAACATAAAGCTGGCCTAACTTTGGCCTCTTTAGTCTAACCGACCAGCAGCTGAATATCACCTCTGCACAGTTAACCTCTGGTGCTGCTCTGGAATGGCTCAATGCTGATCGGTTAGTATCAAGGTGTTCAGTAGGGTAAGGGGGGATATTCAGAAGCACAAAATGGCTATGTACTGCTGAGTATCATGCTAACAGGGATTGACACTGTTTGCAAGTCTACTGACTGCATTAATTGTCTTGAATATGCCCTGTCCTGCTTACGTACATTCTGGGAGTTGTAGTCTTGGGTTTTTGTATCATAGAAGTTGCGCAATCACATAAAGATAACAAAAACTAGCTCAAAATGTCACTGACTTGGTAGTAGTGCCAGATCAAAAAATATAGGCAAGAAAAAAAGGCAGGCTGTGCCTTGGACCCAGGATATCTCTCCCAGGATAGTTAGCAGGGTATATGAAGCCATGTCTCCTCATCTTGACTATTGTGGTTGACATAGTGAGAGAACAGACAGGGGCAGCCAAGACAGTCTGCAGCCTAAGGTGAGAGATGAACTGCAGCCAAAAATAGAGGGGCTTCCTCCAAGTTCTGGTCAGGGAACAGGAGGTAACATAGTAACATAGTAGTTGACGGCAGATAAAGACCAGCATGGTCCATCCAGTCTGCCCAACAAGATGGCAAGAGTAGGTGCACCTGTTGCTCCGCGCAGGCCACCCCTCCCCATATCCTTGTTCAGGGGTAAACCCACCACTCCATGTAGGACACCCCTATTTGTTGAGACGTTATAGGGTTCAGAAGTTGGATGGTACCGTTTATTTTGTTTTTATCCTATTTCTGTAAAGGGATCCTCTGTGTTTGTCCCATGCCTTTTTGAATTCAGTCACCGTGTTCGCCCCTACCACTTCCATCGGGAGGGCATTCCAAGCATCCACCACCCTTTCAGTGAAAAAATATTTCCTGACATTGCCTTTCAATTTACCCCCTTGCAGTTTCATGTTATGCCCTCTAGTTTTACAGGTTCCCCGTCTTTGGAAGAGGTTTGTTTGTTCATCATTTCTCTTTAAGTATTTAAAGGTCTGAATCATATCTCCCCTGTCCCTCCTTTCCTCCAAAGTGTACATATTTAGGTCTTCAAGTCTCTTCTCATAAGGCTTCTGACGCAGGCTCCAAATCATTTTTGTCGCCTTCCTCTGAACAGTCTCCAGTCTTTTTACATCCTTTGCAAGATATGGTCTCCAAAACTGAACACAGTATTCCAAGTGAGGCCTCACCAGTGACCTATACAGTGGCATAAGTACCTCTTCTTTTCTGCTGGTAATCCCTCTTTGTATGCAGCCCAACATCCTCCTGGCTTTTGCCACCGCCTTGTCTCACTGTTTTGCCACCTTGAGATCAGCAGAGATAATCACACCAAGGTCTTTTTCCTGAACTGTGCATACCAACCTTTCTACCCCTATCGCGTACATTTCTCTTGGATTTCTGCTACCCAAGTGCATGACACTGCACTTTTTTGCATTAAATCGTAGTTGCCAAGCTTTAGACCAGTCTTCCAGCTTTTGTAGATCTTTCTTCATGTTAACCACTCCCTCGGGGGAGTCCACTCTGTTGCAAATTTTTGTGTCGTCTGCAAAAAGACAGACTTTTCCATTCAGTCCTTCAGCAATATCACTCACAAATACATTGAACGGTGCCGGGCCCAGGACCGAACCCTGGGGCACCCCGCTAATCACCTTCCTCTCATCCGAGTGAGCTCCATGTACAATCACCTTCTGTCGTCTGTCAGTCAACCAATTTCTAATCCAGTTTACCATCTTGGGACCCATCCCCAAGCTACTGAGTTTGTTGACAAGCCTCCTATGAGGAACAGTATCAAAGGCTTTGCTGAAATCCAGGTAGATGACATCCATCGCATGCCCCTGATCTAGTTCCCTGGTCACGCAGTCAAAGAACTCGATCAGATTTGTTTGGCAAGATCGTCCTTCGGTAAAACCATGTTGCCTCGGGTCTTGCAAGCTGTTGGTTTTCAGAAAGTTCACTATTCGCTCTTTCAGGAGTGCCTCCATTACTTTTTCCGCCACCGAGGTAAGGCTCACGGGCCTGTAGTTTGACACTTCTTCCCTGTCACCACTTTTGTGTAGAGGTACGACATCAGCCATACTCCAGTCCTGAGGAACCTCTCCTGTTTCCAAGGATCTGTTGAAGACATCCTTTAACGGTCCTGCAAGAACCTCTCTGAGCTCTTTCAGTATCCTGGGATGTATCCCATCCGGTCCCATGGCTTTGTCCACTTTCAGTTTAGCAAGTTGTTCTAACACCTCTTCTTCTGTGAATGGTGTGGTATCTACTTCATTCCCATTTTTATATTTGGGAGTCACAGCTGGTCCATTCCCAGGATCTTCTTTAGTAAACACAGAGCAGAAGTAATTGTTTAGCAATTTTGCTTTTTCAGTATCACTTTCCACGAGTCCTTTCCCAGCACGTCTGAGTCCTGCAATTCCAACTCTGATCTTTTTCCTTTCCTGAATATACCTGAAGAAATTTTTGTTGCCACCCTTAACATCTTTAGCCATCTTTTCCTCTGCCTTTGATTTTGCTATCCTTATTACTCTTTTAGACTCTTTGAGTTGGATCCTGTATTCATTTCTGTGTTCTTCTGTCTGCAAGCTTTTGAATTTTGCAAAAGTTGTGTTTTTTGCCTTTATATGAGCAGCCACCTCTTTGGAAAACCAAATAGGCTTCCTTCTCCTCTTGCTTTTATTTACTTTTCTTACATATTTATCTGTTGCTCCTTTTATTGCCTCTCTTAGTTTAGCCCATTGCAATTCCACTTCCTTTATCTCTTCCCACCCCGTCATCTCCTCCTTTACGTACTCTGCCATTTTATTGAAGTCAGTGTATTTGAAGTTTAGGACTCTGAGCTTGCTATGATTGGCCTGTACCATGGCTTTTATTTCAAACCACACCGTGTGATGGTCGCTGTTGCTCACAGGGGCACTCACGCAGACATTCGACACACTATCACCGTTGGTGAGCACTACATCCAGCGTTGAGCTTTCCCTGGTTGGTTCCATCACCATTTGTCTAAATAATGCATCTTGGAGAGCATCCACAATTTTTTTGCTTCTTTCCAGATGTGCAGAAGGAGTAATCCAATCCACATCAGGTAGATTAAAGTCACCCAATATGATTGCTTCCCCCTTTGATGCTATCTTGGCAATATCTATAATCAATTCATTGTCTCTCTCTTCAATTTGAGTCGGAGGTCTATAGACTACAGCAATATGGATGACGGTGCCATCTCCTCTCTCCAACGCAATCCAGAGCGCTTCTTCTTTTCCCCATGTCCCCTGCATTTCAGTAGCTTTAATATTGCTTTTGACATACAAGGCTACTCCTCCTCCTTTTCCATTTTCTCGGTCCCTTCTGAATAGATTATAGCCAGCTATGGCTATATCCCAATCATGTGATTCATTAAACCATGTTCCTGTAATGGCCACAATGTCCAAGTCCATTTCCACCATTAGGTCCCCTCGCTCGGTACACAAGTCAAGTGGTGATATATATTTTACTTTGCAGTAATGTTTATCTTTATTCTTATGCTTGATTTACTGCCCACACAGGGGCATCAGGGTGGTTCACAATACAAAAAGAGGCTGCAAAGTCAAGAAATGGAAAAGAACAAAATAGTTAGACAGGACAGGAGAGGAACTTACTGAGGCAAAAATTGTAGCAGTTTAATTATCTAGCCTGGAAATCCTATATAAAACACATTGACTCCTGACACTACACACTGGACTGCCATGGTACTTAATGTAAATATATTTTCTGCAAAAGACAAAGGGGATCTAAGGAGCAAAAAGAAACAGCAAGAACAGTGCAGTTTGTAACACCAAAAAAATACAATAACTTATAATAATTTTAATTTATTTATTTAGCTGGGCTTATATATCACTTTTCTGCCAGTCAAAGCGGTGTAATTTTAGTCTGATGTGTTAAACTGTGCTGTGGTTCTTGCCTTTTCTTTTTGAACATATTAAGACACGTTTTACAAAAGGACGTCCCAGTACAATCTGGGGCATCAAAGCCAGCAGTCAGAAAAAAAAAGGTACAAGCACGTTTTCCTCCCCCCCCCCCTCAAATTTCTAACATTTCTCGTCTTTCTCCATCTTTCCCCCAGTTTCCAGCATTTGACCTAATCTCACCCCCATGTCCACCATTTGTCCCTTCTCCCCCCCCCCCCCCCATGCCCAGTATCAGCCCTTTGTCCCTCCTGTGGCCACCCTCTGCCCCCTCATCTCATGGCCAATATTTGGTCTCCACCTCTATGCCTCCCCCTGCCAATGTCAAACATGGCCCCTCTCCCTTCCTATCCACAAACTCCTGCCACCGCTGCCTCCCTAAACTTCTGCCAGGGCAAGGGGGGGGCGGGGGGTGGGGTTGATGCTGCCACTGTCTACTAACCCAGGAGAAGAAGCAGCAGCAGCAGTACTCTGGATAATTTTTTTTAGAAAACCTGAGTGAGGCAGCTGCCACTGGGTGATTTAAAAGTTTGAAAAGAGTTGTTTGGCCAGATTGGTTTGCTACAGCGAATATGATATGAGCATTTTTCTAGAGAACAGTTTGAATTTTAAGAGAATCAGATTTTTATATGCTAATACTCATTTTTTAGCAGGAAGAGTAAAATTTGAAAGTACACCTAGTTTGTGAAAAAGGAAAAAAAAAGGGGAGGTCATTGATGCAAATTGGGAGTTGTCATAGGTCAGTTTTGGCCACGTCACCCTTCAGTCTGAGACCTCGTGGGATATCGTATGGGTGTACTTCATTTTGGATAATACCTGCGTGAGAGACTTGGAAAGCATTGTCTACTTTTTTGATATTTTGATATATTTGGAGTGTATCTGACTCTATAGTATAAACACACTCTGTAACGAAGACCCAGTATTCAGTGTTTGTAGACTGGGTTGTTTTGGGGCATTTTTTGCACTCCCAAAACTTTGCCACCTGAGATGGCCACCTCACTCTGCCTAAAGACAGAGCCACCTCTGAGAACCTATGTACATGTACTACCTATGCAGCAGAGTCCTCACAGAAGCTTTTCAAGGACAGATGAAGCACACTTATGCCAGACTACTCAATATGCCAAAGTTGGAACTTCTCTGAGATCTTTTTATGCCGATTATGGACTCCTAAATCCAAGGAGTAACTGCCAAAAGCTGTGCTCCTACTAAGGTACTATAACCCAGAGATTCTCAACCCAGTCCTCAGGACACAGCTTAGCTACTCAGGTTTTCAAGACCACCCATCTGAATATAAGAGAGATCTCCATAAAATGGAGGCAGTGCATTCAAATCTCTCTCATGCCTAGTCATCGTGGTTATCCTCTCAACCTGACTGGCTAGGTGTGCCCTGAGGGCTGGACTGAGAAGCTGTGCTGTAATCCAACATCTCTCCTGCCCCTGCAGCAATGTTGCTGCTTTGACTTTGGTTGCACACCATGGCAACTTGTAAAATTAGGTCAAGATGTGGGAACAGATAAGTCTCACAAAAGCAGCAATAACCGTACGAAAGAAAATAGAAAAAAAGAAAAGCTGCCTTTAACAACACATCAAATGCAAGCTTGTTTCCATTAGAGTGGAGTTCTTGCTGCCTTATACGACTGTTCTCTTTCTGGAACCTGCTAAGATGCGAGGCTGATACAATCAATGAAAGCATACCAGTGCCCATGCCATCAGCTTACAGCCAGAACGGTCTTACAGTAACGCCAGTGCAGAGACCCGATAGCCCTGGAAGAAGCTGGATTTTTTATAGGCCTTCAAGTATCCTATTGATGAGGTGCAGAGCTCACCGGACCATTATAGTCCTTTTTTCATGTAGCCTCAGAAGAAATGAGGTCTTGGGTAATTTCGACAAAGGATAGAACTGGGTTCTCTACTAAAGTTTGCTCTTAGTCCAAGGAGAGGAGTGCTCACTGGCTCCATGGGTGGTTTTAGGACAGATCGATCCATTTCTAGTTTCACTATAGGCATGAACCTGTCTTTTTTTTTTTTCCTTAAGATGAAGATGAATAGCAAATCCCTGAATATCGTGCTATCCATAATCATAGTAGAGCTCTCTGGAAACCGGAATCCTACAAACCACTGATCTAGTAGACCGAGGCAAAAAGAGACATTGTTCTAAGTTAGGTTTTTTGTTTTTGTTTTTATTTTTAAGCTGCTCAAAGTGCTAAGAAAGGGATAACTGCAAGGTCTTTGCTTGGTAGAGCCAGCTTTCCTGAAAGACAGAAGCATTTGGCCTGCCCAAAATATCATTCATTTAAAATAGGGGTGACCTACATGGAATGGTGGGTACGCCCCTAAACAAAGGCATCGGGAGGGGTGGCCTGCACAGAGCAGCGGGTGCACCTACTCTTGCCACCTCTCTGGGCAGGCTAAATGGACCATGTTGGTCTTTTATCTGCTGTCATATACTATGGTTACTATGTAGTAATTTGGTAGAAATTATATCTTGTTAAAAAACATACGCATCTTTGACGGGCAGGCTTTCAGGGTACTCTAGCGCCGAATGCCCTCATTTGTAAACCTTCATTAGCTGTGTAGAAGCATTATCCCAGCTTATCCACTTTTGGGGGGTGGGGAGGGTGTAATTTTCATAAGTACTTGAGCATATAGAACTATGCTTTACATGGTCATGTAGGCACTTAGAAAATTGTCCCAGTGTAAGCATACATAAAAATAGATGCTAGGAAAACTGTTCTTACTTTTATGCGATATGTACATAGGCCATGTGGTCTTTTTCTGTAGTCATTTTTCTATGTTTCTGCTGATAGCACTGCCTATCTAGTCTGTCCTTCCATATCAACAACTACAACAGTCCCCTTTTTTCCTTAAGAGATCCTCTGTGTTTGTCCCATGCTGTTTTGAATTCAGGTACTGTCCTCATCTCTACCACCTCCACTGGGAGACTATTCCATGGATCCACCACTTGTTCTGTAAAGAAATATTTCCGCATATCACTCCTGAATCTATCCCCTTTCACCCTCATCCTATGTCCCCTCGTAGCAGAACTTGCTTTCAATCGAAAGAGGCTCTCCCCCTGAACATTTATGCCATGGAGGTATTTAAACGTCTCAATCATTTATTTATTTTTATTTATTTAGACAGTTTTTGTATACCGCCTTATCCTTCAATCAAAGCGGTCACAACACAATTGGGGGATACATTTAACACGTGGGGATATGAGACACATACACTAATACTTACAGGGAACATGGGCAATGGAGGGTTAAGTGGCTTGCCCAAGACCACAAGGAGCATCTGTGGGACTAGAAACCCCAGTCCTTCCGGCCCAAGGTTGCTGTCCTCTAGTGGGATTTGAACCCCCGACCTTCCGGCCTGAAGTACCTTGCCCCAACCACTAGGCTACTCCTCCCATAATGTTGTCCATGAACTGATATCTAAGGTGAGACCTTAAGAACCTAACTGTGTGTATCCTAGAAGAAAGGAGAAAAGAGTGATATGGTGGACTTCCAGCTAACTGAAAAACTTGTGAGAGAGTCAGTTGGACCATTAGATGATAGAGGGGTAAAAGGGGACAAGGCCATAGCGGAGAAACTGAATGAGTTCTTTGCTTTGTTCTTTACTGAAGAAGATGTAGGGAAGTTTTCCATGACTGAAATGGTATTTAAAAGTGATGCTTCAAAAGAATTGAAAGAAATATTGATAAACTGGAAAGATTTACAGTATTACAACTATTTGATAAACTAAAGAGTAGCAAATCACCTAGACCAGATGGTATACATCTGAGGGTGTTTGAAGAACTGAAATATGAGATTGCAGACCTTCTATTAGTAATCTGTGAACTATCATTAAAATCATCTGTAATACTTGGCTTTAGCCAAGGCAGGTCTTGTCTTACTAATCGGAATGGAGGGAGTAGCCTAATATTTAGAGCACTAGCTTGGGAACCAAGAGACCAGGGTTTGATTCCAAATAGCACTCCTTCTGGCCTTGGGCAAGTCACTTAATCCTCCATTGCCTTGGGAAAAATCCAAGTTATGAATGTTCCTGTTTAATGTACATTACCAAGTTTAAGTTACAATGTAAACTGTTTTGACTGAAATGATGAAGCAGTATAAAAAACCCTGTTAAATAAACTGGGTTTTTTTTTGTTTTTCTGAAGGTATGAATAAATAGGTAGACAAAGGTAAGCTGGTCAATATAGTGTATCTGGATTTTCAGAAAGCCTTGACAAGGTCCCTCATGAGAGACTGTCAGCAAGATTAGAGAGTCATGGGATAGGAGGCAATATACTATTGTGAATCAGGAACTGGTTAAAAGATAGACAGTAGAGGGTAGGGCTAAATGGTCAATTTTCCCACTGGAGAAAGGTGAATAGTGGAGTACCCCAGGGATCTGTGCTGAGTCCACTGCTTTTTAACATATTCGTAAATTACTTGGAAATGGGAATAACGAGTGAGGTTATCAAATTTGCAGATGGCATAAAATTATTCAAACCCAAGAGGCTAGTAGACAGTAGCAGCATCAACCCTGCCCCCCCCCCCCCTGCCCCGGCAGAAGTTTAGGGAGGCAGCGATGGCAGGAGTTAAAACCCAAGAGGACTGTGAAAAATTGCAAGCGACCTTGATATATTGGAAGACTGGATGTTCAAATGGCAGATGAAATTTAATGTAATGTTCAAAGTTATGGACCTTGGAAAGAGCAATCCAAACTATGGTTACACGATGCCGGGTTCCACCCAGGAAAAAGATTTAGGCATCATCATGGATAACACGTTGAAACCCTCCACCCAGTGTGCAGCTGTGGCCAAGAAGGCAAATAGAATGCTAGGAATTATAGGGAAAGGAATGGAGAATAAAACAGAGAATATTATAATGCCTCTGTATTGTTCCATGGTGTGACCACACCTTGAATATCGGCATATCTTATGTTCTTATGTATAAATGTGCAAGAAGCAAATTTCCTTCAAAGGAAAGACAGCTGTAGTACAAAAGGTCATGGTGTAAGGCTTCAAGGGATAATTTAAGGAGCAACATCAAATGTCTTCAGAGAGCTGGTGGATGCATGGAACAGCTTTTCAGCAGAAAGTGTAACGGCAAAGCAGCAGAGTTCAGTAAAGTCTGGGATAAACATATAGGATCCTTAGTTGTGAAGAAACGAGGAGAAATCTGAACATAAGCTGGGCCTATAGCATTACAGCAGGGATGAAATTTGGCTGGGCCTAATGGTCCTCTTTTGCCCTAGGTTTCTTTTAATGCCATAGAGGTGTCTCCAGATTTGCAGCAGACAATGGTGAAACTATAAGGCAACACAAACTTTGGTCTGATAGTGAGAGTGCACTCGAGGCTGTTTCCTTAGAGAGTAGAGACGAAGTATGTCATGCTGAGTGTGCCTTTCTCTAGACTTTGCACCCCTTCTAAAGAGGTGAGGACTGAGTTAGTAATGAGCAATATTATCACATGGCTTTCTGAGAGGGGCCTTGGTATGTGATGAGACATTATTAGCAATGCAGCATGCTGTCCTTGTGTGCCTTGTGATGCAAGTTCGAATTCTGTAAGTAGGGGGCCAGAGTCTTTTCTATGCCTGTATGGGAACTGGGACACTTCAGTGTTTTTGGCTGGAGGGAAGGGGTTTGCCCTGCAGCAAAGAAAAGTAGTGCATGTAAAATGGCAGAAAACAAAACGTAAAGGGGGAACTAGGCCAAACCTTTTTTTTGTAATTTACAGCAATGATACTTCCTCTTTCACAGTTGCCTTCTGATCTTTGCTCCCCTGTTCCCCCTCCCCCCAAATACTTCAACGCTTGGTGTTTCTCTGTGACCTTGAAACCCCATGGGCTCAGCTCTCTTCTCCCCAATGTCCACATAGCCTGCTGAACTCCCACATGCCATCCCTCTAGAATGCAAAGTTAGTTGTTTTAGTTTCTCTCCTATACCCCTAGTAATAACTGTGACTACTCATTAGTCTTTTCTTACCCTCGTGCACAGCCGCCTACACATCTGAAACCTAAACTAACTGACAGAAAAGCTACCAGGTGCGAGGCCGGTACAGAGGAGCATTTCTGGTTTGATAGTAACTGTGTTCACTTTCCCATAATGGGACCTAGCTGGTAGAAGAGAGGGGAAAATAAAAAGTTCAGACAAGTTTGTTTTTGATGAAGCAAAAGCATGAAAGCCCCCATTTTTCATACAGATTGTAAATTACTCCTGAGGGGAGATTAAAGTATAATTACAGCATACAGGGTTGTCCTTTCAGCAGAACTGCATTGCTATTGATGCATCTTTGTAGCATGCAGCATTTCCAAGAACACGTGAAAGCTAGTGCCTTCTCTAGGGAGGTGGTGGATGGGATTAATACTTTCTCTTCTGCAGTTCATTTTTCTCAACTTTACCATGGCTGAACCTGGAGGGGTTTTTCAGTCATCTGTGTTGCAAGGTGCTACACCATCGGTGAGAAGTGTGCAGCAGTGCCCATCCGTTGTGGGTTTTATAAACTTTACAGGCAAACTTTCAGCAGATGGCCCAGCTCATGATGACAACTGGTACCTGCTCTGGGATGTGGGTATGGCACTGAGGACATTAGCAGCTAGTTGGTGTAAATACACAGTGTTCTCATCCTGAGTGGCTTATTGGGTGGGGGGGGGGGGGGGGGAGAGCCCAGTGGATTAGATGAACTGTGAACATGACATACACACAGGAAGGGACAGTGCTGGCAGGATTTTGCTGTTTAGATCTATTGCGAGTCCTCATTTTGGAATAGCAGGAGTGAGGTGCATTGGTAGAGCTGTATATAGAAACTTGGATGTAGCATGCTTGTGCTGTACATATGATTATCTCTGTATGGGCCCGATATTCAGTCACTGCTGCTGAATTTTATACCTGGATATTGAATGCCAGAGCCATATCGGAGCCTTGGCATTGAATATCTGGGTTGCCCAACTTGCCATGAAACTAATCAGCTTAGGGGCTTAGGCCAACCTTTACTACATGGCTTCCGCTGCATTGTGATAACCGGGTAGTGGCTCAATATTGCTGCTCCCCAGTTATTGCTGGGTGCCACCCCCAGATCACCCCAGTTAGTATCGAGGTATGCTGCTGAATATCCCAGACAAGGGGTTTAACACAGTTAGCAAGTTTGCTAACCATGTTAATACCTTTCAATATTGGGCCCTGTAACTTGAGTATGTAATATATTTGCTTAAAAAAAGAGAGAGAGAATCTTAGGGTGCTGTATGATTTGTCACCAGACAAATTATCTAGTTGAATTTACGGCAGCATAGTCAGCGGTCCCACGTAACCACATAAGATAACCAGGATAAAGACATTCTGGTTATCTTTATTTATTTTATTTTATTTTTATTTAGCAAGCATTTGTATACCGCTCCTTCCAGCGATCAGAAGCGGGTATGATTACATAGAAAAAGCTGTCAAATCAAAACAGGAAATTTATGGTATATACATAATTGATTCGGGAGGAAAGGATGGCACACAGAAAATTATCTACTTCTAGTCTATGGGGAAAAGAGTTTACATATTTAAATTTTTACATAGAAGGTTCTCTGGGTCTTTGGGTAGATAGTTGCCCTTCATGTGGATTTTGAACAGGTTGAAATGACTTTGAAATAGGTGCGTCTTGAGTTTTTTTCTAAAATCCGATAGATCTTTGCTGGCTCGTAGCATGGGCGGTAGTTGGTTCCATAGTGTAGGTGCTGTGTATGAGAATGCCCTGTTACTAGTGCTGACTTTGACAGATCTTATATCTGTAAGGGTGTGGAGGGTGTTGGAGTTGATGGTTCTTCTGTTTCTGTTGGTGGGTTGCATGCCGATTAGGGTGGAAAGGAAGGATGGAGCAATGCTGTGTATGAGTTTGAAAGTGGTTGTTAGTATTTTGTATTTTGTGCGAGCTGTAATGGGGAGCCAGTGCAACTCAATTAGTACTGGTGTAATGTGTTCAGTAAGACTTTTCCTCATAATGATCCTGGCGGATACATTCTGCGCCATTTGCAGGATGTTCAGGGTTTTCTTAGGTAGTCCTTGAAGAATGGCATTGCAATAGTCGAAATGTGGCATGATGAGTGCTTGAGCGATGGATCTGAAGTCGTGGGGATCAATAATGTTCCGTATAGGTTGTAGAACTCTCAGTTTGTGGAAAACTGCCCTGTTGGTTTTGCGGAGGTGTTTCTCCATTTTTAGGTCGCAGTCGAATGTTACTCCTAGATATTTTATTTCTTTCTTCGTTTGGTAGGTATTGTTGCACAAGGTTATTGTTGGAGGGTCAAAATTTGCTTTCCTGGAGATATACATCACCTCAGTTTTCTTATGGTTGATTGCCATGCTGCTTTGTTTTAGCCAGTATTGCATCTTGCTGAGGCATGTTTCGAGTGGGTTGTAGTCCGGGTTGTCAGTGTCAAGTTGTGTGTACAGCATAATATCATCGGCATATATGTGGTAGTTGATTTTGTGCCGAGTGAAGATTTCACATAGTGGTTACATATATACGTTAAAAAGGAGTGCTGAGAGTGCGGAGCCTTGCGGTATACCTTGTGTTTGGGGGAATGCTTCTGCTTTTTTGCCGTTGAACTGCACCTGTTGCATTCTGTTTGAGATGTATGATGTGAACCATTTTAGGGGGGTTCCTGATATTCCTATTGACTTGATCCTGTTTATGAGGGTTCCATGATTAACTGTATCAAAGGCAGCTGAGATGTCGATGAATAAGAGTATGTACATTTTCTTTTTGTTTTCCAGGCCCTTGAGTAAGTTGTTAAGCAGGACTAGTAATAGGGTTTCTACCCCATGATGTTGTCTAAAGCCGTATTGCTGGGCATCTAGGGGAGCATAGTCGTTCAGGTGGTCTTGTAGTTGTAGTAGGACCGCCTTTTCAATGATCTTTGCTAGGAATGATATGCTCGATATTGGGCTGTAGGATGCTGGGTCGTCTCTGCTGAGTGTACTGTTTTTGAGAATCGGTCTTATGATAGATTTTTTTAGTTCAGAAGGCATGATTCCTTGTTGCAGTGATAGCCCAGTACGTCTCCCACATAGTAAACCTATGTCTTGTTTCGCTGCCTTGACCCAGGCTGCTGGGCAAGGATCGAGAGGGGACGTGGTGCTGTTTATGCTTGTGATTATGGTATGATTATGGGCACAGTATCTTTAGCCAGATACTGTGCCCACGGAATATCGCCCTTGAACCCATGGATATACAATGCATTGGAAGTTGACTTTCACAATCTGTTGTAGATATTAGATTCCCTGTTATAAAAAATTGTACATTTGGTCACCATAGCAGTAATTTGATAAGGAGGTGCCTAGTTTTGGGTGCTAACCATGCACCTAAAAGATGGTGTTTTAGTTATTTATGCATGTAAGTGACCACTTAAGCACAAGCAAGACCTCTTATAAAATACCAAGTAAAATGAAAGTGGATGTGTTTGCAGGGCGCATACTTTTGCAGTGGATGTGCGCATGGACAGTGCAAGGTATAGAATACCAAGTATGCATGGTCACTTACACCGTCTCTAGGGCATTCACTTCCACGTATGCTGATATTCTATACAGACAAGTATGTAGGCATAAAATAGACATGTGTCTTTATAAAATGACCATTCACGTGGTTCTTCCACCTGCCTCCAGGGCTTTGATTTCAGTTAATGCAAATGGTGAAGAAGTCTAGTCTATTATAAGCGTTTGCCTCTGCATTATTCTGAATTGGAGAATATGCGTTACACTTCAATGATCTTTAGGAAGGACTGATACACAAACCCTGAAGTATGTGGGGAAAACCGTCTAAGGTGAGTGAAAAATGCATCACACTACCTGGTTTGTTTCTTGTTTATTTTCCCCTCTCTGGGCTTGTTCCTGGTTCTGCTGTCCTTGAGTAACATTTATTTTCTATCTACCATTTTACAAGAAGCTGTCATTACTGCTGTAAGCACAGGGACTGCTGTGGAATCTCAGAATTCTCACACAAAACGCTTACAGTCCGACTGTGAGCATTAAGACTGGTACATAGTTGCATATTTTGGGGGATCTGTGGTTATCTGATTCCTTTAGGACACGTGTGCTTCTTGGAAGCAACAGCATTGTATGCTGGCATCGTTCGAATAAAAGACTATAGAACTGTTAGTTATTAATATTAATAAGGAAGCTGTTGAAGTGTTCTGTGTCCTCAAACTTGAATGCTGCTGACCCGGTTCTACTCAAAGAGTGGGACACAGCAGCAGGGGAGATTCCTCATTCATAACAAGATGTCCTCTGTAGCATTTAAGTAGTGGAGCATGAGGCATTTTTTCCCAGTGACACATGCAAATTCCTAATGTCTGACACGCCCGATGCTCCCACTGCAGAACTCTCCCCACTGCCTACGGAAAGACAGGGCCTCCATTATGAGTCAGATTTAGCATTCGAGTTTCTTTGACTAGCTCTGTTCTTAGTTTTTCCCACCCCTCGGGACAAAGGTCATTGTGCCTCGTGCAGTGTGTGCATATCTTAACTGCTCATACTCTAATCTTAGTGTATTTTTTATTCTCTCTTCCTTTGTAAAACTGAACATAAAAACCCAAACAAAAAAGGCTCGGCCAAACCTTGTCTGGACTGATGTAATGGAGGCTGGCAGTTCCCATATGTGAGGCCCTCACAAAGGCAGCTTGTGCCATCCATTCCCCTAGGGGTTTCTGGCTGTCGCTGCATGCCCTTGCTGAGGTCACTATCTCATCTCAAGGGGAGGAAGGGGAAGTTAAACAAGACCAGCCTTCTTCTTCTGCATCAGGCCAGACAGTACAGGGTCTCTGGCAGAACCATGAAGGCTATTCTTACCACAGGAAGTCTGGAGGGATCACACTTTGTGCTGAATTTAGAGTGGAGAGGGATACCAGATGGGTTCAGGTCAACTGAGATGAGCTTAACTAGTCCTGATAGAAATGCTTTGGCAGCCATGCGGAATTTCCTTAAGAAAAGTGAGATCGTAGCTTGTATTGGGATGGAAAACTGTGACCCTCTCGGGTTCACCTAGTCCTTATTGATGTATGTCCTGGAACTGCTTAAGGATGGCAGCACTGTTTGGAGAGTCATAGAAAAGTAGAATGGCCTTACCATTTGTTCGACTGCCAAGTATTGTACTCTCTGCTGTGGCACATGTTTAGTTTCTAAACAGTTTGCATTGTGAAGGCTCCCAATAATCATCTGGACCCAGAACATAAGATTCTCTGCACTTATCTTGGAAAATAATCTGTGGGCCAATGTTTGAGATGAAAAATGATTTTCATGTAAGAACATTCTGGAAATGCCATTAAAGAGCACACGGCTCATCATGCCGCCCTGCATTATTATTATTATTTTTTCTTTGTAAGACTATAAATACTTTCATAAGTGAAAGAATCGGTAGTGGTAACTTTCTCTAGTCCTTACTATATGCAGTGATGTAGTTTACTTGCCACATCCTGAAGATGTCAGTCACCTAAACTAACACAGTGCTTTTCAAACTTTTATCCCATTTGACCTCATTTTAACAACTGAAAATTGACGTGACCCCAAATGATGATGAAATCAAAACTGGCAGATCTCCAGCCTCCTTCCCCGCCCTCCACTCATCTAAAGCAGAAAGACAGCAGCAGGAGTCGGCACAGGGTCCCTTACTGACCCCAGTACTCAGCATGGGTTACAGCCTAACAGGAAGCTTACCCAGCAAGGGACAAGGGCCTAGGGCCTATGAATATTCACTGGCTCACTGGCCACATGCTGACAGGTGACTTGGCATAGGTCATAGTGAAAGTCCAGAGAGATGGGGAAATGGCCATGTTTCTATGACCCCATCCACTGATAATGTGATCCCATTTGGGGTCCCAACCCCAAGTTTGGGAACCACTGCTCTAAGATGTACCAAATCCCCTCTTTTCTTTCAGCAACCTGGACACATTCTTTCGATTTAAAAACATAAACCATGTTAAGTTAGACCAAGGTCCATCAACACTAACATCCTGTCTAATACCTCGTAGTGGCTAGTCTGGGTTCATGGATAAAAAATGATTTTTCCAAGTCTACCTGGCTAAACATTTGTATGTACTTTTTCCCTCCAGGAAACTGTCCAAACCTTTTTTGAATCCCACAATGTTAGTCACCTTGACCATGTCCTCTGGCAACAGATTCCACAGAGTAATTTATGCACTGCATGAAAAATACTTTCTTTGATTTGATTTCAATCCGCTGGTGGTTTCATGGAATGTCTACATATTATAGTATTTGAAAGGTTAAATAACTGTTCCCTATTTAATCGTTACACCCCACTCGTAATTTTATAAACTTCTGTGACATCCCTTTCTGTATCTTTTCCAAACTGAAGAGCCTTCACCTATTTAGGCTTCATAAAGGAAGTGGTTTTGTCTCCTTTGTCATTTTTCACCCACTCTAAACCTTTTCCAGTTCCATTTTTCTGAGATGGGGTAGTCAGACCTGCGTGCAGTACTGAAGATATGATTGCATCATAGACCTAAAGAGGCACAATGGTGTATTCTTACTTTTGTTCTCCATTTTCCTTTGCATAATCCCTTTCATTTTAATAGTATTTTTGGCAGACATGGCACACTGAACTGAAAATTCCAATATATTGTTCAGAACAGTTTCAACTCAGGACCCGGTATTTTGTACCTATAGTTGGGGAAAAATAATCCCATGTGCCTCACTTGTCCACCTTAAATTTCATCTGCCATTCAGATGGCCTGATGACATGTCCTTCTGCAATTCCTCGCAATCCTCTGCTGTTTTAATGACTTTGAATAATTTAGGGGATTATTTTAGAAGCCTATTTCACAAATTTCATGTGGAAAATATGAAACTTACATATTGAAACAACATTCATGTATAAATGGTGATTTTTGGAATAGTTAAATTTGAACTTAGATTGTAAGTGGGTGTGGTTAAGGCTTGGCCTGTGCAGTTCCCAAATCTACACATGTATTGCTCTTTTCGTATAGGGAATGCCCTGTATGACCAAAATTGCCCACATTGAGATTTATAGCTGATCGCTGGTGCATAAAGATTTTTGAAAATGTTGGTTTTGGCCATCCCATCGTCCTCCTTAATTCTGCATTATTTATTTTCCTCTCCAAATTGAAATGAATTAAAGATCGTGGCATATATGTATAGGGGTAATATATATATTTGCAAAATACCAACCTAAACCCCTTTGTTGCCTTAACAGTGTAAAGCAATATATCAATTGGAAATAAACAAACATGCAAGTTGCCAAGTTGCCTCCATAATTCCCCCCCCCCTTTCCCCATGTGGTGGTGGTGGTGTTAAGTGCTGTCAAGTCGGTGTCGACTCACAGCGACCCTCTGGATAGTTGTCCCAAACTGTGTTCGATCTTCAGTCAGGCAGCTCATCGTTGACAGACTGGTACCCATAGCTGCTGTCACTGTATTGATCCATCTCATTGCCAGCCCCCCTCTTTTGTGTTGACCTTCCACCTTGCCAAGCATGATGTCTTTCTCTAATGATCTCTCTCCGCATGATGTGTCCAAAGTATGAAAGTCAAAGTCTTGTCACCTGAGCTTCTAAAGAAAGCTTAGGTTTGATCTCTTCTTGTACTGACTGGTTTGTTCTTCAGACAGTCCATGGTACACACAGTATTTGTCACCAGCACCATAATTCAAAGGCATCAATTTTCTTCCTGTCTATCTTTTTCACTGTCCAACTTTCACATCCATATGATGTTATTGAAAATACCATGGCTTGAACAAGTCAAATCTTTGTATGGAGAGAGACATCTCTGCTCTTGAGAATCTTGTCTAGGTTCTTCATAGCCATTCTGCCAAGAGCAAAGCATCGTCTGATTTCTTGACTACTTGTTGTTACTTTATTGATAGTTAATCCAAGTAGGTTAAAGTTGTCAACCATTTCAATTTCTTCTCCATCAACAATGAACTTATTCATCTTGCCAGTTGTCAGGATCTTGTGTAGATTTGTAAAATGGCTTATTCAGCTGTACGTTTTGGTAAGTACATGTGCATTCTGGTATGCCCTTATACATGCATAAGAAAAGATTCCACATTTTTTGCAGAGCCGTTCCTAAAATACCACCAGCATTGTGTACATTATGACCATGAGGTCTCAGTTTGTATCTCCACATACTGTCTAAAATTTGTCCTTGTGGTGTCATCTGCAGATTTGATCACCTCACTCCTTGCCTCTTTTTCTAAATAATTTATGGATGATAGAGGTCCCAGTACAGACCCTTGGGACACTCCACTATGGACTTTTTTCTATATAGTAAACTGATCATTTAGTTCTACTGTTTCTTGCCCCTGGCCACATGATTTTTAAAAATGAGGGACTTTGTCGAGTACCTCATGAAAATCCAAATACATTACATTACCCAGCTCAGATTTATTCACATGTATATTTACACCTTCAAAATAATCTAATAAATTGGTAAGGTAAGATTTTCCATGGAATGGGTAAAAAGAAAAAAACGATAATGTGAAGAGGAGTAGGAAGTAGAAACATGGCAGGAGGAGTGTTGCTGCATTGGGAACAGTACCTCGGCAACACAAAAATAGAGAAAATCAGAGCCAAAAATCAGCAGCTAGGGAGGATCTAACGCCCTCCAGCTAAAGCAGAAGCAATGGCAAAAAGCCCCCAAAGCAGCAGGGGACATAGAAATCAGCAACCAGTGGGGACCCAATTCCCACCAGCTGAAGAAGCAGTAAATCACAAAAATCAGCAGACCAGGAGGTACATAGCCTACACTGACTTAAATAATAGTGCATTAGAAATCAGTAGGCTGGCAGGGATTGAAGCAGGAAGCCCTAGATATGCTGGAGGTGAGAAACACAATCAGACTGGGAGATGGAAGGAGTGAATGCAAGGGGGAGTGGTATGGGAGAGAGGAGACATGGCTTCAGGGAGGTGGAAGGGGAGAATGATTGGGAGAGAAAGAAAAGGGATGAGATGGGGACGTGACTATAAGAGAATGCAAGGGGATCCTGAGTTTGGTGGAGAAGGATGGCATTAAGAAGAGACTAGGAGAAGGAGGAGCCAGAGACCCTCCAAAGTTGAGAGTGAAAAGATTAGCAGCTTCACTCATTTACACTCTTCCACTGAGTTGCAGTCGTGTACATTTTGCAGAGGCAAGTCAACCCCATGCAATCCAATCACACATACATGCAGCTTACTCACATAAGCAAACCTCACCACCAGTTTATTACTTATGCAATTCCACACTCACGCATGCATGACCCACCTACTCACTCAGTAAAATGTGCTTATGTGCAATGCTTTTTAGCATTCACTTTACAACTTTTTAAAAATGTGATGACATAGATGTCCTATTCTAAAATCAAACCTATGAGAACTGTCAAAAAATATTCCTATTTTATAAAATCAACATAGCTACTAATATGTCATTTAAAACTAAACTTCCATGACTATCCTTAGTAGCCTTTAAATGACATCACAAATACTGATTCCAGCTGTAAAGCTGATATAGATGTGTGCATATACTGTGTATAAGTACCCATATTTTATAAAATATGTGCAGTCTGCCCAAACTAGGGCCCTGGGAAACCCTTGTGGATGATGCACAAATAAATGTGTGCAGTCTTATCACATGCATATGTATATGCATGTAAACCACTGCACGTGGAAGCACATTCTAACATGCGTCCAGACCCCTGTGCGCCCAATCAGAATCTGGACACACAGAGGTAGACCATATTACAATCCCGGGGGGGGGGGCTAGATGTACCCCATGGGATCAGAATCGGGTCTAGGGTCTGTATGTGCAGGCTGGAACCCGATTCCAATTGGCCTGCATGTACAGACCCATGCCCAGCTAGCTCAGTCAGGCTCCTGAATGGAGCCGCGGTGCCACATTCAGGAGCCATGATCCCCAGCCACCAACTGTACTTTCCTTTCCCTCAGCTCGACCCCTGATCTGGCCTTCCAGGATCGGGCTGCAGGGAACTCCCTTCACCCTCTCACCTCACTTTTGCTTCCTGGGCCTGCCATCCCCCCAACATCCAGGGGGACTTATTCCACCTCCGAGTTGGAATAAGTCCCCCATCCCATCTGACTGCCCATTGCCTGCCCTAACTCTGCCTCTGCAATGCCCCCTCCCACCTCCGTCTAAGCCTCCCCTTACAAACTCCTTGTTTGTATGGGGAGGCTTTTGACGTGGCTGGCGGGGGGGCGAACAGCGGGGATGGATGTCCCAATGGGACGTCCATCCCCGCTATTTGTGGGACAGAATAGACCCCAATTTGTATAAAAGGCCTTCAACATAGCCTTCCTCTACTCATTGATGCAATTACTCAGGGGTACCTGAACTCACTAGGAATTCTCTCCTGCCTCTTATCTGTATCTTCTCTGATTTGCATTCTCCCCTCCCCCTCTCCCTCTCCTATGGCTCCACATCATTTCGCATTCTTGATGTTAACTCTACCTAATCTTTTCCCCTCATTCAAACTATGCCAAGCCCCTACTCCTCTTTACCCGCTCCTTAACATTCCGCCTCCCCTTCCATTTTGTCTTCTACTTCATCTGCCATCTAGCTTCACCATTTTCTTCCTCTCTTTCAGCCATCTCCACTCTCACTAAGAGAACCTCGCCCTCACTTCTGTTGTACCTCCTCTCTGCCCCATCCTTTCCTGCTCCTTCTCTCATCTGGCGATATCAACTCCAACTCTACTCTGGCTCGCCTAGACATTTCTTTCATATTTCCAAGGTAGATCAATGTGTAACCTCTCAAACCTTGTTCATATTCCTCTCCTTTCTCTCTCTTTTTTCCATTTTCCATGCGCCTTGTGGAATGCATATTCTGTCTCCAATAAACTTACCTTCATTCATCATGTCTTTATCTCTAAAACTCTGTATCTCTTAGATCTTACTGAAACTTTGATTCTCCCTGAAGACTCTGCTTCAGTCGCTACCCTCTGTTATGGAGGCTATGTATTCTTCAATACTCCTCGCCCCCTTGGCCATGGTGGGGTGATGTTGGATTACTACTCTTTCCTGCCAATTTCAGCCCCTCCTTCTGCCTCCATCTAATTCCTTTGCTTCCTTTTGAAGTCGACACCATCCACCTATTTACTCCACTACCTCTCCAGGTAGCTGTCAATTATCAGCCTCCCAACAAGTCCACCTCTACCTTTCTCAATGACTTTGACTCCTGACTCTCATCCTATCTGGCTGCATCTTCCCCTTTCCTTATTTTTGGGGATTTTAACATTCACACTGATGACCATCTGACCCTTATACCTTAAGGCTTCTTTCCGTAACTTCATCATTCAACCTCTAGCTGTGCTCTACTACCCCTGCCCATAATCCTGGCCACTGCCTTGACTTTGTCTTTTCTCCAACTGCTTGCCCTAAAACCTCTCCACCCCAGTTCTTTCCTTATCTGACCATCATCAGCTAACCTTCAACCTTAACCACCCCCCATCTTGGTCTCACCCGATCTCCACAACATGTTTAGCAATCTTCATACCATTGACCCTTCAGCTTTCTCCACTGCTGTCTTATCACCGCTTTCTTCCACTATGTCATCTGAGTTCATTGATGAGTCAGTATCTTCCTATAACACTTGTTCTCTTCCCTGGATGAACTAGCTCCTCCTATTCCTCCCATAAACCCACCTCCTCCCTTCTCTATTTCTGTGGCTAACGTAACATTCCTCCCTGTTTCCTCTGTTCGCAACCTTGTGGTCATCATTGACTCTACTCTCTCTGCACACACCCAACAGATAGCTAAAACCCATCTCTTTTTTCTCTAGAACATCAGCAAAATTTGCCCCTTCCTTTCTGAACACACTACCAAGATCCTTATCCACTTGCTAGTCACCTCTTGTCTTGACTATTGTAACCTGCGCCTCGCTAGTCTCCCTCTGAATCATCTCTCCCCCCTTCGGTCTGTTCAAAACTGAGCTGCACGGCTAATCTTCTGTCAGTGTCGCTATGCTCATGTAACTGCTCTTCTCAAGTCACTTCATTGGCACCCAATTCATTTCCATGTCCAGTTCAAACTTCTCCTACTGTCCTAGTCTGCAGTTCCTCGCTACCTCTTATCTCGCTCTCCACCCCTCCTTGAACTTTACTCCTTTGGCAGATCCCTTATATCTGTGCCCTTATCTGCCACTGCCCACTCAAGACTTTGTTTGTTCCACCTTGCTGTTCCATATACTTGGAACAAACTTCCTAAGTCTGTACATTGGGCTCCTTCTCTAGCCCTATTCAAATCCAGGCTAAAAACCCACCTCTTTGAGGCTACTTTTGGATCCTGATGTTCCTCACTCTTGTTTACTACTTAAGTGTATCTTACCATTCTCTAGTCCCCACTTTTGTGGTATTCTTCTTCTTGATTAGATTGTAAGCTCTAATGAGCAGGGACTTGCATCTATATGTATAGCACTATACAGAGTATTAGTAGTGGTATTTTTAAATGTCCATACCTCATGTAAATATTTGACCTGAACAACCATTTTTTTGTTTTAACTCCCTCATTTTTTCAGTCTCCCTTTTAAAATGAAATGCTACAGAAGGGTTGTTTTTTTTAGTGTTCTTATCCTAATTCATATTGGTATGATATGCATACCTTCCTCACAGTAAGAAGAAATAGATTTAATTGAAGACATTCACAATATTGCAATGCAAGGGGAAGTTCTATTGTCAGGAAATTTCAATTTACCAGATGTATGAGATTACCTTGCTTTGGTATCATCTACAAGTAGGGAGACCCTGGATCCTCTACAGCAGTGCTCTTCAAACGTTTATCCCATATGACCCCATTTTAACTACTGAAAAATTCATGTGACCCCAGATGATGAAATCAAACTAGCAGATCTCCAGCCTCCTTCCCCTCCCTCCACTCATCTAAAACAGGAAGGCAGTAGCAACAGTACTGGCAGCAGCGGCGGCAGTCAGCACAGCGTCCCTTGTATCAGTGTGCAGTGTGCGCTTAAAGACCCCAGTATGTTTGATATTGTAGTGGGGGGATCATCTGACATGCAGTGATCACTGGATAGTGAGCTTAAATACTGGGATCCTGGTGAAGATGGTTCATTCATAAACGAGGGTCCTAGACTTCGGGAAAACAAACTTTGCAAAGATGGTTGAATACTTCAAAGAAGAGTTACTTGGGGGGGAAGTAGAATAACAGTGGGCAAAACTGAAAAGATATATTTTAAAGGCAAAAGTAAGAGGAAAAGGTGGCAACTATGATTTTCCAGGGAAGTAGCTGAAGAGGTTATGGAAAATGTGGTTAGCCTTAATAAAATGTATGGGATGGCACAGGGGTGGGCAAACGTTTTGACTCGAGGGCCGCAATGGGTTCATATATTGGACCCGGGGGCCGGACCAAGAGTAGATGGACGGTGTGTATGTGTGAATTAATATACATTTTGGGATTCTGCAATAAAGATCTATAAATAAAAATAGGAGTTAAAACAGAAATTACTAAACACAACAGAAGAATAATAAAAATTAAAATAAGCAAGTGCAAATAATAGCGTGCAATTGAAGAAGAAGCAGATACCATCACGGACACTAGTCAGAAGGCCTCAGGAGATTACCATATTTTTCACCCTATAAGACGCATCTGCCCATAGGCTGCTTGTTATGTTGGCTAGCGCTTTCTTCTCTTCTAGCTGCATCACAAAATGACTGCCGGGCGCTGCATGGATCGCTCCTCACTAGCAGGCGTGCGGAAAGGCAGTTGACGTCATCTGACGTGACGTCAACTCCCTGCCTGCGCCTGCACGTATGGCTCAATCCGTACTCCGCCCACGGCCCCACCCCCCACTAGCTGCTGGCCGGCCCAGCCACTACCATGCCGTCCATACAGGCTTATGAATGTTGGGAGGGGCCGGATTAAAAGGTCCGCCGGGCCGTATACGGCCCGCGGGCCGTAGTTTGCCCACTCCTGGGATAGCAGAAAGAGGAAGACAAAGAACAATATCTAGAGAAAATAAGGGAAGCTGGTAAAGTAATCAGGAAAGCAAAGCTTCAGATAGAAGTAACAATAGTCAATACAGTAAAATATGGGGATGAGACCTTTTCTTTAAGTATGTTAATTACAGGAAGAAGTGCAAATGAGGCATTGTGAGACTCAAGGAAGATGAGGAATATGAGGTACAATCAAAAAGTATTGAAACTTGTACAATAACACAAGATGTGTAACACTGACAATTATTGCACTCGGTCTCCTTCTAAATAGTCCCCTTCTGACAAAACACTCTTCCTTCAGCGTTCCTGCCACCGCTGGAAACAATTTTGAAATGCCTCTTTCATTAAGCTGTGAAGCTGTTATGTCGAATTTTGCTTAATAGTCTCCAAGATGTTGAATCTCCTGCCTTTCAGTGGTAATTTTGGTTTTGGAAACAAGAAAAAGTTACAGGGTGCGTGTTCAGGTGAGTATAGAGGCTGATGGACTTGCTCAATTTGGTGTTTGGCCAAAAACGGCTGGACAATATGTGATGCATGATCTGAGTGGATCAGTATGTAAAACGTTAGAATGAATCATTAGCAAATACACAGTGGGAAATGATGAAGAGACAGTAGCTGTCTGCAGCCTGCTCTTTTCAGTTGCAGTATATCTTCGTGCGAGGCCTATGCTTCCTATAGACATGAAAGCTGTGAAGATCAGACAGTACGCCAGAAGATAAAAACAATAGGTGCCACTTTCAAGATCACCTGTATAATATGAATGACCTGCATGTGGTCCCAAAAGCTCATATACAACCTCATCTCTAATAATTCTTTGTTGTGAAACGGAGGGCTCCTCTAGGAGTGTGGCTTGTAGGTCTAGTTTTAAAGATAACCAGTATGTGTTTAAATCAAGTCCTGCTTTAAGTAGGCCAGCTGAATAAAAGGTTATGAGTGCTAACAGAGTGGAAAGGCTGCAAACCATACTTGTTCACTTCCATTGAAAACCACAGCTGACCACCGCATTCTGAAAGCAAAGGTTGTTATTTCCATGACACGACTGCTGTGCTTTTGCCGGACCTGCAGTGTAAGATAGAGATTGGTATACTGGCTATTGGCATCTGCTCTCACACTGATCATTCGTACTGGAAAAGGTCCCTTCCACCACTTACCCCACCCAGGAAAAATATGCACAGAAAAATTCTACCATTTTAACATATTTGCTAAAGCAGTCACCTGGGTAAATAAGTTGTCTGATGTGGACTCACTTTTCTTCCAGACCATGCACTCCTACTCTATCCCTATTTGGACACAAGTAAAAGTACCCACACTGCTCACAGCATGGGTATTTTTTTACTTAAACTGAGGGAAGAGCAATTTATGGCAAGTCTTTTTGGGTCAGTTTTTCCAAATGGGTCAGTTTTGAGCATACCATGACAGTCATGAATGTCACTTCTAAGTCAGGGTTTGTGGAGTATGATCTCAGTCTCTTAAATGCACTGATAATCCTCACCCACTGTACTCACATCATGCCAAAGAGTGCTTCCTTCTGGAGTTCATGAGGCAACGTGTCAAGGTATGATTGACAAGTTCTCCATCAGGTTAGTGGCTCTCAATATGATGGAAAATACTTTTGTGTTTCTGCCACATTTTCTTGCTCTCTGAATGCATTTTTTGGTATTTCAGGATCTTATCCCCCTCCATACCATTCACAGAATAATCACTTGGAACAGACACCTCCTGTTATCTATGTCATTCTGCTGTTTTTTTTTCCTGGTGCCACTATGTCAGGTTTCCTTTCATTCAACATATTATCCATCGTAATGAGAATGTCCCACGTTATTATAACTTCTTCATTCTCTATAATTCTTTAGGGTCATAATCTCAGAGCTTTACTGGTACTGTGATGTTCTAGTGTTTCTAAAGTTTCCAATGGATGACACGTACCACCTGATTGTGCCTTTCTGTATATATATTTTCTGTCATCAGAAATTCGCAACGACCTATAAGTCTTTTACTATGCCTTACTATGGGTAAATAGTGATGTAGAAGAAGGAGAAGCTTCAAAAAGGTCCTTTGTTGTTAAGTGCCGTCGAGTTGGTGTCTACTCGTGGCGACCCTCTGGATAGTTGTCCTAAATTGTGTTTGGCCTTCAGTCAGGCGGCTCATTGCTGACAGACTGGTACCCGTGGCTGCTGTTATTGTATCAATCCATCTCATTGCTGGTCTTCCTCTTTTGCCTTGACCTTCTATCTTGCCAAGCATGATGTCTTTCTCTAAGGATCTCTCTCTTCGCATGGTGTGTCCAAAGTATGAAAGGTCGAAGTCTTGTATCTGGGCTTCTAAAGAACGTTTAGGTTTGATCTCCTCTAGTACTGAATGGTTTGTTCTTCGGGCAGTCCATGGTATACGCAGTATTTGCCGCCAGCACCATAATTCAAAGGCATCAAATTTCTTCCTGTATCTTTTTCACTGACCAGTTTTCGCATCCATATGATGTTGAAAATACCATGGCTTGAATGAGTCAAATCTTTGCATGGAGAGAGACATCTCTGCTTTTGAGAATCTTGTCTAGGTCTTTCATACCATTCTGCCAAGAGCAATGCGTTGTTTTATTTCTTGACTGCTTGTTGCTTCTTTATTGATAGTTGATCCAAGTAGGTTAAAATTGTCCATGATTTCAATTTCTTCTCCATCAACGATGAACTTATTGATTTTGCCATTTTAAGACTATGTTCATTCATCACGAGAAGCAAATATTTCAGATCATCTTCACTTTCTGCCAGTAATGTGATATCATCAGCATAGCGAAGGTTGTTGATGAGTCTTCAATCAATCTTCACACCTCTGTGGTCTTCATACAATCCTGGTTCTCTGATGATTTGGTCTGCATATAAATTATACAGGTAGGGGGAAAGTATGCAGCCTTGTCGTACACCTTTGCTTATTTTAAACCATTCTGTTTCTTCTTGTTCCGTTCGAACTGTTGCTTGATCAATATACAGATTGTGCAAGAGAATGATCAGGTGTTCTGGTATACCCATGCTGCTTAATATGGCCCAGAGTTTCTCATGGTTTACACAGTCAAAAGCCTTGCTGTAGTCAAAAAAGCACAAATAGATATCCTTTTGGTATCTTTTTTAGTCTTTTCAAGGATCCATCTTACATCTGCAATGATTTCTCTCGTTCCTCACCCTTTCCTGAACACTGATTGCACTTCAGGTAGTTCTTGTTCCAGGTAAGGTTGTAGTCTCTGTTGAATAATCTTCAGTAGAATCTTGCTGGCATGTGGGATCAGAGTGATTGTGCAATAATTTCCACAGTCAGTTGAATCACCTTCTTTGGTATTAGTATAAACACAGATCTTTTCCAGTCAGTTGGCCATGATGTTGTCTTCCAAATTTCTTGGCGGAGCCTGGTAAGTATGGTAACAGCAGCAGCATCAGATTGCTGTAATAGGTTCTGCTTCTATTTCCTTGCATTTGTCATTGTAGTACTTTCCCTTGTCCTGTCTTGCTGCACATTGGAAATCTCTGTTAAGTTCTGCAATTGTCTTTCTATCTCCTCTGGCTTTATCTTCTCTGCGTTTCTGGGCAATTTTCAGAGTTTCTTCCGTCATCCATTTTGCCGTTTTTGCTTTTTCACCTTTTGTAGAGACTTCTCGCTTTCTTCCAACACAATCTTCTTGATGTCTTTCCGTAACTCTTCTGGAACTCTGTCATTTGTATCTAAAGCAGTAAATCAATTTTGCAGGCAGTCTTTAAATTCCAGTGCTATATTCTCAAGGTCATATTTTGCTACATTCTTGATTCATGAGTGGCTTGCTCTTTTTCAACTTTAGCTTGAGTTTGCATACTAGTATTTGGTGATCTGTACCACAGTCAGCTCCAGGTTATGTCTTTGTTGATGTTATAGAGCTTTTCCATCGTTGACTTCCACAGATGTAGTCAATTTTATTTTTCTACAATCCACTGGGTGAAGTCCATGTGTACAGTCGCCGCTTGTGTTGCTGGAAGAAGGCGTTTGAGATGAAGAGATTGTTGGTCTTGCAGAATTCTATCAGTCTTTCTCCAGCTTCATTTCTGTTGCCAAATCCATATTTTCCAACTACTTTCCCTTCTTTGTTCCCAGCTTTTGCGTTCCAGTCACCCATGACTATCAGGATATCCTGTTTGCATGTTCTGTCAATTTCAGCTTGTACTTGTTCATAGAACTCATCAGTTTCATCCTCTTCTGCAGCTGTTGTTGGGGCATATACTTGAATTATAGTTGTGTTGATAGGCATTCCTCATAGACAAATAGAGATTAAAACATTCACTGACTGCATTGTATTTCATTACAGTTCTTGCAAGTTTCTTTTAAATTATACATGCAACACCATTTCTTCTTTCTTTCATTTACAGCATAGTAGACTATGTGATCATCTGATGCAAAGTGCCCGATGCCAGTCCATTTCAGTTCAATGACACCCAATAGATCGAGTTGTACACGTTCCATTTCATTCTTGACCACCTCCAACTTCCCTTGGTTCATGCTTCGTACATTCCATGTCCCAATATGTAAGACATCTTTACAGCTTCCGACTCTCATTTCATGCGCAACTACAGTCAGACGTCCCGAGAGCTTTGATCCAACCACATCATAAATGCTGGCTTTACTCTGAAAAGTCTTCAGCTTTTCCCCAGTAAGCTAGTTGAGTGCCTTCCGACCTGGGGGAAAGGGGGTCTCATCTTCCAGCACTATAGTGCAATTTGTTTTATTGTGACTATCCATTGGGTTTTCATGGCAAGATATAGAAGTAGATTGCCAGGCCTTTCCTCTATGCAGTTTAAGTTTAGTGTTGTTGCTGTTGTCACAGAAATGTGATCCTCTGCCGCCACCACTGTCCCATTCTGCTGCTACCCAGATGGGTGGTTTGTCTTGGTCTGGCACCTCAGCTGAGACCTGTCCATCTTGGGGAGACCCTGCCAGTAGTTAAACTACCGATAGCTTAGCCCTCAGCATCACTGATGCACACAAGCCCTCACATAACGACAAGCTGCAAACCAAGTGAGGAAATGGTCCTTACCAGCTGTTTTACATGTATAGAGTCCACTTTGCCTACTACATTCCATAGATGGTACAACTAGCTACAATACTAATCGATTTTTCACATTTATTTTACGGACATAAGAATTGCCACTGGGTCAGACCAAACGTCAATCAAGCCAACAGTGGCCAGTTTGAGCAACAAGTACCTTGCAGGATCCCAAAGGTAGATAGATTCTATCCCAAAGGTAGATAGATGCTTGTTCCAGGAATAAGGAGTGGATTTCCCCAAATCCACCTTAATAATGGTTTATGGACTTTTCCTCCAGGAACTTGTCCAAACCATTTATAACCCCAGCTGTTGTTGTTGTTGTTAAGTGCCGTCGAGTTGGAGTCGACTCATGGTGACCCTCTGGATAGCTATCCTAAATTGTGTTTGGTCTTCAGTCAGGCGGCTCATTGTTGACAGACTGGTACCCGTAGCTGCTGTTATTGTATCAATCCATCTCATTGCTGGCCTTCCTCTTTTGCGTTGACCTTCTATCTTGCCAAGCATAATGTCTTTCTCTAATGATCTCTCTCTCCGCATGATGTGTCCAAAGTATGAAAGTCGAAGTCTTGTCATCTGAGCTTCTAAAGAAAGCTTAGGTTTGATCTCCTCTAGTACAGACTGTTTTGTTCTTCGGGCAGTCCATGGTATACACAGTATTCGCCGCCAGCACCATAATTCAAAGGCATCAATTTTCTTCCTGTCTATCTTTTTCACTGTCCAGCTTTCACATCCATATGATGTTATTGAAAATACCATGGCTTGAACAAGTCAAATCTTTGTATGGAGAGAGACATCTCTGCTCTTGAGAATCTTATCTAGGTCTTTCATAGCCATTCTGCCAAGAGCAATGCGTCGTCTGATTTCTTGACTGCTTGTTGCTTCTTTATTGATAGTTGATCCAAGTAGGTTAAAGTTATTCACGATTTCAATTTCTTCTCCTTCAACGATGAATCTGTTGATTATGCCAGTTGCATGATCTTTGTCTTCTTTACATTAAGGTGCAGGCCCATTTTGAGACTATGTTCTTTGATTGTGAGAAGCAAATGTTTCAGATCATCTTCACTTTCCGTCAGTAATGTGGTATCATCAGCATAGCGAAGGTGGTTGATGAGTCTTCCACCAATCTTCACACCTCTGTTGTCTTCATACAATCCTGCTTCTCTGATGATTTGTTCTGCATATAAATTAAACAGGTAGGGGGAAAGTATGCAGCCTTGTCTTACACCTTTGCTTATTTTAAACCATTCTGTTTCTCCTTGTTCCGTTCGAACTGTTGCTTCTTGATCAATGTACAGATTGTGCAAGAGAACGATCAGGTGTTCTGGTATACCCATGCTTCTTAATGTGGCCCAGAGTTTCTCATGGTTTACACAGTCAAAAGCTTTGCTATAGTCGATAAAGCACAAATAGATATCCTTTTGGTATTCTTCAGTCTTTTCAAGGATCCATCTCACATCCGCAATGATGTCTCTCGTTCCTCGCCCTTTTCTGAACCCTGCTTGCACTTCAGGTAGTTCTTGTTCCAGGTATGATTGTAGTCTCTTTTGAATAATCTTCAGTAGAATCTTGCTGGCATGTGGGATCAGAGCGATTGTGCGATAATTTCCACAGTCAGTTGGATCACCTTTCTTTAGTATTGGTATAAACACAGATCTTTTCCAGTCAGTTGGCCATGATGCTGTCTTCCATATTTCTTGGCAGAGCCTTGTAAGTACGGTAACAGCTGCATCAGATTGCTGTAATACTTCTATGGGAATGCAATCAATGCCTGGTGATTTGTTCTTTGATAAGGCTTTCAATGCTGCTTCAACTTCTTCTGTTGGTCCACTTGATCTTTATCATATAAAAACTCTGTATATTCCTTCCATCTTTTCATGATCTTCTCAGCATCATTCAACATAGAACCTTGAGCATCTTGTAACATTCCAATTATCTGCTATTTGGATGCCCATTCTCCAAGTTTCTTAAGGTCCTCTTGCAATTTCATACAATCCTCTTGTGATTTCACAGTTTTGTGTTGGCTGCAAATTTGATCACCTCACTTGTTCCCCATTTCCAGGTCATTTAATTGTAAACCACCTCATGATTGGAAAAGCAATATATCAAGTCTGAATAAACTATAAACTATTAATAAATATGTTTAAACACGATGGGCCAGTATATATCCCTGGGGTATGCCCACTATTCATCTTTCTCCTTTGCAAAAATTGACTATTTGCGTTGGTGTAACTGGGTTTAAAAAAGTTTTGGAAAGAAGAAGAGCAACAACCCTCCGCAGAAATCACTTTTTCTTTCTCATTAGATGCTGAAGGCATACCTGAGAAGAGCTTTTTGAGCTTTCAGCTACTGGCTCTTGTTACAATGTTCTGACTGCCATTGGAATATATATGCAATTGCATCTTAATTGGTATTGCTGACAGCTGAAACTTGGCCAAGTCGGGTCTGTACCTTTGAAGGTTTTATGAAATAAAAGGTTTCTTTGTTTTTAAGAGATGTGGCCGTGTCCTCCCTGCGCTGTTCTGGTGTCTCCTTTAAAAACGTTTTGGACAAGTTCCTGGAGGAAAGGTCCATAAACCATTATTAAGAGGATCTAGGAAATCCACTGCTTACCCGGGGCAAGCATTATGGAATCTGTGTACTTTTTTTGGGAACCTGCCAGTTACTTATGACCTAGATTGGCCACTGTTGGAAACAGGATACTGAGCTTGATGGACCTTGGTCTGACCCAGTATGGCATAGCTTATGTTCTCTTATTCTATCTTTTAGCTAGTTCCCAATCACAACTAGTTCACACCTTTTCATGATAGCTCAAGATGAGTTACAATCAGGTGCAGGACAGTGTTTCTCTGCCATCAAAGATTTACAGTCAAAGGGTTACATTTACTGACATGCTATAAGTGTATTAATATATATTGATGTGATTTAATGCATGTTTAACCCAAGCCACATTATTGTCTATGAGGCCTGTTTACTGACTTAAGTGCATAACTCTCATTAAAGCATATTAGCACTCATTAGTAAATCTGTCTATAGGGTTTTGTTTTGATGAGGCAGTGTAGGGTGAGGCGACTTGCTTAAACGTTCAAGTTACATCAGTTGTGAAACTGGATGGGGGCTCCATTTCCGCGGACACCAGGCATTACATTGTGGTTGTGATTCTGTTTTAAAAACTGTATTCATTGTAAGTGTGAAAAATAGACATAGGTGATGTTCCCGATAAGGGTGTTATAGCACGGAAACAGTTTTGAGTTAAACGTCTTGTTCATACTGATCTATGATAGGATCAACTGTTCTTGGTTGCCCGCCCTGCCACTCACATTGCCCAAAGTGACACTCAGCAGTTTAGAAAGCAAATATAGATATAAGTATGTGCAACATGCTTCAAGAGTGTTCAGAACTATGCTGGAGGTTTGGGTGTAGTGTGCTGTTAATTGTCACAGCTGTAGACCAGTGTCCTCCTCTCCTCTAAGGCTCAATATGTTTTGGTTGGTTTTAGAATAATTTTGACCATGTACTTAACTGTATAATATAAATGGGACATAACTCTAGGTCAATGGTATCCAGTGTCTGCATAGAAAGCTCTTAAGGAAGTTGAGAGAAGATTGACTCTATGGACCACTGGTAAACTTTCAACCCAACTGTCTAGGGCACATTAAAATACTTAGTGCTATTTAAAGGCTCAGGATGGCACTCTCTAAATGTTAATGCTCTCATCTCACCATTAAACTTATTCTTGTCAGTGTAATATGTCTTTTGGTTTTGACATTTTGTAATTAATTGAAAGTTGATTTCTCTTATAACACTAGTGATACCATGGCATATTTTTTATTTGGGCTTTCAAATATTCCAGCTAGTCATGGTGTCATGTTGGCTACTATTTGGGTGATTGTTTTGGTTATAAAGTTTAATTTTATAGTTTATGAATTTGTAATCATTAAGGGTGTGGGTGGCAAAAGGCAGAAGGGTCAAACTGAGTAAGGTAAAATGTGTAATGTTGCATCTAAACATTTTTGTTAGGGGTTTTTTTTTTAATGTGGCTATTTTCCCCCTATCTTTAAAAGCTGTTGAGTAAAAGAAAACAGACCTGATCTGGTGGGGTCCAGGGTTATAATGCATTCCCCAAATCTCATTTTCACATTCTTGAAACTGGCATCAGATTACTGATGGTGATGTGCAAATCTGTGTTTTGCCAAAGCTGATGTGATATGTTGAGACAGTGGATGCACACAGATTTGACAAGAAAGGTTGCTCATGCATTAGGTGGAATTTTGATGGTTAATGCTTAGTTGTAGTATTACACACACATGACTTGTAAATGTTTTCATACCCTCCTTCATGTTTGTCTAAAAAAGAAATACAGTCGTCCCTCGTTTATGGCGGTTAATCCGTTCCAGACTCTACCGCGATAAGTGAATTTCCGCAAAGTAGGATTTTTTATTTATAAATCGAATATTTTCATAGTTAGAGCATAGAAAACCTGTTTACGACCTATAACACCCCTTTAGTCACCATTACACTCGTATTTGAAAAAAACGCGATAGAGTGAAGCCATGAAAGTCGAAGCGCGAAGTGGCGAGGGACGACTGGTACAGTTCAAAATGCATTAGAGAGAGTTTACTAGATAGGCATTTTTCAGTGATTTACACATATCTAGTAAACTGCCAGTCCTGGGCAGGGAGTACCTACTAATGTGAATTTGAAAGGAGGAATAAATCACTGCATGCAGGGTCAAGACATCATCTTTCTGTCAAAGGAGTCTGGGGAACCAGGAGAAACTGATGGAGCCATAAGGGGTTCAGAAACAGGGGTGCTGCCTCCATGATGCCCAGTCTGATCACTGCCATCCCATAAGCTAGGTCAGGTAAAAAGTATGTGCCTTTTGGCAATGCACTTTTATTGAGACATTTTTATGTGCATTTGCAGCCATACACATGTGAAAAAGTCTTTAAGATTACTCCCCTTTATGTGCATTAACCTAGTAATTAATGAACATACAATTGAGTGTGCAAAAGGAACCAAACTAAAATCTGAAAATTGTGGGGCTGTCCAAAAAATGCTTGAAAATTGATGGAGTGTTGCTTTTCTGTGCACATCCCTAATACTATGGCTGTTCCACAAGGTTCTATCCCAATAGCTGACACCCAAACCTTGCATCAGAGACGGGGCTGCTTTTTTTGTGCAGTTGACCTCTAGTTGGTGGTTTATCTTGACTCATCAAACTGGTCGCATACAGGGCTGGCTGTACCACAAGGTGAACTAGGTGGATGCCTAGAATGCTGGGGTCCTGGGGTGCCCACTGCTGCCCCTCTCTGGGGCCTGCAACAGTGGCAATAGCTTTAAAACTGTGATGCAGCACTTACCCAAAGTCTCCAGTGCAGCGGCATGGTTCCTGTATTCTGTGACCTGCTGCTTCTGCCCCCCCCCCCCCAACCCCCTTCCCCTTCAATGCAGACTTCAGTTTTGTATAAACCAGAAACTGGTCAACTAGGACAAGAATCATGACACAGTGTTGGAGTTTTAGGCAAATTGAAAGCCATTGCCACTGCTGTGAGCTCCAGGGAGGGGTGGCAGGATAGAGGGCCTGCCTAGGGTGCCCCTAAGCTTTGCACTAACCCTGGTTACCTTAAGAAAGTCTTGGCTTGCTGTCCATAAAGTGAAACTTAATTTATTTGGATTAGTCAAATATGACCTGCTTAGGATCTTCCCAACTCTCTCTGGTATGCCAATTCAACCTAAAGATGAAGTGTCAAGTATGGCAATAAAGCTGTGTTCTAAAGTATCAATGCAAAATCAAATATCTATAGTACCGACCACGTTTTATAGTCTCCATCAGATAAGCCTTATATATCCATTTCTCTAAAGGAAAGATTTGGAGCATTAGCATCCTGGAAATGGCTTGAATTGCTAAAGCTCTATCCATGCAGAGAGCCAGGGAAACAGAAGTCGCCCTCCACGTGGCTAAATATAAATTCTGTAGTGCACTGGCATGTAGGAGCTGCTGCAAGAATGGTCTACCACCTACTTAGGCAGACAAATGTGAAAGAGAAGAGTAACAAGCTTGGAAGCACATCAGACACTAGCTGGCAGTATGGGAAGACTTTGATCTCAATTTCAGTTTTGAAAACGTGGTCTCTCTGAATCGGAGCAAAGACTGCTTGAAACAGCAGACCAAAAGGGTTTTTTTTTTCCTGGTGCAGAGAGGGAGGTAAGTTTGATGTTGCAGATCATGCCAGCATGAGGGGGTGATTGGCCACCCAATGTGAACTTGTCAGGTGTTACCCATCAGTTTAGACTGTTTTACCCGCAGAAAGGGGCTTTTATAAAATTAGTCCATGTCTTTCATGCATATAATGGAGTTGATATAGAATGTTCACATCTACTTTCATGCGAGCTGGGGATAGGCATGGTTGGGGAAGGAGTTTGGGTGGAGCATTGTCGTCGTCTAGAAGTACGTGCACATGTGTGCATTTACACTTTAAACTCCCAAGCTGGTATATACAGATGTGGGCGTATTAACCCTTAATTGTTGCAAGTTCTGTGAGGAAATTTTACAGAGGCCTACGTCTATATGTCTTTATAAAATAGCCCCAAAGTAGGCCCTGATTTAATTTCCCATCTCGGTGAGTTTTTCAAATGCTAGTTTGCTCATCGTGTCACCTCCATTGCTTTATTAGATCGCATAATATACCATAAGATCTAGGCAAAAATCTTGCCGGCCTATATAGGACCTACCCAGTGGTATTAAATACATTTGACGTAATCTAGTAATTTATTGGCAACACTAATTACGAGCTGGTAATCTCTAGTCTGAAGTAAGAGGGGGCGGGTTTTGCAACTGTCTTCTAACAAAGAAAAAGAAAGTCATCTCTTTTAAAATGCTCCCAAGTGACATGCATGTTGCTTTATTACATCTACCCTATCTGTGTTCTTCTGTCATTTGAGAAGTTTCTTGCTGCTTTGAAAATAAATTTGTACTGGTTTTTGGTACAATACACTCATATTATAATTTTGCTGACTCTTTGACTGCCCAAGAGTCAGAGTCAGCTCTTTGAAGCATTGTTTATTCCGTTTCCTGCCTCCATCTATCTTTCTCTCTTATTTTCTCTTCTCCAGTTCTTCGCTCCCTTCTTCATGTAGTCAGCCCTTTGCTGTCTCCATACGTCACTTTAAAAAAAGTTATTTTTGTTATTTGAGGTTTCTTTAAGCAAGTCCATCATTGCTGATGCTGAAGAGGTAATTTTTAAAAAATCTGTCCAGTGCAGCAGTTGGGGTTAAAACAAAACATAAAAAACCTGTTAGTTCTGGCCCAGCCTGGTGTCTGCATTTTGCTGACACACAACTTTAATTTGGCTGAGAGCTTAAATGTCATGCTATAAAGACCACAGCAAGTTAATGCACGGGACTACGTTTACCAGTAGTGGTGGTCTAGCCACCATGAGCAGCTTGTAAAAATATTTCTTGTGTTTTCAGAAGACTTACAAAAAAACTCCCAGCAATACTGTAAAGCTGACACAGCCTCCAGGTCATATGCTTTCTGAACCATCCCCAGTAGGGGATTATAAACAGACAAGTGTTAACACAGCCCTCAAATACTGCTAAATATTTTTCCTTATAATACTATTGCCTACAATTTATTTTTATCAATTTTTTTTGTCTTTCTGGAGGAGTCTTCAGCTGGAAAGGGGTCTGGAGTTGGGCAGGGGGGCACAGTAATGGCAGACATCGTCTCACCTTCCCTGGGATTGATTTAAGTGTGCCCATACTGTACCTGATCCCCCCCACCCCGCCCCACCCCGCTCGCTCCAGCAGACAGGGCCAAAATCTCTTGTGTTGCTGTGCACAGCACTATGGCCTGAGTCATAAGGCTGACCCACTATTATGCATACCTAAATATTGTTCTCCTTTCCTTGAGCAATTTTAATATGTAACCTAAAAAACTAGCAGTACTGTAAGGTCCAGCATTGACAAGGAAAAGGAACAACTGGTGCAAGAAACTGGGCAGCTGTGAATGAGGTCAGCGGATATCTGTGTTAGCATGGCAGGGGTTTATAAATGAATAATTACAGTTGCTGCTCAAAGCTCCATCTAGCAGCGGCCAAGGAGAGTAGCTGGAACATCTATAATATTAGTTTAAAAGAAAGCAAGGCAACATTAAGTGGAATTTTATAATCAAAAAGTGATTAGTGCACCTATTTTATGCTTATTTTATAAAGGTTTTTATGCAGATCCCAGCTCATCTTTGTAAATTTTACTTCTGCTGGAATTCTGTACTCAAAATTCTGTGTCAAAAGGTCTGGATTATGCAAAATGTTGTAGGCTTTCGTTGTCAGAATAGCAAAGCATATTGGGCCTGATATTGAATGGCATTTACACGGTTTAAAACCTGTAAACCGTGTAAATGCTGTTGATCCCCATTACTTCCTGTTCTAGAAATACATTTAAACCCACTTAAGCATGCCTGTAGCTTGCTAAAATGCATTTCACTGAAAATACAAGTTTTGCATAAAGAAGAGCCAAGGTATCTCGGACCTCTGGTCCTATCTCTGGCAGGAGCTATTAGGGGAAATACCTGGAAGATCCCTTCCCTGTTGGCTACTAACTGTCCAGTTTTCTGTCAGGATCTTGTTTAAACCCAGCTATGCTAGACGCCTTGACTACACCCTCTGGCAACATTTTCAAAGCTTAATTGTGTGAGTTTGTTGAATCAGTTTTTAATCTGCTATCGGTTAATTTCATGTGGTATTTCCTAGGCTCTGAACTATTCTGAAAGGATAAAATAATCTGGTCTTTCCGAAACTGTTATTGTATAGGACCCTGTTTTAACACTTAAATTCATGTGATCCCAGATAATGATGAAACAGTAGATTTTTATTCCCCTTCCTCTTCACCCATGTATCCAAAGCGTTAAGGGTGATAGCAGCAATGAGCAGAGGACCCTGTCTTTGTGTGTTCTCAGCTTAACAGGAAGGACACTGGAGCAGAGGGGGGATGGGCCCTGCGAATGTCAACCAACTCGCAAACTTCATAGTGATAGCCACTACTTAACATAGGTCATAGCGGAGGTCCAGAGGAAGAAAGAGCAGCTCTGTTTCTGTGATCTCATCTACTGAGGATGTGACCCCATTTGGAGTCCTGACATAATCATTCACTACATCACGATTCATGATTTGCTATACCTCTGTCATATTCTTTCTGAACCACCTATTTCTAAATGAAGGCTACTAACTTTAGCCTTTTTCATAAGGGGTTTGTTCCATCATCTTTATTGGGGATGTGCATTCCTGAGTGCACATTTGGTTCATTTGGGTACCTAAAAATTTAAAGTGCATGCAGATCGCTCAGCATAAGTATATACTAATGGATTAAAATGCAAATATACTGCACACATTTTTAAATGCTTATGTACAGTGTGTCTCTAAAAGACTCAAACATAAAAAATGCCTGAAAATTCATTTTAAAGGAGCACTAATGGAGCTTTTCTTGGCCATGTACACCCTTACTTATTTATGTTGCCATTTCTGAAACTTTTCTAGCTCTGTCTTTTTTGAACTAGGATACCCAAAACTGTACCCATTACTCACGGTTTAGTTGCACAGAGATATGATAGTCTCAGTTATATTCTCTATTCTTTTCTGAATTATTTATTTATTTATTTATTTTATTTATTTAGACAGTTTTGTATACCGCCTTATCCTTCAATCAAAGCGGTCACAACACAATTGGGGGATACATTTAACACGCGGGGATATGAGACATATACTTACAGGGAACATGGGCAATGGAGGGTTAAGTGGCTTGCCCAAGACCACAAGGAGCATCTGTGGGACTAGAAACCCCAGTCCTTCCAGCCCAAGGTTGCTGTCCTCCAGTGGGATTTGAACCCCCGACCTTCTGGCCTGAAGTACCTTACCCCAAACACTAGGCTACTCCTCCCTACAAATTGCAAATACTTTCAGATCTGTAACAGACAAAAAACCTCTATTTGTCCAAAGTACCCCTCTTCCTGGAAGGTCTGGCCCGGTTTCCCTAATTTCAATTTCAATTTAAAACCTAGCAGAGAGCCTCTAGTTTAAATTTAATACTCACTCAGGGCCTAGTATCAGCAAAGAGCTTTAATTTAAATCAACTCAGAATTGAACTTAGCATAAAAGGAAAAACAGGGTTAGTATTCTTTGAGCAATAACTTGTTTCTAGAGACCTTTTAGATAGGGGGCAAGAGACGTTTTAAATAGGTGTTAAGGCCAAGGGACAGATCAAATGGGCATTTTGAAAGACGCCATCTATTCAAGCAAGGGCTGTGTGAATCACCCAGGAAATTGGTAACAGATTACCTTAAAAGCACAAGACAGGATTTATTTATTTATTTACAGTTTCTTTTATACCGCGCTATTTGACATCAGTGCGGTTTACAATGAACATAAAACTACACGTCACAAAGATTGATCAGTGCTTACAATGAACAGGACAATAAACTGGGTATACATTAAACAGGTTTCATAAACAGAGAACATGAGAACTATGTACAAAAAGCAAATATGTACAAAGCAACTAAATGCAGCTATATGTTTCTTGATGAGAGGAGGAGCAAGGTGAGATTGCAGTTCTGCGAGTTAAGACTATGGAGTGCATGGGTTTAATGTGTTGGCCTGGGGTGTAGAGGTGGGTTGGTGTGAGAAGGTGTCTGAAACATCGTAGTGCTGCAAGAACAGGTGATGCTTCAGTGCCTTCCTGAACTGGGAGAGGTCACTGATAGTTCTGATGCCTGTTGGTAGGGCGTTCCAACATGATGGTGCAAAGTAAGAGAACGCTCTGGATCTGGTGACTTGAGAGCATTTCGTGATTGCCTTAGGTAGTACAAGAGAGTTGGAGGCAGTCGATCTCCTTGCTCGATTAGGGGGTGTAATTGATATCAGGTCGGTGATAGAAGATGCGGAGTTGTTATTGATCGCTTTGTGAGTCATAGTTAGGATCTTGAAAGAGATCCTGGACTGCATAGGAAGCCAATGTAGCTGTTTCAGTATTGGAGTGATGTGGGTTCTCTTGGAGGCTCCATAAAGGATTCTTGCAGCTGAGTTCATGGCCAATTGTAAGGGGTTAATCGTGCTCTTTGGTAGGCCATGTAGGATCGCATTGGCGTAGTCCAGGTGGGGCATTATTAAGGCCTGAAAGACTGATCGAAAGTCATCTGGTTCTAGCAGCTGACGCAAATGACGAAGGGTCCGGATTTTATGATAGACAGATTTCGCTACGTTGCTGATGTGAGCCTTCATATTGAGTTGTTGATCGAGCGTAACCCCTAGGTATCTAACTGTAGTCTTGCAGAGGAGTTCAGCGTCACGCACCTTGATGGACCTTGGTGAGGTAAATGCAGGGTTTCTGGTCACGAAGAGGACTTCTGTCTTTTTAATATTGTGTAGCAGCCAGCTTTTAATTAAGCCTTTTTCCCTCCCTCACTCCCACCCACCCCTGGGATAATCCTACCTTTATAGGTGCTTAAAACTCTTAAAGGAAAGGAAATGCCATATTCACTTTCAGGTGCAGCTGTTTATCCTCTTCAGGCATACATTAAGGACCTGAGATTAGTTAAGCTTGAGGTGAACAAAGCCCATTAAACATATTACATATAGTTTTAATAGTATAAGTATCCCCAGAAAATCTTAGTAAGTAAACAACTTAAATACCTAAACACAACCCTAAAACTAAGATGCAGATAGCAGTCCAGCAGCGAGATGGAGGCTTTCCAGTCTCTTGCACTGAGTGTCACATGTATGATTTTCTCCCAGTTGGTGAGGGGTCATATGTGTGCACTAGGTGCAAGGAGCTCTTTGCTCTCAGGGAACGAGTCCGATCTCTGGAGGCTAAAGTAGCAGACTTGGAGGACATAAGGAAGACAGAGAGGTACATAGATGAGACCTACAAGAATGTAGTACTGAAGTTCCACCTCCAGTCTGACAGCATCCCTGTTGCCATGGAGGAGAGAGGTCACGTGACAGGACAGCATCACTCTGCTGTGGCAGGAAGTGATCCTGTAGCTAGGACCTGTCCTCCACGTGATGTAAAACCCTCTTGCACCGAGGCGGTTTCTCTAGGGCCATGTGTGCATGAGGGAAGGGTTAGGACAGCTGTTATAGTTGGTGATTCGATTATTAGGCATGTAGATAGCTGGGTGGCTAGTGGACATGAGGATCGCCTGGTAACATGCCTGACTGGTGCGAAGGTAGCGGACCCCATGTGCCACCTAGAGAAGGTCTTAGATAGTGCTGGGGAGGAGTCTGCTGTCTTGGTACATGTCGGTACCAATGACATAGGAAAGTGTGGTAGGAAGGTTCTGGAGGCTAAATTGAGGCACTTAGGTAGGAAGTTGAAATCCAAAACTTCCAGGGTAGCATTCTCTGAAAAGCTTCCCGTTCCATGCACAGGACCCAAAAGACAGGCAGAGCTTCAGAGTCTCAATGTGTGCATGAGACGATGGTGCAAGGAAGATGGTTTTGGATTTGTTAGGAACTGGGGAACATTCTGGGAAAAGAAGAGGCTTTTCCGAAGGGATGGGCTCCACCTTAATTGGGATGGAACCAGGCTGCTGGCATTGACCTTTAAAAAGGAGAGAGAGCAGCTTTTAAACTAGATAATAGGGAAAGCTGACAGTCACCAAGGAGCACCTGGTTTGGAACAATGCAGGATACTAGCATAAGATTGAAGTTATGGCATATCAGTAGAGAGGTTCCAATAAAGACAAAGGTAGCCCAAATGCCCTTGAGTACAGAGCAGACAGAGCTTAAAAATTCCAAATTACCCCTGCCTACTGATAGCCAGATTAATATGAATAAAATACAGCATCTAAAATGCTTGTATACAAATGGCAGAAGTCTAAAAAATAAGATGGGAGAGTTAGAATATATAGCACTAAATGAGAAGTTAGATATGATTGGTATCTGAGACATGGTGGAAGGAGGACAACCAATGGGACACTGATACCTGGATACAAACTATATCGTAATGATAGAGAAGACCAGACTGGTGGAAGATTGCGCTGTATGGTAAAGAGGGCATTGAGTCAAGAAGGATTAAAGTTTTGAGGGAAACAAAATTCACTGTAGAATCTCTATGGATTGAAATTCCATGTAAAAAGGAGAAGTGGAAGGTGATGGCAGTGGGGGTGTACTATCGACCGCCTGGCCAGAGTGAACAAATGAATGATGAAATGCTCAAAGAAATCAGAGAAGCTAACAAAAGTTGCAGTACAGTAATTAATAATGGGTGATTTCAATTACCCCGGTATCGACTGGGTCAGTGTCACAGCAGGATATGCTAGGGAAATAAAGTTTCTAGATGAAATAAATGACTGCTTCTTGGAACAGCTGGTTCATGAACCGACCAGAGGGGAAGCCATTTTGGACCTAGTCCTTAGTGGAAAACAAGATCTGGTGCAAGAGATATGGATGTTGGGGCCACTTGGCAATAGTTATCATAGCATGATCACATTTGATTTAATAAATGGAGGAAGGAGAGTAAAGAAATCCACAGTACTCCCTTTTGACTTTCAAAAGGGATCATATGATAAAATGAGGAAAATAGTTAAGAAAAAACTAAAAGGAGCAGTTGCAAAGGTTAAAGATTTACACCAAGCATGAAATACTATCTTGGAAGCCCATACCAGCTGTATTCCACGCTTTAAGAAAAGTGGAAGGAAGTCCAAAAAACTGCCAGCATGGTTTAAAGGTGAGAACAGAAACGCTGCTGTTGCCAAAAAGCATCTTTCAGGAAATGAAAAAAGGAGCCAAATGATGAAAATTGGAAACAACAAGTCAGATGCAAGGCATTGATAAGGCAGGCAAAGAGAGAATTTGAAAAGAAGCTTGCTGTGGAAACTCTCTCTAAAAGTCCCAAAAGCACTAACAGATTGCACTACATCTACAGCCAATAGGGCCTTTAGTCTCAGTGCGCCAAGATGCTGGAATGCATTACCCCCAGGTATCCAGGCTATTAAGAGCCTAACTCAGTTTAGGAAAGCCCTCAAACTCCACCTTTTCAACAAGTACCTCATAGAGCCCAACGACACCCCATAAAGTCCAACGATACAATTCGCTAGCAAATATATGGATGCCCAACAACACACCAAGACAGATACTCTAACCCTTAGTGGTGCATGTGTTTTTATGAAACTACTGTTCATATGACTCTATGTAGCAAGTCTTGAAGATAGTTTACCCCTGTTAGCCAAGTTTTTTGCCCTGTTATCTGTAAACTCATACATGTTAACTGTACTGAGCATTTTTGTTCCATGTAAACCGCGCTGATGCTGAATAGTGCAGTATATAAGAGACTGTAAATAAATAAATAAAATAAATAAATAAAGTAAAGACGTGTAATAAAGACTTACATTCGTAGCAAAAAACCTGTGAGTCAGTTGGACTACTAGATGATGTAGAGGTAAAGGGGGCACCAAGAGGGGACAAGGCCATAGCGGAGAGACTGAATGAATTCTTTGCAGTTTTTACTGAGGAAGATATAGGGATATTATCCATGACTGAAATGGTATTTAAAGGTGATACCGCAGAAGAATTAAAATAAATATTGATACACCGGGGAAATGTATTACAACTATTTGATAAACTGAACACTAGCAAATCACCTGGACCGGATGGTATACATACAAGGGTGTTGAAAGAACTGAAATATGAGATTGCAGACCTACTATTAGTAATCTGTGAACTATCACTAAAATCATCTGTAATATCTTGAGATTGGAGGATTGCCAATGTAATGCCAATTTTTAAAAAAGGTTCCAGGGGGTGATCCGGGAAACTACAGACCGGTGAGCCTGACGTCAGTACCGTTAAAAAATGGCTTAATGGGAGACAACCATATAGTTATAATGCCCTGTTCAATGTAATTTCAGTTTGTTCAATGTAAACCGCCTTGATATCATGAAAGGCGGTATATAAGAAATGTTAAATAAAATAAATAAATAAACCAACATGGCTATAGCCAAGGAAGATCTTGTTTTACTAATCTGTAACTTTTCTTTGAAGGTGTGAATAAACAGGTAGACAAAGATGAGTTGGTTGATATAGTGTATCTGGATTTTCAGAAAGCCTTTGACGAGGTCCCTCATGAGAGACTTTTGGCGAAATTAATAAGTCTTGGGATAGGAGGCAGGGTACTATTGTGAATCAGGAACTGGTTAAAAGATAGAAAGCAGAGGGTAGGGTTAAATGGCCAGTTTTCCAAATGGATAAAGGTGAATAGTGGTGTACCCCAGGGATCTGTGCTGGGTCTGCTGCTTTTGACATATTCATAAATGACCTGGAAATGGGAATAATGAGTGAGGTAATCCAATTTACAGATGACACAAAATTATTTAAAGTTGTTAAAACCCATTAGGATTGTGAAAAATTGCAAGAGGACCTTGATAAATTGGAAGACTAGACATCCAAATGGCAGATGAAATTTAATGTGGACAAGTGCAAAGTTATGCACCTAGGAAAGAACAACCCAAACTATGGTTACATGATGCAAGGTTCCATGTTTGGAACCACCACCCAGGAAAAAGATTTAGGAATCATCGTGGATAACATGTTAAAACCCTCCGCCCAGTGTGCAGTGGCAGCCAAGAGAGCAAATAGAATACTAGATATCATAAGGAAAGGAATGGAGAATAAAACGAAGGATATTATAATGCCTCTGTATCGTTCCATGGTGTGACTACACCTTGAATATTGTGTGCATTTCTGATTGCCATATCTTAAAAAGGATATAGTGTTATTAGAAAAGATACAGAGAAGAGCCACCAAAATGGTAAAGGGGATGGAAGAATATCCCTATGAAGAGAGACTAAAAAGATTAGGGCTCTTCAACCTGGAAAAGAGAGGGCTGAGGGGAGATATGATAGAGGTCTAGAAATTAATGAATGGAGTGGAACAGATAAACGTAAATCGATTGTTTACGCCTTCAGCGAGACTAGGGGACATGCAATGAAACTACAGTGTAACCTATTTAAGACTTATAAGAGAAAATATTTTTTCACGCAACGTGTAATCAAACTCTGGAATTCATTACTGGAGGATGTAGTAAAAGGTGTTAGTGTAGTCGGGTTTAAAAAAGATTTGGACAAGTTCCTGGAAGGTAGGTCCATAAACCATTATTTAAAGGACCTTTAATGCATTGTGAAACCTGTGTCTTTTAGGGAAACTGCTAGGTACTTGTGACCCAGATTGGCCACTTTTAGAAACAGGATACTGGGCTTGATGGACCTTAGTTTGACCTAGTATGACATATCTTATGTTCTTATATTCTAACTTAATTTTGTTCAAAAGATTTGGAACTATTTTTCCTGTATTCCCATCGTTTATTTGATTTGCTAGCAAAGATATCTGCTCTGTCAGATTTGTTGAATGCATAAAATATTATCCCTGGCAGGCCTTCTTGGCAGGACAGAGCCAAATATCAACCTGAACTGGCCCAAATATATTTATATTTTAGCAGCCTGAGAAAAAATATTTGGGCCTTTTAGGTGGCTCAGAAGATTTGCAAGAAGGAGCCCACAGTGGGTGAAGCATTGAAGAGATCTTCAGCAATTGGAACAAAATGCATCAGTTTAATTTTCAGCTGCTATTCTGGGGAAAATAAGATATCGTAAAATTGTTTTCAGGTACTGAGTGCAGTTTGGGTTATCCCCTTTCGAAAAGATAGACCTAGAAAAGATTCAGACAGGACAACAAATCCAATAAGCAGCATGTACATGGCCAAAAAAGCTGTTTATGCTCATTTACAATGAATTTTTCCTGATTTTCAGGCGTTTTTGTTAGGAACACGCTACATGCAAGAATTTAAAAATAGCTGCAATCAGTTGTTTGCATATTAATTCATAAGTATACATGCATGCAAGTGACTAGCACACACTTTACATTTTTAGGTAACCAAATGTTCACTCAGAAATGCACACCCTAATAAAAAGCATGGAACATCTCTATCCCCCCTCCCCCCCCCCCCCCCCCACACACACACACTGGCATCCCTTCTAGCTGACGTATTCCCAAACTTTCACTTTCCACTGCAACCGTTTCTGCTGTCTTCGTACATGCTGTGGTTACACTGCTGCTCAAACCTTCACTGGTTCCATTCTGCCCTTCCAAATTATCAGCCCATGTTCCTCCTCTCTTTCGCACCCAAACTACTTAAATGTGTTGTTCAGTGCCACTGTGTTGATTTTTCCTCTCAAGCCATCTCTCTATCCAATCCAATCTGGCTTATGTCCTCTACATTTTACAGAAACTACCATTGCCAAAGTCTCTAGAGACCTGTTCCTGGCCAAATCCAAGGGCCTTTATTCATTCCTCAGTCTTCTTGACCTATCTGCTGTTTTTAACACTTCACCACTACCTTCTCGACACCTTGTTCTTGTTTTGATTTTGGGAATCTGTTCTGTCTTAGTTTTCTTCTTATCTCCAATCACACTTTTAGTGTATGCTTCAGTGGCTCCTCCTCCACTGCTATCCCACTTTTAATTGATGTATCTCAGGGTTCTATCTTTGGACCTCTCTCTTTACTTTGTTCCCTTTGTTTCCTGATCTCCTCCCATAGTTTCCACTAATGACCATTTTTACACTAATGGCTCTCAGATTTACCTCTCCTGCACAGGAAATCTCTTAGGAATCCAGGCACGAATCTCAGCCTGCTTGTCTGATGCTACTTGGATATCCTGCTACTGTCTGATACGGAACATGGCAAAGATTGCGCTTCTAATCATCCCACCCCCTGAACGCAATTCCCCCTTCCCCCTTCCTCCTTTTTCTATTTCTATAGATAACTGTCACCTTCTTTCTTCTTGGCTGCCAACCTTGGGGTCATCTGATTTCTCTTTGTATATACATATCCAACAAAGAGCTAAAACCTGTTTCTCTCTCAAGAACATCAGCAAATTTTTGTCCCTTCCTTTCTGAGCACACTATCAAGACTCTTACCCACTTTCTTGTCACCCTCCCACTTAGACAATGGTCACCTCATCCTCACTGGTCTCCTACAGAGCCATTATCTTTGCTTCAAAGAGTTCAAAACTCAACTGCACGACTAATCTTCTGCCAGTGTCGCTACATTCATGTAACCCCTGTTCTCAAATCACTTCATTGGCTCCCTATCTGTTTTCGGATGCAAGTCAATACAAGTCTGTAAGTGCATTAATGCTGCAACTCCTCATTACCTCTCCTCTTATCCCCTCTTCAGACTCCACTCATAAGGCAAATTGCTTTTATCTGTGCCTTTATCTTCAACTCCAACTCTGTTCATTTCATCTTGCTGTATGGTAGAAATGGAGTAGACTACCTTAGTCAGTGCGTTTGGCTCAATCTCTGGTCCCATCCAAATCCAGTCTAAAAATCCACCTCTTCAAGGCTGCCTTTGGGTCTTGATGCCCTAATTCCCTATTTAATACCCAGGTGTGTTTTTTTTAAATTTATTTCTCTTATAGAATTACCCTCGTCCCGATTTGTTTGGTTTGTCTTGAATAGATTCTGTGGCACAGGGACCGTTTCTAACATGTATGTGTACAGCTCTGTAACAGCCTCTATAAAGATAAGCAGTAGTAGTAGTCACATAAGGCTTAATGAGGGTAAGTTTGATAATAGGTCGCGTATTAAGTTAAGGCACTGAAATACGCTAGCACTAGAGCTGGTGTAAATGCTTGTGCCTTTATTTCTCAAATACATGCATAAGTAAGAGTAACTTATGATCCAATGGCAGAGGACACGTGTGTGCTCTTAACACTGATTCCTCTTTTATAAGAGGCAATTTGTGTGCATTTGTGGCCACATGAACATGTAAACAACTAAAATACTGCCAAAGTGGGCATGTGTTCCACCATGTGACATATGCGGCCTCTTATAAAATTACCCCCAATATGGGCAGCGGCAATGTAGGCATTGCTCCAACACCAGAGATTGCATCTACAGAAGCAGCGTAAGTGTAAGGAGCATGTTGACTAAAGGTTAGCATGCATTAATGAATGTTAACATGCTTAAGTGTCACTGCATCCATAGAAATGGAGCTGTGGGAACTTCATGCACATTAAACTTTTAGTAAACATGCCCCTAAACTTTCCCACTGTGTCCTGATAAGGTGTCTCGTCCAGGCTTTGGAGAGAACTACGTCCATGAATGAGAGGGTATTCAAGTTTCCTTGCTTATGCAATCTTTGGCTTTGTTACTGCCAAAAAAAACCTCTGGGTTTAGTAGGGTAGACAACTATGCTTTAGAGAGTATACTGAGACAACTGATTTCGTATAGACCATCTCTAATCCTTACTGGCCTAAATGCCATGCCTTAGAGCAGTGGGCTGGTACAAATTTAAGAGAGGGAAATAGTTACTGTACCTGAATGTAACTCGCCTCGAACGTCTGAGCAAAGGTGCAAGCTAAATTCAGTTTTCCCAAACGCTCTAAGAAAGTTGGTATAAAAAATTCATTCGCTACAATAAAATTGTTCTAGTTAATATGCTTTACAGTCATTGAATTTTTGCATTTTTGGGGGGAGCTTACCAGGCGTTATTGCTGTACCATATTCTAGTTGTCCAACTGGTTCTGGATTCACTGCAGTCTACTACTCCTGTTCCTACTATTCAGTTCTCTAGGGCTCCTAGACATACTCTGCTGTACACATAGGTGTAAGATGGTCCCTGCTCAACAGTCTTTTTAAGACAAAGGTCATATAAGGGAGTCACATTTTATTATGGGAAAGGATTAAAAACATGGGTGTTAAATAGGGGTTGAGTATTTACAAGCAGCCTCATAAAGATATTAGTGGAACTAGAAAAGGCACAGAGAAAGGCATCACGATATTCAGGGACAGAGGAACATCTTTTGGATGGAAGGTCCAAACTGCCCTGCCCACAAGCTCGCTAGATGTTAATGCTGAATTGGGCAAAATATTGCTGGGGCTATGACCCCTGTTGCCCACCACTTACTGCTGCCTATGCCTATATTGGATTGCATCATTGTAGGGATTACCTGTGTGCTGACGAGAGTTTTCATCCTCATGTTTTACTATTGGAAAAACTGTCCTGTGACCGTTCTTAAAAGCTTAAACACATCATCTCTGGATAGTCCTTATGTCAGTCCAGTAAAGATATCAGTTTGGAAAATCCATTCTGGAAGCCATCTTCATCCAGGTAGTCTGCTTAATAAAGCCAGAATGTTGCCGTATTTTTGATGGAAAGTTCAGGTAAGTGGTTTTATTAAATGATTTAAAAAATGCTTGCTTTAGTAAAAAAAAAACAATATTTACCCCGATAAGATCTACATTTTGCATCAAAACTACCATGCAAATCAAAAATATAGCCTTTATTTGAAAGTCCTAAAAGTCAATACAAAAACATCAGCATGCTTCTACTACTACTACTATTTAGCACTTATATAGCGCCATGCAAGCAGCGCTGTACAGGCATACATACAAAAGACAGTCCCTACTCGTCAGAGCTTACAATCTAATTGAGACAATACAGCAGATTAGTCAAATTGGTGCAAAGCACAATATGATCTTTACAATTCGATTATGAAAAATTGACGGGGGGGGGGGGGGTTGAATTGACGGGAGTCAGGTTGAGATAAAGGATAGAAGTCAGGATCTGAACGACAGTGAAGAGGTGGGTCTTCAATCTGGATTTGAAGAGGGCCAGGGAGGGTGCCTGGCGTATAGACACAGGCAAGCTGTTCCAGGCGTAACGTGAAGCAAGGTGAAAGGAGTGAAATCGGGAGTTAGAGGTGCAAGTGAAAGGCCTAGATAGAAGTAATTTGTTAGTGGAGCGAAGTTCCCAAGAGGGGATGTAAGGAGAGATAAGAGATGAGAGGTATTGAGGGGCCGCAGAGTGGATGCATTTATAGGTCAAAAGGAGAAGTTTGAACTGGATGCGGAATTGGACAGGGAGCCAGTGAAGCGATTTGAGAAGAGAAGTAATGTGGGCATGGCGAGACTGGCAGAGGATTAGTCGAGCAGCATAATTCTGAATAGATTGAAGGGGAAGGAGATGGCTCACGGAGAGACCAGCAAGGAGTAGGTTGCAATAGTCGAGGCGAGAGGAGATTAAGGAGTGGATAAGGGTTGTGGTAGTGTGTTCAGAAAGGAAGAGGTGGATTTTGCTAATGTTGTAGAGAAAGAAGTGGCAAGTCTTAGCTACGAGCTGGATATGTGTGGAGAAGGAGAGAGAGGAGTCAAAGATAACCCCCAGATTGCGGGCTGAGGGAACAGGAAGGATCGTAGATCCATCCACGGAAACTGAGAAGGGGGGAAGAGGAGGGGAGGGGTTGGGGGGAAAGACAAGGAGTTCAGTCTTGGCCATGTTCAACTTCAAGTGGCAATGAGACATCCAGCCAGCGATGTCAGAAAGGCAGACAGAGATCCTGGTCTGGATTGATGGAGAGATATTAGGTGTAGAGAGGTAGATTTGGGAGTCATCAGCATAGAGATGGTACTGAAAGCCATGGGAGGAGATAAGCGCGCCAAGGGATTGTGTATAGAGAGAGAAAAGGAGGGGGCCCAGGACGGATCCTTGGAGTACACCAACATAGAGCGGGGTGGGAGAGGAGGAGGAGCCACCAGAGCATACACTAAAGGAGCGATGGGAGAGGTAGGAGGAGAACCAGGATAGTACGGAGCCCTTGAAACCAAGCGAAGAGAGGGTGGTGAGGAGAAGATTGTGGTCAACAGTTTCAAAGGCAGCGGAGAGGTCAAGAAGGATGAGGACTGAGTAGAGGCCCTTAGATTTAGCCAGGAACAAGTCATTGGAGACTTTTGTAAGAGCCGTTTCAGTGGAGTGTAGGGGACGGAAGTCAGATTGTAGTGGGTCCAGGAGGACCTGGGAGGTGAGGAAGTCAAAGCAGCGGCGGTGGACTGCTCGTTCTAGTAGTTTAGATATGAAGGGAAGGAGGGAGATGGGTCGATAGTTAGGAGGACAGGTGCGATCGAGAGAGGGTTTTTTGAGGAGAAGTGTGACAACAGCATGTTTGAAGTCTACGGGGACAGTTGCAGTGGATAGTGAAAGGTTTAGAATATGAGAGATGGAGGGAACAATGGGAGAGATGGGGTGTAGGAGATGGGTGGGGATAAGGGTCAGAGGAACAGATGGTGGGTTTGGAGTAGGAAAGAAGGAGTGCGGTTTCCTCTTTGGAGATCATTGGGAAGGAGGAGAGGGTAGTAGAGGAAGTATGGATGGGGGGGGGGAATTGGGGAGGGGGGGAGGTAGATGAGGAAGTGGGGAATTGGAGGGTAATCTTGTGGATTTTGTCATGGAAGTAGTCGGCTAGGGTTTGGGCAGAAAGGGAGACCGGGGGCGGGGGCCCTTGAGGAGAGAATTGAGGGTATTAAAGAGGCGGCGAGGATCATGGGCAAGGGAGTTAGTCCGATGGATGTAGTATACTTGTTTGGCAATTGCTATGGCTGACTGGAAGGAGCCAAGCATGAATTTGAAGTGTAGAAGGTCTTCCAGGGAGCGGGATTTGGTCCAAGCACATTCAGCAGAACGGGTACAGGTGTGTAAGTAGCAGGTTTTGGATGAGAGCCATGGTTGAGGAGTAGAACGTCTGATAGGGCGTGGGGCAAGAGTGTCAAGAGCCGAGGACAGTGCAGCATTATAAGAGGATACTGCTTCGTCAACGGATTTGGAGGACATGATGGAGGAAAGAGACAGAGAAATGGTAGAGGAGAGAGTCAAGGGATCAATATTATGAAGGTTTCTAAATAGGTTGGAGGAGACAGGACGAGGTTGAGACAGTGGAAGCTGAAGATTAAAGGTTAAAAGGTAGTGGTCTGATGAGGGAAGGATTGAGTTGCGGAAGATTGAGGGAGAGGAATTAGAGAAGAGTATCAGGTCGAGGCAGTGGCCGTACAGGTGGGTGGGGGCGGTGTAGCAAAATTGGAGATCAAATGAGGAGGTGAGGGTGAGGAACTTGCTTAACTGTGAGACATGTTCTAGTAGTACATATTTTATTTTACAGATTCATTATGTGCCTTCCCACATTGAAATATTCTCTCAGTAGAGTACAAAACTATAAATGTGCATAAAATAAGAGAAATGAAGCCGATAGCCATGTAGAGACTGAAGTGATCTAGCAGGTGCATGGAAGGTAATCAGAGAACAGAGAAAGTCTGCAGCTGCATCATGGATTGCTTTACTTGTGTAACAGCCTTAAATTAAATCTGTGATGTCATGGGCAACCAGTGATGCCATATGAATAATGGGGGTAACTTGGTCAAATTTATTGACTCAAGTGAGTACGCGAATATCTGTATTTTGGAGTGTTTGGAGAGGCCTAAGTTGAGACTAAGGAAGTCCAAGATAAATGATATTACAGTAGTTTAGTCTGGAAATTATGGTGTGAAGGAGAACAGTGATCTGAACAGGCAAGTCTAGATATGGTTGTAAACTGCGAAACCGCAAAGTGCCATAAATGTGGATTTTGAAACATGTGCTATTTGTGAAGAAAACAGCAAAGTAGAATCTAGAAAAATGCCCAAATAATGAATAGATGACTTCTAAAATGGGGGTCACTGAAGCGGACTGATTGGTATCTGTGAAACATATGGCCATTGATTTGGATGGATTTAATTTTAATGAATTTTCCCGCAGCCAGGATGAAACAAGTTAAAAGCTCTAACTGAGAAGAGAGATGTCAATAGAGCATTTATTTGTTGAGAAAAAAAGCAAGATGCCATCTGTGTAGATGTAGCAAGATATGCCATGTTCTTGTATTAAAGTAAACAAGGGGCTAAGATAAACGTTGAATAACAACGGGGAAAAGTATAGAGCCCTGGGGAACCTCATGTAAGAAGTCCCGGGATGTTGAGACAGCTGACTGGATAGGGACTTGGAATGATATATTCTGGAGATAAGATATGAACCAGGAGAGTACTGTCCCACGAATACTGGAATCGTATAACCATGGCAGAAGCAGGCTGTGATCAACCAGGTCAAACACTGCTGATAGATCAAGGGAAATTGCAAGAGTATACTCACTCCTATCCTATCCAGAGGGTCACCATGAGTTGACACAGACTCAATGGCACTTAACAACAACAACAACAACATCAAAGCTCTATATATTTGCATCATATGTGCTTTCATTCTAGGCATGGGCAGAGTTTGGATGTTGATTTATAGAATATTATGCATATGTGGACTTGCAAAAAGTAGGCACTGTAATTTACACCAGCTCTAGAACTGATGCAAGTCATCACGTTTTAACTTGAGGCATGCCCCCTGCCACTTATTCTAGTGTTTAATAAAGTCAGCTACCTGAATATTGTATGAAATCATCTTCCACATGTATTAAAATAAAGATACAAACTAACATAAAGTGCAAGAAAATTAGTATTCCCTTAACACTCCTACTCTGCTGTTATCCTTACAAAGCAGTTGCCATGTTTTCAACTGTTTACAAAAGGTCCTATAATCCCTCACATGTCTCGGAGTTTCTGACAAGCTAATCAAATGCCTGTGCTGCTACTGAGAAGGTTCTTGCTGCCATATCCACCATACAAAGGAAGTACTGGTAGAGTTCCTTGAGTTGAATGCAGCTTTCGTTCTGGGACATACCACTCGGTTCACTTTCCGAATACAGCTTACCTCATTACTGTAATCTTAACTTAAACGTCACTCAGTAGCCAATGTAACTCGCTGAGCAGCAGTGATCCTGGTATCCACCTTGTCCTCTGCATTTTGTACAGCTTATAGGAAACCTAGTTCTCATCAGTCCCTCAAACATACCATTGTTAAGCGTCATGGAGTCGATGTTGACTCCTGGCAACTCTGTGGATAATTGTCTATGTTGTGACTATCCCGTTTTTTTTTTTTTGTTTTTTTGGCAAGATGCGACCAGATGTAGATTGCAACGCCTTTCTTCTACACAGTAAACCTACAGTACCTGATATTCCAAGATAGCCTTCCATCCAAATATTAACCAGGCCAGACCCAGATGAAATCTGGCACATTCAGGGTAGTGTGGCCATAGTAAATATCATTGCAATAATGATAATCTCAATGACACACAATCTAAAAATGGCTTTCATTTCCTGACCATTCTTAGTTTAAAGAATGCCCTCTAATTATTTTAGCAATTTGCATTTTCAAAGTCATATTATAAACCTGTTTGAACCCAAGGTTTCTGACTGAAACTGAGGGTGCAAATTTCTTAACCGTTGGGAACGGCCAGCAAGTACTCATCTCCTCCACATAGTGGCATTTCATGTTTTAGGTGTGTTTCACTTAAGTGATGGCACCTATTCAAAAGGGTCTATCCATTTGTCTGGCATAACGCATCTGTTTGCATATGTTTATACCACTTCGGTGAGCAAATATTAAGCAGGAGTCCCCATGATTCACTGGCAGAAGGGATTTGGAGTGATGGTAGCAGTGCTTAACTTAAAGAGCTGGTGGGAATCCCCACCCCTCTCAGTGAAGATTGCCTGAGGGCCAGAGAAGAGGTAGGTAAGGGATGAAGTGAAAGAGAGGGGTGAGGTGAGGTGAGGTGAGAGGGGGAAAAGAGATGTGAGTGTGTAAGCATGCAGAAAGGAAGGGGAGAGATGCAGGGATAGGACAAAGTGCAAAGTGTGACAGGGAAGGTAGGGAGAGTGTCTTGGCTGATCTCTGAAGCTAAGCAGGGTTGGGACTGGCTAGTGCTTGAATAGGTGACCACCTTGGAATACTAGGGGCTGTGAACTCACTGTATGAAAGAAAGATCTGGCAATCTACTCCTGGTCAAACCTTGCTAAGAAAACCCAGGGGCTGGCTCACCAGGAGTCAGCATTGACTCAATGGCATTGTCATCTCTTATCCTTAACATAAGAAATGCCATACTGGGTCAGGCCAAGCCCAGTATCCTGTTTCCAACAGTGGCCAATCTAGGTCATAAGTACCTAGAAGTTTCCCCAAAAGACACAGCTTCCACAATGCTTGTATTGGGTCAAGCAGTGATGTCCCGGGTGCCTTCATGATAGGACACACCATTGCACACTTCAGGGCCCAAGGAAAAATCCTTCTGTTGTAATGAATTCATTTTCCAAGATTCTTTTCATTTCATGAGAGTATTTCTTTTGCTTTCTACGCACTGTCTCTGGGGAAAAAGGCTCAAATTGTGTTGGGAAGTAGACTATTTGCTTTAAAGTGCCTTTACAAAGTATTCACAAAGTTGTAAACATTTTACAGAACTCAGAACATTTTGATTTCTCCTGAGTGCACTGCTTTAAAAAAAAAAGTTTCTTTACAAAGCCTTCCAGATGTGAAAACAGAACTCCAAAGGCAGTCGGTTTATTGTTCACTATTAGATGGTTTTTAAAACCCATTGTCTCATTGAACTTTATTCTGAGTAAGCGGAGGGCCAGGTGATGAAATCTGCGCAGCTTCAGGTTTACGTTCGTGCTCCTGCAGTGTGCTTTCTTTGGAGGTATGCCAAGCCGTTTTCATCCTAGACTGGTGCATCTATCAGGGTTTTAATGAATCTTGCTAACCCAGAACAAAAGGCAGCAAAGGGAAAAACACTGGAGCTTCCCTGCCAGGCATTCGGTAAACTCTGCCAAAGCACAGAACAGGAGGTAGGAATTCCATGCCTCTGCCAGCAAAATCATATCGTATTTATGTCCCTCATTCCCATCATCTAAAATCTAGTGATTAGGAACTGAAGGATTTCCAGCTTCCCTCTTTCAATGAAGCTGTATCTCTCTGCATTAACCACTTAGCTGCTGGGTAAAAGTTGATTGTGTACTGGATGAATTTGAATGGATTTGCAAATAAATGTGCTTCCAGGGCCAGGTCTACTGTTTCACTTTTAGTTGTCTTCTAGTACGTCGTTCTTTATTCTGAAATTCATAGTCCTTTTTGTTTTTTTTAGTTTGCATGAGGAACAAGAGTGGGGATTTTAGAAAACCAGACTGCTACAATGAAATCACACACTGGCTAAAAACCCAAAACCTTCATATAAACCATGCTAAAACTGAAGTCTTAATTGTAACAAAAAACCATTCATTCACTCCTCCAACCCACATAACACTACAAAACCAAGAAATTAAAATAAAAAACGAAATAAGATATCTAGGTGTTATCTTAGATACACACCTTACTATGGAAACCCACATTAGAAATACATTAAAGAAAATCTACTTCAAACTTAAAATCCTCAAACAATTACGCCCCCTTGTATTTATACAAGATTTTATCAATATAATACAGGCTACCATAACTCCCCACTTCGATTTCGCCAATTTAATACTTATAGGCATCTCTAAACAAAACATCAAAAGGATCCAACTTGCACAAAATGCAACAGCTAGAATTATATTAAAGATAAACTCACTCCAACACATTACACCGATACTAGCATCCCTTCACTGGTTACCAATACAAAGCAGGATAACATACAAAACAATAATAACTACATTCAAAGCTCTAAATGACATGGCCCCGAAGACACTCTGTAACCTAATAAGCAAAGAACCACCTAAGCCCACTCATAGAAAAGGACAATCAAATAAACTTAAAATGCCGAAAGAATATATAAGAACTCACAAATTAACAAATAATAGAGCCTTTTCCCACATAGCCCCAACAACCTGGAACTCATTACCAGAGGGCCTACGATCAATAACAGAGATAACGGAATTTAGAAAAAAATTGAAAACATACTTATTCATTAAACACTATAATACCATAGAAAATCTTCCACCCAACCTAGATAAAGGCTAAACATAAACCTACCCAAAAGCAAGCTTATACTCCCTACTACAAACAATACATACAAAACTTAAATGTATAATTCACCCCATTCTTATGCATTGAAACCCTACTTGTATATAGTTACAACTGTCATAATCGGCCATATTATAGGGACAGTACTTTTGTTTTAACTGTTATACAATCTGTGTTAGTTGAATTACTGAAGTATTCTGCTTAGTTTTTAAACCCTTTGTTGTACAAGTTAAGATGTTCTATGTAAAAAGTTATTATTGTTCTATGTAAAACAAGCTCTGCATTGTTGACTGTTGTTGATTGTACACCGCAACTGATCGCTGGAAGATGCGGTATATAAATAAGTGTTAAAATAAATAAATAAATAAATAAGAGGTGAAAACAGAATTCTAAAAATAAATCGGAGTTAGATTTAGCGCATGGTAGTTCATCCAGCAAAGGTAAAACGCTAGGTTCCAAACCATCATGGACCCGCCTTTGACCTTACCAGCTTTCGTGGAAGGTTACCATATTTATTACTACAGCTAATTTTAACTGCAAATTGAAGGTAGCTGTTTAGATGCATCCTAAAATATTGCATCGTATTAATGTTATAACTTCCTGCGCAGTGAGAAGTCCATTCTTACTTTTCTGCAGACTGCCAGGGAAGATACCCATCCACATTTACACTGGCTAATATTTGCAGATATTGTTTTCTGAGATGATTAATTTTCAAAAGCAAGTGTTAAGTGTGCTCATAGGTTAAAAAAAAAGAACACAACCCTCCGCAATCTGGAAAGACGTCTAGACCCACACTGGAGTGACTCTTTACGTTTCCGATAATGCACACATTTTAACGTAAGATGTAGGAAGGATGAGATATGCAAATGAACGCTGCGGTAACCGTGTGCGTGCGAATGAGCCACCACAGTGTAAAATTGGGGAGATCAAACCAAACACATGCGCACAAGAAGTCTGCGCCAGTTTGGCTTGCTTTCAGGGCACCGCATGGCTAATTTGCATATCAGCCCCAACAGTATTTTGATGGTATCGGGAACTATCGCAGCATCGGGAAAAGCCCCGATGCCATCAAAACACTCTTGGGGGCCGGTGCCCCGACCGAAAGTAAGTATCTGGTGGTCTAATGGCCCCTGTACCTCCCACCCCCCACTAAAAGAATATGATCTGATGGTCTAGTAGCCCTTGTACCCCCATCCCCAAGTATAATAAAATAAAAATCACCTGGTGGTCTAGCGGCCCCTAAATCCAACCTCCTCCCCCGGTATCCTAAAATAGGTGGGAGCACTTACCCACACGCTTCCGCTCTGGTCCACCATCTTGTAAAATGGTATGCCTGGCCTGACATGGTGCATCCTGAGATGTATCAGGTGAGGTCAAACTGCCATTTAAGGTAGACTATGCCTTATATGGCAGTCTAAACCCACCCTGTGCATCCCAGCATGCACCATGTGGGGCCAGGTGCTGCCATTTTTCAAGATGGTGGACTCAGAGCGGGAGCGTTTGGGTAGTGCTCCCGCCTATTTTAAGGTGGAGGGGTTGGATTTAGGGACCACTAGACCATCACCAGGTGATTTTTATTTTATTTTACATGGGGGTGCGGGGATACCGGGGCCACTAAACCACCAGGTTATATTCTTTTAGTGGGAGTTGGAGGAGTACAGGGGCTGCTAGACCACCAGGTAATTTTAGTTTATTTTATGTGGGGGTGGGGGGTACAGGTACTTACTTTCTGTCGGGGTACCGGCCCCTGACAGTGTTTTGATGGCATCGGGGGCTTTTCCTGATGCCTGATATTTTAGAAGATGATCTAGGCATTGGGGAAAACACCCAGTGCCATAAAAATATTGTTGGGGGCAAGCGTTAGAGGTTTGTCACCTCAGACTGTGCAGTAAAAATGTTGGCGCTATGGCATTTTGTGAAATCTTCTAGACCTATCTCTGCATTGGGCATGGTCTGTTATGCAAATCATGACTATTATATACAGCTGATTAAAATACATTTAAATACATGTGGCATTAATTGGGTGCTAGTTTTCCTTCGGTGTTTACGTCTGTTTTCTACATTTAAAAGGTTTGTAAAGTGAACTTAAACGTGGCATTATGGGTTCTTAAAGGCCACACTAACTTTCTGCATTGACCTGTGAGTGCTTAGCTGATAAGCGCTCCACTTTTTGGATTAATTCTTTCTAACATATAAATGAAAGGTGTTAAGGGCTTCCATTTTTTAGATTAGAACTGGTAAATACAGATTAAAGCACCTCTAGTGCATATATATGATAGGTATTTTGTGGATAAATGCCAGAAAAACAATATTGCTATTAGTACTTTCACCCTCTCTTACCTACCATGGATCATCCACTCTTTGTGTGTGTCTTTTTATTTTTATTTTTCACCCTGATGGTGCCTCAGCTTGTACAGGCTTCTTCCACCGACTCTGCTGCACGGCTATTCCCAAGGCGAGCAATGGTGTTGGTGATGAAGAATGAGAAGGGCGAGGTTTTGAGGGGGTCTATTACCTGAGACAAGAATGGGAGGAAAGTTGGGACAGGCTGATGGGGAGAAACTTGTAGTGGGGAAGCAGGTTGGAGTTCTGTGAGATTGGAGGGGGGATGCTGGTTCTAGTTACTGGGGGGAATGTATTTTGTTCTGGTAGTACATTTGTGTTATGAAAATGTAAGTATTTGATCTAACAGAGGGGATCATCCTTGCTCATTTGTTTTGTTAATTCTCTCTTAATTCTGCTGTGGAGTGAAACAGTGCCCCCCCCCCCCCCCCCACTGTCTCTCCAAAGGTGTTTTTGAGAGTTTCTTTGCTTGAAAGAGATGCTGTCTTTAGTGAGCAGGGAGATGTTAATCTGCACACCAGCTGTCAGCACCTTGTCAATCTCTTGCTGTTCCTACAGGTAGTGGACCCATCCAGCTATGGCAGTTTCTGCTGGAGTTGCTCACTGACAAATCCTGCCAGCCCTTCATCAGCTGGACAGGAGACGGCTGGGAATTCAAACTGTCTGACCCTGATGAGGTAATACCAGCTTATTCTTTTTCAGTTTAATGTGGAAGGACGCATGGTAATGATCTTATTTAAAAGAAAGCCACACTGTTTGTATGCTGGGTAATTTCAGAAGTGCATACAAGTTAGCAGTCCTCAGTATTTTCAATTACAAATGTTGTTCCCAAATGTTTAAGCAATTCTGCAATTCCTACATGTTTCACAGTGCCTACAGGAGATAGTATATCCTAAATTGACTTGGAATGGGATACCATGGAGGATCATATGTTTGACATTTCTGACTCTGACTAATTGAAGGCAGCAAATATCAGTTGTGACTCTTACATGCATAGCTGTGGACAGGTGAATTATAGGTGAACTACTTCAAGAAACCCAACATATACGGGCATGTTTATTAACCTCACTAACTATTAGTGTGGGATTTAATGCATAGTAAGTGTGTCATGCCAAATGTAAGGAAGGGGCTGCATGTCAAGAATCCTGTGCTAAATGGATGGCAATTGGGAGGATATAGGGCAGTGATGGCTAACCTTTTTGAGCCCGAGTGCCCAAACTGCCGCACAAAACCAAAGAATTTCCTCAAAGTGCCAGCACGTCAATTAAACCTTAACAACAATATTTTAGAGCCTTATAATGATGTTCCAGATCACCCATTTTGGGCAAGGATACTGGGGCGTTACAAATTACACAACACTTGTCTTTAATCATGATGAAGAAGTAGTCCATTTCCCATTCATCATGAAAGTGGTAGGTTTTGCTCTTCTTTGGAACCCAGCTCCCGCGCGGGTCCTATAATCTCGCGAGAGGACGGCGCACGAGCCCTAGCGTGCAGCTTCTCGGCGAGAGGCGCGCAGAAGCTCCGACCGGAAGGGGAAGCGCGGGGCCGGGCTGGGGCCTTTCTCCTAGCACAGGGGTCTGCAACCTTTAAGACATAAAGAGCCACTTGGACCCGTTTCCGAAGGGAAAAAAAAAAACTGGGAGCCGCAAAACCATTGCGACATTTAAAACAAATCTAACACTGCATATATTGTTTCTTACAGTGTACCATCATAATCACAATCACAATCATAGCCTGAGGTAAATATGAGGGCCCAAATATAATCCACATTATAAATATATTATTATATTATTGTCACTTTTCTTTTAATATTTTTTTGACCCCCCTCAGAACTACTTTTCATAGAAAACGTTAAATTTACTTACCGTATTTTCCGGCGTATAAGACGACCCCCTACTTTTCCTGTTAAAATATAGGTGTTTGGCCTATACTCGCCGTATAAGACTACCCCTCTTCCAGCGCACACCAAAAAAAATACGCCGGAAAATACGGTTAATTAATCACAACAAGTAACAATATTTGATTTCAAAATTATGATGATTTTGTAGTCAAATCACTAATATGAAATAAAATTATTTTTTCTACCTTTGTTGTCTGACCAATTTATTCTCTGTCATGCTGGTCCCGATCTGAGGCTTCTGCTTTCCTGTCTTCTCTTAGCTCTGTTTCTGTGGTCTATGGTCCATCTGCCATTTCTTATCTCTTCTTTCGTTTTCTTCACTTCTTTCCATCAGCCTATTTCCAGTCCCAGTAACCCTCCCCAGTATCAGCCCCTTTCCAGTCCTCACTCCCAGTACCTTCCAATGTCAACTTGCATTCCCATGATTGCCACTGGTGTCCATTCCCTTCCAGTCCCCCTCCTTCCCCACTGACCAGTCCCTTCTAGTACAAATACCATGGCAGCCCCTCTCAGATCCACTCCCTTCCAGTTCCATTCTCCCATCCCCTCGCATCAGCCCATTTGTAGCCTTAGCCCCCAGTTTTCTTCCAGGGCCAGCAGCTCTATCCTCCCCTCCCCACAATCAGCCCATTCTCAGTCAAAGCCCCCCAATCAGCTCACTTCCAGTGCTAATCCCCCCTCAACCCCATTACCAGTGCTAGCCTCCCCTAATCAGCCCAATACCACCAGTCCTACCCCCCCCATCACCAGTCCTATCCCCCCATCAGCCCATTTCCAGTCCTAACCTCACCGATCAGCTCATTTCCAATGCTAGCCCCCCATCAGTCCATTATCAGTCATACCCCCCTATCAGCCCATTACCAGTCCCAACCCCCCCCCCCTTGATCAGTGCATTCCCAGTCCTAGCCTTCAACCCATTACCAGTCCTAGTCCCCTCCCATCTGCCCATTACCAGTGCTAGCTCCCCCATCAGCCCATTATAATCCTAAGCCGCAATGTCTCTCGCCTCTCTCCAGCATTTATCCCGTCTGTCCAGTATGTCCCTGTCTCTCCCCTTTGTGCATGCCAGCCCCCCTCCCTCCATGTCAGCCCCCGTCCTTCCATCTGTCCATGTCAGCTCCCTCCCTCCCTCCCTGTCAGCCCCACTGTCCATGTCAGCCTCCCTCCATGTCAGTCCCCCCTCCCTCCATGTAAGCCCCCCTCCTTCCATCCATCCATATCAGCCCCCTCCCCCCCCCATGTCGATGGTAGCCCCCCCTCTCCCCATGTCGATGGTAGCCCCCCCCCCTCCCCATGTCGACCCCCCCCTCTCCCCATGTCGATGGTAGCCCCCCCCCTCCCCATGTCGATGGTAGCCCCCCCCCTCTCCCCATGTCTTCCTCCCTTCGTCTGCAGCCGCGGCTCCCTGCCTGTTAGGGAACCGCGGCTGTGCTTGTAAAATCGTTGCGGAGCCTGTCTTGACGGGCTCCGTGCAGCATTGTCCCGCCTCTAAAGGAAGTTGTACTTACAACTTCCTTTAGAGGCGGGACAATGCTGCACGGAGCCCGTCAAGACAGGAAGGGCTCCGCAACGATTTTACAAGCACAGCCGCGGTTCCCTAACAGGCAGGGAGCCGCGGCTGCAGACGAAGGGAGGCAGACACCTGTCCTAGCGGACCTTCCCGCTTGCCAGCTGCAAGGCCTTCGCGTGCCACAGCTGGCACGCGTGCCATAGGTTCGCCATCGCTGATATAGGGTATGTGTGGAGGAGTAGCCTAGCGCTTAGAGCAACAGCCTATGGCCCAAGAGATCCGGGTTTGATTCCCACTGGCACTCCTTGTGATCTTGGGCAAGTCACTTTACCCTCCATGGCCTCTGAAGAAAAGGCCTGGCAATCTTCTTCCAGTCATACCTTGCCAAGGAAGCCCAGGGGCTGCTGGGTTGCCAGGAGTCAGCATTGACTTGATGGCACTTTAAAAAAAGGAAAAAAAATATGACTCGTTAGGGGTGGAACATGGGCATTGACAGCTTATTGTGGTTAGTGCAGGCATTTTGGGTGTGCACTAATAGTGAATGTTGCCATTAGCTTCGGTGTACTTAATGCCTCCTTGGTGGGTGGCATTAGTTCACCTATGTACTGGTTTTCACAGTGCCACACATTAGCAACTTACCGATGGCAGGGAGACTGATTTGGGCAAACACACATACCAATGGCAGGAGACGACTACCATCATGCTTTTTAGAAAACATGTATTTTTTGGCAAAGTTTCATTGATTTGAAGTGAGTCTTTCCGTTTGCTATGTGTACTTTTGCAATACTGTATGTTTTGAACTTTGTGGCCAGAGGAAACAAAGTTGGGAAACCGTTTGTAACATGACTGGCTATGAGAAGTTGAAGCTGTAACATTAGTGTTCCAAGCCAATATTCCTCCAATTTTTTATGGGGCATATAATTTATTCGAGGGAGCAGTGCTTGTGGGAGGAGAAACAATATGCAGCCCCTTTTGCAACAATATTGCAAACTCAACCTTTACAAATCCTGCCCTACGCCCCCTGCTGAATGAAGGTGTGACCTGGTTTGGATTTTGGAATCTGCAGATTGGGGTTTTGTGGCTCAGTGCTAATTGCCACGTTGCCCTATTTCTTTACCTCATCCATCCTTTGTATGGCATGATATGCACTGTCTGCCTTATGTAAAATTCATAATAGACAATGGCTGTTCCCTGTTGAAATGTAGACTGCTGCCTCTAGTTGAGCTTCTTCCCATACTTCATGAAAAATGAATAGGTACAGAGGACATTTTCTTCAATGTTTTCTGTGTTTATAAAATGCTGTTTACTATTATAAAACTGCAGCCCCCTCATACATAAAATTAGTCACACTGGAGGTAAATTTAGAAAGTCTTTCCTTGGCATGCGTGACCACATACACATGTAAATTATCTCTCATAAAATACCAATTGGCTTAAAGGTATCTGCTTTGCCATCAAGACATATACTTTGCTCCTGGGTATGCATATACTGTAGGGTGCCGTGTTGGGCAGAGCATGCAAGTATGTGTAGATTATGCTTGTACCCATGAAATGGTAGTTTCAAAGAGACATCAAGCAAGAATATGGGATGTCCAGAGCAGTGTCTAAAAACCAGGGAAGTGGCAGCAAGTACCTTGTGAGATCACTCTGTCCTTCACCCTGAAAAATGAACATCTCAATAACCGGCTCTGGAGATGGGCCCTACGCAGATAGCAAGGCCAGGTATGTACACAGGTGTAGGCCTGCAGAATCGGGCAGAAAGGGGGCATCTGTGTTATGAGACTAGCACTGCTATGACATTTCATATACTCAGACATGCGCAGCAGGTCAATAATAGGTTTGAAGAATGCATTTATGGGAAGGTTTCTTTGTCAGGGAAATATTAACTGCTGTTATGTAAGCACAATTTGCTCTTTCCCCTGGAGTAGAAAGACTAGGGGACATGCAAAGGAGCTACATCATAGCACATTTAAGACTAATTGGAGAAAATATTTTTTTCACTCAACATGTAATCAAACTCTGGAATTTGCTACCAGAGGATGTAGTAAAAGCTGTTAGTGTAGCTGGATGTAAGAAAGGTTTGGACAAGTTCCTGGAGGAAAAGTCCAGAAACAGTTATTAAAATGAACTGGTGAAATCCACTGTTTATCCATGAGCAGCATGGAATCCATATACCTTTTGGGAACTTGACAAGTACTTGTGACCCTGATAGGCTATTGTTGGACCCTGATGGAAGGACTTGATGGACCTTGGTCTTTCCATTATGGCATATCTTATATTCTTAAGCCTTGCAGTCATGGAACAAGTACTTTTTTGTACCTTATTCTTTGTCAAGAGTAGGTATAGGCATGGATGTCTCAACAACTAGAGCCTGACGTGCTTACGCCATTCTGAAATCCCACGATGATGTGTGACTCCTATGTTCCGCCCAAGGCATGCCTCTACCACACTTATGCTACCTGGATGCTCTTGTGCCTGGGATATCTATATATCCCACTTTCTAAAACAGATATGGAAATCCCTGGAGCTATGTTGCCTTTATAAAACAGGTTTATAAAAGGCACCTTTTTGGCCTTTTCATATATGCATCCTTTAACAATCAGGCCTGCTGTTCATAGCTTGGGCACCTTTTACCCAAGTCAAAAAAGAAGCAGGGTTAGGTCGGAGGGGAAAAGAGAGGTCCTTTCAAAGTAAGAGCCCTTCCTCTATCTATAAGTTGGCACCTTTTTGAGAGGAGGTAGAATGTAGGCAGATACTAACTACCTGCTATGCACAGCCAGACCAGGACGCCAATCCTTTAATTTCAAAAGTGTCCTCTAAAGGTTCATCTTATGGTACCTGAGAAAGATATCTTATCATCTTTGCCTTAAAGAGCAGAGCTATCCATGTGGGCTCCAGTGATGATGCTACACGTTCGCAGATATGGGCTTTTGCCAAGACAGTGCGTTCCTTGCCTCTATTATCGAGCTCCTGCTATAATTTTTCTTTTCTCTTTCCAGGTTGCTAGACGATGGGGCAAAAGGAAAAACAAACCCAAGATGAACTATGAGAAGCTGAGCCGTGGCCTTCGCTACTATTATGATAAGAACATCATCCATAAGACAGCAGGAAAGCGCTATGTCTACCGCTTTGTGTGTGATCTGCAAAGCCTGTTGGGTTACACACCTGAGGAGCTCCATGCCATGCTCGATGTCAAGCCAGACACAGATGAATAAAGAAGCACTGGTTGAGCGAGTGAGCGCTTTAGAAATGATCAAGAAACAAAATTGATATTATATGTATCCCAGACAACTGTCAGTTACTATGGTCTTATTAGCACAAACTGACAGCTCAGGAAGTCAAAAGCCTGGTGAAAAGGATTATGGGATAATAGAAGGGTGGGATCCCTGTTTCTGGGGTTGGGTTGGAAATAGGAAAAGCAGATGACTGTGGTTCTTTTTGCTTTGTTGCTGCCCAGCTAAAGACTTTGACTGTGGGACCAAAAGAAATATTTTTATTTTATTTTGTTGAATTTTGGGGACTTTTTTACATTTGTGCCAGTAAAACAATTTTCTCTCTCTTTAAACGTTTTTCATCCTGCAATATAGTGTATGTCTAAGTTTTTGTCCAGGTATTTTTTGCAGCTGAGATTAATTGTATTGAAGGTTTAATGTAGATCCCGTTAAAGGTGCTAAACCATTCTGTTTTACTTTTCACCGGTCTCCACCTCCCTTGGTTTTATCTCTGTTTGGGGGATGGGGGAGCTGGTTGGACACCATCCAAATAAGAATGTCCCCTCATTCCAAGCTAGCCAAATAAATTGAGCTAATCATTATTGTGCCTTATTGCGCGCATGGATATGTAGTCTGATTTTCCCCCAGATTTCTGTCAAGATACTGGAACTACATAGTCGGGCATTCAGCAAGGAGGCTGTCATTAGAAAGGTGCATCCAAGACCATTGTCCTGAGATCCATTCCGCAGAGGGCCCCAAGCATGCCTGTACAGGAGACCAAACCTGTTGGCAGGCTTTGGAGCCACTTCCAAATTTCTGCCATGGGCCCCAGCTTAACACCAGTCCTTAACTGTATCACCTTGCTTAGTTGAATTGGAATGAGATGATGACCCTGCTAAGTAATACCAGCTGACTTCCTTTTCCATTTTTGGTTTATTCATCCCCAAAAAATGCATGCATGCATGCATGCATGCATGGATATGTAGCTGAAAGGTTTAGCAGAAAGAATGTCAGAACCAGGGCAATACAGAATAATACTTTAGAAGTAAAAGGAAAGCAGTTATCCCTGTGTTTCAGCCATCAGCCCATCGAAGAGAGGGAATATTAAAGCTTCTTTAAGTATTACTATATACCTTAAAATGTCATAGCAACATGCTTAGTACATGGCCCTGCGTCTCCCTTCTTTGGTCCATTTACTTTTTCTGAAATGTTATCTTTTTAACTTTCTATAGACTAGATATACAAGTGTCATTTCAGCCATACTGCATTTTTCCTTTGTTCTGTTTTTCAAAAATGTCTCCTCCCCCCAGGCTGCTTGCGCTCTAGTCACCACTGAGATTTCAGGGTGACTCAAACTACTTGCTTCTGAAGATCAGGGCGGTGGTACCCCTAATTTGCTTGACCTTATAGTGATAGAGTTGTTTTTAGAAAGTTTCAATTTTTATTTTCATCATTGCTTCAGAATATAATTAAAAAATATAAGTGACTTTGAACATCAGCTTTATTACTTTGTAAGTGCTGCCTGGATTACCAACATTCATTCAGTCAGTTCTTCTCCCTTATCCAACCGTAGTAGGACCTCAGGTGTCATTCAATGTACTGGACACCGTCAATTAAATTTTCCATTTAGATATACATTTTTTTTAAGAGAAGGATTTTTTTCCAATATTCATAAGTTGTGTTTTGTTTCGTTTTTTTAGGGGAAATGTGACTAGGAAAATTGTGAAATACTTCATAGTTTGTATGTTTATGTTCTTAAAACACCTTTATTTAAAAAAAAACAATATAAAAAGCAGTATTAAATCACTGACATGAATGCATTTTGTAATGTAGCTAGCTCAGATTTTCAAGTATATTTGCATCAGGAGGGGAGATAGGGAGGGGAGGGTTTCAGCAGGAACTGCTATGTGTTTTTGAAGTCTGCACTCTCAAAGATTGCGTGCCATCTTATCTGAGGGTAATTGTCATGTTGATACAGTCACAAGTATTACAGTATGCAGAGATTCCAAGTTGGTTGAGGAAAGGAGGGGGGAGGATTGTTTGGGATAGGTTTTACAAATTATTCATTCTGGAATGCAGTCTTTGACTGATTGGTAAAGAACAACAAGAGAAATTACACTGAATTGCTTGCAAGTATACTTGCATGTTACACCTATTGCACAGGAGACATACAGACCCCAAATGGAAAGTATGCCTCTTCTACCAAGCAGAGTTCCCGGCCATACAAAGTGAAGTCCGGTCTGGACTGAAGGGTAGCTACAGAGAGCATCATTATTCCCACAGAAAATTATAGTAGCAATAGTGAGCCACAAGGCTATCTATTGTCCTGGAAGGGGAGGCATAGTTCAATTCCTTTCTTTTGGGGGGGGGGGGATTATTTTTAACTACCTATATTTTTGGCTTGGTGTGAGTGTTCTCGACCAGTCCTTGGGACACACCTAATCAGTCAGGTTTTCATGAGAGAGATTTGCTGCTTAGTAAAGTGCGTTAAGTTATGCATTCAACCCAAAAAAATGAGCGTAGAAAACCCATACTAACTGTTGAGGAGGAGCTTGCAGTTAAGCTGTTGGCAGTCTCTCCTAAGCAGCAAGCGCACTTAATGTGGACGCACTAACTGCCCCCCATTGAAGCAACAGTCATAGTTAGCCCATGCCAATGTCTCCCGTACTAACTGCAATGGGCTGTCAATGCCCACATTGCACCCCAAACCCGCCCACTCCCCACCCCAACGCTCGCTAAGTGGTTAGCATGGGATTTTTACCACACCGCCATGCACAGTCAGCTTGACAGGCTGTGCACATGGTAAACTCACCCTAACTGTAAGCACAGTATAATTAAGCATGCCCCTTAATTTCTTAGAATTTTACACTTCGTTGGCCTTAAAGGCCTGCAGGTGTTGGCATAGTTTTTCAATGTATAAAGCATGTTTGCACTTGGGATGTTTATTATGACATCGCGTACAGGTGTACACATGTAAAACGTAGACATGTTGCAAGAGAACGCTTACACTTACATGATCTGCACAAAGGCACCGTCGGGTGTAGTTTGGGCAGAGCTGTGATGTACATGTATATTTTATAAACTACAGGCCTGATATTCCGAGGCATTTACATGGTTTGCAAACATGGAAACTGCGTAAATGCCCCTCAGCGGGATATTCAGCGGCACTAACACACTTAGTACAGAGTAATGTCGCTATACGCCCCGATGCTAAGTGCTTAGCATCGGGGCATGTCCGGGCTATTGCAGGCAGAGCCAATTGCAAACCAGTTGGGGCGATATTGAGCCACTGCCTGGCTTATGATCTACGGTGAAAGCTAAGCACAGGAAACCCTGGCCTAGCTTTCATCTCATATCTCCCCTGCATGGTTAGCGATTCGGGCTCTGCGGCAATCCCGGATATTCAGCGACTAGGCCAGATATGACACCAGCATTAAATATCTGGGCTTCATGTTCAGCACCGGCAGCTAGCTGTTGTAGCTGCCGGCGTTGAATATCGGGCCCTACATGTTCGTACACATTTGCACCCTCTTAAGAACAGGTGCACGTTTGTGCAAGAACATTTATATGCTACAGAAGCTTATTTTCTAAGGATGTGTAGGCTTCTGTTGCCTTTATATGCTAGACGCCTGTTACGGCTGCCGCCTCATTTTAGGGAAAATATATCTCCTCTTTCTCAAGGTGTCCACTTGCAGCCAGTGTGTGTATGTGTGTGCAGGGTGGCCCAACCTTTAGGCAAACTAGATGGCCACCTAAGATAGCAGCTTCTGGGGGATGGCAACGAGCAGGGCATTCAAAGCTGAACAATAGATTGTGAGAGCAAGGGGGAGGGCATGAGGCTTGAACCAATTCTGGGGCCAGCCAGCCGTGTGTGTGATAGTTCCAGCTCCTAGCATTGCCAGCATCGAACTTTTCCGAATTGCTTATAGTCATATGCTGGCCTAAGAACAGCCTTCAAACACATGAAACTCTTGTTTGTTCTGAATCGTGGGACAGAATTCAAAGAGAGGGCAGCCTAATTAGTATTGCTCATAACAGCCAACTAAACTGCTGCAAGCGTTTTTAACTCGTACAGCTGATTTCCGAAAGTTACAGCTTTGGAAGTGGAACCTCCTGCCTGTTTGCATCACAGTGTACAGGGGGTGGGGAGAGGATTGGGAAGGATTTGTATTTGTGTATTTTGCATTTAAGAATCTTGTCCAAATATAAATTAAGAAAGAAAATGTGTATGCCAAAGTGTAACTGTAAGTGCAGACACTCCTCTCTCTCATTTTTGGAAATGGAAGTATTCACATATGTGTGTGTTAATATTTCGCCAATGCCTGCACACCAGTTATAAAATAACCCCAAGCCAATGGGACATAACGTTTTTTTTAGATTTGGTTTAAAGAAGTAGAATTGCACTAGAGGTGGTTTTTGTGCAAAACTGGTTGTGGGATACTGGTTCAGTATGATAGCCATCACTAATAAATTACCCTGGCCTCATGCAAAACAGTCGGGGCCCGATATTCAAAGGCATTTACATGGTTTACAGACCTGTGCGCCATGTAAATGCCCCTAAATGGGATATTGAGCGGCACTAACACGATTAGTGCCACTGAATAGCCCCGTGTACCGCCACTATATGCCCTGGTGCTAGGCGGCGATTAGCATCGGGGCGTTTTGGGGACTGTACCAAGGGATAACCGGTCAGCAGTGATATTAATCCACTGTCCGGTTATCCCTCTGGTGAAATTTAGGTGGAGCAAATGCTGAATATCACCGCTGACCGGTTAGCTTCCAGCTTCTGCGGCTCACCCAGTTATTCAATATCCAGGCTCAGTGTTCAGCAGCGACGGCTAGTCTCCACTATTGAATATTGAGCCATTGATTCTTGGGCTATGCCTTCTCTCCCACAAACCCCAATCCTCACCCCTTTCTGGAAGATCTATGTTGCAAATACCTAAATGCAAAGTCAGGACTTGCTGCTGAGAGTTTGCGGTAAGTATGCATCAGACTTTACCGTTTGTCTATCTTAGAGGCTTATGATGATGGTGCCGTGCAGCAATGAAGACCGCGAAAGTCAAGGCAGCTAGAAAGCAGTTTGTATAGGAAAGCAAAGAGTATGATCATTCTTTTTCAAAATGGTTGCGTGGAGGGGAGAGTTGTAGCACTTCCTTTTTAACAGATGTGCAGAGAAGTCTGTAGTTAGTTGTGCAGAATCTAGAACCCTTTATGCCGGCATGCTAATGCACGTTTCATGTATCCTTGCACTTTTCCCAGTACATCCATAATGGGAAATAGAATTCTGCTGATAATTACCAGGGGGCGTTGTCACCTATTCTTGTGTGTCTCCTCATAAGTTTACTAGGTTTGTGCTTTTTACCATTCGTGTATGAGACAGTGTTGTAGCAAGAGATGTTTAAGAATTCTGATGGCAAAGAATACGTTGCTTTTGAACAAGACCCATTTAAGATTGTTGCACCCACTGGCAAAGTTCACAGAAGTGATCCTTTGAAACGGCAATGGTGCACAGCTCTGAAAAAGGCAGAAGGCTCCTTGTCAGCTTGGGTATTTGTTGGCTTTAAAATTTGGTGCAGGTTATCCCATTTCGGGGAAGACAGAAGAAAAGTAAAGTCAGTCAGGGCCAACAACCGAGGTGCAAGACAAAATTAGCACAGTACAAGAATATTACAGTCCAGGAGTTAATTGTCCTTAATTCAAATGGCACTAGCTCTGACTCTTCATTTCATTGCAGTGTAAAGAAATATAGACCATGTGGTCTTTTTCTGCCTTTGTGTTTCTATCCAGTCTGCCCTTCCTTATCACCCACTACAACAGTTCCTCTTCTTTCCTTTAGAGAGCCTCTGGGTTTGTCCCATGCCTTTTTGAATTCAGATACTGTCCTCATTTCCACCACCTCCACTGGGAGACTATTCCACGCATCTACCATTCTTCCCGTAAAGAAATATTTCTGCATATTACTCCTGAGTCTATCCCATTTCACCCTTATCCCATGTCCTCTCATAGCAGAGCTTGCTTTCAGTCGAAAGAGGCTCTTCCCCTGTGCATTTATGCCACGGAGGTATTTAAATGTCTCTATCATATATCCTCTATCCCGCCTTTCCTCTAAAGTATGCTTATTAAGGTCCTTAAGTCTGTCCTCATATGCTTTATAATGAAGACCATTAACCATTTTAGTAGCCACCCTCTGCACTAACTCTAACCTGCTTATATCCTTTTGAAGGTGCGGTCTCCAGAATTGCACACAATACTCCAAATGAGATTGCACCAAAAACATATACAGAGGCACTATCACCTCCTTTCTTCTGCTGGCCATTCCTCTCCCTGTGCACCCAAGCATCCTTCTAGCTTTCACTGTTGCCTTTTATACCTGTTTAGCTACTTTGAGATTGTCAGACACAATCCCGTTCTTTCGTGGACAGAAGTACGTCGCTCCTTATACTGTACTGCTCCCTCGGATTGTTGCAACCCAAATGCATGACCCTACCTTTTTTAGCATTAAATCTCAGTTGCCAAATAGATTCTAGACCATTCTTCAAGCTTAGCTAGATCCCTCCTCATGTTATCTACACCTTCCTGGGTGTCTGCTCTATTGCAGATTTTGGTATCATCCGCAAAGAGGCAAACCTTATGGACATGTAGAATAAAGGTAAATGGGAGCTGGAACAAATGAGCAGCTCACACATAGCTTCATATACTGTACACGTGCTGTGGATCTGTGCAGAAAGCCATAAGATGTTTCTGCTTGTTTTTCGCTGTCAGATGCCATGGACCGTTGCTATGTCTGGCATTTGTATGAGTCATTCCTCCCTATGGCAGAGGAAGTTCAGTTTCTGAGACAGTTTATTTTCCTTTACCTTTCTTGCCGAGGTTACGCTGAGGGTGACTTTTATCTTTCAAAATGGCACACTATTATGTGCCTGGAGTATATACTCATAGGAACCCAAAAGACATTAGACAACACTCCCACTTTTCTAAACAGATCCTGAAAAATTCCTATCATATTTAGTCAAAATGTATATTAAGCCATTGCTCCCTCCCCCCCCCCCCTTTTCTCATAATAAGTTGAGATTCAGCAAGTTTTTCTTACCATATGTGATCAAATCCATAATTGGCAGCTTCTATGCCTACATTTCTAAATTTGTACCCAAGGCAGAGAGCTTGTATGTGTGGGCAAAGGGAGATACTGTGTGAGCACTGATTCCATTAGAAAAAAAATTAGTCCTGGTGAATATTGCATTATAAACCTTCCTTTTCTTGTCTACCAAGTCACCCCATACTTCATACTAGTTGATTAGAATCAACTGAAGCAAAAGTCCTGTATCTTGCAGGATATTGACAGCCATAAGGCCACTACATTGAATAGTCCAGTAAAAGGATTATTCAATTCGGTAGTTTCAATAGATTTGAAGTGTCTTTCACAGTCCAGCTTTCTGTCCAACTTTAGCCAAACTTCATTTGTGGCTTGAAGTAGAACATAACAGAATAGCATCTTCTATGTACAAACATAGGACCTTGATAATGTTCTTAAAACAGACAATGCATACAAACAGATCATGATTTTGATTCCTTCATTCTGTAGGATGAGTCATTTCAATTTTATTTAAAGATCAAAAGAGAATTTCTGAGGGGAGGAGGGGTCGGGCCGTTGAGGAATACATTTGACTTCAGCTAGCATTTTGAAGTGAAATGAAAGCAATTGGCAATTCAGTTCTTTAAAGATTGCTGAGATTAAATGGCAGCCGCAAGCCTAAATAGAGAATATTTGGGTGCATAGATTGATTCTCTCTTTAAGCTGCACAGTTATTTTAATTCAATGTGTTAAACTAAAATGAGCGTACTTTCAGCAGGCATATAGGGCTGAAAGATTAAACGTCCCCTTCCAAATAAAAGACCCCATAGAAGTTGTAATAGTGATAAGCAGGTTTCACAATGAATAAAGATCTGCATGTTACTTTTCTGACCTAGAAAAAGCTTTTCAGAACCGCAGGAAATATTTGATAGTGACCAGACTGCATGAATGTGTGCTCAGAACTTAGAAAAATCTGTGAAAGCACCAATGAAGAGCTCTTGACAGAGGAGAGCGCACCCTTCTCAATTTGACATTCTCTACCATTATCTTGCTCCTGGTTTTCAAATAATAACTATGATATTGATGGCTAAAAATAGTGAGTTACCACTGGACATTCATAGCATATTAAAATAATTTTAAAAGGCTTCCCAAGCCAGCTGTGAATTGCGGTACTATGTTCAGTCACATCTGGGATTGACTGATCTTGTTTGAAAGTCTTTCGCTTCTGTGTGTTCTTCAAGGTTGGACATGGTGTTATCATGAGTAGCCATTGCATAGTTGCTCACTTATGCTAGCTAATTATGACTAGTAGTTGAATTACCTTATCAATCAGAACTTATACTGCTCATCTACTAGTATTCTTCAGCTCAAATTACTGCAAAGTATTTTACAGATATCAGAGTGCTAGCCATTTGGTTTGAGATATTTTATAGATAAGACTATATTAAATTGAAGATTGTAATGTTCACAGTTGGCATGCATAGTTAATGTTTTTGTTCACTTGTCAGTACCAAATAGGGTAAATGATATTGGCAGATCAAGTTAGTCTTGGTCAGTGCTTCCGAGTGGCTGTGTTATGGGCCAGTATGATTAGAGCCAGAGCAAATTCTTAACCTTGAGGGGGTGGTAGTGTCATTGCTCAACAAAGGTCAATAATAGCTATTAAGTCTTGATGTTACTAGAAATAGTCACCCTATATCAGCTAAACACTTTAGTAAACCATAAAAGGTGAACTACTGTCTTGTTTTTTGCTGAAATTCCCTTGAATGAGCAAGCAGCCATGTTTAATGCCCTGTCACGTGACAGGGGATCCATGTAGGTTGTGCAGTGTATAACATCACTGAACAAGTACCCAAGATAGACTAATTGGATCTCATTGTGTTGGAATCACTGTTTTAATTGCTTACAGAACTTCAGGGAAATAAGAATTAAATGCACACATTTGTTTGTGTGTGTGTGTGTGAATATAAAGAAATATATGTTTTACGTTCACATATAGTGTGTTTTATCACTTGCCTCATGCACTTCTGAAGAACTGTAGAAGTAAATAGTTTTTCTATTAGCAGATCACAAGCAAAACTGCTTGCAGTCATGGTCAACCATAAAAAGAACAGGGTCAGTCATCTTACTTTTCTTTTATTAAGCATGTGGATATTTTTCAAGTTGGTAATCGGCTACTCTTCCCTATGAGGCAACTAAATTGGCCATTAAAGCTCTTTTAATGGGGTCTATATGAATATGCTGTAGCTATCTACTACATTCCAAAGATATGTTAAATTTTTTAAAATGTTATATATACATATATAGAGATAGATATAACAGAAATACCACCAAGAATACTGCCTCAGTTTGAAGTACTTTTGTTTTTCTACATGTGGATTTTTTTAAACAGATAAACTTGGAAAAAGAATGTTAAGTTGTGCTAGTATTTTCCAACTTGGATTTTCATATAATTTATATTTTTTAAGGAAATAAAAGATCGGCATTTAAACAAAAGCAAGATAATAAAGCTGGTGCTTTCTACACTGAGGTAGCTTAGAGATGTAGCGATGTTTTTATGGTCAGGTTTTATATATATATATGTAAACGGGAAAAAAAAAAGAGAAAAAAGTATTCAGGAATGTTTTGTTTCCTTTCTGTTCCTTTTTGTGGCTGATGCTGGCACATCGTTTCTGATGGAGAGTTTTTATATTTACTGTAATCTTATTTCATATCGTATTTTAAACAAATGTGAGATTAAATATTATTTGTAAAAGCGAGGCTCTTCGGTGTATGTTTTTTATATGCTGTATCTTTGCATCTGTACTTTCGCTTTTATTTTATCTTCTTTTTATCTGTAAATGTTGTTGGTGTCCATTTTGTAGACTGGGATTCTAATAGTTTTGGCTCAGCTGATTTGTCCTGCTTTTTTATTGGCCCAACAGAAAGATTAGCCAAGCGTATGCATGAGTTTTCAAAATCATGCAAGTTCACTTCTTCAGCTATTGTCGTCTAAGGTGATTCTTCTCTTGGGCAGTAACCAACAACCCATAGAGAATCCATCAACTGGACAAGAATTATCCAAAAACTCTTCAGAAGCTAGACCATATGGCAGTACCACAGCAGGTAAGTTCCTAATGGTCAGAAAGCTCCAAGCAGTCTTGGTAGTTTATGCACACTATACATGGCTAATTTCATGCTAGTATATTAAAAGGTATCGCAGTCCACAAAGATTCCATCGCCTATTTTGGATTTTTTTTCTTTTTTTTTTTTAAAGCTGATGGTCTCCATGTTGTGATTTTAATAATATTTGGGCTAAGGGTTTTGTTTTTTGTTTGTTTTTAACTTTAACACCCTCCAAGTTTGACACATTTACATTTTAGAAGTTATTAATGTTTTTTTGACTTATTAAAACCACTCATGCTCAAAGATGGAGCTTGGCATGCACAAGCTGCATCAGGGTTCGAGGAAAAGCCGGAGCAACCTATTCAGAGAGCACTCATTACAACCCAAGCATCACTGAGCATGGGATGGTTTGAACAACTACCTCACTAATTTTGGGAACTCTTTGGATTAATACAACACTTAGGGGTATGTTTACTAAACTGCGTTAGTGCAATTCGCGTTAGGAGCCGCGTTAGTGGAAGGAAAGCCAAAAAAGGACATGGGCGGGACATCGTAACCAATAACGCGCAGTTGCGCGTGTTATTACGTGCTGCGCAGCAACGATCGCTACAGCGCGCGCCACTGCGCGCACGCCTAAGACAGCGCGCAAACACCCAAAGACAGAAACAGAGCTGTAGCACAATGGCTACTACACAGACTGATGGTACAAGAGTCATGGGTTCGATTCCCCAGTTTGCCTAATGAAAAAGGCTGGCTGAGGCGTCCTGTGTAACCCTTTGAAAGCCGACTATAATATTTTAATCCACAGTCTGCAGGCGGGTTACAGTTTGCATATGTCAGGAAAATTGTACCCGTATTATGCAATATGTTCCAATAGTGACGTTCTCTCTGACATGGTCATGTATTATATACCATTTGATAGGAATATTTAGGCGCTCCCTATAGGGAGAAGTGGAAGGCGCACCATATAGGGCGACTTGTAAGGCGCGCCCTATGGGGCGCCGCGCAAGGCGCGCCCTATGGGGCGCCGCGTAAGGCGCGCCCTATGGGGCGCCGCGTAAGGCGCGCCCAATAGGGCGCCTTTTGAGCTACCCTGAGGTGACAGTACCCTGAGGGTGGTTCTGCTGGCAGCACTAATATACAGTAAAAATAGACAATGCCTAAGACAGCCCTATCAATGAACCCCACTGTGGGTTGTGAACCTATGACCTCTGGCTCCATGGGCAGTGAAGTAACCAGTGGGCTAGAGCTGCTAATAAACACATGGCTGGCTACAGGAGGACTGCACGGCACCACACCCACATTCTGCTGTGGTTACCAGGGAGATTACATACCACCACCCAACGCACCCTCTAGGGCTCAGGGTGGGGGACAGGATCTCCCGTCCACAGATCCACTTTCAACCCCCTGCAATGGTGGCAGTAGAGGGGACCAACACCCCAGTCCTACTCGGGCTCAAACACCCTACAGGGCAGGCAATGCAGAGCACTACACATCCATAAGGCAAGAGCAGACAGACGGCAGGTCTGGAAATGCGCAGCTGTCTCCCACCATTATCTGAAATTCTCCAGCAGCAAGCCTCCAGCCGCTGCACCCTGCACGGTGTTCCAGCAAGACACATACTAGCTGCAGACAGTCCGCCAGCTAGTCCATAGTGCATGGTCCTGGAGGAGATGCATGTACCCAGAACGGGGATATCAGCATACACACCAAGCAGATAAGTCAGTGATTGGGCCCCAAAAGGAAACCCATAAATATCACATAAGAGAAATACTATATAGCACTATGGGGGAACCTAGCCATGCCATGGTCACTGCTCAGTCAGGGTGAGAGTGACCCCCCAGCAGGACATGCTATGGCCACCCTGTCTGTGCAGGTGGTACCTGGCACTACAATGTCCGGCCATTGCCCTATGCCCTGTGCAGATACGGCCAGGCCAGGCCACCCTATCCACGCTATTCCCACGGTACCTTGCTCCTCATTATGCACATTGGCAGGCCAAAACTGGCAACAGTGCTAGCAGTGTGGGCTGTGGAGGGTGTTTGCAGCCACCACACACTGGATAGACAGACACACACTCCCACACCTAGGCCAGCATTGTGCTACTATAGAGGTGTTTAGCAGCCCTGGCCACCACACCAGTCCTGGGCACAGTGCAGGCATGGATATGGTACGCAATACTGGTGGGGGTCACTCCTGAGGGTGGTAAACACTGTCAGAGACCAGACCTGAAGCACACACCACAGACATCAGAAGGGTTGCTATGATGCAGCTCACTCCGAACATTGTACTTAACCTAGGAATTGCTATCTGCCAGTACTCATAGCAACCTTTTGATAGCTGTGTACCATATTCCCAGGTTTAGGGTGGCATTACTAAGGTATGCAAGTGCTAGTATTGGGAGATGCACGCAGAGCCCAAAGTCCTGCCTCTCCAGGAGGCTTTGGATAATGGGGCCTGTGGGTGCGGGTGTGTCTGCCCCTGTTGGCTGCTGCTTTACGGCAGAGGTTCCCAACTCCAGTCCTGTGGTGCCAAACAGTGTTCGGGTTTTCATCCTGTCCCTCATGAATATGCATGAGATACATCTGCATACCATGGGGGTGGCGCATAGAAATGCAGCACAGGCATCTTTATCAGAGGCAGCATGGAACCTGAATGGTGTTTGGCCCTCCAGGACTGCATTTGGGAGGCTCTGCTCTAGGTAATGTGCATGTTTATGGTGTCTGTGCTCTGTAGGGTAAAATGTTGGTGTTTTGGGCATGTTAACGTCATCTGCAAGAACGGTTCTGCCTGTATTAGCATGTTATAGTAGTGGGTAAAATCTGAGGACTGGGTTGGCGGAAACCACAGCTGGGACTTGAACCTGTGACCTTCTGCTTCTGAATACAGTGGTTCTGTGCACTGCACCACCATGTTTTCACAGAGATGGTGCATTCCGTGGTGATACCATGACTGTTGGTCAGACAGGGCTTGTCTGTTGCAGTGCATGCCACCCACCTACACAGTGTTAGGCCACGGTGTGCTCCGGGCAGATGCCACTGCCCCCTCCACCACCAGTATCCCTCAGCCACCATGCTGACATGCCCTTCTGCTGGTGGAACTGGTGGTGCGCGGTCTCAGGCCATCCAGTGTGCAGGTAGGCGGCTGCCTATGGTGCGTGTTCTGGGGTAGGGGTGCCTGCATAGATGTCCACGCTCCCCCCCCAGCCCCGCCTGCCAGTGTTCCGTGCCCTTGGGGGTTGCTGTTGGGTACTCTCCCCTGTGACGCTTTGGGAAACACACTCGTGCCCATGTTAGGCCCTCATCTGTTGCTGTCTGGTTCTACTGTTTACGCATTCCTATGGGCCAACTGAGCATCACCCTAGTCCCCACTGCGCCCTCTGTATCCCCTTTTCCAGCATCTGCCCGGTTGCCCGTTCCGACATGCCCGCCCTGATGTTGCGGGACATGTGCATGCCATAGGAACCCTGTCCGATGGTGGGGAAATCCCTGAGCAGCGCTATTTCACTGTGGGCCCATGCACCTTGTATGGGGACGGAGTATGGACCCTTCCACGAATTATCTGTTCTATGGGGCTTACTCCGGAGGGGGGGGGTTTGATGTTTCTCATTGCTACCACTATTGGCCAGCTTGGTGGTTGTTTTTTTCCAGTTTGTTGGGGTCATTTTCGGTGTTTCTGTGCCCTTTTGTTCTGTGCACATGTATCACACTTATCACCGTTTTTTGGTTTCCCTGCCTAGGCTGTACATTGCTGACACGTAAATGGTTTCTCTCCCCTTTAAAGTGCTTTTACCGGTAGGTTTTCATTCACGTTGGAATTCAGCTCTGAAAACCAGCGCGTTAGCCTCTCCCCGCCCACTCTCCGCCCATTGACCCCCTCTCTCCGCCCTCTCTCCACCTTCTGTGGTGTTTTACCGCGCTGCGGAGCATTACGCACGTTAGCGCGTGATAGCGCGCGCTATAGCGCGTTTACGATCGTTAATGCGCTATAGCGCGCTAACGATTGTTAACGTCATACAACACGCATTATTCACGTTTACCGCAGTTTAGTAAACATACCCCTTAGTGAAAAGACACAGGAGAGAGCCTGGTTGCTGGATGAAGTATAGGATTTACATGAACCAAAGCCGACACCGCTTCTAGTAGCCTATAAGTGAAGGTGGTGGAGACCAGTAGTGCAACATAATTTAAACATCTTTGGAACAGTTACTGAGGACAGTAACAAAAGATGGTTGAGAAGGTGGATTAAAGACATGGAATGAGGAATTTAATGTAGAGAACCAGAAAAGAAGAAACTGAGCTCATGGCATGGGCCACTATAGACCTAGTGGCCATTATCTACTATGCTCTTGTCAATGAGGATGGACATTTTACATACATATGGGTGTTTTAGGCTCTATGGGCTAGGAAAAATAAGCATTTAATTTTGTTTTGCTAGCTTGAGGTTGCATAATGTATGAAATGCCATACTGGGTCAGATGAAGGTCCATTGGGCCCAGTATCCTGTTTTCCACAGTGGCCAATCTAGGTCACAAGTACATGTCAGGTTCCAAAATGTTTGTCCCAGGTTAAGCAGTGGATTTCCTGGGTCCTCTTTAATAATGGTTTATAGACCTTTCCTCCAGGAACTTGTCCAAACCTTTTTTAAACCCACCTACAGTAACAACTTTTACTACATCCTCAGGTAATGAGTTCCACAGTTTGATTATGTGTTAAGTGAAAAATATATTTTCTCTTATTAGTCTTAAATGGGTTACATTGTAGCTTTATTGCATGTCCTCTAGTCTTTCTACTTTCTGTTGGAGTAAACAATCAATCTACATCTACCTGTTCCACTCCACTCATTAATTTATAGATCTTGTCTATAAATTAATGAATGGTTCACAAGGATGGAGGCTAGAGACTCACAGCTGAAACCACAAGCACCATATATTTACGGGGTTATTTTAGAAGCCTTATTGGTGCTTTGGATATCTGAAAACAGGCATAGAGATGTCCAAAGCACAGGGCCAATCCCTGAAGCCATTGTAGAAGCTAGGTATATAGACTCCCCCAGTTTGAGAATGTCCAAGTCTGAATGGGGGCATGATGTAAACATGGCCACGAGGGCATTCCCCAGAACTTGGACATCCTCGCCTGATTACAGAAATGAGCTAAATAACCTGACATGTATCAAAGGTTATACCTGCTCCAGGCATGAATAGGCATCTGAAAAGTGCTACTTTTGTCCATCAAGTGTCTAGAGGGTGTATAGAAAGTGGTACACTCATATTCCCTTTAGTTTACAATAAACACTGATAGGGAATGGGGCTCATATTTTCATTTTAGCATGCTGGACATCTCTGTATGCAACCTTGCTCTTGAGATGGACGATCCTGCCCCATCGTTTCATAGAGGATGTCTCTTATGAATACTGGTGGAGGATTCCATGTTGGGGACATCTGTTTTTAAAATCGGTCCAAAACACAGATGTTTCCAGTGTTTTCCTTCACGTTCTGCCCTGGACATCCCAACTTGCACTTAGGCACCCTTTCTATAATGCCACCTTTTAAACTCCAAGCCAGTAACTAGTTCATTTTGTAGTAGTAGAAGAAAAGCAAGGCCCTAGAGGTGCATAGTGGATCAGTATATAGATCCTAATCAAGGACATACACCATGCTAATCCAAGGTGCTCCTTTTTGGGAGCGTCTTGCTTTTTTCTGTTCAGAGGATAGCCATTCAGTGGCTTTCAGCTCTTGTGGTTTCTGCAATACGTTTTTAGCTTCAGCTGTTCAATAGTAGTAATACTACTACTGATCATTTGAATAGCACTACAAGACGTACACAGTGCTGTACAGACACATGTAAAAACTGTCCCTGCTCATCAGAGCTTACAATCCAGTCAACACAGACTACACTGTAGCTATATACATGGGATACATCTAGGGGGAATGGTAAGGAAACACAAAGGAGATTAGGTGAGTCAAGATCCAAAAGTGGCAGCGAAGAGGTGAGTTTTCAGCCTGGATTTGAAAAGGGCCAGAGAAGGTGCCTTATCTACAAACTTAGGTAATTTGTTTCAGGAATAAGGATTAGCAAGGTGAAAGGAGTGAAGTCTGGAGTTAGAAATAGAAGGGCACAGAAAGAAGTGATTTTCCTGAGGAGGGGTGTAGGGAGAGATAAGAGAGGGAAAGGTAGTGAGAAGCTGCAGAATGAATGCATTTATAGGTCAGCAAGAGAAGTTTGAACTGGATGCAGAAAAGCATAAGGAGCCAATGAATTGACTTGAGAAGAGGGTAATATGAGCATGATGAACTGATAGAAGGGGAGAGAGATGATTCAGAGAGAGATTAGCAAGGAGTAGGCTTCAATAGTCTAGACAGGAGGCGACTAAAGAGTGGATAAATGTCTTAGTGGTGTATTCAGAAAGGAATGGGCAAATGTTGTTGATGTTAAAGAGAAAAACGGCAGTTTTAGCTATCAGTTGGATGTATATGGAGAAGGAGAGAGGGGAGTCAAAAATGACCCCAAGGTTGTGAGCTGAGGAAACAGGGAGGAGTAAAGAGTTATTCACAGAGACTGAGCAGAGATCTGGACCTGGACTGCTGGAGCGATTTCTGGTGTAGAGAGGTATAGATCTGGGAGTCATCTGCGTAAAGATGGTACTGAAAGCCATGAAAAGAGATGAGTGCACCAAGGGACTGGGTATATATAGAGAAAAGGTGTGGACCCAAGACAGATCCTTGGGGTACACCAACTGATAGCGGTAGAGGAGGATCCACCAGAACTGAAATAAATCAGGGCCATCTTACCAGCCCTCCTATAATAATCCTGTAAGACTGAAAATTCACCTTTTTGAAGCTATTTTTGGATCCTGATCCACTTAGTCTCCTATGTGTTTCCTTATCATACCCTATGGGGGTCATCTAGAACCACGAATAGCAGGGATGAATGTCTGGTTTGGCCATCCAACCTCTACTATTCGCAGGGACCCGATTCCAAAACAAAAGCTCCCCACACATACATGGTCTTTGTGTGTGGAGCTCTGTACTGGGGAGGGAATAGGCAGTGACAGGGTGGAGAGTGGGTGCAGCAGATCCACAAAAACGAGGTGAGGAGTAGCAGGGGGTTCCCCTCTGCCTGATCCCGGCAAGGCCCTGTGGAGTTCAAGCAGCAGGGAAACACCATTCTGCAGTGGTGCAGGGCAAGGAGGCTCTGCTGGATGCCACAGCACCGGAGCTCCAGCAGGAGCATAGTGAGGGATGGTTGGGTGCATTCATGGACATTCCCTGCTGCAGAATTGGGGCCCATCCAAGTGCCCAATTCTGGAACCATGGGAACGTATAGCACCCACTGTTTCAGAATCCGGTGCAAATCTGGCCTCTCTAGATTTTGGACGTCCCCCGATCTGAATTGGCCTCTGTGTATTCTTGTCCTCAGCTGTTATAGGATCTGTCTTAGCTAGATTGTAAGCTCTGGTGAGCAGGGATCGTCTTTTACATGTGCCTGTACAGTGTTGCGTATGCCTTGCAGCACTATACCAAATGATCAGTAGCAGTAAAAATGCATAAACGGACACCATGCTTAAACTTTGCTTTGCATGTATGTTTACACCTGCTCTTCCTACAAGCAAAAAATTTGCTGATGGCTCTTTGAGTTTATCTGGCTGTCAGGACCTATTGTTTTCTTTAAATGCTGCTGCTGCTGCTGCCCCTCAGAAGCTGCTACCCTAGGTCTGTCATGCATAATGCATTGCTGGCCCTGAAAGTACCCACTGGCATGGCCGGTGCTACCATTAGGCGATATAGGCAGTTGCCTAGAGTGTTGGCCCTCCAGGGGTGCCCATTGCTACCCCTGCTGGGATCTGCAATAGCCATAAATGGCTCTGTGGCATTTACATTTAAACTTTGGTGCTGGGGGCTGTTTGCCTCTACCCCCTCTAACGCCTAATGCCAACTTTCTGTCTGATAAAGTAGTATGAAGTGAATACCCCACAAGTAGTACAAGGTGGGAATGATGCCGCTAGCTTTTTGTCCTTTCCTCTATCCCCAAGCCCAGGCCTAACAACAGTGGCATCAATAGCAGCATCCCTTTCTCCCCCCACCCCCCCCAAGGAAGTAAAGTCTTGTAAAACCTCAGAGATGTGGAGCACTTTAGTTTCAAAACTGTTTATTCGTTAAGTTACAAACAATCTAACACAAAAAGCTGCCATACAAGCAGATTCAAAAATGGTAAATTAAAAATTTTCCTCTGCAATGCTCTCTGCCCAGAATAGCTCCTCGTCTCCATCCTACTTGAGATAATAATATATCTCCTGTTTGACCTGAGCTGATACAGGAAGCTACATACTATAGGTTGCGTGTGGGGAACCATTACAACCACAACTCTTTAACCTTGTCATTTGGTCCCAATGTTACACTTTATTCTACCCCCATAATTCCACATCAACTCAGCTTTTTCCTTTCCTCTCTCACCCCCTCTTCCCACCTGAATGTCCAGCGAACCCGAAGACACCATCACTCGCACAGTCCCCATTAAAATTCATTTAATATTACAATCTGGGTCCTAGGAGAAAGCGAGTCCAGATGAGGCCTTCATGGGTGCAATATTCATCTGGGCAGGCTAGGCACCATTACGGTGCATAGTCCTGCCTACTGACCCTTAACCCCGGATATTCAATGCTGCAGCGACGGCACAGGGTAGCGGCAATATTACACTGCTACCTCATTAGCATCTGCAGCTAAAACTAGGCAAGCCAAAAGCTGGCCTAGTTTTAGCCACGGATCACTTACTGGGTAGGGATGCGATATCTTTACTACCTGGTCTGCGGCAGTCTCTGCCTCTGCTCTGCCCTGGAATGCCCTCAACACACCCCGATGCTAACTGGATAACATTAGGGTATGTAGGGGAATTATTGGAGGATATTCAAACATCATCACAAAGTTGAAACGCTAATGACATCGCTCCTAGACACCCTAATAAAGGGAACAGCCACCCCAAACCAGCGCTTCATTCTTATATTTATCGCCATATCATCAGCATTTGACTCTATCCTTCATAAACAGATTCATTTGAGTTGGAGGAACACCCCTCAAATGGCTTCAATCTTACCTATCCAACCATTCCCAATAAGTGAGAACAGGTTCAATAATATCTACTCCATGTAGGCAAAGTCAATGAGTACCACAAGGATCGTCACAATCAGCACTACTATTCAACATATACTGCATATGGATTGAATGTATATTTCATAAACACAAAATAAACTACCATTTATATGCCGACAACATTATGCTGTATACCCCACACAACCTAACCAAACCAGATCTGAGTAACATATTAAGCTGCTTCAAAGACATAGTTCAATGGTTAACAAACCACAAGCTCATAATCAACATAAATAAGACTGAAGTGCTCTACATCTTCAGGAACAAAGCATTCACTCCACCAAAAACAATTAGAATCAACAACGCAGACCTAGAGATAAAAAAAGAGGTATGCATCATATATCAGCAATACCACAAAAGCAATCTATCATAGAATAAGTGTCATAAATAACCTCCGACCTCTCCTCAGTGAAGATTTCAGATCTGTATTCCAAGCAATATTTCCTCACCTAGATTTTTGTAATATACGTCAAGATCTCCCCCAACAGATACTACATCCGCTTCAACTAGCAAACACACAGCAGCCAGAATCATAATGGGAGAAAAAAAGATCGGACCATATCACATCCCCTCCAATCGTGCTGTCTAAATGTTGTTAAATACCCTCATGTTAAATGTAACCCTCCAATTGTGATGTAACCACTTTGATTATAGGATAAGGTGGTATACAAATCTGTCTAAATAAATAAATAAAATACTAAAACAGCTACACTGGCTCGCTGGATAAGACACAAAACAATAATAATAATAATATTCAAAATAATCCACAATATTTCGGCACCCTGCTTGGAATCTACAATACACACGACTACAAGTGACAGAGAAACAAGGAATTGGCAACAAAATAAGTTAGTTTAGCAACTGTGTTAACAAAGTGTAATCAGGAAACATGGAAGAGAGCATTCTCATTCTATGTCCCAGATGGCTCTCAGATTTCCGCAAGTGGCTAAAAACTCATCTATTCAAAGACCACGTTAAGGACTAGCACTATATCCCCCAACAGTAACAAAATACCTCCCTCACAGCTGAATGTAAGTTTAAAAATGTAAATTGATGTTATAATTATGTTATGCTAACTTTACATAGAACAAGAGCTTAAAGTTCTCAGTTCCTTGTAAAGCGCTTTGATTTCCTGATTAAGTGGTTTACAAAAACAGTTAAATAAATAAATATTCAATGGCACTAACCATGATAGTGTCATTGAATATCCCCCATTTAAGGTATTTACACGGTTTACTGAGTTTTAAACAGTGTGAACGCCTTTTGAAAATCAGGCCCCATGTGTCTAAGTACAGTAACATTTATGCTGATTTTCAGAAGACCCAAAGAGGCCATATTCTATCTTTGCCTGGGCATGTAGCAGGTATCTCTATGCCCAAAAAAGGGGGCTCTTTTCCCTTCCACTTGAGGAGGATGCAACTCTTGCCCAACAAGCAGGATATTTGTACCCATATTTTCAGATATTTCCCTAAACCTTTTGCCCTTTACAATCCAGAAGAGTAAAATTCAATTGCATATAATTAAAACCTTCCTTCCAAAATGCACTAACCTATGTACACAGTCATCACTGGTGCCCCACTGACAAAGCCGCCACATTTGTTGCAGTTTGACGTAGATGATAATTGGGCTAGATACAATTGATCTTGTGAAAAGTATGCACTCATCAAAAATTTAAACTGCACCTCCCTCAAATTACTATTAATTATTAACTCTGGTGGTGTTGCTATTTTCTTTTGAAACAAGTTCTCTGACAATTGAATCCCCAATTCCCTTCTCCAAAACCCACCCTAACCCTCTCAGGGGCACACATTTCAATAAAGCACCATATACCATCAAAATAGTGGGCCTCTGCCTCACTTCTAACTGGAAAAATTCCACCATTTTAGAGGTCTGGTCCAAAAACGCACATCAAGGCTCAGTTGCATATATGCAAATACATACACCAGAGAGTTTAAATCAAAATCCTTATTTGCTTAAACAGAATTATTCTCTTCATCTAGAACTGAAAGACAGACTCCTGGACTCCCAGGTCCCAAAGGTTTTGTTGATGTTACCCACTCAAATCTGCATGGCCCCAAATGGGAAAATATGTTGATACCTTTGAACTATGGTTCCATAATCCACATAAAGATCACCAAGCGAATTGCAGAGGTTCCACTATAATACTCCAAGTATAATACTCCTCCAAGTTCAACCAACAAAACTGCTCTCCTGGCCTGACGCACATACCTTAGGTCCAGGAGTGGCACTGAGCTTTCTCCAGTTCCAGTGCTGGTCCTGTAAACCCAATCAAAGACAAGTCTCTGAATGTCTGCCATATTATACAGTTCAATGCCAGGCACTGAATCTCCATCCTGTGCCTATGGATACTTAAGAAGCTCCATTCTAACCCTACAATAACAACAGCTATGAATGTCACTCTATCGATCCATTTAATTGCTGGACTTCCTCTTTTGTGATGATCTAAAACCTTGCCAAGCATGATGTCTTTCCCTAATAATCTCTCTCTTTGCTTGATGTATCCAAAGCGTGAAAGTCAAAGTCTTGTCATCTAAGCTTCTAAAGAAAGCTTAGGTTTGATCTCCTCTAGTACCAATTGGCTCATTCTTCGGGCAGTCCATGGTATATACAGTATAGTTCACCAGCACCATAATTTGCAGACACTGATTTTCTCCCCTTCTCTTTTTCACTGTTATTGAAAATACCATGACTTGGACAAATTGAATCTTTTTGTGGAGAGATACATCTCTGCTCTTGAGAATCTTGTTAAGTCCTTCATAGCTATTCTGCCAAGAGCAATGCATCATTGGATTTGTTGATGGTTTGTTGTTTATTGATCCAAGAAGGTTAAAGTCATCCACTATTTCTATTTCTTCTTCATCAACGATGAACTTATTGATTTTACCAGTTGTCAGAATCTGTGTCTTCTTCATGTTAAGGTGCAGGCCCCATGTTCAAAATTTAAGAACTATGTTGACTAATAGGATTCAGGAGCCTGGTGATCATTGCATGGTTTTAGAATCACCATTACCAGCGTATGATTCCCTCCCTGTTCAAAGTTCCTCTATTGATTAATTGCTAAAAAAAAAAACAACAACAAAAAACAAGAAAAAAAAAACTACAGTTAAGGGAAAACAGATTTTATCCTCCAAGATTTTGTACCAGTAGCCTTAAATAGGATTGCCCATTTTACCACCCACTGCACATTCTCAGCTGCTTCAGGCATATTCAACAGCTCCTTCTGCTGATCTATTAGTTGTCAATATTTGAGACTAATGGAACTATAAAACTTATGAAAAATCTCCAGAATTTCTTTGTTGTGCATCATGATTACACATAGTACTGTTCATAGCTGCCACATAGCAGGGGCCACTCCATCCCCTAACCAAAGTTAACATTAACTTGTCTGCCTGATCTCAAACTGATACAGCCAGAGTCTATAGTACAGTAGGGACTTTTTGTGTCCATTGATGAATAAAGGAATTTAATTCAAGGACCACAGACATTAACTTGGTTCATACTCTTTCCATCTTCTGATGTAAGTTGCATACCTGATTTTCCAATCTCAAAATAACCTTATCACCCTGCATCTTCTGATCTCAAATGCTATCATATTCCCTCTTATTTATTTAGACAGATTTGTATGCCACCTTTTCCTTCAATCAAGGTGGTCATGTCATATAACAATTGGAGGGTTACATTTAATATTAGGGTACGTGTAAACATTTAGACAGTACGGTTATTTAACAGCATTTAGACAGTACAATTGAGGTAACATTTAACATGAAGGTATTTAATAACGTGGTATGATAGACTTGTGTGTGTGGATAGGATGGGTGTGTGTTTAGTTGACGGAGGTAGTAGTATTTCTGTTTGGATAGGGGATGTTGCCTGAATGCTCATAGGTTTCTATAAATAACAATGTTTTGAGGTCTTTGCGGAAGTCTGTGAAATCATCTAATGCCCTCAGGCTCGTTGGGAGGGAGTTCCATAGTGTGGATGCCAGTAGTGATGGTGCTCTTTTTGATGTTGTTTGTTTGGTTTTGTGATAGTCTGCAGGTGTGCCGATCATGCTGTCGTTATTGGTTCTTCTTGGTCTATTGTTGATGTCCCTTGTTATAACATTTTGGAGTACGTCTGCTGAGAGATGGTGAATAATTTTGAAGATGATCATGATTGTTTTGTTTTTAGCTCTTGCCAACATTGGGAGCCAGTGTAGTTGTTGTAGGACGGGAGTGATGTACTCGGTCCTTGGGGTGTCTGTAATGATGTGTGCTGTGGTGTTTTGTACCATCTGTAGTGAGTGGAGTGTCTGCTGAGGAAGGCCTTGATATAATGAGTTTCCATAATAAAGCAGTGGTGTAATGAGTGCTTGGCACACTGTGCGGAAGTGCCTTGACGGAGCATTGGTTTGATTTGTCTGATTGTTTTCAATCGAAGATATGCCTTGTTTGCGGTTTTGGTGATGTGGATTTTAGGTTCAGAGCTCTGTCTAGTGTTATGCCCAGATACTTAACTTCTTCTTTGACTACTATGTGTTTGTCTAGGATGCTGATAGTTTGTGGAGGTACAAAGATGGGGTTCCTGGTGACGAACATTGCCTCAGTTTTGTCATAGTTGACTGTTAAGTTGTTGGCTTTGAGCCAGTCATTCATGTCTTCGAGGCATTTTGTTATTGCTGTAGTGTTTAGTGCTAGTAGGTTGATTGGAGTGTACACCATGATGTCGTCAGCATAAATGTGATAGTGTAGTTTGTGGTGCTTGATGATGTTGCATATGGGCTGTATGTAGATGTTGAAGAGCAGTGATGATAGGGCTGAGCCTTGAGGTATTCCCTGCGTGACGGGGAATTGTAGTGATTTCTTTTGGTCGCATTTGACTTGTTGCGTTTGCCCTTCCAAGTATGATGTAAACCACTTCAGGGTATTCTTGCATAGTCCTATCTGTTGTAAGTGTTGCAATAGCTTAATGTGTGACAGTGTCGAAGGCCACTGAGATGTCCATGAACACTAGCAGGTAGCCATTTTTTATGTTGTCCATGCCTCTTAGCACAGTCTTTGCAGTTTCCCCAATAAAGATAAGGATTCTCTTTGTGGACTCTGTTAAATTTTTCATATTCTGTCCACTAAATTAGAAGGTATTTCACAAATTTGCTTTCCCTATAAAGATGATCTAGGAATCACCAAAACTTTGTTCCTATCCATTTTTCTCCCCAGCTTAGATTTATCCAAATCAAAGCATGGTCAGCAATTTCCAGATGGCCAACCTCTGTTCTAATGATCCCTGAAGAGCTGCCCCTGGACATCAGTGTATATCCATCCTCAATGCTGTTGCATGCACCTACAAGACGTATCATTGTGTTCCTGGGGACGCAGAATCCTTCAAACATAAGTGCTAAGAAGCACTGCGCACAACACAGCTATTAATGTAGATAATGTAAATATGTATGTGACAGTTATCTCAGTTTCTAGCCAAGTTATATTTCCTGTTTTATTGTAAATACAATACAGTCACGACTGCATTGTATAAGCCACAGTTGGATGTACACCGTGCTGATGTTGAATAGCGTGGTGTAGAAGAGAAAATAAATAAATAATGTAATTCATGCAGCTCACAAACCTGCATGAATTAAAAGGGTGCTTGGACAGTTTGTGAGATCCACCTGATCTATTGGAAGATTAGAAAAGGGTTGTAAAATCTTTGTTAATTTTGCTAAAAAATTCAGGTCATATACTTTGGGGGCATAGAGATTGCAAAAGACCACTGGATTACCGTAGTTTACCTGTTAAGATCACAGCTTCACATCCAAGGGACAGGCTCCCTCCACGGGACAGGCTCCCGCACCGCAACAGATACAACATCACATCCCCAGGACAAGCCCCTGCAACAAGTACAGCTCTCCTCAAAAAAGCAAACAACAGACGAAAAACTAAGGACACAGGCGTCGCCCTATCAGAACATCACAAGCTATCAACATGCACACCACATACTTCCTCCCACTATACCTACTAGTCACACAACTCCTCCCACCAACTACACACCCCCACTACCCCCAAACAAACACACCATGGTACCCACCAACTGCACTGCCATATCTCGGTCCACAACACACACACAAAGAGACACTCGCAACCTCCCAAACAAAGAGACAAAACAGACACAAATCAAACCCCAACACCGGCCCTAAGGAAGCACAAGTCGCAACAACCTCTTCCACAAAGAAAACATCAATTGAGCTCATAAACGCCAGATCCATCTGCAACAAGATACACACTCTGGTAGACCACATTGAAGAGCGACAGCCAGACATAATATGCATCACAGAGACATGGCTCAACCCTACCGACAGTGTACTACTCAACCAACTAGTACCGAACAACTACTCAGCATACAACTGCCCACGCATCCACAAGCGTGGAGGAGGAGTCCTAATAATAGCAAAAACAGAACTCAAGTTCAAGACACTGAATCTCACAGATACAAAGCAGTGTAACACAATTAGCATCAAGAACAAGAATATTGCAATCTGCCTAACCTACAGAGCACCCCGTGCTCCACCCGACGAACTAGCCTTCATACTCGAAGAAGCCTGTGCCATAACGTCAAACAACAAACCAGCACTACTAATCGGAGACTTCAACCTCAAGTCCGCCAATACAAAAGATGCAGAGGCCTTCCTTCAGGCAATGTCATCACTTCAATTCACACAGATAGTCAATGCACCAACACACAGACTAGGATCATCCCCAGACCTCATCTTCGCATCAAACTACCTAACTTCAAGAGACCTAATCTCTACACCCACCATCACCCCAGTACCATGGTCTGACCATTACTTAATCGAGACAAATATGCAATCACAAGAAGACTGGACAAGCGAAAGAGCGAACTTCCCACACACACAAAGACGATTCAAGTCCTTTGACAAGGACGAATTCATCCAGGACACAATACAACACTTGAACATTGACTCAGAGGACCTGGAGGAACAAGTTTCCAACTGGAACAATGTCCTAGCTAACGCCGCCAAACCATCCGTTGACAGGACCAAGAAACAACACCACAACAAGAGACAAAACAAACCATGGTACTCAGCAAAAATACGACAGGAAAAGAGGGAGCTCAGGAAAATTGAACGGAGATGGAGAAAAAACAAAACTACTTCCGACCAACATCTTTACCTAACAAAGCAAAAACAATACAATGAACACATCAACCAATCAAAGAGAGAATTCCACACAAACCTGATAAATTCTTCCATCAACAAACCCAGAGAACTTTTCGAAATAGTAAAAACCCTGACAAAAGAGCAAGCAGCAGAAAGAGAAATACAAGTGGATCCACAGATATTCGCCGACCACATCAAAGACAAATTTCACTCCACAGAGCGCTCAACACCCAGTAGAACCAACAGAACGAACGTCCACCCCAAAACCTGGGGCACATTCCACTCACCCTCAAAAGAGCAGATATCAGACATCATCTCCACAATCAACACAAGCACTGCTCCTACAGACCCTTGCCCAGTGTCATGGGTCAAAGCCACCAAAGCAAGCCTCATACCAAACATTCATAAAATGGTACACAACTCACTCACTCAAGGACTCATGCCACAGCAATTAAAGCTTGCCTCAGTAAGACCAATCACAAAGAAAACTTCTCTCGACAAAAAGGACCCAGCAGCATACCGACCAATCTCCAGCATACCCTTCCTCGCAAAAATAATCGAAAAGACGGTTCAACTACAACTTCAGGAACACATTGACGAACACGGAACTCTCGACGACAACCAACACGGATTTCGTCCCAACCATGGAGTCGAAACTCTCCTGATCTACCTCTTCGACAGCATCATAAGAATAATTGACGACATCAGGAATGGAATTATAATGATCTTCATCGACATCTCCTCAGCGTTCGACACAGTTGATCACAATATACTCCTGGAGAGACTGAAGAACACTGGTATACACGGTACCACTCTAAAATGGTTCCACTCGTACCTAACAGAAAGACAGCTACAGGTCAAGGTGGGACAGGACACCTCCCGGCCCATAAACGTCCAACAAGGAGTACCACAAGGATCCGCACTCTCAGCACTCCTTTTTAACATCTACATCCAACCAATATGCAACATTATGAAAGAGAACAACATCCAATACACAATATACGCAGACGATATAATGGTATACTCCCCGATATCAATCGAAAACCCGGACTTCTCTAAGATAGCAGACTGCCTTACCCAAATGGCGAAGTGGTGCCAAAACAACAATCTAGCTATAAACTACAACAAGACTGAAGCTTTAATCATCACTCGAAACCAAAGCTTCACACACCCACCAAACATAAAGATACAAAGCACCACGATACCGATAAGATCGGAGGTGAGATACCTTGGGGTTACTCTGGACAGTAAACTCAACCTCAAACCACACATAGACAAAACAATCCAAAAAGCATATTACAGGATGCGAATCATCAGGAGACTGAAACCACTCCTCGCTCCAGAACACTTCCGTACAGTCTGTCAAGCACTGATAACCCCAATACTGGACTTCTGCAATCCGATATACCTCGGACTACCAAAACAAGCTCTCAAACCACTACAGCTGGCACAAAACACTGCAGCTCGAATCATATCCGGAGCCGCAAGGCAGGAGCACATCACACCTACACTAAAGGACTTACACTGGCTCCCAATCATTGCTCGCATCAGATACAAGACTATCATAAACCTATTTAAGATAAAAGAACACACATCAGCCAACAGCCTCCACCTGCTCATACAACCGGAAACCAGCGCACGTCCCAGAAGAAGTCAAACACGCAACCGAGTCAGCACCCCAAATGAGTACAAGCACACACGCAAGGACACAACAGACAGAGCTCTCTCCATGGCTGCTCCAACAATATGGAACAATCTACCGGACGATCTAAGGGCAACTCCAGACCTCAAAGACTTCAGAAAACAACTGAAAACCATGCTGTTCATAGAGCACTATGGTCACATCACATAACCTAAGAGAATGGATAACAGCACTCCAATCCTCCCAAACAACTGAATATATATAAAATATGATTCTAGCACCACTGTAAATAGCCCACCCTGTATATAGCTCAAACAAATCAAGCACCCAACACATCCCTCACACAACTAAGTTTTATCCTCACTGCATGTACAACACACACACTTTACCTGATTGCTTGCTGTGATACCACCTTGATTATTAAGATAAGGCGGTTTAGAAATACTGTTAAATAAATAAATAAATAAATAAATATCACCCCTCAAGCTCCAAGAATTCTTTTTCATTATTATATGCTAAGTTCTTGCAGAACAGATACACTACTGCTGCTTTGCATTCCTCAGAGGAGGCTGCACAGACTTGATTCATCCATTATCTCTTTAATTGAGCATGTTCCAAGGTTTTGATGTCTATCTCTTGCAACATTATGACCCCAGCTGAGTTTCTCTGCAGAGAGCAAAATATTTTGACCCTTTTTATAGAAGAGCCAAGGCCACATACATTCCAAAAGGCACATCTCCGGTCCTTAACTTTTCACCCCAACACTCCCAAATCTCATGAATAAAGCCCTGTGCATCTCCCTCGAGGTGCCCCCACCCCAGGTTAGAACCCCCCCAACCACATCACTATGTTGCGTGCACACACACACGGACCACTGCACCTTCAAGTTCTCCCAACCTCCACCTATCCCCTTGCCTACCCCCTCCAACGCCCAAGACCCTACCCAATTCCACTCTTTGAAGGTCCTCCAGCCCATTCAGAACATACCCTTATCCGTCTTCAAGTTCCTGAGGCATGGGGGTCTACCCTTTGCTCCCCCAACACAGTCCACAAACCCCACACTTCACATACACCCTATTTTCCACTATTTCCCTGAAACCAAAAAAAGAAAAGAAAAGCGAGAAAAAAAGATAAAAACAAATGCCATACTTCCATTCAGGTCATTTATACTTCCTATCCATCCCACTCATCTAACCAATATTCTGAACAACAAAACATATGACACTATCACGCTTCCACATTAGTTCACAGGGGCACACTTTCAACACAACTGTTGCTCAACAAAGTTATCAGTGCTCAGACAATGTCTTAGTATGGGTTCTTTAAAAACTCAGGGGTATGTTGTCCCATTGAAATCAATGGAGCCACGGCTCTAATATCGCACGGAAGCCGCAACCGCCATTTAGTAAACATACCCCTCAGTCTACAGTCATAATGTGTTCCTCATTTGACCCCGAATGTCACTTGGCAAAGTCTCATGTCTCATGTCTCATCTGCATTACCATGCCAGATGGAGTAGTTCTCAAAGGAAAGCAGTGAAACAGAAACTCATACCCAGAGTCCGTTTTTCATATCCACTCAGTGCCCAGGTTAAAGTCACCTTGAGATGGGCTTTAAGTACAAACTCTTTGTTCCATTTTTTTCTTTTTTGTAGTATTTAGCTCACAGTTTTTCAGTAATGGTTCAAGGTAAGTTACAATCGGGTACAGTAGATATTTCCATGTCGCAGAGGGCTTACAATCTAAGTTTGTACTGAGGCAATGGCAGGTTAAGTGACTTGCCCAAAGCCACAAGGAGTGCCAGTGGGATTCAAACGCTTGTCTTTTTGGTCACCTGGTGACTGATCTATCCAGTAGGCAATACTCAATGTGAAGGTGTTCCCCCATATCCTGTTACAGTAGAAGGCAGAGCCATCTTGTGACTTCTAAACTGTTCCCCAAACTTCCATGCTCCTCTGTTCAGGTGCTTCTCCCGATCTAGCCATGCAACTCTTGGATATCATCCTGTGCACATAGAATGGTGGCCTTGCAGAGTCAAAAATCCTGCTAACAATCTCATACCCACAGTGTCTCATTACCAAATGCAGGAAAAAACAAAAGTTCATACACTGATCCAATCCTGCAAAACAATTGTAATTAAGAAAACCAAGCTGCATGAATCCAACTCTCTTCTTCAAGTTGCTTTGGTGAAATTGCCCTCTGAGATCTGTCTCCAAAGTATGTCATCTGCCTACTGGTCTGAAGTAGTGGCATCAATGGGAACAGTCATCCTAGTCATAAAGGCTTCAGCTGCTGCATCAAATACATACATAAGAACATAAGATATGCCATACTGGGTCAGACGGAGGTCCATCAAGCCCAGTATCCTGTTTCCAACAGTGGCCAATCTAGGTCATACGTACCTAGCAATATCCCCAAAAGACACAGGTTCCACAATGCTTGTACTGGGTCAAGCATTGATTATCCTGGGTCCCTTTTTAATAGTGGTTTATGGACCTTTCCTCCAGGAACTTGTCCAAACCTTTTTTAAACCCAGCTACACTAACAGCCCTTACTACATCCTCCGGTAACAAATTCCAGAGTTTGATTACACGTTGAGTGAAAAAATATTTTCTCTTATTTGTCTTAAATAGTTTACCCTGTAGCTTCATTACATGTCCCCTAGTCTTTCTATATTCTGGTAGCGTAAACAATTGATCCACGTTTACCTGCTCCACTCCATTCATTAATTTATAGACCTCTATCATATCTCCCCTCAGCCGTCTCTTTTCCAGGTTGAAAAGCCCAAACCTTTGTAGCCTTTCTTCATAGGAGTATCCTTCCATCCCCTTCACCATTTTGGTGGCTCTTCTCTGTACATTTTCTAATAATGCTATGTCCTTTTTAAGATACGGTGACCAGAACTGCACACAATATTCAAGGTGTGGTCGTACCATGGAACGATACAGAGGCATTATAATATCCTTTGTTTATTTTCCATCCCTTTCTTTATGATACCTATCATTCTATTTGCTTTCTTGGCTGCCGCTGCACACTGGGCAGAGGGTTTTAACATATTATCCACGATGACTCCTTAATCTTTTTCCTGGGTGGTGGTTCCCAATGTGGAACCTTGCATTGTGTAACTATAGTGTGGGTTGTTCTTTCCTAGGTGCATAACTTTGCACTTGTCCACATTAAATTTCATCTGCCATTTGGATGCCCAGTCTTCCAATTTATCCAGATCCTCCTGCAGTTTTCCACAATCCTCTTGGGTTATGACAACTTTAAACAGTTTTGTATCATCTGCAAATTTGATAACCTCACTTGTTATTCCCTTTTCCAGGTCATTTATGAATATGTCAAAAAGTAGCGGACCCAGTACAGATCCCTGGGGTACTCCACTATTCACCTTTTTCCATTGGGAATATTGGCCATTTAGCCCTACCCTCTGCTTTCTATCTTTTAACCAGTTCCCGATCCACAATAGTACACTGCCTCCTATCCCATGACTTTTTAGTTTCGCCAAAAGTCTCTGATGAGGGACCTTATCAAAAGCTTTCTGAAAGTCCAGATACACTATATCAACCGACTCACCTTTGTCTACCTGTTTATGCACACCTTCAAAAAAGCATATCAGATTAGTAAGACAAGATCTTCCTTGTCTAAAGCCATGTTGGCTGTCTCCCATTAGGCCATGACTATCTACATGCTGTGTAATTTTGTTCTTTATGATGGTTTCTACCATTTTCCCCGGTACTGACGTCAGACTCACTGGTCTGTAATTTCCCGCATCACCCCTGGAACCCTTTTTAAAGATTGGTGTTACGTTGGCGACCCTCTAATCTTCAGGTATTATAGATGATTTTAATGAAAGTTCACAGATTACCAATAGCAGGTCCGCAATCTCATATTTCAGTTCTTTCAACACTCTTGGATGTATACCATCCGGTCCAGGTGATTTGCTACTATTCAGTTTATCAAATAGTTGTAATATATCTTCCCGGTGTAGTGATATTTCTCTCAATTCCTCTGCAGTATCACCTTTAAATACCACTTCAGTCTTGGGTAACATCCCTACATCTTCCTCTGTGAAGACCGAAGCAAAGAATTCATTCATTCTCTCTGCTATAGCCTTGTCTCCTCTTACTGCCCCTTTTACCCCTCTATCATCTAATGGCCCAACTGACTCTCTCACAGGTCTTTTGCTACGAATGTACTTGAAAAAGTCTTTATGCACCTGACCTGCCTTCTGTACTCTTAAGCACACTGGAAACTGGAGCATAGACTTGACTTTTTTTTCTCAAATAGCTGAACACACTGCTGAGAATGCTCTCCTTTTCTGGGCCACTGCTGCTAATTAGGATTCTATGGTTGTCATAGGTAAGCTGGCTGGCCAGCCTGACAAGTCACTCACAGAACAAGTTCCTTTTGTGCAAAGTTGATGAAACATGTTAGGACAGAGCTGGGTTGAGGACACACTCTGTTCTCTCTCTATCACCACCGGACTCTGCACGCCACTCTTTGCCAGTTCCCTGGGCAGCCAAGTCTCCAAAAAGCCACACAATTCTGAGTCCTTCAGAGACTCCAGTAGGCCAATAAGATGCAGGTTATTTCTTCTTGACCTATTTTCTAGGTCATCAACATTTGCCTCACATCATTTCGAGGCTTGTTGCAGCTGTTGGATCTCTTGGGTCATGTTATCCTCCATATCAGAGATCCAATTTCTGTGGTGTCTAACCTCTCCTGTACTGCCAGTGTGGCAGTCACTCCCTCCAACTTCTCACAGACCTGATCAAACTTTGACCCAAGTGCTTGGACTACTGCTTCCATTACTTCCTTCACCAATGCTAAATTGTACTCCTCCTTTCTCTCCAAGTCTGCTGGGCTGTGTGGGGCTAAGGTTTTGGAGTCACCAGGCTTGGCCCATTCTCTATCTTTTTTTTAGCCACTTTTGCAGCCATCTCACCACTCACCATCAATATATTGCGATAATGGTGTTTTGCACACTCTTAGGCCAGAGGTAGAGTGTGGAGGATGATAAACTGCATGGACTGGAGGATTGAAGAGGGAGGTTTCTCCAGAGCTCAGTCATATCCTCCTTGGCTCCTTGCATCACATGATCATTGTAGAACATTTTATTTCATTTTTTATTTTATCTTTAATGAATTTTACAATAAACACAAGTAATACATACTTGAACAGAAAAGTTCATCTTGGTGATAACATAAAACAAGCAATAAATTACTGGGGAAAACATAATACATCAAGGAGGACACTAGCCCACAATAAAAAGAGGGACAATCCTTTCACAAAATCAAAAGACAAGAAAACATAGTTCAACTATATAGGCAAACTGAGGAGGCTGAATGGAACAGGCATACCTACAAAGATGGGTCATAGATAGCACGCTGGGCCGATACAAAAGAGACCAAAGCAGCTGGATCAGTAAAAAGATATCTAACAGACCTATACTTAATCACATACTTGCAAGGAAATTTAAAAAGAGCAGGGCTCCAAGCACACCCAGGTATCAGTAAGAGAAACTCCTTCCTCTGCCTCAGAGTTTCCTTAAATCCTGATCTTATATGACAGAAACAAAAAACTCTCTATATCGAAAAAATAGCCGCATAAGCCAGTCCTGGTCTGACAGCAATGCAAAAGACACTATCAAAGTCACATGTCTAGCTGTCTCAGAATCTGAGGTCTCAAAGACCACAGAAATATCCAAATATGCATAGTAACTGCCTGATCCTGGGACTGTTCTTGATGGCCTCTACCCAGGGGTGGCCCAAGGGGGGTGTGGGGCCTCATTTGCATAAATATTTGCATAATGTTACCATACACTATCTTTAGTAAACATGCCTCTTAATGAGTGTATGGATAAAGACAGACTAAAAGATTTCTATATTGCTATAATCCAGTGCCAACCGCCAGGCACATTAGGAACTACTACAAACACTGCCCATTCAGAACTCATAGCAAACCTGCCGTATCCTAACAACACTACTAGGACTCACAAAGCACCAGACCCTACCTATCAAAAGGCAACACTGCAAATATTAAACCAATACATTTCAGAGAATAACAATACATGACCTACTAGGGAAGGAGAACAAGTGGCAATGTCAAATAGGAATTACATAAACAGAATACCTCAATTCAGTTACACATCCAGAACAAAGACCATCATCAAACAAGGAATCACAATTTATAAACAGGAAGACCATAATTAAACTAGGAACCACAAAAGCCAAACTTGGAATGTACAACAACACTGTAGAAATAAAACTATAAATTAATTTCCTCTTGTACTAAACAAAGCCCAGACGTTAATGATGCACATTTCCCAGAGCTGACATATTCCAGTTAATAAATTCAAAATAAAGAGATTATTTTTTACCTTTTGTGCATTTTTTTCAGTTGCAATTGCTCCAGCCACTTTCTTCTGGTTTCTTTGTGTCTTCTGCTAACTCTCCATCGTCTGCTGTCCATTTGTCCTTTCTTCTCTCTTCTAGTTTTTTTTCCCCATTATCTCTCTACATCTGCTTTAACATACTAATCTTTCTCCTTTTGCTCTTTCCTCATTCCTATTTCATCCACTCAAATTTTACCCCTCCATCCTCAATCCCCACTTACTCTCCCAATACCCGGCCAATTGTAGATTTGTCTTCCCTCCCACACAAAATATTTTTCCCTCTCCATTTCACTCTCCCAGCCCCATCCCATTCTAATCCTCCCCCAACATCAGCTCCCTTCTAGTTCCAGCCCCACCCAGCATCCGCTCCCTTCTAGTCCCCACATCAGCCCATTTCCAGTCCTAGCCCCCCCATCAGTCCATTTCCAGTCCTTGCCCCTCCCCTTACAGCCCATTTCCAGTCCTAACTCCCTCCACATCAGCTATTTGCAGTTCAAGCCCCCCCTTTGACTCAGCCCATTTCCAGTCCTAGCAAACCCACCAGCCCATTACCAGTCCTAGCCCCCCCGTAGCCCAAGTCCTAAGCCCCCCCATCGCCCATGACCAGTCCTAACCCCCCCATCGCCCATGACCAGTCCTAACCCCCCCATCAGCCCACTTCCATCCTAACCCCTCCATCACCCCATTTTCAGTCTTAGCACCCCCTTAGCCCATTACCAGTCCTAACCCCTCCCCCCATCAGCCCAGGTAGAAAAAAAAACAAACTGGCTGCTGCTGCCACCGTGGCAGTGACAGAATTGAGCATCCCGCGGGGGCCCCTCCTGCCTGGCAGAGCCTTCCCTGCAGCATCAGCTCCCTCAGTGTGGGCTTAACAGAGCCGCGAGGGAGAAACCACTGCTGAAGGGACTGATGCAGCAAAGGAGGACTCTGCCGGGCAGGGGGGCCCCCAAGTGACACTCGATTCTGCCGCTGCCATAGTGGCAGCAGCAGCCAATTTTTTTTTTCTTTCCTACCTGGGCTCATGCAGTATGTTTTTTGTGTGGGGGCCCCCTGAAATGTGGGTCCCTGTGCAAAAAACATTCTTGCTCAATGGACGGGTCAGCCCTGCCTCTACCCATCGGCAAATAATAGTAAATAGTAGGGATGGCTTAGAGACTTTTGATACTTCCATCAAATATCTTTTAAATGTGGTGAGGACAGAGGAACTTTGGGAAAATTGATAATCCTCACATTTGCTTGCCGATCAATGTTTTCCAGTGCCTCCACTTTATTCTGTAAGAGAGAATTATCCCTAACCAAAATGTTCCTCTGAACCAGAAATCCTAACTAAACATTCTTCAGTCCTGGGAATCTGTTTTTACACCCCCTGAAGCTCATCTTCCAATTATATCACCCGCTGGTCCACTGAGAAACTTTCACATTTAAAGAATCCAAAGTCAGAGCAAGTACTCTGCTTAAGTCAGCAATAGCCTGCCAGATAGAATTTACAGAAAAAAATTCAGGATGCTTTAGCGGAAAACCAGGCATAGAGAAAGAAGCCCCCAACTAACCTGGAGACTGCTCAGAGACCTGCTGCTCCAATATCAAATGATTGGCCTCTTTTGCTGGGTCCAATGCCACCATTCTCTGCTCCCGCTGCCTCTTGAGAACATCAGCTGCTGGTTGGAAAGTAGTTACAGCTCCCGCACAAACACTGACTGCCACTTCCTTGGGTTAGTGAATCGATCGGAGCATCGGCTTTTGACTCTCTAGCCTGACCATGAAGTGGAGGGAAATCTTGCGGCTGTACTGGAGGGACCCAAAGCTCTGGATGTAAAGAGATTTCAGAGCGAGAAGAAGGGCCGGGGCTACCTGCATCGACCTGTTGCTTCAGCAGCTGCACTCCAGAGTCACACTCCTGCAAGTTAGAGTGCACAAGAAAAGGTAAGACTGAAGAAGCAACTACCAGGGTTTGGTCCAGGCTGGGGGGGGGGGAGCCTTAGCCTTAGCCTTGGCTTTGTTTTCCCATCAAGGAAAGCACTCATCAGCTAGTATCCACCATCTTGGAACACCCCCCCCCCCCAATCAGATTCCTTTTGTAGAACATGTTTTAAGTGCCTGACAAGCCATGGTATACAGAATGCAATTACTGAAGAAAGCAGATTAGCAGAGGAAAACTGATGGGCCATCTTACCAACAGTGGCATGCAGCATTATTTGTAGAAACAGCATCCTCTCCAGTTCAGAACAAGGGAGGACTCTGATCCTAGGCTTTGCTTCAACAGTGTAAATACCAGTAGTGGGCAAGATACAGAAAAAAAATAAAATGTGTTCGCTGAGGGATGAGGCCTCCAGTCTCTTCTGCCAGTGAGGCAGCATACTAGTGCGCCACCACATACTAAATCAATTTGCCATGGAGGAGAAGGGGTGGTGTTTGGCAACATTAACGTAGGGCAAGTGACAGGCAGCATCATTGGAGTAACATGGTACATCTTGGAAATTATATCCCTGGATGAACAGTCCCTGCAGGTGGTTAAGAACATGGGGTTTAAGAGGTTGCTGCATGCCTGCAGGATAACCTTTAGCAGGCAAGTGATCCCCAGCCTGTATAATCAGTTGTGTGGCCATTTGCAGAGCTGGAAAAGGCAGGGGATAGTAGTATGCATTTTGCCACTGACATCTGGACTAATCAGAATGCTACACATGCCTTTATAAAATGCAAGAGAACACAAGCACTGATATTTTGAAGAGCAAAGTGAAGCTAGGAAAGTAGTCAGAAAAGCACAGATATAAATGGAAAAGAAAATAGCCAGTGTGGTAAAATATTCTCATTTGCAAGCCAACCTCATGACCTAGGTGTTATTCTGGACACTCAGCTCTCCATGCAACAAAAAATACAAAAGGTGTCAAAGCTGCATTTTTAAAAAAAATTAATTATAAAATGCAAGATCAAATCCTTTTTTAGCTGCAGAAAATCTTTGTTCTGTAGTTCAGGCCTTAGTTATTATGCCTTTGGATTACTGTAATAAATTTATACCTTGGCCTCCCAGCATAAGTTACTCAAATTTTTCAGCAGATGCAGAATGCTGCCATGTGTTTAATTACAAATGGTCAGCAATTTGAACATATTACCTCTCAGCTGTAAGAACTACATTAGTTACCAATTAAGTGGCATATAATCTATAAAGTGCTCATGCTAGTATTCGAGTCCTTGAATCAGGAAGGCCCACTCAATTTGGCTGCAACCTTGAGGGTTTATTTTCCAGGAAGATGGCATTGGGTGGTCCGAAAGGGGGTGGGGGATGTAAACAGCCTTATTGTGTTGCAGTTATAAAGTAAACACTGCAGGGCTGTTTGTGGCCATTGCCACCACAGCAGGTCCCAAGAGGGGTAACAGCAGGAGCAATGGGTGCCTCTGGAGGGCCAGTGCTCTAGGAAAGCCCCTAGTTCACCTGATGATAGCACTAGTCCTGCCTGTACTCTAACCAGTGTTTCCAGTAAATGTATATTCCCCACGACAGGAAAAATTGTGGCTCTCCATCATTTATTTATTTATTTACATTCTCTTATATACCGTGCTATTCTGCATCAGTGCAGTTTACATTGAACAAACTGAAATTACATTGAACAGGGCATTATAACTTGAAGATAACTATTTTACGGGGAACATGGGCTATGGAGGGTTAAGTGGCTTGCCCAAGACCACAAGGAGCACCTGTGAGACTAGAAACCCCAGTCCTTCCAGCCCAAGGTTGCTGTCCTCTAGTGGGATTTGAACCCCCGACCTTACGGCCTGAAGTACCTTGCCCCAACCACTAGGCCACTCCTCCACTCCATCATTCATGAGAAGGTGGAAAAGCTAACATTTCTGAAGCCAAATATCCTCTTGTTTGGTTTCCTTTCATTTTTAAGTGACTAGGAGGAGGAATGACTGCAGACCTCTACTAAAGGGGTGTCTTCAGCATCTTGCTGTATTTTTTGGGTTTCCACTGCCATCTCTCCAGGATGATGTTCATTTCCATTGTGTACCTTTGAGCCTTCCCAAGCCAAAACTTAACCCCCCCCCCCAAAAATGAACAACAAATTTTAAATAAAATAAAGCAAAATTGAAAAACAAAATCTCCCTCTGCTGTTGGTGCCTGCCTCACTGTGCTGCCATTTCTGTACTGGCCTGCTTCATTTCCAGGACTACTCTCACGAGCCAAACCTCTGCCGTACTAAAGCAGTTGCCACTCTTCCTGCTGCTTGAACAGCTCTGGTCTGGTCTGCTCTCTCATTTGTAGTGGGTTCCTTTGGGTCCATACAACAAAAGGAGTGGAGGAGTGGCCTAGTGGTTGGGGCAAGGTACTTCAGGCCAGAAGGTCAGGGGTTCAAATCCCACTAGAGGACAGCAACCTTGGGCTGGAAGGACTGGGGTTTCTAGTCCCACAGGTGCTCCTTGTGGTCTTGGGCAAGCCACTTAACCCTCCATAGCCCATGTTCCCTGTAAAATAGTTATCTCCAAGTTATAATGCCCTGTTCAATGTAATTTCAGTTTGTTCAATGTAAACCACACTGATGCAGAATAGTGTGGTATATAAGAGAAAATAAATAAATAAATAAAACCCAAATAAATAAACAAAATTAAATAAATAAAAAGAGAGATCTCCTTTCCCCTTGCTTCTCTATGCCTACATCATTCTGTTGTCACTTTTCTCATGGATGGCCTTGTTGCTGCCCTTTGCCCCTCCCCCCACGTTGATTTGGGTGGTTCATGCCACTCTGAAATACTCTATGACCAATGTCTTTTGTTGTTGTAGGTTTTTTTAACATTTTTCATTCTCCTACTTTGCATTTTTGTGGGTACTTTTGGATTTCTACTATTTTTCATCTTTTTATGCCTTAGATTTTTATCAGTCTTGTTGTATTGCTCTGTGATTAATATCTTAGTGAAATGATGTAGCAGTTCTCCCTCATTTTCCTGTTTTGAAACTTTCTTGGACATTCTAATGGTTTAATGGTTACAAAACTTTTATACCGCCTAAAACTAGGCAGGTTTTCAACAGCACAAGGAAAAGGAAAAGAGGAGAGGAAAAGAGGTTTACAATAGCAGCCAATATAAAACCACAACTAAAATAAATAAAAAGACCAAAGGTCAAACAGCACAAACAGAAATACAGTTAAAAATATCAGACCCTGAGAACCCTAGGTCAAAAAGCTTCCAGAAACAGATGAGTCTTGATGTTCCTCTGAAAATTCACCAAGCTGGTTTTGGTACGTATATAGCCAGGAAGCAGATGAAGAACCAGGAGCAGGACCTCAGAAAACACTCACAAATAAGAACAGAAGCGAGGGACATCTTTAACAATTTTCAGAAGACTGTGTTCGTGAGAAACTAGCTCAACTTAAAGTAGACAAAGCGATGGGACCGGATGGGATACACCCTAGAATACTGAGGGAACTTGGGGACGTTCTAGCAACTCCACTGACTGACCTTTTCAATGCCTCGTTGGAGTTGGGAGTGGTGCCAAAGGACTGGAGAGAGGCTCATGTGGTGCCTTTACACAAAAGTGAAAGTAAGGATGTGGTTGAAAACTACAGGCCGGTTAGTTTAACTTCGGTGGTGAGTAAATTATTGGAAACGCTGCTGAAAGAGAAAATAGTGAGGTTTCTGGAGTCCAGCGGATTACAGGATCCGAGGCAGCATGGATTCACCAGAGGCAGGTCTTGTCAGACAAATCTGATTGATTTCTATGACTGGTTGACCAGGGAGTTGGACCGAGGGAGAGCTCTAGATGTGGTGTATTTAGATTTCAGTAAAGCCTTTGACACTGTTCCTCACAGGCGACTTATAAACAAACTGAGCACCCTAGGGATGGACCATAAAGTTACTGCTTGGGTTAGAAATTGGTTGGGTGGGAGGCGACAAAGAGTACAAGTAAATGGAGCTCACTCTGAGGAGAAGGATGTTACCAGTGGTGTGCCCCAGGGATCTGTCCTTGGTCCGATTCTTTTTAACATCTTTGTTAGTGATATAGCGGAAGGACTGTCGGGTAAGGTTTGCCTCTTTGCGGATGATACCAAAATCTGCAATAGAGTAGACACCCAGGAAGGTGTAGATAACATGAGGAGGGATCTAGCTAAGCTTGAAGAATGGTCTAGAATTTGGCAGCTGGGATTTAATGTTAAAAAATGTAAGGTCATGCATTTGGGCTGCAGCAATCCAAGGGAGCAATACAGTATAGGAGGTGAAGTACTTTTGTCCACCAAAGAAGAGCGGGACCTAGGCGTGGTTGTGTCTGATGATCTTAAAGTAGCTAAACAGGTAGAAAAGGCGACGGCAAAAGCTAGAAGGATGCTTGGGTGCATACGGAGAGGAATGGCTAGCAGAAAAAAGGAGGTGATAATGCCTCTGTATAAGTATTTGGTGCGACCTCATTTGGAGTATGGTGTGCAATTCTGGAGACCGCACCTTCAAAAGGATGTGAACAGGATGGAGTCGGTGCAGAGGGTTGCTACTAAAATGATTAATGGGCTTCATTATAAAGCATATGAGGACAGACTTAAGGATCTTAATATGTACACCTTAGAGGAAAGGCGGGATAGAGGTGATATGATTGAGATGTTTAAATACCTCCGTGGCATAAATGTTCAGGGAGAGAGCCTCTTTCAATTGAAAGCAAGTTCTGCTACGAGGGGACATGGGATGAGGGTGAAGGGAGATAGATTCAGGAGTGATATGCGGAAATATTTCTTTATGGAAAGAGTAGTGGATCCGTGGAATAGTCTCCCAGTGGAGGTGGTAGAGATGAGGACAGTAACTGAATTCAAAAAAGCATGGGACCAACACAGAGGATCTCTAAAGGTAAAAAGTGGACTGTTGTAGTTGTTATGGAAGGACAGACTAGATGGGCCTTGTGGTCTTTTTTTGTCATCATGTTTCTATGTTTCTATGTTTCTAAGCAGATTCCAATGCATAGGATCAACAAAAGCAAATATTTGCCACCTAAATTCTTCATAGTGGAAGGAGGAAAATGCAGTCCTGAATTGCAAAGAAGCCTGAGACTGAAGACATCATTCAGGTGGATATAGTTCAATCACCGAGGATAGATAACTTGAAGCTCCATGCAAAATTTTAAACTACAGCAAGACCACCTTATACCAGATCCTTTGTACTACTGGCAACCAAAGAAGCTGTTTTAGGATGGAGAGACACGTGAACTGATCTCGAACAACCCACAAGTAATCAAGCTGCTGCATTCTGGATCACTTGCAATGCCATTATCCTATATGCTGGCAAGCCAAGGAGAAGGAGTTGCAGTAATCCAGTCCACTTAAGATCAAACTTTGAACCACTCTACGAAAATCTGATGCAAGAAGTGGATTCTTCATTTGTCCTAACATTTGTAATTTAAAAAAAAAAGTTTTAACAGATGGCAAATATGCTTATGAAAAGTTAAGCCCGAGTCCAAATGACCCCTAAACTTTTAACTTCTTTACAGACCTCAAGAGAGCAACCTAAAACTGGACAAATGGGAAAGAAAAAGGTCCAAAGAGCCCCTGTTCATAAAAAGCAGCTCGGTTTTTTCGATGTTCATGGCCAGTCCATTAGCACCCATCCAGCTAGCAATTGCTTCTAAAACAGCCTCTATTCTTCCAGTATTACCTACCATTGGATTATCCCATTTAACAAGAATTGAATATAGTCTGCATAAACTGCAAACGTTACCTCTATTGTTATCAACAATTTACAGAGGGGAAGCAAAAACAGATTAAATAAAATGGGAGACAGGGATGAGTCCTGTGCAACTCCAATCCCTATCTCTCGTTTTGATGACACCTTGTTATCAACTAAAACGTCCTGTTGTCTAATGTCTACTACTCAGAAAAGATTCAAACCAGGCCAAAACAGACCTGAGAGGCCCAGAGCACTGAGATGCTGTACCAATAACATGTGACTGACCTTGTCAAAAGCTGCTTTTAGATCTAAAAAAAACAGCAAACAGGAATGATCCTGGTCTAAACCAAGATTCAAAGCATCAGTAGTTGACAACAGCATCTCAGTACTGTGGACCCAACAAAAACCAAACTGACATGGATCAAGTAGATCATATTTCTCAACCAAATCTTCCAGCTGACTCAAAACAGACCTCTCAAGAACTTTGGCAAGCATGGGCAGAGAGGAGATAGGCCAATAATTACTTAACTCGAGAGGATTTAAGCCCAGCCTCTTCAAACGTGACTTAACAGTAGCCATCTTGAGAGGCTCAGGAACTTTATCCTCAATGAGAGAGGAATTTACCAATCTGTTCAAATATGAAAGAAAAGAATTACTACCCCCTATGCAATCCAAACTGGACAAAATTCTGCAGTTGCACAGGTGGGCTTCAGATGCTTCAAAAGCTGACCAACCTCCTCTCTATCCACCTTCTCAAACTCATACCATAACCCCAACAGTTGGGAACAAGGAAAGGAGGATACCAAAACAGAGCCTGAAAAGGCTACAAGATCTGCAATCTTCTTCAAAAAATATGCATTAACAAGCTCAGGGGAAAAAGGAACTTTGCGAGCCCTCCCCTGGTTTTCCCTTGTCAAAGAGCGTAGTACTCCAAATAACACTTTAGGGCAGTTGACCTCTGACATGATCTGCCTTTTAAAATAATACCCCTTTGTCTGTTCCAACACAAACTTAGATACCTACAATCTGATAAAAAAATGAATCTTTAGCATCAGAGTCCCCAGTCTTCCTTTACCTCCATTCCTCATTCCTGCCTTAATTCTCTCCACAATTGTCTATGAACCGCAACCTCCAAGGACTACTCCCTCCTCTCATTTTAACACGTGTCATGTAGAGGATCCTTCCGAGGCTAGGAAACGGGGTAAAGCTGAAGAGATTGTGTCAGAAACTGACAGCCAGGCAAAGCACATGGCCCAGGGTTGCCAGGGACAACATAAACAGAATGAGTCACGAGGGGAGAAAACACGCCCAAACTGCAAAGTAGCCCCGAGCTCAGGGATTAAGGAGAAGCACCTGGTTGGGGGAGGGGCGCAGTTAAGTCCTAGATTACAAGGATATAAAAAGTACTCACCAGAAGAGAGCTGGAGGTCCAGAGAGGGAACCGGATGGAGAACCAGAGAGGGAACCAGAGAGAGAGAACCAGTTGGAGGAGACCAGAAGAGAGTTTCCAAATGGAGAGCTTCAGGTCCAGAGAGGGAGAGACGTCCTGGCCAGAGGACATTTGTATGACTGAGAGGAAAGAAAGGTTAAAAGGCAGGAAAACACAGCCGGTGTGTGAAAGCCTTGCTGACCCAGCTGTGCTAAGAAATCCCTCTGTGAAGAAGCCAAAAGGTAGGCTGTATAAGCCGTGTAGAAGGGAAACTGGGTTTGAAGGTTTTCCCTGTGACTGCCAAGGTTTGCTGGACTCTCCCTTTGCTAAATCCCATATATATGGTAATGCTCCACCCTGCTCTGTAGCACCCGGTGAGGAGAAGTCTCGGGGAAAGAGAGAGAGACTGCATTTTGAAGTACCGTATAATTATCCACAAACTTACTTGTCTGAAAGTGACTGTGAGGAAATGCAGACAGAGTTTGTTAATGAACAGACATCAGATGAGCAGATGGATTGTACGCTGTCTTTAGCAGATCACGTCATATCACTTTGCTAAACTAGCTGTTAACAAGGAACAGCAGTGGAAAAGCAAGAGTGTTTGCCTTTGCTTGGAAAGGGACTGCTGCATTTAAGTTGGTTCTGAATACTGTTTGTGAAAGCTGAAAGGCAGAGAAGCTGTTTTTGTTCCTGTATTGTTTTTCTTTGTACCAGAAGTATGGTCATTTTTGTCCTTAATTTCAGTTGCAATGAATCCACCCAGAAGGGGAAATAAAACCTTGTCATTTTTGCCTTACCCACTCGACTACAATTATTCCTTGGCTTAGAGAGTAAGAGGGACTACAACACCCAGAAGGCAGTGCAAGGCCAACTGCACTACCCTGCTCCTTAAGTTTTGAATAGCCCAGGCTGACCTACCCTACATGCCCCTGGCTCTACTGGTGACACACGCATCTCCTGCATTGGTGCCAACTCATCCAAAACAGTTGAAAAAACAGCATTCCAATTATTAACCAAAGAACCAACATCTTGTACATGCTGAAATTGCCCTAAAAACTCATCTACCCGAGCAATTACTTTGGACAATTCAAAATCAGATCTCACCTGTTTAACGCATGACTCCTGAAAAATCCTAGTTCCAATATAAAAGGGAAGATCAAATAACAGCAGCTGATGATCAGACCAGGGTAAGGAGACATGGTTACAGGAAACAGGATTCCAAGCGCCGGGAATAAAAATACCATCCAAAACCTTTCCAACAACATGAGTTTGCGATTGAACACATTTGAAAAAAAGCCAAGGCATCCATGGCATCATAAAAAAACACACTGATCTTTCTCGAAAGCCAAATCTGGAAGATTAAAATCAAGTAATATACAAGTTGTAGACACATTTTCAGGCATCCTAGCAATAAAATCTAATACAATGGAACAATCACTAGAAAGAATTCCCAGAGGGGCATAAACCCGACATAAAGAGAGCTTACCATTAGAAAGAGCTAACAATCAATAGATTGTCCTGAAGAAACAAATAACTTAACCATAGACCAATATTTCCTAAATACAATAAACCGCCCTCCCCATCCCGACAAGACCATTCCAAAGATAATCAGCTGGGCAACATTGATCGGCTAAAACTTTATCAGATTACTGAAACCATGACGCAGTGATACACAGGATGTCTAACGAATATTACCTAATCAAATCATATATCAAAACCTACTTATTTCAGCATTCAATAGGGCACATCTTATAGTTTTTTCAGTCCCAATATCAGCCATCCCATTCAGCAAAGGCATTATATGAAGTGCATCAGTTCTGCCCTTCCTCCTAAAACCTACTACCTGGAGAGTTAAATTTACACTATTGCTTTTGACACTATAACCTTTCGTGCTGGCCAGGTTGTTCTTCCAAACATTGCTGCAGCTTTCTCCCATTTCTACAAAATTTGTTTTCCTCGTATTTTTAAAGTGACTTATAAAGAGATACAAGGTTTTTTTCTTATCCAGTACAGAAGTCCTCAGCATCCTCATGTATTTCTGTTTGGATAGTACGTCCTTCCTACCTGTCTTACTGCTGTGTTCAATCTTTGTAGGTGTTCTACCACCAGTTCTTGTGCTGCAGTTCCTAACAATCCCAGTCTGAGAGGAACTGAACCCAGTGTGTGTGGGAATGCTATAGGTCTACCACCTTTGAGCCCTGAGCTCTCTCTTCAAAGTTCATTTACAATTTCAATTACCATATTTGTTGGTCTAGCCCTACCACAAGAACCTTTGGGCATATAGTTCCTAAGAATGCTAGTCTGGGAGAAACTGAACCCATCATGGTAGGGGACACTACTGGCTACGAATATCAATGAGCCTTGAGCTCTCTCCAACGTACCTTAAGAAGAAACACTTTTAGTTTTTTTCTGAATGATTGAAGTGTACTAGTTGGTACCTTCAGGTGTTGAAGTTGGAGATAGGACCTTTTAGCCTAATTTCCTACTGTATTGGCTCTCCTCGGTGTTTTAGGGTCATGAAGTGGATCTTGGTGCTGTACTAGTCCTCTTGGAGTGTTTTAGAGCCATACGGATAATCCTGCTACTGGGCTGGTCCTTTTATGGGTGTTCTGCCATCCACTTTGTCATGCAGTGTCTAACAATCCAAGTCTCGGAGAAACTGAACTTGGCCTACCACCGCTGATGAGCCATGAACTCTCTCTTCAGTTCTTGTCTAATTTCCATTGCTGTTAATGTTTGGAGATTCTAGCAGAGGAGCCAGTTGCTGCTGTACCCTTGACCAAAGAACAGTACTACTTCTATCAGGAGTGATGAGGATAGGGCACTGAGGGAGGATGGGAACACCAACCTGGAAGCCATTTAGCTGAATCAACCCTAGCTTCAGACACTTTGGAGAGAGTAGCTGACATGAGAAGATCTATAAAAATTAGAAGAATGGTCAAATGCTTGGCAATTGAGATTTAATGCAAAATGTTCAGAGTGATGCACCAGGGATGCAGAAACCCAAAGGAACTGTATGTGATGAGATGAAAGGCTAATGTATTTGGACCAAGAAAAGGCCCTCGAGGTGATAGTGTCTGAGGATCTCAAGGTGGCAAAGCGTGGCCAAAGCCAGAAGGGCGTTAGGCTGCATACAGAAAAGAATAACCAGCAAGAAGAAAGTGGTATTAGTTCCCCTGTAGAAATCATTGGTGAGGCCTCATTTGCAGTATTGTGTTCAGTTTTGGAGACCATTCTTGCAAAGGATATAAAAAGACTTTAAATGGCTCAGAAGAAGGGGACCAAGATGATATGAGGCCTGTGCAAAAAGATGTATGAGAAGAGACTTGAAGACCTAAATATGTTATACCCTAGAGGAGAGGAAGGACGGGGGAGATATGAGACAGACATTTAAATACTTAAGAGTATTAATGAACGAACAAACTTTTTTCAAAGACAGAAAAGCTGTAGAACTAAAGGACATGAAATAAAGTTGCAAGGAGGTAAACTTAAAAGCAACATCAGGAAATACCTTTTCATGGCAGAATTCAAAAAGGCATGGGATAGACACACGGGATTACTACATAGCAAGAGGATGAAATCCAGACAAATATAAATAACTTCTAAATTACTGGGCATACTAGATTGACCATGCTGGTCTTTATCTGCCATCATTCACTATTTTACTATGCTATCATGGGGTGACAGATTGCTCTCACATCCAATATCCTCCACTTCTGTACTTGTTGAGCGTTGCTTTTCCGCCACAATTATTAGCCTATCTTTTGCAGCGTTGGTGTTTCTCAGCAATTCTGGGCTATCTCCATCACACCCCACTCCCACTGCTTTTGAGACCTTCACCATGATGCATTGTCTGATTTTTTTTTTTTAAATCCCTCAGCATATCATCTAAACAGTCCACAAATGATTCTACCATCCCAGGGGGGTATTCCTCTATACTTTAAAGTTCCTATGCAGGGACTAAAGTCCTCAGAGCCTGCATTTTAACTTTGGCCACCCGGCTTAGTTAAACTTGCCAAACTCCTGCAGCCTGGGCTCATGCGGTTTCTTGTACTGCTGTGTTTACTCTCCTTATGTGTTTTAGGTCCATATAGCTGATAGAGGTGATTTGCTGGTCCTCTGAGGTCCATAGTAATAGTGGTACTCTGCTGATCTTTTTTTTGGTGGGAGGAGGGGGGTGGGTTCTTGCAGCCGATCTTGGAACTCTGATGGTCCTCTTACCATATTTTAGGGCCTTGCAATTTTGGTGCTGTGCTAGTCCTCTTTGGGTGTTTTAGGGCTTTGCAGCCAAATCAAGAAGCTAAGCTGGTGCTCTTTGGGAGTTTTAGGGCCTTCTAGCCCATTTTTGTGCTGGATTGGTCCTCTACCAATGTTCCTGTGCCATCTAGCTATGTTATTGCTGCTTTAACCCAATCATTCTGCCTTGGAGTTGTTTGGACAGTGTTGTTGTCGCTAATGTGATAAACACAACTAGCATTGCATATTTAGATTGTGAGCCCTTTGGGAACAGGGAAATACATAATGTACCTAAATGTAAGTCACCCTGATCTTCTCCTGGAAAGGAGTGAGCTAAATACCGATAATAAATTAATTAAATAATTAAGACAACTGATAATGACTCTGACCAAAATTTTATTAGAGCTCCTCAAATAAGAACACAATGTTACATTGTAGGAGTAACCATCTCCCAGTCTTGAAGAGCAGTTTACCATTTTCCCACTTTATCAGATTCAGGTATATTTGAATCAGTACAGTAAAGTTTAGAAAACAAGCTGGGGCAGGGACTCTTGGAAGATAATCAGCTACTTGGAATAGAAATACTTACATTGCAGGGGACCAACAGAGACCTGGGCAGCAGCAGAATGGGATAGTGTTGACGGCGGAGGATCACATTTCTGTGACAACGGCAACAACACCAAACAAACTGCGCAGAAGAAAGGCCCGGCAATCTACTTCTGTATCTTGCCATGAAAATCCAATGGATAGTTACAACAAAACAAATTGTGCTATAGTGCTGGAAGATGAGACCCCCCCAGGTCGGAAGGCACTCAACTAGCTACTGGGGAAGAGCTGAAGACTTCTCAGAGTAAAGCCAGCATTTATGATGTGGTTGGATCAAAGCCCTCGGGATGTCTGACTGTTGATGTAGCTGCGCATGAAATGAGAGTCAGAAGCTGTAAAGATGTCTTACGCATTGGAACATGGAACGTACAAAGCATGAACCAAGGGAAGTTGGAGGTGGTCAAGAATGAATTGGAACGTGTACAACTTGATCTGTTGGGTGTCAGCGAACTGAAATGGACTGGCATCGGGCACTTTGCATCAGATGATCACATGGTCTACTATGCTGGAAATGAAAGACAAAGAAGAAATGGTGTTGCATTTATAATAAAGAAGAAACTTGCAAGAACTGTAATGAAATACAATGCAGTCAGCGAACGCTTAATCTCTATTCGTCTATGAGGAATGCCTATCAACACAACTATAATTCAAGTATATGCCCCAACAACAGCTGCAGAAGAGAATGAAATTGAAGAGTTCTATGAACAAGTACAAGCTGAAATTGACAGAACATGCAAACAGGATATCCTGATAGTCATGGGTGACTGGAACGCAAAAGTTGGCAACAAAGAAGAAGGCAAAGTAGTTGGGAAAATATGGAATTGGCAACAGAAATGAAGCTGGAGAAAGACTGATAGAATTCTGTAAGACAAACGATCTATTCATCTCAAACACCTTCTTCCAGCAACACATGCGGCGACTGTACACATGGACTTCACCCAATGGATTGTATAAAAATCAAATTGACTACATCTGTGGAAGTCAACGATGGAAAAGTTCTATAACATCAACAAAGACAAAACCTGGAGCTGACTGTCGTACAGATCATCAACTACTAGTATGCAAACTCAAGCTAAAGTTGAAAAAGAGAAACCACTCATGAATGCAGCAAAATATGACCTTGAGAATATACCACTGGAATTTAAAGACTGCCTGCAAAATCGATTTGCTGCTTTAGATACAAATGACAGAGCTCCAGAAGAGTTATGGAATGACATCAAGAAGGTTGTGTTGGAAGAGAGCGAGAAGTCTCTACAAAAGGTGAAAAAGCAAAAACGGCCAAAATGGATGATGGAAGAAACTCTGAAAATTGCCCAGAAACGCAGATTAGCTAAAGCCAGAGGAGAAAGAAAGACAATAACAGAACTCAGAGATTTCCAACGTGCAGCAAGACAGGACAAGGAAAAGTACTACAATGACGCATGCAAGGAAATAGAAGCAGAAACTATTAGAGGAAGAACAAGATCGGCTTTCCTAAAGCTATGAGAGTTAAAGAAAAAGTTCCAGCCTCGAATTGGAATGTTACAAGATGCTCAAGGTTCTATGTTGAATGATGCTGAGAAGATCAAGAAAAAGTGGAAGGAATATACAGAGTTTTTATATGATAAAGATCAAGTGGACCAACAGCCGTTTCAACCTGTACCTTATGATCGGGAACCATTGGTGATGAAAGAAGAAGTTAAAGCAGCATTGAAAGCCTTATCAAAGAACAAAGCACCAGGCATTGATAGCATTCCCATAGAAGTATTACAGCATTCTGATGCAGCTGTTACCGTACTTACAAGGCTCTGCCAAGAAATATGGAAGACAACATCATGGCCAACTGACTGGAAAAGATCTGTGTTTATACCAATAATAAAGAAAGGTGATCCGACTGACTCTGGAAATTATCGCACAATCGCTCTGATCCCACATGCCAGCAAGATTCTACTGAAGATTATTCAAAAGAGACTACAACCATACCTGGAACAAGATATACTTGTAGTGCAAGCAGGGTTCAGGAAAGGGCGAGAGACATCATTGCGGATGTGAGATGGATCCTTGAAAAGACTAAAGAATACCAAAAGGATATCTATTTGTGCTTTATCGACTATAGCAAGGCTTTTGACTGTGTAAACCATGAGAAACTCTGGGCCACATTAAGAAGCATGGGTATACCAGAACACCTGATCATACTCTTGCACAATCTATACATTGATCAAGAAGCAGCAGTTCGAACAGAACAAGGAGAAACAGAATGGTTTAAAATAAGCAAAGGTGTAAGACAAGGCTGCATACTTTCCCCCTACCTGTTTAATTTATATGCAGAACAAATCATCAGAGAAGCAGGATTGTATGAAGACAACAGAGGTGTGAAGACTCATCAACAACCTTCGCTATGCTGATGATACCACAAGTGAAGATGATCTGAAACATTTGCTTCTCACAATCAAAGAACATAGTCTCAAAATGGGCCTGCACCTTAATGTAAAGAAGACAAAGATCATGACAACTGGCATAATCAACAGGTTCATCGTTGAAGGAGAAGAAATTGAAATTGTGAACAACTTTAACCTACTTGGATCAACTATCAATAAAGAAGCAACAAGCAGTCAAGAAATCAGATGACACATTTATGGCAGAATGGCTATGAAAGACCTAGATAAGATCCTTAAGAGCAGAGATGTCTCTCTCCATACAAAGATTCGACTTGTTCAAGCCATGGTATTTTCAATATCATCATATGGATGTGAAAGCTGGACAGTGAAAAAGATAGACAGGAAGAAAATTGATGCCTTTGAATTATGGTGCTGGTGGCGAATACTGTGTATACCATGGACTGCCCGAAGAACAAACCAGTCGGTACTAGAGGAGATCAAACCTAAGCTTTCTTTAGAAGCTCAGATGACAAGACTTCGACTTTCATACTTTGGACACATCATGCGAAAAGAGAGATCATTAGAGAAAGACATCATGCTTGGCAAGATAGAAGGTCAGCGCAAAAGAGGAAGGCCAGCAATGAGATGGATCGATACAATAACAGCAGCTACGGGTACCAGTCTGTCAACAATGAGCCGCCTGACTCAAGATCGAACAAAATTTAGGATAGCTATCCAGAGGGTCGCCATGAGTCGACTCCGACTCGACGGCACTTAACAACAACAACAAGAAGAGACCTTTGCACAGTGGGCAGATAGAATTACAAAGGTATATTTTGGGTAATTCTGCTTCTTTGTCTGCTTGAAAGGCATCTCCCAGGGAGGGGCTACTTTAGATCATCATACACCTGGCCTCACATACCGGTCACAGCCAGTCTGAAAGGCCGGAGCTGCCCTGCACACAGCACAGATAAGACTAAGCTTTTTTCTTTCTATCTCTGATGGGTTTTTATTGCAAATATAGAATATTAACTGTTGGTTAAACTGTAGGTATTGGGAATATTGCTAATTGCTGGTCCTACATTATGTTTGGGGATAGTCAAACTGCTTGATTTCCTTATGTAGCCTTAACAGATATCTGAGTGTGCCCACAGTACAGGTATAAGCCTACTGGGGCAGGGACACCCACCCACCCACCCTACCCTCACCCCACCCACCCCTGGGGCTGCATTGCCTATATAGTGGCCAATAGCTTGGCATACGCCCACATTCTCTTAACCTGCATGGCTTGTATTTAGTGCAATACCTGTGGTACTTTCATTCCAAGACGAATCATTTGGAGCCTAAGAGCATGTCCTATGTGCCGAAGGTCATCTGCCATGCATAATGAATTGATTCTACTAAGGGAAGCCCTAGCTGCCATGCATAAAGAATTGTCTCTACTGAGGGAAGAACTGGCTGCAATGAAGTTCACCTCTTCTAGGATACAGACTGAACAAAGTCCACCACTGCTCCCACAAAGAGTCAAACACACCAGGAACAAATGGATCACAGTGGGTTCAGGTAGATTGCGACCTGTGACACAGAGACATCCTATACATCAAGAGATATCCCTGCATAATGCATTCTCTGCCTTAGTTAATGAGGATGTCCCAATCCAAAGAAACTGAACGGCCCTTAGAGGAGTCGGTCAATCCCCAATCTCCTGCTAAAGCACCAAATATGAAGAAAAACTCACAAAACAGAAAACTACTACTACTTGGAGATTCCATCATCAGAGACACCAACTTGGGAACACAGTTCAAAGGAGAGAAGATAGTCAAATGCCTCCCAGGCTCCTCAGCCAGCAGGAATACAAACCAAATTATTGATCTACCTAGTGCGGAAAGCAAACCCTCCAAACTTGATGTTGTCATCCACTTGGGTACAAATGACCTGGCTAGAAATAGTGCCTCTACAGTCCAAAAGGACTTCCAATCTCTGGGAGAAAAACTCAAGCCCATTGTTAACACTGTTGCATTCTGAGAAATTCTACCTGTTCTAGGTAAGGGGGCAAAAAGGCTAAATCGCATTAACTGCTTTAATACATGGCTCCAGACCTGGTGCAAACGAGAAGGATTCAGATTTATTGGCGATTGGGAAAACACATGGACCAAAAAAAACCTATACTGTACTGACGGACTACAGCTCTCTGTCGCAGGGAAAAGAATCCCATGTGAAAAATTCAGGCAGGATGTCGATTTGCATTTAAACTAGAAGAAGGGGATGACGGATGGGGAAGGTCAAGTTCTGGACGTCACCCCCTGCAAAAGCAGAATAACAGAAACAACCACACTTTTAAACCACACATCAAAAGTAACTGGGAAGAAGTGGGTAGAATAAAATCAATGCAAAATACACACAAGCCAGTTAAATGCTGGAAAGCAATGAGCACAAATGCTCGAAGCTCAGCCAACAAACCTCCGGACCTGGAAGTCCTAATGGTGGAAAAGGACTTGGACATTGTGGCCATTACAGAAACATGGTTTAATGAATCGCATGATTGGGATATAGCCATACCTGGCTATAATCTATTCAGAAGAGACAGAGAAAATGGAAAAGGGGGAGGAGTAGCCTTGTATGTCAAAAGCAATATTAAAGCTACTGAAATGCAGGGTGCATAGGGATCATGTTGGAAAGAGGAGATGGCACTGTCATCCATACTGCTGTAATCTATAGACCTCCGACTCAAATTGAAGAGATAGATAATGAATTGATTATAGATATTGCCAAGATAGCAACAAATGGGGAAGTGATCATATTGGATGACTTTAATCTACCCAATGTGGATTGGATTACTCCTTCTGCAAATCTGGAATGAAGCAAAAAAATTGTGGATGCTATCCAAGATGCGTTACTTAGACAAATGGTGATGGAACCAACCAGGGAAAGTTCAACGCTGGATTTGGTGCTCACAAATGGTGATAACATGTCAAATGTCTGGGCGAGTGCCCCTGTGAGCAACAGTGATCATCACACGGTGTAGTTTGAGATAAAATCCAAGGTGCAGTCCAATCATAGCAAGCTCAAAGTCCTAAACTTCAAAAACACTGACTTCAATGAAATGGCCAAGTACCTAAAGGAGGAGCTGACAGGGTGGAAGGGGATAAGGGGAGTGGAATTGCAATGGGCTAAACTAAAAGGGACAATAAAAGGGGCAACAGACAAATATGTAAGAAAAGTAAATAAAAACAAGAGGAGAAGGAAACTTATTTGGTTTTCCAAAGAAGTGGCTCCTCAAATAAGGGCAAAAAACACAGCTTTCGCAAAATTCAAAAGCTTACAAACAGAGGAACACAGAAATGAATACAGGATCAAACTCAAGGGGTCAAAAAGAGAAATAAGGATAGCAAAATCAAAGGCAGAAGAAAAGATGGCTAAAGATGTTAAGTGCGGCGACAAAACTTTCTTCAGGTATATTCGGGAAAGGAAGAAGATCAGAGGTGGAATTGCAGGACTCAGAAGTGCTGGGAATGGACTCATAGAAAATGACATTGATAAAGCGAAATTGCTAAACAAATACTTCTGCTCTGTTTTTACTAAAGAAAATCCTGGAGAAGTACCACCTGTGACTCAAAATATAAAAATGGGAATGAAGTAGATACTACACCATTCAGAGAAGATGAGGTGTTAGAACAACTTGCAAAACTGAAAGTGGACAAGGCCATGGGACCGTATGGGATATATCCCAGGATACTAAAAGAGCTCAGAGAGGTTCTTGCAGGGCCATTAAAGGATGTTTTCAACAGATCCTTGGAAACAGGAGAGGTTCCTCAGGACTGGAGAATGGCTGACGTCGTACCTCTACACAAAAGTGGTGACAGGGAAGAAGTGTCAAACTACAGGTCCGTCAGCCTTACCTCGGTGGCGGGAAAAGTAATGGAGGCGCTCCTGAAAGAGCAAATAGTGAACTTTCTCAAAACCAGCGGGTTACAGGATCCGAGGCAACATGGCTTTACCGCGGGATGATCTTGCCAGACAAATCTGATTGAGTTCTTTGACTGGGTTACCAGAGAACTGGATCAGGGACATGTGATGGATGTCATCTACCTGGATTTCAGCAAAGCCTTTGATACTGTCCCTCACAGGAGGCTTATCAATAAACTCAGTAGTTTGGGGATGGGTCCCAAGGATCAGAAATTGGTTGACTGACAGACAACAGAAGGTGATGGTAAATGGAGCTCACTCGGATGAAAGGAAGGTGATTAGCGGGGTGCCTCAGGGTTTGGTCCTAGACCCGGCACTCTTCAATGTATTTGTGAGTGAGATTGCTGAAGGACTGAATGGAAAGGTCTGTCTTTTTGCAGATGAAACGAAAGTTTGCAACAGAGTGGACTCCCCCATGGGAGTGCTTGACATGAGGAAAGATCTACAAAAGCTAGAAGACTGGTCTAATGCTTGGAAATTAAGATTTAATGTGAAGAATTGCAGTGTCATGCACTTGGGTAGCAGAAATCCAAGGGAAATGTACACAATAGGGGGTGAGAGGTTGGTGTGCATGGAGCAGGAGAAAGACCTCAGTGTGATTATTTCTGTAGATCTCAAGGTGGCAAAACAGTGCGAAAAGGCGGTGGCAAAAGCCAGGAGGATGTTGGGCTGCATTCGAAGAGGAATTACCAGCAGAAAGGAAGGTGTACTAGTGCCACTGTATAAGTCTCTGGTGAGGCCCCACTTGGAATACTGTGTTCAGTTTTGGAGACCGTATCTTGCAAAGGATGTAAAAAGAATGGAAGCTGTTCAGAGGAAGGCGACCAAAATGATTTGGAGCATGCGTCAGAAGCCTTATGAGAAGAGACTTGAAGACCTAAAAATGTACACTTTGGAGGAGAGGAGGGATAGGGGAGATATGATTCAGACCTTTAAATACTTAAAGAGAAATAATGAACAAACAAACCTCTTCCAGAGATGGGGAAGCTGTAAAACTAGAGGGCATGACATGAAGCTGCAAGGTGGTAAATTGAAAGGCAATGTCAGGAAATACTTTTTCACTGAAAGGGTGGTGGATGCTTGGAATGCCCTTCCGATGGAGATGGTGGGGGCAAACACAGTGATGGAATTCAAAGTGGCCTGGGACAGACACAGTGGATCACTTTGCAGCAACAAGATTAAATCAAAATAAACTGAATCATCAAATTTCTCAGCAAATAGGGGTGTCCTACATGGAGTGATGGGGGAGGAGCAATGGGTTCACCCCTAAACAAATATATGGGGAGGGGTGCCCCTGCTCCTGGTGGGTGCACCCCTAAACAAAGACATGGGTAGGGGTGCACCTACTCCCTAGAAGACATGGGAAGGGGTGCACCTACTCCTGCCATATTGCTGGGCAGACTAGATGGACCATACTGGTCTTTATCTGCCGTCATTTACTATGTTACTATGTAAACTGGTAAAGAAATGTTTGGACTGGTCCTATTCTGTTGAGGTAGCTAGGGGAGCATATAAAAGAGCACTATATAATAATAGGGATTTGTTATTTCGATGACTTTAATAAAACTGCCCATATTAATAAACATCATTATCATGTTTTAAAATTACATGGTGTTTTCATGTTGAGGTTTGCAAAATTTAGAGCAAAAATTTAAGAGTTCCTATGTCCATTTGCTATTGCTTTAAAGGAGAAAGAGAGGCATGTAGCTGATGAGATTGAGTCAGTGGGACATTTTAGGTGCGTGTGACATAAAAATTTCAATTAATGTGTGAGAATTCAAGAAGCCATTTTATAGAAAGATATATCATTTAAATAAATATAACACTTGCGAATCTAAATTTGTACTATACAGTATACTGTTAGGTGCCCTTGTCAGATATTGTATGTGGGTAAAACAGCAAATTCATTAAGGATAAGAATAGATGAACATGGGGGTCGTTTTAGAAGACAAAATTAGAAGCATCTTTAGTGGGCCACCGTGTACAATTCCAATGTGAAGTTAAGCAGGTCCAGGGTTTTGCAGTGGACTGTTTGGATGAACATCAAGGGCAATAAGAAGTGGGGACGATAACTTGTTATGACTGGAACAGAAATTGATATTTATGGATCAATTTTCAAAGCCCTATCTGGATAGCCAATGGGAATCTATCCAGATAAGGGTGCAGAGCAAGATATTCTGTGGTACTCGCTAGATAGCATTGCTCATATCTTCACGGACTGCCTTAGTACTATCTTATTAATGTAGGGGTGATCTGTGGGTAATAGTGATACTATCTGAATATTTGCCGGCATTTATCTCGAGAGCGCAACTTTTAGCTGGTACTTAACTGGCCTAAAGATGGTCTAAATTGCTAGCGAGGCTGGGATTGGAAATGGGCTGATCTGGGGCTGGAATAGGACTGGAAATGGGTGATGGGGGCTAGGACTGGAAATGGGCTGATGCGGAGGCATGGGAGAATGGGACTAGAAGGGAGCGGATGCTGGGTGGAGATGGAATTAGAAGGGAGCTGATATTGGGGAGGACTAGAAGGGGATGCAGCTTGGGGAATGAGGATAGAGAAGTGAAAGGATATTTTGTGTGAGAGGGAAGAAAAATCTATAATTGGCTGGGCATTAGGAGAGTAAGTGGAGATTGAGGATGGAAGGGTGAAATCTGAGTGGATGATAAAGGAATAAAGAAAGAAATGGAGGAAGGAGGAAAGAGCAAAAGGGGAAAGATCAGTATGTTAAAGCAGATGTAGAGAGAGAATAGAAAAAAAACTAGAAAACAGAAGAAAGGGACAGCAGATAATGGAAGTTAGCAGAAGTCATGAAGAAAGTGACTGGAGCAATTGCAACTGAAAAATAAAATGCCCAAAATAAAGGTAGAAAAATACTTTTTTTATTTTGAATTTATTAACTGGAATAAGTCAGCTCTGGGAAATGTGTATTGCTAACATCTTTGCGTTTTTGTTTAGTACAAGAGGAAATTAATTTATAGTTTTATTTCTCCACTGTTGTACATTCCAAGTTTGGCTTTTGGGGTTCCCAATTTAATTATTGTCTTTCTAGTTCTAAATTGTGATCCCTTGTTCTTTGTTTGGTGATGGTCTATGTTCTGCATGTGTAACCAAGCTGAGGTATTCTCTTTATGTAGTTTCTATTTGACAGTGCCACTTGTTCTCTTTCCCCAGTAGGAGATGTATTAGTATTCTCTGAGATGCATTGGTTTAATATTTGCAGTGTTGCCTTTTGATAGGTAGGGTATGGTGTTTTATGAGTCCTGGTAGTGCTGTTATGATATTGCGGGTTTGCTATGGGTTCTAAATGGTCAGTGTTTATAGTTTTTCCTAATGTGCCTGCAGTTGGCACTGGGGTATAGTAATGTAGAAATCTGGTAGTCTTTCTTTATCCAGACATTATCATTAAGAGGCATGTTTACTAAAAGTTAGCGCATGTTAACATTATGCAAATATTTATGCAAATGAGGTTCCTTATTCAAATGAGGCCCCGCAATGAGTCTCCGCACATGGCCCCACAACCCCCTTGGGGATGTCTATATATCTGACTTTCTAAAATAGGTCTGGGATGTCTTTTTGATTCGCACGTCAAAATGCCCAGTATCAGATGTCCAAAGCATGAATAAAGCTTCTAAAATGACCCCCAATTTCAGCAGATTTATTAGCTTAACATCACTTAAATCCTATAAATTATATCTTGTATGTTCAATGAAAAATGTAAACAAAATTAACTAACTCAACCTTGAGCCATTAAGGAGTTCATTTTAGATGATTTGTGTTGCTTTTATACATGTAAGTAGTGTCGTTTCTATGTATAAATGACCAACACATGTAAATGGCAATTTTACAAAGCTGCAGTTTACACATGTAAATGCCATGAGACATCTGGTTTAAAAGGGGTCATGTTGTAGGCGGGTTGTTGGCATGATTTGGGCAGGAATAAAAGTATGTATGTATTTTGATCATTTCCCTTTACAAACAAGCTGGGGGCTAATCCAGAATGTTTAGTGGCAGATGTACACATACCCAGACTATCAGAAGCAAATTGTATTGTTTGTAGTAGGGTATGATTTCACTTTTGTCTCCCCTATTCTCTTTTGTTCATCTTCACAAACTTTGCTGAGAGAAAAAAGGAATACTGTATATTCACCAACAACTCTTCAAAGGTTATTTTGTGCAGCTCACCTTATTTGTAGCCAGGAGGATTCCAAGTAAACCGTGGAATGCATAATGAAAGAGATGAAAAATAGGAAGAACCAACACAAGCACTTCATGCTATATCATTTGAAAAGTGGACAGAAACAACATTAACTGGATTATATCCTACATGATGGCTACAGTTAGAAAGTCCATTATGAACCATAATACCACCCAACTTCATTGTGAAATTGCTCAGCTCAGTGGACTGAGACCTTTCCATTGAATGACTCATAAAAGCTTCCTGACTCAAGCTAAGGATGTTGAAAGTTCCTCAAAGAGACAGTGGCCAAAGGACTTTGCTTATCTTCTCTCTTTGCATGCATGTGTGTATTCTTTGGTTTCCTTAGATTCTAGTGGGGCATTGGGAATTCTTTGAAGAATTTATTTAGTTCAGATTCATGTGCCTTTATCGTTGTCTTTCTAAAAGGGAGGAAGATTGCCAATCAACCAGATGACATGACAGCAGGGCCGGATTTACCTTGAGTGAGGCCCTACGCCAACAAAAATTGTGGGCCCCCAGCAGGGGCGGCCCAAGGGGGGTGCGGGGCCTCATTTGCATAAGGGGCCTCATTTGCATAAATATTTGCATAATGTTACCATATACTAACTTTTAGTAAACGTGCCTCTTAATGAGTGTATGGATAAAGAAAGACTAAAAGATTTCTACATTACTATAATCCAGTGCCAACTGCCAGACACATTAGGAACTACTACAAACACTGCCCATTTAGAACCCATAGCATAGCAAACCCGCCGTATCCTAACAGCACTACCAGGACTCACAAAGCACCATACTCTACCAATCAAAAGGCAACACTGCAAATATTAAACCAATACATTTCAGAGAACAACAATACATGACCTACTGGGGAAAGAGAACAAGTGGCAATGTCAAATAGGAATTACATAAACAGAACACCTCAGCTCAGTTATACATGCAGAACATAGACCATCACCAAACAAGTAATCACAATTTAGAAACAGGAAGACAATAATTAAACTGGGAATCCCAAAAGCCAAACTTGGAATGTACAACACTGTAGAAATAAAACTATACATTAATTTGCTCTTGTACTAAACAAAGCACAGACGTTTACGTTTATTCGTTTACGTTTATTCAGACTTTATATACCGCCCAACACTTAGTAGTACCTGGGCGGTTTACAATACAAGTTTAAAACAAACTTAAAAACAGTATTCTAAAACCGTTTAAAATGGCTGAGAAGGAAGAAAGGAACGCCAGTAAAACAAATAGGAAAGAGGAGGAAAGGAAAGGCAAGGAAAGGACAAACCACAGTGTAATAATTGATAACAGGCGAATAAAACATCAAGAGGGCAGGAGGGAGGGGGTAACAGAGGGGGGGGGGGAGGGAAATGGGAATGGCAGGTCGAATGCTAGACTGAAGAGATAGGTTTTGAGTTGTGATTTGAATTTTGGATAGGACTCCTCTGCACGGAGTGAGGGGGGGAGTGGGTTCCAGAGGCTGGGGGCTAGAAAGTAGAAGGCAGAAGTACGAGTGGAAACAAGATGAGCCTGGGTAGGTGAGGGAAGGGCAAGTCTGTTAGAGTGTATGGCCCGAAGCAAGCGAGGGGGAAGACGAAAGTGTATTTGGTCAGTGAGATAGAGGGGAGTGCCAGTGTGAGCAGCCCTGTGCGTGAGAATGAGAATTTTGTATTGGGCACGGAAAGAGACAGGCAACCAGTGATAGCGAAGAAGAAGAAGCGGGGTAACATGGTCAAAACGAGAGGCATGGGCAAGAAGACGAACAGCTGAATTTTGGATACGTTGGAGACGAGACAATTGGGATTGAGGTAGACCAACAAGGACGACATTACAATAATCGAGACGGGACATCACAAGGGAGAGGAGAAGAGTGGCTAAGGCAGAAGGGGACAAAAAGGGGCGGATAGAACGGAGTTGTCTAAGTGAGAAGAAAGAGCGTTGAATAATAGAAGAGATATGGTCCTTGAAGGAAAGAGAAGAATCAAGTATGACACCTAAATAACGTAGTGAAGAGACGAGAGAAATGGATTGTGAAGGAAAAGAGGGGGCACAAGAGGGAGAGGGACCCCCAAACGTGAACCAAATAGCATGGGACTTAGAAGGGTTCACCTGCAGAAAATTAGAGGAAAACCAAGTGGCAATAGCAGCAAGACAGAGGTTGAGAGGAGTGATGTCTGGAGAGGTGGAGGTAGTGCGGTGCAGGAGGAAGATATCATCCGCATAGTAATATGCGGAGATACCGAATTGTTGAACAAGAAGGGTGAGGGGTGCTAAGGATATTGAAAAGAAGCGGTGCAAGAACAGACCCCTGAGGAACCCCACAGAGGAGGGGGGTAGAGACAGAAGAGGAGGACCCAGAGACTACAGAAAAGGAGCGACAGGAAAGAAAAGAGTGAAACCATTGCAAGACTGTCCCAGAAAGACCCGCTTCCTGCAGACGAGTGAGGAGGGTGCGGTGATCCACTAGATCGAAAGCAGCAGAAAGATCAAGGGAGACAGCTAGTGTGTAGAGACCCCGATCGTGAGCAGCGTGAAGTTCATTAAGAAGAGAAGCTGACATATTCCAATTAATAAATTCAAAATAAAGAGATATTTTTCTACCTTTTGTGCATTTTTTTCAGCTGCAATTGCTCCAGCCACTTTCTTCTGGTTTCTTCGTGTCTTCTGCTAACTCTCCATCGTCTGCTGTCCATTTGTTGTTTCTTCTCTCTTCTAGTTTTTTTTTCCATTCTCTCTCTACATCTGCTTTAACATACTAATCTTTCTCCTTTTGCTCTTTCCTCATTCCTATTTCATCCACTCAAATTTTACCCCTCCATCCTCAATCCCCACTTACTCTCCCAATACCCGGCCAAATGTAGATTTTTTATCCCTCCCACACAAAATATTTTTCCCTTCTCCATTTTACTCTTCCAGCCCCATCCCATTCTAATCCTCCCCCAACATCAGCTCCCTTCTAGTTCCAGCCTCACCCAGCATCCATTCCCTTCTAGTCCCTGCATCAGCCCATTTCCAGTCCTAGCCACCCATCAGCCCATTTCCAGTCCTAGCAACCCCCAACCCAATACCAGTCCTAGCCCCCCATCAACCCGCTTACAGTCCTAACCCCCCCATCACCCCATTTTCAGTTTAAGCCCCCCCTATAACCCATTACCAGTCCTAACCCCCCATCAGCACAGTTACCACTTACAAAAATGTTTTCTTTCGCGATTTAGTTTGTGAAAACCTTTCAATAATTGTATCAAAAGTCAACGCAGAAGTAACGTCATTTTCAATTGACATGACTGCCAGAGAATTCAGTCTTTTCTGCGTCATCGTAGAACGAAATCTATTTTTTATCAGGGAAAGCTTTGAAAAAGAACGTTCCCCTTCGCAGATAGTCACGGGAAGAGTTGAAAACAAGCGGAGGGCAGTGGAAACATTCGGAAATGTTGAATCCACTACAGGATTTTTTTTCAGCCATTTCAGTAGGTTTTGGGGTTCACGATCCAAATTCAAATCCGCGGCCATTCCAGAAAACGCCACAAATTCCTCTTCACACCCGTTTTCCAGATCACAATTGTATTTTTGCTGCAAATGGATTACATCTTCTCTGAGAGAGCCAACATCATTCTCCTTCAGTGATTTGATGAAAGCAAAGTCTTCAGAAATCTGCTTGTAAGCATTCCGGCGTTGAGATAAACATGCAAGCAGTTTGTCAAGTATGACATATACACTCTCAACACGGAATTTTTGTGCACCTTGTAAAGTAGCATTCGGCTCACCTGCTTCTTCAAAAACCTGGCATCTTTTTGGTCGATTCCGAATGAAACGAGAGGTGTAGTCTTGTTGGATGTCCTCCATGAGCTCTTTTGCTTCTTTCTCCAGGTTGTCGAAGTCATCACGCATTCCAGCAACGAATGTTTCCAAAGAAGTAAACAAAGAAACGCCGACACTGATGTCAATAGACACACTTTGCAAGGCAGTGTTGATTTTTTGAAATCGCTGCAAGATCTTGTGCCACAGAACACACATGAATGCGGTTTCCAACAGACACATTTTACCCGCCAAGGCTGCTGCTAAGCGTCGGGCATCACCCTTCTCGTCTTCATTTTCTGCGATACTATTCAGCATAGTATAGATGTTGGCATAGTTGAGATGTAGTGCTTTCACGGACTCTGAATGGCAATGCCAACGGGTAGATGATAAAGCTTTGAAAGTCAGAATTCGTCCATTTTCGTTCGGTGTGAGTCCTGATGTCAATGAACTCCACCGCTTTGTTGAACCAACCGAAAATGCATACAGTTCTTGGACGAGACCAAAAAAGTTAACAGCGTCCAGACAGCAATTTACACTAGCAACTCCAACCAAATTTAATGAATGTGCTGCACAAGGTATGTAGTCAGCCATTGGGTTAATTTCCCTCAGTTTTGCTTGGAGACCGGCGTATTTCCCAGCCATGTTTGCTGCGTTGTCGTAGCTTTGTCCTCGGCAGTTATCCAGAGACAATGACATTTCATTTAGTATATTCAACACATCTTGGTAAAGGCTGTCGGCTTTGTGACTTTCAATTGGAAAGAATTTTAGAAACCGTTCAGTTGTTTCACCAAACTTGTTAACGTAGCGCACAATAAAAGTTAGTTGGTCGATGTGACTAACGTCTGGAGTGGAATCAATACATATGGAATAGTACTTCGCGTCGTGAATTTCATTTAAAATGACAGCCAACACGTCTTGTCCCATTTGCTCGATGAGTTCATCACATACAGTGGAAGACAAATAGCTAATTTTTCCACTTCCTTTATTTCCAAAACGAGATATATGGTCGGCAAGGAAGGGGTCGAATTTGGCTAAAAGTTCCAAAATTCCCAGATAGTTTCCGTTTTGCACAGAACCAAATAATTCGGTATCTCCTCGAAATGCTAGGCCACGTTGAGCAAGGAACTTTATCACTTCAACAACACGCCGAAGAAGTGACTGCCAATATATCTTCTCTTCGTTCATCTGTTTCTGAAGCTTTTCGTCGATGCACCCTTTCGCTGAAACACGTGCTAACCAGGAACTGAGTGATGCTCGGTGTTCTGCACTACTTTCGTGAAGCTTTATCACTTTACCGCAGTTGCTCCAATCGTTGAATCCACAGGAGGCAAACTGCGACGTGGACCTTGAAAGCAACTTACAGAAAAAACAATAAATGTTCCCATTTGATGGCGAATAAAGCAGCCAGTCTCGGTAATACTTCTCATCATTTGCTTTTCGTCCGTAAAGAAATTCCTTTGCAAAACGGCGTGTTCTATTTCCCATAGTTCTTTCTGATGACATGAAACTATCATCGTGATGTTGACATGCAGCTGGACCATTAACAATCCAATAATCGACATCAGAAGCTGGAAGGAATGTTTTCCAGAGACCCACATCATGAGGTGGTGGTGGTGGAGAACTAGAAATATTCTCCTCAGGTACATCGGGTTGTGGAGTAACATCAGCAGTATCAGAAGGTTGAGGAGTAGTGTCAGTAGTATCCCAAAGTTGTGGAGTAGCCGCGTCATTCACATTCAAAAATTCTGATTCTGAGACAGCTTGAATTTTCGTCGATGGAAGAAGAAAGCTGGTAATCTTGGGAATTTTGGTGGTTGATTCGTTTTCTAGCATTTTCCTTTTTCGTTTAGATGCGCCACTTTCATATTTTTTCATGACTATTGTTGTAAGGGGGGACTGAGAGAGACTGATAGCGCTTGAGTTCTACCAGGAAAAACCCCTGCGCTTGTAGCCTGTAGCCTAAGCACTTAGTAAGCAGTAGCAACCAGTACAGAGAAGCCAGGGGCAATTGGGAAGCCTCAAGGAAACAAACCAATAGCGGACAGGCAAAAAAAAAGCTTTTGATGCATGCAGTTAGAACCTCATGAAGATGAGTGGACGGACCAGCTTTAGGTCAGGTAACCTATATGCAGCCTGAAGCCTATATGCACTGTAACCTATATGCAGCACAGCCTGAAGCCTAAGTTAGGTAAATTCTACCAGGAAAAACCCCTGAGCTTGTAGCCTGTAGCCTAAGCAGTAGCAACCACCCCAGTACAGAGAAGCCAGGGGCAATTGGGAAGCCTCAACGAAAGAAACCAATAGCGGACAGGCAAGGACTACCCCCGGTAATGCTCGCGTGGTTTGCACGTGCCTTGTCCTCGCGATGGGTGCCATTCCCGTGATGTCACAGTGGGTTGTTGAGCTGTCAGCTGCTGAGTGCTGCTGCAACTGTGCCCGAGCCCCCGACTGTGCCCGTGCCCGTGCCCCTCCCCCCGCGCTCGAAGCCGAAGACCCTAAGAAGCAGAAGAAGGACCGCACCTACTGCTTCCGGACCTGGTGTAGCTGAGCAGGCTGCCGGCATCGTGGAGGCTGAGGCAGGCGGTCGGCGCTGTCACTTTGGCGCGAGGGGAAGGCTGACGCTGGCCGGAAGTGACGTCGACGGCTCAGGAAGTGAAGAGGAGCCGGGTAAGATGGCCACCGCCATCGGAGGCAGCGTAGAAATGGGAGCCCCATGGTCACTGCGGCGGGAGACGGAGGCCTGGGAAGGCGCGTCTCCGGCCGAGCTTGCGATTTTCGGCGTTTTCGCTACCAGGCAAGTTACTGTTCTCCGCCGGACTTTAAACTCTCTTTAGAGAGCGAGGGATGGGACTCTTGTGGGCCCTTGCAAGCTGTGGGCCCTACGCCATGGCGTACATGGCGTATAGGCAAATCCGGCCCTGCATGACAGGTCAAGAGGCCTGGAAAATCAGAATGGCTGGCATTTGCCAAGTACATCTTACATTTATTTGATTAACACTTAGTCAGTTCTCATAGTTGAATGCGATTTGAACAACTGTTGTGTGTTGAAAAAAACAAAATTTAAAAGCTATTAAAAATTCGGTCCTGGGCCCGGCACTGTTCAATGTATTTGTGAGTGATATTGCTGAAGGACTGAATGGAAAAGTCTGTCTTTTTGCAGACGACACAAAAATTTGCAAGAGTGGACTCCCCCGAGGGAGTGGTTAACATGAAGAAAGATCTACAAAAGCTGGAAGACTGGTCTAAAGCTTGGCAGCTACGATTTAATGCAAAAAAGTGCAGTGTCATGCACTTGGGTAGCAGAAATCCAAGAGAAATGTACGCGATAGGGGGAGAAAGGTTGGTATGCACAGTTCAGGAAAAAGACCTTGGTGTGATTATCTCTGCTGATCTCAAGGTGGCAAAACAGTGCAACAAGGCAGTGGCAAAAGCCAGGAGGATGTTGGGCTGCATACAAAGAGGGATTACCAGCAGAAAAGAAGAGGTACTTATGCCACTGTATTAGGTCACTGGTGAGGCCTCACTTGGAATACTGTGTTCAGTTTTGGAGACCATATCTTGCAAAGGATGTAAAAAGACTGGAGACTGTTCAGAGGAAGGCGACCAAAATGATTTGGAGCCTGCATCAGAAGCCTTATGAGAAGAGACTTGAAGACCTAAATATGTATACTTTGGAGGAAAGGAGGGACAGGGGAGATATGATTCAGACCTTTAAATACTTAAAGAAAAATGATGAACAAACAAACCTCTTCCAAAGACGGGGAACCTGTAAAACTAGAGGGCATAACATGAAACTGCAAGGGGTAAATTGAAAGGCAATGTCAGGAAATATTTTTTCACTGAAAGGGTGGTGGATGCTTGGAATACCCTCCCGATGGAAGTGGTAGGGGCGAACATGGTGACGGAATTCAAAAAGGCATGGCACAAACACAGAGGATCCCTCTACAGAAATAGGAAAAAAACAAAATAAACGGTACCATCTAACTTCTGAACCATATAACGTCTCAACAAATAGGGGTGTCCTACATGGAGTGGTGGGTTTACCCCTGAACAAGGATATGGGGAGGGGTGGCCTGCGCGGAGCGACAGGTGCACCTACTCTTGCCATCTTGCTGGGCAGACTGGATGGACCATGCTGGTCTTTATCTGCCGTCAACTGCTATGTTACTATGTAATTGCAAAGTTTTAAAAAGTCCAAAATCTGTGATCCAGAAACAGAAATGTCTTGTGCAGCAAGCGGTCCATTGATTATACAAAACTGGTCATAATCTATAGTCTTGTGCCTCGGAATAAAGCTTACACATCATTTATCTGAGGGGGGTCACTGTCTGTATCAAGCATAATTTGTTTAGTGCTTAGTTGACTTGTTGTTAAGAATGAACACTATAACATACACAGCAAGTACAAAATGCAGTCAGAAACCAATAAAATGTGGCAGAAAGATAGAGAAATATCTACTTAACATCACTAGATTCAAATACGCAAGTGGTGCTGAAATATGAAAATAAATGTACAGAATCTGTCTCCATTACTAAACTTGGACAAACATTCCAATGACTATTTATTTATTTTTATTTATTTACATTTCTTATATACCGCACTATTCGACATCAGCGCGGTTTACATCGAACACAAATTCAGACAGAAAACATGTGTCTGAGTTTACAATAAACAGGATCATAAAACTTGGATAATGAGGTAATTACAAATAACAGGACATTAAACTTGGATTGCGAGGATAACTATTTACATCTTCGAGTTACAGAAAATATAAACACGTAATTAATGGTCAAAGGACACCTTACTACGTGAGGTATCCTTGCTCACTAGGTGATTTGGTGTCGCTATAACTAATGGAGAGGGGATGTGCTCGCTGGGAAGTATTTGAGGAATAAGTAATGTTTGAGGGCCTTTCTAAATTGAATTAGGTTAGTGATTGCTCTAATGTTTGTTGGCAATGCGTTCCAGAGTTTTGGTGCACAGAGACTGAAAGCCCTGTTTGCTGCTGATGTGGTGCATCTTGTAAGTTCTCGAGGAATCATTAGCATATTTAATGCTGTTGATCTTCTTGATCTATTCGGGGTTATGGGTTTGATGAGGTCGGTTAATGATGTGGAGGAGAGACTATTTACCGCTTTGAAGGTCAGTAGCAATGTCTTGAAGATGATCCTGGCCTGTATAGGAAGCTAGTGTAACTGCTTCAAAAGGGGCGTCACATGGTCACTCCTAGATGCCCCATGGAGAACCCTCGCTGCGCTATTCATTGCGAGCTGTAAGGGGTTCAAAGTGGATTGAGGGAGGCCTAGTAAAATGACATTAGCATAATCAAAGTGAGGCATGATCAAAGCCTGGAAAATGGTACGGAAATCCTCTGGTTCAAGCAAGGGGTGAAGATGTCTAGAAGGGATGGGTGATAATCCACTAGCACATGTAGGGAAGGAGGCTACAGAATTTTAAAAAACAAGAGAAAAAAGGAGAGTTATAATCGGGTACTGTAGAGATTTCCCTGTCCTCTCACCTAGGATACTTCCATTCCATATGCGCAGTTATGGAGGGGATGAAGTGGGGCATTGCGCCTGCACATGAGTTGTGCCAATGATGGCCATGGTGCTAGTCTGCTCATGGGGATCCAATCTCCCATGGGCAGAAGAGAAGGGGATCATAGCAAAGACCCTTTTATCTGCCTATGAGAGATTGGATCCCCCGTGAGTAGGAGATTAGACCCCTGAGGGGCAGAAAAGAAGGAACTGGCTGTAACTGCAGCCCAGAGGCAAGCAGTCTGCCTGTGGGGATCCAATCCCTGTGGGCAGAAGAGAAGAGGGAGGCCAGTCATGGCCTGCAGCAAAATAGGTTATATGGGGGAGGGGGGAAGAATGAACTCAAGCATGATAGAGAAGGAAGAACAACTTAAAGGGGTAGGGGGCCTATTTCAAAGAGGGGGATTGGGGGAATTTAGGGCAGGGGATAGGAGTGCTATGGGGTGATGAAAGGGACAGAGTCTGGAAGGGTAAGTATGCATCGTGTGGAACTGCAGATACTACTGAATAGTCTGTTTTGATTTTGAAGAGGATCTAAAAATCCGATAGTCAAACCCGGGGCCAGTTGACTAAGGGGGGCAGAAAGCAATATTCAGTGGCACTATCTGAATAGCACCATAGACTGCTCTGGCACTATCTGATTAGTGCAAGGGCAATTTGTGGATGGAATGAGGGTGGCACTGGCACTAACTGGGTAAGTGCCAGCACTTGTCTGATTAGCATGATTTTAATTGGCCCTTGTCTGGACAACTTAGGCCTTCTGAGAAGCAGGCCTATGTAACTATCTGGATAAGGGCCAGCTTAAGTATAACATGAATCAGTTACAGTAAAGGCCAGGTAAGTACCACTAAATAGGAGTGGCCTAGTGGTTGGGGCAAGGTACTTCAGGCCGGAAGGTCGGGGGTTCAAATCCCACTAGAGGACAGCAACCTTGGGCCGGAAGAACTGGGGTTTCTAGTCCCACAAGTGCTCCTTGTGGTCTTGGGCAAGCCACTTAACCCTCCATAGCCCATGTTCCCTTTAAAATAGTTATCTCCAAGTTATAATGCCCTGTTCAATGTAATTTCAGTTTGTTCAATGTAAACCACACTGTTGCAGAATAGTGCGGTATATAACAGAATGTAAATAAATAAATAAATATCTGGTTAGCACCACTTAGGCCAGATATTCAGTTGCAGCTCCTATCTGGATACTGTGGCTAAATATTCTGCTGATATTTAAATGTCCTGGATAACTAAGAATTGTGTGTGTTTCGTGCCGTCAAGTCTGTGTCGACTCATGGCGACCCTCTGGATAGTTGTCCTAAATTGTGCTCGATCTTCAGTCAAGCAGTTATTGACAGACTGGCACCCATAGCTGCTGTTATTGTATCGATCCATCTCGTTGCTGGCCTTCCTCTTTTGCGTTGACCTTCTACCTTGCCAAGCATGATGTCTTTTTCTAATGAATTCTCTCTTCGAATGATGAGTCCAAAGTATGAAAGTCGAAGTCTTGTCATCTGAACTTCTAAGGAAAGCTTAGGTTTGATCTCTTGTGCTGACTGGTTTGTTCTTCAGGCAGTCCATGGTATACACAGTATTCGTCACCAGCGCCGTAATTCAAAGGCACCAATTTTCTTCCTGTCTCTTTTTCACTGTCCAACTTTCACATCCATATGATGTTGAAAATGCCATGGCTTGAACAATTCAAATCTTTGTATGGAGAGACATATCTCTGCTCTTGAGAATCTTGTCTAGGTACTTCATAGCCATTCTGCCAAGCGCAATGCGTCGTTGGATTTCTTGACTACTTGTTGCTTCTTTATTGATAGTTGATCCAAGTAGGTTAAAGTTGTCAACTATTTTAATTTCTTCTCCATCAATGATGAACTTATTTATTTTGCCAGTTGTCAGGATCTTTGTCTTCTTAACATTAGGGTGCAGACCCATTTTAAACTAAGAATTAACAGGATATTTATTTATTTAAACATTTCTTATATACCGCCTTTCATGATATCAAGGCGGTTTACATTGAACAAACTGAAATTACATTGAACAGGGCAGTATAACTTGGAGATAACTATTTTACAGGGAACATGGGCTATGGAGGGTTAAGTGGCTTGCCCAAGACCACAAGGAGCACCTGTGGGACTAGAAAGCCTAGTCCTTCCGGCCCAAGGTTGCTGTCCTCTAGTGGGATTTGAACCCCCGACCTTCCTGCTTGAAGTACCTTGCCCCAACCACTAGGCCACTCCTCCACTCCAGGCTGGAGTTGATATAAACAGGCTGGAGTCGATACAGAGGGTGGTTACTAAAATGGTTAGTGGTCTTCACTATAAAGCATATGAGGACAGACTTAAGGATCTTAATCTGTACAATTTAGAGGAAAGGTGGGATAGAGGTGATATGATTGAGATGTTTAAATACCTCCATGGCATAAATGCTCAGGAGAGCCTCTTCCAATTGAAAGCAAGCTCTGCTACAAGGGGACATGGGATGAGGGTGAAGGGGGATAGATTCAGGAGTGATATGCGGAAATATTTATTTATGGAAAGAGTGGTGGATCTGTGGAATAGTCTTCCAGTGGAGGTGGTAGAGGTGAGGACTGTATCTGAATTCAAAGAAGCATGGGACAAACACAGAGGATCTCTAAAGGAACAAAGGGGACTGTTGTAGTGGTTGCTATGGAGGACAGACTAGATAGCCATGTGGTCTTTTTCTGTCGTCATGTTTCTATGTTTTTTCATCTTACACAATTGCAAACTGTCCATTTATTATTTATTTTTTTAAATGTCGACTTGCTTAATAAAATAAAAAAAAAACACAGCAGCCTGCTTGCCTGGAACACATACTCTCTGCACCTGGAACTCTGTCTTTGTAAACAGTTTATATCAAATGAAATCACATAAAGGAACATGCATTTGGGATTCAGTGGTTAACAAAACCTTCTTTGTTTCTGTGGACAATAGCAACAGAGAAAGGAAAGTAGGATCAAAATAACTTATATACAGCCATTTAGCATTCTTCTTTTTTCTCTCACACATGCAAATGCTGCTTTCCCTCTATCTCTTCTCAACTCCTGCTGATATCATCACGAAACAAAAGGTTTTTCAGTGCTAGCCGGCCTTCATTATGAAATCTAAAGCAAACCCTGGAAAATAACACCATTCTTCCTCAAGGCGCTCGAGCAGACTGAAGAGTCCACTCTTCTGTTTTTCATGCATTAATATGACACCTCCATATGATTCTGGTATGGATCAATACAACAGACCATCTTACCTATTTAATTAGCGTCATAAGAGTGAGGACAGCTGATATAAAAAGTTTAGATTTCCATCATTCTTTGTTCACTGAATATGTGTTTGTTAAAAAAGATTTCCTTCCCTTCCATGGCTGTATAAAACCTCATAGGAAGGAATTTCATAGATGGCAAAAGCTCAGATTTAGATTTTTATTACAGTATTATTACAATTAATATAAAGGTAAGCTTAGGACTCAAGAATTCTCAGCTGAAATTATTTTAAAAATTGAAGTGAATTAGCACTGAATATAGCCTTCAGATTTACATATCTGTGGAGGTTTTTGGCTATTCACTTCAATTTTTTGTTTTTATTATTAGTTTTGATTTTTAACCTCTTTATGGTTTTATATTTTTGGTTGGAATAAAAGGAGTTCATCATTTATTGTTAGTGGCGTGCTGATGAAAAAAAAAGTAATTTTGTTTAGTTTCCTTTTTCACTTGCAGGATGTTTGTTTTGCTTTATAATTTTTCATTTCAGGGCAATTTTATTAATTAAGAGAGGGCTGTGGCTGCTGCACAAATAACAAAATGCTCAAAGATTACTAGAGCTTTCCAGGCAAATAAAAATAAAAAAATGTTTTTCTTTTTTTCCAGTTTTGTTAACAATTGTCATGGGATGGCATTGAATCAGTGTTACACTTTCCATCCCCAGATGTGCTGGTAAGTCTTCAGGAGAAAACTATTATATCTCCTGGAGGACTGGCTCTAGCAAGCCTACTCTTAGCTGCATCTTGTATTTCTGGTAATTAGTTCCAGCCCAAGTTTCCTTGTCAGGTTTTGAGTGCCACAGAAAACCCTTCCTGGATTTTTTGGCTTGTAAATCTATTGACACCTGCTCTTAAGACTTAGAAGCCAATTCTATTTTGGCCGTCCAGCCCCTGTGCGGCCCTCAGAATCAGAGCATACAGTGGTAGCATCCGATTCTGATCCTGCAGGGGCTAGACATGCCTGTGGGATCAGAATTGGGTCTACCAGCCTGGATGTGCAGGCTGGGCCCCGATTCTGATGGGCCACATACCCAGCAGATCTCTGGCTATCTCAGCAAGGCTCCTGAATGGATCCGCAGTGCCATGGCATCCCATCACCATGTCACCATGGCTCCATTCAGGAGCCGTGATCATTGACTGCAAGACCTAGTGGCATTTACCTGCAGCCTAACCCCTGATCCGGCCTCCCATGACCAGGGTCGGGCTGTAGGGATCCGATCCCTGCGCCTCCTTACCTCATCACCATCCCCTGGCTCCAGCGTCCCCCAATGTCCATGGGGACGTATTCCACCTCTGAGGTGGAATAAGTCCCCCGTCTACGTAGCTGACCCTGGACATACAGGGCCAACCTCAGAATCAGCCCTGTACATCCAGAATCATGGCCTGTCCATGCCCAGCCCTTGCGCTGCCTCCAGACTACCCCCTCCTGCCCCTGTCTAAGGCTCCCCGTAAAACAGAACTGTTTATATGGGGAACCTTTGCACCGGGAGCAGCAGGGAGACGAATAGCGGGATTGTACATTTAGGCAAGACATACATCCCTGCTATTCGTGGTGCAAAATAACCCCTCTTACTCAACAGACTTTTCTTGTGCTATGTTCCTAGCTCTGTATGTGCTGGGAAAAGCATCCTGGAACCCTTGTTGAATTCTTGGACTTTGCATCTCGGCTTAAGGATTCAGGATTATAAATTCCTGGAGGGAGACATCTTGGCTCATCCTGTTTTTGAGCTTATATCCCAAAAAGCAATATGGTATTTGTATTCCCCGATTCTACTCATTGAAATCGATGTTGAAGGTCCCATAATGCAGCAAGATAGGATTATCAGAAATCCAGCACTGGCCAAAAATCTCCCTTGTGTAAAATCTCCAATACTATTATACTATCAGGAACATTTACCAAGCTTTTTCCAGATCTTGGTTGCCTAGTTAATGACTTCAGAAATTCTGTGAAATAGCTTCTGGGAAACCTAGACATGGATTCACAGAATTTCTGGCAGGAACATGGTCTTTAGAGCAGGAGTGAATAGATTCACAAGGCAAAAAATCCAGGAAGGATTCCATGGTACTGTACTTAAGATCAGAGAAGGAAACTTGGACCAAACAGGAAATACAAAATAATTACCAGAAATTCAAGGTGCAGCTAAGAGTAGGTTGGCTTACAACAAGACATTATAGTTCCTTCTGGAAGATTATTGCCTTCCAACCCAAGGGACACTTGTTTGAGACTAGGCCATGTCTTGGGTTTTTTCGGATTACGAACAATATGAAATGATAGTAAGAGGATAAAATCAAAATAAACATATTTCCTATATTTCAAGAAATAGAGAGGGGTGACCTGTACACCTACTGTAGCCTCCTTTCGGGGCAGACTAGATGGACCATACTGGTCTTTATCTGCCATCATATACTATGTTATTATGATATGGGAAATGTTTTTTCCCCATCTTGCTTCAAACAAATGCAAACCCCTATTTGAGCTGTGCATGAATCTCTTTTCCCTAAGCCCATGCTTCAGTTATTCATGCTGGGTTTTCAAGCACGTGTATGGCACCTACACATGATACTGGTATAGATCAGAAGAGCAGGATGAGCAAAGCTGATAGAAAGCTCTCTAACATACATTAAATACTAGTGACCACTCAGGAGCAAAAGGAAAAAGTAAGATGGTTAAGATTTCGTTTTTCAATCAACTCAAAAGCCAATTCTTTATATATACTGGTATATGGGTAATTCTTTTCTAACATATATTATAATGTTCTATATATTCAGCATTGCTACAGTATATACTTTATATAATCAACAGTCCAGTCCTCTTTACATCATTTAACTAAAAGCACCTATTTATTAACAAGCAGTAAAATAGCACATTGTTGCACAGTTTTGCTACCCAAAATTTTATCATAGGGTTCACTAGCCATGAGACTACCCTACAGAGCTTGAGACTATTATTTTGACTGAGGGAGCTACCAGGGCAGGTGCATCCATGTATTGGATCTGCCCCCCACCATGGAGAGTTCTGGAAGATGCCTGGAGAAGTGGAAGGCCATAGGGGGCAGGGTCCAGGGGTTGAGGTTGGGGATAAAATGGGAGACCAGTATTTTAGAAAGAATCAAGGGTAGGGTGTGGGTTTGAGGTGGGCTGTTGTTTCTTGAAGGATTGGAGGTAAAGAGAGCTTTTCCTAAGCCAAACCAAGGGTAGGGGCATTTTCCCCTAAGTATTAGCCTCTTTGTTATTCCCTGAGAACATTAGCCACATATTAGTTGCCCAATACACCTTGGAGAAGTGTTGTCAACTTTCCATGAATAGTGCAGCCTGTTAGTTTTAATGAAAGCAGAGTTATTCATGCAGAGCGCGATTCTATAATGGCCACGTCCAGCTGGCAAGACATGTCTAACCTGAAAAAGGGCACATAATAAACCTGATTCCAAAACTGCAGGTATAGACACACCCGCAGTTCCGGAATCAGGGAGATAAACATTCCTGGCATAGCCTACGTCTCTGTGCCTACCGTATTCTGACAAAATAGATGTCTCAGATGCTTCCCATCTCCGTGCAACCACACTCCTGCTGGCAAAATGTACATCTCCACACTGACAGTGGTGGGCTCATGCAAACACCACATTAATACAGATGAAACAGATATGGTCATACAAACCAGACTATATATACCCATAACACTACAAGGTTATGTACATGCACCAAAGCTATTGTATAAGCAAGTGGAATGTGAGATGTTTGTCCAAACAGACCCTGCAGCAAAACAAACATGGCGTTTGAAGAACATCTTAGTAATCAGATGTCTTTGGGATGGGGTGATCAGAAGATTGCGAGGGATGATCGGGGGGATAGATGCAGGGCCGGCTCAAGGAGATAAGGCGCCCTAGGTGAACCTCATCTCATGCCCCCTGGTGCTGTGCCTTCCCCCATGACACCCATTGCCATCGCTGCCACCCCTCTCTGGGCTGACAGTGGCAGCAATAGCCGCAAACAGCCCCGCTGCGTTTACCTTCAAGCTTCGGTGCCACGGGGCTGTTTGTTTCTGCCGCTCTCAGACGCCCGATGCAGACTTCCTGTGCAAACAGCATCCTCCAAGTATAAAATAGCTTCTTTCTAAGTGGCATTTGCATGTGTATGTCTATCTATACATACCGCACGTGGAGATGATCTAAAATAATCCTCAATATAGAGATGCCGAGGGTGGCCCATCCCAAAGTGTGAGATTGAAGGCCAATGAGTGAGGTTTTCTGCATGGTGCATTTGTGGTATAAAATTTGGAAATATCTTCATGTTGTATTGCTTTGCAAATGAAAGGCACACCACAAAATGTTGTTAAGTTTTTTTTGGTTTTATTTTAACTTGTAATTTTTCAATCCTTCCCTCCAGTGCAGAACTAGGACATTTCCTTGTGGAACTCACCATACAAAAAAAAAAATCTGATTCGTGTTTCATCTTAATAAAAGCAACACAAACCCTCTCCAATACCAGGCATAATGTGAAGCAATATAAAACCCTACAGAAGTTGTTCAAGATAGAACAAACCTATAAATACCATAACTATACCAGCAATATCCTATCAAGGAAATGGTAGCAGTGTATATATTGCTGTGAGCCCTATAATATCAATACGCCCTATTGGGAAATTTTACCAAGCCGGATTACTACATACCCTACACAGACCCTCATCGCTAACAATAATACCTGACTCCAACCACACAAACTAAACACAGACAGACCCTCATCAAGAATAGAATAAATTACCACAAACTGAAAATAGATATATGTAGGCAAAAATAAAACCCTAAGAAGCCAGACAGCATGCAGGGCAAAGCCAGAGAACTAGAAAAGAGCAATACATTTCTCTATGTATAGTGCAACATATGAAGACAGCAGACACATTCCAATCATTAAACTGAAAATTAAATTACTTTTTCTGCCTTTGTTATGTGGTGATTTGGGGAAATATTTCCTTCTGGAAAATGTGGTAGATGAATGGAATAGTTTCCCGGTGGAGGTGGTAGAGAAGAGGACTGTATTTGAATTTAAAAAAGCTTGAGACAAATATACAGGATTCTCAGGGTAAAAACCAGGACTATAAAGCTTTGTAGCTTTGTAGGGTGAAGCAGGTAGGTGCACAGGTGGTGTTCTCTTCAATCCTCCCTGTTGAGGGTAAAGGCCAAGGCAGAGAGGCTCGCATCCTGGAGATGAATGCATGGCTGCGTGGATGGTGTCTTCGAGAGCGTTTTGGTTTCCTAGACCATGGGATGCTGTTCCAAGGGTTGCAGAGCAGAGATGGCATCCATCTGTCCAAGAAAGGTCAACACATCTTTGGTAGTAGACTGGCTAATCTACTGAAGAGGGCTTTAAACTAGATTCGTTGGGGATGAGTGAAGAAAACCCCCAGGTAAGTGAAAGCCCCCAGGTAGGTGATACATTAAATACCTTTATGGAAATGGGTAACAGGGGTAACACATGGAAAGCAGTGTGTATTAATGCCCGTAGCATGGGAAATAAGATCCCTGAAGTTGAAGCTTTGGTGGGAGTGGCTGACTTGGATTTAGTGGCAGTTACAGAAACATGGTTCACAGAAAACCATGACTGGGATGTAACTATACCTGGCTATACTTTATTCAGAAAGGACAGGGTAGGAAGAAGGGGAGGAGGAGTGGCACTATATGTAAAAACTACTATTAAAGCTTTGGAATTACAGAGCTTAAAAGGGAGAGAGGAGGCATTGTGGGTTAAACTAGAAAGAGGGAAAGAGAAATCTATTTGCATTGGTGTGATATACAGACCTCCCTCACAAGAGGAAGAGGTGGACAGAGAGTTAATTGAAGACATACGCAGCATTGCTAGGAAAGGGGAAGTGCTACTGCTAGGAGATTTCAATATGCCAGATGTTGATTGGCACATTCCTGCTGCAGTATCATCTAGAAGTAAGGAGATCCTGGATTCTCTACAGGGAGAACTATTCAGGCAATTGGTAACAGACCCCACACGTGAAGGGGCCATACTGGACTTGGTGCTTACCAATGGTGAGAGTGTTTCTGATGTTGTAGTGGGAGATCATTTTGCATCCAGTGACCACCAGATGGTGTGGTTCAGTATTAGGACTAGGGCTGTTAGAATCCATTCCAAGGTGAAGATCTTAGACTTTAGGAAGACTAACTTTGCGAAGATGGGCCAATACCTCAGGGAGTCGTTAGTGGGATGGGAACAGCTGGGGGATGTAGAAAAACAGTGGGCAAAACTGAAAGGGGGTATTTTAAGGGCAACCAACCTTTTTGTTAAAATGGTAAATAAAGGCAAAAGGAACAGGAGACCGCTATGGTTTTCGAAGGAAGTAGCTGGAAAAGTGAAGAAAAAGAGGGAGGCCTTCATGAAATACAAGAGATCACAGAGAGAGGAAGACAGGCATCTGTATTTGGAAAAACTTAGAGAAACTAGCAAAGTAGTCAAGAAGGCAAAGATTCAAAAGGAGGAGGAAATAGCCAATGCAATAAAATGGGGGGGATAAGACATTTTTCAGATATATTAGTGAGAAGAGGAAGGGCAAAAGTGGTATTGTCAGACTCAAGGGTGCAGGGGGGGAATATGTAGAAGCTGATAAGGATAAAGCGGAATTGCTTAACAAATATTTTTGTTCTGTGTTCACAGATGAAGAACCAGGAGCAGGACCTCAGAAAACACCCACAAATAAGAACAGAAGCGAGGGACATCTTGAACAATTTTCAGAAGACTGTGTTCATGAGAAACTAGCTCAACTTAAAGTAGACAAAGCGATGGGACCGGATGGGATACACCCTAGAATACTGAGGGAACTTGGGGACGTTCTAGCAACTCCACTGACTGACCTTTTCAATGCCTCGTTGGAGTCGGGAGTGGTGCCAAAGGACTGGAGAGAGGCTCATGTGGTGCCTTTACACAAAAACGGAAGTAAGGATGTGGTTGAAAACTACAGGCCGGTTAGTTTAACTTCAGTGGTGAGTAAATTATTGGAAACGCTGCTGAAAGAGAAAATAGTGAGGTTTCTGGAGTCCGGCAGATTACAGGATCCAAGGCAGCATGGATTCACCAGAGGCAGGTCTTGTCAGACAAATCTGATCGATTTCTTTGACTGGGTGACCAGGGAGTTGGACCGAGGGAGAGCTCTAGATGTGGTGTATTTAGATTTCAGTAAAGCCTTTGACACTGTTCCTCACAGGCGACTTATAAACAAACTGAGCACCCTAGGGATGGACCCTAAAGTTACTGCTTGGGTTAGAAATTGGTTGGGTGGGAGGCGACAAAGAGTACAAGTAAATGGAGCTCACTCTGAGGAGAAGGATGTTACCAGTGGTGTGCCCCAGGGATCTGTCCTTGGTCCGATTCTTTTTAACATCTTTGTTAGTGATATAGCGGAAGGGCTGTCGGGTAAGGTTTGCCTCTTTGCAGATGATACCAAAATCTGTAATAGAGTAGACACCCAGGAAGGTGTAGATAACATGAGGAGGGATCTAGCTAAGCTTGAAGAATGGTCTAGAATTTGGCAGCTGGGATTTAATGTTAAAAATGTAAGGTCATGCATTTGGGCTGCAGCAATCCAAGGGAGCAATACAGTATAGGAGGTGAAGTACTTTTGTCCACTAAAGAAGAGCGGGACCTAGGCGTGGTTGTGTCTGATGATCTTAAAGTAGCTAAACAGGTAGAAAAGGCGACGGCAAAAGCTAGAAGGATGCTTGGGTGCATACGGAGAGGAATGGCTAGCAGAAAAAAGGAGGTGATAATACCTCTGTATAAGTCTTTGGTGCGACCTCATTTGGAGTATGGCGTGCAATTCTGGAGACCGCGCCTTCAAAAGGATGTGAACAGGATGGAGTCGGTGCAGAAGGTTGCTACTAAAATGATTAATGGGCTTCATTATAAAGCATATGAGGACAGACTTAAGGATCTTAATATGTACACCTTAGAGGAAAGGCGGGATAGAGGTGATGTGATTGAGATGTTTAAATACCTCCGTGGCATAAATGTTCAGGGAGAGAGCCTCTTTCAATTGAAAGCAAGTTCTGCTACGAGGGGACATGGGATGAGGGTGAAGGGAGATAGATTCAGGAGTGATATGCGGAAATATTTCTTTACAGAAAGAGTAGTGGATCCGTGGAATAGTCTCCCAGTGGAGGTGGTAGAGATGAGGACAGTAACTGAATTCAAAAAAGCATGGGACCAACACAGAGGATCTCTAAAGGTAGAAAGGGGACTGTTGTAGTTGTTGTTATGGAAGGACAGACTAGATGGGCCTTGTGGTCTTTTTCTGTCATCATTTTTCTATGTTTCTATGTTTCTAGTTGGTATGGAAGGGCAGACTGGATAGGCTGAATGGTTTTTATCTGATGTTATATTTTTATGTTATACTTTCTAATCATATTGGCCCCATTCTCTGGTTCTGCTTTGCTGTCTGTCCTCGTAATTTGGTTTCCAGGGCCTCTTGTATATTTGTGGCATCCAAGACTACCAAATCTCAGTAAAAATGGGTGAGAATTAAGGGAGAAAAAAGGCAAATTCCCTGATCTAAATTTGTACAAAAAAGGAGGATTTTTTAAAAAAAATTCCCTCCCTCTTTCCACAAGAGGTGTCGCCAAATAATCCTTAATCCAGATAACTACAAGTAGGCTGAGCCTGATCGCTGAGCCGTCCCCAGTGGAAAGTCGCTTCTGCTCCTTGAGACCTCCCACTTTCTGGAACTGTAAACTAGTCTCCCAGGAATCAACAAACCTCAAAAGGCACAGTTGGATGAAAGCACGGTACCTGCACTACAGTGAACTGTCCAGTTGAACATCTTTAGCGCAGCCACTTCTGGCTTCTAACTTCGCAAACTCACCAGCTGGGGCTTTTTTTTTTTATCAAGAGTAAAAGCCCAAAATCAGCGTTCTTCCATTACCCTGCAGACAGGGAGGAAATGTGGTTACCAATTGACCTTTCCTGCTCTCTTCCAAGAGTGCTTGGACTGCTTTCACTGCCCTTCCTCCCACTCTGGGTGCATGCAGCCAAATGATATGGCTCGGAGGCAGGCGCAAATCCAGATGTACAATCTCCAAGGGGGGTGCATGTTACTACTACTACTGATCATATGCTAGAAGGCATATGCAGTGCTGAACAGACATGTAAAAAACAGTGCCTGCTCTTCAGAGCTTATAATCTGTTAGGACGGTCAACACAAATAGCCGAGGACAAGAAAATGTCAAAGTGGAATGGTAAGGAAATACATAAGAGTCAAAGTGGATCAGGATCCAAAAGCCACCTCAAAGAGGTGAGTTTTTAGCCTGGATTTGAAAAGGGACAGAAATGTATCCTGGTGCACAAGTTCAGGTAGTCTGTTCCAAGAATAAGGAGCAGTAAGGTAAGAAGGATCGAAGTCTGGAGTTGGCAGTAGTAGAGAAGGGCACAGATAGAAGGGATCTGCCAGAAGAGCAGAGGTCTCGAGAAGGGGTGTAGGTGGAGCTAAGAGAGGAAAGGTAGTGCAGAGCAGCAGAATGAGTGCACTTCTAGGTCAGTAGGAGAAGTTTGAACTGGATATGGAAACGGATAGGGAGCCAGTGAAGTGACTTGAGGAGAGTGGTTATATGAGCATAACAAGGCTGGTGGAAGATTAGCCGTGAGCTGAGTTTTGAACAGATTGAAGGGAAGAGAGGTGATTTAGAGGGAGACCAGAAAGGAGGACATTGCAGTAGTCTAGACAGGAGATGACTAAACAGTGGATATGTGTCATAATAGTATGTGTAGAAAGGAAGGGATGAATTTTGCCAATGTTATAGACAAGGAAGTGACGGGTTTTACAATAGCTATCATTTGGATGTGTGCAGAGAAAGAGAGAGTGGAGTGAAAGATGACCCCAAGGTTGCAAGCTGAGGACACAGGGAGGATTGTAATGTTATCCACAGAAATAAAGAAAGGAGGAAGGGGGAGGTGGGTTTAGGGGGAAAGATAAGGAGCTCAGTTTTGCCCAGGTTCAGTTTCAAATGGCGGTGAGACCTCCAGGCAGCAATTTCAGATAGGAAGGCAGAGGTCCGGGCCTGGATTGCCAGAGAGATTTCAGGTGTAGAGAACTATATCAGAGTCATCAGTGTAAAGATGTTATTGAAAATTATGGGAGGAGATGAGTGTACCAAGAGACTGGTATAGAGGGAGAAAAGGAGCGGGCCTAAGACAGACCCTTGGAGTACACCAACTGAGAGAGCGACAGCAGTGGAGGAAAACCCACCAGTACAAATGCTGAAAGTGCGATGGGAGAGATAAGAAGAGAACCAGGATAGTACAGAACCCTTGAAACCAAGTGAGAACAAAATATTGAGGAGAAGGTGGTGATCAACACTGTCAAAAGCAGCAAAGAGGTCAAGAAGGATGGAGATAGAGTAAAGGCCCTTGGATTCTGCCAGGAGCAGGTCATTGGAGTCTTTGGCAAGAGCTGCTTCAGTAAAATGCAAAGGATGAAAGCCAGATGGCAGTGGATCAAGAAGGGCTTGAGAGAAGAGAAAGTCAAGGCAGCAGTGGTGAACCACACTTTCAAGTAGTTTAGAAGCAAAGGGGAGGAGGGAGATGGGTCGATAATTAGAAGGACAGGTAGGGTCAAGTGAGTGTTTGTGCGCAGTTGGTCATGATTTCAGCTTCCCTCTCTCTAGCCCAAAAGTGTGAGGGGAAGGAAAGTGTTGCTCGCTGTTTGCACTGATAGAGCTGGGAAGAGGGGGAAATTGGAGGAGTTAAAATGCATGCGGGGAGGTGCCTTCCCATGTGAGCTGGAGAACTCACCGATATGCATGTGTCACATGCCCTGATGCATGTGACTTGCTATCTATGCCAATATGTTGAAATCTTCTACTTAGCGTATAGCAATGGCCAAACAAGTAAGCAGAATTTTAGGAATTATTAGAGTAACGCATGCGCCTGCATGTGCAGGATCGGTAGCACGGGCTCCCTTTGCATCATTGATGCTGAGCCAGGACTATTAGGCATCACCCCTCCCCATAGCAGGTTGCTTAAGTACGGTCATGGATGGGACTCTGGAAACAGGGGCAAGGATTGGTAGTGCAAAAGGGAAATGTTAGTAAAATAAATTTTCCTTGAAGGGGAATTCTGAATTAACTTTATTGTGGGTTGTGGAGTGAAACAAAATAAATAAGGCGGCAGAATAAAAAAAATATAAGTCACTTTTTCGAACATCTCTTACCACTTACAGGACTAGCAATAGAAACAGAAAGAAAAAACACATGCAAAAACCACACTTTTCAAGAATAATTAACCCCCTTAGTGAAAAGGCTTCCCTCTTCCAGTCCCAGGAGGACGTTTCTTTGCTACTACTTTTAACCAAAACAATGATAATTTACAACCCTGGATTTCTGTCCTGAGGGTTTCCTCTGTGCTGTGACAGCCATTTCAACCCAAAGATCCAGGTAGGTGTGTCCCAGTTCCCTGTTGTGTACTTCACCAGTATCAAGAATTTTAGTTCAGGGTTGCTCAACCCAAAACCCAGTAATTGTCTATATGTACGTCTCGTCGCCCCTCCCCTCTTGTTTAATGTAGACCCATTGTATTGCCAACCACTTTGATTGAAGGATAAAGTGGTATACAAAACTGTTTAAATAAATACAATAAATTGAGCTCAATTACCCTAAGCACCAGTCTTACCACAGGGGATCTAGGCTCCCACATCCCGACAGTGCTCTGATCCACTCCTGCAGGGTGTCTTGGTGCTGGGGTCCAAATGACCATACATTTGTTAGCGTTTGTAGAACTCCTGTCCCAAGTCATACTTAATTGTCTATCAAAAGGAACTAAAACCTCTCTATTGAAGCAGGCTGACTACCAGAATTCTGGGCTTGCTCCAAATATGCCTGCTCCAGTATATGCACTGCTCTGAGACTGGGACTAAAGTAGAAATAAAACTAAATTCCAGTTTTTCTAACTACAGTAGCTAGCAACTTACACACTTACTTCCCTAGCCCAGTCTCTCCAGAGATCTGCTCTGGTTCCACTTTCCCTGGAATCAACAGCTCTTCTTCTGCTACTTACAGCTCCTAGTGAGATCTTTAAATCTGTCCCCATATGCCTCGTGACAAAGCCCACTGACCATATTGGTAGCCGCCCTCTGAACCGACTCCAGTCTGTTTATATCCTTTTGAAGGTGTGGTCTCCAGTACTGCACACAGTACTCTAAATTACATCTCACCAAAAACTTACTGCATACAGAGACATATTCACCTCCTTCTTCCTGCTGGCCATTCCTCTTTCTATGCACCCAAGGGCCTGTCTGGCTTTCACCGTCGCCTTTTCTACCTGTTTAGCTACCTTAAAATAATCAGAAACAATCATCCCTAGGTCCTGCTCTTCTTTTGTGGACGGAAGTGCTTCATCCACTCTGGAGGAGAGGAGGGATAGGGGAGATATGATTCAGACCTTTAAAAACTTAAAGAGAAATAATGAACAAACAAACCTCTTCCAAAGACGGGGCAGCTGTAAAACTAGAGGGCATAACATGAAGCTGCAAGGGGGTAAATTGAAAGGCAATGTCAGGAAATACTTTTTCACTGAAAGGGTGGTGGATGTTTGGAATGCCCTCCCGATGAAAGTGGTGGGGGCAAACACGGTGATGGAATTCAAAATGGCATGGGACAGACACAGCAGATCCCTTTATAGCAACAGGATAAAATAAAAATAAACTTAACCATCTAATTTCCCAACAAATAGGGGTGTCCTACACAGAGCGGTGGGTTCACCCCTAAACAAAGACACGGGGAGGGGTGGCCTGCACAGAGCGGCAGGTGCACCTACTCTTGCCATCTTACTGGGCAGACTAGATGGACCATACTGGTCTTTATCTGCCGTCATTTACTATGTAACGTGGATTTTTGCAGCCCAAAGGTATGACTGTATTTTTTTAGTGTTAAATCTCATCTGCCAAATTCTCAACCATTCTTCAAGCTTCACTAGATCCCTCCTCATGCTATCCACACCTTTCTGGGTGTCTACTCTATTGCAAGTTTTGGCATCATCCACAAAGAGGTAAACCTTACCTGATAGCCCTTCTGCAATATCACTTATATAGACATGCTATGAAGTTACCAAGCACATCTTAAACAAATTAGAGCAAATATATTTTCACTCAAGATACAATTAAATTGAAAGAATAGCTCTCTGCAAATCTGGACAGCCAAAGTTTAAATCCCATTTTTTCTGACTGATGCTCTTTGTCATTTTACCCTCTATTGCCTCAGGTGCAACTAACTAATTTGGGCAGGGAAATTACTCATCTACCTGAATAAGCCGCTCGCCTAGATCTTAGATTTGGAAAAGGAGACTAAAAAGTTTAAAATCCAGCTGTGATTAAGCTGTAATTTGTTGCCAGTGGATGTGGTAAAAGCAGTTAGCTTAGGTGAGTTAACAAAGGTTTGGACATGTTCCTAGAGGAAAGGCCATGAACTTTTATTAGCAAGGTAGACTTGAAGAAAGATGCTTCTTATCCCTGGGGGTTAGCAACATTATCTACTGTATGGTGTCCTGCTAAATACTTGTGACCTGGATTAGCCATTGCTAGAAAAGGGACACCCGTTTGATGGATCTTTATGCAGTATGAAAGGTCTTATGAAAAAAGGAGAACTCCCAGTTACTGGGACACACATGCTGGATTATCTTCCATTACATCACTGCGTTACATAGCAATCTTGGAGCAAGAACTATAAAAAATTCTTCATGTTAGAAGCAGAAGACCATTCCAAGGGTGGTGTTACACATATATACTAAATAATATGCATTTGTGAATGTTTTGTGTGCATGAAGTTAGACTTCTAAAACCAAAATCACCAGAAGAAAAAAACAAGAAGGACGTTTTGAAAGGAATTTACATTGTATAATTAGCCACTTGAGTAAATCTCCAGGACTGAAATTTAGCCTCCCATCAGCAACCAAAAGGAGCCATGGCAAAAAAAGGAAATGACATGGGAAGTAAAATACACATATTACAATGTGCCAGGGTTGTAACCTTGAAGTAATTCAAATGCAAATGCTCCCAAATAGTATTCCAATCAACAACCATCAAAAGTAGAATACTAAATCCCCTTACAGAAATCACCAGCTTTTTGTCGGGTATAAACCGCAAGGTAGAGAGGAAAGACCTCTAAACCCCACGCAGTACATGCCCCTTTTTTTATTAATATTCTTTTATTATCCAATTGTTCATTAAAATCCAAAAAGTAAATCCCACTTATCTGCTCAAGCACACAGCACACGACGTGCACGTTTCGAAGCACTAGGCTCCTGCTTCAAGTGTAACGCTGAGGAGTCAGTGAAACCATTTCGCTCTCCTAAAAAGCGCCTATTCAATGCCATTCCATTCCAATGCCATTGAATAGGCGCTTTTTAGGAGAGCGAAATGGTTTCACTGACTCCTCAGCGTTACACTTGAAGCAGGAGCCTAGTGCTTCGAAACGTGCACGTCGTGTGCTGTGTGCTTGAGCAGATAAGTGGGATTTACTTTTTGGATTTTAATGAACAATTGGATAATAAAAGAATATTAATAAAAAAAGGGGCATGTACTGCGTGGGGTTTAGAGGTCTTTCCTCTCTACCTTGCGGTTTATACCCGACAAAAAGCTGGTGATTTCTGTAAGGGGATTTAGTATTCTACTTTTGAGGGTTGTAACCTTGGCTGATTAGTGCATGCTATTCTAGTCTTCTTAGACGTCTGATGCATTTGTACCAACTTTTACTGCATAGTCCTTGGTCTGATTCTTTTTAACATCTTTGTTAGTGATATAGCGGAAGGGCTGTCGGGTAAGGTTTGCCTCTTTGCGGATGATACCAAAATCTGCAATAGAGCAGAAACCCAGAAAGGTGTAGATAACATGAGGAGGGATCTAGCTAAGCTTGAAGAATGGTCTAGAATTTGGCAGCTGGGATTTAATATTAAAAAATGTAAGGTCATGCATTTGGGCTGTAGCAATCCAAGGGAGCAATATAGTATAGGGGGTGAAGTACTTCTGTCCACTAAAGAAGAGCGGGACCTAGGCGTGGTTGTGTCTGATGATCTTAAAGTAGCTAAAAAGGTAGAAAAGGCGACAGCAAAATCTAGATGGATGCTTGGGTGCATGCGGAGAGGAATGACTATCAGAAAAAAGGAGGTGATAGTGCCTCTGTATAAATCTTTGGTGCGACCTCATTTGGAATATAGTGTGCAATTCTGGAGACCGCACCTTCAAAAGGATATAAACAGGATGGAGTCGGTGCAGAGGGTGGCTACTAAAATGGTTAGTGGTCTTCATTATAAAGCATATGAGGACAGACTTAAAGATCTTAATATGTACACCTTAGAGGAAAGGCGGGATAGAGGTGGATTTGACTGAGATCTGAGATATTTAAATACCTCCGTGGCAGAAATGCACAGGGGAAGAGCCTCTTTCGATTGAAAGCAAGTTCTGCTACGAGGGGACATGGGATGAGGGTGAAGGGAGATAGATTCAGGAGTGATATGCGGAAATATTTCTTTACAGAAAGAGTGGTGGATCCGTGGAATAGTCTCCCAGTGGAGGTTATAGAGATGAGGACAGTATCTGAATTCAAAAAAGCATGGGGCCAACACAGAGGATCTCTAAAGGAAAAAAGGGGACTGTTGTAGTTGTTGATATGGAAGGACAGACTAGATAGAAAAATGACGACAGAAAAAGACCATATGGCTTATGTTTCTATAGTGACTTATATTCTTTCATCTTTGATCCCCTGAAAATACATGACTAAACAAACACTTCTAAACTTCCTTGGTACCTCCTCAAGCCTGGAACCAAGGAGAGGGTAGGAGGTGAAGGGGAAGACACCGCCTTGACTTGTAGGAGATGATGGGGGAAGAGAGGAGGATAGATTGTCTTCTATAGGGCCCCACATTCAGTTGATATATTATTCTTTCCTAGCACTCACTCTTAAGTCAACCAAATGAATCCAAAGTTTAGTTCATTTCTTGACTGAAGAAAAAGTGAACTCTTTTGGGTGAGTAAACTGAAAAATGAAAACATGGTTCATAATAACTACAGTCATGTTAATACATGATTAAACGCTTAGGCTCTACTCTGCCCCTTCTGGAGTTTCACCTTTGGATGCTCCAGCTTCTGGAATCTCTCAGGCATTTCTTCAAATACCGAATTCCAAACTCCTTTACCTCTTTTACTTCATCTAGATTCTTTGAGCCCACTAGGGATGTCTGTGTGAATAATTTCCTCAAATTTTCTTTTTTCTCCTTAGGCTCACTGAACCACTGGAGCTGTAGACCACCACCTTACAAATCTCAAAAATTTCAAATAGCTACTCTTCAAACCAACATAGTAACATAGTATATGATGGCAGATAAAGACCAGCATGGACCATCTAGTCTGCCCAGCAAGGTGGCACCTGCCACTCCATGTAGGTCATATGCCTTTATTTAGGGGTGTACCCACCACTCATGCAGGTCATCCCTATTTGTTGAGATATAAGATAGTTATGTTTATTTTGATTTTATCCTGTTGCTATAAAGGGTTCCACTCTGTCTGTCCCATTCCATTTTGAATTCCGTCACTGTATTTTCCCCCACCATTTCCATTGGGAGGGCATTCCAAGCATCCACCACCCTTTCAGTGGAAAAGTGTTTCCTGACATTGCCTTTCATTTTACCCCCTTGCAGCTTCATGTTATGCCCTCTAGTTTTACAGCTTCCACGTCTTTGGAAGAGCTGTGTTTGTTCATTAATAATTAAGTATTTAAAGGTCTGAATTATATCTCCCCTGCCCCTCTGCTCCTCTAGAGAGTGTACATATTTAGGTCTTCCAAGTCTCTTCTCATACGTCTTCTGGCACAGGCTCCAGTCTTTTTATATCCTTTGTGAGATATGGTCTCCAAAACTGAACACAATATTCCACGTGAGGCCTCACCAGCGACTTGTACAGTGGCATTAGTACCTCCTCCTTTCTGCTGGTAATTCCACTCTGTATGCAACCAAGCATCCTTCTGGCTTTACCACCACCTTATCACACTGTTTCACCACCTTGGGAACCTCCGAAACAATCACTCCAAGGTCCTTCTCCTAGTCCCTGCACACCACCCTCTCGCCCCCTATTGCATACAGTTCTCTTGGATTTCTGCTTCCCAAGTGCATAATACTACACTTCTTTGCATTAAATCTTAACTGCCAAGCATTAGACTATTCTTTCAGCTTTTGTATATCTTTCCACGTTATCCACTCCATAAGGAAGTCCACTGTGTTGCAAATTTTTGTGTTATCTGCAAAAAGACAGACTTTTCCATTCAGTTCTTCAGCAATATCACTCACAGATACAGTGAACAGTACCATTCTCAGTACCGAACCCTGGAGCATGCCACTAATCACCTTCGTTTCATCTGAGTGAGTTCCATTTATCATCACCTTCTGTCGTCTGTCAGTCAACCAATTTTTGATCCAGTTCACCATCTTGGTACCCTTCCCCAAGTTGTTTAGTTTATTGATAAGCCTCCTCTGAGTAGTATCAAAGGCTTTGCTGAAATCTAGATAGATCACATCCATCACATGCCTTTGATCTAATTCCTTGGTCACCTAGTTAAGGAACTCAATCAGATTTGTTTGGCAAGATCGCCCTTTTGTAAAACCATGTTGCCTTGGATCATGCAACCTGTTGGTTTCAAGAAAGTTCACTATTCGCTCTTCCAGGAGCGCCTCCATTATTTTTCCCGCCACCGAGGTAAGGCTTACTGGCCTGTAGTTCCAAGGATCAATTAAAGACATCCTTTAACGGCCCTGCCAGACCTTTCTGAGCTTCCTCAGTATCCTGGGATGTATCCCATACAGTCCCATGGCCATGTCCATTTTCTGTTTTGCAAGCTGTTCAAATACCACACCATTCACAGAAAATGATGTATCTACTCCATTCCCATTTGTATATTTGTCAATCACAGGTAGTCCTTCTCTGGAATTTTCTTTAGTAAAAACAGAAGTATTTGTTCAGCATTTTTGCTTTTTCAATGTCACTTTCCACAAATCCGTTCCCAGCACTTTTGAGTCTTTGATTTCCACCTCTGGATCTTCCTCCTCTCCTGATTATACCTGAAGAAAGTTTTGTCACCACATGTCACATCTTTAGCCATCTTTTCTTCTGCCTTTGATTTTGCTATCCTTATTCCTCTTTTTGTCTTTTAGCTTTATCCTGTATTCTTTTCTGTATTCCTCTGCGAACTTCTGAATTTTGTGAAAGCTGTGGTTTTTGCATTTATTTGTGCAGTCACTTCTTTGGAGAACCGAATAGGTTTCCTTTTCCTCTAGTTTTTTATTTACTTTCCTTACATATGTAACTGTTGCCCCATTTATTGCCTCCTTTAGTTTAGCCCATTGCAATTCCACTTCCCTTATCCCCTCCCACCCTGCCAACTCCTCCTTCAGGCACTTGGCCATTTTACTGAAGTCAGTGTTTTTGAAGTCTAAGGGGCTTGTTTACAAAGGCGCGGTAGCGGTTTCCGATCGTTATCGGAGCCGCGGCCCAATTGATTTCAAAGTCTTAGGGGCTTGTTTACAAAGCTGCGGTAGCGGTTTCCGATCGTTATCGGAGCAGCGGCCCAATTGATTTCAAAGTCTTAGGGGCTTGTTTACAAAGCTGCGGTAGCGGTTTCCGATCGTTATCGGAGCCGTGGCCCCATTGATTTCAATGGGGCTGCGGCTCCGATAACGATCGGAAACCGCTACCGTGGCTTTGTAAACAAGCCCCTAAGACTTTGAGCTTGCTGCGATTGGACTCCGCCTTGGCTTTTATCTCAAACCACAGCGTGTGATGATCGCTGCTGCTCACATGGGCAATCTCTCAAATTTACTGCTAATGCTCGGCGTAGCATTTGTATCATGCTAAATCCTCTGGAATTCGTAAGATGTCACATGTATAGGTCATTTATCGAGATGTGACTGAAAATTCCTTTGAATTAAGCCTGTGGCACTGAACACGATGGTAAATAGTCTAGCACCACTAGGACACTGCCTCAATAAGGAAACCCTCCACAGTCAGAAACTGTAGGTTAAAGTGGTAGCTGAGGAAGATCACTGTGAGGCCTAAGTTTACCTTTTTGATTTAAATATAGAGCTTGTAGCATAAAAGTAGAAGGACATTATATCCTCTTTATCTGCAGAAGTCCACTTAACCATAGTTAATCCTCTAACTTTTTCATTAATTTCTGTGGTTTATCTCCTGCCACAGTGGGTCCATGGACACACTCACTATGGCCTTTATCTATGGCAGGAATGTTATCTACATCTTCAGTGCTTGCACTATCCCATCCCCCAAAGTTAGCCCTAATATGTAAGCTATGGGTGGTCACCTTTTTATCCTGGGCGACATGCGGCCAGTATGTATTTTTCTTTTTCTTCCCTATCATACTTCAATTGTAGTGTTGCCTTGTTGAGATTTAGTATAGATGTTATACAACAGGGTCACCATGTGAAGGTACTCAGCAAGACTTGAGGGAGCTTTATTCTCTCTAAGAGATATACATCAATTCACCAACAACTGTTAGTAAATCTTTGTGTTGCACACCCCTTTAGCCTTGTATTTAGGAATCATCCTTGACCAGGATCTGCAGCTACAAGCTAACAGAGCTGTCTACCACAAACATAGGATTCTGAAGAACGTACGCTCCCTTCTAGACCCAGGTGACTTCCGTACAGTCTGCCAGGTCATCACAACCCACATCCTAGATTACTGCAACTCCATCTACCAAGGCCTGCCCAAGATCACCCTATACCCACTAAAACTTGCGCAAAATGCCACTGCAGGAATCATGCAAGATGCTTCCCTGAGAACCCACATCGCCCTAATCCTCAAGCAGCTCCACTGGCTTCCATTCTCATCCAGAATCAAGTACAAAGTATTGCTCAACACCCACAAAACAGTACACAAACAATTTGCTGAATCCCTACACTCTCTGCTACACAGACCTGCAGACAGCAGACTAAGAAGATGTCACACCTTCAACCTGTTGGAGACACCTCTATTATAAGGTAAAGAGCAACCAATGGACCTTTATAAGGGCATTCTCCCTCTATGCCCCAGTGATATGGAATGCTCTACCCCAACATTTACCCCGACTCAATGGGGGAATTCTGAAATAAACTAAAAACTCATCTTTTCCTAGAATTTTATGGAGCAGATCCACACCTCTCAGATGACTAGATTCCTAACAATATAACAAACATACCCTCCTCACCTCTCATTGTTACCATAATGTACATAAGTTTACTCAAGCCCCACAGTGTTCTCCCCCTCCTCACATTCCATCCTAATTTACCTGCCCTTGTTAATTACTTGCATCATCTATAACTCATCAGTTGTTAATTCTGTTTGTGAGCACTGAGATCTCTGTAGACCGGTTTTGACCAGTAGAAAAACTGTATAAATAAATGTGTAGATTTTCCATATTTTTCTGTCTAAAATGTACAATTCAAAATACGTTAAAGTAGGAGTTTGTTTTATTGATCTACACACATGAAAGAACTATAAAATATTCAAAACTTAATTAAAGTAAGAAACTGAAGTCTTGGCTGAACATAAAAACATAAGATATGCCATAATGAGTCAGACCAAGGATCTATCAAGCCCCAGTATCCTGTTTCTAACAGCAATCAATCATGGTCAAACGTACTTGTCAGGTTCCCATAAAGGTACACGGATTCCATGCTGCTTATCCCAGGCTAGGCAGTGGATTACCTGGTCCACTTTAAGAATGGTTTTTGGACTTTCCTCTAGGAACTTGTCCAAACCTCTTTCAAACCCAGCTACACTAACAGCTGTTATTACATCCTCCGGTAGCGAATTCCAGAGTTTGATTATGCTTTGAGTGAAAAAATAATTTCTCTGATTAGTCTTAAATGTGCTACATTATGTAAGTCTACACAGTTTCCAAAAATTGCATTAAAAGGGCATATAATAAATTAACTAATGTCATCAAATCACAGTACTTGAGCTGATTTAAATACTCCTAGATGAAGGATCAAGTTGTTTCTATTGTATGAAGTGAATTATCATAATCCACCAAATTTCAACAAATGTGCAAGACCCCAGAACAAACTATACTAATTTTTTTGTTGGAGTTAGTCGTCAAAGTGAGTGGACAAATGAGCACACACCACCACGATGTCTCCGTTTTAATAAATGTAAAAATAAGCTTTTGCGCTTTTAGTACTTAGCTCAATTGATGAACTGTTTAGAGATAAATGCCAGAATGTTTCAAGCAGCGACGTGCAACACATTTCGGGTCGTCTCCAAAGTTCCAATGATTCAATCAACCCTGCTTCAGGCATGTAGAAAGGCCGGCAAACCTTATAGCAAATCACAGAGCTTTTGCAGAAATGAACCGAAGTAGGGAGCCTTATAGCTTACTGCCTGCTCGGCGTCTGACGTCACTTACATCATGTGATCAAAAAGCCACCAATCATGACAAAATTGTAAAACATTGCAATTATGAAGGGGGAACCCACTCCAGGAGAACACCCGATAATAAGCAATGTGATTTCTTGATGTCTCAGAACAAAACTTAGATCAAATAACTAAAGGATAGTGTGCCAGTCAATTTGCATGTTTAAACCAATGGTACAACATTGTTTGGAACATTCTCATCTTTTTTCCTCTTTACGTTGGCGAGTTTTGGATCACATTTTATATGATCCTAGAGGTGGTGATCGCGAACAGCGTTTACAGCTTCGTGAACAAAAATGGATCCATCGGTTGAATACGGTGGCTCCTAATGGTTTAAACATGCAAATTGACTGGCACACTATCCTTTAGTTGTTTGATCTAAGTTTTGTTCTGAGACATTAAGAAATCACATTGCTTATTATCGGGTGTTCTATTGGAGTGGGTTCCCCCTTCACAATTGCAATGTTTTACAATTTTGTCATGATTGGTGGCTTTTTGATCACATGATGTAAGTGACGTCAGGCGCCAAGCAGGCAGTAAACTATAAGGCTCCCTACTTCGGTTCATTTCTGCAAAAGCTCTGTGATTTGTTATAAGGTTTTGCCAGCCTTTCTACACGCCTGAAGCAGGGTTGATTGAATCATTGGAACTTTGGAGACGACCCGAAACGTGTTGCACGTCGCTGCTTGAAACATTCTGGCATTTATCTCTAAACAGTTCATCAATTGAGCTAAGTACTAAAAGCGCTAAAGCTTATTTTTACATTTATTAAAACGGAGACGTCGCGGTGGTGTGTGGTCATTTGTCCACTCACTTTGACGACTAACTCCAACAAAAATATTAGTATAGTTTGTTCTGGGGTCTTACACATTTGTTGAAATTTGGTGGATTATGGTATGAAGTGAATATATGGCAAAGGTCTAAACATGCATGTGTACATGGGTATGCAGAAAGAACTCAAGGATAAAGTCATTCAACGTTACATTTTGATGGGGCGGGGGAGAGGCTATAACAAATTTAAATGTGTTTGAATATCCCTTACTGTCATTTAACCCTCCATTGCCTCACAAAAATTTAAGTTATCCATGTCCCTGTTTAATATACATTACCAAGTTTAAGTTACAATGTAAACTGCTTTGATTGAAATGATAAAGGGGTATATAGTATATTAAATAAATCCCTTGAGGCACTGCCAAGTCTATGAATGCAAAGTAGGAAACAGTCTAGCACCACCAAGACACTGCTCAATAAGGAAACCCTCCATAGTCAGTAATGGTAGGTTAAAGTGGTAGCCGAGAAAGATCACTGTGAGACCTAAGTTTACTTTAAAAGAACTACAGAGGAAATCTGTCTGAAATTATGGAAAATGCCAACTCTTCAACATGTTCAGGATTCAAGCATAAAAACCATCCAATGTGCCACATAGCATTTGCAAATAAACACTTAAGAGACACGATATGCATGTGGTAGAAGGTTTTGCAGTCAGACGAGACTGAAACGAAACTTTTGGTTTCAGTGCTAAACAATATGTGTATCATAAACCAAGCAGAACACATCACCCTGCTAACACCATGCTACAGTGTAACATGCTATGGGCAGCATTATTATGTAGAGATACTTTACAGCAGTGGAACAGGTGGGCTGGAGAAGATCGATGGAAAGATGGATGATGCAAAATCAGGCAGATCCTGAAGGAAGACCTGTTCCAGACTACCAAAGACCTCCCCACCTTTCTCCCCCTCCCCCAACCCCCCTCCCCCTCCCCCACCCCCCCAACCCCCCCTCCCCCTCCCCCCTCCCCCCTCCCCCAACCCTCCTCCCCCCTCCCCCTCCCCCCTCCTCTCCCCCTCCCCCCAACCCCCCCTCTCCTCCCTCCCCCCCTCCCCCCAACCCCCTCCCCCCCCTCCCTTTCCCCCTCCCCCCCCCCCCTCCCCCCTCCCCCCTCCCCTCCCCTCCCCTCCCCCTCCCCCTTCCCCTCCCCTCCCCCTCCCCCCCACCCCCCTCCCCCTCCCCCCCACCCTCCCCTCCCCCTCCCCTCCCCCCTTCCCCCTTCCCCCTTCCCCCCCCCCCCTCCTCCTCCTCCTCTCAGGTCTTCCCCCATACCAGGCACCTTTCCTTTAACTTGTGGTGGCTGGCGGAAACGCGACCGGCAGGAGCAGACAGGCAGACACGGAGGGCGGTACACCAAGGAGAGACCGACCAAGCAATGTAAACTACAAAACAACCTGCAGGCAGCAGTAGCAGAGGCAGGAGAAGAAAATACAGCAGCAAATAAGCACCGTAAGCACCTTTCTTTTAACTTGTGGTGGCTGGCAGAAACGCCACCGCATTGCACCCGGTTGCGTCACTTCCGGGGCGGGGCGGGGCAGGAGCAGACAGGCAGGCACGGAGGGCACGTGTACATGCCATCATACATGCATTAAAGGCCTTTCTTACAATACCTCATGTTTAAAAGGACACACAGGCAAGCAGGGAAGGAGTTTGGGTGAAACGTGAACAGAGTCATGCTTTATGCCTGTGTTTTATAAAATGTGCATTGGCAACCTTTCATAAAATTGCCCTCATAAAGACAAAAGGGGAAGACGACAAAAGTCCTTCCTACTTACAGAGTTGTAAACGCGTCCATCTCATTTTACTGTCTCCTCTCACAGCATTCCTAATAAGGGAAGTTATCTCCCACATAATATAGCGGATGCTACCAGGGATAAGAGGTACCCCTGCAGCAAACAAATGCATGTGCTAGTAGATAAGGGGTTAATATTTCAGATGAAAATTTCAAAGATGAACAAGGGGCTTCTCTTACTCTACTACTACTACTGAGCATTCACATAGCACTGCAAGATGTACGCAGCACTGCATAGACATGTGAGAGACCGTCCCTGCCCATCAGAGCTTACAATCTAGTCAAGAGAGACATCGCAGTAGGCGTAGACAGGGATACATTTAGGGGGAATGATAAGGAAACAACACTCGCCCTCCCTTGCATTTTAATTGCCTCTTACGGTCCCCTTTTGCTTTTTCCACTCGTCTTTTCCCAGCATATTTCAATCCTATCATACAGCCGATGCAGAAAGCTAGCAAGGCCATTAAGAACCAATAGTGCCATGTTTAAGCACACTTTATGCACTTTTTAAATGCAGAAAACAAACGCCGACTGAAAAATTAGCACCCAATTAATGCCATGCATATTTAAATGTATTTTAATCAACTGCACATAATGGTCTGGTATGCAAATCATGGTTACGCCCGATGCAAACACAGGCGTAGAGGATTTCACTACCAACCATAGTGCCAATATTGTTACTGCAGCTCTGAGATGACTTTAATCTCTAATGGCACCAGGTGCTTTCCCCAGTGCCTAGATCATCTTCTCCTCAGATGATCAGGCATCGGGCTAAGCCCCCGATCCATCAAAATAGTGAAATCACAATCCCTGGTGGCCCAGCGGCTCTGATCCCCCCTCCCCCCCACTTGACAGTATTTTGATGACATCAGGGGCTGGTGCCCCAAATGAAAGTGACTACCTGAAGGTCCAGTGGCCCCTGTACCCCCCACCCCCACTAACAGTAAGTAACCTGATGGTCTAGTGGCCCCTGAAACACCCCACCCCAAAGTAAAATAAAATAAACTGTTGGTCTACTAGCCCCTAAATTCACCACCTGGTACCTTAAAATTAGCGGGAGTGCTACCTATATGCTCTCGCTCCGAGTCCGCTATGTTCAAAAATGGTGACTCCTGGCTCCACGCAGTGCATACTGGGATGTACCAGGTGAAGTCAGATTGCCATATAAGGTAGACTATGCCTTATATGGCAGTCTAACCCTGCTCGGTGCATTCCAGGATGCACCACGCAGGATCAGGCGCTGCCATTTTTCAAGATGGCAGACTCAGAGTGGAAGTATGTTATTTTAAGATACTGGATTTTGGGAGGGGGGGGATTTTAGGGGCCACTAGACCACCAGGAAATTTCCTTTAAGTTTGGAGTAGGGGGTTCCAGGGGCCACTAGACCATCAGGTTATTTTATTTTCTTTTGGGGTGGGGGGGGGGGGGTTCAAGTGCTGCTAAACCACCAGGGATTCTCTTATTGTTGGGGCATCAGCCCCAGACTGTATTTTGATGGCATCGGGGCTTATCCCGATGCCACGATCGTCTCCACTGCCATCAAAATGCTGTTGGGGCTGATATTTGAATTAGCCATGTGGTGCCCGTTTCTCTGAGAGAGGAAGCCAAACTAGCGCAGACTTATTGTGTGCATATATTTGGCTTGCTCACCCAGTATAACGCTGTGGTGGCTCATTTGCATGCACATAGTTACCACATTGTTCATTTGCATATGCTATTCTTGCTGCATCGCACGATAAAATGTGTGCATTGTCTGGAACGTAAAAAGTCAATTCAGCTTGTGTCTAGCACCGGCCTGGATTGCTAGTCACCTCAGTTGCTATGCTAGTCTAGCATCTACCAAACATCTCAGCACAGGAGCATTTTCTCATGGTTCTTCTGAACTTTGCTTCTTCCAAACACAGAACACGTACTCTTGCTCTTGAAACTCCTTTCCTATGGTAAATGTCACCTTTCTTTCTTTATTTAACAGGTTTTTTATAGTACTTTATTATGTAGTCAAAGTTATTTACTATGTAACTTAAACTTGGTAATGTGCATAAAACAGGGACATTGGTAACTTGGATTTTTCTGAGGCAGTGGAGGGTTACGTGACATGCCTAAGGCCACAAGGAGCGCCAGTGGGAATCAAACCCTGGTCTCTTGGTTCCCAAGCCAGTGCTCTAACCATCAGGCTTCTTCTCCACTCATTTAATGAAGCCTATCAAAGATTAGAATATTTCTATTGCATCGCTTTTTTCTTGCAATAAGCACATTTTGAATGTCTTAAGCTTCTCTGTTTAGCTGTTGTTACAGATCTGCATCATCTTTGAGGCACTCCCATCCTCTCGATGCCTTTATGAAAGTACAGTCCCCAGAATTCAACACAGTTCTTAAGATGGTAACTGGATGACAAATAAAAATATCACCACTAACATCCTACAGGCTGCTAGAGATCAAAGTGAATAGAAGGCCATGATTTCCGGTATTTGTAACAGACAAGACATTTAGCAAAAATAAAGAAAAAGTACTTTCTCTTTCACAAAGCCCTATTTTTTCTCTCCTTTTCCCAATCCATATCAAATGCATTGTGGAGAAGACCTCTAACACTGATGCAGAAAATGATTTCCGTTGTCTCTCTGTGGCTAGAAGCATGGTTTGTTGAAAACCTTCTACCGTTCTCTGAGAGAGAGTGTGCTCAGGCTGTTACAGACAGAACTGATATAACCGTTCCCCCACAATCGATGAAGGAAGATGAGATATGCTGAAACAGGATAGCCAGATGACATGTCCGCATGAACACTCATGTTTTTAACTCTTTATCTATGGTTATTAACTACATTCATTACATCTTCCACAGGCTGGCCCAGTCCTAGTGTTACTTTGCTGTATATATGTGGACTTGGAGTCCTGTTTTTCTTAGAAAACTTGGAAATGAAAGTCCATATATGCAATGAAATAAAACCAGAACTGACTAAACCTGACTATATGACAAGGAGCCCGTTGGTAAGCCTACTTCCTTCCCAACTGGTATGTACAGTTTTATTGATAGATTTTGAGCAGATAGAGAATGAGAAAGTGTCTGGGTAGAGATGTAGAAAGGAGAGAGATGATGCGAGATCAAACAGGGTCTGTACTGACAAAGTAGACGATGGAACTTTCAAAAACTGCTTGATAAAAAAGTTTCTTATCTGCTGACAACTGCTAATACTCTGATACAAAAGAATATGCAAGATTTCACATCCCAAAATGCTTCAACAGCTTTGCACTGTCACACAAAATAGAAAGATAATCATCCTATTACCTGCATGAGCAGAAAGCCCAAGAACAAATATACAGTAAGCACCCATATTGCACAAAGGAAAACCCAAAACATCAAAGGTAACTGCAACATAATAGCATAGTAAATGATGGTAGAAAAATACCAAAATAGTCCATCCAGACTGCTCAGCAATATACTATTCTTAATGCCAAATTCAAGGTATCGTTAAAGAAAAAAGTCAAAATTCTACATCTGCAGAAGAGCAGGTGACTTACATATTAAAATCCAGTCATGCACCGTTACTCCATTATACTTCAGGATGCACTATCTTCAACCGTCTGCCTTTCAACAAATTGCATAAAGTAGAATTATTTTAACATCTTTAGCACAGTTCGTAAAAAAAAATGTTTCTACTCACATGTTCCTTTTTGTTACAGTTGCTTCTTAGGCCTCATATCTCATATGGGCATGATTTTGTTTAATGAATTTTTCCTGATTCTTGTTCCTTTTATCATGTTCTTTTATCTGTTTATTTTTAGGTGCACATTGGGGGTATGTTTACTAAAACTCATGGCATTTGCATGTGTTTAAGCCTAAGACGTTGTACAGAGGCCTGTGCTAACCTCTAGAGGGCATCGCACTGTAGGGGCATTCCTCTTGAGGAGGCAGTAAGTGCCCCCATACTAATGATACATGTGCTAACTGCGATATGCCACCTGTCAGTGCCCACATTCTGCCGCTACTAGCCCAGTCCCTGTCCCAACGTGTTCTTACTGGTTAGTATAGGATTTTACTGCAGTGCCCATATCACGCTTAGTGCGTGGTAAATCCTGCACTAATGTTTGGTGGGGTTTAGTAAACATGCCCCAGTACGCGTGCAAGAAGTGTTATATACACTCAATTCATTGTACATGCATTAATTCATAGGTATACTTGTGTACAAGCAATTTGTGCATCCAAGTGTACTGAATGTTTGTTGTGACATGCTGAGGGGGCATGCTAAGTCATCTAAATTCCCCCTCAGCAAGCAACAGTCATTAAATTGGGGCAAACGATTCACTTACCTGGGTGGCATGCAAGGGGATCAGCCAGAAGACTTAAATTCCCCCTTAGGAAGAAATGGAGTAACCCAGCCCTGGAGGAGGATTCACTTTCAAGACAAATTTACCTTTTACCTTGGGAAAAGATGATTTAGGTATGGTATCTGAAGGCAGAAAAGCCTCCTAGTCCAGGGAATGGCGCTATCACTACTCCTTAGGGCCTAGAGTAACTTCTGGTCAAGCTAAGCCATAACCTGAGAGACTGGAGGAGGGGACATAGACAGAGTTCTCCTGGCAGTCTACTGAGCATAGTCTGCAGCTCAGGAAAGGCTCAGTAATAACCCCAGAAACAGGGAAAGGCTGTAGAGGGGAAATTCTTCTGGAGATTATAGAGGGCCACTGCTACCATCAGGTGAACTAGATGGTTGCCTAAAACGCCAGCCCTTCAGGGACATTTATTGCTGTTACTGTCCACCTCTCTCTGAGGTCGGCAGTGATGGCGATGGTCCTGAAATTGCAACATAGTACTTACCTACCGTCTGCAGGGCTGCATCGCGGATTCTCTCTTGCCAAATCTACTTTCGCCCTCTCCGACTGAACCTCACTCCAAAGCCAGGGTATGTGACGTAGGGTCTCAGTCTCTCAAATCTGCTGTTCAAGCTTGTTATAATATGCACATCATGCTAAAGAGAATTTCCTTCTGTGGTTCATAAGATGCAACATGTATAGGCAATTTGTCAAGGTGTGACTGGAAATTCTTAATCTGATCTGTGGATCCCAAAATGATGGGAAATATTTCTGTATCTTTCTGCCACATTTTCTTGGTCTCTGACTGCATTTCTTGGGTATTTCAGGATCTTCTCCCTCTCCACACGATTCACAGAATAATCACTTGGACCAGACTCCTCTCTAATCAATACCGTTCTGGTGTTTTTCTCCTTCACCACTATGTTCGGCTTCATTGCAACTAGCTTCTTATCCATCAGAATGAGAATTTCACAAGTTATCATAACGTCTTCCTTCTTCGTAAAACTCTTAAGGTCATGATCCCAGTGCTTTTCCTATATAAAGGGTGACCAAAACAATAAAGAGGATGAAGGATACCCCTATGAGGAAAGGCTTAAGAGGTTACAGTTCTTCAGTTTGGAGCAGAGACGACTGAGGGGAGCTATATGAGTGGAGTGGAATTCAAAAATGTAGATCGGTAGTTTACTCCTTCAAAAAGTAGAAAGAATAGGGAACGTGCACTGAAGATATAATGTAGCACATTTAAAACTGGGTCAGTATCATGTTTCCAACAGTGGCCAATCCAATCCCAAAAAGGCACATAGGTTCTACAGTGCTCGTCCCGGGGCAAGCAGTAGATTTCCCAGGTCCTCTTTAATAATGATTTATGGACCTTTCCTCCACAAAGTTGTCCAAACATTTTTAAACCCAGATACACTAACAGCTTTTACTATAACCTCCGGTAACGAAGTCCAGAGTTTGATTATGCATTAAGTGAAAAAATATGTTCTCTTATTAGTCTTATATGGGTTATGTTGTAGCTACATTGCATGTTCCCTACTCTTTCTACTTTTTGATGGCACAAACAACTGATCTACAGTACGTTTACCCATTCCATTCATTAATCTATAGACCTCTATCATATCTCTCCTCAGCCGTCTCTTTTTCAAGATGAAAAGCCGTAACCTTTTAAGCTTTTCTTCATAGGGGTATTCTTCCATCCCCTTTACAATTTTGGTGACTCTTCTCTGAACCTTTTCTAATTCTGCTATATCCTTTTTAAGATATGGTGACCAGAATTGCACACAATATTCAAGGTGCGCCCACACCATGAAACGATATAGAGGCATTATAATATCCTTGGCTTTATTTTCCTTATGATTCCTAGCATTCTATTTGCCTTCCTGGCTGCCGCTGCACACTGGGCCGAGGGTTTTAACATGTTATCCACAATGACACCTTAATCTTTTTCCTGGGTGGTGGTTCCTAATATGGAACCTTGCATCATGTAACCGTAGTTTGGGTTGTTCTTTCCTAGATGCATAAACTTTGCACTTGTCCACATTAAATTTCACCTGCCATTTGAACATCCAGTCTTCCAATTTATCAAGGTCCTCTTGCAATTTTTCACAGTCCTCTAGTATTTTTTTTTTTTTATTGAAAGACTTCCAAAGATTACAAAGATACAAAAACCACAAAGATCTTAAAAAAAAAAAGATGCAACAATATCAACATAACATCAGGTCTCAGCAATGATCTACAGTGTGTCTTCATTTTTACTCGTTTATAATAGAGAAAACGGGACCCCCACCCCCCCCAGCTCCCTTCCCCCCTCAAAGTCGCCCCAATCCCAGGGCCCCCCACCACCACCTCCCCACCCCCCCCCCACCCAACCTCCCTCCCCCCCCAACTATGGCTTGCTAAGGCTAGGGCTCGTGACAGAGGTGAGCTAAGAGACACACTTAGGGAACAAACCTCCAAGAGGCCAGCACAGCACCCCCAACATCCAGAACAATCACGCATCATAGTGAGAAACAAAGGACGCCCACACCAATTCAAAGCGAGCCAGACGCATCCTGCTAACCGCTACCCCCCGTTCCATAGAGTATGTATCCCAAATGCGTTCCAGCCAGACTTGAAAGGAGGGGGCCAAAGCATGCTTCCAAGCCGCCGCCAGGGATAATCGGGCCGCATTCAGGCCGTGCTGGAGTAAGGCAAGTTGCAAAGCCCGGGCCCCCGGCACGGATGTTTCGAAAAGAAAAATCCCCGGATCCCAAGGGATGCTCAGTCCCAGAAGCATCTGCAGCCGGAATTGTACACCTCTCCAAAAAGCACGAATGCGGGGACACGCCCACCAGATGTGTCCCATAGTACCCCGCTGCCCACAGTTACGCCAGCATAGGTCCCCAGCCCCGGGAAACATACGCGCAATCCGCGCCGGAGTCACATACCAACGGTAGAGCAGTTTATAGTTCGTTTCTCGGGCATTAGTCGCTATTGAGCTCTTCCACAGGCGGGCTTCCACTGTCTCCCACTAAGTCCTCTAGTATTTTAACAACTTTGAATAATTTTGCATCATCTTGCAAATTTGATCACCTCACTCATTATTCCCATTTCCAAGTCATTTATGAAGATGTTAAAAAGCAGCAGGCCCAGCTGGGATACTCTACTATTCACCTTTCTCCATTGAAAAAATTGGCCATTTAGCCCTACTCTCTGTTTTCTATCTTTCAACCAGTTCCTGATCCACAATAGTACACTGCCTCCAATCCCTGACTTTTTAATTTTGCCAAGAGTCTCTCATGAGGGACCTTGTCAAAGATTTTCTGAAAATCCAGATACACTACATCAACCATTAGTAAGACAAGACTCTCCTTGGCTAAATCCATGTTGGGTTTCTCCCATTAAACCATGACTATCTACATGTTCAGTAATTTTATTCTTTATAATGGTTTCCACCATTTTACCCAGTACTAATGTCAGGCTCACCAAACTGTAGTTTCCTGGATTTTCCCTGGAACCCTTTTTAAAAACTGGTGCTACATTGACCGTTCTCCGATCTTCAGATACTGCAGATGATTTTAATGACAGTTCACAGATTACTAATAGTAGGTCTGCAATCTCATCTTTCAGTTCTTTCAACACCCTTGGATGTATACCATCTGATCTAGGTGATTTACTACTCTTCAGTTTATCAAATAGTTGTAATACATCTTCCCGGTTTATCAATATTTCTTTCAATTCTTCTGATATATCACCTTTAAATACCATTTCAGGCATGGGTAACTTCCCTATATCTTCTTCAGTTAAGAGCAAAGCAAAGAATCCTATTTTCTTGGTTCCCAAGCCGCTGCGCTAACCATTAGGCTACTCCTCTTCTGCTCCATGAGTGTAATGTCTGTGCATATAAGAACATAGCTATGCCATACTGAATCAGACCAAAGGTCCATCGAGCCCAGTATTCTGTTTCCAACAGTGGCCAATCCAGTTCACAAGTACCTAGCAGGTTCCCAAAATAACACGTAGGTTCCACAATGCTTGTCCCAGGGCAAGCAGTGGATTTCCTGGGTCTTCTTTAATAATGGTTTATGGACTTTTCCTCCAGGAACTTGTCCAAACCTTTTTAAACCCAGCTACACTAACAATCTTTATTATATCCTCTGGTAATAAATTCCAGAGTTTAGGAAAAAAGTCCATAAAACATTATTAAAATGAACTGGGACTCATTGCTTATCCCTGGGATAGACAGCATGCAATCTGTACATATTTTGGGAACCTAGTATCTGGATTGTCCACTGTTGGAAACAGGATACTAGGCTTGATGGACCTTTGGTCTGATCCAGTATGACATATCTTATGTTCCTATTGTCTTAAATGCACAAATATTATACACATGGAGGAGTGGAATAGCAGCCTAATGGTTAGAGCAGTGACTTAGGAACCAAGAGACCAATGTTTAATTCCCACTAGCACTTATTTTGGCCTTGGGAAAGTCACTTAACCCTCCATTGCCTCAGAAAAATCCAAGTTATCAATGTCCCTGTTTAATGTACATTACCAAGTTTAAGTTACAATGTAAATAGCTTTGACTGAAATGATAAAGTGGTATAACCCCTCCCCACCACCCATTAAAAAAATAAATAAAATGCTGAACTGTGTATAGTACTTTGCATGTGCATATGATGGAATGATATTCTGTGCATAAATAGTACTGCAAAAATTTATATACTCAGAATAGCAACCCATCTTCTGTACACTGGGTGCTGATATAGCTGTTGCTAGTGCAGATCCATTTGTGCATGCTCTCCCATGTTAGCACATAGCTTTTTCAAAGAGTCCAATTTGGATACTTTTGCTTAGAGCATAGGGCAGCCTTTGCTCAGTCCTCAGGGCACACAGACCAAATTCTGCATGCAAGGGAATTAGGTGCCCTAGGTGAAACTTCTGTCTTGCACCCCCTCTCAATTTGCTTTTAGTACTATTACTGATCATTTACGTATATAGCACTACAAGGTGTACGCAGCACTGCACAGATATATGTAAGACAGTCCATGCTTGTTAGAGCTTACAATTTAGTCAAGACCAACAATATAACTGCTGAGGACAAGGAAACAACTAGGGAAGATAAGGAGACATATAGGAGACAAGCAGATCAGGATCCAAAAGCAGCCTCAAAGCTTCTAGCACGGATTTGAAAAGGGCGAGGGATGAAGCCTGGCGTACAGACTCGGACTTTTAGACTTCTAGCACCCCTTCCTCCCCTGAAGATTTTGATTATCAAACTGAATTTAATCATCTCAACATCGTCTCTCTCTCCCTTTTAAATATTAAACTTTGTTTTGTAAATATATGCATAATGAGGGAAATTTCAATAAGTCACTTACAAGGGTAAATGGACTATCTACATATCGCTTACGCTTCCTGCCAGGACCCATTGCTTAGCTCTGACTGTAGCTGCTCTCTGCTGCCTCCCCTCCCCCCCACCAGAACCTGCTGCCCTGAGCGAACAGCAGGTTTGCTAGTAGTTGGGCTGGCCCCTATGTGCATGACCCCCACTATTCATTCCCTTCCACTGGCAGAAAGGGGCAGCATTCTTTTACCTGTGGGGGCCTCATTCTGCTAGATTCAATCTCACATCTGAACCTACGACCTAGCAGGTTATGTGAGATGGTAGGGCTGCATGCATTCAGATGCCAGATTGAAGGCGCACAGGTAAGCCTCCTCCACATATTGTGACTTGAGAGTAAAGTTCATTACTGTGAAAAACGAACCCGTTTGGAGAAATTGCCCCATAAGATATGATGCTTATCCCACCGATGGGGGGAGGGGGAGTGTTAGTAGTAAACAATCAGTTCAGTTTGATGGGAAGGAGAAGGAAGTCCACTGGACTCTCTCCATTATAACTTGTAGTAATCTACTCTCATACTATACCTAAAAGCATATTCTTTCAGTTTTACTACTGCAAAATATTTTTGGGTTCAATAAAAAAGCCTCAGATTTGTTGGGTATGTCCTGTCCATAAGACAATGAGTTATGGATCAGAGGAAAATCAGATTAGTGGACACAAACTATTTCCAACATGTAAATTCTGTGTAGGAGATATGTTCAAGTCAGAGATTTTGCACTGGTTTCGAGAGCATAGTGCAAGGTGCTTACAGCTACTAGATCATACTTTATAATCGCAACTCTGAAAACAGAAGTTGCTTTTGTACATCTAGGATAGCAGAGAAAGAGACTGGAGCTGAGAGGATAGGGGCTCTACTTTGATCTGAAGTGTACGGGCTAGTCAGTCACACTCCTCTCCTGGAATGACGGGAGCAGAGGGCTGATTAAGAGAGAGACTAGCTCTTTTTTCCTCTATCTGCTCCTAGCTTACCTTGTTCTCTCCTGGTCTCTGTGTTCTGCTTGGAGCAAGAAGCAGGTGGCTATGTCTAATAGAGATAGGTAAGCACAAAATTAGCCCATGCCTAGCCATATCCCAGGTTATCATTATCAAGGAACACCTTGGACTTTCCCAAGGCACACTGGTTGGGAAGCACTGGCATAGGGGAATGAACTTTCTGCATTGGGCTTATGTTAGAAAATAGTGCACTAAGGTTTAGCAATCAGTGGTATGAAGTTATTGCAGATTTGTATCATGGGGAAGCTGCTTGTAAGCCTGAGGTAGTAAAGAGGGACCTTTTTTAGATGGTTAGTAAATTGACCAGGGGACCTATTTTGTGGTATCTATGCCAGCTATTTGCATCAAAAGACAGGCATTCAGAATTTGATTCCTAATGTATCACCAGACATCCTTATCAATCAGAATTTTCTTGGGTGGTCACAACTTGGACCAATGACTTGTAGACAGGTACTTGATGTGTTTGGCCAGATCTTCAATTCAACATGTTTTTTTGATCTTTGTCCTGTACCAATTTTGAAATCTTTGAAGTCTCATTTGGCAGAATACTTAACAAAATTAGTTTGTTTGTCTTTATCACATGGTGTCATACTTGTAGTAACCTAAGTGATTGAATTAGAGCATTTTGTTGATCTCAATGGACTATTAGATGAAGATATGTACTATATTTAGTCTAAAACCATATTGAAATATTACTCATTTAGGTGGAAGGTATGTGGTTATTTCAATTAGAAGGTGCAGGCCCCATTTTGATAACATTCTTGGACATCTGAGCTGCATTCGACTCTGTGAATCATGATTTGTTGCTGATGTGGCTTGAGAAATTGGGTATGACCATGATAGTGTTGGGTTGGTTTTGCTCTTATCTTTCTAGAAAGACACAATGAGTTTGTTGGGCTGATCAAGTTTCTACCAAACTTCCAATGGCTAAAGGGGTCCCTCAAGGGTCAGTCCTATTGGCCCTTTTGTTTAATCTGTATCTTAGGCCTATTTGCAATGTTTTTAGAAATGTTGGCTTAAATTACAGACTTTACATGAATGATATGCTTTTCATCCCTTCGTATGGGGAGGGCGGATGATGCAAAGGCCAGTATGAAACATGGCATTTTTCAGGGTGCTCAATAGCTAGCAAAATATTATTTAAGTCTGATTGTGGCTAAAATGGAATTTATGTTTTTACAGGACAATGGCATTTTTGATTTGCCTTCAAGGTAGTGATTCGGGATCACATGATTGAAGTTAAGGAGGAGGTGCATTATTTCAATACAATGACTGAAGTGAAGTTAATTTTCTGTCTGCAATTAAGGGCTGTTACAAAGGCTGCCTTTATGAAATTGCACTTAAAAAAAAGACCCAAGAAGGGGTAGGAATATTCAAATGCACTAAATAATAATAACCTCTGCACAAAAAAACAACATCACAGGCAAATATGGGAAATCGAAGTTGTCCGGTTTCGCTGATTGCCTATGTGTACATTGAATGTGATGACTGTGTACACCCACTGAATGGGACATTAACTGAGGATAATAACTTTCTTATGCGGGACTACCGACTACTGACCTGCAGCTAAGTAATTCTTCCATTGTATAACTGTTGTCAAATTGCTTTCTGAACTTTTGTCTTTATAAAGTCATTTATGCACAAAGGTTTTGCCCCGTCAGTAAGAGGTTTCTATATTGTATTCACGGCTATTGTGGCATCAAAGTTGTTAAGTATAAGGCTCCAGAGTGGAACTGCAACATTTGTTACATTTAATAGTGCTGTGTAGAATGAGTAACTTTGTTGCAATTGTAGCTGTGATTATACCAGTCTTCTCTTTTAGTCTTTTTAGGGAGATGACCTGGTATGTAAATCATGCACCGGCTTTGTTTCATGATTGTAATTTTTGTGGAACATTTGGTATATTTTTGATGCAAACGTTTGGTAAATATATATGCATGATGTCTGAGGGCTGTCAATGTGTGCTTAACTAAGGAGAACTGAGCCAATGATTGATTTTGTGGGCAGTGTTTGGCGACATTTATTGCTCATTGATATCGTTGTTATTAGTGAGCAGAGTCCCATGGCCCCACTCTGAAGGTTCTTTAATTTGTGAAATTGCATATTTGCCTGTGCTGTTTTTTTGTAGGGAGATTATCATTATTATTTAGTACATTTATGAAACTGCGGCAGCTTCGTAAACTGAAACCTTATCTCAGCGTGGATGATTTTAAGACTGTGCTGCAGTTACTTGTTCTATCTCTGATGGGTTATTGCAGTGTTTTGTGACTGGGGGTTCTGGCCTCTTCTCTATATACTCTACATTAGTACAAAATGTATCTGGTGGTGTGAGGTGCGCAAACCACATTTCTCTAGTACTGCAGCAGCTGTGCTCGTTACCAATTGCATTTAGGATCCAATTTCAAGTAACGTGGATGCTATTTAAGCATTTGCAATTGAGATATCCAGTATCTCTGGGTGCACTCTTATCTTACTAGCCTATATGTAAGCTGCGTTCTCAGCGTCAGAATCTATTGGAAGGTCTCTCATTGCAGATAGCCAGATTAACACACACACACACAAAATTGTGCCCTTTCTTCTGTTGGCTACAAAACGTGCACGTTGTGATTTTGGGGATCCGTCCTGATTTGAGTCTGGGCTTTCACTGGAATGCATTCCTGCAAAAAGCGTTTGCTTCTCATAAGATAAGTGTGGTAGTTTGAGCTTTATTGAAAAAATGGATGTTATCAGCATTCGAGATGAATAAGTCTTTTCTCCTGCTGACCCATCCGACAAAAATTTGTCATATATAGATTTTGGGAGTTTCTGCGAATTAGGTGATTTTTCTCTTATGGTATTTATATTGATCACTTCATAGGTTTTTTTGTTATTTCAAATTTAATTTATAGCAGTGGGATAGTAAAACTGGAAGTTGTTTGCTAGTATGATACTCCCCAAACCTATAAAATCTTCACTCCCTGAACTTATAAGATCCACACATACTCATGACCTGAAGAAGTTATTAGAGACACATCTATTCATTGAACTCTACAGTCCTAATGATATCACATAGCATCAAATAAGATAAACTTCCAATATAACCAGCAGATATATGTAAATACCCCATTTGTTATCTCCAAGTTAGTATCACCCTAAGTTCTATGTAACGACAGCTCAGTCGAGTTTGTGTGCTGTTTGTTCTCTGTAAACCGTTTGGCTTAAAGGCGGTATAGAAAATCTGTTAAATAAATAAATATGACCTTAGAGGAGGAGAAAAAATGGAAACATGCAACCGGAATGGCCAGGGAACGGTTGAAAAGAAAAAGGAGATTATGGAACAATTTGTTCAGTATTACAAAGAGCTTTATGTAACAGTGCCAGTTCTTTTTTCGAGACTTGGTCCTCCCCAATCTGAATGCAGAACAATTGGTACATTTGAATGAACCTTTAAAGAAGATGAAGCTGGACAAGGCCCCAGAGCTTGATTGTCTGGAAGCAGAATTCTATAAGATCCTATGCGATTTGGTTGCAGGGCCCTTGTTAACTATGAGTGAGCTTATGCTGAAAGACACACTGGGTACCACACAATCACATGCACATATTACTATTATATGATGTGTGACAAAAAAGAAACAAGTCTGTGGCAGCCACGCCCATGACTCAGTGCCAGTTGGCTAACCGCTTATGTCACTGTATTGTGCAATATCTTGCCAATATTCTGCTATAATATTTTTCATCTCTCTCACTCTGTTTTTCTTTTTCAGGTTTTTTTGTAGCACACTGCTCCATCGCTTTGTCGCGCAACTGGAAGTGGCAGAAATATGGAGTAAAGAATCAACTTGAAATTTCTGGTTAAATTGGAGAAGGGCCCAACTGAGTGTCTCCAAATTCTCCAAAAGGCTTATGGAGAAGATGCAATGTCAAGGCCGCAAGTCTTTGAGTGGCACAAACACTTCAAGATTGGCCTCGAGGTGCTGGAGGATGACCCCAAGTCAGGATGGCCTTCCACGACAAAGATGGCTGAGAACATTGACAGAGTGAACCAGCTGGTGAGGAGTGATCGCAGATTGACGGTGCAGATGATAGCTGAGGAGTTTGGCCTGAACAGGGAGTCAGTGCGGACCATCTTAGTGCAGGAGCTGGGGATGCGGAAGGTGTGTGCCAAGATGGCGCCCAAGCTTTTATCGGATGACCAGAAGGAGCAACGAGTCAATGTTTGTCGAGACTTGCTAGAGAAGATCGGAGAAGATCCAGAGTTCATTGGCTAAGTCATCACAGGAGACGAGACTTGAGTCTTCCAGTATGACCCTGAAAGCAAGAGACAGAGCCTGCAGTGGAAGACTCGACCATCACCCAGACCCAAGAAGACGAGCATGTCCAAATCAAGGATCAAGGTTATGCTGATTGCATTCTTCGACCAGAAGGGAGTGGTCCATCATGAGTTTGTGCCTAAGGGTCAGACAGTCAACCAGCAGGTCCTCAATCGCCTCCATGCTGGGTTTGGCACAGCAGGCGGGCTCTGTGGAGAGACAAGTCATGGCTGCTCTACCACAACAACATGCCCGCAAACACCATGCTCACTGTGATGCAGTTCTTGGCCAAGAAACAGATCACAGCTCTCAACCATCCTCCTTATTTCCCAGATCTCACACTGTGTGACTTCTGGCTCTTCCCCAGGCTGAAGACTATGCTCAAAGGAACTCATTTTGCCTCTGTAGAAGAGATAAAGGCCACTGTGACGAGGGAGCTGAGGGACCTCAAGGAGGAGGACTTTACCGAGTGCTTCTGTACATGGCAGAAGCGAATGCAGAAGTGCATTAACTCTGGGGGTGGGAGGGATTACTTTGAAGGGGACAATGCATAATTTCTCTGTAGATTTTGTAATAAAACATTTATGGGACAGTATCGTGTCTTTTTTGTCACACCTCGTACATTATCAGCCTGAATAGGATAAAATGTCATTGGGCTCTAACAGGCCAATTTTTTGTTATTTAATCAGGATGTAAAAATTATAATAGCATTGCTTGCACAGAGACTAAGCAGAGTGATTCCCTTTCTGATTCACGAGGATTAAGTTGGGTTTGTCCCTAGGAGATTTGTTTCAGCTAACTTGATAAAGGCCATGATAGAGGGTTATTGACAAGAGCGAGACATCATTCTTGCCAGGTTAGATGCAGAGAAGGCCTTTGATAAAATTTTGTGAGGATATTTGTTTCAGGTGTTACAGCTGTTTGGGATTGAGGGAGAGTTTTTGACATGAGTTTAGGCCTTATACAGTATAAAGCATCTATCATGCAGATCTTGATTAATGGCAGGCTTACAGAAGTGTACCCATTAAGTGGAAGTATTTGGCAGGGATCTCCCTTTTTGTTCATTCTGTCTCTGGAGCCGTTGGCTGCCAAATTGCATCAACTGGGAATGTCCTATTTTCACTTGACTGGGTAGGCATGACAGTAGGCAAGCAGGAATTTAGAAAAAAAATTATTTGCAAACGATATGTTACTATTTGTTGAACATGCCAGTTAGGCTTTAGAAAAGATTATCCAAATGATAAATACATTTTTTGCGTTCTCTGGCCTGCAAATATGTTTTGGGAAATCTGAGGCATTGGTGGTCACACAAACACGCCAGAGTAAAAAACAGCACATTTCCCTTTGTTTTGTGCTCAGAGCAGTATAAAGTACCTAGGCATACACTTGAGTGCGATAGATAATTTAGAACAAGTTAAAGATATATGTGCTTGCTGGCGAGAACTATCTGTTGGGAAGAGTGGGTCTATCACACCATTGCATTGGCGTGATATACAGACCTTCCTCACAAGAGGAAGAGGTGGACAGAGAGTTAATTGAAGATATATGCATCATTGCTAGGAAAGGGGAAGTGCTACTGATAGGGGATTTAATATGCCAGATGTTGATTGGCACATTCCTGCTGCAGTATCATCTAGAAGTAAAGAGATCCTGGATTCTGTACAGGGAGAACTATTCACGCAATTGGTAACAGACCCCACACATGAGGGGCCATACTGGACTTGGTGCTTACCAATGGTGAAAGTGTTTCTGATGTTATAGTGGGAGATCATTTTGCATCCAGTGATCACTAGATGCTGTGGTTCAGTATTAGGACTAGGGCTGTTAGAATCCATTCAAAGGTGAGGGTCTTAGACTTTAGGAAGACTAACTTTGCCAAGATGGGCCAATACCTCAGGGAGTCCTTAGTGGGATGGGAACAGCTGGGGGATGTAGAAAAACAGTGGGCAAAACTGAAAGGGATATTTTAAGGGCAACCAACCTTTTTGTTAAAATGGTAAATAAACATAAAAGGAAAAGGAGATAGCTATGGCTTTTGAAAGAAGTAGCTGAAAAGGTGAAGAAAAAGAAGGAGGCCTTCATGAAATACAAGAGATCACAGAGAGAGGAAGACGGGCATCTATATTTGGAAAAACTTAGAGAAGCTAGCAAAGTAGTCAGGAAAGCAAAGATTCAAAATGAGTAGAAAATAGCCAATGCAATAAAATGGGGGGATAAGGAATTTTTTAGATATGTTAGTGAGAAGAGGAAGGGCAAAAGTGGTATTGTCAGACTCAAGGGTGAAAGCGAGGAATATGTAAAAGCTGATGAGGATAAAGCGTAATTGTTTAACAAATATTTCTGTTGTGTTCACAGATGAAGAACCAGGAGCAGGACCTCAGAAAACACCCACAAAACAGGAATAGAAGCGAGGGACATCTTGAACAATTTTCAGAAGACTGTGTTTGTGAGAAACTAGCTCAACTTAAAGGAGACAAAGCGATGGGACCGGATGGGATACACCCTAGAATACTATCTGGACTGGCTGCAATGCTCCTGCCTGCCCTTATCGAAGCCAGAGATCCCTAGTGGAAGTATGTCAGTCGTGTACAGCTGTGATTTATTTCTGGCTCATCCCTTGAATCTAGTTCCTTTGTGTAAAACCTGAAGTCTTCCTTGAGTTTTAATTTCTTGTTTGTGTATGAAGCACATGCACAAGTCAGAAATGTTACCCACCCCTCTCTCTGCATGTGGGAGAGTGAAGGAGGGCCTGAGTAACATGCCCAACAGGTAGAGAGAAGCACTGACCTGGAGCTAAGCTGCAGAAGGGTACTGTGGAAATATTCTGCGTGGAAGCAGATCCCATAGAGGAAGGAAGAACCTGTTAAGTTCAGTCACAAGAGGGAATAGGTTTGCCCATCTACTGCAAAACCTTTGACCCTCATGCAGGAGCTGACAAACAATGAAAGGGATTAAAGACACAAATTATGTAGATATGCAATGTTTAGAGATACTGGACAACGTTGTTTACGTGCTACGGTACTTCTTGAGAGAGAGACTATCTCAAGACAGTTTACTGTAACTCGCACCTAAGCGGGCAGGGAAGGCTGTCTGGACTCCCCTCTCTCTGCTTCTCTTGTCACTGGTAGCTGACCCTCATCTTGGGACCCTGACACCTTTCTGCCTGGCAAGGTACAGAAATGACACACCCCCTCTGTGAGGTTACAATTGACACCTACACTAGGTTGTCTGAGAGGTAGAAGCAAGACGTTTGCACCAAAAAGAAAAATTGCTTGATTAAACTCAAAGAACACAAATCATAGCATGATAGCATGATTGCATTTGATTTAGTAAATGGAAGAAAGATGGCAAGGAAATCCACAGTAATACCTTTTAACTTTCAAAAGCGAGACTATGATAAAATGAGGAAAATAATTAAGAAAAAACTGAAAGGAGAAGCTGCAAAGGTTAAAGCATGTGCGTTGTTTAAAAGTACCATCTTGGAGGTCCAGACCAGAGTGATCCAGGAAACTACAGACCAGTGCGCCTGATGTCAATACCAGACAAAATGGTAGAACCATTATAAAGAATAAAATTACTGAACAGGTATCCATTCTTTATAATGGTTCTACCATTTTGCCTGGTATTGACATCAGGCGCACTGGTCTGTAGTTTCCTGGTTTAATGGGAGAAAGCCAATATGGATTTAGCCAAGGAAAGTCTTGTTTTACTAATCTGTTATATTTATCTACATTCTCTTATATACCGCGCTATTCTGCATCAGTGCGGTTTACATTGAACAAACTGAAATTACATTGAACAGGGCATTATAACTTGGAGATAACTATTTTACAGGGAACATGGGCTATGGAGGGTTAAGTGGCTTGCCCAAGACCACAAGGAGCACCTGTGGGACTAGAAACCCATTATTAAGGTTGTGAATAAACAGGAAGACTGAGGTGAACAGGTTGATATAGTGGATTTTCAGAAAGCCTTTGGCAAGGTCCCTCATGAGAGACTCTTGGCAAAATTAAGTCATGGGATTTGAGTCAGTGTACTATTGTGGATAATTTGAGTCAGTGTACTATTGTGGACTGGTTAAAAGATAGAATGCGGAGAGTAGGGCTAAAAGGCCAATTTTCTCAATGGAGAAAGATGAATAGTGGAATACCCCAGGGATCTGTACTGGGCCCACTGCTTTTTAACATATTCCTAAATGACCTGGAAATAGGAATAAGAAGTGAGGTAATCAAATTTGCAAATGACACAAAGAGCCCAATTCTTGTAAGGGCACGTCCAGGCCATTCAGACTGCTCCAGGCAAGACATACCCATGTGGACCTGATACTGGTCCGCGGGAACAAAACATTCTGCGGCAGCCAGAATCAGGCCTGAGGATGGCCTGGCATGCCCCTGGCACTATCGGGGACATCCTTCCCACAGGCGCCCCTGACATCCGCAGCTCGGCCCCCATTGACTCTACTGCCTGACTCAAAGCTGGCCTGCTGTGGCATGGGTCAGATGGTAGGGAACCCCCAGCTCCAATTGCCGGGTTTTCAATGCTTATACCACCTCTGAGATGGTATAAGCAGCACGTCCAACAGGCCCGGCAGTACATACAGGGCCATGACCTGAATTAGTCCTGTATGTGCTGCTGGGCTGCCTCGTCTAGACCCCGCCCTTCCTGCCCCCCCTCCCCCCCCCCACTGGCTCTCCCCATCTTACAGCACAAGACATATGGGGAGAGCAAGAGGGGGAATAGTTTACAGGCGGCTTGCGGGGCTGCACGTCCCGCTGGGACATGCAGCCCTGCAATCCACGTTTGTGAATGGGGCCAAAATTATTAAAAGTTAGAGGATTGTGAAAAATTGCAAGAGGACGTTGGAAAAATTGGAAAAGTGGACTTCCAAATGTCAGATGAAATTTAATGTGGACAGGTGCAATGTTATGCACCTAGGAAAGAACAACCCAAACTATGATTAAATGATACATGGTTCCACTTTAGAAACCACCACTGCAGGAAAAAAAAGATTTAGGAGCCAAATGGCTTAAATTTTATCTATATTAATTTATTTATTTAAAAAGATTTCTATACCGCCTTCTCCTGTAATCAAGGTGGTCTACACAGCAAACAATCAAAGAATACTGACATTTTGTGTGTGCATAACCAGTGAATGCGTGTGTGTGTGTAGGGTGGCATTGATTCGTGGTGGGCTATTTACAGCGTGCGCTATTTTACAGAACCAGGTTGCTGCTATATCCAAACATTGATTCAAAGAAGAAAGATCTGAAGAAGAAAGATCAATGGAAAAAAAATCTGAAAATAAGAAGCAGAATTTTATTTTACTGTATGTTAGTATGTTTATGAATATCTTGTTATACAGTATTATTTTATTTAATGTCTTTAGTAGTCTTTGTTCAATTTGTTTTAATTTTATGCATGTTTTTATTATAATTTGCCCTGTGCTTCAAATAAATAAATGTGAAAAATGGGTTTCCTTTCACATGTAATCACAGGTTTTATGACACTCACTTGTTTCAAACAAAACAGCAGCTGAATTACGGTTCATAGTTCTAATATTCTTTGCCAGGCTAGCAGAAATGGTGCCCATAATTCCAGCTTCTGTTCACAGCTGCAAGGTGGGTGAAAGGGATTCTGAGCCTGATATCACTGGTCAACAAATTTTTACAAAAGTCATGTTACTGAAATAAAAATTGTAATATCTTATCAATTTTTATATGCTGAACACAAATATGATTGTGAAATTGCAAAGCTGGCTCTAGTTTTTTTGTAATCTACAAGTATTAATGTTTACATCACAAAATGCATGTCAATAGTAAATATAATAGGCCTTCAGTTAATACCTGTAAAAAAACAAGTCATAGACTACTTCTTAGATTTTTTTTCGCCTGTCTCTTGTACAGCTGTTCGGGAGCTTCTCTGGGGAGTGTCCAGCAGTAGTCAGCCAGCATTGTAATGGACCATTTTCCCTGGTATCTTTGCTCCATCGTTGCGATATCCTGGTGAAAACGTTCGCCCTGTTCATCACTAACCATACCACAGTTGTCAGGAAAGAAATCGAGATGGGAATCAAGGAAATGAATCTTTAGAGACATATTGCAGCCAAGTTTCTGATACTGCATCAGCATGTCTTCTACTAGTTCCTTGTAGTTTTCTGCCCTAACATTCCCGAGAAAGTTTGTTGACACTAGGCGAAAAGCATTCCATGCTTGTTTCGCATCACCCTGCAGCAAGTTGTTGAACCGGTCATCTTTGAAGAGCTCTCGAATCTGAGGACCCACAAAAACTCCCTCTTTAATCTTTGCTTCGCTGAGTCGAGGGAATTTTTCATGCAGGTATTTAAAAGCTGGCGAAGTGCGGTCCATGGCTTTCATGGAGTTTTTCATCAAACCTAGTTTGATGTGAAGGGGTGGTAGCAGGATTTTGTGAGCCTCAACCAGAACTGGGTGCTGGATATTCTTCTCTCCAACTGTTACATTTTGTCTGTAATTCCATTCCTTCTGCAAGTAGTCCCAATCCCTTGCTCGGCTATCCCACTAACATAAGAAACACATGTATTTTATATATCTCTGCTGCAGACCCATTAAAAGGGCAACTACCTTCAAGTCACCGCAGAGGTGCCAGCTGTACTTGTTATAGTTAATGGAAGTCAGTAGATGCTTTAAGTTATCGCATGTCTTTTTCATGTGGACGGCATGTGCTACTGGAATAGATGGAAGACGGTTTCCATTGTTCAAAAGCACAGCCTTCAGACTCAGTTTCGAAGAGTCTATAAATAGTCTCCAGTCTTATGGGTCATGAGTGATTTTTAAGGCATTCATGAGGCTTTCAATATCGGAACAGAATACCAGATTACTTTCCTTTCCGACTGCGTATAGTACACTGTTGACGGCAGATGGCTTCAGCAGTCGTCTGGCAGTAGTATTGCATTGCATCAGAAAATGATGCAATCAACTCTGGATGATGTGTGCATGCTGGTATTATGCAATGTGATGCAATATTACATCATTCAAGGCTTATTTGGGATGTTGTTGATGTCCTACTGGATAAATTTACACGTTGAAATGTCAAAAATGAACTACATGCAATATCTTCAAAACGAGAGCCAATAAATTTTTTTTAATGTTATATTCGTGTTCAGCTCACCAAGATACTACAGATTAGGGCCTTTTAAAGTCAGTAACAATTTCAATGTTGACCAGTGTATTCAAAGCGATTAATGCAATGAGCTGTTAATCACGGTGAATGTGATATTCAGCGGCACTAATACTATTACTGTCACTAAATATCTATGGCTGCTAGCTCTACATGCCCAGATGTTAACCGTTTAGGGGGTCATTCTGAAGTACAAATAGTGGGGATGGACATCCCAAACGGACGTCCATGCCCTCTATTCGTGCTGGCTCCTGTCCCTGTATAATGTCCCTGCCGGTTATGCAGGGAAGTTATACGGGGGCGGGGAAGGGGCAGCACGGGGGCGGACAGTGTGCAGACAGTGTGGATGGTTGCCGGCCCTAGACAATTCTAATGTTGGCCTTGTACGTCCAGGGCTGGCGAAATGGCCAGGAAAGTTATTCCACCCCCGTAGTGGAATAACTTCCCTGGATGTTTCAATTTTGCTGCTCTGGGGGCAGAAGGGGCTGGGGGGGGGGCAGTGTTAATTTCCTACAGCCCGACCATGGCCTTAGGAGGCTGGATCAGGGGTCAGGCTGCGGGGAATTAACATTTTGGGCTGGCGACTGGCATCGCAGATTTTAAATGGAGCCGTGGATCCATGGCAACATGATGCCATGTCACCACAACTCCATTTAAAAGCCCTGGCTGAGTAAGCCAGGCAGTGCCTGTATGTGCAGACCATGACTAAATTGTGGTCCCAGCCTGCACGTACAGGCTTGTTCGTGCTTCTGATCACGCGGGGCTAGATGTGCCCCGCAGGATCAGAATCACGATCTCCTTTGTACGTCCTGGTCAGCTCGGACGTACAAAGGAGATATGCATCAGGATTGGAATCGGGCCTTTAGTGTACTGGAGCGAAGCAGAGGTGGTGCCGATCGCTAACTGGACAGCGGCGATATTGAGCTGCTGCTCAGATAGCAATATGTGGCAAAAACAAGGCACAAGTAACCTTGGCCTTACTTTCACTGCATATCACTAACTGGGCAGCAGCTCAATCTTGTCACTGCCTGGTTAGCGCTTGGCCTATGCAGCAAACTGAAATATTCGATGCCGGAGCTGGATATGACCCCAGCATTGAATATCTTGGTTTAATGTTCAGCGCTGGTGGCTAGTCACATTAGCAGCGCTAGCCACCGGCACCGAATATCGGGCCCCTAGTCAGGGCCAGATTTACCTTGAGTGAGGCCCTACGCCAACAAAAATTGTGGGCCCCCAGCAGGGGCGGCCCAAGGGGGGTGCGGGGCCTCATTTGCATAAGGGGCCTCATTTGCATAAATATTTGCATAATGTTACCATATACTAACTTTAGTAAACGTGCCTCTTAATGAGTGTATGGATAAAGAAAGACTAAAAGATTTTTACATTACTATAATCCAGTGCCAACCCATAGCAAACCCGCCGTATCCTAACAGCACTACCAGGACTCACAAAGCACCATACTCTACCAATCAAAAGGCAACACTGCAAATATTAAACCAATACATTTCAGAGAACAACAATACATGACCTACTGGGGAAAGAGAACAAGTGGCAATGTCAAATAGGAATCATATAAACAGAACACCTCAGCTCAGTTACACATGCAGAACATAGACCATCACCAAACAAGTAATCACAATTTAGAAACAGGAAGACAATAATTAGACTGGGAATCCCAAAAGCCAAACTTGGAATGTACAACACTGTAGAAATAAAACTATACATTAATTTGCTCTTGTACTAAACAAAGCACAGACGTTAATGATGCACATTTACCAGAGCTGACATATTCCAATTAATAAATTCAAAATAAAGAGATATTTTTCTAACGTTTGTGCATTTTTTTTCAGCTGCAATTGCTCCAGCCACTTTCTTCTGGTTTCTTCGTGTCTTCTGCTAACTCTCCATCGTCTGCTGTCCATTTGTCCTTTCTTCTCTCTTCTAGTTTTTTTCCATTCTCTCTCTACATCTGCTTTAACATACTAATCTTTCTCCTTTTGCTCTTTCCTCATTCCTATTTCATCCACTCAAATTTTACCCCTCCATCCTCAATCCCCACTTACTCTCCCAATACCCAGCCAATTGTAGATTTTTTATCCCTCCCACACAAAATATTTTTCCCTTCTCCATTTTACTCTTCCAGCCCCATCCCATTCTAATCCTCCCCCAACATCAGCTCCCTTCTAGTTCCAACCTCACCCAGCATCCATTCCCTTCTAGTCCCTGCATCAGCCCATTTCCAGTCCTAGCCACCCATCAGCCCATTTCCAGTCCTAGCAACCCCCCAACCCAATACCAGTCCTAGCCCCCCCATCAACCCACTTCCAGTCCTAACCCCCCATCACCCCATTTTCAGTTTAAGCCCCCCTATAACCCATTACCAGTCCTAACCCCCCATCAGCCCACTTCCAGTCCTAACTCCATTAGCCCACCTCCAGTCTTAACCCCCCAGCCCATTTCCAGTCCTAGCCCCCCCATAGCCCATTACCAGACAGCCCCCATCAGCCCACAGCCCATTATCAGTCTTAACCCCCCCTCATAGCCCATTACCAGTCCTAACCCCCCCCAACAGCCCACAGCCCATTATCAGTATTAACCCCCCCATAGCCCATTACCAGTTCTAACCCCCCCAACAGCCCACAGCCCATTACCAGTCCTAACCCCATCAGCCCACCTCCAGTCTTAACCCCCCCAGCCCATTTCCAGTCCTAGCCCCCCCCATAGCCCATTACCAGACAGCCCCCATCAGCCCACAGCCCATTACCAGTCTTAACCCCTCCCCATAGCCCATTACCAGTTCTAACCCCCCCAACAGCCCACAGCCCATTACCAGTCCTAACCCCATCAGCCCACCTCCAGTCTTAACCCCCCCAGCCCATTTCCAGTCATAGCCCCCCCCATCGCCCCTTAACAGACAGCCCCCATCAGCCCACAGCCCATTATCAGTCTTAACCCCCCCATAGCCCATTACCAGTCCTAACCCCCCCAGCGCATTTCCAGTCCTACCCCCCCCCCCCATCGGCTCAAGTAAAATGAAATTTTAAAAAAGCAAATCCGCTGGCTGCTACCAAGGCCGCGGCAGCATGGACGGTCCCGTGGGGCCCCCTCTGCCCTGCCGAATCCCTCCCTCCGTGCCGGCTTTGAGAGGCGCGAAGAGAGAGTGTCTCCCTCGCGTCTCTGTTAAGCCCGCAGGGGCTGATGGGAAATTTCCCATCAGCCCCTGCGGGCTTAACAGAGACGCAAGGGAGACACTCTCCCTTCGCGCCTCTCAAAGCCGGCACGGAGGGGCTCAGCCGGGGATTCGGCAGGGCAGAGGGGGCCCCGCGGGAACGTCCACGCTGCCGCGGCAGCTTTTTGTGGGCCCTTGCCAGCTGTGGGCCCTACGCCATGGCGTACATGGCGTATAGGTAAATCCGGCCCTGCCCCTAGTTCTCTTTGTGTAGCTGCGACCTTCCTTTTCTCTCCTTTGCTAAGTCTATTTTTCAGTCCTGAAGGGCAGGGAGACATGACCTCTGTCTCTGTCATCTGAAGCTCTTATCTCTCCTCTCAGCTGGTGATCAGGCTGAGAATGTTGCTTGCTCTGTCTTCGGCTGTCTGTCTGTCTCTCTCTCTCTCCTCTGCAGGCAGTTTGCAAGTCAGAAATCACAGAATCTTTGCCCCAGTGGGAAACACTGCTCTTGCTCCTAAATGGTTCCTTCTGCTGCAGCAGGCTGCTGATTTAGCAGTGCCCTTGTAAGTCATGGCTCTCTTGTTTCAGAAAACTCTTAACTGAAGCACCGCAATGAACTGCAGAATAAATAACCCTATGATGCAGGCTATCGATGTGCAAGGGAGGTGAACTATTAAAAGTGCCAGGACTATAATATTATGCTTTGCATAGCGAGTTAGAAATCCATGGCCGGTCAACAGTGATGGTCCTGCTAAGAACATTAGGAGGCTGAACAGTAAACTGTGCTATGCTTTAGCGCAGTGGTTTACCATTCAGTTTCCTGTGCTAGTCATATTCCTGTTGCAGAAAGACTTCTAGGGCAGGAGAATCACGAGTAAAACCACTGCACTAGCGCAGTGGGAATGCAAAACATATACAAAGTGGCTGAATTACAAATTGCTCCCAATGTTAAAACTGTGCTCAAATTCAGTGCAATTTTTTCACTTTTCCCTAAGAGCAGCATCTTTACGCCAGCTCAGCAAAGGACTCCTGTAAGGTGTAGTGCAACACAATCTCAGATAACACAAAATCCCTGGTGGCCCAGAGAGTCCCGATCTCCCTGTCACTCTTCATTGCAGCTCAACTCCCCAATGCCCTTGACACCTTTCTCTTCTCAACTTTCCAGAGTCCCCCAACCTCACAAATGTCCCCATGGCCCCTGGAGACCCCACCCCAAAGATTTCCCTGGTGTTTTATGGCCCTTTGCATCCTCCCTCTACCACCTTCCTCCGCCATTCCCCACAAAAAAATATGTTGGGGACCCTATTGAGTGTGGAGGAGTAGCCTAATAGAGCAGTGGTCTAGAACCAGGGACCCTAGGGTTTGAGTCCTACTGCTGCTCCTTGTGATCTTAGGCAAGTCATTTAACCCTCCATTGCCTCAGGTTCAAACATAGATTTAAGCCCTCCAGGGACAGAAAACTTCCCAGTGTAGCTGAATTTAATGCACCTTGAACTTCTGAGAAAAGGCATGGACTAAATCCAGTTCTCTTAGTGCCCCCCCCCCCACCCCGAACCCCACCATCAGCTTTGGGAGGCAAGAGTGATGCCCGCTCACTCCTGCCCTGCACTACTATCTTGAACAATGACGGCTCATCCTTCCTGTGAGGCAGAGGACAGGAATCAGAGAGTCTGGCTTATGTCTCTCTTCCTGCCATTGTATGACCCAATCCCTGCTCAAGCATTGACAGCAAAGAGAAACATTGTGCTCACTGTGCTGCAAACAGCTGCATATTACCATGATGCTATGCATTGCCTTTTCTGACAAGGCACGCTTTTTAACGCAACAGTAATTTGCATACCATTAGTTTGCAACATTGGGAGTAAAGAAATATTTTTTAGCATGTGCATTGGTATGCTGGGTGCTGGAGTTTAGCTTTTTGCTGCGAGACCTAAATTTCTAATCCCATAATTATTAGCCACTGAGAGTTAAAACTAAAGAGCCTGGAAGGACTTGCTTTAGTGAGATGGCTCCATGGCTCGGATAGGCGAGATATAGGGTATGGATAGGTGGATGGCACAGGACAAGCAGTCATATGTGCAAAAGAAGGAAGCATTTGAAGAGAGCTTAAGTGTAGTCCTTGAAAGATCTGTCTCAAAAGCAGTCGGCAATGTAGCCTAAGGCTTGAAGCACAGCAGCAGAAATGCCAAGTCTCACTCATTTGAAGACTCTCTCACTCTCCCGCTCTTTGAGCCCCTTCGCATGAGAGGCAAACCTAAGAGAAGGAAAGCCAGGTAGACTTGTCAGTAAGGGCAAAGCCGAGCATACCTCCCTGCCCTTCATTTTCCCCTGCAGTTGCACTCCAAAACCTCTGCACATACTTCTGGCCACTGAGTGAAGAGCAATTTTCATCACAGAGAATTTACCCATCTTGCCTCAACTATATATCTCTTTAAAGGCTCTAAAGAAAAGCAAATATTTGATGCTGCTTTTTTTCATTTAAATCTTTCTAGATTTATAATTTGGATGCAGTATCTGAAAAAAAATCCCCATTCTTTGGGATGATTCGTCCTTTGCATCTCTGCAGTAGCGGCAATCCTGATGTCCAAAAATCCAGTTCCCCTAATACCAATCTTGTGTGACCTTCAGCAATAACTTTCCTCTTTCCTGGGTTCAAAATTACTCTTGAAACTCTTAAGAGAAAAAACCTAATAACCATGTGATTTATTTTGTAATGTTTTGTACAGATAATACATGGGCTTCTTTTCCTTTTTGGTCTACAAACTTCCTCCCACTCTTTTCTTTTCCAACACAATTGGAACCTGCCCACAGCAGGACTTGGAATACACCTGTGTTTCTCAACCCTGTCCTGGTGTACCTTCATGCCGGTCAGGTTTTCAGGATATCAACAGCGATTATGCATGAGACAGACTTGCATGCGCTACCTTCATTGAATGCAAATCTGTCTTATGCATATAAATTCTGAACACACTGACTGGCTAGAAGGTACACCGGGACATAGATACTTCAGGCAAAAGGCTGCTCCCTTTTTATTCTCACTGCCTTTCAGTTGCCACAATGACAATCTTTTGGCCTAGAGACACAGATTGTGATTCTCTGGAAACTTGGTAAAAGCCTGATTTCAAGCCGGTCACCAGTGTGAGATGACAAGGACACCCCCTCTCTCTCAGGGACTGTGAACGCTGCTTCTACAACGTCCCTAGAGCAGGATCCTCATAGAATAATCAAACTAGAGTCAGCCAAATGGCAATGTGCAGATGCAGTACTGCTGTTAGGCCGTCAGGTCAATGCAACCCATTCTTAGTTCTCAAAATCCTAGCCCGCTGGCTGTGCACACACAGACTCAACTTGTTTCAGCTTCCCACATCTGCAGACATCTGTATACAGTTATATGTGCCTGGAAGAGATTATTCATCAGCTGATAAATGTATTCCTATTTACAAGTTGCAGAGATGCCATTTCCCAGGCATCCTTAGAATATGGAGGATGGATCGGACCGTGAATAAGCAGCCAAAGGAGTTAGCAAGGAAATAAAACGAGATGTTCATGAAATGCTCTGACCCAGTGAGTTGCGTAATGCAGAAGGAAAAGCTGGCAACAATTTCAATGGCTCTAGCCCACTGTGGAATAACAGAGACAGAAAAAAAAAACCTATCCCCAGAGAATGGAAATTGAGATGTATGGGAAAAACTAGTTTAAAAATATGTCGGGGCAGTAGTGAACTGTCACAGTGCAAAGCAAATTCCTTATAATAACAAGGAGAACCAGCTCAAGGCCAGCTCCCCGGCACGCCACACATCTGCTGCTTCCACAACTCAATTCTCAGGAACTTCAGTCAATCCCTGCTAGCCCTGGGAGGCCAGATGTTACGTCAGAGGCTGTGGTCCTCTGCCAACTGCGATCCACAGAGGACTCCACTCTGATACACTTTCCCAGTCCTTTCTCCTTAGAGAAGCATTGCAGTAAGTGGACTGAAAAAAACTCACTCAGTATTTGTGCTGTGCGTTATTTAAGATGTTGCAGTTTATTTATTTATTTGTTTTATTTAAAGTTTTTTATATACCGTCTTTTTACAATTTAAGACGGTTTACAGGGAACTCAACATAACAGTGTGGATGCATCTGTTTTACATAGAACATATGAACAAAAACTTAACAGTTGACTCTAAAGCCGAAAATGGGAACTATGTACATTAGATTGGGGGGGGGGGGGAGTTGGGTGTGGGTCGTGTATAGGCTAGGTCTTGGTGACGCTAGGTTGGATGGAGGCATGAGGGGTGGTACTAAAATATTCTTTGAAAAAGGAAGGTTTTTAGTTTTTTTACAAAATTCTGTATGATCAGGGCAATTCCTAAGGTCAGGTGGGAGGGCATTCCAATCTTTTGGGGCATAGAGGGAGAAGGTATGGTTGCAGGTGGTTTGCTTGCTTTTCAATTTTTGGGCTGGGATGTATAGAAGGTTTGTTGAGTTAGACCTATGAGATCTAAGATTGGTCGACTTTGTTAGGAGTGAATGAAGGCAGGGGGCAGGTTTCTGATAGATAACCTTATGGATAAGGGTAAGAGGTTTTGAATTTTATTCTAGAGAGGATAGGGAGCCAGTGGAGGTGTTGGAGTATGGGGGGTAATGTGGGTTCTTCTGGTTGCATTGGAGATTAGGTGTGCTCTCATATTCTAGAGAGGATAGGGAGCCAGTGGAGGTGTTGGAGTATGGGGGTAATGTGGGTTCTTCTGGTGGTATTGGAGATTAGGTGTGCTCTCGTATTCTAGAGAGGATAGGGAGCCAGTGGAGGTGTTGGAGTATGGGGGTAATATGGGTTCTTCTGGTGGTATTGGAGATTAGGTGTGCTCTCGTATTCTAGAGAGGATAGGGAGCCAGTGGAGGTGTTGGAGTATGGGGGTAATATGGGTTCTTCTGGTGGTATTGGAGATTAGGTGTGCTCTCGTATTCTAGAGAGGATAGGGAGCCAGTGGAGGTGTTGGAGTATGGGGGTAATGTGGGTTCTTCTGGTGGTATTGGAGATCAGGTGTGCTCTCGTATTCTGTTGCAGTTGGATGGAAGAGCTATACAAAGCCATTATTAGCTATTTTAGCACTCAGATGTTCTCACCTCCTGTCTCTACCCTGTTCCCCATTCTTCTCACTCTTCACACTGAACCCTAATCCTTTTTAGGTGTATTCTCTCAGTGTAATCCCCCCTTCCCCCCACCATGGTAGAAACAGACCTGCACTCTTCCTGGCTTATCCTGTGCTGCTGAAACACACTTGCGTTTAGCTCATTTTTTTGCCCTTAAGGGGCTTTGCATCGTCAGGGACTGCCCCTTTGCCCTGTTCTATTTATTGCCCCACAGCCAGGGGGAGCCACCTAGAGCGGCAGGTGGCAGTGGCACATATGACCGACCACACCGACCCCCACTCCCTCCAGCTACCACCAATTCCATTTGGGGGGGGGGGGCGTACAGTGGCTGGAGCAGTATTTCCAAAAGTGCCGCTTTCTTGTGCACAACAGGTCATGTCCTTCAGCACACATGGCCTGCCGCTTCTGACTCCCCTCTGACAGTACATTGCATCAGAAGAGGATCAGAAAAGATGGGTCATGATTGCTGAAGGACATGGCCTGCTGCGGGCAAGAAAGCGGTGGCAAAAATCAGTCACTTTTGGAAATACTGCTGTCCGCCTTCCCCTCCCAAGACGGAATTGGCAGCAGCTGGGGGAGTGGCGAGGTAGAGGTTTCTGCTTAGGGTGGCAGAAACCCTTTGGCTGCCCCTGCCCACAGCTATATAACTTAGGGGCCGGTATTCAAAGCGTTTTAGCTGGCTTAAACACACTGAGCCTGATATTCTGTGGCAGTAACTGGATAGTGCTGTGGAACATGGCCACAGACTGCATAAATAGCATAGCCGCCGCTGCTGAAGATCGGCCCCTTGCGATTTAGCTCATCCTTTTCCAGTGCTAGATCAAGGCAAGTTACTTTCAAGTACAGGAGGTAGTTCTGTCTCCAGAGGGCTTCCAATAGGTTTACACTGGAGACAATAGAGAATTAAGTGACTTGCCTAAGGTCACAAGGAATCAGTGGGGTATTCCAGGGGTAGCACTGGTCAGCGGCAATATTCAAATGCTTCCCGGTTATCTTAAAGTGGCTAAAGTTAGGCATAATAAAGACTGTCCTAACTTTACGTGCTTTAGCCAACTGGACAGTGGCTGAAGCACTATCCGGCCAACCCGGATATTCAGTGCTGGTGGCCAGATATGAATCTAGCATTGAAGATCTGAGTCTTGAAGCAGCAATGGCCAGCTGCTTTAAACAGTGTTGGCCTATACCATTGAATATTGGCCCCATGGTGCCTAAATCTGCTTTTAATCAGGCTTTTAAAAACAAGCTTGGTCCCAGGCTTGTGACATACTATCCGCTTCTCACTCAATGACTCCTAAAGATGGGAAGATTTGCGGAAGCCACCATTATGGTCCTTGCAAAACCATGGAGAGACCCACAAAAGTGGAAAATTATTGTCCAATCTCATTAAATGAGAATTACAAAAGTTATACCAAAATCCTTGCAAATCAGTTAGGCCCACTGATATCCTCCATAATCTATACATATCAATGTGGCTTTGTTTCCGGATGTTCAACAGATAATTATTGTCTGCTATGTCATATTTTGGCCTTAGCAGAAGGCTCCTCCACACCTCTAACTGGCCTATCTTGAGATGTGGAAAAGACATTCAATAGGCTCCAATGGCCATATGTTTATCAAGCATTGCAGTGGTTTGGCTTGGGTACCAAATTTATAGACATGATCAAAGTACTATATGCTCACCCTTTTGGACGTATGTTTGCCAATTCCAGTCTATCGAGCCCTTTGCCACTCAATTGTGGTGCCAGACAGGGGTGTCCCCTTTCCCCACTCCTGATCAACGTGGATTTGGAACCTTTAGCTTTGCTAATAAGGCACTCTCCAGATATAAAAGGCTTTCAGCATGCAAATTTTCAGGTAAAGTTATCTGGCTATGCAGATGACTTACTCCTATTTACAGAACCAGACTCTATTCCTGCTTTACTTCACTTTATTCTTCAGTGCGGCAGTTGAGCTGTGGCGTCCACTAGAGTTCTGCATTATCTCCAGTGTTGTTTAACTTCTATATGAGCCCATTGGATTGCTATTTGTTGGAAACAAGGGTTTGTGGGCTTTCTATATGCTGATGATATACAGCTTTTGATTGAATTGATGATGACGAGGCTGAGGTGTTGCAAGTGATGTCTAGAAGAGACTGAAGCTTGGGTACAGTCCCATCAGTTGTTTTTAATACCAGCAAATCAGAAGTCTTGCTTTGTGGGGATCTAAAGGAAGATAATCTGCATGCAGGGTTCTCTATCGGGAGTGTTTGGCTGCCCTGGAAGAATAGATACGGAATCTAGGAGGCATTATGGATGGCGAGCTCTGCCTTCTTTGACAAGTCTCTCACAGGTAGTGTGTGCTGCTTTTGTTAATTTGCAGTTTGTGTGGCAGCTTAGACCCTATTTAGATCAAGATACTCTGCGTTGGATGGTCCAGGCATTGGTACTGTCGTGCCTGGACTATTGTAACACCTTGTATGTGGGGTTGCTGGCATATATATTGAGGAAGTTGCAGGTGGTGCAAAACTTAGCTGCACGGATCATTTGGGGCCTGCGAGGGTGTGATTTGGTGGCTGGAAAGATTTGACAGTTGCACTGGATCCCGATTAAATCAAGATGTGTGTTTAAATTGCTGGTGTTAGTATTTGAACACTTTTGAGGCAATGACCCATGGCACCCGAGAGAGCTGCAGTAATGGTATAGGCCCGGTAGGCTGTTGCGCTTTGTGGGTGAATGTTTGTTGGAGCTCTCTGGTTGGTATCAGGTTCATTTGCAGCGCTGGCAGATGAGACTTTTTCAGTGGTCGTGCCAGCCTTGTGGAATACCTTGTCTTTTGACACTCAGGCTGAGACAAGCTTGTTATTTTGGAAGGTGCTAAAAACATTCCTTTTACCATAAGCGTGGGCAGCGTTTTTTGTTTTTGGCAGGTGGTATCGGGATCAAGACATTAAGCACTTCTTTTCTTTAGGGGGGTAGGGATCCTTCTGGATGGGATCGATGGGATAGTATTTATATTTTATTGTAAACTGCTGTGAAAGCTTTAGCAAATGGTGTTATATAAATATTTTTAAAAAAATAAATAATGAATATTCCCAAATGTCAGGATATAAAATTAATTGGAATAAAACCAGCCATGTTCCCCTTAAATAGCAATGTGAACTGACAAGATCTTGAGAGAGCTTTCTGTTTCAATGAACTGATACTGCTTTCAAATACTTAGGGTTCAACTATGGCTTTACATTGCAGGCAGCCTTGGATAGGAATGCCCTTGATTGCTTTCAACAGTTACAAATGTCGACCACCCAGCGGTCCCCATTACATCTTTCCTGGGGGATGACTGGAGGCTATGAGAATGACATTAGTAGCCAAGATTAACTATAGACTAAGTATGCTCCCGATCTTTTACCCTGACTCCTCCTATTGTAAGATGAAGACAGTACTAAACTTTCTCTGGAAACAAAAGACGCCACCAATAGCGGGATGGAAATGCCAACTTCCTAAGTCGCAAGAAAGGGTTCACTTTACGGACTAAAAAATACCATCTTTCTTTTATACTTAAATAGAGGACTCGGTGGTATCTTGACGGAATAGACAAGGGTCCCTCTACTTTGGCTCGATTGAAGGAAACTTTAATAACCCCTATTCCAATACACCTTCTCCTTAGGATGACATATGAAGGTACTAAAGGAACCTTCCTGATCATAGCTTCGTCTCGTGCAGCCTTTCAGGGGTTCTCTGCGTTGGACAGGGAGGCAGTGAGTTTTTTACGAGATTCTCCATTGTGGCTCCATCCTTGTCTTAAGATGCATAAATGACATTTTTGCTGGAAGGCATGGACAGAGAGGAATATCTGGATGTTAGGGCAAATAATGGCTCCCATAAGATTCAAAGCCTTTGCGGAACTGCAGTACGAATTTGACCTATCCTCTCAGTGTCATTTTCAGTTTATACAGCTTAGGCACTGTCTTTGTAGTAGTGTTCTTCATCCTCAGTGGACCCCTGAAGGGTTAGTCACCATCGCTAAACTATGCAACCTGTTAAAGCAGAGAAAGGGGCATCCAACATATATGGTATTCTTAGTGATGGAGCCCCAGTCCACTGCATGGGAATCGAAAAGGTTTGGGAGTCAGATGGGGGAGAATTTCAGACTCTGTGACACTGGCAGAATTTTGGAACAACCTCCTGCGAGTGTCAAGCTCAGCTTCCCTTACTCAGACGATGTTTTTTCCAGCACATCATGTGTGCATCATGCCACTGAAACTGAGCAAATGGGACCCACAACAAGGTAATAAGTTCTGTTCTTGTCTGGAGCACTTGGGTACTTTTTCCCACATGGTGTACGAGTGCCCTAATTTGCAAACCTACTGGTAACAGGTTTGAAAAACAGTCTCCCAGGTTTTCCAGTTAAAGATCCCACTAGCATTTCAGATAGCAGTTTATAAATCACTCACAGGTATGCTCTTTGTCCAAGGCAGATGAGCCCCTACTTGACTCATTAGTAAGTTTAGCACTGAAATTGATTTTGTCTCACTGGAAAGATTCCTCACTAGTATCTTATCATCAATGGTGGAATTTTGTATGTCTCTTTCGTAGGTATGAAGAGGTGCATAGGAAGTGTAACCCCATTAGAAGTACAGGCTGATGTAGATGGGGGTTATGGACACAGTTGTCTCACAATATTTTGAATAGTATTTTTCTATTTTTTTATGTGAGTTTTAGTTAAACTTGCTATAACTAAAAGAAGCCGGGGAAAGGGAGAGGGGATAGTTAATGAATTTATGTTGTTTTGCTTCTTCTATGTTATTTCTATGTATTCTTTGTATTGCAAATATAAATAAAGACTTTTTTTTAAAGTCATCTCCCATTTGAACGCCCAGTCTCTCAATTTATCAAGATCCTCTTGCAATTTTTTTTATAATCCTCTTGTGTTTTAGCAACTTTGAATAATTTGGTGTCATCTGCAAATTTGATCGCTTTACTCTTCACTCCCATTTCCAGGTCATTAATAAGTATGTTAAAAAGCAGCGGGCCTAGCACAGATCCCTGGGGTACTCAACTATTCACCCTTTTCCATTGAGAAAATTGCCCATTTAGCCCTACTCTCTGCTTTCTATCTTTTAACCAGTTCCTAATCCACAGTAGTCTCCTATCCTATGGCTTTTTAATTTCTCAGGCAGTCTCTCATGAAAGACTGTCAAGGCTTCCTGAAAATACACATACACTATAGTCAAATGATTCACCTTTATCTACCTATTTATTCACAACTTCAAAAAAATATATAGAGATTGGCGAGATAAGACTTTCCTTGCCTAAATCCATGTTGGCTTTCTGCCATTAAACCATGACTATCTATATGTTCAGTAATTTTGTTTAATATAATGATTTCTACCATTTTGCCTGGAACTGACATAAGGCTCACTGGTCTTTAGTTTCCCTGATCGCCCCGGAACCCTTTTTAAAAATTGATGCTCCTTTTCGTTTTTTTCTTATCCATTTGCCGCATTTTATCAAAGTCTCCTTTTGGAAAGTTAAATGCTAGACAGTGGATTTCCTTGTGTGATGGCGCAGCTGGGTTTAACGCTAGTGAAAGGAGCAGAAATCACTCTTTTTCCCCTGTAGCTAAGAGCAGTGCAGGCAGAGAAAGGGTTAAACCTTCTACTAATGAAAAAAACCCTGTGCTCAGAAAGCAAGAGAGGGAGCCACACCTCAGCTCCATGACAACCAAGGGAGCTGACGTAAGAGGAAGGGGGCAGAGTCAAAGCCCATAGGACAGCCCCAAACATTTAGCCACGAGGAAACAGTTAGAGAGAAGTCAGGAAGGACAGGAACAGGAAGGTCAGAAAGAACGTCGGCAGCAAGGAGCTGTAAAAGTTCGGGAAGAGACCCTGAAAAGTGTTCTGAGGGGACCTGTGAGAGGAACCGAGATGAGAGTTTAAGCAGGAGCAAAGTTCCAAAGGAAAGGCTGCACAGATACTCTGATTGCAGGCAACGTGTGAGTAGCTCTAGTTCAGAGAGAAGCACAGCTGCATATGAGCAAGTGGCTGATTGGAAGCTCTGGAGACAGGAGTCAGAGTCAGACCCTGTTGAGCAGGAGAACAGCCGGGTGCAGAGGAAGCAGTCTGGGGACAAGCGGTTGCCTGTAAACTTGCCAGAAAGGGTACGGAAAGCCAGGAAGAAGGTGAGCCCTTTTGATTCTATTAAGGCAGTACTCAAAGAGTACGGTGTTCTAAGTTCCTCCCCCACAGCTCAGACTAAAGAAGAGTCCCGATTGAAACAGTTAAAGGCTTTATTAGAGCAATGGAAGCCTGTACAAGAGAAGCCTGTATTGGAAGAAAGCATATCAGACTCAGAGGGAGAGCCCATGCAGTTTGAAGAAGCTGGTGTTGCTAGTTAGGATTCTGATATGGAAACTGATTGTGCATTTTGCCAGAGAGGGTAAAATCTATGAACTGTGATACTAATTGTAAGTGCTGGAAGAAGCCTGACATTGTGCCAGGAGGATTTTTACACGGGAAGAAGCAGAGAGCTGCTGGAGTGTAAAAAGCCAGGCCAATTAGGCAAAAGCTGGAAGGAAAGAGCATTACTGCTTTTGGTGTTTAAGGAAGCATTTTCATTGCTGAAGGAGAAAGCAGTAAATGTTTTATATCAGGAAGAAGCTGGAAGACAGTGCTGTGAAAGGAACATGCCTGTATGTTTAGAAGCGGAATAATCCTATTTCAGTTAAAGAGACTTTGCTTTGGAGAAGTATCCTTTATTTCTGTTATTGGGATAGTAGGTGAACACTTGTGCGACAATAACAATAAAACTTACTGTTAACCCTATTCCTTGCTGACTCAGTCTGTGCCACAACTACAAGGGAACAGAGACCGCAGCACTTAAAGGGATACAAATAAATATGTGGTCCGCCCACTCCCACTAGGCAGCCGCCTATATAAGGGGTGGACGCGACAGCTGGCGCAGTTTTTCGGATCAAACTACTACCTCAAAGATACAAAGGTCTTGTATAATACTATTCCAAAGAAGTTCTCTGAAAAAATAAACCAAGCAGCGCAAGTACCTCTGAAGAGCTTACCAAGTTCTGCAGGAAATCGTGGAGTGGAGTATCAGCAGAAGCGGACCGGATCCGGTGTTCCAGTGATACTGCCATCCTGTGAAGCGAGACTCACCACTTGTAGCAGGTAACCCGTAGATAGGAAGGGGTTATTGTGGATTCTGCTACAAGGGGGTGGGGGTGTGCAGAACCGGAGTGGAAGCGGAGAGAGGGGCGTTTGTGTGTGAGCCACACTTGGGTTGTTTGCTTTCTGTTTTATTGCAGCTGAACCAAGATGGAGGCAGCAGACCTAATGAACTGGATGACGGACAGATTCCAGCAGCAGCAGGAGATGTCAGCCCAAGCCCAGGAGAGAATGGCAGAGATGCTAAGGGCTCAGCAAAAGCCACTGTTGGACATGCTAGGTGCCTGGATCGGCGAGCAGACAGACAACGGATGTCCTTAAGACTGTCTCAGGTTCTCTCGGGACAGTATCTGGACTGGGAACCCTAGGGAAGGGGGTATTATCTCTTGGACAGTTATCAAAAGATGATGATGTAGATGATTATCTTGATGTTTTTGAACGCATTGCTCTCATGAGTGGTTGGCCGAAAGACCAATGGGCCATAAGATTAGCAGCATCCCTCACGGGAGAGGCTCTCGCAGCCTACTGAGCTATGCCCAATGATCTTGCATCCAACTACGAGGAAGCGAAAAAGGCCATAAGAGACCGGATGGGCTTAACACCAGTGGTCTATTGCCGCCTTTTGCGGGCTTGCAGATTGAAGCCAGGCGAAACACCACAGGCCTTATGCCACCGGATAAGAGCTCTTGTATATAAATGGTTAACTCCAGAGGGAAAGAGTGTGGATGAAATTCTGGATAATATTGTTCTAGAGCAATTTGTTGATGCTGTGCCAGGTGAATTACAGTCTTTCTTAATTCTGCAGGACTGCAGAAACACAAAGAATGCCATTTCCTTGGCCGAGCGTTTCCTAGAGGCTGGAGCAGTAGGCCAGAGGAAGATGGGTGTTTCTGGTCCAGCAGTCCTGGGAATTACAGAAAGGAGAGAAAAGGTAATGCTAGGGGAATGTGGGAAAAAGAGACCCCTAGGCAAAGCTGATTGGGAACAGCGTAAATGTTTCTCTTGTGGAGAAAAAGGCCACATAAAAAGGGAGTGCAGAGAAAAAGTAGTACTAGTGACCACCCAATCCAAGGAGGTTGGGAAGGGATTTCTACTAGCAGTCGAGGTGGACAATATCCCGGTCGACGCTCTTTTAGATTCAGGGGCTGACCAATCAATGATCTCTGAAAGGTTATGGAGGGATATTGAAGCTCAAGGTAAAGGTTCTGTAAATGAAGCTGAAAGGAAAATAAAGATCAGGTGTGTGCACGGCGCTGCTTCAGCGTATCCCTTGCACACAGTCACAGTATCAGGCCTAGGTTTAAAAAAGAAAATTCCTGTGGCAGTAATACCCAGACTACCACATTCCTTAGTTTTGGGAAAAGATTGGCCACAGTTCAGGAAAGGCCTAGTGGAAGGGTTAACAGCCACCATACCTGATGCGGAAGCCTTAAGCTCAGAAAAGACAGAAAAGGAACCATTAGGAGGGGAAATAAAGGAGAAACAGGTGACATCCTCTCAGGGAGGAAAATCTAGGGTGAGGATGATGCCTGCCCCTTTGTTTGAAACCCGACAGGGAAAGACAGGTAGGGAAACCGTCCCGAGTCCTGGCCCTGCCGCTAAGACAAAATTTGTATTGAAGTGTTGTCGTCTCACTCCAAATGCTCAGATTCCCAAGCGAGCCTCCGAGCAAGCGGCAGGCTATGATCTTTATAATGCCGAGGATACTGTTATCCCGCGGCAGGGAAGAGCGTTGGTAGAAACAGGTATACAGATGGAAATACCGCCCGGATGCTACGGACGGATCGCTCCACGATCCGGTATAGCAGTAAAAGACTGTGTTGATGTAGGTGCTGGGGTGGTAGACCCTGATTTTAGAGGAGCCATAAAGGTTTTGTTATTGAACTTTTCTAAAAAGGATTTTAGGGTTGCCACTGGGGACAGGATAGCACAGCTCATTCTGGAAAGGGTTGGGTTTCTATCCGTAGAAGAAGTTGCACAGCTGAACACTATGACAAGGGGGTCGAGAGGATTGGGATCCAGAGGCCCAGACATAATGCCAGGTTTGACAGCCACTAGGGAAGAGGAAAAGGTGAACGTAGACCTTGATTCTCAGGTGGGCGAGTGCAAGACCAAGACATTGCCCAGGGTAAGGGGGAAGCTCTCTTGGCATCAGCAGCAAGCCCTGCTGAAAATAATAGAGAGGTTTCCGGATATCTTAACCCATAGGCCGGAAGACACTAGGTTTGCGGCCCAGGATAGAGCGAACCCTCAAAGGGAAATTCTCCGGCAAAGGTCGGATGGATTACCAGTATCCAAATGGAAGGGGGTAGTCCGACAGGTGCGGGAGCAGTCGGATGGATTGCCAGTATCCAAATGGAAGGGGGTAATCTGACAGGTGCAGGAGCAGTGGGTGAAGCCCAACAGAGAGGAGGGTGAGAGACCCCTGTTTCGAGGAGAGTGGAGGGGGCGTTGGCCACGGAAATCCCGGATAGTAGAAGGGGGTAAGATAGCTGGTCAAGCACACCAGGAAAGGTATTATAGTCGGGGTACCAGACCTCACCACTGGGAGGTGGGTGAATTGGTCAGGGTAATGGTGCCCGGGAGAAACTCGAAATGGGAGAAAATGTGGGAAGAACCCTGCAAGATTGTCAAGCAGGTAGGCCCAGTCGCCTACAGGGTGAAATCTTGGAGAGGGAAACGGAAAATTGTTCATAGGGAGATACTACGGCCTTGGCACGAGCATGTAGCCTTAACTCGTGGGGCTGCAGAAAGGGACATCACGGATAGCTACCAGGCCCAAGATAGGATTCCGTGCTGTGCTGAAAAGGGTCAGCCAGCCCGGAATATCTTAAGGGGGGGGGGGTATGTGATGGCACAGCTGGGTTTAACGCTAGTGAAAGGAGCAGAAATCACTCTTTTTCCCCTGTAGCTAAGAGCAGTGCAGGCAGAGAAAGGGTTAAACCTTCTACTAATGAAAAAAACCCTGTGCTCAGAAAGCAAGAGGGAGCCACACCTCAGCTCCATGACAACCAAGGGAGCTGACGTAAGAGGAAGGGGGGCAGAGTCAAAGCCCATAGGACAGCCCCAAACATTTAGCCACGAGGAAACAGTTAGAGAGAAGTCAGGAAGGACAGGAACAGGAAGGTCAGAAAGAACGTCGGCAGCAAGGAGCTGTAAGAGTTCGGGAAGAGACCCTGAAAAGTGTTCTGAGGGGACCTGTGAGAGGAACCGAGATGAGAGTTTAAGCAGGAGCAAAGTTCCAAGGGAAAGGCTGCACAGATACTCTGATTGCAGGCAACGTGTGAGTAGCTCTAGTTCAGAGAGAAGCACAGCTGCATATGAGCAAGTGGCTGATTGGAAGCTCTGGAGACAGGAGTCAGAGTCAGACCCTGTTGAGCAGGAGAACAGCCGGGAGCAGAGGAAGCAGTCTGGGGACAAGAGGTTGCCTGTAAACTTGCCAGAAAGGGTACGGAAAGCCAGGAAGAAGGTGAGCCCTTTTGATTCTATTAAGGCAGTACTCAAAGAGTCTGGTGTTTTAAGTTCCTCCCCCACAGCTCAGACTAAAGAAGAGTCCCGTTTGAAACAGTTAAAGGCTTTATTAGAGCAGTGGAAGCCTGTACAAGAGAAGCCTGTATTGGAAGAAAGCATATCAGACTCAGAGGGAGAGCCCATGCAGTTTGAAGAAGCTGGTGTTGCTAGTGAGGATTCTGATATGGAAACTGATTGTGCATTTTGCCAGAGAGGGTAAAATCTATGAACTGTGATACTAATTGTAAGTGCTGGAAGAAGCCTGACATTGTGCCAGGAGGATTTTTACACGGGAAGAAGCAGAGAGCTGCTGGAGTGTAAAAAGCCAGGCCAATTAGGCAAAAGCTGGAAGGAAAGAGCATTACTGCTTTTGGTGTTTAAGGAAGCATTTTCATTGCTGAAGGAGAAAGCAGTAAATGTTTTATATCAGGAAGAAGCTGGAAGACAGTGCTGTGAAAGGAACATGCCTGTATGCTTAGAAGCGGAATAATCCTGTTTCAGTTAAAGAGACTTTGCTTTGGAGAAGTATCCTTTATTTCTGTTATTGGGATAGTAGGTGAACACTTGTGCGACAATAACAATAAAACTTATTGTTAACCCTATTCCTTGCTGACTCAGTCTGTGCCACCACTACAAGGGAACAGAGACCGCAGCACTTAAAGGGATACAAATAAATATGTGGTCCGCCCACTCCCACTAGGCAGCCGCCTGTATAAGGGGTGGACGCGACACTTGTTATCCTCCCTCCATTTATTAAATCAAATGTGACCATGTTATGATAGCTATTTCCAAGTGACCCCAATAGCGCTCTAGATCCTGCATTCCACAAAAGACTAGGTCTAAAATATCTTCCCCTCGTGTTGGTTTCTGAACCAGCTGTTCCATGAAGCAGTCATTTATTTCATCTAGAAACTATCTCCCCAACATGGTCTTATGTAACATTAACCCAGGGGTAATTGAAATCTCCCATTATTACTCTATTGTAAACTTGCTAGCTTCTCTAATTTCTGTTAGCATTTCATCATCTGTCTGTTCATTCTGTCCAGGCAGACAGTAGTACACCCCCACTGCCATTCCCTTCCCCCTTTTACATGGAATTTATATCCATAGAGATTCTACAGTGTATTTTGTTTCCCACGACATGTTATCCTGTTGGACTTCATGCTCTCTTTAACACATAGCGCCTCCCCTCATTGTAATATAGTTAGTAGCCTGGTGTCACAGTGTCCCATCGGTTATCCTCCTTTTACCAGGTCTCTGAGATGCCAATTATATCTTACCTTTCATTCAGTGCTATATATTCTAACTCTCACATCTTATTGCTTAGACTTTTACAGTTTTCATACAGGCATTTCAGTGTTTGCTTTTTTTGTTCATATTAACAGTCTAGCTATCAGATGACAAGAGTAACTGGAATCCTTCAACTCTGTCCAATTTTATTTGTTTATTTAGGCAGATTTAATATACCGCTTTATCATTAAATCAAAGCAGTTTTCACATCAAACAATCAAGGGGGGGGGGGGGCTATAGTGTGCAACATGCAGTGGAAACATCTGAATGAGGGTGTTTGAGGGGTGTGAGCGATTAGTTTGCTTTAAATGCAAGTGAAATATGTACAGTTATTAAAACAAGTGAGCTATATACAATTGAGCTATATACAGGTCTATATACAGATTGAAGGCTTTGGTTTGGTTATGGCAGAGTCTAGTTCAGGTGAAGTCCTTATAGTGATCCATGAAAAGCTTTGTTTTAAGCAGCTTTCTGAAATCTTTGAGGTCCGTGGCATATCTCAGCTCATCGGGGAGAGAGTTCCACAGGGTGAGTGCGGCCAGGGACAGAGCTCTTCTTGAGGTGTCCTGTCTGGATTTGGTGAATTCACCTGGGGTGGTGATGGTGTCTGTGGTTCTCCTTCTTCTGGGTCTGGTGCATAGGTCCGCTTTGAGAGGTTGCAGGCTGTCAGCTGAGATGTTCTGTCTTATTTTGAAAAGTTTAGGATAACTTTGTATTGTATACGGGAGCTGATTGGTAGCCAGTGGAGGTGGTAGAGGATGGGTGTGATGTGGTCATGCCCTGAGCAGCCTGTTATTATGCAGGTGGCAGTGTTCTGAGCCATCTGCAGTGGTCGGCGGGCCTGTTGTGACAGCCCTAGGTAGATGGGGTTGCAGTAGTCAAGTGTAGGGGTGATGAGCGTTTGACAGACACTACGGAAATGGTCCTGTGCGAGGATGGGTTTGAGGCGCCTGATGGTTCTCATTTTGAGTTAGGCGTTTCTTGTGGTTTTGGCAATGTGGGCTTGAAGATTTAGGTCCTTGTTGAGAGTCACTCCGAGGTATCTCACTTCTGGCTTTACTGATATTGTGATGTCGTTTAGTTTTATGGTGGGTGTCATTGAGAAGGTGGGTTTTTTTTGATGTGAATAGTGCTTCTGTTTTGTTGTGGTTTATGGATAGGTTGTTTTCTAACAGCCAGGTTGTCATTTGCTGGAGACAATTGGCTAGGTTGGAGTAGTCTGGGGCGTCCAGGTTTATTGGGCTGAATATCATTATGTCATCGGCGTAGATGGTGTATTGAATCTTGTGGTTTTTGATGATGGAGCAGATTGGTTGTTGGTATATATTGAATAGCAGTGCAGAGAGGGATGAGCCTTGTGGGATGCCCTGGGTGGCTTTCAGGGGCTGGGAGATGTTTGAGCCGCATTTGACTTGTAGCTGTCTGTCAGTTAGGTATGATGTGAACCAGTTCAAGGTGGTGCCGTGTAGTCCAATTTCTTTTAGTCTCGCTAGCAAGGTTGTGTGGCTCACTGTGTCAAATGCTGCGGAGACGTCTATGAATATCAGGAGGACTCCCATTTTGATGTTATCGATAGTCCGGATCAGCTTGTCGAGGAGTTGGATTAGTAGAGTTTCTACCCTGTGGTTTGGTTAGAAGCCATGTTGATTTGGGTTCAGGGGGGCGGGGGTGTCTATGTGGCTCTCTAGTTGGTATTGGACTGCTCTTTCAATGATCTTGGCTAGTAGGAGGAGGCTTGAGATGGGTCTGTAGGCAGCAGGGTCAGTTTTGGCTAGTGTGGATTTCTTGGGGATGGGGCGTATTGTAGCTAGTTTGAGTGCACTTGGCATTATTCCTGTGATGAGAGAGCTTGTGTATATAGCTTAGCCAATGTGTAAATAGTTGAGCTGTCTTGCATCTTGTATATAGTTACCCATTGAAACCTGTATATAATCCCCTGTTTATTGTAAGTCCAGTGTTTGCTCGCCTGCACTGCACAATTATGTTACCTGTAAACCACACTGATTTTCAAAGAGCGCGGTATATAAGACATTAAATAAATAAATAAAAATAAAATAAAATTATTTTGCAGATGTCCTGGATCAGATCTTTTTTTGCAGCTTTGATCCATGTTACGGGGCATGGATCGGTAGGGGGCGGTGCTGGTGTTGAGGGTGGAGATGATGTTTGATATTTGTTCCTTGGCTGGGATGCTGAATTCCATTTTTGGTTGGGATGAGGGGGTTTGTTGCTGCTGATCTCTCTGTTGTCTTTGGCGGGGGCTGTGAATTTGGTCTTAAGGTGGTCTGTGAAGGTCTGTAGATCTATTTGCTGTTTGTTTCTGTTGTGGGGTTCGTTGGTGAGAGTCTTTACTAATTTGAAGAGTTTGCGGGGTTTGTTGGTAGACTTCAGGATGAGGTTTGTGTGGTAGTCTCTTGTGTTGGTTGATGAGTTTGTTATATTCCTCTTGTTTTGACTGGTATAGGTTCTGTATGGGGTTTGATTTGGCGTGTCTCCATTGGCGTTCGAGTCTTCTTAGTGCTCTCTTTGCATTGCGGATTTCCTTAGAGTACCAAGGGGTGGAGCTGGGTCTGTTTCTTGGTTGTTTCCGTGTGTTGTGGGTGGTGGGTCTGGCGGCATTTGAGATGGTGGTGTTCCAGTTTTCTATTTGTTCATTTATATCCTCTGAGCTGTTGTTGAGGAAGGGTAGGGTGTCTTATAGGAATTGTTCCTTGTTGAAGCTTTTGAATCTTCTTGTCATGGGTGGTTTGTCTTGGAGGTTATTGTTGTTGTTTGCTGCTTGTATCTGGATTTGTAGTAGGTGGTAGTCCGACCAGGGTACTGGTGTAATTGATGGTTCTGAGATGGATTTGTTTTCTATTAGGTTGTTGGGGGTGAATATGAGGTCAGGGGATGATCCGCATCTGTGTGTAGGTGAATTGATCATCTGAGTGAATTGTAGTGATTTCATCGCTGCAATGAAGGCTTCTGCATCCTTGTTATTTGTGGATTTGAGGTTGAAGTCACTGAGTACGAGCAGTGGTTTGTGGAGGTGGTTGATTGTACATATGGCCTCTAGTACTGTAGATAGGTCCTCTGTTGGGGCATTCGGTGCTCTGTAGGTGAGGCAGAGGGCGAGGTTCCTGTTTTCAATGATGGTTCAACATTGCATACAGCATTCTCATACCTTTGAACAGTTGCGATGGACAATACTGGATGCAGTTCCTCCATTCATACGAGGAGGCGATCGGCAAGCTTTGTTGCGTTACAGAGAACAACACTGGATTTTCATGCTCCAGACAGTGGCCCCACAGGGATTAAATGCGGAGATCGAATGGTGGTCTTTAAATTGACCTTCAGTTTGTGTTGTCGGATGCTATCATTGGATTCCATCGGTTCCTACTGAGTAGGAATGACGTCATCCATGTTTAGTAGGATTACCCAACGACTGGTCGGAATGTCTTATAAGGAAAATAGCAACGGCAAGCAAGCTCTCGGACCCCGATGAGATGAGTTAGAAATTTTGAATCAACCGGGGGAGACACGTTGAAGCAAGCTCAAGCCGTATCATTTCATCATCTTACAAAGTTTCAGATAAGTAACGCGAATTTCCTTAATGTGACATTCAGTGATTACAGGAAGCTGTTCACAGCAAGGGATTGATAATAACTGCAGAGTTAATTATTTGCAGAGGCTGGTCTTGTGGGCCGTTCATAGCCTCAGGCAAATTTGGTCGATGAGACCTTTTAAAATTGAATAAAAAGGAGGGTCTGTTACAAGAGTATGTTTTACATCCTCATTACAGACGATCCGACAAAAATATAAAAATTTATAGTATACTGTTTAGTAAAACATGTTAATGATGGTGTGATAGGGATTATATGAGCAGGCCTTTCTCATTGGATTGGTTTTAACTTAAAAGGCATCTGAGTTACTTTTATCTTTATTGGAACCTCTCTATATAGATGCCCTAATTTCCTTGTTTTTCTAGTATCCCATAAATAATAGGGGAAAGTCGACAGTGGAATTAGAAAAGGTACAGAGAAGAGCCACCAAAATGGTAAAGGGGATGGAAGGATACCCCAATGAGGATAGGCTCTTCAAGGTTAGGGCTCTTCAACGTGGAAAAGAGAAGGCTGAGGGGAGATATGATAGAAGTCAATAAATTAATGAATGGAGTGGAACGGGTTAATGTAGATTGTTTTTTTTACATTTTCAAAAAGTAGAAAGACTAGAGGACATGCAATGAAGCTACTATGTAACCCATTTAAGACCATTTAAGACTAATAAGAGAAAATATTTTTTCACTCAATGCGTAATCAAACTCTGAAATTCGTTACCGGAAGATGTAGTAAAAGCTGTTAGTGTAGCTGGGTTTAAAAAAGTTTGGACAAGTTCCTGGAGGAAAGGTCCATAAAGAGGACTTGGAGAATCCACTGCTTATCCCAGGATGAGCAACGTGGAAGCTGTGGACTTTGGGTACCTGCCAAGTACTTGTGACCTGGATTGGTCACTGTTGAAAACAGGATACTGGGCTTGATGGACCTTGGTCTGATCCAGTATGGCATTTCTTATGTTAAAGATAGATCATTCTGAACCACACTCTCTTGGGCAACTGGCGGCTTTCCCCCATTATTTAGTTTAAAAGCTGCTCTCTCTCTCCTTTTTAAAGGTTAATGCCAGCAGCTTGGTTCCACTCTGGTTAAGGTGGAACATATCCTTTCAGAAAAGGCCCCGCTTTCCCCAGAATGTTGCCCAGTTCTAACAAATCCAAAACCCACTTCCTTGCACCATTATCTAATCCATGCATTGAGACTCCGGAGCTCTGCCTGTCTCTTAAGTCTGCATGTGGGATAGGAAGCATCTCCGAGAATACTACCTTGGAAGTTCTGGATTTCAAATTTAGGTAGACCTAAAATCCTAAATTTAGCTTCCAGAACCTCCCTCCCACACTTTCTTATATCATTGATACTAACATGTACCAAGACTGCAGGCTCCTCCCCAGCACTATCTAAAATCTTATTTAGGTGGCACATGAGGTCTGCTACCTTCACACCAGGCAATTCTCATGACCACCAGCCAGCCAGCTATCTACATGCCTAATGATCGAATCACCAACTATAACGGCCATCCTAACCCTTCTATCATAGGCATATGGCCCTGGAGACACATTCTCAGTACAAGATCATATTACATCACTTGGGGGACAGGTCCTAGCTACAGAATCATTTCCTGCCACACCAAGGTGATGTTCTTCTTTCTCGTGACCTCTCTTCTCCAAGGCAACAGAAAGGCTGCCAGATTGGAGGTGGGACTTCTCTGCTACATCCCTGCATGTCTTGTCTATATACCTCTCTGTCTGCCTCAGCTACTCCAGTCTGCTATTCTAGCCTCCAGAGATTGGACTCATTCAATGAGAGCAAAGAGCTCTTTACACCTAGTGTCCACATAAGACCAGTGGTGGGATTCAGCGGTTCGCATGAACTGGTTCCTAGCATTTCCCATGTTTGCCGCATCTGCATTGGCAGGCTTCAAAAACACCCAACAGTACTTTGATGGCATCAGGGGGATTGCACCACCAGAAGAAGCCCCCAATGCCATCAAATACTGTCGGGTGTTTTGAATCCCACCAGTGCAGATGCGGTGGTGACATGGCCTGTAGGGACCGGTTCGGCGAACATGGGAAAACCTAGAACCAATTTGTGTGAACCAGTGTGACTCGGGTGATCCCCACCACTGACCAAACTGGTTCCTAGGAGGTTTTGAATTCCACCACTGCATAACACCTTTCACCAACTGGGAGAAACTCATACATGTAACACTGTGCAAAAGTCTGGATAGCCCCCTTCTCATTGTTGGACTGCTGTGAAAGTTTTGATTTTAGCTATTTAAAGTTGTTCAGTTCTTAAACATTGCTAGGGAGGTAGGCAGTGGTGGGATTCAGCTGGATCACACCAATTCATGTGAACCGGTTCCTAGCATTTCCCGTGTAGTCCATCCCCAAATTGCATGGCCTCAGAACCGGGTACTTGGATGTACAGGCAGGGATATTTCAGAAGGGGGCAACTATGTTATGAGACTTGCACATCCTGCCCAGGCATTTCAGATATGCAGATGTGTGGCAGTGGGTCAGTAATATGTTTGGAGTACGTATTTATATATAGGTTTCACTGACTAGGAAATATTGGTTATAGAGATGAAAGTCATATAATAAGCAGCAGAGGATTGTGGGGATTTGAAGAAGGATCTTGTGAGACTTGAGAGGTCTTTTACCTACAGGCGTTAACTTCAGGGCTTGTTCTGGCACATGTGGAAGGTGTGCCGGGACATGTGTTGCCAGCTACAGCAGGGTCATGACAGTGTGGGATGATTCCCACACTACTGTGCAACCTACATTAGTGTTCAGAGTGTGCAAATTAGGGGCAGAGAGTGAGCATGGCGAGCTCAGTGTAGCTAGCGCTGGGCTCACACCATGCGCTAATCGCATTAGCGTGGATCCACCTAATGCCACCTCAATAGGTGGAGTTAAGTGCACACATTAGGGGGGATGTGCTCCAATTTAAATGCTTTCCACACCTCCGACAGTTAACACGGCGGTGTTGCACTTAACATGCCATAATTTAGCGCTTTGGCATTCTAGGTGCAACACCCTAGCCCCTCTTAGTAAAAGGGCCCCTAGAAGAATCTGAATGCAGACAAAAGCATAGTCATGCATATATGGAAAAATTGTCCCAACTACAGATACAAAATGCTGGGTTCTGAATTAGGAGTTGTCATGCAAGAAAAACTATTTTGGAGTCATCGCAGATAATATGTTGAAATTTTCAGTCCAGTGTGTAATAGCTGCTAGAAAGGCAAATATAATATTAGGAGTTATCTGAAAAGGGATAGAGAACAAAACTGAGAATATCATTATGCTTCTGTTTAGGTCCCTGGTGCATCAGCACTTTGAAATGTGTATGCAATTCTGGTTGCTCCATCTCAAAATGGACATACTGCAACTAGAAAAAGTTCAGAGAAGGGTGACAAAAATGATCAATAGTATGGAACACCTCACTTATGAAAAGAGATGAAAAGGTTTAGGACTTTTCAACTTGGAGAAAAGTTAATTGAGTTTGTTTACAAAATTATGAGTGTGGTGGAATGCCTAAATAGGGAATGGCTGTTTAACCTGCCAAATAACACAAAAATTCAAAAAGGGAATGGACAAGTTATTTATTTATTTATTTATTTAACAGTTTTTATATACCGTCTTTCTACTAGTCAAGACGGTTTACATGAAACAATAGTATAGTATATTACAACTGTTTACAGGGAACAATTAAACAATGTAGGTTAATTAAGGATACAAGTAAAACTGTGTAATAGAATTAAAATTAAGTTAAAATAACAAGTAACAAGTTAACAAAGTAACAATGTGTACTGGAACAGTAGAGTTAATACATGGAGAGAGGTAAAGGATAGCTAACTGATTAGGATAACTATTTACATTGAGTAAATTTGAGTAACTTGGTTGCATATAGTTTTATGTTGAATTGGAGGGAATTGGGTAGTGAATTAGATCACGAGGTGAAGAGTTAGGGTGGGGAGGAAAAATGCTCTATAAAGAGATATGTTTTTAGTTTTTTGCGGAATTCAATGTGGCTCTCACAGTTGCGTAGTTCGGGGGGGGAGGGTGTTCCATAAAGATGGGGCATAAAGGGAGAAGGCTCTATTACTTGTAGCTTGTTTACAGTACCTATTGATTGTGGGTATGGATAGCAAGTTTTTGGTGGAGGTACGGTGTGTTCTTGTGTTGCTAGGAAAAGCAAGGAGTGAGGTGAGGCATGGTGCCGATTCATTTAAGATTATTTTATGAATAAGGGTGAGGACCTTAAATTTAGCTCTGTATTGTATAGGTAGCCAGTGAAGGTCATGTAGGACAGGTGTGATATGAGCTCGTCTGGGTTTGTTGGATATGAACCTCGCTACCGTATTCTGGGCTATTTGGAGTGGTTGGATTGTAGTTTTAGGGAGACCATGGTAAATTAGATTGCAATAGTCAAGTGAAGGAACTGTGAGGGACTGGCATACAGTGCGAAAGGAGTCTGGGTTTAAGAGAGGTTTAAGATTACGGAGTGTGCGTAGTTTTGCATATATTGTGTTAGTGGATCTTTTTATGTGTTCAGTGAAGGAGAGGTTCTGGTCAAGGGTAATTCCAAGATATTTTACTTGATTTTTTATTACAAGTGGGAGATTAGCAATGGTGAGAGTTGGGGGAGGTGAGTATGCGAGGTTAGAAAATACTTGAAGTACCTCTGTTTTTGCTTGGTTGATTGTAAGGTTATGTTGAGAAAGCCAGTATTTGAGGGAAGTTAGACATTCATTGATTTTAGAAAAGTTGGGATTGGAGAGGTTAAAAGGGGTAAAGCACATCATGTCATCAGCATATATTTGGTACTGTATGTCATGGTCTTGAAATATTTTGCAAGCAGGTTGAAGGAAGATGTTAAAAAGTAAGGCAGATAGGCTAGATCCTTGAGGTACACCCTGTTTTAGAGTAAATGGGAGGGAGGTGTCATTTCCAAGTCGTACCTGTTGAGTTCTGGAGTTCAGATAAGATTGGAACCATTTAAGAGTTGTACCATTGAGACCTATTTCTTGAAGTCTGGTTAGGAGTTGATTGTGAGGTAGAGAGTCGAATGCGGCAGAAAGGTCAAGAAAGATGAGGAGACATCCTTGGGTAGGGTTTTGGGTATGTAAATACAGTGAATTTAGTAGAGAAGTAAGTAGTGTTTCTACTCCATGGTTTCTTTTAAAGCCATGTTGGTAGAGGTCAAGGGGGGAGTGGTCGTCAATGTGGTTCTGGAGTTGGATTTGGACTATTTTTTCAGTAATCTTTGCTAGGTAGGGGATACTGGAGATAGGCCTGTAGGATGAAGGGGAGGTAGGGTCAAGTTTTGAGTTTTTAATGATTGGGCGGATGGAGGCACATTTAAGAAGGGGTGGAACAAGGCCTGATTTAAGTGAGGTTTGAATTAAGTTTAGGATATAGGGGCCGAGGGTATTGCTAGTTGTTTTGATCCAATGGGTTGGACAAGGATCTAAAGCTGAGGTTGATGTGTTCAATCCTTTTATGACATCTATTACATTATCTAGTGTAATAGAGTGAAATTCATTCCATGTGTGTAGACAGGATGAGTTGGGAAGTTGAGTATGGGGATCAAAGGTAGGTTGGGGGTTGTAAGTTGCTGATGGGGGGCGGTATTTGGATGATAAATGGTCAGCTATGGTTTGTGCTGTTATTTTTGGCAGTTGGTCCTGTTGTAGGGGTTCATTTATTAGGGATTTAGCGATGGAGAAAAGTTCTCTAGGTTTGTTAAGGGCACGTTTGATAATGTTTTCATTATATTGTCTCTTTTGATTTAGTGTTTCAGAACAATATATTTGTAGTTTAGACGTGTAGGCTAAATGTGAGTCAGGGTCTTGGGTGTGTCTCCATTTTCGTTCTAGACGTCTAAGCTCCCTTTTAAGGATTTTGAGATTAGTGGAGAACCATGGGGTTCTTCTGTGGTGTTTGTGGGGGTAGTGTTTTTGTGGGAGTAGGGAAGCAATAGAAATGACTTTATTCCATTCAGAGATGAAATGATTAAGATTCAGGTTGTTGTTATTTAATTGGTCTAGTGAGGGGATAGTTTCTTCTAAGAAGTTGGTTGCATTGAAAGGTTTGAATTTGCGTTTGTGGTAGGGATGGATAGGTTGTTGATGTCTGGTGGATGAGTAGGGGAGGGAGAAAAAGATGATGGCATGATCAGACCATGGAATTGGATGGATGGAGTGTTGAACTTGGTCATGTAAGTGAGAATGATGGGGTATAAATATTAGGTCAAGGATGTTTCCTTTAGAATGGGTTGGGTGGTGTAGTATTTGGGTGAATTGCAGAGTGTTCATTGCTTGGAGGAAGGAGGAGGAATGAGTGAGGGGTGTGGAATATAAGTTTGTCTCCAAGGATTATTAGTGGGCATGAGGGGGATTGAGGGGAGCAGGCTGTGTCTAAAATAGTGGAGAGGTCAGAGGAGTCTGTCTGAGGAGCTCGATATATAAGGTGCAGTGATAGTGTAGAGTTAGAGACTGTGATGGATTCCATACCTAGTGTGGAGAGGTGGATTCTGTTATGGAAAGTTGAAGGTTGGATCTAGAAATAATGGCTACACCTCCTCCTCTTCCATGGGATCTATTACATACATGAGTGGAATGAGTATCAGGACATATCTGATTTAAGAGGACGGAATCAGTATCTTGGAACCATGTCTCAGTAAGGCAAAGTATGTCTAGGTCATTGTCATTGATAAGGTCAGTAATTAAGGGGATTTTATTTCTAGCAGAGCGTGTATTAAGTAGGGCACATTTAAGGGGTGGATGAGTGATGTCAGTAGGATTGTGGGGTTTAAGGTTTGTGTTTAGTATGATAGGTTTAAATTTGAGTTCTTGGAGGAAAAGTCCCTAAAAAATTATAGCCAGACAGACTTGGGAGAGCCATTGTTTATCCCTGAAAGTGAACTATGGGAAATAGATCTATCTTATGAGATTTGCTGGGTACTTGTGACTCAGGTTGGCCACTGCCAGAGACAGGATGTTGGGCTTCATGGACCTTGGTCTGACTCAGCATGACTTTTATTATATTCTTACAAAACTATATTAAAAGCATCTTACATATTGTATTTGTAATGTATGCATTCTTGAGTTAGAATCCTCCCTGCCAAGAAGATGGAGTCCCGGCCAAATGGCAAATTAAATTTAATGTGGACAAGTGCAAAGTTATGCAACCCAAACTAGTATTACATAATGCAAAGTTCCACATTAGGAACCACCACTCAGGAAAAGGATCTGGTCATCATCATAGATAGTATGTTGAAGCCCTTTACTGAGTGTGCAAACGCTGCCAAGAAAGCAAATAGAATGCTGCCCTGTTAGCTTCTGGGTTCTTTGGCTAACCCGGATATCAAATGCTGATGGCCAGATATGGCCCCAGCCTTGAATATCTGTGGTTAAAGTTCAGCGCTAGCCGCTGCTGCTGAATATCCAGCCCTTTGCGTTTTAGTATAGTTTCAAACATTTTGCCCAGCACCGACATCAGGCTCACTAGTTTATGGTTTCCTGCAGGGCCGGCCCGTCCATTGAGCAAGAATGTTTTTTGCACAGAGCCCCGCGTTTCAGGGGGCCCCGCGCAAAGAACATTCTGCTTTCCTCAAAATTACATTTAAAAAAAAAAGCTGGCTCTCTGGCTGCTGCCGCCGCGGCAGAATGCAGTGTCCCGCGGGGCCCCCTCTGCGCTGGCTGAGCCCTCTGCCCGGCTTTCAGATTCGCGAAGGGAGAGTGTCTCTCCCTCGCGTCTCTGTTAAGCCCGCAGAGGCTAATGGGAAATTTCCCATCAGCCCCTTTAGACGCGAGGGGTTGATGGGAAATTTCCCATTAGCCCCTGCGGGCTTAACAGAGACGCGAGGGAGAGACACTCTCCCTTCGCGAATCTGAAAGCTGGGCAGAGGGCTCAGCCGGTACAGAGGGGGCCCCGCGGGACACTGCATTCTGCCGCGGCGGCAGCGGCAGCAGCCAGAGAGCCAGCTTTTTTTTTTGGACTGCTAATGGGCTGGGGCGGGGGGGCTGTTAGGACTGCTAATGGGCTTGGGGGTGTGGGTTAGGACTGCTAATGGGCTGGGGCGGTGGGGGGCTGTTAGGACAGCTAAAGGGCTGGGGGGGTGGTTAGGACAGCTAATGGGCTGGGGGGGGGGCTGTTAGGACTGCTAATGGGCTGGGGGGTTTGTTAGGTCTGCTAATGGGCTGGGGGGGGGTTAGGACTGGTAATGGGCTGTGGACTGATGGGGGCTGTCTGGAAATGGGGTGATGGGGGGGGGTTAGAACTGCTAATGGGCTATGGAGGGCTGTTAGGACTGCTAATGGGCTGGGGGGGGGCTGTTAGGACTGCTAATGGGCTGGGGGGGGCTATTAGGACTGCTAATGGGCTGGGGAGGGCTATTAGGACTGCTAATGGGCTGGGGGGGCTGTTAGGACTGCTAATGGGCTGGGGGGGTGGGGGGGGTTAGGACTGGTAATGGGCTGTGGACTGATGGGGGCTGTCTGGAAATGGGGTGATGGGGGGGTTAGAACTGCTAATGGGTTATGGGGGGTGGTTAGGACTGATAATGGGCTATGGGGGGGGGCTAGGACAGGAAATGGGCTGATGGGGAGGGGTTAGGACTTGAGGTGGGCTGATGTGGTTAGGACTGGTAATGGGCTGTGGGCTGATGGGGGGGTTAGGACTGGCAATGGGCTGATGGGGTTAAGACTGGAAGTGGGCTGATGGGGGGGTTAGGACTGGTAATGGGTTATGGGGGGGCTTAAACTGAAAATGGGGTGATGGGGGGGTTAGGACTGGAAGTGGGTTGATGGGGGGCTAGGACTGGTAATGGGTTGGGGGGTTTCTATGACTGGAAATGGGCTGAGTGGAAGGGGAGGCTTGAATTGCAAATAGCTGATGGGGAGGGAGCTTGGAATGGAAATGGGCTGTGAGGGAAGGGAGCTAGGACTGAAAATGGGCTGATGGAGCAGCTAGGATAGGACTGGAAATGGGCTGTTGGGGGGAGCTAAGATTGGAAATGGGCTGTGGTGGGGGCTTGAATTGAAATGGACTCATGGAGGGGCTAGAACTGAAAGTAGGCTCATGGGGGGGGGCTTGGACTGGAATTGGACTGAGTGGAGGGGAGCTATGATTTGACATGGGCTGATGATGGGGCTAGGAAATGACTAGAAGTGGGCTGATGGGGGGCTAGGATTGGAAATGAGCTGATGAAGGGACTCAGACTAAAAATGGATGGGGGAGCTAGGACTGGAAATGGGTTGATGGTGGGCTAGGACTGGAAATGGGCTGATGCAGGGACTAGAAGGGAATGGATGCTGGGTGAGACTGGAACTAGAAGGGAGCTGATGTTGGGGGAGGATTAGAATGGGATGGGGCTGGGAGAGTAAAATGGAGAGGGGAAAAATATTTTGTGTGGGAGGGATGAAAAATATACAATTGGCCTGGTATTGGGAGAGTAAGTGGGGATTGAGGATGGAGGGGTAAAATTTGTGTGGATGAAATAGGAATGAGGAAAGAGCAAAAGGAGAAAGATTAGTATGTTAAAGCAGATGTAGAGAGAGAGAATGGAAAAAAAAACTAGAAGAGAGAAGAAAGAACAAATGGACAGCAGACGATGGACAGCAGAAAACATGAAGAAACCAGAAGAAAGTGGCTGGAGCAATTGCAACTGAAAAAAAATGCACAAAAGGTAGAAATATCTCTTTATTTTGAATTTATTAACTGGAATATGAAACCTCTGGGAAATGTGCATCATTAACGTCTGTGCTTTGTTTGGTACAAGAGGAAATTAATTTATAGTGTTATTTCTACAGTGTTGTTGTACATTCCAAGTTTGGCTTTTGGGGTTCCCAGTTTAATTATTGCCTTCCTGTTTCTAAATTGTGATTCCTTGTTTGGTGATGGTCTATGTTCTGCATGTGTAACTGAGCTGAGGTATTCTGTTTATGTAATTCCTATTTGACATTGCTACTTGTTCTCTTTCCCCAGTATTCTCTGAAATGTATTGGTTTAATATTTGCAGTGTTGCCTTTTGATAGTTAGGGTATGGTGCTTTGTGAGTCCTGGTAATGCTGTCAGGATACGGCGGGTTTGCTATGGGTTCTAAATGGGCAGCGTTTGTAGTAGTTCCTAATGTGCCTGGCGGTTGGCACTGGATTATAGTAATGTAGAAATCTTTTAGTCTTTCTTTATCCATTCGCTCATTAAGAGATATGTTTACTAAAAGTTAGTGTGTGGTAACATTATGCAAATATTTATGCAAATAAGGCCACTTATGCAAATGAGGCCCCGCACTGAGTCTCCGCACATGGCCCCGCACCCCCCTTGGGCCGCCCCTGGTTTCCTGGATCGCCCTGGTAGCCTTTTCTTAAAATTGGTATTACACTGGCTACCCTCCAGTCCTCTGGTATTCATTGATGTTTTATATCTGTGTTTATTATATAACCTTAGTTGTTTGTGAACTGCCTCAATGTGCTTGAGAGGTGTATATTAAATTATTATTGTCAATGATAAATTAGAGATTACTAACAACGAGTTAGAAGTGCCTTCTTGAACCCCAGGCCATTCAACTCTCCACCCATCCAATCCCTAGCACCTGACTTCCACACTTGGCATGAAGACCCTCCACAGTACCCATGAGACCTCTCAACCCCAGTCCTACCCCTGGCCTTACCAGAGTCCCTGGCATCCAATGGGAGCAGGAGCGATTCCCAGCTGCTCCTGCTCTTCAGAGTTCCAGCTTCATGTGCCTGTGATCCCTAGTGCTAAATTCACAGTATTACCACTAGAGGTAAGGCTGCCAAATAAATGATTATCTGGATAAATGCTCTTGAATAATGGCCCCATTAATTTTAAACTTTTTCATTAAGCTAATTCCTAGCTTTTTCTGTTTTGGGGGTTTAAAAGATTAAATAAAATTAGGACAAATTTTCAACTCTTTCATCAAGCTAATATCCAATTTTGCTTTTTAATGACTAATAAACCTACAAGCAAAGCAATGCTCTCTTCTCCGCAGAGGCACGGTATGCTCTTGTTACTTCCTAAATTGTTTTCCTAAAGAGGAAATTTGGAACTTAAGTGCAAACTAATTCCTTAGATCATTTCATGTACTGCTTGATATCTAACAAAGATTTTTCTTAACCAATTGGCACAGTATTCCTCCATGGACTGAAAACTTTTCATAGTTGAAGTAGGACAGGCATTTTATTTTACACAGAGACACATACTCTCTCTTCTAGAATGAAATAAAAGCTGAAATGAAAAAGGGGAATGAGCTTCATTTTTTTTCTTTTTGCCTTGAATCTACTTGCAGATGGATTCTGCTTCTTTGTGCATCTAACTCAATGGGAATTATGGCTGAGATCTAGCACTAAGAGCCTTCATGCATAACCATCTGGGACCGTTTCCCTATTTTATATCCCTTCTCCCCCCACTGTACTTGTTTCGTCACTGCAGTGACAGATCTAGGCTTGGGCCATGCACCAATACTCTTGTTGCAATCACGGGCCATGAACCTAGCTACTGGACATCATCCTTAAGCACGAACCATGACTCTCTCTCCCACACTCAGGTCTGTGAAGGCTGCTTCCACAGCAACTGCAATCTCAGTGGGGGAGCACCTGGCCAACCCCTTGTGTCTTGTTTTAAATTGAAAATCAAATCGATTTTAAAAGAAATATGTAGGCAAAATAGAAAAATCAATGCTAATAGCAACAATCAAACACAATTAGCAGGGTGAAATCTGCTAGCAATAATAATCACAAGTCAAATGCTCAGTTCCACAGCTTTCATCTATGTTTTTGGCAATGATCTCTTTGCCACACGGAATCAGGAAAATTAAAAAAAAATATTCACAGATGACACTGAAACTCTTTTTTTAGGTGCATGTTTATTTATTCAAATGCTTTTGCAAAAGCTGACAAAGTTTCTTTTAAACTAGGAGCAAAAATGTTTTCCCTGCCTTCTCTGATCTTTTTAAGTTCCACTGGACACCATATGAGGTCCTTTTCCAGCTGAACGTCACATCCAATGCCAAAACCAACACCTCCTGTGTGAAAGAAAACTCCTTCTACTGCTCTGGGGTAGTTAAGTCCTCAGCTGCAAGTTTATCCTGAGAAACTGCATGGATTACTGCCTCCCCTTCAGGGCTTTAGCAGGTGTACAGTTCCCACTCTAAGAGGGAATACCACAGACAAAAGGCAATATGGTCCTGTTAGTAATTGTGAACTGCAGTTCTCCGGTGTTTTACCATTTGGTAATGATGGTGTTCAGCTTCTCCTTCTAGCCAACCATCCAGACAGGCAGCTCTCTGGCTACTTCCACTACAGCCTTGGAGCCCTCTTAGGCTCCCTCAGCACACTCCCCATGAAGGCAGATCTTTTTCTTTTCTTTCTTTATTTCTAGGGCATTAAAAAGTTCCCTCTAAAACATAGGATGGGAAAATTCTCCTGACAGTGATTTATATTGTAGCCCATCCTATATTACATTGCTTTAGACATAGATTAAAATAGGAGCAAGGACTCCAGAAATTTCCACTCTATAAATGCAGAGGGAATATTTTGGGGCCAAAACAGCCCAGCGGAAACAGGAGAGTGCATTTGGGAAGTATTTGAGCATGTTAGGCAGGCGGGCCCCACAGGTTTGACCACTGGGGTTCACAGTGGGTAGGAAAGCCCCAAAGATATGGAATGCAGCTGCGTATGCAACAAGTTTGCTTTAAAGTTTTGGTCCTGGCTTTTAAAGAGTAGCCTTGTTCAGTGCCCAGATATGTCTACCAGTGATTATTTTGTTGCCATCTAATGTGCTTCCTTTGTTCTCAGAATGATAGAATCCAGGGCTGATTTAAGATTTTGGTGCCCATAAGCATGACCAGATAGCAGATGTCAGAGAGTGGGGTGAGGGTGGGATGCATCAGAAATGCCAAAGACTGGAGAGCCAGGAGTGAGCGAGAGGAAAGCCGCGGTGTCACAGTAGCATCCCTTTTAAGCAGCAGATACACATAGCCCGAAAGGTTTTGCCTTAGTGTTTGGCACCTTCCAACTCTGGTGACCCAGGAAATTGTCTGTGTTGCCAATGCCTAAATTCGGGCAAGATAGGATTTTTGTGTTACCATTACAGAAAAGCCTGAGAGTAGTAAAGGTCCAAATGAGCATTTTCTTTTGTTATATTCCAACACAGTTGAATAAATAGCTACTAGTGCTGCAGGTTTTGGCTGACCAGTCAGTTCAGGAAAGTTCTGGAGGCGTATCCGTTTCCCAGTTATTAAACCAAGTCATATGCTGACACGGGCATAGATTCCACTGATTTGAGTACAGCTGATTTTTGACCATTATATTGTGTTTGTATTTTATGAATGGTCTTATGGAAAACACCCTGAGCATTTTTGGGAGGATTGGCTAAATAATGAAATAAAGTAAATGAGTTCCCCTGCCATTTACTATGCCACTGTGTGTATCATACTATAAATAACCTTTACTTGCAACCAACAGATAGAGAGAGCACGCAAGCTGTCACAGTGCATAGGGAAAAGCAAGGACACTAAGGGGTCATTTTAGAAACCTTATTCGTGCTTTGTACATCTGAAAATGGGCTTAGAGACATCCAAAGCAAGAAATATCTCCAGAATCATTTTAGAAGCTAGCTCTGGGGAGGGGGGCATAGAAGAGGCATGGCCAGGACATTCTCAGGAACCTGGAGACGTGGTTAAGGCATTTCCAGGGACCGGGATGTCCCTGCCTGATCACATAAGCGTCATGGATGTTCGGCATTACATTTGACCATAGACCTGCTCCGAGGCCGAACAGCAATGAACAAGCATCTGAATAGCGACAAACAATAGCTGAAAAACATCCAGAGGGTATAAAGAAGAATGCCCTGTCTTATCCCCAGTACTCAGACAGCATCGTGTCAGCAACGGCAGCAGCATCAGAACCCTGGCTGCCATGCTTCTAGCCAGCAACTTTAACCCTTAGACTATTCTCAGATGTGCAGGTTCTGTAATACTGTTCTGGGGATGTCTAGGTGGTCGCACCCTGCAGATATCCATATCGAGCATATCCAGGTTTGTTAAATCACATCCGCATCTACACGTATCTGCATGTTTTTCAGACATTCTGGCTTAGACAGCCCAGATTGCACTTGAATGTATCTTCTAAAGTTCCCTTCTGTCTCTATTAGAGAATATACCTTTCCTAAAGAAACATGCATCCCCAATTGCCCTTTTGATATACTGTATCATTATACAGCAGCAGTTCTCAACCCAGTGCTCAGGACACACCTAACCAGTCAGGTTTTCAGGATAACCACAGTGAATATGTATGAGAGAAATTTGCAAGTGCTGCCTCCATTGTTTGCAAATCTCTCTCATGCATATTCATTGTGGTTATCCTGAAAACTTGACTGGTTAGGTGTATCCTGAGGACTGGGTTGAGAACCCCTGTTATAAAGTAACAGATACAAACTAAGATTACAGGTCAAAGCATACAAGGCCCAATATTCAGCAGTGGCAGCGACTAGCGCTGCTAATACGGCGAGCCATCGCCACTGAACACTAAACCTGGATATTCACTGCCGGGGCCATATCCAGCCACTGGGATTGAATATCTGCGATAGCTGCAGAACCAGGAAGCTAACTGGCCAGTGGCAATATTGAGTCACTGCCCGGTTAGCTTCTGCAGGTAAAGTTAGGTCAGCCTTTGCCACACTTTTTACTCACAGATTGCTGTGCCTTGGCTCAGTATCGCCGCTGCCCAGTTAGTGCCACCTCTACGTCATCCTGGAATGCTCACAACATGCCCCGACATCAACTGTGTATCACCGGGACATGTAGCAGCGGTACCCTGGATATTGAGTAGCACTAACCATGTTAGTGCCGTTGAATATCCCGCTAACCAGTATCTACCTGGTTTGTAGGTCTGAAAACCATGTAAATACCTTTGAATCCCCACCACAGTTTCCAGTAGCTCTACACATTCGGGACACTAAGCAGCAGAGCAGTATTGAGCGCACTGATATACTGATAGAAAATTTTCAGAAAAAGGGTGCTGTTTGCCTAACACTTCTTCTGTGTCTCCAGGGCTGACCCAAGGGCATCTGATGCTCCTAGATGAACCATCAGCTATGTGTCCCCACTCACACATCATCCAGCAGCTCCTTTTTTCAATCCTCTCCCCAGCTGTCCAGTATCTCCCCTTCCCTACTCCCCCAGCCCCAGGTGGACAGCATCTTCTCTCCCCTCATCCTCCCCACTGAGGTTTCTAGCATTTCCCATCTTACTTTCCACCACTGCTACTCGCGACATGGTTGACCACGCTGCCTCTATCAGAGCTGACTCATCTATGCCTAAAAGCAGCACAGGATGGCAGTGGACCTTTGAACACCTGTGTGTGCATGCTTAAGGCTGCCAAGTTCTGCCCCTTCTGACAGTGAACACTGTAAGAGACAGACATGACAGGTCTAAAGAGCGCATGTGCAGGTGTTCAAAGGTTGAGTTGGCGCCGGCGGAGATAGAGTGGGTAGCAGCATGCCAATCTTCAAAGGCTCATTATGCTGCTCTGCCTGGCCCTGCTGCTGCCTTAGGCAGAAGCCTAGTCCTCCTAGTGGCTGGGTCAGTCCTATCTTTCTCAAAAGTCTGAGAATCAAGGAATTTAAATTTCAGATTTAATTGCTCACTTTTGCCAGATCTGAATTCAAGATGAGTTGTAAGCAGGTACACAAGTTGTCTCCCTGTTCAAGTGGACTTCCAGTCTAAGTTGTACCTGAGGCAGTGGAAGACAGAAGGAGTGTAATGGCAGGTGCAAATACCCATGCCTCGATTTTTCAAGAACGTGTATATGTTATAGTATTTTATAACTTCCACATGTAAATTTCCACTCTGCCAAACCCACCCAGAGTGAAAGTATGTGCCATCAATCTGATGCATCTACTTACAGAATAGGAGGAGTGGCCTAGTGGTTGAGGCAAGTTACCTCGGGCTTGAGGGCCAAGGGTCCAAATCGCACTAGAGGATAGCAACCTTGGGCTGGAAGGACTGGCATTTCTAGTCCCACAGGTGCTCCTTGTGGCCTTGGGCAAGCCACTTAACCCTCCATTGCCTCAAGTACAAAAACATAGATTGTGAGCCCTTCAGAGACAAGGGGAAAATATATATACAGTACCTGAATGTACACCGCTTTGACAGAAAGAAAAGCAGTTATAAGCTTCTAGTTGAATAAATGAATAAATAAATATTACATGTGGAAGTGGGCACTATGCTTTCCATGCGTGAACATGCATCAAAATCTAGGCAACCCTTATAAAATTATAGGTGTCCTCTCTGTCAATTTTCAGTGGTACTAGCCTTGTACCAGTGGCACCCACTTTCCTACCATATATGTATATTCAGCACAACTGTTTCTGTGGATAATGGCATTGAATATTCGTATCATTTAAAAAAAACAACAACAACCACGGTGTTTGAATATTGACCGTGAAATAAAATATTTTGTTGAATCTATTTTGTTTCATTTGAAAATGAACAGAGACAAACCAGCCTGTTTTGTGGTGCTTTCATTTCATTTCTAAAATAATGCTCATCCCTACCGTTTTAGTGCTCTTACAAAATGGTAACTCCATGATTTGTTTGTCTTCAAAAGGCATGCTTTTATGAACACAAATCCATGGTGCTCGAACAGGATGGCACAGGTGGCTGCACTCTTTGGCTATTTTGGGGCTGCAGGCCACTTGAGTTGTAGTAGTAGGAATCAAATCTTTGGCTATCCCCAGACTTTTGCATCAGGATGTACAGCTGTGGCAGCGTGGATGGATATTCAGAAGCACTAATCATGTTAGCAAGTCTGCAAACTGTGTAAATACCTTTGAATAGCCCCCCATTGACTTTAGTAAAATAGCGAAATACCTGAAGTGGAGCTGGTAGCATGGGAGGAGATGAGGGAAACAAAAAGGCAGTGAGCCAAACTGAAAAAAGCTGATCTTTATGTAAGGAAGTCAATAAAAGCAAGAGGATAAGGAAACCGTTATGGTTCTCCAAATACGCGGCTAAAAAATAAAGGCAAAAAAATGTAGCATTCATAAAATACAGAAGATTACAAGAAGAGGAGCACAGGAAAGAAACGTTTGCCTTTTTATGGAGAACACTAAGATTTCCAATAGAGTGGACATTCCGAAGGAGTTGACAAAATGAGAAATGATCGACAAAAATTTGAAGAAAAATCTTTGCTGCCAAGCATTAGATTAAATACAAAGAAGTACAAAATGATGCACATGGGGGCAGAAATCCAAATGAGCATTATATGATATAGAGTGAGAGGATGACGCGCACAGACCTGGAGGGAGACCTTGGGATGATAATGTATTTATTTATTTATACATTTTTCTATACCGCCTCTTCCAGAGATCAGTGGCGGTTTACATAGAACAATAATACTTAATAATAGGGAACTATTATTATTTTACATAGAAGAGTTGTAGAACATTTTTTTTAAACATTTAATCCGTTAAACATAATGTCTGAAGATTTCAAGGCTGCTGAACAATGAGACAAGGTGGTGCCTAAAACCAGAAGAATGCTATGCTATATAGAGAAGGTCATTAACTAGCCAAAAGGAGGAGGTGATAATGGTCATTGGTGGGACCACATTCGGAGTATTGTGTTAACTTTTAAAGGTCATTTCTCACTAAGGATATAAAAAAAGACTTTTAATCCGTTCAGAGCAGAACAGTCAAAATGGTATGAGGTTTGCACCAGAGATTCTACTGCTCCTATTAATCATTTATAAAGCACTACAAGGCATACACAGTGCTGTAGAAACACATATAAAATGAATGTAAGCTCTACGAGCAGTGACTATCTAATCAAGACATGCACTACAATACAAGAGAAACCAGGGGTTCAGTAGGGAAAGGAGGCACGAGGAGCATAAGGGATGAGGATCCAAAAGCAGCTACAAAGAGACAAGCTTGTAGCATGGACTTAAAGAGGGGAAGGGAAGAGATTTGACGTAGAGATACAGGGAGTTTGTTCCAGGCATAAGGAACAGCAAGGTGAAAAGACCGAAGTCTGGAGTTAGCAGTGGAAGAAAAGGGCATAGAGAGAAGAAAGCCAGAGGAGGAAAGGGGTGTAGGGAGAGAGGAGAGAGGAAAGGTAATGAGAGGCGCAGAGTGAATGCATTTATATGTTAGAAGGAGAAGTTTGAATTGGATACGGAAAGGGACGGGGAGCCGGTGAAGCGACTTTAGAAGAGGGGTAATATGAATGTGATGGGGTTGGCAGAAGATTAACCATGCAGCAGAGTTCTGGACAGATTGAAGAGGAGAGAGATGAAATTGAGGGAGACCAGCAAGGAGAAGATTGCAATAGTCAAAATGGGAGGAACCAAGGAGTCAAAGATGACCCCAAGGTTGCAGGCAGATGTAACAGGAAGAAGAAGAGTATTTTCAACAGTGAAGAGAAAGGAGGAAGGGGCGGAGGGTTTAGGGAGAAAGATAAGAAGTTCAGTTTTAGTCATATTTAGTTTCAGATGGCAGTGAGACATCCAGGCAGCAATGTCAGATAAAGCAGGCAGAGATACAAACTTGGAGAGAAGGAGAAGTGTCAGGTGTAGATAAACAGATTTGAAAATCATCAGCATAAAAATGATATTGAAAGCCATGGGAAGAGATGAGAGCACCAAGGGATTGGGTGTAGAAAGAGAAGAGAAGAGGAGAGGGCCTAGAACAGACCCCTGGGGTACACCAACAGAAAGGGATGGGAGTAGAGGAGTAGCCACCAGAAATAACACTGAAAGACTGATTGGAGAGATAAGATGAGAACCAGGATACCACAGAGCCTCTGAAACTGAGAAAGGACAATGTGTTGAGGAGGAGGAGATGGTCAACAGTATCAAAAGCAGTAGAAAGACCAAGAATGAGAACTGAGTAAAGGCCTTTAGATTTAGCCAGGAACAAATCACTGAAGACCTTGGCAAGAGCTGTCTCAGTAGAATGAAGGGATGAAAACCAGATTGAAATGGATCAAGGAGGGATTGAGAGGAAAGAAATTTGAGACAGCGGTGGAGAACTGTACATTCCAGAATTTTAGAAATGAATGGAAGAAGGGAGAGTTGATAAGAGGGACAAGTAGCATCAAGTGAGGGTTTTTTGAGGAGAGGAGTTACTACAGCATGCTTGAAGGCTGTAGGGAAGGTTGGAGTGGAGAGCGAAAGGTTGAGAATATGTGAGATGGAAGGGACAATGGAGTAGGAGATGGAACTGAGGAGATAGATGGGGATAGGATCAGAAAAGCAGGTAGTGAGTTTTGAGAAGGAAAGAAGAGAGATTTCCTCATTGGATAATTTAGAAAAGGATGAAAGAGTGATAGAGGTTGAGGGGAAAAGTTGGTATTAGAGAGAGGGAAGAGGGGGTAAGGAAGATATAGTAGGAAATTGCAGAGTAATTTTATGTACTTTGTCATGGAAATAGTCTGCTAGGGTTTGGGCAGAAAGAGAAGAAGGTGGAGGTGCCTTAAGAAGAGAATTGAGAGTTGAGAAGAGGCGGCAGGGGTTAGAGGCCAGATGGTTAGTCAGATAGATAAAATAGTTTTGCTTAGTGAGTGCGATAGCTGATTGGAAGGAAGGAAGACAGCATGAATTTGAAGTGAAGAAAGTCAGAGAAAGAGCGGGATTTGAGCCACGTACGTTCAGATGAGCAGGCACAGGAATGTAGATGGTGGGTATTTGAAGACAGTCAGGCCTGAGGTGAACTGTGCATCATGGGACGTACTATGGGCAGAACAAGTGTATCCAGAGTAGTGGAAAGAGCAGTATTAGGCCTCATCAACAGATTTAGAGGATGCAGTGGAAGAAAGAAGAAATGAGACAATAGTGGAAAAAGTCAGTGGATCAATAGCATGAAGATTCCTAAAAAGATATGAGGAGATTGGGCGAGACTGAAGGGGGGAGTGATGAAGAGTGAAACTTAACAGGTAAGAGAAGAACTGAGTAGCAGAAATCAGAAGGTAAACAATTAGACTAGAAGACGAGGTCAAGGCAGTGACCAAGCTGATGAGTAGGGGCAGAAGAGCAAAGCTGGAGGTTGAAAGAGGAAGTAGGGGAAAGGAACTTGGACATATAGGGGTCAGAGGGGTTATCAATATGAAAATTAAAATCACCAAGACTAAGGAAGAGAGGAGAAGAAGAATCCAGAGAAAAGAAGAGCCAAGAGTCAGTCAGTGAAAAAGGTAGAAGAGAACTTGTCAGGGAGTCTATAGATGACAGCAATCTGGAGAGGTAGGGGATAAAAAGATGGATGGCATGGACTTCAAAAGGAGGGAAAGAACTGAGATTGAGTTAGAAGGATGGCTTGAATTTGGCAAGGAGAAAGGAGAAAGCCACCGCAGCCATTGGTACGAGGAGAGAGTAGGAAAATTGGTAGCCACCATGACAGAAGGCAGCAACTGAAGCAGTGTCATCAGGAAGGAGCCAAGTTTCAGTAAGAGCGAGAAGATGGAAAGTGTGAGAGATGAAGATATCATGGGTAAAGAGAAGTTTATTAGAGATGGAATGAGCATTCCATAAGGCACATGAGAAGGGGAGAGAGGAGGAGGAAAGGAGAGGGATGTGGATAAGATTAGGGTGGTGGAGAGAGGAATTAGTATGGGAGTGAGAGAGAAATGAAGAAGGACCGGGGTTGAGATTAATGTCACCAGAAGACAGAAGGAGAAGAGTGTGAGGGAGAGAGGAGACAGCACAACAGAAATGGGGATGAAGCTTTTTTTTTTTTTTTTTAGAGAGGGAGGAGAATGTGAAGTTTGACAGCAGAGGAAAGGGTGGAGGATAGGATGGCGAGGAAATAGGAAAGGTGAAGATAGGGGGGTACTGGTTGGTGGAGTGAGGGCAAAAGGTTAGGGAGAATCAGAAAAAGGAATAGGGAATGATGTGGAGCCATAAGAAATGGCAGAGAGGGGAAGTAAATTAAAGAAGCAAAATGAAAAGACACAGGGCTATCAGCAGAGGAAATAAAGAAGAAGAGGCAAGTAAAACAACAGGCAGATAAACCTTATCACAAGTAGCTAATGAATCTAAACTAAACAACACGAGAATCTTTAAAGATGATCAGTATGTCGCTCTAGCACAGTGGGAGAATGGGTGTCAACCCAGAGTGATTGAAGTGCAACAACGGTACCAGCAGTAATGATCAGTCTATGATTAGAGAATGTCAATGTTAGATAAAGTATCTTTCAAGTTGGGGATGGTGGTAGCCTCAAGGGTGCACTGCTTCTCTTTTACTTTCCTCTGCTGATGCTGCTATGAGAAGACGTCCTGAATATGTATACCTTAGAGGAAAGGAGGGACAGGGAAATATGATAGACATTTAATTAGTTGAAAGGTATTAATGAACAAACAAACCTTTCCCAAGATGGGGAAGCAACATGAAAGAAAGCTGAAAGGATGTTCGATGCTTGGAGTCGCCTCCCATTGGAGGTGTTGGGGACAAAAATGGTGACAGAATTCAAAAAGACATGGGTTATGCACAGAGGATTCCTATACAGGAAGAAGAGCATTCCTGCTCAGAGAAAAATTTAAATTACTTTCACACTTCAAAAAAAGCAGAGAAGGGGTAGCAGTCAGAGTGCCAGTTCCAACCCAAAGTAAAAAGCATAGAGCTGATGAGTATCAATATTGACTCCTGGTGACTTTGTGGTGTGAAAGGACATGGGCTGTGAGATGTCAGCATGGCATTGCCATCTCATGCATGGCGCTCTGTACAGCCACACTGATTGCATATCCCAAAAGTCAGCTCTGGCTCTAAGACTCCTTTCTGGGGGTGTTTCCTACTGAAAATACCCAGTTCCAGAGGCACAGAAACTTAGCGGATTCATTGGCTTGCGTAAATGCTGACCTCAGGTCTAAAGTGCCAAGCAAACCTCGCAAATAAATCTTGCTGACGGTAGGACTGTGGAAGGAAACAGCTAAGGGTTATTCTTCCTGGGAAGAGACACCCTGGCAACCTGCTGGAAGCCCAGCATTAATTAGGAGTTAGACAGTGAAATAAAACACAGCTACCTGGGTGATGATCTCTGGGAACATCACAGTGAAAGACTGTGAACAGTTCATTCTTGAGAGAAAGCTGTTTGTTATTTTGAGTGAGGAGAAGACCATAATTCAATCATGAAAGGAAGAGGGGGATTTTCCAAAAGGAGCTTGAGACACTAAACAGCCTCTCAGTAGCAAATCCTATAGCTTAAACTTTGCTCCAGTCTCTCTGTAGACCAAATAATCCCCTTAGAGTGGGGGTGTCAGTCTCATTTCAATATCAAGCCAGATTGGAAAAATATGTACTTGAAGTGGGCCTGTACATCCTTTCCTCTGCTGGGTCAGCCCACTTCAAGTACTGCAGGAGAATCAGAAAGGACAATGATAGAATAAAAAGAGAAAGAGATTGGGGGGGGGGGGGGGAGGAGAAAGGATGCAAGATAGAAAGACTACAGGAAGAGCGAATGGTGTATAAGAGACAAGAAGAAAGACAGCAGGGCGATAAAGGATACAAGAGAGTGTAGTTTTTATGCTTACAATTATTGCATTTCTTTCATTTAATAAGTAACTGTAAACATGAAAACCACTGGGGTAATATGTAGGGTCTCAGACTTTGTCTAAAAATAAATAGATGATATCCAGCAGAGCTATCTATTTAGATAAGGCCACTGAATATTCAGTCCTAAACCTAAGTGGATAGATTATAATTATCCATTTAAGTTAGGACTGCTATTTGTGACTTTCATAGCTTACTGGTTAGAGCAACAGCATAGTACTGAAGAGATCAGAGTTTAATTCCCACTGGCACACCTTGTGCACTTTGGCAAGTCAGTTTACCCTCTTTTACCTCAGAAGAAAAGGTCTGGTAATCTATTTTCGGTCATACCTTGCCAAAATACCCAGGGGCTGTTGGGTCGCCAGCAGCCAGCATTGACTTAACTGCACTTAAAAAAAAACCACAACACAGATAGGGCCCGATATTCACAGACCTGTAAACCGTGTAAATGCCTCTAAGTGGGATACTCAGCAGCACTAACCAGGTACTGCCACAGGAGGATTGTGAAAAATTGCAAGAGGACCTTGATAAACTGGAAGAATGGGTGTCCAAATGGCAGATGAAATTTAATGTGGACAATTGCTAAAGTTATGCACTTAGAGAGGAAGAACAACCCAAACTACAGTTACAGAACGCAAGCCTCCATATTAGGAATCACCAATTTTCAGAAGACTGTGCTAGTGAGAAACTAGCTAAACTTAAAGTAGACAAAGCTATGGGACCGGATGGGATACACACTAGAATACTGAGGGAATTGGGGACGTTTTAGCAGCTCCACTGACTGACCCTTTCAATGCCTCGGAGTCAAGAGTGGTGCCAAAGGACTGGAGAGAGGCACATGTGGTCCCTTTACACAAAAGCGGAAGTAAGAATGTGGTTGAAAACTACAGGCCAATTAGTTTAACTCTGGTGGTGAGTAAATTATTGGAAGCGCCACTGAAAAAGAAAATAGTGAGGTTTCTGGAGTCCAGCGGATTACAGGATCCGAGGCAGCATGGATTAACCAGAGGCAGGTCTTGTCAGACAAATCTGATTGATTTCTTTGACTGGGTGACCAGGGAGTTGGACCGAGGGAGAGCCCTAGATGTCGTGTATTTAGATTTCAGTAAAGCCTTTGACACCGTTCCTCACAGGCGACTTATAAACAAACTGAGCACCCTAGGGATGGACCCTAAAGTTACTGCTTGGGTTGGAAATTGGTTGAGTGGGAGGTGACAAAGGATACAGGTAAATGGAGCTCACTCTGAGGAGAAGGAGGTTACCAGTGGTGTGCCCCAGGAATCTGTCCTCGTTCCGATTCTTTTTAACATCTTTGTTAGTGATATGGTGGAAGGGCTGTCGGGTAAGGTTTGCCTCTTTGAGGATGATACCAAAATCTGCAATAGAGTAGACACCCAGGAAGGTGTAGATAACATGAGGAGGGATCTAGCTAAGCTTGAAGAATGATCTAGAATTTGACAGCTGGAATTTAATGTTAAAAAATGCAAGGTCATGCATTTGGGCTGCAGCAATTAAAGAGAGTGATATACTATAGGGGGTGAAGTACTTTTGTCCACTAAAGAAGAGCAGGACCTAGGCATGATTGTGTCGGATGATCTTAAAGTAGCTAAACAGATAGAAAAGGTGACAGCAAAAGCTAGAAGGATGCTTGGGTGCATAGGGAGAGGAATGGCCAGCAGTGATAGTGCCTCTGTATAAGTCTTTGATGCAACTTCATTTGGAGTACTGTGTGCAATTTCGGAGACCGCACCTTCAAAAGGATATAAACAGGCTGGAGTCAGTACAGAGGATGGCTACTAAAATAGTTAGTGGTCTTCCTTATAAAGCATATGAGGACATACTTAAGGATCTTAATATCAGGGCCGTACTGATGGCAAAATGCACCTTGTGGGACTTGCACATCAGGCGTGCACCTCCCCCCCCCCCGCGGGAAAGAAGAGGCGCGCACCCGATATGCAAGCCGCCTGCCACCGGCATGCTAAGCAGGTCTGGTCCCTCCGGAGAGACCAGACCTGCTTAGCGTGCCGGTGGGAAGACTTCAGGAGTGCATTTTGGCTCTCTGCTGTTGCCTGCCGCTGTCGGTGGCAGGCAACGGCAGAGAGCCGAAATGCGTCCCTGAAGTCTTTGCGCCCTGTGCGGCCACACCACTTGCACAGGGCTCGGTACAGTCCTGCTTAATATATACACCTTAGAGGAAAGGTGGGTAGAGGTGATATAATCGAGACATTTAAATACCTCCATGGCATAAATGCACAGGAAGAGAGCCTCTTTCGATTGAAAGCAAGCTCTGCTACAAGGGAACATGGGATGAAAGTGAAAGGGAATAGAGTCATAGAGCCAGGAATGATATGCGGAAATATTTCTTTATGGAAAGAATGGTGGATCCATGGAATAGTCTCGGGGGGTGGGGGGGTGGTAGAGATGAGGTAGTATCTGAATTCAAAGAATCAAGGGACAAACACAGACAATCTCTAAAGGAAAAAAGGGGATTGTTGTAGTGGTTGATATGAAAGGACAGACTACATAGAAAAAGACCACATGGCCTGTCATCATGTTTCTATGTTTCTAAGTGAGGACAGGGTATCAAGGAGAAGGTGGTGATCAACATTGTCAAAAGCAGCAGAAAGGTCAAGAAGGATGAAGATTAGGTAAAGGCCCTTGGATCTAGTGAGGAACAAGTCATTGAAGACTTTGGCAAGAGCTGTCTCAGTAGAATGCAGACCGCGAAAGCTAGATTGCAGTGGATCCAGAAGGGACTGAGAGGAGAGAAAGCAAAGACAGTGGTAGTGAACCACATTTTCAACTAGTTTAGAAATAAAGGGGAGGAGAGAAATGGGTGAATAATTAGAAGACGGGTAGGATCAACGGATGATTTCTTGAGGAGAGATGTAACAACAGCATGCTTGAAGGCTGCAAGAACAGTTGCAATAGAAAGCGATAGGTTGAGGATATAACAGATGAAAGGGACAACAGTGGAGGAGATGGAAGTTAATAGATGGGTGGGGATGGGGTCATAGGAGCAGGTAGTAAGATGTGTGGTTTCTTCCTCGGTGATCATAGAAAAGGAGGAAAGGGTGACAGAGGCTGAGGGAAGGATTAGAGAGTGAAGAGGGATAATGTGGAATGCAGATGACCCTGGGGCGGGGGAGGGAACAACAGTAATCTTCTGAACTTTGTCATGGAAGTTGTCAGCCAAGGTCTGGGCAGAAAGGGAAAAAGAGGTCGGAGGCAGAGGCACTTTGAGGAGAGAGTTGAAAGTTGTAATGGGACGGCGAGGGTCAGAGGAAAGAGAGTTAGCCAGATGAACATAGTACTCTTTCTTGGCAAGTGCTATAGCAGACTGGAAAGAGGTTAGCATAAATTTGAAATGTAGGAAGTCTGCAAGGGTGCAGGATCTGAGCCAAAGGCACTCAGTTGAATGGGCACAGGAATGTAGGTAGCGGGTTTTAGAGGACAGTCAGGGCTGAGGTACAGTATGCCTCACAGGATGTGAAGTGGGAGGAGCAAGAACATCCAGAGCAGAGGAGAGAACAGTGTTATAGGAAGATATGGTCTCATCAACAGACTTAGCAGGGTTACCACTGCCTTAGGCTGAGGCCCCTGCCACATCACCTCACCCTGCTGCTACTGCTGCCTCCCCACTGCCGGTATTCCCCCTCCCGCCACTGCCACTGCCCTCCAAATCCATCTTTTCTCATTTTGCGCTGGTAGCAACAGTGGCCCAACTCCATTTTGAGCCACCATCGCAGCAAGATGAGAGAGACGGATTTGAGGGTAGCAGTGGCCTGACTCCACTCTGAAAGCAGCGGCTTTGTGCCACTGCTTTCAAAACAGAGTCAGGCCGCCCACCAGGGTCTGCCACCCTAGGCAGCTACCTATATGGGCCGGCCCTGAGATTTAGATGACATAGTGAAGGAAAGAGATGGTGAGACAACAGCAGAAAGAGCTGATGGATCGATAGCATGAAGATTCCTAAAGATGTTGGAAGAGACTGGGTGAAAGTGAAATGATGAGTGATGAAGAGTGAAACTTAGCAGGTAATGGTCAGATAAGTGAAGAACTGAAGTGCAGGAATTTGAGGGCAAACAGTTAGAGAAGACAAGGTCAAGGCAGTGGCCTAGCTAGTGAGTAGGGGCAGTAGAGCATAGCTGGAGATGAAATGAGGTGGTAAGGGAAAGGAGCTTTAAGGCATGAGGGTCAGAGGGGTTATCAACATGAATGTTAAAATCCACAAGAATAAGAGAGGGGGAAGATGCATCCATAAAGAGGAAGCCATGAGTCAAAGTCAGTGAGAAAGGTAGAGGTGGACTTATCAGGGGGTCGATAAATGACAGCAATCTGGAAAGTTAGTGGAGTAAAGAGGCAGGAAATGAGTGAGACCGAGGTAGGGCTGGTCCTGGAAATGTTCAGGCATGTCACCTGCACATAGCCCCACACTGACACCACTGCTGCTGCATGATCGATTCAGCCACAGCAGCGATGCTGGGGCGGCAACACAGGGCCTCCGGAGCAGCAGTCCCTCCTGCTGTCAAGCAGCCATGGCTGGGGAGATGGAAGCAGGGCCAGGGGCGCGGCAATAGCAAGAGTGAGGTTCTTTCAGAGAGGGGAGATGGCTGAATGAGAGGAAAAAGATGGTGATGTCAAAGAACACACGGCATGGTAGAAGACAAGATGGCAGGAGAGCTGAGGATGGTAAGAGGGGGATTGTAAGGAATTGGGGCTTGAGCGTTGGAATGAGATAGAGGGGGAGAGTAGATGTTGGAGGAGATAAATGATGAGTAGGCAGGAGAGAAGTCTCAGAAGACTAAAGTGCATCTGTGCGTAATACTGGTAAGAAGTACAGAACAGTTATAAGAGGCTAGCAGTGGGTGGGTTGTGGGGTGGGTGAGAAGGATAAAGAAAGCAGGGAAGGAGCAAGGAACAGCCAGCAGAAAATCGCAGAAAAGCTCAACAGAATTTTAAAAAAGCAGCTAAGAAATGCATTAATTAAAAAATACATAAATTTATATATAGACAAACTGAATACTTAAGAAAAGCACAGGTATCAAACAGTCTGAACAAACCAGGGTGCAGGGCAGAGGTTTGCAATGAAGTTGTTGGTCTCAGCGGAGCAGGGGACCAACAGGGAGGTCAGAACATGTACACAGAGAGGAAAAGGATGCAATAGTGCCTGGTTGGGGGGGGGGGGGGAGGGCAGGGGAAGAGGGGCTAGTTCACTCCACCTACAGCAGACACATAGGTAAATTAGGAACAGAAACAGGCAGAGTCCTTTCTTTGTTATCTCTGTACTGAATCTTCATACTCAAAATTTAAGTCTGCTCTGAAAACATTTTTTTTTTTAGTCTGCTTATCCTGGACTAATATAGTCTCAATTTTTAAAAAAAAAATCTGTTTAGGGCCCCTCAGGTATAACAGCTTCTATCCTGGAGATTCACGTAGTTCTACCTGTCTGTTCTCCTTTTTTAACTTTGCTTTCACTTTATTCTTTAAATATTGTAATTCCTTTCTTTTCCTTTGAGATATTTTTGTTGGTTATTTGCCTCGTTGCTCACCTGGTGAGAGGCGATAAAGGAAGTCCTGAATAAACAAAAAACCTCTACATACATGGATAGCCCTTGCAAGAACAGTATTAAAGTAAAACCATATAATTATATTTATGGAAATAAATTACATAATAACCATGTCAATTCCTTTTCCCAGATTTCACTTTTCCTGTTTTGCTGTGATTTATAAGGAATCACAACTAGCAACTTTGCTTGTAGACAGAGTTTAAACTGCACAGGTGCTGTGGGTCCTTAGAAAACTACAGGTCTGTGAGGGAGCACTGGGGTGGACTCGGGGCAAAAGAGAGGGGCTGGGGAGGCCAAGCTGATGGGGTGTCAATTTGTCTCTGAGGAGACATTCTGGATTGGAGGTCGACAGGGTGAGGGGGATGGAGAAGAAGGGGAGGGGGGGCTCTGTCTCATGGGCAGGGGGGGGGGCGTGTGTGTGTGTGTGTGTGTGTGTGTGAGTGAATTGGGGAGGAAAGGGAGGGCATTGGGTGAGGCAAGACCTGAAATTTATCACTCTCAGTGTTGAGGGGCTGAATTCTCCTATACATAGCCAGAAGCTGTACAAGGAGATGACTCGATTAGCAAAGTCTGTGTAGTTCATACAGGAGATGCATCTCTTCAAAGCACATGAGCGGGTGGTCTCCTGTAGGAACTATAGTACTATGCTGTTTGCCTCCAATAGACTTCAAAAATAAAAAAAAGAAGGGAGGGGTGGGGTGGGAATTTTCTTTTCCAGTGCCTTGAAGGTGGAAACTGAGGAGGCGCTAAGGGACAAGGGAGGTAGATACCTCCTAGTAAGGGTTAATTTAGGGCAGGAATGGTTTGTGCTAACCAATGTGTATACACCTAATTGCCCAGAAGGGGACTTCAATGATCATCTCAGGGCCTGGTGCAAAAGATGGGATCGGGTACCCTGGTGGTAGGGGGTGACTTTAATGTGGTTTGGGAGGAGGACAAAGATACCATGGGAGCTGGATGGGGTCAGGAGAGGGACAGGGATCACTTCTGCAAATTTGTATAGGAAGTGGATTTCTTGGATACCTGGCGGATGTTGTACCCAACCTTGCGATACTACACTTTCTTTTCAGTGGAGCATGTCATACACTCACAGATAGATATGCTTTGGGTGGGGAGGGAGAGTGGGGCTATAGTTAAGGCTACAGAAATAGATTCCATTGACTGGCCTGACCATGCCCCTGTAATAGTCGTCTTGAAAGGGGAGTGACCGGAGAGAGGTCAGATATTTTGGAAAAATGATTTCCTGCTGGAGGAGGAGAGGTGGTTTGCTATTCATCACTACTTCGTGGGGGAGTGGGACAAGCTGTGGTTTGGGATGGTTTCAAGTCCACTGTTAGAGGGGTACTGATAAAATGGGGGGCACGGATGAAAAGGGAAAGGGAGGCGAGTCTGCAGGCAGAGCTCCGGAGACTGGAGGAGTAGCTGTTAAGGTCCTTGAAGTGGTTTAGGAGGCGGGTGGAGGCAGGCAATTCAGCTAAAGCCCAGCTGAATTGCCTGCTGGTGCACAAGATCGATCTATGCATATGGAAAATGAGGCAGACTCACTTTGAGTTTGACAACCAGACGGGGAAATTGTTGGTCTATTGACTCCGCAAGCAGATAGCGCTGTCGCATATAGGGGCACTCAGGGATCCACAGGGGTGCCTCCTCACAGAGAAGGAGGAGCTCTGAGGGCCCTTCAAGGAGTATTATGAGGCCCTGTAATCAGCCAGACCCAGACCCACAGTAGGGGACATAGAGAGCTATTTAGACTCACAAGCTCTACCGGTGCTAGAAAAAGAAGCAGACCGTCTTGATAGCAAAACACCTGTAGAGGAAATCAACAAGGCTATTAGATCTCTAAAGCTTGAGAAAGTGCCCAGGCTAGATGGATTTACAGCTAAATTATATAGGAGCTTCAAGAATGAGTTGTCAGGCCACTTGGTGAGCGTTTTCAACTCAGTACTGATGAGAGGATCTCTGGCATAATATATGGGCTGAGTAAGTCATCTCCCCCATACTCAAAGAGGGCAAGAACTTGCAACATTGTGCATCTTATAGGATGATCTCTCTTTTCAACTTCAAAGTAAAAATCTTTGCAAAGGTGCTTGCTGCCCACCTCAATAAGGTGATTGTAAGGTTGATGCAACCTGATCAAGCCGGTTTCATATCGGGGAGACAGGACACGGACAATTTAAGAAAAGGTGCTGAACTTGATTTGGGAGGCCAGACAAGGCTACGAGGAGATGCTGCTGTTGACTATTGATGCAGAAAAAAAACTTTTGACTAGGTGTCATGGGGATTCATTTTCAAGGTCTGGAGAAGATGGGGTTCAGGGAGGGGTTTAGAGGGTGGATCCAAGCACTTTACTGGGGCCGAGGACTTGTGTTAAGGTGAATGGAAGCTATTCAGACTTCTTCACCCTGTGTAGGGAGACCAGTCAGGGTTATCCACTCTCCCCCCTGATGTTTTCCCTTACGGTGGAGCCATTGACTCAACAGGTTTGACAGAGCCTGGACATTAAAGGGATAGCAATGAGGGAGGGGGCGGAATAACGCATATCACTGTTCGCTGTCGAGATTATTTTTACAGTTACCCATCCCCTGTTTTCACTATCTTTAATAATGTGGGAGCTAGGGGAGTAGGGGAGGCTCTTGGGGTTTAGCCTAAATATCAGCAAGTCGGAGATTCTCAACCACATAGTAAAGGCCCACTTGGAGGAAAGGCTGAAAACATGTTTCCCATTCAAATGGGTGGTTTAGGGATTGAGATATTTGGGGGTCTATATTGGAAAGGACCTGGGAGGGTTGTTCCAGATGAATTATCTGTGGCTGCTACGGGAGCTGGATGAGATGTTGGGGCATGGGGAAGATTGCCTCTCACAAGGCTGGGTTGGTTGGTGGCAATTACGATAGTAGCCCTGCTGAAATTTCTATATCCATTTCAGGCCCTACCGGTGCCAGTCCCGGAGAAGGTGCTACAGGGCATCAGGAAGCTCTTAGGACAATTTCTGTGTATAGGCAGGCCACCACAAGTAGCCCGGCGAATATTGTAACAGTGTAAGCGAGACGGAGGCATGGGGCTCTCGGATTTTGGCAGTTACTATGTGGCAGCCCAACTCCGGGATGTCTATGCATGGTTCCAACAGGGGAGAAGCACTGGGTGAGGATGGAATGGGGAGAGCTGAGGAAGTTGGGCCAAGGGGGGTGGGGAGGGGATTGATCACCCAGTTGTGCGGCATACTCTGGACATCTGGGCAAGGTTTCACAAACTCCTGCTTTCTGGCAAGGTATACTCGCCATTGCTCCATCTGAGGGATGGTTTCCCAGCTGGAACAGAGCCCTCAAGACCATTACTGAACAGATGGGAGCAGGAGGGACTACTGGGAGTAGCTCAGCTATTCCAATGAGGTGAACTTTTACCCTTTGACAGGGTTCAGGATATGTTTTCTTTAGAGGATTGTGATGTCTATGGATCCTTACAAATTAGGCATTTTCTATTGCAAAAACGGGTGCAGAAGGACCTGGATAAAGAAAGGACTGGGTTTGAGCCCTCTGAATGGGGCTATTGGGCAAGAGGGGAGTCCTCTCAAAGCTCCATAAGGGGCTTACGGTAGTTTGGAGGCAAAAAGAAGGGTTCATGCTCAAGCGGGAGAGGGATCTGGGTATTTCATGGGAATGGGAAGAGTGGGAGGACATTTTTATGACAATCAGGAAACTTTCTGTGTTGGCAAATCTGATGGAGAATGCATACAAAGTGCTGTGTCAGTGGTACCTGACACCAGCGAGGTTGCACCAGGTAGTCACCATCAGGTCTGCAGCCTGCAGGAGGCATTGCAGGGCACAAGGGGACTTCTTCCATATGTGATGGACTTGCCCTGACATGCACCTGTACTGGGAGAGGGTCATTGCTTTGCTGGAGGAGATGTTAAGATGAGGCCTTTCGAGGGACCCAGCTGTATATCTACTTCATAAGCAGGACCTGGAGGACAAAGAGGGTTATTGAGACATTTTGTGGTAGCGGCCTGCTGTGAAATAGCTTGGCAGTGGAGCTAGGTCCTGCTGCTAGACATAGGGGAAACTGGAAAGAGGGTGGGTAAGCTTTATGGTACACACAGATTGACTGTGCTACGAAAAGGGAGAGCGACACAAATGGAGAGCCAGTGGAGGGTGGTTTAAAACTGGCTTCAAAAAGATGGCAGAAGAAGGAGGAGTTTTGTTTGGTTAATTTACTAAGGGGGCAGGGAAGAGGGATAATGTATTGAAAATCATTGTATTGCTGCAGAGTACTGTTTACTGGCTGATTTTCAATAAAAAAAAGACATGTATAACGTTTAAAAAAATTTTCAAGAGAAAGGAGCCCTGCTCTGGGAAATCATGCCTGGCAGAGGCTTCAAGGATTTCCAGCCTGTTGCAGCACGCACTCTCAGCATTGACAAGTTATTCAGTTCCAGGAGTGGGATTTGTTGCCAGTTCTGGTTTTAAATTTGCACTGCAATGCAGTATAGTATTTGTAGTCCCTGATTTTATCCATTTAATCAGTGCTGCAGATCCTATCATGCCTCAGAATGAGGTTGTCAAAAATCCAGGACTGGCTTAAAATCTCATTCCTGGAACTGGGTAATAACAGTTTACTCCAGACCAGTTTTTCCACCCAGCAACTCAGGGCTGCTGACTTCAGCCCTGCCTTCTCTTTCCTGCAATCATGGAGATAGTGTTTCTTCAACAATGCAAACATAAAATGTTTCATAGTTCATACATTGTTTTCCTTCAGAATAAACTGGCTCAGGAAAAGGGTAAGGGGAGGGGGGAGAGAGTGTTTGCATCACTCCTCATGCTTCTATCACTCCCCAAAAATACAAAAACCCGTAACAAAAGAACTCTTCAGCAAATTGCTGTCAAGGCTATTATGTACCTTGTTCCACTACTTTCATGTGGCTGCCTCTCCAGGTCAGATAAGCTGAGACTATCAGTATTTAGTTCCATGCTTTCCACACTTTCTTCCTGGTTAGCTGTGCTCTGGCACAGGTAGAGCTGGAGGACACACCCCTCCCTTGCAGGGCTCTGAGAATAAATTATGCAGCCTCAGGGGGAAAAAAACTCCTTCTCCTGCTGATAACATATTCCAAGCTCCTGGGTGAGCCTTCCTGCTCCCCACAGCCAAACTCCAGATTTATTGCTGGCCTCTTCCATGTCTCACCAGGATCTTTCCCGTCTTACTTCAAGAGAGTAGGGTCCACCCTCCCATTCCTCTCAATTTTGCAGTCCTCCTTTTTCCCATCACATTGTATAATAGTGTTATTCAATAACCCATTGATAACAGTTCTTCAGAAAAGACTAACATCAACTTTCCTTGTTGGTCTCAGTGCAATATGGAGCCTATCTAGAGGAGATGAATAGCAGCCCTTATCTTTGGCCAGTAGTAGTCCTTACGCTTTATCCAGAGGATTGAACTAAAACTGCTGCAGCAGCCCCGGAGTATCTGACAACAAGGAACTCAGATTGACCTCCTCTTTTTGCAGGGTGTGCTATGGTTCCCATAAGAATTCTAGCTTCACCACTCACAGCTTTGACTCTCTTTCTGAGACTCTTGTCAACATGCAGTTGCAGCACTGTGAAGTATTTTCTCCCTTACTGGAAAAGATTTGTGAATGGAGATAAAATCCCGGCATGCATAATTTAGATTTAGTCAACAGTGACCTCCCAAAGCCCATTTCGATGGTATGTTTTTGTGGTTGACTCTCTTTGCATGTCCTTCCCACCCTTTCCATTTAATTTTCATCAGAAAGCAATTTGCATGTCCTCTCTCTTTTTACTCTCTCTCATTTGTTTCTCACCATTGAAATACCACATAAGGCCCATTTCCTTACCCCTTCCCATCCAGGTCTCATCAGGGAGTCGCATAGAAAGATAAAATATGAAAGCAGGTAAGGACCATTAGTCTTATCTAGTCTGCTCAATTTAATTCCTGCTGCAATGCCATAATTCCAGATGATCTTTAACTTTCCTTTCACTTCTTCACAACTGGAGTCATCTTTGCTTATCCCATGGTTTCTTGAACTAATTTACCATTTTTGTCTCCACAAACTTCTTTCTATATGTTCATTATCTGTGAATAAATATTTTCCGATGTTGCTCCTGAGTGTAACCATTTGGAGCCTCGGGCTGTAACTTTATGTTATAATCTAAAGCATTATTTCTCTGAAAAACATTTACTACTTGTAAATTATTTATAGTTTTGAGTATTTATTGAATGTCCCATCTATCCTCTATAGCAGCGCTTCTCAACATTCTCCTGAAGGCACACCTAGCCAGTCAGGTTGTCAGAATTATCATAATGAATATGCATGAGTTAAATCAGCATATATTGGATACCACTGTATGCAAATCTATCTCATGCATATTCATTGTGCTAATCCTGAAAACCTGACTAGCGCGGTGTGTCTCCAGGAGAGGGGTAAGAAGTGCTGCTCTATAGGGTAGACATGTTTAGGTCATTAAGCATCATCTCATATGAATTTTGGTGTAGACCCTGCACCATTTTACTTGCCTTTTTTCTGGACTTTCAGAGGTACTGCCTCTAGAATTAGACATAGTAGAATAGGCGAGGTCTCACTAGCGATCTGTACCAAGGCCTTAGCACACCTTCCCTTCCCTTCCCATTCTTCCTCCACCATCATTTTACTTGTGCCTCACTTCCCCCAACCATGCCCTTTTATGGTTTTTCCCACCTGGCACCTTTTGAAAATATGACCCTTATAGATTTCATTTCATTCTTCTATTTTATTCTTAACCTTTACCATATCTATGTATACGTTTCTTCTTTTATTCTGCATTTTATTGTAACTTTTTCTTTTTGATATAGTCACTATTGTTAACTATTTTGGCATTTATGAAACGCGATATACCGAGTTATGTGGAAGTAAATAAATCAAAACGCCCTTTTTGCTACTGCACAACCTTTTCTTATTCCTTCCCCTCCAGCTCTCCTGAGTCATTACAAATAGTTTCTCTCTATATTCCTCTGCTTTTTATCACAGAGACAGCACACAGAGTCACACTCCCTATTCCTTTCCATTCAGCTATCATCTGGAAGTCACCTAGGGTTACCATCTTTTTACAAGAGGAAGATCTGTCCTCTCTTTCACCCCATACCATTCCTTCCCCCAACAGTATAGTGGAAAGGAGTAGCTCAGTGGCTAGAGCAGCAGGATAAGCTCCAGGAAAGTCTGCCTTTGAATCCTACTTCTCCTACCGAAACTTCTTGTTACCTTGGGCAAGTCAACTAACCCCACATTGCTTTAGGCACAAAACATATAGTAAGTTCTTTTGGATTGGGAAATAGCTACTGAACCTATGTTTAAGTCACCCGAGCATGGATTTGGAAAGGCAAATTATGAAAACCAGGTCTAAACAACTCCCCCTTCCAATCCCTCCCCCCCCCCCCCCAGCTTTAGAACCACCACACACAGTCTCTTTGTTTATCCCTTACTATCTGGATACTACATTATATTATTATCATAGTGCAGTCTGTGGTGTCAACCTTGAGTATTTTCACCCTGGAGTCTGCCCTTAACTATACTCCCCAATCTAGTCATCAAAGACATCTGGATCTCTTGATAAATCGGAAGTTAATTCTTGGAAATCCTAAGATTGCACTGCAAACCAATGTTCAGGGTGCTTTAGGATAATATTCTAATACCAAAACTGTGCTAAAAACAATATTCTGGAGTGAGAGCAAAGAAATGCATAAAAAAGGCAGACACATATTTACGTTTTTCAGACTACAGAGTCCTGACATATCAACAAATATATGAAATGGAAAGTACAAAGAAAGTAGTGACGGAAGCAAAGCTGCAGGGTATAAAATGGGCATGAACCTTTGCTAACTATTAATATGTCCACAGGGACTTCTTTTGGAGAAAGAGGTGGGGGAGCAGGGTTTTCAACTTTGACTTCCCCAATAGGGAGGGCCTGCATGCAAACTCTGCAATGACCTATGAATCCCTAGGGCACAATTAGCAGGCAAACTGGATACATTTAACACTATCTAAATGACTCCTGTCCCCGAGATAATGACCAGGGGAGAGGAATTCACAGCCCTACATTTTTTCCAAAAATTTGTATTGATAAAAAGTGGGATGGTCTGCTTTTATTGGCAAAAAAAAAAAGAATTTAAAAAGAGTTTCCAGTCTATTTAGAAACAAATTCATGATTGTAGTAATGGTGGGAAAAAAGGCACTGCCCATCTCCCCCCATCAGAGCTACCCATGGTTTACAAAAAAACAAAGCGGTAAATGGCGAGTCCAAACTAAGGGGCTGCATCTTTGGCAGGTTTTTCTCACAGAGAGCCAAAATCATACTGATACCATAAAACCCCAGAGGGGCTAATTAACTTTGTTTACAGTTCAGTAATAGAACTTGGTCTGCATTATATTTATTTATTTATTATTGGTATTTAGCTCACGCCTTTCCGGGAAAAGATCAAGGCGAGTTACTTTCTGGCCCAAAGTCTTTAAACCCATTTAAGAGTTTTACTTTTTAAATAAAGTCCAGGGATTCTCATGCATCACAAACAGGTCTGTTCTTCCGGATGTCTGACGTGAATAAATAAAATCTTGGGGGGGATATTCAAAGGCATTTCTGTGGTTTGTGGACCTGTCAACTGTAATTGCTGTACATTAGGATATTCAGCGGCACTAAACTGTTTAGTGCCGCTGAATATCCCTGATTTGGGCTGCTAAATGCACCAACGCCTAGCGCTTAACATCAGGGCATTCCGGGGATGGAAGGGGGTTGTCACTGCAGGTTAACCGGGCAACAGCAATATTCAGCCGCTGACTGGTTATCCTAATCAGCTAAAGTTAGGATGACCGAATGGCTGTCCTAACTTTAGCTTTGCAGTCTGGTCAGTGGCTGAATTTCATCGTTGATCGGATTGCAAGATCACAATCCGGGCAACCCATATATTCAATGCCGGGACCCAAATATGGCCCTGGCATTGGATATCTGGGGCAAAGTTAACGCAGCAACAGCAAGCCGCTTTAACTGTGCTGGCCACCTCTGCTGAAAATCCTCCCTTTCATATGCATTTGCACACGCTTTGTTTATTAACTGGCCTAGTTTGTATTCTTTGTTTGCTCTAAAAACTTGAACCACTTAACAAAGTTGAGAACTCCTGTTCTGATTAACTTTTCATCCTCTCTCTTCTCCTCTTGGTACCATTTATTAAAGTACCACATGAAAACTCAATATGTATAAATTAACGGCACATTATCTGAAGCTGAAGGAGTCTCTAAGAGAATGTCAGAAAATGTTTTCTTTGAGAGGATGGAGGACACCTGGACTAATTTTTCTGAATGGATTGGTGAGGGGAGGGGTATAGGGAACACCCTCGCTGCAGCTGCTAGATTGTTTTTTCTTTGGGCTTGGTCATAGAGCCTATGTTCCCTGCCTTGGCGGTAGTATGGTAAGTGTCTGCCCTGTGCATTAAATGCAGGGCAGATGCTGGGCACGGCCTTTGTATTTACTGAACAGGCATTACACGTCCCACATGTTTCTTTTAGAAGAAAACCATAAGTAAGTACAAAACCTTATCACACTTCAGCAAAAGGCCACCTTGGATTGTAAGTCCTCCAGGGATAGGAAAATATCTAATGTACCCAAACATAACTTGCCTTGAACATTTGACAAAGACAAGAGCTAAATTCAATTCCCTTTTTAACTGCTTAAAAACGTTTATTATAAAGAGGAATTCCTGTAGCAGAATTTGACTCCTTGGACTAATAGCATACTAATTTTAATGGGAGTGTCAAAATCTCTCTTTGTTCTGAAACAGCTTGTTAAAGAGAGGGACTACTGAATAGATCATATAAAAAGTAAAATACTTGACTGGACATCCAGTATAGGTGGACTATAAGGCTTCTAGCATATTCCATTCTCTTTACAACTCATGCCTTTTTAACATTTATGTGCAGGTCAATGCAGGCGAATCAGTGGGCACAAGTCATGACCCCATGGCAAGGGGAACAATAGTCATTCAGTGCTGCAGAAAGCCTGTGGTTTTGGTCTGGCAATGGTTACTAACTTTTAGCAGGGAGGGTATATTCAGAGCAGCGGGGTGGGGGAAAAGGAGAGGGCTGAGGTTGCCAACATCTAGTCTGTGCTCCTAAATGAATCTGTCCTGACCTGTGAGAGGGAGGGAAGGTTTGTAGGCTGAGTCACTGACCCGTAAGGCCTGACCAGAAGTAAAAACAGATGTAAAACAGAAGTCTTCAGTCTTTCAGTGAGCAGGAGCTACCCTGAAGGAAATGACCCCAAGTAAGATACATTGTCACTGACATAACAAAGACAGGGGTACCATTGCCTCATTTACCCTCCCCCCACTCCTCATCCTTCACTCCACTTCATACAAAGGAGCAGGAAAAGAACTGTAATTACAAAAAGCCACAGTTTATTTGGTTATTCGAACCTGAGCCTTAACATTAACAAGGATAACCCCCAACAGCAGCCCCACCCCCCCCCCATCCATTTTGATTTGTTGTCTTACCCTTCCCCATCCCTGCTGGCATCTAGACAGCCAGCCACCATAGCTCCAGTGGCTGCTGCATTCAGCTATCAAGATAACTCCTCCCACACCACCGCCCATTGTGACAGCACCGAGGTGAATCCTCCCCTCCTCTCTTCCAGTTTGCCCTTCACTCCAAGGCCATGTCTCATTGCATTTAAGATAAACCACACAAATGCTTAGACTCTAGTTTCTGCCACCATGGCACACAATAAATACTGAACAAAACATAGGGCTGGGAGGATGGGAAGTTCACAGGGCCCCACAGGTGTGCCCTCTGCCTAAGCACTGAACGCTTTTGCCATGTGGCTTGTACCCTCTGCTTCCTCAGCAAACCTCGCCAATCTTCTAGACTGCTTCAAACATTTTAGAGACAATATCCTGTTGAAAGGATGGGGTCCTGGAACATCACCAAGCTACTCTGCCACCTACTACCCCACTGCACAATATCATAAAGGAGGGGTAGGCTGACATACCTATGCCATGTTATAACCAGTTGTGATGTGTACATCTCCCCCAGCCTCTTAAGTTTTAAGGTGGGACCAGTGGTATAAATACTGCCCAAGCAGCCCCCTTAATGCTAGGAGACCCAGGCCTAGACATGGGGGCCCAGCAGTCCCTAGTCTGTAATGGCAATGGCAGACTGTGGTAAACTTCGTACTTACAATAAAGATGTTTGCCGCACCATCTCCCACTGCCTCTCCTTAGAAAAGAACTTTATGAAGTGTGATCAAAAAGTATCAAAACTTGTACAATAACTAAAGAAGTATAACACAGAGTTATTGCACTCAGTCTCCTTCAAAGTAGTCCCCTTCTGATAAAACACACTTCCTCCAGCATTCCTGCCACTGCAGGAAACAATTTTGAAATACCTCTTTCATTATGCTGTGAAGCTGCTGTGTCAAATTTTGCTTAATGGTCTCCAAGCAGGGGTGGCTCTATAATGAGGCAAAGTGAGGCAGTAGCCTCAGGTGGCAACTTTTTGTGGGCGGAAAAAATTGCTCCCAAAAAGACCGCCTCACTCTGTAGCAGCAAAGCGCAGACAAACCAATGATACCAGGAGTCTGTTCAGAAGGTCCAAATCATTTATTTGTGCACAAGTCTCAAGCAAGACAATTTCAAAATGGCTGAGCAAAGTTTTCAAGCATTACAACAACTTTTATAGACTTCTGTTCCATTCTAGGTATAGAAAAACATTTCATTGGTCCCGGTACGCTCCCGTACCTCCCGTAGCCCCTCTATTGGTCCCGGTACTGATAAGTTTCTCCAATTATGTTCCTTCTGTGGGCTTCTGTAGGCATGACACCTGCCTGCCCCCCTTCTAGTCCCAATTACAATGGTCAGTTCATCAACTTGTTACTTTCACACTTTCAAGGCTATGGGACCATTTGTGCGTGCAGAAGAGCAAGGTTCTGTAACTCATCTGTCAGCACTCCTCAATATTTCTCTGCAAATGTACTCTTTCTTATCAGTAACTTTAAAACACATCTTTTCTGTATTTTTCCATTTCTTAATTCTGCAATTCTGCTTATCTAAGCTAATTCAATATTTCTACTGAGTTCTTTCTTACAATAGCAGCATATTGGGGGATGTGCAATCCTATATGCCTCTCCACAGGCCTCATTTACAGGTCAAGCTAGCCATGCTGGCCTGCCTATGTCAGACACCGTGGGTCACAGGCCTGCACCTGCCACATTCCCCCCTTTGATTAATCTCACCCTATTACTTAATAAGGTGTGAGAATTAAATCACTTTCCAGAGGATTCAAATCCTGATTAAAGGATTCTTACTAGTTCCACTAGGGCTGACTTTGTATAAAGCCATTATTCTAGTTGCGGTCTTCCGCTCTACTGTACTATCAATAGCACTATGAAGGGAACGCATACAACATGGGATTAAACATGGTAAGCAGAGGACTACAGCAACAAGGATTAGTACTAAGATAATAAAAGTCTTAAATCCTCCCAGCCAAGAGAAAAGGTTAGCAAACCAATTAGGAAATTTCAAGGCGTGCCAAGTCTGCACTGGCACATAAGCATGTCTCTGCATATCTTTAGCAATTTCTTCAACTACTTGACCTTTATCATCTATTTTCAAACAGCAATTGGTTAAATTCAGCTTACCACATACTCCTCCTTCAGCTGCTAGCAAATAATCAAGGGCTAAGCGATTCTGATATATGGCAGTGCGCATCTGAGTACTTTGTCTAGCTAAGAGCGTGAGAGCATGACTAGTTTCATTAGTTATTATTTCAACTACTGCTTGTAAGCGAATAATACGATTAATCATGTAGACTGGGGTTCGGTAGCCCCACATACCATCATCATTCCAAGTGGCAGGTCCATAATACTCAATAATTCTTTCTGGTGGCCAATCATCACCTTGCCATTTCTCCCACTTGCCTATCTGTAAGGCCTCTCTTTTCTGTCTAGATGCTCCTTTGTGTTTGTGGGTGGTATATACAGGGTATCCTAATTGTTCTCCATGTTCAGTGTTTAACAGGAAGAACGAAGGTCTGATGGTTCCTAAGACACATGCTCCTCCCCATTGTGGCGGGAGTTGCGCATATGCTCGGTTTCCACAGATCCAATATAGGCCAGGTGGGGCTTGCCAGGCTTGGACTTTGGCAAGGTTAGTCCATAGACCTGCAAGTTCAGGAAATCTGGCTAATGGGTTAGGAGGTTCAGGATGTCTGATTCCTGACCACCATGCTACCTTCTTGGTCGTGGCATTATAGTACTTCTGGCTAAGACAGACCAGCTGTCCTACCTTTTGGGTGAACTGGGGTCCAGTTCTGGCATAGCAAAGACGTCCAACGATTGAGTGCGCTAACACCCATTCACTGGTTGTCTTGTGTAATTCAGTCTGATTGTAAATCATTGAATAATTCAATTCTTGGGCTTCCCAGGGCCATTGGTCTCCCATTTGGGTTCCACCACAGAAATAACAATCTGTGATCTTAAGACTAGATACTACTGCTCCGGCTAATTCTAGAAACAAATTCTGTGAAGGGTGAGGGATCTCAAACTTATTTACATGCATAGCTTCATAAAAGGTACTATGAATATGATATTTAGATGACTTGTGGGCTTGGGTATTCAATCTAATATACACAATGGTCCCTGGATCTGTTCCTCCTCCCGCAATACGTAAACCAAACTTATATCCTTGTTTCCATGCATGGGGGTTATGTACACGCAAATGTAAGGGGTTACAAGCATCTTTCTGACATTTATCATTTGTGGTTGGCTTGGTTAGAGTAGCCATCCGTTTATCTATTTTCTCATTAGTTATACCAGTGTTCCAGGTAGCATAGAAAACACATTCCCAATACGGGCAATAGTAGTCTGCCGCTGTAGCAGTACTATACCCTGATCCTGTTTTACCTGTACACTTCCACCAATTTGTGGCACCTTCTGGACACATATACTTATGGTCATTCCGATACGCTTTCTCCCATGTACCACAGGTGGACTGACTATCTCTATTAATAGCATTACATGCGTCAAAATTCAAAACAGCAGGTTTAGTAATGTCCTTAAGTGGTGGTGTAGCAGCTAATATAGGTCCATCTGCATCCTTCCATCTTATTTCCAACGTGTAATAGGATGGATTCTGATGCGGATTATAGCATGCTTTAATTTTGCCATGAGTGCAAACATTTAGTTCAGTGGTGTTATAGATACACCGAGTTATTGTTCCCTTGCAGGTATAGTAAGAATGGTAAAGCAAAGTCTGAGTTACTTTCAGTCCAGTTCTAGTAGAGGTAATGCAAGCAGTGCATGGAGGTAGAGCATAAGTCTGTTCAAAACCTCCAAAGAAGGCAACCAAGGCAAAGCAGAAGCAAAGATACATGTTGATGTTGATTGGAGTTCTTCTGAATCCTCAGCTTGCTGATCTTGATCACGACGGTCTATTATTCTTCGTCCCGTTTGCTAATGAAGCAATTTAACGGGTGCTGAGTGTTGATTGAAGATCCTCAAGATGTCCAGCACACATTAACCAACTTAGCAATTCAGTTGGCTTGTGAAGTCTGGCTTAGTCAATGTAGTCTCACAGTAGTGTGTCAAATCACACACACAAATTGGGTTCGTTGAAACAAAACTGTTGCTGCATGGAAAACAGCAATCCTCTTCGAAAGACTTGGCTACTGCAAAGCACTTGTGATGAAGTGTCTATACTGCTGGTTGCCGTCTCAAAGTAACTCGCAAGGGTACATCAGGGTGCTGCTCTGCTGTCCACCGCTCTGGTTCAGGATCGGCGGCGGGCTTGACTCGGCTGTGGTGGATCCAGGCGTCGATCTCGGCTACCTTTACTGCAGTTGGGGTAGACAGGATGACGGTGTACGGTCCCTTCCAATGGGGTTCCAACGGTATCTTCTTCCAATCTTTGATCCACACCGAAGTTCCAGGCTGGTAGGGATGCAAGGGTTCCGTCAAGTTGATAGGCAACTGGTCTTGGATCCACGTATGGAGAGTCTGCAGAACGAAACTAAGAGCTAGGAGTTCTTGTCTGGTTACTTCTGAACCAATCTGGGCTAAATTTCCTTTGACTCCCTGCACTATTGGTGGGGGTTTACCATACAAAACTTCAAAAGGAGAAAATCCTGTTGACTTTACAGGGGCTGAGCGTATTCTGAGTAAAGCTATGGGGAGCACTTGGGGCCATTTCAAGTGTGTCTCCTGACAAAGCTTAGACATTTGGGCTTTCAATGTACGATTCATTCGCTCAACTTTCCCTGAACTCTGGGGTCTGTATGCAGTGTGGAGCTTCCACTGTATCTGCAAAGCTTTTGCTAACTGCTGAGTAACTTGGGAGACAAATGAGGGTCCATTGTCTGACCCTATTACTGCTGGGATTCCAAATCTGGGGACAATCTCTCTCATTAAGGCTTTGGTAACTTCTCGGGCTTTCTCAGTTCTGGTTGGGAATGCTTCTACCCACCCAGAGAAAGTACAAACTAATACTAGTAGGTAATGGTATCCATTGGCTTTTGGCATTTCGGTGAAATCAACTTGGAGGTTGTGCATGGGGGTCACACCTCTTGACTGAACTCGGGGTGCTGTAATAAGGCCTTGCTTGGCATTATTCTTGGCACAGATTTGACATTGTCGGGCTACTGAGGCTGATATGGTTGTCATCAGAGGAATGTAGAAATGTGGTCTGAGTGCTTTCTCCATAGCACTCTTTCCATAGTGGGTGGCTTCATGGAAAGCTTTAACAAAGGCTGGTCCTAACAATTCTGGAATTACTATTCTTCCCGGAGGTTGACTGCCTTCTTCTGGTGGCAGCTCAATCCATCCATCTTTCAATACTCCCTCTTCTTTGTCACAATAGTAATCCAATTCTTTGGTGGTATATCGTGGGGTCCATAGATTCAAAGGTACTGGAAACAATGCTGCTTGCATTGGCATAGCTTGTGGGGCAATCTGTCCTGTCATAGCTGCTTGTCGTGCTGAGGCATCTGCGAATCTATTCCCTCGAGCAACTTCTCCTTTTCCTGCTTGATGTCCTCTACAATGCATGACAGCTACACGTGTTGGGGCCCAGACTGCATCAAGTAACATCAATATCTCGGGACCATATTTGACTGATTTTCCTCCGGATGTGATGAGTCCTCTTTCTTTGTAGAGAGCTCCATGGGCATGCAAGGTAGTGAAAGCATATTTGGAATCTGTATATACATTTAGCACAAGTTTTTCTCCTAATAACAATGCTCTGGTGAGTGCTATCAATTCGGCTTTCTGGGCTGATGTGCCTGAGGCTAGGGCTGATGATTCAACTACTTCGTGTTGAGTGACGACTGCATATCCGGCACAGCGTCGTCCGTCAAGGATGAGACTGCTCCCATCTACATAATAGATCTGGTCAGGATTGTCTATGGGCACATCTGTTAGGTCAGGTCGACTAGAGAACACAGTTTCCATGACTTCGATGCAGTCATGTTCTGGGAGTTCTTCACTGATGGGTATCAAGGTGGCTGGATTCAGGGCATGGCTCACTTCGAGTTGTATCTGTGGGTTTTCACATAACATGCTCTGGTACTTCAACATTCGGGAATTGGTGAGCCAATAATTTGCTTTCTGTTCCATAAGGGCAAGGACTGCATGTGGCACAGTGACTCGTATGTTCTGTCCTAATGTGAGTTTGTCTGCTTCACTCACTAATAGTGCTGTAGCTGCAACTGCTCTCAAGCAGGGTGGCCATCCCTTGGCCACAGGGTCCAATTGTTTCGATAGGTAGGCTACAGGTCGTTCCCAATTTCCTAATTTCTGAGTCAACATGCCTAAGGCATTTCCCTGTGCTTCATGTACAAACAAGTGGAAAGGTTTGTGGACATCTGGTAGTCCAAGTGCTGGTGATGACATCAGTTCTTCTTTTAACTTCTGGAAGGCTGTATCCTGCTCAAGTCCCCACTCCAGTGGTGACTTCTCTTCTCCTTTTGTGGCTTCATACAGTGGTTTGGCAATTTGGGCAAAGTTGGGTATCCAGATTCGGCAATATCCTGCTGCTCCCAGAAAGGCTCTGACTTGCTTTCTGGTTGTTGGAGTTGGAATTCTACATACTGCTTCTTTTCTTTCTCTGCCTAATCTTCTGCTTCCTTGGGTAATACGAAAACCCAAGTATTTCACTTCTGTTTGGCATAGTTGTGCTTTGGCTCTGGAAACTTTATATCCAGCTTCATTTAGTAACTGCAAGAGATCTTGGGTGGCTCGTATACATTCTTTTTCTGATATGGCAGCTATCAACAGATCATCCACGTACTGGAGAAGTACTCTCCTCCCCGGGGCTACTGGATAGCTTGAAAGGTCTTGATTTAGTGCAGCACTAAAGATGGTAGGTGAATTCTTGAATCCTTGGGGTAATCTTGTCCAGGTGAGTTGGCCCCCTCTTCCAGAGATGGGGTCTTGCCATTCAAATGCAAACAATATTTGGCTTACAGGGGCTAATCTTATGCAAAAGAATGCATCTTTTAAATCTAGTACAGTGAAATGGGTAGCTTCAGCGGGTATCAATCCTAGTAGAGTGTAAGGATTGGGTACAACTGGGTGTATAGTTTCAACTGCATCATTTACTCTTCTCAAATCTTGCACTGGGCGATAATCATCTGTCTCAGGTTTCTTTACTGGCAAAAGTGGGGTGTTCCATGGGGATTGACATACTTTCAGTAGGCCATACTCAAGTAATCTCTGTAGGTGGCGATGAATGCCTTCAATTGCGGCTCTTGGGAGAGGGTACTGTTTGACGTGCACTGGTGTAGCGCTAGGCTTGAGGGTTACAATCACTGGTGCTATATGCTTGGCTAGGCCTGGGGGACTGCCTTCTGCCCATACTTCAAGTGGTGCATGAATGTTCTTTAAAGTTTGTTCAAAATAGGTATCTTGAATCGAATCATCAATGTAGTATCTCCACTCTTCTTCTCGGGGTACTGTCAGCAGCATTACTCCTGCTGGTTTGGCTTGCGAATTCACTGTCATTTGCATTTCTCCTTGCTCAGAGAAAGATATTTGGGCTTGAAGCTTGGCTAGCATGTCTCGTCCCAGTAATGGTACTGGACATTCGGGCATGTAAAGAAATTGATGAGTTACTTGCTGTCCTCCTAGACTGCATATTCGGTTTTGTAGAAAAGACTTTGTGGCTTTGGCACCAGTTGCTCCTATAATGGTGACTGCTTTCTTGGTGAATGGGGCTATCTTTTTGTCTATTACTGAATGTTCTGCTCCAGTATCAACCATAAAGTTCATAAATTGGTCTCCTATTTGTATTTCGACCATAGGCTCCTGGAGACCTAAAGCAAACTTGGAGCCCGGTCTGTCCTAATCCACGTCATCCTCTTCATGGGCCTGCGTGGCCAATGCTTGGATGGCTCCTCCTCCCCTCTCTCGCTGGAATTGTTCTCGATTGGCTCCTCCTCGGCCTCGGGGACGGCCTCGTCTTTCTTCTCGCCACTGATGATCGTATTCGTCATCTTGCTGGGCGTCTTCGAGTTGCGGGCAAGTATCTCTCCAATGTCCTTCCTCTTTGCAATAGGCGCATTGGTTCACGCCTAGTCTCTGGGTCCGGCCTCCGCCTTGACCCCGCCCTCTTCCTCTGCTCCTTCGATTAGGGACACCTCCCCTTTTCTTTTCAACTATGGCCGCAGCCAAAAAATCAGCTTTCTTCTTCATCTTTCTATCACATTCTCTCTGTCTTTCAGTATCACGATTCACATACACTTTATGAGCGACTTCCAATAACTGTGTTGCATTCATGCCCGCAAACCCTTCTAATTTCTGTAATTTACGTCTAATGTCTGGTTGAGACTGGTTTACAAAAGCAGAATTCACCATGCATAAACTTCCTGGTGCCTCGGGATCATAGGGAGTATACATTCTATAAGCTTCAGTTAATCTTTCATAATAATCTGCTGGGCTCTCATCTATTCCTTGGATAATTCCTGCTACTTTGGAAAGGTTCATAGCTTTTTGGCCTCCTCTTCGCAGGCCTTGTAAAAAGCCTTGGCGAAAACGGGCTAGGGCGGTGGATCCTTCATCTGTATTTGGATCCCATTGGGGGTCTTCATTTGGGAATTCTCTCTGAGCTGCTTCTCTACGATCTATTATATTCTGCCCCTGCGCTGGAGCTGCAGGGTTTTCTGCCATCCATTCAATAGCTGCTTTTCTAATTCTCGCTCGTTCTTCTGTGGTAAATAGGGTGGTCAGGAGCTGACGGCAATCTGGCCAAGTGGGTTGGTGAGTGAGTTTCCATAATACTAGTTACTAATTCTGTCAGCTCCTGGGGCTTGCTAGTATAGGAGGCATAGTGCGACCTCCAATTTAATAAATCCGTTGTAGAGAAGGGGATATACACATAAGTTAGGGGTCCCACTACCACTTCATCATTATCATTCTTTACGGGCACCCCCGGGACTTGCCTTAAGGGAAACAGTTTGGCTGTCCTAGGCGTCATTTGAGTCTGGGATCTAAGGGCTATTGTCGTTGTCTTTGCAGGAGTTGCTGTCTTTTTCTCAACTGGTTTTGCTTTGGGTTTTTCTTTCACTGGCTTGCTAGTGCTGGCGCTGACTTCCTCAGTTATTTGTACACTTTCCTCTTCTTCTTCTTCTGGGGGATCCTCACTTTCCTCTTCTTCTAGCTCCGCTTCTGGCTCACTTTTTACATCCTCCTCTCTCTTCTCTCCGCTAATTCTCTCTCTTCCTCTTCTCCAGGAGGAGGGAGGTCAGGGATTGGGTCTGGCCTCGGCTCCGGCGGTCTCTGGGGTGCTGGGGCAGGACGCCGCCGGGCTATTCTTACTGGACCTGGGGTTCGGGGCTGCCTGAGGACTACTTCTGGGGAATCGGGATCTGCCAAGATGGGTTTCTTCTTGGCTTTCTTATCCTGCTCTTTCATTCTAGGCTGTTCCTTTCTCTGTCTAGAATCTGTTTTAGCTAACATTATTCTGCACTGTTCCTCATAACAGCGCTGCGCCCAGGAGGGCGGATCTTCACAAATACTTAACCAGGAATCTATATAGGGGTACTGATCGGGGTGCGCTACCCGCACTCTACGGTGTATTGACTGGATAATCTCTACGGTGAACGTTCCCTCTCGGGGCCAGATGGGGTCTAGATCGGGCCACTCCCTAGTACACAAAATCTGCAAACGGGCTGCTGTCATTTTAATACCATAATCTCCTGAATATCCCTCTTTAAAATGTGCGATCATACATTCTAATGGAGTGTTCCTAGTAGACTCCGCCCCTCCCATTTCGATGTGTGCGCGCAACAACAGACAGAAGGGAAAAGGTGGGCGGACCGTGGGTAAGGGGTCCTCACGGCCCTGGAAACATACAGGGAATACAAATAACAAGACAAGACGACAATCGCTTCCCCCTTTTCGCGACCTGAACGCGGTCGCCCGGTCAGGAAATGCGCTAATCAGGGGTCAGCTCTCACTTGGTCCGTGCTGCCAGACCTCTCAATCACACTTCGTTCACACACTCATGCTAGCAACGTATTCCCAGAATGCATTCGTTTCTATCTATTCTGACTAGTCTTTTCCAAGTACAATTACAAAAAGGATGAGGGTTTCACCTAGCGAATTCCCATGCCAGGCTACTCGGCTCTTCCTTGAGAGTTGATCAAGCTCTCTTACCAATTCCCAATATCTCGAGATTACAAATTCCAAGTTCCAAGTTCCAATGGCAGTACTGCTCTTTCTATTTCTGTCTAGACCCAAAATCAAAACTATACTCACCGGATCCGGTCCTCAAAACTTCCCAAGCAGGCGCATGAGTTGGACCTCGGACTCCCCTCACTCGGGTTCGAGGCGTTGACTCCAGCCGGGCTCGTCGCCCGCCGAGGTCCGACCAGCTCCCTCCGATACAAGGGACCGGTGGCGCCAGGGAGCGGCCCTCGTCGGAAGGGCGCGCGATCCCGGCAGGACCAAGCCTATAGAGGCGGAAAGTCGTGGTATATTGCCCTATATACACTTTGATTCCACAACTTCCCGGCCAATGCACCAAGGAATATGTAGCAGCAAAGCGCAGACAAACCAATGATACCAGGAGTCTGTTCAGAAGGTCCAAATCATTTATTTGTGCACAAGTCTCAAGCAAGACAATTTCAAAATGGCTGAGCAAAGTTTTCAAGCATTACAACAACTTTTATAGACTTCTGTTCCATTCTAGGTATAGAAAAACATTTCATTGGTCCCGGTACGCTCCCGTACCTCCCGTAGCCCCTCTATTGGTCCCGGTACTGATAAGTTTCTCCAATTATGTTCCTTCTGTGGGCTTCTGTAGGCATGACACCTGCCTGCCCCCCTTCTAGTCCCAATTACAATGGTCAGTTCATCAACTTGTTACTTTCACACTTTCAAGGCTATGGGACCATTTGTGCGTGCAGAAGAGCAAGGTTCTGTAACTCATCTGTCAGCACTCCTCAATATTTCTCTGCAAATGTACTCTTTCTTATCAGTAACTTTAAAACACATCTTTTCTGTATTTTTCCATTTCTTAATTCTGCAATTCTGCTTATCTAAGCTAATTCAATATTTCTACTGAGTTCTTTCTTACAATAGCAGCATATTGGGGGATGTGCAATCCTATATGCCTCTCCACAGGCCTCATTTACAGGTCAAGCTAGCCATGCTGGCCTGCCTATGTCAGACACCGTGGGTCACAGGCCTGCACCTGCCACAACTCGGCCTCAAATAATAAAAGAAAACCCCCACCCAAACCAAAAAGCTCGGTTGCAAAAGCTGCTGCCGCTGCTGCAGCAGCGGCGGCAGCATGAAGTGTCCTGCGGCAGCTGCCTCTGAGCCCTCACACAGCACTCCCTCACCACGCGCCGGCTCAGCTTTTCAGAGCCGCATGAAGGGAGACTGTTTCCCTTTCGCAGCTCTGTTAAAGCTAAGCCTGCAGGCTCTGATGGGAAACGGCATTGCCTGTTTCCCATCAGCGCCATGGGCCCAGCTTTAACAGAGCCACGCAAAAGGGAAACACTCTCCCTTCGTGCGGCTCTGAAAAGCTGAGTCAGCATGCGGGGGGGGGGGGGGAGTGCTGTGTGAGGGCTTGGAGGCAGCCACCGCGGGACACTTCATGCTGCCGCCGCTGCAGCAGCAGCAGCTTTTGCAGCCAAGCTTTTTTGCAGCAGTTTTATTGATTTTTGCAGCAGTTTTATTGATTTTTGGAATTCCTTTAAGAAGGCCTGTTGGGCGGGGGTGGCACAGGAAAACAGTAATGGGCAGATGGGGGGAGGGCTAGGCCTGGAAATGGGCTGATGGGGGGTTAGAACTGGAAATGGGATGATCGGAAGGGGGGGGCTAGGACTGCTAATGGGCTATCGGGGGGGGGGGGTAGAACTGGAAATAGGCTTATGGGAGTTAAGAATGGAAATGGGCTGATCGGGAGGGGGCTAGGACTGCTAATGGGCTGATTGGTGGGGTTAGGCCTGGATATGGGCTGATCAGGAGGGGGGCTAGGACAGGAAATAGGCTGATTGAGGGGCTAGGACTGGAGTGGACTGATAAGGGGGATAGGACTGGAAATGTGCTAATGGGGGAGGGAAGGAGAGTGCTGCTGGCCATGGAAGAAAACTAGGGGCTAGGGCTACAAATGGGCTGGTGTGGGGGGATGGTAGAATAGGACTGAAAGGGAGCGGATACTGAGAGGGTCTGCCAGGGGAAGGAGGGGGCAGGAAGGGAGCTGACATGGGGAAGGAGGGGGCTGGAAAGAGCTGACACCTGGGATGTACTGAAGGGGGACTGGAAGGGAGCTGACACTTGGGGATGGGAGTGGTAGGTGGCTGGGTAATGGGGAGGAGGCTGGAAGGGAGCTGACATGCAAATGAAACTGGAGGAGGGATGGACAGATGGTAGGGCAACTGGAAGGGAGCTGACGGAGGAGGGGGAGTGGCACTGAGAGTGGAAGTGAGCTGCTACCTGGGATGATATTTGGACTAGAAGGGGCTGGAAAGTGGGGAAAGAGGGGGACTGGAAGGGAATGGACACCAGTGTCAGTCGTGGAAATGCAAGGCAGTTGACATTGGAAGGTACTGGGATGGGAGGACTGGAAAAGGGGCTGATACTGGGGAGGGTTACTGTAACTGGAAATGGGCTGATGGAAGGAAGTGAAGAAAACAAAAGAAGAGATAAGAAATGGCAGATGGACCATTGACCACAGACCACAGAAAGAGAGCTAAGAGAAGACAGGAAAGCAGAAACCTCAGATCGGGACCAGCATGATCAGAGAATAAAATGGTCAGACAACAAAGGTAGAATAAATAATTGTATTTAATTTTAGTGATTGTAGTATTGGGGAACTGCATCTCTTATTTATCTGATGTTGCACTGCATGTGGACTCTGGCTTCTTGGGGTTTCAGTTTAAAATTTGTCTACATATTTTTATTTTTACTTACATAAAGATCTATACTGTACTGTAGTAATTTGACTTATTCAGCTTTTCTAATAGGTGAATGGATGTTCCAGGGCCCAGTGTAGTATTTACAGTGACGCTTTTTTTGGCTGGGCTCCTTATGTGTGTTTTGGAAAATTGTGCTGATATGGTATGGTAGGTTTGCTCTATCAGCAAAGAAAATGACATCATGTGAATTCATGTATTTTTATGCTGGTTGGTGTCAGGGACAATTTATGCAAGTATATGGTCACATCTGGAGTGGAGGAGTAGCCTAGTGGTTAGAGCAACAGCCTACTACCCAAGAAACCTGGGATTGATTCCCACTGGCACTCTTTGTGGCCCTGGGCAAGTCACTTTACCCTCTATTGCCTCAGAAGAAAAAGCCTGGCAATCTACTTCCAGTCATACCTTACCAAGAAAACCCAGGGCCTGCTGGGTTACCTGGAGTCAGCACGGATTTGAAGGCACTTAAAAGAAAATGATCACAACTATGTGCAAATGACCGGAATACCAAAGTAGGCACATGGTTTACTGCTGACTCCCAGCAGCCCCTGGGTTTTCTTGGTAACGTATGACTTGAAGTAGATTGCCAGACCTTTTCTTCCGAGGCAATGGAGGGTAAAGTGACTTGCCCAAGGTAGCAAGGTGTGTTAGTGGGAATTGAACGCTGATCTCTTGGATACTAGGCTGTTGCTCTAACCACTAAGCTACTCCTCCATTCACTGCTTCAGATGCATGCCCCCTTATAAAATTACCCCCTTTTTGTATAAACCTTTTGAATATCGTCTCAAAGGTATATTCAGGTTAAACACCAGAAAAAAGGGCAAAAACAATGGGCAATGCCCCAAATGCTCCTTATCTCAGCTTCTTGGGTTTTGAGCCGGCATGGGTTTTTCTTGGGGGCAGTATTTCATAAGGCTAGGTTTTGAAAGTCTGCATTTCCCCTCTGTTCCCATGAGAAAAGAATCCAGAAAGCACAGCCCGGAGCCCACATGCTGCCATCACACTAGAGGGCAGGGCAGGGCAGGAGGCGCATAGACATTACGTCATTTACTTAACGAGAAACTCGCAGGAAAAGGGAGGAAAACAAGCAACAATCATTCCAGCCTTCAATCACTTAAGAAACTTTGCCAGGAAGATGAGTTAAGAATATTTAAAAAAGCATGTTTTTAATTTTCCTTAAAATTAAAAGAAATTAGATATCTAGCTATAAATTCTCCCTCATCGGAGTTTATAAATAGACTTGATCAGGTGCCGGGCACATGGCTGTTTTGGGGGCATGCCTGAGTATGATCAAATGCTAAATGAGACCCAGCCTTCCAGCAAGCCTAATCTCCTTGGCTCATCTAAAAATGTGCCTGTTAACCTCTCTGGTTCAAAGTGGATATTAATTTTGGAATTTGCATTGTCGGAAAGTTCAAGGTGACCCCCTGGCTTCCGTGTGCCAGCATTGCTGCCTCAGCCGCTCTCTCTGTCTTGCCCTTTGAAGTCTTTTGATCTGTTTCATGAATTGCCCATCATAAAATTGGAGAGAGATGCATTTCTGTCTTTGCCAGGTATGATTCAAAGCAGACAGCTGTGTCCCTTCCTACCCCCTGACTTTTGACTTTTGCAAAGTAATCAAAAATAGTTTAAAAATAAATCCAAGTCCGTATGTACTTCAGTCACTGGAAAAAAAATCTACTTCTTTTCTCCCTGAATAATAACCTAACCTCAAGCTAAATCATTTTGGAGAACAATGATATGAATATCTGACAAGATTCTGAAAATAATAAAGGGCCAATTTTCAGACAGCCCATATACGTAGTCACAAACTATGCAGGTGTTTTTAACATCTGTACTACATGCGATTTTCCAAAGGAATATTAAAGCCGCGCTGGGATGTGCATGGACAGCTAACGCAGGGCCCTGACACTTAGCGCCGCCAGATTTTTGCACTAACTGTCCATGGCACGATAGGGGGAGCAAGTGGACTGTTTAGGGGCAGAGATTGGGTGAGGGTAGACTCTGGCAGTCAGCGCTCCTGCACTAACTGCAGGGCATCGAGTTAGCATGGATGCACTTATTGCCACTTCAAGAGGTGGAGATAAGTACACTCGGACTATTTTGATGCCACATTAGGGCAGGGTGCACCACGTTAACTATCAGGAACATGCTGTTTTGGGATATAAGATCTAAACTAGAAATGGACACACAGTCTCCTTCCTGGAACTGGGTAACTTGGCAGCTCTGAAACTGTGGCTCACTGAAGAATTGGAGATATATTTGTCCTAAATCTGGCTAGTAGGTGTCTTCATAGAGGGATGACAGAGACTTGGCCCCCTCTTTTCCAGGGTTTGTCGATGCTGCTTCTGCAACAGCCCCAGCCCCTGGGAAGCAGAAACTGGTCTCAGGAATCAAACTCAGAACTTCCACCAGACAGTGCACAACATTATCACTGATCCATCAAGCCAGTCCAATTCATGGCTAGTGTTAATGTGCACTAATGTCACAAATGTGCCTTATTTTACCATAGTCCCATTTTATGCAGTCGGTCCTAGTTTATTTTTCATGGAAAGGGTGGTGGATGCCTGTAATGCTTCCCAAAGGAGGTGATGGGAGCAAAAACAGTGACAGAATTCAAAAAGGCATGAGACAGACACAGGGTATCACTATATAACAAGAGGATGGAGGGAATCACCAACTCACCTCTCACCTCGATTCCACTCTCTCTCTTCACCTCGCCAATCCGGATTCCGGACCGGCAATAGTACTGAAACTATTCTTTTGGCACTTCTTAGCAAGTTGCAGCGCTCTCATGACCGTGGTGATATATCTATCGCTGTTTCTTTGGACCTCTCTGCTGCGTTCGACGTGGTAGATCACCACACACTCCTCACTCGTCTATCAGATCTCGGTATCCACGGCACAGTCTTACAATGGTTTCGGTCTTTCCTTTCATCTCGCACTTTTGCTGTCTGTTCAGGATCCATCACCTCTCCCTCTCTCCCTCTTCATTGTGGTGTCCCCCAGGGTTCTATCCTCGCTCCCCTTCTCTTTAATGTCTTCCTTGCTACCCTGGCCTTGCTTATACAACAGGCTGGCATCTCGGCCTACTTCTTTACCGATGATATTCTTCTGGTCCACCACACAAGTCCCTCAGCCCCAGATCTCTCTGCTCTCAACACCTGCCTTACCTCTGTTTCCGACTGGTTTGCTAGCAACTACCTACATGTTAATCCTTCAAAGTTGGCCACTATTTGGTTCACCCTTGGTGCCCCTTCCCCCACTTTGGCAACTCTTATGGCTGCTTCCCCGATTCCTCTGGTCTCTGTTCTTTGCTACCTCAGTATTACTCTTGATTCCTCCCTCTCCTTTCACCAACACATCTCTACACTTGTACGTAGCTCATTCTTCCATCTTTGTAGAATCCGGGCTGTTCGTCCTTTTCTTCACCTCTCCTCTCTTACTACTCTTGTCCTTTCTTTGGTGATTTCTCGACTCAATTACTGCAACTCACTCCTTGTAGGTCTCCCCCAATATCAGCTTCATCGGTTCCAAATAGTTCAGAACACAGCTGCACGTCTTCTCACTCACTCCTCCCCTTGGATCATGTGACTCCCTGTCTTCTTTCCCTTCACTGGCTTCCTATCAAAGTTCGTTTCCTGTACAAGCTTCTCACCATTACCCATAAGGTTCTTCACACCAGTACACCCCAGTACCTCGCCGACATCATCTACCTCCAGCCAACTCCCCGTCTACTTCTCTCAGCCCACGGTAATCGTCTCTTCCTTCCATCCCCTGCTCAGGCCCACCTCGAATCGACCCGTCATGCTGCTTTTTTCTTCTTGAGCCCCGCCCTCTGGAACTCTCTGCCCCACCCTCTCTGTACTGAAGCATCCTTTTCACGGTTTAAGGCCCTTCTCAAGACTCACCTCTACTGCCAGGCCTACGATCTCCCTATTCCTCCTGATTTCCATTCACCAAGATGCCACTGCTCACCTCTGCAAAATCGCCTTACATTCTCTGGTATTCAGGTTACAGCCCCTCCCATCCCCCACCAGTCTTGTCTGTCACCTCTGTCTTGGTCTTTATTTATAGCGTCCTTCGTCTTTATCTTTAGCGTCCCCCTGGGTCTACAGCTGTCCTTACTATCCTTCTCTCTTCTTTTCTATTGGCTCTCCTATCATACCGATGACGTTCCTTTTTCCTCCTTTACCTTCACCAGTTGCACTTGGTTATTATTGTACACTCTTTGATGCTCGGCAATGAGCGGTATATCAAATGTTGTGAATAAAGAATAACAAGAGGGGTAACTGGCCTGGAGTGGCAGGTACAACTCTAGCATCTTACTGAGCAGACTAGATGGACCATGCTAGTCTTGATCTGCCATCATTTACTATGTTAAAAATAAAGAGGATAATCTTTTGAGGAGCTGCATAAAGTTATGCATCAGCAATGTGTGTAAATCATGATAGTTTAGTGATTTGCACATGTAAATGGGTTTTTACTCACCTACATGATATGGTCACTTTTGTGCAAGTACTTGCATTGGCCCAGTGGTCCGTACTGTCATTGTGAGTATGCAAATAAGCAGAGTTTGGAAAGAGTAGGGGTACAGCACACAAATACACACATTATAAAATGCTATATCTTATGTGCATTTTTTTTACAAATCAAGCTGCAGGCATTTATATCAGCTCTAGGGCCTTAGATTAATGCATGTATTTGACCACTTTGTCAGTATCCTATAAAGAAAAGTAGGCACCTCCTTTTATTTATAAAAACAGGCTTAACATAAACCTGCGAAAATGAGCATTAACTAGGCAGAACTTTATAAAATGACCTTCCACATGTGTTAAAGGCATTAGCACTCGCTAAAGCAGTAATTGTTAGTTTGTACAATCTCAGCTTTATTATAATTTGTCTCAATTTTTTTAAACACTGCATAGTGTTAGGGGGTAAAAAATGAAATTACCTACATTTTGACAAACCTAGGGCATTTTTTATTAGTGGGATTTTTCTTTGATTATTAATTGCCTATGAAAAAGTATCCACACAAATTTGTCACTGCTTTTTGTGGAATGTGTGTGCATAATTTTGATTACTCCAAACCATGCATCTAGTCTTTTGCCCTAGGACTGTCTCATTAACTTCCCAGGTAAAAGTATCTGTGGGGGGATTTTAACTTGCAGAAAGGGTGAATAATAATAAAAAAGCTCATATCCAATGGTAAAAACATGTTTTACCCATGGAAAGGGTTTTGATCATTGCTGTCTAATCTTTTAAAAACAGAAATTTGGAATAATCCCCACAGATCTGAGCTAGGAGATGTTGTTGTTGTTAAGTGCCGTCGAGTCGGAGTCGACTCATGGCGACCCTCTGGATAGCTATCCTAAATTGTGTTCGGTCTTCAGTCAGGCGGCTCATTGTTGACAGACTGGTACCCGTAGCTGCTGTTATTGTATCGATCCATCTCATTGCTGGCCTTCCTCTTTTGCGTTGACCTTCTATCTTGCCAAGCATAATGTCTTTCTCTAATGATCTCTCTCTTCGCATGATGTGTCCAAAGTATGAAAGTCGAAGTCTTGTCATCTGAGCTTCTAAAGAAAGCTTAGGTTTGATCTCCTCTAGTACCGACTGGTTTGTTCTTCGGGCAGTCCATGGTATACACAGTATTCGCCGCCAGCACCATAATTCAAAGGCACCAATTTTCTTCCTGTCTGTCTTTTTCACTGTCCAGCTTTCACATCCATATGATGTTATTGAAAATACCATGGCTTGAACAAGTCGAATCTTTGTATGGAGAGAGACATCTCTGCTCTTGAGAATCTTATCTAGGTCTTTCATAGCCATTCTGCCAAGAGCAATGCGCCGTCTGATTTCTTGACTGCTTGTTGCTTCTTTATTGATAGTTGATCCAAGTAGGTTAAAGTTGTTCACAATTTCAATTTCTTCTCCTTCAACGATGAACCTATTGATTATGCCAGTTGTCATGATCTTTGTCTAGGAGATGATGCTAGGAGATGATCCACCATCAAACACAATATAATGAAATGGTATCCTTTCTTTTATGATGGAGACAACATGTAAAACGTACTTAGAAATGCCAACTGGGATGTCTGTGTTGTATTTTGGCAGTGTTCACACAGATGGCTTGCCGGAGAGACAGGCTTCCTCCTATACAGGTTGGAAGGAGAAGACTCCTCCCACAACTCAGTTAGCCAGAGCCCCGTGGTATTATCCTGGGCAATATCGATAAACTGGAATTCAAACTGGTGTGCCATATTTGCACAGTCAGTGTATTTATCCAGAGTCAGAGTGCAGGGGGTATTGTGGCATTTTTCTTTTACTGTTTTCATGGTTTTTGTTGCAGCCATACATCTGACATCATGAGGAAAGAGTGAAATTATACTCAGCAATAGCACAGACACTTTATGAAGAGGTCCACAAACAGCCTAGACTAGGATCTGACTAATCCTATGCTTTATGACATCATAAGTAAAAAAGATCAATCAAATCCATCGAACAGGAGGTCATTGTGTTACAAACGCTGCTGCTTCCAGATGATCCAATAGAGCTACTTAAACAATTCTAATATTTTTACTACTTCTTGCATGCATTTCATAGGGTCTTAATGAGGACTTTGATTTACTTACCCATTACCATTCATCCTTTTATCTTATAACTTTATTCAGCTTTAAAAAAAAGTACCATTGTAATGTAACCTGTAATCTACTTGTATATTTAGGAAACATTATTCTCAACTCATTCTGTGCAGACTTGAGGTATTTTTCCCCTATTCCCCAACGTCTCCCTCCTCCCACCACTGATTTATTTTAGGTCTGTGCTTCAATCATTGGTGTTGAGGAGTTTGGGTTACTACGAGTACAACACACTGTATCTAGGGTGCCCTAGACCATGTTGTAACCACTCCAGATGGCTGAAAACGCTGCGGGTGGTGTACCTAAGTCTGTCAGTACCTCTCCTGAACTTCAAGCCTTAGATTGACTTCACTGGTCAACAAAGTTTTACAAAAGTCATGTTACTGAAATAAAAATAGTCTACAAGAATTATCTCAGTAACATGACTTTGGTAAAAATTTGTTGACCAGTGAAGTCAATCTAAGGCTTGAAGTTCAGGAGAGGTACTGACAGACTTAGGTACACCACCCTCAGGTCTCAGCTGAGGTGCCAGACCAAGACAAACCACCCATCTGGGCAGCATCAGAATGGGATAGTGTTGACGGAGGAGGAACACATTTTTGTGACAACGGCAACACCACCAAACTTAAACTGCGCGGAAGAAAGGCCCGGAAATCTACTTCTGTATCTTGCCATGAAAACCCAATGGATAGTTACAACAAAACAAATTGTGCTATGGTGCTGGAAGATGAAACCCCCAAGTCGGAAGGCACTCAACTAGCTACTGGGGAAGAGCTGAAGACTTTTCAGAGTTGTTGTTATGGAAGGACAGATGGGCCTTGTGGTCTTTTTCTGTCGTCATGTTTCTATGTTTCTATGTTAAAGTCAGCATTTATGATGTGGTTGGATCAAAGCCCTCGGGAAGTCTGACTGCTGATGTAGCTGCGCATGAAATGAGAGTCAGAAACTGTAAAGATGTCTTACACATTGGAACATGGAATGTACGAAGCATGAACCAAGGGAAGTTGGAGGTGGTAAAGAATGAAATGGAACGTGTACAACTTGATCTGTTGGGTGTCAGCGAACTGAAATGGACTGGCATCGGGCACTTTGCATCAGATGATCACATGGTCTACTATGCTGGAAATGAAATGGTGTTGCATTTATAATAAAGAAGAAACTTGCAAGAACTGTAATGAAATACAATGCAGTCTGCGAACCCTTAATCTCTATTCGTCTACGAGGATTGCCTATCAACACAACTATAATTCAAGTATATGCCCCAACAGCTGCAGAAGAGAATGAAATTGAAGAGTACAAGCTGAAATTGACAGAACATGCAAACAGGATATCCTGATAGTCATGGGTGACTGGAACACAAACGTTGGCAACAAAGAAGAAGGCAAAGTAGTTGGAAAATATGGACTTGGCAACAGAAATTAAGCTGGAGAAAGACTGATAGAATTCTGCAAGACCAATGATCTATTCATCTCAAACACCTTCTTCCAGCAACACAAGCGGCGACTGTACACATGGACTTCACCCAATGGATTGTATAAAAATCTAATTGACTACATCTGTGGAAGTCAACGATGGAAAAGCTCTATAACATCAACTAAGAAAAAACCTGGAGCTCACTGTGGTACAGATCATCAACTACTAGTATGAAAAGTCAAGCTAAGTTGAAAAAGAGCAAACCACTCATGAATGCACCAAAATATGACCTTGAGAATATACCACTGGAATTTAAAGACTGCCTGCAAAATCAATTTGCTGCTTTAGATACAAATGACAGAGCTCCGGAAGAGTTATGGAATGACATCAAGAAGGTTGTATTGGAAGAAAGTGAGAAGTCTCTACAAAAGGTGAAAAAGCAAAAACGGCCAAAATGGATGACGGAAGAAACTCTGAAAATTGCCCAGAAAAGCCGAGAAGCTAAAGCCAGAGGAGAAAGAAAACCAATCGCAGAACTCAACAGAGATGTCCAACATGCAGAAAGACAGGACAAGGAAAAGTACTACAATGACACTTGCAAGGAAATAGAAGCAGAAACTATTAGAGGAAGAACAAGATCGGCTTTCCTGAAGCTACGAGAGTTAAAAGAAAAAGTTCCAGCCTCGAATTGGAATGTTACAAGATGGTCAAGGTTCCATGTTGAATGATGCTGAGAAGATCAAGAAAAGGTGGAAGGAATATACAGAGTTTTTATATGATAAAGATCAAGTGGACCAACAGCCGTTTCAACCTGTACCTTATGATCGGGAACCATTGGTGATGAAAGAAGAAGTTGAAGCAGCATTGAAAGCCTTATCAAAGAACAAAGCACCAGGCATTGATAGCATTCCTATAGAAGTATTGCAGCAATCTGATGCAGCTGTTACCATACTTACAAGGCTCTGCCAAGAAATATGGAAGACAACATCATGGCCAACTGACTGGAAAAGATCTGTGTTTATACCAATACTAAAGAAAGGTGATCCAACTGACTGTGGAAATTATCGAACAATCGCTCTGATCCCACGTGCCAGCAAGATTCTACTGAAGATTATTCAAAAGAGACTACAACCATACCTGGAACAAGAACTACCTGAAGTGCAAGCAGGGTTCAGGAAAGGGCGAGGAACAAGAGACATCATTGCGGATCTGAGATGGATCCTTGAAAAGACTAAAGAAAACCAAAAGGATATCTATTTGTGTTTTATCGACTATAGCAAGGTTTTTGACTGTGTAAGCCATGAGAAACTCTGGGCCACATTAAGAAGCATGGGTATACCAGAACACCTGATCGTTCTCTTGCACAATCTGTACATTGATCAAGAAGCAACAGTTCGAACGGAACAAGGAGAAACAGAATGGTTTAAAGTAAGCAAAGGTGTAAGACAAGGCTGCATACTTTCCCCCTACCTGTTTAATTTATATGCAGAACAAATCATCAGAGAAGCAGGATTGTATGAAGACAACAGAGGTGTGAAGATTGGTGGAAGACTCATCAACAACCTTCGCTATGCTGATGATACTACATTACTGGCTGAAAGTGAAGATGATCTGAAACATTTGCTTCTCACAATCAAAGAACACCTTAATGTAAAGAAGACAAAGATCATGACAACTGGCGTAATCAACAGGTTCATCATTGAAGGAGAAGAAATTGAAATTGTGAACAACTTTAACCTACTTGGATTAATTATCAATAAAGAAGCAATAAGCAGTCAAGAAATCAAACGACGCATTGCTCTTGGCAGAATGGCTATGAAAGACCTAGATAAGATTCTCAAGAGCAGAGATGTCTCTCTCCATACAAAGATTTGACTTGTTCAAGTCATGGTATTTTCAATAACATCATATGGATGTGAAAGCTGGACAGTGAAAAAGACAGACAGGAAGAAAATTGATGCCTTTGAATTATGGTGCTGGCGGTGAATACTGTGTATACCATGGACTGCCCGAAGAACAAACCAGTCGGTACTAGAGGAGATCAAAGCTAAGCTTTCTTTAGAAGCTCAGATGACAAGACTTCGACTTTCATACTTTGGACACATCATGCAAAGAGAGAGATCATTAGAGAAAGACAACATGCTTGGCAAGATAGAAGGTCAACGCAAAAGAGGAAGGCCAGCAATGAGATGGATCGATATAATAACAGCAGCTAAGGGTACCAGTCTGTCACCAATGAGCCGCCTGACTGAAGACAGAACACAGTTTAGGATAGCTATCCAGAGGGTCGGCATTAGTCGACTCCGACTCAACGGCACTTAACAACAACAACAGGAATTATTGATTACATCACGAAATGCATGTCAGTAGTAAATATAATAGGCCTTCGGTTAATACCTGTAAAAAATCAAGTCATAGACTACCTCTTAGATTTTTTCGCCTGTCTCTTGCACAGCTGTTCGGGAGCTTCTCTGGGGAGTGTTCAGCAGTAGTCAGCCAGCATTGTAATGGACCATTTTCCCTGGTATCTTTGCTCCATCATTGCGATATCCTGGTGAAAACATTTGCCCTGTTCATCACTAACCATACCACAGTTGTCAGGAAAGAAATCGAGATGGGAATCAAGGAAATGGATCTTTAGAGACATATTGCAGCCAAGTTTCTGATACTGCATCAGCATGTCTTCTACTAGTTCCTTGTAGTTTTCTGCCCTAACATTCCCGAGAAAGTTTGTGGACACTAGGCGAAAAGCATTCCATGCTTGTTTCGCATCACCCTGCAGCAAGTTGTTGAACCGGTCATCTTTGAAGAGTTCTCGAATCTGAGGACCCACAAAAACTCCCTCTTTAATCTTTGCTTCGCTGAGTTGAGGGAATTTTTCATGCAGGTATCAGAAAGCTGGCGAAGTGCGGTCCATGGCTTTCACAAAGTTTTTCATCGAACCTAGTTTGATGCAAAGGGGTGGTAGCAGGATTTTGTGAGCCTCAACCAGAGCTGGGCGCTGGATATTCTTCTCTCCAACTGTTACATTTTGTCTGCGATTCCATTCCTTCCGCAAGTAATGCCAATCCCTTGCTCGGCTATCCCACTCACATAAGAAACACATGAATTTTATATATCCCTGCTGCAGTCCCATTAAAAGGGCAACTAAAAGGGTGCCCAATCGGGGTAATCCCATTGCACAATCGGGGTAATCCCATTGCACAACCTCCTCTCCTCCCCAATCGGGGCAGTTTGTGCAATATAAAAGAGCTCGCCAGCCCGGAGGAAGCCCTCTTCAAGCCGTGTGCTCTCCCTGGAGGGATAGAGCCTTTCTTCCAGCAGCGGGAAGCAGCAGCAGCATCGGGTGCCCAATCAGGGTAATCCCATTTCACAACCTCCTCTCCTGCCCAATCGGGGCAGTTTGTGCAATATAAAAGAGCTCGCCAGCCCGGAGGAAGCTCTCTTCAAGCCGTGTGCTCTCCCTGGAGGGATAGAGCCTTTGTTCCAGCAGCGGGAAGCAGCAGCAGCATCGGGTGCCCAATCGGGGTAATCCCATTGCACAACCTCCTCTCCTGCCCAATCGGGGCAGTTTGTGCAATATAAAAGAACTCGCCAGCAGGCGTGCCCGCGCCGTGCGGGCCTCGCAAGAGGGCCCTTTGGCGTGGCCCTTAGGCGGTGGCCAAACTCCACACCGAAGCCTGACCACAAATCCATCCATAGATCAACAAAAAGAAGTTTCTTTCAGCACCCTCGACGACGCTACTCAACACAATCGCCACGCTGTGCAAATAACAGGAAGTGAGATTGACGCGCCCACCTTAGCCGCACATCCCAGAGCGTCTCCAGCCTCAATCACAAAACCTGAAATTCATCATCCAAGCAACAATTCCTGACATCTCCTCAAAACGAAGGTAACATTATCCCACAATTATTTGCTACCTCCCCACAGGAGTGAACTCTATCCAAATAATCTAACGTCTAATCGCAGGTGTAAAACGTTTTCACCATATATGCATGAATGTAAATGTTCTCAATGTCGCAGAAAATATAATTGATAGCAGGTCCAATCTTACGAAGTGCAACTAGTATCAGACTAAGGAATTAAAATATCACAATTATAGACTCAATTAATGATTAACGTATTGTATTGTATACCTGCAACTCATCTAATGGTCAACCATTCTACCCGATGTTCTGACTCAGTATTAGCCATGATTGTAATGTTGTTTGTGCAGGAAGTATCCCTAGACTCCTAGTACCCACCCCCAGTCTTTATTACAATCTGTAACAATAATAGATAGAGTGCAACTGTTACCTTTAATTACCACAGCCTGTAAACTGTTACTAGTACATGCCATATGGATATTTTCTACTAATAAGTAACAATTCTGTTTAATCTATATGTAGTAACAACTTATACTTACAGCACATACAGATTCAGAAAAGAACATCCAATACCTTACTCAAACTCTCACAGAAAATCGAAAACATCTCACACCCACTCTCTACTCTCAAAGCAGAAGTACACACAATAAAGTTACTCAAAAGCTCACAGCCAAAATGCTCCTTACAAATAACCTTTTCTTAAGATTACTTTACATAAGTATAATATTAATGACAATAATTACAATCACCCACGGCTTTAATGACAAAATATACAAGACTATCCCAATCATGCATAGACCACCACGATACAGCACCTACCTTGGCCATACAAACATAGACTCCCACCCTAAAATTAACCATTACAGACTAATTCACATAAAATACACCAATCTACCCCAGCCAAGTATCCAACACGTCACTAAAGGCGTAAAAACATTATCATGCATACTAATAAATGCCAGATCTATGAAAAACAAACTCCCCATCTTTACAGACATGTTAAACGAACTAAAACCTGACATACTATGTGCTACCGAGACGTGGCTAGCCGACACTGACACAGTCTATATAAACCAACTTAATAACAATGATTATGAAACCTCGTACACCCATAGGAACAACAAAAAGGAAGGTGGTGTACTCATAATGACAAAAAAAGTCTTAAATACTAAACCACAGCCTACAAATACAAATACACCATCCAACATTGACACACTCATTATCAAAATTGGACACCTTAAAATCTGTTTAATTTACAGACTACCTGACCATCAGTCCAAAAACATGGACAATCTTATAGAGTTACTGAGCTCCTCTACTGACCAACAACCTATAATACTGCTTGGGGACTTTAACCTCCCTTCTCTACCTGCATCACAGTCTGCCCTATTTCTAGAATCAACAGCAGACATGGAGTTTAAACAAATAATTTCTAAACAAACACACACTGAAGGAGGCATACTTGACATGATCTTTCTCCCCGAAGTATTACACAAGCTTTTCAACTCTGATTCACTTGAAAGCATCCCAATTCCGTGGTCAGACCACTATCTAATCAAATTCCAGCTCATCATCAATGATACAAAAGAAAACAGTGGCCCATCAAAACATTTAAAACATAGATTTAAAAAATACAATGAAGAGGAATTCCTAGATCTAATAATTCCCCACTTATCACCATCACCTTCAGATTTAGATGAAGCGATCACAAACTGGCATAGGACAATCAAAAATGCTGCAACTAACAAACATGTGAATAAAAAGAACAGTCACCCTAGAACTGGAAATGAGCCTTGGTTTAACAACACACTAAAACAAATGAAAAAAGAATTAAGGAAAACAGAATGCAAGTGGCGCAAAAATAAAGATACTACATATTATGAGTCCTATCACAACCAACTCAAAAAGTATAAAGAAGCAATAGATAGCTCTAAAAAGAACTACCATGCAACAATACTTGATAATTCACTAAACAGACCTAGAGAATTATTCTCTATTGTACAAAAACTCACGAACAACAATCATAGCTCTTGCATGGAAATCACAGAAATTTCCCCTCAGACTCTGGCAAATCACTACATAAATAAAACTAAACACCTCCTGAACCTGCCAAAAACAACGAACACATCTCAACATATTTACCCAGATAATTGGTCTAACTTCTACCCCATAACTAAAGATACACTCAAGAACATAATACTAAACCTAAACACCACTACGTCTTATCTTGACCCATGTCCAGTAACCTGGATAAAAAAATCTCTACCAATCCTATCACCATTCATTCTCCCAATAATCAACCTATCCTTAACCAAAGGGTACCTATCACCAGCTCTAAAGCATGCACAGATTCGCTCACTGCTTAAAAACAACACCCTTGACAAATCTTCACCAAATTCATACAGACCTATTTCAAGCATACCATTCATGGCAAAACTAATTGAAAAGACAGTTCAAGGTCAAATTCAAACGCAGGAATATATAGACAACTCAGCCCCCCTGGATGATCAACAATATGGTTTCCGCCCTCGCCATGGAGTAGAGACACTTCTAACTGTCCTAATTGACACACTCATAAGAGGGATAGATAACCCATAGCAAGCGTTCTTATTCCTATTCATAGACATATCTGCGGCTTTTGATAGTGTTCACCATACCATAATGCTCAATAATCTTAAACAAATAGGGATAAAATCAACAGTGCTAAACTGGTTTACCTCATATCTAGGCAATAGAACTCAAACTGTCAGAATAGGAAACAACACATCTAACACATACAATCAGGAAATTGGCCTACCCCAAGGTTCTGCTCTATCAGCCCTTCTATTTAATATTTATATAAAACAGGTCTGTAACATTTTCAAAAAATTCAAGGTATACTATCATTTGTACGCAGACGACATAATGATGTATATCCCATTCACGATCCCCAATCTACCACTTAAATTACTCACTGAATGTTTCAACGAAATTACCACTTGGCTAAATAACAATAACCTCGCCATCAATCACTCCAAAACCGAAGCACTAATTGTAACCAAAAACCAATCATACTCTCCCCCACCACATATTATACTTCAGGACCACAAAATCAAAATAAAGAATGAAGTGTGATATTTAGGCGTCATACTGGATACACATCTCAATATGAATATGCACATAAGAAACACAACAAAGCAAATTTACTTCAAGCTCAGAATCCTAAAACAACTACGTCCTCTAATACATTTACAAGATTTCATGAAAATAATACATGCAATAATAACTCCTCACTTCGACTTCGCCAACCTAACTCTATTAGGGGTAACGAAACAAAACATCAAAAGACTCCAACTTGCTCAAAACGCAGCGGCCAGAACCATCATGAATGTCCCACCATTTCATCATATAACACCTATACTGGCAAATCTTCATTGGCTACCAATACAAAGCAGAATCCTATACAAAACACTAACAACAACCTTCAAGGCTCTAAACAATATGGTCCCACCGACCCTAAAAAATCTCATATCTAAAGAATCAACCAATAATCTACATAGAAGAGACCAAACAAACAAATTAAGGACCCCAAAAGAATACATAAAAGCTAAAAAGACAACTAACAAAAAAGCATTTTCCCATGTGGCCCCCATTATCTGGAATGACCTCCCAGAGGAAATCAGATCAATAAATGAGATCAAAGAGATCCGTAAGAGTCTAAAAACACATCTGTTTAAGGCACACTACGGGCTATCAACAAACTCCCCCTCCCAACAAGAAAACGGATAACAACACTGTTTGACCGAGTGACACAAAATTGACATGATCCAACACCTTCCACCCCTAAGATTTTACACTAGTTTAGAAATTTATAATATATTTTACGTCTTATGTAATGCACTCATACCCCAATTGTATAAAGTTACCAAAATGTTATTTGTTTTTGCACAATTTTCCTTTGTTTTAAGATGTTCCTTGTAATTGATTACTGACTGTTTTGTTGTATAATAGTTACACTGTTTCAGACGTTCATTGTAAAACAGACATCAGCCTGTTATATTGTTGTTAAATGTAAACCGCACCTGATCTCTGGAAGGTGCGGTATATAAGCGACTGTTAATTAAATTAAATTACCTTCAAGTCACCACAGAGGTGCCAGCTGTACTAGTTATAGTTAATGGAAGTCAGTAGATGCTTTAAGTTATCGTATGTCTCTTTCATGTGGACGGCATGCGCTACTGGAATAGATGGAAGACAGTTTCCATTGTTTAAAAGCACAGCCTTCAGACTCAGTTTCGAAGAGTCTATAAATAGTCTCCAGTCTTGTGGGTCATGAGTGATTTTTAAGGCATTCATGAGGCTTTCAATATCGGAACAGAATACCAGATTACTTTTCTTTCCGACTGCGTATAGTACACTGCTGACGTCAGATGGCTTCAGTAGCCGTCTGGCAGTAGTTTTGCATTGCATCAGAAAATGATGCAATCAACTCTGGATGATGTGTGCATGCTGGTATTATGCAATGTAATGCAATATTACCTCATTCAAGGCTTATTTGGGATGTTGTTGATGTCCTACCGGATAAATTTGCACGGTGAAATGTCAAAAATGAACTACATGCAATATCTTCAAAACGAGAGCCAATAGCATTTTTTTTAATGTTATATTCGTGTTCAGCTCACCAAGATACTACAGATTAGGGCATTTTAAAGTCAGTAACAATTTCAATGTTGACCAGTGTCCTCTCTTTCAGCATATTAAGTTCAAAGGTTGTTTGTTGAATTTTAAGGTGATATACGATGTTGAACTTGGTTATCTGTGGGAAGATTTGGAGTGTTATGTCCCAAATTAGGCAATAAGGTTAGTTGGGATGAACTTGTTAGACATTCTGGGTTTGCAAGTGGCAAGGTAAGTTACAGGTTGAGCAAGGATGTAGTCAACTGCTGAAATTCATTGTCTAATTCCTTACATTTAGAGGCTGTTTATTTACAATTCCAGAAAGTTTTGAAATCCCATCTGTTTATTGAAGCTTTTGGGAGTTCAGTACCATGTGTGAGATGTATGGGATTTTATTTTTGTATTTTGTGAGGTTCTGTATTTAGTAAGGATGTGTAAGCAAAAAAAAAAATGTTTTGTTTAGTTTCCTGTATTATCTACAGGTTTGGTTTGTTTTTATAAATTTTCATTTCACAGCAATTTTGTTACAGAGGTGGCTTTGGCTGCTACCCAAACAAAAAACATAGCTGGAGGTTTTGCCAGCAGCCTGGTTCCACCCTGGTTATGATGGACTAGGCTCCCCCCTTCCTCAAACTGTTGTGCAATTGCTAACAAATGTAAGTCCCTTCTCCCTGCACCATCATGGCCCATCTACGAGTTAAATCTGTCCTGATTATATGCTCAGATCTTGTTGAGTTGGCTGTAAGAATGGTTAGTTCAGTGCTGATTAGCCCACCCTTGTGAGCTTCTTCTCTCACTGCGGAATCATTGATACCAAACAAGGATGCAGTAAAGATAATATTGGATCTAAAGGCTGGTAAAGTTTGTGCTCAGGGTGCTCACATATCAACCAGGCATGACATAGCTTGGTTAAAAATCTAACTTGGTACTAACTAGATGAGGATATAGCAGTACCTTTCCATTGCAGGCTTTGAAAAAAGCCACACTTACAGTTATTTATTTATTTTTAACTGATTTTATATACCGTTCTGTTTTTACAGTCAGAGTGGTTTACAGATAACATTCGATAACAATAAGGTATTATACATTTAACAGGAAAGATTACATGGATGAACTTAAAATTCATTCTTGAGAGCGGGGGAGGTGATATGATACTGGGCAGGTAGTTACTGCAAGGTCTTTTATGAACACTGTCGTATGTTTTCCTACTATTGCTGGCATAAGTGAGTCTTTAATACCCTGCAGATGCTTGTGAGGTCTGTGTGTGGATGAATCTACTCTGGGAGTGTGTTCCAGATGCTTGGTGCATATAACAAAAATGCTCGATAGCCAGTTTGACTGCTTTTTGCACTTGTGGCTGGAATCATGAGTGTGTTTTGCATGCTTTGGGGCATGTTTACTAAAGTGCGTTAAACGTGACTATCGCGCGTTATACGATGTTAACGACCGTAAGTGCCGTATAACGCACGTACCGATGCGCTAACGACCGTTAACGTCATACTACGTGCGTTAACCGTAGTTAACGATCGTAAACCTCCACGGCGCGTTAAAACAGCGCAGAAGGTGGAGAGTGGGCGGAGAGAAGGGGTCAATGGGCGGAGAGTGGGCGGGGAGAGGCACCCCTCATACTAACGCGCTGAATTTCAGAGCTCAATTCCAACGCGAATGAAAACCTGTCGTTAAAAGGCATTTAAAGGGAAGAGAAACCATTTCCGTCAGCAATGTACAGAAAAACCGGGGAAACCCACAAAACGTGAGCAGTGTAATACATGTGCACAGAACAATATTTCACATAAAACGTTAAAAATGACCACAAGAAACATTTTAAAAAGCATAATTCAGCTGGGCAACAGTGATAGCAATGGGCAACAAGGAACAACATTCCCTGGAAAGCACAAAAATAAAAAGAAATGATGTGTGGAAGGGTCTACGCTCCGCAGACCCTTTCAAAGAGCATTACATTGTAATGGAGCTGTCCTGGGCCTGTGGTGTAATGTTTTCCAATGATATCATTGTTGCCCAGCTTGGTTATGGGTGTGTGCCCCTTTTCTGAGGTCTTTTCTGAGGTTTATGTACACCTTTGTCTGCATAAGGTAAATGAGGCCACAGTAAACCTGTTGCAGAGCAGGGTTTCTGGCTCGTCAGGCCGGTTTAACTAACTCCAGGGAGTGCACTGTCTCTGTGGCCACAGTGTGGTGCAACAGACACAGCCAGTGCCTGTAAGACCAGAGGGTCACAGGTTCAAATCCCAGCTGGGGCTCTTGCCAACCCAGTCCCCATAGTTTTACCCACCACTAAACAGTGATAGTAAAGACACTCCTTTATTGCAGAGAACATACACATGGCCTATAGTTTACCACACCAAACACAGACACCAGAAACAGGCACATTACCTAAAGCAGAGTCCCGCAAATGCAGTCCTGGAGGGCCCCACACCATTCCGGCTTCATGCTGCCTCCAATAAAGATGCCTGTGCTGCATAGCTATGCACCACCCCCATGGTATGCAGATGTAGCTCATGCATATTTATGAGGGACAGCATGAAAACCCGAACAGTGTTTGGAACACCAGGACTGGAATTGGGGAACTCTGCCGTAAAGCAGCAGCCAACAGGGCCACACACCCACCCACAGGCCCCATTGGCCAATGCCTCCTGGAGATGCAAGACATTGGGCCCTGCCTGTATCACCCAATACTAGCAGTTGCATACCTTAGCAATGCCACCCTACACCTGGGTATATGGTACAGAGCTATCAAACGTTCCCTATGATAACTGGCAGATATCAATTCCTACGTTAAGCACAGTTTGCTCATTGCGCTCCACCATAACAATCATTCTGATGTCTGCGGTGTTTGCTGCAGGTCTGGTCTCTGACAGTGTTCACCACCCTGGGGAGTGACCCCCCCAACAGCCGTGTGTACCATATCCATGCCTGTACTATGCCCATGACTGGTGTAGTGGGTATGGCTGCTGACCACCTCTATAGTAGCACAATGCTGGCATAGGTGTGGGGGTGGCTGTCTGTCTATCCAGCAATGTTGACAGTATTGGGCTGCCAATGTGCATAATGAGGTGCAAGGTACCATGGGTATAGGCCGGACAGGGTGGCCTGGCCAGGGTGCATCTGCACAGGGCATAGGGCAGTGACAGGCACATTGTAGTGCCCGGCCACCACCTACACAGACAGGGTGACCTCAGTATATCCTGCTGAGAGATCACTATCACCCTGACTGTGCAGTGACCACAGCATGGCTAGGCACTCCTATAGTGCTATCTAGTATTTCTCTCATGTGATAAATATGGGTTACCTTTTGGGGCCCAGTCACTGATGTATCTGCTTGCTGTGTATGCTGACATCCCAGTTCTGGGTGCAGGCATCTCCACTGGGCACTAGCAGACTGTTTGCAGCTGGTAGGTGTTGTGATGGAGTGGCTTGCAGGGTGCAGTGGCTGATGGCTTGCACCAGGGGAATATCAGATAGTGGTGGGGTGCAGCATACCATATCCAGGCCTAATGTCTGTCTGCTGTTGTGTTATGGCTGTGTACAGAGCTGCATTGACTGCCCTGTGGGGTGTCTGTTCCTCAGCAGGACTAGGGTTAATGTTCCCCTCTACTGCCACCTTTGCAGGGAGGTAGACTGTGGGTCTTTTGATGGGAGACCCTGTTTGCCACCCTCAGCCCTGGGGGAGGGGGGTGGTGGTGCATGGGGACTACACCTGACTGAAACAGACAAAGATGTCCAAGGTGGTCCTGCAGAACCTACCTATCTCACACAGTAACACAGCTTTGGACCTGCGCCATGGCCGGTGCTGTGGACCTGGTGCTGGGCACCTCACTGCACCCTCAGGGTGAGCACAGTACCCGCACAATGTGACGGTGTGTAGCTACTCTGTGCCAGTACAACACACGGTCAGTACCCCCTATCAGGCCGAGGTGCTGGGGGGTGCACATGGTCAGTTCTCCCTACCAGGCCGAGGTGCTGTGGGGGTGCATTCCCCATGGTGTGTATCTGTGGACAGCTGATTTGCATGTGCAGTGCATCATGGGTGTGACTGGCCCAATCCAACCCTGTGAAACTCCAGCAGCTGCTCACAGGCTCTGATAAACCATAGGCCATCACACGTACATCTGTTAGCATAATGCATAGGTGCAGGACACCCTACAAAGTCTGTAATATCAGATGCCCACACTGGTAAAAACACACGTACCCACGCACGTAGCAACGCACAATTGTACGCGCGCAGCTACGCACGTACCAATGCACGCAACCTCGCACGTATCAACGTACGTGGCTAAGCACACTCCGAGGGTGTTTTTCTGACACCAATACTCAGCGTAACGAAAAACATGCCTCCTTTTTCCCTCTGTAATGTGCAGGGTGATGCCTGGGACAGCCTTCTGCGTTAGGCACACTGGGGACTCGAACCCATGCTGCCTGTAACAGCGGTCAGTACCATAACCATTGTGCTACAGCTCTGTTTCAGTGCTTTGTGTCTGTACGTCTTCTTATGATTAACGTGCAGTAACGCGGCACGGCGCCCGGTAACGCTCATTACGTTTTCTAACGCGCGGTAGTGGTGACGGTGTACCGCCCATGTCCTTATTTGGGGTTTCTTTCACTACCGCGGCTCCTAACGCGAATTGCACTAACGCACTTTAGTAAACATGCCCCTTTGTCTCCTTGTTCTGTTGTCCAGTGTCATGTGTATGATAGATAAGAGAGAGTCTGCAGATAGTTTGTATATTATTTTAAATATCATCATTAGTACTTTGTATTTTATATGACTAGCTATTGGTAGCCAATGCAGGTGCATTAGTATTGGGGTAATACATTCTTTATCTTTATTTCTCCATTTTATATACCGCTTTGGCTGAAACATTAAAGCGGTTTACAATAAAATACAAGGTCTACGCTACTAAACTATGGAAAAGGAATGCCATGGTAAAATAGGAAAGAAAGAAAGGACAGTGCAAGAAAACACACTAACTATACCAGACATAAACTGACAAATACTCAGGGAGGGACGTTAGGAGGGATGTCAAAGGCTTGTTGGAATAAATGAGTTTTCAGTAACTCTTTAAACTTAGGATATGAGGATTCCAGACAGAGGGAGGGTGGCAAGGCATTCCAGAGTGTGGGGCCGAGGAAAAAGAAGGCCAAGTGACGAGTTTGTTCTAAATGTGCCTGAGATGGAGAGGGTAAGGACAAACGATTAACATGCAGAGAACGAAGCTGGCAGTACGGTGTGTGAAAAGAAATGAGGTTAGATAAATAAAGAGGAGTGGATGTGTAGATGGCTCTATGTGTTAAAATGAGGAATTTATACTGGAACCGAAAACGGAGAGGCAACCAGTGAAGTTGACAAAGAATGGGAGTGACATGATCAAATCGGTGAGCAAATGTCATGAGATGAGCTGCTGTGTTTTGTATGAGCTGAAGGCGCTGAAGCTGGTAGGCTGGTAAGTTGGCTAGGAAGACATTACAGTAATCAAGTCTACTTGTGACCAGGGCCAAAACTAAAGTGATCAGGGAGCTAGTGGGGAGAAGGGAGCGGATAGCCCTGATTTGGTGCAGAGCTGCAAAAGAACGGCGAGTAAGGGTGGATATGTGACTATGGAAGGAGAGAGATGAATCTAAGATTATCCCCAAGTATCGGAAGGAGGTGACGAGAGGGATCGAAGTACAGTCGATCTGGGGAGCAACAGTTGGGTAAGAGCCGCTCAGGGAGACCCACATTGCTGTGGATTTGGAGGGGTTCAAGTGAAGAAAATTCAAAGAAAGCCAGCTAGCGATGTGAGAAAGGCATCGGTTGAGCTGGGAGATGTCCAATTGTACTGGTGAAGTATGAAATAGGAGGATAATGTCATCGGCATAAATATAAGATGAGACTGGGTACTGTTGGATCAGAAGAGGTAGGGGAGAGAGGAAAATGTTAAATAACAGGGGAGAGAGGACAGAACCCTGGGGCACATCACAGGCAAGAGGGAGAGAGGAGGAAGATTGATTAGAGTGTACAGTAAAAGAGCGGGCTGTAAGAAAAGAGCGGAACCACTGCCAAACAGTGCCGCATAATCCAGAGTCATAAAGGCGAGAGAGGAGAGTCTGGTGGTCAATTAAGTCAAATGCTGCGGACAGGTCGAGCAAAATGATAAGGGTGATGTCTCCACGATCATGGGTGACATGAATTTCATTCAAAAGGGCCAGAAGGACAGTTTCTGTGCTATGCCCCGGCCGAAATCCTGCTTGCCGGGGGTGAAGGGCATTCTGACCTTGAACCGCCATGTAGGGCACAAGTGGCAGTGTTTTTTGCTATCTGTAGTGTATGCAATGCATATTTTGGTAAGCCCTTGTTAGTTTTAAGTTAGTTTCAAGGCTGGCAAAGTTTCAGACTTTTATTTCATTGGTGGTACAAAGGCAGGACTCCACTTAGCTTTCCTCAATATAAAGAGCTTTGATTTTAAAAATACAGGTAAACCTCACCACTAAAATGAGGCTAGAAATGATTAATTTCCTCAGAGTGGAGGGATTCATTACAGTTTGACACCACAAAACTAGAAAATGATATCTATTTGGGGCATATGGACTTTCTTTGGCACCAAAAGCCCTATGAAATGAGGTTTATGGATCTATATTTGTATAGGACAAACAATATAAGACAGAAACATTCAAAAACCTGAAAGGGATTAATTGTGCATAGAAGATGAGTCATTTTCAATGGAAGTGCTAAAACAATGGGCCACGATACGAGGTTCCAAGGGAATAAATTCAAGATCAAAAGGAGGAAATAATTTTTTTTACAGAAAGGGTGGGGAATGTGTGCAATACCTTCCTAGAACAGGTGGTGGATAGCAAACCAGTAACAGAGCTTAAGAAGGTACGAGATAAACAAAGATCTTTAGTGATAAAGACTGAAGAGATGGCAGAAGCACAATGTAGTGGCATACGTTTCATTATTTAAAGTGTTCTCTTTGAATGATTCAACAGCAACTAGAGGAAATAGAAAGTGGGAAATATGAAACATGAGAAGTCATAATGGAAGCAGAGGCAACCATAAAGCCAGATCTGTCCGGCTGGCTGCAAATGCTATGATAAATAGAATTCCTCATGTAGCTGGGTGTGGCTGGCAGGCTACCTATGAGACCTAGTGGGTCAGAGGCTTGTGTCGAGGCCACGTTAATCTAGGTAGCTGCTTAGATTTTTGCTAAGTAGGTGGACAGGCGTGGAAAGGGAGGGGTACTGGATTGGCTTATTCTGTTAGATGTATGGAAGTGCTTTTTAAATAAAGAAATAACTACGGTAAATAAATGTTAGCTAAGAAAGGGATCTCGTATGCCTAAGGAAGTACTTTTTAGAAGGGCTGGGTACTATTTACAAATGTAAAAGGCTGATTTGCACATGTTACCGGTAATTGGCAAACTCGTGTAAGCAGCAAGTTTAGAAAAGTTACTACTTGCACTATTCCCATTGAAGTATTACAGCAATTGGATGTGTCTGTTACCATACTTACAAGGCTCTGCCAGGAAATTTGGAGGACATCATCATGGCCAACTGACTGGAAAAGATCTGCATTTATACCATTTCTGAAGAAAGGTGACCCGACTGACTGTGGAGATTATCGCACAATGGCTCTGATCCCGCATGCCAGCAAGATTCTACTGAAGATTATTCAACAGAGACTACAGCCATACCTGGAACAAGAACTACCTGAAGTGCAAGCAGGGTTCACAAGGAACGAGAGACATCATCGGGGATGTGAGGTGGATCCTTGAAAAGACAAAAGAATACCAAACGGATATCTTTCCAGCAAGTGTTTTATTGACTACAGCAAGGCTTTTGACTGTGTAAACCATGAGAAACTCTGGGCCACTAAGAAGCATGGGTATATCAGACACCTGATCGTTCTCTTGCACAACCTTTACAAGAAACAACAGTTCAAACGGAACAAGGAGAAACTGAATGGTTTCAAATCAGCAAAGGTGTACAACAAGGCTGCATACTTTCCCCCTACCTGTTTAATTTATATGCAGAACAAATCATCAGAGAAGTAGGACTGTGTGAAGATTTATATATAGACGCCCCCATCCTTCCCCCTTAAGACTTAATAAATAGCTATGGTATAAAATGTATCCCCCCTGCAAATACATCAACAGTTGTAAAATGTATCCTCCATATAAATACATTAACAGTTTTTGTGACATGTGAAAGTTTTTCTGTTCCTTGTAAACTGCTTTGACCCGGTGAAAAGTGGTATAAAAAACCAAAGTTAAATAAATAAATAAGATTGGTGGACGACTCATCAACAACCTTCGTTATGCTGATGATACCACCTTATCTGCTGAAAGTGAAGATGATCGGAAACATCTACTTTTCAAGATCAAGGAACTAAAACAAAAAGAAGAAGAAATAGCCAATGCAATAAAATGGGGGGGGGGGGGGGAACAAGACATTTTTCAGATATTTTAGTGAGAGGAGGAAGTGCAAAAGTGGTATTATCTGACTCAAAGGTGAAGGGGAGGAATATGTAGAAGAATAAAGCAGAGTTGCTTAACAAATATTTTTGTTCTGTGTTCACAGATGAAGGGCCTGGAGCAGGACCACAAATAGGAACAGAGGTGAAGGGGATCTTGAACAATTTTCAGAAGACTGTGTTTGGGAGGAACTAGCTAAACTGAAAGTAGACAAAGTGATGGGACCGGATGGGATACATCCAAGAGTACTGAAGGAACTTGGGGATGTTCTAGCGACTCCACTGACTGATCTTTTCAATGCTTTTCTAGAGTTGGGAGTGGTCTCAAAGGACTGGAGAAAAGCACATGTGGTCCCTTTACGCAAAAGCAGAAGTAAGGATGAGGTTGAGAACTGCAGGCCAGTTATTCTGATCTCGGTGTTGAGTAAATTAACGGAAACACTACTAAAATAGAGGATAGCGAGGTTTCTGGAGCCCAATGGATTGCAGGATCTGAGGCAGCATGGGTTTACAGAGGCAAGTCATGTCAGACAATTCTAGTTTCTTTGAATGGGTGACTGGAGTTGGACCAAGGGAGGCCCTAGATGCGGTATACTCAGATTTCAGTAAAGCCTTTGACATTGTTCTGCACAGGTGACTTATAAATAAATTGAGCATCCTAGGGATGGACCTTAAAGTGACTGACTGGGTTAGAAATTGGTTGAGTGGGAGGCGACAAAGTGTACAGGTAAATGGAGCTCACTCTGAGGAGAAGAATGTTACAAGTGGTGTGCCGCAGGGTTCTGTCCTTAGTCTGATTCTTTTTAACATTTTTGTTTCTGATATTGCGGAAGGGCTGTCGAATAAGGTTTGCCTCTTTGCAGATGATACCAAAATTCGACTTGTCCAAGCCATGGTATTTTCAATAATGTCCTATGGATGCAAAGGTTGGACAGTGAAAAAGATAGAAAGGAAATCAATGCCTTTGAGTTATGGTGCTGCCGAAGAATACTGTGTATAGTATCATGGACAACCTGTAGAACAAACCAGTCAGTAATACAGGAGACTGCCCTGGCGCTGTCTCGATTGTGATAAAGCATTCTGTAATAAAGGAGATTGTCCTGGCGCTGTCTCGATTGTGATAAAGCATTCTGTAATAAAGGAGACTGTCCTGGCGCTGTCTCGATTGTGATAAAGCATTCTGTAATAAAGGAGACTGCCCTGGCGCTGTCTCGATTGTGATAAAGCACTCTGTAATAAAGGAGACTGCCCTGGCGCTGTCTCGATTGTGATAAAGCATTCTGTAATAAAGGAGACTGCCCTGGCGCTGTCTCGATTGTGATAAAGCATTCTGTAATAAAGTAGACTGCCCTGGCGCTGTCTCAATTGTGATAAAGCACTCTGTATTAAAGGAGACTGCCCTGGCGCTGTCTCGATTGTGATAAAGCATTCTGTAATAAAGGAGACTGCCCTGGCGCTGTCTCGATTGTGATAAAGCACTCTGTATTAAAGGAGACTGCCCTGGCGCTGTCTCAATTCTGATAAAGCACTCTGTATTAAAGGAGACTGCCCTGGCGCTGTCTCAATTGTGATAAAGCACTCTGTATTAAAGGAGACTGCCCTGGCGCTGTCTCAATTGTGATAAAGCACTCTGTATTAAAGGAGACTGCCCTGGCGCTGTCTCGATTGTGATAAAGCATTCTGTAATAAAGGAGACTGCCCTGGCGCTGTCTCGATTGTGATAAAGCATTCTGTATTAAAGGAGACTGCCCTGGCGCTGTCTCGATTGTGATAAAGCATTCTGTAATAAAGGAGACTGCCCTGGCGCTGTCTCGATTGTGATAAAGCATTCTGTAATAAAGGAGACTTGCTTGGCGCTGTCTCGATTGTGATAAAGCATTCTGTAATAAAGGAGACTGCCCTGGCGCTGTCTCGATTGTGATAAAGCACTCTGTAATAAAGGAGACTGCCCTGGCGCTGTCTCGATTGTGATAAAACATTCTGTAATAAAGGAGACTGCCCTGGCGCTGTCTCGATTGTGATAAAGCATTCTGTAATAAAGGAGACTGCCCTGGCGCTGTCTCGATTGTGATAAAGTATTCTGTAATAAAGGAGATTGCCCTGGCGCTGTCTCGATTGTGATAAAGCATTCTGTAATAAAGGAGACTGCCCTGGCGCTGTCTCGATTGTGATAAAGCATTCTGTAATAAAGGAGATTGCTCTGGCGCTGTCTCGATTGTGATAAAGCATTCTGTAATAAAGGAGACTGCCCTGGCACTGTCTTGATTGTGATAAAGGATTCTGTAATAAAGGAGATTGCCCTGGCGCTGTCTCGATTGTGATAAAGCATTCTGTAATAAAGGAGACTGCCCTGGCGCTGTCTCGATTGTGATAAAGCATTCTGTAATAAAGGAGACTGCCCTGGCGCTGTCTCGATTGTGATAAAGCACTCTGTAATAAAGGAGACTGCCCTGGCGCTGTCTCGATTGTGATAAAGCATTCTGTAATAAAGGAGACTGCCCTGGTGCTGTCTCGATTGTGATAAAGCATTCTGTGGGGATATTCAGTGGCAATGGTCGGTTAGTGCCACTGAATATCAGACTTGGTAGGATTTATATGATTCGCATTTTTGTAAATCGCATAAATTCTTTTGAATATTGGGCCCTATCTGTCATTAACTGCTTGTTTGGCCTGGAGTTTGGAGGAGTGATTGAAGGAGGAATTGTGCTTTCATCTCTGGTGTAAAACATAAAATTGGAGCTTTCGAGCTAGACTCCTCATTTGACTCTTCTTGGATGTTCAGAACTGCAAAGTCTACCACCTACATGTATAATAGCAAAATTCATACCTTAGCTGTGTAAGTACTGCTACTTATATGTACAAACTCTGAGTGATGCCCCTGCTTTTTGAGCATGTTTTTTGTAATATGGCTGCTCCTGCTGTATGTGCCGCCAAATGCATGTATGTTTTCCATTGGCTTATACATATTTTCCAAAAGATGACACATTCAGTGAGCCTCTGGCAAAATGCCTTGTAAATTTATAACATATAAACTTGGTCATCCCTTTTCCAACCTAGACGACCTATACAAAATTGGGCAACATAATGTTAGAGTACTAATGCTGAAGATGGCAAACTATCCTGGATAAGAAGAGATGTCTTAAATGCTCAGTCTATAGTTAGAAAATGAGATCTATCTTTCAAGTGTGGACAGGAATAACTGGGCAAATTGGATGGGCCTATCATTTACCATGTGACTCGGTAAAGAAGGAAAAGTAATCTGAATGCCTCAAGGTCACGCAGAAGAAGCTAAGAGTCCGATCCTAGAAGGGGAACGTCCAGGCCATCTGGACAGCCCCGACCAGGACAGACCTGTTAGGACCAGATTCTGCACCGCAGGAGCAAGACGGCCCCAGGTGTGCAGGATCAGGTCCTGGGAGATAGCCTGGCATGCCGCAGCATCGCCAAGAGGATGTCCTCCCTGGGGCACAACCTGCCTGTAGCCTTGGAGTGTCCCTTTTCCCCGCTGACCAACCCTAACAGGGACAGCAGGGGCCCGGATCGGGCAGCGGGGACTCACCCTGCTTGTTGTTATTGCTGCTGGGGGGCTGGCCAGCCAATCCACAGGGGCGGCCAGTGCTTATTCTAAGCTGGTCGACTCCCCCTCCCTGCCCCTGGTGATCTCATATTGGTCTGTAGTGGAGCAGTGTGTCTGAAAGAGACAAGATTGTACACAGGGCCAGCACTTCCATTAGGTATACTAGGTGGCTGCCTAGAGTACTGGCCCAACAGTGGTGCCTATTGCCACCACTGCTGCTCCTTTCCAGGCCTGCAGCGGTGACAACAGCTCAAACTGTGAGGCAGCACTTCCATTAACTCATCGACGCTGGAAGTCTGTGTCGTCGGAGGATGGAAGAGGCTGATGGAGGAGGGCAGAAAACGCGAGGCAGCACCGGTGAGTTAAAGTAAACACTGCCTTCCATTTCCTGAGCTATTGCCACTGCTGTGGGCCCTGGAGAGGGGTGATAGTGGTGGCAATGGGGGCAGGATAGAGGGGCCCAAGTAGGGCACTTCCAGTCCTTGCACCAGCTCTGATTGTACAATTGCAGCCAGTGCTGTACCCATTCTGCGAATAAACATGAGGCGTTGGTTTCAAACCTGTCAATCTGATGCCTTTTACAAACACTGAATGGAATTAAAAGCAACAGTAAGAGATTACAGATTCTCATATGCGTTACAGGCACAGACATCTGCAAAGTTTCTATAGAAAGTTTCCACAGCATGATGGGTAGTATAATTCATTTTCAGCTGCTGTTAATGTATGGTTTAAATAAGAATAATGGCTTTAGCCCAATTTTAACTTTTCCATTTTTTTTTCATTTATTGACAACATCCCTCTTCAGTTACTAGATCTCCCAACAGCAGACAGCTGGGTAGACAGTGAGACCTCTTGAGCATGAAGTTAAATTTGGGTCTGGGTTCATACAGTAGTACTCTTTGCCATATGGAAGAAAGAATGGCCTCTATATAGTACTAGATAAGACCTTACAATGTTACAGATATATGGTAATTTTATGGAAACATATATCTTCCCTTCAGGATAGGGGAACATATTAGGTTTCCCAGGTCTTGCACGCTGCTTAAGCCTTTCTTAAAAATATCCCTTCTGGTGTTAAAGCCATTAGGGGTCATTCCAGCCTCGCTAAATGCCAGGATTGCTAAACCGGTAATAGAGCTTCCAGTACGTTGATCCCCGTTGTGTGGGGAGCTCTGTTTGTGGGCATTAGGGGGCAGGATGAGGGAGAAGCAATGACAGGTACTGGGCGGGGATGCAATCCCGGACATCCAGGGCCAATCCTGAGGTCTGCCCAGTATGTCCAGGGTTGCCAACAATGACTGGGGACTTATTCCACCTCAGAGGTGGAATAAGCCCCCATGGACATTAGGGGACTGCAGCGCAGGGCCGGGTCAGCGGGGCAAGGGGGCGCAGGATCTACTCTGCAGCCCAACCCTGCCTTTGGAAGGCCATATTGGGGGTTAGGTTGCAGGGAAAGAAAGTTGTTGCGGGAGGCAGGGGATTGTGGCTCCTTAATGGAGCCGCGGTGCCATGGCAACATGACGCCATGGCACCACGGTTCCATTAAGGAGCTGACTTAGTCGGGCAAGTGGCTGGATGTCTGGGGTGCCTGAATCGGGGCACCCCCCCCCCCCGGATGTCCAGCCACTGGGCTGAGATTCTGCTCCCAAGCAGAACTGGGTGCATCTCCAGGCCATCCAGATTTCTAGACATCCAGATGGCCTGGACGTGCACCTTCAGAATGGGCCTCATTGTGTACAAATTTGATTTTCCTATTGTTTTTGTGTGGCTGCTCTGTGACTAACCACTGTGCCCCCATCTCTAGTCAGCTATGTTTATTATTGAAAGTCCTCTTATGGGTCTCAGGTACTGCAGAGTAAAAGAGAATTATAAGCTTAGAATGTGTTCGTTCAAAAGCCAGCATCATGGAACCTTATTAGGTCTATGCTAAACGGAAAGAGAAACAAAACTTGACAAATTGGTGCCTTGACAGTGTTATCCATTTTCAACTAATGAGTAAAAATTAAAGAATTGTCCCACAGTTTGCTCTGTTGAATCATTTCCCTTCCATAAATTGCAAACAAATTAAAGCCATAAGTAAAAGGGGCGTTATTTCAAAACTGTGCCAGCGATTTGGCCTACTGTCTTGTCTTACAATTTAAATTTGAGGCCTTTATTTTATGAAATCTGATGATGTGAAAATAATCCTGCACCGAAGCATGTCTCTTATAGTCAAATGTTCTCTCCTCCCCCTCCACACACACACATACACACACACACACTCTCTCTCTCCCACACACACACACACACACACACACTCTCTCCAGCTAACCTGTGTATCCTTTTTGCATCAGGAGAAAAAATACCACATTCTGAATATCTCCAAATATGTAGACATACACACTTCTCAGGAATTCTACAGATCAAAAAAATACATGAAGTCTAACCACATATGCTGCGCTTCAGACTTGCCTGGATATTGCTTAGGAGGCTACCACTGAAGGAGGCAAACCTTTCTCTCTAGAGACTGAAGTAAAAGTGCTTGCTGGGGAATGACGAAAGATTTTCTGAGCAGCCACAACTTAAGCTCACTATTAAGTTATCAATTGAATCTTCGTCGCCTGTATCAATGCAATCAATTCTAATTTCACTCCCCCTGCTAATGGGCTACTGGGGGGGCTACGACTGGAAATGGGCTGATGGGGGGTTAGAACTGGAAATGGGCTGATCGGAAAGGGGGGCTAGGACTGCTAATGGGCTATTGGGAGGGGTTAGAATTGGAAATAGGATAATGGGGGTTAAGAATGGAAATGGGCTAATCGGGAGGGGGGTTAGAACTGGAAATAGGCTGATCGGGAGGGGGCTAGGACTGGTAATGGGCTGTTTGGTGGGGTTAGGCCTGGAAATGGGCTGATCGGGAGGGGGGCTAGGACAGGAAATGGGCTGATTGAGGGGCTAGGACTGGAGTGGACTGATAAGGGGGATAGGACTGGAAATGGGCTAATGGGGGAGGGAAGGAGAGTGCTGCTGGCCATAGAAGAAAACTAGGGGCTAGGGCTACAAATGGACTGGTGTGGGGGGATGGTAGAATAGGACTGAAAGGGAGCGGATACTGAGATGGTCTGCCAGGGGAAGAAGGGGGAAGGAAGGGAGCTGACAAGGGGGAAGGAGGGGGCTGGAAAGGAGCTGACACCTGGGATGTACTGAAGGGGGACTGGAAGGGAGCTGACACTTGGGGATGGACGTGGTAGGTGGCTGGGTAACGGGTAATAGGCTGGAAGGGAGCTGACATGCAAATGGCACTGGAAGAGGGATGGACAGAGGGTAGGGCAACTGGAAGGGAGCTGACTGGGGGTGGGGGGTGGCACTGAGAGTGGAAGTGAGCTGATACCTGGGATGGTATTTGGACTAGAAGGGGCTGGACAGTGGCGAAGGAGGGGGACTAGAAGGGAATGGACACCAGTGGCAGTCGTGGGAATGCAAGGCGGTTGACATTAGAAGGTACTGGGATGGGAGGATTGGAAAAGGGGCTGATACTGGGGAGGGTTACTGGAACTGAAAATGGGCTGATGGAAGGAAGTGAAGAAAACAAAAGAAGAGATAAGAAATGGCAGATGGACCATTGACCACAGACCACAGATAGAGAGCTAAGAGAAGACAGGAAAGCAGAAACCTCAGATCGGGACCAGCATGATCACAGAATAAAATGGTCAGACAACAAAGGTAGAATAAATAATTGTATTTAATTTTAGTGATTGTAGTATTGGAGAACTGCATCTCTTATTTATCTGAAGTTGCACTGCATGTGGACTCTGGCTTCTTGGGGTTTCAGTTTAAATTTTGTCTACATATTTTTATTTTTACTTTAGATTGTGGTTACTTATTCTGTACTTTATGAGGGTCGATGTTGTGAGTGTGTGACTGAGGTCAGATGTTCTGTTAACATGGAGTTTGTACATAAAGATTTATACTGTACTGTAGTAATTTGACTTATTCAGCTTTTCAAATAGGTAAATGGATGTTCCAAGGCCCACTGTAGTATATACTGTGACTTTTTTTTGGATGGGCTCCTTATGTGAGTTTTGGAAAATTGTGCCGATATGGTATGGTAGGTTTGCTCTTTGTTGTAGGGTTTTGTGTTAGTTCACAATATGCCTGGTAGTGGAAAATAGTGGTTGTTGTTGTTAGTGAGCTGATCAGAATCAGATTTTTTTTTTAATATTGAGTTCTGTGGGTGAATGTCCTGGTTCTGCTCTGCACCTACTATGGATGTAAAATATATGTTGAAAAAGAAAAAGCAAGAACGATAACACAGTTTATAACAACAAAATAAAAATGAGTTATAATTTAGTTTTATAAACTGTGCTGTTGGGTCTTGCTGTCTTTTAGTTCCTTGGTGTGCAAACAGGACCATACCTAGCTCTGTGCAAGTAGTGCAGCCGCACAGGGCGCAAAGGCTTGGGGCGCACATTTCGGCTGTCTGCTGTTGCTCTGCCGCCGCTGACAGGACAATAGCAGGCAGCCGAAATGCACGCCAAGCCCTCACACAGCACTCCCTCCCCGCTGAATATCCTGATGTACAGCATTTACACAGTTTACAGGTCCACAAACCACAGAAATGCCTTTGAATATCACCCCGATTTTATTTATTCACGTCAGACATCCGGAAGAACAGACCTGTTTGTGATGCATGAGAATCCCTGGACTTTATTTAAAAAGTAAAACTCTTAAATGGGTTTAAAGACTTTGGGCGGGAAAGTAACTCGCCTTGATCTTTTCCCGGAAAGGCGTGAGCTAAATACCAATAATAAATAAATATAATGCAAACCAAGTTCTATTACTGAACTGTAAACAAAGTTAATTAGCCCCTCTGGGGTTTTATGGTATCAGTATGATTTTGGCTCTCTGTGAGAAAAACCTGCCAAAGATGCAGCCCCTTAGTTTGGACTCGCCATTTACCGCTTTGTTTTTTTGTAAACCATGGGTAGCTCTGATGGGGGGAGATGGGCAGTGCCTTTTTTCCCACCATTACTACAATCATGAATTTGTTTCTAAATAGACTGGAAACTCTTTTTAAATTCTTTTTTTTTGCCAATAAAAGCAGACCATCCCACTTTTTATCAATACAAATTTTTGGAAAAAATGTAGGGCTGTGAATTCCTCTCCCCTGGTCATTATCTAGTTGCTTTAGCCACAGTAGCCTCCAGCGATGAATATCGGTCCCAGTATATCTAGATTTTCAGAAAGCCTTTGACAAGTTCCCTTATGAGAGACTCTTGAGTCCTCATCTCTATAGAAACATAGAAGCATGACGGCAGATAAAGACCATATACAGTAGCTTATCCAGACTGCCCTTCCATACCAACTACTACAGTGTTTGTCCCATGCTTTCTTGAATTCAGATACAGTCTTCATCTCTATAGAAACATAGAAGTATGGGATAAGAGTCAATGTCTAAATGGTTAATTTTCTCAATGTACAAAGGAGTACCTCAGGGATCTATGCTGGGCCCATTACTTTATAAGAGAGGTAAAAAACATTGTGAATGCCTTCCAAGATACATTGCTTAGACAAATGCAGCATTCGACTCAGTGAGTCACGAGCTTCTCCTGGGACGGCTAAAAGAGAAGGGCATCTGCGGCAATGCTCTGGAATGGTGTAAATCATATCTTGCTGGAAGATGGCAACATGTAAAATCTGGAGCAGCAGCATCAGAACCATTCCACCAAAGCCAGGGAGTCCCGCAAGGTTCCTCCCTATCATCATTCTTGTTCAACATATACATGCAGTCCATCTGCAATATCATCAGATCTTTCAATGTGGACTGCCTGATATATGCAGATGATATCCTGCTCTACACGCAGTTCTCTACAGAGCATTTGAACCTCTCCCCTCTGATAGAATGTTTCAACGCAGTTTCCGAATGGCTCCAATCCCGAAACCTCTGTATTCAACACAAGAAGACGGAGGTACTATTCATCACGAGGGACCACAATTTCACCCCACCACCCCATGTAAGAGTTAAAGAAGCAGAACTTCAAACAAAATCTACAATACGATACCTGGGGGTTACGTTGGATCAGCGTCTTGATATGAAGGCGCACATAGGTAACATAGTAAGAGCAGTCTATTTCAAGATCCAAACTCTCAGGCATTTGCGCTCCTTACTAGATCCAGAAGATTTCAGGACAATATACCAGGCATTAATTCTAGCACATTTTGACTATGCCAACGCTATCCTACAAGGCCTTCCACAGTCTACCATTAATCCTCTACAACTCACCATGAATGCTGCAGCGAGGGTCCTTCAGGGAGCCTCTAGGAACGAGCACGTGACGCCTATCCTGAAGCAGCTCCATTGGCTCCCCATACATGGAAGGCTCGTTTTCAAGACCTTACTGCTGACTTTCAAGGCCATCAACGGTCTTTCATCCTCCTCACTAACAGAGCTCATTCACGCCATTCCACCTAACAGATCCAGAAGACCGACAGCAATAAACACACTAATAATTCTGAAAGCATTAACAAAATGCACCCAGACAACGGCAAACAGGGCATTCAGATTTTGCACCCCAAGATGCTGGAACGCACTAGCATCGAACATTCGTGCAATCACTGACCTAACCCAGTTCAGGAAAGCACTCAAATATCACCTGTTTCTCAAATACTACCTACTCAGCAATACGCCAAGCCAAATCCAACAACAAAAGTAGCTACACCATCATTATCAGTTAGCCTCATCAACTTTCTCGGTGCGATATCTAGGATCATTGTGCATTGTCATAACACCTGTATGTAAATAATATTTGTAAATAGTTCCCCTATGTTACCCAAGTTTGTACACCTGTTCTCTGTAAACACAGAATAGCTTGTTGTTCTGGTGATTTTGTTTCATGTGAACCGTGCTGATACTGAATAGCGCGGTATATAAGAGATTGAAATAAATAAATAAATGGTGATGGAACAACCAGGGAAAGTTCGATGCTGGATTTAGTACTCATCAACGGAGAAAGTATGTTGAATGTCCACGTGGGTGCCCATGTGAGCAGCAGTGATCATCACACGGTGTGGTTTGAGATAAAAGCCAAGGCAGAGTTCCCTCACAGCAAGCTCAAAGTCCTAGATTTCAAAAGCGCTGACTTCAGGAAGATGACCAAGTGCCTGAAGGAAGAATTGCCAGGGTGGGAGAAGGTAGGGGAAGTGGAATTGCAGTGGGCTAAACTAAAGGAGTCAATAAAAGGGGCAACAGATACATATGTAAAGAAAATAAATAAAAACAAGAGAAAAGGAAACCTATTTGTTTTTCTAAAGGAGTGGCTACACAAATAAAGGCAAAAAACACAGCTTTCACAAAATTCAGAAGTTCGCAAACAGAGGAATACAGAAAAGAATACAGGACAAAGGCAGCAGAAAATATGGTTAAAGATCTAAAGCATGGTGATAAAAGTTTTTTCAGGTATATTCGGGAGAAGAGGAAGATCAAAGGTGGAATTGCAAGACTCAAAAGTGCCGCGAATGGATTTGTGGAACGTGACATTGAAAAAGCGAAAATGCTATACAAATATTTCTGTTCTGTTTTTACTAAAGAAAGTCCTGGAGAAGGACTACCTGTGATTGACAAATGCACAAATGGAAATGGAGTAGAAATCACACCATTCAGAGAAGATGATGTGTTTGAACAGCTTGCAAAACTGAAAGTTGACAAAGCCAAGGGACCAGATGGGATACATCCCAGGATACTGAAAAAGCTCAGAGAGGTTCATGCAGTGCCTTTAAAGGATGTTTTTAATAGATCCTTGGAGACAAAAGTTCCACAGGACTTGAAAAGGGCCAATGTGTTATCTCTTCACAAAAGGCCAGTAAGCCTTATGTTGGTGGAAGAAAAAGTAATGGAGGCACTTCTGAAAGAGAGAATAGTGGACTTCCTTGAAACCAATAGGTTGCATGATCTGAGGCAACATGGTTTTACCAGAGAACGATCATGCCAAACAAATCTGATTGCGTTCTTTGACTGGGTGACCAGAGAACTAGAACAAGGGGATGTGATGGATGCGATCTACCTAGCTTTCAGCAAAGCCTTTGATACTGTTCCTCATTGGAGGCTAAGCTGACTATGCTGGGGATGGGTCCCAAGGTGGTGAACTGGATCACTCTAACCGCATGTCCCTTCCTTCTCCATCCCAGGTTCATCTTAAGTCCACCCGCTCCTCTGCTTTCTTCTTTCTGGGCCCCCGGCTCTGGAACTCGCTTCCCCCTGCCCTCCGCTTAGAGCCCTCCGACAAAATGTTTAAAACCAGGCTAAAGACATACCTATTCTGCTCTGCTTTCAACCTTCCCTCTCCCTCTGCTCCTCTTTATCCCCCCCCCCACTGAATTTGGTTGCTCTCTACCCTCTTCACACCATGCATATACACTTTGTCTCTACCCTGTTTCTCTTATCTCCATCCTATCCCTGCTCTCTATCCTGTCTATTATAAATTTTGGCGTTCTTTTCCTTTTAGCAGTCTCAAAATATTTACTATTTACTATTGTAAACCGCTCTGGTACTTCCAGTAAGAGCAGTATATTAAAATTTTCAATAAAGATAAAGAAACTGGTTGACTGACAGATGACAGAAGGGGATGGTAAATGGAGCTCACTCGGATGAAAGGAAGGTGATTAGTGGGGTACCCAAGGGATTGATCCTGGGGCCAGTACTGTTCAATGTATTTGTGAGTGATATTGCTGAAGGACTGAATGGAAAAGTCTGCCTTTTTGCAGATGACATGAAAATTTGCAACAGAGTGGACTCCCATGAGGGAGTGGATAACATGAGGAAAGATCCGCAAAAGCTGGAAGAATGGTCTAATGTTTGGCAGTTAAGATTTAATATGAAGAAGTGCAATGTCATGCACTTGGGATGCAGAAATCCAAGAGAATTATATGAGATAGGGGGCTATAGGTTGGTGTGCATGGACCAGGAGAAGGACATCAGATTGATTGTTTCTGAGGATCTCAAAGTGGTGAAACAGTGTGACAAGGGGTGGCCAAAGCCAGAAGGATGCTGGGTTGCATACAGATAGGAATTACCATTTTCAGTCTTAGCCCCCTCCCATAACCCATTACCAGTCCTAACCCCCCCCACATCAGTCCACTTCCAGTCCTAACCCCCCCCCCCCCATAGCCCATTACCAGTCCTAACCCTCTCCCCCCCATTAGCCCAGGAACATTTAAAAAAATAAAAAAAACTGGCTGCTGCTGCTGCTGCCATGGCAGCGGCAGAATCAAGTGTCCCGCAGCCCCCCTGCCAGCCCAGCAGAGCCCTCTCTGAATCAGTTCCCTCAGCGTGGGCTTAACAAAGCTGCGAAGGGAGAGTTTCCCTTTCTCGCGGCTCTGTTAAGCCTGCCGGGGCTGATGGGAAACAGGAAATGCCTGTTTTCCATCAGTGCTGGCGGGCTTAACAGAGCCGCGAGAAAGAGAAACTCTCCCTCCGTGGCTCTGAAAAGCCAGTGCTGAGGGAACTGATACAAGGAGGGCTCTGCCGGGCAGGCGGGGGGGGGGGGGCCCGCGGCCACGGGACACTTGATTCTGCCGCTGCCTTGGCAGTGGTGGCAGCCTTTTAATGCAAAATGTTGTTTACGCAGGGCCCCCTGAAACGCGGGGCCCTGTGCAAACAACATTCTTGCTCAATGGATGGGCCGGCCCTGCCTGCAGCCCGACCCTGCCCTTAGGAGGCTGAATCGGGGGTTGGACTGCAGGGAATAGGCAATTTTTGACAGCGGCCGGCATCACGGTTTTTAAATGGTGCCATGGCAACCGGACACCATGGTGCTGTGGCTCCATTTAAAAACCCTGACTGAATTAGCCAGGCTTTTCATGTACGTGCAAACCAGACTGAATTGCAGTTCCGGCCTGCACGTTCATGCCTGTTCGTGATTCTGATCCTGAGGGGCTAGATGTGCCCCACCGGATCAGAATCACGATCCCCTGTGTGCATCTGGTTCAGACAGGACACATAGAGGAGATTTACGTGCGGGATGGAATTGGGCCCTTAGGGAAGAACAACCCAAACTAGAGCTACACAATGCAAGGCTCCACATTAGGATCCACCACCAAAGAAAAGGATCTAGTTGTCATTGTGGATAATATGTTGAAATCTTTGTCTCAATGTTAGGTGAAAGCCAAGAAAGCTAATAGAATTTTAGGAATTATAAGGAAAAGAATGATGAATAAAACAAAGGATATCATAATGCCTTTGTATTGTTCCATGGTGCGACTGCACCTGGAGTATTGCATGCAGTTCTGGTTGCAGCATCTAAAAAAAGATATAGCAGAATTTGAAAAGGTACAGAGAAGGGCGACCAAAATGATAGAGGTGATGGAAAGATACCCCATGAGGAAAGGCTTAAAAGGTTAGGGATCTTAAGCTTGGAGATGGCTGAGGGGAGATATGATAAAGGTCTATAAAATAACAAGCAAAGCTGAGTGTGTAAATGTGAATTGGTTGTTTACTTCTTCAAGAAGTATAAAGACCAGGGGACATATAATGAAGACACAAAGTAGTTCACTTAAGACTAATCAGAAAAAATAATTTTTCATTCAATGAGTCATTAAGCTCTGAAATTTGTTTCTATAGGATGCAGTAAAAGCTGTTAGTATAACTAGGTTAAAAAAAAGGTTTGAACAAGTTCCTAGAGGAAGAGTCCATAAACCATTATTGAAGTGAACTGGCGAAAATCCACTGCTTATACTGTTGGGATAAGCAACATAGAATCTCTCTTATGTTTTGAGATCCTGCGAGGTACTTGTAAACTAGATTGGCTACTGTTAGAAACAAGATATTGGGCTTGATGGACCATTGGTCTGACCAGGAACTGCAAATCCTATGCTCTTATGTCCTTTATGACACAGGACTCATTAACAATCACTGGATCCAAGCCTGGGATTTCTAAACTTGTCCTGGTAAACCCACAGCTATTCATGCTTTTAGGATATTCGTAATGAACATGCAGAAGATAAATTTGCGTAAACATCAATCTAGGATATGCAAATTTGTTTCATGCATATTCATTACAGATATCCTGAACACATGACAGGTTATGGGATCAACAGGTCAGATTTGCCAATCACTGAATCTAAAAACTGCAGAGAATATACTGCTGGAAGCACCTTATTAGACTATGCTTCCTCTTTGTTCAGATATTTTCTCCAAATTTGAATTATTCGTTCTCTACATCTAACTCTCTCTGAATGGCCATATTTATGCTTTTCCTTCCTTTTCAGAATTTAAGAACTGGCTCATATATGGATATAAATAAAATCTCTTAGATGCAAAGCCAAGAGACAGTCCTACTCTAAAGGTTTCCAGGCAATCTGGCATCCATCAAACACTCCTTTTGGAAATAAGGTGAAAAAACTCAATCCCTGCCTAAAAAGGCTTCCGATAACCTTTCATCCATCTGAAAGAATTCCTCATAATTCTTTAGTAAATCGGACTTAGCTATGACATAAATGTTGATTTCTGCCGACTGCAAGATCCACAGAGCATGTCTAATAGTATTAGTTATAATTATTTATCCCTCTTATTTAGGCAATAAGAAAGGAAAAGGCGAACTTGAAATGATGGGAAAAGTTATGAAGTCTGTTTAGTAGTAGGGGTGTGCAGGTAAAAAAAAATTATTTTATTTGGTTTCCTGTGTCATTTACAGGTTTGTTTCATTTTATTTTATTTCATTTTAATACATTTTTTTGTTTTATTTTTATAAATTTGCATTTCAAGGCAATTTTGCTAATTAAAGAGATAGCTGTGGCTGCTGCCCAAATGAAAAACATAGCTGAAAGGTTACTAAAGGTTTCAGGCAAATAAAACAATCCAGATGCCTTTTTTCTCACAGTCAGAGGCTGTCCTCAGCCCAGTGATTCTGGGTTAGAAGGGAGGCATCTTATAGATGCTATCATATCTCAAGGAGGCTTGATCTAGCCACTCTGCTCTTAATTCTTGTATTGCTGATGTTCTTCCTTCCTATTTACTGATTGGCCTGAAGTTTGTCTGGTCTTCAGCTCTATGAAAAATGCTTACTGGAGTCTTTGCCTTGTGAATCTATTGACTCATGCTGTAGAGATTTACTCCAAAACTTTTCTTTTCCCATATTCTTGTGCCAGAAATTTTGTGAAACCATGTCTAAGTACACTGTTAGAGACATTTACCAAGCCTAATCCAGATCCTGAATGTCCAATTAGTGATAATTAAACAGGCTCTGGATTAGGTTTGGTAAATGTCTTTGATAGAATCAACACTCCATCTCCACTGCCCCTCAATCTGAAGACCATAGAGTGTGAAGAAATAGAAAATGGAAATGGGATCTTGGAAAAGAACTTAGAAGAAAACCAACATGAGGAAGTAGACAAGAGAGACTGGGACTAACCCAACTGAAAAAAATAAGATGATCAGACAAGAAAGGTATAAAAGAGTGTCCTTTTTTAGAGAATAAAATATGTCCGCTTTGAAAATGTGTGTGTTTTCTATAGTTCATTACAGAAGGAAATGCATTTTGTGATGATGCAGAGGGCTTAAACACCAGAAATAGGGGTTTAAAACAGTTTCTTTCCCCAAAAGCAGACAGCGATACAGGCAGGGAAAGGGTTAAAGCTTCAGCCCAGAGAAACTCTCTGCATAGAAAGTCAGTGAGAGAGCCACACCCCAGCTCCATGACAACCCCGGGAGCTGACGTAAGAGGCAAGGGGCGGAGTCAAAGCGGATAGGCAGCCCCATGCTCTTAACCAGGAAGGAGATTCAGATAAAGAGCAGAAGAAGAAGGAGAAGAGGAAGGAGAAGGAGGAGAAGGAGAATAGAGACAGAGTTTTGGACTCTGGCGCAGGTTCTGGTTCGGATTCAGATCCAGAGGGAGACCTGAGGAACCGAGGAAGCAAAGGAAGGAGCAACCATTACCAAGGTAGCACACGGTGCTTGGGGAGTTGCCAGCAAGACTGCTTAGAGAAAGAAAGGTCTCTGGAAAAACATCTGAGAAAGCTTCCTGTAAAGGAGAGGAATTACCACGGGCCAAGCAGCCAAGACAAGCAGGTCAGAAGTAACTTTAAACCTCGAGGGGAGAGGCTGGAAACCTTACCCAGGAGAGACAGGAGTTCTTCCCCGGAGTCTTCTCTGGAAGCTGTGGTTACAGGTGGGAGATTAGGCTGGAGTAAAGTTCCAGGTGAAAAGCTGCAGAAACGTTCCCAGGGCAGGCAGCATGTCTCTAGCTCAAGCTCTGAGAATAGCCCAGCTGCTCATAAGCAAACAGCTGATTGTGTGCTATGGAGACGGAGGTTAGAGCCAGACCCTGCTGAGCAGTTTGCCACACAGGAGATAGTGAAGCAGTATCAGGACAAATACTTGCCTTTCAACCAAACTGGGAAAGCCAGACATACCAGAAGAAAGGTGAGCCCTTTTTCCATTGATTCAGTTTTAAAGGAAGCTGGTAATTTCAATTCCTCACATATACCAAGAAGTAAAAAGGATTCTAAGTGGAAACAGCTTAAAAGCTTACTAGAGCAGTGGAAGCCAGTTACTCTGCAGAACCCTGACTATAACCAGGTCCTATCAGACTCAGAAGTAGAACCAATGCAGACTGAGTCAGCTGTAATAGACAACAGTTATTCTGATATGGAGACAGAGTGTGCTTACTGTCATAAGGAGTGAAAGCTGTATAACTTTGTGCAAGTGATAAGTGCTGGAGAAGTCCAACTTCATGCAATTGAGCTTTTACACGGGGAGAGGCAGCGTACTGCCTAAGTGTAAAACCCAATCTCATTAAGCAACTGTGGAAAGCAAATGCAATGCTATTGAGTTATCTGCAAAGTAAAGTTGTTACATGAAAGTAAAGCTTCTAGTGTGAAGAACAGACCTTGTTCAGAGCTGGAGAGAAGTTTGGATAACTTGTTTGGAACTGACAACCCTGAGAAGTATCAGGTGGACTTTGTTACATCTTTGACTTTATTTGGTTGGAAAAAGTATCCACATTTGTTTCTGTTATTAGGGGTAGTAGATACAAAATTCCTGTGCTAACAATAAAGTTATTGTTACCCCAATTAACCTTGGCTGTTCGTGTCTTGGCCCACAACTACACGGAACCCGGACATCAGCACTTACAAGGATCTATAAATTTGTGGTCACGTCCCCCCTCTTCCAGGCAACCGCCTATACGGGCGAGGAGGGCGTGACAATTTCTATTTATTTTTCTTCCATGTTTCACAGTTTGGTTGCTGATTTGGGGGTTTTCCATTTCATTTTTTGTCCTTTGTAGTTTCTTAAATTGGTGATGGTCTGTGTTTCCATATGCAGCCGAGATAAGGGATTCTGTTAATTGAAAGCCTCCATATATTCTCTGACCCCTCCTTCTTTCCACCAAGTGCTCTGAACTTCAAGGACCATCAAATCAAAGTAAAATCAGAAATCAAATATCTAGGCATCATCCTTGATCAGAAGTTGAACCTTCAATCATAAATAAAGAAAGCAACTAACTCATTCACACCCCGTTCTTTTCACCTCAATCGCCTCACCCTTCCTTCACCCTCCCTTGCCCATCTGCAATTTACACGATCTTCCGCTTTCTTTTTCATAGGACCTGCCCTGTGGAATTCCCTTCCCTCCTCCCTTCGCCTGGAATCCAATCACAGCACTTTCAAAAAAGACCTGAAAACTCACCTCTTCTCCACAGCCTTCGGCCTTCCCTCCCCTTTGTGTGACCCGCCTTAAGTTCTATCTCCTTCCGGTATGTATCCTCTCTTTGTTTTGTCCTGTCTCCCTTCTCTCTTTTTTCTCACAAAGCCATTGTAAACTTCCTTTCTGTTTCTCAGGCCCTGAGCCTTTTCCTTTAGTTTGTATATTGTACACCGCTTTGCTTGTTTCAGAAAGGCGGTTTATCAAATAAAATTACCATAACCATAACCATTCTACCTCAAGTTAAGAGCCCTTAGAAATCTACGTCCTCTCATAAGCTCAGAGCTATTCCATACAGTCTATCGATCTTTAATCATACCAATTCTTGATTATGCCAACATCATATACTATGGCCTTCCAGACATACTTTCTACCCCCTCCAAATGGCTCAGAATACTATGGCAAGAATAGTCACTACTGCCCACGACAAGCTCATATTATGCCCATACTTGTTCATCTACACTGGCTCCCCATCATAGCCAGAATAAGATACAAAGCTCTTGTCACTATCTTCAGAATTATACACAACTGTTCAGCTAACTGCCTCCAATCTTGTATTTCCATACCAAAAAATGACAGACTTTGCAGACAGAGCTCTCTGCATCTCCTCACCATCCCCATACAAAAAACAAAGTTCAAACAAGTCACTTGCAACCGTGCACTCTTTGCCCCATGAATATGGAACACTCTCCCACCAGCCCTAAGAGGATCCCAGGACATCACAGAATAACAGAAAAAACTCAAAACATACCTTTTCCAGGATCACTTTTAACCATGCTAAGCTCAAACGCACAAGATGGCATTCAACCAGTACCTCCAGGCACCTTGCACAATCAGATGTACACCCCCACTGTATTAAATATGCTACCCAGATTCCTCGGATGACCAGTCTCGCATGTGATTTAATTTCTCCCTTAGATACATTTTCAGTAATGTCTATGTTACACGTCCACTTGTAAATAGTTTTTAAGTTGCCATTTGATCACAGATATGTCAGGTCTTAAGCAGACATGGTTGGATTTCCAACTTTCTCAAAATGCTAGTGCAAAGAGATCCAAGATGGAACCTCTTTCATCTCACAAGATGGCGGTCACCCGAGATGGTCCTGAGACCTTGCAGGAGATCTTGGCTGAAATTGGAAAATCATTAAGGGCAATGCAAGAAGATATCAACACTTTGAGATCTTCATTAGAGGCAAATACAGTCCGATTGGAGAAGGTGGCCCTGAGACCTTGCAGGAGATCTTGGCTGAGATTTGGGCAGTCAAAGAAATGGTCAAAGCTAATGGAAAATCGTTAAGGGCAATGCAAGAAGATATCAATGCTTTGAGATCTTCATTAGAGGCAAATGCAGTCCGATTGAAGAAGGTAGAGAAGGTGGTGGTGTCTCATGAGCAGAGACTTGAGGCCATCAAGAAGCAGGCCAAGTTGATTCGCTCACTGCAAAGAGAGGTGGAAGATAATCGCTCACAGCAAAACAACACAAGGGTGCTGGGAGTGACTGAAGGAGCAGAGGGGCATGGCTTAATATCCATTCCAGATGTGTTGAAGTTGCACTTCACTATGCCATTTGAGATTGAGCATGCCCATAGAGTGACTATGCAATTCAAGGCCATAAACAAGCATCCACGCCCAATTATCCTGAAAGTTTTACGCTTTCAACAAGTTTTGCAGATAATGGGAGCTGCTAGAGCACTCTCAGCTTTGGAATATCAGGTGCATAAACTCCTGTTCTTTCTGGACTTTGCGAGGGCGACAGTGGATCGGAGAAGAAGTCTTTTGGAGCTGCGTCCACGCTTCATACAACTGAAGGCCTGCTTTGGATTGCTACATCCTGCTCGCATGAAAGTCACGCTGCAAAACCAGACCAAGACTTTTGATGATCCTAGAGATTTATGTGCATTTCTGGAAAAAATGGAGTCGATGGTGATGCCATGAAAGACATATTGTATCTTCTGTTTGCCACAGTTTTACAGCGCTTGTCTTCTGAGCGGTAGACTCTCCTGAGATCGTGGGAAGGCGAAGTATCCACGCAGAAGCAACACATTAATGTTTTACACTGATATTTCCTGAGATATTTGTGCTGTTTTGTCTATAAGATGTTATTTCTACTTTTAAGATGGGAGGTGGGCAAGATGTGATATTCGGAGTATTGTAGGAGAGTGAGAGTATTGGGTCATTGAGCCCTCCATGTCTATCTTGTCCTAGTGGGATTACCCACTAAGTTTTGTGTTTTATATAGCCTCCCTGGAATATTTTCTGTCTTTTTAAAATGTATTTTCTTTTCTTACTAAAGTTGATGTTTTCATTGTATTTGATCATATGATGGGGCCTTTGCTCGTTTCTTGGGCTATAGATGCAGCCATACTTTAAAAGCGCTTGAGAAGCCACCTTATAATGTTAAAAGAAAGGATACAACACCAAATTATTTCTGTAAGTAATGAGTGCTTCTTCAGAGATGTATTTAGTATGTTCCTTTCTGGGATTGGGTACCTAAACGTTAAGGGCATTAACATTCGCTACTAAGAGGAGTTCTTCTCTTCTATATGGTAGGATAGAAACTGTTGACATCTCATTACTGTAAGAGACAAATCTGAATGTAATGGAGTTTTTGAAATCTGGCACGCCAGCCTGATTTCAAGGGAATTTCTGCTGCCCATGTTACAATCTCATTCACCCTCTTTGATTTAATGAGCTCTAATTATACACAATAATGTGGTCATCGGTCTGATTCTTGGTGGGGTCATTTTGAAGATATAAATATGTCTATCATTCATAAAGTGAATTATATAATAGGAATACTACTAGTGTTCCTTTTAAGGAAAACAAGTTGTTAATATGGATAGAGCTTTAGTCAGTTCTCAGGGAGAAATAACCGCCCAGATTTGCTCATGGGAAACTTGGGTATGAATAAGACAGTGGGAGAAGGAGTTTCACTGAATAATTGGCCTATATTACGGTTTTGTCAATATAAGGTTCACGATGGGTGGAGGGGGCCATAGGTACACGTTCAATATGTAAATGAGAATTAATGTTGCTCTCATCAAGGAGATGTCAACAAATTGGGAAAATTGACATAGGATTGACTTAACATTCAGTTGCACTGTGCTTAAGCATAGAATCGTATTGGGTGTTGCTGGGATTCGGGGCCACTCTTTTCTGATCTGGGGTCGTTTTTCAATCAGCAAATCAGCATTTCCTATCTATAAAGAAACTGCCAGTTTGAATTGGCTCCATATTGGGGAGTGGCCCTTTCCTGTTATTTCTAATTGGAAACATAAAGTTTGATAGACATTCATGATGACGCAGTTATGTCTATGATTCTCCGTAATGGAGTTCTGGCTCCTTTATAGCCCTTGCAGGCCTTATAGGTTTGCAGTTTCATTTGGCTCCTGATGATTGTAAGATAACGTGAGAGACAGGATGGGGTGGGCTGTGTTTTGTCTTTAAATATCTTATGTCACAGAGAAGATTTGTGTATTTTAATTTTATTGCAATCTGGTTATTTTTCTTTTATGTTCTGCTCTTTTGTTTGTATTTTGTTGGATAATATAAATAAAGAAATAAATAAAATAAATAAAAAAAATAAGAATCACTGTTCCTATTGCATATAATTATCCTTATAAGTTCTCTAGCTTTTGCTCTATGTAAATGGGAGGCATCAGACTCTGTATGTTATTTGTTCAATATAAACTACTTTGAATTATACAAAGGTAGTATAGAAATAAACTAAAATAAATAAAACATGTAGGTTCTCTCTAGAAATATGTACTAGTTTGGCTTGTTCTCTTTTCCAATTGGGGGCTAATGGTGTTCTAGAATATTTGCAGTGCTGATTTTCCATAGGTAGGACTGGTGCAATTTGAGTTCTTGATGATGGTGTTTAGTAATCATTTGCAGGGTTTTGTGTTATGATTCACAATGTCGAGCTGTGAAGGGAATTAGTGGTGTTGACACTGATGTGAAACTAGAATTTTAATAGAATTTTTTTGTATGTTGAGTTGTAAAGCGTAGCACCCTACTTCTGCGTCTTTGTTGGAAGAGTTTTATTGGCAAGTCTGCGAGTGTTCCATATGAATGAACAATTATGCCTTATCGGACTCTATTCAAAGACAATTAGGCAGTTGCGGCCATCTCAGGGAGTAGCTGGCATGCTCCACGTGTGTGCGTGTGCTATATCTCTAGCGAGTGTGTGGTGGCGGCTGCGCCTGGTGCGCGGTGTTTGAGGGGGAGGAGCGAGGCTTGGGGCAGCCACGGCAGATGGCGAGGTGGACCCGCTGTTGCTCTCTTCACGGGCGTTGCCGGCCGTAGAGGATGCAGGGCTTGGGATGGCGGTTGCTGTGAAGCGGCTGAATGCCGGTCTGCCGGCGCTGGTGCTCCTCATGGCCTACAAGCTGTACATGCAGTGGTGGGGGAGACCGAGCATTCATCGGGGTGGCTCGCAACGCCCAGGCCACCTCCTTGCCCAAGATGAAGCGATGCGACTTCACCCTGGATCAGCTATGGGAGTATGACTGCGCCGCCAGCTCGCGCATCCTGATGGCAGTCAACGGCAAGGTCTTCGACGTGACCAAAGGCAGCAAAATTCTATGGGCCCGGAATTAAGACTACTTCAACTAGCCCAAAACGTAGCTGAAAGAATAATAATGAACATCAACTCAGTAGAACACATCTCACCTACTCTGTATGAAGTTCTCTGGCTTCCCGTTCAGTCGTATCTACAAAATACTTGTAACCACCTTCAAGCTCATTAATAACATTGCACCTTCCCACTTATCCACACTCATCTCAAAAGATAATAACAATCATACCCAGCGCATCTAGAATAAGATCAAACTTGCTATTCCAATAGACTTTAGGAAATCTAAAAAGATAACAAATTCTCTCACTCTGCCCCTTACCTCTGGAACGCTCTCCCTGACAATATTAGAGAACTAACAGTATTCCACTTTTGTCCCCCATTGCACACACAAAGCTACTGTGCGTGCTACGGGGGATGGAGGCATGATGGGGGTGGAGAGTAGGCAGGGCCGATTCCAGGACATACAGGACCAATTCCAGGATGTACAGGCCCTCTGAGGTGGAATAAGAGCAGGGCGCCCACCTTAAATGTGGTCGGCAGCCCCCCAACACAGGAGTCTCCCCCCCCCCAACACAGGAGCACTGGGACAGCGGGTTGGGCAGCGTTGACTCATGGATCCGGGCTGTGGGCTGATGGAGCTGCAGGGAGGACGTCCCTGCGGCTGTGAGACAGGCATGCTGGGCCTTTCTTATGCCCGATTCTGAGAGTCATGGGAACATTTTGCTCCCGCATCTCAGAACTGGGCCCAGACAGGCCCGGGTGTGCCATTTCTGGAATCGGGTACCACATATAATTATAACTCACTTTATTTGGTATTAAAAAAACACTTTGGTTCTTTTCATGCAAACTCATTGTACTCTTTGCGAAAGTACATTTGAAATATGGTATCATTCCTTTTCCAAAATTATTTTAGTATCATCACATAAAATTCTTTCTTCTTTGAAAAACTGGGGATGAAAAGGAGATGGACTATAGAATTGTTTGGACCTGTTTCTAGGTAATAAACACTACAGCGAACACTTTTCAAATTGAAATGTACAAACATCCCAAAGTATGACAAAAGAGCAGGAAAGTACCAGATCTCGGTCTTCCTCAGGCTTCAAAGTCTAAGCTGCACTAGTCTAGGAAACATCAGGAATGGTGTCTGCTTCATATGTCATAACTGGGCCACAAGCCATAAAAGACCCAAATTAGTCCAGGTGGGCCTTGGTCCTGGCCCCAAACTTCAACCTTGCATATTTCTCAGCAACAAAAATAAAATATTGCAGCTTGTCAGTCTCAAGAGACTAGCTGCTCGGCCAGCTGTTTTTTTTCTTTGACGTAATGCTATTGTTCGCCAGACCCCTGTTTGATGTTTAGCTTGTACTGCAATTTAAAAAAATAACAATCCTGCATTTCCACAAAAATTCCAGCACTATCCTTCACGAATGAATGAACACATTTCCACCTAGATTGATAAAGTTCTTCCTGGTAGAGATGACTTAGCAATAAACTATAATACTGGTAATATCCTGGACTGGTGAAGGACTTAGAATGAGGACGGAAGGCAAATTATTTTGTACATTCTGCTAGTGAACGGTGCAGGAGCACTGGCTTTGAGAAGCTCACAGCTGGTGGACTCTTAACCCTTTCCAGCAGGCAGCACTGTAGTGTGTCCACGACATCTTCACAAGCACTTTTGTCTTATCTCCTGTCTTTTTTTTTTTTTTTTAAATCTTCATCCCAGAACACTCTGAGAGTTACAGACCTATTGTCTCGGTAAGAAAAAAAGACTATCATCATCAAAATGCTTTGGGATAGATTTGGTAGAAGCATCTTCATTCAAAAAACATGAGCTTAATGGGATACATTCTTTCCGGAGAATGCACAGCACAGATTTATTTACATTCTCTTATATACCGCGCTATTCTGCATCAGTGCGGTTTACACTGCTTAGCTTCAGAAGGAGAAAACACGTTTCTGCTCAGTGAGTGGCAGCAACCAAAAAGCAAACAGAATGCTATCAATCTGTAGGAAAGGAATAGAGAATATCATAATGCTTCTTTTCTACTCCATTTTACGACTACACCTTGAGGCATATCTACTAAACAGCGATAGGGTTTGGCAGCAATCACAGTATATTAGATGCCAAAACCATGTAGTAAGGATTCCCCCCAGTGATATCTGCAGGGGGTATTCTAGAGTGAGCACCTGAAGATATTGCGGAGGTTCTGATTTCCCATGGAGACCCCGCATTACCTATCTCGGAGGTTTTGCGAGAAAAGTCCAACGGTGCCTACTAATGCAGGTATCATGGGTTCCCGTGCTAAATCTAAGGGGAGAGATGGTAACATTTGCCAGTGCAGCGGTATTGCAATCTACAGCATTAACAGTATAAATAAAGTGTAAGCCCACTTGCAGCATCGACCCCACCTGGACAACTCCCGATCCCCACTGGGAACTGCCCAGGGGGGATGGGTGCACCCCCTCCAAGCAAGTAAAACATCCCGGTTAGACAATCAGGGCAAGCCCCCTCCCCCTATCCTCCCAATTCTCCAAATATTTTCCCGAATACCCAATGGGTAGCCCTATCCCACCCCTTCCTCTTCCTCCCTCTTCCATTTTAAAAAGGGGATCCCAGCTAGCCAACTAAGTCTATTTTACTTTATTTGAACTCTTTCTATATCACTTTTTGACAGTTAAAACAAAGCGGTTTATATACAAATAAAATTAATCAACTATCAAAGGAGGAATAAGAAAAAGGAAGGCTAACAATATCATAGCAACAAATATAGAGCTAGAAAAAGAATTGTAGCCAGATCTCAGAGTACTAACCATGGTCACAGCAGTACCGGCACAGAGAATTAGACTTTGCCCATAAGATCTGAAAAGCCTGCGTTTACAGCACTGAGATATTTTTGCGAGGTTATATGCCCGTTAACATGGTGGGGAAGTTTTTCAAGATCCCTGATATTAATGTGCCAGTCTCAGGCCTGAATTGATAGCTGAGACAAGATGGCCCATGGGTACCAAGATTCTTTTCTCCCCCTCTGAGTGTGATTTCGTTCTCCCTGTTTGGTGCACATGGAGTGACTTTATTTGATGGAATGGGTTTCAGATGTCTTTTAAACTTAGGCAACAATACCTCAGATATGAGATAGAGGGTAGAGTAATCAATAGGGAGGGGGCATGCTAGTGACCACTTGTTAAAGCATATAGTAATTGGCCATGGCATGAAGGGGGAGGGGGAATAGGTGGAATGTTGATGAAGCATCTTTCAAATAAATAGCAAGGCGATTGCAATGTAATGTGTGCCTTTGAGTCAGTACTGACTCCTGGGGACCTAGCAGCTCCCGGGTTTTCTTGGTAGTATGACCAGAAGTAGATTGGCAGGCCTTTCTTCAGAGGTAATGGGAGGTTGTGACTCACCCAAGGCTACAAGTAGTGGGAACTGAACCCTGGTTTCTTGGTTATCAAGCCAGCACTAACTACTAGGCCACTCCTCCAGTCCTAATTAAGAATCTTAAAAAGGATAAAAATATAAAAACACAAGCCAATGAACTTAGGCAAGTAGCAGATCAGGAGAACCAATACAAAGTGAAAAAGAAGCTAATATGCCTGACTAAAAGCATATATCTGAGGCACATTAGGGAAGACAAAGGGGAAACAAATTTAATGATATTAAATATTTTTATTTCTATACTTTTGTATGTTGCCATGGGCTCTTTGTAAAGGCAGATAAAATATCTAATAAATGAAATGAAAATACCTGCCTATACGCTGGGCTCTTATAATCAAACAGGGAAGGCACGCACAAATAAAAACATTTTTAATAATCATTACATTTTTTATAATTGTCTTCCATTCTAACCTGGGGAGGAAGACTATTCCACTAAAAAGGATCTAAGTATGAAAATAATATCTATGAGCGATCTCATGTGGTATTACTCATGGAGATGTTAAACATAATGAAGGCAGCTGAGACAATCAAATGGGACAAGAAGATGTATGTGGAAATAGAAAAGAAGCTAAATATTGCAGTTGGCCAGAGACAAAAGCACGATAAGTCAATAACATCATTTTGTACTATATATGATAGACTATAGACAACCAGTGCTGTTCTTCTAAAAGAGGAGTTATATGAGAACAGAGATTCACGCTGTAAAGGAGCCTAATTGCCAAACTCTGAACCATTTGAATCCTTCTTTACTGTACTCTTCCTAGACCAGCCATCAAGGAGTTATAGTAATCAAGTTTATTTAAAACGAGGGAATGAAGAAGACCTTGAAGATCCTTCTGCTCTATTAAAAGACGGCTTGCTCTGATCTTTCAAAAAGAAAGAAAGACCGAGCAAACCATGGAGGAAACAAGTGTTTCAAAAGTAAGGTAAGAGTCCAAGATGACACCTAATATTTTAACTGAATTTTTGGTCACCAATAGAGTTACGAATCTTAGGTCTTATGGAGGGAATAGTGTTCCCACATGGAAACCAGATGGCTTGTTTTATCCGTGTTCAGCTTTAAACATTGCAAGGAGAATCGCCATGTGCTCAGTGGCAAATTAGTGTGAGTGCCCCTAATGACATTGCTATGGGTGTCGTTAGGTGTGCCCGTGTTAAGTATGCCACACATTAAGGTACTCGGTCGCTCGTTAGCTGCCAAGAGCACAACCAACAGCTAATGTGGAAGCTTTACACTTAACATGTATTTGTAATTCATATTCAGTGAAAAACCCTTCGGCTTTCAGTAAAGGGGCCCCTATAGCACTTTGCATTGCTTCAGTGACTTTTGAACCCTCTGAAGGGAAAGTTATGAAAATTTACTGTCATAACAATAGATAAAGTAGTGAGGTTGTTTTCTTAGTCTATAAAAGCTTGCAAAAAAAATGTATTAAGAAGGCCAATAAAAAGGTATCATCTTTATTTGGTTTTATTTGTTAACCCTTATTTGCATTATTAGTGATATTGTAACTCTTCCTGTGCTGGATGACTAGCTAGACAGCAAGTTAAACCCAATCAATATTCATATAAGATGAATCACATTCTTAATTTACAATAATTTTATTACAAATAGGCAAATAAGGAACTTACTGTAGGTACTTGAAATCTGCACTGCTTTTGGATCAATAGAAGTGTAATGAGTCTCTGTAGATATTTCAGTTGAATATAGGGTACAAAGAAAATGCTGTTTGCAGGGGTGCAAGGAGAGCAATTGTAGAGAGCTAACTTAGAATTTCTGAATTTAATATGAAGACTTTTTCAGAAGGTGGGGGGGGGGGGAGGGGGAGACAACAGATTACCCACAGTATCTAAGGGTCTCTAGTTATCACCATTAGGGTTAAGAGTTACATCCTGAGCTAGGGCATGAGATCATGGGGAATTCAATAAGACTAGATGGAATGGGTCAGATGCAGACTGCCAAGCTGCCCTAGGCAGCACAGGTCACAGGCTGTCAGCATAATACAAACATGCAAGCTTCAGCCGTGTGGACAGAACACATCCTACCTGGGATAGGTAAATGCCACTATAACTGCATTTTCCAAGGAATCAAACAAAATGCAAAGTCCATGGTGTTTACACATTTTCGTGAGGCATGAACAGTGCTACCTCTGTGATTTGTCCGATGAAACATTTCATTGTGCTTTTGTTGAAGAATTTCATTTGTTATATCTGCCAAGGAGATGTTCAAGAGATATTTGATGGAAGCTTTACTTGTACCTAAGGAGTCAATGCTCCTTATTGCTAAGGCATATTATTTGCCTATTGGCAAGAAGATAGCTTCTGGACAATCTCAGGAAAGGGATGCTTTAAGTGTTAGAGTCGGTAGTTCCAGCTACATTATTGGTTACCTGTGCTTTACCTGCAGCTAGGCATTGTATTTTAAGTATATATTTCAAAAAAAGAAATATACCATTTTGTGGCTGTTCTATATTTATTTATCTAGACTTGGCTAAAGAAACCCAAAAGAGACAATGTGGCTTTCTTCTTCTAAGACCTGGTGCCTTGCAATTCGGGCTCTATTTTATATGAAGTTTCCTTGTAAATGTTTAATCAAATACAAGTCATATCATCCCTCTTCTTAAGTCACATCATTGGCTCCCTATCTGTTTCTGCATCCAGTTCAAACTTCTACTACTGACCTATAAGTGCCTTCATTCAACTGTTCCTCACTACCTTTCTTCTCTTCTCACCCTACACCTCTTCATGGGAACTCCGCTCTTCTGGCAGATACCTTCTATCTGTGCCCTTCTCTTCCACTACCAACTCCAGACTTCACTCTTTCTCCTTTGCTGATCCTTATACCTGGCACAAACTATCTGAGTTGGTACGTCAGGCTCCATCTGCGGCCCTTTTCAAATCCAAGCAAAAAAACTCACTTCTATGAGACTGCTTTTGAATCCTGATTCCCCTAGTCTCCTGTTCACCTCCTATGTATTTCCTTACCATTCCCCTAGTTATTTCCTAGTCCCCAGCTGTGTTGTCTGTCTTGACTAGATTTTAAACTCTTATGAGCAGGGACTGTCTCTTACATGCCTCCATACAATGCTGATTATACCCTGGAGCGCTATACAAATGACACTGTAAGTAATGGTAGTAGCAGTAGAGCAGCTATTTCAAACACCTACAAATGCACAAAAAATGTGGCATCGCTCATTATCTTCCACATATAGATTCTGGCGATTATACATGGAAATTCAAATTTTTGATACCACCAAGTAGCAGCAGCTGGGCATGTGCATTAGTTTTCAAATTGTTGTTAAGTGCCGTTGAGTCGGTGTCAACTCATGGCGACCTTCTGGATAGTTGTCCTAAACCTTGCTCAGTCTTCAGTCAGGCAGCTCATTGTTGATAGACTGGCACCCATAGCTGCCGTTACTGTATTGATCTATCTCATTGCCACCTTCCTCTTTTGTGTTGACCTTCTACCTTGCCAAGCATGATGTCTTTGTCTATCAATCTCTCTTTCCGCGTGATGTGTCCAAAGTATGAAAGTCAAAGTCTTGTCATTTGAGCTTCTTAAGAAAGCTTAGGTTTGATCTCCTCTAGTACTGACTTGGTTTGTTTTTCGGGCAGTCCATGATATAAATAGTATCTATCGCCAGCACCATAACTCAAAGGCATTGATTTTCTTCCTTTCTATCTTTTTCATTGTACAACTTTCGCATCCATATAACATTATTGAAAATACCATGGTTTGAACAAGTCGAATCTTTGTATGGAGAGATTTCTGCTTTTGAGAATTTTGTTTAGGTCCTTTATAGCCATTCTGCCAAGAGCATTGTGTCGTCTGATTTCTTGACTGCTTGTCATTTCTTTATTGATAGTTGATTCAAGTAGGTTAAAGTTGTCAACTATTTCAATTTCTTCTCCATCAACGATGAACCTATTGATTTTGCCAGTTGTCAGGATCTTTGTCTCCTTTACATTGAGGTGCAGGCCCCATTTTAGGACTATGTCCCTTGATCTTGAGAAGCAAAGGTTTCAGATCATCTTCACTTTCAGCCAGTAATATAGTATCATCAGCACAGTGAAGGTTATTGATGAGTCTTCCACCAATCTTCATACCTCAGTTGTCGTCTTCAGTCCTGCTTCTGTGATGATTTGTTCTGCATATAAATTAAACAAGTAGGGGGAAAGTATGCAGTGTTCTCATACACCTTTGCTGATTTTAAACCATTTTGTTTCTCCTTGTTCCTTTCAAACTGTTGCTTCTTGATCAATGTAAAAATTATGCAAAAGATCTATCAGGTGTTCTGGTATACCCATGCTTCTTAGTGTGGCCAAGTTGCTCATGGTTTACACAGCCAAAAGCCTTGTTGTAGTCAATAAAACACATATAGATATCCTTTTGGTATTCTTTAGTCTTTTCAAGGATCTAACTCACATCCGCGATGATGTCTCTCATTCCTCGCCCTTTCCTGAACCCTGCTTGCACTTCAGGCAGTTCTGGTTCCAGATACGGTTTTTGTCTCTGCTGAATAATCTTGAGTAGAATCTTGCTGGCATATGGGATCAGATTGATTGTGCAATAATTTCCACAGGCAGTTGGATCACCTTTCTTTAGTATGACCATGATATTGTCTTCCAAATTTCCTGGCAGAGCCTTGTAAGTATGGTAACAGCTGTATCTGATTGCTGTAATACTTCAATGGGAATGCCATCAATGCCTGGTGCTTTGTTCTTTGAGAAGGCTTTCAATGCTGCTTCAACTTCTTCCTTCATCACCAATGGTTCCTGATCATAAGGTTCAGGTTGAACAGTTGTTGGTCTACTTGATCTTTATGCTATAAAGATTCTGTATATTCTTTCTACCTTTTCTTGATCTTCTCAGCATCATTCAATATGCAACCTTTAGCATCAATCCTAGGCTGGAATTGTCTCTTTAACTCTCATAGTTGTGTGTACTCAGACACACTGAAACCATTCTAGAAGGGAAGTATTCCTACCTAAGTTATGCAAATCATGGATCATGATGACACAGCAGGGTTGCTAGGCACAGCTCAGCCCAAGCCTCAGAAAACAATTTTTGTGTCTGATGTTCAGGGAATGAGGAAGGGCTACTGAAAAAGAAATATTTTAAAACAGAAAAATAAATATTTTAAAAATAAATAATTTGAAATCTAGGAACCGATGTTCAAAAGAACTTATTTGGTTAGCAGAACCTGCTACCTAGACAAGTGCTAGTGAGAGGTATATTCAGTGGCACTACTGAATATCTCCTCTGAGCTCCATGGCACTGTCCAGATAGTACTAGGATATCTGTGGCTGGGGTGAGGATGTTCCCTAGTGTTATCTGGTTACCTTGACACATTTTCCTGGAATCTAAGAGCCAGCCTAAAAATTTAGGAGCCAGTTGCCGAAACCAAAGTCACAGTGCAATAGGTGTACTGTAAGAGTGTGTGTGTGTGTACTAGCAGATTTTTTTCTTTTTGTTGTTTAATTTTTTTTTTAACTGCTTCTAAATGTCTGCATTTTTTTGCAGAATTACTGGAGCTAATTATCCATGAGATTCCCTTTCTCTCTGAAAGCCTCAGATAATCTGTCTGCCTTGATGCTGGGCTGTGTCTTGGAGCCCAGCTGCGATATCACCCATGGATCTGAATAAGGCATAGGCTTGTTTGATTGCTTGTCAAAGGGACCAACATAATTGGCTGAAATGCCATATATTTCTAATTTGTCACCCACCCATTTCCAGAGTAGTGCCAGCATGCTTTGCTTATGATAAAAATGAACAGGACGGATGGTGAATTTAATTTGAAGGTCTGATGCATTTGGTTATTTGACAGTGAAATTAACAGAATATGATGCCATTTGTCATGTTTTACCATTTGTTGAAAAAAGCATGCACATCCCTAGTCTTACTTTCAGGCTCTGGTGTGGGGGATGCTGAGCCTGAGCCTACAGCTGCTTGTCAGTTTACCACAGGAGGTGCAGGAGCAGTCTGCTGCTCACCAGTGAAAAAAAAAAGAAAGAAGGGGAGGGTATTTATTTATTTATTTAAATGTATTAGCTACCTTGTATGAAGAGATTCACTCAAGATGATGTATAATAGGTATCACTTAACATAGGCAACTTACATTGTAGTGGCTGTTTAACAATTGTAAAAGAACTACATGTTTTAACATAATAGGCAACTAGAGCAGTGAGATGAACTTATTATGGTGCATTGTTTTGTATTATGCTGACATTCTGATTATCTTATTTATGTTATATGATTGTGCTATTGTGCTGCCTTTTATGTGCATCATTTGTATTGTGTTGACAATGTGAGTATCCTATTGTATTCTGCTCATATTTCATCATATTTTATTTTTTATTTATTTGTTTTTCTATACCGCACTATTTTTCATCAGCGCGGTTCACAATTAACAAGAGTTGTGCAATGTAGAACAGTCTAACATTGAACTTACAATGAACAGGGAAATTAAACATGGTGAACAGGTGAACTATATACACTATGTACAAATTAGTATAATGGTTGGCCATGATATTTGGCAGTATCTACACAATTTGGCATATTTATTTTATATGAATGTTCTACTGTGCTATTTTAAGGTGTATATTACTGACATCATATCATACTACTACTATTACTAGGATTTAAATTACCTATTTAAGTTGCCTATCTCCAACAGTGAGAGAAATTTGGACATAGGCAAACCTTAGTAATAGCAAGAGTATGATATACTGTCAGCAGAACATTCATACTGTATAATAGAAATATGATAGAATGTCAGCAGAGTACAAATGATATACCGTAATAGTCTACACAATAGAACATTCAGATACGATAGGAACTCACAATATGAACATAGTACAAGTGAGTCACCAATAAAAGGCAGAAGGATAGAACATTCATATAATATAGATAAGATACTCTCAATGATAACACTATATGGTGAAGTAACCTAATAGGCAGCAAAGGGAATAAGTGCAGTTGGGGCATTTAGACAGAAAAGATGACAAAGCATAGGGATAAATAAAATGGGTAACTAGACTGAGGATAAATTATATGCACAGATGAATCATTTTCAGGATGTGTAGCAAGCTAGCCCTGAGGTGGTATTTGTGAATGCAGTCAGTCATCACAGCCATCAAATTCTTGGGAGAAGAACCAGGCTTTCACCTGCTTCCTGAAGTAGAGGTAGTTAGGCATAGCCCTTCTGGAAGTAAATTCTAGAGTATGGAGTCTACTCCTAAGAAAGTTCTTTGATGGGCAACACATCTTATGATTTCCTTAGGTGATGTAATAGTTGGGAATGCTCCTTAAGGTGACCAGAGGCTTTCAAAGGTGTGTAGATGCCTAACATTTTTCAGTTGCTCTGGCCCATTTCATCTGAAGGCCTTGAAAATCAGAGATAGAATTTAAATTTGGCCCTGTAGGGTACCGGTAGCCAGTGCAGTTTTTGCAGGAAGAGTGAGATGTGCTCATGCTGCTTGCAGTCCTCTATCAGTCATGCTTCAGCATTATGAACTTATTGCAGCTGGTACAAGCTCTTTGTGGTCTAGTCCAGCCATGACATTATCATGGCATGAACCACTGTGATCAAACTTTTCAATATAAGGAGAGAGAGTACATGGTTGCCACAGGCGACTGAAACAGTTTTTAAAGGTTGCCTAAATTTGCTGGATCAAAGCTGCTTCTGCCTCCATGCAAACAGGAAGTCGTCATCTGGCATTGGAGGGGGTAAAAGCTGAACATCCCCATGACATCAAAATTTTAAGGTAAGCGCTATGGGGCTGTTTGAGGCCATTTCTGCCTCTGCAGATCTCAGAGAGGGGTGGCAGCGGTGACAACGGCCTGCCACTGGACCATTGGTGCTCTAGGCGGCCTCCTAGCTTGTCTAATGGTCACGCCGGCCCTGAACAGAATATCTGTTTTACTTGGGTTCAAACAGAGTCTGCTGGGGGGGGGGGTCCCATTCTTGAGTTGCTGTAAGGCAGGCAGTTAATTTGCTGAAAGCTGTGGGTAGATCTGGTTCAATGATCGGTGTAGATATAGAATATTGTGCCCATCAGCTAAACAACTGATCTAGAGGTTTGAGGTAGATAATCTCTATATGCAATCTATATGTGACATCTTTAAAAAACACAAAGTGCATTATCATCTTTATGCGGATGATATAATGTTCTATCACCACACAGACATCTCAGACCCCTACTGCCCCCAGATCCAATCATGTCTAACAGATATAACTGATTGGCTTAATTCACATAACTTAAAAATTAATCTCAAGAAAACAGAAGTTCTATACATTTCCTGTAACCAGAGTTTCATCAACATCACTCCCAATAAAATCCACATAAATGACTCTGATTTAGAAGTCAAACAAGAAGTCAAATACTTAGGAATTATACTAGACCAATCCCTAACCATGACTTTACATAGAAAATCTATCTCCAAGATAATTTACTTCAACCTAAAAATGATACTACATCTCAGACCTCTATTGGAAAAACATGATTTCTATTCAGTTTTGCAGGCCCTGATAACTCCTCACTTTGATTACTATAATAGCATTCTATATGGATTACCCCAAAAAAACATTCAGCTCCTCCAGATGGCACAAAATCTACCTGCCCGTATAATCTACAAGCCTACTACTCTAATCATATCACTCCACTACTTCATAAACCTCCACTGGTTATCCATTGCAACAAGAAACAAATACAAACACATCATGATAGTTTTCAAACAATACAACAAAATAGCCCCTTCTTACCTCTCCTCCCTCTTCAGCCTACCTAACCACATAAGAACTAGAAGATCCTGCTCACAGAACACTCTAACAATACCTACCCACATCCGTAGAACCAATAAAACTACCAGTTCCAGGGCCTTCACTTATGTTGCCCCTACCCTCTGGAATGCCCTTCCAGACAACTTAAGGATGATAAAAGACCTACAAACCTTCCGTAAAGAACTCAAAACACACCTTTTTATCAAACACTATGGTTCTCTCACCAATAACCAGCAGTCACAAACAATCTAAATTCTCCTCAATCCATTATGGCTATCATATTGAATTCACACATATCAAAATGCTTAAGAAGCAGTGAATCACTCTTTGTATATTATTCTGGTAAACTTACCTCTGTTACCTTCATTTGCTTGTAAATATCTAAACAAGTTTTACCATTGTCACAATGTAAAGTTACCTGTTAAGTTCACTGTAAATAAGTTCTACTGATGTTATAACGTAAACTTATCTGTTATGTTCATTGCAAACTGCCACAGATCTCTGGAAGTGGCGATATATAAAAGCTTATAAATAAATAAGATAGGTGACAGTATGGATCCTTGTAGTACTTGGCAGCTCAATAACCAAGATGATTTTGTGGCATTATTAAATAGAATTGACTGTTTGATAGATAGAACCATGAGAATATTGTGCCACCGATACCTGATTTCGCCATACATGGAAACATGATATTGTGGTCCACGGTGTGAAAACAGCTGAGAAATCAGACAGCACTATCCCCTATCATGGTTTCTATGGAGATGGTCAAGCGGGATACAAGAACTCTCTCTGTTCCATACCCAGATCTCAAGCCAGATTGACATGTGTCTAGCCAGTTTCTTTCTTTTCGCCAGCTGTTGAGTTGAATGTCGAGTGTCTGCTTTATCAGTTTTCCCAGAAGAAGGATATTCAATATTAGCTGGCAGTTTTCAAGCTTATCCTGGTCAAGGGAGTTGTTTTTCAGGAAGGTGGGGGGGGGGGGCACTACAGCCTTTTCTTAGTGTTGTTGGCAGCTGCTCTTCCACAAGTGAGGAAGTTCACAAGTTAACGGTTGAGCGCAAAGAACAAAAACTTAGATGTGTAAGTCTCCTTCTTTAGGAATGAATAATCTCTTAGGGCCAAAAGTGGAGTTGTAGTAGAAGAAAGGCTGGTTTGAAAGGGCTGGCACAGTAAGCTGGAGTAAAAATGCAATGTGTGCCTTTGAATCAGTCCTGACTCCTGGCGACCCAGAAGCTCCTGGGTTTTCTTGGCAGTGTCACCGGAAGTAGATTGCCAGGCCTTTCTTCCGAGGCAGTGGAGGGTTAAGTGACTTGGGAATCGAACCCTGGTTGCTTGGTTACCAAGCCAGTGTTCTAACCACTAGGCTACTCCTAAGCTGGAGTAGCAGGGACATTTTTCATATGTCCCTGTTCATGCATGTAAACATGCAGATTGTGTAAAAATGTGCATGCAGAAAGTTGTGCATGTACATCTGTATGTGCATATGTCTTGCTAGTATCCATGTACTTTTACAGGTAGAGATATGCCTATTTTATAAACTGTGGGCTCCAGCCACACAGTTTGTGTAATACTGGCACACTTTCAAGCGTCCACATTTATGTTTACCTGATATATAAAATTATCCTCCTCATGTACTGTAGCCAATCTTTTGTCAGCTTTATCCAGGCCCTTCTTGTGGGGACTGAGGGCAAGTCTTTAAGTTCATCTCTGACACATTGAAAGAAAAAAAAGGTCAATGGAAAACAGTTCCAAAGAAAAAGAAAAATACACACGTGTAGGAACTCTTCCAGGGTCAACTGATAAATTTTATAGTGTGAAGAGAACACGTCATCTTTTGGCAAAAATGAGGCTTATCTATCACCAGTGCCCATGAGACATGCCATAGGTCACTGCAAGCGTCACTCATCCTTTCACCAGCTGGAGCAACACTGGCTCTGTGCCTTGGAAGCAACAAGCCAATAACAGTCGACACTATGAGAAAAATCAGGAGACCTGAAAACTAATGTCATATTGACTATACACTGACCTGGCCTGCATGCTCGTGTGCTGGAAAGGAAATATTAAAACACTGGTTAGATATTAAGGGAAGTCTATTATCTCACAGGTGAGGGAATGAGGGCCAACTTTTGAATGAGGTCATTGCTTGTGAAAATTATGTCTAATCTGCAAAATTGTGCTCCACTGACATTTTAGAACTGATCTAAAACTCCAATGAACTTTTCATTCTTATTAGAGTGTGGTCTCTGTGAGTTGCCCAATTCTCAGTACATATTTACAAAGGACTCGATTTTAAACCAGTGCAATCACCGGATCCCTATAATCGGCACTGTTATCCATCTAAGTGGCAGCGCTGAATATACATATTTGCCAGTGACTGCACTGGCCATATCCATCTAGTTTAGGCCTGCTATTCAGCATGCTTAAACTAAACATAAATTATCCATTTAGCAGCTGAATGTGGCTGTGGTCCAGGTAATTTTTATTTATTTATTTACATTCTCTTATATACCACGCTATTCTGCATCAGTGCGGTTTACATTGAACAAACTGAAATTACATTGAACAGGGCATTATAACTTGGAGATAACTATTTTACAGGGAACATGGGCTATGGAGGGTTAAGTGGTTTGCCCAAGACCACAAGGAGCACCTGTGGGACTAGAAACCCCAGTCCTTCCGGCCCAAGGTTGCTGTCCTCTAGTGGGATTTGAACCCCCGACCTTCTGGCCTGAAGTACCTTGCCCCAACCACTAGGCTACTCCTCCACTCCACTCCATTTAGTGCTATCTCCATCCTACCCACAGTTTTACTGGTAGTTTTAGGCCATTTAGTGATTAAAACAGCCCTATACCATCCATATAGTATTCCTAATTCTATGGGCAAGCCAATTATATGCTCGCTGGCACTGGTTTTGAATATCAATTGGCCTGCTCAATAATTTGTCTTTTATTTTTTTGTTTGAAGGCTTATGTTCGAATTTGTTTTCCTTATATTATTAAGCGTCTGTGTTTATTATTTTTTACATTTTTTGTAAACTGATCTGTGTTTTCTACATGCAGGGAGGTAAATTCATGAGAGCGCCTATAAAGAGTCTCAAAAAGCTATTTTATGCTAATGTTACCTCAGTTTTCATTGAAGAATGTGTTTTTTGCTGCTCACTATGGATTAAGAGAGATTTATTGGATTGTTTCCTGCTTTTAAGATAGAAGATGTTGATTATCAAAGTTACTCTTTGACTGATTGATATTCATTTAATGCACCTTGAGAGATGTTTTGGACTGATTAATTTATTATGGGAAGTTAGCAGCAATAATTTAAATTTAAATGCCCTCCCAGATTGAGGTCCATAATATTTAATATATTATAGGCAAGGCTATATTTGTGTTGGTATGCCTTTAAGAAATAGTTTCTCAGAACTATCCTTAACAGAACACCAATGCTCCTAAACAAATTTGCACCTGCTTTGAGGCATGTCTATAAGAGAAATTTTAGAAACATTTTCCATCATGTAAAACTAGCTTTACTCAAGGAAAAGGCCTTTCATAAAATTGTGCAGCCATATACAGGTATATTAAGTATATGTACCTACAACAATGTGTGTAGGCATTCCCAATGATATAGTTTGGGCAGAGCCGGGATGAATTTGCGATAGACATGCATACTTTATAAAATACACAAGTATATACATAGAATATATACATAGTTAGCCTTTCTTCAGGTATAAATTCACCCCTGTGATTTGCATACCATTGGGATGGTTCTGGATGTCCATTTTATAAAGGCACATAGACACCTATGTTGACATTTTGGACTTTTCATTAACCAAGTAACCTCAATTTCCACCCATGGACAGCCCTGGCATTATATGGAGAGTGCCAAGGTAGTCAGAGGAAATATTCACTGATGCCATCTGGGTAGCACTACTGAATATCGTGCTGGCCAGCACTTATCCAGTAGCAGGTCATGCTAATTGGATAAATGCTTTGGAATTTCATCCTGAATAATTATTCCCAGTTATAGCCATGTTGGATGGGTGATTTATAAGGGAACTTTGGAGGGGATACTTGTTGGATATATGGATTGAGCTTGGACCTAGTTGGACACCAATTAAAGGTCTGGATGGGATTTGTATGGGGAGGTACTTGCACAATGACTCCACATCCATTGTGAAAAGGAGGATATCAAGCAGTAGCTGCAAAATTATGTTTTACCATGTTTAGAAAGTTTGTGGTATCTTGTGTGAAACTATTTGTGTAGGTTAGTCATGATGTCTCCTCTGTGAGTGTGCCATACCAGATATAATCAATCTAACAGGGTTCCTAGGTTTCAGGAATTTGGAGTAGAATATAAAAGATAGCAATAGATGTTTTGATAGGTGTCAGATTTTCAAGCTTAGACTGCAGATGTCAACCTTTCCCTACTTCTCTATACAACAAAATAGCACCGGCATCAGCTTGTCATGTTGCAACATCAGTTGCCCTAAGAACACTACAAATAGTCTAGAAACAGTAAGAAGAGTGTCTAGGGCAGTGATGGCTAACCTTTTTGAGCCCGAGTGCCCAAACTGCCGCACAAAACCAAAGAATTTCCTCAAAGTGCCAGCACGTCAATTTGCATAAATATTTGCATAATGCTAACATACACTAACTTTTAGTAAGCATGTCTCTTAATGAGTGTATGGATAAAGACAGACTAAAAGATTTCTACATTACTATAATCCAGTGCCAACCGCCAGGCACATTAGGAACTACTACAAACACTGCCCATTTAGAACCAATAGCAAACCCGCCGTATCCTAACAGCACTACCAGGACTCACAAAGCACCACACCATACCTATCAAAAGGCAACACTGCAAATATTAAACCAATACATTTCAGACAATAACAATACATGACCTACTGGGGAAAGAGAACAAGTGGCAATGTCAAAAAGGAATTACATAAACAGAATACCTCAGCTCAGTTGCAATTGCTCCAGCCACTTTCTTCTGGTTTCTTCATGTTTTCTGCTAACTCTCCATCATCTGCTGTCCATTTGTCCTTTCTTCTCTCTTCTAGTTTTTTTTTTTCCATTCTCTCTCTCTACATCCGCTTTAACATACTAATCTTTCTCCTTTTGCTCTTTCCTCATTCCTATTTCATCCACTCAAATTTTACCCCTCCATCCTCAATCCCCACTTACTCTCCCAATACCCGGCCAATTGTAGATTTTTTATCCCTCCCACACAAAATATTTTTCCCCTCTCCATTTTACTCTCCCAGCCCCATCCCATTCTAATCCTCCCCCAACATCAACTCCCTTCTAGTTCCAGCCTCACCCAGCATCCATTCCCTTCTAGTCCCTGCATCAGCCCATTTCCAGTCCTAGCAACCCCCCAACCCAATACCAGTCCTAGCCCCCCCCCATCAACTCACTTCCAGCCCTAAACCCCCATCACCCCATTTCCAGACAGCCCCCATCAGCCCACAGCCCATTAGCAGTCCTACCCCCCCAGCCCATTAGCAGTCCTACCCCCCGCCCGCCCGCCCGCCCATTAGCAGTCCTAACCCCCCCAGCCCATTAGCAGTCCTAACCCCCCCTCCTGCCCATTAGCAGTCCTAACACCCCCCCCTCCTGCCCATTAGCAGTCCTAACCCCCCCCGCCCGCCCGCCCCGCCCGCCCATTAGCAGTCCTACCCCCCCCGCCCACGAGCAGTCGTACCCCCCCCCCCCGCCCCGCCCATTAGCAGTCCTAACACCCCCCCTCCTGCCCATTAGCAGTCCTAACACCCCCCCTCCTCCTGCCCATTAGCAGTCCTAACCCCCCCCTCCTGCCCATTAGCAGTCCTAACCCCCCCCTACCGCCCCTTAGCAGTCCTCCCCCCCCCCCCCGCCCCATAGCAGTCCTAAAACCCCCCCTCCTCCCGCTTATGAGCAGTCATAACCCCCCCCCCCCTGCCCATTAGCAGTCCTCACCCCCCCACCGGCCCCTTAGCAGTCCTAACCCCCCCCCTCCTGCCCATTAGCAGTCCTAACCCCCCCTTGCCCATTAGCAGTCCTAACCCCCCCTCCTGCCCATTAGCAGTCCTAACCCCCCCCCCTCCTCCTGCCCATTAGCAGTCCTAACCCCCCCCCCCCCCCCCGGCAAATTTCTTTTTTAAAAAAGCAGGCTCTGGCTGCTGCCGCGGCAGATTACAATGTCCCGCGGGGCCCCCTCCGCCCGCTAAGCCCCTCTGCAAGGGCTTTCAGATTCGCGAGGGAGAGCGTCTCCCTCGCGTCTCTGTTAAGCCCGCAGGGGCTAATGGGAAATTTCCCATCAGTCCCTCGCGTCTAAAGGGGCTGATGGGAAATTTCCCATTAGCCCCTGCGGGCTTAACAGAGACGCGAGGGAGACGCTCTCCCTCGCGAATCTGAAAGCTCTTGCAGAGGGGCTTAGCGGGCGGAGGGGGCCACGCGGGACGCTGCATTCTGCCCTTGCCGCGTCCGCGGCAGCAGTCAGAGACAGCTTTTTTCTTTTTTTTGCGGACCTATGGCCCGCGTGCCAGCTGCAAGGCCTTCGCGTGCCACAGCTGGCACGCGTGCCATAGGTTCGCCATCGCTGGTCTAGGGCATAGGGTGGTGAGCCCACAGGAAGTCTGGAAGGGGGTTTATGAAAACAATTTAAAATGGTGATACAAGCAGCAGGTGGAGATTGGGGGGGGGGGGGTCCAGGTTTTTGTTTGTGGGGGGGTCCTTTTTACATTTTAAAGGAAACAATTTTTTTTAAAAAATGAACGAAAACAAAAATATTCATTGTATACCTCCAGTGCATTCTAAAGTTCAAAGCAGGTTACATTCAGATAAAAGAGTTATTCCCCTACTCAAGTAGGCTTACAGTCTAAGGGACGTGTTTACTAAACCGTGTTATCTGCTAACACAGCACATAGTGTATGCTAACCACGCTAGCAGCTAACATGGGGAAACTGCAGATAACACAGCTAATTTCTGAGCTATTTGCAGAAGCGCATTATCTGCAGGAGTGGGATTAGGGCGGAGAGTAAGCGTGTCTGAAACATGCAGCTACCACAGGACTCAACAGTACACAGTAACCATCGTATCTGAAGACAGCATGGGTGCAGCTAACACCACGTCATGGGTGGCGTTAGCTGCAGCCAAATCGCATTCTGTGCTCTTTTGATGCATTATCTGCTGGGGAAATGTGCATGCCCCAAAAGATAATGCACGGCTTTTGCAGCTAATGCAGTCCTATCTGCACTTTTTTGGTCTGTTAGTTGTAAAAGCTTAATGCGATATAGTAATCTTGCTCCTAAGTTCTACTAGAGGCTAGAGGGTGCAGTGACTTGCCTCAGGTCACAGTGGGAGAAGCAGGGCTTGAACCCTGGCCTACTTTTCTTTATAAAACACTAACATAAGTGGCATAACATGAGTCTACATTTATGAGGTAAATGTCTGCACCTATACATTTCAAATATGTGTATAAAGACGAAATTAGACTTACCTGCTAATTGTTGTTCCTTAAGGAACTCTAGTCCAGTCCCGGAACCTTAGAGTTTAGAATGCCTTCCAGCAACCTTGGAGACTGAATGATGTCATCTTTTTCTGATGCCACCGATACAAGTAGGCTAACTCCGCCCCCTTTCAACAGTACCTATTGACAAAGCAGACTCAGCAGAGCAACAAATAAGTAGATAATAAAATATATTAATAGGCAAAAAATACCTTTAAACAACAAACCGTAAATATTTTTTTGCATGCTTACAAAGCACTGCTGCCACAAAATATCCTGAAACATTGAACTATATGTAAATGTTTGCAAGATTTAAAAGCTTTAAAATTAAATTCCTAACAACTTAATATAAAGACTCAGGCTGATGAAAAACCCCCTTGAAATACACTGGGAGGGATCCGGGACTGGACTAGAGTTCCTTAAGGAACAACAATTAGCAGGTAAGTCTAATTTCATCTTCCTTTGCGTCCCTCTAGTCCAGTCCCAGAACCTTAGAGGATGTAACAGAGCAGTTAATCTTAATGGGAGGGACCCGCAAGGCCAGCCTGAAGAACCGCTGAACCAAAACGCCCATCTTCTGCTTCCTGCACATCTAACCGATAGTGCTTAGCAAAAGAATGTAAAGACGACCATGTAGCCGCTCTACAAATATCTCCTACTGGAACTAAACTAACCTCCGCCCAAAACGCTGCGTGCGCTCTGGTTGAGTGGGCTCAAAGACCCACCGGAACCGCCTTTCCTTTAAGAAGGTATGCCGATGCTATCGCTTCATTTAGCCATCTAGAAATAGAAGACTTTGCCGCCGCTTCTCCTTTACGAGGACCTCCAAAGGACACAAACAATCTATCAGATTTCCTGAAAGTAGCGGTTCTGCGGAGATACCACTTCAACACTCTACGAACATCCAGAAGATGCAATCTACGACCTCACTTATCTTTCTGGCTCTTTGAAAATACAGTCAGTGAGATCACCTGATTGACATGAAACACTGAAACCACTTTCAGTAAGAATGCTGGCACTGTACGTAATACAACCTTGTGATTAAAAAAATGATAAATATGGCTCTTTACAAGATAAAGCCTGCAACTCCGAAATTCTTCTAGCAGAACAGATTGCCACGAGAAAAACCGTTTTCAACGTTAAATCCTTCAATGATGAAACTCCCAATGGCTCAAAAGGTGGACCCATTAGAGACTCTAAAACCAAATTTAAATCCCATAAAGGCATTAAATTACGTTTAGGAGGACGCATAAGCAATATATCTCTTAAAAATCTACAAATGTCTACGTGAGAACCTAATAGCTGACCCTGAATCCTACCACGATAACATGAGATAGCTGCCAGTTGCACTCTCAAAGAACTAGCCGCTAGACCCCTTTCCACACCATCTTGTAAAAAAGAGAGAATCTGCGGCACCGAGGCACCATTCTGAAATGGGTGATCCGAAGACGATTTACCCTTTTTAAATCTAGAATCGGCCAAAAAGTGCCCTCTTTCTTTGGCACTACGAAATATTTGCATCAGGAGTATAAACAAACCCCTCTTCAAATGTAAGTCCGGACGACACTTCTAAATAGCATTTCTATACGGTTCCAACGGTTTCTCCAAGCACACGATGTTTTAATCTTTGGCTATTTGTATGCAGCCCTTTTTTATACAAAACCTTACTTTATGAGATGTGATTGAATTTTCTTATGGACATCATTTTATTACTGAATGAAGTTGCCACATAAAAGTTCTCCAACTTATATCATTTATCCTTTTTAGTGTGCTTGCTACTGCGATTTTGTTTAGAGTACACGGTACCAATTGGGAGATATTTTGTTTAAGTAAGTATATCGCTTGATTTTTTCTGCCCTTTAGCTTTACAGTCCTTTTATATTATTATGATGTATTTTTATGTATGATGCTACGCATTCTTGTTCCACGCTTTGGTTAGTTTTTAAACATGATTATGGACGTTGTGCCAGTTTTATTATTTCTAGAAAAATGATAATATGGTGAGTCCTTTTTAGACTAAACGCCTTACATTGTATCTTATTCTCACGATATGATTATGTTATAGCTTATTGATGTCTACATATATGGCTTCCTCACCGTTGGCTCAACGGTGATTGCTCTCCATATTTTAACACACAGACGTTCATCTTGTGATACATATCAGTGAGTATTGATTGCCATTTGGTCTATTTGATAGTCTGTTCTGCCCTGCGTCTTGTGTAGTTTCTTAAAGGTTTTTTATGGTTTCTTCATTAGTATTTATGTATACAGTGGTATTATAGGATGTTCTTATTTATTGTTTTAGTATGAACATTTTATTTATTTATAACTGCTTCCGCTATTTATTTATTTATTACTTTGAATTTTGATTGTTTTGATTTTTATCCATGCCCGTGTAGCTTGATTAATTTTATTCCAAGTTTTATATGTTTTTAATATGTTTTTAATATGTTCTAATATGTGTTTTTATATTATATTTGTTAGTCTTTGTTACCCCCCTGAGGAAGGCGTTCCGCCGAAACGCGTTGGGGAACTTCAATAAAAGTATCTGGCATAAGCAATTGTGTCATCGTCAAACTTGCTCCTTGTGTCTCCTTGTCTCTACCACCTCCATTGAGAGACTATTCCACTAATCTATCACTCTTTCTGTAAAAAATTATTTCTGCATATTACTCCTGAGTCTATCCCCATTCACCCTCATCCTATGTCCCCTCGTAGCAGAGCTTGCCTTCAATCGGAAGAGACTCTCCTCCAACGCATTTTTGCCATGGAGGAATTTAAACATCTCTATCACATCTCCCCTATCCCGCCTTTCCTCTAAAGTATACATATTAAGATCTTTAAGTCTGTCCTCATATTCTTCATAATGAAGACCACTAACCATTTTAGTAGCCTCTGCTCCGACTCCAACCTGTTTATATCCTTTTGAAGATGTGGTCTCCAGAACTGCACACAATACTCCAAATGAGCTCGCACCAGAGACTTATACAGAGGCATTATTACCGCCTTTTTTCTGCTAGCCATTCCTCTCCCTTTCGCAGTCACCTTATCTACCTGTTTAGCCACTTTAAGAGCATCAGACACAATTACGCCCAGGTCCTGCTCTTCTTTTGTGGACAGAAGTACCTCACCCCCTACACTGTACCGCTCCTTTGGATTTTTTGCAGCCCAAATGCATGACCCTGCATTTTTTTATCATTAAATTTCAGCTGACAAATTCTAGATCATTCTTCAAGCTTAGCTAGATCCCTCCTCATGTTATCTAGTCCTTCCTGGGTGTCTACTCTATTGCAGATTATGGTATCATCCACAAACAAGCAAACCTTACCCGACAGCCCTTCACTAACAAAGATGTTAAAAAGAATTGGACCAAGGACAGATCTCTCCGGCACACCACTGGTAACCTCCTTCTCCTCAGAGTGAATTCCATATATCTATACCCTTTGTCACCCCCACACAACCAATTTCTAACCCAATCAGTAACTTTAGGGTCCATCCCTAGGGTGCTCAACTAGTTTATATGTCGCCTGTGTGGAACGGTGTCAAAGGCTTTACTGAAAACTAAGCACACCACATCTAGGACTCTCCCTCAGTCCAACTCTATGGTCACCCAGTCAAGGAACTCAGATTTGTCTGATAAGACCTTCCTCTGGTGAATCCATAATGCCTTGGATCCTGCAATCCATTGAACTCCAGAAACCTCACTATTCTGACTTTTAGTAGCCTTTCCAATTTACTAACTACAGAGGTTAGACTAACTGGCTTGTAGTTCTCAATGTCATCCATCTGAAAAATATCTTATCCCCCTCCCATTTTATTGCATTGGCTATTTCTTCTTTTTGCATCTTTGCTTTGCTGAGTACTTTGCTAGCTTCTCTTAAGTTTTTCCAAATATAGATGCCTGTCTTCCTCTCTCTGTGATCTCTTGTATTTCCTGAAGGTTTTCCTCTTTTTCTGCATCTTTTCAGTTACTACTTTTGAAAACCATAAGAACATAAGATATGTCATACTGGGTCAGACCAAGGTCCATCAAGCCCAGCAACCTGTTTCCAACAGTGGCCAATCTAGGTCATAAGTACCTAGCAGTTTCCTCAAAAGACACAGGTTCCACAATGCTTGTACTGGGTCAAGCAGTGATATCCTGGGTCCCTTTTAATAATGGTTTATGGACCTTTCCTCCAGGAACTCATCCAAACCTTTTTTAAACCCAGTTTTTACTACATCCTCCGGTATCAAATTCCAAAGTTTGATTACACGCTGAGTGAAAAAATATTTTCTCTTATTAGCGGCCTCCTTTTCCTTATGCATTTGAAAACAATGGTAAATAAATGAAAAACAGTCATATGAATCTTTAGCTGCATAACAACCTGATATTCAAACACAATGGGGCTGATTCAGACCTGGATGTCTCGACCCTCTGTGCACCTGGTCGGAACTGGATGCACAGAGTTAGCCAGGATTCTGATCCTGTGGGGCACACCGATTCAGGTCGGCCTGCACGTACAGGACTTGCCCAGATAGCCCAGTCAGGGCTTCTGAATGGAGCCACTGTGCCATAGCGTCCGGCTGCCATGGCACTGTGGCTCCATTCAAAAGCTGCAATCAAAAAGTGCATTCACCGCAGCCCGACCCCCGATCTGGCCTCCCAAGGCCAGGGTCGGGCTGTGAGGAATGTCCTCTGCCCCCTCCCGCCACTTTCCAGCCCCGGGGCTGCCCGATCCTCCTGACTAGAGGAACTTATTCCACCTCGGAGGTGGAATAAGTTCCCCGTTAAGGCAGCCGGCTCTGGACATACAGGGCCACCACTGGAATCAGCCCTGTACGCCCAGGGCAGATGACTGTCCACTGCCTGCCCTAAGGTCACCCCCGATCTGCCCCTTTCCCGCTGCCATCTAACTTCCTTGTTCAACGAGCAGGTAAGTTAGTTGGGGTTGGAAGGTGACCCGAATAGCAGGGATGCCAATCCCCGCTATTCATGCCTCGGAATGACCTCTAATGTATTTGAGTACCTTGTCTTTGAAAATGAACTTCTTTTATGCAAACTTATCCCATAGTGTCCCTGGAAAAATGTCTTATGGTATAGATGAACTGAAAAGACAGAATTGCTTTCTTGCCATGAAGAAATAAAGGTTAGAAAATAAGCTGGAAGCTATTTCTTTGTACTGGATTAATTTAATAAACTCGCGACTAGCTTTTTCTCAGGTCAATAAAGAGCACATTACTCAATTTCAAAATTCCATGAACTTCTAAATAAAGCTGCATGTTGTTGCCCTGAATGGGATGATGCCAATAGCAAGAATTGATTTTTTTTGCAAGACTCCTCCACCCTGCGATGGGAATCCTAGTTGTTCATGAGTTGCCCGCAAGTGCTATTGTTAATACAGCCTTCGTGTATTGTAAAGTACCGTATTGTTCATACTCTATGTCTCACTTATTCAGGTCAGCCTGATGGATGCATCCCTCATTCCTCCCCCATTACCTCTCTTATTGTTTGCCAGAGTTTGTCCCTGACCTCCTGTATATTTTTAAACTCCTGTTTTCCTGTGCGTTATTGTGTAGAGGGGAGCAGCATGCCGCCCGTTTCCTGCTGGTAGAGAAGCCTGAATCAGTCTGGAGTAACGTCTTCCTCCATTTCCTGTTTATGCCTGCTTGATGAGCAGTAAGTTACCCCTGGATTCATCTGCAAGGTCCTTTATTTATCCATAAAGAAATAATAAGAATTAGTAGCCAAGAAAAACAGCAAGCAAACATAAAAGAGGTAGCAGGATCAGAAGATAGCTACAACTGAGCTCAGAATATAACCAGGCACCTAAAAGGAGCAGAAAGAAAAAAAAACATTAATATGATTTGGCTTGCTTGAGAAATGACAATTCCTTGGATGCAGAGAGAAACCAGTTATATGTGAATGGAGGATTCCACAATAAACCTACCATGTTCCTTAGAACAATTTTTAGGTGGGACTGGGCCCTTTTGTGATGGTGAAATGTTGGCCTTCTCATAGGCTCCCTGCTCACTGATCTGCTGCCAGTGTGATTTCAGAGATGTCATGGATTGACCATGCCAAAGAATTACATCTATTACCCTAATGCAGTGGTTCCCAAACTTGGGGTCGGGACCCCAAATGGGGTCACATCATTAGTGGATGGGGTCACAGACACATGGCCATTTCTCCTCCTCTTTGGACTTTCACTGTGACCAATGCCAAATCACCAGTCAGCATATGGCCTATAAGCCAGTGAACATTCATAGCCGCTTGCCCCTTCCTGGGTAAGCTTCCCGTTAGGCTGGAACCCATGCTGAGTACTGGCATCAGTAAGCGTACACTGCACACTGACACAAGGGACCCTGTGCTGACTGTTGCTGCTGTTGCCACTACTGTTGCTGCTGCCTTCTTACTTTAGATGTGTGGAAGGTGACTGGAGATCTGCCAGTCTGATTTCATCATCATCTAGGGTCATGCGAATTTTCGGTTTTTAAAATGGGGTCATACTGGATAAAAGTTTGAAAAGCACTACCCTAAAGAATGAAAATTTTCAGGTAATATGTCTGGGGATTAAATTTAAAAGCAACACCACATCGAGACTGCTGCTCCGCTCGATCCTTGCTTTAGTGATTGGACTTTGTGTTATCTTTACATTTTACACAGTATGGGGAACTGCATCTCTTATCTGGAGTTGCACTGCATGTTTCTGGCTTCTTGGTTTTCGGTTTAATTTTTGTCTAAATGTTTAATTTTTGTCTAAATATTTTATTTTTACTTTAGGTTAAAATCACTTATTCTGTACTCGGTGAGGGTCTGTGTTCTCAGTGTGTGAGCGAGGCCATGTGTTCTGTTAACATGAAATTTGTACGAAGGGATCTGAACTGTAGTAATTTGCCTTGTTCAGCTTTTCAAATAGGTATTAGATGTTCTAGGGCCCGCTGCAGTATTTGTAGTGCTGCTTTTTCTGGGTAGGCACCTTATTTATTTTATTGAACTTATATACCGCCTTTCGGAAATCAAAGTGGTTTACAGCAAAATCTTGTATGAGTTTTGGAAGTTTATGCTGGTAATGGTATGGTAGATTTGGCCTTGTAGATGTTTGGTGACTTTTGTAGGGTTTTACATTAGTTCCCAGTATGCCTGGTACTGGAGAATGTTTGTTAGTGAGATGACCAGAATCTGATTTTTTTTTTTAATATATTGAGTTCTGTGGGTGAATGTCCTAGTTCTCCTCTGTACCCACTGTTGAAGAAGGTTCTGTGGATGCAAAATATATGTTAAAAAATAAAAAGCAAGAACCATAACACAGTTTATAACAAAATGAGTTATAATTTAGCTTTATAAAATGTGCTGTGGTTCTCGCTCATTCTTCTAGTTCCTTGGTATGCAAACATCTTGCATTTCCTCCATATTATCTAATCGGCTTTTTGGTTTGGTTCAGTCCCTGACTGAAGTTTTCAGAAAGCCTCTCTCCCCCACAATACTGGGGAGGGGGGGGGGGGAGGGCACCATCTCATCCATCGCCTCAGGCAGCAGATTGCCTTGAGTCGCCCCTGCCTCTAATCCCATCCACCCCTCAGTTCCATTAAGTCCCTTCCCCTTCTCACAGTATGAGAGTCCCTTGTGGCTCAGGCATGTTATGTCGTTGCCCCCCCCCCCCACACCTGACTCTCCTGCAGAAGTGGGGGTGCAAAACTTATGGAAAAATGGTAGATGTGTGCAAAATCCTCCCAGTGGAAGTGCAGAGAGAAGGACTGTATATGAATTCAAGAAAGCATGGGATAATTACAGAGGATCTCTAACAGAGAAGAGAGGATTGTAGAGCCAAGCAGATAGTTTCTGTCTCTTGCAAAGCACACTCCAAACCTTCCAAACAGACCCCAAAAAAGGGGTGAGAGAGAACCTGATGAATATCAGTTGTCTCTTTTAGGAACATCACCGTTTTGAGGGAGATGGGCGCCATCTCTGCCCCTTCTAAATACGCCCAGTCCGAACCTGAGTTGGTCATCCAGAAGAGCGCTGCTTGCAGGCATGAGCATGAGAGAAAACCTAGGCCACCGTTTCCTTTGGGTGTCTTAAAAGTGTTCCAATGAACACAGGGTTTCCTGCCCTGCCGTACAGAAATGGATAATATTTTCCTGACTACCTTAAAGAAGCTTCTCGGGACTTGAACTGGCAATTGTGTGAACATGAATAGGAGCCACAGGAGGGTAAGCATCTTTACAGTGTTAATGAGCCCAAGTCATGACACTGCAGAGGACCGCTGGGCTTCTAGATCTCTACTAAGCCCATCTAAGAACACCCAATAATTCAGTTGGTAAAGCCAGGAGAGAGCTCTTGGGATGCAAATGCCAAGGTATTTGAAGTGGTCAATCGTAAGGAAATCACTTGGGAGGTCAAGAATGCAGAAAGGTACTTCAGTTAAGCAAGGGAGTAGTGTGGATTTCTGTTTGTTTACCGAAAAGCCGGATATTTGAGAAAACTGCTCGATGACAGTTACGATTATGGGGATCAAAAAGGTCAGATCGCAAAACATATAAGGGTATCATTGGTATATAAGGATACAGCGTGTATCCGCCCACCAAGGCTTATACCCGTCTCCATCGCCCTTTTGCATATGTGGCAAGCAAACAGTTCGATAGCTAATGTGAAAGTAGTGGAGAGGGCGAGCAGTTCTACCAGGTTCCACGCTCTAACAGGGGCTATTTGAATGAAAACCATTGACTAATACCATGGCCATTGGACTAGCACAGGGGTCTCAAACTCAAATTGCTTTGAGGGCCAAATGAGGACTTGTAAAATAACCCGGGGGCCGCATAAGACATGGGGCCTCATTTGCATAAAGGGCCTCATTTGCAAAAATATTTGCATAATGTTACCATACCCTAACTTTTAGTAAACATGCCTCTTAATGAGTGTATGGATAAAGAAAGACTAAAAGATTTCTACATTACTATAATCCTGTGCCAACCGCCAGGCACATTAGGAACTACTACAAACAAACACTGCCCATTTAGAACCCATAGCAAACCCGCCATATCCTAACAGCACTACCAGGACTCACAAAGCACCATACCCTACCTATCAAAAGGTAACACTGCAAATATTAAATCAATACATTTCAGAGAATAACAATACATGACCTACTGGGGAAAGAGAACAAGTAGCATTGTCAAATAGGAATTACATACACAGAATACCTCAGCTCAGTTACACATGCAGAACATACACCATCACCAAACAAGGAATCAAAATTTAGAAACAAGAAGACAATAATTAAACTGGGAACCCCAAAAGCCAAACTTGGAATGTACAACAACACTGTAGAAATAAAACTATAAATTAATTTCCTCTTGTACTAAACAAAGCGCAGACTTTATTGATGCACATTTCCCAGAGCTGACATATTCCAGTTAATAAATTCAAAATAAAGAGATATTTTTCTACCTTTTGTGCATTTTTTTCAGTTGCAATTGTTCCAGCCACTTTCTTCTGGTTTCTTCATGCCTTCTGCTAACTCTCCATCGTCTGCTGTCAATTTGTCCTTTCTTCTCTTCTAGTTTTTTCCATTCTCCCTTTACATCTGCTTCAAGCTTCTTAACACGCCGAGCCAAATGCATCGCGGGCCGCACAAGACAGGCCGCGGGCCGCGTGTTTGAGACCCTGGGACTAGCATATATGGCCTCTATCCAGCCACAGACATTAGGCCTGAACCCAAATTGCCAGAGTATCTCTAGCAAGTAAGGCCACTCAACCTTATTGAAGGCCTTTTCAGCGTCAAGCAATAGGATTGCACATCATTCTGCACCACCTCTGATCCTGTGCAGCACATTAATCAACTGTCTAATGTTCTCAAAGCCATATCTATACTTCATAAACCCCATCTAGTCCGGATGAATAAGATCCTGTAACTTCAGTTCCAGACGAGCACAAAGTACTTTGGTGAGAATTTTATAATCAATATTCAGAAGGGAAATGGCCCTGTAGCTGCTACACATTAGCAGGTCTTTCCCATCTTTAAAGAGTACCGTGTTAGAAGCCTGATAGAAAGAAGCCAGTAACACTCTCTGAACTCTGATATTGTTAAAAACTTGGACCAGCACTGGGGTAAAGAGCTCAGGCATAGCCTTGCAAACCTCTGCCGGCAGCATATCCGGTCCCGGTGCCTTTGCAGCCTTTAAGCTGCGAATAGCTGATCGTACTTCCTCTAATGAGAAAGGGCACTACAGAGCCGCTTGCACCTCTGAAGACAGAGGGGGGAGGTCTGCAGCCAACAACCAATCTTGAATCTCTGCCGCCTCAGCCACCAACTGGGAAGAGGAGGCTCCTTATAAAGTACGCCTTCAGCTCCACTCTTTAGCTGGAAGAGGCAGCAATGGCAGTGGCAGATTCCTTCCCTTCCTCCTCAGTGCACTCGGCCCAGCCACCCCATTCCCTGCCTCACAGCAGAATGGCCTGAGCTAGGGGGCGGGTCCCAAGGAATCATCCTTTTTCTCATTCCTAGACAGTGTGTTGTCAGATGTAAAATCATGGCTTTAAACCACAGCACGATGTGGAAAGTCTGCTTACCTCTCTCTTCGACAATCTCCTAAAAGGCATGGACAACATAAAGAACAGATTCCTGCTAGTGTTCATGTACATCTCAGCGGCTTTTGATACTGTTTCCCACACCATATTGCTACAGCGCTTGCAGCAGATCGGAATAAGTGAGAACACCCTACAATGGTTTACCTCCTACCTGAAGGATCGGACACAGCAAGTCAAATGTGCTCAAAAGAAATCACTTCACTTCCCCGTTACACATGGAATACCACAAGGTTCAGCGCTTTAATCTATACTCTTTAATATATACATCCAACCCATATGCAACATCATCAAATGCCTCAAACTACATTGCCACCTGTACGCTGACGATATCATGGTATATGCCCCAATCAACCTGCAATCACCTGACATGACATCAATGACAAACTGCCTTGAGGACATGGACACCTGGCTCACTGCTAACAACCTAATGGTCAACTTTGATAAAACAGAGGCTATGTTCATCACCAGAGACTCCACATTCAAGCCACCCCAAACAATCAGCATTCTAAACAAAACTATAGCAATCAAGGATGAAGTGAGGTACCTGGGGATCACCCTGGACAGATCTCTGAACCTACAATCTCACATTACTAAAACTGCAGCAAAAGCCTACCACCAATTGAGGATCATCAGAAAACTCAAACCAATCCTTGACCAAGACCACTTCCGCACAGTTTGCCAAGCAGTCATCACCCCCCTGCTAGACTATGGAAACTCACTATACCACTATATCACTATACCACGGCCTCCCCCAGCAGTCTATTCACCCACTCCAAATGGTGAACACATCACCCCTGTCCTGCGACAGCTGCACTGGCTCCCAATAATTGCAAGGGCAAAATTAAAATCAATCCTGAACATTTTCAAAATCTTCCACCACCACTCTGCAGATATGCTCCAGGACATAATAACCAAGGATGTCAGTAACAGGCCTAGAAGAACCAACAATGACAACAGGATCACCTTACCCTCAGGTTATCACAAGACTAAGCAAGTAACATCTAAGAGAGCTCCCTTGCTACTGGCGCCTGCATTATGGAACTCCCTCCCCATGGACTCTAAATGATACCAAGGACTTCCGCAAAGCTCTCAAGACCCATCTCTTTACTGAGGCCTATGAGCAACCACCTTAAGTTGTCAAGCACTAGATACCACCCAAGTGGCCCACTAGCTACCCTCACCACTTAGCTCCAACCGCCCATCCCCATTTAGACCTATAAGTAGATAGCCTTTTATGTATGTGATTTGTATCCCCTCCTGTTGAATGTATGTCTCCCAATGTCTTGTGGACCACTTTGATTGAAGGATAAGGTGGTATACAAAACTGTCTAAATAAATAAAAAAATAAAAATAAATCTTCACTGGATTAATTAGCCTGCCGTATGTATCTAGGATAGGATACAACAGTCTAATTCAGTTGTCTGAATTCTGGAGACAAAGAAGGGGACAAAAGGGTATCATCAACTTAAAATGCCACAAGTTTTCTCTATGTACTTACAAGGGTGTGTTTCAGAACTCTTTTCTTGTGGAGTCAAAGGAAACAATAACTGCAGTCTAATAGAACAGGAAAGAAGCATTTCACTCACTGGAAAACAAGGAGCAATTTACTAAGGTGATTTTTCATCCTTCCCTCTCTTGTAAGGTCACAGTTTTGCTTCCAGATCTCCCAGAGGGTGCCTGAACCATCCTGGTAATGAATCAAAGGTAAATGACCTGTCATCCTCATGAGAACAGCAAGAAGCATCGTATGCACAGCTCTTTGGGTAGGGAAGAGAATGAAGGATGCTGCCATAGAAAAGAATGGGCTATTGGTCATGGAAACTGGTAATGAGGTGCTGTCACATGAAGAAACAAGATTGAAACTTGAAACTGCCATTATTGAATTTACCAACACCCCCGGCCCTCCTTTACTCTCTTTACAGTCTTTAAAGGGCAAGAATGCACCCCTATCAATTCTTTGCTGCTGCTGCTGCTGCTGCTGTCAGAGATAAGGTTAGCTGACCAAGGCCCAGTGCCATTTTGCTGTACAGAAGAATCAGAATACTGTAATCAATTTTCAAAGCATTTTAGCTGGTGAGCAGACCTGTTAACTGGTTAAAATGCAATCTCTGTATTCAGCTGCATGAAGTGGTTAGTGCCGATGAATATCCCCATAGATTGCTGAAAAAGTGCCTGCTTAAAACAGGGGCGGTCTGTGGGTGGATCAGGGGAGGTGTCAGCCGCTATCTGCTAAACGGCAATATTCAGCCGCAAACCAGATAGCTAAAATGGCTAGTTAGGTCAACTGAATAGCTCGCCTAAATCTAGCCAGTTTTCTCTATGCAGTTAGTGGCTGAATATCACCGCTAATGCAATAGCAAGACCGCTTCTGTCAAGCCCAGATATTCAATGGTAGAAACTGGATATTTGTGCCATGAATATTTGGATTTTAGCTAGCTTAGCTGCTGCCATTGAATAAGCCCCCATTATACAACAAAATGATCCCGACCTTGGATTGCCTGATATCACCCCTAACCTCGGAAGAGAACAGACAAGGCACAAGCTAGTACTGGAGATACGTGTGGGTCTGAGAGAGGTCAGGAGAGGAATTATTAAATTCAGCAATGGCAACAGTGATTAGGATAGAGAAAGGAAACACTTTGCTTCATTAATTTTTTTTTTAAATAAATGAAGCAAACAACAAATGAAATGAAAGATAGAAACATAAAATGAAATAAAACCAAAAATATATTCAATGCGCACCCCTAGGAACGTTCGTTGATTCTGTCTCAACTAGATTATAAGCTCCCAGGAGTAGGACTGTCCATAATGGGAGTAATTTTAAAAGCACTTTCTACACGTAAACATGTTTTACATGCAAAAAATGCCCCATTGTGTGGCTGAATGCACGCATACAGGTACTGTATGTACACAGGGTCATAATGGCGTCTGAGTGAGTACGGTGTGAGGATGCAGAATCAGCCTGCTCCTTCCAGCCCAGCTCAGATGCCAACAATAGGGCAGAAAGCACTGTAGGGTTTGATGTCCTCTCCGGATTTAACAAGGCAGTCCCCTTTAGTGGTATCAATGGGGGTCTCTGTCTGACTGTAGTTTGGAGAGGGTTTCATTAAACCCCCAAGTACACATAGCAGCACCCTGACTCAGAAGAAGAGCTGGTACAAGGGATTAGATGCCCTTGCATCAGCCTTGCGCCCTCTCACAATTACCCTAGCACCCCCCCCCCCAAGATATTGATAATTAAACTGGATCATAATCATCTCAACACCATCCCTCCTCCCAGAACAATCCTATAAAATACATATTTGGACATCATACTTTTAAATATTAAACTTTGTTTTATAAATATATACATAATGAGATAGAGTTCCAGAAGCTACTTATAAGGGTAAATGGAATATTTCCAAATTGTCTATTATTCCTGTCGGTAGAAGCACATAGTAATGAGTCTGAATTTTTGTGGCTGTTGAGACAATTGTTTTGCTTTGACTGTATCTGTTCTTTGCTGCCCCCTGGAAGCTGTTGCCCTTGGTAACTAGTTTTCTTAGGGTGTTATTCCGGCTTTCCCCTCCTGTCTAGCTTCCCCACCGGTTGTGCGGGGAAGTTAGATGAGGCGGCATGGGGGCGGAGAGTGGGCGGGCAATGGGCGGTCGCTGGCCCTGGATGTACAGGGCTGATTCTAATGTTGGCCCTGTACTTCCAGGGCCAACAAAATGTCCAGGGATGTTGTTCCACCTCCGAGGTGGAATAACTTCCCTGGACGTGTTTTATTTTTACTTCGGGGTGCAGAAGGGGCTGGGAGGGAGGCAAAGTTAATCCCCCGCAGCCTGATCCTGGCCTTAGAAGGCCAGATCGGGGATAGGGCTGTGGGGAATTAAATTCTTAAGCAGCGGCTGGCATCATGGCTTTTAAATGGAGTTGCGAAGCCATGGCAAGAGGATGCCATGATGCTGCGGCTCCATTTAAAAGCCCTGGCTGAGTTAGCCGGGCTATGGCTGTATGTGCAGGCCGGGACTGAATCGTCATCCTGGCCTGTACATACAGACCTGTTTGCGATTCTGATCCCGTGGGGCATATCTAGCCCTGCGGGATCAGAATCGCAATCTCCTTTGTATGTCTGGGTCAGCTCGGATGTACAAAGGAGATGTACGTCAGGATCAGAAACGGGCCCTTAGGGGGTTATTCCGAAGCATGAATAGCTATTCGTGCCGGCTTTCCCCTCCTGTCTAACTTCCCTACCGGTTGTGCGGGGAAGTTAGACGGGGGTGGGGAAGGGGCAGCATGGGGGCGGAGACTAGGCAGGCAGTAGGCAGTCGCTGGCCCTGGATGTACAGGACCGATTCTAATGTTGGCCCTTTATGTCCAGGGCCGGCAAAATGTCCAGGACAGTTATTTTATCTCCAAGGTGGAATAACTTCCCTGGATGTGGTTTTTTTTTTCCTTTGGGGTGTGGAAGGGACTAAGGGGGTGGCAAAGTTAATCCCCCGCAGTCCGACCCTGGCCTTAGGAGGCCGGATCAGGTGCAGGCTGCAGGGAATTACTTTTTTAAGCAGCGGCCGGCATCAGAGTTTTTAAATGGAGCCGCGGTGCCATGACAAGAGGACGCCATGGCGCCGCAACTCCATTTAAAAGCCCTGACTGAGTTAGCCAGGCTATTGCTGTACGTGCAGGCCGGGACTGGATCGAAAAGGCCCGTTCGCGATACTGATCCCGTGGGGCTAGATGTGCCCCACAGGACCAGAATTGTGATCTCCTTTGTACGCCTGGATCAGCCCGGATGTACAAAGGAGATGTACATTGGGATCAGAATCGGGCCCTTAGTGATTGGGTCCGCCCTGCCCAGAAGTGATGGTCATCAGCTAGAAGCATAGAGTTCTGGGCATGGAGACAGCCCTTGTTAGTATTCAGAGCCTGAGGTGGTAGGGAAGGGTCAGGCAGTGTGGAGATTTTGTGCCAAGCCTGTGAATGGGAACATTCTCCTCTCACTTGAACAAAGTAATTTTCTGGAGAACTTGGGGATGAAGGAAACAGCTGCTGCTTTGACATTGATAAGCTCTAGCGTACCATTCAAGATTTGGATTCTTCCCTTAATAATTCACTATTAACTTGAAACAAGAAATGGTGAGTGTAGATGGGATAGTGGAAGACCAGGTCAGGGCAATGGAACAGCAATCTGCAAGGTTAGAGCACCTGAAACTCAAGTGGCGGGAATGAAATGAATTTAATGTTGTGCAAACACTTGACAAGAACTTTGTCCATGAAGCCTGGAAGATTTTGAAAATCAAATGAAGAAGAACAATCTAAGATTGGTGAATTTTTGTAAGTCTCCTTTGATGCCCTCTGTGGAGATAGTACAGAGGTGCTTCAAGAAGATCTTTGAGATTCCAGCTGAATCCTTCCACTTTTAATACAAGCTCAATACCTGGCTTTTGCCAGGTTCTAGAGATAAGGCTGCTGATAATCATTAGGGGGAAATCCCTGGAGAATTTAAACTTGACTGAATTTTTGGAGTCTTCTCAGGAGGTTATCACATGGACGACCACCTTGATGATGACTTTGGCCCTTGAACCCGGTCATATTATTTATTTATTTGTTTACTGCGCAACTTGCTATACTGCATTTCAAGCCTAGGCCAAACAATGTGGTTTATAATCAAAATATCCCTAAATATTTAGAATATTATTTTATATTTATATTTTCACTTTATGAACAAGATATTTAGGTACAACTGTATGTATATTTTCTGATTTGTCCCCTAGACATATCCTTGTCCTCAGCTGTTGTGTTGTCTGTCTTGACTAGTAGGTAAGCTCCACCGAGCAGGGACCGTCTTTTCCATGTGTCTGTGCAGCACTGCGTACGCCTTGTATCGCTATACAAATGATCAGTAGTAGTAGCAGGGGCTTTTTGGCACTTAGGATGTTTGCTCTGGAAGCTAGCTTTAATCTGTGATTACCCTGTAATTGTTTTGTTAGTCTTGATGGGAAAAGTTTTTGGTTTTTGACCCTGTGCAGCTTGTTAAATTTCTAGTGGCAAGAGAGGGGGCCGTGTTTTTGGAGGGCTTTTCCCAGTATATTCATACCTCGCATGACCTGGCTAGCTTTGCCTATGTGTGTATTACTCACCCTTTTTTCCCTGTTTCCTTTATGTATCTCCTTTCTTGACCCTCTTCTTTGACCATGTTTCTTGTGGTCAAATTTGGTTGTTAATTTTTTGATGTAGAGGCTATCTTTTTCTTTGATATTTTTGTTTCTGTTGCACCTTGAGTAGGCATTCCTAAGAATGTTAATTTGGTAGAGTTGCAATCTATACATGTATTTTACAAAATATGCAGGGACACACATTTATACATTCTTTGGAGCAAATATAAATTTGTGCACTATGAGGGTAAGTTTATTACTGGGTACCTAGAATAAGCACCAAAAATGCACCTATCTTGAGCCTATTTTATAAAGAAAAATAGGATTGCAAGTATCTGAAAAGATACTTCAAATCTAGATGCCTAGAATTCTAAGGAAAGCGTGTAAGTTATAGTACAGTATAGGTGTATATTTGTGTTCTGTCCGAGATCTGCCCATATGCACATTACCAGTGAAAGTACACACAATTAGTCTTAAGCATTAAAGTGCCCATTCACGCGCATAAATCTTTGACAATGGATAATTTACATGAGTAAATGGTGAATATCTTTCGCAGCTCCTTATAAAGTTACCTCTATGAGGGACAGTTCTAAGAGTCTAGAAACATAGAAAAATGACGACAGAAAAAGACCACATGGCCTATCTAGTCTGTCCTTCCATATCAACAACTACAACAGTCCCCTTTTTTCCTTTAGAGATCCTCTGTGTTTGTCCCATGCTTTTTTGAATTCAGATACTGTCCTCATCTCTACTACCTCCACTGGGAGACTATTCCACGGATCCACTACTCTTTCCATAAAGAAATATTTCCACATATCACTCCTGAATCTATCCCCTTTCACCCTTATCCCATGTCTCCTTGTAGCAGAACTGGCTTTCAATCGAAAGAGGCTCTCCCCATGTGCATTTATGGCACAGAAGTATTTAAACGTCTCAATCATATCACCTCTATCCTGCCTTCCCTCTAAGGTGTACATATTAAGATCCTTAAGTCTGTCCTCATATGCTTTATAATGAAGACCACTAACCATTTTAGTAGCCACCCTCTGTACTGACTCCATCCTGTTTATATCCTTTTGAAGGTGCGGTCTCCAGAATTGTACACAATACTCCAAATGAGGTTGCACCAAAGACTTAAACAGAGGCACTATCACCTCCTTTTATCTGCTAACCATTCCTCTCCGTATGCACCTAAGCATCCTTCTAGCTTTTACTGTCGCCTTTTCTACCTGTTTAGCTACTTTAAGATCATCAGACACAACCACGCCTAGGTCCTGCTCTTCTTTAGTGGACAAAAGTACTTCACCGCCTATACTATATCGCTCCCTTGGATTGCTGCAGCCAAATGCATGACCTTGCATTTTTTAACATTAAATCCCAGCTGCCAAATTCTAGACCACTTTATAAAGGCAAACAATTCCCTATGCTGCCTTTATAAAATGAGTTTAAAACAGGTGTTTTTGTTGACATTTCTTATAAGTGTCCTGTTATAAAATTACCCCCTATGCATCTCTAGAGTACTATAGAAATTATGATGATGAGAAATAGTTATGTGATTAGGCAGGAATCTCAGGAGCAAAGACAAGGATCCAGCCTGTTCTCGTTTACATAGCACCTTTCACTGAAAGGATTCTAAAGTGCTTCCAACTTTTATTGTTCACAAAACACATGAAGTCCCCATTCAGTGGATAGTCCGACTTTGGTAGACAGTAGAGGAATCCAGGTTAAGCCAACCTACAGAACAAGGGTTCAGTTGCTTTATGGCAATATTCCAGGGCATTTTAATACACAGTATTAGGATGACATTTTATTAGTATAACATCCCTTACAACTTAAACATTATCCTGCAAGTCAATCTCTGGTACCTGGAGGGATTGCTTTCCTTAAATTTTCTTTATTCATGGGTAGAGACTACTTTAAAGTCACTGCTTTGAGCAACAGCACCATCCAATGTCCCTGCTAGAATACTACAGTATAGTCTGAACAGTATCTGGCACCTTCTGCCAGTCATATCCTGCTGGGAGGAGACTCCTCTTGGAAGGAAAATGCAAGACCTATTTAAACCACTACTAAAGGCAGAACTCTGTCTTTGGCACACAGTCATTGCACCACACTGCAGTAAGGCACCTGCCCTTTGGGCAGAGGGGGGAGCGTGCAGCTGAGGGTGGCTAAACCTTAGTTCTTCAGTCCTTTAGGAAGACCACAGGCATATTAGCAGAAGAGTAGAGCAAGGGGCAAAGAAGTGACTGCGCAAAACCTGCCAGAACCCCTCTGGCTCAACTGGAGTGAAGTCCTATCTGTGTGAGTGATGAAAAGCCATCATTCACAAAGAGACACAGAAGATGCTCCAATGAACATGACATCTTGATGATCAAGGAACTTCTGAGCCAGGAATACCTGCAGAGGCTACCACCTCTAAAGGAAGAAGGAATATAGGAGATATTCTGTGAACAGTGACACCAAAACCAGGAGTGAATCCAGGACAGTTTGAAGGACCTGTACCTGATCACTACCAGCTCCAAGTACATTGGTGAAGATTAAGAAAGTAGGAGGGGGGCTTCCCATTCAGGGAAAAACTATAATAAACTTTTGAAGTGCAGGAATGGAGAAATTTGAATTAACTTTCAGCATCAGATATTGAGCATTCAAAATAGAGTGTTGTACTATTCCAGAGTGAAAGGAAGTATGGTAACTTTATTGTAACAAGGGGAGCAAAGAGGAGGAGTAAACTGCTTGTAATATACAGTAGCTTCTTGTTGCTTTTACTAATTATTATAAATATTGGACAGTGATCCAAAAATTTAAGTAAACCCATTGTTCAGAACACAAACTCTGGACTGGACGCATTTATTTGTAGATGGGCAACAGTTTAAATCTAAAGGTCTCCCAGATTATGCTGGTTCCTATTCAATGAAGGCTGAAATTAATTCCAAGAGTAGAAACTGAATGACACAAAAACCCCTTAGAACTGTGTACCTCCAGCCTACTAAGCAGCACAAGGCCCGCTGTAAGAGCTACACCTGGGCTGAGGGGCAACCCATATCAATATCCTCGTAGGTGCTCCACGATCAGAGCACATAACCCCAATATTGATGAGCTTACATTGGCTACCCCTACAAGCCAGAACTCTATACAAGACCCTGGTCATGACTTTTAAAGCATCAAAGTGCCCATCTCAATCACCTCTCAGCAATATGATTCATATCACCCCAAATAACAGATCCAGGAGATCTGTTACATTAAACTCCATCGACCTACCAAAAGTCATCACAAAATGTTCTAAATCAACAGCCTCTAGAGCTTTCTCTCTGTTTTCACCCAGAGCCTGGAATGCCCTTCCACCCGAAATCAGAGCTATCTCAAGTCTGATTAAGTTCAGAAAGGCACTGAAGCACTATTTGTTCCTAACATACTACCCCGAAGCTACTCCATCCGAAGCTACTCCATCTGAAAACAGCTCTCATGCAGATCTTTCATATTTGACCCCTGTAGAGAATGGATAATTACGATGATTATTACCTGCTCACTATAGGACATATTTATTCTCACTATATTTAGCATATTTACACTTTAATTTAATTAACCTCTTATCCACGGCATTAATAATTAACCAAAATATCCATGTATATAGTTACCATGTATATAGTTATTTATATATAATTACCATGTTTTACCAAGTTTATTTACCTTGTTCATTGTAAAAACCAATGCTGTTTGTTACAATTGTGTTTATATTTGTTCATGTGTAAACCGCACTGATTTAAGAGCGCGGTATATAAGAAAAATAAATAAATAAATAAATAATAAATAAATATCGCTGCTGCCCGGTTACCAATCGGCAAAAGAGGCTAACCCAGATATTCAAGCCAGGTTTAATGCTCATTGCTGGCGCTGAATATCACACTCTCCATTTATACATTTACTTCTTTACTCGGCAGTATTTGATTACATGCCTCACCATAAATATTTGATGTGAGCAGCACTTACTGTGTAATCCAGTGGAAAAAATGCAGGGTTTATTGTCTGTAAGGATTCCTTCCGCAGGAGTCTGGCTGATTAAGGGTGCTGGCTGCGATATTCAATCACACTGTCCTGATAATGCTAATGAATATGTCCACAGACAGCCCCAGTACTATCCAGTTAGTGAGGTGTAGTCTGGGGGCGGAGCGAGAGTAGTGTTGGGGCTACTTGGATAAATGCCAACTTTATCCGATTAACAGGACTGTCAATCAGAGCTCCTCTGGGGCAGCTTAGACTGCATGAAAAAGCAGGCCTACATTGCAATCCGGATAAGTGCTGACTGAAAAGCCCACTAACCGGATCGGTGCTGGCACTTATCCAGATAGCACCACTCAGCCCGAATATTCAGCAGCAGATCCTATGTGGATACAGCCGCAGCTGATCACCATAGAGTTTTCAAAATTGGATCCTCTGTTTATTGATTTTGAAAAGTTCCTTTCATAAATAGTTGGTGCATAAAGAATATAGAAGATGAAACACGGGATGTGTTTTCCACTCTTCTGGAGCTAAACATTATCAGATAAATAACTCAGGAAAGGATTCAGCCATAAATTTGTATTTAATTATGCTGCACGGGAAACACATGCATTAATAAACACTTTTTAAGCAGCAAATTTAGCAGATGTGACCATAACTCAGAAAGCTTGAGGGGGATGTTTATTAAGCTGGATTCATCTGACACATTTTTGTCAATCATGTGCATTCTTTTACTCAGTTGATGAGAATCTACTTACAGTTTGCTGCTTGTCTTCCCCGAGGTCTTCACAAAAAGAAAGAAAAGATCATTCTTAAATTGATTCTCCTACCTCAGACCCGTTATAATTATTGATAAAGGGAATTCATCAAACTTTCCCATTTATTGACCCATTATTATTTATGGATAAAAATTGTTTTGTAATTAATGCCTTCACCTAGTTGGAAAAATATAGATGAGATGGAGCTGACAAGGTTAATTCTCAATAGGACTGCAGGTGCTGATAGCCACAGAGAGCACAGCTCTGGATAATACCCGTCAATTAATGCTGACAGTCCTCTTAGCAGCCTGAAAGGCCTTTGGCTGTGATGGGAATATTATTATTCTGATATCAGAGCATTAACACGTTAATCTGAATAAGATACCTCTGTGGTCTCAAAAGTTCATGCCCAACTGTTCCGGCTAACTCTTAGCCTGGCCCAATAAAAGATACCCAGTTTTGCCCAGAAACAGGATAGCCACCAGAACTCCACCATAGAGCATACACTTGGCACTTTGTATATCCCCTTGCAAACTAGCCCCTCTACTCCCAATGGACGCAAGACAATGTCTGCCACAGGCTTGCTGTGAGGGTTCAAGCAAATCAACTGCTGTGGCAAAAAATTATATATTAGACCACAGATACAGAATAAATGCTTTTCTTTCCAGTTATTATAATTGCAATTATTTCCACCCTCATCCAAATTCATTAGACTCCTCAGAGCTGCCATATTTAGAGCAGTATCCCTGAGTGCCTCATACTGTATCTGTTCAATTTATTGGTCCATAGTGGATATGATGTCACAGAGTTGCCAACCTGCCTCTGTATTATCAGGAATGATCAAGCCAGTCTTTATTTTATAGCTCTGGTCCCAATATATTCTATAGGAAAATAAAACTCAATTCTTTTGGGATGTCAAATAAGGAGATTAGGAGTGGGCTTCCATCTCATAAGATGTGCATTTAAGAGTACAGGATATTCCAAAAGGGCCGAGCACCTAAACTAATTTCCTAAATGTGTGCCCTATTTCCAGCTAAAAATAGGAGCCTAAGTTTTCAGCTGAAAATTCATTTTAATTTAGAAGCTTAAATGCTATGTGGCAGTCAGTGCTTGTAAAGAAACTAGCCGTCACGGTCTTCTTGAAACTGAATATTCAGCAGCAGACACCAGATATCCTCTGGCACTGACTATTATTTTCAGCGTCGACCTCAATAGCTATATGGTTAGTGGCGATATTCAGCCACTAACTGGATAGAGTGAACGCATAGTTAGGACAGCGATTAGGCTGTTCTAACATTATGCAGTTATCTATCCATTTAGCGGGCTGAAAATCTCTGCTAACTAGATAAGTAACAAGTTCTCCCCGGACCATCCTAGCACTATCCAGATTGCGTAAGGGGTCTGTGGGGATATTCAGTGTCACTGGACAGCCAGGGCCGCTGAATATCGGGCTCAGCAGGATTTATGTGGCTAACTGCTCCTGCTAATTACATAAATCCTTTTGAATATCGGGCCCCATACTTATAAATTTATACCTGTCATTCCTTTGCCTACATTTATGAGCCTAAATTATAAGCCAAGTGTTGAAGATCAATAACATTTATTCCTATCCTGTACCCATTGCTATCCAGTTAGGAGCATAAAAAATGAGTATAAATTTTGAGAATAAATTTAGGCACTTGGCCCTAATAAATTTTCAAAGAGGCCAATTTAAGAGCATAACTCTTAAACCGTTGGGGCCCAATTTTCAAAAGGGCTGATATTCAAAAGCCAAGGCAGTCAGCTGTGGCATTTAGATATTGGTGGGATATTCCGCGACAGTATCCACATACTAGCAGCCACTGAAAATTTGGGTTGAGCATTGTCAGACGGCTGCCTAGGGTGAGAACTTACACAATCTTGACGATGCATATATTCATATGATTCTTGCAAGGTATTGTGGGTATTGTAGTTCATTCACTCCCAAACACAGCTGATGACAATAATTGAGTTGTGAAACCAAGTGGTAAGGCCAATAAAATACTTCTTTTATTGATGGGGTTTAATTCACCCAGCACATGTATGCTTGATAGCAATATAAATGAGGTTACTTGCTTGCAGTGTTTAAATGGATAACAAAAAGTCACAAAGCAAAAATCAGAAAACAACCTTCAGCTTGTCAGGCAATTAGCTATTGTTTTCTTAGCAAATAATTACCAAATACAAAGGCACAAAGAAAAGAATAAACTTTGCTGGTTAGGTTAACTTCTGCTTATTTTTCATTCAGATCCAGCAGTGATTTTCCCTTGCTCACACACACAATCAGGTGCAGCTTTAATTACTATCAATTGACCAGCTGGAAGCCTTTAGCTGGCTGGCTGCTACTGTGTGAACCCAAATCCTGCTTTAAGAGCTGTTTGCAGTGGAAATAAAGAACAAAGTTAGGTTTCTTTGTGATGGCTGATGTGTTTGCTCACAGAAAGCTAGCAATAGCAATTAGATAGAGAACAGTCCATGTAAGTAACAATTTCATCTGCTGTATCTCCCCCTTCATCAATCAGTATAGGGTCACTATCATACATTGGCCCAGACGAGTCTTTCATTAAGGCACTATCATGAGAATGCTTATTCCCTTGCTGCCATTCTCTATTATAGATAGGGTCTGGATCAGTGTTCATACCTGAGCCTCTCCTGCTATCATTATTCCTCTCTGTATAGCCTGGCCAGTATGTAATCCAATTCTGATGTCCAGCCTTCCAATCTTGATCCCTGGACACTGGATCTCCTCTCACATACCTTCTGGCCTTGGTCTGAAAGTCCCTTCCACATGCAGTCTTCTCTCTTCCAGGTAGCCACTGGTGATTCCTATCTCTGCCACTCCATTCCTCTGGCTGAATCCAGTCCAATGGACTCTGCTGGCATTTGGAATACCTCCCAGTATGGGTACTGCCTTGGACTCTCCCGGACCATCCAATGGGCTTTCTTCTCTTCCTTCCAGAGAGTTTCCTTCTTTCTCTATCCGCTTGGCTTGGCTTCTGTTTCTCCAGGTGATACTGGTGCTTGAGCTTAAAGCTGTTGCTGTCTCCTTTCCTGAAGCTCTTTCTGTAGCTTTTGCTGAAGCTGGGCTGGAGCTTGTAGCCCTTGCTGAAGCTCTCCCTGAGGCTGTTATCTGAAGAATAAGCTCTATTCTTATTCTTTCCTAATGTGTGCTCCTCCCTAACACAGCGCAGCTGTGTTGAATCAGGCCCTGCCCTTTGAGATGAGTGCTTAGGGATTACCTCATAGCTCTCTTGATTGCACACACATTTTCTCACTTCAGCCCCTCTCATGGCTGCTGGAAACCTGGTGCATTCTGGGACTGGTAGTCTTTTATGTGAAAACTCTGTTTTCTCACTTCTACCAGAACTGACAGGTTGCTTGTTCAGAGTCACATCATCTTTTCTATAGCTCCTACCTGAGCTATGATAAGCTTCCTTATCACATACCCCCCTGCTTAAGTTATTACGGACTGGTTTTACTGGTGAAACTTCTTCTCTACAGTCCGTAATACCTACGAGAGTGTTATCTTCTTGAAGCTCACTTACTTCCTGACTGGGTTCAAGGTCATTATCTACAGGCCTCTCCTTCCAAGACTTAAGTACATTAATATGGTAGGTCTGCCTACGCCCTCTTGCATTTTCTACCATATAAGACACTGGGCTTACTTGTTTAACAACCTTCCATGGCCCTTTCCACTGTACCTCAAATTTTGGAGCAGTTCCTGCTACTTGAACCAAAACCTTTTCACCAATGCTTAATTGGCGGCTTTTGGCCTTTCTATCATACCACCCTTTCTGGCGAACTTGACTGTCCTGCAGGTTCCTCTCAGCAACCTGCGACGTCCTTTCCAAACGTGCTCTCAAGTCACGTAGAAACAGTGGCACCTCCTGACTTCCTGGTTCAGGATCAATCCATTGTTCCCTTAAAATATCCAACAAACCCCGTGGAGCCCTACCATACATCAACTCATATGGAGTTGCACCTAGGGACACTTGAATTCTTTCCCTGCAGGCATATAAGGCAAAGGGTAATAACATATCCCATTCTTTTACCTCTCCTGCTAACCCCCTTCTCAACATTTGTTTGAGAGTTTGGTTGAATCTCTCCACCAAACCATTTGATTGTGGATGGTAGGCTGAGGTTTTCACGTGACGAATGCCAAAGGCATCCCAGACCTGGGCCAAATATTTGGATACAAAATTGGACCCTCGGTCAGTCAACAGCTCTCTTGGGAATCCCACTTCACAAAACAATTTTACTAGCTCTAAAGCTATTGTTTTTGCAGAAACATTCCTCAATGGTATGGCCCAGGGAAACCTTGTTGCCTGATCTACCATAACTAGGATGTATTGGAAACCTCGGGGCGTTTTGACTAATGGGCCTACAATATCCATGGCAATGCGACCAATTGGGTCTGTGATAATTGGCATGGGGATCAATGGCACCACCGGTGGGTGAGCCGCTGTAACTCGCTGACACGCTGGACATGCAGCACAAAACTGGGCAGTTTCTTTGAAGATACCTGGCCAGTAAAAACGCACAAGTATTTGATCCAGCGTTCCTTGCATACCTTTATGACCTCCCACTGGATGATCATGTGCTAGTCTAAGTACTAGCCCTTTGAAAGTTGTGGGTACCACCAATTGTTTACGTATGGCACCATTTCTGGGGTCCTGACTCTCTCTATATAATATGTCATTATCTAGTCTGAATCTGGGCAATTCCTCCCTGACCTCCTGAGCATACTTAAAAGCTCGGGTGAGAGCTTGATCAGCTCGCTGCTCTTGTGGAAAGTTAGGAAACTTTGCCACCAACTCAGCTGGCACCCAGGGTAAACTTTGACCAGCTAATATCTCAGCCCTACCCTGTGCTCTGCAAAGTCTCTCACGCCTCTTTTGTGCTTTCAACTTTCTTACTTTACCAGATGATGGGGTTATTAAATCATCATGAGAGGGTAAATCTCCTAATAACTCTGCCTGCTCCCCCTCCTCCTTCTGCTGGCTCTCTAACTTAGCCTGCGAGCGGGTGGATACAAGGCCCCTCTTATTACCCATAGTTTGGCCTTCTGGAAGCTTAACCATCTTTTTAGCTAGGGACTGAGGACTTCCAAAGAAAGGCCCGGGAGCTGTTTCCATTATTAAACCTTCTCCCTCCTTCTTTCCTAGCCCTTTCACTAGTTCCTGCTTAAATCTTGGCCAGTCCTTTCCTAGAACCAAATCAAAGGGTAGCCTAGGCACCACTGCTAACAGGACTTCCTCTTGTTTCCCTAGGCACTTAACCTTTAGCCTATAGGTGGGATAGGATGATGCAGCACCATGAATGCATCTGATGTGAACTTGGCTTTCAGGGGTTCTAGGCACAAATCTTTCTTGGGCCTCTATCCTCTTCCAAAGCCTTTTTGACATCATACTCTGGTCTGCCCCAGAGTCTAATAATGCATTTGTGGTAATTCCCTGCACATCAACCATCAAAAGAAATCCTTCCTTGGGCTGTTTTAAATCCAGACCCATTAAACTAGTGTGTGTCTGGCATCTCTTCTCTAAGTGTCCCACTTTTCCACACTTGAAACATTTCTTTCTATTCCACTGTGTCATCTGGTTTGATACAGTACATTCATTTTCAGAAACATTCTTAATTATTCTCTTTTCTGATACAGCACATTTAGCCTCAGCATCCATCTTTAGAGGGCCACCCATTCTATGGCAAGCCTGCGTGGCTTCCAAGAATCTCTCGGCTAGCATGGTTGCCTCTCCAAGATTTTGGCAATTTTGCTGTATAAGAAAAACATTCAAATCTTTAGGTACCCCAAGCATAAATTGTTCCAGCATTATAATATCTAATAACATTTCTACTGTCTTTTGCTCAGGCTCCAACCATTTTACAGCTAAACTTCTGATTCTCTGACTCAGAGCCCTGGGTGTCTCACCCACTTTCAATGTAACAGCTCTAAACATTCGCCTATACTCTGAAATAGACAACCCTAGGCGATCTCTAATAGCTGCCTTTACATCCTTATAATTCAAAGCCTGGGCTGCTGGCATTGCTCTGTAAGCTGCTAGTGCCTCACCAGTTAATGAGGCTGCCAGCCTTACTGCCCACTGGGTCTCTGGCCATGCTAAAGCCTGTGCTACTCTTTCAAAAGACTCTAGAAAATCATCAACATTATCATCTGGAGTTAATTTCCCAAAATTAAATGCCCCAATCCCTTGATTGAGTCCCACACTGTCCACATGTGGTGTACCAGTACTAACTGCTGGTCTTGCATCTGTTCCACTTTGGCTCTGCAGCTGCACTAGAGCTTGCACCAGATCAAGCACTGGTTTCTGCTGTTCCATTAAGGCCTTCATAGCAGTGTCCTGGGCCTGCTGTGATAGCTCCTGCTGCTTGCAAAATTGGGCTGCCATCCACTGAGCCATCTCCCTCGGATCCATCCTGACCCCTGCAAGAAATAAAGAAAAAAAAAAAAAACCAAAGTGCAGCACCTTCCAACCAGGTGTTTTTTTTTCAACTTTTTTTTTTTTTCAATTACCCCCTGTGCTTACACACATCCACCACTAGACATGCCCAGGTACATATTACCTTGTCTCAGTGATGAATCCAGCTTTTCACAGGGTCTTTTCATCTGGGACAGCTTCCTGGAACAACCACTTCTCCTCCAAAGGGCAGATGAGGGAAAAAATCTTCTTTCAGCTTCAAACTTGAATTTTATTTGTAATCCACAGCAAATATATCCTCTTGGTGCAAAAGCAATCCGAAAAACTACGCCATTTGTCAGACGGCTGCCTAGGGTGAGAACTTACACAATCTTGACGATGCATATATTCATATGATTCTTGCAAGGTATTGTGGGTATTGTAGTTCATTCACTCCCAAACACAGCTGATGACAATAATTGAGTTGTGAAACCAAGTGGTAAGGCCAATAAAATACTTCTTTTATTGATGGGGTTTAATTCACCCAGCACATGTATGCTTGATAGCAATATAAATGAGGTTACTTGCTTGCAGTGTTTAAATGGATAACAAAAAGTCACAAAGCAAAAATCAGAAAACAACCTTCAGCTTGTCAGGCAATTAGCTAATGTTTTCTTAGCAAATAATTACCAAATACAAAGGCACAAAGAAAAGAATAAACTTTGCTGGTTAGGTTAACTTCTGCTTATTTTTCATTCAGATCCAGCAGTGATTTTCCCTTGCTCACACACACAATCAGGTGCAGCTTTAATTACTATCAATTGACCAGCTGGAAGCCTTTAGCTGGCTGGCTGCTACTGTGTGAACCCAAATCCTGCTTTAAGAGCTGTTTGCAGTGGAAATAAAGAACAAAGTTAGGTTTCTTTGTGATGGCTGATGTGTTTGCTCACAGAAAGCTAGCAATAGCAATTAGATAGAGAACAGTCCATGTAAGTAACAATTTCATCTGCTGTATCTCCCCCTTCATCAATCAGCATAGGGTCACTATCATACATTGGCCCAGACGAGTCTTTCATTAAGGCACTATCATGAGAATGCTTATTCCCTTGCTGCCATTCTCTATTATAGATAGGGTCTGGATCAGTGTTCATACCTGAGCCTCTCCTGCTATCATTATTCCTCTCTGTATAGCCTGGCCAGTATGTAATCCGATTCTGATGTCCAGCCTTCCAATCTTGATCCCTGGACACTGGATCTCCTCTCACATACCTTCTGGCCTTGGTCTGAAAGTCCCTTCCACATGCAGTCTTCTCTCTTCCAGGTAGCCACTGGTGATTCCTATCTCTGCCACTCCATTCCTCTGGCTGAATCCAGTCCAATGGACTCTGCTGGCATTTGGAATACCTCCCAGTATGGGTACTGCCTTGGACTCTCCCGGACCATCCAATGGGCTTTCTTCTCTTCCTTCCAGAGAGTTTCCTTCTTTCTCTATCCGCTTGGCTTGGCTTCTGTTTCTCCAGGTGATACTGGTGCTTGAGCTTAAAGCTGTTGCTGTCTCCTTTCCTGAAGCTCTTTCTGTAGCTTTTGCTGAAGCTGGGCTGGAGCTTGTAGCCCTTGCTGAAGCTCTCCCTGAGGCTGTTATCTGAAGAATAAGCTCTATTCTTATTCTTTCCTAATGTGTGCTCCTCCCTAACACAGCGCAGCTGTGTTGAATCAGGCCCTGCCCTTTGAGATGAGTGCTTAGGGATTACCTCATAGCTCTCTTGATTGCACACACATTTTCTCACTTCAGCCCCTCTCATGGCTGCTGGAAACCTGGTGCATTCTGGGACTGGTAGTCTTTTATGTGAAAACTCTGTTTTCTCACTTCTACCAGAACTGACAGGTTGCTTGTTCAGAGTCACATCATCTTTTCTATAGCTCCTACCTGAGCTATGATAAGCTTCCTTATCACAGCATGCTATACAGGTAAATGCCAGCACTTATCCAGAGAGCATGATTTTCAGCCGGCACATATCCAGAAAGTAATTTAGGCTGCATTCTTCCACCCATGCTACGACCTGTGAGGTGTACTGTATCCCAGCCCTGGCTGTCTTCCACTACCTGCTATCTATGATCCTGTGCCTATTCAGCTGAACACACTTGGCTCAAATCCCACACCCGTGTGGACTTTCTACACTTCAAATTCATGCTTGTCTCTTTCCAATTAGCCAAACAAGACTATTATGTCTAACTCGCTTGCCTCTGACTCTCGCTGTTTGTTTACAACTCTCAACTCTCTCCCCAAAGTGCCTCTGCCACCTCCTTCCCTTTCTGCCCAAACTCTGGCTGGTTATTTTCATGACAAAATCCACAAGATCAGACTCCAATTCCCCATGATGTCTGCTACTTCCCCTTCTCCTCCTCTTCACTCCCAACCTCCCCCCCCCACCCACCTCTGCTACCTTATCTTCCTTTTCTACCACACACCTTCTTTCTTCCTCCAAACTCTTTATGTGCTCCTCTGATCCTATTCCCACCCGTCTCCTAAGCTCCATCTCTTCCACTGTTGTTCCTTCCATCTCTCATATTCTCAACCTATCACTCTCCACTGCAACAGTCTCTGCAGCCTTCAAGCATGCTGTGCTCCCACCTCTCCTCAAGAAACCCTCATTAATCCCTACCTGTCCTTCTAACTATCGACCCATCTCCCTCCTCCCCTTCAATTCTTAACTACTTGAACGTGCAGTTCACTGCCATTGCCTTGACTTTCTCTCTTCTCAAGCCCTTCTGGATCCTTTCCCATCTGGCTTTTGTCCTTTACATTCTACTGAAATGGCTCTTGCCAAAGTCTCCAGTGACCCATTCATGGCTAAATCCATGGGTCTTTACCTGATCTTCATCCTACTTAATCTTTCTGCTGCTTTTGACACTGTTGACCACAACATTCTCCTCAATACCTTGTCCTCACTTGATTTTAAGGGCTCTGTGCTATCCTGGTTCTCTTCTTATCTTTCCCATCACTCTTTCAGTATTTGTTCTGGTGGATCCTCCTCTATTGCTATCCCACTCTCAGTTGGTGTACCCCAATAATATGTCTTGGGTCCACTCCTTTTCTCTCTATATATCCAGTCCCTTGGTGCACTCATCTCTTCCCATGGCTTTCAGTACCATTTTTATGTTGATGACTTACAGATCTACCTCTCTACACCTGAAATCTCTCTGGCAATCTAGGCATGCCTTTCTGATATTGCTGCTTGGATGTCTCACCGCAGCTTGAAACTGAACATGAACAAAATTGAGCTTCTTATTTTTCCCCCTAAATCCTCCTCTCCCCTTCCTCCTTTCTCAGTCTCTGTGGATAGCTCTCTACTCCTCCCTGTTTCCTTAGCTCGCAATCTTAGAGCTGTCTTTTCCTCTCTCTCCTTCTCCACACACATCCAACTGATAGCTAAAACCTGCTGTTTCTTCCTCTATAACATCAACGAAATTTGCCCATTCCTTTCTGAACACACTACTAAGGCGCTTATCCACTCCTTAGTCATCTCCTGCCTAGACTATTGTGACCTACTCCTTGCTGGTCTCTCTCTGAATCATCTGTCTTCCCTTCAATCTGTTCAACACTCTGTTGCATGGCTAATCATCCGCCAACCATGTCATGCTCATATTACCCCTCTTCTCAAGTCACTTCATTGACTCCCTATCCATTTCCGTATCCAGTTCAAACTTCTCTTGCTTACCTATAAGTGCATTCACTCTGCAGCAAATCACTACCTTTCCTTTCTTATCTCTCCTAACACCCCTTCTCTCAGCCGTGCGACCAGCATGACAGCCTCGGGTCACTACCCCGCCCTACCCCCCCCTTTTCCCCCCCGCCCCCCCCCCTACCCAATTAATGGCACTCACACGGAATTTGCAACAACAAATCCAGTATTTTATTTGGTTAACGACATATTCTTGGAAATTACAGTACACAAAACTGTTGGCCACAGCATGACCCTATTGCTTAACTATTTACAGAATCCTTTATCCATACTATACAACCATTCTACAGTAACTGACAGTAAATAATATTAAATTACATTTTCTTTCAGCATTTCTCCCGAGGCACAGCCCACTCTGATTCGGTTCTTGTCGCCCGGCAGGGATCTCTGGAAAGCGGCCGTCCAAGCCTTTTCCCCACTGCCGTCGTTTCTTACTAGCAGGATATCTTCAGGGGGATGTTTTCGCTAGCAGGCCCTGTTCTGGGCTCTGTCTCTCTGGCTACAGTGTCGCTATCCGCCTCTGCCCGAGTCCCGTCAGAAGGCTTGAGCAGGGCTACGTTGTGAATCTCTCTACTCATTTCTCCCGCCGTGAAAGCATCGGGAGGCCCTGTAGACACTGTTCCTGCTTCCCCTCAGTGTCCCGTTTACGGAGACATCCTCTCTGCTCCATTCCCCTTATCATGTCTGGGCTGTGCGCTCTCTCGAGAGGAGGGGTCCCTATCTCTCCTGCCAATCCCCCCTGGCGTCGATTCCTCGCTCGCCGGGGGGGTCCCCACTCCGAGATGGGTCCCCTCCTGCAGCTGTGGCCAACACTCTTTTTTGCCATAGACGCTCCAGCGTGTCTTGTATCGCACATAAGTATACATCCATCCCAATGTCGGATAGATGCACGCCGTCTGTACGGTACAAGCCGGGGCACTTCTCCTCTATGAGGTCATGAACTATATTATGTCCCCCAATCGTGTCCATAAATCGCATCATCCACCTGTTCACTTTCTTCTTTGTACGCTCCACTGCCTGATGCGACCATGCGCCCCTCCAGACTCGCCGAGGTATGATGTGTGACCAAACCATTGATGTACCCGGAAAGGCAGCCACTAGTGTCCGTATGTCCATTTGCATCTGCTTCGTGAGGTCGACACTGCGCGTATGCGTCAGATCATTACCGCCGAGGTGGATGACTGTCACCCAAGGCCGTTCCGCTGCCTTTCCTACCTGCAATAGGAATGGCATCAACTGGTCCCACACCATACCTCGACGACCCATCCACTTTACTGCCACTTTATCTGTGGCGAGTCCCAAATTAGGGCCTTGCGGCCTGACTCTTGCTCTCCTCTCTGCCCAATGCACGAATGAATGGCCGCATATCCACGCTTCTCTTCCGGGTCTGGCACCTACGCACATCATTGTCGAAATAAGATGAGCATGTTAAACTTTGTCATACAGCTGATTAGAACACACAAAATATGCTACATTGCACACTGCCTTAAGCTCATACACTTTATAATTAATTAAAATCCCTATAGTATTTTTTTTTTTTTTGTTGTCTGTGCCCCCGCCAGTTTTGCCTATGATGTTAAAGCAGGCGTACATATAGCTTGTACCTATCGGAGCGCCATCTACCAATGCCCATGATCTGCTCCTTGGTCATCCCCAGGCTGGCCACCGTTGAAGCGGCGCTGATCCGGAAGGAATGCGTGCCGTAAAAGCACGATTCCAGGCCTATTGCCTCTAGGGCCTGTTTTAGGACCTTGGTGAATTGGAAGCGAGATAGGGGGGCACCTTTCGCGTGCACCAACCAGTGATCTGTCCCCCTCGGTCGGACTTGCTTATATTCAACAAAGGTCTTTACTGGGCAGGATGGATCCCCTGGCAGCTGGGCTAGCTTTATTGTGGTGCCCCTTGCCTCTGTGTCCGTCTTGGATTTCGGCACGTGCAACGAGAGCATCCCATTAGTTAGACTGATGTCCCGTTCCTTAATACCCCCTTTTGCGTTGGCCTTGCTCGCTGAGGCGACTAGCTCGCCTATCCGGAATGCCCCGAAGAAGGCCCATGAGAAGGCGCATCGTAACAGGAGCGTCTCGAAATTGTCGAAACATATTCGGCCGGCGGCTTCGAGCAACTTATGTAATATTGTATGCGTTATAGGGCGCCGTAAGTCCCTTCTGCCTGGCTGTTCGCCCGTCCAGCCCTTCATTACCCTTGTTATTACAAAGTCCACTCTAGGGCTGTTCCCGCCCATCACCTTTGTAAAGAAAGTGATCGCAGCCAGTTGTGCTTGCACCGCTGATTTTTTCGCGCCCATGCTCTTTTGCTGCAGGATCCACCGTATGATGGATCCCGTGTTGGGGCAAACTTCGGGAATCTTGTTCATCACACAGAAAGCCCGGAACTTGTCCCAGGCCGTGAGGTATCTTCTCCTTGTCCTCTCGGAAAGTGAGCCCAGTACCAGCTCCCATACTTCGGTGGGCCAAGATCCCATGCTTGATCCGGGACAGCTGTTTTGGCTGCGTCAGTGTTGGGCGCAAGAGATCTGAAGTGTGAGATCTTGGAACGAGAGAGAGCATCGGCAAGGTTATTGCAGGTACCTGGTATATGCTTCGCCCTGATAGTTACATTATGCGTTAGGCATGCCCATACTATATTCCTCAGTAGTGCTATCACCCCTTGAGTTTGTGCCCGCATTCCATTCAAAGCATACACCACTGCCATATTGTCAGAGTGAAAAGTGATTGCCTTATTGCAGAGCTGCGGGGCCCATATGGCTAATGCCACGGCTATGGGAAAAAGCTCGAGGAATGTGATATCCCTGGTCACACCTGCCGAATGCCATTCGGGGGGCCACTCCTCTGCGCACCATGCTCCCTTGAAGTAGATCCCAAACCCCGCGCTACCGGCGGCATCGGTGAACAGATCAATATCCTCGTTTGACACGGGCAGTTCTTGCCAAAAGGTCAGTCCATTGAAGGATTGCAGGAAGAATTCCCACATGCGCAGATCCTCCTTTATGCCATTCGTGATCCTGATTGCCATTGCTATGCGGCGGCAGAATACCCGCCCCATGGGCATGATTCTGCATGCGAAACATAACAGGCCCAGCATTGATTGAAATTGCTCCAGGGTCGCCTTTTTGTGGGCCTGGATAGCCTGAATGGCGGCCCTCAATTTTTTAATTTTGTCATCTGGGAGGCGTGACTGCTGCTTTGCCACATCTAGCTCAATACCTAAGAATGTGATGGTCTCCACGGGCCCACAGGTCTTGTCGCCCGCCAATGGAATGCCGAAGCTCTCGGCTACTTGCTCGAAGACCCTGAGGACTCTTTGGCAGTCCTGCCGTTCCCTTCCAATGAAGAGGAAATCGTCCAGGTAATGCACCAACGCACCTGACCCTGCGATATCCGCTACCACCCAGTGTATAAATGTGCTGAATTGCTCGAAATATGCGCACGATATTGAGCAACCCATGGGCAAACACTTATCAAAGTAATAGTTGCCATTGAAAGTGAATCCCAGTAATGGAAAGGACTCAGGGTGGACCGGCAGGAGTCAGAAGGCTGATTCGATGTCTGCTTTTGCCAGTCTCACCCGACGCCCCTGTTTCTTAATGAGGTCTATAGCGTGGTCGATCGTTGAATATCTCACCGAGCATAATGCCGGATCGATTTGATCGTTCACTGAGCTTCCCTCGGGGTATGATAAGTTATGTATCAGGCGGAATTTTCCTGGCTCCTTCTTAGGCACAATTCCCAGCGGGGACAGCACCAAATTTGCCATGGGTGGGGTTGTAAATGGGCCTGCCACCCTCCCTAGCTCCCGTTCCTTTTCTAATTTTTGTTGTACTACGTTATTGAATTTATTGACTGATGGGGCATTGCGTATTCCTTGTGCCATTGGGTTGGCGACAACCGGGATCTTGAAGCCATAAGCGAAACCGCTCTCGATGCTGAGGGCGTCGTCACGGCGCGGGTACGCGCGTAACCAAGGTCGCATGATGTCAAGCCTGATGGGGGTTGGGGCCATGGCCCTCGCCTCCTCGTAGTTGCCCTGGACGAAAGGATTTATTGTCTTTGCCGGTGCGGCAAACCGTGACTGGGTGGTTTCCCCCGCAGTTGGAACACGCGTGCCGAAATTTGCAAGGCCGCCACGTGCAGCTCCCCGCATTGAATTGGCGGCATGCTCTGCGCGCGTTCGTCTGGGTGGCCGGCCGCCACTGTGGCGCCTGAAAGGACTGAGAGGACCCTTCCTGACAGTACGGTCTGTTGGGAGACATCTCTTCCAGCCATAGGTCCACAATCCTGTGCTGCCAAGTCATGGTTGGGTCTTCGGCTAAGCTTTGGCGGAACTTGACATCATAGTTCAGCCACGCCCATCCCCCTAATCGCTTGTGTGCCTGTGTGATTGCATCCAAATATTTAATTAGATACTGGTTTAGTTCTGGCTCACGCTCCAGTACCACACTCATAAAGATATGGAAGGCCGAAACCCAATTACTTATGGATTTGATGATTTTCGGCTTCTTCTCCAACCTCCTGTCCTTATCCTTGCCTTCCATTATTGCTCCATCCTGATCCCGGATCAGTAACGAGAATATATCAATATACTCCCTGCGCCAAATTCGTTTTTTTAATTTTCTGGGCACCGCGCTGGCTAGAGAGCTGACCCCGCAGCGCGGGTCCCCGCTAACCGCCGCTGGGCTGGCTAGCGTGGCTATCGGCGCCGGCCCAGAGGGCACTGATTTCCCGTTATCGGGTGCCTGTGTGCGCATCTCACTCTGCCCTTCCCAAACCTTCGCTAGCCGCCTCCCCCTGTGGGGTCTATTATTCTTTCTTTTAAACGTTTTTAGCATGCTGCGCATGGTGTTTGCCAGTGAAATGTCTTCCTCGCCATCCGAGTCTGTTTCCTCGGATGACGAAGAGGACAGACCTGCCAATGCTGTGCTGTTGCCCAGAGGCTTACCTTGAAGCGCCGAGACAGGCGGTGCACTGCTGCCATCCGCAGCGCTGGTGCTGGGCGCGCCGTCACCTGTCGACGAGCTGAGGCACTGCATGCTGCCACCCCCGGACGCGGTGGTACTTGGCGCGCTGTCAGTTGCGGCCTGCGGTTCGTCTTGCCGCACACTAGCTGCCTCCAGCCGTTGCTTGAAGGCACTCAAGCCGTGCTGGTCTACCTGTTCCTGTATGAGCCGCAACAGCTCCTCCAGCTCCGGAGTTGATGCCGATTGTCCCTGTGGTCGAGTGGTGTCCCGTCGCGAATTCTTAGCTGCACGGCTCCTGCGCGAACCGTCTCCGCTACTGGCTTTTCTTTTTGTCTCCTTAGCAGGTGCCCGTTTCGTAGCGCTGCGTGTCGCTCTACCCATGGCGCTCTGACCCCAGCTGGCGCCTTCCAGGTCGTGGTGTCTCCCCTGGCTCCTTTCTCCTCCCTGTGCTGCCCGTCGTGGCATGTTGACCTGCCTGCACACAATGCTATGGGAGGAACAGGAAGGGATAGGAATTCACATTAATGCTGTACGCATGTAAACGAGGGCTGGCGTGTCACCGTCGCACTTACCTTTCTTTCCCCCTCACCTGCTTATAGACATATACCTGTATAGATATATATCTGTACATATACGTATATGCATGAATATATATCCACCAGAACATGTGTATACACCACACCTTTATTTCCATTATTATTATATATATATATTTTTTTTTTTTTTTTAATGCCCCTCCAGTAGCACCATGTGACCCTACGTGTCTGGAAAGGTACATGCGGTTCCCACTACTGCCATCAATATCCAATTCTACCTTACCGATAACTTTGTAATCTTAGTACCTATTCTATGCCACTAGATGGCAGCCATTGCATATGGTAAGCAACCGCTAATCACAAAGGTCAGGGAACAAGGCAGGAAACACATGCACGAATCCCCGACGCTTTACAGAGGGAGATGCGCCCCTGAGGAGCGGCTGCTGTTATTGTTTTCCTTTAATTCCTGAAACTCTTCCACATTCACAGGCGATTTCTAAGAATCAGCACGGATGGAAATATCCATAATCGTTTTCCTTCCCCAACTAGCCCAAGCATTCTGAGGAACAGAAGGAAGATGAACCCACCAGTAGAGGCAGAGAAGGAAGGGAGGAACAGAACTGGCGAACCCCGAGAAAATCCACATTCAAAGCACTGGATCAGCAAATGAGTGAAAGCAGATGGAAAATTCGCAAACTTGGCAGGAAACAGAAAATGCTATACAATGAATCGCATGCCTATCCCATAGAGCCTTGCTCATACCTCTCCCGCAAAGGCTCAAGATGATTCACAGCAGGTCCTCCCTGCACCCGGGGAACTAACCATCCACGGCCATGCGGCCAGTGCCTCGTGCTGCCGTCCAAGCCCTCTCATCGGCTGCGGCACCGGGGTCAACGTTCCTATTTTTTCTCTCCCATTTTGCCTGCCCTCCTCTCTTTTTAACTACATATTGGAGCCCGGGGGGGCGGGAAGTCCGCCCCGCTGAAACAGGCCACCTCTCTCACACACTCCAACCCCCGGCAGCCATCGCGCTGCCTTCTATCCGCGGCCATACTCCTGCCCCCCCCTCCCTCCCTCCTGCGCTCCCCGCATCCGGAGATGCGTCCCAAAGGCTCATGTCCTACCTCTGGAGCCTCGTGGATTGCTCGGCTCGTGTCCGTCCGAACCCCGGTGCCTGGATGCCGCGGATTGCGTGTCTGCGGTAGGCTATGCTGACTTCTGACCATCTTCCGGACGGTACTGTGAGGGGGGGGTAGAGAGGGCGAGCAGCGGCGCTGCCGACCTTTATGTAGCCTGCCGCGCTGCCTGCCCCCCCCCCGCCCCGACCCGAGCCTGACCCTCGGCCCGCCGGCGCCCACCTGTGCCTGGCCACGTTTAAAGTCGCGGCCAGGTCTGGAACTCTGGTCATCTGGCAAATCACTTCTATCTGTGCCCTTTCTCTTCTATTGCCAACGCCAGATTTCACTCCGTTCACCTTGCTGCTCCTTATGCCTGGAACAAACTACCTGAGTCTGTACTTCAGGTACCTTCTTTGACCCTTTTCAAATCCAGGCTGAAAACTCACTTCTTCACTGCTGCTTTTGGATCGTGACTCACCTGATCTCCTTTGTGTTTCCTTACCATCACCCCTAGATGTATTCCATGTCTACAGCTACTGTGTTGTCTGTCTTGATTGTAAGCTCAGATGAACAGGGACCATCTTTTGCACGTGTCTGTGCAGCGCTGCGTACATCTTGTAGTGCTATACAGATGTTCAGTAGTAGTAATGTGGCCTAAGTTAGGCGATTAAGTGTCACTCGAAACGAGCTCTACAGTACCGCCATTGCTCCTCCTACTGACTGCTCCTGCACTAATTGGATAGTGCTGGGTCAGTCTGTGGAGATGTCCAGTAGCACTATCCACATAGTGCTGTTGAATATCTCACTCTGCACCCTTTATCCAGATAGCTTCCATCTGGCCGTCAGGAGAAAGGTTTTGAATATCAGCCCAGCAGTTGTAAGGCAAGCCCAGCACTAATGCAGTTTATGTGTTACTTTTCTCCATGATGATGTAAAGGTAGCCTGGCAACTCTAATGTTACCACTTTCACCTGGTACACACAGTTGAAGCAGTCAGACAGCACTCTCTGTGACCTAATCAGTGGCACTGTTCACAGTGATTTAAAAGACTTGCAGGAGACAAGCTCAAATAACTGGAAAAAATCTAGCAACATATCACATTTAGGGTTGTGCTGAAAGACTAGACAGTGGGTGATAGGTATTACTTCCTTTAGGCACACTGCAGATGACTTCTCTCCATTCTCAGCTCCCATCTAATGCATGCCATAGTGGCCCCCTGCTGAAATGTCCATGAAAACTAAACACATGGGTTGGGCCAGATGCCAGGGCTGACCCTTACAGCAGGAGTCACCGTAGACCCCTAGCAACAGTAAACCAGGGGTTCAGTGAAAGGAAAACAGTCAGGCATTACATCTTCTTTAGAGCCAACTTTACACCTCCCAGTGGGTTCCAGACCTCAGCAAGATCATGTTTCTCTTTCAACATGCATGACCGTTGGACCTTGCACTTTATAATGAGTCCCAGGAACTGCTCAACTGAGATTGATTTTCTGAGAACCCGACTACTGTAGGGGGCTAAATTTGGCAAAAGCCATTTGAACAGCATTGACAGCATATTTGACCATACAATTAACACGTTCATCCTCTTCATTGCCTTTCAATAGAAGGCGCATCAGTTTCTCTGCACCAAAGAATAAGGTATTTGAAAAATTGCCAGTACTATCATGTTTAAGTCTGAGAGCAATTTGGGGCCAGTTCAGTAAAACTTTTCTTCCCAATGTTGGCTCTCTGGGCTAACATTTCCCTACTACACACATGGGTTTTGGATCTTTAGTGTCTACCAAAAGAAGTTATTTAGAAGCTGTTTGATGAGATTCTTCCAGAGAGAGGACATGCTACCAACAAAGGCACAATGACCATTCTGCATTTGGAAGCACAAGTCTGATATTTTGTTAATAAAAGTAAAACTGGTTATGGTATCTTTTATTAAACAAACAGTTGAATTATTTGGTCATAAAAGGTAGTAGTTCCATGAAAGAATTTCTGAGAGAGAAATCCTCACATAATAGAAGAGAACAGTGTTATGGTTTACAGCCAGATGTAAAAGGCAGGAAGTTTAAAAGTTTTAAGGATAAAGCTTACCTAGAGAAAGGTGTTTCTCCTTCCTGCTATTACCAGTTTTATGACAGCTATTTGCCCTGCTGTGAAGAAGGCTGTTCAGAGAGCACTGATAGAGATACGGACTAAGAAAGGTGCAAACTTTCTATTCTAATGAAAATACTGTACATGATAAACCAAAGTGTGAGCCTATGATTACTGAGGCTGGTATTGAAGGTCCATGTGATGAAGCCATGGATTGTACGCTGTTATTATCCGATATGGTTTCCTCCTTATGCTGAAGCCAGGATAAGAGTGCCACGTGAGTGCTGAGAAAGCTAAGAAGAGACAGCTAGCATATTGGATAAGCTTTATACTGTGATTTATGAGTTCTGTTGAAGCAAGAGGCTATGTTTAAGTTTTCTTCAGTTTACCAGAAGTATGGTTGTATCCTGAGTTCTTTGTATTATAACCTTTTTGAAAATCCAGCCCCGGGAGGGGAATAAAAATCCTTTTGATAAACCTGACCACTTGACTCACAACTACAACTTTCTATAAGAAAGGTCAGGCCCCAGCAGTTTGGCTGTTAGCTTAGGCCACAGTCCAGCTCCTGCTGGTGACAGCCCTCTAATTTTACAACTGTCCCATCTTTGAAAAAGGTTTGTTTGTTCATTAATACTCTAAGGGGCTTGTTTACAAAGCTGCGGTAGCGGTTCGCGATCGTTATCGGAGCCGCGACCCCATTGATTTCAATGGGGCCGCGGCTCCGATAACGACCGCGAACCGCTACCGCGGCTTTGTAAACAAGCCCCTAAGTATTTAAAGGTCTGTATCATATCTCCCCTGTCCCTCTTCTTTTCTAGCGTATACATATTTAGATCAAGTCTCTTCTCATACGTCTTCTGGAGCAGGCTCCAAATAATTTGGTTTGCCTTCCTCTGAACCATTTCAATCTTTTTATATCCTTTGCAAGATATGGTCTCCAAAACTGAACACAATATTCCAAGTGAGACCTCACCAGCAACTTGTACAGTGGTGTTAGTACCTCCTCCTTTCTGCTGGTAATTCCTTTCTGTATGTAACCCAGCATTCTTCTGGCTTTGGTCACTGCCTTGTCACACTGTTTCACCACTTTGAGATCCTCAGAACAATCACTCTGAGGTCCTTCTCCTGGGTGTTGAAAGAACTGAAAGATGAGATTGCAGACCTGCTATTAGTAATCTGTGAACTATCATTAAAATCATCTCTAATACCTGAAGATTGGAGGATCGCCAATGTAACACCAATTTTTAAAAAGGGTTCCAGGGGTTATCCGGGAAACTACAGACTGGTGAGCCTCACGTCATTACCGGGAAAAATGGTAGAAACCATCATAAAGAATAAAATTACTCAGCATGTAGATAGTCATGGCCTAATGGGAGACAGCCAACATGGCTTTAGACAAGGAAGATCTGGTCTTACTAATCTGTTATGGTTTTTTTGAAAGTGTGAATAAACAGGTGGACAAAGGTGAGTCGGTTGATATAGTGTATCTGGACTTTCAGAAAACCTTTGACAAGGTCCCTCATCATAGACTTTTGGCAAAACTAGAGTCATGGGATAGGAGGCAGTGTACTACTGTGGATCAGGAACTGGTTAAAAAATAGAAAGCAGAGGGTTGGGCTAAATGGCCAACTTTCCCAATGGAGAAAGGTGAATAGTGGTATACCCCAGGGATCTGTGCTGGGTCCGCTGCTTTTTGACATATTCATAAATGACTTGGAAAGTGAGTGAGGTTATCAAATTTGCAGATGACACAAAAATATTTAAAGTTGTTAAAACCCAAGAGGATTGTGGAAAATTGCAAGAGGATCTTGATAAATTGGAAGACTGGGCATCAAAATGGCAGATGAAATTTAATGTGGACAAGTGCAAAGTTATGTACCTAGGGAAGAACAATCCAAACTATGGTTACACGATGCAAGGTTCCACATTAGGAACCACCACCCAGGAAAAAGATTTAGGCGTCATTGTGGATAACATGTCAAACCCTCGGCCCAGTGTGCTGCAGCGGCCAAGAGAGCAAATAGAATGCTAGGTATCATAAGGAAAGGAATGGAAAATAAAACAAAAGATATTATAATGCCTCTATATCGTTCCATGGTGAGATCGCACCTTGAATATTGTGTGCAATTCTGGTCGCCGTATCTTAAAAAGGATATAGCGTTATCAGAAAAGGTTCAGAGAAGAGCCACCAAAATGGTAAAGGGGATGGAAGGATACTCCTATGAAGAAAGGCTAAAAAGGTTAGGGCTCTTTAACCTGGAAAAGAGACGGCTGAGGGGAGATATGATAGAAGCCTACAAATTAATGAACGGAGTGGAACGGGTAAACGTAGATCGATTGTTTACGTTATCAGAATATAGAAAGACTAGGGGACATGCAATGAAGCTACAGGGTAAACTATTTAAGAATAATAAAAGAAAATATTTTTTCACTCAACGTGTAATCAAACTCTGGAATTTGTTACCGGATTATGTAGTAAAGGCTGTTAGTGTAGCTGGGTTTAAAAAAGGTTTGGACAAGTTCCTGGAGGAAAGGTCCATAAACCATTATTAAGAAGAGACCCAGGATATCAATGCTTGACCCAGTACAAGCATTGCAGAACCTGTGTCTTTTGTGGAAACTGCTAGGTACGCATGACCTAGATTGGCCACTGTTGGAAACAGGATACTGGGCTTGATGGACCTTGGTCTGACCCAGTATGGCATATCTTATGTTCTTATGGTCCATGCACACCAACTTCTCGCCCCCTTTCGCATACAATTCCCTTGGATTTCTGCATCCCAAGTGCATGACACTGCACTGCTTCACATTAAATCTTAACTGCCAAGCATTAGACGATTCTTCCAGCTTTTGTAGATCTTTTCTCATGTTCTCCGCTCCCTCAGGGGAGTCCACTCTGTTGTAAATTTTTGTGCCATCTGCAAAAAGCAGACTTTACCATTCAGTCCTTCAGCAATATTACTCACAAATACATTGAACAGTACTGGTCCCAGAACCGATCCCTGGAGCATGCTGCTAACCACTTTCTTTTCATCGAAGTGAGTTCCATTTACCATCACCTTCTGTCATGAGTCAACCAATTTTTGATTCAGGACAACCACAGTGTAAGACTATGTGCAGCAGTCATGTCGCATGTTAACTGTTTATATGAGCCCCCATGCTGATCTTCACCAACCTTCGCTAAGCAGTTAGTGTGGGATTTTTACCACACCACTATTTTTAGCACTGGTCCTCGCTAAAGGTTAACCACTAAAGCCCACACTAACTGCTTTGTACACTTTAGTAAACATCCACCCTAATGTGGTTTAGTAAATAGACTCCACAGTGTCATAGCAAATGACAAAAGAAAAAGACCAACTAACTCATCCAGTATGCTGAGGTATGTTGATCCAAATTGCTAAGGATATATGTATCTCAGTTACCAATCACAGAAGCTTGGCCACTTATATAGTACTGATTGGCTACCTCTAGGTCATTTGAGGGAATTCCAGATCTCTTTCCTATTTGACTGTGGCTATTTTTAGCCCTCATAAGTTTAACCCTATGACCCAAACCCCCCCTCCCCGCCCCGAGCATAAACATATACCTCATATCCTAAAATCAATCTTGCAACACTCCCTGTCCTTGCTAGCTGGTGGGGTATATCTGAACCTAAGTCATTCATACCATAGAAGGATATTGCCTACCATGGTAGCACAGACAGTGTTTGCTTTAATATGATTATTTCTGAATCTGGGGAAGGAATTCATGGACACACAAGGGTACAGGGATTTGTCTGCATGTATCTCGTCTTTGGCTTGTGGTGGAGCACAAAGGGGTTACAAATGAGAATAATCAGTGTTGCAGTTAAAGTTTATTACTGTTACAAGAATTCTTATTAGTGAAAAAGGATCCCCTCTGAGTTGTCAGACAGAGGCCTTGTCAGACTGTACATACCATGTGTAGTAACAATTGCAAACATTAATATTATTGTTGAGAACATGAAATTTGATCTTGTCATAAGCTGTTGCATTACTATATCTGCTCTGTTTATTTGACCCTGCTTTTCCTTCTCTTACCCCACCCACAAACCTCAATAACATTTATTAAAGTTTCAACTTATTTCTGCTTATTTTCTACCTCTCAGAACCATCAGGCAAACTAGGCAGCTGCCTAGAGCGCTAAAATGTTGGGGCAGCTGACCCTGCCTCACCATTTGTTAGGTGGGGGAGACCAGAAAATAAGAGGAAGGTTCGGAACCCATGTTCACTGCTGGTGGTGATGCCTCTACGTTGACCATCCTGCAGCCCCACCCCCCAAGTCCTACTGCCTTCTATCTGCAAGTTGGAGCCTGATACAGTGATCCAAGGAAGCAGGCCTAGAGCATCTACTAGGGCCGAAGATGGGGCCTCAGCTTCTTCTGAGGGGGGCAGGAGTAGCAGATGCAGTTCAATCCATCACCAGGACCTGACTGGACCCATAGTGTCATTCCTTCACCAGCCCTGCCAGAGCTCTTAGTGAGGGGAGGGTTGTGCATTGTACAAGTGTTTGCTCCCTAATAGAAATTAGGAGGATCCAGAATTGATGCTGCTGTGAGTGGGATGGGGTCAAGTGAGGGAGATCCAAACAGGACTGGCCTGAGTGGATTAAAGAAAAGAAGAGAATACTTGGTTTTTGGGGGAAGGGGGAAAGAGAATGCGCTGTTCCTGAGGTTGAGGGAGGCATATGAATGAAGGTTCACCTAGGGCATCCAATACCCTAGCACTGCCCCTGCTACGTCTCCCCACTCCCAAAAGAAATCTTTTATAATTTTGTCATTGTTTTTCTTTTATAGCACCAGTCCCTGTCCACTACCACCACAGAAACCTTACATGAACATTCATGCCATGGAGGGGTCATGTTATTTTGTGCCCCATGCAATTGGAGGGTTGATGCACAGCAGTCCTGGCTTGGCACTGGTAGTGCAAGGGGAGCGCGGCTGTCTGACCTTACCTGCACAGGTACATGGGTTACATTTGTGACTAGGCTGCATTTAGAATCATGTGGCTTATGTTAAATAAAGGGCATTGTCACATTAATACAGGTTAGTTCTTAAGGCTACAAGTATCTCTGAGGCAATGAAGGGTGAAGTGACTTGCCCGAGGTCACGAAGAGCTTACTTACTAGTCTTCTGTGTGGAAGAGTGTCCAAAGCTTTATTGAAGCCCCAAAACATAACATCTACTGCACCTCCCTGATCTATCATTTTTGTCACCATTAAAGAAACTGATTAAGTTTGTCTGACAGGATCTTCCCCTTTGTGAAATCATTTTATCTGGAATCCTATACCCTACTTGTTCAAAGTACAACATCTCTTTTCTAGTAGTGTTTCTGTACTTTTCTCAATTCTTAATCGGTCTGTAATTGCTTGTGTCCTCACTGTCCCCACTTTTGTGAAGCACGACTCTATTATCTCTCTTCATGTCCTTTGGAACTTATCCCGACTTCGAGAACAATTTCATTAGTCACAATAGACAAAGTCAGCACTTTCTTGAGTTCATTTAGCACACTACTAGCGCCCATAGCCTCATTCTTTTTTTTTTGTATGAATGCTTCAAGTACCTCCTCCTCAGTAATTTGGTTTATCTCATCAATGAAATTTCTTACCTTAGATCCAATATCTTTCCTTCTCTTCTCAAAATGCCAACTGTGGCCACTCTGCTGGGTACTCTTCAGATATAGGCTCATTTAAGCTGAATAAAACAAACATTTACAGGGCGCCATGCTCTTGAGCTTCTGGGAAAACATGTGAATTTTTAGATAAGGGGAAGGGATAATTAACTTCAAGACCCGAGACAAAGTACTTCTAGATAAAAGAGACACTGCAGACATAGATGCAGTAGTTCATTTACTGAATAGCCGCTTTAAAGAAAAATGACTTGCATAGGTTCCAATGCAGCGTGCAGAAGGGCAGAATAAAGGTTGGATCCTTTTTTCTATGCACCTTTTCCTTCCCTTTTTTCTTCATTATATGTTCCCTCTGCACTTCTTTTGGCTTTCTGACTTCCCAAGGGCATTTTTGGTACCTGCTACTCCACAGTTTGAATCTCTCCTCAGAAACTTCTCCATCTCTAGAGCCCCTTGGACTACCGGATGCAATACTGAATGGATAATTTCTTCTTTCTCCTCCTCTTCTTGAGACACTTTGGAAATACAATTTTAGGCCACTGAAAAGAAAAAAGCATCCTTGCAAACTCCTCTACGTCCACATCAGCTGGGACTCAGATGACACGAAAATTTGCAACAGAGTTGACTCCCCCGAGGGAGTGGTTAACATGAGGAAAGAGCTACAAAAGCTGGAAGAATGGTCTAATGCTTGGCAATTAAGATTTAATGCAAAGAAGTGGAGAGTCATGCACTTGGGTAGCAGAAATACAAGGGAAATGTACATGATAGGGGGCGTGAGGTTAGTATGCACGGATCAGGAGAAAAACCTTGGTGTGATTATTTCTGAAGATCTCAAGGTGGCAAAACAGTGCGACAAGGCGGTGGAAAAAGCCAGGAGGTTGTTGGGCTGCATACAAAGAGGAATCACCAGCAGAAAGGAAGAGGTACTTATGCCATTTTACAAGTCACTGGTGAGGCCTCACTTGGAGTACTGTGTTCTGTTTCGGAGACCGTATCTTGCAAAGGATGTAAAAAGACTGGAAACTGTTCAGAGGAAGGCGACCAAAATGATTTGGAGCCTGCATCAGAAGCCTTATGAGAAGAGACTTGAAGACCTAAACATGTACACTTTGGAGGAGAGGAGGGACAGGGGAGATATGATTCAGACCTTTAAATACTTGAAAGGAAATAATGAACATACAAACCTCTTCCAACGACGGGGAAGCTGTCCAACTAGAGGGCACAACATGAAGCTGCGAGGTGGTAAATTGAAAGGCAATGTCAGGAAATACTTTTTCACAGAAAGGGTGGTGGATGCTTGGAATGCCCTCCTGATGGAAGTGGTGGGGGCAAACACGGTGATGGAATTCAAAATGGCATGGGAGAGACACAGTGATCCCTTTACAGCAACAGGATAAAATCCAAATAAACTGAACCATCTAATTTCTCAACAAATAGGGGTGTCCTACATGGTGTGGTGTGTTCACCCCTAAACAGAGATGTGGGGAGGGGTGGCGGAATGGCGGGTGCACCTACTCTTGCTGTCGTGCTGGGAAGACTGAATGGACCGTGCTGGTCTTTATCTGCCGTCATTTACTATGTTACTATGTAAGAGACTAGTTTTCTCCTTCTCCAAATCCTTTGCCCTTCCCTTCGGTGACCACCGAGAGCAGGCCTGCAGATTACAGTCTCTCTCAATCCACCACATAGGAAGAAAGAGAGGGAACACCTTGCTCCCTCCTTATACTTCTTCCAAAGAACCTCTGAAACTCCTCACTATTTTGGTGGACACATTCTGACCAACTGCTGGACAGCTCCATATTTGGTCATTCCTGAGGGAATCCACCAGGGCTGGCTTTGCCACTAGACAGACTAGGCATCCATGCAGAGTGGCAGAATTGGGGGAGCAGCAGCATGGCTCCCGCTTGGCAGAACAGGAGCATTTTCATGCTGCTTCAGGAGCCGCTAAGCCTTTCAGTACAGATCGCCGCTCAAGCCGTGCCATGTTCTGTCCCCTCCAATTGAAACTCTACATGGGAGGGGGGACAGAACATGTCAGTGCTTGAGCAGCGACCTATGCTAAAAGGCCTAGCAACATGCTGAAGTCGCATGAAAGTGTTTTTCTCTGACTGTGCAGGAGCTGCACCAACTTCAATTGTGCAGCAGCACTGAAGAAGAGAGAATGGAGGTAGTATGTCAGTGGAAGTAGGAAAAAGGGAAGAAGACGCATGCAATTTTGGACACCTTGAGAAAGGGGGTAGAGGAGGAAAATGAGATGATGGGCATCTTGGAGGGGGCGAGGGAAGGAGAGAGGAGATGTTGACAACTTGGGCGTTGGCAAGAGGAGGACAGATGCTGGACACTTTGGAGGGGGGAAGGGAGGGGAGATGCTGGGCATGAGGATTGTAGACTATGGTGGGGGGAGGGGAATATGGCTGAAGGTTCGCCTGGGGAGGAGGTGTCAGATGTCCTTGGGATAGCTCTGGGATGCACCAAACATAAGAACAGTGTATTTGTTCCACCTCCTTTCTCACAGGAACCCTCTTCCATATGCTACCCTGTAGGAAAATGTAGGCTTCAAGTAAGGGAATAACAGCCCTCCCTCCCCCCACAAACAAGTAAAAGAACTTTGCAAATACCACTTTTCTCCCTCTCTCTTACCTATTTCTTTGCTTTTTTGCCTCCTCCTTATATGTTTAAAGCTGAAATTATCTATTCTTTTTATATATTTGGTTCTATTATCCTCTTGGAACTTTGTTCAGCATTCTTTGAGATACCGTCACTCATATGGGGCATAATTACTAAGACAAGCTGATTGGAGAGCTTTTCTGGAGTGCATCTTTCTTTTATGCAGGAGATGAGCAATAGCCAATGGTTGCAAGATCCTTTTGTTTAACTAATTAACTTAAAATATAAGTCATAAGAGCATAAGAGATGGCATACTATCAAGCCCAGTATGCTGTTTCCAGCAGTGGCCAATCTGGATCACAAGAACCTAGCAGTTTCCCAAGAAGACACAGGTTCCACAATGCTTATATTGGGACAAGCAGTGGATTTCACAGGTCCTAGTGGTTGGGGCAAGGTACTTCAGGCCGGAAGGTCGGGGGTTCAAATCCCACTAGAGGACAGCAATCTTGGGTCGGAAGGACTGGGGTTTCTAGTCCCACAGGTGCTCCTTGTGGTCTTGGGCAAGCCACTTAACCCTTCATAGCCCATGTTCCCTGTAAAATAGTTATCTCCAAGTTATAATGCCCTGTTCAATGTAATTTCAGTTTGTTCAATGTAAACCGCACTGATGCAGAATAGCGCGGTATATAAGAGAATGTAAATAAATAAATAAATAATAGTTTATGGACCTTTCCTCTGGGAACTTGTCCAAACCTTTTTTAAACCCAGCTACACTAACAGCTTTTACTACATCCTCCAGTAACATATTCCAGAGTTTAATTATGCATTGAGTGAAAAAATATTCTCTTATTAGTCTTATATGTGTTACACTGTAGCTTCATTGCATGTCCCCTAGTCTTTCTCCATTTAGAAAGTCAAGCAGCGAGCAGTGGATAGAGACGTTAGACCAAAGACTTCACATTCACAGCTTCATTTTTCAAACACTACTCCATGTTGGGAGTGAGTACTTAGTTCTGGATTCTTAAGGAACAGGTCATACAGCCCTGATTTTTCAAAGCTGCTTTAAAGTAATTTATACCAAGAAAGAAACTTAGAAGTTAAGAGATGAAAAACTAAGACCAATGATTCCATTCTTTATAGCCTGGAACCAAAAAACCATCAATTTCAACCAAGAGGCATCACTCTCAGTGAGTGAAGATGACCTGAAAATTCCCCTGCAAGGCCACAGATGTATGTAGGCCATGGAACAGCTTTCAGCTCAGAAGAAAAAAAAATCTTATAAACAGAAGCAAATGGGAAACTTCCTTTGTGAACAGATGTGAGCACTGTACTGTTGGGTGTAAAGATAAGAAAAATGTACCCCTTCTGATTCACAGGTGCCATCAATACTTTGCTTTCTCATTCCTCCTTATGATCGTAGCACCTCCAAGCTCAGTCCAAGTGCAGGGTGGGTTGTGTGCTCAGAAATAACATTGTTTTGAAGAACTTGATTCAAGTGTGCTTTGAGTTTGCTTTTTTTTTGTTTTGTTCTGCTTTGTTTATAAAGTGTTGTCAAAACTTAGCTTCGATTTGGAAACCACAGCGACTCCCACCCAGACCATATCATGTCTGTAAATAACCTTGCTAAAGAACATGAATTCCAATGTGAAAGCAGGTGCCTGAAAGCTTTTATTAGTGAGCAGGAGGACGGTTGAATTATCAGTTGCATGCTCATTTAATCTGTAAGGTCTCTAAAGCTGTTCAGGTGTTCCACAGGGTAGCTGCACCTCCTTGTGACATCAGGCCCCCAAATGATAGACATAGAGGAGAAGGGGATGACTTCACCCAATACTGAATTGCATTCGGTTTATATGACATTTGGGAGGGGGAAGGAAGGATGGGAAAATATGGTCATCTTCTGGGTGTTTCTCCACGGGATGGTTCTGACATTGCCACAGCAACAAGGTTTGTGATCACAGCGAAACATGCCATGGTTATGTTGCTGAACTGCTGGGGGAGAGTTTCCATTTTTCCAAGGGGGAAGAGTTTCCATTTTTCTCTTCGAGTCTTATTGAGTACCTTCATACTTTACTGTATAATATCTAGAAGAAGTCTCAGTAGGGTGACCATCACCCTAGAGCTATGACATAGAAGAAAAAAAATTCAACTCTCTGCATTTGGCCCAGGATAAAAACATACTCCGCATTTGTCTCGGTACCAGGGATAGTGATGTGCAGACACTTCAGCTAAAGATGACATCGCTGGTTCTAGTTATTGTTTGTTTATCGTTAATTATAATTTGTTATGTCACCTTTTGCCTACACCTCAAAATGGTTTGCAATAACCTAGGGTTAAAAAGAAAAGTGGCAGGAGAGAGAGAAAAAAACCCTAATATACAGTAAAGAAAAGAAAAACATTGGTTAATCAGCCTATATCCCTTGGTCTGCCCAGTATCTAGTTCTCAAAGACCTTTCCATTGAAATATGATTTAAGTCTCTTTTGCCATTTTTTTGAAATTATTGAGGATTGCGATGCTGCAGTTTGAAAAAGAGTTTTCATGAAGTTGTAGGACATGAGAAACATAAGTCCATGTATTTATAGCCAGCTATATGTTATAGCTCACTTACCAGTGGTATATTCATGCACTACGATTCCCTGATCTTCTACACTCTCAGTAATGGTCTTAAATTTGTCCAAGATTTGCAATCTAATCCTGTAACATCTCTAATCTGAATCAGTTCATCATTCATACCCAGGAGAAGAAACTGAGGCGTGAGAGCCTTTCTTTCTATGCTTCTTTATTTTTAATTTACATAACTTCACACTGTCTTGGCATCTGTTCCTCTTCTTGGGTACTGTGATGGAGTGTATAGGAAACTTCCCATCCCCCAAAGGGACTCTCCCCAGCCAAGCTCTGAACCGGTGAGGCATTTCTCTTGTAAAAGCCTAAACCCTTGCCCCTTAAGACAATAGACTGGAGAAGGCCTGGGGAGGGTGTGGCCAGGTCCCAGGGTTTAAACCAGAAAGTAGGAGTTCTGAGGGGGAGAGGAACATGGGGTTCTAGGACATATGTGGAGACCACTTACCTTTGAAAGGGAGACTGCTGAGAAGGCAGGACTGGGTTTAACTTTGTTACTGTTACCATGCTGCCAAGGACTGAAAGAGTGCTACTGAACTGTGCTGCCCGGAGTGAAGGAACTTTGGAAGAACCAGTTTTGTTTGCTTACTTCAGAAATACTGTCGGTGCTGGAACAGTGTTTTTTTCACCCAGTGGATCAGTCCTGCCAAGACTAATTAAGGAACTGTTACAGCTGGGGAAAAGTCAGGAGCCACAGCGTGCTTTTAGCTCTATTTGTACTGCAGACCCCAGAAGGGCCAGGGCAGTTTGCTTGGTTGTTTATCCCCAAAATACAGTATATGTGCTTTAAACCTCCAGTGGCTGTGGAGCCTTGTGTGCCTCATGCTGGCTACGAGCACCAGTACAGTAATGCCAGAAAAGGAAATAATAATCAGTATAGCAACCTGGTGTCTGAGACCTCTATATACTGCTGAAGGTTCTGTCTAAGGTTCTGGCTTTCCTCGTGGTGTTTAAAGGAAAGGACGGTAACCCCAGACTTCCTGACAAGTATCTTAAATCAAAAGAGACATAAAAAGGAAAATCGGCTGATACCTTTTACTGGACTAACTTAATACATTTCTTCATACATTTAATACATTTGCTGCACTTTTTGTGGAACGCCTCTTTAGATTACAGGGGCTACTGGTAAACACTGTGCCTGATAAGGGAGCCCAGTTCATCTCCATGTTTTGGAGGATGCTCTATAAGCACTAAAAGGCGGAGTTGTCCTTTTCCTCTGAATACTACCCCCAGTCTAATGGATAAAGTGAGAAAACCAATAGGGCAGTAGAATACTTTCTGCACTGTTATATTTTGGATCATCAAGATTATTCAGAAGACTTGCGTCTATTAGCAGAACTGCTCACATTTATGCCACACACACATCCACAGACTCTACTCCTTTCTACTGCAGGTATGGCAGGAATCCTAAAGCCTTCCTTTCCATATTAATGTGCCTGCGATAGGATGTTGAGACTGCTTTGCTTTCAGTCGGAAGGAGACAGAAGTAGGTGTTAGGGCCTAACTTGGATGGAAGTGTGGGTAGAGAGGCTAGCCCCAAGGCAGGGTTGAGCAGTGCAGGAACCAAGTAGGATCAGGAAGTAGAAGATGGAGCCATGGCAGCACTGAAGCAGGAATCCACACATGGACCAGGTATCAGCAGTTGTAGTTATGGGAGAACTGGAGCAGGAACCAGGTGAGGGTCCGAAGCTGCAAGTCTTGGCAATGAGCAGAAGGAAAAGCAGGTGAAGCAAGTGAAGAGAGCTGGATTGACAATATGGGTCAGGCCCAGCAACTGTCAAACCAGCAAGGATGTGTCTGGCTGGGCTTCCTTATATATGGTGTACAATAACACACACTCCTTGCTGGTCCAGTGGGCTCCTTCAAGGGTGGCCGCTCCCTCCCTCACTTCTAGGATGTCTTTCCTGGGTTTCTTTTTCAAGCTGAGAAGCCTCTGTGGATCCAGCTGCATGCCACTAGTCTCTAGGTTCCAACATTGCAGGTTTGAGGTTTTGCTGATCTAACAGAATACCTTCCCACTTCTGGAGCCTCGGGAGCTGGATGTTCCTTAGAGAACCAAGCCAGTGGAGACATGATATAGATATCTCTTCTAGTCCACCAGATAGTTTAGACTATCCAGGATGAGCACAGAACAAGAATATTTTGCACAATGAATTCTTGATGTCCTATGATAGTCATTGGCCATGGATGCAGGGGCTGACAACTCAGAAAGGGATTCTGTTTATAGGGCTTTGACAGGACCACATGGAATACCAGATGAATCCAAAAGCTTGCCAGGAGCTGCACTCAAAGCGCCACTGGTTTCACTTGTTCCTGGATTAAAATGGCCCCTTGAACCTCTGATTGACCTTAACAGTGGGTAGATTATAGCTTACTCTTCAAACATCTCGTGGAGACTCAGACTTTAACCCCAACAGCAAATTGGTGATTCTCTCACTTTGCTTGTTGGCATGACTTTTCTGGACTTCTTTAGCCTTTTCTAGTTCCTATCCTATTCTGCAAGCTATGCACACAGAACTTTGGTCCAGGCTGCTGCTGCTGCTGAAACTCTTGACTTCACTAGAATGAAAGCAAAGGCAAATGCCATTAATTATTAAAAAAAGAAAAGGAGGGAAGTCTTGGTTGACAAATGTTCTGAGTTATTATACACAAACTCTGCTACTGGAAGTAGTTGGGTCCAATTATTTGGTGGCAATTGCAGAAACACTATAGGCATTGTTCCAAACTCTGATTCACATGTTCTTTTGACTATTAAGAACATGAGAACATAAGATATGCCCTACTGGATCAGACCAAAGTCCATCAAACCCAGTATCCTATTTCCAACAGTGGTCAATCCAGATCATAAGTAACTGTTGGGTTCCAAAAAGGTAGACGGATTCATGCTGCTTATCCCAGGGGTAAGCAGTGGATTTCCCCAGTCCACTTTAATAATGGGTAATGAACTTAATGAACATGTTAAAAAGCAGTGGGCCCAGCACAGATTCCTTGAGTACTCCACTATTAATCTTCCTCCATTGAGAAAATTGGCCATTTATTCCTACTCTCTATTTTCTGCTTTTTGGCCAGTTACCAAGAAGGCCTCTCCCTCTATTGTGGACTTCCTGGGCATATGCAAACTAACTGCAGTACTCAGCCTCAGAATCATGACCAGTCCCAGGAAGGAATGATGTTTCCTGCCCCATTGGAGGAAGAGAGCCTTTCTTAGCCAAATGGTATCACTAGATACTTGGCCTTTCACATCCAAAATGGATATTTCATTCATCTCCTCTTCATGTATGTATACAGTTGTAGGCATTTGAAGGTCAAGCTTGATGAAAGTTTGAGATGATTGGAAGCATTCCAGCATTTTATTGACGAGTGAGAATAGGTATCGATTCTGCATCATCGCAATATTGAATCCTTGGAAGTCTATACATGATCAAATGGAGCTGTCTTTCTTGGATACAAAGAAAATTAGGGCTCCTGCTGGAGAACTTGAAGGCCAAAGAATCCTTTCTCTAAATTCTTCTACAGATATTCCCGTAGAGATTTGATTGGAAGGAGTGATCTAGTGGCTGGGGCAAGTTACCTTGGGCTAGAGAGTCAGGAGTTTGAATCCTGCTAGAGGACAGAAACCTTGGGCTGGAAGGACTGGGGTTTCTAGTCCCACAGGTGCTCCCTGTGGTCATGGGCAAGCCACTTAACCCTCTGTTGCCTCCGTTACAAAAACGGATTGTGAGCCCTTCAGGAACAAGGGAAAAATGTATATACAGTATCCGAATGTACACTACTTTGACTGGTAGAAAAACAATATATAAACCTAGTTAAATAAATAAATTCTACCAAATGGGGCTTCTTCCCTGGGTTGTAAGTCTATAGATGGGGTAAAGTACCCATGGCCCCTCTATCAAACATCACCTGGTATTTCAAGTATTTCTCTGGATTTCCACAGCAGCATCTTTTGGGTCACACTCTTTTCTTTTCAGGATTAGGTATATAGTTCTCTTGGTAAAGCATAGACAGGAATATAGGATTCCTGCCATTCTAGGATTATGATAAAATGTCGTATGTGAATCATATTAAATCATATCACCTCCTGATGATCCTGAATTATAGTCACTATGAGAGGTTAAGTCTCTAGTGTTACAAACCCTGATGATAGGGGCGAGCTGTCAATAGTTTTCACAGCTACGCTCTCACTTTCTTACATACTAGAACTTGGTACTGATCAGCAAATGTACGGTACATAAAACATAATGAGGCTCCAGAGTCAATCATAACATATAGATGCTAGGAGTTACTTGTCTTTCCATAGCAGACAGATTGTAATGGGCACCCAAACTGTTCTTACGTTTGCCCCAAAGTTCAGCCTTAGAGGGTTAGTTTGTACTTGCTCCCAGCTCTCTCCCTTCACTGGTGCAGTGAACATTATTTCCTCCTGGAACTGGTCATGATTCTAAGACCTACTTTTTTGCAGTTATTTTCCATGTGCCCAAGAAGTCCATAATAGAGGAAGAAGCCTTTCTGGTGACGTCTCTACTTGTCCCCTGCTGAGAGATGCCACCTCGTTGTATCCATTATCATGGACTCTTCCGGAGGTTGTTGTCTTTCTGGAGATACAAAACTGGAAATCAGTTCAGATCTTTTGGTACCTCTTTTCAGGATATGTTCCAAGACTCTTCTTTCAATGCAGCCATGTAGGATAAGAAATCCAAGCATGCCAGCTCATCCTTTATAGAAGAAGCAAGTCACAGATGAGGTCGATACATTCCAGATGAGGCCATTATCCCAGTGCAGGAACTCTGTAACATACTCTGTCACTCTTCATTGGCCTTGGCAGAGATTCATCATATTATTCTTGGCCAACTGAGCTTGGTTTTCCTCTAATGCCATCAAGCTTTTCTAGCAATAGTGTACATAGTTCTGTAGGTGGATGACCAGGTACAGCAGCCCAATGTCCTTGCTCCTGAATAGATGTCTGGAGAATTTCCACGTTCTGTTGAAGAGACTGCAGTTGTGCCTGCATAGTTTGCAAGACTTCTGACTTAGTCCCTGGTTTTCGGCTGCTTTAAACTGTTAGTGCTTATCTATTCTATCTATTTAACATTTATATAGCTCTTCAAACGTACGAAGCACTGTACATACATGAAGAAGAGACAGACACTGCTCATCAGAGCTCACAATCTAGTCAAGAAGATCACAAAATACAAATACAATCAAGTAAGACAAAGTATACAATAACAAGAGCAGCAAAAACAAGAATCAAGAACAGAAAGCAATAGAGAAGAGATGGGTTTTCAATCTGGACTTGAAGAGGTCCAGAGAGAGCGCTTTGCGCACAGACAGAGGTAGATTGCATAAGCATTGATGGAGAGGCTAAACCCAAGGCAGGATCAGAAATCAGAAGATGTAGTTATGGCAGACTAATGCAGGAACCAGGGGGGGAGGAGTAGCTGGAAATCTTGGCAGTTAGTAGGCGAAAGAAGCAGGCACTCCTTGGAAGCAATCATTCTACTAAAAAAAATGAAGGGAACTGGATTGACAGACGCAGATCAAACTCATTAAAAACTGTTGAACCAGCAAAGGCATGTTTGGCTGTGCTTTCTTATATATGATGTCCAATAAAACAGATCCACTGCTGGTCCAAAGGGCTCCTCTGGGTGTGCACTTCATCTACTTCTAGACTGTTTTTCCTGGACTTCCTCCTCAAGCTGTGTGGCCTCAATGGGTCTTGCTGCAAGGCACTGATCTCCATTCCATAAGATTGTGGTCTCAAGGCTTGGCTGACCTAACAGTAGGTGGCTGATAGACACAACTGTGAATCTCCTAAATACCAAGTAGGAGATAGGATGTGGCTCAACCCTAAGTACATTGGTCCTTATGGACTTCAAGAAATCTTGGGACCTATTTCTTTACATCACAGATTATCACACTCTTTCTATATCGCTCATGTGTTCCATTTATTGCTGGTCAAACCAGCCCTTGAACACTCAAGAAGAATTTATCCTCAAGCTCCTGTTATTGTGGAAGAGGAACCTTTATCTTTATTTTTCATTTGAAATACCGCCCAGGCCTAGGCATCAGAGCAGTTTACAATAAAACAACCGTATTGTAGAAAACATGAAAAGAACACCATTTATGTGAAAGGAAAGCTATAAGAGGCAAAAAGATAGCCAACAGAGAAGGAAAGAAGCAGGAGGGAAAAACTAATGAGGATCAAAACCAGGAATGTTATGAGCTGTTGTTTGACGACTAGGCTAGCAATAACATAAGTCAAATTTTCTGGCTCCTTTTCAGGCTTTCAAATTTATTTCAGTAAGTCAGAGGAGATGGTTGTTACTAAAGGGTGCTAATGCTTTGAGCTGCAGGACTTCCCTCTGGCCAAGGCCCAAGGTAGTATCAAATATCTTGGAATTTATCTCAGTGTTAACCCCGATGCTTTTTTATACAAAATATATTATTGACAAATTGGAACATGTGAGGGCACTGTGTTCCAAGTGGAGGGAACTTTCTTTGTCATTGCTAGGACAGGTGGCACTCATTAAAAGGTGGTACTGCTCAAGCTGCTATATCCCCTGCAAATGCTCCCTGTATGGCCTAGGAATAAGGTGAAGGAAACCTACAAAACTGTAGTTCAGACCATTGAAGATGTTTGTAAGGCATAACAAAGTGGCCTGCTTTAGTTATAATAAATTGAAGCTGAATAAAATCAAAGGAGGGTTAGGATTGCCAGACATAAGGCTATACATTGTCACGTCCATGATGCGATGATTGCATGCATGACTTATAGGAAGTTATACGTTTTCGACACCAGGTTTATTAGACACATGGACAGAGATTTATGGGTTCTAATTATTTACAAGGTAAAAGGCACTATTGACAGCAATTGGGGAGAGGGGAGAACATTTTCCTGTATCCATTTCAGACTTTGGGCTTGGTGACAGGGTAGCAAAGGGTGTTTCTCCTTTCCTCACCATATAAGATAACCCAGATTTGCCCATGGGAGTAGGCAGATCTCATTTTTCTTTGTGCTTGGATCTGTTGTTATCTGAGACAGCTAATGCAAGCCAGTAAGGGTTCTTTCCTCACTTTTAATCAAATTAAGCGTTAAGTGGAATTATCCAAACTCACATTTGTTAGTGTATTTACAAGTTAAGCACTCTTTCTACTCTGTCAAAGGCAATGACAGGGACTCCACTGAAATTCACTGATGTGCATAGATCCACTTAGGCATAACAAAGCTTCCACTTGGTTTAAATTGGGATGAGATAGTCGAGCGGCCCCCTATATGGATGCACTAGCGACAGTTTGGTCCAATGATGATCCGGAGACAGTGTCATCTAAAGTTCTAATACAATTTTTGGAGCAGGAGCAGAAGCAGAAGACTACAGTTTATATCTCTCTAAAGGAAACTCAATATAAAGACCTCTTCAGAGTTTATATTACAAATGCCAAGGGAATTAAATTGTGTTTCTGGGTGGATGGGTCTTGTATGAAAAGCAAGATAAGAGGGGATACATAGATGTGCTCTTTTCTAGAGTATCTGAAGCTCACTGGACTTTGGTCACTGAGTGGGTGGTTCAGACTAAATGGGAGTGGACATGCAAATTGATTATGCTGCAGGATGGGAAGACTTTGAGAAGTTCAGGGGTAAACAAAATAGAAGTTTCACCCTATTGCAAGCGAAAAGAGTTGTGTTAAAATACTGGGTTCAGGTTGAAGAACCAACGGTACAATGCTGGCTCAATTACATGTCTGAGCTGGCTGGAAATTCAGAATATTGTTGATTCCCAAAAACTAGGGCAAAGTATTGTACTTTGTTCACTGGAAAGGATATGTTCTTGAGAAGACATCCTGGGTATCTGCATCTAATACTGAAGATATCTATCTTTTCTATCAATTTCATACCTGGTATCCTTCTAAACCTGGCCCAAAGGGTCTTGGTGTCCCTGTGGTGAGGGGGGTGCTGTCACATACCTACACTCCAGGACACCCTTCTTCTCCCCACATTTTTAAGCCATTGCTAGTTGCACTCTATGATGTGCTTTCCTCTGAATGATTCCTTGAATCTATTTAAAGCCAAGAATGCCCAGTTCACAGAATAATATTGTCGCTACCCGGTTAGCTTCTATGGCATTGGAGGCTGTGCGCTGACCCTAGATATTCAATGCCAGGGCCGCGTATGACCCCAGCATTGACTATCCAAGGTTACAGGTCAGCAGCACATAGCTGTCCCAATTGAATATCGAGCCCTAATACCCTCTTGCTTTTAAATGGATTTTATCAGACCTAGTACTAATACTGAACCACACTATCTGGTGATCACTGGATGTGAGATGATCTCCCACTCTGACATCAGAAACACTTTCCCCATTGTTAAGCACCTAATCCAGTTTGGCCTCCTAACGTGTGGGTTCTGTTACCAGTTGCTAGAATAGTTCTCCCTGTAGAGAATCCAGGATCTCCATACTCCTTGATGACACCACAGCAGGGATGTGCCAATCAACATCTGGTATATTGAAATCACCTATCAGTAGCACTTCTCCTTTCATGGCAATACTGTGTATATCTCCTATTACATTTCCGTCCACTTCTTCTCTCTACGAGGGGAGATCAGTATATCACGCCAATGCAAATGGATTTCCATTTCACTCTTTCTAGTTTAACCCAAAGTGTGTCCTTGCTCCCTTTTAAGCCCTGCAATTCTATTGCTTTCGTATTATTTTTTACATGTTTATGTTTATGTTTATTGGCTTAATATACCGCTAAACGAAAAAAAACATCATAGCGGTTTACATAGTTCAAATCATAGAAACACCATAAGGCAAAGAAAAAAAGGAAAAGAAGTTACAATGGCAGATAGGAAAGCAAACCAGGCAGACTCATACGACAAGACATTAGAGAGGAGAGAGAGAGAGAAGGAAAAGGGGAAGACAAAATCATGTGGGGGGGGGGGGGTCAGGAAGGGCAGAGGCAAGACAAAATCATGTGAGAGGGTCAGGAAGGTCAAAGGCAAGGGCAAAGAAATGGGTTTTGAGGCTGTTCTTGAAGGTGGTAAGTTCCTGCTCAAGCCGGATAGAGGAAGGGAGAGAATTCCATAGGGCAGGGGCAAGGAAAAAGAACGCAGAGGAGCGGGTGGATTGGAGGCGAGCACAAGTGGGTGAGGGAAGATGCAAGCGATTCAGGTGGAGGGAACGCAGGGAGCGAGCTGGAGTGTGGAAATGGACAAGGTCTGCTAGGTACTGAGGGGAATGGGTGTGAAGAATGCAGTGAAGGAGCACCAGGATTTTAAAGTGAATGCGGAATTTAATGGGGAGCCAACGGAGACGGATGAGGAGAGGAGTATAGTGTCATATAGTGTCACTCCTCCTCCCCTTCTTTCTAGCCTGTCCTTCCTGAATAAAGTATAGCCCAGTATACTTAACATCCTAGTCATGGTTGTGAACCATGTCTCCATAACCTCCACTAAATCCGTCGGCCTTTTCCATTAAAGCTTCAACGTCTGAGATCTTATTTCCTATGCTACAGGCATTTATGCACATTGCTTTACAGATGTTGCCCCTTTTACCAATTTCTACAGAGGTATTTAATGTTTCACTTACCTGGAGACTTTCACTTACCTGGGAACTTTCTTCACTCATCCCCAATGAATCTAGTTTAAAGCCAGTTCGCTGCAGAAGATACTTTGACCCTTCTTGGACAGGTGAATGCCATCTCTGCTCTGCAGCCCTTGGAAAATCATCCCATCGTCCAAGAAACTGAAATGCTCTTGGTGATACCATCCATGCAGTCATGCATTTATCTCCAGGATGCAAGTTTCTCTGCCTTGGCCTTTACCGTCCACAGGGAGAATTGATGAGAACACCACCTGTGCATCTATCTGCTTCACCCTTTGTCCCAGAGACATGAAGTCACTTTTGATACGCTCAGAGGGATACCTAGCAGTATCATTTGTGTCAAAATGGATAACTAGGCTTGATGAGTCTCAGCAAATTCTCTGTAACATCTTGGATTTTGGTACCTGGAAAACAGCACACCTCTCTGGACATCAAATCCAGATGGACACCTCAGTGCCTCTCAGAAGAGAGTCGCCAACTACCACTACCCTTCGCTTCCTTATGCTTACTGATTCCGCAAGTTTGGGGTACTTGAGCTCTGGTTCTTCCCTTTATTGGGACAAGCAGTAGATTTACCGGGTCCTCTTTAATAATGGTTTATGGACCTTTCCTCCAGGAATGTATCCAAACCTTTTTTAAACCAGACTACACTAACAGCTTTTACTACATACTCCTGTAACGAATTCCAGAATTTGATTATGTGCTGAGTGAAAAAATATTTTCTCTTATTAGTCTTATATGGGTTACACTGTAGCTTCATTGCATGTTCTCTAGTCTTTCTACATTTTGATGGAATAAACAATCAATCTGTGTTTACCTGTTCCACTCCATTCATTAATTTATAGACCTCTATCATATCTCCCTTTAGCTGTCTCTTTTCCAGGTTGAAGAGCCCTAACCTTTTTAGCCTCTCTTCATAGGGGTATCCTTCCATCCCCTTTACTATTTTGGTGGCTCTTCTTTGTACCTTTTCTAATTCCGCTATGTACTTTTTAAGATACAGCGACCAGAATTGCACACAATATTTGAGGTGCAGTTGCACCATGGAATGATACAGAGGCATTATAAAATCTTTGGTTTTATTCTCCATTCCTTTCCTTATGATATCTAGCATTCTATTTGCTTTCTTGGCCACCACTGCACGCTGAGCAGAGATTTTCAACGTGTTATCCACGATACCTAATTTTTTTTCCTGGGTGATGGTTCCTAATGTGGAATCTTGCATCGTGTAACCATAGTTTGGGTTGTTCTTTCCTAGGTGCGTACCTTTGCACTTGTCCACATTAAATTTCATCTGCCATTTGAACATCCAGTCTTCCAATTTATTAAAGTCCTCTTGCAATTTTTCACAATTCTCTTGGGTTTTAATAATTTTGTGTCATCTGCAAATTTGATTACCTCACTCATTATTCCTATTTCCAGGTCATTTACGAATATGTTAAAAAGCAGCAGACCCAGCACAGATCCCTGGGGTACTCCAGTATTCACCTTTCTCCATTGGGAAAATTGGCCATTTAGCCCTACCCTCTGCTTTCTATCTTTTAACCAGTTCCTGATCCACAATAGTAAACTACCTCCTATCTCATGATTTTTTAATTTTGCCAAGAGTTTCTTATAAGGGACCTTGTCAAAGGCTTTCTGAAAATCCAGATACACCACATTGTCTGACCCACTTTTGTCTACTTGCTTATTTACACCTTAAAAAAAAAACAGATTAGTAGGACAAGACCATCTCTGGCTAAAGCCATGTTGGCTGTCTTCTATTACACCATGATTATCTACATGTTCAGAAATTTTGTTCTTAATAATGGTTTCTACCATTTTTCCCAGTACTGATATCAGGCTCTGTAGTTTCCTGGATCACCCCTGGAACCTTTTTTTAAAAATTGACTCAGCAATAACACTGAATTCTAAAAGAAACATATCTATCAGTTTTAACCTAAAGAATTCCTTACCCCTCCAAGATTTAGAGCTTATTTCAGAAGATTAATACTCAGAGGTACAGATCTATTTCCTTGTAGCAGTCCCTTTTGGTAGTCCTTCAAGACAGCTTCACAGAGCTCCGGCTGACCTATTTGTACTTGGGCTTCTAAGGGAAAGGCTTGCCAATTTCCACTCAAATCACACACCTGCACACACACTCTCACTTGCAGTCACAAAAAACATACTTCTGCCAAAAAGATGCCCTACGCCTATATTAGTCAAGACTAATTTGCTTCCTCACATCATAGTATCATTGCTCAGAGTTATAAACGCCTGCTCATCTCACAGATCAATTACAGCAGGAACATTTACTGCCTCTGAGAAATCACTCCTGACAGTACTGAGGCAATGGGGTCAGTGGCTTTCATCTTACATGCCTCATACAATCTCCTCACTGATTAAAGAGATGGCATCATTCCATTACTTCCAGCTCATATAGGTGTTAGAAAATGGAGGTCAATGATTCTGATCAAAAGGTCACTGTGAGAGTGAAGACATTATGAAGTGTGCAACATGATGGAATCTTTGTCAATCAAGACCCGTATGGGTTCTTACACATCTGCTCTGAATACAGAATTACCAGGACTAAGCCTGATATAGATTCAGTGCCTTGATCTGTTCTTCAGGCAGACAAGGTGTACTGCCAAATTTGCACTGATGGTTCCTGGGGGAATGGCTGAAAGTACTGTTTGTCCATTTAGTGTCAGCCAAAAACAGTAATGGTATCAATTCCTTAGATTGGAGCTTTCCAAACCTGTCGGTGATCCCATTACTAGTTGGGTTTTCACGGCGATTATGCATGATATATACCAGGTCTCCAAAGTATGTAAACACGTGTTGTGCATACTTATTGTCAATATTCTGAAAACCCAACTGACAGTTGCATCTCCCAGAAAGGTTTGGGATGCATTGTTCTATCTAGTAAATACATCCTATCTCTCTGGTTACAAGTTAATATAATGTCCTAAATATGAGAGAGGGTTCAAAGCACTAGAAAATATATTAATGCTGTTTCCTGATATAAACCAAATAGAAGCATGTAAGTGGTGAGACTGTGCTTATGGGTTCCTGACGAGAGCTTGATGAGAGAGCAAGAAAACAGATCACATACAATGGCTCCCTGATGATAGCTGGGCAAAATGCAAATTTGGCCTGAATGATGACTCTCTGAGAAGAGTTAGATGAGGCAGAAAGAAGGAGAAATACCATCATGACAACTGGATGAGAAATCTTGAAAATGGCTATGTGCAACAGCTCCCTGATGAGAGACAGATGAAATATGAGAAGAGAGACCACATAAGGGAAGATACACATTTTTAAAAAAAGTTGTAAATAATTTCATGATAGCTCCAAAATGACTCAGCCTCATGGATGCCATTCCTGGGCTACTGGCACAATATATCTTGGCTAGTGCTCTTCTTGAGAAGACCCAAAACAGAGTAATAGCAGCCAGATGTTTATAAATTGGACTTAATGCAAGCAACCCAACTGTGAGCCAAATGAGTGGGAAAAGGGAAAAAGGCAAATGGAATTAAGAGAAAAGAACGTGTGAATTTTGTTTCTTGGGGGAGGAGGGGGATCACAATGAGAGAACATGGAGGTGGTATGACAAGATGTGAGAATTTCCCCCCTCCGCCTCTCCCAGTAATGTGGTATCAGTTAAGCAGCAGATTACAGTGCTATATGTTCTCATACTGGCACAGACCATAGAAGTGAGTGGGAGAGGAACATAAATTGTTTCTTTCGTTCTCCAAACGTAGCAGAAAACCAATGCAGAAAACATTTTAGCAAGCAGCCTCTCCTGGGAAGAGAGGCCCAGTGAACTACTACGCTATGATCAGATATGGGAAAGTGCAATAAAACAGAGAATGAGTGTGGGAGGAAAAGTGGTGATAGCTGTATAAATAAATCTAAACCAAACAATACAAACATTACTTGCAATCAGCTATTTCTTATTCATAGAAAGGGACAATGTCACATTTATTTTGACATATCACAACATAATTTTGACTGCAACATGATTTTTAATAGTTGGCAGGCTTTACCAGCTCACTCAATAAAATGAAACAAAGTTATTACTTTCCCATTTTTCTGTGGAACAGAATAAGCTATCAATTGTTTACACTTTTTGGGGGGCTATACTATATTTTTTTCTTGCATCCCTTTTCTAGTGTTCTTCTAAAACGAAAATTGTTTATATATGTGCTTTGTCTGTCTGTGTATACATTACCTCTCAAACCATCCTACCCTACAGCCAATAAATTTTCAGAAAATATTTTTATTTATATGAAAGCCAGAAAACAAAACAATGTTTTCCTATAAAACCTATTATGGATAAAGCCCAAAAACTGATAAAAAAGAAAATAGAATCATCAGCCTTTGCATTCTACAGTTTCTCAATCCACTGAATGTCTCTGGATGTCCTCTTCAGAAATCAGTCTGAAAAATTGGAATTCCTGTCTACTGTGACCAAGAATGTCACATTTGCAAAAGCTCTTAATAGAATCTGTGGAACTTTAGCTTCAGATTAGGAAAGTGCAGGCCTCACAAAATATTGAAGAGTGAGAAGGGGACCCTAAAATTTAAAGATGTCGCCACACACACATACACATACATAGCTTTGGTGGCTTCCTGTATCTGCAGTGATCCCATGGATAGTCAATGTCGTCACCGCGGTATTGACTATCCAGATTAGAGGTTGGTGGGGAGGGCTATGCACCGTTGAGGCATCTAGCCCTTTGAAGATGCGAACATCTCAATATCGGGTCTAGAGTTATTTTGAGGCGGTGCTCTTTGGAACTCAGTAGTACTGAATACCAGATCACTTTTTCATTGCCTGCTAAAAGTGACCCATGGGCTTCGTGTGTTAATGAAAGAGCCCTGCATATGAGTACTGCCACCTTTTCTGTTAGGAAAAAAATACTGCTTAAACCAAATTTTACGTATTTTAGAGTCAGAGGGTTTTTTACTCCCTTTCCTTAGAAACAAAGGGACTGATATTCAGAACACTTAGCTTTCAGGCTAAAAACTCAATTCTTCGACTGCTTTTGGATACGGATCCCCCTAGTCTCCTATTTGTTTCCTTACCATTAATTTTATTTAACTAGGCTTATATACTGCTTTTCTATAAGTCAAAGCGATGTACATTCAGGAATTGTATATATATTTCCCTTGTCCCTGAAGGGCTCACAATCTATGTTTTTGTATCTGAGGCAATGGAGGGTTAAGTGGCTTGCCCAAGGCCATAAGAGGCACCTGTAGGACTAGAAACCCCAGTCCTTCCGGCCTGAGGTTGCTGTCCTCTAGCAGGATTTAAACCCCTGGCCTGAGAGAACTTGCCCCAACCACCAGGTCAGTCCTCGCCATTTCCCTAGATATACCCTAATCCCCAGTTGTGTTGTCTGTCTCAACTGTTGAATTGTCTGTCTTGACTAGATTGTAAACTCTTATTAGCAGGGACTGTCTCTTACATGTCTCTGTACAGCAGTTCATATGCCTTGTTGCGCTATACAAATGATAAGTAGTAATAGTAATAGTAATAGTGGTTGGTCAATGTGATACTATCCAGACGGGGTGCAGACTGCCTGTAACTATGCGATTCATGCGGGAGCAGTCTGCGTGAGTGGAGCAAGGGTGTGTTTGTGCTATCTGGATAAATCCCTGCACTCATCTGGTCAGCGCAATATTTAGCCAGCACCCATATGAACAACTTTGGCTGCATAAAAAGCAGGTCAAAACTGTAATCTGAATATTATGTTGCTCACATTTATCTGAACAGGGGAAGCTCCTATCCAAATACCGCTGCTGAATATCCTAATGTTATTTGAGCGCCGCGATTGACTCCTGTGATATTTGAATAGCAGCGTTTTAGAATATCAGGCCCAAAGCACTCACAATTATTACTGTACAGATCTTTTCATACTTGTTGCATTTCTTTCTCTCCTTTATCATTTTTCTACCCCTATTCAATCAGTGGTATGGCCAAATGATTAGGGAAACCCTCAGCCATCTTGAGGGAAGTACTTCCTAGACTCTTTTTCAGTGCTGCCTTATAGCTGGCAAGAGGTGCTACAGTTATGGTAGCCATCTCCTTTTCCATCTCTTGGGCTGAAAGTCTGATCTCTGTGGCTTACTGCAGTACTGTTGCTATGGGACGTCAGGTTTAGACATGAACGAGGGAGCCAGATCTGTCTCCTTTTCCATGGTGGTCCAGAAAGCTCTTGACTAACGCAATATTTGCACTGTACACATCTATACTCACAGAGTATTCAGTTTTCTTGACGTCCAATATGGCTACTAAAACAGATCATCTTGAATCCATTAAAAATGGATAACTGGGTGGCTAATTTATGTTAGATTTGACAGACCAGTTCCAGTGCATTGTTTTAGTGTACAAATCTGATCCATCTTTGGAATTTAATCAGTATCTCCATGGGGTAATCACGTACAACTGAAGAAAAATGAAAACAAAAAGGAATGCGAGAAAATAAATGTTTTACTGGGCAAGTGGACAACACTGGAAACAGCTACACACTGGATGTGACAGGAACTAAAATACTGACAAACTTCAAGCATGCACTGGACAGAAAAACATATATGGACCAAATAGGATCTACACATTAGGACAGGCAAGAATAAATGAGCAGACTGGTTTGACAAAGTGCTCCTTTTCTGCTAATATCTTCCATTGGTTCTCTTATACAGTTTCCTGAATTTCACGGTCTTTCATGAATTCTAGTGATATTAGTGATGTCTTTTTTTTCACTTGCACCCCAAAAGCATCATCAAAATTGTATAGTTTTTATGGCTTCTACTATTGAAGTGTCATCAATTTGATTTCTACTCAAGTACATACCAGATCTAGGTTTGACATGGACGAGAACTGGTGCTATAGATTTTGCCCAAACTCTGTTTAGATATGTTGATTGCTCTTATCCTAAATTGTCATCTCAATGTTTCATGTAGCTCACACACTAATATTTTCTAGCATATAGAGTTACAGAACAGCCCTATTTTATTTTCTTGGGGATGTGTGGTGACTGGGCTAAGACAACATTTGGGAGACTTTTATCTCCCTTAAGCATGAAAGAACATCATGTAATTTTGTTAGGTGCCTCGTACTGTGGGATATACTCACTCTGAAGCCCTTCATTATTTCTCTCTCCCTATACCTTTCTGTACCCTTCACCTCTGTTGCGAACTTCTGTTTTCCATCTTGTTGTGGCCTGTGCCTAGAATAGACTTAGTGAATTAGTACATCATAATCTACTCACCTTTAGCACTACTTTTTAATCTTAACCACTTCCCTGTGTTAAATACATTTTCTGTAAAATCTTAGAGCGCAGATTGTCTCTTATGTGTACCTGTCTAGTGCTGCATATGCATTTTGGAAATGATAAACAGTAGTATTAGTACCCCTCACTTGGTTTGCAGCTTGTCGTGCTGTGAGGGCTTGTGTGCATCAGTGATGCTGAGGGCTAAGCTATCAGTAGTTTAACCAATGGCAAGATCTCCCAAGATGGACAGGTCTCAGCTGAGGTGCCAGACCAAGACAAACCACCCATTTGGGCAGCAGCAGAATGAGACAGTGTTGGCGGAGGAGGATCACATTTCTGTGGCAAAGGCAACAACACTAAACTTAAACTGCGCGGAAGAAAGGCCTGGCAATCTACTTCTGTATCTTGCCATGAAAACCCAATGGATAGTCACAACAAAACAAATTGCACTATAGTGCTGGAAGATGAGACCCGCAGGTTGGAAGACACTCAACTAGCTACTGAGGAGGAGCTAAAGACTTTTCAGAGTAAAGCCAGCATTTATGATGTTGTTGGATCAAAGCCCTCGGGACGTCTGACTGCTGATGTAGCTGCGCATGAAATGATAGTCAGAAACTGTAAAGATTTCTTACATATTGATACATGGAATGTACGAAGCATGAACCAAGGGAAGTTGGAGGTGGTCAAGAATGAAATGGAACGTGTATAACTTGATCCGTTGGGTGTCAGCGAACTGAAATGGACTGGCATTGGGCACTTTGCATCAGATGATCACATGGTCTACTATGCTGAAAATGAAAGACAAAGAAGAAATGGTGCTGTATTTATAATACAGGATTAACTTGCAAGAATTGTAATGAAATACAGTGCAGTCAGTGAATGCTTAATCTCTATTCATCTACGAGGAATGCTTATCAACACAACTATAATTAAAGTATATGCCCCAATAACAGCTGCAGAAGAGGATGAAATTGATTAGTTCCATGAACAAGTAAAAGCTGAAATTGACAGAACATGCAAACAGGATATCCTGATAGTCATGGGTGACTGGAATGCAAAAGTTGGCAATAAAGAAAAAGGCAAAATGGTTGGAAAATATGGACTTGGTAACAGAAATGAAGCTGAAGAAAGACTGATAGAATTCTGTCAAGACCAACAATCTATTCATCTCAAACACCTTCTTCCAGCAACACAAGCGGCGATAGTACACATGGACTTCACCCAATGGATTGTACAAAAATCAAATTGACTACATCTGTGGAAGTCAACGATGGAAAAGCTCTATAACATCAACAAAGACAAAACCTGGAGTTGACTGTGGTACAGATCACCAATTACTAGTATGCAAACTCAAGCTAAAGTTGAAAAAGAGCAAGCCACTCATGAACGTAGCAAAATATGACCTTGAGAATATATCACTGAAATTTAAAGACTGCCTGCAAAATTGATTTGTTGCTTTAGATACAAATGACAGAGCTCCAGAAGAGTTATGAAATGACATCAAGAAGTTTGTGTTGGAAGAAAGCGAGAAGTCTCTACAAAAGGTGAAAAAGCAAAAATGGCCAAAATGGATGACGGAAGAATCTCTAATAATTGCCCAGAAACACAGAGAAGCTAAAGCCAGAGGAGAAAGAGAGTCAATCGCAGATCTCAACAGAGATTTCCAGGGTACAGCAAGACAGGACAAGAAAAAGTACTACAATGACAAATGCAAGGAAATAGAAGCAGAAACTATTAGAGGAAGAACAAGATCGGCTTTCCTAAAACTACGAGAGCTAAAGAAAAAATTCCAGACTCGAACTGGAATGTTACAAGATGCCCAAGGATCTATGTTGAAGATCAAGAAAAGGTGGAAAGAGTATACAGTGTTTTTATATGATAAAGATCAAGTGAACCAACAGCCGTTTCAAACTGTACCTTATGATCCAGAACCATTGATGATGAAAGAAGTCGTCAAAGCAGCATTGAACGCCTTATCAAAGAACAAAGCACTAGGCATTGATGGCATTTCAATAGAAGATTTACAGAAATCTGATGCAGCTGTTACCATGCTTACAAGGCTCTGCCAGGAAATTTGGAAGACAACATCATGGCCAACTGACTGGAAAAGATCTGTGTTTATACCAATACTAAAGAAAGGTGATCCAACTGACTGTGGAAATTATCACACAATTGCTCTGATCCCACATGCCAGCAAGATTCTACTGAAAATTATTCAACAGAGACTACAACCATACCTGGAACAAGAACTACCTGAAGTGCAAGCAGGTTTCAGGAAAGGGCGAGGAACGACAGACGACATCACGGATGTGAGTTGGATCCTTGAAAAGACTTTGCTATGCTGATACCACCACATTACTGGCTGAAAGTGAAGATGATCTGAAACATTTGCTTCTCACAATCAAGGAACATAGTCTTAAAATGGGCCTATACCTTAATGTAAAGAAGACAAAAACCATGACAACTGGCAAAATCAATAGGCTCATCATTGATTGAGAAGAAATTTAAATAGCTAACAATTTTAGCCTACTTGAATCAACTATCAATAAAGAAATGACAAGAGTCAAAAAATCAGATGGCACAATGCTCTTGGCAGAATGGCTATGAAGGACCTAAACAAGATTCTCAAGAGCAGAAGGATCTTCAAGGTCTTCTTCATTCCCTTTTTAAATAAACTTGATTACTATAATTCCTTGCTGGTTAGTCTAAGAGGAGTACAGTTAAGAAATTGAAATCGCGGACAACGTTAACCTACTTGGATCAACTATCAACAAAGAAGCAACAAGCAATCAAGAAATCCGATGACACATTGCTCTTGGCAGAATAGAAACATAGAAATATGACGACAGTAAAAGACCACATGGCCTATCTAGTCTGACCTTCCATATCAACAACTACAGTACAACAGTCCCCTTTTTTCCTTTAGAGATCCTCTGTGTTTGTCCCATGCTTTTTTGAATTCAGATACAGTCCTCATCTCTACCACCTCCACTGGGAGACTATTCTATGGATCCACCACTCTTTCCGTGAAGAAATATTTCTGCATATCACTCCTGAATCTATCCTCCTTCACCCTCATCCCATGCCCCCTCGTAACAGAACTTGCTTTCAATTGAAAGAGGCTCTCCCCCTGTACATTTATGCCACAGAGGTATTTAAACTTCTCAATCATATCATCTCTATCCTGCCTTTCCTCTAAGGTGTACATATTAAGATCCTTAAGTCTGTCCTGATATGCTTTATAATGAAGACCACTAACCATTTTAGTAGCGACCCTCTGCACCAACTCCATCCTCTTCACATCCTTTTGAAGGTGCGGTCTCCAGAATTGCACACTATACTCCAAATGAGGTTGCAACAAAGACTTATACAGAGGCACTATCACCTCCTCTTTTCTGCTAGCCATTCCTCTCCGTATTCACCCAAGCATCCTTCTAGCTTTTGCCGTCACCTTTTCTACCTGTTTAGCTACTTTAAGATCATCAGACACAACCACGCCTAGGTCCCGCTCTTCTTTAGTGGACAAAAGTACTTCACCCCTTTTACTATATTGCTCCCTTGGATTGCTGCAGCCCAAATGCATGACCTTACATTTTTTTAACATTAAATCCCAGCTGCCAAATTCTAGACCATTCTTCAAGCTCAGCTAGATCCCTCCTCATGTTATCTATACCTTCCTGGGTGTCTACTCTATTGCAGATTTTGGTATCATCCGCAAAGAGGCAAACCTTACCCAATAGCCATTCCGCTATATCACTAGCAAAGATGTTAAAAAGAATCGGACCAAGGACAGATCCCTGGGGCACACCACTGGTAACATCCTTCTCCTCAGAGTGAGCTCCATTTACCTGTACTCTTTGTTGCCTCCCACCCAACCAATTTCTAACCCAAGCAGTAACTTTAGGGTCCATCCCTAGGGTGCTCAGTTTGTTTATAAGTCGCCTGTGTGGAACAGTGTCAAAGGCTTTACTGAAATCTAAATACACCACATCTAGGGCTCTCCCTCGGTCCAACTCCCTGGTCACCCAGTCTAAGAAATCAATCAGATTTGTCTGACAAGACCTGCCTCTGGTGAATCCATGCTGCCTCAGATCCTGTAATCTGCTGGACTCCAAAAACCTCACTATTTTCTCTTACAGCAGCGTTTCCAATAATTTACTCACCACCGAAGTTAAACTAAATGGCCTGTAGTTTTCAACCACATCCTTACTTCCACTTTTGTTGAAAGGCACATGAGCCTCTCTCCAGTCCTTTGGCACCACTCCCGACTCCAACAAGGCATTCAAAAGGTCAGTCAGTGGAGCTGCTAGAACGTCCCCAAGTTCCCTCAGTATTCTAGGATGTATCCCATCTGGTCCCAACGCTTTGTCTACTTTAAGATGAGCTAGTTTCTCATGAACACAGTCTTCTGAAAACTGTTCAAGATGTCCCTCGCTTCTGTTCCTGTTTGTGGGTGCTTTCTGAGGTCCTGCTCCTGGTTCTTCATCTGTGAACACAAATCAGAAATATTTGTTAAGCAACTCTGCTTTATCCTCATCAGCTTCTACATAGTCCTCCACTTGATTCTGACAATACCACTTTTGCCCTTCCTCTTCTCACTAACATATCTGAAAAATGTCTTATCCCCCCATTTTATTGCATTAGCTATTTCCTCCTCTTTTTGAATCTTTGCTTTCCTGACTACTTTGCTAACTTCTCTAATTTTTTCCAAATATAGATGCCTGTCTTCCTCTCTCTGTGATCTCTTGTATTTCATGAAGGCCTCCCTCTTTTTCTTCACCTTTTCAGCTACTTCTTTCGAAAGCCATAGCAGTCTCCTTTTCCTTTTACCGTTATTTACCATTTTAACAAAAAGGTTGGTTGCCCTTAAAATATCCCCTTTCAGTTTTGCCCACTGTTTTTCTACATCCCCCAGCTGTTCCCATCCTGCTAATGACTCCCTGAGGTATTGGGCCATCTTGGCACAGTTAGTCTTCCTAAAGTCTAAGATCCTCACCTTTGAATGGATTCTAACAGCCCTAGTCGTAATACTGAACCACACCATCTGGTGATCACTGGATGAAAAATGATCTCTCACTATAACATCAGAAACACTTTCACCATTGGTAAACACCAAGTCCAGTATGGCCCCTTCACGTGTGGGGTCTGAATAGTTCTCCCTGTAGAGAATCCAGGATCTCTTTACTTCTAGATGATACTGCAGCAGGAATGTGCCAATCAACATCTGTCATATTGAAATCCCCTATCAGTAGCACTTCCCCTTTCCTAGCAATGCTGCCTATGTCTTCAATTAACTCTCTGTCCGCCTCGTCCTCTTGTGAGGGAGGTCTGTATATCACACCAATGCAAATAGATTTCTCTTTCCCTCTTTCTAGTTTAACCCACAATGCCTCCTCTCTCCCTTTTAAGCTCTGTAATTCCAAAGCTTTAATAGTATTTTTTACATAGAGTGCCACTCCTCCTTCCCTTCTTCCTACCCTGTCCTTTCTGAATAAAGTATAGCCAGGTATAGTTACATCCCAGTCATGGTTTTCTGTGAACCATGTTTCTGTAACTGCCACTAAATCCAAGTCGGCCACTCACACCAAAGCTTCAACTTCAGGTATTTTATTTCCCATGCTACGTACATTTATACACACTGCTTTCCATATGTTACCCCTGTTACCCATTTCCATAAAGGTATTTAATGTATCACTTACCTGGGGGCTTTCACTATCCTGGAGGCTTTCTTCACCCATCCCCAATGAATCTAGTTTAAAGCCCTCTTCAGTAGATTAGCCAGTCTACTACTGAAGACGCATCAACCTTTCTTGGACAGATGGATGCCATCTCTGCTCTGCAACCCTTGGAACAGCATCCCATGGTGTAGGAAACCAAAACACTCTCAATGACACCATCCACACAGCCATGCATTCATCTCCAGGATGCGAGCCTCTCTGCCTTGGCCTTTACCCTCAACAGGGTGGATTGAAGAGGACACCACCTGTGCACCTAACTGCTTCACCCTCTGTCCCAGAGCCATGAAGTCACTTTTGATACATTCAGAGGGATACCTGGCAGTATAATTTGTTCCGACATGGATTAACAACATTGGGTAATAGTAAGTGGGCTTGATGAGTCTCGACAAACTCTCCGTAACATCTTAGATTTTAGCACCAGGCAGACAGCATACCTCTCTGGACATCAAGTCTGGTAGGCAGATGGATGCCTCAGTACCCCTCAGAAGAGAGTCACTAACCACCACTACCCTTCGCTTCCTTGTGGTCACTAATTCTGCAGCTTTGGGGTACTTGAGCTCTGGTTCTTCCCTTTCCAGGGATGCTTTCACCTCCTCCACTTCGAGGGCTGCATAATGGTTCTTCAATTCAAGGGCTGGAAAAGTTGGATTGGTAATTCTGCAGGCTCTGGTGACTTGTGTACAACCTTCGTCATTCTGTCGGCACCCATCTTCTCTGCTGGAGAGCTTGGTTGCTGCAAGAAGCATCTCATCAATGTACTTCTCACTGCCTTGAATACTGTTCAGCCTCGCCACCTCCTTTCTGAGTTCCTCCACTTATTTCCTCAGAGCTTCAGCATGCAGGCACCCTGCACATGGAACTGGTCCTTCAACTGCCATTGGGACCTCTGTTTGGACAGAGGCAGAAGCTGTAATGGTGGCAACAGCTTTAGTGATATGATTTTTCCCAGCCATTGTTCTGTTCGTGGAGATTAGTTATCTGTTAAAGTTATGATATACTGTATAGAATGGCTATGAAGGACCTAGACAAGATTCTGAAGAGCAGAGATGTCTCTCTCCATACAAAGATTTGACTCGTTTATGCCATGGTATTTTCAATCCAATAGTATGTAGGTCAATTTTCGGAGTGGGAAAACTTCATCAAAAACTGCAAACACACTCCACAAAAAACATTAATTGCTATGTTGCTATAAAGCAATAGAAACCTTTTCTTCATTCACCACTGTTTCTTTGTATAGTTTAATTAAGATATATGGGGGTCTCAGAACTGGCGGGCATTCAATAGGCTTAGAAAAAAATCTATAGACCATCGCCCTATTGCATCAACAACCATCCCGTACAAATAGCAAAGCAATATATAAAAATCAACAGAACAGAACGCATCAGTATAACTTAGCTTCTGTGAAAATAATCTTGAGCGTGATGCGATCTGCGTAATGCCCCAACGCCTCAATCTGGCGCCCTCCAAGCATTTCGCAAAAAAGCTTCATCAGGGGAATATTGCCAGCCTAAACAAGCATCATGCAGCGTAACAGTTCAAAACTCGACCTCTCTTCAACATGGCCGATTCATTCTCAGAACGTCACATAGCAGAGCTCACTTTCAATCAAAAGAGGCTCTCCTCCTGTGCATTTATGCCACGGAGGTATTTAAACATCTCTTATATTTCCTTTATCCCGCCTTTCCTCTAACATATACATATTAAGATCTTTAAGTCTGTCCTCATATTATTTTTTGTGTTTTGTTTAGAAATATATTGATATTTTAATTTTTATGAATTGTATTAAAGTGCAATTTCAAATATATAAATTATTATTGTATTTTGATTTATATAATGTTGTATTATTTATTGTATTATTCCTGGGCCAATATACAAGAGCACATAATCGATTAGGAACACCTGCTAAACAGGGTAAGTGCTGGCCAGCAAAATATACAGTAGCACCCTCTGAATAATAGTACTGAGTATTTCCTCTGACTGCCTTGGCACTATCCAAAAAGTGCTGGAGCGATCTGGGACAGAACTTGTGCAGAGCAAGTACTTATCCAGATAGTGGCTATATTTAACCGCTAGTTGGATAAGTTATCTGAATAAATTTAGGCCATCTGGAAGACTGTCTGAAATGTATCCAGTTAGCTATGCAGATTGTAGGCTTTATTAAGATTGCCACTATCTGCATAGCACCAGAAGTCAGTGCTGAATCCAGATATTTATTTGGATTTTTTTTCAGACATAGCAACCAACTTTTAAAAAAAAAAGCATGCTGACTGTGGAGTCTTAATATCCACCCCCTTAAGTTTTTCAAACTACTTTGAATTTAATGAAGGCAGTATATACAGATAAAACACAGCATATTGTATCATCCGATAGATCTGGCATCTGCTATTCACTATCTACATTAACAGAATGTGAACAACTACTCGGTACATAGTGTGCAGTTGGTACAGGCTTAATACTGTATAAAGATCAAAATCTGTAAAGATTCAAAGTGAACCAAGCGCCTGGTTGAAGTCAGGTTAAATGAAAAATCTTGTTGTTTTAGAAAATCTCAAAGAGGTGTCCAAGGGTCTCTTATTGACAGGTTTATATTGGCACAATCCTGCAGCAAGGGATACTGTTTACATATGAGGATGCGTGGACTTTACTCGGAGCCAGCTTTTAGTATAAAACTCTGTCAGTTCCCATGTCTACGAGCCTCTTTCTACCAGTTAATAGCTCAATTTATATGAAAGTGGCTGCTAGTTCTACAGCTGAAAAAAGAGAAAATGGGGGAAGGGGGAATAGAACATGCTTGAGGATGGGGAGAGAACAGAGAGGGCGGGAAGGTGATGGCAAACACTACAATACGAAAAATAAAGTGAAAAAATTGAGGAAAAAACTGAAAAGGAAGGCAACATTCATAAAAACATAGAAAACAACTGCAGATAAAGACCATACAACCCAGCCAGTCCGCCCATCCATGAGGACTATTAAGTTCTACAATCCCGTCCTCTCCTTCAGAGATCCTCTGTATTTCACCATGCTTTCTTGAATTCAGATGCAGCTTTTGTCTCTACCACCTCTACTGGGAGGCTGTTCCACATATCCACCACCTTTTCTGTGAAGAAATAGTACTACTATTAATCGTTTGTAATAGCGCTGCAAGGCATATGCAGCACCGAACATATAGATGTAAGACACAGTCCCTGCTCATCAGAGCTTACACTCTAATCAAGACAAAACACATAGAGGCCAATTCCACAAAATCCACATCTGGGCCGCAGACATGTTTAAATCGGAAACAGATATGATTCCATACCAGTTCCATATCCGCAAGTGTCCAGCATGGCATGTCCATCACACTGTTCATCTGGCTTGTGCACATATCCAGTGTGAGGTGCAGACACGGGCCATAAAGTGAAGCAGAGAAATCAATCCTCGCTAATATTACGGGACATGGGTAAACGCTGCAATCATTTTGGACGTCCCTGCGCTCACTGTATTCTGGAAAGCTGCATGTTTCTGATCCTGCCCATTTCCACGATATACCCATGGATGCCTCTGATGGCCACGCCTCCCCAGTTAAAACATGCATCTCCTAAGTTGCTCCTCTCACTGAAAGTGTTGTGCTGATGCAAACTAGACATAAATACTGATGATACAGACATGCTGATGCAAACTAGACTATATATATTAGTCTATTTCATGCCCAGAACACTGCAAAATAATCTCAGTGCACTCTAAAATATATTAATATGCTTGTCATGACATAATTTTCATCAAAACATACCTGGCAGTGTACGCAACAACTCCTCAGTTATTCTTGCATTGGTCATCTCTAAAAACACTCTTTAAAATTCTACGTATGGACCTTTACCAACGTCACAAAAACCTAAACTATCTCTGCAATATCCCCAAAGGATGCATTGTATTGCTGAGCAACATGACTAGGCTCTTCAAATGACTATGGCTGCCTGGCTATGGCATCTGTTTCCCACCTATCTGGGTATTGGCATTTATCTCAGAGCAGCTCCCTACATGTGGCTACACTTGTCCCATATAAAGTCCACACTCTGTCCTGGCTTATGTTCCTCTGTATACATCTGCTATCAGTGCGGCAACCCTGCCTGCCTTCCCACAGTCTGCTGTGTGGCAATGATCCCCTGGGTAGACCTGTGTGAGCATGGGAAGAGGGATCCCTATGCCATCATAACAAGTTGCCAGCCTCCAGATATATCACTACTCTCACAGCTTGCATAGATCATGGACAGGGTAAAGATGTAGGCCACATGGCACAATCTAGGGACTGTTGGCACAACATCAGTCATATCTCCCAGTGCCTGGCCCAGCTGATGTATGGCTGCCCTGTCACACTGGCACCTGATGACACTGCGGTCATCCATATGGTACAAGTACTCATCAGGCATTCATGCCCTCTCTGATTTGCAGATCAACACACTAGATCCTCTGATGCAACCCTCGAACCACACACACACACACACACTCTGACTTACAGTCACAAAAGACATAATGCAGGGAAAACAATGCTCAGCACCTGTAACTAAAAGCTTAGTATACCATGACAGCGTGGAGTCTCAGAGCTACAAATATGATCCCCCTTTCTCACTCAAACAAGATCCTGTTGCAGACTCACTCACATACAACTCGTACAGCAACATTCCCATTTTACATAACACAGGAATTGTTAGGTGCCCCCAGATTAGCTCCTTTAGCACAAACAGCAAATGTCAGCATAGCCAGAATAATCACAATTTCTCTTCTTAAAATGTCTTTAAGGGTAGTTATTATTGCCCCTTTAGCTTATAAGATTCCCTCACCCCTGATTTCTGTTCATTATAAATGCATCTTGTGGTGTTTTACAGACTGTAGTCACCCCAGTTTGCAGCATACTTGTCATAACCTCTATACAAATCCTGCAGAATAATTTCTAAGTGCTGGCCTTATTCCATGTCTGCAGCAGGAATACCTGGCATGTCTATGGGGAACACATAAAATGAACATGCGCCTTTCCTGAATACGCTATATGTGTCTCCACGGCAAATCACACCCCCATTCATCCCCTCTTGGGCATGTTCTGAGATCCCCGTGTTTGCCTCTGTATCGCTCTACATGTTTAGCAATTTTATTCTTTATAATGGTTTCTACCCCCATAGTGAAACTCAGGATTAGAATAGATAACCTACACATAGAAACATAGAAAGATAGAAAGATGACGATAGAAAAAGACCACATGACCTATCTAGTCTGTCCTTCCATATCAACAATTACAACAGTCCCTTTTTTTTCTTTAGAGATCCTCTGTGTTTGTCTCATGCTTTTTTAAAATTCAGATACTGTCCTCATCTCTACCACCTCCACTGGGAGACTATTCCACGGATCCACCACTCTTTCTGTAAAGAAATATTTCCTCATATCACTCCTGAATCTACCCCCTTTCATCCTCATACCATGTCCTCTCGTAGCAGAACTTGCTTTCAATTGAAAGAGGCTCTCCCCCTGAACATTTATGCCACGGAGGTATTTAAACGTCTCAATCATATCACCTCTATCCCGCCTTTCCTCTAAGGTGTACATATTAAGACAAGAGAGTGAGGAACATCAGGATCAAAAAGTGGCTTCAAAGAGGTTGGTTTTTAGCCTAGAGAAGGGACCTGACAGACTCAGGTAGTTTGTCTGAGGCATATGGAACAGCAAGATGGAGTGAACAAAGTCTGGAGTTGGCAGTGGCAGAGAAGGGCACAGATAAAAGGGATCTGCGAGAGGAGCAGAGTTCTCGAGGAGGAGTGTAGCATGAAATAAGAGGAAAGGTACTGAGGAGACACAGAATGAATACAAATGTAAGTCAGTAGGAGAAGACTGAACTGGATGCAGAAACTGATAGGGAGTCAGTGAAGTGACTTGAGAAGAGGGGTTACATGAGCATAGCGATACTGGCAGAAGATAAGCCATACAGCTGAGTTATGAACAGATTGAAGGGGAGGGAGATGATTCAGAGGGAGGCCAGTGAGCTGTAGGTTACAATACTCAAGGCGGAAGGTGACTAGTGAGTGGATAATGCTCTTAAAAGTATGAGTAGAAAGGCAGGGATGAATTTTGCTGTTATTTCCTCAGATTACTCCCGAGTCTATCCCCTTTGACCTTCATCCTATGACTCCTCATTTGGCAGAGAGCCACCTCCTCTGAATTTTTCCTGGAGGTAAGAACCTAAGAAATGCCATACTGGGTTAGACCAAGGGTCCATCAAGCCCTGTAACTTGTTTCCAACTGTGGCCATTCCAGGTCTCAAATATCTGTTGGGTTCCCAAAGGTATACACCTTCCATGCTGCCTGTCCCGGGGTAAGCAGCACATTTCCTCAGTCCTCTTTCATAATGGTTTGTGGACTTTCCTCTGGGGGTTCGGGCCACCTTTTGTGGCATCCCGCCTTCATGCCTAACAGCTTTTACTACATCCTCTGGTAATGAATTCCAGAATATGATTAAGTGCTGAGTGAAAAACTATTTCTGCAATTAGTCTTAAATGTGCCACAGTGTAGCTTCATTGCATGCCCCCTAGTCTTTTAACTTTTTAAAGGAGTAAACAACAGATCAACGTTTACCCGTTCCACTCCATTCATTACACAGGTACACTAAAAAAAAATGTTTTTAAACTGCCTCTAATGTTTCGATTGATTTTTACGTTTTTTGGTGCGCTGAATCCAAATCTGGTAACCAATTTGCTCCATCACGTACAGATTTTTTGCTACATTGGGTTAGCAGTTTGAGGTGAACGTTTCAGATTGAGTGCGATCGAGATAAATGTTTCTTGGATGAATTCTTTATACTAATTGTTTAGTAGTTATTCAAATAAGAATAAAGAAAATTGTAACAAGGCAGCACATAAGAATAGAGTAATGTCAACAAAACACACTGTGATGGTAGCAAAATTGTCTGCACTTAAAACAGCCACATACATGTGCACAAACATTGAGCATATAAGAGCGAGGTTAGACACAAAGCAAAGCAAAGAAATGTGCAAAAAATGTTGTACAGGTATGTATGTAAGAATAGAAAACGCAAACCGCACCATTGCAATACATGAAAACAAACACCCGATGGTGTGAAAATAAAATTCTAATAAATGAGATCCGACACTGTGGTAATAACTAGCAAATTTTTATTTCAAAGTTTAGTAAAAACACGATATGGTCAACACAGTTTAGATTTTAAAGTCATTCTTGGGTCAATCAATCTCCTGGTGGGCCCGTTTCTTCTTCCCCCGAATGCTTCTCTTGGTGCGCTGCTTGGCGTATTTTTCATCTGGGGTTTCCCGCAGCAGCAACCAGCAGAAATCAGCCATCATAGTGGTGTTCCATCTTCCTTGGTACCTTCTCTCTGCGTCCTTGATGTCCTGGTGAAACCTTTCACCTTGTTCTTCACTGTACGCCCCCAAGTTTTCGGGAAAGTAGTTCACATGGGAGTGCAAGAAATGGACTTTCAGGCTCATGTTACAGCCTTGTTCTTTGAAGGCATTGAGCATCCTGGCAACAATATCCTTATAGTTCTCATCCCGCCTGTTCCCCAAGAATTTGAGAACAACATCCTTGAAGGAATCCCAGGCTTCTTTTTCCTTCTCAGACATCGTTTCAGCGAATGCTCCATCTGAAATGAGTTTCCTTATATCAGGGCCAACAAACACTCCTTCCTTTAGCTTTGCTTCAGAAAGTCGGGGGAACTTTGAGCAAAGGTACCGAAAGCACTCACCATCTTTTGGAAGGGACTTGATGAATTGCTTAATGAGACCCAACTTAATGTGGAGAGGTGGTAATAGAATTTTATCACGAGGTACCAAGCTCTCATAAAGAACATTTTTCTCACCGGGTTTCAAATACTCCCGAATTGGCCAGTCTTTTTTTCCCCCAGTGTAGGTCGCGGGCCCGGCTATCCCACAAGCAAAGGAAGCAGGGATATTTGGTGAAACCGGATTGCTGCCCTAATAGCATGGATAGAATTTTAAAGTCTCCACAAATCATCCACTTATGCTCATCATAACAAATCTTCTGAAGAATCAGGGCCAAATTCTCGTATTTTTCTTGGAGAATAACAGAGTGAGCAATAGGAACTGAAGCAAATGTGTTGCCATTATGAAGAAGAACACCTTTTATGCTGTCTTTTGATGAATCAATGAACAGCCGCCATTCAGCAGGATCATACTTGAGTTTAAACTTTTCCATCACTCCGTATATATCGTTGCAAAATACCAAATCTTCCTCTTTGCTGAAATACTTCAAAAATTGTGTCTCGCGGTTGCGGTACCAATAAAAAGTTGTTCCTGGTGACAATAGATTTTTCTGTTTTAAGCCGAGAACCTAGCAGTTGGGCAGCATCTTTTGGGAGTCCTAAATCCCGGACTAAATCATTCAATTCAGCTTGAGAGAAAAGTTCAGGTTTCGGATCTGGTTCAGTTTCAAACTCGGAAGTACTGGACTCATCGGGAAAAGCCATCTGATGAGTCTCATCATGATCAGAACTGTCCACACAAATATGATCCAAAGATTTTGGTGGTTCAGGCACAGGTACTTCGTTGCTATGAGGCATAGGCCTAATTGCTGAGGGAAGGTTGGGGTAACTTATTACGTTCTTATTTTTTAAGTTGTATCCCTTCACAATGCAAGAGCAAAAATAGCAGTCACTGCTGTGGTCTCTTTGTTCACGCCACATCATAGGTATTCCGAAACGAAATGCTTGTTTTTTACCTTTCATCCATAAGCGTAGATCTTCCTCACATGTCTTGCACACTTTGTGAGGAGCCCACGGTTTGTCTTGATCGCCTAACTTCAAACCGAAATAGGCGAAATATACTTTTTTAATAAATGCAGAAATGTTCCTCTGCCGCTTTTTCACGGTATATTCCCCACAAATAAAACAAAAACTGTCCGGAGAGTTGACGCAACCTCTGGCTCTGTGAGCCATCACAAATACACAGCACTGCAAACTACAACTGTAGTGAACCACTTCGGAATAAAGCTGGATTACGACTGAGCAAACAAAAGGTAATAATGAACTTGCAAGAAACTGAAATTTGACAGGAACGTTCATGTCGCAACCACCGTGTTTGAGCGAGCGAACGAGGCGAGGCGAACAGGAAAGAACATGCGCCAGCGCGAGTACTGGATTTAGCCCCCCGCCTCCCAATTGTCCTGTTAATGTATAAAATGAATACAAAACACTCTAAAATATCATGAGGGAGTGTTTCTAGTTAGTTAACCATTACAACCTCTATTTTGGGCCAAGAAAATAAACTGCAGTCGGCTAAAAAGAAATTATGTGAACATTCCTTATATGGGTAAGAAATCTAATTTTGCAAGAAAACGTGACGTGATGGAACATTTTGGCTATTTTTCCTGGATTCAGCACCCCAAAATCTATAGGAATCAGTTGCAAAACTGGAGGCAGTTTTTTGGTAGTGTACCTGTGTTATTTTATAGACCTCTATCATATCTCCCCTCAGCCGTCTCCTTTCCAGGTTGAAGAGCCCTAACCTTTTTAGCCTTTCTTCATAGGAGAATCCTTCCATCCCCTTTACCATTTTCGTGGCTCTTCTCTGAACTTTTTCTAATAATGCTATATCCTTTTTAAGATACGGCGACCAGAATTGCACACAATATTCAAGGTGCGGTCTCACCATGGAACGATATAGAGGCATTATAATATCTTTTGTTTTATTTTCCATTCCTTTCCTTATCATACCTAGCATTCTATTTGCTCTCTTGGCCGCCGCTGCACACTGGGCTGAGGGTTTTAACATGTTATCCACAATTATGCCTAAATCTTTTTCCTGGGTGGTGGTTCCTAATGTGGAACCTTGCATCGTGTAACCATAGTTTGGGTTGTTCTTCCCTAGGTGCATAACTTTGCACTTGTCCACATTAAATTTCATCTGCCATTTTTATGCCCAGTCTTCCAATTTATCAAGATCCTCTTGCAATTTTCCACAATCCTCTTGGGTTTTAACAACTTTAAATCCATCTTGAAAGGAGGGAGGAGGTATAACCATTATTAGATATTGTGATGACCCTGCATCTCACTAACTATACACTATGGCAGTGGAACTGCTTTAAATATTGAGATATATACAGGTACATGCTCTCTTCTTAATTAATGATTAATGTCCAGCATCACTTAGATGAGGGATGGCTTCCATGTTGAATCTTCATAGTAATCAAGAAAGGTCTAAGCTCATTCCAGAGGGGAAGCTTCATTCAAGCAAGTGATATCCTGTACCTGCGCTCTGGGCAAGGGCAATGCAGGTTTCTAAACTAAGAGATTCCATAAGAACATAAAATATACCATACTGGGCCAGACCAAGGTCCATCAAGCCTAGTATCCTGTTTCCAGTAGTGGCTAATCTAGGTCACAAGTACCTAGCAGTTTCCCCAAAGGACACAAGTTCCATAATGCTTGTACTGTGGCAACAAGCGGATTTCCCGGGTCCCCTTTAATAATGGTTTATGGACCTTTGCTCCAGGAACTTGTCCAAACCTTTTTTAAACCCATCTACACTAACAGCTTTTACTACATCCTCTGGTAACGAATTCCAGAGTTTGATTACGCATTGAGTGAAAAAATATTTTCTCTTATTAGTCTTAAATAGGTTACACTGTAGCTTCACTGTATGTCCCCTAGTCTTTCTATATTCTGATCATATCTCCCCTCAGCCGTCTCTTTTCCAAGTTGAAGAGACCTAACCTTTTTAGCCGCTCTTCATAGGGGTATCCTTCCATCCCCTTTACCATTTTGGTTGCTCTTCTCTATACCTTTTCTAATAACGCTATGTCTTTTTTAAGATACGGCGACCAGAACTGCACACAGTATTCAAGGTGTGGTCGCACCATGGAATGATATAGAGGCATTATAATATCCTTTGTTTTATTCTCCTTTCCTTTCCTTATGATACCTAGCATTCTATTTGCTTTCTTGACTGCCACTGCACACTGGGCAGAGGGTTTCAACATGTTATCCACGATGACACCTAAATCTTTTTTCCTGGGTGGTGATTCCTAATATGGAACCTTGCATCATGTTACCATAGTTTGGGTTGTTCTTTCCTAAGTGCATAACTTTGCATTTGTCCACATTAAATTTCATTTGCCATTTGAACAACCAGTCATCCAATTTATCAAGGTCGTCTTACAATTTTTCACAATCCTCTTGTATTTTAACAACTTTCCACCATCCTGGGGCTGTGATCACTACTAAAACCCAGAGGGAAAAGAAGCAAGGCACGCTCCCCTCCTCCTACTGCTGCCTCCTGTACCAACTGAGTGCATTCCAGCGATCTCCAACATTGGGGGAGGTGAGACTGTTCTTTAATCTGTGCCTTTCCTGCTCCTGCTTCTTTGCTCTGCCCGGGGACTCCCTCCAGTTGCACATTGTCTGTAAAGCTCCACCCACGAAACTACAAGACCGGCTGCAAAACAGATCTTCTATAAAAGCAAGTGCACAGAGGGCTTGCCTGCGCATTGTGGGCCCGTGCCTGAGGGCCTTGCCAGAGGGTCCTTTGGCATGGCCCTTAGGCGGGGACCCGTATACCAGTAGAAGAGTCCCTCCGTAACTGATCCTGCTACATCTACTTCAACACAATCATTACTTCAGCAACCTCCCAAACATCTACCAGCTCTCACTGAACAAAAGAAATTCCAGTAGGTGCAAACAGCTCCTAAGCGCCTGGACATTTTACTCCCAGCAACCAACAATCAGCTCCCTAATACCAAGACCTCTCAGCTGTGCAGACTGACAACCTTAGATAATCCAGGTACAAAGACTCTAAACAGTTTCTCAAGGTTAATCTTGTAACTAATACTCTCCCCAACCCTTACTAATCTTCAAGCTTTGTCAGCCTCCCTCAAGCAGGCCTGCAAATATAATTAATTGTTTGTATTCTATGTAACTTTGCTTAAATTTACACCCAGAGAACTATTGACTTTCCGTCACATACAATTCTGTATAACTATACGCTCCTCTAAGATGAGTACAATACACGCTCAATATCCACACACCCACAATCCCAGCAACCATCATTACACACAATGGCTCATCCAAAACACATAGTCCTTGTCATTACTCTTTTACTACTAGCGCCAATAACCACTTCACTACAACAGCAAGATCACTACCACCATATTCTCATCTTACCACACCACCAAAGAGACTCTCACTTATTCCCCTATTGAACCCCATTCACCGTCCACCCAAAACACTACCCACCAAGGCTAATTCACTTAACCCCCATTAGCACCATCCCCATCCCCCCACAAATAACACCAAATGCACAATAAAACTTGCTCTTATTAACACCAGGTCCATCAGAAGCAAAATCCCTGCAATAATTGATCTCATCAAAGATAACAACCCAAGCATATTTTGCATAACTGAAACCTGGCTCTTCAACTCCAACAATGTCCTAATTAACCAATTAGCCCTCCCCAACTATGACTTATTTCAATGCCCTAGACTGAACAAGCGCAGGGGTGGGGTGCTAATCTTGGCAAAAAAAGACCTCAAATTCTCCATCCGCTCAAACAATACCACAGAAGGCATGGACACACTAACCATCAACAACAAATACACCACGATTAACCTGATCTATAGACCCCGTTCCCCCAGTCCAGATAACCTTTCCTTCATCTTAGAAACCGCTTGCACCTCTATCCCAAATAAATATCACGTTATACTCGGCGACTTCAACCTTCCATCATTCCCTCCCTCACACTCCACCCACTTCCTGAACGCCCTACAGGACTTAGGATTTCAACAACTTGTCCAAACCCCCACTCACAAGTGAGCCAACACGCTTGACCTCATCTTTCTTCCAAACACCACGCTACAAGACATCCACTTCTCCACCCCCCAAGCGCTTCCTCTCTCATGGACAGATCACTTCCTTATAGAATTTGCCATCACCTCTACCACACCGCCCCTCGAAACCAAGGAAATTAACCATTTTAGAAACTAATTCAAATCATTTGAGAAAGAATCCTTTTTAAATCACACCATTCCAAATATAAACACAGACCCTTCTACAATGGAACTAAACGACCTCATCAATAACTGGAACTTGACCATTACCAAGGCCGCACAGACCACTGTACCCCTCCACCCATATAAACACAAAGAGTCCAAACCTTGGTATACTGCTGAGCTAAGAAAGTTAAAACAGCAACTTTGAAAACTGGAAACCAAATGGAGAATCACAAGAGCAAATGCCGAAAATCTGCTCTACATATCCACTCTCAAAGCATATAAAGAAGCCATCAATAATAGAAAAAAAGAATACCACACCAAGCTCCTTACAAAATCCCTTAACAGACCTAGAGAGTTGTTCTTGATTGTCAAATCCTTAACTAAATTTCTCAATCAGAACACTGAACTTCCCCCTATAGAACCTCAAATTCTGGCAAATTTCCTAATGGAAAAACTCGATCCCCCTAAACAACAATAACAATCATATGAATACTCACTCCAACACCTTCTCAACCATTCCCAGCCTGTCTAAGCCTCACAATCAAAACATCTGGTCATCATTCGACATCACAAACCTCAAACAACTAAAAAGTACCATCACAAACCTCAATACAACCACTTCCCCATCAGACCCCTGCCCAGTTAACTGACTCAAGGCAACAAAAGGGGAGTTTTCACCTATTATCCTCAATATAGTCAATCGGTCACTTCAAACAGGACAAATGCCCCCTGCACTAAAACAAGCAACCATACGCCCCATCCTTAAATCCAATATAACAGACAAAACCCTACCAAACTCATACTGGCCTATCGCCAGCCTACCATTTCTGGCAAAAATTATTGAAAAAACTGTCCAAATCCAACTACAAGATTTCATAGACCTGAATGCTCCACTAGACAATCAACAGCATGGCTTTAGACCTTTCCACAGCGTAGAAACCTTATTACTCACCTTAATGGACAAATTGCACCGTGGACTAAACCACACCAAACAAGCATTCCTACTTGTCTTTCTCGACATAGCTGCCGCCTTCAACAGTATCAGTCACCACATTTTAATCAGAAGACTAAAACAACTCGGCCTTCAAGTCTCTGTCCTAGAATGGTTCAAATCATATCTTTCTGACCACACCCTACAGGTCCAAATAGGCACAGTAGCCTCCTCAACTTTCAAACAAAGCCAAGGTGTCCCCCAAGACTCCTCCCTATCCTCAGTTCTATTCAACCTGTATATGCAACCAATATGCCACATTTTCAAAAAACACAACATATACTATCACCTCTACGCAGATGACATCATGCCGTATCATCCAGTAGACATCACCAACCCCATCTGCCCTCAAATCCAAGAATGCCTGACTGACATATCCAAGACTTTAGATCAGTCCTTCAAGCACTGATAACACCCCACCTTGACTATTGCAACAGTATTCTGTATGGCCTACCCAAAAATACCATCCATCAACTCCAATTAGCTCAAAACTTAGCTGCACGCATTATACACAAGGCTAACTACTCCGACCACATCACACTGCTCCTCCACTGGCTGCCCATTCCAGTGACGGCCAAATTCAAATACCTCATAATTACCTTCAAATTGTATAATAAAATTGCCCCATCCTTCCTCCATAGCCTACTCAACAACTCAAGAACCAGGAGGACCTGCTTCCAAAATACACTAATAATCCCCACCCACATCCGCAATGCCAACAAAACTGTCAGCAATAGAGCCTTCTCTTATGTAGCCCCTTCCATTTGGAATGCATTACCAGACAACCTCAGAGCCATCAAAGACCTCCAAACCTTCCAGAAAGAGCTCAAAACCCACGTATTTGTTGAGTACTATGGTCCCTCCACCAATAACAATCTCCCCCAAACCTCCCACCCCCCTTGATAGCCCTTGCTTCCCCATCCCCTCCCTTTCACGCACCTTCACATATGCTCTACAACATCTCCATATTGTACATAGTTATGCAAATTGTTAAGCTGTACTATCTCGCTTTGTTCAGTAAATATGTTTTTCAAAGTTATAATGTAAATTTCCAGTTTTGTTCTCTGTAAACCGCCACTCATCTTTGGAAGTGGTGTATATAAGTTCTAATAATAAATAAATAAATAAAATAAAAACTTTGAATAATTTTGTGTCATCTGCAAATATGATTACCACACTTGTTCCTATTTCCAGATCATTTAAGATATTTTAAAAAGCAGCGGGCCCAGCACAGATCTTTGTGGTGTACCACTATTCACCTTTCTCCATTGGGAAAATTGCCATTTAGCCCTACCCTCTGCTTTCTATCTTTTAACCAGTTCCTGATCCACAATAGTACACTGCCTCCTGTCCCATGACTTTTTAATTTTGATAAGGGCCTCTCTATCATCTGCAGATATGATCACCTCACTCATTATTCCCATTTCCAGTTCATTTATGAATATGTTAAAAAGCAGCAGGGCCAGCATAGATCCCAGGGGTACTCCACTATTTACTTTTCTACATTCAGAAAAATGGCCATTTAGCCCTACTCTCTGCCTTCTATCTTTTAACCAGCTTCCTATCCACAATACTACACTGCCTCCAATCCCATGACTTTTTAATTTCGCAAAGAGTTTCTCATGAGGGACCTTGTCAAATGTTTTCTGAAAATCCTGATACACTATATCAACCAACTCACCTTTTCTTCCTGTTTATTCACACCTTCAAAAAAACATAATAGTCATGTTGGCTGTCTCCCATTAAGCCATGGCTATCTACATGTTCAGTAATTTTGTTCTTTATAATGGTTTCTACCATTTTCCCGGTACTGATGTCAGGCTCACCGGTCTGTAGTATCCCGGATCACCCCTGGAACCCTTTTTAAAAATTGGCGTTACATTGGCCATCCTCCAAACTTCAGGTATTTCAGATGATTTTAATAAGAGTTCACAGATTACTAATAGTAGGTCTGTTATCTCATATTTCAGTTCTTTCAATACCCTCTGATGTATAACATCTGGTTCAGGTGATTTGCTACTCTTCAGTTTATCAAATAATTGTAATACATCTTCCTGGTGTATTGATACATCTTCCCAGTGTATCACCTTTAAATACATCCTGGTGTATTGATACATCTTCCTCAGTAAAAACCGAAGCAAAGAATTCATTCATTCTTTCTACTATGGCCTTGTCTTCTCTTAGTGCCCCTTTTACCCCTCTCTTATCTAATAGTCCGAATGACTCTTTCACAAGATTTTTGCTATTTATTTATTTATTTTTTATTTACATTCTCTTATATACCGTGCTATTCTGCATCAGTGCAGTTTACATTGAACAAACTGAAATTACATTGAACAGGGCATTATAACTTGGAGATAACTATTTTACAGGGAACATGGGCTATGGAGGGTTAAGTGGCTTGACCAAGACCACAAGGAGCACCTGTGGGACTAGAAACCCCAGTCCTTCTGGCCCAAGGTTGCTGTTCTCTAGTGGGATTTGAACCACCGACCTTCTGGCCTGAAGTACCTTGCCCCAACCACTAGGCTACTCCTCCACTCAATGAATATGAATATATTGTATGTCAGGTGCCTTCTCTGACCCTTTTCAAATCCAGGCTGAAAACTCACCTCTTCGCTTACGCTTTTGGATCTTGACTCACCTGATTTCCTTGTCTTTCCTTACCATTGCCCCTAGATGTATCCATGTCTACACCTACTGTATTGTCTGTCTCGACTAGATTGTAAGCTCTGATGAGCAGGGACTGTCTCTTACATGTCTGTGCAGCATTATACAAATGCTCAGTAGTGAAAGTCTTTTTATTTATTTTTGCTTCCACAGCAAGCTTCTTCTCTAATTCTCTCTTTTGCCTGCCTTATCAATGCTTTGCATCCAATTTGCCAGTGTTTATGTTGTTTCCAGTTTTCGTCATTTGGCTTTTTTTTTCCATTTCCTGAAAGATGCTTTTTTGGCAACAACAGCTTCTCTGAACTCACCTTTAAACCATACTGGCAGTTTTTTGGACTTCCTTCCGCTTTTCCTAAAGCATGGAATACAGCTGGTCTGGGCTTCCAAGATAGTATTTTTAAACAACAACCATGCTTGATGCAAATCTTTAACCTTTGAAACTGCTCCTTTTAGTTTTTTCTTGACTATTTTCCTCATTTTATCATAGTCTCCCTTTTGAAAGCTAAAAGGCAGTACTGTGGATTTCCTTGCCATCCTTCCTCTATTTATTAAATCAAACGTGATCCTGCTGTGATCACTATTGCCAAGTGGCCCCAACACCCTTATCTCTTGCGCCAGATCTTGTGTTCCACTAAGGACTAGGTCCAAAATGGCTTCTCCTTTGGTCAGTTCAAGAAGCAGTCTTTTATTTCATCTAGAAACTTTATCTCCCTAGCATGTCTTGCTGTGACACTGACCCAGTCGATACTGGGGTAATTGAAATCACCCATTGTTATTACTATGCTGTAACTTTTATTGGCCTTCCTTATTTCTTTGAGCATTTCATCATCCATTTGTTCATTCTGGCCAGGCAGTTGATAGTACACACCCACTGCCATCGCTTTCCCCTTCCACTTTGTACATGGGATTTCAATCCATAGAGATTCTACAGTGTACTTTGTTTCCTGCAAGACTTGAATTCTTTGTGACTCAATGCCCTCTCTAACATAGTGAGCAATCCCCCACCAATTTGATCTGCTCTATCATTATGATATAGTTTGTACCCAGGTATCACAGTGTCCCACTGGTTGTCCTCCTTTCACCATATCTCTGAGATACCAATTATATCAAACCTCTCATTTAGTAGTATATATTCTAATGCTTGCATCTTATTTTTTAGACTTCTAGCATTTGCATTCATTTAGAGGCTGTATTTTATTCATATTAATCTGGTTAATGGTAGGCAGGAATCTTTAGGCTCTGTCTGCTCTGGGAATTTGGGTTACTTTTCTCTTTATTGGAACCTCTCTGTCGATATAGCTTAAACTTCAATCTTTACTAGTATCTTTCAAGGATACATCCTTCTGAACCATGTGTTCTTGGGTGACTGTCAGCTTTCCCCTATTATCTAGTTTAAAAGCTGCTCTATCTCCTTTTTAAAGGTTAATGCCAGCAGCTGGTTCCATCTTGGATAAGATGGAGTCCACCCCTTCAGAAAAGCCCCTCCTTTCCCCAGAATGTTGCCCAGTTCCTAGCAAATCCAAAACCATCTTCCATGCACCATTGTCTTATCCATGCATTGAGACTCCAGAGCTCTGCCTGCCTTTGGGGTCCTGCGCGTGGAATGGAAAGCATTTCGGAGAATGCTACCCTGAAAGTTCTGGATTTCAACTTCCTACCTAAAAGCCTAAATTTGGCCTCCAGAACCTCCCTGCCACACTTTCCTATGTCACTGGTACCAACATGTTCCAAGACAGCAGACTACTCCCCAGCACTATCTAAGGCCTTGTCTAGGTGGCGCATGAGTTCCACTACCTTCGCACTAGGCAGGCACATTACCGGTTGATCCTTATGTCCACCAGCCACCCAGATATATACACGCCTAATGATCAAATCACCAACTATAGCGGCTGTTCTAACCCTTCCCTCGTGGGCACATGGCCCTGGAAAAACTTCCTCAGTGCGAGAGGGTTTTACATCACCTGGAGGACAGGTCCTAGCTACAGGATCACTTCCTGCCTTACCAGGGTGATTCTCTCATCACGTGACCTCTCTCCTCCATGGCACTATGTCCCTATAGGTCTTGTCTATGTATCTCTCTGTCTTCTTTATGTCCTCCAGATCTGCTACTCTAGCCTCCAGAGATTGGACTCATTCCCTGAAAGCAAAGAGCTCCTTGCACCTAGAACACACTTAAGACCCCTCATCAACTTGGAGAAAATCATACGTGTGACACTCAATACAAAAGACTGGAAAATCCCCATCTCGCTGCTGGACTGCTGTCTGCAGCTTAGTCCATGGTACGTTCATCTCTTCTCATGTGCCATTTTTATGCTAATGACTCTCAGATCTACCTCCCTACACCTAAAATCTCTCTGGCCATCCATTACCAGATCTCTGCCTGCCTATCTGACATTGCTACTTGGATGTCTCACCGCCATTTGAAATTGAACAAGGCCAAAACTGAGCTTCTTATTTTTCCCCCCAAACCCACCTCTCCCTTTCTTCCTTTCTCATTCTCTGTGGATAATGCCCTGCTCCTCCCTGTTTCCTCAGCTCACAACCTTGGGGTCATCTTTGACTCCTTCCTTTCCTTCTCCACACACATCCAACGGATAGCTAAAAGCTGTCGTTTCTTTTTCGATAGCATCAGCAAAATTTGCCCCTTCTTTTCTGAACACACCACTAAGACACTCATCCACTCTTTAGTCATCTCCCGCCTAGACTATTGCAACCTCCTCCTTGCTGGTCTCCTTCTGAATCATCTCTCTCCTCTTCAATCCGTTCAAAACTCAGTTGTGCGGCTAATCTTCTGCCAGCCTCAATATGCCCATATAACCCCTCTTCTCAAGTCACTTCACTGGCTCCCTATCCAGTTCTGTATCCAATTCAGACTTATCCTACTGACCTATAAGGGCACTCATTCTGATGCTCCTCACTACCTTTCCTCTCTTATCTCTCCCTACACCCATCCTCATGAACTCCACTCTTCTGACAGAGCACTTCTATCTGTGCCCTTCTCTTCTACTGCTAACTCCATACTTCGATCCTTTCACCTTCCTGCTCCTTATACTTGGAACAAACTACCCGAATCTTTGTATCAGGTTTCATCTCTGGCCCGAAAACACACCTCTTCGAGGCCACTTTTGGATCATGATCCACTTAGTCTCCAATGTATTTCCTTACCATTCCCCTAGATGTATTCTTGTTCTCAGCTGTTGTGCTATCTTGACTAGATTGTAAGCTCTAAAGAGTAGGGACCATCTTTTACATGTGTCTGTACAGCACTGTGTTCGCCTTGTAGCACTATACAAATGATCAGTAGTAGTAGTACAACACAACAGCTAAGAACAAGGGTACAACTAGGGAAATGCAAGGAGATTCATAGGAGAACAAGGAATCATGATCCCAAAGCAGCCTCAAAGAGGTAAGTTTTTAACATGGATTTGAAACAGGGCAGAGATGAAGCCTGATGTAGTGACTCAGGTAGTTTGATTCAGGCATAAAGAGCAGCGAGGTGAAAGGATCTAAGTCTGGAGTTGGCAGTGGAAGAAAACAGCATAGAAAGAAGCAAGCCAGTAGAAGAGTGAAGTTCACAAGGGTGTAGGGAGAGAGGAAAGGTAGTGAGCAGCAGTAGAATAAATGCATTTATAGGTCAGAAGAAGAAGTTTGAATTGCATATGAAAACAGAAGGGGAGCCAATGAAGTGACTTGAGAAGAGGGGTTATATGAGTATATTTGGCTGGCAGAAGATAAGTCATGCAGCTGAGTTCTAAACAGACTGAAGGGGAGAGAGAACTCAGAGGGAGACCAGCAAGGAGGAGATTGCAATAGTCTAGGTGGGAGGTGACTAAAGAGTGGATAAGTGTCTTAGTAGTGTGTTCAGAAAGAAAGGGGCACATTTTGCTAATGTTATAGAGAAAGAAACAACAGGTCTTAGCAATCAGTTGGATGCATGCGGAGAAAGAGAGAGGAGTAAAAGATGACCATAAGCTGCGGGCTGAGGAAACAGGAAGTAGAAGACTGTTATCCACAGAAATACAGAAAGGAGAGAGGTGGGTTTAGGGGGAAAATAAGAAGTTTGATTTTGGCCATGTTCAATTTCAATTGACGGTGAGACATCCAGGCAGCGATTTGGGTTTGGAGTTTTGGAGAAATATCAGGTATAGAGAGATAGATCTGAGAGTCATCGGTGTAAAAATGGTACTGAAAGCCATGGGAAGAGATGAATGCACCAAGGGACTGGATATATAGAGAGAAAAGGACAGGACCCAGAACAGACCCTTGGGCTACACCATCAGAGAGTGGGAGAGCAGTAGAGGAGGTACCACCAGAACAAACACTGAAAGAGCAATGGGAGAGATAAGAAGAGAACCAAGACAGCACAGAGCCCCTAAAACCGAGTGAGGACAATATGTTGAGGAGAAGGTGGTGGTCAATAGTGTCAAAAGCAGCAGAAAATTCAGGAGAATGAGGACTGAGTAAAGGCTCTTGGATTGAGTTAGGAACAAGTTGCTGGAGACTTTGGCAAGAGCCGTCTCAGTAGAGTGTAAGGGACGAAAGCCAGATTGTATTGGATTAAAAAGGGCTTGAGAGGAATGAAATTCAAGACAATGCAGAGAACTGCACCTTCAGGAAGTTTGGAAATGAAGGGAAGAAGGGAGATGGGTTGATAATTAGAAAGATAAGTAGAGTCAAGTGAAAGTTTGAGGAGAAGTGTTACCATAGCATGCTTGAAGGCTGCTGGGACGGTTTCAGTGAAGAGCGATAGCTTGAGACTATGAGAGATGGAAGGTATGACAGAGGAGGAAATGGAGTTAAGGAGATGGGTAGGGATAGGATCAGAAGAGCAGGTAGTGAGTTTAAAGGAGAAAAAAAGATGAGTGGTTTCCTCTTTGGAGATCTTAGAAAAATATGAAAGGGTAGCAGAGATTGAGGGGAAGAGTTGGTATTGAAGAGCAGGAAGAGGGGATGAAGTCGATCTTGTGGGGAATTGGAATGGAATCTTGTGGACTTTGTCATGAAAATAGTCAGCTAAGATTTGGGCAGAAAGGGAAGGAGGGGTTGGAGGTGGTGCACCTTGAAAAAAGATGGTGAGGGTCAGAGACAAGAAAGTTAGTCAGATGGACATAGTAGTTTTGCTTGGCAAGTGCTATAGCTGATTGGAAGGAGGCAAGCATGAATATGAAGTGAAGAAAGTTGGCAAGGGTGCAGGATTTGAACCAAATGTGCTCAGATGAGCGGCACAGGAACATAGGTAGCAGGTAGTCGAAGACAGCAGGGCTGAGGTATAGTACGCCTCACAGGATGGGGCATGGGAGGAGCAAGAGTATTCAGAGTAGAGGAGCATGCAGTGTTATAAGAAGCTACTGCACCATTAACAGACTCATATGACATAGTAGAAGAAAGAAGTCATTAGACAATAGTAGAGACAACCAATGGATTGCTAGCATGAAGATTTTTAAAAAGGTAGGAGGAGACTGGGCGAGATTGAGGCGGGGAGTGATATAGAGTGAAGCTCAGCAGGTGATGGTCAGATAAGGGAAGAACTGAGGTATGGAAATTAGAAGGTAAACAATTAGAGAAGAAAACAAGGTCAAGGCAGTGACCATGCTGATGAGTGGGGGCAGTACAGCAAAGCTGGAAGTTGAATGAGGAGGTAAGGGAAAGGTGCTTAGAAGCATAGGGGTCAGAAGAGTTATCAACATGAATATTAAAGTCACTGAGAATAAGGAAGGGGAAGATGAATCCAGAAAGAAGGGAAGCAATGAGTCAAAGTCAGAGAGAAAGGTAGAGGTGGATTTGTCTGGGGGTCTATAAATAGCAGCTATCCAGAAAGGTAAGGAATTAAAAAGGAGGGGTTGAAATTGGCAGGAAAGAGAAAGTAGAAACCAACACCACCACCACTGATCTCTTCACAGACTGTTTGTTCTGCTCATGAATCAGTTGATTGCTTGTTAATCATGAAATGGCGGTGTAGGTCAACTAAGATGGTGCTGGTCCTCAGCGCATGATGGAGAGAAAGGTTCTCTGGTTTCAGCAATGCTTCTTACAGTTCAGCTGTCCAGGCAGGCTGGGAAGGTGCAGGCGGAGAAGCTGGAAGACATCCGTTGCTTCGGCGGACCGTATGGATGAGTTACATGCAGGAAGGCTATGAGGCCACAGCAGGAGCAGCAGATGGACAGGTCAGCAGTGCACCATGGAATGATTGCCTCACCAATTCAACAGATATTCAGTGGCCTTAGGAGAGATGGCAGCCAAGTGGCTAGAGATTGAGGGGTGAGCCATGAGAAACTGGGAGCTAGTGCTTCAGGGGCTGACATTGGAGCAGTGGCTGGATGAGCTGATGGTACTCTAGAGTTCTAACTGGCAGCAGATGTTGTGAGCAAGCTATTTGTCCTGGTTAGAGTGATTACAGCAGTGATTGGCAGCGCCATGGTACTTTTTAGCAGGTGGCCTGTAAATTACAGATTAGAGCTGCTGCAGGCTATCTATACTGCCACTTTGCATCAATTTAATTTTTGTCTACATTTCGATTTTTAGCATGTGGTTACTTAAGAGGCTGATTCTATAAAAGGCATATGGAAAGTTAAGAGCTACTTATGTGCACAAGTCCCTATCGTAAAGGAATTGTGTGTGTACTTTAGGCAGTCAGTATTGTGTAAGTGCATGCGTAAGACCCTCACACATACTTTCAGTTTGAGTGTGCACAGGGGTGGGGCTTGCGTGGAGCGTAGGCGAGGCCTAAATGTACACGCATAAGTTGTCAAATAGTATAACTTACATGTGCTGCTGACTGATCTAGGTGTGAGTATTTACCCTGGCATTATAAACGGCACTGAGGTTCATGCTTTTTCTTTTTATTCCTTTGTGTCCGAACAGCTTTCATCACCTTTGTTTATAGATTTTTATTTATTTATTTTAAAACATTTGTTAACCGCCTTATGCACACGGCATTCAAAGTGGTGTACAATAGATAAAACACAACACAATAATCCCCTACCGATCCCTCCCAGCAGGACCCCCCAAACCATTCAAAAATAAAAATAGAATTAAAAATTAAAATAAAATACAATACACAAAGACAACTGCTGCCAACTACTATATGTAAATATATTTACATTTAACACTGTGCCGAACTAGTGTGCAATGTCAGGAGTCAGTATTTGTAATGTAACCCCTTCATAAATTATGAGGCAGACAAGGGAGTATACCATTCCAGGGAGCTATTGTACAGAGTTTCTCCGAGCTACTGGAGTGCTGAGACTTGAAAGGAGACTAGATACCATGTGGCAATATTAGATACTATGTGGAGGTAATTTTACAAAGTTTATGCATAAAAGTACATGCTTTCACATTAACACATGTACTTTGCAAGTAGATGTAATTGGGGGCACAGCGCTGGTGAAGGACTCAAGAACATGCATCTGTTACGTTGCTTTTAAGTGCTGTCAACCCAGTGGATAGCTGTACATGTTGTGACTATCCCCTGGGATTTCTTGGCAAGGTGTGACCTCAAGTAGGTTGCCAAGCCTTTCTTCCACAAAGGACACCTAGAGCACCTGCTATTCCAAGGCGGTCTCCCATCCAATTACTAACAAGTCCTGAACCTTCTCTAAAATCAGACAAGATCAGGCATATGCAGGGTGGCCTGACCATAGTGTGCCAGCTCTAAAATCCCTTCATTTAGGCTTGTACTTGCAAGTATAAATGTCTACCCCTGAATTTATGGTGCAGTCTCTGCCTAGGAACAGTAGTATTTTATATAGAAACCTTTCTAAAATAGGCTTACAATTTGCATGTTTTGGCTGCCTTAACATAGGTGCCTGTTATAAAATGACCCTCCATATCATCTTGTAACAAGTAACAGTGAAACACTTATATCCATGGCTTCTGCATGAGGCAAGTAAAAAAACTAAGTAAGTGTTTCAAAAGTCAACAACAACTTGCTAGCTCTCTTTGCCCAGCACAAGGTAAGGATTGTTCTTTTCCTTATGCCTTCTGTACAGCACCCAACAGGTAGAGGAGTTGTTGTTAAATCAACAGAGGGTATCCAAAGAAAATACTCTGACCAGAGACTTACTTTATTTAGAATGGGTAACAGCAGGTGGCCGATCAGCACATCTATAGCAATGATTAAAATAGCTGAAATATTTCCTTCTGGGGTGCTTCAGCTGCTTTCTATGCAAAAATTACTTAACGTTCTTATGCACGGGGAAAGCTCTGGTTCTCTTTCTGGTGTCTGGTCGCATTTTATTTACTAGCTAAAAGCACCTGTCTAAAAGGATGGAAAAAAGCACAATATAAGAAAGCTTGCCTCCCATGCATAAACTCTCTCTTAGTCAAACACACCCTCTGTCACTCAACTTCTTCAGTCTGTCACAGTCTCACTCCCACAGCCTCACACCCACACACTCTCTCTCTCGTACACACATTGCTTTCTCTCTCACATACACTTGTCATCTCCTATATACGCCCACACTATGATGCGACACACACTGAATCTCTGACTTTGTGTTGAAACTTGTTAACACCCCTACTCTTGCCTGCTTCACTTCATAAGGTGCAGTTTAACTACAGTATGTGCCAATTTCTCTACTATCACTCTATTACATCTCTCTCTTTCCGTCGTTTCCTAGATGCTCGGTGAAGTGGTGTTGCCTTATGTTTCTGGTATATATGATATACTACAAGAATACATTATGAGGGTCATTTTATAAACCTCTTGCGCATATACGTAAAACACCCATTAACGAGCAGAAAAGGTCTCTTATAAAATTAGAAAGAAAAACAAAGGGTCACCTCCACAAAGATCACAAATGCAAAAAACAGCATGGGTAACACGTCCCGTAGTTCATAAAAATGCTTTGTTAAGCACAACACAGCCATGTTTCAGCAGAAATTCACCTATGTCAGGGGCATTTATACCATAGAAATATGACATATATAAATTTGTGACAAGCCCAGCCACACTAGTGGCAAATCTGTGAGTTTTATATGTGTCTTATTTCTATGGAATAAGTGTCTCTGACACAGGTGACTTGCTGCCAAAACATGGCTGTGCTGACCTTAATAAAGAATTGTTTTAAACTGTGATAAGTGTGTTTTACCCCTACTGTTTATTGCACTGTTATAAAATAAGGTCATGCTTAAAAGTACACATGATGCAAGAAAGTGCATGCTTGTAGAGTAGACATGCTTAGGGGAGGGGTTTGGGTGGAGTTGTGATTTACGTAAGTATTTTATAGAAATGCATATGCAAGTAAGGCATGTTAACATTTCCACCAGCTCAAGAGCAGGCATAATATCCGTGCCTTCAATCTAGGTGCGATTTTTGCAGGTTTCATGCTTTCTTGCCTAATTAACCTAGGCACCCTCTTTATAAAATGAAGGAGAATTTTATAAACGGCCTGCCTATTTTCTGCCTATTTATGCACAAATCTTGCGTAAATCACATGTCGATTGAAGCCACTGACATTTACTCCCACTCAGGAGCTGACGTAAATGTTTGCACATGAATTTGCATATACATTTAAATTTGATAAACGATACATACAAACTGTGATTCCACACATGCTCCACTTTGGAACACACCTACAGATAAGTCACATAAAGGTATGTGTCTTCTTGGCACTATGCATACTTTTACACACAAACTCTGGGGTAATTTTATGAAATCTTTTATGGGCGTAAAATGCCTTCATATGTGAAAAGTCTTTTATTAAATTACCCCCACGAGGATAATTTTCTAACAGGTCACCTAGATGGAGAAGGGAAGAATGTTTGTGAATCAAAGGGGCACATCCAGGCCATTCAGACGGCCCTGAGCAAGACGGGCCTGTTAGGACCCGATTCTGGACCGCAGGACCAAAACGTTCCTGCGGTGCATAGAATTGGGCCCTTGGACGGTTTCATCTCTGCAGGCACCCCTGACTCCGCGGCTTAAGCCCCCTTCTACTCTACCACCCATGGCAGGCCTTTGGGGCGAAATAAGCAGCACGTCGCCTTTGATCTGGCAGGACATAGAGGGCCGTGAACTGAATCGGTCCTTTACATCCCGTCAGGCTGGCCTGTCCGTACTCCACCCAGATCCCATCCCCCCGCTGGCTCTCCCCATCTTGCTGCTCAGGATGTATCAGGAGAACTGGAGGGGAATCAGGCCTGGCTGGCTTGTGGAGCTGCACGTCTCACTGGAACATGCAACCCCACAACTCACGTCTCAGAATCGGGCCTATAGACATCTTATACTAGAGCTTGAATGAAGCACAGGCAGTACCTAAATTTACACATGTAATTTATAACATGGAGTGGAGGAGTAGCCTAGTGGTTAGAGCAACTGCCTAGTACCTAGAAGATCAAGGGTTCGATTCCCACTGGCACTCCTTGTGACTTTGGGCAAGTCACTTTACCCTCCATTGCCTCAGAAGAAAAGGCTGGCAATCTACTTCCAGCGATACATTGCCAAGAAAACCCAGAGGTAGCTGGGTCACTATGAGTCAACACTGACTTGATAGCACTAAAAAAAAAATATTATAACATAGTATGGGCACGATATTTGAAAGGAGTGGAGGAGTGGCCTAGTGGTTGGGGCAAGGTACTTCAGGCCGGAAGGTTGGGGGTTCAAATCCCACTAGAGGACAGCAACCTTGGGCCGGAAGGACTGGGGTTTCTAGTCCCACAGGTGCTCCTTGTGGTCTTGGGCAAGCCACTTAACCCTCCATAGCCCATGTTCCCTGTAAAATAGTTATCTCCAAGTTATAATGCCCTGTTCAATGTAATTTCAGTTTGTTCAATGTAAACCGCACTGATGCAGAATAGCGCGGTATATAAGAGAATATAAATAAATAAATAAATTTATACTGTTTACAGACCTGTAAACGTGTAAATGCTGCTGAGCGGGATATTCAACGGCACTAACATGGTTAATGCCACTGAATATCCCTGATTAATTTGCTTACATGCCCTGATGCTAACCGCTTAGCATGAGTGTATCCTGGGAACTCCGGAGCAGAGCAGAGGTGATGGCAGTTGTTAACTGGGTAGCGGTAATATTGCACTGCTACCCGGTTAATGACCAGCACGTAAAAGTAGGTGAAGCAAAAACTAGCCTAGTTTTACGTGCGGGAGCTAACCGGGTAGTGGTGCAATATCGCTCCTCCCTGGTTAGCTTCTGCGGCTCTGAGGCATGTGCTGTGATCCCAAATAATCAATTCCAGGATTGCATATGACCCTGGCATTGAATATCCTGGGTTAGAGGTCGGCGGAGATGGCTATGCGCCATAGCAGTACATAGCCGGCTCAATTCAATATCAGGCTCTATAACAGTTGCACATTCTTTACAGATCTAGTCACATGCACTTACGCCAGCCTTAGACTTGGTGTAAGTGTTTACATTGCTTATGATTATGGTCCTAGTTTCTATAGGCGCACACTTTTCTTCATGACATACTGTAGGCATGGTTTAGGCATGTTAACCTATGCGACTTTTATAAAATTACCCAAATAGTGCACCGAAAATCCCTCCACATGCCCCAGCACTATCTGGATTCTGCCCAGCTATACACATAGCAATGATATTTAGCCACTATCCGTATAGTTAACGGCTTAAATTAGGCCAGCAAAAAGGATGTCCAAGTTAATCTGTTCAGTTATATGTGTAGCGGCTGAATGTTCTTGTAATCTGCCTAGAATTTACACAGTACAGAATATACATTCTTTTAAATAAATCATATCACTTCTATATGTACAATTGCTGGTGGTCAGCAGTCTCCGTATATATTCACTATAGCTGACTATACATGTATTAGTGTTGAATATACAGGGTTTTGTTTTAAATGCTGCCATAGTTGAGTATGAAACCATAAGTTGTCCCCGAGGAAACAGTGAGTTCCCCAAGGTCATAAGGCATGGAATGGACGGAATTTGAACCCTCCCTTCCATGCTTCATAGCCTGCTGCTCTAGTCCCGAGGCTACAACACTGCTCTTCTGGGTAAAGTCTTCACTATCCAATGGCTAATTGATAGCAGAGGGTAGCGGTGAGCCCCATAATATTCTCTCTTGCTCCCTGCACAAAGTCCTCAGGAGAGAGAGAAAGAATGAGTCTCTAAGTCAAACTGGTGTGTGCTTGCAAATGTGTGGTTTTGGCTTTAATTGAAAAGGCTTTTTTCTTCTTTACACCTGTTTTGGAAACCACAGCAGCATCTCATCTGTGAACAACAAAAGATGCCAAACCCGACTGTTGTCATGACAGCCAGATTCTCTCTATAACAGAAGTTTGGAGGCACCAGGGCTAAGGCTACTACTGTAGATGTCACTGATTTTCAGGGATTGTCCCCAATTTTGACGCAGTGTCCCCGATTCCTGGACTATAATCTCCTCCTGTCCCCGATTTCAGTGGAGACAGAGGCAAAGGAAATTGCTTCTCCTGCATTCCCCTCTAATGCAATCTTCTCAATCCTGGGAGAAGATGTAAAATTAAACTAGTTTCTGAAAAAGGAGGAGAAATTTTAGAAATATATATGTATAAAGTTAAGCATATATGTATGTCTGCACGCTTATAATGGAAAAGGGCAGCTATTGTCTTTTTTAAACTTTGGATGTTACTGAATGCTGCCTTGATTGGTCATTTTGAAATACATGGGGGAAAGAAGCCTGTGGAGGGTGGACCACTGCCCTTCTCAACCCAACTCAGCCCTGTCCAGAAGTCCCAGATTTGCTCTCCAAAATCTGGTAACCCCGAGAAGGGCACTCATGACGACAGCCTAGGAAGGAGAGGGTATGTCTTCATCAAGGTTGCCAAGGTGCAGTCAATGCAGATGTGGACCACAGAGGCCAATGGCTGTCTGTGTAATCTGAACAGGCCCCTTTATTTGCCCGGGACTCAGTACTAACCCCAGCCCTGTCACTTTATCTCCATAATCTTCACTTTGCTTAACCTGCATTTTGGAAGGACCACCAAGGACAAGTTTTTCCCTTATCTTTTCTGGAAACAGTTTCATAGATTGAACACTGGTAATTGCACTACCTAGACTGAAACCCAAAAACTCCACCCAAATTTCCACCCCAGATGTAGCTGCATTTACCTTTTAGGGATAGATTTGGTTTTAGGGGTTAACTACCTTAGAGATCGCCGTTTCTGTTTACTGACAAGATCACCACCTCGGCTATTTAAGACTCTCCGGAGTGAATTTGTAATTTAACTCTCATATACTTGAGACATCAATGACAAAGTTGCAGCTGGTTCCAGAAAAACTAAAATATCTGGATGTGCTAAAAAGAAAGGGAAGGAGATGATAGGATCAGGGCAAGAAAAATGTAGGACTGTAGTCACTGAAACTGCCCCATTAGCACAGATATATAAAGTGATGTTGAAAATGTCATAGCCACAGATGCACCTGCTGCAGAGCAGCCGAGCTACCCAGGTCTAGGAGCAAGGTTTTAGGTGAGGCCTGGATTTCTGACAACTCCATCCTGATGCACCGTTGGACCTGCAACATTGGGACCACAAATTCATTCATTCATTTAATGCATTTGCAGTCCACCTGAATCAGGGACTGTGTAGTCCACACGGAGGGGGTCAGTTACTATCTCACACAGGGCCCACAGGAACAAAATGGATCTGGGGCAGACAGCATGTTCTAACATTTAGTAAGTGATTTCCTGCACTGGAATGTAAGTTCGAAACTAGACTGGCCAAAATGTCTTCCTAGAAAAGATAACAGATAAATAGGACACACATAAAAACGTCCAAGGCAACATAGGCACCTATGTGCCTTTACAAAATAGGTTCTCAGAGCTAGCCCCAGGAGCCCACAAAGCCTGATGCACAAAGTTACACCTGCTCCAAGGCATGCATAAATATTGCACATAATCTATGTGTGCATGCAAGTGGCAAATTTTTGGGGGGTGGCAGATGGTGCTCCCAACATGCTCCTGCAGTGGCCGCCTCATTTAGTTCCCAGTCAGGCTAACATCACCCGCTGTTGGGTGCGGCAAAAGGCTCTGCCAATCCTGCGCCCTCCAAGGTACACTTCCTCTCTTCTGAGGAGGTGTTCAGCATACACAAACTCTACAGTGCCACACCTTCTCTCTGCTTTAGAGTCTCTATCACACATCCGGGAAAGCAGCAGTGACATTCGAGGCAACGGCAAGAAGAGAGGGGTGATGCTGGATCAGGGTAGGGCAGGGGAGAGGAAATGCTGAAATGGGGGAGGGGAGAAATAAAGGGGGATTGGAAGTGGGGATGTTGGAAACAGGGTCGGAGTGAATAGGCTGATAGAAAGGAGATGCTGAATCCGGATGGGACAAAGAGAAAAGAGGTGCCAGAATGGGGAAGAAAGATGCTGATGTGGAGGAGGGGGAGATGCTGGATTGGGGGAAGGGAATAGTGAACAGGGGAGGGGATAGAGGCCCAGAGGAATACTAGCGGGGGGGGGGGAGGAGGAAGGGAGGGGAGAGATTCAGGGTATGGTGACAGGGAATACTAGACATGGTGAGGGAAGGTTAAAACAGAAGAAGATGCTGGATATAGGAGGGGAATAGGGTAAGAGAGAGAATGCTGGACATGGGGGGAATAGGGAGAGAGAGAAGATAATGTACATGGGGGGAATAGGGAAAAAGGGAAGATGCTATACATTGAGGGGTAGTATGAAGAGAGAGGGGAGAAGTTGGACATGGGAGGGGATATAACACACACAGGAGATGCTGGACATAGGGAAGGTAGAGTGACAGAGGAAATGCTGGATATAGGAGGCAGATAGGGACATAGCAGGAGGATGCTGGACACAGGGGGGAATAAGGAGACAAAGGAGAGATACCAGATGGAAGGGGAAGAGAAAAAAGATGTTCGTCGAATGGTGGGAGAGAGGATGAAAGAAAGAAGATTGTAAACAAAGGCTGGGGAGACAGGAGACAGAAAAAGAGTGGGGAATTAGAGGATGGCGAATGGAAGGGCTGAGGTGAGGGAAAGATGCAATAAAAAGAGGGAGAATGAGGATTGGATAATAGTAAGGAGAAGTGAAATCTGAATGGATACAGGCAGAAAAATATATGGAAGAAAGAGGAAATATATGGAAAGGAAAAGATCAATGTCAGAGATGGATGTAGGGGAGGATGTGAAGAAGACAGGCGATGAGAGAAGAAGTGACTGATGAACATGAGACCCTGTAAAGAGGGTAAAGAGAAGATGGGGAAAACAGAAACCAGGACTTGGACCAACAGAATGAGAGAAATAAAACGGCCAGACAACAAAGTTAAAACGGAATTTTATTTTTAATTTAGTGATTGGAGCATGCCAATTTTGGGAATTTAAATCTGATGTTTTTATATTTTGCAGAGTGCAGGGGGAAATGCTTTGCTAACTTCTATTTCTCTGGTGTTGCACTATATGGAGAGTATTGTTCACTATTTTTGTGTCCAGCCATTTGTTGCATTTTTATTTGCCTTTAGGGTAACCATTATGAATTTTAACATGCATTTATCTTCATTTATGTGTTGTTTTACTTTGTTATTATTATTACTATTGATTATCTCTGATTCTTGTTTTATGTTTTATCTTTTTAGGCGCATGCCAAAATAAATCGGGGTAGTTCCATAATACAGTTATTAATCCCTACTACTATAGACTCTTCGCTCAGTTGTTTGCAGTATACAGCAAAGGGCATGTATGCAAATGAGCTGTGTGCAAAATTTCAATGTAAAGTTGAGAGGAGGGGAGTAAAAGCATGCACAAACAGATGCTCTACAAGTGGCTGTGTACACATACATGTAAATGTCAAATGCTCACATTATATGCACAGGATGTGCAGGTTCTTTTGGTACTCGCCGCATAATATTTCACCCAAAACCATTTTTTATGAAATCACAACAGAAACCTAAAATAAAAAATAAATGATATAAATAAGTCCCAAAAACACACAAGGATAAGAAGCAAAAAAAAAAAGTTTTTGAATGCCAAACTATTGCTCATACATTGAAAAAACACACAGAAAATTTTCACATTGAAGGTAACTGCTCATCGGTACATATCCTGAAACAGTCTTCCCTACACATGTAAGACGTTCAAGTCACCTCAGACCAAGCGTAGAGATATTGGCACTCCTGCTGGTTATGTAATTCTTCACACGTTTCTCTGCATCATAGAAACATGATGGCAGAAAAAGACCACATGGCCACAGACTAGATAGGCCATGTGGTCTTTTTCTGTCGTCATATTTCTATGTTTCTATGTAGTCTGCCCTTCCATATCAACCACTATAACAGTCCCCTTTTTTCCTTTAGAGATCCTCTGTGTTTGTCCCATGTTTTTTTGAATTAAGATATTATCTTCATCTCTACCACCTACACTGGGAGACTATTCCATGCATCTACCACTCTTTCCATAAAGAAATATTTCCGCATATTACTCCTGAGCCTATCCCCTTTCACTCTCATCCTATGTCCCCTCTTAGCAGAGCTTGCTTTCAATTGGAAGAGACTCTCTTCCTGTGCATTTAGGCCATGGAGATATTTAAACATCTCTATCTTATACCCTCTATTCCACTTTTCCTCTAAAGCAGGGGTTCTCAACCCTGTCCTCAGGACCCACCTAGCCAGTTGGGTTTTCAGGATAACCACAATGAATCTGTATGAGAGAGATTTGCATACACTGCCTCCATTATATGCAAATGTCTCCATGCATATTCATTGTGGTTATCCTGAAAACCCGACTGGCTAGGTGGGTCCCGAGGACTGGGTTGAGAACCCCTGCTCTAAAGTATACATATTAAGATCTTTAAGACTCTCCTCATATGCCTTATAATGAAGACCACTAACCATTTTACTAGCCAGCCTCTGCACCATCTCCAACCTGTTTATATCCTTATGAAGGAGTGGTCTGCAGAACTGCATGCAATACTCCAAATGAGGTCACACCAAGACTTATACAGAGACACTATTGCCTCGTTCTTTCCGCTGGCGATTCCTCTCCCTATGCACCCAAGCATCCTTCTGGCTTTTGCTGTCGCATTTTCTACCTGCTTAGCTACTTTAAGATCATCATATACAATCACTTCCAGGTCCTGCTCTACTTACATTCACTCCATACACTGTACCGCTCCTTTGCATTTTTTCAGCCCAGATGCATGACCCTGCATTTTTTAGCATTAAATCTCAGCTGCCAAATTCTCGAACATTCTTCAAGCTTAGCTAGATCCCTCCTTATGTTATCTACTCCTTCCTGGCTGTCTATTCTATTGCAGATTTTGATATCATTTCCAAAGAGGCAAACCTTACTCAACAGCCCTTCCGCAATATCGCTAACAAAGATTAAAAAAAAATTGGACCAAGGACAGATCCCTGGGGCATACCACTGGTAACATCCTTCTCCTCAGAGTGAGCTCCATTTACCTGTACCCTTTGTCGCCTCCCACTCAACCAATTTCTAACCCAATCAGTAACTTTAGGGTCTATCCCTAGGGTGCTCAGTTTGTGTCAAAGGCTTTACTGAAATCCAAGTTCACCACATCTAGGACTCTCCCTCGGTCCAACTTCCTGATTACCTAAAGTAATCAATCAGATTTGTCTGACAAGACCTGCCTCTAGTGCATCCATGCTTCCTCCGATCCTGTAATCTGCTGGATCCAGAAACTTCACTAGTTTATCTTTCAACAGCATTTCCAATAATTTACTCACCACAGAGTTAGATTAATCGGCCTGTAGTTTTCAACCACATCCTTACTTCCGCTTTTGTGTCAAGGGACCACATGAGCCTTTCTCCAGTCCTCCAGCACCACTCTAGAATCCAAAGAAGCATTGAAAAGGTCAGTCAGTGGAGCTGCTAGAATGTCCCCAAGTTCCTTCAGTTTTCTCGGATGTATCCCATCTGGTCCTATTGCTTTATCTACTTTTAGTTTAGTTAGTTCCTCATGAACACAGTCTTCTGAAAATTGTTCAAGCTCCCTTTCACGTCTGTTCCTATTTGTGGGTGTTTTCTGAGGTCCTGCCCCTGGCCCTTCATCTGCAAACACAGAACAGAAATATTTGTTAAGCAATTCCGTTTTATCCTCATCAGCTTCTACATATTCCTCCTCATCACCTTTGAGTCTGACAATACAATTGTTTCCCTTCCTCCTGGGGGTCATTCTGTCCCAATGGGACATCCATCGCCACTATTCGCCCCCCTGCCGGCCGCGGCAAAAGTCTCCCTGTACAAACAATGCATTTGAATGGGGAGGCTTAGATGGGGGCAGGAGGGAGCATTCCAGAGGCATAGTGAGGGCAGGGCATGGTCGGTCCGTGACCCCAGACATACAGGGCCAATTCTGAGGTCAGCTCACTACGTAGAAACATAGAACATAGAAATATGATGACAGAAAAAGACCACATGGCCTATCTAGTCTGTTCTTCCATAACAACAACTACAACAGTCCCCTTTTTACCTTTAGAGTTCCTCTGTGTTTGTCTCATGCTTTTTTGAATTCAGTTACTGTCCTCATCTCTACCACCTCCACTGGGAGACTATTCCATGGATCCACTACTCTTTCCGTAAAGAAATATTTCCGCATATCACTACTGAATCTACCTCCCTTCACCCTCATCCCATGTCCCCTCGTAGCAGAACTTGCTTTCAATTGAAAGAGGCTCTCTCCCTGAACATTTATGCCACGGAGGTATTTAAACATATCAATCATATCACCTCTATCCTGCCTTTCCTCTAAGGTGTACATATTAAGATCTTTAAGTCTGTCCTCATATGCTTTATAATGAAGACCACAAACCATTTTAGTAGCCACTTTCTGTACTGACTCCATCCTGTTCACATCCTTTTGTAGATGCGGTCTCCAGAATTGCACACTATACTCCAAATGAGGACGCACCAAAGACTTATACAGAGGCATTATCACCTCCTTTTTTCTGCTAGCCATTCCTCTCCGTATGCACCCAAGCATCCTTCTAGCTTTTGCCATCGCCTTTTCTACCTGTTTAGCTACTTTAAGATCATCAGACACAACCACGCCTAGGTCCCGCTCTTCTTTAGTGGACAAAAGTACTTCACCCCCTATACTATATTGCTCCATTGGATTGCTGCAGCCCAAATGCATGACCTTACATTTTTTAACATTAAATCCCAGCTGCCAAATTCTAGACCATTCTTCAAGTTTAGCTAGATCCCTCCTCATGTTATCTACACCTTCCTGGGTGTCTACTCTATTGCAGATTTTGGTATCATCCGCAAAGAGGCAAACCTTACCTGAAAGCCCTTCCGCTATATCACTAACAAAGATGTTAAAAAGAATCGGACCAAGGACAGATCCCTGGGGCAAACCACTGATAACATCAGTGAGCTCCATTTACTTGTACTCTTTGTCGCCTCCCACCCAACCAATTTCTAACCCAAGCAGTAACTTTAGGGTCCATCCCTAGGGTGCTCAGTTTGTTTATAAGTCGCCTGTGAGGAACAGTGTCAAAGGCTTTACTGAAGTCTAAATACACCACATCTAGGGCTCTCCCTCGGTCTAACTCCCTGGTCACCCAGTCAAAGAAGTCAATCAGATTTGTCTGACAAGACCTGCCTCTGGTGAATCCATGCTGCCTCGGATCCTGTAATCCGCTGGACTCCAGAAACCTCACTATTTTCTCTTTCAGCAGCGTTTCCAATAATTTATTCACCGCCGAATTCAAACTAACCGGCCTGTAGTTTTCAACCACATCCTTATTTCCGCTTTTGTGTAAAGGCACCACATGAGCCTCTCTCCAGTCCTTTGGCACCACTCCTGACTCCAACGAGGCATTGAAAAGGTCAGTCAGTGGAGCTGCTAGAATGTCTCCAAGTTCCCTCAGTATTCTCGGGTGTATCCCATCCGGTCCCATCGCTTTGTCTACTTTAAGTTGAGCTAGTTTCTCACGAACACAGTCTTCTGAAAATTGTTCAAGATGTCCCTCGCTTCTGTTACTATTTGTGGGTGTTTTCTGAGGTCCTGCTCCTGGTTCTTCATCTGTGAGCACAGAACAAAAATATTTGTTAAGCAATTCCGCTTTATCCTTATCAGCTTCTACATATTCCTCCCCTACACCCTTGAGTCTGACAATACCACTTTTGCCCTTCCTCTTCTCACTAATATATCTGAAAAATGTCCTATCCCCCCATTTTATTGCATTGGATATTTCCTCCTCCTTTTGAATCTTTGTCTTCTTGACTACTTTGCTAGCTTCTCTAAGTTTTTCCAAATACAGATGCCTGTCTTCCTCTCTCTGTGATCTCTTGTATTTCATGAAGGCCTCCCTCTTTTTCTTCACTTTATCAGCTACTTCTTTCGAAAACCATAGCAGTTGGTTGCTCTTAAAATATCCCCTTTCAGTTTTTCCCACTGTTTTTCTACATCTCTCAGCTGTTCCCATCCCACTAACGACTCCCTGAGGTATTGGCCCATCTTCGCAAAGTCAGTCTTCCTAAAGTCTAAGATCCTCGCCTTTGAATGGATTCTAACAGCCCTAGTCCTAATACTGAACCACACCATCTGGTGATCACTGGATGCAAAATGATCTCCCACTACAACATCAGAAACACTTTCACCATTGGTAAGCACCAAGTACAGTATGGCCCCTTCACGTGTAGGGTCTGTTACCAATTGCCTGAATAGTTCTCCCTGTAGAGAATTCAGGATCTCCTTACTTATAGATGATACTGCAGCAGGAATGTGCCAATCAACATCTGGCATATTGAAATCTCCTATCAGTAGCACTTCCCCTTTCCTAGCAATGCTGCGCATGTCTTCAATTAACTCTCTGTCCACCTCCTCCTCTTGTGAGGGAGGTCTGTATATCACACCAATGTAAATAGATATCTCTTTCCCTCTTTCTAGTTTAACCCACAATGCCTCCCCTCTCCCTTTTAAGCTCTGTAATCCCAAAGCTTTAATAGTAGTTTTTACATATAGTGCCACTCCTCCTCCCCTTCTTCCTACCCTGTCCTTTCTGAATAAAGTATAGCCAGGTACAGTTACATCCCAATCATGATTTTCTGTGAACCATGTTTCTGTAACTGCCATTAAATCCAAGTCAGCCACTCCCACCAAAGCTTCAACATCAGGGATCTTATTTCCCATGCTACGGGCATTTATACATACTGCTTTCCATATGTTAACCGTGTTACCCATTTCCATAAAGTTATTTAATGTATCACCTACATGGGGGCTTTCACTTACCTGGGGGCTTTCTTCTCCCATCCCCAACGAATCTAGTTTAAAGCCCTCTTCAGTAGATTAGCCAGTCTACTACCGAAGACGCGTTTACCTTTCTTGGACAGATGGATGCCATCTCTGCTCTGCAACCCTTGGAACAGCATCCCATGGTCTAGGAAACCAAAACGCTCTCGATGACACCATCCACGCAGCCATGCATTCATCTCCAGGATGCGAGCCTCTCTGCCTTGGCCTTTACCCTCAACAGGGAGTATTGAAGAGAACACCATCTGTGCGCCAAACTGCTTCACCCTCTGTCCCAAAGCCATGAAGTCACTTTTGATACGTTCCGAGGTATACCTGGCAGTATCATTTGTTCCAACATGGATTAGCAAAATTGGGTAATAGTCAGTGGGCTTGATGAGTCTCGGCAAACTCTCCATAACATCTTGGATTTTGGCACCAGGCAGACAGCATACCTCTCTGGACATCAAGTCTGGTCGGCAGATGGACGCCTCAGTACCCCTCAGAAGAGAGTCTCGAACCACCACTACCCTTCGTTTCCTTGTGGTCCCTGATTCTGCTCCTTTGGGGTACTTGAGCTCTGGTTCTTCCCTTTCCAGGGATGCTTTCACCTCCTCCACTTCCAGGGCTGCATAATGATTCTTCAATTCAAGGGCTGGAGAAGTTGGATTGGTGATTTTGCAGGCCCTGGTGACTTGTGTCCAACCATCGACATTCTGTTGGCACCCATCTTCTCCTCTGCTGGAGAGCTTGATTGCTGCAAGAAGCATCTCATCAATGTACTTCTCACTGTCTTGATGCTCCTCAGCCTCGCCACCGCCTCTCTGAGTTCCTCCACTTGTTTCCTCAGAGCTTCAGCATGCAGGCACCCTGCACATGGAACCGGTCCTTCAATTGGCATTAGGACCTCTGTCTGGACCGAGGCAGAAGCTGTAATGGGGGCAACAGCTTTAGCGATATGATTTTTCCCAGCCATTGTTCTGTTCGTGGAGCTTAGGTATCTGTTAAAAGCAGAGAGAGAGATCTACCAAGTACCAGCCGGTTTCCCACCTGTCCTTTCAGAGAAAAAGCAGTTAAATCTCTTTAATTATATTCAATATGTGCTGGTCCAATTCTCTGTGCTTTTTCAAATGGGGAGGTGCCCTATAAAGCAAGACTACTTGCTAGGGGTGGGTGGGAGTCGGGGTGGGTAGGAAGGGAACTAACACCTCCCAAAGCTGAGGAGGTTACTGGAGTTTAACCACCTACTGTGCTCAAGGAAAGTCCCACTAAAGCATGAAAAAGAAAGTAACCTTGCTTTAAAAATGTACAAAAAACCCTTTTAAGAGCTCCCAGTCAGAGAGCTAACAAAAAACCCCTTAAATCGTTACTGTTGGTTTATCTGGAGAGCTCCTGTAGGAAAGCCTGAACAGGGCAGGGCACTGGAGCCTTTTATGCAGGCCCTCAACTGCTCTCAGGTAATCAGGCTCACTAACTCCTGATTAGGTGTTAGCAGTTCCCAAAGCTGAGGAGGTTACTGGAGTTTAACCACCTACTGTGCTCAAGGAAAGTCCCACTAAAGCACCAAAAAGAAAGTAACCTTGCTTTAAAAATGTACAAAAAACCCTTTTAAGAGCTCCCTGGAAAGTAACCTTGCTTTAAAAATGTACAAAAAACCCTTTTAAGAGCTCCCTGGAACTATGAACTTAGATGTCAAGGCATCCTGTCGCCGAGCTGGAAACAAAAAGTAGGGAGGTGCAGGAAGTTCCCCACAGCTGAACCCTGGCCATGGGAGGCCAGTTCGAAGGTTCGGCTGCGGGGAATGAAGTGAATCAGCAGCAGCTGGCATTCATTGCTCCTGAATGGAGTGTGGTGACATGGCGATAGGACGCCATGGCACTGCAGCTCCATTCAGGAGCTTGACTGAGGCAGCCGGGCATGTGGCTGTGTGTGCAGGCCGATCGGAATCAGGCCCAGCCTGCACGTTCAGGTTCTAGACTCAATTCTGATCCCATGGGCACGTCTAGCCTCCATGGGATCAGAATCGGGTCTACCTCTCGGCGTCCCGATTCCAATCGGCCACCAGGGGCCTGGATGCCCACACTGGAATGTGCCTCCCTCTCACTAACATATCTGAAAAATATCTTATCCTCCCATTTTATTGCATTGGCTATTTCTTCTTTTTGTATCTTTGCCTTCCTAACTACTTTGCTAGCTTCTCTGGTTTTCCAAATATAGATGCCCGTCTTCCTCTCTCTGTGATCTCTTGCATTTCATGAAGGCCTCCCCCTTTTTCTTCATCTTTTCAGCTATTTCTTTTGAGAACCATAGCAGCCTCCTTTTCCTTTTACCTTTTATTTACCTTTCTAACAAAAAGGTTGGTTGCCCTTAAAATATCCTCTTTCATTATAGCCCAATGTTTTTCTATATCCCCCAGCTGTTATTTTTATTTATTTATTTATTTTTATTTTATTTACATTCTCTTATATACTGCGCTATTCTGCATCAGTGCGGTTTACATTGAACAAACTGAAATTACATTGAACAGGGCATTATAACTTGGAGAAAACTATTTTACAGGGAACATGGGCTATGGAGGGTTAAGTGGCTTGCCCAAGACCACAAGGAGCACCTGTGGGAGTAGAAACCCCAGTCCTTCCGGCCCAAGGTTGCTGTCCTCTAGTGGGATTTGAACCTCTGACCTTCCGGCCTGAAGTACCTTGCCCCAACCACTAGACCACTCCTCCACTCTGATGACTCCCATCTTAGCAAAGTTATTTTTTCCTAAAGTCTAAGACCCTCGCTTTTGAATGGATTTTATCAGCCCTAGTCCTAATACTGAACCACATCAACTGGTGATCACTGGATGCGAGATGATCTCCCACTAAAACATCAGAACCACTTTCACCACTGGTAAGAACCAAGTTCACTATGGCCCCTTCACGTGTGGGTTCAGTTACTAGTTGTGTAAATACTTCTTCCTGTAGAGAATCCAGGATCTCCTTACTTCTAGATGACACCACAGCAGGGATGTACCAATCAACATCTGGCTTATTGAAATAACCTGGCAATGCTGCGTATACCTTCTATTAAATTGCCATCGACTTCTTTTCCCTGTGAGTGGGATCTATATATCATACCAATGCAAATGGATTTCTCTTTCTCTCTTTCTAGTTTAAACCACAGTGCCTCCTCTCTCCCTTTTAAGCCCTGTAATTCTATAACTTTTTCATACATTTTTTACATATAGTACCACTCTTCCTCCCATTCGTATTACCCTGTTGTTCCTGAATAAAGTATAGCCTAGTATAATTACATCCCAGTCATGGTTGTCCATGAACCATGTCTCCATAACCGCCACTAAATCCAAGTTAGCCTCTCCCATAAAAGCCTCAACATCTGGGATCTTATTTCCCATGCTACAGGCAATTATACACACTTCTTTCCAGATGTTGCACCTTTTACCATTTCTATAGAGATATTTAATGTTTCTCTTACCTGGGGGCTTTCTTCACCCATCCCCAATGGACCTAGTTTAAAGCCCTCTTCAGTAGTTAGCCAATCTGCTACTGAAGACATGTCGACCCTTCTTGAACAGATGGATGCCATCACTGCTCTGCAACCCTTGGATCATCATCCCATGGTCCAAGAATCCAAAACGCTCTCAATGACGCCATTCACGCAGCCATGTATTTAGCTCCAGGATGCGAGCTTCTCTGCCTTGGCCTTTACCCTCAACAGGGAGGATTGAAGAGAACACCACCTGCGCCCCTATCTGCTTCACCCTCTGTCCCAGAGCCATGAAGTCACTTTTGATATGCTCAGAGGGATACCTGGCAGTATCATTTGTGCCGACATGGATAAGCAATATTGGGTAATAGTCAGTAGGCTTGATGAGTCTTGGCAAACTCTCTATAACATCTTGGACATTGTCTGGTTGGCAGATGGATGGCTCAGTAACACTCAGAAGAGTGTCACCAACCACCACAACCCTTCGCTTCCTTGTGGCCACTGATTCTGCAACTTTGGGGTGCTCAGGCTCTGGTTTATCCCTTTCCTGGGATTCTTTCACCTCTTCCACTTGCAGGGCTGCATTATGGTTCTTCAGTTCAAGGGCTAGAGGAATTGGATTGGTAATTCTGTAGGCCCTGGTGACTCGTGTCCAACGTCTGTCATTTTGGCACAGACATTATTAGTATGCCATTTTAGTACATGCAGCTCATTTGTGTATTATTTAAATACACTTAGCATTGCTGTGTGTGCTTACTTTTCCTTTGCTATTTACGTTCGTGTCAATCTCTTTTCTGCATTTGGCATGGTGGAACTTGTGCATATAAGTTGCATTATCTGCACGTTAGTCTTTCTGCATTGGCCCATAAACTTGTAACTGCGGCAGTAGAGTGTTAAGTGACTTGCCCAAGGTCATAAAGAGTGCCAGTGGTCTTTCCAGTTCTAGGCTGCTGCCCTAACCACTGAGCTACTCTTACACCTTTAAGCGCAGGAGCGAACCGAGCCGCATGCAATATCGCTGCTGCCTAGTTACCTAATCCGGCTTCTTGCATGTGTGGCGATTCCCGGATATTCAATGCCGGGGCCGCATATGACCCCGGCACTGAATATCTGGGGTTAAGGGTCGGTGGGCAGGGCTATGCATTATAGTGGCGCATAGCCTGCCCAGAGGAATATTGGGCTCTTAGAGTTCAAGCATCCATCTTTAGATGAAAACTGTAATGATCACTGAATTTCCACCCTGGTGACTGCTGGTAGAAAAACAGCAGCTGATCAGGAATACAGAATGAGAAAATTTTACACAGATTTGTTTAAGACTCATTCATTTAGTATTTGGGTTATTCTGAGCTCTAGACATATATTCTGCCAGTACCAGACCTAAAAACACAGCTCTAGAAGGTCATTCGGGACAGGTTGCAGCAAAGCCTTGGTTTTACCCTCATTGTATACATGGAAATAGAATCGCTGCTTCTTAGGGAAATCGGAACTACTGCTCCGCATGTGCCGTGATCAAGGACAGGAGTGGCTCAGCTTGTAGCAGATGACAAGGAACCATCTGTAAACTCAATAAGGTTCTATTCCAATCCAGAACCTCTACTCCCCATGAGTAAATCATCTTCCAACCCAGACTACATCCAATAGTATATTTGGTTTTGTTTATTTCCACAAGCTTATTATTTTTCTGTGCCTCAGCAGCACCAGTCTATCAAAACAACTATGGTTTGAATAACAAATTAAAATAAAAACAATCTTGAAAATATAGCAGCAGAACACCAGATGCAGATGTTCTCTTTATTTTTTAAGTATTTAAAAACACAACTGAAAATTTGCTTAAAGAAAGGAAAACATTTTATGTCTGAACATATTGCAACAGGCCACCAGCCCTCGGTTTAGTAACCTTGGCTGCCCTCTAGTGGCAATATTTTGTATAGCGGTCCATCAGATCCTATACAGAAAACCATAGTAACATAGATCAGTGTTTTTCAACCTTTTTTGTGCAAAGGCACACTTTTTTCATGAAAAAAATCACGAGGCACACCACCATTAGAAAATGTTAAAAAAATTTACCTCTGTGCCTATATTGACTATATATAAAGTAATTCTCTTGAATAGGAATCAAACACTCACACCAACCCCACTCCCCTGCTGGTTCACTCACTCCTCCACCCCCCCCTCCTCTGCTGGTTCACTCACCCACCCCCCTGTCACTTACTCACCCCTCCTGCTGGTTCACTCACTCACTTACCCCCCTCCCGTGCTGGTTAACTCACACCATCGCCCGCCCCCCCCCCTTGCTGTTTCACTCAAACCCCCCCCCCCTCCACTGCTGGTTCACTCACACTCCCCCCCCCCTTGCTGGTTCACTCACACACACACACACACACACACACCCCTCTGCCCAAGCCGCTGCTTCTGCTTTGTACAGAGCAGCGGCTGCACTACACTTACATTGAAAAGTAAAGAGAAACTGTGTCAGGAGCCCTCCGGTCATCGCAGAGCCCGAGGAAGTGATGTCATGGGGGCGGGCTCCTCACAGGCTGTCTTTCCTTTTCAAATTAACTTTATTGCAGCTAAAGTTAATTTGAAAAGGAAAGACAGCCTGTGAGGAGCCCGCCCCCAAGACATCACTTCCTCGGGCTCTGCATGATCGGAGGGCTCCTGACACAGTTTCTCTTTACTTTTCAATGTAAGTGTAGTGCAGCCGCTGCTCTGTACAAAGCAGAACCAGCGGCTGCACTGCTATAGGGAATCGCGTTCGCGCCGCGGACTTCGGCACAAAAGCCGGTTTTTTGCTCTGGCCGCTCCCGATCTTGCGGCCAGAGCAAAAAACCGGCTTTTCAATGGCCGGTTTTACAACTGTGCTGGCAGCCGGCCTGGCCATGGAAAAACCAGCCAGGCCGGCTGAAAACCGGCCGGTTGGCAACCCTAATTTGTGAGCCGAGGCCACATGTTACGGATGAAATTGGAATTTTTCCCACGGCACACTAGTGTGCCGCGGCACAGTGGTTGAAAAACGCTGACATAGATGATGGCAAATGGAGACCGAAATGGCCTCTTCAGTCTACCCATTAAGGTGGTAGGGTTGAACCACTACTTAATACAGGTTACCACCCCATGCCTTTGTTTAAGGTTGTAGCTGCTGCTCTGTGTAGATTGCCCTCCCTCCACCTGTTTTGCTATGCTTTTGTTTATTTTTTTTTGTTTATTTTTATTTATTTTTTTTATTATTATTATTTTTTTAAATGCTTTATTTTCGTTTTACAACAACAAAGGAAAGGAAGACATACAGCTAAAAGACAAATACATACATGGAATGTGATACATACACCAAAGTAAACCCCTGCCACCCCCCTCCCCCCTGCTTCTTCTCTAGAAAACTAAAGCATTCTCGAAACGGGCGTGTACTGACATTATTGTGTTACAAAACCTAACGGCGATCTGAAACATGATGAGTGTACATTAAACAGACATGTCGAAGCAATGAGCAGATTGTACATGATCATTGAGCATCTGCCATTTAGACAAGCGAGAATGAATTTGGGTATGGAAAATAGCTCTCCGAGATATCTGCTCATATTTACTATATAAGCAGACAAGGTTCCACTATTCATTGACAGTAAGTCGAGAGCTATCCTTCCAAGTCCTCGTGATTAAACATATGGCTATACCCAGCATGAAATCAGGAGAAAGCGACCCTTCTTAGGAAGAGAGGGGACCTCCGCCACTGAGCGGAGTCCCACAGTCTTCCAAGAAAGAGGCTCGTGAAGGTGTAAGATAAATGGAATACAGCCCCAAGCCCGCCCCCAGTAACCTGTAGTTAAAGACATTCATAAAGAACATGAGCGAGGGTTCCCACATCAGTATAGCAAGACCTACACTGGTCCCTGGCAGTTGTGTTCCATTTGACTATTTTCCTGGAATATAAGAACATCTATGTGCAAAAAAGACGAGAGATGAGTTCAGGTACCTGAGGCAGAGCGGGGAACCCGCACTATTTTGCTCCAGAAAACGCTCCAATGCACAGGGGTTAAAGTGGTTTGCGGTTAGCGATCCCAGACTTGTTGGACTCTACAAGTGGCAGTATCTGTACCCTGACATAATAGTTTATAAAAATTAGAGGCTACCCCATGTGTACTACTAATAGAGTGAATTAGTTCTAATAGCCCATCCTTAGTAGGGACAGAGGACGGCATGATGGGGGAAGAGAAGAAGGTAAAGTCAAGCTCATTGGGGTACAGTAACCTCCATAGATCGACTAGAACAATATCTTTGATCGCAGAGGTAAGCGCGATGTGACTCTTGGGGGGACCACTTATCCTAGGCGGCAATTTGTCAATCAGGGGATCAAGACCTAAATTGAAATCCCCCCCTATATCAATGAAGTATTAGCAGAGGCCTGCGCAACCTGAGCAATAGTAGCAAAAGGGCAGGGTCATCCACATTAGGAGCATAAAGGCATATACATGTAACTTTAAAGTTACCTATCTTGAGGTGAACTCAGGACCATTTACCCGCTGTATCTGAGCAAGTCGCAACAATAGTAGCATGCAGAGATTTCCTATCCAATATGGCTACCCCACATTTCCTAGAAGCGGCTGGGGAATAGGCGGCCACCATGTAAGGTTTAACATTGAGTTTGAGAGTTTCCTTCGAGTTGAAATGTGTTTCTTGGAGGAAAATCAGGTCCGCAGCTTCATGACTTAGATAGCTTAGGAGTTTCCTCCGTTTTATCGGATTATTAATTCCTTGTACATTCAATGAAAAATCTTACATGGTGCCATCAATCGATAATAGACATTTTAGGTAAGGGCGCTTGAAAACTTACAACATAATCAGAATCTGTACAATAATGACATAAGCACCAAGTATGCTGGCCAATACACCCATATTGAAAAGTATGTACCAAAGTAACTTAGAGAAGAAGCAAAATCCCCAATGAATATGGCGACCAGATGTCTGCGGGAGGAGGCCCTAGAGAGGAAGATAGAGACATAATAAAAGAAAGAAACACCAGAGTCCATAAGTAACACTGTCTCTGATACTCGTCGAGGCTACTATGGGTAGATGGAATCGGGTCCCAGATATCTTCAAAATAAGGCAACAAACCGCCCTCGACAGACTCTTCGCAGAGCCGCAGTAAATCCAATATGGCAGGTACAGCGGATGTGAGAGTACTGGCAGGAATATTCTGGAAGTCAGCGCATCAAGTCGGCTTCTTTAGAGTCCAAAAACTCCGCTAGTAGATCAGGGTCCTCAAATGTTCTTGTCTGATTGTGAAGCGTGACTCGGAGCTTGGCCGGGTACATCAGGCCATAGCGTGCTTGTAGTTGTTGAAGCCTCGGCCGAAATTCCAGAAAGCGCTTTCGGCGGTCGACCGTGGGTTTAGCCAAGTCAGGATAGAAGGAGACCTTGTGGCTCTCAAACTCCATATGGCCCTTTGCTCGGGAGGCACTGAGAATTTGTTCCACATGTTGATATCTCAAGAGTCGAAAGATGATAGGCCGCGGGGTCTTCCTGTTGAGCGTTATGTTTGTGGGTACACGATGAGCGCGATCGATCTCCAATTCTTTGGTAAAGGTGATTTGGAGCAGGGAAGGGAGGATTTTACTTAAAAACTCCTTCATGTCTCCCAATTCCGCTCCCTCCGGTATGCCCACGAGTCGTAGGTTGTTGCGGCGCGCTCTATTATTGCCATCTTCCACTTCTTTCTGCAAGGCCCGCACCTGACATTCAACTTTGTCGAGTTTAGACAGCCGGACCGCATGGGAGTCTAATATACTCTCCATTTTGTCCTGACGCGAAGAGAGCCCCTCTAGCCTGCCTTGCAGTACACCAAGATCTTCCCTCAGCGCTCGAAGTGCTTCACCGTTTGACTGCACGAGGTCCTTAACCCCTCTAATTTCTGCGAGGATTTCCTGCTGCATGTCGGGGCCCTCGCGCAAAGCCAGCCCCTTCTGCGGGGACGGGGGTTCAGTTTTGGAGCGTTTACCATGAGAAGCCGCTGGAGATCCAAATTCCAGGCGCGTGGGTTTGGTCCCCGTCATCTCACCAATGTGCCCCGGCAAGATCAGAGCAGAAATTCAAGTTTGTCCGGTGTTAATTCAGGATTATGAGTAGGCCTCTCGGGAGCCTCAGCGTTATGCGACCATCCCGCTGGACATCGGGCTCCGCCCCCCTATGCTTGTGTTTATAATTGCAAGTGGCTCTCACACAGTTTATTCTTCTCCATCCAGGCCTTCTTAAGAAGTGCAAAAGTCAGATCTTTACTACTTTGAGGTGAATCACTCAAAGGTGTTTAATAAAAAGCACATTGCTAGTGCATAGTTGGCACTAAAAATGAACACAGGGGTGGCACTTGACCCCCCACTAGTAAATGGAAGTGTCTTCGGCATGTCGCCATGCTACTAGCATCACTGTTTTCAGCACAATCAGCGCAGATGTAATTACTGCCACTCATTGAGGTGGCGGCAAGTGGATCAGTGCTAAATGCCGCATCGACAAGAAGCACGTGCCAATAATGCCCCCGCTACTTGCAATGAGGATGATCTGCCCAAGAACTGCCAGGTATCTACCCCAATCCACATTGCTCTTGTCTTACTAATCTGTTATGTTTTTTTGAAGGTGTGAATAAGCAGGTGGACAAAGGTGAGTCGGTTGATATAGTGTATCTGGACTTTCAGAAAGCCTTTGACAAGGTCCCTCATCAGAGACTTTTGGCAAAACTAAAGAGTCATGGGATAGGAGGCAGTGTACTATTGTGGATCAGGAACTGATTAAAAGATAGAAAGCAGAGGGTTGGGCCAAATGGCCAATTTTCCCAATGGAGAAAGGTGAATAGTGGTGTACCCCAGGGATCTGTACTGGGTCCACTGCTTTTTGACATATTCATAAATGACCTGAAAAAGGGAATAACGAGTGAGGTTATCAAATCTGCAGATGACACAAAACTATTTAAAGTTGTTAAAACCCAAGAGGATTGTGGAAAATTGCAAGAGGATCTTGATAAATTGGAAGACTGGGCCATCAAAATGGCAGATGAAATTTAATGTAGACAAGTGCAAAGTTATGCACCTAGGGAAGAACAACCCAAACTATGGTTACACAATGCAAGGTTCCACATTAGGAACCACCACCCAGGAAAAAGATTTAGGCGTCATTGTGGATAACATGTTAAAACCCTCGGCCCAGTGTGTAGTGGCAGCCAAGAGAGCAAATAGAATGCTAGGTATCATAAGCAAAGGAATGGAAAATAAAACAAAAGATATTATAAAGCCTCTATATCGTTCCATGGTGAGACCGCACCTTGAATATTGTGTGCAATTCTGGTCACCGTATCTTAAAAAGGATATAGCGTTATTAGAAAATGTTCAGAGAAGAGCCACCAAAATGGTAAAAGGGGAATAAAGGATACCCCTATGAAGAAAGGCTAAAAAGCTTAGGGCTCTTTAACCTGGAAAAGAGACAGCTGAGGGGACATATGATAGAAGTCTATAAATTAATGAATAGAAACATAGAAACATGATGACAGAAAAAGACCACAAGGCCCATCTAGTCTGTCCTTCCATAACAACAACTACAACAGTCCACTTTTTACCTTTAGAGATCCTCTGTGTTGGTCCCATGCTTTTTTGAATTCAGTTACTGTCCTCATCTCTACCACCTCCACTGGGAGACTATTCCACGGATCCACTACTCTTTCCGTAAAGAAATATTTCCGCATATCACTCCTGAATCTATCTCCCTTCACCCTCATCCCATGTCCCCTCGTCGCAGAACTTGCTTTCAATTGAAAGAGGCTCTCTCCCTGAACATTTATGCCACGGAGGTATTTAAACATCTCAATCATATCACCTCTATCCCGCCTTTCCTCTAAGGTGTACATATTAAGATCCTTAAGTCTGTCCTCATATGCTTTATAATGAAGACTACTAATCATCTTAGTAGCAACCCTCTGCACCGACTCCATCCTGTTCACATCCTTTTGAAGGTGCGGTCTCCAGAATTGCACACCATACTCCAAATGAGGTCGCACCAAAGACTTATACAGAGGCATTATCACCTCCTTTTTTCTGCTAGCCATTCCTCTCCGTATGCACCCAAGCATTCTTCTAGCTTTTGCCGTTGCCTTTTCTACCTGTTTAGCTACTTTAAGATCATCGGACACAACTACGCCTAGGTCCCGCTCTTCTTTAGTGGACAAAAGTACTTCACCTCCTATGCTGTATTGCTCCCTTGGATTGCTGCAGCCCAAATGCATGACCTTACATTTTTTAACATTAAATCCCAGCTGCCAAATTCTAGACCATTCTTCTAGCTTAGCTAGATCCCTCCTCATGTTATCTACACCTTCCTGGGTGTCTACTTTATTGCAGATTTTGGTATCATCCGCAAAGAGGCAAACCTTACCCGACAGCCCTTCCGCTATATCACTAACAAAGATGTTAAAAAGAATCGGACCAAGGACAGATCCCTGGGGCACACCACTGGTAACATCCTTCTCCTCAGAGTGAGCTCCATTTACTTGTACTCTTTGTCGCCTCCCACCCAACCAATTTCTAACCCAAGCAGTAACTTTAGGGTCCATCCCTAGGAGTGGAATGGAGTGGAACGGGTAAATGTAGATCAATTGTTTACGTTATCAGAATATAGAAAGACTAGGGGACATGCAATGAAGCTACAGGGTAAACTATTTAAGACTAATAAATGAAAATATTTTTTCACTCAACGTGTAATCAAATTCTGGAATTTGTTACCGGAGGATGTAGTAAAGGCTGTTAGTGTAGCTGGGTTTAAAAAAGGTTTGGACAAGTTCCTGGAGGAAAGGTCCATAAACCATTATTAAGAAGGGACCCAGGATATCAATGCTTGACCCAGTACAAGCATTGTGGAACCTGTGTCTTTTGGGGAAACTGCTAGGTACGTGTGACCTAGATTGGCCACTGTTGGAAACAGGATACTGGGCTTGATGGACCTTGGTCTGACCCAGTAAGGCATATCTTATGTTCTTACCTGAGAGTTGCCAACATTTTTCAGCTTTGAAATGAGCTGAGGAGATAGTTGCATGTGGGAAAGAGCATGAATGCTTAGAATATTATACTGAAATTCTGAGCTATGGAAGAGCAGTTTCATCCTGGTGCTATTGGATGATGTTTCTGAGTTTTGTACCTCATCAATCCTGCTGTCTTTGGAAAACACATTACAGGTCAGCAACCTTGTTGTTCTGATGTTAGATCTTTTGTTTGGATGCCTGAAGGTACCTTTCCAGGCTAACATATGTCTTCATAAAGTGGGCACATAAAACTAGAGAAAGCGGAGCAAGAAAGTAATTGCTGTTAGGGATGTACACAGAAAATAAATATTTGTTCATCTTCTAGTCATTTTTGAACCTTTTTTCCCAATTTCTGAACATTAATTCATAGGTTAGCTTGCAATAAATTGGTTCTGTGTGTACTAAGCTTTTTATGGTGCAATAACAAACTGAACGTACACTAATACTGCACAGCCCTAGTTCCAGGCTGCTGCAATCCAGTGACAGAGAGCACCGAGACTTTCTCCTGTGTCAGTGAATTGAAAAAAAAAGGAGAAGGAAAGTCATCAAGGAAGATTGAGATGCAAAAGGTCAGGGTGCTTTAACCACTTCTTGGGCCCTGGGCAAACCTTTGTGGATGGGCCCCTTTTTATTTTTTTCCAAAAGCACTTCCCCCAAATATGTATCCAATAATCAGAATTACCTCCCAAGAAACAATCAACTTTCAAATGTAACTTTGTCATATCAAACATCTTGAGAAACAGAAGCACCCAATCTACGGATGACGAATAGCCGAGGCAAACTTCCCACGGAGCATTAAGTGTTTCCTCGTATACCCTTATATGGAAGTGACAGCGAGAGAATAAGAGGAAACGACCAGCAATAGGAATTCCAGCAGCTTAAGAGTGTAGGATGGTTTCAGGAAATCTATTAATCAGTAGAAGAAACAGAAGGGGAGTGAGGATATGGATCAGTGTTTCCCAATCTAGTTCCCAAAGCACATCACCTAGCCAGTCTGTTTCAATGAGTTGTTTGTAGAATACGCTGAGCCTAATGTATGCAAATCTCTCAGGCATATGCAAATATATTCATGCTTATTCATTACAGGTACATTACAAGAAAGATGACTGCAGATAAAAATCAATAGGTTCATTCTGTCTGCCGGCTTATTTTGAAGTGCAGGGCAACAGGCTGCTACTGTGACTAAGTTTAGAGCCTGTGCTATAAAATACTGCACGGTAGGTCTGTGTGTTCAGTTCTGATGGCGCAAAATGGGTTGTTAATATTAAGGGAATACTGTAAGCATAAACAGCCTGGAAAATAAAATAACATACAAGGAAATGCTGCTTCTCTACCGCTTCATCAATATCAGCCGTGGCTTGCACACACCATGGAAGCCAAATAAAGCTACGGCCACAGCCCAAAGGAAGGACACCCACGGCTCCTGAAGCTGCACTTACCCCACCACTCCTCCTCCTCCTTCCTCTTCGCAGCAGCACAGCCACTCACCACTGGGGGCTTAGGGCACCAGTTGCAGGTGACCATGAGTTCGTTTTCCTGGTGACGTCACCAATTACCTTCCCCTCCTTGTCACTGTGTACCCCAACCTTACTGTTTGCCAGGAGTCTCTTAGGGACCAAGCCTGAAGCGCTACTGGCAGCTCTGCTCTGATCCCTCCTCCTTCCTGGACTGGCTCCGCCCACATGCATGAGCTCATTGCGGGCTCTGAACATGCAAAGTGCTGCTTCTCTCCGGGCCACCTCATCCCTCAATCTCCATTCTTTCTGTTCAAACAAATCTATTACTAGTATTTAGCTCACAGCTTTCTAGTAGACATTCAAGGTGAGTCACAGCCAGGTGTAGTAGTTATTTCCCTGTCTCCAGAGGGCTTATAACCTAAGCTTGTACCTGTGCCAGTGGAGGTTTAAAGAATGTCAGTGGGATTTGAACCTTAGTCTTTCTGGATACAGGCTGCTTCCCTAGCCACTAGGCGGCTCCTCCTCTCTGAAGAAGGTGGGCCATGGGCAGAGGCAGCACTGCGCATGTTCAGTGACCTCATAGCCTACACTGCTCTCACAGCTGCATTTAGATTGGTACCATCATGCAGGCAAGTCTGCTAGACTTAGCATAGAGGAGGGTCACATTGAACAACTGCTTGGGCTTCACGCCCCACTGGTACTCCCAGGCTCGCCTACACACACTTGATCTCTGACCTGCACATACATATCGATTCCAGTTTTGTTTTTTTACCCCTCTCCTTGGATGCATCTTACTGATGTGCTCCACAGAACATACCTAAAGGTTGAAGTCAGCATTGTAATTGCCACTGCTTTGTTTAGATCTGTATGCAGTGTTCCTACTCCCTGACATCACTTCCTGAGCTCTGACCATTGGTGGCATTATGAGGGAAAGGATTACGGAAAGGACCATGCATTTACCTATAGGCCCCCTGTTATGCAGGACCCAGGGCAGCTGCTCCTTTTGCCCATAGGTAAAAGCAGCCCTGCAAAAGAGTTCAAAAGAGGAGTCCCAAAGACGATTCCCAGGAGTAGCCCGAAGAGGTATCTATAGATAAGGGAGACATTTGTATGTCACTAACTGTTTAAACGACAGTTTGAAGTTATTTTACGGATATCACCTGAAGACAGTGGGGCACATTTCACAATGGGACGTCCAAGTGCAATCTTGGACATCAAAGCCAGAATGTCTGAAAAAAAAAAAAAAGCAGGCACGTGCAACTTCAGGCATGATTTCGGAAACGTGGACGTGCCCAATATGCACATGTATTAAATGTCTATATAGAAGTCCCCGGATAGCATTTCAGAACCAAGATGTCTACTAGCGTAATGGTTAGAGTATTGGCTTAGAGCAAGGTGGCCAGCATTCAAATCCCAGAGTGGGCCTTTGTGATCTAAGGCTAGTCACTTAATTCCCCGTCTTCTCTACACTCTCTGGATGTTTTAAGGTCAAAACAAGCACTTTCCTGATTTCTATTCGTGCCTGGAGCAGATATAAACATTGATGTGCCTGCAAACCTGCTTGGATGTCCCTGCGCCAGAGATGTCTGCAAATATTTATTTATTTATTTTATTTAACAATCATTTATATCCCGCATCTTCCGGAGTTCAGGTGCGGTTCACAATTGAACAACAGTCAACAAAGCAAGAGCTTGTTTTTACATGGAACAATTTTTTGACAATAAACAGTGTAATGCTTAAATACATAACAGAACAATATAATGGTTAGATACATTATGGAACAAGAACAAATACATTATAGATACATTATGGAACAAGAACAAAGGTTAATAACTATTTACAATTTCAGAGTTGTAAGCTCTATTGGATTGAGTCGTCGTTATTTACAAGTAAATGTAGTATCTGTTGAGTTATGAGGTTTAGCTTTATTCGTTTGAGCGTGTTTTAGCCTTTTTCTGGGATGATCAGTGGATTAGCTATGGTATTGTAATGCAAGGTGAAGAGATAGGTTTTCAGTTTTTTACGGAGTTCTATAATTTCTGTTGATGAGCGTAGGTCCTCCGGGATGGAGTTCCAAATGATGGGGGCCGCATGTGAGAATGCTCTGTTATTAGTTTGTTTGTTTGCTTTTATAAAGTCATTTGGTGTCTTTAATTTATTTGAGTGTCCTTTTCTGTGGGAGACTTTTTGTGTCTCCTTACATATAAGTTTGCTTAATGGGGTTGGCGCCATGCCATTTTGGGTTTTAAATGTGGTTATTACAGTCTTATATATTATCCTGCTTTGTATTGGCAGCCAATGCAGGGATGCTAATATTGGGGTAATATGCTGGAGTGAATTTACATTCATTACAATTCTGGCTGCTGCGTTCTGTGCTAGTTGTATTCTTTTGATGTTTTGTTTCGTTATGCCTAAGAGAATTAGATTGGAAAAGTCAAAATGCGGGGTTATGGTTGCCTGTATTATATTAATGAAATCTTGAAAATATACCAGTGGACGTAGTTGCTTGAGTATTTTAAGTTTGAAGTAGACTTTCTTTATCGTGTTTCTTATGTGGGTATTCATCGTAAGGTGTGTATCTAGTATGACACCTAAGTATCTTATTTCATTTTTTATTGTGATTTCATGGTTTTGTATTGTTATGTGGGTTGGCGGAACGTATGATTGATTTTTTGTTACAATTAATACTTCTGTTTTTGAGTGGTTTATATGGAGGTTTTGTTAGCCAGGATGTGACTTCACTAAGGCAGTCTAGTCTGTTAGAAGTTTTATCGGTACATCAGGGATGGAGAATGGAATGTATAACATGATATCATCAGCGTATAGATGATATAGTACACCGAATTTTTTGAATATGTCGCAGACTGGTTTTATATATATTAAATAGGAGGGCTGATAACGCCGAGCCTTGTGGGAGTCCAATTTCTTGTTTATATGTGGTGGAAGTCTGATTAGCTATTCTTACATTTTGTGTTCTATTATGTAAATATGAGGTAAACCATTTGTGTACTGTTGTATTTATTCCTATTTGCTTTAGGTTATTAAGCATTATGGTGTGGTGGACACTATCGAATGCGGCGGAAATGTCAATAAATAGGAGAATGAATGCATTTTTGTGGTTATCAATCCCTTTGATGAGAGTATCGATTAGGACTGTTAAAAGTGATTCAACTCCGTGTTGAGGTCTGAAACCGTATTGGTGTTCATCATTATCAATATCATTGATAGAATGACTACAGAGACGTGTCTATGATTCAACATCCACATGCATGTCTTCAGATGTCCAAATCATGACCAAGCCCTTTAAAATGATCACCAATGTGTTTTAAATGAAACCAAAGAGTCTTATTTATAATAAGAGCAAGACAAATGGTCTGAACGGACACATTGTTTGGTCTTTTCCCTCTCCTTTCTCCCCCACTCCCTGCCAGCTTGTGAATAGCGTCTAACTCCTTGATCCTCTTCAGTACCACAGTTGGAAAGCAAAGGCCACCTCTGCAGCACTCATTCACCGTTTTCTCAGAATTAAGCCATTAAGCCCATCTCCGCCTGCACACCCAATAGACCCTGTAGCCAAGAGAGTACAAGGCACAGCTGAATCATAGACTAGCATTGTAGAGCTGTTCCTTCAACACATACTTGGACCACCAGTGTTCTCCTCTATAGCAGGGAACCATTCATTTTTCTCTACTGAAACACTCTGATCAGTACATGTAGAGACTGTTTACAATGAAGGGAAAATAATCATCACGGAAAACACAGGCTGCATCAGTGCTTCAGATAGCAACCCGTGCATATTGGCTAATTAAACATTTACTAGCAAGAGCTCATATTGTGAACTTCAGTTTTTATGTCCTTCCATCCCTACAGTGTTGACCTTTTACAAGGTACTAACCAATCTGTGGACTGATTGAGAAAACAGAACAGATTGTCATGCCACTATTGAAATGAACGCAGCTTATGGAAGATTGCTAGCTTCAGCAAACAATGCTGACATAGCACTGTATCCTATAGTCGCTTGTGCTGCACTAGCTGAATATCACTCCTATATACTTCTGGTATCTTATGGGTCTACAATGCGCCTGTGGTTGTGCTTCTTCATTTGTGTGGCTTCTGGTGACCTGTTACCCGCTCTGCTTACCTTTCTCACACATCCTGTTCTGTAAATGTCAGACACTCCCTTCACAACTTTGCATGCCATCAATTTTCATCACATCAGTGCAGTAGGAATGTGCAGAGGCAAAAAATATTTCATTCATTTTTTTAATTTTTCAGGCTTTTTCCTAAGTTTTGAGTGTGCTTTCAGTTAATTTCAGATATTTGTTTTAATAAAAACGATTTAAAGCTTGCATGCATGTTGGTTTATACAGTAGGTTAGCACATGTTAAAGTGATTTTGCATGGACCAATTTTTTTAAGGCACATTAATGAACTGACTGTGTACTAATGAATGTACATCCCTACAATGCTGCAAGTCCAAGATGAAGGCAGTCAAAAAGCACCAGGCCTGCAGACTCTTTCACGACTGGTTATAGGTAGCAGAAAAAGAGTTATGATCCATGTTGCAACTAGAATCTCTAGCTTTTGTTACTCTGGTACCACCCCCATCCACTCCACTGGCCCAAACACATGTCGAGGGTAATTCTATAAGCTGCATGTTATATAATATTTGACTTTTTAGAATTCTAGCTTAAGTGGTTGCAAATGCATGCATAATTAAACATGTATTCTACACGCAATTGCTCATGTTATAAAATGGGCACATAAATATGCAATCTGCTCAAGCTCCGCCCATGTACACAACACCAGTGAAAGTAAGCACAAAGGGCTCCATGCACATACTTAGAGTTGCAACTGCTTTATTTATGCACCTAAATGACATTCATATACTCCAGCTTCCCCTGATCTATCTTCTATTAAATAGTTGCTACTTGGCTTTCTACACACCACCTCAAACTGAACCCAGAGAAATCACAGGCCATTTGGATAACAAAGATTCCTCTTTTCACAGGAAGTTTCTGCGGTGACAGGAATTGCTCCTTGTCAGCTCCGTGGAAAACAAAGAACTGAGGAGGGAGAGGCGGATGCAGTGGGATGCGGGATGCTCCCAAAATCTTTCCTATTGGATGCTGGGGTGCGTTCCCGCATGAGCTCCATCGGTGCCAACGTCACCCGTATGTGAAGACTACATTACTGCTTGTTTCTGGAGATCAAAAATTCCCCCTTTCCCATAATCAGTCCTATGATTCACGATACACCAGTTCCATTGGTACCTTCTCTGACTCACTTAGGCATCATCCTTGATTCCTAAAATAGAGGAGCCACATACCTAATTTCCCCTCCATCTTTCACTTAGTTAAGGGAATTTTATATTGACTTTCAGGTCATTGCGACTGTTCATTCCACCTTTTTCTCCTCATGTCAAATCCAGTCAATTAAACAGTTTCTCTTCTTTCAGGCTCTGCATACTCTTATTCATGCCTTGATTACCGAAATTTGGTGTATTGCAACCTTCGGTCCACAAACTTCAAAAACCTACAGCTAATTCAGAACACTGTCATTTGTCTATTGACTAATGCCATGAAATATGACCACGTGATACCACTTTTGCTCAAGCATCACTGGCTTCCCCTCACTTCCCATTTCCAGTTTAAGGTTCTGGTTCATAATGTATATCATTCCGGTTTACCTTTTAATCTATTGTATCTACAGTGCTGATTCCTTATTGCCCGTCTTCTTCTTTGCGCTTTCGGAATACCAGTCTATTGACTATTCCCCCAGTATCTTGTGTAGTTTAGAGGTATCTCATCATGCAGTCTTTTATTTTCCAACCCCAACCCTGTGGAATGCACTCCCCTCCCTCCATTCATGCTGTGTCCTCTTTCAAAAGGTTCAAGACGCTCCTAAAGACTCTTTTTCACTCTTTTTTTCAAGGACTACTGAGGGTGTGGAAGTAGCAAGTTTTAGACTCTACCTTACTTTATTGGCTAACTCTGCTCTTCTCAGTCTCTTTTTTGTCTGAATTGCAATTCCTTTCCATTATAGTTTTTTAAAATTTTATTATTGTGTAGACCACTCTAACACTGAAAGGTACAGGGCAGTATAGAAAGTATTAAACAAACAAACAAATATAAAATACTGCAATTTCTGTATGTAAATACTGCATCTGTTTATACAGCTCCTTATAGAATTAGCCTCATAATCCACAGCAGTCGGGGCACAAGTTTTTGAATGACGACTAAGGCCAATCCTGGCTTTCTAGTACTTCCTCCAGGAGTACTGTGGTACCTAAAATGCTGATTTCACATTGAAGTAGAAGGACTTTAAATCCCAAAATATACTGGTATGCAAACTGAAAAAAACCCCAGAACTGGTCAAATGCCTCCCATGCCTCCCTCAAAAACTGGGTCATAATATCAGGGGCAGCCAGGACCAGCCCATCCCACATTTCTTCTCCCATCCACACAGAGTAATATTTTCACAGAATGAGACTTGAAACTCAGTACATAGAGGATACTTTTATAACATCCTAGACAGGGAAGAATGAGGGGACATAGGATGAAAGTGAAAGGGGATAGACTCAGGAGTAATTTAAGGGGAGGCTGGAGGATGTGTAGAGCAATCTCTGAACGGAGGCAGAGGAGACGAGGACAGTATCTGAATTTCCTAACAAGGGCTCTACAGATCAACCAACAGTAAGGATTTGAGGGTTTATTTTAATATATTAAATTACTAGCTCTCTGACTGGGAGCTCTTAAAAGGGTTTTTTTTGTATATTTTTAAAGCAAGGTTACTTTCATTTTGGTGCTTTAGTGGAACTTTCCTTGAGCACAGTAGGTTTCTGAACTCTAGTAACCTCCTTAGGTTTGGAAACTGCTAATACCTAATCAGGTGTTAGTTCCCTCCCTACCCACCCCAACTCTCACCCACCCCTAGCGAGCAGTCTTGCTTTATAGGGCACCTCCCAATTTAACAAATCACAGAGAATTGGACCAGCACATTTTGAATATAATTAAAGAGATTTAACTGCTTTTTCTCTGAAAGGACAGCTGGGAAACCGGCTGGTACTTGGTAGATCTCTCTCTTTTGCTTTAACAGATACCTAAGCTCCACGAACAGAACAATGGCTGGGAAAAATCATATCGCTAAAGCTGTTGCCCCCGTTACAGCTTCTGCCTCGGTCCAGACAGAGGTCCTAATGCCAGTTGAAGGACCGGTTCCATGTGCAGGGTGCCTGCATGCTGAAGCTCTGAGGAAACAAGTGGAGGAAGTCAGAGAGGAGGTGGCGAGGCTGAGGAGCATTCAAGACAGTGAGAAGTACATTGACGAGATGCTTCTTGCAGCAACCAAGCTCTCCAGCACAGGAGAAGATGGGTGCCAACAGAATGTCGATGGTTGGACACAAGTCACCAGGGCCTGCAAAATCACCAATCCAACTTCTCCAGCCCTTGAATTGAAGAACCATTATGCAGCCCTGGAAGTGGAGGAGGTGAAAGCATCCCTGGAAAGGGAAGAACCAGAGCTCAAGTACCCCAAAGTTGCAGAATCAGTGACCAGAAGGAAACAAAGGGTAGTGGTGGTTGGAAACTCTCTTCTGAGGGGTACTGAGGCGTCCATCTGCCAACCAGACTTGATGTCCAGAGAGGTATGCTGTCTGCCTGGTGCTAAAATCCACGATGTTACAGAGAGTTTGCTGAGACTCATCAAGCCCACTGACTATTACCTAATGTTGCTAATCCATGTTAGAACAAATGATACTGCCAGGAATACCTCGGAACATATCAAAAGTGACTTCATGGCTCTGGGACAGAGGGTGAAGAAGTTAGGTGCACAGGTGGTGTTCTCTTCAATCCTCCCTGTTGAGGGTAAAGGCCAAGGCAGAGAGGCTCGCATCCTGAAGATGAATGCATGGCTGCATGGATGGTGTCATCGAGAGCGTTTTGGTTTCCTAGACTATGGGATGCTGTTCCAAGGGTTGCAGAGCAGAGATGGCATCCATCTGTCCAAGAAAGGTCAACGCATCTTCAGTAGTAGACTGGCTAATCTACTGAAGAGGGCTTTAAATTAGATTCATTGGGAATGGGTGAAGAAAGCCCCCAGGTAAGTGAAAGCCCCCAGGTACGTGATACATTAAGTACCTTTATGGAAATGGGTAACAGGGGTAGCATATGGAAAGCAGTGTGTATAAATGCCCGTAGCATGGGAAATAAGATCCCTGATGTTGAAGCTTTGGTGGGAGTGGCTGACTTGGATTTAGTGGCAGTTACAGAAACATGGTTCACAGAAAACCATAATTGGGATGTAACTATACCTGGCTATACTTTATTCAGAAAGGACAGGGTAGGAAGAAGGGGAGGAGGAGTGGCACTATATGTAAAAACTACTATTAAAGCTTTGGAATTACAGAGCTTAAAAGGGAGAGAGGAGGCATTGTGGGTTAAACTAGAAAGAGTGAAAGAGAAATCTATTTGCATTGGTGTGATATACAGACCTCCCTCACAAGAGGAAGAGGTGGACAGAGAGTTAATTGAAGAAATACGCAGCATTGCTAGGAAAGGGGAAGTGCTACTGATAGGAGATTTCAATATGCCAGATGTTGATTGGCACATTCCTGCTGCAGTATCATCTAGAAGTAAAGAGATTCTCTACAGGGAGAACTATTCAGACCCGACACGTGAAGGGGCCATACTGGACTTGGTGCTTAGCAATGGTGAAAGTGTTTCTGATGTTGTAGTGGGAGATCATTTTGCATCCAGTGATCACCAGATGGTTTGGTTCAGTATTAGGACTAGGGCTGTTAGAATCCATTCAAAGGTGAGGATCTTAGACTTTAGGAAGACTAACTTTGCGAAGATGGGCCAATACCTCAGGGAGTCGTTAGTGGGATGGGAACAGCTGGGGGATGTAGAAAAACAGTGGGCAAAACTGAAGGGGGATATTTTAAGGGCAACCAACCTTTTTGTTAAAATGGTAAATAAAGGCAAAAGGAAAAGGAGACCGCTATGGTTTTCGAAAGAAGTAGCTGAAAAGGTGAAGAAAAAGAGGGAGGCCTTCATGAAATACAAGAGATCACAGAGAGAGGAAGACAGGCATCTTATTTGGAAAAACGTAGAGAAGCTAGCAAAGTAGTCAAGAAGGCAAAGATTCAAAAGGAGGAGGAAATAGCCAATGCAATAAAATGGGGGGATAAGACATTTTTCAGATATATTAGTGAGAAGAGGAAGGGCAAAAGTGGTATTGTCAGACTCAAGGGTGCAGGGGAGGAATATGTAGAAGCTGATAAGGATAAAGTGGAATTGCTTAACAAGTATTTTTGTTCTGTGTTCACAGATGAAGAACCAGGAGCAGGACCTCAGAAAACACCCACAAATAGGAACAGAAGCGAGGGACATCTTGAACAATTTTCAGAAGACTGTGTTCGTGAGAAACTAGCTCAACTTAAAGTAGACAAAGCGATGGGACCGGATGGGATACACCCTAGAATACTGAGGGAACTTGGGGACGTTCTAGCGACTCCACTGACTGACCTTTTCAATGCCTCGTTGGAGTCGGGAGTGGTGCCGAAGGACTGGAGAGAGGCTCATGTGGTGCCTTTACACAAAAGCGGAAGTAAGGATGTGGTTGAAAACTACAGGCTGGTTAGTTTAACTTCGATGGTGAGTAAATTATTGGAAACGCTGCTGAAAGAAAATAGTGAGGTTTCTGGATCCAGCAGATTACAGGATCCGAGGCAGCATGGGTTCACCAGAGGCAGGTCTTGTCAGACAAATCTGATTGATTTCTTTGACTGGGTGACCAGGGAGTTGGACCAAGGGAGAGCTGTAGATGTGGTGTATTTAGATTTCAGTAAAGCCTTTGACACTGTTCCTCACAGACGACTTATAAACAAACTGAGCACCCTAGGGATGGACCCTAAAGTTACTGCTTGGGTTAGAAATTGGTTGGGTGGGAGGCAACAAAGAGTACAGGTAAATGGAGCTCATTCTGAGGAGAAAGAGGTTACCAGTGGTGTGCCCCAGGGATCTGTCCTTGGTTCGATTCTTTTTAACATCTTTGTTAGTGATATAGCGGAAGGGCTGTCGGGTAAGGTTTGCCTCTTTGCGGATGATACCAAAATCTGCAATAGAGTAGACACCCAGGAAGGTGTAGATAACATGAGGAGAGATCTAGCTAAGCTTGAAGAATGGTCTAGAATTTGGCAGCTGGGATTTAATGTTAAAAAATGTAAGGTCATGCATTTGGGGGCTGCAGCAATCCAAGGAAGCAATATAGTATAGGGGATGAAGTACTTTTGTCCACTAAAGAAGAGCGGGACCTAGGCGTGGTTGTGTCTGATGATCTTAAAGTAGCTAAACAGGTAGAAAAGGCGACGGCAAAAGCTAAAAGGATGCTTGGGTGCATACGGAGAGGAATGGCTAGCAGAAAAAAAGAGGTGATAATGCCTCTCTATAAGTCTTTGGTGCGACCTCAATTGGAGTATAGTGTGCAATTCTGGAGACCGCACCTTCAAAAGGATGTGAACAGGATGGAGTCAGTGCAGAGGGTGGCTACTAAAATGATTAGTGGTCTTCATTATAAAGCATATGAGGACAAAAAATACATTGGACTGTCTACTTTAAAGAACGTCGCTAAATTACGACTTTGCATGCGATAGTGGCAAATGAGAACATTCTTTTGAAGCAAGTTCTTTTCCCTCAGCCTTGAAGCAAGGAATTCTGCTTTGTCTTTTGAGTGCGCCAAGTCTCATATAAGATTACTAAGCTCTTCTTGGTTTAATCTCTCTGGGTTGCCATCGCTTTCATCTGGCATGTAGTCTGAATGTTCTAACACTTCATCTAACTCCATTTCGTCTGGTATAGAAGACAGCCCGTCCTGTGGAGGAACTGGAACAAGAAGTGTTGCATCATGTGGGACTGGTCGCATTGCAGGCATAATATTTGGATACACAATGTTCTACTTGTTGTTCACAGAGAAACCCGGGATGTTAACCAGACAAAAATAGCAGTCATTTTGATGGTTTCTCGCCTTCCTCCATATCATCAGTACAGCAAATGGCATTGCTGTTTTCCTTCCATTTAACCAATCACATAGTCCATTTGCACAGGCAATGCAAATGATATGAGGCACCCATGGCTTATCCTGATCACCCAGTGGGCATCCAAAATATAACTTGTACATTTTGCAAAGATCTGACATTATGGTACGACAGAGATACAGTAACAAATGAACCACAAATGTAAAAAAAAAAACCATCAGAAAGATTTCTGGCATGATTATTTTATTTCTGATGATTTCTTCAGTGTTGTTATTACCAAATACGTAATCAAAATAATTAACCTGAAAAGCAAAATAAATACCAATCAATATTGGTAAAGTAAACACTGATACAGTTTGCCAGTTCGGCTAGTATAGTAAAACTTCCAACACTATCATCTTTCAAACCTGATGTGATACAACAAAAATCATAGGTTCATCATAGGTTATCTAATACACATGAAATTATTTGTGATGATTTTTTCATGTTGACCAGTGGTAATGTGATCTACACCAGCTTACCTAATTACCAGTAAAAAAAAGACTTCAATCCATCCAAATTATCACCATAAGGACTCTCGCACATGCTAGGAAATTCAATCGAATAATCCCCCTCTTCATTTAACATCACTGGCCCCCTTTGCTTTAATACATTCATTATAAGATTCTCACTTTGACCCATAAGGCTCTACATAATAAGCTCCTCAGTACCTCAGTCATCTTACCATTCCTTACACACACCCATGCTGCCTTCATTCCTTTCACGATAATAGATTAGTTATCCCCCCCATGCTCTTTCAAGCTAAAAATGAAACTACTAGGCCTACTGCTTTTTTGTCTGTGACCTCCTACCTTTTGGAATTACCTACCATCTTAAATTTGTCTCAAACACTCCTTCAATAAGTTCAAGTCCCTTCTAAAAACTCACCTATTTGAGCAGGCCTTTGGGGTTGGGCTGGGCCTAGATGGCTGTTGCTGGTTGTTGTTTTTGATGTAATTATTAATGCGACTTTCCACTCTTTTCTTTTTTCTTTGATCTCTACCCTTTTCTGTACGGAAATTACATTTCTTTCTGCTTCTATCTTTTATTTTTATAATAGGTTTGTGAATCGCACTGTAGGGCATATTTACTAAAGGTTAACGCGTGTTAAGTGCTGCCACTGCCCATTCATTTTTATGGGGCATTGCAGCACTTAACGCACATTAACTTTACTTAACTTGCATTAAGCTTTAGTAAACATGCTCCTGTATGTCTCCCACGAAGGGCGATTAAATGAGAACTCTTACTCTAGAATATCATTTATCATTTATGTCTAGCAGAGTAGTGTGAGTAATCCACTCCCCTGGAAGAAGGAGAATACTGTGTCCTACAGATTCAAAGAATAATAATAGAGGAACCAAAAAGCAGAAGAATGAGATAAAGAGCTGGATAGTCACTGAAGTCAGAGATGAGAAAAGCCTTCAGTGTTTTCTGAGAAGATTTCTGAGTTCTTCCCGATATGTTGGCCTTTTTACTTTGAAGAAATCACAGTAATACATTGTTGTGTCAATTTTTAAGTCGTGGTGACAATCACATTTTTTAAAACTCAGACTGTGGTTTTTAAAAAAAAAAAACAACATAGTGCCCAATATTCAGCCTGCCGTAGTCTGTATTTATAAAGTGCCTGGTTGCTGCAGGCAAAAGTGAAACTGGATATTCAGTGGCAGGTACCGGCTATCTCAAGCACTTCATATCTGGTTTCACTGCTGACTTCCTTTACTTTCTGGTCAGTGGCGATATGCTAACTGGACATCAAAACCACGTAAAGTTAGGACAGCCACTGAAAATCGCCACTAATCAGACAGATGCTGGGATCGCCCCAATCCCACCCATGGACCACCCCAGACCTATCAGGATTGTGCCAAGGGGGTCTGTGGGGTCTTCTAACCAGATAAAACCTTTTGAATATCGGGCCCGCATATTTTAAGGATGTGCCTTTGTTTGAAACAACATGGGAAATGCCAAATCATTTCATGTCATTTTTAACCTCTAATGTGAGGTTTTTCCACATCGGGGCCAACCCAACCATCAGGCAAATTCGGTGGTCGCCGAGGCAGCAGTTTCGGGGGGAGAGGGAGGAAAGAGCAGCTACATCCAGAGCAAAGCAATGAGTCCTGGTGGCCACACAAACTCAGAGTCATCAGTGCATGGAGGAGGAATGGATAATATGCAAATATGCATCAGGGACAGAAGCAGGAACAATGGCACAGCGCCAGAAATGATCATGGAGCCACAGTGCTGTTTAGAGGTAATTGCCGCGACTGCAAGTCCCGGAGAGGTGTTGCACTGGTGGTGGGGTAGCAGGAATGAGGTATGCCTAGGGCGTGTTATATCTCTGCACCAGCCCCGTGGATATGGTGCAGAGGCCTCTTGAACACTATTTAACCTTAACTACTCAGCCAATAGTACAAACTTAGCGGGAAGGGGTCGAAGCCAGATGAGCTTAAAATTAATTTCCTTATTATGTTCCTCAAAATCTGCAGAAGGACATAAGAGCTGCCAGGAGCCTGCACTTGTGCCCCTGTCACACACAGTATGTGTGGTATGAAGCCCTTCAGGTCCTTTTATTTTGCTTCACAACTTGTGTACTTTCTGTTTCTTCATTAAAGTCAAAAGAGGAAGCTATGCATCCTATCTTTAGCTTATATATTTGGGGTTTCCATCCAATTTGTATGGTCTATTTTCTATTAATATGCATGATTAATTTTGTGTTATGAAATACAATCATATTTTATGCTATGTATGATGGATTTCCACCTTGCACCTTTTGGGGAGGGGTGAATTATAAATGTAAATAAAATGAATGAAGCAATGAACAAATAAATAAATAAACAAACTTGCAGACAGGCAACAACAGTCCAAGGCGCCAACAGAAGGGCAGGACAGTAGAAGCAGTGGCAAGCACACCCCGAGTCACCAATCCTAAATATGAATCATCATCTTTTTGCATTGCTTCTTCAGCCTCAAAAAATCATCTCTAGCAAAGACTGGCAAGAATGGAACAGATTACTTCACTGGCTTTTGATATTACCCTAACCCAGGGGTCTCAAACACGTGGCCCACGGGCCTTGCGGCCCGCAACGCATTTTGGGATGATAAAAATTTTCCTCTTGTCGCCGTTTAACATCAACGCCATGCATGCAGGGGGCCGATTGAAGAAGGAGTGTTTTCTAGTGAATCGGAGGCATCAGAGAGCCCGGTTTAACGGCGAAACTCACCTGTATTTAAAAAAAGTGCTACCGAGTACGGCCCGCGGGTTACTTTACAAGTCCTCATTTGACCCTCAAAGCAATTTGAGTTTGAGACCCCTGCCCTAACCTCTCTCACTCCATCCCTCTACCCTCCTTGTAGTTTTGATTCCTTCCGCCCCCCCTTTGGCTCTCCCCATTCTGAAGCTCAGGGCGTACAGGGAGAGCCGATGGGGGAATAGGCTCTAGGCAGATTGTGGGGCTGCATGTCCCAGCAGTCCATGCAGCCTCGCAACACACATTCCAGAATGAAGGCCATTATGTTTTTCTCTAATTTTTGGCATCTGATGAGCATCTCATCTGGTTTCCTTTACTGAGAGATCCTCTCATTGTGAAGCTCTGAATCTCTTTCAGGTACTACCTAAGCAAGCAGATCTCTCTCCATACTCTTATCCCTTTACAGCATGCAGGAATTTCCAAATCTCTTTCGGACTTCTCTTTACCTCCAGGCATGGAAGAGTAAGGAAAGCCAAAATTCTCCTTCCCATAACAAAAAGAAATTTAAAATTGCCACTCAGAGAGGTTACCAGCTTTTATTGTTTTCACACTGTAAGGTTAACATAGGAAATTAGGTGAACGCACAGGACAATAGCCTGAAACCTTTTTCTCCATCGTAAAATGACAAGGATCAAAATCAGAAGAATTCTGTCTCCTAGAGCTCCTTCTCTATCTGAATATTAATTAAAATGGTTAAAAGATCAGTTGAGACCCTGCTAATTCTAAGTAAAAATGGTTACACTGATACCAGGGGTCAAGGGTAATACAGAAGCTGGAAATCGCTGCAGCAAATACCGAAGTCACTGTAGCTAAATGGCATGCTTAAGCGTTATGACCCTTCTATGAGGAACATGCTCATTAAGTAAGGATCCAGATGAGCCTATAGCACTGCACCTGTTTCATTGCCCTTTAAGCAGTACTTTGGAGTGTTGATGTCACAATAGTATCCTCTTTTACTTTGTAGTGTTGTATCGTATGGGGGCGGAAGGGGGCAGACCAGACTGGCAGGATATACAGGGCCGATTCAGGTCACGACCATCCTGCCGGACCTTCCGGGACATGCAGCTTAAACCAAGATCGGGGCAGAGGAGCCACACATGGAGCTGGGGCCAGGCACAGGTGAGTGGTCCCCATCACCTGATCCAGGCCGCGGGAGGCCAGCCGTGGGTCAGGAGACAGGGATTTGGGGGTCCGGGAATGTGGCAGTCTGGGGCGCCTGCAGGGAGGACGTCCCCGCAGGCAGGAGGGGTGTGCTGGGCCATCCTCGGCCCGATTCTGGTTCCCACAGGAACGTTTTGTTCCCATGGACCAGAGTAAGGTCTTAACAGTCCCGTCTTCAGCAGGAAAGTCTGGACGGCTCTGACGTCCCCCTCCCAGAATGGGGCTCCATATAAACAGTATAGAAGAAAAGTTTTAAAATTACTTTGAGGGGCAGAAGTAGAGCTGCAGGACCCCAAATGACCACAAGCAGGAAGAACCCTATTCCCCTCAGACTACAGAAGTGGCATCAGAGGAGAGAGAAGAAAGAAGATTCTCCCCCCGAGAGGAAGAAGTACATCACCAACCTGATATGGAGCTTCAAGAAGAAGATCAGGAAGAGTGACAGGCACCTGGACCCAGAGTCTGCCATAGAAGAATATAAAAGATATGTGCAGATGTGTGCTGAAGAGGAGAGGAGATCAGAGTATCCATGTGCTGAGAGAGCAGAAGTCCATCGAACTGGGAGGAGCTGGCTGAAGGTGAAAAAAGTGGCTCGAGACATCTCTGTACTTTGGTCATCTCTACGCTCATTTTCAGATGTCCAAAGCATGAGTAGGGTTTTCAAAATAACCTCCCTTTCCTCCTCCAATTTGGTCAATATTTTATTTATTTATTTGTTTGTGAGATTTTTATACCACCATTTCGGGTAATCATAGCGGTTTACAAATAGAACAACTGGTACATTGAACATTTTAACAATAGAACAGGTGCATGAATACAATCATTGAATTTACATGATTCTGAAAAATTGAACGTATTTACAGTTTAGATGGAATGGATTATCTACAGTAATGGGGGAGGCTAATTTAGTATGGGTATTGATCAGAATGGATCAAGTATGATGCAGCATGTGAAATGTGTTATGTTGGGTCAGACTCCGAGGTTAGTTCATTTTGACCGAAGTGTTCAATGAATAGAAAAGTTTTGAGTTGGGTACGGAACGTGGATAGATCTGTAATGTTTCTGAGTTTTTCCGGCAGGGAGTTCTGGAGGACTGGGGACACGTACTCAAATGTTCTGTTGCTAGTATATTGTTTAGTCTTTCTGTAGTTGGACGGGGTTGATGGTGTGTTATTCATTTGGCTTCTTTGGCGGACGTTCGGTGCAACTTTAATTAAGTGGGATAGAGCTGTAGGTGCAATCTTTCTAATGATTTTGAATGAGGTCATTATTAACTTGTATTTTATTTGGCTTTGGATAGGTAACCAATGGAGATGATGAAGTATGGGTGTTATATGATCGCTTTGGTGTGAGTTGTGGATAATCCGTGTGGCAGTGTGTTGTACCATTAAAAGTGGATGAAGGGATTGTTTTGGTAGGCCATGTAGTAGACTATTACAATAGTCAATAGGTGGGATTATCATTGCTTGCATCAATGTAGTGTAGTAAGGAGTCTTGTCGTAGGAGTCTTATTTTATTAAATAAATATTGCCCTTGTTGTATTACTAATATGCATTTTGAAAGTGAGATGTTTAAGACTGAAGCAATGATAGTGAGTAATGTGCACCAGCTTTCTTATTTTTGGATGGCTATGAGATTCCTATTAAAAATAAGGCAGAATATCTAGGAATACTTTTGGATTCCGGTTTGTCATTTAAACTTAAAGTTGGCAGAATGGTATGGGGTGGGCATATTTTAAGCTTCCTACGATCTTACACGTAAGATATTTTTTAGATCGCTTGCTCCTCATTATGCATTAAGTGGACTATTGCAGTAAGGTGTATTTAGGATTGCCTGCCTCTGTAATTAGCCATTACAAATGGCTCAAAATGCTGTTGTACATTCTAAATGTGATGCTCCTGGTTTTTAAGTCAATCCATCTAGTTGGTGTGGACACCAACGCCTGACACCGGCATGAGCACTGCATTCTGAAGTACAGGGCAAACTGTGTATATCACCAGTGGCATAAATTTCTAAAGGACCTTTACTTTGGAAAGTATTACCAGAAAGTTTGACATTCTTTAGGAAAGAACTGAAATTTGATCTATTTCAGAAGGCTTATGGGTGTTGGGCTGCTGATGTTTTATTTGTTTGTTGGGTGTCATTGTAAATATGGGGAAAATGTAGATGTTGTGTATGATTTTATGTATGTTTGCTGTAAGTACTTAGAAATTTTGATAGGGAGATAGAAATTAAAAGAATATTATACATAATTAGTTCAACTGGAGCTCTCTAAATGTGATTCCTTTATTCCTTCGGCATTCCTTGATTCTTCTGCAGACAATATATTTCTATGGACTGAGCTGAAACAATGTCTTTCCTCTCTCCTTCCATCTGGTTCCTATTAGAGGAATTCTCTGAGGAGGGGGTTGGCTGACTTCAGACCCCCTTAAGTGATGAGAGCATTGGGCTGTGGGCTGTGGAAGGTCCATTCACACACACACAGGATCCTCCCCAACCACCCCCTCCCCCCACCTGGTCCAGGACCTCTTCTTCTCGCTCTCCGGTACTCGTGCAATAATGTGGCACTCACACATCTGTTTCTAATCCTATGTTCATTTGACCGTCTCTGGGAAATGTGAGTTTTTACCAGGGCTTGAGGGGTCCTTCAAGGGGTAGCAGAAAAATGTCACCCACCATTTATGATCTGAAAGAAGAAATCAAGTAAGAAAAATGATTGGAGCTGCAGTCAAATTGGGTTAATTTAAGCGTGCATTGGCAAGTTGATTTATTTTATTCGGTGAGAAAAATATAAATTTGAATTAATCAGCATGGCACACTGCCTTAACAATTTAAAAATGACAGTTGTCCCATTATTTTTAGGACGGACTGATCAAGTCCTAATTTTATCCTCACTAGATGCAGGTGATGTATAGCGCTGGCTTTTTATGTATTTTTTATTTTTAGAGAATTCAGAATCACAAATCTAGGCATGCGATGGGTAAAATCAGCACTGGATTACGCGGCTCAGGAAAAAAGGACAACTCTACAGGCAGCTAAGGTCCTCCATTATGAAAATAAATTGATCAGTCATGTCCAGAACGATTAATTTTAATAATGGAGAGACTCGGCATGTTGTCTTCCTTCAGTTATATGCTGGACAATCTGGTATGGTCTACCCAATATCTCTTGATCTGGGAAAAGGACACTATGCTGCCTCATGTCCATTAGAGGTCAACCTTCAGTTTTGTTTTTGTTTTGTTTTTTTTGTTTTTTTTAAGTTTAATAGATTTACATTACAAAAATAAGCAACCACTTGTAAAGAAAAGTCTTACGTTGGGAAATAAATTAAGCATTTAACTCACAATAAGGAAACTATTTTCCCCAATAAAGACACAAGCCCACAATATCTGAGAGTCCACACAAGGTGACAAAATATTAGCCTTAAAGCATAAAGGAAAAAAGACAAATGAAAGCTAGAAACAGCAAGTTCACCAACAAATATGGGTCGAAGTTATTCTCCTTGAGCAGAATCTTGAAAAGCACGTTGAGCTGAGACAAAGACAGTTAACTGAGTAGGGTCAACAAACACATATCTCACAGATTTATATCTTACAATACATTTTCAGGAATATGTTAGGAAGTATAAAGCTCCTAACTGCAACACAGCAGGTTGGAGTAGCAAAAAATCCCTTCTGCGCCACTGCGTCTCGCACGAGACGTCCGGATACATCCTAACCTTACAAGAGAGAAATAATTCATCCTTATGTCGAAAAAACAATTTCAAGAGCCAATCTCGGTCCCCAGAAAGGGTGAAGGTCACCAAAAGAGTCACAGGAACGGCATTAGCAGAATCATAAGACTGTAAAACAGCTGATATATCCAAAACATCCATCTAAACTCCCTGAAACTGCGACGACTCCTGGTGAACCCATCCCATAGGCAAATAATAAATTTTGGAGGGATTGTCTCCGGTGAGACCTTTAAAATCTCAACCAAATACCTTTTAAACATATCAGGAGGTTATATTAAAGACACCTTAGGAAAATTTATAATACATAAATTAGACTGTCTCACTACATTTTTTAAAGTCTCTACCTTACTATGAAGAAGAGAATTGTCCTTAACCAGTAGTTCCCTCAGACCTAGAAATCTTCTCCAAATGCTCTTCATACTTTGGAGTCAGTCAATCTGGAGGTTTAACAGAAAGTATACTTTATTTGGGTATAAACATTCAGACAACTGCCCTGTAGGGTCAAATGCCCTAGCTTTTCCCCAGTTGTAACAAGTCCTTAATTGCTCTCAGTAGGACTGCTCTACTGAACCTGCTCAGCACAGCCAGCACTTCCAAAGCAAAACAAAACTGGCTTCCCAAAGTTTCCTTACTCTGGGTAGCACAACTCAACAATCCTCATCCACTCCTCAACAGCAGGACAGGACGCTCACAATTGAAACACAGCAGTCCTCTGCAACAGAAGAGTCCTCCAGCCGAGCAACAGCAAGGATAGTAGATTCAAAACACTTCCTACCTTCATAACAGGCTTCCTTTCAAAGGTAAGTGGTTCTGTTGTATGCTCTAGACCCCCGAGCTCCTCTCTCCCCCTCCAGGTCTCCTGCTTCCTGGTTTAAACCCTTCAACCTGGCCACACCCTTCCCAGGCATTTTCCAGCTTGTTTTCTTAAAGGGGCAGGGTGTAGGCTCTCCCTGTACTAAGCTTGGCTGTGGAGAATCCCTGCAGGGGATGGGGTGTTTCCCATATACACCATCACATGGAACATTCTGGGGGCAGCACTCGGCCATAACTAGGCGTAGCTGTCTGGTTATAGCTACCTGGTTAAAGTAAGGCACAGGAAAAAGCTGGCCTTATTATCACCATGGTAGCTAACTGGGCAGCAACTGAATATCACCACTGCCCAATTAGCTTCTTGCCAATTCAGGCAACCCGGATATTCAATGCCTGGCCAGATATGACCCTAGCATTGAATATCCGGGTTTAAAGTTCTGCAGGGTGGCTAGCCATGTTAGATTGGCTAGCTGCCACCATTGAATATTGGGCCATTAGGGTCCATATATAGCAAGAGGAGCATTCCTGCTCAAGGCAAAACGTTAATGACTTTTACATTTCAAAAAAGGCACAAAGCAGGAGTAATCTACATGGAGCAGCAGTTACAACTCAAAGTAAAAGCACCTTACTGGCCATACTGGATGGATATACTGGTCTTCATCTGCCATCATTTACTATATTACTATGCTATTATATTTTTACCCAGATAAATAGTTTTGTAGATTTTCCTCTAAGAGGCCAATACTGAAGTACATTAACGTTTTTGCAAGCATCACTGCTGCTCCAACCGCTAAGAGCCTGATCGACATCGGGGAGGTGAACAGGAAGGAAAGCCCCTCTCCTATCACTTCCACAAGATCAATCAGGCCCACTGGAACCCACAGACTCAGCAACTTTTAAAAAGAAGCAGCTCCAGGCATGACCGCACCAGAGGGCCCTTTGGCATGGCCCTTAGGGAGGACCACACCAAGCACCTTAATCCTACCACCAAACAGAAAGTCTCCCATACTAATCGCGGGCAGAAAGACACATCAACAAACACTGCCCATAAAGAAACTGCCAAAGGCATAGACTTAACATTGAGGAAAGCTCTCCAGACAACAAATCCAACTCAGAAGGTAACCTCCTCCCAACATCCTACAGCCTTCGGCACTAGAATCCTCCCTTAGCAAAACATGCTAGCAATACACCCAATTCTGCTTATAATACTAACAATCCTCCTGCTTTCCAAAGCGCACACATTGAACCTAAACCCTAACCTACAACCATGGTATCACACCCATCCCAATATAACTACATACATACCACATGCATACACTACATACAAAAGCCCCAGACATATAATATATGTACAAATATCCCCCACAACCACATCCAATCCCCTTCACTTCCACATTCTACACTGTACATTAATCAACTCATGCTCTGTCTGAAACGAAACCCAGATCATAACAGACATGATATTATTCTAAAACATAGACATACTATTTATAATGGAGACATGGATCTCAGATACCGATACTGTATTATTAAAGAAACTAATGCCAAGTGGATACAGCACCTTCTAATGCCCAGGATCTCATAGCAAAGGAGGTGGCATGATGGTCATTGGCATAAGTAACCTTAACTTCCAAAACCACACAAACATAAGCACCTATGAGGCCGACTCCGGCACCATCACCAACAAACAAACAACCATCTGCCTTATCTACAGGACTCCTATCACCAACGCCAATGACCTATCCCTCATTCTGGACAGAGTGATAAATGCATCAACTACCGGAAAGGACTTCCTAGTATTAGGGGACTTCAACCTCCCCTCACTACAACAGAACCATGCACACTCCTTCATCCAGGCAATGTCAGCAATGGACCTAAATCAACTCATCAAGACCTCCATACACACCAAAGGCAACACCCTGGATCTAATTTTCTACAGTAACCATGCAACCCAGATGGGCCCTCCTCGATCAGTTCAAACTTATCCAATCCCATGGTCTGATCACAAACAAACTTCTCCTTCCCAAAAAATCCCATCAAGAAGAATCATAATCTGCAACCATCAACAAGAAGATTCAAACCTTTCGACAAAGACAGCTTCATTAAAGACACTCTTGCACAACTAATTGAAGACTCCATGGATCCCATTACCCTCATTGAGAACTGGAACAACAGTACCAGACAACAGCCATGGCAACAAACCCATGCACACAAAGCAACCTAAAACTGTCTGGCACACCCCAGCCCTCTGCAGCCAAAAGCAACAACTCCACAAGCAAGAAATGAAATGGTGCAAAACTAAACAAAATGAAGACAGAATACATTATCTACAACTTCTGAATGAATACCACACAACCGCAGACAAAGCCAGACATGAACACCACACTAAAATACTCAACTCTGCAATCAACTGACCAAGGGAGCTATTTAACATAGTAAAACAACTGACAAAAATGCCAACCACCAAAAACTAAGAAATCAAGCTCACCCCTGAACAATATAGCTTTCCACTACAAACAACTCCATCCTCAACTAGACAATCCTCACCTACCACATATCGAAGACAAGGAACACCCAGACCCCTGGACCTCCTTCCCAGCAGTCACAAAAAGACAAATTGAAAACATCATAATATCCCTAAACATAACAACCTCTCCCCTTGACTCATGTCCTGTCTCATGGATTAAGGAGACCAAAAAGGAGCTCAGCAGAACATCACCAAAATCACATAGGCAATACTACAGCAAGGCTTCATGCCAACATCCTTGAAGGCCTCCTCCATATGCCCAATGCTAAAAAAAACCCTCCCCTAAATGCCTCAAACCCATCATCATGCAGACTCATTGCCAGCCTACCATTCACAGCCAAGATCATTGAAAAAGCCATACAACACCAACTTCAAGCCCACATAGACAATAACAACTTACTGGACCCTCAGCAACACAGATTACACCCTTACCACAGTGTGGAAACACTGCTAATCACCATGCTAGATACTCTGATTCAAGGAATACAATGAATCAACCAAGCCTTCTATCTTCTTAGACATCTCTTCTGCCTTTGACACCATAAACCACCAAATCCTCCTACAATGTCTATGCAACAATAGAATTCAAGGAACCATGCTTAAAGGGTTCACATTCTACCTCACAGACAGACACCAGCAAATAAAGGTCAGACAAAATACCTCCAACCCATTCAAACAGACACAAGGAGTCCTTCAAGGATCTACCCTCTTTGCCATCCTCTTCAACCTCTACCTCCAACCACTCTGCTAATTCATTAGATCACATGGCCTCAAGATCCACATCTACACCGATGATATTATGATGTACACACCAATCAACATAAATCAACCCAATCTGTCTGCTCATCTAGAACGTTTCGTCAAAGTAATCTACTGGCTAAAAGACAAAACTCTACATCAATTACAATAAAACAGAAGCACTCTGCATAATGAAAGATACCACCTTCATCCCCGCCATCTTCAATAACATTGAAGAACATAACAGTTAACACCCGGACTGAAGTTAAATACGTCGGAATAGTCCTCAATCAGCACCTCATATTCAAATCCCACATCAGCAATATCGCCAAGACAATCTTCTACAAAACAAAGACACTTCAGCCCCTACGCTCACTTCTGGTGCCTTATGATTTCCGTACTCTCCTGCAAGCCTCTGTAATACCTCACCTGGACTATTGCAATGCTATATAACATGGTCTACCTCAATCCACACTCATGCCCCTCCAAATAGCACTTCACTCAACAGCCAAGACCCTACAAGCTGCAGTGAGGCATGACTATATTACACCTAAACTCAAACAGCTCCACTGGCTCCCACTACAGAGCTGCATAAAATTCAAAACCATCATCCTAACACACAAAGCACTACACTCTGACACCCCCATCCCACACCTCTGCATGCTACTCCAGACCTCAACCCCACAGATCTAGATGCACATCCACAATGAACCACCCCACAATTCCCCATATCAAAATGAAATCCAACTAGCAAGCATACAAAAGAGCTTTTCAATTGTACGCACCATCCACATGGAATAATCTACCAGACCAGCTCAGAAATACAACAGACCTCAAGACCTTCAGGAAACATCTGAAAACCCACTTATTCTCAGAACATTTCAATCCTATCCTCTACAATGGGAGCAAAACCGGACTGACTAATTTCCCATTGTTATATATACCTCCTAATTGTATATATTATAGTTATGCTCCCTGTTACTGTTGCATGGTTGTAAATAGTTTTCATGATGCTGTTTACTGTATTACCACATAAGTTCTATGTAAACTGCCTTGAATCGGCAAAAGGCGGTATATAAATACAGCTAAATAAATAAACAGCACTGTTAGTATATGCAAGCTAGCTGCATCATTAACACCTCTATTAACACATATAAACTAGCTCACAATGTCAGATCTATTCTAATGAGGTAATAAAATACAAAACGTTGCAAACAGTTTATTATCTATTAGTGCAGTGAAAAGCATGTGTGCACAAACTGCTTCATAGCTTCATTAATGCAAAAAAAAAAAACGGCTATTAACTACAGACTGGGGAGATTTATTTAAGTTTTGGAATATTGTTCATATGTGCATATAAACTTGTATGTGCATGCATTATTGTCTGCCTCATTTGCCTGTCATTAACATCAGCAATTAATAGGCATGATAAACATATCTATGTACATCAATAACATTAGGTTAGTAATTTATTACAGTGAGCTAGTTTTACTAAAAGGTGCTATTATGTTACTGCATATTATTTATCACGTCTCATTTTACCCAATGAGATTTTTACTAACACCACATTAGTAGGGTGGATTTAAGATTTTGGCTCCCCCCAGCAAGACCATACAGCCGATCCTAGAGAGTGGAAGTTGAGGGGAGCGCATTAAAGATTCCAAAGACCGGGGAGTTAGAAGAAGAGCAGAGAAAGGCCACAGTGGGGAGCAGGCTCCTGTTTGGCTCCTCAGGCATTTGCAATGTCCAAAGCCAGACCTACATGTGAGTGGCATTAGCACATTGCTAGCACATCAGTGATGCATTTTGAGGTACACGTGACGTGGCCCCGTGTCACCCCAAGGTTGCCACAGGAGTGTAGCCGGGTGACACAACAAAAAATTCAGTGATGTGAAATTACGCTGTGGCTCTGACGCTCTGAAATGAATCATGCTACCGAATTGTGTGTTGTGGAAGTACTGACATCCAGTCATCTGACTACACTCCTGAGGCAGCCTTGTGGAGAAATGGGGACACGTCAGGGTGCATTACCAACTGCCGGCATTGCTGCTGGTGTAGACTATATATCCAGCTGCCAGCACTGCTGAATGTTTTGTAAAGAATCATTTCCATTTACCGAATCAAGATAAATCCTTTCATTCTTTAAATGCTGATAAGTGTTTAAACGCTTTAAGATCTAGTTTTCATAGCATTGAGCAAATGATGCTTTTTATTAACTTGAAAACAAATGAATAACAATGAATTCCCATACTAATCAAGTCTATTTCAAAGGGGTTTTTCTGACCGGTGAGGATTTGTGCCCACGTTCTGCAAAGTAGGATACATTGTGGATTCGAGGGATGAACTGTGTTCTTTTCCCCTTCATATAGTTTTTCATGTATAAAAACTATAAGAACATTTTTTTTAAATTAATCACTGCATTTATTTATAATTTTTGGGAACAATAAACGCTGGGAGATATTAACAGGTGATTGGTATTTTTGTAATATTACTTTGCACCTGTTGCAGCCTTTGGATATGCGCAAAACTAACCCATTTGGAGAAACTGCCTTGAGATCAGCTCACTTTAATAAAGGTAGCCCAGTATTTCATGACTAGTAACATCTGATTTATTTTGTTTATTTAAACAATAATTTTAGTTCACGCTTTTTCAGTAGATGATGGAGATGAATTATGTTCAGGTATGCTATGTGTTCCCCTGTGCTTGGAGTATTTACAGTCTAATTTGTATCTGACAAGGGAGGCTTAAGTAACTTGCCCAAGGTCATAAGGAGCAGTGGCAAGGTTTGAACCCTGACTCTCTGGTTTGCAGCAATGAAGGCACATTTTAGAAAGGCCGTTTAGGTGTCCCCTAGGATGTCTGAGTCTAAATATCTGACATTCTGTGGGAGGGGCAGCAGAGAAAGTAGGCACGTGTAAATGCATAATAAAATCGATCAGTCACCGTCCCAAAAGATATGTTTCTGCGAACATAGAAAGAAAATGGGGATGTGCAGAATAAGGGCCCAGACACATGCCAGGATCAGCAACATAGGCATGTTCGCGATGGCATTTCAGAGCATGTACATGTATGTTATCATATGCATGTCCGCGCCTGCCATTTTAGAAACAGACTCATGCAGTGCTGCGGCAGTATTCAAAGAGGCCTTATTTTCACCTGCTATCCTTCTATGAGGGGGAAAATGATTGTGCAACAAGAGGGAATGCCCCTGTTATCCTTATTGATGAAAGCCAGCTGAAACGAGCATTTTTCAATTTCCTATTTGTGCCAAAGGGCAGGTGTAGATATGGTCGTGCCCACCGGCAGCTTTAAATATGCGGCACAATTTTGAGATCAGAGATGCACATGGATCTTTTTATCACTGGCCTGGACACACCTCTGTCATGCCCCGATGAGACATAGACATGATCACACCAGACACATGCAAATTCAGTGCTTTATAAAATGGGCTTTGGAGCATGGTTGTGTTTGGCACATCTGAAATGGCATTTTTAGACATTCAAATCATGAACGGAGCTTCTAAAATGACCACCTTAACTACTAAACTGCTTATACACCAGATATAAGCAGTAATCGGTATTTCCAATGATTTTCCTTACCTAGACTGAAAGGTTCTGTGAAAACAGTTGTGGTTGGGCACCATAGATTACAGGTAGACAGGAGCGATCAAAGCAAAACAAAGACCTAGACACCACCCAGTTAACAACTATGTTCTTTAATGCTTGTGATTCCACAGTAGAAGACATAACATTTATACAGAGCTCAAACACAAAGACAACAATAAACAAACTACCAAAGTACTTCTCAGGAGTCAAAGGCAGACTCATGCGAGCCACTGACATCTTTCTTTTACATTTTGATCAAAAGTCCACTTTAGTCCCCTTCACTCTTTCAGGTTTCTTTTCTGAAATCTGTAGTTTGGGATTTCTTCTCTCTCCCTCTCCCCAGCTCCTTAAACTGCACAGCTTAATTCCCTCTTTTTCTTTCTGCCATGCAGATCAAAAACCTCTGAGACAACTTTTTTATTATTTGTTTTTAGAGTCTATTGCTTGACTGCTGCACGGTCTAATCCTATTCTAGTCGTCATGTTTTAGAATGGAGAAGTAGCAAGACAAACACGAGAGCACGCTTTCCCCAAAAATGTTCAAACCCTACCAGGCAGCGTCATTGGTAGAGAGAATCTTTATTTTTATTGTGGTGTTTGATATACCGCCCAACACCGGGGCGTCTGAGCGGTTTACAAAATTAAAAGTGCTACAAAAGTACAGGAAAGGAAAAGAAAGCCAATTATAAGACAGGAAAGAGAAAAAGGCGTAGACTAGCAGAGAATGGAAGAGACGGATATTCAGCGGTGGTGTCTAGCCACTGCCTCTGAACTCTAAGCTTGGATATTCAATGCCGGGCCATATTTGGGTCCCGGCATTGAATATCCGGGTTGGCCAGATGGCTGGGAAGCTAACTGGGCAGTGGCAATAGTGCTGGAGCATTTAAAGGGATTTTTGGTGGCACTATCTGTATGCATCCATATAGTGCCATTGAAAATCAACCGATAGGGGACGTATACATTTATCTGCAGTTTCTAAATTAAAAAAAAATACACCTATGGGGAGTTATGTGCTTGCCACCCAGTGGTCAACACATAATTCCTTTTGAACATTGGCCCTTATCTGTATAAGTCAGACTGCTGAAATAGCAAGCCTAACTTTATGTCAGACTATTTGGTGGCCACACTTATTAAACATGGGAGCTTGTACAGTTAGCAGCATCTGCTAGCAGGGTAACTGCAGGTGAGAGCACTATTTAGCAGCACTACCCTAATCGTGTCGGGCGGTCTATGAGCAGAGCTGGGGCAGAGTTGAATGCTAACCATTTAGCAGTCATTTTCAGTGTCACTATCGGATAGTAATCTGCATAATTTAGGACAGCAAAAAAAGTTGTCCTAAGTGCATGCAGATTGGCTATCTGGAGGGTGGCTGAATATCGCCACTAACTGGAGAGCAATTGCCCTGGCTGCTGAATCCGGACAGTACCATTTGGTATCCGGATACCAGATCTGAATATCCAGATTCTAGGTAACCGTGGTGGCCAGCATTTTAAAAAATGCTAGCCGATGCAGTTTAAATCTTACCCCAGTGGGGGATAATTTTATAAAAGTGCAAATTTCTGTGCATATTCTATGCATGAAGAAGTGAATTTCATAAGCAGACATGCAAATTGCCCCACCTACACTACGTCCCTGGGAATGCCAGATGGGATACAGTTATAAATGTGCATAGTTTTATAGGCACTAGGCATGTGTATTTCAGGCTCATTTGGCCATTTTGTTTGTGCAACTAAATTTTAAGCATGCGCATCAATTTGTTGTGCTTGCATATATTGATAGCACGCATGTAAATCCATAGGCAAATGCACGAGCAAGCAACTTGTTGTTATTGCATGCCTACATAGGATGGCGTGCAAAAACAACAAAAAACAAAAATTTTTTTGGTTCATGTTCAACAAAAATCTTGGTCATACAAATGCCTAATAAGCACTTGTACTTGTATGTGCAATTTTATAAGAGCTTTTTCCTGCATATAAAACATTCAGCTAATGCATGTAAATGCCCACTTTTGATTAACAAGGTTCCATCTATTTCAGCCGTAACTTTTTTGTGCTCCACTGGAAATATAAAATTTTCTCATGTTCAGGCTGCTCCATTTTCAAAAATCATCACGCTGTCCATGCTGTTCGTATTTTAAAAGCATCAGTGTGATTCCTGCATGGGGCTCTGGTAAAGATCTGCTTGTCAGCTGTCCATGCTGATTCCCGTGATGCCCACATTCAGCTGTGATGAAGATGCACTCTTAAGCTGTTTCTAGTGTTGTTCTGCTTTTCTAGGCATCACTGTGCTGCCTGCATTGGAGTTTTGATGGTGATGAAAATAGTAGATTTACAGTCATAGAATCATCATGGCAAGAACAGCTAATAGGAGAAATGTCCATAAACTTTAAACACTAATGTCTCTTCCGGAAGGAAATGAAACTGGAATAAGAAAGAGTTTAATGATTGATTTTTTTTAACTACTAGATGAATTATCTAAAAAGAGTTGCTAGCACAGATAGCTTCTCTAAGAAAAGAAACCCCCCCCCCCCCCACTTTCTAGCCTTATGATGAAAATGATAAATGATTCCTCTCCTTCTACCTCCTTCCACTTACCCGCCCTCTTCATCACGCAGAAGCAGCTGTTTCCTATAAAGCTGACAAGGTACAGGACTATAGAGAAGCCTTGGCAGGTAATTCAGACAGGTCCCAGAGGGCTAAGGCTGGGTGTCTGTGATGAGATTCCTCTCCTGTTATCATTGGAGATGGAGCTCTCGCCTACATTTCAAGTCTGGTCTTGGCAGAGAAGTTGTGGCTGGCCAGGGAAATTCTACCTCATTAATTTACTCTGCTGAGGGTAGCAAAATTTGGTAGCACAGACTTCTAATAGCTGTAGGGGCTCCAAAGAAAATGAGGTTCTGTGCAGGCTGTGATACTACTATTGATTTGTTACATACACAGTAAAACATTTCTGAAACTACAAAGAATAAACAAAATACCACCTTTTTCAGGCATGGTTTTGCTCCATCCAGATCACTGATTTGTAAATTGTTGTCTGTCTGCCCAGCTGAGGGTTTGTAAATTGTCTATCTATCCAAATATATACGCTTCTGAAACTAAACCTTCATGCTACTGTAACATGGGGCGAGGAAGGAAGGAAGGATACCCGAAGTGCCAATGGTCTTCAAATTCCTTGTCAGCTGGAAAGAGACCCGTGTGGTGGTGTGTGGAAAGCCAGCATGACAGTAGAGCTCTAATTTCCTGCTTGTAAAGGCCTGGCAATCTACTTCCGGTGACACTGCCAAGAAAACCCAGGAGCTTCTGGGTCGCCAGGAGTCAGGACTGACTCGAAGGCACACATTGCATTGCATTACAGAATAGGAAGGGCTGGCCTGCAGGGATCCCCTGCTTGCTGAAGATAGACAGGTGCAGTGGCATGGGGAAGGCCAAAGTACTGCAGGATTCCCATCGCTTCCTGGCACAGACGATCCGCGAGGCAGTGTAGACCTTAGGGTTCCAATATCCTGCCTACTAAAGGGATACTCACCACGTAAGAAAAGAGGTAAAGTACAAAAGAGGAAGGAAGAAGATGAGAGGAGGCTATCTGTGGGTGAGAAAGAGGAGGAGGGTGAGATGAAGTGGAAGGATAGAGGGGGTGGGAGATAACTTACACTCTGCATCCTATCACTCACTCATTTGCTCAGGCACACACACTTCTGTCCATTCACTCATGCACACGTACCAAATGCAGAAACTTACACACAAACTTTACTTATTCTCCCACTTTTTGACACTCTTCTGATCAGACTATCTACACAGCTCCCACCTTTAACCTATCCTCCATTCAAGCGTCCCACCCATATCTACTACCAAAATGTTTAATCTGTGCACTCAAATCTTACGTAGAGGAAAGTGTCTTCGTATCATCATCAGCCTAGGTATGATGTGTGCCACTTTGCCCTTTGTATTTTTTAAAGATACTATAGGGTGCTTACCTGACCTTAACACATAGGCAGATTGCTTAAAATTACCCTCTAAGGGGGTAACTTTATAAGGGGGCACAAACTTTAGGCACCAAGTACACACCTAACTGAGGATTATTGTAGTTATTAATGTCTGGACACTGCCACATACACACTTAATGATCTTCTTATAAAATTCTGATCAACGTAAAGGTATGCCTGTTGCTTGATGGGATGTATTTTGCCGGTGGGCATGTGAATGGGTGGAGTTTGGGTACAGCACACAAGTATAAACATAGGTTATAAAATAATATACTTTACGCAAATTCTTGCTAACATCTACTGTAGGTGAGGACATTTACACAGTTCTCGTGCTGGTGTAAATAGCCATGTCAAACCTTAAGGCATCATTTCTGCCACTTAGACTAATATTTTATAGACAGGCTCCATAATAAGCACTTTAACTAGATGCCCCATTATAAAATTACCCTCTATGGGCCTGATTCCATCCCAGACGTCCTGGCCCTCTGTGCGCCCAGCCGGAACCGGGTGCACAGAGGGAGTCATGATTCTGATCCCAAGGGATCAGAATTGTGAACAGGCCTGTACATGCAGGCCGTGACCCCGATTCCGTCCTGCCTACACATACAGGCTAATTCAGTCGGGGAAATTCAATGGACCCACGGCGTTATGGTGTCCAGTTGCCATGGCACCGTGGCTCCATTAAAGAACCGTGATCCCCGGTTGCTAGCTGCAAAGATGCTTTCCCCGGAGCCCAACCCCCAATCTGGCCTCCTAAGTCCAGGGTCGGGCTGAGGGGAAGCTCCTCTGCTCCCTCCCGCCACTTCCCTGCCCCAGGCCTGCTGATCTCTGCCAACTGGGGAACTTATTCTATCTCTGAGGTGGAATAAGTACACCATGCAAGCCACTGGTCCCGGACGTACAGGGCCGACATTAGAATCGGCCCTGGATCGCCCACTGCTGACCCTAATGCCACCCCCGATCCTCCTCTTTCCTGCCCCTGTCTACCTTCCCTGCATGGGGATAATTTTGGAAGCCCTATTCATGCTTTGGACATCTGAAAATGGGCATAGAGATATCCAAAGCACAGAGACATCTCCAGAGCCATTTTAGAAACCAAACCTGAATGGGAATAGTGGCGGCATGGCTGTGGTTTTCCTAGGCTTGTGTGCATCAGTGATGTGGAGAGCTAAGCTATCGGTAGCTTAACTACTGGCAGGGTTTCCCTAGATGGACAGGTCTCAGCTGAGATGCTAAACTAAGAAAATCATCCATTTGGGCAGCAACAGAATGGGGTGGTGTTAGCAGTGGAAGAACACATTTGTAAAAACAGCAACATTAGCATTACATGTGCAGAAAAAAGCGCCTCGCAGCCTACTTCTGTATCTTGTCAAAAAAACACAATGGATCATCATAAAAAAACAAACTGTACTATAGTGCTGGAAGATAAGACCTACCAGGTCAGAAGGCACTCAACTGGCTACTGGGGATGAGCTGAAGGCAGCATTTATAATGTGGTTGGACCAAAGCTCTCAGGATGTCTGACTGCTGATATAGCTCTGCATGAAATGAGCCAGAAGCTGAAAAAATGTCTTACATATTGGGACATGGAACATATGAAACATGAGCAAGGGGAAGTTGGCAGCAGTGTACAACTCAATCTGTTGGGTGACAGTGAACTGAAATGGACGGCATTGGGCACTTTGCATCTGATGATCACATGGTCTACTATGCCAGAAAAGAAAGACAAAGAAGAAATGGTATTTATAATTAAGAAGAAACTTGCAAGAACTGTAATAAAATACAATGCAGTCAGTGAACACAGTTTCTGTTTGTCTATGAGGAATGACCATCGACATAACTATTATTCAGGTATATGCCCCAACAACAGTTGCAGAAGAGGAAAGAAGTTGACAGAACATGCAAACAGGATAGCCTGATAGTTATGGGTGACTGGAATACAAACGTTGGCAACAAAAAGAATGCAAATTGGTTAGAAAATATGGATTTGGCAACATAAATGAAGCAGGGGAAAGACTGATAGGATTCTGTAAGTTCATCTTCTTCCAGCAACTGCACACATGGACTTCACCTAATGGATTGTACAAAGATCAAATTGACTACAGCTGTGGAAATCAATGATGGAATAGCTCAATAACATCACCAAAGTCAAAACCTGGAGTTGACTGTGGTACAGATCACCAACTGCTAGTATGCAAACTCAAGTTAAAGCCCGAGAAAGAACAAGCTACTCATTACCACCAGAATTCAAAGACTGCCTGCAAAATTAATTTGCTGCTTTGGATACAAATGACAGAGCACCAAAGGAGTTATGGGATGACATCAAGAAAATTGTGCTCAAAGAAAGTGTGAAGTCTTTACAAAAGGTGAAAAAGTAAAAACAGCCAAAATGGATGAACGAAGAATCTGAAAATTACCCAGAAACACAGGGAAGCTAAAGACAGAGGAGAGAAAGAGAGAATCACAGAACTCAACAGAGATTTTCAATGTGCAGCAAGATGACACAAGGAGAAGTACTGCAATAATACATGCAAGGAAACAGAGTCAGAAACTATTCAGGAAGAACATCATCAGTTTTCCTAAAGCGACAAGAGTTAAAGAGAAAATTCCAGTCTTGAATTGGAATGCTTCAAGATTCTCAAGATTCATGTTGACTGATGCTGAAAAGATCAAGAAACAGTGGAAAGAATACATAGCGTCATTATATCATAAAGAGCAAGTGGACCAAGAGCCATTTCAACCAGTACCTTTATGATCAGGAACCATTGGTGATGAGAGAAGTAGTTGAAGCAGCATTGAAAGGATTATAAAAGAACACCACAAGGGCACTGAAGGAATCCCCACTGAAGTACTGCAGCAATCTGATGTAGCTGTTACCATACTTACAAGGCTCTGCTAGGAAATTGGAAAGACAATGTCATGGCCAACTGACTGGAAAAGATTTGTAGTTATACCAGTACTGAAGAAAAGTGATCCGATTGAATATAGAAATTATCACACAATCGCTCTGATCCCACATGCCAACAAAATTCTACTCCTAATTCAACAGAGACTACAACCATACCTTGAATGAGAACTGCCTGAAGTGCAAGCAGGGTTCAGGAAAGGGCAAGAAATGAGAGACATCATCGTGGACGTGATATAGCGGAAGGGCTGTCGGGTAAGGTTTGCCTCTTTGCGGATGATAACAAAATCTGTAATAGAGTAGACACCCAGGAAGGTGTAGATAACATGGGGAGGGATCTAGCTAAGCTTGAAGAATGGTCTAGAATCTGGCAGCTGGGATTTAATGTTAAAAAATGTAAGATCATGCATTTGGGTTGCAGCAATCCAAGGGAGCAATATAATATAGGGGGTGAAGTACTTTTGTCCACTAAAGAAGAGCGGGACCTGGGCGTGGTTGTGTCTGATGATCTTAAAGTGGCTAAACAGGTAGATAAGGCAACAGCAAAAGCTAAAAGGATGCTTGGGTGCATGCGGAGAGGAATGGCTAGCAGAAAAAAGGAGGTGATAATGCCTCTGTATAAGTCTTTGGGGCGGCCTCATTTGGAGTATTGTGTGCAATTCTGGAGACCACACCTTCAAAAGGATATAAACAGGATGGAGTCGGTGCAGAGGGTGGCTACTAAAATGGTTAGTGGTCTTCATTATAAAGTATATGTGGACAGACTTAAGGATCTTAATATGTACACATTAGAGTAAAGGCAGGATAGAGGTGATATGATTGAGATGTTTAAAAACCTCTATAAATATCAAACACAACCCTTGCCAGGAATAAATTAACCAATCTATATCATAGAAAACCCGAACAAGTTAAATAGGATAAAGTTTCTTTTTATCGGAGCAGTTGTGACCAAGGAGGATAGAGGGAACTATCATCCTGCTGCGACTGCTTCTTTTAATTATTTTAAAGTGAGCAAACTTAACATTTATCTTTATACCTCCATGGCATAAATGCACAGGGGGAGAGCCTCTTTTGATTGAAAGCAAGTACTGCTATGAGGGGACATGGGATGAGGGTGAAATGGATTTTTTATTTATTTAACACTTCTTATATACCGCGCTATTTGTTATCAGTGTGGTTTACATTCAACAACAAGAGCTCAGTGCAGTCAAGACTGTTTGAGTTTACATTATAACAGGTGTTAGAACTTGGACAATACAGGGTAACTATTTACATGTTGTGATATCTTTAACGATATAAATACAGAATAACTATATACACGCTGAGTTTGGTCAGAATAGATGGAGAGTACATGGCAAGTATACACAGGTTGACATAGCGTACTAAATATTACATGATGTGAATAGACGTGAAGTGTTTAAGGGTATGAGTGTGATTGCTTAAAGCCTGAGTGTTATATTGTGAGTGAGGTGTTTGTGGGGGGAGGAGGGAGATTTCTCTGGGACGGGGAAGCTGATTGAGCAAAATGTAGCAGAAAGAGATGGTGCTTTATTGCCTTCCGAAACTGTAGGAGGTCTTTGATTGTTCTTATTTCTGGTGGGAGGTCATTCCAGCATTTCGGTGCGTAGTGTGCAAAAGCTCTTCTCCTGGTTGTTTGGGTGCACTTTATGGAATCTTTAGGGAAGGTCAATGTGTTGGCTGTTGCTGTCCTTCTTGATCTGATTTGTGGAGTTGGCGTAATAAGGTTCTTGAGAGAAATGGGGGCTATGTTGTTGTTTATCTTAAATGTTATCAGTAGGATCTTGTATGTTAGCCTGCAGTATATCAGTAACCAGTGGAGCTCTTGAAGTATTGGCATGATATGGTCTGATCTGGATAGACCACAGAGGACGCGGGCAGCAGTGTTCATAGCTAGTTGAAGGGGGTTGAGGGTGTTCTTTGGCAGACCATATAGAATTACGTTTGCATAGTCGAAATGTGGTAGTATGAGGGCCTGGAAGATGGTGCGGAAGTCCTTAGGGGGTAGCATGGGTTTGAGGTGTCGCAGTGTTCTGATTTTGTTGTAGATTGATCTGGTTATAATTTTGATGTGCTCCTTAAAGTCAAGGTGCTGATCCAGTGTGATTCCGAGATATTGTATGGTATTTCGAATGGGAAGTTCTGCATCTCTTACTCTTAGGGTGGGTGGAGGGGAGAAATTCTTGTTCCTTGATATAAATAGAACTTCGGTTTTCTTGAAATTTATGTAGAGGTTTTGGGTGAATAGCCAGTCTGTAATTACGTTGAAGCAGTTGACAAGATTGGATAAATCCGGGTGTTTGACTTTGAATGGAGTAAATAGTAGCACATCATCAGCGTAGATTAGTGTAGAGATATTGAAGGAACGGATGAGATTGCATATCGGCTGCATGTAGATATTGAAAAGTAGAGCGGATAGGGATGAGCCCTGTGGAACACCTTGTTGTTGGTGAAAAGGTGCCGAGGTGTGAGAACCGACCCGGACTTGTTGCCAGCGATCGGATAGATAAGATTTACACCACTCCCAGGCGAGGCCATGAATACCCTTGTCGTGGATGCGGGTAAGTAGCTGTTGTGATTGACGGAGTCAAATGCAGCTGAGATGTCCAGGAATATAAGAGCGAATCCATTTTCTGCATTGTCAATTCCTTTGTTAAGGTCATTAATGAGGGTGGTGAGAAGTGTTTCTACTCCATGTGATTCTCTAAACCCGTGCTGGATCTGTCTATATACCACCTTCTCGATTACTATGGCAAGTAGAGAAATACTCGAGATTGGGTGGTAGGAGTCTGGTTTCATAGGATCGAGTCTGCTGTTTTTTATGAGTGGTCTTATTGAGGTTTGTTTGAGGAGTGGCGAGAATGCTCCTGTTGCAAATGATAGACTAATGATGTTCAGCAAGATTGGGCTGAGTTCAACCCGAAGTGTTCTAATCCAGTAAGCTGGGCAGGGGTCATTCGGGGCTGTGGACGTGTTGATGCTAGTAGGAATAGATTCAGGAGTGATAAACGGAAATATTTCTTTACGGAAAGAGTAGTGGATCCATGGAATAGTCTCCCAGTGGAGGTGGTAGAGATGAGGACAGTATCTGAATTCAAAAAAGCATGGGACCAACACAGAGGATCTCTAAAGGAAAAAACGGGACTGTTGTAGTTGTTGATATGGAAGGACAGACTAGATAGGCCATGTGGTCTTTTTCTGTCATCATTTTTCTCTGTTTCTATGGTATGGATGTAGATGAAGGAATGACTAGTGATGTGCTAGTGCAAAGGTTTAGAGAAAATCATGAGAGATGTGCAGCTGCTCGAAATGCAGTATAAGATTCTACACAGACCCTATATAACCAGATTAAGGGCCACTCAGCGAAGATGTTTATTTTATTTATTTATTTTATAACTTTTATATACCGCGCTATTTGTTATCAGTGCGGTTTACATACAACAAGGGTGCACAGTCAGAAGTCTGTTCTGTGCTTACATTGTAACAGGAGTTTAAACTTGGAACATGATGTGGGATGATTTGTTGCTTAAAGTGAAAGGTTCAGCAGAGAACATACCTTGTATAAGCATTCCTTCTTTGGAATGCCACAGACTAAAAGATCTGGGGAATAAAGTGCTGAGGGCAATAGAGAGGGTGAGCCAGATGGATGTGGAATGGATATACAATTTACTATTATTAGGAGATGAGAATCCCCCTAAAGAGGCAAGGCATTCAGAACGCCAAGAAACAGTTTGTTCAAGTGGCCCTACTGCTGGTAAAGAAGGTAATCTTACACTATTGGATAAACGAAGGTAGATAAAGCTGATCCATGAAGTTAGTTTTTTTTGAGTTGCAAAATTGTAAACAGAAGTTCAAACCAGAATGGCTGTTATATGAGCAATTATAAGAACATAAGAACATAAGAACATAAGAAATGCCATACTGGGTCAGACCGAGGTCCATCAAGCCCAGTATCCTGTTTCCAACAGTGGCCAATCTAGGTCATACATACCTAGCAATATCCCCAAAAGACACAGGTTCCACAATGCTTGTACTGGGAGAAAGGTTTGTCAGATTTACAGCGTGGAACCCATTGAGTGACAAAGCTTACTAACTGAGATTACGCAAAAACGCAAACCACTCTCTTCTCGCTGTACCTACCCTCAATCACCCGCACCAGGGCCTGCACCTCCAATAGAGCTTTCCACTTCTATGCTCCAACCATCTGGAACTCACTACTCCTAGACCTTCGCTCCCTCACAAACCCTGGAGATTCTCTTCTTTCTGGAGTTTTTTGGCTCTGACACTTAGCTGCATCTGAATAGCCCTTCATACACAGAACAGTGACCATAACAATGACCATAACTCTTAACACCTGTCCGCCAGACTCTTCACCAAGCCCATAAGCACATCATCCATACAGTACACAGAGCAAACCATAGCTCTTTACCTGCTGTCGCCACTTTGTATTATTACTTTGTAGTTTCCAAGTTTTCAAGGTTTGCATTCTACTGTTACTCTGTTACCTTTTCAAATGTTCTATAGTTTAATTGATCCAGTTTAATTTGTTAAGAATTGTTCTACGTAACATTCCTATCAGTTCTATGTAAACCGCTGTGACTAGTAGATAACGGCAGTATAAGAGATGTTAAATAAATAATTTGGAAGTTGCCTTGGGAGGGAGATGGGAGGGAAGATGAATGTGGATGAATAAAAGGTGTAAGAATGAGTAGTGTGGTCAGGGTTGATTGACTAAAAAAAAATGACAGTCGGAGGTTTATGGTAAGGACTGTGTATTGTATATTCTTGCTGACTTTTGTGAACATGAATTATGTTTCTTTACTTAGATTGGGTACATGGATGATTCTCCCCAGCTGTTCAATAAAAGATAAGATTTTAAAAAAGAACTCTCCAGAAACAGCTGGCTAGGTGATCTTTATCCCAAGTTAGACTTCCATCATGCATTTTGATTTTTATCAACCCTACATTGTTGCCTTACCTTTTTGAGCTGACATAGTAACACCTTACTAGATTTATTTGCATGTTCATAAAAGAATCTCTCAGTCAAATTCATACGATAAACTACTTGGGTAGTTTCAATTCTATCAAGTTCCCATTTTAACACAATCAGCTTCTTATAAAGCTTCTCCCTAGGCCGAGGTTTATACAGAGTTTCAGTTGCCTCTATCACGTTCTGCAATTCTAAAAATATTTTTCTCTCTGTTTTTTAATGTATACAAATAGACAAGTAATATGGCCCCTCAGAACTGTTTACCTAGCTTCCAACATTGTAAACCTATGAGAGTCAGGCTGCAAATTAAACATTATATATTCTTTCCAAAGCTCCATTAACCTCTTTGTGAAGAATGGTTAGGAAAGCAACTGTCTGTTCACTGTCCAAAGCTTGGGTGCAGGTCAGGGAGGGTGTACAATATTATTCAGACAAATTTCCAAACTACCCAAAGCATGATCTGAAATCACAGTCCTTCCAATGCTGCATATTTTATCAAGCTCAGAGCTACGTCCAGAGTTAGGAAAGGCAACATAGGCCACTCTCCAGGTCGCTAAATTTTGATGGCATCAAATAGACAAGCCAAAGAGGAGCCTGATCCCACTTACTTTTAGAGGGGGCTGAGGGGATATTTGATAGATGGTAAAAGGTAGGGATCACAACTTTCTGCAGTTTGATGGAAAAAGGGAATTTTTGGCTTTTGAGGTGCTCTAGGAGAGATACATGCTGTAAGTGGGTGATTTTCTCCCAGTGATGCATATGAGGTATTCTGTGAAGAATACTGGAATTACAGTATGGTGCTAGCAAAGAATATTGTGTATACTATGGACTGCCTGAAGAACAAACCAGTCAGTGCTAGAGGAGATCAAACCTAAGTTTTCTTTAGAAGCTCAGATGATAAAACTTAGACTTTCATACTTTCGACACATCATGTGAAGAGAGAGATCTTTAAATACATCATGCTTGGCAAGGTTGAAGGTCAGCACAAAAGAGGAAGGCCAGCAATGACATGATCAATACAATAACAGCAGACGTGGATGTCACTTTATCAACAATGAGCCGCCTGACTGAAGACTGAACATAGTTTAGGACAACTATCCAGAGGGTCACCTTGAGTCGACATCAACTCAATGGCACTTAACAACAACAACAACATCAAGTACACCATATCTAGAACTCTCCCTCTGTCCAACTCTGTGGTTATCCAGCCAAAGAAATTAATGAGATTTGTCTGACAAGACCTGCCTCTCGTAATACCATGCTGCCTCAAATCCTGCAATCCAATGGATTCCAGAAACTTCACTATCTTCTGTATTAGCAGCCTTTCTATTAGTTTACTCACCACAGAAGTCAGACTAACAGGCCTGAAGTTCCCAACCTCATCCTTAGTTTCCCTTTTGTATAAAAGGACCACATGCGCTGGTGTAAAGGGACCACATGCGCCTTTCTCCAGTCTTCTGAGACCAAGCCTGACTCTAAAGAAACACTGAAAAAGTCAGACAGTGGAGCCACTAGAATTTCTCTAACTTCCTTCAGCATTCTCAGATGTATTCTATCTAGTCCCATCACTTTGTCTACATTTAGTTTAGTTAGCTCCTCGCGAACACAGTCTTCTGTAAATCGTTCAAGATCCATTTCACTTCTATTCCTGTTTATCGGTGTCCCAAATTGTTGTGTTGTCTGTCTTGAGTAGACTGTAAGATCTTATGAGCAGGGAATGTGTCTTACATGTCTCTGTACAGCACTACATACACCTTGTGGTGCTATACAAATGATAAGCAATAATAGTAGTGGTAGTAATGTTTCCATGCAGGACTGTACCAAGGGCTATGTGAGTGGTGCAGCCACACAGGGAACAAGCACAGAAAGGGGTGCTAATATCATTATTGGGCTTCCAGAAAGTTCACAAAGAGTGAGTTACTGAATGTGATTGGGTGGAGGGGGTTGAACAGAATCTACAAAAACAAAGGGCCTAATATTCAAAGGCATTTACACAGTTTAAATGCCACTATAGAGGGATATTCATATTCTGCCTTTCCCCTTACATATTATGATCTTTAAGTCTATCCTCGTATGCTTTATAACGAAGACCACTAACCATTTTAGTAGCCACCATCTGCACTGACTCCTTCCTGTTTATATCCTTTTGAAGGTGCGGTCTCCAAAATTGCACACAATACTCCAAATGAGGTTGCACCAGAGACTTATACAGAGGCACTATCGCCTCCTTTTTTCTGCTGGCCATTCCTCTCCCTATGCACCCAAGCATCCTTCTGGCTTTCGCCATCACCTTTTCTACCTATTTAGCCGCTTTAAGATCATCAGAAACAATCACGCCCAGGTCCCTCTCTTTTTTTGATGCAAGAATTTTCTTGGTTCGTGTTACATGCTGCCAGATATCAATTAATGACGCCTGAGAATCAGATTTCTTCTGAAAAGAAGCTACTGATGAGTCCCAAATAACAGCTTTAGGTTATAATAGTTCTACAGAAGGTACCTCACTAGGCGAACTCTGTGAAAAGGTGAAACAGGGATATGAGAACCAGCCTCCAAGGAAGGTTCAGATAGAGATGGTGATGTGCACTCAAGGGGGCTTAGAGATGCTTCCTCTGGAGGAGAAAGAGGAGAAACAGTATTTTGTAAAGCTTGGTCTTTGATTTAAGGTGCTTATCCAATGGATTGCGGGTTACAGATGTAGCAGATACCTGTTTCTCTTTCCTTTTCCTTTGTGATAGCATCCCAATATCAATGCCAATGACTTTCCTATGTTCTCCTGCCGCTCAACCTGTAGGCTCCAAAGGGCAACAAAAGACCTCCTGCAATTCCGTAGGGACCTAAAAACATATCTTTTCACAGAACATTTTGGTGATTCAGACAATCTCACTAACTCCCAAGAAAGCTAATGAGCTAACAAATAATTCCATCATCTAATTCAATAACCTAAATATGTAGTGTCACAAAATGCCAACATCGCAATGAAATTGTACATAGTTACCTGTATATAGTTCAAAAATGTTAAATGTAAATAGTTCCAGTGTTCAATGTAAAATTTGTGGTGATGTTCGATGTAAACTGCCTCTGATCATGGGAAGAAGCGATATATAAAACTTCATTAAATAAATAAATAAATAAAATAAATACCCACAGCCACGCACCATAGCATGGCTTAGCAGTGATGTCAGCAGGGTGCCTTGGGAATGTTTGTTCCCAGGCAAGATGGTGCTTCTGTGACTCAGTGTCCTCCTCCAGGTGCAGTATGCTTGTTCAGAACAGGCCCTCCCAATGGTAAATACAGCAGAATCTTTATTGGGACTTAGTAGTGACATTAGCAGGGTGCCTGAACACTCCTGCTCCAGGGTGAGATGGTGTTTCCTCCAGACACAGACTCTCCCCATATATTAATATACTGTATTAGCCCTTTGAGGTACAAGAAATGTTGGGATCTGCTTCTGTACTTCTCTCCCTATGCACTCTTAATATTTATCATGAATCCCTGATCAAGCCGGCACTGAACTCTGCGCAAAGGAAGTTACACCCTAGACTAGTCATTATAGAGTTCTGAATATGAGATTCAAATTATTCTCGATTTTTCACACTCTATCAGCAAATTACAATATTTAATGCATTGGAAGGGCTTTGGACCAGGAGAGAGATCATAGTTAAATGGCCTGATGTTCATGTTAACTGACTTCGTTGACAATTTCACAGTCGTTTTCACAGTTGTTTTTTCCTTCCATACCAATTAAGAGTGAGTGGGAGGTACTGTCATGCAATTATCTCTTAGGAGCCAGGCCCTAATTAGGAAGTGAGTTCAGTTCTCTTTCTGCCTTTTGTACTGCTATCAGTCTCAGCCTCAGCCTTCTGATGCAACACTACCCGACTGGTCCTTCTGAATGTACTATGGCCAGATTAGTCCCTGAATAATGTACCATCCAAAGAAGTATTCAGTCTCGCAAAGCTCAAAGTACCAAAACAGAAGTGAGGTGAAGATAAAACAGACAACCCACCATATGAATTGTGAGATATTTATAGAATGTATTGTCCTTTTGATTGTTCCATCATGTTTCGGCATGCACCTTTGTCGGGGGTATAAACCTCAAACAAACATTATATATATCAAATCAACATATATAAAAAATTAAAACCATATTCAAACATAAACATGGCGTAAATCATAAAATGACATCAGTATGTGTATATAAAACATGTTGATAAACGACCATAAAAAACATCTAGCTAGTATAGCATAACAGCAGTAGTATAAATACATAAATAAATCCTTAGCTATTAAAAAACTAATAAAAAAACAAAAAATATAAAATGATAAATAAATAGATTAATTAATTAATGAACTCAAAAAGGAGACTCAAAGATATAAGAAGCCATGATGCCCTATAATAATAAAAGATATTTATGTGTCTCCAAAGGAGACCAATCCCTTATACAGAAATTCAATGGGGCTGTGGCTCCGATATTGCATGGAGGCTGCTACCGCTGCTTTGTAAACATACCTCTAAGAGTACAAAAAAGGAGAGTCATAATAAAACAAAAGACATTCAATCTATGTTAAAAATTGGTCACAATCCATATAAAAGAAATAACCAACAACGGACCAAAATAACAATAGTAATTTAACCTATTATAAGATAAAGAATGTATCATAAAATCAATGGAATAATTGGTTTCTCATACTTTGTGGAAGATTATGGGACAGAGATAAAAGATTAATTGTAATGTAATCTCTAGGCACTTGTACGGTAATATGATTTTAGCTATCTGAATTGTTCAGGATCTGGATATACATTTAAGTACCTTCTTTGGTCTGTATTAGACCAATGATCCATTGTTTCTAATTAAAGTCTTGTTAGCTATCTAAAAGTCACTACTGGGGAATATATACCGGGTATGAATATCTTCCATTATGTTTAGATGTCACTAGCTCACCACAGCTTAAAGATAAAACAGCTTTGTTTTACTGAGTTATTACTATGCAATGTAAGAAGAAAAATATAAGGAGCTAAATCAGTGCTATTTTTCACCTTACATTGCATTAGTAATAAATGACTTACGTTCACACATGGACTTAAGAGCTTAAGTAACTGATGATGGTGACTTCCTATGCCACGGTTAAAGATGTTTTCATATTTACATATGAAATAATAGGTTTCAGCTACAAACAAAGCTGTTTTATCTTCCCCTCTGTTGAATATCTTTTGATGCCTTAAGAAGCATTTCATCAATAGAAACATAGAAACATGATGACAGAAAAAGACCACAAGGCCCATCTAGTCTGTCCTTCCATAACAACAACTACAACAGTCCACTTTTTACCTTTAGAGATCCTCTGTGTTGGTCCCATGCTTTTTTGAATTCAGTTACTGTTCTCATCTCTACCACCTCCACTGGGAGACTATTCCACGGATCCACTACTCTTTCCGTAAAGAAATATTTCCGCATATCACTCCTGAATCTATCTCCCTTCACCCTCATCCCATGTCCCCTCGTCGCAGAACTTGCTTTCAATTGAAAGAGGCTCTCTCCCTGAACATTTATGCCACGGTGGTATTTAAACATCTCAATCATATCACCTCTATCCCGCCTTTCCTCTAAGGTGTACATATTAAGATCCTTAAGTCTGTCCTCATATGCTTTATAATGAAGACTACTAATCATCTTAGTAGCAACCCTCTGCACCGACTCCATCCTGTTCACATCCTTTTGAAGGTGCGGTCTCCAGAATTGCACACCATACTCCAAATGAGGTCGCACCAAAGACTTATACAGAGGCATTATCACCTCCTTTTTTCTGCTAGCCATTCCTCTCCGTATGCACCCAAGCATCCTTCTAGCTTTTGCCGTCGCCTTTTCTACCTGTTTAGCTACTTTAAGATCATCGGACACAACTACGCCTAGGTCCCGCTCTTCTTTAGTGGACAAAAGTACTTCACCTCCTATGCTGTATTGCTCCCTTGGATTGCTGCAGCCCAAATGCATGACCTTACATTTTTTAACATTAAATCCCAGCTGCCAAATTCTAGACCATTCTTCAAGCTTAGCTAGATCCCTCCTCATGTTATCTACACCTTCCTGGGTGTCTACTTTATTGCAGATTTTGGTATCATCTGCAGAGAGGCAAACCTTACCCGACAGCCCTTCCGCTATATCACTAACAAAGATGTTAAAAAGAATCGGACCAAGGACAGATCCCTGGGGCACACCACTGGTAACATCCTTCTCCTCAGAGTGAGCTCCATTTACTTGTACTCTTTGTCGCCTCCCACCCAACCAATTTCTAACCCAAGCTCTCTGTCACCAATAGATTGGCTATAGTGATTTTAGAAAGCTCCTATTTATCCATGATGATCCATTTCATGTAGAATTTTCAAAGAGGAGTAGTTTGGGTGTGAATAGGGTGTGGTTTTCACAGGCCAAAAATAAATATGTATCTGTCCCATTTTACAAGGGGAATACACATGCATATAAAAATTTCCACATCAGCTTTTACACTTGCCCCAAGACACGTACAAGTGCCAATATAAGAGCAAGTGCATGTTACCCACCTCCAAGAACCCCCGATCCCCTCTCCCACCAAGCAAGAGCCCCTTTCTGATCCCCCAATCTCCCCCATTCAGCGAGAAGTCCCCGATCTTATCCCTGCAAGGCAAGAAACCCTACTGCAAAATCCTCATTCCACCAGGCAAGAGCCTCCCTGATCCCATCCTTCTATCAGACAAGATCACCCTTACCCCTCAAAGAAGATCCCCCATTCACAACTTCCCCATAGGCTCCCCCAGGCCTACTTCCACAATCCTTTCTGTCTAGCAGAATGGGGGAGGGTTGATCCCCAGTCACTTCTGCCCTGTCAGGTGGTAAATTCAAAATGTGCCGGGTGACTAGGTGCCCGCCTAGGGTAGTTCACTTTGGAGGGTAGGGCAGCTCAGCCCCAACACAACTGGCAAAATGCAGAGGCAGGTAAGTGTGGCAGTCATCCTACGTCCACCAGATCCAGAGCCAGACCCAAGCCCGCACATTTTAAAAGTAAAGCACAGCACAGTGGCTGAATTTGAGCACAGATGTGTGCACTGCACTCAAGGCCTGCGTATCCTGACCCCTTTGAAATTTCTAAGAACAACCAGTCCAAGGCGTGATAGAATGGAAAGACAGAGTCTTTTATTGAACCTTTGACTGCCCGACACAGGCCGTGTTTCGTCACCCTTCGTCAGGGGCTAGCCAGGCAAGAAAACTAAAAACATAAATATACAAACGCTTAAAATCATTATAAAAGAACAGACAGCAAATCATTGAATAAATACAATAAACACAACAAAATAGTATCATAAAACAATAACTAAATAAATAAATACTAATATCATGTAAGACCAAATTAAACTAGTGCGCTCAGGACCTAATACATATATAAAAATGTATATAAAAAGTGTGTGAATGTATAAATACTTATAAATACATGCATATAAATACTGACCTCTGTTGAAAGCTGTTAGAAAAATCTTATATCATGTAGTTATAAGACTAGTGTTGGGCGGTCAAAGGATCAATAAAAGACTCTGTCTTTCCATTCTATCACGCCTTGGACTGGTTGTTCTTTGATTTGCGTGATTTGTTGTTCCTGTAGTGTTGTACCCTTTGAAATTTCTAAGGCAGGAGGCAGATTTATGAGTGAAGGTCACATATACAGCTAGGTATTTTAGCAATATGCGCAAATAAATGGGCATTTACACACATATTTGACATGGTTGCTATTCTGAACCATGGTTGCTATTCTGGACCAATTGCACATACTTTCACTGTGAGCGTGTACAGGATTGGTGTTTGAGCAGAGTATGTGTATTCTTGAAAAATCTAGGCACGGGGATCTACATCAACCATTTTAACACTTAAAAATTCACGTGACCCCAGATGAGGATGAAAGTAAAACAGCAGACCTTCAGTCCTCTTCTCTCCCTCATCCATTTTCTCCCTCCACTTATTCCAAGTGTGACACTGCAGTGATGACAAAGCTTTTTTTGAGGGAGTACTTGTTGGTACTGAGTACCAGCACCTTTTTCATTGTGTACTAAACTGCTTCATGGTTCTTATGTATTAATGAAAAAGCCCTGAATATGCGTATTGTCACCTTTTTTGCTAAGAAAAATGCACTGTTAGCAACAGCAGTGGCAGTCAGCTCAGCACAAACAGAAACAGGGAAACACGACAGCAGATAAAAAAACATGTGGCCTATCCAATCTGCCCATCCATACCAACTCCTAAGCTCTCCCTCAAAGATCCGCTGTATTTGTCCGATGCTTTCTTGAATTCAGATACATTCCTTTGCTCTACCATCTCAGATGATATTATGATATAGGCTCCATTTTCCACCACAAACCCAGACTACTCAACAACTACAACCTGTTTCAACACTATAAACTAATGGCTATCAGAACAATCTCAAAATCAATCTCAACAGAGGGACTGTTCCTCACCAAAAATCAATCTTTCCTCCCCCCCAAAGTCACTAATAGTGAAAAACTCCAACCCAGAAGTTATGTCAGAAGTAAGATACCTCGGCGTTACAATAGATCAGCATCTCACATTCCAACCACATATTGTCATGAGGTAGACAGCACAGACCCTGAAATATTAGGAAATAAAATGGAGGAAGAGCTTACCTTGCAGCCTCAGGGGCAGTTACAGCATTCACAGCGCAGAGAGGCAGGAAGGAAGAAAGCAAACATTCCACAGAGTTTGTGTGACGCAGTAAGAATTGAGAGTGCCAATCAGGCCCACCTGGACTCAGACTCACGTTCCACGTTAGGTGAGCTGAGAGATAAAAGCAGGGGGGAAATCTCACAGAGGCAGAGTTGGCGTGGGAAGCAGTTTGATAAGCATTGGCAGCTGGAGTCTGAAGCAGGACTGGACCCAGAGTTTGAATGCCAGGAGGAAAGCAGAGACCAAGGAAGTTCTGACTGCAGTTTCAGGCAGGCTTGGAGAGAGACTGAGAGTAGAGCTCCCAAGCAATTGCAGGCAGACACCTTACCGTGGAGAGCCAGGGCTGGAGGAAGACAGGCTGGCCAATCCAGGAGGGATAAAGAAAACTGCAGCAAGGTCTTCCCAGCCAGAGAGGTCCTCATACCAAGGCAAACTGCTCGGTTAACAGGAAGCAAAGGTCACATACAGAGGAGCACACAGGGAACAGGAAGTGAGTTGCCATCAGCCAGGCATCATAACCAGACTTCCCTCAGAAAAACAAGCTACAAGGCGGATAGAAAGCCTTGGCTGGAAGCAGAGGGATTGGAGCTCATCTTTGGCAAAGGAAAAGATAAGTACCCTGTTTTTTCTAAGGGGAGAAAAAGGATTCCCAGGGATAGAGGCCAGGCATACAGCCAACAAGGGGACTCATATCTATCCAAGCCGTGGAGAGAGATCCCTAGCACATCCCCTGATATCTGGGACTTACAAAGGCAGCTCCAACCAGTGGCAACTGAGGTTTCCCCAGGGCAAGATACAGAGGGCAGCTTCCTAAGGGCTCAGTGTCCTTATACAGGAACAGGACCTAGTCCTATGCAATGGGAGAGCCATAGCATTGAAAATATCCCTGAAGCCATGGAGTGTGATGAATATGTGCCTAACGATATTACGAGTCTTTATTGAAAAAGAGCAAGAAAGAATATATTGTGCACAGTGAAAATACTGGGCTGTATTGCTGAGAGAAAGCATTGTTATTATCCTTGGTTTAAATCCTTTACCTGGTGAATTCAACCATTCTTTGTTGTCCCTTATTCTGTAACATCCTAAAGGGAAGGGGAATAAAACCCAGCTTTTCATTTGGACCACAACTACAGAGTCCTTATTCTTTCCACAACACAACGCTACCCGGGTCGAGGCAACCGCCTAGGACCAGCAATGGCGTCACAATATAAATAAAGTGTCTCAATGCATTTACAGTAAGTTAAGAATACTCCAACACTTATGGCCCCTTCATGACCCACATGACTTCCAGACAGTTTTCGAGGCAATGATACTACCACACTTCGATTTCTATAATGCCATCCTTCATGGAATTTTAAAGAATTCATTACATCCACTACAACTTGCGCAGCATGCAGTCGCCCAAATTCGGATGTGCTCATCTAGATATAGCCACGTCACTCCTATTCTAAAAGAGCTACATAGGTTATCTCTATTCAGTAGAATCAAGTTGTTGTTGTTAAGTGCCGTCGAGTCGGAGTCGACTCATGGCGACCCTCTGGATAGCTATCCTAAATTGTGTTCGGTCTTCAGTCAGGTGGCTCATTGTTGACAGACTGGTACCCGGAGCTGCTGTTGTTGTATCGATCCATCTCATTGCTGGCCTTCCTCTTTTGCGTTGACCTTCTATCTTGCCAAGCATGATGTCTTTCTCTAATGATCTCTCTCTTCGCATGATGTGTCCAAAGTATGAAAGTCGAAGTCTTGTCATCTGAGCTTCTAAAGAAAGCTTAGGTTTGATCTCCTCTAGGACCGACTGGTTTGTTCTTCGGGCAGTCCATGGTATACACAGTATTCGCAGCCAGCACCATAATTCAAAGGCATCAATTTTCTTCCTGTCTGTCTTTTTCACTGTCCAGCTTTCACATCCATATGATGTTATTGAAAATACCATGGCTTGAACAAGTCGAATCTTTGTAAGGAGAGAGACATCTCTGCTCTTGAGAATCTTATCTAGGTCTTTCATAGCCATTCTGCCAAGAGCAATGCGTAGTTTGAGTTCTTGACTGCTTGTTGCTTCTTTATTGATAGTTGATCCAAGTAGGTTAAAGTTGTTCACAATTTCAATTTCTTCTCCTTCAACGATGAACCTGTTGATTATGCCAGTTGTCATGATCTTTGTCTTCTTTACATTAAGGTGCAAGCCCATTTTGAGACTATGTTCTTTGACTGTGAGAAGCAAATGTTTCAGATTATCTTCACTTTCAGCCAGTAATGTAGTATCATCAGCATAGCGAAGGTTGTTGATGAGTCTTCCATCAATCTTCACACCTCTGTCTTCATACAATCCTGCTTCTCTGATGATTTGTTCTGCATATAAATTAAACAGGTAGGGGGAAAGTATGCAGCCTTGTCTTACACCTTTGCTTATTTTAAAACATTCTGTTTCTCCTTGTTCCGTTCGAACTGTTGCTTCTTGATCAATGTACAGATTGCACAAGAGAACAATCAGGTATTCTGGTATACCCATGCTCTTTGCTCTCAGGGAACAAGTCCGTTCTCTAGAGGCTAAAGTAGCAGACTTGGAAAACATAAGACAGACAGAGAGGTACATAGATGAGACCTACAGGGATATAGTCCTGAAGTCCCACCTCCAGTCTGGCAGCACCCCTGTTGCCATGGAGGAGAGAGGTCACGTGACAGGAGAGCATCACCCTGGTGTGGCAGAAAGTGATCCTGTAACTAGGACCTGTCCTCCAGGTGATGTAAAACCCTCTCGCACCGAGGAAGTTTCTCCAGGGCCATGTGCCCATGAGGGAAGGGTTTGGACAGCCGTTATAGTTGGTGATTCGATCATTAGGCATGTAGATAGCTGGGTGGCTGGTGGACCTGAGGATCGCCTGGTAACATGCCTGCCTGGTGCGAAGGTAGTGGACCTCACGCGCCACCTAGATAAGGTCTTAGATAGTGCTGGGGAGGAGTCTGTTGTCTTGGTACATGTTGGTACCAATGACATAGGAAAATGTGGTAGGGAGGTTCTGGAGGCAAAATTTAGGCTTTTAGGTAGGAAGTTGAAATCCAGAACTTCCATGGTAGCATTCTCCGAAATGCTTCCTGTTCCAAGCGCAGGACCCAAAAGGCAGGCAGAGCTCCGGAGTCTCAATGCGTGGATGAGACAATGGTGCAGAGATGAGGGTTTTGGATTTGTTAGGAACTGGGGAACATTCTGGGGAAAGGAGGGGCTCTTCTGAAGGGATGGGCTTCACCTTAACCGGGATGGAACCAGGCTGCTGGCATTAACCTTTAAAGAGGAGTTAGAGCAGCTTTTAAACTAGATATTAGGGGAAAGCCGACAGTCGCCCAAGAGCGGATGGTTCGGAAGAATGTATCCTTGAAGGATACTACCAAAAGCAGAGAGGTTCCACAAAAGAGTAAAGTAGCCCAAATGCCCTCAAGTATGGAGCAAACAGAGCTTAAAGATCCCAATTTACCCATGTCTAACAATAGCCAAATTAACATGAATAAAATACATTCTCTAAAATGCTTGTATGCAAATGCTAGAAGTCTAAAGAATAAGATGGGAGAGATAGAATATATAGCACTAAATGAAAGGTTAGATATGATTGGAATATCAGAGACATTTATTTATTTATTTAACATCTTTTATATACCGCACTCTTCATCATCAGCGCGGTTTACACTTTAACAAATTGTACTTAAGCATGAACATATGTTAAGTTTTTATAGATAACAGGGAATGAACTTGAATAACTGGGGATTAAATAGACAACAAGAATTCAAACTATTTACAGCAAGAAATCACATGTTTATAGTTCAAAGGCTTAGGGCTCTAAGGGGATTTGAAATGGGGTGAGAAATGAATATGGGGGTGTACTTGACTAACCATGATCATTGGACATGGTGGAAGGAGGACAACCAGTGGGACACTGTGATACCTGGGTACAAACTATATCGTAATGATAGAGCTGATCAAATTGGTGGAGGGGTTGCGCTCTATGTTAGAGAGGGCATTGACTCAGAAAGGATTAAAGTTTTGCAGGAAACAAAATCTGCTGTAGAATCTATATGGATTGAAATTCCATACAAAAGGGGGAAGGCAATGGCAGTGGGGATGTACTATCGAGCACCTGGCCAGAATGACCAAATGGATGATGAAATGCTCAAAGAAATCAAGGAACCTAACAAAAGTTACAGCGCAGTAATAATAATGGGTGATTTCAATTACCCGGTATCGACTGGGTCAGTGTCACGTCAGGACATTCTAGGGAGATAAAGTTCCTAGATGAAATAAATGACTGCTTCTTGGAGCAGCTGTTTTATGAACCGACCAGAGGGGAAGCCATATTAGACCTAGTCCTTAGTGGAACACCAGATCTAGTGCAAGAGATAAGGGTGTTGGGGCCACTTGGCAATAGTGATCATAGCATGATCGCCTTTGATTTAATTAGTGGAGGAGGGATAGTAAGGAAATCCACAGTACTACCTTTTAACTTTCGAAAGGGAGACTATGATAAAATGAGGAAAACAGTTAAGAAAAAACTAAAAGGAGCAGTTGCAAAGGTTAAAGACGTACATCAAGCTTGGGTGTTGTTGAAAAATACTATCTTGGAAGCCCAGACCAGCTGTATTCCATGCTTTAAGAAAAGTGGAAGGAAGTCCAAAAAACTGCCAGCATGGTTTAAAGGTGAGGTCAGAGAGGCTGTTGCCAAAAAAGCATCTTTCAGGAAATGGAAAAAAGAGCCAAACGACGAAACCTGGAAACAGCACAAGCACTGGCAAGTCAAATGCAAGGCGTTGATAAGGCAGGCAAAGAGAGAATTTGAGAAGAAGCTTGCTGCGGAAGCAAAAACACAAAATAAAGACCTTTTTAAGTACATTTGTAGCAAAAAACCTGTGAGAGAGTCAGTTGGTCCATTAGATGATAGGTTAAAGGAGCACTAAGAGGCGACAAGCCGATAGCGGAGAGACTGAATGAATTCTTTGCTTCGGTCTTTACTGAGGAAGATGTAGAGATGTTACCCATGACTGAAGTGGTATTTAAAGCTGTGGAAGAATTGAAGGAAATATCGATACATCGGGAAGATGTCTTACAACTATTAGATAAACTGAAGAGTAGCAAATCACCTGGGCCGGATGGTATACATCCAAGGGTGCTGAAAGAACTGAAATATGAGATTGCAGACCTGCTATCAGTAATCTGTGAACTATCATTAAAATCATCTCTAATACCTGAAGATTGGAGGATCGGCAATGTAACATCAATTTTTAAAAAGGGTTCCAGGGGTGATCCGGGAAACTACAGACCGGTGAGCCTGACGTCAGTACCAGGAAAAATGGTAGAAACCATCATAAAGAATAAAATTACTCAGCATGTAGATAGTCACAACCTAATGGGAAACAGCCAACATGGCTTTAGACAAGGAAGATCTTGTCTTACTAATCTGTTATGTTTTTTTAAAGGAGTGAATAAACAGGTGGACAAACGTGAGTCGGTTGATATTGTGTATCTGGACTTTCAGAAAGTCTATGACAAGGTCCCTCATCAGAGACTTTTGGCAAAACTAAAGAGTCATGGGATAGGAGGCAGTGTACTATTGTGGATCAGGAACTGGTTAAAAGATAGAAAGCAGAGGGTAGGGCTAAATGGCCAATTTTCCCAATGGAGAAAGGAATAGTGGTGTACCCCAGGGATCTGTGCTGGGTCCGCTGCTTTTTGACATATTCATAAATGACCTGGAAAATGGAATAACGAGTGAGGTTATCAAATTTGCAGATGACACAACTATTTAAAGTTGTTAAAACCCAAGAGGATTGTGAAAAATTGCAAGAGGATCTTGATAAATTGGAAGACTGGGCATCAAAATGGCAGATGAAATTTAATGTGGACAAGTGCAAGGTTATGCACCTAGGTAAGAACAACCCAAACTATGGTTACACGATGCAAGGTTCCACATTAGGAACCACCACCGAGGAAAAAGATTTAGGCGTCATTGTGGATACCATGTTAAAACCCTCGGCCCAGTGTGCAGCAGCGGCCAAGAGAGCAAATAGAATGCCAGGTATGATAAGGAAAGGAATGGAATATAAAACAAAAGATATTATAATGCCTCTATATCGTTCCATGGTGAGACCACACCTTGAATATTGTGTGCAATTCTGGTCGCCGTATCTTAAAAAGGAGATAGCGATTTTAGAAAAGGTTCAGAGAAGAGCCACCAAAATGGCAAAGGGGATGGAAGAATACTCCTATGAAGAAAGGCTAAAAAGGTTAGGGCTCTTTAACCTGGAAAAGAGACGGCTGAGGGGAGATATGATAGAAGTCTATAAATTAATGAACGGAGTGGAACGGGTAAACGTAGATCGATTGTTTACGTTATCAGAATATAGAAAGACTAGGGGACATGCAATGAAGCTACAGGGTAAACTATTTAAGACTAATAAAAGAAAATATTTTTTCACTCAACGTGTAATCAAACTCTGGAATTTGTTACCGGAGGATGTAGTAAAGGCTGTTAGTGTAGCTGGGTTTAAAAAGTTTTGGACAAGTTCCTGGAGGAAAGGTCCATAAACCATTAAGAAGTGACCGAAGATATCAATGCTTGACCCAGTACAAGCATTGTGGAACTTGTGTCTCTTGGGGAAACTGCTAGGTACATATGACCTAGATTGGCCACTGTTGGAAACAGAATACTGGGCTTGATGGACCTTGGTCTGACCCAGTATGGCATATCTTATGTTCTTATGTTCTTAATGTGGCCCAGAGTTTCTCATGGTTTACACAGTCAAAAGCCTTGCTATAGTCGATAAAGCACAAAGAGATATCCTTTTGGTATTCTTTAGTCTTTTCAAGGATCCATCTCACATCCGCAATGATGTCTCTCGTTCCTCGCCCTTTCCTGAAACCTGCTTACACTTCAGGTAGTTCTTTGTTCCAGGTATGGTTGTAGTCTCTTTTGAATAATCTTCAGTAGAATCTTGCTGGCATGTGGGATCAGAGTGATTGTTCGATAATTTCCACAGTCAGTTGGATCACCTTTCTTTAGTATTGGTATAAACACAGATCTTTTGCAGTCAGTTAGCCATGATGATGTCTTCCATATTTCTTGGCAGAGCCTTGTAAGTATGGTAACAGCTGCATCAGATTGCTGCAATACTTCTATAGGAATGCCATCAAGGCCTGGTGCTTTGTTCTTTGATAAGGCTTTCAATGCTGCTTCAACTTCTTCTTTCATCACCATTGTTTCCCGATCATAATGTACAAGTTGAAACGGCTGTTGGTCCACTTGATCTTTATCATATAAAAACTCTGTATATTCCTTCCACCTTTTCTTGATCTTCTCAGCATCATTCAACATAGAACCTTGAGCATCTTGTAACATTCCAATTCGAGGCTGGAACTTTTTCTTTAACTCTCGTAGCTTTAGGAAAGCCGATCTTGTTCTTCCTCTAATAGTTTCTGCTTCTATTTCCTTGCATGCGTCGTTGTAGTACTTTTCCTTGTCCTTTCTTGCTGCACGTTGGAAATCTCTGAGTTCTGCGATTGTCTTTCTTTCTCCTCTTTCTCCAGATTTTTCACTCTGCGAGTAGAGCTAAGTAGTGTGGTTTCTTTCTCCTCTGGCTTTAGCTTCTCTGCGTTTCTGGGCAATTTTCAGAGTTTCTTCCGTCATCCATTTTGGCCGGTTTTGCTTTTTCACCTTTTGTAGAGACTTCTCGCTTTCTTCCAACACAACCTTCTTGATGTCATTCCATAACTCTTCCGGAGCTCTGTCATTTGCATCTAAAGCAGCAAATCGATTTTGCAGGCAGTCTTTAAATTCCAGTGGTATATTCTCAAGGTCATGTTTTGCTGCATTCATGAGTGGTTTGCTCTTCAACTTTAGCTTGAGTTTGCATACTAGTACTTGATGATCTGTACCACAGTCAGCTCCAGGTTTTGTCTTTGTTGATGTTATAGAGCTTTTCCATCGTTGACTTCCACAGATGTAGTCAATTTGATTTTTATACAATCCATTGGGTGAAGTCCATGTGTACAGTCGCCGCTTGTGTTGCTGGAAGAAGGTGTTTGAGATGAATAGATCATTGGTCTTGCAGAATTCTATCAGTCTTTCTCCAGCTTCATTTCTGTTGCCAAGTCCATATTTTCCAACTACTTTGCTTTCTTCTTTGTTGCCAACTTTTGCATTCCAGTCAACCATGACTATCAGGATATCCTGCTTGCATGTTCTGTCAATTTCAGCTTGTACTTGTTCATAGAACTCTTCAATTTCATTCTCTTCTGCAGCTGTTGTTGGGGCATATACTTGAATTATAGTTGTTGATAGGGAATCCTCGTAGACGAATAGAGATTAAGCGTTCGCTGACTGCACTGTATTTCTTGCAAGTTTCTTCTTTATTATAAATGCAGCACCATTTCTTCTTTGTCTTTCATTTCCAGCATAGTAGACCATGTGATCATCTGATGCAAAGTGCCCGATGCCAGTCCATTTCAGTTCGCTGACACCCAACAGATCAAGTTGAACACGTTCCATTTCATTCTTGACCACCTCCAACTTCCCTTGGTTCATGCTTCGTACGTTGCATGTTCCATTGTGTAAGACATCTTTACAGCTTCTGACTCTCATTTCATGCGCAGAATCAAGTACAAAGCCCTAATAACTACATTCCAAATAATCTACCACTTATCCTCCCAATACCTGCAATCTATCACAACAAAGACCCCAGAAAACCACCAAAGAAGGAATAATACATCAACTCTTATAATCCTGCCTACCAAACTGACCAAGTGCAACTAGACAACTTGTGCTAGGGCATTTTCCATATGTGCCACTCGATTCTGTAATGCCCTACCACACCATTCTTTCCATAAAGCAATATTTTCTCAGCATTTAAACATCTCTATCATAAGTTCCCTCTCCTGTCTTTCATTCAAAGAATACATACTGAGATTTTTAAGTCTGTCCTCAAATGCTTTATGGTGAAGACCACTGACTATTTTAATAGCCACGCTCTACATTGACTCCATCCTGTTTATATCCTTTAGAAGGTGTGGTCTCCAAAATTGCACATAGTATTCCAAATGAAGTTTCACAGAGACTTATATGGAGGAACTATCACCTTCTTCCTGTTGGCCATTCCTCTCCCTGTGCATCCAAATATCCTTTTGGCTTTCGCCGTTGCCTTTTCTACCTGTTTGGCCACCTTAAGATCATCAGAAACAATCACCTCGAGGACCCGCTCTTCTTTAATGGACAGAAGTATTTCACCCTCTACACTGTACCTTAGACCCTCTGCCCTTCAGTGTAGTTTTTCCAGCTTCACAAAAACCCTGAGTAGCTCTACCCACCTTAGGTTCTCCCTTTGCTTAAACCTACTTGAGAGGGACATTAATTGACCCTGAAGGACTGCCTTGGTTGCCTCCCAGAGCATAAAGGTGGTGTTTCCATCAATATCATTGAAAGATATATATACTCCTGCCACCCCTTTCTTACCACAAGAAGGAATTCTTTATTCTTAAGACGTCCCCTGCGCAGAGCCCAGGTGCAGGGAGGTGACTTCTGCTCCTTCTTCCAAAGCTCCAGTGAGATAATTGCATGATCTGAGACCCCCATCATACCGATTGTCATTACTGCAAAGGTTGATAATAAACTTCTCAAAATGAGCCAAAGGTCAATCCTAGAATCACTCTGGTGTGCCGAGGAGAAATCTGTGTAATCTGTTTCTCCGCCATGCATAACCCTCCATATATCATTGAGATCCAGACGGACTAATACCTGGTGAAACTTATTCGATGTCCAGGAGGCGTGATTCCTATCCACGTCCTATCAATGCCGGAAAGTATACAGTTGAAGTCTCCCTCCATTAATATCTCTCCCTGCTGGTGAAACTATACAGTGTCTATCAAAGTCCCCAGAGATTCTCCTATCTGAGAGGGGGGATGTAGGAGTTAACAATAGTAAATACGGTCCGTTCAAGGACCCCACCATAATAAGGAACCTGCCCTCCCGGTCAGCATATTAGAGATGAGGGTAACGACCCCTCTTCTGTCAGAAGTGAAATGTAACGCAAAGACCTGTGGGAGCACATGGGATTGCAATCGCATGCGGTCCTGCCAAAACATATGTGATTCCTGTAGGAAAACAATATCAGCCTTCTCCCTTCTCAATTAGTCTAGGAACCCGCCTACACTTTATAATACCATGAAGGCCCCTAACGTTCCATGAAATGAGTTTAACCATAATCCCTCATGAGGATCATCGCTATTAGAAAAAAAGTCCTCCGAGCATCAGCAAGCACAATAGAAACCAGATTGTTTCATGTCCTCTCATGGTATCTTTCCAATTTTAACCTTATCTCCACCCTCATCCCCATTCCTTCCAGCCCTCCCCCAATCCCCTCTATCCCCTACGACTCCCCCTATGAGGAAATGGATACTTCCTAAGACAAATGAAGATAATCCATCCTATTGATAGAAAAGCTATCTTTCGGGGTGCTGATATCATAGAACAGGGAGCACCCTCCAACACTCCCACTTTAGTCCAGAGATCTTGCATCCCAATCCCCACCAATCTTTACTTGTGAAACTAACCCAGTTATGTCAAATCTGTCCCCATATTGCCCTAAGGTCTATCTCAAAATCGTCCCCCTCAAATCGGATCTCCCACGAGCCTGAATTTGGATCTATCATAAAGGGGAGGCATATCCCCTCTAGAATTGGTGCTATATGCCTATCCCCCAATTCGGCCTGCCCCTCCCCACTAATCCTCTCCCCCCCCCCAACTTAAATTTCCCAAACGTGGATGCAGTTAGTTGAGAACCTGATTATTGTATATGCTAATAGAGACTCCTCAGACATTGTGAAGAATTTCTTGTGCTCTGTGGCTATTCAGGGAGGGGGAGATGAACACAGCAAACACACAAACTATAACACAGAGAACACTTTCAAACTGAATCAAGGAGGTTTAGCCATATCCATTGCCTGCTCCTGTTGATCCTCTGTTGTGTCGCTGAGCTGCCAACGGGCACCAGGGATTTTTTGTCTCTTCGGAGTGGTGGCTTGCCACTCACACTGCTCCTTAGGCCAACCCGGTGTACGTTGCTGACCCTTCTGTAGGAGATCTATCATATCCCAGCAATCCTCCAGCTGCATAATCCTGTGCTTGGTGTTATCCCATTTGAAGATCGGGGCAAATGGGAACCCCCTCGGTATTTAATAGACTTCTCCTGTAGCAGCATTGTCAGGGGTTTGAAACGTTTCCTACTTTTCTAGCGTATATCAACATAAATACTGGTAGGCTTGGAATAAAATGAATGCCTCAGGCTTCTTAAGAGTCACATTTTCCCCTCAAAGGAGTAGAAACAGGCCATAATTGGTCTAGGGCGGGATCCAGATCCAGACCTAGCTCCAAGGCTTCGGTGCACTCTTTCTAACTTGACTGGTTCTGATACCTTGGGAATACAATAGGGGTATAATTGTTGGATCAGCTGTCCTGTGTTCCTTTTGTCCCCAGCTTTTTCTGGAATGCTCAAAACCCTGATATTGCTATGTTTTTGCTGATTTTCAAGATCATCGTGCCTTTCTCTCAGTTCTTTAGTAAGCATATCCAGTTTCTGGATTGAAAAAAGGCAGTAGCATTATCTGCTCACCTACATTTATCTTGTTTTGGGTAACCCAATCATCCAGGGACTTGATTTCAGTTTTAATGTCACTCACTACCTTAGAGAAGTCAATCGGAAGAGTCTGAGTTCCTGTAAGATTTCCATAAGGTCCACCTTCGTGGCAGGTGATGTGGAAGCAGAGGAAACCTCGGGTTTAGAGGTAATTGCAAGGGTTGGATCAGGAGTTGATGGTGTGGAAAATGGAGAGTCGACAGTGGGAGAGAATCAAACCAGGGCCACTGCATAAGAACATAAGAACATAAAATATGCCATACTGGGTCAGACCAAGGTCCATCAAGCCCAGTATCCTGTTTCCAAAAGTGGCCAATCTAGGTCATACGTACCTAGCAGTTTCCCCAAAAGACACAGGTTCCGCAATGCTTGTACTGGGTCAAGCATTGATATCCTGGGTCCCTTCTTATGCTCAATCGTCTTCCAGGTGGCCCCTCCACTTCACCTCGGAAGGAGAGAGGGGAGAGACATCAAAATGAGACAGTTACAGAATTAATAACATAGTATATGACGGCAGATAAAGATCAGCATTGTCCATCTAGTCTGCCCAGCAAGTTGGCAAGAGTAGATGCACCTGATGCTCTGTGCAGGTCACCCTTCCCCATGCCTTTGTTTAGGGGTGTACCCACCGCTCCTTGCAGGTCACCCCTATTTGTTAAGATATAAATTCACATCTCTGATCCCATCTGGAGTGTAGTTGCAGGAGTACTCATGTTGAGAGGGGGTCAGATAAACGAAAGGGAAATACTTCTACGAGATTCTGTCTTTCAGAGATACATACTATTCCTAACACAGAGGGTTAAGTATCTGCACCGCTGATTTAATTAATCTCAGCAGGAAATCACCAGCTTAGTTCATGCTTGTAGGTGGGGGGGGGGGCATGCAGCTGAAATGAGCTGAGTGTATTGTCCCAGGTAGACCCCTCCACCTCTCAAGCATTGTTCCCGCTCTCCTACATCTGACCACCACGCTATCAGGCTCCTTCCTGTAGCCCCGGTTAAATGGGGATCGCTGCCAATTGGAGGACTGACGATCTTCATGTGAGGGAGGATGTCAGCTGGTCATAGAGGGGCATAGGGCAGATGAGGCTGATGTGCAGCAGCTGCGAGGCCAAGCTCACCTCCTAGCACCAATGGGCGCAATCTTGTAGGCCTCAGATCCCCCACCAATCGTAGGAAGACAGAGCACACGTGGATAAAGCTAGATTGCAGTATGAGGCTGACGAAGCTACAATGCAAAGTCAGCGAGGTTATCTTCACTCTCTTTTCTGGGATTTCAGCTCTTCAGATCGGTTGCCGTTGTAATCAGGGGTCAACAGACCGCTGATCCCTTGCGATTGCTATTCCCAGGCCTCAAATCTACTGCCAGTCACAGACTGCTGGATATTGTGTAGGCACTTATGGAAATGGCATACCATGATTGCTGGAGTCAAGAACAACCCATGTGCACCATTTTGGCGTTACCACAGCTGGCAGAGGCTACGTCAGCTCTGTAGGAAGGCTGCAAAGCTCTGGTCTTATGTGGCCATATAGATTGGAGTTGCAAGCGCCCTCCCCCTCCACAGCAAATTTTGATATCATCCACAAAGAGGCAAACCTTATCTGATAACTCTTCTGCCATACCACTTATAAAAATGTTAAAAAGAATTGGACTAAGGACCACCACTGGTAACATCCTTATCCTCAGTATGAACTCCATTTATGAGTACCATTCGTTGTCTCCCACTCAACTAGTTTCTAACCCTTTCAGTCACTTTAGGGTCCATTCCTAGAGTGCTCAGTTTATTTCTAAGTTGCCTGTATGGAACTATGCCAAAGGCTTTGCGAAATCTAAGTACACACGTTATCTAGCACTCTCCCCCAGTCCAACTCTCTGGTCACCCAGTCAGAGAAATTAATCATGCTGCTTTAGATCCTGCAATCCACTAGATTTCAAGGACCTGTATTTCAGTGTGTGCTCATAGACCCCAGTTCTCTGTTTAGGTTTCTAGTCTTACAGGAAGCTCACACAATAGGAAGAGCTTCTGAACATTCACCAACTTGCAGCCTCCATGCTGACTGTCACTACTGGACATAGATCACAGCCGAGGTCCCAAGGAAGGGGCAGCAGCCCTGCTTCTATGATCCCATCTATTGATAAAGTCTAACCAGAATCCACTTTGAATGTTCCACTTATATTTGTATAGTCAATAGTACTGCCTGAACGTATAGTGCCATTAAATGTGCATATAATTTGAAATATCTACATTAGACTTGTCAAATTATATCCTGCCTGTCCTGCTGAATATTGGGTACAGTATTTTCTTAGGAGACAGCCTGAAGCTTTCTCTTTTTTACTTGTCTTATCTCTGTATTTGCACATGAGCCAGAGGGCAGTGCACTGTAGAACAAATGAGAATACAATTAACTTTGGGGCCTCAGTGTGTAGAAAATGATATCTCAGGGTCATTACACAATGACATGAACCATTTTTCTACTTAATTGGAGCGTTAAGCTGAGCCAAGAAATACAGAGAAACAAAGGGGAATTTTTATGTAACTTTGCACAGAGGTACCATATGATTTTTTTACTGGAAGAAGATGGTCCCTCGAGAGACTCAAAGTTAAGAAGGTGGCCTAAAGACCAAATGGACCCTTCCCCAATAATCACAATAGACACAGAGAAAGCGTAGTTATTCACCTGTAACAGGTATCCTCCGGGGACAGCAGGAATCAGTCCTCCATATGGGCAACGTCAGCACCAATGGAGCCCTCGCAGAAGCATCCCCCAGCTTTCAAAGAAAGCCTTTGGGAAATGCCACCATGCATGCGTGGTCCCCTTCCCACCCAAGGATGCCATCTTTCTCAGTCAGATGACATAGCTAAAAGATGGCAAAAATAAAAGATGGAGCAACTCTAAGGGGAGGAGGGAGGATTGTGAAGACTGATTCCTGCTGTCCCTGGAGAACACCTGTTACAGGTGAGTAACTATGCTTTCTCCAGGAACAAGCAGGAAGTCAGTCCTCACATATGCTCTCCAGCTACAAGCTACCGAAAACCCATAGCAAAAAGCAAGGGCTTCCTCATGGGAAGCCACAAGCAACAGCAATTGAGTCTGTATCCACATTCCACAGTAGGACCCCCTGTGTCCGATGAAACCATCACTCTGGTAGCCTGAACACAGAAGGGTTGGAGGGTAGGAGTTGCATAAACTCCAAAAAGGTTACAGAGCACAGCCTGCCAAAGGTACTGTCCCGTCGGAACTCTCTTTCCAGGCAGTAATGAGCTGCGAAGGGATGGACTGAATACCAGGTGGCGGCCCAGCAGAGGTCCACCATCGGGACAGAGTGCAAGTTTGACACTGAGGCCGCCATGGCCCTGACACGGTGCACCATGACACGGCCTTCCAGTGGGTGTCCTGCCTGCTCATAGGCGAGGGCGATACAGTCTGCCACCCAGGTGGACAGCGTATGCTTGGTCACTGTCTCCCCCAGTTTACTGGGGTCATAGGAGATGAAAAGCTGAGAAGCTCTGTGGTGGCCCTGAGTGTGTTGGATATAGAAGTACAAAGCCCTCTTACAGTCCAAGGTGTGAAGGTCCATCTCTGCCCGACTGGAGTGAGGTCTTGGAAAGAAGGTAGGTAGCACCACTTCCTGGTTGAGATAGATGGAAGGGCGATACTACCTCCGGCAGGAATTTGGGGTGTGTACGAAGCACCATCCTGTTCTTTTAGAACCTGGTATAAGGCACCTCCACCACAAGGGCCTGAAGCTTGCTAACTCTGCGAGCAGAGGTGAGCGCAACCAGGAAAGCCACCTTCCAAGAGAGTTACGTTGAGGTCCCATTCAGTTGCTGGAGGGAGAACCAGAGGCTTCGATAAGAGCAGGCCCTGAAGAAAACAGGTCACCAAAGGTTGGACCGAGAGGGCCTTACCATCCACCGGATGGTGCTGCACCGCCAGGGCACTAAGGTGCACTCGGACAGAGTTAGACTTGAGCCCAGAATGAGAGAGGAGGAGAAGGTACTGTAACACCAGTCACACTGGGCAGGAGAACGGGTCAGCCCCGTGCCTGGCGCACCAAGCCGAGAACCTGCGCCATTTGAGGGTGTGAACTTTCCTAGTAGAGGCCTTACGAGAGGCCAGCAGAATCTCTTCCAGCTCAACCGAAAGGTTGAAAGGGACCAGAGTCACTCTCTCAGCAGCAACGCTGTCAGTGACAGGGACCCCAGGTTGGGGTGCAGAAGAAAGCCCTCCTCTTGAGACAGGAGTTCCGGGGCAGTTCCAAAAAGGGAATGGGAGTCCCCATCGCCAACCGGAGGAGCAGCAGGAATCACATTTACTTGGGCCACCAAGGGGTTATCAGGATGAGCGAGGCCCTGTCGTGGAGGGTCCTGAACAAGGTCTTGGTGATCAGTGGTGTAGGAGAGAAGGCGTACATGAGGCCTTCCAACCATGAGATAAGGAATGCGTCCGCTGCCACCCTGGAGGGGTGGGCCTGCTGGGAACAGAAGTGGGGCAACTGGAAGTTGTTTGGGCTGGTGAACAGGTCCATCATGGGTTCCACCCCAGAGCCGGAAAAGCTACCCTGGGGTCCAGCTGTCACTCGTGCGGATGGAGGACTCTGCTCAGCCTGTCGGCCAGAAGGTTGTCCTGGCCTGGCAGGTACACTACTTGCAGGAGGATACCCTGTTGGATTGCGTATGAGCAGAGGACCAGTGCCTCCTGACAAAGGGTACGAGACCCCGTACCCCCACTGTTTCTTCACACAGAACATCGCCACCTGGTTGTCCGTCTGGACCAGCACCGGCTGGTGATGCAGGTGGTGGCAGAAGACTCGCAGGGCTAAGCATATGGCTCGGAGCTCCAGGAGGTTGATATACTGGGTGCTCTTGTCCGGTGACCAGTTGCCCTGGGTGCGGAGCTCCCTGCAGTGTGCTCCCCATGTCCGTAATAAGGACCCTTGAGGGGCTCGGGGCCTGAAAAGGCATGCTTGCCTTGAGATGCTGGAGAGACTGCCACCAGACCAGGGAGTCCGCTAGTTGGCAGATTACAGAGACTCTGTCTCAGAGACGACCCATGGCCTAAGTCCACTGGTCCCAGAAGCATCACTGCTCTGCCCTCATATGGAGGAGAGTGTCTGAGGTGACGTGGACCATGGAGGCCATATGCCCGAGGAGGCGCAGAAGAAGCCGGGGGGAGGGGAGCTCCAAGGGACGGTATTGTATGTCCCGTGCCAGAGTCCTGAGACGATCGGCTTGGTCCCTGGACAAGAAGGCCTTCAACTGGAGAGGGTCGAGCTTTGCCCCGATGAACTCCAGACCCTGTGTTGGGAGGAGGTGAGACTTGGGGTAGTTTATGACAAACCCCAAGTGTTGCAGGACCTGGATGGTGCGTGCGGTAGCCAGCTGCACCTCTGAGACTGTGCCTCCCTTTATGAGTCAGTCATCCAGGTAGGGGAAGACAAACACCTCTTGGAGGCAGAAGAAGGCGGCCATGACTGCCAGGCATTTTGTGAAGACACTTGGGGCCCGAGGCCAAGCCGAAGGGGAGCACCAGTGTACTGAAAATGCCTGCCTCCCACTACAAACCGCAGGTATTGCCTGTGGTCGGGGTGAATGAGGATGTGAGTATAAACATTCTTGAGGTCTAAGGAGCATAGCCAATCTCCCTGATGGAGGTATGGCAGCAATGTTCCAAGGAAGAGCATCTTGAACTTCTCCCTTACCAGGGATTTGTTGAGGTTGCACAGGTTGAGGATGGGTCTTAGGCCCCCTGTCCTTTTTGGCATGAGGAAGCACCTGGAGTAGAACCCCTCGCCCTTGAGATGGTAGGGCACCAGTTCCACTGCTTTGTCCGTGAGAAGACCTACCAACTCCTTCAGTAGAAGGTCCTGGTGGAGGGGAGACCTGAGAGGCTCTCCCAGGAAATAAGAGGGAGGTGTCTGAGTCAGGAGGAGGAAGTAACCCTCCCTGACTACCGGACGTCCCCAGGAGTCAGTGGTGATGGTCAACCACCTTTGAGCATAGAGGGCCAGATGTCCCCCTGTGGCTGCTGATCTCCTTGGGGTAGATAGACTATGCTCAAGGAGTCAAAAAAAAACCCTGGCTGGGCCGGAGCTGGTGCCTGGGGTTTTGGAGCCTTCTGCTTACGAGGGCCATGCCCATGACCCTTGGCCTGCTGGCTCTGTTGGGGAGCTGGGGAGGCCTGAAAAGGTGGGTAATTTCTGTAAGCACCTCCTTCCTTCAGGTAAAAGGACTTTTTATCTGAGCCCTTCTGTCGGGAAGGGGCAGTGGTCTTTTTGGAGAGCCTGGTCCTCGTCATGAACTCGGTCCCCAGCTGGCAGCCTTGTTGGTCATGGGTTTGCCAAAGAGGTTCTCTTCTTGGCAGGGGACATTGACCAATTTGTCCCGAACCTACTGCTCGAGGTTGGATGACTGTAGCGAAGCTTGGCAGCGTGCACCGATGCCCACTGCTGTTACTCAAGATGCCGACTCGAACCCATCATAGGTCGCTTGAGATATGAATTTGGAGCATTCACGGACTGCCTTGGCCAGATTCTTGAACCACTGCAAGGGTTCCTCGGAGAGACCAGTTGAGAATCCGGCGAGTTCCTTTGCCAGGTCTCTCAGGTACATGCCCATGTACAGCTGGCAGGCCTGGATATGGTCGATGAGCATTGAGCCCTGGTAGCACTTTCTGCCGAGGGCATCCAGGGTATGGACCTCCCTGCCGGGGGGCACTGAGGAGTGCATCTTCTGACTTTTAAGCTGATGCATGGCCGTCTCCACCACCATGGAGTTATGCGACAGCTGTGACTTTTGGAAGCCTGAGCTCTGGCGGACTCGGTACATTGAGTCGAGCCATTTTCTCACCACTGTTACCAATGCCAGTGTCTTCCACATCTGGAGCATAAGCCATTCCAGGATGGGAGGAATGGGCACTGTGAGCGACTCCTTCAGAGGAGCCTCGTACAGGAGGATTTCCAAGTCATCCACTTGAGGGTCCTCCTCCGACTCGGTAGGGAATGCCATGGCCTTTGACATATCCTTGATGAAATCAAGGAAGCCCATATCCTCCAGTAGGGACCGCCGTCGAGGCTCCAAGATGGGAGAGTCAGATGGGACGTCGTGGTGTCTACAGATATTGGGGGACTCCTCGTCCTCCATCTCCCACTCGGAGTAGTCCATCGAGGACTTGTAGGAGGGCTGTTCCATGGGCCTTGGGGCCCCTGATGCCCTGCGGCTGGCACCCAGCATATTTTCCGGGGATGACCATGGTCCCGTTGAGTGGGACTCGGATCGCAACCTCAGCCGAAGATCAGCTTGGCCTCCGGGGACATCTTGGATGTTGAGGGCCCAGTGGTCAGGGCAGATGAACCGGTCATGCTGGACAACACTGCCTGCTGCTGGTCCATGAAGGCAAACAAACTGCGCTCCAGGGCTGCCATTCTGGACTCCAGACCAGAAGGCTCCACAGCCTTCGGCGTGGGCATCAAGGGACTCGGGCCCAACACCGGCTCCCCCGAAGGGGAATCCTCGACAAGGATGGTGTCTGGGGACCGAGGCTGGTCCGCATTTGGATCCTTTTGGGGGAGCTTTGCAGGCCGCTCCCTCTCCAAAGCCTCAGATGAACATCTCGGACTGCGGAAGCGGGACTTGGCCAGGGCTTCACCCAGCTGATCAGAATTGTCCAAGGACGCCGCCTTCGAGGGTTTCTTCTTCATCCTGGGTTCCCTCGAGAAAGACCCCTTTTCTGAGGACCCACGATAGGGCTCAGTTTCGGGAGGTTCCGCCTGAGACGTTGGGTCCTTAGACAAGGTTCTGGCCTTCAGAGGCACTGGGGACTTGGGGAAAAACTTATTGTGCTGCTGCCTGTGGCTCTTGAGGGCCTTACTGGACATCCTTATGCAGAGACCGCAGGCTGCCGTGTTGTGGTCTGGCCAAAGGCAGAGGAGAAAGCAGTCATGTGTGTCGGTCAAAGACATAATTTTAGAGCACCGATCACACTTCTTAAAGCCACTGGTAGCCATGGGGGAAAAAAGTACCCCTGCAAGGTCGAAGACTCTCTGGGCTGCCAGTTGGGAGAAAAAAGATGCAAAGACACCAAGAAAAGAAAACTACAAACATAGACCCAAATTTGACACCGAGGCAACGAGGTTGGTGGCGGGAAGAGTACCTGTGCGATACCAGAGATGAGTATGAAATTTGGAGAGAAAAATCAACTTTTTCTCGGGACAAGCCAGACAAATATCTGAAGGGCTCCACGGAAAAAAGGAGACTGAGCAAGATGGCACCCTTGGGCAGGAAGGGGACCACACATGCATGGTAACATCTCCCAAAGGCTTTCTTTGAAAGCTGGGGAGATGCTTCCGTGAGGGCTCTGTCAGTGCCCATATGTGAGGACTGACTTCCTGCTTGTTCCCAGAAAACAGAAATATCACATCGCTTCTATCAAATGTAGAACAATCTTCACCTACTGCAGTAACTCTAAAACTAAGTTCAAACTAGATTAGACCTGGAGAAGGAAATTTTGTGAATTACTTTAGAATTAAAACTGATTTGAAAAGCATCTAAAGGGAAAAACTGGATGCTGCGTTCTTCTGGAGCTATAATGGTGAATAGTGTTTGGTGTTCCTTTGTCTGGTCCCATTCAATATCTTTGTGAGCAATATTACAGAGGAGTCAGAGGGAAACATTTGCCTTTTTCCATTCAACACTAAAATTTGTAACAGAGAAACCACTCCTAAGAGAGGGTAAAGAAAGCTTAAGGCGTGTCAAACCTTAGCAGTTAAGATTCAGTTCTTGAAGTGCAGATTGTGTATTTGGATTCTAGTAATCCAAGAGAACAGTACACACTGGGGAGTAAGATACTGTGTGCTAACCAGCAGAAAGACCTTGAGGTTATCATATCAGATAATCTCAAAAGGGCAAAGGTATGTGATAAAACAATGACCAGAGCCAAAGGCATCTCAGGGAGAATAAGAAAAGAATTGACCAACAGAAAAATAGAAGTAATAATGCAACTATACAGGTTGCTGGTGAAGCTCATCTGGAATACTGTCTGACTCTAAAAGATTTAGGAGGCAATTTTATGTTATTTAATGATTTATACATTTTCAGATGTATAGATCTAGAACCCCTCACTTGGTATGCAGCTTGTCATGCTGTGAGGGCTTGTGTGCATCAGTAATGCTGAGGGCTAAGATACCAATAGCTTAACTACTGGTAGGGTCTCCCGAGATGGATAGATCTCAGCTGAGTTGCCAGACTATGACAAACCACCCATCAGAATGAGACGATGTTGGTGGCAATCACATTTCTGTGACAATGGCAACAACACTAGAATTACCTGCACAGAAGAAAGGCCTGGCCAACTACTTCCATATCTTGCCACGAAAACCCAATGAATAGTTGAAATAAAAAAAATTGCACTATAGTGCTGGAAGATGAGACCATCAGGTCAGAAAGCACTCAACTATCTAATGGGGAGGAGCTGAAGATTTTTCAGAGTAAAGCCAACATTTATGATGTGATTGGATCAAAGCCCTCAGGATGTCTGACTGCTTATGTAGTTGCATAGGAATTAAAGCTACAAAGATGTCTTACATATTGGGGTATGGAACATATGAAGCATGGACCAAGGGAAGTTGGAGGTGGTGAAGAATAAATTGGAACGTGTACAACTTGATCTGTTGGGTGTCAGCAAACTGAAATGGACTGGCATCTTGCACTTTGCATCTGATGATTACATGGTCTACTATGCTGGAAATGAACGACAAAGAAAAAATGGTGTTGCATTTATAATTAAAAAGAAACTTGCAAGAACTGTAATGAAATACAATGCAATCAGTGAACACAATTTCTATTCGTCTATGAGGAATGCCTATCAAGACAACTATAATTCAGGTATATTGCCCAACAGCAGCTGCAGAAGAGGATGAAGTTCATGAGTTCTATGAACAAGTACAAGATGAAAGTGACAGAACAAGGAAACAGGATATCCTGATAGTCATGGGTGAATGGAATGCAAAAGCTGGCAACAAAGAAGAAGACAAAGTGGTCGGAAAATATGGATGGTAAAAAAATGAATCTGGAGAAAGACTGATAGACTTCTGCAAGACCAATGATCTATTCATCTCAAATACATTCTACCAGCAACACAAGTGGCGACTGTACACATTGACTTCACCCAATGAATTATACAAAAATCAAATTGACTATATCCGTGGAAGTCATAGGAAAGCTCTACAACATCAACAAAGACAAAACCTGGAGCTGGTACAGATTGCCAACTACTAGTATGCAAACTCGAGCTAAGGTTGAAAAAGAGCAAGCCAGTTGTGAATGTAGCAAAATATTACCTTGAGAATATACCACCAGAATTTAGACTGCCTGCAAAATCGATTTGCTGCTTCAGATACAAATGAAAGAGTTCCAGAAGAGTTATAAGATGACATAAAGAAGGTTGTGTTGGAAGAAGGTGAAAAAGCAAAAATGGCCAAAATGGATGACTGAAGCAGCTCTGAAAACTGCCCAGAAATGCAGAGAAGCTAAAGGCAGAGGAGAAAGCGAGGCAATCACAGAACTCAACAGAGATTTCCAATGTGCAGCAAGACAAGATGAGAAGTTCTTCAATGACGCATGCAAGGAAATAGAATCAGAAACTATTAGAGGAAGAATAAGATTGGCTTTCCTAACGCTCTGAGAGTTAAAGAAAAAATTCCATCCTCAAATTGGAATGCTATAAGATGCTCAAGGATCCATGTTGAATGATGCTGAGAAGATCAAGAAAAGGTGGAAAAAATATACAGAGCCTTTATACCATAAAGATCAAGTGGACCAACAACTGTTTTAACCTGTACCTTATGATCAGGAACCATTGGTGATGAAAGAAGAAGTTGAAGCAGCATTGAAAGCCTCTTCAAAGAACAAAGTACTGGGAATTGATGGCATTCCCATTGAAGTATTACTGCAATCGGATGCAGCTGTTACCATACTTACAGGGTTCTGCCAGGAAATTTGGAAAACAACATCATGGCCAACTGATTGGAAAAGATCTGTGTTTATACCAATACTAAAGAAAGGTGATCCAACTGACAGTGGAAATAATCGCATAATAGTTCTGATCCCACATGCCAGCAAGATTCTACTCAAGATTATTCAACAGAGACTACTACCACACCTGGAATGAGAAATGCCTGAAGTGCAAGCAGGGTTCAGGAAAGGACGATGAATGAGAGACATTATCGCGGATGTGAGATGGATCCTTGAAAAGACAAAATAATTCTAAAATGATATCTATATGTGTTTTATTGACTACAGCAAGGCTTTTGACTGTGTAAACCATCAGAAACTCTGGGCCACATTAAGAAGCATGGGTATCCCAGAAAACCTGATAGTTCTCTTGCACAGTCTTTACATTGATCAAGAAGCAACAGTTTGAATGGAACCACGAGAAACAGAATGGTTTAAAATCAGCAGTAGTGTATGACAAGGCTGCATACTTTCCCTCTACCTGTTTAATCTATATGCAGAACAAATCATCAGAGAAGCAGGACTGTATGAAGACAACAGAGGTGCAAAGATTGGTGGAAGACTCATCAACAACCTTTGCTATGTTGATATACTACATTACTGGCTAAAAGTGAAGACGATCTGAAACACTTGCTTCTCAAAACCAAGGAACAGTCTTAAAATGGGCCTGCACCTTAATGTAAAGAAGACAAAGATCCTGACAACCAGAAAAAATCAATAAGTTCATTGTTGATGGAGAAGAAATTGAAATAGTCGACAACTTTAACCTACTTGAATCAACTATCAATAAAGAAACAACAAGCAGTCAAGAAATCCGATGACACATTGCTTTTGGCAAAATGACTATCAAGGACATAGATGAGATTCTTAAGAGCAGAGATGTCTCTCTCCATACAAAGATTTGACTTTTTTAAGCCATGGTATTTTCAATAACATCATATGGATGTGAAAGTTGGACAGTGAAAAAGATAGACAGGAAGAAAATCAATGCCTTTGAATTATGGTGTATATACCATGGTCTGCCCGAAGAACAAACCAGTCAGTACTAGAGGAGATGAAGCCTAAGTTTTCTTTAGAAGCTCAGAGGATAAGACTTCAACTTTTATACTTTAGACACATCATGCAAAGAGAGAGATCGTTAGAGAAAGACATCATGCTTGGCAAGTTAGAAGGTCAACACAAAAGAGGAAGGCCATCAATGAAATGGATTGATACAATAACAGTAGCTATGAGTGCCACTCTATCAACAATGAGCTGCCTGACTGAAGACCGAACACAGTTTAGGACAACTATCCAGAGGGTCTCCATGAATCGACACTGACTCGATGGCACCTAACAACAGATCTAGAACAACTCTGATAAAAAAGAACATTACAATATGGCATACAAATAAAAAAATAAACCAATAAGAAATAATTGGATTTAGTTCATGGCTGTCTCAGGTATTTTCCTGTTCCCAGAGTACTTAAATCTAACAGGCTGATGCAGAAACCCTATGCTAGAGCACAGTGCTTAAAGCTCTAGCGCAGTGTTTCATAGTGTGTGTTTAATGTTGACTCTTGTGCTTGGATACAATATGCAAATTACCCAGTGCACAAAACGTTATCGTTAAACTAGGAGAGCAAATCAAACACATGCACACAAAATCAGCACAAGTTTGACATGCTGTCCCAGAGAAACAGGGTCATCTGAGGTGAACATAAGATATGCCACACTGGGTCAGACAAAGGTCCTTCAAGCCCAGTATCCTGTTTCCAGCAGTGAAGTTTGACACTTCACCTCAGATGACCTAGGCATTAGGGAAATCCCCTGATGCCATCAGCACACTGTCGAGGTGGCAGTGCTCTCCCCGAACACTGACCCTCCCCGCCAGAAATAAACTCCCCGGTAGCCCCAATTCCCCCACCCACTCACCCAATCAAAACATCCACGGTGGCTTAGTGACCCCGATCTCCCCACCCACCCAATCAAAAAAATCCCTGATGGCCCAGCAGCCCTGATACCCCCCACCCACCCAATTAAAAAAAAAAAAAGTTGGCCCAGGTTCTCTGAACCCTCCTAAATAAAAAAAAAATCCCCGGTGGCCCAGTGGACCATAAACCCCCAACTCAGCAAAACAAAAAAATACCCAGAGGCCCAGCGGCCTCGAACCATTCCACCCCCCCCCCACAAGTACCTTTAATTATGAGGTGGGAGAGTTGTGCATATGCTCTCCCCCCTGGTGTCGCCATCTTGAAAAATGTCAGCTCCTGGTACCATGTAGAGCATGCTGGGATGCATGAGTTGTCCAATGATGCAACAAGGGAGTCACCATTTTTTGCCTTATATGGCAGTCTGACCCATTTGCTGTATCCCAGGATGCACCACTCAGGGCCAGGTGCCACCATTTTTCAAGATGGTGGCCTGGGGCAGGAGTATGTGGGCAATGCTTCCATCCCATATTTACATGTACTGAGAGGGGAGTGAAGGGATTGAGGGGCCACTGGACTACCATGGATTTTTATTTGTTTGGGAGGGGTTCAGGGCCACTGAGCCACCAAATATTTTTTTTTTGTTTGGGTGGGTGGGAGGTTCAGGGCTACTGGGCCACCAGGGGTTTTTTTTGTTTGGGTGAGTGGTCACCGGGCCACCAGGTATTTTTTTGATTGAGTGGGTGGGTGGATCACGGCCACCAGAGTTTTTTTTCATTGGGTGGGGGGATCGGGACTGGTGGGCCACTGGGGATTTTGTTTCTGTCGAGGGGCCGGTGCCTCTCCTGGACACTGACCTCTCAACAGTGTGCTGGTGGCAGAGAGCTTTCCTTGATGCTGGGCTCATCTGGCTCTGACATCACTCTATTTTGGTGTTGACTCAGCAAGTTGGCGTACACACTTCTCATATTAGGCACACTGTCTGGAACCCACTAGCAGGAACAGTGGTGATCTTGGCTTTGCCAAAAGTGCCAGGAAATTGTTCACATGCTGCAAAAAAAAGTAAAGGCTCTAACTTTTACCAACAACCTTCCAAAACTCTCCAAAAGAGCTCCCCAATGCTACTTCTCCTGCCAGAGCCCTTCTAGCTTGTTTTTTTCAAGATCAGGTAGAATCGCACAGAAAAGGGTCGTCACAAGTTCAAAAATAGCAAACATTTAGATTTTAGTCCAAACCCCCCCAAAGATTGATGCTGTAGTTGCCAATCCTGCCCTCTTAGAGCACAATTGTATGTAGCCCCTGGGGCCTGTGGTCCTTCATCAGGCTTGGATATCTATCTGGGGAGACATGGGGCACAAACCTCAAGGGAAGTGCACTGTCTTGCTTAGGACTATTATCCTTGAGATACAAAGTTCTGGAATGGGAACAGCTAAAGCTGGAAGAATTTTGGCCCTGGAATCTTTCAAGTCTGCCACATGCTTCCACTTTTGCAAATTTACAGTCCAGTCCTGGTTTATTCGGAACCATTAAAGTTTACTGAAAGTCTTTAAGCAGTCAAGACTAAAAGGAATTGACAAAGATGCAAAGTGCAAAATAATAAAAATTAGAGTTCATCCTTTCTCCATATCCTCTATTTCTGGGTAGGGAAACTCCTCCTTTCGTCTGCCTAGGATTCTCTGTTAATCACAGAATTCAGTCTTCTCTAACTCTTATCTTTACTATATCTTCTTCTTTGGAGGAAGATCACAGGCACAGGCTGCAGACACATCTTCCTTTGAACTTTGATCCTCTTGCATCCAACTCCTAAGGTCGTTCTTTGAATCCTCTTCTTTCTTTTCCATGATCAATGGTAACCCCTTGATTCTCCTTCTTTCTGCTCCTGACCTCTCATTGTATGTTATTAATATTGGTGTCCTGGCTTGCTAGCCAAAATGTCAAGCCCTATATGGCGCAGTGGCTTTGTCAGCCAAAGACAGGAAATTGTCTGTGCTATTTATACCATTCTTTAGTCATGAGTGGACGCAGAAGACCGGAGAAAGGCACACGGGGTCCCTTTACGCAAAAGCGGAAGAAAGGATGAGCTTGAGAATTTCAGGCTGGTTCCTCTGTGGTGAATAAATTAATGGAAACTTTGCTAAAACAGAGAGTGAGGTTTCTGAAGTCCAATGGATTACAGGTTTCAAGGCAGCATGGGTTTGTTTATTTATTTAGCTGCATTTATATCCTGTTTTTCACTGGGTCAAGGTGGTTGGGGGATACATTTAACATGAGGGGATATGAGACACATGCACTAATACTTACAGGGAACATGGGCAATGGAGGGTTAAGTGACTTGCCCAAGACCACAAGGAGCACCTCTGGGACTAGAAACCCCAGTCCTTCCGGCCCAAGGTTGCTGTCTTCTAGTGGGATTTGAACCACTGACCTTCTGGCCTGTGGTACCTTGCCCCAACCACTAGGCCACGCCTCCCTCCCAGAAGCAGGTCTTGTCAGATAAATCTGATTGATTTCTTTGACTAGGTGACCAGAAAGTTGGACAGAGGAAGAGCCCTAAATGTGGTGTACTTGGATTTTAGTAAAGCCTTTGACAGTATTCCACACAGGCGACTTATTAATAAATTGAGTACCCTAGGGATGGACCCTAAAGTGACTGACTGAATAAGAAATTGATTGACTGGGAGGTGACAGAGTGGACAGGTAAATGGAGCTCACTCTGAGGAGAAGGATGTTACTAATGGTGTGCCGCAGGGATCTGTCCTTGGTCTGATTCTTTTTAGAATCTTTGTTAGTGATATTGCGGAAGGGCTGTCGGGTAAGGTTTACCTCTTTGCAGATGATACCAAAATCTGTAATAGAGTAAACACTCAGGAAGGAGTAGATAACATGAGGAGGGATCTAGCTAAGCTTGAAAAATGGTGAATAATTTGGCAGCTGAAATTTAATTCTAAAAAATGCAGGGTCATGCATTTGGGCTGCAAAAATCCAAGGAAGCGGAACAGTGTAGGGGTAAAGTACTTCTGTCTATGAGATAAAAGTGAGACCTGGGTGTGATTGTTTCTGATTATCTTAAAGTGTCTAACAGGTAGAAAAGGCAACGGCAAAAGCCAGAAGAATGCTTGGGTACATAGGGGGTGGAATGGCCAGCAGAAAAAAAGAGGCGATAGTGCCTCTGTATAAGTCTCTGGTGCGACTTCATCTGGAGCATTTTGTGCAATTCTCGAGACCACACCTTCAAAAGGATATAAACAGAATGGACTTGGTGCAGAGGGTGGCTAATAAAATGATTAGTGGTCTTTGTTATATACCATATGGGGACAGACTTAAAGATTTTAATATATATATGTTAGAGGAAAGGCGGGATAGAGGAGATATGATAGAGACGTTTAAATACCTCCGTGGCATAAATGCACAAGAGGACAGCCTCTTGTGATTGAAAGCAAACTCTACAATGAGGGAGCACAGAATGAGGGTGAAAGGGGATAGACTCAGGAGTAATATGTGGAAGTATTTCTTTATGGAAACAGTGGTAGATGCGTGGAATAGTCTCCTAGAGGAGGTAGTAGAGATGAGGACAATATCTGAATTCAAGAAAGCATGGGACAAACCCAGAAGATTTCTAAAAGAAAAAAAAGGGACTATATTATTTGATAAGCCATATGGTCTTTTTCTGCTTACATGTTTCAATGTTTCCATTCTCTCTTAATTATAAGGAGACACCTCCCAAATCTGGAAAGTACAGAGTAGAATAAAAGGGTCACCTATCACCAGGGCCAGTGCAAAGGTATGAAGCGCTCTAGGTGAATCTGATCCCTTCTGCCACCTCTGCTTCAGCCTCTGCTCCAATTGCTTTTATAATGGCACCGAAGCACCGCAGTTATCTTCAGCTCTGGTGCTGTGCTTCCCTTGTGCTCCCACCTCCCCCCTTCGATTCCATTTCCTGTTTGCATGGGGCGGATGTTGCTTCCGCCTCCATTCAAAAAGACGTGAAATCAGAAGGGGGCAAAAACACAAACGGCACCGCAGCTCCAAAGCAGAAGGTAACTCCATAGCTTTGGTGCCGTTTTAAAAGCATTGCCGCCACTGCACAAGCTGGTAAGGAGCAGCAATGGCTGCCACTGTAGTGCTGATACTCTAGGAGACTGCCCAGTTCATCTAATGGCAGCATCAGCCCTGTCTATTACAATTAGTAGAACCACTAAAGGCAACTCATTTGCTTTTGTTCCAGAGACAGGGGTAGGCAGGGAGTGAGCCGGGCTTCCTGCATCTCTATTCTGGTGTGCCCTAAGCCATTTCCTCACTGGCCCACCTCTTAAGCCGACCCTGATACTACTATTACTATTAAACATTTATGTAGTGCTATAGGATGTCTGTAGATGGGTACAGATATATAAGGCACAGTCAATCCTCCAATTAATTTAGTCAACAGACAAAAACAGGTTTTGCAAAGAATAAAGAAAAAAAATGTAAGGCCCAATATTCAGAACTCCTAGCCAGGCAGCCAATGGGAGGCTTTCCAAAAAAGGGTGCTAACTGTGTTAGTACTGTTGAATATCTGGGTAGTGCGACTGAATATCTCCACAGACTGCTCCTGCACTATCTATTTAGTGCAGAGGTGGTCCGTGGGTGAGGAGAGCAGGTACCATTGCTATCCGGACTAGTTCTGGCTTATTTGGATAATGGCGATTTTCAGTTGGCACTTATCTGGTAACTTAGGCTGCATGTCAAGCAGGTCTAAGCTGCAACACGGATAAGTGCCAACTGAAGATTGCCACTTATCTGGATAGCAGCATTCAGGCTGGATATTCCGTGGCAGTCATTGCCTAGATACTGCTGTTGAATATCCAGATAATGTGAACAGCCCGTGACTCATACAGTCAGAATCAAGGAGGTAGAAGGGACTTCTGAATTCAGAGTCTCAACTACAGCCCCATAGTGGAGCTGGGGCCAATCAAGACTACTGGAAAGCAGACAATTGGTAGCCCAGTAAGCTGTGTGGGCTAGCCAGCCTCAGGACAAATCAGTTGGCATAACCACTGCCAGTCTGTCTCAGAGCCTTGCTCTTCGACAGGCATACTGTGCGTGCATGCATGCAGCCACTGGACATCAGGCAGCAGCGGATCAGTTTGGGACTGGCTTCAGACTCCCTTTGGTCTGCAGAGCAACTGTGGGATGGGAGCAACCATGTTCTGGAGGAAGGCAAGCGGAACAGCCATAAACAACATACAAATAAAGGTATAGTCTGAGATCAAATACCTCGGCATTGCCCTGGACCAACACCTCATGCTCATTCCACAAATATGCAAAACTGCCAAAGCAGTTTACCACAAAGCTAACACCTTACAGCATCTATGCCCCTTCCTCGAACCACCAGATTTTCACTCCGCTCTTCAGGCTCTTATCCTCCCACACCTCGACTACTGTAACTCCATCTAGAAAGGCTTACCACAATCCACATTATTCCCTCTATGCACAGCCCTACACACCACTGCACAGATCATAAACAGAGCAATATGGTACAACCACATTACACCCATCCTCAAGCACCTACACTGGCTATCTCTCGACAGCTGGATCAAGTACAAAACTCTCCTCTTGACACACAAAGCCATTCACTGCTGCCCCACATCATACCTACACACCCTACTTCAGATTTTACAACCCAACCGACCAAGATGGCAATCCACAAAGACCACTCAAATCATCCCTCGCACAAAAGCGAAATCCAACAAGCATGTGCACGATCCTTTGAACTCTACGCACCATCAATCTGGAACACACTCACGGACTCAGCAGGGACAGAGAGGGACCACTCCTGCCCTAGCACCACTACACATCAGGGAAGGCCCTGGATAATTCCCAGGGTGAGTCAGGAAGTGGGATGGACAATGGGGAGATTAAGTGGTCTTAAGTGCAGCTGCACTTAGATTGGCCACTGTTGGAAACAGAATACTGGGCTTGATGGACCTTGGTCTGACCCAGTATGGCATATCTTATGTTCTTATGTTCACTATCAGCAGTTGTGACAGCTAGCATGCAGCAACATTTCTAGCACTAGCTATCACCAGCCAGCATGCCCACTTATCACCCGAACCAATCATCTCAAATTGGACCCCTCTAAAGCTTCCATTACCTGGTTTACTGGATCATCAGTTGCTCCTTCTCTGGCCCCCTCACTCAATGAGCCTCCTATCTCCCTGGTACTTTCATTCAAATACCTGAGTGTCATCCTTCACAGTGCTCTCACTTTCCACGAACAGATCAGCACTGTAGTGAAATGCTCCTTCGCCCTCCGTCAAATTTGCTCCATTCGTTCATTTCTCCCTGATGCTGCTATTGCTACCTTGCTTCTGTCCCTGGTCATATCTTACCTTGATTACTGTAACATCGTTTATGCCAACCTTCCTAGTTCTCAGCTTAAATGTCTTCAAAGTGTTTAGAATACAGCCATTTGCATACTGCACTATGCTTCCAAATTTGGGACCATGTCACCTCTCTGCTCATTGACTCCCTTTGGCTACCTCTCTCGTAGAGGATTCAATATGAACTTCTCACTATAGTTCACAAAACCCTACACACTGGCATACCCTCTTATCTGTCATCACCTATTATCCCCCATGCTGTGTTGCGGCTTCTACTTTCCATCCATGCCAATAGCTTCCACCCCCCCCCCCCTCTTCTGCCCGCTATGAATCAATCCACCACTCTGCTTTTTATTTCCTGGGTCCCAGTCTTTGGAACATGCTACCCATTGATCTTAATTTGGAATTGTCCTACTCCAGATTCAAGTCTAGTCTTAAGATCCATCAATTTAAGTTGGCTTTCGATTTGTCTCCACTGACTGCTCGGAATTCTGTCTCCCATCCCCTCCCCTCCTCGTCCCTTCTCTTATCCTTCCCCCTCCTACCTTTCTTCTGTAATTCTGTTGTATATCTCATCTTCTCTTTACTATGAAGCTGATTCCGTGTGGGGCACATCTGGGCCAGCCAGATGTCCAAAAATTGTATGGGCCCCAGTTGTAACCAACTCTGTAACTGTGGGAGCTAAATGTTCCCATGGTAGCAGAATCAGGGCACATAGATGGCCCAGTGTGCTCTGCATTCTGGTGCTAGGAACATCCCGGGATTTGGCCAGCCCCCCCCTGCACTTCAGCTGGCACTTATTCCACCTCCAAGGCAGAATAAGCCGGGCATCTAAGTGGCTGCCGCTAGATGTACCGGGCTGTGACCTGAATAGGCCCTGTACGTCAGAGTGTTGCGGCCCGCCCCCTCTCCACCTCTACCCCGCCCCTTCATGCTCCTGTCCAGCACACCCTGCACATCAGCCCTGTATATGCAGGGAGAATAATGTGCAGAATACTGTCCTGGGTCTAAACGGGGGTTGGATGTTCAACCCTCTATTCGTGGCTCAGAAACAGGCACTAGGTGTTTATTGGCGTTCGTTTCTCTCTTGATTGTTTTTATGTACACCACTCTGTTGATACGAAGGGCGGTATATCAAATTTTAATAAACCATAAACCACCCTATCTTAACCCAAAACACTAAAAGAGTTAGCGTGGGATTTTTACCATCCTGGCTGTTTTTAGTGTGCAATAGTGTGCGCTAAAGCCTGTGTTAGTTGTTACCTCAATTTAGTAAAAAGTCCCCTTAGTGTTAAGAGGGGTCGCTCTTGTGATTAGGGGGAGTATGTGAATTCCATATATCATGATCTTTTGGGTGCAGCTTAATAAATGCAAGAGTGATGTCGACTGTAGCAATATTATTGTGGGCCTTAAACCTTCCCACTGGAAGGACCTGAGTTTCTTTTCTCTCAGCCCCTTTTTCCAGCACTGGATGTTGAACAGAAGCATTTGGCCTTTGGAGCAAATATCAGGGAACACAGAGTGTGTGTTACTACCTGGGTCAGGCACTTCAGGGGGGGGGGGCATTTAAAAAAAAGACTTGGTTTCAGACTTTGGCACAATGAGCTATTTGAAACCCGATATTTCTAATAATCTTTGCCAGCTGCTTATTTTACCAGCTACTTCATTAGACAGCACAATGAGCCCTTTGCATAGCAAATTTATGCTTTCCATGATAAATATCTAATATACACAAGAAATACATTATGGCATGAAAACCATATGATAAATGCTTTACATACTGCCAATAGTAAGAAAGTACATAAAGGTATTTAAGAAAATTACTATATTTTTGAGAGGATGGAATTATGAATAATATTCTATTTGTATTTATAAATAAATTGTAAAATCGAGAGGAATGTTCCCTTGAATGTGATACATCCATTAAAACACTGAAGATGAGCCCAAGGTGTAAGTATGGATTTATGTACCAATAGGCAGAGTACACAAGTGTTTATGGGCAACAGGCCAACTTGCTGTGCTATGTAATTAGCTTTTTCTTTTGCATCATTGGCTGCTTTTATGCATATGTGCAGGTGGGCTTGGGGTGAAGGGGGTGGGGAGGCCATCTATATGCTTAAGGACAACCATGCTTGGCTAACGCTTTTGGAGCTGAAGAGAGACGGCTCGCAGCAAGCAATAATTCCAGCTTTGTACTGAAAGATGTGATTCACTACTGCAGGTCTCTTTTTAGACCAAATGATTAGACAGGTAGATAATATGGTGGCTTTATGGCCTAGACCAGTGGTTCTCAACCCAGACTTCCAAGGCCAGTCAGGTTTTCAGGATATCCACAATGAATATGCATGAGATAGATCTGCATACAATGGAAGCAGTGCATGCAGATCTAGCTCATGCATATTCATTGTGGATAGTCTGAAAACCTGACTGGCCTGGGGGTCCCAGAGGACTGAGTTGAGAACCACTGGCCTAGACTCATGTCCTTAGAAATTGAAACTGGATTTCTGAATTTAGCTACATATCTAAAAACCAACATTATGAAAAGTACTTAGGAAGGAAGGATGAGAAAAGTAACAATTGTCTAGCTAATAACAGGGAACTCTCCTCATAAAAGAGCAAATTAACTTGAAAAATATGATGAACTATAATACTGTTGGCAGATGGAGAGGGCTTTGGACCACAAGTCAGCGTGCGTGATCATTAGAGAAAACATTAAACACAATAAATACAGTACATATATAGAGTATGTGGGGAAAGAGAAGACTGAGGCCATTGTTATCCAAAAGTCAATAAATAGATATTGTCATGCCATTAAAACAAATATACTCCAAGATTATGAGACAAAAATATAAAAATTATGCATTGAAAAATATAAATGATGTAAAAATCAGTTGTAATAAATTCATATACAATATATAGAACGGTATTTCAGCAATCTTAGAAATATGTAGTATTTCCCTGTTCATGAATGTCTTACAGGGGCCATTTGAGAAGCTCTATTCATGCTTTGGATGTCTAAAAATGGGTACATAGTTGTCCAAATCGCGGAGACATCCTCTGAACCAGCAATGCCTATCTTGCACATGAGCATGGCAGTGGGATGTCCGGGGCATTCTGGAGACCTTAAATGTGCATGCCTGATTTCAGAAATGGCTAGTACGTCTCTACTTCTCTCCAAGTCTATACCTGCTCCACGGCATAAATAGGTATCCAAAAAGTGATGTTTTCCCAGAAAAGCATTTAGAGGGTGTAGAGGAGATGGTTCTGTAATATCCAGTAGCCTGTGACCAAAGAGACCAGGATTTGGATCCCATTGACAGTCCTTGCGGCCTTGGGCAAGTCACTTAACCCTCCATTGCCTCAGGTACAAGCTTAGATTGTAAACCCTGCAAGGACAGGGAAATACTTACTATACCTGACTGCAAATAGCCTTGAATTGTTACTGAAAAAGGTGTAAGCTAAATACTACTAAATAAATCCTCAGTACAGTCCACAACAATCAAGACAATTCATAGGAACTGGGAATACTTGTGGTGTTGTCAAGCTGCAAAATGTCTCAATCAGGTTGTGACGTGGTTATTTATCAACTGCCTGAAGTTAAATCCAACTAAAACCTCCGCACTTTGGCCAACAGGTCATCTAAATTCTCCAAATGTTTCCCCTATCATAGATGGTTATTCTATTCCTCTTTCCCAGTCACTTCATTACCTTGGAGTTATTCTTGATACTCAACTTTCCTTCTGTGATCATATTAATTCAGTTGCAAAAAGGTGCTTCTTTTCTCTTCGGCAAATTCGTTTAGTCCACTATTACCTATCTGATGCCTCCTTAAACACTCTACTTCTTTCATTGGTGATTTCAAAAACTGACTACTGCAACATTATTTATGCAGGAATTTCTCAAGCTCAACTCACACATCTGCAAACCATTCAAAATACAGCCATTAGTCTGCTCTTTCGTGCTATTAGGTTTGACCATGTAACCCCTCTCTTTATTCGTTCTCATTGGTTACCAGTTTCCTACCATGTCAAGTATAAATTTCTTGTCCTTACACATAAAATTCTCCATTCTGGAATTCCAGGTTATCTGTCATCTTTCTTCATCCCGAATGCGCCTTCAGGAATATTACATAATTCTCTTAGTCTCATTCTTTATCTCCTTTCACCATACCAGGCACGCCTTGAATCCACTAGACATGCTGCCTTCTATTTCCTAGTCCCTTACCTTTGGAACTTTTTGCTAGCTGATATCCGGCTAGAGCTCTCGCATCCCAGGGTCAAAAATAACTTGAAGACATACTTATTTCAAGCTGCGTTGGGGTTAATTTTGAATAAACAAGCACCAGTGACCTCACTCGGCCCTCACCTCCTGTGTTTGTCTTGTTCTCCTTTGCGAGGGCCCAGCTCCCTCTGTGTTCCTGCATATTGGGGATGTCTACATTTCTGAAACAGTCTCCAAACTTAAATGTGCCAGCCATTTTTGGGGACATTTTGGCTGGGAAATTGCAGATAGAATGTCCTGGTGCCATGTCAATGGGATGCCATGGCACCGGCACCCCAGCAGGAGCAAAGTGCAGAGGAGGCAGGCAGGCACTTGGATGTAGGTCGGTGCTGAATGCTGTGCACACTGGCCCGTCCAAGTGCCCTGATTCTGCAACTGAGTGTATGTAGGGCTCCCGCAGCTGCAGCACTGGTCTAGGCTCTCACGGTTGCGGAATCAGGTATATCTTGGAGCCATACATTTTCTGCATGTCTGGGCAGCCCAAGCGTGCAAGGAGTTGAATTTCCCTGCACGTTACTTTTCCACTGAGAGGTAAACTTCCATGAAGAGGAGTGAATGAAATGACGCCAGGCCCAATTCTTGCAACCTCCAAAACAAAGTTGGCAGGGTGGAGGAACAGACTAAATATTAGGGCAATAGGCTGAGAAGTAGGGAAGCCAGGATTCAAATTCCACTCCTTGTGATATTGGGCAATTTCTTAATGTTTTTATGAACTCGAGTATAAACTCAGACTATAAGACAGCTAGGGAGAGGAAAATACCCACTATACCTGAGTGTAATTCACACAGACACTACTGAGCATACTAAATAAAATGTTATATCAGATGCTGCTCAGATATTTTAAAAAAAAACCCTTGACCCTCAGAAAAGCCTAGAATTAAAGTATCAAGCGGGGATAATAAGAATCTCAGGGCTGTGATGTTCATGAAAACCATATTGATGTAGGTCCAGACAATCATTTTCCTTCAAAAACTCCTGTAATTATGCTAATATTACCTGCCCTATTATCCTTGCCACACAAGGAAAACTTACCATAGGGTGATAAATTGCAGCTACCAAGGACATCAGGGTCTAAACATGGTTTCTTGAGAACAGGACAACTGGAGGTACACTTTGCACTAACAGGTGACCTTTCAATAAAAAATGCCACCACAATAGCATGTAAAGATGAACTTGAAACATCCCAACTTGTTTGTATTGAGATAGCTTTCAGTGAGTATCCAAAAGCACAAATAGATGAATTCCTACATCTCGTCAAACCTCCTTCTCTGAAACTGTATGAAAATTCTCCTGACGTGTCGCCAATACATTTGCTAATGTGTCTGTGGCAAACCAAGTACACGCTGACCCGACCAAACTATTAAACTTAGGGCTAATATTCAAAACAAGCAAGTTATACATTCTTCAGCAGCTGGTGAATATACATCTTGCTTATTTGTACACTTCCAGCCCCTCTATGGATAGTATCAGGCCAAAAATTCATCTAAACGACCCAATACCATCCATATAGTTAGAGACCAAGTTTGGGGTGGAGTGAGGGCAGACTTTCAAATTATCCAGACAATGGTGATATTCAGCTGCTGTCTGGATAAGTTATACCAATAACGGCAGCATGGTGACAGTATTGCATGTATATATACAGAACGCAGAATGGTGCTGAATATACAGAATAAGTTAAATGCGCGGCTGGAGTTTAATTTGGTTGCTGACATTGCTGAATATTTACTCCCTTTTCAAGGAAAAATTAAACAAGGCCTGAGAATCTAATTGCATCTGCCTGATAGCCTGTAATGGATTCCTGAGCAAACCTGGGGAACTTGTCAATGATTTGTGGTCTGCTCAGAGAATCCTGCAGCCTATGCTTAAAAAAGGCCTCTTTTTCTTTGTTAACAGCAGATTGGTATTCTTCCAAAAAATCCAACTACACCTTTGTACAATACGGCCTTCATTGATTGATGGTATTACCAAGACTGGAGTTGATAGATGTGTTAGCCAATTCAGCAGCATAATTGGTCTGGTTTTGTGCTTTGAAGTGTGTCCATAATTAATTATTTGTTAATTGATCGTGATCCTGTAAGTAATTGTATGTGGTGTGTTGGGTTATGACCAACTGATAATGTAATGTATCTTGAGCTAACTGGAAAGAAGGAATAGAAATTGCACTTAAAATAAACAAACATGGCTTTGGTGCTTTATAATCATACGGTTTCCCTGCTTATGTTCTAAAAGTAAAAGCCACTGAACTAAATTACTCCAACAGCAGCCTCAAGACTTCCAACTTCATAGGCACAAACCGGCAGCTCAAAGACAGTTACAAGTACATGATTGATCAGTGAGAGGGTAAGTAGCTTTATTGTTGTGAGTTCATGGTCTTTCTCCAACCCTGCAAACTGGGTCTGTTACTTTATCCAATTTTTAGTTTCCTCTTCATTGTCTAGAATGGGAAATGGAAATCCTAAATTCATATTTACTACAACAAATAGGGCATTCAGCTTCAATGCTCCTTTAATATGGAACGCTCTGCCGGATAAACTCAGAGATATCACAGATCTTTCAGCATTTCGAAAAGATCTTAAAACTCACCTATTTGTAGAGTACTTTGGAGACTCATTCCCAATAGAGGAAATATTTCCCACTTAAACTCATGTATACTCATATTCATTAATTCACAACTTATTTTTTCCTTTTTCTTACTCTATCCTACAATACCCAATTCTCCACATTATCACATTTACTCTTTACACTAATAATTCTAGTGAACTACAATACATTTTTCCTTGCTCAGATAAGATGATAACATTTTTGAAATTTGTAAATATTTAAATCTGTATATATGTTTAAACTATCTATATACTTAATCAGCATTTACTCAGCATTGTAACCCTCAAATTACCATTTTTATTATATACAATTTAATGTTCACTGTAATTTCAATTGTTTGAATAAGTTTCAATGTAATGTTCAAGTTTTGTTCTATGTAAACCGCTTTGATTTTTCTGAAAGGCGGTATATAAAACCGTTCAATAAATAAATAAATAAATAAAATATTATGATCCAGTCTACTATATTACATAAACATTTTGTAGGAAATTGGCTTAGAGTTAATGAAGAACGTATTTTAACAGATCCTACTTTAAGAAGCTCTTACCCCTAACTTTTATGTCTTCAGCTTAAGCCAGGGTATATTTTTTAACATCTAACCCAGGACACTTGGAATCAATTAGATCAGAGGGTCTCAATCCAGCCTTCCATGCACACCCAATCAGGCTTTCAGGATATCCACAATGAGTATGCCAGAGAGAGATTTTTATATAAAGGAGGCAGTGTATATAAATCTCACTCATGAATATTTGTTATGGATATTCTAAAAACCTGAGAGACTGGGTATGTTTCAAGTATTCTGTAGAGAAGCACTGAATTTCAGCAAGGTAAGGGAGTCTACTAAGATTCTGATATTGGGTGGCTGGAAGGAATGAGATATGGATAACTTTGTTCTTATTCCTATTTTGAACTTTTTCATGTGTGCATCTGAAAGACAGTCACCAAGTGACCCAATTCCTGGAGGGAGACTTTATGCCAGTCCTAGCTTTGTGCCTCCCCCACCATTAGGCAAACTAAGCGACTGCCTAGGATGGCAACTTCTTGGTGGTATCAAGGAGCAGCGCTAAAAAATAGATTCTGACAGCTGGGGGAGGGGGGGAAATAAGGCTTAAGATCTGCCTAGGGTGCCAACACCTTGGACCATCTCTGAGGCCAGCTCTGCCTGGGGAATGGCCTTCAGCAGGACAGCTAATACAAAAACAATTGCTCAAATGTAAATGCAATAAATACTGAAATTTTTGCTTTATAAGACCCCGGTTTTGTTCTTTTTTCAGCAGGGCCGGCCACAGGACCGGTGCAAGGTAGTGGGCGCCCTAGGCAAGCTTTTAGACGTATGCCACTCCTCCTCCCAACCTCAAAGAGTTAAACTCAAAAATCATGATCACCCCAACACTACTCCTCCCATAACAATCTTGTAAAAATGCATAATTGGGCATCATACTTTTAAATATTAAACTTTGCTTTATAGGTATGTGTGTGTTCACTCTCCCTGCAGGTAAAAGGATGCACTGACGTTCTTTGCAATTGTGTGGGTATCAGGATCTATTGTTTTGCTTTACTGCGGCTGCTTTTTTCCACCCCATTCCCTCCCCCCAAGCTGCTGCCCTAGGTGATCAACTAATCTTGCCTAATGATCAGGGCTGACATGACCATTAGGCAAACTAGGCAGCTGCTGCTGCTGCCGCCCCTCTCCAGGACTTGCAGCAGTGGCAAGGGCCTCAAACAGTCCTGCAGTGCTTACCCGAAACTCCTGCGCTGCAAGACTGACTACTGACAGCCGACGCCAACTTTCTTTTTGCATGGAAGCAGAAGTGACTTGCACCCCCATGAAACAGGAAGGCTGCATCAGGCGTCAGAGGGGCTGGAAGTCAAAGAGTCTTGCAGCACCAGCAGGGCGGCACCAGGGTTTCTGTCACCCTCCACCACACCACCGCCCCCCTTGCCGCTGATTCTGTCAGCAGGGTTGGAGGGCAGCAGCGGCCTGCTGCAGGCCATGTGCTTCGACACAACTTCTTGTCGGAAGGGGGTCAGAAGCAGAAGGCTATGTGTGCTGAAGCACATGGCCCGCATAGGTGCCATGCCGTGCCACCCACAGAAGTCTGCTGCCCTAGTGGACGGGACAGCCCTGAGCACCGGAAGTTTGAGGTAAGTGCTGTAGGGCAGTTTGAGGCCCTTGCCACCGCGGAACTTACCTCAAACCTGGTAATGGGGGCCAGGAAGGGGATGGGGACCAGAGCAGGGGGCAAAAGGAATGAGGTTAGCCTAGCAATAAAAAGCCTCATCTCCTTGCACTGGCCCTACTCCCCCTCCAACAGCCTCGGTCTCCTGGATTGTCTGAGACACTATCAGGATATCTCTCACGCCCTGGTTTCTCTAATGGCACACCATCTTTTCATTCTACATGCTTCCCAACCAGAATGTAAGTCCAATTTGCATTGGCAGAAGGCAGCAAACCATGGAAACAAGATAGTTCCTAAATACTTCCTAAATTGCCACGCTGTTGACCAGAGAACAAAGGACTAGAAAGGGAGAGAAGGAGGGCTAGAGAAGTACTATAGAGAGAGCAGGTGTGTGCTAAATAACTAGAATAAGTTGGTCCTTGCACAAGGGTCAGTTCTTTCTGACTGGCCTGAGGGGTCCCAGAGGACTGGGTTGAGAACCACTGCTATAGACCTTAATTGGCTCTCTGACTAACCAAAAACCTTTCTTGGTACCTGATGTTCCAAAGCTTGAATATCGTCTTCACATTCCTTTTCTTCTCTTCACTGATGGACTCCTACAGACACCTGCATTAAGCCCTGGTTGGGTAGCTTGATCCTTTTCCAAGAACATCATAATTCCATAGTGGGTCAGAACAAAGGTCCATCAAACCTAGGATCCTTTTCCAACAATGGCCAATCCAGATCACAACTATTTGGCTAGATTCCATGCTATTTACCCTCATGGAAAAGTCTACTGACATTTTCTCTAGGAATATGTTCTAATCTTTTGTAAATGCAGTTACTCTAGCTGCTTTTACCACAGCCCCCAGAATGGATTTCAAAGTGAAAAAAAAATGTTTTCTCCTACTTGTTTTAAATGTATTACTTTATAACTTTGTGGCATGTCCCCTAGTCGTGGTTTTTTGTTTTTGTTTTTTGAAAGGCTCAACTATAGATCTGTGTTTACCTATTACACTCCACTCAAGATTGAGGAGAGAGATATGATATAGGTCTATACAATGGTCTCTTCTCCAGGCTGAAGAGTCCTAGCCTTTTTAGGCTTTTCTCATAGAGTTTCTTCAGCCCATGCATCATTTTAGCCCCTGTTCTCTATACCATCTCTAATTTTGCTATATCTTTTTGAGATGTGATGACCAGAATTTCACACAATACGCAAGGTGCAGTTGCACTATGGAGAAATACAGAGGCATTATGGTATTATTTGTTTTACTCTCTATTTCTCTTCCAATTCCTAACATTGTTTGTTTTTCTGATAGCCACCACCACACACTGAGCAGAAGAATTCAACGTACTGTTCATGATGAAGCCTAAATCCTTTTCCTGGATAGTGACTCCTTGCGTGAAACTTAGCAGCGTATACTAGAATTTGGGTTATTCTCTATGTGCATAAGGAAGCAGTGAAGTGTTGCACTTCACTTCAGATGACCCTTTCGCTCCCATAGATTTTGCACTAGGAGAAAGTACAAAACTGAGCTAAATTTTAGTTAGTTGCTTTTTTTTTAATATGAGGACCATTTTATGCAGCAATTTACCTGCATTTTGCATGCACACTGCACTACATTTTACTGCTGAGTTTACTGTGCTAAAAACCTTTAACATAATGGGAGTAAGATTAGTGCTGGAAAATCTTGAGTAAACTGTTATGGTAAGGGATACCACAGTTTACTGCATTGGAGTCTGAAAGAGAAAAAAAGTTAACCCCCCATTCCTATGTTCTGATCTTCTTACTTCCTGTCCTTCTCATGTCAGTCAGGCAAAGACAAACTTGGCCTATGCTTATAGACAATAAAATTTAAAAAAAACCCACATACAATTGAAAGTTGCCAGATTTTTGACTGACAGTTCTGGGACATTTGTTCATCTTCCATCAGGGAGTATCTGAAACAAACCACACACCTTTTTATCTGACAACACGGGCAAAGGTCTATGAAGACTTAAGTAGGCAGGGACGGCCTTGCACATGTAACAAAAGAAGCTTCATTTAGTGGTAATGGGAAGGAAAAGAGCAGCTCTGAAAAGATCAAGTTCTTCCCTGCTTGCTTAACAGAATGCATTCGGTTTTAGTGGTTGCATTGACTGCGTCTCCTGTTCTTAGCTGGAACATTCTTCAGCTTACTAAATGTGCTCTATACATTGATTCAAAATTTAAACTGGAATTTCAGGCAGCTAGAGCCTTTTTTCTGGTGCAGCATAGTGTCAGAGCTCTGCTCAGGAAGACTGGAAGGTTATTAGATTCACTAATGGTACTGCAGCACCACCTGCTGGGGTTCCAAAGATATCACAGACAAATGTAAGAAATTAAAAGTAGAATTTTAAGGCACTACGAAACCTGGCTGTGAATTGCAGGAAAGTGAAAAGAAATCACAATAAAAGTTGAAAAATAGAAAAGAAGATCATATTTTGTAAACTTGGATACCAAGAGTGCAGCTAGATAGCACTGTAGATGTGACCAGCATCAATACTAACACGTAGAAAGTCAGCTAGTCTTACTTAACTCTCCATTTGTGTTCATTTCTTTTAGAAATGTGTTCAGCTATGCTCCCTCATCCCCCAAATCACTCAGCAGCTTTAAAACTGGAAAGGTCTAATGTTCCCCCAAGGACCTAACTGCATACAAAATTTGCTACAGCTAGCTCAATTCATTTCAAAGTGGAGGGCATGGGGGGAGTGGACACAAACACACAATCCATATTACTTTTTTTATGAGAAAATGGCCAGTCTTGCCCCCTGTCTGCACACCCTCAAATCATTCCACTACACTGAAAAGTGGAAAAGTCAGATGGCTTTTCAAAGGACCTGCTTACATACAACTTGGTGGAACTAGGTCCAACCATGCCGGGGTGTGGGGAGGGGCACACAGACATTTCCACTGTTTTACATGAAGAAATGTCTGTTTCTAAAATAGTCTACATGATTTTAAAGTGATCAGTTTTTCATCTAGTTCTTGCTTAGCTAGGGAGGTCTTTTTAGAAGGCTTGCATGACATCTACCGGAGGATGTAGTAAAGCTGTTAGTGTAGCTGGGTTTAAAAAAGGTTTGGACAAGTTCCTAGAGGAAAGGTCCATAAACCATTATTAAAAGGGAACCGGGATATCACTGCTTGACCCAATACAAGCATTGAGGAACCTGTGTCTTTTGGGGAAACTGCTAGGTACTTATGACCTAGATTGGCCACTGTTGGAAACAGGACACTGGGCTTGATGGACCTTGGTCTGACCCGGTATTGTTTATGCCAATTGTCGCTACTGCACATCCTGGCACTGGAGGGGAGAAAGGGACACAAGGGATGAGGCTCACCTAGGGCACCTCATCTTATTGCACCAGCCCTGCCGGCCATGTCCTAGTTCCGGAAAGATTCCAGAAATGTGGATGTGCCAGATATGCACATCACTAAGGATGGCTATATACCCACCCTGCAACTGTGTTCCAGACAGGAGATGCATCCCAGGTGCCCATTCAGTTAGTGGAGACATTCCATATTGTCCTGCTAGACTATTTCAGACAAGTGTGTTGTGTTCTCCTAAGAGCAGAATGGTGGAGATGAAGGAGCAATAAAAAGCCCAGGTTTCAATGACATCACTCCTATGCCTCTATAGGCTGCCACAGCCACCAGAGGTTTCTTCACTATTTCTTTGTCTCCAGCAGATGGTGGATGGATTTTCTCCTTTTTGAAGAAAATTCTGAAGATTTGAGAGGAAAGGATTGATTAAATGCTTGTGAATGAATACCTTGGTCACAGAGGACTGGAGAAAGGTACATTTCATCCCTTTACACAAAAGCAGAAGTAAAGCATAGTTACTCACCTGTAACAGGTGATCTCCGGGAACAGCAGAAATTTAGTCTTCACATATGGGTATCGTCTGTACCGACGGAGCCTGCGTGGGAACGCACCCCAGCGTCCAATAGGAAAGCTTTTGGGAGCATCCCATAGCACCTGCGTGCTGCCTTCCCGCCTTTCCCAACTGTCCCTCTCTAGTTGAGTTTATAGCTGAGACAAAAGAGAGAGAGAAAGAGAGATAGACAGAGAGATACTAAATTCCTGCTGTTCTCGGAGATCACCTGTTACAGGTGAGTAACTATGCTATCTCCAGGAACAAGCAGAAATGTAGTCTTCACATATGGGGACTCCCTAGCTGCAGATGCCAGGGAAATGGCCCCAGAAATGGCTCCACTTCCCCCCATGGATCTCTGGCATCCTACCAGGGATGGTGGGTAGGAGTTGATTAAGTCTGGAACAGGTGTTGAAGAACAGCCTGACCAAACAAGGCATCCCGGCAAGAGTCCTTGTCTAGGCAGTAATGGACTGTGAAGGTATGTACCGAAGCCCAAGTAGCTGCTCGACAGATGTCGTTGATAGACACAGAGTGAAGATGAGCCATTGAAGCTGCCATGGCTCTCACATTGTGAGCTGTGACATGGCCTTCAAGAGGAAGGTTCTTACTCTCATAGGCAAAAGATATACACTGTGCAATCCAGCTGGACAGTGTTCTTTTGGAGACTGGAAGTCCCAAATGACTAGGATCAAAAGCAACAAAGAGTTGAGAGGACTTTCTATGTTGCTGTGTCCTTTGCAAGTAAAAGGCCAAAGCTCTTTTACAGTCCAAAGTATGAAGGTTCCTTTCTGCATTTGAGACGTGAGGCCTTGGAAAGAATACAGGAAGGTAAACCGCTTGGTTTAAATGAGAGGGCGAAACCACTTTTGGAATAAAGTGTGGATGAGTCCTAAGGACTACCTTATCATGATGGAACCTTGTATAAGGAGGCTCAGCCACCAACGCTTGCAATTCACTGATGCGATGTGCTGATGTGATTGCAATGAGAAAGATACCTTCCAGGAAAGGAATTTCAAAGGTGTAGTGGCTAATGGTTCAAAGGGCGGTTTCATGAGCTGTCCAAGTACCAGATTTAAGTCCCATGCCACCAGTGGTGGCTTAATGGGAGGCTTCGTTAAAAGAAGGCCTCTCATAAATCTCGCTATGAGAGGATGAGAGGAAATAGGTTGTCCATTTGAGAGGCTTGAAAGAAGCTGCAATAGCACTCAAATGGACTCTAACTGAATTGGTATTAAGCCCTGCATTTGACAAATGAAGGAGGTACTGCAGTAATGATTCCAGAGGTATCGCAATAGGGTTAAGACCCTTCTGCGAGCACCATATGGTAAACCTTTTCCACTTAAATGCATAAGAGCGTCTTGTGGAAGGTTTCCTGGAAGCATGAAGGATATCCTTTACCTGCTGGGAAAGGTTAAGACCGTGGAGTTCTAGGCTTTCAGCAACCAGGCCCTGAGATGCAGAGACTGGGGAGTGGGATGCCACAGCATCCCATTCTCTTGAGAAAGAAGATCTGGAGCAGATCCTAACTCCAGAGGCGGAGCTTGAGAGAGATGTAGGAGCAGAGGGTACCAAGGTTGCCGTGGCCAACGTGGAGCTATGAGGATCATATGACCTCTGTCTATCTGAAGCTTGAACAGGGTTTGGGGAATTAGGGGAATGGGTGGAAAGGCATACAGGAAGTCCTAACCCCAATGAAGGAGGAAAGCATCCCTGGCCTGACAACCTCGAGCCAGAATTTTGGAACAGAACCGGGGAAGTTTGGCATTCAGCAGACTTGCAAAGAGGTCCACGTCCGGGGTTCCCCAAATTTCAAATATTTGGGCCACCGGGTCTGCATGGACAGACCATTCGTGTGGAAGCAGAACTCAACTGAGTCTGTCTGCCCAAGAGTTTTGAATGCCTGGAAGATACACCGCAAGAAGATGAATCTGATGCTCTCTGGCGAGGGTCCATAGTCGCAAAGCTTCGTTGCACAGTGACAGAGAGCCTGTTCTGCCCTGCTTGTTCACATAGAACATGGCTACCTGATTGTCCTTTTGAACTAGGACTGTGTTGTAGCTGAGCTGTGTGTGAAATACTCAGGGACAAACACAGAGGAATTAGGGAAATGGGTGGAAATACTGTGTGTGAAATACTCAGGGACAAACACAGAGGATCTCTAAAGGTAAAAAGGGGACTGTTGTAGTTGTTGATATGGAAGGACAGACTAGATAGGCCATGTGGTCTTTTTCTGTCATCATATTTCTCTGTTTCTATGTTTCTCGAAGAGCAAGGAAGATTGCTCTGAGCTCCAGGAGGTTGACATGAAGATAGGCCTCCTGTGGAGTACAGGTACCCTGGGTAAAGAGGCCGTGCAGGTGGGCTCCCCAACCCACCTGTGAAGCATCTGTTGTTAGAGTGGCTTGGGGTGGGGGTTGCTGAAAAGGAGACCCCACCAAAAGGTTTTTGGGTGACTGCCACCATTGGAGGGACAAAATAAGGTGATATGAGTTTGCTATTTTGTCTAACAGGCAACCTGACGCTTGAGTCCACTGAATGGATAAGGCCCACTGGGCTGCCCTCATATGGAGGCGAGCACAAGGAACCACATGCACGGTGGATGCCATGTGGCCTAGTAACTGTAACATTTCCCGAACAGTGAGATGAGGTTTTAGCACTGCTTGGGAAGCTAACTGTAAAATGCGAAGGCAGCGGGGCTGTGGAAGGAAGGCCCTTGCCTGTCTTGCATCCAGAAGAGCTCCTATAAACTCTAGAGATTGAGTGAAAGCAAGGTTGGACTTTGAGAAGTTTATGACAAGTCCCAGATACTGAAGGATGTGCATTGTGCGAGACAGAGCAACCCTGGCCTCTGGCTCTGAAGGGGCTTGAATGAGCCAGTCGTCTAAGTAGGGGAAAACAAATATGCCCAGGGTGTGGAGAAATGCTGCTACCACAGCCATGCATTTTGTGAACACCCTTGGTGCAGAGGCCAGGCCAAAAGGAAGAACCCTTTATTGGTAGTGATTTCCTTGAAACAGGAATCAAAGGAACTTTCGGTGAGTTGGGTGGATGAGAACATGAGTGTGCGCATCCTTGAGATCTAGAGAACAAAGCCAATCATGGCTCCAAAGGTGTGGCAGCAGAGTTTCCAGAGAAATCATTTTGAACTTCTCTCTGAACAGGAACTTGTTCAATTCTCTGAGGTCTAGAATGGGTCTGTGTCCTCCTGTTTTCTTTGGAATAAGGAAATAGGGGGAGTAAAACCCTGTACCCCGTTGGGGAATGGGCACCTCTTCTATTGCTCCTTGAGCGAGGAGCATAGTGACTTCTTGACCTAACCGGTCATTGAGAGAGGTCTGAGAATTGAACTGTCTTACTATTGTAGGAGGGGGTATGCTGAGGAAATGAAGCTTGTACCCCTCTTGTACAATAGACAGAGTCCAATTTTCTGCTGTTATCTGACACCATCTGGGGGCAAAATGACATAACCTTCCCGGGATGGTGGAGGGTTCTGGGTTGTTTAGGGCAAGGAAGGCAAAGTTCTCTAGATAGGAGTCAAAGCCCCTGTGGAGGCTGAGTCTGCTGAGCCGGTAGAAGCTTAGCTGCTTTTGCCTTCCTTTGTTGCCTAGGTTGTTGCTGCTGTCCCTTTTGGGCAGACTGACCTGGACGATGTCCCTGCTGGGTATAGGAGGGATAAAACATTTTCCTCTTGCTGAAGAATGGTTTCTTAGAAGATCTTTTCCTTGCAGGATCAGCTGTAGATTTCGACAATCAATCCAAAGTGATATTGTCAGCATTTATCTCATTAGCTTTTTCCTGCCAATTCTTGCCAAAGAGATTTTCTCCTGTGCAAGGTATATTCCGAGTTTGTCCTGTACCCAGATTTCCAAGTCAGATGCCTGAAGCCAGGCAATTCTACATGCACCTATGGCAATAGCAGAGGTTCTGCTTATGCATTCAAAGCAGTCAAAGGCTGCACGATTCACAAACTTGGAAACATCCTGAGAATGTTTAACAAGAGCAAGATAATCTTGCCTTTTATCATCAGGAAGGAGAGGGCTCATAAGCTCTAAGTCTCCTGTGACTTCCTTAAGGAACATTCCCATATACAAGATATAGGAACTGATCCTAGCAGAAAGCATGAAAGCCTGGAAGGATCGACGTCCAAAGGCGTCAAGAGTCCTACACTCACGTTCTGGAGGATTAGATGCATGCCTTTTTGCACTCTTTATCCGTCTCATGGCTGATTCCACCACCATGGAATGGTGTGGTAATTGAGTCTTCTGAAACCCAGGACAAGGAGGAACTCGATACATGGTGTCGAGTCTTCGAGAATGAGGAGATGTGGTCAGAAGTGTTTCCCACATCCTTAACATAAGATAATGCAAGATCTCATGAATAGGTAAGGTAGCTGCCTTCTTGGGAGCTTTAGGGTATTGTAGGATTTCTAATTCTTTTGCCCTAGGCTCTTTTTCAGGAGCCACTGTGATGGAAAAACCTCGGACCACATCTCGAATAAAATTCTGAAAGAACATATCCTCTGGTGGAGACATCCTAACGCTGAGGAGAAGAGGAATCCTCGGGAAGAAGTACTCTGGTATCGGCAGAGCTTTCAGAGTCTTCAGACTCATCCGAGGATTCGAAATATCTCTGATTCGGGTGATTGTGAAAGGCACGGTACCGGTACTGATCGAAGTCGGCATCGGAGTGGTCTGGTACCGACTTGTCGATGCCAGATAGAGACGCATGACTCGGTCCCGGTAGAATACCTGCCGATGTCGATGCAGTCGGTGCCAGTACCGGTTGAATTGTCTGAAGCGGTTTCAGGGGCATCAAGGCCATGAGAAGAGCCGCCAGACTGCGTTCAATAGCCAAGAATCTCTGGTCTATTGACGCTGACGATGCTTGGGTATTGGTGCCGGATAAAGCGGCCGGAACCCCAGAGCATGGCACCAGTAGTTCTGCCAAGGTTGGAGCCTCGAGAACATCCTGGAGCCGCGTTAGTGCTTTGGAAGCCGAAGCCTCCTGCCGGGGCAATTTTGCCAGTTAAAGTCCTCCAAGGGCAACGCCAGAGGCATCTCTATGTTTAGAAGGAGATCTACCCTTTGAGGACCGGCTAGATTTATGTTTAGTTACCTGAGATCCATGGGAGGAAGATGAAGCCCTGGAAGACGTCGATGCCATGGAGGCTGCATCGGAGGGAAAAAGGGTGCTAAGCTTAGCAGCTCGGTTTTGCCAGCCCCTTTTTGACATCATCCCACGGGCAACACACTCTGAAATAGAGTGGTCAGGACCTAAACATTTGAGGCACCACTCATGGGTGTTGGTGACAGAGATGGTACCGCCACACTTCGAAACTTTTTAAAACATGAAGTGGGTTTTTCCATTTTGAGGGAAAAAATTGGGTCTAGTGCCCAAAATGGCGCGTGGCACCCGAAAAGAAAATTACTGGAGAGAGACTCCAGAAACAACGTTTTTGGTTTTTTTTTTTAGAAAAAAGAAAAGAACCACCGGTGGTACCGGTATAGTGTCGAGGGAAGGCAGACGCGACCACAAAAAAGAAGTGTAAGAAGGGAATTTTCTGCGGTGACAGGATGTGCGACCTGTCGGCTCCACGGAAAACGAAGAATTGGACAGGGACAGTTGGGAAAGGCGGGAAGGCAGCATGCAGGTGATTTGGGATGCTCCCAAAAGCTTTCATATTGGACGCTGGGTAGCGTTCCCGCGCAGGCTCCGTCGGTACCGACGATACCCATATGTTAAGACTACATTCCTGCTTGTTCCTGGAGATGGATGGTGAGTAAATTATTGGAAAAGCTGCTAAAATAGAATAGGGAGGACCCAAGGCAGCATGGGTTTACCAGAGGCAGGTCTTTTCAGACAAATCTGATTGATTTCTTTGACTGGATGACCAGAAAGTTGGACTGAGGTAGAGCACTAGATGTTATGTACTTAGATTTCAGTAAGGCCTTTGACACTGCTCCTCACAGGTGACTTATAAACAAAATGAGAACCCTAGGGATGGACCCTAAAGTTACAGATTGGGTTAGAAATTGGTTGAATGGGAGGCGACAAAGGGTACAGGTAAATTGAGCTCACTTTGAGGAGAAGTATACCAGCGGTGTGCCACAGGGATTTGTCCTCAGTCTGATTCATTTTAACATCTTTGTTAGTGATATGGGGACTTGATGACTAAGATACTGACCAAAAAGGATCTTGGTTACACAGTCCATAACTGTTATATAATATTGAATGTAATTCTAGTTAATGTTCCAAGTTCTAACACTGTGTTCTCTGTAATAGATTTTTGGTTCTAGGTTCAAATGTAAACCACCTTGATGCTGGGAAGGCAGTATATTAAGAGCACATAAATAAATTAATAAGGTTTGCCTCTTTTCAGATGATACCAAAATCTGCAATAGAGTAGACACCCAGGAAGGAGTAGATAACATGAGGAGGGATCTAGCTAAGCTTGAAGAATAGCCAAGAATTTGGCAACTGAAATTTAATGAGAAAAAATGCATCTGGGCTGCAAAAGTCCAAGGGAGTGGTACAGTGTAGGGGGCATACATCTGTCCACAAAAGAGGAGTGGGACCTGGGCGTGATTGTTTCTGATGATCTTAAAGTGGCTAAACAGGTAGAAAAGGTGGCTGCGAAAGCCAGAAGGATGCTTAATGGCCAGCAGAAAAAAAGGAGGTCACAGTGCTTCTGTATAAGTCTCTGGTACAGCCTCATTTGGGACATTGTGTGTAGTTCTGGAGACCACACCTTCAAAAGGATATAAACAGGATGGATCAGTGCAGAGGATGGCTACTAAAATGGTTAGTGGTCTGTGTTATAAAGCATATGAGGACAGACTTAAAGATCTTAGTACCTGTATGTATATGTTAGATGAAAGGCGGGATAGAGGAGATATGCTAGAGACTTTTAAATACCTCCATGCCATACGTGCACAAGAGGAGAGCCTCTTTTGATTGAAAACAAGATCTACTATGACGGGGCACAGGATGAGGGTGAAAGAGGATAGACTCAGGAGTAACATACGGAAATACTTCTTTATGGAAAGAGTGGTAGATAAGTGGAATAGTTTCCCAGTGGAGGTAGTACGAAGACATTATTTGAATTCAAGAAAGCATGGGACAAACACAGAAGATTTCTAAATCAAAAAAAGGGACTATTATAGCTGATATGGAAGGCAGACTAGATAGGCCATGTGGTCTTTTCCTGCCGTCATGTTTCTCTTTCTAGACGGAGGTCTTTTTGGTAGCCATAGGAGGAGGGAAAATTGGTTGAACTCCACGTGCTTTTCATGATAAGAGCCTGTTGAGCAGCCAAAAATTGGTAGGATTTTGAAGGATCTGTAAGGGTACAGCAGACTCACACAACCTCAACATCCCTTCCCTCCTCCTCTCTTTAAAGTAAAGAAAAGAAAGAGTTGTAGATGTTAAAGGGAGGTTTTGGAACAGAGTGAGAGGGAAAACAGCTGATTGCTCAGTCCTGGTCTATATCTCACTGGCCACCCAGACTAATTCACCCTGTATGCTAACTCAAAGAAATATGACTTAAGAATTTTCTTAAAAGTTTTTTTTTAAATTTAATCTTTATCATTTTACAATAAATCCAAGCATAAACACACTTGCATGTAAATTAGGGTACAGAAAGAAAAAACAACATTGATACATCAATATTATTCCAAAGAAACCATTAACAATTAAAAGAAAAGCACTAAGCATTCCTGCCCCTATTATAGCCCACAACATCAAGGGGAGAACCATCAAACATACAGCAATTAAACTAAAACCTGAGAAGAAAAACCTGATGGGAACAAGCAACAGGGCCAAGACCTATTACAGTGAAGCTGGGTCCGTCTCAGCAGGGCGACGAGCATTCAAAAAGGCAAGCAACTGTGATGGCTCAAAAAAAAAAATGAAACAGAATTCAACCTAACCATACATTGGCACGGAAATTTCAAAAATAATTGTCCCCCCAACAACAAAACACCTGGATGAAACAATAGAAATTCTTTCCTTCGTTTCTGAGTTTCCTTAGACAAATCTGGAAAGACCCGTACAATTAACCCGTGAAATATTACATTACGTTTCCTAAAAAACATACGCAAAAACCAATGTCTATCAGAGGAAAGAGCAAACGTTACCATCAGTGTAAAAGGAGAAACAGATTCAGTTAATGAGTTTCCAAAATAGCAGAAACATCTAATACATCACTTTGTTCTACTACAGGAATTATCCCACCACCAAGCACCTTTTTTTCCCAAAGGAAGGCAATACATTTTAACCATGGGGGGTGAGATTCATTTGGAACTCCCAAACCTTCCACCAGGTATTTCTTAAACATCTCCTTTGCACTAATACCTGGAGCCTTGGGAAAATTTATAAGGAGATGATTAGAATATCTTGATGTATTCTCTAACATTTCAATCCATGTTTTTAAAGCCAATGCGTCTTTCTGATAAGAAGAACTACCATCTTCACACTGGGCAACTTTCTGCTGAAGATCAGTCACTGAAGATTGTAAAGCAGAAACTTCCAAAGTGTGCTGCTGTAGCAAATTAGTATGAACTTGAGACTGAGCTGCCAAAGCCGAAACCTGAGGAGAGAACAATTCCCCAAGGTTCACGATGGCAGACCATATAGACTCCAAGGTGAATTCAACAGGTCTTGTGCCATTCCTGTGCTGTCCTCCGAGGGCCGCCACTTCATTGCCGAAGCCCCAGCTGCAGAGAAGGCGTCCTCCGACCTGCTGGAAGCCTTCCTCAACACAGGAACTCCTGAGCTGATGGGGAAAGATGATCCAACCACTCCACTACTCAGCGCAGTCGACCCTCCGCTCTCAGCACCTCCACCCGAACCGGAAGGAAATGCCTCCTCCAACAGCGCTGGACTCCACACCAGCAAAGGATCCTTGGGAGGGCGCCACTGCTCCGGCGGCAAGATTTCAGGCCCAGAACCTCCCGGCAAGCTATTCAACGCCAGCAAGAGGTCAGAATGGCTCAACACCGCCGGTACTCCCGGCTGCTGCTGCGGCATCAGAAAGGAATCGAGTGGAACCACCACTCGTAGAGGCAACGAAGACGAGGCCACCGGGGTAAGGGAGGGCTTCTTAACCCCATTAGCCTTTCTTTTCCCCAAAGTAGAAAAACGCCGCTGCACTCAGTTCACGTCAATCCACCATCTTGGAACTCCCCCCTTCTTAAAAGTTTTTAATGAAGAGCCCTGTCCAATAAATAATGGAATAGAATTCCATAATGCTGGGGATAGAAAAAAAGACAGATTGTTGAGCAGATTCATGGTGGGCTAGCCATTGGGAAGAACAACCAGCTGGAGTGAATTTTGGAATATCTGGGTCATCAAAAGGGTGCATCCTTTTCAAGTGCCCTTGGGAGTCCAAGCTTAACCGTGCATCCTGAGCAGGCTGTGAGGTAGACTGAGATATCTGGATATATTTTTTTACCTTTGAAGACTTATGTTTTTCACTTGTGACTTTCCCCAAAGAGATGCTCGTTTGTAGATTGTGACATTGTAGTAATTTGGATATATTGGAATTCTGAAGCATCAACAGTCTAGTAATATTAACTGTGCTGATTAATAAACTTGGAGGTTTTGAAGGACTGCTCTCTGTGTTTTACAGGATCATCTCAAGGAGTTTGGTATGCCAAGTCTGGGATCCTGAAGAGAAGCAAGGAGTCCACCCAGGGCCCCAGAAGAGTATTCTGAAGAAGAAATATGAAAATGAGCCTGTTTGAAACTGGCAGTTTGAGATAAGGATGCATTTACTTTATCATGGGAATATACCAAATAAAAAGGTTTTTACTTAGATACCTCTTGGTGTGGACTTGGCTTCTTCCAGGGCTTTTGAGTATTTTGTGAATTTATATCAATCAGTCTAGGGGCTTTTTCTCTCCCCCATCCACCAGGTCCTTATGTTTTTTTTCTTTTTATGTACCCCTCCAGGACTAACCTCACTTGCATGGTACAAGGATAGATGGTAATGTACTTCTAACATTTGAGGCTAGTGCTAATTACAATCTTAGGGAAGCGTTCTATGAATGCAGAGTTGCTGTTCTCCCAATGAGAGACCTTTCTGGTACATTCTTCTGTTTGATAATTTTATAAGGAGGAGGATGAGTAAGCAGGAGAAGAAGGAAGGAGATGGAGCTGGACACTCTATCCTGAGCTCCTAGTTAGGAGGTGTTCTCATTTCTCTGGACTTAGTGTGAGGGGAGAAAAAGTCGATTGTCATCACAAGGTAAGTCTGGTTGTTAGTATCCGGGGAACAGAGGGGAACCTTGGAGGTCTAGAGGAGCCAACATAACCAAGAAATAGCTGGCATGGGAGAGAGGCAACTGCTGTGATACTTGTCAGGACTGAGCAACAGCTGCCATTAAAAACCTTTCCTCCAGCTGTGTTCCACCGAGTTCATGCAGGACGACAAACGTCATCAGTGGGGGACCACGGAAAAATTCAAAAGGCAGCCAGTCAGGTTGTGAGGACATGCATAATGAACATGCATACAGTATATTTACATACACTGCCTCCACTGTTTGTAATATTCTGCCTACATATTTCGTGTGTGTTTCAGTCAGTTTGTATTGTGACGCTGTGAAAACCTGTAAGCCGGTAGTTCTCAACCCAGTCCTCTGGGACCTCCAGGCCAGTCAGGTTTTTAGGATATCCACAATGAATATGCACGAGAGATCTGCATGCACTGCTTCCATTGTATACAGATCTATCTCATGCATATCCATTATGGATATCCTGAAACCTGACTGGCCTGGGAGTCCCAGAGGACTGGGTTGAGAACCACTGCTGTAAGCTAAAGAAGCAGCTTCATGCTAGTTTCATGTAATCTTTGGGTCAATATTCAAAAGGGTTTAGCTGGTTAGCAGGACCTACTACCAGCTAAACCCTGGTCCGCAATGTTCCCTCTAATTTTCTGTAGGCTGTGTGCGCATAAAATATCAGCTGTGTGCAGCTTTTGAAGGAAGGTTAAATTTTTGTGCGCCACATAACGACACTCGGAGTTATATACTTTAAAATTTGACTACACATCAGAATACAGTATGTACACCACTTTGATTGCACTAGAAAATATTGTAGAACTTGTGAAAACTGTAAATACACAACAACTTTTAAATTTTAAGACATCTGTGTTGTTTTCTATCAGAATCAGAACTGTAATTTTTGTGCGCTCTGTTATAACGTATGTGCGCTCGCTCGGCAAGGTGTGTGCGCGCGCACACGCGCACAGCTTAGAGGGAACAGTGCTGGTCCGCCTAATATTCAGAAGCACTAACCAGTTAGCACTGCTGAGTTTCATCAAGGACTGCCTTAGAAACATGCGATTTATTTCAGAGTGGTCTGTGGGTGGAACTGCGGCAGTCCTAGTGCCTATCAGGCTAGCAGCTATATTCACCAACTAACTGGATAGGCAAACAAGTTAGGATAGGCCAATGTCTGTCCTAACTTTATGTGTTTTTTGTTATTCAGCTGGCGGTTGAATATCACCACTAACTGGATAGGCATTGAGACTGCCCCAGTTCTACAAACAGACACACCAAAACAAATTGCAAGTTTCTAAGGTGGTCTGTGATGATATTCAGCAGCACTAACAGCAGGGGCAGCTCTATAATGAGGCAGAGTAAGGCGGCCGTCTCAGAAAGCATACTTTTGGGGGTGGCAAAAAATGCCCCCACAGGGGAAGGAGATGGCTGGAAGGGAACCAACATGGGGGAAGGTGGGGGCAGAAAGAGAGCTGACAGAGGGGGGAAAGAGGGGGCTGGAATTAAGTGATATCTGAGGATGGTACTGGAAGGGTACTGGAGGGGGACTGGAAGGGGGATGATGCTAGAAGGGAGGAGGGTGATGGAAGAGAGCTGACACCTAGGGATGTTACTGTAGGAGGACTGGAAAGGTGATGACACTAGGGGATGGAGAAGGGGGGTGGAAGGGAGCTGACACCTGGGGATAGTACTGGAGGGGACTGAAAGGGAGATGACACCTGGGGGTGGGACTGTAAGGTGCTGACATTTGAGTATGGGACTGGTGGGTGGCTGGATAATGGGGAGGAGGCTGGGAGGGGGTACTGGGACTGGAAAGGAGCTGGCACGTGTGGATGGCACTGGAAGGGGGATGGACAGAGGGTAGGATGACTGGAAAGGTGCTGACACTGGAGGGGGGGGGGTGGTGTGACAGCACTGGGAGTGGAAGTGAGCTGATACCTGGGATGGTATTTGGACTAGAAGGGGATGAACATTGGCGAAGGAGGGAGACTGGAAGTGAATGGATACCAGTGGTGGTGCTGGGAATGCAAGGGGGTTGACACTGGAAGGTTCTGGGTTGGGAGGACTGGAAAGGAAGCAGACACCGGGAAGGGTTTCTAGGACTGGAAATAGGCTGATGGAAGGGAGGAAAACAAAAGAAGAGACAAGAAATGGCAGATAGCTCTCTTTCTATGGTCTATAGTCTTCTACTACTCAGCATATGTATAGCGCTACCAGTCATACACAGCGCTGCACAGACATGTAAGAGACAATCCCTGCTCATCAGAGCTTACAATCTAGTCAAGACAAAACATAAAACACAGAAGGTGTAGGCAGGGGTAAAACAGGGAGAGAGAGGGAGATCAGGTGAGTCAAGATCCAAAAGCAGCAGCGAAGAGGTGAGCTTTCAACCTGGATTTGAAGAGGGTCAGAGAAGGTGACTGGAGTACAGACACAGGTAGTTTGTTCCAGGCGTAAGGTGCAGCAAGGTGAAAGGAGTGAAGTCTGGAGTTAGCAGTAGGAGAGAAGGGCATAGATAGAAGCAGTTTGCTAGAAGAGCGGAGTTCCCGAGAGGGGTTATAAGGAGAGATAAGAGATGAAAGGTACTGAGGAGCCGCAGAGTGAATGCATTTATAGGTCAGCAGGAGAAGTTTGAACTGGATGCGGAAATGGATGGGGAGCCAATGAAGTGACTTGAGGAGAGGAGTGATATGGGCATGACGAGGATGGCGGAAGATTAGCCGCGCAGCAGAGTGTTGAACAGATTGAAGAGGAGAGATTTGATTCAAAGGCAGACCAGCCAGGAGTAGGTTACAGTAGTCAAGACGGAAGGTGATTAAGGAGTGGATAAGCGTTTTAGTAGTGTGTTCAGAAAGGAAGGGGCGGATTTGGCTAATGTCATAGAGAAAGAAACAGCAGGTCTTAGCTACGAGATGGATGTGTGTGGAGAAAGAGAGAGAAGAGTCAAAGACAACCCCAGATTGCGGGCCGAGGAAACAGGAAGGAGTACAGAGTTATCCACGGAGACTGAGAAAGGAGGAAGAGGAGGGGAGGTTTTAGGGGGAAAGATAAGAAGTTAAGTCTTGGCCATGTTCAATAGTCAATTAGTCAAATAGTCTAAGAGAAGGCAGGAAAGCAGACGCCTCAGATCAGAACCAGCATGATCAGAGAATAAAATGGTCAGACAACAAAGGTAGAAAAAATAATTTTATTTTCAATTTAGTGATTGGACTTTGTGCTATCTTTATATTTTACACAATATGGGGAACTGCATCTCTTATTTATCTGGTGTTGCACTGCATGCAGAGTCTGGCTTCTTGGGGTTTTGGTTTAATTTTTTTCTACATATTTTTATTTTTACTTTAGGTTATGATCACTTATTTTGTACTTGGTGATAGTCTGTGTTCTGAGTGTGTGACCGAGGCCATGTGTTCTGTTAACATGGAGTTTGTACACAGGGATCTGTACTGTAGTAATTTGCCCTGTTCAGCTTTTAAAATAGGTGTTAGATGTTCTAGGGCCCGCTGCAGTATTTATTGTGCTGCTTTTTCTGGGTAGGCACCTTGTATGAGTTTTGAAAGTTTATGCTGGTATGTATGGTATGGTAGATTTGGCCTTGTAGATCTTCGGTGACTTCTGCAGGGTTTTATATTAGTTCCCAATATGCCTGGTACTGGAGAATGTTTGTTGTTGGTGAGATGACCTGAATCAGATATATATATTTTTTTACTATATTGAGTTCTGTGGGTGAATGTCCTACTTCTGCTTTGTACCGATTGTCGAGGGAGAGGTACTTTGGATGCAGAATATATATTCAAAAAGAAAAAGTGAGAACCATAATGCAGTTTATAACAGAATAAAATGAGTCATAAATTGGTCTTATAAACTGTACTGTGGTTCTCACTTTTTCTTTTAGTTCCTTGGTGTGCAAGCATCTTGCATTTCCATTTCCTTTGTTTTTTATGGAATATATATTTACATTAACACCATATTGGTCCAGTGTGCAGTTTCGGGAGTTATATTGGAGTTGCCAAGCCCTTCTTGGCATTTATGTTGGAGTGGGAGGTGTTGTGTTGGGATCACAAAGTCCCTCTTGTTTTTCAGAGGGTAGAAAGTGCTGTGTTGGGGCACCAAGTGGCTCTTGTTTTTGTGAAAGTGGGAGATGATGCATGGGTGCTGTTGAGCCCATCTTGTTTGGCATATTTAGCAGCATGTTTCCTAGGCTCTGTACTGGCAACATATGAACATAAGAACAAAAGAAATACCATACTGGGTCAGACTAAGATCCATCAAGCATCCTGTTTCTAACAGTGGCCCATCCAGGTCACAAGTACCTGGCAGGTTCCCAAAAAGGCACACAGGTTCTACAATGCTCATCTTGAGGTAAGCAATGGATTTCCAGGGTCCTCTTTAATAATACTTTTTAGACCTTTCCTCCAGGAACTTGTCAAACTTTTTTAAACCCATCTACACTAACAGCTTTTACTACATCCTTTGGTAACTAATTCCAGAGTTTGATTACACAGGGCCATAGGATAACTGCAGGGAGGCAGTAATACCCCACTACATTTACCACATTTCAGCTTGGCAAAACAGCTGCTGGTGCAATTAAGGCCACCCACTGAGTGGCATTAATTGCACTCTTGCACTGAGCCATTATGTTAGTTTCTGTTGACAGTGCAGATGCCTGTTAGTGAGAATTCTTTCTCTTGCCTCACTCTGCAATAAAGCATAATTTTGGGAAAGAAATCCTGTAAACCTAATAGTAATGGGTAAAATAATTTTTTAACTACATATGTCTATTTTTAGTTTATACTGATAGATCTTTCTGTTCTGCATATGTGTGACTGAGGCTACATGTTCTGATAGCATGGAGTTTCTATGTAGGGAGCTATAGTAATCCAGCTTCTTCAGTTTTCTGAATAAGAATATGTATGTTCTAGGTGCTGCTCTTTTCTGGGTACGCTCCATGTTGTGTGAGTTTTGAAAGTTAGTGGTTATGGATGGGGGAGGGGATCTACTGGAACATATATTGTTTTTGAGATTTGCAGTTTTGTGTTCTTTATGCTGCCAGACTGCAGTTTAAAATATTTTGTCAGTTCAGATTCAAGGAAATTTCAAAATTTTGAGAGAACATCTCAGTTTAATTTTGTTTAGTAGTCTGATAGTTTCACTGCTGGTAGAAGTGTAATTTTTTTTTAAATTTTGCTTCTCATGACATTATCCCTTCCTGATGTTTTTATTAGTAAGGTCTCCTCTAGACTGTCATCTATCCAGTTAATCCATTAGGTAATTCACATAACAATATTAATTTATGCATAAGATATGCTTATTCCTTCTCACGTCTGTCACGGTGGTAATTTCCTGATTAAGTCACTCATGGGCACACACAATTTAATTTTTTATTTAATTCTGTATTTGTATTTTATTAAAGCCTCTCTTTTCAAACTTTATTATACATTTTTATTTGATTTTAATCTATTATGATTTAACCTTTAACCCTTGGTGGCGGGAAAAGTGCTTTTTAAACTGTCAAAGTCAGCACGCAAGCTCTTTCTAGTCATTTGACTTTGGAACTCACCACGGCACCTTGATGTGGTAAGTCTCTCTTCCATTCAATAGATTTTTATGGAATAACAGCAGACTCCTTTTTAATTTAGGCACAAATGCAGCTCTTACAATTCTGTTTTTTATATAATCATTTCGTCAGTACTAAGATTTTATTCCGGCGTTTCCATCATCAGTATGGTCTCTCAAGAACGCAAATAGAGCTGTCATTTTACAAACACATTCATTTACTTTAATTTATTTATTTATTTAGACAGTTTTTGTATACCGCCTTATCCTTCAATCAAAGCAGTCACAACACAATTGGGGGATACATTTAACACGTGGGGATATGGGACACATACACTGATACTTACAGGGAACATGGGCAATGGAGGGTTAAGTGGCTTGCCCAAGACCACAAGGAGCATCTGTGGGACTAGAAACCCCAGTCCTTCCGGCCTAAGGTTGCTGTCCTCTAGTGGGATTTGAACCCCCGACCTTCCGGCCTGAAGTACCTTGCCCCAACCACTAGGCTACTCCTCTCTATGGCCTTTGGTCACTATTTATCTAGGTAGGTCATAAGATAATAACAGAATTGTATGAGACATGTCTTTTAAGCCTCCTATGCTTTGTACTCCCTCTGTTTATACTCACTGGAGACAGCAACCATCATAGCGATATCCTTTGGATTAGCATATTCATGGTTCGCCATATTTTCTATACTGTTTTTTCTTTTAATTTGGTTTTATTCTGCGAGTATACCTTGCCTTTAACCTCCAGCGGCGCGAAAAGTTCTTCTTTAACCTTCAGAGTCAGCAGGCAATCTCTCTTTAGTTAATGGATTTAGGAACATACTAAGGCATTTTGATGTAGTAAATATATTTATCAAAATAAGGGATAACACAACATCTCAATGTTCATGTTTATCATTTTATTTTTCAGCGGTAATTGCTTTTCTGTAAGGATTCTATAAGGTATTTGGATACTTTTAAATATGTCCTCCTCATCTCTTTTCTTTATCCTTTTTGTGGCACCTATATTTTTATTGTTATTTTATTGATATTTTTATTGATATTATTGGTGCACTGATTTAAAATTTGTTTTTATATGGTCCACTGAGTAACATATAGACGTTTAGTATATTTATATTATACACGTGGGTGTTTTGTTTGTCTTTTTCCTTTGTAATTGGTTTTATATTTTATTATAATGTTTTTATGTTTTTATAGTAGTAGTTATTTTTATTTGAAAATGTGTTAATATATTTATATTATGTGTTCTTATTGTTTTTAATTGTACTCTTTCGAGGTTTGTTCTCCCAATTACCCCCTAAAGAAGGCCTTACAGGCCGAAACGGGTAGGGATTCAATAAAAGGGGTTTGTTTAATCCTGAAATCTGCCAGTCTGTGTACCAGCTCCTTTGGTCTCTCCTTGATGCTTGGACAGTGGCGATCATGTGTGTGTACTCTCTTAATATCTAATAGGCTCACTAAATATGAGAAAAGGTTATTCGACATACTAATGTCATTAGCGATATAGCATGTATTGCATAATGGGAAAATGTGTCTTTTTTAAATGTAAGCTTTTGGTGGAATTCCATGTGTATGGTCCACAAGTTAGAAGGTGCTGTTTCCATTCAAAATAACTGTATGTTAAAAGTGGAAAAAATTTGGAAACCATTAAATGAATACTTACGCTCATTATGATCTGTCTATTGGTAAATCCTTGAGGAAAAAAAATATATATATTTACCTCTGCCCCTATGGTTATTTTTAATATGATATATATATATATATATATATATCTGCCTTAGATTTTATTATTGTAATTAAAAATGCAAAAATAAAACCTGAAGAAAAAAAGAATATTGCAGCAAACTGATAGCAAATGTGTAGGCTGCAAATGTGTAGGCGGCAAAACCGAATAGGCTAAAGGGCTGAATATCTGTTGTCAAGTTTTAACAGTGATGGTCTTGTGCTTTAAAAACACTGACCACTGCCACTGAATATCAACCAATTTGATTTTATAGGTTAAATGTTGCATGTGACCTATTCCTTGAGGCATGCCTGGCTTCATGCTTCAGCCCAAGGTACAACCTTTGACCATATTGGTCAATTCCAGAACCCCTAGTCTTTTTGAATATTCCTTTGCACCCCTCCTCCTAGTGCAAAAATCTCCACTTTGGACAGAAAAAGGCAGGCCACACCACAGCCTTCCTCCCCCTTTCCACTCCTGGAATATACATCATTTTTTTCACTAGTTTTTCAACATCCATTCCTTCAGTAGTTAGTTTATCATCCAGCCACAATCAGTCTGTCAGTCAATAGAACAACATTCGGTTAGCCATGTTTGTATTGAAAGACCCTGGGCTTCAACTGTCTACAATAAGTTCCTTGTTTACTTATTTGTAATAAATAGATGGAAATTAGAAACATAGAAATATGACGACAGAAAAAGACCACATGGCCTATCTAGTCTGTCCTTCCATATCAACAACTACAACAGTCCCCTTTTTTCCTTTAGAGATCCTGTGTGTTTGTCCCATGCTTTTTTGAATTCAGTTACTGTCCTCATCTCCACCACCTCCACTGGGAGACTATTCCACGGATCCACCACTCTTTCCGTAAAGAAATATTTCCGCATATCACTCCTGAATCTATCCCCCTTCACCCCCATCCCCTGACCCCTCGTAGTAGAACTTGCTTTCAATTGAAAGAGGCTCTCCCCCTGAACATTTATGCCACGGAGGTATTTAAACATCTCAATCATATCACCTCTATCCCGCCTTTCCTCTAAGTTGTACATATTAAGATCCTTAAGTCTGTCCTCATATGCTTTATAATGAAGATCACCAACCATTTGAGAGACTGATTCTTCTCCTTGGATGCTGAACTGGTTTAGCTAACTGTTTGGTAGTGCACTAATACATGCATTTTGAGAATAGTACATGTAAATATATCTCATGTATATTCATTAGGGATATCCTCAAAACCTGACTGGCTTGGGATAGAGGAGGGATTCTAGGACTGGTTTGGGTACCCCTATCCTTGGGTCCTGGACTGCTTCTTGGTTTTCTCAATTCCATCTCACCCTTAGTCATTTCAAGTGCAGAAAGGCTAAACATTTTTTTATCCAATTTACTCCCTACCCTTTAATTTTTCCATGCAGTCTTGTTTTCTTGTAACTGACATATATATATATTACTGACATATATATATGTCAGTAATTCTCATTCCAGACACACCCAGTCAGTTTGGGTTTTCAGAGTATTCAGAATGAATATGCATGACACATATTTGCATGACATGCAATTACTTATTACTTAAACCCAGCACTCTGAAATTTCTTGATTTCTTGCCACTGGAAATTAGATTGGAGCCATCCTTTTCTAAATTTAAAGTAACTTTAAAGACTCATTATTTTGTACTGGCATATCAAGATTATAATTGTTAATTGGGCCGATCCTTTGTGCTTTAACAGGGATGGACTGTATCTCAAACTCTTGAGCCTTGAACTGTAAATAAATAAATACTGTCCTTCTGGGACTTCCAATAATAATGTGACTTCATCTATATTTTCATTTCACTTTCTGAGTTTTTCTATCCCATTTTAATTTCAATCTTTATTATAATTTGAATATATTGTAAAGCATGTTGATGTGCCCTCGGTACCGGGGTGGGGGAGGGGGGGGTGCGGCCTGAGAGGAGGTTGGGTCTCTTCTGTTTTATGTTTTGATGTACTCTGCCTTGAATGTTGTTGCACATGGCGGTTAATAAATGTTTTAAAATAAACAAAAATAAATAAATGCGCAAAGAAAAAGCATTACAGCAAATTTTAGATAAACTGAAAAGTAAACAAACATAGATTTATTTCATGCATATTCATTGTGGATCTGAAAACCTGACTGGTCGCGGGGTTTGCAGGAAAGCTTTGGCAAGCCCTGCATTAGATTCTCAGTCTCAGAACAGAATTTATAGTGATTTGAAGGGATTGTGTCATATGAAGGATGCTGTAGACCAAATTCAAAGTGCATAAAAAGAGTTAAATGGAATTGGCAGGGCTATTTTGGAATAGTATTGAGTGCTGAAGAGCAAGATCCAGGATGGCTCATTGCCAAACCTGCATGACGCCTGCTTGGAATCTGCTTGTCTCTGGTATAGTCACCTATTCACTTTCATAGACTTCAGTCATTTCAGGAGGGATACTTCTCTGGGTTTTTGACAATGATATGGCAAGTGCATGTGAGCTATCAGAAAAATAAGGCCAAGATATCTTGGATGCCAAGCTCCCAGGCTGCCTCTCCCCTTTCTATTGGATGAGGCCTTTCTATACTTGTAGTCAGTGCAGACTCGCTGAGGAGGCTTTTTTTTTCAGGCCTAAACAAGAGTGTTTTATTTCCCAAGCTAAGCCTTCTGGAATCTCTCCTATAAAGCTGCAAAACCACCTCCCAGCTCAGCTATGCTGATGATCCCTAGCCCTTTGTGCAAGAAAAGAAACCAAGAGCTGGCCAGACAACATGCAATACTCCCCCAAGGGCCTCTGCCTCGACAGCCATCAGTGGGCAAATTTTTCCTGAGAAGTAATCTGATATTCCTGGTATATATCGTACATCTGCAGGGTAAATGATATTAAGTGTTGGTGAATTATGGCCCTGGAATACAGATTCAGCTTTAATGCCAAGAGCACCTTAATGTTGTTTTTTTTTGTGCATGTTCTTTTCTGAATGAGGCTTTTGTTAATTGCTTCCATATGATTTTTCTTTTTGTTTCCCACTACGTAATTCTACAGCGCATTAGGACTCTAGTTGCTGGCAGCCATAGCAGTGAAACTGGACAACACTCATTGCACCCAATCCCAACTCATAATCATGTCATACTTGCCCTAGCAACTTGGCTTTTGGAGTTTAGACCGGCATGGGTCCCACATGACTCTTCTAGAGTTTCCTCTTCCTCTTGCTCCCATTCTCCTTTTTACCTTTTACTATTTTTTTCTCTTTTTGGGGGACATTACACAACAAATAGTAACAGGCCCAGAGAAAGTCTAATGCTTTGGCTACTTATGTTTCGGCTGCTTGTGTTGATTCACACTGAGATGAAACCAAACTGTGATTATAAGTCCTTCTCCCCATTATAAGTTCTTGAATTGCTCAGCTATATACTGAATTATTTTATTTATCAAGTTTTTTATACTGCTTTATCATTTCAGTCAAGTACTTAAACTTGGTAATGTACATTAAATAGGGAAATTGATAACTTGGATTCTTCTGAGGCAATGGAAGGTTAAGTGACTTGTCCAAGGCCACAAGGAGTGCTAGTGGGAATCGAGCTCTGATCTCTTTGTGCTGAAGCCCATATTCTAACCACTAGGCTACTCCTCCACTAAGAACATAATTAAAGCCTTGCTGAGTCAGACGAAGGTCCACTGAGCCAAGCATCCTGTTTCTGACAATGTCCAGTATGGGTCACAAATACCTGGTAAATCCCAAACGTTGATCTATTTCTCATAGCTCATTTCCAGGGATGAGCAACGGCTCTCCCAAGTCTACCTGGCTAATCATGTTTATATCAATTTAACAAAATCATAAGTATATACTTGCATGAGTAACAAAAGTACCATAGGAACAAAATAAAGTAACAAAAGAGAAAGAAACATAGTAAATTAAAATGCACCCTAACATCAGACCACAATATCAGGAGGACAACGCACGTACAGATGAGGCAATATAGATATGGTAACTATATAAAAGTAAACAGGCTTAGGCACAAATCTTGGACAAAAGTACTACAGCACTTACCACCCCAAGCCACTTCCTGTACCCACACTCACTGAACCAAGGTCTTCAAGTCTAAGAAAGCACGGCGTGTTTGGGAGAGAAGAAGATATATTTAATATATAGGTAACAAAGCATTTACAGGGATATCTCAGATGAAAGCTTGCTCCCAACAATAATGTTTCCTGTCTCATTAATTAAAACTGATGCCTCTGTTCCTGAGTAGAAAAGCTGACATCAGGATATATTCTAACAATTTTACCCAAAACTGGAGCATCAGTTTTCTTAAAAAAGAGGGAAGTATTCTAGATAGGTCAGACTCAAATACAAAATTAACTAGTAAAGTTGCCCTCACAGAAATGTTACTTAACGAATTTTCCAGAAAGTCACTTAAATTTTGTTCACCACAAGATTCCACATTTTCTTGGGAATACTTCCCATGAGGCAGGAAATAAGCCTTATAAATTGGAAGTAAAGCAGCCTCCGGAATCTGAAGCACCTCAGGTAGATATTGCCTAAACATCTCTAATGGAGAAATATTTGGTATCTGAGGAAACCTTCATTACACGATGCAAGGTACCACCTTAGAAACCATCACTCTGGAAATAGATTTAGGTGTCATCGTGGATAATGAGATGAAACCCTCCACCCAGTGTGCAGCAGCAGCCAAGTAAACAAATAGAATGCTAGGAATCATATGGAAAGGAATGGAGAATAAAACCAGGGATAATATAATGCCTCTATATCGTTCCATCGTTCAACCGCACCTTGAATATTGTATGCAATTCTGGTTGCTGTATCTTAAAAAGGATATAGCGGAATTAAAAAAGGTATAGAGAAGAGCCACCAAAATGGTAAAGGGGATGGAAGGAAAGGCTTTAAAGGTTAGGGCACTTCAACTTGGAAAAGAGATGGATGAGGGGAGATATGATAGAGGTCTATAAATTAATGAATGGAGTGGAACAGGTTAACATAGATCAGTTGTTTACACCATCATAAAGTAGAAAAAGACTAGAGGGCATGCAATGAAGCTACGACATAACCCATTTAAGAACAATAAGAGAAGATATTTTTTCACTCAATGCATAATCAAAATCTGGAATTTGTTACCGGAGGATGTAGTAAAAGCTTTTAGTGTAGCTGGGTTTAAAAAAGGCTTGGAAAAGTTCCTGGAGGAAAGGTCCTTAAACCATTATTAAAGAGGACACGGGAAACCACCGTTTACTCCGGGACAAGCATTGTGGAACCTGTGTGCCTTTTGGGAACCTTCCTGTTGGAAACAGGATACTGGGCTTAATGGACCTTGATCTGATCCAGTATGGCATTTTTTATGTTCTTATGAAAATTTAACACCCTCAGATTTAAACTCCGCAGTTTATTCTTAAATTGCTCCAGTTTTTGATGAATCAAAACATTGTCTTTAATCAACTGATCAATAATGGCTTTAGAATCACTTATTTCCTTAGACATACCAGTAAAACTCTCTTAGGTCTCCCTGGCAAAAGTCTCATGCTGAGACAAGATTTGTCTCACAGCTTGCACTAGTGATGAGACATCTGAAGCACACTTAGAAACAGTTCCTTTGAGTTTAACTAGCATTGTTCTTATTGATTGTAGTGTGATTTTTGAGGGAACTTGACTAACCATTATGGCACGAAGGGCTCTCAAATGGTTTCCTTCCTGCTCAGATTGAAGACCAGGATCTGCCACAGTACTTGCCTTCTAAGGATCAAAATCAGCCATTACAGCTTGCCCAGATACAGGTACCAATGGTGTCAAACATGAGCTGGGGTCCCTAACACTAACGCCAACACCCTCTGTAGGAGACGGAGATAGTGGGTCTGAGAAAACAAGATTTGGACCCGTATGCTCCGAGTCAGACAGGGAACGGATTAGATGCAGCTGCGGTACATCAGCTGGTTCTTGCTCAAGCATGGGCAGCTCCCCATCGATGCTCCATGCAGCTGAGCTCTCCACAGCTTGCTCTGTTGCCAGAGCCTTCAGGAGGAGCACCTTGAGCTTCTGTTGTCCCGCCACAGAGGACACTGCCTTAGTTGGTTTAGCTTGAGCTTTCCCCTTGCACTTAGGAGCCATAGCAAAAAGATAACCAGGAAAGGAAGTAAACACTCAAGCGCCAACCTCCTTAGGTGCCAACATCTTTACTCCGCTCTTATCCAAGCTAATCCTTTTTAATTGGCTTTTCCTCTTTAAACCTCTTAAATCCCACTATGCTAGTCTCCATGACCACATACTCTAGTGACAAATTCAACAGCTTACTTATGTGTTGCATGAAAATAAAACTTACTACAATTTAATTTTCAATCTGCTGTTGTACATAGAGAAGGATCAGAGAAATATAGGTATAATTTTCTTCTATGGATATCAGGTATTTTAGGCTTATGAATCCATTACCTGATCAAAATGACAGAGGCAGGTGACATCTTGTAGACTAACCCATTTATTGAGGCATAGTTAGTCTTTTTCACTACTTGAAACTAACATGATAGGTCACATAACCTTCAGGAATGGAGAATTATTTTCTTAACCCAATTGAGCCTTAAATGTTTAAAATTTTCCAGCCAGAACAGAACATGCAAGCCTGGCCTGAAGACTCCGTGACAGTACCATACATAAATCCCAGGTTTGATTCCCAAACAGAGCTTTCCTTCCCTTGGCTGAAGGGGATGGACATGCTGCAGAGGCATTGCTGGTTCTGAAGAGAGGACCCTATCCAAGAACCATCATCACCACAATGTTTTGGCTGCATGTGGGGGGAGCAGGAAGACAGTTTTAAAATAGAGGGCTATTGTCAAATAGAGGTCAGTTCCAACTGAGAGGGAAGACAAAAAAGCAGGGAATTGCTAGAATTAAAAATACTATACATGCAGGGGGTCAATAATCAAAAGCACTTATCTAATTAGCAGCACTTGTTATCCAAATAAATGCACTGAGAGTGATATTCAGTGACACTCTACAGATAGTGCTGCTGAATATTTTCTTTGACCACCTAGACACTATCTAGATAGCTTAGGACAGCAAAAATGTGTCCTAAATGGTTACCCGGCTAGTTATGCATATAGCAGCTATAAAATCCACTGCTATATGGATAATATTTGCACTGTCTACAGTAACTAAATATTAGGCATGACATTCAATTTGAAATGATATGGAAAATATCAATGATGCTTCCCATATCATTTCATATTGTTTTTAATTCAAGAATTCCCACGTTATTCGATTATATTTTTAATCCAAAACTATATGAAAAAGCCTAAATTTTGGTTTTCTCAATGTTGTTTATGGCCTCATCTGGCCTCAAACTAGTGGTCCTTGGTTTGGAAGGCACTGATCTTCCTGGAGGAGAAAATATGTTTTCTGTGGGCTGGCTTTAGCCAGCCTAGTCTTCTATTTCTGGTAATATATATTACTTTCTGTTTCCTGATTGACCCAATTTTACTTGGTCTGGTCTTGAGCTCCATGGAAAACTCTTTCTGGATTTTTGTCTTGTGAATCTATTGACTCCTGCTCTAGAGACTTACTCCAAAGACTTTTTTTTTTTTGCTGTGTTCTTGTGCCAGGAATTCTGTGAAACTGTGTCTAAGTTTCTTAGAGAAAGTTTCACAGAATTTATGATCACTAATTAGACAACCAAGATCTGGAGTAGACTTAGTAAATGTCTCTGATAGTATAATAGTAACTGGGAATTTGATACAAGGATTCAGAATCGTAAGTCTAGGAATTCAACAAGGAAAACTTTTTAGTAAGGGTTCCAGTGTACTTTTCTTACAGGGCTAAGAATATGGTACAAGAAATGTCTTTGCAGTCAACTGATTCACAAGGCAAAAAATGCAGGAAGGGTTTTCCATGGAGTTCAAAACCAGACAAACTTTAGGCCAAGCAGGACAACAAGAACTAATATTAACAGAAATACAAGGCAAAGCTAAGGGTAGGCTGACTAGAGCCAAGCCACCAGGAGACATGATAACTCCCTCCTAGAAGGCCAGTGCTTTCTAACTCAAGGGGCACTGGTTCAAGGCTTGTCCATGACAACTGTTAAAGATACTAGGGGGAAAATGGAGGTGTTTTGTTTATCTAGTAATCTTTCAGCTTTTTGTTTTTTTTATTGAGCAGCAGCTGTCAAAGCTACCTCTTAACAAAATTGCCCTGAATGACATTTTATTACAACAAAAGGAAACAAAACACAATTAAAAAGCCTGTGAACAACAAAGGAAACAAAAGAAAACTATTTTGACTGCACACCCCTACTGAATATTCAGTGCTGACCACTATCTGGATACAGGTTTCGAATATCCAGTTTTAACTTAGCATTTAACCCCTCCACCCTCCTTCCCCCCCACCCCCACTGAATGCTATGGCTAAATATTGACCCAACAGTATCAATATCTACTGTATCTACACAATTGCTGCCCATCAAACATGCAGAGGACAGAACACAGCTAACACTCAGTTTTACTCAAGAGAACGGAGAGAGAGAGGGGCATGTTTACTGAAGAGCGGTAAGTTTTTCCACTTAGCCTGCATTAGAATCAAAAACTAATTCATGGCAAGTGCAAAGCCTGTCTGTCAGTTGTTGGGGGTATGGCATGCTTTTTCCCTGCATTTAAGGTTTAAAGTTTAATTCATTAACCTTTTCTCCTCCTAAAATACCAAGGATTATTTGGCAGATTGACCCACAGCAGTAGTACTGTAAAACTATTTCTAGGGCTCAGAAAGTGGAGGAGTAGCCTGGTGATTAGAGCAACAGCCTAGTACCCAAGAAAATCCAGGTTTGATTCCCACTGGCACTCCTGTGACCTCAGGCAAGTCACTTTACCTCCCATTGCCTCTGAAGAAAATACCTTGCTAAGAAAACCCAGGGGCTGCTGGGTTTCCAAGACTCAGCATTGACTTTATGGCACTTAAAAATAAAATAAAAAGGGTTAGAACTGCCACTTGAACCTAGGCAGCAATTGAGTGGGAGCAGAGGGGAGCCACTCCTGCCCCCTACACCAGATTACCAAGGATATCCTCATGAAAGTAAGCTCTGCAATAAGGGGGCAAAGGATGAAGATAAAAGGGGATATTTCTTTATGGAAAGAGTGGTAGATGCGTGGAATAGTCTCCCAGTGGAGGTGGTAGAGAAAGGACAGTATCTGAATTCAAGAAAGCATGGAAGAAACACAGAGGCTCTCTAAAGGAAAAAAGGGACTATAGTAGCTGATATGGAAGGACATATGCTCTTTTTCTGCTGATATGTTTCTATGTAAGCCAGAGGGGAGCAGAGGCAGGTACTGAGCTGAGGAGTTGTTGTTTCGGGGGGGGGGGGGAGGTTAGAGATATTGTATACATAAGGGGATGAGATTGGGGAATGACACCTTACCCATGAGTTTTTTTCTTTTTTTTTTTTGGACCATGCCACACCAAAAGTACCTTCCACTTGAAGTAACAGTGCTTTACTTAAGACCTTTACAAGTATTTTAAAGTCACAAAAGACACAGTTTCCCAGTATCCTTTTGAATCCCAGCTCTTAAGCACTGAAATGTGGACTATCAAGATCTAAAAACATATGTTTTTCAGAAATGATAGAAACAGTCCCTGGATACAGAAGAACTCTATCTCTTCCTTATTAGGAGGGGCTGTGCCCAATTCTGTTGTACCCCTCTCCTTCAAAAAATTACTCTGGCCATGTGCATTTTCATGAGTGTGACAAAATAGATAGAAAATGTATAATATGAAAAGAAATGTGCGCAGGTTTTAGACAAAAGCATCAAAAATTATTCTTTTAAGTGGCCATCTAGCCATGCTAACATTGTAACTGCTTTAGAATTGTTTGTTCTTAATTTGTGGAATCCTGGACCCTTCCAGCTCCATGGGGAAAGGCAAGCAGAAGCAGCAAGGCAGAAAATCTCCCAGCAATGATTGAACTAGATGAATCTAATTGTTTCTTATTATAGCATATGGCTGCTCCTGATAACGCTTTTAACAGCAAACGTTTGTAGAGTTGTTCCGATACACTTTCCAGGCATAGTCTAGCAACTAACTCTATCACTATGCCACCTCCAGACTCTTCCAAGTCAGACAGAAATGTTTTTCTGTTCTTTGGTGGTTGTAGTTAACAGACCTTATGGGGAAGAAGTCAAGGAGGTAGGAAGTAAAGCCACAGATTGTAAAACAGCTATTACCTCATACCACAGGGCTGTTAACATAGCAGGTCCCTTACCCCATATCTACTTCTGCTTTATTTCAAGATGCCAGTATGCCCTTCTTAAAAATTCATTTGTGCTTCATTACTTGCATGGTAACCAAAACATGGGCCTTTTCAGTTAAACCCCCTCCATGCCCCTCATTTTCAGAGACTGTGAAAAATACACTCAGCACCAAAAAGTGCAGAGAAGAGAAGAAAATATACTATTTTGGAGGTGTTTTGGAAAAATATCTTCCTACTAATTCCTATCAGTTTCTAGAAAAATCAAAACCCACCCCAGCTTCCTACCTCTCATGAAGGATATGCGGAGACATCCGCTTACTAGGAGTATTTCTTCCTTGGGCCCTTTCAGCTCCCCACAATCATCTCTCCACACGTATATCCCCTCTCATCTGGCCAGCAGAAGATGAATGATGCTTCCTGTTGCATCAGACTCCTCTGCTGGCCCGCTCCTGTCTCATGATTTGAACTGTGTGGTGCTGACTGATCCCCATATCTGGGAATTTATGAGTTCCGCTCATCCTGGGCTTAGTGGGGGAGTGGAATTAGAGAAAGAGGGGATATTGCATAGACAGTCTCTCTCTTTCACCGTCCTCCATTGAACTTCTTCTTAATTAATATTTTCTATCGGACAATAAAATACTTTCCAGCCTTTGGTTTCTGTGGCTTGTTTTCTGTCATTGTCTTATTTTTCTAATTTTTTTCTTCTTGTATTTATCCGCTTTTTTGTACTCTCTCTCTCTAGTTTCCTCCATTTCTTTTCTGGTTCAGTTCTGCCTTTCCATGCTTCTCTTTCCTTCAGCGGTAATAGTTTAAATCTCTCTTCCTTCACTCTTTCTATCCCTTTCTCATCTTCCTATACTTCTTACCTCATCTCCTTTCCCGATTCCTCCCCACTTTCACCTGTGATTCTCATTCAATCTTTGTCCCCTTCTTCCTACATATCTCTCTGTATTCTTTCTCTTACTACTCCCAATTGCTCCCAATCAAATATCCTCTAACTCCCATTCCCTGCTCTCTTTCTTTCCATGCCCTGCTATCTCATATCTCTTTTTCCATCCCTTTTCTTGGTCCTCTCTCCTTTTTTCATCATCTTCCTTTGTGCTGGGTCCTCTCTCCCTTACCATCCCCCATATTATACTAGTCCATTCCCTCTGTCCCTGGTCTCTTTGTCCCTTAAGGTAGGTTCTTTCTTCTGCTCTCTTCCTTGTTCATTCTTTTCTCCTTCTTGTTAAACTTTATCTCCTTCCGCTGTACCTTGCTCTCCGCAACCCTGTTTTTCCCTTTCCTTTCCCTCTTCTGCATCTCTCGCTTTTGCCACCTGCCCCTTGCTGTCCCTTCTCTTTCATTCTTGCTGCTCCATTTACTCATTTCTATCTCTCCCTCTGTCCCCTTTCTCATTCCCCCATCTTCTTCTCTCCCACCCCCCACTGAGGGCTGGTGCAAGGGTGTTGGACACCCTAGACAAACCTTCAGTTTTATAGTCCCACCTCCAAGATGTTGATAAACTCAACAGTCATGATCATCCCAACACCGTCCCTCCCACAACAATTCTGTAAAAATGCGTAACTGGATATTATTGGGGGGGGGGGGGATAAACAGCAGCGGTGGTGGCTAGCAGTTCTAATGAGGCTAGCCACCACCACTGAAACTTAATCCAGATAATCAATTCCCTGGTCATCTGGTACTGACATAGAATATCCAGGTCGCCTGGATCGGAGGAAGCTAATGAGGCAGTGGCAATAGTCAGCTGCTGCCCTGTTATCTTCCATGGCAAAAGTCACGCCAGCCTTTGCTGCACCTTATTTTTGCCATCTTGCCACAACCAGACAGCGGTTCAATATCACTGCTGCCCAGTTATGGCTGAGTCCCAGACCCGGATTGCCCCAGTGCTAACCAGTTAGCATCATGGCATGAACCGGCAGCACCCAGGGATAGTCAGCAGCACATGTTTAGCTGGTTCTGTCCCCATTCTTGCTCTCTCCCCTAGCTCTTGAACTCTTTTGTTCTTCTCTCGCTGTATTCCCTCACTCCCCTATTATTATTATTATTATTAACACACCTTTCCAGGAGAAGATCAAGGCACGTTACATTCATGCACAGTATGTATTTCCCTGTCCCCAAGTGACTCACTATCTAAGTTTCTATCTGAGGCAATGGAGGGTTAAGTGACTTGCTCAAAACCAGAAGGAGTGACAGTGAGATCTGAACCCTAGTCTTTCTGCCTCTAGGCTGCTGCCCTAAACACTAAGCCACTCCTCCACCTCATTACCTCTTCTATTGCCATTCTTGCTGTTCTCCTCCTCCTCCCTACTCACCTTTTGCCTCTCACTCTCCCAGCTCTTCTTCTGTGTCTCACATTCTCCCCTCTCTCTTTATAACTGCTCCCTTCTCTCTTTTCCCGTTCTTGTAGCTTTCCCTCGCTCTGCCCTCTCTTGCTTTCTCCTCTTGCTCTTCCTTCCCCTTTCTTCTATTGCAGTGCTCGCATTCAACAAGAGGAAGATGGCGCCTCCAAGGACACTGTTGCTTTACTCCCTTCTCACACTGATTGACTGATTCTGCTCACTGGGACCAATCAGTGGTGGGAGGCATGGAAACTGTAGCTGCAAAAACTGAGAGAAGCTTACTCCCAGCTGCTGCCTCTGCAGTGGTCCTAATGTTTGCCAGATATCAGGGGAAAGAGAGACAGCTATAAGGGCCAGAAAGATCCTGGAGTTTCTCCCAGATACTTAGGGGTATGTTTGCAAAGCAGTGGTAGCGACCTCCATGCAATATTGGAGCCGTGGCCCTGATATCGCACGGAGCGAGGCCGCTACCGCTGCTTTGTAAACATACCCCTTAGAGATGGGTCTCTAAATCTGAAGAGTTCCTAAGTATGAAGACACCATTAGACTTCAGGTCACCGCATGGTCCAGATTATGATACCGAATTAGGGCCGGTGCTACCTTTTTTGCTGCCCTGTGCAAGCGATTAATTTGCTGTCCCCGACTCAAGAGAATTACAGCCTTCACAGGCCTCTCTTGTCACAACACGATGAAATTTTTCTAAGAGGTAGCCATGTTAGTCTGAACCAGGGGTTCTCAGCCCAGCCCTTTGGACACATCTAGCCAGTCAGGTTTTCAGGATAACTACAATGAATATGCATGAGAGAAATTTGCATATGCGACCTCCCTTGTATGCAAATCTCTCTCCTTGTGGTTATCCTGAAAACCAATACATCTTATAGAATGCTGATACCTCTCTTACTAGCAAAACAGAGTAAGTGGGTCTGCTGTAGAGCTCTACACAAAATCTTCATGCTAAGAATATCACACTTCAGTAACACATGCAAAACACAGAGAGACCCCTCAAATACAGAATAAAGTTAAAAATAGAAATACAGTATAAAGACAAAACACAAATACATCAGCAATGAACATCTCCCAAAGCCAGTAAATTCAAAATAAAAAAATTTTTCTACCTTTATTATCTGGCATTTTATTTTATCAGTAATAATGGCCACAGTCTCTCCTCTGTGTTCACCTAACTCTTTCCATTTGATTTTTCTCTTTGCTCCTTCTATCATTCCCTCTCTATATCTGTCTCTGATATTGGATCTTCCTCATGTCATTCTTTACACCATCACTCAAATTTCACCCTCCCTCTATACCTTAATCCCCTTTAATTTTTCACCTATCATTTTTCCATATATTTCTCTCACCTCCAACCCATCTCATCTCCTCTAGCTCTCCCATTTCCCCCATCTCCCTCCTTCCTTAGCCTCTTGTCAACTCATTAACTCATCTCGGTGTCATCTTTGATTCACAATTATCATTTGACTCACATGTTGCTTCTACTGATTGAGCTATTTTTTGCACTTTCTGTCATGTACGTTCCATAAAGCCATTTATTTATTTATTTGATTTTATATACCGCACTATTTCAAAATCAGCACGGTTTACAGAGAACAAGTATGAACACTTTACATAGAATAGGTATCAAAGAATGGAACGATAGCACTATAAACATTTTATACTGAACAGGGTGTCAACTTGGGTAGAACTAGGGCGAACTATTTACAGGCTGGTTAGTTATATACCCTCATCCATGA